>OX246754.1:253945157-258945157 GCA_945910035.1 Brachypalpus laphriformis
TAAGTACGCTTCACCATCTTTTCTGGAAAAAAAAAAACTGCTTTTGTCTTTTAATGCCATCTATGGTATAGCAAAGGAAAGATACCAACTGACTTCCAAAAGTCTATTATTTTCCCCATATTTAAAAAGAGGGATCCGAATGTCGCTGCTAATATGAACTCAATTGCTAAAAATTTCACTGGAATCCTCACGGGAGATCAAAGCAAGAAATACTCCAAGCTATAACGTAAAGACTCCTGCTCAAGCTGCGACATTGGAAAGCATTGTTAGAGGTAGCTCACAAGATCATGTATCCAATGTTTTTTCCCTAATTCTTGCGAAACTTGAAGAGCAATGCAAAACAAACAAACTTATTTTCGAGAGACTAGTTGCACTAGAAACCAACATTCATAACACGCGCACTTCAACCAGTATATGAAAGAAACGCTTAAAATTGTTACATGGAACGCCAACGGGCTCATACGACGACTCGACGAGTTAGAAATCTTTATACTATATATGCTTGGTCTGTGAAACTCATCTGACAAAGCAATCGAATGTTAAGATAAGGGGATATAGCGTGTATCACGCCTTCCACCCATCGGAAAGACCCAGAGGCGGATCATCTTTGTTTATAAAAGAATGTATCGAACACTCAGCGGAAGTAAAGATTGAATTAGAAGCAATGCAAGTAAGCACGGTACGCGTTAGAAATAGACATTTTGCTTTCAACATTTCGTCTATATATTGTCCACTGCGATGAAAACTTGAAGAAAGTGATTTCACAAACATCTTCGACTTCCTTAAACCAAATTTTATTATTGGTGGCGATTTCAACGCGAAACATCCCTTCTGGGGTTCAAGGTACGCCTCTCAGAAAGGTAGAAAGCTTTATATATGCAATACAGTTGTGACTTTCACTCGACGGGTAAACCAACATATTGGCCGACTGATAGAAATAAGATACCAGATCTGATCGATTTCTTTATTGTTAAAGGTATATCTGGCAACTGTATAAAAGTTGAAGAAAACTTTGATCTCTCCTCTGATCATTCTCCAATCATTATGACGATAAGCGAAGCTCTGATTAAAAAAGTAGGACCGGCCAGATTAACCAGCGCGAAAACGAATTGGGATGGCTTCAAAAAAGATATTGAAGCAAATACTGAGCTGGGGGTATCACTTAAAACGCCCTATGAACTTGAAGTTGAAGTTGATCGCTTCGTCGAAATTCTACAGAATGCCGCGTGGAAGAATACTCCGAAACCTAAGAAAACGGCGGCCAGCTACATTCAAAATTATCCGCAGGAAATAAATGAGATGATTAAGGAGAAGAGGAAAGCGCGCAAAAAATGGCAACAAAGTCGGGCACCGCAACATAAAGCACATCTTAACCGTTTGTGTAACTTATTAAAAAGATCTATTAAAGACCTTAAGAATAATGAAATGCAAACTCACCTAGAAAGCTTAACGGCAGAAAAAGATTCTAATTATTCGCTTTGGAAAGCTATAAAAGGTATTAAAAAACTTCAAATTCAAGCCGCCCCAATTAGGAAAAATCGAGACGAATGGGCCAGGCATGATAAAGAGAGAGCGCAAGTTTTTGCCGCCCACCTGGAAGAAACTTTCAAACCGCTTGATGGACAGGCTCTTATTCAAAATATAAATACGTCGTATATTGACAATCGTATAATAAGAAATGCAACACTAACCGAACTAAAGAAAGAAATAAAGAAACTTAAACCTAAGAAGGCTCCTGTATACGACCTAATCACGGGAGAGGTTCTTAAAGCACTTCCGAGAAAAACTCTTATTAAGCTTCGGTTCATTATAAACGCCGCGCTTAAACTAGAATATGTTCCCAGTCAATGGAAAGTGGCCGAAGTCATAATGGTCCTTAAGCCCGGAAAACCGCCGAATGAAAAAATGTCTTATAGACCGATTTCGCTTTTTTCAATCATATCCAAAGTGTTCGAGAGAATTTTGATTAGGCGAATACAGCCGGTTATAGAAGAGAGGCATCTCATTCCGGATCATCAATTCGGATTCAGAAGTAAGCATTCTACAGTTGAACAAGTGCATAGAATAACTCATGTAATCGAAAAATCTCTTGAAGAAAAAAGGATTTGTTCAAGCGTATTCCATGACGTCTCTCAAGCCTTTGACAAGGTCTGACATGAAGGCTTAAAGTTTAAATTACGACAAGTTCTGCCAGAGCACCTATATAATATTTTGAAGAACTACCTTACGAATAGACTATTCCGCGTCAAATGTGGCAATAAATATTCGGATTTCAGGGAGATAATGGCTGGAGTGCCGCAAGGAAGCGTTCTTGGCCCAGTCTTGTATCTATTATACACCCGTTATATACCGCAAGTAGAAGGCACTGAGCTAGCTACATTTGCCGACGACACTGCCATCTTGGCAGTAGGTAAAACGGTCGAAGATAGTACAGAAAAGCTGCAAGAAGCTTTGGATAGAGTAAATGAATTGACAAAGGTTTGGCGAATCGCCCTTAATGAGACCAAATCTGTTCATGTAAATTTTACTTATAGGAAAATAAATAATTTGCCGATCTTTTCAAACTCGGTTCAAATTCCCAAACGAGGCTAAGTATCTTGGAATGACACTTGATGCAAAGCTGAAATGGAAAACGCACGTTAAGAAAAAACGCAGAGAACTAGATAATAAATATAGAGAAATGTATTGGTTACTTGGAAAATATTCCAAGCTTAATATAGAGAACAAACTGCTTTTATATAAGCAAGTGCTAAAGCCCGTATGGACATATGGTATACAACTCTGGGGTTGTACCAAATAACTAACATTACAATTTTAAAAACTTTTGAGAACAAAGTACTAAGAGGTATTATTAATGTACCGTGGTATATCAGAAACAGCGATATCCACAGAGATCTTGGCATTAAAACTATAGAAGACGAAATCAAAAACTACGCGAGAAACCATAAAAGTCGACTAGAAAGTCACGTAAATATTACAGTCCTCCAAGTTTTGGATGAACGAAATTTACTACGCCGTCTACAAAGAACCCAAACCTAGCGCGATAAGTAACCGCGTCCAAACTGCGGAACTAGCAGGAACTTCTAATGGGAAGGCACCTGCAAAACGTCATTATTTCGTGAAATGAAAACTACTTGATAAGTCGGATACTTAGTTGTAGTAAAAATAAAAACAAGTCTGTTTTGAAAGGAGGTTTTTTAGTGGGTAAGAATCCCACACTACTATGAGCACGCGCTGTCGATCCTCATAGTGTCTTCTTGAAGATTATCACCTACCCTCGGAAAAAAAAAAAAAAAAAAAAAAAAAACTGGAATCCTGAATGCACATTTATCGAAATGGGTAAAAGACAACAATAAATTAAGCCAATTCCAGGCAGGTTTCAGAGAGCGAAACTCAACAGTTGGCCAAATTATAGATTTAACGTCACTTGCACAATTGTACCTCGAACAAGGAAAGAAACTGAATGCTTGCTTTATAGACCTCAGAGCCGCCTTCGATACTGTTAACAGAAACTGTTTGGTTTATAAGCTAGCGAATATCGGAATATCGACAAAATTCTTTAACATTCTAAAAGATCTGTACAATAGGAATATGTTCGTAATATGGAATGGGAAACATATTTCAGAATGGTTCGAGATGGAAATAGGAGTAAAACAAGGGTGTTTTCTGAGCCCACTGGACAACTTACAGGTCGGCATCTGCGTTGAAGGGTAAAGAATCGAAGTGCTGCTGTATGCAGACGATATTGTCATCTTGGCGAAGTCACCAAACTCATTAAAGCTCATGATCGATAAGCTAGATGAATACAGCACAGTAAACTGTCTTCAAATAAATATCACCAAGTCCAAAGTGCTAATAATTCGAGAAGGCTCTGGAAGGCTGGCGAGGGATGAAAAATGAAAGTACACAGGAGAGTATCTAGAAGTAGTCAGGACTCTATCTAATAAAAATAAAAAATTAAAAAATATAGAAAAAACTGAAAAAAAAAAAAATAATTAGCACCTTATCGGAAGATGAGCTGCTGGCTTCAAGCCAAGAAGCCACTGAACCAACAGGCGGTGTAGTAAGTACCAGCCAAAGTACTCTACCAATGTCTCAACCCTCTACTTCCTCCTCTGTGGATGCCGCCAAGGATACTACCAAGAGTACTCCCAAGCAAAATCCACAAAAAAATTCACTAACCTCCAACACAAACACTACTTCGAGAAGACCGTCTACATTCTAAACAAGATTCTAAGACAAGAATTAAAAGGCACTGTCACTGAACGTGACCAGACAAGGCAGACAAGTTGAGGTAACAGGCTGTTGTTGAATACTACAACAAGCGCCATGCTGCCAAGACTAGTCTTAACACCCAACAAGAAGCCTTGAAGAGGAACAGATCTCAAGAAGAGATGGCTCACTCCAGCAAACGCAGCAAAGTCGAAAGCGGCGTTGCTAAAAGGCAGATCAAACAACCGGCAAAAACTACCACCTTCACCACACAGAAAAGCAGCACTGTTGTTGTTTCCTCACGTACCATCAGCGAAGTGGTCAGGGACGATCTCCAAGTTGCTCTAGTAGATGAGCTTTCTACCAGTGGCAAGTCCATCCTGAAGGCATGGGGGGCGATCGAAGCCAAACGCTCGCAGATGGTGCTTGACTTCTTTGCGGTAAAAGAAGGAGGTCCTGTATCCTGGTTCGACTCAGCTGAGGTCGTTAGAGGGTATAGGGTAATCAAATGCGAGGACAGGTTCTCGAAGGATTTCCTTGGTGAGTGTATCGCTAAGATAAGCGACGCATGGAGCGGCTTGAAGATCAAGCTTATCTCAGCCAGAGACATCCCTCGAAGACCGAAGGCTCGCATCTGGTTGCCTACTATGCCAATAGACAGCGAACAGCTGATTCGGGGTCTTAAGCGCCAAAATCCTGCGGTCCCAATGGATGATTGAGCAGTTATCAAGACGGTGCAGCCGCAGAAAAATAGCATGACTTTTCTGCTCCTCATAAACGAGGATAGTTTGGAGGTGCTCGAGAAGTTGGACTACCATCTAAGGTTTGGCATAAGAAATGCCAAACTTAAAATTTACATCTCTTCAGGCCCGGACGAAGACATAGATGATGTCAACGACGCCAACATTCTGTTGGAGGGCATGAAGATTGTCCCAGATACCCAAAATGCCCCCGTTGAAGATGATTCAGATTAATCTGCGGCACTCGCAGTGTGCCACAGATAATCTGCGTGTCTTTATCAATGAAGAAAACATCGATATCGGCATCATCCAGGATCCCTGGGTAAGGGGATCTACCATCAAGGGACATCAGGACAAGCACTACAAACTCTACTACAACCACAATAACTGCAACGGTAAGCCTAGAACTTGCATTTTAGCTAAGAAGTATATAAAAGCTTTTCTATGTCCTAACCTTAACTCTGCCGATTTAACGGTGGTTAAACTAGAAACTGCAGACGGTGAGGCTTTTTTCGTTGCATCTGTCTACATGGACTGGGATCGGCAAGCCCCGCCGGAGAAGTCCAATACCTAACATCAACTATTAACACCAGTAAGGCCAACCTCTTAATGGGCTGCGACTCCAATGCCAGACATACGCTTTGGGGTAGCGCGGAGACAAATGACAGAGGTGAGTCTGTTTTCGATTTCAACATTACCAATAACCTATCAATTTGCAATACTGGCAATCCTCCAACTTTTGTTTTTCCGAGTACGGATAACTTCAATGGGTGGGAGGCGGTTATTGACATTACTCTAGTATCTAACAACGAAACCATCAGGGTCGATAACTGGAGAGTATCCGATTTACAATTTTTTCTGATCATAACTGGATACTCTTCAACGTCTGTCTCGAGATTGAGACCCATATCGACCATATAGAAACCCAAAACGCATAAAATGGACAAAATTTAATCGTGTAGTTAAGTCAAAACTGGGTAGCACATCAACGTATAAAATCGACTCGACCACGGAACTGGATTCAAAGGTTGAAATCTTTGAGAAAGCAATTAACGTTGCCTTTAAAGTCTCGTGTCCAATCAGTTTTGGTAAAAAGAAAGTCCCAACATGGTGGAATGAAGATCTGTCAAAGCTTAGGAAGATGACCAGAGCGATCTTCAATATCTGCTACATTCACAACTTCTGGCAGCCCTACAAGGACTGCCTAAAAATATATAAGGAATCCATCAGAATGGCCAAAAAACAGGGCTGGAAAGATTACTGCCAGTCTATCGAGTCCCTTAAAGAATCCGCAAGGCTCAGCAAAATTTTGTCCAAAGGGTATAGCAACCCGTCCTTTCTTAAAAAGACGGATGGAAGCTGGACGGATTCTTCTGCGTCATCTCTGGAACTCCTGATGAGTACTCACTTCCCAGGCTGCAGTGAGATTAGAGTAAAACAAGCTAGTTCCACCTGTACGCCACTGGCAGCTTGGGATAACATCACAAACATTATTACGGAGGATAAAGTCTCCTGGGCTATAAATAGCTTCTCTCCCTATAAGTCACCTGGCCCTGACTGCATCATGCCTATTATGATGCAGAAATTGCAAGACATAGCAATTCCCTGGCTATTACCGATTTATAGGAGTTGCTTAAACCTAAGCCATGTTCCCCAAACCTGGAGACGTGTCAAAGTGGTTTTCATCCCCAAGGCGGGCCGGCGAGGACATGAATCCGTGAAGGATTTTAGACCCATAAGCCTGTCCTCCTTTGTTTTGAAAACTTTAGAACATATCCTAGACTTCCATATCCGCGATAACCGGAGTTCTTCACTGTCGAAATCCCAGCATGCGTATCTCAAAGGGCGGTCCACGGAAACTGCTCT
The DNA here is from genome assembly GCA_945910035.1 of Brachypalpus laphriformis. Taxonomy (NCBI): domain Eukaryota; kingdom Metazoa; phylum Arthropoda; class Insecta; order Diptera; family Syrphidae; genus Brachypalpus; species Brachypalpus laphriformis. The sequence continues at coordinate 253,951,976 of OX246754.1, forward strand.
TCATGAGGTCGTGCGTACAGTGCAAAAAAAACTCTTCACTACAAATAATATATAGAATATAGAATATACTCTCGCCACATTTCTTGATATAGAAGGAGCCTTCAACAACATTTTCGCTGAATCTATTCAGGAATCTCTCACCGAGTTAGGTGTAGAAGGCTTTATTAGCCAATGGATAGTTTCTATGCTCAGTACTCGTATAATCCATGCAACACTAGGCAACAGTAGTACAACTAAGATGGTAAACAGAGGAACTCCACAAGGCGGAGTCATCTCCCCCCTGCTCTGGCTAATGGCGATTAATAAAATCTTGGTGCGACTTGATAGGGAGGGTTTTAAGGTGGTTGCGTACGCGGATGATATGGTTATACTAGTATCAGGAAAGTTGCTCTCCACGATAAGTCAACTCATGGAGAGGGCTCTGGATAAGGTACACTCATGGGCTACGAGCTGTGGCCTCGGAGTAAATCCGGAGAAGACTGAAATGATGCTGTTTACCACTAAAACCAAGGTACCGGCTAGATGGTAAGCCTCTCTCGCTTTGCTCTAGCGCAAAATACCTAGGCACGGTTCTAGACCCGAAACTTGGAAGAACGGAAGCGTTACCTGCAACTATGATATAGGGATATACACGGATGGTTCGAAGATGGACTGCGGAGTCGGCACAGGCATCTTCTCTGCCCAGCTGAATATATCAAGGTCCTTCCGTCTCCCAGACTCTGCTAGCGTTTTCCAAGCGGAGCTTCTTGCGATTCGAGAAGCCTGCCGCCTGCTAAACAATCTTCCAACATCTAATCACAATATCGCTATTTTTTCGGATAGCCAGGCTGCCATCAAGGCCATTGATGCGGTCTGCATCTCTTCAAAACTGGTAGAGCAATGCCGGTTTGAATTGAATCAACAAAGCACTCACTCGAGAATCACTCTCATCTGGGTCCCAGAGCACAGCAACCATGAGGGTAATGAGCGTGCTGATGAGCTGGCCAGGCGAGGGTCGGCCCTTAACGGCTCTCTAGCAGAAAGAGTCGACATTCCGCTTGGTGGCGTTAAGGGCTATATTCACATTCACTTCCTCCAGCTAGCCAATCGCGAGTGGAACAACCTCACAAGCTGTGTCATATCTAGGAAGACGTGGCCCAGTTTCAATAAACCCAGGTCAAAAGAGTTACTAGGCAAACCAAGACCAGTTATCACTGGCCAGTTGGAGACCATGCTGCCAAGCTTGGTCAGAAATTATGTTTTTGTTGGTGAAGAGGATCACTTCTGTTGTCGCTGGATTAACGTTCAGTCCACAACTTCGCGCCCAGTTATGAATGGTATTCAGGAGCGATTGTAGAAGTTCGGTGATTGTGTCGAGAAATTTGCCGGTCATAAATAGGACGATGTCGCCTGCATAAGCAACAACTTTTACTCCGCTATGTCCTAATTTTAAAAGAATCTCGTTTGCGATTAGAGTCCATAGTAGAGGAGATAGGACCCCTCCTTGTGGGGTTCCTCTAGACGCCTAGAGGCCAGTTTATTAACTTCGCTGTCACCAAGCTCCGAGTTAATGTGTCTCGTCTTGGGCATACGATCTAGTCGGAGAGTGTGGAATCTACTCTGAGTCGGTCTAGTGATAGTCTTATTGATTCGATTTTCACATTGTTCCTTCCACGTCTAAAAAGGCCGTTAAAGTGAAGAAGCAAAGAAGACAATAAATTATACATGGATGAACCTACTGTTTTTTTTTTATAATTTGCGCGCACTCAAGGGGTTATGAATTATGAATACCCTTAGCATGTTTACACTCAGTGCGGGCGTTCGAAAGGATAGACAGATAGAGAGAGAACGATTTGGTGTAGTGGTTTGAAACTCAGTTGTTTATGCTTCAGAGAAACTCCGGGTGTGGCGTCCAGATAACTGGGGAGGTTTTTGTTACTTTTTGTCTTTGCTTCTGATTCACAATATTTTTTCCCGATAACCGATGTCATAGGCAAATCATCATCAACATAGCGAACAATTTTTCCAGCCATATAACCAAGCTACTGCCAGTGTTATGCCTTCACAGTAGTGTTCATGAGAAATAAATAAATGCTTGCTGACATCAGTATTTGGACCATGAACCATTAGCTTGGTAATTGACGACGTTGCCAGTGCACCATTGCCACCCCCAATATTGTAATTTAATTTATTAAATTATTTAGGTATGTGGGCTGGCAGGGAGCGACGCTCTCTGCCACACTCAGGTCAGCGAAATTATTTAATAGACTTAAAAAGAAAAGGAGTAAGCTTTCAGGATAGAACAAAGGACGTACACAACATAGTGTGTATTTTAATATTTCTAATGACGCTTACCAAAAATCATGCTGCAACTTAATTTGTTCCTTTTTTTCCCCCATTGCATTCTAATCAATAAAATGTGTATTTGCTTTGTTGAGCTTTGTTTTGTTCTCATTTGCCACCTCATTTATTCAAAATGGGAAAATTCACTAAATGAGATGGGGAAGATGATTAACCTTCTTACTAAATAATTTTTTTGAAATACGCTCATTTGGCCTTGTCAAAATGTAGTATGGTATTATAAGAGTAATGTAACTCCGAATCAAATTTAATTAAGGAATGTATAGCAGGCGCTAGTATTTTTCTTAATATACGTGCTGCGACCAATATGATGAAGTTTATACATACATATGTCTTGCAGCATAGCTGAATAGTTGACGGTTTGATTTGACTTCTGAAAAGTTTTATCCCACGACATTGAACTATAAATGCATTTTCAAAATGAACAAATCAAACAATTAATGCAGCACCATGCAAGTTTTAAGTTAATTTATATAGGTGCACCAAAGTAAAGCAGCTTATGAGCTTGAGAAACCTAACCATTCTTTATTTGTAGGCTCCAATCACAGTTATTGTCAACGAATGAAATGAAGACATAAACTAAATACATTTCCCGTAAATATTGAGTGAAAAAAGAGCATGAGTAATCGCATTAACTGCAGAACGTTCGACCACCAAATCCCACAAAAGATGTCTCTTTGCTTATTGACACATTCTTCGGATATATGTGTAGAATTCGGCTGAATTCTCTCGTCCACTGAAATTTAAACGGTCTTAAAATTAAGTGCTAGATGAATGCCTTCTCCATTGCAACCCACTGATTATCAGTGAATCATTAGTGAATGATTAATTGATGAATTGCCAGTCTGGCACACCAGTGCTAATCGACTTCAGCCGTGGCATCCGTTCGTTAGGAAATAAAACGCATTAAGTCGCGCTCTAACTGTTTCGTAATGAACGACGACGACGACGTGCACATTGGGTAATGTACATACGCGAGTGCACTTTAATCAGCTTTGGGTGTGAATTGTAAATCGAATCGCATTTGATATGAGATACACCCCTCTCAATCCACACTCCGTGGGTTAGCAACTGTAAGTCATTCCATAAGCCTTGGTCGGTCAGTTCAGAATCTTCTTACGCGAATTGAGGGAAAGATAAAATCCGCTGACAGTTAAATACTTTGGGTCAATAACTTCGGGTAACTGGCCGCGCGTTGGGTATTCACAGAAATGACGTAGATACGAACGTATTCACCTGTTATGACAACTCTTGTAATGGAGCACACATTCGAGGCAGGAACCTGAAAATTTCCAGTTCTGTATCTGTATTTGAATCTAGTGTACAGGGGGGCACGTGTACTGTGTGCATGTGAAATTGTCCGCACTTATGTTTCACTTGCCGGAGTCTTGATACCGGTGAATTAACTGTGCCACCTGCATTCACGTTTGAATGTAATTTGATGTAATGTTGGTCAACAAGAGTAAAAAAGATTCTTTTCAAGAACAAGGTTAATGTTTACAAGGGTACTCATGGTCGCACACAGGAAATGTCAATGTTTACATGATGTGGAAGTCGAGGCTGCATATAATATGTGTAGTATAGATACTTTAGAAAGTTGTGTGCACAGTAGTTTTTGAATTATGATTAAGATAAGAGAAGAAGATTAAATTATGTCGAGAGTGTCAAGCATCTGGGCCAGTAGTTGATTGTAGGTAAACATTACTATTTGCCGCGGGTACGGCTTAGAACTGCTTGTTGGGGTCCTTAAAACGTTTCTAGGTTAAGTTCAAATCATTCAGAAAGTAGTAACCAAATCGTGACGTGCAAACGATAGACGTGCCCTGATGTTGCTACTATCTGAGTCGTGTCAACGATTTTAACTTCATTTTTAAACGATTGTTTTTGAAAATGGATTTATCAAACTATGAATATGTCACGGCATTCAAATTTGTATTCATAGGTAGACACGTGTTGGAACACTAGATTTTTTAGAACAAAATCAATTCAGCGTAGAAAACAAGCAATAACATTTTCTAATTCTGGGATTGGGTATTTCTGAACTTAAAATGTTAAGCGTGCAACTGCATTCTCCCTTATGACGATTACAGATTCACCGTCTACACAACTTATAGATTTATCAGCCACGCCCTTGGGCTACAAAACGCTTTAAACAAATAGGATGGGGAATCCGGTTTGTATGGATTGACTTGAGTTATATTTAATATTTAATTTAAGTTCGGTCTGCCATCCTTGAGTAAAGAGTTCCATTCATTATATTGCATATTATTCTATAGAATAGTTAGCCTTTCAAAGTATATAACCAATCTTGAATGTTGGAAGCATGACCGGTCGAAGTTACGAGCTGGAAGAGATGATGAATAGAAGGCGGGTGGACATCTTGTGTGTCCAAGAAACGAAAAGGCAAAACATTAGAAATCGGGTGCGTTTCTTGGACGTTAGGACAAACGATTACAAGATGTTCTACTACGAAACGGAAAAGGCTAGGAACGGAATCGGTATCATCCTTGCGGCAGAGCTACTTGTTAACGTCTTGAGCATTTCGAAGTCCAGCGACCGTTTGATGTCTCTCAAACTAGTAATACAAGGAGTGGTGTGGAATATTGTCAGTGCATATGCTCCCCAAATTGGGTGCGATCAGTGGGATAAAGATGCATTTTGGCAAGATTTCCACAATCTCCTTAAGAATATCCCCAAAGGAAGAGTTTCTGTTTGTTGAAAGAGATTTGAATGGACATGTCGGGAAGTCAAACGATGACTATGAAGACTGCCATGGAGCCCTGGGATACGGCACCAGGAAGTTTCCTGGTTAAAACATCCTAAGCATGTGCAAATCACACGGTCTTATCGTGTTAAATACCATGTTGATCAAACAAAGCCGACACCTGATAACTTACACCAGTGGTGGAGATGAAACCCACATTGACTACCATTTGGTAGGCAGTTTCATGAAGCCTCGGGTGAAAGATTGCAAAGTGATCCTGGGAGAGGCAGTCGCTCGGCAACACCGTCTCCTGCTAACAGAAATTTTTATGAAAACACCGAAGAAAAGCAAACAAACAAGGGTCTCTGAGAAAATCAAGTGGTACAATCTGGGCAAAGAAAAAGGCGAGGCTTTTGTTTTCGTAATGAAAAATTACCTCTCTCACAGCATCAACGGAGCTGAGAATAAAGAGTGCAGAGCACAAAATATGTGGGATTCCCTACAGCGAACTTGCTTAAAGAAGGCCAAATCACTGCTAGGAGCTTCAAAAGGCCATCATCAACACGCCAAAGAAACATGGTGGTAGAGTGATGAAGCTAAGAAGGTGATAAATGAAAAGAAAGTGGCTTTTAAATCTTGGTCAAAGAGCCCCTCTAATAATAGAGACGAAAAAGCTTGCCTGGAAATGGAATACAGATGCTGCAAGAATAAAGCGAAGAAGAAGTGTCCCCAGCTTCAAGCAGAGAGTACGGAGGGCCTGTATCGGGAGGTGGAGAAAATATCTTCCTCGGTTGCTGATGCAAGCCAGGCTATCCAGGAGCTGCGACGACACAATATGAACAAAAGCGCAACCATCTTCAAAATAGCCGTCCAAAGAAAGAGGAATGCTCAGGAGATTCGTTCGCCAAAGTTCATTAACAATGCTCATTGCCAGCTTCTTGTGGGTGACGACAGAGGTGGTGGCAGTATTGTGAAGAACTTTTGAATGAACAGTTTCCCCGGCTATAGCTTACAAGAGCCACCAATAACTGTGAACAAATACCCGGCATTACAGTCGAAAAAGTTAGTGAGGTGGTCAAATACTCCAAAAAAACGAAAAACGATTGGGCCAGACAAGATGCCCTCTGAGATCTGGAAAAAGATGGGAGACATCGGGCTCAGATGGTTCAGAATTCTCATTTCCAAATTTATGAGAGGTGATCCAATTCCGAATCGATGGAGGAAAAGTTGCACCAAAGTCGGGGTGCAACAGGGAAGCGTTTTAAGTCCTTTGCTCTTTATAACAGCCCTTGACTATCTGCTTGAAGTTAAAATGACCGACCGCAAGGTACATCAATTATTCTTTGCTGACGATGGAGCCATCATCCCTGTAACGAGCACTTGATATGTGGTTGGACGTTTTGGAGGGAAATGGGTATCACATTAGTTCAAAAAAGGCAGAGTGCTTGTGCTGCCCGTTCTCTGATCCACTCAGGCCTATTCCAGATTTGAATGGAACAGTGCTTCCCTACTGCGAAAAGTTCAAATAGCTGGGATCTATGATCAATAGCAAAGCAACCTGTGATGACGACATCAATCATTGCGTAAGTGTAGGGTGGATGAAGTGGTGGAAAACTCCGCTATCTTCTGTAACCAAAAAATTCCCCCTAAGTTGAAATGAAGGCTTTACACCGCAGTTGTGCGTCCAGCGCTCACATACGGTTCACAATATTGGACGATGTACAAAAAGTATGAGGGTAAATTAACGGCAGCTAGGATGAAGATACTTCGCATGACAGCAGGATTGACAAAGCTTGATCGAATAAGTAGTTTGAAGATCCGTGGTCAAGGTCAAGTCTGAAGATCCTTAACGTCAAGGAAACTATCTTACATAACATAAAGTGCGACCAGCTCAGCTGGTATTCCCACGTTCAAAGAAGAAATTATTTGAACCCTGTTAAAAAGGCAATATCAGTGAATGTTCCAAAGACATCGCGAGGCAGGAGAGGCAGGCATATAAACGCCTGGATCACACAAATGCGACGACATCGGCATTTCATTGGCCTCCAAAATCGGGAGGCCTGCCTTGTGACGTCAAATAGGCAAACCCCACAGCCGGATAAGTAGAAATGCGTTGAAGTGGGAGGATTATGATCACTTGCTTTCGTATCATAACCTCGCTGAAATAGGAAGAAGAAGAACACGCTCTTAAAAGTATAGTATGGCTTGTGCAGGAAACTCCGGCATAGACTGCAAAATCGGGGCACCGATCAAGAGGGCTTGGTATCCACCTAACTAAGGCATCTTTCCCGGTAAAAGAGAGTGTCGCTGTCGCAGTATTGTGTACCCGCGGACAGTTTCCGATGTTCTACAATTGTACATGAAAAACTAGTAACATGGTCTAGTTGCTACGACTTGCTTATATAAAGTTTTTTCTTAACTTATACCTAGGTAGAATACAATAATTCCAGATTAGTTGAGAATAAAGTTAGAATGTAAATTCATCTAGATAGAAAATGTCGCTGAACGTCGTAGAAATTCCCTTGTTGCCTGGATGTATAGAAGAACAGAGCAGTCGACTTTCCAGAATTCGATTTGGACATCGTCATCACCCCACGTCAAAGACCACCTGCCCACAGAACTAGATTTTAACTTTCGCTGGCCGCGGTTTCTTGCAGTGGGGGATTTTAACGCTAAACATACTGACTGGGGTTCGAGACTCACTAATAGAAAAGGAACCATACCTTTAGATGCCCTAAAAGCGAATAACATAAGCCATCTAAGTACTGGTGAACCGACCTATTGGCCTACTGAAAAAAAAAGAATACCTGACTTGTTAGACTTTTGCATTGACATGAAAAATTAAGAATAGAATCTTGCTATGAACTTTCCTCTGACCTTTCACCAATTGTTATTTACCATAATTCGAAGATAACATCAACCCAAAGATAACATCAACCCAAACAAAAGTCCAGGATATGATCTCATCACAGGTAAAATCCTAAACGAACTTACGGAAAACGCAATAGTATATTTAAGGAATCTCTTCAATGGCTTCATTACTACTAAATATTTTCCAAAAGCCTGGAAAGTAGCTAAAGTAATTGCAATTCCCAAACCTGGGAAAGATGCTACACAACCAGCAAATTACAGACCGATAAGTCTACTACCAATTCTATCAAAACTATTTGAAAAACTTTTTGCTACTCGACTTCAGCATATACTGGACGAAAATAACATAATACCTAGACATCAGTTCGGATTTAGACGTAAACATTCAACTATACAACAAATACATCGTATAACAAACAAAATATCAAAAGATTTAGATGACAAACATTTCTGTGCTGCACTCTTCCTAGATATATCCAAGGCATTTGATGAAGTGTGGCACAATGGCCTGATACATAAATTAAAACTTCTTCTCCCACCGGGCTTCCAACTTTTATTAACAAGCTACCACCTTGATCAAAAAGTTCCCGGAATAAAAACCGTGTGGCACTCCCATTGTTCCGATTTAAGTTCTGTTTCCTTTGTTAAGTTGGTACATCTGTTGTTGACCGTTTCTTTTATGTGCATTATAAAGATGAACAATCATCTCTCTACAAAACTGATGCTGGAGTTCCACAAGGAAGCGTGCTAGGACCTTTATTATATCTAATATATACAGCAGACATTCCAACTTCGAGAAATATCAACACAATGACCGCCACTTTTGCAGACGACACAGTAATACTTGTCTCGCACCGATGTCTACAAACAGCAACTGATCTACTCCAACTACATCTGAACGAAATAGCAGACTGGTTCAAAGAATAGGGTATACAAATAAACAAAGACAAAACGCAACAAGTAATATATACAACAAGAAACACTGTGGATCCACCAATTGTTAAACTAAACAATAAAACAGTATCCTCAGACAATCAAGCTAAATACTTGGGAATGTATATAGATAAAAAACTAACATGGAAACAACATATTCTTAAAAAGAGAAATCAAATTAAAGATAAATTCAGACTGCACTACTGGATGCTGGGAAGAAATTCAGTACTTTCAGTTGACAACAAGCTTCTCATATACAAGACAATCATCAAACCAATTTGGACATACGGTCTACAACTCTGCTGTGTAACCAGCAAAACAAATATTGACATCATCGAAAGACTTCACAACAAAATTCTACGCACAATAGTGAATGCAGCGTGGTACGTATCAAACAAGAATATACACAAAGATCTCAACATACCGACAGTACTCGAAGAAATCCAAAATTCTAATCAAAAACACCAAATTCGACTTCTTAACCATGAAAACTATGAAATTAACTCTCTTCCCGCCCAAGAATACACTCATATACGAAGGCTGAAACGAATAAGACCATCCGACTTACTAACCAGGATTTGAACTAAAAAGTAATGTGTTTAAATGTATCTATGTACCTTTTGCCAATTCATGTTAATACTTTAATTTTTAAACTTCCGTCTTACCTAAGAAATGTTTTATGTTCATATGTATTTACTCTATAACCAAATAGATTCTTAAAGGCAATGGCCTTATGACTGCTGTAATCCTAATTGTAAAACCGATTACTTAATGTCCAGTGGACAGATGTAAAACAATAAAGGAAGAAAAAAAAAAAAAAACTTTCGCTATAGACACATGATACCAGACTTAATAGAGTGGTAAAATGGCGATCATATTTATAAATGAGAGACTCTACCTTTTCTGGGTATCACATTGCCGTTGCATTCCGGGAAAAAAAATTTTAAAAATTGATGTACAAGCTCGACAAGGTCGTAATATACATGAGCATACGTATAACCAATATCGACGCTCAGGATATGCGGTTGATATTGCCCTACTTCCATTTGGACCATGTCTAAATCTTGTCTGTGCTAACGCGCACATGGTCCTAAGCATGATCGAAGAAATGGAACTGAAGTTGTTCTTTTTACGAGAAGGAGAAATGTTGACCGGTTTGATACAGCCGGAGCTAGAGAGCATCACTAACGGGATCTCCAAATATTTAGAAGTGATACCGGATAAAAAAAAAACTTTCTGTTCAGCATGTCGAGTTGACAACACCAAGGCACTCTAATTTTGTTTGCATTATAAGGATGCCTTCGACAAAACATGGAGCTTATGACCGAAAAATTCCCTTTGGATCTGATACCGTCTCTAAAATATGCCTTCTGCACTAAACATGACGAACCTGCGGACCACTTATCATACGGCTCCGGTCTCATGGATATGCCGTCTGATACAATGTAACCAGAACTTCGGTGGTTGCGCGAACTTAAATTCAAAAGATTGCATAAGTCGGAGTATCTGTAACGATAGCCAGGCTGCGCCTAGGGCCATTCTAAGCCATTTAATCGCTCCCAAAACAGAATGAGAACGCAAAAACTCCATACATACGGATACAATGTTGAACTCCGTGACTCTAGTTTGAGTCCCAGAGTACACGAAATTCGCTCACTCAGCTTTTTGTGTTACCTTCAATTGAACCTTATGACATCGAGGCTTCTCGTCTACATTAATATTTGGTCTTTACAGCCAAATGTAGTTCAAAATACTCTTTTTGGAGAATAAGGGGGAGGGCTACTACTATTTTTCCTTCACCACATAAGAAAAGTATCACGCGTATCTCGTAGATATAAGCACGCTTATATCAACAGTCAATTTACTTCTTTTGTGCAACCGATTCTCATTCAAATCTAAATGATTAGTTGCTCGTGAATAGGTTAATGAAAAAAGAGAAGTGAAATGCTAAAATACGAAAATGAAGAGGAGCTATGCACCATAGATACACGGTTTCTCTTTACAGAGTACCAACCTGATTTTGTTGTTCTGAGTTAATTGCCCAATCTACGGTCAGTCAGAACCCATTCGAAAGCAGTAAACTAGAATTTGAAGTACATTTTGACTAAATTAGAACCACCACGCATAGATAGAGTGCAGCTGCTGTTGTGAAAGTAGGTGAATACGAACGCAGTTACAAATCGGGTTCGCTACTCCTATGTGAATAAAACGCTTACATTGACCAATTCCAAATTGCAATTAACTGGCATCCGCATTTGCGACCAAATGGTCGATCCTATTTGCGCCTAATGACTTCTCCATCGATTTGTGCAACGCATAGTAAGCTTCAATTGGTTTTTTTTTTTTTTTTGTATTTTGATCGTTAAGTGCAGCCGTCAGTACTGCGATGATTAATTTGCTTGCATTAGCGAATTGAGTTTATTTTAACTGAATTCATGTATCGTTTGGTGTAGATTTATGTACTATAGAAATATGTACACATAAATATACTGTGTACTACTGCTTCGATCTTTGATAAAGCAAAAAATAGGTTCAAAAGAGTTTGCTCACAATTTCGCAGTATTTGGTTAGAGACATCGATTTGATGGACGACCTACGACATCCAATAATACTAGAGAGGTCTGATATGTCATTGGAAAACATAACCTCCAACTATAACAAAAAGGCATAAAGATTATTGAATTTTTGAGACAATAACTAAAATTTATGACCACTGAGGTTGAAACATAGTCAGGTGGATGGCGACTGATTGCCAAAGGAGTTGCAACCACATTGGTTATGGGAATTCACTTTTCCGAGACGAACAAGTTGTGGTAGGTTAGGTTAGGTAAGTGGGCAGGTGTAGGGGGATAGAAAACCTCCACACCACACTCTGGTCAGTATAGACCCATTGTGATACCCATGGGGGGAAAGGAGATAGAAAAGGGAATCCCTTCCTCGTGGAAAAATACCGTCTTTGTAAATATCCTAAAGAAAGAACTAAGTACTCACTGTGCCCTAGATACAAACCATCCAGAGGATTTTAAGAAGTTTCCGATGTCATTTATTGGTCTGTTGGACAACTCTTCTAGATCCTCAAAGAAGTGTTGTCCAAGGATCTTATTTCTCAAATGATAGAAGCCTGGGCAATGACACAGAAAGTGGGCGGTGTCCTCCTGAGCCCCCTCGTCGCCGCAGCCTCTACAAAGGTCTTCGTTAGTCACATGTAGTTTTTTCATGTGGTGCCGCATGGTATTATGCCTCGTAATGACTCCTATTAGAGTAGAGAGGGATTTTCTATGCCTCTGTATGAGTTTATTGGTTCTTACTCTGTCAAATGCGGGCCACTGCTTCCTCGTGGTGACACAAGTATCTAAAGAGGTCCACCTATTGTTAGCCTCCGTTATGGCTTTGTTTCCTGCTTCGAGCTTAAGGGCGCAAGGCGGGATGTACACCGAGGGGTCGGATTGGTCCGAGCTTAGTGCTGAGCCTCCTCTAGCCAGTTCATCGGCTTTCTCATTCCCTGGTATGCCTTCATGACCTCGTGCTGTGTTCCAAGAACCTTGAGCTCTTCTCTTTAACACTTCACAAGCTTCGGTTTTATTTCTATAGCAGATATTGCTTTTATCGCCGCCTGGCTGTCGATGAAAAAGGTGATATCCTCTCGTGGTATTGCCCTCATCGCAGTCTCATGAGCTGCTATTGTAAATGCTATGACCTCCGCCTGGAAAACGCTGCTGTAGTTCGGAAGCCGAGCTGACATGAAGAGGCTAAGCGTTTCAGAGAAGATGCCTGCGCCTACACCTATTTCCATTTTGGATCCATCGGCGTAAAAGCTAAGGATCGCTCGTTAGGCATTCTGTCATTTTTCCAGTCTTCCCTGCTCAGATAGGTGCTAGCAAATGGTCCTATGAAGTCTAGGTAAGGCGTTAAGTAGTCTGTATTAGATACACTGCCTAAATATCTCTGCAGGATCGTGGTGTGACCAATTGCATTTGCTCTCCAGCTATCTGTTTGGCTTAATCTTACGGCACTATGAGCTGCCGATACTTGTATAAAGATGTCTAGCGGAAGCAGATTGAGAATGGCCTCGAGTCCTGCTGTAGGTGTCGTTCTCATTGCACTGGTTGTGGCGATGCACGCTAGTCTTTGTACTTTTGTGATAGCAGCTAGGTTATTTATTTTGCTGGCTGCCTGCCACCATACAAGGCTACCATACGTTAGTTTTGGCCTTACTATAGCTGTATACATCCATACGATGATTTTGGGGCTCAGTCCCCAAGTCTTCTCGAATATTCTGTTGCACGAGTAAAAAGCTATCGTGGCTTTTTTGACTCTTTCGTTGATGTTTAGTCTCCAGTTCAGATCCCTATCGAGCACCAGGCCAAGGTATCTCGCACTACTGGAGATAGTACTAACTCTGTCTTCTGGGGATTAACCGCCAGCCCACATCTCTCCGTCCAGGAGTCCATGATTTCCAGCGTCCCTTCGATTTGTTCGCTCAAGGTCGGGAGAAATTTACCTGTTGCTAGCAGCACAACATCGTCCACATATGCTATGGCCTTGACGCCGCTGTTTCTAAGTTTAAGAAGGACTTCGTTCAGGACAATTACCCACAGTAGTGGGGATATAACCGCTCCTTGAGGGGTGCCTCTTGAGGCATAGACTTCGAGCTTAGTACCTCCGAGTTCAACTTTGATATGTCTTTCCTTTAGCATATTGACGATCCATTTTATCACGGAATTGTGAATATTAAGGTTCGTTAGAGTTCTATTGACCGCATCCATTTTGACATGGTTAAAGGCTCCTTCTTGGGTATGAAGACCACTTTGACCTCTTTCCATGATCTAGGTATATACCCCCACATGAGGCTGTTGAGGTACAGTTCTTTAAGTACCGGGATGATTGTAGTTATTGTTTTCTGTAGCATGATCGGGATAATCCCGTCGGGTCCTGGGGATTTAAAGGGAGAGAATGATCCGATTGTCCACTTAATTCTTTCCTCTGTGATAAAATCCGTCGGAGTTTCCGTTAAAAAACTACTGTTAGTTACGATGTTATTATCTGGATGGGTCGTACAACCCGGAAAGTGCGCTTTTAGCAGGGAGCTTAGCGATTCTGCACAGGATTCAGTCCACCTTCCGTCGGGTTCCTTGAGAGATCCACGAGTTTTTGATTCCCTGGATAGAATTTTTCTCAGTCTCGCAGATTCTGTCGTACCCTTGATTTCATTACAGAAGTGCTGCCAAGAGTGGCGTTTGGCCTTCTGTGTCTCGTTTTTGAAATTTCTCTGACTGGACTTATACTGTTCCCAGTCCGCTTCTAGTATAGTTCTTTTGGCCACATTTAGAAGGTGTCTAGTTGCTCTCCTAATTCTAGCTAGTTCAGATGGCCACCAAGGTGATGATTTTTTATCTTGCCGTTTGGTTTCTGGACATGCTTTGACATAGGCTTCATTAAAGATGGATGTAATATCCTCTGCCTTGCGGTCAATGTCGGCAGGTCCGAGCCAGTTGCTATCCTGCAGGGATCTTATACCTTTCCTCACCTCGTTGTTAAAGAGATCCCAGTTGGTCTTCCTGGGGTTCCTGTAAGGTTTGGGCGAGTCATAGTTGTTACCCACGAGGAATTCGATCATTTTGTGGTCGGAGTAGGATTCTTCCCCTATCACGTTCCACTTATCAGTAGTTAGGGTACTCGAGTTACTGGCCAAAGTTACATCTATAACTTCTTGCCTGTTCTTGACTACAAAAGTAGGTTCGTTACCTCTATTCGCTACAATAAGGTTATTTTCAATTATAAACTCAAACAAAGACTCACCGCGTAAGTTTGTGTTGCTGCTACCGCATTGAGAGTGATGAGAGTTGGCATCACACCCCAGCAGCAAGTCCCATCTTTCTTGTTCCGCTTTTTGCACAAGAGAGCGGGTAAGTGTGGATGGCGGTCCCTCCTTGGCCTTAAAAGGCATGTAGATGGCTGATAGAATCAGTGGGGAAAGCCCCCTCCGCTCAAGCCTTACCACTGTTTGGTCCTCATTGCTGTAGCTAGATAAAAGAAAAAGGTTAATTTGTTTCCTAGCTACGATGCACGTTCTGGTCTTACATTCCGCGTATAGCGGTTCGATGCTGTATGCAGTAAGGTATTTATGCCTTAGCCCACTTATTTTGCCACGGGAGATCCATGGCTCTTGAATTAGGGCAATGTCTATGTTTCTATCTCCCATGAGATAGATGAGGTTGGCGCTAGCTGCTATGCTATGGTGAAGGTTTATTTGAGCAATCTTCATCATTGATTTTCCTTATCACCCGCCTTCCTTCTTTTCTTTTCGTCCATCCTAACTAAAGGTCTGACCTTGCATCGGGTAATTCCAATGCGAACCTTATAGTTATATCTCCTTAGGATGGGCATAGACTTATGGTTGAGCAACACCACTATCTCAGTTCCAGTTTATCAAGTTGTGGTAAGTTATGTCCGACTTCGTATGGCAACCGCCAGCAACTTGGGGACAATCTTTCTCAATGAACAGATACAATTAGCAGCGTCTGGCCACTGAACATAGAAAAGCACTAGAGTACTATTAGTAGAAAATATAGTCCCAAAAATACAAAGAAGTTAAAGTAATTTGAAGATAATTACGATATGTAGATCGAAGAGCGAAAAAAAAAACTAAAACTTGCAAGCAACCAACCATATAGAAGATGGAAGTGAAATTAACTCCGATGATATTGTGAAGATATGAGCAAGTTCATATGAGCAGAATTTCTAAAAGCCCTAACGTGTCACCAATGAGTCGACACTGGGAGTTTGGACTGTTGGTCTCCGCTATAAAAATCACCAAAATAAATAAGTATTTGATGCAAACAACCCTTAAAGGGAGTAGGTCCCAGCTTTCAATTATCATCTCTCCTAAGTATGAAACTATGGAACTAGGTACCCAGCGTGATGGTATCGAAAGACTTTTTTAACTGTTACACTCGAACTTATTTTTGCATGGCTGCCATGTGCATAATGTTTTTTTTTTTTTAATTTTTCATGGTTCACCTAGGAGGTAATACTGTTTCAAATTAGTGTTTAAAATTCGTGTACGCCAATTTGGGGCATCACACGCAACCCTTTCCAGAAATTACCACCATAGATGCGCAATTTTGGGTCATTTAAAAATGAAATTATAGTTTTACACTTAGGGCCGATTTTTTAATGATTAAATTTATTCCACTATTTATCTACTAGATACGCAGTGTTATTTTCCACGAATAGCTGCTATACGACTAATGAAAATGGAATTAATGTCTTATCTGGCAGTTAGCCCTTATCTGATTATTTATCTGACTATTGAAAAATCGGTCCTTAAATGTACAAATAAATAATACAAAAAATTTCAGCAAAATTGAATCCTATGTACATATTAAGGTACGGTAAGGCACATTTTCTATTAAACCAAATTGTCGAATTAATCTAAATCAATTCCCTTTAGTAATGCCAACGTACACCTTAGAACCCCTTCCATTCTCACACATTTCAATGAACATAAATCGTGCCAAATCCCATTTGGAATATATCCCCAAATTGAAATTCAAATCACCAACCTTTGCATATGCCTAAGCACAGATGTCTTCATTTCAAACACTCATCTACCTTTGACTGCTGCGCAAATCCCCTAATGTCAATTAACTCTTCCCCAACCATACTCAAGTGTTCCCCATTGGAATCATTCCTCACGAACGAGGGTCTAAAAACGAAACGACAACAGACAACATATTCCCGACAATATTTGCATGAGAAAGAACACAAAGATCACCTTTCTCGAAACAAGATTCGAATTCCGGAGCAACAATGCCGGTGGTAGCACAAGAATCCGCCGGATGATGTTTGTATATTAATTGCTAATTACAGCCGTCGAAAAAAAGGGGTTGCCTCCCCTATCGAGTATAAGCCAGTCTTCCAAACGAAAACACCAACAGGAACAGCTCATCAATTCGCTCGTGCGTTCGCATAATTTATTCATTCTTCAGTGCAGCACTCCTACCCCGACTCCTACTCCTACTCCTAGTGTTTGCATTAATTACAGATACGTGAGTGGTGGGGGGCTTTTAGCCAGGTAGGCCTTACTCCTTGTCGGACTCTATGATCTTCTACGACGACGAACGGTCTGTCTGTGTGATATTTTATGAGTTAAGCTTCCGAAAGGGAAAGGAAACCTGTTTACGCTAAGAACAATTTGCACAGCTTATACGAGTACCTTTGTCTATCATCCATCACGCTAATCATTTTGTACTCACTAAAAGCGGATATTAATTGTGATGGTAAACGGCTGGGCTTGCTGCACGCTTTTCTAAGATACTTTTTCTTGCTGTTGTTTATGCCATTCTTGTATGTGGTAATGGAAGAGTTTTCATAGCTCTTCTACTTGTGTGACTTCAAGAAAACCAATCGAACTTGTACTCGGCACGAAATTTGCTTTGGTAATTGCGGAAGTTCGTCACAACAACCGTAGGAATCGTGAGAAGAATTTTGCAATTCGATTTGTCATTGTTTTTAACTGTCGTAGTTTGGAATAGTTTCGCGGTTAGGTTTTTAGAGGGCAATGCATAGCATATATTGGTCGTACATTGACACTGCAGTAGAGTTTTTGTATTCGTAATTGTTCGTGCGTATGCTTACCTTAAGTAAGTGGTATCTTGCGGTCAGGCTACCTTCTTTGGCTTATGTATAGAAGTACATCATATTATTCGAATCATCTCACAGATGAACTGGTCCAAAAGTTGTGTAGCCCAGTGAAAAAAAATATTAGCTACCAATTCGAGTCTATAAGTGCTTCTTGTTTTTAAGTAGGGACGAACATTTGCTGTTCTATATTACATAATAGATTGCATTTACACTGGGATTTTCAATTGATGCAATTAAAGTCATCTGCAAGTCATATTTAGCTCATGTTAGGAACTTAAGATTTGCGCTGCTGAAACTTACAACATATTAGCTTTTCCTCTTATCTATCAAACTTGTGCCGCCATCTGGAGTAGTAAAATTTTAATTTACTTTACATTTTCATGCAACAGCTTGGCTGTTTGACTTACAACATTTTTGAGAAAAGACTTACACCACTATGACTGTACCAAACCTCAATTATGGGAATTACTTGCAACTTGTATCACAGTGCAGCAATTATTTCAGTGGTGAAAGATTATATACAAAAGCCCTTCTCTACCCTCCTTCTTACATTAGCACTAGCAGAGCATAAAACTGAAGCAACTTTAATTAGCAGCACAAAAAAAAAAAAAAAACTTCCATCATTACATCTAACATCAATCAAATAGCTGATCGGCATGATAGATATGAGGGTCTCGTTTTAATATCATCTTAAGTAGGTACTCGTAAGTAAGTCAGAAAGGTGCGAGTGCCTTTAATGCCTAACATAAAAGGGACAAGACATAGCCGTAGGTTGCTGTTGGCAAAAGTGGTTACGTCGTTCATTCTTTATGACACGCCGATTTGCACCGAGGCCATAAAAATTAAAGCTTACAAATAGGATATTACATCTGTGTATGGAGTATGTCTCTTAAGAACTACATAGCAGCACTTTTCGCACTACTTCTAGCGATGCAGCCTGCATGCCAGCTATTATAGAATATTCGCAATAGATATTCTGGCAGAAGAACAACACGTTAGTACTGAGCAAGAGGATGCAATGGAAATGAGGTCAGCGAAAGCCGACAGAAAGTTAAGGAGAATTTCAAGAACGCTGTAATACTTCTAAGAAAGACAGGTGGACACATCGGCTTATACAAGAAATCCAGCCGTGGTATGGTAGACACCATGGGGAACTTGAATTTCATCTAACACAGTTACTAACGGGATATGGATGATCGTTTGTTCTTATATAAGTATAAATACGACGATAATCCTTACTGGCCGTGATGACTGCATGCAAAACGCCGACCACTTATTTTTCCAATGTCCAAATTCGTCGGCGAAATGGAAGCTATAAGAAGCAAGTTCAGCATCATCATCATCAACATCGCACTCAATTCAATTCAATTCAATACATCTTTATTTCACAAAAAATTATACATTTCTTTTCAAATTTTCTTTGGATAAATTATTAAAATAAAGCACTTATTCTCTTTTGTTCAGTTAAGTTTAATTATATTCTAAAAGTAATATTTTACGATATGCTAAAGCTATTTTTAAGCATTTAGCTAACTTTTCCCAATTTGAAATTAAATCTCCATTTAATATTTGTATTATTTCTGCTTCTATAAGCAATCATTTCCCAAAAACAGCTAATCTAAATTTCTTAAGAATAGGGCATTTACACAGGAAATGCTGCAATGTTCTGTCTCCCTAAAATTGTACAATGAACATAGCTTCATTTCATTTGGATTGAATCCATTTTCGTTCAGCCAAATTAAGACCAAGCGTGCTTTAAAAATAAAAGTGATGTTGCTTTGATCGTTATCAAAGTGATTGGCTTGTTAGCGTACACTAAGGACTTGACGTAGCCCTAAAAAAAATAATCGAGTGGTGTCAAGTCGCATGATCGCGGTGGCCAATTGATAAACGCTCTCCGTGAGATGACCCAGTCGCCAAATTTCTCCTTCACAACTTTGAGCGTTTCGTGGCTTGTATGGCATGGAGTGCCGTTTTGTTGAACCGCAGCTCGGATACATCGATGTTCTCGCAAAAAAAGCCGGGTTGACTCTCTGGCGATGCCCAATTCAGCTGATAGGCACCGAATCGACATTTCTGGGTCTTCTTCGATCCTGGCCGCTACGGCGTCTATGTTTTCTTCATTTCGCACCAATCACTGTCTAGTTGGTGGTTTAAAGTCCAGAAGAGTGTACTCATGCTCAAAATTTTCCACGCTGCGACGAATTGCCTGCACACTGAAGCCATGATATCGACCGACCTCACGACGAAATTAACGTTGAGTATTTTCAACTGAACAGGAATTTCGATAACAGTTTTTCAATAATTTCAGCACGTTCTGCAAGTGTGAAACGATGCACGATGAAATAGCAAACCTTACTGAATATTTTGACAGCTGGATGTCAATGATAACTTTGACCGCTGCTAAAACATAACAATTGGAAAAAGTATCATTGCTCTCTGGTCACCCTTTAGATGTGACTATTTTCAGCTTCTGTTTCCAACATCAGCGCGTAATTTAGAGTAAATTTCGAAAGTTTTAAGATTTTTTGTAAGAAAATAGCGCTGTAATTTGTCTACATACTCAAAATGACCGAACCCCTTTACCTGCACTGCATAAGCTTGAATTGCTCTAGATTAGATTAGATTAGATTAGATAGATTTTATTAATTCCAATTGGTTTAAATTCATTACAAAAATAATAAAAGTACTAAATCTATTTTAAGTGACATGGCTAAAAGCCGTCTGCCAAAGATTAACAGCATAATTTTACATTTGATTCACTTTAGAAAATTTAAAAATTCTCCTCCATAATTCTTTTTCTGTAAGCTAAACTTATTTCGCAATATGATGTGAGAGCTCTCCAATTGGACCCGTTTAGCAATGCCTTGACGTCTTCAGATAGCAAGCTGGCTTTCCCAAAGTGGAACCTCCTAATATCACGAAAAATTGGACAAATCCCTATGAAATGCATAACGTTCTCCCTCTGTGACATATTGCACAATGAACATAAAACCGGAAGGTCATCTCTATGCGGTATAAAGTTTAGTGGAAGTAGCTCTCCCCTTGCACGAAAGATTATAGAGATGCATCTTATTTTATTCGTGTCCTTAAAGTAGTTTAGAGAGCCCAGGTTCAGCTGCAGTTCTTTGTAGATCTCCCTATGGGTTGACACACTCGCTTGCTCGATATATTTTTGCCGAATCTGTGTATCTAATTGCGACAGAAGTCATAGAGGTAACTCTTCCAACTACTTCGCGCATTCCAGTCCAATTCTAAATGGTACTCGTAATTTTCCGCCAAATTGATCATCTCTTTATACCACAGACTTCGGGTATGTACTGCGTATTTAACAACCTTTCTTGGCAATCGCTCTTCTCCCATCCTGAGTGTGCTGAGAATATAGTCAATATTCAGTTTGAGTGTTTGTAAAAACAACGGGGCGAGACCTGTTTCAATCAACAGCATGTAGTTAGGTGCAGTTGTAGGTAATTGGAATGTTCTCCGTAGATAGAATCTCTGCAACTTTTCTACTGTATCATAGCACCTATGACCCCATGCTTGTGCCCCGTACAGGAGTATTGACTTTGAAACCGCTTCAAACACCCGATATTTAAGGCTGTGATGTATGCTGCGATTTTGAAAGCAATTTTTCCATGTTAAGGTTATCGCACTTTTAGACTGCCGAAGTTTTTCAGCCAAATGCGGTTCCATACTTAAATTGTTTGAAATTATAGCTCCAAATTATTTGTATTGCTTTACGACTTCAATGCTATCGCCATTAAAGGTCCACCTTTCCGCCCTTGTTTGTCTACCCCCGCCTCTTCTGAAAATCATCACTTTGGATTTCATAAGGTTGATTTGTAAACTCCACAGCACACAATAATCATAAACTCGGTTAATCATGAGTTGTAGGGTCTCTGATGATTTTGCTAACAGGACCACATCATCAGCATACAGGAGAGCCTTAATTAGGGTGTCTGCATATGAAATTCCCCCTGGAAGGTAACTGATGATGTCTTCGATATAAAGCGCAAATAGTGACGGGCTCGCGTTGCAACCTTGTCTAACCCCTACCTCTGTGACGAACCATTCTGACAACCCATCTCCATTCCATACTGCTGCTTTAGTGCCATCGTATAAATTTTCCATAATCTTTCCAAATTTATGAGATATTCCATATTGATAGAGCTTGTAGAATAACTTTTGCCGGTCTATGGTATCAAAAGCAGCTCTGAAGTCGATAAAAAAAGCATACAGCTTTTGTTTGCGTTCTATGAACTTCTTTGCTATGTTATATAACACAAAGATATGATCTACCGTTGAATACCCAGGTCGAAAACCTGCTTGAAATTCTCCTATGAGCGCGTTTTCCTGAATCCAGCGCGATAAACGACAATGTAGAACACTTGTGAAGATTTTTGCAGAAGCGTTTAAGAGGGATATCCCACGGTAATTGGCCGGGTTTGACGAGTCGCCTTTCTTAAATATTGGAAAAATTATGGCTTGTTTGAAGCTTTCCGGCACGCTACCCGATTCAAATATATTATTAAAAACAGTGGTTAATGCGACTAAAAATTCATCTGAGCTGTATTTGAAGAATTCTGCTGGTATTCTATCGTAGCCAGGTGCTTTGGAATCTTTGAATCGAATTAGGGCTTCTTTTACTTCTTCATTCGAAATTGTAGCATCTAATGTTTCATTGAAATAAAGTGGCTTCGCATACTGGATAGGACTAGCGTGATTAGGTGGATTAAGAAGATTTTCGAAGTGACTTTTTAAGACCTGAACAGTGAGCTTATTGCTGATTTTTGGAGAGATACCGTTGAGTTTTCTCGCTGATTTCCAGAAAACTGCTGAGTTTCTGCAGTTTGCAAGTTTACTAGCCTCATTTTCAAAATATTGCGACTTTTTAAGTTTGCATAGACACTTATAGTGGGATCTGACTCTGAAGTATAGCTTCTTGAATAACTCTTCGCTGTATTTCCTGAACAATCGAAGAAAAGCGAATGTGCGCTTCCTCAATTTTAAGCAATCTCCATCGAACCAGGGTTTCTTATTGTTATTAACATGTTTTCGATAAGTATTGCCGACTTGACTTTGCCTCGGAATGGATGATTTAATTATTTCTTCCAGACTATCCATATTTAATTCAGCGTTGGTACTCTGTTCACAAAGGCGACTGTTGAGATTATTTCTGTATAAGATCGCTGTCTCCTCTTTCCAGACGAGTTGCGGAAGAAGTTTCAAATCTCGTATGTGATCCGCCCCGATCTTTTCTAGACCTATCGTGACAATGATAGGGAAGTGATTGGAGAATGGAAGAGCCCTAACTTCGAAGTCCGTTATAAAAGAGCGCCAGTCTCCTCCGGCGAAGCAATAATCTATTATAGTTGCACAGTTCGCTTTAATATAGGTATATTCCCCATTTGAATCAGATTTACTGCATCCATTATATACTGCAAGTCCCATTGAATCCATCAGGTCCAGAATTTTCCTTCCGCACGTGTTAACAACCGCATCTTTTGACTTCCGTTGGATTCCTCTAACACCAATGTCTGCACCGCTTAAATTCCCAATTCTACCATTCATATCGCCAATTACCAGCAAGTTATTACTTTGGGTTGAGAATAAAAATTCTTCTAGTCGGTTGAATTCCCTCTGCCATTTGTCACCATTGCAATTAAGATAAGTTGGAATAATTAATAATCGCTGTGATAAAATTTCCAATTCAACATATGTTATTCCATTTTCGGCAACTTTGAATTCGCATTTAAGGTCGACGTCACCGTTTTCTTTATTCCAAAATAACAACCTCCTGATGCACGTCCATGTCGATTGATTTTAATCGCCGGTACCCATACGAAGTTATAATTTATAAACTTTTCCTCAAATTTATGATAATCTTCCTCTATTACAAAAGTTTCAAAAAGAAACACAAAATCCATTGAATTGCTCTACATACCGCCAAATAAATCTTCCATTTCATTCTGACCTACCCCTTCGGATAGGGGTTAGAATATACCCGAGGTAGGCATGCCTGTCGTAAGAGACGACTAAAATCCACCCTTCGTATACCGGGCTTAAAGTGTATACAAAAAAATGCAATGAGTAAAACGAAAAGATTTAATACCCCAGGTGGCAGTCCAGGTTCACTGGAAAATCCACCCTCTTCGGAGGTAGGCTCTACGGATTCTGGGGAGAAACAATTATTGCAATTGATAAATCCCTTTATAAAAAGTTCAAGGGTACCTCGGTCTCCACCATCAAGACCGAATGTCTCCGGGAAAAAAAGTCCGCCGGAAGTGCAAGCGCACAAGAAACAGGACTCAGAGAAATGTAAAAGCTTTGAGAAGGAAAATAACGAACTTCGCAATAAGCTTAATGAAATGGATCGACTCTACCAAGAGCTCAAAAAAGAGGTAGACATGCTGAGAGAGGAAAACAAGCTTCTAAAGAACTCGCTTTTACAAAAAGAACGCGAAGATTCCCCTCCCCGCACAGCTAATCCACAATATCACACAGACGAAGAAGAGCTTGCACGCGAAACGAATTGCGTCTTAAAGAAAAGACCTAGCAAAAAACGCAGAGCCTGCTCTTCGCCCGAAATCGAGCCGCGAAAAGAAGACAAGCAAAATGAGTCGAAGCCAAAACAAACTCAAGCTAAAGCACGTCCTCCGCCGGCAATAAACGTCGTTGGCATAACGGACTACAGTAAGCTACATTGCCTTCTTAAAGGTACGACGACATCGAAATTCAAGGTAACGTCACTCAGGAACAATGCGTGGAAAATTAACGTTGATGACTCCGATGGCTACCGAGCAATATCACAAAAATTAAACACGGAAAAGATCCAGTGGTATACTTATGAAAATAAGTCAGAAAGACCACTGCGTGTTATAGCAAGGGGGCTCCACCCCTCGTGCACAAAAGATGTCGTAATGAATGACCTCAAAGCTAAAGGTTCAAAAATTCTTAATGCCGTCAATATTCTTAAAAAGGTGAAGCAACAAACGGAACAAGGCCAGAAAATCATGGTCAAGCATGGACTTCCGCTCTTTATGCTTACCTTTGACAGGAGCGAAAATGTAGACGATATTTTTAACGTTAAAACTATTCTGAATATCGTAGTCAAGATTGAGCCTATGCGTACGAGTACGAGATCGATACCGCAGTGTAAACGCTGTCAAGGCTTTAATCACACACAGTCGTATTGTCAAAAAGAGCCGAGATGCGTAAAATGTGCTGGTAACCATCTCTCGGGAAAGTGTGACCTAAATAAGCAGGCCCCGGCTACCTGCATTAACTGTAAAGGAAAGCACCCAGCGAACTATCGAGGTTGCGAAGTGGCAAAAGAGCTCCAAAAAAGGCGAGACACATTTAAAAATATTCAACGCCAGAACGCAGAACCGGTTAAAAATAGTCGTGAAATTGCTAAGCCAAGGGTAACGACCGCCAATAAACACGTCAAACTTAAGACGAGAGTCGAGCAAAGTAAAGTTCCTTCGGCAAAATCAAAGGAAAAGCCACAATCTCCAGAGACGCTAACATATGCTCAAGCTGCGTCACTAGAAAACAAACAAAGCGGTGTTACGGTAGACCCAGTCTCCCAAGTCTTCTCTATAATTCTTGCGAAACTTGAGGAGCAAACGAAGGTAAACAAAGTCATATTTGATAAATTGAGCAAGCTCGAGTTAAAACCTCGCCAAAAAAGAACTCCCATATGAATATGAATCAGTTACTAAAAATTTTAACATGGAACGCAAACGGCCTTCTACAAAAAAAACGCCGAATTAGAAGTATTCTTACGGAATGACAACATTGACATTTGCTTGATCTCTGAAACTCATTTGACAAAGGAATCCGGAGTAAAAATAAGAGGGTATCGTGCTTATCACGCATACCACCCTTCCGGGAGAGCTAGAGGCGGATCCTCCTTATTCATTAAAGACTGCATTGAGCACTCCATAAATACGACGATTGAGATCGATACAATGCAAACAAGTTCAGTTCGAGTTAAGAATAGGCAGTCGTATTTCAACATCGCGTCCATTTATTGTCCTCCGCGATGCACGTTTAGAAGTAACGACTTTGTACGTCTCCTTGACTCACTTGGACCGAATTTCATTATAGGTGGCGATTTCAACGTAAAACGAACCTTTTAGGGTTCCAGATCCAATTCACGGAAAGGCAGACTTCTGTACGAAGCCGGTATGCAATTCGGGGTTGATTTCTTTTCGACGGGGAAACCGACGTATTTGCTCTCTGATACAGCAAAAACACCGGACCTAATAGACTTCTTCGTAGCAAAAGGAGTATCTTCAAATTTTGCGAAAGTAGAGGAAAGCTTTGATCTCTCCTCAGATCACTCGCCGGTAATGTTGACAATAAGTGACGGACTAATGTCAGTAGAAGGTGTGCCTAGATTAACTAACAAAAAAACTAACTGGCGCGACTTTAGAACTGATTGCGAAGAAAATATTGTCTTAAATGTATCGCTCAAAACACCCTTCGAAATAGAAGATGAACTCGGCAAATTTAATGAATCAATACAGATTGCCGCGTGGAAAAATACACCTTTAAGGAGGAAAGAAGTCCCATGCAATGAAGCTAATTATCCGCCGGAAATAAAAGAACTTATTCGAGAAAAGAGGAGAGCACGCAAAATATGGCAACAAACTCGCGCTCCCCAGCATAAAACCCACTCGAATTTCCTATGCAATAAGCTTAAAAAAGCGATCCAAGACCTAAAAAACCGAGAGACTTTAGCTTATCTTGAAGGTTTAACCGCCGAAAAAAACACTAATTACTCGCTCTGGAAAGCTGTCAAAAGAATTAAAAAACCCCAAATACATTCGCCACCGATAAGAAAAAACAACGACGAATGGGCAAAAGGTGACAAAGAAAAAGCGGATCTATTTGCCGAGCACTTAGAAGAGACTTTTAAGCCATTTGATGGAGAAACATTGGTAGACGATTTTACCGGTACGACTACGACATCTGACAAACTTAGAATAAAAAGTGTGTCACTTATAGAACTTTACCAGGCAATAAAAAACCTGAAAAATAATAAAGCTCCTGGCTATGATTTAATAACCGGACAAATCCTCAAGGAATTACCAAAAAAGGCACTATTAAAATTGCTTTATTTAATAAATGCTTCCATTAGATTATTATACGTTCCAAATCAATGGAAAGTCGCAGAAGTCATAATGGTTCCGAAACCGGGGAAATCTCCAAATGACAAAAAATCGTACAGACCGATATCGCTACTACCAATAATATCGAAGGTATTTGAAAAACTCCTTCTGAAACGGATTCTTCCGGTCATTGAAGAGAGACGCCTAATACCTGACCACCAATTCGGGTTCAGAATCAAGCATTCCACAATTGACCAGGTTTATAGAATAACCGACGAAATTGAAAAAGCCCTTGAGGAGAAAAAGATTTGTTCTAGCGTTTTTCTTGACGTATCTCAAGCCTTCGACAGGGTTTGGCACGATGGATCGAATTATATGCTAAGACGAATCCTTACGGAGCAACTTCATAAGATCTTAGAATCGTACCTTAAAAACAGACTTTTTCGTGTTAAGCACGGAACTGAAAATTCTGATTTTAAAGAAATCGCCGCCGGAGTTCCGCAAGGAAGTGTCCTTGGGCCTATCTTATTCTTGCTGTACACTCGGGACATACCACAAACTGAAGGCACTATTGTAGCTACGTTCGCGGACGATACGGCTATTCTGGCAACGGAAAGTTCAATCGAGTCAGCAACCATAAAACTCCAACGAGCCTTGGATAAAATCTGTGAGTGGACAACAACTTGGCGCATTGTTCTTAACGAGACCAAATCGACGCATGTTAACTTCACCTACAAGAAAATAATCAACCTTCCCGTTTTCATTAACTCGGTACAAATACCGCATGCAAACGAAGCTAAATATCTGGGAATGACACTAGACGCGAAACTTAAATGGAAACCTCACGTTAAAAAGAAACGTGACGAAGTCGAAAATCGACTTAGAGAAATGTATTGGCTAATTGGAAGATATTCCAAACTAAGCGTATATAACAAACTGCTTCTGTATAAGCAAGTGCTTAAACCCGTGTGGACGTACGGTATACAACTCTGGGGTTGTACCAAACCAAGCAATAGGAATTTCATACAATCATTCCAAAATAAAATTATTAGAACAATCGTGAACGCTCCCTGGTATATCAGAAACAATGATATCCACAGAGACTTAGGGATAGCTACCGTGGAGGACGAAATAAAAAACTTCGCTCGCAAGTTTCGTATTCGTCTTCATGGCCATTGCAACTGTGCCATATTCCAAACTTTGGATGTGACAAATCTTACGCGCCGACTTCAAAGAACAAAACCGCTCGAATTAGCGCAATAAGACAAAAAGCCGCATGTCATGACGATTTCAGCAGGTGCTTTTATTGAAAATCTACCTGCCTCACGCGAATATAAATCTGAAGCTTAAACTACTTGATAAGGTCTAACTTAGTCGTAGTAAACAAAACGAAGGGAAGGGTGTTTTTAGTCAGTAGAAATCTGACACTACTATGAGTACACGGTCTCATAGTGTCTCATGAAGATTTTCACCTACCCACGAAAAAAAAAAAAAAAAAATAATAATAATAATTCTGAGAGAAATATTTTTCCTTCCTAACAAGCTTCGCCTTTGTCGCATTAATTGCATTCTTCCCGCCACAGTGGGCAGCTATAACTTCGAGGCAGTAAGGGACTTTGTCTACATTGATAAAATGGACCCCGAAAAAGTTCAAGTAGACCGAGAAGGCAACTTCCAAACATCTTTTAGAGCACAATAACACACACCACATTCTATCCGTTTTTCAGCATATATTTCACTTTTTCTATTATAGAACATTTTTTCCTTTTTATAGAAATCAAAAGTAAGATTATCTTTTCCGACATTTTGATTAAATTTTATTTAAACTATACAGCACTAAACCAAAAGTGCTATATCGCAGACGTTTCTCATGCTTTGATGCCGAGACAATGCGATATATATACTTTTTTTTGTATAATTTGCCCTCACTCAAGGAGTAATGAATACCCTTAAAATGTTTACACACAGTGCGAGCATTAAAAAGGAAGAAGAGAGAGAGATAGAGAGAGAGCGGGAGAGAGATGGAGAGAGAGAGAGAGATATTGTTGTACTGTAGTTTAAAACTACAGTGACGTCTACAGACCAGCGGACACCTTACCGGAGCTACTTCAACATATTTGGAGCTGAGGTCTGTAAGAATTTTCAATACTACGTCAGGGTGATGAACCCTTAATGGGCCAACGGCAGCGCTCATATACCCGAAGTGGGTTACTGACATCGGTGTATCCGGCCTCTTGTCCTAGGGGTACAAAAAAAAGGATCTGGCCCTCCAGGTTGGGGGTTGTGCCGTCGGGTTAACTTCCCTACCACGTAAAAAAACTTTGGTCACGAAGCAACCAACAGCCTCGGATACGGATGATCTCTCTGTTGACGACCCATACAAACGTAAAAAGGACAACGATCTTCGTGTCTGCACGTGGAATGTCAGGTCCCTCTACAAACCACGTGCAGCCGAACAACTTGCGGAGGCCCTAGAGTGTCTCAAAGCAGACATTACCGCCATCCAAGAAGTGCGATGGGATGGGCCGGGCAAAAGGAGTATGAAAAACTGCGACATCTACTACGGCGATTGCTACAGACAAAAAGGACAGCGTCTATTCGGGTGCGGATTTGTCATTGGAGGCAGACTTAGGCAAGAAGTCTTGAGTTTCCGGCATGTGAACGAGCGTCTCATGACTATCCGTATCAAGGCTAAATTTGCCAACATTAGCCTAATATGCGTTTACGCCCCTCACGAGGAGAAGGACGACGCGACAAAGGATGACTTCTACCAGCTCTTGGACAAGACGTATGAGCAATGCCCTAGCCACGACGTTAAAATTATCCTAGGCGACTTTAACGCAAAGCTAGGAAGAGAGGAAGTCTTTAGTAGCGTGGTCGGAAAGCACAGCCTGCACGACAACACATCCGGCAACGGACTCAGGCTAATCGACTTTGCGGCGGGGCAAACTTTGTCGTAGCTAGTACGCGGTTCCCACGTCTCGATATTCACAAAGGAACATGGCTCTCCTTTGATCGAAAAACTTTCAACCAAATCGATCACATTGCGATCGACGCAAGGCACTCTTGCAGTATTCTGGGTGTCCGGACTTTCCGAGGAGCCAACGTGGACTCGGATCACTACCTAGTTGTAGCCAAGGTACGGATGCGGATATCCACAACGGAGCGAGATCAACGAAATACTGTGAGGAAATTTGACGTCGGGCGGCTACAATCGCAAGAGACCGCCAGAAACTTTGCCGATTGTGTTTCTTCTAATCTCAATCTAAGTTCTATGCCGCCAGCAGCAAATGCGGAAGACCAGTGGCAGCGTTGCCAACAAGCCATCAGAGATGCCGCCTCTGATGTACTGGGTTTCTCTCGCCCACCACAACGAAACCCCTGGTTTGATGAGGAATGCCGGCAAGCACATGCAGCAAAACAAGAGGCGTACAAAGCGGCGCTGCATAGAAGGACTAGAGCTGCTTACGAGCTCTACGTGCGCAGGAAAAAAGAGGAACATTGACTTCTCAGAAAGAAGAAAAAGGAGCATGAGAAGCGCTCGATCGAGGATATTGAGAGACTTTATTGCAGGAATAATGTTCGAAAATTTTACCAAAGGGTATAAGGAATATGCCAGGGTTTCAAAGCCAAAACAAAAGCCTGCAGGGACGAAAATGGCAATATAGTAGTAGAATCGCAGTCGGTGCTGAGGATATGGAAGGAACACTTCTGCAGACTGTTAAACGGCGATGATGATCAATATTCCGCTGTCAGGCAGAATGAGCCATTCAACAGTGACGATGGCAGTCAAGACTCCAGTCAACCCGATCAGAATGAAGTGAGGATAGCGATATCTAAACTCAAATCCAACAAAGCTGCTGGAGCCGACGGCCTTGCCGCTGAACTTTTCAAGGCAGGAGGAGATGAGTTGGTAAGGAGCATGCATCAGCTCATCTGTAAAATCTGGTTGGACGAAAGTATGCTCGATAAATGGAACCTCAGCATCATTTGCCCGATCCTGAAGAAAGGAGACCCTCTGAACTGCGCTAACTACAGAGGTATAAGTCTCCTAAATATCGCATATAAGATCCTGTCTGCCGTATTATGTGAACGCCTAAAACCGATCAACAACCTGATAGGTCCTTATCAGTGCGGTTTTAGGCCTGGAAAGTCCACCATTGACCAAATATTCACACTACGGCAGATCTTGGAAAAAACCCATGAATATAAAATCGATACGCACCACCTCTTCATCGATTTCAAAGTTGCCTATGATAGCGTGTATAGAGACGAGTTATACAGAGCCATGTCTAGTCTTGGCATCCCTGTCAAGCTCGTCCGTTTGTGCAGAATGACGATGGAGAACTCTCGCTGCTCCATCAAAGTCGGTAAGAACATCACCGAACCGTTCGATG
Source organism: Brachypalpus laphriformis (assembly GCA_945910035.1). Lineage (NCBI taxonomy): Eukaryota > Metazoa > Arthropoda > Insecta > Diptera > Syrphidae > Brachypalpus > Brachypalpus laphriformis. The sequence goes on from OX246754.1 coordinate 253,982,986, forward strand.
TCAGGAAAGGTTTTAGACAAAGTGACGCGCTACCATGCGATCTCTTTAACATAGTACTTGAGAGAATTGTACGAAACTCACAAGCCAACACCGGAGGTACAATCTTTTACAAGTCTGTACAACTACTCGCTTTTGCCGATGACATTGACATAATCGGAAGAACTCAGCGGGCAGTCAATGGGGCATTTACGAGTATTGAGATCGAGGCAGCAAAGATGGGTCTAGCGGTCAATGAAAGCAAAACAAAATATATGCTGTCTACAAAAAAGGACACCCAACTTCGGCGTCTTGGACAGAACGCCACAATAGACAGATACAATTTTGAGGTAGTAAAGGATTTTGTCTACCTAGGCTCTATGGTCAGCTCCGCAAATGACATCAGTGGAGAGATCACACGGAGAATTACTCTTGCCAATCGTTGTTTCTATGGGCTAAAACGGCAATTGAGTAGCAAAGCCCTATCTCGAACTACTAAGGTAAATCTTTATAAGACATTAATCATCCCAGTCCTGCTGTATGGTGCAGAGGCATGGGCTTTGACAAAACCGGATGAGGATGCCGTTGGTTATTTCGAGAGAAAAGTTCTTCGAGCGATCTTTGGTCCCGTATGCATAGACGGTGAGTGGAGGAGAAGGTACAATGCTGAACTATACGGCCTGTACAAGGACATCGACTTATCCAGAAGAGTTCACATACAGCGACTAAGATGGCTGGGTCATTTAGAGCGGATGGAGCCCAACCTTGCCGATAAGAAAGTCTTCGAATCCACCCCGGACGGACGGCGCAGTAGAGGACGACTTCGCGGTAGGTGGCGCAAACAAGTGGAGGGGACCTCAACCAACTTGGCGTGCGCAACTGGAGGCAGCTGGCTCGTAACCGTGCTGGCTGGAGAGGTTTGTTGGTTGAGGCCCAGGTCCATCCCGGACCGTAGCGCCATCTAAGTAAGTAGTATCAAGCTTCGCCTTTGTCGCATTAACTGCATTCTTCCCATTACAGTGAGCAGCTATAACTTCGAGGCAGTAAGGGACTTTGTCTACCTTGATAAAATGTGCCCCGAAAAAGTTCAAGTAGACCGAGAAAGCAACTTCCAAACATCTTTTAGAGCACAATAACCCACACCACATTCTATCCGTTTTTCAGCATATATTTCACTTTTCCTTTTATAGAACTTTTTTTCCTTTTTATAGAAATCAAAAGTAAAATTATCTTTTCCGACATTTTGATTAAATTTTATTTAAACTATACAGCACTAAACCATAAGTGCTATATCGTGGACATTTCTCATACTTTGATGCCGAGACAATGCGATATATATACTTTTTTTTGTATAATTTGCCCTCACTCAAGGAGTAATGAATACCCTTAAAATGTTTACACACAGTGCGAGCGTTAAAAACGATGAAGAGAGAGAGATAGAGAGAGAGCGGGAGAGAGATGGAGAGAGGAAGAGACAGAGAGATGGAGAGAGAGAGAGAGATATTGGTGTAGTGTAGTTTAAAACTCAGATGTTGTGTTTCAGAAAAATTCCGGAGGTGGCGTAGATAACTGAGGAGAATTCTGTTATTTTTGTCTTTGCTTCTGATTCACAATATTTTTTTTTTCGACTACCTGATGTCAAAGGCACATCAATCACCCAATAGACCGCACAATTTTTTAAGCCATATAACCAACCTGCTGCCAGCGTCATCCCTTTGCAATAGTGCTCACAAAAGCTTTCGGAATTGATCGGATTGACTCTTTATTTCGTGAGATATAAATAAATGCTCGCTGACATCGGGATTTGAACCATGAACCATAAACATGGCAATTGATGACGTTACCACTACACCATGGCCACCTCCAAATGCAACTTAGATGGGAGATCTCTTTCGACCTATGAGCATAGGGAAAGCAAAGTATTTGCCAGTGAATTAGTGCTGCGATATTATATTCGCGACAACACTAATGCGAACTTTGATACAGCCGTCCTCAGACTATTAGCAGCCCTCTTCACACTATAAGCAGACATCCTCACACCATAACCAGCCAGCCTCGCACTATCAGCAAAACAATGCTCGCACGTATTTATAGACTGAAAAATCGAGAGATAGAAGGGCCTAATAAGTTTGCGGATGTCAGAGGACACCGAAATTGATTATTCCTTACGCAAAAGTGAATCTGAACACAAGTCAGTTCTCTTCTCTCCACCTCCATCCATCATCGGTCCATCCTCTCTCCTTATCCGTTCCTAAATCCACGTAAAACCTCGTAGAGAAACTGCTGACTGAGTAGCATCCATCGTAAGCCAAGACTGAAAAGCAACCATCCGGAGTAAGCCAGCCTTGGCGGACGAATTTTACAGGACGAATGACACCCCTCATCAAACTGTTGCAAATCAAACAAGATCAACCTATTATGACTGACAGTGACAACATGCCATGATGTTCTCAGTTTACACGACTGGCATCAAGCAACGTCGAAAATCAAGGTGTCGAAACCGCATCGCCTGGACACGACAACTACGTTGAAAGTCAATCATTTATGAAAAGCTCCTTGTTAATGGGCGCCTATCCGCTCTCCAAATATGTACATAATACAGCCTCCGAGAAAGATTAACTCCGCACCATTCGGGGTCGGTAATGCAATTGTTTAAAACTGCAAATATTTTCCAATCCTCACGTAATGCGTCCACCCCCGCGAGCCTGCATCCGCACCAATCCCGTTCCCCACTTGTAATACGCCTCAGCGAATTCGTACAAGGAAGCAGAGACAAGCTCAACACACGAATGCTCCAATGCACTGCATGATGATTTAGTCCAGTTATGGAGGAGATTTTCGGACTTATTTACCAGTTAAACAGGCTTTCGGCTTCACCGAATTATCCCTCTCAAAAGCCAGTGCACACACTGCACACCTTCGCTGGCATTGCACTGCAGCGCAGATCGACGTGCAGTACGCGGGTTTGTTTAATTTATGCGTGGAATGTTTATAGTTGGTAACGGGGATTTGGTTTCATTATCAAGGTAAGTGGAGCTACGGTGTAAAGTTACGTAAATACCTTCGGCTGCAATTTGTTTGCCAGTGCGTCGTCTGTCCGCCGGTGTACATTTGCAGAGCATTGACCAACGGATTGCCTCCAGCATCCGTCTCCTTAATTATGCTGGTCTCGTGGTCGATCCATTGAAGGAAAATAGGGTATGCGTCGGCATGGATGCGTGACTCGGATGTGGTTGACGTCTAATTAAAGCATCGTTTTTTTTTTTTTCTATGATCGTTATCCAGATTTGGCGAGAGCGGCTAAGCTATTATCTTTGAATGCTGCCCAGACAACTGTATCGGAGCTGGACAACTGAGAAGGCGAAACATGAGATAATGTCTGCCGCTGATATGTATGTATTTGCATACGTACACGGAGGAGACTTTGATCCAGTTGAGCATGGAAGCATACGAATTCAGCTGATGTTTAGAAGTGGGTCACTGTGAACCTGTCTGGGTTTTGTGAATCTGGAGTATGTATATCTGGCTTGAAGCGTGATGTGTGAGTGGTATGTTAATTATTCACAGCAACTTGAATGACAGGTACATACGAGTATGTAGCCTCGTTTGCACAGACTCTGCGGATTCATAATATATTTCATGTGCACAATGCATATGGAAGGTTTTAGATTGACATTGTAGCATACGGAATTCAATCTGGATGAACACGATAATTATGATCATTTAATTGCAGTGTATTAAATATCCGCCTAGAAGCAGACTAAGCTTTTTTATAAACAGAATTCTACTGTGTATCAGTGTTGCCGGTATGTGCAAAATAACAGAAAAATGGACAAATTAACATTACGGAAAACTCAGAAGTAAGACAATCACCCCTGGCCCTGTGATTTCTTACGAAATCAAACCCGGAAACCGAATTCAAAAACGGACGAAATGAATAAGTGTGCTGAGCTTCGGTCGAATTGCTGAATTGCTTACAAATGCGATTTCGAAAACAGCTGCTGTAGGCTAAGAGAGTGGAGAATTGTGGAGAATTTGTTTTTTCCAAAATATTATGAAAGAGTATTTCAAAATGGATTTAGCGACTACATTGGTATAGTTATTTTTAAAGAGCAAAAAGAAGAGGGAAATAGAAAACGTATCGATTCATCTTCAGTGCAACGATACAGGCTTATTTGTGGATATTACGAAACCCCTCGATATGGTTAACCAGACTATCTTGCTGAGAAAACCAGAAAAAGCTAGATTTCGTGGTTTTATACTCGATTGGTTCAGATCCTATCCTTCAAATAGATCTCAAAAAGTTAGGAATGGTGAAACCAGGATCGATGTACAGTTTTTGAATTTCGGAGTACCTCAGAGCTCTGTATTGGGGCCTATTCTGTACCTCCTGGCTCCCCCAGACTTCTTCAGGGCGAGGTGCAGAGGTGAGGACCAAAGACTGTCTGAGCGACGTGCAATGCTCAGTTGGATAATTTTGTCGAACTCTGATTTAGCAATCCGAAGTCGATCCGGAGCTAGTCGCCGCGCTTTGCTGGAAACTGGGGGGCCGTTTGTAGTTTTGATGTGGTGGAGAGTGGTATACTGTCCCTTCCTGGTGGCAGCACCCGGTTGTGTGACAGCATGGAACTCTTAAAGTAATGCAGCGTATGGCTGTTCAACGCAGGTTTGGATTGTGCGTACGGATGAAAACTTCGTCTTCGACACTACACCTGCTGTCGAGCGTCCGGTATGTTCGTCGATGATCCGCTGTTGTTTGACGTCCACAACCAACCCAAAATGGCACAAAAAGTCGGCGCCTATTATCGCTCGGCTGACATTGGCGACGACGAACTGCCATGTGAAGGTTTTATGAAGTCCCAAGTCCAGGTGGAGCGCAACTCTGCCGTAGGTGTTGATGAGGGAACCGTTGGCAGCAAACAGCTGATACGTAGACGGCGTTTGCGGTTGTTCTGTCTGCCCAAGTGGGTAGATGGAGACCTCGGACCCGGTGTCAATTAGGAACTGACTTTTAGATGTTTTATCGGTGAGAAATAGGCGGGTGTGGAATGCGTGAGAGTCGTGTACCGCCATTAACAGCTCTCGGCGAAGTTTTTCTGAAATTGACAGCCGGGACGGCACGAGCGTGCCTCGGCACCGAATTTATTGTGGTACCAACAAGTATTTAATTGACGGGATACTTGCTTTGGTCGAGATCCGCTTCTGGAAGCAGTGTTGCTTTTGGGACCACGCTGATGACGTCTTGATCGGCCGATAGTTGAGAGAGACGTTGAAAGTGCAGCTACTTCAGCAGCTCGATCAGAAATTTGCCGATGAATGTCACTCGTTGCCTCCGTAGCCGCAACGCTGGTTGGCGAAAATACCTCGTGGAGCTTGTCAGCAATTTCACCTAAATCCGCTATGCACAACGATTTTTGAGCTACTAGACATGCCTGCGTTTGTGTTGGCAAGTGAGATAGCCAACGTGCTTTTAAGACCTCTTCATCGATGTCGGGAACCAGACTCCTCAGGTGACGGAGGTGCTGCGACGGTGTGCGATCTCCAAAGCTCCCTTTGTCCAGGAGTTGGATAATTTTTGCTTCCTTAGACTTCGAGAAACGGGAAATTATAGTGCATTTTAGCGTCTGGTACGGAGTTTCAAGCGGCGGGTTTATTATGATGTCTTCTACTTCAGCGGCGGACTGCGTGTCAATCAAGGGAATGGTACGAACAAATTTTTCGCGCTGATTTATAATGCCACAGTTTGTAAACTGCGCTTCTAGTTAAGCAAACCATAACGCAGCTCTTTCGGCACTAAATGGGGGTGCTTTAATGTCGTACGGTAAAGATCGAGTGGCATGATCAGACGACACACGTGGAGCGGGATCGGGCGACACATGTGGAGCGGGATCGTTGGACTGTACCGTTGTGGCTGGCATCTATGCCTCAAAAAAAAAGGTGAACGCGGGACGAAAGAAAAAAAGGAAAAGAAAATAAAATTCTCTCGTGAATTGCGCGCAAAAAAAAAAAAAAATATTGCTATCGCGGTCAACTGTATAGGGGTCACCAATTTTAGTGGATTAATAAGCGACGATTGGTTTCAATCGAATAAATTCTTTATTAAAAAACTAAATAAAACTAAAGTTCTTACAGCTGCCGAACCATGGTGCGTTGATGGCGGATAATGACTGACTGACTATCGTCAGTGAATAAGTTACAAAACTCATCTCTGCTTTGTGTGTTGAGTAAACTATGTGGTGACAAAAAGAACCGTAACATATTTTTACATAGCTTTTTTGTGTGTGGTCGCTACATGTCTCCCCTTCTTAAGAAAGTTAATGCTAATTAATTAATTATTTATCATTTGAAAGAAAATATTGAATTCAAGTACAAAGTGTAAGTAGAAAGAGAATTATAATTAAAGAACAAAATGAAATCGATGCTGCTATTGGTCTGGGTTGAAACGGATTCTCTTCTGACATCCAGTTGCATTCGTCGTAGGCTCAGGCTCTGTTTCGCGGCGTTGAGTTCGATCCTCTTCTTGAGCTTGCAAATCCTCCTGGAGAATGAAAGCAGGCTTTAATCTGTCAATCGAGATTGGTGCGCTTCTTCCTCTGATTAGGACCACAAAGTACTTGTCCTGTCTCTGCAGTACTTTATATGGTCCATCGTAGGGTGAAGCGAAAGACTGGCGCATATGGTCGTGGCGAACGAAGACGTGAGAGGTTTCTCGAAGATTTTTGAAAAAAGTAAGTCGTAATGGAACGCCAAAGCGTAAAATCCAAGACGAGAGCAGCGCTTGACCTACCGTTTCGGCGGATCCGTTCGGCAAAGGAGCGGCTTCTGGGAACCGCGTAAACCTGTCAACGATAGTTAGGCACTGGTTAAATCCTTTTGATGCCGCAAGGGTGACGAGATCGATATGGATGTGCTCGAAGCGCTTCGTGGGTGGTCGGAAATTGGCGATCGGCGAGGCTGCATGTCGTGTAATTTTGTTCGCTTGACAAGGGATGCAGCATTTTACCCACCTGGAACAATCTCTGTTCATAGAAGGCCAGATAAAACGCTGAGCTATGAGTTTTCTTGTAGCGCGTTGACCCGGGTGTGCTAGCGAGTGCAGAGAGTCAAAAACCTTTTTTCGACACGGTTGTGGGACGTACGGGCGGATGCTACCAGTAGAGATGTCGCAGTAGAGCTCGACCTGGGGATTGCTAAATACCATACGACGAAGTTGAATGCTGGAGTCTTGGTTGTTCAAAAGCTCTTGAAGCTCGGTGTCATGGGATTGTGTGTCGGCTAGCTCACTTGGGGGCACTGCTTCCTCGATGGCTTCGACGCGAGACAGCGTATCGGCGACTATGTTTTCGGGTCCAGAAACGTACCTGATGTCGGTGCTGAACTGCCCGATAAAGTCGAGTCTTCTAAACTGCCATGGTGAAGCACGTTCCGGTCGCTGTTTGAACGCATGAGTCAGTGGTTTGTGGTCCGTATAAATAGCCACATGTCGACCTTCAAAAATGTGACGGAAATATCGTACCGCTTCGTAGATTGCGTTCAGTTCCCTGTCATACGTTGAGTGTTTTTGCGTTGATGGGGAAAGCTTGCGGCTGAAGAAGGCAAGAGGTTGCCATGCATTGTTACATCGTTGCTGGAGCACCGCTCCGATGGCATGTTCCGAGGCGTCAGTGAAAATCGACCATTCCGCGTTGAGATTTGGATGTGCCAATAGCCCGGCCGAAGCGAGGACGTGTTTGCTGTTCCTAAAGCTAACATTAATTTACTCTTTGAGCTTGATTTTAAAGGTACACTTACTGCCTTCGCAGATGATGTGGGCTGTTCCTTTGGTTCAGATAGTGCTTTGAACTTCGTTTCTGAGATCGACTGGGATCTGAACATATTAAGGATCTGGTTTGCCGAACATAGATTGAGAATTAGCTCGAAAACTAAAATAATGGTTTTTAACCTATCGACGACAACCGACTCTAATACGTAATTTTACTTTTATTCTATGAATTGGTAAAAATTCATACCACTTTAAGTAACTATCTTCATTGCACTGATGAGTGTTTTTTAGTTGAGAGGGAAGAAGTGTTTAAATATGTACTTGGGACCCACTATTGATTCTAAAATAATCTTTGCAGATCATACGCAGTCATTAAAAAAATATTTTCGTTGCACACTCCGTCATTTTTTCTACCTAAAAAGTGTTTGCTCTGATAAACTCTTAAGAATTATTTATTATATTATGGAATCGTTCACTCGAAGCTGCAATATGGTATTGCCTGCTGGGGAGTGGCATATCGGAAAAAAATTCTGCTCTTTTTAATTGTGGAAAAAAATGTTTTCAACAAAATTTGCTGCCGACATCCTAGTTGTCCAATGTTCTGTGATATGAAAATTCTTCCAGTCCAACATTTGCATTGTTTTAAGGTATTAAAAACTTTTCTTATCAGATCGGGGAATTGGAATTTTAGATTAATTTCCGATTATAATTTACGTATACATTTTTGGAACGTTATATATGTACCGTTTTCCTGTACCACCGTCTTTCGTAACTTTTATTTGATTTCATCGTGACGCCTTTTTAATAAACTATTCCAATCAAGCAGATCATTAACCATTCCTGGAAAGTTTGAGAAATATGTAAAACAATGGATCTTACAATTTGATTACAGTGTTTAAGAATCTATTCTTTCTGACAAATTCCGGTGCAACGGTCTTCTTTATTTTTCTATGTAATGAAGTTTTAAATATAACTTGAATTGTGATTTTTAAACGTATTCATAATATTTTTTTTTTTCTTATTAAATGTGTATATTACTATTTAAGTGACACCCCACCAATAGTTTGTTGCGTCCAACTTTGTTCCAAAGTTCCAGATCCCCTCCGTCCGTCCATTTCTCTCACCTCGTTCCCTTTTTGGCCTTACCTTTCTCTTTCCTCCGCTATCTTCAAAGAGCGATGGGATCGTTAAGCGTTCCTGAACTGGTTTCCAGTTCAGTGCTTACACTTTTCCAACTGCTCCGAGAGGATAACAAAGCAGGTACTCCCGGGACCAGAGCCCAACGGAGCGTTGGCAACACTCTGATGCGGGTGGACCGCCCGCCAACGAGAACGTACGATGAAGGAAACAAGAACGAGAGGACCAACCACGAAGAGGGACACAACGTCGCCCAAACCATTACGGGCACACAAAATACACCCATACCAGAGAGAGAGGGGAACGAGATGGTCCAGTAACACTAAACACACAACCTTATCAACAAACTACAACACAAATACGAACATTCAACACAACACCAGGCCAAACATCAGACGACCAGCACCAACAATGGTCGAGAGCCCACCCTAACCCATGACCTTTTGTATGGGGTGGCACGTCATCGGCTAGTCCCTTTCCCCCAGATCTGCGTGAAACTCCACCGGGATAACTAGCGTTCGCGGATTTAATAACGTAATAATAGGAATACGAGTTAGTACTCAGGTTTCTTCCTCCTCAGGAGTGTCCGACATAAGGCGTTCTTTGACACATCTATATTTTAGATTCAATAACCTCTTTTCTTCCACGCTAGGTCCAACGCCAAGCGATGTTTGACAAATTTCCTTTTCTTCTCATGTTCATTCGTCGATTATCTTTGCGATACTGTTTTGGATGGTTCATTTTGCGTTCACTAGCCCCTCAATTGCGAGCGCTTGCTGTGGACGTGGCACCAAGGTAAAGAGCGAATCCAGGAAATGCATAACCCGACCATCTGAACTGCCAGTTGTTGGGGCGATTTTAGAGAGAGAGAGCATTGGAAGACTGGAAAGAGCTGCTAGATAGCGGCATTCAAGGAATGGTTGCATACTTCAGCAAAAGAGCGGAGTACTGCACATAAAGCCGTCCTTGGGCTGTAATGGCTGAATAAGCGGTAAGCCAATTTGGAGATAGAGGCTCTTGGTCGGTTGAACAAAGTACTGAGGGAAGTTCAGCACTTCTTGATTGACCACGAGTGAGTGCAAACAAGCGCTAGTGTTTTTGAGGAGTTTTTTTTTTTTTTTTTTGAGAGTGAGCTAGATAGCGAGTTTGCCTATATTTTTTTGAGTGATCGAGTCCGGAAGGGGACAACAAAGATTGAATATAAAGAGAGGAAGGGACAAGAGAAGAAGGATCGAGGAAAGGAGCAATAGGAAGAATCGAGGGACATCATATTCTGGAGACGAGGAGTAGGAAGCCGAATACCAACTCAGGAAAAAATAGATAAGTTGTACATTTTACTAGAATTAATTATTAGTGAAGGTTTACTTTGTGTATGATAAATCCCGGTAGGGTTTCATTCCGTCCATTTCCCGGTGAAGGCGGGACACGACCGTTAACGATACGTTAATCTTTCTGTTGTTCGGGACCGGTGATAGCGGGCGGGAATAAAAATTAAATGCTGTTCGTTGGTAAGCGCATCACTTGGGAACGGCTGGAGTGATTTGGCTCATTTTTTTTTAAATGTTTGTAATAGTCCGAGTAAGGTTTTACGGAAAGAAAAATTGGAAAAGTTGCTAGGAAAATTCGGGAAAAACTGAAAGTTATTTTTTCCATGCGATTTTTGTATTAAAGTTTAATGGTAGAAAATAAATCATTTGGTTGACGTTTTTCTCTCATTTTTACTTTGTTTACACATTTCCAATAGCTGTTCACAAATTCCCAAAACGATCACAAACAAATTTATTGAAATTTGGACATGACAATGTTTGTCGGGTCAGCTAGTTTTTAATAAAGCCCATTGAAGTGGCATTTGACACTATTTTAGCACGTTCGTAGTATAAAAAATACAAAATGTCACTAAGCAATTTCTAAACAAAAACAGAATTTAAATAATATATCCGTAGATTCGAATTTATTTTAAACAAAAATCTAAATCTAAATTCTAATCTTACAGGAGAATGTTAACCCTAGAAAGATAACGTGCGCCTCGGAGGCGCCCGCGACACAGATATATTGCTGTCATCTGTTAACCGACGCGCGTATAAAATCCTACATAACTTTCTTATAAATAAAAAATAATAATATGTATTTGTATTTTATTTACTTTAATAATGTAACAATTCATTGAAGTTATAAAAAATAAGAATAATTATTTAAGTTTGTAAAATATTCGGTTTTTAAATCGTGCGCCTCTCGGGCGCATGTTTATCTTTTCAGTACTATAAAATAATGTTATCTTTCTAGGGTTAAGGAATAATTCCAATCCTTTGGATTTACAAAATGATTTGGATGGACAAAAAAAATATTTACCTTCAGGTTTATTCAGGTTTGCGGGCTTAAAAAAAATGCATTTAAATATGCTGTGGGTGATATTGAACAACTTCTCTCTCCAGCAACGAGTGCTAACTCGATTTCGCCCATTTTAAAGTTAATCGGTTGACTTCATTTTTTTGCAGAAGGTGGCGAGAAGCTGGAATTGGTTCGGAGACAGTAATGCACAGAATAATCTTCAGCAAAATTCTGAAATTTACGAGAACAGAAAAATATTATGGTTTTTGTGTGTTTTCCTCTACATTATAACAAAACACAACTAAATTGAAAATTCGAATTCGTTCGAACTTGAGATACAAGTAGTAAAATATTGATTGTCGGGTTATTAAATAACGATGTACTAATAATTACTAATTAATAAAGCTAAGCTTAAGTAACAATAAAAAAATATTAAATAAATAAATAAATATCTGTAGTTGAATTCCTTTTCCAATATGTTAACCAATAAACATGGCATTCAATTCTACAATGACGAGTCTTGAATGGCTAGGAGTTTTCTACATGTCACACAAAATCAACGACTTACAAACTCCCAGATGAGTACATTTTCTCTCAAGCTCAAGTCTTCGACTTTAAAAGGACTGTACAGATTAAACACACAAAGAAACTCAATCCTCAGATTACAGTCTTCATAGACAAGCAATAATCAAATCATGAGACAATTTTTGAGGCGGCAATGGCATAGTGGGCGCCGTGGCGTAAGTGGTTAGTGTGTCGGATCACTACGCATGAGGTTCCAAGTTCGAGTCCCAGAAAATACCAAAAAGTTTTTTCACGGTCCCACCTCTCGCGAGCGTCTGACAAACGTCCGAGAGTATTCTTGTCACGAAAAAGCTTCTCAAATCGCCGCTCGGATTCGGCAATAAACTTTAGGTCCCTTCCATTCGTGTGAAAAACATAACGCACACAACACAAGTGGTTACGAGAAGCTAGGCCCTGGCACTTTAAAGAGCTGTTGCGCCAAATCCACGCTAATGGTTCATGGTTCAAATCTTGACGGCAGAAAGCATTTATTTATTTCTCATAAAATATATAAACTCAGTCGGATCAATTGCGAAAGATTATGTGAACACTACTTCTTCTTCTTCTTCCTATTTCGGCGAGGTTATGATCCGAAAACAAGGGATCATAACCCTCCCACTTCACCGCATTTCTACTGATCCGCCTGTCGGGTTCGCCGATTTGACCTCAGAAAATATTGGCAGGCCTCCCTATTTTGCATCACTCGGTTAATGAGGCCAATGAAATGCCGATGTTGGTGCATTTGTGTGATCCAGGCGTTTATGGGCCTGCCTCGAGATGTGTTTGGAACGTTCATTGATATTGCCTTTTTAATAGGGTTCGAATGAACTCTTCTTTGAACGTGGCAATACCAGCTGAGCCGGTCACGCTCTATTTTTCGTAAGATTGTTTCCTTGACGTGGATCTCTTAACCGTCTGATAACGGACTAAGGCTAATTGATTTCGCTGTGGAGCGAAATGTCACCATAGCAAGCACATGGTTTCCTCGTCTCGATATTCATAAGCAGACATGGCGGTCCAATGATCATGTCACGATCAACCAAATTGATCATATTGCGATCGACGCAAGGCATGCCTCCAGTATTCTGGATGTCCGGACCTTCCGAGCGGCCAACATAGACTCGGATCATTACCTTGTTGTAGCCAAGGTACGAATGCGGATATCCCAATCTGAGCAACAAAGAAGAATTACTGTGAGAAAATTTAACGTCGAAAAGCTACAATCGCAAGAGACCGCCAGACTCTTCGCTGAACGCGTATCCCGAAATCTCTCAATCACCCCTATACCGCCAGCATCAAGTGCCGAAGACCAGTGGCAACGCTGCCAACATGCCATCAGAAACGCCGCGACTGATGTGCTGGGTCTCGCTCGCCCACCACCGCGAAACCCCTGGTTGGACGAAGAATGCCGGCGAGTGCATGCAGCAAAACAAGAGGCATACAAAGCGGCGCTGCAAAGGAAGACGAGAGCTGCTCGTGAGCTCTACGAGCAAAAGAGACGGGAAGAACATCGGCTTCTCCAAAAGAAGAAGAAAGAGCATGAGAAGCGCGCGTTTGAGAATATCGAGAGTCTATACTCCAGGAACAATGTACGGAAGTTTTACCAAAAGGTAAAAAGAACGTGTCAGAGAAGTAATACCCGTACAGAAACCTGTAGAGATGAGAATGGAAACCTCGTAGTAGAATCACAGTCGGTGCTGAGAATATGGAAAAACTACTTCTGCAGACTGTATAACGGCGACGAAGACCAACATCCCGCTGTCAGGCAGAATGAACCATTCAACATGGACGATGATAGTCAAAATTTCCGTCCACCTGACCAAAACGAAGTGAGGATAGCAATATCCAAGCTAAAATCGAACAAGGCTGCTGGACCTGACGGTTTACCGGCCGAACTTTTCAAGGCAGCTGGGGATGAATTGGTAGAGTGCATACACCAACTCATTTCTAATATTTGGTCAGAGGAGTGTATGCCTGATGAATGGAATCTCAGCATCGTTTGCCCGATCCACAAGAAAGGAGACCCCCTCAACTGCGCCAATTATAGGGGCATCAGTCTCCTCAACATCGCGTACAAGATCTTTTCTGCGATATTGTGTGAACGCCTGAAACCTTTTATCAACAGCCTGATTGGACCCTATCAGTGCGGTTTCAGGCCAGGAAAGTCCACCATCGATCAAATCTTCACACTTCGGCAGATCCTGGAGAAAACCCAAGAATTCCAAATCGATACTCACCACCTCTTTATCGATTTCAAGGCCGCCTATGACAGCATCTATAGAGAAGAGCTTTATAGAGCCATGTCTAGTTTTGACATCCCTGCCAAACTTGTCCGCCTGTGCAGGCTGACGATGGAGAACGCTCGCTGCTCCATCAAGGTCGGTAATGACCTCACCGAGACCTTTGATGTCAAAAAAGGCTTTAGACAAGGTGACGCGCTGTCATGTGACTTCTTCAATATTGTACTTGAACGGATTGTGCGGAACTCACAAGCCAACACCGGAGGCACAATCTATTACAAGTCTGTACAACTGCTTGCATACGCCGACGATATAGACATTATCGGAAGATCTCAGCGGGCTGTCACCGGTGCTTTTGCAAGCATTGAGGCGGAAGCGGCCAAAATGGGTTTGGCGATAAACGAGGGCAAAACCAAGTATATGCTGTCAACTAGAAGGGAAAACCAACATCGACGAATTGGACAAAACGTCACCGTGGGCAGCTATAACTTCGAGGTAGTAATCGACTTTGTCTACCTTGGCTCTGCTATAAATTCAGCAAACAAAATCAGCGCAGAAATCAATCGAAGAATAACTCTTGCCAATCGCTGTTTTTTTGGGCTTATAAGGCAATTCAACAGTAAAGCCCTCTCTCGAACAACTAAGGAGACTCTATATAAGACCTTGATCATCCCAGTCCTGCTTTACGGCGCTGAAACATGGACTTTATTAAAAGAGGATGAAGATATCCTTGGTCGCTTCGAGAGAAAAATTCTTCGTAAGATTTTCGGTCCCGTTTGCGTTGACGGGTTTTGGAGGAGAAGATTCAATCACGAACTATACGAGCTGTACAGCGACATCGACCTAGTCAAAAAACTGCGTATTGGACGTCTGAGATGGCTAGGACATGTAGAGCGAATGGACACCAACGCTCCGGCCCGCAGAGTCTTCGAATCTAACCCCGAGGGACGACGCAGTAGAGGGAATCATCGCCGTAGGTGGCGCGCACAAGTTCAAGGGGACCTCGATCAACTTGGAGTGCGCAACTGGAGGCAAGTAGCTAAAGACCGAGCTAAATGGAGAGGCTTGTTGGTTGAGGCCCAGGTTCACCCCGAACTGTAGCGCCACCTAAGTAAGTAAGAACTCTTAACTTCGACCGGTCATGCTTCCAAAGTTCCAACTCGCGACACTCAAATTTCATCCAAACTGTTTCAATACTTTGCTAGCCCCAGGAATCCGTACAGCTCTGACCCGAACATTTCTGCTCGGTCCAGGATTAGTACCATGCGCAGCAGCGGTAGTGCCTGGCGTGGTAGCCAGAGCCTTTCCTTTTAGCAAGTATTACCATAATGATAGAGTTTTGCAATTTTATTACGATGGTGTTTGTTGTTTGACATGTGCATGCTCCTGTTTTATTATTGTTTTTCTGATCTTTCTTCTATGACACCGGTGATCTCCAGTTATGTTAACCCACGGAATCGCATGCACGTATGTGTCGCTGGGCTCACTTGGGTGTTATATTGCCTAGACCTGATTTGTACCCCTAGTCGACTTTTACGACAAGCGCTGTTTGTTGGGGGGCGCTGCAGTGATATTCTTAACCCGTCCCTGCACGGGAATTATGTGAACACTATTGCGAAAGCATAACACCGGCAGTAGCGTGGTCATATGGCTAGAAAAATTGTTCGCTCTGTTGGATGATTGATTTGCCTATGGCATCGGTAATTGCGGAGAAAGTAATGTGACCCGGAAGCAAGGGCAACAAATAACAAAAATCTCTCCAGTTATCTAGACGCCACCCCCGGAGCATAAACAACTAAGCTTCAAACCTCTACACCAAATGTTTCTCTGTCTATTTATCTATCTTTTCCAACGCCCACAGTGTGTAAAAATATGTTGGGGGTATTCATAACCCCTAGAGTGCGCGCAAATTATAAAAAAAAAATAGATTAATAGCAGTTTCCAGTTGTCGGAAAACCTTATGCTGGGCATCCAGGAACACGATCATGAATACCGTTCCTGGAGTAATGGTTTTTTTTTTGTTTTTTTTTCCGCTCACAGTCCACTTTCATTCATGAACGGTATGCCTCAGTTTTCCACTCCTTCTCTGTCAGCCACCGTCGACAGTCAAATGCTAAGTAAGAAAAGAAAGACACTCTTCGCAATTCATGACCACACATGAATGCGGAATTCCAAAATGTTTGGCAGTCCCATCCACCGGCTTTCATTAGCTCGATTAATCTGGCAATGGCATTTATGAGTGATCGTGGATGCCCAGCCTTCATAAATAATATTTGCAATACTCATACTAAAGATGACGGCATTATATCGCGCAGGTTATCGCCGGTATTGGATGAGGATTTCTTAACAGATGTACTAACGGCACCTTGTGTGATAGATGCAATAGCCGCTAGGCTAGGCATCTATTCACCTGACTACTGCAGGAGCTGTCAAGATACAGAAGAAGTAGAAACTGTCAAACACTTGCTGTGTGACTGCCCAAATCTTTAATCCCGTCGCTTCCACTATATGGTCCTTGTGCAAGTTCCACTTTGGAACATGATATGTGTTAATAAGAACTAACACCAAATTATATGTACATCAAAGGCCTATGAGTCTACAACTGGAAATGCAAAAAAGAGGATTTATCATCGTCGCTATGTTCGAAAAAAATATTGCCAATATTATGACTAAAATATCATCACTCCTACCTAGGGTTGCATGAATTAAAATTAAAATTATTTTTTTCTAAACAAGCCAACATTTTCCAATGATGTCCTTCATCTCAGTTTATAGGTAAAAATAACCAAATCCCAATTTAAAAAAAAAAAACCCTGGCAGTAGGTATAAAATGAAACCGTTATTTCGATGCAATGGACAAAACAACTGATAATATTACCCCAGGTGGCAGACCAGTTACACTGGAAAATCCACCCTCAAATGAGGCAGGTCCTACGGATTCTGGGGAGGACCAACTATTGCGTTTAAACGACCCATTCATAAGGAGAGGAAGGGTATCCAGATCTCCACCAACACGATCTGACACCCTCATCGCTGCCCTGGGAGTGAAACACTTGGCTCCCACGGATTGTAAAGCGTCTACAAGTGAGGCAGGAGAAAATCGTTTCAAAAAGAGCTATCATCTGCGAAGATCACCACCGCCTTTAAAACAGGATGAACCCGAATCGGCACCACGGGAGAAACCCACCACAGCCCGGAAAATCATCGCAGAAAACCCTTCAATAGGGAGCGCCACCCTAACGAAACCAACAAACGGTAACCAACATGAGTCCTCCGATGTAAGCGAAGCCCAGCTGACGGAAAACTCACTGGAGAAGGAGCTACAGAAATGCAAGGAGACGTTTAAAAAAATGAAATTCGCGACGGACAGACAGAAGAATATCAGCATTGATATTAAGAAAGGTCTTGCTGAACTAGAGGAATCCTTGGACGTAATTGGTTCCCTTAAAAAGGGGCGGGATTGCGACCTGAGGCTGCACCGATCACAACTACCTGAACTTCAGATGCGACAGGTCAACATAACAGATGCGAACCACCAGGAGCCTCCAAAAAGTAGGACACCGAGCGGAATTCGGGAACCCAAGAAGAGACCACCATCTAGCCCCCTTGAAAAGGAGACGGAAAAGAAGAAGAAGAAGTCACCGAAAGTTGCAACTCCTCCAACTAGGCTTCAAACCGTGCGGAGAAGGGATGTAGCCCACAAAGAACCTGGCAAAGATCTTGGACCCAATATAGGCCAGAAGAACAACCCCTTCTCGAAAGGAAAAGAGCATAAAAAGCTGATCGAGAGCAAGAAGGCCAATGGTAAAGCGCGGACTTCCTCTGTGAAAGAGCACGAGCAGCAGAAAAAGGAGGAAGGGATGGTAATTAGCCAAAAAAAAGATAAGAGACCAGCGAGGCACCGGCGCGAAGCAATCATCATAAGACCGAGAGGAGCAGAAACGTACGCGGAGATCCTCCGAGAAATTCGTACAAGGGCCAACCCAGACGAAACACAAACGAAGATAAGAGCTGTCCGTCAAACGAGGTCCGGAGATGTCTTACTTGAGCTCGGTGCAAAAACAAAAGATAAGGAAGGTCTTAGCTCATCCCTTAAGTCCATCTTGGGGGAGAAGGCAACGGTCCGAAACCTTGAACCAAAAAACGACACTGGAGATCAGAGACATGGATGACCTGACAACAGTAGATGAAGTCGAGGAAGCTATCAAACGAGCAATCAATGACCAGAGGGTGGAACTTCAAATCACCTTAATGAAGGCCAACAGCAGGGCGCAAAAAATTGCTTTAGTTCGGCTGAACGACCGAGTGGCAGGTGAGCTGTCGAGTTGGGTGGGTTTTCTGCAGAGTTTGCCGAAGAGTAGTGGTCACCCGTTGCTACAGATGTTTCAGCTATGGCCACCAGCAAGCTAATTGTAAGGGGCCCGACAGAAAGAACCAGGGAATATGCTTCAAGTGCGGAGTACAAGGCCATACAAAATCCGATTGACCTATAGAGGACCCGACGAGTCTCTAACGGACTCCAGAGGCGAGCACCGAGGTGGAAAGTCAGCTGGTTAAATGAAGAAGTTCTCACGGCCACGCTAGAGGAAGGGAAGGAAGCCATCCTGGAAATGACGGGGACAGCTGAAATAAAACCTCAAGCGATGATGCAACTCTTACACCGCGCATGCGATGCGTCGATGCCTCGAGTTAGAAACTCAATGGGAGGGCGAAAACCAGTGTACTGGTGGACGGAGGAGATCGCTGAACTTAGGAGGAGATGCCTACACCATAGACGCAAGGTCACCAGGGGAAGGAGAAGACACGCTGAAATCACGGAAGGTGCACTCGCGGAATACAAAACCGCAAGATCCGAGTTCAAGAGGGCGATCAATTCGAGCAAGAAACAAAAGTGGGAGGACCTTCGCCGGGAGATCAACAGTGACCCCTGAGGACTCGGCTATAGGGTTGTCATGAAAAAATTAGGAGCGCAGGCGTCACCCCCCACTATGACCGCGGAGCTAATGAAGAACATAGTGGACACACTCTTTCCGGCCCACCCTGTTAGGTCAATGGAGGTCTCTCCTGCCCAACAACAAGACATCCCATTGTTCAGCGAAGAAGAGCTGATTCTAGCAGCTAAATCTCTTCAGAACAATAAGGCCCCCGGCCCCGACGGCATACCAGCGAAAGTATTGAAAACGGTTGCCCAAACTTCCCCACAGATACTGCTAAGTATGTATAACGGCTGTCTAAAGGAAGGGATCTTTCTCAAGAAGTGGAAGGTACAACGCTTGGTGCTCATAAGCAAGGGAAAAGGAGTCCCGGATTCCCCATCAGCATACAGACCTCTGTGCATGCTGGACACGGCAGGAAAACTCCTCGAGAAGATGCTAAAGCCTCGAATCACAGAAGCAATCCAAAAAGCAGGTGGGCTATCCGATCGGCAACACGGATTCAGAAAAGGCCACCCCACGATAGGAGCAATTGAGGAAGTAGTCAAAACCACCCACCTCGCCCAAAGGGGAAATCACTACTCAAGACGAATCGTCGTGCTGGCAGCTCTGGATGTGAGGAATGCCTTCAATTCGGCCAGATGGGGAGATATGTTAGATGCGCTCGAGAACACCTTCAAGATATCGCGCAATATCTTTTGCCAATTGTGAAGGACTATCTCAAAGACAGGGAACTTCTGTACGACACCGTGGAGGGTACTCACAGAAAGGAAATCACTGCTGGAGCAGCACAGGGCTCAATCATTGAACCCGATCTGTGGAATATCTCATACGATGGAATCCTTCGCATGGAGATGCCCGACAATACCTTCTTAGTCGGGTACGCAGATGACATCGGTGCGGTTATTACCGCAAGGGACATCGAAGGGGCTCAGCTGAAACTGAACCAGATGATGAGACGAGTACTCGCCTGGATGGAAGCCCATGGCCTAAGTCTCGCCGCGGAAAAAACAGAGATAGTTATTCTGACTAGGAAACGGATCCCGACCATTGCCGAGTTCCGAGTAGGTCCAGAAGTTATAATCAGCAAACTAGCAGTAAGGTATCTAGGAATCGCCCTGGACTCTAAACTCTTTTTCTGGCAACAGATTAAGTCCGCATCTGAGCGAGCTGCGAAGGTCACGTCATCGCTGAGTAAGCTTATGGCAAATATCGGAGGCCCAACAATGAGTAGGCGACGACTCCTCATGTCCATCACCCACGCCATTCTTCTGTATGGGTGTGAGATCTGGGCAGACGCACTTAGACAGGAGAAGTACAGAAAGCAAATTGCCGCAGTACAAAGGCGAGGAGCTCTCCGAGTTGCAAGCTCCTATCGCACAGTGTCAGAAACAGCCGTCCTCGTAGTTGCGGGTGTGACCCCCATCGACCTCCTAGCGACAGAGAGGAAGTACGCACACGACAAGAAGGCGGAAGTAGGGGCTGAACTGGCAGTCGCTGAAGCGAAGGAGCTTACCAAGCAGGCTTGGCAGAGAAGGTGGAGTGCTGAAACGGGGGGGAGGTGGACAGCGAGGCTGATTACAGACATCACGGCTTGGACAGAGCGGGAACACAGCGAAGTGCACTACTTTGTCATTCAATTCCTAACCGGACATGGATATTTAACCGATACCTCCACAAAATGGGTAAAGTAGAGAGCGCAGTCTGTCAGTATGGAGACTCAGCGGAAGACGACGCTTTCCACACCTTTTTCGCCTGTAGCAGATGGACAGAGCAGAGGAGTAGACTGGAGTCGGAAATAGGCGATTTTTCCCCGGAAAATGCTATAAGCAAGATGATCTCGAGTACCGACACGTGGAATAGAATATCTACCTTTATCGAGACGGTACTAAGATCCAAAAAGAGATTGGAAGACGCCAACATTCCCTCACAAATTACATAAAGCAGATAAAAGCCTTACCGGCAAGAATGTATAAACCCGCACCAGGAGCCGAATATGAAAAAGCCGGTCCCCAGAGGGGAAAGAAAACAACATCACTCTGAAGTAATGCGATAAGCGGTTCCGGAGTGGATGGTGTCAAGTAGAAAGAAGGGGTTAAAGGTGGTTTTTTAGTGAGTAGTGAGTCTCACACTACTAAAAACAGAGCGGGGCTGTTTCCCGTGCGCATTAGCGTTTTTCCACTACCCCCTAGGCAAAAAAAAATAAAAAATATGTAAAAATAACCAACACGATTTTAAAGTCATGTATGCATATGTACCTACATTGCTTGCACGTCCTGTCGATAAGCTTATTCTTAATCATGTCAACCTCATCGTCCGTGAGGGCGTGATTGCATGCTAGGATAATTTTGGCAGTGACTCACATGCCTAAAACTTAATATACTCATATATTGGTAATTTCTGTTGAAAAAAGTCAGTATGGAAATAAAAGATACATGTGTTTCTTGTTCATGGTTTTTAGCACGGAACTTTTTACTTGATCTGGGAGTTAGTTCGGCGACGCAACTATCAACCTGCAAGCTTTGACCCTTAGTTAAGCTCAGTCTTGAAGATTATGTCCTCAAGCTTATATGCATTATGAGCATATCTAAGTAGTCTATACAAACTATGTAACTGTACTTCTACTGCAGGCACTGCCATAAATTGCGTCAGAAAAATTCATCTGCTACCGTCTGGACCTAAAGAAAATTACCTAAAAATTAGGGTACGAGCTCTAAGACTTTCAAATGTGGAACTGATAAACTCGATTTTTTTTTTAAATTAGGACTTTAAGGTCGATTTATACGAAACCAGCTAAGTGATATTTAAAATTAAGCAAATTGGTGGAATACTTAGCGCTTAGCTCTATTAACACTGTGAACTGACAAGCAAAATGCTATTGAGAGCATGCACGTACATGCATAGCACCAAATTAGGGACAAATTCAAATTATTCAACTCTCTCCAAAATCTCTCAGTATACATGATGCCTTCGCAAAGAAAATCTCAAATCAATTCCCATCTTTATTTCCCATAATCGGGCATATCCTACGGGCATATTGCGTACCCCCACTACCTATATAAATGCAATCAACCGAATGTCCATTCACAAAAGCAACAACCCGTCAGTTCGAAATGCCAATCAAGGTAAAATGCTTGACCTTTTGAAAAATTCCAGTAGAAGTGCATTGTGGCATTCAATCGAGAGTTGTAACCAACGCTAACACGTCATTATGTCGGATGTAATGAACGTTAATTACCAAAAAACTTGACGTCCAACCTCGCAAATGAAATGAATACTGATTGATGGGCACACAGCACCCAATAATAAAAGTAAAAAAGAATGCCCTAATCCAACAAATAGACAGAGCGAACCCACGTACCCTCGCCTATTCATCTAAATTAAGTGCACACACATCGCAGGGCATTCCGCAAATGTCTGTCAAAACTGCCGCGCTGAATAACAACGAGAAATTCAGTCAAAGTGGCAGTGAGAATCAAGTGCTACACTGAAGCATCCCACTGAAACGCACAAGCTGCCCGCCACAGCACCACCCCCATCTCCATCCACCTGATTGAATCTGCCCAGCAGAAGCAATAGCGCACACACCATCAGGGCCCAACATAAACACATCCTAAATCCATCACCTTGTGTGCTTTTTGTGACCATGTTACACCATCCGCCCTACTTCCTAGCACCACAAAGCAGCGCAACAAGAAGGAAAATTCGATTTCAAGTTAATTGAAACCAAAAAGGCAATAAATTTCGGACTAATTTGATAATGGACAGGTAGAGGTGAGTAATTTGTTTTATGTTCGCTAGCCACTGCTGTATTCTTCCTTCTTTTTTGTGTGTTCCTTAGAGAATTTCTTCTTCGCAGGATGCTGTATGTGAGGCTGCCTGGCGTATACGATGATATCTGAATGTAGCTCGCTCTTCCCATGCCAGGATATTTCAAGTGTCTGGTGTACGACTTCGTCTGGACAGGTGAGCATTGGCCATGGCCAACAAGGATACATAAATTCAATTGTCGAAAATCGTAAAACATTAATACAAATTAAATTTCTTCAAGGATAAAAAAAAAATGGTTCATGGAATCTCCATTGATGTTTTTCCAGCAGCATGGGGGTTGGCCGACCCACATGTACATACATATAAACATATGTATGTGGGCCATTGTCGTTTCTATTATCAGCGGATTAGTTCGGGAGATTAATGGAACAACGAACTGAAGTTGACACACTTGGATTGCTGGAAACAAAGCAGTCTGCAAGAGAAATATAAAAAGTACGAAAATTGTTCGAAGGCACAAAGAAAACAAAGACCTGGGCGAATTAATTTGTTAAATTAATGCGAACGAGAGGATACGAATGCATAGAGAGTGAAAGTACACCATTGTTCTTGCTTCGAGATGCCATGGTATTAATATGCTACCAAACAAGATAAGTAGCTGGGAATGTGGTTGATTCCAGATATTATTGTGGTGGGAGCACGAACAATCGAACAGCCAGCTATGTAGGTCTTGCAACGATTAGCAATCCGTAGATTATTAAGCAATTTGGGCTTTGGCACTTAGGCTCTGTGGCTCTTAGTAAATTAATTGTCTCGATTGTTCTGTCCTGATGGGGAAGCAATTCATTATTCAAAGTGCAGGAGGGAATTATTAATGAGTTTATCGAGAGTAATGAGGATTTTTATTCAGCAGAATAGAAAGCGATTTGACTTCGATGTAATTGCTTTAATCTATAGATACCTGTGAGGAAAATGCAGGATATTTATTTTCAAGAATTCTAGATATGATTTACAATTGATTTTATTTTATTAAACCCATTATCAGCCTCTTCAGGAGTTCGGCGAATGAAGTATCAAGCCAAAATGTTGCAATTGCTACTTACAGTGGTGATCCAGGATAACGAATTTCGAAATAATGAATGTTTGATATAACAAACTTTTTTTTCGAATGTATTAGCATTTCTTAATAATAAAGGAAAATAAAGCGAGTATTTAAAATAATGAATATGAATGAATGAACTCAATCAACTATTTGTAAGCGCACACCCTAGGTAAAAGATACAACTTCCATACATATAATTTTGTTTTTTTTTTTGTTTTTTTTCGTGGGTAGGTGAAAATCTTCATGAGACACTATGAGACCGTGTACTCATAGTAGTGGCAGATTTCTACTGACTAAAAACACCCTTCCCTTCGTTTTGTTTACTACGACTAAGTTAGACCTTATCCAGTAGTTTAAGCTTCAGAAGAGAATATTCGCGTGAGGCAGGTAGATTTTCAATAAAAGCACCTGCTGAAACCGTCATGACATGCGGCTTTTTGTCTTTTTGCGCTAATTCGAACGGTTTCGTTCTTTGAAGTCGGCGCGTAAGATTTGTCACATCCAAAGTTTGGAGTATGGCACAGTTGCAATGGCCATGAAGACGAATACGAAACTTGCGAGCGAAGTTTTTTATTTCGTCCTCCACGGTAGCTATCCCTAAGTCTCTGTGGATATCATTGTTTCTGATATACCAGGGAGCGTTCACGATTATTCTTATAATTTTATTTTGGAATGATTGTATGAGATTCCTATTGCTTGGTTTGGTACAACCCCAGATTTGTATACCGTACGTCCAAACGGGTTTAAGCACTTGCTTATACAGAAGCAGTTTGTTATATACGCTTAGTTTGGAATATCTTCCAATTAGCCAATACATTTCTCTAAGTCGATTTTCGACTTCGTCACGTTTCTTTTTAACGTGAGGTTTCCATTTAAGTTTCGCGTCTAGTGTCATTCCCAGATATTTAGCTTCGTTTGCATGCGGTATTTGTACCGAGTTAATGAAAACGGGAAGGTTGATTATTTTCTTGTAGGTGAAGTTAACATGCGTCGATTTGGTCTCGTTAAGAACAATGCGCCAAGTTTTTGTCCACACACTGATTTTATCCAAGGCTCGTTGGAGTTTTATGGTTGCTGACTCGATTGAACTTTCCGTTGCCAGAATAGCCGTATCGTCCGCGAACGTAGCTACAATAGTGCCTTCAGTTTGTGGTATGTCCCGAGTGTACAGCAAGAATAAGATAGGCCCAAGGACACTTCCTTGCGGAACTCCGGCGGCGATTTCTTTAAAATCAGAATATTCAGTTCCGTGCTTAACACGAAAAAGTCTGTTTTTAAGGTACGATTCTAAGATCTTATGAAGTTGCTCCGGAAGGATTCGTCTTAGCTTACAATTCAATCCATCGTGTCAAACCCTGTCGAAGGCTTGAGATACGTCAAGAAAAGCGCTAGAACAAATCTTTTTCTCCTCAAGGGCTTTTTCAATTTCGTCGGTTATTCTATAAACCTGGTCAATTGTGGAATGCTTGATTCTGAACCCGAATTGGTGGTCAGGTATTAGGCGTCTCTCTTCAATGACCGGAAGAATCCGTTTCAGAAGGAGTTTTTCAAATACCTTCGATATTATTGGTAGTAGCGATATCGGTCTGTACGATTTTTTGTCATTTGGAGATTTCCCCGGTTTCGGAACCATTATGACTTCTGCGACTTTGCATTGAATTTGGTACGTATAATAATCTAATGGAAGCATTTATTAAATAAAGCAATTTTAATAGTGCCTTTTTGGTAATTCCCTGAGGATTTGTCCGGTTATTAAATCATAGCCAGGAGCTTTATTATTTTTCAGGTTTTTTATTGCCTGGCAAAGTTCTATAAGTGACACACTTTTTATTCTAAGGATGTCAGATGTCGTAGTCGTACCGGTAAAATCGTCTACCAATGTTTCTCCATCAAATGGCTTAAAAGTCTCTTCTAAGTGCTCGGCAAATAGATCCGCTTTTTCTTTGTCACCTTTTGCCCATTCATCGTTGTTTTTTCTTATCGGTGGCGAATGTATTTGGGTTTTTTTTTAATTCTTTTGACAGCTTTCCAGAGCGAGTAATTAGTGGTTTTTTCGGCGGTTAAACCTTCAAGATAAGCTGAAGTCTCTCGGTTATTTATGTCTTGGATCGCTTTTTTAAGCTTATTGCATAGGAAATTCGAGTGGGTTTTATGCTGGGGAGCGCGAGTTTGTTGCCATATTTTGCGTGCTCTCCTCTTTTCTCGAATAAGTTCTTTTATTTCCGGCGGATAATTAGCTTCATTGCATGGGACTTCTTTCCTCCTTAAAGGTGTATTTTTCCACGCGGCATTCTGTATTGATTCAATAAATTTGCCGAGTTCATTTTCTATTTCGAAGGGTGTTTTGAGCGATACATTTAAGACAATATTTTCTTCGCAATCAGTTCTAAAGTCGCGCCAGTTAGTTTTTTTGTTAGTTAATCTAGGCACACCTTCTACTGTCATTAGTCAGTCACTTATTGTCAACATTACCGGCGAGTGATCTGAGGAGAGATCAAAGCTTTCCTCTACTTTCGCAAAATTTGAAGATACTCCTTTTGCTACGAAGAAATCTATTAGGTCCGGTGTTTTTTCTGTATCAAAGGGCCAATACGTCGGTTTCCCCGTCGAGAAGAAATCAACCCCGAATTGCATACCGGCTTCGTACAGAAGTCTGCCTTTCCGTGAATTGGATCTGGAACCCCAAAAGGTGTGCTTTGCGTTGAAATTGCCACCTAAAATAAAATTCGGTCCAAGTGAGTCAAGGAGACGTACAAAATCGTTACTTCTAAACGTGCATCGCGGAGGACAATAAATGGACGCGATGTTGAAATACGACTGCCTTTTCTTAACTCGAACTGAACTTGTTTGCATTGTATCGATTTCAATCGTCGTATTTATGGAGTGCTCAATGCAGTCTTTAATGAATAAGGAGGATCCGCCTCTAGCTCTTCTGGAAGGGTGGTATGCGTGATAAGCACGATACCCTCTTATTTTTACTCCGGATTCCTTTGTCAAATGAGTTTCAGAGATCAAGCAAATGTCAATGTTGTCATTCCGTAAGAATACTTCTAATTCGGCGTTTTTTTTTTGTAGAAGGCCGTTTGCGTTCAATGTTAAAATTTTTAGTAACTAATTCATATTTATATGGGAGTTCTTTTTTGGCGCGGTTTTAACTCGAGCTTGCTCAATTTATCAAATATGACTTTGTTTACCTTCGTTTGCTCCTCAAGTTTCGCAAGAATTATAGAGAAGACTTGGGAGACTGGGTCTACCGTAACACCGCTTTGCTTGTTTTCTAGCGACGCAGCTTAAGCATATGTTAGCGTCTCTGGAGATTGTGGCTTTTCCTTTGATTTTGCCGAAGGAACTTTACTTTGCTCGACTCTCGTCTTAACTTTGACGTGTTTATTGACTGTCGTTACCCTTGGCTTAGCAATTTCACGACTATTTTTAACCGGTTCTGCGTTCTGGCGTTGAATATTTTTAAATGTGTCTCGCCTTTTTGAAGCTCTTTTTCCACTTCGCAACCTCGATAGTTCGCTGGGTGCTTTCCTTTGCAGTTAATGCAGGTAGCCGGGGCCTGCTTATTTAGGTCACACTTTTCCGAGAGATGGTTACCAGCACATTTTACGCATCTCGGCTCTTTTTGACAATACGACTGTGTGTGATTAAAGCCTTGACAGCGTTTACACTGAGGTATCGATCTTGTACTCGTACGCATAGGCTCAATCTTGACTACGATATTCAGAATAGTTTTAACGTTATAGATATCGTCTACAGTTTCGCTCCTGTCAAAGGTAAGCATAAAGAGCGGAAGTCCATGCTTGACCATGATTTCCTGGCCTTGTTCCGTTTGTTGCTTCACCTTTTTGAGAATATTGACGGCATTAAGAATTTTTAAACCTTGAGCTTTGAGGTCGTTCATTACGTCGTCTTTTGAGCACGAGGGGTGGAGCCCCCTTGCTATAACACGCAGTGGTCTTTCTGACTTATTTTCATAAGTATACCACTGGATCTTTTCCGTGTTTAATTTTTGTGATATTGCTCGGTAGCCATCGAAGTCATCAACGTTACTTTTCCACGCATTGTTCCTGAGTGACGTTACCTTGAATTTCGATGTCGTCGTTCCTTTAAGAAGGCAATGTAGCTTACTGTAGTCTGTTATGCCAACGACGTTTATTGCAGGCGGAGGACGTGCTTTAGCTTGAGTGTGTTTTGGCTTCGACTCATTTTGCTTGTTTTCTTTTCGCGTCTCGATTTCGGGCGAAGAGCCAGCTCTGCGTTTTTTGCTAGGTCTTTTCTTTAAGACGCAATTCGTTTCGCGAGC
Source organism: Brachypalpus laphriformis (assembly GCA_945910035.1). Lineage (NCBI taxonomy): Eukaryota > Metazoa > Arthropoda > Insecta > Diptera > Syrphidae > Brachypalpus > Brachypalpus laphriformis. The sequence goes on from OX246754.1 coordinate 254,011,109, forward strand.
AAGCTCTTCTTCGTCCGTGTGATATTTGGGATTAGCTGCGCGGGGAGGGGAATCTTCGCGTTCTTTTTGTAAAAGCGAGTTCTTTAAAAGCTTGTTTTCCTCTCTCAGCATGTCTACATCTTTTTTGAGCTCTTGGTAGAGTCGATCCATTTCATTAAGCTTATTACGAAGTTCTATATTTTCCTTCTCAAAGCTTTTACATTTCTCTGAGTCCTGTTTCTTGTGCGCTTGCACTTCCGGCGGACTTTTTTTTCCGGAGACATTCGGTCTTGATGGTGGAGACCGAGGTACCCTTGAACTTTTATAAAGGGGTTTATTAATTGCAATAATTGGCTCTCCCCAGAATCCGTAGAGCCTTACCTCCGAAGAGGGTGGATTTTCCAGTGAACCTGGACTGCCACCTGCGGTATTAAATCTTTTCACTTTAAGCCCGGTATACGAAGGTGGATTTTAGTCGCCTCTTACGACAGGCATGCCTACCTCGGGTATATTCTAACCCCTACCCGAAGGGGGCCATAACATATAATGCTCTCTCAAATTTTTCAATGGAAATAATATTTTTACGAGAGTGATGAACTCTAAACATCAAGTATTTAGAGCCATTTTTGAGATACTATCTCAGACTATTCGATTTTTTTTTTTTTTTTTTACCTAAGGGGTGGTGGAAAACGCTACTGCTCACGAGAAACACGAGAAACAGGCCCACTCTGTTTCAAGTAGTGTAGGACTTGGTACTCACTAAAAAACCACCTTTTACCCTTTTATTCTTGACACCATCCACTCCGGAACCGCTTTTGCATTACTTCAGAGTGGTGTCTTTTTCTTTCCCAGCCGGCTTTTTCATATTAGTCTTCTCTTACGGTCTTCTCTTACGGTTTAATTTCTTCTTGCCGGTAAGGCTTACATCGAGCTTACATAAATTTCATGAGGGTGATTATTATATCTTCCTCTCTCTTTTTTGTTTTAAGCACTTTTTCTATAAAAGAACGTACTTGATTCCAGCTCTGGTCACTCATTGACATTTTTGTCACTATGTTTTCCGAGGTGATGACGCCGATTAGAGATTCTAGCGCCCCCCTTTCAGCTTTCCATCTGTTGCACTCGAAGAACGTGTGGCTTGCGTCGTCCACTTCTGTGTCGCCATATTGGCAAGCCGAGCTCCCTGTTTTGCCCATTCTGTGGAGGTAGGAGTTGAAATGACCGTTTCCGGTAAGAAATTGGGTGACGTAATAATTTACTTCGCCGTGTCTTCCTCTTGCTTGGAAGTCGACAATAGTTGAAATTCTCTTCTTTGTCAAAAGGACTAACTCCGTCTTTTCTGTGGCCAAACCTAAGCCATGTTTTTTCATCCAGAGGTGAACCCGCCTCATCACCTAGTTGAGTTTTCTTTGCGCGCTCTCGGTGTCTCTTGCCGTAATCACCGCGGCGATATCATCTGTATACCCTACCAGGAAGGTGTCTTCGGGCATTTCCATACGAAGGATGCCATCGTAGGAGATGTTCCAGAGATTGGGTCCCAGGATTGAGCCCTGCGCTGGGGTGATGACGCCGGTTAGAAATTCTAGCGCCCCTCTTTCAGCTTCCCATCTGTTGCACTCGAAGAACGTGTTGTTTGCGTCGTCCAGCTCTGAGTCGCCATATTGGCAAGCCAAGCTCCCTGTTTTGCCCATTCTGTGGAGGTAGGCGTTGAAATAACCGTGTCCGGTAAGAAATTGGGTGACGTAATAATTTACTTCCCGGCGTTTCCGATCCTTCCATTCAGCGATGTTGCTGATCAGCCTCGCGGTCCATCGTCCTCTGCTTTCTGAGCTCCGTCTCTCCTGCCATTTCTGTTTGGTGAGCTCCTTCGTCGCCTCAGTTGCCGCTTTCACTACAATTTCCGCCTTTTTGTCGTAGACGTATTTCCTCTCTGCCGCAAGGAGATCAATAGGGGTCACTCCGCGACTAAGAGGACAACTATAGTTCCGACACCGTTCGGTACGAACTTGCAACCCGTAGCACTGCGCGCCTTTGTACTGCGGCCATTAGTTTCCTGTATTTCTCTTGTCGTAGTGCGTCGGCCCATATCTCGTACCCATACAGGAGAATGGCGTGGGTGACTGTCATCAGGAGCTTTCTCTTGCTGGCTGTTGGGCCTCCAACGTTTGCCATTAATCTGCTCAGTGACATTGTGACCTTCGTAGCTCGCTCCGAGGCAGATCTTATTTGGTGCTAGAAAGTGAGCTTCGTGTTTAGGGCCATCCCTAGGTACTTCACCGCTTCTTTGCTGGTTATTACGTCAGACCCGACTTGAAAGTCGGGTCTGAATCATCACCGTAGGTGGAGCGTACAAGTTCAAGGGGACCTCGACCAACTTGGAGTGCGCAACTGGAGGCAATTAGTTAAAGACCGAGCTAAATGGAGAGGCTTGTTGGTTGAGGCCCAGGTTCACCCCGAACTGTAGCGCCACCTAAGTAAAGTAAGTAAAGACTTGGAAGTCGACAATAGTTGGAATTCTCTTCTTTGTCAAAAGGACTATCTCCGTCTTTTCTGTGGCCAAACCTAAGCCATGTTCTTTCATCCAGAGGTGCACCCGCCTCATCACCTGGTTGAGTTTTCTTTGCGCGCTCTCGGTGCCTCTTGCCGTAATCACCGCGGCGATATCATCTGCATACCCTACCAGGAAGGTATCTTCGGGCATTTTCATACAAAGGATGCCATCGTCGGAGATGTTCCAGAGATCGGGTCCCAGGATTTATCCCTGCGCTGCTCCAGCAGTAATCTCCTTTATTCGTGGTCCCTCTGCGGTGTTGTATAACAGCTTCCGGTCCTTGAGATAGTCCTTCATCATCCGCAAGAGATATTCGGGAATATCAAAAGTGCTTTCGAGGGCGTTCAGCATATTGCTCCATCTGGCTGAATTGAGGGCATTTCGCACGTCCAGAGTTGCTAGCAATACGATTTTTCTTGAATAGTGGTCGCCCTGTTGAGCCAATTGGACCGTCCTTACCACTTCTTCAATTGCCCCAATCATAGAGTGGCCCTTTGTGAATCCGTGTTGTCTTTCGAACAAATCTCCTGCTCTCTGCACGGTTGCTGTAAGCCTTGGTCTTAACAACTTAACTATGCAGTGTCCAGCATACACAGAGGCCTGTACGCTGATGGGGAATCCGGATCTCCTTTTCCTTTGCTGATCAGTACCAAGTGCTGTAACTTCCAGCTCCTAGGGAAAACCCCTTCCTGGAGAGAGCTATTGTACATGTTCAGCAGCAGCTGATGACATGTCTGGGCAATCGTCTTGAGCACCTCCACTGGTATTCCGTCAAGTCCAGTCGCATTTTGGTTTTGTAGTGTTTTCGACGCGAGGATCAACTCTTCTTCACTGAACATCAGGGTTTCTGGTGGTTGGACCAGAGAGGTGTCGGGAGGCCGAACACGATGCGTTGGGAGAGTGTGTTCAATATAAACTCCATCCTTTCTTCGCCGAGGACAGGGCTAGCCATCTGTGTTCCCAGTTTTGGTATTACAACTTTGAAGTATAGATAACATACATTCACGCTAGGTTTTTGAAAAGAATCTTTCCAGTAATTTCTCCCTACCTAACGATCTTTTTTAATCCAATACTTACCAAGTTCGGCAGTTCAAAGCCTCTAAGGTTATTTTACTTCAAAAAACTAGAGCTCCCAAAATAAAAAATATTGTCCAATCTCGATTTTACTATTTATTTCCAAGGTTTTCGAGAAATTATTTAGCTGAGATATATTTGCGTTTCTGTCAAGCTAGGCCCTGGCACTTAAAGAGCTGTTGCGCCAATATTTAATTCAGTCCACATTCCGACTATTTTCGCCCGCACACCTGATTAGGTGTTAGAACCCAATATTCCATTAGTTCTGAATCATTGTTACATACAAGTGTGTATACTGACAATGTACAAATATATGAACCTACGTATTTTCCAGCTACCCAATTGGAATGGTGGAATATGCAGGTGTTCAAATCAATAATGATAACTGGATAACTTAAGCAGCTTTAAAAACACACTCAAAAGTCACTTCAAGAGCTACTCGTAAGTCGACTTTAAGCATGTGTTTTTCTTTTTTCCCTCTCTTTCTCTATGTTTTTTTTTTTAATCTTTTATTCGTAATCTATGTGCATGGGCGCCGTGGAGCAAGTGGTTAGTGTGTAGGGCCACTGCGCGTGAAATTCCATGTTCGAATCCTAGAAAACACCAACAAGTTTTTTCACGGTCTCACCTCTCCTGAACGTCTGACAAACATCCTAGAGTATTGTTGTAACGAGAAAGCTTCTCAAAACAAATTGTCTTTCGGATACGGCACTAAACTGTAGTTCCCTTCTATCCGTGTGAAAAAATATAGCGCACACAACACGAGTGGCTGCGAAAAGCTAAGCTAGGCCCAAGCACTTAAAAAGTGTGCCATCTACTGCGCCATCCATCCGGAGTTGATTCGAAGAATTTGCGAGCTGGAACGTTGGGCTCCGTCCGCTCTATATCACCCAGTCAATTTAGTAGCTGTATATGAATTCTTCTGGCTAAGCCATGGCTTAGTCCCTATAATTCGGGATTGTACCTTCTCCTCCACTCGCCATCTGTGCAGACGGGAGGAATTTTCTCTCAAGGTAGCCAATGGCATCCTCATCCGATTTTGACAACCCATGCCTCTGCGCCATACAGCAGGACTGGGATGATTAATGTCTTATAAAGAGTTACCTTAGTAGATCGAGATATTGCTTTGTTACTCAATTGCCTTCTTAGCCCATGAAAACAGCGATTGGTAAGAGTAATTTTCGTTTGATCTCCCCACTGGTGTCATTTGAGGAGCTCACTATAGAGGCTACTTAAACAAAGTCCTGTACTACCTCAAAATGATATCTGCCTATTGTGGCGTTCTGTCCAAGACGCCGATGTTGGGTGACCTTTTTTGTAGACAGCGTGTATACCACTTGCCACTTCTGTCCCAATACTCGCAAACGCCCCGCTGATGGCCCGCTGAGTTCTTCCGACTATGTCAGTGTCATCGGCGTAAGCAGGAGAAGCAGACATATAAACGCCTGGATCACGAATATTCAACGACACCAGCATTTGATTGGTCTCAGTAACCAAGTGATCCAAAATCGGGAGGCCTGCCGATATTTTGTAAGGTCAAATAGGCGATCAAATCGGCGAATGGATCAGTAGAAATACAATGAATTGGGAGGGTTATGATCGCTTGTTTTCGGATCATAACCTCACCGAAATAGATAGAAGAACACTTACACTCCTACTCAAAATGAACAAGAAACTTCGAACTTCTAAAACTTCTGAGCTTTTTGTTAAACACATTGGCGCAAAATAATAGTCGGATAAAGTGTTCTTTAAAATTTAGTACGTACCATTTAGCACGATTTAAAAAACTTACATTTTGTACATTTTATGAAGCAAAAAATAAATAAATTTAATATAAATACAAACAAAAAAGTATTATTGCATCTGTTTGCCAATTCAAGGTATATTATTACGTATGGCGCCGTATCAAAAACCGCTACAGAGAGGTTCCCGTCAGTACATATTGTTTTTTATTTTTTTTTATATAATTTGCGCGCACTCAAAGCGTTAAATATCTTTAAAGTGTTTTACACAGTGCGAGCGTCAGAGAGATATAAAGACAGACAGAGAGATATAAAGATTGGTTAGGTTTCAGAAAAACTCCAGGGGTGGTGTCCATATAACTGAGAAGATTTGTTGTGTTACTTTGGCTTGGCTTCTGATTCACAGTATTTTTTCGCCGGCCATCTATGTCATAGGCATACCAATCATCCAACAGAGCGACCAATTTTTCCATGTAACCAACTTACTGCCAGTGCTATGCATCCCAATAGTGTAGGCACTAGCTTTCGCTGACTCTTTATGTATTTCATGAGAAATACATAAATAAATGTTTGCTGACATTAGGATTTTAAGCGGGGATTGCCACCACGCTATTGTCACATATTTAAGAACACTGCTGTTCTTGAATACGACCCCTGATTACAAATATGGTGGCACAATTAGCACTCTCAATTAGACCGAGAGCCCGCAGCTAATTTTGGACGTGAGATGTAACCGAATGAATCCTACGTTAATATGTTGGCTTTATGCCCAATATTTGAGACATGCTCGTCTGGCAGCACGTAATGGCAGCTAATGGAAATAACCGTATACTGAAAATGTCGCAAATTTCAGAACGTCTTAAGTGTAGCTAAAGCTCTGCCAAGCGCGGCAGAAACACGTACAAAATGCCGATTTTGAATAATTTATGTAACCGCACCAATTTTTCCTGAAACATATGATATTGCAACGTAAACACAATTATGAAGGTTTTGGATGTCGCCAAGGACTTGCCAGACGAAGTCAAAATATTGACAAGATGTCAATTTGGAATAATTGGTGTAATCACGTTTTACTTGTCGCCAAGCCCTTGCCAGACGCACCCAAAGGATCAATGCCCGCTATAATCAAACATGCCATTTAGAGACAAATAACGCGTAACTGGACCTTAACTAAATGACGTAGCTCCACGAACCATAAATATATCTGAAAGTGAAGATGAAACCTTTGGTTCTCATTCATTGGACGAGTCCGAGAATGAATGAATATTTTCTGATTAAATATAATGAAATACTTACTTACTTAGATGGCGCTACGGTCCGGGGTGGACCTGGGCCTCAACCAAGAAACCTCTCTAGCCAGCACGGTTACGAGCCAGCTGCCTACAGTTGCCCACGCCAAATTGGTTGAGGTCCCCCTCCACTTGTTTGCGCACCTACCGCGAGGTCGTTCTCTACTGCGTCGTCCATCCGGGGTGGATTCGAAGACTTTCTTAGCGGGAACGTTGGGCTCCATCCGCTCTAAATGACCCAGCCATCTTAGTCGCTGTATGTGAACTCTTCTGGCTAAGTCGATGTCCTTGTACAGGGCGTATAGTTCGGCATTGTACCTTCTCCTCCACTCACCGTCTATGCAGACGGGACCAAAGATTACTCGAAAAACTTTTTTCTCAAAGTAACCAAGGGCATCCCCATCCGGTTTTGTCAAAGCCCATGCCTCTGCACCATACATCAGGACTGGGAAGATTAGTGTCTTGTAAAGAGTTACCTTGGTAGTTCCAGATAGGGCTTTGTTACTCAATCGCCTTCTTAGCCCATAGAAACCTACTGATGTCATTTGCGGAGTTCACCATAGAGCCTAGGTAGACAAAATCCTTTACTACCTCAAAATGATATCTGTCTATTGTGGCGTTCTGTCCAAGACGCCGATGTTGGGTGTCCTTTTTTGTAGACAGCATATATTTTGTTTTGCTTTCATTGACCACTAGACCCATCTTTGCTGCCTCGATCTCAATACTCGTAAATGCCCTATTGACGGACCCCTGTGTTCTTCCGATTATGTCAATGTCATCGGCATAAGCGAGTACTTGTACAGACTTGTAAAAGATTGTACCTCCGGTGTTGGCTTGTGCATTTCGTACAATTCTCTCAAGTACTATGTTAAAGAGATCGCATGATAGCGCGTCACCTTGTCGAAGACCTTTCCTGACATCGAAAGGTTCGGTGATGTTCTTACCGACTTTGATGGAGCAGCGAGTGTTCTCCATCGTCTTTCTGCACAAATAGACGAACTTGGCAGGAATGCCAAGACTAGACATGGCTCTGTATAACTCGTCTCTATACACACTATCATAGGCAACTTTGTAATCGATGGAGAGGTGGTGCGTATCGATTTTATTTTCATGGGTTTTTTCCAAGATCTGCCGTAGTGTGAATATTGGTCAATGGTGGACTTTCCAGGCCTGAAACCGCACTGATAAGGACCTATCAGGTTGTTGACGATCGGTTTTAGGCATCACATAATACGGCAGACAGGATCTTACATGCGATGTTGAGGAGACTTATACCTCTGTAGTTGGCGCAGTTCAGAGGGTCTCCTTCCTTCAGGATCGGGCAAATGATGCTGAGGTTCCATTCGTCGGGCATACTTTCGTCCGACCAGATTTTACAGATGAGCTGGTGCATGCTGCGTACCAACTCATCTCCTCCTGCCTTGAAAAGTTCAGCGGCAAGGCCGTCGGCTCCAGCAGCTTTGTTGGATTTGAGTTTAGATATCGCTATCCTCACTTCATTCTGATCGGGTTGACGGGAATCTTGACTGTCATCATCACTGATGAATGGCTCATTCTGCCTGACAGCGGAATATTGGTCATCATCGCCGTTTAACAGTCTGCAGAAGTGTTCCTTTCATATCCTCAGCACCGACTGCGATTCTACTACTATGTTACCATTTTCGTCCCTGCAGGCTTCTGTTCTAGCTTTGAAACCCTGGCATGTTCTTTTTACCTTTTGGCAGAATTTTCGAACATTATTCCTTAAATATAATGAAATATAGTTCCTATTTCCGATCCTCTTACCACTTGACTTAAAAACTTTATCTAATTACCGATTACTATTCAAAAATCACACTAAAATAGCTTATCCACATAATCTATAAAGCAAATCATACAGAAATATTCAGATATGAAGACATCAAGATAAGTTACACATATGTATCTGTCATGAATGTATGACTTCAAGTTCTTCTAAATCACCTTGCAACAGAGTATTCGTATCATGTAACCTTGTTTCCCATAAACCACTCTTCAGTCTCACTCATCGATAATGCATTGAATTCAATAGTTAACCTACATAGCCCTCTGTGATAGCAAAAGGGATTCAGAAAAAGGTTATTTGAATAAAACTTCAGCATTTGAATGGCATCAATACAATGTCTACCGATCAATGACGATTGAATTGAATGCAGTCCTCTTCATATTTTCCCTTTGGCAAAGAAATGAGTGTTATCCTCCGAGCTGTAAAGTCAAGGTATCGGGCATTGAGAGTATCAAATGCAAGCAGAACGTCCTGCGACCTAGGACTGAATGGAATCCTAAATGTTAAACTGTCTTTCCGCACACACATGCACCGACAGACATTCATTCATCGCACAATCGCCAACTTTGGCCTAAGAGGAATAGGGTTTTTTTTTTGTTTGTTTTTTATTCTGTATAGACTTACAAGTGCAAACAAAGAACCTTAGCAATCGCAAACAAATCCAATCGTACCTTGAGGGGGAGATATGTTTCACATACCAGAGATTTTCGTCTGGGCGTATGTGTGATAGTAACAACCACTAAAAAACAATAAATACGACAGTGAGTGCTTGCCGTACTTGCATCGTCGTCACCACAAGGTCATATGTAATAACATATTGCCATTTGTGCTGTGTCTAGTATACAGGGTGCATCAGTTTTAAAAATTGTTTAACAGAAATAAAAGGGGGGTTTTTGGATAGTTGAGTTGTCTACTGGGACCCGATTTTAAGATTAATATCCACCTACTCTATTTTTGTCTCAAAATCTTCCAACGATAATACAGTTTGTATTGAAACACACTATATATTCATTCATGTAAGTACAGAAGCTACATACATATGTATGTGTCTTCCTAGAGAAGTATCTATGATGACATACAAGGACACTGAGAAATATGTACATATATGCTCGTAAAACAATACCAAACCGGTCTCATCGGTATTGCTGGATGTTTTACTGTAGAGCACAATAATATAAAAAATCCACTTTATCACTACACATTGTTGTGATGTGGAGATTTTTCAAATGTGGAGAAAGGATTGTGATATCCCGAGGAATGCTATAAATAAAATACTTTGTTGTATTGTTGCATGAATGATTATTACAGTATGAATCACAAGTAATAATACCGAGTATGCAACGATGCAGCATGGGCGTGGCAAAATCGCATCATCACCTCCCCGTGGTGCCCGCTGGATACGAACTGATAACGAACTGACGATGAGCGTGTGCTGAGTCTGACTATATATGTGTAGCTGAACACTCAGACCTGCCTAAGCACAACTGGGTGAACTTCAGTGCGCATATGTTTAACCGGACGAGGCATCTCTTATTGACCTGATTAGCTGAAATATGCGTCTCAGAAGCCTAGCAAGAGCTCCTCAGAAGGAGGACGTGCGGCGGATGAATTCTCTCGATGGAATCAACGGTGACGTCTACAGTCCAGCGGATACCTTACCGGAGCTACTTCGACATATTTGGAGCTGAGGTCTGTAAGGATTTTCAATACTGCGTCAGGGTACTGAAAAAGAGATGGTGGCGGATGAACCCTTAATGGGCCAACGGCAGTGCTCATACCCCCGAAGTGGGTTACTGCCATCGCTGTATCCGGCCACTTGTCCTAGGGGTGAAAAAAAAGGATCTGGTCCACCAGGTTGGAGGTTGTGCCGTCGGGTTAACTTCCCTACCACGTAAAAAACCTTCGGTTACGAAGCAACCAACAGCCTCGGATAAGGATGATTTTACTGTTGATGACCCAAGCAAACATAAAAAGGACAACGAACTTCGTGTCTGCACATGGAATGTTAGGTCCCTCTACAAACCACGTGCAGCCGAACAATCTGCGGAGGCCCTAGAGTGTCTCAAAGTAGACATCACCGCCATCCAAGAAGTGCGATGGGATGGGCCAGACAAAAGGAGGATGAAAAACTGCGACATCTACTACGGCGATTGCTACAGACAAGAAGAACAGCGCCTATTCGGATGCGGATTTGCCATTGGAGGCAGACTTAGGCATGAAGTTTGAGTTTCCGGCATGTGAACGAGCGTCTCATGACTATCCGTATCAAGGCTAAATTTGCCAACATTAGCCTAATATGCGCTCACGCCCCTCACGAGAAGATGGACAACGCGACCAACGACGATGACTTCTACCAGCTCTTGGGCAAGACTTATGAGCCACTAGCCACCACGTTAAAATTATCCTAGGTGATTTTAACGCAAAGCTAGGAAGAGAGGACGTCTTTAGTGGCGTGGTCGGAAAGCACAGCCTGCACGACATCACATCCGACAACGGACTCAGGCTAATCGACTTTGCGGCGGGACGAAACTTTGTCGTTACTAGTACGCGGTTCCCACGTCTCGACATTCACAAAGGAACATGGCTCTCCTTTGATCGAAAAACTGTTAACCAAATCGATCACATTGCGATCGACGCAAGACACTCTTCCAGTATTCTGGGTGTCCGGACTTTCCGAGGAGCCAACATGGACTCGGATCACTACCTAGTTGTAGCCAAGGTGCGGATGCGGATATCCAGAACGGAGCGAAATCAACGAAATACTGTGAGCAAATTTGACGTCGGGTGGCTACAATCGCAAGAGAACGCCAGAACCGTATTATGTGAACGCCTAAAGCCGATCGTCAACAACCTGATAGGCCCTTATCAGTGCGGTTTCAAGCCTGGAAAGTCCACCATCGACCGAAAATTCACACTACGGCAGATCTTGGAAAAAACCCATGAATATAAAATCGATACGCACCACCTCTTCATCGATTTCAAAGTTGCCTATGATAGCGTGTATAGAGACGAGTTATACAGAGCCATGTCTAGTCTTGGCATCCCTACCAAGCTCGTCTGTTTGTGCAGAAAGACGATGGAGAACACTCGCTGCTCTATCGAAGTTGGTAAGAACATCACCGAACCGTTCGATGTCAGGAAATGTCTTAGGCAAGGTGACGCGCTATCATGTGATCTATTTAACATAGTACTTGAGAGAAATGTACGAAACTCACAAGCCAACACCGGAAGTACAATCTCTTACAAGTCTGTACAACTACTCGCGTATGCCGATGACATTGACATAATCGGAAGAACTCAGGGGGGCGTCAATAGAGCATTTACGAGTATTGAGATCGAGGCAGCAAAGATGGGTCTAGCGGTCAATGAAAGCAAAACAAAATATATGCTGTCTACAAAAAAGGACACCCAACATCGGCGTCTTGGACAGAACGCCACAATAGACAGTTATAATTTTGAGGTAGTAAAGGATTTTGTCTACCTAGGCTCTATGGTCAGCTCCGCAAATGACATCAGTAGGTTTCTATGGGATAAGAAGGCGATTGAGTAGCAAAGCCCTATCTCGAACTACTAAGGCAACTCTTTATAAGTAATCATCCCAGTCCTGCTGTATGGTGCAGAGACATGGGCTTTGACAAAACCGGATGAGGATGTCCTTGGTTACTTTGAGAGAAAAGTTTTTCGAGTAATCTCTGGTCCCGTCTGCATAGACGGTGAGTGGAGGAGAGGTACAATGCCGAACTATACGGCCTATATAAGGAAATTGACTTAGCCAGAAGAGCTCACACACAGCGACTAAAACGGCTGGGTCATTTGGAGCGGATGGAGCCCAACGTTCCCGATAAGAAAGTTTTCGAATCCACCCCGGATGGACGACGCAGTAGAGGACGACCTCGCGGTAGGTGGCGCAAGCAAGTGGAGGGGGACTTCAACCAACTTGGCGTGCGCAACTGGAGGCAGCTGGTTCGTAACCGTGCTGGCTGGAGAGGTTTGTTGGTTGAGGCCCAGGTCCACCTTGGACTGTAGCGCCATCTAAGTAAGTAAGTAAGTTAATGCAGTATGTGGATGGATCAGGGACAATTGATAGGACTGGGATAAGTGAATTCGGGACCCAAATTGTTCAAGTATTTTAAGCCCGAAACAATCTTCGATTGTTTAAAAGAGAAACTGTAAAAATCGGCACAGATTTGATCAAGATATAAGGCAATGGTAGAAGATGGTAGGCAAAAACATGAAAACCGTTATAACCCAAAAATGGTAAGGAATCTGACAAAAGTTTACTAAGGCAAATCTTGGTATAGCGTATGTTTTTTTTTCAACATTATCTCTTTAAACATGAAATCATTCAGACGATCTGATCAGTTACGGTAATCATCCGTTCGGTTAATTGATCTCATATCATACTGCTTTCAAGCTTACGAAGAATTGGTAAGGAGCGAAGGATTTAGAACAGAGAACATTATTAAGTCGTTCGACCATGTGCCTAAACCTTAAATGCTATGTAGTTACTTACATACAGGGTGGGCCAACTACAAGTTTCTTTTTAAAAATGCAATAAAATAAACAAAATGAAATTTTTTTCCATGTGTTATGGCTTTATTAGTAAGAGCAAACATTCCCATTAATTACGGAATACAACGTCGTTCAAGTGGCTGTCTCGGCTGGCTTCGCAGTAGCGCATTCTATCACTAAAATTTTCCAATACCTTGTTGATGGTTTCGGGCTGTAGCTCACGGATTGCTTGGATGATATTGGCCTTAAGTACTTAAATCGTTTCCGGATTGTTGGCATAACATCGGTCCTTCACGGTTCCCCACAAAAAAAAAGTCCAAAGGGTCAAATCGCAGCTCTGAGGCGGCCAATTGACATCGCCAAGACGGCTGATAACACGATTTGGGAATTTGGTGCGCAAAAGACCGATTGTGGCATGGGCTGTGTGGCATGGCGCGCCATCCTGCATGAACCAGAGGTAATCCAAATCCATGTCTTCAATTTTAGTAAAAAAAAAAGTCGTTAACATGGCTCTGTAACGCCCACCGTTGACCGAAATATTGTTCCCAGCCTCATTTCGCCGAGATGAAAATGTGCCTCATCAGAAAAGATGATTTTTCGCCCAAAATCGTTGTCCAATTCAAGCTGCTCTAAGGCCCAAACTGCGAAGCGATAACGAAGCGGATGGTCGTGCGCTTTCAATTGCTGAATCAATTCGACCCTGTAAGCGAATAATCCCAGATCTTTGTGCAGAATTCTCCTCGGGCTGGTTCGTGAAATGTTGAGCTGTTGAGATCGATGACGAGTTGATGCTCGTGAATTGAGTCTCACACTCTCGGCTACAGCAGCCACATTCTCGTCTGTGCGCACCGTACGACGACGGGGACCATGAGTGTTGTCCACTAGCATACCAGTCTCACGAACTTTTTGCACAAACTTGCGTACAGCACGGTTGGTGCTTCATTTCGGCCAAAACTTATTTTCAAAAAACGCACTGTTTGGGCTACACAGCACTCACTTTAGAAATAAGTTTTCAATATTTCCCAATGTTGTTCAACCGTAAAGCGACTCATTTCGTTCCGCGGAGGTATGATACTGACTTTCTGCCAAGATTTCGAGCGGGAAACAGCTGCCAGTGTGAAAATAACCTATGATTTAAAAAGAAATCACTACAGGGTGAGCCTGGGCCTCAACTAGCAACGTTATCAAAAACTGGATGTGTAGTTGTCTATAGTGGTATATTTTTTAAAGATTTACTGCACTCACTTATTTTTTAAACCTACACGGCTATAACACAAATATGTACCTAGTATAATTCATTTAGTATCGAAAAGTGGTAACAAGTACTCGTATGTAAAGCCAAATGATTTCAATGTCAATCTCTGTCGTAAGTTGCTTTGTTCTCTTCAAAACTTGTTTCCATCGATTAAAATCAGCGCCACTTTAAGTTTATGTTAGTGGGCACTGTGGCGCAAGTAGTTACTTATATCCTTTAACCCCTCGGGGGGCATAGGGCGTCAACCACGCCTGCGCGCCACCGTGTTCGGAGTTCTGCAACGCGTTTGAGCTGCCTCCAACTCATTCCTAAAGAGCTCGATTCCTCCTCAACTGTTCTGCGCCACGTTTGCCTAGGGCGTCCCGCTATTCTGCCTGCCTGGGTGAGCGGATTCCACTGCATAGCGTATTTCGCAATGGAGTTGTCTTCGCGCCGTAGGGTGTGTCACTTTCTTCTTCTTCTTCTTCCTTTTATCAGCGAGGTTATGATCCGAAAACTAGGGATCATAACCCTCCCACTTCACCGCATTTCTACTGATCCGCCTGTGGGGTTCGCCTATTTGACCTCAGAAAATATCGGCAGGCCTGCCGATTTTGGATCACTCGGTTACTGAGGCCAATGAAATGCCGATGTCGTCGCATTTGTCTGATCCAGGCGTTTATAGGCCTGCCTTTCCTACATCGCGATGTCTTTGGAACGCGCATAGATATTGCCTTTTTAACAGGGTTCAAATGATCTCTTCTTTGAGCGTGGCAATACCAACTGAGCCGGTCACGCTCTATTTTTTGAACGATGGTTTCCTTGATGTGAAAGCTTCCACGGATCTTCGAACTTCTTATTCGATCAAGCTTTGTCACTCCTGCTGTCATGCGAAACATCTTCATCTCAGCTGCCGTTAATTTACTCTCATACTTTTTGTACATCGTCCAACATTGTGAACCGTATGTGAGCGCTGGACGTACAACTGCGGTGTAGAGCCTTCCTTTCAACTTAGGGGGCATTTTTCTGTCACAAAAGATAGCGGAATTTTCTCGCCACTTCATCCACCCTACGTTTACACGATGATTGATGTCGTCATCACAAGTTGCTTTGCTATTGATCATAGATCCCAGATATTTGAACTTTTCGCACTTGGGAAGCACTGTTCCATTCAAATAAATGTCTGGAATAGGCCTGAGTGGATCAGAGAACGGGCAGCACAAGTACTCTGTCTTTTTTGAACTAATGCGATACCCATTTCCCTCCAAAACGTCCACCCACACATCAAGTGCTCGTTGCAGGGATGTAGGATCCTCACTTATGATGGCTCCATCGTCAGCAAAGAATAACTGATGTACCTTGGGGTCCATCACTTTACCTTCAAGCAGATAATCAAGGACTGTAATAAAGAGCAAAGGACTTAAAACGCTTCCCTGGTGCACCCCGACTTTGATTGGGAACTCTTCGGTTACTCCAGCGGGGCATCTTACTTTTGTCTTTGCTCCTTCGTACATGTCCATAATCATCTGTACATAGGTTTCTGGAACCCCTCGATGTCTTAGCGCCACCCATATCAGATCTCGTGGTTGTCTGTCGAATGCCTATTCAAAGTCAACCAATACAATATGCAAATCCCTTAAGGAATCACGATGTTTTTCCATTATGATCCTTATACTTTGGATTGCATCTGTGGTTGATTTACCCGAGACAAACCCGCACTGATCATCAGATAGCCGTATTATTTTTCGCAGTCGGCCACCTAATACCCGCTCAACGATCTTCATGGTGTGTGACATCAGCTTGATCGAACGGTAGTTATCACAGTTTCGCGTATCACCCTTCCCTTTGTATACAGAGAGAAGGTAACTTTCCCTCCATTTATTCGGCATTGGATCACCTCTCACGAATTTGGAGATGAGAATTCTGAGCCATCTGAACCCGATGTCTCCCATCTTTTTCCAGAACTCAGAGGGTATCTCGTCTGGCCCAAGCGCTTTTCGTTTTTTGGAGTATTTGACCGCCTCACTAACTTCTTCGACTGTAATGTCGGGTATTTCTTCACAGTTAGGGGTGGCATTGCCACTTTCTTCTTCGTATAGTAATGCTTATAGGTTCTTGGCCCGTTCTCAGATAAAGTTGTTCGTTGGAGATGCGGTTCGGCCAAAAAATCCTCAAGATGATTCTTAAGCATTTGTTTACGAAAACTTGCAGCTTGCGTGTGGTAATGGTGTCCACCTTCCAGGTACTGGACCCATAAAGCAGCACCGATTCTACCTTGCAGCGGAACAGTTGTAGCTTGGTTCTTAAGCTAATAACACTGCTTCTCCAGATTTTGGACAGCATTCCGAACGCAGCTTTAGCCTTCCCGATTCTGCTGTATACATCCAGTTCGGTGCCACCGCGACTAGCCGAGACGACACTTCCTAGATATAGAAAGTTATCAACTTTCTCGACTTGCTTTCCGGCAATGTTAAGTTGAGCGCGGGTATTGGAAGTACTCAGGGCTTTTGTTTTGGCTGTGTTTATTTTTAGCCCCACTTTGTTTGCCTCAGCTTCTAGATTTTGGGCCATCAAATGAAGATCCATTATCCGATGTGAAAGTAGACAAACATCGTCAGCGTAATCTAGGTGTTTAAGGTAAGATGTCATAGTCCAACGAATTCCAGAATTAGCTTCCGTCAATGCTGCACGGAGTACATCGCTGATAACCACCAAGAACAATAGTGGGGACAGTATGCACCATTGACGTACTCCACTTTGGACTTCAAAATCGTCCGACACCTTACCATTGTGCACGACGTGACACTTACCGCCCTCATATGTAGCCTTGATAATAGCTATAAGGTTTTCTGGAATGCCTCTCCTGCGCAAGGCCAACCAGATACCATCTCGATTCAAGCTGTCGAAAGCCTTCTCGAAGTCGATAAACAGTAAATGTAGCGGAGACCTATACTCAACGCATTGTTCGATTATGATCCGTAAGGTGTTTATGTGGTCGATGCAGGAGGATTCAGCGCGAAAGCCTGCCTGTTCGACATCGAGAGTTGAATCTAAATGTTCTTTAATTCGTTCTAGAATTATTCTAGCTATTATTTTGGCTACAGCTGGAAGAACACATATACCTCTCCAGTTACCGCACTCCATCAAGTTACCCTTCTTTGGAAGCTTAATGATCATCCCCCTTCTCCACTCCTGTGGAAATTTTTCACTATCCCAAGCTCTCCGTATTAGCGGATGCAGCAAATCTGCCGATGTATTTGGCGCCGCTTGAAATAGCTCGGCAGGGATGCCATCAATACCCACCGCTTTGTTTTTCTTGAGGGACTTGATTGCTGTTATTATTTCAGTTTTACTGGGAGGTACGGTGCGAGTTCGGGAATTTGTTGCTTCGAACTGCTCATTCGAATTCAAGATCATAAGTGAGCTGATCCTCATCCAAGATCAGAAGGTTACCGTCTAGACTCTTCACTGGATGTTGTTTGGAGTTACGACCACCAATGAGCTCCTTAGTGATGCTATAAACAGTCCTACTGTCGCACCTACTCGCTGCTTCTTCAGCCCTTGAGGCCAGTGAGTTGACATATTGACGTTTGTCACGTCTCACACTACGCTGCACTTCTTTCTTCTTCGCACGGTATTGGGCTTCAAGCTCGGTTCTCTCTACTGCTGAGGCCGCTGCAATCCGAGCCTTGATTGCTGTACGCTCATCGATCCGTCTCCAGGTGTCTGTAGAAAGCCATGTGCGGTGGTGTTTCTGCTTTTTACCGACATACGTGCGTGCCCCAGTCGCAAAAGCATTTTTCACAGCACTCCAGTGGTCATCCATGTTCTCTATGCTGCTGATTGCTTCTGCTTCTAAGGCAAGATGGTCCCTGAACTGTTGGCGCACTTGGGGAACCTTGAGCCTGTCGATATTAAACCTGGTGATGTTAAGCAGGTTTGAGCGGTTGCTGTTGACGGATGCAGTACGAAGGCGTAAATGAGCTACCATAAGATGGTGGTCTCGTTCTGGTCCGACGTCAGCTCCACGTCTGTTTCGGACGTCCAGGAGACAATTTCTAAAGCGGCTACTGATCGCAATGTGGTCGATCTGGTTGGATGTTCGTTGCTTATCAGTAGAGACCCAACTGATTTTGTGACAGGTGTTATGCTTAAACAGCGTACCTCCGATGACTAGGCGGTTGGTATTGCAGAAGTCCACAAACCGCTCACCATTGTCATTACGGTCTCCCACGCCGTGAACTCCCATCACGTGCTTAAGCATGGTGTTGTCGCTACCCACCTTGGCATTGAGATCTCCCATTACCATTACGATGTCCCCATTAGGCGTTTGGTTGTAGGCGGCGCCTAAGTGGCTATAAAAATCATCCTTTCATCCTCAGTCGCGTCTAGAGTCGGAGCATAACACCGTATGATGGTAATTTTTCTAACTCTACTCTGGAACCTAGCCGTCAATATCCGGTCACTATGGGGTTTCCAGGATATGAGGCTACTACGTGCTGCTGGAGTTAGCATGAGTCCTACGCCAGAACTCCGTGCACTTCCAGCTGGTTTACCAGAGTAGAGCATCACAGTGCTTTTTGTTGGGGAGATGTATTCCCCACCATCGTACCACCTTATCTCGCTTAGCCCTAAGATGTCGATTTTATACCGTGCGAATTTGCGCTCCAATTGGAGGAATCAAGGCCCATCCTTGAGTGAGTCCAGGAGGGTCTTAACGTTCCAGAATCCGATCGTTGTCCGTGTCCGATAGCCAAAGGTCGTCAACAAATGATCAGTCCGTATCCGAGGAGTATGTTTCCGTTTCGGAGCAATGATTTTTTTTATGGTTGCGGCTCGCTGGGCCACAGACCAACCGACACTTATCCTGTTTTTTGGCGCAGGAAGCTCGCCATTCGTCCTCTCCCGTTAGCAATTTCCGAAGAAATTCCCAGATGACACCACGAGGAGGTGGGAGTAGGGCTTACTAACAGAGCTGCTAGGTTTTCGGCTGCAGTGGCTCCTACTCGTTACTTAGCGGACCAGCACCTATCGGGAGATGCTGCCTCTACGAGGCCTTTGTTAGTCGTTTGCCATCCCAGGCAAGTAGTTAGTGTTTCGGATCATTGTGCGTGAGGTTCCATGTTCGAATCCCAGAAAACACCAACAAGTTTTTTCACGGTCCCACCTCTCCCGATCGTCTGACAAACATCCGAGAGTAATGTTGTCACGATAAAGCTTCTCAAATCGCCGTTCGGATACGGCACAAAGCTGTGGGTCCCTTCCATTCGTGCGCAAAAATATAACGCACACAACACGAGTGGTTGCGAGAAGCTAGGCCCAGGCATTTAAAGAGCTGTGGCGCCAAATATTTATATATATTTTTTTAACTTTACGTTCTTCTACTACAAAAAGTGACTTAAATGTGAGTATATGGATTTATTGAGATCTTAAAAGTTAGCACAGTAAATATCTTGAAAAAACACCGTACATATTAACCCATATCTTAATTTTAAAACTACATATTTTCGGCAGAATCACATTGTTATAAATTGGCCCGAAGTGAAGTTTGTGTTTGTTAATTTTTATGTCAATATATTTATTTGAGATTAGAATGAAAATTCCAATTGACGTAGTCGCCGGAGTGACAGAGCTTGATCGAATAAGTAGTTCAAAGATCCGTAGAAGCCTTCACATCAAGGAGACCATGTTACGAAAAATAGAGCACGGCCGGCTCAGCTGGTATTGCCACGTTCAAAGAAGAGATCATTTGAACCCTGTTAAAAAGGCAATATCAATGAACGTTCCAAAGACATCGCGAGGAAGAAGAGGCAGGCCTATGAACGCCGGGATCACACAAATGCAACGACATTGCCGATATTTTCTGAGGTCAAATAGGCGAACCCCACAGGCGGATCAGTAGAAATGCGGTGAAGTGGGAGGGTTATGATCCCTTGTTTTCGGATCATAACCCCGCCGAAATAGGAAGAAGAGGAGTATCTCAGATGTGAACAAAATCTCGAATTACTCTGCAAAATGCATTTTGCGGTATTTGCCTCAATCTGCCAACAGTAGTTTATACTCCTAGACCTAAGTCAATGGCTTTATTTGACTTTCATTGACGCTTAGGTCATTTCTTATATCATATTTGACTCCACTAATACTAAAGGAAAAATTGTTATATCATTCGAGAATAACTTTCTTTTCTCACATACTATTGCGTTCAGCAAAAGTCTTCCCCTTCCATTACCGCCGACAATGTTATAGGTAAGTGTAATAGAATTGAGATGATTTACTCATACTATTGCAAGGACTTTGGTGGCATCAATTTAATTTCTCCTTCTTGCCGTTCTTCACAATTTTCATCCTTGTTGTATCCTTGTGAACAATCATTGTCTTTTTTTCTACCTCTGATTGTGCTCTAATCGGGTGTGAAGGCAAACATTATCAATTTACCTGTGTATTGGATGCCAAATCGGAAACTCAATCCAGCATGTATGAATATGTGCATTTGTAAATTCCTAGAAATGTGCAGTAAGCCGCACGCAAGAATACTTGATCAGTTTCAAAAGGATTTATTATTATTTTGTCTATCAATGCAGATTAGTGAATCAAAAAGAATTGATGCTGCATTTCCTCTTAATAAGAAAATTGGATTATTGGCATGACTTCTTTATTGTAAAGGAATTAATTTCCTGATATATTACGAGATATGTGCATATGTATGTATCATACATATGAGTTATACATTATATCAGAAGTATTGTATTTCCGATAGACAAATCAATGTATTGTTAAGTCCACTTGCTCTTTAATATTTGGTTGCAATTCAATTCAAATTGCGCTTCAATTTGCGCTAAGGCACTATCGAGGGAAAGCCTATAGAGTTTGTTTTTTTTATGTTGCGGTAATCTACTAAAGCTACTAATAGCCCGAGCTACCAGACCTACGTAGTGAGTCACACCCTGTACACTTCTGCCACTCTTCCCGCGGGCCTGGTGTTAGGTATTATGCTGTATCATCTGCATTTGCAGTTTCTCCTCTTGGTCTTTGAACTCTTCTCAGCTCGTTCTGTATGCTTGTTATGAAGGAAATGGTCTTCAGTCAGTCATCCCCTGACCACATCAAATGACTTATTAGAATCCGAGGGCTTGGTAAGTTCATTCTTCCCTCTGCGATGCGCCTTCAGTAAAACAGTGCATGCTCCGCATGCAGAAATGCGGTGAAGTAAGAGGGTTATGATCCCTTATTTTCGGATCATATCCTCGCTGATAAAAGGAAGAATAAGAAGAAGAGTGCGTTCTCCGCATCTTCCTCTTCATCTGTCCATTCTGGGTAGAAAGGTGAGCTATCGTATCCAAATCCGTGGAGATATTTTCGATAGACGCCGTGTCCGGACAGCAGCTGCGTAAGGTGGTAGTTGCAGTCCCCGCGTTCGACCTCAATGGTGGATGCACATGTCTTTTGCCGTGTTATTTCACCTGATTTGCCACAGTAGGTGCATGTAGGAGTGCATTGAGATACGAGTATCGAACCAAATGAAGGGAAGAGGAAGAAATCGTACGGAGAAAAAATAGGTCTATGCAGTCTTCCAACTCAAGTAAGTCACGCAACAACAATCTGAAATTTTACTAGGAATAGAAGCCAGCTGGCTCAAAATCCGTAACCAAATTTGGAAAGGGGAAACGATTAATAGAAAGATCGAAGCCATCATGTTGATGTTCGCATTCTGACTAGCTTTCTGATACGACGCCTTCATGCCTTCATTGTGGAGTATAAGAACGATATGCCTCGGTCATTATTCGGATCGTTGGCACCAAGTTATTTTAACAAGGCGAAGATGAAATTTTTTCTATAACTTACTGCGGACTGTTGTTATATTTCTAATTCTGAAAGATTTTCCAAGCAGCGTGGGCATGACGCATTTATACATTTGTAAGGGATACATACCATCTTCTCCTGGTGTCTTGTTTTTTTTTTAACTACTATCCTTTCTTAAGAATAACATTTTTCAGACATGGTAATACATAATTTAGTTACTTACTTATGTCCTATATCCCCTTGTGGGTCCTAGGGCCTCTACTACGCCTACGCGCCATCGTGTACGGTTTCTGGCAATGTGTCTGAGTTCTCCCCAACTTTTCCCTAACTGTCGTGCCTCCTTCTCGACTGTTCTGCGCCATGTTCTCCTCGGACCGCCAGGTCTTCTGCCATTCTGAGTTAGAGGGTTCCATTGCATAGCATGGTTCGCTATGGAACTGTCACCCTTTCGGAACGTGTTACCAATCCACTGCCACTTCCGTCGTTGGATGGTTGTACCTATTGGTTCCTGACCCGTTCTCTCGTAAAGAAGTTCGTTAGAGATACGATTAGGTCAGAAAATCCTTAAGATATTGCGCAGGCACCTATTAACAGACGTTTGCAGCTTTCTGGTGATAGTAGTGGTCACTCTCCACGTGCTGCAACCATATAACAGCACGGATTCAACGTTCGAGCGGAACAGTCTTATCTTGGTGCTCAAACTGATTGCATTGCTTCGCCATATTTTGGACAACATACCGAACACGGACTTTGCTTTGGCGATCCTGTTGGCTATATCCAGTTCGGTTCCACCATCAAGATACTGGAAATCCTCTACTCCCTCTACCGGTTGTCCAGCAATGCATATTTAAGCCGATGAGTTTGTTCCAAGGGTGATGATTTTAGTTTTTGTCGTATTAATTTTCAGCCCGACGACACCTGCCTCCCTCTTCACATCTGCTGTCATTTGGTGGAAGTCCATTATTCTGTGGGAGAGTAAGCATACATTGTCAGCGTAGTCAAGATGTTTCAGTTGAGATGTAAGAGTCCATCGAATTCCTCCGTTTCCCGTCGACAAAGCTGCATGAAGCACATCGCTAATAACCAAAAAACAAATACAAATATTTGGCGCAACAGCTCTTTAAAGTGCCAGGGCCTAGCTTCTCGCAACCACTCATTTTGTGTGCGTTATATTTTTCACACGAATGGAAGGAACCTACAGTTTTTAATGCCGACTCCGAACGGCGATTTGAGAAGCTTTTTCGTGACAACAATACTCTCGGATGTTTGTCAGACGCTCGCGAGAGGTGGAACCGTAAAAAAATCTGTTTGGTGTTTTCTGGGATTCGAACTTGGAACCTCATGCGTAGTGATCCGACACACTAACCACTTAGGCCACGGCGCCCACTCTCTAATAACCAATAGGATCTCACATTCCTCAGACAACCTCCCCCTGTGCAGAACGTGACATTTGGAGCCTTCATATGTAGCTTTGATAATAGCAATTAGTTCATCGGGAATACCTTTCCTGCGAAAGGCACCCCAAATAAACTCCCTGTTGTCACTATCGAACGGCTTCTCAAAATAGATGAACAGCAGGTGGATTGGCGATCGATATTCAACACATTGCTCGATGATAATCCGCAGGGTGTTGATGTGGTCGGCACAGGAGGATCCAGAGCGGAAACCTGCTTGTTCGGCATAGAGTGTGTCTTCGAGATGTTGTTTGATTCGCTCAAGGATGATTTTACCTATTATCTTAGCTACAGCAGGTAGCAAGCAGATACCCCTCCAGTTTCCGCACTCCATCAAATTTCCTTTCTTAGGAAGCTTGACGATCATTCCCTTTTTCCACTCGTTAGGAAAGCTCTCAGCTTCTGAAGCTCTCTCTATAAGTGGAAGCAGAAGCTCAGCCGATGTTGTTGACGCTGCTCGTAAGAGCTCTGCTCTCTGTGGGTGCCGTGGCGTAAGTGGTTAGTGTGTCGGATCACTACGCATGAGGTTCCAAGTTCGAATCCCAGAAAATACCAAAAAGTTTTTTCACGGTCCCACCTCTCGCGAGCGTCTGACAAACATCCGAGAGTATTGTTGTCATGAAAAAGCTTCTCAAATCGCCGTTCGGATTCGGCATTAAATTGTAGGTCCCTTCCATTCGTGTGAAAAATATAACGCACACAACATGAGTGGTTGCGAGAAGCTAGGCCTTGGCACTTTAAAGAGCTGTTGCGCCAAATATTTGTATTTGTAAGAGCTCTGCTGGAATACCGCCAAGTCCTAGCCCACTTTGGTTTCGAGTGCCTTGATCACGGTAGTGATCTCATCATCGTGGTGTGTATTCGGGAACTTCTCACCTCGAGCATCTCAGTCTGATTTGGGAGCATATCGCTAGCGAATAAACGGTTCAAAACCATAGCAAAATGCTCTTTCCATCTCTTGAGCTGGTCCTCATCCGAAATGAGCAAGGAGATGTCTATGCTTTTCACTGGGTGTTGGCTGGAGCTGCGGCCACCTGTCAGCTCTTTGGTGATTCTGTAGACGGTCCTGCTGTCGCACCTCCGTGCAGCTTCTTCTGCTTCTGTAGCCAGTGCGTTGATGTAGTTGAGTCTGTCATTTCGCACGCTACGCTGAACTTCTCTCATCTTAGGAATCTAGCTCGCTTCTCCCTGGTGGAGTAGCTGCAACGCGAGCTTTCAGCTGTTTCGTTCGCCAATCCATCTCCAGGCATCATCGGAAAGCCACGCCCTATGTCTTCCCTGCGATCGACCGACAATTCTTTCAGCACCAAATGTAAAAACATTTTTCACAGCACACCAATGGTCTTGGATGGTTGCGGGCAGTTAGCTGCTGATTGCTTCCGCACCTTGCGAAAAGTGTTCCCTTAACTGTTGGTGCATTAAGGGATCGCTAAGTAAATCGATGTTGAACCTGTGCATTCTTGTGTTGTTGTACTTACTTACTTACTTAGATCCTTTAACCCCTCGGGGGCATAGGGCATCAACCACGCCTGCGCGCCATCTTGTTCGAAGTTCTGCAACGCGTTGGAGCTGCCTCCAACTCATTCCTAAAGAGCTCGATTCCTCCTCAACTGTTCTGGCCACGTTTGCCTAGGGCGTCCCGCTATTCTGCCTGCCTGGGTGAGCGGATTCCATTGCATAGCGTATTTCGCAATGGAGTTGTCTTCGCGCCGTAGGGTGTGTCCAATCCATTGCCACTTTCTTCTTCGTATAGTAATGTTTATAGGTTCTTGGCCCGTTCTCAGATAAAGTTGTTCGTTAGAGATGCGGTTCGGCCAAAAAATCCTCAAGACGATTCTTAAGCATTTGTTTACACAGACTTGCAGCTTGCGTGTGTTAATGGTGCCCACCTTCCAAGTACTGCACCCATAAAGCAGCACTGATTCTACGTTGAAGCGGAACAGTCACAGCTTGGTTCTCAAGCTGATAACATTACTTCTCCAGATTTTAGATAGCATTCCGAATGCAGCTTTAGCCTTCCCGATTCTGCTGTACACATCCAGTTCGGTGCCACCGCGAATAGCCGAGACCACACTTCCTAAATAAAGAAAGTTATCAACTTTCTCGACTTGCTTTCCAGCAATGTAAAGTTGAGCGCGGTTGTTAGAAGAAGTGCTCAGGGCTTTTGTTTTGGCTGTATTTCTTTTTAGCCCCACTTTGTTTGCCTCAGCTTCTAGATTTTGGGCCATCAGATGAAGATCCATTATCCGATGTGAAAGTAGACAAACATCGTCAGCGTAATCTAGGTGTTTAAGGTAAGATGTCAACGTCCAACGAATTCCATAATTAGCTTCCGTCAATGCTGCACGGAGTACATCGCTGATAACCACCAAGAACAATAGTGGGGACAGTTTGCACCCTTGACGTACTCCACTTTGCACTTTAAGGTCCTCCGACACCTTACCATTGTTCACGACGTGACACTTGCCGCCCTCATATGTAGCCTTGATAATAGCTATAAGCATTTCTGGAATGCCTTTCCTGCGCAAGGCCAACCAGATAGCATCTCGATTCAAGCTGTCGAAAGCCTTCTCGAAGTCGATAAACAGTAAATGTAGCGGAGTCCTATACTCAACGCATTGCTCGATAATGATCCGTTAGGTGTTTATGTGGTCGATGCAGGAGGATCCAGCGCGAAAGCCTGCCTGTTCGACATCGAGAGTTGAATCTAATTCCTTCCAGAATTATTTTAGCTATTATTTTAGCCACGGCTGGAAGAACGCATATACCTCTCCAGTTACCGCAATCCATCAAGTTTCCCTTCTTTGGAAGTTTAATGATCATCCCCCTTTTCCACTCCTGTGGAAATTGTTCACTATCCCAAGCTCTCCGTATTAGCGGATGCAGCAAATCTGCCGATGTATATGGCGCCGCTTGAAATAGCTCGGCAGGGATGCCATCAATACCCACCGCTTTGTTTTTCTTGAGGGACTTGATTGCTGTTATTATTTCAGTTTTACTGGGAGGTACGGTGCGAATTCGGGAATTTGTTGCTTCGAACTGCTCATTCTAGTTCAAGATCATACCGCCATCGTCTAAGTGATTTAGCACTGTGCCAAAGTGTTCTCTCCATCTAGTGAGCTGATACTCATCCGAAATCAGAAGGTTACCGTCTAGACTCTCCACTGGATGTTGTTTGGAGTTTCGACCACCAATGAGCTCCTTAGTGATGTTGTAAAAAGTCCTACTGTCGCACCTACTCGCTGTTTCTTCAGGTCTTGAGGCTACTGAGTTGATATATTGACGTTTGTCACGTCTCACACTACGCTGCACTTCTTTCTTCTTCGCACGGTATTGGGCTTCAAGCTCGGTTCTGTCTACTGCTGAGGCCGCTGCAATCCGAGTCTTGATTGCTGTACGCTCATCGATCCGTCTCCAGGTGTCTGTAGAAAGCCATGTGCGGTAGTGTTTCTGCTTTTTACCGACATACGTGCGTGCCCCAGTCGCAAAAGCATTTTTCACAGCACTCCAGTGGTCATCCATGTTCTCTATGCTGCTGATTGCTTCTGCTTCTAAGGCAAGATGGTCCCTGAACTGTTGGCGCACTTGGGGAACCTTGAGCCTGTCGATATTAAACCTGGTGATGTTAAGTAGGTTTGAGCGGTTGCTGTTGACGGATGCAGTACGAAGGCGTAAATGAGCTACCATAAGATGGTGATCTCGTTCAAGTCCGACGTCAGCTCCACGTCTGCTTCGGACGTCCAGGAGACAATTTCTAAAGCGGCTACTGATCGCAATGTGGTCGATCTGGTTGGATGTTCGTTGCTTATCAGTAGAGACCCAACTGATTTTGTGGCAGGTGTTATGCTTAAACAGCGTACCTCCGATGACTAGGCGGTTGGTATTGCAGAAGTCCACAAACCGCTCACCGTTATCATTACGGTCTCCCACGCCGTGAACTCCCATCACGTGCTTAAGCATGGTGTTGTCCCTACCCACCTTGGCATTGAGATCTCCGATCACCATTACGATGTCCCCATTAGGCGTTTGGTTGTAGGCGGCGCCTAAGTGGCTATAAAAATCATCCTTTTCATCCTCAGTCGCGTCTAGAGTCGGAGCATAACACTGTATGATGGTAATTTTCCTAACTCTACTCTGGAACCTAGCCGTCAATATCCGGTCACTATGGGGTTTCCAGGATATGAGGCTACTACGTGCTGCTGGAGTTAGCATGAGTCCTACTCCCGAACTCCATGCACTTCCAGCTGGTTTACCAGAGTAGAGCATGACAGTGCTTTTTGTTGGGGAGATGTATTCCCCAGCATCGAACCATCTTATCCCGCTCAGCCCTAAGATGTCTATTTTATACCGTGCGAATTCGCGTTCTAATTGGAGGAATCTGGCGTTATAAGGCCCTTCCTTGAGTGAGTCCAAGAGGGTCTTAACGTTCCAGAATCCGATCGTTGTCCGTGTCCGATAGCCAAAGGTCGTCATCAAATTATCCGTCCGTATCCGAGGCGTTGGTTTCCGTTTCGTTTGCGGCTCGCTGGGCCACAGACCAACCGACACTTATCCTGTTTTTTGGCGCAGGAAGCTCGCCATTCGTCCTCTCCCGTTAGCAATTTCCGAAGAAATCCCCAGATGGCACTACGAGGAGGTGGGAGTAGGGCTTACTAACACAGCTGCTAGGTTTTCGGCTGCAGTGGCTCTTTCTCGTTACTTAGCGGACCAACACCTATCGGGAGATGCTGCCCCTGCGAGGCCTTTGATAGTCGTTTGCCACTCGCCTGTTTCGGACGTCCAGGAGACTACTTCTAAAGCGGCGGCTAATGGCAAAATGGTCAATTTGGTTGGAGGTTGCTTGCCTGTCGTTGGAAACCCAGTTGACTTTGTGGCAGGTCTTGTGCTCAAACATGGTGCCACCTATCACAAGGCGATGGGCATTACAGAAATCCACAAACCTTTCACCGTTGTCATTGCGGTTGCCTAGTCCATGCTTCCCGATTACATGTTTGAGCCCTTCGTTGTCGTTGCCTACCTTGGCATTCAAATACACATAACTTAGTTAGCTAATGTTAAAGTTAAACATTTTTTTAATTGAACATTCCGTCCAAATTCAAACATGTTTAACTTATTGTCGGTGATACGTCCGTATAATTGCTGATCCGTTCACGGTGATACGATTCGGCTTCTGAAATTAGATAGTTGCAGGACTTGTCCGTGGACAAGGCCCTGTAAGAAGATTTCGCTGTCCCTGTAGAGTCTCAAAGTGGGGTATTCTCTTGTGATTTCAACTGTAAATCTAGAAATCAGTAATATTTTCATATCCAGGTGTTCAAATTTTCATCAATTTTTTCGATCTTGTTCGAAGCCAAAACCAAACTAAATATATGTATCTACGTGCAATATATATGTATGTATGTATGTATGAACATATATATACATTCTTTAGCGAAATAAAAACAATAAGAACAAACAAATTTATTTGCAATGAAGAAATTGATTATTTATTATAATACTCAACTCAAAGTGTACCATCCTTGTCTTATGACGTCCAATTAATTCCATACTAGCAGCCATTCAACGTAATATTAAACTTACTTTTGTACTTTTCACAGAACACCTTGTCAAAGTAACGTAGTAAATTATCCTGTTCGTAATAGTCAAAAACCTGCAAACAGATAATTATTATTATTCATAAGCCGATTTCCAGTATACACACATGAACAATATGTTTATGAATTCAATTTAATTAAGAGTAAGCCGTAGCGAATGCCGCACCATTTCACAGTGCTCCACTTGTCTAAACACAATAGTTCAACGTATAACATAACCTATGTATACCTTGGTTAAGCTGGTTATATATCTGCCAGGTGTATTTCTACGAGTACTGTTCTCGTACCCAACGTATTGTACACAGAACATTGAATACTGAAATGGAAGTTTGCATGATATTAAAATATCAATAAGCGCGAAAGCCAGAGATACGCATACAAATGAGACGTCCTTTGAGTTAAATTAAAATCTAAAACACTCGAAAAAAAAAAAAAAAATATGATAAACCAGGATTTAACAGATCCTGCTGCGGAATAACTTCATTATTACTGGGGTTGGTTGTGTTTCACAACTGCGAATGAAATTATGATTATGGTATGCCGGATGTACTACATATGTTAACAGTGTGGCGTGCATAGAAGAAAACAAGTTGGAATCAAGCGATTGACCTGCATACCGCAATTCTAGTTCGACAACTTGATATTTTTACTTGTATTTATATCCTATACAATAGGGTATATAAAGTTTGGCACATAGTTTGTAATATAAGGAAATAATGGAGACTGACCCCATGTGCTTATATATTGTAGTTACACATGTACGAGTATGCATATCTTTAAATACTATAAAAGCAAAGGCGTGTGATCTTGTGAGTACGGTTTCTCCAAAATTGTTGGACACAAGTAATGATGTGTCAACTCGAGTTCATAAACCGTTTCAAACCAATTTACAGCTAAACCGAGTTACATTTATATCAAACCGAGTTGGCGAAACCGACGGAACGAACCGAATAATTAAGGGGCAAAACTGCATTTAACCGAGTTGAACACACGATTCGGTTTCAGTTGGTTAGGATAAGTTAACACAATGCACTAACATATGAATGTACCCGTGTATAAAGTCGAGTTGGAAAGCAGTTTATTGGCTTTATAAGAAACGAGTTGTACTGCCCGATTCCATACCTATTTTCGGTTTCGGTTCGGTTTCTCATGAGACGGTGGCACCTGAACTACTTGTTCTCGTTTTCTCGCATTGCTTGTTTTTACACAAGCTTACTTACTTACTTAGGTGGCGCCTCTTCCCTCTACTGCGTCGTCCCTCGGGATTAGATTCGAAGACTCTGCGGGCCGGAGCATTGGTGTCCATTCGCTCTACATGTCCTAGCCATCTCAGACGTCCAGTACGCAGTTTTTTGACTAGGTCGATGTCGCTGTACAGCTCGTATAGTTCGTGATTGAATCTTCTCCTCCAAAACCCGTCAACGCAAACGAGACCGAAAATCTTACGAAGAATTTTTCTCTCGAAGCGACCAAGGATATCATCATACTCTTTTAATAAAGTCCATGTTTCAGCGCCGTAAAGCAGGACTGGGATGATCAGGGTCTTATAGAGAGTCTCCTTAATTGTTCGAGATAGGGCTTTACTGTTGAATTGCCTTATAACCCCAAAAAGCAGCGATTGGCAAGAGTTATTCTTCGCTTGATTTCTGCGCTGATGTCGTTCTCAGAGTTTATAGCAGAGCCAAGGTAGACAAAGTCCCTTACTACCTCGAAGTTATAGCTGCCCACGGTGACGTTTTGTCCAATTCGGTGGTGTTGGCTTTCCCTTCTAGTTGACAGCATATACTTGGCTTTGCCCTCGTTTATCACTAAACTCATTTTGGCCGCTTCCGTCTCAATGCTTGCAAAAGCACCGGTGACAGCCCGCTGAGATCTTCCGATAATGTCGATACCGTCGGCGTATGCAAGCAGTTGTACAGACTTGTAATAGATTGTGCCTCCGGTGTTGGCTTGTGAGTTCCGCACAATCCGTTCAAGTACAATGTTAAAGAAGTCACATGACAGCGCGTCACCTTGTCTAAAACCTTTTTCGACATCAAAGGTCTCAGTGAGGTCATTACCGACCTTGATGGAGCAGCGAGCGTTCTCCATCGTCAGCCTGCACAGACGGACAAGTTTGGCAGGGATGTCAAAACTAGACATGGCTCTGTAAAGCTCTTCTCTATATATGCTGTCATAGGCGGCCTTGAAATCGATAAAGAGGTGGTGAGTATCGATTTGGAATTCTTGGGTTTTCTCCAGGATTTGCCGAAGTGTGAAGATTTGATCGACGGTGGACTTTCCTGGCCTGAAACCGCACTGATAGGGTCCAATCAGGCTCTTCATAAAAGGTTTTAGGCGTTCACACAATATCGCAGAAAAGATCTTGTATGCGATGTTGAGGAGACTGATGCCTCTATAATTGGCGCAGTTGAGGCGGTCTCCTTTCTCGTGGATCGGGCAAACGATGCTGAGGTTCCATTCATCAGGCATACACTCGTCTGACCAAATCTTAGATATGTGTTGTTGTATGCACTCTACCAATTCATCCCCAGCTGCCTTGAAAAGTTCGGCCGGTAAGCCGTCGGGTCCAGCAGCCTTGTTGGATTTTAGTTTGGATATTGCTATCCTCACTTCGTTTTGGTCAGGTGGACGGAAATTTTGACTATCATCGGCTATGTTGAATGGTTCATTCTGCCTGACAGCGGGATGTTGGTCTTCGTCGCCTTTATACAGTCTGCAGAAGTAGTTTTTCCATATTCTCAGCACCGACTGTGATTCTACTACGTGGTTTCCATTTTCATCTCTACAGGTTTCTGTACGGGTATTGCTCCACTGACATGTTCTTCTTACCTTTTGGTAAAACTTCCGTACATTGTTCCTGGAGTATAAACTCTCGATATTGTCAAACGCGCACTTCTCATGCTCTTTCTTCTTCTTTTGGAGAAGCCGATGTTCTTCCCGTCTCTTTTGCTCGTAGAGCTCACGAGCAGCTCTCGTCTTCCTTTGCAGTGCCGCTTTGTATGCCTCTTGTTTTGCTGCATGCACTCGCCGGCATTCTTCGTCAAACTAGGGGTTTCGCGGTGGTAGGCAAGCGAGACCCAGCACATCTGTCGCGGCGTTTCTGATGACATGTTGGCAGCGTTGCCACTGGTCTTCGGCACTTGATACTGGCGGCATAGGGGTGATTGAGAGATTTCGGGATACGCGTTCAGCGAAGAGTCTGTCGGTCTCTTGCGATTGTAGCTTTTCGACGTTAAATTTTCTCACAGTAATTCTTCTTTGTTGCTCAGATTGGGATATCCGCATTCGTACCTTGGCTACAACAAGGTAATGATTTGAGTCTATGTTGGCCGCTCGGAAGGTCCGGACATCCAGAATACTGGAGGCATGCCTTGCATCGATCGCAATATGATCAATTTGTTTGATCGTTACATGATAATTGGACCGCCATGTCTGCTTATCGAGATGAGGAAACCATGTGCTTGCTATGGTGACATTTCGCTCCACAGCGAAATCAATTAGCCTTAGTCCGTTATCAGACGTGGTGTCGTGTAGGCTTTACACAAGCTGTTAGCTTTTTTTATGTTTGCGCTGTTTTGTTGCATGTTGCATCGAACCAAGTCTATGTATGTATGTACCCACTTATAAAGTCGAGTTGGGAAACAATTTTTTGTTTTTATACAAATAGTGTTAAACTGAGACTAAGCTAGTTGCAAACTTATTCATAGTCTTTTTTTTAATTCGTATGACGGATAATATTATATATTAATACGTGATCACGAAATTTATCGTACGTTTTTTTAGTATTTATTACAAAAGGAGGGGGATGAAACTTATATCATTCGAAAGGTAGTGTGCCATAGATGTGCAGAAAAGAATAATAATGTTTGTTTATTTCCCCTTGGTCGAATTTAGACCATACGCGATACTAGTTCAAATAATTTTGCTACAAACCGAGCTACCCAACTCGGTTTTCAACACGGTTTGATTAAATTCCAACTCGGGTTAACTCGGTTTGAGAAATTTTCGGTTTGCTACATCACTACTTGAAATTTTGCACAGTTATTTCTTATTTTGAGATAAGAATGGGTCCGAAATTCGAGGTCTAAGTGCCATAAAGAAGGTTGAAATCGAATTTTCCGTCACTAAAATGTGATTGTACAGCGCTAGCTCAGTTATGCCTCATCGGATTGGAAAAATAAAAAATAAATGAATTTAGTATATTTGCCGCTAATCATTTAAGGTATAAATCATCCTTCTGCGTTGTTGTGAAGCTGGGCAATGCTAAAAACAATTAATCAAATCATCGCCCACAATTCAGTGTAGAGCACCGCCAGCAGTCATGCAGCAGTGGATATCGCTGCAATAGTATGTGTGTGTGTGAGTATATGGACGCACTGTTTTTAACTTTAGTGTGAGATCTCTTCTAGAATACAAATTGAAAAAAATCATTATCAGTGCCAAATCTAAGACATTTTAAAATTTATTAATTAGGATATGTATGTGCTATCAAAACTTCATGCAATTAAGAGATTTGGCAATAAACGCGTACATATGTACATACAACATTGCAATATTTTTCCATTTTATTAGATGAGATTTAAAACGTTAGATTTGTCCACATTTTAGAATGTTTAAATGGATTTAAAATAAATTGTGTGTTGTGAGCGGGTTTCTTTGTGCTCTGCTGGGGATTACCACGGAGGAAGTTATAATTGAGTTTGCACATTTTCGGTATTGTATTCAGTTGGCAAATATATTTCAACAATAAAATAATCGTTAACTAAAATGCGGGAGAAGCAAGGCGAGCACTGGTCAGCTAGTAGAAGTATAAATGATCATTATCAACAGTTGGGTCGTTTAAGCCATCTCAGTCTGTACGTCCGTCCATCCGTTCTTCCGTCTGTATGGGTTTATATTATAATGCATTTTTATAATATGCCTTTCATATAAAACAAAAGTTTTTTTCAAACTAGAAGCAGAACAAGTGTAAAACGTGCTCCGTTTTCAGCATTTTTACAAGAAATCGTAAAAAAAAGTTATGTAACAAAATATGCTAAAACTTGAATTTCTCTATAATTAATGCCCTTAATTAATGCTTAAGCATCTCAAGAATAAACTAGAAGCTAAATTTAATCAGGGAATGGAATTAGCTACTTCTGGACTTGGCGCCGCAGCCGTGGCGCAAGTGGTTAATGTGTCGGGCCACTGTGCGTGAGGTTCCAAGTTCGAATCCCAGAAAACACAAAAAGTTTTTTTCACGGTCCCACCTCTCGCGAACGTCTGACAATCATCCTAGAGTATTGTTGTCACGAGAAAGTTTCTCATCACAAATTGCCTTTCGGATACGGCACTAGATTTTAGGTACCTTCCATTCGTGTAAAAAATATAACGCACCCAACGCGAGTAATTGCAAGAAACTAAGCCCAGGCACCAAATGTTGCCCCAAATATTCATTTATTTTTTGGATCCAATGAGGTAAGTTGTTTTTGAATTGCCTCGGCATTATCTCGAATAAAAAAAAAAAAAAAACAAAATTTAAAGCGGCTTCACAACTGCATTAGATCGTAAATGTATGGTACAGGTCGGGCCTACAACCTATCCGGTGTTCTATTCTTGTTACACATATTGTTCATGCCAACTGGGAACTAATTATAGTCCCATCATGATCCTGTTCTACGTACTATTCTATTTAATGAATATAAACTGATACGAAAATGTCTGAAATGATGTACTATACATATATATGTTGACAGAATTTTAACGAATTTCGTTTTAAAGTATATTTGTCGTACACGTTTTACCATCAAGCCGATTGCAGTTCGATTCGATGAGTTTGCCAGACGTAATTAAATTCGATAGCATACATACACAGACGTATGTACGTATCTAATATCAACTATTTTCGGGAATATTTCAGAAAATGTAATAACGCAGATGCTATCATTTACAGAGCTTGAATACCATCAATGTAAATAATGGGTTTGACGGTCCTCAGTAAATTATTTTAAATGAGTTAGCCGAATAAAGTTGGGTTGAAAAAGTTAACAAAGTCATCATAAAAAATGAGAAATGCATATTCATGCATTATGAAATGTTAAAGAGGTGTCAGCACAGAGTTATGGAAATGTTTGACAAGGAAATTTGTCTCCTGGATAGGAAGTAAAAAAAAATTGCCATTAAAACAATAGAAATGTCTAGAAAGTGGTGAAGCCACGGTACCAAGTACCTTGAAAGGAGATTCAATTCTTTGGGGGTAGCAGTGCAATATTTATGGCATACTTCCTTAGATCCTGGTCATAGCAAAAGATGGGGTGTAAAGATAGATCGCCTCCCCGTGGTACAGCCTGGATAACACTAAATGATCTATCACAAGAGGAAGCCAGAACAAGCAAGTAAGATTACTCTCCTGGCCATATTACAAAGAAGAAGTCAACTGAACTAAAACTAAACAAAAGAAAATTTTCGTAAATTTCGGAAACATCAACGCCAATATCAATAAAACATTATGCCTAATGCAACCGGTGCTTCTCAGCGCCAATTGACAAGGCGCGTCGGACCTTCTGTTCGAAGATGCCAACTTAATATCGAAGGTATAAGTAAAGCCAAAAGTGACTACTTATCAAAATTTTATTGACAAACAACATCAATGTAGCCGTCATCCAAGAGACACATACTGCCTCCGACGCGGCTCAAAAGGTTAGAGGGACAGTCGCCGATTACTTTCAGATAGGAGCCAACTAGCACCAGTCATATGGATCAGCAACCTATGTAAAAAACGGTATAGATGACGTTAAACTTATAAGCACTAGCTCCAGAAACAACATCTTCACAATTACTATCCAAATTGGAGACCTTCAAGTTGTAAACATATACAAACCTCCCGCTACACCATGGCCACCTGACGTACTTGATATTCAAAATCAACCAACGGTTTTCATTGGTGACTTCAATAGCCATCATAGTTTGTGGAGATATGATAATAACGATGACAATGGAGATAAGCTAATAGAATGGGCGGACTCAAACCATTTACATTTAATCTTCGACGCCAAAGATACATCCTCTTTCTACTCTCGCAGATGGCGAAAAGGCTACAGCCCAGACCTGTGCTTTGTTAACTGTGATGCAGAACATCACCCTCTACCAGCTTCCAGAACAGTGCTGTCAGATTTTCCGAAAAGCCAACACCGCCCGGTCATAATCGACATCGGTATACAGATACCACTAACTGATTCAGTCCAAAGGCCACGATAGAACTTTTCAAAGGAATAACTTCGCCAATGAACTTGACTCATGCTTACGATTCATTCCACCACTTTCACAAAACTATGACATATTTGTAGGAATTGTAAATGCAACCGCCAAAAAACATATCCCCCGTGGTTTTCGGAAGGAGTATATTCCAGGTTGGACTGAAGAAAGCGAACAACTCAACTTGCTAAAATCGCTTGACGAGACTCGCAAAAAGAAGTGGACATCAACTGTGAACCACCTCAACTTCACGCACTCTAGCAGGAAAGCATGGAGCCTCCTACGCAAACTTGGAGGAAGTAACATCTCAAACACCACAAGTCCTTGCATCGACCTAAATAAAGTGGCTAGCCGCATTATAGACGTTTCCCGTGCCGTCCCGTCGACAAGGCACATACAGTCATCACCAAAG
This sequence comes from Brachypalpus laphriformis, assembly GCA_945910035.1. Lineage (NCBI taxonomy): Eukaryota > Metazoa > Arthropoda > Insecta > Diptera > Syrphidae > Brachypalpus > Brachypalpus laphriformis. The sequence goes on from OX246754.1 coordinate 254,047,790, forward strand.
GTGCACTCAAGAACCTCAAGAACAATACCCCACAAACATCACAATTTTCGAGCGATTTCACAACAGAAGATATCAGCACTGCTCTTCTTCTTCTTCTTCCTTTTATCAGCGAGGTAATGATCCGAAAACAAGGGATCACAGCCCTCCCACTTCACCGCATTTCTACTGACCCGCCTGTGGGGTTCGCCTATTTGACCTCAGAAAATATCGGCAGGCCTGCCGATTTTGGATCACTCGGTTACTGAGGCCAATGAAATGCCGATGTCGTCGCATTTGTCTGATCCAGGCGTTTATATGCCTACCTTTCCTACATCGCGATGTCTTTGGAACGTGCATAGATATTGCCTTTTTAACAGGGTTCAAATGATCTCTTCTTTGAACGTGGCAATACCAGCTGAGCCGGTCGCGCTCTAATTTTTGTACGATGGTTTCCTTGATGTGAAAGCTTCCACGGATCTTCGAACTTCTTATTCGATCAAGCTTGGTCACTCCTGCTGTCATGCGAAGCATCTCCATCTCAGCTGCCGTTAATTTACTCTCATACTTTTTGTACATCGTCCAACATTGTGAACCGTATGTGAGCGCTGGACGTACAACTGCGGTGTAGAGCCTTCCTTTCAACTTAGGGGGTATTTTTCGGTCACAGAAGATAGCGGAATTTTCTCGCCACTTCATCCACCCTACGCTTACACGATGATTGATGTCGTCATCACAAGTTGCTTTGCTATTGATCATAGATCCCAGATATTTGAACTTTTCGCACTTGGGAAGCACTGTTCCATTCAAATAAATGTCTGGAATAGGCCTGAGTGGATCAGAGAACGGGCAGCACAGGTACTCTGTCTTTTTTGAACTAATGCGATACCCATTTCCCTCCAAAACGTCCACCCACACATCAAGTGCTCGTTGCAGGGATATATTATCCTCACTTATGATGGCTCCATCGTCAGCAAAGAATAACTGATATACCTTGGGGTCCATCACTTTACCTTCAAGCAGATAATCAAGGACTGTAATAAAGAGCAAAGGACTTAAAACGCTTCCCTGGTGCACCCCGTCAGTGCTTCCCTGTTGTCAGCACTGCTCTGACCGCAGTAAAAACAGGGAAAGCGGCGGGATTTGATGGTATGCATCCGGAGTTTCTTGTGCAAAGCGGGAAAAATACAAGACGGTGGTTAGCAGAATTCTACAGTAATATACTGGAAACAGGCACAATTCCGACTGCATTCAAGCGAACGAAAATCATTACTATTTTTAAGCCAGGCAAACCTAACGACCTACTGGAAAGCTATCGTCCCATAGCGCTTCTAAGCACTTGCTACAAACTCCTTGAATGCCTTATCTACAATCGGATAAACCCTGTCATTAATGAAATCATACCTATCGAACAGGCTGGTTTTCGTGCGGGTAGAAATTGCACGGACCAAATATTATCCTTGACCACACACATTGAGGCAGGTTTTGAAAGGAAGCTCAAAACATTCGTTGCTTTTGTTGACTTAACTGCAGCGTATGACACCGTCTGGAAAGATGGACTCATATTTAAGCTGCTGAAAGTAGTTCCCTGTCTAAGGACATCACGCCTTGTAAACAACCTACTCTCAAATCGCCTTCTTCAAGTTTTTATTAATGATGAGAAAAGCAGAGTAAGAAAGCTGAACAATGGGCTTCCCCAGGGTTCCGTCCTTGCCTCTCTGCTATTTAATCTGTATATCAGTGATATTCCTGCGACCGTATCGAGGAAATTTGGGTACGCGGATGATCTGGCAATTGCTACCCAGGATAAGGACATAACAAACACAGAGAGGACTCTAACTTTAGATCTTGAGCAACTCAACATATACTTTCGACAGTGGAGACTGTGTTCAAGTATGTCTAAAACGGAAGTCTGCTGTTTTCACCTTACAAACCAAATAACAAACTTCAAACTTAACGTCCAGTTTAACAACACCACACCTAACCACAGTCGAAACCCTAAATAATTAGGCGTAACATTGGATAGATCCCTCACTTACAAGCAGCACTTAACAAACGTGGCTGGCAAACTCAAAACTCGCAATAACATCCTGCAAAAACTAACTGGATCGACCTGGGGTTCATGTGCATCAACGCTTCGTACCGCAGCACTTGCCCTAGTGTACTCTACAGCGGAATACTGCGCTCCAGTGTGGTTGAATAGTGCCCATGCACAGAAGGTGGACATGCAACTGAACGATACCATGGACTCATATCCGGTACTATAAGGTCAACACCAACACGATAGCTTCCTGTGCTGAGCAATATTCCTCCACCTCCCTTGCGTCGCCTAAGCACTCTTCTAAGGGAGCGCAAGAAAATACAGACCAACGCCGAACTTCCCATTCACGAAGATATTGCTACCCTCTGGTCACATCAGCAAAGACTTAAATCTCGTCACCCAACCATAAGGCTCGCTGATGAACTGGCAAATAATGCCTTTAACCCGAACTCTGCCTGGATATCAGAATGGGCACCGTCTACGCAAACTGACACCATTACCGTCTCGAACCCATCATGCCAACTCTTTGGATTTGACCTACCTCGCAACCTCTGGTCGACTCTTAACAGAATCCGAACAAATCACGGAAAATGTGCAGACTCTTTGTTCCGCTGGGGAAGCGTCGGTTCTTCAGCTTGCGACTGCGGGGCCCAACGACAAACCATCCACCATATTGTTGCGGAATGTAACAAGCGTTCCTACCCTGGTGACATCCAAGACTTTGCTGATACTAACAACAACATATCTGTGATAGACTGGTTACGAAACCTAGATGTTGTGATATAGCCTAGCTGTTTTTGAAATTACCTTATGTACAAATATATTAGAAATTTTTCTTAGAGAATGTTTATGTTAGTATAACTCCTATAAGTTATAACTTTATATGTGCAACAACAAAATAATGTAATAATGTAATATGAAATTCCATACGCTAAATAAAAATAAAATAGCAAAAGATTTCTGCATATAGAATAGCAAATATCTTTGTAATATTTCCGATGGCGGACATGCATGAACACCCTCATAGCGTTCTATACACTTCGAACCGAATATAAGGAGTGGTGGATCCGCTGTCGAATAAGTGTTAAATAGACCTTCCTGTCAGATTTAACTATTTACATATATGTAAATAGGTTTACCAGACCAGCGAAAGTAGCAGCATACGTTTATTAGAACATTAACGGCAGTAAAATTTTAACGTTGGACGTCAAAGAACGATAATATGTGCGGTGCTGAGAATACAAAAAAAAACAGCTTCTGCAGACTGTATAACGGCGATGAATACCAACATCCCGCTGGCAGGCAGAATGAACCATTCAACATAGACGATGATAGTCAAAATTTCCGTCCATCTAAACAAAACGAAGTGAGGATAACAGTATCCAAGCTGAAATCCAACAAGGCTGCTGGACCGAAGAGATGAATTGGTAGAGTGCATACACCAACTTATCTCTATGATTTGGTCAGACGAGTTATTACCGGATGAATAGAATCTCAACATCGCTTGCCGGATCCACAAGAAAGAAGACACCATCAACTGCCAATTATAGAGGTATCAATCTCCTTAACATCGCACACAAGATCTTTTCTGCGATATTGTGTGAACGCCTGAAACCTTTTGTCAACAGCCTGATTGGTCCCTATCAGTGCGGTTTCAGACCAGGAAAGTCCACCATGGATCAAATGTTTACACTTCTGCAGATCCTGGAGAAAACCCAAGAAGTCCAGATCGATACTCATCATCTCTTTATCGATTTCAATACCGCCTATGACAGCAGTGGGCAGCTATAACTTCGAGGTAGTAAGAGACATTGCTTACATTGGCTCTGCTCTAAACTCTAAAAATAAACATCAGCGCAGAAATCAAGAAAGAATAATTCTTGCCAACTGCTGTTTTTTTTGGACTTATAAGGGAATTCAATAGTAAAGCCTTATCTCGAACAACTAAGGAGACTCTGTATAAGACTCTGATCATCAGAGTCCTGCTTTACGGCGCTGAAACATGGACTTTATTAAAAGAGGATGAAGATATCCTTGGTCGCTTCGAAAGAAAAATTCTTCGTAGCAATTAACTAAAGACCGAGCTAAATGGAGAGGCGTGTTGGTTAAGGCCCAAATTCACCCCGAACTGAAGCGCCACCTAAGTAAGTAAGTAAGTAAGTCTAAGAACGCCTGAATTGTGGGAAATGTCAATGTGAAATACATTCGCAAACAGATTAAAAAATGTAAAAACCATTTTCTAATTCTATGATTCATTATGTTATTAATTTTCCAATAGATAAGCTGTTCAATCTACAGCATGGTTGAACTGATTAACTTTTGTTAACACCTTCTTAATGAAAGTGTTTCTGTTATCAGTGACATTATTGTTTACATACCCCATTTATAGTAATTGTTGGCACAAATGACGGATTCAATGCGTACGTGTCTTCCCCGTATTTTTCCAATATATCTGCCACAGTTCTTGTTGCTGTGCAGTTTTTAGCGGCATCCAAATTTATTCCGAAATGAGTGGCGCACTAATTAAGTCAACACCAAGTCATGTTAAGAAAATCTAATTTTGACGAACAATCCACCGCCAATCACCTGATCAACCTTCGTATTGAATCCCCTCATCAGACAAACGATCATATCGTAAGATTCCCGTTCAGTGTTATTCTCAATTATACAAGCATGTAGGGCATTCAGTTCGCATTCCTTCTTTCCATGTTGGCAAAGCAGAACCTTCTCATTAGTACTTGTGTCATTGTAAACCTAAAACGACAAAATTAGAATATAAAAACTGAGCATTTTGGTTCACAATTTTCACATACCACAACATGACCATAAGGCACAAACTTAAGATCGGTGTAATCAAAGCGACCCTTTTGCGACATTGACGGTTGAAGTTGATCCCTCATGAAAGCGATGCTGTCCGAGCATAGAGCTTCATAGTAAATCTTCACTTCTAGCTTGTTGACCTGTGACTCCTGCGAAGAATTTATTAATTTTTTTTTAATTTAATTCTTAACCAGACAAAATTAATTTCCCTTACGTTGGCATCGACCTTGAGTATGCAAATCGCTAGCACCACTGATAACAGAATTACTAAACGCGAGAAATCCAAATTAAACCCCAACATTATTTTAACGTCTACAGACAACGATTGAAGCAGAACTGAATTGAAATGGTTTAGCTTCAAGAATATATTTAAAATACGAAAAAAGCAATAAAGCGGCTATGATACGACGATACGCGCTTGCGTTTGCAAGATCAGTAATATTGACAATGAATAAGGCATACTCGTACGTACGCATAGACAGCAAGACGAGTATTCTTAGTAGTGGCACGTGCGTTGGTGAGCGATTAGGGGCGTTTGTAAAACAATGTGCTTATCAAGGCGATTGACTTGGGTGGGTGGGGTTACTGATCGTTCGTGGCAACTTGAAGACAAGAAAAAAGAAGACACACAGATTGCTTAAAGATATCATTGCTTTAGGAAAACAAAATAATCCGAAATCAGGTTCATTATTGCCTTGAAATGCAATGGAATTGAGCAATTGAACATTTTTTGATTGTCGCATTTCGTGAGACATTTGCTATCAACAACTGGCTTCAAGTTTCTGTTAAAAGACATCTTTGACGGTTGGCCTTCTGAACTCTCAAGTCCGTGTTACTTTTTTTGCCTCTCTACCCCACGCAGCACATACTCATGTATCTACAGTACATACAAAGTTAACTTCTTGTATGTAACTATGCGCATACATATGTATGTTTCTCAAAGGCTATTTCCTTAGCTGTACTGATTTTCAGCCCTAGTTGCTTAATCCTTTGTTAGGTCATACTCCAATTCACCGTGACATGTTCCTATCCAGGATTGAATGTGCATTGTAACTCGGTGAGTTCATCACGCCCTTACCATTCTCACCTTCTGTTATTTGCCGGTTTTCGTCGACCAGATTAGTTTATTCTTAGTCTGTGTCATTAGCGCAGTACTAACGTTCTCATTGGCCAGGAAAACCAACTGGGATCTCTTTAACAACGAGGTGAGGAAAGGTATAAGATCCCTGCAGGATAGCAACTGGCTCGGACCTGCCGACAATGACCGCAAGGCAGAGGATATTACATCCATTTTTAATGAAGCCTATGTCAAAGCATGTCCAGAAACCAAACGAAAAGATAAAAAATCACCACCTTGGTGGTCATCTGAACTAACTAGAATTAGGAGAGTAACTAGACACCTTCTAAATGTGGCCAAAAGAACTATGCTAGAAGCGGACTGGGAACAGTATAAGTCCAGTCAGAGAAATTTCAAAAACGAGACACAGAAGGCCAAACGCCACTCTTGGCAGCACTTCTGTAATGCAATCAAGGGTACGACAGAATCTGCGAGACTGAGAAAAATTCTATCCAGGGAATCAAAAACCCTTGGATCTCTCAAGGAATCTGACGGAAGGTGGACTGAATCCTGTGCAGAATCGCTTAGCTCCCTGCTAAAAGCGCACTTTCCTGGTTGTACGACCCATCCAGATAATAACATCGTAACTAACAGTAGTTTTGTAACGGAAACTCCGACGGATTTTATCACAGAGGAAAGAATTGAGTGGGCAATCGGATCATTCTCTCCCTTTAAGTCCCCAAGACCCGACGGGATTATCCCGATCATGCTACAGAAAACAATAACCACAATCACCCCGGTACTTAAAGAACTGTACCTCAACAGTCTCATGTGGGGGTATATACCTAGATCATGGAAAGAAGTCAAAGTGGTCTTCATACCCAAGGCCGGTAAAGCAAGCCACACTACTGCGAAGGACTTTAGGCCAATTAGCCTTACCTCCTTTGTCCTAAAGACCTTTGAAAGACTAGCTGACATATACATCCGCAGAAAACTACGCCCAGGTGACATATCCCCAGCGCAGCACGCTTATACGAAAGGAAAAAGCGTAGAGACAGCGCTGCACTGTGTAGTCGGCTCAATAGAAAAATCACTGAAAAATAAAGAATATACACTAGCGTCAATCGTGTCAATATGCTAAAGGAAAGACATATCAAAGTTGAACTCGGAGGTACTAAGCTCGAAGTCTATGCCTCAAGAGGCACCCCTCAAGGAGGGGTTATATCCCCACTACTGTGGGTAATTGTCCTGAACGAAGTCCTTCTTAAACTTAGAAACAGCGGCGTCAAGGCCATTGCATATGCGGACGATGTTGTGCTGCTAGCAACAGGTAAATTTCTCCCGACCCTGAGCGAAAAAAACGAAGGGGCGCTGGAAATCATTGACTCCTGGACGGAGAGATGTGGGCTGGCGGTTAATCCCCAGACGACAGAGTTAGTACTATTCACTAACAAAAAAATAATTCCACAATTCGTAACCCCTTCCGTAAGGGGTACTCCCCTGAATATCTCCGGTAGTGCGAGATACCTTGGCCTGGTGCTCGATAGGAAACTGAACTGGAGACTAAACATCAACGAAAGAGTCAAAAAAGCCACGATAGCTTTTTACTCGTGCAATAGAATATTTGGAAAGACTTGGGGACCGAGCCCCAAAATCATCCTATGGATGTATACATCTTTATACAAGTATCGGCAGCTCATAGTGCCGTAAGATTAAGCCAAACAGATAGCTGGAGACCAAATACAATAGGTCACACCACGATCCTGCAGAGATATCTAGGCAGTGTATCTAATACAGACTACTTAACGCCTTACCTAGACTTCACAAGACCATTTTCTAGCACCTGTCCGAGCAGGAAAGACTGGAAAAATGACAGAACGCCTAACAAGCGATCCTTAGCTGTTTACACCGATGGATCCAAAATGGAAATAGGTGTAGGCACAGGCATCTTCTCTGAAACGCTTGGCCTCTCCATGTCAGGTCGGCTTCGGAACTACAGCAGCGTTTTCCAGGCGGAGGTCCTAGCAGTTACAATAGCAGCTCGTGAGACTGCGATGAGGGCAATACCACGAGAGGATATCACCTTTTTCATCGACAGCCAGGCAGCGATAAAAGCAATATCTGCTATAGAAATAAAATCGAAGCTTGTGAAGTGTTGTAGAGAAGAGCTCAAGGTTCTTGGAACACAGCACGAGGTAAAGCTCTGCTGGGTCCCTGGTCATGAAGGCATACCAGGGAATGAGAAAGCCGATGAACTGGCTAGAGGCGGCTCAGCACTAAGCTCGGACCAATCCGACCCCTCGGTGTACATCCCGCCTTTCGCCCTTAAGCTCGAAGCAGGAAACAAAGCCATAACGGAGGCTAACATAGGTGGACCTCTTTAGATACTTGTGTCACCACGAGGAAGCTGTGGCCCGCATTTGACAGAGTAAGAACGAATAGACTCATACAGAGGCATAGAAAATCCCTCTCTACTCTAATAGGAGTCATTACGGGGCATAATACCATGCGGTACCACATGAAAAAACTACGTGTGACTAACGAAGACCTTTGTAGAGGCTGCGGCGACGAGGAGGCTCAGCAGGACACCGTCCACTTTCTCTGTCATTGCCCAGGCCTCTATCATTTGAGAAATAAGATCCTTGGACAACACTTCTTTGAGGATCTAGAAGAGTTGTCCAACAGACCAATAAATGACATCGCAATCTTCATTAAATCCTCTGGATGGTTTGTATCTAGGGCACAGTGAGTACTTAGTTCTTTCTTTAGGATATTTACAAAGACGGTATTTTTCCGCGAGGAAGGGATTTCCTTTTCTATCTCCTTTCCCCCCATGGGTATCACAATGGGTCTATACTGACCTGAGTGTGGTGTGGAGGTTTTCTATCCCCCTACACCTGCCCACTTACCTAACCTAACCTAACGTTCTCATTTATTATCCAAGGAGCTTATTGGAGGAATTCTTTCCACTACATAGCATGGCTTCATCGCAAATATTCGGTGCACTGACCGCAGTTAATCCACATGATCATGGCCCAGATTAGTGCAAGGTGAAAGATTATATTTATATGTAACTGCTCAATGACCTCGTATTCCTTGGCGCTCGTACGTTGCCCATGATACTTATGAGTGCACCTCGGTTTAACGAGGTAGTAACTCTCTACTGGGTACTAGGCCATCTGGGAGTGGAGGGGAACGAAGCAGCTGATGAATTAGCTAGAAACGGATCAGACACGCCATTCCTTGGACGAGAACCCTTTTGTGGGGTGGGACTCCGCAAAATACGGGAAAATTTAAGGAAAGAGAGCAAATGGGTTAAGCATTGGGACGATATCCCCTAATTAAGACAGGCAAAAGAACTTCCGGGAAAATACAACCAAAAAGAAGCAGAACCAGTCTAAAAGTGAGCAAAAATCGACTTCGCATCTTGACAGCCATGTTAACGGGTCAATGCAGACTTCAGAAACACCTTAGGAAACTGGGAATAGAGGAAGACGGACACTGCAGATTCTGCAGGGACTTCGCAGAAACACCAGCACACCTTCTTATGGAATGCGAAACACTGATCCACAAAAGAAGAAATGACATAGGTGCATATTTTCTATCAGAAATTGATCTACCTTCGCGTGATCCACTCAGGACACTCCGATTCATTGTAGCAGCTGGACTGGAGGAAGTCCTCTAAACCGAGTATATCCATCGACTTAAGTTCTAGTATGGGGGGCACAATAGAACTATTTTAGGTCGCAGTGCACTTGCACCTCACTACAGTTGAAATCTCCACCTCGGTTTCGTGTTCTGCCGGTATTCAGCCACCCGAAGCAAGCCACTGCCATGTCCAAGTTTCTGTCAAAAATTGGCATCATTCAGTAACTATGATAGAACTTTGACTGTCGACTGCGGGCATATTTTATAATATTTTCCTGTCATTCTGTTCTGTCATAGTCACCATCGTACCATGGAGCGCTACACCATTCAACAACGCCTCAAAATCTGAAAAATGTACTATCAAAAACGAACGATATTATTTTTAAAACGTAATGATATCGAATGCTCTTTAGCTTGAAATAAAAAGATCCGCTATACCTCAAATACAACTTGTTCTACTTGAATTCAAAGATGTATCGCGCTTAATGAATAATCCTTTAGTATCTGATATGGAGAAGAAATTTGAAAACGTATTGTTAAGTACGAAATCGAACTCCATACGTACATCATTCGATTTGTCAAGAGGAGTTTTTATTTCTCGTTTGTCGTAAAAAAAAAAAAAAAAAACATGAGCTAGCTTACGTCACATAGCTTTTGAAAAGAAGGAAAGCTGATAATTTTTTAGCTGAAATCTAAAGACAACTAACCTTTTTACTCGACAGAGAACTTTTCTACGAACACCAAAATATTATAACTTTTGCTTTTGATGATGTTGAGATTATTGAGATTATCCAAGCACTCGAATCAAATGTTTTGGTGAAAATGCCTTTATTAAGCTTATTTATCGCTACTTGCTAAAGACCCTTACTAATATTCTAAGCCATCGCATTGTGAATTACTCCAGCGGCGGAAAAACCCCGTCAAGCTCTGCCTAGTGACTATCATCCCGTAAGTATCATACTTTAGCATCCACATAAATTACTTTTCGCACTGCATTACCAACGAACACGGTGTGACAACACTACTGCCACCTATCAAAACTGCCATCATGCACAGCAGTTTGTTCCTCATTCCACAATTCATTCCTAGCCACAACTTGAATATTCGAAGGTGTTCTAGAGATTCTTGTATAATGTGATATAAATACACCAAACACAAACAGAGAAAAAGCAGTCGATAGAGGTGAAAATAGCAAAGAACAAGTGCGATTACTGTTAGAATTATAGTTTGCAAATTGGTGTTGAGAACAAACGATATTGTGATTAAAAGTTAATTTGTAAAGACAGTTAAAGTTGAGATAAATAAAGAATAAAGTAATTTGATTATTTGCAGCATCGGCTTAGGGAAGTCAAAGTGCAAACAGACCGAAGATATTGATTGCAATGCTCTCAATCACAAATTTGTATCTGCAACCTCACAACCACAGATTTCTATGAGAGCTTTTTCTAGTATTTCAGTCGGTGAAACCTTATCGCCTCCAACAGAGGCACTTCGTTTCAGCTTCAGAACAGTAGACTGTGCTGAAGTGGTTGAAAGTCTCCTATCAATCAAGTCCTCAACTATAGGACTGGACGAAATTAATCCTCTATTTTTGAAGATTATATTGCCAATCATATCCCATATATCACATATATATTTAATTCAATTTTGACAACTGGGGAATATCCTCTACAATGGCAATTGGCAAAAATCGTTCCTATTCCCAAAGATTCTAAAGGTGACGAGTTTAGACCTATCTCAATTCTGCCATGTTTATCAAAAGTTTTTGAAAGAATAGTACAAAATCAAATGAGTTTACACCTCAACAATGGCAATTTCTTGACGACATATGAATTCGGTTTTCGGAAAAACCACAGTTGTATAATGGCTTTACTAAGTGTTAATGAGGATATACGACAAGCTATCGAGGAAGAGAAGGTGACCTTTTTAGTTCTGCTTGACTTTTCCAAGGCATTTGACACTGTTGTCCATTCTCATCTGTGTGATAAGTTGTTTAGGCTCTTTAAATTTTCCACTAGTGCAGTCAAATTGATTCATTCCTACTTATAGGGTAGGATGCAAGCTATCCGATTAGACAGCATTCAGTCAGATTTCCTAGAAACTCTAAACGGTTTTCCCCAGGCATCTATCTTAGGACTGCCACTCTTTTCTCTGTACGTAAATGACCTTCCATCCATTGCTAAACACTGAGCTTTACACATGTATGCTGATGATGTACAAATGTACATGAGCTGCCCACTCGGCCTTATAGAGCATGGCGCCGCCTGCGTCAATGAGGACTTCGAGAATATTATACGTTGGTCACAGGCAAATGGTATTTTGTTAAACCCTACAAAATCCAAGTTGAAAGGGCTAAAAACCTTCGAATGATTTTTAACCGCAACCTGTACTTAGAACTTTGTGGGCAACTCAATCCTTTACTCCTGTTAAAACCCGCATTATGCTGGCAAAAACATTGGTCATACCAACGCTAATTTATGGATGCGAAGTTTTCGGAAAATGTAGCTCTGTCAGTAAAAGAAGACTGTGTGTCACCTTTAACAATACTATTTGGTACGTTTTCGGACTGCGAAGGTATGACCATGTGTCAAGCTTTGCCAGACGCATTCTCGACATGACATTTGAAAGCCTTCTACAGTTTCGCACCATAACTTTGCTCTCTCACATCCTGCAATTACGACAATCCCCGTACCTCTATGAAAAACGAATAATGGCTTCCTCAAACAGATCTGGCCACTTAATTCATCCTCGATACTCTTACCTTACCTCCGAGCGTCAGTTTTTTATTAATGCTATCCGCTTATAGAATTCTTTGCCGCGTTCTATTAGACGTATTGAAAACGCAGCAAGGTTTAAAAATTCATCTATCCCAAAATAGATAGTTAAACAATAATGTAATCTATTTTAACTCAACTCCTTGTCTAATTCATGTATATTCTATTTAATGTTGTAGCTTTTATCTGCAGTCTAAGCTTATCTCTAATTAATAAGATATAATATCTTAAAGTGTATAGGCATTACAATGATAATAAATAAAATGAAATGAAATGAAATGAAATGAAAAATGAAATGAAGTGAAGTAGCCTTACTGGAATATTTCCAACAAACAACAACAAAACATCCTTGCAGTTACATAAGTAACAACATCAAAACTGTACAAAATCAGTCAAAATAAAATAAAAAGAATGGGCTGGCAAGAACGTGGAAATACGTCTAAGAAATGCAGTTGGGCGACTAATGAATCACTCTGTATTGGAGCATTTCCTAACACAGTTCCTGACAAAGAAAAAGTTAGAGCACAGCATAGGCCGAAGTCTCGACCCTCTCAATTAATGAGGCTGGTTAGAAGGTGCAACCCTATTGAGTGAGTAAATTCAATATTGCACACCAATGTTGGCCTAAGCGGCTTTAAATATACTCGTACCACCATCCAGCACAAATACCGTTCAGTATTTGGACTATCATTAAAGATCGATATGTACGTACCTGAAGCCTCAGTGGGTTACTGCACACCACCGGAGATTGGTGTGCACAACGAATGCAATGCAGAAAAGGAATTATCACAAATTTACCACAAAAAGGAGTCCTAAACGTCAGATGAAGTAAAACCTTTCCTTCAATTGAAAGACTTTATCATTAAAACGAATAATTGTTGTCCAAAACGTTGAATGGCATTTCGATTAATAGTCTTCGCCTCTTGAAACTGCTTACTGATTTTTGCCAAATACGTATTCAGATGACATATTTTGGAAAATAATTTAAGTCAAATCCGTCAAAATATATTCACTCCAGTTAACTGATCTGTTCTCCGTTAATACAAAATTTTTATTGATATTAGCTAGAACGCGACTATGGTTCAAATGATCTTTTGCTTAGGCTATGTTCGTACAACGGACTGGCTCTTGCGAAGCGTATAGATACAATTCATTGTCCATAATAAGTAAGTTCAATCTAATGTTACGAGAAACTATAAAACTTTTTTACTCCTAAAAAGACGAGTTTACAATAGTTCTATTTTGATCACGATACTGCCACAAGCATAACCATCTCATGCACCATGCTCAGGCAGTTTAAGAAAAACCCCTCACACGCAATTCTTAACCGACATCCTCACAAAAGATAAATCGCTTAATTAAGCTAACGTCACAACCAGAAATTCGCAACAATTAACGAACTTCTAATCGAACTGCAGCAGCATATCGACTTTCTAAAAGTTTTCCTTATCCTTCTCGATGTCGTATTAGTGGAATCACTTGCAGTTGCAGTACAAAACAGTTCTATGCGATACGACAAAAGTTAAATCCTCTCCTGTTGCACAAACAATACAAGTACCTACTACTACGAGTACTCGTACCATGTCAAAGGAACAACTACAATAAACTTTTCGAACACACGTCTTTGAAGAAAGATACGAAATAAGAAATCGATTAGCGTTGGTACAATAAATCTTTCTGTATGACTGCTTTCGGTGTTATCGTGTTTTATGAAGTTTTACCAAATGTGTAGCACCACAATCGAGTAGTTTTGACTTTCGGTAAAGTTTCCATGAGGATGGGGCTCATGAACAATGTAGCGAAAACTGTGATCTGTGTATTCAAATTTAAATGATATGTAGAAAGTGTGACTTAAACTACATGAGTTTGTAAATGTATCACCGAGAACTTATAAATAATCATTCAAAATCCTATCACTCACTATGCTCATTCCTTCTCATAAGTAGTTGCAGTAATTACTGGATTGTGGATGAAACGTACACTTCTAAGGTAACCAATCAAAAGTAAATTTTTATTTCTTTATTTCACAGTTCGTGATAGAAATAAATACTTAAAAGTTGTTGCAGCTTCCCTGGGGAGAAAAATAAAATGTATTATAGTGAAAAGAGATTTATTTTAATAGAACTTACCCTACGATACACTGGAAGCGAGCATCTGCATCCGTCTGTCCATATGTTGTCCTCCATCCACCCTTAGCACTGGCAAGCGGCTCCGAGAAATGTAAAGAAAAATGTAAACTTGGGAAGTCCAAAAAATGGCCACCGGACTTCATGGTTGGGAGGGTAAAGGGCCAACGCTACAACAACATCAGCAGCACCCTCTGTGTGGTGGATGTCCGTCCGTTAAAAGAAGAAGTAAGTAATTTTGGCATGTTATATGTATGTATTTGTAGTAGGTTTAGTCGATCTGCGTGAGCAAGAACCGCCCCATTTCCGGCGACCAAATTCGAGCAACGCAAGCATGCCACGTCTCTCGCAGTCGACTCTCCTTTCCTTTTCCGTCCCATCCCATCCTTAAGTCCCATCCATATCCTCGCTTCCTTTCATTTTCAAATCCTAACTCCCATAAACCTCCTTTTCACCTATTACAAAGTAAATCTATAGACAACTTGAGTACCCTAGAACCTAAAGATACGCACAAAAGGCTTATGTGGCAGCTGTAAACTAGAGTACACCCTTAACTCGGATCTCTATAGATTCATTTCGTTCTCCAATCGTGGAATACCATGTACCTGCAAGAACAAGAAAGCGATGAATTGAGGATAAAAAAATGTAGTCCCTGAACAATCCTGAGTTCAGTATGAATTTTGAAATGGCTTTTGGTCTTGTTGGCCTTGTTTGGCTAAATAATTGAAATAATATTTTCTTAGGGTCGTCATTCTTGTTATGCTAAGACTTGGGTATTCGCATAGAAAATTTGCATCTACGTAGCCAGAGGCTCTGCAGAGGTCTATTGCTTAAGCGCGTACTACGAGTACTTAAATAGACCGCCATATTTCTCTTATTATAATGTATTTTGGAGTAATCTTAAAATACCACTTTTGAAAGTACATGGTTATAGGACATAGGAGTCTGAATAGAGTTAACGACCATAGGTTGGTTCAGTTATAAGCCCTTTCTTGCTATTCTCAAGCAGAGTGTTACACTATGACTTACACTGAGTGTTCTCAGCTCATCGCGACATAGTTTCACTATCATTTCAGTTGACTACTGTGAATTAAATGGCTTTGATGCTACTTGATTGTCTGAATAAATGACGATATATTTCAATTCAATTCAATTTGTTTATTTAGCAATATTTAGCTATTCTAATACAAGATAATTACATAAATAAATAAATAAATAAATAAATAAAATAAATAAAATAAAATAAAAAATATACTCTAATCAAACTTCATTTTTACATACGTGATAATATTTTTCTTAAACCTTATTATCTGACTCTCTAGCTTCAATTCATCAGGTAGTTCATTAAACATTTTAAAACCTTTATAAAAAACTGTATTTTGTGCTTTTTGGGTTCTAAAAAATGGAAGACGGAAATTATTTCTATTGCGCACATTATAATTGTGTACATTACTAACATATAATATTTTATTACATAAATAACTGGGTAACAATTCATTTTTCATTTTAAATACAAAAATTAGTACATTCATAATTGTTCTTTGTTTTACACTTAACCATTTCAATACACTTAACATATTAACAATCGGAGTTAGCCAATGGCATTTTAATATACTTCGCATAGCTTTATTTTGGAATTTTTGTAGTCTGTCTAACATTGTGTTATTTGCTAAATATATAATTGTCGAGCAATATTCGAAATGTGGCTTAATTATCGTATTAAATACATTTATTGCACTTATTATCGACATTCTTTTCCGTATTCTTCCAAAGAAGCTAATTTTTTTACTTATTTTTTTTGATATATACTCAATGTGGCTATTAAAGTTTAAATTTGTATCAATTATAATTCCTAGATATTTGATTTCGTTAACATTTTCGACTTTTTCATTATTAATTAATATATCAATATTAGATTGTCCGTTTATAAACATACATTTCGTTTTACTCACGTTTAAGCTTAATTTGTTCATTTGAAACCATTTATCCAATTTTTTTAAATCGTGGTTAATTTTCTCAATACATTCATTTATATCATTACACGAAACATATAAAAGACCATCATCTGCAAAAAGTTGCAAACGAGAATATTGAACAACATTAGGCATTTCGTTAACATAAATTAAGAATAATAATGCGCCTAAAACTGATCCTTGCGGTACACCTAGGATTACATTTATTGAATCTGATATTGCATCATCCACTTTTGTTCTTTGCGTACGCCCTTGCAGGTAAGACTCGAACCATCTCAACTCGGTTTCTTTAACGCCGTACTTATCCAGCTTATCTAGTAGGATTCCCCTGTCGATTGTTTCAAACGCTCGCCTCAGGTCGATGAAAACAGCAACAATTTTCTTTTTTGAATGAACCTCTGCCTTCCAATCTGCTATAATTAGATTAAGCAGCGACTCACAGCTATGGCCGCCCCTGAAGCCTGATTGACACTCAGCAAATAACTGATTGTCCTCCATATACTTCTGAAGCTGCTGTTGGACAACTTTTTCTAAGACTTTGGCTTCATTGGGTAGCATATTAATCGGGCGAAAATCAGATGGTTTTGTGGGATTTTTTGATTTTTCAACTGGCACTACAATAGATTCTTTCCATATACCCGGAAATACCCCATTCGTCAAGGATTTATTTATAATTTTACACAATTTGGGACCAATACTGTACAATGCGTCACTAATCATGCTCACACTTAACATATTTGCATCTCTTTTATTTTTCATGTTTTTTAAAGTGTTTTTAAGTTCGTTAAGCGTTATATATTTAAATTTAAAAGTTTTGTTAATATGTTGAATAAAGTTTACATATGGCACAAAGGGAATGGCTCTATTTAATTCACACACACTTTCAACAAAGAAGACATTAAATTTACTTGCTATAGTTTTGCAATCATTCACTTGAACATTATCAAAAACAACACATTTTATTTCACTTTTCTGTTTTTTTAGTACCAGCGTTTTTATGGTTCTCCACATTGCTTTTTGGTCTTTAGATGCTTGTATTTTTTGGGTAACAAAATCGCTCTTCGCCTTGTCAAGCGCTGATTTAAAATTATTTCTAGCTACCCTATAGTTTTGCCAGTCACTTGGTAAATTTGACCATACAGCCAATCTATATTTATAAATTTTTTCATTCCGCATTATTTGGAGCACGTTATTGAACCACTGATTTACGCCAGAAATATTCGCAAATCTTTTACACTTTAAAGACACTACTGCCTTTTTTAAACACTTTGTAGCATTTTTCGCCAATATGTTAACATCACTCTCGTAATTATCATCAACCAACTCTAAGTTATATTGCAGACACTCGCGAAACTTTCGACTGTCATATTTTAATGTTTCCACTAGATGTTTCGAACTTTTTAAATTTATGTTCATTTGTATGCTTATTTCGATACTTTCGTGATCACTGATTTTCAGACAGTCCACAACATTTGCCTTCACATTATCATTATTTGTAATTACATAGTCAATAATAGTTCGCGAGTTAGGAGTAATTCTGGTTGGTTCTTGCACAATTTGTTTAAAAGCATTATCCCTCAATATTTGCTTAATTCTTAATGTATATGTATCACATTTCAACCAGTCAATATTTACATCACCCACTACTATAATTTTATTTTCATTTAATGGCAATTTATCTAAATATTCTCTAAAATTATTACAAAAATTTGCTTCGGATGCGCTTGGTGATCTGTATAGGCCGGCTAATACTAGGACATGTTCCCTATATATCAGCCTGATAACTAACCACCAACTTTCCATGCCTAGGGGAATATTCTCCAAGAGTTCAATTCTCCAGTGTTCGCGTACATAAAAAATAACACCTCCTGTATGTGACGAGATTGAGTCACATCTTACTAGTTTGTAGCCTTCTACACTAATTTCATTGTCCTCGATTTTTGATGTTAGATGCGTTTCGGTTAAACAAACAACCTCAAATTTTTCCGTACTTATTATATTTTCAATTTCATTAAAATTATTTATTAGTCCTTCTATATTCAGGGATAAACACTTACATTTCCTTAGTTGCTAATATAAAATTTTTTGTTTTTCAAATTGTAATTTCCGTTTAAGTACCGGACAATTTTCGCTTCTTGTGTCATGATCAACATCTATATTTGGTAGATGAAGAAGTTCTTTACTTCTGATGCAGTTAACACACTTCACAGAAACATTAACACAATCAATTTTTTTATGTTCACCACCACATTTCATGCATGCCAATTTATTTGTACACATATTAGCTGAGTGATTAAAACCCCAGCAATTAAAACACCTTTTCACATTTATCCCATCCAATATTGATTTTTTTAACGTCTACATCTACATCTACTTCAATAACAGCATTGAACACTCCTTTATTTTTGGGCGACTCATAGACACTTACACATTTCAACGATTTAAACTGCAATAAGACATTCTGGGTTTTAATAGCACACTCTATTTCTTCGATCTCTAATTTCTCATTCATACCGCACACTAACACTTTTGGATTTCTTAATTTCTGGATCTGAATATCATATTTGTCACTCATCTTTTTTTCTTTAAACACCGATTGAATTTTATTACTGGCTTATTCATTACCACAATTTATTGCAATAGCACCATCCTTCCTATCCAATAAGCCATTTACATTGATTGACATAGATGAGGGTTTTATTTGTTTCTTTATCTCCTCTTTTGTTATTGTACTCGCTTGAGTGCATTTAGGCTTCAAAATAACTTGTGGACCTTTTTTCACTTGAGCAGCATATGACACTTTTTCGCGCACCATTTCAATTTGCCTCATATCTACGCTTGATACACTTTGATTATTATTCTTCTTTATTGCGTTTTTTAATTCATCAACCGAATTTGATATATATTGCACTTTTTCACTTAAATGATTTTCTTTCTCACTCAAACTTAATTTTGTGTTCAACAAAGATTTTTCTTTTATTTCCGTAACTGTTGTAGAAATAAGCTGTACTCTTTCACTTAACCGCACATCATCTTTCTCTTTTTGCTCGTTTTGTTTACATAACGAATTTTGAATTGTTTTTGTCATTTCAGCAATTTGATCCGTTAATGTTTTCGCGTTATTGTTTAATATTTCAATTATACTCTCATACTTTGATTTCTGAGAGTCCAACAAAACTTCATAAAGTTTAAGAATTTTGCCAGGACTTCCATAACACTCAAAACAATAGTAACCAAGGTTTCGATTTGCTTGAAGCCGCCCCACGTCATACTCAGTCAGTTTGCCTTCGCAGCACGTACGGTGGAAAAGCCTCTTACAGAACCCGCTACACGGAACTATTTGGGTATCACCGCGGCTGAACTGTCTTTCGCATTTACCACAAAAACCATCCATCGTATCGACTAAATCCAACGACCAATCGACGACCGATTTAAGAGTTCAACCCGTTTAAACGCACAATATTCCAGAGAATAGAAATTTATTTTGTTTTCAAATTATTTTCTCGAAAAATTGAGGAGCTCAAAGAAACACGTCTGATCGCTCTCGCTCTCGCTCTCTTCTAGAGGAATAGAGTCTGGGTTAGTTGACAGGCCCGAGGCAGCAATGGTCAAAACATCCGCTTGGAAGCTTTAAGGAAATACCGGCTTTCCATTATCCTATACTTTAACCTATCCGTTAATATTCAGATTTGTTCATATTTATGTCGTTATGTTACTAAGTTTGGTAATTTCGTAATCATGCGATGACCCATCTGACCTTTTTACCAGCAATTGAAGTGACGTAATATGCTTTTCGCCGCTACATACTTATGTGACTTTAAAGCGAGTATTGTTCCAAATCCCACAGTCAGAGTAATTCTGATCGCATCAGTTGTTCTGATCGCATCAGTTGTACTGATGCATGCCAATTGCTCCAATGTCAATGTTATCAAATCTACCACCCTTTTTTTAAATCTACCCCATTTGTTCGTCCAATCTACCACTTTTTTCAAAATACAGTGCACGAAATAAATATAGCGTACAAGATATATTTTAATGTAACTCATTTTTATATATTTAGTTTTCATTTAATTTTTTTTTTATAAACTTAATAGCAACACAGCAATATAATAAAATATTAAGTTTAAAGATTCATCAAAAACTTGACACAGAAAAAAACATTGCGATTTAGCTCAAACGAAATAATTAAAGCATACAACTTGAAAAAACAATGGTTTTATTAATAAAAAACCAAATCTTTTATTTTTAATAATCAATATGATCTCCATTCTTTTGAATAACATAATTCATGGGACGAGGCATTGAGTCAATTAAATTATTTAATGTTAAAATTCGATTTTTGTACACTCCTCGTTAATTGCGATGCGGAGCTGCAGTAAAGTGTCAAATTGACGACCATTTGCATAAACTTTTTGCATCAAGATGCCCCAAAGATTTTCGATTGGGTTAAGATCAAGACTAATGGCCGGTCACTCCATTAATGGTATATTACTTGTTTTTAAGAAATCTTTGGTAAGTGCGGCGCTGTGTATGGTTGCATTGTCCTGCTGAAAAGTCCAATTATTCCCCAAAATATTTTCTTCAAAATGAATCAGAAGATCGTCCAAGAGTTCGACATACTTTTCTAAATTCTTCTTATGGGAGATAAGGCACATTGGAGACTATCCATGGTAGCTAAATGCAGCCCATACCATAAGTGAGCCTCCCTGGAAATTACGCGAATAACGAGTTTCTCGCTCAGTTCTTAGATCCCTCCAATATTTTTGGCAGCCATCAGGCCCATCCATATTACATTTTCTCTCATCACTAAAAATGATGAATTTCCGTTCCTCTTCCCAAAATGCGAATTCCAATTTGTTTGTCCTGTGGCGTGTCAAAAGCTTAGGTTAATGTGCCCTTTTTTGGTACTTCAGATTGTCATCCTTTTTTAGTGTCTGTTGAACTCTGCTTGTTGTTACCGTAAGAGATAATTTGAGCCTTATTTAAGATGGACTTATGTTTTTATTGACTGCCAAATGTTTTATTGCCCGGATGTCTCTGCTGTTAATCATGGGTGGCCGCCCGGATCGTCTTCTTTTGTCGTAATTTTCGCTATCTTTTAGAAAATTGCAGAAGGTCTTTTTATTTCGATTTAATTTTACAGCGATCTTCCTAATTGTCTTTCCGCTGTCTCTGTAAGCAATCATTTGAGCGCGTTCTTCAATAGTCAATGTTGGTCCTCATGGCATTCTTAAGAATGACGTCCTAAAACTGATTATATCTTCACCTTAATGAAGCACTTATTACATAATTTATAGGATCACTTACCACTAAAAACTTTTTAACAATTTAAAAGAATTATCAGCAAAATACCCTTCAATATCGGCAGTCAAACGCGTTGCCAGATAACGGTACATGAACAAAGCGTCAAATGCAGAAAAGAATTTTTTTTCGTTCATTCATGCATATATAAACCTAACTTACAGTTTAAAAGCAAAGAAAAGTTATTAAATTTCCAAAAAAGAGATCATGTTCTTTTGTACGCTATACTTATTTCGTGCACTGTATACAAGTAACAACACTGATTAGGGGATCCAAACTTAACCTCACTAGGCAGCCGGATTGCTCGACCAAACAAGATTTCGAATGGAGAATGTCTAGTACTACTGTGCACTCCATTTCGATAGGCCATCAAGAAGAAGGGGGTACGTCTATCCCAATCGCGCTGGTAGTCTACTACGACATTGGAGAAATGTTCGTTCAGAGTTCCGTTGAAACGCTCTACCATCCATCCGTCAGATTGTGGATGAAGCGAAGCCTTCCTCGTCTTTTTGACTCCTGGTAGTTGGCACTCTTGGAATATATTCGCTTCAAAGTCTCGTCTTTGGTCGGAATGTGGTTCCATAGGCACATCTGCACACCCATGTGTTAACATACTGCTTTACGATCTTCATTTCCTGGTTCGGGAAAGCGAACGCTTCCGGCCATTTGCTGAAGTAGTCCATGAAAACTAGCATGTTACGGTTGCCGTTGTGGGTAACCGGAAATGGACCGGCTATGTCGGCGGCAATCCGTTCGAAAGGTGCGCCCATATTGAGCTGATGCATTTTGCCTCGCGTCTTAGTTCTGGGTTCCTTGCTTGCTGCACACTCGACTCATTTTCAGCACCAAATTTTTACGTCGTCTCTTGAACTGAGCCAATAGAAACGTTCTATCACCTTCTCAGGTGACTAGTTTGCCCCCAAATGACCTCCGGATACTCCATTATGCGTTTATTGTAGCACCTCATGTACGTTTGATCGCGGCAATATGAGCTGCATTATGAAATCTTCCGTTCGGCCTCTTCAGCATGCCATCTTAAACATGAAGTGAGTCCCACTGTGCCCCGTATGTCTTGAGTGGGGCTTCTGTTCGAGATATTCTGTCCCTCTGGTTTTTTCGTGAACTCCTTGACCGCTAATATCAGCTTGGTGTCCGGGTCTTCTTTCTAAGCATTCCGGATTTCCCCTACACTCCAACCGCCAATAGGTTCAGCTCTTACCCTTTGGGTAGAAATAACATCTTTCTCTTCCTGTCGCACACAATGCTTACAGTCGATCTTACATGGTCACTGGGATAGCGCGTCCGCGTTAGAATGGAGTTCTTCTTTTCGAAGCTGTATTTCATAGTCGTACATCGGCAATCGTTCAATCCATCTTGAGATCTGACCCTGTGACTGCAGCAGCCATTTTAGAGCCGCATGGTCTGTGCGCCAAAGAATCTTTCGAGCACATAGGTATTTGTGGATGTATTTTGTTGCCAGAAGCAAAGCTAGAAGTCGTCGCCTGGTAGTAGTTCCTTTTGCACTTGGAGAGTACCTTGCTGAAATATGCTACTACTTTCTCGTGACCGGTGTGTACCTGCGAAAGAACCGCCCCGACCCCGACTTGCATCTGCATGCGTAATAAACATTTTCGCGGAAATGGGATATACTAGTATCGGTGCTTCGCATAGTTGCCGGACGTGTTCCAATAAGCGCTCAAAAGTTTCCAGAGCGTTACACAGTCCAAATGGCATTACCGTTAACTGCCACAGCCCATTTCATCCAGTGAATACAGTTTCCCTCGGTCTTCTGGATCGATCTGTACCTGCCAGTTCAAATTCTTCAAATCGAGCGTGGAAATCCATTGAGCTCCTCAGAGTATGTCTAATGTGTCATCAGTACGTGGCAGAGGATAGGTATAGTTTTTGGTGACATCATTAAGCCTCCGATAGTCCACGCGGAATCGAGTGCTGTCGTATTTCTTCTGAACAGCCCTCCTTCCTTCTCAATCGTTGACACCATCTCTACAATCTCCCTCTGCTTCGCCAATGGTAGTCGTCTGGTAGGTTGGCAAATTAGTCTAGTATCTCCAGTGTCTATTTGATATTGTACCAGATGTTTTCGATCATACACTCCATCCTGTGAGGCAAATATACAATATAAGCGAACTCATTGATTATATTTTCTGACACAGGTCCTGATCTAGTTAACAGCGCTCCTTACTTGCGCCAACCTGGCTGATGAAACAGGCTTCGCAGCTTCTTTTTCGGCTGTTATTGAGACTGAAGAAATTGGAGCACATTTACCAATAACCTCCCCTCGTCTTAGGTTGCTGCTGTAGTTCTTTGAGTTCATAAGTCTTACTGGAACCAGGCAGTTCTTTGGCTGCACTAAAACTTTTCCTACGATGAAGTTTGGGAAATTCTTTTCCGCATCTGGTTCCCAGGATCACCATCTAGTTATCCAAATGGTAGTCTCGGAAGATGGTGACTTCTTTCTTACTAAATATTGTCCTTACATGTGCTGCGTTCTCATTCCAGTACACCATTGGAATCTCTACGTTCCGGTACATCAGAACTTACATCCCGATGTCCAAGATTACCTAGTGTTCTTTCACGAAGTCTACTCCGATGATACATTACATATTTCGGCCACTAGCAACGCATGGGAGAAGGCCAACCCTGCCAGTTGAAAATGAGGTGAACTTCTCCATATACTTTCGCCGGTTTCCCTGTTGCAGTTTTTAGACAGTAGCAACTGGTGTTGTGCAGCCATGACTTTCGGACGAGATCTCTTCGTACGATGGAAGCCGCGGCCCCCGTACAATAGTAGCCACGCAATGGTTATTGCAGATGTATGCTTCCACTATTAGGCTCTAAGTGCATCGTATAGTTTGGGAAACTTGGATGGTTGTCTTGGAGGCATGGATTCCGACTTCTGCCCCGTGAGGTTGGTTCTTAAACGGTTTCCCGACTCCTGGCTCTTAGAAGCCGGACCAACAGGCCACATTATGTCTTTCTGTTGGATGGTTTTTCGCTGCGTCTATTCCTACTATATGGACAGTTTCTGCGACTTGGTGGGCTTTTGTATTGCCGTTGTAGGTGTCCTGTTTTGCTGCAGTTCTAGTAGCGAATTCGTCCTCCGCGAGCCTTATTTCGGTCTTCAACATCCATCCTCTGGCAACAATAGCTGATGGCGGCTACTTTCCTCACACTGTAGATTTCCTGACACGCCTGGTTTGCCGCTTCTATCGCCAGAGCGAAAGCCAAAGCTTCGGCGAGCGTTCTTTTTTTCCAGCCGTTCTTACAACCGTTTGTAGTTTCGCATCAGTATAGCTGGATAAATGGAGAAATGCTTCGGTCGCTATCTCGTTTACGATCTCCTCAACGGCGTTAGGATAGGACAAATGTGCCAGCCGATCGATATTTGCCTTCATCTAGACCCTGTATACTGCAGCATATGGTCGTCCCCAAATCGCATCTCAATTGCTTCCACCAGTGAAACATAGTTGCATTGTTTGACCTCGGGAATAGTTTGCAGTAACTCTGCAGCTGATCCTCTAAGAGCAAGCGTGAGGGCAAGAGACTTCTTCTATTCGTCCCAGTTGTTCGTCATTGCAGCTTCGTAAAATCATCTTTTGTGACCATGATGTTTGACCATCGAAGACGGGAGGTTGCATCTCTTTTCTTCTTTGACAGTCGGTCGAATACTCACGAACTTTCTATTTCTTCACGCGATCGAGTTACTTTGTCAGATTCTCGAATCTTTCTTCAACGGCTTCTTCAGCTGTTCCGAATCTCGTTTCGAGACTTCTGTTTAGTTCATCAAATTTGGTTTTCTGATCGATCAGCTGCTGCTTTAGAGAATTCTGAAACTTTTTATTTTGTTAATAGAGCTTAGTGTCTAGAGAACTGCTCAACCAACATTTTTTTAGCATTTCGAATTTCTTGTTTTGCTCGTCGATTTTTACTGATTGATCAAAAGTGATGCTGTTGCTTAAGTTGAGATTGCTAAAGGATAAAGAGATAATAATAAGAATTTGATCATTTCCAAGTATATATAAGGAAGGCGAATTTGGTAGCTGTTTATAAATGAACAGTTTAAATACATTTAAATAAACAATTTTATTTTGACGAACCCTAACAAGAATTATTACAATATAAAACGAAAAAAAAAACTTACCTATTTGGGTTTTTCGTTCTTCACTTAAAGCGTTTCACTGTTGTTTCAATATCCCGATACAAAGATACAACATCAGGAAGCTAGTCAGAAAGCTAAATCAAAACTTATATAATTATTTATTTACGTATGTATGTACGATACATAATTTTTTGTTATCAATAATACTTCTCCTTCCTATTTCGGCGAGGTTATGATCTGAAAACAAGGGATCATAACCCTCCCACTTCATTGCATTTCTACTGATCCGCCTGTGGAGTTCGCCTGTTTAACCTCAGAAAATATCGGCAGGCCTCCCGATTTTCGATCACTTCGTTACTGAGGCAAATCAAATGCGGGTGTCGTTGCATTTGTGTGATCCAGGCGTTTATGGGCCTGCCTTTCTTTCGCGATGCCTTTGGTACGTTCAAATGATTTCTTCTTTAAACGCAGCAATACCAGCTGAGCCGCTCACGCTCTATTTTTCGTGAGGTGGTTACTTTGACGTGCAGGCTTCCACGGATCTTCAAACTTCTTATTCGACCAAGTTTTGTCACTCCTGCTGCCATGTGAAGCATCTTCATCCAGCTGCCGTTAATTTACTCCCATACTTTTTGTACATTGTCCAACAATGTGAACCATATGTGAACGCTGGACGCACAACTGCACTGTAGAGCCTTACTTTCAACTTAGGGGTATTTTTCGACCGCAAAAGATAGCAGCGTTTTCCCGCCCGGATGGCAGTTTCAATAAATTAGGTTAGGTTAGGCTAAAGGGGTTAACTGCATCGAACTGGTGCAGCCTGCAATCGGATTTCAAAAGGATCCATTGTGCTCCCCTAACGTGAAAACTCCTGGCTGAAACACTGAAAACTTCGAAAAAATAATCAAATTAGCTAAAGTTCTGTGGTGTTGGAGTGGCCTCCTCGAAACCAGCTTAAAGAAGTTATGAACTTCAGGATGGTGGTTGGTGGCCTATCAAACAGATCGCCCAAATGATTGAAGAAGTACTCTCCAAGGGCCGTCTTACTGGTGTTGCCGAGACTAGGGCATTTGCATAGTAAGTGGGCCGTATCCGCTTCTGCGCCTGTGTTGCCGCAGCCTCTACAAAGTCCATCTGTACTTAGCCACATTCTTAATAGGTTGTGGCCGGGAATAATTGCTATGAAAGGCGCCAAGTTTTGTCTATTTGAGTGAGGATGAGTTTGGTTTTCATATTGTCGTGTTTTGTCCAGATGTTTCTGGAGACGCGGCATGCTGGAAGTCCTCTCCATCTTTCGTCTACTAGTCGTTTAAAGTCAAGTGCTATGTTTGATTTAACAAATTCTAGGGGAGGAAGGACTGAGTTCTGGACCATAGACAAGTCTTGTTCTGATCCCTTTTTTGCCAGTTCGTCTGCCATTTTGTTCCCTGGAATTCCTTTGTGTCCTGGGATCCACCAGAGTGTAACATGGTAGCTATCGGTGAGTGTTTTAAGCTCCTCGCCGCAGCGTTTTATTAGCTTTGATTTAATTTCGCGGATGAAGTGGCTTTTATAGCAGTTTGACTATCTATGTAAATGTCAATCTCTTTTCTAGTAACAAGCAACGCGGCAGACAATACACTCATATGTTAGAATGGGTCTGATTATGGCAGTGTACTCGTACATCCAGTGAATGATAGCAGTTTTGGGTCCCCATTTTTTTACCAAGAATTCTACTGCAAGCATAGAACGTAATGTACGCTTTCTTTATTCTTTCATTTGTGTTGTCTCTCCAGCTTAGTTTACGGTCAAGTATGCACCCTAAATAACGTGCTTTGTCCGAGACTTGAATTGGAGTGCCATCGAGCCGTAGGGGTCCAAAAGCTTCTTTTATTGGTGAAAAGGACCACCTCTGTTTTCGCTGGGTTGACGTTCAGTCCACAACTTTTCGCCCAGCTATGGAGATTGTTTAGGGCCGATTGTAGAATTTCGGTGATTGTGTCGAGGAATTTGCCGGACATTAATAGGACGATGTCATCTGCATAAGCAGCAACTTTTACTCTTCTTCGTCTTCGAATCTAACCCGGAGGGACGACGCAGTAGAGGGAATCATCGCCGTAGGTGGCGCGCACAAGTTCAAGGGGACCTCGACCAACTTGGAGTGCGCAACTGGAGGCAATTAGCTAAAGACCGAGCTAAATGGAGAGGCTTGTTGGTTGAGGCCCAGGTTCACCCCGAACTGTAGCGCCACCTAAGTAAGTAAGTAGCAACTTTTACTCCGCTATGTCCTAATTTGAAAAGGATCTCGTTTGCGACTGGAGTCTGTAGTAGAGGAGATAAGACCCCTCCTCGTGGGGCTGCCCTAGAGGCCAGTGCATTTAATACAACCATTTCAATACATTAATATCTATTATTTATAGTAATAGGTCCGCTCGCATACCCTTCCAAAACAACGAATTTTTATGAAAAGTTACGAATCTTTACGAAAACCTATTCGAGTGCTGAGAATTTTCGTAGTTTTTGACAGAAGAAACCGCTCTCAAGAGAGTAAGAAATTTCCCCATGCTGCGAATTTTAGTGCAAGAAAATTTCTGTGGGCTAGATTGTGAAAACTGTCAAATCTGTCAAATCACTGTATATGTGATTTTTTTATTGGATTGTTCGTTCTCTTTCTTTCTTTCGCGTACAATTGGGTTTGAGGTTTGACGTTTAATAAGTGGGCAACTTTTGTGGTTCAACGCGTTCGTTTACTTTTTCGTAATTTTACCTCTGTCTGAGAGAATTTTACCCCCAACTCATGGAATTTTGAGAAACTAGGAATTTTGGTGCGGAAAGTACGCGAACAGACCTAATGATTCAGAGCACTAGCAGCGAGGACTACCAGGTCAAACCTAAATAATGTCGGAACGATTTGACCGATTTCAATTTAAATGGTGCATCTACTTAAATTCATAATTTTGTACACTTTATTCGCTGCGATTTTAGCGTAATTTATCACAAATTTGGTTTGTATGTTCAAAAAGAATTCTTATTCAAATTCTGTTTCTAAAACGATGATACACCAAAATTCAAACTTTTAGGAGTTCGGAAAATCTTTGAGCGTTAAGAAGTTATGTCCTCCCTCCCTCCTCCTATTTCCTCGGAAGTACTAGACTTAATAATCACCCAAATTCTTCAAGTTGAATGCTCAGTCGTATTTTCTTTCGTATCAAAATTAAATTCTTATTCCGATGGGAATGCAATGCATACGACAACTAAAAAAAACCAACGCGTATCATCGCAGTTATGCAAATGTCGAACCGCCAGAGAGAATGAAACGAAAATGTAAACATATAAGTTTGGCGGTGTATTTTAAAGTTTTTGGTGAACAAAATAAATCAAAAATATTGTAATATTCTTGCTGGGGTTCGTTTAAATAAAACCGTCTTTTGTGTATTTTAATCGTTTATTTATTATCAACTACTAACTTTACTTCAACACAGTATTCAATCACTTTATTCTTTATTTATTTCAAATTAAACTGTCGCTACAGATTTACGTCGCTTGTTTTCACCACTGGTCGAATCTCCCTCTTGTAATCGCTGTATGCACTTATAAGCAACTGTGTCGGCGGTGGTTGTGGTATGAGTATTTATATAAAATACAAGTCCTTCTAGAGTATACTAGATGTCGCCAGGGATCAATTGAGGATCCTGGAATAATTGGGATATTGTGTGGAACAATTGTGGAACGTAAGCTCATCAGGTGAGAGTATTTACTGCTAGCAGGCAAGAGATGTCATTGCACACAGTACCTGGCGAAGTTGATACTACAATATCAATCTGATAACCTCTTTTTCGATTAAGAAGAGGATGAAGTGGTGCCGGTTGAGAATTTGGCAGAAATTCGGAGAAATTTGTTGTGTATTATAATTACGCCAACGACCATAGCATGCTGAGCATCAGTTCTCCTCCGATCATCGACAGGTGCAGTTAGTACTTAATTGGGGTTCGCTTGGGAACACTCCGTGTTGTTGGCATAGCAGAAACCACCCTTACAAATTGACTAAGATTCGTGACTTTCCTACAATAAAAGCACACAAAACAACAAATTCAGATATTTTGAGTAAAAATGCATGTAGTTAAATTTTTTTTTCTATTTTGCTTCACGTTGAAGGCGAGTCGTAGCCAATTTTGAGTGCAAGTAAAATACCACACAAATACGACCATCAAACGACCAGTTGAATTCTCGTAATAGCGGAAAAATATGACACTCGTAAGCATTGCGATGCATACGACTCCTGTCAAAAATTTCGTTCGAGTGTGTTCGTAAAGTACGGACTTTGTAATAACTAAATGCGACCATGGTCGTGTTTGACTGTCGTATACGATTTGAGGAATTGGGGTGAATATGCCGCATTTACAGCTGTTAAGGTCCATTCACAGCTCAGACCTGCGAATGCCCGAAAGGCGAACAAACTGTTTTTAGCACATTTATAAGCACGCCATTGGCAATTTTACTATTCCAAATGTTGATTAACATAAAAAAAGTTGAATTTTGTAATTTGTAATTAGTTTCTGCGAAGAAATTAACAATTCGCCGATTTTTCCGCGAATAGGCGCATGTTTTTTGCGAACTGTCAACTTTTATTCACATTCCACACATGTAGGACACAATCCACATTCACGCGACCAACATATTCTCGCGAGTTTAAACTCACAATTCTTCTGTTTTATTCTTGCAGGATAAGTTCGTGGTTGAAACAACAAAACTGCAGCACCCTATAAACAATTTCCCATTCGCACTTTGCCACCTACCTGTCAACTCCAAGAACTACCCGAATTGACATCTGCAAAACATTAGTTATGGCAACATCGACGCATGTCTTTTTCCCCCATTCAACAAATCGACTGTCACGTCAACTTTTTCGGGGAGCACTTAAAAAGTAAAATTCACGACGAAATATCAGTAAAACTTGACCAAAAACATTTCAATTCGTTTCAGAAATGAGTGAGCCAATTAATACCGCGCAAACTTTTCCGATTTTCGAGAAGCCGGTGCTTCAATTCAACGAAAACGGATGGGGACCATGCGAGTTGCCCGACACATTCAAGGATATGCCCTACCAGCCGTTCAGCAAGAGCGATCGTTTGGGTAAAATCTGCGACTGGACTGGATCTTCGGCCAACGATAAGAAATACCAAAGTGAGTGGAATATTTATTGCAAAACTGGTTAAATAATTTATTTTTTACCGAATCGAAATGTTAGGTTATGTTAAATTGCTGTCGTGTGTGCGGTTTAGCCTGGAGAGAGGCCATCTTGGGACATTTTTTCCACTGCAAGGAAAAATTCCCTGTTTGTAAGAAATGTCAGAAAACGTAAACAATTTTTTTTTGTGGTCACTACTTACAGAGTACGACCCTTAGGGTCTTGGTCCTTAGATAAAGACAATTTTATTTGTCTCAGAGCAAAATGCTTCTCATCGAATGCGATCTCTTAAGATGGCGTTAATTTCATTCTCTGGAATTGTTGAAGCTCCAGTTTCCTCTCATAACCCTCAGAATGTGTCTTAAGCTCGAGAAAGGTTCAGAAATTTGTTGACAAATAGATATCTGTATTTTATGTCTAATTTCGTATCACTTTTTCCTCAGAACTTGTCTCTGGGTCCATACAGGCTGATCTTGCTTATCATCTGGTTCTAATTTTCTGCTAGCTAATGCCGGACACTGCGTGGTATGCTTTTGTAGGTGCAGCTTTCTCCGTTTGCAGGTATCATTTATACAGAAGACATCTTGGGGTAATATCCAAAATTACAACATTATGTGATCTTCGTTGAAACCCATTTGAATGTTTCATGCAATTCAGCACCAGAATTGTGGACAACATTTTTTCGTAATCTATTGCGATACTATCCCAGGACTTAGACAATCCCAAAGGCCTTTTTCCTACAAGGAAATTCTTGCACTAGATAAGAATTGTATTGGGAGGTTGGTTTGGTGGGCTTTCTCACTGGGCACTGCGGGCTAAGACACCACCTTAACAAGCTGAATCTGATTCCCGAGACAGAATGCTTCCTCTGTAGGGATGAGGAGTAAACCTCCGAGCACATTTTTCGTGAATTTCCGGGACTATGCTGGGTTGAGACACCGTTTCTTCAATAGAGAACTATTCACACTCGTGTAGCTTATCAGTATCTCAAACGAACATTTTTATGAGAGAACGGGCCAAGACCGTATATTTACATATATGCGGTTTTACAAAACCGAAAGTGGCAGGGGTTGGTCACACCCTATGTAAGGATTTTACTGCCACGATGGCTTATAAAATGGAATAATAAAGGAAAATAAGGGAGGCCCTTGTGTGACGTGGCGCAGAACAGTCGAAAAGTAATGTCAACAGCTGGGAAAGAGCTGGATGCAGTTGAAGCACATCGTCAGGGACCTCAGGCATGTAGTCGAGGTTGATACTCCAAGGCCCATAAGGGGACATAGGATTTACCATTCTTATCCTCATACTACTAGGGCATAAGTTATCATGGGTTTAACTATCATCATATACTTTACTTATGTCCTGTATCCCCTTGTGGGTCATAGGGCCTCTACTACGCCTACGCGCCATTGTGTACGGTTTCTGGCAATGTGTCTGAGTTCTCCCCAACTTTACCCTAACTGCCGTGCCTCCTGCTCGACCGTTCTGCGCCATGTTTTCCTCGGACCGCCGGGTCCTCTGCCATCCTGAGTTAGAGGGTTCCATTGCATAGCATGGTTCGCTATGGAACTGTCACCCTTACGGAACGTGTGACCAATCCACAGCCGCTTCCGCCGTTGGATGGTTATGCCTATTGGTTCCTGGCCCATTCTCTAGTAAATGTGTCCGTTAGAGATACGATTGGGCCAGAAAATCCTTAAGATATTGGGCAGGCACATATTAACAAACGTTTGCAGCTTTCTGGTGATAGTAGTAGTCACTCTCCACGTGCTGCAACCATATAGCAGCACGGATTCATACATTTCTATCAGTCTTATTTTGGTGCACAAACTGATTGCATTGCTTCGCCATATTTTGGACAACATCCCGAACGCGGACTTTGCTTTGGCAATTCTGTTGGCTATATCCAGTTCGGTTCCACCATCGGTCGAGACAATACTCCCAAGATAATGGAAATCCTCTACTCTCTCTACCGGTTGTCCAGCAATTCATATTTGAGCGGAGGAGTTTCCGTTTCCCGTCGACAAAGCTGCACGAAGCACATCGCTAATCACCAATAAGAATAGTATTGGTGAAAGGATACAGCCCTGTCTTACCCCACTTTGGATCTCAAATTCCTCAGACAACATTCCTCTGTGCAGAACGTGACATTTGGAGCCTTCATATGTAGCTTTGATAATAGCAATTAGTTTATCGAGAATACCTCTCCTACGTAAGGCACGCCAAATAAACTCCCTGTTGACACTATCGAACGCCTTCTCAAAATCGATGAACAGCAGGTGCAGTGGCGATCGATATTCAACACACTGTTCGATGATAATCCGCAGGGTGTTGATGTGGTCGGCACAGGAGGATCCAGAGCGGCAACCTGCTTGTTCGGCGTCGAGTGTGTCTTCGAGATGTTTAATTCGCTCCAGGGTGATTTTAGCTATTATCTTAGCTACAACAGGCAGCGCGCAGATACCCCTCCAGTTTCCGCACTCCATTAAATTTCCTTTCTTAGGAAGCTTGACGATCATTCCCTTTTTCCACTCGTTAGGAAAGCTCTCAGCTTCCCAAGCTCTCTCTATAAGTGGAAGCAGAAGCTCAGCCGATGTTGTGGGCGCTGCTCGTAAGAGCTCTGCTGGAATACCGTCAAGTCATACCGCCTTGTTGGTTTTGAGTGCCTTGTTCGCGATAATGATCTCATCTTTACTGGGAGTCGTGGTGCGTATTCGGGAACTTATCACCTCGGGCATCTCAGTCTTATTTGGGAGCATATCGCTAGCGAATACACGGTTCAGAACCGTAGCAAAATGCTCTTTCCATCTCTTGAGCTGGTCCTCATCCGAAATGAGCAAGGAGCCGTCTGGGTTTTTCACTGGGTGTTGGCTGGAGCTGCGACCACCTGTCAGCTCTTTCGTGATTCTGTAGACAGTCCTGCTGTCGCACCTCCGTGCTGCTTCTTCTGCTTCTGTAGCCAGCACGTTGATGTAGTTGTGCCTATCACGTCGCACGCTACGCTGAACTTCTCTCATATTCATGCGATATAGTGACTCTAGCTCGCTTCTCCCTGCTGGTGGGGTAGCTGCAACGCGAGCTTTTAGTTGTTTTCGTTCGTCAATCCGTCTCCAGGTATCCTCGGAAAGCCACGCCCTATGTCTTTCCTGCAATCGGCCGACAATTCTTTCAACACCAGATGTAAAAACATTTTTCACAGCACACCAATGGCCTTGGATGGTTACGGGCATAGAGCTGCTGATTGCTTCCACACCTTGCGAAAAGTGCTCCTCTAATTGTTGGCGCACTGAGGGATCACTAAGTCTATCGATGTTGAACCTGGGCATTCTTGTGTTGTCCTGGGATCTTCGAACTACAGCAGTGTGTAGTTGGAGGGTAGCTATCATAAGATGGTGATCACGTACTATCCCCACATCTGCCCCTCCCCTGTTTCGGACGTCCAAGAGACTACTTCTAAAGCGGCAGCTGATGGCAAAATGGTCAATTTGGTTGGAGGTTGCTTGCCTGTCATTGGAAACCCAGCTGACCTTGTGGCAGGTCTTGTGCTATCACAAGGCAGCTGCCATTGCAGAAATCCACAAACCTTTCGCAGTTGTCATTGCGGTTGCCTAGTCCATGCTTCCCGATTACATGTTTGAGCCCTTCGTTGTCATTGCCTACCTTGGCATTCAAATCCCCCATTACTATGAGAATGTCTCCATTTGGTGTTGTGTTGAAGACGGCACTTAAGAGATTGTAGAAGCTCTCCCTTTCGTTCTCAGACGAACTATTCGTTGGGGCGTAACACTGTATGATGGTGACGCGTCGTACTCTAGTCCGGAATCTGGTCGTCAAAATCTTATCACCATGAGGCTGCCAGGAAATTAGGCCTTTGCGTGCTGTTGTTGTTAGCAGCAGTCCGCCTCCATATTCCCGCGGACTTCCGGATGGTCTTCCAGAATAGAGTAGTACAGTGTTACGCGTTGGAGACTGGTACTCGCCCGCTTCTAACAATCTTACTTCACTTACCCCCAAAATGTCCAGTTTATATCGCATGAATTCGTTTTCATATTGGATGAATCTGGCATTGTAAGGACCTTCGCTTCCCGAGTCGAGGAGCGTCTTTACATTCCAGAAACCTATCTTAGTCCGGGTACAATAGCCAAAAGTCGTCAACATGTGATCATTCCTTATCCAAGGCATAGTGTCGGTTTCTGTAGAGGGCAATATTGGGTAACGCAGGTTGCTGGCCCACGTTACCTAGCCTAGAATCAAGGCCCTAGACAACCCGCACTTACAATTTTAGCCTACACGTATAAGGGTTTATACGTATAGTTGCCCGGGGACCACCACTAGGAGGTAAAGTAAGCACTTCATCACGAACTTGATTGTTGCGCTACTGGCCCAAGCCAAGTTCTGGGCAGTCAGTAGTTTCCCGATCAATCGCAATGCAGGTCCCCAAATCATCGTGTACATGCACATGCATACCCTCGGTGAGATTCCCTATCATTGTCCATTTCTCAGATATAACTTTTTTTTTTATATCTTTTCGCCTCGACGTCAACTTGAGTGCGCCTCGGTAAAAAAAAATGTTTCAGACATGTTGTTGTCCTCATGATGTGTGCCTCTTTTCATTATTGCTACATCATAGCCAATCCACCTGTGTGAATGCCGATTACTTGAAATCTGCCAATGAGAGAGTTCAGGTTATGATAGGACATCCCCCTGACACTCGCCCTAAGTCTTGAAAATCCCATGCAATAGGCACCGATTTCAAAATACAAATATTTGGCGCAACAGCTCTTTAAAGTGCCAGGGCCTAGCTTCTCGCAACCACTCATGTTGTGTGCGTTATATTTTTCACACGAATGGAAGGGACCTACAGTTTAATGCCGAATCCGAACGGCGATTTGAGAAGCTTTTTCGTGACAACAATACTCTCGGATGTTTGTCAGACGCTCGCGAGAGGTGGGACCGTGAAAAAACTTTTTGGTATTTTCTGGGATTCGAACTTGGAACCTCATGCGTAGTGATCCGACACACTAACCACTTACGCCACGACGCCCACCGCACCGATTTCACTTTTTGGTTTATAACGCGCAGCTCATTGATTGATATACAAATTACATACACCCATACATACTTACATACATTTATTAGTTAATTGTTCGAAGACGCGTTTTTCTTGAACACGTTGTTTTCCTAAATTTGAGCAAGCACTACAGGACTTCTGCTGTCGCTTCGGGGCTGGCAATAGTGTAGTGATAACGTCGTCAATTGCCACGCTAATGTTTCATGGTTCAAATCCCTATTGTCAGCAAGCATTTATTTATTTCTCCTGAAATAGTCAGTCCGATCATTTGCAAAAGCTTCTGTGAACACTACTGCGAAGGCATAACACTGGCAGTAGCTTGGTCATGTGGCTGGAAAAATTGTTCGCTCTGTTGATGATGATTTGCCCTTGACATCGGTTATCGGGAAAAAAGTACTGTGAATCAAAAGCAAAGACAATACTAACAAAAATCTCGACAGTTATCTGGACGCCACCCCCGGAGAATAGCTGAAGAATAAACAACTGAGCTTCAAGAACCACTACACCAAAATCTTTCTCTCTCTCTCTCTCTCTATCCATCCTTTCCAACGCCCGCACTGTGTGTAAACATGTTAAATTTATTCATAACCCTTTGCGTGCGCGCAAATTATAAAAAAAAACATACTTTTAGCACTTTGGTGGATATTTATTAGAATTCAGCAGCAGATTTTCAAAGCTTTGAAAACGGCTGTCGGTGCTTTGTCGGTTTTGAATTGCTTGTAAAATAGAGGCGAATCTTTTTTTAAAAAAAATGTCGGCAAATACATCTGAAGCTATAGATGATGCGCTTAATTAATGCGGAGCAACGGCATGTACATATCTGCTTTATTCTTGCTTACTTAATTTCTTTCACCTCTCGAAGAGCATATAGCGCAAGCAATGCCTGCGATCTTGTTTGGAGTTCTGCAACGCGTGTGAGCTGCCTCCAGCTCATTCCTAAAGAGATCGATTTCTCCTCAACTGTTCTGCGCCACGTTTGCCTAGGGCGTGCCGCTATTCTGCCTGCCTGCTTCCGTCTAGGGAATTCGTCCGCTGCCGCCTGGAACAGGAGAACTGCTCTAGTGAGAAAGCACTCTTCCACCCCTCTCTCATCTGCTGCCGCCAAGAATCCGCCAAACGGGGTTTGTTACCCGTTCCTTGGATTAAGGTACTAGGCACCCGGCTGTCACCGCGTGGAGGATGAGAGTAGGAGTTGGTAGGCCTCAGCTAAGTGAAAACGCTTGTGTTTTCATATGATCGCATGCACTACCGTTTGACCAGCCAGCGAATTGCACTGCATAAGCATATTTTGCAATAGAGTTGCCGCCGCGCCGTAGTGTGCTGCTGATCCGCTACGACTTTTCCCGTTCTCTGATAGAGTTGTTGGTTAGACATAGCATTGTGCCAAAAGATCCTCAATATGAGTTTTACGAGATCGAGTGTCATCCACTGGAACTGCATCCATAAAGCAGAACTAAAAACATTGCTTTTCCAGGCTTTGGATAGCATATCGAACGCAGCTTGTGTCTTCCCAATTCTGCTGTACACATGCAGTTCGCTGCCACCGCGAATAGCCGAGATCACACTTCCTAGATATAGAAAGTAATCTACATTCTCGACGATGTGGCAATGTTGATTTAAGTGCGGGAGATTGATGTGCTTTGGTCTTTTGTTTTGGCTATGTTTATTTTCATCGCCTCACCGTGTGTGCTTCTTGTGCAAGATTATGCAAAAGTTTGGTAAAATTCTCCAGAAGCCTTCATCTGGCGTCAATTTTCTGGGTCTTAACCTCGTTTATCCATAACGATAGATTGCGTTTCTATTTGCATCCTCTCTGCATCCTTTATGCTTCACTCCAGCCAGTGCTCACTGATGTTTCTGAATCTCGTCGTCAAAGTGTCTTTGAACAGTAATAACAAAATATTGTTTGAAATAGTGCGAGAAGAGGTACTGGTGCAAACTGGACTTTGCAATGTTGCGTGGGTACCAATGATTGTTTTTTTACTCTTCGATAGGCCTACATACTCGTACATATCTCTTTCTCGCAACTTTAAGAAGTAATCTTGCAATTTCCTTGCCGACCAAAATACTAATACAACTCTTTTGCATAGAAAAATGGTATATAATCGAAGAATCGAAGTGATTTCCGGATGTAAATATTGTAAAATCTCACGCAGCTTTAAGTATTCCGTGAGATTGGGGTGATAATCGTTTGTTTTCTTTATGGAAGATCGTTATGGGCGTTCGATGTTTTGGCTTCTCGTCCGTTACATATATAATTTGCAAACCGTGCTCTGATCGCCATGTGATCAATTTAGCAGGAGCTTTATTGCTGAGTAGTCCAATCCCCAATTGACAACAGTAAGGTTTGTCTCCATATGTACTATATGGTCCCATCTGTAACAAGACACTGTTGTCGTATCTATCAAAGTATTTTTCAATGACATGTCTGATTGATGACCTTCGTTAGAATTGACGCATTCCCGTCATGGTGACAATGTAATTGGTTCTGGGATCTGATATTGATATCTAGCCACATAAAGAGTAAATGGGATCTAAAAACCTAAACACCTGAACTCGGCATTCAATTGTTACGCAGATTATGCTATGAAATCGAATATGATTAAGGTTAGGTTAAAGTGGCTGCTAGCTGAGAATCGCCAACACACTCAGACCAATAGGTCCATTGTTAATACCTCGTGAAGATGATTTAACATACTGAACTTCTACGTTAACGAATATAAAAAAAAATGTTTCTTTCAGATAAGTACCAGTCTAGCTTTGGCACTGGCAGTCAGTATGCCTACTTCCATGAGGAAGACGAGACAACTTTCCATTTGGTGGATACCGCACGTATACAGAAGCCACCTCATCAACGTGGCCGCTTCCGTGGAAACATGAGAAACTCAAGGTATCCTTTCTGGTTTTTCTTCTTTCTCCGCAGATTTGTTTTATTTTGAATTTTTTTTTTTTTCTCGAAACTGGTTCATGAATAGGGGTCGTAACACCCGTGGGGGGCTGCAGTCTGGCATGACTACTCTTGGTAAGAACGTGAAGTCACGTGATAACCGCCGTGGAATGGGCAAGAAGTTCGGTATGCGTGGTGCTCCACCAAAAATCCGTGATGCTTCGGTTGCTGTACGTGCCGATTGGCAAACTGTAGAATCCATGGACTTCCCGCGACTGATTAAGCTCTCCTTGCCAAATATCAAGGAAGGTGAAGATATCGTTACTTGCGGCACCCTGGAGTACTACGACAAGAGCTATGACCGCGTGAATGTTAAGAACGAACGCCCACTGCAGAAGATTGATCGTATTGTGCACACCGTGACGACCACTGATGATCCGATCATCCGTCGTCTCTCGAAGACAGTTGGTAATGTATTTGCTACCGACGCCATTCTGGCTACTATCATGTGCTGTACTCGTTCGAACTACTCTTGGGACATTGTTATTGAGAAATTTGGCGACAAGATTTTTATGGATAAACGCGACAACACTGAATTCGACTTATTGACCGTTAATGAGACGTCTGTGGAGCCACCAACTGATGATGATGCGTCCCCGAACTCGCCCAGGAATCTAGCTATTGAGGCGACTTTCATTAATCATAATTTCAGCCAGCAAGTCCTAAAGACTGGAGAAAAGGAGCCCAAGTTTAAGTTCGAGGAGCCAAATCCATTCATCGGAGAAGACGAGGATGTTGAAATCGCTAGTGTAGGGTACCGCTATAGGAAATGGGATTTAGGCGGTGGAATTGTAAGTAAAGCGCTATGCCGTTCTCGTTTCTATAACAAAATGTTTTCATCTCTTACAGGTTCTTGTTGCCCGCTGTGAACATGACGCTGTATTGCAAACACCCAATAATGAAGCTCAATTTCTCACGATTAAAGCTTTGAACGAATGGGACTCCAAGCTAGCAAACGGTGTAGAGTGGCGTCAGAAGCTCGACACTCAACGTGGTGCCGTACTGGCCAATGAATTACGTAACAACGCTTGTAAGCTGGCCAAATGGACCGTCCAAGCAGTTCTCTCTGGTTCGGATCAACTTAAGTTTGGCTATGTATCTCGTGCTCATATTCGTGATCCCTCACGTCACGTCATTTTGGGTACACAGCAATTCAAACCACATGAGTTTGCCACTCAAATCAACTTGAGCATGGACAATGCCTGGGGCATTCTGCGTTGCATCATTGACATTGTCATGAAACAAAAGGATGGCAAATATCTGATCATGAAAGATCCCAACAAGCAGATGATCCGCTTGTACGATATTCCTGACAATACGTTCGAGAGTGATGGCTCAGAGGAGTGCGACGATGATAATGAAACTTTCCAACCCGTGTACTCGTACGGCAGCGGCAAAAGGATTTAATTACTAAGTGCGGATACGCTTTTTTAAGAAAACATTTTTTTATTAACATACAACAGAAAAAGGAGAAAATAAAACAAGGAAAGCAGGAGATTTCCTGGAATTGATTTGTATTTCTAGAAAGTCCGTATTTATTAGCCGAACAAAGTTAAATAAGCAGACTATGATTGTTCATTGTAAAAGTAATTATTCCATAAAGTATAACTTCTTCAATAAAAAACATCATAGAAGAAGATTGTTGTTTGTGTTTGGTTTTTGAACTCATCAATTCTATCGTTCCTACCACATGGCGTACCCCGTCTAGATTTAGGCGGTGGCGAAAGAGTTCTCCAGAGCAAAGAAGGGATAACGTCATTAGTTTTACATAGGTGGAACAACGTTGTTACTGTCTTATCTGGGCTGTTTCGAAATATTTGAATGTTACGGTTTTTTTTAGGAAAAATTGGCGGTGGAACAGCGCCAATGCACATTATGCGAATAGACCGAACAGAAGCTCTAGAAGTCGCAGTGTCCAGAATTTAGAAAGACCTACTTTACAAACTATACAACGACGATATAATGCAGAGTGATTCGTTCAAGCTGGACGATGAGTCAGGCTTGCCCCTTATGCAGGATGACGTTCAGAGGGGATAATGTTAACCCACTACATAGTGGTGATATGTATTGCTGTGGAATCGGGTTTTAAAAAAAAATTCCATAAATGGTTTTCATTGCAGTAGCGCAAATTTTCGGGTTGCTTCCTAACTCAACGCAGCATTATCATCACGTAACTACAACTATGGTCGCAAATGTGGGCTGAGCAGGGTTATGGGGTTATCATAAGACACTAGGC
This sequence comes from Brachypalpus laphriformis, assembly GCA_945910035.1. Classification (NCBI taxonomy): domain Eukaryota; kingdom Metazoa; phylum Arthropoda; class Insecta; order Diptera; family Syrphidae; genus Brachypalpus; species Brachypalpus laphriformis. Next base: position 254,089,047 of record OX246754.1, read on the forward strand.
AGCAAGGTGGGCCCATCCCCATGGTCGCATAGCTAAGGATTGTATGTTTAATAATTCAGAAAGCAGAACCAAAGTTTAATCAAGAATAGGTTCATGTCTTTTTTTTTTTGTGAAAATATTTACAGTGCTGGAAATAAGTATACAAATTTACAATTTTTGTAAATAATTCAAAAACAAAAGGTGGAAAAAAATTAAATCCATTTGTTATCGTAAATACTTTTCACATTGTTATTTGTGGAAAAAAAACCGATTTAAAAATTGTGCTCTCCGTGGTCCTATTTATCATTGCCTTCGAAGAGCTCAGCCAAACATTCTCCAAACAAAAGTCCTTAGACCACTGTATATACGCGGACGATGTACATATCATGTGCAAACAAAATGACAACAACAAAACGTGAGACATTTTCTACAAGATCATTGAAGACATTATGTCTTGGTCAACCATCTCAGGAGCGAAGCTCTCTTTAGAAAAGTGCAAAGTTCTTCATATTTGTAGAAAACAGCATTGTCCACAAATTAATATTAATATCAACAATATGCTCATTGATAATGTAAATGAACTAAAAATCCTAGGACTAAGTTTTAGCAATAAGTATAAATGGAAACTACACTGTAACAATTTAAGAAAGAGCCTAGCTGCAACTACTAACATAGTAAGTTATCTAGCCAGTAAGAAACTAAATGTGCATGTAAATACACTCTGTAGAATAGCAAAAGCCATAGTTATAAGCAAAATAATGTACGGCCTAGAAATTTATGGCAATTGCCCAAAAAGTACACTTAATATTCTAAAACCGTATTACCACCAGACAGCAAGAAGAAGCATAGGAGCCTTCCGAACCACACCTATACTCAATATACTAGCTGAGGCTGGACTTCCCACTCTCGAAGAAATAGCTTATGAACAATCTTTGAAACTACTTCCCAAACTAGTTTATTCTACAAATTCAATTATTGATGAAACCATAGACAGCGCCATACGATCAAAAAAGAAGAAGAGGACACCTTCAGCAATTTCCACTGCGCTAAGCAAGTCTGAGGAGCTAGAAGTTCGCATATCCAAAAGATTAAAAAATCCTATCCTTTCCTTCCCTCCATGGAAAATCCAACCATCCTCCTTCGTTACGACACTCGCCAGATACAATAAAACGCGAACATCAGTAAATATATTCCAAGCACTGTTCAATGAAGTTACTTACTTACTTACTTACTTACTTACTTAGATGGCGCTACAGTCCGGGGTGGACCTGGGCCTCAACCAACAAACCTCTCCAGCCAGCACGGTTACAAGCCAGCTGCCTCCAGTTGCGCACGCCAAGTTGGTTGAGGTCCCCCTCCACTTGTTTGCGCCACCTACAGCGAGGTCGTCCTCTACTGCGCTGTCCGTCCGGGGTGGATTCGAAGACTTTCTTAGTGGGAAGGTTGGGCTCCATCCGCTCTAAATGACCCAGCCATCTTAGTCGCTGTATGTGAACTCTTCTGACTAAGTCGATGTCCTTGTACAGGCCGTATAGTTCGGCATTGTACCTTCTCCACTCACCGTCTATGCATACGGGACCAAAGATCGCTCGAAGAACTTTTCTCCAAGGGCATCCTCATCCGGTTTTTTCAAAGCCCATGCCTCTGCGCCATACAGCAGGACTGGGATGATAAAAAGAGTTACCTTAGTAGTTCGAGATAGGGCTTTGCTACTCAATTGCCGTTTTAGCCCATAGAAACAACGATTGGCAAGAGTAATTCTCCGTGTGATCTCTCCACTCATGTCATTTGCGGAGCTGACCATAGAGCCTAGGTAGACAAAATCCTTTACTACCTCAAAATTGTATCTGTCTATTGTGGCGTTCTGCCCAAGACGCCGATGTTGGGTGTCCTTTTTTGTAGACAGCATATATTTTGTTTTGCTTTCATTGACCGCTAGACCCATCTTTGCTGCCTCGATCTCAATACTTGTAAATGCCCCATTGACGGCCCGCTGAGTTCTTCCGATTATGTCAATGTCATCGGCATAAGCGAGTAGTTGTACAGACTTGAAGAAGATTGTACCTCCGGGGTTGGCTTGTGAGTTTCGTACAATTCTCTCAAGTATTATGTTAAAGAGATCGCATGATAGCGCGTCGCCTTGTCTAAGACCTTTCCTGACATCGAACGGTTCGGTGATGTTCTTACCGACTTTGATGGAGCAGCGGGAGTTCTCCATCGTCATTCTGCACAAACGGACGAGCTTGGCAGGGATGCCAAGACTAGACATGGCTCTGTATAACTCGTCTCTATACACGCTATCATAGGCAACTTTGAAATCGATGAAAAGGTGGTGCGTATCGATTTTATATTTATGGGTTTTTTCCAAGATCTGCCGTAGTGTGAATATTTGGTCAATGGTGGACTTTCCAGGCCTGAAACCGCACTGATAAGGACCTATCAGGTTGTTGACGATCGCTTTTAGGCGTTCACATAGTACGGCAGACAGGATCTTATATGCGATATTTAGGAGACTTATACCTATGTAGTTGGCGCAGTTCAGAGGGTCTCCTTTCTTCAGGATCGGGCAAACGATGCTGAGGTTCCATTCATCGGGCATACTTTCGTCCGACCAGATTTTACAGATGAGCTGGTGCATGCTCCTTACCAACTCATCTCCTCCTGCCTTGAAAAGTTCAGCGGCAAGGCCGTCGGCTCCAGCAGCTTTGTTGGATTTGAGTTTAGATATCGCTATCCTCACTTCATTATGATCGGGTTGACGGGAATTTTGACTGCCATCGTCACTGTTGAATGGCTCATTCTGCCTGACAGCGGAATATTGATCATCATCGCCGTTTAACAGTCTGCAGAAGTGTTCCTTCCATATCCTCAGCACCGACTGCGATTCTACTACTATGTTGCCATTTTCGTCCCTGCAGGCTTCTGTTCTGGCTTTGAAACCCTGGCATGTTCTTTTTACCCTTTGGTAAAATTTTCGAACATTATTCCTGCAATAAAGTCTCTCAATCTCCTCGATCGAGCGCTTCTCATGCTCTTTTTTCTTCTTTCTGAGAAGTCGATGTTCCTCTTTTCTCCTGCGCACGTAGAGCTCGTAAGCAGCTCTAGTCATTCTATGCAGCGCCGCTTTGTACGCCTCTTGTTTTGCTGCATGTGCTTGCCGGCATTCCTCATCAAACCAGGGGTTTCGTTGTGGTGGGCGAGAGAAACCCAGTACATCAGAGGCGGCATCTCTGATGGCTTTTTGGCAACGCTGCCACTGGTCTTCCGCATTTGCTGCTGGCGCCATAGGACTAAGATTGAGATTAGAAGAAACACGATCGGCAAAGGTTCTGGCGGTCTCTTGCGATTGTAGCTTTTCGACGTCAAATTTCCTCACAGCATTTCGTTGATTTCGCTCCGTTGTGGATATCCGCATCCGTACCTTGGCTACAACTAGGTAGTGATCCGAGTCCACGTTGGCTCCTCGGAAAGTCCGGACACCCAGAATACTGGAAGAGTGCCTTGCGTCTATCGCAATGTGATCGATTTGGTTGACGATTTTTCGATCAAAGGAGAGCCATGTCCCTTTGTGAATATCGAGACGTGGGAACCGCGTACTAGCTACAACAAAGTTTCGCCCCGCCGCAAAGTCGATTAGCCTGAGTCCGTTGCCGGAAGTGTTGTCGTGCAGGCTGTGCTTTCCGGCCACGCTACTAAAGACTTCCTCTCTTCCTAGCTTTGCGTTAAAGTCGCTTAGGATAATTTTAACGTCGTGGCTTGGGCATTGCTCATACGTCTTGTCCAAGAGCTGGTAGAAGTCATCCTTTGTCGCGTCGTCCTTCTCCTCGTGAGGGGCGTGAACGCATATTAGGCTAATGTTGGCAAATTTAGCCTTGATACGGATAGTCATGAGGCGCTCGTTCACATGCCGGAAACTCAAGACTTCTTGCCTAAGTCTGCCTCCAATGACAAATCCGCACCCGAATAGACGCTGTCCTTGTTGTCTGTAGCAATCGCCGTAGTAGATGTCGCAGTTTTTCATACTCCTTTTGCCCGGCCCATCCCATCGCACTTCTTGGATGGCGGTAATGTCTGCTTTGAGAAACTTAGGGCCTCCGCAAGTTGTTCGGCTGCACGTGGTTTGTAGAGAGACCTAACATTACACGTACAGACACGAAGATCGTTGTCCTTTTTACGTTTGCTTGGGTCGTCAACAGTAAATTCATCCGTATCCGAGGCTGTTGGTTGCTTCATAACCGGAGTTTTTTTTACGTGGTAGGGAAGTTAATCCGACGGCACAACCCCCAACCTGGAGGACCAGATCCTTGTACAGGCCGTATAGCTCGGCATTGTACCTTCTCCTCCACTCACCGTCTATGCAGACGGGACCAAAGATTGCTCGAAGAACTTTTCTCTCGAAATAACCAAGGGCATCCTCATCCGGTTTTGTCAAAGCCCATGCCTCTGCGCCATACAGCAGGACTGGGATGATTAGCGCCTTATAAAGAGTTACCTTAGTAGTTCGAGATAGGGCTTTGTTACTCAATTGCATTCTTAGCCCATAGAAACAACGATTGGCAAGAGTAATTCTTCGTGTGATCTTCCCACTGGTGTCATTTGCGGAGCTCACCATAGAGACAAATTCATTTACTACCTCAAAATGATATCTGCCTATTGTGGAGTTCTGTCCAAGACTCCGATGTGGGTGTCCTTTTTTTGTAGACAGCAAAATATTTTGTTTTGCTTTCAATTGCCGCTAAACCCATCTTTGCTGCCTCAATCTCAATACTCGCAAATGCCACTGACGGCCCGCTGAGTTCTTCCGACTATGTCAATGCCATCGAGTAGTTGGACAGACTTATAAAAGATTGTACCTCCGATGTTGGCTTGTAAGTTTCGTGCAATTCTCTCAAGTACTATGTTAAAGAGATCGCATGATAGCGCGTCACCTTGTCTAAGGTTTTTTTTGACCTGGAGTATAACTATGCACTACGCCGCGAATCGCATAATTTGCAATTCATTCCGTTCGCCTCGCGGCGATGATGTCAACTATGCACAACGATCGCTTGGAATATCGACTTTCCATAAGATTTCCATATTTTGCGTCGTATTTCCACAAACATTTCCATTCATCTGTCAAAGTGTCATGGAAAGAATAAAATTTGTTTGAAAATTTTGCTAAAACACTAGTGGATAATTGGAGCAATGTTTGTATAAGTGCTTACTTAAATAAAAATTTGTTTTTCCGCCCTAAATGCAATTAAAGTATCAGAAACCACTTTTTTCCCCTGTTTTTCATTTATTTACATTTTCAGTTGAAAATCCACCGCCAACAACCATTGCGCCACAAAAATATCTATCGCATTTGAAGTCGATCGAATGGCGTTCGCATTTACATAGTTACGCGAACGTAGTAGATCGAAGTGCGATAGTGTTCGCCAGCGAATTGCGTAGTACCAAAATGCGATTTCGCATGAAAATGATCTTCGCTGCGAAGTGCATAGTTAGCCCCCGGGTTACAGTGGCAGTGAATGTACATATAAATCTGTGGCAACAAGGCATAACAGCATAAGTATACTTTTTTGTTTCTAACATTTTTTATATAATCACCCCTATCACGAATTCCATCGTAATCGAAAATGTGCTACGAACTCCGAAAAATCTATCACAGAATTCATTCGTAGTAGAATCGTAGTGAAAAATCTGCTACGAATTTCGAAGTTCGTGAAAGTTGGTATCACTGAATACGAATGAAATGGACATTTGTTATCATTTTCTACGACAAGTAATTTGCGTCGGAATATAAGTAAGTGATTGTGTTTTGTTAAAAAATGTAAGTATTTATATATCTTTTTTAAACTTATTAATCCATTTTTTTTTTGCTTAAAAAGGGCAAAAACAACAACTTAAGCACAATATGAGAGGCTTTTGCAATTGTTGAATGAAAAACCTGATCTGGCACAAGGATTTACATAAGCACTAAAAGAAGATGTGACGCTTTTTTGGAAAAAGGTGAAGTCTGATTTAAACGCTCTTGGGCCACCTTCTAAAGAAGTTAGGGTGTGGAGAAAAGTGGAAAAGGTGGATTGTGCCATTACAACTTCATAATCGTTACCAACACCAGGTTGGTAACCATCTCCTGCGAAAAACCTTAGTACTGCCACAAGCGACATATTGGGGTTATTGAACACGAAAACACACCCGGCTCAAAATCATTTTGCAGTTCATCTAATACATACTTGAATGCAGATTTGTTGAGTCCGAAATTTCTTTGAAATCTGTAAGTTTATTTTAAATTTTGAACACAAGAAAATAAAAGTTACTTTACTCTTACATTAGCTCATGCAGATCAAATGAGTCACAAGCCTCTCGAAGCATTTTTCTATGAATTTTCAGAATGGACTTTCGCCTGAAGGATTCCGCTTGAGCAGCAATAATTGCGAAATCAATATCCATATCTATCCATTATTATTATTTGTTATGATTTTATATTTAAATTTTAGAATAAAACCGAGTTTTTTTTGATTATTTATAAATTTAGTGCACAATTTATTTCAATAATTTTCACACATTAGACAAATTTGACACTAAACAGCTGATTTCGAAAATGAGAGTGAGAGAGTTCTATGTGGCAATGCTTTTTGCGATTCCGTTCGGATTGTGTGATAGCATTTTTTCGTGGTTCGTATCGTAACTTCGATTCGTAGATTTGCTACGAATGGATTCTGTGATAGGGCTGAATATTCTCTCAGGAAATGCGAAAATATAACGCTGAAACATTGCCTCGATATGTCTGGATTTCATTATCTGAAGCGGTTACAGAATTAGGGGCAGGGAAATGAGACGATAAAGACATCTTTAAATACGTTTTTTGGAATGTGTAAAGGCACTTATGCTATTATTCCTTTTTGCCACAGAAATGTATATCCAACTGAATTTCAAAGGTCCACTATAATCTGTTTCGCCATCTAGAGTAAATAGAACTCTATCGTATGCGATATAAATGCCATGAAGGTAGACTGCAATCAAGACTGGTATAGGTAAAAAAGTTTAATTTCCGTTAAGTTAATTCCGCATCTTTATTAAGACGAACGAAAAAAAAAAATTTAACTAAAGTTTTAGCTTAATCTCCTCGCACCTTCGTATTCATTTAACAAAAATTTGTTACATTCCTTATCTAAATATCCGTTGTTAACATTTTCTTGTTATTTGAATTAATAAATATCATTATTTTGTTTTATAGCGAAGTTTAATGTAATTAGCTTTTAATAATTAATTTAATATAATTGAGTTTATTTAACACATTTTCTTTGATTTAATTTTCTTTTTAAATAGTGATAAAGCTTTTCGTTGACTTTCTTCAAACATGATTTCAATTGAATATTCTAAAAGGAAACAGAGTGCAATTCTCATCATTATCACTAACTTAGTATAAACAGTTATTGAAAAATAACAAATACACGTTAATGCTAGATTACAATTTCTTTTTATTATTTATTTAGTTTTGGTGAAAACAGGCGTAAAAGTGCTACATTTTGTTGCTTCGTTTCTTTTATTTTCTTTCTTTTTTCTTAGCAAAAAGCTGTTAGTAATTCGACGCTTTGCGTGTTTAATAATTTTATTTTATTAACTACTATAAATAGATACTTAAAATGAAAACACAACACTAAAAAAAAATTAATTGGATTTTAATTTAAAGGAATTATGAAAATGATAGATAATTATACAACAATTTGTTTATAAAAAAAAATGTACAGTTGTATATAATAATAATTTAACTAATATTTAAAACTCATAACAAAACATTTATCAGCAAAAAAGAAAAGTACAAAAAAAAGGGAAAAACAAAACGTTCCTAGTTAATTTTACATTCAATACTTCGAACTTTTTACCCCTTTTTATTCACAGAACTTACTTGTTAGGCCAATAATAACAACAAAAAAAAAAGAATAATAATAATCAAACAAAAATAATAAAAATTCTAAAGCTTTTTAGTTCGCGTATTCGCTTGTAAATTTAAATATTTATGTAAAATTATCTAGGAACGAGAGGTTTTGTTTACTGAAATAAAGTTGGAGCTGGGTTAGGGTTATTCAACTACGGCAGCTGTTGATGTTGTTGCACCGATTGCATCGACTTTCTTTTTAAAGGTCTCCAGGAGACCTGCTAGTGTTAGGCAGAAGCCACGGCTTGCAGGCACAAGTGGAAAATCTGGTGGAACGATATCATTACTTATTGGGGGAGGAACAGGATTTTCTATATCTGGGGTCATAGCGTTTTGACTTTGTGACAACTCCATCCAGCCCTTGATGCGGTTGTACATTGTGATGCCATTTCGCTTGAAGTGCTCTTCGATTTGCTCACGGAATATCGCCGGTGGATTGGAGAGAAGTTTGGTCATTGCTTGAACCATTTTTATTATGGCCATCTCGTTGTACATACGCGAGTTTTCCCTTCCTTGTTGGGTACCTGAAAAATGGAAATTAAATCTTTAAATAACTGAAACAAAAAAAGTCTGCAACAACGAAATGGAAGCAATAAAATAAAAGTGCTATTCCCAACAGATTTTGTTCGGGGTAATTTCTGGTGACCAAACACAAGTCGAACAATTGATATATCATATTTTTATTACATATGATCTGGAACTATCACTTTCAAATCTCTGTCCTCTTCTTCTTTTTCTTCCTTTTAAGCGAGGTTATGATCCGAAAATAAGGGATCATAACCCACTTCACCGCATTTCTACTGAGCCGCCTGTGGGGTTCGCCTCAATTCTCTTTCAATTCTCTGCCCTATTGAATGAAATATCACTGACATACGAGGTGATTGTCTGGTGCGCAGCCTTGGAATAAGCTATAAATCGCGATTATCTAATTAAGGTCCAGCTAATTTGTGCATAAGCGGAGCACTACGTACAACTCTCTCTGGCCACTGGACATTAAGCTTCACCTGATACCCCTCGATATATTTAGCAAGCAAATGGCAGTGAATGCAGCCGTTCGTCTTGAAGCTACCCAACTGTGGTCAAAAAAAGAATTTGGGCCACGCATCCATTCTGAATAAATTCAAAATCTCTCTCGAAAACACGGAATACACCATTCCACGTCTAAATTTTGACAAAAACTTCCTCGTCACCATCCCTTCCAAACTACTATGGAATGACGATGCATTTTTAGAAGATGGATCGATCTAGTTCTACACTGACGGCTCAAAAACGAAGGACAGAGTTGGTGGAGGTGTTTTCTCTGACAGGCTTAATCTTAAGCTCTCCTTCCGTCTACCAAATCATTGTAGCGTGTTCCAGGCGGAAATTATGGCCATTAAAAAGGTCTTATCTCGGCTTAAGAAAAACGTGATATCTGCTACAGATATCCGCATCTTTTCAGACAGCCAAGCAGAAATCAAATGCTTGGAATCGACCTCTATAAATTCCTTAGTAGCTCTAGACTTCCGATCGTCTCTCGCAGAGATGGCTGAGCAGTTCAATATTCACCTGTGTTGGGTGCCGAGGCATAGGGACATTCCGGGGAATTGTAGGGCCGATGAACTCGCCAGAATAGGAACAACTATACCTATCCTGCCGGACAAAAGATCATTAGGTATACCAATCGCTATTCGCAAACTCAAATTTAAGCTGGATACTATCGAGAGTACAAATCTTAGGTGGACAAGTGGTTCTACATGTCTAGCGACAAAACAAATTTGGCCAAAGCCGGATTTAAAACGTTCTTAGAATTTGATTTCTCTGAATAGATTGCATATCGACTACAATAGGTGTCATCACTGGGCGCTGTCTAATAGGCAAGCATGCTACAAGGCTAGGCCTTTTTGCGAACGACTTTTGTGGAAAATGGATGAAGAAGAGGAAGAAACCATTCCTCACCTTATTTGTTTCTGCCCAACTCTCTCCCGTAGAAAGAAGCTCCCTAGGAGCATCCTATTATGACGACAAAGGCGACATGAAAAACATCGACATTAAGAGCCTCCTACCTTCATAAGAAGCTCAAAATGGTTTAACGAGTAGGTAGGGAGAAACTTACACCTATGATCCACGTGGTATCATCAATATAACGTTGGTCTAAGTGTGTTGGCGATTCTCAGCTGGCAGCCACTTCAACCTAACCTAACCTAACCTAACCTGAATGAAATATACTAATGCGACACTTCTGATACAGTCACTCATGTATAAAGCATTTAACTCTTCTCTTATTTTTAAGCTAATCGCTAGTAATAGTAGTGCTTTAGTCGCACAGTTCAGTCATATCATATTTTATGTTCGTCCGCCTTGGAAATTTGACATTTCCCGTGTGGATTGCAATGTTGTTGTTGTTGTTGTTGTTGCAACTATGTTGATTCGTATGGTTCAAACGTTAAGGTGGTGCAGGTGGGTTGTCATCAGTGAGGTCGAGGCCCAGGAAAGCGGCAGCTTCGACTGGGTGAGTCCATAAGGATCTTGGTGTAAGTGTTGTGGGATGCGACGGACAGCAGAAAAAATGGGCGGTGTTATGTGGTGACGAGCCACAGTCTGGGCATTGATCAGTGATACTGTCGCGTAAGCGGTGCATATAATTGTTCAGCATGGAGCTCCAGCCGGATCGCAGTTGGGCAAGTGTGGATCTGGTGCATTTAGGAAGATGATTTTCACTATGATGTATCGGTGGAGGACGGCCGCCTAGCACAATGTTAGTCTGGCGGTTATCAAGCGCAGTTTGGACAGCGTGTTGGTGAATAGAGTTCAAAGCCAGCTTGTGAAACGCTGGGACAAGTGTTGTATGAGTTATAAACCTATTAACCTCTTCGCGGTATGAACGGATGTCAGATCGAATATGCCTCGGAGGTGTAGGGAGGCTGAGTATATCTCGGTTCGGGTGATCGGGACGATTGCAAGCCAGTAAGAACTGTTTCGATAGAAGTTCGTTATGCTCTTTGACTTTGAGCAACTTTGTTTCCTGATGTAGGTGATCTTCATGGGACATGCGGTGACAGCCTGTGATAATGCGTAGAGCAGCATTCTGGCTTGTTTGGAGCTTATGCCATTGAGTATCACTGAGGCGTGGATTGGTGCCGCATAGTTGAGAACCGATCTTCCGATTGCTTGATATGTGGTGAGGAGAGTTTCCTTGTCTTTCCCTCATGTGCTACCGGCCAGAGATTTTAAGACCTTATTCCTGGACATGACTCGTTCACTGACATTTCTAGAATGTGGATTGCAATAAAGCAGTTTACCAGAGTATCGCTAATATTCGGCTTATTCAACTAAACGCTGTTAAAGTAATCAGAAAAGAAGGGTGGAAGCAAGTAAAGCATTTTGACCTTGAACTTCAACGTCAGGCGTACTAAACATACATATCTGCAAGCAGATTAAGTTCTGTTCAGGGAAGATTTCCGCTCGTGCCCCGAGCATCAGTATAAGGGTATCAATAATCCCTTCGGCGCGCGCGTATTATAAAAAAAAAATATATATTATCTGAGCATAACTAGAATTCAATTGCAATATTTTTGAAAACATCACTCATAAAGCTCGTTCCAATTAAATCAATTTCCAACTCACCTCTCTGTTTCTCGTAACCGGCTTCATTAAAGTACGGCTCTGCCACTAATATCAGCCCTTGTATCGAGACAATTACTTGTAACAGCGTGCTATTCGCTCCCCAAACCTCAGTGTCACGTCCTGACCAAGTACCCAGCAATGAAACGCACACCTTTCCATCTTCGTATAGATTAGGATTTAATCTATCCGAACAGTAGCTAATGTAATGGCATAATGGTGGACTCTTTGGATAATCTCGACCAAGTTGAATATCAAAGAAAAACATTCCATCTTCGTAGGGTGTGTTCGTGGGACCTTCAATCATCACACTCACAAGATCCATACGGTCTTCAAAAACTCTAAAAAAAATAATAAAAAAAATTATCATCAGTTAAACTCAGATGACACAAGTCATACCTAACCCATACACCAGGAGGTAGTGAAGAGCGCAACATTCTGTGTTCTCTCTGTACCGCCCTATAATACTGCTGCGAGTTATTTGGATGCAAGATCGTAAGCTCAAATTTATGCGTTTTCGGCGCAGAATCGAGTACTTGGAAACATTCTGAAGGCACTGGCTGCGCAACAGGTGTCGACACAACTGTTTCCGTTTCATCTGTCGTCGGAGATTCGGGTGAACTATAATAATTTATAACTACTGTTTTCATTTGAGGAGTACTTTCTTCAATAGTTAAGTTGCTGGACTCAGCGGTTACTTCGCCATCATTCTCGATGATTTCACTTAAATTCAAGTTATCCACGTAGTACTTGTTGCGAATCTCATTGATACACTTTACCAGCTGTTCCTTGAGCAGACAACACAGTCGAATGCAAACAAACTCTGGTGCGTCCTCGGTAAATTCGATACTGCTGCAGGAAATCGACTTTTGATCATCGTTTGCCTTTAGTAGGCTACCATTTGTATCGATGTTTGTGAGATCATTCGAGCTGGCGTAACTAGTTGAGCTACCGTCGCAGTTCTCGGTTCGCGTATAATTTCCCGAATCATCCTGCGATTTATTATTGGGTATGGGGTTACCAAGCTTTAATTGGTTAGTTTTCTCTGTGGCCTTTTCTATGTTCAACATAACTGAAGTCAGCAGTTTGTTCTTCTCTTGGTTGTAGGGATTCTTCGCAGAATCGGACAAGGACACTTTACTTGATGGAGTACTCAGCTGCTTCTGTGGCGACTGCAACTCTGTAAATTCTTGTGCTGTATTACTACTCGTATTGGACGTTGTGATATCTGTTTTAGTAGTTTTCTTTTTGGTGCATTTGAAGGGTGTCGAGGAAATGTTGAAAATCACTTTGGGGGCGTAATCTTTTGGGGAGGTTACACTGCCAGAATTTGATTGTGCATTGTTCACCGGAACTACTATGCCTATAGCTTGTTGTGAGTGCTGTGATGATGTTTCACTAAATAGGCGATTTTTACGATCCTGAGCACGCTCTGATATTGTTTGAGTACCACCCTTCCGTACGCGTTCCAATAAACCCTGAAAATCTTTGATTAGTTAAGCGAGCACAGGTATTTCAATTGCATTTACCATGAAGTGATCTTCATGAAAGAAACTTGTGCTCATCAAACGATCCAAATATCGACAGTTTTTATACACACCAAGGAGCTTTCGCATGACCTGCAACGAAAAAACCCAAGTCCACATTCCGCACAGATAGGGTCTTAATTTATTTTCACTCACATCGTGGTTCTGCAGATGAGGATTTATGCTGAAAATCTCCTCCAGCCTCGAAATGGCTACCCGAGCCCTTTCAAAATTCGACAAAATATGGGATTCTGAAAATTTTAATTGCGGTGTTCCACCTCCAAATTCACTGGTTTCACTCTCTGTCTCCCAGGAGTCATCGGTATCGTGAGCCCAATCAGCATGATCGTACTGTCCCACTTCGAACAGATCCTGTGGCCAGCACATACTAATGTGACCGTCAACCCACCACACTTTCACTCTTCCATCGATGTAGTTGTCGATTATTTGCCCAGCTGTACATGTCGCATCCTCGCCAAGAAAATTCGCTACACGAATGACCATCGTTCCAGGACGGTATTGGAAATCTGGATGGTCTTTCAGATCATAGACACTCATCTCTGACTGACCCTTGTAGTTGGGTCTGCAAAATAAAAACCAATAACGAGCTCAAATGACCTAAAATGGAATTCTGAAACTAACCTGGGCTCCACGGCAGACGTGTATGTGGTGAACCACTTGACATGTGCAGTCCTTCCATGGTGGTCCACCGTTTGGATGACACCATAATCCCGAAATGACACATCAGAGTCTTCTTTACCAGAAATAACAAAATCACCGGGGAAGAATTCCTGTTCAAGGAAACCATAAACCATAGAATTTCTTTGGGAAAAGAACAATGCCGCTCAACTTACATGATCATCCAGATGATGAATTGGATACAATTGCGTGGATGAAATACCCGTTTCAACTGCGCCATCCTGCCACACAACTGTAGCAGTGCTATAAACCAACATTGCTTCGGTGACCAGTTCATCGCCAACCGCTGGCAGAGGTTGTGGCACATTGCCACCTGTGCTGCTTTTCTTTAACTTTTTCACTTGCTTCTTCTGCAACCTGGACGTATGTTTTGGACTACTTCGCGGCGTTGGACTTGAACACGTGGATATAGTCGTAGCCGTACTCTCTGTTTCATCATCCACGCATAGCCCTTCAGCACCGCAATCATCATCATCTTCAGTTTGCCAACCATCGGCAGAGCTAACATTTACTACACCACCATTATCTTCCGATTTTTTCTCAGTCTCACCTCTCTCTTTCGCTGTGTTGAACTTTTCCAGATTCGATTTACTTAATGGCTTAAGGGACATTTTCAAAGGCTGTTTCTCTAGAACGGGCGCTTCCAATGACGTATTTGAAAGCTTAAATTTATTTTTTTCGTTGCGGGATGGTGTGACTTTGGTATTTCTACTTTGGTTTTTATTGAGGTTTTCCTCTTTCTCTTGTTGATTGAGAAGGAGCTTGTATTTTATTGCTGAAAGAGATTCAATTAAAGATATGTATTTGGATAAATTAATTGGAAAGAGAGTATGTATACCTTGATCTTTCTCCCATAGGGACTTTCGTACCACAAAATCACAGTCGGCAAATTTTAAATAACTTTTATCGTTTATTTGAAGCATGCACGATTCGAAGAGATTCAGTCGTTTGAGCCGTTCCAAATCAGCGCCCGTAACGCATGGGTCTGGCTGTTGTAAGAGATTCGATTTGATGTCACCATCGTCGGAGAGGGCTTTGCATTGCCAATGCACCCACACAGAATCTAGACGAACTGATTGGACTGTGAACTAAAGAAAAACGAAATAAAAGCGAAAATATTTAAAGCGCACTTGGAGGAAGCAATACAGACAATTAGGAGTGTCACAAAACCATAGGAAGGAAGTGTTGTGTAAAATACATCTAAACTCGTGTACACGTCATTGAATTAACTGAATCATAACGAGGCAGTTCGGTAAATGTGATAAATTTGGTAATTATGCATAATCCCCGTGGAGCAGAGATTAATGATAGATAAGAGAGTAATTATACATGATTGTCAGGGAGCAGATTTAGCAGATTTAGTCTTTAACGAATTGACATAATCTTTGAAAAGCCTGCGTCACTATATATAGCCACTTACAGTCATCCACAAAAGTCTGCGTACAGCGACGAAACTTTGGAAAACAGAGGCGTTGTGGCCAAATAGTAAATAATATATCTTTCAAATTGCAATATTTCAGTAAAAGAACATTAAACCCATTCATTTTGAACAATATTTTCATATTTTTTTTTATTTTCTTAAGAAAAAATTAACAAAAACAAAAAAAAGTCATTAAATACATTCCACAAAAGTTTGCGTACAGCACTGAAATAAAATGGAAAACATTAGTTCAATTGAATAAAAAGTAATTATTTCTTTTTACTTTTATGGTTAATATTTTGTCGGATATCCCTTCTTCTTAATTACCTCCTTCAAACGGTTTTGCATAGAAGAAACTAGTTTTTCTGTACACGAACTAGTAATATTTCTCCATTCTGCTAGTAAGGCTTCCTTAAGTTGCATTTTATTCCGAATCTCACGCGTTCGGATCCTGCGTTCTAATTCATCCCACAGGTGCTCAACGGCTTGAGGTCTGGACTCTGTGGGGCGTTCGCAGCATGTGGGGAACGTTGAACAAAAGCCACATACGCACATTATGGGCCGTATGTTTTGGGTCATTATCTTGCTGGAAGTAAAAATCATCCGAGACTCCCAGTATTTCAGCACTGTCTCTTAAATTTCTTTTGAGGATATCAATGTAGTTGAACTGGTCCATGATTCCTTCGATTATTTCCAACTTTCCGACCCCCGATGCAGACATGCAGCCCCATACCATCAAACCTCCACATCCATGTTTCACTGTCTTGACGGTATACTTGGGATTTAGTGCATTGTTTTGACGTCGCCAGACTCTCAAGCGGCCATCCGAACCAAAAATGTTATATTTTGACTCGTCCGAAAATATAACCTTGCGCCAGAAGTCTGCAGATTTGTTCACGTATTCCTTTGCGAACATGAGACGTTTCTGACGGTTAATTTTATTCACCAAAGGTTTTTTTTTCTGGGTGTGCACGACATAAGTCCCATATCGACGATGACCCTTCGTACTGTTTCTGGATGCACTGTGGTGTTATTGTAAATTTCAAGATGCGAACTTATCTTTTGAGCGCTAATGAAGGGCTCCTGCTCCACAATCCGCTTGATCGCCCGCTTATCCCTCAGAGTTAGCTTCGGTGGTCTCCCAGATCTTGGCTTTGACTCAATTTCACCTTCATCCCTAAAGCGACTTATTGTTCTCTGGATCGTTGACCGGGGTCTTGAAGTTATTTCAGATATTTGAGAGTACGACTTTTGCTGCTGTATGTATAAATTCAAAATCAACTGCCTTTCAGACACACTTAATTCTTTTTTTCCCATTTTCTGAATTAATTTTAACCGAATTTCAAAGAAAACTATTCTCTCTACAAGCAGTACAAGCAGACAACCACGCAACTTATTCATATCCTGCAAAAAGAAATGTCCCGTTACTTAAACGGAATTCTGGGAAGGAAAATCTGTAGCTGTACGCAAACTTTTGTGGAATGAATTTAATGACTTTTTTTTGTTTTTGTTAACTTTTTCTTAAGAAAGTAAAAAAAAATATATAAATATTGTTCAAAATGAATTGGTTTAATGCTCTTTTACTGAAATATTGCAATTTGAAAGATACATTATTTACTATTTGGACACAACGCCTCTGTTTTCCAAAGTTTCATCGCTGTACGCAGACTTTTGTGGATAACTGTATGTATAATTTGAAAATTGTCAAGGACTTTGTCTACCTAAGTTTCACTATAAACTTTAGGAATAACACCAACGCATCAAGCAAAAAATCACATTTGTCAATTACTATTTCTTTGAGCTAAGGAGGCAATTGGGTACTGAAACCCTATCTATAGTACTCTTTAGTACTGCTTTATGGCGCAGAGGTAAGGAACTTATCAAAAGTGAATGAAGACGCCCTTGGTTATTTCTAGAGAAAAATTGATTGGAGTGTAGAAAGGTTAAAATACAACGAAAATAGACTTTAACGCCCAGAAAGACTTCAGATAAACTTAAGGGGGACGGTTTAGTAGAGGAAGGTCTCATAAGTGAAAAGGCAATTTCAGGGAAACTGACTTTTAATCGAGCTAACTGAACGGACTTGTTGTATAAGCCTCAGATCCACCCCGAACGGTAGTACCATCCAAACAATATTATTGCACTAACATACTTTTTTTAAGCATTAGGTTCGAAGAAAGCACCAACGTTCTTTTTCACGGTCCCACCTCTCGAACGCTTGACAAACATCCTACAAAAATCGGTATGTCCCTTCCATTCTTTTACTTTTTTACTCAACCCTATACATAATGTATGTGCATGTTCGACGAAAAGACTTATTCTGCTTCTTGCTTGCACTGGTGGCACAACGCATCCCTCTTTCGCATCACTGTGCGAGTAGCTTAAGAGCTGAAAAATGTTGATAGACAAACGATTTTGTGGATCTTAAATGTACACACATCAAGCACAATCGGTTCGGACGTACTGTCAAATATATAAATATATAGGGATTCGTTTATAAGCCGAACAACAAGTTTGTGGAACGATCTACCAGCATCTGTATTTCCTAATCATTACAACCTACAAACATTTAAAGCCAACGCAAACCGGCATCTCATCCGCTCCTCTCCCTCTTTTTCCCATCCGCCCGTGCCCTGAGTGTCAGTATAAGGGTATTAATAATCCCTTCGGCGCGCGAGAATTATAAAAAAAAAAAAAAAAAATGTAAGTATTACTGTCCACCCCTATGACGAATCGTACCGAGAGTCATCGACCCCCTTTCTGGCTGAGATTCGTTAGCTAGATTGCAATTAAAACTAATTAAAAGTTGGGCAGCTCTTTGAGCGAATTTATTAAATTGTCTCCACTGAGTAATTTTTGAAAATAAACATTTGCATCGAGACGACCACCGCCCAACAACAAGTCATCAAGGGAGGATGACATAATGCGATCATACATGTACATATGTAAGTACAACTACCCTCTCAACATAATGTATAAAAAAAAGAAAATAAAAAACATTTTCTAAATTACTTTTTATGACTCACTTACCTTTCTAGACAATGGTTTGCCCTTCCTGTTTGTCTTCAACGAAATTGTTGGTGAGAGTAGTTTCACACAATCCATTGACTCTATACGACCATTAATCACCTGCCCTGGATAGTAGACCATCTCAGCAAAATGTCCATTACGAAATTTAGTATTAGCATCAGTGAAATGTATCAAATCCAAGTCAGACATTTCGATTAACGCACCGCATGATGATCTACAGGAAATAGAAATGAGGACCATGGCATGACAATTTATAATTACCTATAGGTACGTTTATTTGCCACTTACTTCAAAACTATCTTCTCGTTGACACCTTTCACACTGCCCACCCATGAGTCTAGACACACAGCACTATCGCGTGGCATTCGAACCATTGGTTGTAGTCTCTCGGCCATGACATTCTTAATAATATTCTTTGTGCCTAGGATACGGACATCTGACCGCATATTAATTTCACGACAGTAGCCACGTTGTGTGTCCTTTCCCGGCACTAACCGACGAACTACATCGCCAGGCATTAGTGTTCGATCTGCGAGTCCCACCTGCAAGTGAATAAAGATTAATTTATTGATATTTTAGAACAAGGTTAGGCTAACAGGCTACATGGGTTAGATTCAACAGCTGAAAAAACCTGTAGACAAGTTTATCGAAATAAAAGTGGTGTTGACATTAATGACGCAAAAAGGCATTGGAACGAGTGAACACAAAATAAGTTTAACAGGACCTCGGAGCACTATAAGAAATAGAACTGTATATAATAAAAAAAACAGCGATGTGCGAGTATCTTTTGCGGTTAGCATGCCATCATTTTACTGACTGTGACCATTTCGTGCTCTCATTCAATTTCAGAAACCTCAAGGGAATTTACAACTGTTTGAGGTGAGGGATTCGCAAGGACAATAACCCTATCAACAAGTTCATAATTTGTCCAACGTAAAAATGATTGATGACAAGTTAATTAGATATATATTAATTTTGATTTGATGAACAGTGGTATATGGAAGCCGTTAAAAAGTTATGTTGGCGTGTATCGCTCATTTTGTTTGTTTAAGCAAGAATACAAGTAAGTTGAATATCGTGAAACCAACTGGTCTGTTAGTAGTGAGTAGATCATCCACAATTTAAGTTAACACAAACGCAAGGAAAAATCACTACTATAAAATGAATGGAACTTATAACATTGTATCTATGGATCAACATGTTTTTCGGTAAATAAAAATAAAATATTTATTTATTTATTAATTCTAACTTAATAATTACAAATTAGAAGGTTATGTTAAAGTATAGCATCGATGGCCCTGAAATTAAAACTAACTAGCTAATCTAAACGTTCGATTACATGATAGAAAGACTTAATATTTACGGCATCAGTAGTTTTTAAAGTTTCGTAGATGGAGGAGTTTGACAGCATGGAATTCAGGTGATCTAAAAGATGTTGCAAATTGCATACTTGATTGCAGGTCTGACAGTTGGGAGCTCTTTCTTTTTTTTTAGCAGGTATTCGTGTGTTAGGCTGGTGTGGCCAAATCAAAGGCGTACAAAGTTGGTAATCATCGCCTTTGTTGTTGTTCTTGGATATATGCCAACCACTCGTTGCATCGTTTGGTTTTCATTTTGCAACAAAAATTTCACCAATTTTGACGTGCCACCGTACCGGCATCTTGATGGCTATGGCAAGATAATATTCTCCAAGATATCACAGCAAACCTCTTTCGCCATGGCATTGTGGATCTGGAAAAAGGACCCGCACTGAACCAAGAAAAGTATCCCCACACCATTACTGAACCACCCGCATGTTTAATGGTTTTTTTCGTGTAACGGTTGTGAAATTCCTTTCCTTTTGGGCTTCCATTTCATTTGCAATCAGAGCCGAATGAATTAATTTTTTTTTTCATCATTCTACAATATATTGCGAAACCGTTGTACTGCATGGGCTTGCATACCTAGTGTGAACTGTCTCCTTATTCCTAATATTTTTTCTACTCAGTAATGCAACTTTTCTAGCGATTCTTTCTGGTTGTTGTTGTAGCAACTATGTTGATTCGTATGGTTCAAACGGTGGTGCAGGTGGGTTGTCATCAGTGAGGTCGAGGCCCAGGAAAGCGGCAGCTTCGACTGGGTGAGTCCATAAGGATCTTGGTGTAAGTGTTGTGGGATGCGACGGACAGCTGAACAAATGGGCGGTGTTATATGGTGACGAGCCACAGTCTGGGCATTGATCAGTGATACTGTTGCGTAAGCGGTGCATATAATTGTTCAGCATGGAGCTCCAGCCAGATCGCAGTTGGGCAAGTGTGGATCTGGTGCATCTAGGAAGATGATCTTCACTATGATGTATCGGTGGAGGACGGCCGCCTAGCACAATGTTAGTCTGGCGGTTATCAAGCGCAGTTTGGACAGCGTGTTGGTGAATAGAGTTTAAAGCCAGCTTGTGAGACGCTGGGACAAGTGGTGTATGAGTTATAAACCTATTAACCTCTTCACGGTATGAACGGATGTCAGATCGAATATGCCTCGGAGGTGTAGGGAGGCTGAGTATATCTCGGTTCGGGTGATCGGGACGATTGCAAGCCAGTAAGAACTGTTTCGATAGAAGTTCGTTATGCTCTTTGACTTTGAGCAACTTTGTTTCCTGATGTAGGTGATCTTCATGGGACATGCGGTGACAGCCTGTGATAATGCGTAGAGCAGCATTCTGGCTTGTTTGGAGCTTATGTCATTGAGTATCACTGAGGCGTGGGGTCCAGATTGGTGCCGCATAGTTGAGAACCGATCTTCCGATTGCTTGATATGTGGTGAGGAGAGTTTCTTTGTCTTTCCCCCATGTGCTACCGGCCAGAGATTTTAGGACCTTATTCCTGGACATGACTCGTTCACTGACATTTCTAGAATGATTAGAGAAAGTCAGTAGGCTGTCAAATATGACTCCTAGAATCTTTGGGTGGTTTGTTGTCGGGATCGCCCTGCCATGTATCTCAATGTCGAGTGGTAGGTTTACCTCTTTGGTCCAGGTGGTGAATAGGGTGGATGAGGATTTTTCTGGGGACAGCTTGAGATTGCGACTGGTGAAGAAGTCTTCCAATTCATTAAGGTAGGCATTGATGTTACGGCAGATTGAGCGGATGTCCTTTCCTGAGGCGAGAATGGTGCAGTCGTCAGCATACGATACCAGTTTGACTCCGGATGGTGGTGTAGGGACTTTCGCCAGGTAGTAGTTAAAAAGGATCGGGGAAAGGCCTCCTCCTTGAGGAACCCCTTGCTTGACCTTCCTCAATTTCGATTTGCAGTTGCGGAATTCAACGAAGGACTGTCGGCCATTTAGGTAATTGGCAAGCCATCGTTTAGTGGAGTTTGAGAGTTGTGAGTCTAGGATGTCTTAAAGTAGGATTCCTAGGTCGACAGTATCAAATGCCTTTGATAAGTCAAGTGCAACTAGAACAGTGCGATCGCACTTGGTTAAGACCTTGTGTGATGTGAGTCGTGATCTCGGAAAGGGCTGTTGTAGTACTTCGCAATTTGCGGAAGCCGTGTTGGTGGTCGGCTAGCTGAAATTCAGAATGAAGTTTGGGTAGTATCAAAGCTTCGAGTATTTTCGTAACTGGAGAGAGAAAAGATATCGGTCGATATGAAGTACCTTGGTCTGCTGGTTTGCCTGGTTTAAGAATCGGTATGATTCTGCCCACCTTCCAGGGGTCAGGAATATCCAATGATTGAAGCGAAAGATTGAGCAGCTGGGTAAGGTAAGAGATTCCTATAGGCCCCAGGTGCTTGAGCATAATCATTGAGATTCCGTCCGGTCCCATGGCTTTAGAGGGTTCAGCTTTGCGAATGGCAGATTCGACTTCGGACGGTAGTAAAGAGCAGGGAGCAGCATGGAGCTAAGAAGCTGGAAGTCCATTGGCGGCAGTTGTCGAGGCGGGAACAGGGTCTGAGGTGGCACCAGTTATCGCATCCATTGCACTTGACTGAGGTCGCGTTGCCATGAATGCGATTTCGGCACACTGAACAGAACCAGGTGGTAGAGGGGTTGTTCGTCTGGGTTCGTGTGTTACAGCAGTCCGCGAAGAAATTTTCACTCCATTCGTTTGTGTTGGAAAGGCCAGAGCAGCGTCGAAAATGACACCAGTTTCCACACGTGTTGCATTTAACTGAGGTTATGTTTTTATTGATTTTTGTGTGACATATGGAACAAATCCAGATCGGTGAACCGGGGTTTGGCTCAATGCCGGCGCGTAATAATAATATGCGGAGCAAGGAGGCCGGCGACATTTGCTCCGCCAAGGAAAAAACGTTTGATGTATACGAATGTTGTAGTTGAATTGTTGACAATCTTTGGCCAGGAAAATTCCTGGGTCGATTCCGGGACGTAGACCCAATTGTCGTGAGAATCGATCGTCTGTAAGTGCCTTGAAGAGAGGCGCTTACATCTTTACGTCTCCATAAATTCTTTCTGGTAATCGACTTTGCTGTAGCCTTTTGTGGACTGTTGGCGGACTGATAACGTTGTTCATTTCCGTCGCTATAGCTTATGATGACATGAATAGATCCTTTTTTGACCTTAAACGATTCGAGTCATCTGTCCGTGTTTTTTTGTCACGGTCTACCTTGTGTTTCTGCTGCAGGCGTTCGTTTTGGCTACAGAATTGATTGATTCCTCCCCACTTTTCAGCAATTTACCAACATTTTTAAGTTTTTGATGATGTGAAGTTCTTCAAGTGTGCAATGTTTTCAACGACCCATTTATCACAAAAAATTGATACAGTTTTAATAGCAATGGCGCGAAATTATAGTCGGAAAAAGTGCCTTTTAAAATTATTTTAGTACGTACCAAAGCTAAAATTTGTGTTATCTTAATTACAGTCGATATAATACCCACTTTATCTTTATAACCCCGTACTAAACTTAAAAGGAACGATAGCCCATATTATCTTTGAACCTTCTGATTAAATAAAATCTTTTCTGAGGATATTTTTTAAATTAAAAAAAAAAAAACATGGTTATTGTTATGTAAAATTCCTTTAAATTTGTTAAAAGAGTATCTCTCAAACTGTGTTCGTTGTGGTTTTTTGGGTTTGTTTGACTAAATTGCATTGCGGATTCGTTCGAAAGCTGATACTAGATGTATGTAGGTTGAAAGTATTGATAATTAGATACAAAGTTAGGACCTAGTTTCAGAGTTAACATGATACTACCTAGTATCCACTTAAACTACTTAAAATACGGTGACTATAATTTTGCGCCAATAATCTTATAAAAAACGTCAATACGAATAAGTTCACCATTTACTACAAAAAAAAAAGAAGAGAAAGTTACCTATTATCTAGATCAAGTGCAAAATCGTCCTTTCACATTTACTGTTGCAACGCACAAAATCACAGCATACACCAAAACAATGGAAATATATGTATGTACATATGCTTATATAACATAACCGTTAATTTGTGCAAAAAAACATTACCAGAGAGGCGATTTCAGTGCTACCATTACTATAAAACCTTTATTTCGAACAGCACTGTATGTATGTATATGCATCTATGTACAAACATATACCGGTTGGCATCCATTGTTCAGCCACCTACGCCTCCCAGTGTCGTTTTTATTCTTTCTACCGTGCTACCAAGATCCAACACTATTAGTTTGTTTTTTATTTGTATCGTATAGAATTCTATTGCAAATGATTCTTAATGAAGAAGTTATGAAATACCAATTCTAGACAGCGTAGCGAAAAGAAGTCAGTCATTGTGTGTGACAAACAACAAAGGTAACCGATGTAATTGTTTTAGAAACAATTAAGAAAGATAATAACAATGCGGCGGCTACCATTGAGGTAGTAATTTGCTACCGAACTTCGTAGAAATTATTATTTATTTATCATAAGAAAAACGTAATTCGTTTGTTAAAGAAGAAATGTCCTGAGAAGCACCTAAGAGTTTTATTTACAATGTCATTACACGTGAACCCTGCTACGTACGTAGCATGAATGGTCAAGTTTATAGGAAATCGTTCGGAAACCTTGTATTATAGAATATTAAATTTCTATTGTATATACTTCTTTACTTATATAGTATAGCATGACTAAATATACAGCACGGAAATTCTTGGGTAATAGCATTGACACATGGATAGGCTGAGTAACTACGAGTACATAGTTCGTACAAAATTAATTGAAATATCACAAACTGTATGCAGTGTCCAGTTATGTATACATTTTTGATGTATTCGTACACTTAAAAACTGTTTTCAATAAGCCTCAGAAGCTTATAAGTCATTCAAGCGCGGAAGTGTCCTCAGAAATAGAAAAGTATGAAGAACTCCGCCGAGACCCAATTTACTACTGTTCCATTATCACTGCAAGCACAAGACATTGCTAAAGCATTTACTGATCGAATGTCCCTAGAACTCCTTAAAAGACCAACGGCAGCATCTGCGTGAAAAGCCTGTAGCAGCAAATAGTAACTCTGCAGCTCTGTAAGCGAGCAAACCAATAGTTTTTTTCTTGATCTGAAGTCTATAAGGACAAACGCAGGGAACTAAAATAAAAGCATAAGTGCTGTTGAGAATCTAGATAATGACATTTACCACCCAACTGTACCAACATTCAAATTAAGCAAAGTTCAAACAATAACTGAACCTTTCGGTACTTTGGCAAATCAATTGATACAAAGCAGATAGAAACTCATCTATAAAGAAGTTGATGAGTAAGGTGAAAGAAAGGATACCAAATTCCTGTATTAGACAGCACGAATAGTTATGAGTTCTATCACAAATAGATACTATCCAACTCAGAGTCTGTACAACTACTTGCACATGGGGATAACATCTGCAAACATCGTGTACACTAAGCAAATCAGATTAAACAGAACTAAGTTGGATTTCATTCAATTCATTTGGATAATTCCCGCTGAAGGCGGGATTTTGCACATGCATTTCATCCGGTCCGAAAGGCTGCTAGGGTGAATTTTGATAAAGCGATTTTTCAGTTGTTGTTTGTGAGTGAAGCAGTGTTGTTGTTGGATAAGAAGATAAGAAAAGCAAGGGATTGTTTACATTCTAAGCATTTTCTAATGAGCAAAATTGATGGAATTTTGTCGGAAATATGTTCAGAATTTAACACGCTATCGGAAGATGCTATAACTTTTGCAAATGGCGGCAACTGTCAGTTTTGTTTTGATATTTGTGAAGTAAACAGATGCAGAAAACACATCGACAAGCCATGGAACGCTATACTCCTCTAGATCGCGGAATACACTCGTGTACGGAAAATATTTGATTTTGGCGGAACGTGAATTTCGGCGGCGATTTCCCAGCCGTCCTATGCCAACTGGGCAAACACTAAGGCTAAGGCAATGTACTGAGCGCATGAGCTATTACGACGAGCGATTGAGCGTAGCAAACAAATTCAAACCTATGAAATCGTATAGTTCTGGCCACGTAGTTTGTGAGCGATAGAGCAATGTCGTTCTGTATTCAATTTTGTTTTATTTTTTTCGTTCATCGCTAAGCGACGAAATATTTTTCATTGCCTCAATTGTCAATCGGCTGAAAAAAAAATGATCGTAGGATAAATTTATTACTCTGAACAAGGCTTTCTAGTCCAAAGACTACGATAAAGCGCACGTGACAAAGACATTTTCACAACTTATCACTCGAGGGACGACACTCAATAAAATGCCACTCGTCGCTCAATCTCTTAATTGCTGCCGCTCGCTCAGTGCGTGGCCTTAGCCTTAGGCGCTCACCTTGAAGAGACTGACAGAAGAGGCGCCGGAAGGTCTCGTAGTGCTCGTTCCGATGAGAATATCGACG
This sequence comes from Brachypalpus laphriformis, assembly GCA_945910035.1. Classification (NCBI taxonomy): domain Eukaryota; kingdom Metazoa; phylum Arthropoda; class Insecta; order Diptera; family Syrphidae; genus Brachypalpus; species Brachypalpus laphriformis. The sequence continues at coordinate 254,115,034 of OX246754.1, forward strand.
CTGTGGCTGAATGCCGTGGATAACAAGGTTACTGTGACTGGTGAGCGATACAGAACCATGATCAACGAGCCTTTATTACCGCAAATTGATGAATTGGGACATGTACTTCCCGCGACAATGGACATTTTGAAGGATGTTTCCGGGTCGCCTAATGACTCGTTTTGGCGAATTGCACTGGCCGACAAGATCGCCCGATTTAACCACTCCATACTTCTTTCTTTGGGGTTTCTTGAAGTTACGGGTCTATGAGAACAAGCCACAGACTCTGGAAGCTCTCAAAGAGAATATCCAATAAGAGTGCGAGAACGTATCGCCCGAAGTTCTCGCCAAAACGATTGAAAATGCGGTAAAAAGAGCGCAAATGATGATCAACGATAGCGGCACACACTTAACCGATATCATCTTCAAAAAGTAACGAAAAAAAACTTAAAGGTCCAAATAAGCATTTAAAAAAAAAATTATGAAACTATGTCGTTTCATTTTAAAGATATAGCAAAACAACATCGGGTGAGTGTTTTTGGGCCACCCTGTGCATCGCAATAATTTCGCACTGCTACCGCGAGATATTGGTACAAGTTGTGGCCGTGTCTGAAACACAGGGAAGTTTAGGACAGGAATTTTACCATGTGGACTACTGGACTACAAGACAAAGAGTTTGACAATTCGAGAAGATTAACGCAATTTTCCGATACGACCGTATGAAAAGTACACAAGTATTTGACTGTGTACGAAAATGAACACGCTGACGAACTGGCGAGGCAAGGCTCAGTTTTCCGTTGCTCACTTGCAGAACCAGTACACATTCCCTTTGGATCAGTCAATACAAAAATCTCTTCAATTTTTTTTCTAAAAGCCAATCTCAGATAGACTAGGCTGACAAACTGTATCATATCAAGAAAGAAATGGCCTAAATACAAGGCAAAAACAAATGATCTCCTAAATAAAATAGAACTCGTGTAGATATCGCCAGAACAGCGAATAGCACGCATGGGACACTGGCTGATAGGAGACCATGCAAACAAACTGAGTATCCCCATAATATATATTGCCGCAGTTGCAACGTCGCAACTGAAAAAGAAACTCTGATCCACTTTATATGCGCCTGCCCGGCACTAGCTAGAGCTTGACTAGGTAAACTATTCTTCAATTCACTTAACGAGGTCTCAGGAATTAATATTAGAGAACTAATATATTCCAGGATGAATTTGAAGACACTCATTCAACAACCAGGTCATGTGAGTCTGTGGCAAAACGGCACTTTAGTGCTAATTGGGTGCTCTCTTCTGAACCACCACTTCTACCTACATACCATTTGACGGTATGGTCGTGTGAGAAGTACAGTATAAGAATTTGACCGTGACCGTGTGAGAGGTACAGGATAGGAATTTGACCGTTTGACCGTGTGAGAAGTGTTCGACCACTTGGTCGTTTCAAAACTATAAATAGGAACTTGACCGCATGGTCGTGTGAGAGGTACGGGACAGGAGTTCGACAGTGTGGGAAGTACAAAACAAGAGTTGGACGGCATGAGAAGTAAAGGATAGTATAGAATATGAACGGGTAATTATTTAGAAAATAGCTTCCACCCCCGATTTTGATAAAACTTTAATATGTGAGGAAGGTATTTTCTAAGAATTTTGGTATATACAGTGACAGTCAAAAATTTGTATACAGCTAATATTTCCTACTACCGATGTTAAACTGAGCTATTTAACCAGTTATAAAGGTAATGTTTTCAACATAAAATTAAAGCTTAAAACTCATTGCTTTATTATTCACTACATTACAGTTTAAAATTAGAAATTTTCGTAAAATATTCACGATGAAGGAAGAAATCGTATAAAAAATGCAGTCAAGAGTTAGTATACACATTTTTACCCAACAAATTTGTTCCTTATTTTTGAAGATACCTACCTAATTTTTATTCGGGGAAAAAATTCCGAAGGAAAAATAATTGGTGATAACCCCGATAATTTCGCCTGGATATATGTGAGCAACCATGTTTCGAATAACGATTTTTTTTTACTACAAGCTACTTTCTTTAACGCTTAACAAAGTATGCAAGAATTGGATTTCAACGGTTTAGAAGATATTTACTAACGACAAAAGATGATATCGAAGTCCTAAGATATAGGGACATTAGCTCCAGCCGCCTGCCTGACAGTTGTTGACCCTTAGCTGAGCGACGAAGTTGCTTGAACGGCTAAGGCCACTTACTGAGCGGCGACCAATTGAGTGACGAGTGATTGACCGACGAATTTGGGTGACGAGTAGCCTTTTGTCGCTCAGCGATGAACTGAAAAATTAAAACAAAATTGAATACAGAGCGACATCGCTCTATCGCTTACAAAAATCGCTCGCCGCTCGCAAACTACGTGGACGCAACTATACGATTTCATGTTTTAATTTTAATGAGATCGAGAATCTAAAACCTAAGAAATCTCCTGGTTATGATTTGATTACCGGAGAAATTCTCAAAGTTCTACCTAGAAAAGCATTGATTAAGCTTCTCCATATTGTAAATGCTGCACTTAGATTAAAACACGTGCCGAGCCAATGGAAAGTTGCGGAAGTCATAATGGTTTTAAAGCCAGGAAAACCGCCAAATGAGATAAAATCGTATAGACCGTTTTCGCTTCTTCCAATCATATCGAAAATTTTCGAGAGGATATTATTAAGGCGTCTCCAACCGGTTATAGAAGAAAATAATCTTATCCCTGACCACCAGTTTGGGTTCAGAAGCAAGCATTCGACGATTGACCAGGTGCATAGAATTACTGACGTAATCGAGAAAGCATTTGAAGAAAAAAAGACTTGCTCAAGCGTATTTCTTGACGTCTCGCATAAGGTGTGGCATGATGGCTTGAAATTCAAACTACAACAAGTTCTCCCTGTATGCTTTTCGATATTCTAGAATAATATCTCGGGAATGGAATTTTTCGTGTTAGACATGGAGTCGAATACTCCGAGCTCAAAGAAATTTCGGCCGGCGTACCGCAAGGAAGCGTTCTTGGACTGCTTCTCTATTTGCTATATACTCGTGATATACCGAACGAATATGGCACTATCCTTGCTACGTTTGCCGATGACACCGCTATCCTAGCAGTAGGTAAAACAATCGAAGAAACGACTGCAAAACTGCAAAACGCACTGAATAATGTAAATGAATGGACGAGGGACTGGCGGATTGCCCTCAACGAATCTAAATCTGTTCACGTGAATTTCACTTACAAGAAAACTAATGACTTGCCAATTTTCCTAAACTCGGCCCGAATACCCTATGCAAACGAGGCCAAATACCTGGGAATGACACTCGATGCAAGACTGAAATGGAATTCGCACGTGAAAATGAAACGAAAAGAACTCGAAATTAAATATAGAGAAATGTACTGGTTACTCGGAAAACATTCCCAGCTCAGTACTGAGAACAAACTGCTTTTATACAAGCAAGTGCTAAAGCCGGTGTGGACCTACGGTATACAACTTTGGGGTTGTACCAAGAAAGCAAATGCAAATATTTTACAAGCTTTTCAAAATAAAGTGCTAAGAGAAATTGTCCAAGCACCGTGGTATAGTAGAAACGACGATATCCACAGGGATCTCGGAACTCCGACAATCGAAGCTGAAACTAGAAGCTTCGCGAGAAAGCATAGAAACCGACTAATCGGACATGTCAACAATACAGTCCTACAAATTTTGGATGAGAGCAATTCATTGCGCCGACTACGAAGGACGAAACCTTTCGACTTGGCGAGATAATGATTAACCGCGTCTAGATTGCGGAATATGCAGGATCTTTCAGTGGAAAGAAACCTGCCAAACGTTTTTATTTCATGATAGAAAAATTGCTTGATAAGTTAATACTTAGTTGCGATATCTAACAAATTTATATCGAAGGGTGGTGTTTTTTTAGTCAGTAAGAATCTGACACTACTATAAGCACGCGCTTGCTATTCTCATAGTGTCTATGGAAGATTTTTCACCTACCCTCGAAAAAAAAAAGTTTTAATTTGTTTGCGCCGCTCAATCGCTCGTCGCTCAGTACGTGAACTTAGCCTAAGCCACCCCGGAAAGCGGAGTTTATTAAATTTATCGCGCGAAGTGCACGGCTTACCCACTCTTGGCCCCCACATACTGTCAGGAGTAAAGAACGTGCCTAGCTTTAAATCAAAATAAAATAGCTTATATTGAAAAACAGGATTGCTTATTTCCAGACGAATCTAAAATTGCCATACCTAAGTTGCATTTTATTTTCGAAACTAGACAAGTCCGACATTAAACATACATATATGCATATCAAAATTCTTAGAAAAAAAAAAACATTCTATCAAAATTGGGGGTGGATGCTATTTTGTAAACCGATGAAGGCAATTTGCCAACGTGACCGTGTGAGAACTACAATTTAAGAATTTCTGCTGTGATAAGAAAATGTTCTTCCTCTTTTATCAAGCATAACGGCAACACAATCTGGAATGTATTGGCTGTAAAAACTTGATAGTTAACGTTTAATTTCACATAGCATGTAGCATCAAGGAAAGTATTTAAAGCAATTTTTACTTTAGTAGAACGATTAATTAAACCGAACGCTAGTCGCTTACAGTTCAAACACAGAGCATGCTGAACTCATTCGGCAAAGATAAACATAATTCCTGTTGGCCAAATAAAGCAAACGTCGGTATCGATTGACAGAAACGCCTTTCGTACGTACATGAAAAACAGCAAAAACTGGGAAACACAATGACCAAATGGGCGTATATTTTCTACCAGTTCTTTGCATTGGTATCATTGCCTAGTGAAATTGCACCAGTCACACGCTTTATAGTCCGCATCTGATTGCATAAACAATTCACTCAGCCACAGACCACACAGCACCATTTATATTACACAATTCGGTTTTGGAAGAGAAATAAAAAATAAAATTGCACACGTGCTTTGATTTGACTCACCACCCGATCCGTTATGACCTCTTCCTTGCCCTCGGGATGCCATATCACGCGAATCTCACCCTTTGACAGAATATCCAATTCGTCGTCATCGTCGCCAGAGAAAGCTTCCGAGTTCTCCAGCACGAGGCCGAATTTGACGCGACCCTTCTTATCGATGCGGAATATCTCATCTTCGTAGAAGTATTGATTGTCCACCGAAGGGGATCCTGCTGCGGAAGGACTATTCTCCCGAACTCGGGGTGGCGGCTGAGGCGGTGGCGGTGACGACGGAGGAGGTGTCGCTTCTTGTGGTGCCGTCGTCGAAGTCACCCCAGTTGCCATAATCAATTGAGCATTTAGTGTGCGGCTGCGGCGGTATTAAATCGGAAGGAATTTATGTTTTTTTGCTCGCCAAATCCAATTTTGAATTTTCACTTTTAGAAATTTTGTTGCTTTTCTTTTGGGGTTTTTTTTTTTGTAAACGATTACTATTTGCTTTCCTAAAATTAACGGCAAATTGTTTTTTTTTTCGCTCAAGTACACTGGAGGGACAAGGGTTTTTTGATAGAATTTTGACGGCTGTTCGAATACACTGAACTGTAGTTTTGTGTGTACTCTTTTTAATGGTGGAGCTTTGCAGAATAGCTGTTAGAGGGGGCGCGTGAGTTAAATCAGCTGATTGAAGGTGGTGGGAAATTTGAAAAGAGGAAATTTTCTTGCATACTAGTTAGGCGCCGAGGAAATATGTCAAAGCTGCAACGCATTTTATGGTGACCATTCAAACATTTCCCTATTTTGTGAAAACCTCATGAAATTATTTTTAGTCGCAGGCATCGGTATAGGTACATGGATAGCTAGTGAACTGTAATAGTCTAAGATCTCTGCGAATTCTCGTGTGCAAACCGCTACCGCTGTTGTGAAATGAAAAACTTCTTCGGAAATACACATGGGATAATTAGCATTAGCAAAATTAATTCACGATGAAAGATTTTTTCGCATTAGCAATATGAAAAGCAGTTGCTAAATTTGATGAAATGTGAAATTATTTTTTTCGCAGTGTGCGTTGCGTTCACAGAACAGAGAAAGAGAAGTAGAAGAGAAGGAAGTAGCCTCATGCAAAACGAATACATACATTAGCGTATACACTCATACCTTATGTACATTTCCATTTTGAATTGTTACAAAAATTCAAATTATTTTCATGAGATATACAGAATTATCTTTTTTTTCATTCATTGCAACAGTGATAACGAATTTTTGTAAGCAATTTATTCTATTTTACAAATAAAAGAAAGATGCTTTCCTTTTTTCCACTGCGAAACAAGAGCTCTTGTTATGTTTAAACAAGAATTAAGTTGACTATCCATGTAATAATGTTTTCGTTAATTGAATTGAAGAAAACGCACCAACGAATATTTTTCATAAGATCGTTCGCAAAACTATTCTTTAATAAATTTAAGCATATTGTCACCCGTTTGGTTTTTTAAATTAAATCAATTTTTTGATGTATTGACATGTTTGTCATGTTAACACATTAATCAACATTATAAAATCGATCATCCTTGCAAAAATTTACTATGGATTATGTATATATGGAAAGTGTGCAAAATCGTCCATACAACTTATTGCACCAGCCTACCACTCAGCGATAAGGATCAGCCTAAAGGCATTTAAATCAACCTCCATCAAAAATCTCCTCACCGAATCAGGTCTTCCCTCCATCCAGGATAGAATTAATTACACGACTCACTTACTTCTTACTTACTTATGTCCTTTAACCCCTCGGGGGGCATAGGGCGTCAACCACGCATGCGCGCCATCGTGTTCGGAGTTCTGCAACGCGTTTGAGCTGCCTCCAACTCATTCCTAAAGAGCTCGATTCCTCCTCAACTGTTCTGCGCCACGTTTGCCTAGGGCGTCCCGCTATTCTGCCTGCCTGTGTGAGCGGATTCCACTGCATAGCGTATTTCGCAATGGAGTTGTCTTCGCGCCGTAGGGTGTGTCCAATCCATTGCCACTTTCTTCTTCGTATAGTAATGCTTATAGGTTCTTGGCCCGTTCTCAGATAAAGCTGTTCGTTGGAGATGCGGTTCGGCCAAAAAATCCTCAAGATGATTCTTAAGCATTTGTTTACGAAGACTTGCAGCTTGCGTGTGTTAATGGTGTCCACCTTCCAGGTACTGCACCCATAAAGCAGCACTGATTCTACGTTGGAGCGGAACAGTCGTAGCTTGGTTCTTAAGCTAATAACATTGCTTCTCCAGATTTTGGACAGCATTCCGAACGCAGCTTTAGCCTTCCCGATTCTGCTGCACACATCCAGTTCGGTGCCACCGCGATTAGCCGAGACGACACTTCCTAAATATAGAAAGTTATCAACTTTCTCGACTTGCTTTCCGGCAATGTTAAGTTGAGCGCGGGTATTGGAAGTACTCAGGGCTTTTGTTTTGGCTGTGTTTATTTTTAGCCCCACTTTGTTTGCCTCAGCTTCTAGATTTTGGGCCAACAAATGAAGATCCATTATCCGATGTGAAAGTAGACAAACATCGTCAGCGTAATCTAGGTGTTTAAGGTAAGATGTCATAGTCCAACGAATTCCAGAATTAGCTTCCGTCAATGCTGCACGGAGTACATCGCTGATAACCACCAAGAACAATAGTGGGGACAGTATGCACCATTGACGTACTCCACTTTGGACTTCAAAATCGTCCGACACCTTACCATTGTGCACGACGTGACACTTACCGCCCTCATATGTAGCCTTGATAATAGCTATAAATTTTCTGGAATGCCTCTCCTGCGCAAGGCCACCCAGATAGCATCTCGATTCAAGTTGTCGAAAGCCTTCTCGAAGTCGATAAACAGTAAATGTAGCGGAGACCTATACTCAACGCATTGTTCGATTATGATCCGTAAGGTGTTTATGTGGTCGATGCAGGAGGATCCAGCGTGAAAGCCTGCCTGTTCGACATCGAGAGTTGAATCTAAATGATCTTTAATTCGTTCTAGAATTATTCTAGCTATTATTTTGGCTACAGCTGGAAGAACACATATACCTCTCCAGTTACCGCACTCCATCAAGTTACCCTTCTTTGGAAGCTTAATGATCATCCTCCTTTTCCACTCCTGTGGAAATTGTTCACTATCCCAAGCTCTCCGTATTAGCGGATGCAGCAAATCTGCCGATGTATTTGGCGCCGCTTGAAATAGCTCGGCAGGGATGCCATCAATACCCACCGCTTTGTTTTTCTTGAGGGACTTGATTGCTGTTATTATTTCAGCTTTACTGGGAGGTACGGTGCGAATTCGGGAATTTGTTGCTTCGAACTGCTCATTCGAATTCAAGATCATACCGCCGTCGTCTAAGTGATTTAGCACTGCAGCAAAATGTTCTCTCCATCTAGTGAGCTGATCCTCATCCGAAATCAGAAGGTCACCGTCTAGACTCTTCACTGGATGTTGTTTGAAGTTTCGACCACCAATGAGCTCCTTAGTGATGTTGTAAACAGTCCTACTGTCGCACCTACTCGCTGCTTCTTCAGCCCTTGAGGCCAGTGAGTTGACATGTTGACGCTTGTCACGTCTCACACTACGCTGCACTTCTTTCTTCTTCGCACGGTATTGGGCTTCAAGCTCGGTTCTCTCTACTGCTGAGGCCGCTGCAATCCGAGCCTTGATTGCTGTACGCTCATCGATCCGTCTCCAGGTGTCTGTAGAAAGCCATGTGCGGTAGTGTTTCTGCTTTTTACCGACATACGTGCGTGCCCCAGTCGCAAACGCATTTTTCACAGCACTCCAGTGGTCATCCATGTTCTCTATGCTGCTGATTGCTTCTGCTTCTAAGGCAAGATGGTCCCAGAACTGTTGGCGCACTTGGGGAACCTTGAGCCTGTCGATATTAAACCTGGTGATGTTAAGCAGGTTTGAGCGGTTGCTGTTGACGGATGGAGTACGAAGGCGTAAATGAGCTACCATAAGATGGTGGTCTCGTTCTTGTCCGACGTCAACTCCACGTCTGTTTCGGACGTCCAGGAGACAATTTCTAAAGCGGCGACTGATCGCAATGTGGTCGATCTGGTTGGATGTTCGTTGCCTATCAGTAGAGACCCAACTGATCTTATGGCAGGTGTAATGCTTAAACAGCGTACCTCCGATGACTAGGCGGTTGGTATTGCAGAAGTCCACAAACCGCTCACCATTGTCATTACGGTCTCCCACGCCGTGAACTCCCATCACGTGCTTAAGCATGGTGTTGTCGCTACCCACCTTGGCATTGAGATCTCCCATTACCATTACGATGTCTCCATTAGGCGTTTGGTTGTAGGCGGCACCTAAGTGGCTATAAAAATTATCCTTTTCATCCTCAGTCGCGTCTAGAGTCGGAGCATAACACTGTATGATGGTAATTTTTCTAACTCTACTCTGGAACCTAGCCGTCAATATCCGGTCACTATGGGGTTTCCAGGATATGAGGCTACTACGTGCTGCTGGAGTTAGCATGAGTCCTACGCCAGAACTCCATGCACTTCCAGCTGGTTTACCAGAGTAGAGCATGACAGTGCTTTTTGTTGGGGAGATGTATTCCCCAGCATCGTACCATCTTATCTCGCTCAGCCCTAAGATGTCGATTTTATACCGTGCGAATTCGCGCTCCAATTGGAGGAATCTAGCGTTATAAGGCCCTTCCTTGAGTGAGTCCAGGAGGGTCTTAACGTTCCAGAATCCGATCGTTGTCCGTGTCCGATAGCCAAAGGTCGTCAACAAATGATCAGTCCGTATCCGAGGCGTATGTTTCCGTTTCGGAGCAATAGTTTGTTTTACGGTTGCGGCTCGCTGGGCCACAGACCAACCGACACTTATCCTGTTTTTTGGCGCAAGAAGATCGCCATTCGTCCTCTCCCGTTAGCAATTTCCGAAGAAATTCCCAGATGGCACCACGAGGAGGTGGGAGTAGGGCTTACTAACAGAGCTGCTAGGTTTTCGGCTGCAGTGGCTCCTACTCGTTACTTAGCGGACCAGCACCTATCGGGAGATGCTGCCCCTACGAGGCCTTTGTTAGTCGTTTGCCATCGACGTCCATCGACATTACACGACTTCACTGGTCTTAATTAAGTTGAATACGCCCCAAAGTACGCAAATAACGTGTGACGCGAAAAAAATCCTTGCCCGGAAGAAAACACCAAAGTACCCGTCAACAATTTATAACACGATCCAAGTTGCCAAAAACATGGGTATACCAATACTTATCCAACAAGGTAAATCCTCGTCTTATCCCCCATGACTGCTAAGAAAGGAATCAATTGACACATCCCTTAACACTCTTCCTAAAACTTCTACCCCCAAAGAAACCTATATACAAATGTTTCGGGAAATATATGGTAAAAAAAAAATTAAACTGGAACTTTATTTTCACTGACGGGTCCAAGACTGCAAATGAAACAGCTTTCGCAGTTGTTGATGGTACTGGCAAAATACTATCCAAAGGACTAGTCTCATATGGTGCCTCTGTGTTCTCAGCCGAGGCTATAGCAATCTTGAGAGCCGTAGAAATTGCGAAACATCAAAAAAACCATCATTTGCACAGACAGCCTTCCAGTTATAGCGGGTATTAAAAACATCAATCATCATCAATATGCCCAACCAATGAAACACTAACAATTCAGCACCTAGTTTACGAATGCACCAAGCTCCAGACAACAACAAAACAACTTTTTCCCAGCGCTACATTTGCTGATCTACTCAACAATCCTTAATATAACAATTCAACAATTCTTAATATAAAAAATACCTTTAAGCTATTGTCATTTTTAAAGTTAGAAAATGCAATTTAATTTAAATTTAGCTCACATTCCAGTATTTACTTATACTTATTTATTTTTTTTTTTATCTTTTCTTTTGCATTACACAAACAGCCGTAAACCCTCGGGTTAGTGCTAGTTATATATTAACTTTGTAATTTACTTTATGAGTTAATAAACTCATAATAATAATAATAATGTATTGACAAAATATATTTTTTTTTTTTTCCGAGGGTTGGTGAAAAATCTTCCATAGACACCATGAGAATAGCAAGCGCGTGCTCATAGTAGTGTCAGATTCTTACTGACTAAAAAAACACCACCCTTCGATATAAATTTGTTAGATATCGCAACTAAGTAATAACTTATCAAGCAATTTTTCTTTCACGAAATAAAAACGTTTGGCAGGTTACTTTCCACTGAAAGATCGTGCATGCTCCGCAATCTAAACGCGGTTTATCATTATCTCGCCAAGTCGAAGGGTTTCGTCCTTTGTAGTCGGCGCAATAAATTGCTCTCATCCAATATTTGTAGGACTGTATTGTTGACATGTCCGATTAGTCGGTTTCTATGCTTTCTCGCGAAGCTTCTAGTTTCAGCTTCGATTGTCGGAATTCCGAGATCCCTGTGGATATCGTCGTTTCTAATATACCACGGTGCTTGGACAATTTCTCTTAGCACTTTAGTTTGAAAAGTTTGTAAACTATTTGCATTTGTTTTCTTGGTACAACCCCAAAGTTGTATACCGTAGGTCCACACCGGCTTTAGCACTTGCTTGTATAAAAGCAGTTTGTTCTCAGTACTGAGCTGGGAATGCTTTCCGAGTAACCAGTACATTTCGCTATATTTGATTTCGAGTTCTTTACGTTTCATTTTCACGTACGAATTCCATTTCAGTCTTGCGTCGAGTGTCATTCCCAGGTATTTGACCTCGTTTGCAAAAGGTATTCGGGCCGAGTTTAGGAAAATTGGCAAGTTATTAGTTTTCTTGTAAGTGAAATTCACGTGAACAGATTTAGATTCGTTGAGGGCAGTCCGCCAGTCCCTCGTCCATTCTTTACTTTATTTAGCGCGTTTTGCAGTTTTTCAGTCGTTTCTTCGATTGTTTTACCTACTGCTAGGATAGCGGTGTCATCGGCAAACGTAGCAAGGATAGTGCCATCTTCTTTCGGTATATCTCGAGTATATAACAGATAAAGAAGCGGCCCAAGAACGCTTCCTTGTTTTACGCCGGCCGAAATTTCTTTGAGCTGCGAGTATTCGTTTCCATGTCTAACACGGAAGAGTCTATTCCCCAGATATGATATTAGAATATCGTATAAGCACACAGGGAGAACTTGTCGTAGTTTGGATTTCAAGCCATCATGCCACACCTTATCAAAGGCCTGCGAGATGTCAAGAAATACGCTTGAGCAAATCTTTTTTTCTTCAAGTGCTTTCTCGATTACGTCAGTAATTCTATGCACCTGGTCAATCGTCGAATGCTTACTTCTTAACCCAAACTGGTGGTCAGGGATAAGATTATTTTCGTCTATAACCGGTTGGAGACGCCTTAGTAATATCCTCTCGAAAATTTTCGATATGACTGGAAGAAGCGAAATTGGTCTATACGATTTTACCTCATTTGGCGGTTTTCCTGGTTTTAAGACCATTATGACTTCCGCAACTTTCCATTGGCTCGGAACGTGTTTTAATCTGAGCGCAGCATTTACAATATAGAGAAGCTTAATCAAAGCTTTTCTAGGTAAAACTTTGAGAATTTCTCCGGTGATTAAATCATAGCCAGGAGCTTTCTTAGGTTTTAGAATCTCGATCTCATTTTTGAGTTCCCTAAGCGTTGCACTTGTGAGTGTTAAATTGCCAGATGGTAAGTCCGGCCTATTGACGTTATCGTAAACCACTTGACTATCGTACGGTTTAAAGGTTTCTTCCAGGTGGGCCGCAAAGACGTCCGCTTTTTCTTTATCTTCCCTTGCCCATTCATTTTGATTCAATTTAATTGGCGGCGCGGGGACTTTGGGCCTTTTGGTGCCTTTTATGGCTTTCCAAAGTGAATAATTGGAATATTTTTTCGCTGTTAAACTTTCAAGGTAAGAGCCTATTGCACGATTCTTAAAATCCTTTATAGTTTTCTTCAACGAATTGCACAGACGATTCAAGTGTGTTTTATGCTGCGGAGCACGACTCTGTTGCCATTTTTTACGCGCTTTTCGTTTTTCCTTGACCAATTCCTTTATTTCCGGAGGATATCGTAAGCCGTATTTGTCCGGCGTTTTCCTTGGAATGGGAGTATTATTCCAAGAGGCGAGCTGTACGATCTCGACGAAGCGATCAACTTCAACCTCAAGTTCATAGGGTGTCGTAAGTGGAACGCTCAGTTCAACATTGTCTTCAATTTCGTTCCTAAAACCTTCCCAGTTAGTTGTTCTACCAGTTAATCTCGCTGACTCTAGGTTATAGACTAGTTTTTCGCTCAATGTCAAAATAATTGGGGAATGATCAGACGACAGATCAAAACTCTCTTTGACTTTTATGTGGTTGGTAGATATTCCTTTCACAACGAAAAAATCTATCAGATCAGGTATTTTTGAAGTATCAGTTGGCCAGTAAGTCGGTTTACCCGTCGAATGGAAATCGCAATTGTACTCCATACCTGCGCCATAGAGCATTCTACCTTTTTTCGAACTGTATCTTGAGCCCCAGAACGTGTGTTTCGCATTAAAATCGCCGCCAATAATGAAATTAGGTTTAAGCGATTCAAACATGTTAGTAAAATCACTTTTTTCAAGCGCGGAACGCGGTGGACAGTAGATAGACGAAATTTTAAGAGTGCGCTGACTATTTTTAACTCGAACCGTGCACGGTTGCAAAGTTTCAAGCTCTATCTTTAGGTCTTCCGATTGTTCGATACAGTCTTTAATAAGCAAGGAAGATCCGCCTCTCGCTGTTTCCGAAGGGTGACAAGCGTGGTAATCATTATAGCCTTTTATTTTTAAATGCGATTCCTTTTTGATGTGGGTTTCAGAAATCAAGCAAATATCAATATCTTTTTGGCGCATAAATATTTCTAATTCGTCAAGTTTTTGTAAAAGTCCGTTTGCATTCCAAGTACATATTTTCAACATTCGTTTGTCATTCATGTTCTAGTTGAAGTGCGCGTTTTCTGTGAATTATTTTCAAGCTTAACCAGCCTTGTTCTTCAAGTTTCGCGAGAATAACTGAGAAAACATGAGAAAAGGGGTCGGTCGAAATTTCAAGGTTTTTTGGTTTTTCGGAAGCCACGGCCTGAGCATAAGACTGCATTGCTGCTGTCCGAGGGTCATTACCCGGTGGCTTTTCTAATCTTAGCTTTTCAGTACCGTTTCTTTTAAGAGCAGAGGTCGAGGGCTTTTCTGTTATCAATCTTTCCCTCACCTTTTTGTGCTCTGAATCCGGTAGTTTTAGTTTGCCTACTTTCTCCGGCGCGATCTTACGCTTTGGTTTAGTTTGCAATTTTGATTTTATATTTAGTGGCTTAAGGAACGCATCTCTCCGTTTTTGCAACTCCTTAGCTACTTCACAGCCTCTATAATTTGCCGGGTGCTTTCCCTTACAATTAACACATGTTGCAGAGGTTTGTCTTTTTACTCCACAAACTTGGGAGAGGTGATTTCCGGCGCATTTCACACATCGTGGTTCTTTTCGACAATACGTTTGCGTATGATTGAATCCTTGGCATCGTTTGCACTGAGGTATCAATATTGTATTCTTGCGCATGGGTTCGATTTTGACTACGACATTCAGAATTGTTCTTATTTCGTAAATCTTATCCAAACTCTCAGCTTTATCAAAAGTTAGCATAAAAAGAGGAAGCCCGCGCTTTACCGTCGTTTCCTCGCCTTCCAATTTTTGTTTTTCCCGTTTAATTAAATTTACTGCATCGACGATTTTAAAGTTTTTGTTTTTCAAATCGTGAACAACATCTTCCTTTAAGCATGAGGCATGAAGTCCTCTAGCTACGACTCGTATCGGTCTTTCAGATTTATTTTCGTAAGTATACCACTGAATTTTTTCAGTATTCAGTTTATTAGATACTAAGCGGTAACTGTCTGAGTCCTTTACGTTTACTTTCCATTTGTTGTTGTTGAGCGATGTTACTTCAAAATCGGATAGCAACAGAGGTTTAAGAATAGAATGCAGTTTATTATAGTCTGCAATTCCGCTTACGTTTATTGGCGGCGGTGATCGTACCTTAGTTCGTGGATTTTCTTCGACACATGTGTTTATTTTGTCACGCTGTTCGTTATCTTTTCGCTCATTTTGCATTTTTTCTTGCCTCGTTACCATTTCGGGTGAAGAACCAGCTTTTCGTTTCTTAACTGGTCGTTTTTTTAGAATCCAGTTAGTTTCCCGAGCTAGTTCTTCTTCATCCGTTTGATAATCAGTGTTATCGGGGACGTTTGAACTCGCAGCAGACTCATTACGAGGTTTCTTCATATCCTTAAATGCTTTATTTTCTGCTTTAAGTACATTTAATTCTTGTCTTAGTTCTTCGCAGAGAAGTTCCATTTTACTTAGCCTGGTCCGGAGTTCCATATTTTCGTCCGTAAGGCTTTGAATTTTCGTTGAAGTCCGTTGTTCGTGCGCCGACACTATCGATGTCGCCGGACTTCTAGTTCCGCACGTTTTTATTGTAGATCTTGATGGTGGAGATCTAACTACCCTGGTACCTTTTTTAAAAGGGTCAGATGAACGCAATAAATGGCTCTCCCCAGAATCCGTAGAGCCGACCTCCGAAGAGGGTGGATTTTCCAGTGTACCTGGACTGCCACCTGGGGTATTTATATCTTTTGTTTTGTTCATTGCATACTTTGTATACGCCATACTCGGTATACGGAGGGTGGATTTTAGTCGCCTCTTACGACAGGCATGCCTACCTCTGGTATATTCTAACCCCTACCCGAAGGGGGGTGACAAAATATAACAAATTTTATATCTTACAAATAAAATATAATTAAACGTAATAAAAATAAAAAGAGCATTTTAGGGATAACTTATTGAACTTATCGCAATTAACCCTACAAACGATACCGTCCTTTTTGTTTTGTTAATAAATTTTGTGATGTTAATAAAACTAGCAGAAAACATACAAAATGTTTAAGCTTTAGTGAATTAAACCAAAGAGGACTATTTTGGGAAATAGTTGCCTCACATATGGAAATCGCCGCAATCATGGATTTTTGTACTGTGGCACTGAAAAGATTGGTAATTGTTAAATGGTTTTTTAGATATTGTTTCATAAGAGGAACGCATTTTTTAATATATTCTCCCTCAGTGAAAATCATTTCTAAGAACTCGTTAATATCGTTTTCTTCTTTGGATAGTTCCTTCACATTTAAAGCCGAGGATCTGTAGCATCTTATGGTTTTCGCCAATTCGGATTCAGGAGCAGCTGTAAAAATCGAGTTAATATTGAAAAAAAATTAAATGACATTCTTTCACATACCATTCTTTGCAAGAAGTATTTTATTTACTTCGTCAGTGGCGACTTCTTCCTCATTAATGCATATTTTTTGGGGACATGGCACATGTTTTCAATATGCATAGAAGATGGCACCTCACGTCCAATCTTTCCTCAAGTCTGCTTTACATTTGTGCAGCTGAGAGGTTCCAAAAAAGCGCTTCTAATTATAAAAAATTGAATATTTTATGTATTTATACGAATTACAAAATATTAGAAGATGCATATTACCTTTGTACATATAAAAGGCACGCAACAATGTGTTGGACTTTTCTTCTATTCCAGCTTTGCAGGAAAAAGGAGCTGAAACGACTAACATAAAAATCGAAATTTTCTAGTTTAATTTCATGTGGTCTCTCGTTTAATTTGAAGTTTGAATTACATATTCATATACATGACTTGCATATGGAACAGAGGCCACGCCGAGAGAGTAGACCCAGCCAGCTTCCAACAATTTTTCACCTTCGTGAATCGGCCCTACCGTCCCTTTAAAATAATCCACTATTTCGTCGATGAGAATTGCAAATCGCGTTCTACCATCTCGGCTATTGTTGTTATTAATGTCGTCGGCACTTAATCAAAAGACACATATATATTGTTTACTAAATATGAAACATTAAATATAATAAAATTAAAACAACACAAGATAACTTTTTTTCCCAAGCGGTTTGTTTACATTTTTCAAAGCATGATTTCAGTTAAACTTAAACTTTATATAACTTAAAATATACTTTTTTGTAAACTCACATATTTCGACGCGACATTTTAATAAAAAAAAAAGCAAATAATGAACTTTGTTAAAAAAAACACTCTTTCTTCTTGCAGCGAATTTATTTATTTACAAAGAGTATTATACCAACTGTCAAAAATCTATCTCTGTGATGAGTTACATAAAAATTCTACCATGCGGCACTGAAATCAATTTCCCTAGTCTCAATCAGTGTTGGTAAGTTTACAAATTTTAATTAGTTACGCGTAACTAACGTAACTAATGTAACTAATTGAATTAGTTACGTAACTAATGTAACTAACGTAACAAATATAACTAATCCTATATTTTGACAGTTCTTCACAAAAATCTTCACATCAGAATATAATAGGAAGCAATAAGTCGCGACTTTTAAAAGTTCTTATTTTAAGTTACAAAATGTCTCAATCAAAAAATAAAACAAAGCGTCAGTCTGGAGGGCCTGTTTCCAATTCTCGGATTCTCGGATTCATAACGAAAAGATGGTCTGAAAATTCAAGATTGGAGGTGTTGTGCAAAATTTGCAATAAAAAATTTGCAAAACACTGCTCTGCAACGATTGAAAGGACATATGTAGGTATGTTTTTAATCCACAAACGGAATATATAGTTTCACTAATATAGCTATTGTGGTCTATAGGAACACTTGCAAGATGCCTATAGTGCATTCCGAACGTAATTCTGATGAAGAAAGCTATATTTTAATTGACGGAGATGAATCAGTAAGAATAAAATTAATAGTGTTACGTTATCTGTCACTCTGTCAGGATCAGGAGAGGAACATTTTAAGTCTTTTGCTGATCCTGATAGTTATAACCACAACATTCATCAAAAGTGTTAATTCTTATAAGAAAGCTAAAGTGTGAAATATTTAAATTCAATTGTGTGATGGAGTCGTATTCAAGACGATTCTGCAGAGGAAGTTCTTCCAGTCAGAGCCAGCATGGGTTCATCAGATAATCAGGCATCAGGAGAATCTTCAGTTTCAACATGGTCTTTGCCGTCAACATCTTCATCTTTACCTTCAACTTCTACGGGCATCCAATCTTTCCCAAAACATCCTAACAATTCACAGTTGCTTAAACGATCCCGACAAGAAACAAAAGGAATAAAACTGGACAGCTTTATAGATAAGATCAGTGAACCAGAAATAGAGGAGGTCAATAAAGCTTTGTCCAAGTTTTTCTTCGGCTGTAACATTCCTTTCAACGTTGTGGAATCAAAATTGTTTTTGGACTTTATAAAAATAATTCGTCCGTCATACGCTACTCAAATTCCTAACAGGAAATCGCTTTCCTCAAAGTGGCTTGATTATTTATATAATGAATCTAAACAAAAATCATTGGCAGCTACTAAGAAAGACTCAGTGCTTTTAATCGATGGCTGGAAGAATTCTTCGTCAAATACAAAGACTGTCGTTTGTATACTTCATATTCTGAAACCAAGGTGTGTATTATTTGTACATACGAAAGCTATTTCATTTGTATTATTATACATATATTCGTTCTATTTTTAATAGATATTTCTTGATGCGTGGAATTTCAACGGAATTTCAAAATCAGGAGATAAGTTAACTGAAATTGTTTGCGAAGCTATCGATTTGGCTAAAAAGGACTACAACGTTGATGCATTTGCCGTCGTTTCCGACAATGCAAGCAATATGGTCAAAATGGGAAAGAATCCGAAGCATGTCGTTTGGCACTCAAATTGTAATAGTCATACTGGCAATTTGTTAGCAAAAGATGTGCTCGAAGTAAAAGTCAATGACAAAGTCACCACAATTTTGAAGCAATTCAAGCAACCAGATCTTGAACAGGCATTAATCAATAAAAATGGAACCAGAATAAAGCTACCATGTGAAACACGATGGTGTTCATATAGGGATTCGTGCGTATGCCTCATTAATAATTTGATTCCAATGAAAATGCTGGCAGCGGAATTAAATAAAATGAAACCAGATGTGCTGAAATTGTTATTTGACGAAGAGTTTATCAAGAGTGTCAAAAAAAATATTAAGTTCTTCGATCCAATTTGTCAATCGATAAATAATTGTCAACATTCATCTGCTTCATTGGCTGATGCTGTCAAGTTTTGGTTAGAATTAAAAGTTCCAAAACAATTCGAAAATCACTACAAATACCGTCTTGATAACTCGCTTAATATTTATGCACAATTGTGAATAGTGACAAATTAGATAACAATCATCTTCTTCAGATTAATAACTTTCTTTTAAAAATATTGAATTCTGATGGACTAAACGAATGGGAACTTTTTAAATCCAAAGATGGAATTTTTAAAACTTTGTATGAAAAAATGTTATGAATCCAATTAGGTTTTGGAAGACAGCTGATTTCTATGCTCCCAGTCTTGCAAAAGTTGCACTTAAATTGCTTAAAATTCCCGCTTCATCTGCAGAAATTCAAATTTTCGTCATTAAATCACACCCCCTTGAGGAATCGGTTGTCTTTCGAACGTTCAAAAAAGTTACATGTTTCTGTATGGCACAAGAATGGAAGATACAAATTTATCTATTGAGGACTTCGACGAATTAAATTGATTTCATACCTATGTATTTAAGTTACATACATTCTCTTAATTCTTTATGTTCTATGTTTTGTTAAAGGTTTTTTTATTGAACAAAAATATTTTTTACTTATGAATGTTATGCTATATTTTGTTTATCATTTAAAATATTCAGTCAACAATTTTGTAGGCATATTAGTTACATAAGTTACATTAGTTACGTGAAAAATGAGACGAAACTAATTAACATTAGTTACGCGTAACTATATGGGTAACTTACTCAGAGTAACTTACGTTGCCAACACTGGTCTCAATACATCTCGGTACGATACATCTCGCGAACGTCCGGCAAACATACTTCGTATAAGTCAAAATTGTAAGCCCCTTTCTACTTGCGCGAAAAATTAGGTCTTGGGCCCTTCATGGACTATTTGCGTCAAATGTTTATTTATTTTACTCCTTACAGCTGGACTGCTAATCGACCAGAGTTCTAAAGAGATAACATACTCATGCTTTATATGATATAGCTATACCATATATAATATCAAATAAAAATAATTGAATTTATTTCCCATTGAATTAAGTTAATTCAAATTGTTTTACAAATTCTTTTATAACAATACCAAAAGCCGTCAGGCAGAATGACAGTTTTACTTCAAATATTAAATCGGTAAAGAAATAAAAAAAAAAAAAAATAAAATTATGTTGATTCTGTTAAACTATATTTCTATAGGGGTATTCATGCTTCCCCGCATCTGGTCTTGTATCGTTACTTACTTACTTACTTCAAACAATACAAACAATAGGTTAGGTTAGGTTAGGATCGGCCCTCGATGAGGATGTACTTAGACCAGAAAGTAGGTCCATTGTACTGCCGATGTGTAAGGCGGGTGGGTCAGCCTCTTACTCTTGGAACCATTTGCTTCGTTGAATGAAGTCGTGAATTTTAGCCGTGCAGGCGTTGCCGGGATCATTAAGATCATTGTAGAAGTATTCACGCAGAGTGGCCTTCCTGATGTTGGCGAGCGCAGGACAGGCGCACAGGAGATGACTGATGGTCTCTTCTTTCTCTTCATCTCTGCAGATTCTGCAGAAGTCATTATTTTTGAGAGGGTTCCTCTCTTGTACTTCAAGAGTCCGATGGACCTGAATTTATTGAGTATCGGCCAGAGCTGTCTGGCGGTATGACATTGGTCTAGATGTTGCCATCGATGATTGGCTACTTTCTCGGCATCAATTTGAATAAGATACTTAACATAAGACGCTGTCGCTTCGATGTCGGTGATGCTTATGCTATCTGTACCAGAGGAGCCTTGTCGTACTAGTTCGTCGGCTGCACAATTCCCCGGTATGTCATAGTGACCTGGTACCCAGCAAAGGGTGAGGTTTTACTGACCAGCTATCTCGTTAAGAGATAAAAAAACCGCGAACTGCGGTGATTTCGGCTTGAAAAACGCTCCAGTAGTCTGGAAGGTTAACGGAGAGGTGTATGTCCAGATCTTCGGAGAAAATTCCGGCACCGACTCCGTCCTTGGTTTTGGACCCGTCCGTGAAGATTGACAGCGATTCGTTGTAAAGGACATTGCGTTGCGTCCATTCACTTCTGTCCGGTATCGAGTGCATGTAGCTCTTGTCAAAATCATATTCAGTGGACAGATGGTCAGTCGAATTGGGAAGATGACGGTGCATCGAAAGTATATTGGCATGTCCCGTGTGTTGCTCCTTCCACTGCCTGGAGCCTCTCAGTCTTATTGCCGAGCTGACAGCCAATTGTTTACTGACGATGTCAATCGTAAGCAGGTGGAGCATGGTTTGGAGCGCCGCTGTGGGAGAAGTTCTCAGTGCACCAGTAATACTGAGACATGCAACTCGCTGAGTTTTTTCCATTATGGATAGGTTGGATTTCTTCTCCAAGGCGGGCCACCATACCAATACTCCATACATGAGAATCGGTTTAATGACCGACGTGTATAGCCAGTGCATGCTGCTTGGTTTAAGGCCCCAGGTGGAGCCTACTGCTTTCTTGCAGATGTATAGAGCGGCCAGCGATTTCCTGGCCCGTTCGACGACATTCTCCTTCCAAATTAGCTTGCGGTCAAGCTTTAGGCCTAAATAGCTAGCACTATTTGAAAGCTTGATGGTGGATTCCCTTATCTTGGGCGGAGTGAAGTCAGGTAGCTTGTGTTTTCTTGTGAATAAAACTAGCTCGGTCTTCGTCGAGTTAACGGAGAGGCCGCATTTATCGGTCCATCTGAGCAGTTCATTAAGAGCAGACTGCATGACGTCGGCCAGCGTCTGCGGGTATTTGCCTGTTGTTAGAATGGCGACATCATCTGCATAGGCAATAACATTGCATCCAGTTTTTTCGATCTTTAGAAGGGCCTCGTTGAGCACCAAGTTCCACAATAGTGGAGACAGTACACCCCCTTGAGGGGTGCCTCGATGTGCATGTCGCTTGACAGTACTACTTCCGAAGGATGCTGTTATTACCCTGTTCTTTAGAATGTCTTCTATGAAACAACAGATGGATTCGCAGATGTTGAGCCCACGTAAGGCACTGGTAATCGAATTTGTTTCAACGTTGTTGAAAGCTCCCTCTATGTCTAGAAATGACACTAGGGTGAACTCTTTGGTTGAGAGTGATTTTTCGATAGGGTGAATGATGGAGTATACAAACAATACAACAAAAAAATACACTGGCTGTCATTTTGATACTCTTTTACACACTAGCAATGCTCCAGTCCTATTCTTACGGAGAGCGTAGGATTGCAAAACTGAATTGAACATATTTTTTTGACACTTGGTTCTCTGAATTAATAAACTTTATTTAAATGAATGGAATTGGCAGAAATATGGACGAGGAACATGTGTTGATAAATAAAAAGCGCCGACGGGAAAAGGCATTGTGTATTTATCTTAACATGTTTTTATTTTATAAGGAATAATTTGTTGATTTTGACATAAGCTTCAGTGTTGCTACAATACAAAAGAGTGCGTTCACTCTTTGGTGTAAGAAAATACACTTTTACACTTTTACAAGACCAGATAGAACGAAGCGTGAATACCCATTTAAATTTATATTGTTTTCTATACTCTAATGCAGACGCTACGTAGTAAAATAGTACTTTCCAGTTATTCCCATTCAAGATTTGAATTATTTCATCCCACGATAGCACAGTCTGATTCCAATAGAGTCTCCTCAGATCCAGCAGAATAGGGCACGTTCCCAGAAAGTAAGTATACATCTTCCCGCTCCTTTAAATTGCACGGTGAGCAAAAAAAATTGGTAAATCGTTCCGGTGTGGCCTGAAATTCAGTAGTAGCAACTCTCCCACGCTTTAAAAGCTACACTCATCTGTAGTACCATATTGTTTTCGTTGAAATAGTTTCTCTCCTCCAAGCTATGGTTCACAAATCAATATATACTGCGACTCCCGGGTTGAGTAGCCCTTTCCATGAAAGCCATGTTTCCTTCCATCAAGGGTCCTTAATATATCTATCAACGCTACTTTTGTCCACATTACAATATTCGCTCAGTTCTTCCCATTTCCTGAACAGTACAACTTTTTAGTTAAGAAGATAACGAAGCATTATTTTTGGAAGCCGGTGGTCAGGCATATCTACTACTTTTAGGATATACTTGAACTTAGATATTTATGTGCCCAGAAACTCTTTCAAAGCCTCTCTATTGTTAGTCTTAGGTCAATAATAAATTTTACTTGAAGTTATGGAATTGAATTAAATGAATTGTATTCATTTTTGAAAAACCTGTTGATCGTGAAAATTGTAGGTTAAATAAACTAAACTAAAAGTGCAATCCCAGAGCATAATAGGTTCATCATATGCATTCATGTCTCTACATAAAGCATATAATTTGGGGTGTTTACCGAAAGTTTGAAGATGTTCTTTAAAAAATATCTTTGCAGCGCCTCGACTTCATTATAGTCATCATATCCCCATACTTGGCTTGTGTAGCACATAATTGATTTGCTGTCGCTTAGAGTTCTTATTTCACTCTCGTTGATAAATCGTTTCTTTCAAAAACCCTTTTCCAAGTGCTGATTACGGCTCTTCTCGACTCTTTCAGCTCCTCATTTAGGTGACTTGTGTACGATAGTCTGTCTTGGTGTTAGTGTTACCCCTAGGTAGCGATATTTCTTGACTACTTCCAGCTGCTCATGAGCAAACGACAATTTCTACTCTCTGGCGTATCTTCCTGAATTGTTTCGAAATATCAAGACTTTCGATAGCGATGTTTACACTGAGGCTCCATTGCTTAAAATACTTCTCCAGCTTCTTAATCATAAGCTGCAACAGGTTTGGTGATTCAGCGAGTTTCAAGTGCCCCTGGTAAGTGGGATGCCAGATCATCTAAGTATAAGCTAAACAATTGCGGACCTAACATGCAGCCTTGTCTGACTCCTGTATTTGTGGAAAACCATTTAGATATCGTGACACCGTCCCATACTGCCGTCTAATTATCGTTGTATAGACTTTGTATTATCCTTAGCATTTTCGACGATATACGTAGTAAACTTAGTTTATAAAAAAGCACTTGTCTCTTTACTGTATCAAAAGTACCACGAAAATCGACAAAAAGGCATATCTCATGTTTTGTTATGTTAGTCAATACAAATACGAGTATGTTGTTAAACGTTGAGTAGTTCGCTCTGAAGCCAGCCTGAAATTCACTCAAGAGTCCTCTTGATTCTACCCATGTGGACAATCGTTGCAGCAAAACACCCGTAAACAATTTCAGAACATTGTTCAGGAAGGAAAATACCCCTATAGTTCCTGGGTTGTTAGCATTTCCCTTTTTAAATGGAGCGAATATAATATTCTTCTTGAAACTTAGTGGAACCGTACCTTCGTTATAGATCATGTTGAAACTTTTCGTAACCAGGTCTATAAAACTCGTTGACGGATTTTTAAAAAAAACTCGGAGGTTTTCAACTATTGCCTTTTATACTTCCACAAACGACATTTCTTGGTGAATTGATTTTTCCAATATCCATGGGAAAGCATAATGGTGCATAGTTGCAAGGTCATTTACATTCAGAAGATTTTTGAAATGGGCTGCTAAAGCATTGGCATCTAATTTCAAACCTTTGATGCATCTAACACCATTTAACCTCCTTATTACCCTCCAGTATGTTTTGGGATCATTGCTGATGCTCTATAAAACACTATGACTCAAAATATGTGTGTAATGCAATAAAATCAGTTTTTGGCGGAAACTATATTTTCACAATTTATTTACAAAATTTCAGCGCCTCTCTGCCTTCCACATCACTGCTGAAACCACTATACAAAATTCAAATAAAAAAATGAAATCGATTCAAAATGTATAATTTCTAAAATAAGCAACTATTTTTAATTCATAATATTTCGAACTTTTCGGCGTTTAAGATCAAAATTTTACTAAAATTGAAACCGTTTTTTTTAACAACTAACCTAAAAAAGCCATAAAAAGATGACAAAAAAACCATTGGGTAAATGTATTAAATATGAAGGCCATCGTTTCAATATGTAAAAGAGTTTTCTTTTAGGACCGGGGCCTGGAGCATACGGTCTTCCAGCAGAGCTCGGTTATGATGGGCATGATATCCGTAAACAACGCCTTCCGCAATTTTCGTTTGGATCCCAACTTAAGACTATTGATAAACGAGTAAGTCCTGGGCCAGGAGCTTATAAAGTCGAAGGTATAACACGTTATGGATACAACAAGGCTCATCAGTATACAATGGGCGCTCTGACACCCATTGAAGGTACATTTTTGAAAAATTCTAATGAGAATTGCACAAATATTTATTTTGTTTTATTTTTTTAGAAAAAAGCAGAGGCCCCGGTCCCGGTGCACACGAACTCCACGTAAAACCGTTTTTCAAGGGCAGCAATGCTCCGGCATATAGTATGGTATGGAAAAATCATTACCAATTCAAAAATTGTGCTCCTGGTCCAAATGTTTATATGTTTGGAGTGCAACCAATTAAGCCGGGTATTGCAGCATATAGCATGTAAGTGAACATTTTTTGATAAATTGAAACGTTAATATAAGCATATTAATTTAGGGGAATGCATAATCACATTGAAGGAAAGCCTCGATCTCCTGGTCCAGCTACATACGGACGTACCGATTTAAATGTTAAACTTAAACGCTATCCCGCGTACTCCATGACCTCAAACAATACTTTCCAGTTTAAAAATTGTGCTCCAGGATCGAATGTTTATAACTTAGCAGAGCATCAGCCGTACAGGAGAGGGCCGGGATACTCCTTTGGGGTGAGACATTCGGAATATGCGCCACCAATGATTATTGAATGTGATAATTAAAATAAACGTCTTCGTTTTTTGGCAAAGGATTTGTGTTTAACTACAGTAGGAGAAAATTGTCTTAAGAGCTTGTCTTATGTAGAGTAATGGCGGTCATCGGCGACGTACGAGTATCAATTTCTTAATCAGCGCATTCAACTCTTAATATACGGGGTTCTGAACTCTGTCCAACCGATGCGTTGAAAATCATTGCTCAACAAATGTACGGGTAGTGTACGAGCTCGTGCTGCTCGTTGGACATCGTTCCGCATCGCGTTGAGCAACAGTTTCAAAATTACGTGCTGCACATTGTCTTCAATGCGTTGATCTACTTTTGGAATCTTTCATTAGCCGTATTTTATTATCTACTTACTTACTTAGGTGGTGCTACAGTTCGGTGTGAACCTGGGCCTTAACCAACAAGCCTCTCCATTTAGCTCGGTCTTTAGCTAATTGCCTCCAGTTGCGCACTCCAAGTTGATCGAGGTCCCCTTGAACTTGTGCGCGCCACCTACGGCGATGATTCCCTCTACTGCGTCGTCCCTCGGGATTAGATTCGAAAACTCTGCGGGCCGGAGCGTTGGTGTCCATTCGCTCTATATGTCCTAGCCATCTCAGACGTCCAATTCGCAGTTTTTTGACTAGGTCGATGTCGCTGTACAGCTCGTATAGTTCGTGATTGAATTTTCTCCTCCAAAACCCGTCAACGCAAACGGGACCGAAAATCTTACGAAGAATTTTTCTCTCGAAGCGACCAAGGATATCTTCATCCTCTTTTAATAAAGTCCATGTTTCAGCGCCGTAAAGCAGGACTGGGATGATCAAGGTCTTATATAGAGTCTCCTTAGTTGTTCGGGAGAGGGCTTTACTGTTGAATTGCCTTATAAGCCCAAAAAAACAGCGATTGGCAAGAGTTATTCTTCGATTGATTTCTGCACTGATTTTGTTTGTAGAATTTATAGCAGAGCCAAGGTAGACAAAGTCCCTTACTACCTCGAAGTTATAGCTGCCCACGGTGACGTTTTGTTCAATTCGTCGGTGTTGGTTTTCCCTTCTTGTTGACAGCATATACTTGGTTTTGCCCTCATTTATCGCTAAACCCATTTTGGCCGCTTCCGCCTCAATGCTTGCAAACGCACCGGTGACAGCCCGCTGAGTTCTTCCGATAATGTCTATATCGTCGGCGTATGCAAGCAGTTGTACAGGCTTGTAATAGATTGTTCCTCCGGTGTTGGCTTGTGAGTTGCGCACAATCCGTTCAAGTACAATGTTAAAGAAGTCTCATGACAGCGTGTCACCTTGTCTAAAGCCTTTTTTTACATCAAAGGTCTCGGTGAGGTCATTACCGACCTTGATGGAGCAGCGAGCGTTCTCCATCGTCAGCCTGCACAGACGGACAAGTTTGGCAGGGATGTCAAAACTAGACATGGCTCTATAAAGCTCTTCTCTATAGATGCTGTCATAGGCGGCCTTGAAATCGATAAAGAGGTGGTGAGTATCGATTTGGAATTCTTGGGTTTTCTCCAGGATCTGCCGAAGTGTGAAGATTTGATCGATGGTGGACTTTCCTGGCCTGAAACCGCACTGATAGGGTCCAACCAGGCTGTTGATAAAGGGTTTCAGGCGTTCACACAATATCGGAGACTGATGCCTCTATAGTTGGCGCAATTGAGGGGGTCTCCTTTCTTGTGGATCGGGCAAACGATGCTGAGATTCCATTCATCAGGCATACACTCGTCTGACCAAATATTAGAAATGAGTTGGTGTATGCACTCTACCAATTCATCCCCAGCTGCCTTGAAAAGTTCAGCCGGTAAGCCGACAGGTCCAGCAGCCTTGTTCGATTTTAGCTTGGATATTGCTATCCTCACTTCGTTTTGGTCAGGTGGACGGACATTTTGACTATCATCGTCTATGTTGAATGGTTCATTCTGCCTGACAGCGGGATGTTGGTCTTCGTCGCTGTTATACAGTCTGCAGAAGTAGTTTTTTCATATTCTCAGCACCGACTGTGATTCTACTACGAGGTTTCCATTTTCATCTCTACAGGTTTCTGTACGGGTATTACTTCTCTGACACGTTCTTTTTACCTTTGGTAAAACTTCCGTACATTGTTCCTGGAGTATAGACTCTCGATATTCTCGAACGCGCGCTTTTCATGCTCTTTCTTCTTCTTTTGGAGAAGCCGATGTCCCTCCCGTCTCTTTTGCTCGTAGAGCTCACGGGCAGCTCTCGTTTTCCTTTGCAGCGCCGCTTTGTATGCCCATTGTTTTGCTGCATGCACTCGCCGGCATTCTTCGTCAAACCAGGGGTTTCGCGGTGGTAGGCGAGCGAGACCCAGCACATCAGTCGCGGCGTTTCTGATGGCATGTTGGCAGCGTTGCCATTGGTCTTCGGCACTTGATGCTGGCGGTAAAGGGGTGATTGGGAGATTTCGGGATACGCGTTCAGCGAAGAGTCTGGCGGTCTCTTGCGATTGTAGCTTTTCGACGTTAAATTTTCTCACAGTAATTCTTCTTTGTTGCTCATATTGGGATATCCGCATTCGTACCTTGGCTTCAACAAGGTAATGATCCGAGTCTATGTTGGCCGCTCGGAAGGTCCGGACATGCAGAATACTGGAGGCATGCCTTGCGTCGATCGCAATATGATCAATTTGGTTGATCGTGACATGATCATTGGTCTGCTTATGAATGTCGAGATGAGGAAACCATGTGCTTGCTATGGTGACATTTCGCTCCACAGCGAAATCAATTAGCCTTAGTCCGTTATCAGACGTGGTGTCGTGTAGGCTATGCTTACCGACTGCCCTACCAAAGACGTCCTCCTTTCATATTTTGGCGTTAAAATCGCCCAATACGATTTTAACGTCGTATTTAGGACATTGCTCGTATGTTTTGTCGAGGAGCACTTAGAAACACTCTTTGGTGGCAGGGTCCTTTTCGTCCGTGGGGGCATGAACACATATTAAGCTTATGTTAGCGAATTTAGCCTTGATCCGGATAGTCATAATACGCTCGCTCACGTGTCGGAAGCTTAAGACTTCTTGCCTAAGTCTGCCGCGTATGACAAATCCGCATCCGAATAAGCGTTGCCTGTTGCCTTTGTAGCAATCATCGTAGTAGATGTCACAGTTTTTCATCCTCTTTTTGCCCGGCCCATCCCATCGCACTTCCTGGATGGCGGTAATATCTGCTTTATAGCAGTCTAGGGCCTCTACTAGTTATTCGGCTGCACGTGGTCTGTAAAGGGACAGAACATTCCACGTACAGATCCGAAGGTCGTTGTCCTTATTTCGTTTGCTGGGGTCGTCATTAGTTAAGTAATCCTTATCCGAGGCTTTTGGTTGTTTCGGAACCATCGATTTTTTACGTGGTAGGGAAGTTACCCCGACGGCACAACCCCCAACCTGGAGGGCCAGTTCCTTAATTATTCCCCTAGGACGAGGGGCCGGGTACACCGGTGCCAGTAGTCCACTACGGGAGTATGAGCGCTGCCGTTGGCCCATTAAGGGCTCCTCCGCCACCATCTCTATTCCAATGTCCTGAACATTGGAAATTACTTACCGACCTGTGTTCCGAATACGTCGAAGCAGCTCGCGCAAGGTATTCACTAAGTTCAACCTAACTGGAACTATAGACGCCACCGTTGAGTCCGTCTAGGGAATTCGTCCGCTGCCGCCTGGTACAGAAAGAAGTGCTCTAGTGAGAGAACACTCTTCCCCCACTCTCTCATCTGCTGCCGCCAAGAATCCTCCAAACGTGGTTGGTTACCCATTTCTTGGATTAAGGTACTAGGCACCCGGCTGTCACCGCGTGGAGGTTGAGAGTAGGAGTTGGTAGGCCTCAGCTGAGTGAAAACGCTTGTGTTTTCATATGATCGCATGTACTACCGTTTGACCAGCGTTCAAAGCGAATATGTTAAATTTTTTCAACTAATTGCGTTGCTCAACGCGGGCAACGCGAGTTTATGCGCTAGTGTACGGGGCTATAAATTTGTTTCTTCATCTTCAGGGTTGAAAAAAGAATTGATTGCAGTTAGTTGAACAGTTACCCACGTGGTGTATGACCGGCATAAGTAATCCTTAAAAATATAGACGATGGCCTGATGATTTCAGATCTCAGGAGATCTAAATCGCTTATACGATAGTATGACGGTCCCGACTTCAAATGAGCAATAAATTCCCGAATACGTATCGAACTTGCCAACAACATGGAGATAGTAACCGCGATCAGTTCCCTTACGAAAAATAAAATGATAGGTATTAATGGTATCAATGCTGAGTACGGTGGCAAAAACTTTGGCAGAATTTATTCACCCACTCATATGAAGAACAAGAGAATATGGGTGATTTACAGAGGAATAGAAAAGACGGATTTTTGTTATAACTTTATTGATTCATAAATAAATTAAACAATCAATAAATTAATATGGTATAGCGCTAGCCACCAGGGCTTTCGGGCTAGTTAACGTTAAAAGGGAGATTAACCCTAGAAAGCTAACCTTATTTTGTGCACTCATTTTGTAAATTCAGTTATTCAGTTATATTTTATTAACAAAAGATATTAAAATTAATTAATCCAAAGTAAATTAACAATAGTTTTCGCTATTTTTTTAATTTAATTTTTTATTTTTTTTATGTTCTCGACATATGGTCTCATGTTGTACTACGACATTATGTTGCTTATTTTTACGGGAGTAAAATTTACGTAGGTTAGCTTTCTGGGGTTAAATATGTAAATAATTCTAATTTAAGTTTTAAATAGAAAAGAGGGATAACCAAATGCTTTCGACAACTCAAATCGAAATGTTGTTTGGTTGACCTTGCGCAGGAGAGGCATTCATGAAAAAGTGAGAGTGAGTGGACAAGTAGATCAACATGTCTAGCGACAAATCAGATTTGGCCAAGCTGGACGTAAAACGTTCTAAGAATTTGATTTCTCCCAGTAGATCGCATATCGGGAACACACTCGGCAGCTGACAGCTAAGCACAAACACATGCAATGAACGCCTAAGCCAGAATAGAAAAAAAAAAGAGACGATTGTGGGTTGATGAAAAACGAAGTACAAGTACCTGCATACAGTAGAACCCCTCTAGTCCGCCCACGTCCGTCGCTCCGGTTAATTCGACCGTGGCCGGAGTCGAGAAACTTCTCCCGATTCGTCGATGACTCACCGCCCGCCGCGCGAGTTACATACATCAGCAGCCTACAGCCGACCAACACCGGAAATGCTGACGACCGTAGAAATGACCTGCCAACAGCATATAAAATAAAAGCAAAGCCAAAACCGCTGGCTTGGTGATTTGCTGAACTCCAACGTCGGTCATTCACATGAACTGATTTCCGTTCATGCTGAAATTGCTGATTGTGATTATTTTGTTAAGATAGGTCATAAGTTAGAAAGTAAGCATTGAATCGAGGAGTTTGGTTTCAACCGTTGGTAAATAAAGTTGCTCGTAATTCAAGTTCGATGTTGTTTCGATTATTTCAATTTTTATCTGGCGCAGTCGGTAGGATTCTGTTCAGTAGAATTAGAATCCAGTGAATCGAATCAAAAAACGTTAAAAGTGTGTAATAAGTGCGAAACGCAGTAATCTAAAGTAAAATTTAGTAGATTACGAAGAAACAAACACTATACATAAAAACACAACCTGGAGCGAAGATTATTACGAAATAGAATTCTTGATAGAAATAGAGGAATGGCAAATATAACGGAGCAATGCTTAGCCATGCTAACTGAAATATTAAACCGTCAAAATCAACCGGTAACACTAGGGAGCAGGCTCGAGAAGGAACTTCGGTATCTGCCTATTTTTGATGGAACACCTGGGACATTGCCATCGTTTATATCATCGGTGGAGAGAGCGTTAGCGGAGCATGAACAAGATCAATTACAAGAAGTCTATAACGTCATATATAACGAAAAAATCATTGGGCCAGCGAAAAACTACCTGGAAACATCGCCGCCGTTGACTTGGACAGATTGTAAAAACAAGCTGAAACTACACTACAAATCAACAAAAGACCAAGGACAAATCATGCAGGAAATCAACATTTTAAAAGTGAGTTCTATTTTGGAGTTATGTAATAAAGTATGTTTATTAGTAGATGATATCGCTGAATGCGCTATATTCACAAACTATCAAGATCTCATTGTTAATAATTTAAGTAGTTTTCTGATCTTAAAAATAAAAGAAATTACAGCAGGGGCTCTAGCAGCCGAATTGTATGATAAATTCAGTCTAGCAGAAATTCGACCAATACTTAATAAATATGTTGTTCAAGATAATTTTAATTTGAAAGAACTAAAATCAAATAAACCTTCTAGAGAATATAAACAATTTGCATCCAGGCCAACACAAAGTAATTTTTCACCACACACAAATTATCACACTAATCACAATAACAATCATAATAATTATAAACAAAATAATTCGAATAACACTAGTAACTCAAGACAAACTCGGAGAGTTTTCAATAATAATAATTATAATACAAGTCGACAGTCCAGAAATAATAGAAATTTTAGCTATAATTCATCGAGAGCAATGGAAGTTGACGCCGTTAGTAATAGGGACGAGGTTAATTTAATTTCCCAGAATGAGTTTTTTATAAACTAGCCTCGGAAATAAACAAAATTTTTATTAATCTAACTTTAAGTGAAGGAAAGTATGTTGCTATGGTAGATACAGGTTCTACAGTTAGTCTATTAAATTCAAACAAAGTTGCAAAAAGTATGTACGAAAGTATAGGAGGGGAAGTAGCACTAACAACAATAGAAGGACAAGTAACTAAACGTATGGAATATGTTAAATCTAAATGTCCAGTTGAATTTGGTCAGACGCAAAATGCTAGAATTAGGTGGGTAAACATTAAATTAGAAAAACCATACGATTTTTTGCTTGGAATGGATTGGATAGATAAAAACGTTAGAACCATAGATATTGAAAATCAGGAAATTGTATTACGCAATGATATAAGGATACCATTTCTAAATAAAATAGTTCAGAATGAAGTTAATACATTAGAAATAGGTGCACTTGAAAATGTAACACTTAACCACTTAAATGAGGAGGAAAAACATGGTTTGATCAAGTTGTTAGAAAAGTACAAGAAACTATTTTACAAAGAAGGGGACACTCTAACTAGCACTACAAGTATTGTCCATGAAATTCGAACCACGACAAGTGAGCAGATCAATTCCAAATTATATAGGTATCCACCTCAGCATGAAGAAGAAGTTAGGAAACAAATGAAAGAAATGGAAGCTCAAGGTATAATCAGAAAAAGCAAAAGCAGGTAAAGTTCACCTATTATAGTAATCCCAAATAAAAAAGATAATTCAGGTGTACAAAAATTTCGAATTGTGGTAGATTACAGAAGACTAAACCAAGTGACAATTGACGACAAGTATCCACTTCCCAATATAGACAGTATATTGGACAAGTTGGGGAAATCTCAATATTTTACGTCATTAGATTTAGCAAAGGGGTATCACCAGATTTTGGTAGCCGAACAAGACATTGAAAAAACGGCGTTTGTTACACCATCTGGATTGTATGAATATGTGCGGATGCCATTCGGATTAAAGAATGCTCCGGCAACATTTCAACGCCTCATTAATGAAATTTTAAGGGATTATATAAATAAGATATGCGTAGTATATTTAGATGACATTCTAATTTTTTCAACCACATTAGAAGAGCATTTAAATTCATTGCAATTAATTTTCAAAAAATTAAGCGAGCATAACTTGAAGATACAACCTGATAAATGCTGTTTCATGAAAAAAGAAACCCATTTTCTAGGGCACATTCTTACTAAAGAAGGAATTAAACCAAATTCTGATAAAATAGAAAATATAATGCGAATTGAATTACCTAAAAAAGAAAAGCAACTCAAAAGTTTCTTAGGGATGACAGGTTTTTATAGAAAATTCATCAGAGACTATGCTAAAGTAGCACAACCACTAATAAAATATTTAAAAAAAGATGTAAAAATTAATATCAATGATCCTCAGTACAACGAAGCCTTTCAAAAACTCAAACTTTTGTTGTCCTCTCATCCTGTTTTAAGGTATCCAAATTATGAAAAAGAATTTGTGGTTACAACGGATGCTAGTGATCATGCAATTGGAGCTGTTCTTTCACAAGACGGTCATCCGATATGTTATGTATCCAGAACGTTGAACAACCACGAGAAAAATTATAGCGTAACAGATAAAGAGTTTTTAGCTATAGTTTTTTCGGTAAATTATTTTCGACCTTATTTGTACGGAAGAAAGTTTAAGATTGTCACTGAACATGTACCAATAAAGTATTTAAATTCGAAGTATAAAGGGAAAGAATTTTCGCCAAGAAATCAAAGGTGGGTTCTAAAGTTGCAAGAATATAATTATGAGATTGAGTATCTTAAGGGCAAGGAAAATAAAGTAGCCGATTGTCTAAGTAGGTTAGAAAATAGTCCACAAATAAATAAAAGGAACAGCAGTGAATCCAATATGGACCTGTCTGACACAATACATTCCGAAGAGGAACAATTACAAAACCATATACATATAAGAGAAGAGATAGTAAATAAATACAAAACACAGATAATTCTAACTTATAGTCCAACTAGGGAGATAGAAATAGTGCATAAAAGAAAAATTATTCAGATCAATCCACAAAGTGAAGAAATAACAATTAAAGAAGTATTAAAGAGAAATGTTACCTCGGGACATATAGGGATTTATTCAGAAGTAGATGATAGAGAATATAACAAAGTACAGCAATGCATAATAGAACTTTTCTCGGGCAATATACGAATTAAGTTTTGGAAAGTAACGAAAAGAGCACAAGAAATAGAAAATGAAGAAGAGTGTCACAAACAAATATCACTGTATCATACTAATGAATCATTACATAGCGGTATCAATGAAACCTATCAGACACTTAAAAATAAAATATATTATCCAAAGTTACAGGAACATATACAACTTATCATTAATAATTGTGAAAAGTGTCAGGGAATAAAGTATGACAGAAATCCAATAAAACCATTGTTTAACACTACCGAAACACCAAATCGAAGAAATGAAATTATCCATATCGACATTTTCCATTACAAAAAACAAAGTTTTGTTACCATTATCGATAAATTAACTAAATTCGCTGTTGCATATTTAATTAATGACAGAAACTGGATTAAAAAGATTGCTATATTAGAATGCTACGTAGCTACTTTTGATACACCAAGAAAAATTATTATGGATAATGAGTTTAAATCGGAACAAGTTGTTAAATATTTACAGGAAAAAGGGATTGAAATACATTGGACGAAGCCCAATAGTCATACTGGGAATTCTGATGTCGAAAGACTACATTCTACTTTAATAGAAAAGATTCAAGCAATAGAAGAAGACATATCAGTAGAACAAAAGATACATAAAGCAATAGGAAATTACAATGATAGGTATCATTCAACAATTGAAATGACCCCAAGACAAGCTAGAAATATTTCAGATACAGCAGCATTAGTAGAAAAGATAAGAAAGAAAAAAATTAATTATATACAAAGACTCAATAGGGATAGAGAAAATTATTTTGAGCACAGAAATGAAGGATATATTAAAAATTATAAAAGAGTAAGACATAAAGATGAACCATATTTTAGGAAATTTCAATTAAAGAACGTCCATGTATCCAATATTAAAAGACCTCCTAAATTTTCAGATCATAATAATAATCCTAGTGATGAGGATAACCACAGTCCAAGGACTTCTACAGGTATATCCAATACGAGAAGAGAACGGGTACGTGAAACTAAGAGTTAAGGAAGTAGAGATAACAAATGATACAGATACGATATTACACATAATAAATCCACCCGAAAGATGCAAATTTTAGATCAGTTAGAATTCAACATAGCACATTTGAAATTAGAAGACTCAGTGTCACTCTACTCAGAAATTAATTTAGTAAGAAGTAAACTAAGAACAATAAGTAAAGCTAATAGACAAAAGCGGGGCTTGTTAAATATTGTAGGCAGAGCTCAAAGTTGGCTATTCGGAACAATGGACGATTCCGATAGATAAGAAATAATGGATCACTTACAGGTCATGGATACTAATAATCATAGGGCTATAGAAAATCTTAATAAGCAAATAAAAATAAACGACCATTATAATAAAACATTATATGATTTAAGAACACTGATAGAGAATGATAGGACAAAAATTTTAGAATCATACAACTTTACAAACGGTATAGTTAAGGAATTAAATTACAAAGTGTTATTTTTAGAACAAGAGACCAAACTAAGATATCTTGAAAATAAAGTTAACCAAATACTCGATAATATTATGGCAACTAAAAATAACCTTATACATCCAAGTATGTTAACGATGCAAGAATTAGACTCAAATAAAGTAGATTTCCATAAGATAAGACTTTTAAAAGCTGGAGTAATGGATTATAAAGATGATTGTTTAATATTTGCAATAAAAGTACCAGTAAATTATATAGTTACAGAATTACAATTGATTAAACCCATTCCAAATCGAAATGGCTTACAAATTGATAGTGAAGATGAAACAATAGTTGAAATAAATAGCAAAATATATAAATACAATGACAAAGCTATGTTAAAAGACTTAGAATATAGTACAAATTGCATTGTAAAGAAAACATGTTCACTAGTATATCATAATGTAACTAGCATAGAAGAACTAGATGATGAATCTGTTTTGTTAATTAATATGTATAACGACACTTTAATACAAAATTGCGATAAAAGAATAATTAACTTAATTGGACACTATTTAATAAATTTTAGTAATTGTACTCTAGAAATTAAGCAAAATAAATTCTACAATAAAAAAATTACTATATCCGATAAATATTATTATCCATCAAATAATATAACAGAAATGTTTGTAAAGCCTATCAGTTTTAATGAAATCATTATGAGTAATGTTAAAAATTTAAAAGAAATTAAAGAACTACAGTACCACAAAAATGTAATGTACGGTACTAATATAGGTTTAGTAATAATCATAATAATTATGGCAATAGCAATGTTCTTATTTGTATCTTGGAAAACTAATAAAGATAAGATCAGCATTGTTAATAACTTGAAGCCGGAGGCTTCTGACTCAAAGCGAGGAGGAGTTACATACATCAGCAGCCTACAGCCGACCAACACCGGAAATGCTGACGACCGTAGCAATGACC
This sequence comes from Brachypalpus laphriformis, assembly GCA_945910035.1. NCBI lineage: Eukaryota > Metazoa > Arthropoda > Insecta > Diptera > Syrphidae > Brachypalpus > Brachypalpus laphriformis. Next base: position 254,152,054 of record OX246754.1, read on the forward strand.
TGCCAACAGCATATAAAATAAAAGCAAAGCCAAAACCGCTGGCTTGGTGATTTGCTGAACTCCAATGTCGGTCATTCACATGAACTGATTTCCGTTCATGCTGAAATTGCTGATTGTGATTATTTTGTTAAGATAGGTCATAAGTTAGAAAGTAAGAATTGAATCGAGGAGTTTGGTTTCAACCGTTGGTAAATAAAGTTGCTCGTAATTCAAGTTCGATGTTGTTTCGATTATTTCAATTTTTATCTGGCGCAGTCGGTAGGATTCTGTTCAGTAGAATTAGAATCCAGTGAATCGAATCAAAAAACGTTAAAAGTGTGTAATAAGTGCGAAACGCAGTAATCTAAAGTAAAATTTAGTAGATTACGAAGAAACAAACACTATACATAAAAACACAACCTGGAGCGAAGATTATTACGAAATAGAATTCTTGATAGAAATAGAGGAATGGCAAATATAACGGAGCAATGCTTAGCCATGCTAACTGAAATATTAAACCGTCAAAATCAACCGGTAACACTAGGGAGCAGGCTCGAGAAGGAACTTCGGTATCTGCCTATTTTTGATGGAACACCTGGGACATTGCCATCGTTTATATCATCGGTGGAGAGAGCGTTAGCGGAGCATGAACAAGATCAATAACAAGAAGTCTATAACGTCATATATAACGAAAAAATCATTGGGCAAGCGAAAAACTACCTGGAAACATCGCCGCCGTTGACTTGGACAGATTGTAAAAACAAGCTGAAACTACACTACAAATCAACAAAAGACCAAGGACAAATCATGCAGGAAATCAACATTTTAAAAGTGAGTTCTATTTTGGAGTTATGTAATAAAGTATGTTTATTAGTAGATGATATCGCTGAATGCGCTATATTCACAAACTATCAAGATCTCATTGTTAATAATTTAAGTAGTTTTCTGATCTTAAAAATAAAAGAAATTACAGCAGGGGCTCTAGCAGCCGAATTGTATGATAAATTCAGTCTAGCAGAAATTCGACCAATACTTAATAAATATGTTGTTCAAGATAATTTTAATTTGAAAGAACTAAAATCAAATAAACCTTCTAGAGAATATAAACAATTTGCATCCAGGCCAACACAAAGTAATTTTTCACCACACACAAATTATCACACTAATCACAATAACAATCATAATAATTATAAACAAAATAATTCGAATAACACTAGTAACTCAAGACAAACTCGGAGAGTTTTCAATAATAATAATTATAATACAAGTCGACAGTCCAGAAATAATAGAAATTTTAGCTATAATTCATCGAGAGCAATGGAAGTTGACGCCGTTAGTAATAGGGACGAGGTTAATTTAATTTCCCAGAATGAGTTTTTTATAAACTAGCCTCGGAAATAAACAAAATTTTTATTAATCTAACTTTTAGTGAAGAAAAGTATGTTGCTAGGGTAGATACAGGTTCTACAGTTAGTCTATTAAATTCAAACAAAGTTGCAAAAAGTATGTACGAAAGTATAGGAGGGGAAGTAGCACTAACAACAATAGAAGGACAAGTAACTAAACGTATGGAATATGTTAAATCTAAATGTCCAGTTGAATTTGGTCAGACGCAAAATGCTAGAATTAGGTGGGTAAACATTAAATTAGAAAAACCATACGATTTTTTGCTTGGAATGGATTGGATAGATAAAAACGTTAGAACCATAGATATTGAAAATCAGGAAATTGTATTACGCAATGATATAAGGATACCATTTCTAAATAAAATAGTTCAGAATGAAGTTAATACATTAGAAATAGGTGCACTTGAAAATGTAACACTTAACCACTTAAATGAGGAGGAAAAACATGGTTTGATCAAGTTGTTAGAAAAGTACAAGAAACTATTTTACAAAGAAGGGGACACTCTAACTAGCACTACAAGTATTGTCCATGAAATTCGAACCACGACAAGTGAGCAGATCAATTCCAAATTATATAGGTATCCACCTCAGCATGAAGAAGAAGTTAGGAAACAAATGAAAGAAATGGAAGCTCAAGGTATAATCAGAAAAAGCAAAAGCAGGTAAAGTTCACCTATTATAGTAATCCCAAATAAAAAAGATAATTCAGGTGTACAAAAATTTCGAATTGTGGTAGATTACAGAAGACTAAACCAAGTGACAATTGACGACAAGTATCCACTTCCCAATATAGACAGTATATTGGACAAGTTGGGGAAATCTCAATATTTTACGTCATTAGATTTAGCAAAGGGGTATCACCAGATTTTGGTAGCCGAACAAGACATTGAAAAAACGGCGTTTGTTACACCATCTGGATTGTATGAATATGTGCGGATGCCATTCGGATTAAAGAATGCTCCGGCAACATTTCAACGCCTCATTAATGAAATTTTAAGGGATTATATAAATAAGATATGCGTAGTATATTTAGATGACATTCTAATTTTTTCAACCACATTAGAAGAGCATTTAAATTCATTGCAATTAATTTTCAAAAAATTAAGCGAGCATAACTTGAAGATACAACCTGATAAATGCTGTTTCATGAAAAAAGAAACCCATTTTCTAGGGCACATTCTTACTAAAGAAGGAATTAAACCAAATTCTGATAAAATAGAAAATATAATGCGAATTGAATTACCTAAAAAAGAAAAGCAACTCAAAAGTTTCTTAGGGATGACAGGTTTTTATAGAAAATTCATCAGAGACTATGCTAAAGTAGCACAACCACTAATAAAATATTTAAAAAAAGATGTAAAAATTAATATCAATGATCCTCAGTACAACGAAGCCTTTCAAAAACTCAAACTTTTGTTGTCCTCTCATCCTGTTTTAAGGTATCCAAATTATGAAAAAGAATTTGTGGTTACAACGGATGCTAGTGATCATGCAATTGGAGCTGTTCTTTCACAAGACGGTCATCCGATATGTTATGTATCCAGAACGTTGAACAACCACGAGAAAAATTATAGCGTAACAGATAAAGAGTTTTTAGCTATAGTTTTTTCGGTAAATTATTTTCGACCTTATTTGTACGGAAGAAAGTTTAAGATTGTCACTGAACATGTACCAATAAAGTATTTAAATTCGAAGTATAAAGGGAAAGAATTTTCGCCAAGAAATCAAAGGTGGGTTCTAAAGTTGCAAGAATATAATTATGAGATTGAGTATCTTAAGGGCAAGGAAAATAAAGTAGCCGATTGTCTAAGTAGGTTAGAAAATAGTCCACAAATAAATAAAAGGAACAGCAGTGAATCCAATATGGACCTGTCTGACACAATACATTCCGAAGAGGAACAATTACAAAACCATATACATATAAGAGAAGAGATAGTAAATAAATACAAAACACAGATAATTCTAACTTATAGTCCAACTAGGGAGATAGAAATAGTGCATAAAAGAAAAATTATTCAGATCAATCCACAAAGTGAAGAAATAACAATTAAAGAAGTATTAAAGAGAAATGTTACCTCGGGACATATAGGGATTTATTCAGAAGTAGATGATAGAGAATATAACAAAGTACAGCAATGCATAATAGAACTTTTCTCGGGCAATATACGAATTAAGTTTTGGAAAGTAACGAAAAGAGCACAAGAAATAGAAAATGAAGAAGAGTGTCACAAACAAATATCACTGTATCATACTAATGAATCATTACATAGCGGTATCAATGAAACCTATCAGACACTTAAAAATAAAATATATTATCCAAAGTTACAGGAACATATACAACTTATCATTAATAATTGTGAAAAGTGTCAGGGAATAAAGTATGACAGAAATCCAATAAAACCATTGTTTAACACTACCGAAACACCAAATCGAAGAAATGAAATTATCCATATCGACATTTTCCATTACAAAAAACAAAGTTTTGTTACCATTATCGATAAATTAACTAAATTCGCTGTTGCATATTTAATTAATGACAGAAACTGGATTAAAAAGATTGCTATATTAGAATGCTACGTAGCTACTTTTGATACACCAAGAAAAATTATTATGGATAATGAGTTTAAATCGGAACAAGTTGTTAAATATTTACAGGAAAAAGGGATTGAAATACATTGGACGAAGCCCAATAGTCATACTGGGAATTCTGATGTCGAAAGACTACATTCTACTTTAATAGAAAAGATTCAAGCAATAGAAGAAGACATATCAGTAGAACAAAAGATACATAAAGCAATAGGAAATTACAATGATAGGTATCATTCAACAATTGAAATGACCCCAAGACAAGCTAGAAATATTTCAGATACAGCAGCATTAGTAGAAAAGATAAGAAAGAAAAAAATTAATTATATACAAAGACTCAATAGGGATAGAGAAAATTATTTTGAGCACAGAAATGAAGGATATATTAAAAATTATAAAAGAGTAAGACATAAAGATGAACCATATTTTAGGAAATTTCAATTAAAGAACGTCCATGTATCCAATATTAAAAGACCTCCTAAATTTTCAGATCATAATAATAATCCTAGTGATGAGGATAACCACAGTCCAAGGACTTCTACAGGTATATCCAATACGAGAAGAGAACGGGTACGTGAAACTAAGAGTTAAGGAAGTAGAGATAACAAATGATACAGATACGATATTACACATAATAAATCCACCCGAAATGATGCAAATTTTAGATCAGTTAGAATTCAACATAGCACATTTGAAATTAGAAGACTCAGTGTCACTCTACTCAGAAATTAATTTAGTAAGAAGTAAACTAAGAACAATAAGTAAAGCTAATAGACAAAAGCGGGGCTTGTTAAATATTGTAGGCAGAGCTCAAAGTTGGCTATTCGGAACAATGGACGATTCCGATAGATAAGAAATAATGAATCACTTACAGGTCATGGATACTAATAATCATAGGGCTATAGAAAATCTTAATAAGCAAATAAAAATAAACGACCATTATAATAAAACATTATATGATTTAAGAACACTGATAGAGAATGATAGGACAAAAATTTTAGAATCATACAACTTTACAAACGGTATAGTTAAGGAATTAAATTACAAAGTGTTATTTTTAGAACAAGAGACCAAACTAAGATATCTTGAAAATAAAGTTAACCAAATACTCGATAATATTATGGCAACTAAAAATAACCTTATACATCCAAGTATGTTAACGATGCAGGAATTAGACTCAAATAAAGTAGATTTCCATAAGATAAGACTTTTAAAAGCTGGAGTAATGGATTATAAAGATGATTGTTTAATATTTGCAATAAAAATACCAGTAAATTATATAGTTACAGAATTACAATTGATTAAACCCATTCCAAATCGAAATGGCTTACAAATTGATAGTGAAGATGAAACAATAGTTGAAATAAATAGCAAAATATATAAATACAATGACAAAGCTATGTTAAAAGACTTAGAATATAGTACAAATTGCATTGTAAAGAAAACATGTTCACTAGTATATCATAATGTAACTAGCATAGAAGAACTAGATGATGAATCTGTTTTGTTAATTAATATGTATAACGACACTTTAATACAAAATTGCGATAAAAGAATAATTAACTTAATTGGATACTATTTAATAAATTTTAGTAATTGTACTCTAGAAATTAAGCAAAATAAATTCTACAATAAAAAAATTACTATATCCGATAAATATTATTATCCATCAAATAATATAACAGAAATGTTTGTAAAGCCTATCAGTTTTAATGAAATCATTATGAGTAATGTTAAAAATTTAAAAGAAATTAAAGAACTACAGTACCACAAAAATGTGATGTACGGTACTAATATAGGTTTAGTAATAATCATAATAATTATGGCAATAGCAATATTCTTATTTGTATCTTGGAAAACTAATAAAGATAAGATCAGCATTGTTAATAACTTGAAGCCGGAGGCTTCTGACTCAAAGCGAGGAGGAGTTACATACATCAGCAGCCTACAGCCGACCAACACCGGAAATGCTGACGACCGTAGCAATGACCTGCCAACAGCATATAAAATAAAAGCAAAGCCAAAACCGCTGGCTTGGTGATTTGCTGAACTCCAATGTCGGTCATTCACATGAACTGATTTCCGTTCATGCTGAAATTGCTGATTGTGATTATTTTGTTAAGATAGGTCATAAGTTAGAAAGTAAGAATTGAATCGAGGAGTTTGGTTTCAACCGTTGGTAAATAAAGTTGCTCGTAATTCAAGTTCGATGTTCTTTTAATTGTTTCGAGTATTTCAATTTTTTATCTCGCGCTACGCGCCATTGCTTACAGTACTCCGTCATCTCTCGTATCGTTTCTGTCGTAGCGTGTTTTTTCTACTGAACTGTGCAGTGTTTAGTGCTTATTGTTCGTTGGTTTTACGACAGTGTTCTTCTGTGTTCGTTACAGTACATATATGTTTTACATTGTGTGTACGTGTACAGTTGTGTGTATTTTTCCAACATGTCAGAAGTGAAACGTAAAAACGTTACTCTTTCATTAAATGAAAAATTAGCAGTGCTACAAAGACTAGACAAAGGGGAATGACTGCAAAAAATTGCCAAAGAACTCAATGTAGGCGTTACGACAATAAAAGATTGGAGAAAAAATCGGAAAGACATTGAATCATACACAGTGACGACAGATAGCGAAAACGTTCTTAAGAATCGGAAAACGTTGAGAAAGCCTAAACTTGAACTGCTTGACAACGCATTGTGGATGTGGTTTTGCCAAGAAAGAAGGAAGGGAGCCCCGATATCTGGGCCGATTTTAAAGGAAAGGGCAATAGCTTTGCACCAAAAAGTAGAAGCCGGAAGTGAGTTCGCAGCTAGCGAAGGCTGGATTGATCGCTTGACAATCCGTCATGGCGTCCGGTTTGTTTCAATTTCTGGTGAAAAACTATCTGCTGATGCCGAGGCGGCTAAGGAGTTTTCTGTTAAGTTTCAAGAAATTGTCGAAGACAATGAACTGTTACCTTGCCAAGTCTATGACATAGACGAGACAGGCCTAAATTATAAAATGCTGCCAAACAAAACGCTCGCTGCATCAAATGAAACCGTTGCAGGAACGAAACTTATAAAAGATAGGCTAACCGTTGCTCCTTGCAGAAACGCTGATGGTACATACAAGCTTCTCCTGTTCGTTATTGCCAAATCTAAGAAGCCTAGGGCATTCAAAAACATAAACTTATATTCCTTGCCGGTTTATTACCGCAATCAAAAATCTGCTTGGATGGACTGCCATCTATTCAAATCTTGGTTTTTCGACGAGTTTGTTCCATCAGTTGAAAAAGACTTGAAACAAAAAAAAAGCTTCCGGTTCGTGCTCTATTGCTGTTGGATAACGCATCATCACATCCATCTGAGCAGGATTTAGTGAAAGGGGACATAAAAGCTATCTTCCAAATGTCACATCACTTATCCAACCAATAATGATGGAATGGTTAAAGAGGTGCTATCGCAGAAAGTACATTAGGTTATTTTTAGAAAAGTCCGAATAAGGTTGTAACATATTTGAAGCTATGAAATCCTCCAACATCAAACACTATCTATACCATTGCTAAGTCATGGGAGGAACCGAAACCTGACACGTTGCGAAAATCTTGGCGTAAGCTTTGGCCGGACGCCAAGAACGCTTTTGATATTGCCCTTCAGAACATCGAGCAGAACTCAACCTCAATACCTATGAACATTTTGTGGATCAATGAATGGAGGAACACTATAGCTAAGTCTAAAATTTCATCTGCTAAACAAAATTCTATAACCGACTTTTTTTCTAAGTAATTTTTTACTATAGGCTACCTTAAATTTGTACAGTGGGCCCAATTCTTCAACACGTATACGACAGTCGAATCCGACTATGGACGAATTTAGTTATTACTTAAGTCGTATTTTACGACCAAAAAATACAACTTTGTGATACTTAAATGCGACCATGGTCGAATACGACTGTCGTATACGAGTTGAAGAATTGGAGTTCCGAACATACCAGTCCCAAAGGTGACGGATTAGAGGGTTCTACTGTATATGCAAAAAAAGTATACCACACAGCAGTGAGTTGATCAATGCCGTGCTTTAACTGGCGCTGGTGCGTTTCAATAGTACTTATCCCAACGAAAAATTTGAAAAGCTGATCAACACATTGAAAAGATATGTGCAGGCCCTTATTTTGAAATTGTTGTACAACGCGACGTGGAACAACATCCAACGAGGAACACGAGCTCGTACACCACCCATGCACTTTTTAAGCAACGCGTAGAACAACGATCTCCAGCCCGTTGGTTGGACAGAGTTCAAAAGAAGAGATCAAATAGGGTAGGTAGGTAGAAGTGGCGGTTCTGTAAAAACAGAGACCCAATAAGCACAGTTGTGCCGTTTTGATACCACGGCACATGTGATCTAGGATTTTAATGTGTGTTGGTGAGGACAATCTAGAGCCAGCCTGTGGAGTTTAAGAAGAGGGTTAGCTCATTTATGTTCTTACCCGAGATCTACTCAAGTGAATTGTAGAAGGGTTTACCTAATGCTTGATGTCTAGCCCTAGCTAGTGCTGGACAATTGCACATGTAGTGGATAATTGTTTTCGGTGGCTATGGCGGTGGGATACCTAGTTTGGCTGCGTGCTCTCCTACCGGCCAGTGTCCCGTGATTATCACGATTGTACGGGCAATGTCTTTGCGCGTTCTGTTCAATAGGGCGGTTGTTTTGGTCTTGTTGTAGTTAGGCCACATCTTTCTGGATATGACACAGTTCGTTAACCTGGACCATTTAAGGTTAGCTTTTCTAAGAAAGATTGAGGAGATTTTTGCCTTAATTGCCCCGAGCGGGGTGTGAACAAGTTCAGCAAGATAGCATTGAAGGGCTGAGCCTCGCCTGCCCAGTTCGTCAGCATGTTCGTTGCCATCAAAATTGCTGTGGCCTGGAACCCAGATTAGGGTCACCATGCATTGGCCATCTAGCGAGGCCAGCTCCTGTCGGCATTCTAGTACTAATTTCGAGGAAATGGTTTCCGAGGCAATGGCTTTGATAGCAGCTTGGCTATCAAATAAAATAGCGATTTTTTGCCTTGGTAGTGTATTTGTGTGTGACTTGATTTGGCGACAGGCTTCGCGAATGGCGAGTACTTCCGCTTGAAAGACGCTGGCAGCGTCCGGGAGTCGATACGATCTTGCGATGTTCAAGGACTCCGAGAAAACACCCGCACCAACCCCACAGTCCATTTTTGACCCATCGGTGTGGACTGTTAGATCGAAACCACTGGTCGCCTGTCCATCTTGCCAATCTTTTCTTGTAGGGAATTATACATCGAAACGCTTTGTGAAGTTCAATGTGGGGATGATGTAGTCTGTTGGAGTCGATACGAGTTCTCCTGGTAGAGAATCTAGGATATTGCTGTGTCCATAGGGTTTCGCAGTCCAACACTTGGACTCTCTGAGTCTGATTGCGCTGTGCACTGAGATGTCTGTGATATGTAGATCTAGGGGTAAAAGGTGTAGCAGGACTGTTAGAGCGTCTGACGGAGTTGACCATAGGGCGCCTGTGGTGCCTATGCATGCTGCTCTTTGCGCCTTATTTAGTTTGGTTACGTTATAGGCTTTTTTAAGGGCCGGCCACCATACTATCGACCCATAGGTAAGGATTGGGCGTACTACGGCTGTGTACATCCACAGGGTCAATTTTGGTTGCAGGACCCATCCTTTGCCGAAGGTTCTGTTGCAGGCATAGAAGGCTATACATGCTTTCTTTACTCGTTCGTCTATGTTTGGTTTCCAGTTAAGTTTAGGATCTATAATAACTCCTAGGTACTTAGCACTGGAAGATAAGGAGAGTATCTGACCGTTTAGTCGAGGAAGATTGAATTCGGGTATTTTGGTTTTTGTGGTGAAAAGCATCAGTTCAGTTTTATTTGGGTTGACTCCAAGTCTACACTTTCTGGCCCATGCGGTGACTTTACTTAGAGCACTCTCCATGATCTCACTTATCACTGGAAGAAAAAGTCCTGACACTAAAATCACCATGTCGTCCGCATACCCAACTACTTTAATTCTTTCTCTGTCCAAGCATAAAAGGATTTTATTCATGACTATTAGCCATAGTAGAGGTGAGATGACTCCACCTTGGAGCGTTCCTGTACTGGTAAATTTGGTTATGGCGCTGTTTCCTAGAGATGCCTGAATGGTTCTAGTGCTGAGCATAGAGACTATCCATTAGCTTAGGTAGGTTTCTATGCCCAGCTCCGTGAGAGACTTTAGAATTACTTCAGTGTGTACATTGTTAAAAGCTCCTTCTATGTCTAGAAAGGTCGCTAAAGTGTATTCCTTATACTGTAGGGATTTTTCTATTGTTCGCACTACTTCATGAAGAGCTGTTTCTGTAGATCTTCCTTTGAGCTATGCGTGTTGGGATTTGGAAAGAGATGACTCGATTGTATCTCGCAGATGGTTGTCTAGAAGGCGCTCGAGGGTCTTCAAAACGAAGGAGGTCAGACTGATTGGTCTGAAATCTTCGCGTTCTCATGTCCGCTCCTCCCCACCTTCGGAATGAGAACCACTCTCACTCGTCTCCATGAGTGGGGTACATGGTTATTTAGGATGCAGCTCCTGAAAATCGGCACGAGCCATGGGATTGCTACCTCTTGCATTTTTTGTAGCATAATGGGCAGAATGCCATCTAGGCCTGGCGATTTATAAGGGGCGAAGCTGCGAATGGCCCAGGAGATTTTTTCTTCGGTAATAATGGATATTATGTGTTCCCAGGATTGCAGGCATTGCGAACTGTTAGGCTCAGTGTAGCTGTCTTTACATCCGGGAAAGTGGGTGTGTATCAAGATCTTTAAGGATTCTGCAGTTGACTCCGTCCACTTACCATCCGACCTTTTCAGGAGGGATGGATTGGAATGATCCTTCGATAGAATCTAGCTGAGTCTAGCGGAGTCTTTGAGATCAAATAAAACAACTGAGTTCTCAGTACACAAAGGCACATTAGGATGCTGAATGTATGCTCTTGTTAGGTGAGGCCCAGATCAACCACTACAGCGTCTTTCTCCTGAAGACAAAAAAAGCTTTGGGATGTAGTGGGTCTTCGAATCTAACCCCGAGGGACGCAGTAAAGGGCCTCCTCGCCGTAGGTGGCGCGCATAAGTTCAAGGGGACCTCGACCAACTTGGAGTGCGCAACTGAAGGCAATTAGCTAAAGACCGAGCTAAATGGAGAGGCTTGTTGGTTGAGGCCCAGGTTCACCCCGAACTGTAGCGTCACCTAAGTGAGTAAGTAAGCTATAGTGGATATAGGTGGCTGCACCACTCCCCACCAACTTTTGATGATGAATGTGGCAACAAAAAATAAGAAGCAGAGAACTGACCAAATTGTCTGGCAGTGGCAGAATCTTGTATCCGACATACTAACAATTTGCAAAAATTGCATTGAAATGTATGTACACCCTGCGAACTGAATATTTAACGTCCTACATATGAGTACATACATATATCTGATATTGGATACGTAAGGAAACCCCTACTATTATGCTTTGCAAAAGCAACACACTTTATTCAATTTTCCTCAATATGTCTTTCTAAGAAAATAACGTTAATTTTTTTTTTAATTTATTTCAAACTTTTCGGCAAACAGTTTTAAATTAAACGTCCGCAAAAAAAAAAAATTAAATTTATAAAATTTCTTAAAAGTGCTAAAAAACAATGTACACAAAATCAAGGGGTAAATCAAAGAAGTGAATAACATCATATTTTTGCATTCATTTTGTTTTTTTTTTTTTGTTTTTTATTAAGGACCTGGACCTGGAGCGTATGTCCTTCCACCAACGGTTGGATTCAATCATCATGATGTTCGCAAGCAACGGGGTGCGCAGTATTCATTTGGAACGTATCATAAGACTACGGAGAAAAAAATTGGTCCCGGACCGGGTGCTTATAAACTTGAGAAGGTTAATCGATATGGAAACGATGGAACTCCTAAATATAGTATGGCTAAGCGAATAGACTTTGCAGGTACCTATTATTTTCGATTTGCTGGAAGCCAAATATCAAAGATAACTTCATTTTTCAGAAAAGTGTAGAGGACCTGGCCCTGCTGCACACGATGTTCGCGAAAAACCATTCTTCAAAGGCACAAATGCACCAGCCTATAGCTTGCGAACAAGGCATTATCCTATTTTATCTAAAAACTGTTCTCCACCTCCAAATACTTACTGCGTTAGGGTAAATATGATAAAACCGGCTGCTCCAGCGTATAGCATGTAAGTATATCACTCACTTCCTTACCACTTCCATACTAGCTAAATACCATCTTTTACGGTTCATTAGGGGAATCGATTTGACTACAAAGCCACAGGTGCGTTCTCCTGGACCAGCTACATATGGACGTACTGACTTAAATGTAAAGCTAAAGCAAAGTCCTGCATATTCTTTGACTGGACGTAATTTATTCGCGTTTAAGGCCTGCAGTCCAGGACCAAACGCGTACAATATGGCGTACCATAGGCCGGGTAGAACCGGAGCCTCATATTCATTTGGTATAAGGCATTCCGATTATGCACCGCCCATGGTTGTTCAATGTGATAATCCGTGATTGTTTCTCTTGATGACATGAATGAGTGGAGAACATAAAAGGATCTACGCCTCTGATTGTGTACATTTTCATGAATGTTAGCTTAAGAGCTGTCAGAAGTAAGTCTGCATTTGGCTACTTGGTGACATCTCTTCAAGCTAGGATTTACTGATTTGCTTAGTCATTGAAATGCACTTCACTGCAGTGTATGTGCTTCGAACTTGATAAGTAGCGCCTACAACTTTAGTGATATGCTTTCAATGGTTTGCATAAAGTAGATAGTTTAGGACTAATTTATTTGTTTTTGGAAAACAAAGTTTTAGGCATTGCAAAATTACGAGTTTAGAAATAAAGTGAAATTTACAGAACAATTGTGATGTTTTGCTTTTAAAAACAGCTGGATCGTTAAAACCAAATTTTTTTTTATTTTTCCCGAGGGTAGGTGAAAAATCTTCCATAGACACTATGAGAATAGCAAGCGTGAGATTTGTATTTTCTTATTATGAAAAAAAAAAAAAAAACTTTACTGTTAGGAATGAACTTTATTTGAACTGATTGTTGTGAGCAAGGGTAGGGCCACGGAGGCAATTTCGGTGCAGGTGAGGAGGGCGGCGGCATGCTCGCGGTTGCTCGGCTCAGCTCGTCGGACGGGGTGGTTCTTGCCAACCCCACCATACACCACCTACTCAACAAACAAAAAATCATGCCGAGATAAAACTAAACCTAAGAGAAGAGAAAGCTAAACCCTAACCAGACATCGGACGGACGAAAGAGGATAGAAAAGAAAAAGAAAAGAAAACCATGTCCAAGGACTTATGCCTAAACCCGAGAGAACGTGTGGAAAGGGAAACGCGAACTAATCCTAACTAGCCTAGACTAAACCTAAACTAACCTAAAACTTAAAATAACCCTAAACTACCCCTAAACTACCTTAAAGCTACTCTACCTTACCCTAACGCGCAACGCCGCATTTCCACAATCTCTCTCAGGTAGAGGTTCGTCAAGAACCCGTGGCATGCCAGATGTTAATGGCAAAGGTTGGCCAGCCCACCCTTTACGACTTGTGACGCAAACCAAATGCTATCTCTCTGGCCGGATTTCTTTGAGAGATAGCCCCTCGACGTACCTTCCGATCACTGCTGTAAGTTTATCGTCGGTTCATGTCGCCAGCGTTCGTAATTGTCCGTCCATAGAAGGACAGCAGGACCCGTCACCCACACATCACTAGCAAAAAGGAACCCTACTCGATCATGGCTTTAGGATCACAAAAACTCACTAAATTGAACTTCACTATGTAAACCATTTTATTATATAAACTTAAGCCAAAACTAAAAACTAAGAGCTAACTCCCTTTCTGCTCTTAAAACTATAATAAAAAAAAATCAAAATAAACTTAAGGTTAACTTAAACTACTCACGGTTTTACTCTGGGAATCCCCCGTTGTTCTGCCGACAGCACAAGGAAGGATCCTTTTTTCCTTTTACCCTGGAATCGCGCACTAAAACTAGTATTAACAACAGAAAGGTTAAGCCCTAACCTTAACAAAAAAAATTAAACTAAGCTAATCTAACCTTAACACTATATTCACTTAAAAATGCACTTCTTAATAAAAAAAAATATATATGGTAGCACTTTTTGCGTCCCACGGAGCGCCTCTGGGCGTTGAGTGTATGTTTAGGGAACCCTTGGGGCCCTATAGTGGTGGAGCACCCAGGCTCTCCTCTTGTCCGTCGAATGTTTTCCTGTCGCTTGTAATATGTTTGTAGTTTGTGTCCTTTGCGTTGTCGATTCGATGTTCTTTGTTGTAAATGCGTCGGCTCGTCCTTGGTTTTGTGTGTGTATGTATGTGTTCGTGTATATAAAGGCAAATGGTAAACCGTACCACTACCCGCTTTTCCGGTACCTCGGCTCCACCGCTGTAATATGACACCGTAACTCCGGCTAGGCCCGTTACGGTTACCGCTTTACCGCGGAGAAGCAGTAACTCAACCCACTACCTAGATAATTCTGTAGGGATGAAATCATTAAGGGGATACCGAATTCCCGAACCACCGCTTTACCTACCTCTTTACAGCCGATTTACCACCAATATATATTTGCTGTAGTCCTGCCTATGGATAACGACTTGGGGAAACCGAGGTATCTAGAATAAAAACTTGAAGAACCTGCCTTTTAAATGTAGTGCCAACTCACCCTTCAGCTAAAAGTTGGAATCTCCTACGAGTGAGATTTCACTCACTGTTGTCACACAAAGCAAAAAAATTCTACCCTGTGGGTGTTTGCCTTAGGGCATCGACCGCTCACTCGATTTGAAAAAAAAAACTTTAAGCGAATTGCCAGTCAATGCTCTTTGGCCCACTTTTCATTTTTCTTTCCTTCCTCATCCGGTTTTTTTTTTTTTTTTTTTCTCTTCTACCTGCTTTTCTAATCTCTCTCTCTTCTCACTCATTCGGATAATTGAAACCATCTCCACCTTCCAATACCCCTTTTATCCTATGTCCGGTCACAATGACTACTCTTGTTTGTTTTGAATTATAACTACTTTACCTGATACATAAATAAACTTACACTACATCAATAACGTCTTGTCGAACAATAAATCTAATAATACGTAAATATCTGAATACAACATAATTAACATAATAATAAAAAGAGGAATAAACATATATAACGCTAAGTCGTTAGATTTTCCGGGGAATTTTAAAGCTCGCAATTGTGAACGGAGTATATGCGAAATATCCTAAAGTAAAAAAAAAGGAAATATTTTTGCCTGTAAGTTAATGGGGAACAGAGATCGTCATATTGCCGTGGGGTTGCCCCGGGTGTAAGAGCAGCATAGTACCAGCCTGAACCTACCCCAACTGTCAAATGACAATAGATCATGCTGGTGGTAAGTACTACTCCTTACATGTGTTTTATTTTATTTTTGATTTTTTTTTTCTTCCAGATTGGTGCCAGGAATCATTCCTCGATTTCTGACTTACCAACAGGCTCCCGTAACATGATTGAACTGAACCGAAAATCGGAGATCGGAAGGAAAAAGTCCTCGCCGAACAATGACTGCAATAAAACTGAATCCAACTGATTCTCTTTACCGATTCTCAAATTTACTTTAATCAAACTTCAATGCATTAGAAATGATTATTATGAATCGGTGACACATACATAGGCCTGTTCCTTTACTTTTTGGGCAAAAAATAGTAAAAGAGAAATTATCAACCTTAAGAGTAAAATTCTGCCTAAAAGAGAGAAGCTACAAAAAAGTAAAGGAACGCGTTAGACAAAAAAAACTTTTTTTTCATTTTTTATTTGCCCTTTTGCTGCAAATTGAATTAAAATGAAAAATAACCCAAAACAAAAGAAAAATAAAAACAGCCAAACAAAGTAACAGCTGACTTTGACAGAAAGTACACTTCTTACCGGCAGAAATTTTTTGAGTAAGAATTCGTAAGATTTTTCACTGAGGGGAAATTTTTACTCTCTCGTTGCCTCTCTCTTTTACTACTTTTTTGAGTAAAGGAACGCTGTTGAGTAAGAATTCGTACAAATTCGTACAAATTTGTACGAATTTGCAAGTAAAGGAACAGACCTATTATGTCATTGATTCCACAAAGTGATTCTATTATTTATTTACACACTGTACATTGGCCTTGAAACCATAGATACCTTTAGGTGCGAAAGACACCTCTTAAGTATCTCTAAATAATCATAACTATTTGAATAAGTCAACGGACGCAAGTGCTGACGTGTCTCGCGTGCTCATAGTAGTATCAGATTCTTACTGACTAAAATAACACCACCCTTCGATATAAATTTGTTAGATATCGCAACAAAGTAATAGCTTATCAAGCAATTTTTCTATCACGAAATAAAAACATTTGGCAGGTTACTTTCCGCTGAAAGATCCTGCATGTTCCGCAATCTAGACGCGGTGAATCCTTATCTTGCCAAGTCGAAAAGTGCCGTCCTTTGCAGTCGGCGCAATAAATTGCTCTCATCCAAAATTTGTAGGACTCGCGAAGCTTCTAGTTTCAGCTTCGATTGTCGGAATTCCAAGATCTCTGTGGATATGGTCGGTTCTACTTTACTACGATGCTTGGACAATTTCTCTTAGCACTTTATTTTGAAAAGTTTGTAAAATATTGGCATTTGTTTTCTTGGTACAACCCCAAAGTTTTATCCCGTCGATCCACACCGCCTTTAGCACTTGCTTGTATAAAAGCAGTTTGTTCTCACTACTGAGCTGGGAATGTTTTCCGAGTAACCAGTCCATTTCTTTTACTGTTTTTTGGCTGGTCAAACGGTAGTGCATGCGATCATATGAGAACACAAGCGTTTTCACTCAGCTGAGGCCTACCAACTCTTACTCTCAACCTGCATGCGGTGACAGCCGGGTGCCTAGTACCTTAATCCAAGAAATGGGTAACCAACCCCGTTTGAAGGATTCTTGGCGGCAGCAGATGAGAGAGGGGGGGAAGAGTGTTTTCTCACTCGAGCACTTCTTCCTGTTCCAGGCGGCAGCGGACGAATTCCCTAGACGGAATCAACGGTGGCGTCTATAGTTCCAGTTAGGTTGAACTTAGTGAATACCTTGCGCGAGCTGCTTCGACGTATTCGTAACACAGGTCGGTATGGAATTTCCAATGTTGGTCAGGACAATGGAATAGAGATGGTGGCGGAGGAGTCCTTAATGGGGCAACGACAGCGCTCATACTCCCGTAGTGGACTACTGGCACCGGTGTATCCGGCCCCTCGTCCTAGGGGAATAATTAAGGAACTGGCCCTCCAGGCTGGGGGTTGTGCCGTCGGGGTAACTTCCCTACCACGTAAAAAAATCTATGGTTCCGAAACAACCAAAAGCATCGGATAAGGATGACTCAACTAATGACGACCCCAGCAAACGAAATAAGGACAACGACCTTCGGATCTGTACGTGGAATGTTCTGTCCCTTTACAAACCACATGCAGCCGAACAACTAGCAGAGGCTCTAGACTGCTATAAAGCAGATATTACCGCCATCCAGGAAGTGCGATGGGATGGGCCGGGCAAAAAGAGGATGAAAAACTGTGACATCTACTACGGTGATTGCTACAGAGGCAACAGGCAACGCTTATTCGGATGCGGATTTGTCATACACGGAAGACTTAGGCAAGAACTCTTAAGCTTCCGACACGTAAGCGAGCGTATTATGACTATCCGGATCAAGGCTAAATTCGCTAACATAACCCTAATATGTATTCATGCCCCCACGGAAGAAAAGGACCCTGCCACCAAAGAGTGTTTCTACGAGCTCCTCGACAAAACATACGAGCAATGTCCTAAATACGACGTTGAGATCGTATTGGGCGATTTTAACGCCAAAATAGGAAAGGAGGACGTCTTTGGTAGATCAGTCGGTAAGCATAGCCTACACGACACCACGTCTGATAACGGACTAAGGCTAATTGATTTCGCTGTAGAGCGAAATGTCACCATAGCAAGCACATGGTTTCCTCATCTCGATATTCATAAGCAGACATGGCGGTCCAATGATCATGTAACGATCAACCAAATTGATCATATTGCGATCGACGCAAGGTATGCCTCCAGTATTCTGGATGTCCGGACCTTCCGAGCGGCCAACATAGACTTGGATCATTACCTTGTTGTAGCCAAGGTACGAATGCGGATATCCCAATCTGAGCAACAAAGAAGAATTACTGTGAGAAAATTTAACGTCGAAAAGCTACAATCGCAAGAGACCGTCAGACTCTTCGATGAACGCGTATCCCGAAATCTCTCAATCACCCCTTTGCCGCCAGCATCAAGTACCGAAGACCAGTGGCAACGCTGCCAACATGCGATCAGAAACGCCGCGACTGATGTGCTGGGTCTCGCTCGCCCACCACCGCGAAACCCCTGGTTTGACGAAGAATGCCGGCGAGTGCATGCAGCAAAACAAGAGGCATACAAAGCGGCGCTGCAAAGGAAGACGAGAGCTGCTCGTGAGCTCTACGAGCAAAAGAGACGGGAAGAACATCGGCTTCTCCAAAAGAAGAAGGAAGAGCATGAGAAGCGCGCGTTTGAGAATATCGAGAGTTTATACTCCAGGAACAATGTACGGAAGTTTTACCAAAGGGTAAAAAGAACGTGTCAGAGGAGCAATACCCGTACAGAAACCTATAGAAATGAAAATGGAAACCACGTAGTAGAATCACAGTCGGTGCTGAGAATATGGAAATACTACTTCCGCAGACTGTATAACGGCGACGAAGACCAACATCCCGCTGTCAGGCAGAATAAACCATTCAACATAGACGATGATAATCAATATTTCCGTCCACCTGACAACCAACCGTCCAACAAGGCTGCTGAACCTGACACCTTACCTTTTCAAGGCAGCTGGGGATGAATTGGTAGAGTGCATACATCAACTCATCTCTTTGGTCAGACGAGTATGCCTGATGAATGGAATCTCAGCATAGTTTGCCCGATCCACAAGAAAGGAGACCCCCTCAACTGCGCCAATTATAGAGGCATCAGTTTCTTCAACATCGCATACAAGATCTTTTCTGCGATATTGTGTGATCGCCTGAAACCTTTTATGAACAGCCTGATTGGACCCTATCAGTGCGGTTTCAGGCCAGGAAAGTCCACCATCGATCAAATCTTCACACTTCGGCAGATCCTGGAGAGAACCCAAGTATTCCAAATCGATACTCACCACCTCTTTATCGATTTCAAGGCCGCCTATGACAGCATCTATAGAGAAGAGCATTATAGAGCCATGTCTAGTTTTGACTTTTCGGTCTATGCAGGCTGACGATGGAGAACGCTCGTAGCACCATCAAGGTCGGTAATGACCTCACCGAGACCCTTGATGTCAAAAAAGGTTTTAGACAAGGTGACGCGCTGTCATGTGACTTCTTTAACATTGTACTTGAACGGATTGTGCGGAACTCACAAGCCAATACCGGAGGCACAATCTATTACAAGTCTGTACAACTGCTTGCATACGCCGACGATATAGACATTATCGGAAGATCTCAGCGGGCTGTCACCGGTGCTTTTGCAAGCATTGAGGCGGAAGCGGCCAAAATGGGTTTGGCGATAAACGAGGGCAAAACCAAGTATATGCTGTCAACAAGAAGGGAAAACCAACACCGACGAATTGGACAAAACGTCACAGTGGGCAGCTATAACTTCGAGGTAGTAAGGGACTTTGTCTACCTTGGCTCTGCTATAAATTCTACAAATAACATCAGCGCAGAAATCAAGCGAAGAATAACTCTTGTCAATCGCTGTTTTTTTGGGCTTATAAGGCAATTCAACAGTAAAGCCCTATCTCGAACAAATACGGAGACTCTATATAAGACCTTGATCATCCCAGTCCTGCTTTACGGCGCTGAAACATGGACTTTATTAAAAGAGAATGAAGATATCCTTGGTCGCTTCGAGAGAAAAATTCTTCGTAAGATTTTCGGTCCCGTTTGCGTTGACGGGTTTTGGAGGAGAAGATTCAATCACGAACTATACGAGCTGTAAAGCGCATTGGATGTTTGAGATGGCTAGGACATGTAGAGCGAATGGACACCAACGCTCCGGCCCGCAGAGTCTTCGAATCCAATCTCGAGGGACGACGCAGTAGAGGGAATCATCGCCGTAGGTGGCGCGCACAAGTTCAAGGGGACCTCGATCAACTTGGAGTGCGCAACTGGAGGCAATTAGCTAAAGACCGAGCTAAATGGAGAGGGTTGTTGGTTGAGAACCAGGTTCACCCCGAACTGTAGCGCCATCTAAGTAAGTAAGTCCATTTCTTTATATTTGATTTCGAGCTCTTTACGTTTCATTTTCACGTGCAAATTCCATTTCAGCCTTGCATCGAGTGTCATTTCCAGGTATTTGGCCTCGTTTGCAAAAGGTATTCGGGCCGAATTTAGAAAAATTGGCAAGTCATTAGTTTTCTTATAAGTTAAATTCACACGTGAACAGATTTAGACTCGTTGAGGGCAATTCGCCAGACCCTCGTCCATTCATTTAGCGGCCCAAGAACGCTTCCCTGCAGCACGCCGGCCGAAATTTATTTGAGCTCGAAGTATTCGATTCCATGTCTAACACGGAAGAGTCTAGTCCGGAGATATGATTCTAGAATATTAGATATGACTGGAAGAAAAACCAAATGACACTACAAACTTGCTCCTTCATTCAAAAGAACGTTGCTTATACGTACAGGGTGTTCCGAAAAGGTTGGGTAGGATACAGTCAATGTTGGATTTTTGTTATGACTTATGTAAGTTTAGTTTAGTAAGTAGTAAGTTACGCAATCTACCATACCTTTGTGCCACGGTATTTGATTATTGAAAGCTTGCAGCTTTCTTGTAGCATTAATTGCCACCTTCTAAACACTGCACAGAGAAAGCAATTCAGACTTAATGTACGAGCGAAATAGTCGCAGCTTGGTGTTTAATCAGATGACAATGGTTATAAGGATCCTTGATATTATTCTTAAAGCAGTCTTTGGCTTTTCGATCCAGATGCTTATGACCAGCTCGGTAACACCATCTAGCGAAGGAATACTCTGATGGTACCGGAAGTATTGTACTCTCGCAACCTGTTGTCCACCAATGTATGTATTTGACATTTAAAGGTTGTTACTGCAAAAAGTCGTAGTTTCTCAGCAACTGTTGGTCATTTCGTTAAATATTCCTGTGGATCTACCATTTCCCGTGGGTCTCCTTTTCGTGGATGTCTAAATATACTTGTATGTACTCGTGTGTATGTGGGCATAACTGTCATGAGAGAAGTTCTCAACTTTCGTCCTTTGCCTACAACACTAAACTGAAGGTCACTTTCACTTGTGCGAAAAATATAACACACACACCACGAACTGTATGGAGAAGTTTGGCACTAGGGATCTTTTGAAGGTTAGGTAAGATGGCTATCCTCCGTAATCGTTAGGATTCACTCAGACCAAATGAGGTCCATTGTGTTACCGCGTGAGCAGGTTATTTTCGATACTCTTGGAACCAGTTTGATTTTTTGACTAATTTCCAGTTGCTGTTGATAGCCGAATCAGCAATATCTGTAAGTCCCTCAAAGAAGAATTCCCCAAGAGTCTGTTTTCTAGCTGAGGATAGTGCTGGCAGACATAGAGCAAGTGAAAGAGAGATTCCTCCTCTTCTTTGTTCATACAGCTGCGACAAAGTCATTGGTCGGAATTCCAAGTCTCGCTGGGTGCCTGCCTAGTACGCAGTGACTAGTAAACAGTCCAACTAGGATACATATGCGTGGTCTGCCGATCAGTTTCGTTTTTCTTTTATTTAATTGTCTTTGCCCGACACTGCTTTGAATGTTGCTCTGACAGCCTACTTCTTTTGTACTTTCGTAACTTGCATTACTTTGAGCGCTGCCTCTCGTTCATAAAGGGCTCGTTCGTCATCACTTCTTTCTTTCAACACTTTAACCCTATTCTAAATATCTTTATAAGCTCGACTAACCGATATTGAATTTTTCCCTTCAATTTATGACAAAATCTTAACAGTTAAGTTAGAGAGTGCTGACGACTCTTTATTTTATTTATTTAAACATTATAAAACCTATATTGCATTCCAAAAAATAACAAATCGAAAGTCAAAAATAAAGAATAAAAGTAAACATTTAAACAAAGGAGTCTTAAAGTAAAAGTCCACATTCTCTATTCTACCGCATTGTAAAGCTTCTTGTAGTGTGAACCAGGGCCACTCCCGGACGTGGCAAGAAGCATTTGATTCCGTTTTTCAGCCACAAACTAAAATAAGCAAACATTTGTTACATACTTTAATTATATATTTAATTAATTACTACTAACCTTTGGATTATATTTTTGGTAGAGCAACACCAAGATCGGTCCGTAGATAACGTTAAAGAGTCCCACTAATCGCATCAACCAGGTAAAACCCAAGGCTTGGGCAAGTTCTCCGCCAAGCAAAGGAGCTAAAGAAACAAACATTTACCATCTGATCAGTTAACAGCTTTTGCAAGCATACCTAAGCAATAGGCAAGACTAACAGAAGTCTGTTGGATGGCATAAACTGTTCCATAACTCGACATCGAATCGCTTGTAGTCGATTGATCATCACTTAGGCTCGCATCGACAAAAGTAGCAAGTAGTGGAACCAATGCAGCGTCAATAATTCCAATGCCAAGACCAAGACCGAAGTGTGGTAAAAGCAGTTGAGGAACTGTTGTAGCACTAGGTATCTGAATGAAGCATGTTTAGTAAAAAATTATAGCTAAAATCTGAATATAAAGAAATCACCAATATTGAAGCCAGGCCAACTAACAGCAGCGACAGACATGAGACTCTAACTTGACCGAAATTATAAGCCACAGCTCCGAAGAAATTCGTACCAATAAAGTAGCCAACAGAGTCTGGAATAAACACGGTACCTAGTTGCCATTTGTACGGCTTAAGATGTTCCATTAGCCATATTGGAAGACATGGTTCCAAAATAGCCATAGATGAGGTTGAGATTAAAATTGCAAAGACAATCGCTAGAATCATTTTGTTTTCAAATATTGGTCGCCATTTCGGTTTGCCAGCTTCCAGGCTGACCTCGGGTTGAACTGATAGATCCATTGTAAGTAGTTGCATTCCTAGGAATAGAATCAAGAATAGATTTTGAGTTTATAAAAATATGAACAATGTTGCTCACCCAAATTGAGGAAAATTAATGTAGAAAGGATAATGAACGGCGATGATTTCCCCACAAGATCATAGAGAATTCCACCGAAGGGGTAGCCTAGAAGAACGCCCAGAGCGATGCTTCCTAAGATGATACCCATTACTTTCGATCGCTTATCTTCCTCAGGATAGAGCTAGAAAGATTTAAAATATTAAATTCATATCATTAACAATATAGAAGAAAATTATTGGACTTGTTTTGAATGTTTTGAAAATGTTTAGTGATTATATAGCAGGAAGCAATATGTAACACACAAACTCCTTTGAAAACTAAGTGCAGCCGCGGTAAGGTAAACATTGGTCTGAACTATGTGGCAACTCTGGTGAGCTTTAAGTGAAACCTATATCGAATACGCTCTCGAAAAAAGGTGATATTATATTTAAAATAACAATTCTGTTTAATTGAAGTTGTTATAGAATTGTATATAACAGTGTTTTGTAAACAAAATTCATAAAAGTCAAATCCATACCAATAAACTAAAGTGTAAATGAGTGGAAAAAGACCCCTTTCTATGACTTCGCCCGAACAAAGAATCTATTTACCGAAAAAACAACAAATAACAACAACACCAAACAAAACAATCATGGCAGTGAGACAAATGTCAATAGACGATCTGAAAAAGTTTATGGGAGATCTTCTGGATCATAAAAATGCAAACTTAGCAACTAAAGATGACATCAAAACCGTTCATGAAGAGATCCAACAGCTTAGAAAGAAAAATTTGGAGCTGACAACAAAACTGGAGGAAGTGAAAGATCAATGCAATGCCCTTAAGAGAGAGGTTGAATTCCTTGTGAAAAAGTCTGCCGAAAAGAATCTTATCGTACGTTTTGCCAAACATCCTAACATCAATCCTCGTGAAGAAGTATATATGGTAAGTTGTTCTCTTCACTGGTTCCCGATAAGCCTGCTCCCATAAACGCAATTCGAATGCTAGCCTCGAAATATCAAACTGCGAATATTCTGGTGGAAATAAACTCCAAAGATTACGTCGACGAAATGCTCCTCAACTCAAACAAACTGAAAGGTACTGGCATGTTGATTCATAGAGATTTTCCACTAGGAAAGAGAAAAGTGCGTCAATCACTATTTCGTGTACGAAAGGCCATAAAAACAGCAAAGCGAATGTAGAGATGCAAATCAAAGGTGAATCTTAAGGCGTTTTTCTTTTTTAGTTCAGAGCAGAGCCTGAACTGTCAAAAAAAAATTCGTGTTTGTTGACCGAGCGTTCGAGCAAAATCCTGAGCACAGTTGTTTTTCGTATTTGACAGGAGAGGACGAAAAAAAAAAAAATCCAAAACAATTGAAATGGCGGACGAAATTTGTTGTTCTGGTGCAGAAAGTAAATATAACATAAAAATTAACAATCAATAGATATTCTATTCATATTTTGATAGCTTAAGCTCTAATTACTAATCAAATGACTCAGAGTGCTTAATTGTGTTTCATAAACAAATCTGAACGTTCTGAGCACGCTCGGTTCAGAGCACGTCCAGAGCGCGCTCTATGTGCTCGAGCTCTGTTCAGAGCTCTGATCTGAACGAAAAAAGAAAAAAGCCTATAGGTGGTAGAGGGGAAAGTTTTTAATTGGTGCCGTGAAAGGGGACTGCTTGCTGACAGAACCGATGGCTGTGTGATTCTGAGCGAAATGTATTCAGGCTTCAACCTCACAAACGCAGAATTATTAAAGTCAACAGATGGAGGCACGAACGCTAGTGGAGACAACAACCAGGAAAAGAAAATCGTTGATAATAATTAAACGCCTGAAGCTATGCATCAAATATTGCGGAGTAACTTTGCATGAGAAAGAAACGTCTGCCAGAAAAATAGTAAACAAATATATAACGAAACAAATTTCGAATCAGATGTGAGTCTTTTAGGTGTATTATCTTTTAAATTTATATCTTATGTTGTTTGAGAAACAAACTCCATTTTCCGTCCTTTTTTAATTATATAAATTGCTTTGATTATTTCTTTCTTTGTGAAACACATGTAATGCAAAACAATTATGGAGAATTTGAAAAGTATTTTCCGGGCTTTAGATTGTCCTGGATCCCAGCTACACGAGTGAATACTCGTGGGCGGGCATTTGGTGGATATCTTTTTAAATCTATCTCTCTATCTATCTAATCTATCTATCTTAAATCAATTTTTTAAATTTATTTATAAAAATTGTAGTTTCATATCGATTGAAAATCGGACAGCATTAAAATAACAATTTTAAATGAATTTTATTTTATACTTCCTATTTATTTGAATTGCAATGACTGGGAGCAAGATTATCGTAGTTTAGAATACTTACTTAACAATTTAGATGTAAACAATGTTATGCTAATTGGCGATTTTAATGCGCGGATCGCAGACCAACAGACAGAAAGTGAAGAGATATTTTTTGGTGAGCAAATTAGAGTGGTTCGTCATTCAAAAGATAAAATTAATAACGGAAATGGGGAAAAACTTTTGGGGCTCTTTCAAAACTTTGATATCTTTATTCTAAACGGTTCAACAAATGGTGACATTCTAGGGGAATTAACTTTTGTTGGGGATCCAGGGGCATCAGTTGTGGATTACTGTGGTATAAGGGGAGATTGGTTTGGAAAAATACTGGATTTCAATGTGGGTACACAAACTTTTTCCGACCACATGCCTATATCCGTAGCCGTAAGGATAGGAAATGTTAGGCCGGAAACTGATATCCATCTTCTACCTAGACTTTTTTGGAGGGAACAGGAGAAGGAAAGCTATAAGGCAAGACTAAGTCAACTTACAGAGCAAATTGACTTAAGTCAAGCAAGCACAAGCTGCTCAATTGATATTTTTATCGAAGCTATTAAAAACTCGGTCTCTCTTACTGAAAGAGGATACGTTGCACGTAGGAAACAAAAGTGGCTTAGCATTGATTGCGAAAAAGCTAGGGCCAAATCATTTAAACTTCTTAAATTAGTAAGGACCAGAAATAGCGAATTTTTCAGAAACGCTTATGTTAAGGCTTATAAGCAATACAAGAGCTCTGCAAATTGAGTAGAAG
Organism: Brachypalpus laphriformis; assembly: GCA_945910035.1. NCBI lineage: Eukaryota > Metazoa > Arthropoda > Insecta > Diptera > Syrphidae > Brachypalpus > Brachypalpus laphriformis. The sequence goes on from OX246754.1 coordinate 254,178,298, forward strand.
CAAGTACTTTTCGGAAATAGTAAAAAGCTTAAATTGTGTAAAAGATTCATCTCAGTTCTGGAAAATAGTTAAGGAAATAAATGGCAACAAATTTAAGATAGGAAAGAATTTAGATGCCAATATTTTGGCTGCTTATTTTAAAAAACTGTTAAACCCAGTACTAGTCCCAGAGCCAGTACAGTTCGCTGAAAATCTAATGATTTTAGACTCGTTTGAGCAGGATATCACCCCTGATGAAATTCGCTTGATTTTGGACAAAGCAAAAAATAATAAGGCACCAGGAGATGACGGAGTTTCGTATGATTTTTTTTAAAAACGCTCCCCAAATATGTTTAGAACATTTAGCTAAAGTTTATTCCAAAATACTACACACAGCTGAAGTACCTCAAAGTTTCGAAAATTCGTTAATTTTTCCAATACAGAAAAAAGGTGATATAAATAATGTTGAAAATTATAGGGGCATTTCTTTTATAAATATTATCGCCAAAATTTTCACAGGTGTCATATTGAAAAGGCTTGAAGTGTGGGTAGAAGAAAACAAATTGCTAAATGAGTTTCAAGCAGGGTTCCGCGCAGGCTACTCTACGATTGATCACCTTTTCGCCTTACAAAATATAGTCGATTACTACCTCAAAAACGGGAAAAAACTGTATGCAATGTTTGTCGATTTTAAAGCAGCTTTTGACAGCATTGATCGAGGAGCATTGTTCTATAAGCTAAATGTATTGGGCTTATCATCGAAAATTTCGAAGGTATTACCAAATCTTTATGAAAACACTATGTCGGCGGTATGGGATGGTGAGCAACTGTCAGAGTGGTTTAGAACCATAATTGGAGTGCGGCAAGGTTTTTTGCTATCGCCATTGCTCTTTGCCTTATTTATCAATGATATAGTTGACGCCTTGCCAAACGGAATACAAATAGCTGGACTAACTATAAAATGCCTTCTATATGCCGATAATTTGGTTTTACTTGCTGATTCGCCTAATAGCCTCCAACTCATGATAAACAGTCTAAATATATATTGCAAACTGTGGAATTTGGTGATTAATACATCAAAGTCTAAAGTAATGATCTTCAGAACAGGGAGAGGCAGACACTGCAGAAATGAGAGATGGGTTCTAAATGGAGAAAATGTGGAAGTCGTCGAGGAGTATAGCTATCTGGGTATGATACTGACACCACAACTTATTCCCAGCCATATGAATTAAGAAGTAACTCCAACTTTAGACTACAACTTTATAGAGACTCAAGAACCCAGAACATGATATCATACCGAGGTTTAAAATTGTTTAATGAATTACCAAATGAAATAAAAAATGAGACTGTTTTTATTAGGTTTAAAAAACTGTTAATAGATTATGTAAAAAGTGCATTTACATGAAGCATGTTCTATAAATATAATACTATACATTATTGTTATTAAATTTAATTCTATGAATTGTAATAGTAAAAAAAAAAATACTAAATAAACTAATACATACATACATACATACAAAAAACATTTCCAAAATAAGTTTAAAAAGTCTTTGGCAGCAATAAACTCAACATGGAAAAGCTTATTCAGAAACAGACATGTTGCGCATAGCGTTAAATTTAAAGTTTTTGAAGCAGCCTTAAGATCTATTATGACATATGGTTCTCAAGTATGGGGATATCAACAGCATGATGAGGTAGAAAAATTGCAACGCGTTTTCCTCAAAAAAACATTTGGTTTACCACAGGCAACTCCCAATTACATGCTTCTCCTAGAAACTGGTCTCTCACCTATATTTCTATTTACTTTGAAAATGCACTTCGAATACATCATCATCTCCTACGGTGACAATCGCCTTCCAAAATTACTAGCGAAACACAGCATAGAAAAAAATATCAGCTGGTTTAAGAACTGGGAGGACATATTTCCGATATGTGGATGTTCAGTGCAATCATTAGACATGCGAAATGGATTTCTAAGAGAAACCTTATTAAATGCTCTTATAATATTATATGAAAAAGTAAGATCAGATCTAATAGAGGATGCTAAAGGCTCTTCTCATAGATCCATGTACCCAAAACTTGAGTATAACATGCGCAACCGGAACTATTTCTCAGACGAACAGAGCTTATATGAGATTTCTCAAATTTTCCGTCTAAGGGGAGAGCTCCTCGATCTAAATTATAGGCCATATTTTATTGACCGAAATTCTTTCTGCGCATTATGCAACATGCAAGAACAGGACACCTCTTATCACTTTCTATCTGTATGCCCGATTTTAAAAGAATTGAGATTTCTGTATTTCCAAAAGCCAAAATTAAGCCAAACAGATTCAATAAGTATTCTGAATGGGAGGAATTGGAAACTTCTTGCGGAATATTGCATTGAAGCACAAAAATACAGAAAAGATTATATTGATTTCTAACAGATTTTACCCTAACGTTTACCTATACAATATACCACCTTGATCAAAAAGTTCCCGGAATTTATTCAGAAAATTAAAAATACAAGTTTATTCATCTAAATCTATATTGTCCCCTTCAAAGTAATCCCCATCGACTGCAACACACTTATGCCAGCGCTTGATTCAATCTTCGAAACATTTTTTATATTCGGTTTAGTGCTTCCTGCGATTTTTCCATTACTTCCTCTCGGCTGCTGAAACGCGTTCCCCGTAATGGTTTTTAACTCGATTGAACAGAAAGAAGTCACAGGGAGCCAAATCAGGTGAATTCGGTGGCTATTGGATGGTATTTGTTGCATTTCTCGTCAAAAAATTACGAATAATGATGGCACTGTGCGACGGTGCGTTATCATGGTGCAAAATCCACGAGTTTTCTGCCCACAATTCTGGTCTGGTAAAAAATCGCCAACACACACAGAGATAGATGTACTCTTGGCTACGTAACTTATGCAAATGTCAAGCTATGACGCTAAGATTTAGAGGGAATATCAACAACAGATGTACCAACTTAACAAAGAAAACAGAACTCAAATCGGAACGATGGGAGCGCCACACGGTTTTTATTCCGGGGACTTTTTGATCAAGGTGGTATCTCGTTAGTCAAAACTCCATTTTTGTTCAGGCAATTAAATTTCTTTTACAAAAATTCTAAATTTATACCCCAATAACCAAAAGTTTTAATTTTGTTTTCATATTCTTTCATTTAAATATATTAATCAAGATTGTGTGAATAAGAAGAATAATAGAAAGTTGGCATCTGGCAGACGGTTTCAAACCAAGGCCAAATTTAATTCATTTGTATAATTTATATTGTAAAATCTATGTATATGTACATGAACTTGAAAAATAAAATTACTTACTTACTATAAGTACATACGTATGTATTATAATTCAATTCGTACGATGAAAACCATTTTTTTTTTTTTTTTTTTTTTTTTTTTTTTTTTTTTTTTTTTTTTTTTTTTTTTTGTCGGGATAGGAAACACTCGACTGGAGCACTCAGACACAACTGGTCCATTGTACTGCCAGAGAGCAAACCCTGATTTACCCATTTTACTGGAATTTCCTTGACTTTCGAACCTCATCAGTGATGAGGAGCTTACAGTACCAGCACTCACCACATCCGCACCGAAGATCTGCCACCTGATACGAGCAAAGGCCGGACACTCACAGAGATAATGTTCCGCGGTGTCGTCGCTCTCTCCACAAGCGTCGCAGATTGTAGTGTCACTTAAGCCTAACACGTTAAGGTGCTTGGCAAAAGCGAAGTGGCCTGTCAAGACGCCGATAAGTTGTCTACAGTCATTTCTGCTGAGAGACAGCAAGAATGCCGCTGATTTCTTACAGACGTCCGGGAGCATGCGTTTAGTCAACCTGCAACCTGGAGAGTCATGCCACACACAATTGTGCTCGTGAGAGACCCAATCGTCAACGGAAGCCCTAACCGAAGACGCTGGAAGACCCAACGCGGGTTCGGGACCTGAGAAAGCCTCCTCTGAGCCTTGTCTAGCAATCTCATCGGAGATCTCGTTCCCCAAGATCCCAGTGTGACCTGGGACCCAGATAAGAGACAGAGAATTCAGCCTTGCGACCGAGTTCAAAGAGTTTTTGGTTTCACGAACTATTTTGGAAGTGGTTAAAGGGTTAAGCAAGGCCTTAAGCGCAGCCTGACTGTCACTACAGACACAAATGCTACGTCCCTTCCACCTGTTCTTCACAACATAGTTCATGGCCATTAGGATTGCATAAGTTTCCGCTTGGAAAACAGACGCATATTTGCCTAACGAGAAGTGAAGTCTAATGTTGTCGACTTCCACGAAGGCACCAGCGCCAGACCCTTGACTGGTTTTGGAACCGTCCGTGAAAATACGACTACATTCCATTCCCGGCTCAGACTCTGACCGAAGCCAGTCCTGGACACAAGGAAAGTCGACTCTGAATTTGCGCATCAGCTGGAGTTCTGGTGTCATTGCATCAGACGGCATATCCATAAGACAGGAGTCGTAAGATAAGTGTCGCGCAAGTTCATCAAAGTTCCAGTGTGGAGTATACCAAAAACCGCCTCGCCTAAGACGATGGATGGCTTTGATAGTGCAACCCATGATATAAGTATCAAGTGGAGGTAAGTTCAGCAAAGCGTCTAGAGCAGAGCCAGGCGTACTCGGGAAAGCTCCCGAGCAGCCGAGACAAGCCGTTCTTTGGAGTTTCGCACAAAAGGCAACCACATATTTACGCGAGAGCCCCTTCCACCAAACAACCGACGCATATGCGAGGAATGGTCTTATCATAGCCGTGTAGATCCAGAGAACCTTATTCGGTGATAAGCCCCAAGTCTTGCCAAAAGCACCCTTACACTGCCAGAAGACTGAGAGCGCCTTGGATGTTTTCGACTCGACGTGTTTGGACCAATGAAGTTTCTTATCTAAAATCACTCCCAGATATTTGGCTTCATTGGAAATGCGAATGGTGACGCCTTTTAGTACTGGCTGAGTGAGACCGTTCAAAATCCTCCTTCTCGTAAAAAGAACAACCTCAGTTTTAAGAGGATTCACCGAAAGCCCACTCCTAGTACACCATTCATCGATCATGTCCAGCGCCGCCTGCGCGTTAGCACAGACCGTCGCCAGGCATGGCCCGACAGAAAGTACGGCGACATCATCCGCATATGCCTGAGTGTAGACGTTAGAACTATTTAGAGTGTTCAACAGAGAGTCGACCACCATGCACCATAACAATGGAGACAGAACGCCACCTTGCGGACAGCCCCTGTTTACCCCTGTCATAACATATTGGCCACAATCCGCATCCACTACCAACGTTCTATTCATTAGCATTGCTTTAATCCACAACACTAATGTTTCATCTACCCCGTGTTGTCTGGCAGAGTCGCACATGCAGTCAAAAGTCGCATTGTCAAAAGCACCCTCAATGTCGATGAAGATACCCATCGCGTATTCTCTCCTATCAAGCGCGCATTCAATTCTGGCCACTAGATTTTGAAGTGCGGTCTCACAGGATTTCCCCCGCTGATAGGCATGCTGCATCTCCGATAGTGGATGCAGTTTCAAAGCAACTTTGCGCACGTGAAATTCTACCAGTCTCTCCATACTTTTCAGTAAGAAGGATGTCAAACTTATAGGTCTGAAACTCTTGGGGAGCGAATAGTCTTCCTTACCAATTTTCGGTATGAAAGCTACTCTGACTGTCCGCCAAGGTGTAGGAATATATGCCAGCGCCAAGCCAGCGGTGAAAATTCTTTTCAGAGTTGGCAATAGCTGATCTATACCCTGCTGCAGCATAGCTGGATATATTCCATCGGTGCCAGGCGATTTGAAACCATCAAAAGATGCCACAGCATATTTGATGGCCTCATCTGTTACCACGGCTGATGCAATATACCAGCTGCGCCGAGTTTTCTGACTTAGATCAAGCTTAGCCTGGGTAAGCGGGCCAAGCTGCGACCTAGTTATTATCCGATTGCCAGGAAAGTGAGTCTCCAGCAGAAGACTAAAAGTTTCCGCTTTCGTCTCAGTAAACTTGCCATCAGATTTTCTCAGTGACTCCAATTTGGTCGGCTTACCCCTTTTGAGAACATTAACCAACCTGCTGGTTTCACCGAGTGTCTCGATCTTTTCACAAAAATCTCTATAAGAAGCACTTTTCGACAACCGAATTAACTTCTTGTAGTCTTTTTGCTTCGATCTAAAAAGATTCCAGTCACCTTCTAAATTTGTCTTGAGTGACCTATTTAGAAGTTTTCTGGATTCTTTCCTAAGTCGCTGCAGTTCCGGGCACCACCAGGGAACCGGAGTTCTGCAGGGGGTTTTTGTCAATGGGCACGTCAGTTCAAAACAGCTGGTAAGGACACTAGTCAGGTTTTGAACAGCATCCTCAACCTTTCGTTTCGTTCTGAGTTTAGTTGGAGTTTTGACAGATCTGTCTAGCTCTTCCCTAAACCGCACCCAGTTGGTTTTCCTCGGATTCCTCCTCTCCTGCAAAGTTATGGCCTCGCATTCGATTTGGAAAACGATGTATCTATGGTCTGACAAGGACACCTCCGGCAGTACCCTCCAGTTAGTAATTGACTTGAAATACCTGTTAGATAAAGTCAAATCAATTACCCCCTGCCTCCTTGCCGTAACAAAAGTTGGCTGGGAGCCAATATTGTTAATTACCATGCCAGACGATAGTATAAAGTCTAGGAGATGGTTTCCTCGTGTGTTACATTTGCTGCTGCCCCAGACTGTATTCTGAGCATTCGCGTCGCAACACATGACTAGTCCCACCTCCCGAGTGTCACAGTACTTTATGAGTTCGGCAACCGCCTTCGGTGGTGGAGGCATTACCGAATCATAAGGGAAGTAAGCCGACGCAACGACGAAGGTTTTCCAACTTCCGGTCGTTTCGTAGCTTACAGCTGCAGCAACCAGGTCCTGTCCACAAAATTGTCCAAGCTTGGTTACTGAGAGGAAATTCGGCACAATTAGACAAGCTCTCGGTCTTTCAGATCGCTCGTCACATAGCACCGTTACTCCACGAACACCCCCAAAACCACATATGCGCTTGTTCCGCACGTATGGCTCCTGGACAGATGTTATGTGGGGTTTTGTACGCACCACGGAAAGTCTGCTACTTAAGAGAGCGGTAGCAGCCTTTGAGTGGTGGAGGTTTATCTGCGAAAATATCAAAGATATAGTTGCAGTTTTATTAGCAGAACGGCGCGCACCAGGTGCGCACATGCTTCCGGCGAGGCGAGCGCCCCTACCCGTGGCATTGCCTGCGTCAGCCATTTTCTGTCCGCTAGTGCTGGGACCTTTAGGGGTAACAGCACCAGTATCCACCAGATTTTGTGCGCAGATAACGCCACCGGTAAGAGTGTGCCCGACAGAAGAGCACGCATCAGATGCGCACACGCTTCCACCAAGAAGAGCAGGCGAAACTTGCTCCATCAGATTGGACCTGTTCGAGCCGACCGAAAAGGAGCCAACATTAGGTCTGAGGGATTGATCGGCTCCAGTTGGAATACTCTCTGTCGACCTAGGCTTCTTTCCTGTCGCTACTGAAGGATGACTGCTTTCGGCGCTTGCGCCTTCAGCTGACTCTGCAGCCTCTTTGCACCGTGCCATCGCCGCCTTCCTTCTTCTCCTTTTCAGTTGACTCTTAGTCAGGAGCCCATCGGAGTGCGCCGCTTCGGGAGCTCGTTCAGCCTTATTGGTTTCCCGAGTCAAACCGTCACCGACACAACTTCGACCAGCTACCCTTCTATTGAGACAGAGATTAGACGTTCCAGCCGAAGCCTTTCCGCCACTTTCTTTGCCATTCCAGCCCAGTCTACCAAACGAGTCAGAGACAGAGCTGCAGGGGTCTCCTGAAACAAGCGTCGCTACTGCTTCTGATTCAACGCCAGAGGCGGGGGGTAAAAGTATGGTGGTTGGGACCTCCAGAATCCTCGTCCCGGCCGTAGTCAAAAAGACCACGGGTGGATTATCGTTTTCACGAGTACCACCTGGAGTAGATACCGTACAAGTTTCTTCCATCATACTGTCAACAGGTTTTGCGTCACAGTCAAGACGTCTTCAGCCTTTAGTTCGATGTCTCACCTGGGGTCCTTTCGAACCCTTAGGGTCATTGACTCTTAAGCCGTTCCGCCACGTCAAGGCAGCTGAAGAATGGGAACGAGTTTGTTTAGTTAATCAATTATGTTTATTTGAATAGAAATTAAGAAATAATATCAATACAAGAGTTAATCAACACTAATGAAGTTATTCAAAATATAGTATTTACTTTTATAGTGTTTTAGAGAGCACTGATTGATTGAATATCTCATAGGTGTCTCGGTAGTTGGTTAAAAACGGTTGGTACAGCATACGAGTAGAAAAGTTTTTGCCGTCCAAAAGTCTTTTGTCAGTCAGTCAGTCAGTCTTTGAAGAATCCTTCGTTCTCTTCGCCTGGTATCGGTTTTTTTAAATCGTTGATCAGAGTACATTTCGTTGATTAGGTTGAAGGTGAGCAGCTTATTAATTGAAAGCAATCCTAATTGGGGCTTGATGATAGAGAGTTGCGTTTATAAAGTTATCCATACTTCGCCTGCCTTGAGAACTTTACAAGTACGATTCTGAAACCGCTGCAAATCATTGATCATGAGCTATTTTTGTAAATAATTACAAGTTTATAGTCACGACATCAGCATATTACTTCATCCAACTCTGATTACATTAGGCGTGTTTTTTTGGTGAGACACCGCAACTCAGTGGTTGCAAGTGAAGTCAAATTTAGCGCACAGAACAACAAAAAATTTCACTGGGATCTATTTCAGTTTTTTTTATCTTCAGTCAAAAGCGAGTTGCAATATGTAGTTTGGAACACTCAATTCAGAAGGCGCTGAAAAAAGCTTTTTCATTAAATTTAGTTCAATTTGAATGATTCAGTTATATTTCACAAATTTAAGCAACACTTTTTCATACTTTTCAGTTCAATTTTAATTCAATTCAATTCAATCAAAAGTTGTAAACCAGATTCACTGTGAATCGTTTTGGTGAAAAGCTTTTACTTTGCTTTGCATAATTCTTACCAAAACACGCCTATTATCTTCACCAAGGTAGTTTCAAAACCGATGCAGCAACTGAGTAATGCCCATTTTACAATGTAGTGAAAAAGTTAGAGAGAGTGCGGTGAAAAACGCCGTTGTCACGTTATTGCAGTAAAATCGTCACAATGAACGCACCTTGCCGTCTTTTTTTTTTACTTTATTTTTTATTTACTTTTTGAATTCACATTTTCAGTTGTTTTTTATTTATTTTTTTAAGTCGTGTTTGTGTTCGTGTGAAAATTAATAAAAAAAAATAACACCCAAAACGTACTGAACTACTTGAAAGTACATACCATACACACAGCAATAAACGCCATCACCACGCCATCTCGCAGCGAGATTTTTGGATTTTTCGAAATCAGATCGCAGCGAGTTGACGAGTCCCGCGCCATTGTGACCTGCTACATACATTTTCTTTGTTTGAAACTAATTTCAAATTTAATTCACTCTTAAAAATTGAACCTACCAATGTTTAATTTATTCGACTTCTGGACACTTGTAGTGTGTTCCAAACAGAAGTTCTAGTTCCACTTAAGGCTGTGGAATTACTTGAAATGAAATCAATATTTAACAAGGATATCGTCATCTACATTGACAGTGGCTCTAGAATCCGCTGTCATCAAATTTGAAATATTCATTAATTACCGCACAATGCTCAAGGTATTTATACGCAAAACTGTGTCAGAAAACAACGAATTAGACGGGAAATAGGGATTGTTGCCGCATATTAATAGACATAATAGATGACATGACAAAAATGCTATCCTCTTTCATAGAAAAGGGAATTGTTCTAAATAATACCACATAACCGGCGTAGAAGATTAGAAGGGCAAACTAAGAAAAGTGAAAAACTGAATTCTTAGGCCAGGATTACACATATAAGTTTTACTTACATAAATTACTTACGTAGTTAAGTAACTTCTGAAAAAAATAACAGTTTAAGCAGTTCTGTAAATAACTTACAGTAAATTTGACCAACTTACGTAAGCTGTAATTCGAGAGAAAATTGAAACGGCATAAACTCTTTCGCAATCACTTACGGAATTTTCACAGCTTACTCAACCAGCATCTGTAAGATTTCTGCTTACGAGAAATAGAATTTGAGCGTGTGTGCGTTGTAAACTATTTTCTGTTTATTTTTATTTTTTTTACATTATTTAGTAAAATGTATCTTAGTAATTAGCACGAAGAGGAATATATATAAAGCGTTGCCAAATCAGTGCTTTCAGCGTTAATCTTAGTGTTCAAAATTTAATTTTAGTGCCGAAGAGGTCGATATGGCGCTTAGGCGTTTTTCTAGCGCTTAAACAAATATTCTAGGGATTCTTTAACGCTGCAGCTGCTGCTGCACACTATAAACTGCTTCTTTTTCTGAATACAACCATCCTATTATACTAGTTAGGTATATGTTTACCATTTCTTTTGAAGTTTAATGACGCTTAAACTACGCTTACTAAATTATCATTCCTGAAAAAGTAAGTTCCACAATTGGTACTAAAGGGTTTTCGAATAAGAGGTTTCATGTTACTTTTTCAAGAAAACTAATATTTTTCATGAAATAATATTAGATTTTTATTTTAGCCGATAGAAGAAGGGGTTGCCATTAATAATGAAAAACAATATCAGCCAAATTACCTCCCCATCCTCAGTTGCTCATCCAGGCTCTTGTGATAAAATTTTCCACCACATTTTCGCACATTAGCGGCTCTATTCCATCAATAACGGCACGGATGTTGGAAAACTTTTCCCACAAAGAACCAATGATTTCGCCACTTGTGTGGCACTGATTGCTGATATATGTTTGGTATCGGAAACGCACTTAAAAAAGGGACTTAGGCCCAAAATAAAAGGTTACATCGATTACCATGCGAATCATCCTTCGGAAAATGCGAGAGGCGGGTTCTCTCTTTACATCAAAAACTGTATTAAGCACTCCGAAAACATAGAAATAGAATTCGATTCTATGCAAATAAGCTCAGTCTCCGTAAAAATAAACCACTTAGACTACAACATCGGATCTAGTTACTTCCCTCCGGGATATAAGCTAGTAGAAGACGACCTCGTTCGTCTCTTTGACTCACTCGGACCTAATTTTGTCTTAGGTGGCGACTTTAACGTGAAACACACTTTTTGGGGATCAAGATGCAATTCGACAAAAGGCAGATTATTATACAAAGTCAGCATGAAACGTGGGGTGAACTTTTTTTCGACAGGAAAGCCAACTTATTGGCCAACTGACAAAAATAAAATCCCTGACCTCGTCGTCTTCTTTATCGCAAAAGGGTTAACTAAAAATTTGACGGAAGTCGAAGAATGTTTTGATCTATGCTCAGATCACTCAGCATTCACTCTGAAAATAGGTGGAAGTCTAGTAAAAAAAGAAGGACCGCCTAGGTTAACTAGTAACAAAACTAACTGGGACGCTTTCAGAAGAGACTGCAAGGAAAATGTTGCTTTAAATGTACCGCAAAAGACACCGTTCGAAATAGAAGAAGAAATCGACAAACTCGTCGAAGCCATTCAGAGCTCAGCGTGGAAAAACACTCCTTTGCGGAAGACAGAAGCACGAAACAATAAAGTCAAATACCAGCCTGAAATCGAAGACCTCATACGAGAAAAGAGGAGAGCGCGCAAGAGATGGCAACAATCCCGTGCGCCACCGGATTAAACTTATCTGAACCACCTTTGTAACAGGCTACCTCGAGGGTCTGACCGCTGACAAGTATTAGAACTACTCTCTATGGAAAGCCTTGAAGTCCATAAGGAAACCTGTAATGCACTCGCCGCCAATTAGGAAAGCTAACGGGGAATGGGCAAAAGAAGATAAAGAGAAAGCAGAATTATTTGCCGATCACTTAGAGGAAACGTTCAAGCCGTTCGATGGACAACCATTGATCGAAGATCCGAATGATAATATGGCACCCGACAACTTTAAAGTAAAAACCGTATCACTGTCCGAACTTCGAATAACAATAAAAAAATTGAAAAATAATAAAGCTCCGGGATATGATTTAATCACTGGCGAAATTTTGAAAGAGCTACCGAAAAAAGTGCTGGTTAAGTTGCACTACATTATAAATGCTTCTTTTAGACTATTATATGTTCCAAGGCAATGGAAAGTCGCCGAAGTTATTATGGTTCTGAAACCGGGGAAACGTGCAAATGACAAGAAATCATATAGATCCATTTCACTTCTGCCAATAATATCTAAGGTCTTCGAGAAACTTCTGCTGAAACGATTGCAACCAGTGATTGAAGAAAGACACTTGATCCCGGATCATCAATTCGGCTTTCGGGTCAAACATTCCACAATCGATCAGGTGTATCGGATAACGAACGAAATTGAAAAAGCTCTTGAAGGGAAAAAAATATGCTCTAGCGCTTTTGTCGACGTATCGCAAGCCTTCGACAAGGTATGGCACGAAGGCCTAAGGTATAAGCTAAGGGTAATCTTACCGGAAAAGTTGTACAGAATATTGGAATCTTATCTTGAAAACAGACTTTTCCGTGTTAGACACGGGAGTGAATATTCGGATTTCAAAGAAATCTACGCCGGTGTTCCACAAGGAAGTGTTCTCGGTCCAATCCTGTTCCTGCTCTACACAAGAGATATACCACAGGATGAAGGGACCGTTGTAGCAACGTTCGCAGACGACACGGCTATCATCGTAACGGATGAGTCAGTCGAATCATCAACGGGAAAACTCCAACGAGCTTTGAACAAAGTATGCGAATGGACAAAAAACTTGGCGAATAGTCCTCAATGAGACAAAATCGACGCATGTCAATTTTACGTTAAGAAAGATAAACAACTTACCTATATCCATTAACTCGGTGCAAATACCATACGCAAACGAAGCAAAATATCTAGGAATGACCCTAGACGCAAAACTTAAGTGGAAACCACACGTTAAAAAGAAGCGCGAAGAGCTCGAAATCAGATTTAGAGAAATGTATTGGCTACTCGGAAGATACTCGAAGTTAAGCGTATACAACAAACTACTTCTGTATAAGCAAGTGTTAAAACCGTCTTGGACATATGGTATACAAATTTGAGGTTGTACCAAAAGAAGCAATATGGCTCTACTGCAAGCATTTCAAAACAAAATACTAAGAGCAATTTACTCCTTGGTATATAAGAAATAGTGGTATTCACAGAGATCTAGGAATTGCTACCGTGAGGGACGAAGTAACAAACTTTGCTCGCAAACTTCCTACCCGTCTTCATGTTCACTGCAATAATGAAATAATCCGTACTATGGACGTGACAAACCTTGAGCGCCGACTACAAAGAACAAGACCTTTCGACCTAGTGCCGTAAGGAAAAACCGCATATAATGACAGTATTAGTAGGTGGCTTCACTGGAAAGCTACCTACCTAACGCGATTAACACTACAGAAGCGTAAACTACTCGTTAAGGCAACTTAGTCGTGGTCATCACAAAAATGAAAAAATGAGAGGAACGAATTTCCTACTACTATGAGTACGCGCAGCCGGTTCTCATAGTGCCTCTCTGAGGGGGTGAGGTTTAGCCCGTAGGTATATACTGACTAGCACTGATGGCATTGTCAGATATATGAATCGGGCATAACCAATGGTACGGACCATTGGTATCTTTTGAAGATTCCTGCACCTCCAGGCGCAACCAAAAAAAAAAAAAAAAACTTGTGTGGCACGTAGCGCCGTACTTATTGCAAAAAAAACATCGCACACATCCATTCCTTCAAGATCCTGCCATACAAAATCATTGAACATGATCACTTCGAAGTGTAGAAGCAATATTCCCACTTGTCCTTGCGCGATAGGCACGATTTCGGCTATTCATATCACAAATTTGTTCCAATCGCTTTAATTTTTGAACCAATGTAAAAATTGCCGGACAAGAAGGTGCTTCACGTCGATTAAACTGTTTTAGAGAAATTTTCGCCATTTTCGTGTGAATTTTAAGAATTTTAAGGCTTCGTTGAAGCGCGTATTGCTCTATTTTATTAATGGCGTAGTTTTTACTTGTCATCTGTCAGGTGGCAGAATAGCGGACTATTTCAAATGGCAACTCTTATTGGAAAACCCTAAATTTATTGTAATTTGAAGGTGTTTTTGAGAAAATCACAGTTTTAATGCCCAAAAGGTCAAAATTAACGCTGAACATTTCAAGAACGGTGCTCAAACGCCAGAATGGCTTAGCAACACGAGTATAATAGTTTGAATGAACCTTCTGATATTGCCATGGTACTTCACCATCTGGGGATACAAAATAATCTTTGAATTCATCTCGAATTAAATTGCCGTTTGCGTTGTAGTTCCAACAGGTCGAGGTTCCGAAGGAATAAAGTTATTAGCTGGCATATCTTCTTCAAACTCTTGCAAGTCTTTTGCAACACTACTTCTTGAAACCAAAAAATTGTGAAGCACAATTGTGAATGTTAAAAGTTGAACTTTTTTTGGGGAAAGTTTTATTGGTTTCCTTAGAACTCTAAAAACGCTTGCCGAAATTCCGAATACAATTTCGACAAAGCGCCTCGCTTTTGATAGACAATAATTAAATACTTTTCTGTCAATAGGCTGATTTTTGTATGAATATTGCATTATTAAATAATTTGTTAATGCGAACGCATCCTCAACCACTTAAACATAGGGCACAGGTACAATATGTCTTCCCGTAAAAGGCGATGGTGGTGGCAATCTTAATTCGTCTTGTTCAAATGCTGAAAATAATGTAGTATTGCGAAACACTCCTGCGTCAGATGTATTATGTCCAATGCATCCACAGTTCATGCATATAACCATTGTTACAACAACTGTCAACATACAATGTAATTTACTCGTAAAATAGTATAAATGGTTTTGTAAGTTCTTACGTAAGTTCAAGTAAGTCGTGAGTAAAACTTACATGTGTAAACCTTACCTTAAACTAATAAGATTTCAACTTAAAACCGTGACAGAAATCTTCTCTGGTCAATGCCTTTTATAATAGAAAAAAAGCACGCCGTGTGACTATAACTGTCAGCAATTATGAATTTAATCGATAAACTTGAACCTCTGTACCAGATTAGTCATGTTAAGAACCTAATCCGTATTCGAACAGTCAGGGTAACCGCAAATATTACTCCGGTGGACGAAAGTGTCGTGGAAAATCTAAGTTTGTCCATTGCACGACGTTCGCAACAATTGGACATTTTACACAGACCGGCAGACACCGTATTTTGCACAAAAAATCTTGCGGTACATGCTTACGGTCCTACAAAGCTAAGAACTTAAACGGATTTAGCATATAATCCCAATGACCCGCAAATACTTGAAACACTCAAAGACAATGTTTATTGGCAACATTTCGCGAGTTGTGCGAGATTTTAAGGAAAATCTCCTTAAAAGATTGAACGATTTGCAGGTGAAACCGAGGCATTCTATTTTAATTTTCCGTTTCTCACTGCTATTACCCCATTTTTCTCTACAAAAAGACACAGTTCGTCACAATATTTTAATAAGAAATAACGTGGATCTCATCAGGCTATAAAAGGTAAAAAAAAACAATAGAGGAAATCAATAGCAATTTCAAGCTCTGAGTGTGAACCCCTAATACAATCAAGCAAAATCAATGTAATAAATATAGTCACGGGCACAATGTTATCCTAAAACTGCTCGACTTTGAGGGACAATCAAATCAGTGCTGTCCTGTGTTATTAACTGCGACTAAGTTCAAATAGACCCGCATATTCTAAGGGTCATACCCTTCCTTTTTTTTTCTTTATAAAAGCATGATAAATAAGAGCTATTGTTTTACGACTTATTTTTAAGACTTCCTTTAAATGTTTGTTTCAATTCTATATCCAAGTAGAAAGTCCAGCCCGACGTTTTCTCCAGAGTAATTTAGTTCTGGCCACTGCTTAAATGTGTTACGAAATTGATTTCGGGCGAAATTGTGAAGTATGTTCTCTTGGGTATTAGAAAAAGGTTAAAGGTTACATTTCCAAATAAAGTCACAACCTGGAGTCATTTGCAGTTTAGGTACAGTTGTAGACAAGGGTTGGTACACACAGTTCCAGTATAATTAAATTTTCCCTTCGACACTTCTCCCAAATAAATAATATATTCACTTTGAACGACTCAACGGAAAGCATCTCCAGCGTATCACTAGCCCCCTAAGGAAATCTTAAATTAATTAGAACATTTCCCTAGAATACGAAATCAATTTGAAACTTCCACACTCTCCACTCAGATTCACGTGTATGGTGCTACTATTAACTCAGGGACATTTCTAAGAAATTTATTTACAGAACGTAGACGTATACGTAATAAATGTAATTTAAACTTACTTGCGCAACTAGACTCATTCCGCATACTCCAATGCAGGCAGATCCAACACCTTGCACGGAACGTGCAATCAATAACGTAACATATGTTTCGCCGATTGCGAAAACTTTTGAACAGCAACACATGAAAAGGATAAAAGCAAATTACTCCCTTTTGATCAGATTCAGTCACCCAGAGTTTAGGTCATACCCAGGGCCGAAATCAGCAGGCAAAACGTTCCAAATACAATCGGTAAGCGATAACCAAATTTACTGGACATACCCCCAACGATGGGGTTGAAAATTAGTTGAACCAGTGCCTTCATGGCCAGAAGGATGCCAATAGAACCATTCTCACTTGCCAGAGTGTCGTTGTTATTGTTGTTTTCAGTAATAACAGAATCGTCTCCATCTGTTGTCGCCACCGGAGCTATTATTACCTTATCCTCGACCATTTGCATTACGGTGAAGTTAACCAGAGACTTTCCGGGTATCGGATGCTTTGTCATAATCGCCGCTGGAGCGTGATGTGAATCAAAGTTACGATAGGCAAGATTCTGGGTCAGCAGCTGCTGGTTATCGACAGCGACTAGAGATTTGTTGTTAATCGTGGCCAGGTAATCCGGAAGAATTGGCACTGAACAAAAATTCGAATTAAAAGGATGTGGGGTCACAAGGAACAGGGGACATTACCTATCACCGTAAGCAAGATGTTATCGACTAGAAGGGCGAGGTACACAATTGTCGCGATTATTGTCCGATTCTGACCGATGGGTGGTGGTTGCTCTTCTTCTGGCTTCGAATCCATTTCCATTATTTTTTTTCTGTTTAGTCTTATTTAATTCACAATATTTAGGTTAACATATGCACAAAGGTTCACTGATTCAGAGAAGATATCGAAACCGTATTCGAAGGACACTCGCGCGCTGCTCACTCAACAGGTGTTGACTCGACAATGGGGAAAACACAATTGAAAGGCTCCCGATAGCTAGTATGGCATTATATAGAACAAGTCACAGATTTTTAGGGGGAGGTGGGATGGCCTGCTATCGGAAGCCTCTTTGGGGAGGGTTATAATCCTTGTCGTTCGTGCACGGCAGCGGGATGTGAACGAGAGAGCTAACGAATAGTTATTTAGCATCGTGTGGTGTTGTCGGGGCTTTTTATTTAACAGAAATGTATCCTTTGTGTGGCAAACCAATATCATGATGTTTTACGGAGCTCTGCTTTTTTTAAGAGCACATTTGAGGGAATGGAAAATTTGTGATTTGTTGGCATTAATAGTAAAGGCACATTTGTTCTTCATTTATACAAAACAGCAGGATTATTATTTGGCATAACCGTAATATATCAAAAATCCCGATAAATCCGAAGTTGTCGGAGGGAGTCAACCTCTGCTTGGCTTAAAATATGCAAAGTTTCATCGGATGTCCTGCTAGAGCATGTTTTTTTTTTTTTTACGAAAATCAACTATCATAGTATTACTTAGTTTTGAAGCCACATGTTGTTTGTTGTTTTGTTTGTTGCCACCTTGCTGAAATCCCTTCAAGTCCTGCTCTTTTATCTCGCTCCCTAAGAAATCTTTCAACATATCTATAGCGCTGGTCAGTAAAGCTTATATCGTTGTCTGTAGAAGTACGGCTCAGTCACTTTTCCTGCACTATTGCCGCACCAAACATTTACTCCATGGGGATGAAAAGGCCTCTCAGGTTTCATGTGTGAGTTCTCAGTTCCCCAAAAATGGGTGTTCTGCTTGTAGACAAATCCACTGAGATCAAAATGTGCTTCGTCTCTCATGATAAGTTCCTCATCAAAACCAGCAATTTTCTGGTTGAAGCTTAGAACGATCTTAAAATTATTATTTTTTTATTAAAAGAACCTTAAATCCTAGAGAACTCAGATTCGCCGCTCCTTTATATAATACTACAGGGCAGGACCCTTTCTTTGATGCAGTGGTTAGTGAAACTTCTATGTCATTCCTTTTCCTTTCTATACTTGGGTGACTGATGATTACTGTTCCACTCCGGGGTTTGAACCTGCACACATCGGTTAACGAGGAAGTACACTACCCACTTCAACACCTCTGGCCTAAGGATACTATCACAGATAATATAGTTACATAGATATCGCATCCAGTACAAAAAAAAATGGCCAATTTTCAATCGACTGGGATTTACTCGTGGGTCCCAGTTCGATCGATCTAGTATGTATACCATGCTCAAACGGTTGTGAGTTGAGTAGCACGTTTTGTGAGATGTATGAAAGGATGATTCTATGTGTGAGCAATTTTCATCAAATAAAAAATAAATATCTACGTATGTAGGTACATATGTATGTAGGTGACACAGTAACATAAATTTTTCAATATGATGATGATGATGATGATGAGTATTATTTACATCTTTTATTTTCTTGATAATATTTGCACCTTTTGATTTTTGCTGATTTTTTGCTTTTTTAATTCCAATAATAGTAGTAATAAAATTGCTTTAAGTGTCTATTCCATTCCTTTGAAATAAAAATGTTTGGGTACATTTGAAAAATTTTGCATCGCTTGCAAATATATTACAAAATATTTTATCTGTTGGTATGCAGCATTTCCAACAGTAACTCCACGTTGAAGCGCATTTTTGTCGTATTGTGAGCCACTGTTCATGCAGTCAAAGGTATTGTTTAATGCCAGCGTAAAGGCTTGCGTTGCTTGAGCGTCCTGCTAAATATTTGAGTCGTTAGGCGTACGCTAATTTTTTCAAAAGCATTAGGAGCTATATGTGAGCTAGTAAATTTTAAACAAGGTTTGGCAACGTTGTCGGTCTCTAAATTATATATTTCTCTGAAGACATCAAAAGAAACTAAACCATCGGGGGAGTTCAGATCCGATTTGAGTAACAGATTGCGCACTGATTTAAGTAAATGAGGAAAATCGTAAAGACAGTATATTTTTTGGTTTTCAAATGTCGTAAATGGGTTTTTTTCAGTCACATTCAAAAGTAGATACGCTTTCCTGTTGTTTGGACCCTGGTCACAAACAACAGCGCATGCTTGAAGACCAAGTTCCTTGCATATTTCAAAATTCTTTTTAATCAACTGTTTTAAGTCATCCCCTTTTATTCCATTTTCTGAAACAAAATAGTTAACAACGCTTTTCCATGAATCAATAAAGCCATTAACCATAAATACACAAATTTTATTAGCATTTGATTTTTTTCCTGCTGAACCTAAATCTTCGAATCCATCAATTAAGTCGTTGGTAGCGTTGTACGTCAGATTTCGGCGGATTCGAATCTCATCAAAACCAACACCGCATACTTTCGACGATGACTCATTGATGCAATTTTAGATTTCAATATATTTTGACCCATGTTTTGGTACCCAGGCTGTAGACCTTTCACAGGAGCCCAACGATATAATGAAGCTATATGAGGAAGTTGAAAGCCCAACCCATCGCGTAGAAATGTATGTATATGTATGTATTTTGCGAATGATAAAATACATTTTGTGCAAGTTCTTTTTCTTCTGGGCTATACAAATTTGATTTAGAAAGCCCCATCAACATAAAAAAAATAACTTAGACTGCTCTGACATATCCATGCTCTTAATTTGGGATACCAAACCTGAATACCTATTTTGTTTCTTTATTTTTAATGTTCTGTTCTTTAATCTAAGTTTTTGCTTTAAAGTTTTAATTTTCAAACTGAAAGAAGCAATACTTTTTTTTAGTTGAAAATGTTTTTTTCCCGCTTCTCGATTGATTGCATCAATTTGATGCATTTCAAGCAGCCTAGATCTGAACTTGAACTTCTTCTTCTCTTACTACCTATTCGCCGAAGAAAGATTAATTAATTTTATAAAATTGATCAATATCATTTTGTGAATTGAGTGTGGGAACTGCATCTCTTTTTAGCATTTTCCTGCCCACAAACTAACTACAAAAATGATTTTGGCAAAAAAAAATCTTATCGCCATTAAAACTATATGCTTTTTTCCATAAATTATTTAAAATATCATTTTTTTCTCTTGAGAGGAATGCAACAATTTTTACATTAGGAAAAACCCTCTTCGATTACTTGTATGTCGTGCAAGAAACTCCTGATTTCCTTTTATCATTCATTTGTTATTTTTATTTAAAACCAAGCGCTGTCGCAATTCGATCTCAAATAAATGATACACAAATTTTTAACCTGCGATGACAGAAATTTCAAACTCATGTATTTACCAAAAGAAACAAGAAATACGCATCGAGAGAAGTACATAATTGCCATGCAACCCTTCTAAGACAACACGACGCGACGTAAGATACACACAAGCCATGACAATGACACGATCGCTATTGAATCATACCATACCATCAGTTTGTTGTATGTACATAGATATTGTTCTTTAACAGAAAATGGTTTTTGTATGACAGAAGTTTGCTTTGGTGTTTCTACGACACACTGAAGAGCAAGATTATTGCATGGTCTTGCAACATAATTTTATTTCGTTTGGTCTGAAAGAGTTCGATTAATATCCTTTACTAGGGTGGCAACCAAGATCGATCGAACCCACGAGTAAATCTCAGTCGATTGAAAATTGGCCATTTTTTTTGTACTGGATGCGATATCTATGTAACTAGTATATTATCTGTGATACTATTCTTATTGTTGATGGTCACTGGAGAGTAGCTTATGTCAGCATAAAGGTCGATTCACAGCCCAGCGACCTGCGAATGCGAATGAGCGAATATTCGCAAATTTTGACATTTCTTTCACAGCTACTATTTTATCTGGTCGCGCCAATCCGCGAATTTGAGTTGCAATTCATTTTATAACTAATTGCCTAAACGTGAAAAATGCATAAATACATAGCACAGCTTTCATTCAAAAGGTAATAACCTACATTCTTTCGATAAATTCAACCACGATCCTACCCACCAAGAACAAAGCAAACGAATTGTGAGGTTAAACTCTCGCGAATGTTTTGGTCGCGGGAATGTGGATTGCGTCCTACATGTGTGGAATGTGAATAAAAGTTGACAGTTCGCAGAAATCATTCGCTTATTCGCGGAAAAATCGGCGAATTGTTAATTTCTGCGCAGAAACTAATTACAATTTAACTTTTTATATATTAATCGATAGATAAATTAAGGTCCGTTCTTTTGGAATAATAAAATTGCCAAGGGCGTGCCTATAAATGTGCTAAAAACTGTTTGTTCGCAGTTTGGGCATTCGCAATTCGCCGAGCTGTGAATGGACCTTAATAGATGAATTTATTTCGAAACAAATTTTCACAATAATAGCCTATTCTTGAGGTGTGCGTCGCTTTATGATTAACTAGCTGACCAGTGCTCGCCTTGCTTCGCCCGCATTTTAGTTGACGGTTATTTACTTGCTGAAATATAATTGCCAACGAAATACAATACCGAAAATGTGTAAACTCAATAATAACTTCCTTGTGGGAATCCCACCAGAGCATACACAAAACCGCTTCCAACACACAATTTATTTGGGCTCTATTACTATTATTATTATTATTATTATTTATTAATCACAACATAAATGTACAGATTAATCTAAGAACCAACAGCACTAGCTCCGCGGCTTATGGCTGGGCCCTGCAATTACTCATACAAGAATTGATAAAATTATTCTGTTTTTTCTGTAACAGAATGTCAGCCTGGATAGGCCCAAAGTATCGGAAAAGATAGTCAGCTCACGCCTACGTCCAGGCCAATTTTAATTCTAGAGCCATCTAGTGCAGATTTTCTCGCTTCTCTCTACATGTGCATAAATTGGATCAAATTTTGGTAGTTTAATAGGTCTGGGTTTTTAAGATTCCCCCAGGGAGACTCCGGTTTTTTGAAATCTCTCGGCTGTGTCAAAAAACGTGGGTTTTCTTCTCAAAAAACGTGTTGGAGTCTGCGAAGATTTTGCCAATGTGAATTTTTTTTATTTTTATTTTTTTTCGCTCTAAAATCAATTTCCATGTTTGCATCGTTAGTCAGATTGCATTAGGATTCCAAATAGATTATTTTATTTTTTTTGTACGTGGGTAAGTGAAAAAAAGGGGGGGGGGGTCGAAAAAAGGGATGCGGTCACGTCATTTCAGCAAAGCTGTTTTTTTGTACATATATGAGTAGTTTACTTTTTTGTATAACATATTTTACCACTGCCGGACATTTTGGTCGGGTTCGAAAAGGTGCCAGACAGGCCGAAACCTGCATAAAAATGAGGGTCGGGAACGTCATAATGGCAAGGCTAATTTTTTTTTTAATCGTTAATTGAGATCATCGTGAGTAATTATTCACAACTGCCAGACGAAAATCCCGGGTCTAACATCCTGCCAGATGAAAGCGAAGTTTTGATGTCGCTACTAACGCATTTCATTTCATTTTTAATGCATTTTATTAAATCAATTCATTATTTCTTACGTGCTAACAAAAACGCTTAAAACTAGCTTAATTAACTTAACTATCTTATTCTAACTTACTGGCCCCATGCGGGCGCTCTAAGCTAAACTTAACTCTACTAACGCGATGTGCAGAAAATGTACCTAGTAACCGATTTTCATCGAAACTATTGAAACATTTGAAAATTTAGCAAGTATGTCTTAAAGGAAATTGAAGTCTAACCAATTTCAAACATAGAAGACATACAATATTTAGGCACCTAACTTACCTAAACAGCATTTAAGTACTGAACAAGGATAAGGATAAGGCATTTCTGAATACATATAAAAAAGAAATGTAGAACTTTAGGCTGGTTAAATTCCAATGATAGTTCCTGCCTTTTTCGCGACCGGCATATACTATGACGCGAGGTCAAAAGGTTTTATCCTTCGAAGACGACGAATTGAATTATTCCCGTCAAGTAGTTGAATGACGGTACGGTTACAATGGCCGTGAACACGATCTTTGTGTTTACGCCCAAATTTTGTTATCTCTTCAACGACGCCGGGAATTCCCAGATCTCGTTGAATATCTTCGTTACGTACATACCACGGTGCGTTGACGATCGTTCTAAGAACTTTATTTTCAAAAGTTTGTATGATGTTTCTATTGCGTTTCTTGGTACAACCCCATAGTTGTATACCATACGTCCACACATGCTTTAGCACTTGCTTATAGATGAGCAGTTTGTTATGTAGGCTCAACTTCGAATGTTTTCCGAGTAGCCAGTACATTTTCGGTATTTGTTTTCGAGCTCTTCGCGTTTCTTTTTTACGTGCGATTTCCATTTGATCTTAACATCCAGAGTCATTCCGAGATATTTTGCTTCGTTCGCGAACGGTGTTTGAGCGCAATTTAGATATACAGGCAATCTATCCACTTTTTGTTGGTAAAGTTGACGTGAGTAGATTTGCTTTCGTTCAGCACAATACGCCAAGAATTCGTCCAAGCGTGGACTTTATTAATAGCATGTTGCAGCTTTCCCGTTGCTGTTTCAATAGTTTCGCCCGTGGTCAATATCGCCGTATCGTCCGCAAACGTGGCGTGACGCAGTTTCTTTCCTGCGGAATATCACGCGTATAGAGTACATATAGAAGCGGGCCAAGGACACTTCCTTGTGGAACTCCGGCCGCAATCTCCTTGAAGTCAGAGTAATCATTTCCGTGCTTAACACGAAAGAGTCTCTCGCAAGAGGCATGCTCTACGGATTCTGGGGAGAGCTATTTATTGCATCAGGACTTAATCAACCCATTTAGGAAAAGCTCGAGGCTACAAAGATCTCCGCCTCAGGAGTTTTCACCTAAAGCGCAAAATAAAAGTCTCGCAAATCCGGATATGTTAATTCGGAAAACGCAAGCTTTTGAAGAGAGTACTCTGAAAAGGGAGAACGCCGTACTCCGAAAGAGACTCGACGAAATGGAGATGTTGTGTCGAGATCTCGAAAGCAAACTTGATAAACTTGAATCTCAAAACGAGTCTTCAAAAACGCAGACGGTTATCCACTGTGAGCCTTCTCCGGGTAGCCATCACTACAGCACGGATGAAGAAGAACTCACGCGCGAAATGGATTGGACACTCAAACGAAGACCATCTAAAAAACGTAAGGCCGGTTCATCGCCTGAAATTGTTTCACAACAGCTACCTAATCGCAAAGCGCAGCCGAAACCTGAAAAGCAAATTGAAAGCAAACGCGCCCCTCCACCAATAAATATCACGGGCGTTGCCGACTATAATTCTCTGAGGAAAATCCTAAAAACAACGATCGCTAGTGAATTTAAAGTAACTTCCTTGCGAAACGATGCGTGGAAAATCAAGGTTAATGATGCTGAGGGCTATCGGGCTGTATCTCAAAGGCTAAACAAGGAAAAAATTCAATGGCATACTTACGAAGACGAGTCTGAGAGACCCTTGAGGGTCGTAGCTAGAGGACTTCATCCATCATGCGCTAAAGAAGACGTTATAGATGATTTACGCGTTAGAGGTTATAACATGCTGGACACAGTGAACCTTTTAAAAAAAGAGAGAAAACGACCCGACCGTGGTGAAGAAACTACATTGAAACGTAAGCTATCATTCCATAAAACGGAAAGACAGCAAAAGATATTCAATATTCGTACAATCATGAGTATGGTCGTTAAAATTGAGCCGCTACGTGTCAACACGAAGACAATCCCTCAATGCAAGCGATGCCAAGAGTTTATTCATACACAACCGTACTGTCGGAAAGAGCCGCGCTGCGTTAAGTGCGCTGGGAAACACTCTTCGGAAAATTGCAATTTGAGCACAAATGAAAAAGCAACTTGCGTTAACTGCTAAGGAAGGCACCCAGCAAATTATCGCGGTTGCGAGGTCGCTAAGGAATTACAGATGCGACGGAAAAAATCTACAACGCCGATTGTACGGGGAGCGAAATCAGTCGATCGGGCTCCTACGTCGGAAGAACGCATTGCTAAGCAGACTGAGCGGGCTCATAAGCCAGTTGTACAGATTCCTAAGCCGACTGAAAGGACGCTCGAATCAGCAGTGCAGACTCTTGAAACAGTCAATCAGCCTTCTAAGCCGGTTAAACGTACGTCAAAGTCGTCCACTAAAAAGGCTGAACGAAAAATAACCTCGGATAAGCCAGCGAACCCCGTACGTCTGACGTATTCTCAGGCTGCAGTCAAAGCAACCAAACGAAAGGTCGGACCACCCTCTTATCCATTTAATGAAATTCTAAACTGCATCTACGCTAAGTTCGAGGAACAATGTGAAATTAACAAACGGATTCTCGAACGTCTCAGTAACGTCGAAAGCTTTTGTATGGCTAACCATAAATCTAAATCTAAGTAAATATGGACTCTTTGCTTAAAATAGTAACATGGAATGCAAACGGACTCTTACAAAAATCTAACGAATTATAAATGTTTCTAATAAGAGAAAATATTGACAGATGTTTGATCTCCGAAACCCATCTAACAAGGGAATCGCAACTAAAGATAAGAGGCTACGCTGGTTATCACGCCTATCATCCTTCTGATAGAGCGCGGGGCGGTTCGTCCTTATTCATTAAAACTAACATCGAGCATTCGGTCGATATAAGCATAGAGCTGGAAAAATTTCAGTTGTGCGCGATAAGGGTTAAAAATAAGCACCTGAGTTACAATATAGCATCTGTTTACTGTCCGCCGCGATACCCACTAGAAAAAGACGACTACTTTCGTGTCTTCAATGTTCTTGGTTCAAATTTTCTTATTGGTGGAGATTTCAACGCGAAGCACACCTTCTGGGGTTCAAGATGTACATCTTCTAAAGGAAAAATTCTTTACAAAGTGGCAAATGAATTCGGTTGTTGTTTTTATTCGTCTGGAAAACTGACCTATTGGCCAACCGATTCTGGAAAAATTCCCAATCTTATCGACTTTTTTGTTACAAATGGCATTTACGAGAAGTTTATTACAATCAAAGAATGTTTTGATCTCTCTTCTGACCACTCGCCGATAATTTTATTACTTGGAGAAGCGCTGGTCAAGAAAAAAGGACCTCCGAGACTTACTAGCAATAGAACAAACTGGGAGGGCTTTAGAAATGATTCGAAAGCTTGTGAGACGTCAAGAAATACACCATAACAAATCTTTTTTTCTTCCAGAGCTTTCTCAATCACGTCAGTTATTTTGTGGAATTGGTCAATTGTAGAATATTTCATTCTAAATCCAAACTGATGGTCAGGAATGAGACGTCTTCGTCGATTACGGGCTGTAGACGCTTGGAAAGAAGTTTTTTAAATATTTTTTGAGATAACCGGCAATAGGGAAATAGGCCGATATGATTTCTTCTCATTTAGCGGTTTGCCTGGTTTCGGGACCATTATAATCTCGGCGACTTTCCATTGTCTCGGAACATAAAGCAATCTGAACGAAGCGTTGATCAAATAGAGCAGTTTGATAATAGCTTTATTCGGCAATTCCTTGACTACCTGCGCCGTTATCAAGTCGTAACCCGGAGCTTTTTTCGTCTTTAAATTTTTAATCACTTCCCTCAGTTCAATCAATGCAACTTTTTTTTACTTTAAAGTTGTCAGATGTCGTGACTGGGGAGTCGGGCGTTAACGAATGGCCGTCGAACGGCTTAAACGTTTCTTCCAAGTGCAAAGCAAAAAGTTCTGGCTTTTCTTTGACGCTCTTGGCCCAGTTTCCATCGATTTTCCGAATTGGTGGTGCTTGCATTTGAGGTTTCCGGATGCCTTTTAGCGCTTTCCAAAGCGAATAATTTGATTCTCTTTCACCGGAGAGATTTTCAAGGTAGGTCACTATCTTTTTGCTTTTAAATTCGCGGATACCATCTCTAAGCCGATTGCATAGTCGGTTAAGGACCGTTTTATGCTGCGGTGCACGAGTGATTTGCCACTTCTTTCGTGCTTTTCTTTTCTCCCTCACCAGTTCAATGATTTCTCTGGGATACTTTTCGTTGCGGTTGATCTTATAGCTTCTAGAAGGAGTGTTTCTCCATGCCGCTCTTTGAATTGCTTCCACGAAACGATCAATTTCGTCCTTTAGTTCACAAGGTGTTCTAAGTGATACATTTAAGGCGATATTTGTTTCGCAATCATTTCTTAAGCCCTCCCAGTTTGTTCTATTGCTAGTGAGCCTTGGAGGTCCTTTTTTCTTGATCAGCGCTTCTCCAAGTAATAAAATTACCGGCGAGTGGTCAGAAGAGAGATCAAAACATTCTTTGACTGTAATAAACTTCTCGTAAATGCCTTTTGTAACGAAAAAATCGATAAGATCGGGAACTTTTGTGAGTCAGTTGGCCAATAGGTCGGTTTTCCTGTCGAATAAAAACAAACAACCGAATTCATATGCCACTTCGTAGAGAATTTTTCCCTTAGAAGATGTACATCTTGAACCCCAGAAGGTGTGCTTCGCGTTGAAATCTCCACCAATAAGCATCGCGGCGGACAGTAAACAGATGCTATATTGTAACTCAGGTGTTTATTTTTAACCCTTACCGCGCACAACTGCAGTTTTTCCAGCTCTATGCTTATATCAGCCGAATGTTCGATGTTAGTTTTAATGAAAAAGGACGAACCTCCCCGCGCTCAGAAGGATGATAGGCGTGATAACCAGCGTAGCCTCTTATTTTTATTTGCGATTCCCTTGTTAGATGGGTTTCGGAGATCAAACATATGTCGATATTTTCTCTTATTAGAAACATTTCCAATTCGTTAGATTTTTGAAGAGTCCATTTGCATTCCATGTTACTATTTTAAGCAAAGCGTCCATATTTACTTAGATTTAGATATAAGGTTAGCCATACAAAAGCTTTCGACGTTACTAAGATGTTCGAGAATCCGTTTGTTAGCTTCACATTGTTCCTCGAATACATATGAATTCTACATATGTACGTAGGTATATCGCATTTCTTTTTTTAACCAGGAGTATACCATACCTATGCTTTTTATAACTTCCTTGCTCGTATGAAATATTTTTATTTATTTTTTTTTTGCTAAAAGGAATTAAGTACTTAAAAACGTTGAAAAATCTAGATGTATCATTCATATACTGGGATGGCGTAATGTAGTTGCGTCACGTTTTCGTGCGATTTGTTGATAATGTTAGCCCATATTTAAATAGACATTTTTATCACACTTTCGTAAATCTTTTTCAAAGTAAAAACATTACTCTCCATGATACGTATGTAAGGGCATGTAGCATATAATTTAGCGCCAAAGATATTATTATAGTCATTAAATGTTAAGTACCGCTCGTAGATGCTAGGTGTTGTGTCCCTTTTCGTATTTCATATAGAGCACGTAATTATTTATTCCATGACTGATATAGACATTACCATTATAGAGAAACACCTATGTACATCGACGAATTTTGTTTCTATCTCCAAAATTAGCGTTATATTAATTCATTTAGATTTAGCAAAAAAAAAAAAGTTTGCTCTTGTTCAAACTGCACATTTAATCAACTTGGATATACAGGGTGGCCCAAAACACTCACCCGATGTTGTTTTGCTATATCTTTAAAATAAAACGACATAATTTCATAATTTTTTTTTAATGATTATTTGGACCTTTAAGTTTTTTTTCGTTACTTTTTGAAAATGATATCGGTCAAGTGGGTGCCGCCATTGTTGATGATCATTTGGGCTCTTTTTACCGCATTTTCAATCGTTTTGGCGAGAACTTCGGGCGATAAGTTCTTCTTTCTTCTTCCTTTTATCAGCGAGGCCATGATCCGAAAACAAGGGATCACAACCCTCCCACTTCACCGCATTTCTACTGATCCGCCTGTGGGGTTCGCCTATTTGACCTCAGAAAATATCGGCAGGCCTGCCGATTTTGGATCACTCGGTTACTGAGGCCAATGAAATGCCGATGTCGTCGCATTTGTCTGATCCAGGCGTTTATAGGCCTGCCTTTCCTACATCGCGATGACCCGTGACTTCGAAAAACCCCAAAGAAATAAGTCTGGAGCGGTCAAATCAGGCGATCTTGCCGGCCAGTGCAAGTCGCCAAAACGAGACATTAGGCGACCCGGAAACGCATCCTTCAAACACATGTCCTCCAGTCCGAATTCATCAATTTTCGGTAATAAAAACTCGTTGATCATGATTCTGTATGGCTCACCAGGCACAGTAAACGTGCTACCCACGGCGTCCTCGAAAAAATGAGGCCCGATGATACCTCCGGCATAAATGGCGCACCATGCAGTGACTTTGAGTGTATGTAGTGGCTATTCGTGAATGTTACGTTGATTCTCAGTGCCCCAGAAGCGCAAATTTTGTTTCCTAACGTATCCGTTGAGATGGAAATGGGCCTCGTCAAACAAACAAATAAATATTTGGCGCAACAGATCTTTAAAGTGCCAGGGCCTCGTTGATCATGATGAATTTCGGCCGAAAATCACGAGTATAGAGTTCCATGGCTTGTCGACGTGTATTCTGCATTTATTTTCTTCACAAATATCAAAACAAAACTGACAGTTGCCGCCATTTGCAAAGTTATAGCATCTTTCGATAGGATAATACATTTTGGTCCACCTTGTATGCTACTCGTACTAGATGACGTACCACGTTCGGCAAGTCAGTCGTATAACGTATTTTACTCGAAATTGTTATTTCCACACGCCGTATCAAGTTTTGGAAAGTTTTTAACGTAATACGAGTACATATATGCATGCGAATGTAAGGTACCTGGGGATGATCGTGTACCACACGAGTTTTTTAAATATCGCACTGAAGATTTTATAGAAAATCTTAGTTAGATGGTGCTACTATGGGCGCCGTGGCGTAAGTGGTTAGTGTGTCGGATCACTACGCATGAGGTTCCAAGTTCGAATCCCAGAAAATACCAAAAAAGTTTTTTTTTCGGTCCCACCTCTCGCGAGCGTCTGACAAACATTCGAGAGTATTGTTGTCATGAAAAAGTTTCTCAAATCGCCGTTCGGATTCGGCATTAAACTGTAGGTCCCTTCCATTCGTGTGAAAAATATAACGCACACAACATGAGTGGTTGCGAGAAGCTAGGCCCTGGCACTTTAAAGAGCTGTTGCGCACACCAAGTTGGTTGAAGTAACCCTCGATACGATGTTGTCCTCTACTGCGCCGCCCATCCGAGGTGGACTAGAAATGTTTCCGGGCTGGAACGTTGGGCTCCATCCGCTCTACATAACCCAGCCATCTTAATCGGTATATGTGAACTCTTCGGGCTAAGTCGTTGTCTTTATATAGGCCGTATAGTTCGGCATTGTACCTTCTCTTCCACTCGCCGTCTATGCAGACGGGACCAAAGACGACTCGAAGACCTTTGTGAAGAAAATCAGACCTCAGTCTGGAATGAAAATGAAAGATCCGCTTGGTTTCAGACGAAAATTGGAGAGACCAAAGCTTTCGTTCCGGAAAGATCTTCAAGCGAAGCTGAAGAAAGCCAAAACTCCCATCAATTGTAACTGGCTTGGGGAAGAAAATGTAGCCCCTAATGCAAAATAAAAACTTTTTGAGACGATAATAAGATCAATAATATGCGGCTCAGCTATGGGGATTTCTTCAGCATGAAGAGATGGAAAAGTTGCTGAGGTACTTCATTAAAAAAATATTCAAACTACCTGCATGTTACACTTCGAAACTGGAGTTCATCCGTTATACATATTTACGCTTAGGATGCACTTCAGCTATATAGAAAAAGTATTATACTTCCAAGTCATCGTACCTACATATGATTACATCGTACTTTCTTCAATGGAAACTGCAGTTCTTCGAGGAATGTTCAAGGCTGGGTTTGTACAACTTATGATCGAAATACTAGCTTGCTAAAGTTTGCAAAAGGGGCGTAGTCTAGAAACATGTATCGTATACTCCAACATGACATCGGAGTCAAGAACAACTTCCAAGACCATTACACTCTGGATACTATCTCTTTGATTTCCAAAGTCAGGGGCGATGCAATCTCAGAGAGAGAGCTAGAAAATGTGTCACTTCGATGGTTTGGTCACGTAGTTCGTATGCCAAACAAACGAATAAACAAATATTTGGCGCAACAGCTCTTTAAAGTGCCAGGGCCTAGCTTCTCGCAACCACTCATGTTGTGTGCGTTATATTTTCACACGAATGGAGGGGACCTACAGTTTAATGCCGAATCCGAACAGCGATTTGAGAAGCTTTTTCGTGACAACAATACTCTCGGATGTTTGTCAGACGGTCGCGAGAGGTGGGACCGTGAAAAAACTTGTTGGTGTTTTCTAGGATTCGAACTTGGAACCTCATGCGTAGTGATCAGACACACTAACCGCTTACGCCACGGCGCCCACGTCCGTATGCCCCAAAACTGATTTTCAAGACGTATCATGATAGCCGTGCAATCAGGGAAGCGACCCCTCAATATGCCTAGAAATAGATGGTTGGATCAAGTCCGACATCTCTCCTGGAGCCGTCTAGGGATTCCTCCTGATGAGTTGGGTTTAATGGTCGACAATCGAGATGGATGGAGACTCCACTCGAGCATTCTACCCCCGCGAGCCTCATAAATGATCAGTGTACATATGTATGCATGTATGTGCCCCATTTCGGGTGATTTAAAATGAGTTCATTGTGGTAAATTCACTCTACCTACAAGCGAAACGACGCACTAATTGGCCAAGTCTGGGCGATTCTGTTGTATATAAGTATGTACATACATATGTAGTTATGTAAAGACAACAAATTATTATTTACCTCTAATGAAAGGACACTTGATCTCGACTGTATAGACTAATCAGTTATCAGCCAAATTTTTAGTTCAAACACCATCACTATGTTCCATCCGTCAATAATCCTACTACCTGAATCTTTGCATTTAAACATGATTCGACTATTTTGCAGCACAATATTGAAATTATTTTCTAATGTGCTACCAAAAGTCTGTTGCTGAAATTTTCAATTTCAAAATAACTCCCGCGGGATGCCATGTTCCAGCTGGCTGTTCAACTGGTGTGAAACGATACGGAGGCCAAGAGCACTATGGTTCATAGATATGTACACATATGTACGTATTTATTAACACAGGATCCTTGTGCTCTCTCAGTATTGGATGGGGAGCAGGAGGACGTAAAAATAAACAAGGGATCATAGCGAAATTTTAAACTACGAATATCCATTACTCCAGTGTGTAATTGTTTTATTCCAGTCGATGGGTTTCAATGGAAATCAATCAAACGGTGTACATCGTGTTGTTGTTGTTGATACCCACCGCTGCTGGCGTGGTCGGAATGACTTCGCTCAGCGTTCAACACGCACTCCGTCCGCTTCGACATCCTGCTTAGCGCGAACCAGGATATACATAGCCATAATATACAAATATACATATACATACATACATATGTACGTACGAGTATGTATATGCTTTTTTAATAGGGAATCAATGGTGCGGTACTGGATTCGAATTTTTTTATATTTTTCTTCTACCGATCCGCCTTGTTAGCGTGTGAGTGTATATGAGAGCGGAACATTCATATGTAATTGGGGCAATATGTGGCGAAAAAGCTTTTACTAAATTTACGCTTGATGGTTGTCTGCGTTAAGTGTTAACTAACAACAGGCAGGACCAAAGAAATGCAAGTTTTAAATTGCAATCTGTAACGCTGAAGGCTGCTGATAGACCTCAGAGGGTGGGAAGCCAAACAAATGTGTGAATTCTTTGAAGCTGAATGGTTTTATGGATGTAGGAAGGCAAAACCTTTGAAGAGGTTTCTGCAGTAAAAAATGAAAAGACAGAAATGGTGTAGGCGAGGGTAAGAAAACGATAGGCGACAGTTAAAGGATGTTGCGATTGAATGATTTAAGAAAATCATCAGAAGCGAAATGTGCAGGGATTTGAAAGAACAAATTAGAATTCTTAAAAGAAGATGGTTGTGGATGAACCATTCTTCTTCTTCTCCTTCTTATGTCCCGTATCATCTTGCTGGTGCTAGGGCCTCTACTATGTCTACGCGCCATCGTGTACGGTTTCTGGCAATGTGCCTCAGCTCTCCCCAACTTTACCCTAACTTCCGTGCATCCTTTTCGACTGTTCTGAGGTATGTACTCCTCGGACCGCCAGCTATTCTGCCATCCTGGGTTAAAGGGTTCCATTGTATATCATGGTTAGCTATGGAACTGCCACCTTTTCGGAACGTGTGACCAATCCACTGCCACTTCCGTCGTCGGATGGGTGTGCCTATTGGTTCCTGATCCGTTCTCTGGTAGAGGTTCTTGTTAGAGATATGGCTGGGCTCAGAAAATCCTTAAGATATTGTGCAAGCACCTATTAACGATCTTTTGCAGCTTTTTACTAATGGTCACTCTCCACGTGCTGCATCCATATAACACCATATAACAGCACAGATGCAACGTTGGAAAGGAAAAGTCTTAGCATTCCTTTACCATATTTTGGGCAACATCCCGAAGGCAGACTTTGCTTTGGCGATCCTTGCTTGTTTGGCATCGGGTGTGTCTTCGAGATATTGTTTGATTCTTACTTACTTAGGTGGCGCTACAGTTCGGGGTGAACCTAGGCCTCAACCAACAAGCCTCTCCATTTAGCTCGGTGTTTAGCTAATTGCCTCCAGTTGCGCACTCCAAGTTGGTCGAGGTCCCCTAGAACTTGTGCGCGCCACTTACGGCGATGATTCCCTCTACTGCGTCGTCCCTCGGGGTTAGATTCGAAGACTCTGCGGGCCGGAGCGTTGGTGTCCATTCGCTCTACATATCCTAACTATCTCAGACGTCCAATACGCAGTTTTTTGACTAGGTCGATGTCGCTGTACAGCTTGTAGAGTTCGTGATTGAATCTTCTCCTCCAAAACCCGTCAATGCAAACGGGACCGAAAATCTTACGAAGAATTTTTCTCTCGAAGCGACCAAGGATATCTTCATCCTCTTTTAATAAAGTCCATGTTTCAGCACCGTAAAGCAGGACTGGGATGATCAAGGTCTTATATAGAGTCTCCTTAGTTGTTCGATATAGGGCCTTACTGTTGAATTGCCTTATAAGCCCAAAAAACAGCGATTGGCAAGAGTTATTCTTCGATTGATTTCTGCATTGATTTTGTTAGTAAAATTTATAGCAGAGCCAGCAGGTATACAAAGTCCCTTACTACCTCGAAGTTATAGCTGCCCACGGTGACGTTTTGTCCAATTCGTCGGTGTTGGCTTTCCCTTCTTGTTGACAGCATATACTTGGTTTTGCCCTCGTTTATCACTAAACCCATTTTGGCCGCTTCCGCCTCAATGCTTGCAAACGCACCGGTGACAGCCCGCTGAGTTCTTCCGATAATGTCTATATCGTCGGCGTATGCAAGCAGTTGTACAGACTTGTAATAGATTGTGCCTCCGGTGTTGGCTTGTGACTTCCGCACAATCCGTTCAAGTACAATATTGAAGAAGTCACATGACAGCGCGTCACCTTCTCTAAAGCCTTTTTTGACATCAAAGGTCTCGGTGAGGTTATTACCGACCTTGATGGAGCAGCGAGCGTTCTCCATCGTCAGCCTGCACAGACGGACAAGTTTGACAGGGATGTCAAAACTAGACATGGCTCTATAAAGCTCTTCTCTATAGATGCTGTCATGGCGGCCTTGAAATCGATAAAGAGGTGGTGAGTATCGATTTGGAATTCATGGGTTTTCTCCAGGATCTGCCGAAGTGTGAAGATTTGATCGATGGTGGACTTTCCTGGCCTGAAACCGCACTGATAGGGCCCAATCAGGCTGTTGATAAAAGGTTTCAGGCGTTCACACAATATCGCAGAAGAGATCTTGTATGCGATGTTGAGGAGACTGATGCCTCTATAATTGGCGCAGTTGAGGGGGTCTCCTTTCTTGTGGATCGGGCAAACGATGCTGAGATTCCATTCATCAGACATACACTCGTCTGACCAAATATTAGAAATGAGTTGGTGTATGCACTCTACCAATTCATCCCCAGCTGCCTTGAAAAGTTCGGCCGGTAAGCCGTCAGGTCCAGCAGCCTTGTTCGATTTTAGCTTGGATATTGCTATCCTCACTTCGTTTTGGTCAGGTGGACGGAAATTTTGACTATCATCGTCTATGTTGAATGGTTCATTCTGCCTGACAGCGGAATGTTGGTCTTCGTCGCCGTTATACAGTCTGCAGAAGTAGTTTTTCCATATTCTCAGCACCGACTGTGATTCTACTACGAGGTTTCCATTTTCATCTCTACAGATTTCTGTACGGGTATTGCTCCTCTGACACGTTCTTTTTAGCTTTTGGTAAAACTTCCGTACATTGTTCCTGGAGTATAAACTCTCGATATTCTCAAATGCGCGCTTCTCATGCTCTTTCTTCTTCTTTTGGAGAAGCCGATGTTCTTCCCGTCTCTTTTGCTCGTAGAGCTCACGAGCAGCTCTCGTCTTTCTTTGCAGCGCCGCTTTGTATGCCCATTGTTTTGCTGCATGCACTCGCCGGCATTCTTCGTCAAACCAGGGGTTTCGCGGTGGTGGGCGAGCGAGACCCAGCACATCAGCCGCGGCGTTTCTGATGGCATGTTAGGAGCGTTGCCACTGGTCTTCGGTACTTGATGCTGGCGGCAAAGGGGTAATTGAGAGACTTCGGGATACGCGTTCAGCGAAGAGTCTGGCGGCCTCTTGCGATTGTAGCTTTTCGACGTTAAATTTTCTCACAGTAATTCTTCTTTGTTGCTCAGATTGGGATATCCGCATTCGTACCTTGGCTACAACAAGGTAATGATCCGAGTCTATGTTGGCCGCTCGGAAGGTCCGAAAATCCAGAATACTGGAGGCATGCCTTGCGTCGATCGCAATATGATCAATTTGGTTGATTGTAACATGATCATTGGACCGCCATGTCTGCTTATGAATATCGAGATGAGGAAACCATGTGCTTGCTATGGTGACATTTCGCTCCACGGCGAAATCAATTAGCCTTAGTCCGTTATCAGATGTGGTGTCGTGTAGGCTATGTTTACCGACTGCCCTACCAAAGACGTCCTCCTTTCCTATTTTGGCGTTAAAATCGCCCAATACGATTTTAACGTCGTATTTAGGACATTGCTCGTATGTTTTGTCGAGGAGCTCGTAGAAACACTCTTTGGTGGCAGGGTCCTTTTCTTCTGTGGAGGCATGAACATATATTAGGCTTATGTTAGCGAATTAAGCCTTGATCCGGATAGTCATAATACGCTAGCTTACGTGTCGGAAGCTTAAGACTTCTTGCCTAAGTCTGCCGTGTATGACAAATTCGCATCCGAATAAACGTTGCCTGTTGCCTCTGTAGCAATCACCGTAGTAGATGTCACAGTTTTTCATCCTCTTTTTGCCCGGCCCATCCCATCGCACTTCTTGGATGGCGGTAATATCTGCTTTATAGCAGTCTAGGGCCTCTGCTAGTTGTTCGGCTGCACGTGGTCTGTAAAGGGACAGAACATTCGACGTACAGATCCGAAGGTCGTTGTCCTTATTTCGTTTGCTGGGGTCGTCATTAGTTGAGCCATCCTTATCCAAGGCTTTTGGTTGTTTCGGAACCATGAGTTTTTTTACTTGGTATGGAAGTTACCCCGACGGCACAACCCCCAACCTGGAGGGCCAGTTCCTTAATTATTTCCCTAGGACGAGGGGCCGGGTACACCGGTGCCAGTAGTCCACTACGGGAGTATGAGCGCTGCCGTTGGCCCATTAAGAGCTCCTCCGCCACCATCTCTATTCCAATGCCCTGACCAACATTGGAAATTCCTTACCGACCTGTGATCCGAATACGTCGAAGCAGCTCGCGCAAGGTATTCACTAAGTTCAACCTAACTGGAACTATAGACGCCACCGTTGACTCCGTCTAGGGAATTCGTCCGCTGCCGCCTGGAATAGGAAGAAGTGCTCTAGTGAGAAAAGCACTCTTCCCCCCCTCTCTCATCTGCTGCCACAAAGAATCCGCCAAACGGGGTTGGTTACCCACTTCTTGGATTAAGGTACTAGGCACCCGGCTGTCACCGCGTGGAGGTTAAGAGCAGGAGTTGGTAGGCCTCAGCTGAGTGAAAACGCTTATGTTTTCATATGATCGCATGCACTACCGTTTGACAACCGAAGTATTTGTTGTGCTATTTATATTTCCCACCTTTTGTAAGTTTTTATGTTATATTTATTTTTGCTACAATATTAAAAATTATTATTGAGAAATCTATTTAAGTTTTAAACTAAAGTCTACAAGTATAAATTTATAAAAACATCTGGGTTTTCTTTTTTACTTTAACTTTCAAATAAATTCTTTAGTTCGGTGTGCTATTTAGTTTTCCGCCACTGTACAGCAGGGTTATGGGGCGGGAATTTTCTGGGTGTCATTTCTATGCTTTTTTACTAATCGGTTGGATGCGGGCGGAAAAGTTTTCTGTAAGTACGATAAAGTTCGCAAAGAATTGGTGTACAGCTTTTGAGGACTATGGTTAATGTTCCGTCAGGATCGATGGCTGTTTAAAAGCATTCACTTTGTGTTTCGAGTTTCGTTTAGATTTCCTTAACATATTTATCTCTTTATTTCTTTGCTTTCATTAACTAACAGCTTTTACATAATGAATTTAGTAAGTTCCAATCATTCTCCTTAACCTAAACCTTGAATTTCGTTTTGTAATCGAGAATTATTGTTCATAATTCATTGTTCATCCCCACAGGCGGATCAGTAGAAATGCGGTGAAGTGGAAGGGTTGTGATCCCTTGTTTTCGGATCATAGCCTCGCTGATAAAAGGAAGAAGAAGAATTATTGTTCATTTTCCGCGGGTCCCCATTTTTTCACAGTGGCTTTTTGGAATCCAGATTTTCAATGATGTAGCGAATCACACAAGATCTAAACTTCACCTCTGGCACAGATGTCTGCACAGCCGGTATAATTGATGGATCCGCGTATGGGGCGGCGTGGAGCAGTGGTTAGTATGTCGGATCACTGCACGTGAGGTTCGATGTTCGAATCCCAGAAATCACCAACAAGTTTTTTCACGGTCCCACATCTCGCGAACGTCTGACAAACATCCGAGAGTATTGTCGTCACGAAAAAGGTTTTCAAAAACAAAAATGCCCGTCGGATACGGTACAAAACTGTAGTGTCGAATTGCCTGGAAACATGTTTGCAAAAAGATTAGCTTTTTGGACACTGTGGCTAGTGATCCGCCTTCTTTTACTAAAGGAGGGAAAGAAGAAAAACAGAAATTGTTGCTGATCACTTTTGCCATTGATCAGAATGATTATGATCCACTGGGATATTGGGGAAAACCAATTTTTTTCAGTACCGTATACCACATAAACTCTTCCGCAAGATCGTCCACATGCAAAACTCGAATCGGATCGAAACCCAAGTAATCATGTATCAATCATGCAATAAAGAAACGAACAGTGGGCTTAGTAAACATCCTTACTTAGCTTCCATAGATATTCCGAAATAATCTTCGAAATATTCCAGCGTTTGAAAGGTTTTGTCTCATCCCTTTTGTCCCCGTAAATTCTTCAATTTAAAATAATTAAAACATGTTTATGACACAGCTCGATAAGTTCGTTCCTAAAACAATTTATTATTGTAGAGACCGCCAGCAATATCTCAGCCGCGTGACTAAAGTTTATATCATCCAAAGTATTTTTCAAATCTATCAAAATATTTTTGACCTCGGTGAATTGCATGCAGTAAAATAATATCATGTGCATGTCCTTTATACCTATGTAATTAAATATATATTTAACTAATTTTTTCCTAGTAAGCTTTTTTTATCAGATAATTATTATTTTTTTTACCTAAGCATTATATAACATAGTTCATGTTTTTTTTTATTATACTTCAAGTAAATTCATAATCCTCGAATATTCTTTATTAATATCTAAATTACAATCTTTATCCGCAAATTCATTCTGTTACAGCTATCAATCAATTGAGTATTATTAAAGTTATTATTATAAAACGAGTTCCTATATATACATACGTATAGATCTTACATAATTAATCTTTACCATCTTAATTGTTACACGCAAATCTTTGGATTTCCAATAAAATTGTTGAGTTTTCCATGCTCCAGTTGAGCCAGGGTTATTGTCATCCTGCATAGGTACTAGTTCTAGAGCATTTCTGGAACATTAATAATAGAAGATCGGCTACTGTATTGTATAAAGTTGTAAATTGCAAAGATCATTCAAGCTGTATTTCGAGACATAAAATACCGCTACAAATTTGCTGACGAATTTATAGAAGAGATCAACATCTACATGTTTTGGTACAACTTCTTTTTATGATTTTTAATGCAAATTTTGAAAAAATGAGAATTTTTTAAAAAGCGGACATGTCAGTAGGCAGATTTAAAAAATGGTTGTACCTTTCTACTTCGTGCTCTCAAAAGCTCATAGGTATATGAAATTTCAATTTTCCAGCTCGAAATTAAGGTATTTTTTTTTTTTTGGGAAAAAAGTACTCCTTAAGGACTAAGCATGAACGAAATTTGGGCAAGGCCAGTATTTTTGTATATTGTTATTAATTTTTAGGTTTTTAATAAAAATATGGAAATAAGACATTTTCGAAAAGAAGGCGTGTCAGTGGTGGTTTTCGAAAATTGTTATAGTGTACTGCTTCGGTACCCCAGAAGCCCATGTGCGTAATGAGAGGCGTCATACAGATGAACGGACAGCGGACATGGCTTAATCGAATCGGGGTCTATCACTATTATTTTCCTGTGTATCAAAATTAATATACCCTATGCGATAGGGAATGAAAATCTAAGTCGGTACGATATCACCAATAACCAACCAACGACTTTCAGTTCACTTCAATGTTTCGAATGCTTAAAGCAGGATGTCAGCTTTTAATGCAATTTTCTTCTTCCTATTTGTGCGAGGTTATGATTCGAAAACCAAATGAAGTAGTGAATCTTTCATAATATTAATGTAATGTGTTTTTCATGATATTAATGTAATACATTACTTACTTACTTACTTAGATCCTTTAACGCCTCGCGGGGCATAGGGCGTCAACCACGCCTTGTTTGGAGTTCTGCAACGCGTTTAAGCTGCCTCCAACTCATTCCTAAAGAGCTCGATTTCTCCTCAACTGTTCTGTGCCACGTTTGCCTAGGGCGTCCCGCTATTCTGCACGGCGTATTTCGCAATGGAGTTGTATTCGCGCCGTAGGGTGCGTCCAATCCACTGCCACTTTCTCCTTCATATAGTAATGCTTATAGGTTCTTGGCCCGTTCTCAGATAAAGTGTTTCGTTGGAGATGCGGCTCGGTCAAAAAATCCTCAAGATGATCCTTAAACATTTGTTTACGAAGACTTGCAGCTTGCGTGTATTAATGGTGTCCACCTTCCAAGTACTGCACCCATAAAGCAGCACCGATTCTACGTTGGAGCGGAACAGTCGTAGCTTGGTTCTTGAGTTAATAACATTAACATTTTGGACAGCATTCCGAACGCAGCTTTA
Organism: Brachypalpus laphriformis; assembly: GCA_945910035.1. Taxonomy (NCBI): domain Eukaryota; kingdom Metazoa; phylum Arthropoda; class Insecta; order Diptera; family Syrphidae; genus Brachypalpus; species Brachypalpus laphriformis. The sequence goes on from OX246754.1 coordinate 254,218,960, forward strand.
GCCTTCCCGATTCTGCTGCACACATCCAGTTCGGTGCCACCGCGATTAGCCGAGACGACACTTCCTAAATAAATAAAGCTATCAACTTTCTCGACTTCCTGTCCGGCAATGTTAAGTTGAACGCGGGTATTATAAGTACTCAGGGATTTTGTTTTGGCTATGTTTATTTTAAGCCACATTTTGTTTGCCTCAGCTTTTAGATTTTGGGCCATCAAATGAAGATCCATTATCCGATGTGAAAGTAGACAAACATCGTCAGCGTAATCTAGGTGTTTAAGGCAAGATGTCACAGTCCAACGAATTCCATAGTTACCTTCCGACAGTGCTGCACGGAGTACATCGCTGATAACCACCAAGAACAATAGTGGTGACATTATGCACCCTTGACGTACTCCACTTTGGACTTCAAAATCCTCCGACACCATTGTGCACGACGTGACACTTACCACCCTCGTATGTAGACTTGATAATAGCTATAAGTTTTTCTGGGATGCCTCTCCTGCGCAAGGCCAACCTGATAGCATTTCGATTCAAGCAGTTGAAAGCCTTCTCGAAGTCGATAAACAGCAAATGTAGCGGAGACCTTTTTTTTTTTTTTTAAGGTTGCGCCAGGGATGTGTAATCTTCGTAGATACTAATAGCCCGAGTGCTACTAGCATGCACGATTCGCAAACCTGAGTAATCGATTTCAGGAATACGCCTACGTACTAAACACACACCCTACACACTTCAACCACTCTCCACGCGGGACTGCCGTTAGGTATTACTTCGCGGGGCTGGTTAGCAATTTATGCTGTACTTTCTGCTTCTAGACGTATTCTTTCTTGAATTCGAAGCTGCATTTGCACGTGCGTAATAAACGCTCAAATTTCCATCCATTTTTCCTCAGATTGTACCATATGATCTATGAGGAATGGGGGACTGGGAAGTTCGTTTCTCCAGTTTTCAAATCGCCTACAGTAGAAGACTGCATGCTCCGTATCTCCCTCCTGGTCTGGACATTCTAGACACAACGGAGAGCTATCGTGTCCAAACCGGTAAAGATATTTGCGATAACCTCCATGGCCAGACAGGAACTGCGTGAGGTGGTAGGTGCAGTTCCCATGTGCCCGGTTTATCCAAATGTCGATGGTGGGGATTAATTTATAGGTCCATCTGCCTTTAACCGCATTATCCCATCGATCTTGCCACACAGCTCTTGAAGCTGCTTTTTCTTCTTCTATAACCCTTCTTCTTTCGCTAGCCTCTTGATGGCTCGAGCCTCTCCGATTGTAGATTCTCTGCGTCTCGTTCGCGAGGATGTCGATAGGAACCATTCCTGCTATGACAAAGGCTGCTTCGTCAGAGATAGGTCTGAAACCACTGATGGTCCTTATAGCGCAGAGTCTGTAGGCTGATGTAAGTTTCCTCCTTGTTTCTTTGGTCGCGAGAGCCCCCGCCCAAACCGGAGCCGCATAAAGAAGGACTGAGCTGACAACTCTGGATAGTAGGATCCTCCTAGCGTATCCAGATCCTCCAATGTTGGGCATTATCCTTGAGAGTGCTGCCTGAAGTCGTGACGCTTTTTTGCTCGAATAATCAACATGCTGTTTAAACCGCAGTCTATTGTCGAGCATTACTCCTAGGTATTTGATTGCTTCTTTGGATCTGATGATTTGGGTTCCAACCTGTACATTCATATATTCCACAGATTTCCGACTGGTTATTAGAACAGCTTCAGTTTTGTGGTCAGCTAATTCTAAACCGTCGGATCCTAGCCAGCTTTTGATTTGACTGATTGCCACATTTGTAGCTGATTCTACTTCACTGATTTGTTTTGCTACTGTAACAACAGCGATGTCGTCAGCAAATCCAATTATATTCACTTTAGGTGGCAGTGGTCGTCGTAAAACTTCGTCGTACATTATGTTCCATAGTATTGGGCCCAGCACCGATCCTTGCGGAACCCCAGCTGTAACATCGTAGTACTTCACTCCTTCGTCGGTATCATACCTCAGTTTCCTGTTGGTAAAGTAGCTCGCCATTATCTGCAGCAAGTAAGATGGTGTATCCATCCTAGCAAGAGATCTTCTTATAGCGGGCCAGTCTGCCGAATTAAACGCGTTTTTGACATCTAGCGTCACTACTGCGCAGTATTTCTTGGTGCCGTAGCGGAGACCTGTAGTCAACGCATTGTTCGATTGTGATCCGTAAGGTGTTTATGTGGTCGATGCAGGAGGATCCAGCACAAAAGCCTGCCTGTTCGACGTCGAGAGTTGAATCTAAATGCTCTTTGATTCGTTCGAGAATTATTCTAGCTGTTATTTTGGCTATGGCTGGAAGAACGCAAATACCTCTCCAGTTTCCGCATTCCGTCAAGTTTCCCTTTTTCGGAAGGTTTATGATCATCCCCCTTTTCTACTCCTGCGGGAATTGTTCACTATCCCAAGTTCTCCGTATTAGAGGGTGCAGCAGATCTGCCGATGTATTTGGCGCCGCTTGAAATAGTTCGGCCATCAATACCCACCGCCTTGTTCTTCTTGAGGGACTTGATTGCTGTTATTATTTCGGTTTTACTGGGAGGTACGGTGCGAATTCGGGAATTTGTTGCTTCAAACTGCTCATTCGAATTCGAGATCATACTGCCATCGTCTAAGCCGTTTAGCACTGTAGCAAAATGTTCTCTCCATCTAGTGAGCTGGTCCTCATCCAAGATCAGAAGGTTACCGTCTAGGGTCTTCGCTGGGTGTTGTTTAGAGTTCCGACCACCAGTCAGCTCCTTAGTGATGCTATAAACAGTCCTACTGCCGCACCTGCTCGCTGCTTCATCAGCCCTTGAAGCCAGTGGGTTGATGTGTTTGTCACGTCTCACACTACGTTGCACTTCTTTCTTCTTCGCACGGTATTGGTCTTCTAGCTTGGTTCTCTCTACTGATAAGGCTGCTGCAATCCGAGCCTCATCGAACCGTCTCCAGGTGTCTGCAGATAGCCATGTGCGATGGTTTTTCTGCCTTTTACCGACATATTTGTGTGTCTCAGCCGTTAACGCATTTATCACAGCATTCCAGTGCTCATCCATGCTCTCATGCATTGTGCTGCTGATTGCTTCTGCTTCTAAGGCAAGGTAGTCCCTGAACTGTTGGTGCACTTGGGAAAACTTGAGCCTGTCGATATTGCCCCTGGTGATGTTAAGTAAGTTTGAGCGGTTGCTATTGACGTATGCAGTACGAAGGCGTATATGAGCTAACATAATGTAACGAAGCGTTACACTGGTTATCGCCTCCTCTGTGGTTCACTTTCGCGGCCGCTACTGTCCATAGCTGGGACAGTGTAAACAAACAACATCTAGCGAACACGCCATGCGAACATGACCACTTCTCCCAATCTCATTGGCCAAGTGGTTTGCAAAAGTGAATTGCATCCACTTTTATAATTCGCGTTCTCTTTTTGCAGAAATTTGTATAAGGCGAAGATTGGGAGATGTGGTCGACAGAGTTCCTCACTCAGTGGTTTAGTACCAATTCGGCCCCTAAGGCGTTGCTGCCCACGTGACGTCGCAAGACGTTGCTGCCAAGTGACTGCCACGAGCAGTTGCTGCCAAGTGACGCCGCGAGGTGTTGCTGCCCAAGTGACGGCCCCTAAGCCGTTGCTGCCAAGTGACTGCCACGAGCAGTTGCTGTCCAAGTGACGTCGCAAGACGTTGCTGCCAAGTGACTGCCACCAGCAGTTGCTGCCCAAGTGACGGCCCTAAGCCGTTGCTGCGAAGTGACTGCCACGAGCAGTTGCTGCCCAAGTGACGCCGCAAGGTGTTGCTGCCAAGTGACTGCCACAAGCAGTTGCTGCCCAAGTGACGGCCCTAAGCCGTTGCTACTCAAGTGTCCATCACCAGCGGACGCTTACCAGTAGAGTAGTCAGAAAGTTAGCGAGTAAGAAAGAAAGGCCAACGTAGGTAACCAATCATTGTTAAGTAGAAGAAAATTGTTAAGGTTAGCTTACACCGGGCCTCGTAAGAACATATATTGAAATAGGACTCAACTCATTGCTAAGTAGCTCAATATTGTTAAGGCCAGCTAAACTGAACATTCATTGCGGTGTTAAATAAATAAGTTACCTCTTTACCCAAAGTTTCGGGTATTTCTTTGGGAGACCCTGGCTCCGACGAGCGAAACCTCAGCCTTCGGAAAACACCCTCACATGATATCGTTCTAGTCCGATGTCAGCTCCACGTCTGTTTCGGACGTCCAGGGGGCAATTTCTAAAGCGACGGCTGATCGCAATGTGGTCGATCTGGTTGGGTGTTCGCTGCCTGTCAGTAGAGACCCAACTGATCTTGTGGCAGGTGTTATGCGTAAACAGCGTACCTCCAATGACTAAGCGGTTGGTATTGCAGAAGCCCACGAACCGCTCACCGTTATCAATACGGTCTCCAACGCCGTGAAATCCCATTACGTGACTAAGCATAGTGTAGTCGCTACCTACCTTGGCATTGAGATCCCCCATCACCATAACGATGTCCCCATTAGGCATTTGGTTGTAGACGGCGCCTAACTGGCTATAAAAATTGTCCTTTTTATCCTCAGTCGCGTTTCTCACTTCTGTGGAACCTAGCCTTCAATATCCGGTGACTGTGAGGTATCCAAAACATGAGGCTTCCTCGTGCTGCTGGAGTTTGCACCAGTACTCCGGACGCCCATACACTTCCAGCTAGTTTACCAGAGTAGAGCATGACAGTGCTTTTTGTTGGGGAGATGTGGGGAATATATCAACTCACTGGCTTCAAGGGCTGAAGAAGCAGCGAGCAGGTGCGACAGTAGGACTGTTTATAGCATCACCAAGGAGCTGACTGGTGGTCGGAACTCTAAACAATACCCAGTGAAGAGCCTAGACGGTAACCTTCTGATCTTGGATGAGGACCAACTCTCTAGATGGAGAGAACATTTTGCATTTTGCATCGAACCATCTTATCTCGCTCAGCCCTAAGATGTCTCTTTTATAGCGTGCGAATGCGCGTATTGTGGCCCTTCCTGAAGTGAGTCCAAGAAAGTCTTAATGTTCCAGAATCCAATCGATGTCCATGTTCGATAGCCAAAGGTCGTCATCAAATTATCGGTTTGTATCCGAGGCGTAAGTTTCTGTTTCGGAGCAATGTTTTTTTTTTACGGTTGCGGCTCGCTGGGCCACAGACCAACCGACACTTATCCTGTTTTTTGGCGTAGGGTGATCGCCATTCGTCGTCTTCCGTTCGCAATTTCCAGAGAAATTCCCAGCACCACAAGGAGATGGAAGTAGGACTTACTAGCCGAGCTGCAAGTTGCTCGGCTGCAGTGGCTCTTTCTCGTTATTTAGCGGACCAACACCTATCGGGAGATGCTGCTCCTACGAGGCCTTTGTTATTCTTTTACCATCCTAAATTAAATTATAAATAAAAATGAATTATATTAATACATTATGTATATAGGTATTTCTACTAAATATTCTCAATAAAATGTATTAGGTTCTATTAATAAATCTCTCAACGGTAACACTGGTCATTGCTTTCCCATCTCCATACATGCTGGGGAATCTTTATTTAATATAGTGAAGATGCAATCATATTTCTTATCAACGAAAACCACCCTAATCAGTGTTGATTAGGGGCTAACATGTAAGAAAAAAAAAGAGAAGATATAAGTAAATAATTGGCACCTAAAATTGGCACATATGGACATCGAGTACACTTGCATACCCTTGTACATACATATGTATGTGCCTAGATTAATTGCTTATTTAAATTTTGCACGGCATGATAATATAGTTAGAAAACCCTCGAACGTCCGTCCTCCAGATAGGCCGTCCAAAATCTCCCAACAGCTGTCCGCTACTTAAATATTTAATTTTACTAACAACAAGCAATTCGCGGTATCTATAGCGATAATACAAAATTGATCATGATGACTGTATGCCACAAACCAAAAATTGTTGCAATCTACTAAAAAGATACGAGCTGTGCGATGTGGTGAGTTCATTTTTATTTGCCATACAAAGCTAGACCCAACTCAGTCGAAATCGAACTTCAAGTTGATTCGGTGGATCTTTACAAGCGAGTACGCAGTCAACGAAAGTTGTTGCTTTCTAGTGTTGTTGGTGTTGATTGTTTATTTTTATTCAGGGATATAAAGCTTTTAAATGAAAATGGAGGTTTCCGGTTTTACCGGCGCATTCTACTTTGTTCTCTGCATCACATTTCAATTGAGCTGTAAGTATACAAAAAACTCTCTTAGAACTCAAATTACAGACAAAATATGTACACACATATTCGTAAAATAGCTTTTACTAACCAGTGATGCGACTTTACTTTAATTGCTGTGTTCAAGTGCTACGTGGTTGTACGAGGAAAATGTAACTATGTACTATGAATAGGACAGTTTCGATATATAAAATATTTATAAAAGTGGTTAGGATGTCAGGGCTAGATGATTTTTTATACATGGGAAAAATACATTAGCAAAACGCAAATGTTTGCCAAAAAGCTAGTCTTGTCAGCTCTGAATATTAATTTTTAATCATTATTTTATTGTATAGGTACCTTATTTTCCGACAGTAAAAATTCTTCAGTGTTAGAGAAGAGTTTTGTGGTTTTGTGCTTTTTGTATTCAGTTTATTGATTTTCCAAAAAACCTCTTCTGTTCACTCTTGTCTTCGTTACTTTATTTATACTCGTATATTTTTGTTACATATATTGTAATTTGAATAGAGTCTACGACTGAGTCGCGTGGTCTTTGGCTTTAAATCTTTGATGAAATTCGGTTTAAATAATAAAATAAAATTCATGGAAATCGATGAAGCCGTTTTGAAATTATTTTGATAAGTAGTAATCTACCTATAACAAAGCCCGTAATAAGGGTTTTTGCTCTACCCGGGCAAAGCTGGGTACGATACGTAGTAGATAATAAAAATGTGTACTCAGTTATAAATTTAAGATTAGATGGAATGCAAAAACTACATAATAATGTACCCGTGACGTAATTTTGACGTCAGCCTCCTGTCATTAATGGTTACATATCATTACATATTGTCTAATAGACATAAATGTGTCAGTCACATATAGCACACAAAATTAAGTCAACAATGTGTGTACCTATTTCCCATAAAATTATGCGCATTTTCAAGTATCTAATATTTTATTTTTGACATTTAAAAGCCTTGTTAGACAAATTTTTTTTTTTTTTTGCCGAGAGTAGGTGAAAAATCTTCTAAAGACACCATAAGGCCCGACCGAGCGTGCTTATGGTAGTGTGAGATTTTTACTCACTAAAAAAACACCTCTCTTCAAAAGTAATACTACAACTAAGCCGACGCTTATCCAGCAGTTTTATTTTCGCCTACGATACACGTGATTCTTGGGAGAAAAAAAATGTTCGTACGAAGTTAAAAGAAATGTAGAACTTTAGGCAGGTTAAATTCCAATGATAGTTCCTGCCTTTTTCGCGACCGGCATATACTATGACGCGAGGTCAAAAGGTTTTATCCCTTGCAGACGACGAATTGAATTATTCGCGTCAAGTAGTTGAATGACGGTACGGTTACAATCGCCGTGAACACGATCTTTGTGTTTACGCGCAAATTTTGTTATCTCTTCGACGACGCTGGGAATTCCCAGATCTCGATGAATATCTTCGTTACGTACATACCACGGTGCGTTGACGATCGTTCTAAGAACTTTATTTTCAAAAGTTTGTATGATGTTTCTATTGCTTTTCTTGGTACAACCCCATAGTTGTATACCATACGTCCACACATGCTTTAGCACTTGCTTATAGATAAGCAGTTTGTTATGTAGGCTCAACTTCGAATGTTTTCCGAGTAGCCAGTACATTTGTCGGTATTTGTTTTGAAGTTCGTCGCGTTTCTTTTTTACGTGTGATTTCCATTTAAGCTTAACATCTAGAGTCATTCCTAGATATTTTGCTTCGTTCGCGTATGGTATTTGAGCCGAGTTAAGATATAGAGGTAATCTATCCACTTTTTTATAGGTAAAGTTGACGTGAGTAGATTTGCTTTCGTTCAGCACAATACGCGAAGAATTCGCCCAAGCGTGGACTTTATTAATAGCAATATCGCCGTATCGTCCGCAAACGTGGCGGCGACGCAGTTTCTTTCCTGCGGGATATCACGCGTGTAGAGTACTTATAGAAGTGGGCCAAGGACACTTCCTTGTGGAACTCCGGCCACAATCTCCTTGAAGTCAGAGTAATCATTTCCGTGCTTAACACGAAGAGTCTCTCGGTGAGATACGATAGTAGGATTAGAAAGAGTTGCCGTGGTAGTAGCCGTTGCAATTTATACTCCAAGCTTTCGTGCCAAACCTTATCGAAAGCTTGTGAGACGTCAAGAAATACACCATAACAAATCTTTTTTTCTTCCAGAGCTTTCTCAATCACGTCAGTTATTTTATGGACTTGGTCAATTGTAGAATGTTTAATTCTAAATTCAAACTGATGGTCAGGAATGAGACGTCTTTCGTCGATTACGGGCTGTAGACGTTTGGAAAGTAGTTTTTCAAATATTTTTGAGATAACCGGCAATAGGGAAATGGCTGATATGATTTCTTCTCATTTAGCGGTTTGCCTAGTTTCGGGGCCATTATAATCTCGGCGACTCGGAACATAAGCAATCTGAACGAAGCGTTGATCAAATAGAGCAGTTTGATAATAGCTTTATTCGGCAATTCCTTGACTACCTGCGCCGTTATCAAGTCGTAACCCGGAGCTTTTTTCGTCTTTAAATTTTTAATCACTTCCCTCAGTTCAATCAGTGCAACTTTTTTTACTTTAAAGTTGTCAGATGTCGTGACTGGGGAGTCGGACGTTAACGAAGGGCCGTCGAACGGCCTAAATGTTTCTTCTAAGTGCAAAGCAAAAAGTTGGGCCTTTTCTTTGTCGCTCTTGGCCCAGTTTCCATCGATTTTCCGAATTGGTGGTGCTTGCATTTGAGGTTTCCGGATGCCTTTTAGCGCTTTCCAAAGCGAATAATTTGATTCTCTTTCACCGGAGAGATTTTCAAGATAGGTCGTTATCTTTTTGCTTTTAAATTCCCGAATACTATCTCTAAGCCGATTGCATAGTCGGTTAAGGACCGTTTTATGCTGCGGTGCACGAGTGATTTGCCACTTCTTTCGTGCTTTTCGTTTCTCCCTCACCAGTTCAATGATTTCTCTGGGATACTTTTCGTTGCGGTTGATCTTATAGCTTCTAGAAGGAGTGTTTCTCCATGCCGCTCTTTGAATGGCTTCCACGGAACGATCAATTTCGTCCTTTAGTTCACAAGGTGTTCTAAGTGATACATTTAAGGCGATATTTGTTTCGCAATCATTTCTTAAGCCCTCCCAGTTTGTTCTATTGCTAGTGAGCCTTGGAGGTCCGTTTTTCTTGATCACCGCTTCTCCAAGTAATAAAATTACCGGCGAGTGGTCAGAAGAGAGATCAAAACATTCTTTGATTGTAATAAACTTCTCGTAAATGTCTTTTGTAACAAAAAAATCGATAAGATCGGGAATTTTTCCTGAATCGGTTGGCCAATAGGTCAGTTTTCCAGACGAATAAAAACAACAACCGAATTCATTTGCCACTTCGTAAAGAATTTTTCCTTTAGAAGATGTACATCTTGAACCCCAGAATGTGTGCTTCACGTTGAAATCTCCACCAATAAGAAAATGTGGACCAAGGGCATTGAAGACACGAAAGTAGTCATCTTTTTCTAGTAAGCATCGCTGCGGACAGTAAACAGATGCTATATTGTAGCTCAGATGTTTATTTTTAACCCTTACCGCGCACAACTGAAGTTTTTCCAGCTCTATGCTTATATCGGCCGAATGTTCGATGTTAGTTTTAATGAATAAGGACGAACCGCCCCGCGCTCTATCAGAAGGATGATAGGCGTGATAGCCAGCGTAGCCTCTTATCTTTATTTGCGACTCCCTTGTTAGATGGGTTTCGATATTGTCTCTTATTAGAAACATTTCTAATTCGTTAGATTTTTGTAAGAGTCCATTTGCATTCCATGTTACTATTTTAAGCAAAGCGTCCATATTTACTTAGATTTAGATATAAGGTTAGCCATACAAAAGCTTTCGACGTTACTAAGATGTTCGAGAATCCGTTTGTTAACTTCACATTGTTCCTCGAACTTAGCGTAGATGCAGTTCAGAATTTCATTCAACGGATCAGGGGTGGGCCGTCGTTTCGTTTGATTGCTTTGACTGCAGACTGAGAATACGTCAGACGTACGGGGTTCGCTGGCTTAACCGAGGTTATTTTTCGTTCAGCCTTTTTAGTGGACGACTTTGACGTACGTTTAATCGGCTCAGAAGGCTGGTTGACTGTTTCAAGAGTCTGCACTGCTGATTCGAGCGTCCTTTCAGTCGGCTTAGGAATCTGTACAACTGGCTTACAAGCTCGCTCAGTCTGCTTAGCAATACGTTCTACCGACTTAGGAGCCCGATCGACTGATTTCGTTCCCCGTACGATCGGCGTTGTAGATTTTTTCCGTCGCATCTGTAATTCCTTAGCGACTTCGCAACCGCGATAATTTGCTGGGTGCCTTTCTTTGCAGTTAACGCAAGTTGCTTTTTCATTTTTGCTCAAACTGCAATTTTCCGAAGTGTTTTCCAGCGCACTTAACACAGCTCGGCTCTTTCCGACAGTACGCCTGTGTATGATTAAACTCTTGGCAACGCTTACATTGAGGGATGGTCTTCGTGTTGACGCGAAGCGGCTCGATTTTAACGACCATACTCATGATTGTACGAATGTTATATATCTTTTCCTGGCTTTCCGTTTTATCGAATGACAGCACAAAAAGCGGAAGTTTACGTTTCACTATAGGTTCTTCTGCACGCTCGGGTCGTTTTCTCTCCTTTTTTAAAAGGTTCACGGCGTCGAGAATGTTATAACCACAATATGTGGCAGTGAAAATGACGAGCCCATGTGAAACCCTACAGCTACATATTTTTGTTATGTGCTCGTATGTAACGAGTCCTCAATGACTGTATATAACGGTGAAGATGATGCACAAACATAATCCCGCTCATCCTTTACTTATTTTGGAATAGGGTAAAGGCACTAGTAGCCGGACAGTTAACACATTTCACAACTTTAACTTAACTTTATTTTCTTACTACGAACACAGCAGTAAATATTTATATTGTTTCTAAAAGTGTAGATATTTTTTCATAATATTGTATAGGACTAAAAGCAATGAAATGACTACGTATAATATATAATTATGTTTTTCAAAAAAGTACGATTTGCGCTGGTATCCGGACAGTAAAATTTAGTGTCCGGACACTTTTATTTTAGTATCCGGACACAGAAGTTTTGGTGAAATTGAAACTCTTTTTTGTGTTGGAAATATAAATGATCAGAAACGAAATGATTACAAACGTTTTCAACATCAACTCCAACATTTCTTAGCTGCTCTGATAATGACTCTACGAGTATATCTTCCGCAGCAATTCTAAATCAAGTCAATTCCATGGATTGAGCTGAACTGGGTGATTGTGGAGCTTGTGCAATTATTAAGTTTTCAGCAGTATTCTGAACGCATTTCGAGAAATCAACAGCTGTTGGATTAAGTGGATATAACCCACATTTGCGAAAACCATTTTGTATGGTGGTTCACCATATCTTTATATTTAATGATTGTCTCATTAAAAAGTGGGCAGAAGTTTGTTTTTCCCAGATTTTTCGATTACCATTCGCGTACAGTCTGCCTCCAATTGGATTTCAGCGGCTTAAACGCTCTAACGTCCTCTAGCTGCATGATATGGGCAGTGTTTGGTGGTAGTGCATATAAAATTATTTACCGCATGCTACAAAACTCACTAAGCTCTAAAGTTAAGTGTTATTTGTGCCCGTCCACAAGGAAAATAACTGACCGTTACACTTTATCTGCCAATAAGCGTTGATATACACCGTCAGCGACGTACTTGAAAAACGATTCGCTTCGCATCGATCTCCGCTTTCACTTCTTCCTAAGAACTAGGATTTCGGCATACTCTCTAAGTCTCTACAATATCTTTCGGTGGACGTAGGTATGGAAATACCACCATTGGCTCAAACAATTTACCATCGACTCAAAAAACAATCAGAACCGTTAGCGTTTCTTTTTCATTTCCAGAAGAGATTTGGTACACGTTTTTGTATCCTTTGTGGACTGTGACTTTTCGGGCAGAGGCAAAAGCTGCTTTCGTCTCCATTTAAGTTTCTTGACGGGTTATCCATAATGTATTCCTGGTTAACACTTTTTAAATAATCTTTAAAATCACTGAATTATTTCAATATGACTTCCTGGATGACTATTGCTCTACCCTAGCTAATATTTTCACCTTCTCTTATTGCTAATGAAGGATTTATTTTCATAAATGATCGCATCTATGTTTTCCCTGGCCGGTCATTTTTGAACGGTTTTTTCTCTTCGTGTCTTTAAATAATCTTTACCGTATGTTGTTTAATAGAAAACCACATTTACATAAGTCGGCACACCACCGGGCAATCTGTACTTCTTCTTCGACGGTTAAGTAAGGATCTGGACGCTTTTTTTGTTGATTTCTCACCAATAAGTCGCTTGCCCTTCAATCGATCATGCAACGTTGATTTACACAAGCTATATTTAAGAGCTGCTTTCATTACGCTTAATTTGTTTGTCCTTATTTCTTCCAAAGCCTTCGTTAAGTTATCTGTGTCTATTCTTAAAAAAAATATTAATTGTAGAAAACCTTATTCAATAGTCTAGGTACGTTAATTACATACAAAATAATGTTGTACGGATACTGAACCTTGTTTTTCATTAGCCGGACAGACGGTTTCTCATTCAGTAAACCCTGTCCGGATACTGAAAATCTGAGAAAAAAATACAATTTTCTCACATTTTCAGTAGGCGGACAGCCTGTCCGGAAACTGAAAAGAATTATAATTTCGGTTTTAGTATCCGGACACCAATTATTTTACCAAAAATAATATGTTATGCTTTACTTTTATATTTTATACATACAAGTAATATATATTTCTATGAAAACAAACCATTTTCGATTAGAATAAATTTATGAATAATACTTAATGTACTTATATTATGTAAACTGTCGCACTATTTTTTTTAGATAAAACACGAGGTAGACTATTGTCCTCTTAGACCTCAGACACAAATTTACGTGTAACTCTTACAGCAGACCTTACATTTACTTAAAACTTTGCATCTGGTTGTATAATACATAAAGGATTGATATTTGGTAATTGTTTGAGACTTTAACTGTATAATTTGCTTATTTCTTTTAAATAAACGACGTAGTGTCCGGATACTAGCACTGTCCGGATACTGGTGCCTCTACCCTAAATGTCTTCTTTGTAAAGCATTTTTCTGGATCCTTTCGCCGGGGTTAAACCGACTATATAGAAGAGGGAGATGAAGTGTACAGTAAGAAACGGGTAAAATGTTCATCCAGCGTTGAAGTGGTTGAACATCGGGGGAAAACTAATACAGACATAAGTTCTCAATTTCGGGATGCAAAAAGATGAGTATGTATAATACTACCTCAGTGAAAATCGGTTCATGTATACACAATTTCCCCCCGGCATTATTCACCCAGTGTGCGATTGAAGTAAAAGATACCCCGATCTTACCCCGGGGGAATATTGATCGAGTGTGTGCTGGCCCATTGACCTGAACTTCTTTGTACCATTTTTCATAAAAGAATTTAAGGAATAATGGAAGAGAAAATGTTTTCCCGAAAAAGGATCGAAGTTTACTATGTACCTACATAGGCACCTGGGTTAAGTAGCAGAAATGATGAATATATTTTTTTGGTTATTTCTTTTCATTTAACAAATCAGCATCCATTTGTTCCGGTTTTTTATTGTCCTTATTTTTCACTTAAATGTCTTCCATTTCCGGAAGTCGCACCCAATTCATCCTCCAAACACGACGTTTCCGCACTACTTTCACTTCTTTGCATTTTTCTCATTATTTTCAGCCAGGTACGTGGCTAAAACAAGAACAACAGCACACGTTCTTATCGTCATATTTGTGCAACGTCTAAAACATCTATTGTAAATATGTATCTTTGCGCATTTACATAAACTGAATGTGAAGAATTTGGACAATAGTAAAAATATGTAAAAAAATGTGGTATTTGCATATGAATACTTTTATATGCGATCACCATAAGCGCATATTTTTTGTGTTTTTCTACACAATAAACACATCGTTTAAAAAAATAAAATATATGGTTCGACATGTTTGCACAACGCACCCGTATCACATAGGCACGTTTGCTGATAACACAAGGTGTTTGAAGTGATACATTTAAGGCGATATTTGTTTCGCAATCATTTCTAAAGCCTTCCCAGTTTGTTCTGTTGCTTCATATCCTTGTTGTAGGAGACAGGGAAAGATGCCATCTTCACCTGGTGATTTAAATGGACTGAAAGTGGAAAGGGCCCATTTGATATGGTTGGCGGTAAAGATTTTACCAGATAGGCTATAGTCCTGTTTATCCGCTAAGTTTTTAATGCTTTATAAGCAATTCCTTTTAAATACCTCCGCTGCTGTTTGGAATACTAGTTCCGCGTCAAGTTTTTTCAAAACAGAAACTGGTTTTCCCAAAGGGTGTGTCTTAAGTCCGATCGTTTGTTCGCTCTTTATTGATGATTTATGTGATTATCTGCAAGTTAGAGGGGTGCAGTTTGGCAATCCGTTAATGACGGTTTTATTATACGCTGATGATCTTGTCATTCTCGCTGACAATCCTGTAACCCTACAACTGATGACTAAGAAATTAAAGAGGTATTGCGATGGTTGGGACCCTCAAATTAATACATCGAAGTCAAAAATTATGGTTTTTGAGTCCACGTTACGCAGGAGCTCGCGGGAGCATTGGACATTGGATGGGGATCCTACTGAGGTAGTTCAAAAGTTTAAGTACTTAGGTTTTCTCTTATCGCACAACTTGGCCTTAAGTTTTCATGTAAGAGAAAAATATGTAGCTGCTAAAACTGCTATCAATGGCGTGTGGGGCAAATTCTTTGCAAATAAACATCTGAAACCTTCTTCTAGATTAAAGGTGTTCGATGCTACCGCAAACTCCTGCCTTTGCTATGCAAATCAGACATTTGAACAAAAGTTTGTTGAGGACTTTAAGGCCGTCCATCGCTTTTTTTGTTTTTCAAACGAATATTTAAGCTACCATCGACAACGCCGACTTATGCTATATATGTGGAAACTGGTTTACTACAAATTAATATTGTATTAAAAACTTAAAAGCTAATGAGGATTCGATTAAAAAAGTAATGCAGAGACCTAACAACAGTCTGCAAAAGAAAGTTATGACGTTTGCACTTCGCTGTAAATGAACGCCATTTAAAAAATGGTACGATCTGGCGTCTATACATGAGGTTCGTTTTAATCTTACTATAAGTAATGTTAGCAATTGGCGGGATACATTTTATAACTGCATTGCCAAAGTAGACGAGTCTTTCTTTCAGCAATGTTTGATCAGAGTAAGCACGTCGTTAAGTAGACAGGTATACAAAAGACTTAATCCCGCTTTGGGAACTTGCAGTTATTTCATTGCAACGAACTTTCAGTCTACCAGCAGAGTTTGACTTTTAGGGTCGGAACGGAGATATTGCCTCCGCATAGACATGATCTGCGAGGAATTTGTACCATAAAAATTTGTAATCTAAATGAGAATGAGACCGTATTTCAGTTTTTCGCAATATATCCTATGTTGCGGGAGCTGTGCATCCTCAATTTTTCTAAGAGAGTTCTCTCATTTGAAGAGGTTGGGCAATTATAGAATAGTGTATTAAGTTGGAGAATTATTTTCAATTACTGTAATCATGCTTTTAGCTATCGAAACAGCTTTTTGAACTTATTTAAGTCAAAACCATGCAAGATTATTGGTATTAATTTTATTTTTTTTTAATTTTGTTGCCAAATTCAATTGTAAGACTTCAAAGTGTAAGACTTTGAACAATTACAATTCCACAGTTCTCAATTTCTAGTAGAATTCTTTTTTTTAAGTAATGTCAATTTGCGCCAGATGGCGTTTATGCCATGCTTGTATCTTCTTTAATATTTAAAATTGTAAACTTTATATTAATAAAGAAGTTATAATAATAAATAATAGAAAAATATTTGGCGCAACTGCCTATGGGGGGCCTAGGCCTAACTTCTCACAACCACTCGTGTTGTGTGCGTTATATTTTTCGCACGAATGGAAGGGACCTACAGCTTTGTCCGTATCCAAAGGGAAATTTTTGTTTTGCTTTTGAAAACCTTTTTTTGTGACGACAATACTCTCGGATATTTTCCCCGTGCAGGGACGGGTTAAGAATATCACTGCAGCGCCCCCCAACGACTAGCGCTTGTCGTAAAAGGCGACTAAGGGGACAAATCAGATGTAGGAAATATAACACCCAAGTGAGCCTAGCGACACATATACTACCTTAAAAACCCTCCCACAAGTGTGCATGCGAGTCCGTGGGTTGACACGACTGGAGATCGCCGGTGCCATAAAAGAAAGATCAAACAATACTAAAACAGGAGCATGCACGTGTCAAACAACAAACACCATCGCAATATGGTAATATTGTAAAACTGTATCATTATGGTAATACTTGCTAAAAGGAAAGGCACTACCCCGCCAGGCACTATCACTGTTGTACATGGTACTGATCCTGGACCGAGCAGAAATGTTCGGGTCAGAGCTATACGGATTTGAGGGTCGCGAGTTGGAACGTTGGAAGCATGACCGGTCGAAGTTACGAGCTGGAAGAGATGATGAATAGAAGGCGGGTGGATATCTTGTGTGTCCAAGACACGAAATGGAAAAACACCGGAAATCGGGCGCGTTTCTTGGACGTTAGGACAAAAGATTACAAGATGTTCTACTACGGAACGGAAAAGGCTAGGATCGGAATCGGTATCATGCTTGCGGCAGAGCTACTTGGTAACGTCTTGAGCATTTCGAAGTCCAGCGGCCGTTTGATGTCTCTCAAACTAGTTATACAAGGAGAGGTGTGGAATATTGTCAGTGCATATGCTCCCCAAAATGGGTGCAATCAGATAGATAAAGATGCATCTTGGGTAGATTTTCACAATCTCCTTAAGAACATCCCAAAGGAAGAGTTTCTGTTTATTGGAGGAGATTTGAATGGACATGTTGGGAAGTCAAACGATGACTATGAAGACTGCCATGGAGGACTAGGATATGGCACCAGGAACCTTTCTTGTGAAAACATCCTAAGCATGTGCAAATCACACGGTCTTATCGTATTAAATACCATGTTCATCAAACAAAGCCGACACCTGATCACTTACAGCAGTGGTGGAGATGAAACCCAGATTGACTACCATTTGATAGCCAGTTGCATGAAGCCTCGGGTAAAAGATTCCAAAGTGATCATGGGAGAGGCAATTGTTCGGCAACACAGTCTCCTGCTAACAGAAATTTTTATGAAAACACCGAAGAAATGCAAACAAACAAGGGGTCCCTGAGAAAATCAAGTGGTACAATCTGGACAAGGAAAAAGCGAAGCTTTTGTTTTCGTGATGAAAAATTACCTCTCTTACACCATCAACGGAGCTGAGGATGAAGAGTGCAGAGCACAAAATATGTGGGATTCCCTACAGCGAACTTGCTTAAGGAAGGCCAAATCACTGCTAGGAGCTTCAAAAGACCACCATCAATACGCCAAGAAACATGGTGGTGGAGTGATGCAGCTAAGAAAGTGATAAATGAGAAGAAAGTGGCTTTCAAAGCTTGGTTAAAGTGCCCCTCTAACAATAGAGACGAAAAAGTTAGCCTCGGAATGGAATAGAGATGTTGCAAGAAAAAAGCGAAGAAGAAGTGCGCCCAGCTTCAAGCAGAGAGTACGGAGGGCCTGTATCGGGAGCTGGAGAAAACATTTTTCCCGGTTGCTAATGCAAACCAGGCTATCCAGGAGCTGCGAAGACACAATATGAACAAGAGCGCAACCATCTTCAAAATAGCCGCCCAAAGAAGGAGGAATGCTCAGGAGATGCGTTCTCCAAAGTTCATTAACAATGCTCATGGCCAGCTTCTTGTGGATGACGACACAATTCTGCAGAGGTGGCGGCAGCATTGTGAAGAACTTTTAAATGAACAGTTTCCCCGACTATACTTTCCAAGAGCCAACCCTAACTGTGAAGAAATACCCGACATTACAGTCGAAGAAGTTAGTGAGGCGGTCAAATACCCCAAAAAACGAAAAGCGGTTGGGCCAGACGAGATACCCTCTGAGTTCTGGAAAAAGATGGGAGACATCGGGTTCAGATGGCTCAGAATTCTCATCTCCCAATTTGGAATCAATGGAGGGAAAGTTACCTTCTCCCTGTATACAAAGGGAAGGGTAATACGCGAAACTGTGATAACTACCGTTCGATCAAGCTGATGTCACACACCATGAAGATCGTTGAGCGGGTATTAGGTGGCCGACTGCGAAAAATAATACGGCTATCTGATGATCAGTGCGGGTTTGTCTCGGGTAAATCAACCACAGATGAAATCCAAAGTATAAGGATCATAATGGAAAAACGTCGTGATTCCTTGAAGGATTTGCATATTGTATTGGTTGAGTTTGAAAAGGCATTCGACAGACAACCACGAGATCTGATATGGGTGGCGCTAAGAAATCGAGGGCTTCCAGAAACCTAATTACAGATGATCATGGACATGTACGAAGGAGCAAAGACAAGAGTAAGATGCCCCGCTAGAGTAATCGAGGAGTTCCCACTCAAAGTCGAGCTGCACCGGGGAAGCGTCGTAAGTCCTTTGCTCTTTATTACAGTCCTTGACTATCTGCTTGAAGGTAAAGTGGCAAATTCCCAGGTACATCAATTATTCTTTACTGGCGATGAAGCCATCATAAGTGATGATCTTACATCCCTGCAACGAGCACTTGATGTGTGGGTGGACGTGTTGAAGGGAAATGTGTATCGCATTAGGTACTTGTGCTGCCCGTTCTCTGATCCACTCAGGCCTATTCCACGCATTTATTTGAATGGAACAGTTCTTCCCAAATGCGAAAACTTCAAATATCTTAATATATATATATATATATATATATATTTGGCGCAACAGCTCTTTAAGTGCTAGGGCCTAGCTTCTCGCAACTACTCATGTTGTGTGCGTTATATTTTTCACACGAATGGAAGGGACCTACAGTTTACTACCGTATCTGAAGGGCAATTTGGTTTGAGAAGCTTTTTCGAGGCAACAATACTCACGGATGTTTGTCAGACGTTCGCGAGAGGTACTTACTTACTTACTTAGATCCTTTAACCCGGGGGGCATAGGGCGCCAACCACGCCTGCGCGCCATCTTGTTCGAAGTTCTGCAACGCGTTTAAGCTGCCTCCAACTCATTCCTAAAGAGCTCGATTCCCCCTCAACTGTTCTGCACCACGTTTGCCTAGGGCGTCCCGCTATTCCTCCTGCCTGGGTGAGCGGATTCCACTGCATGGCGTATTTCGCAATGGAGTTGTCTTCGCGCCGTAAGGTGTGTCCAATCCATTGCCACTTTCTTCTTCGTATAGTAATGCTTATAGGTTCTTGGCCCGTTCTCAGATAAAGTTGTTCGTTGGAGATGCGGTTCGGCCAAAAAATTCTCAAGATGATTCTTAAGCATTTGTTTACAAAGACTTGCAGCTTGCGTGTGTTAATGGTGTCCACCTTCCAAGTACTGCACCCATAAAGCAGCACTGATTCTACGTTGGAGCGGAACAGTCGTAGCTTGGTTCTTAAGCTGATAACATTACTTCTCCAGATTTTAGATAGCATTCCGAACGCAGCTTTAGCCTTCCCGATTCTGCTGCACACATCCAGTTCGGTGCCACCGCGATTAGCCGAGACGACACTTCCTAAATAAAGAAAGTTATCAACTTTCTCGACTTCCAGTCCGGCAATGTTAAGTCGAGCGCGGTTGTTAGAAGAAGTGCTCAGGGCTTTTGTTTTGGCTGTGTTTATTTTTAGCCCCACTTTGTTTGCCTCAGTTTCTAGATTTTGGGCCATCAGATGAAGATCCATTATCCGATGTGAAAGTAGACAAACATCGTCAGCGTAATCTAGGTGTTTAAGGTAAGATGTCATAGTCGAACGAATTCCATAGTTGCCTTCCGTCAATGCTGCACGGAGTACATCGCTGATAACCACCAAGAACAATAGTGGTGACAGTATGCACCCTTGACGTACTTCACTTTGGACTTCAAAAGCCTCCGACACCTTACCATTGTGCACGACGTGACACTTACCGCCCTCGTATGTAGCCTTGATAATAGCTATAAGTTTTTCTGGGACGCCTCTCCTGCGCAAGGCCAACTAGATAGCATCTCGATTCAATCTGTCGAAAGCTTTCTCGAAGTCGATAAACATTAAATGTAGCGGAGACCTATACTCAACGCATTGCTCGATAATGATCCGTAAGGTGTTTATGTGGTCGATGCAGGAGGATCCAGCGCAAAAGCCTGCCTGTTCGACATCGAGAGTTGAATCTAAATGTTCTTTAATTCGTTCTAGAATTATTTTAGCTATTATTTTAGCCACGGCTGGAAGAACGCTTATACCTCTCCAGTTACCGCAATCCCTCAAGTTTCCCTTCTTTGGAAGTTTAATGATCATCCCCCTTTTCCACTCCTGTGGAAATTGTTCGCTATCCCAAGCTCTCCGTATTAGGGGATGCAGCAGATCTGCCGATGTATTTGGCGCCGCTTGAAATAGCTCGGCAGGGATGCCATCAATACCCACCGCCTTGTTCTTCTTGAGGGACTTGATTGCTGTTATTATTTCGGTTTTACTGGGAGGTACGGTGCGAATTCGGGAATTTGTTGCTTCAAACTGCTCATTCGAATTCGAGATCATACTGCCATCGTCTAAGCCGTTTAGCACTGTAGCAACATGTTCTCTCTATCTAGTGAGCTGATCCTCATCCCAAATCAGAAGGTTACCGTCTAGACTCTTCACTGGATGTTGTTTGGAGTTTCGACCACCGATGAGCTCCTTAGTGATGCTATAAACAGTCCTACTGTCGCACCTACTCGCTGCTTCTTTAGCCCTTGAGGCCAGTGAGTTGACATATTGACGTTTGTCACGTCTCACACTACGCTGCACTTCTTTCTTCTTCGCACGGTATTGGGTTTCAAGCTCGGTTCTCTCTACTGCTGAGGCCGCTGCAATCCGAGCCTTGATTGCTGTACGCTCATCGATCTGTCTCCAGGTGTCTGTAGAAAGCCATGTGCGATAGTGTTTGTGCTTTTTACCGACATACGTGCGTGCCCCAGTCGCAAAAGCATTTTTCACAGCACTCCAGTGGTCATCCATGTTCTCTATGCTGCTGATTGCTTCTGCTTCTAAGGCAAGATGGTCCCTGAACTGTTGGCGCACTTGGGGAACCTTGAGCCTGTCGATATTAAACTTGGTGATGTTAAGTAAGTTTGAGCGGTTGCTGTTGACGGATGCAGTACGAAGGCGTAAATGAGCTACCATAAGATGGTGATCTCGTTCTTGTCCGACGTCAGCTCCACGTCTGTTTCGGACGTCCAGGAGACAATTTCTAAAGCGGCGACTGATCGCAATGTGGTCGATCTGGTTGGATGTTCGTTGCCTATCAGTAGAGACCCAACTGATTTTGTGGCAGGTGTTATGCTTAAACAGCGTACCTTCGATGACTAGGCGGTTGGTATTGCAGAAGTCCACAAACCGCTCACCGTTATCATTACGGTCTCCCACGCCGTGAACTACCATCACGTGCTTAAGCATGGTGTTGTCGCTACCCACCTTGGCATTGAGATCTCCCATCACCATTACGATGTCCCCATTAGGCGTTTGGTTGTAGACGGCGCCTAAGTGGCTATAAAAATCATCCTTTTCATCCTCAGTCGCATCTAGAGTCGGAGCATAACCCCTGCTCTCGGCAAAAAAAAAAAAAAAATAACACTGTATGATGGTAATTTTCCTAACTCTACTCTGGAATCTATCCGTCAATATCCGGTCACTATGGGGTTTCCAGGATATGAGGCTACTACGTGCTGCTGGAGTTAGCATGAGTCCTACTCCGGAACTCCGTGCACTTCCAGCTGGTTTACCAGAGTAGAGCATGACAGTACTTTTTGTTGGAGAGATGAATTCCCCAGCATCGTACCATCTTATCTCGCTCAGCCCTAAGATGTCGATTTTATACCGTGCGAATTCGCGCTCCAATTGGAGGAATCTGGCATTATAAGGCCCTTCCTTGAGTGAGTCCAGGAGGGTCTTAACTTTCCAGAATCCGATCGTTGTCCGTGTTCGATAGCCAAAGGTCGTCATCAAATTATCCGTCCGTATCCGAGACGTTGGTTTCCGTTTCGGAGCAAGATTTGCTTTTACGGTTGCGGCTCGCTGGGCCACAGACTAACCGACACTTATCCTATTTTTTGGCGCAGGATGCTCACCATTCGTCCTCTCCCGTTAGCAATTTCCGAAGAAATCTCCAGATGGCACCAGGAGGAGGTAGGAGTAGGGCTTACTAACAGAGCTGCTAGGTTTTCGGCTGCAGTGGCTCTTTCTCGTTACTTATCGGACCAACACCTATCGGGAGATGCTGCCCCTACGAGGCCTTTGTTAGTCGTTTGCCATCCGAAAAAACTTTTTGGTGTTTTCAGAGATTCGAACTTGGAACCTCACGCGCAGTGGTCCGACACGCTAACCACTTACGCCACGGCGCCCACTATCTATCGTTACCTAATCAATACTACTAATGGTCTTTGATATCTTCTCCAATTTTGTTTTGAAATGTGGGATGGGGACTAAATATTAAGTCAGATAATTTTACTTACTTACTTACTCCGTGGGTGGTGTCCGAACTAACCGCGGAGAATTTGCTATAATTTTTGCATTCGGTTCTGATACCTAGTTTTTCTTTTTTACCTTGTGTTGAGTTACTCTAGGTCGTCATTTAATTTTATTACTAGAAGACAAATGGATATGGTTGTTCTAACCACCTAGTGTAACTCAACACAAGGTTAAAAAAAAAAAAAAAAAAATCTAACCCCGAGGGACGACGCAGTAGAGGGAATCATCGCCGTAGGTGGCACGCACAAGTTCAAGGGGACCTCGACCATCTTGTAGTGCGCAACTGGAGGCAATTAGCTAAAGACCGAGCTAAATGGAGAGGCTTGTTGGTTCACCCCGAACTGTAGCGCCACCTAAGTAAGTAAGTAAATGGATATGGATGATACTTGATCTAACAAGCTACCACTCAGTAGCCGAACACATTACCACTACACCAGTCACCCGTAACAGAGGTAGTTGGCAAATTGGCTGGAACAAAACCGTCTAATACATGATAGGATTTTACAATTTGAATTCAGAAATAGTTTAAAAACTACGAGTACTTCAAGCCTTAAAGTTCTTTCAGAAAAATATGTTATCGGCTTCTCGTATACTGACTTACCATAAGAAATCACATCTGCTGTAAACTGATTTAGTTTTTTTTTTTTTTTTAGATTAGATTGGTTGTATATTTAGGAATAGATTGCGATACAGGTGTTATGAGTGTGTACTTTGTTCATAAGAAGGGTGTTCTAGTTTAAGACTATAAATACATGTATCTGCAAATATACACACTTTAATGCCTCCAACTTATTTGAAATGTCTTGCCATCATGTGGGAAAGTATTTGAAATCGGAAATGGTCTCAGATTATTTTATTATTGTTCAGCTTACAAATCTATTTAGATAGGTTGATATAAAACAAACCTACTCAGTTAATTAATGGGCTCCCGACCCTCAAACACAGCATCCTTTCATCCTCGTCGATCCCTGGCATGCTGCTTCCAGTTACGCAGATCAAGTTTTCTGACATCCGCGTTTAGTTAGTCTTTATACCGGAGGTTCGGTGGTTTTCCTCTCCTCAAACCGGTAAGCTATGATTCGAGCCGAGCCAATGTAGTCATTGTATCTTGGTACAGTTCATAGAGTTCACGTTAAACTTCCTCCTTCTTTCGCTCTCCAAATTAAATCTATGGACGAAAACTAAAGTAAAACACACTAGGCTAGAGATCTAGAGAGAGTGCGATTTGTTCAAAACCTCTTAGGTTGTACTGTTTTTGGGTAGTTTTAAGTGTGCGCCATGACGCAGTGGTTAGTGTGTCGGAACACTGCCGGTGAGATTCCATGTTCGAATCCCAGAAAACATTAAAAAGTTTTTTCACGGTGGCACCTCTCGTGAACGTCTGACAGACATCCGAGAGTATTATCGTCATAAAAATGGTTTTCAAAAACAAAATTAACATTGCCCTTCGGATAAGAAACAAAACTGTAGGTCCCTTCCATTCAAACGCACACAACACGAATGGTTGCGAGAAGCTAGACATAGGCACTGGATGATCTGTCGCGCCATACAATATATTGTGTATACACACATTTGAAATTATGTTTCACAAATATTCATGTGTGGTTAGGGGCGTTATTTTACAATCCTTTTAGATGGGATGCATAAGGGTGACCAGATAGCAAGGACACTTTTTCCAATTGTTATGTTTCAACAGCTGTCAAAATATTCAGTAAGGTTTGCCATTTCATCATGCATCGTTTCACGCTTGCCGAACGTGCGGAAGTTATTACAAAATATTATCGAGATTCCGACTCAGTTGTAAATACGCAACGTGAATTTCGTCGTGAGATCGCTCGTCATCATGGCTTCAGTGTGCAGGCAATTCGTCGCACCGTGGAAAAGTTTGGGCGTGAGAACACTGCTTTGGACCTTAAGCTACCAACCAGACAGAGATTGGTGCGAAATGGAAAAAACATAGGCGCCGTAGCGGCCAGTATCGAAGAAGACCCAGAAATGTCTATTCGGCGCCGATCAGCTGAATTGGGTATCGCCAGAGAATCAACCTGGCTTATTTTGCGATTGGATTTAGGCATACATCCATATAAGATTGCGCTAACGCAAGAATTGGAGCCGAACGACCATAAACAACGTCGTACAAGCGACGAAACGCTCAAAGTTGTGAAGCAACGGTTGGTTGGCTTGTGAGTTTCGTACAATTCTCTCAAGTACTATGTTAAAGAGATCGCATGATAGTGCGTCGCCTTGTCTAAGACCTTTCCTGACATGGAACGGTTCGGTGATGTTCTTACCGACTTTGATGGAGCAGCGAGAGTTCTCCATCGTCATTCTGCACAAACGGACGAGCTTGGCACGGATGCCAGCCTAGACATGGCTCTGTATAACTCGTCTCTATACACGCTATCATAGGCAACTTTGAAATCGATGAAAAGGTGGTGCGTATCGATTTTATATTCATGGGATTTTTCCAAGATCTGCCGTAGTGTGAATATTTGGTCAATGGTGGACTTTCCAGGCCTGAAACCGCACTGATAAGGACCTATCAGGTTGTTGACGATCGGTTTTAGGCGTTCACATAGTACGGCAGACAGGATCTTATATGCGATATTTAGGAGACTTATACCTCTGTAGTTGGCGCACTTCAGAGGGTCTCCTTTCTTCAGGATCGGCCAAACGATGCTGAGGTTCCATTCATCGGGCATACTTTCATCCGACCAGATTTTACAGATGAGCTGGCGCATGCTCCTTACCAACTCATCTCCTCCTGCCGTGAAAAGTTCAGCGGCAAGGCCGTCGGCATAGGACTTAGACTAAGATTAGAGGAAACTCGATCGGCAAAGGTTCTGGCAGTCTCTTGCGATTGTAGCCGCCCGACGTCAAATTTCCTCACAGTATTTCGTTGATTTCGCTCCGATCTGGATATCCGCATCCGTACCTTGGCATCCGCACAACTAAGTAGTGATCCGAGTCCACGTTGGCTCCTCGGAAAGTCCGGACACCCAGAATACTGGAAGAGTGCCTTGCGTCGATCGCAATGTGATCGATTTGGTTGACAGTTTTTCGATCAAAGGAGAGCCATGTTCCTTTGTGAATGTCGAGACGTGGGAACCGCGTACTAGCTACGACAAAGTTTGGCCCCGCCGCAAAGTCGATTAGCCTGAGTCCGTTGTCGGATTATTACTCAAAATTATAAAAAAAATTAAAAAAAGAAAAAAAATAAATAAATAAATAAATACTAAAAATTATTCAAAGAAATTTAAGCAATTCCTGAATCATTTTTTCTCGTTATGTAATTTAATAAAAGATTATCCAAAAATAAATAATTCAGATAATTATAAACTTAAAATAGGTATTGTTTAATATGGGTAAAATAGGTAATGTTTTTTTTGTTCTCTTCGGGCGGGTTACTATTGTTGGTAATGGCTTGTCCATGTTCGCATCTGAGGCAGATTGATTTGTTGTACTAGTGCTGCATGTTGTGTCTTTATCCATATTAGGTTGAACTAATGTTTGTTTACTAGGGTCAACCTCCACTTTATCCTCAGTTGAATCTCTTTCAGTGTCGCCAACAGCAAGATTTTTTTGTGAATTACTAGAAAAAGAATCATTACAATTATTAGCACTTGTTATATGAACGCTTTTATTTTTGTATGATATTGTAATATTCTTGCTGGGGTTCGTTGCCAGGTTGGAACGTAAGCACATCAGGTTGGAATATTTACTACTAGTAGGCAATAGATGTCGTTGCACAAAGTACCTGACGATGTACTTGATACTACACTGCCCCCCTCTTAAACTTGTTCGTCCCGAACAAGATCATCTGGATTACTGCCATGGTAACGATGAAGACGATCCAGGTGGACAATTTTCATCTTGCCTCTTACTCCACGCTGGATCCGGAAGACGACGTCATTGATGCGTGTGACCACTTTATAAGGGCCCTCCCAGTCTTGCTGCAGCTTAGGTGACCTCCCCTTTTGCCGGTGTGGGTTGTACAACCATACTAGGTCCCCCTTGTGGAAGCTGGACGTTGTTGCCTTTGTGTCGTACCTGGTTTTCATGCGGTCACTCGCTATCCTTATCCTCGTCCTGGTCCTCTGATGTATGTCTCGGATCCTTTCCCTGAGGTCTGCCACATAGTCCTCTTCACATTTGGCCTCATCGTTAGGGGATCCAAACTTCACCTCACTGGGTAGCCGAACTGCTCGACCAAACAAGACTTCGGATGGAGTATGTCCAGTCGTACTGTGCACAGCATTTCGGTAGGCCATCAAGAAGAGAGGAATTTGTCGATCCCAATCGCGCTGGTGGTCTTCTACGACCTTGGAGAGATGTTCGTTTAAGGTTCTGTTGAAGCGCTCTACCATCCCGTCGGATTGTGGATGAAGTGGGGTCGTCCTCGTCTTTTTGATTCCTAGTTGTTGACAAACCTCTTGGAATATCTTCGATTCAAAGTTTCGTCCCTGGTCGGAATGCAGTTCCATGGGCACGCCAAATCTGCTCACCCAGTTGTTGACGATCTGTTCCACGATGGTCTTCGCTTCCTGGTTAGGGATGGCGAACGCTTCCGGCCATTTGCTGAAGTAGTCCATGACGACTAGGATGTAACGGTTACCTTTGTCGGTTTCTGGAAATGGACCAGCGATGTCAGCGGCAATCCGTTCAAAGGGTGCGCCCACGTTGTGCTGGTGCATCTTGCCTCGCGTTTTCGTTCTGGGTCCCTTGCTGGCGGCACACACGACGCATTTTCGGCACCAACTTTCTACGTCATCCCTTGCGCTGAGCCAATAGAAACGTTCTCGCACTTTCTCCAGCGTCTTGTTTGTACCCAAATGACCTCCGGATGCTCCATCATGCATCTCCCGCAGCACCTCGTGAACTTTTGATCGCGGCAAGACAAGCTGCATTATGAAATCTTTCCCGTCCGGCCTCTCCCATTTCCTTTTCAGCACACCATCTTGCACATGAAGTGAGTCCCACTGAGCCCAGTATGCCTTGAGAGTGGGGCTCCTGTCCGAGATATCTTGTCCGTTTGGCTTTTCCATAAACTCCTTCCACGCTAATATCGGCTCGATGTCTGGGTCTTCTTTTTGAGCGCTGCGGATTTCCTCTGCACTCCAGCCGGCGATAGGCTCAGCTCTTACCCTTTGGATGGAAAGAAGGTTCTTCTCTTCCTGACGCACACAATGCTTGCAGTCGTTCTTACATGGTCGCCGGGACAAGGCATCCGCATTAGAATGAAGTTTCCCTTTACGATGCTGTATTTCATAATCGTACATCTGCAGCCGTTCAATCCATCTTGCGACCTGGCCCTCCGGATTCTTGAACTGCAGCAGCCATTTTAAAGCCGCGTGGTCTGTGCGCAAAAGGAACTTTTGGCCGTAGAGGTATTTATGGAAGTGTTTTGTGGCCAGAAGCAGCGCCAGAAGTTCTCGCCTGGTCACGCAGTAGTTCCTTTCGGGCTTGGAGAGCACTTTGCTGAAGTATGCGACTACCTTCTCTTGGCCGTTGTGTACCTGCGAAAGAACCGCTCCGACACCAACGTTACTTGCATCTGCATCTACGATGAACATTTCTCCGGGAATAGGATATGCTAGTGTTGGTGCTTCGCATAGTTGTTGCTTAAGGTTCTTGAAGCTTTTGTCGCACTCACCTGACCACTTGAATTGCCTTCCTTTTTCTGTCAGTTGGTGCAGGCTCTTCGCGGTTCCGGCAAAGTCCTTTACGAATCGTCGGTAGTACGTGGCGAGACCCAAAAAGCTCCTGAGTTGGTGTTTGTCTTTTGGAACCGGGCAGTTTTTCACAGCTTCCACCTTGTCTGGATCTGTTCGCACTCCTTCTGATGAGATAACGTGGCCCAGGTACTTGACTTCGGATCTGAAGAGGTCACATTTCTTTGGGTTCAGCTTCAGGTGAGCGCTTCGAAGCCATTCTAGCACATTCTTCAGGTTGTCGCGATGTTCCTCGAATGTTTTTCCTATCACGATCACATCGTCCAGATACACCAAGCAAGTTTTCCAGGTCAATCCACGCAGGACATGTTCCATTAGGCGCTCAAAAGTTGCCGGAGCGTTGCACAATCCAAATGGCATTACTGTAAACTGCCACAGCCCATTTCCTGCAGTGAACGCAGTTTTCTCTCGGTCCTTTGGATCGATCTGCACCTGCCAGTAACCGCTCTTTAAATCAAGGGTGGAAAACCATCGAGCTCCTGAGAGTGTGTCTAATGTGTCATCGATCCGTGGCAGAGGGTAGCTATCCTTTTTGGTGACGTCATTAAGTCTCCGATAGTCCACACAGAATCGAGTGCTGCCGTCTTTCTTCTTGACCAGTACAACAGGTGAGGCCCAAGGACTCTTAGAACTTTCGATGAGCCCTTCCTTCTCCATCGTTGACACCATATCCGCAACCTCCGTCTGCTTTGCCAATGGTAGTCGTCTGGCAGGCTGACGAATTGGTCTGGCATCCCCAGTGTCTATGCGATGCTGCACCAGATGTGTTCGGCCATACTCTCCATCCTGTGAGGCAAATGTATCAGCGTACTCACCGATTAGATTTTCTGCCATGGCACGCTGATCCCGATCCAGTTCGCAGTGCTTGAGGATCATGTCCCTTACTTCCGCCAACCTGGCTGATGAAACGGGCCCCGCAGATTCCTTTCCAGTTATTGTCGAGATTAAACATATCGGAACACATTCACCAATAACCTCCCCTTGTTTCAGTTTGACGCTGTGGCTCTTTAAGTTCATGAGCCTTACTGGGACCAGGCTATTCCTTGGCTCCACTAAAACTTTTCCCACGATGTAGTTTGGGGATATCCTTCCTGAATCCGGCTCCAATAGATAGAATCGGTGGCTCCCAGGATCACCCTCTAGTTTTTTCCAAATGATAGTCTCGGAAGATGGTGGTAAGACTTCGTCCTTGCTGAGTATTGTCCTTAAATGTGCTGCATTCTCGTTCCCGTACACCATTGGAATCTCTACGTTCCTGTACCGCAGAACTTGCATCCCGATGTCAATGATTACGTCATGTTGTTTCATAAAGTCCACTCCGATGATGCATTCATCACATATGTCGGCCACCAGGAACGCATGAGAAAAGGCCAATCCTGCTAGTTGTAACGTGAGGCGAACTTCTCCGTATACTTTCGCCGATTCCCCTGTCGCAGTTCTAAGACAGTAGCAGCTGATGTTGTGCAGCCACGACTTCTGGACGAGATCTCTTCTTACAATGGAAGCCGTGGCGCCGGTATCGATAGTAGCCACGCACTTGTTTTTGCCGATGAATGCTTCCACTGTTAGACTCTTGTTGCATCGTTTGGTTTGGGAGACCTGGATGGTGGTCTTGGGGGCGTCGATTCCATTAGCCAACTTCTGCCCCGCGAAGCTGTTTCCCGACTCCCGGTTTCGAGAAGCCTGGACAACAGGATGGATGTTGTCCCTGTAGGATGATTCTCCGTTGCGTCGCCTATTCGCACAATGTGGACAGTTTCCGCGTCTGGGTGGATTTCTGCATTGCCGTTGTAGGTGTCCTATTTTGTTGCAGTTCCAGCAACGAATTTGTCCTCCACGAGCGTTGTTTCGGTCTTCGACGTCCATCCTCTGGCAAGAGCATTCGATGGCGGCTACTTCCCTCACACGGTGGATTCCCTGACAGGCCTGGTCTGCGGCCTCCATTGTCAGAGCAAACGCCAAAGCTTCGGCGAGCGTTTT
Organism: Brachypalpus laphriformis; assembly: GCA_945910035.1. NCBI lineage: Eukaryota > Metazoa > Arthropoda > Insecta > Diptera > Syrphidae > Brachypalpus > Brachypalpus laphriformis. Next base: position 254,249,532 of record OX246754.1, read on the forward strand.
CTTTCCAGCCATTCTTACCGCCATTTGTAGTTTCGCATCAGCTATGGCATGGGTGAACGCTTCGGTTGCCATCTCGTTAATGATCTCCTCACCGGCGTTTGGATAGGACAAATGTGCCAGCCGCTCGATGTCTGCTTGTAACTGCTGGAGTGTCTCACCCTTCATCTGGAACCTTCTGCGCAACTGGACCCTATATACTTGCTGCATGTGGTCGTCCCCAAATCGCATCTCAATGGCTTTCACCAGACTGTCGTAGTTGCGTTGTTTGTCCTCGGGAATAGTTTGTAGTAACTCTGCAGCTGATCCTCTAAGCGCAAGCGTGAGGGCAATGGACCTCTCTTCATCGTCCCAGTTGTTCGTCATTGCCGCAGCTTCGAACTGCCTCTTATATATTGGCCATGATGTCTGTCCATCGAAGACGGGAGGCTGCATCTCTTTCCTTCTCGGGCAGTCGGTTGAGTACTCCCGAACTTTCTGTTTCTTCACGCATTCGAGTTCCTTTGCCAAATTCTCGAATCTTCCTTCAACAGCCTTGAACTTCGTTTCAACACTCTCGAATCTTCCTTCAATGGCTGTTTCAAATGTCTCAATTTTTGCCTCTACGTTTTCAAACTTCTCATCAATTGTTCCAAATCTTGTTTCCAAACTTTTATTTTGTTCATCGAATTTGCTTTCGAGAACACTCCTTTGATCGAATAGCTGATGTTCCAGAGAGTTCTTTTGTTCGTCGAGCTTAGCATCTAGAGAATTCTTCTGCTCAGCCAAAGAATTTTCTAGCATCTCGAACTTCTTGTTTTGCACATCCAGCTTAGCGTCTAGAGAATTCTTTTGCTCATCGAGCTTGGCGTCTAGAGAATTCTTTTGTTCAGTCAACGAATTTTCTAGCTTCTCGAATTTTTCATTTTGAGAATTCTTGTGCTCATCGAAAGAATTATCTATCTTCTCGAATTTTTCAGATAACAATTTCATTAAAGCCGACATGTCACTCGTCGTACTTACTTGTTCTTCTTCGACGTCAAACAAAGCTGTTTCAGGATCTGTACCCTCGTCCGTCATTATTTTCCGCAACTTAATGATCAATTCTCTCTTCGTACCAGCCGTAGGCTGATCCCGCTGGCTCAGTGCTTCCTTTAGTTGCACCAATGACAAATCTTCTAGCAATTTCCGAACCATTTTCTTTTTACTTACACAATAAGCAATACACAAAATTTGTTTTATTCCACTTTTCTGACACCAATGTAATATTCTTGCTGGGGTTCGTTTAAATAAAACCGTCTTTTGTGTATTTTAATCGTTTATTTATTATCAAACACTAACTTTACTTCAACACAATATTCAATCACTTTACTCTTTATTTATTTTAATTGTCGCTACAGATTTACTTTCAATACATCGCTTGTTTTCACCACTGGTCGAATCTCCCTCTTGTAATCGCTGTATGCACTTATAACCAACTGTGTCCACGGTGGTTGTGGTATGGGTATTTATAGGAAATTGTAAGGGGTTCTAGAACATGCTAGATGTTTCTCCGGGTGAATCGAGGATCCTGGAATATTGGGATATTGTGTGGAACAATTGTGGAACGTAAGCACACCAGGTTGGAACGTAAGCACATCAGGTTGGAATATTTACTACTAGTAGGCAATAGATGTCGTTGCACAAAGTACCTGACGATGTACTTGATACTACAATATTAATGACTGATATAAGTTAGTCCATGCTGGCGTCCCGACGAGTGTCTGCTGAATGTGGTTGGTTGTGGTTTTGGATGATGTCGATTGCGGATGCATGTTTTGCCGTTTACTTCGAAAGAACACGACTGTGGAGAGACTTGATTTTGGATAGTTCCTTCGGTGTAATTTGAATCATCAGGTTTCTGTTTAACTGCTACTCCTTGTCCTTCTTGCCGGTAGACTTGTGACCTTGTGTGTTTGTCATAATATTCTTTGGTTGTAACTCTTACTTACTTACGCTGTGTCCAGCGTAAGCACGGGCAATGCGGTGCGTGCGTTGCGGTGCGATTAATGCGGGCAGATTTCAAAATCAAACTGATGTTGGGATATGTAGATGTCCAACGTAAGCACGATATTGCGGCCAACACGTGCGTTGCGACGTCCCCGCATCGAATTAGCTTGGTCTTTAGCTAATTGCCTCCAGCTGCGGTCTCTAAGTTGGTCGAGGTCCTCTCGAACTTATGCGCATCACCTACGGCGAGGAGGCCCTCTGGTGCGTCATCCCTCTGGGTTCGATTTTAAGCCTCTGCGGGCCGGAGCGTTAGTGTCCATTCGCTTTACATATCGTAGCCATCTCAAACGTCCAATATGCAGATTTTTGACTAGGTTGATGTCGTTGTACAGCTCGTATTGTTCGTTATTAAATCTTCTCCTCTAAAACCCATCAGCGCAAACGGGACCGAATATCTTAGAAATAACTTTTTCCTCGAAGCGACCAAGGATATCTTCATCCACTTTCAATAAAGTCCATGTTTCAGCTCCGCAAAGCAGGGCTGGCATGATCAGGGTCTTATACAGAGTCTCCTTAGTTGTTCGAGATAGGGCTTTACTGTTGAATTGCCTTATTTGCCCAAACAGCGATTGAAAAGAGTTATTCTTCGCTTGATTTCTGCGCTCTTGCCATTGCCAGAATTAATAGCAGAACCAAAATAGAGAAAGTCCCTTACTACCTCGAAGTTGTAGCTGCCCACTGTGACGTTCTGTCCAGTTTGTTGGTGTTGATTGGTGTTTATTTATCTAAGCTTAATACAAGCATCAACTTAAAGCTAAAACTTAAAAACTAACAAAAAAGGGGACTTAACGCTAAGCTTAAAACTATTATTATTTATTATAATTATTTTTTTTTTGTTTAACACAAGCTTAAACAATCTAAAACTTAACTTAAAACTAACAGAGGATGGAAAAGCTGGGAAGAGAAGGGAGAGGGTAGAGGTGAGAATTTGGGTGTGGGGGTGGTATAAACAAGACAGGACTAGGTGGAATTGAGGCGGAGCTGAAGATCGTTTCGAAGGGTGGTTCTGCTGCAGTGGAAGTCAAATGTTTTTTCCATATAGTTAGCCAAGCGCAACATTCTGGACAGTGGTGCATTATAACCATAATTGGTGCGATGATAAGAGAGACGGAAGAGGGGAATGGACCTTAGGTTACGGGGATTGGTGTTAAATGAGACTAATTCAAGAAGCGCGGGGCAATCAATTTGACCAGTGATTACTGATGGAGGAAGAGTAAGTCGGCAATATCGCGACGAGTTTCGAGAGACTGAAGATTGATGAGATTTAAGCGTTCAGAGTCGGGAGGTAAGTCGTATCTATCAAGCCAAGGGAGACCGCGTAGGGCGAAACGGATAAACCTGCGCTGGACGGCTTCAATACGTCGGATGTGTACAGCATAGTGTGGCGACCAGGCTTGGCTAGCATATTCGAGGATAGGTCTAACGAAGGTTATATAAAGTGATTTGGTGACGTATGGGTTCGAAAATTCCCTTGACCAACGTTTTACAAAGCCAAGCGCAGAATTGGCTCTATTTATTATGTGGTCAATATGGGAACGGAAGTTAAGTTCCCTATCGCAGATTACACCTAAATCACGCAAAAAAGAAACTTGTGGGACAAGCTCGTTGCAGAGTAAGTAGCTCCTATGGGTTGATGGAAGTCGTTTACGGGAGTAGGTGATGAATTGGTATTTGCTGACGTTAAGTTCAAGATGATTTTTCTGGCACCAGAGAGAAAATCTGTTTAGGTCATCTTGAAGTGGGCGAGAGTCATTGGGAGAAGATATGTATCTAAATATTTTCATATCATCGGCATAGACAGAGAGATACGAGTCTTTGATGATGCAGTCGACATCGTTGGTGGTCAGGACAAAAATTAAAGGCCCAAGGTGACTGCCTTGAGGGACACCCGAAGTGGCCTTAAAGGAGTTAGAGACGGAAGATCTAAATATAACCTCGTACTGCCGACCTTCCAAGTAGTATTTGATCCAGTTGGTAAAACCGGGTTGAAAACCAAGAGCTTTCAACTTAAGAATAATAATTCCATGGGACATTTTATCAAATGCTTTACTGAAGTCGGTGGCAATTACATCGATTTCGCTGCCGTCTTCAAATGTACACAGCGCCCGAGAAATGAATTCAGTTAAGTTGGTGGTTGTTGATCTACCTTGAAGGAACCCGTGTTGCTTGGAAGAGAATAAGGGTTTGCAATGAAAAAACATCGAGTCGTAAACGATGCTCTCGAAGAGTTTGGGTATGCATGATAGTTTGGCGATAGGTCGGTAGATAGATATTTCATTTTTAGGACCTTTCCTGTGAATTGGGATAATAAATGAGTTCTTCCAAAGGATAGGGAAAGAACCTTGGGAAATGGTCATAAGAAAAAGAGAAGTCAATGGTTGGGCCAAGTGGGTCGAGCATCTTTTTAGAACAATTGGGGGCAACCCATCAGGACCGGAAGAATAGTCATCTTTAAGTTTATTAATCTTCTCTGCGACAAGTAGCGAGGTGATACAAACCGAAACTAATGACGTTTTGGCGCAATTGTCCATATAAGAGAAGTAATCGTGGTCGGGCTCAAGAATGCGGTCAGTGAACGACTGGGTAAAAAAGTGAGCGAATAGGTTTGCAACAATTTTAGGGTCGGACGAAGAGGTGTTGGCGAGTTTAAGGGTAGAAGGATAACTATCAGATTTTCGTTTGGCATTTATGAAATGATAGAATCGCTTAGGATCAGTAATGAGACTGGATTGCATTCGATCAAGATAATCCTGGTAGAGAGCTTCGCAGAGTTCGGCGAAGTGTGTATGTGTGTGCTGATAGATGGAGTAGTCATAGCCAGAACGGGATTTTAGGTATGCTCTCCAAAGTTTGTTCCTCTTGTTACGAAGTGAGCGCAATTCTTTATTATACCAGGGTGGGGATGAAGTACTGTTTTTTGAAGCGAAAAAGGAACAGCTTGCAAAAGACAATCAAACATTGTAGTATAGAAGGATGCAAGAGCAGCATCCACAGTAACGCGTGCGTAGTTAAAATTAGCATTACTGAGCAGGATGTTAAGTTTGGTGAAGTCAGCTTTTCGCAAAATAAAGCTATATGAGTTCTGAGAATGAATACCAGAATTTAAGTCACCGTAGGAATACGATACAAAGAGGGGAGGATGGTATCTGTCTAGAGTAGAGAGAATATGGTTGCTTGCTGTAACAACACAATTATCAGCATAAATTGTCCCTTTTTGTTGACACAATATACTTGGTTTTGCTCTCGTTTATCGCTAAACTCATTTTGGCCTCTTCTGCTTCAATGCTTGCAAAAGCACCGGTGACAGCCTGCTGAGTTCTTCCAATTATGTATCGATCGTAGAGACTCCAAAGAGTTGTCATCTCCATGGTGTCTTCGTGCGATGGGATCTGCCAGTAGCCATTTTTTCACCCAAAATGCTGAATACTTTTTCATTGGTCATCTCAGGAAGTACCTCCTCTATTTTGTCATTTGGTATTTTAATCTCTTGATTGCCCTATTGGGATATTGTGCACCTACGCAGATTCGTAAATGCTTGTCCTTTTTTTTTTTTGCTGCAGAACAATGTTAGATATCCAATCAGTGTGGTGTGTAACCTTCTCAATAATAGCTCTTTTTTCTATCTGCCCAAGCTCTTCTCTTAATGGTTTCCTAACCGCAATAGGGATTCTTCGACGACTTTCTTGAACTGAGACCGTATTAAGATCAATTTCGAACTTAACCTTTAAGGGTATTCTCTATTTTGTTGATATTCTCTTCATCATGAAGTGAAACACACGAGACTAGAGATCTAGAGAAAGTGCGGTTTATTCAACACCTTTTAGGTTATATGTACTTCACGAATATTATTGTACAATGCTTTTAGATTTGAAAAACATTTATACTGTCTTTAGTTTGATAAAGTAATATTATAACAAAAACTTTTATCGATATTCAACCAATTAACGACCAAAGTAATACCGTAGCGTAAAGTTAGCGCGTTCAACTCATCTTATACGTATGTCCTATGACCACATTAGGGATAACATGATCTAAATATAATATAAGCCTTCTCTTTGGTGCATTCTGTTGTACTATTAAAATTTCGTATTTTAAATCCATTTTCCCGTATAATTAACTTAAAATGTCAATTAATGTTTTTTTGTTTAACGACACAGTAGACACCCATTCACGTTGCCCTACAACACTCTAATCAATTAACGCAAAAATAAATGCTTCAATAATAAAATTAAAATTTACTACATAATCAATTTAGTTGAATGTATCTAAATACGGAGCCTGTTTCATTTTAGCCGCCATCACCACACCATGTGCATTACGCGCCAGCACCTATGGAGCAGTGTGTGTATGCAATGTAACTTACTGTGACTATCTGGATCCGGTAGATCCCGTTGGGGAGGATGACTTCGTCCTAACCTCGTCTAGCAAAGTGAGTCCCATTGGTAGGCGGTTTTTATTGCCACGAAAAATGCAATTATATTCGAAATTAAGCTAACGGCTAAGGATTATGCATAATGAAGGATGTAATGCATTTGTTTATACATTTCATTAGCGTACGGATACTTCAGAGGTAATTTAAATAAATTTTGTGGAATTTTTGCTTTCAGAGCGGACTGAGGTTTTCCTCGAAAATTGGAAAATTTTCCGATGGATCGGTTACGGTGAATGACCTTACCAAACCGGAGGAAACAATAGATGATGATACGGATGGACTGATGACAGTGTTAGTCGATGTGAGCAATAATTTCCAAAGACTTTCAAGGCCAAGGGGTTAGTGGACGCTTTAAAGTGAAAAAAAAATCGTATAACATTTATTTGTATCTATTCTAGCAGCAAGTAGTGGGAGATCGGTAAAGATTACGATAGACAGGAGTAAGAAATTCCAAAAAATTGTTGGCTTTGGAGGAGCATTCACTGGCGCAGTATCACACAATTTGGAGCAACTACCTCAAGAGTTGCAAGATGCTGTGTATCTGTAAGTAATTTAGAGATAAGAGAATTAACAAGCTAACGTGTTTCATGTTGTCTTGCTAAAGCTTAAATTCTGACTTTTATATTTTCGAAATAACAACAAAAGTATAAGACATCGAGGGGTTCCAGAAACCTATGTACAGATGATTATGGACATGTACGAACGAGCAAAGACAAGAGTAAGATGCCCTGCTGGGGTAACCGAAGAGTTCCCAATTAAAGTCGGGGTGCACCAGAGAAGCGTCTTAAGTCCTTTGCTCTTTATTATAGTCCTTGATTATCTGCTTGAAGTTAAAGTGACGGACCCCAAAGTACATCAATTATTCTTTGCTGACGATGAAGCCATCATAAGTGAGGATCCTACATCCCTGCAACAAGCACTTGATGTGTGGGTGGACGTTTTGGAGTGAAATGGGTGTCACATTAGTTAAAAAAAGACAGAGTACTTGTGCTGCCCGTTCTTTGATCTACTCAGGCATATTCCAGATATTTATTTGAATGGGACAATGCTTTCCAAGTGCAAAAAGTTCAAAGGAAAGCTTTACACCGCAGTTGTGCATCCACCGCTCACATACGGTTCACAATGTGAGCGATATTTTTTGATGTCAAATAGGCGAACCCCACAGGTGGATCAGTAGAAATGCGGTGAAGTGGGAGGGTTATGATCCCTTGTTTTCGGATCATAGCCTCGCCGAAATAGGAAGAAGAAGAACCGCCATCCAGGAAGTTCGATGGGATGGGCTGGGCAGAAGAAATTGAAAAACTGTGACATCTACTACGGCGATTGCTATGGAGATAACAAGCAGCGCTTATTCGGAAGTCTTAAACTTCCGACATGTGAGCGTGTTATGACAATCCAAATTAAGGCTGAATTTGCTAACAGAAGCCTGATATGTGCTCATGCTCCCACGAAATAAAATAACCCTGCCACCAAAGATTGTTTCTACGAGCTCCTCGACAAAACATACGAGCAAACATACGAGGGGTGGCAATGGTGTAGTGGTAACGTCGTGAATTGCCACGCTAATGGTTCATGGTTCAAATCCTGATGTCAGCAAGCATTTATTTATTTCTCATGAAATATATAAAGTCAGTCCGATCATTTGCAAAAGCATCTGTGAACACTACTGCAAAGGCATAACACTGGCAGTAGCTTGGTCATGTGGCTGGAAAAATTGTTCGCTCTGTTGATGATGATTTGCCCTTGACGTCGATTATCGGGGGAAAAAAAGTACTGTGAATCGGAAGCAAAGACAATAATAACAAAAATCTCCCCAGTTGTCTGGACGCCACCCCCGGAGAAAAGCTGAAGTATAAACAACTGAGCTTCAAGAACCACTACGCCAAAATCTTTCTCTCTCTATCCATCCTTTCCAACGCCCGCACTGTGCGCAAACATGTTTAAGGTATTCATAGCACTTTCAGTGCGCGCAAGTTATAAAAAAAAAAAAATTTCCTAAATACGACGTTAAAATCGTATTGGCCGATTTTAACGCTAAAATAGGAAAGGAAGATGTCTTTAGGGGGGCGGTCGGTAAACATAGCCTACACAACACTACCACATGTCCGACCAGATTTTACAGATGAGCTGGTGCATGCTCCTTACCAACTCATCTCCTCCTGCCGTGAAAAGTTCAGCGGCAAGGCCGTCGGCTCCAGCAGCATTGTTGGATTTGAGTTTAGATATCGCTATCCTCACTTCATTCTGATCGGGTTGACGGGAATCTTGACTGTCATCGTCACTGTTGAATTGCTCATTTTGGCTGACAGCGGAACATTGGACGTCATCGCCGTTTAACAGTCTGCAAAAGTGTTCCTTCCATATCCGCAGGAGCACCGACTGCGATTCTACTACTATGTTGCCATTTTCTTCCCTGCAGGCTTCTGTTCTGGCTTTGAAACCCTGGCATGTTGTTTTTACCTTTTGGTAAAATTTTCGAACATCGTTCTGCAATAAAGTCTCTCAATCCCCTCGATCGAGCATTTCTCATGCTCCTTTTTCTTCTTTCTGAGAAGACGATGTTCCTCTTTTCTCCTGCGCACGTAGAGCTTGTAAGCAGCTCTAGTCCTTCTATGCAGCGCCGCTTTGTACGCCTCTTGTTTAGCTGCATGTGCTTGCCGGCATTCCTCATCAAACCAGGGGTTTCGTTGTGGTGGCCGAGAGAAACCCAGTACATCAGAGGCGGCATCTCTGATGGCTTTTTGGCAACGCTGTCATTGATCTTCCGCATTTGCTGCCGGCGGCATAGGACTTAGATTGAGATTAGAGGAAACACGATCGGCAAAGATTCTGGCGGTCTCTTGCGATTGTAGCTTTTCGACGTCAAATTTCCTCACAGTATTTCGTTGATTTCGCTCCGTTTTGGATATCCGCATCCGTACTTTGGCTACAACTAGGTAGTGATCCGAGTCCATGTTGGCTCCTCGGAAAGTCCGGACACCCAGGATACTGGAAGAGTGCCTTGCGTCGATCGCAATGTGATCGATTTGGTTGCCAGTTTTTCGATCAAAGGAGAGCCATGGTCCTTTGTGAATGTCGAGACGACAAAGTTTCGCCCCGCCGCAAAGTCGATTTGCCTGAGTCCATTGTCGGATGTGATGTCGTGCAGGCTGTGCTTTCCGACCACGCTACTAAAGACGTCCTCTCTTCCTAGCTTTACGTTAAAATCACCTAGGATAATTTTAACGTCGTGGCTAGGGCATTGCTCATCATTGTCCTTTTTACGTTTGGTTGGGTCGTCAACAGTAAAATCATCCGTATCTGAGGCTGTTGGTTGCTTTGTAACCGAAGGTTTCTTACGTGGTAGGGAAGTTAACCCGACGGCACAACCTGCAACCAGGAGGGCCAGATCCATTTTTTTTATTTTACCCCTAGGACAAGAGGCCGGATACATCGATGCCAGTAACCCACTTCGGGGATATGAGCGCTGCCGTTGGCCCATAAGGGTTCATCCGCCACCATCTCTTTTTCAATACCCTGACGTAGTATTGAAAATCCTTACAGACCTCAGCTCCAAATATGTCGAAGTAGTTCCGGTAAGGTATCCGCTGGCCTGTAGACGTCACCGTTGATTCCATCGAGAGAATTCATCCGCCGCACGTCCTCCTTCTGAGGAGCTCTTGTTATGTTGCAGGCCAACAAGAGATACCTCGTCCGGTTAAACATATGCGCGCTGAAGTTCACCCAGATGTGCTTACGCAGGTCTGAGTGTTCAGCTACACATATATTGTCAGACACAGCATACGCTCATCGTTAGTTCACTATCAGATAGCTATCCAGCGGTCACCGCGATGAGGTGATGATGCGATTTTGCCACGCCGGGCAATTAGATAAGGGCCGAGCTAAATGGTAAAGCTTGTTGGTTGTGGTCGAGGTTCACCCCGAATTGTAGCGCCACCCAAGTAAGTAGGTAAGCCGAAAAATAGCAAAATTTATTGAAAAAATGCATGAGTGGATGCAAAGTTGCAAAAGAAATTGACAGACAGCCCAAGGCAATAACAATCGTATGAAAGTAAAATTTGCAATGATTTTGCAAGCGCGCTCTACTAGAACTGTGTTGCGAATGAACTGTCATCCAATTTAAATTATCATTTTTCTGACAAGTTTAAGAATACTAAGTTTTGTGTGTAGTTCTACTTAACTTAATATTGGAACATGAAAACAAATTAATAAATATTATAAAACGTGTAAAATAGAGAAACTTGCGCCAAAGAGTGAATAATTACATTACTGTGAATAAGCAATAGCTAACTTTAAATGAAGAAAAACACAGCAAAGCAAATTTTTAAATGTTCATCAAACCTTTTATAGGCTCCTCGAAAAAATCATGTTTATTTTTCTTTTATTTCTCTTGTCTGATATTCGACGGTCTACATAGTAGGCGAAATTATTAGAAATATTGTCGTTTTAAAATGCTTTTAACGACACGCCACAGGGTGGCAACAGTGCCACCTGCGGAGAACAGTAATAATCAGCCAGTCGATTAGAAAAGGGAAAGACGAATAACATAAACGTTTTTCAAACCACTGCCATCAGAATTCCCCAAGGGGTTGTAAAGGTAGCTATAAAAATAAATAAATATTTGACGCAACAGCTCTTTAAAGTGCCAGTGCCTAGCTTCTCGCAACCACTCATGTTGTGTGCGTTATATTTTTCACACGAATGGAAGGGACCTATTGCTGAATCCGAACGGCGATTTGAGAAGCTCTTTCGAGACAACAATACTCTCGGATGTTTGTCAGACGCTCGCGAGAGGTGGGACCGTGAAAAAAACTTTTTGGTGTTTTCTGGGATTCGAAATTGGAACCTCATGCGTAGTGATCCGACACACTAACCACTTACGCCACGGTGCCCACAAAGGTCGCTATGGTTGATCTTATTTTTATATTCTTGCCGTCCGTCTTCTGCGTATATAAACTGTTCTCTAGAATATTTTCGAAAGGAGGTCTGTACTAATTTTCCTGGTATTCCAATCTAGTCTTCCGACTCGAAGGTTTGGAAAAAAAAAAGTAAAACTACTGTCTCCTGTACCAGTCTACTACTGTAGCTGTACCAATCGGTAATAATTCGTTGAGACAGGCTTTTGTCCAAAATAAAAACTTCAAATTTGACTTTCTCCTTTTCACGCATCCCAGTACATTAGATAGAAGATTCGAGCCAAAGGCATTTTAAAGTCTTCGAACCAGGTTTCTGTGGCGCGAGTCACATTTTTCCCAGCACAAGAAGTTTTGTAGCACTTAAATTCGCCGATTGTATCGTGAATAAAAAAAGGTGTGTTTTGGTGAGACATCGCTTCTCAGTGAAGTAAGATTAAGCACGGAGTACAACAACAAAAAATTACTGGCAACCACTTTAGCTTTTTTCTCCAGTCAAAACTGAGTTGGGATGTTTAGTTTGCGCTACTCGATTTCAGAGGGCACTGAAAAGAGCTTTTTCATTCAATTTGATTCAAGTTGAATGATTCAGTAGTACATACCATATTTCACAAATTTAAGCACAACTTTTTCATACTTTTCAAATTCAGTTCAATCACCAATCTTCAAACAATAAAAAAAGTTTTTAACTAGATTGACTGTATATCGTTTTGTTGAGAAGCTTTCACTTTGCTTTGCATAATTCTCACCAAAAGTCTCACGGAACATTTGTGCACTAGACAAAGTTTAGCTTTAGGCAGCAGTTCGCGAGTAACGGCAAACTCAATAGTTTGCTCATCAGCACCTACAAATTGATACTATGTTGTATGGAAGATAAATAACACGAAAAGAATGTAAATTGTCGGATCCCGGATCCAATCAAGCTGTACACCGCATTTTTTTTTTTGCGCTTCGATTGAGGTTCTTCAATTATAGAAATCTCACACGAAGTCTTGGTTGGGAGAAAACTGAAGATGGTTCTTCGGCTATAGTATCGCAATCACAAAAGGGCACAATGAAATCCATGCATTCTACATTGTGAAGTATACAGTCATAGCGTATGATTTTGTCCAGAGATGTCACAGTAGATATTGATTACACAGTAGAATACTATAGATACTGTTATAGATTAAGTGGAGCAGAAAGACAGCAAGCCTATCTTACTCTACAAACCTAAGAGATATTTTGTACTGTCGCCTAGAATCCGTATAGACATAAGTAAGTCAGCGGGAAAATCCAGGTTAAAAGGAAACGTAAGGGTTGATTTAGCTGAGTGATTAGCGATATCGGAGGAAGAGATGAGTCATCTGCAGAAATAAAGCAAAATAAATAAAATTATTCTCGATAGGCTGGTTAAGCTTGAAAATAATTCTCAGAAAACGCGTACTTCAACTAGAATATGAATATCAAACGAATGTTAAAAATATGTACTTGAAATGCAAACGGACTTTTACAAAAACTCGACGAATTGGAAATATTCATGCGTGAAAAAGATATTGATATTGGTTTGATTTCTGAAACCCACGTAAAAAAGAAATCGCATTTAAAAATAAAAGGCTATAATGATTACCACGCTTGTCACCCTACGGGAAAAGCAAGAGGCGGATCATCGTTATTTATTAAAAACTGCATCGAACAATCCGAAGACCTAAAGATAGAACTTGAAACTTTGCAACTGTGCACGATTCGAGTTAAAAATAGTCAGCGTACTCTTAAAATCTCATCTATCTATTGTCCACCGCGTTCCGCGCTTGAAAAATCTGATTTTACTAACTTGTTTGAATCGCTGAAACCTAATTTTATCATTGGCGCCCACTTTAATGCGAAACATACGTTCTGGGGCTCGAGATACAGCTCGAAAAAAGGTAGAATGCTCTATGGGGCAGGTATAGAGTTACAAATACAGTTGTGATTTCCATTCGACGGGTAAACCGACTTACTGGCCAACTGATACTTCAGAAATACCTGACCTGATCGATTTTTTCGTTGTGAAAGGAATATCTACCAACCACATAAAAGTCGAAGACAGCTTTGACCTGTCGTCTGATCATTATAAAAAAAAAATCATCATTGATCATTCCCCGGTTATTTTAACAATCAGCGAAAAACTAGTCTATAACCTAGAGCCAGCGAGATTAACTGGTCGAACAACTAACTGGGAAGGCTTTAGGAACGAAATTGAAGATAATGTTGAACTGAGCGTTCCACTTACGACACCTTATGAACTTGAGGTTGAAGTTGATCGCTTCGTTGAGATCGTACAGCTCGCCTCTTGGAATAATACGCCCAATCCAAGGAAAACGCCCGACAGATACGGTTTACGATATCCTCCAGAAATAAAAGAATGGGTCAAGGCAAAAAGAAAGGCGCGTAAAAATGGCAACAGAGTCGTGCTCCGCAACATAAAGCACACTTGCATCGTCTTTGCAATTTGTTGAAGAAGACTATTAAGGATTTTGAGAATCGTGCAATAGGCTCTTACCTTAAAAGTTTAACAGCGAAAAAAGATTCCAATTATTCACTTTGAAAATCTGTAAAAGGCACCAAAAGCACAAAGTCCCCGCGCCGCCAATCAAATTAAATCAAAATGAATGGGCGAGGGAAGATAAAGAAAAAGCGGACGACTTTTCGGCCCACCTGGAAGAAACCTTTAAACTGTACGATGGTCAAGTGGTTTACGACAACCGCAATAGGCTGGATTTACCATCTGGCGATTTGACGCTCACAAGTGCAACGCTAAGGGAACTCAAACATGAGATCGAGAATCTAAAACCTAAGAAATCTCCTGGTTATGATTTGATTACCGGAGAAATTCTCAAAGTTTTACCTAGAAAAGCATTGATTAAGCTTCTCCATATTGTAAATGCTGCACTTAGATTAAAACACGTGCCGAGCCAATGGAAAGTTGCGGAAGTCATAATGGTTTTAAAGCCAGGAAAACCGCCAAATGAGGTAAAATCGTATAGACCAATTTCGCTTCTTCCAATCATATCGAAAATTTTCGAGAGGATATTATTAAGGCGTCTCCAACCGGTTATACATAGAAGAAAATAATCTCATCCCTGACCACCAGTTTGGGTTCAGAAGTAAGCATTCGACGATTGACCAGGTGCATAGAATTACTGACGTAATCGAGAAAGCACTTGAAGAAAAGAAGATTTGCTAAAGCGTATTTCTTGACGTCTCGCAAGCCTTTGATAAGGTGTGGCATGATGGCTTGAAATGCAAACTACGACAAGTTCTCCCTGTATGCTTATACAATATTCTAGAATCATATCTCGGGAATAGACTCTTTCGTGTTAGACATGGAGTCGAATACTCCGGCCGGCGTACCGCAAGGAAGCGTTCTTGGGCCGCTTCTCTATTTGCTATATACTCGTGATATACCGAACGAAGATGGCACTATCCTTGCTACGTTTGCCGATGACACCGCTATCCTAGCAGTAGGTAAAACAATCGAAGAAATGACTGCAAGACTGCAAAACGCGCTAAATAAAGTAAATGAATGGACGAGGGACTGGCGGATCGCCCTCAACGGATCTAAATCTGTTCACGTGAATTTCACTTACAAGAAAACTAATAACTTGCCAATTTTCCTTAACTCGGCCCGAATACCTTTTGCAAACGAGGCCAAATACCTGGGAATGACACTCGACGCAAGACTGAAATGGAATTCGCACGTGAAAATGAAACGAAAATAACTCGAAATCAAATATAGAGAAATGTACTGGTTACACGGAAAACATTCCCAGCTCAGTACTGAGAACAAACTGCTTTTATACAAGCAAGTGCTAAAGCCGGTGTGGACCTACGGTATACAACCTTGAGGCTGTACCATGAAAACAAATGCAAATATTTTACAAGCTTTTCAAAATAAAGTGCTACGAGAAATAGTCCAGCACCGTGGTATAGTAGAAACGACGATATCCACAGGGATCTCGGAATTCCGACAATCGGAGCTGAAACTAGAAGCTTCGCGAGAAAGCATAGAAACCGACTAATCGGACCTGTCAACAATACAGTCCTACAAATTTTGGATGAGAGCAACTTATTGCGCCGACTACAAAGGACGAAACCTTTCGACTTGGCGAGATAAGGATTAACCGCGTCTAGATTGCGGAATATGCAGGATCTTTCAGTGGAAAGAAACCTGCCAAACGTTTTTATTTCATGATAGAAAAATTGCTTGATAAGTTAATACTTAGTTGCGATATCTAACAAATTTATATCGAAGGGTGGTGTTTTTTTAGTCAGTAATAATCTGACACTACTATGAGCACGCGCTTGCTATTCTCATAGTGTCTATGGAAGAATTTTCACCTACACTCGGAAAAAAAAGTCTGCAGAAGTTTTGTAGACTGCAACGGGGCAATGGTAGGACGTTCGCATATAATGTCTTCTATAGTACCTATTATATAAGACGAAAATTTTGTTGGAAGCAGCAGCTGCTTCCATTGATTGAGACAGTTCAATACTAGTCTGAAATGAATGTAGTGGGCGATTGTGATTTTTAAAACTTCTTGACTGTAAAAAACAAATGTTGATTTGCGCTCTGCAGATACTCTTGAGAATAGAGTCTCTTCTTGGATAACTTAAAGAATGGAGAGGAACAGATAAATTGAAATTTGGGTTAATTATAACCGCACTGAATCTACCTTCCATCTTGGAGCCATCTGTGGACCACCACCATTTTCCATGTTCTGTGGTCTGAGAAAAGGATAACGAACAGATGATGCAAGTTGATGTTTACTGGCATAAAGTCAGTGACTTTGCTGGATTAGTTAGCGAGGGAACATTTAAAATTCGTATGCGCTTAGTTAGGTCGCCTGGTTTGGAGATACAAGCGAAATGGAGTACTAGGGCACCTTTTTGATAGAGTAGTGCGTAAAGATCACATGCTTTTTGAATCGGTCTTAAAAATTCGTTCAGATTTGTGCAGTGCTTCTGTTTTGAAAAAAACTATAATAAGCTCGCCTATGCATACTATTTCCAGATGTAGTTAAGTTAAATGATTGCTTGTTTGGCATTATTTTTTATTTTAAGCTCAATACATTCAAAATACAGGTTAATATAACTTGTATCATTTATTCTATTACATTCTGCACTTGGAATGCTATAAAATTCTTCGTCTTGACGTATGCATGCATACTTTCTTACCGATTTATTAATAATTTTTCTCATCTTTGCAGGTCTTTTTACTCCAAGCAAGGACTTGCTTATAATTTATTGCGTATGTCCATCGGTGGGTGTGATTTTGATTTGGCGCCCTGGGCCTACAATGAGCTTCCAGAAAATGACAAAGATCTGACAAATTTCACTAAGTTAGATCCCCGTGATGAAAAAAAGGTATTATTTAGCCACTTCACTTCATACTCATATGTGTCTTCTCTTATGTTACGTCTCACCAGATTGAACAACTAGAACAGCTCAAATTCATTTCCAATATACCTACAATAAAAATCATGGCTGCCACTTGGAGTCCACCCAAATGGATGAAAACTAACAAAGCATGGACTGGATTTAGCAGGTTGATGAAGGAGTATTATCAAACCTATGCAGACTACCATCTCAAGTGAGTAACATCTGTATAATTAGAACTTTTTTATACGAAGAAGAACAAGCTAATAAAAGTAATTCGATACACATTATAAATTTTCGATTAGCTGTGACCTTAATGGGCACCCGCGCATCCATTGTCCCAATTTATTTGGTCCTCCGTCTTTCTCTAAATTTCTTTCCACTAATCTAAAAATTCATCTTCTATTTTTCCACGAATTCATCTTCATCTATGCATACGCATTGGGTTGAGATTGTAAAGATTTCTCGAACTAATGGATGCTAAAAATATGCCGATTTGGGCCATCTCGACCGGCAATGAGCCATTGAATGGAGTTACTTGGATGTTTTTCGTTCGCTTTATGAGCCTTGGGTGGACACCATACAATCAAGTTAGTTTATTGACTCAATTAATTACAATTCTTTTCCCTGGTTATTTTTAGCTTTTTTTCTATTCTATCTTAGGCTATTTGGTTGGCAGATAATTTGGGGCCCACCATTCGAAATTCCAAATTCAGCGATGTGTTAATTTTCGGCAACGATGATCAGCGGTACACGTTCCCATTCTGGTTCAAAGCAGTGAGTGGAAAATGCTTTTGTGTGTATAAGTATCTGTTTATTCGATTTAGTATCTTTCTAGATGAATACTACCAGAAAGGATTCTCTCCAATACTTAGATGGATTGGCGGTGCATTGGTATTGGGATGAGTTTATCGAGCCAACTTTGATTGATAAAACCCATGAACTACTGCCTGACAAGATAATCCTTAATACGGAGTCATGTCTGGGCGACAAACCTTTCACTACTAGGGGACCCGAGTTGGGCTCTTGGGAACATGGCGAAAAGTATGCCCACTCCTATTTGCAGGATCTTCAGCATTCGTTCAATGGTTACATCGATTGGAATATCATTCTGGACGAACAGGGTGGACCAAATTATGTGAATAATTTTGTTAATGCTCCTGTTATAGTAAATGTTACAAGTAAGTTGGACATAATTATCAGACACAGCATCTCATTTGCCTCTATTCCCAGGTGGAGATGAAATATACAAACAACCAATCTACTATGCCATCGGCCATTTCTCAAAATTTATTCCCGAAGGATCAATGAGGATAGAGGCAGAACGTTCCAACATTAACATTGTAACGGCTGCATTTGAACGTCCCGACGGAAGCATTAGCGCGGTGCTCTTCAATAGGTAAGGCATAAATTATTACACTTTCCTTTTTGGATGCAACTATCTCCACCACCACCTCGACCGACCAACTGAGGGTAATTTACGAGCGCGACACGTTGTACCAACAACGTCTTTACTATCAGGAGAATTTATCTCCAAGTCGAATAAGTAGTGCTCGTAAAAATTGCATAAACTCACGAGTGGAATAAACTAATTGCTTTATTAGCCCACCGTCATCGGGTCGTGATCGCGAGATTGCAATCGTGGCAGTGTACATAGGATAGCTTCATCTAGTTTTTCAGTTTTGGGATCCCAAAAATGTGTATATTTTCCCCGTTTCATTACAGTGGGAGGGCAGCGGTTGAAGTTACACTGGCAGATAGCATTCGAGGCAACATTGTGATCAGTATTCCACCGAAATCGTTGCACACAATTGTCTATAAATGAGATTTGACGACGTTGACGGCGACATGGTAGAGGAGAAGGCAGAGCAGGAGGAGGAGGAGTCCATAAGGAGAGACAGAAGCAGTGCGTTAATTGAAATTTGTTTTACGACTGCTACAAACTAATGTATATACGATGTGTTTTTTGAATAACATTTTGAAAATGGTTGGTGTATGTATTTTTCGCTAGCTAAATTTAATTTAATTGGCTTATAGCCTAGTGTGTACGCTGTGTGTGTTTTATTCAATTAAAATGTGATTTGCTATCATCTTGTGGCATTTTAATAAATTTTTGGAATATTTATGGGGGCATAGAGAGCGGTTTCAGTGTTTAGAGACGAAACATTGTATCATACATAAAATGTTGCAAACATTGGGCTATTTGTGTGGCCTTTGGTTTGCTTATTGATGACATTGTTAGCGTTACAAGGCTTATATGTTTGCATTAAAACAAGGTTAGATTATATTAATGTAGTATTGACATTGGCGGGCGACAGGGTGGGTAATTAGGTTAGGTTAAGTAGATGGGTGCCTTGTGAAAAAAAGAGTTACTGCTCACTTAGACCAACGGTTAGCGTCCATTGTGCCCAAATTATTTAACCCTGGAATCGCTATAAAGACAGTCCGCTGTTAGAAGTGATATGAGTTTCAGGAGGTCCGTCAGCTCTACATTGCCTAAGTCTTCTAGCTCCGAGAAGAAGTAACTATCAAGAGTCCTCATTCTTCTGACGGGTAGGGTAGGACAATCACACAGGAAGTGACGAACAGATTCAATTTCTTCTTCGTCCTTGCAACTTCTGCAATAGTCGTTATGCAGCACACAAAGTTGCTCCGCGTGAACGCCAATGGCACTATGACCAGTAATTATGCCGGAAACGACCCGCGCGTTTTAACGACAAAGTTTTACCAGAGAGGTTGATATCTTCTTGCTGAAGGCCGGCCATAGCGCTCTGACCGTTGCGCATGTTTCCAGATGACTCCAGCGTTTGTTTGCTCAACCGGTAGCTTCATCTTCAATTTTCTTATGTAAGGAACTGATTAGGGTTACTACAAAAGGGAGGGCTCGCGATAAGTACAGCGCCGACACTTGCTTAGCAAGCTCGTCAGCCCTTTCGTTTCTTTCGATATCCATATGCCCTGATACCCAACAGAGGGTCACCGGATTGCCTCTAGATATCTCGTTTAGAAGTGATTTACAGGTTCTCAGAAGCATCGACCTAATTGCAGCAGAGTCCAAAGCCTTAACGGCTGCCTGGCTGACTATACATACAGTGATCGTTTTACCAACGATATTACTCTCGCGTATAATTTCAGCAGCCTGTATGATGGCTGTGACTTCGGCTTGCGGTCGCTGCAGTCGTCGTTTATTCTAAACTCCGGCTCCCGTACCAATGTCCATCATAACTCCAGATCCTTTTTTTTCATGGTTCTTCGGTTCTTCCAGTACATTCTGTCATTAATTCTTGCAATGAATCTCCTTTCAAATGCTAGCATCGGGTTCATGTGATGATTTCAATCCACTGATAGTCCCCCATCGGGACAAAATGGAGGTATGGCCGTAAAGGCTCGATGACCACAATCAGCCTTCTTGCAGTCTTACAGCAGTTTTGGCCGCCAGCTTGCTACAGTATATATCAAGCGGAATGAAACTAAACTTATTTTCCATTGCCGATGTTGGTTTTTTTCTAATTGATCCCATGACTCCGATGCACGCTGCCCTCTGGATTTTGGTGAGGTTTGAAAGCTGGGCTCGAATCGCGTCCTTCTTAGCGGATAACTCATCACGTAATTTATATGAATGTTGTTGCTAGATCTACCAACAACAAAATTCAAATTACGTTACCAATCATCCGTTGACGGAGGACGCGATTCGACCCCTGGTATTGCTTCTCAAGTACCATCCACCATACTAGTGAAAAGTTTGACCAGGGGTTCCCTGATCAGATCAGAAAGGCAATACGTTTTCTGAAGCTTTCTCATCACAACAATACTCTCGGATGTTTGTCAGAAGTTCGCGAGAGGCGGGAAAAAACCTTTTGGTGTTTTCTGGGATTCGAACATGGAACCTCACGCGAAGTGGTCCGACACACTAATCACTTGCGCCACTGCGCCCACAAGTGTTCGTTAGTTCTTAAAAGAAGTGTTGTTTTATCACACTTAAAAATGAAAAAGAAATATACTCAAAAATATAAAGCAGAATGGGAAAAAACTAAACATTGGCTAAAAGAAGGAAGTTTTCTGCTAACTTTGTCAGAAGACTTTATCAAATGAAATGAATAGTTTTAACAGACATGAGCATAGTAGAATACATTTTAAAAAGCCAAAGAAACAAAAATCGTTATAAGAATGCCTTCAAATTGTTATGGTAAGGTTAAAAATGAAATTGGCACGATTATGTATTGTATCCAACACTATCTTCCGTTTTCAATTATGGAAACCATTCCAAGCTTATTTCAAAGTTTATTTCCTACAAGTGTGGTAAAACAAAACCCGTCAACGCAAATGGGACCGAAAATCTTACGAAGAATTTTTCTCTCGAAGCGACCAAGGATATCTTCATCCTCTTTTCATAAAGTCCATGTTTCAGCGCCGTAAAGCAGGACTGGGATGATCAAGGTCTTATATAGAGTCTCCTTAGTTGTTCGAGATAGGGCTTTACTGTTGAATCGCCTTATAAGCCCAAAAAAACAGCGATTGGCAAGAGTTATTCTTCGCTTGATTTCTACGCTGATTTTGTTAGTAGAATTTATAGCAGAGCAAAGGTAGACAAAGTCCCTAACTACCTCGAAGTTATAGCTGCCCACGGTGACGTTTTGTCCAATTCGTCGGTGTTGGTTTTCCCTTCTAGTTGACAGCATATACTTGGTTTTACCCTCGTTTATTGCCAAACCCATTTTGGCCGCTTCCGCCTCAATGCTTGCAAAAGCACCGGTGACAGCCCGCTGAGATCTTCCGATAATGTCTATATCGTCGGCGTATGCAAGCAGTTGTACAGACTTGTAATAGATTGTGCCTCTGGTGTTGGCTTGTGAGTTCCGCACAATCCGTTCAAGTACAATATTGAAGAAGTTACATGACAGCGCGTCACCTTGTCTAAAGCCTTTTTTGACATCAAAGGTCTCGCTGAGGTCATTACCGACCTTGATGGAGCAGCGAGCGTTCTCCATCGTCAGCCTGCACAGACGGACAAGTTCGGCAGGGATGTCAAAACTAGACATGGCTCTATAAAGCTCTTCTCTATAGATGCTGTCATAGGCGGCCTTGAAATCGATAAAGAGGTGGTGAGTATCGATTTGGAATTGGGTTTTCTCCAGGATCTGCCGAAGTGTGAAGATTTGATCGATGGTGGACTTTCCTGGCCTGAAACCGCACTGATAGGGCCCAATCAGGCTGTTGATAAAAGGTTTCAGGCGTTCACACAATATCACAGAAAAGATCTTGTATGCGATGTTGAGGACGGAAATTTTGACTATCATCGTCTATGTTGAATGGTTCATTCTGCCTGACAGCGGGATGTTGGTCTTCGTCGCCGTTATACAGTCTGCAGAAGTAGTTTTTCCATATTCTCAGCACCGACTGTGATTCTACTACGAGGTTTCCATTTTCATCTCTACAGGTTTCTGTACGGGTATTACATCTCTGACACGTTCTTTTTAGCTTTTGGTAAAACTTCCGTACATTGTTCCTGGAGTATAGACTCTCGATATTTTCAAACGCGCGCTTCTCATGCTCTTTCTTCTTCTTCTGGAGAAGCCGATGTTCTTCCCGTCTCTTTTGCTCGTATAGCTCACGAGCAGCTCTCGTCTTCCTTTGCAGCGCCGCTTTGTATGCCTCTTGTTTTGCTGCATGCATTCGCCGGCATTCTTCGTCAAACCAGGGGTTTCGCGGTGGTGGGCGAGCAAGACCCAGCACATCAGTCGCGGTGTTTCTGATGGCATGTTGGCAGCGTTGCCACTGGTCTTCGGTACTTGATGCTAGCGGCAAAGGCGTGATTGAGAGATTTCGGGATACGCGTTCAGCGAAGAGTCTGGCGGTCTCTGCGATTGTAGCTTTTCGACGTTAAATTTTCTCACAGTAATTCTTCTTTGTTGCTCATATTGGGATGTCCGCATTCGTACCTTAGCTACAACAAGGTAATGATCCGAGTCTATGTTGGCCGCTCGGAAGGTCCGGACATCCAGAATACTGGAGGCATGCCTTGCATCGATCGCAATATGATCAATTTGGTTGATCGTGACATGATCATTGGACCGCCATGTCTGCTTATGAATATCGGGATGAGGAAACCATGTGCTTGTTGTGGTGACATTTCGCTCCACTGCGAAATCAATTAGCCTTAGTCCGTTATCAGACGTGGTGTCATGTAGGCTATGCTTACCGACTGCCCTACCAAAGACGTCCTCCTTTCCTATTTTGGCGTTAAAATCGCCCAATACGATTTTAACGTCGTATTTAGGATATTGCTCGTATGTTTTGTCGAGGAGCTCGTAGAAACACTCTTTGGTGGCAGGGTCCTTTTCTTCTGTGGGGGCATGAACACATATTAGGCTTATGTTAGCGAATTTAGCCTTGATCCGGATAGTCATAATACGCTCGCTCACGTGTCGGAAGCTTAAGACTTCTTGCCTAAGTCTTCCGCGTATGACAAATCCGCATCCGAATAAGCGTTGCCTGTTGCCTCTGTAGCAATCACCGTAGTAGATGTCACAGTTTTTCATTCTCTTTTTGCCCGGCCCGTCCCATCGCACTTCCTGGATGGCGGTAATATCTACTTTGTAGCAGTCTAGGGCCTCTGCTAGTTGTTCAGCTGCACGTGGTCTGTAAAGGGACATAACATTCCACGTACAGATCCGAAGGTCGTTGTCCTTATTTCGTTTGCTAGGGTCGTCATTAGTTGAGTCATCCTTATCCGAGGCTTTTGGTTGTTTCGGAACCATGCGTTTTTTTACGTGGTAGGGAAGTTACCCCGACGGCACAACCCCCAACCTGGAGGGCCAGTTCCTTAATTATTCCCCTAGGACGAGGGGCCGGATACACCGGTGCCAGTAGTCCACTACGGGAGTGTGAGCGCTGCCGTTGGCCCATTAAGGGCTCCTCCGCCACCATCTCTATTCCAATGTCCTGACCAACATTGGAAATTCCTTACCGACCTGTGATCCGAATACGTTGAAGCAGCTCGCGCAAGGTATTCACTAAGTTCAACCTAACTGGAACTATAGACGCCACCGTTGACTCCGTCTAGAGAATTCGTCCGCTGCCGCCTGGAACAGGAAGAAGTGCTCTAGTGAGAAAAGCACTCTTCCCCCCTCTCTCATCTGCTGCCACCAAGAATCCGCCAAACGGGGTTGGTTACCCATTTCTTGGATTAAGGTACTAGGCACCCGGCTGTCACCGCGTGGAGGTTGAGAGTAGGAGTTGGTAGGCCTCAGCTGAGTGAAAACGCTTGTGTTTTCATATGATCGCATGCACTACCGTTTGACCAGTCAACTATTCAACACTAGCTCTGGCGTAAGTTGTGCCAAGACGCAAGTGCAGTTTAATCTATGTAAATAGATCCGCCGGTAACTTTACAAGAACTGGCAGCATTGGCGCTGCACTGGTCCACCTTCAAGGTGACTCCAAACTAGTCCTTAAATACTAAAATAAGCAACTCAACCAATGAATATCTAAAGTTACTACTTTTTTTTTTATGAAAAAAAGGAAACCCAAATCCCAGAGCACTCAGACTCTCCGGTCCATTGTACTACCAGGCAGGAACCTTTCTTTGGTGCAGTGGTTGGAAATACTTCGATGTAATTCGTTTTCCTTTATACTCGGGTGGCTGATGATTGCTGTTCCCCGCTGGGGAACTACTACTTACTTTCACTAGTGAGAATTGTTCTCCATCAGCTAGGAGCAAGGACATTCAAGACGAGCAAATGCCACTAAATGAGTTTCGATTCTATTCCTGCAGCCTATACCGCAGATAACATTCCAATTTAAGTGCATATTTTATATTCCTTACATTACATTTCCATTAAAATCAGAGAAATAAAAATTCCGTCGACTATTCACATTCCAGCACCCCAACCTGAAGTACCCTCCAGAGATCACCACCAAAAACAAATCGCTTCCATTCTATTCGATCTTGCAGTTGTCTATCTCATCCTCCCGACTACTAATGTGTTGTAACATAACACACTTAAGTGGTCATATCCGGATGAGTACTTAAACAAAACAGCCCATCAACACTCACACGATCTCTTCTCCTTCGAAATCTGATCGCAATTTTATGCCTCAAGTAACATAGTCCGCCCTCGCGCCAACGTCAATGTTATTCTCAAATGTCGGACCGAATTACCTTCTTCAGTTGCGGAACATGTGCGCTCAGCTCATCGGCGTGTAAATCACAAGCGTTTAAGATTCAAATTAGGGTGCTGCCTTTGGTAATTGACTTCAAGGAGCTAATATCGCCGCTGCTGCTGTTGACAGGATTGTATCAGCATTGGAGTGGTTATGTTTTGTTTTGAGAGCTCATCAAAGGAAAAGAGAGGTCTGGTGGTACTAAGTGCGAACACGCTTTCATCTAGATGACAGTGAATAGGAAAAATTAAAGGAATACTTTCGTTTTTCCCCTTTTTGACTGGTAAATGTGATAAGTGTATTTTTATGTCCCCAGTTTAGGAATGATTGAGAATGCCAAACATATGGAACTATGGGAATTCCATCATCGGGGTTCATTTTGTCACATGTGCAGAGATATAATATAATCGGGTTTAATCGCTGCTTAATAATTATTAATGCACTCGTAAATTAAAAAGGCTTTAAGGGCTCTAAACATTGTGGTCTCATTTCACTTTTCTCTAATGATTATACTCTTATAAGTTTTATGACTTAAGGTAGGTTAGGAAAAGACTTTCTTATCCAAGACTTTTCCTCCATTTGTCACTCTCCACGTTGCCTCATTAGAAAATGTCAAAACAAGAGACAAATTTGTCACACTTTAAATTGTTACATTCTCAAATATCTACAAATTGTTTAACATGAAAATTAAAAAAAAAAAAATTCCGTCCATATAATTGAGACAAATGTCGGGTGTTCTTTTTTTCTAAAACATCTCAAAAGTAACAGAACTAATAGTGAGCAGAGCAAGACTACTAGAAACGGAAGCTAATAAATCATTTCCATCGATCCTGTACATTACAAGTAATTCAACTCCTCCCTCACAAATCCTGTTCTAATTTTAGCCAGCGCACCCGGAAATCTTGGATGCATTTTGCATCCAACCGTGGTCAGGCACTCATTCACGCTGACGTTGCACGAGTGAGAAAATGAAGCGATCATTCATTTCGTTCGTATATGTAATTTGTTCAGCGAATTTAATTGAGCGTGACATGAAGTTTTTCTTTCTTTTTTTTATGAATTTTTGTTTTTGAATGAAATGAACATCCCAATGTGGTAGTTTGTTTCGGAAAGAGATGAATTCTTGAAATCATTTCAAGGATTAAGTCGTTTAATCGAGCAAATCTAGGAAGGATAAACATTAATGTATTTTAAGTACGAGTTCCTATTCATATTTGCTTCGTTTCCCGATTCTACTAAAACTAAACAGGCCTGAGAGTGGAGGGTATACAATTTCTAAACCAAAATTTGCGTCGAAAGTGAGGCAACAATTTGTGTCTATCGATTTCAATAATTTAAGGGCCAATTTTTTAATCGTCGGATAAATAGTCGATTGCTAACTAATGATTAAATTTATTCCACTAGATAAGCAGAGTTATTTTTCCTGAATAGCTGCTATACGACTAATGAAAAATGCATTTATGTCTTATCTGACAGTTAACCCCTATCTGATTATTTATCTGTATAAAATATATTTATCTGAAAAATCGGCCCTAAGTCCTTTGGCCTGCCAATGTTACATCGAGGAATGTACCACAACTCAGCAACGAAGCGGATTAGAGTAACAGTAGAAATTGCTTATAACGACGTACTGAATATAACGCTGAATTTTAAAGTATGGAATGAGTACCGTTCTTAGCATTAGCGTTGGAAAATATTTACTAAAAGCAACAAATTATTCGTTAACACGCCAATGTACTATCCTAAATCGACTTCCCGTCTGTTCCGGGTCTGAAAACTTTGCCAGTATCAACTGATTTCCGAATGATCATCATAATTTGACGTTACGCTGAAAAACGTTTACTATTATTATTTTGATCTCCAAGTCATCGTTTTCCGATAAAATTTATAAGTCCTTCGTTGCTGTTACTTTCTGTAATTTGTTGGTCTTCTCTTGGGAAAGGCGAACCATTGCACTGCGTCAGCAAACCGAGATGTCTGCGGATGTCTGTTGATTTTATTCTTAAATTGCTGCAGATTGGGTGCTCTGGAAATATTATTCCACGCAGTAAGTTTCGTAGGTATGTAACGTAGTTAGGTAGGAGTGGCAGTTCTGTTAAAAAATGCAACTAGCACTAGTAGCCGTTTTGATGGGTGACATGGCTGTTGAGGTGTGTTGATCTTACTTACTTACTTTCTTAGGTGGCGCTACAGTTCGGAGTGCACCTGGACCTCAACCAACAAGCCTCTCCATTTAGCTCGGTCTTTAGCTAATTGCCTCCAGTTGCACACTCCAAGTTGGTCGAGGTCCCCTTAAACTTGTGCGCGCCACCTACTGCTATGATTCCCTCTACTGCGTCGTCCCTCGGGGTTAGATTCTAAGACTCTGCGGCCCGGATCGTTGGTGTATATTCGCTCTACATATCCTAGCCATCTCAGACGTCCAATACGCAGTTTTTTGACTAGGTCGATGTCGCTGTACAGCTCGTATAGTTCGTGAATGAATCTTCTCCTCCAAAACCCGTCAACGCAAACGGGACCGAAAATCTTCAGTGCCGTAAAGCAGGACTGGGATGATCAAGGTCTTATATAGAGTCTCCTTAGTTGTTCGAGATAGGGTTTTACTGTTGAATTGCCTTATAAGCCCCAAAAAACCAAAAAACAGCGATTGGCAAGAATTATTCTTCGATTGATTTCTGCGCTGATGTTGGTTTTCGAGTTTATATCAGAGCCAAGGTAGACAAAGTCCCTTACTACCTCGAAGTTATAGCTGCCCACTGTGACGTTTTGTCCAATTCGTCGGTGTTGGCTTTCCCTTCTTGTTGACAGCATATACTTGGTTTTGCCCTCAATTATCGCTAAACCTATTTTGGCCGATTCCGCCTCAATGCTTGCAAACGCACCGGTGACAGATGAGTTCTTCCGATAATGTCTATATCGTCGGCGAATGCAAGCAGTTCTACAGACTTGAAATAGATTGTGCCTCCGGTGTTAGCTTTTGAGTTCCGCACAATCCGTTCAAGTACAATATTAAAGAAGTCACATGACAGCGCGTCACCTTATCCAAAAACCTTTTTTGACATCAAAGGTCTCGGTGAGGTTATTACCGACCTTGATGGAGCAGCGAGCGTTCTCCATCTACAGCCTGCACAGACGGACAAGTTTGGCAGGGATGTCAAAACTAGACATGGCTCTATAAAGATATTCCCTATAGATGCTGTCATAGGCGGCTTTGAAATCGATAATCGATAAAGAGGTGGTGAGTATCGATTTGGAATTCTTGGGTTTTCTCCAGGATATGCTGAAGTGTGAAGATTTGATCGATGGTGGACTTTCCTGGCCTGAAACCGCACTGATAGGGTCCAATCAGGCTGTTGATAAAAGGTTTCAGGCGTTCACACAATATCGCAGAAAAGATCTTGTATGTTGTGTGTTGATCAGAAGTCTCTAAATCCAACCTGTAGCATTAAAGAAAGTTATTAGGTTGGGTTAGGTTGAGTAGGGCTATGAGGTTGTCATAAAATACTAACCACCATAGTGGGTCCATCGCTATCCCTAGGGAATTTTCACGGCATAAAACTTTAAGCAATTCTTCCATGCACTTAATTTCCATACAGAATTTGAATAAATCATTGTTATGGCTCAACGACTCTACCTCCTTTTAGTTATTGAAGAAGTATCTTCCAAGGTACTTTAGCCTCATCCTGGCAACGCCTTGGCATTCAGAGAGTTTATGTGTTATATCCTCTGAGACATATAGGTCATTGCAGGACCTACACATGTACATCTGTATTTGATAATCCTAATCTCATAGTGTGCTTTCTTAAAAGACAATGGCCAGTGAGTAATCCTATAGCAGTTCTTACCCGTGATCTTTCTAGTTTTATAATCTCCCCAGATTTCCTGTGATCTAACACAGGCCGCAAACCCTTGGACACCCTATGCCCTTTTAAGTTCAACCATCTTGGGATTCTATCAAGAATAATTCTCTTAGCCACGCATCTTGGTGCTTAATGCTTCCAATTATGTTACTTTGTGGGAGCTCTGCTCCTCTTTTGGTCAGGGCGTCGGCTTTTTCGTTGCCCTCTATGTCGAAGTGTTTAGATACCCACACATAATTTGACATGGTTCTGCATACATACTCGTAATGCCTTAAGCATTATGTGGGAATTCCTGAGGATTTCATATTTTGCGACGTAAAACTTTTGCGCCTTAAACGCAGCCTGACTATCAATGCAGGTGGCGATATTCTTTCCGAATATTGATCCATCTCAAGTAATTCCGCAGCTTTAAGTACAGCGAGAACCTCTGCTCGGAACACACTCTGGAAGTCTCAGAGCAACCTATAGGTTAATATCTCTCGAGTATATACCTTACCCCGTTCCCTCTCTGGTTTTAGAACCATACGTACACATTGCAATCTTGTTGTGGACAGAGACTGTCTTCCTTAGCCAATACTCCTTAACAGGCTACGTTACTTCCTATGGTGTCACGAAGTCTAAGGCGTCAACAATATCATCCGATTTATCAGCGATATGAAAAAACGATTCCCTAAGAATGAACCTATGCCCCAGTGCCCTACATTACGGGATTTGAAGAGACCTAGGCTAGTGAGCCGAAGCGCGCTTTTGCCTGTTTCTTTATAGTGTTGCCAACATATCCCGTATGTTTCTCGTACTTGCCTTCCACCACACAAGAGCCACATACGTAAGAATGGGTCTAACTATCTTGATGTGTAGCTAGTGCGTCATTGCTGGTTTCAGGCCTAATTTTTTTTTCCCGCAGCCTTCTTACAGATGTGTGTTGTGTTTCCACTTTAGTTTTCTGTCTAGTAAGAGTATAATAAATAGATATCTAGCGCGATCAGAAAGAGAAAGCTCCACCCCTGGTAATTAAGGCAGTTTCAAGGGTGGTATCTTGTATTTCCTGCTGAAGAGTACCAACTCTGTCTTATCCGGGTTGTCCATAATCTCTAGCCCATTTTCCGAGATTATTAAGAGCTCATTTCACTTAATGTGTCTAGGAATTTGCCCTGGACTAAGATCACTACGTCATTCGTGTAAGCAGTGACGCTTACACCAGTATTGCATAGTTCTTTAAGTATACCATCGATGACTAGAACCCAGAGGAGGGGTGACGTATCACTGGGAATTCCCTCTGGTAACGGATTTTCTTATTGAACTATTTCCGATAGCGGAATTGATGGAAGAAAGTTATTGGTTCTTTAATATTTTTCCCTGAGACCTCCTCAAGTAGCTTGAAGAAGGGTTTGCGTAAAGCTCGTTGTTTGGCCCTAGTTGGAGCTGGACAGGTGCATGCCCATATATCGTGGCTAAGGGTTTTTCTTTTTTTGTTGCAACTACGGCAGTATGTGCTGCATGGTCTCTTATCATCCAGTGTCCTGTTACTACTACTACCTGCTGTTGTAGTTTGATCACATCTTTCTAGATATGACACAGTTTGTTAGCGTTGTCCGTCTGAGGTTAGTTTCAGAAGTGTGAAACTCCAAGTGGAGTGTGAGTGCCACAAGTGGAATGTGAAGTAATTCTCTAAATGAACAGTGGAGGGTTGAGCTTAGCCTGCCCAGTTCGTCAGCGTGTTCGTTTCCATAACGATTATTGTCCCCCGAAACTCAAGTCAGGTTTACATTGAATTGACCAACCAAGAAAAAGGAAAATAGCAGCTTGGCATGTTAGGTTAGGTTAGGTTAGGTAAGGTGGCTGTCCTGACAGGGTCAAGACACACTTGGGTCCATTGTGATACCACGTAGAGCTGGGACCGGAGACTCACCGGTTACCGGGGGAACCTTAACCTTTCTCAGGAGGGTGTTAGGTGAGAATAAGTATGCCTGAAGTGGCTAGAGAGGGTGACTGACTCAATCAACCCTAAGTCGGTGTGTACCAGGAAGGTATGGTGTACAAACAAGTATTGGGGGTGACTGATTCAATCGAACCCCCAGTACTGTTTTGTAAGTTGTATTGGGAACCGTGTAGGTGTAGAGATGCATACGCGTAAAACAGTGACTGATTCAATCGAACTCTAAGTACTGCTATGCAGGGTGTTGACTATGTGGGGTGACTGTTCCAATCAAGCCCTACATACCTAGGTGGGCCGTACAGGTGTAGAGATGCATAAGCGCCATAGAGTGACTGATTCAATCAAACTCTAGGAGCTGCTGTGCATAAGGTGTTGACTAGGTAGGGTGACTGTATCAGTCAAACCCGTACCTAGGTGGACAGCGGAAATAGTGGAGTGCATAATACAAGGCGAGATGACTGATACAATCAACCTAGCCCTGTTATGCTGTCGAACTACGGGGATTGGAGGATTAGTTAGGTAGGCTGACTGATACAATCGAACCCTTATCCCAGTTGCACCGTGTAGGTGGGGCGCATGGGAGAAATAGGGTTGATTGACTCAATCAATCTCTGTTACTTGTCGCACAGAGTTCTTCCCGAAAAATTTAATTAATAAAAAAAACGAACACAAAACAAGAGCGAGAATCGACCGCGCACGCGAGGAAAAAGAAAACGAGAGTGACAGATAGCCACAGATAAAACTAAGAGGATCGGGAAAGTGCAACAACAGCAGCCTGTAGGATGCCGCTCTCCCGGTTACTCAGCTGGGGTGAGTTTACTGGAATTAGCGAAATTGGGTGTTTACACACAATATGGAAAATGGGCGCCACCAGATCTTTGAAAGCGATCGGGAAACCTTGGGAAAATTAATGGGGTGGGAATCCTGTAACTGTGCCAATGAAGTAGAAAAAAAAAAACAACGAACGTGCGTTGTAAAACTCTTTACGAGTACGGCTAATTTATTCTAAATTTCGAAAAGTCTTTACCCACAAAGAGGAAATGGCAAAAAACGAACAAAGGTTGTATTCAACCGTATTTACGTAGGTGAAGCCGTTGGGGTGGCCCGCTATCACCGGTCCCGAAACTTTAAACGTTAAACGGAATTAGGTCGCGCGTTCCGCTTTCACCGGGAAATTACCGAAATGAAACCCTACCGGGGTTGACCAAAATAAAATCCTAAACTAATCGCACAAAGAGAATTCAAAATAGAATTGAAGCAACTTATCTCTATTTTTTCCTGAGTGGGTAACCTGCACCCTACTCCTCGTCTCCAGAATGTTTCTCATCAAAATCCTCTTCCTGCTCCTTCCTTCTATTCCTCCTTGAATCTCCCTGCTACTCCTGCTCTTCAGGCTGTTCCTTCTCCGCTCTGATATTTTTCTCCTTGGTCTCTTCTGGACCTTTCTGCTTGAAAATAGCTCGGAACAAAACTTGTTCACTAACTCACAGCAAAACCTCCTCAAACACTAGCGCTTGCTCGCACTCGCTCGTGGTCAACCAAGAAGTGCTGAACTCGCCTCAGCACTTTGCTTAACCGACCGAGAGCCTCTCTCTTCAAATTGGCCTACCGCTTATTCAGTCATTAAAAGTTCAAAGACGGGTTTATGTGCAGTACTCCGCTCTTTTGCTGAAGCATGCAACCGTTCCTTGAACGCCGCTATCCAGCAGCTCTTTCCATTTTTCCAATGGCTCTCTCTCTCTCTGAAATCGCCTCCAACAACTGGCAGTTCAGAGGGTCGGGTTACGCATTCCCGAGGTTCGCTCTTTACCTTGGTGCCACGTTCACAGCAAGCGCTAGCAATCGAGGGGCTAGTGAACGCAAAATGAAATATTCGGAACAATATCGCGAAAAATATAAAAGCGAAGAAGGAATATGAGAAAAAAAGGAAGTCTATCAAACAACGCTTGGCGTTGGGCCTATCATGGAAGAAAAGAGGTTATTGACTCTAAAGCGTAAACGTGTCAAACAACGCCTTGCGTTGGACACTCCTGAGGAGGAAGAAGCCTGAGTACCCACTCGTATTCCGATTATTTTGTTAAGTCCGCGTAAGCTAGCTATCCCGGTGGAATCTCACGCAGATTTGGGGAAAAGGGACTAGCCGATGACATGCCACCCCATACAAATAATAAAATATAAACGTCGGGCTCTCGGCCATTGATGAATTTATGAATTTGGACTGAACCTCCTTCAGTCCGTTGACCGCTGCTCATGGTCGTACGAGTTGTGTTGATTATGTGTATGATGTTTGGGTAACTGTGTGGTGTTCATGATGTATCTTGTTGTGTACTCGTCCTTTATGTTGTAGATACATATGCCCTGGTGGTGTGGGCAAGATATTAGGGCAGTCCACCCTCTTCTTCATCGTCGCTCGTTTCGCTCGTCGCTGATCAATGTACATCGTTGGCGGACAGTCCATCCGCATCAGTATTTCAACTAAACCAATTGGATTTCCCTATGAATCTGTATAAGTTTATAATGTCTATGTTAGACAGGTCACTTAAGTCTTCAAAGAAGTATTCCCCTAATATTTTCTTTCTCAGAGTAGCTAGCGCTGGGCATGTGCCGAGGAGGTGGAGTTTGTTCTTCTCTTCCTCCTCATCTCTGCAGCTTCTACAGTAATCATTTGCTGGGACTCTCATTCTAGTGGCGTGTCTAACAAACAGTGTCCTGTGATTATTCCTACTGTAAGGCTTATGTTCCTTCTATTTAATGAAAGGAGTTTTTTGATTTTCTTAGCGTCTAGGAGAAGCCAGATCTTTCTGGTCGACACGCACGTAGACAGATTACTCCATCTGTCTTTTACAGTAGCTTGCGCTTCGTTAAACATATGAAGCTTCATCGTTTGTATAGGGGGTAGTACGGTGCCTTGCTTAGCTAGTTTGTCTGCTTGGCATGTATAGTTTGTTCTGGTTTCGCGGAAAGCGAATATTTTCGCCTGGGAACCACTGGCAGTGTCCGGAAGCCCATATGATTTTGATA
The DNA here is from genome assembly GCA_945910035.1 of Brachypalpus laphriformis. Classification (NCBI taxonomy): domain Eukaryota; kingdom Metazoa; phylum Arthropoda; class Insecta; order Diptera; family Syrphidae; genus Brachypalpus; species Brachypalpus laphriformis. Next base: position 254,283,279 of record OX246754.1, read on the forward strand.
TGATCAATGATTCAGAAAACACGCCCGCACCGACTCCACAGTACATCTTTGAACCGTCTATGTAGAATGTTATATCAAAATTGCTATCGATTTCTCTGTCCATCTTGTCATTCTAATTGAATTGGAATTGTACATTGAAATGATTCTTGAAAATCCACGATTTTGTAATAATATGGCCGTAGGGTTTCGCTATCGAGCACCGAGAATCTCTGTGTTTGATCGAGCTATGCGCTGTAATGTTTGTTATGTGAAGATCTACAGGTAAAAGGTGTAGAAAGACCTTTAGAGCATCTGACGGGGTTGACCATGTGCGAGTCTGTGATGCCGATATAAGTTGTTCTTTGTACTTTGTTAAGTTTGGTTATGTTATACCCTTTTCTTAGACCCGTCCACCATACTATTGACCCATGTGTGGGGATTTGAAATCACATGTGAAGGTAAATTTTGGTAGCAGGCTTCATTTTTGCTTTTGTGTTGTTACAGGCATAGGAAGCTATACATACTTTCTTTGCCCGTTGTTATATATGTAGTTTTCAATTGAGTTTATGATATATGGTAAATACTCGTACCTAGCACTGGACTCGTTTAGTCGAGGACGTGTGAAATCAGGTATTTTGGTTTGGTGGTAAAGAGCATCAGTTCAGTTTTGCTCGAGTTTTACTTAGAGCATTTTACATGATCTCACTAATCACTAAAACTAAATGAATCATTCCTAATACTAGTATCACCATACCATCCGCATACCCAACTACTTTAATTCTTCCCCTATCTAATCTTAAAAGGATTTTATTCATGACTATGAGCCATATTAGAGGTGAAATAACATCGCCCTAAGATGTTCCCCTGGAGAGTGATGTTTCTTCTTTGTACCTCACAGATGGTTATCTAGGACGCGTTCGAGAGTCTAAGCCTGTAATCATTCGCGTTTTCAATACCCCGCCTACCCGCTTTTGGAATGAAAATAACTCTCATTTTCCCTCTCTGTGATTATTTAATATACCTACAGCTCCAAAACACCGGTGTGCGCCATGGAGTTCCTAAGTCTTGCATTTTTTGCAGCGTAATGGGCAAGATGCCGCCCAGGCCCGACGATTTATAAGGAACGAAACTTTTTACGGCCCAGGAAATTGCTTCTTCGGTTATAATTGGTGTTATGTTTTCCCAGGAGCCAGCTTGCAGGCGTTGGGACCCGGGAGCTCTGTTCTGCTATATTTCAATCGGGGAAAGTGAGTGTTTAGCTCTAAAGATTCTGCAGTTCACCCCGTCGTTTCTCCATCCAACTTCTTCAGAAGAGATGGATTGGTGTGTTCTTTGGATAACATTTTATTGAGTCTCGGAGAGTCTTTGAGGGTCTCAATGGATTAGCAGTATTCTGTCCAGGACTGTTTTTTAGCTATTCTGATAAATTAGTTGTATATTTTATTACAGTCTCTGTAAGGCTGCCAGTTTTTACATCTATAGCAGGTATTGAAGGTCTCTCTAGTCACCTTTCTTAGGTCAGAGAGTTCCTCGTTCCACCAAGGAGGGAAGGTTTTCTTGCTTAATTTGACTAGACATAAGATCTTATTATTTGTCGAAAGTCCTTACTTTTGTGTCGAGTTCTGTGCTCTATAATTTTCGAGTTGGCAGCTCTATGGATTTAATGACTTGGTCAAACTTTGTCCAGTCAATTCTTTTGGGGTTTCCGATTTTATTTTAAAAGGAAACCCAAATCCCGGAGCACTTTCCTAGCAATTTTACTAGCAGACAGGAATCTTCTTTGGTGTAATGGTTGGAAAACTTCGATTTTAGTTGTTTCTCTTTTTATACTGATGATTGCTTCTCCCTGCTGAGGCTTGAACTTGCACAAATTAATTACCAGAAACACTACCCACTGCACCATTGCCACCCGCTAGTGGCATAGTTCCATAGTTTTCTTGTTCTGTAACAAAGGGCATTTAGAGAGAGGGAGAGACATGTGTCTTCGATAGACCAACCTTAAAGTAATATTCAAACCCCGGCCTCACTTGCGCTTGGGAAGGAGCTGCTACGATGGGATGTCCCATTTCACTCCAAATAGGTAGCTTAATTCCATGGACGCTGGTTCGGCGATGTAGACTATGTGGTCGCATAATGTTATCCCAGAGTTATTTAAGAAACCAGAAAGAGGCTTGTTCTCTTTGAATTTGATTATTAGATTATTCATTTGCAGTTCTGGTGTAGTGGACGTATTCTTCCTCGAAAGGGTGGTAGATCGGATTTTCTTCGCATTAAAGTCAACTAAATTTAGTTCTCACTCTGCAAGATTTTCTGCAGATCTAACTTAAATCAATTTGTTTGCATCTCTGATGAGGTAAGGTACGCGAATATCAGGCATCGATGTCTACACTTCTGGTATAATTGGCGGTTCCACTTGCGCCATACTTAGTATTGTGGCCAGTAATCCATCGTCTTTCACTGAATGACGAAAAGAAGATAAACGAAGTTATTGCTTATCCCTTTTTCCATTCACCAGAAAATATAAGAGCAGCTGATATATTAAAGTACTTTGTTGATGACTCACACATTATCATTATCATCTCATTTCGATTGTTTCGCAAGCTCACCAGGTTAGCTGTTCTTTGTTCTATTGAAATAGAATGCCATTGCCTAAGGAATCTGTTTTTGGCAGAAATGGCTTGTTCACAGTTTCTGGTTTGGTTGAGTCTGGCGGAGAATTCGAAGAAAAATTACCTTGAGCTTGTGCACACACCTTGGCTTCAGTTTTTTTAAAACATATGTAGACCAAAACAAAAAACACAAAGAAGTATCGCGGTTCTCTCGAGTTGGTGGAGTTGGTAGCGGGTGTTGTACCGATATTAAGGCGTGGTTTGAATTTTCCAACGGACAGAGTTACTGATAACATAACTTCAGCCGTTAGATGATGAATTTGGTTGAACCATGAATGAGGAGCATCGGGCTTAATCGACTCCTTTCTCTAAAAAGTCAAAACTGACTAAACAAATAAACAGAGACCACTCCAAATTGAAACCGAGTTTGCCGTTTGTATCCGGGACAGGTACTGGTACAGGTACATTGGTACTGCAATTGTTGTTTGCAACGCTGACTGTAGAAATGTTCTATTTTAACTTCCCGCGAAAGCATAGCTCACTTATATCTTACCCCCAGTCTCCACTGGCAATAATTCATTGCAAGAAATATGTCAAGCAATCGAAATTTCCAATGGAGACCGCAAATGAAATGAATTATTTCAAGAAATTTGCGGTCTCCATTGGAAATTTCAATTGCTTGACATATTTCTTGCAATGAATTATTGCCAGTGGAGACTAGGGGTTAAAATAAACTTATATTAGGGTATTTTCTTTACGATTCATTGGCATCCTCATCTTCCAGGAACCTATAAAAACAGAATGCAATAGCCAAAGTCATAAAATTGTAGTGCTGACGTAGAATGGTGGGCAAAATCGCATCATCACCTCCTCGCGGTGCCCGCTGGATAGCTATCTGATCTGATAGTGAACTAACGATGAGCGTATGCTGAGTCTGACGATATATGTGCAGCTGAACACTCAGACCTGCGTAAGCACATCTGGGTGAACTTCAGCGCGGATATGTTTAACCGGACGAGGCATCTCTTGTTGACCTGATTGGCTGAAATATGCGTCTCAGAAGTCTAGCAAGAGCTCCTCAGAAGGAGGACGTGCGGCGGATGAATTCTCTCGATTGAATCAACGGTGACGTCTACAGGCCAGCGGATACCTTACCGGAGCTACTTCAACATATTTGGAGCTGAGGTCTGTAAGGATTTTCAATACTACGTCAGGGTATTGAAAAAGAGATGGTGGCGGATGAACCCTTAATGGGCCCACGGCAACGCTCATATCCCCGAAGTGGGTTACTGACATCGGTGTATCCGGCCTCTTGTCCTAGGGGTACAAACAAAAAGGATCTGGCCCTCCAGGTTGGGGGTTGTGCCGCCGGGTTAACTTCCCTACCACGTAAAAAACCTTTGGTTACGAAGCAACCAACAGCCTCGGATACGGATGATTTTACTGTTGACGACACATGCAAACGTAAAAAGGACAACGATCTTCGTATCTGCACATGAAATGTTAGGTCCCTCTACAAACCACGTGCAGCCGAACAACTTGCGGAGGGCCTAGAGTGTTTCATAGCAGACATTACGGCCATCCAAGAAGTGCGATGGGATGGGCCGGGCAAAAGGAGTATGAAAAACTGCGACACCTACTACGGCGACTGCCACAGACAACAAGGACAGCGTCTATTCGGGTGCGGATTTGTCATTGGAGGCAGACTTAGGCAAGAAGTCTTGAGTTTCCGTCATGTGAACGAGCGCCTCATGACTATCCGTATCAAGGCTAAATTTGCCAACATTAGCCTAATATGCGTTCACGCCTCTCACGAGGAGAAGGACGACGCGTCAAAGGATGACTTCTACCAGCTCTTGGACAAGACTTATGAGCAATGCCCTAGCCACGACGTTAAAATTATCCTAGGCGACTTTAGCGCAAAGCTAGGAAGAGAGGAAGTCTTTAGTGGCGTGGTCGGAAAGCACAGCCTGCACGACATCACATCCGACAACGGACTCAGGCTAATCGACTTTGCGGCGGGGCGAAACTTTGTCGTAGCTAGTGCGCGGTTCCCACGTCTCGATATTCACAAAGGAACATGGCTCTCCTTTCATCGCAAAATCGTCAACCAAATCGATCACACTGCGATCGACGCAAGGCACTCTTCCAGTATTCTGGGTGTCCGGACTTTCCGAGGAGCCAGCGTTGACTCGGATCACTACCTAGTTGTAGCCAAGGTACGGATGCGGATATCCAGAACGGAGCGAAATCAACGAAATACTGTGAGGAAATTTGACGTCGGGCGGCTACAATCGCAAGAGACCGCCAAAACCTTTGCCGATCGAGTTTCTTCTAATCTAAATCTAAGTCCTATGCCGCCAGCAGCAAATGCGGAAGACCAGTGGCAGCGCTGCCAACAAGCCATCAGAGATGCCGCCTCTGATATACTGGGTTTTTCTCGGCCACCACAACGAAACCCCTGGTTTGATGGACAATGCCGGCAAGCACATGCAGCTAGGCCTACATGCAGAAGGACTAGAGCTGCTTATGAGCTTTACGTGAGCAGAAGAAAAGAGGAACATCGACTTCTCAGAAAGAAGAAAAAGGAGCATGAGAAGTGCTCGATCGAGGAGATTGAGAGATTTTTTTGCAGGAATAATGTTCGAAAATTTTACCAAAGGTAAAAAGAATATGCCAGGCTTTCAAAGCCAGAACAGAAGCCTGCAGGGACGAAAATGGCAACATAGTAGTAGACTCGCAGTCGGTGCTGAGAATATGGAAGGAACACTTCTGCAGACTGTTAAACGGCGATGATGATCAATATTCCGCTGTCAGGCAGAACGAGCCATTCAACAGTCACGATGACAGTCAAGATTCCCGTCAACCCGATCAGAATAAAGTGAGGATAGCGATATCTAAACTCAAATCCAACAAAGCTGCTGGAGCCGACGGCCTTGCCGCTGAACTTTTCAAGGCAGGAGGAGATGAGTTGGTAAGGAGCATGCACCAGCTCATCTGTAAAATCTGGTCGGACGAAAGTATGCCCGATGAATGGAACCTCAGCATCGTTTGCCCGATCCTGAAGAAAGGAGACCCTCTGAACTGCGTCAACTACAGAGGTATAAGTCTCCTAAATATTGCATATAAGATCCTGTCTGCCGTATTATGTGAACGCCTTAAACCGATCGTCAACAACCTGATAAGTCCTTATCAGTGCGGTTTCAGGCCGGGAAAGTCCACCATTGACCAAATATTCACACTACGGCAGATCTTGGAAAAAACCCATGAATATAAAATCGATACGCACCACCTTTTCATCGATTTCAAAGTTGCCTATGATAGCGTGTATAGAGACGAGTTATACAGAGCCATGTCTAGTCTTGGCATCCCTGCCAAGGTCATCCGTTTGTGCAGAATGACGATGGAGAACTCTCGCTGCTCCATTAAAGTCGGTAAGAACATCACCGAACCGTTCGATGTCAGGAAAGCTCTTAGACAAGGCGACGCGCTATCATGCGATCTCTTTAACATAGTACTTAAAATAATTGTACGAAACTCACAAGCCAACCCCGGAGGTACAATCTTCTTCAAGTCTGTACAACTACTCGCTTATGCCGATGACATTGACATAATCGGAAGAACTCAGCGTGCAGTCAATGGGGCATTTACGAGTATTGAGACCGAGGCAGCAAAGATAGGTCTAGCGGTCAATGAAAGCAAAACAAAATATATGCTGTCTACAAAAAAGGACACCCAACATCGGCGTCTTGGACAGAACTCCACAATAGCCAGATATAATTTTGAGGTAGTAAAGGATTTTGTCTACCTAGGCTCTATGGTCAGCTCCGCAAATGACATCAGTAGGGAGATCACACGGAGAATTACTCTTGCCAATCGTTGTTTCTATGGGCTAAAACGGCAATTGAGTAGCAAAGCCCTATCTCGAACTACTAAGGTAACTCTTTATAAGACATTAATCATCCCAGTCCTGCTGTATGGCGCAGAGGCATGGGCTTTGACAAAACCGGATGAGGATGCCCTTGGTTATTTCGAGAGAAAAGTTCTTCGAGCGATCTTTGGTCCCGTATGCATAGACGGTGAGTGGAGGAGAAGGTACAATGCTGAACTATACGGCCTGTACAAGGACATCGACTTATCCAGAAGAGTTCACATACAGCGACTAAGATGGCTGAGTCATTTAGAGCGGATGGAGCCAAACCTTCCCGCTAAGAAAGTCTTCGAATCCACTCCGTACGGACGGCGCAGTAGAGGACGACCTCGTGGTAGGTGGTGCAAACAAGTGGAGGGGGACCTCAACCAACTTGGCGTGCGCAACTGGAGGCAGTTGGCTCGTAACCGTGCTGGCTGGAGAGGTTTGTTGGTTGAGGCCCAGGTCCACCCCGGACTGTAGCGCAATCTAAGAAGAAGAAGAAGATGTAGAATGTTAGCCCAGCTTACCTAGTCTAGTATTAAAACGCTTTTACCGATAAATAATTCCCAGATGCCACCACATGAACTCAATGAATAACTTATTTTCGAAAAAAAAACCGTTTTTTTTTTTTAGATTTCAAGGGCCAGCATATGGAGTTCTATAACTACTCGTATATGACCTATAATATCTCGCAAAATAAGAAGATCTTATAATCATAAATAGTCTGAACAGAATCCATTTTGTTTTTAGCTCGTCCATTTGAATTTAGGTCTTTTCAAAACCAGTAATGTGGAGCTACGTTCTTAGCGAATCATTTGCTCATATCCCATATAAATCGGACGATATCGTTGGTGATTTAGACTTCGTCACAACATACGAAGTAATGTACCCTGTAAGGACGATTGACGAACCAAGACAGTCTCTGTACTGTTATATACAGATGGTTCTAAGACCAGAGAGGGAACAGGGTCAGGTATATACTCGAGAGATATACCTACTGGTATTCCAAGCAGTGGTCTTAGCTGCACTTAAAGCTGCGAAATTTCTTGAGATGGGATCAATATGTGAAATCGTTAGGAATGCACAATGTTCAAATCATTATGTACGCAGAACCGTGTCAGATTATGTTGGGTACCTAAACGCTACGATAAAGAGGGCAACGAAAAAGCCGACGCCCTGGCCAAAAGAGGAGCCGAGCTCCCATATGGTAACATAATTGAAAGCATTAAGCCACCAAGAAGAAGTTTTCTCGATGGGCTAAGTGAATTTTTGTCGATAGAATCATCAACATGGTTAACCTGAGATGGTTCAACTTAGAAGGGCATAGAGCATCCATGGCCTTGTAGCCTGTGTTAGATCACAGAAAATCTGGGAGATTATAAAACTAGAAAGATCACGGTTAAGAACTGCGGTAGGAATACTCTCCAGCCATTGTCTTCCAAGGAAGCACGCTATGGGATTAAGATTATCAAATACGGATGTATGTAGTTACTGCAATGACCTACATGTCTCAGAGCATGTAACAAATGAACTCTGTGTCTGAATGCCAAGGCATTACCTTGAAAGATAGTTCTGGAACCCTAACCTTGGATAAGATGGCATGGATCATTGATTGCCTACATTCCTTTTTTGGAATCAGATGTAGATACTTACATTCCTCTAAAATAATGCACCAAGTATATTAAAGATTTCTCTTAGTTTTGGCAGTAGCTCAAGATTTTCTTGCATCAGCAACATCGACACGGTAGATCGCTTGAGAAAATTACTAAAAATCTGTATTTAAATTTATTTAAAAATTGTTTGTTACACAAATATTTACATACAAAGTAATGACTACGATTTGCATAAATTATTTCAATAACATCTAAGTACGTCTTTAGTTCTATGGAAATTGTATTGCTAAGTTTAATGTAATATTTCTAAATATCTGTTTATTAACATGGCACATTAATTGCAAAACTAAACCTAAGTTATAAACACATTGTGTTATACAGAGAATATGAAGAAAAAATTAATTTTATTTCTTGTATAGCATGTATCCTGTTTGGATAAACTTAATTTAAAATAAATAGTGTAGTTTGAAAATATTTTCCCTTAAATGCACAAAGTATTCATCAAGTTTATACTTGAGTTGTACATTTTTGAGCAAAGGATTGATTCAGTGAGGAAGATGACGATGATGCGCTGCTACTGGATGAAGGATTTTTGTTAATACTTTGCACTATTAGATTGAGGCATTCTAAACTCGATCCGTTCACTGAAGATGTAGAATCAAATTCTTAAATTAAATAAAACAAAACGAAAAAATACTTTATTTAAATGTTCATTAATGCCGTGATACGTGTATAATGAGAAACTTAAACATATAAAGCTTCTGCTCACCTGATATTGGAGTGTATCTGTCCGATTCCTTGTTAAAGTGCTGCAGCTTCTCACGGAAATATGAGTCTGTATATGAATTCTGAAAATAGAAACAAACAAGAAGTATTTTTTTTAGAGTGCCTTAATTAAATTATACCAACTAATTAAAACCCTTTTCACCTAAACACAACGTTGGGCCAGCATCCTTGGCACTTTGCCAAAAGATGTCAGCTTTATGCTGACACTAAAGTGGTCTTTGTCATTGTCTCGCATGACAATGTGCTTCCTATTCAAGTGAATTTCACTCTCACTCGCAGTGCAATGCAATGACACTAAGAATTTCCATCCCCGAATCATTCTGAACCCAATTAAAATTTACTGAACCGTGATTGCACGAACAGGAATGATCTATACAATCATATTAGTAATTAAATTAATTTGCAGGAATTACTGAAATTTACCACAGACATTCCCAGACGACGCGATCACTCGTAAATGACCATGGACGAGAGGAGGTATTGCATTCAATGATCCATCCGCACTGCGTATGTCGGGTGCAAGCAACGATTTCCCAGGATCCATTTATCATGCGGCACGACACTTTATCATTTCTATTCCGCGGAACGTTTTGTTTTTTACTTGGGAGCCTCTCAACAGCTTCGGCAGTGATTCTGGGAGGTTTCCACCATTACGGAGTGCAATAAGTACTTAGCACTTTGTAACGATCACGCAGAACATGCTGGAGTTGTGAGCGTGGAAAGGATGCACGAGTATTAAAGTATTACCTACCACTTCGGAAATATTATACATGTGGTGCAGCGGGAAGAGAAATCTTCCTCTTGTGTTTGCGACAGACAACGGTGTTCGAACTCATAAATCTTATGGTGGCCGGCGGCACATATGGAGGATTTAGAATGTGTGTACTACGTCGTGGTGATGTCTTAATTCCTGTGAAAGGAGCATTAACACGATCTTGGAGTTTGGCCGTTTTTGAACATGTTGGGGAGTATGGTACGGTAGAGGGGTTTTTATGTCGTTATCACTTGCATAGAGAACCTGATATTATCTTATACCGACATTACTTCAGATAAGTTTTCTTGCACCAAAAAATTGTAATCATTAAGAAGACTTAAGACAAATCTAGCAGTAACAATGAATTTGCAGCAAGAATGCTGAATCCAGAGGGTAAGTTGAAAGCGATCCTCAATTACTTAGCGTACGAAATTGGAGGTTGGTTCTTAAATATCGATCTGGCTGGAGACGAATATTTGCCTTAGTTCACCCCGGTTGTCGAGCGATTAAATCCAATCACTCTCCCTAAAGATGTTTTAAAAGAATATTAGCTCTACGTTATTATCGAACGAAGGCAGAGCATGGAATCTAAAACATCTGTATGTTAACCGTCTGACTTGGTAAAACGCAAAGCTTGGGGAGCTATTTCGCAATTCAAGATTTGATTAGAATTTCCACTAATCAAGAAGTTTTGTTGTATATGTATGTATAGCTACGTGCATAAATACAATAAACTTATATGGGGTAAGTATGTTGATACTAGCTTTGACCTGGACTAAATAGATGGCATTCACGATAAATATAGCAGTTACTGTTATTTTGAGTATTTTGACAGAAGAATTTAAAAGTTTTCTGGCAAAGCTTATGATTTTTTTTTTTTTTGTCGAGATGGGAAACGCTCGACTGGAGCACTTAGACACAACTGGTCCATTGTACTGCCAGAGAGCAAACCCTGATTTACCCATTTTATTGGAATTTTCTTGACTTTCGAAGAAAGCCAAGCAAGCACTTCAGTGATGAGGAGCTTACAGTACCAGCACTCACCACATCCGCACCGAAGATCTGCCACCTGATAGGAGCAAAGACCGGACACTCACAGAGATAATGTTCCGCGGTGTCGTCGCTCTCTCCACAAGGGTCGCAGATTGTAGTGTCACTTAAGCCTAACACGTTAAGATGCTTGGTAAAAGTGAAGTGGCCTGTCAAGACGCCAATAAGTTGTCTACAGTCTTTTCTGCTGAGAGACAGCAAGAATGCCGCTGATTTCTTACAGACGTCCGGGAGCATGCGTTTAGTCAACCTGCAACCTAGAGAGTCATGCCACACACAATTGTGCTCGTGAGAGACCCAATCGTCAATGGAAGCCCTAACCGAGGACGCTGGAAGACCCAACGCGGGTTCGGGACCTGAGAAAGCCTCCTCTGAGCCTTGTCTAGCAATCTCATCGGAGATCTCGTTCCCCAAGATCCCAGTGTGACCTGGGACCCAGATAAGAGACAGAGAATTCAGCCTTGCGACCGAGTTCAAAGAGTTTTTGGTTTCACGAACTATTTTGGAAGTGGTTAAAGGGTTAAGGAAGGCCTTAAGCGCAGCCTGACTGTCACTACAGACACAAATGCTACGTCCCTTCCACCTGTTCTTTACAACATAGTTCATGGCCATTAGGATTGCATAAGTTTCCGCTTGGAAAACAGACGCATATTTGCCTAACGAGAAGTGAAGTCTAATGTTGTCGACTTCCACGAAGACCCCAGCGCCAGACCCTAGACTGGTTTTGGAACCATCCGTGAAAATACGACTACATTCCATTCCCTGCTCAGACTCTGACCGAAGCCAGTCCTGGACACAAGGAAAGTCGACTCTGAATTTGCGCATCAGCTGGAGTTCTGGTGTCATTGCATCAGACGGCATATCCATAAGACAGGAGTCGTAAGATAAGTGTCGTGCAAGTTCATCAAAGTTCCAGTGCGGAGTATACCAAAAACCGCCCCGCCTAAGACGATGGATGGCTTTGATAGTGCAACCCATGATATAAGTATCAAGTGGAGGTAAGTTCAGCAAAGCGTCTAGAGCAGAGCCAGGCGTACTCGGGAAAGCTCCCGAGCAGCCGAGACAAGCCGTTCTTTGGAGTTTCGTGCAAAAACCAACCACATATTTACGCGAGAGCCCCTTCCACCAAACAACCGACGCATATGCGAGGAATGGTCTTATCATAGCCGTGTAGATCCAGAGAACCTTATTCGGTGATAAGCCCCAAGTCTTGCCAAGAGTAACCTTACACTGCCAGAAGACTGAGAGCGCCTTTGTTGTTTTCGACTCGACGTGTTTGGACCAATGAAGTTTCTTATCTAAAATCACTGCCAGATATTTGGCTTCATTGGAAATGCGAATGGTGACGCTTTTTAGTACTGGCTGAGTCAGACCGGTCAAAATCCTCCTTCTCGTAAAAAGAAAAACCTCAGTCTTAAGAGGATTCACCGAAAGCCCACTCCTAGTACACCATTCATCGATCATGTCTAGCGCCGCCTGCGCGTTAGCATAGACCTTCGCCAGGCATGGCCCGACAGAAAGTACGGCGACATCATCCGCATATGGCTGAGCGTAGACGTTAGAACTATTTAGAGTGTTCAACAGAGAGTCGACCACCATGCACCATAACAATGGAGACAGAACGCCACCTTGCGGGCAGCGCCTGTTTACCCCTGCCATAACATATTGGCCACAATCCGCATCCACTACCAAAGTTTTATTCATTAGCATTGCTTTAATCCACAACACTAATGTTTCATCTACCCCGTGTTGTCTGGCAGAGTCGCACATGCAGTCAAAAGTCGCATTGTCAAAAGCACCCTCAATGTCGATGAAGATACCCATCGCGTATACTCTCCTATCAAGCGCGCATTCAATTCTGGCCACTAGATTTTGAAGTGCGGTCTCACAGGATTTCCCACGCTGATAGGCATGCTGCATCTCCGATAGTGGATGCAGTTTCAAAGCAACTTTGCTCACGTGAAATTCTACCAGTCTCTCCATACGTTTCAGTAAGAAGGATGTCAAACTTATAGGTCTGAAAATCTTGGGGAGCGAATAGTCTTCCTTACCAATTTTCGGTATGAAAGCTATTCTGACTGTCCGCCAAGGTGTAGGAATATATGCCAGTGCCAGAACAGCGGTGAAAATTCTTTTCAGAGTTGGCAGCAACTGGTCTATACCCTCTTGCAGCATAGCTGGATATATTCCATCAGTGCCAGGCGATTTGAAACCAACAAAAGATGCCACAGTATATTTGATGGCCTCAACTATTACCACGGTTGATGCAGTACACCAGCTGCGCCGAGAGCTTATCATGGATGTGACAAATACTCGTTAATTTAAAAATATTGTAGTTCACTGTGGGGCACAGGATATGACTGAGGAGCTTAAATCGTTGCATCAGATAGTGATACACATACATAGGTCTGAGTTCAATCTGACTAGTTCCTTTAGATTACCATTTCTATTCATAACAGGTGAGAATCCAAAGTGTTTAGGCATTTTTCAGTTTGACTATTTATGATGATATTTTTGTTGCTGCCTAACGCACTACGTGAACGGAGAATGTACACTTATGCATTGGGAATGTTAATTGCTATCTTGGAATCCAATACGAAGATTTTAAATACGTTGGGGAGTCTGAGTTTCAAAAGGTCGCCGTTCATTATGTTCCACAGGAGGTATGCTAGCACCGACTCATGTAGCATTTCTTCTAATAGAGGAGAAGAAAAAGCCCAACGCCTGAGTTAAACTAATAATGCCTACAGGATGCAAGAAGTAAAGATATTTAGCGGCTCAACGCCACCAATTATTCAAAGTTCTAGAATACAAGATTCGATATGGTTACTTCTAGAGCGAAAACCAATAGATGGCACATATGACATTTCCAAGTGAATTTACGAAATCACATCAAGAGGAGTCGATAAGTACAAGTAACTTTAAGCAGATAGAGCCAAGCTCGCGTTTCAATATTATATGAAAATAATGTGCAACTTGTTGGTAGATGTGGTGGTAAGTAAGGTAATAGCAAGATAAAATCAACAAAGAGCGGGGTACGGCTCATTTAATCCATTTATACAAGTTTTGCTTTGGAAAACTGACCCAGAGAGCTTCCGCTTTCTAGAAATGAAAAGGATAAAGTATTCATATTTAGAATCGAGGAGGCCAAGCCTATTTTCATTTCATTTTCATTTCATTTATTATCATTGTAATGCCTATACACTTTAAGATATAATATCTTATGAATTAGTGATAAGCTTAGACTGCAGATAAAAGCTACAATATTAAATAGAATATACATGAATTAGACAAGAAGAAGTTGAGTTAGAATAGATTACATTATTGTTTAACTGTCTATTTTGGGATAGATAAATAATTAATACATTTTTAAACCTTGCTGCGTTTTCAATACGTCTAATAGAACGCGGCAAAGAATTCCATAAGCGGATAGCATTAATAAAAAACTTACGCTCGGAGGTAAGGTAAGAGTATCGAGGATGAATTAAGTGACCAGATCTGTTTGAGGAAGCCATTATTAGTTTTTCATAGAGGTACGGGGGTTGTCGTGATTTCAGGATGTGTGAGAGCAAAGTTACGGTGCGAAACTGTAGAAAGCTTTCAAATGTCATGTTGAGAATGCGTCTGGAAAAGCTTGACACATGATCATACCTTCGTAGTCCGAAAACGTACCTAATAGTATTGTTAAAGGTGACACACAGTCTTCTTTTACTGACAGAGCTACACTTTCCGAAAATTTCGCATCCATAAATTAGTGTTGGTATGACCAAAGTTTTTGCCAGAATAATGCGGGTCTTAACAGGAGTAAAGGATTAAGTTGCCCACAAAGTTCTAAGTACACCATGAGTTTTTCCGATCGCGGCGTTATGGTTATCCCAGGTCAGGTTGGGGTTAAAAATCATTCCAAGGTTTTTAGCCCTTTCAACATATTTAATAGGAGCGTTGTTTAGGACTATAGGTGGAAAGTAGGAAAGGTCCAATGAATACCTTGAAATAACTAAGCACTTGGATTTTGTAGGGTTTAACAAAAGACCATTTGCCTGTGACCAACGCATAATATTCTCGAGGTCCTCATTGACGCAGGCGGCGCCATGCTCTATAAGGCCAAGTGGGCAGCTCATGTACATTTGTACATCATCAGCATACATGTGTAAAGCGCAGTGTTTAGCAATGGATGGAAGGTCATTTACGTACAGAGAAAAGAGTAGCGGTCCTAAAATAGATCCCTGGGGAACACCATTTAGAATTTCTAGGAAATCTGATTGAATGCTGTCTAATCGGATAGCTTGCATCGTACCCCATAAGTAGGAATGAATCAATTTGACTGCACTAGTAGAAAATTTAAAAAGCCTAAACAACTTATCACACATATGAGAATGGACAACAGTGTCAAATGCCTTGGAAAAGTCCAGCAGAACTAAAAAGGTCACCTTCTCTTACTCGATAGCTTGCCGTATATCCTCAGTAACACTTAGTAAAGCCGTTATACAACTGTGGTTCTTTCGAAAACCGGATTGATATGTCGTCAAGAAATTGCCATTGTTGAGGTGTAAACTCATTTGATTTTGTACTATTCTTTCAAAAACTTTTGATAAATATGGCAGAATTGAGATAGGTCTAAACTCGTCGCCTTTAGAATCTTTGGGAATAGGAACGATTTTTGCCAATTTCCATTGTAGAGGATATTCCCCAGTTGTCAAAATTGAATTAAATATATATGTGATATATGGGAGTATGATTGGCAATATAATCTTCAAAAATAGAGGATTCATTTCGTCCAGTCCTACAGCTGAGGACTTGATTGATAGGAGAATGTCAACCATTTCAGCACAGTCTACTGTTCTGAAGCTGGAACGAAGTGCCTCTGTTGGAGGCGATAAAGTTTCACCTTCTGAAATACTAGAAAAAGCTCTCAACAGAAATCTGTGATTGTGAGGTTGCAGATACAAATTTGTGATTGAGAGCAAGCCTAGTGCTCTCGGTAAGTAGAAACCTGTATTAAATCAACGACAGCTGAGTTGGCTCAGAGCAATAGGACATATCAGACACTGACAGTATCCACCCATTCATGTTAGCATTCCTAATACTTCGTTTCCGCAATTCATATTAATAGTGCGACACGCACAACTTACGCCTCCGGGCAATTAATCAAAAGCGTATCTGGAGGAAGATTGCTTTTGCTCTCCAACACAGTATCCAGCAGTCTAGCTCCTAGAAGGAGTTCCACTGCTGCATCACACACCATTCATTATGCGAAATGAACAAATTTGCTAATTTACCATAAACGTTTGATATTCTCTGGTTGGTGGTTGTGGTGTGGTTTTGATTGGATTTTGGCCAAATGCCACGAAATCAAAACTCTGAATCCATAACGTCAAAGCGTTCATGCTGTGTGCATACTGTGTGGTGGTGCATGCCCCCCTCCTTCGTCGTTAGAAATGCGTGATGCGTTGTCTATGATTCGTGAGAGATTCGAAGACGATCTCGATGATGATGATGATGATTCTCAGATATAAATAGACGAAGGGAGTCATTAAAATTGAATTCCAAACGAAAAGACATAAAATCGAGCATCCATCCAACAAAGAGGCGATTTAAATTTAATTATAAAATATTTACTGCCACATTGTTTCGAGTTCGCGCGACAACCCTTAATGTCACTTTGATCTGTGTGTCGCACACCACAGTTTTGGGATCTGCTTTTTAATTGAAGCCAAAAGCCGCAGTGTTAATTGCATTCACTGAAATATTCAACATTGAGCAATGGGTGGTGGTAGGTCTAATGTGAGACAGTAGTTGACTTGAGTATTTCTGAAAATTATTAATTTCATTTTCGAATCAATTAATTGAGTTGGCTGTTGCTGAATCGCTAATGGAAGGGATATTTCATCCTTTTGATGTTCTAGGTTGGACAAATTATTGCTCGACTGGAGTGACAAAACGCGTAGACCGTGAACAGTAGAATAGGCTTTCTTTACAAGTTTGTGGCTAAAGAGAAAAAAAAAATCTTTTGACAGCATCAGGCAGTCTCCCGTGGAGGTCTTTTATTTATCATTTATTTTATGACATTTTTAATTGATCATGACACAAATGATCCCGTAAAATTTATGAAACGTAGCGAAAGAAGACGTACAGTAAATAATGTATTAAATTTATTTTATCGCTTATTTTTTGGATCACTTAACGTCAACAACATTCTAGGCTATTTGTTTTCTAGTCTAGCAAATATGCTAAGATAACAAAGAAATTTCTAGTTGATTCGATTTTAAACTTGTTTGCTGTCAGATATAGTCCTAAATTTTATTTGCATCATAAATTAGTACAGTGAAATATTTCCCAAGCAACTCCAAAAGTCTCTGCATTGTCATTAGAACTGTTTAAACAGTGGGCCCAGTTTTAGTTTACTATACAGTGCGTGTCGTTATTTCCTTCTTTGATCTAAGCCATATAAATCCCCAGCATTGATCTACCCAGTTCACCTAATCCCTAGGTGTGAATTTTGTATCGCTTATACTCATGTTCCACGTAGTGAAATCTGGTATTATGGAGCTCCTCTACCCCAGAGTTGGGCGCCGGCCATGGCGCAGTGGTTAGCGTGTCGAAACACTGCGCGTGAGTTTCAATGTTCTGAATCCCAGAACACACCAACAGTTTTTTCATGGTCTCATCTCTCGCGAACGTCTGACAAATATCCGAGAGTATTCTTCTTCTTCTTCTTCCTTTTTCAGCGAGGTTATGATCCGAAAACTAGGGATCACAACCCTCCCACTTCACCGCATTTCTACTGATCCGCCTGTGGGGTTCGCCTATTTGACCACAGAAAATATCGGCAGGCCCACCGATTTTGGATCACTCGGTTACTGAGGCCAATGAAATGCCGATGTCGTCGCATTTGTCTGAACCAGGCGTTTATAGGCCTACCTTTCCTACATCGCGATGTCTTTGGAACGTGCATTAATATTGCCTGTTTAACGGGGTTCAAATGATCTCTTCTTTGAACATGGCAATACCAGCTGAGCCGGTCGCGCTCTATTCTTTGTACGATGCTTTCCTTGATGTGAAAGCTTCCACGGATCTTCGAACTTCTTATTCGATCAAGCGTGGTCACTCCTGCTGTCATGCGAAGCATCTTCATCTCAGCTGCCGTTAATTTACTCTCATACTTTTTGTACATTGTCCAACATTGTGAACCGTATGTGAGCGCTGAACGCACAACTGCGGTGTAGAGCCTTCCTTTCAACTTAGGGGGCATTTTTCTGTCACAGAAGATAGCGGAATTTTCTCGCCACTTCATCCACCCTACGCTTACACGATGATTGATGTCGTCATCACAAGTTGCTTTGCTATTGATCATAGATCCCAGATATTTGAACTTTTCGCACTTGGGAAGCACTGTTCCATTCAAATAAATGTCTGGAATAGGCCTGAGTGGATCAGAGAACGGGCACGAGCACAAGTACTCTGTCTTTTTTGAATTAATGCGATTCCCATTTCCCTCCAAAACGTCCACCCACACATCAAGTGCTCGTTGCAGGGACGTAGGATCCTCACTTATGATGGCTCCATCGTCAGCAAAGAATAACTGATGTACCTTGAGCTTGATCACTTTACCTTCAAGCAGATAATCAAGGACTGTAATAAAGAGCAAAGGACTTAAGACGCTTCCCTGGTGCACCCCGACTTTGATTGGGAACTCTTCGGTTACTCCAGCGGGGCATCTTACTCCTGTCTCTGCTCCTTCGTACATGTCCATGATCATCTGCACATAGGTTTCTGGAACCCCTCGATGTCTTAGCGCCACCTATATCAAATCTCGTGGTTGTCTGTCGAATGCCTTTTCAAAGTCAACCAATGCAATATGCAAATCCCTTAAGGAATAACGATGTTTTTTCATTATGATCCTTATACTTTGGATTGCATCTGTGGTTGATTTACCCGAGACAAACCCGCACTGATCATCAGATAGCCGTATTATTTTTCGCAGTCGGCCACCTAATACCCGCTCAACGATCTTCATGGTGTGTGACATCAGCTTGATCGAACGGTAGTTATCACAGTTTCGCGTATCACCCTTCCCTTTGTATACAGGGAGAAGGTAACTTTCCCTCCATTGATTCGGCATTGGGTCACCTCTCACGAACTTGGAGATGAGAATTCTGAGCCACCTGAACCCGATGTCTCCCATCTTTTTCCAGAACTCAGAGGGCATCTCGTCTGGCCCAACCGCTTTTCGTTTTTTCGAGTATGGTTGACCGCCTCACTAACTTCTTCGACTGTAATGTCGGGTATTTCTTCACAGTTAGGGGTGGCTCTTGGAAAGTATAGCACGAGAAACTGTTCATTTAAAAGTTCTTCACAATATTGCCACCACCTCTGCAGAATTTTGTCGTCATCCACAAGAAGCTGGCCATGAGCGTTGTTAATGAACTTTGGCGCACGAATCTCCTGAGCATTCTTCCTTCTTTGGGCGGCTATTTTGAAGATGGTTGCGCTCTTGTTCATATTGTGTCTTCGCTGCTCCTGGATAACCTGGTTTGCATTAGCAACCGGGAAAGATATTTTCTCCCCTCCGTACTCTCTGCTTGAAGCTGGGCGCACTTCTACTTCGCTTTTTTCTTGCAACATCTGTATTCCATTCCGAGGCGAACTTTTTAGTCACTATTGTTAGAGGGGCACTTTGACCAAGCTTTGAAAGTCACTTTCTTCTCATTTATCACCTTCTTAGCTTCATCACTCCACCACCATGTTTCTTTGGCGTGTTGATAATGGCCTTTTGAAGCTCCTAACAGTGATTTGGCCTTCCTTAAGCAAGCTCGCTGTTGGGGATCCACATATTTTGTGCTCTGCACTCTTCATTCTCAGCTCCGTTGATGGTGTGAGAGAGGTAATTTTCCATTACAAAAACAAAAGCCTCGCAATTTTCTTTGTCCAGATTATACCACTTGATTTTCTCAAAGACCCTTGTTTGTTTGCTTTTCTTCGGTGTTTTCATAAAAATGTATGTTAGCAGGAGACGGTGTTGCCGAGGGATTGCCTCACCCAGGATCACTTTTCAATCTTTTACCCGAGGCTTCATGAAACTGGCTACCAAATGGTAGTCAGTTTGGGTTTCATCTCCACCACTGCTGTAAGTGATCAGGTGTCGGCTTTGTTTGATCAACATGGTATTTAACAGGATAAGACCGTGTGATTTGCACATGCTTAGGATGTTTTCACTAGAAAGGTTCCTGGTGCCATATCCTAGTCCTCCATGGCAGTCTTCATAGTCTTCGTTTGACTTCCCGACATGTCCATTTAAATCTCCTCCAACAAACAGAAACTCTTCCTTTGGGATGTTCTTAAGGAGATTGTGGAAATCTAGCCAAAATGCATCTTTATCTATCCGATTGCACCCATTTTGGGGAGCATATGCACTGACAATATTCCACACCTCTCCTTGTATTACTAGTTTGAGAGACATCAAACGGCCGCTGGACTTCGAAATGCTCAAGACGTTACCAAGTAGCTCTGCCGCAAGGATGATACCGATTCCGTTCTTAGCCTTTTCTGTTCCGTAGTAGAACATCTTGTAATCTTTTGTCCTAACGTCCAAGAAACGCGCCCGATTTCCGGTGTTTTTCCATTTCGTGTCTTGGACACACAAGATAATCACCCGCCTTCTATTCATCATCTCTTCCAGCTCGTAACTTCAACCGGTCATGCTTCCAACGTTCCAACTCCCGACCCTCAAATTTCTTCCAAACTGTTTCATTATTTTGCTAGCCCCCGGAATCCGTATAGCTCTGACCCGAACATTTCTGCTCGGTCCAGGATCAGTATCATGTACAGCAGTGGTAGTGCCTGGCGGGGTAGTGCCTTTCCTTTTTGCAAGTATTACCATAATGATACAGTTTTGCAATATTACCATATTGCGATGGTGTTTTTTGTTTGACACGTGCATGCTCCTGTTTTAGTATTGTTTGATCTTTCTTTTATGACACCGGTGATCTCCAGTCGTGTCAACCCACAGACTCGCATGCACATTTGTGGGAGGGTTTTTAAGGTAGTATATGTGTCGCTAGGCTCACTTGGGTGTTATATTGCCTAGATCTGATTTGTCCCCTTAGTCGCCTAGACAAGCGCTAGTCGTTGGGTGATGCAGTGATATTCTTAGCCCGTCCCTGCACGGGGAAAATATCCGAGAGTATTGTCGTCCCAAAAAAGGTTTTCAAAAGCAAAATAAAAATTTCCCTTTGGATACGGACAAAGCTGTAGGTCCCTTCCATTCGTGCGAAAAATATAACGCACACAACACGAGTGGTTGCGAAAAGTTTGGCCTAGGCCCTCCATGGGCAGTTGCGCCAAATATTTTTTTTATTATTTATTATTATAACTTCTTTATTAATATAAAGTTTACAATTTTAAATATTAAAGAAGATACAAGCATGACAAAAACGAAATCTGGCGTAAATTGACATTACTTAAAAAAAAGAAATCTATTAGAAATTGAGAGCTGTTGAATTGTAATTGTTTAAAGTCTTACACTTTGAAGTCTTACAATTGAATTTGACAACAAAATTAAACAACAAAAATTAATACCAATAATCTTGCATGGTTTTGACTTAAATTAGCCATAAAAGCTGTTTCGATAGCTAAAAGCATGATTACAGTAATTGAAAATAGTACTCCAACTTAATACACTATTCTATAATTGCTCAGCCTCTTCAAATGAGAGAACACTCTTAGAAAAATAGAGGATGCACAGCTCTCGCAATATAGGATATATTGCTAAAAACTGAAATACGGTCTCATTCTCATTTAGATTACAAATTTTTATGGTACAAATTCCTCGCAGATCATATCTATGCGCTATATAATTTAGAGGCAATATCTCCGTTCCGACCTTAAAAGTCAAACTCATCTGGTAGACTGAAAGTTCGTTGCAATGAAATAACTGCAAGTTCCCAAAGCGTGATTAAGTCTTTTGTATACCTGTCTGCTTAACGACGCATTTACTCTGATCAAACATTGCTGAAAGAAAGACTCGTCTTTCGACACGCACTCGTCATCGACACGCACCACCTTTTCATCGATTTCAAAGTTGCCTATGATAGCGTGTATAGAGACGAGTTATACAGAGTCATGTCTAATCTTGGCATCCCTGCCAAGCTCGTCCGTTTGTGCAGAATGACGATGAAGAACTCTCGCTGCTCCATTAAAGTCGGTAAGAACATCACCGAACCGTTCGATGTCAGGAAAGGTCTTAGACAAGGTGACGCGCTATCATGCGATCTCCTTAACATAGTAGTTGAGAGAATTGTACGAAACTCACAAGCCAACCCCGGAGGTACAATCTTCTTCAAGTCTGTACAACTACTCGCTTATGCCGATGACATTGACATAATCGGAAGAACTCAGCGGGCAGTCAATGGGGCATTTACGAGTATTGAGACCGAGGCAGCAAAGATGAATCTAGCGGTCAATGAAAGCAAAACAAAACATATGCTGTCTACAAAAAAGGACACCCAACATCGGCGTCTTGGACAGAACGTCACAATGAACAGATATAATTTTGAGGTAGTAAAGGATTTTGTCTACCTAGGCTCTATGGTCAGCTCCGCAAATGACATCAGTAGGGAGATCACACTGAGAATTACTCTTGCCAATCGTTGTTTCTATGGGCTAAAACGGCAATTGAGTAGCAAAGCCCTATCTCGAACTACTAAGGTAACTCTTTATAAGACATTAATCATCCCAGTCCTGCTGTATGGCGCAGAGGCATGGGCTTTGACAAAACCGGATGAGGATGCCCTTGGTTATTTCGAGAGAAAAGTTCTTCGAGCGATCTTTGGTCCCGTATGCATAGACGGTGAGTGGAGGAGAAGGTACAATGCTGAACTATACGGCCTGTACAAGGACATCGACTTATCCAGAAGAGTTCACATACAGCGACTAAGATGGCTGGGTCATTTAGAGCGGATGGAGCCAAACCTTCCCGCTAAGAAAGTCTTCGAATCCACTCCGGACGGACGGCGCAGTAGAGGACGACCTCGTGGTAGGTGGTGCAAACAAGTGGAGGGGGACCTCAACCAACTTGGCGTGCGCAACTGGAGGCAGCTGGCTCGTAACCGTGCTGGCTGGAGAGGTTTGTTGGTTGAGGCCTAGGTCCACCCCGGACTGTAGCGCCATCTAAGTAAGTAACCAATGGGCCAGCACAATAGATCTTAAAGGTCGCATTGCACTTAGGCTGCAATCATCGTACCGTATCGTAGAGGATAAACCAAGAGCAGCTAGTTTGTAAAGTAGTGCGTTTCTGTTGACGGTGTCGAAGGCGGATTTAAAGTCTACAAAAAATTATTATAACTAATAATATAAAAATAGATATATAAAGGCGAACCCCACATGCGGATCAGTAGAAATGCGGTGAAGTGGGAGGGTTGTGATCCCTTGTTTTCGGATCATAGCCTCGCTGATAAAAGGAAGAAGAAGAAGATAAAAATAAATATAATTAATTAAAAATACTTGTAATTGTGTAAATTTGATCCACCGTCGAAAAACTGGAGCGCCAACCAGCCTGAAAAATACTAAGATTGTTGTTTGATTCATCCCAGGTGACTAGCCTGTGGTGTAGTATTTGTGCGAAAATCTTCCTCAATGTACAAAGTATAGAAATACCACTATAATTTTCAGGTTTACTGCTGTCCACTTTCTTAAGAATGACAAAAATTAACGATTTTAAACACAACTCTGGGAGCGTTTTCTCAACCAAAATTTGTTAAACAAATTAAGTAAAAACCTTAGAAAAACTGGCGTTGCGTTTTTACAAAACTCTACATGCATGTATGTATGCACCCTAGAGTTAAGGAGCATTTTAACGTCGAACCAATCGTATTTCGCATTTGGTATCCAGAAAAGATAGTGATGTGTTCTTTCGTATATCTTCGATGTCCTTGGCTTCTTTAGCAGAACTTGTGGCTTTTTTTTTCTTTTTTTGTGGGGTGAGTTCGATATGTCGTTAGTCTTGTTGCCGATTTCAAGGAGTTCATCGAAATCATTCCGTGCCGCAGCAATCAGGGCGATACGCATGTTTCCGAGCAGTCAAGCGGAAAAAAGTGCATAATGCTTGAATCGCAGCTCCCGCAGGATGATGTTTCATGGGTACTAGTATGAGAGTTGGTTTATTTCCTTCCAGTTCTTATTGCTTGCACTATTTTAGGACTTCTCCCTCGAAGTTCTGTTCTTGTTATCAACAACCCTTCAAGTTGGAAATCAATTTTCTGAGTCAACCACTTTTCTGGAGAGCTAGATACGTTAATAGGCTTCACAAATTTGAGATTATTATAGCAAGAGGTGGAACTGATCTGTGGGCCGGTGACTATGTGAGATGTTCAGACATCCCGAGAGTCAAATTAAATCTTGCCAGCACGACTTTTGTGGCTTGTATCTATTTGAGCCATTCACAAGCGTTTTCATGGCAGTCTCTGGTTCTATATAAATAGTTTGATGTCTCCCGAGGCCTTCGAATGTGCTTAGCTAAGATTTAAGCTGCCTTAACAGATGGAATCGTTAAGTCCCAGTCTTACGGGAGGCTGTAGCATTATAAAAACAAATCAAAAACGCCATACAGACACATTTCCCAAAGATTTTTGTGAACGGTTTACAGTTGTCCTTTTTGTTCTCGTTTGATCAACGTAGCCGTTTGAGTACTCATTATGTCATCTTAATGGACTTTTTCATAAATGGGTCGACGAATGGCAATGATAATGATAAAATATATTCCTTTTATTGTTCGTTATAAATTATTCTACGATCACTCATGCTTACGTCAAATACATTAAAACAACCTCACCCAGTGCAGCCCACCAATCATCGATGTGAACATTAATAATTATACCGTGCGATAATATGTTCGTCTGTCAGCTAGTGTCATCCAACCAAGTACTAAACGAACATCTTTCTTTCTCTCGCTCCCATTAAGTTAGAGACCAAGAAACAATCCATGCTGCATGTGGCACGGAACCAACACTGCAGACACGGACATGCAATCCATTTTTGGTGTCATGTTTTTCATGGCAATTTGTCTTCGTATTCCTTTGATGGGAGACGGTTCTTAGACCCGTCGTAGTAAAAGTATTTCGCGCGACACAGAGGTCTACAATAGGTAACCGATAAAGGGGGGAACCGGTAAAGCTAAGACTGCCATATTACAGCGTCGGGAAATGTCATGAAATATTTTCAAAGTTTTTGTTTTTTTTATATCAAATAAGACGAGGCAGCATCATTTCTTGTATCTTAATCGTCGCGCGGGCCACACACGGGTTACACGCGCCCTAAAAATGCGTTCCCGCTTTTATATGGCTAAAAATAACCGAACACATCAAATTGATGTTATAAATTATTCCATTTACATAATTTTTCATTAATTTACGCATTTCTGTGAATTGTCTGCAATATTTCGTCCAAAATGTCAACATGACAGTTTGCCGAATTCGAATTCGAATCGAAATATCGAAAAGTATTTTCAAATAGAACTGCATGTGGGTGAGATGAATGGGAAAATGCAGTGAATTTTAATGTGAAAGGAATACGACATTATAGAGCGATAGAGGAAATAGTTTCTCAGCTCGTGTATCTTTCGCTTTTGTGTGTTAATTGATGTTGAAAAACAAGGAACATCCATTTTCTCGGGCAGTCCATCCTTGTCGTTGTGCGACGATCACTTTTGAGAGGCAAATGTGGACGATGTGAGTTTGATTAATGTCTTGTGGGGAATTCATCATCGAGCGTGTAGCTTTTTTAAATGAGTTTTAAATAGATTACAAAACGCTTGGACAACACTCTTGGCAATGATGGTGGGAGTTGCATGAGTTTTTTTTAAAATCGTCATATATTAGCGGCTTTAGTCAATTCTTTCTCTCTCTGGGGAGTCTTTATTTTTGTTTAATAAATTAGCAGCACTTAACGCAAAACGATTTTGTTTGTTAATAATATTTCAGGGGATTGTCTTTATTTAAGCACTTGTGACAGTTAACATATGGAAGCACATTTAGAATAGTTGTGGAGGGCTGAAAATATTTCCTTGACAAAATTACAATTACATATATTAATTTACAATTTTCTAAGGAATATTTCAAAGTTTATCCTTTTACTTCAACTTTTTGAAGATATGAGAAGGTAGATGTTTGGATGCTCTGTGTTTGTCGTTGCAATGCAGATCAAGCTGACGCACAACTTAAAGGGCTAAAAGGGCTTGGCGTCTGAGTATCTTCTGTAAAACGACCCGACGCGACGTCCTATCGCGAAACTTAAACAAAGATACGGTCAAGAAAAGATGGGACCTGCTAGAGTGTTGGGAAGCAAAATACAGCGGCACTAAAAGCATTTACTAGCAGTATTTCAGTACAATATCTGTATGGGAATTAAAAGCTATGGACGCCACAATGACATTGAATATAATTCCTGATACACAATGTCTGGAAGCCGTCAGATACCGTTACATTCTCTGAGCACATATTAATCTGTTTTACCATTAATGAAGAAATAGAACCGATTATGCTGGACTCAAGGTGTTTTCAACAACGATCTAGTCAAAACTAGAGTCCTTAATAAATAAAACAAGGAAAGTAAGGAAAGAATTAAAAATAGAAAAGCCTACTAAAAAAGGTAACTGCAAGACTAAGAAATATTTCATAAACATACAGGGCTATTCAACAAGGCTCTGGCCTAAGCGCTTAGGGCATATGGTCAAAAGGACGCGGACGGAACTCAAACTAGCAAAAACATTGAAATTGTACCGTTAGACCAGATGGAGTAGAAATTTAAAGCCAAATACCTTGCGTACCCTAGCGGGTAAGGTTAGGTTGGGTAGGGTTATGAGGTTTTCATAAATACGCAAGGCACCAAGGTAGGCCCATCGAGATCCCTAGAAGAGAACCCAGAGAAAATCGATGGAGTTTAACTCATGCCGCAGGGAATGGTTGGCCATATAAATGGGCCATAAATCCGAAGAACACAATTTCTACCGATGAACGGTTCAAAATGGTAGTATATACGATCTGGAATTTATTCGAAACAAGCCCCCATTTTCAGTCAATAAGGTATCGGTCAGTGCCGCGGCTTACAGATAACATTTTTTACGGGAATCAAGCTTATGCATTCGCTTCAAATTACGTCTCAAACTCACTCTGCTGGATCTTTGAACACATATGCAGATGTCTATAGAAAGGAGAAAGCCGATGAGGTGGGTAGGTAATGTGGCGGTCCAAAAAGAACCCAATTAGCGCTTAAAGTGCGCCGTTTTGTTACCACGGACACGTGTCTACCTGTTGTAGTGGCTAGTTAAAGATGATGTTAAGTTTAAACCCAGCCCGTGGAGTTCAGAAAGAGGATTAGTTCTCCAATCCTCTTGTCCGCTATCTCTCTCAGATCCTCGGTTTGCCAAGAGTTTGTTGTCTGATCCTCGCCAGGGCCGGACATCTGCAAAGGAAATGACATAGGGATTCTTTCTCATTAATATCCTTGCAGCTCCTGCAAAATGTGTTGTGGGGGATACCAAGCTAACTGGCCAGTGGCCTGTGATAATAGCTACGATTTTGGCAATAACTGGTCTTGGTTTGCCTAGTAACTCTTTTGACCTGGGTTTGCTGAAACTGGGCCACGTCTTCCTAGATATGACACAGCTTGTGAGGTTGTTCCACCCGCAATTGGCTAGCTGGAGGAAGTGAAGGTGAATATAGCCCTTAACGGCACCAAGCGGAATGGCCGACTCTCGCCTGGCCAGCTCATCAGCGCGCTCATTTCCCTCATGGTTTCTGTGCCCTGGGACCCAGATGAGAGTGATTCTCGAGTGAGTGCTTTGTTGATTCAATTCAAACCGGCATTGCTCTACCAGTTTTGAAGAGATACAGACTGTGTCAATGGCCTTGATGGCAGCCTGGCTATCCGAAATAATAGCGATATTGTGATAAGATGTTGGAAGATTGTTTAGCAAGCGGCAGGCTTCTCGAATCGCAAGAAGCTCCGCTTGGAAAACGCTAGCAGAGTCTGGGAGACGGAAGGACCTTGATATATTCAGCTGCTCAGGGAAGATGCCTGCGCCGACTCCGCAGTCCATCTTCGAACCGTCCGTGTATATCCCTATATCATAGTTGCAGGTAACGCTTCCGTTCTTCCATTCTTCTCTGGAAGAGAATTTTGCTAAGAAGGATTTTCTGAAGTTGAGTTTGGGTATCGTGTAGTCGGTCTAGGGCGCAACCAGTTCACTTGGAATCGTCTCCAGGACCTTGCCGTGACCATATGGCCTTGTGGTCCAGCATCCATATTCCCTGAGCCGGACTGCGCTGCATATAGCTGTGTCTATGATGTGTAGTTCGAGAGGGATCAGATGCAAGATCACACTGAGAGCATCTGTTGGACAAGACCTCATTGCTCCTGTGATACCCACGCACGCCGATCTCTGTACTTTTTTTATTCTCTTGATATTGTACTTTTTGCTCAAAGCTGGCCACCAAACGATGCCGCCGTAAGTAAGAATTGGACGCACAACGGCTGTGTACACCCAAAGGGTCATCTTTGGCTGGAGTCCCCATTTCCTACCGATTGTTTTATTACAGGCATAGAAGGCTGCGCTTGCCTTCTTAATTCGCTGTTCTATATTGAGTTTCCAACAAAGTTTCGGGTCTAGAACCATGCCTAGGTATTTTGCACTGGAGCAAAGCGAGAGAGGCTGACCATCTAGTTTGGGGAGGGGGTGAATGCCGGTACCTTGGTTTTAGTGGTAAACAGCATCATTTCAGTCTTCTCCGGATTTACTCCGAGGCCACAGCTCGTTGCCCATGAGTGTATCTTATCCAGAGCCCTCTCCATGAGTTGACTTATCGTGGAGAGGAACTTTCCTGATACTAGTATAACCATATCATCCGCGCACGCAACCACCTTAGAATCCTCCCTATCAAGTCGCACCAAGATTTTAGTAATCGCCATTAACCAGAGCAGGGGGGAGATGACTCCGCCTTGTGGAGTTCCTCTGTTTACCGTCTTAGTTGTACTACTGTTGCCTAGTGTTGCTTGGATTATACGAGTACTGAGCATAGAAACTATCCATTGGCTAATGCCGATGAACTAGCAACAAAAGTTTCATAACTGAAACATTTCTTCAGCGATTTTTCCAAACTACAAAGCCACAGTAAGTAAATATTTGAGATAATGCCCTGTCCGCTAATTGGAATCACCTCTCAAATTCTCTCACAATTTTCCTGTCTGTGAATACGTTTGAATATTGTATTACATATGACTGCCGACAGGGTGAAATTTAAAAAAATTAAAAAGAATTCTACGACGGCGCTGTTCATAATGCAACAAAGTACGAACAAACAAGTGAGTTCTTCTTAATTTTTTTTCAGCATCTATACACTGGCGGACTTAAGTTCATCGAAGCTTACGAACGGCCACCTCACTCTTTTTCACCTCTTGTTACTTGCTTCTTACCCTGAAGTTCCCTTCTGATAGAATATAATTAAGTGCAAGTGCATATTTTAATTCCAATTTTGACTTGTTCGCCCTTGTTTCACATTTGACCATCGTATTTAGTACTAACTAATGAGGTTCACTATCTCGATTATGCTCTTACACTGTACGACAGCATCAACCTCCGAACAGACCCTTTCAGGGCGGAAACCTGCTTTGATAGAGCGTTCCTTTCCCAGAGATAATGAGATGATCAACTTCTACACACCTCCCCTTTCCACACACTTTCTCTAAATTTTCCTGTGAAAATGTCAAATTTTAAAATTTGCTATCGTCTGCATGATTAACTTGTCACTTCAATTGATTGTTACAAACTAGGTGATAATATCCTACCCTCTGAAAATCCCCTTGCTGACTCCTGTGTTGCAAGTTTTCCGTATAGATCGTAGATAGTTTTCGAAAAAAAATCCTACTTTGGGTTTGCTTTTCCAATATTGTGGCCAGGATGGAATTTATTTTCGGAAAATATGTAGAACTTTTTTAAAGAGGATATATGCGCATACTTACTTACTTAGGTGGCGCTACAGTTCGGGGTGAACCTGGGCCTTAACCAACAAGCCTCTCCATTTAGCTCGGTCTTTAGCTAATTGCCTCCAGTTGCGC
The DNA here is from genome assembly GCA_945910035.1 of Brachypalpus laphriformis. Lineage (NCBI taxonomy): Eukaryota > Metazoa > Arthropoda > Insecta > Diptera > Syrphidae > Brachypalpus > Brachypalpus laphriformis. The sequence continues at coordinate 254,313,090 of OX246754.1, forward strand.
ACTCCAAGTTGGTCGAGGTCCGCTTGAACTTGTGCGCGCCACCTACAGCGAAGAGGTCCCTCGGGCTTAGATTCGAAGACTCTGCGGGCCGTAGCGTTGGTGTCCATTCGCTCTACATGTCCTAGCCATCTCAGACGTCCAATACGCAGTTTTTTGACTAGGTCGATGTCGCTGTACAGCTCGTATAGTTCGTGATTGAATCTTCTCCTCCAAAACCCGTCAACGCAAACGGCACCGAATATCTTACGAAGAATTTTTCTCTCGAAGCGACCAAGGATATCTTCATCCGGGTCTTATACGAAGTCTCCTTAGTAGTTCGAGATAGGGCTTTACTGTTGAATTGCCTTATAAGCCCCAAAAAACAGCGATTGGCAAGAGTTATTGTTCGCTTGATTTCTGCGCTGATGTTGTTCTCAGAGTTTAGAGCAGAGCCAAGGTAGGCAAAGTCCCTTACTACCTCGAAGTTATAGCTGCCCACCGTGACGTTTTGTCCAATTCGTCGGTGTTGACTTTCCCTTCTTGTTGACCGCATATACTTGGTTTTGCCCTCGTTTATCGCTAAACCCATTTTGGCCGCTTCCGCCTCAATGCTTGCAAACGCACCGGTGACAGCCCGCTGAGTTCTTCCGATAATGTCTATATCGTCGGCGTATGTAAGCAGTTGTACAGACTTGTAATAGATTGTGCCTCCGGTGTTGGCTTGTGAGTTCCGCACAATCCGTTCAAGTACAATGTTAAAGAAGTCACATGACAGCGCGTCACCTTGTCTAAAACCTTTTTTGACATCAAAGGTCTCGCTGAGGTCATTACCGACCTTGATGGAGCAGCGAGCGTTCTCCATCTTCAGCCTGCACAGACGGACAAGTTTGGCAGGGATGTCAAAACTAGACATGGCTCTATAAAGCTCTTCTCTATAGATGCTGTCATAGGCGGCCTTGAAATCGATAAAGAGGTGGTGAGTATCGATTTGGAATTCTTGGGTTTTCTCCAGGATCTGCCGAAGTGTGAAGATTTGATCGGTGGTGGACTTTCCTGGCCTGAAACCGCACTGATAGGGTCCAATCAGGCTGTTGATAAAAGGTTTCAGGCGTTCACACAATATCGCAGAAAAGATCTTGTATGCGATGTTGAGGAGACTGATGCCTCTATAATTGGCGCAATTGAGGGGGTCTCCTTTCTTGTGGATCGGGCAAACGATGCTGAGGTTCCATTCATCAGGCATACACTCGTCTGACCAAATCTTAGAGATGAGTTGGTGTATGCACTCTACCAATTCATCCCCAGTTGTCTTGAAAAGTTCGGCCGGTAAGCCGTCAGGTCCAGCAGCCTTGTTGGATTTTAGCTTGGATATTGCTATCCTCACTTCGTTTTGGTCAGGTGGACGGACGGAAATTTTGACTATCATCGTCTATGTTGAATGGTTCATTCTGCCTGACAGATATATGCGCATACATCCCTATAAATTCTCTTGCTTATATGAAATAATAAATAAAAAAAAAATAATTACTTAAATACATATTTGGCACAAACAGCCCATGAAGGGCCTAGAGCCTAGCTTCTCGCAAACACTAGTGTTTTGTGCGTTATATTTTTCGCACGAATGGGAGGGACCTACAGTTATATGCCGCATCAGAAAGACAATTTTTTTTTTTTTTTTGAGAAGTTTTCTCATGACAACAATGTAAATCAATGTCTCGGATGTTTGTCACACGTTCGCGAGAGCTGGAACCGTGAAAAAATGGTTGGTGTTTTCTATAATTCAAAAATTTAATCTCAAGTGCAGTGTTCCGACACAATAACCACTGCACCATGGCTCCCACAATTACTTAAATGATTCAACTGCTTCAACTGCTTTACATCTACCAGTCTACTCGCAAATTGAAGAACCTTTTCGAATATTTGTATATTTAGGTACTGTCAAATATGGAACCTCGCGGTAAACCTCGATAAATCAAAAATAATGATTTTTAAAAAGGGGTCTGGTGGCCGATAGAATGCGAAATGGCATTTCAACGGACAACCCTGAAACTGTGAAACAATACAGGTATCTTAGAGTGATGATAATTTGTAATCTCAATATGGAACCCCACTTGAAGACAGACGAATAAAAGCAAAAAGTGCCATATGCGCAACCTGCAAGAGATGTTTTTCAAATAATCTCGTTGACCATAGCGTGAAGTACAACGTTTTTCAAGCGGTAGCTGAATCAATAGGTGATGTATGCAGCACAATTTTCGGGATACAACCAGTACGAAACCATGGAGAAACTGTTAAGGTATTTCATTAAAAGAAACTTCAGTTTACCGAGTACAACATCCAATTATATAATAAACATAGAAACTGGATTATCACCTCTATTCATCAAAACCTTGAAACGGCATGCGGACTACCTCATCAAAGTTTTAGAGATCCCTGATGACAGACTTCTGTCAAGGTGACCAAAAACTCGGAATAAAAGAATTACTGCGTATTTATTAATTTAACGGATAACAACTGAACTCTAGGGATAATTGTGGAAGGGTATATATACAGGGTGGGCCAACTACAAGTTTCTTTTTAAAAATTCAATAAAATGAACAAAATGAAAGTTTTTCCATGTATTATGGCTTTATTAGTAAGAGCAAATATTCCCATTAATTATGGAATACAACGTCGTTCAAGTGGCTGTCTCGGCTAGCCTCGCAATAGCGCATTCTATCACTCCAATTTTCCAAGACCTTGTTGATGGTTTCGGGCTGTAGCTCACGGATTGCTTGGATGATATTGGCCTTAAGTGCTTGAATCGTTTCCGGATTGTTGGCATAACATCGGTTCTTCACGGTTCTCTACAAAAAAAAAGTCCAAAGGGGTCAAATCGCAGCTCCGAGGCGGCCAATTGACATCGCCAAGACGGCTGATAACACGATTTGGGAATTTGGTGCGCAAAAGACCGATTGTGGCATGGGCTGTGTGGCATGGCGCGCCATTATGCATGGACCAGAGGTCGTCCAAATACATGTCTTCAATTTCAGTAAAAAAAAAGTCGTTAACATGGCTCTGTAACGCCCACCGTTGACCGAAATGTTATTCCCAGCCTCATTTTCAAAGAAAAATGGTCCAATGATGCCACCACTTCACAATCCGCACCAAACTCTCAATCTCTGTGGATGCATTGGCTTCTCGACAATAACGTGCGGGTTTTTCGAGCCCCAGATGCAGCAATTTTGTTTGTTAACGTAGCCCCCGAGATGAAAATGTGCCTCGAGGGAAAAGATGATTTTTCGCCCAAAATCGTTGTCCAATTCAAGCTGCTCTAAGGCCCAAACTGCGAAGCGATAACGAAGCGGATAATCGTGCGCTTTCAATTGCTGAATCAATTGGACCTTGTAAGCGAATAATCACAGATCTTTGTGCAGAATTCTCCTCAGGCTAGTGCGTGAAATTTTGAGCTGTTGAGATTGATGACGAGTTGATGTTCGTGAATTGAGTCTCACACTCTCGGCTACAGCAGCCACATTCTCGTCTGTGCGCACCGTACGACGACGGGGACTATGAGTGTTGTTCACTAGCATACCAGTCTCACGAACTTTTTGCACAAACTTGCGTACAACAGGCGCGGTGGGTGCTTCATTTCGGCCAAAACTTCTTTTCAAAAAACGCACTGTTTGGGCTACACAGCACTCACTTTGGAAATAAGTTTTCAATATTTCCCAATGCTGTTCAAATGTAAAGCGACTCATTTCGTTCCGCGGAGGTATGATACTGACTTTCTGTCAAGATTTCGAGTGGGAAACAGCTGTCAGTGTCAAAATAACCTATGATTTAAAAAGAAATCACTAGATGGCCCGCCCGTTACATATAATGGAGAGGGTAATTAAGGGATATAACCGGTTGTTGTTGACACTTGCAAAAATTATTGCAACGAGGACAATCGAAAGGATAACACTGTGCTATAGGAAATTAGAGAAGCTTGCAGCGTATTGCGGAAGAGAATTCACTTTCGTGGGTGGGACTGGAAGATACTACAACGATGCGCTCTATAATTTTATTGCAAAAGTGGACGAACAGTACAGAGAAGATTGCCTAAATATGGCTATACATATCATCAGTATACAGATCTAACTTCAGAATTTTAAAGCATAATTTGTGTGATAAGAATTACTTCAATAATAACAACAGCAAAGAAATAATATCGTCTTTTTTTAAGATGTGAAGCGAACTTATACACCTTAATTATATCCCGCACCGTCCTGACTTACCAATCTGCTGTAGCCTTTGCAATCTATCAGAGAGGGAAGATGTTATCCATTTTATTGGCATATGCCCTATTCTTAAAGAAATATGAATACACTTTCTAGATAGCTATACGAAATCAAAAGAAGAAGTTTTAGCTCTCCTCATCTGCGAAAGCGGTGTTAAAAAAACTTTTTTATTATTATCAATCAGCAATAATCTATCGAAACAAAATCATAAATGAGGACTTTAAATTTTTTAAAGCAAAAAATTAGTTCAGATATCACATGATTTACCTGTAATGTATTCATAACTTTACAAAGTTCACTTGCTATTAAATGTTTGATCTAATGTATAATCACCAGACAGAAGACGTAAGTTTACGCGTTGTTTTCTAGAAATCTTAAAGAGCTAAAAATCACATCAAAATATTTGTCTTGGCTCTACCAGTACGATAGCCAAATATTTATTCAAAAACTTAGATAGATTGTGAGGTGAATACCATTCTGCAAAAGTGATTTTGTTCACCAATTTTCTAACCATACGAATTGTATAAATTGAAATAACGAAGAATATGCTAGTGGTTTTCTTTTTTTTCAGAATTCTAAATAATCCTGTGTAGCCATTATAATTTTTCAGACAAGTTTTAAAAAAAAAATCTTCCTTACGGCGACTATCCAATGTATTTTATGGCCTCAAAACAGGTACAAATTTGAATTCCATTCATCCCAAGTTACACACAATTTAAAAACGTATCCATTTCTATAAGAGACCACAAATTTATTACGTGTCAACGAAAAGAATTTGAACTTCAAATCAACGGAAAGAACCACAATTTTCCTCTCGTAATGTATCTATGTCACCCAATTCCGAGAAGATTTCTAAGTTTTTGTTTTTTTTTTAACTTAACATCACCTTTTCCGTGCTTAAGGGGGAATTTTAAAACATTTTCTATAACAGGGAATGAAAAATGCTTTCACTTCTTGTGTCATTCGAATGGATCGTCTGAATAAATCAAAGAATCTGTTTTGACTTCTACTTATTGTCGGTCATAATGGGAATGTATTGTAGTGTGCACTCGTTTGGTTTTCCAAATTTGTTTATGACGTTATCATAGGGAGCATCCTTGTCATTAAGGTGATGTTTTACATTTTCTCATTGGAGGACATCGATATTAATTTGATGCACAAATATTGTCAAGTGAGCTTTCATTCAGATATGTTTAATATATTACTCCTATAATATAGGTTTATGCTTGAAGTAGTCGTTGAAACAATGACGGTTTTATTTAATAATGTAATGTAATCCATTTTGGAGTCACACCGAAACAATTTCAAGAAACGCTTATATTTCCGAACAATAAACAAGGAAGCAAAACTGATCCAGGATATTATAGAAGCATTTCTTTCCCGCAAAATATTTACAAGCTATACTCCAAAAACGTCTGCCTGAATTACGATAGCAGCAGAATAGGCAAAGAATAATTCATCTATAGGTACTATGAATAAGACAACTTGAATTGAACTTAGAACTTCGATGTTGCTTTATTGGTTGTTAAACGAAGAATAAATGTCTTTTGCAATATATTTTCAGAAAATAGAAAAATATCACAAAAGGATTTTGCATAGCAACAACTTAGACTTGATGTTTGCTTAGTTCATTATTTGCACAGTTAAATGTTGCAGGTGTATCTTTAATTTATAGTGCTGTTATGATGTGGGTGATATGCGTATCATAACCCCTGCGTGGATAAGTTGTAACAAACTTCTCAAAGAGTTTCAAGCTTCTGGGCAGGATATTCCACAGTCGACCATATCTTTGTGCTACGAAATATTGCGGAATACTTAACACGGGGCAAGAAACTACATCTTTTCGTAGATTTCAAGGCGGTGCGTTTGATATAGTGAATCTTAATTCTCTACTGTTTAAGCTGTTTGGTAAGAGGATGTCTGGAAAATTTAGATGCATGGCAACTGTTTGGGACGGTGAATGCAATATATGTCGGAGTCTTTTCCAACAAAGTTCGATGTGAGACCATCTTAGTTTGTTATTTTCATTAAGGACATTACAGACAGGATATGGTAATAAAGGCATTATTGTTTGTGAGCGACATTATGTTACTCGCCTGTTCTCGCTTCAATTGATGATACTTGTACATCGTCTTTTCGAGTATTGCTGCGCTTGGAATCTGACGGTGAATCTAGACAAATTGAAGATCATGATTTTCAAGAAGGGTGATGGAAGACCTTGTCCCATCGAAAAGTGGTTCTACAGCGGAGAAAGGGTCGAAGTTGTCAAGGAGTATAAATATCTTGGTGTATATTTTACGGCAAATTTAAGCATGGGGAAGCATCTCACAGAAAAACCAGCGAAGGCTAAAACGGTAGTAAGCAGATCTTGGAAGAGATGTTTTACAAACAAAAACATAACTCACTGCAGCAAGTTTTGAATTTTTGAAGCAGTGTCTGAATCGATTATGATTTATGCGGCGCAGGTGTGGGGTTGAAAGCATTGTGATTCAATAGAAAAGCTGTAGCTATGTACTTCGACAAAAGAACGTTTCACTTTCCATCGAATACGCCAAATTATGCAATTATGCTGGAAAGGGGGTTGTCTCCACTCTTTATTAAATCCTTAAAGTTACTATGTTTTAAAAGCCATGAAAATGACAAATGAAAGATGTCTAAGACAGCTGCACTGAAAGCTATACGAAGTAAAGCTGATTGGTATGGAGAATAGTTGGGGCTATCTCGGCCAAGCCGAACTGTGCTGAGCCTGGATGTGAAGGAATATGTGTTATGGAAACCAATTTTGTACCAGTTGAGTCCCTGCGTACATGGCCAATGTAGAAAAGCTTTCTTTACGTGAAGCAACAACAAATGACAGATTTCGATGATACTAAGACTACGAAAGGAACTGCTTAACTTGAAATACACAGGCGATCACTAAGATGAGGCCATACATTTTGCAATCGATTTTCACTCGTTATCCCTGTTGGAAATCTTGTACCCCGAAACTTTTACTACCTGTGAACAGGTACATATTTTCCCAACAGGATGTCATAAAATTAAAGGGTAAATAAGAAACGACCGTTGGAATTTCCCAAAATCAAACAATGAACTACTTAAAAAGCGTATAAAAAGATGCGCCACTTGGATGAGGCCATTGCGAATTTTTCGTTGCAGGAGTTCACCTCAGCGATTTTTTTGTAAACTTTTGTTAAAAATATTTAAAAAGCGTTGAAAATAACTGTTTTTATTTAGTTAAAAAAAAAATGGGTTCCGTAAAGACTTTGACAGCGACAGAAAGAGGAAAAATAGATGCTTTCAAGGAGATAGGACTCTCAGGCCGAGAAATTGCAAGGAGGCTTAATAGAAGTAAGACTGTTGTAAACAGTTATCTGACGGATTCACAACAAAACAAATATTTGGCGCAACAGCTCTTTAAAGTGCCAGGGCCTAGCTTCTCGCAACCACTCATGTTGTGTGCGTTATATTTTTCACACGAATAGAAGGGACCTACAGTTTAGTGCCGACTCCGAACAGCGATTTGAGAAGCCTTTTCGTGACAACAATACTCTCGGATGTTTGTCAGACGCTCGCGAGAGGTGGGACCGTGAAAAACTTTTTGGTGTTTTCTGGGATTCGAACTTGGAACCTCATGCGTAGTGATCCGACACACTAACAACTTACGCCACGGCGCCCACAACACTATGGGAAAAATCAAAAAGGACGCACGGCAGAAGCAACAACATTGGGAGAAAAGCGATTAATTCGACGGCTTGCCTCAAATTCTACTCTACCAGCGACTAAAATAAGGACCAACAGCGGAGTATCGGCCAGCGTAACAACGGTCCGAAGGATAATACGAAAAAGTGGTACTATACAGAGAACAAAACTTAAAAAGGAACCTGTTTTGAGGCAAGTACACAAGGAGCGTCGAATGAATTTTGCACGAGCAAATGTCGCTTGAAGCAGTGAATGGAAACGCGTTGTCTTTTCGGGTGAAAAAAAGTTTAACCTTGACGGCCCCGATGGTTACAACTTTTATTTCCATGATCTAAGAAAGAAGGAGCTTATTTTGGCAAGACATCACAGCCGTACATCAGGTGTAATAATGTGGGGAACTATTACCTACTATGGCACAATCGAGTTGGAGTTTTTGTCCACAACAATGAACGGAAACAACTAAAAATGTTTGCTGGAACGGTCATTTCCAAAAGTGAAAAACATTTTCAGACCCCTGCCTTGGATTTTTCAACAAGATAATGCCCCCATTCACACTTCCAGGGTTGTTAGAAGTTAGATTCAATCAGAAGACGTGGAACTTTTGCCATGGCCGCCCTATTCACCGGACTTAAACATAATCGAAAATGTTTGAGCATGGTTATCTCGTAAAGTGTATGAAGGCGGCAGACAATTTGAAGACAAGGACACTTGAATCGAAGCTATTCGTGATGCCTGGGCCCAAATTTCTTTTGATTATTTCCAAAAAATTGTATGATTCTATTCCAAACCGTCTTATAGAGGTAATATCGGCGGGCATACTCATTATTAATGTAGAAAAACGTAATAAATAAATGTTTTAAAACCATAAAATGGAAATATTTTATTCATTTTTTCCTTTCTTTCGATGATTTTGCATGTGGCCTCATCCAAGTGGCGCATCTTTTTATACGCTTTTCAAGTAGTTCATTGTTTGATCTTGGGAAATTCCAACGGTCGTTTCTTATTTACCCTTTAGTTTTATGACGTCCTGTTGGGAAAATATGTACCTGTTCACAAGTAGTAAAAGTTTCCGGGTACAAGATTTCCAACAGGTATAACGAGTGCAAATCGATTGCAAAATGTATGGCCTCATCCTAGTGATCGCCAGTGTATATACCACACAGACAAGATCTCTCAATTTAGAGTAGCATCTGCAGTATAGGAGAAAACGAAAATGTTATTCGCGTTTTAGGAAGATGCCGAACGCTGCGTGGAATGAGAAGACATTATTTTGGTCGTGATTTTATTGCAGATGATCAAGAACTTATTGAACGAGATGAACTTGGCACAACTATTTATTTATATAGTATTTTACATGAAAGCTTTAAAAAAATTAAATAATTCCTATGTATTTTAAATGTAAAATAAGTTAGTTAATCGGCAGATGACAATGCCACCTTTTTTTTGATTTCATTGTAAACATTAAGAAGTTCAATAAAAATGTAATCTTATCCAATTTAATCTAGTTGCTGAATCACAGAAGCGATAAAAAATGAAAAAAAAGGAGATTGGGAATGCAGAACACTTGTGATGAAAAGCACACACTCCTCCTCCTTTTTCGAGGAATATTCAGCATTTTTTAATATCAGTAAAGGATGAGGGGATATTTTAGCTGTATAAGGGATATTAAGTTATGGTGTAATATGGGCAATTTTATTCCATGCATTTTAAAGTGTCGCTTGTCAGTTGCAGAACTTAAAAATTAGTAAAAGAACTTTGCTCAGAAAGTCTATTGAATTTTCTTTCGAACGTTATTAAAGCGAAAAATGAATGATAAACTTGACCAAGTTGAGTTGGAAGCCGCAGAAATATGTTTGTTTCGAGAAGCTGAAAGCGAGAAGTTTCCAGAAGAGATCGCTTCAATATCAACAAAATAAACCCTTCACAGATCTAATCTATTGGTATCACTCTGCCCCCTACATAGATGAGAATGGGGTTCTGAGAGCGAGAGGCATGTTGGATCATTGTCGAAAAGCTGGCATAGGATTGAAGCGGCCAGTCATTCTTTCAAGGAATCATCCCATAGCAAATTTGCTGGTTCAAGATTATTACCGTCGATAACTTCACCAAAGTCATGAGATAATATTTATTGAATTCCGTCAGAGATTCAGTATCCCAGAATTGAGAGTTGTTCTTCATACAGTCAGAAGTTCAAGCCAGCTTTGCAAAACTTCGACAGCACGTCCACAACCTTCGTGGGCGCCGTGGCGTAAATGGTTAGTGTGTCGGATCACTACGCATGAGGTTCCAAGTTTGAATCCCAAAAAACACCAAAAAGTTTTTTCACGGTCCCACCTCTCGCGAGCGTCTGACAAACATCCGAGAGTATTGTTGTCACGAAAAAGCTTCTCAAATCGCAGTTCGGAGTCGGCATTAAACTGTAGGACGCTTTCATTCGTGTGAAAATTATAACGCACACAACATGAGTGGTTGCGAGAAGCTAGGCCCTGGCACTTTAAAGAGCTGTTGCGCCAAATATTTGTATTTGTCCACAACCTTCACTCATGGGTCAACTATGTATCAACTACCAGCTGCTAGACTGACTTCATTCACGCGACCTTTTTAATTCGTGGGTATTGACTACTTCGGCCCTTGTCCATCTCGATAGCAAAAATGGAGAACCGCTAACTTCTAAGAATTTTCTTTTAGGTTCTACTAATGGATCGAAACCAATGACATAACTCAATGAGGACAAAGATGTACTCTAGAAGAATTGGCTGATTACTCAACAGTATGCGGAATCGTTTTGGAGAAGGTGGGTTAAGGAGTATCTGCCGACAATCGCTCGACAAGCTTTGCACTGATCAAGCTAATTGAAGTGGGAAATATTGTATTTATTGTGGACCGCGAAAGGGGCGCGTCATTGGAACCCGGGTATCCAACGATAGCCAATTGCGTAGCGCTGCTGTCCTAACATAGACGGGTATCTTGACATAAGAGATCCTGGAAGGGTAGATCCGTTAGCCGTCATACCAGGGGCAGCGCTAACATCTCTAATGCTAAAAATGCCAATAATGGCGCCTCAGTTATGAATACTTCAAATGCCAGCACCTAAGAAGACAATATCGCCCATCGGATGCCCCATGGATACATAAAACCCTATTTCTACATATATTTGTTTCCCCCTTTTTTTGTGAAATAAAAGTACTAAAGTAATTTTTTTGATATTAACATATAAAACAATTTGTAAACATAACTCCTTATGCAGGAATTTGTAACGTGCAAATAAAGAATAAATCTACCGTGAATTTGAACAATGCTTTAATTTACTCCACTTTCGACAACACTTTGCTTTTTTTATCTTTTACAAAAAAAAAATGTTCTTTCAGACATGACATAATGTTTTTCTCGGCTCGAGAAAGAGGGATTATTCTATGTTGCATCGGGGATTTTTCAATATCAGCCTCTGACAATACTGTGCAAACTTCATATTGAGATGATCCTGGTAAGTGGCAAGCAAGTTGGAATGAAAACTAAATAAAATAGTGTATAGTGGAAAATTTTGACACATCCGTAGATAACAATGTAATACACCACAAAGGTCTTTAATCGGCTTCAAAAGTCATACTATCTCCCAAAACCATTGGACTATTTGTACTCGTATGTATATGAATGTTTTGATCCAATAATTACACAACACTGTCATGAAATTGTACTAGGTACTCACCAAGTAGTCCTGCTGACACGATTTACCACTAATACTCTCTGATAAGCTGTCTATTGTACGAGATGGTGATGATTCCTAAAATAAGTTACCATCAATATAATGAATAGTAATGAGATTGTATTTTCTGTTTACCTGCAATAAATCCTCCAGGCTTTCAATGTACTCGATGGCGTTTCTTAAAATTTCAACTTTTGGTAGTCTCTGGTTAGGATTTGATGTAGTCCTTCTTTTGAGAACTTCAAATGCCTCATTAACCTGGAATTTTTAAGACTTTTGTTTATAATCTGTTTATAACAAGCATGGGTACCTACTAGAATCTATTATTTAAAGGAAAAAAAGAACTTCTTAATCCCACGTATGTTAAGACCCGAAGGAGCTTCTCCAGTATATATTCTGATACAAGTAAATCCATTGCCACACATCTCGAAAGTAACAGCGCTTCCTAGACAGACTACCTCTGAAGCAATTTCTTACATCTATATTAAGCTTCATAGAATCCTTGGGGGATATAAAGTGGCATAAGAGATGTTTAATTATGACTTAAAAGGATGCAGGATATGCGCATCACCATATTATGTAAAGAACTCTCTAGTGCGCACAATTTAGACGTGGACACATGACAATATTCAGAATTCGATGATATGCATACCCGTACATACCCGCCACTTCGACCATTGTAATTTATTCACCCATATTGTCAAACATCACGTGATCGCCAGGATAAGTAGATAAAGAGATAGATATTGTGGTTCGAAAGTGTTCGAAATAGTTCGGAAGAGGTCGACAGTGAGTCGTGGCCGTGTTTAGACAGTTTTCTGATCATTCGTGACTCCATTTACATGAGTCTTAAATGATTTTAAAAAAAGTTGTAAGAAAGTCCTCCCGGAATCCCTCTTGCGATTTGATTGGCTCTTCTGGAAGCAGTCATCCTCGGAGGTGTACCCTATTTTCGTAACAGTATGTTGTATAGAAACATAACAGGAACTATCTAAGAGAGACCAATTACGACACGAGCTTGTGAAAGATCAAAGTCACGCTGTATATGATTGAAATATATTTGAATGATTGATTGTCAACAAAGTGCACGGGGTTTCTAAGACATTTGGATTACGAAAAATAGTGAACAAAAGCTAATACCATAATATTTGTTAAATATAATAAAAAGATAAAAGAAACGATAAAATAAGAAAAGAAACAAACCAATAGTTTAAAAAAGCATATTACACTGAGCAAACAATTATGACTGAAAGAAATTTATTAAATTTGATTTTATTAGGGATATCGGCATTAAAGTCAATTACTAGCCGATAGCCCTGGTAGCTAGTGCTATATACCTTTGTATTATTTTTGTAATTTAATTACTTAATAATAAAGAAATAATAATAATAAAGTCAATTAAGGATGCACAATCACTATACAATAACAGCTAACCATTTATAGAAGACGATCGGCCATAATTAGTACGAGAACGGGTTACATAAAAGAATCTGTTATTACCGAAATTGAGAAACGGAACGTTAAGATTGACAAGTCTTAAAATTCACGGCCAGTTAATCTCGCCAATCAATACTCTGTGAAGGAAACAACTCCTGACACATTTCTCCTAACCCCAAGTGACACGAGACTAATTAGGTGTAATCGAGCTGAATAGGAGGGTAAGTCATAAAAATCAGACCAAGGAAGACCTCTGAGGGCAAACCTTTGGAATCTTTTTTGAGTTACTTCCATTCTCTCCGGGCGCCGTGGTGTAAGTGGTTAGTGTGTCGGATCACTACGCATGAGGTTCCAAGTTCGAATCTCAGAAAACGGCAAAAAGTTTTTTCACGGTCCCACCTCTCGCGAGCGTCTGACAAACATCCGAGAGTATTGTTGTCACGAAAAAGCTTCTCAAATCGCCGTTCGGATACGGCACTAAACTGTAGGTCCCTTCCATTCGTGTGAAAAATATAACGCACACAACATGAGTGGTTGCGAGAAGCTTGGCCCTGGGCCTCAACCAACAAGCCTCTCCATTTAGCTCGGTCTTTAGCTCATTGCCTCCAGTTGCACATTCAAATTGGCCGAGGTCCCATTGAACTTGTGAGCGCCACCTACGGCGAAGAGGTCCACTACTGCGTCGTCTCTGGGTTAGATTCGAAGACGCTGCGGGCCGGCGCGTTGGTGTCCATTCGCTTTACATGCCCTAGCCATCTCAGACGTCCAATAGGCGGTTTTTTGATTAGGTTGATGTCACTGTACAGCTCGTATAGGTCGTGATTGAATCTTCTCCTCCAAAACCCGTCAACGCAAACTGGAGCGAATATCTTATGAAAAATTTTTCTCTCAAAGCGACCAACAATATCTGCATCCTCTTTTAATAAAGACCATGTTTCAGCGCCGTAAAGCAGGACTGTGATAATCAAAGTCTTATACAGATTCTCCTAAGTTGTTCGAGATAAGGCTTTACTGTTGAATTGCCTTATAAGCCCTATAAGCTCAAAAACAGCAATTGGCAAGAGTTATTCTTCGCTTGATTTCTGCGCTGATGTTGTTGTTAGAGTTTATAGCAGAGCCAAAGTCCCTTACTACCTCGAAGTTATAGCTGCCCACTGTGACGTTCTGTCCAATTCGTCAGTGTTGATTGTCATTTCTTGTTGACAGCATATACTCGGTTTTTATGAAGATGTGCATTCACACGATGAAAACTGGTAGAATCATTGCATGAAGAGTAAATTATAGGCAAACATCAGAATATTACAATGAAGTAAATATTTTATAACATATTAACAAAAAAAATAACTAAAAGCGGGCCAATATGGGATATCGGATGCTATAATGATTTCTTTAAATATTTGGCAACGATACTTTACAATTACTTAGGTATTGGCTTTTAAAATAGGACGAAAGCCATCTTAGGAAAATGAGGGGAAACCCAAGTCGTTGAGGTTTATAGAGAAGAAGAGGAGAGATATTGTTTTGAGCCGTGTTGTTGGCAATAAAAAGAAGGATTTTTCGCCTCTTTTTGTCTATATCGGCATTCAAAGAAATAGTTCATTCGTCTATTATCCACGGTTTTTTGTTGGGCCATTGAAAAAGGTCATTTAAAAAGTTTTTATATTTTTAAAGCATCTCGGCTTGACCGACTTATCGATCAATAAAGGTTTCAACTTCTCTGATCCATCCATGTTAACTGCCAGCAAAATGGTTACCCGCTCTTTAATACTCTTGCCGCCACAGTGGGTTTTCTCCCTTGTAGCACATGAAGCGATCAGGGAGACATTTATGTATAAAAGAGACCGGTCTCATCACCATTAAAAATGTTTTTGGCTTCATAGTCCCTGTTAAGGTAAACTTATATCCTGTATCCACTTATGGGTCCTATAACTTACCCCCCTATTCCTCTTAATTTTTTAGCAAGTAAAAATCTCACACTACCATAAGCACGGGCGGTTGGGCATTATGGTGTCTTTGGAAGATTTTTCACCTAGGGTCCTAGGGCCTCTACTACACCTACGCGCCATCGTGTACGGTTTCTGGCAATGTGACTCAGATCTCCCCAATTTTTCCCCAACTGCGGTGCCTCCTTCTCGACTGTTCTGCGCCATGTTCTCCTCAGACCGTCAGGTCTTCTGCCATCCTGAGTTAAAGGGTTCCATTGTATAGTATGGTTCGCTATGAAACTATCACCTTTTCGGCACCCGTGACCAATGTGGCTTCCGTCGTTAGATGATTGTGCCTATTGGTTTCTGACCCGTTCTCTTATAATGGTATTCGTACCACGATTGGGCCAGATAATCCTTAAGATATTGCGCAGGCACCTATTAACGAACGTTTGCAGTTTTCTGATGATAGTAGTGGTCACTCTCCACATGCTGCATCAATATAACAGCACGGATTCAACGTTGGAGCGGAACAGTCATAGGTTGGTATTCAAACTGATTTCATTGCTTCGCCTCATTTTGGACAACATCCCGAACGCTGACTTTGCTTTGGCGATCCTGTTGGCTAAATCCAGTTCGGTTCCACCATCGGTCGAGACAATACTTCCAAGATACGAGTACTGGAAATCCTCTACTCTCTCTAACGGTTGTCCAACAATGCATACTCGTATTTGAGCCGATGAGTTTTTTCCAAGGCTAAGCATTTTAGTTTTGCCGTATTAATTACGATTAATAGCCCTTTATTACTCGTGGTTCTACCAATTCTTGTTTCCACTTTAAGCAAACTTCGACCCACTAAGTTCTTTTAAATTATATTCTCTGTCGTTTCTTAAATTCGCCATACTATACAAAAAATAAAAGAAGTGGTAGGTAATAGTTCTTTTCTTTTTTCAATACACACCAGGTACACAATAAATTTGTACATAAAGAATAGAAAAGAATTATAAAAAAAACGTATAGTATCGTAAGCAAAAGCTTTTTAGATCTGGCGATTGCTTGACCTTAAATTTAGTACATACAGTGCTGGTCCAATATAAGGAATAATATAATGTTGAGTTGCATTTGCAATACTGGAAAATTCGTTATATCCGATTTATCTTCTTCTCTAATTGTAAGACAATTACTTAATTCAAAAAATTATCATAAAAAGAATCCAACAAAAAAGACGTAGAAAAAGGGCCTTAAGACAAGACTGGGTAGGTCGCATGTTTACATATGTACAATTACGAACAATTGGCATTTCTTCTTTTCACTTTTGAGAAACAAAAAAAAAACGACCAGAAAGAGTCATATTTTGTGAGCATAAAACTGTGCGTACAAAATGCAATATAATATACCTATAGGCGTTCATTTAAGATGGAAACATTCATTATTTTGAATACTCATTTTATATTTTCGTTCGCTATTTTAGAGACGCATTTGAAAAAGCTTTCACAAAAGTGATAGTAACCGAGAGGGGAGTAATAGAGTGCAATTGGGTTTCATGAGAACCAATTAATAAGATTAAAGCTGATTCAAATAACATTCGACTGGTCCCCTCCATAAAGCTGGGCATCCACGATCACTCATGAATGCCCCTCCCGGTGTGATTGTCTTTTTTTTCGTACACGATCCACTATCATTCATAAATAGCAAATAATATAATACTTAGCGTTCGACTTCATTTGTGGGAAACTGAGGAAAATGGGGGAAAAAAAAAAAAACGAATGTCCTTGGATAAAAAAAAAGGAATACATTTTTATCCGTAAACATGTTGAGAGAATTAGAAGAAAATTCGCCTGACGATTTCCGGATTAGGCTGCTGTCCCATATACAATACTGCCTGCTTTGTGTATCAGCAACCATTCCGAAATGCAAACTCAAATTTTGCAAAAATTTTGCTTGTTGATTCAGAATTTCCGCATTCCCTCGATGACTGCATTCGCAAGATCCTAAATATAATGGTGACATACAGAAGAATAAAGGCGAGAAATCGTTCATCGGGGGAATCGACAACTTGTTGGGAAGCGCAGTACGGCACAAAGCATTCCATTTCGGTGCCGGAAAATCTGGATGCTTCGTTAGAGTTTGGCGAATGACGAAAACAGTGCTAACAAGGCCAATGAAGAACCCCCTAAAAAAAAGTCCAGAAGAATAAAAGGCTTATTAGACTTCCTTAAATAAGAATCGGAAAAGGACCAGGAGTGTTTCAACGAGCTTATAAAAACTGAGAACGCTCGCCTCAAAGTTTCTTTTTTTTTTTTTTTTAAATTTATTTATTTATTTAAAGTCCAACGATATAATTAGTGAAGAGCATATAATAGTTCATAATTAATTTAATTTAAAAGCTACGTGAGTTTAATTTATAGATATAAATTCAATGAGAGAAAAAGAAAGGAGAAAAAAAAGAAAAATTAACAAAAGATAATTAAAGGAAAACCAAAACCATATGTTCAAGTACTATTATATAGATGCATTTTTAGTTCACTTTTTAATTAAAGTTGCGGAGGTAAAAGTAGAGGAAATGAGGTATCTTAAAAATCTTTTGGGACAGCTTCTCGAGTAAGAAAGAACCGTTTATACGACAAATGAATTAGTCATTCTTTTTTTTTTTTGTTTTTGTTTTAAGAAGTATTGTAACATATGTCGATATGAATTTAAGTTTTTTTGTTTTATTAGTAATAATAATATACCTACATACATATATAGACAATATTTCAACGAAATTTTGGGTCTCCCGAGTATAGCTTGCGTACAGGTGGGCATAAGTGGTCTTTTAAGTAACTTAAAAGAAAAGGGGTTAGAAAAATATATAACGTGTTTTTACGTGAACAAATTTATTTGCAATATAGAACTTACTGAAAATGTGTTTCTATTCATTCGGAAATGGGTAAAAAAATACGTCATCCGGGTAAGAATTTATAACTTTAAAGAAGTATTTGCATTTTGGTATGTTCCTTCTAAAACCTAGTGAAGTAGCCAGATATTTAAGATTTAGCGGTTTTTTTCTTAGCTTTAAAATATATTTCGTAAACATTTGGTTGTCACCAGCACAACAATTGTTTAGCAAATGCTTAACTATATGAGTTGCAATTAATTTGTTACACTTTGTTTTAGATTCACAAAAAAAGACATTGTGTGTATCACATAACATCCCAAAACGTCATAATTCACAACGCAACAGAGTGCGCATCGCAACGTGAAAGGAACGTGTGCTTGTATCACAGATGCAAGGTGGAGTCACAATGCGCATTAGGTTTGTATTAGGAAAGCAGCCTTACTTAAGGATGGACGCGGTGACATACCGTCGGATGAGAATGTAGTTGTCGTATGTCAAATTTTAGCATTTTTTGATTTTGATGCATTACTATATTTTTCGAGGAGATCTTTCTGTTGGTCCTATCAGTTTTTGCTTACAATTAATGGTTTCCTAGATATACCGTGTTATTTTTTCGTATGTAGGCTTTAAGTAACAGTTTTAGGCCGGTATTCACCGACCAATCTTAAACTAAGAGCTTCATAAACATATTCACCATCGAATATTAGTGAAGATTTATTCGCGCTCATAAGACTTATGAGTGGTCCCAACCACTCTTAAGTTAAGTGATCTCATCTTCTTCTTCCTTTTATCAGCGAGGTTATGATCCGAAAACAAAGGATCACAACCCTCCCACTTCACCGCATTTCTACTGATCCGCCTGTGGGGTTCGCCTATTTGACCTCAGAAAATATCGGCAGGCCCGCCGATTTTGGATCACTCGGTTACTGAGGCCAATGAAATGCCGATGTCGTCGCATTTGTCTGATCCAGGCGTTTATAGGCCTGCCTTTCCTACATCGCGATGTCTTTGGAACGTGCCTTTTTAACAGGGTTCAAATGATCTCTTTTTTGAACGTGGCAATACCAACTGAGCCGGTCGCGCTCTATTTTTTGTACGATGGTTTCCTTGATGTGAAAGCTTCCACGGATCTTCGAACTTCTTATTCGATCAAGCTTTGTCACTGCTGCTGTCATGCGAAGCATATTCATCTCAGCTGCCGTTAATTTACTCTAATATATTTTGTACATCGTCCAACATTGTGAACCGTATGTGAGCGCTGGACGTATAACTGCGGTGTAGAGCCTTCCTTTCAACTTAGGGGACATTTTTCTGTCACAGAAGATAGCGGAATTTTCTCGCCACTTCATCCACCCTACGCTTACACGATGATTGATGTCGTCATCACAAGTTGCTTTACTATTGATCATAGATCCCAGATATTTGAACTTTTCGCACTTGAGAAGCACTGTTCCATTCAAATAAATGTCTGGAATAGGCCTGAGTGGATCAGAGAACGGGCAGCACAAGTACTCTGTCTTTTTTGAACTAATGCGATACCCATTTCCCTCCAAAACGTCCACCCACACATCAAGTGCTCGTTGCAGGGATGTAGGATCCTCACTTATGATGGCTCCATCGTCAGCAAAGAATAACTGATGTACCTTGGGGTCCATCACTTTACCTTCAAGCAGATAATCAAGGACTGTAATAAAGAGCAAAGGACTTAGGACCTCATAACTTAGGAATTTCGAAAATTTTCGAAATTAGCTGTGAACTGTCACTCATCGGAGCTGGTGTCTGAAGACGATGCAGACGAAGGTCTGCTAGATGATGTATCAAGTAGAGTGTTCATGGCTCTAGCAATTTATCTGTAAGGTTTGGTGAACTTTGGTATTAATTCCTGTTTCTTACTTACATATATGAAATAAAATCGGCCTTGATTATTTCTGACCAAAATCAGGAAAATACAATGTTTTTTTCTTTGACATTTCTAACAGTTTGAACTCTCTTCGGAAACTCATTTTAAAACGCGTTTGGAAATCTGAAAATTAATTTTTCGCATATTCGAATTAGCATGGACAAAATCCAAATCCTATTAGTGCTTGGTGAATACGTAGCAAAAATTTAAAACTAAGAGCTACATAAACTTAAAATCGATTTAAGAGCGCTTGATAATTACCGGCCTAAGTATTTATTTGTCGTACGGAAAGGTATTTTTTTTTTTACATATGACGCATTTGCATACAAAAACTGATTTGTTTTAAGTAAGAATTTAATGGTCGTATGTAAAATAACCGCTTTGCATACGACAAGTAAATACTACGATTTGCTGATTAATTGACGTATGTATGTATATTGATAGTGTCAAGTGAATTTAATAAAATGATCAACTGTGGTGATCCGTGTTTTTGTAGGTAAGTTTAAAATCATTTTTAATATAATATTTATTGTATTTTTAAAAAAATATTTTTTTTTTAATTAGTGTAAAAAACCTAAAATAACATAAAAAAAATTGACAAAAAGTTAATAACATTATAAAAAAAAAAAAATTGTAAAATAATGGTTCAAAATTCGGGCGAATTTTTTCATAAAGTCTTTATAGTAAAAGATTTCGGCTGTTCCATTTAAAACTATTATTTTCTAAAACTCTTTTTAGTAAAAGCTTTCGACTGTTCCATTTAATTTTAGAAAAAAATAGTTAAAAATTTGCGTATAAAATAGTAGTGAAAAATTCCCGCGAATTTTTAACTATTATTTTCTAAAATTCTAAATGGAACAGGCGAATGCTTTTACTTACTTAATAAGGTGGCGCTACAGTTCGGGATGAACCTGGGCCTCAACCAACAAGCCTCTCCATTTAGCTCGGTCTTTAGCTAATTGCCTCCAGTTGCGCACTCCAAGTTGGTCGAGGTCCCCTTGAACTTGTGCGCGCCACCTACGGCGACGATTCCTTCTACTGCGTCGTCCCTCGGGGTTAGATTCGAAGACTCTGCGGGCCGGAGCATTAGTGTCCATTCGCTCTACATGTCCTAGCCATCTCAGACGTCCAATACGTAGTTTTTTGACTAGGTCGATGTCGCTGTACAGCTCGTATAGTTCGTGATTGAATCTTCTCCTCCAAAACCCGTCAACGCAAACGGGACCGAAAATCTTACGAAGAATTTTTCTCTCGAAGCGACCAAGGATATCTTCATCCTCTTTTAATAAAGTCCATGTTTCAGCGCCGTAAAGCAGGACTGGAATGATCAGGATCTTATACTGAGTCTCCTTATTTATTCGAGATAGGGCTTTACTGTTGAATTGCCTTATAAGCCCAAAAAAACAGCGATTGGCAAGAGTTATCTTCGATTGATTTCTGCACTGATTTTGTTAGTAGAATTTATAGCAGAACCAAGGTAGACAAAGTCCCTTACTACCTCGAAGTTATAGCTGCCCACTGTGACGTTTTGTCCAATTCGTCGGTGTTGGTTTTCCCTTCTAGTTCACAGCATATACTTGGTTATGCCCTCGTTTATCGCCAAACCCATTTTGGCCGCTTCCGCCTCAATGCTTGCAAAAGCACCGGTGACAGTCCGCTGAGATCTTCCGATAATGTCTATATCGTCGGCGTATGCAAGCAGTTGTACAGACTTGTAATAGATTGTGCCTCCGGTGTTGGCTTGTGAGTTCCGCACGATCCGTTCAAGTACAATATTGAAGAAGTCACATGACAGCGCGTCACCATGTATAAAGCCTTTTTTGACATCAAAGGTCTCGGTGAGGTCATTACCGACCTTGATGGAGCAGCGAGCGTTCTCCATCGTCAGCCTGCGCAGACGGACAAGTTTGGCAGGGATGTCAAAACTAGACATGGCTCTATAAAGCTCTTCTCTATAGATGCTGTCATAGGCGGCCTTGAATGCTTTTACTATAAATAATTTAAAATCAAGTTTTTCAACTCTCTTCTGACGCACAAACATATGAGGCGTAAGTAAAACCTTTGTACGAGTATATATATAAACAAGTGGCAGCTGCAAGAATACTAACTTCCTATGCAAGTGTCCGGCTCTAGGCAGGGCCAGACAGCGCACACTAGGTAAACCCTTCTTTGATAATCTAACAGTTAGCGGAGATAAGCTTTGGGGTCATTATCGGTTTCCTCAACGTAACGAGGTGGATTTGAATAATTCTCACTCTTTTCCCTATCCCCATTAGTAAACGCCCATTTTTACATCCGACAGGTTACTTGAGTTGTGGTACTCAAATGGCGCTTTTACGCTAATTATGTTTCAGCATGGTCGGCTGACACAACCGCTTCTATCTACCTACCTTACCTATACAAACAAGAACACACTTAGGGCAAATTTCAGCAATTGGCCTTATTTCACTGACTTGAAGCGAAATTAAGCCAATTTTATCGATTGAAAGTATAATACTTGTAAGACCAGATTGGAGTAATTTCACTTGATCAAAGTGAAAACGGTTGAAAATTGGCTTTATTACACTTTTCAAAACCGAAATAAAGCCAATTTTTTAAAATTGGTCTCATTTCACTTGGCCTTATTTAACGACACTCAAAACGGCACCTAGTGCTAATTGGGTTTCTTTTCTTTTTAAGAGAACTGCCACTTCTACCTATCATAACCCTACTTTGTGTACTAACCGAATTTAGCTATTTGTCGGCTAAGTCTATGTAATCTATGATAGGGAAGGTCTGGCTTAACATGCACACATGCTAAATTTTAAGAATCCTGTAGACTCCTGAGCACAAACTCCACCCGTTTAAAGTTTCGGTATGTTCGTATCCGGCTTTAAAAACAAGAAACAATAGGCAGTACTTTGTTTATAACGCTATGTATAGAACTTGGGTACAGATGAATACACCGACTTCATGATTGAGTTCGGTTAATATTCGATCTCGCTAGGACAACAGAAATTGAAATAATTCATAACCGAAGTCAAAGGTGGATTGGATTGGGGAGAAGGTCATTCAAACAAGTCAGAAATAGAGTCGGAGATTGTAGATGATAGAATGTCTAATTGATACCGTGGTCTAGGGCTAGATAGTACCCCACACTCATCCGAAAGTTTGGAGATATTATGGGCAACTACTCACCATTTTCCTCCGTGTTCCAATTTTCCTATAGGTAGTTTGTAAGGCCCCTGTGGAAAGCTTTGATTCTTTGTTACAGAGAAGACTGGTGACAATCAAGGAATATTCTAAGAAATATTTCATTTATGTAGAAAAATAATTCGACCAAAATTCGGTGGCAATAAGTAACAATTTTTGCAAATTTCTTTGGGGCTGGTGAATCTTACTTGAACCTGCATATCGAATCAAAAAGAATTGTTTTTGGTTTCTTAAGTATTTAGCCTTGAAATGGCGATAAAAATGTACAATTTAAATTTTAAATAAAATTATTTATCTTGTGAATTTATATAGACCCTCGTGCAAATATACTTAGCTCATTAAAAGCCCGTAGTGCTGAGTTTTAATTTAGAATAAAAAACATACAATATTAAAGCACCTCATTTACTATTCAACCTGAAAATATAAAAACGCTTAATGACTGACTCCTTTACGCGTTTTTTGTTTTATTATTATTATTATTGTTTTTCCAATTTGTCCACCGTCATCGAGAGCATAAAAAAGTAAAACATTGACACCAACTGAAAGTTATTTGAATTTCGATTATTAACCATTAACTGCCTTCAGAATACATTAAATTTTTCACGAAAAATAAAAATATTTTCCCGAGTGAAATGTCACTCAAAGTCAATAAATGTCGAAAGTTTTCAAGTAGATTTTTTACATGCTTTTCAATACTTAAAGGAAAATACTTTCACCTCAATAAAATTTCAACAAAAAATACCGAACACAGGAAGGCGTTAAAAATTTAACAAAAAAAAAAAAAATAATAAAAAAAACTTAAAAGAAAAATTCTTTAAAATACCTCTCTAGGTGTGGACCTATGGTATACATAATTCCTGAACTTTCATCCTTCGCTCTATTACACCACTACTCGCACTCAGTGCGACATCATTTACTCTGTGATTTACAACTTCTCGTGATCTTTAGATAGTCTCGCCTCGATAAAAACGTGAGAAAATCACCATCTATACAGCTGCTTGTAGTAAAATAGAAAATCTAGACTACAAAAACAAGTCTACGACTTAAGGACAAATCAACTTAAATTTTATACATTTTTAATGAACGCCATTTCTAATTGAGCCAATTTAATTTGTAAAGCAACAATGTTGCATGACAATCACTTTACATCGAATATAAAATAAGAAATCTTTTACAAGTGTTCGCAATAAAAATGTAAATTCTAACAATTTTTAGTTTTGAAGCGTTAAAAGAAAGATTTAGGATCTTAATTCCACTGGTTACTGCAACCATGGCTATAAGCTTTAATGTCATTTTCACATCATCATCATCATCAACTTAAATGGTCGTAAATTTTAAAAATAGAAGCAGAACTTTATTGCCGATACGATGACAGAAGAGGATGCTCCGAAGTTTCAAAGTTTTCTGAGATTTAAAATATTTGACATTGTAAACGAGAGACAGAATGCACATGCATGCTGATAAACTATTTTATTTATTAATAATTTAATAGCGTGTCTACTATGGTGTAACATGTTTAGATTTATGCTTTTCGGGGAGATTCACAAGATGTCTAAGTTGAAACATATGCAGTAATCTAGCAATACATAGTAGCAAATCGAACTTGAAACAATGTTTAGGTATGTACAATAAAATTAAGCAATTATGTCCATTCGTTCTAAACGAATTGCAAAGAATTTTGTTTTCCTTTAGGATGTATTTGAACTATTCATTAGCTACATACAAATGTACATATGTATGTAGGTCGTTGGAGGCAATTAAGGCAATGTAATACAATACGACTCGAGAGGATGTTCTATCATCGATTCCAGCCGAAGCCTTCTATCTTAACAATGTACTCCTATGTGGCTAATATTTAACATTAGGAGAGCTCTTTGATATGCCTGCACAGCACATAGCTTTTAATTCTGATCTTTAATAGCAAGATTTTGCAAAAGTAATAGAGAGAGCGTTGAGCAATACCGGCCAACATTACCGCAACTGCTTCAAGAAAAGTTGCAGAAGTATTTGAGTAAAGTAGCAAAATGTGAGTTCCTCAAAGTAGCAAAACACAGCAAGAGATATCATATGTATGAAAGTGTTTATTAGTTATGAGTCTGACAAATTGGTAAAATAAAGTCTACTAGTAGAAGTAACGTCTGTGGAAAGTAACGAAATTTAACTTGTTTTTCATATAATTATTGGAATCTTTCACTTCATCAATTAATTCGAATATAAAACTTGATTCTTAAACCTTCTGGACGTTTATCAATACCAAACGGAAATCGCTTAGCATGCCATCTAATATGACTTCTACTGGAGTTAGGTTAGGTTAGATTGGCTGTCTGCACCACGATGCAGACACACTTAGACCAGTAAAGGTCCATTGTGATGCCAAGGATCTACTATTAGACCACTCAGGGACTAATAAAACCAACCGGAGCTTTTGATGAAGCGATGGATGTTCGTGACGTCTAAGGACGCAAAATCGCTGAGATCGTCAAGGAAGGGAGCTCCTAGATGGAGCATTCTTTTGCGTGATAGAGCAGGACATGTGCATAGGAAGTGGAGAATGGTTTCCTCCTCCTCCTCGTCCCTACAGCTCCTGCAAAAGTCATTGGAAAAGAGGCCAAGTCTTTTGGCATGTTGGCCGATTAGACAGTGTCCGGTGATGACACCGATAACGCAGCTGATCTGTGATCGCTTTAGTTTAACCAACTCGGCACTACGTTTCTGGTCCAGCTTAGGCCAGATCTGCCTGGAAATGTGACACGTAGAGCCACTATCCCACCTAAGGTTGGTCTTGCTAATAGCGTTCAGCTTCAGTAGATGCTTACATGTAGCGAGGGGCATACCTAGGGCTTGCCTATCTGGCAGAATCCTTAGAGTATCCCCGCTAGACAGGGTAGCGAGTTCATCCGCCCTACAGTTTCCTGGAATGTCTCTGTGACCTGGCACCCAGCATAGGTGAATGTTGAACTGCTCTGTCATCTCTGTAAGAGACGAACGGCAGTCTAAGACGGTCTTTGAAGTAAAGGAGCACGATTCCAGGGACTTGATAGCAGCTTGACTGTCAATGAAAATGCTAATATCGCTGACAGATAGTACATTACATTTCAGCCAAGACAGGGCTTCCATAATCAGGGAGGCGAAACGAGATGCTCAGGTTGAGCTTATCGGAGAAAACACCACAGCCCACCCCACCTTCGGTCTTAGAGCCATCTGTGTAGAAGTGCACCGAATTTTCATCATCAGGGGGAGAGCCATCCCACTCATCCCGTTCAGGGATACTCGTACGGAAGTGTCAAATCTCAGTTTCGGTGGGGTGTAGTCCGTGTTTTCATGTGTGAACTTGAGAAGATCAAGGATCGAGGAGTGGCCAATGTGATAACTAGACCACTGAGAGGAGGCTTTAAGACGAATAGCCGCACTGGCAGCAGTCTGTCTGCCAAGGATATCCAGGGGTAACAGGTTGAACATAATGTTCAGTGTCGCAGAGGGGGTAGTTCTCAGTGCACCACTGATGCACATGCAAGCAGATCGTTGCACTTTAGCTACCTGAGAGAGGTGAACAGCCCTGTCAAGGGCAGGCTACCAAACGATCATGCCATAGAGTAGTATGGGCCTGACAACAGACATGTAAAGCCAGCGAGTGATTTCAGGTTTCAGGTTTGAGGCCCACCTAGAGAGCCGAGAGAGAGCATATTGGAGGATTTCCTTGAGAGTGTCTGGGTGCTTGCCAGACGCAGCAATCGCAATGTTATCAGCATAGGCAATCACTCTACAGCCTGACCTGTCCAGGTCCACTAGTAGCTCATTCACTACAAGATTCCACAGGAGGGGGGACAAAACACCACCTTGGGGGGTTCCGTAGCAGGCAAGTCTTCTGGCCGATGCTCCACCCAGCTGTGTGTTGATAATCCTGCGTGTAAGCAATTGATTGATCAACACTCCGAGCGAAGTATCCACCTTCAGATTGCAAGTGCATCTGTGATTGCCTTTGGTTTGACATTGTTAAAAGCTCCCTCAATGTCAAGGAAAACCACCATGGTATATTCTTTGATGCTCAGAGATTTTTCAATGATGCGCACAAGCGAGTGTAAGGCTGTTTCAATGGATTTGCCTTTGCAGTACGCATGTTGGGACGGTGAGAGCAAAGACGGGCTAATGCTCTGACGGAGGTGAATATCAATCAGCCTTTCGAGCGTTTTCAGTAGAAAGGACGATAGACTGATAGGTCGGAGATCCTTTGGTTCCACATGCGAGCTCTTACCTGCCTTAGGAATGAAGACAACTTCGACCTCGGCCCACGCCTTGGGCTCGATAAGATGACCTTGAGCCATGGAAGCACAATGTCCTCACATTTTTGAAATTCAGCAGGAATAATGCCGTCAGGTCCTGGGGACTTGAAGGGCTTGAAGCTGCGCATGGCCCAGCGGATCTTTTCTGTAGTTACTATAACCAGGGTAATGCCCGATAATGAAACAGCAACAGGGGCGCTACCAGGGAAGTGAGTATCCAGTAGGATGTCAATGGATTCCTTAGCAGAGGTGGTCCACTGACCATCTGGATGTAAGAGGTAGCTAGGTGTTGAAGGGCTTTTTGAGAGGATTTTCCGCAACCTAGAGGCTTCCGAGGATTCTTCAATACTGTCGCAGAAAAGTCTCCAGGAGCGTCGTTGCTCTTTCCTCAGTGAGATGTTATATTTCCTGAGAGACAGTTTGTAGGTGTCCCAGTCGGCCGTCTCGCGAGAGCTTTTAGCAATATTAAAGAGGAGTCTGCTGTCCTTCCTAAGAGTGCTAAGATTTGCATTCCACCAAGGTGGTTTCTTCTTACCTCGAGGAGTGCGGTTAGGGCACGCCACAGTCAAAGCACCGTTAAGTGCCGATGTAAAGGTGTTGACCAATCTGTCAAGATCATCCGTACTAGTAGGTTCAGTAGGCAAAAGGGAACGAATAAGCGTCAATAAGTGCTTCCTGTATAGAGACCAATTAGTTTTTTTATAATTTCTAAAAACTTTCGGATGAGGTAGATGGTCGTCAAGACTGAATTGGAGGTAGCGATGGTCTGAGAAAGAGTGCTCTTCAGAGACTCTCCAGTCCTTTACCAGGTTATATATAGGATCAGAGACAAGGGTAATGTCCAGGACTTCTTGTCGGTTACGAGTAATAAAGGTCGGTTTAGACCCTCGGTTACAAATAAAGAGATTAGTGATTAGTAACTGGAGTTACTAGTGATGATTTAAAGCAAGTTTGTGACATGTTTGCGTCGTTTTCTCAATCAAATTTCGTCAATAACTCCAATGATTGCAATTTATTATTTCATAATGAACCAATTACTGATTTAGGTTTCTTTTCTTTAACAGAAGATGAAATCTTGCTGGAATTGTCCTCCCTCGATTCGAGTGGAAGTGTTGCGCCTGATAATTGTCCACCTATATTTTTTAAAGCGTGTAAGCTAAGTCTTGTCCAGCCATTAAAATGATATATAATATGTCTTTGAAAAGTGATGTATTTTTAGATTGCTGGAAGCATTCATTTATAATACCCATTCATAAATATGGGTCTAAAAGCAAAGTGGATAACTATAGACCTATAGCCAAGCTACAAATAATTCCTAATATTTGAAGCTGTTGTTAAACGGAAGTTATATGCCGCTGTGCGAAATCACATTTCGGAGTGTCAACATGGCTTTGTTAGTGGTAGATCGACTTCTACAAATCTAGTTATTTTTACTAACTACTGCCTTCTTAATATGGAGAAATGTCTTCAGGTGGACTGTATATACACTGACTTCTCTAAGGCATTTGATCGGGTTAATCACAGCGTTCTTGCTAAGAAGCTGGAATTACTTGGTTTTTACTCTAGTCTCTTGAGATGGCTTACGAGTTATTTATTTAATCGCAATCAGCATGTGAAGATAGGTCCTATGCTTTCTAAAGTGATTCTGAATTTCTCAGGTGTACCCCAGGGAAGTCACCTCAGTCCGCTTCTCTTTCTCCTTTTTATCAATGACTTACCAAATTTTGTATCTACCTCTAAATGCCTTTTATATGCAGATGACGTAAACATTTTTTAGGTCAGTGAGATTAGTATCTGATGCGTTGGACTTACAAAACGATATCAACTGTCTTAGTGAATGGTGTTACTTAAACGGCTTATTTGATTGATAAATTGATAAATGTTCGGTTACATCTTTCAAACGCATAAAATCACCCGTTGTCTACGAGTACAGAATTCAGAACTCCTTACTGAATAGAGCTTCTAGTCAGAAAGATTTAGGCGTTGTTTTAGATGATGAGCTTACTTTCTCCTTGCATTTTGATTACGTTATTTGTAAGGCTAACCGTATGTTAGGCTTCTGTTTCGTAACTCTAAAGACTTTCAGGACCCCTATACTCTTAAGTCCCTTTACATTTCATTAATACGTTCTGTACTTGAATACTGCGTAGTTTGGATTCCTTACTACTGCAATACAGAAACTCGTATTGGGAAATTTAGTCTTCGAAAGATGTTGTGGAATGTTGAAATGCCTACATACGAAGCTAGATGTGCTCTAATTGATTTGAAACCGCTTAGTAACACTCGACACATTTATAAATCTTAGACATATATAAATACGTGAACACGAAATTTATCGTACGTTTTCTTAGTATTTATTATAAAAGGAGGGGGATGAAACTTATATCATTCGAAAGGTACTGTGGAGTAATGTGCAGAATAAACAAATCATGTGCGTATGTTACCGTTGAGTTAGGTAAAATAAAGTGAACATACACACATGATTTCCCCATACAAAAGGCTTTAACCAAATTAATAAAACCATGTATAGGCTTGAAACCCAAAGCTTTCCCTGCACGGGAGAATATTACAAATAACAAGTCATCTAGAGAAATGCATAGCGTTGTTTCTCTCGCTGTTTGTTTATTTCCCCTCGGTCGAATTTCGACCACATGCGATACTAGTAGAAATAGATATGTATAATCTCCTCAATACAACATCTCGTTGCAATATGAATATATGTACAATATCATGAATGTAACAGATCCACTCAAATCTATTCCAGACATTTATTTGAGTGGAACAGTGTTTCCCAAGTGCGAAAAATTCAAGTATCTGGGATCTATGATCATGATAGCAAAGCAACCTGTGATGACGACATCAATCATCGTATAAGCGTAGGGTGGATGAAGTGGCTGGAAAACGCCGCTATCTTTTGTGCCCGAAAAATGCCCTCTATGTTGAAAGGAAGGCTCCATACCGCAGTTGTGCGTCCAGCGCTCACATACGGTTCACAAAGTTGGACAACGTACAAAAAGTATGAGAGTAAATTAACGGCAGCTGAGATGAAGATGCTTTGCATGACAGCAGGATTGACAAAGCTTGATCTATTGAGAATTTCGAAGACCCGTGCAAGCCTTTACTTCAAGGAAATCGCCTTACAAGAAACAGAGCGCGACCAACTCAGTTGATATTGCCATGTTCAAAGAAGAGATCATTTGAACTCTCTTTAAAAGGCAATATCAATGAACGTTCCAAAGACATCGCGAGTCAGGAGAGGTAGGTCCATAAACGCCTGGATCACACAAATACAACGGCACCAGCATTTGATTGGCCTCAGTAACCAAGTGATCCAAAATCGAAAGGCCTGCCGATATTTTCTGAAGTCAAATAGGTGACCCCCATAGGCGGATCAATAGAAATCCGGTGAAGTGGGAGAGTTATGATCCCTTGTTTTCGAATCATAACCTCGCCGAAATAGGAACAAGCAGAAGATCATGAATGTAACTTCTAACCAAAATAAGGGCAGAATAGCTCCACGGATTTTCACGAAGTCCATTTTAATGCTAAGAGTACTTAACGCTAGAGATTAAAAGCAATATATAATTTTCGTGCTTTGTCCTGCAACTCAGAAATAGACAAATGTATCTGGCAAGACCTAAATAGATATATAGAATTTTTGAAATACGAACAGAACTAGTTTTTATACATTCATCACCTCTTTTGTTCTTGTGAATAAAGGTATTAGGAACGGCAAAAAGCGTCAAGCTAAATTCTCCTGCGGCTTCTGGTTTTCTATTTCATCTCCCACTTTGCTTGTACTTATTGAACTATAATATAGTCATATCGTTTGACTCAATTTGTCCGGACTTTTTACATCATAGAAGTCATGAGCATTGCTCTTTCAACCCTGAACCATATATCGAAAGTCATCAAATGGATACACCTTTTACACAGCTGGAGCTACAAGCAGTTTTACAGGACATGAAGAAAACAAAAGCAGCTGGAAACGATCAAATCGAATCCCACATGAATTCTATAAGTACTGCAGCCAAGAATTCGCGAACACCTTACTCCAACTGCTTAACGGCTTATACGGATTCGAAACCTTGCCTTTATGCTTCGAATCAGCTGTTATTTTTCCAATATATAAAAAGGAGGATAGAAATAGCCCAACAAATTATAGGGGTATATCTTTTATTAAATCCATTAGAAAAAAGTTTGAGAGCATTTTATTTAACCGCCTGACGGACTGAATCACCACGAATGACATCATGAGTGAGTGCCAAGCAGGATTCCGGAAAGGATACTCATCCATCGAACATATTTTTACTCGTATACTCAGTAGTCAGTATTATTGTTGATATCCGCAGGGCAGAAGGCAAAGGCATCTATGCTTACTTTGTCGATTTTAAATCAACATTTGATAGTAAAAAGAGGGATCTATTTACTAGTCTACAAATTGTCAGCTAAGAGCATTTCCACTAAAATGCTAACAAAATTAAAGGCTGTTTATCGTCATTGCGTTGCCGCTGTGTGGAATGGAGTGGAGATGTCCGAGAGCTTTCCAGTTAAAACGGGAGTTCAGCAGGGATGTACACTTAATACGCTCTTATTTGAACTATTCATAGAAGACATTGTCCAGTTTTTGAATGGCGATGTTTTTATTAATAATGTAACTATCAAGATTGTCATGTTTGCGGTCATCCGCGTCCTTGTAATGTAAATGTAAGGAAACAAAATAAGCCATTATTGCAACATGGAAAGAGAGTATATTTAAAAAACATCAGCCTTGCTGCCTAATATCGCAGCAGTGAAGGTACTACACGATTGGTTATTTTGTATGCATCACAAGTGTGGGGATAGACACGAAGCGAACTAGTTGAACCTACCGATGATCACGCCAAATTACATGCTGCACATTGAGACGGGGTCCCATCGTTGTATCCAACAACGCTTTAGATACATTTCGACTACATGGCAAATGTTCTAAATATGAAAGACGTTCGCATACTGAAAATTGTAGCAACGCAAGCAATCATCAGAGAAGCAGTCTGTTTTGAAAACTGGAAGAAGCTAGCGGATAGAGCGGATTATACCCTTAATCTTAGTGTAAGCAACGTAGAAAATATGAAAGTCAAGCTCCACAGCATCTTGAGACACCTTAGCGATAAATTACACAACGGCTTTATAGAGGAGGTAATAGCATCAATTCACAGGAAATCCTACTACCTCAGCGGGAGGAGGTTATGATCTGAAAACAAGGGATCACCACCCTCCCACTTCACTGCATTGCTACTAATCCGCCTGTGGGGTTCGCCAGTGTGAGGGGGAAATATTACCCCTAAGCTTCATGTCAAATAAAATAGACCTTCCTATGCAGTTCAATCTTTGCAGTCTGGCGGTTCGAGAAAATATAGTCCATTTTAAAGGAATATGTCCAATACTAAAAGAAAAAGATGATCGTATAGGATTAAAAATAAATGTAGCACCTTAAACAGGTTAAATTCCAATGAAAGTTCCTGCCTTTTTCACGACCTTCATATGCTATGACGCGAGGTCAAAAGGTTTTGTCCTTTGAAGACGACATATTGAATTGTTCGCGTCAAGTAGTTGAGTGATAGTACGGTTACAATGGCCGTGAACACGATCTTTGTGTTTACGCTCAAATTTTGTTATCTCTTCGACGACGCTGGGAATTCCCAGATCCCGATGAATATCTTCGTTACGTACATACCACGGTGCGTTGACGATCGTTCTAAGAACTTTATTTTCAAAAGTTTGTATGATGTTTCTATGCTTTTCTTGGTACAACCCCATAGTTGTATACCATACGTCCACACTGGCTTTAGCACTTGCTTATAGATAAGCAGTTTGTTATGTAGGCTCAACTTCGAATGTTTTCCGAGTAGCCAGTACATTTGTCGGTATTTGTTTTGAAGTTCGTCGCGTTTCTTTTTCACGTGCGATTTCCATTTGAGCTTCACATCTAGAGTCATTCCTAGATATTTTGCTTCGTTCGCGTACGGTATTTGAGCCGAGTTTAGATATACAGGCAATCTATCCACTTTTTTATACGTAAAGTTGACGTGAGTAGATTTGCTTTCATTCAGCACAATACGCCAAGAATTCGTCCAAGCGTGGACTTTATTAATAGCATGTTGAAGCTTTCCGGTTGCTGCTTCAATGGTATCGCCCGTTGTCAATATTGCCGTATCGTCCGCAAACGTGGCGACGACACAGTTTCTTTCTTGCTGGATGTCACGCGTATAGAGTACATATAGAAGTGGGCCAAGGACACTCCCTTGCGGGACTCTGGCTGCAATCTCCTTGAAGTCAGAGTAATCGTTTCCGTGCTTAACACGAAAGAGTCTCTCGGTGAGGTACGATCGTAGGATTAAAGAGAGTTGCCGTGGCAGTAATCGTTGCAATTTATATTCCAAGCCTTCGTGCCAAACCTTATCGAAAGCTTGTGAGACGTCAAGAAATACACCACAACAAATCTTTTTTTCTTCCAGAGCTTTCTCAATCACGTCAGTTATTTTGTGGACTTGGTCAATTGTAGAATGTTTGATTCTAAATCCAAACTGATGGTCAGGAATGAGACGTCTTTCGTCGATTACGGGCTGTAGACGTTTGGAAAGAAGTTTTTCAAATATTTTTGAGATAACCGGCAATAGGGAAATAGGCCGATATGATTTCTTTTCATTTAGCGGTTTGCCTGGTTTCGGGACCGTTATAATCTTGGCGATTTTCCATTGTCTCGGAACATAGAGCAATCTGAACGAAGCGTTGATCAAATAGAGCAGTTTGATAATAGCTTTATTCGGCAATTCCTTGACTACCTGCACCGTTATCAAGTCGTAACCCGGAGCTTTTTTCAATCAATGCAACTTTTTTTACTTTAAAGTTGTCAGATATCGTGACTGGGGAGTCGGGCGTTAACGAAGGGCCGTCGAATGGCTTAAACGTTTCTTCTAAGTGCAAAGCAAAAAGTTCTGCCTTTTCTTTGTCGCTCTTGGCCCAGTTTCCATCGTTTTTCCGAATTGGTGGTGCTTGCATTTGAGGTTTCCGGATGCCTTTTAGCGCTTTCCAAAACAAATAATTTGATTCTCTTTCACCGGAGAGATTTTCAAGATAGGTCGCTTTCGTTTTGCTTTTAAATTCGCGAATACTATCTCTAAGCCGATTGCATAGTCGGTTAAGGACCGTTTTATGCTGCGGTGCACGAGTGATTTGCCACTTCTTTCGTGCTTTTCTTTTCTCCCTCACCAGTTCAATGATTTCTCTGGGATACTTTTCGTTGCGGTTGATGTTATAGCTTCTAGAAGGAGTGTTTCTCCATGCCGCTCTTTGAATTGTTTCCACGAAACGATCAATTTCGTCCTCTAGTTCACAAGGTGTTTTAAGTGAAACATTTAAGGCGATATTTGTTTCGCAATCATTTCTAAAACCCTCCCAGTTCGTTTTATTGCTAGTAAGTCTTGGAGGCCCTTTTTTCTTGATCAGCGCTTCTCCAAGTAATTAAATTACAGGCCAGTGGTCAGAAGAGAGATCAAAACATTCTTTGACTGTAATAAACTTCTCGTAAATGCCTTTTGTAACAAAAAAAATCGATAAGATCGGGAATTTTTTGTGAGTCAGTTGGCCAAATATTTCGGTTTTCCTGTCGAATAAAAACAACAACCGAATTCATTTGCCCCTTCGTAGAGAATTTTTCCTTTAGAAGATGTACATCTTGAACCCCAGAAGGTGTGCTTCGCGTTGAAATCTCCAGCAATAAGAAAATTTGAACCAAGAGCATTGAAGACACGAAAGTAGTCGTCTTTTTCTAGTGGGCATCGCGGCGGACAATAAACAGACGCTATATTGTAACTCAGGTGCTTATTTTTAACCCTTACCGCGCACAACTGAAGTTTTTCCAGCTCTATGCTTATATCGACCGAATGTTCGATGTTAGTTTTAATGAATAAGGACGAACCGCCACGCGCTCTGTCAGAAGGATGATAGGCATGATAACCAGCGTAGCCTCTTATCTTTATCTGCGATTCCCTTGTTAGATGGGTTTCGGAGATCAAACATATGTCGATATTTGCTCTTATTAGAAACATTTCTAATTCGTTAGATTTTTGTAAGAGTCCGTTTGCATTCCATGTTACTATTTTAAGCAAAGAGTTCATATTTACATAGATTTAGATTTATGGTTAGCCATACAAAAGCTTTCGACGTTACTGAGACGTTCGAGAATCCGTTTTTTTAATTTCACATTGTTCCTCGAACCAATATTGTTCCTCAGTCCAATACTGACGGAAATAAGGAGAATACATTTATGAAAAAACCAACTTTCTCAAGGTAAGGTACATCAGTTCCCAAATGATAAATACAAAAATCCCTTTAACATAAAATGTTTGATTCGAAATAAAATGTTCATTATGTAATTAAAATAATTAATTCCTGGCAGACAGCTTTTGCCATGCTGTATAAGATTTGTAAAATTTTATACATGTGTAGTGTACACATCATCTTCTTCCTATTTCAGCGAAGTTATGATCTGAAAAAAAGCTCTGCATTTCTACTGATACGCCTGTGGGGTTCGCCTATAAATACATGTGTACCTGTAGACATATCATATTTATAATGAATTGCAATCAATATTTTATCTTAACTTATCTAATGTAGAAGTTATGACCGGTCGGTTTTAAGATTACTACTATGTAAATGTTGAGCTAGGCAGCGTTGCCGTTTATACTTCAATCGAAGTATAGTAGTAGAAGTAGAAGTATACTAGTAGTAGTAGAAGTACTTCCTCTTTCGCAAAAACATTTCACTTTTTGTAGAGTTTATATTTTCCCTCTTAACTGGGAAATTGCATTATATATTCATTAATGAGCTCTCCCATAAAGTAGCCAAAAATCGTATACGCAAAGACATCCATTCGATAACTACAAGTCTACAATTCTACACAAAGAAGAAAGTCTTTAAGTCTTTTGGCATTCTGTCTTCTGCCTCAAAAATGCTTTGGGGCAGATAATGTACCCTCATTTAAAAGAGTTTATAGGAGCCTTGTTGTGTGTTCCTCATAGTAGTGCAACTACGGATA
Organism: Brachypalpus laphriformis; assembly: GCA_945910035.1. Lineage (NCBI taxonomy): Eukaryota > Metazoa > Arthropoda > Insecta > Diptera > Syrphidae > Brachypalpus > Brachypalpus laphriformis. The sequence goes on from OX246754.1 coordinate 254,349,424, forward strand.
GGGCATTTTCCTAAACTAGATTGATTAAGAGTTTTCGCCGAGACTGCACTGTTAGCACTGTTAATTCAGTGATGCTTGTGAAAGGAATTGTTTCTAAAAATGGTTTCAAGAACTGGGTATCGCCAAAAGATGTTGTATTACCGCAAAGCTTAGATTAAAGCTCCCTAATTCAAAAAACATTATGTTTGTTTTCCCCATAAATAGTCGTTTAATATAATAATCTCAACTTTTATAATGACACTTCACTTTTCAGCAAAACACTTAAATTTTTTCCTGAAAACACTTCACTAAAAAATTGGCAAACGGCACCACTGGCTACGAGTATAACAATTTTGTTTAATGAGGAAAGAAAAGCACAGAAGCGGCCAGTATAACTGTGAGAACTATTTGGAACGGAAAAGCACAGCCTTGTGTTCAATGAGTTAAAACATATCTTAAAGTACTCCTCTTTCTATTTGTCCAACTGGACGATCATCAACACTAGAATTAAAAGATTTAAGCAAAGTTCACATTGATGAAGATGTCACTAAACATTTTTGATCAGAATTATGAGGAATATTGCCGAAACAAATTGAAATTAAATACATAATTCATCACACCAAACAGCTGATATTGATTCTATTCATGTGTTCTATCTCAGAAGTAGGTGTAACAAATTCCATACGATTCAGTGTTAAAAGAATAACACTTTAAGACAAAAAATGTTCTAACGGGATGCAGACTTGTATTGTAATTTTCTGCGAGAGAACAGCATAGAGTAGAGAAAATTATCAAAACAAATTGGAACAAAAAAGTACTGTCTTCAGTTCAATGAGCTGTTAACTGTTCTAAGTTTTCAAAATGCAGAAACTACTTGGATGCACATCAAGAAAATTAAGAAATCTGAGTTTACTTAACAAGGAAAACTCAATTTCAAAAAAGTACCCATGCGACTTTTTTGACGAAAGTTTTCTACTTCAGGAGTAGATGCAGAAAATCGTGTGTGGAAAGGTCCAGAATTGTCTAATTAAATAAAAAAGAACGCTTTTCAACAAAAAAAACGTGTAAAAATTTCTGTAATTCGGCAGCAGAAAGTATAGCAACGAGAGGTCCTTGCTTTGATGCGTAGCAAGTCAGAATAATAAGCAATTCGCCTTCCAGCTGTTTTCCATATTTTTCGGTTGAATTGACAAAAAATCTTTATTGCTCTTAAATTTGCCTAAATTTGGTTTACAAAATAGTTCGGAACCAGTACACAATTATTTAAGTCTTTCTTTATACAGTCCGCTTACAGATAAAAGATTACTTCGAATCCAGCAAAATGAAACACCAGTAATTTTCAGTTGTGCACTTTGCAATCGTCAATAGTCTCAGCTACATACATATATGCATGTAAGTATATGCTACGCAAATCGTAGCAAGATGTATTCGGTGACTTGCTATACAACAGCACGATGCTGCCGAGTGCGCTCAATGCAATGATCGGTCAAATGGCTTAAGAAGTCAGATGAAATCAGTGATGAAAAGTCATAAAACTTTTGGATAGTCTGTAGTGGCTCTAAATAGTTATCAATGATGAAACAGTTTCGGCTACTAATTCCTGTCTGGGAGAGAAACTGTCGATCTCGGTTCTTGAAATTGAAACCTATTTTATTTGAGAAAACATGTTTCTAGAATAAGACTTAATTATTACTCATCTCAATCTCGGTGCGTTTTAATTTTTATTGCATACATACAAACAGACATATTCGGCGCAACAGCTCATGAAGGGTTCCTTGGAAGATTCCCAACCTTCCAAACTTACGTAACACAAAAAAAAAGCTCATAAGGAGCTAGTCTAGCTTCTCGCAACCATTCGTGTTGTGTGCGTTATATTTTTCGGACAAATGGAAGGGACCTACAGTCTTGTGCCGTGTCTGAAAGGCAAACTTTATTTTGTTCTTTAAGAAGCTTTTTCGTGACAAGAATACTCTCGGATGTTTGTCAAACGTTCGCGAGAGGTGGAACCGTGAAAAAACATGCTGGAGTGTTCTAAGATTCGAACATTGAAACTCACGCATTGTGGTCCAACAAAAGTACAAGGGAGTTATGGATTTTATAGTACGTAGGCGTGTATGTGTGCAGATATTAAGTATACAAAAACGATTAGAAAAGAAAATACAATAAGCATACCATTAATTTTAAAACAGTCATATTAAAGAATGAACAAACATATTTGAGTATAAGCGAAAGCATTTCGTATACGACTTTATGTGTTCAGAAACTGTAGTAGCGTACAGCAGTGACCATATTTTTTGCAATTAAGCCTAGTACGCTATTTAAGAAAAACGAATGTTCGATGGCCTCCAAATTAACCTTCGTCGGTTCATTGTGTCAATTTGGCACACTTTTAAAATTCAAGTTGAGATTATTTTGCTATTATTTCGTCAAATCGAGCCAGGATTTTGGCTCAAAGTAAAAATCGTGTATACACTTTATGTTTTCGAACTCTATATTCATGACAGATATCGCTCGTAGGCTGTACAAAAAGTTTCCCTAAAAGGATCTTGTGTATCACCTTGACACACCAACATTATGGTGCTATTTGTCTAGCGAACAGACAAGGTAGAACTTGTAGTTCATCTGCTTCTCGGCTCATACTATTGTAATTGAAATTTTTCAATTAACTAAGACCAACAGTATATGCTTTTGATCAGTGTACGGGTATTCCTACGTCTTTTTTACTGTTTATTCAATCATTTGAAAAATTGTTCTCCAGATGACGAATTTGTATGACGTTCGTCGATACACGAATGGCTGGATAGGTATTGACATGATTGAAATGCGAGCTTTTTTGGTTTACTTATATTGGGTGCAGTTTACCCTCCAAAAGGAAAGTTTGGGGCTGCATCAGAAATGCAATGCCATAAACATCAAGCGCAGAGCAGATTGAGCAGCCACCACAATTATAATCGGTAGGCATAGAAATAGATGGCTGGACCAAGTTCGACATTTCTCCTGGGGCCATCTAGGGAATCCGCCTGATGCGTTAGGGTCAGTGGCGAAGGGTCGAGAAGGATAGAGGGTCCACCTGAGTATCCTATCCTCGCGGCCCTCATGAAGGATTAGCGGACAATTGAAAATGTGTGTAAAATGTATGCCACAAGTCGAATCATTGCCGTTGACTAATCAACCAGTCACCAAGAAAGAGCTCGTTATCACATGTGACCCTCACGCTCAAACTCCAACATTCACTCCGCACGATGTGATAAGTTTGTGAATCATGTCTGTCCTTCTCACTATTTCAAAATTTGCGAAAAATGTGCACGAGAGACTAGATTGAATTGAAATACAGTCCAACCTCTGTAAGTCGAATCGTCACGGGATCAAACAATGTGTTCGATTTATGGAATGTTCGAGTTATGGAGCTCCAAAACTCAGATTACACATGCTCAGTTTTGAAACATTCGTTCGAGTTATAGAAAATTCGACTTAAGGATGTTCGACTTACGGAGGTTCGACTGTAAATTGAATTTTTTCATGTTATCATTATTATGCTTCAGAAATATCTTTTTAATTTTTTTTGCATAAATATCGATCCGAATCTCGTTTTTTCTATTTGAACGAATAAACCAATACACAATTTGCAACCAGAAAACCAACTTGATTTTATTCATCGTTAAAAATAAAAGTATTGGAATATGTGTGTCAATTTGACACATAAGAAACTTTAAATTTACACGAAATAAAGGACCGATGAAGGTTCAGAGTTAAAATCGCAGCAAAATCAGAAGAAGAAAGAATGTGTGAGACTAGTGAAGAAAATTGTATCATTAGGATCAGGAATGTTTTCCAACATTTTTTTTTATCTTCAGGTTTTGCCCCTCTTTTGTAGCTAAATGTTCAATCAGCTAAGACGATATGAGATATTAATACCACATTTACTTTAATCTTGTTGTATGATTTTCATATGCGAAACATAATTTAAAAAGAAAAATTTGTATTCTCTTCTTATTCTTATTCTCGGTGCGGTTCACACGCTGGTGGCATCATCATTGGATCTTATTTCTTGAAAAATGAGACAAGAGCTCGCGTTACGGTTAATGAAGATCGTTCCGGACCATGATCAATGAATATTTCTTTGAAAATACGGATGACATTAATCCAGACGAGATTACGCTACTGCCATACGGCGACCGAAATCATCGACTTGTTGAAATCACAATTTGGTTTCGAGGAATGGACCTGTCAATTGATTTCCAAGATCGTGCGACTTGACACCTTTCTATTATTTTCTGTGAAGCTACGTGAAGTCACTGGTTTATTCTGATAAACCAGCAACAATTGCCGCCTTGGAAGCCAACATTGCTCTTGTTATTCGTGGTACGCAGCCACCATTCCACCAGTCGAAAAAGTGACCAAAAATTAAACGGGCAGAGTGCGCTTCGTTAAGAACTACCTTTCTTTCAATTTATCAAATCTAAAATTCTTTAAGGGTTAAAAAAAAACATATTTATGTTTTAAGTATCGGGTATGATGTTTGCAATAATAACTGCCATCTCTTTAATATTTAGAAGGAGCAGATATGTATAACTTTTCTCGCTCAAGTCTATCTAAATTGAAATGGATTCAAATACGATATATTTGATTCATCAATAAATCGCTCCGAGGAACTTCCGTCTGCATTAGTAGGTGACTTATGCATATGTATCTAAGCCATCTAGACTCTTAGTATTTTGAGTAATCTTTTAAACTTGAGTTAAATAAAGCAATAGACAAGGACGTCGATATTGGACACAGACAACCATCATCCTTTTAAGGCAGGTAGTGAATGCCTTACATTTTGGGAATCTAAGCAGTTTCCGAATGATGATTGCCTTAGCACTGACTTGAACTAATAGCTTAGCTCTTGAATTTCAAGTAAAGTCGGTGGTTCAATTTTATTTTAAATTATTTAGTCTGCATTGAAAGCAACTCTTCTGAAGCAGACCTACTTGTTTTTGTAGGTTCAACTAACATTAGCGTAGGCTATTCTCTTTTTACATAGTTAAGTCATATTAGCTTTTAGAGGGAGTTATCTTGATCTTCTACCACTCACTTAGCCAGATGCATGTCATCCATCAAGGTAAAAAATCAAAAAACAAAATCGGACATTTACTTTTGTATGCGGGTTGAGGGATTAATTAATGGATAAAATTGTACAAAATGGCGAAAGCAGAAAGTTAAGAAATATTCTTTCACAGAATTCTATGAACTTATATTCAACATACTAGAAACGTGTAAATTTAACAGCAATTAACGCACAGCATTAGAGAGATAGATTGTGCCTCTGGACGCATAGCATCGGCGAAAAAAGTCGGCGACAAATGTGGGCGACAAATGTCGGCGAAGAACTCCCTCTCCTCAATCCCTTGTCACGGTGGATAGACTTAATCTATTTCCTATAACCGAAGCTCGAGCCGAGGAGAATAACTAAATCTAGTCTTCGTCCAGCTAGATGTTTTCCCATATATCGGTTGGACTGAAGAAGAGGTTTTAGAGACCAAAAGGTGATCAACCAAGGCAAGGTACGACGCGCCGAGGCCTGCATAGCTGGGGGAAGCTCAGTCGCAAGCGCAAACTCTGAATACATGAGGACCTTCAGTTTTATTTTAATTCCTGTTACCTGCATACAGGGGGTGAGTGCAGGCGGACATCTTCTTCCCCCTTACTCGTGGGATCCAAAAGTCAAGTTCTTAAAACAAAAATCCAAGAGCGAAGAGTGTAATTCGATCGGGCACTCCTAGCTCTATAAAAACCGATCAAGGTGTAGGAGTGGAGGAAGAAGCAATTCTTCTCCGTACATCAGATGAGGAAAGCGGTGGAGCAATTGACGTTTATTTGAAAAATCGTTTTCTAAAATCAAGCGACACTTGCTCCATCGCCAGCTTATCTTTCTCCAATATGTCAACATCCTCCAAGCGCTCTAAAAACTGCAAGTTGACAGTCCGGAGATTAGGGACCAAGAAATGGGAGGAATTAACGGAATGTGAGCGGAAGAGGCTCCATAACGCACGAGCCTTCTTGCAGGAACAGTCCTTGGCGGAGTGTAAGCCTATTGCTAGCCCTCTAAAAAGAACAGTGACGGCGTAAGTCATGAGTGAGGAATGGTTGATGGGACCACCTAAGTCCGCGACAAGCCTCTGCCAGTCAGGACGCAGGGTGATCTCATCAGCCAATCCGGAGCACAATCGTGATTCAGTGGTATTGCAGAAGCCTACGGATAACGCCTCTGACTCGACGACTGGGGTAGTCCCAGCGTTGGGTGAGATTGTGACTCTGGAGGATGCTGGGGTTAAGATGGACACTTCCAGCATGGCAAGCCTCAGCTACTCACGCGGGAAGGATACGTCAACACCTCAGCAGCCTGGAAAATGCAGTCCTGCTGAGCCTAGGATTGACTCTTCGGCCTGTAGCTTTGCGACGGTAGTTAGCGTAGGCAGCCGTGGTTTGGGACTTTCCCGCTCACCCAAAATAGGTAAGACCAGCGACGCTAGCATCTACCCAAAACAGACGACGGTACGCAACCGTATACGTAACGCTATCCGGTTATTACGGCGCGCTGTGGCGGCTTAAAAAGCGTGATCCGGAGTCCTACACAGACAAGGAAAGAGTGGCTCTGGATAGAGCCACTAACACCCAAAAGCTGAGAGGATCCACCCGACAAGACAGGATGAGCCGTAAGGTAAGAAGTTCACTCGCGGCGAAGGCGGGAAGCCTCTTACTCTCCACCTCAGCCTCGAAGAGACTTCGGCCAGTAACCGAATCAGACGACCCTGAGCCAGTTGATGGCTGTTCCAATAAGGCAACTACGTCACGGAACTCGACTGCAACAGGAACGGGTGTAGGACTGATCGCGGCGAGGTGGGAACGCCTCTTGCCATCCACCTAAACCGCTTTCAACCAATCCAAGCAAGGACGCACAGTCCAAAACTGGGTCGATTGCGAGACGTTCTGGTACTGTCTCAGGCAATAGGGGACGCAGCGTACGGCAGACTAGGGGAACGGGTAGGAGACTATTCAAGTAGAGGAGGGGCCACAAGGTTTACTGCCGAGCCGATTGCGGGTTGTTTTAAGAGAGGTAGGCACAACGACACGACATCGCCGCCAACACGAAGAATCAGCAAAAAAGCCAAGATGGCATCTAGAAAAGAAAAAGCTAATCTTCAGGTGGCTATCGTCGACTTCAATAACCCCGACCGCAAATTATCAGGAGACCAATGGAGGCTGGTGGGACTGCGTATACTCGACGGAGTAAATGACGCCATAGTCAAGAATCAGGGAACTATACCTTTCTTTGAGCAGCTCACCACCTTCAAAGGCTTCAAGTTCATGTCGTGTGACAACGAGACAACATTAAATTGGCTCAAAGACTTTGTAACCAACACGCAGGCTCCATGGGCGAATGCCGACCTGCGACTCGTCAAGCAAAAAGACCAGCTGGAATTTACTAGCCTAAAGGGGGTATTCTAATTCCGGGCCCACACATTCCTAGAGAAATCTGCAACACCTCAACCCTGAGCTTTATAGCGACAACTGGGAGGTGCTAGAAGTGGGTACCCATACTGAAGCCGGAACTGAGATCGTGGTCTTGCTCAACCACAGGTCTAGGCCCATCTTACAGAGATACAACTATAAGGTTCGCACTGGAATTACCCGATGCAAGGTCACACCAGAAAGGGGACAAAGGAGATTGCGCCAACTATAGGGGTATATCCCTTGTAAGTCTCGCTGGAAAAGTCTTCGCCAAGGTGCAAGAAATGCGTTCCAGAGCTGTGGTTGAGGAAAGTTTGGGGGATGAGCTGTGCGGTTTTCGACCCGGTAAAAGCACAACCGACTAGTCATTCACTCTCAGAATGATTCTTGAGAAGGCCTGGGAGTATGATAAACCTGTTTACACTTGTTTTATGGTGATCCACAAGAAAGAAGACCCCCTCAACTGCGCCAATTATAGAGGCATCAGTTTCCTCAACATCGCATACAAGATCTTTTCTGCGATATTGTGTGAACGCCTGAAACCTTTTATCAACAGCCTGATTGGACCCTATCAGTGCGGTTTCAGGCCAGGAAAGTCCACCATCGATCAAATCTTCACACTTCGGCAGATCCTGGAGAAAACCCAAGAATTCCAAATCGATACTCACCACCTCTTTATCGATTTCAAGGCCGCCTATGACAGCATCTATAGAGAAGAGCTTTATAGAGCCATGTCTAGTTTTGACATCCCTGCCAAACTTGTCCGCCTGTGCAGGCTGACGATGGAGAACGCTCGCTGCTCCATTAAGGTCGGTAATGACCTCACCGAGACCTTTGATGTCAAAAAAGGCTTTATACATGGTGACGCGCTGTCATGTGACTTCTTCAATATTGTACTTGAACGGATTGTGCGGAACTCACAAGCCAACACCGGAGGCACAATCTATTACAAGTCTGTACAACTGCTTGCATACGCCGACGATATAGACATTATCGGAAGATCTCAGCGGGCTGTCACCGGTGCTTTTGCAAGCATTGAGGCGGAAGCGGCCAAAATGGGTTTGGCGATAAACGAGGGCAAAACCAAGTATATGCTGTCAACTAGAAGGGAAAACCAACACCGACGAATTGGACAAAACGTCACCGTGGGCAGCTATAACTTCGAGGTAGTAAGGGACTTTGTCTACCTTGGTTCTGCTATAAATTCAAGAAACAAAATCAGTGCAGAAATCAAACGAAGAATAACTCTTGCCAATCGCTGTTTTTTGGGCTTATAAGGCAATTCAACAGTAAAGCCCTATCTCGAACAACTAAGGAGACTCTATATAAGACCTTGATCATCCCAGTCCTGCTTTACGGCGCTGAAACATGGACTTTATTAAAAGAGGATGAAGATATCCTTGGTCGCTTCGAGAGAAAAATTCTTCGTAAGATTTTCGGTCCCGTTTGCGTTGACGGGTTTTGGAGGAGAAGATTCAATCACGAACTATACGAGGTGTACAGCGACATTGACCTAGTCAAAAAACTACGTATTGGACGTCTGAGATGGCTAGGACATGTAGAGCGAATGGACACCAACGCTCCGGCCCGCAGAGTCTTCGAATCTAACCCCGAGGCACGACGCAGTAGAGGGAATCATCGCCATAGGTGGCGCGCACAAGTTCAAGGGGACCTCAACCAACTTGGAGTGCGCAACTGGAGGCAATTAGCCAAAGACCGAGCTAAATGGAGAAGCTTGTTGGTTGAGACCCAGGTTCACCCTGAACTGTAGCGTCACCTAAGTAAGTAAGTATTAGAGATATAGAAAAGAATATGGGGAGAATCCGTACATTCTTCCGACGGTGATGAACACTCATCTTTATTTGAATAAGGCGCAATATTCAACTACTTATGTGACACAAATAAAAGCCCGTAAAGCAAAGCTCAGCTCGAAATCGATAATATCAATTCAAGAAGGAAATGGTAACATGCCCCAGTAAAATGGGCTGATGCCTGTTCAAACAATATTCACAAATGTGACGCTTGGATAATAAGCGTCGGCATTATTACGCTGCCTCATCCCTTAACACATCAAAAGATATATACCTAATGTCTTGTGAGTTAATGCATTAACTTCATTTGTACCTACTCAACAAAGCCATCCACGGATTCTAACAACCCTATTCTTACCTTTCGCAATCTTCTTCGTTCGCGCATAGTGGCTGCTTTTCGTCTATCCACGGCGACGCTTTTTTTCTTGCAAGCCTTACATGCCCATGTTAGACAAGGTCGTGACTGACCCGATGAACACACAAGCGGCGCCAGAACATGCTCCTCCGAGCTCAAGCTATTATCGTCGTAATCCGTAAAAATTGGAGATGGCGTCAAATTAGACTGTTTGTCCTCCCTGTGCGCGAATGCATTCCCATGATCATATCTCGAGTAAAAGTTATGATACGGTCGATGCTGAAAATCACAATCACTTTTCATTTTCATATTCTGATCACACGGATTCATCTTGCTATTTGTGTATTTTGTCATCTTCACTAAATGCACTTTCAAATTAACTATTCGTTACGTATTTTCAAATACAATTTTCGAAAACCCGGCACTAGCACTCCATACGACCGACCCGAGCTAAGCCAATCTAAGACTGAGTTGCAGACTTTCGTGACACATGTGTTTTTGGTGACACAAACAAAATATCGAGATCAAAAAACAAATCCAAAATCCTCTTCGCATTTGAGTGGATTCTATTTTTATACGAAAACACTGTTTTCGACATATCAATAGTTGGGAGGGGATGGTTCTTAATATGGTCACGCCCATTTAGTGTATAATTTAGTGAGTCAAAATGTCGTATAGGTGATCGAGTAGTGTACCAGCAGCAGACGTTCGTGCTGAGATGATACTAGTTTATATTTAGTGATCGATTGCGTTGCGTAGTGTCACAAATCACACAAAATAGAAGTGGAAATGACTATAATTTTCCTGCTGGATAAATTAAAATAATAAAATTCGGTGATGTGACGTTTTCAATGGCCGTTAGTGGGGGTGGATGGGGGCCATGTGTTTGTTGTGATATTTTTTTGTTTTCACATTTTGTCGTCACTGTGTGAATTTATATAGTGAATTTTGTGTATCATCAAATGGTTTCGGTTTTGAAAACGTATTTCATTGGGGATATAAGGTTCTTATTTATTAAGCAGAGAAATTAAGGAAAACCACTGTGCAGACAATGATTTGTACATTTTGATTTATGTATGGATAACGAAACTTAAACGGGCTATAAAACAATTAAAAATGTAAACTGGGTATTAAGTTGCTGAGCTGACATCGAGGTGAAAAGGCTTTCAATATAAGATCGACAGACGAAACTGCATTTTAAGATGGTTTTGATTGATGGACCTGTAATAAAGAAATCAATGTTTTGACATTTTCCAATTCAGTAGCATTTAAACGTGGAAAGTATTTTCGTCCTAGAAACTAATTTGGTCAAAGGGCTGAGGCACTTCTTTGAACAACTTCCCCCAATTATTTATTAAGATCTTCTTAATACAGTCGGAAATAAGTTTTCCGTACATTTAAGTCTGGGACAATGCATATTGTAGGGCATAACTACTTAAATTAGGCAAAATTTCCCAATCGGTTGGATGGATCCGTTTTCAGATCTAGAAAGCCAAGAATCAGGCTCGACGATCAACCAATTTTCAATACCGGTAGAGCAACAGTGAACTTCTATAAAGCAACAGTATCTCCCATTTAAAAGACACCTAAAAGCAGCATGACCAACGCGATATCCAGAAGGCACGGAGATAAAAAATTAATAAGTATTTGGCGCAACAGCTCTCTGGGCCTAGTTTCTCGCAACCACTCTTATTGTGTGCGTTATAGATAGATAGATAGATAGATTAGATTTTATTAAACATAATTCAAGGATTACAAGGTAAAAGTATTATGAAGGCTGGTGATAAAATCTGTTTCAGGACATGGCAGCGCCGTTAGCCTGAGTGGCAAATTTAATAATTCATTTAATTGTAGAAATTTATTCAATTCAATCGAAAAAAAAAGAAAAAAAAAAGTTATATAAATAATAATAATATATAGAGAAATGAAGACTACGTAGAGTGAAAGAGTTATTTAAAGAAAATTCAAATAAAAAGAGATTAACAAGGATACAAATCAGAAGGATTCATCAATAATTTGACTTCTATAAGCAGTTGCTTTTTTGCAGTACAGGAAAAGGTTTTTCCAGCCATAGCGCCCATTGAGTATGTCGATCAGCGTGTGCGGTTGCAACTCATTTGCGTTGAAAAAGGCTTTTCTCGTTTCTTTCAGGATAGGACATACGGCAATGAAATGAAGGATGTCTTCTCTGACTTGTAGGTTGCATAGAGAGCATAAGATGGGAAGGTCGGGTCGGTGTGGGAGGTAGTTTAGCTTTACCAGCTCTCCTCTAGAGATAAAGTCTATTTCATGGTTGTCATTGAAATAGTTTGAATCGCACAGGTTATATTCTAGCTGCTTGTAGTAGCTCCTATGGATTGATGATTTGGCTTCTTCTTTTCTTCTTATGTCCTGTATCCCCTTGTGGGTCCTAGGGCCTCTACTACGCCTACGCGCCATCGTGTACGGTTTCTGGCAATGTGTCTGAGTTCTCCCCAACTTTTCCCTAACTGCCGTGCCTCCTTCTCGACTGTTCTGCGCCATGTTTTCCGCGGACCGCCAGGTCTTCTGCCATCCTGAGTTAGAGGGTTCCATTGCATAGCATGGTTCGCTATGGAGCTGTCACCCTTTCGGAACGTGTGACCAATCCACTGCCACTTCCGCCGTTGGATAGTTGTGCCTATTGGTTCCTGACCCGTTCTCTCGTAAAGGTGTTCGTTAGAGATACGATTGGGCCAGAAAATCCTTAAGATATTGCGCAGACACCTATTAACGAACGTTTGCAGCTTTCTGGTGATAGTAGTGGTCGCTCTCCACGTGCTGCAACCATATAGCAGCACGGATTCAACGTTGGAGCGGAACAGTCTTATTTTGGTGCTCAAACTGATTGCATTGCTTCGCCATATTTTGGACAACATCCCGAACGCGGACTTTGCTTTGGCGATCCTGTTGGCTATATCCAGTTCGGTTCCACCATCGGTCGAGACAATACTCCCAAGATACTGGAAATCCTCTACTCTCTCTACCGGTTGTCCAGCAATGCATATTTGAGCCGATGAGTTAGTTCCAAGGCTGATGATTTTAGTTTTTGTCGTATTAATTTTCAGCCCGACGACACCTGCCTCCCTCTCCACATCTGCTGTCATTTGGTGGAGGTCCATAATTCTGTGGGAGAGTAAGCATACATCGTCTGCGTAGTCAAGATGCTTCAGTTGAGATGTAAGAGTCCATCGAATTCCTCCGTTTCCCGTCGACAAAGCTGCATGAAGCACATCGCTAATCACCAATAGGAATAATATTGGTGAAAGGATACAGCCTTGTCTTACCCCACTTTGGATCTCAAATTCCTCAGACAACCTTCCCCTGTGCAGAACGTGACATTTGGAGCCTTCATATGTAGCTTTGATAATAGCAATTAGTTTATCGGGAATGCCTCTCCTGCGTAAGGCACGCCAAATAAACTCCCTGTTGACACTATCGAACGCCTTCTCAAAATCGATGAACAGCAGGTGCAGTGGCGATCGATATTCAACACACTGTTCGATGATAATCCGCAGGGTGTTGATGTGGTCGGCACAGGAGGATCCAGAGCGGAAACCTGCTTGTTCGGCATCGAGTGTGTCTTCGAGATGTTGTTTGATTCGCTCAAGGATGATTTTAGCTATTATCTTAGCTACAGCAGGCAGCACGCAGATACCCCTCCAGTTTCCGCACTCCATTAAATTTCCTTTCTTAGGAAGCTTGACGATCATTCCCTTTTTCCACTCATTAGGAAAGCTCTCAGCTTCCCAAGCTCTATCTATAAGTGGAAGCAGAAGCTCAGCCGATGTTGTTGGCGTTGCTCGTAAGAGCTCTGCTGGAATACCGTCAAGTCCTACCGCCTTGTTGGTTTTGAGTGCCTTGATCGCGGTAATGATCTCATCTTTACTGGGAGTCGTGGTGCGTATTCGGGAACTTCTCACCTCGGGCATCTCAGTCTGATTTGGGAGCATGTCGCTAGCGAATACACGGTTCAAAACCGTAGCAAAATGCTCTTTCCATCTCCTCAGCTGGTCCTCATCCGAAATGAGCAAGGAGCCGTCTAGGCTTTTCACTAGGTATTGGCTGGAGCTGCGACCACCTGTCAGCTCTTTCGTGATTCTGTAGACAGTCCTGCTGTCGCACCTCCGTGCAGCTTCTTCTGCTTCTGTAGCCAGCGCGTTGATGTAGTTGCGCTTGTCACGTCGTACGCTACGCTGAACTTCTCTCATCTTCATGCGATATAGGGACTCTAGCTCGCTTCTCCCTGCTGCTGGGGTAGCTGCAACGCGAGCTTTTAGCTGTTTTCGTTCGTCAATCCGTCTCCAGGTATCCTCGGAAAGCCACGCCCTATGTCTTCCCTGCGATCGACCGACAATTCTTTCAGCACCAGATGTAAAAACATTTTTCACAGCACACCAATGGTCTTGGATGGTTGCGGGCATTGAGCTGCTGATTGCTTCCACACCTTGCGAAAAGTGCTCCCTTAATTGTTGGCGCACTGAGGGATCACTAAGTCTATCGATGTTGAACCTGGGCATTCTTGTGTTGTCGTGGGATCTTCGAACTGCAGCAGTGCGTAGTTGGAGAGTAGCTATCATAAGATGGTGATCACGTACTATCCCCACATCTGCCCCTCGTCTGTTTCGGACGTCCAGGAGACTGCTTCTAAAGCGGCGGCTGATAGCAAAATGGTCAATTTGGTTGGAGGTTGCTTGCCTGTCATTGGAAACCCAGCTGACTTTGTGGCAGGTCTTGTGCTCAAACATGGTGCCACCTATCACAAGGCGGTTGGCATTGCAGAAATCCACAAACCTTTCGCCGTTGTCATTGCGGTTGCCTAGTCCATGCTTCCCGATTACATGCTTGAGCCCTTCGTTGTCGCTGCCTACCTTGGCATTCAAATCCCCCATCACTATGACAATGTCTCCATTTGGTGTTGTGTTGAAGACGGCGCTTAAGAGATTGTAGAAGCTCTCCTTTTCGTCCTCAGACGATTGATTTGATTTGGCTTGCATTTCAAACTCGTTCCTGATCTTACAGTCAATGTCCTGTAGGAAATTATAGAGGATGATTTTCCACTCGCCAGAGTTATATGATTGAAGGACGAGGTTCACATTGTACTTCTGCGCAATTCTGTTCCATTCTCCGAAAAAAAGTGTATTGGAAGCCATTGCTCGAAGAGCAATTTGTTTTGGGATTCGATTATCAGGCAACGCCATGACCCTAAGGATGTAGTCGAAATGAATTCTTAGTGTTTTCAAAAACAGCGGTGACAAACCCGATTCCAGATAAAGCATGTAGTTCGGGGCGTTGAACGGCAGCCTGAATACTCTTTTCAAATAGTATCTTAACAGTTTTTCCACTATCTCGTATTCCTTAACTCCCCAGACTTGGGCGGCATAAAACATAACCGAACTTGCTGTGGCTGTAAACAATGTATATTTTACGGAGGAATTCAGGAGTTTGTTGTTTATACAGGAGCTCCATGTCGAGTTAAGGGCTATTTTCGCAGAAATTAGTCTGTCGTTGAGGTAATGTTGCATATTCAGGTTTGATCTTATTAATACACCCAGGTACTTGTATTCCTTGACGGTCTCGATGGGCTGACCTTCAAATGTCCATTTTTCAGTGCGGGAGTAGCGCCCAAAACCTCTTCTGAACACCATGGCCTTTGATTTATTTAGGTTCAACGAGAGATTCCAAGTCCTGCAATATACTTCAAGCCTATGAATCATTTGCTGTAGTAGATTAGGAGAATCAGCGAGTAAAACTATATCGTCAGCATACATCAAGGTATTTATCTGTATACCGTTCCAAGAAACTCCTCCCTTTATAGAGGTCGGTAGATCATTGATGAATAGGATGAATTTTAAAGCGCTAAGAGTACAACCTTGTTTTATTATTTTTTGTTTGCGTTATATATTTCACACGAATGGAAGGAACCTACAGTTTAACGTATCCGAAAGGCAATTTATTTTGAGATGCTTTCTCGTGACAACAGTACTCTCGGATATTGTCAGACGTTCGCGAGAGGATGGACCGTGAAAAAACTTGTTGGTGTTTTCTGGGATTTGAACTTGGAACCTCACGCACAGTGATCCGACACACTAACCACTTGCGCCACGGCACCCACAAGGAACGGAAATGCTACAGCAAAAGAGAAAAGCGAAACTTTTTTAAAACCGGTGTCTGCAGAAATAATGGAAAATAATAGCTGCATTATCGAGGTGGAAAATAAATGCAGTGGGGGAACCTCAACAAACTTGCTATACGCTACTAAGAACATCTGTGAAAGGATTATGCTATCTGGTGGGGCTGCTGGTGTAAGCCCGCATCCATAAAGGACTGCATACAACGCAGTATGTTCAGTGAAATATTATGATAAGTTCTCATCAAAAGCACAAAACTAGATTCAGAATTAGATACATACAGGGTGTCCCAGTTAAGCAGTATAATCATTTAAGAGGAGATACCTGAAGTTCCACCGGACAAAAAATTGTATGGCAGAGGGGGTGGTCTATTCTCACCACATTTCAAGTCATAGCCCATCAAAGTGGGTGACCTCTTATTTGAAGGTGTAACCACTTTAAACGCTATAACTTCTAAACTATTATATCTAAAAAAGTTTTATACATTTTGGAAAGACAATTTAGTAGCGCATACAATTCATTTTTACATTTTATTCTTCAATTCAAAGATATTTACATTATACATGGATTACTTGGATATATGAGTATTTACAAAATTCTAACAATAATTCACGAAAAGATCAGTAATCAAATAGAGTAAGTATTAAAAGTGGTTTTCGCTAGTAAATGAAGAATATGTAGATACACTCTGTAGCTCAAAAAGCTAGTGCCAAGTGTACAATAACAGACAAAAATAAGAGGAAACATTAAATAGAAAGGTGATAGTGAGGTGATCTAGATATGGAAGAAACAAATTCAGTAATATCAGCAATTAGGTGAAGTTATGACAACAACAACAATTAAAGTAATAGTAATAAAAATAATAATAATAAAGATCTTAAGATAGCACACTGAGTAAGTGATTTATTTCATTTAGATTGAAGTTAAAAAGCCATTTTTTAGTTTCTCGGTTAAAATATAGAAAATTTCTTGCGTATCTCAATGAAAGAGGCAATTTGTTGTAAAGTCTTGGAGCTACTGAGGTGAAAAAGTTAAGAAAATGGGTTGTGTTATGCGGTGGAATAGTTGCCAGATACTGATCGGAGCTACGAAGTCTGTGGTCAGTTGAAGATCGATTAAGTGCGTAACCACTTCTTAGAAAAAATATTTTTAAAACTTTATAAAAATAAAGGTGCTTAAGTGGAAGTATCTTTGAGTTGTAAAAAAGCAGAAAGCTATTCTTCAGACGTCCCTTTCGCCAGATTATTCTAATAGTATGCTTCTGGGCAATAATCAGAGGTTGGATTTTATTACCATGAGTACCGCCCCAGCAAACCAAACCATATTGTAACTTAGACTGAACTAGAGCATAGTAAATTGTTTCTAGAAGCTTACGCGAACAGAATAATCTTAAATGGTACATTATGGACGTTGTTTTAAGCATAATCTTTTTAACTGAAGCAGTTTGCGCACCCCAATTCAGTCCGCTATCTATTTCAAGACCCAAGTACTTAAAAACTAGAACTTTTTCGATAATAAAGCATTTGGAAGAGCAACTAACATCCTTATTATACGGGCTAGAACAAATATTTTTACCACAAGTAACCAGGCTTAATAGCATGTGGTGGCAATTAACACCATGGTATTTTAAATCCGGAAATAAGATGAGATTACTGGACAGGTTAAAATACATCAGTTTGGTCTTATCACTTATGACTAGTTTGTGCATTTTGAACCAATGTCGTAGATATTCTAAATCGTGAGAGATATTGGCAAATAGGTCTTAAGCAGAAAAGGTAGAGTAAGAGTAAGTTATATCATCGGCAACCCTGCCTGACTTCCTTTTAAATCCAGACTGAAAATAGAATTGATATATACCAAGAAAAGTATGGGACCAATAACTGAACCTTGTGGTACTCCAATGCAAATATCTGAGCTTCGACTAAATTTATCTCCAATCTTAACCACCTGTAATCGGTTGTTGAGATATGAAGAAAACCAATTAAGGATGAACCCTCTGAAACCAGCTTTATCTAGTTTTGTTAGTAATATTTCATGATCTACAGTATCAAAAGCTTTAGTAATATCAATGAATAGAGCAGCAGTAAATTTTCTTGCATTCAAACTGTCGTAATTAACGCTACAAAACTGTAAGAGGGCACCTTCAGTTGATTTGCCTAATCTAAAGCCAAACTGATTTGGGCTAAAAAATGAAGTTTTTTCTAAGAAGGTGACAACTCTAGTTTTAATAGCTTTTTCAAAAATGTTAGAAAAGACCGGAAGAAGTGATATAGGTCTATAATTATTTAGATTTTTTCTGTCCCCTTTCTTCAGAATAGGCATAACCTCAGCGATTTTTATTGAGTCAGGGAATATACCACAATAAATACTTTTATTAAAAATATGAGCTAGTACATCGACAATATTGTACGCAATTTTTTTAATAAAGTTATTGGACCAACTGTTCCTCGTCGAAGAATTAGAATTGCTCAGAATCTTGATTATTCTAGCAAATCTAAGGAAGAGATAGGCTCAAAGAAAAAACTACGTCCTAGGCTTGTTTCCTTGCAGAAGCAATCCGCCTCACAATGGATGGAAGTATTGTTAAGACCCGCATCTAGAAGTGTATTTGATGCAACGCTTGTAAAATACTCATTAAAAACATAAGCCATCTCAGCGGGATCTCGGATTTCATTATCTAAATGAGATATACAAGAAAGATGTTTAGGCGAAACTTTTTTGTTGAGAAGTTCATTCACGATTACCCATTCTTTTTTTATGTTGTTTTTGGCTTGTTGGAATTTATTGATGTAGTAATTTTCTTTCGGGCGCGTTAAGCATTTCGGATGGCAGATTAACGAGCAGCAAACTTCTTCTCATCTCTTCTGAAACGGCACTAATTTTTTCTTGGGGCTCTTCCAGACTCGACATTTCTCTAAAATAAACTTTTCTTTCATAGCACCCCAGAAGAAAAAATCCATGAGTGTTAGATCAGGAGATCTGGGTGGCCAAGGGTTGGGTCCAAATCGACCAATCCACTGTTCGTTAAAAGTATGGTCGAGAAATGGAGTTACTCCGCTGCTACTGTGACAAGGTGATCCATCTTGTTGAAAGAACATCGCCCTTCTCTGAACAAGAGGAACATCTTCAAGGAGCTCCGGCAATCGTTCTCCAAGAAATTCCAGGTTGCAATGGGAATTAACTCTTCGTGGAAGAACGTGCGGGCCTACTAAATTGTTTCCTATTAAACCAGAGCAAACATCCACGCTAAACCTCCTTTAAAATAAGCAACACACTTTGAAGAAGTTGTTCATAATAATTAAATTCTTACCTTTGAAAGGATGTTGTGCGTATTAAATGGGGATTGGAGTCTGACCAATGGTGCAAATTATGGAGATTTGTTACCCCATCTCTTGTGAATTGCGCTTCGTCAGTCCACAAAATGTTATTGAGGAAGTACCCGTTTTCTGCTTGTTTGCGCAGTAGCCATTGGCAAAATTCCACTCTTCTTTGCGCATCTCCTGGTAGTAAATCCTGTACTGGTGTTAAATGGAAAGGGTGTAATGTACTACTCTGTGGAGTTCTGTGAATCCTGATTCTGGGAAGTTCCAACTGCACAGCTAGTCTGCGGACGCCGACTGAAGGCTGAACTTCCACAGCACACAAAATCCCACTCTCAACTTCTGCCGCCGCTGCGTCTGAATGTTGTTCGATTTTATTTGGTGTAGCTGAACCAGTATCAACAAGGTGCTGATACGCATCAGCGAACATCCGACTACGTGGTGTTCTACGATTTGGGTATCGTCGTTGGTAATCCAATCTTGCCAATGAAGCGTTTCCATTGCAGAACCCGTATACAAACATTATTTCCGCGTATTCACGTTTTGAATACATTTCGTGGGGATCGGCTGTTACCTTACAGAGCAAAATATCGATTGTAAATCAGTTGAAACAAAATTACGGTACATTTCCAAGTCTGTGATAATTCTTTGTTACGCTTTTTTTCCTATTCGACAATTAACTGCATTGCTCATAGGTACGTTAGTTTATTATTCCCACTTAATTTTGTTCGACCATTTTTGTCTGACAAAAAATGGCTTTTACTACAACTTCTGTTGATCGTACGTAAAAAAGTTGCTTAACATAATTTTAAGGAAATTTGTTAGGGATCAAAATTTCATAAAAAAAAAAAAATATTAAGTAAACATTTTTAGAAAAATGCATTTTAAGTGAAAAAATGGAACAACAAATTTTCATTATTTTGAGTTTAAGGAGCCATAACTTTTTTGTAACTGCACAGCCCTACCCAATACGTTTGAAATTTGTATGCGCTACTAAATTTTCTTTCCAAAATGTATAAAACTATTTTTGTACCTATAATAGTTTAGAAGTTATAGCGTTTAAAGTGGTTACACCTCCAAATAAGATATCACCCACTTTGATGGGCTATAACTTGAAATGTGGGGAGAATAGACCCCCCCCCCTGCCATACAATTTTTTGTTCAGCGGAACTTCAGGTATCTCCTCTTAAAGGATTATACTGCTTAATTGGGACACCCTGTATGTACATAATGTGACGCATGGCCCCAAGCGAAACACAGAGTGCAGTTCATGCGATCTCAGGGAGAGAGAGAATGTGCAGCATTCTGTAGGGATCTGTACCATTTTGGGTGAAATAAGGTGATGACGACTAGGGGGCTCTGAATACTTATGTCCTGTATCCCCTTGTGGGTCCTAGGACCTCTGCTACGCCTACGCGCCATCGTGTACGGTTTCTGGCAATGTGTCTGAGTTCTCCCCAATCTTTTCCCAACTGCTGTGCCTCCTTCTCGACTGTTCTGCGCCATGTTCTCTTCAGACCGTCAAGTCTTCTGCCATCCTGAGTTAATGGGTTCCATTGCATAGCATGGTTCGCTATGGAACTGTCACCTTTTCGGGACGTGTGACCAATCCACTGCCACTTCCGTCATTGGATAATTGTGCCTATTGATTCCTGACCCGTTCTCTCGTACAGGTGTTCGTTAGAGATACGATTGGGCCAGAAAATCCTTAAGATATTGCGCAAGCACCTATTAGCGAACGTTTGCAGCTTTCTGATGATAGTAGTGGTCACTCTCCACGTGCTGCATTAATATAACCGTACGGATTCAACGTTGGAGCGGAACAGTCTTAGCTTGATGCCGTTAATATCATCAAGAAGGAGAAGCAACAAACGGAAATAGATAAAGACGTCTTGGTAAGGCGTGGACTTCCGCTTTTTATGCTTATCTTCGATAAGTCGGATAATATCAACGATATCTACCGAATTAGAGCTGTACTAAATATCGTGGTCAAAATCGAGCCCATGCGTAGAAATTTAAGGATGATTCCGCAGTGCAAACGATGCCAAGGACTTAACCATACGCAAATGTACTGCAAGAACCGCGATGTGTGAAATGCGCCAGAAATCACCTCTCCCAAGTTTGTGGAGTAAACAAACAGACCTCTGCAACATGTGTTAATGGTAAGGGAAAGCACCCGGCAAATTAAAGAGGCTGTGAAGTAGCTAAGGAGTTGCAAAAACGGAGAGATATGCTTCTTAAGCCCCTTGCAAAATCTAAACTGCAAACTAAGCCAAAGCGTAAGAATGCTCAGGAGAAAGTAGGCAAACTAAAACTACCGGGTTCAGAGCGCAAAAAGGTGAGGGAAAGAGTGACAACAGAAAAGTCCTCGACCTCTGTTCTTAAAAGAAACGGTACTGAAAAGTTAACGTCGAAAAAGCCACCAGGTAATGACCCTCGGACGCGAGAGTAATATCGTTGGCAAAACGATCACTGTCTATATAGACAGCCAGGCAGTCGTTAAGGCTCTGGACTCTGTCGTAGTTAGGTCGAGGCTCGTGAGAAGCTGTAAATCACTCTTAAACGATATATCCAGAGCCAATGCGGTGACCCTCTGCTGGGTACCAGGGCATATGGATATCGAAGGTAACGAAAGGGCTGACGAGCTTGCTAGAAAAGGGTCGGCGCTGCACTTATCGCGGGCCCTCCCCTCTGTAGCAATCCCGATCAGCTCCTTGCGGAAAAAAATAGAGGATGAAGCCACCGGTCGAGCAAACAGACGCTGGGCTCATCTGGAAACATGCACTACGGCCAGGGCGCTATGGCCGGCCTACAGCAAGAAGAGATCAACCTCTCTGGTAAAACTTAGTCGTTATAACGCACGGGTCATTTCTGGCATAATTACCGGATATTGTGCCATTGGCGTTCACGCGGAACGACTCGGTGTGCTGCATAATGACTATTGCAGAAGTTGCAGGGACGAAGAAGAAATTGAATCTGATCGCCACCTATTGTGTGACTGTCTTGCCCTATCCGACAGAAAAATGAGGACTTTTGGTAGTTACTTCTTCTCGGAGCTGGAGGACTTGGCTCCTGAATCCTGAGATTCATATCACTTTCTGGGTGGTTCTAACAGGCGGATTTTCTTTACAGCGTTTCCAGGGTTAAATGATTGGACACAATGGACCCGTACTGTTGGTCTGAGTGAGCAGTGACTCCTTGTCACATGGCACCCATCTACCTAACCTAACCTAATGACCATCGGGCAGCAGGAGTGTAGACTTACGCTCAGGCCGCGGCATCCGAAAAACCAAAAAACCTTAAAATTTCGAAGGACCCTGTCTCTCATCTCTCATGTTTTGTTGGTTATTCTCGAGAAATTCGAAGAACAAAGCAAAATAAATAAAATTATTCTCGATAGGCTGGTTAAGCTTGAAAATAATTCTCAGAAAACGCGTACTTCAACTAGAATACGAATGACAAACGAATGTTAAAAATATGTACTTGGAATGCAAACGGACTTTTGCAAAAACTCGACGAATTTGAAATATTCATGCGTGAAAAAGATATTGATATTGGTTTGATTTCTGAAACCCACGTAAAAAAGAAATCGCATTTAAAAATAAAAGGCTATAATGATTAACACGCTTGTCACCCTACGGGAAAAGCAAGAGGCGGATCATCGTTATTTATTAAAAACTGCATCGAACAATCCGAAGACCTAAAGATAGAACTTGAAACTTTGCAACTGTGTACGATTCGAGTTAAAAATAGTCAGCGTACTCTTAAAATTTCGTCTATCTACTGTCCACCGCGTTCCGCGCTTGAAAAATCTGATTTTACTAACTTGTTTGAATCACTGAAACCTAATTTTATCATCGGCGGCGACTTTAACGCGAAACATACGTTCTGGGGCTCAAGATACAGCTCGAAAAAAGGTAGAATGCTCTATGGGGCAGGTATGGAGTACAGTTGTGATTTCCATTCGACGGGTAAACCAACTTACTGGCCAACTGATACTTCGAAAATACCTGACCTGATAGATTTCTTCGTTGTGAAAGGAATATCTACCAATCACATAAAAGTCGAAGACAGCTTTGATCTGTCGTCTGATCATTCCCCGGTTATTTTAACAATCAGCGAAAAACTAGTCTATAACCTAGAGCCAGCGAAATTAACTGGTCGAACAACTAACTGGGAAGGCTTTAGGAACGAAATTGAAGATAATGTTGAACTAAGCGTTCCACTTACGACACCCTATGAACTTGAGGTTGAAGTTGATCGCTTCGTTGAGATCGTACAGCTCGCCTCTTGGAATAATACGCCCAATCCAAGGAAAACGCCCGACAGATACGGTTTGCGATATCCTCCGGAAATAAAAGAATTGGTCAAGGAAAAACGAAAAGCGCGTAAAAAATGGCAACGGAGTCGTGCTCCGCAACATAAAGCACACTTGAATCGTCTGTGCAATTTGTTGAAGAAGACTATTAAGGATTTTAAGAATCGTGCAATAGGCTCTTACCTTGAAAGTTTAACAGCGAGAAAAGATTCCAATTATTCACTTTGGAAATCTGTAAAAGGCACCAAAAGGCCCAAAGTCCTCGCGCCGCCAATCAAATTAAATCAAAATGAATGGGCGAGAGAAGATAAAGAAAAAGCGGACGTCTTTGCGGCCCACCTGGAAGAAACATTTAAACCGTACGATGGACAAGTGGTTTACGATAACCGCAATAGGCTGGATTTACCATCTGACGATTTGACGCTCACAAGTGCAACGCTAAAGGAACTCAAACATGAGATCGAGAATCTAAAACCTAAGAAATCTCCTGGTTATGATTTGATTACCGGAGAAATTCTCAAAGTTTTACCTAGAAAAGCATTGATTAAGCTTCTCCATATTGTAAATGCTGCACTTAGATTAAGACACGTGCCGAGCCAATGGAAAGTTGCGGAAGTCATAATGGTTTTAAAACCAGGAAAACCGCCAAATGAGGTAAAATCGTATAAACCAATTTCGCTTCTTCCAATCATATCCAAAATTTTCGAGAGGATATTATTAAGGCGTCTCCAACCGGTTATAGAAGAAAATAATCTTATCCCTGACCACCAGTTTGGGTTCAGAAGCAAGCATTCGACGATTGACCAGGTGCATAGAATTACTGACATAATCGAGAAAGCGTTTGAAGAAAAAAAGATTTGCTCAAGCGTATTTCTTGACGTCTCGCAAGCCTTTGATAAGGTGTGGCATGATGGCTTGAAATTCAAACTACGACAAGTTCTCCCAGTATGCTTATTCGATATTCTAAAATCATATCTCGGGAATAGAATCTTTCGTGTTAGACATGGAGTCGAGTACTCCGAGCTCAAAGAAATTTCGGCCGGCGTACCACAAGGAAGCGTTCTTGGGCCGCTTCTCTATTTGCTATATACTCGTGATATACCGAACGAAGATGGCACTATCCTTGCTACGTTTGCCGATGACACCGCTATCCTAGCAGTAAGTAAAACAATCGAAGAAACGACTGCAAAAGTGCAAAACGCACTGAATAAAGTAAATGAATGGACGAGGGACTGGCGGATTGCCCTCAACCAGTCTTAATCTGTTCACGTGAATTTCACTTACAAGAAAACTAATGACTTGACAATTTTCCTTAACTCGGCCCGAATACCCTTTGCAAACGAGTAGCCAAATACCTGGGAATGACACTCGACGCAAGACTGAAATGGAATTCACACGTGAAAATGAAACGAAAAGAACTCGAAATCAAATATAGAGAAATGTTCTGGTTACTCGGAAAACATTCCCAGCTCAGTACTGAGAACAAACTGCTTTCATACAAGCAAGTGCTAAAGCCGGTGTGGACCTACGGTATACAACTTTGGGGTTGTACCAAGGAAACAAATGCAAATATTTTACAAGCTTTTCAAAATAAAGTGCTAAGAGAAATTGTCTAAGCACCCTGGTATAGTAGAAACGACGATATCCACACGGATCTCGGAATTCCGACAATCGAAGCTGAAACTAGAAGCTTCTCGAGAAAGCATAGAAACCGACTAATCGGACATGTCAACAATACAGTCCTACAAATTTTGGATGAGAGCAATTTATTGCACCGACTACAAAGGACGAAACCTTTCGACTTGGCGAGATAATGATTAACCGCGTCTAGATTGCGGAATATGCAGGATCTTTCAGTGGAAAGAAACCTGCCAAACGTTTTTATTTCATGATAGAAAAATTGCTTGATAAGTTAATACTTAGTTGCGATATCTAACAAATTTATATCGAAGGCTGGCGTTTTTTTAGTCAGTAAGAATCTGACACTACTATGAGCACGCGCTTGCTATTCTCATGGTGTCTATGGAAGATTTTTCACCGATCCTCGGAAAAAAAAAAAGTCTTAGCTTGGTGTCCAAACTGATTGCATTGCTCCACCATATTTTGGACAACATCCCAAACGCGGACTTTGCTTTGGCGATCATGTTGGCTATATCCAGTTCGGTTCCACCATCGGTCGAGACAATACTCCCAAGGTACTGGAAATCCTCTTCTCTCTATACCGGCTGTCCAGCAATGCATATCTGAGCCGATGAGTTTGTTCCAAGGCTGATCATTTTAGTTTTTGTCGTATTGATTTTCAGACCGACGACGCCTGCCTCCCTCTTCACATCTGCTGTTATTTGGTGGGGGTCCATAATTCTGTGAGAGAGTAAGCATACATCGTCAGTGTAGTCAAGATGTTTCAGTTGAGATGTAAGAGTCCATCAAATTCATCCGTTTCCCGTCGACAAAGCTGCACGAAGCACATCGCTAATCACCAATAGGAGTAGTATTGGTGAAAAGATACGGCCTTGTCTTACCCCACTTTGGATCTGGAATTCGGGAAAACCTTTCCTGCGTAAGGCACGCCAAATAAACTCCTTGTTGAGACTATCGAACACCTTCTCAAAATCGATGAACAGCAGGTGAAGTGGCGATCGATATTCAACGCACTGTTCGATGATAGGCCGCAGGGTGTTGATGTGGTCGACACAGGACGATCCAGACCGGAAACCTACTTGTTCGGCATGTTCGAGATGTTGTTTGGTTGGTTTTGAGTGCCTTGATCGCGGTAGTGATCTCATCAATACTGGAAGTCGTGGTGCGAACTTCTCACCTCGGGCACCTCAGTCTGATTTGGGAGCATATCGCTAGCGGATACGTGATTCAAAACCATAGCAAAATGCTCTTTCCATCTCCTCAGCTGATCCTCATCCGAAATGAGCAAGGAGCCGTCTAGGGTTTTCACTGTGTGTTGGCTGGAGCTGCGACCACCTGTCAGCTCTTTGGTGATTCTGTAGACGGTCCTGCTGTCACATCTCCGTGCACCTTCTTCTGCTTCTGTAGCCAGTGCGTTGATGTAATTCGCCTGTCACGTCGCACGCTACGCTGAACTTCTCTCATCTTCATGTGATATAGAGACTCTAACTCGCTTCCTCCTGCTGCTGAAATAGCTGCAACGCAAGCTTCCAGCTGTTTTCGTTCGTCAATCCGTCTCCAGCTATCCTCGGAAAGCCACGCCCTATGTCTTCCCTGCGTTCGACCGACAATTCTTTCAGCACCAGATATATGGTAAAAACATTTTTCCCAGCGCACCATTAGTCTTGGATGGTTGCGGGCAGTGAGCTACTGATTGCTTCCACACCTTGCGGAAAGTGCTCCCTTAATTGCTGCCGCGCTGAGGGATCACTAAGTCTATCGATGTTGAACCTGGGCATCCTTGTGTTGTCGTGAGATCTTCGAACTGCAGCAGTGCGTAGCTGGAGAGTAGCTATCATAAGATGGCTATCCCCATATCTGCCCCTCGCCTGTTTCGGACGTCCAGGAGACTACTTCTAAAGTGGCGGCTGATGGCAAAATGCTCAATTTGGTTGGAGGTTGCTTCCCTGTCGTTGGATACCCCGCTGACTTTCTGGCAGATCTAATGCTCAAACATGGTGGCACCTATCCCAAGGCGGTTGGCATTGCAGAAATCCACAAACCTTTCGCCGTTGTCATTGCGGTTGCCTAGTCCATGTCTCCCGAGTACATGTTTGAGCCCTTCGTTGTCGTTGCCTACCTTGGCATTTAAATCCCCCATCACTATGACAATGTCTCCATTTGGTGTTGTGTTGAAGACGGCACTTAAGAAGCTCTCCTTTTCGTCCTCAAATGAGCCATTCGTTGGGGCATAACGCTGTATGATGGTGACGCGCCGTACTCTAGTCCGGAATCTGGCCGTCATAATCCTATCACCATGAGGCTACCAGGAAACTAAGCCCTTGCGTGCTGTTGTTGTTAACAGTAGACCGACTCCATATTCCCACAGTCTTCCGGATGGTCTTCCAGAATAGAGTAGTAGAGTGTTACGCGTTGGGGATTGGTACTCGCCTGCTCTTACCATCTGATTTTAACAAACCCCAAAATGTCTAGTCTATATTTTTTTTTTTTTTATAATTTGCGCGCACTCAAAGGGTTATGAATACCTTTACATGTTTACACACAGTGCGGGCGTTGGAAAGGATAGATAGATAGAGAAAGAAAATTTTTTGGTGTAGTGGTTCTTGGAGCTTAGTTGTTTATGCTTCAGAGATTCTCCGGGGGTGGCGTCCAGATAACTGAGTTTTTTGTTATTTTTTGTCTTTGCTTCTGATTCATAGTACTTTTTTCCCGATAACCGATGTCAAGGGCAAATCACCATCAACAAAGCGAACAATTTTTCCAGCCACATGATCAAGCTACTGCCAGTGTTATGCCTTCGCAGTAGTGTTCACACAAGCTTTCGCAAATGATCGGACTGACTTTATATATTTCATGAGAAATAAATAAATGCTTGCTGACATCAGGATTTGAACCATAAACCATTAGAGTGGCAATTGACGACGTTACCACTACACCATTGAAGTGGTCGCATAAATTATTTTTCCAATTGAAGGAATCTGGCATTGTAAGAACCTTCGCTTCCCGAGTTGAGGAGTGTCTTTTCATTTCAGAAACGTATCTTTGTTCGGGTACAATAGCCAAAAGACGTCAATACTTGATCATTCCTTATCCGAGGCATAGTGTCGATTTCTGTAGCGAGCTGGTTTCAGTAACAGGTTGCTGGCCTACGTTACCCAGTCTAGAATCAAGGCCCTAGACAACTCGCACTTGCAATTTTAGCCTACACGTATAAATGTTCATACGTATAGCTGCCCGGGGACCACCACTAGAAGATAAAGCAAGCACTTCATCACGAACTTGATTGTTGGGCTACTGGCCCAAGCCAAATTTTGAGCAGTCAGTAGTTTCCCGATCAATCGCAATGCAGATCCCCAGGCGGCTCTAGTTAGTTTGCTGATGTTTTTTATATAATTTTGGGCGCACTTAATGGATTATAAATACCCATAAAATATTAACACACAGGGCGGGTCGCAAAGTTAGATAGAGCGAGAGAAAGATTTGGTGAAGTGGTTTGAAACCCAGTTGTTTATATTTCACAAAAACTCCGGGAGTGGCGTCCAGATAACTGCGAAGATTTTTTGTTATTTTGTCTTTGCTTCTGATTCACTACATTTTTTTCCCGATCACCAATGTAATAGGCATATCAGTCATCGAACAGAGCGAAAAATTGTTCCAGCAATATTAGCGTGGCAATTGACGACGTTACCACTACAATATTGCCTTTTGCCCTGAGGTCAAACAAGCGGATCAGCAGAAAAGCAGTGAAGTGGGAGAGTTATGATCCTTTGAGTTCAGATCATAACGTCGCTGAAATAGGAAAACAAAAAATAAAGTTCCTCTGGTAACAATAATTGAAAAAAATTTAATATTTTCAAAATTGGTTATGTCAGCGGGCGGATTTAAAGAATGCTAACAATTGTACTACCTCGTACTATCAGAAGCTAATAATTTTGAAGTTCAAAATTTAAACTAACGAAACTAGTGACAAATACATATACACACGGTCAGACAGACACACGGACACGGTTCAATTGAATCGGATGATGGTACTGATAAATTATACTCGTCATCATACAAACTACATGTCAAACTTAATGTGCCATATGGGATCGGGTATAAAAAATTAGTATGTCACCCACATAAGCACATGATTGATGACTTACGCATCTACTACATTTACACGACATAATTGAGAGATCGAATTTGCATATTGTATTGGTTGACTTTGAAAAGGCATTCGACAGACAACCACGAGATCTGATATGGGTGGCGCTAAGACATCGAGGGGTTCCAGAAACCTATGTACAGATGATTATGGACATGTACGAAGGAGCAAAGACAAAAGTAAGATGCCCCGCTGGAGTAACCGAAGAGTTCCGAATCAAAGTCGGGGTGCACCAGGGAAGCGTTTTAAGTCCTTTGCTCTTTATTGCAGTCCTTGATTATCTGCTTGAAGGTAAAGTGATGGACCCCAAGGTACATCAGTTATTCTTTGCTGACGATGGAGCCATTATGAGTGAGGATCCTACATCCCTGCAACGAGCACTTGATGTGTGGGTGGACGTTTTGGAGGGAAATGGGTATCGCATTAGTTCAAAAAAGACAGAGTACTTGTGCTGCCCGTTCTCTGATCCACTCAGGCCTATTCCAGACATTTATTTGAATGGAACAGTGCTTCCCAAGTGCGAAAAGTTCAAATATCTGGGATCTATGATCAATAGCAAAGCAACTTGTGATGACGACATCAATCATCGTGTAAGCGTAGGGTGGATGAAGTGGCGAGAAAATTCCGCTATCTTCTGTGACAGAAAAATGCCCCCTAAGTTGAAAGGAAGGCTCTACACCGCAGTTGTACGTCCAGCGCTCACATACGGTTCACAATGTTGGACGATGTACAAAAAGTATGAGAGTAAATTAACGGCAGCTGAGATGAAGATGCTTCGCATGACAGCAGGAGTGACCAAGCTTGATCGAATAAGAAGTTCGAAGATCCGTGGAAGCTTTCACATCAAGGAAACCATCGTACGAAAATTAGAGCGCGACCGGCTCAGCTGGTATTGCCACGTTCAAAGAAGAGATAATTTGAACCCTGTAAAAAAAGGCAATATCTATGCACGTTCCAAAGACATCGCGATGTAGGAAAGGCAGGCCTATAAACGCCTGGATCAGACAAATGCGACGACATCGGCATTTCATTGGCCTCAGTAACCGAGTGATCCAAAATCGGCAGGCCTGCCGATATTTTCTGAGGTCAAATAGGCGAACCCCACAGGCGGATCAGTAGAAATGCGGTGAAGTGGGAGGGTTGTGATCCCTAGTTTTCGGATCATAACCTCGCTGATAAAAGGAAGAAGGAATTGAGAGATCGAATTGACACAGGATTGAGTTTTGATTAGAGTTTTCGCTTGGAATCGAAACGAAAGAGGATTGAGTTTGATACTTCCTCCCCTGTACGCGAAGTTACTTTTCTTTCCCTACTCCCTTTTCTTTCTCTACCTGTCAAACTCGATTTTTTGATCCGCGCTTATATACAAAATCTCAACTTATATGGTACTTGAACCGAATCGAATCCGCATTGAATTTGGCATATAAACGTAGTAGTCGACACCGATCTAAACTTTTAGTTGACTTGTGGTATGGTCATGCGCTTTGCATCCATCTTTCTCTCATATATTTACTCATGGCTCTCTCACGCATATACAGATGGTGGTCGAGATGACTACCTTATGGGACGCAAGAAGTTACTTTTATTACGCGAGACGTAAAACGTTCGTCCTTTACCAATTGCCTTCTACCACTTATATAATTGGAAAACCACCTTAGCATTGAAGAGTGTAAACCCAATGATTTAAGCTTACAATTCGCTTAACAATTTATAATTAGTGTGATGAACTCTATCAAACCCTTTTGTAAAATCTGTGTAGAGTATGTACGTACATCCACTTATAAAACGAAAAAAAATAAAATGCCAACAACACGCGGTATTCCCAAGCGGTCCGCCATTTAAGTCCTAACTGCGCCCGACGCTGCTTGATTTCGGTGATCGAACGAGTGTGGTGTTTTTGTTTTTGTGGTGAGATCATTCCGATTCACTAGTTTCACTTCAAAAGTTTCTGGGAGTTAGTATACCTGACCAGCGTCGCCATATTGTGGGATTCCACGATTTAATCTAATGGGACCGAATATCTAGTGAATCATTTTTCTCTCGAAGCGACCAAGGATATCTTCATTCGCGTTCAATAAAGTCCATATACTCGTATCAGCGCCGTAAAGCATGACTGGGATGATCAGGGTCTTATATAGAGTCTTCTTACTTGTTCGAAATAGGGTTTTACCATTGTAGCAGTAGTGTCGATTTACTCAAATGATACTACTATTAGATCTGTATACAATGGTTTCACTGTTGAATTGCGATATTAGCCCAAAAAAACAGCGATTGACACGCGTTATTCTTCGCTTGATTCCTGTGCTCGTGTCGTTTTCAGAATTTATAGCAGAGCCAAAGTAGACAAAGTCCCTTACCACCTCGAAGTTGTAGGTGCCCACTGTGACGTTCTGTCCAATTCGTCGATGTTGATTGTCCCTTTTTGTTGACAGCATATACTTGATTTTGCCCTCGTTTATCGCTAAACCCCTTTTGGCCACTTTTGCTTCAATACTTGCAAACGCATCGGTGACAGCCCTCTGAGTTCTTTCAATAATGTCAATATCGTCGGCGTTTGCAAGCAGTTGTACAGACTTTTGATAGATTGCGCCTCTGGTGTTGGCTTGGGAGTTCCGCACAATCCGTTCAAGTAAAATGCTAAAGAAGTCACATGACAGCGTGTCACTTTGTCTAAAACTGTTCTTGACATCAAATGTCTCGTTGAGGTCATTACCGTCTTTGATGGAGCAGCGAGTGTTCTCCATTGTCATCCTGCACAGACGGACAAGTTTGTAAAGGATGTCAAAACTAGACATGGCTCTACATAGTTCTTCTCTATATAGGTGTATGCTGTCACAGGCGGCCTTGAAACATAACGAGATGATGAGTATTGATTTGGACTTCTTGAGTTTTCTCCAGGATATGCTAAAGTGTGATCAATGTTGAACTTTTCTGACCTGAAACCGCCAATCAGACTTTCATCAGATTTTCTTTCGCTTGTCTCAATCGGGGGACCTCGCCCAGTGTTTAGCCTACTTGCTCTCTTTTCCTTTTCTCAGTTCTTCCCGTATTTTGTGTGGTCCTATCCCACAAAAATGTTCCGGTCCAAGAAACGCGGTGTTTGGCCATTTCTTGCTACTTCATCAGCTGCTTCGTTTCCCTCCACTCCTACATACATGTCCTGGTATCCAGTAGAGAGTTAGTTTATTAGTCTTGCCTAGCCTGTTTATTTTGGTGAAACACTCCCATACAAGTCTGGGTCTGATCTCATGTGAGTTCAGTGGCTTAATGGCGGACATGTATAATATATAAAAATAACCTTATACTTACTATCATTTTGTTTTGTAAACGCAACTTGTGGACCCGGTGGTCCGTCCTATTTTTGCGTTTTATTAATTGCATCCTCAAAAATGAAAAAAAAAATCCAAGGCATTGCCAAATACAACCAAGGGGTGACTCACTTACTTACTTACTTAGATGGCGCTACAGTCCGGGGTGGACCTGGGCCTCAACCAACAAACCTCTCCAGCCAGCACGGTTACGAGCCAGCTGCCTCCCGTTGCGCACGCCAAGTTGGTTGAGGTCCCCCTCCACTTGTTTGCGCCACCTACCGCGAGGTCGTCCTCTACTGCGTCGTCCATCCGGGGTGGATTCGAAAACTTTCTTAGCGGGAACGTTGGGCTCCATCCGGTCCAAATGACCCAGCCATCTTAGTCGCTGTATGTGAACTCTTCTGGCTAAGTCGATGTCCTTGTACATGCCGTATAGCTCGGCATTGTACCTTCTCCTCCACTCACCGTCTATGCAGACGGGACCAAAGATCGCTCGAAGAACTTTTCTCTCGAAATAACCAAGGGCATCCTCATCCGGTTTTGTCAAAGCCCATGCCTCTGCGCCATACAGCAGGACTGGGATGATTAATGTCTTATAAAGAGTTACCTTAGTAGTTCGAGATAGGGCTTTGCTACTCAATCGCCGTTTTAGCCCATAGAGACAACGATTGGCAAGAGTAATTCTCCGTGTGATCTCCCTACTGATGTCATTTGCGGAGCTGACCATAGAGCCTAGGTAGACAAAATCCTTTACTACCTCAAAATTGTATCTGTCTATTGTAGCGTTCTGTCCAAGACGCCGAAGTTGGGTGTCCTTTTTTGTAGACAGCATATATATTGTTTTGCTTTCATTGACCGCTAAACCCATCTTTGCTGCCTCGGTCTCAATACTCGTAAATGCCCCATTGACTGCCCGCTGAGTTCTTCCGATAATGTCAATGTCATCGGAATAAGCGAGTAGTTGTACAGACTTGAAGAAGATTGTACCTCCGGGGTTGGCTTGTGAGTTTCGTACAATTCTCTCAAGTACTATGTAAAAGAGATCGCATGATAGCGCGTCGCCTTCTCTAAGTCCTTTCCTGACATCGAACGGTTCGGTGATGTTCTTACCGACTTTGATGGAGCAGCGAGAGTTCTCCATTGTCATGCTGCACAAACGGACGAGCTTGGCAGGGATGCCAAGACTAGACATGGCTCTGTATAACTCATCTCTATACACGTTATCATAGGCAACTTTGAAATCGATGAAGAGGTGGTGCGTACCGATTTTATATTCATGGGTTTTTTCCAAGATCTGCCGTAGTGTGAATATTTGGTCAATGGTGGACTTTCCAGGCCCGAAACCGCACCGATAAGGACCTATTAGGTTGTTGACGATCGGTTTTAGGCGTTCACATAATACGGCAGACAGGAACTTATATGCGATATTTAGGAGACTTATACCTCTGTAGTTGGCGCAGTTCAGAGCGTCTCCTTTCTTCAGGATCGGGCAAACGATGCTGAGGTTCCATTCATCGGGCATACTTTCGTCCGACCGAGCTAATGCATGCTCCTTACCAACTCATTTCCTCCTGCCTTGGAAAGTTCAGCGGCAAGGCCGTCGGCTCCAGCAGCTTTGTTGGATTTGAGTTTAGATATTGCTATCCTCACTTCATTCTGATCGGGTTGATGGGAATCTTGACTGTCATCGTCACTGTTGAATGGCTCATTTTGCCTGACAGCGGAACATTGGTCGTCATCGCCGTTTAACAGTCTGCAGAAGTGTTCCTTCCATATCCTCAGCACCGACTACGATTCTACTACTATATTGCCATTTTCGTTCCTGCAGGCTTCTGTCCTGGCTTTGAAACCCTGGCATGTTCTTTTTACCCTTTGGTAAAATTTTCGAACATTATTCCTGCAATAAAGTCTCTCAATCTCCTCGATCGAGCGGTTCTTATGCTCCTTTTTCTTCTTCCTGAGAGGTCGATGTTCCTCTTTTCTCCTCCTCACGTAGAGCTCGTAAGCTTCTCTGGTCCTTCTATGCAGCGCCGCTTTGTACGCCTCTTGTTTAGCTGCATGTGCTTGCCGGCATTCCTCATCAAACCAGGGGTTTCGTTGTGGTGGGCGAGAGAAACCCAGTACATCAGAGGCGGCATCTCTGATGGCTTGTTGACAACGCTGCCACTGGTCTTCCACATTTGCTGCTGGCGGCATAGAACTTAGATTAAGATTAAGAGAAACTCGATCGGCAAAGGCTCTGGCGGTCTCTTGCGATTGTAGCCGCCCGACATTAAATTTCACACATCACTACATAGAATATATTCAGAAAATCTTCTGAAGCGAGAAACGCCATCTACAAGAAAAAAACCGAAGAACTAATTGAACAACCCAATATTAACAAAAAATGTATTTTCCTGCATACTTCAAGGAAAACGCAAGAGAATCCAAAAGATATGCAATAAATATATGCATAAGTACCTACCTACAAGCAAGCATACATATTTAAAATAGTGAACAGCCGAAGTATGTGTGTATGTACCTCTGCATAACTTCGACCGATACCGTTTTATATCGCTTGGCTTAGGAAATTGTGTATCTAATTAAAATGATTTAGCTTAATTAGCTAATGTGAATAAATTCATTTTATATCCATTAAACGGTTTTGCTTCACTTTAAACGTACTTTTAAATCAGGTTACTTCATGCTCAAATGTACACAACGATTGGAGCAGCTGAGTTTTTATACATACGAGTAGCTAGGTATCTCCTGCAATAGTCAGCGAGAAATAATCACTTCGTATGAAATTTTCCGCAATGATTACATCAGGCATTTTATACCACAACACCATCCACCACCACCAGATACATGCTCTTCAGCAGCAGAGATAGTAATTCAAGACGATTGCGTGTCAACTAGCCAACGAATTTATAAAGAGAAAGTTAAAATTTCTCTTTTAAAATGTGCAATACAGAAGGGGCTAGAAAAATCGGCTCATTTTAGCAAAAAAAAAAAAAATATATGAAGTCAAAGGATTTTCATAAGATTCTGTTTTTTTTTTAAGTTTCAATTATTTTAAGATAGTGCGGAAGAAGCGAATGTGTTGCGACGTAGTGCCGGCTCGAAAGAATTACTGTGCCGATTGAAACAGATGATATCTGTGAGGTCAACTGTTTCGTTATATGCTTGCCAAAATTCACTTCATTGCGCATGCAGTCTTTCAAGGATTGAAACACCATTGCGTATTTGCAATTAAGCTAAAGTTTTTCAAGAATATATAAGCACATGCAAGGGAACATGAGCCTAGATTAGAATGCCGTGAGACAAGATAGTTTTATCCTACTCTATTCATTTACAATTCAATTTACAATTTTACAATTCAGTAGAACAGGCTTAATTTGCTCCTAACTCAATACAAAAATATGAAAACATCTAAATTGTTCGCACTCGTTCTTCTATACCCGTATATTTCGAAATGTAATAGGAACTAAATTGCCAACGGTTCCTCCGCTTACTATCCGAAGAACGTTCTATGATTTGCTCCGGATAATGCTTAACTCCATATCACCTCCATCAAAAATTCATTAAGTTATCCGCTTGACTGATAACAAGATGGCCGATCTATTTTATACCTTGGTATAAAGACTAATAGCCAGACTGCACTTAAGGTACTCAAGACTCCCACAAGCACTCTTAGATTGCTTTAAAATGAGAGAATAGTCTAAGCAAGCAATCAAAGCGAGTACGGTTTGTTTTGAGTACCGGCTCATAATGGGATTGTAAAAGAGCGTTGATAAACTCTTCCTCTAAAGGCACATTCACAGCTAAGTGACCTAGGAACACAGCATTTATATTATTTCCTAAACACGTTGTTGCAAATTCTGTTGTTCAAAAACGAAACAGTTTAATTTATCTAAATTTTTTCTATGAATAAGCGAATTTTTTATTCCAACTATAAACTTTTATTCAAATTTTACTAATTTAGATAGAGCGAGTTTAACCTTTTTTTTCTAAAAAAAAAAGATATGAAGATCATTGCTACAACTATTTTCGAATTCAATTATGTGAAACAACTACATATACTGACATCAATGTTAACGCTGAAACTACCTTGTATTTGGTTGGCTTCTAATTACTTTATTTTCTCTTCTCATAACGCAATTTGACAACAGAAAACTGGAAAAACTTCTAATTTTGCTCATTTTCAAATAAAGATATATTGTAATTATACTAATTTATCAAAAAATATCGCCGACATGGACATAAAGAATTTGATTAATATTACGGGTTTATTCTATTTTCAAATGTTATTCTGCTACATGTAGATTTTTCAATTTTGAATTTACATATGTACGTGACGCAAATACGGTGGTAGAACGAACATAGAAACTTAGAATTTAATAGCTTGTATAATTATCTTAAGATTAAATCAAATATCTTAGATCACGAAATCGAAGGTGTGCCCAATGTCCCCTATAATTGCCTTGATAAAAGAAGTTTACATCTACACGTGTTTGTAATCTGACCCTAAAGTTAGCAAAAATGCCGGAGAATACTGTACACTAAGGCTACTAATTAACGTGTTGTATGTATCTCTCAGACTCATCGTTTGGGGCTCTAACTGCAATAAAATCACCTTCTGAATCATGATCAATCAAAGAAAGATCGACAAATGATTTTTATTTCATTTTGGAAAATCGCTTTGAAGAAGACATTATGATATAAGTACATGTTCTCATAATGGGTTTGGTTCTTCTCAATCTACAAATATTAAATGGTGAATTTAAGACGTTTTCTATTTTAGGGTTGATATTAATCTGCAAAACTGGTTGTGATAAGTAGCGTCCTTTTATCATCTCTACTACCAGGTCAATCTGCAAATCACGATGCAAGTCTTTGTTTCTAATAAACCAAAGTGCATTAACTATTTCACAAAGGACTTTGTTTTGAATAGTTTGGATTGTCTGTGCATTCGTTTTTTTGTACAACCCCATAGTTGGATACCATACATTTAAACAGGTTTTAATATCTGATTATACTATAAAACCTGGGATCTGCCCTTGATGTTTCGCTAGCAAAGGCGGTGAATGTCCCGTTGGGGGTCCTTAAGGGAGGCATCTTCGCGCATTATCTGCTAAAGGTTGATAGCAGATGGCAGGGGATGCGGAATTGTGTCATCTCAAGGCAGATGTGGCCCAAAAACTTCCGGAAAAGAACGCAAGATCTACTATAGAGAAACCATGCAAATATCGCAAGAGTTCTGGTAGTTAGTATTGGCCATTGGCCCATCGGGGTTCATGCGACTAGAATAGGTATTTATTTTAATGTTCAATGTCGCAGCTGCAATACTGCTAACGAGAAAGAAACTATCTTATACTTCCTTTGTAAGTGTCCGGCTCTAGGCAAAGCCAGACAGCTCACATTAGGTAAACCCTTTCTTGACAACTTGATAGAATTAGCGGAGATAAGTGTTAGGGGCATTATCAGTTTCCTCAATGCAACGGGGTGGATTTGAATAATCTTTACTCTTTCTCCCTTTCCCTACAAGCCATGCCCGTTTCACATCCATTTAGGTCAACGGCGCTTTTTGTGCTTATTATATATCAGCATGGTTTGCTGTTACAACCGCTTCTACCTACCTACCTACCAAACTATAAAACTGTATTGTCAATGGACATATTGTATATTAATTATATCCCAGTAACCAAGACAGTTTCCTATATCTAATTTTGAACGGCTCACTTTTCTTTTAAACATGTTCTTTCTATTTTCATTTGGCGTTTAAAATCATACCCAGGTATTTAGCTGTGTTAGAATAAGGTACAGTTTATTTGCAAAATTGATATGAGCTGATTTCTTCACATTTAGTTTGATTCACCATCGTTGTGTCCAGACTCCTATCTTGTTTACTGCATATCATAACCTTTCTCTCGCTTTAACCACACATTCATCAACTACTATAATTGTAATGTCACCTGCGAATGTGGCTATCAGTGTATCATTCTCATGTGGTATATAATATACCATATACAGTGTTGGCCCAAGAACACTCCCTTGTGCAACATCTGCTTGAATTTCCCTAAGTTCAGAATATGATTTTCCATAACACACTCTAAAGAATCTTTTTGCTATAGAAGGTTTAAAAATCTCATAATATGGACTAGGTAAAGCCCTACTTAATAGTAATTTATACTCTAAACCCTTATGCCAGACTTTATTACAAGTCTGCGCAACGTCCGAAAATAATGATGAACAAACTCGTTTTACTTCTAGTGCATTTTCTATAACATTAGTTATAGACGTCAAGACATGCCATGATTGCCGTGCCTTCAGGTAGCCGGCTCCCCGGTAGGCCTAGAAATAGATTGTTGGATCAAGTCCGACATCTCTCCTGGAGCTATCTAGGGATTTCTCCTGATGAGTTGGGGTCGGGGGATCCACCTGAGCATCCTACTTCTGCGGCCCTCATGAAGGATTAGTGGGCCATTGAAAGTGTATGTATGTGTATGTATTAGTTATACGATGCACTTGGTCTATTGTCGAGTATTTGTTTCTAAACCCGAATTGATGGTTCGGGATAGATTGTCTTTCTTCGATAATTTTGTTTTATCTTCTAAGAAGCACTGTACAAAATTGGAGAACAAAATTGCTGACGGTAACGGCAAAGTCACTCTTGATAGTGGCTTACCTTGTTTGTGTATAACAAGTACCTGTGCTATTATCCAGTAATGTAGAACATATCTTAGTCTAAAACAGGCATTGATTATATATTTGAGTTTTACCAGGGAAATGAATGGTATTTCTTTCATAATTTGAGCAGTTATAAGATCGTAGCCCCGTGATTTTTTATAAGATAGTTTGTGTACGCAGGTAATGTTCCCTCTTAGCGAAACGTAAGGTATAACCTGCTCATCTATTTTGTCAATAATTTCAAGGTTTTCATTCGTCATTGTAGTTAGAAAAGGTTTGAAAATGTTCGTCAGGTGCTCAGCAAAGAGCATAACCTTCTCTTTTTGGTCTCCGATCCATTTCCCATCGAATGTTTTTAATGAGGGATCTTGTAATTAAGGTCTCCAAATGGAGTAGTCAGACTTTATCAGCCGTTAAGCTTCTAATGTATTTCTTTAAGGAATCATTTTTAAATTCACGGATGCTCTTTTTGAGCCTGTTATTTAGTCTATTAAAAATAGTTTTATCACCGGGATATCTTATCATTTGCCATTTTCTACTAGCTCTTCTCTTTTCTAGTATTAGTTGTTTGACTTCCGCGGGATATTTTACTGATGTTTGTCTTTTTTGTTAATAACCCGGTGTACTATCCTCGGCTGACTGTTGCACGTAAGCAATGAATTGTTCTACTTGTCTCTATCAATATGTTTGGTTGAGATCAGTGGGGAATAAGTTAAGTACATGGATCCTTGAAGGAAAGAAACTTTAATGTAACTAACATAATAAATGTAAACCGATGCCTTGTAGTGTGGTATTTTCCAAGTTCTTCATTTGGGAGAAATTTTATCATGAAACTAGTGTCAAGAAAATCTGTAATAAACTAAATTTCAAGAAAACTGGATGACTACTTCAAAAGCAAATGCTTAGGCTAGGCAATTTCTGCAAATCTTTATAGGCGACGACAGCTCCACCCTAATGTGATCATATGTATTAAGTAAAAGCAGTAGAATAAGGTGAACTTCAATCATTTTCTTTAAGATTAGGAATATATTTTTCAGGCCCCCACTGTCCGTCAAACGTATAGCGCTCTCTTCCATTCTCTTTAATCAAAAACGGCCAAATCAGTTGAATCTGGGGGTTTCTCAAATACCATGCTCCTACCAGCCAATCCCCTGGCCAACAACCTGAAAACAAAGAGGAAGTATGAAATGCGCCGACAGAAAAACTGAACATTTTTCGTACTCTCATTTCTCGGCACACAGTTTGTCTTTTACTTTGTTGCACGTGAGTTTATCTGTTGTTTTATTCGGTTCAACCACTTAGAAATCTAAATAAATCTAAATAACTACCTAGTGGCAGTGACACCCTAACAATTGCAAAAAAAAAACCAAACCTTCGAAAAAAAAAATCGCGTAAACCACATTCAATAGAACTACTTACATGAAGTATACAAAACCCAGGTAGGTGTGTATATTTGCGGTGAATGAATCAAGTGATATGAGATTCAAATTGGGTTATTAGTAAGCATAACACGAGGTGTAATAGTATCTCTGATACAATACAGTGAATTTCATTGAGTATCGCTCTCCATCAAGGTCAATCAGAGAGAGAGACAGAATCACAACAAAAAACAGGTATGTCGGATCGGATATGTGCACAACCGACAGGTAGAAATGTGAACTTTCTTTATCTTTCTCATTGAATACCGATGACAGATGGTTTGTTTTGATAAATATGACACACATGCTCCGAGATTTCTTATCAATCATCGGGCTGCTTCAATTAGGAGTACAGTGGAAAGCTTTTATCAGCGCTAAAGAGTTCCTTCTTTTGGTGGCGTATCTCAAGTCGAATTATTGATTTGAGAAGGGTTACTCACTATACATTTGATGAGGGATACTTGTAGTAAACAATGAGAACATTGGAGCTTATCAGCTTAACCAAGTCAGACACGATAATCGAAACAACAAATTGCCAAAGAAATGTGTTATTGTTTATAAATAAACAGTCTGGGTGGTGATTGTGTTTATTTATGTACATACATATGTATGTATGAGTACGCAACGCATGGTGACGATTACAAATTTGTGTAAAATCAGGCTGGATATGCGTGACGCAAATTTCACATACACACAATCAGTGGGGTCGATAAGGGATTGTTTAGATACATAATGTATCATAAATGGGATCGTTAATTTGAGATTCGCGTGTTCTTTTTTTAAGTACCACGTGGCGTGCCTAATCAGACCGGTTATATGAACTGGAAATGTTAGGAAAAGTGATAGAAATACTTCAACTGAAACTGATCTATTACGTATGATACGCTTGCTTGAACCAGTAGGCGCTGGTAAATGCTTATTTTGTTCGGTTCAACTGCATTTTAAAGTAAAATAATACTAATTGCATTGTATGCACTCGATTTATTGGAAATTCAACAAATTGTTCTTGCTTTTCACGTTTTGGATAGCAAATTTATAAATTTACCAAAGTTTTCTCGTTCAAATTTAATTTAGTCACATGGGCACATTTTGGTCCTCGGCGGCCATAGACTAACTCAATTTTGGGCGAGGACTCGATATATTGGGACGAATAATAACCCTCCAATTCATAACTGTCTGGTTTCTTGACATGTGTTGAGCATAGCGCTCGACAGATCTTTTAAAGGCGGGACTTCATCTATTTCCGCCGTAAAAGCATATTCGACTTTCATCACACTTTTACAACTGTAACGCGAACCAAGGAGACAGCGGTGAGCGAACAAGGGCCAACATGTTCGGCAGACAGATATAGGTATCATCGAACCCCTACAAGCAACGATCGATGCAGTGCGCGAGGGACAGTCAACGAACTCAAGTAGAGACGAGTGGTTTAGTATATTATACTTATACGCCTACAGTTTAGTATATAAATATAACCATTTAGTATAGTCGTTAAATAACTAACTTTTCAATACTTATTTTCAAACTTATTGATGTGAAATAACTATACTGACATCGATGTTCACGTCGAAATACTTTTTTCCAATTGCAATTATTTTATTTTCTCTTAAAACGCACTTTGCAACAAAAACTATAAAAACTGACCTATTCGCGTATTTTAAAATAAATATCTACTATACA
This sequence comes from Brachypalpus laphriformis, assembly GCA_945910035.1. Classification (NCBI taxonomy): domain Eukaryota; kingdom Metazoa; phylum Arthropoda; class Insecta; order Diptera; family Syrphidae; genus Brachypalpus; species Brachypalpus laphriformis. Next base: position 254,391,716 of record OX246754.1, read on the forward strand.
AATTTATCAAAGAATATCATCGAAATCAACATAGGCACTGAATGAAATTAAAATTACGGGTTTATTTTATTTTTAAATTTCATTCTGCTATAAGTAGCTTTCTTAATTTTGAAATTTATGTACGTGACGCAAATATTGGAACGAAAATAGAAACTTCAAATTTATTACCTTGTTTAAGTATCTTCAAATCAATTAATACCTATATCTTTGATCACGAAATTGAAGGCGTGTCCAATGCCCCCTCTAGTTGGCTTGATATAATGTGTCTACATGTGTCTGTAATCTAACCCTAAAATTAGCAAAAAAACACGTGGAATACCGCTAAGTAGCTTTTCCAATTTTGAAATTTATGCACCTGACGCAAATGTCCAGCATTTGCACGCAAATAGAAACTTAAAATTGATTACCTTGTATAATTATCTTTAAATCAATTCATATATCTTTGATCACGAAATTTAAGACGTGTCCAATGTCCCCTGTAGTTGCCTTGATAGAATGTGTCTACATGTGTCTAAAATAAGCAAAAAATCCGATGGAATGCTGCAAAAAATTTAAAATAACAACATACAGAATTTTTACAATTTGTCTGAAATGAATCGCATGATGCTATATTGAAGTGGGCGTGGAGCTGTGAAGTGAAAGCTTTCTACTGAAATTTTTTTTCAACGCCTCCAAAAAGGTAGGCGTGGCCCTGCATAATAGTAGGAATAGTGGATGGATTGTAGAAGAAGTGAATATCTATATATTTTATTAACTTTTTATGATTTGAAGTAAACATTTTAAAAAAGGGAATTTTTTTTAAAAAGGTTTCACAATGTTTATACTATTACTGCTTCTTGCTCTCAGATGGCTACATATGAAACTACATTCTCCTAGCTAGAAATTAAAGCTTACAATTTAAAAAATAAAAATATGGATGAAATGTTTTAGCTTCAAGTAAAAAAATAGAAAAAAAAAAAAAGAAGAAGAATGATGCGTTCCTCACCCACATATGGTTGAAGTGAAATTTAGTTCAATATATACATACTCGTATATATATGTATATATTTGGCGCTACAGCTCATTGAGTGTCTAGGCCTAGCTTCTCGCAATCACTCGTGTTGTGTGCGTTATATTTTTCGCACGAATGGAAGTGACCTAACAGTTTTGTGGTCTATCTAAAGGGGATTTTCTATTTTTGAGAAGCTTCGTAACAACAATACTCTCGGATGTTTGTCAAACGTTTGCCAGTGGTGGGACCATGAAAAAACCTTTTGGTGTTTTCTGGAATTTGGACTTGGAACCTCATGCGTAGTGATCCGACACACTAACCACTTACATGGTTATACACATGTCTCTCCCCCTCTCTAAATTGCCTTTGTTACAGAACAAGAAAGCTATGGAACCATGCCACTAGCGGGTGGCAATGGTGCAGTGGATAGTGTTTTTGTTAACCAATTTGTGCAAGTTCAAGCCTCAGCCAGCGGGGAGAAGCAATCATCAGTATAAAAAGAGAAACTACTTTCTCTGGGATTGGAATATTGAACTTCACGCGCAGTGGTCCGACACACTAACCACTGCGTCACGGCGGCCAAAACTTTAGTTCAATAGAACGTATTATTTAAACACATAAACCGTATATGCGCACGAGGCATATAACAGCTAATGCATTTACTAAGTTTACATGACCGCATTGGTAAACGGTTGAGCTTCGAATCTCGTTTTCGCTTAGAATCGAAACGGAAGGGAATTGAGTTTGACACTTCTTCCCCTGTACGTGCAGTTCCTTTTCTTCCCCTACTGCCCCTTCCTTTTATATCTGTCAAACTCGATTTTGCGATCCGATCTCAACTTAATCCCAGAAAACTTTGTAATCGGATCGAGTCAATCCTATTTCCATCGATCTGCGGATTCAAGCCGGCATGTAAATGTAGTAATCGACAGCGACCTAAACTCGTAGTTGACTTGTGGGCATGCGCTACTCATCCACATCTTACTTACTTCCTTACTTTGGTGGCGCTACAGTTCGGGGGTGAACCTGGGCCTCAACCAACAAACCTCTCCATTTAGCTCGGTCTTTAGCTAGTTGCCTCCAGTTGCGCACTCCAAGCTGGTCGAGGTCCCCTTGAACTTGTGCGCGCCACCTACGGCGATGATTCCCTCTACTGCGTCGTCCCTCGGGGTTAGATTCGAAGACTCTACGGGCCGGAGCGTTGGTGTCCATTCGCTCTACATGTCCTAGCCATCTCAGACGTCCAATACGCGGTTTTTTGACTAGGTCGATGTCGCTGTACAGCTCGTATAGTTCGTGATTGAATCTTCTCCTCCAAAACCCGTCAACGCAAACGGGACCGAAAATCTTACGAAGAATTTTTCTCTCGAAGCGACCAAGGATATCTTCATCCTCTTTTAATAAAGTCCATGTTTCAGCGCCGTAAAGCAGGACTGGGATGATGAAGGTCTTATATAGAGTCTCCTTAGTAGTTCGAGATAGGGCTTTACTGTTGAATTGCCTTATAAGCCCAAAAAAACAGCGATTGGCAAGAGTTATTCTTCGATTGATTTCTGCACTGATTTTGTTAGTAGAATTTATAGCAGAGCCAAGGTAGACAAAGTCCCTTACTACCTCGAAGTTATAGCTGCCCACGGTGACGTTTTGTCCAATTCGTCGGTGTTGGTTTTCCCTTCTTGTTGACAGCATATACTTGGTTTTGCCCTCGTTTATCGGTAAACCCATTTTGGCCGCTTCCGCCTCAATGCTTGCAAACGCACCGGTGACAGCCCGCTGAGTTCTTCCGATAATGTCTATATCGTCGGCGTATGCAAGCAGTTGTACAGACTTGTAATAGATTGTGCCTCCGGTGTTGGCTTGTGAGTTCCGCACAATCCGTTTAAGTATAATATTGAAGAAGTCACATGACAGCGCGTCACCTTGTCTAAAGCCTTTTTTGACATCAAAGGTCTCGGTGAGGTCATTACCGACCTTGATGGAGCAGCGAGTGTTGTCCATCGTCAGCACAGACGGACAAGTTTGGCAGGGATGTCAAAACTAGACATGGCTCTATAAAGCTCTTCTCTATAGATGATGTCATAGGCGGCCTTGAAATCGATAAAGAGGTGGTGAATATCGATTTGGAATTCTTGCGTTTTCTCCAGGATCTGCCGAAGTGTTAAGATTTGATCGATGGTGGGCTTTCCTGGCCTGCCTCTATAATTGGCGCAGTTGAAGGGGTCTCCTTTCTTGTGGATCGGGCAAACGATGCTGAGATTCCATTCATCAGGCATACACTCCTCTGACCAAATATTAGAAATGAGTTGGTGTATGCACTCTACCAATTCATCCCCTGCTGCCTTGAAGAGTTCGGCCGGTAAGCCGTCAGGTCCAGCAGCCTTGTTGGATTTTAGCTTGGATATTGCTATCCTCACTTCGTTTTGGTCAGGTGGACGGAAATTTTGACTATCATCGTCTATGTTGAATGGTTTATTCTGCCTGACAGCGGGATGTTGGTCTTCGTCGCCGTTATACAGTCTGCAGAAGTAGTTTTTCCATATTCTCAGCACCGACTGTGATTCTACTACGAGGTTTCCATTTTCATCTCTACAGGTTTCTGTACGGGTGTTACTTCTCTGACACGTTCTTTTTACCTTTTGCTAAAACTTCCGTACATTGTTCCTGGAGTATAAACTCTTGATATTCTCAAACGCGATATTCTTCTTCTTTTGGAGAAGCCGATGTTCTTCTCGTCTCTTTTGCTCGTAGAGCTCACGAGCAGCTCTCGTTTTCCTTTGCAGCGCCGCTTTGTATGCCTCTTGTTTTGCTGCATGCACTCGCCGGCATTCTTCGTCAAACCAGGGGTTTCGCGGTGGTGGGCGAGCGAGACCCAGCACATCAGTTTCGGCGTTTCTGATGGCATGTTGGCAGCGTTGCCACTGGTCTTCGGCACTTGATGCTGGCGGCAAAGGGGTGATTGAGAGATTTCGGTATACGCGTTCAGCGAAGAGTCTGGCGGTCTCTTGCGATTGTAGCTTTTCGACGTTAAATTTTCTCACAGTAATTCTTCTTTGTTGCTCAGATTGGGATATCCGCATTCGTACCTTGGCTACAACAAGGTAATGATCCGAGTCTATGTTGGCCGCTCGGAAGGTCCGGACATCCAGAATACTGGAGGCATGCCTTGTGTCGATCGCAATATGATCAATTTGGTTGATCGTTACATGATCATTGGACCGCCATGTCTGCTTATGAATATCGAGATGAGGAAACCATGTGCTTGCTATGGTGACATTTCGCTCCACAGCGAAATCAATTAGCCTTAGCGACTGTCCTACCAAAGACGTCCTCCTTCTCTATTTTGGCCTTAAAATCGCCCAATACGATTTATACGTCGTATTTAGGACATTGCTCGTATGTTTTGTCGAGGAGCTCGTAGAAACACTCTTTGGTGGCAGGGTCCTTTTCTTCCGTGGGGGCATGAACACATATTAGGCTTATGTTAGCGAATTTAGCCTTGATCCGGATAGTCATAATACGCTCGCTAACGTGTCGGAAGCTTAAGACTTCTTGCCTAAGTCTGCCGCGTATGACAAATCTGCATCCGAATAAGCGTTGCCTGTTGCCTCTGTAGCAATCACCGCAGTAGATGTCACAGTTTTTCATCCTCTTTTTGCCCGGTCCATCCCATCGCACTTCCTGGATGGCGGTAATATCTGCTTTATAGCAGTCTAGGGCCTCTGCTAGTTTCAGCTGCACGTGGTCTGTAAAGGGACAGAACATTCCACGTACAGATCCGAAGGTCGTTGTCCTTATTTCGTTTGCTGGGGTCGTCATTAGTTTGGTCATCCTTATCCGAGGCTTTTGGTTGTTTCGGAACCATGAGTTTTTTACCTGGTAGGGAAGTTACCCCGACGGCACAACCCCCAACCTGGAGGGCCAGTTCCTTAATTATTCCCCTAGGACGAATGGCCGGGTACACCGGTGCCAGTAGTCCACTACGGGAGTATGAGCGCTGCCGTTGGCCCATTAAGGGCTCCTCCGGCACCATCTCTATTCCAATGTCCTGACCAACATTGGAAATTCCTTACCGACCTGTGATCCGAATACGTCGAAGCAGCTCGCGCAAGGTATTCACTAAGTTCAACCTAACTAGAACTATAGACGCCACCGTTGACTCCGTCTAGGGAATTCGTCCGCTGCCGCCTGGAACAGGAAGAACTGCTCTAGTGGAAAAGCACCCTTCCCCCCTCTCTCATCTGCTGCCACCAAGAATCCGCCAAACGGGGTTGGTTACCCATTTCTTGAATTAAGGTACTAGGCACCCGGCTGTCACCGCGTGGAGATTGAGAGTAGGAGTTGGTAGGCCTCAGCTGAGTGAAAACGCTTGTGTTTTCATATGATCGCATGCACTACCGTTTGACCAGCCATCATCACTTTCACTGTCCGACTCTGAATCAAAAAAGTAGTCAAGCAGTATGGGATGGTAGGAATATGTCAGAATGGTTTGAGACAAAATCCGGGGTAAAACAGGATTGTCTTTTGAGTGCCACTCTTTTTGCTCTATTCATAGACGATATAGCAACGTATCTCCCCGCTGGAATACGCTTCGCCGGTTTGAATATAAAAACTCTACTCTATGCAGATGATATTGTTCTGCTAGCAGAATCTCCCCATAGTTTGCGATTAATGATAAATGCACTAAATAACTACTGCAAGACATGGAACTTGACAGTAAATCTAGAAAAATCAAAAATCATGATTATATGCAAAAGAAAATCGAAGTTAAGTTCAAATGAAAAATGGTTCTTTGATGGTGTAAAAGTTGAAGTAGTTACATAATACAAATATCTTGGAATATTAATGAAACCCAACATGAATTGCACCCATCACCTCGAGAATAAATTAGATGCGGCAAAATGTTTGATTTGCCTCATGGCAAAGTATTATTCAAAAAAAAGGAGATACCAAATTCTGCAAAATTCAAAGTATTTCAAGCCGTAATGCGGTATAGTTGTCAAACATGGGGATATAGTTCATACGAAGAAGTAGAGAAGCTCCAACGCTTCTTCTTTAAAAAAAACTATTTCATCTACCTGCAACGAAACAGGCCTACCCACTCTCTTCATCTACACCTTCAAACCACAAATTGACTATGTGTTGAAAGTTCTTAGTTTCACGCCAAATAGATTACCCTTGATTTTCACAAAATACATTTTTGATAATAAGGTGAAATGGATAAGCGACTGGAGATCTTGGGTGCATCGGTGTGGTGTCGAACTGAACATCCAATACAGGGATCCTTTTCTGTTAAAACAACAGCTCTATAAATTATTAGAAGGAATAGATATTCATCAACGCAATGGAAATATTCAGCAAGCGATTTCTTTTATTAACAGGGTAATTTATCCTGAATTATCCTACGACATGGTAAATAACTATTTTAATGATAATTACAATACGCGAGCGATATCTCTGATTTGTAGAGCTAGATGTGATATGTTAAATTTAGAAGGCTCTCCATACAAAAAATCTACCACAACTCAATGCACTCTATGCAATTTGCAAGCAAAAGAAAAAAGCTTTCATTTTTTAGCTATTTTTCCGATTTATAAAGAGCTCGATTTACCCACTTCGGCAAACTTTCCTTAACAATGGAAGAAACAAAAATAGTCCTTATTGGTGAAAACTGGTCAGCTCTTTATAATTATTTGGAAGCGGCTTCCGCGTATCGGCACTGTATCATATCGAAATACAAATAAAATTCCATATATTGATAAAATTACGATAGTCATGCTTCTCTTATGATAGATTTGCAGAAACGTGAAATTGATAACATTGTTCAATGGCTTCAATCAGGCAGACGGCAACGCCACAGCCTTACTATTTATTTTCTTGTAAATATAATTTTTTATTTTTTTTTTTTATATCTTTATCAAGATACTTCAGCTTTATCAAGATACTACTTCTACTTCAGCTACAAGCTTTAGGTAAACATTCAACTTCAGCTTCACCATTGTGTTTGGGCAGTAACGTAAGTTCCGTCTATTCTTGCGAAGTTATCATGTAACACGCACAACCTAACCGACTTCGAGAACCACGGCCCTGAGCTTTACATGAGTTATAATATACAATTGGTATTTTTTGACACTAAACTTTATTTGTAAAGCCACTCAGTAGAGTGTTGTCAGATAACATTAAATCTGCATAAAGTGATGGTCTTTTCAGTTTCAGGCGATATTCAGATCTTTTATATTTTTATGTATGCACTTTACATAAACATACATACATATATTATATAGAAAGTAATATTTCAGAATGAAAATTATTATATATAAATATTTAATATGAGAAACATTCTTGTACGAACATATTTATGAAACTTCTCTATTATGGAGACTTTGTTCAGCTCTAATTTAGACTAGTCATACAAATGGTATACAATAAAAATAATGCCTGGTGGCAGGCCTGCCAAAACACGAATGAAAGAAAAAACACCATTAGAGCTGGTACACCATGATGATGTCCTTTCCCCCTAGTGTGAAACTTAGTAGTTTACGAACTTGTTTAAAGGCTAGCAAGTTGCGATGTAAACTTTGTTTGTATTATACAATTATCGGGATGAATGGAATCCATGTTCACGAGTCGCATTGGTTTATTTGGACCTTACTTACTTACTTATATCCTTTAACCCCTCGGGGGGCATAGGGCGTCAACCACGCCTGCGCGCCGTCGTGTTCGGAGTTCTGCAACGCGTTTGAGCTGCCTCCAACTCATTCCTAAAGAGCTCGATTCCTCCTCAACTGTTCTGCGCCACGTTTGCCTAGGGCGTCCCGCTATTCTGCCTGCCTGGGTGAGCGGATTCCACTGCATGGCGTATTTCGCAATGGAGTGGTCTTCGCGCCATAGGGTGTGTCCAATCCATTGCCACTTTCTTCTTCGTATAGTAATGCTTATAGGTTCTTGGCCCGTTCTCAGATAAAGTTGTTCGTTGGAGATGCGGTTCGGCCAAAAAATCCTCAAGATGATTCTTAAGCATTTGTTTACGAAGACTTGCAGCTTGCGTGTGTTAATGGTGTCCACCTTCCAAGTACTGCACCCATAAAGCAGCACTGATTCTACGTTGGAGCGGAACAGTCGTAGCTTGGTTCTTAAGCTAATAAAATTGCTTCTCCAGATTTTGGACAGCATTCCGAACGCAGCTTTAGCCTTCCCGATTCTGCTGCACACATCCAGTTCGGTGCCGCCGCGATTAGCCGAGACGACACTTAATAAATATAGAAAGTTATCAACTTTCTCGACTTGCTTTCCGGCAATGTTAAGTTGAGCCTGGGTATTGGAAGTATTCAGGGCTTTTGTATTGGCTGTGTTTATTTTTAGCCCCACTTTGTTTGCCTCAGCTTCTAGATTTTGGGCCATCAAATGAAGATCCATTATCCGATGTGAAAGTAGACAAGCATCGTCAGCGTAATCTAGGTGTTTAAGGTAAGATGTCATAGTCCAACGAATTCCAGAATTAGCTTCCGTCAATGCTGCACGGAGTACATCGCTGATAACCACCAAGAACAATAGTGGAGACAGTATGGACCCTTGACGTACTCCACTTTGGACTTCAAAATCCTCCGACACCTTACCATTGTGCACGACGTGACACTTGCCGCCCTCATATGTAGCCTTGATAATAGCTATAAGCTTTTCTGGAATGCCTCTCCTGCGAAAGGCCAGCCAGATAGCATCTCGATTCAAGCTGTCGAAAGCCTTCTCGAAGTCGATAAACAGTAAATGTAGCGGAGACCTATACTCAACGCATTGTTCGATTATGATCCGTAAGGTGTTTATGTGGTCGATGCAGGAGGATCCAGCGCGAAAGCCTGCCTGTTCGACATCGAGAGTTGAATCTAAATGTTCTTTAATTCGTTCTAGAATTATTCTAGCTATTATTTTGGCTACAGCTGGAAGAACACATATACCTCTCCAGTTACCGCACTCTATCAAGTTACCCTTCTTTGGAAGCTTAATGATCATCCCCCTTTTCCACTCCTGTGGAAATTGTTCACTATCCCAAGCTCTCCGTATTAGCGGATGCAGCAAATCTGCCGATGTATTTGGCGCCGCTTGAAATAGATCGGCAGGGAGGCCATCAATACCCACCGCTTTGTTTTTCTTGAGGGACTTGATTGCTGTTATTATTTCAGTTTTACTGGGAGGTGCGGTGCGAATTCGGGAATTTGTTGCTTCGAACTGCTCATTCGAATTCAAGATCATACCGCCGTCGTCTAAGTGATTTAGCACTGTAGCAAAATGTTCTCTCCATCTAGTGAGCTGATCCTCATTCGAAATCAGAAGGTTACCGTCTAGACTCTTCACTGGATGTTGTTTGGAGTTTTGACCATCAATGAGCTCCTTAGTGATGTTGTAAACAGTCCTACTGTCGCACCTACTCGCTGCTTCTTTAGCCCTTGAGGCCAGTGAGTTGACATATTGACGTTTGTCACGTCTCACACTACGCTGCACTTCTTTCTTCTTCGCACGGTATTGGGCTTCAAGCTCGGTTCTTTCTACTGCTGAGGCCGCTGCAATCCGAGCCTTGATTGCATCGATCCGTCTCCAGGTGTCTGTAGAAAGCCATGTGCGGTGGTGTTTCTGCTTTTTACCGACATAAGTGCGTGCCCCAGTCGCAAAAGCATTTTTCACAGCACTCCAGTGGTCATCCATGTTCTCTATGCTGCTGATTGCTTCTGCTTCTAAGGCAAGATGGTCCCTGAACTGTTGGCGCACTTGGGGAACCTTGAGCCTGTCGATATTAAACCTGGTGATGTTAAGTAGGTTTGAGCGGTTGTTGTTGACGGATGCAGTACGAAGGCGTAAATGAGCTACCATAAGATGGTGATCACGTTCTTGTCCGACGTCAGCTCCACGTCTGTTTCGGACGTCCAGGAGACAATTTCTAAAGCGGCGACTGATCGCAATGTGGTCGATCTGGTTGGATGTTCGTTGCCTATCAGTAGAGACCCAACTGATCTTATGGCAGTTGTTATGCTTAAACCTCCAGTGACTAGGCGGTTGGTGTTGCAAAAGTCCACAAACCGCTCACCATTGTCATTATTTTTCTAACTCTACTCTGGAACCTAGCCGTCAATATCCGGTCACTATGGGGTTTCCAGGATATGAGGCTACTACGTGCTGCTGGAGTTAGCATGAGTCCTACGCCAGAACTCCGTGCACTTCCAGCTGGTTTACCAGAGTAGAGCATCACAGTGCTTTTTGTTGGGAAGATGTATTCCCCAGCATCATACCATCTTATCTCACTCAGCCCTAAGATATCGATTTTATACCGTGCGAATTCGCGCTCCAATTGGAGGAATCTGGCGTTATAAGGCCCTTCCTTGAGTGAGTCCAGGAGAGGCTTAACGTTCCAGAATCCGATCGTTGTCCGTGTCCGATAGCCAAAGGTCGTCAACAAATTATCCGTTTTCGATTGTTTCCGTTTCGGAGCAATAGTTTGTTTTACGGTTGCGGCTCGCTGGGCCCCAGACCAACCGACACTTATCCTGTTTTTTGGCGCAGGAAGCTCGCCATTCGTCCTCTCCCGTTAGCAATTTCCGAAGAAATTCCCAGATGACACCACGAGGAGGTGGGAGTAGGGCTTACTAACAGAGCTGCTAGGTTTTCGGCTGCGGTGGCTCCTTCTCGTTACTTAGCGGACCAGCACCTATCGGGAGATGCTGCCCCTACGAGGCCTTTGTTAGTCGTTTGCCATCCAAATTTGGACCTTGCACGCATCTTTCTGCATTTACGCCTCTTTTTGATTACACCTAAGTTGTTATATAAATAGTTAAAAGCACTCTGAGATTTAGCACGGAAAGGAGTGAAGATAACAAGGGTGAGTCTTATCTTTAATCCAAATTTCTGTCAACACAGGGACTAAACCTCCGCTTTAAAACAATTAATCAAATTAATATTTACAGTGCAATTCTATAGAGCTTTCTTAAGGCGTGAAAAAACGATTTTGGAAAACAATTCAGATAAGTGCATGTTTTGAAATCCCACACGCAAAGAACAGTTTGCCAAACTCTCAAGAGTTATTTCGTCTATCCATATAATATTATACCAAGCAAAATCAATATTTATTAAGCAACTACCTTAATAAACAAACATACGTTTATAAATACGTATATTAAAATTTTGTTTAAAAAAATGATCTAATTTCACTGATCATGTTTGGTAACACATAATTTGTAAGAGCTAGCATAAAATAGTGATGTGATCACTCCAAAGTCAGAGTCACTCATGTGTCGGTAGTCGAATATGCAACATCTAAAAGGCCGACTGATGGCCAAGGGGTCAATCATTAGTTGAGCACCTGGTCAAAGCCAAACATTTGAGCTTCTACTACAAAATGCCCCTATAGCCCCCACTGTGTTTGTTGCACGATCAAAAATTAAGTAACTTTGCCAAAAAAAAAAAAAAAAACTAATGTTTATTCGCCGTTTATGCCGTTTATTACGGTGGCTTTTTCCACTGCCGAAACAAAGAAAACGAAAGAAATAAAATAGAGAAAAAAAACATCTCAATAAACAGTGCCGTCCGTGTCTATTTAGATTTTCGGAATGAGGTTAGAATTTTACGTCCTAACATTTGTTTATATTTTGTCTTGCTCTACGTTTTAGTGAGCTCCCTCTCACTTTTCACTCTCCCTCTTTTACAATTAAATTCATTATTTTGGTTTAAGATACAGTCCCCTATTATACCCCTCATATACTCCTCATTACCGCTCAGGGCAAAGTCTGCTTTGTTGATGTTTCTTTTCGCAAAATAAAGCTTCCCCCAGAGTTGGCCTTGTTGGTTTTATACACCGGCCGGTGTGGGGTGGTGTGCCTCTTTATAAGAGATTTGTTATGTATTTCAAACAGAAGAAAATGTTTGTTCACGGCTAGATTTTTTTTTTCTACATACACAAATTATATACTTTTTTTCGTTATCACGAGCGATACGCAGAAGGCCTGTGCGTATTTGGCACTTACTTGAGAATTTTACTTAATTGAGTGAAATTGTCTACACTTATCGTGAAATTTATTTTATTTGTTAATTGAGTGAAATAAAATAGAACTAAAGTTTGTTTTATTTTTATTATTAGTATACATTTTACTGCATATTTTTATTATGTTAAAATGTGAAAGCCATTTTTGCGCGCAATTAATTGTAAATGTACACAAATTAGAGGTAGTTGAAATAAAAATAAAATACTTTGTGTGCATTTATATAGCTGAAAAGAAATAAAAATTAAATTAATTAAAATCGTGGGAAATGAAAGTCGGTGGAAGTGGAAGTGAGAGATTGCTTGAATTATTAAGGCGCACTTAGTGGTTATTAACAAAAGACACGTGTAGAATTACGTTGTAAGAATTAATAAATAAATTCGTATCAAGTCTACAATAACATTGCGCCAACTTTACATAAGGCGTCATTTCTACTTATACTAATGGTTTAGATTAAGACATTCATGCATACATAAATAACTACCTAAATAGATCAGTTGTCGAGAGAAAATAGGGTAATAGATACTTCAACCAGTATCACAACAAGTTTTAGGCGAAAACGAACACTTATCGCTTACATTAAAAGGAAATAGAAGATCGAAAGTTGAAAAAGAAATAGAAAAACAAAGGGTATATGGGGAAAATATCCTGCCAAATACATCTGTGGCGAAAAGGCATAACAGCATAAGTTACTTTTTGTCATTTTTCAGGAGAAGCATTTTAAGTTTTGGACTGATGTGGTAAAAAATTGAGTACGTTTTTGCCAAATCTAAAAATGTGGAATCAAAAATAATTATTCGCTTTTTTGCTTATTTATGTTTGTTTTTATATAACTTAGTAAATATACTGCTTTTTTAACTTTTTAAAAAAAAATTTACTTATGCTGTTTTTTCTTTTTTAAATATTACACTATTTCTGGATCAAGTGCACTTATGTCTTTTTACAAAGATAATTTGTTATTCTTTTCTTGTTTCAAGTAGACTTATGTCGTTTTTCTTTTTTTACACTAAACGATACTTCTTCCACATGTCCACTTATGTTGTTATTCAAAAAAAATAATATTGCAAATGGCTGACTTATGCAATTTGAATAATGAATGAATTAATTAAATACACATAATTGGCCTTGACTATTTTACTTACCATACAAAAATTAAAAAAATTAGTAAAATTCCTGTTAAAAATAATATGTTATTTATTGATTAGAACTTTTTCCTAAAGTAACTTCACAGAGATTTCGTTCTCCAAAAAAAAGATATTATATAATTTATTAAGCAAAAAAAAAAATTATAATTCATTCTTTCAATGTCTGAATTTTGGTTATTTAAAATAATAATGTTTTAATTTCATAAAGTCTTGCAAGTAATTAGCTTACAGTTTTAAAATGAATTCAAATCTCGAGATAAATTAAACTTCTTCATAGTTAAAATCAATGATTATAAGGTCTTTAAAAATAATATGAGCTAGTTAAAAAAAAGTGAACAAATGGCATAATATGTTCAATACGCAAATGCTTGATGTCATTCATTCTTCATTTTCCGCATCGCTACTTAAAACATCAGGGTGAAATTCGTAGCTAGTGGTAGGTGCTTTTATTAAATCCTTATAAAAATTGTGGAACTCGGGCTCAATGAAATCTAGTAAAAAAAAAGTAGATCCTCTGCTTTTTCCTTCGATATCTGTGGTTCATTTAGTATTATTTTAAGCTCATTCACGTTCAATGCATTTCTGCCACGCTTTCGAATATTAATTGTTTTGAATTGCTCTTCCTCATTTAAACTACATTTGTTCCAAAGTTCCAAAATTGTCTTTGGTGTAGCGGATCGAACGGAAATTTCGACAGAAGTACTTTTTTCCATCTGTATTAACTTTTTGCCACACAAAATTGTCTTTTGAAGATCCTGCAAAGTCATAAAATATTGACTTTCTCATTTCAATCACATTGAAAGGGTTTACATCTTTTAAGAAGCCACCAAGTTTAACCAATCTCTGCGATGATGTATTTTAGCTGCTGTTTTTTGTTTCTTTCTTTCAATAACTGAATGGTCAACATCGCATTCCATATGTGTGTGGCCAGGTTTAAGAAATTTTTGGTCTATTATATGGAGCTGAGGGTTTCTTTCTAAAGCAGCCATAAACATGAAACTCACATGTGAGTTTTTGTTCTGCCCTGCGCAAGAGCCACTAGAAAAAATTACGTGGCTAACACCACCCGACACCTGTGACAAATGCTCATACAAACAAGATGCGATTTCATTTCCACCCCTTTTGGCGACTCCCTCATGCCACATGTAACAAAAGGGCTTGTTTGTAGCTAGATCATAAATGGTCAAGTTATAGGTCCAAAGCTGGGGCTTATAGAAAGCAATGTTGGACTTTAAAAACGGCGTAGGTAGGCATTGTTGCAGATCAAAGGCGTAAACTTCTGTTGCTGAGCTTACCCTGGCTGATTCTTTATCTTTTTTCTTGCAATAATAAGCATCCTCCGCTTTTTTGTGATGAGCTGCTTGAAGCTTAATTAGATTTTCTTTTTCTTCTGCGGTTTGAGCAACTGATATTTTGGCAGATAACTTATCACAGTTTCCACAGGTGTCTAATTTAGGACGTTTAATGTTTAAATTGGATTCCCGAAAAACTTGAGAGTATTTTCCTAATGACACTGGCTCTTCGGTCTCGAAGCAATATAACTGATACATTTTACTCACTGTAAGGCCAGGTTGCAAATATTTCTTAGACATATCTCGTCTACAATAATGACTTTCATAAGCTGGAAATTTGTTGATGTGACTTTTTATTACGTGAAGTTTTGCAACTGAAAGTTTATTCGAAGGCTTAGACAAACCTCTTTTGTCTGTTAAATTTAGACCTGGCGAGATTATTTTTTTCGAGATGATGTTTCTAATGAAACCATTAGTTTCCCCGAAACAATCTAAAAAACATTTTTTGCAAACATTATTCCTTTTTCCTGTTATTTCAATGCAATATTCAATAGGATTTTGTCTTTAATTTTGCTTAGTGCCTGTTTTGTTAGTTCTAGTCGTTGCTTTTCACGAATGTTGATCATGGAACTTATGAACAAAATTCTGCAGTTATAACTCCCCAAAGCCCAATACTGCTTAAAGAGAATTTCTTCAACTTGAGGGGGTCTCTTGTCTTTGCAGTTGTTTCGGCAAAGAGACAAATATTTGATCTTTCTGGCTTTAACATGGTTGTTCTCTATTCATGTCAACTTCTGGGAGCGGATCTATAGATTGGCTTTCAACAAGATCTGCATTTTCAGGTTGATCAATCCCTAAAACAGAATGTTCAACTATTTCACCCCACCGTTCCAGGCTTTCTTCAGCATCTAAAGCAACCTGGTACTCCGGATCTTTTACTGAGTCATCTGAATCTTCCCAAAATGGTAATAATGACGTATTGGTATTATCCAAGTTAGAAGAATCAACTCTCCTAATATTATTATTCTTCTTCTTCCTTTTATCAGCGAGGCTATGATCCGAAAACAAGGGATCACAGCCCCCCACTTCACTGCATTTCTACTGATCCGCCTGTGGGGTTCGCCTATTTGACCTCAGAAAATATCGGCAGGCCTGCCGATTTTGGATCACTCGGTTACTGAGGCCAATGAAATGCCGATGTCGTCGCATTTGTCTGATCCAGGCGTTTATAGGCCTGCCTTTCCTACATCGCGATGTCTTTGGAACGTGCATAGATATTGCCTTTTTAACAGGGTTCAAATGATCTCTTCTTTGAACGTGGCAATACCAGCTGAGCCGGTCGCGCTCTAATTTATGTACGATTGTTTCCTTGATGTGAAAGCTTCCACGGATCTTCGAACTTCTTATTCTCCTAATATTATTATTGTCGGCTATAAAAAAACAACATGTTCTTAAGTCTAAAAGGAAATTGACTATTTGTTATACTTTCTAAAAAGGAAAGAGGTATAACTCTACTTTTATCAACTGCCAACAATTTACCAACTTACCTTCAACATTTCCTGGAACTAAAGTAGCGTCATTGTTTTCACTATTTTTTATCAGCGCCAATTCCAATATTCTGCTTGCACGAGATGCCATGTTTTTTTTTTATTACTATTATCTACACTATGTTTATTGTATCGATACGAGTAAAACACTAGCACTCACTTACTTTTCTTTACTGCACTATTCACTATTTTCATGCAACTCCTGCGAAATATTCACTGATAATGACAAAAATACGAAAGTGGTGCCTAAAGGATAATAACATAAATCCCGTCATGTCTCGTAAATTGCTCAGAAATTCAGTAACGACTTTAGGAAAAACAGCACAAGTCGTCTTATTTACGCATGTGAGTCAACTCCTTGTTTCGGATTAACGGCACAAGTTTAGGTAGCCTAGACTATTTAATAAACCGTCGGATAGGAAAAGAAGCACAAATAAACATATGTTTGCAAAAGTAAGAGAACACATTGGGGAATAAGAGCACAAGTTAACTTATTCTCTTGTTGTATCGAGTGATCAATACAGAATAAAGACATAAGTATCTCTCTCTCTACGATGTGCATGACTTATGTTGTTTTTACGTGAGCATGTTAGGTATCAAATGAATTATGCTATTATTCATTTGGCCATAACTTTGTGGCCGTTTGAGATACCATAACCAAAAAAATATAGGAGATGAAATGAACGGAGGAGATTCTAATGGTATCATTAGCTCAATTTCGACATAAGTCGACTTATGCTGTTATGCCTTTTTGCCACAGACATATATGAAAGTAATGTGATGGCGGACATTGGGTGACTTCCGACATATTTGGTGTAAATATTGGCCTGCCACAGGAATCTGATCTTTCACCAACTCTATTTCTAGACTTAGGCATTTTCACTGTAAGTCCTCAACGCCCAAGTGTGTTGTCAAATAAATAAAAAAATAAAAATAAATAAATATTTTGCACAACAGCTCTTTAAGTGCCAGTGCCTAGCTTCTCGCAACCACTCATGTTGTCTGCGTTATATTTTTCACACGAATGGAAGGGACCTACAGTTTAGTGCCGTATCCGAAATGCAATTTATTTTGAGAAGCTTTCTCGTGACAACAGTACTTTCGGATATTTTCAGACGTTCGCGAGAGGTGGGACCGTGAAAAAACTTGTTGTGTTTTCTGGGATTCGAGCTTGGAACCTCACGCGCAGTGATCCGACACACTAACCACTTACGCCACGACGTTGTCAAATAAAAAAGTATTTTTCAGGCTGAGTGTGGCCGTGCCAGTTGGTCCGGATAGTATTTGAAAGAAATTGTAATCCAGCAGACAAAGCCTGCACAAACTATCTTTATTCTTTGTAGGTTCTACGGGGCTTATTCATTATGACTGACACCATTATTTCTTCCTGCATGTAATGCACAAACAATTAGTTTACTTTGTGATTTTTGGAATCCTTAGTGTGCAGTAGATATATTCCTCAATAAGTTGAATTGAATTGAAAATTCAAAATATTTATTATTAGTTTGGCATTCCCCACAAGGCGAACCCCACAGGCGGATCAGTAGAAATGCGGTGAAGTGGGAGGGTTATGATCCCTTATTTTCGAATCATAGCCTCGCTGATAAAAGGAAGAAGAAGAAGATTATTAGTGCATTCCCCACTTAATTGACAAGAACTACACCACTCGTGTGAAAAGCGCTAAGGTCATTGAGCTTGATGTGGACAATCCTTGGATGAATTTTCAGGTAAACCAAAGTTTACTATATTCTTAACCCTTTCATGCCAGAATTAATTTGGGAGTGGCTAATACTTTTTCAAGGATATGGAGTTGTTAGTCTAGACGTAAATATGAAGTGATATCAATTTCAAAGTCCTATGTACCCTGGTTTAGAAGTTATGAAATGTTGCCTAAAAAGTAAAAAAAATGTTCTAACCATAAACTAAAAGTTTTTTTTCGATTTTTTTTTGTTTTTCCTAATTTTCTTACATGTGTTTAATTATTTTACGTACTTGGTTTTGTACACTTAAATTTCTTTATATATTTTTTTAAATAATTTGCAAAAAAAAAAAATTGTACATGTGCACTCACCGAAGATCAGCTACAAAGTGATCACTAGCAATACTTTCAATAAAATATTCGAAAAAAAAATTGTACAACAAACTTGCACAACATATCAACCTATTCTAAAAAAAAAGTCGTTAGAGAATAAATTAAAATTACGCGACTTAGAAGCTAAAACATACAATGTTGCCTATAAGCAACATCTGGCATGAAAGGGTTAAAAAACGTATTAACCCTCTTCAGCTTTTGGTTTCGAACAAGTCAGTAGGTTATTCAGGGCTTTTTATTAATATTGCTCCATTTTGTTTTTTTAAATATACCAGCTTGTGTTTATACCAACGATGCCATTAACCATCATTAAAATCGCCTCCATGGAAACGCCTGCCTGAATGGATGCCCTGAATCCAATTTTCTATAATTTGTATGCATGAATGGCGAGGGTTATGAATATCTTTAACATGTTTACACACAGTGCGGGCGTTGGAAACGATGGATAGAGAGAGAGAGAGAGAGAAATTTTTGGTGTAGTGGTTCTTGAAGCTCAGTTGTTTATGCTTCAGCTATTCTCCGGGGGTGGCGTCCAGATAACTGGGGAGATTTTTGTTATTATTGTCTTTGCTTCTGATTCACAGCACTTTTTTCCCGATAACCGATGTCAAGGGCAAATCATCATGAACAGAGCGATCAATTTTTTTAGCCACATGACCAAGCTCCTGCCAGTGTTATGCCTTCGCAGTAGTGTTCACAGAAGCTTTTGCAAATGATCGGACTGTCTTTATATATTTCGTGAGAAATAAGTAAATGCTTGCTGACATCAGGATTTGAACCATGAACCATTAGCGTGGCAATTGACGACGTTACTACTGCACCATTGCCACCCCTCACCACGTTGGTCCTGAGTTCGTATGAAGTCTCGAGCTTATTGATATAGACCATGGATTCGGCATGGCCCCAAAGAAAAAGTCCAGAGACATGAAATCCCTTAAACGCGGCGGCCAATTGACTGCTCCAGTTCTGGAGATAACACGGTCACCGAACTTCGATTTCAAAAACTCATTTGGCCAGCTGTGTGCCATGCGACATGGTTTTGGCTCCAAGTAATCTTCTTCCAATTTATTCCAAAAATAAATATTCAACATAGTACGCTTGCGATATTGACTATGACTGGTTGCCGGCATAATTGAAGAAGTATTGCCCGATGACCCCTCCAGTATGAAATCCACACCAAATAGACCATTTTTGTGGGTATACGAGTAATTGCATTTCTCGAATGCCTTCAGCCTGCTGACTTACCTTAATGTGACAGTTTTGCTTATTAACGAAATCTTCAAGCCAGAAATGGGCTTCATTGCTGAGAATGAGAAATTTAGAGTTAGTGCACGTTAAAGTTGGTGCAACCGAACGTGAAATTTGATAAAAAAATGTTGGATAATTTGCAAGCGTTGTTAAAGTGTGTACTTTTCCATGATTAAGTGGCAAGTATAGACGAGATGAAACGTCAAACAAACCAGCGCAGCTGACTTCACACATACCCGAGAAACCCTACTGAAAAAATGGGGGGTCCCATCAACAAACTCTCCTTGATCCCCAAACCACAATGTGATGAAAAGGGGCCATAAATCGGTCACACTTTACAGAGGGAAGCAATTCCGTCAAGTAGTTAAATAAACTGACGTTCGTAGTATTATGATGCTTAAATGTATGATATACAGTAAATGAAGCAAGCAATAAAGGTAGTTTCATTATAGTTTATTAGTTGAATAACTAATAGCTTCTAATAAACATCAGAATCTGTAGCCATTTATTTTTATGACTTAGCAAATACAAAAAGGAATCACAAGTCGGAACTAAAATGTATGCTATTGTGTTAAAAATATAGTATGGTACTTGGGATTGGGACTAGTTTTAATTAAGAACAAACTTTTTAGTGCATTTAAATTTGCTCAGTCCATTATTCTATTAAAAGATATTTATAATTGAATCTAATTCTAGGGTATGTGGGCGCCGTAGCGCAAGTGGTTAGTGTATCGGACCGCTGAGCGTGAGGTTCCAAGTTTGAATTCCAGAAAACACCAAAAAGTTATTTCCACGGTCCCACCTCTCGCGAACGTCTGACAATCGTCCGAGAGTATTGTCACGAGATAGCTTCTCAAAACAAAGTATCCTTCGGATACGGCACTAAACCCCTTCCATTCATGTGAAATATATATTGCGAGAAGTAAGGCCCAGGCACTTAAGAGCTGTTGCGCTAAATATATCGTATATATATATATAGACATAATTCTAGGCTATACGAAATTGAACACTTCAATATTTTTCACATCGAAGTATTGTCTGAGAAATAAGGTATATTGGTTATCAGAAAGACGATTGGGAGTGGTGTCTAGGTAATTTTTCGAAAAAGTGTAACTGAGAGTATTGGCTGTCCCAAAAAAGCTCCCTTTAAAAAAGTTATGTTTCGTCTTCGTTCCATCGTTTATCTAATTAAAATAATAATCTCCTATAGAAGACGATGGCAAAGATGATTTGAAGAAAATTAAAAATTTGACCAAACTTCTCAAATTAAAAATTTTCGAATTCAAAAACCTCGAATGGAACAGAAAACTAAATTTTCTTCACCCGAATTCGAAACTTTTCTGGAGGTTTTGAAAAAGAAAAATACACAAATTCCAAATTTTGAGGTAAGGGGGACCTTCTGAATTTAAAGTTGAGTTATTATGCGACACATTTTTGTAAAATCACAACACGTTGCTAATTTGCACATCTTCTGAAACGAAGGTCGAAAATGAAATTCATCTATTCAAAGAAACGCAAGTTTGTTTTCCCTTAAATGAGTTAGTGTAGTGACCTCAGAAATCGAAAATGTCCAGGTCTAGATAAAATAAATATAGTCCTCAAATATGTTCCATTTAGATGCTGTATTTCCTGATCAAATAGAAATCAGCAAAATTTATTCCACTTTTAGAGCATGGAAAACCTCGAAGTAATTCAACTAGCTATAGGCCCATAAGTCTACTAAATGGTTGTAGCAAAATTTTTTTAAGGTTTTCAAAATGAAATTGCAATCATTTTTACAAAAAAAAAAAAGATATTTTACCGCCGCGTGTCGTATCAATTTGGATTTCATCAGAATCACAGTACCTCGCACCAAATATTGAGGATATGTAAGGACGAAAAGTTGAACTTTTGCGACAAAAAATCGCGCTTGATTCTGTTTGACATGGAAAAAGCTTTTGATTCAATTTGGTATGAAGAGCTTATATACCAGCTATAACAATTTGATTGCCCGAAATACTTAATCAAACTCATACAAAGTTTAAAGTCAAAGGACCTATGTGGTATCAATAAAAGGAGTCTGTTCTTCTCGAAATCTAATCCCAGTTGGAGTACCACAGGGATCTGTCTTAGCTCTAACCTTGTTCAACGTTTTTACAACAGATTTTCTAATTATTTTTAACTGCAAAATCGTTATATACGCAGATGACACCCTAGTTTATGCCTCCGATGAGTATGGTTCTTTGGTCGCAGAGGAGCTCCAAAATCCACTAAATACTATAATTTAGTATTATAAACATTGGAAGGTAAAGATTAATGTTGGTGAGAGCCAAGCTATCTTTTTCTCACGAAAAAAAAAAATAAATATTTGTTTCTTTCAATCCAATTGCATTCGAATTAACAATTGCGAGGTACCCTGTGTTAATTCAGTTAAGTATCTTGGAATGTATTTGGACAAACAAATAAGCTTCAGTTAACACACTGAAAACACTCTAAATAAAATAAATCTGGCTATTAAAATGCTTTACCCACTTGTTAATCGAAAATCACTACTAAGTAAACAAAGCAAGATAATTATCTTTAAAGTTATTTTTCAAGCTATTATGACATAAGGCTTAATCAGAATGAATGAATTCACATCAAAACAATTCAAATTCCTCAAAATAAAGTCTTAAAAATCATGTTGGATCTGCCGTGCGATTATTTAACTCTTTTATGACATGCAAGAGCCGGTATAGTAAAAATCGCAAGAAGAATTTAAATACTCAATGAAAAATGTATGTTTAAATTTAATAATATTGAAAACTCATTAATTAATGAACTCGTAGTTTTATTACTGTTATTATTTTGTTAACAAATTATTTATTTACATATATCTACATTTACTTATTCATTTGCTTGATTATTTATTTATTTATTCATTCACACATTATTTATTTATCTATATGTTTATTCGTATATTTACTTATATATATTCATTTGTACTATTGTATATATATGTATATTGGTATATGTATTTTAACTAGTATCGCTTGTGGTCGAAATTCGACCTCCCGTGCAGGGAAGGCACAGCGATCCAAGCTCATACAGCCATGAACGTGATCAAAATGCTTTCATTTAATTGGTTAAAGCGTTTTGTATGGAAAAATTATATGTGTATGTTGACTTTATTTTACCTGACTTAACGGTAGCATAAGCACTTGATTTTTTTTCTACACATCTATGGCACAGTACCTTTCGAATGATATAAGTTTCATCCCCCTCCTTTTATAATAAATACTAAAAAAACGTACGATAAGTTTCGTGTTCACGTATTAATATATTATATAAGATTTTAAAAGTTTTCTACGTTATTATTTGTTTTTTTTTTTCATTGATATAATATATATCTATTTATTTATTTTTATTTATTTAAACAGTTGCCCTTCTGTTCATTTATTCTTTTTAATTCTTCTCACTTCTTCAGTTCCCTTTCTGTTCATTTATTCTTGTTAATTCATTATTGAAAATTGCTATTTGATTTTTTATATGTTCAGTTTTTCTTTGATTGTGACAAGAATTCTAATTCACAACCCAAATTTGTTCAAATATGTGTAGTTTAATGTTAAAAATCTGCATTTTATCTTTTAGCAACACTTTTCAGTAGTAAGATGAAATATATTTACCATATCTCTGTGCAAGCTGTGTAGAACCCAAAAATATTGCAAATTGCACTATAAAAGGGAAAAAATAAATATCTGTCTATGTAACGAATTTGTTAAACTTTATACGTACCCGTAGATAAAAGTCCGTGACCTTTATTTCCAAAGTATTCAAAATTCTGAGAATGATCCGCATTGACTGAGGAGTCTTCTAATTTTTAGACAAAGTTCAACCAATCACTTTCAAAAATGAATTCTTTTCAATATTACCTACATATCCGAAAAAATCAAGGCCACTTTCAGAAGTCGTTAGCCTTTAATTATCATGTCTGGAATTGTGTCCTGATAAAGAACATATTAACTATTACGATCGCAGACTTAAATTCACAGTCACTATAAATTCGATTGTGTACATAGATTTCAACGCAAAGAATTTCTTTAAGATCATAAACATCTCTCGTATTTAATAGTTAAGTAGGTATTTCCGGGTTTGCGCTGGCTAAAAATATTCTTATAAACGATGTTTCTATCATTATGTGTGTGGCCTTATTTCACTTTTGGCTATAAGAAGTAGACAATTTTGTCATCAATGGTAGGTTGAAATAAATTGTACAATAAATGACTTCATGACGAGAAATCCCCGATAATTATGTATATACTCGTACATATACTCCAATTGCCAATCACTAGGTTCTTTCTACTTTAGACCACCAAATAGGTTCTTATCGTGTTCAAGTGTTTGCAAAATGAGTTCATCTGATAACATTTGCTTAAGTGATTTAATTGCTATTACTTCCCACTTTAAACAGACAAGCAGCAGACAAATGCAATTAAAGTTTGAAAAGTAAAAAATAGGATTGCAAAACGCTTACATAAGTTAAAGTACGTATCTGTGAAGTCTGGGAAAAATACTCGAAATGCTGCATTATATGATGCCCACATCACCTACACACTACATATAAGTGAAAATATTTCAGCGCGAATATCCGATGCATGCAAACAAGTAGATAATTGTATTTTTATGAATGACGAACGAACACGACGCCTATGGGTGAATTTGCAAACGGATAACGTTGCGATTATTACAAATTAGATGATTGCTATAATTTGCTTGTCGGGCAGTCTCCTCATGTCTGACGCATCTAATCGGGCATCAAATTAACTGAATTTTACATGTGCGAAGTAGTTGAACAAATAAACAAATAAAAGTCAATCGTTAATTACGTGTTAATATCACTTGTTGCACATTTTCCATTTCTAATGGCATTGCTTTTGAAAACGCAAACAATCTACCTTCGGAATGCTAAAAAGCTTTTATCTCGTTTTCAGTTTTTCGTTTGCTGAACTATTTTGCACACGATAGACAACATAGAAATATAGGCTCTTACAGTATTTTTCAAAGGTTTTCATGCACTTTTTTAAAATATTCCGATTGTTTAGGAGTTGGTTGGTCAATGATCGTAACAAATAGCTCATCCGCATTTATTTTTGTGACAGTTTCACTATTTTACGAGTATATGCAGAACGGTTTGTTTTAGTTTACTTATTAGTTAGCAGTAAGGTACAGCTAACAACAATCACTCAGTGGTTCGTTTTAGAGCTAAGCTATCTAGAAATGTCTTCCTCAAACGCAAGACCACTTCATCAGGAAACTGTCATGCACAGGTTGCACACTCCACTGCATTATACCTAAGTATGTGGAAGAATCAAAACCATTAGTCTCTATCCATTTTAAGTATAAAATAGTCCTTCTGGAAAGCAGGTTTGGCTGGTCAAGAGAAACACACTTATGCATGTTTTTTATCTAATGCTACTGTTTCAATAGCTATAGATAACTGATCGAACTGCCAGTTCCAGCTTTGGTAAAGTAGGTTTCCTAAACTTTTAGGGATGCGACATATGATTTTGCACACAAGAATATTAAGGCACATTCTTCTAATCGTAAGTACGAAAGCAACTGTATCAAATGTTATCACACTAACATCAGTAAATACTTGGATTAGTTTTTATTTTCATATGTATCTTTGATAGACCTAGCTGTTCAATTACATGTAGCAGTTCCTTAACGCAAGTACGGCATTCCTGCCTTAGGTTCACATACATATAAAGCTTTAACTCGATCAAATTTTATTCTCGAAAAAAAGAGAATCTTGATCTTTATTAGAATCAGTCCTAATGATCCTTAAGGGTCAAATAATTTGCGGGTAGTAATTACCTTTGAGGCGTTACGATTCATTGACTTCGAATATCCTGCTTTCGCAGTAGGTAGCTCCAAGCTCGCTATAGACACGTATGATATATACCACAGTCACACCAAAAGTCCCCACGTGATTTGGAACTGTTGAAAATTAGGTCTTTCAAGAATTCACTTAAGTAGCTGAGAATGCCAAAAGGGGCGCTTTCTTGATGTGAATGTGAGCCACTAAGCGAATTTCTCTAAATTGAAAATGAAGTAGGTACATAACACTCTCCGAATATCTAAGTGAATTTCTCCGTAACATTCATGCATTAACGGTTCACTTTCAACTTGAAGCGAGGCATCAAAAACTGCCCGAACTTAATGCATTGTTTAAAAACTTGTGCATTGCCCCTCGGATACGGCACAAAACTAGGTCTCATCCAATCGTGCGAAAAATATAACGCGCATAACACGAGTGATTGCGATAAGCTAGGCCCTTCATGGGCTGTTTGCCCCAAATTATGTATGTATATATATGTATGTAATTCGTACAACGCCTCCTTTAGGGAATAGTTCTAAAGATAACTCCGTAGGTCGTAGTACTTCGATAGAACTACTAGAACCCTCTTTTACTCCACTCCCCATCTTAAAAAGAATGTTAGAATTTAATGCAAAGGCATTTATTGAAAAGGCATTCGACAGACAACCACGAGATTTGATATGGATGGCGCTAAGACATCGAGGGGTTCCAGAAACCTATGTACAGATGATCATGGACATGTACGAAGGAGCAAAGACAAGAGTAAGATGCCCCGCTGGAGTAACCGAAAAGTCCCCAATCAAAGTCGGGGTGCGCAAGGGAAGCATCTTAAGTCATTTGCTCTTTATTACAGTCCTTGATTATCTGCTTGAAGGTAAAGTGATGGACCCCAAGGTACATCAGTTATTCTTTGCTGACGATGGAGCCATCATAAGTGAGGATCCTACATCCCTGCAACGAGCACTTGATGTGTGGGTGGATGCTCTGGAGGGAAATGGGTATCGCATTAGTTCAAGAAAGAGAGAGTACTTGTGCTGCCCGTTCTCTGATCCACTCAGGCCTATTCCAGACATTTATTCGAATGGAACAGTGCCTCCCAAGTGCAAAAAGTTCAAATATCTGGGATCTATGATCAATAGCAAAGCAACTTGTGATGACGACATCAATCATCGCGTAAGCGTAGGGTGGATGAAGTGGCGAGAAAATTCCGCTATCTTCTGTGACAGAAAAATGGCACCTAAGTTGAAGGGAAGGCTCTACACCGCAGTTGTGTGTCCAGCGCTCACATACGGTTCACAATGTTGGACGATGTACAAAACGTATGAGAGTAAATTAACGGCAGCTGAGATGAAAATGTGGGCAACGTGGCGTAAGTGGTAAGTGTGTCGGATCACTACGCATGAGGTTCCAAGTTCGAATCCCAGAAAACACCAAAAAGTTTTTTTCACGGTCCCACCTCTCGCGAGCGTCTGACAAACATCCGAGAGTATTGTTGTCACGAAAAAGCTTCTCAAATCGCCGTTCGGATTCGGCATTAAACTTTAGGTCCCTTGTATTCGTGTGAAAAATATAACGCACACAACATGAGTGGTTGCGAGAATCTAGGCCCTGGCACTTTAAAAGAGCCGTTGCGCCAAATATTTGTTTTTTTATTTAAGATGAAGATGCTTCGCATGACAGCAGCAGTGACAAAGCTTGATCGAATAAGAAGTTCGAAGATCCGTGGAAGCTTTCACATCAAGGAAACCATCGTACAAAAAATAGAGCGCGACCGGCTCAGCTGGTACTGCCACGTTTAAAGAAGAAATCATTTGAACCCTGTTAAAAAGGCAATATCAATGAACATTTCAAAGACATCGCGATGTAGGAAAAGCAGGCCTATAAACGCCTGGATCAGACAAATGCGACGACATCGGCATTTTATTGGCCTCAGTAACCGAGTGATCCAAAATCGGCAGGCCTGCCGATTTTATCTGAGGTCAAATAGGCGAACCCCACAGGCGGATCAGTAGAAATGCGGTGAAGTGAGAGGGTTATGATCCCTTTTTTCGGATCATAACCTCGCTGATAAAAGGTAGTAGAAGACAAAGAAGAAGTTAGAATTTATTGCAAAGAGACGAAACGATAGAAACTGATTGAAGGGTACACTAGGTTTACAAACTTTATCAGTGACTAACGTCACAGGACACTCAACTACCTAAAGAAATCTCTATTTCCTTTCAGGAAAATGATATCCAATCAATACATTCGTTTTCGTACAAAGCTGCAAATGTTTGTGGAACCTACTTTTTAGCATCCACTGTAGCACCAATCTTACTCTTATTGACCACTTTTCCGACGACTGTAATCTTACTTTTGCACACAGAGCGCTTTCGTTCTCGATTTTATGTAGGCACTTCTCCTCTGAGCTTTTTGTTATAATTTATAAATAATTTTCATTTCGCACAATGAGACCGTTTAGTTGTTTCGCAAACGTCGGACAGTAGTACATCTACTGTACGGGTTTTGACTTAAAAATTCATCTCTTCCCTGCTTGTCTATAACAAAACTTACAACTTCACTTCAAAAAAAAAAAAAAAAGTTATTTAAAAAGAACTCGTTTTTAATTTCAGAACAAAAATTAATTAAACCGCATCCAAACAAGAAAACAAAAAATAAATTTAAATCATAATATGTAGAAAAATTTAACATGACGTCAAGACCTTTCAAGAACCTTTTCGTACACTAAAGCACAAAACAAGAAATACAATGATTTCTATATAAATGAGTGGTGAACCGAACTAAAATATCGATGTCTTGCGGCGGCAACTTTACGAGTACATCTAGTGAAACATCAAATCAAGGAAGATCTCAACAGAGGCAAATAAATCTCAAAGAAATCTTCAGCTAACATAAAATCTCTCGTGTCAACTAAAAACAAAAGAAATTATCAGTTTTAAGTTTAAAATTTCAACTAATTTTAAAGTATAACAACAACAATGAATCGACGACCAATGAAATTTGAGGATTTATTTGAGGATTTGTTTGACAATATCAACTTTATGGATGATAATGATGATGTGAATAATAACAACAATGAGACTGCTCACTATTCACCGTCAATTTGGGTTTTTGGGTATGGATCCTTGTGCTGGAATCCCGGATTTGAGTATTCAAAGTGCATCACAGGATATATAAGGGGTTTTGTGAGACGATTCTGGCAAGGCAACACAACACACCGAGGGACACCCCATAAGGTATGTTATACTTTTGTCTGTATAAACTAATGGATAACACAGGCGACACCTAATGACTTAGATAAGCGTGAAAATACAAATTGGATTTTCACACTAAATTATTCGGCATTTGTTTATATTTAGAGGAATACCTAGCTGATATGAAAGTCCGTGCTTTGTTTATACAAGTGATTCAATTAGCTTCGGAAAGCCACTTATAAATTTTTCAAATTGAAGTAGAGATACTAGTAATTTCCCTGCTCTAGAGATTAGACCTAGAACTTGTTTATTTTTCAAGTCTAACACTGATAAGTTTTGCTAAACTTTTACCAAACACCAAACGATACATTTATTTTAATAGAGAAGTGAAAATATTTTGAAATACATGAGAACCTTATAAAATCGAAGGTGAATTTTGTAAGGGTTCAACTCGTTTAGTGATATTTAAGTTAAGACCTTAGTGAATATGTTTTGTTTTACCTGATACTTATTTGATTTTAAACGACTGAAAATTCAAGGCAAAGTTTTTATATACTAATACAATATATTGTAAATGCCATCAAATTGTTTGTCTTCAAATCTATGTTTACTCAAGTAGGTACATGCTCTCGAAAAGTGTCTTGTGTACATTATTATTTTTTTTTTTTTTGTTGAAGTCCGCAAACTTCAAACACCTCTTTCTTGGAAATAAAATTGTTATCTTTATTATACAATAGTTATGAAGGCAGTTTCTTTTCATTAATTGACACTTTTTTATCTGTTAAGTGACCTGTACATTGACCATTGTTCTTCCACATAATAACTCGGTTTTCTTCCAATTACTTTTTTTATTTCTTTTCTTCCCCTTTTATTCATTTTCTTAGTGTTTTATAATATATTACCATTCTTTGCAACAGTTACTGAGTTGTTTTTAAGAAGCTGAACTCTTTTTCACGGGTTCGTACATATACTCGTACTATGGAAGTCCAATTGCTTTCGCTCTGTCGTCAGAGCGTCTGTATGTCCATCACAACTTTCTGGCTCTTTAACTATACACGCTACCTGTATGATTAATACGTAGTATATACATGTAGAATATTAGCCTATAGACATATGTAGGTGCTATTTTTTAAACAGGCGTTGTTTGGAGTTAGCTTTAAAAAAAAATTACTGAGTTTATTTCTCTTCAGCTGCGATGGAATCGTTGAAAATATATTTGTGAGTTTTATAGAAACCAAAAATCATTTTTCTGGAATTTATGATTAGAAATGGGCATGGAAAAAAGGTACGTGTCTTCCTCTATTTTTCTTTTTAGCAATAAGATAATTTGTACGATTTTTCATCAGAAACGCTTAAAGTTATCGCCCACGTGAAAATATTAGGCTTTGATTGCTCATGTCCACGCTAGCATCAGTTTAAAGGAAATCTGGTTAATTTTCTGAGTTTCCATCCAGTGGCGCCCCAAGATCTCTTCTTCTGCTGGCTAGTGCCGGACATTGATACAATATAATGTGCTGCCGTCTTAAGTTTCTCCAGGCGTAGTTCACAGGTTTCATCCTCCAGAAGAACCAGCTTCTTCAGGTGATACGTGAAATTCCCATGACCTGTAGGTAACGCTACCGCCCATTTCAATGTTCTTCGCTCAAGGCTCACAACTTCTCTACGAGTGGTGCCAGTTGGGATTTTACCAGCCAATTTTGCCTGCCTGCGAGTTTTTCACGGTTGACCACCTTCTCTGTTGGCCCGCTGCAGCGCAGTTGTTGATCAGGTGCTCTACCATCCCCCTGCCAATGGAACGAATGGTTCTGGACCAGAGAACTCAGAGGTTGATCCTTGCACTCATTGAGTCTCTGAACACAATCCAATGCCAATGATGTATTAATATCTGTCTGTTCCATGCGTTTAATCACTAGTTGATTGTCCAGTGCTATAGTAATACTTTTACCAACAACCTGACAATCTTTCAGATGATTCAGCACATGCAACTTGATAAACTGAGGTACATTTCTCCAAAATAATATGACTGGCTAGTTCTAGTTCTTCTGAAAAGATACCTGCCCCCTCTCTTCTTCCTTGTGAAAATGATTAGATCTGTTTTTCGCATTAATATAGAGCCCTTATTACTGACACCACCGCTCCACCACTCGGAGAGCATTCCTTTGTGTCTGCTGTGACATTCACGAATTTGCGTCACCATTATTGCTATGTTATGTCATTGGCATATCCCACAATGTGCATGCCAATCTCCTCAAGTCTTTTCAGGAGAGAGTCCACAGTTATGTTTCACAGAGTAGGTGATAAAACTTTCCCTGTCGGCAGCCTCTGCTAACCCTTCCTCCAAATCTTGAAGTTCCTGAAATACTTATCACCCTATTTTTCAGCATATTGTACACTTATCTCACCACCAATTGGTTAACCCTGCATTTTTTTAAGCCTAATCTCAGATTTTCGAACCATATTTTATCGAAGGCACCTTCAATGTCGATTAACATGGTCACTGCAATACCTCCGGTATGTATCTCCTCTTCCGTAACGCTTACAACCTGGTGTATCGCTGTTTCCGTAGACCTGCCAGTTCTGCACGCACTTTGTCTACTATTCAAAGGATCAACTTTCAGAGCAGTTCTCTCCATATGGTCGACTATAATCCTTTCCATTGATTTTAACAGAAATTAGGAAAATGATGACACCCATAACTCGGCAGTCTTAACAGACATGCAACTACAAATTGGGGAAAAGTACTTTAAATTATGTTTGCATATTAACTATTGCTAGTTGAATATGCAAACTGCTTAGTCTTTTTATTTTTATTTCTTGTTTAGACACGCGTGATGTTCGGCGTTTACGAGTACCTACCGGTTAAGACTGTTGGTTGGTTTCGGATTGGAGCACAGTCCACGTTCTGGGCTCTTCGATGATATTTCGATCTAGTCACCTAGACTAATTAGCAATATTTCCCTGATCTCTATGTTCGTTGTTTTCGCTACGAGAGTTCCGCCCGTCGGTGTCTCTAGACAGATGATAGTATCTACTTATAGGGTGGGCCAACTACAAGTTTCTTTTTAAAAATGCAATAAAATGAACAAAATGAAATTTTTTCCATGTATTATGGCTTTATTAGTAAGAGCAAACATTCCCATTAATTATGGAACACAACGTCGTTCAAGTGGCTGCCTTGGCTGGCTTCTATCACTCCAATTTTCTAAGACCTTGTTGATGGTTTCGGGCTGTAGCTCACGGATTGCTTGGATGATATTGGCCTTAAGTGCTTGAATCGTTTCCGGATTGTTGGCATAACATCGGTCCTTCACGGTTCCCCACAAAAAAGGTCCAAAGCTCCGAGGCGACCAATTGACATCGCTAAGACGGCTGATAACACGATTTGGGAATTTGGTGCGCAAAAGACCGATTGTGTCATGGGCTGTGTGGCATGGCACGCCATCCTGCATGAACCAGAGGTTTTCCAAATCCATGTCTTCAATTTCAGAGAAAAAAAAAACGGTTAACATGGCTCTGTAACGCCCATCGTTGACCGAAACGTTGTTCCCAGCCTCATTTTCGAAGAAAAATGGTCCAATGATGCCATTGACGCTCCAAACTGTCACTCTCTGTGGATGCATTGGCTTCTCGACAATAACGTGCGGGTTTTCCGAGGCCTAATGCGGCAATTTTGTTTGTTAACGTAACCGCCGAGATGAAAATGTGCCTCGTCAGAAAAGATGATTTTTCGCCCAAAATCGTTGCCCAATTCAAGCTGCTCTAAGGCCCAAACTGCGAAGCGATAACGAAGCGGATGGTTGTGCGCTTTCAATTGCTGAATCAATTGGACCTTGTAAGCGAATAATCCCAGATCTTTGTGCAGAATTCTCCTCAGGCTAGTGCGTGAAATGTTGAGCTGTTGAGATCGATGACGAGTTGATGTTCGTGAATTGAGTCTCACACTCTCGGCTACAGCAGCCACAATCTCGTCTGTGCGCACCCTACGACGACGGGGACCATGAGTGTTGTCCACTAGCATACCAGTCTCACGAACTTTTTGCACAAACTTGCGTACAGCAGGCGCGGTGGGTGCTTCATTTCGGCCAAAACTTCTTTTCAAAAAACGCACTGTTTGGGCTACACAGCACTCACTTTTGAAATAAGTTTTCAATATTTCCCAATGTTGTTTAAGCGTAAAGCGACTCATTTCGTTCCGCGGAGGTATGATACTGACTTTCTGTCGAGATTTCGAGCGGGAAACAGCTGTCAGTGTCAAAATAACCTGTGATTTAAAAAGAAATCACTAGATGGCCCACCCGTTATATATACTTCTAAGTGTGGGTTGTCTGATATACCTAGGCCAATTCAAATGGTTTTGTCCTTTTGCGCCTTTGCGTTGGCTAAAAGTTGTACTACCTCAGTATTTGTGTTTTGTTGAAACCTTGATTCGTACCTTCGAGTATTTTTCCTAATTTGTATACCTCCGCGGGCAGACTTCACAAATAAGCGGAAATTTCTAAGGTGCGAGGAAGGTTAATAGAATAAAGGGTTTTGAAAAATTCAGTTATTTGTGTGGAATTAAAACTTAGCCTAAGGTACAATCGTTCCAAGTTATAATACCTTACGGCACCGGTAATCTGTCATGAATCATTCCTCTTTGGTCTAAATTGGGGTCAATGCTTCTGGGTTAAAGGCCGTTAAGCTGCACACTCTCGTGATATAGGAAATTGGGGTAATAAACCCCGAAGATCAGGCTATTCATCGAGGTCATTACTTAGAGTAAACACATTATCCACTTCATCATTGCCACCCTATTTGTCTTTCTTTTTCTTTTTTTATAAAACGCCTTCTGTTTGAATAAAATTATTTCGGGTTAAAGTGCCATTAATTATGAAACAGAAAATAATTCAAATGTCCTCCCAATTGTTCGTTTATCTGGACGAGTACGACGACCGAAAGTTAGCGCATACATTGCCCCAACCAAATGGCAACTTTGATGAAAAAAAATTGCATAATTTGCAAACGTTGTTGTATGAATAAATGGCAAGTATAGATGAGTTGAAACTGCAAATAAACCGGCAGCTAACTTCACGCATTGCCGAGAAACCCTGTTGAAAATGTAGGACGGCCCAATTGAAAAACCCTTTACGAGTATTTACTATTTGCAGATAAAATTCAAGTGCTAAAATCGTTGTGGCCTTAGCGCTTATCGACTGAGGGGGTTATAATAAGCAGAAGCTGATAAGTAAATTGAATATGTAATCAATACGCTTTTTATCAGTCTGTATACGTACTTACTAATTTATCAAGATAACTAACCGGAACAAACAGTAAATGACTATTTGATTAGTTACCACTGATAATACTTGAATACGTCAAAGTGATTTCTCAATTGCTTACAAAGGATTGGTACTAGCCAAAAATGATAAAAAGAAGCATTGTTATTTTTTCCTTCTTAATTGTTGTGATTCAAACTGCTAAACCTGGCAAGACTTTGTTGTGTGGCTATAAAGTGCAAAAACATTCCATTCACTGGATAACAAAAAAATATTTGTCAACATGACCTATATACATATGTACATGGCTTTTATGAAGAAGAAGTCTTTTGTATAAAGATGACCCATTTTCGCGCGTTTATATCCAAAGTTCATAATATTTCATAATATCTACATCATCTGCACGCGATGAATATGTTTGCCAAAAGCTCGCGACATTTGGAAGACTCTGTTCTATTTTTATAAACTTTTGCCTTTGTTATTTTTTATTTAAAAAAGAAAACATATGATTCTAATGGAAAGATTTGAGATTTATATATTTTAAGACTTTTATAAAAACAAATATTCAAAATAGTTTTTTATGTATTTTCAGCCAGGACGTGTGGCAACTTTGGTGGAAGACAAAGAGGTGAGTGACACATTCAAGGATGAAGAATACACACACCTTATACAGAATCCATTGGAATAATTGTTTCATCTTACGACTATTGAATTAACAACTGCCTATAAAGTTCCATTTTTAGACAAGTAAAATGTGCCACAGTTCTCCTTGTTTACTCCTAGTTAATATTTACATTTTATAGATGCTCATAAGAAATGCTACTTTGTTATTTCTGTCAGAAGACTTTGTTTTTTTTAGTACAGCATTCCCATTCTGCGTGTTCTTAACGAACTTCGTAACATCAAAGCGTTATTCTTCTTTGTCTCAGTATAGGGGTGTTCTGATGACCATTGAAACTTTTCGCCTTACGTGTAATTTGGCGGCATGTTGTATGAAAATGTGCCCTGGGTTAACTGGAATGTAAAGATTACATTTTTAAATGTGTACATAATGTATAGCTACAGTACAAAAAAAAAAAAAACAATAGCACCACAAGCGTGCTATTAGCATTTATGAGCCTTCCTTATTTGGTCTTCTTTTTCATACTTGAGTATTAAATCCCATTAGTCCAAGTGTGGTCTTATATTCAAATAAAACAGTGCACAATAATAGCGATCGTTTTTATTGCC
This sequence comes from Brachypalpus laphriformis, assembly GCA_945910035.1. Classification (NCBI taxonomy): domain Eukaryota; kingdom Metazoa; phylum Arthropoda; class Insecta; order Diptera; family Syrphidae; genus Brachypalpus; species Brachypalpus laphriformis. The sequence continues at coordinate 254,426,567 of OX246754.1, forward strand.
TGCAATTTGGCAATAACGACGTTGTAGATTTGCAGTCAAAAAACTAGCCCACTATAGGAAAATAAAAGCACGAAGGGCTTCCAAAGAAAAAAAAAAAAAAACATTTCTTTATATGCTTAAATTAGGAATGAGATTAATGAATATAATAATGAACTAATAAATATTTAGTTGCATAGCATCTATTAGAAATAACTGCCATATAACGTCGTACACTGCATCAGTCAATGACTGACATCTCTGCAAGGCGATGGCATACCAGCAACGTTGAATTGTACACCAAAGTTGATTGATGTTGCTCAGTTGTTCCTCTGAAACACCTTTCTAAACATTAGCCCATCAGTTTTCCAATAGATTTAATTCTAGAGATTGAGGCGGCCATTCTATCTTACTTACTTACTTAGGTGGCGCTACAGTTCGGGGTGAACCTGGGCCTCAACCAACAAGCCTCTCCATTTAGCTCGGTCTTTAGCTAGTTGCCTCCAGTTGCGCGCTCCAAGTTGGTCAAGGTCCCCTTGAACTTGTGCGCGCCACCTACGGCGATGATTCCCTCTACTGCGTCGTCCCTCGGGGTTAGATTCGAAGACTCTGCGGGCCGGAGCGTTGGTGTCCATTCGCTCTACATGTCCTAGCCATCTCAGACGTCCAATACGCGGTTTTTTGACTAGGTCGATGTCGCTGTACAGCTCGTATAGTTCGTGATTGAATCTTCTCCTCCAAAACCCGTCAACGCAAACGGGACCGAAAATCTTACGAAGAATTTTTCTCTCGAATCGACCAAGGATATCTTCATCCTCTTTTAATAAAGTCCATGTTTCAGCGCCGTAAAGCAGGGCTGGGATGATCAAGGTCTTATATAGAGTCTCCTTAGTTGTTCGAGATATGGCCTTTCTGTTGAATTGTGTTATAAGCCCAAAAAAAAAACAGCGATTGGCAAGAGTTATTCTTCGATTGATTTCTGCACTGATTTTGTTAGTAGAATTTATAGCAGAGCCAAGGTAGACAAAGTCCCTTACTACCTCGAAGTTATAGCTGCCCACGGTGACGTTTTGTCCAATTCGTCGGTGTTGGTTTTCCCTTCTTGTTGACAGTATATACTTGGTTTTGCCCTCGTTTATCGCTAAACCCATTTTGGCCGCTTCCGCCTCAATGCTTGCAAACGCACCGGTGACAGCCTGCTGAGTTCTTCCGATAATGTCTATGTCGTCGGCGTATGCAAGCAGTTGTATATCGCATAACCTAATTTTTTTGTAAACCACCCTTATGATAGTAATTTTTGGGGTGGTTATCCTGTGGGAAGACCCATTTCAACGGCATTTTCTCTGAAGCAAAAGGAAACATAGTTTCCTTCAGAATTTTTACTCCAAAACTGACAACGCTGGCGAAAATTATAAAATCTATTTTGGCAGACACCGTTTTGGGAAACCCCATTGATAATTATTTCCGTACTCATTTACTTCAAAAATCTTTCAGGTAGTAACATCTAAGCACGGATTTTTAAATAAAACTCAAAGTTTATTTGAAAAATAATTTTTGAGTTAGGCACGTTAAGAAAATGTATTTCATTGAGAACCCTATACTCAATCTAATTTTGTTTATTTCCAAAACAAATCTCAAATCAAATCAATCATTCAAAATGCACTCCTTGTAGTCTTAGACTGGTGTGCTGGGGAGGACCTATCAATTAACCCCAGCAAGGCAGTCGTTGTACCGTTTACAATTGGACAATCATTCATTTTTCCGATGAAGTTAAATATCCAAGAATTGTCCTGGACAGGAAACTTAACTGGAACTCCCATATTAAGCATAAAATTGCCAAGGTGACTATTGCCATGTGGGCCTGTCGCCGTATGTATGGCAAAACCTGGAGCCTGTTCCCAAAGGTCATATTCTGGTTATATACCACGGTTGTAAAACCCATCCTTACATACGCGTCCGTTGTCTGGTGGACGAAAACCAAGGACGTCACAAGCATCAACAAACTCACTAAACTTCAAAGACTAGCTTGCCTCGGTATCACAGGTAGTATGCATACTTGTCCCTCAACAGCCATAGAAGCCATAATCAGACTCACTCCGTTACATATATTCATAAAAAAAAGTGCCAATTCGCAGTGCAGTTAGTTTTCGAAAGTCGGGTGTTAATAGTGCATGGGATCATGTGGATCTATTAACCGACTTCGCCAAGCTAGACATGCTCAGCACGGTTTCTCACTTTACGCCCAAATCACTCTACTTTGGTAGAAAGTTTGGGATTGTGATCCCAAGCCGTGATATATGGAATAATAACAGACCGTCGGTTGATCCAAAAGGAATAGTGTGGTATACCGATGGATCAAAAATAGATTCAGGAGTTGGCGGCCGCGGCGGTGTGTTTGGACCCAATTATAGAATTTCGAAATCACTTGGAAAGAGTCCCTGTGTTTTCCAGGCTGAGCTTTACGCTATTGAGACTTGTGCTAACATAATCTTGCACTCAGGTATCAAAGGTGCTTATATGATACATACATACTCACCTATAGCCAAGCGGCGCTTAAAGCACTGATATCCCACTTGATTAGTTCAAAATCAGTTCTAAGCTGCTTCGACAGTTTACAAAACTTGACCCGATACAATAAAGTAAAATTGTGGTCGAAACCGGGTCATGTAGGCATTGACGGCAACGAAACTGCAGACCTCTGCTAGCTAGGAAAGGCTCCTCTGAGATGTTCACTGGACCTGAACCTTTCTGGGGAATATCTGATTCCGCCTTTAAACTGACCCTAAACATTTGGGAACGCAACTCCCAACAACACATCTCCCACTGGAATAACTCCCAATGTCTCAGACAAGCTAAAAGAGCTGTCCAACCCTTCCAAAAACAGGCAGTTGATATCCTAAAATACGGCAGAAACGACATAAGAAGGCTTGTGAGCTTCCTTACTGGTCACTGTCAAGTACTTTACCACCTTAAGAAAATTAGAATTACGGAGGATATCACCAGCCGCCTCTGTCTAGAAGAGGACGAAACCGTAGGACACATACTAAGTGATTGCGTAGCTCTGTGTAGAGTTAGGAGAAGCTTTTTCCTTAAAGAGGTCATATCTCCAATAGACTTAAAGAACTCCTCCGCAGCCGTTACTATAGCCTTCATAAGGAGAGTGGTAGTACTGCTGCCCTGAAAAGCGGCCTCTGGCACAATAGCTCTCTTTGGTCGCAGTGCCTACGCGCTATCTGGGCGTGTCCATACATCTGTTTAAAAAAAAAAGCAATGAGAACGGTTCTTAAACTTGCTCAAATACTTTTTAGAAATTTAATAAAATACATTCAAAGTGATTGCGGATGAATTTTAAAAACCCAAACATACTACCATAGAAGAACCTACATGTTACCATAATAATAACGGTTCTTAAACTTGCTCAAAAACTTTTGAAAATTGAATAACATTCATTCCAAGTGATTGCGGATGAATTTTACAATTTACAAGAACCTGCACGTCAGCAACACACCGACGGACGAGCGCTCTTATGTGGGTACATGTTACAAACAATGCATAAAATTAATATACCCCATTGGGTTTCGACATGATACACATACATACCTTATACGCAAACATTTCGTCGGCATTTGGATTGAGCTAAGCGTCAAACGTGTCCGACATAAAATATATGCGATAAATTCTAACGTGTAAGAATTTGTCACTAGCCAGAAATACGTTAATTAATGATCTATGAATGGCTATCATCGAAATAATTTTACTTCCGATGTTGGATAAATCATCTTACAGACGTCACTCCCAAATATTATGAATATTTAAAAACAAAAAAGTTCGAGCGCCGTATCTTCTGAAGTAAGCCCCATTCCGTTGTGTTTGAGAAGAAACAATTGCTTTTCCTCAAAACACCTATCGATATCTCAATTTCTGGCACATTTCCAGAGACACCAAACGCAATTTTTATCGAACAAAGTTCTCTCATTATGCGAATGGAAAATTTCCCTGGAATATAGGCGAATTACGCCTTGATACTTTCTATCGTAGGCCCGGGGACTTTCCCCAGGGTTCTTTGGAAAACACATTCGAAAACGTGCAACCGTGAGTTACTAAGAACTCGTTTGTGACCCCGAGAGACAAGACTAGAAGATACGAATAGACACCCGAAATATACCCACTTCACATTCTATATAGACTTGCACACCAACGGAAAAAAATCTGTGAACTAGGAATGAATGAAAATTTACAAATTTAGTTGCATAGTTTTAGGATGATTGTTCTTGCACTAACGGCAAATTGAATACATTTTTTTTCGTTTTTCTTTTCTAGGGCATTACTTGGGGCTGTGCGTATAAAATTTCCGGAGAAACTGCTCTAGAATATCTCAAGCAACGAGAATGCGTCTTAGGTGAGTGTTTACTTATCTTTTCTTATGAATTTCGCTAAAATCAAATTTCTTTCTAGGAGGCTATATAACTGTCGATACAAAATTCTATCCCCGCATCGCATCATATGATACCGAATTTAGTGGCGAAGCTATTGAAGTGCTTGTATACATTGCCACCGAACAGAATTGCCATTGGATGGGCGAAGATTGTCTCTACACAGTCGGCAGGCAAATTGTCAATTCTAAAGGACCAAGTGGACACAATGTCGAGTATCTTTTGCGATTAGCTTCATTTATGCGTGAAGAAATTCCCGATGCTGAGGATGAGCATCTATTCACTTTAGAGAGAATTGTTAAAGATTTAATTAGAGAAAACGAAATACCATTGGTATCTGTGATGGGTATGAATCCGGCGAGAATACGAAGAGACTCCCATGAGGATATTAAACGTCCACCAACGTTTGAGTTCACCTCAAGAATACCAGAGAGAAAGTTGCGCTGCTTGAATATCTAAATAGAATACACTCATGCGCATACGTTAATATTCCTACTATTACTAGAACAATAACTGTAATAATTTTATTTTGTATTTTCGTTAATAATTTATTTTTCGCTGATATACGCATAAGGTCTACAAATTAAGACAGATGTGAAAGAACCCACTTTTTGTACAACACTAAGAAATAGTAATAAACTAAAAAATAAGAAAAAAAAGAGAAGAAATTGTTTTTTTTTTTTTTTTTTTTTTTTTTTTTGTTTTGTTTAAAATGCAATTTGTTCAAAAACGATTTATGTAACTTGCGTTTAGTAGAAAATTAGGGGAAACATCGCATTTAGTGTTAAATTTATACATTGTACATATATTTTATTTAATTTGTTAGAATATCCGCTGCACGAAGTTCCATGAGTTTCTCCATTGAGGTAATCGATTGCATCCAAACGTCTAATGTTGTTGCCATATTCGCAATTTGTGATCGATCTAGCACCCTTGGTTGTACCTTAAACAAAAAAAAACAAAAACAAGAATTAGTAGGTATTTAGTTTTCATTCTTCAACGATTGTCATTTTATTCATCGATTTCTGAATTGATTTTCACAATTCTTAGGACATAGTAAAGTTGTAATAGCAGTAAACTGAAAATTGGCGATTTGGGGTGATTATTATCTTTTTTTTTATTATTTTCTTTTTATAAAAAGAACAGAGCACTCAGACTCCCTAAATCCATTGTACCTCCAGGAACATTTCTTTGGTGCAGTGGTTGGAAAAACTTGGATGTAATTCGTTTTCCTTTATACTCGGGTGGCTGATAATTGCTGTTCCCCGCTGAGTCTTGCACCTGCACACATCGGTTAACGAGCAAACACGCTACTCACTGCACAATTGCCACCCGTTTTGGACTGATTTAGTACGAAGAAACTAGCAAATGATCCTCTTAGTAAGCTATTCGCACCTCCAGGTGGTGCCATATAGACAATTTCTCAAAAAACGTAAGCACTCTGACAAGTGAAAAAAAAAAAAACTCAAGATCCTAAATATAATATCAATTGCACAACTCCCGTTGGTTATCAGACTTGTACATACGAACAGCACGTAAAAGCCTCATGTCGCAAAACTTATTTTATCCAAGCAACGGGATACTTCCACAACTCAGTGTTATCCCTGAAATAAGTGCCTGCGGTGGATGAAACAACTTTTATATTCATCTAAGCGCTGTTCACAATGGAACACTTCAATGGGACATAATCATTTTAATGGTGAGATCTTAACGTCGAGTTTTTAGTGAAACTTAACAATGTCAATCGTCTTGCCATTGGCTAACGTCTAACCAAATCATTCATAAGGCGATCAACTAGCACATATTTTGACCACTTGAGATCTGTGAACTTGTTGGAGCAGGAATGCTTATCGGTTTAAAGCCGAAGCATTACAACATATAGCTATCCGCAGAATTTTAGGAAGGATATGCGTATTTTACTAACATTTGAGTTGAAATAACAGTTTCGCATGAAGAATGAAGTAAGAGTACAGTGTTTTGAGAGGCGTGGTAAACCTAAGAGTATCGCCTTAGCTTCATATATTGAGCAGCAGTCATCTAACTTATAAATGGACAGTGTTGTTGAGTGTATACGAATCTTTGGCCAGGAAGATCCTGGGTCCGTTCATTTGTTCAGCTGTCAGTCGCACCCCACAACACTCACACCAAGATCCTTATGGATACACCCAGCCGAAGATGCAGCTTCTTTGGGCCTCGACCTTACTGATGACAACCCACTGCAACACCCTAACGTTTCAACCCATACGAATTAACATAGTTGCTACAGCAACAACAACAAGATAAATGGAAAAACAGTTTCTTCCGCAACAAAAAAAAGAAAACAACCGTTTGGAATGAACTGCCTGAAAGAAAAAATTCGCAGATGTCTTCCCTGTAATACAAAGCTTTACAGCACAATCAAAACACTCAAGACAGAGAAATTAGTGTATAGTTGTTAAGTATTGATATTTTGAGTATTTCGAGGTGGATTCATGTCAGTCTGTTACGCCCATGAGTGCCTTCTCACTAAATCACTTCTTATTGTTCCAGATGGCAGCGTATACATTTAAATAGTCAGCAGTGCAGTCTAGGAACACAAAGGCCGAACGGAGTAGACATCATCGGTTACGCTGACGATATCGCAATTGTAGTAGTGGCCAAAAAATTAGAGGAAGTTGTGCAAAACTACAATCAAACAATTGCAAACGTGAAGCTATGGCTACCGACCACAATCCGAAGCCGTTCTCATAATCAGCCGTAAAAAAGTGGAGCATCTCGCCGTACAGGTCGGTGGGCAAACTATCGAATTGAAGCCGTACATCAAGTACCTGGGACCACAGACTCAGCTTCAGAGACCACCTAATGTACGCAGGCGAGAAGGCCTCTCGGGCAGTAGCGGCACTATGCAAAAAAAAACGCACTCGGCACTATGCAGATTAATGTCAAATATTGGGGGAACAAGGCAGCTAATAAGAAATCTCTTAACAACCGTGAGTAGGTCAATACTCCTGTATGCAGCCTCAATATGGGCATCAGCGACGCATCGTAAGTCATACATTAGAACGATGAACTCGGCGCATAGAATCGCATCCTTAAGGACCTTTAGAACTGGGGCCTTATTTTGTATTGCGTTTCTATAGCAAATGTGTACAAACTCAATTTCCAAGTAATTTAAGTGACGTTTGATAAATGTTTTGACAATCTAACTTTCCGAAATGTTTGATTTTGAGTTGGGAGCACATACACCCAATCCGAGAACCATACAAAATACCCATTCATTTTAGAGTCGGATAACATTTTCGAATGACAATCCGAATCCGAAAGCAGTACAAAATAAGGCCCCTGTATCAGTGGATGCGATAAGCGTAATATCAGGCCGAATGCCTATCGATCTAGACGCGAAGAAGACTGAAGTTGATGAATAGATTAGCAGAAAGCACGGGGAGGTAAACTACTACCTAACACAAATTCTACCAGGGCACGGATGCTTCCGGGAGTATCTCTACAAGTACAAGCACGCGGATGACCCATTCTGCCAGGACTGTAAAGGAAAAGTGCAGAGCACGGAGCATGTACTGATGGAATGCAAGTGACCCCAAGAAGCCTGACCTCATTTATGTTGGCGAGGAGCGAAGGCTGGGAGACTGCAAATGAAATAATCACAAGGATGATGCAGCAACTGCGTACAGAGGAACGAGCAACGAGAAACGCGAGAAACGAAGATCCTGCCAGCTCTGGCAGCTAAAAAGAAATGACGAAATGTCAAACCTGCCTCTGCGAAGGAATGCCTTGACTGGCGGTGCCGCAGGGGAACAACAGGACAGAGAAACCGGAGGAGTTTGTTTTAACACGTAACCATGTAGGAGCATGGAGTCGGGCATAGCTCGTAGCACGGGCTACAAGTATCCAAAAGGATTTTTACCCATACCCGCGCATCAAAAAAAAAAAAAGTCAGCAGCGCTGTATGTAGTTTCTTTTAAACTAAACTTGGTGTTCAACTTGTATGGACTACTTCGGAAATTTAGGAGCAAAGTTGATAAACTACTTTAAAAACGTTTGGGGCACAGAGGGTAATGAATGAACCGTAAATGGGACAACAGCCCGATTTTAGAGGCTATAGAGTTAGTGTACAAATACATATAAGTTGCGCAGGGACAGGCTTTACGAGAATTCATGTTTGTGGCTAGTTTATAAAGACATAGTTAGCTGTCCAAAAGCGGGAATGTTAGAAAATGTGAGCGCCTTAAAAGCTTACAACTAGGGTATATGCTAAGCTTACCGAGTCGTGTAGAAAAATGTATGGATACATTCAAAAGATCGACCATTTGTAATAGATCTACGCTTGTGTAAGAGGTGCAAGAGAAACAAACGGTTTAGATAGCGATATAGATTTAGGTTCCTATAAGAAGGAAGACTGCAGAGAGCAAATAAGGGGAAACGTTTTTGGACAAACTCAATATATCAAAATAACACTAGGGGAGAAGATGTATAAATATTTCCTGAGGTCAAATAGGCGAACCCCACAGGCCGAAATAGCAAGAAGAAGAATAAGGGGATAAGATGCAGCTACAATAATCAGAGTACGGAGGGCCTGTATCGGGAGCTGGATAAAATATTTTCCCCGGTTGCTGATGCAAACCAGGCTATCCAGGAGCTGCGAAGACACAATATGAACAAGAGTGCCACTATCTTCAAAATAGCCGCCCAAAGAAGGAAGAATGCTCAGGAGATTCGTTCGCCAAAGTTCATTAGCAATGCTCATGGCCAGCTTCTTGTGGATGACGACAAAATTCTGCAGAGGTGGCGGCAGTATTGTGAAGAGCTTTTGAATGAACAGTTTCCCCGGCTATACTTTCCAAGAGCCACCCCTAACTGTGAACAAACACCCGACATTACAGTCGAAGAAGTTAGTGAGGCGGTCAAATACTCCAAAAAACGAAAAGCGGTTGGGCCAGACGAGATACCCTCTGAGTTCTGGAAAAAGATGGGAGACATCGGGTTCAGATGGCTCAGAATTCTCATCTCCAAATTCGTGAGAGGTGATCCAATGCCGAATGAATGGAGGGAAAGTTACCTTCTCCCTGTATACAAAGGGAAGGGTGATACGCGAAACTGTGATAACTACCGTTCGATCAAGCTGATGTCACACACCATGAAGATCGTTGAGCGGGTATTAGGTGGCCGACTGCGAAAAATAATACGGCTATCTGATGATCAGTGCGGGTTTGTCTCGGGTAAATCAACCACAGATGCAATCCAAAGTATAAGGATCATAATGGAAAAACATCGTGATTCCTTAAGGGATTTGCATATTGTATTGGTTGACTTTGAAAAGGCATTCGACAGACAACCACGAGATCTGATATGGGTGGCGCTAAGACATCGAGGGGTTCCAGAAACCTATGTACAGATGATTATGGACATGTACGAAGGAGCAAAGACAAAAGTAAGATGCCCCGCTGGAGTAACCGAAGAGTTCCGAATCAAAGTCGGGGTGCACCAGGGAAGCGTTTTAAGTCCTTTGCTCTTTATTACAGTCCTTGATTATCTGCTTGAAGGTAAAATGATGGACCCCAAGGTACATCAGTTATTCTTTGCTGACGATGGAGCCATCATAAGTGAGGATCCTACATCCCTGCAACGAGCACTTGATGTGTGGGTGGACGTTTTGGAGGGAAATGGGTATCGCATTAGTTCAAAAAAGACAGAGTACTTGTGCTGCCCGTTCTCTGATCCACTCAGGCCTATTCCAGACATTTATTTGAATGGAACAGTGCTTCCCAAGTGCGAAAAGTTCAAATATCTGGGATCTATGATCAATAGCAAAGCAACTTGTGATGACGACATCAATCATCGTGTAAGCGTAGGGTGGATGAAGTGGCGAGAAAATTCCGCTATCTTCTGTGACAGAAAAATGCCCCCTAAGTTGAAAGGAAGGCTCTACACCGCAGTTGTACGTCCAGCGCTCACATACGGTTCACAATGTTGGACGATGTACAAAAAGTATGAGAGTAAATTAACGGCAGCTGAGATGAAGATGCTTCGCATGACAGCAGGAGTGACCAAGCTTGATCGAATAAGAAGTTCGAAGATCCGTGGAAGCTTTCACATCAAGGAAACCATCGTACGAAAATTAGAGCGCGACCGGCTCAGCTGGTATTGCCACGTTCAAAGAAGAGATCATTTGAACCCTGTAAAAAAGGCAATATCTATGCACGTTCCAAAGACATCGCGATGTAGGAAAGGCAGGCCTATAAACGCCTGGATCAGACAAATGCGACGACATCGGCATTTCATTGGCCTCAGTAACCGAGTGATCCAAAATCAGCAGGCCTACCGATATTTTCTGAGGTCAAATAGGCGAACCCCACAGGCGGATCAGTAGAAATGCGGTGAAGTGGGAGGGTTGTGATCCCTAGTTTTCGGATCATAGCCTCGCTGATGAAAGGAAGAAGAAGATGCAGCTACAATAATCGAAGATACGAACTGCGCAATACAGGGATTTTTTTATGTATGGATCGAAAAATTCCTTACACAATCTATAAATGAAACTTTATAGCTTTTGGATTTATTGGTCGTTTTAGTTTCGAACGACTATGCAAAATCATCATAATCTTTAAAAATATATATAATAAGCCGCAGATTTGGGAAAAATACAGCAAGTCGAAAATTCTAAAAATTTAATATATTTCCCGAATGTTTTCCTTCACTTAAAACTATCTGTTCTTTAAATATATATGGAAGCATTTCTAATTTTATAAAGTGTAGTTCCACATTCGTGTTGTGCCGTTCGAAAACGATGTTCTTAATGTGTCTATATGACCGAATGCGGCCTGCCTTCAACATATTTCATCTGAAGGAAAAGAGCGGTAAGCATCCAATATCACAATAATACCTAAGAGAAGCAATTTGGCTGCAAATAGACTGATCACCAATCAGTCTAAGCGCTTGACGCTGAACACAATTAAGTGAACTCAAGAAGCTTCAATATTCTATTGATTCAAATGAAGTTTTGGGTTTATATTTCAGATTAAAAAATAAATAAAAAAAAAATATAAAATTCAAGACACTATGAGGATCGTACGACGTATGCTCATAAGTGGGAGATTTGTTATAACTAGTATACGCGTACGAATATGGTCGGTCCCCTCTACCGAGGGGAAATAAACAAACACGATTTATCTTTTCTGCACATCTACGGCACTGTTCCTTTCGAATGATATAAGTTTCATCCCCCTCCTTTCATAATAAATACTAAAAAAAACGATAAATTTCGTGCTCACGTATTAATATATAAGATATAATAATACAATACAAATACAGGCGAACCCCACAGGCGGATCAGTAGAAATGCGGTGAAGTGGGAGGGTTGTGATCCCTTGTTTTCGGATCATAGCCTCGCTGATAAAAGGAAGAAGAAGAAGATAATAATACAATACAAAATTGGCCCAACAGCTCATTAAGTGCCTAAGGCTAGCTTCTCGCAACTACTCATGTTGTGTGCGTTATATCTTTCGCACGAATGGAAGCCTACAGTTTTGTGCCGTATCCGAAGGACATTTTTTTTTTATTTTTGAGAAGCTTTCTCGTGACAACGGATACTCTCGGAGGTTTGTCAAACGTTCGCGAGAGCTGGGGCCTTATGTTGTATAGCGTTTCTATAGCAAATGTGTACAAACTCAATTTCCAAGTAATTTAAGTGACGTTTGATAAATGTTTTGACAATCTAACTTTCGGAAATTTTTGATTTTGAGTTGGAAGCACTTACACCCAATCCGAGAACCATACAAAATACCAATTCATTTTAGAATCGTATTACATTTCCGAATGACAATCTGAATCCGAAAGCAGTACAAAATAAGGCCCCAGGGACCGTAACAAAAAAAAAAAAAATGTTTGGTGTTTGCTGGGATTCGAACATAAACCTCACGCGCAGTGCTGACAAAAAAAAAAAAAAAAATTTTTTGCGTTTGCGTTTGCTGGGATTCGAACATGGAACCTCATGCACAGTGCTGACAAAAAAAAAAAAAAACTTTTTTGCGTTTGCTGCGATTCGAACGTGGAACCTCACGCACAGTGCTGACAAAAAAAAAAAAAAGTTTTGTGTTTGCTGGGATTCGAACATACAACCTCACGCGCAGTAGTGACAAAAAAAAAAACAACTCCCTATAAATATCTTTGACGTTAGGTAAAAAGGGGTTAAGTCAGAAATCGCAGTTACCAGAAAATGAGATTTTAAGTGTGCTTTTTATATGAGCAATTTACTGAGCTATTGCCTGTGATTAGTTAATAACTATAGGAAGCATTTGCGCTAGACTTAAGTTGGTAATACCAATCGGAAAACCAAAGAAACTGACTTAAACCCTTTTGACTTAACCCCTTAATACCTGACACCAGAGATATTTTCTTATATAATGTATTGGGTTGGCCAATAAATTCTCTCTGTTTATCGTTAGTGTTCCCGTTAACTTTGAATAAGCCCGTTTGTAAATGTTACTTCGAGCTTGCAGTTTTTTCTTCTTTAAATACACATCGCAGTGCACATGTGAAAGAAAGTTCATAGCGATCGGTTGTGTTTTACGCATTTGGTAAACTTTTGAAAATTGAGGCAAATACGAGTATTTTCGGCATATTATGCTCTTTTATTTTCGCAAAGGAAAAAACGCTGCACAAACACATAATAAGATTTGCGCTGTGTACGGGGATAACTCTGTAAGCGCTTGGACTGTTCGCGAGTGGTTCCGGCGTTTTGGTGATGGTGATTTCAAATGTTCTGACTTGCCCGGTTCCGGACGACCGGTTGAGATTGATGGGGACCAAATTAAAGCTCTAGTTGAATATAATGCACGCTACACAACCAGGCTCACAGCTGATATATTGGATATATCGAAATCAAGCGTAGAAAAACACTTGCGTAAACTGCAACACGTAAATCGATTCGATATTTGGCTGGCGCACAATTTGCGTGAAAAAAAATTATTGGATCGTGTCTCCATCAGCGAATCCCTGCAGAAACGCAACAAACCTGTACCATTTATAAAACAGATGATAACGGGGGATGAAAAGTGGGTACTTTACAATAACGTGGAACGTAAAAGATCATGGAGCAAAAGAAGTGAGCCACCTTTAGCCATTTCGAAAGATGGTCTTCACCCTAAGAAGGTTATGCTCTGTATTTGGTGGGATTGGAAGGGAATTCTGTATTATGAGCTTCTTCCGCATAAGCAAACCATTGATTCCGATAAATACTGCTCTATAAACTGAAGGATACAATCACCGAAAATGACCGGAATTGCCTAACCGGAAGGGCGTCGTGTTCCATCAAGTTAAACGCTAGACCGCATGTCTCTTTGCAGACTCGGCAGAAGCTGGTGCAGTTTGGATGGGATGTTTTACCTCACCCGCCGTATTCACCTAATCTTGCACCTTCCGGTTACCATTTATTCCGGTCCCTGCAGAACTCACTTAATGGAAAAAATTTCGTCTCGCTGGAAGCTTGTAAAATCCACTTGGAACAATTCTTCGTCAATAAAAATCAAACGTTCTACGAAAGGGGCGTTATGAAATTGTGCGAAAGATGACATTATGTGGTAAAAAAAAAATGGTGCATATGTATAACTGATTAAAGCTTTTCCTAACAATAAATATTTAATTTTTCATTCCGCCTAAAAAACAGAGGGAACTTATTGCCCAACCCAATACTAGAACTAGCTGGCACCCGGCATGCGTTGCTTTGCCTGAAAAAAAAAAAACAAGTAAATTGGTTGAAAATTACGGGCGGTAGAGAGACACAAACGCATTTTGTCACTTAGATTTATATATAAGATTAAGTTTTCGGACTAATCGAATATGAAAACAACATGAAACACGAAATGAAAACATTTGACAGGCATCTTCCACCGAAAGTTCCTGCTTGTTCCGCAACTTTAAAGCTGTTACTACTTATCGAACTAAGTCGAACGGTTTTGTCCTTTGTAGATGACTCATTCTACATATATTGTAGGACTGCATAGTTAACGTGACGAGGCTACCAAGTAAGGTTGTTAGGTTCGCAGTAAGTACTCGAAGCCTTCGGTTAAAAGATATTTTAAATTTGGCGGAACGATATGGATACAACCTTGACCTGGAATGGGATGCGCTGTTGAGTTGGACGGATACGCTCTATGACTTCTTATCCTAGATAGATACACATATCCGTCAAAAGTGTATTGAGAAAACGGAGTCGTCAAACCACAGGGAAATATATTGTACAAAACGCTACAGCTTAACTTGGGTTCTCAATATTACTTTAAGGATTTCAACACCGTACGTTCTATCTCGTTGATTTTCTGAGGAAGAGGAGAGGTATTGGTCCTCAACTATGTGCCGCACAGAGAGGACCTTCCAATTTTTTGCTCAATTTTAACTTAGCAGAGGGAAAATATCCTACATTTCTTAGGAATTTGCCCAATATAGGAGAAGTGCAGACACTGTTAAACGGATATAACTGGAAAATCTTGTGTATATTGTTTTTTTTTTTTTTTACAATTTGCGCGCTCTCAAAGGGTTCTGAATACCTTTAACATGTTTCCACACAGTGCGGGCGTTGGAAAGGATGGATAGAGACCAGATAGATAGAGAAAGAACGATTTTTGGTGTAGTGGTCTTGAAGCTCAGTTGTTTATGCTTCAGAGATTCTCCGGGGGTGGCATCCAGATAACTGGGGAGATTTTTGTTAAATTTTGTCTTTGCTTCTGATTCACAGTACTTTTTTCCCGATAGCCGATGTCAATGGCAAATCATCATCAACAGAGCGAACAATTTTTCCAGCCACATGAGCAAGCTACTGCCAGTGTTATGCCTTCGCAGTAGTGTTCACACAATCTTTTGCAAATGATCGGACTGACTTTATATATTTCATGCGAAATAAATAAATGCTTGCTGACATCAGGATTTGAACCATGAACCATTACCGTGGCAATTGACGACGTTATAACTACATCATTGCCACCCCTTGTGAAACTTCTTTAAAATTGAAAAGCTGCCAAACTTGAATTATATTTTCTTTATACAACAAAAATATTTAAAGGTTGATAGTCCTTGGCAGACGGCTTTAAGCAAAAAAAAAAAATTAAGAATAAATGTAAAACTAAAAAAAAAAAATCTAGTTAATGAGTCGTGCGAATGGACACCAACGCTTTGGCCCGAAGAGTCTTCGAATCTAACCCCGAGGGACGACGCAGTAGAGGGAATCATCGCCGTAGGTGGCGCGCACAAGTTCAAGGGGACCTCGACCAACTTGGAGTGTGCAACTGGAGGCAATTAGCTAAAGACCGAGCTAAATGGAGAGGCTTGTTGGTTGAGGCCCAGGTTCACCCTGATCTATAGCGCCACCTAAGTAAGTAAGTAAGTTAATGAGTCGTTCTAATCGAATTTATGCTTTCGTGCAAAGTTCTTGATTTCATTGTCGACTGTTGCAATTCTGAGATCTCTGTTGATATCGTTATTTTTAATGTACCACGGTGCATTGACGATTACTCTTAATAGTTTATCCTCGAAAGATTATAAAATCGTCTGAGCTAATATGTATACGAAGCATTGACAAATCATCGGATTCTTCGAGAACGGAGACAACACTACATTTATGACACGCTGAAGTCAAATCGATTTGCCAACACATAGCAGGTATCAATATCGGAATTGAGTTCTGTTGACAATAGCAATCGCTGAGACTCTCCAATTTGGGTATTATTCAGAAGTAGACGAAGTCAAGAGTGCTGCCGATTGCTACTCGCAATCCCAGCAGAGAGAAGGTCGTTGATATAAATCAAAATCAAGTTCACCTATAGGACAGAACACTGGGGAACCCCAGCCCTGAATGAGAACAAGAAGAAAAACTACAAATCTTAATTGAAAAAAAAAAGTGCAATTCATTACGAGAAAGTCACGGACACCGTAATCTTGGAGTTTGTTTAAAAGAACACTATGCCATACTCTATCGAAAGTTTTAGAGATATGAAGAGCAATTAGGCTACATTGACCGCGATGATAAATACCCCCGAGTTCATACTCGAGAATACACCATAAATGACAGCACTGCCGAATCGGAAATTTTCAAATTTTGAATTGGATAATATACCTTTGTAAAGTCACTGCATCATATAAGCCCATAATATATATAATAACTCCACCTATCTGGAAAGATGGTTGGCACCGTGGCGCAAGTGGTTAGTGTGTCGGATCATTGCGCGTGAGGTTTCATGTTCGAATCTCAGAAAACACCAAACAATTTTTTCACAGTCCCACATCTCGCAAACGTCTGACAAGCATCCGAGAGTATTGTTGTGACGAAAAAGCTTCTCAAATCGCCCTTCGGATACGGCACAAAGCTGTACGTCCCTTCCATTCGTGTGAAAAAATATAACGCACACAACACGAGTGGTTGCGAGAAGCTAGGCCCAGGCACTTAAAGAGCTGTTGCGCCAAATATTTATTTTATTTATTTATCTGGAAAGATGCCTGTGGTGTACGACAGGTAAAAAAGGCACAATTTCAAACCAAGTGAAGGGATTCAAACTGAACCTGAAGATTTATTACTAATTGAATCTAAAAGGACAAGAGAACGAGTATGGAAAAATATTTTTCGTAATTAATATTGAACCAGGTCCAGTATTGCTGAAGGAAGCGCAGTATCTGTAAAACAAAACTTTACTGCAAATATTGCGGCTAGCAAATCAGTACTCTTTTTAAAGTCAGTGACATACTTATTATTTCAAATATGCCTCTAAATCGAAGCAAATATGAAAAAGGCATACAAAATAAATTGGTTATAGTAAACATTGGCTTTTTTGTGCTTCAGGTATGAACAACAAAGTGAAATACAGTAATAGTCTTGGCCCAGCGACGGTTTGTATGCTTTTTGTTGATAAACGTTAGTAAACACATAAATATATCTCATTACCTATTAAATCTTACTACCATCTCTCCCGTTGCCTATGAGAATAAGGGCAAAACTAGTTTTTCCCAACAATTGCCCCATTGTTGGTAGGTCCGGTGGTATCAGGTATTGAAACCTAAAAGACCAAGAGACGAAAGGAGCAGCAGACTTGTCTATTAGATTTGCTGCAAATTCTAAAAAAAACATGTCATTGGAGACTAATGTATTGCTTGTTACAACAATAGTCTATCTACATCTACATATCACAAACATGTCAGCGCACAGCGCAATCAGACTTAGAGAGTTCAAGTGTTGGACTGCGAAACCGTATGGACACAGCAATATCTTAGATTCTCTACCAGGAGAACTCGTATCGACTCCAACAGACTATATCATCTCCACATTGAACTTCACAAAGCGTTTCGATGTACAATTCCCTACAAGAAAAGATTGGCAAGATGGACAGGCGATCAGTGGTTTCGATCTAACAGTCTACACCGATGGGTCAAAAATGGACTGTGGGGTTGGTGCGGGTTTTTTCTCGGAGTCCCTGAACATCGCAAGATCGTATCGACTCCCGGACGCTGCCAGCGTCTTTCAAGCGGAAGTACTCGCCATTCGCGAAGCCTGTCGCCAAATCAAGTCACACACAAATGCACTACCAAGGCAAAGAATCCCTATTTTAATCGATAGCCAAGCTGCTATCGAAGCCATTGCCTCGGAAACCATTTCCTCGAAACTAGTACTAGAATGCCGACAGGAGCTGGCCTCGCTAGATGGCCAATGCATGGTGACCCTAGTCTGGGTTCCAGGCCACAGCAACGTTGATGGCAACGAACATGCTGAGAAACTGGCCAGGCGAGGCTCAGCCCTTCAATGCTCACTTGCTGAACTTGTTCACACCCCGCTCGGGACAATTAAGGCAAACATCTCCTTAACCTTTCTTAGAAAAGCTAACCTTAAATGGTCCAGGTTAACGAACTGCGTCATATCCAGAAAGATGTGGCCTAACTACAACAAGACCAAAACAACCGCCCTATTGAACAGAACGCGCAGACATTGCCCGTACAATCGCGATAATCACGGGACACTGGCCGGTAGGAGAGCACGCAGCCAAAGTAGGTATCCCATATAATACACACTGCCGTAGTTGCAACATAGCCACCGAAAAGGAAACAATTATCGACTACATGTGCAATTGTCCGGCTAGACATCAAGCATTAGGCAAACCCTTCTACAATTCACTTGAGGAGGTCTCGGGTAAGAACATAAATGAGCTAACCCTCTTCTTAAACTCCACAGGCTGGCTCTAGATTGTCCTCACCAACACACATTAACATCCAAGGTCGCATGAGTCGTGGTATCAAAACGGCACAATTGTGCTAATTGGGTCTCTGTTTTTACAGAACCGCCACTTCTACCTACCTACCTATAACAATAGTCTCTTAGTGGGACAGATATTTAATTCATGCGTTTACACTTAGGACTGATGTTACTTAAAAAAAAAAAAAAAAAAAAAAACCGATTCACTAAAGGTGGCGCTTACAAGTGGAAAACAACCTCAATTAAGTCTGTATGAAAACCTGGCGCATTTTGTTTAGACCTAAAACTGCACTACCATCTAGTGAGATTAAACTTACCCATGACATGTTAACTACGCCAGCGACTTCATCGATTTCACCACGTACTAGCCCCTGAGCCAAAGCTTTCATGACCAGAAGTTCGACTTCTTTGATTGGAAGCTGGGTTTCCTTAGCGATATCAGTAAACGAGATCGCTCTCTGTATAGCCGACCGTTTGAATGTCATTTCCATCAGGCAAAGCAGTGAGATCTTCTGGCGAAGTTTGATTTCCTGTGCCGCCAGATCGGGGATTTTACTCCAAATCGACTTCATCGAGTTGAATCTGTAACGAGAGGACGATGATGCCAAAGGAGGGGCTAAGAAATTCTACAAAACTACTTTTCAATGTCTCCAAAGTTGAATGCCTTAAGTAGTTCGACCACCCACTCATTTTCCGATCCCTTGAGTGATTCCAGAATGGGATGGGCCAACTAAACAAAAAAAAAAAGCAATATAGAAACGACAAAGTGATTCCTCATCAGCCACCTACAAGCTCTCCGATATTGTAGATCCCATCGCCCAGGAGCGCAGCAAGCCCTAAGAAGAAGGCCTGTTGCGCCCATTGGTCCTTAGGGTAGTCCTCCAGTGAACACCCAAGAAACTGCAGCCCACAGCGATAGTAATCGCTGTGTTGCCCAACACGCCGATAGTACTGCGACGCAAGCATGTAGTACTTTCCGTGGACCGGAGTCACGTTGCCAGCCTCCTCGAGGACCTCCCGCAGTTCTTCGATGATTTTCTTGGTTGCCTCCAGATCGTTGAGGTTCGTCAGATGAATGTTACCTTGGAGAACCTACAACACACGGTGAGTCATCTTCAACCAGTGAACACCTCACTTTGCCCTTTACCTGAATATACCAAACGGCTTCATCGCAGATCTTCACCTTATCCTTGAGTTTTTCCAGAAAAGCGACGGCCTCCTTCTTATCAGCGATGTGCTCGACAACAACCTCTAGGATCTCCACCAGGCCGTAGGGGTTTATTCTGGAAACAAAGGGGACAAAGAGATACATCATCGCCGCCGCTTGCTGGGCACTGCTGGGTACTTACTTCATTTCGAACGACGATATGAAGTTTTGATACAACTGCAGCAAGGAATCCTCATCCTGGAGGGATTCGTGGCGAACCAATTTTGTCAGTTTGATCGTTAGTTCATTCCAGAGCCTGCAAGGGAAAATATATGGAAACGAGAACAGAGGTTAGTGACCGCCGTCGGGGCCGGCTGGTGCGCTTACGCGTTTAATTTACACAAGTTGCGTTTGGGTGAGAGGATAAACTTACTTTTCATTGTAAAGATCTTCGATTGTAGTCCATTCGGATGCCAATTCCTTGTTTGTGGTCTTCTTCTGAGCCGATATATATGCGGAAACAATTGCTGTGGACGCCATCGTGATGACTTTCCTTAAAGTGATTTTTCTGCAACTCACCAGTGACAGTTGGGCCTGTCAATAAATTGTGTGCTCAGTTTTAAGGTTGCTTCTAACAGTTCTCTCGACAGAGAGGTATAGGAGATGATAGAAACAGATCACATGGGGAACTGGGATGTTAAGTAAAAATTGAGAAGGCAGATATGTAGAGCAAAATCGGTAACAGGGTTCCATTCACAGATTCGAATTAAGAAGTCAGGTTTTTTTTTTTTTTTTTTATTAATGACGCATTACGGTGCCCGCACTCGCACAGTATAAGTAGAAGTAATGCGTACATATGTGGTAAATCCAAAAGCGAATAGCTCTTGTAACAATTGAATCATAAATATAGTAAGATTGCACAAGACACTGAAACAGAGAAATTTGACGTCTGTCTATAGGTCTGTTTTCTTAGAGGTCAGGTGGGAAAAGTGGAGCTATCAAAACGGCCTATGATATTGGTGGTTATTATCTATGTTGAATATGGCGAATAATTTCTTGCCTTGAATTATGTTTATCCATTAAAATAATACTAAAAACATGGAAATGAAGTTCAGAGCGACACATAAATTTGTATTTAGAAAACGAATGCGTTTAATGAGAATAAAAAACCAAGGTTTTTTCGAAACATTTGGGAGTTGTCGACAAACCTTGGTCGACCATGAGGCTGATCTCAATCAGCAGACCTTATATGTGATTGGGTCTGATTTGCAGCGTGAAAACGGTGTCCATGTATCACTGCTTTTATCGTGCTAAACTATGTACTGCGCTCAGTTCACTTCATCCGCATATGAATAAAGGAAGGAATGTAAAGTTGAGTGAGCAATAGTATTCAAGAATCGTGTATGATGACGTCGTTGGGCTGTACTGGACAGTTCTTTTGTTTCGCATTGTTTTTATAAGTCTTTCATATCAGAAAATGTCTAAAATACTCCTCAAATTCTCTTCTCACTGAAATTATACTCAAGAACATAGGAAAACATAAAATTCCCACAACTCTAAAATAGATCAGATTGGCTTGCCGTGGCGCGTGAGTGGGATCTAGCCTTTTCTTATTTTCGGTAAGATAAGAAATGTGCATACATTTCCAAGCCAAAATGCAAATACATATATGTACATACATACATATACATAAAAAGTAATGTTCGTGTGGAACGAAATTCTTTTAGTTTTGGCTCTAGGTAGGCGACAATGGTGAAGACTTGTTGGCTGCTTAAGGATAATTATATATAGACTTGAGTTCAGTTTTTACTTTCTCACTATCTATCACTGTCTGTGTTTTAAGAGAAACGAATAGATTCTCATGTGGTTTTCGTAAACAAAATAAAAATCTTTAGGGGAAGAACAAAAACACAGAAGTACATATATCATTTTTGTGTCGCAATATATCTTGTTTTCAGTCCATAAAACATACAACTCAAACTTGAAATAACTTTAAGCTTTTGATAACGACTCTTAAACTTCGAAAAAAAAATATGAGCCACATATAAATACACAAAGAATTCGGTTCACTCTACTGAGACTGCGTATAATCAACATTTGGACATACACGTCAACAATCAACTGCCACATCGACCATTTTGTTCACCGCTAAATGCAAACATTTTTTATGCAGGATAGAGATGCTCTTTGTTATTAGCAATTACTCATTTTTCAAATATTCTACGAAATGTGCCATGTTTTATTTTTGCGCACACAAAAAATAAGTTCTTATCAATCTTTCGCTTCGAGTTATTACGCTAAAAAATGAGTTCATATTTCTGCTGACCAATCTAAAACAAAGTAACTTGTAAACAGCATATCACTTTGCGCACTAAAAAGTTAAAAAGCTTAGAGGAATGGCTAAGCCAGAATTGCTCTTTCAAGCCACTTCTATGCTAGAAAGGACAACGGTTTGATATCATCCTTGCTGTTTTTTCTTGTGTATTTAGAACTTATATCTTGACTTAACTAACACAAGGGAGTTTCAGACTAAGATATAAGTGGCCTCTTCCAGCGCTAACGTGCGATTAGAGCGTGTTAAAATTAATAATCATATTCGACGCAGAAAGGGATAGGTAATGCTAATGCATAAAGCATCAAGTGAACCAAAATATTTTTGTTATATATATATTCACTTATTGTTAGTTACATTCACCCCGATTACCGTTGGCATTTTAAGCTTTTCGACGATTGTCGTTTTATTCCTCAGATGTACCATGAATCCGTTTTCATAACTTTTTCAATGTGAAAGAGTTGTAGTAGTATTCTACAGGACAGAAATATTGCTTAGTAACGTTTAACGGTCAGCAGGTCGTAGATATGAATAATTTGTCGAAAAGCATAAGACGCCAACGGTAAGAGGGGTGATTATTAAAAATGTAGGTCATTGCGAATGCAAAGTGTCGCTGATTGCGCATGCTCAAGAAATTCATTATATATAAAGGGTTTTACACCATGAGTTTCCTATCTTTAAATTTTAATAAAACAAACTGTGAGTGCGATATAATTGAAATTTTCTATTTCTTTAGAAGGCCCATGTATGTCATTATGTATGGAATATAAAATCATTCAAATGTCCGCCGCGGGTTCGCTGGGTGGCGCGCATCCCCAACGTCCAATTTTCCATAACTCTGGCGCATAAATCAGGCTCAATTGGACCAATGGCACTGATTATGTTGGCTTATCAGAGCAGTGGTGGTTTGTGGTTTATTGGCATAGACCTGTGACTTAAGAAAACTCCACAAAAAGAAGTCTAACGGGGTCAAATTCACATCGCCTCCGCGTGAGATAACCATGTTCGGAAATCGCTCGTGCAGAATGTCCATCGTGACACCATATAGCGCTCGCCGTTGACGGTGATGGCCTGGCCAACGTCGTTCTCAAAGAAGTATGGACCGATGATGCCGCCAGCCCAAAATCCACACCAAACAGTGACTTTCTCTGGATGCATTGCAATTTGGTGGATCTCGTGTGGATTGTTATCGTCCCAAAATCGACAATTATGCTTGTTGACAAACCCATTCATCCGGAAATGGCCACGTCACTGAATATGATTTTTCGACCGAAATTGGGATCAACTTACAACTGCTGGAGAGCCCAGGCAGCGAACAGCCTACGGGTATAGGCCCAAATCATGATGCAAAATTCGCCAAGTTGTGGTGGACAGATATAGCTTCAATAATATGGCCGCAATATCGGAAATTTCTATTGGAAACCCCTTTATATGTATATTAACGCTACATTGGGGCTTAATGGAAAAAAAAAACATTTAACCGCTGTCATTGTAAAACTTCAATTGTAATAAGTGGTAATAGTATTGAAACACAAAGAAAAAACCGTAGTGCCATCACATTTCCACTTTCTGGACATTACTTTTGTTCGAGCAATCTATTCAAAAGTGTTACCAAGTTTGTCAGTACGAGTTGCAACCGCTGTCATAAAGAAAATATGTATGTATAAAATACAATCTTTGCGATCGTCTGATAAAGCATTCAGACTGTAAGACCTGTATATACCGAGTTCATTTTAGTCCCTAACATTACTTTTAGTGTTTACAGCAATTACATATTTGCTACCTTCAAACTTCCCCATAAGAATGTAATAGGTCTGTTCACGTACTTTGTGCACTAAAACTCGCAGTTTGTCAAATTTCCATCAGTGGGGGTAAAATTCTCTCAGAGAGAGGTAAAATTACGAATAAGTAAACGAACGCGTTGAAAAAGTTGCCCACATTTTAAACGTCTAACCTCAAACCCAATTGTACGCGAAAGAAAGAGAGGGAAGGAACGATCCAACAAAAAAAATCACATATACCGCGATTTGACAGATCTGACAGTTTTCACAAACTAACCCACAGAAATTTCTTGCACTAAAAATCGTAGCATGGGGAAATTTCTTACTCTCTCGAGAGCGCTCTCTTCTCTCAAAAACTACGAAAATTCTCAGTACTCGAACAGGTTTTCGTAAAAATTCGTAACTTTTCGTAAAAATTCGCTATTTTGGGAGGGTACACGAACAGACCTAATATGTTCTATAATAAGGAAAGTAAGTGCTGGTCCTTAACAATCACCGCCTACAGTATCGAGTTGGTACATGTGTGCGAACTCTGCTGTCATATACACACCCAATATGTGGATCTCAAATATTCAATTAACATCTTCAAACATGTTTTAAGGCAATCCGGCGCAAATAGACACACATTATTTCACAGGTGCAAATATCGATGGTTGATGTGATATTTTGATCGCGTGTGACATCCTTAAATATATGGATTGCCGCTGAAGTCTTGTAACATCGATTCTTTGAGAACTTTTCTCTTTGTCTTGCCAGCTTACAACAGCCGCACAGTTCTATAGCAGTTTGCTCAGCATCCAATATTCCAATCTTTTATTGGTTTATACAGATGCTACCATGGATGATAGTTGGAAGAACTTAACGACCCGAAGATACATGGCATTCGTCTTTAAAAGGAGGCCACTTGGCTTACAGGTTTCATGTTCTTCTGAGAACATCAGTTTACTTAAATTTCTTATGTTGAAAAACACTCCCAAACGACATATTTACAGAGGCTTACAATCCGAAGGCATCTTTGGACTCTATCTTATCATTATAGATTCACTTTTCCTGATAGAAGAAAAACGCTATCATAAAAATTTTCAGGAGTAGGCTTACAACTTTGTCGAACTCGAGATAATTATTTTATAATTTTGAGAATTTTAGAACAAATAAATGATGACTACCCCTAGTAATCATTTACTTATTTTCATTTGCCTTTTGTTTATTTGATAACGTGCAAGTAAAATTATATTATCTCATCCGAACGGCGTGATAGACTACAGCCTCTTACCAAATCATGACTACCTATAGCATTCATTTATTTCTTCTATTTACCTTAGGTTTATTTTGTCATGCTTCAGAGAAATCATATTTAATCATCCGAACGATGTGACTACAAGCTACAGCTCCTTACCCTCCGAGATCTCAGTGTCGCACATTTGTTTCATTTAGAGCTTTGAAGAACTCTATGCATGATATAGAAAATTTTAAACATGGATATACGAGTAGAGGCAAGCATGTTTCACTGCATTCGTTTGTCTTAAATTATTTATTTCTCATTATTTTTCTCTTAAAAATTAAATATAATATATAAAATTATTGATAGAAACTTTAAAGCAATTGTTTTTAATCATCAGTTCAGAATCATAAGCGATTCTTTTTTCCGTCTATTTACGGGTGAATATTTTTCAAAATCCAATCCAAATATTCGCTTACTCTCGTGTAGACAACAGGATGTCCTTCTCGCCAACATGGTCCAAAAGATTGAATTCCGGCAATAAAGAAAGACCCTAGTCCCCTATTGGATGTGTCAAAACCGACTGCTGCTCCTCCCGAATCAGAGCGACAAGTATCGTTATTTAATCGTCCTTCAACACAAAATTGTGTATCCTGCAGTTCCACATTATATTTCGCATACTTTTCACGACAATCACCTAAAGGTATTACCGGGGCACTAGCTCTCTGTTTAACAGTATTATAATACCCTACAGGACTTGCTCCCCAACCAACTATGTCTAGACTTTGGTCATGAAAAGCTTGTCGCTTATTATCACCCATGGGCAAACAGACAGGCTCAATAAAGTCAGTACTAATAACCGTATTTGACAACCGGATAAGTGCGATATCATAGTGTGCATTTCTAGATCGTGGCACATACTGCTCATGACGGATAATCCTTTCGATTGGAATATCAATAGGTGGATCGGGACAGTCCTCATAATCCAGATACTTGTTACATTCATTATCGGTGGTTGTGTCCCATTCACCTAAGCGAACACGTGTCAGAGTCCATGTACTTGGAAAGCCAATGACGCAATGGGCTGCTGTGAGAATGTAACGATTGTTGATTAAAGTACCGCCACAGTGATGACCCGTTCTGTTCTCTCCTTAAGTATTAGAATAATAATGTTATTGGACATGGAATCGATAAGTAAAAGTCACCTTACCCTCTGAATATTCAAGCAATGCTGACCATGTGAATGAATCAAATTCCGTAGTATAACCGCCATAGAGACGATTTGTCGACATTTTGCCACATTCACCCGGCTTCGGTAACAGGGCAAGCTTTGCTGAATTATTTGGAGTTGGGGTAGTTATGGCATTTTCTTTTTGATCGGGACAGCATACCTGGAAAGTGAAAAAAAAGGAAGAAGGTGAATAAGGATCGTTTTGAGATCTTGCTGAGAAGTGGATTCTTACCAAAACCATTCTATTTCTAAATCCGCATTGACTGCTCTTAAGATATAATTTGTCTTCCTCTAGTAACGGTTGTTTCCTTAACAAATTGAATATAGAAGTGCATTGATGCAAAGTTATGCATAAGCCATCTTTTCCCAAGGGGGTTAAGCACAGTCCAGAATTTGTGTTTGTTTCTGTGGATGGAGTTACCGGTATGGATGAAGTTACTGGTATGGATGAAGTTTCTGCTACGGATGGAGTTGATTCTGTGGACAGAGTTGTCTCTGTGAACAGGGCTGCTTCTGCGAACAGAGTTGTTCCTCTGGACAGAGTTGCTTCTGTGGACAGAGTGGCTTCTGTGTTCAGATTAGCTTCTGTGGGCAGAGTAGCTTCTGTAGACAGAACAGCTTCTGTGGGCAGAGTAGCTTCTGTAGACAGAACAGCTTCTGTGGGCAAAGTAGCTTCTGTAGACAGAACAGCTTCTCTGGACAGGGTTGCATCTCTGGGCAGATTGTCTTTTGTAGGCAGAGTTGCTTCTGTGTGCAGAGTAGCTTCTGACGACAGAGTTGCTTCTGTGGATGATACTATTGCAGCGGGCAATATTACTTCTGGGGACAAATTCGCTTTCATGTATATAGCCTCTGAGGACAGACTTGGTACTACTGGGGAAATAGTTCTTGCGGACGGAATTATTCTTGTAAACTCTAAACAATAATGAAAAAAATTGAAACAATAAAATAAATTTCTTTCTGTCTTACACAGTAAGTTTTAAATGCCAATATTATATTATTTACAGAAGGTTGCTGAACAAGCTTGTCTACATGGGAACAATATTATAGACACGCGGACGGACGTTATTTTTACAGGTACTTTAATTTATCTGAATCTTATTGCCTATGATGAATACATTTCTATTTACAACGATTATACTGTCTGACATTATCGAATACGGCATGCACTATGGGGTTCATCAAGGTTGTGTACTATCACCAATATTGTTGGTGACAATGTGTAAAAAGTCTTTCGTTGAATACAATATGATCAAAAGACTTATACAAATTAATGAAATTACTGACTTATAGTGTTAAAAAAATCAAAGAGGGGAGACCTTGATATTGAAAATAAAAAAATTTATTGTGAAATTTTCGCTGCTCAAAAGGGTTAGCCCCTACGTTTTTCTATGCAAATTATTTGCAAGTACCTGGTTCCTCTATAATATGAGATAAATCTGACCCTCAACGAATGGTCTTCTTTAGCCATCTCAATTGTTGGCCAGTCGATTTTAGTTTACCATAGAAATCTTCGCATTACTTCTGGGCTTTGATAAGTAATCATTATATTTCCCTCTTCTAAGTAAACGACTCATAAAATAACCCCTTAAGTAAGAGTTTAACACAGCATCACAGTGAAATTCCAAGCACAATCTACTCCAGTCCTAAGTGTTTTATTTTAGTCCCGAATTTAGTCACCCATATAGAAGCCAGCAAGAGAAACAATTTAATCAGTCTTGCTCGGTCCGCCGCGAAAGAATAAGCTCGTTTACGACAGAGAGAAAAATACAGTCAAATTAAAGTAATAAAACGTGCCAAAGTTGTGGGTATTTTATCATTTGCAAGTTTAACTGAAACTTCTGCGACAGCCATTAAGAGTGCCAAACTAGATCAATTCTAATTGTATGGTAGATAAAAACAAGAAACAATAAATTCACTCGTTACTTTAACTCGTTATCTCTTAAGATCGCCAATCATTACCACAAAGCGAAGGAATCAAGAACAAAGTTCGACTCTCTAGTGATATTCATAAATTTGTTTAACCTACGAGTATCTCGAACCGCCATGATAAGCTATTCGCCTGCGTACATCGTCACTGTCTTTTTAATAGTCGCTGTATCCTACGCCAGTGCAGGCAAGTGGAAAATATATTATTTTAACTAATCTGTTCTTCAAATGATTTGATATGTATGTACATACATATCCACATTACATGTACATACCTATGTAAATATATGTGTAGCGGATATTAATCTAGTGTAGGCGAAGTGATACGGAATTTCCTTCTAAAACTTTGTGTATTTTCTTATTGCATAATACATTTTCTATGCACTTTCATTGTGCGTTATTACAATAGTTTATTATGTTCGCTGCATGATTCTAAAACACTTTCTCATAATATTAGTTTTGTTGCGTTAAGAAATTAATCTAATGGCGTTTTTCAATGGAAAAAAAAAATCATTTCCTATGAAGGAGTTCTGAAAAGTTTACTTACTTAGGTGGCGCTACAGTTCGGGGTGAACATGGGCCTCAACCAACAAACCTCCCTATTTAGTTAGGTCCTTAGCTAATTGCCTACAGTTGCGCACTCCAAGTTGGTTGAGGTCCCCTTGAACTTGTACGCGTCAACTACGGCGAGGAGGCCCTCTACTGAGTCCCCCCTCTGGGTTAGATTCGAAAACTCAGCGGGCCGCAATACGCAGTTTTTATTTTACTAGGTTGATGTTGCTGTACATATGTGTCGTATAGTTCGTCATTGAATCTTCTCCTCCAAAAACCGTCAACGCATATCTTATGAAGCATTTTTCTCGAAACGACCTAGGATGTATTCACCCGCTTTCAATGAAGTTCCTGTTTCAGTGCCGCAAAGCAGGACTGGGAAGATCAAGGTCTTATATAGAATCTCCTTAGTTGTTCGAGATAGAGGTTTACTATTGAATTGTCTTATAAGCCCAAAAAAACAGCGATTGGCAAGAGTTATTCTTCGCCTGATTTTGTGCTGATATCATTGTCAGAATTTATTACCCCTATTATGGTTAGCGAATCGAACGTTCGACTCAAGTCGAACTATCAGCGAATTGCTCTGTCGTTGTATTTCTGTTAGCAAATATTTTCATTCGAATAAAGAATAAGTGCTGACAAAAGAAAGAACAATTAAATGTCATCTGTGAAGGGTATAAAGCGACAAAGGTAATTCGCCGAGAGGTTCGACTTGAGTCGAACGTTCGATTCGCTAACCATAATAGGGGTGTATAGCAGAGCCAAGGTAGACAAAGTCCCTTACTACGTCAAAGTTGTAGCTACCCACTGACATTCTGTCCAATTCGTCGGTGTTGATGGTCCCTTCTTGCTGACAGCATGTACTTGGTTTTGCCCTCATTTATCGCTAAACCCATTTTGGCCACTTCTGCTTCAATTCTTGTACCGGTGGTGACAGCCCGCTGGGTTCATCCAATTATGTCAATATCGCCGGCGTATGCAAGCAGTTGTACGGTCTTTTGGTAGATTATGCCTCTGGTGTTGGCTTGTGAGTTCAAATACAAAGAAGCCACATGACAGTGCGTCCAAAACCTTTTTTGATATCAAGGGTCTCGATGAGCAGCAAGCGTTCTCCATCGTCATCCTGCACAGACGGACAAGTTTGGCAGGGATGTCAAAACAAGACATGGCTCTTTATATCACTTCTTTATAGATTCTGCCACAGGCGGCCTTGAAATCGATAAAGATTTCAAAACCCTGCTTGGGTTTTCTCCCGGATCTGTCGAAGTGTGAAAATTTGATCGATTGTGAATTTTTTTGGCCTGAAAAGCGGAACCCATTGATTGTCTTGAATTCTTTTTTAAATAATCTCCAATACCTCAAATGATAGATGTATCTTAAAGGATTTTTGGTGACTCAAACCGGAAGTGGTTGACATTTTTCTAATAAGTATTATATATGTATGCATATGTATATATGTAGGTGGGGGCCAACAGTAGGCAAGTGGCGCGCTTCGCTTGATTAATTTAATAAGCTCCACTTTTCGGGGTGGTAATCGCTCACGCGACTTCGTCGCTCCGCTAAGGCACAACTATCAAGCAGGCGCCAAAGTCCACTATACCTTAAAACTTCGATATATCGAGAACTAAGCATTTCGCCTGCCTGTAAATACTGAGAAAAACCGCCTTTTTAACAAATTATCAAAATCGAAAGGCAGTCGGCAAAAAATCTTATAGGTATGTACTTTCTTTTTAAGCATAATGGAATGCTCCTGCAAAATTTCAAGACAATCGGAGGGTTCCGCTTGTTGGATCTCCAGCCCTTTTCTGTCAAAAGGACATTTCTAGAATTGTTCTTTTTATGATGCCTATGTTGCAAGATTCCAAGTTCGAATTCCAAAAAACACCAAAAAGTTGTACCACTCGCGAGCGTCTGACAAATATCAGAGAGTATTGTTGTCTCGAAAAAGCTTCTCAAAACAAATTGCACTTCGGATACGGCACTAAATTGTAGGTCCCTTCCATTCGTGTGAAAAATAAAACGCAGACAACATGAGTGATTGTGAGAAGTTAGGCCCTGGCACTTAAAGAGCTGTTGCGCCAATTTTTTTTTTTTAATTTATGTTGCATTCAGGAAAGAATCCGAGATTTGGCGGGAGAATTGCCCTAAGACTCACTAATAATTGTGAATGGCTTTATCAATTGAAAAAGGAAAGGAGTTCGCATTTAAATTTATACATTAGTTGAATTACATTTATATAGGTTGGGTAAGGTTGAGTGGGGTTATGAGTTTATCATAAAACACTGTGCACCATGCTGGGTCCATCGCGATCCCTAGGGAACCTTAACGGCATAAAACCTAAACCAATTTCCCTACAGAATTTAAGTACATACATACATATATCATTGTGATGGTTCAAGGACCCTAACCTTTCTAAGTTATTGAAAAAGCATCCTCCAAGTATTTTAGCGTAGTCCTGGCAAGTCCTTGGCATTCACAGAGTGTATGCGCTATGCCCTTTGAGACATATAGGTCATTGCAGTACCTGCAAACATCTGTGTTTAATAATCCTAAACTCATAGCGCGCTTCCTTAGAAGACAATAACCGGAGAGTATCCCTATCGCTTTTCTTAACCGTTATTTTCATAGTTTTATAATCTCTCTAGATTTCCTGCAATCTACAACAGGCCACAAGGCCTTGGACACCCTGTGCCCTTCTTAGTTAGATCACCTTATATTAACCATGTCGATGATTCTATCAAAAATAATTTTCTTAAACACACAGATTGTTGGTTTAATGCTTCCAATTATGTTACTATGTGGGAGCTCTACTGCTCTTTTGGCCAGTGCGTCGACTCTTTCGTTGTTCTCTATATCGCAATGTCCAGGTACCCAACATAATCTGACACGGTTCTGTGTGCAATAGTGTATATTGAACATTCTGCGGCAATTCCTGGCGATTTTAAATTTTGTTACGTAAGACTAGCGCCTTTAGCACAGCCTGACTTTCAATGTAGTTGGCATTATTCTTATCGGATATTAATCCCATCTCAAGTAATTTCGCGACACTGCATGTATCCGGAAGTCTCAGAGCCACTTGTAGGTTAATATTTCTCGAGCATATACCTGACCCCGCTCCCTCACTGGTCTTAGAACCATCCGTATAGACAATATTTACATTTATATATAAACTGTCACAATGTTTTCTTTCCATCTGTCACCAATAATGTAGAAAACATTTTCGTGTTTCATTGAAAAATGCCATTCTAGATACTGGGGACAATTTTCTTGATTTTCGATGGATAACGCCATTAAGCTACACAAAAACAACGATAACTTATTGTCCGATCGCGGCGTGAGCTATTTGAATTAGTTGTCACTGGCCGTCAATAAATAGCTCATTGGTTGAAATACCAATTTAGCATTCTCACTCTTTTCTTCTAGGTACTTTAAGCCTTCTAGCCTTCAACGATGAAGGTGAAACTTTCTGTCGAAACAAGCGGTTACAAATTCCACTGGTTTTTAGTTTCATAAGAAGTTTCGATTTCTTCTGAACGTGCATTTATAGGCGTTTTTCTTTTTTAGTTCAGAGCAGAGCCTGAGTTGTCAAAAAAAAAGTTGTGTTTCTTTTTTAGCTCAGACACATTTGTTTTTCTTTTTTCGTTCAGAGTATGCTCAGAGCGCACTCTATGAGCTCTGAATAATTTGACCGAGCGTTCAGAGCAAAATCCTGAGCACAACCATTTTTCATATTTGACAGGAGAGGACAAAGAAAAAAACAATTGAAATGGCGGACG
Organism: Brachypalpus laphriformis; assembly: GCA_945910035.1. Classification (NCBI taxonomy): domain Eukaryota; kingdom Metazoa; phylum Arthropoda; class Insecta; order Diptera; family Syrphidae; genus Brachypalpus; species Brachypalpus laphriformis. The sequence goes on from OX246754.1 coordinate 254,459,161, forward strand.
AAATTTGTTTTTCTGGTGCAGAAAGTAAATATAACATAAAAAATAACTATCAATTGATATTCTATTCATATTTTGACAGCTGAACTTATAATTGCTTATCAAATGACATCAGAGTGCTCAAATGTGTTTCATAAACAAATCAGAGCGCTCTGAGCACTCTGGGTTCAGAGCACGTTCAGAGCATACTCGATGTCAGAGCTTTGCTCTAACCGAAAAAAGAAAAACGCCTTATGTTGTAAGGAGGAGTCGCCTAACTTTCATCAAACGCACGGCTTTAAGATTTGGATAGACTGCTAAACTGAAGTTTTCGGCCAAATGTCTGTTGTGGTCTTAGAACTGGTAGCCTTTTTTAAAGCTCAAATGGTTGTTTTATTAAAAGTCGAGATCTATTACTTACACGTTATTCTACTTGAACTAGCCCCGTCTTGAAGGAAATTATTGTATTTCGTATGCAGTGCGTGCATTGAGGGAGCCTTTAATATACGTATCTAATTTTTTTTCTGGCTATCCACACTTTATTGAACTTTCATTACTTTGTATCCCATAAAAAAAATGCGCCCATTACATTTAGAACGGATTGCAACTAACAGAGAATGTACTGCACCCAATGGAGAACGCGCCTCTTGTATCCAGTTGGAGAATTGTACGTTTCTGAACAACTTACTAAAAAAGAAGCCATTACTAGATGAAGACAGCCTATTCCTCAGTAAACATCAGTGCGACTCATATAATGAAAAGATTTTCGTAAGAGCTTGTCTCATAGACGTTTAGCATGTACTATTAGTATTTCTTTACAGGTTTGCTGTCCTGATCGGTATATGCATGAGCAACAACCTCAGGCAAATAGGAGCGGATTACTTCCGGCACCTGGCATATGTGGTAATGGGTTCGCGAATCGCGTGCATGGTGGTACTGTAGCTAATATCGATGAATTCCCTTGGTTGGCTCTAATTTTATACGATAAAGGTAAGGCTTGCTTCAAAACCAAAATCTAAGTCAAACATAGTCTTTAATTGTTTCTCTTTAGGTGATCAAGTGGGTCATCATTGTGGGGGTAGCTTAATCAACAATCGGTACGTCTTGACTGCAGCTCATTGCCTTAAATCGGCAGATATACCAGATATATGGAAACCAATTGGTATACGTTTAGGTGAATGGGATACCTCAACCGATAATGATTGTAAGGTAGACACGAGTGGTTATAAACACTGTGCCGATCCCCATGTTGACGTTCCAATCGAGAGTACCATTACTCATCCCAATTTTGCAAGTGGTAATACGAGAATATCTAGAATATTACCCTACGATATAGGCTTGATTCGGTTATCGCGTTCCGTTAATTATACCACATACATTCATCCAATCTGCTTGCCAATAAAAGCCTATCTTAAAGATACTTCTTTTGAACAGGTTGCTATGGATATAGCCGGATGGGGACTTACGGAGAACGGCACAGCGAGTAAATTAAAAATGAAAGCCGTCGTACGTGGAATACCTTTCGTTAATTGTCAACGATTGTACGGTCTACATCGTGTCCAACTTGACTCCTCACAAATGTGTGCTGGGGGTGAAATTGGAATCAGCACTTGCCGTGGTGATTCTGGTGGTGCACTTATTGCATTAGATGCATCGAATACTAAGCTAATGTATTACTATGCAGCTGGAATTATTTCATTTGGAAAACAAGAATGTACATGGCACGGATGGCCGGGAGTTTATACAAAAGTTAGTAATTATGTTGATTGGATTCAAGAAAATATTGATCCTTAAGCGTTCGGGAATCTGATTACGAAAACAAACGCAAAGCTATAAAAGCTTAATAATAAAAAAAATTCTTTATAATGGAAGCTATGATGACTCTTGTTTCTATGTGAAGTTTTCAAGAATTCAAGGTTCGTGTTACAAGTTCAGCTAATCCATTTGGAAGAGTACTTTGCTACTCAATTAGTTTACTTGAAGACTGGCAAAGATTGCATCTTCTATATATACGTACTTCAGCACTAATATTATTTTTAGAATTCTCGTACACAGAAGAGCGAGGTGGCTAAAGCTAGTCTCTAAAAATGCTATCATAGGGTGGCAATGATGTAGTGCTAATGTCGTCAATTGCCACGCTGATGGTTCATAGTTCAAATCCTGATGTCAGCAAGCATTTAATTATTTCTCATGAAATATATAAAGTCAGTCCGATCAATTGCAAAAGCTTGTGTGAACACTACTGTGAAGGCATAACACTGGCAGTGGCTTGGTCATATGGCTGGAAAAATGTTCGCTCTGTTGATGATAACCGATGTTTTAAACAAATTATAACATCGGTTATCGGGGAAAAAATACTGCAAATCAGGATCAAGGACAAAAAAAATTATATAATAAAAAATCTCCCAAGTTGGAAGCCACACCCCAGAGCATAAAACAACTGAACTTAAAAAAAAAAAAGCCACTACACCAAATTTTTCTCACTCTCTCTATCTATCCTTTCCAACGCCCGCACTGTGTGTAAACATGTTAAGGGTATTCATAACCCCTTGAGTGCGCACAAATTATAAAAAGAAATCCGAGGGTTTTCCAGGGTTTTCTCGAATCAAACATATACCTATACATTTGGTTTATGGTGGACTTTCCTCGTTCAGATATTACATCAGATAAAGTCTTAAAACTATATGCAGTGCAAAGTCTATCGTTTAATAAAAATCAGACAATACAATAGATCACGAAATTCTGCCTGGCAGTGAAGTTTTGGTCGTTTTTATCGATTAGTACTTCTGTACAATAGTACAAGTTCACTTAATTTTTAACCAAAAAATGTGTTTAAGTTAAAAAAAAAAATAGTTTATTTAAGAATTATATGCCTCCTTAGTTCTGAGCTTTATGTATTGAAAAAGTATTGAAATACGAACAGCAGCTTTAAGGTACCTTAGTAACATAAATCAGAAATTCCGTTAAGAGAATCCGTTAACTCGCCTACCACCTTCATTTTTGTCTACGACTAAAATTCAAAAGGTATTCAATTGACTTCAAGGACTTTATTTAGCTTTGATCTTTCGATAGCTGTCTTAACTTTTCCGAATATTATGATGGTACCTAGCTGGTCAATGGTTATAAGGGTCAGCATGTTGTGTTTGTGGGTTGTCAGTTATAAGATTCAGAAGAATACGGAAACAATTCTTTAGAATGTCAGCAAGGATGTTAGAACCAATTGCCAATATTTGTCTATTGCTTTCCAAAAGCACTTTGAGTTTTTTACAGTAAATGTTTCTTTGCGAGATTACCGTAATAAACACTTCTCTTGTGTCTACAAATGAATATATAATTCTTTCAAGTTTCTGCTGACTAACATAGTTAAAAAAGTATTAGGAAAATACAAAAAAATTAAGTTTATCTTGGAATTGTTAAGAATCTACACGCTCAATGTTACCAAATGGTTTCAGAACTTTAACCGCCAAACAATTCGTCCTAAAAGAGTAATCGTTAAAATAAGTTCAGATTTTACGAAGATAGAGCTCAGTAGTAGTAGGTATCAAGACCGAACTGAAAAATTCTCCTCAAATTAGTTCAAACACTATCCATGGAGATTGCATATGTATATAGTTATAAAGATAGATAGATAGATAAAGTTTATTCATCGCAATATAAATTTTCAGTGCAATTTTAAGTTTTTCATTTCTTGAATAATTAAAGGCATGGCATATTAATATGTCGTCTACCTAAGTGGCAATTTAATTTACAATAAAAAAGAAAACAATCTTAAGAATTTGCGACTATAAAATGATGACCTTTTAAAAGCTTTCGTTGATAATTTTTGTTCTGTATAACATAAGCCGTGTTTTGGTGAGAACTATGCAAAGCAATGTGAAAGCTTCTCAACAAGATGATCCCCAGTCAATCTAGTTTAAATCTTTTTTTTATTGTTTGAAGATTGGTGATTGAATTGAAATTAAATTGAAAAGTATGAAAAAGTTGTGCCTAAATTTGTGAAATACTACTGAATTATTCAACTTGAATCAAATTGAATGAAAAAGCTCTTTTCAGCGTCCTCTGAAATTGAGTAACGCAGACTAAACATTCCAACTTAGTTTTGGCTGAAGAAAAAAGCTAAAGTGGTTGCCAGTAATTTTTGTTGTTGCACTTCGTGCTAAATTTTACTTCACTGAGAAGCCACACGACGTCTCACTAAAATATGCCTACAGCCTCTTTGCAATACCCGTAAAGCTGGATCCGGTTGGATCCGTTCAGAAAATCAAAAACCTCATGTACGTACGTTAATAGCACATTCTTGCCGAAAAAGAATCTCCTTAACTCAAGAAAGTGTCCGAAAACTTCTTTTTCCTGTTGGTGCATAAGGTGTAGCATTTCCGTTTCCATGTGGCTGAAATTTGAATTTCTGCAGTTCTCCTCGAAGTCAAAAGATGGTTCCTACTATGGTGCAGGTGTAGTCGTTTTTGATTTGATGATATTTTGCGGTATTTTTCGGAAGACAGAACATCCCACATTTTCTCCGCTAGGAAGTCAATCCACCAGATCATTAATGAAAAGAGCAAACAGTAACGGGCTGGGATTGCACCCCTGCCTTACTCTGTGGTTAATTTTCAGTGTACCTCTCGACCATTAAAGACATTTGTTGTTGCGTGCTGGTAAAGTTTCTCCAATGCTCTGCCAAAGTTATGGGACACTCTCAAGTTGTATAGTTTATAGAACAAGGCTTTTCTGTCTATAGTTTCAAATGACAGTCATCAACTTTAACCGCACCGAACTTGCTTGCGTGAAAATATTGTCTATTGTGGAGTACTCTTTGCGAAAGCCAGCTTTATACTCACCCATTTTGCTATTAACATTTGTTAAGTCTCCTTTAAAGCAAGGAAGTGTATATTTTTAAGGCAGCGTTTAAAAAAGATATTCCTCTGTAGTTTCTTGGATCGTTGGGATCACCATCACCTTTTTAAAAGATGGGTCATATTAATGCTTCATAAAAATGATCCGGAGGGATTCGAAATTTAAAAATTACATTTAACGCGGTCAAATTTAGCTTTGAAGGCCAGTGTGTTGTATTTGAAAAACTCAGCTGGTATGCCATTTGTTACTGCCGCTTTTCTATCTTATAAGGACTCTAAAACTATGTCAATCTCCTCTAGCGATATTTCCGCATCCAGTAAGGCATTTACCTCAATACCATTTATTTTTTTTGTTCATTTAGTGGTTCAGTGGTAAGAGATGTATTTTAACAGGGGTTTCGTTTTCTACCAGCAGCTAGCTGCTCCATGCCTAGGGCTTTCCATTTTAATATCTGACAGTTGGCAGTTATTATCTTTTCGGAAGTGCATTGGATACTTTCTGTTCCAATCGATTCTGTAATTGGAAGATGATCCGAGTATGTTCCGCCCCCCTTTTTAACCCTTTAACCCTTTACTGCATGATTTTTTTTTAAGGGAAAAAATATACTTTTATGTATTTCTTCGACCTGATTACGAAAATAATAATGATTTTTTTAAAATATTGAGCCGTTTTTGAGATATGGAGCAATTTGTATACATATCATATATGATATATCATGCAGATAAGACACGCTTTTTTGAAATTAGTTTTATTTCACTTTTTTCTAACTACTATTAATAATATAAAATGTTAACGCTTGTAACAAAAGTAAAACAAAATATATAACTAAAAAAACAAAACTTAAAAATTCAAAATTAAGTTATTTATATGTTTAGATTCATAAAATTTTAATTTTCAAGAGGAGAGAAATCATTTGGTGTGAAAATCTTGAAGACAATCTCTGTCTTTGTTGAAGCAAGGCGCTGCTTCTGCACATTTGACAAATGTTAATTTTCCACACCCAGGCAGCTTACACCTTAAAAGTTGAGGCATATGGTTAAAACCATCTGGGACTTCTTCCGACGAAACAGGTGCTGACTTTCCAAGCTTACAGTTTGAGGTGAACATGGGCCTCAACCTCCTCTCCTCCTCCTCTCCATTTATCTCGCTCTTTAGCTAATTGCCTCCAGTTGCGCACTCCAAGTTGATCGAAGTCTCCTTGAACTTGTGCGCGCCACCTACGGCAAGGACGTCCTCTGCTGCGTCGTCCCTCCGGGTTAGATTCGAAGGCTCTACTGGCCGTAGCGTTGGTGTCCATCCGCTCTATATATCCTAGTCATCTCAAACGTCCAATATGCAATTTTTTTGACTATGTCGATGTCGCTGTACAGCTCGTATAGTACGTTATTGAATCTTCTCATCTAAAACCCTTCAACGCAAACGGGACCGAAATCTTACGAAGAACCTCTCTCGGAGTGACCAATGATATCTTCATCCACTTTCAATATAGTCCATGTTTCAGCGCCGTAAAGCAGGACTGGGATGATCAGAGTCTCCTTAGTTGTTCAAGATAGGGCTTTACTATTGAAATGCCTTACAAGCCCAATCAACAACAAGAGTTATCCTTCGCTTGATTTCTGCCCTGGTATCATTGTCAGACTTAATAGCAGACCTGAGGTAGACAAAGTCCTTTACTAAACTAAAGTCCCTTACTACCTGTGTCACATTGGCAAGCAAACAAATTAGATTCAGCTACGAGTGATTCAATAATGTCGGCATCAAAAGGAATATTGAAGAACGCGTAGGGTGTGTTTAGTTGTATAATATTCTTAGGTAATTCCGAACTTCCCTTGAATTCTAAATTTTCGCCATAAAATGCAACTTTTTCCTCAGTGCTCTTAAGTTCTCGAGCTGGTGACGGTCGTCCAAGCACGACATTTAGATTTTCTGCATTTATAATGGACAAAGACTCAATGTCAAAGAGCTCATTATCAATTTGATTATCTTCCTCGACTTCGATATCTTCAATAGAATTTAAGTGTTCTGGCTCCTCATTTCTTATTTAAGTTAAATTTAATCAAAATCAGCATTATCCAAATAAGTCCCACCTTCACATTCATCCTTACTCTCATCTCAAATGCATATCAATTTCAAAATTTGCTCATCAGTTATAATTCTTGAGGCCATTTGAAACTAAAAAATTACACGTAATGAATTATCTTTACTGCATGGAATATCATATATGATATCTATGACTTTATGTTTACTTTTCTTTGTAAATATGTAATATTTAAACTCAAAACTTTGTACAAATCAACTAATAATAATATTTTCATGCAAACGTATAAACAAATTGGTACTCGCACCCTTTATTTAATAACTATTGGCACAAAACAAAATTGTTCACAAGAGCTTAAGAAAACTAACCTTCACTCGTTGCACTTTTTGACTAACGGTAAATGCAGCGACCGAAGAAAATCACTCAACTCTGGATGTGAAAACAAATTACATTGTGTTTGTGAGAATATTCACGTAAAAAATGCACGAAAACATGAAATAAAAAAACCATATCATATATCATATGCTATGCAATAAATTGTTGAGTCACTGCAGTTATATACGTATATACATATACTAACGCAAAATGACATCTTAGTTGCAAGTTAATATTAAAAAATGAAGTTATAATGAATAAAAAAGTTAAAAGTTTAGAGTTTCCTCTTGCCTTGATGTGAGAAACATTACTAGATATCTAGCCAGCCCAATCTATCGAAAAAATACCTGGATATATAAATCGCTTCAATGTAGCTATCGAGACACTCCCAACGATTTAAAAACCCTTATTGCTGCATATTGTATCTCATTTGACTTACCAACATAGAACTCTATATCAATAATCGTGTTTTATAATTTAAAACACGATTTAATTGTTTTATAAATTTAAACTTATAATAGCCGCGTTTTGTTTTCCCCGTGAACTGATTCAGTTCATATTTTTACACACGATGCAAAAACATCTAGATGGCTTTTCACAAAGAAAAATTATATGTAAAGCTTGGCAACTCTGCTGAATGGCAGAAGTAATTCATAGTTATTTGTTGTATCCTCACTTTCCGACTTAAGTATCTAAAAACACTTAATTATAAAAATATTAAGCACCTTTCTCACTTCAATTGCTATTTTTCCACCATTTTGAATCCATATTAAACGTCAGTGTGTTGCTGCTGCTACCAACTTGTAAAAATGAAATTTTTAGGTGAACCAGGAGCGTTTTTTTATTTTGAGATGAACTAGTTCAGTTCACGCGGAAACGCGGTTAATAAATATCAATTTTCGCCATTATTTATGTTTACCCCTTTGTTCCGACTAGGAGCAAAAACCGTTTTACTGAAACTTACATCCCACCATCACCACCATCGAATAAATGGCTTGAACTGTGCTGTGGGTCGCCACAGTCTACTTAAGGGTTTAGTGTGCTTGATTATTAAGTGACTTTGCTTACTGTATTTAAACCTTCAAAACTTTCTTATTAGTTCCGTAAGAGCGATTTGAACATTTTTAAAATTTACCGTTTTTTCTAATTTACGATGTCTGTTCATACTGGTCCAAAGCTATGAATTCCTACGAAGTTTGACGAAAAATGGTGAAATCCTGTTCCCGTATGTCAAATATCTTGCAGTTTCTCGTAGAATAGGGAGCTCACACGAGAGTAAGAAATTTCCCTATTTCTCTGTGAATTTTGCCCCAAGAAATTTCTTTGTGCAGCTTTATGAAATCCGTCAAGTGTGTGGTTATAAGTTTTTGTTCGTTGGCAAAAAATTGGAAATAAAGCCGCAAAGAATTCTCCACAGAATATTCCCCTAATACATTCCGCCGTATACTCAACTCTTAAATCTACATTGGGCACATTTAGGGGTCGAATCGCCGTATCCGTGAACGTATGACTTGTTACGTAATTTGTATGTATATTGCTTCTAATCGCAGATCTACCAACAATACAATACAAATTACGTAACCAATTATCCGCTCACCGACACGTCGATTCGACCCCAGGTTTTCAGATTCTGGCTGTCCATATATTGTGTTATATTAACTCTTCTGTCTTAAGCGGTAGTATTAAATACCGGGTGTCCGCCGGGAAGGTATACTACTTTGTTTGTTTATAATTTTTGATTAAATGAAAGAGAATGGATCTTATATTGATAAATGTTTTATTTAATGTCGGCAATTATGTATGGAATACAATATCAGGTAAATGTCCGCCTCTGCTAGTCTCACAAATGCGAGCCCTTTTGAGCACATTTTTCATTACATTCTCACACATTTCACGCGGTATTTCATTAATTTCATCACGAATATTTTGTTTGAGTTGCTCAAGCGTTTCTGGTTTGTTTGCATAAACCTTGCTTTTCAGATATCCCCACAAAAAGAAGTCAGGAGCAGTCAAATCAGGCGACCGTGGAGGCCAATCAACATCACCATTTTTTGAAATAACTTGTTGTGGAAAGAGGTCTCGCAGTAATTCCATTGTAATCCTGGCTGTATGCGATGTGGCACCGTCTTGTTGATACCACATGTTAATCAAGCCCAAAGCATGCAGTTGTGGCGTTAAAAAGTTTTCAATCATATCACGATATCGCTCCCCATTCACAGTTACCGTTAATGGATGCAAAGGTGACTGATGAATAATTTGAGGGTTTTCCATTGCCCAGAACCGACTATTCTGTTTATTCACATATCCATTCAAATGAAAATGTGCCTCGTCACTCATTATGATTTTTTCATGAAAATCGGGGTTGTCATGGGCTAGCTGTAACATCGTATTGGCATATGTACGGCGGCGTAAATGGTCTTCTTGAAGAAGCTCTTGTGTCAACTGAATCTTAAATGGAAACAAATGCAAATCCTTGTGCAAAATTGTGGCCAAAGTTGTTCTTTGAAGACCAAGCTCCTGAGCACGGCGTCGAATTGAGGTTGATGGATTGTTTTGAACACTTCCTTGAACAGCAGTAATGTTTTCGGCCGATCTTGTAGTACGTTGTGGCCCATGCTTGGGCCTATTACCTACAGACCCTCTTTCTTCGATATCATTCACTACACGATAAATAGTGCGTTTTGTTGGCATGTTGTTTCTCCCAAAAATTTCACGTAACTTTCTCATCGTCACAGTAATCGATGGATGGCAAACGACTAACAAAGGCCTCGTAGGGGCAGCATCTCCCGATAGGTGCTGGTCCGCTAAGTAACGAGTAGGAGCCACTGCAGCCGAAAACCTAGCAGCTCTGTTAGTAAGCCCTACTCCCACCTCCTCGTGGTGCCATCTGGGAATTTCTTCGGAAATTGCTAACGGGAGAGGACGAATGGCGAGCTTCCTGCGCCAAAAAACAGGATAAGTGTCGGTTGGTCTGTGACCCAGCGAGCCGCAACCGTAAAAACAAACTATTGCTCCGAAACGGAAACATACGCCTCGGATACGGACTGATCATTTGTTGACGACCTTTGGCTATCGGACACGGACAACGATCGGATTCTGGAACGTTAAGACCCTCCTGGACTCACTCAAGGAAGGGCCTTATAACGCCAGATTCCTCCAATTGGAGCGCGAATTCGCACGGTATAAAATCGACATCTTAGGGCTGAGCGAGATAAGATGGTACGATGCTGGGGAATACATCTCCCCAACAAAAAGCACTGTGATGCTCTACTCTGGTAAACCAGCTGGAAGTGCACGGAGTTCTGGCGTAGGACTCATGCTAACTCCAGCAGCACGTAGTAGCCTCATATCCTGGAAACCCCATAGTGACCGGATATTGACGGCTAGGTTCCAGAGTAGAGTTAGAAAAATTACCATCATACAGTGTTATGCTCCGACTCTAGACGCGACTGAGGATGAAAAGGATAATTTTTATAGTCACTTAGGTGCCGCCTACAACCAAACGCCTAATGGGGACATCGTAATGGTAATGGGGGATCTCAATGCCAAGGTGGGTAGCGACAACACCATGCTTAAGCACGTGATGGGAGTTCACGGCGTGGGAGACCGTAATGACAATGGTGAGCGGTTTGTGGACTTCTGCAATACCAACCGCCTAGTCATCGGAGGTACGCTGTTTAAGCATAACACCTGCCATAAGATCAGTTGGGTCTCTACTGATAGGCAACGAACATCCAACCAGATCGACCACATTGCGATCAGTCGCCGCTTTAGAAATTGTCTCCTGGACGTCCGAAACAGACGTGGAGCTGACGTCGGACAAGAACGAGATCACCATCTTATGATAGCTCATTTACGCCTGCGTACTGCATCCGTCAACAGCAACCGCTCAAACCTGCTTAACATCACCAGGTTTAATATCGACAGGCTCAAGGTTCCCCAAGTGCGCCAACAGTTCAGGGACCATCTTGCCTTAGAAGCAGAAGCAATCAGCAGCATAGAGAACATGGATGACCACTGGAGTGCTGTGAAAAATGCTTTTGCGACTGGGGCACGCACTTATGTCGGTAAAAAGCAGAAACACCACCGCACATGGCTTTCTACAGACACCTGGAGACGGATCGATGAGCGTACAGCAATCAAGGCTCGGATTGCAGCGGCCTCAGCAGTAGAGAGAACCGAGCTTGAAGCCCAATACCGTGCGAAGAAGAAAGAAGTGCAGCGTAGTGTGAGACGTGACAAGCGTCAACATGTCAACTCACTGGCCTCAAGGGCTGAAGAAGCAGCGAGTAGGTGCGACAGTAGGACTGTTTACAACATCACTAAGGAGCTCATTGGTGGTCGAAACTCCAAACAACATCCAGTGAAGAGTCTAGACGGTGACCTTCTGATTTCGGATGAGGATCAGCTCACTAGATGGAGAGAACATTTTGCTGCAGTGCTAAATCACTTAGACGACGGCGGTATGATCTTGAATTCGAATGAGCAGTTCGAAGCAACAAATTCCCGAATTCGCACCGTACCTCCCAGTAAAGCTGAAATAATAACAGCAATCAAGTCCCTCAAGAAAAACAAAGCGGTGGGTATTGATGGTATCCCTGCCGAGCTATTTCAAGCGGCGCCAAATACATCGGCAGATTTGCTGCATCCGCTAATACGGAGAGCTTGGGATAGTGAACAATTTCCACAGGAGTGGAAAAGGGGGATGATCAATAAGCTTCCAAAGAAGGGTAACTTGATGGAGTGCGGTAACTGGAGAGGTATATGTGTTCTTCCAGCTGTAGCCAAAATAATAGCTAGAATAATTCTAGAACGAATTAAAGATCATTTAGATTCAACTCTCGATGTCGAACAGGCAGGCTTTCGCGCTGGATCCTCCTGCATCGACCACATAAACACCTTACGGATCATAATCGAACAATGCGTTGAGTATAGGTCTCCGCTACATTTACTGTTTATCGACTTCGAGAAGGCTTTCGACAGCTTGAATCGAGATGCTATCTGGTTGGCCTTGCGCAGGAGAGGCATTCCAGAAAAGCTTATAGCTATTATCAAGGCTACATATGAGGGCGGCAAGTGTCACGTCGTGCACAATGGTAAGGTGTCGGAGGACTTTGAAGTCCAAAGTGGAGTACGTCAAGGGTGCATACTGTCCCCACTATTGTTCTTGGTGGTTATCAGCGATGTACTCCGTGCAGCATTGACGGAAGCTTATTATGGAATTCGTTGGACGATGACATCTTACCTTAAACACCTAGATTACGCTGACGATGTTTGTCTACTTTCACATCGGATAATGGATCTTCATTTGATGGCCCAAAATCTAGAAGCTGAGGCAAACAAAGTGGGGCTAAAAATAAACACAGCCAAAACAAAAGCCCTGAGTACTTCCAATACCCGCGCTCAACTTAACATTGCCGGAAAGCAAGTCGAGAAAGTTGATAACTTTCTATATTTAGGAAGTGTGGTCTCGGCTAATCGCGGTGGCACCGAACTGGATGTGTGCAGCAGAATCGGGAAGGCTAAAGCTGCGTTCGGAATGCTGTCCAAAATCTGGAGAAGCAATGTTATTAGCTTAAGAACCAAGCTACGACTGTTCCGCTCCAACGTAGAATCAGTGCTGCTTTATGGGTGCAGTACCTGGAAGGTGGACACCATTAACACACGCAAGCTGCAAGTCTTCGTAAACAAATGCTTAAGAATCATCTTGAGGATTTTTTGGCCGAACCGCATCTCCAACGAACAACTTTATCTGAGAACGGGCCAAGAACCTATAAGCATTACTATACGAAGAAGAAAGTGGCAATGGATTGGACACACCCTACGGCGCGAAGACAACTCCATTGCGAAATACGCCATGCAGTGGAATCCGCTCACCCAGGCAGGCAGAATAGCGGGACGCCCTAGGCAAACGTGGCGCAGAACAGTTGAGGAGGAATCGAGCTCTTTAGGAATGAGTTGGAGGCAGCTCAAACGCGTTGCAGAACTCCGAACACGATGGCGCGCAGGCGTGGTTGACGCCCTATGCCCCCCGAGGGGTTAAAGGACATAAGTAAGTAAAGTTTTTACAGTAATCGATGATTGATTTTGATAAAATGTTTTAACGATTAAAACACGTTGGTTTATCGAATATTTTTCCATAATAAATTTGCCACGTGCCTACTTCACGACTGCCAAATATGAACTGTCAAGACTAATGTTTACCAAAATGGCGGCAAAACAAAGTAGTATACGTTCCCGGCGGACACCCTGTAAATAAAAAAATGGTGTGTGCCTCACCCACATAAGCGCATGGTTGAAGTGAAACTGTTATTTTAACGCGGGAACCGTACACACACGGAGCACACATGACTGGATTGAGAAATCGGATTTACACAAGATTGAGTTTCGATCCGCATATTTGCTGTAAATGAATTGCGGAAACGAGTTAGAGTCCAAACGAAAGAGGATTGAGGATTGGTCACTATAGAATGTTTCTTCCTTTGGCAATTCTCCCATTATATAACCGGCATCATTCCTGTTTCACAACATTCTAATTATTTAATTATCTTATGGCATTAATATACAAGCAAGTAGAGAAAATAAATCACCGACATTTAAAATGCCAACAGGCGTGTTTTGGTGAGAATTATGCAAAGCAAAATAAAAGCTTCTCGCCAAAACAATTAACAGTTAATTTGGTTTAAAACCTTTTCTTTTTTAATATTTAAAGATTGATGCACCTGCTCGCTAACAGCACCTGAAACTCTAAAAAAATCTTTTCAGCGTCCTCTGAAATTGAGTGGGCTAACTATACATCGCAATTCACTTTTGACTGAACATAAAAGCTAAAATAGTTGCCCGTCATTTTGTATTGTTGTACTCCGTGTTAGATTTTACTTTACTGAGAATCATGAGTAGCGACGTCTTACCAAAACACGCCTAACAACACCTGGTGTTCCCAAGCGGTCTATATATCTAAGTACTACCCGAGCCCGACGATGCGTATTCGGTATTCGGGGGCCAACCTCTCAGCTTGGTTGGTTGTGTCATGTTTGATTTTTGTGTCGAGGTCATTCCAAATCACTAATCTTGTTAAAGAGTTTCACATAAACAAGAATTTATGTTTTGCTTACTTTCTTAATGAAATTAGTTAAAGTTCTTTTCTACGCCATCTTTACCATGGATTTTGTGAGACACTGTATCTGGAAACCAGAACGTGCTAATTATTTAACTTATTCATTCATATACGTATACACTTTTTTTTTCCCACATACCATATGTTTCCGACGGTTAAAAGAGGTAACTTTTTTGCTCAACCCGTTTCGCACATTTTTGTAAATTTGTCTTTCTCTGAGAGATTTTTACCCCCACTCTTTGAAATGTGTGAGAAGCTGCAAATTTTGGTACAGAAAGTAAAGCAACAGAGCTGGTCTTGTCTGTTGATGCGGCTTCTCAACAGCCATTCGCTCATATCCTGGAGGCTCAAGATTCCTTCCTCAGTCTTCTCCGATTATAATTTTTCTTAGAAGAATAACTCGCATAACTACTTATGATGCAATAAATGATTTGGCATCATTTTGAAGTTGCTTGTACCATTGCCTACAGGTGAATGTTTTAACTTGGTGTGCTCAAATACTATCTGCGTCACATGGGATTTTCAAGAAACAATCGCTGTGAAACAAAAACCAAAGTGACGCAGTCATGCCATCAAATACGTGATGAACAATACGTACTGGGGAAACTCACATGACTGTAATACACTCTACTGCTTGAAAAACAAAAGTAAAACAAAAAACTACTTCCACATTATAACGCTACAAACTCATTAAAATGAAATGTCATTTTGTGATTTATAATTATTTCTGAAGAAAACACATTTTGGGAGATTTCGTCTAATAGTATGTCATATGCAAAGCGAAAAACCGCAGAATTATATACCTATATTTTTTTGCAGAATTTCAAAGTCGCACTTTGATAGAATTGATATATATTTTTTTCAAATTATTCCGGTTTTATGCATTTTAGTCTTTAACAAGTTTAACAATCTGCGAGTGGCTTTGTTGTGTTTTTCTCTCATTATGCTGGTTTCTACAAAATCCATAACCATACCCACAAAATTAGCATACTTCGACTATTAGCATTATCAAGTAATGACAGAAATTTGAATGCTAATATTCGATCTACTGGTTTTCCAATTTCGTCAGCTGGAGGAATTTTCATACAACCATTTTGTTTCATTGAAGGCTAACATATTTTTGCAAAAGGCATACCATACATACATTTACAGCAACTTTTTGGCCTAGTCTACAATACTCATAAATATGAATGGAATACATCCTTTTATTGAAGTTGAAGAACTGGATGAAGCTATTACGAAAATCTCTCTTTTATAAACTCTCGTGTATCGGATTGTCTACTAAACTCTTAAAATTGTTAAAAGACTATTTTGAAACCAACATGGGTGTCAAAAAAGGATGCCTTCTCAGCCCACTCCAATTTGCGTTGTTCTTAAATGATCTGCACGATTTTATTGGAAGGGGATTGTACTCGTATCTTGGAAATATCCCTGTTCGTCTTTTGATGTATGCAGACGACATTATACTCTTAGGCGATAGATGATAGATAATAGATAAGTTAGAGAAGTACTGTACCCTGTGGAATCTTGAAGTAAATTTGGTAAAATATAAAATGATGATTTTCAGAAAATCAGGGAGATTGTCACGAGGAGAGAAGTGAATATAAGCAATGAAATTAAAATAGTCAAAAAATGCAGCGTTAACTCTGTATTTCATGGCTAAATACAACTATCTTGGTAAAGTATAACTTATTCAATGTCGGCATAAGATGCACATTTTGTTATGCAGCCGAAATATGGTGCTACACAAATTTCAACGAAATTGATAAGCTGCAACGTTTTTGGATAAAGCGAATATTTAATTTGTCGCGTTTTACACTCAATTATGCTGTACAGTTGGAGACGGGATTGATCGAGACACATTTCTACACGCTTAATCTCCATATGGCCTACATTTGTTAAACGCTTTTTAACTAAGTAGTTAATAGACTTCCAAATCAGTTATCAATGAAAATAATTGAAAGAAAGGTTTCGTGGTTCCAATACTGGATAGAAAACTTCGCTTGCCATGCATTCGATTTGGCAAGATCTCTCTTAAATCAAGATATTTGGAAAGACAATCAGTTGAGAGCCCTGGAGGAATTGCGGAAAAGAGTCATCAAAGAAAATTATAGAAGAGCTGCAGAAAGTACCCAATGATTTTACAGATTCTTAGACCACAGTATCGGCCATTAAGTTTATCAGGATAGTCACAGCAGAGATAAAATAATGTGGATTTTTAAAATAAGAACTGGGTTGCTGGACTTAATTATTGTAGTCACCGTGAAGCAGAAAGACGGTTATGATCTCTCTGTAATAGAATAGAAAATGAAGGCATCGGACAATTTTAGGAAGATGCTCAATCCTCGCTAAATTCCGTCGAAGATACTACGGCAAAGTAACTTTGGAGCAAGAGGAGAAGAAAACATCCTGATTGGTAAAGCTGATCTAGATTGAGAAAATCTATTCAACTTAACGTAGAGTGCGGTTTATTACCGAAAAGAGCTGGTAGATGAATTTAATTTTCAAACATAATAAAATGTATTTTCACTTAAAAATAAAATAAAAATAAAATGTATTTTATAATCATAAAATGAGATTAATAATAATAGGAGCCATACATGCACATATATTTGTTAAAATTATTCACCAACAGACGACATTAATCATTGTTGTTAACCTTTCTTTATTATTTTTTATGAAATTATACTAAAAGAAAATAAATATATTATCTATCTAACCATAAGAATTTATCAGAATATAAGGAGAGAGATAACGATAACGTCTCGATATTCACAAAGGAACATGGCTCTCCTTTGATCGAAAAATCGTCAACCAAATCGATCACATTGCGATCGACGCAAGGCACTCTTCCAGTATTCTGGGTGTCCGGACTTTCTGAGGAGCCAACGTGGACTCGGATCACTACCTAGTTGTAGCCAAGGTACGGATGCGGATATCCAGAACGGAGCGAAATCAACGAAATACTGTGAGGAAATTTGACGTCGGGCGGCTACAATCGCAAGAGACCGCCAGAACCTTTGTCGATCGAGTTTCTTCTAATCTTAATCTAAGTCCTATGCCGCCAGCAGCAAATGCGGAAGACCAGTGGCAGCATTGCCAACAAGCCATCAGAGATGCCGCCTCTGATGTACTGGGTTTTTCTCGCCCACCACAACGAAGCCTCTGGTTTGATGAGGAATGCCGGCAAGCACATGCAGCTAAACAAGAGGCGTACAAAGCGGCGCTGCATAGAAGGACTAGAGCTGCTTACGAGCTTTACGTGAACAGAAGAAAAGAGGAACATCGACTTCTCAGAAAAAAAAGGAGCATGAGAAGCGCTCGATCGAGGAGATTGAGAGACTTTATTGCAGGAATGATGTTCGAAAATTTTACCAAAAGGTAAAAAGAACATGCCAGGGCTTCAAAGCCAGGACAGAAGCCTGCAGGGACGAAAATGGCAATATAGTAGTACAATCGCAGTCGGTGCTGAGGATATGGAAGGAACACTTCTGCAGACTGTTAAACGGTGATGATAACCAATGCTCCGCTGTCAGGCAGAATGAGCCATTCAACAGTGACGACGACAGTCAAGATTCCCGTCAACCCGATCAGTTTGAAGTGAGGATAGCGATATCTAAACTTAAATCCAACAAAGCTGCTGGAGCCGACGGCCTTGCCGCTGAACTTTTCAAGGCAGGAGGAGATGAGTTGGTAAGGAGCATGCACCAGCTCATCTGTAAAATCTGGTCGGACGAAAGTATTCCCGATGAATGGAACCTCAGCATCGTTTGCCCGATCCTGAAGAAAGGAGACCCTCTAAACTGCGCCAACTACAGAGGTATAAGTCTCCTCAACACCGCATATAAAAGCCTGTCTGCCGTACTATGTGAACGCCTAAAACCGATCGTAAACAACCTGATAGGTGCTTATCAGTGCGGTTTCAGGCTGGGAAAGTCCACCATTGACCAAATATTCACACTACGGCAGATCTTGGAAAAAACCCATGAATGTAAAATCGGTACGCACCACCTCTTCATCGATTTCAAAGTTGCCTATGATAACGTGTATAGAGATGAGTTATACAGAGCCATGTCTAGTCTTGGCATCCCTGCCAAGCTCGTCCGTTCGTGCAGCATGACAATGGAGAACTCTCGCTGCTCCATCAAAGTCGATAAGAACATCACCGAACCGTTCGATGTCAGGAAAGGTCTTAGACAAGGCGACGCGCTATCATGCGATCTCTTTTACATAGTACTTGAGAGAATTGTACGAAACTCACAAGCCAACCCCGGAGGTACAATCTTCTTCAAGTCTGTACAACTACTCGCTTATGCCGATGACATTGACATTATCGGAAGAACTCAGCGGGCAGTCAATGGGGCATTTACGAGTATTGAGACCGAGGCAGCAAAGATAGGTTTAGCACACCCAACTTCGGCGTCTTGGACAGAACGCTACAATAGACAGATACAATTTTGAGGTAGTAAAGGATTTTGTCTACCTAGGCTCTATGGTCAACTCCGCAAATGACATCAGTAGGGAGATCACACGGAGAATTACTCTTGCCAATCATTGTCTCTATGGGCTAAAACGGCGATTGAGTAGCAAAGCCCTATCTCGAACTACTAAGGTAACTCTTTATAAGACATTAATCATCCCAGTCCTGCTGTATGGCGCAGAGGCATGGGCTTTGACAAAACCGGATGAGGATGGCCTTGGTTATTTCGAGAGAAAAGTTCTTCGGGCGATCTTTGGTCCGGTCTGCATAGACGGTGAAAGTACAATGCCGAACTATACGGCATGTACAAGGACATCGACTTAGCCAGAAGAGTTCACATACAGTGACTAAGATGGCTGGGTCATTTAGAGCGTATGGAGCCCAACCTTCCCGCTAAGAAAGTCCTCCAATCCACCCGGACGGACGGCACAGTAAAGGACGACCTCGCGGTAGGTGGCGCAAACAAGTGGAGGGGGACCTCAACCAACTTGGCGTGCGCAACTGGAGGCAGCTGGCTCGTAACCGTGCTGGCTCGAGAGGTTTGTTGGTTGAGGCCCAGGTCCACCCCGGACTGTAGCGCCATCTAAGTAAGTAAGTAAGGAGAGAGATGAGAGACGATGTAGCACTGTCAACTTCGTACTAGGATAAAAATGGAAGAGCACACAACTCTAAGGCCTTATAGGCAAGCCTTAGGTATGCCCCTCGCTACATGTAAGCATCCACTAAAGCTGAACGGTATTAGCAAGACCAACCACAGATGGGAAAACGGCTCAACCTCTCACATTTCGATATAGATCTGGCCTAAGCTGGACCAGAAACGTAGTACCGAGTTGGTCAAGCTAAAGCGATCACAGATCAGCTGCGTTGTCGGTGTCCTCACTGGGTCTTATGGGTCAACATGCCAAAAGACTTCTTCTCCAACGACTTCTGCAGGAGCAGTAGGGACGAGGAGGAGAAGGAAACCTTCCTTCACCTCCTATGCACTTGCCCAGCCCTGTCGCATAACAGAATGCTTCATCGAGGGGCCCCCTTCCTTGATGGCCTCGGCGAATTGGGGTCTTTAGGCGTCATAAGCATCCATCGCTTTATTAAAAGCTCCAGGTGGTTGTATTAGTCCCTGAGTGGTCTCATGGTTGATCCATGGCATCACAAAGGGCCTTTATTAGTCCTAGTGTGTCTGCACTATCGAGTAGACAGCCAACCGAAGCTAACCGTGTACTTTTATATTAACCAAGAAGAAAAAATATTGATAGGTAAACCACAAAATGGTAAAGGGCAGGTTCTTGTGCCTCAGAATGGATACTTCCACAAAGACACTGGAAATACTAAGTAAATATACAGGATAAACCTATGATCACTAGACTCGTCTTGAGTGAAACAAGGACTCACCTATTTTTTATGAAAATTTGTTGAAGACTTATGTGATAACATTAAAAGAATTAAGACATATGTCTACATGTACAATCGGAATAGTTTTCTTAGTTAATTTGTTGAATGAAAATCTAAAAAATTCTGAATGAAAGTCTAAAAAAGTTCTTGGTCATATGATCCAATATTAACCCGTTCGACCTTCTTTTGACAAGATCACGACGGTAAGAAAGTATCGAATACTCAAAGTGGTTATAAGCTTTTCCCCAGTTTTAAGATATCAGCAGCTAAGAATTATTCAAGGCACGACTGAAGGTAATTGAAATTGCTCAAGGAGCACTAAAGAATATACGTGCCTACATTAAAGCTTCTAATTGACAATGAAAACGAATTGAACCGCTGGGTAGCACACTGGGTCCCGCATCTGCGAAAAATATCTTCGGAATTCGAAAACTGTGTTATAAGATGTAGATCAATGTACAAGAACGTTTTTTTTTTTTATAATAAAAAGGAAACCCAAATCCCAGAGCACTCAGACCATCCGGTCCATTGTACTACCAGGCAGGAACCTTTTTTTGGTGCAGTGGTTGGAAAAACTTTGATGTAATTCGTGTTTCCTTTATAATCGGGTGGCTGATGATTGCTGTTCCCCGAGGATGATTTGTTGATCGATTATTAATTGGGAAGTACAAGTACGTTACTGTCGATTAACTTTTGCTGATTCCAAAGGCAATAAAGTGTATGAAAAACGAAATTTTAACTCTCAAAAAGTAGATGCGGCACTTTGATGAATGTACAATATTATATTATACTGTATACTAAAACCAAAGGTTCAAGTAAAAAAGTCTTTAATTTTGAACGTGTCTTATAACACTGCGCAAATTTAAAATCCTTGAAATTAGAAGCCACGCGACAAATAATATGTAATTTAAGGCGTATAATTATTTTAGCCCCTCTTTTAAGATTTAAATGATAATTTAGTTGAAATCAGAGAGAGATATTAGAGTAATTAAGAATCAAATACATATAGACTAGACATAAAGACAACTGTAAGTATATCAGGGCCGCAGACCGACTTCCTATCCAAATTATCAATATAGAACCAATGCCCGCTCTTCTTTTAAATATGTTCACAACTAATATACATTACTCACTAATATACGTACACTAAATTACATTACATTTAAGCCAACCATCCATCTTGAGAAAGCATAGAAATCTTAAAAGCAAAGTTTGAAATTTAACAGAACTATCACTTCGACTACCAGATGACAAGAAAATAATAATCTTTATTGTCCGTAGATTATGAAAGGTCAACTATATGGTATTACAATTAATAAGAAACGTTTTAGCAAGTTTCAGTAGTTAAACTAATTTAGATGATAAACATTTTTTTGTAGAAGCCAGTTTTCTTTTAATGAAGATGCGAATATGTATCTTTTTTTATTTCTTTAACTTGTTACTTACGCGCACTAGTTTGTGATATTGTTGTGATCAGGACGGCGATCAGCGTCACGGAGAATGTAGTCACCATGTTGTGACCAAAATTCATGAACGAGTTCTGGATGAATCAGTTCAATAACGTGGGAATTACCAAAGAGTGTTTGTTTTTTGTTTTTTTTTTTATCTCTGCTATGACGCGAAAATTATTGTCAAATACACGAGCTTGTTCATTCGCAACGGATAGAAGAAAACTGATTACAAAATTATTCGTCTCGCGGCTAATATCATCCACAACCACAGTGTTATGAGAGACATAATGCCGAGCCAAATCCAGAAGAACAAGTTTGTTTTAAGATTTGCGTTGAGTTACTCTTAAATGATTCTCTTTCGTTGACCTTCGATTTTATGCGAATGCTAATTAATAGTTAAAATAAGGAAAAACTATCTATATTTTGGATTTCAGTATTTTCTATTTTCCAAGAGAGTAAACAATTGTAGTACGAGTAGGTATATGACTCAGATGTTACAATTTGTTCATAGTTGTGTTGGGGTTACTGTACACGGAAGCTTCTGAAATAATCTTTGTAGGTCAAGCCCATATCGAAATGTTTGCCCTTATTAATCCAAGATATAATAAATATATAATTTGTACGTACATAAACATGTGTATGCATGCATATATAAATCTGACTTTGATATGTTAACCGAACCATAGATATGGGTTGTCGTACTCTGGATTTTTGTCATGAGTAAAATCCTGATTTTCGAAAGTATTTTAGTTCTCTGATGAAGAATGGTTTGATGACGAATGCCGGCAAGCACATGCAGCAAAACAAGAGACGTACAAAGCACAAAGCAGAAAAAGATTCTAATTACTCGCTTTGGAAGGCTATAAAAGGTATTAAAAAACCTCAAATTCAAGCCGCCCCAATTAGGAAAAATCAAGGCGAATGGGCCAGGCATGATAAAGAGAAAGCGCAAGTTTTTGCCACCCACCTGGAAGAAACTTTCAAACCGTTTGATGGACAAGCTCTTATTGAAAATATAAATACGTCTTATAGAACCAATAGCGTAATAAGAAATGCAACACTTACCGAACTTAAGGTAGAAATAAAGAAACTTAAACCTAAGAAGGCTCCTGGATACGACCTAATTACGGGAGAGGTTCTTAAAGCCCTACCAAGAAAAGCTCTAATTAAGCTTCCGTTCATTATAAACGCCGCACTTAGACTAGAATATGTTCCCAGTCAATGGAAAGTCGCCGAAATCATAATGGTCCTTAAGCCCGGAAAACCGCCGAATGAAAAAACGTCTTATAGACCGATTTCGCTTCTTCCAATTATATCCAAGGTGTTCGAGAGAATATTGATTAGCCGAATACAGCCGGTAATAGAAGAAAGGCATCTCATTCCGAATCATCAATTCAGCTTCAGAAGTAAGCATTCTACAGTTGAACAGGTGCATAGAATAACACATGTAATCGAAAAATCTCTTGAAGAAAAAAGGATTTGTTCAATCGTATTCCTTGACGTCTCTCAAGCCTTTGACAAGGTCTGGCACGAAGGCTTAAAGTTTAAATTACGACAAGTTCTGCCAGAGTACCCATATAATATTTTGAAGAACTACCTTACGAATAGACTATTCCGCGTCAAATGTGGAAATGAATATTCAGATTTTAAGGAAAAAATGGCTGGGGTGCAGCAAGGAAGCGTTCTTGGTCCAGTCTTATATCTATTATACACCCGTGATATACCGCAAGTAGAAGGCACTGAGCTAGCTACATTTGCCGACGACACTGCTATCTTGACAGTAGGTAAAACGGTCGAAGTTACTACAGAAAAACTGCAAGAAGCTTTGGATAGAGTAAATGAATGGACAAAGGTTTGGCGAATCGCACTTAACGAGACCAAATCTGTTCATGTAAATTTTACTTATAAGAAAATAAATAATTTGCCGATCTTTTCAAACTCGGTTCAAATTCCGTTTGCAAACGAGGCTAAGTATCTTGGAATGACACTTGATACAAAGCTGAAATGGAAAACGCACGTTAAGAAAAAACGCAAAGAACTAGATAATATATATAGAGAAATGTATTGGTTACTTGGAAAATATTCCAAGCTTAATATAGAGAACAAACTGCTTTTATATAAGCAAGTGCTAAAGCCCGTATGGACATATGGTATACAACTCTGGGGTTGTACCAAAATAACTAATATTAAAATTTTACAAACTTTTGAAAACAAAGTGCTAAGAGGTATTGTTAATGCGCCATGGTATATTCGAAATAGCGATATCCATAGAGATCTTGGCATTAAAACAATCGAAGACGAAATTCAAACCTACGCGAGAAAGCATAGAAGTCGACTAGAAAGTCACGTAAATATTACAGTCCTCCAAGTTTTGGAAGAAAGAAATTTACTGCGCCGTCTACAAAGAACCAAACCTTTAGACTTAGCGCGATAAGTAACCGCGTCTAAACTGCGGACCTGGAAGGAACTTCTAATGCGAAGGTCCCTGCAAAACGTCCTTATTACGTGAAATGAAAACTACTTGATAAGTCGAATACTTAGTTGTAGTAAAAAATGAAAACAAGTCTGTTTTGAAGGGAGATTTTTTAGTGGGTAAGAATCCCACACTGCTATGAGCACGTGCTGTCGATCCTTATAGTGTCTTGTTGAAGATTTTCACCTACCCTCGGAAAAAAAAAAAAAAAAAAAGGAGGCGTACAAAGCGGCGCTGCATAGAATGACTAGAGCTGTTCGCGAGCTCTACGAGTAGAGGAGAAAAAAGGAACATCGACTTCTCAGAAAGAAGAAAAAGGAGCATAAGAAGCGCTCGATCGAGGAGATTGAGAGACTTCATTATTCGAAAATTTTACCAAAAGGTAAAAAGAACATGCCAGGGTTTCAAAGCCAGAACAAAAGCCTGCAAGGACAAAAATGGCAATATAGTAGTAGAATCGCAGTCGGTGCTAAAGATATGGAAGGAAAACTTCTGCTGGCTGTTAAACGGCGATGATGACCAATATCCCGCTGTCAGGCAGAATGAGCCATTCAACAGTGACGATGATAGTCAAGACTCTCGTCAACCCGATCAAAATAAAGTAAGGATAGCGATATCTAAACTTAAATCCAACAAAGCTGCTGGAGCCGACGGCCTTGCCTCAGAACTTTTCAAGGCACTAGGAGATGAGCTGGTAAGGAGCATGCACCAGTTCATCTGTAAAATCTGATCGGACAAAAGTATGCCCGATGAATGGAACATCAGCATGGTTTGCCCGATCCTGAAGAAAGAAGACCTTCTGAACTGCGTCAACTACAGAGGTATAAGTCTCCTCAACACCGCATAAGATCATGTCTGCCGTATTATGTGATCGCCTAAAACCGATCGTCAACAACCTGACAGGTGCTTATCAGTGCGGTTTCAGGCTGGGAAAGTCCACCATTGACCAAATATTCACACTACGGCAGATCTTAGAAAAAACACATGAATATAAAATCGATACGCACCACCTCTTCATCGATTTCATTGCCAATGATAGCGTGTATAGAGACGAGTTATACAGAGCCATCTCTTCCAAGCTCGTTCGTTTCTGTAGAATGACGATGGAGAACTCTCGCTGCTCCATCAAAATCGGTAAAAACATCACCGAACCGTTCTATGTCAGGAAAGGTCTTAGACAAGGTGGCGCGCTATCATGCGATCTCTTTAACATAGTACTTAAGAGAATTGTACGAAACTCACAAGCCAACACCGGAGGTACAATCTTTTACAAGTCTGTACAACCACTCGCTTACGCCGATGACATTGGCATAGTCGGAGGAACGACGGGCCATCAGTGGGGCATATGCGAGCAATAATATCGAGGCAGCAAAGATGGGTTTAGCGGTCAATGAAAGCAAAACAAAATATATACTATCTACAAAAAAGGATACCCAATATCGAGTGTCTTGGACGGAACGCCACAATAGACAGATATAATTTTGAGGTAGCAAAGGACTTTGTCTACCTAGGCTCTACGGTGAGCTCCGAAAATGACATTAGTGGGAAGACCACACGAAGAATTACTCTTTCCAATCGTTGTTTCAAAGCCATATCTCGAACTACTAAGGTAACTCTTTATAAGACACTAATCACCCCAGTCCTGCTGTATGGCACAGAGCCATGGGCTTTGTGAAAATCAGATGAGGATGCCCTTGGTTATTTTGAGAGAAAAGTTCTTCGAGCGATCTTCGGTCCCGTCTGTATAGACGGCGAGTGGAGGAGAAGGTACAATGCCAAACTATATGGCCTGTACAAAGACATTGACTTAGCCCGAAGAGTTCACATTCAGCGACTAAGATGGCTGGGTCATTAAGAGCGGATGGAGCCCAACGTTCCCGCTAAGAAATCTTCAAATCCACCCTGGGTGGACGGCGCAGTAGAGGACGACCTTTCGGTAGGTAGCGCAAACGAGTGGAGGGGGACCTCAACTAACTTGGCATGCGGGACTAGAAGCAGCTGGCTCGTAAACGTGCTGGCTGGAGAGGATTGTTGGTTGAGGCCCAGGTCCACCCCGGACTGTAGCGCCAGCTAAGTAAGTAAGTAAGATGAAGAATTAGTAGGCATAGGATAAGTTAGTTAGGAGCGGAAGTGCGGCTTAGGGTGCTGGAACTTTGGCCATTTGGTCCATTGCGTTTTTGTTTTTTTATAATTTACGCGCACCGAAGGGGCGACGGGGCGCAATGGTCAGTGTGTCAGACCACTGCGCGTAAGGTCGAATCCCAGAAAAACAGCAAACGTTTTTCCAAAGTCCCACCTCTCGCGAACGTTTGACGAATATCTGAGAGTATTGTTGTCACGAAAAAGCTTCTCAAAAACAAAAGGTCTGTTCGCGTACCCGCCGAAAACAGCGAATTTTTCGAAAAGTTACGAATTTTTACGAAAACCTGTTCGAGTACTGAAATTTTTCCTAGTTTTTGACAGAAGAAAGCGCTCTCGAGAGAGTAAGAAATTTCCCCATCTGCGAATTTTAGTGCAAGAAATTTCTGTGGGCTAGTTTGTTAAAACTGTCAAATCTATCAAATCGCTGTATATGTGATTTTTGTTGGATTGTTCCTTCTTTTTCTTTCTTTCGCGTACAAATGGATTTGAGGTTTGACGTTTAAAAAGTGGGCAACTTCTGTGGTTCAACGCGTTAGTTTACTTTTTCGTAGTTTTACCTCTTTCTGAGAGAATTTTAGCCCAACTCGTGGAAATTTGACAAACTGCGAATTTTGGTGCAGAAAGTATGCGAACAGACCTAATATAAAAAATTGTCCTTCGGATATGGCACAAAACTGTAGGTCCCTTCGAGCGAAAACTATAACGCACGCCGAGTGGTTGAGGGAAGCTAGGCATAAGCCCCTCATGGGCTGCTGCGCCAAATATGTATGTATGTATGTGTATGCACTGAAGGGGTTATGAATACACCTTATTTTTTTTTTTACATAACGCTGGCGTAGGAAAGGATAGATAGAGAGAAAAAGACTGCAGTCGTTTGAAACTCAGATGTTGTTTCAGAAAAACTCCGCGGTTGGAGTCCCCTAACAGCCAACCTGAACTCCTTATGAAAGATATCATGTTTGCAAGTGGAGTATGCAAAGGGACCATAGTTCTCTGTGGATTCAGCGGTTTTAAAAATGCATTGTATTCATAAAGCAAGTAGTCAGGTATACTGATGCCTGTCCTGGCAGATATTGCGTTTATATGTGTATGTACTATACTTTCAGAGACATGGCAGATAGAATGTAGAGTCAAACGTAAACAAGCAAAACCACTTTTAGTTATTTATTTATTAAATATTTATTAAAATACAAATAAATTACAGTTTTAACTTACAACTACAGCACTAGCTACCAGGGCTTTCGGCTATTTTTATTTTGATAAATAAGAAGAGGTATTAAGGAACCAGAACGGGCCACCCCGCCGCGCACTGAAACTCACCGGTCCATGTGGACCTGGGTGGCAGGGTGGCCCACTCCGCCTCTCATATGATATTTTCTAATTTGATAATAGTTAGTAATTTAAAAAGGTTTATAATGTTTTTTTCTGAGGGATGAGATAGTATTTCACACAAATTACTATTACTGAACAGGTTATTCGATAAAGTTTTGATTTTTGGCCAGTGGAATTTGTTGTACCACAGTGGTCGACCGTAGCCACGGTGCTATCAATTACATGTATATCTATCCTATAGACTAAATGATATACCAAACTGCAAGATTGTATTCTATACATTGATGATACACTAATTTGCTCTAAATGCAAATACACAGCGGAGTTTAAAATCAAACTAAAATTGCGATATTGAAACTCCTTATTTTATGACAAAAGATGCATAAATTAAAGTAAAACGAATAAAAACAAAGTTAATGTATTTAGTTTTGAATTGTGAGACGAAGATTGAGATAAATGGCAAGTCCATCACAAACGTTAAAAGAATATCTAGATAACAAATTAAACCTAAATAAACACGTTGATTGCATATGTATGGAAATGTATGGAAATTGGAGACAAATTGGCTTTGATATAGCACTAAGTTGAATGCACATTACTTTCCGGGCTACAAAAGGTCGTACTGTTTTTCCACTCGTGTGATCTGGAAAATCCTGGGCTGATGCGAAAGTAAAGAAAGGTTTATGGATTGGTCGAAGGATATAAAAATGAAAAATTACTTTTACTCGTATTAAAATTTCATTAGACGTGAAAATAGGTAGGAGTCCCCGAACTGCTTAATTGTTTACAAACAAATAATATTCAGGTTACATCTAATTTTTTATTTTATTTTTTGCACTTTTTTGGGTTGATGATATCATAGTAGGAATGTAGGTGCACGTTCGGCTGGATTGTAGGGCACTTTCTAATGACTAACAATTTCATTGCTCTGATTGATTAAAGTACCTCTCAAGCTTCAGTGTAAATTTCTTCTCCGACCGAATGTGAAAGTACTAGCTGAGTTATAAATGCTTAGGTAAAGTCAAATTAGCTCAGTCTGGAATTTCTTTTGGTTGGCTTCGTATTAGTTGCGGTATTTTATCATTAAATTCGAGTCTCATACCTACGAGATTAAGGATACTGCTATACGGTAACACTAACATTTTAAGTGGATTTCATGTTCAGAAAGTTAGAGAAAAGTGCTTTACTTACTTATTTACTTAAGTGGCTCTACAGTTCGGGGTAAACCTAGGCCTCAACCAACAAGACTCTCCATTCTTTAACTAATTACCTCCAGTTGCGCACTACAAGTTGGTTGAAGTTCCTTTCAACTTATATGCGCGGCGGGGAGGCCCTCTGTGCTGTGAAGAGGCGATAAGGAATAATACTCATAAATTAGTACGTGAACATGAAATTTATCGTACGTTTTTTTGATATTAATTATAAAAGGAGGGGGATGAAAGTTATATCATTTGAAAGGTAATGTGTCATAGATTTGTAGAAAGAGAAATCATGAGTTTTTTTTTCTGTTAAGTCAGGTAAAATAAAGTGAATACACATACATGATTTCCCAATTCAATGAAAGCATTTTGATAGCGTTCATGGCTGAATGAGCTTAGATCCCTTTACCTTTCATACACGGGAGAATATTACAAAAAAAAGGTTATCTAAACAGACACATAGCGTTGTTTATCTCACTGTTTTTTTTTTTCTTCGGTCGAATTTCCACCATACTAGTGCTCGTGGTGCTATTTTTCTTTTGGCTGCAGCTATATACATGTAAATTAAATTATATTACGCAGTGTTTATATAAAAAAAAACTTTATTAGTTCAATAAACCGAATGGCAACGATTCTGCCTACAAAAAAGGTGAACAAAGACAGAACATTGATAACTTAAAATCTATGACTTAAATCCTAACTTAACGCTATTTGAGAAGAACATCCAACGACGGCATGCTCCTAAAGGTACTCATTTGTACGTGATAGAATGCGGGCAGTGTTGCCAAGTCGTTCTGACGCTTGAGCACCGTAATTAAAATGTTCAGCGTTAATTTTGACCTCTTGGGCACCAAAACCATCATTTTCTCAAAAACATATTCAAAGTACAATAAATTTAGGGGTTTCCAATAAGAAGTTTAATTTGGAATAGTGTACTATTCTGCCACCCGACAGGTAGTAAAAACTACGCCATTAATAAATATGGACCGATACACAAACGTCGCATTAAAGTTCTTAAAATTCGCTACAAAAATGGTGAAAATTTGGCTGAAACAGTTCGAAAAGTTAAAAGCTTACTCGGTCGACGTGAAGCACCTTCTCGTCCAGCAATTGCTAAATTGGTTCAGAAATTAGAGCGATTGGAACAAGTTTATGATGTAAAGAACCAGAATCGTGCCCATCGCGCTAGAACAATTGAGAATATTGCTTCTGCAGCTCGGAATGTGGCCGGATTTCCAGGTTTGTCGATTCCACATCGATCTCAGGAATTGGACATATCACGAACAACTCTCCACCGAATTTTGCATAAAGACTTGGATCATAAAGCCTAAAAGGTTCAGTTGACGCATGAACTTAAGCCTGCTGATCATCAGCAGCGCCGTAACTTTGCCAATTGGTATTGGAAATGCATGAAATTGGGCAGGAGGCATCAGTGGGTCTTTTTTTTTGAAAATGTTTTTTTTTACAGCTGGATATTGAAGGCATGAATGCGGGCGATGTATATTTCTAATAAGACCTCGCGACGTGCCACACAGGTGGCGAAATCATTTGCCCTTTGCAAGAAAAGTTTCCTGGCAGAGTCATTTCTCAAAATGGTGATCGAAATTGAGCGCCGAAATTGTGCGATTTAACACCGAACGACTCTTTGGGGACAAATGGAAGAGAAGTTTTGTGCCAACGGTCCCCAGTATTTAAAGTCAACATCCGTGCCGTTTTCGATGAAATAGAGCCGCTAATATGCGAAAATGTGATGAAAATTCTTATCAAAAGAGCCTGGATGAGCAACTGAGGTCATGAAGGTCATTTGACTGATATTGTTTTTCATTATAAATGGCAACCCCTTCTTCTATCGATTTAAATAAAAATCAAATCTTATTTCATAAAAACTACGGGTTTTCTTGACAAAATGAAACCTCCAATTGGAAAATACTTTAGTACCAATTGTGGAAATTACGTTTTCAGAAATAATATAGTAAGTCGAAACGTAGTATCTCGTCATTAAACTTCAAAAGAGAATGGAATACATATACTTAACTACAATAGTATAATAGGATAGTTGCATTCAGAGAAAAAAAACAGTTTATAGTGTGCAGCTGCAGCGTTAAAAAGGCACTAAAATATTTTTCTGAGCACTAAAAAAACGCCCAAGCATCAACTCGAGGTGCTTGGGCACTTAAATTTAAATGTTAAGCACTGAAATGCGGGTCCAGCAATGTCGAAGAATCATGTTCCATACAGCATGGACGTACTGTCAGCGGTATCCATGCCAGACTCATGGGAAGCGAATGTTCTGCTCCGAGTTTCTCCATGCGCGGCAGACTCATAGGAAGCGATGTTGAGCTTGGTGTGTCTGCATGCGCGGTGAACGTATTCGGTGTTAACTTATACGTATATACCTGTTTGAAAAAAAAGTTGGACCCCTTCCGGCAGAAATCCTTTTAAATAAGTTAATTTGAGCTAATGGAGAGCATGCAAAAAAATTTCAAGACTTTCGGAGGGCCCCGCTTTTCGGAACTCCAGCCAAATTCATTTCCAGGGGCGACGCAGTAGAAAGATTTCACCCCAGGTGCCGCGAACAATTGGAAAGGGACGACAACCAACTTGACGCGCGCAACTTGAGGCAGCTGGCTGATGGCCGAGCCGGATGGAGGGGCGCAGGTCCAATCCGGAGTGTAGCGCCATCTACGAAGAGAAGAAGCCCGAACTATGCCGGAAAAGCATGGACAATTTAGATACACGTATCCTGTGTTGTCAGAGGAGTCGTAATGGGTATTTGTCGGATTATTTATTTATTTAGCGTATGACAAGATACATTTTACATAAACTATAAAATACATATGTAAATGTAAAGTATATTATACTCGATTACAGGCATAGAGTTATAAGTAGTGCACATTGATTCAAAATTGAATGTCAAGGTTCTTTTGCCATCGGATAGCAGCGGGAGAGGCAGTGATGAAATCGTTTGGTTCGCCGTAGTACTTTCGAAGGTCGCATTCGGTGGTCATGTGTTTGGTGTTCTGTATTGCAGTGCCACAGTCGCAGTATGGTAAATCAGACGCTCCCCATTTGTAGAGTTTTGCCGCACATCTGCCATGGTCCGTTCGCAAACGGTTAAGACTCACTCATGTTTTCCTGTGTAAGTCACAACCTGCTGGTTATGATGGATCATGTGATCATGGTTGTAGGATCATGCGAAATAAGTCGTTCACAAAAGAGGAACTACATTCGTTCTTCCATACTTCCGTTGCGCAGAAGTTAAATTCTAGTGTCAGTCTTAGGGGAGGACGCCGTGATTTAAGTCGAGATATTACACTAGACTCAATGTCGTTGTGGATTGGCAAGATGAAGTTGGCATTAAGTTTGTTGAACTCATGCAGTAAGGCATTTTGACGACGGAGTTTGGATTATGCTTTATGCCTAAATTCGATAGACTAAAAAACATAATAAAATTAAGAAGAAAAATAGTTTGACAAAGTCTTATGTATTTTACTAAAAAAACGAGAAAATCTGCACTCTTATTGAATCACCCTTTAGGTAGGTAAAGTGGCGGTCCAAAAAGAACCCAATTAGCGCTTAAGGTGCGCCGTTTTGTTACCACGGACTCGTGTATACCTGTTGTAGTGGTTAGTTAAAAAGGGATGTTAAGTTTAAATCCAGCCCGTGGAGTTCAGGAAGAGGATTAGTTCTCCAATCCTCTTGTCCGCTATCTCTCTCAGATCCTCGAAGAAGGGTTCGCCAAGGGTTTGCTGTCTGATCCTTGCCAGGGCCAGACATCTGCAAAGGAAATGACATAGAGATTCTTTCTCATTAATATCCTTGCAGCTCCTACAAAAGGTGTTGTGGGGGATACCAAGCTTGGCCGCATGGTCTCCAACTGGCCAGTGACCTGTGATAATAGCTACGATTTTGGAAATAACTGGTCTTGGTTTGCCTAGTAACTCTTTTGACCTGGGTTTGTTGAAACTGGGCCACGTCTTCCTAGATATGACACAGCTTGTGAGGTTGTTCCACCCGCGATTGGCTAGCTGGAGGAAGTGAAAGTGAATATAGCCCTTAACGGCACCAAGCGGAATGTCGACTCTTTCTGCTAGACAGCCGTTAAGGGCCGACCCTCGCCTGGCCAGCTCATCAGCACGTTCATTACCCTCATGGTTGCTGTGCCCTGGGACCCAGATGAGAGTGATTCTCGAGTGAGTGCTTTGTTGATTCAATTCAAACCGGCATTGCTCTACCAGTTTTGAAGAGATGCAGACCGCGTCAATGGCCTTGATGGCAGCCTGGCTATCCGAAAAAATAGCGATATTGTGATTAGATGTAGGAAAATTGTTTAGCAGGCGGCAGGCTCTCGAATCGCAAGAAGCTCCGCTTGGAAAACGCTAGCAGAGTCTGGGAGACGGAAGGACCTTGATATATTCAGCTGGTCAGAGAAGATGCCTGCGCCGACTCCGCAGTCCATCTTCGAACCGTCCGTGTATATGTATCCCTATATCATAGTTGCAGGTAACGCTTCCGTTCTTCCATTCTTCTCTGGAAGGGAATTTTGCTAAGAAAGATTTTCTGAAGTTGAGTTTGGGTATCATGTAGTCGGTCGAGGGCGCAACCAGTTCGCTTGGTATCCTCTCCAGGACCTTGCCGTGACCATATGGCCTTGTGGTCCAGCATCCATATTCCCTGAGCCGAACTGCGCTGCATATAGCTGTGTCTATGATGTGTAGTTCGAGAGGGATCAGATGCAAGATCACACTGAGAGCATCTGTTGGACAAGACCTCATTGCTCCTGTGATACCCACGCACGCCGATCTTTGTACTTTTTTTATTCTGTCGATATTGTACTATTTGCTCAAAGCTGGCCACCAAACGATAGCGCCGTAAGTCAGAATTGGACACACAACGGCTGTGTACATCCAAAGGGTCATCTTTGGCTGGAGTCCCCATTTCTTACCGAATGTTTTATTACAGGCATAGAAGGCTACCTTCTTAATTCGCTGTTCTATTTTGAGTTTCCAACAAAGTTTCGGGTCTAGAACCGTGCCTAGGTATTTTGCACTGGAGCAAAGCGAGACAGGCTGACCATCTAGTTTGGGGGGGTGAATGCCGATACCTTGGTTTTAGTGGTAAACAGCATCATTTCAGTCTTCTCCGGATTTACTCCGAGGCCACAGCTTGTAGCCCATGAGTGTACCTTATCCAGAGCCCTCTCCATGAGTTGACTTATCGTGGAGAGGAACTTTCCTGATACTAGTATAACCATATCATCCGCGTACGCAACCACCTTAAAACCCTCCCTATCAAGTCGCACCAAGATTTTATTAATCGCCATTAACCAGAGCAGGGGGGAGGTGACTCCGCCTTGTGGAGTTCCTCTGTTTACCGTCTTAGTTGTACTACTGTTGCCTAGTATTGCATGGATTATACGAGTACTGAGCATAGAAACTATCCATTGGCTAATAAAGCCTTCTACACCTAACTCGGTGAGAGATTCCTGAATAGATTCAGTGAAAATGTTGTTGAAGGCTCCTTCTATATCAAGAAATGTGGCGAGAGTATATTCTTTGTAGTGAAGAGTTTTTTCCACTGTACGCACGACCTCATGAAGAGCAGTTTCTGTGGACCGTCCTTTGAGATACGCATGCTGGGATTTCGACGGTGTAGAACTCAGGTTATCGCGGATATGGAAATCTAGGATACGGTCTAAAGTTTTCAAAACAAAGGGGGAGAATCACCCTTTACATCTTTACAATATATCAGAGATGTGATCCGTTACGAAATTGTACTATATCGTACGATTGAAAACAGTTTCGGTTCACGAAAGCTTGGTCCAAAACTGGTACGAAACCGGTGCAAAAATAAGGTACTAAACAGCGGTACTATATTATCGAGTACGAAACTTTTTGGTACGATATGTATGCTGTGAAGATTAGTTTCCGTTCACTGTATGATTGAATCACGATACCCAAATTCATACACTTGTGACTACTGCTCACAAAACTACCTTCCCATAAACAGTGTTCATAATAACAATTTCTTGCAAAACAAGTAACATTATCTTTATCAATAAGTTTAACGTCTGCAAAAATGATAATCAAGTCAGTCAGTGCTTATAATTTGTTTTAGTTGGTCATTATGTCCGAAAGTGGAAACTACTGCCATTGGCTTGGAACGCAACTGACGAGAAAAACAAAAAGAAAATATACTAAGGCCCTCTTCAGATTCTTCAACAAGTATCAACATGCCGACATGTTGTAAGTATACGTACGGTTTAAATCGATGGGCTTTATAAGCTGTTTAGCATAAAATAGGCATAGGGTGATGTAGTCAGTAGTCGGCCCCTTAACTTTTTTTTACGTTTAATTTGCTTTTAAAAATCGGTTATTATAATAAAGAATAGATCATAATAACTGATTTATTGGAATGTGTTAATTATGAAATTCAAGACATTTTTAGTGTATTTACTACCTAAAACAAATTATTTGCAAAAATGTTAATGAAAACCTCATTTTTGAGTAGTCGGCCCCTCTACTTCAGAAGTCGGCCAGTTGAGTATTTAGTAGTCGGCCCGAGTCTTTACATCCAGACTTTCACTATTTTAACTAAGGTTAAAAGTTAATTTTTCAACTTTACAATAGGTATTTATTAATTCATAAAAACCATCAAAGTACATACATATGTAGCTATCATATAGCTCTCCAGCCACTCTCTGACCTTCCCAAAATCCATTTGTCTGGTATACTCTGGATTAGATCTTGTGGTAGACGGACGTATGGAACCAGGACTAAAGGGGGTAAAGTTTCACCATTAGCACTAAAAACAAAATAGTGACTGTCTCCTTTTCGTTGCCTTGGCTAACCTTATAAAGGTTTTTCCAGCCTTTAGGTGCCAAAACAATCCCAGATTTCGGAGATATGCTGAACGATCTTTCGTCCCCATTTAAAATCCTGGAAGGGTCTTCAAGAATATCTGCAGCATCAATTTCCTGCACATAATTTTTTAGGTCTGAAAACCACTTCCTGACCGACTCTTCGGTAACTATCGCCCGACCTTTTGAGAGTTCTGAGGGACAGTTCAGGATGGCGCTGTAGGAACCCGTAGTACCAAGTCTTTCCTGGTAGACCGTCTTTGAATTGTGTTCTTCGATTTTCTTCTAAAATGATTTTTTGCACCGTGTTTAGCAGATCTGTTGGTGTTTGTGGAAATCCACATTTTGCTAAGTTCAAAAGCCAGTCTACCAGGGTCTGTTCTTCTGCTCTACTAAGCACAGTATCCGGCCCCATTTGTCATGGCTTTTCCACAATTCTCCCATGAATTCGGTCTTGGATTGTCGTTTTTAGGACTCGGAATTCCTTGCTTGCTTTCCTTATTGGCCAATTTTCCTCCCTGATCTTTTTCAAGGCCTCATTAAGTGCCTCTTCTGAGTACTTATGGAAAGCACGTTTTGGCCGTCCTTCAGATTTGATCAAGCTTTAATAAAAAATAGTTTTTTGAGCCGTTAATTTGCCCCTATCTACCTATCTATTATAATTTTTTAATCTAAAATATTGAAGGCCGACGAAACAAAACCTATCTCCTAAAGTCAGCCGTCCATTCTTTCGTTTCGTTAACAGGGGGCCGACTACTAAAAACAAGGAAGAAAACTTACAAATTTTATCAAAAATCAATCATAGCTGAAGTTAGTTTTGAATTTGCATAGTTAGTTAATCAAAACCAAAAAAAACTCAATCGTCGATAGTCGGCCAGGGCGGCCGACCTTAGAAGAATCACACAAAAAATGTCTTCTTAGGTCGGCCTCTCTCTTTTTATTTAAAATAACTTTTTTTTTTAGATTTGTGTTCAATAAACAGTAAAAAGAATCTATTAATAAGATAAATATAATAATATAACGGTCTTAACGTCAATATTTCACTGATTTTAAGCCTTTTTTGTAAATCACTTCCACTATTTTTTTACTACTAAAATCCAGATGTTTCACTTCAGACAAGAACTTGAATCAAAGTGACAATTTTTACGAAGAAACTAGCAGCTGCATTGCAACAACCTTTTGCTCACAGACAGGAAAACCGTGAACCTTTTGGAAAAAAAAAATTGCATGTGTGTTTTACAAACGCATGAACTATTACGCATCATTTTTTGGCGCGGCGGCCGACTACTGAAGAGGGCCGACCTTACATGCCATCACACTATCTAATTTTTCTTTTAATGGCCATTATTTTTTTCATTATTTACAAAGTTCTATTACTTAATTTTTTCTGAAGAATAAAATGAATTGATTTAGCTACACATTTTATTTAATTGCGGTACGAAACGACAGAAAAAGTACGATCCAAAACTGAACTACATACAATTAGGTTATGAAATGGTACGAAACATAAGAAATACTTTCGGATCAGACCGGTACGAAACTGTGCTCGTACAAGCGAGTTTAGTTTCGTACCGGTCTGAAACTAAACAAAAAATTGAATACTGGATCACATCTCTGCAATATACATATGTAGTAATTTGTAAAATACCTATTTGAAAAATAAAAAGCTAGCAATACATCGTGAAAGTCTAGAACGTAGTATAGTCCGCAGAACATATTCTTTGGGTAGAGATTTGAGCAGCTATTTTTTATAACTCTAACTAAATTCTCCCGCTGCATGTTCTGCTAAACTGCTGATTTACTTCTCTCAGTCGAATGAGTTACAAAAGGTGTTTCGTTCAGTTTGATAGAAGCGTTGAAGTTTACCCATATGTGCTCGCACAGGTTCCAGTTATTATTTACAGGCCTATAACCAGACAGAATATGTTTCGAAGTTATGACGCGTCTTTTCTTTTATTATTTCTGTCAGCATTTTACATCCGTGTATCAGAATTTGCTGAAGAATATGGCAACCCACAATATGAGAGAAGTGAATGTCCTCTTACCATTTAAACATATCAAGTTGTCCCTTTATTACTATCTTTGGTCTAACAAACGAATGATGTTTCTCAGGAAAATATCTCATAACTTTTCATTTTGCATTTATTTTCGTGTGTATTTATTCTATAATGTCGAGTGATTACTTAAAACCTATGCAAGCGGATCCAGCATCCATCTGGACAATCCTTTGCTAAATTTCTACATCTAGTTCGCTAAATAATAAAATTTTAAAAATTTGCATCTTCACGGCGACGTTTCATGGGGCTATCTCCAGTATAGCAACGATCGAGCATCTCCAGCAGGGTTGTCTGCTTCATTTTCTTCTCAACAGCAGTCTTTGGCGAGCTGGTGGGTGCGGAGGTATTTGTCTTGGTATCATTACTTTCTGTCGCCTGATTGTCATCCTCTGTGCCCGATGTTTCTGTCAATGCAACGCATGCCAGCATATCATCATCGTCTGAACTGGCAAATAAATCCGGAGATATGTGCGGCACAGTTGTTGGGGTCGTTTTGTCCTCCTTTTCTTGGCGTTGGATGGATGATGACGAACTGTTTTGTTGCTTCTTCGCCGCCTTTGTGAAAAGCCGTTGTATACTACTCGATGTCGTCCCGTTGACATGGCAAGTGCAAATGAAATCATAGAGAGCGTTGGGCGCCAGTTTCTGATCTTGGAATTTCTTTAGATGACGCCACAACTCCTTCACTGTCACGTTGTTCTCAATGAAGAATGTGTGTATCCTGTGAACAGCGTCACGCAGTTCCTCGTCACCAAATGTGAAGTACACCAAAGGCCTCTTGGCCACAGTGCACGCCATTAGTTGGATAATGGCTTTAAGAGTGGCTTCTCCGCCAAATGCACCACATCCCCAGTTGCCAGACGCAACACCGGGGGCTATTGTGTCGAGGGGGTGGAAGAATCCCACATACGCTTTATTGAGTTCGCGCAGCATAAGGTCCTCGCGATACTGATGCGAAGTCTTCACAAAAGGTAGGGCATCAATGGCGACGATATGCGTTTGCTTACGACGACTGCTATCAAACGGAGTGCTATCTTCGTAGTCACCATCCCAGACAAACGAGGACGCATATCCCTTGTACTTGCTGTAGCGCTCACAACCGACCATAATCAGTGATTCTGTGGGCCGCAGGCACTCGGTGAAGAGCTTACTAATCAACAGCTCAGGACATATGCAGAAGCGGATCTCCTCCTGGACGCACCCAGTGCCAAGCACCCCCCCGCCGATAAATTTATTCGCGAAGTCAACCTGCAGTAGGCCGAGCCCTTGATCCTCGATCGTCCCACACGAAGTAACGTGCAGTGGTGTCACCGCCAACGGTGCTTCTATTTGCGACCAGTTTGGGAGCTCCGTGCTCGACATGCTGCGGCGAATGAAAGTCACAACGCCGGTAGGTGTCCTATTGCACACCCTCTTGAAGTAGTGGCAGATGCACTTGATCTTCTCGATCACCCTATGGCCACGCGATTGGAACAGACTGTTGAAGTTTATTTCCGGAAACGTGCCGTACTCTGACTTCCGCTTCATTGTATTCCGCCGCGGAAAGGTACACAGGAATGCGTTCGCCAGCAGGCAGGCCACCTGAAGCTGCGTCAGCGATACAGAACGGTTCTGTCCCTGCTTTAGGAGCGGAATACCAGCTTGGACTATCGACGGCAAGCGCAGCGCCAGGCGAATGATCTTCGGTAGCAAGTCCTCGAAAAAGGCCTCCGACTCAGATTCGTCCAGTTCCTCTTCAAAGAGTTCGTGCAGCGAATGAAAATGCCATAGCTCACTGTACTTCGAGTTATACGAGAGTATCGCCGTTTCCAGCTGCCTACTGGTCTTGATGGGTCGCAGCAGAGCCTGCTCGACCATTTTCCATCGCCGCTCGATTGTCACATCACCGTTGGATCCTAAGACAGGGTACTGGCTCTTGACGGAGCATGGCAACCGCACATGATTCGCATCCCAGCGATCTTGTCCTTTCAGTGGTCGTGGAGCTTCGCACTCTTCACAGCGGATGGGGAAATGGTACAGTACAGAGTCCTGTTCCGACGGTCGAACGGGTGGTACATGATCCAACTCGAACTCGTTCAGATATCGATGGATCTCGTCCATAGAGCAGCCACGCCAGGAGACATTGTCATTGATGGAGGAGTCCATTGAGCGCCGCGGGAAGGACCACTGAGGCAGCAAAAGGATTTTGCTTATATACTGTAGATTATATAAAAGGGAAGTTATTTTAGAGGGAAAATCCGTCGCGGGTAAAAAACAAAAATTTTCGCTTCTTTCAATTTGCATGCAAATCCGTCATTGCCGACTTACAGCTTTCAAAAATGTGCTCAGTTTGACAGTTGGTAGCACACGGTTCTCTCACTGATGGACTGTGGGAAGTGTTGATAAAAATGAAAGAACAGTCTGTGTCAAACACAGTTTATTTTTTTTAAATACACATCTTTGCTACGATTTGAAATTCGAGCTCCTGTTGTTAGTTTTTTGTTAAAAATTATAATGAAATATGTGAAAATATAATGAACATTCATATAGTCATCTGATTTCAAGATCTAGGTAACTTGATTTTTGTTGTTTTGAAATATCGGCAAAAAGAGTTTTACATTAAGTTTCTTCTTGCTCTGAACGGCAAAGGTTATCTCGTTTGTTCAGTTTTCGCACTTCCCAATAAATATTAACGGGGAAGGAATATGACTAGGGTTGTTTATTAATTACATTTCCATACATCATAGGTAACTAATAACGTTGTTAACTCAAAATTACAAAAAATCAAGTTACCTAGTTATTGAAATCGGGTGATGATATATACACACATACATTTTCAATGACCTGCTAATCCTTCATGAGGGTCCCGAGGGTAGGATGCTCAGGTGGACCCTCCATTCTTCTCGATCCTCCGCCATTTACTCCAACTCATCAAGAAAATATAATGAAATTATATTAAAAGTATTTTATGAATTCAAATGGAACACACTGCTAATGGATCTTTGTCCCTTATTCGCATCAACTAAAATGTATACTCGTATGTGTTCTGATTCCGAATTTTGTTCAGGACTCGCAGAACCCAGTTTGACGAAGTTTTGAAATTCCTTTTGGCAGTAACAAAATTTAACAATATTATTCAAAGGCAAACAAATTAAATTTCTTAATGGAGGGATACGCTTTCAGATATCGTTTTTAGTTTTTTAATATTTGGCCTTAAGTTCTGATCCGGGTAAGATCAGGATAATAAAGCAGCCCATTGTGTGTTTTTAATTTAATTTTTTTTTAAATTATTGTTTACTTTAAAGTAGTGATGTGTCAATTGGAATTCATGAACCGGTTCAAATCGAGTTACAGCTAAACCGAGTTAAAGTAAGTAGGTAGGTAGGTAGGTGTGGTAGTTGTTCTAAGAAAAGAGAAGAACCCAATTAGCACTAGGTGCCGTTTTGATACCACAAAACTCGTGTACCTGGATATAAAAGGTGTGTTGGTGTGGAGTCTCTAGATCCAGCCTGTGAAGTTTAAAAAGATTATTAAATCTGTAAGGTTTCTCCCTGAGACTTCCTCAAGGGAATCGAAATAGGGTTTTTCCAAAGCTCTTTGTCTGGTCCTAGCTAGTGCCGGACAGGCTCAAAATAAGTGGATACGGGTTTCATTCTGATTTGCGACATTGCAACAGCGACAGTGTGTGTTGTGTGGGAAATCTAGTTTTGCGAAGTCGGTTGTTTTTGATTTATTACAGTTTGGCCACATCTTTCCAGATATGACACAGTTTGTTAGCCTAGTACATCTGAGGTTGGCTTGGACAAAGAAATTTTGAGGATATTTCTGCTTTGACTGCTCCAAGCGGAATCTGAACTGATTCCGATTCTGTGAAAGGCTGAACCTTGCCTAGCCAGTTCATCCGCAAGTTCGTTTCCATAAACGTTACTGTGCGCTGGAACCCAAGTCAGGGTTACCTTGAGTTGGCTATCTAGTGAAGCTAGCTCATTTTGGCATTCAAGCACCAGCTTGGAGGATGTAGTAACCGATGCAATGGCTTTGATGGCTGCTTGGCTATCAATAAAAATAGCGATCTTTTGCCTCGGCGTTATATTGGTGTGTGTTTTGATCTGACGGCAAGCTTCCCGGACGGCAAGCTTCCCGGACAGGCGAATAATTTTGCCTGGAACACACTGCCAGAATCCGGAAGCCTATATTTAGATTTAGAGATGTTTAAGGATTCGGAAAACACACCCGCACCGACTTCATGGTCCATCTTTGAACTGTCTGTGTAGATTGTTACGTCGAAATCCTTAATCACTTGCCCATCTTGCCATTCTAATCTTGTGGGGAATTAAACGTCGAAGCGCTTTGTGAAATTCAATTTGGGTATCATGTAATCTGCGGTAGGCAAAGCAAGTTCTCTCGGCAGGGAGTTTTAAATGTTACTATGCCCATAGGGTTTAATAATCCAGCACCCAGACTCCCTGAGTCTTACCGCACCGTGTGCTGTGGTGTTTATTATGTGTAGATTTAAAGGTACAAGATGCAAAAAGACTGTTAGAGCATCGGGTTAAACCGAGTTAAATTTATATCAAACCGAATTTGCAAAACCGATGGAACGAACCGAATAATAAATGCCAAACCGAGTTGAACACACGATTCGGTTTGAGTTGGTAAGGATAAGTAAATACAATGCATTAACATATGAATGCACCAACAACATCGGCTGAGCTTCTGGTTCCACTTATACAGAGAGCTTGGGAAGCTGAGAGCTTTCCTAACGAGTGGAAAAAGGGAATGATCGTCAAGCTTCCTAAGAAAAGAAATTTAATGGAGTGCGGAAACTTGGGGGGGTATCTGCGTGCTGCCTGCTGTAGCTTAGATAATAGCTAAAATCATCCTGGAGCGAATCAAACAACACCTCGAAGATACACTCGATGCCGAACAAGCAGGTTTCCGCTCCGGATCCTCCTGTGCCGACCACATCAACACCCTGAGGATTATCATCGAACAGTGTGTTGAATATCGATCGCCACTGCACCTGCTGTTCATCGATTTTGAGAAGGCGTTCGATAGTGTCAACAGGGAGTTTATTTGGCGTGCCTTACGCAGGAGAGGTATTCCCGATAAACTAATTGCTATTATCAAAGCTACATATGAAGGCTCGAAATGTCACGTTCTGCACAGGGGAAGGTTGTCTGAGGAATTTGAGATCCAAAGTGGGGTAAGACAAGGCTGTATCCTTTCACCAATATTATTCCTATTGGTGATTAGCGATGTGCTTCATGCAGCTTTGTCGACGGGAAACGGAGGAATTCGATGGACTCTTACATCTCAACTGAAACATCTTGACTACGCTGACGATGTACGCTTACTCTCCCACAGAATTATGGACCTCCACCAAATGACAGCAGATGTGGAGAGGGAGGCAGGCGTCGTCGGGCTGAAAATTAATACGGCAAAAACAAAAATTATCAGCCTTGGAACTAACTCATCGGCTCCAATATGCATTGCTGGACAACCGGTAGAGAGAGTAGAGGATTTCCAGTATCTTGGGAGTATTGTCTCGACCGATGGTGGAACCGAACTGGATATAGC
Organism: Brachypalpus laphriformis; assembly: GCA_945910035.1. Classification (NCBI taxonomy): domain Eukaryota; kingdom Metazoa; phylum Arthropoda; class Insecta; order Diptera; family Syrphidae; genus Brachypalpus; species Brachypalpus laphriformis. Next base: position 254,502,462 of record OX246754.1, read on the forward strand.
CAACAGGATCGCCAAAGCAAAGTCCGCGTTCGGGTCATTGTCCAAAATATGGCGAAGCAATGCAATCAGTTTGAGCACCAAGATAAGACTGTTCCGCTCCAACGTTGAATCCGTGCTGTTATATGGTTGCAGCACGTGGAGAGTGACCACTACTATCACCAGAAAGCTGCAAACGTTTGTTAATAGGTGTCTGCGCAATATCCTAAGGATTTTCTGGCCCAATCGTATCTCTATCGAACACCTTTATGAGAGAACGGGTCAGGAACCAAAAGGCACAACCATCCAACGGCGGAAGTGGCAGTGGATTGGTCACACGTTCCGTAAGGGTGACAGCTCCATAGGGAACTATGCTATGCAATGGAACCCTCTAACTCAGGATGTCAGAAGACCTGGCGGTCCGAGGAGAACATGGCGCAGAACAGTCGAAAAGGAGGCACGGCAGTTAGGGAAAAGTTGGGGAAAACTCAGACACATTGCCAGAAACCGTACACGATGGGGCGTAGGCGTAGTCGAGGCCCTAGGACCCACAAGGAGATACAGGACGTAAGTAAGTAAGTAACATATGAATGTACCCGTATATTAAGTCGAGTTGGAAAGCAGTCTATTGTTTTTATACAAACCGATTTGCATTGCTCGATTCCATACCTATTTGGAATCCGGTTACGGTTCGGTTTCTCATGAGACGGTGCCACCTGAACAACTTGCTCTTGTTTTCTCTCGTTGTTGGTTTTTTTCTCTCATAGTTGGGTTAGTTTTTTTTTTTTGCGAATGCGCTGTTTTGGCGTGTGTTGCATAGAACGAAGTCAATTGAGCGTATGCATACCGAGTTAAACCGAGTTGCAAACTGATTCAATATTTACCAGTATTTGAACTCGTATTCGGTTCCGTTTTAGTTTCCTATATGACGGTGGCATAGTTTTGTTACAAACCGTGTTAGCCAACCCGGTTTGCAATTCGGTTTCCTTAAATTCCAATTCGGGTAAACTGGGTTTGAGAAATTTTCAGTTTGTTATATCACTACTTTAGAGTATATACACATTGACTTAAAACTAGACTTATAACTATTAATTATACGTATATTAGGCCAACACTAGGGACCCAACGTATTTCAAGTGAAATACATCAATTATCTATCAGGTTTTTCTTTTAATATTAAGATATTTATATAAACTAATTGCTTAGTTTTTGGATCAAATAAGGATTGTTTTTCTGATGAATCCATACGCAGCTCACTTTTACATTAAACGCAAAGCAACAACAAAACAAAAATGAGTATAATTTAGTTAGTAATAGCTATAGAAAGTGAGTACGGCGAATTGATTTCAATCTCAATCTCAATCGTAGGTGGCTTTGTTCATCAAAATTGTTTGCCTTCGCTCTAATAAACTAGGGCAACAACCTTCACGGACCAAAATAGTTTGTTTGACTGTACTTTTTCTGCGCTTTGTTTCTCAAAGGTTGTTGTTATGGATCTAAATTTCAGATGATTCTACTTCAATTCATTTTTTTTTTCCCGAGGGTAGGTGAAAAATCTTCCATAGACACTATGAGAATAGTAAGCACGTGCTCATAGTAGTGTCAGATTCTTACTGACTAAAAAAACACCACCCTTCGATATAAATTTGTTAGATATCGCAACTAAGTATAAATTTATCAAGCAATTTTTCTATCACGAAATAAAAACGTTTGGCAGGTTACTTTCCACTGAAGGAACCTGCATATTTCGCAATCTAGACGCGGTTAATCATTATCTCGCCAAGTCGAAAAGTTTCGTCCTTTGTAGTCGGCGCAATAAATTGCTCTCATCCAAAATTTGTAGTACTGTATTGTTGACATGTCCGATTAGTCGGTTTTTATGCTTTCTCGCGAAGCTTCTAGTTTCAGCTTCGATTGTCGGAATTCCGAGATCCCTGTGGATATCGTCGTTTCTACTATACCACGGTGCTTGGACAATTTCTCTTAACACTTTTTTTTGAAAAGCTTGTAAAATATTTGCATTTGTTTTCTTGGTACAACCCCAAAGTTGTATACCGTAGGTCCACACCGGCTTTAGCACTTGCTTGTATAAAAGCAGTTTGTTTTCAGTACTGAGCTGGGAATGTTTTCCGAGTAACCAGTACATTTCGCTATATTTGATTTCGAGTTCTTTACGTTTCATTTTCACGTGCGAATTCCATTTCAGTCTTGCGTCGAGTGTCATTCCCAGGTATTTGGCCTCGTTTGCAAAAGGTATTCGGGCCGAGTTTAGGAAAATTGGCAAGTCATTAGTTTTCTTGTAAGTGAAATTCACGTGAACAGATTTAGATTCGTTGAGGGCGATCCGCCAGTCCCTCGTCCATTCATTTACATTATTCAGTGCGTTTTGCAGTTTTGCAATCGTTTCTTCGATTGTTTTACCTACTGCTAGGATAGCGGTGTCATCGGCAAACGTAGCAAGGATAGCGCCATCTTCGTTCGATATATCACGAGTATATAGCAAATAGAGAAGCGGCCCAAGAACGCTTCCTTGCGGTACGCCGGCCGAAATTTCCTTGAGCTCGGAGTATTCGACACCATGTCTAACACGAAAGAGTCTATTCCCGAGATATGATTCTAGAATATCGTATAAGCATACAGGAAGAACTTGTCGTAGTTTGGATTTCAAGCCATCATGCCACACCTTATCAAAGGCTTGCGAGGTGTCAAGAAATACGCTTAAGCAAATCTTTTTTTCTTCAAGTGCTTTCTCGATTACGTCAGTAATTCTATGCACCTGGTCAATCATCGAATGCTAACTTCTGAACCCAAACTGGTGGTCAGGGATAAGATTATTTTCTTCTATAACCGGTTGGAGACGCCTTAATAACATCCTCTCGAAAATTTTAGGTATGACTGGAAGAAGCGAAGTTGGTCTATACGATTTTACTTCATTTGGCGGTTTTCCGGGTTTAAAAACATTATGACTTCCGCAACTTTCCATTGGCTTGGCACGTGTTTTAATCTGAGCGCAGCATTTACAATATGGAGAAGCTTAATCAATGCTTTTCTAGGTAAAACTTTGAGAATTTCTCGGGTAATCATATCATAACCAGGAGATTTCTTAGGTTTTAGATTCTCAATCTCATGTTTGAGTTCCCTTAGCGTTGCACTTGTGAGCGTCAAATCGTCAGATGGTAAATCCAGCCTATTGCGGTTGTCGTAAACCACTTGACCATCGTACGGCTTAAAGGTTTCTTCCAGATGCGCCGCAAAGACGTCCGCTTTTTCTTTATCTTCCCTCGCCCATTCATTTTGATTTAATTTGATTGGCGGCGCGGAGACTTTGGGCCGTTTGGTGCATTTTACAGCCTTCCAAAGTGAATAATTGGAATCTTTTTTCGCTGTTAAACTTTCAAGGTAAGAGCCTATTTCACGATTCTTAAAATCCTTAATAGTCTTCTTCAACAAATTGCACAGACGATTCAAGTGTTCTTTATGCTGCGGAGCACGAATCCGTTGCCATTTTTTACGCGCTTTTCTTTTTTCCTTGACTAATTCTTTTATTTCCCGAGGATATCGCAAACCGTATTTGTCCGGCGTTTTCCTTGGATTGGGCGTATTATTCCAAGAGGCGAGCTGTACGATCTCAACGAAGCGATCAACTTCAACCTCAAGTTCATAGGGTGTCGTAAGTGGAACGCTCAGTTCAACATTATCTTCAATTTCGTTCCTAAAGCCTTCCCAGTTAGTTGTTCGACCAGTTAATCTCGCTGGCTCTAGGTTATAGATTAGTTTTTCGCTGATTGTTAAAATAACTGGGGAATGATCAGACTACAGATCAAAGCTGTCTTCGACTTTTATGTGGTTGGTAGATATTCCTTTCACAACGAAAAAATCGATCAGGTCAGGTATTTTCGAAGTATCAGTTGGCCAGTAAGTCGGTTTACCCGTCGAATGGAAATCACAACTGTACTCCATACCTGCTCCATAAAGCATTCTACCTTTTTTCGAGCTGTATCTTGAGCCCTAGAACGTATATTTCGCGTTAAAGTCGCCGCCGATGATAAAATTAGGTTTCAGCGATTCAAACAAGTTAGTAAAATCTGATTTTTCAAGCGCGGAACGCGGTGGACAGTAGATAGATGAGATTTTAAGAGTACGCTGACTATTTTTAACTCGAATCGTGCAGAGTTGCAAAGTTTCAAGCTCTATCTTTAGGTCTTCGGATTGTTCGATGCAGTCTTTAATAAGCAAGGATGATCCGCCTCTCGCTTTTCCCGAAGAGTGACAAGCGTGGTAATCATTATAGCCTTTTATTTTTAAATGCGATTCCTTTTTTACGTGAAATTAAGCAAATATAAATATCTTTTTCACGCATGAATATTTCCAATTCGTCGAGTTTTGCAAAAGTTCGTTTGCATTCCAAGTACATATTTTTAACATTCGTTTGTCATTCATATTCTAGTTGAAGTACGCGTTTTCTGAGAATTATTTTCAAGCTTAACCAACCTATCGAGAATAATTTTATTTATTTTGCTTTGTTCTTCGAATTTCTCGAGAATAACCGACAAAACATGAGAGACAGGGTCCGTCGAAATTTCAACGTTTTTTTGGTTTTTCGGATGCCGCGGCCTGAGCATAAGTCTGCACTCCTGCTGTCCGAGAGCCATTACCTGGCGGCTTTTTCGATGTTAGCTTTTCAGTACCGTTTTTCTTAAGAACTGAGGACGAGGACTTTTCTGTTGTCACTCTTTCCCTCACTTTTTTGCGCTCCGAACCCGGTAGTTTTAGTTTAGCTAGTTTCTCCTATGCATTCTTACGCTTTGGCTTAGTTTGCAGCTTAGATTTTGCATTTAGGGGCTTAAGGAGCACATCTCTCCGTTTTTGTAACTCCTTAGCTACTTCTTACTTACTTACTTACTTAGGTGGCGCTACAGTTCGGGGTGAACCTGGGCCTCAACCAACAAGCCTCTCCATTTAGCTCGGTCTTTAGCTAATTGCCTCCAGTTGCGCACTCCAAGTTGGTCGAGGTCCCCTTGAACTTGTGCGCGCCACCTACGGCGATAATTCCCTCTACTGCGTCGTCCTCGGGGTTAGATTCGAAGACTCTGCGGGCCGGAGCGTTGGTGTCCATTCGCTCTACATGTCCTAGCCATTTCAGACGTCCAATACGCAGTTTTTTGACTAGGTCGATGTCGCTGTACAGCTCGTATAGTTCGTGATTGAATCTTCTCCTCCAAAACCCGTCAACGCAAACGGGACCGAAAATCTTACGAAGAATTTTTCTCTCGAAGCGACCAAGGATATCTTCATCCTCTTTTAATAAAGTCCATGTTTCAGCGCCGTAAAGCAGGACTGGGATGATCAAGGTCTTATATAGAGTCTCCTTAGTTGTTCGAGAGAGGGCTTTACTGTTGAATTGCCTTATAAGCCCAAAAAAACAGCGATTGGCAAGAGTTATTCTTCGATTGATTTCTGCGCTGATTTTGTTTGCTGAATTTATAGCAGAGCCAAGGTAGACAAAGTCCCTTACTACCTCGAAGTTATAGCTGCCCACGGTGACGTTTTGTCCAATTCGTCGATGTTGGTTTTCCCTTCTAGTTGACAGCATATACTTGGTTTTGCCCTCGTTTATCGCCAAACCCATTTTGGCCGCTTCCGCCTCAATGCTTGCAAAAGCACCGGTGACAGCCCGCTGAGATCTTCCGATAATGTCTATATCGTCGGCGTATGCAAGCAGTTGTACAGACTTATAATAGATTGTGCCTCCGGTGTTGGCTTCTGAGTTCCGCACAATCCGTTCAAGTACAATATTGAAGAAGTCACATGACAGCGCGTCACCTTGTCTAAAGCCTTTTTTGACATCAAAGGTCTCGGTGAGGTCATTACCGACCTTGATGGAGCAGCGAGCGTTCTCCATCGTCAGCCTGCACAGGCGGACAAGTTTGGCAGGGATGTCAAAACTAGACATGGCTCTATAAAGCTCTTCTCTATAGATGCTGTCATAGGCGGCCTTGAAATCGATAAAGAGGTGGTGAGTATCGATTTGGAATTCATGGGTTTTCTCCAGGATCTGCCGAAGTGTGAAGATTTGATCGATGGTGGACTTTCCTGGCCTGAAACCGCACTGATAGGGTCCAATCAGGCTGTTGATAAAAGGTTTCAGGCGTTCACACAATATCGCAGAAAAGATCTTGTACGCGATGTTGAGGAGACTGATGCCTCTATAATTGGCGCAGTTGAGGGGGTCTCCTTTCTTGTGGATCGGGCAAACGATGCTGAGATTCCATTCATCAGGCATACACTCCTCTGACCAAATATTAGAAATGAGTTGGTGTATGCACTCTACCAATTCATCCCCAGCTGCCTTGAAAAGTTCGGCCGGTAAGCCGTCAGGTCCAGCAGCCTTGTTGGATTTTAGCTTGGATATTGCTATCCTCACTTCGTTTTGGTCAGGTGGACGGAAATTTTGACTATCATCGTCTATGTTGAATGGTTCATTCTGCCTGACAGCGGGATGTTGGTCTTCGTCGCCGTTATACAGTCTGCTGAAGTAGTTTTTTTTTTTACCGACTGTGATTCTACTACGAGGTTTCCATTCTCATCTCTACAGGTTTCTGTACGGGTATTACTTCTCTGACACGTTCTTTTTACCTTTTGGTAAAACTTCCGTACATTGTTCCTGGAGTATAGACTCTCGATATTCTCAAACGCGCGCTTCTCATGCTCTTTCTTCTTCTTTTGGAGAAGCCGGTGTTCTTCCCGTCTCTTTTGCTCGTAGAGCTCACGAGCAGCTCTCGTCTTCCTTTGCAGCGCCGCTTTGTATGCCTCTTGTTTTGCTGCATGCACTCGCCGGCATTCTTCGTCAAACCAGGGGTTTCGCGGTGGTGGGCGAGCGAGACCCAGCACATCAGTCGCGGCGTTTCTGATGGCATGTTGGCAGCGTTGCCACTGGTCTTCGGCACTTAGCTACTTCACAGCCTCTATAATTTGCCGGGTGCTTTCCCTTACAACTAGCACATGTTGCAGAGGTTTGTTTATTTACTCCACAGACTTGGGAGAGGTGATTTCTGGCGCATTTCACACATCGCGGTTCTTGCAGTACATTTGCGTATGGTTAAGTCCTTGGCATCGTTTGCACTGCGGAATCATCCTTAAATTTCTACGCATGGGCTCGATTTTGACCACGATATTTAGTACAGCTCTAATTCGGTAGATATCGTTGATATTATCCGACTTATCGAAGATAAGCATAAAAAGCGGAAGTCCACGCCTTACCAAGACGTCTTTATCTATTTCCGTTTGTTGCTTCTCCTTCTTGATGATATTAACGGCATCAAGAATTTTAAAGCCTTTGGCTTGAAAGTCAGTCATAACCTCTTCTTCAATAAATGAGTTAAAAGTGAGTTGTTTTTTTTTAATTTTAAAAGTAGGTAAGTAAATCTCTCAAAAAAAACGTCTTCTTGTTCTTCCTATTTCGGCTAGGTTATGATCCGAAAACAAGGGAACATAACCCTCCCACTTCACCGCATTTCTACTGATCCACCTTTTGATCGACAGGCCTCCCAATTTTGATTCACTCGGTTACTGAGGCCAATGAAATGCCGATGTCATCGCATTTGTGTGATCCAGACGTTTATAGGCCTGCCTCTCCTGCCTCACGATGTCTTTGTAACATTTATTGATATTGCCTTTTTAAAGCTATCGGTTTATCAAAGGTTTGCGTTTGTATTTACAAATTGAGAATCACCAGTAAAGAGCCCTTTTCGAATGTTCAGTGTACAACCCCATTAAAGCTAACTCTGGAGTTCCTCAAGGCAGTTATCTTGGACCACTGATCTTTGTCTTAATAATAAACGATGTTGTTCTCATCTTAAAGGATTGTGATCTATACATATACGCGAATGATAAAAAAATTTTTACGATAGTGGCTTCCCCATCAGATGCTGTCTCACTGCAAACCGATCGAACCTCGTTCTAAACATGGTGCGAATATAATTTCTTGGAGCTGAATGTAAGGCTGGATGTAAGGCTATAACCTTCTCACGCAAACGTCATCCTCCTCCCTCTACTACCTTTTACTTCCATATCAAATCCGTTCCTTCAGTCAATTCTATCTGCGATCTAGGTATTATCTATGATAGAGAACTTAACTTCCGCACATATATTGGCCATATCATCAATAGAGTCAACTCTACACTCGGTTTCATCAAACGATGGTCCAAAGAATTCTGGAATCTCTGTCACTATATCCCCTTATGACAATTTGTCAAGCTCCTCATAAATTGAGGATCTGCACAATGTTTTAAAATGCGAATCAGGAGTAGATTAAGTCTAATGAAGGCAGTACCGTCATATGCTTTTTTGACGGATATCAGTATGCTATGCCTATATATAAAGTATAGGCTGTCTCTCGAACTTATCTACCCAGTGTTACATATATACTTATCATACCATAAAAGAACTGCTTTCTCGAGCTGCGGATTAGAAATTAGAAAAACAAAAACAAATATGCAATCTGTTCTTTGGTAATAACCACTTGTTTTTTCTTCTTCTATTTTTAAAATAAATTTCATCACACTCAAGGTTTAATATTCCTCTGAATCCAATCAATATAACTACTTACTTTCGTATAAACTCCTGGCCATCCTTGCAATCCGCAAGGAGTCGGTCCAAATGAAATAACTCCAGCGATGTAATTGTACATTGTCGACTTATTTGAAGAATCTAATGCAACAAGTCCACCACCAGAGTCCCCATTGCACGAATCGACTCCCTTCCGGCCTCCGGCACACATTTGTGTGTTTTCAATTTGTATATTACGATCACCGTATACTCGTTGGCAATCACTTAGTGGTACTCCCGGTACTTCAGCTTTTAGTTTTAAAGTACTCGCTCTGCCTTTTTCAGTTCTTCCCCATCCGGCTACATCCATAATATTTCCATCAAAAGAAGCATTTTTAAGACTGTCCTTAAGCGGCAAGCAGATTGGTCGAATAAAATCGGTAAAATTTACACTACGAGATAATCGTAGCAAAGCGATGTCATGTAGTTGGTTCTTAGACGTTGCTACGTAGTTCGGATGAGAAATGGCTTCTTCGATTGAAACATCGACATGGGGTTCGGCACAGTCTTCAGCACCTCGCGTATCTACCTCACAATCATGATCGGTTGAGGTATCCCATTCACCCAAACGCACGCGAATTGGTTTCCATGTGTCTGGTATAACTCCAGGTCGTATGCAGTGAGCTGCAGTCAATACGTATCGATCGCTGATTAAGCTACCTCCACAATGATGACCCGTTACACCGGCACCTAAAGAATGAAGAAAAGAACAGAATTACATATATCGCAATGAACATTTTTGTAGCCTTACCCTTGTCATATTCAATTAGTGCCATCCATGGAAATTCATCGATCTTTGTCGTGTTACCACCAATTATACGATCCGAAATCAACCTACCACATATGCCAGGCTCTGGTGCAGATACGCGCGTAGTTATCCGAGGTACTTGTGCATTTATGTATCGCTCAGGACAGCAAACCTGTAAAGAAATTATAAAAGTGCTAAGTGGTAGTCCTGCTAAGCACTTGTTTGTTAAGCGCTTACCAAAACCTTTCCGTTATGTGTACCACACTGACTGCTCCTAAGGAATAGCTTATCTTCGTCCTTTAATTGGGAGGTCGTAAGCATATTGTACAAAAATGTGCATTGGTCCAAATCGATGCAAGACGCTCGCTCAGAATTGGGCGTCATACATTCTCCCCAGCTTGCAACACGTTCTATTGGGGATGGAGTGGAAAATAATTTATTTATTACTAAACTACAGACCATACAGATTGTAGTACATAAAGTCCATTGCAAACAATTTACGTATTATATTTTCAATAAAAAATTTCAGTTTTTAAATTCACCATGCAAAATCGAACATTAGTCATTGGAATCGAAGTCAGAAACACATAGCGATGTTATACCGTCCTATATATTGTAAGAGAAAGATGATGGTACAAAAAATGGTTTTTAAAGTTTATGAACGAAACTTACGAGTACGATCAGAGTCTAAAACGTTACGCTGCATATAAATGTTAAAGACTATTCTAAGGCAAACCCATGAAGGACGGCACCTTTGGTAAGAAAGTTTTAAAAGATATCCTATAAGACACAACATTAGACACAGATAAGTACTTATGTACTTTGAAAATCTACAGCATCTCAGCACACCCACATTGTTGAGATCAAGGATGGATTCAGTAATGTACCTATATTATAAAAAGAACTCTTGGAGTATATTTCGAACTGTATCTCAGCGCACGCTGATAGTGTTCCAATCGAGGATGGATTTAGTAGTGCATTTGCACATTTACAATCTTCTTGTTCTTATTTTGGAGAGGTTATGATCGGAAAAGAAGGGATCATAACCCTACCATTTCACCGCATTTCTACTGATCCGCCTGTTGGGTTCCCCTAATTGACCTCAGAAAATATCGGCAGCCTTACCGATTTTGGATCACTCGAGTACTGAGGCCAATGAAATGCCGATGTCGTGGCATTTGTGTGATCCAGGCGTCTATAGGCCTGCCTCTCCTCCCTCGCAATGTCTTTGGAACGTTCATTGATATTGCATTTTTAACAGGATTCAAATAATCTCTTCTTTGAACGTGGCAATACCAGCTGAACGTGACGTGAAGGCTTCCATCGATCTTCGAACTTCTTATTCGATCAAGCTTTGTCACTTTCGCTGTCATGCGAAGCATCTTCATCTCATACTTTTTGTACATTGTCCAACATTGTGAACCGTATGTGAGCGCTGGGTGCACAACTGCGGTGTAGAGCCTTCCTTTCAACTTAGGGGCATTTTCCGGTCACAGAAGATAGCGGAGTTTTTCCGCCACTTCATCCACCCTACGCTTACACGATGATTGATGTCGTCATCACGGGTTGCTTTGCTATTGATAATAGATCCCAGATATTTTAATTTTTCGCACTTGGGAAACACTGTTCCATTCAAATAAATGTCTGGAATAGGCTTGAGTGGATCAGAGAACGAGTAGCACAAGTACTCTGACTTCTTTGAACTAATGCGATACCCATTTCCCTCCAAAACGTCCACCTACACATCAAGTGCTCGTTGCAGGGATATAGGATCCTCACTTATGATGGCTCCATCGTCAGCAAAGAATAATTGATGTACCTGCATTGCTATTCTCATCACTCGTGAATAAGACCCCAAGGTACTTAAACTTATCCACCTGCATTAATGGCACTCCACTAACATTCAGAGTGCACTGAATGTGTATTTTGGAAACGACCATTACTTCAGATTTGTTCACGTTGGTCTTCATTCCAGCATCATCACAAACTGCTACAAACATTTTGAGTGCGCACTGAAGTTCGGTTTGAGAGGACCCAAGGATGAGCAAATCATCCGCAAAGAGCAAATGACTAATCCTTAAGTCTCCCACTTTGAAACACTCTCCGCCACGGCTGAACTGCAACATCCAGTCCATATACATATGCAATGAAGAGGAGAGATGACAAAACGCACCCTTGGCGAAGTCCAAACCCCTCTGTGAAAGTTATCGATTTAACGCCATTTACCCGAATACAGCTTCTACCATTTGTATATAAAGACTGAATCGCCCTTAACAGGGCACCATCAACCCTATACTCCTGCAGAACTCTCCAGAGTTTGCCTTGAGAAACCCTGTCATATGGTTTTTCCAAAACAAGTTTAGACAGGTTAAGCATACTCCCATGCCTTCTCCAGAACAATTGTGAGTTTGAATATCTGGTCGATTGTGCTTCTACCGGGACGAAAAGCGCACTGCTTATCCCCCAAACTATCCTCAACCACAGCTCTGGAACGCGTTTATAGCACCTTAGCGAAGAAGACTTTTCCAGTGAAACTTAACCCTAGAATCCTACCCAGGATACCTGAGCACCCTGTTTCTTTGAAAAATTCAAAACCTTTTTTTTACGTGAAAACGTCTGTAAGTTTAAGTACAATGTGCCTAAGTACCCTTCCTCTTCTTCTGCCTTTTTCAAGGTTATGATCCGAAAATAAGGGATCACAACCCTCCCACTTCACCGCATTTCTACTGATCCGCCTGTGGAGTTCACCTATTTGACCTCAGAAAATATCGACAGGCCTGCCGATTTTGGATCACTTGAGTACTGAGGCCAATGAAATACCGATGTCGTCACATTTGTCTGATCCAGGCGTTTATAGGCCTACCTTTTCTACATCGCGATGTCTTTGGAACGTGCATAGATATTGCCTTTTTAACAGGGTTCAAATGATTTCTTCTTTGATCGTGGCAATACCAGCTGAGCCGGTCATGCTCTATTTTTTGTACGATGGTTTCCTTGATGTGAAAGCTTCGATGGATCTTTGAACTTCTTATTCGATCAAGCTTTATTACTCCTGCTGTCATGCGAAGTATCTTCATCTCAGCTGCCGTTAATTTACTCTTATACGTTTTGTACATTGTCCAACATTGTGAACCGTATGTGAGCGCTGGACCCACAACTGCGGTGTAGAGCCTTCCTTTCAACTTAGGTGGAATTTTTCTGTCAAAGAAGATAGCGGAATTTTCTCGCCACTTCATCCACCCTACGCTTACACGATGATTGATATCGTCATCACAGGTTGCTTTGCTGTTGATCATAGATCCCAGATATTTGAACATTTCGCACTTGGGAAACACTGTTCCATTCAAATAAATGTCTGGAATAGGCCTGAGTGGTTCAGAGAACGGGTAGCACAAATACTCTCTCTTTTCTGAACTAATGCGATACCCATTACCCTCCAGAACGTTCACCCAAACATCAAGTGCTCGTTGCAGGGATATAGGATCCTCACTTAAGATGGCTCCATCATCCGCAAATAATAACTGATGTACCTTGGGGTCCATCACTTTACCTTCAAGCAGATAATCAAGGACTGTAATAAAGAGAAAATGACTTAAAACGCTTCCCTGGTGCACCCCGACTTTGATTGGGAACTCTTCGGTTACTCCAGCGAGGCATCATACTCTTGCCTTTGCTCCTTCGTATATGTCCATGATCATCTTTTCATATGTAGGTTTCTGGAACCCCTCGATGTATTAGCGCCACCCATATCAGAAAGTCAATCAATACAATGTGCAAATCCTTTAAGGAATCACGATGTTTTTCCATTATGATCCTTATACTTTGGGTTGCATCTGTGGTTGACTTACCCGCGACAAACCCGTAATGATTCGAATGTGCCTAGGTACCCTGGGTACAAAAAATCGGTAATAATATGTGTGGGGTTCTAGGGATAAAAAATAAGTACCAAATAAACTGTATACCTAGATTTTTTTCCAACATTTTCGCGAAAACTTTACTTCTCCTATAGGCCCAGCTACTCAAAGAGCTGTTGCGCCAAATATTTTTAATATATGGTATATTTTTAAGTAAGAATGGCTGCCGGTTTATGACGCTTTTGGAAAACGACATAACAGCAAATTCTAACACTTGTCCTGATGTCGCTTTCTGAAAGTGACATAAGGCTAATTTGCATTTATGTCACTTTCCAATATATCTTTGTTATCTGATCAGATTCACCATTCTAAAAAGTTCCAAAATCTTAAGGCGTGATAGCTATAAATTCCATTCGTTTGAAAAATATAACGCATACAATACGAGTGTCGGGAAGCTAGACCCTAGCACTTAAAGGGCTGTTGCTCCAGGTACTTATTTATTTTTTAATAGCTTTAAATATATAAAAGCTCCAAATCTTTTTATTTTGAAAAAAGGCGTAGAAAAAATTAATTCATGTAAGATTCGTTGAAGAAGAATATTAAGGATTTTAGGAATCGTGCGATAGGCTCTTAAAAAAAAACAAAAAAATTGGGCGCAACAGTACCAGGGCCTAGCTTCTCGCAACCACTTATGTTGTGTGCGTCATATTTTTCACACGAATGGAAGGGACCTGCAGTTCAGTGCCGTATCCGAAAGGCAATTTGTTTTGAGCAGCTTTTTCGAGACAACAATACTCTCAGATGTTTGTCAGACGCTCGCGAGAGGTGGGATCTTGAAAAAACTTTTTGGTGTTTTCTGGGATTCGAACTTGGAACCTCACGCGCAGTGGTCCGACACACTAACCACTTACGCCACGGCACCCACCTTGAAACGATAGGCTCTTACCTTAAAATTTTAACAGCGAAAAAAGATTCCAATTATTCACTTTGGAAAGCTGTAAAAAGCACCAAAGGCATAAATTCCCCGCGCCGCAAATTAAACTAAATCTAAATGAATGGGCAATGGAAGATAAAGAAAAAGCGGACGTCTTTCCAGCCCATCTGGAAGAAACCTTTAAACCGTACGAGGGTAAACTGGATTACGACAACATCAATATGCCGGATTTACCATCCGACGATTTAACACTCACAAGTGCAAGGTAACTGAAATGAGATTGAGAATCTAAAACCTAAGAAAGCTCATGGAATTCCACCGGAGAAATGCTCAAAGTTTTACCTAGAAAAGCATTAATTAAGCTTCTCCATATTGTAAATGCTGCGCTTAAAATACGTGCTGAGCCAATGGAAAGTTGCGGAAGTCATAATGGTTTTAAAACCAGGTAAACCGCTAAATAAAGTAAAATTTCGCTTCTTCCAGTCATATCCAAAATTTTCGAGAGGATATTACTAAGGCGTCTCCAACCGGTTATAGAAGAAAATAATCTTATCCCTGACCACCAGTTTAGGTTCAGAAGTAAGCATTTGACGATTGATCAGGTGCATAGAACTACTGACGTAATCGAGAGAACACTTGAAGAAAAAAAGATATGCTCAACCGTATTTCTAGACGTCTCGCAAGCCTTTGATAAGGTGTGGCATGATGGCTTGAAATGCAAATTACGACAAGTTCTCTCTGTATGCTTATACGATATTCTAGAATCATATCTCAGGAATAGACTCTTCCATGTTAGACATGGAAGCGAATACTTGGAGCTCAAAGAAATTTCGGCCGGCTTACCGCAGGGAAGCGTTCTTGGGCCGCTTCTCTATCTGTTATATACTCGTGATATACCGAACGAAGATGGCACTGTCCTTGCTACTTTGCCGATGACACCGCTATCCTAGCAGTAGGTAAAACAATCGAAGAAACGACTGAAAAACCGCAAAAAGCACTGAATAAAGTAAATGAATGGACAAGGGACTGGTGGATCGCCCTCAACGAATCTAAATCTGTCCACCTGAATTTCACTTATAAGAAAACTAATGACTTGCCAATTTTTCTAAACTTGGCCCAAATACCTGGGAATGACACTCGACGCAATGCTGAAAAAAAATTCGCACGTGAAAATGAAACGTAAAGAGCTCGAAATCAAATATAGAGAAATGAACTGGTTACTCGGAAAACATTCCCAGCTCAGTACTGGGAACAAACTGCTTTTATACAAGCTAAAGTGCTAAAGCCGGTGTGGACCGGTATACAACCTTGGGGTTGTACCAAGAAAACAAATGCCAATATTTTATAAACTTTGCAAAATAAAGTGCAAAGAGAAATTGTTCAAGCATCGTGGTGTAGTAGAAACGACGATATCCACAGGGATCTCGGAATTCTGACAATCGAAGCTGAAACTAGAAGCTTCGCGAGAAAGCATAGAAACCGACTAATCGGACATGCCAACAATAAAAAATAAATAAATAAATAAATATTTGGCGCAACAGCTCTTTAAAGTGCCAGGGCCTAGCTTCTCGCAACCACTCATGTTGTGCGCGTTATATTTTTCACACGAAAGGAAGGGACCTACAGTTTTAATGCCCAATCCGAACGGCGATTTGAGAAGCTTTTTCGTGGCAACAATACTCTCGAATGTTTGTCAGACACTCGCGAGAGGTGGGACCGTGAAAAAACTTTTTAGTGTTTTCTGGGATTCGAACTTGGAACCTCATGCGTAGTGATCCGACATACTAACCACTTACGCCACGGCCCCCACTCATGCCAACAATACAGTCCTACAAATTTTGGATGAGAGCAATTTGCGACGACTACAAATGACGAAACCTTTCGACTTGGCGAGATAAGGATTAACCGCGTCTAGATTGCGGAACATGCAGGATCTTTCAGTGGAAAGTAACCTACCAAACGTTTTTATTTCGTGATAGAAAAAATGCTTGATAAGTTATTACTTAGTTGCAATATCTAACTAATTTATGTCGAAGGGTGGTGTATATTGGTCAGTAAGAATCTGACACTATGAGCACGCGCTTGCTATTCTCATAGTGTCTATGGAAGATTTTCACCTACCCTTGGGAAAAAATGTGAAAAGTATTGTAGTTTACAACACAGCATGACATTAATTCAAATAATACAAAAATCAAAACAGGACAAAATAGCAATAATATGAATTCTCTCTGAATGATATGTGTATTGTCTTAAATATGATATATTTTAAAGACCCAAATCACGAAAGCGTTTTGTTTTTGAGAATTTAAGAACGTAATAGTTCAAAAATTCGCCAGAATTTTGTGGAAAAAAGGGTCAATTACTTTTACCCCGCGAAGATTTTGCTTTTGATATTTTGGGAAGGTAATAGTTTAAAAATTCGCGCGTGAGTGAATTTCTTTTTCGAGCGAATCTTTAAACTATGTATTACCCTCTCAAATTTTCAAATCAAAATCTTCGCAGGGCTTAGCCAATCACGCAACTTCGGTGCTCCGCTAAGTATAAATGCAGGCGCCTATATCTTAACAGTAATTGCGTGGCTCGATTCGTGGCTAAAAGGATTTCAGACCAGACCAGTATTTACACCAGACGGCCTTCGGCCTCACATGTAGGTGCTCAGGGCTCCACTACGCGGCGTGTAGCCAAATGTAGATATGGAGGCAACAGTTAATAAAGTACAAAATGTATGTTATGTACTTTTTATTTGTTTTGTTTTAGATGTTCGCATAAAAGTAGGAAATACGAGTACTCGTACATAATTTCAAATTGAATGTGGAGTTATTCCATATTTGGTTGCACGCCTCCATAGTATCTGCATGTGAGGTCGAAGGCCGTCCGGTGTATGAGTCGAAGAATGTCAAATAGTGTGAAATCCTTTTAACCCTCGAATCGGTCGACCCAAGTAGGTACTGTTAAGATATGCATAGGTACCTACTCAGATAATAAACACTTACGGCCATATTATTCACTCCGGGTGAAAAGCAGGTTAAAGTGAATTTTAAACCCGACCATTTAATCTGCATTTTTTAAACCCGATAATTTAAACCTATGTTCATAATATTCACTCAAAAACACACATTAAACTCGGTGTTTAAATAGTTTAAACTCATTTTTAAACCGTTTTAAACCTACGTTGTCAAATTTCATGGAAAATTACATTTGACATGTGTTTACCATTTATTTTTTTTGGCTTGTTGATTGTACTCTTCGTGCCTGTCACTCGAAATTAATTTAAAAGTGAGAAAATTGAATTTGAAATTGATGAGATTTGTATGTATTCATTTATTTGTTTGTGTATATGAATGCAATGCGACGTCTATTACCATCCAATTAACGAATTTACCGGCCAAAGTGCTTCTTTTTTTAGCCGAAAATACTTGCGGAAATCCACTTCATAGTAATCGTCGACGCAAACCCACTTATGCATTCGTTACATTCGACGAGGAGGAGGGTGGTTCACCATCTGCTATTCTATCAGTTCTTCCAGATATTCGTCTTCTGACGATGAGCACATCAACAAGTCCGTTCGCATACACTCCCTAAATAGCGAATTTTTACGAAAAGTTACGAATTTTTACGAAAACCTGTTTGAGTACGAAGAATTTTCGTAGTTTTTTACAGAAGAGAGCGCTCTCGAGAAAGTAAGAAATTTCCCCATGCTACGAATTTTAGTCCAAGAAATTTCTTTAGGCAGATTTGTGAAATTTGTTAAATCGCTGTAATATGTAATTTTCTGTTGGCTTGTTCCTTCTTTCTTTCTTTCGCGTACAATTGGGTTTAAGGTTTGACCTTTAAAAAGTGGTCAACTTTTGTGGTTCAACGCGTTCGTTTACTTTTTCGTAATTTTACCTTCGAGAATTTTACCCCTACTCGTTGAAATTCGGCAACTGCGCATTTTGGTGTAGAAAGTACGCGAACAGACCTTACATTTCAATTCACGAATGAAATCCTTTTTTTGTTTTGGTTCTTGCTACTTCTTATATTTATTTCACATTTCGTGCCTCCTGCGAACAAAGAAAAGTCAAATGTGACTCGAACAAAATGAGCCAATATTATAAAATTGCGTTTTAATCCGAGTTAAAGTACTTAAGCTGGTCTCCGGAGGTAGTTTAAATTTGATCGGGTTAAACGCCAAGCAGGTTTATACAACTTGGTTTAAGTTCTGGTTTAACTAGTGAATATTATGGACTTGGGTTTAATTTTCGGGTTAAACTCACTTTAACTTGGATGTGCATTTTAACCCGGGTTAAGGTGAGTGAATAATATGGCCGTTACCCTTAGCAGAGCAATGAAGTTGCGTCAAAAGAAATTTTTGTCACTGAACAAATAAAAACCACAATTGTTCTTAATAATTTGGCGTTATGTCACTTTGTGAAAGCGTCATAAGGTCAAATGTAGGGATTTCAATCCCGAAGCTAATTTTTAATCCCGGGATTCCGGGATTTGAAAAAATGAATCCCGGGATCCCGGGGTATCCCGGGATTGGACAGAATCCGATACACAGGTCAAGAAATTGATAAGACATGTTTTTAACAAAAAAAATTAACTTCCGATAATTGCTCACAAAAATATAGAAATTAATTATAAGTGCCTTATCTTTTTAAATAAAAAACAGCGTAACTATTATGCTCTGCATTTTTTTTTTTTATAATGGTCCCGAAACCAGGCAAACCGCTAAATGAGAAGAAATCATATCAGCCTATTTCCCTATTGCCGGTTATCTCAAAAATATTTGAAGAACTTCTTTCCAAACGTCTACAGCCCGTAATCGACGAAAGACGTCTCATTCCTGACCATCAGTTTGGATTTAGAATTAAACATTCTATAATTGACCAAGTCCACAAAATAACTGACGTGATTGAGAAAGCTCTGGAAGAAAAAAAGATTTGTTGTGGTGTATTTCTTGACGTCTCACAAGCATTCGATAAGGTTTGGCACGAAGGCTTGGAGTATAAATTGCAACGACTACTGCCTCGGCAACTCTTTCTAATCTTACTATTGCATCTCACCGAGAGACTCTTTCGTGTTAAGCACGGAAATGATTACTCTGACTTCAAGGAGATTGCGACCGGAGTTCCACAAGGAAGTGTCCTTGGCCCGCTTCTATATGTACTCTACACGCGTGTTATCCCACAGGAAAGAAACTGCGTCGTCGCCACGTTTGCGGACGATACGGCGATATTGACCACGGGCGAAACTACTGAAGCAGCAACTGGAAAGCTGCAACATGCTATTAATAAAGTTCACGCTTGGACGAATTCTTGGCGTATTGTGCTGAACGAAAGCAAATCTACTCACGTCAACTTTACCTATAAAAAAGTGGATAGATTACCTCTATATCTTAACTCGGCTCAAATACCGTACGCGAACGAAGCAAAATATCTAGGAATGACTATAGATGTTAAGCTTAAATGGAAATCACACGTAAAAAAGAAACGCGACGAGCTAGAAAACAAATACCGACAAATATACTGGCTACTCGGAAAACATTCGAAGTTAAGCCTACATAACAAACTACTTATCTATAAGCAAGTGCTAAAGCCTGTCTGGACGTATGGTATACAGCTATGGGGTTGTACCAAGAAAAGCAATAGAAACATCATACAAACTTTTGAAAATAAAGTTCTTAGAACGATCGTCAACGCACCGTGGTATGTACGTAATGAAGATATTCATCGAGATCTGGGAATTCCCAGCGTCGTCGAAGAGATAACAAAATTAATCAAAACACAAAGATCGTATTCACGGCCATTGTAACCGTACCGTCATTCAACTACTTGACGCGAATAATTCAATTCGTCGTCTGCAAAGGATAAAACCTTTTGACCTCGCGTCATAGTATATGCCGGTCGCGAAAAAGGCAAGAACTATCATTGGAATTTAACCTGCCTAAAGTTCTACATTTCTTTTAACTTCGTACGAACATTTTTTTTTTTCCCAAAAATCACGTGAATCGTAAGCGAAAATAAAACTGCTGGATAAGCGTCGGCTTAGTTGTAGTATTACTTTTGAAGAGAGGTGTTTTTTTAGTGAGTAAAAATCTCACACTACCATAAGCACGCTCGGTCGGGCCTTATGGTGTCTTTAGAAGATTTTTCACCTACTCTCGGCAAAAATTTTTTTTTTTTATTATTAAAATGAATCAAAAGGAATATAATCATCCATTTTCCGTTTAACCGGTGGTCCTGCCGTTTGCTTCTCTCTTGATTGTCGACTAGTCGAAGCAATACTCAGTTCACCTCCCACTTTGGATTTATGGATGGCTAATAAGTGCGTGTGTAAGCCTTTAGTTGAACCTCCCAAAGTCTTCAGGACAGCCTTACATGTTTTACACTGTGCACTTTTTCCATCTTTTGATGTGTAAAAATGATGCCAAACTGATGGTGACTTTGGTACTTTATTTAAAACGCGTGCGAGAACACCACAAACACAATAGAAACTAAACCATAACTACACTTGCTTCTCGTACAGTATTTTTTTGACGCACTTGCAACATCGCTCACTCTTGTTCGAAAATACTTGTTTCTCTTTCTTCTTTAAACAGGTAACAAGCACTGAAGAAACCATAATACAAATAAAATAGATGAACGGATACCTTGATTTGCGCTTCAACGGCGCCAGATCTGTCAAGCATTACCGTAATCTAACCTATTCTAGATATGTTTCTTTTCTGTACATAATTTTTGGAAAACGGCAAGGCAAAGGTAAATTTCGATCACAAAAAATTAATAATCTAAATTTTAAAAATCAAAAATTACTTAGGTATTTGCTTCAGAGACAGAGAGTATCAAATAAAATCAACTTTCAATCCCGAAAATCCCGGGATTGGTGACTGGCAATCCCGGGATCGTTCAAGAGCAAAAAACGTCCGGGATCCCGGGATTGATTTGCCTAGTCAAATGCTAAAATTTGGTGTTATATCGCTTTCCGAAAAGTCATAAGGGAAAATTTTCAAATTTGGCTTTACGTATGTCACGGCACCGTAAGAATGTTCAGTACTAATCTCGTAAAAAATCATTTGGGACCTAAAGTGCATTAATGCGGAAAGTAGCAGAGGACTGGTCACACTCCACGAAAGGCCGATGATTTCAAAGCCAACCAATAAAAATCAAGGAAAACCCATACACAGAATTCAAAAAGGTTATCACTACCAGATGGCGGCCAGAATACACAAGTATCTTAAAATTGTGTGTATGTATGTATTATCAAATCATGGCGCAAGCAGATAAGCTTAAATCAAACGCAGCCAGGCTGCAGAGAACGAAAACATTCCTTTCACGAGTATGCACTTGGTGAAATAAACATAAATAGAAGTTTTTTTTAAATTTTTTTTAAATATTTAAAAACTTGGAGATTTCCCACTTACGTGCACTGGCGAGTGACGCGGTTGTAATCAGAAGTAGTACAACGGACACATACACATTTGCATTGCTTATCATCTTGCTGCGAGATTCTGATTTGTAAAAATCTGTAAATGTAATATCTTTGATATCAATATCAATTCGAACGCTATCCGCGAATCACCTTGCTCGACGAATCATTCACTATTTGGTGTCATGTCTGGCGAACTAAAAAATGCAATGTAAAGCACTACCGGTTACGAGGATGAGAATATTGTTCGATTCGTGTATAATACCAGAGTTCGCCGGATTTGAAGTTTGACTTGCGTGTAGTAATACAGCACTTACAGAATGTTGATATTGTGGGAAGTACGTATTTCTTTAACTTAATTGCTTTGATTACATGCAGTATTTATTTTTTTTCTTTTTGTTGCCTACTAAACGAGATAATTCATTCGCGACAGATCGAACAACACTGATCGGGGTTCTTCCCTTGCTAATCTTAGAAGCTGACAGAGCGGTCTGTGAATAGTATGTGTCGGCGATTATAACCGGGTACTTGAAATTCAAATCAAGTTAAATCCACTTGAATGTTTTGAGAAAATTGTGATTTTCTGTTGTAATCAAATGAATGATTAGAAAGTAACAATTTGTTTGCAGAAACTTTAAAATGTTTACACACCGACTAAAAAATGTGTGCTTCACGTTTTCTGAATCATATGAAGTAAATTAAGATGAATATTTATAACTTGTTTTGGATTAAAAAATTTGCTGTAACTTGTTTTGTACGCAAAGCTATTGGATATACCTAAGATATTTTAAAAAGAAGACACATGAAAATAAAACAAACTGGTAATGGAAAACTGCAATTATAATTAAACTTCATTGATATTGTACTTTACATATGTATGTATATGTGTGTACAGTAGGTCCAAGCCAAACTCGTACACTACAAACAATTTTTTATTTGGTAAAAGCAGCTTCATTTAAGTAGTTTGGAAAGAAAACTTTTAAAAAGGTTTCAATCACTTAATTCTTTATTAATTACAAAAGATGTTTATTCATTAAAAAATGTGAAAGAAATAACAGCACAATAAATTAATTTAGTGCCAAACTCAAACTCTTACAGTTATATTTACTCGGCAACATTTCTTTCATCTATTTCCATAAATTTTGGGGAATCCCCGAGTTTTGTTATTTCATATAATAGAACAACGAGTCAGTTGGATATAAGCTGCCATACCACAGAGATTCTTGTAATATTGACCGTGGGAAGGCAAAGAGGTCAAATCAGTGTAGAACTAAGAAAGTTGATTATTAAACATTCTGAGAAATGGTGGAAAATAAGCCTAAAACAGCACATAGCAACATTTTTACAGAGGCAGATGAGCGACACCTCGCCCGAAAAAGTAAAGCATACCCATGTTTAAGTGCATCAAAACCTGCAGCTGTTGCTGGAACTCAGCTGGGGAAAAGGTCTGTCCTCGAACTGTACGAAATGTATTCAATAGGGCCACCCGGTTTGAATGGTAGAAGAGCAAGACATAAGCCACTGATAAACATACGTAATCAAAAAGCGCGCTTGCAGTTTGCTAGGACCTATCGCAACAAGGAGTTTTCGTTCTGGAAAAATGTCTTTTTTACAGACGAAAGAAAATTGAATATATTTGGATCAGATGGCAGACCCTACGTGTGGAAGAAATTGAATGATCAACTACTTGCAAAAAACATGAAACCAACTGTCAAACATGATGGTTGTTCCTTGATGGTTTGAGGCTTTTTCTCATCTGCTGGACCTGGAATGCTTCACTTTATCGAGGAAATAATGGACCATAGGATGTACTTTAATATTTTAAAAGACAAAATGATTCAAGCATTTGAGTGAGAATTGGTATTTCTCCCAAGATAATGACCCAAAGCATAAACCTTATAATGTAAGATCATGGCTTCTGCGCAATTGTCCACATGCTATCAAAACTGCGGCTCAGAGTCACACAGAGTCATGACACAAATTCAATTGGGAATTTACGGAGCTATCTGGAAGCAGAAGTTTGCCAAGGTATTATTCCTTCCAAAACGAGCTTGATGCAAATTCTTCAAGAGGAATGGAAAAACATTGAACCGAGCTTCTGCAAATAAGGTAAATAAGATAAATGGACTATATACAAAGTATTAATTGTTTAATAATGGAAACCAAATTTTAACAATTTAAGATTTTTATGAGATGTACAACTTTGGCTTCGACACTGTATTTATTTATTGTTTTGTTATGTCTTTTACATTTTTTATAATAATGAACAGTTTTAAGTTCTTTTTGTAACTAAAAAAAGTATTGAATGTACTATTCAAACATATTTAAGGTTTTTTTTTTAAACCACTTTGATCAAGCTGTTTTACCAAATAAAATTAAATATCTCTGGCATACAGGTTTGGCTTGGAGCTACTGTACATACATATACATGTGCGTGTGCACATATTCAAAAAGTTTTGTGTAGGTGTTTTTAATACGCCAAAATTTAAAGGAGACTTAAGACTTTTGTGTATTGGTATGTATACTTTCCAATCTTCACAAATTCATTCGCTGTAAAGAATATGCTTATAAATTTGTTCCTTTCGCAGACGAATTTATCGTGTAATTTTAAGTAAAACCGCAGAGCATTTATGTATATAGATATGTGCTTATGCACAAGTGACGAGTTACATTTCGCAACTATAGTGACGTTTTTTTTTTTTGAGATTTTATTGTACTCACTTTTAAAATTAAAAAAAAAAAAAAACCCTATACACTCAATTTTAATTCATATCTTGAAGTAGAAGAATCCGTAGTTTAGTTGGCGCTGAATTTTATCGATGGCAACCACCTTTGAGAAACAAAGCGCAGAAAAAATACAGTCAAAGAAACTACTTTGTTCCGTAAGGGTTGTGGCCATAGCTTATTTAACAGAAGGCAATCAATTTTGATGAAAAAAGCCACCTACGGCAGAGATTGAGATTGAAATCAATTCGACGTAATCACTCGCTATAGTCACTTTGTTTACTGACTAAATTATGAATAGTCATTTTCTAGGCATTTTTGTTTTGTTGTTGCTTTGTGTGTGAAGTAAAAGTGAGCTGAGTACAAATTCGTCACACCTAGTAAGTACAGTAAATCTCTCTTTATCAAAACGTTAAAGCTTCAAGTGGACTATATTTTAAAAGTTATGAACGGCTACCTAAGAAAGCTGCCCTAAAGATAATAAGTAGTAGGACCAGTTGGTTTAGTGAGTGGAGAGACGTGGCCGTAAGATGTGGGATGGAACTCAATCTAAGAGCGGACAACCATCAAAACTGGAAACCAACTCTCTATCAGCTAATTGCTAATTCGAATGAACAGCTGAGGGAAGGCTTTGCAAGGGAAGCCAAAAAGTCACCTTACAACTTACAGAAGATTATGTCATAATCTGCAAATGGCAACTATTTTAGGGATGCATATAGTATTGAAGAAATATCGATGATGTTCAAATTGCGACACTTCTTCGGGAACGATTTCTTATCGGATGATCAAGTTATCGGCTTTCTTAATAAATTAAAAAATATCCATTTTGTACCAGTTCTGTAAAATTGCATTAGCTTACCGGAAAAGAATTATGAACGGGAATTTCTAAGACCTTCTACCTACATACATAATTGCAATTATTACTTAAGAACAAATTTTTATAGCTAAAATATCTATATATATACATAAGTAATTTATGATACCAGTTATCAATCGGCAGACGGTAATGCCATGCTAAATTGTGATTTTGTACAATATAATACACAATTCACAATTTTATGAATAAAGAAAATCTATCTAATCTAAAAAAAAAAAAAAATTTAAATCAGTTAATCTCTCAAAAAAACACGGCTAATCTTCTTCTTCCTTTTATCAGCGAGGCTATGATCCGAAAACAAGGGATCACAGCCCTCCCACTTCACCACATTTCTACTGATCCGCCTGTGGGATTCGCCTATTTGACCTCAGAAAATAAAGGCAGGCCTGCCGATTTTGGATCACTCGGTTACTGAGGCCAATGAAATGCCGATGTCGTCGCATTTGTCTGATCCAGGCGTTTATAGGCCTACCTTTCCTACATCGCGATGTCTTTGGAACGTGCATTGATATTGCCTTTTTAACAGGGTTGAAATGGTCTCTTCTTTGAACGTGGCAATACCAACTGAGCCGGTCGCGCTCTATTTTTTGTACGATGGTTTCCTTGATGTGAAAGCTTCCACCGATCTTCGAACTTCTAATGTAATATGTTAATAAGGAACGTGATTAATCTTATTATACAAAGTGAATTTTTGGTTGGCTACGATAGAAGCTAAATGCTTTGGCACTTGGAGGCATTAAAATCTAAAAGGTGAATTCGCCACCGACCTGATAAGAATTCTAAATCGGCCTGCAATAAAATACAATCCCGCAGAGATTTGCTACACCGAAAGACTTTCCAATCTTCGGCAAACATGAGGCATTGAGAATTTAAATTTCGCTAACAAACAACAGGAAAAACATGGGCCCAATGTGGCCACCTTATGTTACCCCGAATGTAACATGAATAGGATCAGACAGAATATCATTAATATGGACGTGCTGAGTACGTTCTCTAAGGTAAGAACCAAATAAATTTAGAAGCTTTTTTTCATTTTATTTCTATATGAAAGTTGAAACCTTTAGAAAAATCAGTTAGCAACGTTACCATTTAGAAGATTTGTTGTAATGGGTCTACGTGATTCAAATGAAATGAATGTAAGCTTATCACGAAGAAGTTTTTTTTTTAATTTCGGAATAGTAAATATTATGCGAATTGGATAATAATTCGTAACTTCTTTCTTTGATCCACATTTGCGTATAGGAATAAAAGAAGAAATTCTCCATTCTCGGAGAAAATCACTTAAAAAGCGGCTGAAGGTAATCTGAAGAGGAACTAAAAATGCACTAATACATCTTTTATAAATAATTTCAGTAATATTATTAACTTAGAGAGAGCACTTCCAGTTTCAGGAACTGATAAGTAAAGGTCACAAGCATTAATTGAATTCTGAGAAATATCGTTTTATTCAGGCATAATAATTGGTCTATCAGTATGGGTAGGTAGGAAGAAGTGGCGGTTGTTTTAAATTCAACTGAATTAGCAATTAGGATGTCGTCTGTTTTTGCTTTGTTGTAGTTTGACCACATCTTTCTAGACATTAACTAAGTTGTCAGCCTAGTCTGTCTAAAGTTGGTTTTAATAAGACATTTTGATGAGATTTTCCCCTTGACTGCTTCCAGTGGAATGTTGGCTAATTCTGCACGTGAACAGCAGAGGTCTGAGCATTGCCTTCGTCGGTCTGTTCGTTTCCATAAACGCTACTTTACCCTGGAAAGCAAATCAAGGTTACCTTGAACAGAACGTATTATTTAATTTTAATATTGGAAAAATTAAAATAGGCGTGGCCATTTGTGTTGTTTTAGTCAATTATAAAAAAATGTACTGTTTATAGTTTTTTTGTACACAAATTTTATGACGAAAATTTAAAAAAATAATAATATAATCATTTCAGTAAAAGTAGGCTTGTGTAAGGATTGCAAGTATATGTTCAATTGTACTACGTCTTACTTACTTACTTAGGTGGCGCTACAGTTCGGGGTGAACCTGGGCCTCAACCAACAAGCCTCTCCATTTAGCTCGGTCTTTAGCTAATTGCCTCCAGTTGCGCACTCCAAGTTGGTCGAGGTCCCCTTGAACTTGTGCGCGCCACCTACGGCGTCGTCCCTCGGGGTTAGATTCGAAGACTCTGCGGGTCGCTGTACAGCTCGTATAGTTCGTGATTGAATCTTCTCCTCCAAAACCCGTCAACGCAAACGGGACCGAAAATCTTACGAAGAATTTTTCTCTCGAAGCGACCAAGGATATCTTCATCCTCTTTTAATAAAGTCCATGTTTCAGCGCCGTAAAGCAGGACTGGGATGATCAAGGTCTTATATAGAGTCTTCTTAGTTGTTCGAGAAAGAGCTTTACTGTTGAATTGCCTCATGAGCCCAAAAAAACAGCGATTGGCAAGAGTTATTCTTCGATTGATTTCTGCACTGATTTTGTTTGCTGAATTTATAGCAGAGCCAAGGTAGACAAAGTCCCTTACTACCTCGAAGTTATAGCTGCCCACGGTGACGTTTTGTCCAATTCGTCGATGTTGGTTTTCCCTTCTAGTTGACAGCATATACTTGGTTTTCCCCTCGTTTATCGCTAAACCCATTTTGGCCGCTTCCGCCTCAATGCTTGCAAAAGCACCGGTGACAGCCCGCTGAGATCTTCCGATAATGTCTATATCGTCGGCGTATGCAAGCAGTTGTACAGACTTGTAATAGATTGTGCCTCCGGTGTTGGCTTGTGAGTTCCGCACAATCCGTTCAAGTACAATATTGGAGAAGTCACATGACAACGCGTCACCTTGTCTAAAGCCTTTTTTGACATCAAAGGTCTCGGTGAGGTCATTACCGACCTTGATGGAGCAGCGAGCGTTCTCCATCGTTTGGCAGGGATGTCAAAACTAGACATGGCTCTATAAAGCTCTTCTCTATAGATGCTGTCATAGGCGGCCTTGAAATCGATAAAGAGGTGGTGAGTATCGATTTGGAATTCTTGGGTTTTCTCCAGGATCTGCCGAAGTGTGAAGATTTGATCGATGGTGGACTTTCCTGGCCTGAAACCGCACTGATAGGGTCCAATCAGGCTGTTGATAAAAGGTTTCAGGCGTTCACACAATATCGCAGAAAAGATCTTGTATGCGATGTTGAGGAGACTGATGCCTCTATAATTGGCGCAGTTGAGGGGGTCTCCTTTCTTGTGGATCGGGCAAACGATGCTGAGATTCCATTCATCAGGCATACACTCCTCTGACCAAATATTAGAAATGAATTGGTGTATGCACTCTACCAATTCATCCCCAGCTGCCTTGAAAAGTTCGGCCGGTAAGCCGTCAGGTCCAGCAGCCTTGTTGGATTTTAGCTTGGATATTGCTATCCTCACTTCGTTTTGGTCAGGTGGACGGAAATTTTGACTATCATCGTCTATGTTGAATGGTTCATTCTGCCTGACAGCGGGATGTTGGTCTTCGTCGCCGTTATACAGTCTGCTGAAGTAGTTTTTCCATATTCTCAGCACCGACTGTGATTCTACTACGAGGTTTCCATTTTCATCTCTACAGGTTTCTGTACGGGTATTACTTCTCTGACACGTTCTTTTTACCTTTTGGTAAAACTTCCGTACATTGTTCCTGGAGTATAGCCTCTCGATATTCTCAAACGCGCGCTTCTCATGCTCTTTCTTCTTCTTTTGGAGAAGCCGATGTTCTTCCCGTCTCTTTTGCTCGTAGAGCTCACGAGCAGCTCTCGTCTTCTTTTGCAGCGCCGCTTTGTATGCCTCTTGTTTTGCTGCATGCACTCGCCGGCATTCCTCGTCAAACCAGGGGTTTCGCGGTGGTGGGCGAGCGAGACCCAACACATCAGTCGCGGCGTTTCTGATGGCATGTTGGCAGCGTTGCCACTGGTCTTCGGTACTTGATGCTGGTGGCAAAGGGGTGATTGAGAGATTTCGGGATACGCGTTCAGCGAAGAGTCTGGCGGTCTCTTGCGATTGTAGCTTTTCGACGTTAAATTTTCTCACAGTAATTCTTCTTTGTTGCTCAGATTGGGATATCCGCATTCGTACCTTGACTACAACAAGGTAATGATCCGAGTCTATGTTGGCCGCTCGGAAGGTCCGGACATCCAGAATACTGGAGGCATGCCTTGCGTCGATCGCAATATGATCAATTTGGTTGATCGTGACATGATCATTGGACCGCCATGTCTGCTTATGAATATCGAGATGAGGAAACCATGTGCTTGCTATGGTGACATTTCGCTCCACAGCGAAATCAATTAGCCTTAGTCCGTTATCAGACGTTGTGTCGTGTAGGCTATGCTTACCGACTGCTCTACCGAAGACGTCCTCCTTTCCTATTTTGGCGTTAAAATCGCCCAATACGATTTTAACGTCGTATTTAGGACATTGCTCGTATGTTTTGTCGAGGAGCTCGTAGAAACACTCTTTGGAGGCAGGGTCCTTTTCTTCTGTGGGGGCATGAACGCATATTAGGCTTATGTTAGCGAATTTAGCCTTGATCCGGATAGTCATAATACGCTCGCTCACGTGTCGGAAGCTTAAGACTTCTTGCCTAAGTCTGCCGCGTATGACAAATCCGCATCCGAATAAGCGTTGCCTGTTGCCTCTGTAGCAATCACTGTAGTAGATGTCACAGTTTTTCATCCTCTTTTTGCCCGGCCCATCCCATCGCACTTCCTGGATGGCGGTAATATCTGCTTTATAGCAGTCTAGGGCCTCTGCTAGTTGTTCGGCTGCACGTGGTCTGTAAAGGGACAGAACATTCCACGTACAGATCCGAAGGTCGTTGTCCTTATTTCGTTTGCTGGGGTCGTCATTAGTTGGGTCATCCTTATCCGAGGCTTTTGGTTGTTTCGGAACCATGCGGCTTTTACATGGTAGGGAAGTTATTTCGACGGCACAACCCCCAACCTGGAGTGCCAGTTCCTTAATTATTCCCCTAGGACGAGGAGCCGGGTACACCGGTGCCAGTAGTCCACTACGGGAGTATGAGCGCTACCGTTGGCCCATTAAGGGCTCCTCCGCCACCATCTCTATTCCAATGTCCTGACCAACATTGGAAATTCCTTACCGACCTGTGATCCGAATACGTCGAAGCAGCTCGCGCAAGGTATTCACTAAGTTCAACCTAACTGGAACTATAGATGCCACCGTTGACTCCGTCTAGGGAATTCGTCCGCTGCCGCCTGGAACAGGAAGAAGTGCTCTAGTGAGAAAAGCACTCTTCCCCCCCTCTCTCATCTGCTGCCACCAAGAATCCGCCAAACGGGGTTGGTTACCCATTTCTTGGATTAAGGTACTAGGCACCCGGCTGTCACCGCGTGGAGGTTGAGAGTAGGAGTTGGTAGGCCTCAGCTGAGTGAAATCGCTTGTGTTTTCATATGATCGCATGCACTACCGTTTGACTACCATTGTACTACGTCGGGGCCTATAAAAACATATACTTTTTAATATTAGTAAAGGTCTAAAAAACTGGTAGACCGATGAACAGAAAGGGAGGCGGATATAGTTCATTCAACTAGACTGTTGTAAGCTCATTAGGACCGTTCGAGTACTTTCCGAGCCAACAACTTGTCAGTTGTCAAATACGACATAATGAGAGTAAAAACTCTCAGAGAGCGGAAAATCTAAGCAGAAGTAAGCGAGCCATGTCGAGCCTACTGTCATTAAAAAAAATATAATGAACAAATTAGTTTGTGTGAAAACCAACAGATGCATTTAAGTTAAAAAGGAATGTTTTGGGAGAACATTCACACATCACAGCATTTTCTTCCAGATACTTTGCATCCATATTTGTATGCCTATTGAGTATTTAAATGGAATCGAAAATTTGTTGACTAATTCAGCAATTAGCTGATTCTACTTGGCAGTTTGTACGTTCGTGCCGACAGAAATTCTTCGAGCACATTCAAGCACAGAGAAAAAATACTCGCTATTCGTTACTTCTCCATTTTTCTCTTTATCTCTTATGTTCGCTCAGTACCCGAATACACTTCGATCACTTTAGACCACACTAAAGCACCTTAAAGCGCTTTAGATAGTGTATTCCAATAGGCCTATAGCCTATTCTCTGGCATCTTTTGCTTGCAGCGGAGCATTGTCGATCGTCCAAAACCAATAAATTTTCTTCTAATTACCTTCCTCGTCCTTATTTTTCTTGACTGAAAAAAGGAAAAAATTCATCACCTTTCCAGCTGATACTGTCATTTTGAAGTTCCTCGGGCTCCTTTTTAAAATTTAAAACTTCTTTAGCGACGATAGGGAGTAAATTTGCCCGACCAAAAATGCGAACGGAAGTGCTTACACCCCGAGTTTGAAAATGCGAATATAAATTAGCATTTACATTTAGATTTACGATAAATTTTAGATTTATTGTAATACCAGTTTACAAGTTGTTGAAAGTTGGTTATAAATAAATAAGTAAATACACAAATAAATAAATAAATATATAAATAAATAAGTGTATAAATAAATAAATAAATAATTAGATAGATAAAAGATAAATAAATGAATATATAATTTAATAAATAAATAAATAAATAAATAAATAGATAAATAAATAATAAATAAATAAATAAAGGTATTAATATATACATAAGTAAATAAATAAAAACAAATAAATAAATAGTAAAGTAAACGTAGGTTCATGTATGTGATTAAACTAATGTGAATAACAACAGTAATTATAAATACGTTAATCGTGTACAAGACTCACAATTAAGTTGTTGTCTGCAAACTCGCATGATATATGAAATTTAGTTTTTAAGTTGGTAATGCGATTTGAAACGAGTTCTATATTTGATATGTCGTGGAGAAGGCTAGTGGGAAAATGCCATGGCAGATTGAAGATCATTTTTAATAATTTATTTTGCACTCTTTGTAATTTTAAAATATGACTTTTTGCGCAACTTCCCCAAGCTGGGGCTGCATAAAACATTATAGCTTGAAAAACAACTTTGCATATGATAATTTTGTTCTCGTTACTTAACCTTGACTTTCGGGGTTTATAAAAGGGTACAAGATTTTAATCGTTTTATTCATTTTTTCGGTTATATACTGAATGTGAGAGCCAAAAGTGAGTCCTCTATCTATGATCACCCCAAGATATTTAACTGAATTGCTCCATTCAATAGGAAGCCCATCTATATTTAAGTTGCGGCTCGGTAAAAAGCCAGCTTTTCTTTTCCTTGTGAAAAAGATAGCATGTGATTTCTGAGCGTTAATTTTTATTTTCCATTTAATGAAATACTCTTTAAGCGTGTTTAAGGCGGATTCCAAATTGGTTTCAATCGTAAAACCAAAAGCATCGGACGAATAAACACATGTGTCATCCGCAAATATTGCAGAGTGACAGTTTGTTAAATGCGGGAAGTCAGATGTGTAAGTATTATACAGGATGGGACCCAAAACCGATCCTTGGGGAACACCTGCAGGGATGCAATACTTGGTAGAGAGACTCATATTTAAATTGACTTGAAATGTTCTACGATCCAGAAAAGAGTCAACAATTTTTATGAGATACATGGGAAAGTCGTATTGTATCAATTTAAAGATCAATCCTTTATGCCAGACTGAATCGAAGGCCTTTTCGACATCCAAGAATACCATACCTGTACTTTGACCTACACTAAAGCGTTGTTTAATATGCTGCTTTATTCGCAAGACCTGGTGCGTTGTACTGTGATAGGAACGAAAACCAAATTCTTCAGCAGGAAAGATGCTGTGCTCCTCAACATGCAGTAAGAGTGTTGAAAGTTTGGTATATGTTTTATTTCTTGTCGAGGTTGCAGTGGATGTGGCAATGGTGTAGTGGTAGCGTCGTTAATTCCTACGCTAATGGTTCATGGTTCAAATCCTAATGTCAACAAGCAATTATTTATTTCTCATGAAATATCTCGACTGAAATGGTAAAACATCTTAAGTCGACTTATGTCGTTTTTCCTTTCTTTTGTTCAACCGATATATATTTTCACTATAAGAAGCTGTATCTAATCGTCCATTTTCTGTCGGACCTACTTCCTGTGTAAAGTAAAAGTAAAGTCCCCATATTCGTATAAAATCGACTTCTTCAGTCGAGTTCGATCAATTGCGAAAGCTTGTGTGAACACTACTGCGAAGGCATAATACTGGCAGTAGCTTGGTCATATGGCTGGAAAAATTTTTCGCTCTGTTGACGATGAATTGCCTATGACATCGGTTATCGGGAAAAAAAATACTGTGATTCAGAAGCAAAAGACAAAAATTAGACAAACATCTCCCCACTTATCTTAACGCCACACCCGGAGTTTCTCCGAAGCATAGACAACTGAGCTTCAAACCAATACACCAAATCTTTCTTTCTTTCTTTCTTTCTATCTCTCTCTCTCTCTTTTTCTCTCTCCCTCTCTATCTATCTATCTATCTATCTATCTATCTATCTATCTATCTATCTATCCTTTCCAACGCCCGCACTGTGTGAAGCATGTTCAGGGTATCCATAAGAAGGAGGACAACTGCCCCCCACTGATATAGACGATTTTCGAATATGCATATCTTCTTTTCAATGATAGGTATCTCAATAAATATCAGTAGAATAGACTATTATAATTTAGGCATTTCTTCTTTAGTTTGTGTTTCTATTGTTGGATGCAATAAAGTCTAGAACTAAGACACGGAACTCTGTTGCTTGTGTCGGAGCTTACCCAAAAAATTCATTAGTTTCTCCTAGTTAATACTAGATAAAGACATCTAAGCCACCTTACCTGTCTTTTCGTCGATTCTGTAAATTCTAATAAATGCTGAAATTGTCATTGGTGAGCTCCTTAGTAGAAAAGTTTACCCCACGCCGAATGAAATGTTTCGTTTTAGGGAATAAGTACTCATTTATTAGTATATTTTAAACTAGCGTATTTTTCTGAACGCCTATGGCTTAATATTTTGCTGAATCCAATCAATATAGGTACTAACTTTTGTATAAACTCCTGGCCATCCATGTAATCCGCATGGAGTCGGTCCAAACGAAATAATTCCAGCAATGTAGAAATAAAATGCCGACTTATTCGAATCATCTAATGCAATCAGTGCTCCACCAGAATCCCCACAGCAAGAGTCGACCCCCATCCGGCCGCCGGCACATATCTGCGAGTTTTCAAGTTGCACACCACGTTTACCATACAATAGTTGGCAACCGCTTAAAGGTACTCCAGGTACAGCAGCTTTCAGTTTTAAGTTGCTCGTTGTGCCGTTCTCCGTAAGCCCCCATCCGGCTATATCCATAGTGATCCCATCAAAAGAAATGCGTTTAAGATTTTCCATTATTGGCAAGCAAATTGGTTGAATAAAGTCGGTAAAATTAACTTTCTGCGATAATCGCAGCAGAGCTATATCATGAATTTGATTCTTAGACGTGTGCATATAGTTTGGATGAGTAGTAATAGTCTCAATTGGAACATCAACATGAGGATGCGCGCATATTTCGCTGTTACGAGTGTCTTTCTCACAATCAGGATCGGTTGAAGTATTCCACTCACCCAAGCGAACACTTACTACTTTCCAATTTTCTGGTATAACTGAAGATCGTATACAATGAGCTGCGGTCAAAACGTACCGATCACTGATTAAGGTGCCCCCGCAATGATGATCAATTGCATAGCCTACAGTTTGAATCAAAAAACGGGGATTATATTGAAATGAGATTTGATTTTTGAAAGAAAGCTTACCCTTATCGTATAAAATTAGCGCTGTCCATGGAAACTCATCGATTTTTGCTACTGTACCGCCATATATACGATTCGACGCGAGGAATCCACATTTACCGGGTTTTAGTATTGATCCGCTATTAATTCCCTTAGGTTGTTGATCAGCTATATGTTCATTACGACAGCAAACCTGTGAAAAAATACAAACCGTAGGTGCTAAATACTTCTGCTGTAAGCTCTTACCAAAGGCTTCTCATTGAATGAACCACACTGACTACTCCTAAGGAATTGCTGATCTTCAGGTTTTAATGGCGGGGACAAGAGCAAATTGTATAGAAATGTGCATTGCTCCAAATCAATACAAGAGCCACGGTCTCCATTGGGCGTTGTACATTCTCCATGAATTACAACGTTATCTTATGTGAAATTATTTGGTTAAATGAAGTCACACTTAGCATATGTGTATATGTACAAATAATATGTGTATATATGTATGTGCATATTTTTATTTGGCACATTAAAACTTATACTAAAGCCCAGCTTAAGGTGTCATACATTTATTTTTTCCTTTTCCAGAATTCGGAAAATGTACTCGTATGTCTGTAACAAAAGCACATCACCCAAGTTCTGCATTTTTATGAATTCACGCCATTGAAATGAGATGAAAAATTACTCATTCTGTGATTTTTACCCGAATTGAAATTCGGTGAAAGTATTTAATTTAATTAATCAATTTAATTGTCTATATCGAAAATTTAGTTTACAGGGTATTTGAAAACTTGATCAATCAAGAAAGGATAACACAGAGCCTGAGAGAATAGCACAAATTAGTGCAAACTGGCAGAACTATTTGGAACACAAATTTTCAAAGTAGACAGTTGATTGGACATTTTTCATGAATGCGTGAATGAAGAGTTTCGCTAACAATTAGAAAAGTCTTTCGGAGTAAACCGATGCTGAATGATTTCAATAGTCGAAGTGAACTGAAGACTTCTTTGGTTGGTTGAACTGATGGTATGATATTCGGAAATTTTGTTTCCTAATTTACTGTGCACCTATGTACATCATGTCATGTGTATCCATACAAACAAAAAGTGAAACAAAAAATTAAACTGCGTCTCATTTTCACTGCTATGAAAACAGAAAATGCGATACACGTGACGTCAGCGGTAGATGGGTAGGTAGGTAGAAGTGGCGGTTCTGTAAAAACAGAGACCCAATTAGCACAGTTGTGCCGTTTTGATACCACGACTCATGCGACCTTGGATGATGATGTGTGTTGGTGAGGACAATCTAGAGCCAGCCTGTGGAGTTTAAGAAGAAGGTTAGCTCATTTATGTTCTTACCCGAGATTTCC
Source organism: Brachypalpus laphriformis (assembly GCA_945910035.1). Classification (NCBI taxonomy): domain Eukaryota; kingdom Metazoa; phylum Arthropoda; class Insecta; order Diptera; family Syrphidae; genus Brachypalpus; species Brachypalpus laphriformis. Next base: position 254,538,662 of record OX246754.1, read on the forward strand.
TCAAGTGAATTGTAGAAGGGTTTGCCTATTGCTTGATGTCTAGCCCTAGCTAGTGCTGGACAATTGCACATGTAGTTGATAATTGTTTCCTTTTCGGTGCCTATGTTGCAACTACGGCAGTGTGTATTATATGGGATACCTAGTTTGGCTGCGTGCTCTCCTACCGGCCAGTGTCCCGTGATTATCGCGATTGTACGGGCAATGTCTTTGCGCGTTCTCTTCAATAGGGCGGTTGTTTTGGTCTTGTTGTAGTTAGGCCACATCTTTCTGGATATGACGCAATTCGTTAACCTGGACCATTTAAGGTTAGCTTTTCTAAGAAAGATTGAGGAGATGTTTGCCTTAATTGCTCCGAGCGGGGTGTGAACAAGTTCAGCAAGTGAGCATTGAAGGGCTGAGCCTCGCCTGGCCAGTTCGTCAGCATGTTCGTTGCCATCAACGTTGCTGTGGCCTGGAACCCAGACTAGGGTCACCATGCATTGGCCATCTAGCGAGGCCAGCTCCTGACGGCATTCTAGTACTAGTTTTGAGAAAATGGTTTCCGCCGCAATGGCTTTGATAGCAGCTTGGCTATCGATTAAATTAGCGATTCTTTGCCTTGGTAGTGTATTTGTGTGTGACTTGATTTGGTGACAGGCTTCGCGAATGGCGAGTAATTCCGCTTGAAAGATGCTGGTAGCGTCCGGGAGTCGATACGATCTTGCGATGTTCAAGGACTCCGAGTAAACATCCGCACCAACCCCACAGTCCATTTTTGACCCATCGGTGTAGACTGTTAGATCGAAACCACTGGTCGCCTGTCCATCTTGCCAATCTTTTCTTGTAGGGAATTGTACATCGAAACGCTTTGTGAAGTTCAACGTGGGGATGATGTAGTCTGTTGGAGTCGATATGAGTTCTCCTGGTAGAGAATCTAGGATATTGCTGTGTCCATAGGGTTTCGCAGTCCAACACTTGGACTCTCTGAGTCTGATTGCGCTGTGCGCTGAGATGTTTGCGATATGTAGATCTAGGGGTAAAAGGTGTAGCAGGACTGTTAGAGCGTCTGACGGAGTTGACCGTAGGGCGTCTGTGGTGCCTATGCATGCTGCTCTTTGCACCTTATTTAGTTTGGTTATGTTATAGGCTTTTTTAAGGGCCGGCCACCATACTATCGACCCATAGGTAAGGATTGGGCGTACGACGGCTGTGTAGATCCACAGGGTCAACTTTGGTTGCAGGCCCCATCTTTTGCCGAAGGTTCTGTTGCAGGCATATAAGGCTATACATGCTTTCTTTACTGGTTCGTCTATGTTTGGTTTCCAGTTAAGTTTAGGATCTAGAATAACTCCTAGGTACTTAGCACTGGACGATAAGGAGAGTATCTGACCGTTTAGTCGAGGAAGATTGAAGTCGGGTATTTTGGTTTTTGTGGTGAAAAGCATCAGTTCAGTTTTATTTGGGTTGACTCCAAGTCCACACTTTCTGGCCCATGCGGTGACTTTACTTAGAGCACTCTCCATGATCTCACTTATCACGGGAGGGAAAAGTCCCGACACTAAAATCACCATGTCGTCCGCATACCCAACTACTTTAATTCTTTCTCTGTCTAAGCATAAAAGGCTTTATTCATGACTATTAGCCATAGTAGAGGTGAGATGACTCCACCTTGGGGCGTTCCTCTACTGGCAAATTTGGTTATGGTGCTGTTTCCTAGAGATGCCTGAATAGTTCTAGTGCTGAGCATAGAGACTATCCATTGACTTAGGTGGGTTTCTATGCCCAGCTCTGTGAGGGAGTCTAGAATTACTTCAGTGTGTACATTGTTAAAAGCTCCTTCTATGTCTAGAAAGGTAGCTAAAGTGTATTCCTTATACTGTAGGGATTTTTCTATTGTTCGCACTACTTCATGAAGAGCTGTTTCTGTAGATCTTCCTTTGAGGTATGCGTGTTAGGATTTGGAAAGAGATGACTCGATTGTATCTCGCAGATGGTTGTCTAGAACGCGCTCGAGTGTCTTCAAAACGAACGAGGTCAGACTGATTGGTCTGAAATCTTTCGCGTTCTCATGTCCGCGCCTCTCCACCTTCGGAATGAAAACCACTCTCACCCGTCTCCATGAGTGGGGTACATGGTTATTTAGGATGCAGCTCCTGAAAATCGACACGAGCCATGGGATTGCTACCTCTTGCATTTTTTGTAGCATAATGGGCAGAATGCCATCTGGGCCTGGCGATTTATAAGGGGCGAAGCTGCGAATGGCCCAGGAGATTTTTTCTTCGGTAATAATGGGTATTATGTGTTCCCAGGATTGCAGGCATTGCGAACTGTTAGGCTCAGTGTAGCTGTCTTTACATCCGGGAAAGTGGGTGTGTATCAAGATCTTTAAGGATTCTGCAGTTGACTCCGTCCACTTACCATCCGACTTTTTCAGGAGGGATGGATTGGAATGATCCTTCGATAGATAGAATAGCGGTAGATACAATGTCATTAATTCTACATATCTTGGCATGAGACCCCTTTCTATTGTGCATTTTACCATTTAGTAAATATATCGTGGAATATCTTCAAGATACATATACATATATGTACATACATATATGTACATGTATCTGTGACAAGGATTCGAAATTTCGAATAGCCTTTTAGAGGGTGCGTAATTCACCTGTAATGCGTATAATTTTTAAGTGGAGTGTTCTATCTAATCCACTAGACTGATCTCCGCGAACTTATTATGTTGTTTGTTTATGACGTTTTAGAACATTGACATAAGCAGCATTCGCTTTTTTCTGTACATACATAAAAAAGAAAAAAATATCGCCCTATATCGCCAATGAAAACTCGGACCATGACTTGGTTTCATCCAAGGTACGATTGCGGCTATCCAATACAGTGCGAAATCAGGGAAATATTATGAGAACGTTTGACATTGGGAGCTACAATCGCACGAAACCGCCAGAGCCTTTGCCGATTATTCCTCAATAGCCAAAGATATCCTATGCCGCCAGCAGATATCCAGTGGCAACGTTGCCACCAAGACTATAGGGATGGGCAACATGCTAGAAATGGCTGCATTCAGCAAGAAGAAATCAACTACTCTGGTGCAACTTAGCCATTATAACGCAAGTGTCGTTTCCGGCGTAATTACTGGTCATTGTGCCAATGGTGTTCATGCGGAGCGACTCGATGTGCTGCAGAAGTTGCAGGGACGAAGAAGCAATTAAATCTGTTCGTCACACAGCAGTGACTGTGTCCTGCCCTATCCGTCAGAAGAATAAGTACTGTTGGTAGTTACTTCTTCCTGGAGCTGGAGTGCTTAGGTAATGTAGAGCTGACGGACTTCCTGAGATTTATATCACTATCTGGATGGTTCTAACAGCGGACTATCTTTACAGCGTTTCTAGGGTTAAATTAATGGGGCACAATGGACCCGACTGTTGGTCTAAGTGAAAAGTGACTCATTTTGTCACAAGGCACCCATCTACCTAACTTAACCTAACCATGTACAATTACTCGCCTATGCGGACGTCATTGTCGTAATTGGAAAGAGAGAGCTTGATATTAATGATAATTTCGTGAGTATTGAAACAGAATCGTCATGCCAACGAGGGCATGCTGTCAACAAAAAAAGACATCAACAGCAACAGAATGTCACGATAGGCAGTCACAACTTTGAGGTAGTTAAGGACTTTGTCTACCTAGGCTTCGCTATAAACTCGAGCAATGACGTCAGTGTTGAAATTAAATGAAGAATCAATCTTGCCAATCACTGTTTCTTTGGACTAAGAAAGCAATTGAGTAATAAAGCCCTCTCTAGAAAAACTATCGTATCCCTGAGCAAGACCCTGTTATATGGTGCAGAGGCATGGACCTAAACGAAATCGGATGAGGATGTCCTTAGTTACTTTGAGAGAAAGGTTCTTCGAGTGATTTATGGACCCGTCTGCATGGACGAAGAGTGCCGAAGAAGATACAATCAAGAACTGTACGGGCTGTACAGAGATATCGACCTAGCTATACAGCGACTGAAAAGTCTTCAAATCCATTCCCGGAGAACGACGCAGTAGAAGAAGGCCTCACCTTAGGGGCGCGAACAATTAGAAAGGGACGGTTCGCGCAACTGGAGGCAGCTGGCTAATAACCAAACCGGCTAGAGAGGTCTGTTGGTTGAGGCCCAGGTCCACCCCGGATTGTAGTTAGTAAGTTCGTTAATTATTGCAAAATACAGGTATTCCGATGTGGGTTTTATTTACATATTTCATCAAACTACTGCAATGTTCTGAATATCTAAGCTATTTGCGAAGATAATTTTTAACCTTGATTTTATGGCTGTGATTTACAGCGGTTTGATAATAGCCTGACTGATTGTGTGAATACCATCCCGTCTTCATGAGCACTCTTCTCAGATTTGGAACCATTATAATGGATTACCTTGGTGGCTGCCGTACGAAATACTATTTTACAGTCTAGCCTCGCCAATTTAGACCGATTTACTTCGATTCAATAAGGATGGGCATACATTATGTATAAATAGATTGCAGAAACATGATTACCACTGTTTTAGCCTAAATATTGAATAAATTAAAAATAAATAAGACTTGCATTATTATTTTTAATTTTTCCTACAGTTATTCTACGTTTTTCAAATCCCAATACTGATTTCTTCCTCATTTACATTTATCACTTTGGATGTTAATCTTGGAGGAATCATCCAGAGTGATAAGTGTAGATTAGCTTTAATTTTTGTTTCATCTAAAGTGCACACTAAAGATGAACGATGAAACATATTGACCCCCAACCAACTTTTGATGAAAGAGTCGTTCACCGAACCGATGATTCATCCAGAGTGAAGGCGCAGTGGAAATTGTATACAAACGGTCAGTTCATTGTAGCCCTATTCACTATTTAGTTCACATCCGCCAGCGAAAATTCCTGTTTTTGTTTTTGTTGTTGTATTGAACTATTTTCATGGCCGTTATTTTATACAATGTCATTCAAGTGGCAAGGCAAGCATATGGTGACAATGTGCGTGAAAGGTGAAACCACAGAACTGGATGAAAATATATAAACAAGGGTGATTGTTCTGAATGATTTTGAGTGATTCACTTTGGGTGTACATCAAAAGTGAAACTGTGTAAATCCCACTTTAGCTGAATTATCAAAGTTGATGACATTAGTGGTGTCGAGTCGAGAATGTTTAAAATCTTGAAATCTGACACGTTTATACACAAATGTAATTAATATAAATTTCCTAATATCTTCCACAAATACAAATAAATGAATTTAAAGTTTTTAAGTTTTTTTTTTGTATTTATAATTTGCACGCACTCAAGAGGTTACGAATATCCTTAACAGGCCTCCACACAGTGTGAGATTTGGAAAGGATAGATAAAGAGAGAGAAAGATCTGGTGTAGAGGTTTGAAGCTCAGTTGTTTATGCTTCAGAGAAACTGAGGGGGTGGCGTCCAGATAACTGGCGAAATTTTTGATAATTTTTGTCTTTGCTTCTGATTCACAGTATTTTTTTCCAAGGACCAAGGACGTCATAAACGTATCAATCATCCAACAGAGCGAAATATATCTCCAGCCATATGATCAGTGCAGCGTAGTGTGAGACGTGACAAACGTCAATATGTCAACTCACTGGCCTCAAGGGCTGAAGAAGCAGCGAGTAGGTGCGACAGTAGGACTGTTTATAGCATCACTAAGGAGCTCATCGGTGGTCGAAACTCCAAACAACATCCAGTGAAGAGTCTAGACGGTAACCTTCTGATTTCGAAAGAGGATCAGCTCACTAGATGGAGAGAAAATTTTGCTACAGTGCTAAATCACTTAGACGATGGCGGTATGATCTGGAATTCGAATCAGCAGTTCGAAGCAACAAATTCCCGAATTCGCACCGCACCTCCCAGTAAAACCGAGATAATAACAACAATCAAGTCCCTCAAGAAGAACAAGGCGGTGGGTATTGATGGCATTCCTGCCGAGCTATTTCAAGCGGCGCCAAATACATCGGCAGATTTGCTGCAACCGCTAATACGGAGAGCTTGGGATAGTGAACAATTTCCACAGGAGTGGAAAAGGGGGATGATCATTAAACTTACAAAGAAGGGTAACTGGATAGGTATATGTGTTCTTCCAGATGTAGCCACAATAATAGCTAAAATAATTCTAGAACAAATTAAAGAACATTTAGATTCAACTCTCGATGTCGAACAGGCAGGCTTTCGCGCTGGATCCTCCTGCATCGACCACATAAGCACCTCACGGATCATAATCGAACAATGCGTTGAGTATAGGTCTCCGCTTCATTTACTGTTTATCGACTTCGAGAAGGCTTTCGACAGCTTGAATCGAGATGCTATCTGGTTGGCCTTGCGCAGGAGAGGCATTCGAGAAAAACTTATAGCTATCAAGGCTACATATGAGGGCGGCAAGTGTCACGTCGTGCACAATGGTAAGGTGTCGGAGGATTTTGAAGTCCAAAGTGGAGTACGTCAAGGGTGCATACTGTCACCACTATTGTTCTTGGTGGTTATCAGCGATGTACTCCGTGCAGCATTGACGGAAGGCAACTATGGAATTCGTTGGACTATGACATCTTACCTTAAACACCTAGATTACGCTGACGATGTTTGTCTACTTTCACATCGGATAATGGATCTTCATCTGATGGCCCAGAATCTAGAAGCTGAGGCAAACAAAGTGGGGCTAAAAATAAACATAGCCAAAACAAAAGCCCTGAGCACTTCTTCGAACAACCGCGCTCAACTTTACATTGCCGGACAGGAATTCGAGAAAGTTGATAACTTTCTGTATTTAGGGAGTGTCGTCTCGGCTAATTGCGGTGGCACCGAGCTGGATGCGTGCAGCAGAATCGGGAAGGCTAAGGCTGCGTTCGGAATGCTATCTAAAATCTGGAGAAGTAATGTTATTAGCTTGAGAACAGCTGCGACTGTTCCGCTCCAACGTAGAATCAGTGCTGCTTTATGGGTGCAGTACTTGGAAGGTGGACACCATTAACACACGCAAGCTGCAAGTCTTTGTAAACAAATGCTTAAGAATCATCTTGAAGTTTTTTTGGCCGAGCCGCATCTCCAAGGAACAACTTTATCTGAGAACGGGCCAAGAACCTATAAACATTACTATGCGAAGAAGAAAGTGGCAATGGATTGGACACACCCTACGGCGCGAAGACAACTCCATTGCGAAATACGCCATGCAGTGGAATCCGCTCACCCAGGTAGGCAGAATAGCAGGGACGCCCTAGGCAAACGTGTCGCAGAACAGTTGAGGAGGAATCGAGCTCTTTAGTAATGAGTTGAAGGCAGCTCAAACGCGTTGCAGAACTTCGAACACGATGGCGCGCAGGCGTGGTTGACGCCCTATGCCCCCCGAGGGATTAAAGGATCTAAGTAAGTATATGATCAAGCTACTGCCACTGTTATGCCTTCGCAGTAGTGTTCACAAGCTTTTGCAATTGATCGGATTGACATTTTTTTTATTTTTGACGAGAAATAAATAACTGCTTGCTGACGCCAGGATTTGAACCATGAACCATTAAAGCGGCAATTGACGATGTTACCACTTCACCATTGCCACCCCCAAGTACTTGTTTATTTTAGAATATTACTGGTTGAACAACACTGAAGTCATGTTGCACATATAAGCTTAGCAAATTTTGGATCCATTGTGCAACAGAAATACAGTTTAAATTGAATCAGTTGCTCAACGTCAGTCAAAAGAGTGATTTCAAAATGTAGAAATAAGGGGAATTCGAGTGTGTTTGTGATTCATTTTTGGTTTTACTTTCATCGAAACCTATGTACTGTACATAGGTATAATTGCCCATTATTCTCTATTCTTATAATTGCCCCTTATTCTTTATTCTGTTTCTAACGAAATACAATTACCACGAGGGTATTTAAGCTGAAGCGTTTTTTTTTTTTTTACAACGACTGTATGAGCAAGAGTATAAGAAACAAAAATGGCAGTTAGCTGGTTTCATCTTGTGAAAGGCTGACAAACTTATAGCCTATCACTTACTGATGCATATAAATAGGAAATGTAGGTGAAATCGCACAAAAATGAAAACATTAAAAATAAAAATATAAACCTTATCACTACGACCAGAATATTGTGAATATATGCGTTATCAAATCGTGCCAAGTTCATATTAGCTCACATTTCTTTTATTTTAAAACACTAAAAATATTTGACTTACGTGCATTCACGGATAACGTAGTTGCAATTACAAAGACAGCATTAATATAAATAGCCGATTTCGGTATCATATTGCCCTGTGGTTCTTCGCAGGTTGTAAAAATCGGTTAAATGTAGTAGGCTCCTTATGCCATTGGCGGGTCGAATGCTACTTAATTACAAAACTTATTGTAGTAAATTTGTTTTTGCTTATCCGTCTATCGTAATCGAAAGTAGTTTCATTACAAGATGAAGTATTAATTTTACTCGTGAATGGTAAAAGAAGACAAAATGTTGGCTGAGGTTGAAGTATATAATACAGAAACTATGTACAATAATTTTGTATTTTTCTTTGTTTAAATAATCGAGCTAATTAAATCGCGACGGATCGAACAAGACTGATCAAAGTGGTTTTTCAGCTGACACAATTGATTCAATTTTGGAGTAGATTACTTGTATAATGCAAAACATCAGCGAAAACACACTAGGATTGGAAAAGATTTTGTTTTGGTTTTGCAATTTTACTCGACTAGCATGTTGAAAGCTAGATGTTTAACAATAAAGCCTGACTATTATGAACTAGATGGCGTACTTAAATTTTCCTTTCAGGTTTGATATTTTGAGAGTACATACATACGGATGTACGGAAGCAAATTAAGTCTTGTGTATGATTTTGTTGTAACCGAGTGTAGGAGGAGAGACCGAAAGACTTAGCGCTTTGAGAGTTCAATACAAACTGGTTTTTATTCAATCCATCAATCTTAACTAAACTTACAGCTAACATAATTCAGTGTTTACGTCTTACGATACTAGTATTAAGTACAATGGTATTTAGGAGTAAGACGTATAACAGATTTAGAGGCGACCGTATTCCTTTTTTCATAAAACCCGATTCTGAAAGTGGGGAGTAAGAAAGAAATTCCGTTGGTAATCCGAAATTTAATTATTAAACTAAGAGAAGAGAATAAAAGTTACAGTGTAATTTCAAAAATGTTTGGTAATACTCGCGCAATAGTCTGATACATAATAAAAAGGTACGCTGATGGGGGTAATGTCTTAAATAAAAGTCGTTCTGAGCGTCCGGAGAAAATAAATGCACGAGATGGTCCTTCGTAAAGTGACAGCCAATCCTAAAATCAACGCTCCAAAATTGGCTCAAGACATCGGAAATACAACCGCTAAAAAAGTTCAACAAAAAACGGTTCAAAGCGTCTTAAGATCCGAACAATTTGATAGAAAAGTTTCCCGAAAAAAGCTCCTGGTCAGCAAAGTAAACCCAAAAACGGATCGTGTTTGCGAAACTGTATATTTCTGAAGGTTCCGAGTTTCGGAAAATGGTACTATTTACGGCCGAAAGTAAGTATAATATTTCGAGGTCTGATGGCCGGGACAAAATATGGCTACGACCAAACCAAGAAATGGCTGTGCAAAATTTGGTATGTTTATTGGGAACATTATAGATTATATAACATATTTTACATATTGCGCAATAATTTGCACTCGTCTGCCGATTGTTTTGGTTCAGGAAACGACTGGGTGCTACACCAAGGTATCGATGAGTAACTCAAATCTAAACCGGCTCAATGATCCGGCTCTTTAAAAAGATCCAATGAAGCAGATCTTCACGGGTCTTTAGGGATCACAGATCAGTGATACGCTGATACGCTATGAGCCGAAAAGAGTGCGATTTGAAAGAGCTTCTTCTTTACGATTCTATACCAACTGGATCTATTAAACCGACTCCTCCTATACATTGTAGCATTGACTGTGCCAAAAACTAAAACACTGTATCTCAAACTGTAGCAACGACATCTATTGCAAAACCTGTTAGCAGTAAATGGGTGTGTTTTGGTGAGAATTATGCAAAGTAGAGTGAAAGCTTCTCCATAAAACGATTCTTAGTCAATCTGGAAAAAAACTTTTTTAATTGTTTGAAGATTGGTGATTGAATTGAAATTGAAGTAAAAAGTATGAAAAAGTTGTGCTTAAATGTATGAAATACTACTGAATCATTCCAGTTGAACGAAATAGTTTTTCTCAGGGAAAAAGCTCTTCCCATCCATCCCAACTCATGTTCGACTGAGAAGAAAAGTTAAAGTGGTTCCAAGTCACTTTGTGTTGTTGTACTCCGTATTAAATCTTACTTCACTGAGAAGCGAGGTTTCACCAAAACGCACCCAATATTCCAACCTGATGTGCTTACGTTCCACAATTATTCCATACAATATCCCAATATTCCAGGATCCTCAATTCACCCGGAGAAACATCTAGCATGTTCTAGAACCCCTTGCAATTTCATATAAATACCCATACCACAACCACCGTGCACACAGTTGTTTATAAGTGAATACAGCGATTACAAGAGATATTCGACCAGTGGTGAAAGCAAGCGACATTGTGAAAATAAATCTGTAGCGACCGTTTATTTTGAAATAAATAAAGAATAAAGTGATTGACTATTGTGTTAAAGTAAAGTTGGTGTTTGATAATAAATAAACGATTAAAATACACAAAATAAGGTTTTATTTAAACGAACCCCAGCAAGAATATTACAATATGTACATACATACACTTGGCAACAGAAAGTTTCCCTCGTCCTTATCATATGAATCAGTTGAAAAGATCCAGGCGGATCTTATGTTGTGATGTTTTGTACGCTCCCAACAGATCAGAGATCCATATCGATACAGTAGTACATACAGTGCAACTGCCACAACAGGACACAAGAACAACACAATTGCTTGTAGACGTGCGCTGGCTCAATTGCTTGGATGTACGTGTACATATCGCTAAAGCAATAATACAATACACTACACACTGTTCATCCCTTATTCAGTAGTGTATTCTTTTGTAGTAGTCAGCAAATATCAAAGTGTGCGCTACCTTAATTGTGCGTGTATAATTGCTAAGCTTTTTGTTGCTCTTGTGTTGCATTGGCAATATGTACCATCGTACCATCGATCGATATGGATCTCTGATATGCTGAGAGCGTACAGAACAAAAGATTCGTCTACATCTTTTGCGCCGATTAAAAATCTGGATCTTTGAAAAGAGAGAGATCCGGTGAGCCGCCTCATTCAAATGATTCACATTTCCCATCGCTACACCAAGGCAATGATCCAAAGCGCACGGCAAGGACCGTTAAGGAATGGGTTCTGTACCCTGTGTCTCTGCACCCATCCCCCAATCATCAGATCTTAATGCTATCGAGCACATTTGGGATGACTTAAAAGGTAGAATTCGTAGAATTAGATGGCAAACGACTAACAAAGGCCTCGTAGGGGCAGCATCTCCCGATAGGTGCTGGTCCGCTAAGTAACGAGTAGGAGCCACTGCAGCCGAAAACCTAGCAGCTCTGTTAGTAAGCCCTACTCCCACCTCCTCGTGGTGCCATCTGGGAATTTCTTCGGAAATTGCTAACGGGAGAGGACGAATGGCGAGCTTCCTGCGCCAAAAAACAGGATAAGTGTCGGTTGGTCTGTGGCCCAGCGAGCCGCAACCGTAAAACAAATCTTGCTTCGAAACGGAAACAATCGCCTCGGATAAGGACGGATAATTTGTTGACGACCTTTGGCTATCGGACACGGACAACGATCGGATTCTGGAACGTTAAGACCCTCCTGGACTCACTCAAGGAAGGGCCTTATAACGCCAGATTCCTCCAATTGGAGCGCGAATTCGCACGGTATAAAATCGACATCTTAGGGCTGAGCGAGATAAGATGGTACGATGCTGGGGAATACATCTCCCCAACAAAAAGCACTGTGATGTTCTACTCTGGTAAACCAGCTGGAAGTGCACGGAGTTCTGGCGTAGGACTCATGCTAACTCCAGCAGCACGTAGTAGCCTCATATCCTGGAAACCCCATAGTGACCGGATATTGACGGCTAGGTTCCAGAGTAGAGTTAGAAAAATTACCATCATACAGTGTTATGCTCCGACTCTAGACGCGACTGAGGATGAAAAGGATAATTTTTATAGCCACTTAGGCGCCCCCTACAACCAAACGCCTAATGGGGACATCGTAATGGTAATGGGAGATCTCAATGCCAAGGTGGTTAACGACAACACCATGCTTAAACACGTGATGGGAGTTCACGGCGTGGGAGACCGTAATGACAATGGTGAGCGGTTTGTGGACTTCTGCAATACCAACCGCCTAGTCATCGGAGGTACGCTGTTTGAGCATAACACCTGCCATAAGATCAGTTGGGTCTCTACTGATAGGCAACGAACATCCAACCAGATCGACCACATTGCGATCAGTCGCCGCTTTAGAAATTGTCTCCTGGACGTCTGAAACAGACGTGGAGCTGACGTCGGACAAGAACGAGATCACCATCTTATGGTAGCTCATTTACGCCTTCGTACTGCATCCGTCAACAGCAACCGCTCAAACCTCCTTAACATCACCAGGTTTAATATCGACAGGCTCAAGGTTCCCCAAGTGCGCCAACAGTTCAGGGACCATCTTGCCTTACAAGCAGAAGTAATCAGCAGCATAGAGAACATGGATGACCACTGGAGTGCTGTGAAAAATGCTTTTGCGACTGGGGCACGCACTTATGTCGGTAAAAAGCAGAAACACCACCACACATGGCTTTCTACAGACACCTGGAGACGGATCGATGAGCGTACAGCAATCAAGGCTCGGATTGCAGCGGCCTCAGCAGTAGAGAGAACCGAGCTTGAAGCCCAATACCGTGCGAAGAAGAAAGAAGTGCAGCGTAGTGTAAGACGTGACAAACGTCAATATGTCAACTCACTGGCCTCAAGGGCTGAAGAGCAGCGAGTAGGTGCGACAGTAGGACTGTTTACAACATCGCTAAGGAGCTCATTGGTGGTCGAAACTCCAAACAACATCCAGTGAAGAGTCTAGACGGCAACCTTCTGATTTCGGATGAGGACCAGATCACTAGATGGAGAGACATTTTGCTTTCAACATTTCGTCTATATATTGTCCACTGCGATGTAAACTTGAAGAAAGTGATTTCACAAACATCTTCAACTTCCTTAAACCAAATTTTATTATTGGTGGTGACTTCAACGCGAAACACCCCTTCTGGGGCTCAAGGTACGCCTCTCAGAAAGGTAGAAAGCTTTATAATGCGGGTATGCAATTCAGTTGTGATTTTTACTCGACGGGTAAACCAACATATTGGCCAACTGATAGAAATAAGATACCAGATCTGATTGATTTCTTTGTTGTTAAAGGAATATCTAGCAACTGTATAAAAGTTGAAGAAAGCTTTGATCTCTCCTCTGATCATTCTCCAATCATTATGACGATAAGCGAAGCTTTGATTAAAAAAGTAGGACCGGCCAGATTAACTGGCGCGAAAACTAATTGGGACGGCTTTAAAAAAGATATTGAAGCAAATATTGAGCTGAGCGTATCACTTAAAACGCCCTATGAACTTGAAGTTGAAGTAGATCGCTTCGTCGAAATCTTACAGGATGCCGCGTGGAAGAATACTCCCAACCTAAAGAGAACCCCGGCCAGTTACATTAAAATTTATCCGCAGGAAATAAAAGAGATGATTAAGGAGAAGAGAAAAGCGCGTAAAAGATGGCAACAAACTCGGGCTCCGCAACATAAAGCACATCTTAACCGTTTGTGCAACTCACTAAAACGATCTATTAAAGACCTTAAGAATAATGAAATACAAACTTACCCAGAAAGCTTTACGGCAGAAAAAGATTCTAACCATTCGCTTTGGAAGGCTATAAAAGGTATTAAAAAACCTCAAATTCAAGCCGCGCCAATTAGGATAAATCAAGACGAATGGGCCAGGCATGATAAAGAGAAAGCGCAAGTTTTTGCCGCCCACCTGGAAGAAACTTTCAAACCGTTTGATGGACAAGCTCTTATTGAAAATATAAATACGTCGTATATAGACAATAGTGTAATAAGAAATGCAACGCTTACCGAACTTAAGGAAGAAATAAAGAAACTTAAACCTAAGAAAGCTCCTGGATACGACCTAATTACGGGAGAGGTTCTTAAAGCACTTCCAAGAAAAGCTCTAATTAAGCTTCTGTTCATTATAAACGCCGTGATTAGACTAGAATATGTTCCCAGTCAATGGAAAGTCGCCGAAGTTATAATGGTCCTTAAGCCCGGAAAACCGCCGAATGAAAAAACGTCTTATAGACCGATTTCGCTTCTTCCAATTATATCCAAAGTGTTCGAGAGAATATTGGTTAGGCGAATACAGCCGGTAATAGAAGAAGGGCATCTCATCCCTGATCATCAATTCGGATTCAGAAGTAAGCATTCTACAGTTGAACAAGTACATCGAATAACACATGTAATCGAAAAATCTCTTGAAGAAAAAAAGATTTGTTCAAGCGTATTCCTTGACGTTTCTCAAGCCTTTGACAAGGTCTGGCACGAAGGCTTAAAGTTTAAATTACGACAAGTTCTGCCAGAGCACCTATATAATATTTTGAAGAACTACCTTACGAATAGGCTATTCCGCGTCAAATGTGGAAACGAATATTCAGATTTTAAGGAAATAATGGCTGGGGTGCCGCAAGGAAGCGTTCTTGGTCTAGTCTTATATCTATTATACACTCGTGATATACCGCAAGTAGAAGGCACTGAGCTAGCTACATTTGCCGACGACACTGCTATCTTGACAGTAGGTAAAACGGTCGAAGATACTACAGAAAAACTGCAAGAAGCTTTGAATAGAGTAAATGAATGGACAAAGATTTGGCGAATCGCACTCAACGAGACCAAATCTGTTCATGTAAATTTTACTTATAAAAAAATAAATAATTTGCCGATCTTTTCAAACTCGGTTCAAATCCCGTTTGCAAACGAGGCTAAGTATCTTGGAATGACACTTGATACAAAGCTGAAATGGAAAACGCACGTTAAGAAAAAACGCAAAGAACTAGATAACAAATATCGAGAAATGTATTGGTTACTTGGAAAATATTCCAAGCTTAATATATATAACAAACTGCTTTTATATAAGCAAGTGTTAAAGCCTGTATGGACATATGGTATACAACTCTGGGGTTGTACCAAAATAAGTAATATTAAAATTTTACAAACTTTTGAAAACAAAGTGCTAAGAGGTATTGTAAATGCGCCATGGTATATCAGAAATAGCGATATCCACAGAGACCTTGGCATTAAAACAATCGAAGACGAAATTCAAACCTACGCGAGAAAGCATAGAAGTCGACTAGAAAGTCACGTAAATATTACAGTCCTCCAACTTTTGGAAGAAAGAAATTTACTGCGCCGTCTACAAAGAACCAAACCTTTAGACCTAGCGCGATAAGTAACCGCGTCTAAACTGCGGAGCTAGCAGGAACTTCCAATGGGAAGGTACCTGCAAAACGTCATTATTTCGCGAAACGAAAACTACTTGATAAGTCGAATACTTAGTTGTAGTAAAAATAAAAACAAGTCTGTTTTGAAGGGAGGTTTTTTAGTGGGTAAGAATCCCACACTACTATGAGCACGCGCTGTCGATCCTCATAGTGTCTTGTTGAAGATTTTCACCTACCCTCGGAAAAAAAAAAAAAAAAAAAAAAAAAAAAAAAAAAAAAAAAAAAAAAAAAAAATTTTGCTACAATCAAATCACTTAGACGACGGCGCTATGATCTTGAATTCGAATCAGCAGTTCGAAGCAACAAATTCCCGAATTCGCACCGTACCTTCCAGTAAAACTGAAATAATAACAGCAATCAAGTCCCTCTAGAAGAACAAAGCGGTGGGTATTGATGGCATCCCTGCCGATCTATTTCAAGCGGCGCCAAATACATCGGCCGATTTGCTGCATCCGCTAATACGGAGAGCTTGGGATAGTGAACAATTTCCACAGGAGTGGAAAGGGGGATTATCATTAAACTTCCAAAGAAGGGTAACTTGATGGAGTACGGTAACTGGAGAGGTATATGTGTTCTTCCAGATGTAGCCAAAATAATAGCTAGAATAATTCTAGAACGAATTAAAGAACATTTAGATTGAACTCTCGATGTCGAACAGGCAGGCTTTCGCGCTGGATCCTCCTGCATCGACCACATAAACACCTTACGGATCATAATCGAACAATGCGTTGAGTATAGGTCTCCGCTACATTTACTGTTTATCGACTTCGAGAAGGCTTTCGACAGCTTGAATCGAGATGCTATCTGGTTGGCCTTGCGCAGGAGAGGCATTCCAGAAAAGCTTATAGCTATTATCAAGGCTAGATATGAGGTTGGCAAGTGTCACGTCGTGCACAATGGTAAGGTGTCGGAGGATTTTGAAGTCCAAAGTGGAGTACGTCAAGGGTGCATACTGTCCCCACTATTGTTCTTGGTGGTTATCAGAGATGTACTGCGTGCAGCATTGACGGAAGGCAACTATGGAATTCGTTGGACTATGACATCTTACCTTAAACACATAGATTACGCTGACGATGTTTGTCTACTTTCACATCGGATAATGGATCTTCATTTGTTGGCCCAAAATCTAGAAGCTGAGGCAAACAAAGTGGGGCTAAAAATAAACACAGCCAAAACAAAAGCCCTGAGTACTTCCAATACCCGCGCTCAACTTAACATTGCCGGAAAGCAAGTCGAGAAAGTTGATAACTTTCTATATTTAGGAAGTGTCGTCTCGGCTAATCGCGGTGGCACCAAACTGAATGTGTGCAGCAGAATCGGGAAGGCTAAAGCTGCGTTCGGAATGCTGTCCAAAATCTACGGCGCGAAGACAACTCCATTGCGAAATACGCTATGCAGTGGAATCCGCTCACCCAGGCAGGCAGAATAGCGGGACGCCCTAGGCAAACGTGGCGCAGAACAGTTGAGGAGGAATCGAGCTCTTTAGGAATGAGTTGGAGGCAGCTCAAACGCGTTGCAGAACTCCGAACACGATAGCGCGCAGGCATGATTGACGCCCTATGCCCCCCGAGGGGTTAAAGGATATAAATAAGTAAGTATAATCAGCAACAGAGAGTCCCCTAAAGAGGGCTTTGACAAAGGCATGATCAGATGCCGGCACGACGCCGGAAGTTATCCAAAATATCGTTCGTTCTATGCCTAGAAGACTGCAAACTGTTTTTTTTTTTTTTAATTTGCGCGCACTCAAGGGGTTGTAGAAGCAAATGCAGGGCCGACAAAATATTAAATGCCATTTGCAGATTTTTTAAATAATATTTTGCATGCTTTCTTGTATTGTATGTAGACTTTTGTGAGGTTAATTTATTTGTTTATTTTACTTTTTCATTTTATTGTTGTTATTATATTTCATGTGCAGTGTAAAGAGATATGAGCAATCACAATTCAAATTTCGGCTACGAAAATGGTTGTACGTATATGTATGTACATACACATGCGGCCATTCTTGCATACGGCACATACGGATTAGCGTCGTATGTGTGACAAATAACATGCAACCAACTCACATGTGGTATCCGTGATCGCATGGAAATATGCAGCCTTTTGGGACAAAATTCATCCATGTAGTGTACTGCCCATATTTATTTACACGCAACTACATGCTATCACAAGTTTAATACAACCAACATGTCACCCACATGAGGCACTTTTTCGTGACGTCAGAGCCGCATGCACATGCAACCATTTACATGTGTGTATAATTTTTTTTTTGTTTTCTTCCGATTCACAGTATTTTTTTTCACGACTACCTGATGTCATAGGCATATCAATAACCCAACAGCGCGAACAAATTTTCCAGCCATATGACCAACCTACGGTCAGTGTTATGCCTTTGCAATAGTGTTCATACAAGCTTTCTGACACGGTCTGACTCTTTATTTCATGAGAAATAATGAATGAAATAATAATGATATATGCAATAAATGCTTGCTAACATCGGATATTTACCTTAAAAATGATCCTAGTCCATTAAACTATAGATTCTTGCATTTTTGGTTTAAAGAACTTTCTTATTAAAGAGGTTTACTTCTCTTGTCTTAGAAACTTTCAACACAAAATGAAGTTTATAGCAACCCATCATTTTATAACATTTTTATAATAATAAATTATTCATTGAAGCGCTGAAAAGCATCAATTAAAGAAAAGTTGTGTGCGGTAAGCTTCCGCTTAAATGAAAATGCTAAAGAGATGTAACCAACCGGTCCAATGACATTTACAAATACCTATAAATCATCAGACGTAGTTGGTAGCTAGTTGTTGTTGAAATACTTTTAATTAAAAATTTTCTTAATAATTATGCGTGACAATATTTTGAAAAAGCGAATTACTTTTTTTTTCAATTTCATAAATTGATAAATTTACAGACTAAGCTGCTGGTATGAAGGTGAACAAATCGGAAATAATGATCGTTTCCAGAACGCCCATTCAGTGCATTCTGCAGGTGGATACGTTTTTATTACCCGTACCTCGGGGTCTTATTTACGAGTCAAGCAAAGAGCAATGCTAAGATACCTGTAGAATTGGTCAGGCTAGATCAATTTTGAAAGAGATTGGTCAATCTGTTGTAAGGAAGGCCGGAGTTAGTGTTCAAGCTACATTACCATTTTTTAACTCGTTATATGTTCCAACTACTCGTATCACTTATGGTCATACCATTTTGGCAGTGACTAAAAAAAATAAGATCTCGGGTGCAAGGTGACGAAATAGATTCCTTCGCGGTGTTGCTGGAATCACTCGTAGCGATCGAGTGCGTAACACTAGAGTATACGAAGCGCTTCAGGTTGAAAAGCTGCTTCTCTGCACGGAACGATCTATTATGCGATGGTTTGGTCACGTGTGTGCGTATGTCCCCAAACTGACTTCCAAGACGTGCCATAATTGTCGTGCCATCAGCTAAGCAACCCCTCGGTAGGGCTAGAAATAGATGGTTGGATCATGTCCGACAACTTGTCTGTCTAGGCTCTGCTATTAATTCTTACAATGATCTTCAACAAGACACTATGAGGATGGCCAGCGCGTGCTCATAGTAGTGTGGGATTCTTACCCACTAAAAAACCTCCCTTCAAAACAAACTTTTTTTTTACATTGATACAGCGCAGACCTCAAACGAAGAATAACTCTTGTCAATCAATGCTTTTTTGGGCTAATAACGCAATTCAATAGTAAAGCCCTACCTCGAAGAGCTAAGGAGACTCTGTAGAAGATCCCGATCATCCCATTTTTGCTTTACGGCCTAAGTTATGGGCTTTATTGAAATCGAATGAAGATATCCTTTTTGAGAGAAAAATTCTTCGTAAGATATTCGGTCCCGTTTGCGTTGAAAGGTTTTGGGAGAGAAGATTCAACGAAGAACTATACGAGCTGTACAGCGACATCGACCTAGTCAAAAAACTGCACATTGAACGTCTGAGATGGTTTGGACATGTAGAGCGGATAGACACCAACGCTCCGGGCCGCAGAGTCTTCGAATCTACCCCAGAGAGACGACGCACTAGAGGGCCTTGGAGTGCGCAACGAGAGGCAATTAGCTAAAGACCGAACTAAATGGACAGGCTTGTTGGTTGAGACCCAGGTTCACCCCGAACTGTAGCGCCACCTAGGTTAGTAAGTAAGTAAATCTGACACATCTCCTGGAGCGTCTGGGGATTCCTCCTGATGAGTTGGAGTCAATGGTGGAGGATCGAGAAGGATGAAGAGTCCACCTGAACGATTAGCGGGCCATTTAAAATGTATGTGTGTATGTACACACCATACTTAGCAAGATTCCAAGGGTTTCAATAATGCTTGGTTGTTTAATGAAAACTTGTCATGTTTGGTCTGTAAACTTATCAATTCACACAATATTTTACTGTGCTTATCAAAACACTGCTAATAAAGTGTAGGTAAGGAACTTCCCGCCGTGGGCGCCGTGGCGTAAGTGGTTAGTGTGTCGGATCACTACGCATGAGTTTCCAAGTTCGAATCCCAAAAAAAACACCAAAAAGTTTTTCACGGTCCCACCTCTCGTGAGCGTCTGACAAACATCCGAGAGTATCGTTGTCACGAAAAAGCTTCTCAAATCGCCATTCGGATTCGGCGCTAAAGTGTAGGTCCCTTCGATTCGTGTGAAAAATATAACGCACACAACATGAATGGTTGCGAGAAGCTAGGCACTGGCACTTGAAGAGCTGTTGCGCCAAATATTTTTTTTTTTTTAAGGAACTTCCCGTAATTTCTACATTTGTTATTTTTTCAGGTAGCCTAAGACACAGTTCTGACGAGAAGTTGGGCTATTTTTTACATACACATATGTCTTTGGTGGGATTTCATAAAGTTTTGTTCAGATACTTATAGAAAAAAATGTTATTTAGTTACAGCATCTAAAATATCTGCTACTGACGTTTCCTTTTTTTTAAGGCATATACACCGACTGCCTGCGCCTCGTAATTTTCAAAGCAGAAGGTGCTATTTCCTGTCAGAATTCGCCATGTTGGCATTTTATAGATTTTCCTTGTAATAACCGCCCTCAACACTATCTTTGTTCTAAATTTCAAAGCCCTAACTCGATTGAGAGTATCATGGATTATTGGTGATCTATTAGTCGGTGAGTCAATGAATGCCCAAAATTGTGTTTCGTATCTTGGAAACTGTTTCTGACCTTAACCCGTCTTCTAACCTTAGCCCTCTTGAGAAAACTCAATGCTGTAACGTAATTAGCTTCGGTGATAGAGGGGGTCGAAAAGGGCTCGAAATGGTTAGTGTAAATATTCCGCTGTGTGCGCGTGGTCGATTTTGCGGGAACTTGGCCTGGTGCATTCTGTGCGCTTAGATAAGGAATATTAAAAAGGACACAAGCAAAATTTTACCGACGACTCCTACGGCTTCTATTATTCTATTTGTTCTCCAATCTAATTCCACTTATTGAATTTGAAAGGAGTGGCATGCTTCAAGACAGTGTGCAAACTCATTATTCGGAATTTCGGTATATAAATTCAAATATTCTTTTCGAATACAATTTTTACTAAATGAATTTCTATCGTTTTATTTCCAAAAACTAAATTCCGAATGTTTTTCTTGCAAAAATATACTCGTATACTACATATGCATTCTAATTTTTCGAACGTCGGTGATAGATATATACGAGCCCTTAAAGCCATATATTTTGTTGTATCCAATCGACATAACTGCTAACTTTCGTAAACACTTCTGGCCATCCTTGGAGTCCACATGGATATGGTCCAAATGAGATAATCCCAGCAATATAGTAGTATACCTCCGGCGAATTCGACGCATCCAGTGCAACAAGTGCTCCACCGGAATCACCACGGCAAGTGCTGACTCCCATTTGGCCCCCGGCGCATATTTGCGAGCTGTCAAGTTGCACCTTATGTTGAATATACAATCTTTGGCAATCGCTAGCAGATATTCCGGGCATGATGGCTTTCTGTTTTAAAGTACTCACTGTGCCATTCTCCGTATGTCCCCATCCAGCTATTTCCATGTTAATCCCACTAACAGAAATATTCTTAAGATTGTCCCTAATTGGCAGGCATATTGGTCGGATAAAGTTGGTATAATTAACGATACGTGATAATCGTACCAAGGCTATATCGTTTCGCTGATTCTTGGACGCAGATACATAGTTTGGATGAGTAATGATACTCTCGATTGAAATGTCAACATGACGATCGGCGCATATTTCCAAATCATTCGCATCTTTTTCACAATCAGGATCAGTTGAGGTATCCCATTCACCCAGACGAACACCAACTGCTTTCCAAGTTTCAGGTATAAGACTTATGCAATGAGCTGCAGTCAAGACGTATCGATTATTGATTAAACTTCCTCCGCAATGATGGCCCACATCATAGCCTGTGGGGCGAACGAAAGGTGGATTTATGTCTGAATGAAATTCTAGCTTTTGAAAAGGTCTTACCCTTGTCATATAAAATTAGCGCCGCCCATGGAAACTCATCGTAATTTACACCAGAACCGCCATATACACGGGTCGACATTGTCATGCTACAATGTACTTCAGGGTCTGGTAATGTTCCACGAGTAGTTACCCGAGGATGTTTCTGATTGACAGATTGATCTGGACAGCAAACCTGTAAGGAATTGCTAAAATGGAACGATAATTTCTTTAAAGCGAGCTCTTACCAAAACACTTCTTTCGTAGAAGCCGCACTGACTACGCCTAAGGAAGAGCCTATCTGATTTTTTTAATTGCCGGGACAAGAGCATGTTATAGAGGAAGGCGCATTGCTCCAACGAAATGCAGAAGGCTCGGTCTCCAGCAGGCGTAGTACATTCTCCATAAGTTACTGTGCGTTCTGTGTGTTATTAATTGTTACAGTATTTTAGTATTTATTTTTTTTTACCTTTTTTTGGTAGAAATTTATTCACGAAAAAGGTATGAAAAAATCAGCCAAGAAAACCTTATAAGCCCTCAATTTATTCACTGAGCTACATATCTACTCGTATGCTCTACGCTCCTAACTTTGTACATAGATGGCGCATTGCCTTTTGACTTGAGTTCCATAAAGCGCTACTAAGGTTCAGCTCTGAAAATCACTCCCATAATTGTTAACAAACTATTAAGAATACAGCCTCTAATAAATTCCATTTCTCGCAATTCATATGGAAAGTAGAAAATCTGTTCAGTTGCTGTGTTCCGCAATCGATGTCAGATGTCGAGGCCTTTAGCAATTGAAATAGTTGCGAAAACACTTCTCCTGAAGGAGTTCCTACTAAGTAGCCAACATTGCAGTATTCAGTTAGTGAATTGTCTCTGGAGTTATTGAATTAGTTCTCGATTGCCTTTTCTTTGAATACGAGTAAGGCATGGTTTCTAAGACATTTGTCTAGGAGGCCTGATGCTTATTGGATTCTTTGAATCGCATTATCCATCGCGCATTATCTCCTGATAACTTAATATCCTCACAACTAATGAGGTTTACGAAAAACGGAAATAAAAAGCAAATATGTAGATCCATGCTGATAAACTTAGTGTTAGACTGCAAACATACACCTCCTCAGACCAATATAGGCGCTCAAGTAAGAAAAATTACTTTTTGACTGGTAGTGATTGAACAGTTACAACTTCTCGTCTTCTTCTTCCTATTTCGGCGAGGTTATAAACCGAAAACAAGGGATCATAACCCTTCCACTATACAGCATTTTTACGGTTCCGCCTGTGGGGTTCGCCTGTTTGACCTCAGAAAAGGCCTCACAATTTTGCATCACTCTGTGACGTCAATGAACCGATATCGTCGCATTTGTGTAATCTAGGCGTTTATAGGCCTGCCTCTCCTGCCTCACAATGTTTTTGGAACGTTCATTGATATTGCCTTTTTAACAGGGTTCAAATGATCTCTTCTTTGAACGTGGCAATACCAGCTGAGCCGGTCGCACTCTAGCTTTTGTACGATGGTTTCCTTGACGTGAAGGCTTTCGCAGATCTTCGAACTTCTTATTCGATCAAGCTTTGTCACTCTTGCTGTCATGGGAAGCATCTTCATTTCAGCTGGCGTTAATTTACTCTCATACTTTTTGTACATTGTCCAAAATCGTGAACCGTATGTGAGTGCTGGACGCATAAATGCGGTGTAGAGCCTTCCTTTCAACTCGAAATTTTCTCGCCACTGCATCCACCCTACGCTTACGCGATGATTGATGTCGTCATCACAGATTGATCCCAGATATTTGAACTTTTCGCTCTTGGGAATCACTGCTCCATTCAAATAAATGTCTGGAATAGGCCTGAGTGGATCAGAGAACGGGTAGCACAAGTACTCTGTCTCGCATAATGTCGAGAATCTACCCACGAAGTAATGCCAGACGCTGTTACCGCGGGGCTTTGTCTCAGCAAGCGGAGGTAGGTAAGGTTTAGTGTAAGAATCGAACACCACCGTGCAAATTGGAACGCAGTACATATGAAGGGTTTCCCCTTCCTTACAAAAAAAAAAAGTGCCGTCAAGTGTCTTCAAGTGCCTTGAAGTATCTTGAAGTGTCTTAAAGTATCCTGAAGTGTCTTAAAGTGTCTCCAAGTGTCTGGAAGTGTCTTGAAGTGTTTTGAAGTGTCTTCAAGTGTCTTGAAGTGTTTTCAAGTGTCCTGAAGTGTCCTCAAGTGTTTTGAAGTGTCTTCAAGTGTCTTGAAGTGTTTTCAAGTGTCCTGAAGTGTCTTCAAGTGTCTTCAAGTGTCATGAAGTGTCTTCAAGTGTCTGAAGTGTCTTCAAGTGTCTTGAAGTGTCTTCAAGCGTCGTGAAGTATCCTCAAGCATCCTCAAGTGTCTTAAAGTGTCTTCAAGTGTCTTGAAGTGTCTTCAAGTGTTTTGAAGTATCTTCAAGTATCTTGAAGTGTCTTCAAGTGTTTTGAAGTATCTCCAAGTATCTTGAAGTGTTTTCAAGTATTTTAAAGTGGCTCCAAGTGTCTTGAAGTGTCTTCAAGTGTCTTCAAGTGTCTTGAAGTGACTTCAAGTGTCTTGAAGTGTCTTCAAGTGTCTTGAAGTGTCTTCAAGCGTCGTGAAGTGTCCTCAAGCATCTACAAGTGTCTTAAAGTGTCTTCAAGTGTCTTCAAGTGTCTTAAAGTGTCCTGAAATGTCTTCAAGTGTCTTGAAATGTCTTCAAGTGTCTTGAAGTGTCTTCACGTGTCTTCAAGTGTCTTCAAGTGTCTTGAAGTGTCTTGAAGTGTCTTGAAGTGTCTTCAAGTGTCTTGAAGTTTCTTGAAGTGTCCTGAAGTGTCTTGAAGGTCAACAATAGGTCCATTGTAATACCACGTGGATCATGGGAGAAAGTGTCTCTCTACACACTCGTTAAACCACATTGAGCTTCTTATGAAACGTAGGACGCTCTTAATGTCAATGTCTGTCAGGTAGTTGTAATAGGGGGCTCCTAGGTGAAGCTTCCTTCTACGGAAGAGAGCTGAGCAAGAACAAATAAGGTGATGAATAATTTTTCCTCTTCTTCATTCATGCTGCTTCCTTAAAAGTGGTTTGCGAAAAGGGCTAGCCTTGTAGCATGCTTGCCTATTAGACAGTGCCCAGTGATAATAGCTATTGTAGCGCCGTTATGCAATCTGTTGAGAGAAATCAAATTCTTAGAGCGTTTTAGATCCAGCTTAGACCGAATCCCGCTATACATGTAGGTCCACTTGTCCACCAATGATTCATCATCCAGCATTGAGCTTTAATTTGAGCTTGAGAGTAGCGATTGGTATTCCTAAGGAGCCTTTGTCTGGCAGGATGAGGTGATGTTGTTCATATTCTGGCGAGATCATCGACCTTACAATTCTGTGGAATGTCCCTATGCCTTGACACCCAACACAGGTGAATATTGAACTACTGAGCCAATATTTCAAACATGCAACTAGTTTTTCTATATCAGCTCTACTTTTCGATGATGTTTTTATAAAAATGAAAAAAATACAATTTTTCATGCTGTTATGTTTAATACACTTCCCTAAACTTCATAAAAAATTATTTTGTATAATTTTCTTGTTCCTTTAAACGTGACAGTACTGTTTTGAATGCTTCAGCAATATTCTGTCATCATATGTATATCACAGCGACCAGGGTACCGGTTTTCAATAGTGCGTGAATTCATTCCTCTTGTCCCTCACTTAAGATACCGAGATTTTCAGGAAAACATTTAAGACTCCATTTTGAAGAATCTATAAAAAGAAACCCTGTTCATTGAAGTCATAGTTCTAGTCTAAGAGCCCGCAGTTAATTTTGGACGCGAGAGGTAACCGGATGAATCCTATATTAATGTGTTGCCTTGATGCCCAGTATTTAAGATATGCTCGTCTGGCAGCACGTAATGGCAGCTAAAGGAAATAACTGTATATTGAAAATCTCACAAATTTCAAAAGAGGAATAATAGGTGTAACCGCTTGAATTTACTAGTACATAATAGAGTACGTCCCCTTCACTAAGGATACGTGTGTCTAAGACGTCTAAAGTGTAGTTAAAACCCTGCCAGACGCGCTAGGAACGCGTACAAAATTCCAATTTTGAATAATTTATGTCACCGCACCAATTTTTCCTGAACCATAGGGTATTACACGTGAATACAATTATGAAGGTCCAAGACGTTTTGGATGTCGCCAAGGGCTTGCCAGACGAAGTCAAAATATTGCCAGAATGCCAATTTTGAATAATTGGTGTAACCGCTTAATTTTTTTTTTTTAAACATAGGGCAGGACGTTTTGATTACAAAAATGTAAGTCCAAGACGTTTTACTTGTCGCCAAGTCCTTGCCAGACGCATTCAAAGGATCGAAATCCGATACGAAATGTCCCATTCATCCACACAAAATATGTAACTGGACCTTAACTAATGTATGTAACCGCACGAAATCTCTATGAAATATAGAATAAAGCACTTCAAACATAACTACATACGTCCAAGACGTTTCACTTGTCGCCAAGTCCTCGCCAGACGCATCCAAAGGATCAAAATCCGCCAGAAGCAGACACGCCATTTAGAGGCGCGAAATGCATAACTAGACCTAATCTATACAACTTAGCCGGATGGAATCTCTCTAAATCTCTCGGATTCATCCGGTTACCTCTCGCGTCCAAAATTAACTGCGGGCTCTTGGTCTATTCTATAAGCCCATTGCAGCCATTAAACCAGGAACATTATTGCAAAGCACAAAATAATCCCTTTCAGAAAAAATAAGGAGTAAGGCTATGTTCAGACAATTGCCAGATCTAACAATATTGTCTACCAATGTGCGACAATTAGCTGCCGATAATCTGACATTGACAAACTATCTTCCATCGTTAAATTGTCAGTTCACACGGTTGGCAGATTTCGTCCCAATTTCTGACAATTTCATTGTTAATTGCATTGAATTGGAAAGTCTGAACATTTTTAAAATATAGGCAAATGAAAGTGGAACAAAACGAGGCATTCGCGACAATCTTGGCCGTGTTCGTATTGGAAAGCAGCGAGGAGCTTGACGAAATGCCACACAAATGCCGTAGTGTTTGAGCGAAGGAATGGGTGGCCCGCCGCTAGCAGTAGGAATTTTACGTGAAACTGTTTGTCGAATTGCGTGTGGAGGAGTCTCAATTGTATCGCAAGTTTTTCCGCATGGATTTAAAGAAATCTCTTAACCTCCCACCTAATCCAACTCCTTCATACATATTCCACTATTTATGCATTGTAGACTTTAATTCAAAGCCGCAATTTTAAATCATAGGTGAGAAATAATTTCACAAAATTACTGGTTGAATTATTTCCCACTCTGAATCATAAAAGTGCATTTATTTTCCCCACTTGAGGTGAAGTTGATTCCCGTCCGAAGTAAATTCCCGTGAAGGATTTTCCCTGCAGTAAATATTTCACTGAATTGACATCAAAAATATCTTACAATAATGCCATTGTCAGATGTCATAAGCTTCGTACACCTCACAATTTCCAATGAGCCTACCTATGTCCCAAAAATTCGACAACGGTCTGACAACTGCACAAGAAGGTGTTCACACGATTGGTATACCACCTTGATCAAAAAGTTCCCGGAATAAAAACCGTGTGGCGCTCCCATCGTTCCGATTTGAGTTCTGTTTTCATTGTTAAATTGGTACATTTGTTGTTCATATTCCCTCTAAATCTTAGCGTCATAGCTTGACATTTGGAAAAGTTACGTAGCCAAGAGTACATCTATCTCTGTGTATGTTGGCGATTTTTTAGAAATGGATTTAAATTTGCAACAACGAACTTGTATTAAATTTTGCGTAATAAACGGATTTAATGGTGCGCGAACGTTGGAAATGTTAGAAAAGTGTTTCGGCAACGATTCTCTAAAGAAAACGGTCGTTTACCAGTGGCACGAGCGGTTCAAAAGTGGTCGTGAGTCAATCGAAGATGATGAACGCAGTGGCAGACGTTTTCAGTCAAAAAAGAAGGCAATGCTTACGGTTTTCATGGATTACAACGGTGTAGTGCATCATGAATTTTTGCCAGAAGGCCAGACAGTAAACAAGGAGTATTATTTGGGCGTTATGAGACGTTTGCGTGAAGCAATTCGCCGAAAGAGACCAGAATTGTGGGCAGAAAACTCGTGGATTTTGCACCATGATAACGCACCGTCGCACAGTGCCATCATTATTCGTAATTTTTTAACGAGAAATGCAACAAATACCATACATCAGCCACCGAATTCACCTGATTTGGCTCCCTGTGAGTTCTTTCTGTTCAATCGAGTTAAAAAACCATTACGGGGAACGCGTTTCAGCAGCCGAGAGGAAGTAATGGAAAAATCGCAGGAAGCACTGATGGACATACCGAAAACCGAATATAAAAAATGTTTCGAAGATTGGATCAAGCGCTGGCATAAGTGTGTTGCAGTCGATGGGGTTTATTTTGAAGGGGGCAATATAGATTTAGATGAATAAACTTGTATTTTTAATATTCTGAATAAATTCCGGGAACTTTTTGATCAAGGTGGTATGCCTGACAATTTCGTTGTTAGATGCCGCTCTGACAATGGTCTGACAAAGCTTTTCTGAAAACGCTGTCAGAGCAAAATCGACAGTTCAGTCGGTTGTAAGACATTTCGGACAAACTTTGGTTTGGAGCTGACAATATTGTAAGATCTAACAACCATCTGAACATAGGTTAAGTCTTTCTCCCTAGTAAGGTACCATAATACGATAGTCTAGTTTGTTTTGTTGCAAGACCTCTCTGTTGTAACCAGGAAGCTGGTCTCTGACTAAGCCATAAAGCTTATTTTGATAGAATGGTCTTGGAAAACCGACAACATTTTCCAGATCGAAGTCGCTTTCATCACTTTTATGACTCAGTTGCTCAAGCTCGGGATATTCTTATGTCGTAGACGGCTGTGGTACAAAAGTATGACTGGAACTTAGATCAGGTCCAACAGCAGATGATAAGTTAGGGTGAATCAATTTGCTGTCAACTCCTGTAATGTTCAAAACATAAAAATAACAGCCGTCTTGATGGTTTTACGGTTCCTGCCAGATCATTGGACTTTGGTACTTGAAAGATGATCTGTTTTTATTGGCCCATAAACGCAATGACTTCCCATCGTTTTTACATACCACACTAGGAACCCAGGGCTTGTTGTGTGTTTCTAATGAAAATCCGAAACATTCCAAATATGCTCCTTTTATGAACTCCAACACATTATGGCGAAATTGTTTAAATGTAAATATATTCACCACAAATGTTTCAAAAACTGTTCACATTTTTTATATAGGCCCTTCTTAACCAAGGAATTATACTTACTTTACTAAGATAGTTTAAATATTAACGTTACTGCTAGAAAAGCTAATTGCGTAGTAAATGTCAAGACGGTAGCTGCATCTCAGGAATTCGAGATGCTAGATAAAAACTGAGGGTAAATTTGAAATCAACAACCTAAAATTAGTAAGTAAATATAAAGATGGTAGCTGTACCTCAAAAACTCGAGATACTGGATAAAAGCTGAGGGCAAATTCGAAATCAGCCACCAAAAATTAGTAAGTAAATATAAAGAGGGTAATTGTACCTTAAAAACTCGAGCTACTACATACAAGCTGAGGGCAAATTTGAAATCAACGAGCTCAAATTAGTAAGTAAATATCAAGACGGTAGCTGTATCCCACAACTCGAGATACTGGATAAAAGCTGAGGGCAAATTCGAAATCAACGACTTCAAATTAGCAAACAACAGTTGGAAAATCTCATGCAATTTTGTTGTCTTGTGTATCTGCGTACAGACCCAGTGAAATAACATAAGTACGAGTATGTTTAGAATGCAAACATTACCAAAATTGAGAATGATGGAATGAAAGATTCTCAGGAAAGCAAAACTTAGCTATCAGATCGCGTCAAGAGCATGTTAGCTCAGGTCAACAGTGACAGGCTATAAAGTATAGCTTGATAAGCTCAATTAAGTTGAAATGCATATATGTATGTACTATGCTACAAAACAATGGTGGGAATTTCCGACTTACGTGCACTGGTGGATGACGTGATTACTATCAGAAGAAGATTAGCGATGCACACAGTTGAGCTAACTTTCATATTGCGTATCGGTTCGTGGTTTATGAAATGTAATAGCGTCCTTATATCATTGGCGAGTCGAATATTTTAAATGATTCCTTTACTTGTGGTATTACGACCAAATGGCAGGTAAATTACTGAAATTCTGTTTGTTTCTCCAACAGATCTTCAATTTCCAGGAATGTGAATTTTTCAGCTGTGTCGGACATTCGGCAAAAATATTTATATCGACTTGAGAATGGTAATGATGACTGGAATTTTAATTCAGGTTACAGTTGATGGTGCGTATGGTAATTATGTTCACACTAATATTTGTATTATTCATTAAATAAAAGAACTGATTGATCCCCGATGGTTCGAAAAGGACTGATCGAAATTGTTCTCTATCCATAATTGTTTACTTTACATTGGTGTTTAACTTTTAGGACTAGAATGAAACATTTAAAATTACTTTGATTTTCCAATTTAATCGGACTAGATTATGCATATCGACACGCTCAGTAATTTTAGTTCACTAGTATTCACTAGATGGCATATTAAAAGTGTTTATTTAACTATGATCTTTGACGAATAAATACTTAGACTGGTAGTGCCAAAGTTAAAGTAGATATGTTCCAACATCACCAGCTTTTTTGTTTCACGGCGGGAAAGATTGGAATTGGATTGGGCACTCGTACCTTGTTGGACAGTTCACGAGCGAATGAAAAAAAAAACTTGAATTTTGATTTGTGTTTTTCATTTTGGAAAAATAAGTTGGAAACATTTAATTGTGGAATAAATAATAGCTCCAACTAATAAAAAATAAAAGATACAATGAAGTGCTATGTGGTTGGCTGTGATTCACTATACAGATTTTGTTGCAACAAAATTCATATTCGTAATATTGTAACTGTAGAGAACAGCAGTGACATCTATGACAAGGAATATTAAAACTATTTGAATGTTGACAGGTTTCTACAGCCAGTACACTTATGCACACACAGATGGCGCAAGTTTCTATGGCGATGATGTGATGTTGGAACATATTTCTCTGCAGACATATTCCGGAGGGACTAACAAAAGTTCGCTTAGTTGGTGTCAATTTAGGAGCTTTTGAAAAAAATAAAAGATGCATTTCTGTAGCTTATAATCTGACAATATTTATTTCCAAATTTCAGAACAATAGGTAAAAATGGAGAAGAGAAAGAGAAAAATGAGTGACGTAAGCTCGGTTGAAGTTCCACCACCAACACAGGAAGAAATTCGTTTTGCCATTCTCTTCGGATTTCGATGACGTCGATGTACTTCTTACTTTACTTACTTATATCCTTTAACCCCTCGGAGGGCATAGGGCGTCAACCACGCCTGCGCGCCATCGTGTTCGGAGTTCTGCAACGCGTTTGAGCTGCCTCCAACTCATTCCTAAAGAGCTCGATTCCTCCTCAACTGTTCTGCGCCACGTTTGCCTAGGGCGTCCCGCTATTCTGCCTGCCTGGGTGAGTGGATTCCACTGCATAGCGTATTTCGCAATGGAGTTGTCTGCGCGCCGTAGGGTGTGTCCAATCCATTGCCACTTT
Organism: Brachypalpus laphriformis; assembly: GCA_945910035.1. Classification (NCBI taxonomy): domain Eukaryota; kingdom Metazoa; phylum Arthropoda; class Insecta; order Diptera; family Syrphidae; genus Brachypalpus; species Brachypalpus laphriformis. The sequence goes on from OX246754.1 coordinate 254,570,301, forward strand.
CTTCTTCGTATAGTAATGCTTATAGGTTCTTGGCCCGTTCTCAGATAAAGTTGTTCCTTGGAGATGCGGTTCGGCCAAAAAATCCTCAAGATGATTCTTAAACACCCCGTTTGGCGGATTCTTGGTGGCAGCAGATGAGAGAGGGGGGGAAGAGTGCTTTTCTCACTAGAGCACTTCTTCCTGTTCCAGGCGGCAGCGGACGAATTCCCTAGACGGAGTCAACGGTGGCGTCTATAGTTCCAGTTAGGTTGAACTTAGTGAATACCTTGCGCGAGCTGCTTCGACGTATTCGGATCACAGGTCGGTAAGGAATTTCCAATGTTGGTCAGGACATTGGAATAGAGATGGTGGCGGAGGAGCCCTTAATGGGCCAACGGCAGCGCTCATACTTCCGTAGTGGACTACTGGCACCGGTGTACCCGGCCCCTCGTCCTAGGGGAATAATTAAGGAACTGGCCCTCCAGGTTGGGGGTTGTGCCGTCGGGGTAACTTCCCTACCACGTAAAAAACGCATGGTTCCGAAACAACCAAAAGCCTCGGATAAGGATGACCCAACTAATGACGACCCCAGCAAACGAAATAAGGACAACGACCTTCGGATCTGTACGTGGAACGTTCTGTCCCTTTACAGACCACGTGCAGCCGAACAACTAGCAGAGGCCCTAGACTGCTATAAAGCAGATATTACCGCCATCCAGGAAGTGCGATGGGATGGGCCAGGCAAAAAGAAGATGAAAAACTGTGACATCTACTACGGTGATTGCTACAGAGGCAACAGGCAACGTTTATTCGGATGCGGATTTGTCATACGCGGCAGACTTAGGCAAGAAGTCTTAAGCTTCCGACACGTGAGCGAGCGTATTATGACTATCCGGATCAAGGCTAAATTCGCTAACATAAGCCTAATATGTGTTCATGCCCCCACAGAAGAAAAGGACCCTGCCTCCAAAGAGTGTTTCTACGAGCTCCTCGACAAAACATACGAGCAATGTCCTAAATACGACGTTAAGATCGTATTGGGCGATTTTAACGCCAAAATAGGAAAGGAGGACGTCTTCGGTAGAGCAGTCGATAAGCATAGCCTACACGACACCACGTCTGATAACGGACTAAGGCTAATTGATTTCGCTGTGGAGCGAAATGTCACCATAGCAAGCACATGGTTTCCTCATCTCGACATTCATAAGCAGACATGGCGGTCCAATGATCATGTCACGATCAACCAAATTGATCATATTGCGATCGACGCAAGGCATGCCTCCAGTATTCTGGATGTCCGGACCTTCCGAGCGGCCAACATAGACTCGGATCATTACCTTGTTGTAGCCAAGGTACGAATGCGGATATCCCAATCTGAGCAACAAAGAAGAATCACTGTGAGAAAATTTAACGTCGAAGAGCTACAATCGCAAGAGACCGCCAGACTCTTCGCTGAACGCGTATCCCGAAATCTCTCAATCACCCCTTTGCCGCCAGCATCAAGTACCGAAGACCAGTGGCAACGCTGCCAACATGCCATCAGAAACGCCGCGACTGATGTGCTGGGTTTCGCTCGACCACCACCGCGAAACCCCTGGTTTGACGAAGAATGCCGGCGAGTGCATGCAGCAAAACAAGAGGCATACAAAGCGGCGCTGCAAAGGAAGACGAGAGCTGCTCGTGAGCTCTATGAGCAAAAGAGACGGGAAGAACATCGGCTTCTCCAAAAGAAGAAGAAAGAGCATGAGAAGCGCGCGTTTGAGAATATCGAGAGTCTATACTCCAGGAACAATGTACGGAAGTTTTACCAAAAGGTAAAAAGAACGTGTCAGAGAAGTAATACCCGTACAGAAACCTGTAGAGATGAGAATGGAAACCTCGTAGTAGAATCACAGTCGGTGCTGAGAATGTGGAAAAACTACTTCTGCAGACTGTATAACGGCGACGAAGACCAACATCCCGCTGTCAGGCAGAATGAACCATTCAACATGGACGATGATAGTCAAAATTTCCGTCCACCTGACCAAAACGAAGTAAGGATAGCAATATCCAAGCTAAAATCCAACAAGGCTGCTGGACTTGACGGTTTACCGGCCGAACTTTTCAAGGCAGCTGGGGATGAATTGGTAGAGTGCATACACCAACTCATTTCTAATATTTGGTCAGAGGAGTGTATGCCTGATGAATGGAATCTCAGCATCGTTTGCCCGATCCACAAGAAAGGAGACCCCCTCAACTGCGCCAATTATAGAGGCATCAGTCTCCTCAACATCGCGTACAAGATCTTTTCTGCGATATTGTGTGAACGCCTGAAACCTTTTATCAACAGCCTGATTGGACCCTATCAGTGCGGTTTCAGGCCAGGAAAGTCCACCATCGATCAAATCTTCACACTTCGGCAGATCCTGGAGAAAACCCAAGAATTCCAAATCGATACTCACCACCTCTTTATCGATTTCAAGGCCGCCTATGACAGCATCTATAGAGAAGAGCTTTATAGAGCCATGTCTAGTTTTGACATCCCTGCCAAACTTGTCCGCCTGTGCAGGCTGACGATGGAGAACGCTCGCTGCTCCATCAAGGTCGGTAATGACCTCACCGAGACCTTTGATGTCAAAAAAGGCTTTAGACAAGGTGACGCGCTGTCATGTGACTTCTTCAATATTGTACTTGAACGGATTGTGCGGAACTCACAAGCCAACACCGGAGGCACAATCTATTACAAGTCTGTACAACTGCTTGCATACGCCGACGATATAGACATTATCGGAAGATCTCAGCGGGCTGTCACCGGTGCTTTTGCAAGCATTGAGGCGGAAGCGGCCAAAATGGGTTTGGCGATAAACGAGGGCAAAACCAAGTATATGCTGTCAACTAGAAGGGATAACCAACATCGACGAATTGGACAAAACGTCACCGTGGGCAGCTATAACTTCGAGGTAGTAAGGGACTTTGTCTACCTTGGCTCTGCTATAAATTCAGCAAACAAAATCAGCGCAGAAATCAATCGAAGAATAACTCTTGCCAATCGCTGTTTTTTTGGGCTTATAAGGCAATTCAACAGTAAAGCCCTCTCTCGAGCAACTAAGGAGACTCTATATAAGACCTTGATCATCCCAGTCCTGCTTTACGGCGCTGAAACATGGACTTTATTAAAAGAGGATGAAGATATCCTTGGTCGCTTCGAGAGAAAAATTCTTCGTAAGATTTTCGGTCCCGTTTGCGTTGACGGGTTTTGGAGGAGAAGATTCAATCACGAACTATACGAGCTGTACAGCGACATCGACCTAGTCAAAAAACTGCGTATTGGACGTCTGAGATGGCTAGGACATGTAGAGCGAATGGACACCAACGCTCCGGCCCGCAGAGTCTTCGAATCTAACCCCGAGGGACGACGCAGTAGAGGGAATTATCGCCGTAGGTGGCGCGCACAAGTTCAAGGGGACCTCGACCAACTTGGAGTGCGCAACTGGAGGCAATTAGCTAAAGACCGAGCTAAATGGAGAGGCTTGTTGGTTGAGGCCCAGGTTCACCCCGAACTGTAGCGCCACCTAAGTAAGTAAGTGATTCTTAAACATTTGTTTACGAAGACTTGCAGCTTGCGTGTGTTAATGGTGTGCACCTACCAGGTACTGCACCCATAAAGCAGCACTGATTCTACGTTGGAGCGGAACAGTCGTAGCTTGGTTCTTAAGCTAATAACATTGCTTCTCCAGATTTTGGACAGCATTCCGAACGCAGCTTTAGCCTTCCCGATTCTGCTGCACACATCCAGTTCGGTGCCACCGCGATTAGCCGAGACGACACTTCCTAAATATAGAAAGTTATCAACTTTCTCGACTTGCTTTCCGGCAATGTTAAGTTGAGCGCGGGTATTGGAAGTACTCAGGGCTTTTGTTTTGGCTGTGTTTATTTTTAGCCCCACTTTGTTTGCCTCAGCTTCTAGATTTTGGGCCATCAAATGAAGATCCATTATCCGATGTGAAAGTAGACAAACATCATCAGGGTAATCTAGGTGTTTAAGGTAAGATGTCATAGTCCAACGAATTCCAGAATTAGCTTCCGTCAATGATGCACGGAGTACATCGCTGATAACCACCAAGAACAATAGTGGGGACAGTATGCACCCTTGACGTACTCCACTTTGGACTTCAAAATCGTCCGACACCTTACCATTGTGCACGACGTGACACTTGCCGCCCTCGTATGTAGCCTTGATAATAGCTATAAGCTTTTCTGGAATGCCTCTCCTGCGCAAGGCCAACCAGATAGCATCTCGATTCAAGCTGTCGAAAGCCTTCTCGAAGTCGATAAACAGTAAATGAAGCGGAGACCTATACTCAACGCATTGTTCGATTATGATCCGTACGGTGTTTATGTGGTCGATGCAGGAGGATCCAGCGCGAAAGCCTGCCTGTTCGACATCGAGAGTTGAATCTAAATTTTCTTTAATTCGTTCTAGAATTATTCTAGCTATTATTTTGGCTACATCTGGAAGAACACATATACCTCTCCAGTTACCGCACTCCATCAAGTTACCCTTCTTTGGAAGCTTAATGATCATCCCCCTTTTCCTGTGGAAATTGTTCACTATCCCAAGCTCTCCGTATTAGCAGATGCAGCAAATCTGCCGATGTATTTGGCGCCGCTTGAAATAGCTCGGCAGGGATGCCATTAATACCCACCGCCTTGTTCTTCTTGAAGGACTTGATTGCTGTTATTATTTCAGTTTTACTGGGAGGTACGGTGCGAATTCGGGAATTTGTTGCTTCGAACTGCTCATTCGAATTCAAGATCATACCGCCGTCGTCTAAGTGATTTAGCACTGTAGCAAAATGTTCTCTCAATCTAGTGAGCTGATCCTCATCCGAAATCAGAAGGTTACCGTCTAGGCTCTTCACTGGATGTTGTTTGGAGTTTCGACCACCAATGAGCTCTTTAGTGATGTTGTAAACAGTCCTACTGTCGCACCTACTCGCTGCTTCTTCAGCCCTTGAGGCCAGTGAGTTGACATATTGACGTTTGTCACGTCTCATACTACGCTGCACTTCTTTCTTCTTCGCACGGTATTGGGCTTCAAGCTCGGTTCTCTCTACTGCTGAGGCCGCTGCAAACCGAGCCTTGATTGCTGTACGCTCATCGATCCGTCTCCAGGTGTCTGTAGAAAGCCATGTGCGGTGGTGTTTTTGCTTTTTACCGACATACGTGCGAGCCCCAGTCGCAAAAGCATTTTTCACAGCACTCCAGTGGTCATCGATGTTTTCGATGTACTTCACCAGGGAGAAAATGGTCGTCGTCATCCCACTTAAATCGGTCGTACAGTCACTGCTAATTGGTATACTGAAACTTGCTAACCACAAGTTTTACAAAATTTACTAGGACACTGGCAGAAAGAGGAGCTGCGCTGCTACTTTTTGCACCACGACAATGCGCCTGCGCACACTGCTGAAAACACCAACAACTTTCTTACGCTCTCGAGCATCGCCTAATTAATATTCTCTCGAACACTTTGAATATATTTGGAAGAAGCGAAATCGGTTTATAAGACGTTTTTCCATTCGGCGGTTTTCCGGGCTTAAGGACCATTATGACTTCGGCGATTTTCCATTGGCTGGGAACATATTCTAGTCTAGCCTTTGATGATGATTTTCGCAGCCTGGATGTTGGCTGTGATTTCAGCTTGAAAGACGCTACAGTCGTTGTTTATTCTGAACGAATGGTTGACCCCTAGTCTTTCGCAGTAAGCCCCAGCTCCCACATCGACATCCGTTTTGGAACCGTCGATGTAAAAGGCCAATTTCTCATTACTAGTAACTTGTTGCCTATTCAAGTCATTTCTGTCAGGGATTCTGATATTGAATCTCCTGTCAAATGGTTGCATCGGAGTCATGTAATCGGCTTCTAAATGCCTATTTGGGACTTCCAATCTGGGTAGAAAAGAGGTGTGGCCGTATGGTGTAGATGACTCGAGTTCTATTTCGCTGAGTCTGAGTGCCTAGACTGATGAACTAAAACTGCAGCAGGGAAAGCTAAAGCCATAAAAGTGATCAGAGTAATGTGTATTAGGTATTAAATTATGAAGAGCATTTTGTTCAACATCAAAATTATACTTATCTTTCCTATACTCTAGTATGGTCGTTGGAGTATCAATCTGAATTATGGTGAAGATCCTAAATCTAATTTGCTCTAAATCAGGACGTTAATATTTGACCGCTAAAGACTTCCAGCGTTGAGTACGTCTGCATATAAATGTAGATTTAAGTTGTACATCAAGCTTGATTCTCATGTCTCAGCATAGTTGAGATTCTTTTAAGCAACTTAAACGTCTCTTCGTAGATTTCGAAAATATACTTAATGAATGCTGAAATAGTCACCGGTGAGCTGAAAGCGTTACAAGAAAATAAAACAAATAAAATCCTTCTTGTATTTTCACGCTTGTTTTCTTATTTCCACAACTCTTAAAGCTCCAAATTTTTCTGAATCCAATCAACATAATTACTAACTTTTGTATAAACTCCCGGCCACCCCTGTAGTCCACATGTAGTCGGTCCAAATGAGATAATTCCAGCTAAATAATAGTACATTCGCGATTTATTGGACGTATCCAATGCAACTAGTGCTCCACCAGAGTCACCCTTGCACGTGTCGACACCTCTTTGGCCTCCAGCACATATCTGAGAGTTGCCGAGATGTATGTTAAATCTACGGCTACCATACACTCGTTGGCAACCTCTTAAAGGTACTCCATGTACGACGGCTTTCAATTTTAAATTACTCTTGGTGCCGTTCTCCGTATATCCCCATCCAGCTATATCCATAGCAGTCCCATCTAAAGAAATATCCTTAAGATAATCGCTAATTGGTAAGCAGATTGGTCGAATAAAATCCGTATTACTAACGCTACGCGATAATCTCAGCAAGGCTATGTCATTCAATTGATTCTTGGACGTGCTCACATAGCTTGGATGAGTGATGATACTCTCGATTGGAATGTCAACATGAGGCAAAGCACATTCTTCAAAACCAAGGATGTCTTTCACACAATCATGATTGGTTGAGGTATTCCACTCACCCAAACGAACACCAATTGGTTTCCAAGTTAAAGGCATACGTTCTATGCAATGGGCTGCAGTTAAGACATATCGATCATTGATTAAACTGCCCCCACAATGATGGCCCACTTGATTACCTGAAAAATGTATTAAAGAACGGGATTATATCAAAATGAAATTCTATCTTTAAAACAAGCTTTACCTTTGTTGTATAAAATTAGCGCCATCCATGGGAACTCATCGATCTTTGCTACCGTACCGCCATGTATACGATCCATTATAAGAGAACCACATACACCGGGTTCTGGAAGTAATCTGCGCGGAGGAGTATACTTATCGTTGCAGCAAACCTGTAAACAAATACTATTAGGACACGCCCAACGTTTTTAAGCATAAAGGTCTTACCAACACCTTTCCCTTGTATGAGCCGCACTGACTGCGTCTGAGAAATTCAATTTCTTCACGTAGTAACGGCTTCTTTTTCATCAAATTAAGGGCAAATGTACATTGCTCCAAGTGAATACAAGAGGCATGCTCTCCACTGGGTGTTATACATTCTCCGTAAGTTGCAATGCTTTCTTATGTGTCATTTCATTATTATGTTTAAAGAACAACACATTTAGGCATAGATAAAATAAAGAGAACATTTTTCGCGTTCAAATGGAGGAGGAATATAAAAAAATAAGAAAAGTTAGTAAGTTAGTAGCTCTCAAAGACAACATTATGCAAAAAATAGAGAGCATACCACCGGTAGGTCAAACGGTAGTGCATGCGATCATATGAAAACACAAGCGTTTTCACTCAGCTGAGGCCTACCAACTCCTACTCTCAACCTCCACGCGGTGACAGCCGGGTGCCTAGTACCGTAATCCAAGAAATGGGTAACCAACCCCGTTTGGCGGATTCTTGGTGGCAGCAGATGAGAGAGGGGGGGAAGAGTGCTTTTCTCACTAGAGCACTTCTTCCTGTTCCAGGCGGCAGCGGACGAATTCCCTAGACGGAGTCAACGGTGGCGTCTATAGTTCCAATTAGGTTGAACTCAGTGAATACCTTGCGAGAGCTGCTTCGACGTATTTGGATCACAGGTCGGTAAGGAATTTCCAATGTTGGTCAGGACATTGGAATAGAGATGGTGGCGGAGGAGCCCTTAATGGACCAAGGGCAGCGCTCATACTCCCGTAGTGGACTACTGGCACCGGTGTACCCGGCCCCTCGTCCTAGGGGAATAATTAAGGAACTGGCCCTAACTTCCCTACCACGTAAAAAACTCATGGTTCCGAAACAACCAAAAGCCTCGGATAATGATGACTCAACTAATGACGACCCCAGCAAACGAAATAAGGACAACGACCTTCGGATCTGTACGTGGAATGTTCTGTCCCTTTACAGACCACGTGCAGCCGAACAACTAGCAGAGGCCCTAGACTGCTATAAAGCAGATATTACCGCCATCCAGGAAGTGCGATGGGATAAGCCGGGCAAAAAGAGGATGAAAAACTGACATTTACTACAGTGATTGCTACAGAGGCAACAGGCAACGCTTATTCGGATGCGGATTTGTCATACGCGGCAGACTTAGGCAAGAAGTCTTAAGCTTCCGACACGTTAGCGAGCGTATTATGACTATCCGGATCAAGGCTAAATTCGCTAACATAAGTCTAATATGTGTTCATGACCCCACGGAAGAAAAGGACCCTGCCACCAAAGAGTGATTCTACGAGCTCCTCGACAAAACATATGAGCAATGTCCTAAATACGACGTTAAAATCGTATTGGGCGATTTTAACGCCAAAATAGGAAAGAAGGACGTCTTTAGTAGGGCAGTTGGTAAGCATAGCCTACACGACACCACGTCTGATAACGGACTATGGCTAATTGATTTCGCTGTGGAGCGAAATATCACCATAGCAAGCACATGGTTTCCTCATCTCGATATTCATAAGCAGACATGGGGTTCCAATGATCATGTAACGATCAACCAAAACGATCATATTGCGATCGACGCAAGGCATGCCTCCAGTATTCTGGATGTCCGGACCTTCCGAGCGGCCAACATAGACTCGGATCATTACCTTGTTGTAGTCAAGGTACGAATGCGGATATCCCAATCTGAGCAACAAAGAAGAATTACTGTGAGAAAATCTAACGTCGAAAAGCTACAATCGCAAGAGACCACCAGACTCTTCGCTGAACGCGTATCCCGAAATCTCTCAATCACCCCTTTGCCGCCAGCATCAAGTATCGAAGACCAGTGGCAACGCTGCCAACATGCCATCAGAAACGCCGCGACTGATGTGCAGGGTCTCGTTCGCCCACCACCGCGAAACCCCTGGTTTGACGAAGAATGCCGGCGAGTGCATGCAGCAAAACAAGAGACATACAAAGCGGCGCTGCAAAGGAAGACGAGAGCTGCTCGTGAGCTCTACGAGCAAAAGAGACGGGAAGAACATCGGCTTCTCCAAAAGAAGAAGAAAGAGCATGAGAAGCGCGCGTTTGAGAATATCGAGAGTTTATACTCCAGGAACAATGTACGGAGTTTTACCAAAAGGTAAAAAGAACGTGTCAGAGGAGCAATACCCGTATAGAAACCTGTAGAGATGAAAATGGAAACCTCACAGTAGAATCACAGTCGGTGCTGAGAATATGGAAAAACTACTTCTGCAGACTGTATAACGGCGACGAAGACCAACATCCCGCTGTCAGGCAGAATGAACCATTCAACATGGACGATGATAGTCAAAATTTCCGTCCACCTGACCAAAACGAAGTGAGGATAGCAATATCCAAGCTAAAATCGAACAAGGCTGCTGGACCTGACGGCCTACCGGCCGAACTTTTTAAGGCAGCTGGGAATGAATTAGTAGAGTGCATACACCAACTCATTTCTAATATTTGGTCAGACGAGTGTATGCCTGATGAATGGAATCTCAGCATCGTTAGCCCGATCCACAAGAAAGGAGACCCCCTCAACTGCGCCAATTATAGAGGCATCAGTCTCCTGAACATCGCATACAAGATCTTTTCTGCGATATTGTGTGAACGCCTGAAACCTTTTATCAACAGCCTGATTGGACCCTATCAGTGCGGTTTCAGGCCGGAAACTTGGGTTTTCTCCAGATCCTGGAGAAAATCCAAGAATTCCAAATCAATACTCACCACCTCTTTATCGATTTCAAGCCCGCCTATGACAGCATCTATAGAGAAGAGCTTTATAGAGCCATGTCTAGTTTTGACATCCCTGCCAAACTTGTCCGTCTGTGCAGGCTGACGATGGAGAACGCTCGCTGCTCCATCAAGGTCGGTAATGACCTCACCGAGACCTTTGATGTCAAAAAAGGTTTTAGACAAGGTGACGCGCTGTCATGTGACTTCTTCAATATTGTACTTGAACGGATTGTGCGGAACTCACAAGCCGACACCGGAGGCACAATCTATTAAAAGTCTGTACAACTGCTTGCATACGCCGACGATATAGACATTATTGGAAGAACTCAGCGGGCTCTTACCGGTGCTTTTGCAAGCATTGAGGCGGAAGCGGCCAAAATGGGTTTAGTGATAAACGAGGGCAAAACCAAGTATATGCTGTCAACAAGAAGGGAAAACCAACACCGACGAATTGGACAAAACGTCACCGTGGGCAGCTATAACTTCGAGGTAGTAAGGGACTTTGTCTACCTTGGCTCTGCTATAAATTCTACTAACAAAATCAGTGCAGAAATCAATCGAAGAATAACTCTTGCCAATCGCTGTTTTTTTGGGCTTATAAGGCAATTCAACAGTAAAGCCCTATCTCGAACAACTAAGAAGACTCTATTTAAGACCTTGATCATCCCAGTCCTGCTTTACGGCGCTGAAACAAGGACTTTATTAAAAGAGGATGAAGATATCCTTGGTCGCTTCGAGAGAAAAATTCTTCGTAAGATTTTCGGTTCCGTTTGCGTTGACGGGTTTTGGAGGAGAAGATTCAATCACGAACTATACGAGCTGTACAGCGACATCGACTTAGTCAAAAAACTGGGTATTGGACGTCTGAGATGGCTAGGACATGTAGAGCGAATGGACACCAACGCTCCGGCCCGCAGAGTCTTCGAATCTAACCCCGAGGGACGACGCAGTAGAGGGAATCATCGCCGTAGGTGGCGCGCACAAGTTCAAGGGGACCTCGACCGACTTGGAGTGCGCAACTGGAGGCAATTAGCTAAAGACCGAGCGCAGAGGCTTGTTGGTTGAGGCACAGGTTCACCCCGAACTGTAGCGCCACCTAAGTAAGTAAGTATACCACCGGAAGTATTGAGAAAAGTGATGGAAAATGTCATAAAAACGGCTCAAATTTGATTAACTGCTAGAGGTATATTATCTTCATTATTTAAATAAACTATATTCAAGATGCAAGTCAAAATAATTACAAATAAAATTGTCGTTTCTTGTTTTTTGATAAAAATCAAATTGGGTCATTACTTTTAAGCCATCTTGTATGATAAAACTGTAGACCTCTCGTTTATCAATGATTATTTAAAAAGAAACAGAAAGAATTTTGTATCTCAAAGTAACCTGAGGTATGTAGATATGTATCATCTCGATACAATATCTGGAATGAATTGATCAACATATGCAACAAATTTGGAGATAAGAAGTCACTAGGTCCCCACGGCATTCCAAATATAGCTCTCAAAACGGCATTCAAAGCATGCCCAGATATACGTATGTTCGTAGAAATGTACAATGCGTGCTTGAAAGAAGGAGTTATTCCAGAACAGAGGAAAAGGCAGAGCCTGGTACTACTCCCAAAAGGTGATAAGCCACTAGAATAACCTTCATCATACCGCCCGTTGTGCATGCTAAGAAAAGTTCTGGAACGAATCATCTACTTTCGGAACACCAATATGGCTTCCGGAAGGCAATCTCAACAGTAGGTGCAATCAGCTTAGTAGTTGAAACTGCACAAAAAGCGATAGAAGGCAATAGGTGGAAAGGGGGTTCCAAGAAATATTGCTTAATGATAACCCTATTTATCAAAAATGCATTCAACACTGCAAACTGGAGCCATTAACTAGAGGCACTCAGAAATTTACGAGTCCCAGCGTTTCTCATAAAAATCGTGACGAATTACTTCAAGCGCAGAGTCTTACTTCAAGACACAGACAACGGACCCAAACAATACAAGATCTCTGGCGGAGTACCACAGGGTCCCTTACTCTGGAACGTCATGTACGATGGGATCTTGCGTCTTCCAATCCCCGAGGAAACAAAAATGATCGGTTTTGCGGACGACATTGCAATTGTCGTAATTGGCAAACTGTTGGAAGAGGTGGAGCAGATAAGCAACTCTATAATTAGGACCGTACGGAACTGGCGGAGTTCGGCTGGTCTCGCGCTTGCAAAACATAAAACGGAAGCGGTTCTTATAAGCAGCAGGAAGAAGGAGGAAACGATAAATATTACTGTGGGTAGCCACACAATAACATCAAAGCCCCCAAAAAAAAAACTTGGATTCATACTAGATACGAGGCTATCCTTCAAGGAACACCTCAAGAGTGTATCTCACAAGGCAGCGAATGCCAGCGCTGCTCTCGCACGAATCATGCCTAATACAGGATGCCCTAGACATAGACAAAGATTACTTTTGGCCAGAGTAATAGCGTCTATAACCCTCTATGCCGCACCAATCTGGGCGAGAGCCATGACGACTGAAACAAACAGAAGAAAGATTGCCTCAGTGTACAGAATATGTACATTAAGAGTATGCTGTGCATTCCGTTCATACCTGCATAAATTCGAGCATGGTGACAGCCCCTACTGTCCCCGATGTGCTAACTGCATTGAAAACGCCGAACATGTGTTTTTTCGATGCCCACGGTTTCTAGACGAGAGGGAAACACTGAGTCAGAAATAAGGCGTGCCACTAACACCCGAAAACATAGTTGGTGAAATGCTTAAAAGCCAAAAGCTTGAGATGCAGAGTCTGAAATTGCCAAAACTATCATGAACAAATTAAGAATATTGAGAGAATATTGAACGTGAGACAAAAGATGACAAATGACAACTAAGTCGGAAACCTCCTAAGATGAAATGCCAAGAAGGCGGTACCGTAGGGAGAAAGGGTAAGAAGGGAGAAGGGGTTAGTGGGTAAAAGTCTCACACTGTTACTGAGTACAGGCTCAGTTTCGTCTTTTGAAGATGACCACCTCCCAGCGTTAAAAAAAAGGTTATATTATTGTTTAACTATGTATTTTGGGATAGATAGATAATTAATTCATTTTTAATGCTTCGTTTTCAACACGTCTAAGAGAACGCGGTCAGGAATTCCATGAGCGGATAGCATTAATAAAAAACTGATGCTCGGAGGTAAGGTAAGAGTAGCGTGGATAAATTAATTGGCTAGATCTGTTTGAGTAAGCCATTATTAGTTTCTCATAGAGGTACGGGGGTTGGCGTGATCGCAGGATGTGTGAGAGCAAAGTTACGGTGCGAAACTGTAGAAGGCTATCAAATGTGATGTCGAAAATGCGTCTGGAAAAGCTTGACATAAGGTCATACCTTCGTAGTCCGAAAACGTACCTAATGGCATTGTTGAAGGTGACACACAGTCTTCTTTTACTGGCAAAGCTACACTTGCCGTAAGCTTCGCACCCATAGATTGACCTTGGTTTTTGCCAGCATAATACGGGTCTTATCGTGAGTAAAGGATTAAGTTGCCCACAAAGTTCTAAATACAACATGAGTCCTTTCGATGGCGGTGTTGATATGGTTATCCGAGGTCAGGTTGCGGTTAAAAATAATTCCAAGATTTTTAGCCCTTTCAACATATGTAATAGGAGCATTGTCTAGGACTGTAGGAGGAGAATAGAAAAGGCTCAATGGATACCTTGCAACCTATGAAATCCGACCGAATGCTGTCTAATTGGGCAGCTTGGTTGATAAGAATGCTGTCTAATCGGAATGAATCAATTTGACTGCACTAGTGGAAAATTTGAAAAGCCTAAATAACTTATCACAAAAATGAGAGTGGACAACAGTTTCAAATGCCTTGGAAAAGTCCAGCAGAACTAAAAAGATCACCTTCCCTTCCTCGATAGCTTGCCGTATATTCTCAGTTATTACTTATCAAAATATTAGCAGAACGGCGTTACGGATTCCCACGAAGTCAATTTCCTTGCTAGAGTATCTACCCCTTGCTAAAGTATCTATTAATGACATCTGTTTATACATACATACTTACATACGTTGACCTGAAGCTGAGCAATAGACAAATGAATGTGATAAGCATGATGCGTTTTTGAAAAGCGCACTGAACCACAATTTTACAATTTTTGCCTTATGTTATTTAAATGTTTTGGTCTACGAGCTATACGTATTATACTTTGTACTGTATAAATAGTGTTCTACCAATCGTGCGGAAGATAGACTCCTCAAGTGCTCTGAATGAAGACCTCTCTATACTGCATTTACCAAGTAGAAACGTCGACAACTATTGTACCCAGTATGGCACAATCCGCCATCAAAGAACTAGCCTAGACCAATTTGAGCTGATACTTCCAACCAAGAAGGAGTCCGTGGTATAAGTGAGAAAAGCCATAAAATGTGAAAAACATAGAATGTAGCTTTCGAAAAGCGAATCGAACGTAGTCATGATGTCTAAGAAATTATATGTTTTTACAGAAGTTCCAAAAGATAGAGACAGTCCACGAAGAATCAGTGAAATATTGCTCTTAAGTTGGTTCTCACAAGTCATGCTCCAAGCGTGTAAAGCTCCAGCTTTTTAGATTATGTGTCTTAATTATTTTTGTTTTTTCTTATTTTTTGGTGGGCAAAATCGCATCATTTGGATGGCAAAAGACTAACAAAGGCCTCGTAGGGGCAGCATCTCCCGATAGGTGCTGGTCCGCTAAGTAACGAGTAGGAGCCACTGCAGCCGAAAACCTAGCAGCTCTGTTAGTAAGCCCTACTCCCACCTCCTCGTGGTGTCATCTGGGAATTTCTTCGGAAATTGCTAACGGGAGAGGACGAATGGCGAGCTTCCTGCGCCAAAAAACAGGATAAGTGTCGGCTGGTCTGCGGCCCAGCGAGCCGCAACCGTTAAGCACCTGCCATAAGATCAGTTGGGTCTCTACTGATAGGCAACGAACATCCAACCAGATCGACCACATTGCAATCAGTCGCGGCTTTAGAAATTGTCTCCTGGACGTCCGAAACAGACGTGGAGCTGACGTCGGACAAGAACGAGATCACCATCTTATGGTAGCTCATTTACGCCTTCGTACTGCATCCGTCAACAGCAACCGCTCAAACCTGCTTAACATCACCAGGTTTAATATCGACAGGCTTAAGGTTCCCCAAGTGCGCCAACAGTTCAGGGACCATCTCGCCTTAGAAGCAGAAGCAATCAGCAGCATAGGATGCATGGATGACCACTGGAGTGCTGTGAAAAATGCTTTTACGACTGGGCACGCACGTATGTCGGTAAAAAGCAGAAACACCACCACACATGGCTTTCTACAGACACCTGGAGACGGATCGATGAGCATACAGCAATCAAGGCTCGGATTGCAGCGGCCTCAGCAGTAGAGAGAACCGAGCTTGAAGCCCAATACCGTGCGAAAAAGAAAGAAGTGCAGCGTAGTGTGAGACGTGACAAACGTCAACATGTCAACTCACTGGCCTCAAGGGCTGAAGAAGCAGCGAGTAGGTGCGACAGTAGGACTGTTTACAACATCACTAAGGAGCTCATTTGTGATCGAAACTCCAAACAACATCCAGTGAAGAGTCTAGACGGCAACCTTCTGATTTCGGATGAGGACCAGCTCACTAGATTGAGAGAACATTCTGCTGCAGTGCTAAATCACTTAGACGACGGCGGTATGATCTTAAATTCGAATGAGCAGTTCGAAGCAACAAATTCCCGAATTCGCACCGTCCCTCCCAGTAAAACTGAAATAATAACAGCAATCAAGTCCCTCAAGAAGAACAAGGCGGTGGGTATTGATGGCATCCCTGCCGAGCTATTTCAAGCGGCGCCAAATACATCGGCAGTCTTGCTGCATCCGCTTATATGGAGAGCTTGGGATAGTGAACAATTTCCACAGGAGTGGAAAGGGGGATGATCATTAAACTTCCAAAGAAGGGTAACTTGACGGAGTGCGGTAACTGGAGAGGTATATGTGTTCTTCCAGCTGTAGCCAAAATAATAGCTAGAATAATTCTAGAACGAATTAAAGAAAATTTAGATTCAACTCTCGATGTCGAACAGGTAGGCTTTCGCGCTGGATCCTCCTGCATCGACCACATAAACACCTTACGGATCATAATCGAACAATGCGTTGAGTATAGGTCTCCGCTACATTTACTGTTTATCGACTTCGAGAAGGCTTTCGACAGCTTGAATCGAGATGCTATCTGGTTGGCCTTGCGGAGGAGAGGCATTCCAGAAAAGCTTATAGCTATTATCAAGGCTACATATGAGGGCGGCAAGTGTCACGTCGTGCACAATGGTAAGGTGTCGGAGGACTTTGAAGTCCAAAGTGGAGTACGTCAAGGGTGCATACTGTCCCCACTATTGTTCTTGGTGGTTATCAGCGATGTACTCCGTGCAGCATTGACGGAAGCTAATTATGGAATTCGTTGGACGATGACATCTTACCTTAAACACCTAGATTACGCTGACGATGTTTGTCTACTTTCACATCGGATAATGGATCTTCATTTGATGGACCAAAATCTAGAAGCTGAGGCAAGCAAAGTGGGGCTAAAAATAAACACAGCCAAAACAAAAGCCTTGAGTACTTCCAATACCCGCGCTCAACTTAACATTGCCGGAAAGCAAGTCGAGAAAGTTGATAACTTTCTATATTTAGGAAGTGTCGTCTCAGCTAATCGCGGTGGCACCGAACTGGATGTGTGCAGCAGAATCGGGAAGGCTAAAGCTGCGTTCGGAATGCTGTCCAAAATCTGGAGAAGCAATGTTATTAGCTTAAGAACCAAGCTACGACTGTTCCGCTCCAACGTAGAATCAGTGCTGCTTTATGGGTGCAGTACCTGGAAGGTGGACACCATTAAATACTTAAGAATCATCTTGAGGATTTTTTGGCCGAACCGCATCTCTAACGAACAACTTTATCTGAGAACGGGCCAAGAACCTGTAAGCATTACTATACGAAGAAGGAAGTGGCAATGGATTGGACACACCCTACGGCGCGAAGACAACTCCATTGCGAAATACGCCATGCAGTGGAATCCGCTCACCCAGGCAGGCAGAATAGCAGGGACGCCCTAGGCAAACGTGGCGCAGAACAGTTGAAGAGGAATCGAGCTCTTTAGGAATGAGTTGGAGGCAGCTCAAACGCGTTTCAGAACTCCGAACACGATGGCGCGCAGGCGTGGTTGACGCCATATGCCCCCCGAGGGGTTAAAGGATATAAGTAAGTAAAGCAAGTAAGTAAAATCGCATCATCACCTCCTCGCGATGCCCGCTTGATAGCTAGACCTGCGTAAGCACATCTGGGTGAACTTCAGCCCGCATATGTCTAACCGGACGAGGCATCTCTTGTTGACCTGATTGGCTGAAATATGCGTCTCAGAAGTCTAACAAGAGCTCCTCCGAAGGAGGACGTGCGGCGGATGAATTCTCTCGATGGAATCAACGGTGACATCTACAGACCAGCGGATACCTTACCGGAGCTACTTCAACATATTTGGAGCTGAGGTCTGTAAGGATTTTCAATACTACATCGGGGTATTGAAAAAGAGATGGTGGCGGATGAACCCTTAATGGGCCAACGGCCCAACAAGGACAGCGTCTATTCGGGTGCGGATTTGCCATTGGAGGCAGCGGAGGTACAATCTTCTTCAAATCTGTACAACTACTCGCTTATGCCGATGACATTGACATAATCGGGCCGTCAATGGGGCATTTACGAGTATTGAGACCGCGGCAGCATAGATGGGTCTAGCGGTCAATGAAAGCAAAACAAAATATATGCTGTCTACAAAAAAGGACACCCAACATCGGCGTCTTGGACAGAACGCCGCAAAAGACAGATACAATTTTGAGGTGGTAAAGGATTTTGTCTACCTACATCAGTAGGGAGATCACACGAAGAATAACTCTTGCCAATCGTTGTTTCTATGGGCTAAAACGGCAATTGAG
Organism: Brachypalpus laphriformis; assembly: GCA_945910035.1. Lineage (NCBI taxonomy): Eukaryota > Metazoa > Arthropoda > Insecta > Diptera > Syrphidae > Brachypalpus > Brachypalpus laphriformis. Next base: position 254,588,475 of record OX246754.1, read on the forward strand.
TAGCAAAGCCCTATCTCGAACTACTAAGGAAACTCTTTATAAGACACTAATCATCTCAGGCCTGCTGTATGGCGCAGAGGCATGGGCTTTGACAAAACCGGATGAGGATGCCCTTGGTTATTTGGAGAGAAAAGTTCTTCGAGTGATCTTTGGTCCCGTCTGCATAGACGGTGAGTGGAGGAGAAGGTACAATGCCGAACTATACGGCCTGTACAAGGACATCGACTTAGCCAGAAGAGTTCACATACAGCGACTAAGATGGCTGGGTCATTTAGAGCGGATGGACGGCGCAGTAGAGGACGACCTCGTGGTAGGTGGCGCAAACAAGTGGAGGGGGACCTCAACCAACTTGGGTGCGCAACTGGAGGCAGCTGGCTCGTAACCGTGCTGGCTGGAGAGGTTTGTTGGTTGAGGCCCAGGTCCACCCCGGACTGTAGCGCCATCTAAGTAAGTAAGTAGTCTTAATTATTTAAAAACAAATAGAGTGTGGGTGGGGAAGGGTTAAAAAAGAGATCAATACATTGTTCTTACATGCTTAACCTCAAATCCTCCATGGATTACGATCGAATTAAATTTGACGTACCTATGGATGTATGGATTCCTACTTACATATGTCAGAAATTTACCAAAATTGGATAGAAAAGGGGTAACGCATGATTCTGAAAAAGTACTTCATATTTTTTTTTTTTTTTTATACGTACGAGTATATTAATAGGTCCATACGTACGGAGCCCTATTTTAAAGTATTTGTTGTGCTCTCTAAGTCAAATGCACCAAAATCTATAAGCCTGTCATCTGTTACCGCGTTAGATACATAAATGTTCTAGATTCAAATGTTTTACGCTGCAGTTAGTCTCTTCATTTAGCTTGCTAATGCTTATGTGGAATATACGAGTATGTATTTCGATTCAAAAATCTTTAAATTAGATGGGTTCAAAATTGACCCGTCACCTAACTCTATCTCCCTCCTTTTTCCTGTTATCTCTAGCTTTGTCGTAAACTTTTTTCCTTTTGTTCTATCACTGGATTCATTACTTTGAGTCATAAGGGATTCCTTTGCGAATGGAACAACATAAAAAAAGGATACCTAAAGCTATTCAGAAATTCGTTTTAACCAAGAATAGTCCTGGGAGTCACCGAGCAATAACCAGATTTAATACGTTTTCACCCATTGTCTTTGGTTTCTTTTTAGGTTTTGCATCTCACAATGAATTTACAGAAATCTGGATGAGGTAACACAATCAACCCAACAACCTAACCTAACCGAGGTTACATTTGATAATCTTACTTTTCCCCACGATAACTACAAACCTTTCACGGTTGTTGGAGTTGTAGGAGTCATCAAGTTCACTAGTCCGCGCAATTTTACTTGAGGTGGTTTAGTAGTTGCACGTTCTTCACGGCAGCAGACCTGAAAAGGAATGTTAGTCTGCTAAAAGTCCAAAAGGAAGATGTTCTTACCAAAACATTTCTATTTTCTGAACCACACTGACTGCGGAGGAGAAATTGTCTATCCCCATCGGATAATGGCCTCTTCTGCAGCATGTTGTAGAGGAATGTACAGTTTTCCAAGTGGACACAAGTACCATGGTCTCCATTAGGCGTCGAACATTCTCCGTAAGTAGCAATGCCTTCTGGAACATCATAACACATTTAAACCAAAAATAAATGTTTTATATTAATTCAATTGCTAAAGAATGTTCTATTGGGTCCACTGTTGCCGCCCCAACAATTTCCATGAGTCGTTGGACTGATAGATAAAAGTTGAAAAAACCTGCTCTGCAAGATGTGTACAAACGCATCTGTGTCGGAATCATTGAAGCTATGAGCCCAACTGCTTTGGAAGCCCTTTTTTATCTTCCCTTACTACATATAAGAAAAAAAGCCCTAAAACTCCACCCAGTACGCATTTTCAAACCATGCGAACTTTACCTCTATATTAGGCAGCTGTGCATCTCGGACTTCATGCCCAGAATCAAACAAAAAAAAAAAAAAACATTCAATCACTTATATTTTTATAATTCTCTACAAATCACTCTTCCAGGATAGAGTGCCTGGAAAAATGAGGTCATGTCTGTGAATGACCACCCTCTCGGGACGATCAACAGAGGTTTTGCGGCACAGATTGCATCATATTTGCTAAAGGCCCAATCGAAATTTGAGGGCTTTGCTTGTGTTGAATTGGAACGGTCAAATGGCAATAAAATAATTTTCTGCACTGATATCATTCGTAACGTGCTTAAAACACCAATAAAATATCGAATTGCATTTAACTGGGGATTCAAAAATTAAAATTCAAAAACGATAATTTATGAAATCAGAGAACAGCTAGAGAAAATGATATTGTCTACAAAGCCCTTTATAGCGAAGTCACTTTCAAATTTTGAAAAACTAGAGAGGTTATTAATTGAATAGGAAATAGGGCAAATATGAGCATCGTTTACTAGGCTGGCTGTGCTCTGTCAGTTTCGGATGTAAGGTTGAGAAAATACTGTTGATAATCGATATACCAAACAAAAAAAACAAATATTTGGCGCAACAGCTCTTTAAAGTGCCAGGGCCTAGCTTCTCGCAACCACTCATGCTGTGTGCGTTATATTTTTCACATGAATGGAAAGGACCTACAAGTTTAATGACGAATCCGAACGGCGATTTGAGAAGCTTTTACGTGACAACAATATTCTCGGATGTTTGTCAGACGCTCGCGAGAGGTGGGACCGTGAAAAAAACTTTTTTAGTATTTTCTGGGATTCGAACTTGAAACCTCATGCGTAGTGATCCGACACACTAACCACTTACGCCACTTACGCCACGGCTCCCCGATATACCGATAAATATAATATTAGCTTGCCAAAGCAATATTTTGTATGCCCCCCTTCGTGTAGGTGTTAGAATATACCCGAGGTAGGCATGCCTGTCGTAAGAGGCGACTAAAATCCACCCTCCGTATACCGAGTATGGCGTATACAAAGAATGCAATGAACAAAACAAAAGATATAAATACCCCAGGTGGCAGTCCAGGTACACTGGAAAATCCACCCTCTTCGGAGGTCGGCTCTACGGATTCTGGGGAGAGCCATTTATTGCGTTCATCTGACCCTTTTAAAAAAGGTACCAGGGTAGTTAGATCTCCACCATCAAGATCTACCATAAAAACGTGCGGAACTAGAAGTCCGGCGACATCGATAGTGTCGGCGCACGAACAACGGACTTCAGCGAAAATTCAAAGCCTTACGGACGAAAATATGGAACTCCGGACCAGGCTAAGTAAAATGGAACTTCTCTGCGAAGAACTAAGACAAGAATTAAATGTACTTAAAGCAGAAAATAAAGCATTTAAGGATATAAAGAATCCTCGTAATGAGTCTGCTGCGAGTTCAAACGTCCCCGATAACACTGATTATCAAACGGATGTCTAGCTCGGGAAACTAACTGGATCCTAAAAAAACGACCAGTTAAGAAACCAAAAGCTGGTTCTTCGCCCGAAATGCTAACGAGGCAAGAAAACACGCAAAATGAGCGAGAAGATAACGAACAGTGTGACAAAATAAACACATGTGTCGAAGAAAATCCACGAACTAAGGTACGATCACCCTCACCAATAAACGTAATCGGAATTGCAGACTATAATAAACTGCATTCTATTCTTAAACCTCTGTTGCTATCCGATTTTGAAGTAACATCGCTCAACAACAACAAATGGAAAGTAAATGTAAATGACTCAGACACTGACAGTTACCGCTTAGTATCTAATAAACTGAATACTGAAAAGATTCAGTGGTATACTTACGAAAATAAATCTGAAAGACCGATACGAGTCGTAGCTAGAGGACTTCATGCCTCATGCTTAAAGGAAGATGTTGTTCACGCTTTGAAGAACAAAAACTTTAAAATCGTCGATGCAGTAAATTTAATTAAACGGGAAAAACAAAAATTGGAAGGCGAGGAAACGACGGTAAAGCGCGGGCTTCCTCTTTTTATGCTAACTTTTGATAAAGCTGAGAGTTTGGATAAGATTTACGAAATAAGAACAATTCTGAATGTCGTAGTCAAAATCGAACCCATGCGCAAGAATACAAGATTGATACCTCAGTGCAAATGATGCCAAGGATTCAATCATACACAAACGTATTGTCGAAAAGAACCACGATGTGTGAAATGCGCCGGAAATCACCTCTCCCAAGTTTGTGGAGTAAATAAACCAACTTCTGCAACATGTGTTAATTGTAAGGGAAAGCACCCGGCAAATTATAGAGTAATCAGTAAGAATCTGATACTACTATGAGCACGCGCTTGCTATTCTCATAGTGTCTATGGAAGATTTTTCACCAACCCTCGGAAAAAAAAAAAAAAAAAATGTTATGCCGATAAAAATCCCCACACTAAAACAGGCAATTATCTTGGCCTACCAAAGATTCAGTATGGTATCCTTGGTATTCTTACAGCAGCTTCTTAAGTACGAGTACATTGTGTACATTTACAATCCAACACAAATACTATGAGTGCTCGAGACAGAAATACACATAGCGAAAGTTGATAGCCCAGGTAGTGCCAGAAAGTGAGCAATGTAAAGGAAATCCCCACAAAATCGGAAATTAAGTAAGAACCTTATCACTTCAACAACACTATTATTAAATCATAAAAATAAACCAACAAAGTTTTGTAAATGAGAACCATATGTATGTACAATCTACTCGTATGATACATATTAACATTTAAATTACATTTTGATTAATAGGCATTATTTAGTGTGTTACACTTTTGAATGTGTCCTTTGAAGATGTATGCATTCACTATGGCAGTGGTTGCATGGACTGGGATTCATCGAGAGATTTTGTTTTGAAGAAAAAGTCTCTGCCTACATACTTATTATGTTGATACAACTTTGAACGATGACAACATTGGAAAAAGAAAATTTTGAAAAAATGGACGTGTTACTGAGTGAATTTATATGAAAGTGTCCTCTTAGCTAGAAATTTAAGGTCCAGAAACTGGTGACATACTAACAGATCCGTCTGTGATACACGGACGGACATGGTTAAATCAACTCCACTGTTTAATGCATTTAATGATTTAACACATTTAATGATGCATTTAATGCATTTAATGATACGATACTTATGTATTTATATATGAGTACTTTGCCGGGTCTATTTCAATTGTTTCTCTATGTTACAAACATTGTGTCAAACTTCACATACCTTATGGAATAGGACATAGAAAATATTATAGATAAACTAATTGGCACTCTATTTAATATTATAACATTCTACACTTCTTCGGCATCAAAGATCGTAATCGATATTTGCACAATGCCTCGAACTCTTCAATGGCATGGGTCTGTGTTAAAAAAATGTAGGATTGGATATTATACGTGATTTTCTGCCGCCTGACATTTTTCTGACCGTTTTTTTCTTCCTCTAAACACTACCTTTAATATTTTGATACTCGAACTTACGTGCACTGGTAGATGATGCAAATGCAATCAAGACAGCAGCGATGCACAAAAACGATCTGTTTATCATATTTCTTTGGGGATCACAAGAGGTTGTTGAAATCTATGAAAAGTAGAAAAATCTTCACTCGTATGTTTTTGGTAAGTCGAATTTCGTCCACGAATTATTCGCTACTTGTGCGAACCATTACAGTAAACCGCAACGGTTGACTTTCATCGAAATTTTAGTTTGCCTCGCGAATGGTACTCGATAGAATCCCAAATTTGAATATATTCTATTATATTTGCTTATGTTTATATTTGTCAATGAAATGAGTTGATTCATTCGCGACTTACGCAAGACTAATCGCAGTATTTCTCTTACTGACTTTGGCAAAGTCTACACGAGTGAATCAATTCAGGACTAGAATAAAAAAAACTATGAACTAGAGCAGATTTGTATTTTGCAATGTTGTTGGACTAGACTATGTAATGCGATAAGCGCGCCAAGTTGATTTCGCTAATATTCACTAGATAGCGTAACTAAAGTCTTAACTGTGGGGGTGCTGTTGCACTGCAGTTTCCCTAGTTAGAGATGCTACCGATGTGTAGTGCCTTTAACCCACAATGAAACGTACTTGTAATTAATGGCGCAAAATTATAGTCATCTGGTTTTAAAGAATATTAGTAGCCACTAACTATCATCTCTTTAACTTTAAAGCCGGTACTTAACTTTGAATTGAATTATAAACAATTGTTAACCTACCTACAACTAGTATCGACCCAAACCCAAAAATTCAAAGTTTGAGAAAAAAACACAGTTTAGGGAACAATGTCGTATATGAATTTCAGCCGTTGGTTGGCTGAAATTTGAATTTTAAAAAATGAAAAAGAATGGCGGATGACAGATGGTTAAAAGCCCACTCTAAAAGTAAAAGGTGCTTTTGGTGGTTTTAAAGTTAGCGCGAGGTGAGTTGGATTTATGTCGACTATAAATAGGAAAACACTAATATTGACTTTGTTACGTGCTAAAATCCTTTTAAAGTGTACTTTTTGCGACTATAATTTTGCGCCAATATCTTTATTTAGAAACAAGAGACGGATGCGTGTGGTCACGAGCAAGAGGAATCGGTAAGTTTTTTGTGATCTGTCAAAAGGTGTTATGGTTTTTTATTCATATAGCGCCTTCTTGTTTTGAGTAGTGCGTTGCTACATACATATCTTAGCAGGTCTACTTTATGCAGACAACATTAGCGGCTAATAACTCATCCAGATTACAGCAGGCAATGGACGGTGTTATTAATAAAATCAAAGTCATTTGGTCGCTAAAGAAGACAGGTCAAAAGAAAGTCTTAGAATGCGTCGAGAGAGAAATGGAGGGAGTTGAAGACTTTGAATACTTAGGGAACATAATAAGCTGCAATGGAAAGATCGACGAATGGGCTACGAACCGAACCAAGAATGCCATGTCGGCGTAATACGAAATAAGCGACACATTAGTGGATAAACAGAACTTTTTCTCTCCTTTCCAACACCTGCAATGTGTAAAATATTTTAAGGGTACTCATTACCTTGAGTGCGCTCAAATTATAAAAAAGAGTATGTGAGAAGAATTGCAGAAAAAACAAAAGAGAATAAGAAACAAAAGAATTTGGGTAGAAGTTTGTAAGAAGAAATCCATCTTAAAAGAAATTGAGGAGAGACCGCTAAAATGATTCGGTCACTTGCAACAGACGAGACAAGTAAGGCTAAGCAAGTACTTACTTACTTAGATGGCGCTACAGTCCGGGGTGGACCTGGGCCTCAACCAACAAACCTCTCCAGCCTGCACGGTTACGAGCCAGCTGCCTCCAGTTGGGCACCCAAGTTGGTTGAGGTCGCCCCCCACTTGTTTGCGCCACCTACCGCGAGGTTGTCCTCTACTGCGCCATTCATCCGGGGTGGATTCGAAGACTTTCTTGGTGGGAAGGTTGGGCTCCATCCGCTCTAAATGACCCAGCCATCCTAGTCGTTGTATGTGAACTCTTTTGGCTAAATCGATGTCCTCATATAGGCCGTATAGTTCGGTATTGTACCTTCTCCTCCACTCACCGTCTATGCAGACGGGACCAAATATCACTCGAAGAACTTTTCTCTCAAAATAACCAAGGGCATCCTCATCCGGTTTTGTCAAAGCTCATGCCTCTGCGCCATACAGTAGGACTGGGATGATTAGTGTCTTGTAAAGAGTTACCTTGGTAGTTCGAGATAGGGCTTTGCTACTCAATTGCCTTCTTAGCCCATAGAAATAACGACTGGCAAGACTAATTCTTCGTGGGCGCCGTGGCGTAAGTGGTTAGTGTGTCGGATCACTACGCATGAGGTTTCAAGTTCGAATCGCAGAAAACACCAAAAAGTTTTTTTTCACGGTCCCACCTCTCGCGAGCGTCTGACAAACATCCGAGAGTATTGTTGTCACGAAAAAGCTTTTCAAATCGCCGTTCGGATTCGGCATTGAACTGTAGATCCCTTCCATTCGTGTGAAAAATATAACGCACACAACATGAGTGGTTGCGAGAAGCTAGGCAGTGGCACTTTAAAGAGCTGTTGCGCCAAATATTTGTATTTTTTTTTTTTTTTTGTAAGAGTAATTCATACTGATGTCATTTGCGGAGTTCACCATAGAGCCTAGGTAGACAAATTCATTTACGCTAAGCAAGTATTTCAAATGAAAGTAGAAGGTTGAAAGGAAGGTCGCAACACAGTTGTGGAGATGAAGGGGAAATAACCTGAGAAAAGGGAGACCGAGTCCAGTGAAGAAATTTGAATACTTACTTACTTAGGTGGCGCTACAGTTCGACGTGAACCTGGGCCTCAACCAACAAGCCTCTCCATTTAGCTCGGTCTTTATCTAGTTGCCTCCAGTTGTGCACTCCAAGTTGGTCGAGGTCCACTTGAACTTGTGCGCGCCACCTACGGCGAGGATTCCCTCTACTGCGTCATCCCTCGGGGTTAGATTCGAAGACTCTGCGGGCCGGAGCGTTAGTGTCCATTCGCTCTACATGTCCTAGCCATCTCAGACGTCCAATACGCAGTTTTTTGACTAGGTCGATGTCGCTGTACAGCTCGTATAGTTCGTGATTGAATCTTCTGAATCTTGAATCTTACGAAGAATTTTTCTCTCGAAGCGACCAAGGATATCTTCATCCTCTTTTAATAAAGTCCATGTTTCAGCGCCGTAAAGCAGGACTGGGATGATCATGTTCTTATATAGAGTCTCCTTAGTTGTTCGAGATAGGGCTTTACTGTTGAATTGCCTTATAAGCCCAAAAAAACAGCGATTGGCAAGAGTTATTCTTCGATTGATTTCTGCACTGATTTTGTTTGTAGAATTTATAGCAGAGCCAAGGTAGACAAAGTCCCTTACTACCTCGAAGTTATAGCTGCCCACGGTGACGTTTTGTCCAATTCGTCGGTGTTGGTTTTCCCTTCTTGTTGACAGCATATTCTTTGTTTTGCACTCATTTATCGCTAAACCCATTTTGGCCGCTTCCGCCTTAATGCTTGCAAACGCACCGGTGACAGCACGCTGAGTTCTTCCTATAATGTCTATATCGTTGGCGTATGCAAGCAGTTGTACAGACTTGTAATAGATTGTGCCTCCGGTGTTGGCTTGTGAGTTCCGCACAATCCGTTTAAGTACAATATTAAAGAAGTCACATGACAGCGCGTCACCTTGTCTAAAGCCTTTTTTGACATCAAAGGTCTCGGTGAGGTCATTACCGACCTTGATGGAGCAGCGAGCGTTCTCTATCACATGGCTCTATAAAGCTCTTCTCTATAGATGCTGTCATAGGCGGCCTTGAAATCGATAAAGAGGTGGTGAGTATCGATTTGGAATTCTTGGGTTTTCTCCAGGATCTGCCGAAGTGTGAAGATTTGATCGACGGTGGACCTTCCTGGCCTGAAACCGCACTGATAGGGTCCAATCAGGCTGTTGATAAAAGGTTTCAAGCGTTCACACAATATCGCAGAAAAGATCTTGTATGCGATGTTGAGGAGACTGATCCCTCTATAATTGGCGCAGTTGAGGGGGTCTCCTTTCTTGTGGATCGGGCAAACGATGCTGAGATTCCATTCATCAGGCATACACTCGTCTGACCAAATATTAGAAATGAGTTGGTGTATGCACTCTACCAATTCATCCCCAGCTGCCTTGAAAAGTTCGGCCGGTAAGCCGTCAGGTACAGCAGCCTTGTTCGATTTTAGCTTGGATATTGCTATCCTCACTTCGTTTTGGTCAGGTGGACGGAAATTTTGACTATCATCGTCTATGTTGAATGGTTCATTCTGCCTGACAGCGGGATGTCGGTCTTCGTCACCGTTATACAGTCTGCAGAAGTAGTTTTTCCATATTCTCAGCACCGACTGTATTCTACTACGAGGTTTCCATTTTCATCTCTACAGGTTTCTGTACGGATATTACTTCTCTGACACGTTCTTTTTACCTTTTGGTAAAACTTCCGTACATTGTTCCTGGAGTATAAACACTCGATATTCTCAAACGCGCGCTTCTCATGCTCTTTCTTCTTCTTTTGGAGAAGCCGATATTCTTCCCGTCTCTTTTGCTCGTAGAGCTCACGAGCAGCTCTCGTCTTCCTTTGCAGCGCCGCTTTGTATGCCTCTTGTTTTGCTGCATGCACTCGTCGGCTTTCTTCGTCAAACCAGGGGTTTCGCGGTGGTGGTCGAGCGAGACCCAGCACATCAGTCGCGGCGTTTCTGATGGCATGTTGGCAGCGTTGCCACTGGTCTTCGGCACTTGTTGCTGGCGGCATAGGGGTGATTGAGAGATTTCGGGATACGCGTTCAGCGAAGAATTTGGCGGTCTCTTGCGATTGTAGCTTTTCGACGTTAAATTTTCTCACAGTAATTCTTCTTTGTTGCTCAGATTGGGATATCCGCATTCGTACCTTGGCTACAACAAGGTAATGATCCGAGTCTATGTTGGTCGTTTGGAAGATCCGGACATCCAGAATACTGGAGGCATGCCTTGCGTCGATCGCAATATGATCAATTTGCATGTTAGGGTGAAATAGAAAGCTGCTCGTTATGAAACTAATTTTTCTCAGTAATTTTATCTTGACAATATTCCTCTACTCTCAACTCGTATCCCTTAAAGGCAAAAGTCCTCCTTATTCAGATGTTCCGTAGATATATATTGGAACCCTACTGTTAGTTTACATACCGCGGAAATCCAATTAAAGTATTATAGTTAAGATTTTCAGCGTCAATATGTAGGCAAAAGTCAGAAAACTCAAGAATGCATATCAGCAGTATGCATCTTTAGTAATTAATATAAAAATGGTATTAATAACTCCATTAATCAGAAACCTCAGTACTTAAACTAAGCGTTAAATATTTAATGGAACTCCACCCAACGCCAATGCATCAATAGAATGTCAAAACTAGACATATAAATCTATAAAGAGGTGGGGGTATCGATTTTGTGTTACTGGGTTTCTCTTTTAAGATCTGTCGTAGTGTGAATATTTGGCCGATGTTGGACTTTCCTGGTCTAAGATTGAATTTTTCCATAATCCAATCAACATAATTGTTAACTTTTGTATTATATAAACTCCTGGCCATCCCTGCAGTCCACATGGAATCGGTCCAAATGAGAGAAAACCAGCTACGTAGTAGTACATTAATGGCCTTTTCGACACGTCCAATGTAAAAAGGGCGCCCCCAGAATAGCCAGTGCATGCGCTAACTCCCTTCTGCCCCCCGGCAAAGATTTGAGAGTTGGCAAGCTGCACATTAAATGTACGACCATCTTAAGAAATATTCATAAGATTATCCATAAAGTTGGTCGAATAAAATCTGAATAGCTAACCCGACGCAATAGTTGCATAAGTACCATATCAGCGGGTACACTCCTGGACGTATTAGTAGGCGCATAGTTCGGATGAGTAATGATACTCTCGATGGGAATGTCAACTTGACGATCGGCACATTCTTCTGTATTATTTGTGCTTCTCTCACAATCAGGATCAGTTAATGTATTCCATTCGCCCAGACGGAAGAGAGAACTGGTCTCAAAGGTTGATCAGCACGTTTTATACAATGAGCTGCAGTCAAAACATACCGATCGTTGATTAAACTACCCCCACACCGATGACCTGAATAGGGAATAAGCATAGAATTAAGATTATACTTTTGATATAGTGTTTACCTCCTTCATACAAAATTAGTGTCATCCACGGCAAATCACGAATCCTTGCTACAGAACCGCCAACTACGCGATCCGACATTTCATAGCCACATATGCCAGGTATCGGTAGTAACCCACTCGTAGTTACCTTAGGTTGCTTCCTGGTAATATACTCATCACGACAGCAAATCTGCAAAGAAACACTTGTAGTGCCAGCTAAACTCATTTAGGATACTTACTTAGATCCTTTAACCCCTCGGGGGGCATAGGGCGTCAACCACGCCTGCGCGCCATCGTGTCGAAGTTCTGCAACGCGTTTGAGCTGCCTCTAACTCATTCCTAAAGAGCTCGATTCCTCCTCAACTGTTCTGCGCCACGTTTGCCTAGGGTGTCCCGCTATTCTGCCTGCCTGGGTGAGCGGATTCCACTGCATGGCGTATTTCGCAATGGAGTTGTCTTCGCGCCGTAGGGTGTGTCCAGTCCATTGCCACTTTCTTCTTCGTATAGTTATGCCTCTAGGTTCTTGGCATGTTCTCAGATAAAGTTGTTCGTTAGAGATGCGGTTCGGCCAAAAAATCCTCAAGATGATTCTTAAGCATTTGTTTACAAAGACTTGCAGCTTTCGTGTGTTAATGGTGTCCACCTTCCAAGTACTGCACCCATAAAGCAGCACTGATTCTACGTCGGAGCGGAACAGTCGCAGCTTGGTTCTTAAGCTGATAACATTACCTCTCCAGATTTAAGATAGCATTCCGAACGCAGCTTTAGCCTTCCCGATTCTGCTGCACACATTCAGTTCGGTGCCACCGCGATTAGCCGAGACGACACTTCCTAAATAAAGAAAGTTATCAACTTCCTCGACTTCCTGTCCGGCAATGTAAAGTTGAGCGCGGTTGTTAGAAGAAGTGCTCAAGGCTTTTGTTTTGGCTGTGTTTATTTTTAGCCCCACTTTGCTTGCCTCAGCTTCTAGATTTTGGGCCATCAGATGAAGATCCATTATCCGATGTGAAAGTAGACAAACATCGTCAGCGTAATCTAGGTGTTTAAGGTAAGATGTCATAGTCCAACGAATTCCATAGTTGCCTTCCGTCAATGCTGCATGGAGTATATCGCTGATAACCACCAAAAACAATAGTGGTGACAGTATGCACCCTTGACGTACTCCACTTTGGACTTCAAAATCCTCCGACACATTACCATTGTGCACGGCGTGACACTTACCGCCCTCATATGTAGCCTTGATAATAGCTATAAGTTTTTCTGGAATGCCTCTCCTGCGCAAGGCCAACCAGATAGCATCTCGATTCAATCTGTCGAAAGCTTTCTCGAAGTCGATAAACAGTAAATGCAGCGGAGACCTATACTCAACGCATTGCTCGATAATGATCCGTAAGGTGTTTATGTGGTCGATGCAGGAGGATCCAGCGCGAAAGCCTGCCTGTTCGACATCGAGAGTTGAATCGAAATGTTCTTTAATTCGTTCTAGACTTATTCTAGCTATTATTTTAGCCACGGCTGGAAGAGCGCTAACACATTGGCATTGAAATCTCCCATCACCATTACGATGTCCCCATTAGGCGTTTGGTTGTAGGCGGCGCCTAAGTGGCTATAAAAATCATCCTTTTCATCCTCAGTCGCGTCTAAAGACGGAGCATAACACTGTATGATGGTAATTTTCCTAACTCTACTCTGGAACCTAGCCGTCAATATCCGGTCACTATGGGGTTTCCAGGATATGAGGCTACTACGTGCTACTGGAGTTAGCATGAGTCCTACTCCGGAACTCCGTGCACTTCCAGCTGGCTTACCAGAGTAGAGCATGACAGTGCTTTTTGTTGGGGAGATGAATTCCCCAGCATCGAACTATCTTATCTCGCTCACCCCTAAGATGTCTATTTTATACCGTGCGAATTCGCGTTCTAATTGGATGAATATGGCGTTATAAGGCCCTCCCTTGAGTGAGTCCAGGAGGGTCTTAACGTTCCAGCATCCGATCGTTGTCCGTGTCCGATAGCCAAAGGTCGTCATCAAATTATCCGTCCGTGTCCGAGGCGTTGGCTTGCGTTTCGGAGCAAGATTTGTTTTTACGGTTGCGGCTCGCTGGGCCACAGACCAACCGAAACTTATCCCAGGAAGCTCGCCGTTCGTCCTCTCCCGTTAGCGATTTCCGAAGAAATCCCCAGATGGCACCAGGAGGAGGTGGGAGTAGGGCTTACTAACAGACCTGCTAGGTTTTCGGCTGCAGTGGCTCTTTCTCGTTACTTAGCGGACCAATACCTATCGGGAGATGCTGCCCCTACGAGGCCTTTGTTAGTCGTTTGCCATTTAGGATAAGTTCTTACGAAAACCTTTCCATTGTTTGAGCCGCACTGATGGCGGCTGAGAAATTGTCTATCTTCGTCTAATAACGGACTTTTGAAAAGCATGTTAAAAATAAATGTACATTTTTATAACTGAATACAATAAGCCTGGTCTCCACATATGCTGGACTTCGTTGGTGACACAGGGATAGGTCCATGAGACGATTGCACAGCGATATGTTTTCAGAGCAGCAAACCTGCAAGGAAGTTCTATTATAGTAATGAGTGCTAAGAGAAAAACAAGCGTAAAGTTTTTACCAATGTTTTTCCATTGTCTGAACCGCACTGAATGCGTCTGAGAAATCTTCGATCTCCATCTAGTAATGGCTTCTTTCTTAGCAAGTTGTAGGCAGATCCGCATTGCTCTAAAGGGATGCAAGAGGCTAGGTCTCCGATGGACGTTTTACATTCTCCGTAACTCTTAATCTATTCTAAGTCTTTTTGATGAAAAGTGATAAAAAATAAAATAAATGAAAAACCTAATAATGCGAATATGTAAAGAATATAAATCTGCACAATGAATGCAGCACTAATATTTCTCGCATAAAACTCGGTGGATTCACACAAAATACAATAATTGTGTCCATAGCACTTGCGATCTCTCACCAAATGCTATATACTCCAAAAAATCTGACATTACGCCAAAACACGCCTTCAAATTTTTCTAAATTCCTCAAAAATCTTCAAATATCTAAATCTTCTTCTTGTTCTTCCTATTTCGCTGGGGTTGTGGTCTGTACTGAAGGAATCCTAATCCTCCTACTTCACTGTATTTCTACTGATCCGCCTGTGGGGTTCAGCTATTTGACCTCAGAAAATATAGGCAGACCTCCTGATTTTAGATTACTTTGTTACTGTGGCAAACCAAAAGCTGGTGTCATTGTATTTGAGTAATCAAGGAGTTCATTTTCATACGTTTTGTACATTGTCCAACATTGTTAACCGTATGTGAGTGCTGGATGCACAACTGCAGTGTATAGCCTTCCTTTCAGCTTGGGGGACACTTTTCGGTCACAGAAGATAACGACGATTTCCCGCCACTGCAACCACCCTACGCTTACGCGATGATTGATGTCATCGTTGCTTCGCTATTGATCATACATCGCAGATATTTGAACTTTTCGCTCTTGGGAAGCACTATTCCATTCAAATAAATGTCTGGAACAGAATGAGTGGAACAGAGAACAGGCAGCACAAGTACTTGGCCTTTTTTGGACTAATGTGTTACCCATTTCACCCCAAAACGGCCACACATACGTCCAGTGCTCGTTGCAGGTAGACGTAGGATCCATCGTCCGCAAAATATGACTCTTGGGGGTCCATCAATTTACCTTCAAGCAGATTGTCAAAAAATGCAATAAAGACCAAAGAACCTACGACGTTTCCCCGGTGTACCCCGACTTTAATTTGGAACTCTTCGGTTACTTCAGCGGGGCATCTTACTCTTATCTTTGATCCCTCGTACATGCCCATGCTCATCTCTACCGCCACCCATACCAGATCTAGTGGTTGTCTGCCGAATGCCTTTTCAAAGTCAACAAATACAACATGCAAATCCTTTAAGGAATCACGATGTTTTTCCATTATGATCCTTATACTTTAGATTGCACCTGTGGATTATTTACCGGCGACAAACCTACACTGATCAACAGATAGCTGTATTATTTTTCGCAGTCGGCCATCCGCTCAACGATCTTCATGGGTGTGATATTAGCTTGATCGAACGGTAGTTATCACAGGGAGAAGGTATCCTTTCTCCGGTTCTGGATAACCTCTCATAAGTTTGCGTACGCGGCGTTTCTACTTAGATAATTTTTACCCCAACCATGACGACTGTCGCGCCTATTTGACAATTGGGCACTTTTTAGATATCTGTTTTTACCTCTTATAATGTATCTTTCAATTACAATTTGTTCGCCTATTTTTCTTAATTTACAAGTTTAGTACGTTCGTTAGAAACATCAAGCGGAAGTTGACGAATCTTAATCAATGGGAAAACCGACAAGAGGCGATTTTATTCTTGTAAACCTTATCAACCATACTTTTTTAACCGTCACTATATATGTATGTATGTGTCATCAAATAAGTTTGAGTATGGCTACATTTAATTAAAACACTAAACATTTTGAGGATTTCAGACTTAAGTGGACTTACGGATAACGCGGTTACTACAGACAGAACGACAGGAGTTATACACACAATCAAATTGCTCATCATTTTGTATTGCTTAAATTGGGATTTAAAGGGTTAAGAAATGACAGATAAAATTCAAATAGCGAATTTGATTTTTCGATCTTGTAGCCTTTTTTTTGGAAAGATCGCGTGACCGGGCAAATACCCTTACAATAAAGTACACTACAAGTACTCGCATTCTCCGAATTGTAGTATATGCTATATGTTGTATAACTTTATTATTCGAATTACATAGTAATATTTCTCTTGTGTGCAAGTGAAGACGAGTGTCTAAATTTGAAATTTACGTAAAACACTTGAGACTGGAGTAGATTTTATTTTGTCTTTCGATGTGACACACCTTACAATTGACCTCTACTCATATCCATATACGAGTATATAGTGCTCACAGATACCAGATCGCGTACTAACAATTTGGTCTTTTAGGAGCCATTTACATTGAAGAAAAAATGTACAATAGAACTGAATGCCTGAGATCGAACTGATTACAAGTAACTTAATTTTTTTTCAATGTACAATAAATATGGAAAAGAGCGCGACTAGGTCGTATTTACAAATACCTGTGTGATATTGATTAACAAATGGATTTCAAATATTTATACCTAAGTTAAATCCAACAAAAAATTGGGGATGTTATGGAGGTGGTTTTATCGGAGTCGGAGTCGGAAGCCTCATGCTGACCTCCGCGGAGTCGGAATTGAATCGGAGTCGGAGGCGGGAGTCACAGACTCGAATTATTAAAATACTAGCTGACCAGTGCTCGCCTTGCTTCGCCCGCATTTTAGTTGACGGTTATTAACTTGTAGAAATATAATTGCCAACTGAATACAATACCGAAAATGTGGAAACTCAATTATAACTTTTCCCGTGGGAATCCCACCAGAGCCTATACAAAACCGTTTCCAACACACAATTTATTTTAAATTCATTAAAACATTCTAAAATTGTGACAAATCTAACGATCAACATCTCATGTAATAAAATCATGCATGTACATATGTACCTGCGCGTATATTCCCAAGTCTCTTAATTACATGAAGTTTTGACAGCACATGGATATTTTAATTAATAAAATTTACAATATCTCAGATTTGGCACTGATAATGTTTTTTTTTTTCAATTTGAACTCTAGAAGAGATCGCACACTGAAGATCAAAACATAATCATGGGATAGCGCGCCCATATACTCTTTTTTTTTTTTTAAAAAAAAAAAGGAAACCCAAATCCCAGAGCACTCAGACTTCTCTAGTCCATTGTACTACCAGGCACGAACCTTTCTTTGGTGCAGTGGTTGGAAAAACTTCGATGCAATTCGTTTTTCCTTTATATTCGGGTGGCTGATGATTGCTGTTCCCCGCTGGGGCTTGAACCTGCACACATCGGTTAACGAGCAAACACACTACCCACTGCACCACTGCCACCCCCGCTGATATACTCACACACACATACTATTGCAACGGTAGCCACTGCTGCATGACTGCTGGCCGTGGTCTCCACTGAAGGAAAATTGTGGGTGATGATTTGATTAATTGTTTTTAGCATTGCTCAGCTTCAGGACAACGCAGAAGGATGTTTTATACCTTAAATCAGCGGCTAATTTACTAAATTCACCTGTTTTTTATTTTTTTAATCCGGCGAGCCAGAACTGAGCTACGGCTGTGGAATCAATATTTATAGATGGAAAATTCGATCTCTCCATGTCGGAAGATAAATAGTCAATGTCTTCTTCTTCCTTTTATCAGCGAGGCTATGATCCGAAAACAAGGGATCACAGCACTCCCACTTCACTGCATTTCTACTGATCCGCCTGTGGGGTTCGCCTATTTGACCTCAGAAAATATCGGCAGGCCTGCCGATTTTGGATCACTCGGTTACTGAGGCCAATGAAATGCCGATGTCGTCGCATTTGTCTGATCCAGGCTTTTATAGGCTTGCCTTTCCTACATCGCGATGTCTTTGGAACGTGCATAGATATTGCCTTTTTAACAGGGTTCAAATGATCTCTTCTTTGAACGTGGCAATACCAGCTGAGCCGGTCGCGCTCTAATTTGTGTACGATGGTTTCCTTGATGTGAAAGCTTCCACGGATCTTCGAACTTCTTATTCGATCAAGCTTGGTCACTCCTGCTGTCATGCGAAGCATCTTCATCTCAGCTGCCGTTAATTTACTCTCATACTTTTTGTACATCGTCCAACATTGTGAACCGTATGCGAGCGCAGGACGTACAACTGCGGTGTAGAGCCTTCCTTTCAACTTAGGGGGAATTTTTCTGTCACAGAAGATAGCGGAATTTTCTCGCCACTTCATCCACCCTACGCTTACACGATGATTGATGTCGTCATCACAAGATGCTTTGCTATTGATCATAGATCCCAGATATTTGAACTTTTCGCACTTGGGAAGCACTGTTCCATTCAAATAAATGTCTGGAATAGGCCTGAGTGGATCAGAGAACGGGCAGCACAAGTACTCTGTCTTTTTTGAACTAATGCGATACCCATTTCCCTCCAAAACGTCCACCCACACATCAAGTGCTCGTTGCAGGGATGTAGGATCCTCACTTATGATGGCTCCATCGTCAGCAAAGAATAACTGATGTACCTTGGGGTCCATCACTTTACCTTCAAGCAGATAATCAAGGACTGTAATAAAGAGCAAAGGACTTAAAACGCTTCCCTGGTGCACCCCGACTTTGATTGGGAACTCTTCGGTTACTCCAGCGGGACATCTTACTCTTGTCTTTGCCCTTTCGTACATGTCCATGATCATCTGTACATAGGTTTCTGGAACCCCTCGATGTCTTAGCGCCACCCATATCAGATCTCGTGGTTGTCTGTCGAATGCCTTTTCAAAGTCAACCAATACAATATGCAAATCCCTTAAGGAATCACGATGTTTTTCCATTATGATCCTTATACTTTGGATTGCATCTGTGGTTGATTTACCCGAGACAAACCCGCACTGATCATCAGATAGCCGTATTATTATTCGCAGTCGGCCACCTAATACCCGCTCAACGATCTTCATGGTGTGTGACATCAGCTTGATCGAACGGTAGTTATTACAGTTTCGCGTATCACCCTTCCCTTTGTATACAGGGAGGAGGTAACTTTCCCTCCATTGATTCGGCATTGGATCACCTCTCACGAATTTGGAGCTAAGAATTCTGAGCCATCTGAACCCGATGTCTCCCATCTTTTTCCAGAACTCAGAGGGTATTTCGTCTGGCCCAACCGCTTTTCGTTTTTTGGAGTATTTGACCGCCTCACTAACTTCTTCGACTGTAATGTCGGGTATTTGTTCACAGTTAGGGGTGGCTCTTGGAAAGTATAGCCGGGGAAACTGTTCATTCAAAAGCTCTTCACAATACTGCCGCCACCTCTGCAGAATTTTGTCGTCATCCACAAGAAGCTGGCCATGAGCATTGCTAATGAACTTTGGCGAACGAATCTCCTGAGCATTCTTCCTTCTTTGGGCGGCTATTTTGAAGATAGTGGCACTCTTGTTCATATTGTGTCTTCGCAGCTCCTGGATAGCCTGGTTTGCATCAGCAACCGGGGAAAATATTTTCTCCAGCTCCTGATACAGGCCCTCCGTACTCTCTGCTTGAAGCTGGGCGCACTTCTTCTTCGCTTTTTTCTTGAAGCATCTGTATTCCATTTCGAGGCGAGCTTTTTCGTCATTATTATTAGAGGGGCACTTTGAAAGCCGCTTTCTTCTCATTTATCAGCATCTTAGCTTCATCACTCCACCACCATGTTTCTTTGGCGTGTTGATGGTGGCCTTTTGAAGCTCCTAGCAGTGATTTGGCCTTATTTAAGCAAGTTCGCTGTAGGGAATCCCACATATTTTGTGCTCTGCACTCTTCATCCTCAGCTCCGTTGATGGTGTGAGAGAGGTAATTTTTCATTACGAAAACAAAAGCTTCGCCTTTTTCTTTGTCCAGATTGTACCACTTGATTTTCTCAGAGACCCTTGTTTGTTTGCTTTTCTTCGGTGTTTTCATAAAAATTTCTGTTAGCAGGAGACGGTGTTGCCGAGAGATTGCCTCTCCCAGGATCACTTTGCAATCTTTTACCCGGGCCTTCATGAAACTGTCTACCAAATGGTAGTCAATCTGAGTTTCATCTCCACCACTGCTGTAAGTGATCAGGTGTCGGCTTTGTTTGATGAACATGGTATTTAACACGATAAGACCGTGTGATTTGCACATGCTTAGGATGTCTTCACCAGGAAGGTTCCTGGTGCCATATCCTAGTCCTCCATGGCAGTCTTAATAGTCTTCGTTTGATTTGCCGACATGTCCATTCAAATCTCCTCCAACAAATAGAAATTCTTCCTTTGGGATGTTCTTAAGGAGATTGTGGAAATCTAGCCAAAATGCATCTTTATCTCTCTGATTGTACCCATCGTGGGGAGCATATGCACTGACAATATTCCACACCTCTCCTTGTATTACTAGTTTGAGAGATATCAAACGGTCGCTGGACTTCGAAATGCTCAAGACGTTACCAAGTAGCTCTGCCGCAAGGATGATACCGATTCCGTTCTTAGACCTTTCCGTTCCGTAGTAGAACATCTTGTAATCTTTTGTCCTAACGTCCAAGAAACGCGCCCGATTCCCGGTGTTTTTCCATTTCGTCTCTTGGACACACAAGATGTCCACCCGCCTTCTATTCATCATCTCTTCCAGCTCGTAACTTCGACCGGTCATGCTTCCAACGTTCCAACTCGCGACCCTCAAATTGCATCCAAACTGTTTCATTATTTTGCTAGCCCCCGGAATCCGTATAGCTCTGACCCGAACATTTCTGCTCGGTCCAGGATCAGTACCATGCACAGCAGTGGTAGTGCCTGGCGGGGTAGTGCCTTTCCTTTTTGCAAGTATTACCATAATGATACAGTTTTGCAATACAATTTTTTGCACCATATTGCGATGGTGTTTGTTGTTTGACACGTGCATGCTCCTGTTTTAGTATTGTTTGATATTTCTTTTATGACACCGGTGATCTCCAGTCGTGTCAATCCACGGACTCGCATGCACACTTGTGGGAGGGTTTTTAAGGTAGTATATGTGTCGCTAGGCTCACTTGGGTGTTATATTGCCTAGATCTGATTTGTCCCCTTAGTCGCCTTTTACGACAAGCGCTGGTTGTTGGGGGGGGGGGGGCGCTGCAGCGATATTCTTAACCCGTCCCTGCACGGGGTGATAAATAGTCAATGTATATAGAGAAAACTATCATTTTTCAAAATCATGCCTGAGTAAAGCACAGATTTGTAAAACTCACTTGTTTAAATTTCTCTTTAATCGTAATACATATTAATTTTGATTCAAATCTCGAACTTTGTGACATCGAAAGAGCGTTAATTTTTCAAGATAGGAAGTATTTTAGCTGATTCCTAGGCAGAAGAGAAGTGCAAAATTATTTTAACAAAATTTGGATGAATATCATCAAAAGCGTGGTCATAAAGCACAGACTGCACGACACCACATCCGACAACGGATTCAGGCTAGTCGTCTTTGCGGCGCGAATTACGAGACTGAACCTCGCGGAGATTAAAAAAAGACGATCTTATTTCTTTGACTGACAAGTTTTTTCTAAATTCATTTTCAACAATTCTTATTTGACTTTGGATTGAACAACAATTAATGCAATAATGCATTTCTAGACAATTTCTTGGAGAACAAATAATATTGCTAAATTGACAATTCAAATAATTAAATGATAATGCAAAATTGACAGACTCAAATAATAAAGTGTAAAATTAACAATTTCTTGGAAAAGCGAAAGAGCAAAAGTAAAAATGTATGTCTGGAGCGATGATCGGAGCGATGACCGGAACGATGACCGCAATAGGTGGATTACTTTTAACATCCGGTCAATCGCGGAGGCTTTGGAGGTGCCGTGTCAGCTTGATGTCCCTGCGTAACTCGCGCGGGACGAAATGTTGTCGTAGCTAGTACGCGGTTCCCAAATCTTCATATTCACTAGGGGACATGGCTCTATTTTGATCGAAAAATCATCAACCAAATCGATCACATTGCGATCGACGCAAGTCATAGGTAGGTAGGTAGGTAGAAGTGGCGGTTCTGTAAAAACAGAGACCCAATTAGCACAGTTGTGCCGTTTTGATACCATGACTCATGCGACCTTGGATGTGGATGTGTGTTGGTGAGGACAATCTAGAACCAGCCTGTGGAGTTTAAGAAGAGGGTTAGCTCATTTATGTTCTTACCCGAGATTTCCTCAAGTGAATTGTAGAAGGGTTTGCCTAATGCTTGATGTCTAGCCCTAGCTATTGCTGGACAATTGCACATGTATTGGATAATTGTTTCCTTTTCGGTGGCTATGTTGCAACTACGGCAGTGTGTATTATATGGGATAGCTAGTTTGGCTGCATGCTCTCCTACCGGCCAGTGTCCCGTGATTATCGCGATTGTACGGGCAATGTCTTTGCGCGTTCTCTTCAATAGGGCGATTGTTTTGGTCTTGTTGTAGTTAGGCCACATCTTTCTGGATATGATGCAGTTCGTTAACCTGGACCATTTAAGGTTAGCTTTTCTAAGAAAGATTGAGGAGATGTTTGCCTTAATTGCTCCGAGCGGGGTGTGAACAAGTTCAGCAAGTGAGCATTGAAGGGCTGAGCCTCGCCTGGCCAGTTCGTCAGCATGTTCGTTGCCATCAACGTTGCTGTGGCCTGGAACCCAGACTAGGGTCACCATGCATTGGCCATCTAGCGAGGCCAGCTCCTGTCGGCATTCTAGTACTAGTTTCGAGGAAATGCTTTCCGAGGCAATGGCTTTGATAGCAGCTTGGCTATCGATTAAAATAGCGATTCTTTGCCTTGGTAGTGTATTTGTGTGTGACTTGATTTGGCGACAGGCTTCGCGAATGGCGAGTACTTCCGCTTGAAAGACGCTGGCAGCGTCTGGGAGTCGATACGATCTTGCGATGTTCAGGGGCTCCGAGAAAACACCCGCACCAAAACCACAGTCCATTTTTGACCCATCGGTGTAGACTGTTAGATCGAAACCACTGGTCGCCTGTCCATCTTGCCAATCTTTTCTTGTAGGGAATTGTACATCGAAACGCTTTGTGAAGTTCAATGTGGGGATGATGTAGTCTGTTAGAGTCGATACGAGTTCTCCTAGTAGAGAATCTAGGATATTGCTGTGTCCATAGGGTTTCGCAGTCCAACACTTGGACTCTCTGAGTCTGATTGCGCTGTGCGCTGAGATGTTTGTGATATGTATATCTAGGGGTAAAAGGTGTAGCAGAACTGTTAGAGCGTCTGACGGAGTTGACCGTAGGGCGCCTGTGGTGCCTATGCATGCTGCTCTCTGCACCTTATTTAGTTTGGTTATGTTATAGGCTTTTTTAAGGGCCGGCCACCATACTATCGACCCATAGGTAAGGATTTGGCGTACTACGGCTGTGTACATCCACAGGGTCAATTTTGGTTGCAGGCCCCATCTTTTGCCGAAGGTTCTGTTGCAGGCATAGAAGGCTATACATGCTTTCTTTACTGGTTCGTCTATGTTTGGTTTCCAGTTAAGTTTCGGATCTAGAATAACTCCTAGGTACTTACCACTGGAAGATAAGGAGAGTATCTGACCGTTTAGTCGAGGAAGATTGAAGTCGGGTATTTTGGATTTTGTGGTGAAAAGCATCAGTTCAGTTTTATTTGTGTTGACTCCAAGTCCACACTTTCTGGCCCATGCGGTGACTTTACTTAGAGCACTCTCCATGATCTCACTTATCACGGGAGGGAAAAGTCCCGACACTAAAATCACCATGTCGTCCGCATACCCAACTACTTTAATTCTTTCTCTGTCTAAGCATAAAAGGAATTTATTCATGACTTTTAGCCATAGTAGAGGTGAGATGACTCCACCTTGGGGCGTTCCTCTACTGGCAAATTTGGTTATGGTGCTGTTTCCTAGAGATGCCTGAATAGTTCTAGTGCTGAGCATAGAGACTATCCATTGGCTAAGGTAGGTTTCTATGCCCAGCTCCGTGAGGGACTCTAGAATTACTTCAGTGTGTACATTGTTAAAAGCTCCTTCTATGTCTAGAAAGGTAGCTAAAGTGTATTCCTTATACTGTAGGGATTTTTCTATTGTTCGCACTACTTCATGAAGAGCTGTTTCTGTAGATCTTCCTTTGAGGTATGCGTGTTGGGATTTGGAGAGAGATGACTCGATTGTATCTCGCAGATGATTGTCTAGAAGGCGCTCGAGGGTCTTCAAAACGAAGGAGGTCAGACTGATTGGTCTGAAATCTTTCACGTTCTCATGTCTGTGCCTCCCCACCTTCGGAATGAAAACCACTCTCACTCGTCTCCATGAGTGGGATACATGGTTATTTAGGATGCAGCTCCTGAAAATCGGCACGAGCAATGGGATTGCTACCTCTTGCATTTTTTGTAGCACAATGGGCAGAATGCCATCTAGGCCTGGCGATTTATAAGGGGCGAAGCTGCGAATGGCCCAGGAGATTTTTTCTTCGGTAATAATGGGTATTATATGTTCCCAGGATTGCAGGCATTGCGAACTGTTAGGCGTAGCTGTGTAGCTGTCTTTACATCCGGGAAAGTGGGTGTGTATAAAGATCTTTAAGGATTCTGCAGTTGACTCCGTCCACTTATCATCCGACCTTTTCAGGAGGGATGGATTGGGATGATCCTTCGATAGAATCTTGCTGAGTCTATCGGAGTCTTTGAGGGTATAAATTGATTGGCAATACTCTATCCAGGACCCTTTTTTTGGCCATTCTGATAGCTTTTTTGTATATTTTAAGGCTGTCCGTGTAAGGCTGCCAGACGCAAGTCATTCTCCCAGTATTCTTGGTATCCGGACTTTCAAAGGAAACGACGTGCACTCGGATCACTACGTAGTTGTAGCCAAAGTTCGGTTGCAGATATTCAGAAGGGAGCGAAATCGACAGTGACGATGGCAGTCAAGATTCCCGTCAACCCTATCAGAATGAAGTGAGGATAGCTATATCTAAACTCAAATCCAACAAAGCTGCTGGAGCCGACGGCCTTGCCGCTGAACTTTTCAAGGCAGGAGGAGATGAGTTTGTAAGGAGCATGCACCAGCTCATCTGCAAAGTTTGGTCGGGCGAAAGTATATCCGATGAATGGAGCATCAGCATCGTTTGCCCGATCCTGAAGAAAGGAGACCCTATGAACTGCGCCAACTACAGAGGTATAAGTCCTCTCAGCATCACATATAAAATTCTGTCTGCTGAATTATGTGAAACCGATCGTTAACAACCTGATACATAGGTCCTTATTAGTGCGGTATCAGGCCGGAAAAATGCACCATTGACTAATTATTCACACTGTGGCCGATCCTGGAAAAATCCTATGAGTATATAATCAATACGCATCAATTCTTCATTGATTTTAAAGTTATACCATGTAGCGTGGTTAGAGATGAGTTATCAAAGGCGTCTCTTGTCTAGGCAACTCTCGCTCCTCCATCGAAGTCGGAAACCATAATTCGATGTCAGGAAAGGTCTTATAGACAAGGTGACACGCTAACATGTGATATCTTAAACATAATGCTTGGAAGAAATGAACGAAACTCACAAGGCAACAAAAGAAGTACAATCTCTTACAAGTCTGTACAACTTCTTGTTTGAGCCGATGAAATTAACATAGTTGGAAGAATACAACGGGTCATCTGGGGGCGTTTCCTAGTATTGAGGCAGAAGCAGCAAACAAAATATGTGCTGTGTCTACAAAAAACGACACACACCATTGGCGTCTTGAACAGAACGCCACAATAGACAGATATAAGTAAGGCGCAGAGGCATGAGCTTTGTCGAAATCGGATGAGGATGCCCTTGAGAGAAAAGTTCTTCGAGTGATCTTTGGCTCCGTCTGCATAGACGACGAGTGGGGGAGAAGATACAATGCCGAACTATACGGCCTATTCAATGACATCGACTTAGCCAGAAGAGTTTGCATACAGCGACTAAGATGGCTGGGCCATGTACTTATAGAGTGGATGGAGCCCAACGTGCCAGCCTGGAAAATGTTGAAATCCACCCCGGATGGACGGTGCAGTCGGGATATGCATTGATTATTTTTTACCGACTTCGACTCCCGGCCTTCCGCTTGAAATTTCAAATGGAGTACGAATATTTTCAAGCTCATACATTTATGTAAGATCTTTTCGATCGCGGATGATCGAGCTTGCAATTCTATTCTCTGTACGTACAATTCGGATGATGCGTGAACAAATTAATGTTGTAGGACTCTTTAAATACGATTTATTAGACATACCCCATCTATTTCATATTAACAGAGCTGATTTATTAAATGTATCAGTCCCAAATATAAAAAAAAATGTAGAACGTAATTAATTCTATCACTTGGAAGTAAAGTAGTTGAGTGCGAAAAGAAGAATTAGTAAACCGGCGTTTCATTAGCTCAAAATGAAATGCATGAAGGCTGCTGTTTTAAAAATTTACTGATCTCACACTTGGGTTTTTTTAAACACTACAATTTGGGTGATACCTGGACTGACGAATAATGACATTAGCGATGCACGGAGCTGATTTACAAGTCGTACTGTCAAGTATGGACACATTTTTTTACATTATGGCAAGGTACACTTTCATATAAAAAATAAATAAATATTCCTTTGTTACTATGTATACAGTTTTACTTATTCGTTATGTATGATGTATAATAATGATAATATTTAAAATAAAAATATAAAGCATCTTGTTAGCCTTTTTATTTATACCGCTCACAACTAGGGCTGAATGTTTTCACGAATCCAATCAACATAATTACTAACTTTCGTATAAACTCCTGGCCATCCCTGCATTCCACATGGCGTTGGTCCGAATGAGATAACTCCAGCTGCATAGTGATACAATAGTGACCTATTCGATGCGTCCAATGCAACGAGTGCGCCACCAGAATCACCAGTGCAAGTATCAACTCCCCTCTGGCCTCCGGCACAGATTTGAGAGTTGTCAAGTTGGACATTAAATGTACGACCATACAACACTTGGCAGCCATTTAATGGTACTCCATGTACAACAGCTCTCATTTTTAAATTACTCGTTACATTTTTCTCCGTAAGACCCCATCCAGCGATATCCATAGCGACTCCATCATAAGAAATATCCCTAAGATTATCCCTTATTGGCAAGCAGATTGGTCGAATAAAATCGGAATACTTAATCCGACGCGATAGTCGCAGAAGTGCTATATCAGCGGGTACACTCCTGGAAGTAGAAGTAGGCGCATAGTTCGGATGAGTTATGATACTCTCGATGGGAATGTCAACATGACGATCGGCACATTCTTCTGTATTATTTGAGCTTCTCGCACAATCAGGATCGGTTAATGTATTCCATTCGCCCAGACGGACGAGAACTGGTCTCAAAGGTTGATCAACACGTTTTATGCAATGAGCTGCAGTCAAAATATACCGATCGTTGATTAAACTACCCCCACACCGATGACCTGAATAGGGAATAGAAGAAGAATAGGGAATAAGCATCGAATGAAGATTATACTTTTGAAATAGAGTTTACCTCCGTCATACAAAATTAGTGCCATCCACGGCAAATCACGAATCCTTGCTACAGAACCGCCAACAACGCGATCCGACATTTCATAGCCACATATGCCAGGTATCGGTAGTAACCCACTCGTAGGTGCCTTAGGTTGTTTCCTGGTGATATACTCATCACGACAGCAAACCTGCAAAGAAACACTTATAGTGCCAGCTAAACTCATTTGGGGTAAGCTCTTACGAAAATCTTTCCATTGTTTGAGCCGCACTGATGGCGGCTGAGAAATTGTCTATCTTCGTCTAATAACGGCGTTTTGAAAAGCATGTTAAAGAGAAATGTACATTTTTCTAACTGAATACAAGA
The DNA here is from genome assembly GCA_945910035.1 of Brachypalpus laphriformis. Lineage (NCBI taxonomy): Eukaryota > Metazoa > Arthropoda > Insecta > Diptera > Syrphidae > Brachypalpus > Brachypalpus laphriformis. The sequence continues at coordinate 254,616,562 of OX246754.1, forward strand.
AGCCTGGTCTCCACATATGCTGGACTTCGGTAGTGACACGGGTATAGGTCGAGATGATTGCGCAGTGACATGTTTTTCAGAGCAGCAAACCTGCAAGGAAGTTTTATTATAGTAATGAGTGCTAAGAGAAAAGAATGTGTAACGTTTTTACCAAAACTTTTCCTTTGTCTGAACCGCACTGAATGCGTCTGAGAAATTTTCTATCTCCATCTAGTAATGGCTTCTTTCTTAGCAAGTTGTAGGCAGATCTGCATTGCTCTAAAGGGATGCAAGAGCCTAGGTATCCAATGTGCGTTTTACATTCTCCGTAAGTCTTAATCTGTTGTAAGCCTTTTTTTTTGTTTTAACAAAAAGTGATAAAAAATAAAATAAATGAAAAACCTAGCAAGGCGAATATGTAGACAATATAAATCTGCACAAAGTATTCAGCACTAACATTTTTGCAAAGAAATCTGTGGATTCACACAAAATACAAAAATTGTGTCCATAGCACTTGCGATCTCTCACCAAATGCTATATACTCTAAAATATTTGACTTTACGCCAAAACACGCCTTCAAATTTTCCGAAGTTCCCCAAAAATTTTCAAATATCTAAATCTTCTTCCTGTTCTTCCTCTTTCGTTGGGGTTGTGATCTGTAGTCAAGGGATCCGAACCCTCCCACTTCACTGTATTTCAACTGATCCGCCTGTGGGATTCGCCTATTTGACCTCAGAAAAAGTTGGCAGCTCTCCCGATTTTAGTTCACTTCATTATTGTGGTAAGCCAAATGCTGGTGCCATTGCATTTGTGTGATCCAGGACTTCATAGGTCTGCCTTTCTTTCGGAAGGACTAATTTCATCCATTTCACCCCAAAACGTCACGACGTAGTAGGGAAGATAGAAGTTATCCTTCACTATAAGGAATTCGCACTAGCAGCCTTCCTAGACATAGAAGGTGCTTTCAATAGCGTAGAAGGAAGGGCCATCAAACAGGCCCTAGAATCTATGAATGTCGAGCATACCATTACCAATTGGCTCTGCAATATGCTCGGCACTAGAAACATTAACTCCACTATCGAAAACAGTTCAATTAGAAAATCCGTTACCAGCGGGACTCCGCAGGGAGGCATTATCTCTCCCCTCCTCTGGGTTCTAGTCATCGATGGGATACTTAAAGAACTAAGCAATACAGGCAAAAGCGTCACTGCTTACGCGGATGACGTGGTGATTTTAGTTCAGGGCAAGTTCCTTGATACATTAAGTGAAATGATGGAATCAGCTCTTAATAATCTCGAAAAATGGGCTAGAGGGTGTGGACTACACGTCAACCCGGAAAAAACTGAATTGGTACTCTTCAGTAGAAAATACAAGATACCACCCTTCAAACTGCCTAACCTAGCTGGGGTGCAGCTTTCCCTTTCGGATCGCGCCAGATATCTTGGTATAATGCTGGATAGGAAACTAAATTGGAAACTTAACATACAGGAACGAGTCCGCAAAGCATAAAATGCGAGATCTTCTTGTATCTTCTACCATTAGACCTACAAATTAAATTTCAAGCGGGCAACAGTACGCTTCGGCTCACTAACGTTGGTCTCTTCAGGACTAATAACATAGGACACAGCTCCATTCTCAAGGAATCTTTTCCCGGAATCCCTGACAAATCGGACGATATACTTGGCACCTTAGACTTCGACACACCATACGAAGTACTGTATCCTATTAGAGAGGACTGGCAAAGGAAGACAGTCTCTGTCCATAACGAGATTGCAATATACACAGATGGTTCTAAGACCAGTGAGGGCACGGGGTCAGGTATTTACTCGAGAGATACGAACCTACAGGTGGCCCTGAGACTTCCGGACACATGCAGTGTGTTCCAAGCAGAGGTTCTAGCTGTACTTAAAGGTGCGGAATTACTTGAGATGGGATCAATATCCGATAAGAATATCGCCATCTACATTGACAGTCAGGCTGCGCTAAAGGCGCTAGAGTCGTACGTCACCAAATCTGAGACAATCAGGAATTGCCGCTCAATGCTTAGGGCATTATGTACGCAGAACCGAGTCAGATTATGTTGGGTACCTGGACACTGCGATATCGAAGGCAACGAGCAAGCCGACGCGCTGGCTAAAAGAGGAGCGATGCTCCCACGTAGCGATATAATTGGTAGTATTAAACCACCAGGGTGCGTGGCTAAGGGAATTATTCGGGATAAAATCATTGACACGGCTAATCTAAGATGGTCAAACTTAGATGGTCACAGGGTGTCTAAGGCCTTGTGGCCTGTGTTAGATCGCAGAAAATCTGGGGAGATAATTAACTTAGATAGATCGAGGCTAAGAACAGCGATAGGAATACACTCTGGCCACTGTCTCCTAAGGAGGCATGCCATGAGACTAGGGTTATCCGATACGGATGTTTGTAGGTACTGCGATGACCTACATGTCTCAGAGGATATAACTCATATACTCTGTGAATGTCAAGGAATTGCCAGGATAAGGCTAAAGTACCTGGGTAGATAAAGTACCTGGGTAGATACTTCTTCGATAACTTTGGATGTGAGGTCCTTGAACCATAACAAGGATCTCTTCAAATTGTGTAGGGAGATTAATTGCTTGGAGGAATGGGTTTAGGTCTTTTGTCGTGAAGGTTTCCTAGGGATCGCGATGGGCCCACTTTGGTGCCTAGTGTTTTATGATAACCTAATAGCCCTACCTAACCTAACCTAACCTAACCCCAAAACGTCCACACATACGTCCAGTGCTCGTTGCAGGGAGACGTAGGATCCTCACTTATGATGGCTCCATCGTCGGCAAAAATTGACTCTTGGGGATCAATCAATTTACATTCAAGCAGATCGTCAGAGAATGCAATAAAGAGCAAAGGACCTAAAACGCTTCCCTGGTGTACCCCGACTTTAATTGGGAACTCTTCCGTTACTTCAGCGGAGCATCTTATCTCTTATCTTTGTTCCCTCGTACATATCCATGCTCATCTCTAGCGCCATCCATATGAGATCTCGTGGTTGTCTACCAATGCCTTTTGAAAGTCAACAAATACAGCAGCAAATCCTTTAAAGAATTACGATGTTTTTCCATTATGATCCTTATACTTTAGATTGCATCTGGGGTTGATTTACCCGCGACAAACCCACACTGATCATCAGATAGCAATATTATTTTTCGCAGTCGGTCACCGAATACCAACTAAACGATCTTCATGGGTGTGACATCAGCTTGATCGAACGGTAATTATCACAGTTTCGCGTATTACCCTTCCCTTTGTACACAGGGAGAAGGTATCTTTCCCTCTATTGATTCGGTATTGGATAACCTCTCATAAGTTTGGAGATGAGAATCCTCAGCCATCTAAATTCGATGTCTCCCATTTTAGGCCAGACGAAATACCCTCTGAGTTCTGGAAACAGATGGGAGCCATCGGGTTTAGATGGCTCAGGATTCTCATCTCCAAACTTTGAGAGGTTATCCAATACCTCAAATATCTCAATATAGTGCTCAAATACTCCAATATATGTACCTAACGGCGTTATACCCATATTATATATGTGGCAATAAATTTCTAAAATTTCCCAAAATATTTCAAAATTCTTGTTTTTTCTCAGTCATTATGTACTACAACTTTCTGTATTATCGCAAACACTCCAATAAGAACCCAAAATTCTCTACAGCTTTTCAATCAACTTGTCTATTCAATATCTCTACTTTTGTCACAATAATTCCCCACTTTCCTTCCCTCCCGCGTTTATCACACTTTTCGTACGGGTACGGAATTCAAGGTAGGTACAGAAATCCAACGAATGGGGGTGGCAATGGTGTAGTAGTAACGTCGTCAATTCTCACGCTAATAGTTCATGGTTCAAATCCTAACGTCAGCAAGCATTTATTTATTTCTCATGAAATATATAAAGTCAGTCCGATCAATTGCGAAAGCTTGTGTAAACACTACTGCGAAGGCATTACACTAGCAGTAGGCTTAGTCATATGGCTATGACTTCGGTAAACGCGAAAAAAAATACTGTGAATCAGAAGCAAAGGAAAAAAACAACAAAAATCTCCCCATTTATCTGGTCACTCCCGGAATTTCTCTGAAGCATAAAGAAGAGAGCTTCAACCACTGCACCAAATCTTTCTCTCTCTTTACCTACACTTTCCAATGCCTGCACTGTGTAAAATCATGTTAAGGGTATTCATAACCCCTTGAGTGCGTGCAGATTTAAAAAAAAATGTGAAAAGAAGGCCAAACTCAATATACTCAGGAGAAGATATTAAATTGATTCTACTCGATCCAAGCTGCACATGTGTGATGTGAGGCTGACATTTCAGGAGATGAATTATAAAAATTAAATATACTCGTGTATATTTCCATTTTAATATTTTAAACGTAAGAGGAAACTTTCGGAGGGGTAAAGCAAGAAACACCTGCGCCTACAAAATGTGCATTTGCAGTTGCGTGCTTTTACTAACGAAGTTCAAGCTTCGCCTATTCGATAACTTGAGAGAAATACCATATATTTGTAGTACTCTAAACACTTATTACAGGAAATTAAATTGGCAATATTTTTGCTTATCATCAGCTTTTTGAAGATATCAAGGAAATACCAACGCGGCGTTTCTGCTGGTCGCTTTTTAAATATCTATTTTTACCTCTTAGAATGTATCTTTCAATTACAATTTTTTCTCCTATTTTAATGCATGAGTGAGAAACATCAAGCGGATGTTGACAAATCTTAATTAATGGGAAAACCGAAAACCTTATCAATCGTACTTTTCCAACCTTTACTATATGTGTATACAGTATGTACTCGTATGTGTCATCAAATAAGTTTGAGTATGACTACATTTAATTGAAACACTAAACATTTTGAGGATTTCAGACTTACGTGCACTTACGGATGATGCGGTTATTACAATCAGAAGGAGGGCAGTGATACACACAATCAAATTGCTCATCATTTTGCGTTGCTGTGCGATACGGGTCTCAGAAATCTATAAAGTGTAAAAGAATCCTTGTATTATGATTGATGAGTCATATCATATATCCGCGAAATACTTGCTACTTAGTAGTATGATTAGCGAACTTAAGAAACGGATGAATTTGTTTTTTCTACCTTTTACCTTACTACAATAAAATAGAACAGATTCGTTAAACATAATAGCAAGTATTCGTATTCCCCGAACTGCACTAGTACCTTATTATTTGAATTAGTAATTTTTCCTGTGTTACCCTACCCTATATGAACGAGATGTTTTCTTTGCGACGCGGCGGATCGAATGTAACTGATCTAAGTAGTACAAGCATTTCTACTGCCGGTAATGCGCAAGTAAAGGCGAGTGACTAGATTTGAAACTGACATGAAACACTTGAGACTGGAGTAGATTTTGTTTTGACTTTAGATGTGTCACATCTAACAATCGAGTTTAACTAATACAGTGCTAATGTAGACTAGATGGCGTACTAACAATTTGGTTTTTTTAGCCTCTTAGTCTTTCGGTCTCATTTACGTAGAAGAAGAAAATATGTATCAAATAACTGAATGCTTGGAATGGAAATGATTACAAGTCATTTAATTTTTGAAAAACAAAGGAAACGACTAGATTGTAATTACATAACACATTATGTATGCGCATCTAAGTAAAATTGATTAATTAATTAATTTTTGGAAATTTTTTTCAAAATTTGGTATGCCATATCGTTACATGTTGCATTGTTTCACACAATATGTCCTCTATATTCCCCAGAATTACCCTTCATCTTCACCTCACTGGTTCACTAATCAATTGCACTCTCTCCGTAATAGCAGGAATAGATCCTGATACTCGTGCATTTACCTTACGTTTGCTTCGCACTGTAACTTTTCCGATTATCTCCATGCTTATTCCCTCTTTTCTGAACTCTGCGAAGATCTCTATCTCGACTATCTTGACCAAATTAAATTTAAAATGATTTTCGAGTCCGCTTTGGCGGGCTTCTTCCACTTCATTAACAATAAAAGAAAATGTGACACCTGCGGTTGATCCTGAAATAATTGCAAACTTATTCGCTAGTCTTTGTTAATATAACCGTGGGACTCGTAAGAGAAAAGTTTAATAAACTCAAACGCAGATATGCTTGTGGTCCTGATGGTCTACTCCCCATTGTTCTAAAAGAATGTATGAGCTATCTAACCGAACCCCTCATGGGTCTCTTCCAACTTTCTGTCTCACAGGGGGTCTTCCCCTTCTTCTTCTTCTTCTTCTTCCTATTTCGGCAAGGGTATAATCCGAAAACAAGGGATCATAACCCTCCAGCTTCACCACATTTCTACTGATCCGCCTGTGGCGTTCGCATTTGCTGGGAGTCTTCCCTATACTTTGGAAACGTTCTTACATTATCCCATTTCATAAAAAATGTCCTTAAAATTAAATCTCCAACAACCGGCCCATTGCTAAACGTTCCTGTACACCTAAGCTCTTTAAAAACAACGACACTATGTTTCTCTATTGCAAGGGCGTCTTCTCACCAATCAAAACGGATTTCTTAATTGAAGATCAATTCGTATCCAGTACTTTATGCCCCCTGGCAGCTGATCTCCTCGTGGTGGGGGGCGGGCAACGTGACTGGGATGTGCGGATGAAGTAACTTAAATAGTTATTCCCATCCATACAATCACGGCTAACAAGCGCACACCCCATGATGACAAGACGACGTAAACGGGCCTCGGATATTGCCAAACCTGGTAAGCCAGGGCATCCTTTGGAGCCAGGCCTGAAGGGCGTCAGTATGCGAGCGTCTGGTGGTCGGCCTGTCCCGCTCAGCAGCCGGCCGGGTCAAACCCGAAATGGCTACGAGCTTCCTGTCAATGGTCTCGCGAACCATTACGGGGGTCAAGGGGTGAGCGCGCTGTGCACCAATAGGGGCACAGATGGACTCTCTGAGTTTCGACAACGGCATCGACTTAGGATAGGCACATGGAACGTCTCATCGCTCACATGGAAGGATCTTGAGCTTGTTGGGGAGGCTGTTAAAAGTCGACTAGATATAGTTGGCGTCTCTTCAACAAAGCAGAGAGGTTCTAAAACTGTGGACCTTTCGGATGGGTGGAAGCTCTTCCTGTCAGGAGTCGCACCCTCAATGTCTGCTCGGGCGGGATTGGGGATACTCACAAGTCCCAGGTTAACAGACAGAGTATTGGAGTGGATACCATTAGGAGGAAGAGTTGCGATCTTAAAGCTCAAGCTTCGAAGATAAACTCTGGCATTGGTGCAGGTGTATGCACCCAATCTTCAGTCAGAGTATGCAGCTTTCTTAGATGAAGTTGATGTTGCTCTTGAAAAGGTTGCAAATATGGATTCTTTTGTCCTGGTGGGTGACTTCAATGCTCATGTGGGTGTAGATGTTATGACATGGGGGAGTGTGATTGGGAGGAACGGTAGTCCTGATCAAAACGCGAACGGAGAGAGGTTATTGGATTTTTGTTGGCTTATCCATCATGAACACTATCTTTCCACACAAAGACATTCACAAATACACGTGGTACCGTCCGAGTCTTCAGCAGAAGTCGCTGATCGATTTCTTTGTGGTACCATCTTGTCTGAAGAGAATGGTTTGTGATGTTCGCGTATTGAGAGGGGCCGAACTGTCAACTGATCATCACTTAGTGCTGTGCAAATTGTATCTTAGCGAGAGAGTGCCTCCCCTACCAAAGCGTAAGCCAAGGATGGTTACACGCATACGATGGGAGAGGTTACAGGACGATGAGAAACGGGAGACATTTGCGCGGCAAATATCTGAGAGGTTTGAACGAATTCCAACTGTTCCATCAAATGTAGAGGAAGAATGGCAACTGTTTTCAACAGCGGTTATTGCCTCTGCGGGAGATGTTTGTGGAGTGGAAGCGGCTTGGTGTGGCGGCTGGTGGTGAGAAAAGAACTGCTTGGTTTAAAACGCCCGGAGTTCAAGAAGCCATCAGGAAGTCATGAAATTTAGGTAGTGACCGAAAGAATAAGATCGCGGATACAAGCTGCAGAAATGAGGTTCCTTCGCGGTGTTGTTGGAATAACTCGTAGGGATCGAGTGCGCAACACCAGAGTACGCGAGGCGCTCAATGTTGAGCAGCTACTTCTCCGAACGGAACGATCTATGCTTCGACGGTTTGGTCACGTAGTGCGTATGCCCCCAGACCGGCTTCCAAGATGCGCCATGGTTGCCATGCCATCAGGTAAGCGACTTCGCGGAAGGCCTAGAAATAGATGGTTGGACCAAGTCCGACATCTCTCCTGGAGCCGCTTAGGGATTCCTTCTGATGAATTGGGAGGGGTAATCTTCAAAAGACGAAACTCAGTACGTCCTGAGTAACAGTGTGGGACTCTTACCCACTAAATCCCCCTCCCACGACCGCCCCATTCCCCGCGGTACTGCCGTCAAGCATTTCATCGCGGGGGCGGTTTTAGTCTGATGTATTCGACTAGTGCATGTTTGCATTTTCCTGCTCAACATTTATTGTATTTCGCCGGTCTGATTCTTTCCTTTCTCTTTCTAGGGTTCTTAGAATCTTCATTATGCGCATTATGCTCCCAGCGACTGCGTCCCATGCCTCCTGGCTTTTGAGCATTTCGCCAACGATGTTTTCTGGCGTCAGTGGGTGGCCGAGTTCACTCCTTAGTGCATTCCTTTCGTCGAGGAATCTTGGGCATTCAAAAAATATATGTTCTGCGTCTTCTACGCAGTCAGCGCAATGCGGACAGTAAGGGCTATTGTCGTGTTTATACTTACGTAAGTACGAACGAAAGCATCTATGGCCCGTTAGGAACTGCGTTAAGTAGAACTCAAGTTCTCCATGTTGCCTGTCGAACCATGGCTGGATTTGGTGTATGAGCCTATGGGTCCACCTGCCTTTCTCAGAAGCATTCCAGCGTTCTTGCCATTCCCTTAGGCTTTCTGCTCTATAGAGCCGGTTTTCGCTGGCCTCGTTTCTTTCTCTTCTTGCGCAGTACTGACGTTGCTGTTCTACTGCCAGGATATCTATTGGGAGCATTCTCGCTACCACGCAAGCTGCATCGCTAGAGTAGCGCGAAATGCGCAGCTAGCTCTCAATGCACATATTCGATACACAGATGTGATATGTGATCTGTATGTTTTAATTGCCATGGCCCCGGCCCAAATTGGTGCGGCGTATAGGATTATAGACGTAACCAGTCTAGCCAGCAGTAATCTACGGCTATGTCTTGGTCCTCCTATGTTGGGCATGATACGCGCGAGTGCAGCACTTGCTATTGCACCTTTTCGGCCTACATACTTAAGGTGATCTCTAAATGAAAGTCTCGTATCTATCATGATACCTAGGTATTTTATATGCGGTTTAGACGTGATTTCATGGCCGCCGACTATAATGGTGAGAGTTTCTACCTTCTTTTTACTAATTATCAGGACTGCTTCAGTTTTATGCTCCGCTAGTGGTAGACCAACTGAGGTGAGCCATTTTCGTATTATCCTTATTGTCGCATTGCTTATCTGTTCCATCATCAGCAAATCCCACTATTTTTGTTTCTTCGGGTATAGGAAGTCGCAGTATACCGTCATACATAATATTCCACAGCAAAGGGCCAAGGACTGAGCCCTGTGGTACTCCGCCTGTGATCTTATATTCCTTGGGGCCGCGGTCTGTATTGTATACCAAGATTCTGCACCTGAAGTAGTCAACAACAACGTCTATGAGGTATTGTGGAACTCTCATTCTTCTGAGCGCTTGTAAGATGCGACTCCAATTTGCCGTATTGAAGGCGTTTTTTATGTCAAGAGTTATAACCAAGCAGTACTTTTTGGAACCGCCTCTCCATCTTCTTCCCTGTATAGCCTCTTGTGCCGTTTTAACTACCACATTGATTGCATCTGTTGTTGAGCGGGCTTTTCGAAAACCGTATTGGTGTTCTGAAAGACCTCCAGATTCTTGAATTGCTGCCTCTACCCTGTTACAGATGATTCGCTCCAATATTTTGCCAGCGGTATGATGATGGTTCATTTGGTGGTTTCTTACCTTTGGGAAGAAGTACTAGGTTTTGCCGTTTCCACCGATCCGGGAAGACTCCTTCCTTCAGGCACGAGTTGAAATGTTAATAAACATTTCTGGGCTTACTTTTATAGCTGTCTTGAGTGCTATATTTGGGATACCATCTGGTCCAGGTGCTTTTTTATCTCCAATTTTATTGCAAATCTCGATTATTTCTTCTTTGGTTACCTCTCGGATTGTTGGTGCCTCTACTATTGGATCATCCGAGAATGCGTTCTCTTCTTGCTGAGGAAATAGTCCGACCACGATGTTGTGTAAGAACTCTGGGCAGGTGGAAATCTGTGGCTGGCACCTTTTCAATTTTTTCATGACGATTTGGTAGGCTTTGCCCCAAAGATTTTCGTCAGCTTCATCACACAGCTCGGCGAAACACTTCCGTTTGCTCTGAAGCGGGCCATTGAAAATGTATGTATGTGTATGTATGTACTTTATGCGCGATGGAATGTGGAAAAGAAGTCGGTGTATTTTACTTAAGAATAGTTCTCATCTCTTTTACTACAGAATAGTTATATTTAAACTTTAAGCTCATGGCTTTCAATCAGGTTTCATTGCACGGATCATGGGAAATAATAGTTTATGTTCACTTTATTTTATCCGACTTAACGGTAACATACGCATATGACTTTTTTTTCTGCACATCTATGGCACAGTAACTTTTGAATAATAAAAGTTTCATCTCACTCGTTTTACAATAAATACTAAAAAAACGTACGATAAATTTCAGGTTCACATATTAATATTGTACTAGCGGGTACCCGGCGTGCGTTCCTGCACCTAACAAAAAAAAAAAAAACAACTCTCAGGCAAGCGCCTGGGGCTAAGTCTATTAGAGAACAGTTTTTAGTGGTCCAACCTTAAATATATAAATAAAAAAGAATTTAGTACTAAGTATTATAACAGTTAATTAGTTGCAAAATTGCGGGACCGATTTTGATCAAACTTCACTGGAGCACTCGGGGCAATACCGAAGATTGCCTGAAACAAGCTTCTGTGGTTTTGGAGTGGATAGCATAGAAGCATAATTCCATAGGTGCATAGATTGATTTTTATATATAAAGATATACGATTTAAGAAAATAATTGCGCAAAAACCGTTCCAAACAAATTTCAATCATTGTTTTATGCATTTTGAGTAATGGTTTCAATTAACTTTGTTCCGAAAATTACTTAAATTAGAAGAAAATCATGAAGGATGAGAACAAAATATTCACATGTCAGAAGAATTAACCAATATTTTTAGGTATGATTATAATATAAATATGAGTTTTGCACAGAGTTGGAGTTTTGCTATAAAAAAATGCCATTCTACCTCTTGCTTTATAACTACAGATTTGTTTTCAAGACGTCGATTCTTGTGTTTTCTCACTTTCACACTAATTTGGTTCTGGCATACTACTGCATCCTGCTCATTTCAGTAGATGCTAACTTCATAGCAATAAAAACCCCCCTAACTCAAATATGAAACTTTGACGAAAATCTTTATATGTATTTGTTTTCGACAAAATTACAATTTTTCAAAATCGTCATTTGTAATACTGTTAATTTTAAGGTTAGAATAAAATTAAAATAATGCCGCCCAGCGTACTTTGACTGAAATCTTCAGATTCTTGTGCTATCTCTAAATACTACTTTGGCTTCTGTAAAGAATAAATAAATATTTGGCTAAAGAGCTCGTGCCTCTTTAAGTGGCAGGGCCTAGCGTCTCGCAACCACTCGTGTTGTGTGCATTATATTTTTCACACGAATGGAAGGGACCTACAGTTTAGTGCCGTATCCGAAGGGCAATTTGTTTTGAGAACCTTTCTCGTGACAACAATACCCTCGTATGTTTGTCAGACATTCGCGAAGGTAGGGTCGTGAAAAAACTTTTTGGTGTTTCTGGGATTCGAACTTGGAACCTCACGCGCAGTGATCCAACATACTAACCACTTGCGCCACGACATCCACTTTCTCTAGATATAGAAACCAAATTAAGGAGTGTATCGTCTATCGTGTTTGCAATATTAGCATAGGTATCCATGGTTTCTTTGTTCTTAAGACTTTCGATATAAGTAAGTACAATATTAACTGCAAAATTGCGCACTCACATTTCATTTGAAAAGTTCAATTTTATATGACATTTTGAAGGTCGTACATTTATGCAGATGTATGACAGTACTCCTCATGATGCCAGATAAAACAGTGACCACAGGGATGTTCTTGTGAACAGTGTTATTGTCCGTATGCACACGAACAAAGGGCATCGCGGCATGCGGCGCTCGTGTGACATTGTAATGTAACCGACTCTTTAAATACTATTTTTAAGTGTATTCCATCTATTTCGTATTAGCTGAGCTGACTTATTAAGTGTATCACTCTAAAATACAAAAAAAAAATAAAAAATCTACTCCAGTTTTTAAGCGAAACGCTTTTCAGTCTAAAACTTGTGTAGACTTTCCCATCGTCATCAGTGGAAATATCATACATCGATCAGTCTTGTTTAAATCGTGAATGAATTACGAGTAGTTCGTTTATTGGAGAAAGAAAAACACACAAATAAAAGTATGATAAAATTATATACTCATCAGATTACATTTCCATCGAGCCACAATGCAAAATTTTATCGAAGTGCCACCTAATATTGTAAAAAAAATAAAAATTCATTTGGCAAGATTGACTGATTAGAGAATTGAAATGTTAATATGAAACATTTTTAAAAATTTATCAAAAAACTTTAAAAGATTCAAAATGAAACGAATTTCCCTGTGTTGCAGAATAATTTTTTTTACATTATTTTGTTGTCTTTTTTTATCAGCGTTCAAAAATGATGTACTGAATTAGTTGAGTGGTATGTTTGATTTGACAAACTAAGTTAAGAATTTGTATATGTATGTGAAAAATGTACAGAAAATCTTTTTAAATTTGGCCTTAAATTTTGTATTTTGCTGAAATTATACATTTCGGTTTTGTGGAAATGTAAAGTACGTTCGGAATCCAATAATTTCTAATTAAATCTTAGGCAAAAGTGAATAAAAACAAAAACTTAATCAGTTGCTGTCATCTGCCATCATTTAAGTTCGCCGAGCGTAATAGGTATAAATTGAGGAATTATTCACGATTCATTCAAACAGTAATAGAACATGAAGAGCTCTTCGGTTGCGTACATAACCGCCGTCCTTATTATTGCTGCAGAGTTGTCCGCCAGTGTACGTAAGTAAACTATAGAATGAGTCTGATTAATGTGAAGAGGTACTTATTATCAAAATTTTGCGGAATCACTTATTATATCATTCATTTATTTTTACTCGCTATGGCACGTTACAACTTTTGGTTGATGTTTCTGGCGCATTTGCTCACTATTAGGTTGTGTTGATTCCAAATTACCTGACTATTCGCACTAGAGAGCTGCATGAATCCAAATCATTCTTTAAAACACGAATCGTTCATAGTCTCGCGCATAGAAAACAAGCAATTATTATATGAATCGACACTGATGAATATTTGAATGGGTAGTAGGCTCGCACTTAACGTATTCATTCAATCAGAGTATTCAGAATAGTTGTGAAATGTAGTAGTGATTCACAAGCCTTCGAATGGTTTCAAGTAGACCACCCTTACCTACGTGTACATGGACTACACGTGTAAATATTTAGCTTTTGCGTGAATTGACACGTGTATTTAGTTGACACGATTCGACCGGGCATTGTTTTAACTGAATATTCAAAATGAAATAAAGTAGGAATTTATTCAGTCATTTTATTACATTAAATGTTGCAACATACATTTGATGAATAGGTTAGATTAGGTTAGGTTAGGTAGGGTTTTGAGGTTGTCATAAAACACTAGGCACCAAAGTGGGCCCATCGCGATCCCTAGGAAACCTTCACGGCAAAAAACCTAAACCCAATCCTCCAAGCAATTAATCTCCCTACAAAATCTGAAGAGATCCTTGTTATGGTTCAAGGACCTCACCTCCTCCAAGTTATCGAAGAAGTATCTACCCAGGTACTTTAGCTTTATCCTGGCAATTCCTTGACATTCACAGAGTATATGAGTTATATCCTCTGAGACATGTAGGTCATCGCAGTACCTACAAACATCCGTATCGGATAATCCTAGTCTCATGGCATGCCTCCTTAGGAGACCGTGGCCAGAGAGTATTCCTATCGCTGTTCTCAGCCTCGATCTATCTAAGCTAATTATCTCCCCAGATTTTCTGCGATCTAACATAGGCCACAAGGCCTTAGACACCCTGTGACCATCTAAGTTTGACCATCTTAGATTAGCCGTTTCAATGATTTTATCCCGGATAAATCCCTTAGCCACGCACCCTGGTGGTTCAATACTACCAATTATATTGCTACGTGGGAGCCCCGCTCCTCTTTTAACCAGCGCATCGGCTTGCTCGTTGCCTTCGATATCGCAGTGTCCAGGTACCCAACATAATCTGACTCGGTTCTGCGTACATAATACCCTAAGCATTGTGCGGCAATTCCTGATTAACTCAGATTTGGTGACGTAAGACTCTAGCGCCTTTAGCGCAGCCTGACTGTCAATGTAGATGGCGATATTCTTATCGGATATGGATCCAATCTCAAGTAATTCCGCAGCCTTAAGTACAGCTAGAACCTCTGCTTGGAACACACTGCATGTGTCCGGAAGTCTCAGGGCCACCTGTAGGTTCGTATCTCTCGAGTAAATACCTGACCCCGTGCCCTCACTGGTCTTAGAACCATCTGTGTATATTGCAATCTCGTTGTGGACAGTCTTCCTTCGCCAGTCCTCTCTAATAGGATACAGTACTTCGTATGGTGTGTCGAAGTCTAAGGTGTCAAGTATATCGTCCGATTCGTCAGGGATTCCGGGAAAAGATTCCTTGAGAATGGAGCTGTGTCCTATGTTATTAGTCCTGAAGAGGCCAACGTTAGTGAGCCGAAGCGCACTGTTGCCCGCTTGAAATTTGATTTGTAGGTCTAATGGTAAGAGATACAGGAAGATCTCGAGTGCAGCCGTAAGTGTTGTGCGTAGAGCACCTGTGATAGCAATGCAGGCTGATCTTTGTACCATGGCCAACATATCCCGTGTGTTTTTCGTATTCGTTGCCTTCCACCACACAAGAGCCCCATACGTAAGGATGGGTCTGACTACCATGATGTATAGCCAGTGAATCATTGCGGGCTTCAGGCCCCATTTTTTCCCCGCGGTCCGCTTACAGATGAAGAGAGCATTATATGCTTTGCGGACTCGTTCCTGCATGTTAAGTTTCCAATTTAGTTTCCTATCCAGCATTATACCAAGATATCTGGCGCGATCCGAAAGGGAAAGCTGCACCCCTGCTAGCTTAGGCAGTTTGAAGGGTGGTATCTTGTATTTTCTACTGAAGAGTACCAATTCAGTTTTATCCGGGTTGACGTGTAGTCCACACCCTCTAGCCCATTTTTCGAGATTATTAAGAGCTGATTCCATCATTTCACTTAATGTATCGAGGAACTTACCCTCAACTAAAATCACCACGTCATCCGCGTAAGCAGTGACGCTTATACCTGTATTGCTTAGTTCTTTAAGTATCCCATCGATGACTAGAACCCAGAGGAGATGTGAGATAACGCCTCCCTGGGGAGTCCCCCTTGTAACGGATTTTCTTATTGAACTGTTTCCGATAGTGGAGTTAATGTTTCTAGTGCCGAGCATATTGCAGAGCCAATTGGTAATGCTATGCTCGACATTCATAGATTCCAGGGCCTGTTTGATGGCCCTACCTTCTACATTATTGAAAGCACCCTCTATGTCTAGGAAGGCTGCTAGTGCGAATTCCTTATAGTGAAGGCTAGCTTCTATCTTCCCTACTACGTCGTGTAGAGCTGTTTCCACCGATTTCCCCTTCAAATATGCATGTTGAGCTTTGCATAGAATGCCGTTGCAACACTTGCTTCTGATGTGAATATCAAGAAGCCTTTCAAGTGTCTTGAGCAGGAATGACGAGAGACTTATGGGTCTGTAGTCTTTCGCTGAAGTGTGGCTTGGTTTACCTGCCTTAGGTATGAATATAACCCGCACTTCCCTCCATGCCACTGGTACGTAGCATGACCTTAAACAATGTTTAAAAATTTCCCTAAGCCTGTTTCTGACCTTGGCTGGAGCTTTTTGCAGCATAGCTGGCAAAATTCCATCAGGGCCTGGTACCTTGAATGGTGCGAATGACATAATAGCCCATCGCAGATTCTTCCATATAATGAGATTTTCTACGTCGTCCCCTATTGACCTACCAATATACGAGTAGCCATGAGTAGTAGAATCCATTGGCGATCTACTTCCTGGGAAGTGAGCTTCAATTAACGTTTCTAAAACTTCTTCGCTACTTTCTGCCCACGAGCCGTCAGATTTTTTGATGAAGCTTGGGACAGAAGTGTCTTTAGCTAGCATCTTGCGAAGTCTGGAAGCTTCACTGGTATCCGCAATGGACTCACAAAATTCCTTCCACGACTTTCTTTTTGATTGCCTAATTAAGTAATTAAACACCCGCTTGCGGTCCATATATTCATCCCATGTAGTACCGTCCCCTATTTCTTTGGCCCTGTTGTAGAAATGCCTAACCTGTTTTTTCTTGGAGTTGATTTCCTTGCTCCGCCAAGGAGGTTGGGACCTCTTGGACTTCTTTCTTAGTGGACAGGCCCTTTCAAATGCTATGTTCATTACTTTGCCTAAGTTGTCTACAGCCTTATCTATATCTTGAGGGTCGCCGCTGCGAATAGGCCTATCCTTAAGATGTTTCTTTACTAGCTCTGTGTACATACCCCAGTCTGTACTCTTAGGGTTTCTGTAGCTGTTGCTAGCCCTAGTTTGGAAATTAATATGGAAGCGTATCCATCTGTGATCAGAAAGAGATGCCTCCTCCAAAACCCTCCATTTTTCTACCGTTAGGTGATCAGAACAAGAAGCTAGTGTTATGTCAATCACTTCTTGTCTGTTCCTAACTACAAAAAATGGCGTAGATCCCTTATTACATATGGTGAGCTTGGTCGAAAGAATGAAATCGAAAAGACACTCACCTCTTGAATTGGTATCACTGCTACCCCATTGCGAGTGATGCGCATTTGCATCACAGCCCACGATGAAGAGCCAGTTGTCCTTCCTTACCAACTGTTTCATTTTACCAGATGGAATCTCCGCCAGCTCATACGGGAGATAGGCAGAGACCAGGCACAGCGGTTTTCTTCCCTCACTTTCACAGGAGACTGCTACTAGATCGCCGTCAATGAAATTATTCAAAGAAATGACCTTATATTGTTTTTTAAAAGTATACAAGCCCTGATTTTACCTTCGTTCGCTTTGTAGAACAACGTATAATTCTTATTTTTGAGCCCTTGGATCTGGTTGTTGTCGTTGATCCATGGCTCTTGTACCAGTACGGCCGAGACGTCATGCTTGATAATATAGTTGATCAAGCATGCCGTCGCAACCTTACTGTGATGCAGGTTTGTTTGCATCACTTCCATCATCTTTGGGCTCCTCCTCTTCCTCCACACCATTGGTCATGAGCTTTAGCATGACCTTCCCCATGCTATGTCGCACCATCCCTTTGGTCTTTTCAAGGAATGGCAGCGATTCCCTATTTAGGGCCAGCAAGAAGTGCTGACCAAACTGCTTCCGAGGACCTGTCTTCAGCACCCTCCATGTATCGGCCTTCAACTCCCTGTTCTGCATGTGGAGGAGACCAAGCAGTTTTTCTGGGTAGGTGTAAGGCAGCGGAACCCAGACCCAAGCATTTGATGAATAACAGTCTTATGTTTTTTATTAGAAAAAAAAAGTTCTTCTGCATTAAAAATTTCATGTATTTCCTACAAATGCCGCCCTAATCATCCCGTCGTTCCACCGCGACAGAAATACGATTTTTTCTTCTCGATGAGCATACCCAATTCTTGATCTTCATTTAAAAAAAATTCCAGAATTAACACTAGCCGGCATAAATGAAAGAGGTGAGCAACGTGTTGATTTTATCCTTAGTACTAATCTCCTAATCTGTAACCGGGGGTCTAAACCGACCTTCATTACTAGCAACCGACAAGAAGTCCTGGATATCACCCTTGTCTCCGATCATATATATAACTTAGTAAGGGACTGGAGAGTCTCTGAAGAGCACTGTTTTTCAGACCATCGTTACTTCCAATTTAGTCGGTTCACTTCTTTACATATGACTCTAAAACCGAAGGTTGTGGTGTTTGCTATGAAAAGCTCAACCTGAGCATCTAGTTCCGCCTCACTGACCATTGAACATTTTTTTCAGGCGAAAATCATGGTGTTTAACACCGTGTCTCCACGAGATATAATTATTTCAGGCTTTATGTCAGACTTCATGGCATAAATTTTTATTCTTTTATTCGGTGGGCAAATTTTCTCAAGACATTTCATTTTCAACCATATCGCGTAATAGTAAGCAACGACCAATTCTTGCTTGACTCCGAGTCTCCACGAGGCAAATTTATTTCAGACTTTATGTCAGGCACCAATCAGCGATGTTTTCTTCGTAGTAAAGCTTAAATCGACAGTCCCTGTCAAATTTATTTCAAGGTTTATGTTTACGAAGAAGACAAGACAAAAAGTCAGACATAGATGTCAGGAAGCACGTTATGTCCGAAAAATGGTAGTCTCCACTAGAAATATGTATGATATATATATGAAATATGTCCTGTCTATCAGGGATATTAGCATTTTCATTGACAGCCAAGTGGCAATCAATTCCCTGGAAACTATCCTTCACCTTCTATGCACTTATCCAGCCCTGTCGCGTAAAAGAATGCTCCATCTAGGGTTCCCCTTCCTTGAAGACCTTGGCGATCTGGTGTCCTTGGGCGTCATGTGCATCCATCGCTTTATCAAAAGCTACGGTTGGTTTTGCTAGTCCCTGAGTGACTAAATGGTATCTAACTTGGTATCACAAAGGACTTTCACTGGTCTAAGTGAAACCTAACCTAACTTAAGCTAACCTAGCACTAGCCATAAACCGAAAACTGTTTCCGAACTTTCGCAATTATTGCTTCGAATAAGAAGACAATAATTTGTTTATTATCCATAAAACATGTATTTACGTGTCAAATTTCCATTCTTGCGAATAAATTTTGCAAACTGTTTCCTCTAAAAGCAGGGCCGATACTTCACACAGAGTTGTAAATTTTTTTCTTTTTCTCAGACCTTTGTTTGACTGTTCTTTTTAGCAGCATTTTTTTTTTTTTAGCTTTGAGCATATTTTTCACACTTGCTACTGCTTTTTTATTTTACTCTCTTCGAGGTCAGTTTTATAGAGAGAAACTGATAGGATCTGAGCTTCAGTCTTTCTCCTTGATTTAGCTGTTTTTATTTTTAGGAGGGGGTAAAATTTGCCAAATTCTGGCGGTCTTGCTTGAGCATGGATCAATGTCGGCATTCTCCTTTTCGATTTCATCGTGGAAAAGTAAAATTATAAAGTAATTTTAAAGCAAATAGGAGAAAGCAAAGTAAAAATAACTTAAGTTTCCCCAATCGCTGCTAAAAGTGCTGAACTTTGCTGAACATTATGACTCTCAGACTCCGACGTCATATCTGATTCGGATTGTTGGACAACTACGAAATTTGCGTCTTAGAAAATACTTTCGTTTAAAGGATATATGCCCGTAGCTTCGAATCCTTAATAAACAAAAAAAAAAAATAAGATTTGGATTTGATGCAAAGGAAAAAATGAAAATCAAACCTTTTACAGCAATTTCGGCAGTTTGAACTTTTAAATATGCTTTCCAAAAAGCTCAGTAATATCGTAGATAGTGACTTTCCTTCCAGCTTATCTAATAAATTGCATTACAATCTCACTGTAATATGTTTTCGAAGGCCCCATGAAAGTGTGGTCAAGTGGTTGTAGCTTGTGAGACGAGTGTGTAGGCAGAGATATTATTGATGTGGGCATAGTACGTGATCGCCATCTTATGATAACTATCCTCCAACTACGCACTGCTGCAGTTCGAAGATCCCACGACAAGAATGCCCAGGTTCAATGTCGATAGACTTAGTGATCCCTCAATACGCCAACAATTAAGGGTGCACTTTTCGCAAGGTGTGGAAGCAACCAGCAGCTCTATGCCCGTAACCATCCAAGACCATTGGTGTGCTGTAAAAAATGTTTTACATCTGGTGCTGAAAGAATTGTCGGTCGATCGCAGGGAAGACATAGGGCGTGGCTTTCCGAGGATACCAGGAGACGGATTGACGAACGAAAACAGCTGAAAGCTCGCGATGCAGTTACTCCAGTAGCAGGGAGAAGCGAGCTAGAGTCCCTATATCGCATGAAGATGAGAGAAGTTCAACGTGACAAGCGCAACTACATGAACCAGCTGGCTACAGAAGCAGAAGAAACAGCACGGAGGTGCGACAGCAGGACTGTCTACAGAATCACGAAAGAACTGACAGGTGGTCGCAGCTCCAGCCAACACCCAGTAAAAAGCCTAGACGGTTCCTTACTCATTTCGGATGAGGACCAGCTCAAGAGATGGAAAGAGCATTTTGCTACGGTTTTAAACACGGTTTTAAACCTTGTATTCGCTAACGATATGCTCCTAAATCAAACTGAGATGCCCGAGGTGAGAGGTTCCCGAATACGCACCACGACTCTCAGTAAAGATGAGATCAAGGCACTTAAAACCAACAAGGCGGTAGGACCTGACGGTATTCTAGCAGAGCTCTTACGAGCAGCACCAACAACATCGGCTGAGCTTCTGCTTCCACTTATAGAGAGAGCTTGGGAAGCTGAGAGCTTTCCTAACGATTGGAAAAACGGAGTGATCGTCAAGCTTCTTAAGAAAGGAAATTTAATGGAGTGCGGAAACTGGAGGGGAATCTGCGAGCTGCCTGCTGTATCTAAGATAATAGCTAAAATCATCCTGGAGCGAATCAAACAACATCTCGAAGACACACTCGATGCCGAACAAGCAGGTTTCCGCTCTGGGTCCTCCTGTGCCGACTACATCAACATCCTGCGGATTATCATCGAACAGTGTGTTGAATATCGATCGCCACTGCACCTGCTGTTCATCGATTTTGAGAAGGCGTTCGATAGTGTCAACAGGGAGTTTATTTGGCGTGCCTTACGCTGGAGAGGTATTCCCGATAAACTAATTGCTATTATCAAAGCTACATATGAATGCTCCAAATGTCACGTTCTGCACAGAGGAAGGTTGTCTGAGGAATTTGAGATCCAAAGTGGGGTAAGACCAATATTATTCCTATTGGTGATTAGCGATGTGCTTCATGCAGCTTTGTCGACGGGGAAGGGAGGAATTCGATGGACTCTTACATCTCAACTGAAACATCTTGACTACGCTGACGATGTATGCTTACTCTCGCACAGAATTATGGACCTTTACCAAATGACAGCAGATGTGGAGAGGGAGGCAGGCCTCGTCGGGCTGAAAATTAATACGGCGAAAACTGAAATTATCAGCCTTGCAACTAACTCATCGGCTCAAATATGCATTGCTGGACAACCGATAGAGGGAGTAGAGGATTTCCAGTATCTTGGGAGTATTGTCTCGACCGATGGTGGAACCGAACTGGATATAGCCAACAGGATCGACAAAGCAAAGTCCGTGTTCGGGATGTTGTCCAAAATATGGCGAAGCAATGCAATCAGTTTGAACACCAAGATAAGACGGTTCCGCTTCAACGTTGAATCCGTGCTGTTATATGGTTGCAGCACGTGGAGAGTGAGCACTACTATCACCAGAAAGTTGCAAACTTTTGTTAATAGGTGCCTGCGCAATATCTTACGGATTTACTGGCTTGTACTTCTGATTAGAACCGCGTCATTCGCCAGTGCTCGTAAGTGGGAAATCTCCAAATTTTTTTTGCTTGCGGCATGATTTGACAATACATACAATACATACAATTTTAAGATACTTGCGTATTATGGCCGCCATCTGGTAGTGATAACCTTTTTGAATTCTGTGTATGGGTTTTCCTTGATTTTTTATTGGTTGGCCATGAAATCATCGCCCTTTCGTGGAGTGTGACCAGTCCTCTGGTACTTTCGGCATTAATGCACTTTAGGTGCTAAATGATATTTTACGAGATTAATACTGAACATTCTTACGGTGCCGTGACATAAGGCCAAATTTTAAAATTTTAAAATTCAGCCTTATGCCCTTTGCGGAAAGAAACATAAGACCAAATTTTAGCATTTTGCCAAATTATTAAGAGACATAATACCAAATGTGGTTTTTATTTGTTCAGTGACAAAAACTTGTTTTGACGCAACTTTGTTGCTCTGTTGAGGGTAAGTGTTTATTATCTGGGCAGGTACATATGCATATATTAGCAGTACTTGGGTGGACGGATTCGCGGGTTAAAAGGATTTCACGCTATTTGACATTCTTCGAATCATACACCGGATGACCTTTGGCTAGGATCCGCCGCCTTAGAATTAGCAGACTACAAAACTGAAGCTGTTCTTATAGCAAGTCGAAAAACTGTTGAATATGCGAATATTACAGTCGGAAATCAGACTATAAGAGCCAAGAAAGCAGTCAAATACTTAAGAGTGATGCTCGACAACAAGTTAAGGTTTAAAACACAATTGGAATACTCGAGCAAGAAGGCTTAACTACTGGCCAGGAATGGAATGCAGTCGTATTTTTACGGATGGTTCCAAAACCAGTCAAGGGTCTGGCGCTGGTGTCTTCGTGGAAGTCGACAACATTAGATTTCCTTTCTCATTTTCCAAGCGGAAACTTATGCAATCCTAATGGCCATGAACTATGTTGTAAAGAACAGGGGGAAGAGCCGTAGTATTTGTGTCGATAGTGACAGCCAGGCTACGTTTAAGGCCTTGCTTAACCCTATAAACACTTGCAAAATAGTATGTGAAACCAAAAACTCTTTGAAGTTGAAGTGAACTCGCAAGGCTAAATTCTCTGTCCCTTATCTGAGTCCCAGGTCACACTGGGATCTTGCGGAATGAGATCTTCGATGAGAATGCTAGACACGGCTACAAGAAGGCTTTCTCAGGTCCCGAATATACGCTGGGTCTCCCTGCGCCCTCGGTTATGGCTTCCGTTGACGATTTGGTCTTTTACGAACACAATTGTGTGTGGCATGACTCTCTAGGATGCAGGTTGTCTAAGCGTATGCTCCCGGATGTCTGTAAGAAATCAGCGGCATTTTTGCTGTCTCTCAGCAGAAAAGACTGTAGACAACTTATTGGCGTCTTGACAGGCCACTTTGCTTTCGCCAAGCACCTTATCGTGCTGGGCTTGGGTGACACTACAATCTGCAATGCTTGTGGAGAGAGCGACGACACAGCGGAACATTATCTCTGCGAGTGTCCGCTCTTTGCTCGTATCAGGTGGCAGATCCTCGGTGCTGATGTCGTAAGTGCTGGTACTGTAAGCTCCTCATTAATGAATTGGTCCAATAAAATGGGTAAATCAGGGTTTGCTCTGTGGTAGTACAATTGGCCAGTTGCGTCTAAGTGCTCCATTCGAGAGTTCCCATCTCTACAAAAAAAAAAAAAATAAACGTTTGTGCTAAGCAATGCTGAATTATATGTAATTGTATCTATGTCCACATACGTTTAAATTTTTGTTAGTAGTCTTCTTTTCGTACGATTTTTACTTCATCCACAGAATTTGCCAGCTTAAGCAAAAGGTGGTTCTGCCAGCTTTAGGAAAAAAAGATTCAAAAACTTACTAAAATTATTTATGATAGGTATTACGTTTTTGGTCAAAAATTCTCTAAGTAACAAAATGCATTTTATTGAATTATTATATACATACCTATAAGTATATAACATAGATTACTTCTGCGCCTATCTACTGTTCTATTATATGTATAAACTGGCTTGTATTGGGTTTTCAGATATCCACTTACCTTTTATTTCTTTTTGCATGCCTACCATGCGTCTGCTTAGGACAGATGAAAGCTTACAGAAAATGTACCCTGCCTGATGGACACCTTGGTTCTTGTATCCAGTTCGAGAAATGCACACTTCTTTTCAGCACGTTTCTAAAGAGGCCATTACTATATAAAGATATAAAATATCTAAGACGTCAGACGTGCAGTCCAGGCAATCGGATAGCTTTCGTAAGAGCGTACATACATACCCTTTAAGCAAGGGTACAAGCTTAAAGCATGTACTATTAGTTTTTTTTCTTACAGGTTTGCTGTGATGATAAGTATAAGCATAAATTCAATACATCTATGCCCGGATCACTACCGGAACCCGGCATATGTGGTAGTATTATTACGAATCGTATATCTAGTGGTGTTGTAGCAAATATCGATGAGTTCCCATGGACAGCGCTAATCTCATACGACGAAGGTAAGGCCTATCTCAATTTTTTATATATATACTTTTTCATTGCTCTGGCATTCCAGTTGGGCCGAGATGCGGTGGCAGTTTAATCCACAATCAGTATGTATTGACTGCGGCGCACTGCATAAAACCTAGCAACGCATGGAAACCAGTAAGTGTCCGTCTGGGGGAGTGGGATACCTCAACCGATATCGATTGCCAGAAAGACACGCGTGGCTTCGAAGAATGTACCGATGGTCATGTTGACATACCAATCGATAGTATTATAATTCATCCGAATTATGCCCCTACTGCTACGTCCAAGTTAGTGCCCCACGACATAGCACTGATCCGATTATCACGTAGCGTTACTTATACTGACTTTATTCGACCCATTTGCTTGCCAATTAGAGACAGTCTTAGAAATATATCTTTTGATGAAATTCCCATGGATATAGCTGGCTGGGGAATTACTGAGAATGGAATAGCGAGTAATTTAAAAAGAAAAGCAGTCGTAGGTGGAATGCCATTAAGTGGTTGCCAACGATTGTATGGTAAACGAAGCAAGGTGCAACTTTATAGCTCGCAATTATGTGTCGGGGGCCAAAGAGGGCACGGCACTTGCCGTGGGGATTCTGGTGGAGCACTAGTTGCATTGGATGCATCAAATAAGTTGCTAGCATATTACTATGAAGCTGCAGTTATCTCATTTGGACCTTCTCAATGTGGATTGCATGGATGGCCAGGAGTTTATACAAGAGTTAGTGATCATATTGATTGGATTCAACAAAATATTCGTCCTTGAGCAAAAAGAATCTGACTAGAAAAAGGAAAGCAAAGCTAGAAGAATTTAATAAACGAACTGATAACTAGATATCGGTAGTCTTGTTTCTGTTTAAAATTGTCTACTTCAAGGCTCAGGACTCATTCATTTTGCAAGCTTGACGAAAGATGCTAAGTTACACAAAACAATACACATCATACATATGTGCGTATTGCAAAGGTAGGTAGGTAGGTAGGTATATGTGGTGGTTCTACTTAAGAAAAGAGAAGAACCCAATTAGCACTAGGTGCCGTTTTGATACCACAAAAGTCGTGTACCTGTATATAAAAGGTGTGTTGGTGTGGGGTCTCTAGCTCCAGCCTGTGGAGATTATAAATTCTTTAATGTTTCTCTCTAAGACTTCCTCAAGGGAATCGAAAAAGGGTTTTCCTAAAGCTCGTTGTCTAGCCCGAGCTAGTACCGGACAGGCGCATAAAAAGTGGATAAGGGTTCCTTTCTCAGTAGCGACATTGCAACTGCGACAGTGTGTGTTGTGTGGGATACCTATACCCCGTTTATATGCAGAGTCGGAACTGGTTTCAAACCGGTTCCAAATACATATAAACACTTTTGAGTCCAAATGTGTTCGAGTCGACTCGACTCAGCTAAGAGAGCTGGGTCGAGTCCGAAAAATGCACGTACATATACCTGGGTCGAGTGGTTGAACTGACATGTTGTCTTTTGTGTGTGTGAGATCTCTTTCTTGTGGGAAATCGCTTTGTTTTGATTGAGTCCATGGTTAGCTGAGGGTAAGGTTGTCTGTTCAGTTATTTCATATTTATTAAATCCAAAAAAATAGAACTAAACAGAACACTAACACAATCAAAACCAGTGTGTCTGCTATACTCATCTGTCAGATCGACCACATTTGGACTTTTGGACCATCCCACTCGGTGTGTACAAATACTCAGATCGAAATCTGGACTCGAACCTGACTCGACTACTCGACTCTGCATATAAACGGGGTACTAGTTTGACTGTATGGTCTCCTATAGGACAGTGACCCGTGGTGGTTGCTGTTATCCTGGCGATGTCCCTACGCGTTCTGTTTAAGAAGCCGGTTGTAGATATGACACAGTTTGTTAGCTTAGTTCATCTGAGGTTGGCTTGGGCAAGGAATTTTGAGGATATTTCTGGTTTGAATGCTCCAAGCGCAATCTGAACTGATTCCGATTCTGTGGAAGGCTGAGCCTTACCTAGCCAGTTCATCCGCAAGTTCATTTCCATAAACGTTACTATGCCCTGGAACCCAAATCAGGGTTACCTTGAGTTGGCTATCTAGCGAAGCTAGCTCATTTGGCATTCAAGCACTAGCTTGGAGGATGTAGTAACCGATGCAATGGCTTTGATGGCTGCTTGGCTATCAATAAAAATAGCGATCTTTTACCTCGGCGTTATATTGGTGTGTGTTTTGATCTGACGGCAAGCTTCCCGGACAGCGAGTAATTCTGCCTGGAACCCACTGGCAGAATCCGGGAGCCTATATGATTTAGAGATGTTTAATGATTCGGAGAACCGCACAGACTCCACAGTCCATCTTTGAACCGTCTGTGTAGATTGTTACGTCGAAATCCTTAATCGCCTGTCCATTCTGACCTTGTGGGGAATTGAACGTCGAAGTGCTTTGTGAAATTCAATTTGGGTATCATGTAATCTGTTGTGGGCAAACCGAGTTCTCTCGGCAGAAAGTTTAAAATGTCACTATGCTCATAGGGTTTCATAAACCAGCTCCCAGACTCCCTGAATCTGACTGCCCTGTGTACTGTGATATTTATTATGTGTAGATCTAAAGGTAGGAGATGTAAGAAGACTGATAGAGCGTTGGTCGGGGTTGATCGTAGAGCGCCTGTGGTGCCTATGCATGCCGTTCTTTGTACCTTCCTTATTAAGTTTAGTTATTAAAAGCCTTTTTTTAGAGCTGGCCACCATACTTTTGACCCATATGTGAGAATTGGTCGTACTACAGCTATGTACATCCATAAGTTCAAATTTGGCTGCAGTCCCCATTTTTTTCCGAAGGTTTTGCTACAAGCATAGGAAGCTATACATGCCTTCTTTACTTGTTGTTCTATGTTTAGCTTCCACTTAAGTTTAGGATCTAGAATAACTCCTAAATACCTAGCACTGGACGATAAGAAGAGCGGTTGGCCAAAAAAAACATCATAACAAATAGTATTTGCCACTTCTTCCCATGTTTCTCCGTTAAAAGTCTATCTCTATATTTTTCTGTTCGCATGTTATTACATAGGCACAATGTCCTGACAAAGGCTAAAAAAGTGATATATTGTGCACAGCACTGGGACCAAAGAGAAACTGAAACGTTAACTAGCTGAATTTTAATCGATCAGCTTACAAGCACAAGCTAACGCGAGTTCGCGCTACACATGACATGTGCGAGCTCGTGCTAGTATTACTCGCTTGCTACATAACCTTAGCCTTAACTGTACACGCAAAGGTTGTGTGCTCACAACATCTAATGCATCTACTAAGTTTACAAGACCGGATTTACATGGGATTGAGTTTTGATTCGCGGTTTCGTATTTCCTATTTCAATCCAATCGGCTTTTATATGGTATTCAACCCGAATTGAATCCGGACTCAACGCAACATGTACTCGTAGTTATCCACATCGACGTTGACTTATGGGCGTGCGTTACTCATCCATCTTTCTCGTATACATCTCCTTTTCGCTCTCTCACGCACGTCCAAATACACATTCAAACTTACGTGCTAGCTTTGGCCTTTCACTTTCCAGATGTTGACTCAGATGACTATCTTGTGGGATGCGAGCTGTAAAGCTATCGGCCTTTATACGGTCCAATTGCCTTCTATCACTTAAATAATTGGAAAACCACTTTAGCATTGAAAATTAAAAACCCAGTAACTTAAACTTGACGCTTCTTGATTTCGGTGATCAGACGAACGTGGCTGATCGTTTCATGTTTGATTTTTGTGTCGAGGTCACTCCGATTCACTAGTCTCACTAAACAAGTTTCACTTCAATTACTTTTTATTGGTTTCTTAGAGCGCTCAGTCTACATATCGAGAGCGATGATGCGTCTCTCCATATCCTAATGCAATCTGAAGTTATATTTCCTTAAAGAAAACCCCCATTTGACAACGAAGTCTCCCTCAAAGGGGTCTTTTATACACTCATGAGTCCTTGCGTGCAAGTCCAATTTTCCATAACTTGATTATCTACCTTGTCGCGGTCTGATGGCTTATACTAGAGCTCAAGACGCTTGGAATCGACATCGGGGACGTATCACGTCCCAAGCGGTATCGCCGCAACGATGAGCGATTCACTTGAAGAGGCTCGAAGTAAAACTAAAAGATAATCATCCTACCTAGTCTCTCCTATCCTTCTTTTCTTCCCCACCCCTCCCCCAACTCTTCCCCCTGGGCTGGATCAAGGTGTCAACCGTACCGTGCCGAGGATCAGCCTGGCTGAGGGCCCAGGACAACCAAAAATAGCTCAGTCGCAAACGGTGTATCCAGAGACAGCGGGCACGCTCTGGTATCAACTGCCTTATCTGCATAATGCGGGGCTCTGTGCAGACTGACCACCCTTTCCCTAGCTACTCGTGGGACCAACATTTCTAACACATACAAAAAACCAGACCTTGAGGCCGGACCTCAACAAAAAAACCCGGAAACAGCCGACATCGTCGGCAGCTCTAAAAGCACTACACGTGTGGAAGAGCATCTGCAGAATCTCTGCATTGACGATTCCGTCAGCGAGTGCTCCGTGCTGTCGGACGAGCTGAATAGCGCTACACCCACGTGCAGTTCAGCTCCTCCATCTCTTCCCAAGCTCACTGACCAAGAAAGGAAATCGCTAAGTCGTTAGACTGAAGCGGCTTTCCGCATCCTTGACCGACTAGGCAAAAAGACGGAAAAGGAGTGGAGTCAGCAGGAGCGGGAATCCCACGTCTGCGGCACTTCGCTACCCGTGGGCAACGCCACCCAACCACCCGTGGCACACGCCACCCTTCCACCCGTGACTCACGCCAGTCCTCCACCCGGGGCACTCGCCAACCCACGAATCAGAGAGTGAATCCCTCTCCTCGAAAGTATCGCTCCCACGCTAACGACACACCGAGTCGATCTGGTTTACCAAACCAAGCTGGGGGCCAGTCCGTAGTCGCGATAGACTCTGCGCTCAAGAGACGCAGGTCCGTAGACGAGGAGTCCAACGCCTCGAAGAAGACAAAGAGCTCAGTGAGCTCCAAACCCTTCTCCGAGACGGTCAAGGACAGCCTCGTCGTCGCGATAGTGGACCTGTCTGACGAAGAGGGGAGGATCTCCTACGATAAGTGGAGGCTCATTGAAGGCAGAGTGATGAACTGCCTTTACGAGCGTATAATAACTCATCCCCACTCTCCACCCACCTTTCAAGACGCTGGCTGGCATCAAAGCTTTGTCAAGCTGATCGCATGCGACGATCAGAACTCGGTCGACTTCATCGCCGCTGCCATTAGCAGCATAGGTGAAATCTGGGCAGGAGCCAAGCTCAAGGCGGTGGAACGGAGCCAAATCCCCCACAGGCCGAAAGCAAGGATCTGGGTTCCACTCGAACCGCCCGAGCCAGCAAAAGTTCTTAGCCTGATTGCCTACTAAAATCCGGACCTACCAGTCAAAGACTGGAAGGCATTTGAGGAGCCACTGAGCTCTAAAAAAACGGATAACGACACCAAGAGATCTGGCCGCTCGCTAGTCATCTCTCTAACTGCCGAATCAATACCTCTACTCCGCGCGAAGGAGTTTAAGATCCGTTGTGGTCTGAAGGTAATTGATGTAAGGCTTTTCACGGCGGACCGTAATAGCATCGCATGTCCCTCTAACTCGGCGACTCCCGCCCTCCCCCGCGTTGTAATCCATGATGATGAACCATCATCCCCCGATGACCTAAACGCTACCGTCGTGGAGAGGTCCGTATCAGCTCATAATGATGCTAAAACTGATACAGATTAATCTCCACCATTCTTCCTTAGCATCCGCTAACCTCTTACTTCGCCTCAGTGAACGAGGCTTTGACATCGCCCTGATCCAAGAACCTTGGATAAGAGATGACACCGTCATAGGATTAAGGGCCCCAGGATATACGCTATACCACGCGAAGAATGTAGGTAAAACCCGAGCTTGCATTCTTGCTAAAACCTCCTTAAACCTAACTTTTCTTCCCCACCATAGCACAAGAGACCTAGCAGTAACGCTGCTTAAATCAAAAAACACCACCATCTGGCTGGCGTCAGGATACCTACCCTATGAAGACCCCGAGTCTGCTCCATCCAAGGAAGTGGAAGAAGTGGTAGAAGAAGCAAGGAGGAGAAGAGAAGCCATCTTATTGGGGTGCGACACCAACGCGCACCATGATCTATGGGGAAGTACCGACACTAACCCTCGAGGTAGGTCTATTTTCGAGTATTTAGTAGGCACCGACCTAGTAGTTTGTAACAGAGGAAATAGTCCTACTTTTATTACCAAGACCCGGCAAGAGGTGCTTGACGTCACCTTTGCTTCCCAAAATATCTATCCTGCAATTTCCAACTGGACTGTATCTGACAGTCATTCGTTTTCCGATCACCGCTATCTGGAGTACAAGCTGGAAATCTGTCACAGTACCGCACCCTTGGTCTTCCGCAATCGACGGAAAACCGACTGGTGCTTACACAATAAATCCCTTTCTGCTAAACTATCCAATCAAGTGTACACTACACCAACTACACAATTGGAATTAGACAAGCTAAACACCGTTCTAACTTCTGCACTTAATACAGCTTTCATCGAATCCTGTCCGACCACAAGAAGAAAGGTGGGTAATCGTCCCCCATGGTGGAATGCAGAACTCAACAGCCTTCGCTGCACAAGCAGGAAGCAATTCAATAAAGCCAAACGAACAAGGCTACCACTGGACTGGGAGATCTACAAAGAAAGTCTGAAGAACTTCAAAATAGAGGTTCGGAAAGCTAGACGCAGATCCTGCCGCGGTTTTTGTCAGAGTATTGACAACACGTCTCAATCCTCTAGACTGCGAAAAGTCCTCTCCAAAACACCAACTATACCTAGTGTCCTCATGAATCCCAATGGATCCTGGGCTGAATCGGACGAAGCATCGCTCAACCTGCTAATGGACACTCACTTCCCCGGCTGCACGCCTACCCCCAACGATGATCGCGCCCTGGTAATCGCTGCACGCCCACAGGCACCTCCTCATCTTATCAGCGAAGATAAGCTGAAATGGGCAGTAAACAGTTTCGAACCATTCAAATCCCCGGGACCGGATGGTGTTTTTCCGGCCCAGATTCAGACGGCCTTCAATATAGTATGGCAGTATCTTTCCTGCATTCTGAAGGCTTGTCTTGAGCTCGGAACAACACCAACTGCCTGGACCGAGGTAAGAGTGGTCTTTATACCCAAAGCAGGCAAGACATCGCACACCCTCCCAAAGGACCTAAGACCTATTAGTCTAACGTCCTTCCTTCTCAAGATTCTGGAAAGAATCCTGGACCTACACATCAAGGCCACTATTGATAGCACCCTACTATCCATGTCACAGCACGCCTACCAAAAAGGCAAGTCTGTGGAAACGGCTTTGCACTCCATCATCCACCCTATCGAAAAATCACTCTCAACCAAAGAGTTCACCCTAGTGTCATTTCTAGACATAGAGGGAGCTTTCAACAACGTTGAAACAAATTCGATTACCAGTGCCTTACGTAGGCTCAACATCTGCGAACCCATCTGTTGTTTCGTAGAACACATTCTAAAGAACAGG
Source organism: Brachypalpus laphriformis (assembly GCA_945910035.1). Lineage (NCBI taxonomy): Eukaryota > Metazoa > Arthropoda > Insecta > Diptera > Syrphidae > Brachypalpus > Brachypalpus laphriformis. Next base: position 254,648,503 of record OX246754.1, read on the forward strand.
GTGATAACAGCATCCTTCGGAAGTAGTACTGTCCAGCGACATGTACATCGAGGCACCTCTCAAGGGGGTGTACTGTCTCCACTATTGTGGAATTTGGTGCTCAACGAGGCCCTTCTAAAAATCGAAAAAACTGGATGCAATGTTATTGCCTATGCAGATGATGTCGCCATTCTAACAATAGGCAAATACCCGCAGACGCTGGCCGATGTCATGCAGTCTGCTCTTAATGAACTGCTCAGATGGACCGATAAATGCGGCCTCTCCGTTAACTCGACGAAGACCGAGCTAGTTCTATTCACAAGAAAACACAAGCTACCTGACTTCACTCCGCCCAAGATAAGGGGATCCACCCTCAAGCTTTCAAATAGTGCTAGCTATTTAGGCCTAAAGCTTGACCGCAAGCTAATTTGGAAGGAGAATGTCGTCGAACGGGCCAGGAAATCGCTGGCCGCTCTATACATCTGCAAGAAAGCAGTAGGCTCCACCTGGGGCCTTAAACCAAGCATCATGCACTGGCTATACACGTCGGTCATTAAACCGATTCTCATGTATGGAGTATTGGTATGGTGGCCCGCCTTGGAGAAGAAATCCAACCTATCCATAATGGAAAAAACTCAGCGAGTTGCATGTCACAGTATTACCGGTGCACTGAGAACTTCTCCCACAGCGGCGCTCCAAACCATGCTCCATCTGCTTCCGATTGACATCGTCAGTAAGCAATTGGCCGTCAGCTCGGCAATAAGACTGAGAGGCTCCAGGCAGTGGAAGGAGTAACACACGGGACATGCCAATATACTTTCGATGCACCGTCATCTTCCCAATTCCACTGACCATCTGCCCACTGAATATGATTTTGACAAGGGCTACACGCACTCGATACCGGACAGAAGTGAGTGGACGCAACGCAATGTCCTTTACAACGAATCGCTGTCAATCTTCACGGACGGGTCCAAAACCAAGGACGGAGTCGGTGCCGGAATTTTCTCCGAAGATCTGGACATACACCTCTCCTTTAACCTTCCAGACTACTGCAGCGTTTTTCAGCCGAAATCACCGCAGTTCACAAAGCCGCTGACTGGCTGGCGGCTAGCACACTATCAACACCTGATATTGTTATTTATGTCGACAGTCAGGCAGCCATCAAATCCCTCGCATCCAGCACTACGAGATCTAAGGCAGTGAAAGACTGTCGCATATCTCTTAACGAGATAGCTGGTCAGTACAACCTCACCCTTTGCTGGGTACCAGGTCACTGTGACATACCGGGGAATTGTGCAGCCGACGAACTAGCACAACAAGGCTCCTCTGGTACAGATAGCATAAGCATCACCGACATCGAAGCGCCAGCGTCTTATGTTAAGTACCTTATTCAAATTGATGCCGAGAAAGTAGCCAATCATCGATGGCAACATCTAGACCAATGTCATACCGCCAGACAGCTCTGGCCGATACTCAATAAATCCAGGTCCATCGGACTCTTGAAGCACAAGAGAGGAACCCTCTCAAAAATAACAAATGTCCTCACCGGACACTGCGTCATAGGAAGACGCTGCAGAAGCTGCAGAGATGAAGAGGAAGAAGAGACCATCAGTCATCTCCTGTGCGCCTGTCCTGCGCTCGCCAACATCAGGAAGGCCACTCTGGGTGAATACTTCTACAATGATATTAATGATCTCGGCAACGTCTGCACGGCTAAAATTCTCGACTTCATTCAACGAAGCAAATGGTTCCAAGAGTAAGAGGGTGATCCACCCGCCTTACACATCGGCAGTACAATGGACCTACTTCTTGGTCTAAGTACATCCTCATCGAGGGCCGATCCTAACCTAACCTAACCTAAGTCCAATTTTGGACCCTCGTCATTATATTGGGTATGCCATCCGCGACGAAATTCACATTTATGCTTGATCCAGGCTGGTCAGAGGCCGCCTAAGTTGTCCGACCGCGTTTACGTTGGCAATATTCATGGCATTACTGTGAGTTGGTTTTCGGTGTCATTCTTTTTTGCAGTGCTCGTAATTCTGGTTGTCCCTCAAATGAATACATCGGAACAACTTAAGAAAATCTTAAAATGTTCAAACTTTTTCAAATTCATAGCCTCGTATCTTTTTGGAGTTTTTGAGATCCAGACTTAAAGCCCAGAATGAATTCTTACATTCTTTAAAACAACATCTGGTTCACTCGGATCGGATGATTAGTCTCTGAGATATAATCCTATTTAAGGACACGTGTCGTGGATTCACTTCTCGCACATAGGTCGCGACATCCGACTACCAAGAATATCGGGGCGCTACTGACACAACCTTTCCTACTTCCTCTTTAAAACGCTATGTTTATTTTTGTAGCCGAGTTATTGAAGTTTGAAATTACTTCGACAAGGAATGTCGCTTATTTGGGCGCGATTACCTCCCTGCACTATCGATTTTAAATGCATTTTCAAGTAAAAAGAGCTGGTTTTTGTCGAAAATGTTCACGTAATATCTACATATACCATTTAGAGCCCAAGATTAAGCAAGTTAATAACATGTTCGGGACTCTGCCTTTACCTATTATCGGCTATTCAAACTAGAAAACTGTGGATTAAAAACGGAGAAAAGAAACAAGCCAAACGAAACGTTTCGTCTTGAAGAATGAGTTTTTATTTATTACATTCCTCTAGTCTCTAGAGATTTTCTTTTTGTTAACATCCTTAAGGCTTAATAGTTTGTTGAATCCAATCAATATAGCTGCTTACTTTCGTATAAACTCCTGGCCATCCCTGCAAACCACACGGAGTCGGTCCAAATGAGACAACTCCAGCGATGAAGTAGTACACGCGAACTTTGTTCGATGTATCTATCGAAACGAGTGGTCCACCAGAATCGCCCCGACAAGAGTCAATACCCATCTGACCTCCGGCACACATCTGTGAGTTTTCAAGCTGCACACTACGCTGACCGTACACTCGCTGGCAATCAGTTAATGGTATGCCAGGTACTTCTGCTTTAAGTTTTAAATTACTATTTGTGCCGTCCTCAGTCTTTCCCCATCCAGCTACATCCATAATGATTCCATCAAAGGAAGCACGTTTAAGATTCTCCCTAATTGGCAAGCAAATTGGCTTAATAAAGTCCGTATATGCGACATTGCTCGACAATCGTAGTAAAGCGATATCGTAGAGTTGATTTTTAGATGTGGCTACATAGTTGGGGTGAGTGATGGCTTCCTCTATTACAACATCGATATGGGGATCGGAACAGTCTTGATAACCACGCGTATCAACCTCGCAATCACGATCGGTTGAAGTATCCCATTCACCTAAACGGACGCGGAATGGTGTCCAAGTTTCTGGTATAGCTTTGATGCAATGAGCTGCAGTCAAAACGTAACGATTATTGATTAGACTTCCGCCGCAATGATGACCCACTGCATCGCCACCTAAAAAAAGAAAAGCAGTTAAGATATAATATATATATATGGGTCCTATTATAGGAAAATTGGGAAGAACAAATAGATCTGCCACAGCCCGTACTGTATTTACCTATGTACATATAGAGTACAAAACAAATTAGTGATCAGTGACTTCAGAGAAAGGATGAGCGGGATATTCTCCTCTACACAACCACCAGTCTTAAGCTTCAAGGATCAGTAAATCTAGTACCATGCAATTATAAAAGAGGTAGCTGAGACTGCTTCAGGTTACCTTCGACCCCATAGGAAAAAAAGAGCCCGTGATACAAGAGAAGCTGACGAAAATGATATTCTTGTAAGCGATTAATTTTTTCTGCTTCAAATCGGGAATGCTGGCTCTTCGAAATAGTGAAAGAAACCGATTCACCGGAATGCAGGGCGAGTAGCTCTTCCAGCAGCTTCTGAATGAGCATCGAGCACAGAGAGTAATTGGGCTCCATATGCAAAGAAAACTCGATCAGGTACTCCATTGCAAGGCACCCAGTGTTTGGCGCAATTTTTGTATGTCCGGCGTGGTATATCTGATGCCGGATATGTGTGAAACGGGGCTATGACTTTCTTCGATTTTACTAAAGAAAACTAGTTTGTTCGACGAAAGAGAAATAAATATAAAGCTTAGAAGGGCCAAACTCAGGGCTAAAGACTTAAGAGGCGCCGTGCAGGCCGAAGAAAAATGCGAACTAGTGGTTCACAGAAAACTTAGCTAAGAAAAGGGAAATATCGTGTGGTCTCACACAAGATACCTTGTAGCGCCAAGTATCTGAGATGTACACATACTTAACAGGTAGTTAAACTCGAGACACATTATCGATCCAGGACTGTTCAATGAGATACATGCTTTGCATTTACCTATCGACTTACCATATTCCTTCATGACAGCAAAATGGAAAGCTGGAAATCGAACGCTGGGGGCATGCCCAGATTATACACTTATGCCTGAATTTTGTAGTGAGCACGGACTGCAAAACGACGTACCTGTGCCTAACAAGACCGTTTTTAACCCACATTTCGAGTAGAGAGGAGTGGGTACCTACTGAATAGCATCTAATCTTAGGCTGATGCATATACATCTCCGCACAGACAGCTTTTCTAAGGCTTTGGAACTAACTAAGTTAATCAGACCTCCTGACTATAGACCGGGCGGAGCTTCTGCCAGCAACAATAGCCACCCATGAGATTGCAATCCACTTTAATTATTACAATGCAAGTAGGATCGCATCTTTCATTTCAAGTTATAAAGTGTTGTCGTAATCTCGTAAGTGTATTGGTATGCAGGATACAGTTAAATTGCAAGGAAGCTATCATAGCTTTATAAAAGTGTCAGAACAATGATTATAAGGCACATCCTAGGTAGCCTCAGAAAGGATTTTTTTAATAAAACTTAAAAAAAAAATATGTTACCTTTATTGTATTCGATTAGCGCCATCCATGGGAATTCATCAATCTTAGTAACATTACCACCATAGATACGATTCGAAATTACATTTCCACATGTACCGGGCTGCGGTAAGGATCCGCGTGTAGTTACCTGAGTTGGCGGAGGTACCTGAGGTTGTTGCGATCCAATATATCGATCTGGGCAGCAAATCTATAAAGAGATATCAATAATGCGTGCTAAAACACTTAAAATGCCAAAAGTTGTTACCAAAATTTTTCCCTGGTCTGAACCGCACTGGCTGCGGCTGAGAAATTGTCTGTCTCCGTCCGGTAAAGGCTTTTTCAATAGAAGATTATATAGTTGCGTGCATTGTTCCAATTGAATGCACAAGGCTCGGGCTCCATCGGGCGTAAGGCATCGTCCGTAGTTTACAATACGTTCTATGGTGTTGTCGGGTGGGAAATAAATTTCTTTAAAGTTTACATGAAGGCGCATGAAAGCGGTTATTTTTAAATAAATAAAATAAGAAAAAACATCATTAAAAGTGTGAAAACCTGTTTAAGGCATATATTAAAATACCGCCACAAGTCTATCAACTGCGTTATTTACTATATTCTGATGATATTTTTTGTAGTGGTTAGTTAGTAATAATTAAGAGAATATTGCATACATCCAGTACTTTATGTGCAGAATGAATTGGAGGGGTTGTTCAGCCGGTCATATCAATTACTCCGCAGGCGATATGAACGAAAGGGACCGAATGACTTCCAGAGTTGACCGAGCTCATCGTCCAAATGTTGGACCAAGTTGACTCCATCTGCAGGTGAAGCAGCTATTTAGGGAGTTAAGGAGGCCTCATTTTAAACACTAGTGGGCCATTGATAGCATAAAAGACCATTACCCTGGGGTCCTTAGTGCGAAGGTCAATACTAGAGGAGCTATTCGATAGACAGACAAGTTTAAGAGTAAACTTAGACAGCTACTCTGATAAAATGGTATTCAGGGGGGGGCTGAAGATAACGTGAAACTGAAACCCCTGGGCGGTCCAGAATAATAATCCCGTCAAGAGTAGCATTATTTTCTAGGATAAACTTCTTCTTCATTTAAGACCTAGCCGGCTGAGGAGAAAGTGGCTCTGAAGACAAGCGTAAGGCAATCATCAGGTAAGAGAAAATGGAAGAAACAACAAAAATACCTCAGACTTAAAGACCGAGATTCGCTTTCAAGTACCAGCTTTACTGCAAGATCTCAGTTGCTATCAAGCAATACAGCTTTGTCAAAAAAGTTCACCAAAAAACTGATTACGAAGAGAGAATAGATAATCAAATCTTCGCTGAAGCTATATATGGTATTCGTACCACCAACGACTATACTATAAAATAGCATATACTCGTAGATGAATTGTGAAGAACTGGACCAGGAGTATTTGCGCCAAGAATTGAGCACAAGGAAACTATTTAGAATGTATCGCAAGCGGTTTATTGCTTTCATGGCGGATAACTAAACCATCTAAAGCTCAGAGCTAGAGAGTGACTGAAGCCACGCACTTTTTCGTGGAACACAGTGAGCTCCATAATTTCAATTTCAATTTAAGTTTATTATTCTATTAATTAATATTTGTATCGCTTGTGCACGAAATTCGACCTCTCGTTCAGGGAAGGCACAGTGAACCAAACTCATACAGCCATGAACGTGATCATTTTGATCTTTAATTAGCTTTAATTTAATTGGTAAAAGCGTTTTGTATGGGAAAACCATGTGTGTATGTTGACTTTATTTTACCTGACTTAACGGTAACATACGCACTTGATTTATTTTCTCTGCACATATATGGTACAGTACCTTTCGAATGATATAAGACTCATCCCACTGTTTTAATAATAAATACTAAAAAAACGTACGATACATTTCGTGTTCACGTATTAATATATAAGATGTACAATAAGACATATTCTCTTGTAGTACTTAAAACAACTTTTACAATTAGGAATTAATTTATTACATTGAATTATATAAAATGCACAAATATCTATAAAATTATGAGAAGGTGGAGGGGAAAGGAGGTTTTTACTTCAGATTTGAAAAGTGTTCTAAGACAGCATCTTTAAAGCTTGAAGCGTTATTTATTTTGAAACTAAGAAGGACTAAGTTTAATGTTCTTGCTGACTGAGTAAAACGGATTTTGTGGAGAAGATAAGGTGGAGATTTATTTTGTACACACGTTGACATGGGGCAAAATCGCATCATCACCTCCTCGCGGTGCCCGCTGGATAGCTATCTGATAGTGAACTAACGATGAGCGTATGCTGAGTCTGACGATATATGTGCAGCTGAACACTCAGAGCTGCGTAAGCACATCTGGGTGAACTTCAGCGCGCATATGTCTAACCGGACGAGGCATCTTTTGTTGACCTGATTGGCGGAAATATGCGTCTCAGAAGTCTAGCAAAAGCTCCTCAGAAGGAGGACGTGCGGCTGATGAATTCTCCCGATGGAATCAACGGTGACGTCTACAGACCAGCGGATACCTTACCGGAGCTACTTCAACATATTTGGAGCTGAGGTCTGTAAGGATTTTCAATACTACGTCAGGGTATTGAAAAAGAGATGGTGGCGGATGAACCCTTAATGGGCCAACGGCAGCGCTCATATCCCCGAAGTGGGTTACTGACATCGGTGTATCCGGCCTCTTGTCCTAGGGGTACAAAAAAAAGGATCTGGCCCTCCAGGTTGGGGGTTGTGCCGTCGGGTTAACTTCCCTACCACGTAAAAAACCTTTGGTTACGAAGCAAACAACAGCCTCGGATATGGATGATCTTACTGTTGACGACCCATGCAAACGTAAAAAGGACAACGATCTTCGTGTCTGCACATGGAATGTTAGGTCCCTCTACAAACCACGTGCAGCCGAACAACTTGCGGAGGCCCTAGAGTGTCTCAAAGCAGACATTACCGCCATCCAAGAAGTGCTATGAGATGGGCCGGGCAAAAGGAGTATGAAAAACTGCGACACCTTCTACGGCGATTGCTACAGACAAAAAGGACAGCGTCTATTCGGGTGCGGATTTGTCATTGGAGGCAGACTTAGGCAAGAAGTCTTAAGTTTCCGGCATGTGAACGAGCACCTTATGACTATCCGTATCAAGGCTAAATTTGCCAACATTAGCCTAATATGCGTTCACGCCCCTCACGAGGAGAAGGACGACGCAACAAAGGACGACTTCTACCAGCTCTTGGACAAGACGTATGAGCAATGCCCTAGCCACGACGTTAAAATTATCCTAGGTGACTTTAACGCAAACCTAGGAAGAGAGGAAGTCTTTAGTAGCGTGGTCGGAAAGCACAGCCTGCACGACAACACTTCCGGCAACGGACTCAGGCTAATCGACTTTGCGGCGGGGCGAAACTTTGTTGTAGCTAGTACGCGGTTCCCACGTCTCGATATTCACAAAGGAACATGGCTCTCCTTTGATCGAAAAATCGTCAACCAAATCGATCACATTGCGATCGACGCAAGGCACTCTTCCAGTATTCTGGGTGTCCGGACTTTCCGAGGAGCCAACGTGGACTCGGATCACTACTTAGTTGTAGCCAAGCTACGGATGCGGATATCCACAACGGAGCGAAATCAACGAAATGCTGTGAGGAAATTTGACGTCGAAAAGCTACAATCGCAAGAGACCGTCAGAACCTTTGCCGATCGAGTTTCTTCTAATCTCAATCTTAGTCCTATGCCGCCAGCAGCAAATGCGGAAGACCAGTGGCAGCGTTGCCAAAAAGCCATCAGAGATGCCGCCTCTGATGTACTGGGTTTCTCTCGCCCACCACAACGAAACCCCTGGTTTGATGAGGAATGCCGGCAAGCACATGCAGCAAAACAAGAGGCGTACAAAGCGGCGCTGCATAGAAGGACTAAAGCTGCTTATGAGCTTTACGTGAGCAGGAGAAAAGAGGAACATCGACTTCTCAGAAAGAAGAAAAAAGAGCATGAGAAGCGCTCGATCGAGGAGATTGAGAGACTTTACTGCAGGAATAATGTTCGAAAATTTTACCAAAGGGTAAAAAGAACATGCCAGGGTTTCAAAGCCAGAACAGAAGCCTGCAGGGACGAAAATGGCAACATAGTAGTAGAATCGCAGTCGGTGCTGAGGATATAGAAGGAACACTTCTGCAGACTGTTAAACGGCGATGATGATCAATATTCCGCTGTCAGGCAGAATGAGCCATTCAACAGTGACGATGGCAGTCAAAATTCCCGTCAACCCGATCAGAATGAAGTGAGGATAACGATAACTATACTCAAATCAAACAAAGCTGCTGGAGCCGACGGCCTTGCCGCTGAACTTTTCAAGGCAGGAGGAGATGAGTTGGTAGGGAGCATGCACCAGCTCATCTGTAAAATCTGGTCGGACGAAAGTATGCCCGATGAATGGAACCTCAGCATCGTTTGCCCGATCGTGAAGAAAGGAGACCCTCAGAACTGCGCCAACTACAGAGGTATAAGTCTCCTAAATATCGCATATAAGATCCTGTCTGCCGTATTATGTGAACGCCTAAAACCGATCGTCAACAACCTGATAGGTCCTTATCAGTGCGGTTTCAGGCCGGGAAAGTCCACCATTGACCAAATATTCACACTACGGCAGATCTTGGAAAAAACCCATGAATACAAAATCGAAACGCACCACCTCTTTATCGATTTCAAAGTTGCCTATGAAAGCGTGTATAGGGACGAGTTATACAGAGCCACGTCTAGTCTTGGCATCCCTGCCAAGCTCGTCCGTTTGTGCAGAATGACGATGGAGAACTCTCGCTGCTCCATCAAAGTCGGTAAGAACATCACCGAACCGTTCGATGTCAGGAAAGGTCTTAGACAAGGCGACGCGCTATCATGCGATTTCTTTAATATAGTACTTGAGAGAATTGTACGAAACTCACAAGCCAACCCCGGAGGTACAATCTTCTTCAAGTCTGTACAACTACTCGCTTATGCCGATGACATTGACATAATCGGAAGAACTCAGCGGGCAGTCAATGGGGCATTTACGAGTATTGAGAACGAGGCAGCAAAGATGGGTCTAGCGGTCAATGAAAGCAAAACAAAATATATGCTGTCTACAAAAAAGGACACCCAACATCGGCGTCTTGGACAAAATGCCACAATAGACAGATACAATTTTGAGGTAGTAAAGGATTTTGTCTACCTAGCCACTATGGTGAACTCCGCAAATGACATCAGTAGGGAGATCACACGGAGAATTACTCTTGCCAATCGTTGTTTCTATGGACTAAAACGGCAATTGAGTTGCAAAGCTCTATCTTGAAGTACTAAAGTAACTCTTTAAAAGACACTAGTCATCCCAGTCCTGCTGTATGTCGCAGAGGAATGGACAATGTCAAAATCGTATGAGGATGCCTTTGGTTACTTTGAGAGAAAAGTACTTCGAGTGATCTTTGGTCCCATCTGTGTATATAGACTGCAATTGGAGGCGAAGGTACAGTGCCGAACTATACGGCCTATATAATGACATCGACTTAGCCAGAAGAGTTCACATACAGCGACTAAGATGGCTGTGTCATTTAGAGCGGATGGAGCCCAACCTTCCCGCTAAGAAAGTCTTCGAATCCACCCCGGACGGACGGCGCAGTAGAGGACGACCTTGCGGTAGGTGACGCAAACAAGTGGAGGGGGACCTCAACCAACTTGGCGTGCGCAACTGGAGGCAGCTGGCTCGTAACCGTGCTGGCTGGAGAGGTTTGTTGGTTGAGGCCCAGGTACACCCCGGACCGTAGCGCCATCTAAGTAAGTAAGTAACGGTAACATACGCACTTGATTTATTTTCTCTGCACATACCATATATGGCACAGTACCTTTCGAATGATATAAGATTCATCCCACTCCTTTCATAATAAATACTAAAAAAACGTACGATAAATTTCGTCTTCACGTATTAATACAATATATAAGATGTACAATAAGACATAGTCTTTTGTAGTACTTAGAACAACTTTTACAATTAGGAATTAATTTGTTACTTTGAATTATATAATTTTAAATGCACAACAAATATCTATAAAATTATGAAAAAGTCGAGGGAAAAGGAAAGGAAAATGAGGTTTTTAGTTCAGATTTAAAAAATGTTTTAAGACAGCATCTTTAAAGCTTGAAGCGTTATTTATTTTGAAACTAGGAAGGACTAAGTTTAATGTTCCTGAGTAAAACGGATTTTGTGGAAAAGATAAGGTGGAGATTTATTTTGTACATACGTTGACATAATTGATCAGTGTGCACACTAAAAGGTTCTTTGACTGGGATGATATATGGTCATGTCTTCTTAGCCCGTGAATATAACATCGTTAAAAGCTAGCTGTAGCTTATTCTGATATAGATAATCAAGATTGCCATAGACTACTTCTGAATACGTTTTTATTGGAACAATAGGACTCAGTATAAGTTTTCGTCGAGTTTCAGAGGGCGTAAAGTTAGCTGAACCAACTTACGGAGACATCCATAAATCCTGCCAATCACCATGTTCACGTTATTATACCCAGAGAGATTTTTATTGACTACAAAACCTAAGCTAGTAGCAGATTTAACTATATCTAGATTGCTGTTTGCCAAGCGAACAATAGGTAAACTATCAAGCTGAAGTGTTCTATTTGCAATTGATAAAATTATAAATTTTATAATCAAAACAAATTCTTACCCGCTACCACTTTTCTCGGAGGTACTAGCTAAAATTGCAGGGGGAAAGTTGTTTACAAAGTTGGATTTACAACAAGCTTATCAGCAGCTACTGGTTGATGATTTTTTGGCTGAGGTATTGACGCTAAACACGCATAAGGGATTGTATAGAGTGCGGAGGTTACCGTTCGGTGTTTCGGCCTACCCGGGGCGGGTAAATTTTCAAAAATGTATGGACAACTTATTAGCGGGTATAAAAGGGGTAAAAGCGTATCTCGATGACACAATAATTTCCGGAAAAGATGAAGCCGAGCACTTGCAAAATTTGGAAACCGTTTTAAAAAATATTAGCGCAAGCGAATTTGACTGTCAATAAGAAGAAGTGCTTATTTGCACAAAAAACTAGACCACATCACTGGAGAAGGAGTCTTACCTAATAAAGAAAAAGTACGGGCCATACAACAAGCTCCCACACCTAAGAATAAGGAAATGTTACAATCGTTCCTATGGTTTTTAAATTTTTATAATTCTTTTCTACCCCACAAGGCGTTGATTGCTGAAAAATTGCACAGATTGCTGGACAAAAATACGAAATCGATATGGACGGATGAACATCAATCTGTCTTCATTGAATTAAAGACGTTGATCAATTCAGACACTCTTTTGGTACATTATGATGTCACTAAATCGCTGGTTCTCGCCTGTGATGCTTCACCGTATGGAGTTGGTGCGATCTTAGCACATCGGGATAGAGACAACGGGGTGGAGCACCCGATCGCGTTTGCCTCTCGCACACTTGGAGCTCATGAGCGAAACTACGCGCACATTAACAATAAAGTCCTGGCCATCATATTTGGAATTAAACATTTTCATCAGTACGTTGTCGGAACTGAAGTAATCATCATAACTGACCATAAGCCGTTGCTAGGTATTTTCAATAGAGCAAAACAAATTCCACAAATGCTATCACCCCGGATGCTACGTTGGTGTCTATTACTATCAGCGTATGACTACCAGATGGAATATCGCCCAGGCCCAAAAATATCAATGCGGATTGCATGAGTCGGTTGCCTCTAACATCCACGACTGATGCGTCAATGAAAAGTCCGGCAGATGTACTGATGCTTGAAATGCGGAGCAACCCCTCAGAAACAGCGGATCAAATTGCTAAAGAGATAGCTAAGGACCCAGTTATGTCCCGGGTTTTGAGATGGGTGTTACATGGCTGGTCGTAAGCCAAAGAAAATACTGAAGAATTGATTCCGTACTTCCGGAGAAAAACGGAACTCTCCACGCACAAGAGCTGTTCGTTGTGGGGTAGTAGAGTGATTGTACCACCCAAATTCCGCGCACAGATTCTAGAACTCCTATACGGATATCACCCAGGGATCTGTCTTATGAAAGCTTATGCCCGTTGCTACGTGTGGTGGCCCCAGCTCGACAAGCAAATTGAAGGGAGAGTGCAAAAATGTGTCCAGTGTCAAGCAAACCAACCTAATCGGCCCGCGGCACCACGACAGTTCATTCAATCACCAGGAGAGCCGTAGAATACGCTGCATATTGATTTTGGTCGCCCTTTTCAGGGATATACATTTTTAGTAGTCGTGGACTTAATGTCGAAATGGCTTGAAGTAAAACTAGTTCACAGTATGTCCTCGGCAGAAGTAAAAAGTAAACTTCGTGAGATCTTTGCTACGCATGGCCAACCAAAGAGAATCATTTCTGATAACGGATCAGCTTTTGTGTCAACGGAAATGCATCAATTTTATGTCACAAATAGGATTAAGTTCAATTCGACAGCACCGTACCACTCATCTAGCAATGGCCAAGCTGAACGTATGGTGCAGTATTTGAAAACATCCCTTAAAACTATGGCGGAGGGAGATATGCATACCAAGTTACAGCGTATTCTATTCAAACAACACACTACTCCTAATACGACGATTAGTAAAACTCCAGCTGAGCTTCTAATGGGCCGCCGCCTTGGTAAATTCTTCTTCCAGGATCTCGAGGAACTCTCCGGCGTTTCAACGGAAAAGATGTTGAACTTCATCAAATCATCGGGGTGGTTTGTATGCAGAAATGAAGTAAGTGACTGAGTAGTTTTTAGTTTCATTGGGTAAGGGATCACTTTTTCCCCCATGGGTACCACAATGGGTCATCGCTGACCTGAGTGTGGCAGAGAGCGTCGCTCCCTGCCAGCCCACATACCTAACCTAACCTAATGGGCCGCCGACTTCGTACGGTATTGGATATTGTACACCCCGATGATGGAAGAACAGATCCAATTAGTCCAGAATCGATTTCTCAACTAAGGCGTTTTGAAGTGGGAGACCCCATCTATTTCCGAAACTATTCTACTGGTCCTTTATGGTTGAAGGGCAAAATAATTGAAGTCACTCGCCCGGTATCATATGTGGTACAATCTTTGGAGGGGAAAGTAGGTCGCCGTCACGTTCATCAAATTAAACGCCGGACAATTGACGATAACCCTATATCTAACGAGTTTTCTGCAGGCAGCGACAGTTTAGAAAATCGCGGCAATGAAGTCCACCTCCAAGCCTCCACCTGCCACCTTCCCCAACAGCCGACACCCCACCTGAGTTGTCGCCTGAACCGTTGCCCCCAGAGACACTAATAAAGACACATGAATCAACGCCCGACAACGATGCATCTCCATCTGGAACCACATCGAATCCACTTGCCAGTAATGTCACCCGATCTGGAAGAGTGGTGAAAGCGCCACAACGTTTTGGAAGGGATTAAAAGGGGAGGAGTGTTGAAGATCGAGTCACCCTGTATAAGTAGGTAAAGCAGACACCGAAAGAGGTGGATTGTCATCTGTCAAGGAGACACGTCTTTTGGGAGTAGAGGTTAGAGCAGATGGGATTGATCGAGATGGAATAAAGTGAATTTTGCAAATCCAAGAGTTATCGTGTATTTACTGTATTATTCCTAGAAGAATACTCTTTTAAAATATTACAGTTTATTAGCAGACCATTAACCCTAGAAAGATAACCTTATTTTATAGTACTGAAAAGATTTTATAGTACTGAAAACATGTGCCCGAGAGGCGCACAATTTAAAAAAATCGATTTATTTTACAAATTTAAATAATTATTCTCTTTTTTTTATAACTTCAATGAATTATTACATTATTAATAAGTAAATAAAATACAAATATCTACATATATATTATTATTTTTTATTTAAAAGAAAGTTATGTAGGATTTTATACGTGCGTCGGTTAACAGATGACAGCAATATATCTGTGTAGCGGGCGCCTCCGAGGCGCACGTTATCTTTCTAGGGTTAAGTGCGGCCCTTCTGTATATGCTAGCCAAATCAGTATTAATCGAGTTAACAAGCTCGTCCGTTTTACTGAAAGGGCGGCCTAGGTTTAGTTGGCCCCCATCCGCGTAAAGGTGTATATAAGCAGTCTGATGGCTACTATCTGAGGGAAAATGCTAAGAAATCTGCCGAAAGTGGACTTTTCAGGTTCGACTCTTTCAAATGATATCATATGTGTAACACTTACCTAAACAACATGGCCAACCAAAAAAAAAAAAAAGAATAAGAAAATTTACAGATAAATACGCTTTGTTAGACAAGACTCTCTGCTTTGGCAGAAGGTTCAGATTGAAATTTCGGACCACTCACTTCAGACAAATAAGTGTTCGGAAATCGATACCGATGGCTCCCAAATGGGCACGTAGCTGAATTCCATGCTACCTCCTCCCCCCCCCCCCCCCCCTCCCCCCCCCCAACAACAACCAGCGCTTGTCGTAAAAGACGCCTAAGGGGACAAATCAGATCTAGGCAATATAACACCCAAGTGAGCCTAGCGACACATATACTACCTTAAAAACCCTCCCACAAGTGTGCATGCGAGTCCGTGGATTGACACGACTGGAGATCACCGGTATCATAGAAGAAAGATCAAACAATACTAAAAAAGGAGCATGCACGTTTCAAACAACAAACACCATCGCAATATGGTAATATTGCAAAACTGTATCATTATGGTAATACTTGCAAAAAGGAAAGGCATTACCTCGCTAGGCACTACCACTGCTGTGCATGGCACTGATCCTGGACCGAGCAGAAATGTTCGGGTCAGAGCTATACGGATTCCGGGGGCTAGCAAAATAATGAAACAGTTTGGACGCAATTTGATGGTCGCGAGTTGGAACGTTGGAAGCATGACCGGTCGAAGTTACGAGCTGGAAGAGATGATGAATAGAAGGCGGGTGGACATCTTGTGTGTCCAAGAGACGAAATGGAAAAACACCGGAAATCGGGCGCGTTTCTTGGACGTTAGGACAAAAGATTACAAGATGTTCTACTATGGAACGGAAAAGGCTAAGAACGGAATCGGTATCATCCTTGCGGCAGAGCTACTTGGAAATGTCTTGAGCATTTCGAAGTTCAGCGACCGTTTGATGTCTCTTAAACTAGTAATACAAGGAGAGTGCATATGCTCCCCAAAATGGGTGCAATCAGAGAGATAAAGATGCATTTTGGCTAGATTTCCACAATCTCCTTAAGAACATCCCAAGGACGAGTTTCTGTTTGTTGGAGGAGATTTGAATGGACATGTCAGCAAATCAAACGAAGACTATAAAGACTGCCATGGAGGACTAGCATATGGCACCAGGAACCTTCCTGGTGAAGACATCCTAAGCATGTGCAAATCACATGGTCTTATCGTGTTAAATACCATGTTCATCAAACAAAGCCGACACCTGATCACTTACAGCAGTGGTGGAGATGAAACCCAGATTGACTACCATTTGATAGCCAGTTGCATGAAGCCTCGGGTAAAAGATTCCAAAGTGATCATGGGAGAGGCAATTGTTCGGCAACACAGTCTCCTGCTAACAGAAATTTTTATGAAAACACCGAAGAAATGCAAACAAACAAGGGTCCCTGAGAAAATCAAGTGGTACAATCTGGACAAGGAAAAAGCGAAGCTTTTATTTTCGTGATGAAAAATTACCTCTCTTACACCATCAACGGAGCTGAGGGTGAAGAGTGCAGAGCACAAAATATGTGGGATTCCCTACAGCGAACTTGCTTAAGGAAGGCCAAATCACTGCTAGGAGCTTCAAAAGGGCACCATCAACACGCCAAAGAAACATAGTGGTGGAGTGATGAAGCTGAGAAAGTGATAAATGAGAAGAAAGCGGCTTTCCAAGCTTGGTCAAAGTGCCCCTCTAATAATAATGATGAAAAAGTTCGCCTCGAAATGGAATACAGATGCTGCAAGAAAAAAGCGAAGAAGAAGTGCGCCCAGCTTCAAGCAGAGAGTACGGAGGGCCTGTATCAGGAGCTGGAGAAAATATCTTCCCCGGTTGCTGATGCAAACCAGGCTATCCAGGAGCTGCGAAGACACAATATGAACAAGAGCGCCACTATCTTCAAAATAGCCGCCCAAAGAAGGAGGAATGCTCAGGAGATTCGTTCGCCAAAGTTCATTAGCAATGCTCATGGTCAGCTTCTTGTGGATGACGACAAAATTGTGCAGAGGTGGCGGCAGTATTGTGAAGAGCTTTTGAATGAACAGTTTCCCCGGCTATACTTTCCAAGAGCCACCCCTAACTGTGAAGAAATACCCGACATTACAGTCGAAGAAGTTAGTGAGGCGGTCAAATACTCCAAAAAACGAAAAGCGGTTGGGCCAGACGAAATACCCTCTGAGTTCTGGAAAAAGATGGGAGACATCGGGTTCAGATGGCTCAGAATTCTCATCTCCAAATTCGTGAGAGGTGATCCAATGCCGAATGAATGGAGGGAAAGTTACCTTCTCCCTGTATACAAAGGGAAGGGTGATACGCGAAACTGTGATAACTACCGTTCGATCAAGCTGATGTCACACACCATGAAGATCGTTGAGCGAGTATTAGGTGGCCGACTGCGAAGAATAATACCGCTATCTGATGATCAGTGCGGGTTTGTCTCGGGTAAATCAACCACAGATGCAATCCAAAGTATAAGGATCATAATGGAAAAACATCGTGATTCCTTAAGGGATTTGCATATTGCATTAGTTGACTTTGAAAAGGCATTCGACAGACAACCACGAGATTTGATATGGGTGGCGCTAAGACATCGAGGGGTTCCAGAAACCTATGTACAGATGATCATGGACATGTACGAAGGAGCAAAGACAAGAGTAAGATGCCCCGCTGGAGTAACCGAAGAGTTCCCAATCAAAGTCGGGGTGCACCAGGGAAGCGTTTTAAGTCCTTTGCTCTTTATTACAGTCCTTAATTATCTGTTTGAAGGTAAAGTGATGGATCCCAAGGCACATCAGTTATTCTTTACTGACGATGGGGCCATCATAAGTGAGGATCCTACATCCCTGCAACGAGCACTTGATGTGTGGGTGGACGTTTTGGAGGGAAATGGGTATCGCATTAGTTCAAAAAAGATAGAGTACTTGTGCTGCCCGTTCTCTGATCCACTCAGGCCTATTCCAGGCATTTATTTGAATGGAATAGTGCTTCCCAAGGGCGAAAAGTTCAAATATCTGGGATCTATGATCAATAGCAAAGCAACTTGTGATGACAACATCAATCATCGCCTAAGCTTAGGTTGGATGAAGTGGCGAGAAAACTCCGCTATCTTCTGTGACAGAAAAATGCCACCTAAGTTGAAAGGAAGGCTCTACACCGCAGTTGTGGGTCCAGCGCTCACATACGGTTCACAATGTTGGACGATGTACAAAAAGTATGAGAGTAAATTAACGGCAGCTGAGATGAAGATGCTTTGCATGACAGCAGGAGTGACAAAGCTTGATCGAATAAGAAGTTCGAAGATCCGTGGAAGCTTTCACATCAAGGAAACCATCGTAAAAAAAAAAATAGAGCACGACCGGCTCAGCTGGTATTGCCACGTTCAAAGAAGAGATCATTTGAACCCCGTTAAAAAGGCAATATCTATGCACGTTCCAAAGACATCGCGATGTAGGAAAGGCAGGCCTATAAACGCCTGGATCAGACAAATGCGACGACATCGGCATTTCATTGGCCTCAGTAACCTAGTGATCCAAAATCGGCGGGCCTGCCGATATTTTCTGAGGTCAAATAGGCGAACCCCACAGGCGGATCAGTAGAAATGCGGTGAAGTGGGAGGGTTGTGATCCCCTGTTTTCAGATCATAACCTCGCTGATAAAAGGAAGAAGAAGAAGAAGAAGTGCATTTATATACATACTCGTATATTTCCTCTGAGAGCCAATGAGCGCGTATGTATTTCGTTGGTTTCACGTGTGAAAAACTCTAAAAGGGCAGTGTTGTTACAATTTTACAGGCCCTACCAATAATCGTACATAATAAAATCAAACTTTTATTTATAGCAGGGTACAATGTACATTAGCCGTATTTTATTATCACCCAAGATCCATATAGATCACATGAAGAAAATAAAACGATCCGGATCTGGATCAACGAATATTTTTCCTTGTGTCTTGTAGTGTGGTTGTGTAACCTACCAAGGAATAAAAAAAAAAATGTGTGGATCATAAAACTGATCCTGATAGAAATCAAGATCTCGTATTGTTGTTGTATTGCATAGAAATCAATGATCCATATGGATCATGAGTGATAATAAAATACGGCTATTGTATCATCCTATGCTATAAATTTTGCAAATGGCGGCACCTGCCAGTTTTGTTTTGATATTTGTGAAGTAAACAGATACAGAATACACGTCGATAAGCAATGGAATGCTATACTCCTCAAGATCGCGAAATACTCGTGACTCATGATTTTCGGTCGAAATTCATTATGAGCGACGAAGCCCATTTCCATCTGGATGGATACGTAAACAAACAAAGTTTGCGCTTCTGGGGCACCGAGAATCCACGTATTATTCGCGAAGAGCTATCACATCCACTCAAAGTCACTGCATGGCGTGCCATTTACGCCGAAGGGGTCATCGGGCCTCATTTATTCGATGACGCTGTGGGTAACACGTTTACTGTGACTGGTGAGCGATACAGAACCATGATCAACGAGTTTTTATTGCCGCAAATTGATGAATTGGGACTCGAGGATATGTGGTTCCAACAGCACGGTGCAACCGCACTCACAGCTCGCGCGACAATGGGCATTTCGAAGGATGCGTTTCCAGGTTGCCTAATGTCTCGTTTTGCCGATTTGCACTGGCCGGCAAGATCGCCCGATTTGACAGCTCCAGACTTCTTTCTTTGGGGTTTTTTGAAGTCACTGGTCTATGAAAACAAGTCACAGACTCTGGAAGCTCTCAAAGAGAATATCCGACAAGAGAGCGAGAACTTATCGCCCGAAGTTGTTGCCAAAACGATTGAAAGTGCGATAAAAGAGCCCAAATGGACATCAACAATGGCGGCGCCCACTTGACGGATATCATCTCCAAAAAGTAATGGAAAACAAATTTAAAGGTCCAAGTAAACATTAAAAAAGAAAAATTAAAAGATGTTGTTTCGTTTTAAAGATATAGCAAAACAATATCAGGTGAGTGTTTTTGGGCCACGCTGTATGGTCGACTTTTACGAGGAGCAGTAGAAAAATGTATTACTTTGTACGGGGCACCAGGCTCTGCTGTTTCTAAAATTCTCTACCGTATATACATATAGCTGAATTTAGTCATCGCTAGCATACATAATTCCGAATGGGGGTGGCAATGGTGTAGTAGTAACGTCATCGATTGCCGCGTTAATGGGTCATGGTTCGAATGCTCATGTCAGTAAGTACTCGTACTTATTTATTTCCTATGAAATGTATAAACAGGCAATTCGATCAATTGTAAAAGCTTATGTCAACACTATTGCGAAGGCATAACACTGGCAGTAGGTTGGTTACATAGCTGGAAAAAATGTTGGCTCTGTTGGATGATTTATATGCCTATGATATCAGGGGGTCGGTGAATCAGAAGCGAATATAAAACAACAAAATAAATCTCCCCAATTATCTGGCACAACGCGTGGAGTTTTCGTGAGACCTAACATCTGAGTTTAAACCAATCTATCTCTCTTTCAGATCAAGCCGAAATACGAAGTGTACTGAATATGTAGGTACATTAACCCTAGAAAGATAATCTACGTCTGCCAGACGTATGGCGCGAAAAAAAATGTAATATCCTTTTAACTGTAAAACCGCATCGGGTTTTTATGTTTCTCTTAATATGAACTACATTAATAAATAAAACATTAATATTTTATAAAAAGTTCATGGGTTTCATTTAATACACTAACAAAGTGCCATACGTCTCTAAGACGTATGATTATCTTTTACGTCATAAAAAATATGATTATCTTTCTAGGGTTAACGCAAAATCCTTTAGTATGAAAAAAGATTAAATGAACGTACTGAATTACGATGAACTTATAGAACTTTTCCACCTAAAACATCACTTGACCGAAAACCAGAAAATACACCAAACTACTCGTATTATACAGGCTGCACTTGAAAGCTGGGTTACCTCCGCTGTATATTTTTACGCTCACACTACACTTCACATATGTCTTGAAAATTGTATCACAACCAAGCCATCGTCTCTTCCATAAGATTGCTATGCACCTTATAAATAGAAACCTCTATATCCTTGCCGAATGGACAAGGCTGGGCCGTGAACTTAATGTACCTCTACTCGTAAACGAAACAAACTTGGGAAATGTACTGCAGGAGTTTTTAATTAAGATCGAGGGATCCACGTGGGAGTTATTCAAGAGGCAAATCCAACAAAGCTAAATAAGAAACATATATATAGTGCTTAAACAGAGAAAAACTACTTTCATGATTAGAACAGTTTATATGTAGTTTCAGCAGTATTTAAAGCCCGGGACGAAATACTGGATTTGAACTACATGCAATATAGAACTGATGGAAGTGACGAATGTACTCTATGCAGCCACAGACCCAGAGAAGAAATCATTCATTTTATTGGAACCTGCCCTATGCTGAGCCCAATTAGAAGATTCAATTGGGTTCATTCGGGTTTAAAAATGGACAAACCGGACTATTCTGTTTAATTTTTTTTAAATCTGCTCTAAAATACCGGTTGCAAATCGTGAACGAAGCTTTCAGGAATTTGCAATAGAGACAGTGGCCAGTGGATTCTGGGCCAATGGTATCGCTCATACTCCCATAGTGGACTACTGGCATCGGTGTAGCAGATTTAAGGAAATACTGTGAGGAAGTTTCTCGTCGGACGACTACAATCGCAAGAGACCGCTAAAGCGTTTGCCGATCGAGTCTCATTAAGCCACAATCTAAGACCTGTCGGCAGCAGTAAATGCGGAAGACCAGTGGCAGCGGGGCGTTTGCGAGTATTGAGATCGAGACAGAAAAGATAGGTTTAGCGGTCAATGTAAGCAAAAAATAAAAGATATATGCTGTCTACAAAAAGGACACCTGATATCGGTGTCGTGGACAGACATTATTTTGAGGTAGTAAATGACTTTGCCTGCTACAAAAAATGCAAGAGGTAGCAATCCCATGGCTCGTGCCGATTTTCAGGAGCTGCATCCTAAATAACCATGTACCCC
Organism: Brachypalpus laphriformis; assembly: GCA_945910035.1. Lineage (NCBI taxonomy): Eukaryota > Metazoa > Arthropoda > Insecta > Diptera > Syrphidae > Brachypalpus > Brachypalpus laphriformis. The sequence continues at coordinate 254,670,545 of OX246754.1, forward strand.
ACTCATGGAGACGAGTGAGAGTGGTTTTCTTTCCGAAGGTGGGGAGGCGCGGATATGAGAACGCGAAAGATTTCAGACCAATCAGTCTGACCTCCTTCATTTTGAAGACCCTCGAGCGCCTTCTAGGCAACCATCTGCGAGATACAATCGAATCATCTCTTTCCAAATCCCAACACGCATACCTCAAAGGAAGATCTACAGAAATAGCTCTTCATGAAGTAGTGCGAACAATAGAAAAATCCCTACAGTATAAGGAATACACTTTAGCTACCTTTCTAGATATAGAAGGAGCTTTTAACAATGTACACACTGAAGTAATTCTAGAGTCCCTCACGGAGCTGGGCATAGAAACCTACCTAAGTCAATGGATAGTCTCTATGCTGAGCACTAGAACTATTCAGGCATCTCTAGGAAACAGCACCATAACCAAATTTGCCAGTAGAGGAACGCCCCAAGGTGGAGTCATCTCACCTCTACTATGGCTAATAGTCATGAATTAAATCCTTTTATGCTTAGACAGAGAAAGAATTAAAGTAGTTGGGTATGCGGACGACATGGTGATTTTAGTGTCGGGACTTTTCCCTCCCGTGATAAGTGAGATCATGGAGAGTGCTCTAAGTAAAGTCACCGCATGGGCCAGAAAGTGTGGACTTGGAGTCAACCCAAATAAAACTGAACTGATACTTTTCACCACAAAAACCAAAATACCCGACTTCAATCTTCCTCGATTAAGCGGTCAGATACTCTCCTTAACTTCCAGCGCTAAGTACTTAGGAGTTATTCTAGACCCTAAACTTAACTGGAAACCAAACATAGACGAACGAGTAAAGAAAGCATGTATAGCCTTCTATGCCTGCAACAGAACCTTCGGCAAAAGATGGGGCCTGCAACCAAAATTGACCCTGTGGATGTACACAGCCGTAGTACGCCCAATCCTTACCTACGGATCGATAGTATGGTGGCCGGCCCTTAAAAAAGCCTATAACATAACCAAACTAAATAAGGTGCAAAGAGCAGCATACATAGGCACCACAGGCGCCCTACGGTCAACTCCGTCAGACGCTCTAACAGTCCTGCTACACCTTTTACCCTTAGATCTACATATCACAAACATCTCAGCGCACAGCGCAATCAGACTCAGAGAGTCCAAGTGTTGGACTTGCGAAACGCTATGGACACAGCAATATCCTAGATTCTCTACCAGGAAAACTCATATCGACTCCAACAGACTACATCATCCCCACATTGAACTTCACAAAGCGTTTCGATGTACAATTCCCTACAAGAAAAGATTGGCAAGATGGACAGGCGACCAGTGGTTTCGATCTAACAGTCTACACCGATGGGTCAAAAATGGACTGTGGGGTTGGTGTGGGTGTTTTCTCGGAGTCCCTGAACATCGCAAGATCGTATCGACTCCCGGACGCTGCCAGCGTCTTTCAAGCGGAATTACTCGCCATTCGCGAAGCCTGTCACCAAATCAAGTCACACACAAATACACTACCAAGGCAAAGAATAGTTTTTTTTAATCGATAGCCAAGCTGCTATCAAAGCCATTGCCTCGGAAACCATTTCCTCGAAACTAGTACTAGAATGCCGACAGAAGCTGGCCTCGCTAGATGGCCAATGCATAGTGACCCTAGTTTGGCTTCCAGGCCACAGCAACGTTGATGGCAACGAACATGCTGACGAACTGGCCAGGCGAGGCTCAGCCCTTCAATGCTCACTTGCTGAACTTGTTCGCACTCCGCTCGGAGCAATTAAGGCAAACATCTCCTCGATCTTTCTTAGAAAAGCTAACCTTAAATGGTCCAGGTTAACGAACTGTGTCATATCCAGAAAGATGTGGCCTAACTACAACAAGACCAAAACAACCGCCCTATTGAACAGAACGCGCAAAGACATTGCCCATACAATCGCGATAATCACGGGGCACTGGCCGGTAGGAGAGCATGCAGCCAAACTAGCTATCCCATATAATACACACTGCCGTATTTGCAACATAGCCACCGAAAAGGAAACAATTATCCACTACATGTGCAATTGTCCAACACTAGCTAGGGCTAGACATCAAGCATTAAGCAAACCCTTCTACAATTCACTTGAGGAAATCTCGGGTAAGAACATAAATGAGCTAACCCTCTTCTTAAACTCCACAGGCTGGCTCTAGATTGTCCTCACCAACACACATCAACATCCAAGGTCGCATGAGTCGTAGTATCAAAACGGCACAACTGTGCTAATTGGGTCTCTGTTTTTACAGAACCGCCACTTCTACCTACCTACCCAAATGACTTTGCCTACCTAGGCTTTATGGCGAGCTCTGCAAATGACACCAGTGGGGAGATTAAATGAAGAATTACTCTTGCCAATCGCTGTTTTTATAGTATAAGATGGCAATTGAGTAATAAAGCCATATCTCCCACTATTAAGCTAACTCTGTATAAGACACTAATCATTCCAGTCCTGCTATATGGCCCAGAGACATGGACTTTTGTCAAAATCGGACCTTGGTTACTTTGGTATACAAAAGTTCTTGGAATGGTCTTTGTCTGCATAGACGGCGAGTGGAGGAGAAGATACAGTGCCGAAATATGCGGCCTATACAAGGACATTGACTAAGCCAGAAAATTTCACATACACCAACTCAGAAGGCTGGGTCATGTAGAGCGGATGAAGCCCATGTCCCAGCCCAGGAAGTCTTCGAATTTACCCCGGATGGACGGCGCAACACAGGACGACCTCGCAGTAGGTGGCGCAAACAAATGGAGGATTACCTCAACCAACCAACTTGGCGTGCAAAACTGGAGGCAGCTGGCTCATAACCGGTCTAGTTGGATAGGTTTGTTGGTTGAAGCCTAGGTCTACTCCGGACTATAGCGCCACATAAGTAAGTAACGCTGGGGTTACGCTGCATGTACTTTATGTTAACTGTGGACTGCTCATAGTGCCGCGTTAATATTAATTGGATTCCAACCCTTTTATAGACAAAACGAACAACTAAAATATCCTTTACCACAACATCTGATGGTAGGCTTACTCCCAGAGACTGTTAGATAAGAGCGTTTTGTTTTCAACAATAATCAAATGCCAAAGGTTCAGACAAATCCTTGGGAAAAGCAATAAACTTGATCACAACTTACTAAGAATTTTTTTTTTTTTTTTGAAAACAAAAAAAGGAATAAATAACACGTCAAACCGAATAATAAGCAGAAACTATTCCAAAACACATCGCGAAATGTTCTCATGAAACATGACCTGTTCCAAGTAACCAGTTTTATTTTTTATCGAATATGTACATACAAATGTATCTTTATACTGACGATGATCATCTTCGTTTTGTCACTTTTTTATTTCCATTAAAATCTACTCAATAATAACCGGCCTCACTAATTTACAGATTAATGCTGTATTTCTTGTGTTTTTTTTTTTTTGTTTTTGTTTGATAGTCGTATCTCAGAGCAACTCAAGCACAACCCCTGTCCAACTACGCCGCCTAGTAGTTGGAGCCACTGAAGCTATACAAAGAAATCATCTCTACCTGTATGCAACAGGGGGTTTCACCGTCAGTTTCGTCATAAATCAGTGCCATACGTATGCTTGTCTGTTTACATTTCTTATGATAAAAATAAATATGTACAAGTACTCTCCTCGCACTCAAAAGTCTCGTCTATCTGGCAAAAAGACAGGTTTAAGGTAAAAAAAAAAAACAACTGCAAAATGCCCCATGACACACGAGTAATCACAATCTAATTAAATACAGAGTATGCACAACGATGAAAGAAAAAAAGAAAATATTTACGGGAAAACCTACTAAATTTACAAAAAAAAAATTAAAAATCTTATCAGTTCAACAGCATCCGAAAGATTACCAAGTGTATGGGTATACATACATATGTAATAACAAATCATGCTGAGGGACAGATAAGCTCGGGTCAGCAGCGATTAAGACTCAGCTAGCAAAACAAAAAAGATTCGGATTCGCTAAGATGAGGTAATGCAGATGATAAATAAACATAAATGAAAGCAGGTTTTTATTTAATGGAAACACTTAACAACATTTTTTTGGGGATTTTCGACTTACGTGCACTGGCGAGTGATGCTATTGTGACTAGAAGGACAGCAGCGACACACACAGCCGAATTGGTTATCATTATAGTGATGCGGCTCGGGTCAAGTTATACAAAATCTGTAAAATGAAAAAAATAAAATAAAAATATATTTTGTTTTTAACTTAAGGCAGGGAGAAGGCGAAGAAATACGTACGTTTATTTATTAATATTTCCGATTATTTCCAGTTTTTTTTATACTCATGCAGAGTTGGTATTGTCAAGTACACGAGCTAATTCATTCACAACGGATCGAATAAGACTGATCAAAGTGTTTCTCTTGCTATGGCTAAATAACTAAAAATAAGATGGACAAGCACCGGTATTTTTTTTTTCCTGTTCACTGAGAAGCATAAAGAGTAATCTGGGCTTGACCATGAGGCTCTCTTAAATTTGTTAAAGTTATAGAGAAACCATTAAATGTTATGGCCTAAGCTTTCTAGATGCATAGAGTGTGGTTAATCGACCAGCGAAAGCTCGCTCTTGGATTATAACAGGAATCTTGATAGATGATTACTGGATAATACTATTAGCTAAAATAATCAAGAGAAATTTGAATACACCAGTACACTCTTCGTTGGGAGGCACTACATCTTTACACCTTGATTACTCACGTCGCTTGTAAGCTACTATATGACTAAGGATGGGAATTTTTTAAACGAAAAACAAAACACGTTTTATTTCACGGGAAGAAAGAACTTCCCGAGCAGTTAAGTACTACCATTCTTTCGAAATATTATTGCATCGTAAAGAAGGAATACAAAGTCCCAACATTCGATATCCCGAGATCCAACGACTCGAAAACGTATAGTTAAGTATCGATAATTGTAAAGCAAAAGAAACTTACTTACTTACTTACTTACTTAGGGGCAGCTACAGTTCGGGGTGAACCTGTACCTCTCCAATTAGCACAGTCTTTAGCTAATTGGCTCCAGTTGCATACTCCAAGTTGGCCGAGGTCCCTTTGAATTTGTGCGCGCCACCTACGGCGAGGAGGTTTTCTACTACATGTCGTTCCTCCGGGTCAGATTCGAAGACTCTGGCGACCGGAGCGTTGGTGTCCATTCGCTCTGCATGTCCTAGCCATCCCAGACTTCCAATACGCAGTTTTTTGACTAGGTGGATGTCCCGGTACCGCTCGTTATTGAATCTTCTCCTCCAAAACCCGTCAACGAAAATGGGACCGAATATTTTACGAAGATTTTCTCTCGAAGCGACCAAGGATATCGTCATCCCCTTTTAATAAAGTCCATGTTTCAGCGCCGTAAAGAAGGACTGGGATGATCAGAGTCTTATACAGAGTCTCCTTAGTTGTTCGAGATAGGGCTTTACTGTTGAATTGCCTTATAAGTCCAAAAAAAAACAGCGATTGGCAAGAGTTATTCTTCGCCTGATTTCTACGCTGATTTTGTTTTTAGAGTTTATAATAGAGCCAAGGTAGACAAAGTCCATTACTACGTCGAAGTTATAGCTGCCCATTGTGACGTTCCGCCCAATTCGTCGGTGTTGATTGTCTCTTCTGGTTGACAGCATATACTTAGTTTACTAATGCGAGCTAGTTTACTAGTTTACTAATGCTTGCAAACGCACCGGTGACAGCCCACTGAGTTCCTCCAATAATATGAATATCGTCGGCATATACAAGCAGTTATACTGACTTTTGATAGATTGTGCCTCTGGTGTTGGGTTGTAAGTTCCGCACAATCCGTTCAAGTACAATATTAAAGAAGTTACATAACAGCGCATCACCTTGTCTAAAACCTTTTTTGACATCAAAGGTCTCGGTGCGGTCATTACCGAACTTGATGGGGCAGCGAGCGTTCTCCATCATCATCCTGCACAGACGGACAAGTTTGGCAGGGATGTCAAAACTAGACATGGCTCTATAAAGCTCTTCTCTATAGATGCTGTCATAGGCGACCTTGAAATCGATAAAGAGGTGGTGAGTATCGATTTGGAATTTTGGGTTTTCTCCAGGATCTGCCGAAGTGTGAAGATTTGATCGATGGTGGACTTTCCTGACCTGAAACCGCACTGATGGGGTCCAATCAGGCTGTTGATAAAAGGTTTCGGGCGTCCACACAATATCGCAGAAAGATCTTGTATGCGATGTTGGGGAGACTGATGCCTCTATAATTGGTGCAGTTGTTCTTGTGGATCGGGCAAACGATGCTGAGATTTCATTCATCAGGCATACACTCGTCTGACCAAATTTTAGAGATGAGGTGGTGTTTGCAATCTACCAATTCAACACCAGCTGCCATGAAAAGTTCGACCGGCAACCCGTCAGGTCCAGCAGCTTTGTGGGATTTCAGGTTGGATATTGCTATCCTCACTTCATTTTGGTCAGGTGGACCCAGCACATCAGTTGCGGTGTTTCTGATGGCATGTTGGTAGCTTTGCCACTGGTTTTCGGCACTTGATGCTGGCGGCATAGGGGTGATTGAGAGATTTCGGGATACGCGTTTAGCGAAGACTCTGGCGGTCTCTTGCGATTGTAGCTTTTCGACGTTAAATTTGTTCACAGTTCTTTGTTGCTTGGTTTGAGATATCCGCATTCGTACCTTGGCTACAACGTGGTAATGATTCAAGTCTATGTTGGCCGCGGCAGAATGAGCCATTCAACAGTGACGATGATAGTCAAGATTGCTGTCAACCTGATCAGAATGAAGTGACGATATCTAAACTTCCAATCCAACAAAGCTGCTGGAACTGAAGGCCTTACCACCGAACTTTTCAAAACAGGAGAAGATGAGTTGGTAAGGAGCATGCACCAGCTCATCTATAAAACCTGGTCGGACGAACGTATGCCCGATGAATGGAACCTCAGCAACGTTTGCCCAATACTGAAGAAAGGAGACCCTCTGAGCTGCGTCAATTATAGAGGTATAATTCTTCCAAGATGCTGTCTGCCGTATTATATAAACGCCTAAGACCGATAGTCAACAACTGGATAGATCCTTATCAGTGCGATTTTATTCCGGAAAAGCCTACCGATGACAAAATATACACACACGACATAAAATCGACACTTACTTACTTACTTACTTACTTACTTACTTACTTACTTACTTAGGTGGCGCTACAGTTCGGGGTGAACCTGGGCCTCAACCAACAAGCCTCTCCATTTAGCTCGGTCTTTAGCTAATTGCCTCCAGTTGCGCACTCCAAGTTGGTCGAGGTCCCTTTGAACTTGTGCGCGCCACCTACGGCGATGATTCCCTCTACTGCATCGTCCCTCCGGGTTAGATTCGAAGACTCTGCAGGCCGGAGCGTTGGTGTCCATTCGCTCTACATGTCCTAGCCATCTCAGACGTCCAATACGCAGTTTTTTGACTAGGTCGATGTCGCTGTACAGCTCGTATAGTTCGTGATTGAATCTTCTCCTCCAAAACCCGTCAACGCAAACGGGACCGAAAATCTTACGAAGAATTTTTCTCTCGAAGCGACCAAGGATATCTTCATCCTCTTTTAATAAAGTCCATGTTTCAGCGCCGTAAAGCAGGACCGGGATGATCAAGGTCTTATATAGAGTCTTCTTAGTTGTTCGAGATAGGGCTTTACTGTTGAATTGCCTTATAAGCCCAAAAAAACAGCGATTGGCAAGAGTTATTCTTCGATTGATTTCTACGCTGATTTTGTTAGAAGAATTTGTAGCAGAGCCAAGGTAGACAAAGTCCCTTACTACCTCGAAGTTATAGCTGCCCACGGTGACGTTTTGTCTAATTCGTCGGTGTTGGTTTTCCCTTCTAGTTGACAGCATATACTTGGTTTTGCCCTCGTTTATCGCCAAACCCATTTTGGCCGCTTCCGCCTCAATGCTTGCAAAAGCACCGGTGACAGTCCGCTGAGATCTTCCGATAATGTCTATATCGTCGGCGTATGCAAGCAGTTGTACAGACTTATAATAGATTGTGCCTCCGGTGTTGGCTTGTGAGTTCCGCACAATCCGTTCAAGTACAATATTGAAGAAGTCACATGACAGCGCGTCACCTTGTCTAAAACCTTTTTTGACATCAAAGGTCTCGGTGAGGTCATTACCGACCTTGATGGAGCGGCGAGTGTTCTCCATCGTCAGCCTGCACAGACGGACAAGTTTGGCAGGGATGTCAAAACTAGACATGGCTCTATAAAGCTCTTCTCTATAGATGCTGTCATAGGCGGCCTTGAAATCGATAAAGAGGTGGTGAGTATCGATTTGGAATTCTTGGGTTTTCTCCAGGATCTGCCGAAGTGTGAAGATTTGATCGATGGTGGACTTTCCTGGCCTGAAACCGCACTGATAGGGTCCAATCAGGCTGTTGATAAAGGGTTTCAGGCGTTCACACAATATCGCAGAAAAGATCTTGTATGCGATGTTGAGGAGACTGATGCCTCTATAATTGGCGCAGTTGAGGGGGTCTCCTTTCTTGTGGATCGGGCAAACGATGCTGAGATTCCATTCATCAGGCATACACTCGTCTGACCAAATATTAGAAATGAGTTGGTGTATGCACTCTACCAATTCATCCCCAGCTGCCTTGAAAAGTTCGGCCGGTAAGCCGTCAGGTCCAGCAGCCTTGTTGGATTTTAGCTTGGATATTGCTATTCTCACTTCGTTTTGGTCAGGTGGACGGAAATTTTGACTATCATCGTCTATGTTGAATGGTTCATTCTGCCTGATAGCGGGATGTTGGTCTTCGTCGCTGTTATACAGTCTGCAGAAGTAGTTTTTCCATATTCTCAGCACCGACTGTGATTCTACTACGAGGTTTCCTTTTTCATCTCTACAGGTTTCTGTACGGGTATTACTTCTCTGACACGTTCTTTTTACCTTTTGGTAAAACTTCCGTACATTGTTCCTGGAGTATAGACTCTCGATATTCTCAAACGCGCGCTTCTCATGCTCTTTCTTCTTCTTTTGGAGAAGCCGATGTTCTTCCCCTCTCTTTTGCTCGTAGAGCTCACGAGCAGCTCTCGTCTTCCTTTGCAGCGCCGCTTTGTATGCCTCTTGTTTTGCTGCATGCACTCGCCGGCATTCTTCGTCAAACCAGGGGTTTCGCGGTGGTGGTCGAGCGAGACCCAACACATCAGTCGCGGCGTTTCTGATGGCATGTTGACAGCGTTGCCACTGGTCTTCGGTACTTGATGCTGGCGGCAAAGGGGTGATTGAGAGATTTCGGGATACGCGTTCAGCGAAGAGTCTGGCGGTCTCTTGCGATTGTAGCTTTTCGACGTTAAATTTTCTCACAGTAATTCTTCTTTGTTGCTCAGATTGGGATATCCGCATTCATACCTTGGCTACAACAAAGTAATGATCCGAGTCTATGTTGGCCGCTCGGAAGGTCCGGACATCCAGTATACTGGAGCCATGCCTTGCGTCGATCGCAATATGATCAATTTGGTTGATCGTTACATGATCATTGGACCGCCATGTCTGGTTATGAATATCGAGATGAGGAAACCATGTGCTTGCTATGGTGACATTTCGCTCCACAGCGAAATCAATTAGCCATAGTCCATTATCAGACGTGGTGTCGTGTAGGCTATGCTTACCGACTGCCCTACCAAAGATGTCCTCCTTTCCTATTTTGGCGTTAAAATCGCCCAATACGATTTTAACGTCGTATTTAGGACATTGCTCGTATGTTTTGTCGAGGAGCTCGTAGAAACACTCTTTGGTGGCAGGGTCCTTTTCTTCTGTGGGGCATGAACACATATTAGGCTTATGTTAGCGAATTTAGCCTTGATCCGGATCGTCATAATACGCTCGCTCACGTGTCGGAAGCTTAAGACTTCTTGCCTAAGTCTGCCGCGTATGACAAATCCGCATCCGAATAAGCGTTGCCTGTTGCCTCTGTAGCAATCACCGTAGTAGATGTCACAGTTTTTCATCCTCTTTTTGCCCGGCCCATCCCATCGCACTTCCTGGATGGCGGTAATATCTGCTTTATAGCAGTCTAGGGCCTCTGCTAGTTGTTCGGCTGCACGTGGTCTGTAAAGGGAAAGAACATTCCACGTACAGATCCGAAGGTCGTTGTCCTTATTTCGTTTGCTGGGGTCGTCATTAGTTGAGTCATCCTTATCCGAGGCTTTTGGTTGTTTCGGAAAATCGACACGCACCACCTTTTCATGGATTTCTAAGTTGCCTATGATAGTGTGTATAGAGACGAGTTATACAGAGCCATGTCTAGTTACCGCATCCCTGCCAAGGTCGTCTGTTTATGCAGGATAACAATGGGGAACTTTCGCTGCTCGATCAAAGTCAGGAAGAACACCACCGAACAGTTCGATATCAGCAAATATCTTAGACAAGGTGACACGCTATCTATTTACAAGTCTGTACAACTACTCGCTTATGCCGATGACATTGCATAGTCGGAAGAACTCAACGGGCTGTCAGTGGGACATTTGCGAGTACTGAAATCGAGGCAGCAAAGATGTCTAGAAAAAAGGACATGCAACATCGGCGTTTTGTGCAGAACGCCACAATCAACAGATATAATTTTGAGGAAATAAATGACTTTGCCTACCTAGTCTCTAAATGACACCAGTGAGGAGATCAAACGAAGAATTACTCTTTCCAATCGCTGTTCTTTTGGTATAAGAAGGTAATTGAGTATCAAATCCATATCTGGAATTATTAAGGTAAGTCTGTATAAGACACGAATCATCCCATTCCTGTTGTATGGCGCAAAGGCATGGACGATGGATAAGTATGCCCTTGGTTACTTTAAGAGAAAAGTTCTTCGAATGATCGTTGGTTACGTTTGCATAGGCGGCGAGTGGAGTCGAAGGTACAGCTTATACAAGGACATCGACTAAGCTAGAAGAGTTCAGATACAGTTACTAAGATGGCTGGGTCATGTAGAGCAAATGGAGCACAACGTTCCAGCCAAGAAAGTCTTCGAATACACCCCGGATGGATGGCGCAATAGAAGATGACCTCGCTGTAGGTGGCGCAAACAAGTGGAGGGGGACCTCAACCAACTTGACGTGCGTAACAGGAGGCAGCTGGCTCGTAACGGGGCTGGCTGGGGAGGTTTGTTGGTTGATTCCCAGGTCCAACCTGGACTGTAACGCCACCTAAGTAAGTAATGACAAGTAATTCTGCTATGGAAAAGAATTATTTGCGAAATATTGTCGAGTCTGGAAGAGCTCCAAGGAAAAATCAATGCCGTTTCAGAAGTGATGAGAAGAAGTTTGCTGCTCGTTAATCTGCCATCCGAAATGCTTAAACGCGCCCGAAAGTGTATTCAAATAGAAGGAGGGCACTTCGAACAATTGCTATAAACATTCCACAAACTGTTCTGTTTTAAGACTAATTCAGTAAGTACCTACACTTCTTTTTGACCACTTTTGTCTGACAAAAAATGGGTTTTACTACGACTTCTGTTGGTCGTACGTAAACAAGTTGCTTAACATAATTTTAAGGCATACAAATTTCATAAAAAAAAAATATTAAGTAAAAATTTGGAGAAAAATGCATTTTAAGTGAAAAAATGGAACAACAAATTTTCATTATTTTGAGTTTAAGGAGCCATAACTTTTTTGTAGCTGCTCACCTGTACTCATTGTGTTTCAAACTTGTATGCGCTACTAAATTGTCTTTCCAAAATGTATAAAACTATTTTTGTACCTATAATAGTTTAGAAGTTATAACATTTAAAGTTGTTACACCTCCAAATAAGAGGTCACCCACTTTGATGGGCTATAACTTGAAACGTGGTGAGAATAGACCCCCCCTACCATACAATTTTTTGTTCGACGGAACTTCAGGTATCTCTTCTTAAAGGATTATAATGCTTAACTGGGACACCCTGTATACGTTCCGGTAAGCCTACTTCGGCTACATGGAATAGCAAGAAGAAACAGAAAAAAGCATGGAATCAAATTGTTTGACTTATTTCCGAATTAGAGGTATAGAGTGGCGAGCGTCTGATGTTTTGGACATAATTGTTTGATCGAAATATTGCTTCGACTTATTTATCACAGAACTATTCCTGGGCAGTAGATGAGGGTGCTTAAACGACGATTCTCTCATGGCTAGTATCTAAGAAACGTACCGATCTGTAGCTCATAAAATAAAACAAACTTTCGTCTGATATGGCGATGAAAACAGTTCTTAGAGATGTTAAATCAAAATAATTACAGTGCGGCCCAAATTGCGTCCTTTAGCAATGAACTACTTCTGCTGACGATGAAACCTATCTCTGAATGATACCCTTTCATGAAATTAGGTAATTATCAAGCAAAAATGTTATTGTTAAAACAATGTTTCGATATACTGACCTCTTTTTGTAAATCCCTGACACATTAGTCCGTACACTATTCCTCATTTAACATTTTTAGCTATTCATAGCTTTTGCCTAAAATTAATAGAAATTCATTTATTGCTGTCACATGGAACCAGCAAAGTTTCTAGGCTTTACATTATTTTATAAAAAATTATAAAGAACAATGATTCACTAATAATATTAGACTATACAGGGTGCTCAAGAGCAACGAAACCTTTTAGATTAGATTAGATTAGATCTATATTGTTGAGAGGTGCAAGTGCACTGCGACCTATAAAAGATCTATTGTGCCCCCCTTACTAAGGTTCTAGCCGATGATATACTCGGTCTAGAGCACTTCCTCCAGTCCAGCTGCTACAGCAAACCGGAGTATCTTCAGTGGATCCAGCGAAGGTAAATCCGTTTCTGATAGGAGGTAGGCACCAAGGTGATTCCTTCTTTTGTGGATCAGTGCTTCGCATTCCATAAGAAGGTGCGCTGGTGTTTCTGCGAAGTCCCTGCAGAATCTGCAGTGTCCGTCTCCCTCTATTCCCAGTTTCCTAAGGTGCTCCTTAAGTCTGCAGTGACCTGTTAACATGCCCGCCAAGATGCGAAGCCGATTCTTACTAACTCTTAGGCAGGCTCTGCTTCTTTTCTGGTTGTATTTCCCCAGAAGTTCCTTTGTCTGTCTTATTTGGGGGATATCGTCCCAATGTTTGGCCCATTTGTTCTCTTCTTCTTTCCTTAAGTCTTCCCTTATTTTGTGGGATCCTATCCCACAGAAGGGTTCTGGTCCAAGGAACGGCGTGTCTGATCCATTTCTAGCTAGTTCATCAGCTGCTTCGTTCCCCTCTACTCCTACATGTCCTGGTACCCAGTAGAGAGTTACTTTGTTTGTTTCTCCCAGTTTGTTGATCCTGGTGAGACACTCCCATACCAGTTTGGATCTGATCTCATGCGAGGTCAGTTCTTTAATAGCGGCTTTGCTGTCTGATAGTATCGCGATGTCCTGCCCGCGATATTTCCTGTTTAAGTTGAATTGCGCGCATCTTTCGATCGCGTGAACTTCTGCTTGAAATATACTTGGGAATATTCCCAGTGATTCTGAGTATCTAGTCCTGGGCCCGTACACTCCTGCCCCAGTACCAGTAGATGTTTTCGATCCGTCTGTGTACCATTTAATTGTGTGTTGTTTGAGTTGGTATTTATCGGATTCGCTGCTCCAATCTCTTTTGTTGCTCAGCTTTGAGTCAAATTTCCTTTCAAAGCAGTATTTCTTGACCATATCATCTCTGGGCCAGTCCAGAAGCGGCATCGATTTCGATAGGGTTACTCGCTCTTTATTTGCGATGCATGTTCCTTTCCCGATGCCCTCTTTGCTGATTCTTAAAATGGTCTCCTTGGCGATTCGCTCTAGCACTATGTGTAGTGGAGGTATCCCTACGATCACTTCTAGAGCTGCTGTGGGACAGGTTCGCATGGCTCCTGTTATACATATACAGGCTTATCTTTGCACTTTGTTGAGGGATGTCCTCGTCGTGGTTAGTCTAGATCTGTTGACCCATGCCGCTGCCCCGTAAGTGATGATGGGTCTAATTATCATCAGATACATCCATCTCAGTGTGGCTGGGCTACAACCCCAGGTCTTTCCTGAAATGCTTTTGCACACAATAAGTGCTCTGGTGGCTTTGGTTACCACAGTTTCTACATGTTCTCTCCAGAGGAGTTTGCTGTCTAGTGTTAGACGAAACCCTTAGAAGTGAATTTAATTGCTGTCAAAGACCGTCTGTCAATTGATGATTCAATTTTAGGTAGTTGCTAAATTGTGGTGAATAAATTTAACCGTCTCTGGGGGACTAATTTTTAAATTATTTTCTATAATTTGCGCGCACTCAGGGGGTTATGAATACCCTTAACATGATTACATACAGTGCGGGCGATGAAAAGGATAGAGAGAGAGAGAGAGAGAAATATTGATAAAAAACTGTGACATCTATCTACTACGGTGACTACTACAGAGGCAACAGGCAACGCTTATTCGGATGCGGATTTGTCATACGCGGCAGACTTAGGTAAGAAGTCTTAAGCTTCCGACACGTAAGCGAGCGTATTATGACTATCCGGATCAAGGCTAAATTCGCTATCATAAGCCTAATATGTGTTCATGCCCCCTCGGAAGAAAAGGACCCTGCCACCAAAGAGTGTCTCTACGAGCTCCTCGACAAGACATATCAACAATGTCCGAAGTACGAAGTTAAAATCGTATTGGGTGATTTTAACGCCAAAATAGGAAAGGAGGACGTTTTTGGTAGGGCAGTCGGTAAGCATAGCCTACACGACACCACATCTGATAACGGATTAAGGCTAATTGAGTTCGCTGTGGAGCGAAATGTCACCCACCATAGCAAGCACATGGTTTCCTCATCTCGATATTCATAAGCAGACATGGCGGTCTAATGATCATGTAACGATCAACCAAATTGATCATATTGCTATCGATTTTTTTTTTTTTTTTTCTGTTTGTTTATTTATCCACTTATACACTATTACATATTATATTGTTTAAATAAACCCAAAAACTACAGCAATAATGATAACTTATAGTATCTGACCTGAAGGGTTCTCAATACTTACAATATGATTTTTATATACTTGGTATATTTTCATTATTTTTTATTTTATTTTTATTTTTAATGCCGGCGAGTGCATGCAGTAAAACAAGAGGCATACAAAGCGGCGCTGCAAAGGAAGAGAGAGAGAGCTGCTCGTGAGCTCTGCGAGCAAAAGAGACGGGAAGAACATCGGCTTCTCCAAGAAGAAAGAGCATAAAAAGCGTTTGAGAATATCGAGAGTTTATACTCCAGGAACAATGTACGGAAGTTTTACCAAAAGGTAAAAAGAACGTGTCAGAGGAGCAATACCCATACAGAAACCTGTAGAGATGAAAATGGAAACCTCGTAGTAGAATCACAGTCGGTGCTGAGAATATGGAAAAACTACTTCTGCAGACTGTATAACGGGGACGAAGACCAACATCCCGCAGTTAAGCAGAATGAACCATTCAACATAGACGATGATAGTCAATATTTCCGTCCACCTGATCAAAACGAAGTGAGGATAGCAATATCCAAGCTAAAATCGAACAAGGCTGCTGGACCTGACGGCTTACCGGCCGAACTTTTCAAGGCAGCTGGGGATGAATTGGTAGAGTGCATACACCAACTCATCTCTAAGATTTGGTCAGACGAGTGTATGCCTGATGAATGGAATCTCAGCATCGTTTGCCCGATCCACAAGAAAGGAGACCCTCTCAACTGCGCCAATTATAGAGGCATCAGTCTCCTCAACATCGCATACAAGATCTTTTCTGCGATATTGTGTGAACGCCTGAAACCTTTTATGAACAGCCTGATTGGACCCTATCATTGCGATTTCAGGCCAGGAAAGTCCACCATCGATCAAATCTTCACACTTCGGCAGATCTTGAAGAAAACCCAAGAATTCCAAATCGATACTCACCACCTCTTTATCGATTTTAAGGCCACCTATGACAGCATCTATAGAGAAGAGCATTATAGAGCGATGTATAGTTTTGAAATCCCTGCCAACTTGTCCGTCTGTGCAGGATGACGATGGAGAACGCTCGCCGCCCCATCAAGGTCGGTAATGACCTCACCGAGACCTTTGATGTCAAAAAAGGTTTTAGACAAGGTGACGCGCTGTCATGTGACTTCTTTAATATTGTACTTGAACGGATTGTGCGGAACTCACAAGCCAACACCGGAGGCACAATCTATTATAAGTCTGTACAACTGCTTGCATACGCCGACGACATAAACATTATCGGAAGAACTCAGCGGGCTGTCACTGGTGCGTTTGCAAGCATTGAGGCGGAAGCGGCCAAAATGAGTTTAGCGATAAACGAGGGCAAAACCAAGTATATGCTGTCAACAAGAAGGGAAAGCCAACACCGACGAATTGGATAAAACGTCACAGTCGGCAGTTATAGCTTCGAGGTAGTCTACCTTGGCTCTGCTATAAATTCTACAAACAAGATCAGCGCAAAAATCAATCGAAGAATAACTCTTGCCAATCGCTGTTTTTTGGGCTTATAAGGCAATTCAACAGTAAAGCCCTATCTCGAACAACTAAGGAGACTCTGTATAAGACTCTGATCATCCCAGTCCTTCTTTACGGCGCTGAAACATGGACTTTATTAAAAGACGATGAAGATATCTTTGGTCGCTTCGAGAGAAAAATTCTTCGTAAGATTTTCGGTCCCGTTTGCGTTGACGGGTTTTGGAAGAGAAAATTCAATCACGAACTATACGAGCTGTACAGCGACATCGACCTAGTCAAAAAACTGGGTATTGGACGTCTGAGATGGCTAGGACATGTAGAGCGAATGGACATCAACGCTCCGGCCCGCAGTCTTCGAATCTTACCCCGAGGGACGACGCAGTAGAGGGAATCATCGCCGTAGGTGGCACGCACAAGTTCAAGGGGATCTCGACCAACTTGGAGTGCGCAACTGGAGGCAATTAGCTAAAGACCGAGCTAAATGGAGAGGCTTGTTGGTTGAGGCCCAAGTTCACCCCGAACTGTAGCGCCACCTAAGTAAGTAAGTAAGTTTTTGAAATTCAGATGTTATGGTTGAGAAAAACTGTGGGGGAGGCGTCCAGATAACTGGCGAATTTTTTATTATTTTTTGTCTTTGCTTCTGATTCACAGTATTTCGTGTCTGTTTTTGTGGCTACCTGATGTCATAGGCATATCAATAACCAAATAGAGCGAACAATTTTTCCAGCCATATTACCAAGCTACTGCCAGTGTTATGCGTTTGCAGTAGTGTTCACACAAGCTTTCGCAATTGATCGGACTGACTTTATATATTTCATGAGGAATAAATAAATGATTGCTGACATCGGGAGTTGAACCATGAAACATTAGCGTGGCAATTGACGACGTTACCACTACACCATGGCCACCCCCAAATACTAAGGGACTATCTACATATATGACTAAAGATTATACAAAACCGTTTATTTGGGGATTAAATTGAGAATTCAGAATTCATAAGCCATAAGGAAGCTGTTTAAGCTACAGTTCGAGATACAGACAGCAAGGTAGATGCAACTGCCAGACTCATTTTCTCAAGTTTCTCTATACCTTATAGTTATGTGCAACAATATTTGCTTATAAATCATATATATAATAATACGTGAACACGTACGTTTTTTTAGTATTTATTATAAAAAGAGGAAGATAAAACTTATATCATTTGAAACTTAACGCACTAAAGTCCGTTCATACTTACTACACAAATAATAATCTATAGTATCTACCAGTACTCATAAATAATAATACAGTGCTATACTCAGATACAACAAAATGCTTGGGTATGACTCTTGGCCCAAAACTGCATTGGAAAGCCCATGTAAAGAAAAAAACGGGAAGAACTAGACATATGATTAGTCTAACGATTAGGCGCATTTATAAGAAGGGGATTATACGTCTGCCCTCTTAGGGAGGTGTTTTTAGTTCGGGTTAAAGTCCCACACTAGTGCTAGCAATCATGGCTACAATGTCTTTCGATGATTTTCATCTTCCAATGCAAAACAAAATTTCTTTTTTTTTATATTACTGACGCTTTTGCTGCAGTTAGCTCAGATTAACCTCCACCACTCCATTACGGCTTCTGCCCGCCTTCTTCTCCGTCTCTCAAACGGCAGGGAAGATATAGTCTTGGTTTAAGAGCCTTGGGCTGTGGACCACTTGGTATGTGGACTCAAGACTCCTAATTACTACACCCTGTATCTGCGTAACGTATGTTAACCCAGAACGTGCATACTGGTGAAATGTATCCTAAATGTAACCTTACTCCCTAATTACAGCGATCGAGATACAACCGCAGTAAAAATAGAAATACCCGGCAGTTCTTACTACTTGGTCTCGGCGTATCTCGCCCATAATAACATGGACTCTCTTTTTAGCGATCGCCTGGAAGACTGATCGCGGATGCGGGGAGGCAAAAGACGGTCTCATTATAGGATGTGATGCTAACGCTCACCATACTGAATGGGGCAGTTCCGACATCAACAAAAGAGGTGAGCTACTTTTTGATTTCATTCTAAGTACAAACCTTATTTTGTGCAACATAGGTAACGAGCCTACTTTCGTCAGCAATAATAGGCAAGAAGTATTGGACATCCGATAGTATCGTCTAACGCATCAGGAATTGAAAGGTGTCAAGTTAACCATCATTCTCTGATCACATGTATTTCCAATTCTCTTTATACGTAGATTCTATTAGCCCGGCAGTTTTTAGGAATTACCATAAAACTGACTGGCTCAAGTATAGATCAACTTAATTTAAGTACCTCTAATCACCTTAATCCCCCCCTGCAACCCCAAGGAACTTGATTGTATGGTTGAAGATTTAACCTCAGCTTTAAATACAGCTACGCATGAGGTTCCAAGTTCGAATCCCAGAAAATACCAAAAAGTTTTTTCACGGTCCCACCTCTCGCGAGTGTCTGACAAACATCCGGGAGTATTGTTGTCACGAAAAAGCTTCTCAAATCGCCGTTCGGATTCGGCATTAAACTGTAGGTCCCTTCCATTCGTGTGAAAAATATAACGCACACAACATGAGTGGTTCCGAGAAGCTAGGCCCTGGCACTTTAAAGAGCTGTTGCGCCAAATATTTTTAAATACAGCGATGACTTCTTCCTGCCCTATGATTCAACCCAGGGGCAAGAAGAAGCCGCATTGGTGGATTGCAGGTTTAGACCCTTTAAGAAGTAATTGTGGAAAACTTTTCAATAATGCCGAAAGTAAGAGAGACGCACTAGATTGGGACTTGTAAAAGGCATCTCTAAACATATACAAAAAGAATTAAAGAAAGCCAAACGTAATTCTTGAAGACTTTTCTGTGGTAAAATAGAAGCAGGCTCTGAGGCATATAGGCTGAGGAAAAATCTCTTTTCAAATCCAATAACACCCAGTTACCTTAAGAAAACTGATGGGTCTTGGACGGCTTCCAGCGAAGATTCGCTAAACTAACTGCTTTACACTCATTTCCCAGGCAGTTCCCAAGTTGTTAGTAACATGGCTTTCAGCAGATCATCTGCACAAATAACCAACTCCTCAAAATTGATTACACAGAGCAAACTCCAGTGGGCACTACATAGCTTCAAACCATACCATATAAGTCTGCGGGACCAGACGGCATAATACCTGCCGAGTTGCAGTAGTGATCGGACATAATCTTTCCGGTGCATGAGACAATTTAAAAAAGTTGTCTAGATCTGGTATATATCCCAAAGATATGGAGAGAAGTTAAAGTTGTCTTCATGCACAAAGCGGGTAAATGCTCTCATACAAATCCAAAAGATTTCAGACTTATTAGTGAATCATCATTCCTCCTAAAAACATTAGAACGACTGATTGATATCCATTTACGCAACAGTATTGATAAGAAACTACTGTCGGCGGCCCAACATGCATATTGCGAAGGCAAATCAGTGGAGACGGCATTACACTCACTGGTGCGTAAAATAGAATATTCCCTGTTTCATAAAGAGTATATAATGGTTGCTTTTCTGGATATAGAAGGCGCTTTCAACAATGTCAATGCATCAGCGATAGCAGATACACTATCAGACCTGAAGGTCGACAGTTCACTTTGCGAATTGATTAGTCTACTGCTTAATGGTCGGATTATCAACTCTAAGCTGGGTGGGACGTCTACTAGAAGGTCTGTCAGTAGAGGCACTGCGCAAGGTGGTGTTCTATCCCCCCGTTTGTGGAATTTGGTGATCAATGAACTATTGATAATCATGGAAGGCGAGGGATATACGGCGATCGCTTATGCAGATGATGTTACTTTGGCTGTCTTGGGAAAGCACTTAAATACTCTAAAAGAACTTCCTCAAAACGCTTTAAACAAGCTCACTAGATGGGCGGTTCGGTGTGGTCTGGGTGTTAGCCCCCACAAAACTGAACTAGTACTTTTCTCCAGGAAATATAAAACTTCCCTTCTCTCAATGGTATCAGCTTAAGAGTAGAATAAGATAAGAAATTAAGCTGGAAATCTAGTATTCAAGAAAGAGTAAAAAAAAGCTACACTAGCACTTTTCTCTTGCAAAAAAGCCATCGGGATTAAATCGGGCTTACAACCTCGAATCACTTACTTGGTCTACATCTCGGTCATTAGACCGATACTTACATACGGGGTGATTGTCTGGTGGACAGCTTTAGAGAAAGCTATAAATCGCGATTTTATCTAGGCAAAGTCCAGCGCACAGCTTGTCTATGCATAAGCGGAGCACTACGTACAACTCCTACTGCGGCACTGGACATTTTGTTTCATCTAGTACCCCTCGATATTTTTAGCAAGCAAATGACAGCGAATGCAGCCGTTCGTCTGGAAGCTACCCAACAGTGGTCAAGAAAAGAATTTGGCCACGCTTCCATTCTGGATAAATTCAAAATCTCTCCCGGAAACACGGACTACACCATCCCACGTATAAATTTTGATAAGAACTTCCTCGTCACCATCCCTTGTAGATCACTCTGGGAGGGTGATGTATTTTCTCTTCTACACTGACGGGTTAAAAACCAAAGACGGAGTTGGTGGACGTGTTTTCTCTGACAGGCTTAATCTTACGCTCTCCTTCCGTCTTCCAAATCATTGTAGCGTGTTCCGGCAATATTGGCGATTAAAGTAGTTTTATCTTGGCTTAAGAAAAACGTGATATCTGCTAGAGATATCCGCATCTTTCCAGACAGGCAAGCAGTAATCAAATCCCTGGAATCGACTTCTACAAATTCGTTAGTAGCTCTAGATTGCCGATCGTCTCTTGCGGAGATGGCTAAGCAGTTCAATATTCATCTGTGTTGGGTGCCGGGGCATAGGGACATTCCAGGGAATTGAATGGCCGATGAACTCGCCAGAATAGGAACAACTATACCCATCCTGCCGGATAAAGGCTCCTTAGGTAAACCAATCACTACTTGCAAACTTAAATTTAAGCTGGATGCTGTAGAGAGTACAAATCTTATGTGGACAAATGGATCAACATGTCTAGCGACAAAACAGATTTGGCCCAAGCTGGATCTAAAACGTTCTAAGAATTTGATTTCTCTCAAGAGATTGCATATCGGCGCTATAATAGGTGTCATCACTGGATACTGTCTAATAGGCAAGCTTGCTACAAGGCTGAGCCTTTTTGCAAACGACTTTTGTAGAAGCTAACGGGTGGGCCATCTAGTGATTTCTTTTTAAATCATAGGTTAATTTGACACTGACAGCTGTTTCCCACTCGAAATCTTGACAGAAAGTCAGTATCATACCTCCGCGGATCGAAATGAGTCACTATATGCTTGAAAAACATTGGGAAATATTAAAAAAAATTATTTCCAAAGTGAGTGCTGTGTAGCCCAAACAGTGCGTTTTTTGAAAAGAAGTTTTGGCCGAAATGACGCACCCACTGCGTCTGCTGTACGCAAGTTTGTGCAAAAGTTCGTGAGACTGGTATGCTAGTGGACAACACTCATGGTTCCCGTCGTCGTACGGTGCGCACAGACGAGAATGTGGCTGCTGTAGTGTGAGTGTGAGTGTGAGACTCAATTCACGAACATCAACTAGTCATCGATCTCAACAGCTCAACATTTCACGCACTAGCCTGAGGAGAATTCTGCACAAAGATCTGGGATTATTCGCTTACAAGGTCCAATTGATTCAGCAATTGAAAGCACACGACCATCCGCTTCGTTATCGCTTCGCAGTTTGGGACTTAGAGCAGCTTGGATTGAACAACGATTTTGGGCGAAAAATCATCTTTTCTGACGAGGCACATTTTTATCTCGGCGGCTACGTTAACAAACAAAATTGTCGCATCTGGGGCTCGGAAAACCCGCACGTCATTGTCGAGAAGCCAATGGATCCACAGATAGTGACAGTTTGGTGCGGATTGTGGAGTGGTGGCATCATTGGACCATTTTTCTTCGAAAATGAGGCTAGGAACAACGTTTCGTTCAACGGTGGGCATTACAGAGCCATGTTAACAACTCTTTTTTTTTACTGAAATTGAAGACATGGATTTGGATGACCTCTGGTTCATGCAGGATGGCGCGCCATCCCACACAGCCCATGCCACAATCGGTCTTTTGTGCACCAAATTCCCAAATCGTGTTATTAGCCGTCTGGGCGATGTCAATTGGCCGCCTCGGAGCTACGATTTGACCCCTTTGGACTTTTTTTTGTGGGGAACCGTGAAGGACCGATGTTATGCCAACAATCCGGAAACGATTCAACCACTTAAGGCCAATATCATCCAAGCAATCCGTGAGCTACAGCCCGAAACCATCAACAAGGTCTTGGAAAATTGGAGTGATAGAATGCGCTACTGCGAGGCCAGCCGAGGCAGCCACTTGAACAACGTTTTATTCCATAACTAATGGGAATGTTTGCTCTTACTAAAAAAGCCATAATACATGGAAAAAATTTTATTTTGTTCATTTTATTGCATTTTTAAAAAGAAACTTGTAGTTGGCCCACCCTGTACATGGATGAAGAAGAGGAAGAAACTATTCCTCACCTTCTTTGTTTCTGCCCAGCTCTCTCCCGTAGAAGGAAGCCCCCTATTACAACGATTTAGGCGACCTGATAGATATTGATATATTAAGAGCCTCCTACGCTTCATACGAAGCTCAAAATGGTTTTAGCGAGTAGGTAGAGAGATTTTCTCCATGATTCATGTGGCATCACAATGGACCTATTATTGGTCTAAGTGTGTTGGCGATTCTTAGCTGGCAGCCACTTCAACCTAACCTAACCTATTACTGACGCTTACATAGGAGTATAACACAAATTTCTTAAATCCTCGTCCTATTCTCGAAATAAGTAATTTGCAAGCATTGTAACGTTGTCATATAAATAGGTCTGTGTATATTTTTTATCTATAAATTTGTACTTAAAGTCAACTTTATCTATAAGTAATTCTTAAAAGTTAAAAAATGAACATAAGACTAAAGTGTAAATAATACTTAAAATTATAGTAAATTCAACAAATACAAAAAAAAAGAAACACATCATGGCTGAATATTAGCCATTACCCAATCGATATATGATGCAACTCTAGTATAGACACCGGGAAAATTAGAAACCCCACAAGTTCTTGGACCAAACGACACCAAACCTAGTAGTGTATATCGAAAACTATTATCCGTAGATCCATCGTCCATGAGAGGACCGCCACTGTCGCCTTAAAATTAGACAAAATGTTAATTCAGAAAATATTTTTCAAAATAAATCTTTACCTTGACATGCGTCCATATTCTCCCGACCTTGAACGCAAATCTGTGATGGTTGGATAAAAATGGGCGTCCATGAATTAGCACTAAACTGTGCGTATGTCACGGCGCATTCAGTTCGATTTACAATGGGCAATCGAACATATTGTACACTGGGTTTCTTAGTCGGAACCACTTGCGATGGTTCATTTGTACCTGTTTTAGTGAAAGTTTTATTTAGTTTTTTTTTTACATATTCATGTCAAATAGTTTTGTTTGAAATTATACATATATTCAAAAGAAAAAGAAAATATTTCTTACCTGCAATATTTGAACTCCATCCGGCGACAATAGCCAAGCGGCCGGTCAACTCTTGATCAAGCAGTGCAAGATTATTAAAAGGCAAACAAATTGGTGTAAGGGGAACTATAAAGCAAGTGAGTGAGATACATTAGTTTTTCTAGTCTTACGTTTCGTTTAACCAACCAACCTGACGCATCCGGTTTTAAAATGCGAATCAAGGCAATGTCGTTGGCGTACTTTGGTGAATCATAGGCGGGATGGGCAATGATCCTTTCGATGTCATAATCTTGTGGTACTCGGCACAAGACCGGATCTGAGCCGCAATTTTGTTTCCTTCTACCGCGTACTTCCCCGATGCGTATATGAGAACTAGAAATGGAATTATACTACATTTTCTGGCTTGATATTGAGAGTTATACTTACAGTTCGAGATCATCGATCAAATTTGTGACACAATGTGCTGCAGTAATGACATATCGGTCGTTTATGACCGAACCAGCACATCTATAACTGAGTTTTCTTGAAGCTGAAAAAAAAAAAATAAAATAAAAACGCTGTTTATGTAGATATATTTTACAGAGCAATAATAACGAGAATTAATATAGGTTCAGTTAGGTCGGAGGGAATTGCATCCAGATGCTTATCACGAGGGCCATAAGGTCCATTGTGTTCCCCTTTTGTTGTGTGGAACCTGTATTTAAAACGCTTGTCTTGCGGTCGGTTCTGTTGCAAACTGTCCTGAGCTCTTTATAAGGCCTATCATGTTCCTTAGTGGAACATGTGCGAGATCCCCTAGCTCGTAAAAAGCCTGTTTCCTATATGACGGAGGCGGCAGTTTAAAAGATTTGGGCAATCACATAAGTGTTTGATGGTTTCTATTTTCTCTATATCTTGAGAGCTCCTGCAGTGGTCGGCTGTGTTCATGCCTAGTCTAGCGGCCATTTCCCCTATCGCGCAGTGTCCTGTTAGCGCCCCTGTCAAGATGCAAATATCTTCTTTATTCATCGCCAATAGGCTTTTTGTTCTATTTTCATCCACTACTGGCCATAAGGTGCGAGATATGACACATCCGCTTCTGGCGGACCATGCGGAGTTAATCAGTTATCTTACTTTTGGGTCGTCATCAGCATTAGGTACAATACTTAAGCTCACGCCATACGCATCTCACCGTCCAGAAAGAAGCTATGCTAAGTGCTCGTAAGCTACCTCAGATACAAAAACTGAAACCCGGCGATTTCACAGGCCATCTGAGCATTCTTGAACACGTCCAAAGTAACCCAATCTTCAAGATTCCAGATACGATGCTCAAGAAATTTCGATTCTTCAGGAAATTCGAAGTGGCCATTAGTGACCGTCAAGAATGGAGAAAAAAAGGTCTCAAACGCCACCCA
Organism: Brachypalpus laphriformis; assembly: GCA_945910035.1. Taxonomy (NCBI): domain Eukaryota; kingdom Metazoa; phylum Arthropoda; class Insecta; order Diptera; family Syrphidae; genus Brachypalpus; species Brachypalpus laphriformis. Next base: position 254,695,901 of record OX246754.1, read on the forward strand.
ATGTACAAATCTAGTACACAGATGGCGCCAAATTGGAAAATGGCAGTACCGGAGCTGGGGTCTATGATCCCAACTTTCAGCGTGCGGCAGCGCTTGGTAAATCACCTACCATCTTCCAAGCTGAAGTCTATGCAATCGAACTTTGTATTCGGGAATGTCTGCGGAGAAACACTACCGGAACCCGCATCTTTATCCATTCAAACAGCCAAGCAGCACTAAGAGCCCTTAATTCCTATACGGTAGGGTCAAAGCATATGTGCTGCTGTCTCCATCTCCTTGATAGGCTCGCATCCACAAAATTAGGTTACCGTAGCATGGATTCCTGGACACAAAGATTTTGATGTGAACAAATGAGCAGACTGTCTGGCGAGGAGAGGCGCTGGGCATCCACTCATCGGCCCTGAACCCTACTTCGGAGTACCACCCAGTGATATCCAATCCACAATAAGAAAATGGGAAGCCAAAGGACTCGCCGAACACTAGGCCAACCAAAACAGTCGTAAGACAAGCGAAGAAGTTCATAAACCCCAAGAGAAATAGAGCCAGCAAGATACTTGAACTAAGCAAAAACGATTTGCGAACTCTAACGGGCTACCTAACCGGACACTGTCCACTCAAGTGCTATATTAATAAAATGAAACTTTCAGATACGGCCATGTGCAGACTCTGTGGGGAACAAAGATAAACAGCAGAACACATTCTTTGTGAATGCTCGAGGCCGCAAAGAAATGATTACTCCATCTAACGCGGGTATAGATGGGCCCAGCGGATACCTGGAAAATGGATCCCAAGACATTTTTGAGGTTTATCAAGAGCCTCAATTTTTAATTCTGGTTAACCATTGGGCCAGCACAGTAGATCTTATAGGTCCCACTGCACTTGGGCTCCAATCATCGTATCGTATCGTATGTAGAGTTCAATGTCCTGTACATTAATAAATGTGTTGGAGTCCCACTCTTGTCTTCCGGGGATAAAAGTGGAGTAATTCTTATCGAAATCTATGTAGGGTATGATATAATCTGTTGTTCTGTCGAGATCGGTTATACTATACGTGTTGAGTATATCTCCATGTCCACAGGAAATTTGCTTCCATGTGCCCGATTGTTTGAGACGAATCGCACTTTTGGCAGCTGTGCATCGTATGTACTCATCTAGGGGAGGGATATTAACTTACTTACTTACTTATATCCTTTAACCCCTCGGGGGGCATAGGGAATCAACCACGCCTGCGCGCCATCTTATTCGAAGTTCTGCAACGCGTTTGAGTTGCCTCCAACTCATTCCAAAAGAGCTCGATTCCTCCTCAACTGTTCTGCGCCACGTTTGCCTAGGGCGTCCCGCTATTCTGCCTGCCTGGGTGAGCGGATTCCATTGCGCCGTAGGGTGTGTCCAATCCATTGCCACTTTCTTCTTCGTATAGTAATGCTTATAGGCTCTTGGCCCGTTCTCAGATAAAGTTGTTCGTTAGAGATGCGGTTCGGCCAAGAAATCCTCAAGATGATTCTTAAGCATTTGTTCACAAAGACTTGCAGCTTCCGTGTGTTAATGGTGTCCACCTTCCAAGTACTGCATCCATAAAGCAGCACTAATTCTACGTTGGAGCGGAACAGTCGTAGCTTGGTTCTTAAGCTAATAACATTGCTTCTCCAGATTTTGGACAGCATTCCGAACGCAGCTTTAGCCTTCCCGATTCTGCTGCACACATCCAGTTCGATGCCACCGCGATTAGCCGAGACGACACTTCCTAAATATAGAAAGTTATCAACTTTCGCGACTTGCTTTCCGGCAATGTTAAGTTGAGCGCGGGTATTGGAAGTACTCAGGGCTTTTGTTTTGGCTGTGTTTATTTTTAGCCCTACTTTGTTTGCCTCAGCTTCTAGATTTTGGGCCATCAAATGAAGATCCATTATCCGATGTGAAAGTAGACAAACATCGTCAGCGTAATCTAGGTGTTTAAGGTAAGATGTCATAGTCCAACGAAATCCATAATTAGCTTCCGTCAATGCTGCACGGAGTACATCTCTGATAACCACCAAGAACAATAGTGGGGACAGTATGCATCCTTGACGTACTCGACTTTGGACTTCAAAATCGCCCGACATCTTACCATTGTGCACGACGTGACATTTGCCGCCCTCATATGTAGCCTTGATAATAGCTATAAGTTTTTCTGGGATGCCTCTCCTTCGCAAGGCCAACCAGATAGCATCTCGATTCAAGCTGTCGAAAGCCTTCTCGAAGTCGATAAACAGTAAATGTAGCGGAGACCTATACTCAACGCATTGTTCGATTATGATCCGTAAGGTGTTTATGTGGTCGATGCAGGAGGATCCAACGCGAAAGCCTGCCTGTTCGACATCGAAAGTTGAATCTAAATGTTCTTTAATTCGTTCTAGAATTATTCTAGCTATTATTTTGGCTACAGCTGGAAGAACGCATATACCTCTCCAGTTACCGCACTCCATCAAGTTTCCCTTCTTTGGAAGCTTAATGATTATCCCCCTTTTCCACTCCTGTGGAAATAGTTCACTATCACAAGCTCTCCATACTAGCGGATGCAGCAAATCTGCCGATGTATTTGGCGCCGCTTGTAATAGCTCGGCAGGGATGCCATCAATACCCACCGCTTTGTTCTTCTTGAGGGACTTGATTGCTGTTATTTTTTCAGTTTTACTGGGAGGTACGGTGCGAATTCGGGAATTTGTTGCTTCGAACTGCTCATTCGAATTCAAGATCATACCGCCGTCGTCTAAGTGATTTAGCAATGTAGCAAAATGTTCTCTCCATCTAGTGAGCTGATCCTCATCCGAAATCAGAAGGTTACCGTCTAGACTCTTCACTGAATGTTGTTTGGAGTTTCGACCACCAATGAGCTCCTTAGTGATGTTGTAAACAGTCCTACTGTCGCACCTACTCGCTGCTTCTTCAGCCCTTGAGGCCAGTGAGTTGACATATTGACGTTTGTCACGTCTCAGACTACGCTGCACTTCTTTCTTCTTCGCACGGTATTGGGCTTCAAGCTCGGTTCTCTCTACTGCTGAGGCCGCTGCAATCCGAGCCTTGATTGCTGTACGCTCATCGATCCGTCTCCAGGTGTCTGTAGAAAGCCATGTGCGGTGGTATTTCTGCTTTTTACCGACATAAGTGCGTGCCCCAGTCGCAAAAGCACTTTTCACAGCACTCCAGTAGTCATCCATGTTCTCTATGCTGCTGATTGCTTCTGCTTCTAAGGCAAGATGGTCCCTGAACTGTTGGCGCACTTGGGGAACCTTGAGCCTGTCGATATTAAACCTGGTGATGTTAAGTAGGTTTGAGCGGTTGCTGTTGACGGATGCAGTACGAAGGCGTAAATGAGCTATCATAAGATGGTGATCTCGTTCAAGTCCGACGTCAGCTCCACGTCTGTTTCGGACGTCCAGGAGACAATTTCTAAAGCGGCGACTGATCGCAATGTGGTCGATCTGGTTGGATGTTCGTTGCCTATCAGTAGAGACCCAACTGATTTTGTGGCAGGTGTTATGCTTAAACAGCGTACCTCCGATGACTAGGCGGTTGGTATTGCAGAAGTCCACAAACCGCTCACCATTGTCATTACGGGGTCCCACGCCGTGAACTCCCATCACGTGCTTAAGCATGGTGTTGTCGCTACCCACCTTGGCATTGAGATCTCCCATTACCATTACGATGTCACCATTAGGCGTTTGGTTGTAGGCGGCGCCTAAGTGGCTATAGAAATCATCCTTTTCATCCTCAGTCGCGTCTAGAGTCGGAGCATAACACTGTATGATGGTAATTTTTCTAACTCTACTCTGGAACCTAGCCGTCAATATCCGGTCACTATGGGGTTTCCAGTATATGAGGCTACTACGTGCTGCTGGAGTTAGCATGAGTCCTACGCCAGAACTCCGTGCACTTCCAGCTGGTTTACCAGAGTAGAGCATCACAGTGCTTTTTGTTGGGGAGATGTATTCCCCAGCATTGTACCATCTTATCTCGCTCAGCCCTAAGATGTCGATTTTATACCGTGCGAATTCGCGCTCCAATTGGAGGAATCTGGCGTTATAAGGCCCTTCCTTGAGTGAGTCCAGGAGGGTCTTAACGTTCCAGAATCCGATCGTTGTCCGTGTCCGATAGCCAAAGGTCGTCAACAAATTATCCGTCCTTATCCGAGACGATTGTTTGCGTTTCGGAGCAATAGTTTGTTTTACGGTTGCGGCTCGCTGGGCCACATACCAACCGACACTTAGGATTTCTTGCACACACAGAATGCGGAATGAGCTTTCTTGATTCTTTCTTCTGTGTTCGAATTAAGGATTGTTCCGAGTTATTTAGCTGTTATGGAGAGATTCAGAGGAATTCCACTCAGTTTAGGAGGATCAAATTTATATATTTCCCTTTTTTCGGTAAACAGAACCAGTTCAGTTTTAGTCGGATTTAATCGAAGACCGTTTTGTTCTACCCAGGAGGACAATTCTTTCAGTGCAGATTCCATAAGGTTACTGATTGCAGGTAAGTATCTCCCACTGATAATGATTACTATGTCGTCTCTTACTCAAACGAAGAATTACTCTTGCCAATCGGTGTTTCTATGGGCTAAGAAGGCAATTGAGTAACAAATCCCTATCTAGAACTACTAAGGTAATTCTTATAAGACACAAATCATCCCAGTCCTGCTGTATGGCGCACAGACATGGACTTTGTCAAAATCAGAGAGGGATGTCCTTGGTTACTCTGAGAGAAAAGTTCTTCGAGTGATCTTTGATCCCGTCTGCATAGACGGTGAGTGGAGGAGCAGGCACAATGCCGAACTATACAGCCACATCGACTTTGCCAGAAGAGTTCAAATGCAACGACTAAGGTGGCTGCGTCTTATAGACTGAATGGAGCATAACGTTCCAGTCCGGAAAATCTTCAAATCTACCCCGGATGGACGGCGCAGTAGAGGACGCTCTCGCGGTAGGTGGCGCAAACAAGTGTAGGGGCTTGCGCAACTGGAGGCAGCTGGCTCGTAACCGGGCTAGCCTTGGCGTGAGCTCTAAGTTGTCGGTTGAAATAACAACCATATCTATTAAAATCTTCTAGCAATAAAATAAATGATGCGATCTTGCCCCACCTAGAGTAACCCAACAAGTAATTGAAACGATTTCTTTTTTTGACTAGAAGATATTCATGAAAGTATTGCGATTCATATTTCACTGTGTTGCTCATGGAGGACGATTGGCAAATCGGAAAAGCGCAAAATGTCATATCTAGCAACCTGTTCAAAACTATTGAAAATCTGACTTATTTGTCATTGTAGATCCAAAGATCTCTATTGGCGCATTCCTTTTAAACATTCTTCTGGTGTAACAAAAAAAAAAAGAAATTCTATTCAAAACGATCTCTCCAACAGCATACCACATGCAAATATTGAAAAAAAAAAAAACCGTCGCTCGTCAACAACAATTGTTTTTAAAATGCCACTTACTGCAAGTATGTGTATAGATAGAGGCCAATATAGTATAAAGTATCGTGTATAGTGTGGACTGTGCCAATAAAGTATCGTGTATAGTGTGGAAGCTAGAAGACGAACGGACGACAGACGGAGAGCGCTAGGGTTATCATAGTATATGTGCGGTACCCCTGAAAAGATCGATTGATGGGGTCCAAACTAGTAACAACAAAATAATCGCCTTAACGAATAATTAAGCAAATGTAAATCTCTAAGTTTGAATTACTCGTTTCTTTACACTTCTAAACATAGTCAAACTAAGGTCAATAAAAACCACAAACCTGATAATTGATACGTTTGTTAAAACCGTGAATTTCGTTGAGTCTGAATGGGGAAGAACCTACGCCTTCGCCGGCTGCAAAAATGCCACCTGACTTCCTATTTTGTTGTATTGTGGTTTTTTTTCTCAACATGTTTTATATATGCCAAATGATCACAATGGAATTGAATAAATCTCCTTAAAACAAAAACAAATATTTAAGTAATTATTGTTGTCGCCCATCATAAATATTAACCCAATGAAGGCATAAGAAGAGCGAAAAAGTATCTATTCATGTATGGATTCAGGTGACTTTTGATAGTACATATACGTTAATTATTCCACACGATCAAAGTCCTGCAGCCAAATTGAAACCATCATTTTGTGGCACAATTTAAATTTTATGGTAATTTTTAATAGAAGGTTAATGAATCGTATTGAGAATTTCAAGTTAGAAAATGGGTACTTTTTTCTAAACCGGCTGCAAGGTACATAAGATTATTATTGTTATGTGCATCAATAAAATGCAGACATATTACTTTCACTGCGACCGCGTTCAAACAAGTTTAGAACTATGATGAATCGAAAATTAAGTCGCATCTTCAAAACAAAAGAACTGGAAATGCAGACAAATAAAATAAGCGACTCGTCGAAAGGTTTACAAAGAAAAAGTAATTGTACTCAAAATACTCCTTTCCAAATCTAAATGCATGTATAGTACACGCATACATATTTGGCACAACAGCCCATGAAGGACCTAGGCCTGGATTCTCGCAAGCATTCGTGTTGTGTGCGTTATATTTATTAAAACGAATAGAAGGGACCTACAGTCGTGTGTCGTATCCAAAGGGCAATTTGTTTTGAGAAGCTTACTCATGACAACAATACTCTCGGACGTTCGCGAGAAGTAGGACCCTAAAACATGTCTGGTGTTTTCAGGGATTCGAACATGGAACCTCACGCGCAGTGGTCCGACACACTAACCACTACCCCGCTGCGCCCACAATCATGTATGTATTAAAGCTTTGACTTTACGTCATGAATAACGCCCTAATCAACTAAGATTACTTACTTACTTAGGTGGCGCTACAGTCCGGAGTGAACCTGGTCCCCAAACTAACAAACCTCTCCAGCCAGCTCGGTTACGAGCCAGCTGCCTCCTGTGGCGCACGCCAAGTTGGTTGAGGTCCCCCTTCACTTGTTTGCGCCACTTTCCGCGATCTTATAATCAATAAGTTAAATGCGTTAGACGAGCGACTCTTAACATTAGAGTGCAGGATGAGCAATAGAGGAGCAACCCCCAAACCGAAAAATGGACAGAGATCTTAGAATACTAACTTGGAACGCCAATGGACTAATGCAGCACCGACAAGACTTGCAAGCAGTCCTCGATATAGAGAAGATTGATGTATGCCTTATATCAGAAACACACTTTACTAACCAGTCATTCATACAATTTAGAAATTTTGCTACATATCATGCTATTCACCCCCAAAATACCGCCAAAGGAGGAAGCGCAGTTATAATAAGGAATAACATTCAACATCATGAAGGATTGAAATATATTACCGACGAAATTCAAGCAACAGCTGTAAATATAAAAGCAAACAATTATACTTTTAACATAGTAGCAATTTACTGCCCACAAAAACATTTGTTAAAAGTAGAGGATTTCTTGAAACTGCTGAGAGAACTGGGAAATAGATTTATAATTGGAGGAGACTTTAATGCAAAACATGTCCACTGGGGATCTAGTTTGACGTCAACAAAAGGAAAGGAATTATTCAACGCAATTAGACTTTATGGATGCGAAGTCTTATCAACCGGAAAACCGACATACTGGCCGACTGATCCAAATAAAATACCAGATCTAATAGACTTTTTTATAACGAAAAACATATCTGCAAACTATCTTCAAATTGATGAGTTCAATGATCTAAACTCTGATCATTACCCAATACTACTTACGTTGAGTGAGAATATAATTCAGAAGCAAAGCAGACCAATGCTAACTAACAAACGCACCGATTGGGATAGTTTCAAGAAAACTTTGGAAGACAGGATTGAACTAAGCGTGCCTTTGTACAATATTCAACACCTGGAAACAGAAGTCGAAAAATTTGTTAATGATACACACCAATCAGCCTGGATGAACACACCCGAAATTAGAAGGAAAATTAAAGGGAACAACTATCACAGGGAAATTAGAGAACTTATTGCGGATAGAAGACTAGAGCCCCTCGAGACAAAACGAAATTGAATAATCTTACTCAGCAGTTAAGAAGAGAAATTATAACTTTAAAAGAAGACTCAATCAACAATTATCTTAGAGGATTAACCAACGAAAAAACCACTGATTATTCGCTATGGAAAGCAATGAAAAACACCAAAAGGCCAATTATACAAATACCACCCATCAAAACAGTCGAAGGAAAGTGGACTAGAAGTAACGAACACAAAGCCAAAATATTCGCAGAATACTTAAAAAGTGTATTTCAACCACACGCCGAGCAGGAAATATATATGCCTGCGGAAACAGTCGGAGAAGAAAGTGAAGAAATAAGACTCATGACTCCAAGCGAAGTGAGAAATGAGATTAAAAATAATATTAACCCGAAAAAATGTCCTGGTTATGACCTTATAACTGGTGAAATATTGAAGCAGTTACCAAGGAAAGCTATAAATAAACTAACGAATTTAATCAATGCTGCTTTTAGAATGAAATATGTTCCTAGCCTATGGAAAGTGGCTGAAGTAATAATGATCTCTAAACCCGGAAAGCCACCGAACGAAGCGTCATCATACAGGCCAATTTCAATACTGCCAGTCATATCTAAACTTTTCGAAAAACTGCTTGTTAAACGACTTAATCACATCATTGAACGAAAAAACCTGATTCCAAATTATCATTTCGGATTTAGAAGACAACATTCAAGATCAAGTCCACAGAATAATTAATATCATTGAAAAAGCTTCAGAAGAAAAAAAGGTCTGCTCTGCAGTATTTCTCGACGTAGCTCAGGCTTTTGACAAAGTTTGGCATGCAGGACTAAATCATAAACTAAGATGCCTCCTGCCAAAACAATATGCTGCAATCTTAGAATCATATCTAAGCGGAAGATTTTTCAGAATTAAACAGGAAGATTCGTACTCAGAACTAACGGAAATTAAAGCAGGAGTTCCGCAAGGTAGCGTACTGGGTCCCATTCTGTACCTCCTATACACTGGTGACCTCCCAGAGCTTGAAAACAGCACTTTGGCCACATTTGTTGATGACACTGCAATCCTAGCGGTAGGAAAGAATAATATGGAATCAACGCAGAAACTGCAATCAGCTGTGAACAAAATTTGTAATTGGACAGTAAAATGGCGAATGAAGCTTAATGAAAGCAAATCAGTGCACACAAATTTCACTAACAGAAGAATAGGAAAGGATTCGTCACTATCAATCTATAATAAGCTTTTATTATATAAGCAATCTTCTTCTTCTTCTTCCTTTTATCAGCGAGGCTATGATCCGAAAACAAGGGATCACAGCCCTCCCACTTCACCGCATTTCTACTGATCCGCCTGTGGGGTTCGCCTTATATAAGCAATCATTGAAGCCAATATGGACATATGGTATTCAACTATGGGGCTGTACCAAAAAGAGCAACGCAGACATCATCCAAAGATTTCAAAACAAAGTGCTAAGGAATATCGTTAATGCACCCTGGTACATAAGGAATAATGACCTCCACAGGGATTTAGGAGTGGAATGTGTCACAGATGAAACTAGCAAAAATGCACGAAGGCATGAATCAAGGCTTTAACAAAACACTAACCCTGAGGTAGTACAACCTTTAGACAACGCAAACATAGTGCGAAGGCTAAATAGGACAAAGCCATTTGTATCAGCCTAGGTGTATCAGAACACACACATGTAGAAATATATATATATATATATAGTAGGTATAGTATGTATCTGGATATCTGCCTAACATTCGAAAATATGTATATACGAGTGTAATGGAACGACAACAACGAGCGTCGGGGCGCTCGGTGTGAATCTATCCCCCAACGTTTTGAGTGGATTAAATCCCACTTATGTTCTATGCACTTACTTATACACATACGAAGACACTATCATCTGTCGAGAGACGCCAATGGGCGGAACTCTCGAATCGAAAACAAAGACCATAGAGATCAGAAAAAAATTGCTTATTAGTCCAGGTGACTAGATCGCAATATCATCGAAGAGCACAGAACGTGGACTGTGCTCCATCCGAGCCTAACCAACGGTGTCTAAACTCGAAAAAAAAAAAAAAAAAAAAAAACTTTCCGCGAGGTCGTCCTCTATTGCGTCCAGCTGTGGTGAATTCGAAGACTCCGGGCTGGAACGTTGTGTTCCATCCACTCTTCATGAACCAGCTATCTTTGTCGCTGTATGTTAACACTTCAAGCTAAGTCGATGTCATTGTATAGGCCTTATAGTTCGACATAGTACCTTCTCTTCCACTCGCCGTCTATGCAGACGCGACCAACGATCGTTTGAAGAACTTTTCTCTCAAAGTAACCAATGGCATCCTCATCCGATTTTGACAAAGTCTATTCTTCTGCGTCATACAGCAGCTCTGGGATGATTAATGTGTCATACAGAGTTACTTTAGTAGTTCTTGATAGGGCATTGTTACTCAATTGCCTTCTTAGCCCATAGAAACAGCGATCGGCAGGACTAATTCTTCGTCTGATCTCCCCACTGGTATCTCCCCACTGGTATCAGCTTGTAAGTTTCGTACAATTCTTTTAGACCTTGTCTAAGACCTTTCCTGACATCAAACGGTTCAGTGGTGTTCTTTTCGACTTTGATGGAGCAGCGAGACTTCTCCATCGTCCTCCTGCACAAACGGACAAGCTTGGCAGAGATGGCGAGACTAGATATGGCTTTGTATAACTCGTCTCTATATACGCTATCGTAGGCTACTTTGAATTCGATGAATAGGTTATGTATATCGATTTTATATTCATGGGTTTTTTTCCAAGATATACCGTAGTACGAATATCTGGTCAATGGTGGACTTTCCGGTCTTAAACCGGACCTACCACGTTATTGAAGATCGGTTTTAGGTAGATATGCTCTTATATGCGATGTTGAGAAGACATACCGGATTTTAGAGGCCTTCCATACTTCAGGATGGGGAAATGATGCTGAGGTTCCATTCATCGGGCATACTTTCGTCCGACCAGATTTTACAAATGAGCTGGTGCATTCTCTTTACCAACTCTTCTACTCCTACCTTGAAAGTTCCAACAGCTTTGGTGGATTTAAGTTCAGGTATCCTTATTCTCACTTTATTTTGATCGGGTTGACGAGAATCTTGACTATCATCGTCACTGTTGTTTGGTGCATTTTGCCTGGCCATTTAGCAGTCTGCAGAAGTATTCCTTCCATATCCTCAGCACCGACTGCGATTCTACTTCTATGTTACCATTTTCGTCCCTGTGGGCTTCTGTTCCGGCTTTGGAACCACGGTATGTTCTTTTTACTTGTTGGTAAAATTTTAAGTAAATTTTATCATTGGTCTTAAAGAAATAACATCTCTTTAGAAATTGCCAGGTGGAAATGTGGAGCACTACCCCTAAACACTGAATTTCAGTTGAGTTGCAATATATCCCAGCAACTCCCGACCTATAATAGGTCTCAACGGAAAAACAATGGCTCGAAATGGCTTGCGGATAATCTTTCTCTATTGAATAAGAATTGCAATTGGTTTCTAAAAATAAAAAAATAAAAAAAAACAGTGTCACAAGCAGGACATGAAACTCCTAGCTTTCATAAACCATTTGCTTTTGTTTTTCACAAGAGTGAAATGGACCTATAGTCTTACTCTCTATTTGAAGGGCAGAACTGAGAAGCTTTTTCATGACAGTACTACTTCAAGATGTTGGTCAAATGCTCGTGAAACGTTTGGACGTGAAAACATTTTTATTTCCTAAGACCTTAACGCACTAACAACTAAACACTAAGCCACAGCCCCCTGTCTAGCTGGGACGTTAAGCTCTGATTAACTATGGAGTAGATGGCTTCCCAAACTCCAAACTCTTACAAATAGAATATGTAAAGCAAAACATCGGTGAGTAATGTAGCAACTAACAAATCTATCTTTATCTATTTTGGAAAACCAGATGAAAGTGCTCACGAATCCGGAGTGGGTTTTCTTCTTATACCAACCGCAGGTAAATTCCTCAACTTTTGGAAATCTTTTAGTGACCAGGCAGTCAAATTCTCTACCAACGTTTGGCCCACACTTAGGTAAACCACATGATTCCCTACCTTATGATAGCACTCGTACGTTTTTGTCCTGAACGCGTTTGCAGAAAGTAACAGTACTGACAACACTGACAACACTGACAATACTGTGATCTCGGTAGGTAATGTGGCGGTCCAAAAAGAACTCAATTAGCGCTTAAAGTGCGCCGTTTTGTTACACTGTGATCTCACTCAGCCCGAGGATTAGAAAGAATCACAACTTCAATGGAGGAGAAGGAGAAGAATTTAAAGTGAAGTACTGAAGCGGAAGACGCAGGAAGTAAATAGGAGTGAATCCTAGCGTAAGGGCTGCAATGCCATTGCATGACAATCCATGCAAGCAACAAACAGACGTGGCAAAACGACAGTCTATATAGTGGCAATGCATTGGTGAGCTATCCAAAAAAAAATGAAACTATAGAGTGTGACGATATCGCAGCCGAACTTTTCTGCTTAAAAATTTTAAGTAAAAGTTTTCTTTCACCAAACACCCTTTAAAAAGCAACTTGGTGGACTGTGAGGAATTTGTATTCTTCCTGTGGTCGCTCGGATAGTTCTAGAGCGAGTTCAAGGCTTGTATATGAAAGGGTTTTAGGTACCTGGAAATCATTGAGGCAACGTAAAAGAATGGTAAGGAATCTGGTAACCAACTAACCAAGGCATCTGATAATTTCGATGTACAATCGACAAGGGTGCATACTATAAAAACCATTATTTCTGATTAAAATACGATGGACAACGATTTCTTACTTCAAATATCAGGATTACGCTGACGATATTTAATTGATTGAAGAGGAAGGTAATGAGTTGACTCGCCCTAAGCGAATAGAATACCTCACAAGTGGGACAGATCCTGCGTAAGTAGGGATCAACGACCCGACAAAAGGAATGTTTAGCTTTAGTTTACAAAAGGAAGTCGAATCAGAACGAGCCAAGATAAATGTGATAGTTTCCTTGCAATTGACGAAGTTATCTCACATACCTCCTGCAATTGTAGCTCAACCAGTCAAACATTGTTAGCCATGCTCCTATAATAGAATCATTCCAATATCACAGTTTTATAGCACCCCAAATACGTCTTCATTGTAATCCCACATAATCTGTACGTCTTTATTGCTAAATATCTTGGCGACCCAGCCACAAGTTTTGGTCTGAATAAGCCTCAAGGGCCTCAGTAAATTAAATTTACCTTTACGGCTGTTGATGAGATATCTTTCTGCTTCCCTATCCATACATTCGGCTTATATTCATTTCAAATATACATATATGCATATATACTAATCATAGCAACTGAAATGCAAACAACGTGAAAGAGGCTCTCTGTAATTTCTAAGCCTCCTTGGCAAATACCTTACATCACTTTCATGCATTATGCTTTACCTATAAATGAATACTCAAATGAATGGTGCACCAATTGACCTATAATCAGTCATAAACCACAACATTAGGCAAATATCCACAGACATTCTGCAACTGCTCTACTTTACCCTCGTATCATAGCCTGTCCGACAATTATTTAATTTCCAAACATCAATTTGCGGTTTGTTCCACTTTTCTTTGGTATTTGCTCGGCATCGCGTCCCAACTTTAAAATGCAAATTCAATTAACAACCTACATGCCGACGTACATTTTCTCAAGACATGTAGATCTAAATTTGAAATCTGAGCACAATAGTAACAGTAGCAAGAATACATAAAAGTGAACCATTACCGGCTGTCTGCCATTGTCTTTTGTTTATAGCATACACATTAAAACCACATACATACATCTTAATCGCACGTAATATCCAATGAAATTCAAATGAATTCACTTCCAGTTGCAGAGTAACAACAACAACACGGGTCAACATGAGCGGCTACAGGGAATCTAATAAGCCATGTTCATCAAATTCTATACAATCGAGTAAACCATGTTCTACACCGAAACCATGTGCACCAAGTGATTCGTCTACATCAGTTCGGTCAATGCTTAACAAAGTCAAAGCCCGGTCCAAGACCAAAGCCTGCGAATCCCTTCAATCTATATGTCGATCAGATCCCGGACCATGCACATCAAAAGCATCCACAGGTCGTGCAAGGGGCAGCAGATCAGGAAATTTTGGAAACTCTGTTTCGAGCCAATTTGATGCTTTGAAGCGAATGGACGATACCACAAAGTCCCTACTAAAGGCAGCACTGCTATTTGCCTTTGGCGTCCTACTAACCCGCAGGATGAAGTACATCATTGATCGTTTGAATGTTGCGTAATTGAAATAAATCGAGTTAATGAAATTTAAATGATGGTGTTTTAACTTACTTTTATTCAGATAGCCAACACGGGCAATCCACGGAAACTGCCCAGGTCCACTGTCACGTCCTCCAACAATTCGCGTATTTACCGATAGTCCACAGTATTCTGAATTCAAGAGAATCTGATTTTTAACACCGCCTCCTGCTCCGGCTGCTACTCCTTTCGTACGACTAGTTACAGACTCTACGGTGGGCTCTAGTTTAGAGAACTTAAATCCACTCGGTGGAGGGTAACCATAGAACGCATCAAAACTATCATACTCAAGTGGATCGTATGTCTTGAAAGGTTTCTTCTTGAAGCCTAAATCAAAGTCATCTTCGAAGTCATCGAAGAAAATCGGTGGACAGTTTTTCTTTGTGTGTGGATCCTCAAAGTCAACCAGTCTATTTTGTTCGTAGCTGTGGATCTCCTCAAAGTTATAGTTGATCTTACGTGCTATTTTCTTTCTATTCTTCTTTGGAAATTTGTTGTTGTTGTTATTATTATTGTTGTATAACTTACTGGAGTCCCACACCCAAGGCTGATCATCTGCGATCTCAATTGAATAAGTTTCATCGGAATTATCCGGCTCCGAGGGACAACATACAAGTGGATGGTTTTCAAGGAAGCCACAGGAAGACTTTCGGATCTTATCGTATAGGAAATTTCTATCCGCTGATTGGACTTTGGTTGCCAGGCCTATCATATTCTTACAGTCTCTGAATTTTATACATTTGCAGTCTCGTTTTGAGAAGTAGTTCACATCAAGGTTTGACTTGTCCAGGTTGGAAAAACTGAAGTCTGGTAAACCGATCGTTGCTGAAAAGAAATTAAATTGTAAGTTACAAAATAAGTTACAGTAAGAATATACGAAATTATAAATACATAGCACAAGAGTAATGAAAGCTGGGGCACTACACTTAATACTCGTATATAAACAATTCTTAACTTTCCTGCGACAAGTGGGGTATGAATAGCGATTGGACGGGAAGTTATTTGTTTTAGGCCAGTAGCACGACAGTCAAATTTGTAACCTAGTGCTTAATGTTTCTACTGCATCTATTATAAGTCTTTGTATGTCAAGTTTTCATTGCTAGCAAGACTAGTACTTTTTCGCATCGGCGTATCTCGCCCATAATCACATGAACTTTCTTCTTGGGGATAATCTGGAAAGACTGATCGCAGCTGCATAGAGACAGAAAACTGATCTCATAATAGGTTCTGATGCTAATGCTCACCATAACCCATGGTGCAGTTCGGACGTCAACGTAAAAGGTGAGCTGCTTTTTGATTTCATTTTATGTAAGTACAAGCCTTATTGTGTGCATTATAGGAAATCAACCAACTTTCATTACCAAAAACTGAAAAGAAGTCTTAGATACTGCCCTTGTCTCCGGAAATATCTTTCAGCGGATTAGGATTAGGAAAAGGATATACAAGGTGAACACTCCTTTTCTGATCACCGGTATCGCCAGTTCAGTCTCAATATTGATTCCGAGCTGGATTGCATGATCAAGGGTCTTATCTCAGCCCTCAATAAAGCGATGTCTTCTTCTTGTTCTCTGGTACAATCTTGGGGCAAGAAAATACCAAAATGGTTGACTGCAGATTTCGGTCTTTTAAGTATTGCCTACCGCGGCACGAATCCATAAACCACTCGCAAACGATCATGTCAACTGTGTAGGCTTACTGAAGAAAAATGACGGAACCTACACGACGGACCGTGTGGAAACACTTAGAACCTTACTTCAGGTACATTTCCCAGGCCCGTCTCTTAACACATCTCATGTGTACTCGAACACAGTTAACCACGGGGTTTATGTAGACAGGAGAGTTAAAAGTTTATCTGGAAAAATATTCAGTCCAGAGAAAGTTGAATGGGCGGTAGGCACATTTAGACCTTTTAAAGCCCCCGGCGGTGACGGTCTATTTCCAGCACTTCTCCAAAAGTCAATTGACCTCATCCTGCCGGGTTTGACAGCTTTATTTAGAGCCAGCTACAATTGGGGATACATACCACCCACCTGGAGGCAGGTTAATGTAGTTTTCATCCCCAAGCCGGGCAATAGGCCTAGCGAGCTGCCTAAATCATACAGACCTATAAGTCTAACATCATTCGTCCTCAAGACAATGGAGAGACTCATAGATATCCATATTAGAGACCGGTTAGATCTGTCTAAACCTCTGCACTCGAATCAGTACGCATTCAGGAGAGCCAAATCTACAGTAGGTGCCCTTCACTATCTCGTTAAAAAGATAGAGGGAACACTCAGTTCAAGGGAGATAGCCTTGTGTGCATTTCTTGATATCGAGGGCGCTTTCGATAACACTGGTTACGACTCGATCGCAAGGGCGATCAGTAGCAGAGGTATAGAAGAATCGACCAACCAATGGATCAGGGCCATGCTGGTAAGTCGAATCATTACTTCCTCCTCTGGGGGAGTGTCGGTGTCCATAACTGCAGCCAAAGGCTGTTCTCAAGGAGGAGTTCTTTCCCCCCTGTTATGGTTTATAGTCATCGACAACTTGTTAGTAGATCTTCACAGATCAGGCTACACCACCGTCGGTTATGCTGACGACTTGGCGGTTTTTATCCGAGGTAAACACAGCACGACAATTTCCAACGTCATGCAAAGTGCAATATCTCAAGTTGTAGAATGGTGTAACAAAGAAGGGCTATCCATAAATCCTAGTAAAACCGTTCTGGTGCCTTTTACAAGGAAGACACAGGTCAACCTTGAACCTACCACAATCAAAGGCACCACACTAGTTTATTCCAGCGAGGTCAAATATCTTGGTGTAATTCTTGACAAACGACTTAATTGGAATTCACATATCAAGTCCGCCACTGAGCGCGCTACTAGAGCACTGTGGGACAGTAAACGCCTATACGGCAGAATTTGGGGTCTCTCTCCTAAGATGATACATTGGTTGTACATAATGATGGTTAGACCCATTATCGCATACGCGGCCATCGTCTGATGGTCAAAAACTCTCCAGCAGACAACGGCAAACAAGTTGCAGACGTTGCAAAGAATTGCCTGTCTTGGCATTACAGGTGCGATGCGCACCTACCCTACGACAGCTCTGGAAGCTATTGTTGGGCTTACACCCTTACCAATCTTCATTAGGAAGATGGCTGCTAGATATGCCATCAGGCTGCAGCTAGATCACGAGTATAAGCCAGGTGACCTTGTGGGACATTTAAAGATGCTCAACTCAATCCCTAAAAGAGACATGTTTTGCACTTTACCAGATAATATCTGGTCAGGCAACACTGCTTTGGTAGGCTATTCGAGGTTGAAATATTGGACCGCGAAAACTGGTCCAATGGTGCTCTAACACTGGACCCTAGAAGTCTGGTCTGGTTCACCGACGGTTCGAAAATGGATTCTGGAGTTGGAGTTGGGGTTTTTGGACCCAACACAAAGATTTCGGTAACTATGGGTACGACTCCTACTGTGGTTCAGGCTGAAATCCATGCCATTGAGATTTTCGCCAGACACAATCTCCGCAAGGGGATCAAAGGCGCTAGAATACACATCTTCTCAGATAGCCATGCAGCACTTATGGCACTGTCGTCCAACCAAATGGACTCCAGAACCGTGAAATGCTGCTACGATGCATTACAAGACCTTGCCAAATACAACAGGGTAAAACTCGGTTGGGTACCTGGACACCAAGGGATTGTGGGCAACGAATCTGCAGATGAGCTTGCTAGGGCTGGCTCTGAATCTGTGTTCATAGGTCCTGAACCTTATTGTAGCGTCAATGGGACGACAGCTACAACGCTGATTAACGAATGGGAAAACAAACTTCGTCTAGACCACAGGACTAGTGGGCCAGGTCTAAGACAATCAAAGCGATTAATCAAGCCTTACTCCTATAAGGTAATCATTAACTTAGATAGGGAAAGCATTAAGAAGCTTGTGAGCTTTCTTACTGCCCATTGCGGCCTGAGATACCACCTTAACAAGATAAACCTGTGCCATGAGAAGGACTGTCGGTTCTGTTTAGAGGAAGGTGAAACCTCCGAACACATTCTTTGTGAATGCCCGGCACTACACTGGTTAAGGAAACGTATTCTCCACAAGGAGATACTTACTTCAGTGGAACTGAAATGCTCCGCTACTAAGGACATACTCACTTTCATAAGGGAGGTAGTACGTCTGTTAGATTAACTCCAACCCTCCGATACAATAGATCTTTCAGGTCGCAGTGTCGTTGCCACGCGGGCATGGGTTGTACAAGAGGAAAAAAAAAAAGTATTGATTGTAGAAAACTTTTCAATTATGCTAAAAGCACTAGAGATGCGACTGATTCGGACTTTTACAAAGCATACAGCATACAAAGCAGAATTGAGATAAGCCAAACGAAACTCTTGTAGACACTTTTGCAGCAAAATAGAAGAAACTTCTGAGGCTGAGAAACATCATCTATACAAATCCAATAATGTAAAGCTATCTATAAAAAAAAATAAAAATAGATGGCTCTTGGACGACTTCTTTTGAAAATTCGGTAAATTTAGTACGAATGATTTCGCTGCTGGAGACAATTTTAAGAGCTGTCTAGATTTGGTCTATATTCCAAAAGTATGGAGAAGAGTCAAGGTAGTTTTTATACCCAAAGTTGGGAAATGTTCTCATACAAATCCAAATCCAAAAGATATCAGACCCATTAGCATATCATCATTCCTTTTAAAAACATTAGAACGGCTGTATTAATCGATTGCAGATGCTCTATCAGACCTGAATGTAGGCGAATTGATTAATTTACTGCTTACTGATCGGATTATCAACTCAGAGCTGAGTGGGATGTCTGTTAGAAGATCTATTAGTAGAGGCACTCCGCAGGGTGGTGTTCTAACCCCTCTTCTTTGGAATTTGTTGGTCAATGAACTATTGATAATTCTGGAAGGCAAGGAATGCACACAAGAATTTACGCAAAACGCTTTAAGCAAGCTTACTAGATGGTCGGTTCAGTGTGATTTGGATGTAAACTCCAGCAAAACTGAACTGGTACTCCTCTCCAAGAAATTAAAAATTTCATTCGTCGACCCTCCTTCTCATATTGGTATAAGCTTAACTTTCTCTGATAAGCAACATCTTTGGGTCTTATTTTGGATAGGAAACTAAGCTGGAAACCTAACATTCAAGAAAGAGTCAAGAGAGATACAGTCCCACTTTTCTCTTGCAAAAAAACGATCGGGAATAGATGGAATAGAACTTGGTCATTAGACCGATACTCTACGGGGTGATTGTCTGGTGGCCGGCCTTAGAAAAAACCATAAACCGCGATAATCTAAATAAAGTCCAACAATCAGCTTATTTGTGCATAAGTGAAGCACTGTGTACAACGCCCTCTGCATCACAGACAAATGGTAGCTAGTGCAACCGTTCGCCTTAAAGCAACATCACATTGGCCAAGAAAAGAATTTGGCCACGCCTCTATTCTGAATAATCTCAAGATCGCTTCCGAAAACATAGACTGCACCACTCCAAAGTTACATTTTGACAAAAACTTCCAAGGAACCATACCTAGGTCATTCTGGGAGGAAGAGGTTTTTCTGGAAGACAAGTCGATTCACTCCTACACCGACGGATAAGTGTAGGTGTTTTCTCCGATAGGCTTAATCTTAATCTCTCCTTCTGTCTTCCAAATAATTATAGCGTATTTCACACGGAGATAATGGCAATTAAGGAAGTATTATCTTGGCTAAAGGAAAACGTTATATCTGTTAGAGATATCCGCATCTTTTCAGACATCTAAGCAGCAATCACATCCCTGGAATCGATCTCTATAAATTTTTTAGTAGCTGTACATTGTCGATCGTCTCTCACAGAGATGACGGAACAGCTTAATATTCACCTGCGTGGGTGCCAGGGCATAGGGAAATTTCGGAGAATTGTAAAGCTGATGAACTCGCTGGAATAGGAACAACTATACCTTCCTTCTAAATAAGGATACTCTAGGTATACCGGTCGGTACTTGCAAACTCAAATTTAAGCTAGATGCAATCGAAAGAGCAAATCTTATGTGGACGTGTGAAACAATACCATATGTCTAGCGACAAAACATATTTGACCCAAGCTTTTCGAATCTGATTTCTCTCAACAGATTACATACTATATTGGCGATACAATAGGCGTCTTCACTGGATACTGTCTAATAGGCTAGCTTTTGTTGCAAACGATTTTTGTAGAAGCGGTATGGACAAAGAAGATCTTTGCACATATCCAGCTCTTTCCAATAGAAGGAAGCACCACTTACGAGCTCTCTACTACAACTAATTAGGCGATCTGATAAGCACAGATATATGAAGCCTCGTACGCTTCATCCGAAGCTCAAAATGGTTTTAACGAGTAGGTAAGAATCACATGATCCACGTGGAATCACAAAGGACGTACGAGTAGCTCTGGTCTAAATGTGTTTGCGTAAGCTGGCAGCCATTTCAACCTAGTTTAACCTAACCTAGCTGGTCTAGTATCTTAATACTAAGCTATGAAGAGCGGTATCTTAGATAGATAGATGTATATTGTTGAGAGGTGCAAGTGCACTGCGACCTATAAAAGATCTATTGTGCCCCCTTACTAAGGTTCTAACCGATGATATACTCGGTCTAGAGCACTTCCTCCAGTCCAGCTGCTACAGCAAACCGGAGTATCTTCAGTGGATCCAGCGAAGGCAAATCCGTTTCTGATAGGAGGTAGGCACCAAGGTGATTCCTTCTTTTGTGGATCAGTGCTTCGCATTCCATAAGAAGGTGCGCTGGTGTTTCTGCGAAGTCCCTGCAGAATCTGCAGTGTCCGTCTCCCTCTATTCCCAGTGTCCTAAGGTGCTCCTTAAGTCTGCAATGACCTGTTAACATGCCCGCCAAGATGCGAAGCCGATTCTTACTAACTCTTAGGCAGGCTCTGCTTCTTTTCTGATTGTATTTCCCCAGAAATTCTTTTGCCTGTCTTATTTGGGGGATATCGTCCCAATGTTTGGCCCATTTGTTCTCTTCTTCTTTCCTTAAGTCTTCCCTTATTTTGTGGGGTCCTATCCCACAGAAGGGTTTCTGGTCCAAGGAACGGCGTGTCTGATCCGTTTCTAGCTAGTTCATAAGCTGCTTCGTTCCCTTCTACTCCTACATGTCCTGGTACCCAATAGAGAGTTACTTTATTTGTTTCTCCCAGTTTGTTGATCCTGGTGAGACATTCCCATACCAGTTTGGATCTGATCTCATGCGAGGTCAGTGCTTTAATAGCGGCTTGGCTGTCTGATAGTATCGCGATGTCCTGCCCGCGATATTTCCTGTCTAAGTTGAGTTGCGCGCATCTTTGGATCGCGTGAACTTCTGCTTGAAATATACTGGGGAATATTCCCAGTGATTCTTAGTATTTAGTCCTGGGCCCGTACACTCCTGCCCCAGTGCCAGTAGATGTTTTCGATCCGTCTGTGTACCATTTAATTGTGTGTTGTTTGAGTTGGTATTTATCGGATTCGCTGCTCCAATCTCTTTTGTTGCTCAGCTTTGAGTCAAATTTCCTTTCAACGCAGTATTTCTTGACCATATCATCTCTGGGCCAGTCCAGAAGCGGCACCGATTTGGATAGGGTTACTCGCTCTTTATTTGCGATGCATGTTCCTTTCCCGATGCCCTCTTTGCTGATTCTTAAAATGGTCTCCTTGGCGATTCGTTCTAGCACTATGTGTAGTGGAGGTATCCCTACGATCACTTCTATAGCTTCTGTGGGACAGGTTCGCATGGCTCCTGTTATACATATGGTATACAGGCTAATCTTTGCACTTTGTTGAGGGATGTCCTCGTCGTGGTTAGTCTAGATCTGTTGACCCATGCCACTGCCCCGTAAGTGATGATGGGTCTTACTATCATCAGATACATCCACCTCAGTGTGGCTGGGCTACAACCCCAGGTCTTTCCTGAAATGGTTTTGCACACCATAAGTGCTCTGGTGGATTTGGTTACCACAGTTTCTACATGTTATCTCCAGAGGAGTTTGCTGTCTAGTGTTAGACCTAGACCTGATCCCTTCCAACAGGATGGGTTGCATACGCTTTAACTGTATTTTCTTGGTTTTACACCACTTCTGTGTGATTCGTAGACCCCTCTGAATGATTTCGCATAGCGTTTCTTCAAATTTTCCTCTTGCGACAATTACTATTTCGTCGGCGTACCCCTGGCACGTAATGCCGGCACCTGTCAATTTGTGCAGTAGTTCATCTGCTACTAGACTCCACATCAATGGTGATAATACCCCTCCTTGTGGACAGCTTCTAGTGGTGCTTATTGTGATGGTTTTTTGACCCACCTCTATCTCAGCAGTCCTAGTTCTTAGCATCTCACACATCCAGTTACTTGTGGTGTGATTTACTCCTTTTATTTCAAGACCCCTCCTAATTGCTTCATGGGAGGTGTTATCGAAGGCTCCTTCGATGTCTAGAAATGCGCATACTTGCTCTCCAGTGTATCCTGACCCAACTTGTCAGCTGGTAGAGCGCAGTTTCGGTGGATCTTCCTGCTCTGTAGGCATGTTGATTGTGGTGGAGAGGTATTCTTTCCAGCACAGTCATTCTTAGGTGATTATCTATGACCTTTTCTAGCGTCTTTAACATGAATGAGGACATGCTGATGGGTCTAAAGGATGAGCGGTATCTTACTTTTACGAAAACGAAATGAGCCTTCGAAATGATTATTGCTCTTCGAATGAAGACTAATAACATGTTGACAACCTTAGCTTATCGTACTTGACAATGGAGGCGGAGATTTCAAAATACTACATCACTACACTTTGAGAACGAATATGGTATATCAAGTGGACATCATGGGACTGGATAAAGTAAGATAGCATGTATGTGTCATAACAAGGCTGGCAGGAAGCAGTGCCTTTTTCTATCATTTGTATCTGTCCGCATCTACTTATAGAAACCAACATCAAATGAAAGAAACCACAATAACAAAAAAGAAAGACTGGATCAAAACATTCCATCCAGGCGGAACTGGGGAACGATGTGTTGGCGTTAATGAGCTAGGTCGCTCTCCTCAATTAAATAGCGCTGGTTGAGATAGAGGCCGATTATGGTTGTTGCTTAGGTTAAGTTAGGTTGGCTGTCCGCAGTGCAGACACACTTAGACCAGTGAAGGTCCTTTGTGATACCATGGATCAACTATTAGGTCATTCAGGGACTAACAAGACCAACCGGACCTTTTGTAAAGCGATGGATGTCTAAGGACGCCAGATCGCCGAGGTCTTCAAGGAAGAGGGACCCTAGATGGAGCATTCTTTTATGCGACAGGGCAGAAGGTGAAGGATGATTTCCTCCTCCTCCTCGTCCCTTCAGCTTCTGCAGAAGTCGTTGGAGAAGAGGCCAAGTCTTCTTACGTGTTGGCCTATAAGACAGTGTCCAGTGAGAACCGACAGCGCAGCTGATCTATGATCGCTTTAGCATGACCAGCTCGGCACTACGTTTTTGGTCCAACCTAGGCCAGATCTGTCTCGAAATGTGAAATGTAACACATTGAGTCGTTTTCCCATCTAAGGTTCGTCTTGCTAATAGCGTTCAGCTTTAGTAGATGCTTACATGTAGCGAGGGGCATACCCAGGGCTTGCCTATCAGGCAGAATCCTTAGAGTAGTACCCTGCCTGGCGAGCTCGTCCGCCCTGCAGTTTCCTGTGGCCTAGCACCCAGCATAGGTGAATGTTGAACTGCTCTGTCATCTCCATAAGAGATAAACGACAGTTTAAGGTGATCTTTGAAGTGAAGGAGCACGATTCCAGGGCCTTGATTGCCCCTTAGCTGTCAGTGAAAATGCTATTATCCCTGACAGATAGTACAGACAGGACAGAGCTTCCTTAATCGCCATGATTTCTGCCTGAAAAACGCTACAATGATCAGGGAGGCGGAACGAAATGCTCAGATTGAACTTTTCGGAGAAAAGACCACAACCCACCCCACCCTCGGTCTTAGAGCCATCTGTAAAGAAGTGAACCGAACTACCATCGGCAGGGGGTGAGGTGTCCCATTCATCCCGTTCCGGGATGCTCGTACGGAAGTTACGGTCAAATCTCAGTTTCGGTGCGGTGTAGTCGGTATTTTCCTGCTTGAAGTTGAGAAGATCAAGGATCGAGGAGTGGCCAACGCGATAGCTAGACCACTGAGAGGAGGCTTTTAGACGGATGGCCGCACAGGCAGCAATCTGTTTGCCAAAAATATCTAAGGGTAGCAGGTTGAACAGAACCAGTATAAGCGTATTAATAATCCCTTTGGCACGCGCAAATTATAAAAAAACAAAAAAAAAATGTCCAGTGCCGCGGAGGAAGTAGTTCTCAGTGCACCACTAGCCGTATTTTATTATCACCCAAGATCCATATAGATCACACGACGAAAATAAAACGATCCGGATCTGGATCAACGAAATTATTTTCCTTGTGTCTTGTAGTGTGGTTGTGTAACCTACCAAGGAATAAAAAAAAAAAAATTTCTAGATCACGAAATTGATCCTGATAGAAAGCAAGATCTCATATTGTTGTTGTATTGCATAGAAACCAATGATCCATATGGATCATGAGTGATAATAAGATACGGCTACTGATGAAAATGTGTGCAGATCTTTGCACCTAAGCTAGTTGAGTGAGGTGAACAGCCCTGTCATACGATCACGTCTTAGAGTAGTGCAAGCCTGATAACGGACACGTACAGCCAATGAGTGATTTGACATTTCATGTTCTAGCTCCTACCTATAGTCTTTTTACAGGAATATGCTCCGCCCAGCTCTGTGTTTATAATCCTGCATGTAAGCAATTGATTGATCACCACTGCGAGCGAAGTATCCACTTTCAGAATTGCAAGTGCGTCGGTAATCGCCTTTGATTTGACATTTTTAAATGCTCCCTCAATGTCAAGGAAAGCCACCATAGTGCTCAAAGATTTTTTAATGATGCGCACAAGCGAATGTAAGGCTGTCTCAACCGATTTGCCTTTGCAGTACACATGTTCGGACGGCGAGAGCAAAGCTGGGCTAATACTTTCCGGAATGTGGATATTAATTATCGTTTCTAAAGTTTTAAGTAGAAAGGACGATAGATTAATAGGTCGGAGATCCGTTGGTTCAACGTGCGAGCTCTTTCCTGCCTTAGGTATGACGACGACTTCAACCTCGGTCCATAGTTTGGGAATATAGACCAGATTTAGACCGCCCGGCATGATGGCTTTGAGCCATGGAAGCACAATGTCCTCGCATTGCTGAATTTCTGCTGGAATAATACCATCTGGTCCTGGGGACTTGAAAGGTTTGAAACTGCGCATGGCCCATCGGATCTTTTCTGTAGTTACTAAAACTAAGGAGTTGCTGCATGGTTGAAGGGAAGTATTTACCGATTACGAGACAGCAGCAGGAGAGCTACCAGGAAAGTGAGTATCCAGCAAGATGTCAATGGATTCCATAGCAGAGGAGGTCCAGTGACTATCCGGATGCAAAAGGTAGCTGGGTTCTTACTTATGCGAACAAATATTCTTGAATTTCCTAAGACGCGTTATCATGAAATTAGGTGATACAAGTTGCGGAAAACCACCCCGACCTCCTCCACAACATAGAGGGTGATCAAGACTGAACCGGGAATACATTTTGGGATCAACTGGAGCTATGAGTGGAAGGGGCGGGTCAAGATAAGACTCTGAACATGAAAATGATGTAAGTCAATCAGCATGACAGTAAGGGTCTGAAAGAAGGGATTATACGTGGTTCTAAGAGCCAAATGAAGGTAAAATAAAGACACGCATTTTAATAAATAAAAAAATTTTCATTATTGTCATTATGTCGCTGTACTTGGTTTAGCACCACCAGGACTCATCGAAGTTTCGCCCAATTAAGATGAAGACGCTGATTTCATAGAACATTTTGAGGGCTCTGGTGCGAACACTGACTGCAGATAATAGGACAGTTGTAATATCTATACACAAGCATAAGACGTGGGTGGCATTTTATCATCCAACTTCATCATTTGGCTAAAGGTAGTCCAGCAACTTTTGTTACTAGATACATGTAAGGAGTACTAGACACAACAAAGATGCTTTATCTGTTGATAGGCATTTTGTTGGTATGCTAAGCAATAGATTGCAGTATATAAACCGAAGTAGACAAATCTCAATAGTGACTCAACAGATATGCATACAACAATAGAAATTTTTACACAACCTTGCACAAAACCTTCGAGACAAACCCGTAAAAACTGAGCAAAGACTTCATACATAACTTTGGGAGACGGTATATTGGGGCATATGACCTTTAACACCGCAGAGTTCCAAATCTACAAACAAACGAAACTCGTTCACATCATCAAAAGTATACGATACTACCGTGCAAAATGATCAAACTAGACAGGGTAAAGCTGTTCACTTTAGATCGCGCGAAATATCTGAACTTAATACTAGGAAGAAAACTGATTTGATTTAGGAGGAAGGAGAAGAGTGGAGGTCGCTAGTCTAATATATTGTAACATAACTATCTAAGGGCTTTTCGCAACGTTGGATCACAGAAAAACTCAAGAGAATTCCTTAAAACCACACATCATGGCTAAATGGTGGGTTTTCTTTGGTCATATTCTTCCGAGAAACCGTGATATGAGGACCAGGACTTTCAGATTCGAATGTATGTAGATTTAGAGCCGATCTATTCGTTGGATGTGGCATACTTGAACAACGTGAATATCTTCTAATAAACCGTAGCCAGCCATATTAAATATTTAAGCAGGTAGTTCTTCAGTGGTGGGCAAAATGGCATCATCACCTCCTCGCGGTGCCCGCTGGATAGCTATTTGATAGTGAACTAACGATGAGCGTATGCTGAGTCTGACGATATATGTGCAGCTGAACACTCAGACCTGCGTAAGCACATCTGCGTGAACTTCAGCGCGCATATGTCTAACCGGACGAGGCATCTCTTGTTGACCTGATCGGCTGAAATATGCGTCTCAGAAGTCTAGCAAGAGGTCCTCAGAAGGAGGACGTGCGGCGGATGAATTCTCCCGATGGAATCAACGGTGACGTCTACAGACCAGCGGATACCTTACCGGAGCTACTTCAACATATTTGGAGCTGAGGTCTGTAAGGATTTTCAATACTACGTCAGGGTATTGAAAAAGAGATGGTGGCGGATGAACCCTTAATGGGCCAACGGCAGCGCTCATATCCATCATATCATATCTTGTCCTAGGGGTACAAAAAAAAAGGATCTGGCCCTCCAGGTTGGTGGTTGTGCCGTCGGGTTAACTTCCCTACCACGTAAAAAAACCTTTGGTTACGAAGCAACCAACAGCCTCGGATACGGATGATCTTACTGTTGACGACCCATGCAAACGTAAAAAGGACAACGATCTTCGTGTCTGCACATGGAATGTTAGGTTCCTCTACAAACCACGTGCAGCCGAACAACTTGCGGAGGCCCTAGAGTGTCTCAAAGCAGACATTACCACCATCCAAGAAGTGCGATGGGATGGGCCGGGCAAAAGGAGTATGTAAAACTGCGACATCTACTATGGCGATTGCTACAGACAAAAAGGACAGCGTCTATTCGGGTGCGGATTTGTCATTGGAGGCAGACTTAGGCAAGAAGTCTTGAGTTTCCGGCATGTGAACGAGCGCCTTATGTCTATCCGTATCAAGGCTAAATTTGCCAACATTAGCCTAATATGCGTTCACGCCCCTCACGAGGAGAAGGACGACGCGACAAAGGACGACTTCTACCAGCTCTTGGACAAGACGTATGAGCAATGCCCTAGCCGCGACGTTAAAATTATCCTAGGCGACTTTAACGCAAAGCTAGGAAGAGAGGAAGTCTTTAGTAGCGTGGTCGGAAAGCACAGCCTGCACGACAACACGTCCGGCAACGGACTCAGGCTAATCGACTTTGCGGCGGGGCGAAACTTTGTCGTAGCTAGTACGCGGTTCCCTCGTCTCGATATTCACAAAGGAACATGGCTCTCCTTTGATCGAAAAATCGTCAACCAAATCGATCACATTGCGATCGACGCAAGGCACTCTTCCAGTATTCTGGGTGTTCGGACTTTCCGAGGAGCCAACGTGGACTCGGATCATTACCTAGTTGCAGCCAAGGTACGGATGCGGATATCCACAACGGAGCGAAATCAACGAAATACTGTGAGGAAATTTGACGTCGAAAAGCTACAATCGCAAGAGATCGGCAGAACCTTTGCCGATCGTGTTTCTTCTAATCTCAATCTAAGTCCTATGCTGCCAGCAGCAAATGCGGAAGACCAGTGGCAGCGTTGCCAAAAAGCCATCAGAGATGCCGCCTCTGATGTACTGGGTTTCTCTCGCCCACCACAACGAAACCCCTGGTTTGATGAGGAATACGGGCAAGCACATGCAGCAAAACAAGAGTCGTACAAAGCGGCGCTGCATAGAAGGACTGCTGCTTACGAGCTCTACGTGCGCAGGAGAAAGGATTAACACCGACTTCTCAGAAAGAAGAAAAAAGAGCATAGGAAGCGCTCGATCGAGGAGATTGAGAGACTTTATTGGAGGAATAATGTTCGAAAATTTTACCGAAGGGTAAAAAGAACATGCCAGGGTTTCAAAGCCAGAACAGAAGCCTGCAGGGACGAAAATGGCAACATAGTAGTAGAATCGCAGTCGGTGCTGAGGATATGGAAGGAACACTTCTGCAGACTGTTAAACGGCGATGATGATCAATATTCCGCTGTCAGGCAGAATCAGCCATTCAACAGTGACGATGGGAGTCAAAATTCCCGTCAACCCTGTAAAATCTGTTTGGACGAAAGTATGCCCGATGAATGGAACCTCAGCATCGTTTGCCCGATCCTGAAGAAAGGAGACCTTCTAAACGGCGCCAACTACAGAGGTGTAAGTCTCCTAAATATCGCATATAAGATCCTGTCTGCCGTATTATGTGAACGCCTAAAACCGATCGTCAACAACCTGATAGGTCCTTATCAGTGCGGTTTCAGGCCTTGAAAGTTCACCATTGACCAAATACTATATTCACACTACGGCAGATCTTGGAAAAACCCCATGAATATAAAATCGATACGCACCACCTCTTTATCGATTTCAAAGTTGCCTATGATAGCGTGTATAGAGACGAGTTATACAGAGCCATGCCTAGTCTTGCCATCCCTGCCAAGCTCGTCCGTTTGTGCAGGATGACGATGGAGAACTCTCGCTGCTCCATCAAAGTCAGTAAGAAGATCACCGAACCGTTCGATGTCAGGAAAGGTCTTAGACAAGGCGACGCGCTATCATGCGATCTCTTTAACATAGTGCTTGAGAGAATTGTACGAAACTCACAAGCCAACACCGGAGGTACAATCTTTTACAAGTCTGTACAACTACTCGCTTATGCCGATGACATTGACATAATCGGAAGAACTCAGCAGGCCGTCAATGGGGCATTTACGAGTATTGAGAACGAGGCAGCAAAGATGGGTCTAGCGGTCAATGAAAGCAAAACAAAATATATGCTGTCTACAAAAAAGGACACCCAACATCGGCGTCTTGGACAGAGCGCCACAATAGACAGATATAATTTTGAGGTAGTAAAGGATTTTGTCTACCTGGGCTCTATGGTCAGCTCCGCAAATGACATGAGTGGAGAGATCACACGGAGAATTACTCTTGCCAATCGTTGTTTCTATGGGCTAAAACGGCAATTGAGTAGCAAAGCCCTATCTCGAACTACTAAGGTAACTCTTTACAAGACATTAATCATCCCAGTCCTGCTGTATGGAGCAGAGGCATGGGCTTTGACAAAACCGGATAAGGATGCCCTTGGTTATTTCGAGAGAAAAGTTCTTCGAGCGATCTTTGGTCCCGTCTGCATAGACGATGAGTGGAGGAGAAGGTACAATGCCGAACTATACGGCCTGTATAAGGACATCGACTTAGCCAGAAGAGTTCACATATAGCGACTAAGATGACTGGGTCATTTAGAGCGGATGGAGCCCAACGTTCCGGCCAAGAAAGTCTTCGAAGCCACCCCGGACGGACGGCGCAGTAGAGGACGACCTCGCGGTAGGTGGCGCAAACAAGTGGAGGGGGACCTCAACCAACTTGGCGTGCGCAACTGGAGGCAGCTGGCTCGTAACCGTGCTGGCTAGAGAGGTTTGTTGGTTGAGGCCCAGGTCCACCCCGGACTGTAGCGCCATCTAAGTAAGTAAGTAAGTAAGATCCAAATCTACAAACAAACGAAACTCGTTCACATCATCAAAAGTATACGATACTACCGTGCAAAACGATCAAACTAGACAGGGTAAAGCTGTTCATTTTAGATCGCGCGAAATATCTGAACTTAATACTAGGTAGAAAACTGATTTGATTTAGGAGAAAGGAGAAGAGTGGAGGTGGCTAGTTTAATATATTATAACATAACTATCTAAGGGCTTTTCGCATACGTTGGATCACAGAATAACTCAAGAGAATTCCTTGAAACCACAGATCATGGCTTATTGGTGGGTTTTCTTTGGTCACATTCTTCTAAGAAACCGTGATATAAGGACCAGGACTTTCAGATTCGAATGTATGTAGATTTAGAGCCGATCTATTCATTGGATGTGGCATACTTGAACTACGTGAATATCTTCTAATAAACCGTAGCCAGCCATATTGAATCTTTAAGCAGGTAGTTGTTATTCAGTGACTTGGAAATCATAAACCCCAACAAAATATTTAATCTTGGCATGAAAGATGTGAGATGCACTTTGAAGGAAGTATTTAAGTTTATATACCTTTTATAAAGGCTCTAAAAGCAAAGCTATAAGTCCATAAGAATTTTTTTTAAATAGGCTAGCCTACCTTACGTTACCTAATATTGGAATAATCATAAATTTCTACTGAATAAATCTCATAAGTGCAGGTAAACAATGTTTTTTTTATAGTTTGCGCACATTCAAAGGGATATTAATACCCTTAACATGTTAACACACAGTGCGGACGTTGAAAAGGATAAATAGAGAGAGAGACAGATTTGGTGTAGCCATTTGAAGCTCAGTTATTTATGTTTCAGAGAAACTCCGGGGGTGGAGTTCAGATAACTGGGGAGATTTTTGTTATTTTTTGCCTTTGCTTCTAATTTACAGTATTTTTTCTCGATAATCGATGTTATAGGCAAATTATCATCAACAGAGCGAATAATTTTTCCAGCCATATGAACAAGCTACTTGTGTTCGCGGTAGTGTTCACATAAGCTTTCGTGATTGATCGGACTGACTTTATATATTTCATGAGAAATAAATGAATGCTTGTTGACGTCAGGATTTGAACCATGAAGCATTAGCGTGGCAATTGATGACGTTACCCCTACACCATTGCCACCCCCAATATTAATCAAAATATGTCATATAGAAGTGGAAAAACACATAGAGTTCAACTATCAAACATCCGTAGTGTGTGTCACTACTCAACATAATAAAAGGTAACCATAAATTGTGGTTTTGTATACATAAAATTATGAAATTGAAACAGAGACACTTTATATATATATTTTTTTTTTTTTAATTGTGGTTTTATTTATTTGGTCAGACACACAATGCAGCTGTTGAACTTTTACAGGAAATACCACTCAAATAAACAAAAACAATTCAACTTAAGCATTTTCAATGGACTTAGTTATGTTCACTCAATTGATGATGAAAATATATTAAATTAAAATCTATTAACTCAGTTAACAGTTCCCAATATGTTGATTTTATTATCAACTTTTGCAAAATTCACCGCATAATTGTGCGAGTTTTATATTTCATTCAAATTTTAACAAACACAATCGTTGACCAATTAATCAAACAGCCTATCGTATTATATTGCAAAATCACTTATTGTTAAATGATTTAACATAATAAATAAAAACAAAAACTTCATCTACGCCGATCAAAATCATATCAAAATTCATTTTAATTTGAGTTAATGATGTTTATAAATATTCCTAATATGACCCAGATATTCCATGAGCACCTACGAGTATGTGCACCTTTTCAGAAAATTTCCCAATAAGATTTATCCCAAAGTTCGCAATCTATATTTCGTTTAATGTTATGAAGATACTTCAGAATTTAACATTAAGGTGCTTTGACCCCTCGTTTATCATAAAACAAATAAATAAGAAAAAAAAATTCCAATAACCGGGTATGGTGTGAAGAATAAAATCAACAAAACCTCAAGCCCTGAGCATAGTCTGTATCCGAAAGAAAGTGAGTCATTTGGGCAGACCGGTCACAATCAAGGTTTTCATATACTATCAGCTTGTCTCGGTGGAATGAAAGAAGGTTTTCTGTGGTTTTTTTGTTCAGCGTTATATTATTTATTGGATATAAATAGATTGCATGTGCAGGGTTTTTAAGTCTGTGTTTATTGGTATCGGCTTTATGGTAAAACCAGATCAGAGATTAATAATGTGTTGAGCTATGCTGATATGATGACAAACGGAAATGTCTGGTCCAACGGTGCGGCGGTTAAGATCCGTCGTAGAATCTTGTCGTATAGTCTGGGTGACCTTGGCCTAGAAGGCACTGAGCACATCTTTTCCGGAATACAGCAACCCGAGAACGATGTTCTTTTTTTGTTTTTTGTGAAAAGAATTATGTACTCTCAATTTGTTAAGTAATTTAGATTCTTGTCAAAAAATAGTTTTTATTAGTCATAAAGTAAGTGGACCACAAAGAGATTTGGGGTGGCAACAATTTGAAATGTACAAACAGGTCGTTAAGTGTGATTTACATAAGTGGCAGGTGAATTTGTACTTTAATAGGATACAAGATCTTTTTTTTTTAAGAGCAATCAAAATATTCTTGTAGGTGTAGGTATACGAGTATACATGGGTAAGTAAAGTGGTAAATCCAGGTGAATGGAGGAGATATAATTGATTTTGACAGGCATTATGTTGGTCATTGTTAAGATCTGCAATATGCTATCTGTGATGTATACGGAAGTAAAATGGGCTTCATAATCCCGGATAAACATACAGAACTATAGCCTGCAGATTGTCTACAATATTGGATGTGTTGGCGGATGTACATATGTATATACGCGTGAACATGTAGATAGTAAACACTTCAGACGATGGATTATATTTGTAAAGTGGGGAATTATTGCAGTTTTATAACTCCTTTATCCAGAACGGATAGTGGTAATGAAAAATTCAGGGATTTCTGGTTAGTGGGATCAGAAGACACCTCAATTATTGACCTCTGCTTTATTAGGCGCAATTCGAACCGATATAGAATAGACACTTGGTGAAATCTTCCCAAGCCAGACATTTTGGTGACATTTCATCACTAGCATTTCTATGTGTTCTACACTACTGCGTCGAATTGTGGCAACCCTCGACCTTTCAACGGCCACTCGCACACCTGGCCGTGTACAAGAATATCATTCTATCAAGATTCATTTTGTTACATTGCAAGCAATCTTTGAAACTCACTTCCAGGCGAAATATTTCCAGAAAACTACGAGTATAATCTGCAACAATTTAAATGCATAATCAACAGACATCTGCAGGCATCTCGGTATGCTGGCTGAACGTTATTCTAAGGTTTCCCAATAGAAATTTATTTTAAAAAAAACCCTCTTTTCTTGCAAATCTGTTTGACGAAGTTGACTTTACGTTAAAACACGGAAAAGATATAAACCAGACAAGATGCCATTGGGACCGCAATGTGGTAAATAAAAGACTGTCGAAAAGTCAAGTAACTTACGACAAAAGGTTCTGTAGCGACATTGCAGCACTGAAAGCGAAATACCAAGAAAAAAAGAAAAGGTGCAGGCAGTCCAAGGACTAGATGGCCCATGAATAGACCAATACGCTGAAACTCAGACGCATCCAAAAGAAGTTACACTAATAAGCCTAGTTTCTTTATTTTTCAAAACGTCCTACCAGCCGATCATATCTACATTCAGGGCCAGCAGTTTAGTCTAGCAGCCCTTCCGGGCATTGAAAAAGCGTTCAATAATATTGGAGTTAGCGCTATAAGGCAAATACTTTACTTCTTAAACATAAATCCATTGATCTTGAAACAAGACGCATGATCTCACATGCTGTGACTTCCAAAGGAACCTCTTATAAAGGATTTATTAATTTATTGTAAATTTTAGTTATAAATAGCATTCTACTAAAACGAGGGTACAGTGAAAAAGGATTGTAGCATGCGGCGATGAGGATGACAAGAAAATGCATCCTCATTGAACTACTACAATTACAGCTAAATACTCCAAAGAATTGAGAGACTAAATGCAAACTAACCATTAGACCCCAACAAACTGAAGTAATTCTACTCACGAGGAAAATTTTATTCCGACGTTCAAGGAGCCCTCCGTACTAAAAATCATCATCATCTTCTACGATTGGATTTTTGGTAAAAAATGGAAGTCCAAACACTCCATCCATCTCCATCTGCTGCATATATCTATTTCTCATAAATACTTAGAACTAGAACAACTTCGCCTATAGCTATGAAACCAGAAAATGTGTGGAAAAATCAAAATGAAATCGAGCAATTGTTAAATAATAATAATGCGTAATATATAAACATGTTCACAAAATTATTCGCACAAAACAAAACTGAAACAGAAAATAACAAAATTCAGAGCGTGCGGAGCATATCAATAGGGTGTTGTGCCACCGCTAGCCTCAATTACGGCTCGTAAACGTCTTGGCATACTATCCACAAGTTTCTTAGTGAAGTCTGCGCTTATAAGCTCCCATTCCTGCTTGAGGGCTTCTTTCAGAGAAGCTTTGCTGGTGATAGGCCGATTTCTAATGTTTTTCTCAAGCTGAGCCCAAAGATGTTCGATGGGATTAATGTCGGGTGACTGTGGGGGTGTTTTTAGTTGCGAGGGTGTATTAAAAAGTAGCCACATTTTAACGTTATGAGCAGTATGTTTTGGGTCATTTTCCTGTTGGAAGATGTAATCTGACCCTAGACCCAATTTTGTGGCGCTTTGCTGAAGATTTCTTTTCAGGATGTTCATGTATCCATATTGATCCATCTTATAATCAATAAACTCCATTTGTTCTACCCCACTTGCAGA
The DNA here is from genome assembly GCA_945910035.1 of Brachypalpus laphriformis. Classification (NCBI taxonomy): domain Eukaryota; kingdom Metazoa; phylum Arthropoda; class Insecta; order Diptera; family Syrphidae; genus Brachypalpus; species Brachypalpus laphriformis. The sequence goes on from OX246754.1 coordinate 254,731,269, forward strand.
CATACACCCCCACAACATAACGTTACCACCACCGTGTTTCACGGTTGCTTGGAGATTAGCTTGTTTTAGCTCAGTATTTGCTTGTCGCCAAACCGTTTGCTTGCCATCATTGCCAAACAAATTAAACTTACTCTCGTCGCTAGTTCAGCTGAACGACCGAGTGGCAGGTGAGCTGCTAAAAACCGCTCGTATAAGAGTCGGGTGGGTTTTCTGCAGAGTTCGCCGAAGAGTAGTGGTCACGCGCTGCTACAGATGTTTCGGCTATGGCCACCAGCAAGCTAATTGTAAGGGGCCCGACAGAAAGAACCAGGGAATATGCTTCAAGTGCGGAGTACAAGGCCATAAAAAATCCGATTGCAAAGCTATTGCGAAGTGCTGCTTATGTGCGGAGCTGAAGCTCGGGCCAGCACTGCTAGCCCATTTACCAGGGTCGGGAAACTGTCAGGTGTTTAGAGGGGCACTTGAAAAGGCGAAGAGAAGCAGCGCACCATGATGAAAATCCTACAAGCAAATCTCCATAGAAGTCGCACGGCTGACAACCTACTCTTACAACTTAGACTCGATCTTAAAGTGGATGTGGTGGCCATAAGTGAGCAGTATAAAAACAAGGACGGGCCCAGTTGGTTCTCGGATACACTCGGCACAGCTGCAATATGGATACCGGACGTAAAGACGACCCGCATAAAAACCCACGGCGCAGCTAGTGGCTTTGTTTGGGTGAAATGTGATGGAATCACGATATTTAGCTGTTATTTTACGCCGAACGAGAGTATCAGTAATTTTCGAGCAAAGCTAGACCGCTTAGAGGACACCGTGAGAGATATTGAGGGCGGGATCTTGGTTGCCGGCGATTTTAACGCCAAGGCCTTAGATTGGGGGATGCCTAGCACAGACTCACGAGGTAAGCAGATACTCGAGATGGCTGCCAGACTGGGGCTCTACGTGTTGAACGAAGGAAATACACCCACCTTCAGGCGTCCCGGATATACCGAAACAATACCGGATGTTACTTTCGCGTCAGAAGAGCTACTAGCAAAGGTGGAAAACTGGAGAGTCATCGAGGAGTACACCGGGAGCGACCACCAGTATATCGTCTTTGACCTACAGAGGACCCGACGAGTCTCTAACGGACACCAGAGGCGAGCACCGAGGTGGAAAGTCAGCCGGTTAAATGAAGAAGTTCTTACGGCCACGCTAGAGGAAGGGAAGGAAGCCATCCAGGAAATGACGGGGACAGCTGAAATAAAAGCCCAAGCGACGATGCAACTCTTACACCGCGCATGCGATGCGTCGATGCCTCGAGTTAGAAACTCAATGGGAGGGCGAAAACCAGTGTACTGGTGGACGGAGGAGATCGCTGAACTTAGGAGGAGATGCCTACACCATAGACGCAAGGTCACCAGGGGAAGGCGAAGACACACTGAAATCACGGAAGGCGCACTCGCGGAATACAAAACCGCAAGATCCGAGCTCAATAGGGCCATCATTTCGAGCAAGAAACAAAAGTGGGAGGACCTTCGCCGGGAGATCAACAGCGACCCCTGGGGACTCGGCTATAGGGTTGTCATGAAAAAATTAGGAGCGCAGGCGTCACCCCCCACGATGACAGCAGAGCTAATGAAGAGCATAGTAGACACACTCTTCCCGGCCCACCCTGTTAGGTCAATGGAGATCTATCCTGCCCAACAACAAGACATCCCATTGTTCAGCGAAGAAGAGCTGATTCTAGCAGCTAAATCTCTTCAGAACAATAAGGCCCCCGGCCCCGACGGCATACCAGCGGAAGTATTGAAAACGGTTGCCAAAACTTGCCCACAGATACTTCTAAGTATGTATAATGGCTGTCTAAAGGAAGGGATCTTCCTCAAGAAGTGGAAGGTACAACGCCTGGTACTCATAAGCAAGGGAAAAGGAGACCCAGATTCCCCATCAGCATACAGACCTCTGTGCATGCTGGACACGGCAGGAAAACTCCTCGAGAAGATGCTAAAGCCTCGAATCACAGAAGCAATCCAAAGAGCAGGTGGCCTATCCGATCGACAGCACGGATTCAGAAAAGGCCACTCCATGATAGGAGCAATTGAGGAAGTAGTCAAAACCACCCACCTCGCCCAAAGGGAAATCACTACTCAAGGCGAATCGTCGTGCTGGCAGCTCTGGATGTGAGGAATGCCTTCAATTCGGCCAGATGGGGAGATATGTTAGATGCGCTCGAGAACACCTTCAGGATACCGCAATATCTTCTGCAAATTGTGAAGGACTATCTCAAAGACAGGGAACTTCTGTACGACACCGTGGAGGGTACTCACAGAAAGGAAATCACTGCTGGAGCAGCACAGGGCTCAATCCTTGGACCCGATCTGTGGAATATCTCATACGATGGAATCCTTCGCATGGAGATGCCCGACGATACCTTCTTAGTCGAGTACGCAGATGACATCGGTGCGGTGATTACCGCAAGGGACATCGAAGGGGCCCAGCTGAAACTGAACCAGGTAATGAGACGAGTACTCTCCTGGATGGAAGCCCATGGCCTTAGTCTCGCCGCGGAAAAAACAGAGATAGTTCTTCTGACTAGGAAACGGATCCCGACCATTGCCGAGTTCCGTGTAGGTCCAGAAGTTATAATTAGCAAACCAGCAGTAAGGTATCTAGGAATCGCCCTGGACTCTAAACACTCTTTCTGGCAACAGGTTAAGTCCGCATCTGAGCGAGCTGCGAAGGTCACGTCAAGGCTGAGTAAGCTTATGGCAAATATCGGAGGCCCAACAATGAGTAGGCGACGACTCCTCATGTCCATCACCCACGCCATTCTTCTGTATGGGTGTGAGATCTGGGCAGACGCACTTAGACAGGAGAAGTACAGAAAGCAAATTGCCGCAGTACAAAGGCGAGGAGCTCTCCGAGTTGCGAGCTCCTATCGCACATTGTCGGAACCAGCCGTCCTCGTAGTTGCAGGTGTGACCCCCATCGACCTCCTAGCGACAGAGAGGAAGTACGCCCACGACAAGAAGGCGGAAGTAGGGGCTCAACTGGCAGTCGCTGAAGCGAAAGAGCTTACCAAGCAGGCTTGGCAGAGAAGGTGGAGCGCTGAAACGAGGGGGAGGTGGACAGCGAGGCTGATTACAGACGTCACGGCTTGGACAGAGCGGGAACACGGCGAAGTGAACTACTTTGTCACTCAATTCCTAACCGGACATGGGTATTTCAACCGATACCTCCACAAAATGGGTAAAGTAGAGAGCGCAGCCTGCCAATATGGAGACTCAGCGGAAGACGACGCTTTCCACACCTTTTTCGCCTGTAGCAGATGGACAGAGCAGAGGAGTAGACTGGAGTCGGAAATAGGCGATTTTTCCCCGGAAAATGCTATAAGCAAGATGATCTCGAGTACCGACACATGGAATAGAATATCTTCCTTTATCGAGACGGTACTAAGATCCAAAAAGAGAGAGGAAGACGCCAACATTCCCTCACAAATTACATAAAGTAGATAAAAGCCCTACCGGCAAGAATGTATAAACCCGCACCAGGAGCTGAATATGAAAAAGCCGGTCCCCAGAGGGGAAAGAAAACGACACCACTCTGAAGTAATGCGATAAGCGGTTCCGGAGTGGATGGTGTCAAGTAGAAAGAAGGGGTTAAAGGTGGTTTTTTAGTGAGTAGTGAGTCTCACACTACTAGAAACAGAGCGGGACTGTTTCCCGTGCGCATTAGCGTTTTTCCACTACCCCCTAGGCAAAAAAACTCTCGTCGCTAAAAATGACGGACTTCCAAAACTCTCAGCTCTTGTTAACATACTGTTTGGCGAAATTAAGTCTTTTTTTTCTTATTGGTTTCAGAAATGAAAGGTTTGCGACATGCAATTCTGCCATGAAAACAGTGCGATCTTAAAGTCCGTCTTACTGTTTCAGTAGAGATTGGTTTATTCATTATTTGAGTCATCTCCGCGGTCAGTAATTTTACAGGTGTCTTCGGATTTTTCTTTATTTTCTTGATGATGTGCCGCTCATTTGCTGCTGACAATATTTTCTTTCGCCCCCTACCTGGCTTATTCTCCAAATTTCCTTCATTTCTAAACTTGTGGACAATATCCCTAACCACGGTGTAAGATCTTCCAACAAGATCACCAGTCTCGCGGTATGTCTTTCCTTGGCAATCTAGCTTAAGGATGAGCTTTCGTTCTTCCAAAGATGTTTCCGATTTTTTTCCTACCATGTCGCTTTTCTCGAGTTTTTTCTCACTGTATATATTCACAAATATTCTACACTCAATGCTTGTTGCCTCGATCAAGTCATTTAACAGAATGAGTGCAGCTTACAAAACATCCCTTGTGCTTGTGCGAATAATTTTGTGTCTGCTTTTTCCACATAAAATTAAAAAAAAACAGTGGGCACACTACCGTTAGTTTAGATTTCGTTATCTTTCAGCATGAATACAACTAGTTGAACATGCAGAACAAATGTACAAAATAAAATAAAAAAAATTTTTGTGTTGAAAACCAGACCAAGAAAAACGACGCATATTTGGCTAAAAAGTATTTGTGCGAATAATTTTGTGAATGAGTGTATACAATAAGGCTTCCAAACAACAGGAGTTCGAACCCGAAAACTGTCATTACCGAAACTTTTGTAAACATTTTGTGGCTTTAGATAAATGGTCAAGTGATCAACAAAGCTATTTCACCCACAGTCACGAATTGAATATTTAATCCTGATATTCATCGACTTGGACTTCCAATACCTCGATGATTGATTGAATGTGCACTAATCATGACAAGAAGCTACACATGAGCACAATAGAAAAACAAGAAATGTAGCTGACTACACTTAGTAATTACGATAACCATCGTGCCTAGGCAGAATACAAGCTCCGAAGTCTAAGTATAATCAGAAAGAAGGGCTTGAAAAGAAGACCGAAAACCATTTAAAAATTATTCTAAACTCAATGTGGTTCAGGAAAGTGTAAGCCAATGACAACCACTAAGTTCACCAAGTTCTTCAGTTTTGGCATCCCACAATCTGGCATCTCTGTGATCAATACAGACTGTGCAACCACCCCTGCAACCTTGTTTAACCTATCATAACGTGAGAATGGACTATTATGGTATTTTTTCCTTATAGTTATTATTTTTGCCGGGAGTTTAAGATCTTGATTTAAAATGTTCGGCATCCAGATGTGAATAGACTTTTAGCGTTATCCAGGGTGCAGCGCGAGGAGCTTGTCTATTCTTCGCAAACATTGTTGACATTTTCGCCGGAAGTGTTTGACGGCATGAGGGAAAATGACGGTATTTTCGGTAATTTTTAAAATATCGTAGCAGGAAAGCTACTTGGCTACTTTCACTTCCTTCATTTCACAGATTGCATGGCAATAAAACCTGTGCGAAAGTAATCAGTGAGAATTGAGTAACTATTTTGATAGTTGACAGAGCAATGAAACATGCCGCATCGATTCCTGACTAAGGCGATTGCAGTTATGAAATTGAAAATGAGTACCGTGAACCGAGGACTGCCAACCATGTAATAATTTGCTTTCATTCCTTACTGCATTGTAATTTGATGTTGATCGTAGTTATCTTTTCATTACATTCATCAAAGCTGTGTCCTGGCAGGCAGAAAAGTAGAAATCTGCTATATTAGCTTAGATTATTGTCTTTTGTAGGGAGCGCCAAGATTTGTTTGGTTATTGATGGGCTAGTATTATCTTGAGTGTAAAGTTTTACTGTCTGAATTTCAGTTTGGAAAGTGGAAAAGTAAGTTTTTGTTGGTCTAAAATGAGATTCTGGTTTAGTTGAGGTGAGCATGAAATGACGTTAGTTTATCTTCTAGCGATAGCCACAAGTATTTCACTTTCATATCTATTGTTTCACAGAAAAGTAGTCGTATCCATAATTTATAGTTTTTCTTGGTGAAAGGAATAATAGTGCTTTATTAATGTTAAGATCTAACATTTGACATCACTAGGGTGATTACACCCTTTTGTAGGCGTATTTTCACCTGGAAAACGATCAATTGTCAATATGTCGAAAAATAAAGCACAGAGACGGAAAGCGGTGGTCCTAATTAAAGTTACAGTAGCGAGCGACTAAAAATAACTATTACGAATAAAAACATTATTCACTTAATAATTAAGATCAGCTACAACAGATCCGGTTAGCCAAATATTTACCATTATATTGGAAAAATTTGAGGAGCAAACCAAAGTTAATAAAATTATACTTGACAAATTGAGCAAGCTCGAGTTCAAACCTCGCAAGACAATCAAAAAAACATGAATATGAAACAGCTACTTAAGATACTAACGTGGAATGCAAACGGCCTTCTGAAAAAAATCGACGAGTTAGAAGTGTTTCTACGGAAAAATAACATTGACATATGTTTGGTATCGGAAACGCACTTAAAAAAGGGACTTAGACCCAAAATAAAAGGCTACAGCGATTACCATGCGAATCATCCTTCGGCAAATGCGAGAGGCGGGTCCTCTCTTTACATCAAAGACTGTATTAAGCACTCCGAAAACATAGAAATGGAATTTGATTCTATGCAAATAAGCTCAGTCTCCGTAAAAATAAACCACTTAGACTACAACATCGGATCTAGTTACTTCCCTCCGGGATATAAGCTAGTAGAAGACGACCTCGTTCGTCTCTTTGACTCACTCGGACCTAATTTTGTCTTAGGTGGTGACTTTAACGCGAAACACACTTTCTGGGGATCCAGATGCAATTCGACAAAAGGCAGATTATTGTACAAAGCCAGCATGAAACGTGGGGTGAACTTTTTTTCGACAGGAAAGCCAACTTATTGGCCAACTGACAAAAATAAAATCACTGACCTCGTCGACTTCTTTATCGTAAAAGGGTTAACTAAAAATTTGACGGAAATCGAAGAATGCTATGATCTATGCTCAGATCACTCGGCAGTCACTCTGAAAATAGGTGGAAGTCTAGTAAAAAAAGAAGGACCGCCTAGGTTAACTAGTAACAAAACTAACTGGGACGCTTTCAGAAGAGACTGCAAGGAAAATGTTGCTTTAAATGTACCGCTAAAGACACCGTTCGAAATAGAAGAAGAAATCGACAAACTCGTCGAAGCCATTCAGAGCTCAGCGTGGAAAAACACTCCTTTGCGAAAGACAGAAGCGCGGAACAATAAAGTCAAATACCAGCCTGAAATCGAAGACCTCATACGAGAAAAGAGGAGAGCGCGCAAGAGATGGCAACAATCCCGCGCACCACCGGATAAAACTTATCTGACCATCTTTGTAACAAGCTTAAAAAAGTGCTGCAGGACCTAAAAAATCACGAGACTTCTACTTACCTCGAGGGTTTGACCGCTGATAAGTATTCAAACTACTCTCTATGGAAAGCCTTGAAGTCCATTATTATATGTCCCAAGGCAATGGAAAGTCGCCGAAGTTATTATGGTTCCGAAACCGGGGAAATGTGCAAATGACAAGAAATCATATATCATTTCACTTCTGCCAATAATATCTAAGGTCTTCGAGAAACTTCTGCTGAAACGATTGCAACCAGTAATTGAAGAAAGACACTTGATCCCGGATCATCAATTCGGGTTTCGGGTCAAACATTCCACAATCGATCAGGTGTATCGAATAACGAATGGACAAAAACCTGGCGAATAGTCCTCAATGAGACAAAATCAACGCATGTCAATTTTACTTTGAGAAAGATAAACAACTTACCTATATCCATTAACTCGGTACAAATACCTTACGCAATCGAAGCAAAATATTTAGGAATGACCCTAGACGCAAAACTTAAGTGGAAACCACACGTTAAAAAGAAGCGCGAAGAGCTCGAAATCAGATTTAGAGAAATGTATTGGCTACTCGGAAGATACTCGAAGTTAAGCGTATACAACAAACTGCTTCTGTATAAGCAAGTGCTAAAACCGTCTTGGACATATGGTATACAACTTTGGGGTTGTACCAAACCAAGCAATATGGCTCTACTGCAAGCATTTCAAAATAAAATGCTAAGAGCAATCGTGAATGCTCCTTGGTATATAAGAAATAGTGATATTCACAGAGATCTAGGAATTGCTACCGTGAGGGACGAAGTAACAAACTTTGCTCGGAAACTTCGTACCCGTCTTCATTTTCATTGCAATAATGAAATAATCCGTACTATGGACGTGACAAACCTTGAGCGCCGACTACAAAGAACAAGATCTTTCGACCTAGCGCCGTAAGGAAAAACCGCATGTAATGACGGTATTAGTAGGTGCCTTCACTGGAAAGCTACCTACCTAACGCGATTAACACTACAGAAGCGTAAACTACTCGTTAAGGCAACTTAGTCGTAGTCATCACAAAAAATGAAAAAATGAGAGGAACAAATTTCCTACTACTATGAGTACGCGCAGCCGGTTCTCATAGTGCCTCTCTGAGGGGGTGAGGTTTAGCCCGTAGGCATATACTGACTAGCACTGATGGCATTGTCAGATATATGAATCGGGCATAACCAATGGTACGGACCATTGGTATCTTTTGAAGATTCCTGCACCTCCAGGCGCAACCAAAAAAAAAAAAAAAAAAAAAAAAAAAAAAAAAAAAAAAAAAAAAAAAAAAAAAATTCACTTAATTACCGGTTTCGGAAGCTTCAATTTTCTTATCCCTAAGTGTATTCAGCTATGCATTTCAGCATTGGAAAGCAGCATAGGGTACTGCTCAAATCGAGAATTAGTTTTGCCAAAGCAACCGATGAGAAAGAACAATATTTTTCCTGCATTACATATTAACGCATTTTGTCAATAAGCCGGTGGCTAAACTTGGATGTTTGACTGGATTTCGAATAATTAAATCTTTTGTTAAAGAATATTCTCCAAAGGCGGTTAAAATTAGTGATGGGCACAATCGAATGCCTTAAAGAATCGAGACATTACATTACTCGAATGTAATCGTATGATCATTCGAGATATGAGTGTTATATGCATATAGGAACACCCTCCCCAATTGGTTGAATACACAAATAAAGTTGTCGATTCCACTCATATCACGATTCTCGATATTAGATGTGTAACTGAGTAAAATAGGACTCGATCATTCGCTTTGCTACTACCCGCATCTAAAATAAATCGAGTACTATTTTACTCGGATACACATCTTATATCTCAATTCTTGGGGAGTGTGTTTCCATATGCATATAGCACTTATATCTCGAATGATCATTCGATTATACAATGCTGCCCCACGAATTCCAATTTGAGATATGAGACATGAGGGATAAGACACGAGTGTTTGTTTTGTGTTTACCCTTTGTGCTCGTTCTCAGTTCTTGCTGCTTCAACAGAAGTATGTACGAGTAGGTATACCAAATTATTTGATATTTACCCTTTAGAGATTTTTATCCTTTGCGGTCGTTCTGGGTTCTCGCTGCGTCGATAGAATGATTTCAGACGATGTCTCGAGATATCTCGAGATATTGAAAGAATCGATTATATTCGATTCTATTATTCGAATGCGCCCATAACTAGTTAAAATACAATAAACGATAGTGTTAAGATTCCGCAGCTGGCTAACCTTTAAACATCAATTGACACACGACTCAATGAACATGGTTCACACAAACAATTAATAGGGCTTTGAATATGCCTTACAGATCCACCAGATAATAGAAGTCCGAATTTTTTCAACCACCACTTCATTCTTATTAATATGATCGCATTCCTTTCTACCATGACTGTAGATGATTGAAAAGTTTGCAATAGTTTTATTGTTATACTCCATCAGGTTAAAACCGAGGTTGAAGTTCATTGCATGGAAGCAATGAACACGTGCTCCGGACACCGATAACCTTTACTTCGTGAAAACGAAAACGCATTCAAGCTTGAAATGAGATCAGATCTCAAGTTTTTCGATTATAATCTAAGTCTGTTCATCATTTATAGACAAAAGGTAAATACGTTTAAACAAACGGAATACAAATAGTGAATAGAATTATTTTTGTGTGGGGTATTACTGCCACTTTTCTATGAGTTCTATAGTTTAGTAGAGTGGCATGAACGTCCACTTTAGCACAGACATCGGAGATTTTTTCTTCGAAATTATTGAACAACTCTATAGCTAAAATCTTAAATGAACAAAGTGCTAATACTTTTAACATACATCTGAAATACTTACTGACCTTTTTATCTACCTGTCGTTACACAGAAAGAAAAGATTAACATGTTCTTGAACTAAAATATTTTCTCGGTAATTGTTCGTAGTTTCTTCTCATATGTTTATCTCTTGCTTTTTTTGCTCTTGTAGAGCTGGTCCTACCAAGTTTCAAGTACGAATCGATCTTTTTATTTGTACTGGAGCCACCTTAAAAATGAAATTACACCTTTGTCTGAAGGCCAAAATCTACATCGGTAATCTGTATGTATGTAGTTTTCAGAAAGGAGAGACTGAACAAAGGTATTAAAAACCCAGATGACCTACCGTTCAAAGCGCCCAATGCAACATGCACTATAACTCTCTCGACGGTAGATAGTCGATCGGTAGTGCGAAATGATGCGCAGGGTAAATGCGAAAGATTGATGCCAAAAGTATATACTACGTAGTAGTGAAATTGAATTGAAGAGGCTCTAAAAAAAAACAAAAGTACAAATGTACTTAAAGAATGAATTAAATCAGACCATTCTTAAAGCAAATGCTTTTATGACACTGGCGACGAAGTGCACACACATTTACTTATGACTCGTAAATGTCTTACGAATGTTTATACTAGGACTGCTATTGCAGGTTTGTTGCACTATGGAATTGTTCAGTTTAGAAGTGAAATGCAGACCAAAATTGTTCTTCTTTTGTTTAATGAAACTTTTGGCAAAACACAACAGATGACAGATTTGCGATAAGTGTCAAAATCAGCTACTTTGCCCGGGGAATATTGTGTCCAACACGTTTTCAGATAGAATTTAGCTTGCGTCAAATTTAACTAGACTCTTATAAATATATTCCGCGTTAGATTAGGTTAAAAAACTATATATATTTGGCGCAACAGCTCTTTAAGTGCCAGGGCCTAGCTTCTCGCAACCACTCATATTGTGTGCGTTATATTTATTACACAAATGGAAGGAACCTACAGTTTAGTGCCGTATCCGAACGGCGATTTGAGAAGCTTCTTCGTGACAACAATACTCCCGGATGTTTGTCAGCCGCTCGCGAGAGGTGGGACTGTGAAAAAACTTTTTGGTATTTTCTGGGATTCGAACTTGGAACCTCATGCGTAGTGATCCGACACACTAACCACTTACACCACGGCGCCCACAGATTAGGTTAGGTTAGCTTATAAAGGGCGTGTGATAGAAAAAGCACTCATCACGTACACTCGAAGACCTTAAGGATCCATTATGTTTACCCTTGGTGGTGAAGTGGGACTAAACATATACATGATCATGTTTGAGGGAGATGAAACCTATCCTAATATCTATTACCCACCATTAAACCAGTTGGTACTCTTTAACAATCTAAGAAAGTCATTTATCCGTGACTATGCTGTCCATACAGTACTAACAAAGAACCTGAAGCCTAGTATACGCAGGCGTCATTCTGAAATGATCTGATTGATTGATTGATTTTGGATTGATCCTACTTCTTCCTCGTTCCGGCAGCTTCTGCATTAATCGTTGGACTCAGCATTCCATTTGCGGAGCATAACTCCTGTGATACTGTGTTCTGTGATTACTCTAGTTATAGAGCGGATAGAGGATCGATTAAGTGCCAGCAGGGTCTTTGTTTTCATTTTGTTCAGTTTTGACCATAAATCGCGAGAGGCAGCGCAGTCCTCCGTGGATTGCCGGTAGGCATTGGCTTCTTTTTCTATTTTATTATCTATGATACCATACAATACTATCGGTGGCAATATGAACATATCCACCTCACTGATGTTCAAAGCAGACCCCATCCTTGCCAATTCATCGGCCTATTCGTTTCCTTCTACATTGATGTGCCCAGGTACCCAGCAAAGTTTGACTTTGTGGTGTCTGATGGTGATCAGTGAGTCGCGACATTTTTTTTGTTGATTATATTGGACTCTATTGATTTCAGAGTTGATTGACTATCTACGAATATTGTTATGTCCGACGGAGGGATGCAACTGTCTTCTATAGATAAAGCAGCTTTTTCTGTTGCCATGATTTCGGCTTGTAAGAGACTGCACGCTTCTGGTAATCTGAAAGATTCCTGTTTTTGTTGTGCTGCTGAGTAGAATCCAGCTCAACTACCTAAATTCATTTTTGAATCATCAGTGTAAATCGTGATCTCATGATCGTTGATTACTCTTTTAGATTCCCAGTCCTCTCGAATTGAATACAGAATAGGTACGTCTATGTTAAAATCATTGTATGGAACTATATATTGTAGTTCGATGTGGCTGTGAAGCTTTCCGATTTTTTTTTTTTTTTTGCCATTATCTTTACTTTGTTCAATATCCTCGAGTGTACATAGTTGGTATGTTTCCACATGTTGGATTAACTCAATCTAAGGGCTGCTTTTGCAGAACTATCTCTAAGGAAAAAGTCCAGGGGGAAGAGATGAAGAATCACGTCCAAGCCTATTTGCGGCTCGATTTTCCTAACTCCCGTGCTACATAGCTCTTTATTTCTGTCCACCAAACTAAGGATCCGTAGGAGATGATGGACCAGATGATTCCTATATACATCCAAAGGACAATGCGCGGTTGTAATCCGAACCTTTTTCCAGACGTCCTTTTGCAGGCATAAAGAGCGTTCAGTCCATTGTTGATTCTCTTTTCGACATTCCTTTTCCACGATAACTTAGAGTCTAGAATAACACCGAGAAAAAATAGAGCGCGACCGGCTCAGCTGGTATTGCCACGTTTAAAGAAGAGATCTTTCTCTCTCTAATTCTATCTATCCTTTCCAACGCCCGCACTGTGTGTAAACATGTTAAAGGTATTCATAACCCTTTGAGTGCGCGCAAATTATAAAAAAAAATTTAACCCTGTTAAAAAGGCAATATCATTGCACGATCTAAAGACATCGTGATGTAGGAAAGGCAGGCCTATAAACGCCTGGATCACACAAATGCGACGACATCGGCATTTCAGTAACCGAGTGATCCAAAATCGGCGGGCCTGTCGTTATTTTCTGAAGTCAAATAGGCGAACCCTACAGGTGGATCAGTAGAAATACGGTGAAGTGGGAGGGTTGTGATCCCTTGTGTTGATTGTCGGATCATAACCTCGCTGATAAAAGGAAGAAGAAAAAGTTGATAAAATTATTGAAACCGACCTATGTGTATGTTGAGAAACCATAATGTATTCCTTCAAGGACATTGAATGTTCAGTTTCCCGTACGACACAGTGTATGGCACTTTTCACTGATTTACCTTTAAGGTAGGGGTGTTGTACTTCACATGGATTTTGAGAGTTGATCATTCCTTTAATGTATAAATCAATGAGTCACTCTAGGGTTTTTAATAAAAACGACGAGAGACTGATTGGTCTGAATTCATTTGTGGTAATGTGGTATGGTTTCCATGCTTTGCGAATGAAAACCACTCTTACCTCTTTCCACTTACTTGGTGTGTACCTCATTTGTAGGCAACCTGAGAAAACTTGCTAGGTGGGGCACGACAGTGCATAGAGGCGTGCTAATTTGTAGCGTTTGGATGAATTTATAGCCCATTCTACTTAGCCGTCTTTAATAATAATCATCGGTACCATTCCCTTATTTGTGTGGTCACTTGAAACTGCGGCCCTAATATGAGTGGCAGTTTCTGGGTCTTCACAGCCGGTGAAGTGAGTTTCCATTTACAGCTCTAAGGATTCCTGACTAGATTCTGTCCATTATCCATCGGGCTTTTGTATATATCCGGGGACATAAGGGTCTTTGGATAGTACCTTCCGCAGACTTGCGGTCTCATTCTCTACTTCTATGGATTCACAGTAAATTTGCCATGATCTTAAGTTTCGCTGTTCTAATACTGTATGTATTCTTGTTAAAACTGGATTAGCCCAGCCCTCTATTCTTTTATTTATCTTTGCCCTATTGAACATTTTTCTTAACCCGTAGTTATCTTAGCTCTGGAGTCCACCAGACTGCGCTGGTTTTCTTCCTAGATCGACGGATAGGGCGAGAGTTATTAAACGATTATTCCGTGTTACTACTTTAAAAAAAAAGGCTTAGATACAGTGCCTTAGACTGGCGGAGCAATGGGTTTCTCTCAAGTAACTGTTAAGGCAGGAGTAATATCTACAAGATTGTGATGCAAGCGTCTAGGCCGAAATGGTTCCAGATATAAGCAAGTAGAAAGTATTACTCAACTTTTTCTTTCAAGATAAATTGCACGTGGCACATATCCGGTATGTGCATTTGTGGTATAACAATACGAAATTATGATTGCAACAAAAAAAAAAGAACATAACAAAAGGATTGAATGTGCGCAGAACTCAAGTAATTAATCACACTTTCTTCATCTTGAATTATGCGTCATCTCAAAGAATGATTAATTAGGAAATACTACTTATGTATGCCCGTGGCTGCCATGGCGCCCTTCCGACACGGCACAAAACTATAGGTCCCTTCCATTCGTGCAGAAAATATAACGCACACAACACCAGTGTTTTCGGGAAGCTAAGCTTAGGCCCTTCATGGGCTGTTACGCCAAATACGAGTACGTATGTATGTATGTTTGTAGGTACTTATGCACGTTAGGCCAGTAAATAAAACAGACCAGCCTTCTGCAAACATTCACTTAAAAAACCTGGCATCCATGTGAGTCGTTAAGCCTGAATTAATAGGTGGCTTTTCGTATAATAGCCCAAACAGGAAGTGATATAGACTTCAAACAAAAGAATATATAAAATGATTGCAACTTGTCACTTTGTCGCACACGAGCCTGTTGCTAAGATAACATAAATTTTCAAAACAAGTCCACTTAAAAATAGAAATTTTTTTTTTGCTAATAAATTAAATTAATACCAACTTACATTGCATTGATAAGAAACACGTTATCAACAGAGATCCACTGATTTTTAATTTTTTGAACATTTTTCTGTTTGTTTCTTTTTTTTTTTTTTTCTTACACAAATATCACAAACTTACTATAAACATATATTTTTTAATAACAATCTCAATTCACAGTTATAAATCTAAAACGCGCGCAAAATTTCGCTTTGGCACTCTCGACTGCGATCCACGAGGTAATCCACTTTAAAGTCCGTTGCAGACTGAATCAACAAACCGATTGCGGATTATAGTCTTAAGCAAAAAGTTTTCATCGCGCTGCAATCTATAACCTCATTTCTTCGTTATAAACAAAAACAGAGAGAAACAAGAAATAAAATTATACATTTCGCAACATTATGGCAACATTATTCACCACACTAGTTGATTAGTGATGACGCACTACCAGTAGAGCAACACTACAGCCAGTCTGGCGGAAGATTGACTTCACCATCACCACCAAGAGGAGATGAAGAATCTATAAATCGAATTGATTGACCGGGATTTTTTCATGTCGGTGGTATTTTGAAACGTACCTGCCGATCCTCTTGATTCAATAATTATTTATTTTAAAAATCAATTACGAATGAATCACTTTGTGGATGGGTGGGGGTGAGTTATAATTGATCCAAGGGGACATCGGGACGTATGTGGGATATATGTATTTCATTTTGTTTGTTTACCAATATGAGGGGTGTGTGGAATTCCATAAATTTCTTCTATTTTTTTATATTTAAAATGCGGAAATTTTAGGTTTTCAAATTTCAAAGAATGGGAAGCACCTAGATAAATGAACGATAATAGTGAAACGCTATTGTTTGTTTGTTAATTTATGCGCGCTGCTATAAAATGACACTGAATTGTTAAATATGAATAGGTGTGCTGAATAATGGCGCTCTGAATTCATTAGAAAGCAATGTTTCGATGCAAAACTGAAAACTTAGAGATTGTTGCGAAATTTCAATTGGGTGTACGTGTGGGTGCGTCTGTATTTTTTTAAATCTACATAAATTACAATTCTCGAACCAGTTAGAATTCAACCAGTCAGCCGTATGGTTGACTGCCGGATTTCCAACGACAGGCAAGCAACCTCCAATCAATGGACAATTTTTCTATCAAGAAGTAGTCTCCTGGACGTCAGAAACAGGCGATGGATAGATGCGGGCATAGTACGAGATCACCATCTTATGATAGCAACTCTACTACGCACTGCTGCAGTTCGAAGATCCCACGACAACCCAAGACTGCCCAGGTTCAACATTGATAGACTAAGTGATCGCTCAGTGCGCCAACAATTAAGGGAGCACCTTTCGAAAGGTGTGGAAACAATCAGCAGCTGACTGCCCGCAACCATCTAAGACCATTGGTGTGCTGTGAAAAATGTTTTTACATCTGGTGCTAAAAGAATTGTCGGTCGATCGCAGGAAAGACATATGGCGTGGCTTTCCGTGGATACCTGGAGACAGATTGACGAACGAAGACAGCTGAAAGGTTTCATTGCAACTACTCTAGCACCAGGAAGAAACGAGCTACAGTCCCTATATCGCATGAAGATAAGAGAAGTTCAGTATATCGTGCGACGTCACAGACGCAACTACATCCACGCGCTGGCTACAGAAACAGAAGAAGCTGCAAGGAGGTACGACAGCAGGACCGTTTACAGAATCACCAAAGAGCTGACAAGTGGTCCCAGCTCTAGCCAACACCCAGTGAAAAGCCTAAACAGGTCCTTGCTCATTTCAGTTGAGGATCAGCTCAAGAGATGGAAGGAGCATTTTGCTACGGTTTTGAATCGTGTATTCGCTAGCGATATGCTACCAAATTAGACTGAGTTGCCCGATGTGAAAAATGCCGGAATATGCACCACGACTTCCAGTAAGGATGAGATCACTACCACGATCAAAGCACCTAAAACCAACAAGGCGGTAGGACTTGACGGTATTCCCGCAGCGAGCGCTTACGAGCAGCACCAACACCATCAGCGCAGCTTCTGCTTCCACTTATAGAGACAGCTTGGGAAGCTGAGGGCTTTTCTGATGAGTGGAAAAGGGAAATGATTGTAGTGTGAAACTACCAAAACGGGCATATCCGATGTCGAATATGTGTGAAATGACTATAGAGCCAATTGTCCTAAAAAGGAATAACTGTGAATAATACTGTGAGCAGACTTGGTTAGTTTCGAACAACAAAGAGGGATTCTCTTGAATATGAAGGCGTAGATCTATAACATTTTGCAGGCAAACAAGGTCTGGATAGACGCAGAGTATTGCAAATTTGTATTTCCAAATAATCTGCAATACATATCGCTCATTTACTTGAAGGCTGGCATAATTCAAAAATGCGTTTAAAGTTTTCCATTGACTACCACCTTGCAAAAAAAATAAAGATATCTTATAATTCTAACGCGGAGAGCATACAATATATTAATATGAAATTTTTACACAACATGAAGCATGATAAAATCAATAATTCTGCATCATTAACTCAAAAATACCGTTTTTTGAGTTATGACAGACTTCAAGTAAATGAGCGATATGTAATCGCATTGTAAGATAAAAAAACAAGTGTACAGAACACAGGTATATACGAGTATGCAGGTCTTTTTTTTTTTGTTTTAGGTTGCGCCAAGGATGTATAATCTTCATAGATACTAATAGCCCGAGTGCTACTAGCATGCACGATTCGCAAACCTGAGTAATCGATTCCAGGAATATGCCTACGTACTAAACACACGCCCTACACACTTCAACCACTCTCGCCGCGGTACTGCCGTTAAGTATTTCTTCGCGGGGCTGGTTAGTAATTATGCTGTAGTTCTGCAAAGCGTCTGCAGTAGAACACTGCATGCTACGCGTCCTCCTCTTCGTTTGGACATATTGGACACAGGGGCGAACTATCGTGTCCAAATCTATGGAGGTATTTCCGGTAGCCACCGTGTCCGGACAGGAACTGTGTGAGGTGGTAGTTACAGTTCCCCCTCGCTCTCCCTGTCCATAATTTTATAGTGGGAATGAGCTTGTCCCACCTGGTTTGCCACAGCGTTGCTGATGCTGCCCTTTCCTCCTCCTTAATCCTTTTTGCTTCTTGCCGGTTCGAGGGATGTCCAAAGTATACCCTCTGCATCTCTTCAGCGAGGATGTCGATTGGGACCATCCCAGCTAAAATGCAGGCTGCATCGTCGGAGATAGTTCGGAAGCCGCTGATCACTCTGATTGCGCAGAGCCTGTGAGCTGATGATAGCTTCTTCCTGCACTCATTTGTCGCCAGTGCACCTGCCCATATCGGGGCAGCGTATAGAAGTACCGAGCTGACCACTCTGGACAGCAGGATCCTGCGGACGTATCCAGGCCCGCCGATGTTCGGGAGCATTCGGGAGAGTGCTGCCTGCATCAGCGATGCTTTCTTACTAGAATACTCGACGTGGGCTTTGAAGCGCAGCCTGTTGTCGAGCATGACTCCAAGGTACCTCAAGGCTTCTTTGGACCTGATTGTCTGGTTTCCGACCCGGAAGCTGGCGTATTCCTCCTTTTTGCGGCTGGTTATTAGGACAGCTTCGGTCTTGTGGGCAGCTAGTTCCAGACCGGTAGACTCCAGCCATTCCTTTATTCTTATAACTGCCTCATCCGTGAAAGACTCCACCTCGTGTACGTGCTTGGCTACTGTAACCACTGCGATATCGTCAGCGAAGCCAATTACTTTGACTCCCTCGGGTAATGTTAGTCGCAGAACTCTGTCCTACATAATGTTCCATAGGAGAGGTCCCAGAACTGACCCTTGCGGGACTCCCGCGGAAACACTGTAGTGCTTAACGCCATCGTCAGTATGGTATCTTAGCTTCCTTTTTGACCTACTGCGCATTTCCACCTTTTCCCTTGTATTGCTTCTGTTGCTATATCTACTACCGCCTTTTTGGCATCGACGGTAGAGCGTGATTTTCTGAAGCCGTACTGACAGTCTGACAAGGCTCCGTTTTCCTCCGCCACCGCAAGCAGTCTGTTATAGATGATACGCTCTAGGATCTTTCCCAGCGTATTGAGCAGGCATATTGGGCGATAGGATGATGGTTGTCCGGGCGGTTTATTGCCCTTTGTAAGTAGCACTAAATGTTGCAATTTCCATTGTGTAGGGAATACCCCCTCCTCTATGCACCTTTGCATCGTTGTTAGAAAGATGTCCGGTCTCGTCTTAACAGCCGCCTTGATTGCCCTATTCGGGATGCTATCCGGTCCAGGTGATTTGCTGTCTCCGATTTTTCTGCACGCCTCAAAGAGTTCTTCTGACGTGATTGCCGGGATATGCTTCATGCTGATCTCCCTCGTGATGGAGACCATAGTAGTTGGTCTATGGGGGAATAGGTGCTCTGCTATAGTCTTTAGCATTGCCGGGCATGTAAGTTGTGGAGACCTGCTGCTTTAAAGCTTCTTCATCACCACTCTATACGCCATGCCCCAGTGGTCTAATTCGGCGTCGTCACAGAGCCGCCTAAAGCACCTTGACTTACTCTCCTTAATGGCCCTTTCCAGTTCTCGCCTCGCTAATTTAAATGTGGTTAGCCGCTCTTGGAAATCTTGTCTGCCTCTGGATCTCTGAGATCTGCGTCGTGCTTGTAGGCACTTCGCCCTGAGCCGTTTAATCTCGTCGGTCCACCAGTAGCAGGGCTCGCCTCTTTTGCTGACAGACCTTCTGGGCATTGCTGCGTCGCACGCTGTGGTTATGACCTGGATCAGCAGATGCGAAAGTGCCTCAGCCGATCCATTATTTGTTGTGGCGCTGGTGTTTAACATTTCTTCGAACATGTCTTTGTCGAAGAGCGTGTCCTTCCACTTTGGTCCTGTTAGGGTGGGACGCAGTCCACGTTTCTCCTCGCCGACATTAAATATAATTGCCTGGTGGTCACTGTGGGTATAGTCTTCGCTGACCCGCCATTTGGTTTTCCGCAGGAGTGAGTTGCTCATAAATGTGATGTCAATGATTGACCCTCTGCCTGCCTTCTGAAACGTTTCCTGTACCGTCGTTGGCCAGACTAATGTCCAGTGCTGCGAAGCATTCGAGGAGAGCTCTTCCCCTTGCGTCCGTGGTTCTACTGCCCCAATCAGTAGCCCAGGCGTTGAAATCTCCAGCAATAATCACTGGGTGTTTCACCCGCGCGTCAGCTACGGTGTCGTCCAGCAGCTTTAGATAGTCCGCCAGTGTTATACTGGGGGGCGCATAGCAACTATAGAAGTGCACACCATTTATCCTTGCAGATACGAAAAGGTCAGCCTGGTGGCCGACTGACTGCAGAGCATAGCTCCCGCAGGTCCATATCGCGGCTTTTTTCGTGGTATCGTCTATCCAGCTACTTCCATTTATGGGCTTGTACGAGTATGCAGGTCTGAAACCTTTTGAATGCAGTTATGGGCATGTTCATTTACAGCTCATAAACAGAAAAGACCATTCCGCTTTAAACAATTAGAGCCATAGACGTTTGAAGTACTCCTTCATTAATTGCCTTTTTTATAGTTTGGGCGTACTCAAGGGTTTATGAATATCCTTAAAATGTTTAACACAGTCCGGGCGTTGGAAAGAATGGGCGAGAGAGAGAGAGAGAGAGAGTGGTTTGAAACTAAGATAATAGGTTTCAGAAAAACTCCGGGGTGTCGATATAACTTGGGAGATTTGTTTTGTTATTTTGCCCTTACTTCTGATTCAGTTTTCGATTACGATATTGACATCCTACTTCAAACAAGCTTCATTGAGGTCATGAAACCCCTGTGAGTCAGTTTTCAGCCTTGTGGGATTATGAGGCAGAATATGCCCTTGATTCAGATCACAGCGGATGATCGTGTATCGCCTTAAGGTCGATCAACCTTAACAGCAGCCAATTTCCTACTAGCGGATTCCTCCGTCTTACACAATAGTTTAGTATTTTTAATAATTCTACTCTTATCCACTGCATATCAATATTTGCAGTAATATCCGTCATGTACTGCGAGGGCACATCATCACATTTTTGACCACTACCGCGCGAAGTACACACTCCGTTGTTCTAAGAACTGTGGTGTGGTGGGTGTCTATGTCTGAAAGTCAATGAATAAATGGTTACCAAACATATGTATATCCGAATTTTCTTAAAAAAAAAAAAAATAAGAAATAAAAATGAATAACCTTTTAAGACCCTTATGTATATTGCGATGCTACCTTACTAATGAACCCTTGATTGCTGTTGACACTTTTCGTCGCGATGCACGGTGGCCCATGAAACGAATTCATGCATAACTGTTCAATTAGTTGCATTTGTGGTTCAATGAACTCTGGGGGGTAGGGAGAGCTTCAAAATCTAAATACGTTTGCGGTTTGCTCGTAAAATTCATGAATGGGAGAATAATTGGAGTTCCATTATTCTTAATACAATTATCACAAAGAGTATTACTGTTTAATAATTACTTCAAGAGAAATACATGATAAATGTTATTTTGCCTTGTTGATGGTGTTTCAGTTGAGTAAAAACCGGAAATATGCAATTTTTTGGCTCAAAAGGTGCATAAAACGTGAATTTTATGACCAGGTTACTCTTGCGTGAAAAGCCTAAGTGTTCCCTTTTTTTAAATTCTCTGTTGATTGTTCATCTGAGGTGCATTTACTTACTCGTAAGGTGACCAGACGTAGAGTAAAGTAGGGTGAAGTTAGTCACCTAACGAAATATTCTGACAAAACGATGGCTTTTCATTTTAATCTTATAAATACTATAAAAGCAAAATCGATTTTCCTTGTGAACACCGTTTCTCAAAAACTACTAGACGTAGGTACTTGAAACTTTAAAGGGGGTTGAGATCGAATTTTCCATCTGAAAATATTGATTCCACAGCCGTAGCTCAATACTGGCTCTCCGGATTAAAAAAAATAATAAAAGGGTGGAATTAGTAAATTCGCCGCTGATTCATTTAAGGTATAAAACATCCTTCTGCGTTGTCCTGAAGCTGAGAAATGCTAAAAACAATTAATCAAATCATCGCCCACAATTTTCCTTCAGTGGAGACCACGGCCAGCAATCATGCAGCAGTGGCTATCGTTGCATTAGTATGTGTGTGTGGGTATACGGGCGCGCTATCCCATGATTATGTTTTGATCTTCAGTGTGCGATCCGTTCTAGAGTTCAAATTGAAAAAAACATTATCAGTGCCAAATCTAAGATATTGTTAGTTTTATTATTTAAGATATCCATGTGCTGTCAAAACTTCATGCAATTAAGAGACCTGGGAATATACGCGTAGGTACATATGTACATGCATATGCATGTGTAGACATAGAACTATTGCAATATTTTTCCATTTTGTTAGATGAGATGTTGATCGTTGGATTTGTCCACCTTTGACTTACTTACTTACTTTACTTATGCTCCGTATCCCTATGTCGGTCCTAGGGCCTCTACCACGCCTACGCGCTATCGTGTACGGTTTCGGGCAATGTGTCTGAGTTCTCCCCAACTTTTCCTTAACTGCCGTGCCTCCTTCTCGACTGTTCTGCGCCATATTCTCCTCGGACCGCCAGGTCTTCTGCCATCCTGAGTTAGAGGGTTCCATTGCATAGCATGGTTCGCTATGGAACTGTCACCCTTTCGAAACGTGTGACCAATTCACTGCCACTTGCGCCGTTGGATGGTTGCGCCCATTGGTTCCTGACCCGTTCTGTCGTAAAGGTGTTCGTTAGAGATACGATTGGGCCAGAAAATCCTTAAGATATTGCGCAGACACCTATTAACGAACGTTTGCAGCTTTCTGGTGATAGTAGTGGTCACTCTCCACATGCTGCAACCATATAGCAGCACGAATTCAACGTAGGAGCGGAACAGTCTTATCTTGGTGCTCAAACTGATTGCATTGCTTCGCCATATTTTGGACAACATCCCGAACGCGGACTTTGCTTTGGCGATCCTGTTGGCTATATCCAGTTCGGTTCCACCATCGGTCGAGACAATACTCCCAAGATACTGGAAGTCCTCTACTCTCTCTATCGGTTGTCCAGCAATGCATATTTGAGCCGATGAGTTTGTTCCAAGGCTGATAATTTTAGTTTTTGTCGTATTCATCTTCAGCCCGACGACGCCTGCCTCCCTCTCCACATCTGCTGTCATTTGGTGGAGGTCCATAATTCTGTGGGAGAGTAAGCATACATCGTCAGCGTAGTCAAGATGTTTCAGTTGAGATGTAAGAGTCCATCGAATTCCTCCGTTTCCCGTCGACAAAGCTGCATGAAGCACATCACTAATCACCAATAGGAATAATATTGGTGAAAGGATACAGCCTTGTCTTACCCCACTTTGGATTTCAAATTCCTCAGACAACCTTCCTCTGTGCAGAACGTCACATTTGAAGCCTTCATATGTAGCTTTGATAATAGCCATTAGTTTATCGGGAATGCCTCTCCTGCGTAAGGCACTCCAAATAAACTCCCTGTTGACACTATCGAACGCCTTCTCAAAATCGATGAACAGCAGGTGCAGTGGCGATCGATATTCAACACACTGTGCGATGATAATCCGCAGGGTGTTGATGTGGTCGGCACAGGAGGATCCAGAGCGGAAACCTGCTTGTTTGGCATCGAGTGTGTCTTCGAGATGTTGTTTGATTCGCTCAAGGATGATCTTAGCTATTATCTTAGCTACAGCAGGCAGCACGCAGATACCCCTCCAGTTTCCGCACTCCATAAAATTTCCTTTTTTAGGAAGCTTGACGATCATTCCCCTTTTCCACTCGTTATGAAAGCTCTCAGCTTCGCAAGCTCTCTCTATAAGTGGAAGCAGAAGCTCAGCCGATGTTGTTGGCGCTGCTCGTAAGAGCTGTGATAGAATACCGTCAAGTCCGAACGCCTTGTTGGTTTTGAGTGCCTTGATCGCGGTAATGATCTCATCTTAACTGGGAGTCGTGCTGCGTATTCGGGAGCTTCTCACCTCGGGCATCTCAGTCTGATTTGGGAGCATAACGCTAGCGAATACACGGTTCAAAACCGTAGCAAAATGCTCTTTCCATCTCTTTCCGAAATGAGCAAGGAGCCGTCTAGGCTTTTCACTGGGTGTTGGCTGGAGCTGCGACCACCTGTCAGCTCTTTCGTGATTCTGTAGACGGTCCTGCTGTCGCACCTCCGTGCTGCTTCTTCTGCTTCTGTAGCCAGCGCGTTGATATAGTTGCGCTTGTCACGTCGCACGCTACGCTGAACTTTTCTCAACTTCATGCAATATAGGGACACTAACTCGCTTCTCCCTGCTGCTGGAGTAGCTGCAACTCGAGCGTTCAGCTGTTTTCGTTCGTCAATCCGTCTCCAGGTATCCTCGGAAAGCGACGCCTTATGTCTTTCCTGCGATCGGCCGACAATTTCTTCAGCACCAGATGTAAAAACATTTTTTACAGCACACCAATGGTCTTGGATGGTTGCGGGCATAGAGCTGCTGATTGCTTCCACACCTTGCGAAAAGTGCTCCCTTAATTGTTGGCGCACTGAGGGATCACTAAGTCTATCGATGTTGAACCTGGGCATTCTTGTGTTGTCGTGGGATCTTCGAACTGCAGCAGTGCGTAGTTGGAGAGTAGCTATCATAAGATGGTGATCACGTACTATCCCCACATCTGCCCCTCGCCTGTTTCGGACGTCCAGGAGACTACTTCTAAAGTGGCGGCTGATAGCAAAATGGTCGATTTGGTTGGAGGTTGCTTGCCTGTCATTGGAAACCCAGCTGACTTTGTGGCAGGTCTTGTGCTCAAACATGGTGCCACCTATCACAAGGCGGTTGGCATTGCAGAAATCCACAAACCTTTCGCTGTTGTCATTGCGGTTGCCTAGTCCATGCTTCCCGATTACATGTTTGAGCCCTTCGTTGTCGCTGCCTACCTTGGCATTCAAATCCCCCATCACTATGACAATGTCTCCATTTGGTGTTGTGTTGAAGACGGCGCTTAAGAGATTGTAGAAGCTTTCCTTTTCGTCCTCAAATGAACTATTCGTTGGGGCGTAACACTGTATGATGGTGACGCGTCGTACTCTAGTCCGGAATCTGGCCGTCAAAATCCTATCACCATGAGGCTGCCAAGAAATTAGGCCCTTGCGTACTGTTGTTGTTAGCAGTAGTCCGACTCCATATTCCCGCGGACTTCCGGATGGTCTTCCAGAATAGAGTAGTACAGTGTTACACGTTGGAGACTGGTATTCGCCCGCTTCTAGCCATGTTACTTCACTTGCCCCTAAAATGTCCAGTTTATGTCGCATGAATTCGTTTTCCAATTGGAGGAATCTGGCATTGTAAGGACCTTCGCTTCTCGAGTCGAGGAGCGTCTTTTAATTCCAGAAACCTATCTTTGTCCGGGTACAATAGCTAAAAGTCGTCAACATGTGATCATTCCTTATCCGAGGCATAGTGTCGGTTTCTGTAGCGGGCCATATTCGGTAACGCAGGTTACTGGCCCACGTTACCTAGCCTAGAATCAAGGCCCTAGACAACCCGCACTTACAATTTTGGCCTATACGTATAAGGGTTTATACGTATAGTTGCCCGGGAACCACCACTAGGAGGTAAAGTAAGCACTTCATCACGAACTTGACTGTTGCGCTACTGGCCCAAGTTAAGTTTTGGGCAGTCAATAGTTTCCCGATCAATCGCAATGCAGGTCCCCAACCACATTTTAGAATGTTTTAATGAATTTAAAATAAATTGTGTGTTGGAAGCGGGTTCGCGTATGCTCTGGTGGGATTCCCATGGGGGAAGTTAAGATTGAGTTACACATTTTCGGTATTGTATTCAGTTGGCAATTATATTTCAACAATTAAATAACCGTCAACTAAAATGCGGGCGAAGCAAGGTGAGCACTGGCCAGCTAGTTCAATTTATAGGAACGGCTGGCATTGTCAGCGTGTGTGGGCAAGACCGCACCCCCATAGAGGTAATACAGGTTAGATTTGGTCACGACACATCACATAAATGTAGCAACATGGACTACTCTCCACAGAGTATTAATAATAGGCGTGTTTAGGTGAGACGTACTTACTTACTTAGGTGGCGCTACAGTTCGAGGTAAACCTGTAGCAAAACCAACAAGCCTCTCCATTTAACTCGGTCTTTACCTAATTGCCTCCAGTTGCGCACTCCAAGTTGGTTGAGGTCCCTTTGATTTTGTGCGCACCACCTACGGCGAGGACGCTTTCTATTGCGTCGTCCATTTGGGTTGGATTCGAAGACTCTGGGGCCTGAGCCTTGATGTCCATTCGCTCTACATGTCCTAACCATCTCAGACGTCCAAGAGACGTCGCTATTTAGTAATTCTCAGTAAAGTAAAATCTAACACGGATGTTCAGTAAAAAGTAAGTTGCGATGTACAGTTTGGAACACTAAATTTCAGAGGGCGATGAAAAGATTTTTTTAGAGTTTCAGAGGCTGTTAGCGATAGGATCACAGATTGACTGTGAATCGTTTTGGTGAGAAGCTTTTACTTTGCTTTGCATAATTCTCACTAAAACACGCCTAATGCTGCCGAATACCAAAGCTCATCCTTGCGGTCAGGCTCATCAGAAACAAGGAATTTGTTACGCACATCCTCCATGTCGTCGTTACCCTCGTTTAACTTTTCGAAACCTTTTATTTATTGCTTTATTGTCTGTCTGTCTGCTACAAATCTTGCAATCAAAATTTCCACTACTTTTTATTGAACTAGAAATTTAACATTTTGCACACATACATAAGTTCGGTAGCAATGCAATATACCATACCTAATATCGTTCTAAATTCAAAGTGGTGGGCGCCCCAATATGGCGGATTACCCCTTTCTTCACAACCGCTATGATATGGGTATCAAATGAAAGGCTTTGACAAGTAGAATACGATGAGCTATATGACGTCATTCCGAACGAAAGGGCTTGACAACTAGAATACGAAAAGACCCAATCTTCTTCACAACTTAATTTCTTAAAAAAAAAAATGTTAATGCCTATCTTATTTGCTTTTGTACTCCTTATTCCTTTACTCGTGCATACTACAAATCTCTCCAAAACACATATGCGGCTAGCTGGGTCCAATTATGAGGGAACCCTGACTTTTTTGCAATTTTATTTGTCACGGAACTTCTAAATCGAGGGCTATAACTTTTTTGACGCTATGGACTCAAGACAATATTCATCGGATAAGAAAACAAATTCTATACCCACTTCTTAAAGT
The DNA here is from genome assembly GCA_945910035.1 of Brachypalpus laphriformis. Lineage (NCBI taxonomy): Eukaryota > Metazoa > Arthropoda > Insecta > Diptera > Syrphidae > Brachypalpus > Brachypalpus laphriformis. The sequence continues at coordinate 254,758,425 of OX246754.1, forward strand.
TGGTAGCACTTTGAACAACAGCATAATGGTAATCTTTGGAACACGAGAACGACTGCTGGAAACGATTTCTAGTATTTTGAGGAGGTAAGACGTTAGGTCCGGTAGGTTGGTAAGTGATTTGTGTGGCTAAACAGTAAAATCTGCAGCATCGATCGGATGTCTATGCATACATGTTTGTCCAAGTTAAAAGACAATACACCTAAAAAGTACAACGCATGTATGTAGGTGGAGTTATTTATACATAAATTGCTATGTTTCGAGGAATATCTAGCCTTCAACCGGGTGGTTCTAATTCTAATCATGTTTAGTCGCCTCCTTGAACTACCCCGACTACAAAATCGTTTTCAGGCTGCCATCGAGGTATATCAAGCTGCGCTGGGCTACCTAAAGTAGGGTAAGAACAGGCAATAATACTAAATGAATTGATACTATGACTTGTGCAAAACGAAATAGAAAGCAAAGATTAGTCTTAAAATTTCTTAGTCTCGAAACATTCAAGGACATTGATCTAGAGATGGTCCACTACTGAACATCATAAGCGGAGATTAACTGTCACCAAGTGTAGACAAGTCAAAATCGTAAAAATGTCGAAAACCCCTACCAAAAGAAAAGTTCTGAGCTTCGATGTCAAAAAGCTACCAGCGATGCTCCTACGACGGATCTTCTGAAAAACTATGCCTGAAAGGAATGGGAATACCTATCAATGTCGGAATTGATGCGGTATCACTGCTTAGTTGCGATGCTGATGCGATGCTGATAGAGTTTTTTGTTGACATTCCAAAGCGCGATTTACGAGAATTTCCCGAGGTAAACGCTCATATTTCAATCTCGATGAAATTAGAAGTTTAATTTGTGCGGCACTGAAGTTCTCCCTGAAACAAATACATATATACATAAAATAACTATTCTGAATAATTAATAATTGTTTTTATAATATTTATTTTTCCTTCTCCTCCACCATTTTGTAAGCCTTATTTGTCCAAAGTATCAACAACAAATCACGAATTTTGTTGATGCTTTTTTCGTTTATGTTTGCGCATCAGTTTACCCAACTTTACAATAAAGAACACTTTACGAACATTTACTTACGTAAATGAACTTTTGGCAGGGCTGATTGAGCATCGTCAATGCAGTAATGCGTTTCTGAATTTACCCGAAGTTACCAGAAAACACTGGGCACCAAGGTGGCCCACCATCGCGATCCTTAGGAAACCTTCACGGCAAAAAACCTACACCAATTCACCAATACACTTAATTTCCCTACAAAATTTGAATATGTCATTGTTATGGTTGAAGGACCATACCTCTACCAAGGTACCTTAGCCTAGTCCTTGGCATTCAGAGTATATGTGTTATATTTTCTAAGACTTGTAGGTCATTGCAGTACCTACATATGTACATCCGTGTTTGATAATCGTAATATCATAGCGGGCTTCATTAAACGACAATCGCCAGACAGTATTCCTATTGCTGTTCTTAAATTTTGAGCTATCACTGAATGGAAAACTAAAAGATCGGACAGATAACATTCAATCAAATGCTATCCAGAAAGTACCTCCAGCTAATATAAATCGTTTAAGAGGGGCGAAAGTAAACCGACAAGATGGTTTCATTTGACTTAGATTTCTAGTCGACAAAACGCTTTGGACAGTTGCACACTCCAAGTTGGTCGTGGTCCCCTTGAACTTGTGCGCGCCACCCGCGGCGAGGAGGTCCACTACTGCGTCGTCCCTCTGGGCTAGATTCGAAGACTCTGTGGGCCGGAGTGTTGGTGTCCATTCGCTCTACATGTCCTAGCCATCTCAGACGTCCAATACGCAGTTTCTTGACTAGGCCGATGTCGCTGTACAGCACGTATAGTTCGTGATTGAATCTTCTCCTCCAAAACCCGTCAACGCAAACGGAACCGAATATCTTACGAAGAATTTTTCTCTCGAAGCGACCAAGAATATCTTCATCCTATTTTAATAAAGTCCATGTTTTAGCGCCGTAAAGCAGGACTGGGATGATCAGGGTCTTATACAAAGTCTCCTTAGTTGTTCGAGATAGGGCTTTACTGTTAAATTGCCTTATAAGCCCAAAAAACAGCGATTGGCAAGAGTTATTCTTCGATTGATTTCTGCACTGATTTTGTTTGTAGAATTTATAGCAGAGCCAAGGTAGACAAAGTCCCTAACTACCTCGAAGTTATAGCTGCCGACTGTGACGTTCTGTCCAAATTGTCGGTGTTGAGTGTCCCTTCTTGTTGACAGCATATACTTGGTTTTGCCCTCGTTTATCGCTAAACCCATTTTGGCCGCTTCCGCCTCAATGCTTGCAAACGCACCGGTGACAGCCCGCTGAGATCTTCCGATAATGTCTATATCGTCGGCGTATGCAACCAGTTGTAGACTTGTAATAGATTGTGCCTCCGGTGTTGGCTTGTGAGTTCCGCATAATCCGTTTAAGTACAATATTAAAGAAGTCACATGACAGCGCGTCACCTTGTCTAAAACCTTTTTTGACATCAAAGGTCTCGGTGAGGTCATTACCGACCTTGACAGAGCAGCGAGCGTTCTCCATCATCAGCCTGCCACAGACGGACAAGTTGGGCAGGGATGTCAAAACTAGACATGGCTCTATAAGCCTCATCTCTATAGATGCTGTCATAGGCGGCCTTGAAATCGATAAAGAGATGGGTTTTCTCCAGGATCTGCCGAAGAAGATTTGATCGATGGTGGACTTTCCTGTCCTGAAACCGCACTGATGGGGTCCAATCAGGCTGTTGATAAAAGGTTGCAGGCATTCACACAATATTGCAGCAAAGATCTTGTATTCGATGTTGAGGAGACTGATGGCTCTATAGTTGGCGCAGTTGAGGGGGTCTCCTTTCTTGTGGATCGGGCAACCGATGCTGAGATTCCATTCATCAGGCAAGTACTCATCTTAGAGACGAGTTGGTGTATGCACTCTACCAATTCATCACCAGCTGCCTTGAAGAGTTCGGCCAGTAAGCCATCAGGTCCAGCAGCCTTGTTGGATTTCAGCTTGGATATTACTATCCTCACTTCGTTTTGGTTAGGTGGACGGAAATATTGTCTATCATCGTCTATGCTAAATGGTTCATTCTGCCTGACAGTGGGATGTTGGTCTTCATCGCCGTTATAGAGTCTGCAGAAATAATTTTTCCATATTCTCAGCACCGACTGCGATTCTACTACAAGGTTTCCATTTTCATCTCTACAGGTTTCTGTATGGGTATTGCTTCTCTGACACGTTCTTTTTAGCTTTCCTGGAGTAAACTCTCGATATTCTCGAACGCGCACTTCTCATGCTCTTTCTTCTTCTTTTGGAGAAGCCGATGTAGGTAGGTAGGTAGGTAAAGTGGCGGTCCAAAAAGAACCCAATTAGCGCTTAAGGTGCCCCGTTTTGTTACCACGGACACGTGTCTACCTGTTGTAGTGGTTAGTTAAAAAGGGATGTTAAGTTTAAACCCAGCCTGTGGAGTTCAGGAAGAGGATTAGTTCTCCAATCCTCTTGTCCGCTATCTCTCTCAGATCCTCGAAGAAGGGTTTGCCAAGAGTTTGTTGTCTGATCCTCGCCAGGGCCGGACATCTGCAAAGGAAATGACATAGAGATTCTTTCTCATTAATATACTTGCAGCTCCTACAAAAGGTGTTGTGGGGGATACCAAGCTTGGCCGCTGTTCTTCCCGTCCCTTTTTCTCGTAGAGCTCACGAGCGGCTCTCGTTTTCCTTGGCAGCGCCGCTTTGTATGCCTCTTGTTTTGCTGCATGCACTCGCCGACATTCTCCGTCAAACCAGGGGTTTCGCGGTGGTGGGCGAGCGAGACCCAGCAGAACAGTGGCGGCATTTCTGATGTCATGTTGGCAGCGTTGCCACTGGTCTTCGGCACTTGATGCTGGCGGCATAGGGATGATTGAGAGATTTCGGGATACGCGTTCAGCGAAGAGGTTTCTTGCGATTGTAGTTTTTGGACGTTAAATTTTCTCACAGAGATTCTTCTTTGTTGCTCAGTTTGGGATAACCGCATTCGTACTTTGGCTACAACAAGGTAATGGGGGTTATGATGAATACCCTTAATATGTTTATACACAGTGCGGGCGTTCAAAAGGATAGATAGAGAGAAAGATTTGTGTAGCGGCTTGAAGCTCAGTTGTTTATGTTTCGGAAAAACTCTGGGAGTGGTGTCCAGTTAACTGGCGAAATTTTTTATTATTTTTGTCTTTGCTTCTGATTCACAGTATTTATTTCAACCACCGAAGTCATAGACATATCAATAATCCAACAGAGGAAACAATTTTTCCAATTATATGACCAAGCTACTGCCAGTTTTATGCCTTTGCAGAAGTGTTCACACAAGCTTTCGCAATTGATCGGACTGACTTTATATAAATTAAAAAGCTTAAATAATATAATTAATATACACTTAAAGAAAAACTATTTGCAGGAACTTGCAACGGAATTTGCAACGTATGAACGTCAGCGTAGGAATGAGAGTAGCAAAAGGAACGTAGGAGTCTTGGTGGCTTCCTCTTTTATAGTCGTTTTTGATGCACATTTGTACCGTGTCGCAGCTATGTTTGTTCACCATAATGAGGTTGGTAAAAAATGTCCTTCGTTTGTTATCGCGAACACATTCCCTTGGATATTGTGTTGAAGGAACACAATATTGCTTTATGTGTCATATAAGATGTGGTTCTCAAGTGGTCGTTATTGATACAGTTTATTTATTTGGCTGCTTGAGGAACCAATGTGATAACTTATAATTCATGAGAAATAAATAAATGCTTGCTGACGTCAGCATTTGATCCATGACCCATTAGTGTGGCAATTGACGACGTTATCACTACACCATAGCCACCCCCAGTGGTTGTTGCCTTTGAAGCTTACTCCCAAGAGTCACAGTTCCAGAAGCTGAAAGCTTTGCTTTAGCTATTCAATAGCCGAATCAATATATGTATAATACATCTACAGGCATCTCGGGGAGTTGTCTTGGCGATATGGTCTCGACTTCCTGAGAAATTATAAAAACAAATGTATCACTAAAACAGGCCTTGAACAATAAACGAATGACCCGTTTGTGACAAGACTTCACTGCTTACTTCCGAAGTAAGTTCTTAAGTAAATACTGTGAATATTGTGCACATTCTCACCCAAAAAAATAAAACATGTATTAAGTTGTAATATAGAACTTTAATAGAATTTTAAAGTAGTATAAATTCTTCTTTTTTTTTCCACAATATAAAAAATTTGCTGCTTGTTATAAGCATATACATATATGAAATATATAAATAAAATCTTTAAACTTTGTTCTTTGAACTAACTATTCAAGTCTTGTATTTTTGTTTTTTTTTTTAATTGTTCTGTATTTTGAGATAAATTTCGATTCAGACATCTAATTTTGTTCATTTCGTTTCCAAATTTTTCACAGATTCAAAATTAATTAACATTAATGAGCAATTCAATCCAACGTACATATAGATTCGATTTGTGAGTATAAAACAGTTATGTTGAACAAAAAGATTAGTTGTGCCCCTTCCCCTATAAATGAACTTACAGCGATTTAATTACGATATTGCAAAAAGTGGAATAAATTGTGCGTTTTATAACAAAAACAAAATGTATATAATTTGTATATTCGAAAAAAATGTCATTTAAAGTATAATTCATAAAAATATAAATTATGCAAGGGAATGTAAATTGTCTTTTTTTTGCTGTGCCTTACGGAATGTTTGATATTATTTTAGTTTGGCACTGTAGTAAAATTTTAAAGCAAAAATTATTAAACAGCAATAAAATACTTAGTAATTTCCATTTATGCAACTGGAGGAACTTCTTCGTTTGAAACAATTGGCGGAGAAACAAATTCAGCGACTTCTACTTCGGCATTCGGCTCTACATCACTGTTGCCATTCTCGTTGTTACCATTGCCATTAAGTACTTCAACGGTTTCCTCAGGTGTGGCTGTGGCTGTGTGGCCATTCGTTGTCACCTGACCAGCGGTGACTGATTTCAATTCTTCGATAATCTTTTCGGCAACTTTTGAGTCCATTTCCATGATTTTCTCTTTGAGTTTGTTTTTCATTTCTTCTGGCCATTTAGGAGCCCATTCTTTGAAGAGTTTAATCTGGAATTTGGTTAGATGAATGTTGAAACTCGTGTAATCAGTCGACTTAAGTTTTAGCAAAATACTGTAAATCACACTGATAGTAATAATAATAAAAAAAAGAAAACTTCAACAGAGTTCTGAAAATCATTAGTATTGGTGAAGAATGGGCTAAAATAAAGTGTGCATCCATTTCAAGAACGTTTCATCGACACCACAAGATGCTTAAGAGAGCATCATGCTACCTACTCTCTGTCGAAAACTTTGGAGATGTCAAGGGCAACTACGCTATTGCCTGAAACTACAATAACACTCATTGAGGAGAAGGTTTCTTGCGAGATACCTCATTATGTGAAAAGCATTAGTTAGTAGTAGTTAGCACAGGTTTTATCGCCTAAAGTGTACGGTAAGTAAAAGAGCTTGTAGAGGGGCTTGATCAAAGCGAACCCGACTTTCTAGATTCATGAGAGCAAAGAATCGAATCCAAAAATTTTAGTCACCGAGATTTAAAAATAGAAAGATTTCTTTTAGGAGATTGATAAGTCGTAAATCGTTTTCTCCGTGCAGGGACGGCTAACTTTCTTATCTGCACAATTTTTATATATTCAGTGTCCTCGTTAGACATCATGTTGTCTGGTTTGAGCATAAAGCATCTATTGCATGAACCTCCTTTTTGGCTTTTCTTGTTTGAGTGGCCATTAAAAATGATACTATCCTTAACTTCTATCATTGAGTTTCCAATATTAGCCGTATTTTATTATCACCCAAGATCCATATAGATCACACGACGAAAATAAAACAATCCGGATCTGGATCAACGAAATTATTTTCCTTGTGTCTTGTAGTGTAGTTGTGTGACCTACCAAGGAATAAAAAAAAAAATTCTGGATCACGAAATTGATCCTGATAGAAAGCAAGATCTCGCATTGTTGTTGTATTGTATAGAAACCAATGATCCATATGGATCATGAGTGATAATAAAATACGGCTATTGTAATGGTCAGCCTATTATTATTAACTCTTAAGTATTGATGTCTTGAAAAACATCTCCTCCAACGCTTGGGTGAATGTTGGGGGTTAAGGGTAAATGATTTCAAGAGCAGACGACATCGGCATTTCATTGGCCTCAGTAACCGAGTGATCCAAAATCGACAGGCCTGTCGATATTTTCTGAGGTCAAATAGGCGAACCCTACAGGTGAATCAGTAAAAATGCGGTGAAGTGGGAGGGTTATGATCCCTTGTTTCCGGATCATAACCTCGCTGAAAAAGGAAGAAGAAGAAGGTTTCAAGAGCAGACAATGTGATCCATCAGCAATATGCACAAGCGTAAAAACTTGACTTTAATTATCCTTAAACCCGATTTGGAATTCGTACAGGATTTTTCTATTGTTGATCCACTTTTTTGGGCAGTGAATATATTATTGACTTTCTGAAACTTTGTTTTATTTTTTATATTTTGGCCAGGAAAACGCTTCACTGTGGCATTCAGACGCAACTGGTCCATTGTACTACCAGGAAGTATAGCCCTGATTAAGCACTTACCACATCAGCCAAATAAAAATCTTTAGCAAAAACGAAGTGCCCTGTAAGGACGCTAGAACTCGTAAGTTGTTTTCAGTCTTTTCTCTGCTGATACAGCAAGAATGCCGCCAATTTCTTACAGACGTCCAGGGACATACGTTTGGTCAGCCTGCATTCTGAAGATTCATTTCAGAGTCCTTTCATTCACACAATTGTTTGCGTGAGAAAACCAATCATCAATGAAAGTCCTAACCGAGAGCGCAGGAAGAGAATACGGAGAATTCAACCGCGCGAACGAAATCAGACAGTTTTTACATTGACAAACTATTTTGGAAGTGATCAAAGAATTAAGCAAGACCTTAAGCGCAGCCGGACTGTCATTACAGACGCAGACACTCCGACCCTTCCGCCTGTTCCTTGCAATATAGTTCATGACCATTAGGATTGCATAAATTTTCGTTTGAAAAACAGTCGCACATTTGCATAACAAGAAATTAAATGTTATGTTGTGATCTTCCGTGAAAACACCACCACCAAACCCTAGACTGGTTTTGCAGGCATCCGTGCAAATTTGACTAAATTCCATTCCCTGCTGAAACTGGCTAGAGCAGCACAAGACCACAACGCAAATCGACTTTGAATTCGAAGTTCTGGTGTCATTGCGTCGTTGATTGAGGCACAGGTCTACCCCGGACTGTAGCGCAACCTCATTAAGTAAAAGTCATTGCGTCAGACGGCATGTTCATAAGACCGGAGTTGTAGGATGTGTCGCGCAGGATAGCCACCCCGCCTAAGACGATTGATGGCTTTGGTACTACAGCCCATGATTTATGTAAGTATCAAGAGGTTTTGAAAACAACCTTGAAAAGTCTACTACTTTCTATTCCTGAGTTAGACTTTGCCGAGAGCCAGTTCTGAACGCAAAGCAAATAGACTTTGAATTTTAAGTTCTGATGTCATTGCATTGTCGGTTAATGCCCAGGTCCACCCCGGCCTATAGCGCCACTTAAGTAAGTGTCTATATATTGCGTAAGACGGCATATTTATGAAACCAGAGTTGTAGGATGTGTCGCGCAGGTCAACCACTCTGCCTAAGACGATGAATGGCTTCGATAGTACAGCTCATCATTTATGTAAGTATCAAGAGGTTTTGAAGACATCCTTCGTTGGTTGATGCCCAGGTCCACCCCGGACTATAGCGCTGCGTAAGTAAGTGTCGTTGCATCAGACGGCATATTTAGGAGACCAGACTTGTAGTATGTGTCACACAGGACAACCACCCCGCCTAAGACGATGACAGCCCATGATTTATGTAACTATCAAGAGGAGGTAAGTTTAAAAGCGCATCTATAACATAGCCAGGCGTACTCGGGAAAGCTCTTGTACAGGCGAGACATGTCGTTCTTTCAATTTTGGCCACTTCCACCAAATACCCGCATATATCCAGAAGATTCGACATACTATTATCCAGAATCAATCCTAGATATTTGGTTTTATCGGAAATGCGAATAGTGACGCACTTAAACACTGAGTCAGTTCGATTAAAATCTTGCTCCTAGTGATAGCTTTGTGCCTGCAGTTTCAAATATTCTGTTGAGTAGTGCACTAGTGTGCAGTTTTTATAGAACTCAAAAGGAATGCGATCAACTTCTGGGACTTTATCGTTTTTGTATTTGTGAATATTTGCTGCATTTCAGTGAAATATGACACTGAGGTTTGGGCAGGCTTTCAGGAGATTCTTAAAGTGTTCAGCTGCGCATGTAGACACAATACAATGTTATTTCTTCCTTTTATAAGTTTGACTGCTCTCCAAAATGTAAGCCTAAGATCTATAGCTGCTCAGACTGTGTACTAACAACACAACAGTAATCAAGGAGATTGAAAAAAGAGCCTGTCTGCTTTAAAGCGAAAGCATCTATGGCGAATCCTACACATTTTGTGCTCTGCGATCTTCATCCTCAGCTCCGTTGATGATGCGAGAGGCAATTTTTAATCGCGATAGCAAAAGCCTCGCTTTTTTCTTTGTCCAGGTTGTACCACTTGATTCTCTCAGAGACCCTTGTTTGTTTGCTTTTCTTCACTGCCTCTATAAAAATGTATGTTAACAAGAGACGGCGATGCTGAGTGATCGTCTCTCCTCGGATGACTTTGTAGTCTTTTACCCGAGGCTTCATACCATACGCCTACCAAATGGTAGTCAATATGGGTTTCATTTCCACCACAGCTGTAAGTGATCATGTGCCGGCTGTTTGATGAACATGATCATGATCATGTTTGAGACTCATAGAAGAAGTTGTGACCTGCGCATGCTCAGGTTGTCTTCACCAGGAAGATTTCTGATGCCGTATCCCAGCCTTCCATTCATAGTCTTCGTTTGACTACCCGACCTGTCCATTCAAATCTTGGGTCAACAAACAGAAACTCTTCCTTCGGGATGGATGTTCTTTAGGAGACTGAAAATCTAGCTAAAATGCATCTTTTTCCCTGCTCGCAGTCAAATTGGGCAGCATATGCACTGACAGTATTTCACAGCTCGCTCTCCGGTCGCTGGACTTCGAAATGGTCAAGATGGATGCCGCAAGGATGATGCTGTTTCCATTTTTACCTTGTTCCGTTGCGTACTAAAATATGCTGTAAGATTTTGTCCAAACTTCCAAACGGCGTGCCCGATTTCGGATGTTTTGCCATTTTAGTTCTTGGAAACGCAAGATGTCGACTCGCCTTCTACGCATTTTCTCTTCATGCTCGTTACTTCCAAATCGCGATTCTTAAATTTTGCTCAATTTGTTGCATTACTTTGCTAGGCCCCGGAATCCGTCTAGAATCAGTACCATGCGTAGCAGCGATAGTGTCTGTTGGAGTAGTGCTTTTCCTTTTAGTAAGTTGTAGCCGAAGCGATGGTTTTCGACACGTGCATGCTCCTGTTTAATTATTATTTGATTTTTCTTTTATGTCACCGGTGATTTAGGAGCCATGCCAACCCACAGACTCGCATCGCAGGCATACTTGCAAGAGAGTTTTTAGGTACTGTATGTGTCCCTGAACTTGGCCTGGGTGTTAAAATGCTTAGATCTGACTTCTCCCCTCAGTCGCCTTTTACGACAAACGCCATTTGTTGTAGGATGCAGCAGTGATATTCATAATTTATTCCGGCACTGAGCTGCTTGTGCTATACACCTTTAAGAGTTTTAGAAACGCAAACGACTTCCATCTGACTTAATTGCATTCGTTGTCAAACAACTTTTGCTTCCGTGTTCGGTGTATGACTCACTGAGGATTTTTCAGGGGAACCCGTTCTTAATAATTTCGATAAGAATTTCAATATGTGGAAGAAATTCGGATCTATTAAGTTGGCTAAGTTCGTAGTTCAAGTTACACCGATACTGGTATTCTGTTGTTCCAAAACAATTTCGGCACCAGATTAAGCTAAATGTCCCATTAAGCTCACAGGTTAGATCCTACCGAGTTTGCACTGTAATATTCTACCTGACAACTGGTGTGCATATCTTGATTATAATACATGAAACAGAACACTCGGTTACTAGTCAATATTTTTCAAACAGGCCTCCGATTGTTCACGGTTTCCTATAAAAACCCAACCCGTACTAAAGGCGATTTTCCGCTTTTCTTTACAAGTTCATTACCACTTGCTGCACTGACTCGAATGTTCAACTTATCTTGACCGTAAAAGGAAACTGATCTACCGACTTACCCTGCACTGGAAGAGACTCATAGGCTTGTCCGTGACATCGGCGTTTGCCACGCCGCTAACCACTCCATTGACGTAGACCCCGGAAGTCTCTCGGGTCAGGTAGTCGAGGAGAATTGGCACGAAATCATCACGTTGCAGCTCGCTCCATTCATTGAACCACTGGATAATATAGCGGAACTCACCGTCTACTGTTAAGTTATTCATCGACATTGTTGTGCGGAGCTAGATCGATGTTCTGTGGTTATTTTGCAAGTATAAGGAAATCGCTTGATGCTGTTTGAATTGCTGATGTCTTTGCTACAACTCTGATTGATTTTAATTATTTTTGTGCACTTTATGGAGCATTTTCCACAACAAATTTAGTGCCAAGTGTAAAGTGCTTCACTTAAGAAGAAAAACAAGAATTTTTTGTTGTCCTCCTGCCTTTCACTGTACGGCGACTAGAAAATGACATTTGAATTCGATTTCGAATTTGACAGGGATGTTACATAAAAATATTCAAGTGACTGAGTTCAGCTGAGAATATTGATGTGTTTAACTTTTGTCGTTTTTCATTGGGCCAAAAAAAAAATACGATTATTTGGCGCAACAGCTCTTTAAAGTGCCAGGGCCTAGCTTCTCGCAACCACTCATGTTGTGTGCGTTATATTTTTCACACGAATGCAAGGGACCTACAGTTTAATGCCGAATCCGAACGGCGATTTGAGAAGCTTTTTCGTGACAACAATGCTCTCGGATGTTCGTCAGACGCTCGCAAAGGTGGGACCGTGAAAAAACTTGTTGGTGTTTTCTGGGATTCGAACTTGGAACCTCATGCGTAGTGATGCGACACACTAACCACTTACGCCACGGCGCCCACATTTTTAATGGGCCAAAAGGAATACTCTTTTTGTTTTCCGCACAGAAATAAGCACTCCCTATCATGTTCCATTGGCTGTTTGGAGTGCTGTTCCGGGAGTGTTTTCCTGTTCCGGATTTCATTTGGGAGTACTTTCAAAGTGCACTCACACATATAAACCCTTACAACGGACTCCTTGTCAAAGTCATATGGTACAAGACGCATTCCTATGTTTATTTAATTTTCTCAGTTGGGGCAAGTTAATAGAAACAAATTTTACAATATATAATTAATAAATTGATAACATGTTAATAAAAACATGATGGGATTGCTAATGTCCTTTTCCATTGGGCAAAAAGAAGTCATATTTTGCTTTGTTTATCTGTAAAAAATGTAAACAAAAAATCAGACATTCACCAACACACGCAGAAGTAAGCAAAAACGATTTTACATGTTCCATTGGAATCAAAAAGGAGTGAAATCGGGAGTGAAACCAAAGGAAAACGACATTTATCTACGAAGAAATATTTTTGTTGCATCCAGATAAGCAAGAGAAGGAATACAACCGCCCTTATTCCGAGTGGCGTTTACACCGATTTAAAACACGCCCATTACGAGTAGCGTTTTTGCGTCGTTGAACGCCCCGTGGAACCCATTCGGCCAGCACACACTGGATGACTGTTACCCCGGGGTACTTCAATCACACACTGGATGAATAATGGCGGGGAAAAATTATGTATACATGAAACGATTTTCATTGTAGTGGTACGACATACTATTTTTTTTATTTTTCTCGAAATTGAGAACTTATGCGTGAATTGGTTTCCCCCGAAATTAAACTACCTCATACCTGGTTGAAGATTTTGTTCTGTTTCATTCCAATTTATTTCATTTCTTTCTGTACACTTCACGTCTTTCTCCCATAAACTCTGTTTAACCCCGGAGGAATTCATCCAGTGTGCGCTGGCCCATTAGTGTACGACGAACCTCATGTGAGAAATTTCAATGTCAATCTTTAAGGCGTTGAGCGCCACAAAACGACAGGGAAAACGACGGTATTTGTCATCAACAAATTAGCGATCGCCAAGTAGTAAAAAACGACTAAAAATCTAAGTTTTCTTAAATTTTCAATTGATCCAAATAACCCAATTGAATTTTGTTACTTTCTGGGTCAAAATAGCGCACCAGAAGCAAATTAAGATTATGTTGGAGTTTACGACACGCTGTGTTCCCAAGCGGCCCCCAATCTAAGTACTACCTAATGCTGGTTGATTTCGCTGATCGAACGAGAACCGATATTCTCAGCGGTCTTTGATATGAGGAATGCAAACCACATACTAACGTCGAAGTTATGGAATAACTCTTGTAAAACGAAAAGCCTCAAATAACGACAATCGTCGTGCAATTAAAACGCCACTCAGAATAAGGGTGAATATTTTCCACGTACAAACGAGGAAAATAAATCCAAAACACAATCACATTGCACAGAATAATTAAACAGAAGCAACATTCTTGTCGCTTATGATTTTGTGTAACGAGAAATGAAACTCAAATAATTTTATTCCACTTTATTGTGTGGCTGAAGCCACAGCCAACCCGCCCGAAGAGCTCTTAATGAGATCTACAAATTTAGTACAAAAATAGAAGAAGAAGAAGTGTAGGCAAATTTTGTCAAGATGTTTAATTTTCATTTTAATGAGTGAAGACTTATTCTAGCCTTGACACCGAGTCAAGTAAAGCTCAAATGGACAACCAATTTCAAAATAATTTCATGATTTATGTCTACGGAGAAGACAAGAAATAAAATCAGACATGGATGTCAGGAAATAAGTAATTTCTGGAAAAATGTGATCTCCACTGGAAATGTTCATAATGTGAACATAGTGGGTGGCTGTGGTAGTAGCGCGTAGCAGTAGGTGCAGTATTAGTTGACTCACTTTCAAGTTTGACAGTACCATAGATGGAGAAATTGGAAATTGACTACTGTTGAAGAAACGGCATGCATACATTTTTTGCAGGATGATGGTGTATTTCTGAACTGACCTCAGCAATAGCGCAACAAAGTTGAAATATTCGTTAACGTAAAAATTGGAGAGTACGACGTGGAAAAATTTATTGAGCAGGTGAAAGGAGAAGATATATGGAATTTGTGCCATCCGCTTCACAAAATTATTTATAAGAGGGCATACGAATGGAAAATCATTGCAATATCAATAAAAAAGAAAAGCACAATTTCAATCAGCAGGATTTATTTGACATTAGTACGCGCTACACCATTGTGGGTGCATTTTGGGAGTGTGGCGCTACAGCATTTGATAGCCCGTACTACTACTAAGGAAACGTAAGCTATTTTAACGCGGGATATGCATGCATTGCGGGATATACTACCATGTAAGCAGCTGTTTCAATTCGGAAAAGCGATTGCTGGTTCTTCTTCTTCTTCTTCCTTTTATCAGCGCGGTTATGATCCGAAAATAAGGCATCATAACCCTCCCACTTCCCCGCATTTCTACTGATCCGCCTATTTGATTTCAGAAAATATCGGCAGGCCTGCCGATTTTGGCTTACTCGGTTACTGAGGCCAATGAAATGCCGATGTCGTCGCATTTGTGTGATCCAGGCGTTTAAAGGCCTGCCTTTCCTGCATCGCGGTGTCTTTGGAACGTGCATTGATATTGCCTTTTTAACAGGGTTCCAATGATCTCTTCTTTGAACGTGACAACATCAGCTGAGCCGGTCACGCTCTATTTTTTGTACGATGGTTTCCTTGATGTGAAAGCTTCTTCAAGCGATTGCTGGTTAGCAGCCAGAAATAAAGGTACTTTCGTTTATCGATTTAAACAGGGCAATGATACCGT
This sequence comes from Brachypalpus laphriformis, assembly GCA_945910035.1. Taxonomy (NCBI): domain Eukaryota; kingdom Metazoa; phylum Arthropoda; class Insecta; order Diptera; family Syrphidae; genus Brachypalpus; species Brachypalpus laphriformis. The sequence goes on from OX246754.1 coordinate 254,773,464, forward strand.
GTAATCGCAGCAAGAGCGTAAAATAAAATGTAAATAAGAAATTTATTTCCTATTCTGGAATTTATTAAGAATAATCTGCCTATTGGGGTACTAAATATGGGCGTTGAAGTTAAGAGCAGATGGACTCTAGGTCATTCCTGACAAGTCAGCAGTGCATATAAGCGGCATTCGAATAGTAAGCGGAGTGTGCTATCTGCTTAATAGTCCAGAAGAAAACTTTTTTTAATTACAACAAAATCGCCATCAAAGGTCACTGTATTGGAAATATTTTTACAGCTTGTCGCTTCATTAATCCTTATCAATATTGGGATTCTTTTGAATCCTATTATGATGTATTTTACCGGTGGCAAGCGGATTAAGGTTCCGTCGTAAAGTCAGCCTGAGTTGACAAACGTTCCTAAAAATTTTAATTAAAATAAATTTTAAATTCAAATCGGAAAAGGCATTATTTGCTCTTATAACAGCTGAAATTGGAGGAACTTATCGTGCAGGGCACAATATTTGCAGTCAGTTATTATGACGTTTCACTCAAATGTAATAAATTTTCTTTTTGCCACATTGCGGGCCAGTTGTTGTCACCTCTAAATTATATACATAGTTTAAACGTCAATTAGTTATTACATGGAGAAAATATTTTTATCAATAAGGAACTCTAACAAGTGGATACGTCTTTTAACTGCGAGTTTGTTAACTCAATAGTTATCTGTGTGCTGGCGATTTTTTGTTCATAATCTTTCATTTTATTCAATACTTAATGTAGTTGTGAGATCGATTTCGCGCGGTATATTTGTTTGCGAAAAGAAATTAAGGCAACATTTCACTTTTTGGGAATAGTCAAAAATTGCACCTTTTCTTTAGTCTGATAGATAACCTCACGCTGAACACGCTCTCCTACTGCCCCCAAAGTTTCAAAAAGGTTATATAAAATGTTACCAATATGTCAGGAATGGAATATCCAAATTGTTAAATTATTGTTTTGTTACAAAGATAAATAATTAAGTTAACAGATAAAAAAATGTTTCATCAAAATCGAAAAGAAAAGGAAATTACGTAGTTCCTAAACAAATTCGCGCGAATTTTTTAGCAATTAGCAAATTTTAGCATTTTCTCAAATTTTTAATGGCTGAATTTCTTTAGGATCTACCTAATTCTTCTTTTTCTTTCCTCCGCGCTCACTTACTTATGCGATTTGTTTATTTGGCGACTGTCTAACGATTTGCGTTTGTGCCCCGAATACTTTTGTTATAACATCAGTTCTTATGAGCTGATTTTGATGACATTTTTTTTTTGTTAATTAATGCATTCTTCTGTCTATGCAATAAAATCTAGCGGAAATTAACATTCTTGACGCAAGAACGAATTACACAGAAACGAAATATATCGTTTGCGAACGAAATGTATTTCGTTATTAGTCCTTGGAATACGGGTGTATAATTTCGTTTTGCCCACGACAAAATACTTAGCGTTGTAGTGTAGGCCGTGCCTAAAAGCCATTACCACTGTCTGCATGCATTGAATTCATCCATCAGCAAATGATGACATTTCCAAATAAAATCCGTCACCTGCTACCACCACTATCAAATGCGGCTGTCACATGTTTACTTCACACACGTGCGTAAATTACCGCGGCCTGCAAGTGTATTGTTGCCCACTATCGCACCGTGCCAGCGCTGCCCCCCCCGCCGACCGATCTTCCGCTAAAAACCATTTTCAAAGTTCGTTTGTCGTTCGGTTTTGTTGCATAGTGATTCCCTTTCTGCGGGCGCAGTTTTCTTTTCTTTTCCGTTTTTTAAGACACACAACACAATTCACACTGTTTTGTTTGGTTTCCCACAATAACTAAGTTGGCCTGATAGACAAGCGAAAACAGTGTGAACAGGGTATTACTTGTGCTGTGCAAAAATGTCGTCCACCATACAACAGCCACTGCAACAACTGCAAAATAATGAGGACAAGAAGCAGACGCTCGAGGAGCAGGTAAAGTCTGCCGAGGACTTCAAGAATCAAGGAAACGATTTGTTAAAATGTGAGTAAAGACATGCTGATCTGGAGTTGATGGAAAACTTCTCATATAATGTCTGCCGACATAACCTCAATCGCCTGGCGATGTTATGTTGGTTTTTTTTTTTTTTTTTTCTGCAAAATGATAATTTTTTTGTTTCTTATTTTGTGATTTCGTACGAAGTTGATTTGACGAGAATTGTGAATGAAAATATTTGTGGAACTACGCACGAGTCCAGGCGGAGAGTGTCCCACGCATTTTCTGTCAGGTGTAGGCTGCCGACATACTAGTGGGGGTGGTTTATCGTTTGTTTTGTTGCAGGAGATCCCTTGATGAATGTCGGTTTTGATTTTTCTGCTGCGCTTGTCATGAGGTGAATACCAAATCCTTTGGAGGATGAATTCCAGGGAATACATTTGAAGGGTCTAATTCGAGATGATACTGTTCGTCGCACTATGCCCTGCCGTACATCAGTGATGTAATATGTATATGGGGCTGTTGTCACCTTGCATTGCTGTGACGAAGTAAGCTAACACATTGAATGCTCGCAAGACATAATTTGCACTACGGAGTAGAATGCATTCACCTCTAGAAGGCATTTTTTGTCTTGACTAAGGCAGACGACGCATTAATGCAATGTTATCTGCTTTTGAATTGGAGTCATCTATTTGTGAGTGTAAATGAAATCCATTTCTTGACATGTTTGCAAGAGTTGGTACGGTACCGTATGAGGAACACCAACTCATTATGGAATCTTCCGAAGTGTTTGCCTTTCATTTCAGGATCGTAGCATTGCCCTAACACGAGAATCGAACCCCTCTAGAACTCAATTCTCCCTAGCTATTCATTGAAAAATCATTGTATATCATGATCTGCTTTATAGTTCTTTCTTCTTCTTCTTCCTTTTATCAGCGAGGTTATGATCCGAAAACAAGGGATCACAACCCTCCCACTTCACCGCATTTCTACTGATCCGCCTGTGGGGTTCGCCTGCTTTATAGTTCTTTCATATGTTGTTTGTTGTTGTTCTCCAATGGAGAAAACAGAACTAGGCCATTTTTCCTCGAGCAGTCCAGTAAAGGTGGGCGATGGTTGTGCTTTGCTTCCTCACTTGATCCAACGCCGAGCATCTTGAGAGGTGTTCTTCGTCTTGTGTTTCATTTGGTGTGTAAAGGCTGCATATGTCAGATTCAATTATTCCAACTCTTTTGAGGTATGAAGCCGGACAGCTGTATCCAGTTTTAATCTTATCAGTGCAACTGTTTCCTTCCTTCGTCATGAGATATATTTTGTGGTAAAAGTGATATGTTTTCATATCACTTCTCTGCAATTGCTGCTTGTTCGCTGTTGGCTTCTTTATTTATGAGAAGTGTCTTTATTCGTTGCAGTTTGCTTATCAATGGCATCGTCTCTGGGTTTCTGGCATTTTGCGCCTACACAAAAAATGCCATAAATTTGTTCCCACATACCCGCCCAAGCAATGCCACATGCACTCTCTATTTAAACGCAAATTCCCCTCCAGTCTTCGCACTGGCTTAAGTTACGTTTCCTTCGGAGCTAAACAATCATTCCTTTCAGTCACTTTCCAGGAAAGTTTTTGGCCTTCCAAATGCTTAATATAAGTGGGTTCAGGCTTGCTGAAATAGTCGAAGCGAAGCTTTGTAGAATTTGACAGGAATACCGTCAAGTCCCTGAGAATTCTTATTGCAGTTCTTATTTCTTCTTTACTAGGATGTGTAATGCTCTTTCTTTAAGTCCTTTTATTCCCAATGGTACATAGGACTTCAAAAACTCCTGTGCGTCAACTTCTTCTCCAACGCATTTTAATTCCTGCCAACTCATTCTAAACATTCGGGATTCCACCTCAGTTTTCCTGTTCTACGTTTGTTTAGGTTTTGCTAACGGCGACCATTGTATGTTTGACAACAGACTTCCCTCTGCGCCGTTTCTCGTGACACTCATTGCCACTTTCCTTGTCGGATTATGATAACTATAGGTTCCTGGCCCTTTCTCGTATAAAGTTGTCCGTTCGAGATGTGATTAGGTCCACGAGAGTGACGCGTATATTTTTAAGAAAGATTACAGCTTACGAATGAAAATGATGCCAATTTTCTGGGTACTTGATCCATATAGTAGTACTGGCATAGCACTGAAGCGGAACAGTGCGCCATTTGATGCAATTCCATTGTTCATTACTTCCCACTGTTATTGTATTCATCATCGAAGAGCCTAACTGATTATGATCAAATTGAGAACCCAGGTATTTTCTGACATCGAACAGTAGGTTTAGAGCATAGCTCCCACCACAATGTGGTTCAGAATGATCCTCCAATTTCTTGGTTGATTCTCATCCGAAACGAAAAGAAGAATAGAACTATTTGAACCCTACAGTGGACGTTTCGTATTCAAAGGCCAAGGCCTCTGGCGAATGTCTGCGTGTAGATGCAATACGATTGAGTACTCGGTAGAGACTGATGTACTGACTGTTGGCGGATCCTATGGATATCTATTAGGTTTTCGGGAACTCTGTAGATGTTTCTACTATCGTTCTACATATTTTCTGCTTCTTCAGCAGGTTCAGTAAGAGTGTTTAAATTATTTCTCCCATCACGACGAAATGATCAATTTTTTTAATTTTTACACTGTGCTTAGGCTCAAGTCCATTTCTGCCCTCTGCGACATAGAAGGTCACTGCTTCGGTCACTGCTCAAGTTCGCACTTGAGTTCGACCAGTCTAGGTGCCTCGCGTTTGGATCTCATGCTAAGATGAAATAGTTGCTTAAATTATTTAGTCCTAGAATTTGATACCGACTCTAAATTGATATATGGAGCGAAATAATAGTTGTCTAAGAAACGGTCAAAATATTTATGTGTATATCACTCCGTTAAATAACAGAAAAAACAGAGATTCGATTCACATCCTATCTGTAGGTACGATGTTAGTATTCTTAAATGTATTATTATTATTATTATTATTTATTAACAAGTAATTACAAATTACAGGCTAATACTTAGAATTAATGAGCAACTAGCTGCAAGGGCTTTCGGCTCTTAGGTGGTAATATTAATTTTATTTAATGATTTTAGCTTTATTTATAAATTCACTGATTAGATTTATGTTATCTTTGGTAAGATTTTGCAATATATCGTAAAGAGATACTCCTTTAATTAAACTATTTCTTCGTGCGTTTAATGCTGTACAATGTTGGAGAATATGCTGTATGTCAATGGGTATGTTACAAGAGGGGCAAGTCTGGGGATTGCTCCTATTTAGCAGATGTTGGTGTGTAGAGTTAGTATGTCCCAATCTCAGTCGCACAAAGTTGGTTATTTTACACTTTAAGATGTTCGGCGGGTAAAATGGGTGCAATCTATCGGGGTTTGTTTTCTTGTAATGATGGTTGTAGGAGTTCCATCTGTCCTGTTGGAGTTGATTGAAAGATCGGTGTATATAAGTAAGCAGATCGGACTTACTAAACGCTTCAAATGTATATACTGGAGCTTTGTTTGCGTATGTAGCAACTTCATCAGCGAACTCATTTCCTTTAATGCCACAATGTCCTGGAATCCACATTTTTGTTTTGTTGCGAGTCTTCGTAAGAAGGTTTCTTATTTCAGCAACTAATGGAGTATTGTTGTTTGGATTTTGTATGGCTTTTAGTACCGAGAGACTGTCTGTACATATGACATGTTTACCGCGCTTTTTGGAAGCTGCCTTTCCGGCTTCCAGAATTGCAAATGCTTCTGCGGTGAAGATTGATGCAAATTGCGGTAAGATGCCAATTTGTATGGTCGCTCCGTTTTCCAGTACCACAGCAAAGGAGGTGTTAGTAAAAGTTTTGGAACCGTCGGTAAATATGAATTTCCATCCGGATGATTTCAGGTCTGCAGAAATGCTGGCGAATAAAGTGCGGTATATTGTAGAGTTGGTGCTGGTTTTACTATGGTCTGCTAGGGACATTACTAAGCTTTCCGGTGATATCGACCATCGAGGAAACGTGGGTATGAAATTGAAACAACGCACTCTAGGCAACATCATGGACGCGTATGTCTGCAAAATATTATCAATACCCGAAGCTATTCTTTTTGCGGACCTACGAGCCAAGGATAGTCGAATATCGTGGTCAATGACAGTATTTCTAGAAAACATGAGTTTTGCGTACAGTTTTGAAATCACTGTGTCTCTTCTATCCTCGATGGTGGGAAGGCCGGCTTCAACTAGGATGTTTTTTATTGGAGAAGTACGAAAAGCATTTATGCTTCTTCTTGCTGTTTGATGATACTCTGGTTTAATGTCTTTTAATGTTGTCTTGGGACAATTCCCGTAAATGTAAATGCCGTAGTCGAATTTACTGAGAATTAACTTTTTTGATATATTACATAGAGTATTTATGTGGACATTGCTTTTTTTGCTAGATAAATATTTGACAATATTAGCCCTTGCAGCAATTGATTTTTTAAGATAAAGACAGTGAGACTTCCAATTATACTTATTATTAAACATTAAGCCTAAAATACATAATTCAGTCACATTCGTAATTTGAACATTATTGAAACTTAAATCTAATCTTGGACAAGAACGTTTACGACATATATGCAATGTTTTACACTTATCTATTGAGAGTTTGGCGCCAGAAATTTTGCACCAATTTAGGATGTCATTGAGTGCATTTACTAAGTATTCTTTATTTTTATCTAGATCGTTGTTTTTGCATAGAATGTATACATCATCCGCATAAAGACAATGATCCAGATTTCTGTGTTTCGATAACATTTTGCTTATGTCATCGAAAGCAATGGAAAATAGGACTACCGACAATGGCGATCCTTTAGGAATACCATTGTGCAGCGGAAATGAATTGGAAAAATAGTTGTTTAGTTTGACACAGAGTTTTCTATTAGACAAAAATGATTTGATGTAACGAAAGATGTTTGGACCAATACCCCAATCTCTAAGCTTATTTAAAATTATATGTACCCCGATCCGGTCGAAAGCTTTTTCGAAGTCAAGAGACAAAATGGAGACATGGTTTTTGGCGGATAATGCATTCGAGATTATGAAATCTATGTGAAGTAAAGCATCAACACATCCTCTGTTTGGTTTAAAACCTACCTGGTTGCGGCTAATAAGATTCTTAGTTTCGGTGAACCAAAGTAAACGTTTTGCCACCATTTTTTCCAATAACTTGGCTATACAGGGGAGAAGGGAAATTGGTCGATACCCGTCAATTGTGCTCTTATTCTTATTTGGTTTTGGAATTGGGAGAATGGAGGCAAGTTTCCAGTTTTGAGGAATTATTCCAATGTCTAGCACGTTATTGTATAGTTGAATAAGACGATTCTTGGTTTCAGGATGTAAATTTTTTAACATTGGGTATGGAATCCGATCTCTACCCGGTGTTTTCCCTTTAGCTTTGCAAAGGCTCGCTTCGAATTCGGTAAGTGTAAAGTGCTGTTCAATGCGGAGGGCAACACGGTCGGTCTGATAATGGGTTGAGGTGGAGTTGAAGAAATCATTCTTATGTGTAATGAAATCATTGGAGAAGTTTGAGTCTTGAGAATACTCTGACCAGGTTCGAGCGGCAAAGTTACAAATTTTGTTTGGATGAGAGACTGAACCGTCGGGTGTTATAATATAAGGTATTGTGTACGAGGAGGGATTTCCAGTTAAACATCGAATTTTCTGCCAGATTTTAGTAGGGGAGGAATTGGGGTTAATATCGGACGTGAAATCGGCGAAGGATTTTGCTTTACTCTCTTTAAGTAATCTCCGGAATTTTGCATTCGATTTTTTATAAAGAATTAGGTTTAATTGATTGGGATGTTTTTTAAATTCGTTCCAGGCAGTCATCTTTTCTTTTCGCCGAAACGTTAATTCAGGATTCCACCAAGGGACAGAGCTGGTGGAATCCTGAATCCAGAGCAGAACTTTGCCCTGAATGTGTTTGTGGGATGGTTAAGTTGGCTGCCGATCTAATTGCTTTTAACAGAGTAGCTGCTTCCTTATTGGTGTTTAGCGTTTTGTTCTTGCCCTCTAAATTAGACAAGACATGGAAAGTGAATTTCGGCCAGTCGGCTAAGTTAGTTTTAAATTTTGGGTTGGAGGAATTGAGTGCTATGGTAATACCAGTATTTACGGTCATAAATATGGGTCTTAAATGTAATTCTTCTTTGTCGCTAAACTTAGCTAGTGTAGCGACAGAGAATAGGCTCGGAATAAATTGACGCCCAGAACTATTTCCTGTCGGCAAAAAACAAAACACACTTTCGGTCTTGCCTTATTTTCCGGTGCGCTCGGTATCCCCTGTATCGGAAAAGTTACATACTTTACTTACTTACTTATGTCCTGTATCCCCTTGTGGGTCCTAGGGCCTCTACTACGCCTACGCGCCATCGTGTACGGTTTCTGGCAATGTGTCTGAGTTCTCCCCAACTTTTCCCTAACTGCCGTGCCTCCTTCTCGACTGTTCTGCGCCATGTTTTCCGCGGACCGTCAGGTCTTCTGCCATCCTAAATTAGAGGGTTCCATTGCATAGCATGGTTCGCTATGGAGCTGTCACCCTTTCGGAACGTGTGACCAATCCACTGCCACTTCCGCCGTTGGATAGTTGTGCCTATTGGTTCCTGACCCGTTCTCTCGTAAAGGTGTTCGTTAGAGATACGATTGGGCCAGAAAATCCTTAAGATATTGCGCAGACACCTATTAACGAACGTTTGCAGCTTTCTGGTGATAGTAGTGGTCACTCTCCACGTGCTGCAACCATATAGCAGCACGGATTCAACGTTGGAGCGGAACAGTCTTATTTTGGTGCTCAAACTGATTGCATTGCTTCGCCATATTTTGGACAACATCCCGAACGCGGACTTTGCTTTGGCGATCCTGTTGGCTATATCCAGTTCGGTTCCACCATCGGTCGAGACAATACTCCCAAGATACTGGAAATCCTCTACTCTCTCTACCGGTTGTCCAGCAATGCATATTTGAGCCGATGAGTTAGTTCCAAGGCTGATGATTTTAGTTTTTGTCGTATTAATTTTCAGCCCGACGACACCTGCCTCCCTCTCCACATCTGCTGTCATTTGGTGGAGGTCCATAATTCTGTGGGAGAGTAAGCATACATCGTCTGCGTAGTCAAGATGCTTCAGTTGAGATGTAAGAGTCCATCGAATTCCTCCGTTTCCCGTCGACAAAGCTGCATGAAGCACATCGCTAATCACCAATAGGAATAATATTGGTGAAAGGATACAGCCTTGTCTTACCCCACTTTGGATCTCAAATTCCTCAGACAACCTTCCCCTGTGCAGAACGTGACATTTGGAGCCTTCATATGTAGCTTTGATAATAGCAATTAGTTTATCGGGAATGCCTCTCCTGCGTAAGGCACGCCAAATAAACTCCCTGTTGACACTATCGAACGCCTTCTCAAAATCGATGAACAGCAGGTGCAGTGGCGATCGATATTCAACACACTGTTCGATGATAATCCGCAGGGTGTTGATGTGGTCGGCACAGGAGGATCCAGAGCGGAAACCTGCTTGTTCGGCATCGAGTGTGTCTTCGAGATGTTGTTTGATTCGCTCAAGGATGATTTTAGCTATTATCTTAGCTACAGCAGGCAGCACGCAGATACCCCTCCAGTTTCCGCACTCCATTAAATTTCCTTTCTTAGGAAGCTTGACGATCATTCCCTTTTTCCACTCGTTAGGAAAGCTCTCAGCTTCCCAAGCTCTATCTATAAGTGGAAGCAGAAGTTCAGCCGATGTTGTTGGCGTTGCTCGTAAGAGCTCTGCTGGAATACCGTCAAGTCCTACCGCCTTGTTGGTTTTGAGTGCCTTGATCGCGGTAATGATCTCATCTTTACTGGGAGTCGTGGTGCGTGGTGCGTGGTGCGTGTTAAAAGAATTATAGCCCAACAATTAAGGGTACTTTCCATGTAAGCGTTATTGAAAAAAGTTATTTTTCCACATTGTTATTACCAACTCTAATAAATAAATAAATATTTGGCTCAACAGCTCTTTAAGTGCCAGGACCAGCTTCTCGCAACCACTCATGTTGTGTGCGTTATATTTTTCCCACGAATGGAAGGGACCTACAGTGCCGTATCCGAATAGCAATTTAGTTTGAAAAGCTTTTTCGAGACAACAATACTCTCGGATGTTTGTCAGACGTTCGCGAGAGGTGGGACCGTGGAAAAAACTTGTTGGTGTTTTCTGGGATTCGAACTTGGAACCTCACACGGAGTGGTTCGACACACTAACCACTTACGCCACGATGCCCACAAAAATAAATCAACACCACAAACATCGTAGTCACGTAACTATTTAGATCGTACGATCTAAGTCGTGGATTTTTTTTATTTTTATTTGCTTTCATAGCTCAAAACGAAAAAGTTAATACAATAAGTTGTGTGCCTCTTCAGTTAGTGGAATGCAACTTTTTGTTCTTGGTTCAGGTCCTAGATGTCTGATTTTGCAATCCGATGATCTAAACATAAGATGATTAACATCCTCATTAGTTGCCAAGCGGGAACACTTCTTAGTGTTGTGAACCCTATAGTATCTGTAATCTTTATTTCTATTGTCTTGCGCTTCTTCTAAAAGTGGGAGCGGGTCGAAATTCTGCATTCAAAGTTCTGTTTTGCAAAATTCTGTTTTCTCACACAAAAATTCAGGCAATTGCAGGGTTCCCGAAAAATCTTCGTGGTGTGTAGTGTGGGCGCCGTGGCGTAAGTGGTTAGTGTGTCGGATCACTACGCATGAGGTTCCAAGTTCGAATCCCAGAAAACACCAAAAAGTTTTTTCATGGTCCCACCTCTCGCGAGCGTCTGACAAACATCCGAGAGTATTGTTGTCACGAAAAAGCTTCTCAAATCACCGTTCGGGGTCGGCATTAAACTGTAGGTCCCTTCTATTCGTGTGAAAAATATAACGCACACAACAGGAGTGGTTGCGTGAAGCTAGGCCCTGGCACTTTAAAGAGCTGTTGAGCCAAGTATTTTTTTTTTCTTTTTGTGTAGTCGTCATTTGTTGTACTTGCTCGTTGCTTGACAACCTCTACTTTTATAACTACTTTTTAAATAAACTCGTTGGATGTTATTTTTCTTGTTTAGTAGTATGAGTGGATTTTGTATTTCTCCAAACTTTAAAACTTAAATTGTAACTGAAATGTAATATATATTCCATAACACGAATACGAGCATGCAGTGGAGACGAAGTACCGACAATTGTTCATGTCGTCAGGTTAGCGTCGCAAATAAAACAATCGCTTGAAGAAGACGTGTTCATCACAGCCTGTGCTACCTTTCGATCTATCATAGTGAACTGCAGTGGTACAATCGATGTCATAAACGAATTTGACTCCGATGCATCCGATTCGCTCTTTTTCTTCCTTTTTCTGCGAAAATAAGGGATCACAACCCTCCCACTTCACCGCATTTCTACTGATCCGCCTGTGGGGTTCGCCTATTTGACCTCAGAAAATATCGGCAGGCCTGTCGATTTTGGATCACTCGGTTACTGAGGCCAATGAAATGCCGATGTCGTCGCATTTGTGTGATCCAGGCGTTTATAGGCCTACCTTTCCTACATCGCGATGTCTGTGGAACGTGCATTGATAATTGCCTTTTTAACAGGGTTCCAATGATCTCTTCTTTGAACGTGGCAATACCAACTGAGCCGGTCGCGCTCTATCTTTTGTACGATGGTTTCCTTGACGTGAAAGCTTCCACGGATCTTCAAACTTCTTAATCATGCATCCGATTCACTGTCTGAAAATTAGTCATTTTAACACTTCTTAATTTGAAATAAGTAAGTTTTCGGTCTTATAAAGCCGACAAATCTGAGGATAACCGAACAAAGTTTAAACAAGCTAGAAAAGACTGCAATGCACATGACTAAAAATTGAGGCGAAAAATTCTACAATGTCCCAAAGGTCCCTTTTTTATCATTCGTCAAAAATAATAAAAATTCTGCCTCATCTGCTATACCAGCGCTCATTCACAATGACATCCCAGCAGTCAGCTTCTTAGACAAGGCTCCTGTCAGTTCCCTAAGCCAGGCAAACCAACGGACCAAGGCAAATCTTACCGGTCTATCTCACTTCTCTCGCCCGTTGTCAAAATCCTTGAAGCACTCCTCATGCCAACGCTCAGCGAACAACTGAAACCAGCAAAACTCCAACATTGTTTCCGTAAACTCCACAGCACGACCACAGCCGTAAACATTATCACATCTCAGATCAGCAACGGCCTGAACCAGAAGAGGTCATGCCATAGAATCATCTTAGTTGCCCTCGACCTGTCTAAAGCCTTCGACACGGTCAGCCTCGCCACGCTACTTCAAGACATTCTCGAATCATCATTACCAAATACGACAAAGCGCTAGTTAGTAAACTACTTAAGTGGTCATCAAACATATGTTGAATTTAGGAATGCAAAATCACCATATAGAAACGTGAATCAAGGAGTTCCTTTTCAATTCCCACATCTCTAAGATGCCAACACCACCAAACAACTCAAACTTGGTGTCCTACGCTGATAACTGCACCGTCCTCGCCACCGGACCAAACATACAAGTCCTCTGCTCAACGGTCAACGAATACTTAAACGAGCTCAATCGTCTTTTTCAAGAGCGGAACCTTTAACTCTCAGCGTAAAATTTACTGCCACTACTCTGTTTACCTCTTGGACGAAGGAAGTAAAGCAGACACTTCACATTAACATAGAAAACCATCCGATAACAACCGTAACGCACACTAAGATCCTTGGAGTTACCCTCAATACAATATGCTGACTTTCTGCACTCACGCCGCAACCATCCGTAGCCGAGTGAGAACACGCAATAACGTGCTTAAATCTCTCGCTGGCAGTACCTGGGGAAAATATAAGGAAACACTCCCCGCCACTTACAAAGCAATCGGCCGCTCAGTCCTTAACTATGTCGCCCTAATTTGGATCCTCCAACTAAGTAATATGCACTGGAAAAATTTCCAATCCTGCCAAAACTCGGCCATGCGGATGATAACCGGAGGATAGATGCACTGACTGTAGAAACAGCCCGCACAATACCCAACATTTTTTCAACTCCCCAGCAAAGCCCACAAGCGTCTCTTCCACTGCATTGTAGACTCATCCCACCGATGCAGGCCATTTTCTGGACCTGAACATTACCGATACACAAACCACAGCGTGATTTTTATATTGGTGTGGGGGGCTTCTACTACAACAACAAGACCAGAGTACCCTCAGTTTTTCATATTCGTTTCCTAATTGACGTCCCTGCTCTTCGGCCGTAAAAGAGGAACGTCAACGTTTGTTAAATAAAATTCCGACCTGGACAGCATAACTAAATAAAGTGGAATTTTTTGCGTCCAAAACACAATGTTGTCTTCTGTCTCCCAAGCAAAACAAGACCCTTAACCATTATCCATGAATAGTACTTGCATCGCTGAATCCGAAAGACTTGCCATTCTCGGTATGTATGTGCATCAATAACCATCTTCGATGGAACGACCATATGTTCGAAGTCGTCAAAGATGCTGCAAAATGTTTAGGATTCCTTAAACGGTGCAAGATATAGTTTAGTCCTTCTGATCTGGCCTCGATCTATAAGGCATTCATCTGCCCAAAGCTAAGATATAACGCCCACATCTGGTCTGATGCACCCAAGACCGTTCTGCACATTCTAGATATGGTACAGAATCGCGCTTTAAAACTTATAGGTGATAGAGACATTCACCCTGATTGTCGTTGGCGTTTTTCGCTATTCTTTTCTTCTTCAGATGTAGCACGAATCCATTTTCATAACTTTTTCACTGTGAAAGAGTTGTAATAGTATTCTACACGACAAACAAATTGTTTAGTACAGTTTAACGGTCAGCTGGTCATAGCTATGAATAAAACGACAATCGTCGAAAAGTGACAAACGCCAACGACAATCAGGGTGATTGTGAACTCCATAGTCTCACTCGAACATCGTAGAAATGTCTTGTCCCTTTCCCTTTTTATCCTTTTTTTTTATAAAAAAATGCTCCAGCGAAATAGCCAGTTGCATTCTTCCCCTCCAAAACTTAACACGCAATACGCGTCATGCTTCCAATGCACATCAGTCAAATATAGGGATTCGTTTATAAGCTGAACAACACGTTTGTAGAATGATCTACCAGCCTCTGTATTTCCTAATTATTACAATCTTCAAACATTTAAAGCCAATGCAAACCTGCATCTCCTCTGCCCCTTTCCTTCTTTTTCCCATCAGTCCTTGCCCTGAGAACCAGTATAAGGGTATTAATAATCCCTTTGGCGTATTAATAAAACCTTTTTCTCAAATGGTGTTTGAGCAACACACACTTCTTCTTCTTCTTCCTTTTATCAGCGAGGTTATGATCCGAAGATAAGGGATCACAACCCTCCCACTTCACCGCATTTCTACTGATCCGCCTGTGGGGTTCGCCTATTTGACCTCAGAAAATATCGGCAGGCCCGACGATTTTAGATCACTAGGTTACTGAGGCCAATGAAATGCCGATGTCGTCGCCTTCCTTTCCTACATCGCGATGTCTTTGGAACGTGCATTGATATTGCCTTTTTAACAGGGTTCAAATGATCTCTTCTTTGAACGTGGCAATACCAGCTGAGCCGGTTGCGCTCTATTTTTTGTACGATGGTTTCCTTGACGTGAAAGCTTCCACGGATCTTCGAACTTCTTATTCGATCAAGCTTTGTCACTCCTGCTGTCATGCGAAGCATCTTCATTTCAGCTGCCGTTAATATTTACTCTCATACGTTTTGTACATCGTCCAACATTGTGAACCGTATGTGAGCGCTGGACGCACACTTACACTTAAAAGCCTCTTGCAATCAAAGTGACCTTTATTTTTTACAGGATAAGTAGTATTCTTATATAATAAGCTTTAAAATACTCGTATGGTTAGAACCATTGTGGACAAAAGTAGTGTGAAAGACTCGATTTGAAGATAGCTCCAGTTAAGAGCCTTATTTTTTATGTTGATAAACAAATTTTATAAACGGTAATTGTACTGTTAAAGCTAAATATGCAACTGAAAAGATTATGTCTAAAAAAATGTCTAACTATCGTCCTCCAACCACACACTATTCATCTTTTATTTCAGCTAAAGAATTTTCAAAAGCAATAGAGATGTATACCAAAGCTATAGATCTTAATCCCAACAACGCTATATATTACGCTAATCGTAGTTTGGCCCATTTGCGTCAGGAGAGCTTCGGGTCCGCTCTGCAGGATGGTATTTCTGCGGTTAAATCAGACCCCGCCTACTTAAAGGGCTATTACAGACGGGCGGCCGCTCATATGTCTTTAGGAAAATTTAAGCAAGCTTTATTAGATTTTGAATACGTAAGTGTTTCTTTTATTTCCTTAAATTTCCATATACGAGTATGAATGTCGGTTTTAGGTATCCAAATGCAGACCAAATGACAAGGAAGCTAAAATGAAGTTCACCGAATGCAACAAAATCATTAAAATGCGTGCATTCGAACGTGCTATCGCTGTAGACAAACCAGAAAAGACACTTTCGGAGATGTTCCGCGACTTAGAGAATATAAGTAAGGATTGGCATTTATTTTTTGTAATGAATTTCTAATAATCTGTGTTTCATTTTTGTAGCAATTGAAGACGACTATCAAGGCCCAGCCTTGGAGGATGGTAAAGTCACGCTTAAATTCATGGAAGATCTTATGGAGCACTATAAGAAACAAAAGAAACTCCATCGGAAGTATGCCTACAAGGTTAGTCTTACTGAAGTTTAATGCAAATTAATAACTTATACATATGTCTCGGTTTAGATCCTCTGTGACATCGACATCTATCTGCGCACTCAACCATCCCTGGTGGATATTCATGTGCCAGATGAATCCAAGTTTACAATTTGTGGTGATATTCATGGTCAGTTTTATGATCTAATGAATATCTTCAGTATCAACGGTTTACCATCGCCAACCAATCCATATTTGTTCAATGGAGATTTCGTTGATAGAGGCTCATTCTCCGTGGAATGTATTTTTACCTTGTTTGGATTTAAACTATTGTATCCCGATCATTTCTTCCTGTCCAGAGGTAAGTACTTTTACAAATACAATGTTATCAACTGTCATAGTAGAAATAATCTGATGTTAGTCATTAGATATGAGTCATAGTTGCTGAAATAATTAAGTATTCGATTGGTGATGAATGCTAATCGATTTTACAAGCTCTATGAGGAGAAATCGTATAACTATCTGAAAGAAATTATCGAATAATTTTATGATATTTTTTAGATCATTTGATAAACCTGGTCAAGGGTATGACTAGTTTAGATTTTGAATTGACTCACTTCGAGTGAGTATTGATTTAGTATCCGAGTGATGGTTTGGTTATCTTATCAACAATTTAAGTGCGTAAACTTTTAATCGACTTGTCTGTTGCTTTTATTTATGAATTAACAAATTACTGCCTTCGGCTTATGATTTAATTTTGTTTATAAATAATTCCACGATTTTCACTAGGTTAGGACTGAGTGTTCGACGAATGTTTGATTCAATTCTTCTCGCTTCGTAGCTAGTTCATTGACCTTCGTATTTCTGGAGACACGTCCGTTGATCCAATAGAGTATGGCTTTTGCTCGTTTTATCTTGCAGGTGCTAGAAATAATTCTAAAAGTTGCATAGGTTTGGTCTTTATACCAAAAGTATGAAGAGAATTTAAAGTATTATAGTTTTTATACCGAAAACTGGCAAATGTTCTCACACGAGCCCGAAAGATCTCAGACCCATTAGTCTATCATTATTTCTTCTAAAAACATTAGAACGATTGATTGATATCCACTTCCCTAGCAGTATTGATACAAAACTTCTGTCAGCGGCCCAACATGTCTACTGCAAAGGTAAGCGAGTTGAAACGGCATTACACTCGCTAGTTCGTAATATTGAGTACTACCTGTTTTACACGGAGTATACAATGGTAGCTTTTTTTTAGATATAGAGGGTGCTTTTAACAATGCCAGTGCTTCAGCGATTGCAGATACACTTTCATACCTAAAGGTAGACAACTCACTATGCGAATTGATCAATTTACTGCTTACCGGTCGGATTATCAATTCAGAACTAGGTGGGACGTCTACAAGAAGATCTGTCAGTAGAAGCACTCCGCAAGGTGGTGTTATATCTCCTCTCTGGAATTTGGTGGTTAATGAACTAGTCATAATACTGAAGGGTGAGGGATGCATGGTGATCGCTTATGCAGATGATGTTGCTATAGCAGTCTCAGGAAAGCACCTTAATACTCTGAAAGAAGTGCTACAAAACGCTTTGAAAAAGTTAACCAGATGGGCAGGTGGGTGCAGTTTGGGCGTAAACCCCCATAAAACTGAATGGTACTCTTCTCAAGGAAATATCGATCCTCCCTCTCTTAATGGTATCAGCTTAACTTTCTCTGATAAAGCAAAATATTTGGGTCTTATCCTGGATAGGAAACTAAACTAACATTCAAGAAACAGACAAGAAAGCTACAGTAGTACTTTTCTCTTGAAAAAAAAATGTCGGGAATAGATGGGGTTTGCAACCTTGCATAACTCACTGGTTCTACATCTCGGTCATTAGACCGATACTCACGTACGGGGTGATTGTCTGGTGGACGGCCTAAGGAAAGGCTATAAATCGCGATTATCTAAGCACAGACAAGCTGTACGCTGAACAGCTTATCTGTGCATAAGCGGAGCGCTACGTACAACTCCCCCTGCGGCACTGGACAACATGTTTCATCTGATACCCCTCGACATATTTAGCAAGCAAATGTCAGCGAATGCACCAGTTCGCCTTGAAGCTACCCAGCAGTGGTTAAGAAAAGAATTTGGCCACGCTTCCATTCTGAATAAATTCACAATCTCTCCCGAAAACACGGACTACACCATCCCACGTCTTAATTTTGACAAGAACTTCCTAGTCACCATCCCTTCCAGATTATTCTAGAATGACGATGTTTTTTTAGAAGATGAGTCGATCCACTTCTATACTGACGGCTCAAAAACCAAAGGCGGAGTTGGTGGAGGTGTTTTCTCTTATAGGCTTAAGCTTAGGCTCTCCTTCCGTCTATTAAATCATTGTTGCGTGTTCCAGGTGAAAATAATGGCGATTAAGGAGACCTTATCTTGGCTGAAGGAAAACGTGATATCCGCCAAGGATATCCGTATATTTTCAGACAGCCAAGCGGCAATCAAATCCTAGGAATCGATCTCTATAAATTCAGTAGTAGCCCTAGACTGCCGATCGTCTCTTAAGGAGAGAGCGGAGCAGTTTAATATTCACCTCTGATGGGTTGTGGGGCATAGGGATA
Source organism: Brachypalpus laphriformis (assembly GCA_945910035.1). Taxonomy (NCBI): domain Eukaryota; kingdom Metazoa; phylum Arthropoda; class Insecta; order Diptera; family Syrphidae; genus Brachypalpus; species Brachypalpus laphriformis. The sequence continues at coordinate 254,791,810 of OX246754.1, forward strand.
TTCCGGGGAATCGTAAGGCTGATGAACTCGCCAGAATAGGAACAACTGTACCCATCCTTCCAGACAAGGATAATCTAGGTATACCAATCGCTACTTGCAACTTAAATTCAAGCTGGATGCAATCAAAAGAACAAATCTTAGGTGGACAAGTGGTACAACATGTCTAGCGACTAAGCAGATTTGGCCCAAGTTGGATCTGAAACGCTCTAAGAAATGTATCTCTCTTAATTACAGGACACTGTCTAATAGGCAAGCATGCAACAGGGCTTGGCGTATATTCAAATGAGTTTAGCAGAAGCCGCATGGACGAAGAAGAGGAAGAAACCATTCCTCACCTTCTTTGTGCATGTCCAGCATCACCTAGGAGCTTTCTACTTTAACGATTTGGGCAATCCGATAGATTTAGACATGAGGAACTTCCTTCACTTTATTAGAAGCTATAATTGGTTCTAACGAGTAGGCTGAGATTGCATGATCCTTCGTGGCACCACAACGGACTTTCCTTGGTCTATGCGTGTTGGCGTAAGCTGGCGGCCACTTCAACCTAACCTAGCTCGTTTTATTAGTTCCGATTTGATAAAACGTGGATGAGACGGCTTTGAATGGCGTTGGGCTACCTATGTATAAATGTTCATAAATCTCATTAGATGTATCTATGAGGAAGGTTCTACCGAATCTTCCGTAATGGCTAGAGTTTTCGTTTTATATAGACTGCGCTCTTCCTGTCCCTCTTATACTTAATGCAAGTCCGTTACACTGTGATATTGCGGCAAACATGGTCAGCATAGTCAGGAACCAGGCGAACCCCTCAGGCGGATCAGTAGAAATGCGGAGAAGTGGGAGGGTTATGATCCCTTATTTTCGGATCATAACCTCGCTGATAAAACGAAGAAAAAAAAATTGTCAGCATAGTCAAGATGCTTAAGATATTTAATACTTCAGTGTTAATTGTACACTGGTACTACATTTCAGGCAAACATGGATTTATTAATCAGACTGATGTCATCACTTGAATGCTTCTTTCGAAATAGCCATCCTGCTCCTATCTAGATAGTCTATGTCCTTTGATAAGATCGCTTACCGAGAGAGGGCTTTATTACTCAATTGCTTTCTTAATCAAAGAAGAGTGCATTATGTGTCTTCGTCCTGGTGAGGCAGACAAGTTAAGCAGAGATGCCAAAACTTATTATAGCTCGTTTCAGACATCATTGGCGTCCTTTAAATCGATAAAAAGATAATGAATAAAAATAAATAAATGTTTGGGGCAACAGCTCTTCAAGTGCCTGGGCCTAGCTTCTCGCAACCACGCGTGTTGTGTGCGTTATATTTTCTTCACACAAATGGAAGGGACCTACAGTTTTGTGCCGTATCCGAAGGGCGATTTGAACATTTTTTTCGTGAGAACAATACTCTTGGATGTTTGTCAGACGCTCGCGAGCGGTGGGACCGTGAAAAAACTTGTTGGTGTTTTCTGGGATTCGAACATGGAACCTCACGCGCAGTGATCCGACACACTTACCACTTGCGCCACGGCGCCCACAAAAAGATAATGAAGGTCGATTGAAATTCCTGACTTATATGGGCCTCAGTATGAATATTTTGTCGATGAATGCGTTTTTCTACCCTAAAACCGAACTAATGTACTCATGTTGCGCTTACTCTTAGAACACATACATGCAGTTTAGGCGGATCAGTACCAAATCACTAGTCACTGCTTGCAATTAGGCCGCCAGTTTAGTAAGATATCCCTACTTTTCCTTCATCCTGCTTTACATAGTTAAGTTTTTCAAGCATTGCTCTTGGAATGGTATATCTCAATTATGTCTTTTAAGCCTAACGTGTCCAGAACCTATTTAAAAAACCATAGTGACTTTTTGCAGTACTCTATGGTCGACAAAGTAATATTTTTCCTTAATAGGTTTTATTACCACGTTATTTCTTTAATAAATTTGAATGTTAGACTAAACCAATACTTTTCTTATTTATTTACAGGGAATCACGAAAGCATCAATATGAATCAAATGTATGGATTCACCGGTGAAGTCACTGCCAAGTATACAAGTACAATGGCAGACATTTTCACTCAAGTATTCAACTGGCTGCCATTATGTCATTGTATAAATAATAAAATTCTCGTTATGCATGGTGGACTCTTCTCTAGCGATAATGTGACGCTGGATGATATTCGTAAAATTGAACGTAACTGCCAGCCACCAGAGGAGGGTATTATGTGTGAATTGTTGTGGTCTGACCCACATCCGTGGGGGGGTCGTGGTCCATCGAAGAGAGGGGTGGGCATTCAATTTGGTCCTGACATTACAGAAGAGTTCTGTAAGCGGAATAATTTGGACTACATAGTGAGGAGTCATGAGGTAAAGGATATGGGTTATGAAGAGACGCACGATGGGAAATGTATAACCGTGTTTTCTGCTCCAAATTATTGGTAAGGAAAATGTCTTCCAATAGTGTGGTGAATGTTTTTTTCTAATTTTTTTCTATTATTTCAGCGATACAATGGGCAATATGGGAGCCTTTATCACAATCAAAGGCAACGATCTGAAACCAAACTTCAAATCGTTTGAGTCTGTGGTAAGTTATAATATTTTTAAACAATTCGATTTTGGATAAGGAAATATATTAGGTTGGACAATAAGTTACTTCTGTTTTTTTAGGCGGAATGAAAAATTAAATATTTATTGTTAGGAAAAACTTTAGTCAGTTATATACGCACCATTATTTTCTACCACTTTATGCCATCTTTCGGGCAATTTCATTATGCCCCTTTCGTAGAATGTTTGATTTTTATTGGCGAAGAATTGCTCCAACTGGATTTTACAAGCTTCCAGCGAGACGAAATTTTTTCCATTAAGTGAGTTCTGCAGGGACCGGATTAAATGGTAATCGAAAAGTGCAAGATCAGGTGGATACGGCCGGTGAGGTAAAACATCCCATCCAAACTGCACCAACTTCTACTTCTGCCGAGTCTGCAAAGAGATGCGGTCTAGCGTTGTCTTGATGGAACACGACGCCCTTCCGGTTAGCCAGTTCCGGTCGTTTTTCGGTGATTGCATCCTTCAATTTACCCAATTGAGAGCAGTATTTATCGGAATCAATGGTTTGGTTATGCGGAAGAATTTCATAGTACAGAATTCCCTTCCAATCCCACCAAATACAGAGCATAACCTTCTTAGCTCCATGATCTTTTCTATTCCACGTTATTGTAAAGTATCCACTTTTCGTCGCCCGTTATCATCCGTTTTAAAAATGGTTCACTTTGGTTGCGTTTCTGCAGGGAATCTCTGATGGAGACACGATCCAATAAATTTTTTTCGCTAAATTGTGCGGCAGCTAAATATCGTATCGATTTACGTCTTGGAGTTTACACAAGTGATTTTGTACGCTTGATTTCGATATATCCAATATATCAGCTATGTGCCTGGTTGTGTAGCGTGCATTATTTTCAACTAGAGCTTTAATTTGGTCCCCATCAATCTCAACCAGTCGTCTAGAATGGGGCAAGTCAGAATATGTGAAATCACCATCACGAAAACGCCGGAATCACTCGCGAACAGTCCAAGCGCTTACAGAGTTATCCCCGTGCACGGCGCAAATCTTATGTGCTTGTGCAGCCCTTTTTCCTTTTCGAAAATGAAAGAGCATAATATGCCGAAAATACTCCTTATTTTCCTCCATTTTCAAAAGTTTACCAAATGCGTTAAACACAACCGATCGCTATGAGCTTTCTTTGACATATGCACTGCAATGTGTATTTGAAGAAGAAAAAACTGCAAGCTCGAAGCAACATTTACAAACGGCGTCATTCAAAGTTAACGGGAACACTAACGATAAACAGAGGGAATTTATTGGCCAACCCAATAGTTCTTGGCTTTTACCGAATTCCTCCAGGAAATCTCTTTCATAGGCTTAAAAAGGCTGCTTGTGTTTACTTAAAACAGAACTTGTCGGTTAGCTTCAACAGAATATAGCCCCCTCTATCCTCTAATTTAAATATTTCTCACGACTGAGGTGACAACCCGGCTTTTTAATAATCTCTAAACACGGAGGCATATTGTGCAGTATTGGCTTTGATAGTTAAACGTAGGCTTATACGACTTCGTTGCTCATGGTTCGCCTACCAACTAGTAATTCGGTTGATTGATCACTTATTGACTCAGTGACTCAAATTGAAACTGCTGACTTTTTAGATATTTAAGAAGCATTAAATAACACATTAACAATACGAAAACGTCATATCAACAAAGATGCCGTTGAAATTCCGGATCTGGGTTTGTAATTTTCGGTTTGTCAACCGGAGTTATACTCTAACTCAGTCTAGGTGTGCACTTAACCATATTATTGGTAGAAAACGTTGCGATCTAATCAGGGTTACTTACTTACTTACTTACTTAGATGGCGCTACAGTCCGGGGTGGACCTGGGCCTCAACCAACAAACCTCTCCAGCCAGCACGGCTACGAGCCAGCTGCCTCCAGTTGCGCACGCCAAGGTGGTTGAGGTCCCCCTCCACTTGTTTTCGCTACCTACCGCGAGGTCGTCCTCTACTGCGCCGTCCGTCCGGGGTGGATTCGAAGACCCTCCTAGCGGGAACGTTGGGCTCCATCCGCTCTAAATTACCCAGCCATCTTAGTCGCTGTATGTGAACTCTTCTGGCTAAGTCGATGTCCTTGTACAGGCCGTATAGTTCGGCATTGTACCTTCTCCTCCACGCACCGGCTATGCAGACGGGACCAAAGATCGCTCGAAAAACTTTTCTCTCGAAATAACCAAGGGTACCCTCATCCGTGTCAAAGCCCATGCCTCTGCGCCATACAGCAGGACTGGGATGATTAGAGTCTTATAAAGAGTTACCTTAGTAGATCGAGATAGGGCTTTGCTACTCAATTGCTGTTTTAGCCCATAGAAACAACGATTGGCAAGAGTAATTCTCCGTGTGATCTCTCCACTGATGTCATTTGCGGAGCTGACCATAGAGCCTAGGTAGACAAAATCCTTTACTACCTCAAAATTGTATCTGTCTATTATGGCGTTCTGTCCAAGACGCCGATGTTGGGTGTCCTTTTTTGTAGACAGCATATATTTTGTTTTGCTTTCATTGACCGCTAGACCCATCTTTGCTGCTTCGTTCTCAATACTCGTAAATGCCCCATTGACTGCCCGCTGAGTTTTTCCGATTATGTCAATGTCATCGGCATAAGCGAGTAGTTGTACAGACTTGAAGAAGATTGTACCTCCGGGGTTGGCTTGTGAGTTTCGTACAATTCTCTCAAGTACTATGTTAAAGAGATCGCATGATAGCGCGTCACCTTGTCTATGACCTTTCCTGACATCGAACGGTTTGGTGATGTTCTTACCGACTTTGATGGAGCAGCGAGAGTTCTCCATCGTCATTCTGCACAAACGGACGGGCTTGGCAGGGATGCCAAGACTAGACATGGCTCTGTATAACTCGTCTCCATACACGCTATCATAGGCAACTTTGAAATCGATGACAAGGTGGTGCGTATCGATTTTATATTAATGGGTTTTTTCCAAGATCTGCCGTAGTGTGAATATTTGGTCAATGGTGGACTTTCCAGGCCTGAAACCGCACTGATAAGGACCTATCAGGTTGTTTACGATCGGTTTTAAGCGTTCACATAGTACGGCAGACAGGATCTTATATGCGATATTTAGGAGACTTATACTTGTGTAATTGGCACAGTTCAGAGGGTCTCCTATCTTCAGGATCGGGCAAACGATGCTGAGGTTCCATTCATCGGGCATACTTTCGTCCGACCAGATTTTACAGATGAGCTGGTGCATGCTCCTTACCAACTCATCTCCTCCTGCCTTGAAAAGTTCAGCGGCAAGGCCGTGGGCTCCAGCAGCTTTGTTGGATTTGAGTTTAGATATCGCTATCCTCACTTCATTCTGATCGGGTTGACGGGAATCTTGACTCCCATCGTCACTGTTGAATGGCTCATTCTGCCCGACAGCGGAATATTGATCATTATCGCCGTTTAACAGTCTGCAGAAGTGCTCCCTCCATATTCTCAGCACCGACTGCGATTCCACTACTATGCTGCCATTTATCCACTACTATGCTGCCATTTTCTGTTCTGGCTTTGAAACCCTGGCATGTTCTTTTCACCCTTTGGTAAAATTTTCGAACATTATTCCTGCAATAAAGTCTCTCAATCTCCTCGATCGAGCGCTTCTCATGCTCTTTTTTCTTCTTTCTGAGAAGTTGATGTTCCTCTTTTCTCCTGCGCACGTAAAGCTCGTAAGCAGCTCTAGTCCTTCTATGCAGCGCCACTTTGTACGCCTCTTGTTTTGCTGCATGTGCTTGCCGGCATTCCTCATCAAACCAGGGGTTTCGTAGTGGTGGGCGAGAGAAACCCAGTACATCAGAGGCGGCATCTCTGATGGCTTGTTGGCAACGCTGCCACTGGTCTTCCGCATTTGCTGCTGGCGGCATAGGACTTAGATTAAGATTAGAAGAAACTCGATCGGCAAAGGTTCTGGTAGTCTCTTGCGATTGTAGCTTTTCGACGTCAAATTTCCTCACAGCATTTCGTTGATTTCGCTCCGTTGTGGATATCCGCATCCGTACCTTGGCTACAACTAGGTAGTGATCCGAGTCCACGTTGGCTCCTCGGAAAGTCCGGACACCCAGCATACTGGAAGAGTGCCTTGCGTCGATCGCAATGTGATCGATTTGGTTGACAGTTTTTCGATCAAAGGAGAGCCATGTTCCTTTGTGAATGTCGAGACGTGGGAACCGCGTGCTTGCTACGACAAAGTTTCCCCCCGCTGCAAAGTCGATTAGCCTGAGTCCGTTGTCGGACGTGATGTCGTGCAGGCTGTGCTTTCCGACCACGCTACTAAAGACTTCCTCTCTTCCTAGGATAATTTTAACGTCGTGGCTAGGGCATTGCTCATACGTCTTGTCCAAGAGCTGGTAGAAGTCGTCCTTTGTCGCGTCGTCCTTCTCCTCATGAGGGGCGTGAACGCATATTAGGCTAATGTTGGCAAATTAGCCTTGATACGGATAGTCATAAGGCGCTCGTTCACATGCCGGAAACTCAAGACTTCTTGCCTAAGTCTGCCTCCAATGACAAATCCGCACCCGAATAGACGCTGTCCTTTTTGTCTGTAGCAATCGCCGTAGTAGATGTCGCAGTTTTTCATACTCCTTTTGCCCGGCCCATCCCATCGCACTTCTTGGATGGCGGTAATGTCTGCTTTGAGACATTCTAGGGCCTCCGCAAGTTGTTCGGCTGCACGTGGTTTGTAGAGGGACCTAACATTCCATGTGCAGACACGAAGATCGTTGTCCTTTTTACGTTTGCATGGGTCGTCAACAGTAAGATCATCCGTATCCGAGGCTGTTGGTTGCTTCGTAACCAAAGGTTTTTTACGTGGTAGGGAAGTTAGCCCGACGGCACAAACCCCCCCCCCCCCCCCCCCCCCCCTCCCTTTTTTTTGTACTCCTAGGACAAGAGGCCGGATACACCGATGTCAGTAACCCACTTCGTGGATATGAGCGCTGTCGTTGGGCCATTAAGGGTTCATCTGCCACCATCTCTTTTTCAATACCCCGACGTAGTATTGAAAATCCTTACAGACCTCAGCTCCAAATATGTTGAAGTAGCTCCGGTAAGGTATCCGCTGGTCTGTAGACGTCACCGTTGATTCCATCGAGAGAATTCATCCGCCGCACGTCCTCCTTCTGAGGAGCTCTTGCTAGACTTCTGAGACGCATATTTCAGCTAATCAGGTCAACAAGAGATGCCTCGTTCGGTTAAACATATGCGCGCTGAAGTTCACCCAGATGTGCTTATGCAGGTCTGAGTGTTCAGCTGCACATATATCGTCAGACTCAGCATACGCTCATCGTTAGTTCACTATCAAATAGCTATCCAGCGGGCACCGCGGGGAGGTGATGATGCGATTTTGCCCACCTAATCTAATCAGGGTTATTGCGAATAAATTTTCCCTCGGAATTTTTCCCATGAACAAAAATTAGGTACCTTCAAAAATAGGGAAAAAATGCGTTGAAATTTCTCCTGAATTGTCATTCATGATACCTATTTCTTTTCCGCTGAATTATTTCCTCTTTTTTGAAGATACCGATTTTTGTTCGGGGGAAAAATTTCGAGGGAAAATTTATTCACGATAAACCTGAATAACAGAGACAAAATCATATAAATCTTAATTTTCTGTATTTTGCCAAAGAAACTCGCTGGCTTGAGCCTCTGCGCGCATGCACAATATATGATATATTGTGATTCTCCAGCGATCTGACCCAGGGAGTCCTGACGATAAGGACTTTTGTCTCTAAACAGGGTTATCGTGAATACATTTTTCCTGGGAATTTTTCCCCCGAACAAAAATTAGGTATCTTCAAAAAAGAGGAAATAATTCGGCGGAAAAGAAATAGGTATCATGAATGAGTTGATGTAAGGTCAACTAGCATAGATGATTCGCTTCGCGAACAGAAGTTACCTTGTTTAGGAAAACAATCACCACAGATCTGTACTATACTGTACTGCATTCTTTTTAAATACAGGGTGGAACAGTATATATATAACAAAAAAAAAAGAACAAACAAGATATCAAAGAGATAACTTTATTTCTAAATAATACACATAATGCAGTTTTTAAATTAAGTTTTACAAATTACGTCACACAAGTGGCGGCCTCCATTATCGATACACTGAGTAATCCTCTCTCGGAAGTTTTCCATTACGCGGCGAGTCATTTCAGGCGGAATGTTAGCGACTTCCTGAGTTAATTCATTCCAAAGTTTGCAGATGATGTTTGTACACCTGGGCTTTGAGATATCCCCAGAGAAAGAAATCACAAGCCGTCAAATCAGGCGGACGCGGTGGCCACCCGCGTGTTTGCGTGCAGAACGCCGCGGAGATTGTTGAATCGAAGCCCTGACAGCGGCCACATTTTCCGCTCCAGTTGAAGTACGAGGTCATCCAGGAGACTTCTTTTTGAGTGCGGAGCCTGTTTCTCTAAAGTTTTACACCCAAAGGCGTATTGTTCTCTTTGTCAGGAACGGAAGCACATCGACCGAGTGCGAAGTGTAAGTATACGAAACGCACGCTACGTTGCAGTCGGCGACCCGCCATTTTTAATGAATTCTTCGACAACAAACGCACGGTGTACTCCCGTCCAAACGATTATGACACCTGAAAACCGCATGATTGTCGCTGTCTATCGCCACCTCCCGCGCTTTGCTATCCCCACCCTAACCTTATCTACGTTCTCTTTAAATCGGGGAGTTCTTTCTGCCCACCCTGTATATGCCACTTTATCGGGATCATTGAGAAAAAAAAAAAATAAAAATTTCAAATAGGCGAACCCCACAGGCGGATCAGTAGAAATGCAGTGAAGTGGGATGGTTGTGATCCCTTATTTTCGGATCATAACCTCGCTGAAAAAAAGGAAGACGAAGAAGATTGAGGAAAAAAAATAATACAATTGGCTGCAAATCTTTCTTTATCTAAACTAAAACTTCGTTTTAAATTGTCAAAAAGAAATGATAAATTAAATGAGCTGGGTACATACCACAATATTTTTATTTCCGTAGCGGAGTTTAACTAGAACCAAAAAGATGTTCCATATATGTATTGTACAATATGTGGAAACAATAATGTAACCATTGTTTTACTTAAATGGCAGTTCAGTCCGGGATGAACCTATACCTCAATCACCAAAGCCCCTTGGCCTCAGCCAACTCGGTTATTTGCTAGCTGATCCAGTTGCACACACCAAGTTGGTTGCGTTCAATTTCGACTTGATCGCGCCAAGGTTTCGAAGACTTTCGTGGCTCGAGCGTTGATGTCTATCCGGTCCGCAGTCGCTGTGTAAACACTCTTTGGGATGGATCAATGTCTTCTATGCAGATTGGATCAAAAATCACTTGAAGAACTTAATGTAACCAATGCATGCCTCTGCGACATACAGTAGGACTGAGATGATTAAAGTCTTGTACCGGATTATTTTAGTTGTTCGAGAGAGAGCTTTGTTACTCACTTGCCTACTTAGTTCAAAGAAATAGCGATTGACAAGATTGATTTTCCGCTTGATTTCCATGCTCGTGTCATTGCTCCAGTTTATAGCGGATGTATTATAGGCGAAGTGCAAAGCTACCTCAAAGTGGAATCTCCCTCTCGTGACATTCTTGTTGATAGCATATAATTTATCATGCTTTCGTTCACCTTAAGACCCATTCTTACCATTGCTTCATGATTCACGAAAGCACCATTGATATACATAGTTGTACAGACTTGTAATAGATTGTGTATCTTACGTTGGCTTGTAAGTTGAGCACAATACTCGACATGCATGACAACATGTTTTTGACATAGAAGATCGCGGTGAGGTTATTACTGGTCTTGATGAAGCAGCGCGAGATCGCCATCGTCATCCTGCATACACGCACAAACTTAGCAGGCTCTGTGTTATTCGTCTCTATAGATGCTATCAAAGGCGGCCTTAAAATTGATAAAAAAGAAATTTGGTGGGTATCGATCTCAAATTCTTGAGCCTTCTCCAAGATTTGCCTTAGGAAAAGTATTTGGTCGGTGGTGGGCTGTCATAGCCTAAGTACACACCGACCCATTAGGTTGTGTGAAGTGGCTTAAAGCATTCACACCAAACACCAGATAATGCCTTATTATTAGACGTTGAACTGTTTTTGTTTTCATATTTTCCACTGCGCCAAAATGATAGCTTTGTTAAGAATTAAAGTTAGACTGAAAAAAATGAAATTGAAACACATAATCCAATAATGCAAATTTTTCTTGTTCTCCTTACAGCCTCACCCGGATGTTAAGCCAATGGCTTATGCAAATAGCTTAATGAGTTTACTAGCGTAGTCATATTTATGTTAAAAATCAATTCAATAAAATAATAAAGAAAAAACCATATAAAACAAATCAAGCAATCAACAAATAGAGTATACAGCTTTTACCAGAAACAACAGTAAACTATATTAAGCCATGTAACATTCTAAAAAAAAAAACAAATAAACCAACCGCATATGTATCACGATATCACGCGTATGTTCATCGAATGGATGGCAGTCCAAAACAACCGCAAAAAATTGGCACTTCCAAAACATATATCCCATTCCTACCATAAAATATACATCCCACACTTACCACCCCTTCTACACGCAGATGTGTACAAATTGTTAGATTTGGATAATTTAGAATATTAAGTTACGCATTAAAACAATAAATCACTAACAACAACAACCTAGTCCCAAAGATTTTGTTAACGGAACAATTTTTTATATCAACGAATATAAGTAGGACAGTTCTACTGCTACTTACTGCTATTACTGCATGAATCGCTGGTTTCGTGTTTAAAGGCGGGTGCGTATTATAATAAGAAAAATTATATCAAAAATTAAAAAAAGAACGAAACAAAAGAGAATTATTTTAAAATATGTTAATTTCATTTGTTTGGAATTTGAATAACTGATTAAATAGAAAAGTAACAAATATTCAAATATAAGAGAATTTTTTATTTTTTATTTGGATTTGCAAGATCCTATTTGTTAAGACAAATGAGGAGTAACCAATCAAAGCATCATACTTCCATTTTAATATCATTTTTTGTTTTATTATAATTTCTCACTAGCAGTGTATAGCTTTACATGTTAGCATTTTTTTAAGTCAGAAAATAGCGGTCTAAAATCGATAAAATCGTTGGATTCCATCAAAACGCAACATGAGTAGAGAACTTTTTTCCTTCTCCTGTAAAGAATTTAACAATGAAAGTGGAGACGTTTTGATCGCTTGCTCCTCAAATATTTTCAAATACAGAAAAAGAAAAACGAATGTTGACAGATAAAATAAAGCAAAACTATATAGTGAGTGGATAGTTTTAATAAAATGCAAAAAAAGAGAACATTTAAATTCAGGCTGATCGTTTTATTTCCAACTAGCTGGTTCTATCCGCTTCGCTGGCTCTTTTAATATGTAATTTCACGTCCACGTCTTTAGGTTAGGTTAGGTTGTGTAGGGCTATGAGGTTATCATAAAACACTAGGCACCAAAGTCGCTTCATCGAGATCCCTAGGGAATCATCACGGCAAAAGACCTAAACCAAATCTCCCATACAATAAATTTCCATACAGAATTTAAAAAGGTCCTCGTCATTCAAGGAACTTACGTCTTCTAGGTTATCGAAGAAGTATCTTCCAAGGTGCTTTAGCCTTGTCCTGGCAATGCCTTGACACTCACATCTTCAAAATAGCCGCCCAAAGAAGGAGGAATGCTCAGGAGATTCGTTCGTCAAAGTTCATTAAGGGGTTATGCGCAGTTAGAAATTTCAAAAAATCGATTTTTTTTTTATTGCATTTTCGGAATGTACATATAAAAATGAAAATTTCAAATCGATCCGGCAAATATTCTTGGAAATACAAGCACATTTGTAAGGACGTCCCGGAGCATGTGTGAACGTCTTTTGAAACTTTGAACGCGTTTTTCTCAAAACTGTGTTTTCAAAGTTGGTGAGCACGATTTCTCAAAAACGGCTTAACCAATCGGTCTGAAATTTTAACACAACTTTCTCAGATATATTCTTCAGCGATTGATCGAAGGAATAAGATTTCCGAAAATTATTCCTATTTTTTTTAAACAATTAAACGAAAAAATGTTGGTCGGAAATCGGAATTTTTTCTTTTTGGAGCCGCCATTTTGTCAAAATTCAAAATTTCGACTATTCCTTCCATCAATCCCTAGATTTATCTATCCACTAATAGAATCTTTTTGCTTTTTTTATTTTAAATAATCCAAACCGGAGATATCGTGCTCACCGCCAGACACATTTTTTTGCAGGACATCCAGGAGATCGTCTATAGGAGTACTGTAACTCAATATTTTTAAAAATTAAACATGCCGATATAAAGTTAAAAGTTACCACTACATGTGTTAATACTTTGTATTTGTCAAATAAAATCCCTTTTCAGAAAAAAATTGTAAATAAACAACTTTGTTTGGCCTTGCAACTGCGTTTAACCCGTTAACAATGCTCATGGCTAGCTTCTTGTGGATGACGACAAAATTCTACAGAGGTGGCGGCAGTCTTGTGAACGACTTTTAAATGAACAGTTTCCCCGGGTATACTTTCCAAGAGCCATCCCTAACTGTGAAGAAATACCCGACATTACAGTCGAAGAAGTTAGTGAGGCGGTCAAATATTCTAAGAAACGAAAAGCGGTTGGGCCTGTCGAGATGCCCTCTGAGTTGTGGAAAAAGATGGGAGACAACGGGTTCAGATGGCTCAGAATTCTCTTCTCCAAATTTATGAGAGGTGATCCAATGCCCGGCTGGTCAAACGGTAGTGCATGCGATTATATGAAAACACAAGTGTTTTCACTAAGCTAAGGCCTACCAATTCCTACTCTTAACCTCAATGCGGTGACAGCTGGGTGCCTAGTACCTAGTAGAGGGCGGAAAGAGTGCTTTTTCACTAGAGCACTTATTCTTGTTCCAGGAGGCAGCGGACGAATTCCCTAGACGGAGTCGACTGTGGCGTCTATAGTTCCAGTTACGTTGAACTTAGCGAATACATTGCGCGAGCTGCTTCGACGTATTTGGATCACAGGTCGGTAAGGAATTTCCAATGTTAGCCAGGACCTTGAAATAGAGATGGTGCCGGAGGAATTCTTAATGGGCCAACGGCAGCGCTCATACTTCGGTAGTGGACTACTGGCACCGGTGTACCCGCCCCCTAGTCCTAGGGGTATTACTAAAGGAACTGGACTTCCAGGTTGGGGGTTGTGCCATCGGGGTAACTTTCCTACCACGTAAAAAATCGAATAGTTCCGAAATAACCAAAAGCCTTGTATAAGGACGATTAATCTGATGACGACCCCAGCAAACGAAATAAGGACAACGACCTTCGGATCTGTACGTGGAATGTTCTGTCCCTTTACAGACCACATGCAGCAAGAACAATTAGCAGAGCACCTAGACTGCTATAAAGCAGATATAACCGCTATCCAGGAAGTGTGATGGGATGGGCCGGGGAAAATGAGGATGAACAACTGTGACATCTACTACGGCGATTGCTACAGAGGCAATAGGCAGCGCTTATTCGGATGCGGATTTGTCATACGCGGCAGACATAGGCAAGAAGTTCTAAGCTTCCGACACGTGAGCGAGCGTATTATGACAATCCGGATCAAGGCTAAATTCGCTTACATAAGCCTGATATGTGCTCGCACCCCCACGGAACAAAAGGATCGTGCCACCAAAGAGTGTTTCTACGAGCTCCTCGACAAAACATATGAGCAATGTCCTAAATACGACGTTAAAATCGTATTGGGCGATTTTAACGCCAAAATAGGAATGGAGGACGTCTTCGGTAGGGCAGTCGGTAAGCATAGCCTACACGACATCACGTCTGATAACGGACTAAGGCTAATTGATTTCGCTGTGGAGCGAGACGTACCTCGTATAGTAAGCAAATGGTTTCTTCGTCTCAATATTCATAAGCAGACATGGCGGTTCAATGATCATATAACTATCAAGCCAGTTGATCATATTGCGATCGACGCAAGGTATGCCTCCAGTATTCTGGATGTCCGGACCTTCCGAGCGCCCAAGACAGACTCGAACCTTACCTTGTTGTAGCCAAGGTACGAATACGGATATCCCAAACTGAGCAACAAAGAAGAATCACTGTGAGAAAATTTGACGTCGAAAAGCTACAATCGCAAGAAACCGCCAGTCTCTTCGCTGAACGCGTATTTCGAAATCTCAATCACCCCTTGCCGCCAGCATCAAGTGCCGAAGACCAGTGGCAACGCTGCCAACATGCCATCAGAAACTCCGCGACTGATTTGGTTTGACGAAGAATGCCGGCGAGTGCATGCAGCAAAACAGCAGGCATATAAAGCGGCGCTGCAAAGGAAGACGAGAGCTGCTCGTGAGCTCTACGAGCAAAAGAGAGGGGAAGAACATCGGCTCCTCCAAAAGAAAAAGAAAGAGCATCAGAAGCGCGCGATCGAGAATATTGAGAGGTTGTACTCCAGGAACAATGTACGGAAGTTTTGCCAAAAGGTAAAAATGGCTGCTGGACCTGACGGCTTACTGGCCTTACTGGCATCTGGTGATAAATTTGTAGAGTACATACATCAACTCATCTCTAGGATCAGGTCAGGTCAGACGAGTATATCAGGGTTATCGTGAATGAATTTTCCCTCGGAATTTTTCCCTCAAACAAAAATTAAGGTATCTTCAAAAAAGAGGAAATATGGTAATTCCGCAGAAAAGAAATAGGTATCATAAATAACAATTCGGGAGAATTTTCAACGCGATCGCGGTATTTAATTTCTCCTCGATGATTTTTTTTCCTATTTTTGAAGATACCTAATTTTTGTTCGGGGGAAAAATTCCGAGGGAAAATTTGTTCCCGATAATCCTGTATGCCTGATGAATGGAATCTCAGCATGACACATGGGCTTTATTAAAAGAGGATGAAGATATCCTTGGTTGCTTCGAGAGAAAAATTCTTCGTAAGATATTCGGTTCGATTGGCGTTGACGGGTTTTGGAGGAGAAGTTTCAATCACGAACTATGCGAGTTGTACAGCGACATCGACATAGTCAAAAAACTGCGTATTGGACGTCTGAGATGGCTAGGACATGGTGAGCGAATGGACACCAAAGCTCCGGCCCGCAGAGTCTTCGAATCTAACCCCGAGGGACGACGCAGTAAAGGACCTCCTCGCCGTAGATGGCGGGCACAAGTTCAAGGGGAGCTCGACCAACTTGGAGTGCGCAACTGGAGGCAATTAGCTAAAGATCGAGCTAAATGAAGAGGCTTGTTGGTTGAGGCCTAGGTTCGCCCCGAACTGTAGCGCCACCTAAGTAAGTAAGTAAGTACTTATTAGAATGCAACCAAGTCAACGAAATTTGTAAAAAAATCCAGTTAAAAAACTTTGAACTTCTTAGGGAAATTTAAGTCTGTACATGAAATTTTGTTCGCAAGTAGAAGATAAGGTCTAAATTTGTCTAAAGCTGAAAGCCCTAGTAGCTAGTGCTAATCCATTTATATGTAATGTATATGTTCTAGTGCAAAATATCTAGGCACGGTTTTAGACCTGAAACTTAGTAGGAAGTTCAACATAGAACAGCGGTCTTGTCCAACAGATACTCTAACATAGGCTGCTTTCTAAAATTCAAACCTAATGCGCATTGTGACTGCACCTTGCATCTGTAATACAAGCACATTATGCTTTCATATTGCGATGCGCATTCTGTTGCGTTGTGAATCATGGCGTTTTGGAATGTTACGCGATACGCATAATGTCTTTTTTTGTAAATTAATTGCAACTCAGAGGTTCTTCATTGGCTCTGTTAGCACTGTTTTCGTCATTCGCCAACTCTAACGAATTATCCAGATTGTCTTCCGGCACAGAAATGATGGAATGCTTTGTGCCATACTGCGTGTCCAAAATACTGAAAAACTCACAACAAGTTTTCCATTCCCCCGATGACCGATTTCCCGCCTTTATTATTCTGTATGTCACCATCATATTTAGGAACTTGCAAATGTAGTCATCGAGGGAATGTGGAAATTCTGAATCAATAAGCAAAAATCGAGATGAACCTCTTCTTCTTTTGCGAACTAAACACATTTTCTAATTGCAGCCTTGTTGTTATTAAGTTTAATGGTTGGATTTTTGTCCACTGATTTCTGCATATAAATAAGTAATTATAAGAAAATAATTGAATATTTTTAATATTAAGTAAACTTACTTCTCGGAATTCGCCATGTTACACATTAGGGAAACAACAAATAAACAACTGTCATTTGCATCGTGCTAGCTCACGCAGTATATTCAGTCACAATGAATTTCGGAACGTAATGTGTTGCGTCATCAATTTGAGTTTGCATTTCGGAATGGTTGCTGATACACAAAGCAGGCAGTGTTGCAAAGCAGCCATAAGTGTAATTCTGCACATGATTCCCCTCGAACTTCATAATAAAGACCAGCTATATGCAGCGCAGTCCGGCTCAGGGAATCTGGGTGCAGGATCGAAAGCTATGTGGTCCTGGAGACGATACAAAGTGAACTAGTTGCTTCTTCGATCGACTGCAGGATACCCAAGCTCAGCTTCAGGAAATTATTCTTAACAAAGAACGGAAGCGTTATCACGGACTATGATATTGGTATTTACATGGACGGTTCGAAGATGGAATGCGAAGTCGGCGCAGGTATCTTCTTTGACCAACTAATTATATCAAAGTCTTATCGTTTCTCAGACTCTGCAAGCATTTTTCCGGCAAAGCTTCTCGCAATTCGGGAAGCCTAACGTTGGTTTCATAACCTTCCAACATCTAACCACAGTATCGCTATTTTTCCGGATAGCCAAACTGTTATCAAGGCCATTGCTGCAGTTACCACTTCCTCGAAACTGGTAGAACAATGCCAGTTAATCAACTTAGTATCCACTCAAGTGTCACTCTCGGCTGGGAAAATGAGAGTGCTGACGAGCTGGCCAGGCGAGGGTCACCCCTCAACGGTTCTCTTTCTATAATATACGTCTAATATATTTTGAGGACGAGGATATTACTACGCTCGATTTTATAAGTATGTATGAACAATGGATCTAGTTGACTGTAAGGCCACACATGTCACCTGATTGGTATTCTCTACAAGCAGTAGACTCAAAATGAATTTTTGAGCTAAAAAATCGAGGTATGCAATGGCTAGAACAATGCATTGAGCGTCGCAAACTATTGTAAAAAAAGGATGTCCACTTATCGTACAAAGTCTTAACCCTCACACGACGCAAAAAAAGAGTAACACACATGATCCTCGTGGGTGAGATATCACCCAAGCGAATATAGAGCGCAGTTTGACCAATCGAAAAAAAAACGTTTTATTTTATATAAAAAGTTTTAATTAAACAAACTCTTTATAAACAGCAATTTTATGCTCACCCCATAATTATTTGTTGCACCTATTGCAAAAGCAATATAATTTTTTTATAATTCTTCTGGCATATTTGAGGCATTGAGAGCAGTAGTGGCGTAACCCTCACTTTTTCAATTTTGAGTTTATTACATTATCATGACGGAAAATAAATTTTCTTTCACCTCAGAAATAGCGTAATTCATATTTGCTCATAAATGAATACAAAAATGTTGAAACATAGTTTCTTATCTCCTGATAAGATCATTTCTAAAATGTATAATTTGTACAAGGATTCTCATGCCAGTCCCGTATCAGAGCATGTATTCCAAAAGACTTTTAATAATGGTTTCAATCTATCATTTCATGCTCCAATAAAAGATTCTTGCAAAAAATGTGACTTTTTTAACAATAAGCTTAAGTTTGCGAGTGATAATGAGAATCTTCAGATACAAATTAAACATGAACTACATCTTAGAAAAGCGGATTCGGCTAGGAATGGCATGATAGATGACACAACACGGGCCAAGGAATCTAATGACACTTCGTTAATTGCATTTGATCTTATGAAGACCTTGCTGACGCCAGTCATTACAACGGGTGTGTGCTATTATAAGAAGCACATTTGGACATACTGTCTAGGTGTCCATGAAATGGTAAGGAACAAGGCTTACATGTACATTTGGGATGAGTTGGTTGGATCAAGAGGTCCCCAAGAACTTGGCAGCTGCCTGTTGCATTATATTAAAAATTTTGTGAGGACCCCGAGTTTAATCATGCATACTGACCAGTGTGGTGGTCAAAATAGAAACATTAAGATGTCCGTTTTATGCCAATATATTGTTTGACATAGTGACTACCTTGTTAACCAAATTGACCATAAATTTCTAATGAGTGGCCACTCTTACTTACTTACCTTGTGACCAAGAATTTGGTCTTATCGAAAAACAAAAGAAGTATTTTAAAGACATTTTCGGCTCTATGGATTGGTATAGGCCTATAGGGTAACAGCAGCGGCAAGAAAGAAAGAGGCATTTCAAATTATTGTTATGGACGGATTTATGATGTTTTGGACGAAAAAATTGAAAAAGAATATAACCAATCGGAAAGTGAATATAAATAAAGGTAAAGTTGAATGTCTTAAAATACATGGCTAACATTTTTGAGAGAGACGCCATTCAATATTTTTTACAAGTACAGTAATAACGAAGACGTACTTTTTGACACTGTGATTAAAAAAAAACATCTGCATTTCATCACAGATCTCAACTTAACTCAAAAGGGAATGCCATTAGTGAAGTAAAAAAGAAAGATTTACTGGCCTTATTAAATTGTATCCCCCCTATTTACGACGACTTTTATAAAACTTTGAAAACTATTTCTAGAGAGACTTTGGGTTAGTTGAGTACGTAGATGAGGATGATTAGTAGTCTTAATTTCACACACATGTCTTACCTATTTTGGATTTCGAAAGCGGCAGTAAAAATATTTCTTTAATAACCTGTATTTTGAATTATTGGTGTAACCAACTTATTTTCTTTAAATTATTTCAGTTTTCAGAAAGCAGTAGTGGTGTAAGCCACATAAATTCCAGTAATTCATACACTCCGTCTCACTTGATTACGAACAGACAGTTTTTTGTTTTAATTTTACGATATTTTTCAAATCCTTCGCTAATCCGGGGAAAACTAATTGCACAAGGAATGAAGGATATATTATATTTATATTGCAAAAAAAAAAATGGGATTAAGTTGATAAATGCAACTTTTATGACGCTTTTTCTAAAACGGTCATAAAATTTACCTTTTTTTTTTTGTCTCAATTGATTACGAACAGTAGCTAAATTTACATGTTAGAAACTTAAAAGGTAAAAAAACAATACAAAACTTGTTTGCATAAATAAATGTTGGTTTTATTCAAATGTTATTAGTAATGGGTACTACCTCCTGATCGCTGAATCACTTCAAGTAGCCTCCTGTGTAGAGATTCATAGAGTGCTGTCAAATAATCTAGCGAAATTTCGGACCATGCTCGTTTTATAGCTTCAATAATCTCTTCCGTTTCATTATATTGCCTTCCTCCTTCGTAGACTTTTCTTGAAAGCCAACCCCACACGTTTTCCATGATGTTCAAAAATACAAATATTTGGTGCAACAGCTCTTTAAAGTGCCAGGGCCTAGCTTCACTCAACCACTCATGTTGTGTGCGTTATATTTTTTCCACGAATGGAAGGGACCTACAGTTTAATGCCGAATCCGAACGGCGATTTGAGAAACTTTTTCGTGACAACAATACTCTCGGATGTTTGTCAGACGCTCGCGAGAGGTGGGACCGTGAAAAAACTTTTTGGTATTTTCTGGGATTCGAACTTGTAACCTCATGCGTAGTGATCCGACACACTAACCACTTACGCCACGGCGCCCACATGATGTTCAGGTCGGGTGATTATGGCGGCCATGCAAGTAGGTTTACATTTTGGTTCTGAATCCAGGCTTTTGTTATTCGTGCATTGGCTTGTTGGAAAGTCCATCGCTGTCCACCAAACATCTCCGAAAACTGCGGAAAAGCTCTTTCCAGTATCGATTTGTAAGTGATTGCCGTCATTTTGGAGCTTTGGAAATCCAGCTCCACAGTTCCGTAATAGTTTATTGCTCCCCATACCATTACACCACCTCCTTTGCTGTGCCGCCTTTGAAGATGCATTTCTTCTTTTCTCAAATCATGGAAGTAACAGCTGTATCCATCAGGTCCGTCCAAATTATTTTTTTTTTCATCAGAAAAGACAGCGGTATGCCACTCTCGATTCCACCTGATGTGACTTGTTGCAAAATCAAGCCGCTGGATTTTACGTGCCGCATTCAATGGTGGTTTCCTCTTCATTTTTTCATGGCGAATATGGCTGGCCTTCTGTATCACGCGATGAACAGTCGATCTGTTAGCTGTAACTCCGGTTTCTTCCTTAATTTTATTTACGGAGAGCCTTGAATTTGAAGCAGCTCTCAGAATCGCCCGCCTTTCCTGACATGTTGTTGCTTTGCTGACTCTTCCTTTGCTGTTTTTTCTATACTTCTCCGGGTCCTTAATAAAGCTGTGTACAACAGTGGCGCCTCTTCCAATCTTGTTGGCTATGAAACGGATGGATTTTCCTTGTTCCCGGTAAGCTCGAATTTGGCCTATTTCCTCCTTGGTTAATGTCTTTCCTTTATCCATAGTTGTGGACTGTATGAAGTTATTTCTTGAACTGATCTCCCTAATACTCGAAGTATCCTTTAATTTGATTTAAAACATGGTAACAGGTAGATTTAGCTACTGTTCGTAATCAAGTGAGACAAAAAAAACGGGTAAATTTGTTCACCTTTTTGGGAAAAGCGTCATAAAAGTTGCATTTATCAATTTAATCCCATTTTTTTTTACAATATAAGCATAATATATCCTTCATTCCTTGTGCAATTAGTTTTTCCCAGATTAGCGAAGGGTTTGAAAAATATCGTAAAATTAAAACAAAAAACTGCCCGTTCGTAATCAAGTGAGACGGAGTGTACATTTACAGACAAGATTGCCATCTATGATAAAAGATATTCCACTAGTTATGTCATACTTGAGGTTTATTAACTATTATTTGAAATAGGAAACAAATAATAAAGATTTATTGTATTTTTCTTTAACTTCTTTAATCGCAATTATCTCAATTGTTGCAATTTGGGGATACGTCACTACTGCTCTCAATGCCTCATTTGGCACCTAGCTACAGTTGCAACTTTAAGTTTTTTTGCGCACTTGTCGAAAGATGCCGATGCTTGCTCCGTTTCAGGGGAGTATAATTCTGCTGACTGACGTATCTGGTTAAGAAGACTAAGTGATAAATCTCCTTTTGATAGGCAAGTTCGCCGCAAAATTTCCATATTTACCAGTTGGTTTCCAAGTTTTAAAAATAATCGTCGACTGTATAACTTTTTTTCAATTCCAGTTTGGTTGAGTTTCCCGCTACAAAACATGCACATTTACTACAGATACGTCGATTGTGTTGCAAAACATAGTATACGGTCAACGGTTGGTCTTTCTTTGGACGGTGTAAGTACCACCGAGTTGGTCCAAGGTGTCAACACCCGCCTTGGTTTTGTTATAAAATGAGATCATTTCGGGTAAATTATTTTTATCACTTGAGGCCTTATCATCATGATGAAGAGTTCTCATTACATTGATATTTTCGTATTTTTTTTGGAACATATTGTACGAGCGGAATTTATCATTGAAATTGTGATATCTAAAGGGTTCTCAAATATGGATTTCCGAACTTTGACAGGTGATTGCGGCCACATTTTTCAAGCTATAAAAAAAAAAAAAAATAAATAAATATTTGGCGCAACAGCTCTTTAAAGTGCCAGGGCCTAGCTTCTCGCAACCACTTATGTTGTGTGCGTTATATTTTTTACACGAATCGAAGGGGACCTACATTTTAGTGCCGTATCCGAACGGCGATTTGAGGGAAGCTCTTTCGTGACAACAATACTCTTGGATGTTTGTCAGACGCTCGCGAGAGGTGGGACCGTGAAAAAAACTTGTTGGTGTTTTCTGGGATTCGAACTTGGAACCTCATGCGTAGTGATCTAACGCACTAACCACTTACGCCACCGCGCCCACCATTTTTGAAGATACATCTGTCAAATTGGCTGTCATTTATTAAGTCTGTCTTGCCAAATCAACATTGAGAGTCATAGCGTTCAACAACATGTGCAATTGAAATTGTTTTATAAAAGTGGGTCTTCTGTTGGTGCAACATTTCGCGCGCTTCGCCCATTTTACGGTCGGAAAATCATATTCAGCGACGAGGCCCATTTCTGGATGATTGGGTTCGTCAACCAGCAAAATTGTCGAATTTGAGACGATAATAATCCACACGAGATCCGCCAAATTGCAATGCATCCAGAGAAAGTCACTGTTTGAAGTTTTTTTTTGTACTGGCGGCATCATCGGTCCATACTTCTTTGAGAACGACGTTGGTCAGGCCATCACCGTCAACGGCGAGCGCCTTCGGTCGATGATAACCAATTTATTTTAGCCCGAATTGAATGATATGGACTCCGACTACATGTGGTTTCAATAGGACGGCGCTCCGTGCCACACAGCTGGTGCTATGATGGACATTCTGCACGAGCGATTTCCGAACATGGCTATCTCACGCGGAGGCGATGTGAATTGGCCTCAGAAATCGTGCGATTTCTTAAGTCATAGAATATGCCAATAAACCACAAACCACCACTGCACTGAAAGCCAACATAATCAATGCCATTGGTCCAATTCAGCCTGATTTATGTGCCAGAGTTATGGAAAATTGGACATAATGGAAATTCCATACATAATGGCATACATGGGTCTTCTAAATGAATACAAAATTTCAATGATATCTCACTCACAGTTTGTTTTATTCAAATTTAAAGATAGGAAACGCTTAATGGAAAACCCTTTACTCAGCTCACTTTTACTTTACACGCAAAGCAACAACAAAACAAAAGTGAGTATAATTAAGTCAGTAAATAAAGTGGCTATAGAAAGTGAGTACGGAGAATTGATTTCAATTTCAATCTCAATCGTAGGTGGTTTTGTTCGTCGAAGTTGATTGCCTTCAATTAAATTATCTACGGCAACAACTTCACGGAACAAAACAGTTTTTTTGAATGTACTTTTCTCCTCTTTGTTTCTCAAAGGTTGTTACTATCGATAAAATAACTTACTTACTTAGATGGCGCTACAGTCCGGGGTGGACCTGAGCCTCAACCAACAAACCTCTCCAGCTAGCACGATTACGAGTCTATGCAAAAAAAAAAAAAACCAAAGATCGCTCGAAGAACTTTTCTCTCGAAATAACCAAGGGCATCCTCATCCGGTTTTGTCAAAGCCCATGCCTCTGCGCCATACATCACGATTAGTGTCTTATAAAGAGTTACCTTAGTAGTTCGGGATAGGGCTTTGCTACTCAATTGCCGTTTTAGCCCATAGAAACAACGATTAGCAAGAGCAATTCTTCGTGTGATCTCCCTTTTGATGTCATTTGCGGAGTTCACCATAGAGCCTAGGTAGGCAAAATCCTTCACTACCACAAAATCATATCTGTCTATTGTGGCGTTCTGTCCAAGACGCCAATGTTGGGTGTCCTTTTTTGTAGACAGCATATATTTTGTTTTGCTTTCATTGACCGCTAGACCCATCTTTGCTGCCTCGTTCTCAATACTCGTAAATGCCCCATTGACTGCCCGCTGAGTTCTTCCGATTATGTCAATGTCATCGGCATAAGCGAGTAGTTGTACAGACTTGAAGAAGATTGTACCTCCGGGGTTGGCTTGTGAGTTTCGTACAATTCTCTCAAGTACTATGTTAAAGAGATCGCATGATAGCGCGTCACCTTGTCTATGACCTTTCCTGACATCGAACGGTTTGGTGATGTTCTTACCGACTTTGATGGAGCAGCGAGATTTCTCCATCGTCATTCTGCACAAACGGACGAGCTTGGCAGGGATGCCAAGACTAGACATGGCTCTGTATAACTCGTCTCCATACACGCTATCATAGGCAACTTTGAAATCGATGAAAAGATGGTGCGTATCGATTTTATATTCATGGGGTTTTTCCAAGATCTGCCGTAGTGTGAATATTTGGTCATTGGCGGACTTTCCCGGCCTGAAACCGCACTGATAAGGACCTATCAGGTTGTTGACGATCGGTTTTATGCGTTCACATAATACGGCAGACAGGATCTTATATGCGATGTTGAGGAGACTTATACCTCTGTAATTGGCGCAGTTCAGAGGGTCTACTTTCTTCAGGATCGGGCAAACGATACTGAGGTTCCATTCATCGGGCATGCTTTCGTCCGACCAGATTTTACAGATGAGCTGGTGCATGCTCCTTATCAACTCATCTCCTCCTGCCTTGAAAAGTTCGGCGGCAAGGCCGTGGGCTCCAGCAGCTTTGTTGGATTTGAGTTTAGATATCGCTATCCTCACTTCATTCTGATCGGGTTGACGGGAATCTTGACTGCCATCGTCACTGTTGAATGGCTCATTCTGCCTGACAGCGGAATATTGATCATCATCGCCGTTTAACAGTCTGCAGAAGTGTTCCGTCCATATCCTCAGCACCGACTGCGATTCTACTACTATGTTGCCATTTTCGTCCCTGCAGGCTTCTGTTCTGGCTTTGAAACCCTGGCATGTTCTTTTTACCCTTTGGTAAAATTTTCGAACATTATTCCTGCAATAAAGTCTCTCAATCTCCTCGATCGAGCGCTTCTCATGCTCTTTTTTCTTCTTTCTGAGAAGTCGATGTTCCTCTTTTCTCCTGCGCACGTAGAGCTCGTAAGCAGCTCTAGTCCTTCTATGCAGTGCCGCTTTGTACGCCTCTTGTTTTGTTGCATGTGCTTGCCGGCATTCCTCATCAAACCAGGGGTTTCGTTGTGGTGGGCGAGAGATACCCAGTACATCAGAGGCGGCATCTCTGATGGCTTTTTGGCAACGCTGCCACTGGTCTTCCACATTTGCTGCTGGCGGCATAGGACTTAGGTTGAGATTAGAAGAAACACGATCGGCAAAGGTTCTGGCGGTCTCTTGCGATTGTTACTTTTCGACGTCGAATTTCCTCACAGTATTTCGTTGATTTCGCTCCGTTCTGGATATCCGCATCCGTACCTTGGCTACAACTGGGTAGTGATCCGAATCCACGTTGGCTCCTCGGAAAGTCCGGACACCCAGAATACTGGAAGAGTGCCTTGCGTCGATCGCAATGTGATCGATTTGGTTGACAGTTTTTCGATCAAAGGAGAGCCATGTTCCTTTGTGAATGTCGAGACGTGGGAACCGCGTACTAGCTACGACAAAGTTTCACCCCGCTGCAAAATCCATCAGCTTGAGCCCGTTGTCGGATGTGATGTCGTGCAGGCTGTGCTTTCCGACCACGCTACTAAAGACGTCCTCTCTTCCTAGCTTTGCGTTAAAATCACCTAGGATAATCTTAACGTCGTGGCTAGGGCATTGCTCATACGTCTTGTCTAAGAGCTGGTAGAAGTCGTCTTTTGTCGCGTCGTGCTTCTCCTCAGGAGGGGCCTGAACGCATATTAGGCTAATGTTGGCAAATTTAGCCTTGATACGGGTAGTCGTAAGGCGCTCACATGCCGGAAACTCAAGATTTCTTGCCTAAGTCTGCCTCCAATGACAAATTCGCACCCGAATAAACGCTGTCCTTTTTGTCTGTAGCAATCGCCGTAGTAGATGTCGCAGTTTTTCATACTCCTTTTGCCCGGCCCATCCCATCGCACTTCTTGGATGGCGGTAATGTCTGCTTTGAGACACTCTAGGGCCTCCGCAAGTTGTTCGGCTGCACGTGGTTTGTAGAGGGACCTAACATTCCACGTGCAGACACGAAGATCGTTGTCCTTTTTACGTTTGCTTGGGTCGTCAACAGTAAATTCATCCGTATCCGAGGCTGTTGGTTGCTTCGTAACCGAAGGTTTTTTACGTGGTGGGGAAGTCAACCCGACGGCACAACCCCCAGCCTGGAGGACCAGATCCTTTTTTAAAAACCCCTAGGATGAGGGGCCGGATACACCGATGTCAGTAACCCACTTCGATAAAATTAGCGCCATCTAAATTTCAGATGCTTCTGCTTCAAGAAATGAGTTAAAAGTGAGTACGCCATTTTTTTTAGATTTTAAAAGGCGGTGCAGTAAACTTAAAAAAAAAAAAAAACGAACGCTTATACACAGTATATTGTTCATATATTCATTCGTACAAAAACCCTAAAAATTATTAAGATCGAATAAAAGTAACAAATGTTATGGGGTTTCATTTCTAAAATGGGTGAAAATCCACCCAAGGGTTGTATGAGGGTTAACGTGGTTTGCTCCTCACCGAGCGATTTTTGGGATCTGTTTCATGGTAGATGAGGACTGTAATTTAAGTAACGAAATAAAGAAAACGCAAAACGAATTTAGTTTCTTTTACAACGATCCGAGGGGCTACATGGTGGATGAGTGGATGTATAATGAAGATGAAAAAAGGAAGATAAAATAAGGAAAAAATTACACAAACCTTACAAATGCAAGAATGGGATGATTTTTAACTTAAGCTGGAAACGTAAGGCAAATTTACATAAATTATTATTATTAGTGATAAGTATGCATGAATAAAAATAAGAAAACAAGAAATACAAATTATTTTGAGTGGTAAACAGGATCTAATATGATAAATTGAAATGTTTTTGAGCACAGCGAGTTTTTTGTAGCACGTTTTACGAGTTCTTTGTCTAGGTATAGGGCAGTAAGGTGTGAATGTCGGAAAATAGAAACGATCTCTAGCCAAGATGCATCATGTGAAATGTCAGACAGCGTAGGAACTCAATGTGCGGAATCTTAACCTGGGGTCACTGAGGTTGAACGAATGCACGGGCTCGCAGAAATAAGTAAGTATTTGTAATAATTCAACATGGTCGACGTTTATTTGTCACACTTGCTATATGCATTTTCTAGCACTACCAAATACATATAAGTCACTTCTTAATTTTACTTTGTGTTTTTAATCATTTTTATTTTTAAAAATAATTTTTGTTTTTATTTTCACAGACTTATATTTCTCCCCCTCTATTAGTAACTTATCAAATTATCCGTCCCATATATTTTTCTAAACCATATGCATAAATGCATTTGGAAAAATTATCCAGTCTATATCTGAGTTTAGCGAAGAAACAAGCAGTAACGTTACCTGATACCCGTAAGTCACTTTAAACGCATCCACCCAAACATAAACCGTCAATGTTTCTTTTTAGCCCGTATCAGGGCCTGCCGGTGGATAAAACAGATAGAGTCTGCGCCAGCCGAAGACGACGAACAAAAGAAAGAACGATTGCATGCATTGAAATTGTTATTACTCTCGTTGGAGAGGAAACAGTTGGTTGGACCATTTGAGCATTCTCCAGTGGAGGAAAAAGAATTCACACAGTACGATTGGAACAAGTTTGAATTGAAGGATTTTGCAAATATGATTGTAAAGAAGGAGCAAGATGAATGTGGGGCTTCTAATATTTCTTTTGCTGTTTCTGGTAATCGCCGAGAATTGGTGACTTACCAGGACGATCCAGCTACTGGTGAACACTGTTATTATGCATGCTCAGATGAACCAGTTGAAAGATGGCGTAACTTGCAAGGTGGTGCAATACCAAATGACATGGTTAACACATGGCGCGAGCATGGCGAATGGGATGTGCTAAACCAAAAAGAGTATGAAAATTAGATTTGTTTGATTTACGTTAAAAGTCGCTAGGTCTGTAGTATATTCTATTTCATTATGCTCTTGCTTGGATAAATTGATTCTTGAGGAGACTCAGTGACAATACGCATAAATTTGACTTAAGTACAACGGATCGCATAAAGTGAGTCCTTGGAATTCAGAAGACTCATTGAACCAATTTGCTTCTGGGTATCTACCCTGTGATGTATTCATCTACATAATGGATACAGATTCCCTATTCGTTGAGGAAAGTTTTTGGATTACTGTATTGAATATACATACTTAGTTCATAATTAGTCTTCTATTATGACTATGACGTCCTATCGAACATTGTAAGGTATAGGGCATCAACAACGCCTGTGCCTCGTTGGGCTCGTGTGTTCTAAGGCGTTTTAAACCTCTTGATTCATTTTCCTGTCGGATAATGTGCAGCTGTATCCTGTAACGCATGACTTGCTACTTTCTTTGAAGATGTCTTTTGGTAAAGGTTACCTACGATAATACTGACTGCATAAGAATGGAGTAGACGAGTCCCACAACTGGTCACAATAATGGGTCCCAGAAAGAATAAGTTGCTGACATTGCCTATTTTTTGCCCATCAAAGTTAACATGAGTTGTTCTGATGCCGTTTTTAGCCCCACTCTGCTTGTTTCATTTTCTAAATTCAGTATCATTTGTTGGTTTGACGTTTGATGCCAGTGTCCATCATATTGCCTCGCCAATTTCGGTTTCAGATTGACCTCATGTTTCTCGAAAACATTTCAAAACGATTTCTAAGCAAAACCCGAGCGACTTACTTACTTAGATGGCGCTACATGGCGCTACAGTCCGGGGTGGACCTGGCCCTCAACCAACAAGCCTCTCCAGCCAGCACGGTTACGAGCCAGCTGCCTCCAGTTGCGCACGCCAAGTTGGTTGAGGTCCCCCTCCACTTGTTTGCGCCACCTACCGCGAGGTCGTTCTCTACTGCGCCGTCCGTCCGGGGTGGATTCGAAAACTTTCTTAGCGGGAAGGTTGGGCTCCATTCGCTCTAAATGACCCAGCCATCTTAGTCGCTGTATGTGAACTCTTCTGGCTAAGTCGATGTCCTTGCACAGGCCGTATAGTTCGGCATTGTGCCTTCTCCTCCACTCACCGTCTATGCAGACGGGACCAAAGATCGCTCGAAGAACTTTTCTCTCGAAATAACCAAGGGCATCCTCATCCGGTTTTGTCAAAGTCCATGCCTCTGCGCCATACAGCAGGACTGGGATGATTAGAGTCTTATAAAGAGTTACCTTAGTAGTTCGCGATAGGGCTTTGCTACTCAATTGCTGTTTTAGCCCATAGAAACAACGATTGGCAAGAGTAATTCTCCGTGTGATCTCTCCAGTGATGTCATTTGCGGAGCTGACCATAGAGCCTAGGTAGACAAAATCCTTTACTACCTCAAAATTATATCTGTCTATTGTGGCGTTCTGTCCAAGACGCCGATGTTGGGTGTGCTTTTTTGTAGACAGCATATATTTTGTTTTGCTTTCATTGACCGCTAGACCCATCTTTGCTGCCTCGATCTCAATACTCGTAAATGCCCCATTGACGGCCCGCTGAGTTCTTCCAATTATGTCAATGTCATCGGCATAAGCGAGTAGTTGTACAGACTTGAAGAAGATTGTACCTCCGGGGTTGGCTTGTGAGTTTCGTACAATTCTCTCAAGTACTATGTTAAAGAGATCGCATGATAGCGCGTCGCCTTGTCTAAGACCTTTCCTGACATCGAACGGTTCGGTGATGTTCTTACCGACTTTAATGGAGCAGCGAGAGTTCTCCATCGTCATTCTGCAAAAACGGACGAGTTTGGCAGGCATGCCAAGACTAGACATGGCTTTGTATAACTCGTCTCTATACACGCTATCATAGGCAACTTTGAAATCGATGAAAAGGTGGTGCGTATCGATTTTATATTCATGGGTTTTTTCCAAGATCTGCCGTAGTGTGAATATTTGGTCAATGGCGGACTTTCCCGGCCTGAAACCGCACTGATAAGGACCTATCAGGTTGTTGACGATCGGTTTTATGCGTTCACATAATACGGCAGACAGGATCTTATATGCGATGTTGAGGAGACTTATACCTCTGTAATTGGCGCAGTTCAGAGGGTCTCCTTTCTTCAGGATCGGGCAAATTATGTTGAGGTTCCATTCATTGGGCATACTTTCGATTTTACAGATGAGCTGGTGCATGCTCCTTACCAGCTCATCTCCTCCTGCCTTGAAAAGTTCGGCGGCAAGGCCGTCGGCTCCAGCAGCTTTGTTTGATTTGAGTTTAGATATCGCTATCCTCACTTCATTCTGATCGGGTTTACGGGAATTTTGACTACCATCGTCACTGTTGAATGGCTCATTCTGCCTGACAGCGTAATATTGATCATCATTGCCGTTTAACAGTCTGCAGAAGTGTTCCTTCCATATCCTCAGCACCGACTGCGATTCTACTGCTATGTTGCCATTTTCGTCCCTGCAGGCTTCTGCTCTGGCTTTGAAACCCTGGCATGTTCTCTTTACCCTTTGGTAAAATTTTCGAACATTATTCCTGCAATAAAGTTTCTCAATCTCCTCGATCGAGCGCTTGTCATGCTCTTTTTTCTTCTTTCTGAGAAGTCGATGTTCCTCTTTTCTCCTGCGTACGTAGGCTCGTAAGCAGCTCTAGTCCTTTTATGCAGTGCCGCTTTGTACGCCTCTTGTTTTGTTGCATGTGCTTGCCGGCATTCCTCATCAAACCAGGGGTTTCGTTGTGGTGGGCGAGAGAAACCCAGTACATCAGAGGCGGCATCTCTGATGGTTTTTTGTCAACGCTGCCACTGGTCTTCCGCATTTGCTGCTGGCGGCATAGGACTTAGATTGAGATTAGAAGAAACACGATCGGCAAAGGTTCTGGCGGTCTCTTGCGATTGTAGCTTTTCGACGTCAAATTTCCTCACAGCATTTCGTTGATTTCGCTTCGTTGTGGATATCCGCATCCGCACCTTGGCTACAACTAGGTAGTGATCCGAGTCCACGTTGGCTCCTCGGAAAGTCCGAACACCCAGAATACTGGAAGAGTGCCTTGCGTCGATCGCAATGTGATCGATTTGGTTGACGATTTTTCGATCAAAGGAGAGCCATGTGAATATCGAGACGTGGGAACCGCGTACTAGCTACGACAAAGTTTCGCCCCGCCGCAAAGTCGATTAGCCTGTGTCCGTTGCCGGATGTGTTGTCGTGCAGGCTGTGCTTTCCGACCACGCTACTAAAGACTTCCTCTCTTCCTAGCTTTGCGTTAAAGTCGCCTAGGATAATTTTAACGTCGTGGCTAGGGCATTGCTCATACGTCTTGTCCAAGAGCTGGTAGAAGTCATCCTTTGTCGCGTCGTCCTTCTCCTCGTGAGGGGCGTGAACGCATATTAGGCTAATGTTGGCAAATTTAGCCTTGATACGGATAGTCATGAGGCCCTCGTTCACATGCCGAAGACTCAAGACTTCTTGCCTAAGTCTGCCTCCCATGACAAATCCGCACCCGAATAGACGCTGTCCTTTCTGTCTGTAGCAATCGCCGTAGTAGTGTCGCAGTTTTTCATACTCCTTTTGCCCGGCCCATCCCATCGCACTTCTTGGATGGCGGTAATGTCTGCTTTGAGACACTCTAGGGCCTCCGCAAATTGTTGCAAACCGAGCGACACGAGCTCTCAAAAAAGAAAGAGACCTAGCACTAGAAACAGCAGTGGCGATAGTATATAGCGTTGTACCTACGTCGTATTGGGCATCGAAATCTCTAGACAACTAACAGTGCAAAACGGGACACATTGCATCTCCAAAGCTGGCCTCAAAATAAAGAGCGGGAGGAGATATAGAATTTGACTACGGTGTTGGGACTCTCTTGATCTTTTCGCCATTTTTTGCGGCATAATGGTGCGGCATAATTCGATTCCCTAATACCCAGAGGGTGACAGTCTGACTGTAACCAGGAGTTTATGCAAAAAACAAGTTATTGTCCACGGCTGTGATTAAATCCAGAGCTTTACATTGAAGCAGGTAACACACTATCACTACACCATTGCCAGTCTTCATAACTAGCCTTATGAAGTCCCGATTCACGCTGTCGAAAACGTTCTCGAAGTCGGTTAGGAATCGGTGAAGCAGAGATCTATATTCCAGGCACTGGATATAATGATCCGCAGGGCATCAAGAGGATCCTTAGCCGAACCCTGCCTGTTCGGCATAAAGCGTTGATTATGATATATGTTCACTAATTTGCTCAAGAACTATTCAAGCAATTGCTGTGGAAGTCACAGGCAGGCCACAAATTCCCTTTTTTACGCGCTCCATTCTGTTACCTTTCACTTTTTCATGCTTTACCTAAGATTGGTCGGAACAGTTGTATTAATATGTCCTGCGCTACTTGGAAAAATTCGGGATATCTTCAATTGCTACCGTTTTTCTATTCTTGGGTGCTTTGATGGTGGTTACGATCTTTGTATTGTTGATACTCATGAACTTATACTCATCAAAGGTCACCTACTTGGTGATTTTGTAGGCGGATCTGCTGTTGCAACTAATAACTGCTTCCTCGCAAAATTTATACAGCGTAGTGATAGAGTGATGCCTGAATGTATCTACTGCTACAGCCCTACTTAGTTTTGGTAGAGTTTTTGAAAATGTTGGTTCCAGCCTCTAGCTAATCGAAAAACTTTCGATGGGTATACAAATATAGATCACAGATGTCCTCTATTGATGTTCCTCGTTGCCAAGGCCAAGGAGGCGGCCCAGCTGAGATTGACTTTGTTGTGCAAGATGAGCGACAAACTAGCAGAGATCTAACTGTGGATCCTAGGAATGCAAATATAACAGACAGGTCAATGCAACCTGGGCCATCCGGACAACAAGCCAGATGTCGAACACCACCAGAAAGACCAAGTAAGAGATAACACATAAGTTTCTGCTTTTAAAATAATTCCAGGGTTTAATAGGAACACCCAGAAGATTTGGGGGAGCAGGACAACCGCAACAATATGGTCCAGAAGAATTCGGTCTGACGCGAGAAGAAAAATTCCGATCACCACGTGGGGTGTTCCAAAATGTAGAATGTGAGTGCTAAGGCTGAATAAAAAAACCATGCTATCTTTTGACTATATACATTTTAGACGATCAATATCAGACTCCTCCCCGTAGGAGCCCTATGCCACCACGCATTAGTGATGAAGTTCGCGATTCATTAGATAGGGGAATGGCTCTTCAACCTCCTTCCAGAGAAAGAGACGATCGTTTTAAGCAAAACATGTGTGCCCGTTTGCAAGAAATACGTAGCAAAATGAATCAGCAGCCAAGAACAGAAGTTGAGGCACAGATTGAAATTGAGCCCGAGGAAGTGCAGTATGAAAGGATCACGTTGCAGGAGCCTTGTGATGAATTTGATGATAATCAAGTGGAGGAAGATCTACAACAGTTAGGTATATTGGCGGCTGAGGACATGTATGACGATGATATGTTTGGGGAGGATAGGACTTTGGATCCTAGAGCAATTTTTAGACCCAAAGACGAGAATTTGGTGTCCCGAAGCGTAGTAAAAATTGAAACAAACACAACACTCAGTGGCAATGCACGTGAGGTAACTGAAGAAATTTTAGAACAAGAAGACGTGAATATTCAGCCAAGAGACGAATCAGACGACAATTTAATGAATATCAGTCAACCTTCTTTCCAATCGCCTCCTCCTGGTTTATCTCCTTTAAGGGAACAGGAACTGACGCCATGTAGGCCCGCGCCCAGAACTCGTAGAAGACTTGAGTATTCCGATTTACCAGGTGAGGATTTGGATGAAGTTTCGCAGCCCAGTTTTCTACAAGCTAGCCAAAGCCCTTGTCAGAGAAGCATGAGAACTCCTCAACGCAGTCCAGAACAATGGCAAACACCAACTGGACGGCCAACTTCTGGTCGCAGGGGAAGATCTCCTGACATATGTGAAAACTTAGACGATGTATCACAGCCCTCTTTTCCTCAATTTTCTCCAAGTCCAAGGTCGCGCGTCCGGTCTCAAATTTCAGGGAGCCGGCCTTTCCCGCAAGTTGATGTCTCTGAAAGACTAGACGATGTTTGTCAGCCGGACTTCCCTTCATTCGAAAGCTCTGGGAGAAGAACAGCAGAAAGAAGGCGCACCCCAGAGAGAAGACCTTTACCTCAAGTTGATGTCAGCGAAAGACTGGATGATGTTTGCCAGCCGGACTTCCCTTCGTTCGAAAGTTCTGGACGTAGATCAGCAGGTAGAAGGCGTACCCCAGAGAATAGGCCTTTACCTCAAGTTGATGTGCACGAAAGATTAGACGACGTTTGCCAGCCAGATTTCCCCTCGTCTTTTGAAGACTCAGGTTTTAGATCAATTAGTAGAAGGCGTACGCCAGAGAATAGACCTCTACCTCAAGTTGACGTTACCGAGAGATTAGACGATGTTTGTCAGCCAGACTTTCCGTCTTTCGAAAGTTCTGGACGTAGATCACCTGGAAGGATACGTACTCCGGAGAGCAGACCTTTACCACAAGTTGATGTCCACGAAAGGCTAGACGATGTTTGTCAACCTGATTTTCCTTCGTCCTTTGAAGATTCTGGGCGAAGATCAGGAGGACGGAGGGGCACTCCACAAAGCCGGCCTTTACCTCAAGTTGATGTCCACGAAAGACTGGACGATGTTTGTCAACCCGATTTTCCTTCGTCTTTTGAGGATTCCGGGCGAAGATCAGGTGGAAGAAGGGGTACCCCACAGATCCGGCCCTTACCACAAGTTGATGTCCACGAAAGACTTGATGATGTTTGTCAACCTGATTTCCCTTCGTCTTTTGAAGATTCCGGGCGAAGATCTGGCGGAAGGAGGGGTACACCACAGACCAGGCCCTTACCTCAAGTTGATGTTCACGAAAGACTTGACGATGTTTGCCAACCAGATTTCCCTTCGTCCTTTGAAGATTCTGGGCGTAGATCAGGAGGACGGAGGGGTACTCCACAAAGCCGGCCTTTACCTCAAGTTGATGTCATTGAAAGACTTGACGATGTTTGTCAACCCGATTTTCCGTCGTCTTTTGATGATTCCGGACGAAGATCTGGAGGAAGAAGGGGTACCCCACAGATCCGGCCCTTACCACAAGTTGATGTCCACGAAAGACTTGACGATGTTTGTCAGCCTGATTTTCCGTCGTCCTTCGAAGACTCCGGACGCCGATCAGGAGGAAGAAGGGGTACTCCACAGACTAGGCCCTTACCACAAGTTGATGTCATTGAAAGACTTGACGATGTTTGCCAACCTGATTTCCCTTCGTCCTTTGAAGATTCTAGACGAAGATCAGGAGGACGGAGGGGTACTCCTCAAAATCGGCCTTTACCTCAAGTCGATGTCCACGAAAGACTTGACGATGTTTGTCAACCCGATTTTCCTTCGTCTTTTGAGGATTCCGGACGAAGATCAGGTGGAAGAAGGGGTACCCCACAAAGCCGGCCCTTACCACAAGTTGATGTCATTGAAAGACTTGATGATGTTTGTCAGCCAGATTTCCCTTCGTCTTTCGAAGATTCTGGACGAAGATCAGGAGGTCGAAGGGGTACGCCACAAAGTCGGCCGTTACCTCAAGTTGACGTTCAGGAAAGGCTTGACGATGTTTGTCAGCCGGACTTTCCTTCGTCTTTCGAAGATTCTGGACGCCGATCCGGTGGAAGAAGGGGTACCCCACAAAGCCGGCCCTTACCACAAGTGGATGTCATTGAAAGACTAGACGATGTTTGTCAGCCGGACTTTCCATCGTCTTTCGAAGATTCTGGGCGCCGATCAGGGGGAAGACGGGGTACCCCACAAAGCCGGCCCTTACCACAAGTTGATGTCATTGAAAGACTTGATGATGTTTGTCAGCCAGATTTCCCTTCGTCTTTCGAAGATTCTGGACGAAGATCAGGAGGTCGGAGGGGTACTCCACAAAGTCGGCCGTTACCTCAAGTTGACGTTCAGGAAAGGCTTGACGATGTTTGTCAGCCGGACTTTCCTTCGTCTTTCGAAGATTCTGGACGCCGATCCGGTGGAAGAAGGGGTACCCCACAAAGCCGGCCCTTACCACAAGTGGATGTCATTGAAAGACTAGACGATGTTTGTCAGCCGGACTTTCCATCGTCTTTCGAAGATTCTGGGCGCCGATCAGGGGGAAGACGGGGTACCCCACAAAGCCGGCCCTTACCACAAGTTGATGTCATTGAAAGACTTGATGATGTTTGTCAGCCAGATTTCCCTTCGTCTTTCGAAGATTCTGGACGAAGATCAGGAGGTCGGAGGGGTACTCCACAAAGTCGGCCGTTACCTCAAGTTGACGTTCAGGAAAGGCTTGACGATGTTTGTCAGCCGGACTTTCCATCGTCTTTTGAAGATTCCGGACGCCGATCAGGAGGAAGAAGGGGTACCCCACAAAGCCGACCGTTACCTCAAGTTGATGTCATTGAAAGACTTGACGATGTTTGTCAGCCGGACTTTCCATCGTCTTTTGAAGATTCCGGACGCCGATCAGGAGGAAGAAGGGGTACCCCACAAAGCCGGCCCTTACCACAAGTTGATGTCATTGAAAGACTTGATGATGTTTGTCAGCCAGATTTCCCTTCGTCTTTCGAAGATTCTGGACGAAGATCAGGAGGTCGGAGGGGTACTCCACAAAGTCGGCCGTTACCTCAAGTTGACGTTCAGGAAAGGCTTGATGATGTTTGTCAGCCGGACTTTCCTTCGTCTTTCGAAGATTCTGGACGCCGATCCGGTGGAAGAAGGGGTACCCCACAAAGCCGGCCCTTACCACAAGTGGATGTCATTGAAAGACTAGACGATGTTTGTCAGCCGGACTTTCCATCGTCTTTCGAAGATTCTGGACGCCGATCAGGAGGACGAAGGGGTATCCCAGAAAATCGGCCCTTACCACAAGTTGATGTTCATGAAAGACTTGATGATGTTTGTCAACCAGATTTCCCTTCGTCTTTCGAAGATTCTGGACGCAGATCCGGAGGAAGAAGGGGTACCCCACAAAGCCGGCCCTTACCTCAAGTTGATGTCTGCGAAAGACTTGACGATGTTTGCCAGCCGGACTTTCCACCATCTTTTGAAGATTCTGGACGCCAATCAGGAGGAAGAAGGGGTACCCCACAAAGTCGGCCCTTACCACAAGTTGATGTCATTGAAAGACTTGACGATGTTTGCCAGCCAGACTTCCCTTCGTCTTTTGAAGACTCCGGACGGAGAGTGGGTACCCCACAGATACGGCCCTTACCACAAGTTGATGTCCACGAAAGGCTTGATGATGTTTGTCAGCCGGACTTTCCATCATCCTTCGAAGATTCTGGACGCCGATCAGGTGGAAGAAGGGCTACCCCACAAAGTCGGCCCTTACCTCAAGTCGATGTCTGTGAAAGACTCGACGATGTTTGCCAGCCTGATTTCCCTTCGTCTTTTGAAGACTCCGGACGGAGAGTGTGTACTCCACAGAGCCGTCCCTTACCCCAAGTGGATGTCATTGAAAGACTTGACGATGTTTGCCAGCCGGACTTTCCATCGTCTTTCGAAGATTCCGGGCGAAGATCAGGAGGAAGAAGAGGTACTCCACAAAGTCGGCCCCTACCACAAGTTGATGTCCATGAAAGACTTGACGACGTTTGCCAGCCCGATTTTCCTCCGTCCTTCGAAGATTCTGGACGGCAATCAGGTGGAAGAAGGGGTACCCCACAAAATCGGCCCTTACCACAAGTTGATGTCTGCGAAAGGTTAGACGATGTTTGCCAGCCAGACTTCCCTTCGTCTTTCGAAGATTCCGGACGTAGATCCGCTGGAAGACGACGCACTCCAGAGAGAAGGCCTTTGCCTCAAGTTGATGAACGCGAACGGTTAGATGATGTTTGTCAGCCAGATTTCCCATCGTCTTTCGAAGATTCTGGACGCAGGTCAGGGGGAAGGAGGACCACCCCACAGAGTAGGCCTTTACCTGAGGTTGACGTGTGCGAAAGGTTGGATGATGTTTGTCAGCCCGAATTCGCTCCATCTTTTGGGGAAAACGAATCCTGTCCGTCTTCAATGCGGAGAAGTCCTGGCCATATGTCTCTTCCTTTAGAAAACTTAGACGACATGTCTCTCCCGTCATTCATGTCATCACCTAGAACACCAAGAGAATGCCCTATAACAAGAAACATGAGACCAATGCCACCGCCGGGTGATAGACCTGGAGATTATAGAAAGGCTTTTGAATCAATGCCGTATTATGCACCATTTGAAGAACAGATCGCTCCAATGAGTAGCCCTATTCGTTCCAAAGCTTTTCCTATGAGACTTAAAATGCCTGGTACCTTTGGACATACTTTAGGTCCGTCAGTAAGAATGCCTGTGGCAAGTTCTACATCTAGAATTCCACCGCCTAGACAAAGAAGCCAGGCGCAAGCACCGCAGGCATCAAAACTGTGTCCACCGGTTATATTGGAATGCCCTCGGGCATCAAGTGCACGATCGGGGTTACGACCTCCGACACAACGAAGTCAAGTACAGGCAAGCCAAGCGCCAGGTCCTACTTCTAGACTACGCCCTCCTACACAAAGACCTCAAATGCAATTAGGAAATCCTGCACCAAGCGCCTCTCACAGCAGAATACCATGTCCACGTTCGCGTTCACAAACCGGAATACCCCGCCCAGGACCAGGCGCACAACCTGCAGCAGCCGCACAACCTGGAGCATCAGGCAGGCAAGAGCGTCTTGTCAAGAAGTCAACTGTCAAATTTCAGCTAACAAAATCCACATTCTCTAAGGAACAGATTGATAAATCCAAGCTGGGTCGCAGGCCAAAATAATTAAATAAATTTTTCGTGCCAGTGTATAACTTGTTTATGTCCTCGTGATGAGAACTAATCTGTAAATTAAAAAGAAAAAAAAAAAACTGGTTGTCATTATTCGTAACGCTGGGCGATTGCCTTAAATCGCTATTTAGACCGCTATTGCAGTAACCATTTCGGTCACACCGCTGTTGCCTCAGGCAACTCAGGGGGTTTTTGCAGAAACCTACAATCGACGAACTCAAAACCGGCGACTATTGCCCATGATTGGGATGGCAAACGACTAACAAAGGCCTCGTAGGGGCAGCATCTCCCGATAGGTGCTGGTCGGCTAAGTAACGAGTAGGAGCCACTGCAGCCGAAAACCTAGCAGCTCTGTTAGTAAGCCCTACTCCCACCTCCTCGTGGTGCCATCTGGGAATTTCTTCGGAAATTGCTAACGGGAGAGGACGAATGGCGAGCTTCCTGCGCCAAAAAACAGGATAAGTGTCGGTTGGTCTGTGGCCCAGCGAGCCGCAACCGTAAAACAAACTATTGCTCCGAAACGGAAACATACGCCTCGGATACGGACTGATCATTTGTTGACGACCTTTGGCTATCGGACACGGACAACGATCGGATTCTGGAACGTTAAGACCCTCCTGGACTCACTCAAGGAAGGGCCTTATAACGCCAGATTCCTCCAATTGGAGCGCGAATTCGCACGGTATAAAATCGACATCTTAGGGCTGAGCGAGATAAGATGGTACGATGCTGGGGAATACATCTCCCCAACAAAAAGCACTGTCATGCTCTACTCTGGTAAACCAGCTGGAAGTGCACGGAGTTCTGACGTAGGACTCATGCTAACTCCAGCAGCACGTAGTAGCCTCATATCCTGGAAACCCCATAGTGACCGGATATTGACGGCTAGGTTCCAGAGTAGAGTTAGAAAAATTACCATCATACAGTGTTATGCTCCGACTCTAGACGCGACTGAGGATGAAAAGGATAATTTTTACAGCCACTTAGGTGCCGCCTACAACCAAACGCCTAATGGGGACATCGTAATGGTAATGGGAGATCTCAATGCCAAGGTGGGTAGCAACAACACCATGCTTAAGCACGTGATGGGAGTTCACGGCGTGGGAGACCGTAATGACAATGGTGAGCGGTTTGTGGACTTCTGCAATACCAACCGCCTAGTCATCGGAGGTACGCTGTTTAAGCATAACACCTGCCACAAAATCAGTTGGGTCTCTACTGATAGGCAACGAACATCCAACCAGATCGACCACATTGCGATCAGTCGCCGCTTTAGAAATTGTCTCCTGGACGTCCGAAACAGACGTGGAGCTGACGTCGGACAAGAACGAGATCACCATCTTATGGTAGCTCATTTACGCCTTCGTACTGCATCCGTCAACAGCAACCGCTCAAACCTACTTAACATCACCAGGTTTAATATCGACAGGCTCAAGGTTCCCCAAGTGCGCCAACAGTTCAGGGACGATCTTGCCTTAGAAGCAGAAGCAATCAGCAGCATAGAGAACATGGATGACCACTGGAGTGCTGTGAAAAATGCTTTTGCGACTGGGTGACGCACTTATGTCGGTAAAAAGCAGAAGCACCACCGCACATGGCTTTCTACAGACACCTGGAGACGGATCGATGAGCGTACAGCAATCAAGGCTCGGATTGCAGCGGCCTCAGCAGTAGAGAGAACCGAGCTTGAAGCCCAATACCGTGCGAAGAAGAAAGAAGTGCAGCGTAGTGTGAGACGTGACAAGCGTCAACATGTCAACTCACTGGCCTCAAGGGCTGAAGAAGCAGCGAGTAGGTGCGACAGTAGGACTGTTTACAACATCACTAAGGAGCTCATTGGTGGTCGTAACTCCAAACAACATCCAGTGAAGAGTCTAGACGGTAACCTTCTGATCTCGGATGAGGATCAGCTCACTAGACGGAGAGAACATTTTGCTACAGTGCTAAATCACTTAGGCGACGGCGATATGATCTTGAATTCGAATGAGCAGTTCGAAGCAACAAATTCCCGAATTCGCACCGTACCTCCCAGTAAAACTGAAATAATAACAGCAATCAAGTCCCTCAAGAAAAACAAAGCGGTGGGTATTGATGGCATCCCTGCCGAGCTATTTCAAGCGGCGCCAAATACATCGGCAGATTTGCTGCATCCGCTAATACGGAGAGCTTGGGATAGTGAACAATTTCCACAGGAGTGGAAAAGGGGGATGATCATTAAGCTTCCAAAGAAGGGTAACTTGATGGAGTGCGGTAACTGGAGAGGTATATGTGTTCTTCCAGCTGTAGCCAAAATAATAGCTAGAATAATTCTAGAACGAATTAAAGATCATTTAGATTCAACTCTCGATGTCGAAACACCTAGATTACGCTGACGATGTTTGTCTACTTTCACATCGGATAATGGATCTTCATTTGATGGCCCAAAATCTAGAAGCTGAGGCAAACAAAGTGGGGCTAAAAATAAACACAGCCAAAACAAAAGCCCTGAGTACTTCCAATACCCGCGCTCAACTTAACATTGCCGGAAAGCAAGTCGAGAAAGTTGATAACTTTCTATATTTAGGAAGTGTGGTCTCGGCTAATCGCGGTGGCACCGAACTGGATGTGTGCAGCAGAATCGGGAAGGCTAAAGCTGCGTTCGGAATGCTGTCCAAAATCTGGGGAAGCAATGTTATTAGCTTAAGAACCAAGCTACGACTGTTCCGCTCCAACGTAGAATCAGTGCAGTACCTGGAAGGTGGACACCATTAACACACGCAAGCTGCAAGTCTTCGTAAACAAATGCTTAAGAATCATCTTGAGGATTTTTTGGCCGAACCGCATCTCCAACGAACAACTTTATCTGAGAACGGGCCAAGAACCTATAAGCATTACTATACGAAGAAGAAAGTGGCAATGGATTGGACACACCCTACGGCGTGAAGACAACTCCATTGCGAAATACGCTATGCAGTGGAATCCGCTCACCCAGGCAGGCAGAATAGCGGGACGCCCTAGGCAAACGTGGCGCAGAACAGTTGAGGAGGAATCGAGCTCTTTAGGAATGAGTTGGAGGCAGCTCAAACGCGTTGCAGAACTCCGAACACGATGGCGCGCAGGCGTGGTTGACGCCCTATGCCCCCCGAGGGGTTAAAGGACATAAGTAAGTAAGTAAGTATTGCCCATGATTATTTTCATGTACTCAAATGCTTCTGATAAAGCAGTATCAAAATAATCGTTGAAAAGAATTCGTCGTCCATACTAATTTTTTTTTATAATTATTTGGCAATTTTCGCACAATCATATGAAACTAATTTAACGGATATGCGACGGATTCTATAGGACTGTTTTGTCCGGCAATACGTCAACTTCAACGGCAACCTTCAACGGAACGACGGAGCAACGGATCAACGGATTCTACGGGCCTGGGCCTTTAGAGTTCATAAAGTTCCGAAAATATTTGCTATTCGATTTAAGTTTATTTTTAGCTGAAATCATGTAACAACGGTATAAAAACTTGTTCAGAACGTGAAATTCTCTTCGACAAAGCAAGTACCAAGATTTAAACTCAGTATTTGTCGGCTCTGAAACGTTTATAAGCCTTATTCTTTTTGTTTTTGAGGTTAAGAAGTCTCTTATAAAAGGGCTTGCAAGTACGTTGCTGACCACGATGAAAAATGTTGGCATAACTTTGGCTAATATGAGAGGGCAAGGTGAGTGTCAATAATTCGCACTATCTATGTAAATAAAACTGTCAGTTAGGCCGATTAGGTAATAAATTACATTACATGTTTAGGGTATGATGGGTCCCGGTCAATAACAGGAAAATTCAACGGCTGTGCTGCCAAAGTTAGAATATTGTATCCAGAAGCTATTTACGTCTACTGTGCTAATCATAATTTGAATTTGGCCATTACACGCGCTTGTATCATACCGTCTATACGAAATTACATAGGAACCATTAAAGAGGTTGTTAATTTATTCTGATTATCTAATAACATGAAGCAGCTCTAGTTTTAAAAGACAAAATTCAGGCGTCTTGCCCAAAAGCAAAACAAACGCGTCTTTTAAAATTTTTCGAAACGCATTGGGTTGTGCACTTGAATTCACCTCAATTTGTTCTATGGTGTCTATGAATATGTCTGTTGCTCATTAGAGTATCTGGATGTACGAAATATGAAAACCGAAGGAGTCAAACCTCATGTTCTACTTGCTGCTATACAAACTTCCCAATTTATAATATCCTTAACAGTGATTAAGCCAATTTTCAGCCTAATGAAAAATGTAAGTGAACTTTTACAAAATAAAGAATGTGATCTCAGCTGCTGTATGGAATATGCAAACCATTTACATGAGGAAGTAAATGAAATGCGTAAAAACTCCGAAGTTAGATTCAGTCACACATTTGCTGGAGCTAAAGAAATGGCAGACAAAATGGATATTCAATTAGTAGTCCCGCGGTAAGTTGTAAAACAAAAGAACCGTGACAACTATGAAGGAGGTCCTGAATAATATTTCCGTCGGTCCATCTTTGTTCCTTTTTTGGACCGACGATGTAACTAAGGACTAGATTTCTTACTTACTTACTTTACTTATATCCTGTAACCCCACGGGGGGCATAGGGCGTCAACCACACCTGGCGCCATCGTGTTCGGAGTTCTGCAACGCGTTTGAGCTGGCTCCAACTCATTCCTAAAGAGCTCGATTCCTCCTCAACTGTTCTGCGCCACGTTTGCCTAGGGCGTCCCGCTATTCTGCCTGCCTGGTTGAGCGGATTTCACTGCATGGCGTATTTCGCAATAGAGTTGTCTTCGCGCCGTAGGGTGTGTCCAATCCATTGCCACTTTCTTCTTCGTATAGTAATGCTTATAGGTTCTTGGCCGGTTCTCAGATAAAGTTGTTCGTTAGAGATGCGGTTCGGCCAAAAAATCGTCAAGATGATTCTTAAGCATTCATTTACGAAGACTTGCAGCTTGCGTGTGTTAATGGTGTCCACCTTCCAAGTACTGCACCCATAAAGCAGCACTGATTCTACGTTGGAGCGGAACAGTCGTAGCTTGGTTTTTAAGCTAATAACATTGCTTCTCCGGATTTTGGACAGCATACCGAACGCAGCTCTAGCCTTCCCGATTCTGCTGCACACATCCAGTTCGGTGCCACCGCGATTAGCCGCGACCACACTTCCTAAATATAGAAAGTTATCAACTTTCTCGACTTCCTGTCCGGCAATGTAAAGTTGAGCGCGGTTGTTAGAAGAAGTGCTCAGGGCTTTTGTCTTGGCTGTGTTTATTCTTAGCCCCACTTTGTTTGCCTCAGCTTCTAGATTTTGGGCCATCAAATGAAGATCCATTATCCGATGTGAAAGTACACAAACATCATCAGCGTAATCTAGGTGTTTAAGGTAAGATGTCATAGTCCAACGAATTCCAGAATTAGCTTCCGTCAATGCTGCACGGAGTACATCGCTGATAACCACCAAGAACAATAGTGGTGTCAGTATGCACCCTTGACGTACTCCACTTTGGACTTCAAAATCCTCCGACACCTTACTATTGTGCACGACGTGACACTTACCGCCCTCGTATGTAGCCTTGATAATAGCTATAAGTTTTTCTGGAATTCCTCTCCTGCGCACGGCCAACCAGATAGCATCTCGATTCAAGCTGTCGAAAGCCTTCTCGAAGTCGATAAACAGTAAATGTAGCGGAGACCTATACTCAACGCATTGTTTGATTATGATCCGTAAGGTGTTTATGTGGTCGATGCAGGAGGATCCAGCGCGAAAGCCTGCGTGTTCGACATCGAGAGTTGAATCTAAATGTTCATTAATTCGTACTAGAATTATTTTGGCCACGGCTGGAAGAACGCATATACCTCT
The DNA here is from genome assembly GCA_945910035.1 of Brachypalpus laphriformis. Classification (NCBI taxonomy): domain Eukaryota; kingdom Metazoa; phylum Arthropoda; class Insecta; order Diptera; family Syrphidae; genus Brachypalpus; species Brachypalpus laphriformis. Next base: position 254,836,756 of record OX246754.1, read on the forward strand.
CCAGTTACCGCAATCCATCAAGTTTCCCTTCTTTGGAAGTTTAATGATCATCCCCCTTTTCCACTCCTGTGGAAATTGTTCGCTATCCCAAGCTCTCCATATTAGGGGATGCAGCAAATCTGCCGGTGAATTTGGCGCCGCTTGAAATAGCTCGGCAGTGATGCTATCAATACCCACCGCCTTGTTCTTCTTGAGGGACTTGATTGCTGTTATTATCTCGGTTTTACTGGGAGGTGCGATGCGAATTCGGGAATTTGTTGCTTCGAACTGCTCATTCGAATTCAAGATCATACCGCTATCGTCTAAGTGATTTAGCACTGTAGCAAAATGTTCTCTCCATCTAGTGAGCTGATCCGCATCCGAAATCAGAAGGTTACCGTCTAGACTCTTCACTGGATGTTGTTTGGAGTTTCGACCACCAATGAGCTCTTTAGTGATGCTATAAACAGTCCTACTGTTGACATATTGACGTTTGTCACGTCGGTATTGGGTTTCAAGCTCGGTTCTCTCTACTGCTGAGGCCGCTGCAATCCGAGCCTTGATTGCTGTAAACTCATCGATCCGTCTCCAGGTGTCTTTTTTGTTTTTTTTTTTTTTTTTGATTGGGAGGGGTAATCTTCAAAAGACGAAACTCAGTACGTCCTGAGTAACAGTGTGGGACTCTTACCCACTAAACCCCCCTCCCACAACCGCCCCATTCCCCGCGGTACTGCCGTCAAGCATTTCATCGCGGGGGGGGGGTTTTAGTCTGATGTATTCGACTAGTGCATGTTTGCATTTTCCTGCTCAACATTTATTGTATTTCGCCGGTCTGATTCTTTCTTTTCTCTTTCTAGGGTTCTTAGAATCTTCATTATGCGCATTGTGCTCCCAGCAACTGCGTCCCATGCCTCCTGGCTTTTGAGCATTTCGCCAACGATGTTTTCTGGCGTCAGAGGGTGGCCGAGTTCACTCCTTAGTGCAGTCCTTTCGTCGAGGAATCTTGGGCATTCAAAAAATATATGTTCTGCGTTTTCTACGCAGTCAGCGCAATGCGGACAGTAAGGGCTATTGTCGTGTTTATACTTATGTAAGTACGAACGAAAGCATCCATTCTTGGCTTTTCCCACTTTTCGGCTTTCGTGTTATGGGTTTCCACCTGGACGGGTTTTTCTTTTCCTATCGGGACCACGGTCTTGTTCTTCTTCGCGGCTGGGAGCTGCTGGCTCGTAATTTTGCTTTCCCGCCTGCGTTTGGGCGGTTGTGGTCGTATCTCACAGCTATCTACCGCAGGCTTTGACGCCTCAGTGGTCTTCAGGACTGCTGCTCGGTAGTTTAACGGTTTTGACTGTGTGGTTTGTGTAGTCTTATCCTGCCTTTCAACGTGTAAATGTTCTTGTCGTTCGTTTTCAGGGTCCAATGCCTTTTCATACATGGTACGGATAGAACTCACCAGTTTACGAATCTCGTGATGCACGTTGTTCTTATCCTTGATGAATTCAGCAAGTTCGGCTATTTTTTTGCCCAGTACAGTCATCGTATCACACTTGCCTATCTCTTCATTGGAGCGTGGGTTGTTTTGAACCTCAGCTAAAGCTATGGTAGCGTCCACGCGTACGATTTGGGGCGATATTATCGCCGTGTGTTCCTTTTCAAGCGGAGTATCAACTGGCAATCGAGCCAATAGTGCTCGCCTTCGAAATGGGTCTTCTATGGTTGGGGTTTTTGGCTCCCCATGTTTTTGGTTTTTTTCCGTTTCCGCACCGCAGGAATACCGCAACCGCACCGCAGCAGCCGCACCGCAGCCGCACCGCAGCCGCACCGCAGCCGCACCGCAGGGACACCGCAGCCGCACCGCAGCCGCACCGCAGCCGCACCGCAGCCGCACCGCAGGGACACCGCAGCCACACCGTAGCCGCACCGCAGCCGCACTGTAGCCGCACCGCAGGGACACCGCAGGGACCCCACCGCAGCCGCACCGCAGCCGCACCGCAGCCGCACCGCAGCCGCACCGCAGCCGCACCGCAGGGACACCGCAGCCGCACCGCAGCCCATCGCAGGGACACCGCAGCTGCACCGCAGCTGCACCGCAGGGACACCGCAGCCACACCGCAGCCGCACCGCAGCCGCACCGCAGCCGCACCGCAGCCGCACCGCAGCCGCACCGCAGCCGCACCGCAGGGACACCGCAGCCGCACCGCAGCCGCACCGCAGCCGCACCGCAGCCGCACCGCAGTTGCACCGCAGGGACACCGCAGCTGCAAAGCAGGGACACTGCAGCCACACCGCAGGGACACCGCAGGGACACCGCAGGGACACCGCAGCCGCACCGCAGCCGCACCGCAGCCGCACCGCAGGGACACCGCAGCCGCACCGCAGGGACACCGCAACCGCACCGCAGCCGCACCGCAGCCGCACCGCAGGGACACCGCAGCTGCAACGCAGGGACACCGCAACCGCAGGGACACCGCAGCCGCACCACAGGGACACCGCAACCGCACCGCAGCCGCACCGCAGCCGCACCGCAGGGACACCGCAGCTGCACCGCAGGGACACCGCAACCACACCGCAGCCGCACCGCAGCCGCAGCCGCACCGCAGCCGCACCGCAGCCGCACCGCAGCCGCACCGCAGGGACACCGCAGCTGCACCGCAGGGACACCGCAGCCACACCGCATCCGCACCGCAGCCGCACCGAAGCCGCACCGCAGCCGCACCGCAGCCGCACCGCAGCCGCACCGCAGCCGCACCGCAGCCGCACCGCAGCCGCACCGCAGGGACACCGCAGCTGCACCGCAGGGACACCGCAGCCACACCGCAGCCGCACCGCAGCCGCACCGCAGGGACACCGCAGCCGCACCGCAGCCGCACCGCAGCCGCACCGCAGCCGCACCGCAGGGACACCGCAGCTGCAAAGCAGAGACACCGCAGCCACACCGCAGGGACACCGCAGGGACACCGCAGCCGCACCGCAGCCGCACCGCAGCCGCACCGCAGCCGCACCGCAGGGACACCGCAGCCGCACCGCAGGGACACCGCAACCGCAACGCAGCCGCACCGCAGCCGCACCGCAGCCGCACCGCAGCCGCACCGCAGGGACACCGCAGCTGCACCGCAGGGACACCGCAGCCACACCGCAGCCGCACCGCAGCCGCACCGCAGCCGCACCGCAGCCGCACCGCAGCCGCACCGCAGCCGCACCGCAGGGACACCGCAGCTGCACCGCAGCCGCACCGCAGCCGCACCGCAGGGACACCGCAGCTGCACCGCAGGGACACCGCAGCCACACCGCAGCCGCACCGCAGCCGCACCGCAGCCGCACCGCAGGGACACCGCAGCTGCACCGCAGGGACACCGCAGCCACACCGCAGCCGCACCGCAGCCGCACCGCAGGGACACCGCAGCCGCACCGCAGCCGCACCGCAGCCGCACCGCAGGGACACCGCAGCTGCAAAGCAGGGACACCGCAGCCACACCGCAGGGACACCGCAGGGACACCGCAGGGACACCGCAGCCGCACCGCAGCCGCACCGCAGCCGCACCGCAGGGACACCGCAGCCGCACCGCAGGGACACCGCAACCGCACCGCAGCCGCACCGCAGCCGCACCGCAGCCGCACCGCAGCCGCACCGCAGCCGCACCGCAGGGACACCGCAGCTGCACCGCAGGGACACCGCAGCCACACCGCAGCCGCACCGCAGCCGCACCGCAGCCGCACCGCAGCCGCACCGCAGGGACACCGCAGCTGCACCGCAGCCGCACCGCAGCCGCACCGCAGCCGCACCGCAGGGACACCGCAGCTGCACCGCAGGGACACCGCAGCCACACCGCAGCCGCACCGTAGCCGCACCGCAGCCGCACCGCAGGGACACCGCAGCTGCACCGCAGCCGCACCGCAGCCGCACCGCAGCCGCACCGCAGCCGCACCGCAGGGACACCGCAGCCGCACCGCAGGGACACCGCAACCGCACCGCAGCCGCACCGCAGCCGCACCGCAGGGACACCGCAGCTGCACGGCAGGGACACCGCAACCGCAGGGACACCGCAGCCGCACCACAGGGACACCGCAACCGCACCGCAGCCGCACCGCAGCCGCACCGCAGGGACACCGCAGCTGCACCGCAGGGACACCGCAACCACACCGCAGCCGCACCGCAGCCGCACCGCAGCCGCACCGCAGCCGCACCGCAGCCGCACCGCAGCCGCACCGCAGCCGCACCGCAGGGACACCGCAGCTGCACCGCAGGGACACCGCAGCCACACCGCATCCGCACCGCAGCCGCACCGAAGCCGCACCGCAGCCGCACCGCAGCCGCACCGCAGCCGCACCGCAGCCGCACCGCAGCCGCACCGCAGCCGCACCGCAGCCGCACCGCAGGGACACCGCAGCTGCACCGCAGGGACACCGCAGCCACACCGCAGCCGCACCGCAGCCGCACCGCAGGGACACCGCAGCCGCACCGCAGGGACACCGCAGCTGCAAAGCAGGGACACCGCAGCCACACCGCAGGGACACCGCAGGGACACCGCAGCCGCACCGCAGCCGCACCGCAGCCGCACCGCAGCCGCACCGCAGCCGCACCGCAGGGACACCGCAGCCGCACCGCAGGGACACCGCAACCGCACCGCAGCCGCACCACAGCCGCACCGCAGCCGCACCGCAGCCGCACCGCAGGGACACCGCAGCTGCACCGCAGGGACACCGCAGCCACACCGCAGCCGCACCGCAGCCGCACCGCAGCCGCACCGCAGGGACACCGCAGCTGCAAAGCAGGGACACCGCAGCCACACCGCAGGGACACCGCAGGGACACCGCAGGGACACCGCAGCCGCACCGCAGCCGCACCGCAGCCGCACCGCAGGGACACCGCAGCTGCACCGCAGGGACACCGCAGCCACACCGCAGCCGCACCGCAGCCGCACCGCAGGGACACCGCAGCTGCACCGCAGGGACACCGCAGCCGCACCGCAGCCGCACCGCAGCCGCACCACAGCCGCACCGCAGCCGCACCGCAGCCGCACCGCAGCCGCACCGCAGGGACACCGCAGCTGCACCGCAGGGACACCGCAGCCACACCGCAGCCGCACCGCAGCCGCACCACAGCCGCACCGCAGCCGCACCGCAGCCACACCGCAGCCGCACCGCAGCCGCACCGCAGCCGCACCGCAGCCGCACCGCAGGGACACCGCAGCCGCACCGCAGCCGCACCGCAGGGACACCGCAGCTGCACCGCAGGGACACCGCAGCCACACCGCAGCCGCACCGCAGCCGCACCGCAGCCGCACCGCAGCCGCACCGCAGCCGCACCGCAGGGACACCGCAGCTGCACCGCAGCCGCACCGCAGCCGCACCGCAGCCGCACCGCAGCCGCACCGCAGCCGCACCACAGCCGCACCGCAGCCGCACCGCAGCCACACCGCAGCTGCACCGCAGGGACACCGCAGCCACACCGCAGCCGCACCGCAGCCGCACCGCAGCCGCACCGCAGCCGCACCGCAGGGACACCGCAGCTGCACCGCAGGGACACCGCAGCCACACCGCAGCCGCACCGCAGCCGCACCGCAGATGCACCGCAGGGACACCGCAGCTGCACCGCAGCCGCACCGCAGCCACACCGCAGCCGCACCGCAGGGACACCGCAGCTGCACCGCAGGGACACCGCAGCCACACCGCAGCCGCACCGCAGTCGCACCGCAGCCGCACCGCAGCCGCACCGCAGCCACACCGCAGCCGCACCGCAGGGACACCGCAGCTGCACCGCAGGGACACCGCAGCCACACCGCAGCCGCACCGCAGTCGCACCGCAGCCGCACCGCAGCCGCACCGCAGGGACACCGCAGCTGCACCGCAGTGACACCGCAGCCACACCGCAGCCGCACCGCAGTCGCACCGCAGCCGCACCGCAGCCGCACCGCAGGGACACCGCAGCCACACCGCAGGGACACCGCAGCTGCACCGCAGGGACACCGCAGCCACACCGCAGCCGCACCGCAGCCGCACCGCAGGGACACCGCAGCCGCACCGCAGGGACACCGCAGCCGCACCGCAGCCGCACCGCAGCCGCACCGCAGCCGCACCGCAGCCGCACCGCAGCCGCACCGCAGCCGCACCGCAGGGACACCGCAGCTGCACCGCAGGGACACCGCAGCCACACCGCAGCCGCACCGCAGTCGCACCGCAGCCGCACCGCAGCCGCACCGCAGGGACACCGCAGCTGCACCGCAGGGACACCGCAGCCACACCGCAGCCGCACCGCAGCCGCACCGCAGCCGCACCGCAGGGACACCGCAGCCACACCGCAGGGACACCGCAGCTGCACCGCAGGGACACCGCAGCCACACCGCAGCCGCACCGCAGCCGCACCGCAGGGACACCGCAGCCGCACCGCAGGGACACCGCAGCCGCACCGCAGCCGCACCGCAGCCGCACCGCAGGGACACCGCAGCCGCACCGCAGGGACACCGCAGCCGCACCGCAGGGACACCGCAGCCACACCGCAGGGACACCGCAGCCGCACCGCAGCCGCACCGCAGCCGCACCGCAGCCGCACCGCAGGGACACCGCAGCCGCACCGCAGCCGCACCGCAGCCGCACCGCAGCCGCACCGCAGCCGCACCGCAGGGACACTGCAGCCGCACCGCAGCCACACCGCAGGGACACCGCAGCCGCACCGCAGCCGCACCGCAGGGACACCGCAGCCACACCGCAGGGACACCGCAGCCGCACCGCAGCCGCACCGCAGCCGCACCGCAGCCGCACCGCAGCCGCACCGCAGGGACACCGCAGCCGCACCGCAGATGCACCGTAGGGACACCGCAGCTGCACCGCAGCCGCACCGCAGCCACACCGCAGCCGCACCGCAGGGACACCGCAGCTGCACCGCAGGGACACCGCAGCCACACCGCAGCCGCACCGCAGTCGCACCGCAGCCGCACCGCAGCCGCACCGCAGCCACACCGCAGCCGCACCGCAGGGACACCGCAGCTGCACCGCAGGGACACCGCAGCCACACCGCAGCCGCACCGCAGTCGCACCGCAGCCGCACCGCAGCCGCACCGCAGGGACACCGCAGCTGCACCGCAGTGACACCGCAGCCACACCGCAGCCGCACCGCAGTCGCACCGCAGCCGCACCGCAGCCGCACCGCAGGGACACCGCAGCCACACCGCAGGGACACCGCAGTGACACCGCAGCCACACCGCAGCCGCACCGCAGTCGCACCGCAGCCGCACCGCAGCCGCACCGCAGGGACACCGCAGCCACACCGCAGGGACACCGCAGCTGCACCGCAGGGACACCGCAGCCACACCGCAGCCGCACCGCAGCCGCACCGCAGGGACACCGCAGCCGCACCGCAGGGACACCGCAGCCGCACCGCAGCCGCACCGCAGCCGCACCGCAGCCGCACCGCAGCCGCACCGCAGCCGCACCGCAGGGACACCGCAGCTGCACCGCAGGGACACCGCAGCCACACCGCAGCCGCACCGCAGTCGCACCGCAGCCGCACCGCAGCCGCACCGCAGGGACACCGCAGCTGCACCGCAGGGACACCGCAGCCACACCGCAGCCGCACCGCAGCCGCACCGCAGGGACACCGCAGCCACACCGCAGGGACACCGCAGCTGCACCGCAGGGACACCGCAGCCACACCGCAGCCGCACCGCAGCCGCACCGCAGGGACACCGCAGCCGCACCGCAGGGACACCGCAGCCGCACCGCAGCCGCACCGCAGCCGCACCGCAGGGACACCGCAGCCGCACCGCAGGGACACCGCAGCCGCACCGCAGCCGCACCGCAGCCGCACCGCAGGGACACCGCAGCCACACCGCAGGGACACCGCAGCCGCACCGCAGCCGCACCGCAGCCGCACCGCAGCCGCACCGCAGGGACACCGCAGCCGCACCGCAGCCGCACCGCAGCCGCACCGCAGGGACACTGCAGCCGCACCGCAGCCACACCGCAGGGACACCGCAGCCGCACCGCAGCCGCACCGCAGGGACACCGCAGCCACACCGCAGGGACACCGCAGGGACACCGCAGCTGCACCGCAGGGACACCGCAGCCACACCGCAGCCGCACCGCAGGGACACCGCAGCCACACCGCAGCCGCACCGCAGCCGCACCGCAGCCACACCGCAGCCGCACCGCAGGGACACCGCAGCCACACCGCAGCCGCACCGCAGCCGCACCGCAGCCACACCGCAGCCGCACCGCAGCCGCACCGCAGGGACACCGCGGACACAGAGGTGCGGCTGCGGTGTGGCTGCGGTGCGGCTGCGGTGCGGCTGCGGTGTGGCTGCGGTGTCCCTGCGGTGTGGCTGCGGTGTCCCTGCGGTGCGGCTGCGGTGCGGCTGCGGTGCGGCTGCGGTGTCCCTGCGGTGTGGCTGCGGTGTCCCTGCGGTGTGGCTGCGGTGCGGCTGCGGTGCGGCTGCGGTGTGGCTGCGGTGTGGCTGCGGTGCGGCTGCGGTGCGGCTGCGGTGCGGCTGCGGTGCGGCTGCGGTGTGGCTGCGGTGTCCCTGCGGTGCGGCTGCGGTGCGGCTGCGGTGCGGCTGCGGTGTGGCTGCGGTGTCCCTGCGGTGTGGCTGCGGTGTCCCTGCGGTGCGGCTGCGGTGCGGCTGCGGTGCGGCTGCGGTGCGGCTGCGGTGTCCCTGCGGTGTGGCTGCGGTGTCCCTGCGGTGCGGCTGCGGTGTGGCTGCGGTGTGGCTGCGGTGCGGCTGCGGTGCGGCTGCGGTGCGGCTGCGGTGCGGCTGCGGTGTGGCTGCGGTGTCCCTGCGGTGTGGCTGCGGTGTCCCTGCGGTGCGGCTGCGGTGCGGCTGCGGTGCGGCTGCGGTGTCCCTGCGGTGTGGCTGCGGTGTCCCTGCGGTGCGGCTGCGGTGTGGCTGCGGTGTGGCTGCGGTGCGGCTGCGGTGCGGCTGCGGTGCGGCTGCGGTGTCCCTGCGGTGCGGCTGCGGTTCGGCTGCGGTGTCCCTGCGGTGTGGCTGCGGTGCGGCTGCGGTGCGGCTGCGGTGCGGCTGCGGTGCGGCTGCGGTGTGGCTGCGGTGCGGCTGCGGTGCGGCTGCGGTGTGGCTGCGGTGCGGCTGCGGTGTGGCTGCGGTGTGGCTGCGGTGCGGCTGCGGTGCGGCTGCGGTGCGGCTGCGGTGTCCCTGCGGTGCGGCTGCGGTTCGGCTGCGGTGTCCCTGCGGTGTGGCTGCGGTGCGGCTGCGGTGCGGCTGCGGTGCGGCTGCGGTGTGGCTGCGGTGCGGCTGCGGTGCGGCTGCGGTGTGGCTGCGGTGTCCCTGCGGTGTGGCTGCGGTGTCCCTGCGGTGCGGCTGCGGTGCGGCTGCGGTGCGGCTGCGGTGTCCCTGCGGTGTGGCTGCGGTGTCCCTGCGGTGTGGCTGCGGTGCGGCTGCGGTGCGGCTGCGGTGTGGCTGCGGTGTGGCTGCGGTTTCCCTGCGGTGTGGCTGCGGTGCGGCTGCGGTGCGGCTGCGGTGCGGCTGCGGTGTGGCTGCGGTGTCCCTGCGGTGTGGCTGCGGTGTCCCTGCGGTGCGGCTGCGGTGCGGCTGCGGTGCGGCTGCGGTGTCCCTGCGGTGTGGCTGCGGTGTCCCTGCGGTGTGGCTGCGGTGCGGCTGCGGTGCGGCTGCGGTGCGGCTGCGGTGCAGCTGCGGTGTGGCTGCGGTGCGGCTGCGGTGCGGCTGCGGTGTGGCTGTGGTGTCCCTGCGGTGTGGCTGCGGTGTCCCTGCGGTGCGGCTGCGGTGCGGCTGCGGTGCGGCTGCGGTGCGGCTGCGGTGTGGCTGCGGTGTCCCTGCGGTGCAGCTGCGGTGTCCCTGCGGTGCGGCTGCGGTGCGGCTGCGGTGCGGCTGCGGTGCGGCTGCGGTGCGGCTGCGGTGCGGCTGCGGTGTGGCTGCGGTGCGGCTGCGGTGCGGCTGTGGTGCGGCTGCGGTGCGGCTGCGGTGCGGCTGCGGTGCGGCTGCGGTGCGGCTGCGGTGTGGCTGCGGTGTCCCTGCGGTGCAGCTGCGGTGTCCCTGCGGTGCGGCTGCGGTGCGGCTGCGGTGCGGCTGTGGTGCGGCTGCGGTGCGGCTGCGGTGCGGCTGCGGTGCGGCTGCGGTGCGGCTGCGGTGTGGCTGCGGTGTGGCTGCGGTGTCCCTGCGGTGCGGCTGCGGTGCGGCTGCGGTGCGGCTGCGGTGCGGCTGCGGCGTCCCTGCGGTGCGGCTGCGGTGTCCCTGCGGTGCGGCTGCGGTGTGGCTGCGGTGTCCCTGCGGTGCGGCTGCGGTGCGGCTGCGGTGTGGCTGCGGTGTCCCTGCGGTGCAGCTGCGGTGTCCCTGCGGTGCGGCTGCGGTGCGGCTGCGGTGCGGTTGCGGTGTCCCTGCGGTGCGGCTGCGGTGTCCCTGCGGTGCGGCTGCGGTGCGGCTGCGGTGCGGCTGCGGTGCGGCTGGGGTGCGGCTGCGGTGCGGCTGCGGTGTCCCTGCGGTGCAGCTGCGGTGTCCCTGCGGTGCGGCTGCGGTGCAGCTGCGGTGTCCCTGCGGTGCGGCTGCGTTGTCCCTGCGGTGCGGCTGCGGTGCGGCTGCGGTGTGGCTGCGGTATCCCTGCGGTGCAGCTGCGGTGTCCCTGCGGTGCGGCTGCGGTGCAGCTGCGGTGTCCCTGCGGTGCGGCTGCCGTGCGGCTGCGGTGTCCCTGCGGTGCGGCTGCGTTGTCCCTGCGGTGCGGCTGCGGTGCGGCTGCGGTGTGGCTGCGGTGTCCCTGCGGTGCAGCTGCGGTGTCCCTGCGGTGCGGCTGCGGTGCGGCTGCGGTGCGGCTGCGGTGCGGCTGCGGTGCGGCTGCGGTGTCCCTGCGGTGCGGCTGCGGTGCTGCTGCGGTGTGGCTGCGGTGTCCCTGCGGTGCAGCTGCGGTGTCCCTGCGGTGCGGCTGCGGTGCGGCTGCGGTGTCCCTGCGGTGCGGCTGCGGTGCGGCTGCGGTGCGGCTGCGGTGTGGCTGCGGTGTCCCTGTGGTGCAGCTGCGGTGTCCCTGCGGTGCGGCTGCGGTGCGGCTGCGGTGTGGCTGCGGTGTCCCTGCGGTGCAGCTGCGGTGTCCCTGCGGTGCGGCTGCGGTGCGGCTGCGGTGTCCCTGCGGTGCAGCTGCGGTGTCCCTGCGGTGCGGCTGCGGTGCGGCTACGGTGCGGCTGCGGTGCGGCTGCGGTGTCCCTGCGGTGCGGCTGCGGTGTCCCTGCGGTGTGGCTGCGGTGCGGCTGCGGTGTCCCTGCGGTATGGCTGCGGTGCGGCTGCGGTGTGGCTGCGGTGCGGCTGCGGTGCGGCTGCGGTGCGGCTGCGGTGCGGCTGCGGTGTGGCTGCGGTGTCCCTGCGGTGCAGCTGCGGTGTCCCTGCGGTGCGGCTGCTGTGCCGCTGCGGTGCGGCTGCGGTGTCCCTGCGGTGCAGCTACGGCGTCCCTGCGGTGCGGCTGCGGTGTCCCTGCGGTGCAGCTGCGGTGTCCCTGCGGTGCGGCTGCGGTGTCCCTGCGGTGCGGCTGCGGTGTGGCTGCGGTGTCCCTGCGGTGCGGCTGCGGTGTCCCTGCGGTGCGGCTGCGGTGCGGCTGCGGTGCGGCTGCGGTGCGGCTGCGGTGCGGCTGCGGTGTGGCTGCGGTGTGGCTGCGGTGTCCCTGCGGTGCAGCTGCGGTGTACCTGCGGTGCGGCTGCGGTGCGGTTGCGGTGCCCCTGCGGTGCGGCTGCGGTGCGGCTGCGGTGCGGCTGCGGTGCGGCTGCGGTGTCCCTGCGGTGCGGCTGCGGTGCCGCTGCGGTGCGGCTGCGGTGTCCCTGCGGTGCGGCTGCGGTGCGGCTGCGGCGTCCCTGCGGTGCGGCTGCGGTGTCCCTGCGGTGTCCCTGCGGTGCGGCTGCGGTGCGGCTGCGGTGTGGCTGCGGTGTCCCTGCGTTGCGGCTGCGGTGTCCCTGCGGTGCGGCTGCGGTGTCCCTGCGGTGCGGCTGCGGTGCGGCTGCGATGCGGCTGCGGTATGGCTGCGGTGTCCCTGCGGTCCAGCTGCGGTGTCGCTGCGGTGCGGCTGCGGTGCGGCTGCGGTGTCCCTGCGGTGCGGCTGCGGTGTCCCTGCGGTGCGGCTGCGGTGCGGCTGCGGTGTGGCTGCGGTGTCCCTGCGGTGCAGCTGCGGTGTCCCTGCGGTGCGGCTGCGGTGCGGCTGCGGTGTCCCTGCGGTGCGGCTGCGGTGTCCCTGCGGTGCGGCTGCGGTGCGGTTGCGGTGCGGCTGCGGTGCGGTTGCGGTGTCCCTGCAGTGTGGCTGCGGTGCGGCTGCAAGTCGTCTGGAGGGAGACCTTCTACGACAGGCCTAGCACGAGTCGTAGAAGAACACCTCCAGCGCGCGGAGTCAGCCCTAGGCACAGGGTGAGCACAGAGCACCACAGGCGCAGAGACACTCAAGCTCCAAGAGGACATTGGCCTACTGGCACGAAAAGGCCAAGATCGCCGGTAAGGAAGGTATACACTTCCCTTGAGGTGAGAAGAACAGAGAGCAGCAGACCCAGAGAGCGGCTGCATAAACCTCCCACGCTACCAGACAGGAGTAAGCCCGGTAGTCTGGACGACCCACTGAGAAAAGCCTTCTGTGGAGCGGGTGCAAAGTGATACCTACGCTTCCTAGCCCAAGGTTTCGAACCTGAAGAGACCAGGAAGCTAACTGTGGAAAGGAAAAAGGAGGTAACTGACACTCCAGAAGCACAGGGACACCTAAAATGGGGAACTGATAACAACACACGTTCCGAAAGGGTGACAGCTCCATAGCGAACCATGCCATGCAATGGAACCCTCTAACTCAGGATGGCAGAAGACCTGGCGGTCCGAGGAGAACATGGCGCAGAACAGTCGATAGGGAGGCACGGCAGTTAGGGAAAAGTTGGGGAGAACTCAGACACATTGCCAGAAACAGTACCCTACGCTTACGCGATGATTGATGTCGTCATCACAAGATGCTTTGCTATTGATCATAGATCCCAGATATTTGAACTTTTCGCACTTGGGAAGCACTGTTCCATTCAAATAAATGTCTGGAATAGGCCTGAGTGGATCAGAGAACGGGCAGCATAAGTACTCAGTCTTCTTTGAACTAATGCGATACCCATTTCCTTCCAGAACGTCCACCCACACATCAAGTGCTCGTTGCAGGGATGTAGGATCCTCACTTATGATGGCTCCATCGTCAGCAAAGAATAACTGATATACCTTGGGGTCCATCACTTTACCTTCAAGCAGATAATTAAGGACTGTAATAAAGAGCAAAGGACTTAAAACGCTTCCCTGGTGCACCCCGACTTTGATTGGGAACTCTTCGGTTACTCCAGCGGGGCATCTTACTCTTGTCTTTGCTCTTTCGTACATGTCCATGATCATCTGTACATATGTTTCTGGAACCCCTCGATGTCTTAGCGATGCCATATCAAATCTCGTGGTTGTCTGTCGAATGCCTTTTCAAAGTCAACCAATACAATATGCAAATCCCTTAAGGAATCACGATGTTTTTCCATTATGATCCTTATACTTTGGATTGCATCTGTGGTTGATTTACCCGAGACAAACCCGCACTGATCATCAGATAGCCGTATTATTTTTGCAGTCGGCCACCTAATACCCGCTCAACGATCTTCATGGTGTGTGACATCAGCTTGATCGAACGGTAGTTATCACAGTTTCGCGTATCACCCTTCCCTTTGTATACAGGGAGAAGGTAACTTTCCCTCCATTCATTCGGCATTGGATCACCTCTCACTAATTTGGAGATGAGAATTCTGAGCCATCTGAACCCGATGTCTCCCATCGTTTTCCAGAACTCAGAGGGTATCTCGTCTGGCCCAACCGCTTTTCGTTTTTTGGAGTATTTGACCGCCTCACTAACTTCTTCGACTGTAATGTCGGGTATTTGTTCACAGTTAGGGGTGGCTCTTGGAAAGTATAGCCGGGGAAACTGTTCATTCAAAAGCTCTTCACAATACTGCCGCCACCTCTGCAGAATTTTGTCGTCATCCACAAGAAGCTGGCCATGAGCATTGCTAATGAACTTTGGCGAACGAATCTCCTGAGCATTCCTCCTTCTTTGGGCGGCTATTTTGAAGATAGTGGCGCTCTTGTTCATATTGTGTCTTCGCAGCTCCTGGATAGCCTGGTTTGCATCAGCAACCGGGGAAGATATTTCCTCCAGCTCCCGATACAGGCCCTCCGTACTCTCTGCTTGAAGCTGGGCGCACTTCTTCTTCGCTTTTTTCTTGCAGCATCTGTATTCCATTTCGAGGCGAACTTTTTCGTCACTATTATTAGAGGGGCACTTTGACCAAGCTTTGAAAGCCGCTTTCTTATCATTTATCACTTTCTTAGCTTCATCACTCCACCACCATGTTTCTTTGGCGTGTTGATGGTGGCCTTTTGAAGCTCCTAGCAGTGATTTGGCCTTCTTTAAGCAAGTTCGCTGTAGGGAATCCCACATATTTTGTGCTCTGCACTCTTCATCCTCAGCTCCGTTGATGGTGTGAAAGAGGTAATCTTTCATTACGAAAACAAAACTTACTTACTTAGGTGGCGCTACAGTTCGGGGTGAACCTGGGCCTCAACCAACAAGCCTCTCCATTTAGCTCGGTCTTTAGCTAATTGCCTCCAGTTGCGCACTCCAAGTTGGTCGAGGTCCCCTTGAACTTGTGCGCGCCACCTACGGCGATGATTCCCTCTACTACGTCGTCCCTCCGAGTTAGATTCGAAGACTCTGCGGGCCGGAGCGTTGGTGTCCATTCGCTCTACATGTCCTAGCGATCTCAGACGTCCAATACGCAGTTTTTTGACTAGGTCGATGTCGCTGTACAGCTCGTATAGTTCGTGATTGAATCTTCTCCTCCAAAACCCGTCAACACAAACGGGACCGAAAATCTTACGAAGAATTTTTCTCTCGAAGCGACCAAGGATATCTTCATCCTCTTTTAATAAAGTCCATGTTTCAGCGCCGTAAAGCAGGACTGGGATGATCAAGGCCTTATATAGAGTCTCCTTAGTTGTTCGAGATAGGGCTTTACTGTTGAATTGCCTTATAAGCCCAAAAAAACAGCGATTGGCAAGAGTTATTCTTCGATTGATTTCTACGCTGATTTTGTTAGAAAATTTTATAGCAGAGCCAAGGTAGACAAAGTCCCTTACTACCTCGAAGTTATAACTGCCCACCGTGACGTTTTGTCCAATTCGTCGGTGTTGGTTTTCCCTTCTAGTTGACAGCATATACTTGGTTTTGCCCTCGTTTATCGCCAAACCCATTTTGGCCGCTTCCGGCTCAATGCTTGCAAACGCACCGGTGACAGCCCGCTGAGTTCTTCCGATAATGTCTATATCGCCGACGTATGCAAGTAGTTGTACAGACTTGTAATAGATTATGCCTCCGGTGTTGGCTTGTGAGTTCCGCACAATCCGTTCAAGTACAATATTGAAGAAGTCACATGACAGCGCGTCACCTTGTCTAAAGCCTTTTTTGACATCAAAGGTCTCGGTGAGGTCATTACCGACCTTGATGGAGCAGCGAGCGTTCTCCATCGTCAGCCTGCACAGACGGACAAGTTTGGCAGGGATGTCAAAACTAGACATGGCTCTATAAAGCTCTTCTCTATAGATGCTGTCATAGGCGGCCTTGAAATCGATAAAGAGGTGGTGAGTATCGATTTGGAATTCTTGGGTTTTCTCCAGGATCTGCCGAAGTGTGAAGATTTGATCGATGGTGGACTTTCCTGGCCTGAAACCGCACTGATAGGGTCCAATCAGGCTGTTGATAAAGGGTTTCAGGCGTTCACACAATATCGCAGAAAAGATCTTGTATGCGATGTTGAGGAGACTGATGCCTCTATAATTGGCGCAGTTGAGGGGGTCTCCTTTCTTGTGGATCGGGCAAACGATGCTGAGATTCCATTCATCAGGCATACACTCGTCTGACCAAATATTAGAAATGAGTTGGTGTATGCACTCTACCAATTCATCCCCAGCTGCCTTGAAAAGTTCGGCCGATAAGCCGTCAGGTCCAGCAGCCTTGTTGGATTTTAGCTTGGATATTGCTATCCTCACTTCGTTTTGGTCAGGTGGACGGAAATTTTGACTATCATCGTCTATGTTGAATGGTTCATTCTGCCTGGCAGCGGATGTTGGTCTTCGTCGCCGTTATACAGTCTGCAGAAGTAGTTTTTCCATATTCTCAGCACCGACTGTGATTCTACTACGAGGTTTCCATTTTCATCTCTACAGGTTTCTGTACGGGTATTACTTCCCTGACACGTTCTTTTTACCTTTTGGTAAAATTTCCGTACATTGTTCCTGGAGTATAGACTCTCGATATTCTCAAACGCGCGCTTCTCATGCTCTTTCTTCTTCTTTTGGAGAAGCCGATGTTCTTCCCGTCTCTTTTGCTCGTAGAGCTCACGAGCAGCTCTCGTCTTCCTTTGCAGTGCCGCTTTGTATGCCTCTTGTTTTGTTGCATGCACTCGCCGGCATTCTTCGTCAAACCAGGGGTTTCGCGGTGGTGGTCGAGCGAGACCCAACACATCAGTCGCGGCGTTTCTGATGGCATGTTTGCAGCGTTGCCACTGGTCTTCGGTACTTGATGCTGGCGGCAAAGGGGTGATTGACAGATTTCGGGATACGCGTTCAGCGAAGAGTCTGGCGGTCTCTTGCGATTGTAGCTTTTCGACGTTAAATTTTCTCACAGTAATTCTTCTTTGTTGCTCAGATTGGGATATCCGCATTCGTACCTTGGCTACAACAAGGTAAAGATCCGAGTCTATGTTGGCCGCTCGGAAGGTCCGGACATCCAGAATACTGGAGGCATGCCTTGCGTCGATCGCAATATGATCAATTTGGTTGATCGTTACATGATCATTGGACCGCCATGTCTGCTTATGAATATCGAGATGAGGAAACCATGTGCTTGCTATGGTGACATTTCGCTCCACAGCGAAATGAATTAGCCTTAGTCCGTTATCAGACGTGGTGTCGTGTAGGCTATGCTTACCGACTGCCCTACCAAAGACGTCCTCCTTTCCTGTTTTGGCGTTAAAATCGCCCAATACGATTTTAACGTCGTATTTAGGACATTGCTCGTATGTTTTGTCGAGGAGCTCGTAGAAACACTCTTTGGTGGCACGATCCTTTTGTTCCGTGGGGGTGCGAGCACATATCAGGTTTATGTAAGCGAATTTAGCCTTGATCCGGATTGTCATAATACGCTCGCTCACGTGTCGGAAGCTTAAGACTTCTTGCCTAAGTCTGCCGCGTATGACAAATCCGCATTCGAATAAGCGTTGCCTGTTGCCTCTGTAGCAATCACCGTAGTAGATGTCACAGTTTTTCATCCTCTTTTTGCCCGGCCCATCCCATCGCACTTCCTGGATGGCGGTAATATCTGCTTTATAGCAGTCTAGGGTTTCTGCTAGTTGTTCGGCTGCACGTGGTCTGTAAAGGGACAGAACATTCCACGTACAGATCCGAAGGTCGTTGTCCTTATTTCGTTTGCTGGGGTCGTCATTAGTTGAGTCATCCTTATCCGAGGCTTTTGGTTGTTTCGGAACCATAGATTTTTTACGTGGTAGGGAAGTTACCCCGACGGCACAACCCCCAACCTGGAGGGCCAGTTCCTTAATTATTCCCCTGAGACGAGGGGCCGGGTACACCGGTGCCAGTAGTCCACTACGGGAGTATGAGTGCTGCCGTTGGCCAATTAAGGGCTCCTCCGCCACCATCTCTATTCCAATGTCCTGACCAACATTGGAAATTCCTTACCGACCTGTGATCCGAATACGTCCAAGCTGCTCGCGCAAGGTATTCACTAAGTTCAACCTAACTGGAACTACAGACGCCACCGTTGACTCCGTCTAGGGAATTCGTCCGCTGCCGCCTGGAACAGGAAGAAGTGCTCTAGTGAGAAAAGTACTCTTCCCCCCTCTCTCATCTGCTGCCACCAAGAATCCGCCAAACGGGGTTGGTTACCCATTTCTTGGATTAAGGTACTAGGCACCCGGCTGTCACCGCGTGGAGGTTGAGAGTAGGAGTTGGTAGTCCTCAGCTGAGTGAAAACGCTTGTGTTTTCATATGATCGCATGCACTACCGTTTGACCAGCCTACGAAAACAAAAGCCTCGCCTTTTTCTTTGTCCAGATTGTACCACTTGATTTTCTCAGAGACCCTTGTTTGTTTGCTTTTCTTCGGTGTTTTCATAAAAATTTCTGTTAGCAGGAGACGGTGTTACCGAGCGATTGCCTCTCCCAGGATCACTTTGCAATCTTTTACCCGAGGCTTCATGAAACTGCCTATCAAATGGTAGTCAATCTGAGTTTCATCTCCACCACTGCTGTAAGTGATCAGGTGTCGGCTTTGTTTGATGAACATGGTATTTAACACGATAAGACCGTGTGATTTGCACATGCTTAGGATGCCTTCACCAGGAATTTTCCTGGTGCCATATCCTAGTCCTCCATGGCAGTCTTCATAGTCTTCGTTTGATTTCCCGATATGTGCATTCAAATCTTCTCCAACAAACAGAAATTCTTCCTTTGGGATGTTCTTAAGGAGATTGTGGAAATTTAGCCAAAATGCATCTTTATCTCTCTGATTGCACCCATTTTGGGGAGCATATGCACTGACAATATTCCACACCTCTCCTTGTATTACTAGTTTGAGAGACATCAAACGGTCGCTGGACTTCGAAATGCTCAAGACGTTTCCAAGTACCTCTGCCGCAAGGATGATACCGATTCCGTTCTTAGCCTTTTCTGTTCCGTAGAAGAACATCTTGTAATCTTTTGTTCTAACGTCCAAGAAACGCGCCCGATTTCCGGTGTTTTTCCATTTCGTCTCTTGGACACACAAGATGTCCACCCGCCTTCTATTCATTATCTCTTCCAGCTCGTTACTTCGACCGGTCATATTGCGTCCAAACTGTTTCATTATTTTGCTAGCCCCCGGAATCCGTATAGCTCTGACCCGAACATTTCTGCTCGGTCCAGGATCAGTACCATGCACAGCAGTGGTAGTGCCTGGCGGGGTAGTGCCTTTCCTTGCAAGTATTACCATAATGATACAGTTTTGAAATATTACCATATTGCGATGGTGTTTGTTGTTTGACACGTGCATGCTCCTGTTTTAGTATTGTTTGATCTTTCTTCTATGACACCGGTGATCTCCAGTCGTGTCAACCCACGGACTCGCATGCACACTTGTGGGAGGGTTTTTAAGGTAGTATATGTGTCGCTAGGCTCACTTGGGTGTTACATTGCCTAGATCTGATTTGTCCCCTTAGTCGCCTTTTACGACAAGCGCTAGTTGTTGGGGGGCGCTGCAGTGATATTCTTAACCCGTCCCTGCACGGGGATATAAATTATATTATATTATTATATATATTATATATATTATATTAATTATATTATATTATCTAATAATAAAATAAGACATTATTTATGACAAAATAATACTTGTTTTTGAAACCCCCCCCGAAATTTTTTTCTGCGTTCGCGCCTGGTTCATTGCATCAAAATTGGCGTTACTGTAGTTCCTACACAATTTAAAATCTATAAAAACGGTTTTTGATAATGGAATATAGAGAATTCTACTTTTACAGCAATATGAAATATTGAATTATTATATAGAGGAGAAGTAGCTTCATCAATATTAACAACAAAATCTTTGCCGAAAACATAATGTCAAGAATACGATTAAAATATGTTTCCACATAATTAACTTGAACTAAATCATATCGACTGAAAAAATATGTACAAGTAAGTTCAACTTCTATATCAGATTTAACATTAAAAGGAATATTAAACTCCCAGTGATTCGGCAGTAAAATTACTATCCAAAAGCCAAGTTTCAGTAAAAATAATAATATCCAAATCTAGTGAAACAGATAATATATAAAATTTTTTCATTTTGGTTCGCATACCTTCAACATTTTGATATTATAATATAACGAATAATGATGGTTCACAGATGGAAAGCTTAATTGTTTTTTAGATGCAACGTAGAGGCTGCAGTCAAAGGTGTCCTATTCGGTGGAGCGTTTCTAACTCTGGGAACATATTCAAGCACCAATATCCCGTCGAGCCAAAAGTCCTGTGTGAGTAATTGATTGAAGTAGACGTCTGGAGAAAACAGCTTGAAAGATGCTATTTCCCGAGTTGCTTTGAAGTCGTAATTATGGCATTTGATGGATGAAACAGGCGACGATAATTTGTTACTAATGTAATTTATAACATCATTTACGGTAGTCGCAGAAGATAGCCTCGAAAGTTGAGGTTGATGAAGTTTGACTTGGATCTCCCACGACAATTATGTTGGGTGAAACAGGGGCAGATATATGTAGATACATCCGTCACAGGATCCGGAATTTATTAAAGACTTACAGAAGGATCAGCCGCCGGTAAGAATAAATCCATTGAAGAGCTTTAATCAACACCAGATGAACATGACAATGAGGCCTCAGCGGCCACAGCAGTTGGGATCGCTAATTGTTTTTTTTTTTTATTTGATGGCAGATTTTGCTTTAGATGCTTTGTTCTCCCTCGACGCAGCTTCATTGTGGCAAACAAGATCATACAGCTTATCGCAATTAGCTAAATGTTCCTTGCATAGAGGAAAGCAAATTCTCGATATGGCTGCAAGACGTGGGCTTAACACTGCGAACATAAGCAACACATCCACATTTAGGAGGCCTGATTAAGCAGAGACTATCCCGGACGTAACCTTCGCATCCGAACTGATATCCGCAACGGTTGAAAACTGGAGAGTTGTCGAAGACTACACGGGCAGCGATCACCAGTACATCGTTTTTGACCTACGAGAAAGGCAACGTGTTCCGAACCAAAACCAAAGCCGAACGCCGAGATGGACCGTTAGCAGACTCAGCGAAGAGCTTCTCACATCCGCAACCGAGGAAGGAAAAAGCGCGGTCCTAGAAACAGCGGGAGCTGCTGAAACTAAAGTTGAGGCCACGATGCAACTCATATGGCTGGCATGTGATGCCTCGATGCCCAGAGTGAGCGGCTTCAATAGAAACAGGAAACCGGTGTACTGGTGGAACGACGAGATAGCTGCGCTTCGAAGAAGATGCCTACATCTCAGACGCAAAGTCACCAGGGGTAGAAGAAGACAAGCTGAACCCACGGAAGGCATTCTAGCAGAATTTAGAACTATGAGATCCGAGCTTAAGAGGGCCATCAATTCGAGCAAAAAACAGAAGTGGGAGGATCTCCGCCGGGATGTCAACAACAACCCCTGGGGGTTAGGCTTCAAAGTCGTAATGCGAAAACTGGGAACACAGATGGCTAGCCCTGTCCTCGGCGAAGAAAGGGTGGAGATTATAGTTCCCAACGCATCGTGTTCGGCCTCCCGACACCTCTCCGGTCCAACGACCAGAAACCCCGATGTTCAGTGAAGAAGAGGTTATACTCGCGTCGAAAACACTACAAAACGAAAGGCTTCTGGACCCGACGGAATACCAGCAGAGGTGCTCAAGACGATTGTCCAGACATGTCCTCAGCTGCTGCTGAACATATACAATAGCTGTCTCCAGGAAGGGGTATTCCCTACGAGCCGGAAGTTACAGCGCTTGGTACTGATCAGCAAAGGAAAAGGAGATCCGGATTCCCCATCAGCGTACAGGTCTCTGTGTATGCTAAACACCACAGGGACACTCCTAGAAAAGTTGCTAAGACCAAGGCTTACAGCAGCCGTGCAGAGAGCAGGAGATTTGTCCGAAAGACAACACGGATTCAGAAAGGGCCACTCTACGATTGGAGCAATTGAGGAAGTGGTTAGGACCGTCCAATTGGCTCAACAGGGCAACCACTATTTAAGAAAAATCGTATTGCTAGCAACTCTGGACGTGCGAAATGCCTTCAATTCAGCCAGATGGAGCGATATGCTGATCGTCCTCGAAAGCACTTTTGATATTCCCGAATATCTCTTGCGGTTGATGAAGGACTATCTCAAGGACCGGAAGCTGTTATACAACACCGCAGAGGGACCACGAATAAAGGAGATTACTGCTGGAGCAGCGCAGGGATCAATCCTCGGACCCGATCTCTGGAACATCTCCTACGATGGCATCCTTCGTATGGAAATGCCCGAAGACACCTTCCTGGTAGGGTATGCAGATGATATCGCCGCGGTGATTACGGCAAGAGACACCGAGAGCGCGCAAAAAAAACTCAACCAGGTGAGGATGCAGGTGCACCTCTTGATGGAAGAACATGGCTTAGGTTTGGCCACAGAAAAGACGGGGAGATAGTCCTTTTGACAAAAAAGAGGATTCCAACTATTGTCGACTTCCAAGTCGGGTCTGACGTAATAACCAGCAAGGAAGCGGTGAAGTACCTAGGGATGGCCCTAAACACGAAGCTCACTTTCTGGCACCAAATAAGATCTGCCTCGGAACGAGCTACGAAGGTCACAATGTCACTGAGCAGATTAATGGCAAACGTTGGTGGCCCAACAGCCAGCAAGAGGAAGCTCCTGACAGTCACCCACGCCATTCTCCTGTATGGGTGCGAGATATGGGCCGAAGCACTACGACAAGAGAAATACAGGAAACTAATGGCCGCAGTACAAAGGCGCGCAGCGCTACCGGTTGCAAGTTTGTACCGAACGGTGTCGGAATCAGCCGTCCTCATAGTCGCGGGAGTGATTCCTATTGATCTCCTTGCGGCAGAGAGAAAATACGTCTGCGACAAAAAGGCGGAAATTGAAGTGGAAGCGGCAACTGAGGAGGCGAAGGAGCTCACCAAATAGAAATGGCAGAAGAGATGGAGCTCAGAAAGCAGAGGACGATGGACCACGAGGCTGATCAGAAACATCGCTGAATGGAAGGAACGGAAACACGGGAAATTAAATTATTACGTCACCCAATTTCTTACCGGACACGGTTATTTCAACGCCTACCTCCACAGAATGGGCAAAACAGGGAGCTCAGCTTGCCAATATGGCGACTCAGAACTGGACGACGCAAACCACACGTTCTTCGAGTGCAAAAGATGGGAAGCTGAAAGAGGGGCGCTAGAATTTCTAATCGGCGTCATCACCCCGGAAAACATAGTGACGAAAATGTCAATGAGTGACCAGAGCTGGAATCAAGTACGTTCCTTTATAGAAAAAGTGCTTAAAACAAAAAAGAGAGAGGAAGACATAGTAATCACCCTCATGAGATTTATGTAAGACTGATGTAAGCCTTACCGGCAAGAAAGAATTAACCCGCAAGCAAGAGACAAATATGAAAAAAAAATAAAAATAGGGACTGTAGACGATCAAGCTCAGTCAAAATATGCATATACCGAGAATGGCAAGCCTTTCGGATTCAGCGATGTAAGTACCATTCAAGGATAATGGTTGATGGTCTTGGTTTCACTTACAGCAAGTTATATTGAAGTTAGTCTCTTGCCTCAGTTTTTTCGCCGAGGGTGGTTATCAACGTGGGGTTCGAAATTCATTTAGCAAAGTTCTTTAGGAGTTTTTAGGTAAAGCAGAGAACTGTCTCTACCCCAAATGGATATCAATTAAACAATCGGAAGAAGAAAAACAAAGGCACAAATTAAACATACTCGTATTCACAAAAACAGGCTTTCCTGGAGTGATTGGATGTGTGGATGGGACGCTTGATAAAATAGTAGATACATTTTTTTTTACTAGATTTCCAATTTCACAAATTATAGCATTGGCTTTTGCCGTCAGCCAGAGAAAGAAAGAGTTTACTATCAGTTAAATACATAAGTACTCGTAGTAATAAAATAAAAAAAGAAAACTGTATATAAGCTTAATAGTTTCAATAGGAAAGTTTTAGATCTTAGCTTAGTAGTTAATTAATTTCAATCGAATTTAAAATGCTTCATTAATAATTTGTTGACGATATCGCAGAGCGGACTTTACATAGCTATACAGAACCGCCCAGTCCTGGCCATTTAGTGCGTCTATGGTTTCGCTTGTAGATAGAGTGAATTTACCCCAATGAACTCGCCTTATCTCACCCAAAATGGGGCAGATCCCAACAAATTGCTGTACATTTTCTTTCTCCCTGAGATTGCATAAACTACACTCTGTGTTTCGCTCAGGGCCATGTGGGACATAGTTTAGATGCAAACGAGATAGTATCTAGAGTGTAACGTTCATTGAAGTAGTTTTTTACTCCGAGGTCATGTTGGAGTATACGATACATGTTTCTAGACTCACTTTGCTGCGCTCTGTCTGTAAACTTTTGGAAGCTAGTCTTTTCGATTTCGCCCAGAATAGTTTGAAAATAATTTTTCCAAGACTCCGCGCCTCCTTCCTCGAGCCTAAACAGTACATTGTGTTGAAAAGCCAGCTTTGACCATTCCTCGAAGAACTGTAGTTCTCGCTGAAGAAGGCGCTTTGTAATCATATGGGGAAGTCGGCGACTTGAGAGTGACATTATTTTTTCCACGTAGCTGAAGTGCATCCTAAAGGTAAATATGTATAACGGACGAATCCCAATTTCTAGGTGTAACATATAAGTCGGGGTGTTTTCTGGTAATCTGAATATTTTTTTTATGAAGTAGCTCAGCAACTTCTCCACCTTTTGATACTGAAGAAATCCCCATATCTGAGTGGCATAACACATTATTGACCTCATTACCGCCTCAAAAAGTTTATATTTTGCACTAGGGGCTACATTTTTCTTCCCCAAGATTCCTCTCCAATTGCAGATCAACTGCCGTTTTGGCTTCCTTCAGTTTCTCTTGAAGATGTTTTTGAAACGATAGCTTTGGCGTGATGATGACTCCAAGGTACCTATATTCCTTTACTATCTCCAGTTCCTGGCTTTCCCAGGTTCTCCCTGTCCCGTTTCGAAAAACCATTATTTTGGATTTGTTTGTATTAACTTTTGAGATTCCACAAACAGCAACACCGTTGCAATCTGCGTATTATCATTTGCAACATGTGTGGGGTCTCCGCCAGTATAACGATGTCATCCGCATACAGGAGCATTTTGATGATCAGCCCGACGAACATGTTCCCACCTGGTAAGTATGTTGTAAGGTCATCTAAAAAGAGCGAGAAAAGTAGAGGACTTAATAAAATAGTACAACCTGTACTGGATATTACAGCTTGAATGTAATGATTGTCGGTCTCTGATATAGGAATCTAATGACAGACTAACTTCATTCATTGAAAATAATTCTATTCAGATTTGCAGTGAAGAAATGCGCATCATGGCAATAGACGCAATTCACCAGAGATCTTGCCATGATACTGCTATTTGGAGCGCATCAATCGATCTTATTTGCAACATCAAAATGAAGGTGGAGTAAGCGACTCATGGCTTCTGGGAGACACCGCCTATACTTTGGAGCCATTTTTAATGACACCATACGTTGTTACAAAACATTAACTATTTCTGAATTAATTACCACAAAATGACATACTTTTTTCCACCCAGTCACATCTTTACTTTGTGGTCTCAAGCTATTTAGTTCTGTTGCTAAACTTTTTGGGTTTTTACGTATCCTCTAGCAATATCCGAGTTTTTTTTCCATAAATTCTACCAGTGTGGCAAACTGCAGAGTATTGGGTGTAAATAATAATATTCTCGAACAAAATTATTAATTTCTATCTTATATTACTGCGTCATTCCTCCGGGGTAGATTCGAAGGCTCTGCGGGCCGGTGGATTGGTGTCCATTCGCTCTACACGTACTAGCCATCTCAAATGTTCAATACGCAATTTTTTGACTTAGGTCGATGTCGCTTTACAGCTCGTATACTTCGTCATTGAATCTTCATTTCCAAAACCTGTCAACGAAAACGGGACAGAATATCTTACGAATAATTTTTCTCTCGAAGCGAATACGGATATCTTTATCCGCTGCCCACTGTGCCGTTCTGTCCAATTCGTGGATGTTGACAGCATATACTTGGTTTTGGCTGTGCAAATAACTGCCCAAATCAAAATCGGCCAAATTCCAAAAATGAACAATCGCTGTCAAGATGCCAATAAGTTGTCCACAGTCTTTTCTGCTGAGGACAGCAAGAATGCCGCTGATTTCTTACAGACGTCCGGGAGCATACTTTTAGTCAACCTGCATCCTGGAGAGCCAAGCCATACACAATTGTGCTCGTGAGAGACCCAATCGTCAATGTAAGCCCTAACCGAGGACGCAGGGAGACCCAACGCGGATTCGGGACCTGGAAAAGCCTTCTCTGAGCCTTGTCTAGCAATCTCATCGGAGATCTCGTTCCCTAAGATCTCAGGGTGACCTGGGACCTATTTTGGAAGTGGTTAAACGGTTAAACAAGGCCTTAAGCGCGGCCTAACTGTCACTACAGACACAAATGCTACGGCCCTCAATCTCTAGTTCATGGCCATTAGGATTGCATAAGTTTCCGCTTGGAAAACAGACGCATATTTGCCTAACGAGAAAAGAAGTCTAATGTTGTCGACTTCCACGAAGACACCAGCACCAGACCCTTGAGTGGTTTTGAAACCGTCCGTGAATATACGACTGCATTCCATTCCTGGTTCAGACTCTGACCGAAGCCAGTTCTGAACACAAAGAAAGTCGACTCCGAATTTGCGCATCAGCTGAAGTTCTAGTGTTATTCCGTCAGACGGCATATCCATAAGACCGGAGTTTTAAGATAAGTGTCGCGCAAGTTCATCAAAATTTCAGTATACCAAACATTGCCCCGCCTAAAACGATGGATGGCTTTGATACGTATCGAGGGGTGGTAAGTTCAGCAAAGCGACTAGAGCAAAGCGGTTATTCGCACAGCCTATGGTTTTACCTTCGTTTACTGCTGAGCCATTCTGGCCGTTGTCAGACGTGGGTCGTGTAGGCTATGTTTACCAAATACAAATATTTTGCGCAACAGCTCTTTAAAGTGCCAGGGCCTAGCTTCTCGTAACCACTCATCTTTTGTGCGTTATATTTTTCACACGAATGGAAGGGACCTACAAGTTTTAATGCCGAATCCGAACGGTGATTTGAGAAGCTTTTTCGTGACAAGAATACTCTCGGATGTTTGTCAGACGCTCGCGAGAGGTGGGACCGTGAAAAAACTTTTTGGTATTTTCTCGGATTCGAACTTGGAATCTCATGCGTAGTGATCCGACACACTAACCACTTACGCCACGGCAACCACATGTTTACCGACTGTCCTACCAAAGAGGTCCTCTTTTGCTTTATGGCGTTAAAATCGCCCAATACAATTTTGACGTCGTATTTAGGACATTGCTCGTATGTTTTGTAGAGGAACTCGTAGAAACAATCTCTGGTGGTAGGATCCTTTTGTTCCGTACACGGGCAAGCCTTGAAACGGATTGTCATAATACGCCCGCTCACGTGTCGGTAGACTTATTGTCGCCGCTTATTATCTCTGTAGCAACCACCTTAGTAGATGTCACAGTTTCTCATCCTCTTTTTGCCCGGCCTATTCCGTCGCATTTCCTGGACGGCAGTTATATCTGTTTTATAGCAATCTAGGGCCTCTGCTAATTGTTCAGCTGAACGTGATCTGTTAAGGGTCCGAACATTCCTCGTACAGATCCGAAGGTCGCTGTCCTTATTTCGTTTGCCGGGGTCGTCATCAGTAGAATCGTCCTTATCCGAGGCTAGTGGTGTTTCTGAACCATTGTTTTCTTTACATGATAGGGAAGTTAACTCGAAGGTATAATCCCCAACTTGGAGGGCCAGTTCCTTGTGTTATACCCCTAGGACGCTGGGCCGGGTACATCGGTGCCAGATACGCAGTGGTCACCGCGTGGAAACTGACACCTCTCGTACATTAATTTTTTCTATGCGGACTGATCATTTGACAGTACAGGGTTTCGAATATATAATTCAAGTAGAAGTGTGTGAAAGATTAGTTCCAGCTGCAGAGACAATATAGCGCCGTAGGCAAAAGATAGCTATGCAGTGGAAAAGCTAAATGAGTAAAATGATTGACTTCAATAGTTTAAGCTTTCGAATTGCGAGCGCTTGACAAACACCAGTGAAAATAAGTAAGCAAAAATACCAATAAGAATAGCCGAGAAAATAGCAGTGAGAATGACACTGCAAATAAACACAGAAATGAACAGCCAAAATGCACGGTAAATTGAAGTGAAATTAACAGTGAAACTAGGTACCCAGAAATTCGGCTGCACGGGAGCTTTTCCGAGTACGCCTGGCTCTGCTCCAGATGCTTTGCTGAACTTACCTCCCCTCGATACTTATAACATGGGCTTAATTATCAAAGCCATTCATCGTCTTAGGCGGGACGGTTTTGGTATACTCCGCACTGGAATTTTGATGAACTTGCGCGACACTTATCTTACGACTCTTGTCTTATGGATACGCCGTCTGATGCAATTACACTAGAACTTCAGCTGATGCGCAAATTCAGAGTAAAATTTCCTTGTGTTCAGGACTGGCTTCGACCAGAGTCTGAGCGCGGAGTGGATTGTAGTTGTATTTTCACGGACAGTTCCAAAACCAGTCAATGGTCTGGCTGGGGTTTTCGTGGAAGTCGACAAAATTAAACTTCTTCTCTCGTTACACGAATATGCGTCTGTTTTCCAAGCGGAAACTTATGCAATCTTAATGGCCATGAACTATGTTCTGAAGAACAGGTGGAAGGGCTGTTAAAAAAAACTCTTTGAACTCGGTCGCAATGCTGAATTCTCTGTTTCTTATCTAGGTTCCAGGTCACACTGGGATCTTGTGGATGAGTTTGCTAGACAAGGTTCAGAGGAGGCTTTCTCAGGTCCAGAACTCGCGTTGGGTCTTCCTGCGTCCTCGGTTAGGCCTTCCATTGACGATTGGGTCTCTTACGAGTATAATTGTGTGTGGCATGACTCTCCAGGATGCAGGTTGACTAAAAGTATGCTCCCGGACGTCTGTAGGAAATCAGCAGCATTCTTGCTGTTTCTCAGAAGAAAAAACCGTAGACAACTTATTGGCGTCTTACTTAGGTTGCGCTACAGTTCGGGATGAACCCGGGCCCCAACCAACAAGCCTCTCCATTTAGCTCGGTCTTTAGTTAATTGCCTCCAGTTGGGCACTCCAAGTTGGTGGAGGTCCCCTTGAACTTTGTGCGCGAGGAGGTCCACTACTGCGTCGTCCCTCGGGGTTAGATTCGTAGACTCTGCGGGCCGGAGCGTTGGTGTCCATTCGCTCTACATGTCCTAGCCATCTCAGACATCCAATACGCAGTTTTTTGACTAGGTCGATGTCGCTGTACAGCTCGTATAGTTCGTGATTGAATCTTCTCCTCCAAAACCCGCCAACGGAAACGGAAATCTAACGAAGAATTTTTCTCTCAAGCGACCAAGGATATTTTCACCCTCTTTTAATAAAGTCCATGTTTCAGCGCCGTAAAGCAGGACTGGGATGAGCAGGGTCTTATACAGAGTCTCCTTAGTTGTTCGATATAGGGCTTTACTGTTGAATTGCCTTATAAGCCCAAAAAACAGCGATTAGCAAGAGTTATTCTTCGCTTGATTTCTGCGCTGATCTTGTTTTTCGAGTTTATAGTAGAGCCCAGGTAGACAAAGTCCCTTACTACCTCGAAGTTATAGCTGCCCACTGTGACGTTCTGTCCAATTTGTCGGTGTTCATTTTCACTTCGCCTTCGGTGTTGGCTTGTGAATTCCGCACAATCCGTTCGAGTACAATATTAAAGAAGTCACATGACAGCGCGTCACCTTGTCTAAAACCTTTTTTGATATCAAAGGTCTCGGTGAGTTCATTACCGACCTTGATGGAGCAGCGTGCGTTCTTCATCGTCATCCTGCACAGACGAACAAGTTTGGCAGGGATGTCAAAATTAGACATGGCTTTATAAAGCTCTTCTCTATAGATGCTGTCATAGGCGGCCTTGAAATCGATAAAGAGATGATGAGTATCGATTTGGAATTCTTGGGTTTTCTCCAGGATCTTCTTTTTTCCCGAGGGTAGGTGAAAAATCGTCCATAGACACTATGAGAATAGCAAGCGCGTGCTCATAGTAGTGTCAGATTCTTACTGACTAAAAAAACACCACCCTTCGATATAAATTTGTTAGATATCGCAACTAAGTATTAACTTATCAACCAATTTTTCTATCATGGAATGAAAACGTTTGGCAAGTTACTTTCCACGGGAAGATCCTGCATATTCCGCAATCTAGACGCGGTTAATCCTTACCCCGCCAAGTCAAAAGTTTTCATCCTTTGTAGTCGGCGCAATAAATTACTCTCATCCAAAATTTGTAGAACTGTATTGTTGACATCTCCGATTAGTCGGGTTCTATGCTTTCTCGAGAAGCTTCTACTCGTAATTTCAGCTCTCCAGGATCTGCCGAAGTGTAAAGATTTGATCGATGGTGGACTTTCCTGGCTAGGGTCCAATCAGGCTGTTGATAAAAGGTTGCAGGCGTTCACACAATATCGCAGAAAAGATCTTGTATGCGATGTTGAGGAGACTGATGCCTCTATAATTGGCGCAGTTGAGGAGGTCTCCTTTCTTGGGGATCGGGCAAACGATGCTGAGATTCCGTTCATCAGGCATACACTCGTCTGACCAAATCTTAGAGATGAGTTGGTGTATGCTCTCTACCAATTCATTACTAGCTGCCTTGAAAAGTTCGGCCGGTAAGCCGTCAGGTCCAGCAGCCGTGTTGAATTTTAGCTTGGATATTGCTATCCTCACTTCGTTTTGGTTAGGTGGACGGAAATTTTGACTATCATCGTCTATGTTGAATGGTTCATTCTGCCTGACAGCGGGATGTTGGTCTTCGTCGCCGTTATACAGTCTGCAGAAGTAGTTTTTCCATATTCTCAGCACCGACTGTGATTCTACTACGAGGTTTCCATTTTCATCTCTACCGGTTTCCGTACGGGTATTACTTCTCTGACACGTTCTTTTTACCTTTCGGTAAAACTTCCGTACATTGTTCCTGGAGTATAAACTCTCGATATTCTCAAACGCGCGCTTCTCATGCTCTTTCTTCTACTTTTGGAGAAGCCGATGTTCTTCCCGTCTCTTTTACTCGTAGAGCTCACGAGCAGCTCTCGTCTTCCTTTGCAGCGCCGCTTTGTATGCCTCTTGTTTTGCTGCATGCACTCGCCGGCATTCTTCGTCAAACCAGAGGTTTCGCGGTGGTGGGCGAGCGAGACCCAGCACATCAGTCGCGGCGTTTCTGATGGCATGTTGGCAGCGTTGCCACTGGTCTTCGGTACTTGATGCTGGCGGCAAAGGGGTGATTGAGAGATTTCGGGATACGCGTTCAGCGAAGAGTCTGGCGGTCTCTTGCGATTGTAGCTTTTCGACGTTAAATTTTCTCACAGTAATTCTTTTTTGTTGCTCAGATTGAGATATCCGCATTCGTACCTTGGCTACACCAAGGTAATGATCCGAGTCTATGTTGGCCGCTCAGAAAATCCGGACATCCAGAATACTGGAGGCATGCCTTGCGTCGATCGCAATATGATCAATTTGGTTGATCGTTACATGATCATTGGACCGCCATGTCTGCTTATGAATATCGAGATGAGGAAACCATGTGCTTGCTATGGTGACATTTCGCTCCACAGCGAAATCAATTAGCCTTAGTCCGTTATCAGACGTGGTGTCGCGTAGGCTATGCTTACCGACTGCGCTACCAAAGACGTCCTCCTTTCCTATTTTGGCGTTAAAATCGCCCAATACGTTTTTAACGTCGTATTTAGGACATTGCTCATATGTTTTGTCGAGGAGCTCGTAGAAACACTCTTTGGTGGCAGGGTACTTTTCTTCCGTGGCGGCATGAACACATATTAGGCTTATGTTAGCGAATTTAGCCTTGATCCGGATAGTCATAATACACTCGCTCACGTGTCGGAAGCTTAAGACTTCTTGCCTAAGTCTGCCGCGTATGACAAATCCGCATCCGAATAAGCGTTGCCTGTTGCCTCTGTAGCAATCACCGTAGTAGATGTCACAGTTTTTCATCCTCTTTTTGCCCGGCCCATCCCATCGCACTTCCTGGATGGCGGTAATATCTGCTTTATAGCAGTCTAGGGCCTCTGCTAGTTGTTCGGCTGCACGTGGTCTGTAAAGGGACAGAACATTCCACGTACAGATCCGAAGGTCGTTGTCCTTATTTCGTTTGCTGGGGTCGTCATTAGTTGAGTCATCCTTATCCGAGGCTTTTGGTTGTTTCGGAACCATGAGTTTTTTTACGTGGTAGGGAAGTTACCCCGACGGCACAACCCCCAACCTGGAGGCCCAGTTCCTTAATTATTCCCCTAGGACGAGGGGCCGGGTACACCGGTGCCAGTAGTCCACTACGGGAGTATGAGCGCTGCCGTTGGCCCATTAAGGGCTCCTCCGCCACCATCTCTATTCCGATGTCCTGACCAACATCCAAATACGTCGAAGCAGATCGCGCAAGGTGTTCACTAAGTTCAACCTAACTGGAACTATAGACGCCACCGTTGACTCCATCTAGGGAATTCGTCCGCTGCCGCCTGGAACAGGAAGAAGTGCTCTAGTGAGAAAAGCACTCTTCCCCCCCTCTCTCATCTGCTGCCACAAAGAATCCGCCAAACGGGGCTGGTTACCCATTTCTTGGATTAAGGTACTAGGCACCCGGCTGTCACCGCGTGGAGGTTGAGAGTAGGAGTTGGTAGGCCTCAGCTGAGTGAAAACGCTTGTGTTTTCATATGATCGCATGCACTACCGTTTGACCAACCAATCGATCGTTCTAAGAACTTTATTTTCAAAAGTTTGTATGATGTTTCTATTGCTTTTCTTGGTACAACCCCGTAGTTGTAAACCATATGTTTACACGGTAGAGATTGAGAGATAAAGAGGTGCTTGCGATTCTTCAAAAGAGAATCACCGTTCAGAACTAAAATTAGTATTATATAGTTTTTGCTATTTTCATTTGCTATTTTGCACTGCTATTTTCGCTGCTATTTTTAATGTTGATTCCACTACTATGTTCATATATGGTATTTCATATTTAGGGGTGGGCATGGTGTAGTGGTAGGGTCATACTATTGCAAACCACGCTAATAGTTCATGGTTCAAGTCTCTTATTTCTCAGGAAATAAAAAAGAGTCAATACCATCAATTGCGAAAGCTTATGTGAACACTATTCCAAAGGCCTAACACTAGCAGTAGGTTGGTCATATGACTGGAAAAATTGTTCACACTGTTGGATGATTGATATGCCTATGACATCGGTATTCGGGAAAAAATGTAGTGAATCAGAAGCAAAGCAAAAAAAAATCTCCCCTGTTATCCCGACGATACCCCAGGAGTTTTTCTGAAACATAACATCTGAGTTTTAAAAACCACTACACCAATCTTTCTCTCTCTCTATATACACATATATCATTTCCAACCCCGCACTATGTTTTAACATTTTAGGGGTATTCATCAACCCTTGAGTGCTCGCAAATTATAAAAAAAATTACTGAATAAAACTGCTATTTTCACTGCTGCTGTGCTGTTCATTTACATTTCTATTTTTACTGCTATTTTCACTGCTAATTCGTAATACGATTTTCTAGCTTTTTTTTTTGTCCGGATAGGGAACGTTCGACTGGAGTACTCAGACGCAACAGGTCCATTGTACTATCAGAGAGCAAATCCTGATTTACCCATTTTATTGGAATTTCCTTGTCTTTCTAAGAAAGCCAAGCAAGCGCTTTAGTGATGAGGAGCTAACAGTATCAGCACTCAACACATCAGTACCGTGGATCTGCCACCTGATATGAGCAAAGGCCGGACACTCACAGAGATAATGTTCCGCGGTGTGGTCGCTCTCTCCACAAGCGTCGCAGATTATAGTGCCACTCAAGCCTAGCACATTAAGGCAGTGTTGCCACTTCATGGGGAATTTCAGTCCAAAATTTGATTAAAGGGGAAAAGGGGAATCTTCTCTCTTCTAGAACGAATTGTGGGGGAAAATTAAAATAGAATCTCAATAACTTTTAATTGAGTTACAAAGCAATAACAAAGGAACATGCGTAAACGTAACTCACACGGATGCTTCGTGAACAGGTAGCAGGTCATATGCGATTACGGATAATCCTTTAAAATCGTACTGCCGTTTAATTCAACGATGATAGCCGGTAAGAGCGAGTTAAACAAACACTCTAAAACGTCGAAGCATGTATGTAGCTAATAGAAAAGCAATTGCCTCATCGCCATCAGTTAGTTCAATGTTCAACATAGTCGGCCCTGATGCTAGTCACCGTAAAAGAAACAGCTGAATTTACATTATGTGCATTCTTTACGGGGCATAATTTGCCATTGCATACTATTGACCATCTCGTGCCTATTTGTTAAAAAATATTCTTTCCTGATTCAAATATTGCGGCCGACATGACCTTAGGAAGAACAAAATTGAATATTATCAATTGATTGGTTGATATTGATAATATTCTAGCTAAAGTTGAGGTTACCCGCTTACTAGAAATTCTGCGACTAAAGCTTTTCTCAATATTAGTTGATGAATGTACCGACATTTCAAATCAAAAAAGTTTGTATTGCTTGGCGGGATACACAGATCCTGCGACATTCACCATTCACACTGAATTGCTGGAAATAACTAAATCATATACTACTGATTGTTATTATTACTCTTATTACTGATGAAAATTATTGTGGGGAATCAATGGGGAATGCCACCACAAAGAATGGGGAAAAAGGCGAATTTCACTTAAAGCGAAAGCAAAGTGGGCTGTGAAGACACCAATAATCGGCTTTTCCAAAAGAAGAAGAAAGAGCATGAGAAGCGCGCGTTTGAGAATATCGAGAGTTTATACTCCAGGAACAATGTACGGAAGTTTTACCAAAAGGTAAAAGGAACGTGTCAGAGAAGCAATACCCGTACAGAAACCTGTAGAGATGAAAATGGTAACCTCGTAGTAGAATCACAGTCGGTGCTGAGAATATGGAAAAACTACTTCTGCAGACTGTATAACGGCGACGAAGACCAACATCCCGCTGTCAGGCAGAATGAACCATTCAACATAGATGATGATAGTCAAAATTTCCGTCCACCTGACCAAAACGAAGTGAGGATAGCAATATCCAAGCTAAAATCGAACAAGGCTGCTGGACCTGACGGCTTACCGGTCGAACTTTTCAAGGCAGCTGGTGATGAATTGGTAGAGTGCATACACCAACTCATTTCTAATATTTGGTCAGACGAGTGTATGCCTGATGAATGGAATCTCAGCATCGTTTGCCCGATCCGCAAGAAAGGAGACCCCCTCAACTGCGCCAATTATAGAGGCATCAGTCTCCTCAACATCGCTTATAAGATCTTTTCTGCGATATTGTGTGAACGGCTGAAACCTTTTATCAACAGCCTGATTGGACCCTATCAGTGCGGTTTCAGGCCAGGAAAGTTCACCATCGATCAAATCTTCACACTTCGGCAGATCCTGGAGAAAACCCAAGAATTCCAAATCGATACTCACCACCTCTTTATCGATTTCAAGGCCGCCTATGACAGCATCTATAGAGAAGAGCTTTATAGAGCCATGTCTAGTTTTGACATCCCTGCCAAACTTGTCCGTCTGTGCAGGCTGACGATGGAGAACGCTCGCTGCTCCATCAAGGTCGGTAATGACCTCACCGAGACCTTTGATGTAAAAAAAGGCTTTAGACAAGGTGACGCGCTGTCATGTGACTTCTTCAATATTGTACTTGAACGGATTGTGCGGAACTCACAAGCCAACACCGGAGGCATAATCTATTACAAGTCTGTACAACTACTTGCATACGTCGGCGATATAGACATTATCGGAAGAACTCAGCGGGCTGTCACCGGTGCGTTTGCAAGCATTGAGCCGTAAGCGGCCAAAATGGGTTTAGCGATAAACGAGGGCAAAACCAAGTATATGCTGTCAACAAGAAGGGAAAACCAACAGCCACGAATTGGACAAAACGTCACCGTGGGCAGCTATAACTTCGAGGTAGTAAGGGACTTTGTCTACCTTGGCTCTGCTATAAATTCTACTAACAAGATCAGTGCAGAAATCAAGCGAAGAATAACTCTTGCCAATCGCTGTTTTTTTTTGGGCTTATAAGGCCATTCAACAGTAAAGCCCTATCTCGAACAACTAAGGAGACTCTATATAAGACCTTGATCATACCAGTCCTGCTTTACGGCGCTGAAACATGGACTTTATTAAAAGAGGATGAAGATATTCTTGGTCGCTTCGAGAGAAAAATTCTTCTTAAGATTTTCGGTCCCGTTGGCGTTGACGGGTTTTGGAGGAGAAGATTCAATCACGAACTATACGAGCTGTACAGCGACATTGACCTAGTCAAAAAACTGCGTATTGGACGTCTGAGATAGCTAGGACATGTAGAGCGAATGGACACCAACGCTCCGGCCCGCAGAGTCTTCGAATCTAACCCCGAGGGACGACGCAGTAGAGGGAATCATCGCCGTAGGTGGCGCGCACAGGTTCAAGGGGACCTCGACCAACTTGGAGTGCGCAACTGGAGGCAATTAGCTAAAGACCGAGCTAAATGGAGAGGCTTGTTGGTTGAGGCCCAGGTTCACCCCGAACTGTAGCGCCACCTAAGTAAGTAAGTAAGTAACGATCGTTAACGCACCGTGGTATGTACGTAACGAAGATATTCATCTGGATCTAAGAATTCCCAGCGTCGTCGAAGAGATAACAAAATTTGCACGTAAACACAAAGATCGTGTTCACGGCCATTGTAACCGTACTGTCATTCAACTACTTGACGCGAACAATTCAATTCGTCGTCTGCAAAAGACAACAGCTTTTGACCTCGCGTCATAGCATATGAAGGTATGAAAAAGGCAGGAACTTTCATTGGAATTTAACCTGTCTAAAGTGCTACATTTATTTTTAATCACATACGAACATGTTTTTCTATAATCACGATTCTCGTAAGCGAAAATAAAACTGCTGGAGAAGCACTGGCTTAGTCGTAGTATTCATTTTGAAGAGGGGTATTTTTTAGTGAGTAAAAATCTCACACTACCATAAGAACGCCCGGTCGGGCTTTATGGTGCCTTTGGAAGATTTTTCACCTGCTCCCGGCAAAAAAAAAAATAAAAAAGTTCTGAACGGTCTAGGTTAAGGGTAAGGTTGGACCGTTCACAGTCTCATCTAGATGCGACGTAACGGCAACATTTTTAATTACGTATTTAATTAGCTGATAATTTTGCAATATTCAGCGAAGTACAACTTTTAGTTACCTGACTATTTTTAAGCAAACATGTTAATAGTATAGCAGTGGGGTTAAAAAAATCGTTCATTTACTCGTAGATACATACATATGTACATACGTAAGTGTTCTTTCTAGAGTGGGAAATTCTTGGATGCAACGTTATATATTTACAAAATACTTGCTTAGAACTTATCTGCCTGGCAATAGGTCTTAAGTGGGTGAGAGCATGTGACCATACAATATTGATACAATGGTCGGTTGTGTGGATACACACGATACAACTGTCCTATACAACACCAAATCTGTCCAACCGTTGGTACAACTGTTGTATTGTGTATTTCCCACTTTAAACACCATACATATGTTGTGCTTATATTTAAGGAGCTACGATGTGGTGAGAGACAGACAGACGGGGCGGGTATTCGGACGAAGGACCGAGCGGGTGCAATCTGTCTTCCGTAGAAAAGCAGA
Source organism: Brachypalpus laphriformis (assembly GCA_945910035.1). Taxonomy (NCBI): domain Eukaryota; kingdom Metazoa; phylum Arthropoda; class Insecta; order Diptera; family Syrphidae; genus Brachypalpus; species Brachypalpus laphriformis. The sequence goes on from OX246754.1 coordinate 254,874,340, forward strand.
ACCCGTGAAAGAGAACCTCCATTGAAAATTCTTCCTCTGTTCCAGGATCACTGGTTCTCGACTCCATTTTAATTTCGATATAAGGCCACTCAACTGCAGCTGTCATTACAAGTAGGTGTGATGTGATTCCAATACTCCTCAGCGCGATGCAAAAGAGCGGAGGTGATGCGCGCCATATGGAATACTTTTAATTAACAATAGCAGCAGTGTTTTACAGGACTCGCTGCACAGCATCATTCGGCAATACGTATAAATAATTGCAAAGAGGATTCTTTACAGTTATGGGAAGTATCTAGCCGTTATGATTGCATTGCGATAAAATTGCGAAAGGCCTCATAAATTCTTTTTTAATTGGAAATTATTGACATACGTATGTGTATTTTTCTGGAGAAAGCTTGTTCCTGAGTATTTCAAAGGATATCATACACACATGATGGGTAAACTGTGCGGTGCGTGTGTGTATGAACGATTAATTACGCTGGCTGTTTCGTTTTCAGTTTAACAATATTTTTTAAGGAACTTATTTACGATTGCCGTTCTGCAGGTAGAGGGATTAAAGGTATAAATTACTTCACTGACAAGTAGGGGATATTAAAATTCATCGATCGGTTCATACATATGTAAGTTTAAATAAACTCGACGTGCAGAAACGTGAAGCTACAGTGTTGGAAGGGATGTACATACATATGTCACTGTGTAAAATAGTAAGCAAAGATGCTCTTACATGTAAGTATATAATACTTTTAATCTCCAGTTTAAGCAGGCAATTACTGAGAGAAATTATGTTCCAGCTAATTATTACACCAATAAGTCGACAGATACTGCTCTTAAGAATATGTATAATATGTATGTAGGTAGAAGTGGTGGTTTAAACCTAGCTTAAAAAAAATAATATAATATGTGTGTTAGATATTGGCTGATTTAGATATATTTGGCATCACCAACACGTCTATTTCTCTTTCTATTTCCTCGTTAATATTGTAAAGAAGAAGAAGAATATACGTAAGATACATACATACATACATCTTCAATGGCACGCTAATCCTTCATGAGGGTCGCAGGGGTAGGATGCTCAGGTGGACCCTCCATTCTTCTCGATCCTCCGCCGTTGAGTCCAATTCATCAGGAGGAATCCATAGATGGCTCCAGAAGAGATGTCGGAATTGGTCCAACCATTTATTTCTAGGCCTTCCGCGGAGTCGCCTACCTGATGCACGGCAACCATAGCACGTCTTGGAAGCCGGTCTGGGAGCATATGCACTACGTGACCAAACCATCGAAGCGCAGATCGTTCCGTTCGGAGAAGTAGCTGCTCAACATTGAGCGCCTCGCGTACTCTTATGTTGCGCACTCGATCCCTACGAGTTATTCCAGCAACACCGCGAAGGAACCTCATTTCGTAAGATAACTTTCGATAATAAAATTTTATTCCTTTGTTAACCATGTTCTGAATCACACGTGTTTCATTTATTCTCCGAATAAATCGCAATGTGCTATGTAATGTACATTGGCTTCTCTGTCATTGTTATAGATACGCTTTTAGACGACATCCTATCCGGTTTCACTACCGAATGTTTAGCAGACGACCTAGTTCAATCAGAGGCAACTACGAAGCAATATTGACTGCCCTAATACAATTTGCTGTAAGCAAAGTCTAGAATTAACGCCAACGCCAAGGGCTAAGTGTTAACCTTCACGAAACAATAATTATTTCCTTCCTTCCTTGTTCGGGTGTGCATTTCAACTTTATATAATATCCATGTATTGCTTAGACTTTTTTTTTTCTCATAATCCGAAACTTACTTACTTAGGTGGCGCTGCAGTTCGGGGTGAAACTACGCCTCAACCAACAATCCTCTCCATTTAGCTCGGTCTTTAGCTAATTGCCTCCAGTTGCGCACTTCAAGTTGGTCGACGTCCCCTTGAACTTGCGCGCGCCAACTACGGCGAGGAAGACCTCTACTGCGTCGTCCCTCGGGGTTAGATTCGAAAACTCTGCGGGCCGGAGCGTTGGTGTTCATCCGCTCTACATGTCCTAGCCATCACAAACGTTCAATACGAAGTTTTTTGACTAGGTCGATGTCGATGTACAGCTCGTATAGTTCATCGTTGAATCTTCTCCAAAACCCTGTCAACGCAAATGGGACCGAATATCTTACGAAGAATTTTTCTTTTAAAGCGACCAAGGATATCTTCATCCACTTTCAGTAAAGTCCATGGTTCAGCGCCGTAAAGCAGGACTGGGACGAAAAGAGTCTTAAATATAGGTAGAGCCTCCTTATTTCTTCGAGATAGGGCTTTATTGCTGAATTGCAGTATAAGCCCACAAAAACAGCGATTGGCAAGAGATATTCTTCGCTTGACTTCTGCGCTCGTATCATTGTCAGAGTTAATAACAGAGCCGAAGTAGACAAAGTCCCTTACTACCTCGAAGTTATAGCTGCACGGTGTGACGGTTCGTGTCCGTGTCGTGTCCAATTTGTCGATATTGAGTATCCATTCTTGCTGACAGCATATATATACTTGGTTTCGCTCTCGGTTTATCGCCAAACCCACTTTGACTGCTTCTGCTTTCGATGCTTGCAAACACACCATGACAGCCCACTGAGTTCTTTCAATAATGCCAATATCGTCGGTGTATGCAAGCAGTGATGCGGACTTTTCATAGATTGTGCCTCCGATGCAAGGTTGTGAGTTTCGCATAATCCGTATAAGTACAATATTAAAGAAGTCACATGACAGCGCGTCACCTTGTCTAAAACCTTTTTGACATCAAAGGTCTCGGTGAGGTCATTACCGACCTTGATGGAGCAGCGAGCGTTCTCCATCGTCAGCCTGCACAGACGGACAAGTTTGGCAGGGATGTCAAAACTAGACATGGCTCTATAAAGCTCTTCTCTATAGATGCTGTCATAGGCGGCCTTGAAATCGATAAAGAGGTGGTGAGTATCGATTTGGAATTCTTGGGTTTTCTCCAGGATCTGCCGAAGTGTGAAGATTTGATCGATGGTGGACTTTCCTGGCCTGAAATCGCACCGATAGGGTCCAATCAGGCTGTTGATAAAAGGTTTCAGGCGCTCACACAATATTGCATAAAAGATCTTGTATGCGATGTTGAGGAGACTGATGCCTCTATAATTGGCGCAGTTGAGGAGATCTCCATTCTTGTGGATCGGGCGAACGATGCTGAGATTCCATTCATCAGGCATACACTCGTCTGACCAAATCTTAAAGATAAGGTGGTATATGCTCTCTACAAATTCATCATCAGCTGCCTTGAAAAGTTCGGCCGGTAAGCCTTCAGGTCCACCAGCATTGTTCGATTTCAGCTTGGATATTGCTGTCCTCACTTTATTTTTTTTTTAGGTGGACGGAAATTTTGACTATCATCGTCTATGTTGGGCGCCGTGGCGTAAGTGGTTAGTGTGTCGGATCACTACGCATGAGGTTCCAAGTTCGAATCCTAGAAAACACCAAAAAGTTTTTTCACGGTCCCACCTCTCGCGAGCGTCTGACAAACATCTGGGAGTATTGATATCACGAAAAAACTTCTCAAATCGCCGATCGGATTCGGCACTAAACTGTAGGTCCCTTACTTTCGTGTGAAAAATATAGCGCACACTACATGAGTGGTTGAGAGAAGCTAGGCCCTAGCACTTAAAGAGCTGTTGCGCCAAATATTTATTTATTTTTTTATCGTCTATGTTGAATGGTTCATTGTGCCTGACAGCGGGATGTTGGTCTTCACCGCTGTTAAATAGTCTGCGGAAGTAGTTTTTCCATATTCTCAGCACCGACTGTGATTCTACTACGAGGTTTCCATGTTTATCTCTACAGGGTTTTCTGTACGGGTTTTGCTTCTCTGATACGTTCTTTTTAGCTTTTAGTAAAACTTCCATACATTGTTCCTGAAGTAAAGGCTTTCAATATTCTCGATCGCGTGTTTCTCATGTCCTTTCTTCTTCCTGTGGATAAGCCGATGTTCTTCCCGCCCCTTTTGCTCGTGGAGGTCACGAGCAGCTCTCGTCTTACGTTGCAGCACAGCCGCTTTACATGCCTCTTGTTTTGCTGCATGCATTCGCGGCAATCTTCGTCAAACGAGAAGGGTTTCGTGACGTTTTGGTCAAGCGAAACTCAGCACATTAGTTCGGCGTTCGAGCCTCTATAATTCGAAAACGTCTATAAATGGAAGTACTGCCTAAGTCCCATGAGAAAACCTCTATTAATCGAAGAAAACCTGCGCAATTTGTCTTTTTCGTTAATTCGAACTATTCTTGTGCAACATAACCTAAAAACCTCTCTAATTCGAACTTGATGGCTTTTCTTTAGCTCTATAATTCGAAATTAGGTCTATACTCAACTGTTCGTTGAAGTGCGTATGTAACGAAAATCTGTGCCCTGTGTATTCATTGAACGAAAATGTGTGCAGATGGATTACAGTAGAGTTTAGAATTTTTACATTCCAAACGAATTTTTAGAGAGGGCAGATGTCGAAAATGACGTTTTTCCAGCTTAAATCACGATCGAAAACAGCCTGGACCAAGCTCGTTTGCAGTCGCTTACTTAGAAGAAAATTTGAGATTTTTTAATTTGCATAAAGAAATTATAATTTCTTTACCCTGGGGAGTATTACAAAAATGCACAAATAAAATTAAGTTTTGCAAAAATCTTCTTTTTTTTTTCTCTGAAACCTGAAAATTCAAAAACCCCTGTCCGATGGAATTCCAATTATCGAGAGTTTACTGTTTAATGTAGTAGATTCAAGCGAAAAAAAACCTGCGCTCGGCACTATAATGTAGCCTAGATCATTTTTTAAGTCGTCTGTAGTATTTGGTTATATTATAAGTAAGGCCTAGTGATTTGGAGATTCTATTCGAACCTGTAAAATAAGCGAGAAGCTAGGCCCTGGCACTTTAAGGAGCTGTTGCGCCAAATATTTGTTTTTTTTTTTTTGTAAAATAAGCATAGCCTCATTATAAGAATGGCTTCAAGGCATTCATTTTATAAAATCTTAGATCTATAAGTTGGTGAAGGCGAGCAGGAATGGCTAGTAATCAATATCGGAAAAAATAATTTGAAAGAAAGAACGTCTCTATGGTCCAAGCCCCTAAAATACGGCTTATCTAAGGGCCCAAAGATCATACGCTTCTGTTTTTATGTGGCTTATTGTTCAGCAATTCCTGCCAAAAAGACACGATATGCGACATGCAATGGAATGATGCGAATGCTCAAACTAAATATGGCTGATAGTACATAGTAGGGGAAGGAACATTTTTGATGGACGATGATGATGATGAAACGCACAACAAAACCAAGCATACTAAAATAATAGCTTTCATATCAACAAATTAGAATATTCTTTCAATTAAGCTACAATTCCACTATATAAAAATGGTCAAACGTTTGACTATTTTCGCTAGAAAACGGGGCTCAATTAAGCCGTTTGACTAAGTATCGTATCAAAACTGTACCAAACATTAATACTGCATAAATGGGTAAACGTTTGTATCAAAAAATAATACGATTTGATCCAACTTGCCAGAATAAATGATTAAACGTTTGACCATACCTATGTCATTAAGTGGAATCGTTGCTTAACTATTGCAAGCAATGGTGTAGTGGTAACATCGTCAATTGCCACGCTAATGGTTCATGGTTCAAATCCTGATGTCAACAAGCATTTATTTATTTCTCATGAAATATATAAAGTCAGTCCGATCATTTGCAAAAGCTTCTGTGAACACTACTGCGAAGGCATAATACTGGCAGTAGCTTGGTCATGTGGCTGGAAAAATTGTTCGCTCTGTTGATGATGATTTGCCCTTAACGTCGGTTATCGAGAAAAAAGTACTGTGAATCAGAAGCAAAGACAATAATAATAAAAAATTCCCCAGTTATCTGGACGCCACCTTCGGAGAATAGCTGAAGCATAAACAACTGAGCTTCAAGAACCACTACACCAAAATCTTTCTCTCTCTCTATCCATCCTTTCCAACGGCCGCATGTAAACATGTTAAAGGTATCCATAACGAGTGCGCGCAAATTATAAAAAAAAAAAAAGTCAACACCATCCCACAGAGTTCACTTAACTACGTATGACCAAGAATCATTTTTAATTGAATTTAATAAATTTAATTAACCACCACATTACTGCACTTACATCGCTACTACTTAACGATTGAATTATTCTAAAGTTTCCGGAGCTTCCCTCTTCCACTTAACTTCATTAGAGTGTAAAACCGACTTTTCTGCTGGATTCCATTTAAATTTATGATTATCGTAGCATAAAACGGTCCGACATGGTACATAGATTGTCTGCATCTCTCCATCCAAAATGTGAGAGGGTTAGTGGCAAAACAACACAATGTTTTGGCAGGCAAAATTCAGTCAGTCTTGATTACTCAAGAAAATTGTAGTCTTCATTGTGTTAAAAGTGCTCACTTTCAATAAATCGTATCACGCAACTTTTCACATACACATACAATCTGTGAGATACATGTTACCTGCAAAAGGCAGGAGACGTATATTGATTGTTATTTTATTCGAAATTAAAGTAATTAAAAGTGTTGTATCTTAAGAGAATTATTATATACGAAAGTTCTATGTAACATGGGATTAAAGTATACTTGCGAAGACAGACAGTATTTTGCCAAAACTGCAAATAATGCAGAGTGCTTAGATGCATTGTACCATCGGCAAATTAGCCATCATAGATCAAATATGTTTTTAATGTTTGTGTGAGGCGAAACCGTTTAAGAGTAGTTTTTATCAAGATAGACAAATGCTTTAATTAGGCTTGGTTGATGGGGTGGTTTCGAACTGGATTACAGGCTTCAATTGGATCTGTATGGATCCATTCCACATATAGAGGGATACCAAAACTTGTAAGAAAAGAAGAAAACGCTGATTGGAACTTTGCGTTAGTCCGCTTGAATCATTTAGAGTTCATTATGCATTTTAGTATCACTTCTAGGCTTATTGGCTATTCGCCCAAGTCATTTAAGTAATATTCTCCGAAGACCTTCATTTTGATTCTTCTAGGGCTTGGTCATTCGCATAGCAAATGGGCAGTTCCTTATCCGCGTCCTCCACAGCCTCTGCGTAGGTCTCTATTACATAAACGTGTTTTAATTAGGTGGTGGGGCGCCGTGGCGTAAGTGGTTAGTGTGTCGGATCACTACGCATGAGGTTCCAAGTTCGAATCCCAGAAAACACCAAAAAGTTTTTTCACGGTCCCACCTCTCGCGAGCGTCTGACAAACATCCGATAGTATTGTTGTCACGAAAAAGCTTCTCATCTCAAATCGCCGTTCGGATTCGGCACTAAACTGTAGGTCCCCTCCATTCGTGTGTAAAATATAACGCACACAACATGAGTGGTTGCGAGAAGCTAGGCCCTGGCACTTAAAGAGCTGTTGCGCCAAATATTTATTTCTTATTTTTTTTTTTTTAATTGGGTGGACCGTTAGTAGGTTGTGACCAGTGATGCCCTATTGTTATAGTGTATCTAGAGTGTTCATGATGAGAGTACACGGATTTTATAAGTCCTATAGGTATCAAAATAAAGTTATCGACCACAGGTTGCTCCAGTTCTGAGCTCTTTTTAAAAATTTGTTGGACATCTTGTTGTTCTAGTGTTCGTTGTGCGTTACATTGAGTACTCTCAGAGCGGCATCACTTCAATTGCTTTGAAATGTGAATAAGGCGGTTTCGAAAGCTGCTTTGGAGTCCTTATAAATCTCTTTTCTTTGCGGGTTGAGTGAAGGATAGTGCTCAGCAATGGCTTGAACTTCCGTTTCCATCACACTGTTGCAGTTTTAATGATAGAGCAAGGTCATGATGTATGGAGTCTATACCGCGCTCACCCCGTGTTCTATTTTTGAATGATCCGTGAATATCAAGATAATGTGTGGGCTCATAGCTCTTCCATCTTCCCAATCCAAATTAACTGTGAAACAGCGATTCGCACGATTGACTCTTCATTTGATTTCCTCGCTGATGTCATTGCTCAAGTTTATAGCGGAGCCTAGGTAGACTAAGTCCTTAACTACCTTAAAGTTGCGTGCTCTCTCATTCCAATTATGTCAATGTAGGCGAGTAATAGTACAGACTTTTGATATATTGTGCCTCTTATGTTGACTTGTGAGTTGGGCATAGTAATTTCAAGTAAGATGTTGAAGAAATCGCAACAAAAGAGCACCACCTTGTTTAAATCCTTTTTCGACATCAAAGGACTCCGTAAGTTGGGGCAAAAAACTAGACATAGCTCTGTAAGACTCTTCCCGATATCGTTTTGAGCATCGGGAAAACGATGCTAAGGTTCCACTCAAGGGGCATATTTTCGTACGAGACCATATTTTACAGATGAGTTGGGGTATGCTCCTTCCCCGATCACCTCCAGCTGCTTTAATGATTTCTGCGGCTAGGCCGTCCGCTCCAGCATATATATTAGACTATAGCTTTGCTACCGCTATCCTCAGATTTAAGACGTTATTCTGCCTGGCAATGGGATTTCGTACATCTTCGCCATTTAACAGTCTTCAGAAGAGTTCCATATCCTTAGCACCGACTGCGATTCTACCACAAGGTACCTATCTTCGGAGCTGCTGGCTCCTGTTCTGACTTTAAGCCTTGGAATGTTCCTTTTACCTTTTAGTAAAATTTTCAAACATCTTACCTGTATTTTAGCTTCTGTATCTCCTCGATCGAACACTTCTCATGTTCTTCTCACTCCTCTGCTCATAGAGTTCGGGAGAAAGTCTGGTCCTTCTATGCAACTACACATGGTTTGGTTCGTAACTAAGCCTTTCTTATGTGGTAAGGAAGTTAAACCTAAGTTAACCATTATAACTCACGAACATTTAAAACCAATGTGCATCGGTGTCCCCTCTTACATCGTTCTAATTTTCCCATTGCCAGCGCTGTGTCTTAACATTTTAAGGGTATCCGTAACTCCTTGAGCGCGCCCAAATTATAAAAAAAAAACGATGGCACAAGCCCCAACTGAACGGCCGGGTTCCTTTTTGCAACTTCTAGGGCGTGGGGGCCGGATACACCGATGCCAGAAACCCACTTCGGAGATGTGAGCATCTGCTACAATCTCTTTTTCAATCCCCTGATCCAGTATTGAAAATCCTTACAGACCACAGCTCAAGTAGACCTCATCATTGATTCCATCAAAAAAATTCATCGACCGCATGCCGTCCTTCTGATCGACTCTTGCAGGACCTCTGAGATGCACATTTCAGCCAATCAGGCTATCAAGAGATGCCTCGTCCGGTTTGATATATGTATGTGTATTTCACCCAGATGTGCTTGCGTAGGTCTGAGTGCTCAGCTACACACATAAAGTCAAACTCAGCATACGCTCATCGTTAGTTCATTATCAAATAGCTATCCTGCGGGTACCACATAGAAGTGATGATGCGATTTCGGCTTAAAGTAGACCCAAGGTGGTCAAATGGTAGTGCATGCGATTATATGAAAACACAAACGTTTTCGCTTAACTTAGGCCTACCAACTCCTACTCTCAACCTCCACATGGTGACCGCTGGGTGCCTAGTACCTTGATCCAAGAAATGGTGCCAACCCTGTTTGCAGGAGGGAAAAGTGCTCTCTAACTAGAGTACTCCATTTTGTTCCAGACGGCAGCGGATGAATTCCCTAGATGAAGTAACGGTGTCGTCTACAGTTCCAGTTAGGTTGAACTTAGTGAACACCTTGCGCGAGCTGCGTCGACATATTCGGGTCTAAGCTCGGTAAGGAATTTCCAATGTTAGTCAGGACCTCGGAATAGAGATGGTGGCGGAGGAGCCCTTAATGGGAAAACGGCAGCACTCATACCCCCGTAGTGGACTACTTGCACCGGTGTATCCAGCCTCGCTTCCTGGGGTATAACAAAAGGACCTACCTCTCCAGATTTGGGGTTATGCCGTCGGGTTAACTTCCCTACCATGTAAAAAGATTATGGTTACGAAGCAACCAACAGCCTCGAATACGGATGATTTTACTTTTGACGACCCCTGCAAACGTAAAAAGACAAAGATCTTTGTGTCTGCGCGTGGAATGTTAGGTCCCTCTACAAACCACGTGCAGCCGAATGATTTGCGGAGGCCCTGGAATGCTGTAAAGCAGACATTACCGACATCCAAGAAGTGCATCGGGATAAACAAAAAAAAAAAGAAGAAAAAAAAATTTGGCGCAACAGCTCTTTACCTGCCTGGGCCTAGCTTCTCGCAACCACTCATGTTGTGTGCGTTATATTTTTTCACACGAATGGAAGGGACCTACAGTTTAGTGCCGTATCCGAACGGTGATTTGAGAACCTTTTTCGTGACAACAATACTCTCGGATGTTTGTCAGACGCTCGCGAGAGGTGGGACCGTGAAAAAACTTGTTGATGTTTTCTGGGATTCGAACTTGGAACCTCATGCGTAGTGAACCGACACACTTACCACTTACGCCACGGCGCCCACATTTTAAGCGTCATCGTCAACACAACACCAAATAGAGACATTGTCATAGTGATGGGAGATTTGAATGCCAAGGTAGGCAATGACAACGAAGAGCTCAAACATGTAATCGGGAAGCATGAACTAGGCAATCGCAATGACAACGGTGAATGGTTTGTGGATTTCTGGGTTGCCAAAATATGGCACCATGTTTGAGCACAAGACCTGTCACAAACTCAGGCAAAAAACCTCCAATCAAATTGACCATTTTGCCATCAGCCGCCGCTTTAGAAGTAGTCTCCTTCACGTCCGAAACAGTCGAGGGGAAGATGTGGGAATAGTACGAGATCATCATGTTATGGTAGCAACTGTACTATACACTGCTGCAGCTCAAAAATCCCACGAGAACACATTTTCGTCCAGGTTCAACATCGACAGACTTAGTGATCCTTCAGTGTGCCAACAATTAAGGGGCACATTTCGCAAGGTACGGAAGCAATCAGCAGCTCACTACCCCCAACTATACAAGACTATTGGTGTGCTGTGAAATATGATTTTACATCTGGTGCTGAAATAAATGTTGGTTGATCGCAGAGGAGATATAGGGCGAGGCTTTTTGAGGATACCTTGAGAAGAATTGACGAACGAAAACAGCTGAAAGCTCGCGTTGCAGCTACTCCAGCAGCTGGGAGAAGCAACCTAGAGTCCCTATATCGCATGAAGATGAGAGAAGTTCAGCGTAGCATGCGACGTGACAAGCGCTACTACATCAACGCACTGGCTACAGAAGCAAAAGAAGCTGCACGGAGGTGCGACAGCAGGACCGTCTACAGAATCACGAAAGAGCTGACAGGTGGTCGCAGCTCCACCCAACGCCCAGAGAAAAGCCTAGACGGCTCCTTGCTAATTTCGGATGAGGACCAGCTCAAGAGATAGAAAGAGCATTTTGCTACGGTTTTGAACCGTGTATTCGCTAGCGATATGCTCCCAAATCAGACTGAGATGCACGAGGTGAGAAGTTCCCGAATACGCTCCACGACTCCCAGTAAAGATGGGATCATTACCGCGATCAAGGCACTCAAAACCAACACGGCGGTGGGACTTGATGGTATTCCAGCAGAGCTCTTACGAGCAGCACCCACAACATCGGCTGAGCTTCTGCTTCCACTTATAGAGAGAGCTTGGAAAGCTGAGAGCTTTCCTAACGAGTGGAAAAAGGGAATGATCGTCAATCTTCCTAAGAAATAAAATTTAATGGAGTGCGGAAACTGGAGGGGTATCTGCGTGCTGCCTGCTGTAGCTAAGATAATACCTAAAATTATCCTGGAGCGAATCAAACAACATCTCGAAGACACACTCGATGCCGAACAAGCAGGTTTCCGCTCTGGATCCTCCTGTGCCGACCACATCAACACCCTGCGGATTATCATCGAACAGTGTGTTGAATATCGATCGCCACTGCACCTGCTGTTCATCGATTTTGAGAAGGTGTTCGATAGTGTCAACAGGGATTTTATTTGGCGTGCCTTACGCAGGAGAGGCATTCCCGATAAACTAACTGCTATTATCAAAGCTACATATGAAGGCTCCAAATGTCACGTTCTGCACAGGGGAAGGTTGTCTGAGGAATTTGAGATCCAAAGTGGGGTAAGACAAGGCTGTATCCTTTCACCAGTATTTTTGCTATTGGTGATTAGCGATGTGCTTCATGCGGCTTTGTCGACGGGAAACGGAGGAATTCGATGGACTCTTACATCTCAACAGAAACATCTTGACTACGCTGACGATGTATGCTTACTCTCCCACAGAATTATGAACCTCCACCAAATGACAGCAGATGTGGAGAGGGAGGCAGGTGTCGTCGGGCTGAAAATGAATACGGCAAAAACTAAAATTATCAGCCTTGGAACAAACTCATCAACTCAAATATGCATTGCTGGACAACCGGTAGAGAGAGTAAAGGATTTCCAGTATCTTGGGAGTATTGTCTCGACCGATGGTGAAACCGAACTAGATATAGCCAACAGGATCGACAAAGTAAAGTCCGCGTTCAGAATGTTGTCCAAAATATGGCGAAGCAATGTAATCAGTTTGAACACCAAGCCAAGACTCTTCGGCTTCAGTGTTGAATACGTGCTGTTATATGGATAAGGCACATAGAGAGTGACCACTACTATCACTAGAAAGCTGCAAGCGTTCGTAAACATGTGCCTGCGCAATATCTTAAGGATTTTGTGGTCCAATCGTATGTCTAACGAACATCTCTACCAGAGAACGGATCAGGAACTAATAACCACGAATATCGAACGACGAAAGGGTCTGTCACCCTTTCAGCTTCTTTATCACTGCGCCATTTTCTTATAAAATGGGGGAGTACTGATTCTTTATGGGCTGGATTTAGGTTATTTTCTTGCAATGTCCAACTCTCTACCTGCATCCCATTCATCAGCTGCTGCAAGATATGTTTAAATAAATCCTTAACTCCCTTAGTACCGATTAGTAGATTTTGGTTGCTGTTTCGAAACGCTTGCGTCTGGAATTTGAATTGCGGTTACGGGACACTTCGAGTTCCTTCTGTTACGGGATCGCATTGAATCGCCTGTTGCTGAGTAGGATTTTCGTCCTTTCACTTCTTCTGGCTTAATGCTCATCTCTCGCTGCAGGGCCTGTATATGTTTTACGGGCTATTTCCGGATGGTGGTTGGTGGCCCGCAATGTTCTCGACACCCAATGCTCAATTCCCTCTCCTAGCGATTCGTAGTTTCGACTCGTTGGATAATTAAGCTCTGAGATAAACTGCAACAGAAGAGTAGTCACAGCCGACGTTTATCGCTCCCAATCCAATGTGTGCATATACAAAATATTGGATATTGGCCTCGCATCTAGTAGTGAACAGTCAATGTGATGGTTCGATTATTATTTGCAGAAAGCTATGCCGTGAATGGATGGAAAGCATTGCCCTACAATCTGTAAAATCATGCCGCATAGAAACAACTTAAAATCAAAGTTGAGGTTAAATTTAAGGAAAAAAATTGGGTCATCAATACAATTAATTTTATTGGCAAGTTATTACAGCGGGCATTGACTTTAAGATAATCCAGACAAAATTTGCAAAATTAGATAAAAAAAAAAAATAAAAAAAAAAACTGGTTCGCAATCAAATGTGTCTCCTTGTGTCTCCTTTGAAAATTTTTTGTAATGTTATACGAATCTGACAAGCGATGTCAACCGATGCCGATGATAACAAATTAGCGAAAGTCCTCATAAATTAACCATTGATATGCAACAAGTGGCTATTCGAACATGGCAATTAATTAATGCATGTCATTATGTTTGCACGACAGTAGCGTAAGGTATCTCTGCACGTGAAAGCGTTGTAAAAAGGTTACACCAACTAAATTGACAACAACACTGCAATGGATATCTGAAGTGACACGCATAGTGGCAAGCACCCCTCTCCATTGCAAGTTAGAGACAAAAAAGTTGTATGTTTTTAGAGATTATACTGCCCCAGGGGCATTCTCGCTTATTTTCAAACTGTCGTTTCAACGGAATAAATATAAATCTCTATATAAGGATATAGTGGTAAGACCAACGTAGAATTTATGCGGAATTTTTGCATATTTGAAAAAAGAAAGCATACTTAACCAAGACAAAGGAAATACAGACTGAGCTCCTATTCATTGTTTCTTAGCAAAGAAGAATTTTTTTGGGATTTATGTTCAGCTCGGAATCGCATATGGCGTAGCTTTGTTATTTTTTTCGAACGAAACTCAAAGCAACAATAGGAGATTAAGAATAAAATATGAAATAGCTTTCTTTACGGATTTTCTTTCTCCTGAAAATAGTGAGGAGAGGAATTAAGTTTAGATAGTCGATACATATAGTGAAGCTATGTAGACAATTGGTAATTGTTAAAAGTACATTTTCTTAATGGAATCGTCATAATCTCTCCGATTTTTCTTTAACCTATTTTGGTCCTTTGGATTCTTTTTATCCTTTTATGAGAACATAAATCTATTTTTGGCTACGGCCGTTATCAAATTTTGGAGAGGCTATTCTATTATTTAATTTATCGGTATCTGTTCAACTAAATGGCTTCTGTACTTTGGTTTGTTTTAGTTACAGTTGCTTTGAACAATCGATTTGGTTTTCCCGCCAATGCATTGATAACCTATCAAATTAGTGAAGAGCACAAAACCAACTGAACGTTTTTTGGAGACTATCTCGGTAACTTTGCTTGACATACTCATAGACATGCATAACCTGAAAATGGAAATATAATAATATAAAGAGGCAATAAGTTAGGAAAACCTAAGGAAGGAGTCGTTGATATAATTTCTCAAAATCTTTGAAGAACTTCTTTGAGCAAATGCAGCCGTATGTCACGAATAGCACGAACAATGTTGGCTTCAAAGTCATTAATGTCATCTATATTTTAAAAAGAAATATTCTATGTTCATGGTCCAGCAATGATTTTCATCGACCGTAAGCCGAGCTCCGGGCATTTTTGAAGAAATTAGATTCAACGATGCTCCCAGCATGGACACTGCGCCAATCGGTGCAATTCTTTGTGTTATGGAGTGTGTAGGGTCTTTTCCGGAAGCTCATCTCTGAACACAATTTTGCGATAAAACAACAGGTGAGCTTGCAACTGCATTAGTCGATGAAGGTCATGACCGATGACCGAATGTGGTGGCATTGTTCAAGCGTGAGTCCATTTATTGTGATCTGTCAGGTATTTAAAAGATCGGGTGGAATGATAGCTCGACTTTGTGATGGCGTAATATAGACTCAGGACCCCATATTAAGCGAATGTGAGGTACTTGTAAGAGGGCGAACTCTGTGAGCCAACCCGATAGAGAAAAGATACCTCGCGACTAACTTCTGTTGATCGGAGGGCTCCATAAATTATTTATGTCATAGTGCACGAACGGTACAGATGCATTGGAGAGATTGGGATCGGCTGTGAAGATGAGTGAACTTGGTACTATCACCGATATATGAGGCTAAAGCCTTATGACTCCTGGAGCTTGATGCTTCTGAATAAAACTACCATGGGGCTCACTAACCAATACCCATACGAAGCAAGCTTATACCTATATACTGTGATAAATGTTACGCACGCCTTAATGCAGACCATATAAATATAATATGACGGTTGCTGATGTCAAAAGGCATGTGGGTAGAAGACAATTGTAAAATGAAGAGGAGTTTTTTTTTTGGGAGGTTGATAAACGGGTTACGGTGTTGAGTTAAAGGTATGTGTTTTCTTCTACTCTCTCGAGAATCTCGAACAAAATTTATAACAATACTATTCACTTCCCAGAATAACGCATTCTTATAAACTATCAAAGCGCCAATAAGAAAACTCAAACATTATCGGATTTTCGGAACTTCATTGGGAGCACTACATACGAGTATACTCGTATAGTAAGTTACAACTCCAAGTGATGCATTGAGCCACCACAACTTTTTCTATCGTAACCAAAGCTGACTTCCCAAACTTTTGTTCAAATGTACGAGTAGGTACATACCATATGTATGCCATTTCATTATGTTACTTTTAGTAGTTCTTTTACAAACAGAGAAAGTCAGCAAGTCAAGAATCTTCTAAGATTTTTAAGTTCAAAGCGAAGTGCGGTAAGGTAGCATGCTATCACCATTGGTATTCTTGGCTATGGGCTATGCTCTGATGTATAACAGCCATACGTATAAAAGTTGGGGAGGGGAAAGCGACAGCAAATATTTTTGGAGCTATATAAATAGCAAGCGTAAGAATAATGGATGTCCAAATTGTATGAGCTACTAAGGAGCAACTACTAGTGATGTATCCACAATTTGTAATATCTTTGCCACCCACTTTAAATCTGTTTATTCATCCGTTTCTCCTTCTTCCGAAGACTTACCGAATGTGTCTGAAATCTTTGATTTAGGTTCACTTAATGTTGATGTCATGGAGGTGGAGAAGGCGTTATCATTATTAGACTGCAATAAAAAAGAGGGACCGGATGGTACTCCACCCTTACTGCTAAAGAGTTGTGCTAGCGCAATTGCTAAGCCGTTAGCTCACATTTTCAATATGTCTCTTTCTAATGGCGACTTCTTAAACGAGTGGAAGGTACCCTTTATATCACCACTCCAAACAAGATGTTACAAATTATAGACCTGTCTATAAATAGTTTTTAATAATAATGCCGTCAGCCTTTTAAGCAAATTTGTTAAGTCTAGTTTAAGTAACCTTCCTTTCGGTCCGAGGAGAACATGGCGCAGAACAGTCGAGAAAGAGGCACGGCAGTTAGGGAAAAGTTGGGGAGAACTCAGACACATTGCCAGAAACCGTACACGATGGCGCGTAGGCTTAGTAGAGGCCCTAGGACCCACAAGGGGATACAGGACACAAGTAAGTAAGTAACTTTCCTTTCAAAATAATTTCTTATAACGTAGCAGGTTTAAATAATAAATTAATTTTTCCTGAATTTTTCGACTTCATAAATTACCACGATATCTTCCTGCTTTTTGAGACTTTCCTCGACAAAAACATGGAAAAATTCGAAGTTTATTTCTGCAACTACACGCTTCACTGGATCCCAGCAACACGGTTATCTACCCATGGAAGAGCGAGCGGAGGGTGCTTATATAGCATTAAAAAGCAGATCAGCGTATATACCCAATGTCGATTCATAAACCAACTCAATCGAATTTTAATTGAAATAGACACCGCGGATTCTAAAATGTACGTAATTCCAGTCTACATCAATTGTAACAATTGGATGGATGACTTTATGGGCCTATATAACTTCTTATTAGAATTTGGGAAAGAAAACTTAATGGTAATTGGAGACTGTAATGCAAGAATAGGTAATACACAGCTGCTAGAAGTGGAGCCGGGGTTTTTAACTGAATCAATTTACGAGGATAGATGCGCAGAAGATCAAAAAATTGATAGTAATGGAAAAAAGTCATTGAGATGTGTGAGTCGATTGGACTTACGGTAGTAAATGGTCCTTTCAAGCTAGACGAAGAGGTAAGAGAAAACAACTGTGGTATGACTGGGAATGCGCGGCAGCTAGGAAAAAATCGTTCGCCTACTTGCGATTAATAAGAGAAACATTCAGTTTTGCAAAAATTATGTACCAGCAGACCAATAAAACATACAAAACCATGTGCAGGGAGAAACAAAAAAGGTACTCTCAACACCTGACTACGGAGCTCGCAGGAATTAAATACAGTCGGTCGTTTTGGAAACTCATCCGAACCGTCAATGGCTCACTCTTCGCACGGAGTATTCAAACCGAAGCAACTATTCTGGCTGATCATTTTGAACAATTGCTGAACCCACCTTGTAGCACGAGCGAACTGCACTATGCGCTTCCCTTTCAGAGAGTCGATGTATTGGACCGTACCATACTATTTCAAGATGTTTGTAGAGTTGTACATCGATGCAATTTAAATAAAGCCCCAGGAGAAGATCGTATCCCCTACGAATTCTTCAAATATGCGACCAACGATTTCCTGGTAAAGCTAACAAAGGTCTACAATTTCATTTTTGACATGGGTGATGTACCGGCTAGCTTCAGAAGAAATATAATTTTTGCTTTATATAAAAAAGGAGATCCCAAAGCTCCTAGTAATTACAGGAATATCGTTTCTGAACACAGTAATGAAGATTTTCACGGGGATCATTTTAGAAAGTTAAACAGAATGGGTACAGGCAAATGACCTACTTAGCGAGTTCCAAGCTGGGTTCAGGAAAAACTATTCTACGGTGGACAATATTTTTACATTGACAAGTATTGCTAGGATATACCTGGACATGGGCAAGAAGCTGTATGCGTTCTTCGTAGATTTTAAGGCAGCTTTTGACTCTGTTGACAGAAGGGCGCTCTTTTACAAACTAAGCAATCTGGGAGTCTCTACAAAGTTGGTCAAAGTTATACAAAGCCTTTACAAAAACAATACAACTGCAGTATGGGATGGAGTCAACATGTCAGACTGGTTTCAATCAAAAATAGGTGTCAAGCGAGGCTGTCTTATGAGTCCTCTTCTGTTTTCGCTGTTCCTGAATTATTTGCCAACGTTCTTGCCTGGTGGAATCGAGTTCGCTGGAATTAAGATAAAGCTGCTCCAATACGTTGATGACATTGTCATTCTGTCGGAAACACCAACGATGATTGTCTACGCCATCTAGAGCTTAGTAGAATTAATTGCATTGCAATGTAACCTTAATAAGTCAACTAACTTCACTCTTTAATTGTAGCTCGGAAGAGACATGTACTCCATTTTTTATATAATTTCCTGTGGTCGCAATAAAGCTGTCGATCGAAGAAGGTGGTCTTTTATTTTACGGGTACAAAATCCGACGGCATCCTAAGTAAGGAATTGGAACATCCTATTGCCATAGGTGCTTGGCAATAGGCGCGAACATAAGTGGTCCTTCGGCCGGATAGTTTTGGAATAATTACGAAATTCTTCGTAATAAACTGGGTTCACGGGCGAGTTTTCGCCCACAAGGAATTGGAGGTTACATTGGACTCCTTGGGAGCAACTTAACCGTAGCAAGCGAGTCAAGGATTGGAGGTGGAGCTGGAAATAGTGGTCCTGTAGCAGTATATGCAGGTGGAGCAATCAGACACAGGAGGTTGGTGCACGCACACAAAAGGGAACAGCGGAGGTTAAGTGGTGTCGTCGGAAGCAACAAAACATACGGAGGAACTCATCAATCAAGTCATCGAGCGCTGGAAGGTCGCAGTGAGTAGAATCATAATTTTATGCACATACCCATATATACCTACTCGTAAATATATATTGAACACCATGGAATCATTACGAAAGAGGCGGGGAATAGTAAAGGGTTGCCTTACGCGGTTAGAAAAAATGATTGCTGAGGTCACTGAGGAAAGCGTGTCGGCGATAGATGCTCAAATAAGGTTAGATGAGTTAGAAGATCTTATGAAGACTTTCGAACAAGTACAAATGGAAATTGAGATGCTTTTACCGGATGAAGATATCGCAAATGAATCTAGGTGCAGGGAAGAGTTTGAATCTAAATACTATCACATAAAGGGGTGGTGTCTAAAAAGAATGTCGCACCGTGCTAACGTAGCAGAATCGACGGGAATTCACAATGAAACATCTATACCTGGTGGTTCAAGCGATCACGATCAGACTCTTAGGCAGTTAGCTGAAGGTCAGACCACTATTACGTCCGCGCTATCGCAGCTTATGGTAGGTAGCGGAACAGGTAGAATATCGTCTAGTCAAGGGGATCTGAAATTGCCTCGAATTTCGTTGCCGTTATTTGGAGGCGATTATAGGGAATGGACCACCTTCAAGGATTTATTTAAAACCATTGTTCACGATTCTACTTCTCTGTCGGGTGCTCAAAAGTTGCAATTTTTGAAACTATCGTTAAGGGATGATGCCGCGTCCTTACTCAAGCATACGAAGATCTCGGACGCGAATGATGAACAAGCCTGGAAGGACCTGAACAAGATGTATGACAAGAAAAAGATAATTATCGAGTCCCATATCAAGACCATTATGGAACAACCCGAGATGAGCTCCCAACCTACTGCTGCTGGTATTAGGAAGATTTACAGCACTTTGAATGAGTCAGTTTCTGCGTTGAAATCTTTAGGTGTAACAGTAGATCATTGGGATGCTTGGCTCCTTTATGTCGTCTCATCAAAATTAGATCCAGAATCAAAAAAGTTATGGGCTCGGGCTTCGGCAGCAAAGGAAAACCCAGAGTTTAAGGATATCCTGGAATTTCTTTCAAGCAGGCAGTTTGAATTAGAGGCAGTGCCATGCAGTCAGGTTCCTCTAACATCAGGATATAGGTCGAATCGTCGTACAGTTTGCACCGTGGTCTCTCATTCCTGTTCGATGTGTAAGGGAACTCATTTTTTGTCTGCTTGTCCTCGGTTTTGGGATCTCGACCTCAGTGGGAGGCGAGAGTTTATACCACAAAAGGGTCTATGCTACAATTGTCTTAATACTGGTCATTCCGTGAAGACCTGCAAATCAGGGACTTGTAGAATATGCAAGGCACGACACCACACGCTGATTCATGAGGAAGGTAGGGTGAAGTCCGGCGGTACAACACGCTCGACATCCAATGTGGCAGTAGGTAATTGTGCGCAAGAGCCAGGGTTCAAGGAAGGAGCATCTCTAGCAACATTGGCGGCGAGGAACGATGCGCTAAGTCAAAGAAGCAAGGGGTATAATTTATTGCCTACAGCTGTTGTTTTGGTGAGAAACAGATGGGGGGAATTGAAGCCCTGCAGAGCTCTTCTGGATTCGGGTTCCCAAGTTACGTTGATCACTGAATCTTGTGTACAGTTTTTGGCATTGCCTCGAGAAAAATGCACCTTGGCGATAGATACAGTGGGTGATGCTGAATCTAGGGCTCGGGGATTGGTTTCATTGGACATTAAATCCAGAATAACAGGATTAACAGGATTGGGGTTTCTTCGCAAGCTGTGGTGCTGAGAAGTATCACCAAGCAAATACCTCAGCGCAAGGTATATTATAACGTACCTTCTCAGCTGAATCAGAAAAACTTAGCGGATCCGTCCTTCGATGAATCAGGACCCATCGATATTTTGTTGAAGGCCGGTATACTCTTTAGGGCATTAAAGGGGGGCAAGATCTACGATAACGAAAGCAATATTATTGGGATGGACACTGAGTTCGGATGGGTGTTAGCCAGTGAGGATGGGGAAACGCCAGATACCCGATTACGAGCCTTTCACGCAGCGGATAACTTGGAAGATATGCTACAACGCTTTTGGGAGGTGGAGGAGCCTGCGCCTACATCACGTCGCTTGCACGATGACCACCTATGTGAGACTCACTTTAAAACTTATTACAAGAGGGACGCTCAAGGCCGTTTTGTAGTAAGGCTTCCATTCAAGAATTCACCCGAAGTGAAGGGCGATTCTCGGAAAATGGCGGAACAAAGGCTCAAGTCGATGGAAAGGCGGTTTGAAAGGGATCCAGACCTACACAGGCAGTACAAGGAATTCATGAAGGAATATGAGGATTTAGGACATATGGTGGAGATAGGAACGGATAAGGAGCTTGATGGGGAATCGGGCTACTACTTACCACATCATGCGGTTATCAAGCCTGACAGTACAACAACCCGCTTGAGAGTGGTATTTGATGCTACTTGTACTCCACCTGGCGGAAACTCCTTAAATTCTCAGCTACTCACCGGACCTGTTCTTCAAAACGATTTAATAACAATTTTACTTCAATTCACGATGAATCCAATCGCCTTAAGCGCCGATATAGCCAAAATGTATAGGCAAATCTTGATCCACCCCGACGAAAGACGATTCCAGCAAATTCTGTGGAGAAACTCACCAAGTGAAAGAATTAGGACATTTCAGTTAACCACAGTCACCTACGGGACAGCGCCTGCTTCATTCTTGGCAACGAGATCTCTAATCCAGTTGGCCGAAGATGGTCGGGAGAAGTTCCCTGAAGGTTCTGCTATGATAACCCACCATTTTTATATGGATGATTTCGTCGCTAGCAGTAGTAACGTGGAGGAGGCTAAAAGGATAGTTACTCAATTGTGCCGGTTACTTCAAGGAGCTGTGTTTAACCTAAGAAAGTGGGCATCGAACTCGAAGGATCTGCTTGAGGAGATTCCACTGGAAAGGAGGGATGCCAATTGGACTTGGTCCATGGAGGCAAATTAGCCTGTTAAGACGTTAGGCTTGCGATGGCATCCTGTGACGGATTGTTTTAGCTTCAATGTCGGGATCGAGGAAGTTTCATGTTACACTAAACGCAACCTTCTGTCTGAAGCTGCACGCATTTTTGACCCTTTGGGTTTTTTGGCACCGTTTTTGATAAATTACAGGATCTTACTACAGCACTTATGGCGAAAGAAAATAGACTGGGATGATCAGATTCCGTTGATGCTTATACGTAAATGGGAGGCTTTACGAGGACGTGTAGGCGAGCTGGGTGCACTTAAACTTCCAAGGTATGCACCGCATAACAAGGTAACTTTGGAAATGCATGGTTTCTGCGATGTGTCCGAGGAAGCTTATGCGGCTGTCGTTTACTTGCGCAGCGTTCTGGATTCTGGGAAGGTGGTAACGAGTTTCGTAGCGGCAAAGACTAAAGTTGCACCTCTAACTCCTGTTCTTGTTATAGCTCGTCTAGAACTGTGTGCTGCTACTCTCTTAACTAAGTTAGTGGGAAGAATACTTGAGGCGGAAGGGTACAAGGACATTCCCATCTATGGTTGGACTGATTCAAGTATAGTTCTACATTGGCTTAATGGACATCCTCGGAAGTTTGCAAATTTCGTCGCTAATCGGATATCGGCAATAACAAGCGTAATTCCAGCAAAGCAATGGCGTCACGTTAAGGGAGACTTGAACCCGGCCGACTGCGCGTCGAGGGGAATTGGAGCTGATGAGTTAGTCAATCATGCCTTATGGTGGAATGGACCGAAGATAATACTTAGTGAGCCAACCGCATTTAACTCTCTGCCTCCTTACAGAGGTGATCAGCATAACTTGGAGGAGCGGAGGGTGGCACTGACAGCAATTATTGATGAAGCGGGAGGGTCATTCGATCTATTGCAGAGGTTTTCGAATTTAACCAAGTTGTTAAGGGTTACTGCTTGGATTCTACGGTTTCTGCATAACTGTAGAAATGTCAAGGATAAGCAAAGGATGGGATGTTTTTAGACAGAAGAACTTATTGAAGCAATGACTACATTGGGCAGGGTAGTGCAGCGTGATCACTTCGGGGAGGAGATAGTCCATTTGCAGGATAGCCTGTCGATAAAAACAGGTCAGCTTATAAAACTCAATCCAGTATTAGACACGGATAGGATCCTGCGGGTTGGTGGGTGGTTGGAGGCCGCACAGTTAGGTTACAAAAGAAGGCACCCACTCATTCTTCCGAAGTCTTCAGCGTTTACAAAACTGGTTGTCTGGAATGTTCCCACAAGTATTTACATGCTGGTCCTCAGCTGCTGTTAGCCTTGA
The DNA here is from genome assembly GCA_945910035.1 of Brachypalpus laphriformis. Taxonomy (NCBI): domain Eukaryota; kingdom Metazoa; phylum Arthropoda; class Insecta; order Diptera; family Syrphidae; genus Brachypalpus; species Brachypalpus laphriformis. Next base: position 254,897,812 of record OX246754.1, read on the forward strand.
TTAGGCAGAAGTTTTGGATCCTGGGAGCTCGAAACTTGGTGAGGGCCATAACAAGGAACTGCGTTGTTTGCCAACGATACAGTGGTAGAGCGTTAACTCAGTTAATGGCGAACCTTCCGGCGCCAAGGGTCCAAGGAGAAAAGGCCTTTTTGAATACTGGTGTGGATTACGCGGGACCAGTGTTGGCTACGCCATGGCGGAAAAGGGGATGCAGAGGGCAGAAGGAGTACATAGCTGTATTCATTTGTTTATCAGCAAAGGCCATACACCTAGAGATGGTCTCAAGTTTGTCGACTGATGCGTTTGTTTCAGCTTTAAAGCGTTTTATTTCGAGGAGGGGGAGGTGCTCTAATTTGTACAGCGACAATGGTACAAACTTCGTGGGAGCAAAGAATCTTCTGGATGAACTCGGCAGGTTTTTGAGGTCCAGAGATTCCCAGGTGCATTTGCAGGATCACGCCAGCAAGGAGGCAATTAACTGGCATTTTATACCGCCGTCGGTGCCAACTTTCGGAGGACTCTGGGAAGCCGCAGTTAAAGTCCACCAAGTTTCATTTGCGGAGAGTAATCGGGTGTACTCTCCTATCGTTTGAAGAACTTCAGACCTTACTATGTGAAATCGAGACCTGTTTAAATTCAAGGCCATTAGTTGCAATGTCTGACAGCTTCGAGGATTTTGAGCCCCTTACACCTGCCCATTTCTTAGTAGGAAGCGCGTCTTATTTCCTGCCTGAACCTAACTATCTGTCCACGAATATTAACCGCCTTTATAGATTTCAGATCATTAACCGACTTCAACAAGCGTTTTGGAAGCGGTGGCAGTTAGAGTATGTTACCACCCTTCAGCAGAGAAGTAAATGGAAGCACCAGGCAAAAAACTTAACTCTAAACTCTTTAGTATTGATTCGTGACGATAACCAGCCCCCTGGAAAATGGTCCTTAGGGCGAGTGAAGGAAGTGCACTGCGGAGCTGATGGTTTGGTACGAGTAGCCACCCTTATGACAAAGAATGGTTTGGTCAAGCGACCGCTTTCGAAGATTTGTTTGCTGAATTTAACAGATTCGTACGCCGTGGCGTAAGTGGTTAGTGTGTCGGATCACTACGCATGAGGTTCCAAGTTCGAATCCCAGAAAACTCCAAACAGTTTCACGGTTCCACCTCTCGCGAGCGTCTGACAAACATCCGAGAGTATTGTTGTCACGAAAAAGCTTCTCAAATCGCCGTTCGGAGTCGGTATTAAAAAAACTGTAGGTCCCTTCCATTCGTGCGAAAAATATAACGCACACAACATGAGTGGTTGCGAGAAGCTAGGCACTGGCACTTTAAAGAGCTGTTGCGTCGAATATTTGTTTTTTTTTTTTTTGTTTTGTAGATTGAGTTGGCCTTATAATATGAATTGTATAACTTAGATTTGCTACTTACTTATACCTATTGAATTGAAATTAACTTAATATTGAAATCATCTTCATTATTTCAAGGTGGGCGGCATGTCTACGCCATCTAGAGCTGAGTAGAATTAATTGCATTGCAATGTAACCTTAATAAGTCAACCAACTTCACTCTTTAATTGTAGCTCGGAAGAGACATGTACTCCATTTTTTATATAATTTCCTGTGGTCGCAATAAAGCTGTCGATCGAAGAAGGTGGTCTTTTATTTTACGGGTACAAAATCCGACGGCATCCTAAGTAAGGAATTGGAACATCCTATTGCCATAGGTGCTTGGCAATAGGCGCGAACAATGATCAAATCATGATTAACAAATTAGAGCAATATTGCAGTTTGTGGAACCTAAAAGTCAACACCGCCAAGTCTAAAATAATGGTTTTCCGAAATGGTTCTGGGCGTTACGCAAGTGATGAAAAATGGACATGGCAAGGCGAAGAATTAGAGAAGGTGAAAGAGTATAAATATCTTGGAGTCATGATAACACCTCGGCTAACTTTTAATAATCACCTGCAAGGAAAACTAAAAGAAGCCAAAAGGGCAATAAATTGCAACTGGAAAGGCATACTTTGTTAAAAGAACATTGCATTAAGCACAAAGCACAAAGTCTATGAAGCAGTACTAAGGTCTATTATGTGCTATGCGGCCCAAGTATAAGGTATTTTACAGTATGAAGAAGCTGAAAAACTGCTGAGATATTTTATCAAAAAAATTTACAGATTACCTGAAAATACGCCAAACTATATGCTTCACTTGGAAACCGGTTTGCCACCACTGTATGTTTATACAATAAAGCTACACTTCATCTATATTTTAAAAGTAATGCCACTCCCGAGTCAATGTCTTCCGCATATAGTTGCAATGCACTTACTACGAGGGAAATTACAATTCTTCAGTGAATGGTTTAGGTTGTGCAGCGAACACGATATTCACCTGTTAGACTTCAATGCAGCATCGTGGAAAGAATCTCTTCAGGAGCTGTTGATAAAGATCGAGCTATCTACCCGTGTCACTTTTAGAGAAAGAGCACAGGAAAGCCTTACCAGGAACACGTACTGAACTCTTGAATATGACCACGGGGAAAAAAATTATTTCCACGACCAAAACAGCATATGTACAATCTCTTTAATTTTCAATGCCAGAGGTGAGCTTCTCAGACTAAATTATATGCCATATAGGACTGAAGGAAACCCGGAATGCAGTTTGTGCAATCTACTAGCTAAGGAAAACATTTATCACTTCATTGGAATATGTCCCATATTGAACGTGATCAGGAGAAATCACTGGGGAAAAAGCAGCCTGTCGCCAAACGAAGTTATTTCAATCCTGAACGGCCGAAATTGGAGTGTGCTGGCGAGTTATATAAAAACTGCTTTAAACTACCGGAAGCAAATACAAGATGAAGCATTTTAAATATTAATTATTTAGATAGGATAGAATAAAATAGTTACATTATATAAAAATAATCAAATCTAATAATTACATGTTTTATACTATATATCTCTCTCTTCGGGCTGACGGCAAATGCCAGTGCTATACTTTGTGAATTTATATCTATGGATTCTTTCTTTATTGTACAATAAAATCACATATTTAATCTAATCTATCTAGACCCATCTGTAAAATTTCAACTATTCCTAAGTTATTCGAAAAAATTATTTATAATAAACTTTATTTCCTCGTTAAAGAGCACATTTCCGTTTATCAACATGGGTTTGTCTCCGGTAAATCCACGACCTATCTCCCGATAGGTGTTGGTCCGCTAAGTAACGAGAAAGAGCCACTGCAGCCGAAAACCTAGCAGCTCTGTTAGTAAGCCCTACTCCCACCTCCTCGTGGTGCCATCTGGGGATTTCTTCGGAAATTGCTAACGGGAGAGGACGAATGGCGAGCTTCCTGCGCCAAAAAACAGGATAAGTGTCGGTTGGTCTGTGGCCCAGCGAGCCGCAACCATAAAAACTTTTACTGCTCCGAAACGAAAACCAACGCCTCGGATACGGACGGATAATTTGATGACGACCTTTGGCTATCGGACACGGACAACGATCGGATTCTGGAACGTTAAGACCCCCTGGACTCACTCAAGGAAGGGCCTTATAACGCCAGATTCCTCCAATTGGAGCGCGAATTCGCAAGGTATAAAATAGACATCTTAGGGCTGAGCGAGATAAGATGGTTCGATGCTGGGGAATTCATCTCCCCAACCAAAAACACTGTCATGCTCTACTCTGGGAAATCAGCTGGAAGTGCACGGAGTTCCGGAGTAGGACTCATGCTAACTCCAGCAGCACGTAGTAGCCTCATATCCTGGAAACCCCATAATGACCGGATATTGACGGCTAGGTTCCAGAGTAGAGTTAGAAAAATTACCATCATACAGTGTTACGCTCCGACTCTAGACGCGACTGAGGACGAAAAGGATGATTTTTATAGCAACTTATGCGCCGCCTACAACCAAACGCCTAATGGGGACATCGTAATGGTGATGGGAGATTTCAATGCCAAGGTGGGTAGCGACAACACCATGCTTAAGCACGTGATGGGAGTTCACGGCGTGGGAGACCGTAATGATAACGGTGAGCGGTTTGTGGACTTCTGCAATACCAACCGCCTAGTCATCGGAGGTACGCTGTTTAAGCATAACACCTGCCACAAAATCAGTTGGGTCTCTACTGATAGGCAACGAACATCCAACCAGATCGACCACATTGCGATCAGTCGCCGCTTTAGAAATTGTTTCCTGGACGTCCGAAACAGACGTGGAGCTGACGTCGGACTAGAACGAGATCACCATCTTATGGTAGCTCATTTACGCCTTCGTACTGCATCCGTCAACAGCAACCGCTCAAACCTACTTAACATCACCAGGTTCAATATCGACAGGCTCAAGGTTCCCCAAGTGCGCCAACAGTTCAGGGACCATCTCGCCTTAGAAGCAGAAGCAATCAGCAGCATAGGATGCATGGATGACCACTGGAGTGCTGTGAAAAGTGCTGGGCACGCACGTATGTCGGTAAAAAGCAGAAACACCACCACACATGGCTTTCTACAGACACCTGGAGACGGATCGATGAGCGTACAGCAATCAAGGCTCGGATTGCAGCGGCCTCAGCAGTAGAGAGAACCGAGCTTGAAGCCCAATACCGTGCGAAGAATCATCAATCAAGTCCCTCAAGAAGAACAAAGCGGTGGGTATTGATGGCATCCCTGCCGAGCTATTTCAAGCGGCGCCAAATACATCGGCAGATTAGCTGCATCCCCTAATACGGAGAGCTTGGGATAGTGAACAATTTCCACAGGAGTGGAAAAGGGGGATGATCATTAAACTTCCAAAGAAGGGAAACTTGATGGATTGCGGTAACTGGAGAGGTATATGCGTTCTTCCAGCCGTGGTTAAAATAATAGCTAAAATAATTCTAGAACGAATTAAAGAACATTTAGATTCAACTCTCGATGTCGAACAGGCAGGCTTTCGCGCTGGATCCTCCTGCATTGACCACATAAACACCTTACGGATCATTATCGAGCAATGCGTTGAGTATAGGTCTCCGCTACATTTAATGTTTATCGACTTCGAGAAAGCTTTCGACAGATTGAATCGAGATGCTATCTGGTTGGCCTTGCGCAGGAGAGGCATCCCAGAAAAACTTATAGCTATTATCAAGGCTACATACGAGGGCGGTAAGTGTCACGTCGTGCACAATGGTAAGGTGTCGGAGGATTTTGAAGTCCAAAGTGGAGTACGTTAAGGGTGCATACTGTCACCACTATTGTTTTTGGTGGTTATCAGCGATGTACTCCGTGCAGCATTGACGGAAGGCAACTATGGAATTCGTTAGACTATGACATCTTACCTTAAACACCTAGATTACGCTGATGATGTTTGTCTACTTTCACATCGGACAATGGATCTTCATCTGATGGCCCAAAATCTAGAAGCTGAGGCAAACAAAGTGGGGCTAAAAGTAAACACAGCCAAAACAAAAGCCCTGAGCACTTCTTCTAACAACCGCGCTCAACTTAACATTGCCGGACAGGAAGTCGAGAAAGTTGATAACTTTCTTTATTTATGAAGTGTGGTCTCGGCTAATCGCGGTGGCACCGAACTGGATGTGTGCAGCAGAATCGGGAAGGCTAAAGCTGCGTTCGGAATGCTATCTAAAATCGGGAGAAGCAATGTTATCAGCTTAAGAACCAAGCTACGACTGTTCCGCTCCAACGTAGAATCAGTGCTGCTTTATGGGTGCAGTACTTGGAAGGTGAACACCATTAACACACGGAAGCTGCAAGTCTTTGTAAACAAATGCTTAAGAATCATCTTGAGGATTTTTTGGCCGAACCGCATCTCTAACGAACAGCTTTATCTGAGAACGGGCCAAGAACCTATAAGCATTACTATACGAAGAAGAAAGTGGCAATGGATTGGACACACCCTACGGCGCGAAGACAACTCCATTGCGAAATACGCCATGCAGTGGAATCCGCTCACCCAGGCAAGCAGGATAGCGGGACGCCCTAGGCAAACGTGGCGCAGAACAGTTGAGGAGGAATCGAGCTCTTTAGGAATGAGTTGGAGGCAGCTCAAACGCGTTGCAGAACTTCGAACACGATGGCGCGCAGGCGTGGTTGACGCCCTATGCCCCCCGAGGGGTTAAAGGATCTAAGTAAGTAAGTAAGTAAATCCACGACTACAAACTTGTCTATTATGAAAATCTTCATAGTCACAGGTTTTGAAAAAAGGTTGCAAACCGATATTATCTCTACGGACTTTGCCAAGGCATTTGATAGGGTGAACCATACGGTCTTGCTGCATGAGTTATCTTGTATGGGTTTTCATTCTAATATTTTGAAATGGATTAGCTCTTACTTGACCAACAGAATACAATATGTGAAAATCGATCAGTGCCTGTCGACTCTTATTACTGCTACATCTGACATTTCACAAGGCAGTCATTTAGGACCTTTACTTTGTCTATTGTACTTTTTATTAATGATATCCCTCTAATTTTTAAACATTCACTCTGCCTACTGTTTGCTGATGACTTAAAGCTGTGTCGTTTGGTAGCTTCCGTACGCGATTGTGTACTTCTTAACGAGGACTTAGCGAGACTAGCTGAATGGCGCAATATTAACTTTCTGCATCTGAACATAGCAAAATGCGGATCATTATCTTGTCATTTACATTTAAATCCTATTATATTTAACTATAGCATTCACAATATATGACTCGACAGACTTATTTACTTAGTGGCGCTACAGTTCGGGGTGAACCTGGGCCTCAACCAACAAGCCTCTCCATTTAGCTCGGTCTTTAGCTAATTGCCTCCAGTTGCGCACTCCAAGTTGGTCGAGGTCCCCTTGAACTTGTGCGCGCCACCTACGGCGATGATTCCCTCTACTGCGTCGTCCCTCGGGGTTGGATTCGAAGACTCTGCGGGCCGGAGCGTTGGTGTCCATTCGCTCTACATGTCCTAGCCATCTCAGACGTCCAATATGCAGTTTTTTTGACTAGGTCGATGTCGCTGTACAGCTCGTATAGTTCGTGATTGAATCTTCTCCTCCAAAACCCGTCGACGCAAATGGGACCGAAAATCTTACGTAGAATTTTTCTCTCGAAGCGACCAAGGATATCTTCATCCTCTTTTAATAAAGTCGATGTTTCAGCGCCATAAAGCAGGACTGGGATGATCAAGGTCTTATATAGAGTCTCCTTAGTTGTTCGAGATAGGGCTTTACTGTTGAATTGCCTTATAAGCAATTCTTCGACTGATTTCTGCGCTGATGTTGCTTTTCGACTTTATAGCAGAGCCAAGGTAGACAAAGTCCCTTACTACCTCGAAGTTATAACTGCCCACGGTGACGTTTTGTCCAATTCGTCGGTGTTGGTTTTCCCTTCTAGTTGACAGCATATACTTGGTTTTGCCCTCGTTTATCGCCAAACCCATTTTGGCCGCTTCCGCCTCAATGCTTGCAAAAGCACCGGTGACAGCCCGCTGAGATCTTCCGATAATGTCTATATCGTCGGCGTATGCAAGCAGTTGTACAGACTTGTAATAGATTGTGCCTCCGGTGTTGGCTTGTGAGTTCCGCATAATCCGTTCAAGTACAATATTGAAGAAGCCACATGACAGCGCGTCACCTTGTCTAAAGCCTTTCTTGACATCAAAGGTCTCGGTGAGGTCATTACCGACCTTGATGGAGCAGCGAGCGTTCTCCATCGTCAGCCTGCACAGGCGGACAAGTTTGGCAGGGATGTCAAAACTAGACATGGCTCTATAAAGCTCTTCTCTATAGATGCTGTCATAGGCGGCCTTGAAATCGATAAAGAGGTGGTGAGTATCGATTTGGAATTCTTGGGTTTTCTCCAGGATCTGCCGAAGTGTGAAGATTTGATCGATGGTGGACTTTCCTGGCCTGAAACCGCACTGATAGGGTCCAATCAGGCTGTTGATAAAAGGTTTCAGGCGTTCACACAATATCGCAGAAAAGATCTTGTATGCGATGTTGAGGAGACTGATGCCTCTATAATTGGCGCAGTTGAGGGGGTCTCCTTTCTTGTGGATCGGGCAAACGATGCTGAGATTCCATTCATCAGGCATACACTTGTCTGACCAAATCTTAGAGATGAGTTGATGTATGCACTCTACCAATTCATCCCCAGCTGCCTTGAAAAGTTCGGCCGGTAAGCCGTCAGGTCCAGCAGCCTTGTTGGATTTTAGCTTGGATATTGCTATCCTCACTTCGTTTTGGTCAGGTGGACGGAAATTTTGACTATCATCGTCTATGTTGAATGGTTCATTCTGCCTGACAGCGGGATGTTGGTCTTCGTCGCCGTTATACAGTCTGCAGAAGTAGTTTTTCCATATTCTCAGCACCGACTGTGATTCTACTACGAGGTTTCCATTCTCATCTCTACAGGTTTCTGTACGGGTATTACTTCTCTGACACGTTCTTTTTACTTACCTTTTGGTAAAACTTCCGTACATTGTTCCTGGAGTATAAACTCTCGATATTCTCGAACGCGCGCTTCTCATGCTCTTTCTTCTTCTTTTGGAGAAGCCGATGTTCTTCCCGTCTCTTTTGCTCGTAGAGCTCACGAGCAGCTCTCGTCTTCCTTTGCAGCGCCGCTTTGTATGCCTCTTGTTTTGCTGCATGCTCTCGCCGGCATTCTTCGTCGAACCAGGGGTTTCGCGGTGGTGGGCGAGCGAGACCCAGCACATCAGTCGCGGCGTTTCTGATGGCATGTTGGCAGCGTTGCCACTGGTCTTCGGTACTTGATGCTGGCGGCAAAGGGGTGATTGAGAGATTTCGGGATACGCGTTCAGCGAAGAGTCTGGCGGTCTCTTGCGATTGTAGCTTTTCGACGTTAAATTTTCTCACAGTAATTCTTCTTTGTTGCTCAGATTGGGATATCCGCATTCGTACCTTGGCTACAACAAGGTAATGATCCGAGTCTATGTTGGCCGCTCGGAAGGTCCGGACATCCAGAATACTGGAGGCATGCCTTGCGTCGATCGCAATATGATCAATTTGGTTGATCGTTACATGATCATTGGACCGCCATGTCTGCTTATGAATATCGAGATGAGGAAACCATGTGCTTGCTATGGTGGCATTTCGCTACCAAAGACGTCCTCCTTTCCTATTTTGGCGTCAAAATCGCCCAATACGATTTTAACGTCGTATTTAGGACATTGCTCATATGTTTTGTCGAGGAGCTCGTAGAAACACTCTTTGGTGGCAGGGTCCTTTTCTTCTGTGGGGGCATGAACACATATTAGGCTTATGTTAGCGAATTTAGCCTTGATCCGGATAGTCATAATACGCTCGCTTACGTGTCGGAAGCTTAAGACTTCTTGCCTAAGTCTGCCGCGTATGATAAATCCGCATCCGAATAAGCGTTGCCTGTTGCCTCTGTAGCAATCACCGCAGTAGATGTCACAGTTTTTCATCCTCTTTTTGCCCCGCCCATCCCATCGCACTTCCTGGATGGCGGTAATATCTGCTTTATAGCAGTCTAGGGCCTCTGCTAGTTGTTCGGCTGCACGTGGTCTGTAAAGGGACAGAACATTCCACGTACAAATCCGAAGGTCGTTGTCCTTATTTCGTTTGCTGGGGTCGTCATTAGTTGAGTCATCCTTATCCGAGGCTTTTGGTTGTTTCGGAACCATAGGCTTTTTATATGGTAGGAAAGTTACCCCGACGGCACAACCCCCAACCTGGAGGGCCAGTTCCTTAATTATTCCCCTAGGACTAGGGGGCGGGTATACCGGTGCCAGTAGTCCACTACGGGAGTATGAGCGCTGCCGTTGGCCCATTAAGGGCTCCTCCGCCACCATCTCTATTCCAATGTCCTGACCAACATTGGAAATTCCTTACCGACCTGTGATCCGAATACGTCCAAGCTGCTCGCGCAAGGTATTCACTAAGTTCAACCTAACTGGAACTATAGACGCCACCGTTGACTCCGTCTAGGGAATTCGTCCACTGCCGCCTGGAACAGGAAGAAGTGCTCTTGTGGAAAAGCACTCTTCACCCCCTCTCGACAGAGTAGATCGTAAAAAAGATCTTTGTGTAATTTTAGATATAAAGCTTACGTTCTCACTCCACATCGATTATGTAATAAGCAAAGCAAATTCTATGCTTGGCTTTATCAAAAGAAATGCAAGTGAGTTTTCTGATCCCTACTCATTGAAATCGCTGTTTATATCTCTGGTTAGATCTGTTCTGGAGTACTGTAGCTCTGTGTGGTGCCCATATTATATTGTTGCATCAGAAAGGATAGAAAGGATTTAAAGAAAGTTCACCAGATATGCTATTTATAAATTAAACTGGCCTATTGAGATGCCTGCCTATAACGCTAGGTGTTTATTACTTGGACTAGTGTCTTTTGAGAAAAGACGTAAATACTTTTCCATTATGTTTACCCGTGATCTTTTAACCCATCATATTAAATGCCCTCCGTTACTCCAACTTATTGATTTGCATTCTCCATCTAGAATGGTGCGTGAACATTTATTATTCTACGAGCAAATTCATCGCTCTAACAATAGTCGTAATGAAACATTGTCGCGTTGCATCAGAGAAGCTAATTCAATTTATTCTGAAGTAGACTTTTTCGATAATTGTATGCGTGATACCTTCAAATCTAGAATTCTTTGTTTGCTTGCCAAAACAGTATAAGCTATTTCTCATTAACTTTTTATTTGTATTTTTTTTTTTTTTTTTTTTATTGTTTACTGATAGGTTAGGTATGTGGGCTGGCAGGGAGCGACGCTCTCTGCCACACTCAGGTCAGCGTTGACCCATTGTGGTACCCATGGGGGAAAAAGTAATCTCTTACCCAATGAAACTAAATGCTACTCAGTCACTTACTTCATTTCTGTATACAAACCACCCTGATGATTTGATGAAGTTCAACATCTTTTCCGTTGAAACGCCGGAGAGTTCCTCGAGATCCTGGAAGAAAAATTTACCAAGGAACTTTTTCCTGGAGTGTTGAAGACTCGGGCAGTGGCACAGGAAGTGGGTTGTGTCCTCAAAAACTTCCTCGTTACCACAGCCTCTGCAGAGTTCCTCCTCCGTCAGGCGCAGTTTCTTCAAGTGGTACCGCAGAGTGTTGTGCCCCGTGATGATGCCCACGAGGGTGGAAAGGGATTTCCTAGCTTTACGGATGATTCTCTCGGTCTTTGCTTTGTCGAAAGATGGCCATAGCTTCCTAGTGATGGCGCAAGTTTCCATGGAGTTCCATCTTGTGTTCGCCTCCTCAGTGGCTTTATTCCCTGCAGCGAGCTTGAGTGTGCAAGGCGGGATACACACAGGGGGGTCAACTTGTTCTGTTGGGGCTGCTGAGCCGATTCTCGCCAGCTCGTCGGCTTTCTCATTGCCTGGGATACCCTCGTGTCCAGGGACCCAACAGAGCGATACCTTATGCTGTGTTCCAAGAACCCTGAGCTCTTCTCGACAGCACTTCACAAGCTTCGATTTCATTTCTATGGCAGTAATCGCTTTTATAGATACCTGGCTGTCGATAAAGATGGTGATACCTTGTGGCGGTATTGCCCTTATCGCAGACTCACGGGCGGCTGTTGCCACTGCTAAGACCTCTGCTTGGAAAACACTGCTGTGGTCTGGAAGTCGTATGGATTTTGATACACCTAGAGGGTCGGAGAAGATACCTGATCCTTCACCAGTGCTCATTTTTGAACCATCCGTGTAGATGGCTATAGATTCGGCATTAGGTATATGACCGCTTTTCCAATCTTCCCTGCTAGGGTAGGCGGTAGAGAAAGGCCTTGTAAAGTCTAAATATGGCGTCATGTAATCCGTTACGGGCATGAGGCCAAAGTAATCGAGTAGGATCATCGAGTGACCTGTTCTGCTTGGTTTCCAGTTCGCTGACTGAATTATTCTCATAGCATTAATGGCTGCTGATGTTCGTATAAAGATGTCTAGCGGTAGCAGGTTGAGGATAGCCTCGAGTCCTGCGGTTGGGGTTGTCCTCATAGCACTGGTGATGCCAATGCACGCTAGTCTTTGAACTTTGGTGATTGCCTTTAAGTTGGTGGATTTGTTGACAGCTGGCCACCATACTAGATTGCCGTAAGTCAGTATGGGTCTAACTATAGCCGTGTACATCCATATTATGATTTTGGGGGAGGGTCCCCAGGTTCTACCAAAAATTCTACTACATGAGTAAAAGGCTATTGTTGCTTTCTTAATTTTTTCCTCTATATTTAATTTCCAGTTGAGCTTTTTGTCAAGTACAAGGCCCAGGTATTTTGCGCTATCGGACAATCTGAGTGGGATACCATCAACAGAAGGTGTACTAAACTCCGGTATTTTCCTCTTGTTCGTAAAAAGTACGAGTTCGGTTTTTTGGGGATTAACCTTTAGACCGCAGCTCCTGGCCCATATGCTAAGAGTATTTAGGGCTCCGTCAAGTTGTTCGCTGAGGGTAGGCAGGAATTTACCTGTTGCAAGCAGCACGACGTCATCCGCGCACGCTGTAGCTCTGACCCCACTGTACCTTAGTTGTTGTAGTACCTCTTTAAGAACAATGACCCAGAGCAGTGGGGAGATTACCCCGCCTTGAGGGGTACCCCTCGAGGCGTATGCTTCTAGCTTTGAACCCTTAAGTTTGGTGGTTATATGCCGTTCCTCGAGCATGCTAACAATCCAGTTAATTAGACTGATGTCGATGTCTAGGTTTCTTAGGGTTCTTTTAACCGCTTCGGTATTTACATTATTGAAGGCTCCTTCAATGTCCAAAAAAGCAGCTAGTGTGAACTCTTTATCCTTAAGTGATTTTTCTGTAGAGTTTACTGATAATAACCTTTTGTTTATATTAATTAAAGGAGTGAATGTACATATTTAGTTGTATTATCATTTTTGTTATACTTATAGTCTATAAGAGATATATAGATTTGACAGAAGCTTATGACACGGTATGGAGACGAGGCCTAATCTACAAGTTGCTAAAGATTATACCCTGTCGGAAAACAGCTAACCTGGTCAACAATATGCTATCTTACCGGACATACCAAGTCTTCCTAAATGATGCTAAGAGCGACATAAAAAAGCTGAACAATGGGTTACCACAGGGGTCAGTACTAGCACCAACTTTATTTAACGTGTACACCCACGATCATCCAAAAACTTACCGGTACGACATGGGGTGCAAACGCAACATCACTTCGCTTCGTAGCAATAGGGCTTGTATACTCTGCGGCGGAATACTGCTCTCCGGTGTGGATGAATAGTGCGCATATCTCAGAAGTGGATGTACAACTCAACATCACAATGCGCCTTATAACTGGAGCTCTGAGATCTACACCAATATATTGACTTCCTGTACTGAGTCACATAGCTCCGCCAAAGATACGCAACTCTCATGCATTAATCCGAGAGTATGCAAAAAAAGCTGCCAATCCCCTGCCTCCAATACATGATGATGTCCCCAGCCTTATCCAACCGACGAGGCTCAGATCTAGAAAACCAACCATGAGCATGGCTGCGGCATTAATCTCGACTGACTTCGACCCGATTAGTGATTGGATGAGACAGTGGATGGATAGCCGCACAACCGGGCTGATCCGAATTGATAACCGCAGGATGCCCCTCGCTGGCTTCAAACTGCCGCGAAGCCTATGGGTGCGACTCAACCGCATTCGATCCAATTGCGGTGTTTATGCAGACACCTTGTATAAGTGGAATCTTTCAAGCTCACCGATGTGCGACTGTGGAGCAGAACGACAAGACATAAGGCATATCGTTACAAAATATCCACGAAGACGCTACCCTGGAGACCTTTCTGACTTCATAGATGTATCACCTAGCGTCGTTGATTGGCTGAAGAATCTCGACATTCATTTGTAAATAACAAAAAAAAAATGTTTTTATCTATGTATCTCTGTATCTTTGTTATTGTAAATTGTTCATACCATACGATAAATAAATAAAATAAGAGATATATGAACTCTGATTGATGAATAAATGAAATGAAATTCACCGCACTATGCAAGATTTAGAGCTTTCCCAGGCTCACGAGAATAATCATCCTCCACTGATACTGAATTGGAAGTTACATTTCAAAAAATAGGTATAGATTGTGTTGTTCCTCTTCTTTGAATTATCTCTTAACTACTCGTCGCAGATGGAGCAACGCATACCATCTAAGATGCGATTGTATCATTGCTAATTCGCCGCAAACTTTCATGGAGCGATGTCTTAGCACTATGTTAGGGATTTTGTGCCCAAGGAAAATGTGACGAGAGGTAAAAGGCATTGGGAAGAGTTGAAGTGAGTTGGAACACGTTGCAAGAAACCTTGTACGGTAGCGGTATTGACGCCCTAATCCCTAAGAGTGATGATGGGATATAAGCAAGTAAACGTTCGTTACTATTCAGTTGTCACTGTGTAATACGGCTTCTTGTACAATATAAAACCCGCCTTGAAAAAAATTAAGGCTGCATAGTGGAATTTATTTTCCTTTTATCTTTTTAAACATTTTTTCCGTAAGTATTTAATTATATAGGAGAATGTGAGAATAAAAGCATGCCCAATTCCAAACACTCACTAAATCGTTTCCGTTTCGATTGAATTAAACCAAATCACCGCTAACAACCACCTTGTCTTGAACTACAAATCATTTCTATTTGAATTCATTACGTTCCTTTTTAATTGCACACTTCCTACACCATAATTACGAAATTGAATGGTTTATTCTTCCACTTCCACTTCTAAATAATGGCCAAAATCTATCGCCATTAGAAAGGCCTCTGCCTCTCCCTTAAACAGACATTTTCCAAGCCAGCATATACCTGCCAATTTTCTTCACCACAATGGCCTGTAATTATCCTCAAACAAAATTGAAATTTACCTATAATTAAGAACATGCACATTTTGGGTGGATTCCAGGTCCCATTTAACCGTGTGTGTTACCTAAAATGTCAATTAAACTTTCATCCAGATACAGAGAGAGAGAGAGAATGGAAGTTCCCCAACCATTTGGCGCGACTTATTTCAGGACATAACTGCAAGGACAAGACGCCTATTTTGGTGACACCTTCTCGTTGTTAGTTGGAAAAACAAAAGACCAGTTAACTTCACATTGAACTCATCACTGCTGAACACTTCCAGGATAATTACCATCTCAGTTAACCACTTAAAGCAGATTATAAGCTTAAAGTCTATTATTTGGTAAATAGGGTTAAAGAGGAAAATCTAACTATCCTTCATATGGTGAACTAAGCGTGAAAAATCCTTTCAACAGAGAACTGGAGAAGGATGAAAAAAAGCTGTTTCCATGCGGTTTTAACTTCTAAAAATAGAGGAAAGAACATGAAAAGCGTACAAAGAAACGGAACACATAGTGATCCTTCCACGGAGAAATGATTTATGAGCTGGATGCTGTCAGCGCTGTTTTTGCGCTGCTCTGGTCGGAAGAAAGTCGGAAATATTAACCGAATCAAAAAATCGCGCGCAATTATTCATTTGGAATTCGGTGGTTTTTACGTGGCAGAACATGATGTTCTAAAAGTAGTTTATTTTTGTAACAAAAGGGTTTCTGTGAAAGAATTTATAGTGCATCATTGTTAACAATTTCACTTCAACTCAATTGAGTATTGTAACGGGGCAAGGAGGTTCGGGAAATTTGGTTTTGTACTCTCCCTTAAAAACATCAGAAGAAATAACAACTGAAGTAAACAGAGTAAAACCAAAGTTACTGGTATTCAGTCCTTAGGCAAGAGTTGCAAGATAAATTTGTTAAAAACGATTTTTGACTAAAAACTTGCAAAATTTCGTAGTCAGCTCTCTGGAAATCTTCAGATTATTAGTAAGATTAGTTAAGAGCTGTTGATCAATTCTGGCAATACAACCTCAGAGAGTTGTTCTCAGCGAGGATCCTAACGAGTTACGTGGTTGAGGAAAGTTACCTGTCTAGACTTGCTATTATTACTTATTTCAGTCTGGGACAGTTCGTGAAAGTATTAACAGAGTTCCTTTCACTTTCCTAATATAGTCTACGAGCTCTGTGATAAGTTGAGTTTCTGATATGAAATGCACCTATTTGCTCCACAAAAGGCTTAGGACCAGTCTTCGATCGGTGGGTCAATTTTTCCCTCAAATGGGTTCTCTTTCCTTTGTCCTTTGCTCTTTATTGCAGCTCTTGTCTATCTGCTCAAAGGTAAAGTGGTGGACCCAAGGTACATCAATTATTCTTTGCTGACGATGGAGCCATCATAAGTAAGGATCCTACGTCCCTGGAACGAGCACTTGATGTATGGGTGGATGTTGTGGAGGGAAATGGGTACCGCATTAGTTAAAAAAAGGAGGAGTACTTGTGCTACCCGTTCTCTGATCCACTCAGACCTATTCCAGACATTTATTTGAATGAAACAGTGCTCCCAAAGTGCGAACATTTCAAATATCTGGAATCTATGATTAATACCGAAGGAACCTGTGATGACGACATCAAACATCGTGTAAGCGTAGGGTGGATGAAATGGCGGGAAAACTCCACTATCTTCTGTGACCAAAAAATGGCACCTTAGTTGAAAGGAGGGCTCTACACCGCAGTTGTGCGTCCAGCGCTCACATAAGGCTCACAATGTTGGACAATGTTTAGAATATTAGAATATATGAAATGCTTCGCATGACAGCAGGAGTTACAAAGCTTGATCGAATAAGAAGTTCGAAAATCCGTCAAAGCCTTCACGTCAAGGAAACTATCTCACGAAAAATATAGCGCGACCGACTCAGCTGGTATTGCCACGTTCAAAGAAGAGATCATTTGAACCCTGTTAAAAAGGCAATATCAATGAACGTTTCAAAGATATCGCGAAGGATGGGCAAGCCTATAAACGCCGGGGTCATATAAATGTAACGACACCAATATTTGATTTGCCTCAGTAACGAAGTGATCTAAAATCGGGAGACCTGCCGATATTGTCTGAGGTCAAATAGGCGAACTTCACAGGCGGATCAGTAGAAATGCAGTGAAGTGGGAAGGTTATGGTAGCTTGTTAAGCTTAAAAATAAGAAAAATATATTCGCCGCGTATTTCAAGGTGGGCCCAGGCTTTCTCAAACTTAAAAAGGATGGAAGAAGCTTCGTTATTCAGAATCAAGAAACACTTGAAGCCGTCACCGAACAAAAACATAATGAGAACAACATCATTCATGAGTCTGAAAGAGTTGCCGATATAGTTTTTCGTCGCAATACTTTTTTATGAATTTAATCACTTGCTTGCCTTTTTATTCTATTATTTTTCTTACTATTTTTATTATTTTTCTCTTCATTTCTACTTTTCCTTACCTAATCCTAATGTCGTATGAATTTAATGTAATTTCAATGGCCATGGTAAGTTATTTCAATTTTGTTAATTCCTTTTTAACTGATCAATTAAATAGCGCTCCTTCTTCTTCTTCCATTTATCAGCAATAAGGGCTCACAACCCTCCCGCTTCACCGCATTTCTACTGATCCGCCTGTGGGGTTCGCCTTACATAGTGCTCCTAATTTTTCTGTAAAAAATACATGTACACACCATGAATATGGGTAGTGTGTCATATGGTGGGGGGCCCACGGCTGCTGGGGTGAATGGGAATCTGGCTAATATGATTCGGGTTCTTCAGGCACAATGTAGGGGTCTTCATATTTGCCATCTAAACGCTCAAAGCCTGTACCATAAAACCGATGAACTTAGGCATATATTCGTTAACTCCAAAATTGATATCATCTGTGTTTCCGAAACATGGTTTCATCCAGAAATATCTAACGATACCTATAAAGTAGAGGGATTTGAGCTCTTTCGGTCTGACAGGGTCGGTCGCATCGGAGGTGGGGCTGCAATGTACGTACGCAATACGCTTAAATATAATCTTGTATCTAAGTCAAACACAGGTTGCGCTGTTGCTTACATATTTTTGGATATAGCATGTAGCCAAGAAAAATTAACAGTAGGTATCACTTACAGACCAAAAAACTCTATATCACTTGAACCACTCTATAACATCTTAGAGGAGATAGCCTGCAGAGCTACTAACATAGTAATATGTGGCGATCTAAACTGTAACCTTTTAAACATACCTCGCTCAGTTAGCTTCCTAGAGCATATGAAATCGTTTGATTTAAGTCCTGTGTAATTCGTCTACCCCTACTCATTTTTCATGCACAGCATCGACTCTCATAGATACAATTTTTGTATCCGATAAAGATCAGACATTACTATACAGTCAACTCCCAGCTCCAGGTTTCTCAAAGCATGACCTGCTCTTCTTAACTTATCGTTTTCAAAACAAGTACACCGAATCTAAAGTCACGTTCAGAGATTTTCATAACCTAAACTAAACAACACTACAACAAGATACTGTCAACACAAATTGGGAGCGAACCTACCAGATGCCCTCGGTTTATGATCAAACGCAATTCTTACAAGACAAAATAGTCTCACTTTTTAATAAACACCTATCGTTAAAAACAAAAATTGTTAAATACTCTTCACCCCAGTGGCTAACTCCCAATATTCTACAGCTCATAAAAAAGCGTGATGATGATGATGACTATGATGACCTGGAAAAAAAACAGGATTGGGGAGTTTCTCAATAGATATCAATCACTCCGTAACCAAATAGTATCTACAATTCGAACTGCAAAGCGGATATTCTATAACAGGAAATTTGGTAGTTGTTTGTCGGGTAAAGAAGTGTGGCAACAAATCCGTGAAATTGGGTTAGGAAAGCAAAAGCCGAAAACCCCTGATAGCATCGACTGTGACCAGCTTAACTCGAAATTTCTAGCATCAACTAATACTGCTTCAGGAAGCAAAATCATCTTGGACCAGACACCGGACGATACCAGAGAGTCATACTATGATTTCACAAGGTTACGCGAGGAGGACGTTGCAGAAGCTATTTTATCTATTACATCAAATGCGATGGGACTTGACGAGGTCCACCCGAAATTCGTTAAAATTCTACTTCCGTACATATTACGGTTCATAACCTATATCTTCAACTCCATTTTAACGACATCTGTTTTTCCCAAGCAGTGGAAGGATGCTAAAGTCATCCCCATTGCAAAGAATTCGATTGGAAATGCGATAGAATACAGACCAATCCCAAATTTACCATTTCTTTCAAAAGTGTTTGAGAAAACTCTATTACTGCAAATTCAAAACTACCTTTTGAGTAACAAACTTCTCAGGGAAGAACAATCTGGCTTCTGCCAAAAACGGAGTTGTAAGACTGCTTTATTATTGGTCGTGGATGATATTAGAAAAGCTGTAGATAAAAACCATGCTACAATCCTAACCTTACTCGCCTTCTCGAAAGCGTTCGATACAGTCAATCACTCAATCCTTTGCTCAAAACTGAGAAAAGAGTTTAAGTTTTCATTGTCTTCGACAAGACTAATTTTCTCCATTTACAAGGCAGGCAGCAACGAGTTGTAGCGGGTGAACGGTTCTCATGTTCCATGGAAGTCAAGTGCGGAGTGCGGCTCAATTCTTGGACCAATACTCTTCTCCCTCTATGTAAATGAACTGCCCAAAATTGTCACACATAGGTCCATCCACCTGTTTGCTGATGACGTCCAGATTCACCTAAGTCGTCCTCCAAATCTGATCAATGAAGCCACTATGTTGATGAATGAAGATCTTCAGCGTATACTTGACTGGTCAACTAAGAATGATCTAAGACTGCATGCTCAAAAGGCAAAAGCCCTCGTGATATATAAAATAAAACTGGATCTATCTTCTGTTCCAATAATTCAACTAACCCAAAGCCCAATAGAGTATGTTGACTCCGTCAAAAACCTTGGATTGATCTTCAATCAAACCCTAACCTGGTCCACTCACTTAAATGTCACTATAGGTAAGGTGTATGGTGGACTACGTGCTCTCTGGGCTAAACAACTTTTTATCCCTACAAAGACAAAGTTACTGCTGGCGAAAACCCTTCTTCTGCCGATTCTGCTATATTGTTGTGAGATTCTTTGTTGTCCAGATTATGCCTCCAAAAAGAAACTCAATGTCACTTTTAACAATATCGCCCGTTTTGTCTTTAAACTAAAGAAATATGATCACGTCTCCTTCTATTCCAAATCAGCGGCTGTACTTTTGGCAATCTGCTTAAATATAAAACCATATGTCTGTTGCACGAAATCATGCAAACTAAGCAGCCGGAATATTTATGTAATAGGCTACGTTTCCTGCAATCAGGTAGATCGCGTATGCTCCTACAAACAAGATACACCTGCTTAACTTCGGAACGTCAGTTTTTCGTCAATTCCATTTGACTGTGGAACTCCCTGCCCATCAATATTATACAAATTAGAAGCTCGAATAATTTTAGATTCTCTCTCTTAAAATATCTGGCCACTGAAACATAAACAACTTGAATTTCTTAATTTTTCTTTTTTCTTTTTTTTTTCTCTATCTATATATTATGTACGATATATCTAGTTTCTTTTAATTCAACATCTTTAATGTTTGACTATAGTTTTCTGTATACCGCTACTCATTATTTGTATGTTCTATTTGCACATGTATATCTAATATAACAATTAAGGCTTGCAAAATTTATAAGATGCTTGTTATCTTCCTATTGTAAGCAATTTCCGTTAATAATAAATTGAAATTGAAATAAAATTGTTTTCAGATCGTAGCTTCGCCGAAATAGGCGGAAGAAGAATGGGTTCTCTTTCCTAGTTTGAATTCGATTTCATCGTGGTTCAGTTCAGTACCTGTTTAATGCGGTTTGACTCTCAGAGGCGATCTTGATTTTTTGAACGAGTGTTAGAACTTAAATTAAAGTCTACTCAATTGTTGATATAAATATTTCTGCCTATGCTTAATATGGTTGAGTCCTAGGCTGTATAAGCTCCAGGCCCAGATTCCCTATCCATTTTGCAGCCACCAGTTTAGCATACGAGTATATTAGAACCTAAACATGGGATTTGCATTTTTTTCCAGTCATCATTTGAGGGACAAGTAATTACGCATGTTGTTCAATGGCACTGCTTTGCAGTAGGGAGCTAGGAGCTGGGTCTGAAGGTATACCAGCCATAAGTAGATATATGAATGGAGTTGGTTATCCTTCACTGCCTGGTTGGTAAGCAATAAGAAGCGTCAAACATTTGTGCATATATTTTACTTAAAATCCCGCTCCTTTTTTCTTGGACACCAGCACCTCGGCCAGGAGAATCATTAAAGCTACTAAAGCGGCGTATTTGGCGTGGGCGCCGGGGTGCAGTGGTTAGTGCGTCGGACCACTAAATCCGAAACTAAATCCAGAAAACACTTAAAGTATTTTCACGGTCGCACCTCTCGCGAAAGTTTGACAAATATTCAAGGGTATTGTTGTCACGAAAAAGCTGCACCTTCTATTCAATTTAAAACTGTTTGATTTAGTTAGACATCTGATCCTTGATCAAATTTCGCTGCTATCTATATCAGCAGTATGCGTCACTGATTTGATGTCCAAAAAATAACAGAATTGTATTTTCAAAGTTATTATTCCGGCGGGGATAACGTGCAAATCCCTTAGCCCGTACACCAATCAAATTGGTATGCCGATGGTTTAAAAATATTAAATTGAGTGAATGCCGGAACTTTCGCTCCAAGTTCATATCTGCTATGCCATTGGGATACACGATTATTTTTTAAGTTGACGTTTATGCTATCGAGTTCTGCGCCAGAGAATGCATCAGAAGAAACCTCAAAGGATTACCCATAAACATTCTGTCAAATAGCCAAGTAATTTTAAAAGCTCTCAAGTCCTTCAATTTTGAGTTTAAGGTAGTTTCGAACTGTCTACAAATCCTACAAAAGTAGGATAAAATGACTGGGAACTGCATGAAAAGCAATATACAATATCATGCTGAGAATTTTATAAATTTCCCTAGCAATACTATATATAGTACAGTATATCGAAAGAGCTTCGTGTAACGAACACTGAACTGACTTCCGAACTGTTTAAAACTGGTTAATGGTCTCTATGAATCTTTATGATGTCTCTAGCATCATGAAAAAAATTGGTAAAAGTCAATCCGATACCTGTAGACTATTTCTTGAGGACACCAAAACCTCCCTCCCTTGCTCGAACCAGATATTATATCTTTCTCAGCTAAAAAAATTAAACGTTTTCTTGGAAGTCTTGATTTCAGCCAGGATACAAACACATGCTAATTTCTCCCAAAGGAATAACACAAAAAACCTCAATGTGGTTGAAGTGCTCTGAGA
Organism: Brachypalpus laphriformis; assembly: GCA_945910035.1. Taxonomy (NCBI): domain Eukaryota; kingdom Metazoa; phylum Arthropoda; class Insecta; order Diptera; family Syrphidae; genus Brachypalpus; species Brachypalpus laphriformis. The sequence goes on from OX246754.1 coordinate 254,920,003, forward strand.
GACCTCTATTTACCCTTGAAAAAAAAAAAAAAATACTTGAACTATATGGGAAAGTACATGGTTTAATTTTTCTTATATGAGATGTTTTTTTAAATCTACCATTTACTGTATCAAGTTTGACACTTTTTTTTTTGCGGGATAGGAAACGCTCGACTGGAGCACTCAGACGCACTGCACTGCTCCATTGTCCTACCAGAGACCTAAGAAAGCCAAGCAAGCACTTTAGTGATGAGGAGCTTACAGTACCAGCACTCACCACATCAGCACCGAGGATCTGTCACCTGATACGAGCAAAGGCCGGACACATGCAGAGATAATGTCCGCAGTGTCGTCGGTCTCTCCACAAACGTCGTATATTGTAGTGTCACTTAAATTCAGCATGTTAAGGTGCTTGGCGAAAGCGAAGTGGACTGTCAAGACGCCAAAAAGTTGCAGCAAGAATGCCGCTGATTTCTTACAGACGTCCGGGAGTATACTCGTACGTTTAGTCAACCTGCATCCTGGAGAGTCAAGCTACACACAATTGTACTCGTGAGAGACCCAATCGTCAACGGAAGCCCTAACCGAGGACGCTGGGAGACCCAACGCGAGTTCGGGACCTGAGAAAGCCTTCTCTTAGCCTTGTCTAGCATTCTCATCGAAGATCTCGTTCCGCAAGATCCCAGTGTGACCTGGGATTCAGATAAGAGACAGAGAATTCAGCCTTGCGACCGAGTTCAAAGATTTTTTGGTTTCACGAAGAATTTTGGAAGTGGGTGAAAGGTTATGCAATGCCTTAAGCGCAGTCCGGCTGTTCATGGCTATTCCGCTTGGAAAACATACCTAACCTAACGAGAAAAGAAGTCTTATGTTGTCGTCTTCCACGAAGACACCAGTGCCAGACCCTTCACTGATTTTGGAGCTATCCGTGAAAATACGACTACGTTCCATGGCTGGCTCAGACTCTAGATGAAGCCAGTCCTGAACGCAAGGAAAGTCGACTCTGTATTTGCGCATCAGTTGAAGCTCTGGTGTCATTGCGTCAGACGGCATATCCATGAGAGTAAGATTAGTGCTCAAGTTCCAGTGTGGAGTATACCAAAAACAACCCCGCGTATGACGATGGATGGCTTTGATAGTGCTGCCCATGATATAAGTATCAAGAGAAGAAAGGTTCAGTAAAGCATCTAAAGCAGAGCCAAGCGTACTGGGAAAAGCTCCTGTGCAGCTGAGACAAGCCGTCTTTGAAGTTTGGCGCAAAGGGCAGCTACATATTTACGCGAGAGCCCCTTCCACCAAACAACCGACGCATATGCGAGGAATGGTCTTATCATAGCCGTATAGATCTAGAGAACCAAGCATCATATCGATGAAAATACCTGTTGATATCAAGCGCGCATTCAATTCTGGCCACTAAATTTTGAAGTGCGGTCTCGCAGGATTTCCCACGCTGATAAGCATGCTGCCAAAGTGTAGAAATATATGCCAAAGTGTAGAAATATATGCCAAAGTGTAGAAATATATGCCAGCGCCAACCCATCAGTGAACATTTTTTTCAGAGTTGGCAACAGCTGATATATACCCTGTTGCAGCATAGCTGGATATATTCCATCGGTGCCAGGCGATTTGAAATCATCAAAAGATGGCACAGCATATTTGATGGCTTCAACTTTTACCACGGCTGATGCAATATACCAACTGCGACGAGTTTTCTGATTTAGCTCAATCTAAAAACCGGCCAAGGTGCGACCTATGGCTATCTGATTGCCTTTAAAGTGAGTCTACAGCAAAAGACTAAAAGTTTCAGCTTTCGTCTCAGTGAACTTGCCATCAGACTTTCTGAGTGACTCCGGTTTGGCCGGGTTGCCACTTTTGAGGAATTTAACCAACCTACTGGTTTCACCAGTGTCTCGATCTTTTCATAAAAATGTCAAAGTATAAGAAGCACTTTTCGAAAACCGCATTAACTTATTGTAGTCTCTTTGCTTCAATCTATAATAAAAATATCGGAGTCGCCCTCTGAATTCGTCTGGAGTCACCTGTTTAGAAGTTTTATGGTTTTGTTCCTAAGTGGCCATAGTTCAGGGCTCCACCAGGGAACTGGCACGTTCTGCAGGGGTTTCTTTATAGAACCAGTACTTAATGCTGAAATTACAGATTTTATTTATTGACTTACGAATACTACACATTTACATTTGTACACTTTTCTACGAACATTTTCGCGGAGTTATTTCTTCAGTGCTGGATAAAGCCTTCAAGCCGTTGAAGAGAGTCCGCATAAAATGATAGTAAAGGTTGCAATTGGATTAGTACAAAGCATCTTAATTCTTTTGCATAAATTATTCTAATAGATTTTCCGCGAAGCCGTAACGGCTTGTCGCTGAGATTGTCAGTTCGAAACATTTGGTAAGGACGCTAATGAGGTTTTGAACAGCATTCTCAATCTTTCGTTTCCTTCTGAATTTAGTTGGAATTTTGACAGATCTGTCCAGCTCTTCCCTTAAGTGCACCCAGTTGGTTTTCGTCCGATTCCTTCTCTCCTGCAAAGTTGTAGCTTCGCATTCGATACGGAAGACGATGTATCTATAGTCTGATAAGCACAACTCTGGCAGTACCCCTCAGTTAGTAATTGATTTCAAATACCTTTTAGATAGAGTCAAGTCAACTACCTCCTGCCTCGTTGTCGTAACAAAAGTTGGCTGAGAGCCAACATTGTCAGTTACCACACTAGGAGATAGTACACAGTCTAGGAGATGGTTTCCTCGTATGTTACATTTGCTGCTGACTAGTCAGCCGAGTGTCACTGTACTTTATGAGTTCGGCAACCACCTTCGGTGGTGGAGGCAGTACTGAATCATAAGGGAAGTAAGCTGATGCAACGTCTCGGAAAATGGGCTAGAGGGTGTGGACTATACGTAAACCCGGATAAAACAGAATTGGTACTTTTCAGTAGAAAATACAAGATACCACCCTTCAAACGGCTTAAGCTAGCAGGGGTGGAGCTTTCCCTTTCGGATCGCGCCAGATATCATGGTATAATGTGTTACGGGAGCCTGTTGGTAAGCCAGGAATCGAGAAATGATTCCTGCCACCAATCTGAAAGAAAACAACAAAATCTTATTAAGGCGAAAATGTAAACAAATGTGATTCGAGGTTATCTGCTGGGCAATCCTCATAATTGTTCAGAAGATACCTCTCACACAAAATAGTCCATACTTACCTAGACACCTGGTTGCTACCTCACCGCTAAAAGAAAAATAAATCCATAGTTAGTAAAAAAAATAAAAATAAAACTATAAATAAAAATTCGTACTTACTGCCATCCAGCACGATCCATGGAGTTTTGACAGCTGGGGCGATCTCTCTCCTCCGTATAAACTCTGTGGCAAAATACTTCCCTTTTCTGCGGGGTATTACGACTAAGCCCCATTCACATTAGTTAGCTTTAAAAGTCCCCAAAAGACTTAACGTTATGTAGGTATGTAGATCATTTTTGTGTTATTATTATCACCTCTACGTTTTATTGTATTTATTTTAGATAAGGTTTTATTAATGTAGTGTTAGTCTATTTATGCCATAGTGGTTAAATAAACTGAACAAATGTAGTCATTGTGACCGGACATAAGAGGCTAGGGATATTGGAAGGTAAAGGTAATTTCAATGTCCCGAATGAGTGAGAGCAAAGAGAGGTGAGAGAAGTAGAACAAAGAAAAAATAAGATAAACGGGTTGAGGAAAGGAAGAACAGATGGTGGGCCAAAGAGAATTGACCGGCAAGTCACTTGCAGTTTTTTTTAAAGCAAGCAAGCGGTCGATGTCCTAAGGCAACGTCCCCCACAGTGGCAGCGGTCTTTCTTTTATAAAACAACAGTGAGTGAAATCTCACTCGCAGGAGTTTTAACTTTCAACTGAAGGGTGAGTTGGCACTGCGATTTAAAAGGCGCAGGTTCTTCAAATTTTTATTTTAGATACCTCGATTTCCCCAAATCAATACCCATAGGTGTCCCCTTACATGGTTTCTTCTCTACAGAATTACTTGGGTAGTGGGTCGAGTTACCGCGGTAAAGCGGCAACCGTAACGGCTTTAGAAGAAGATATAAAGGCGGTAGTATATTGTAGCGGTGGATTCGAGGTACCGGAAAAGCGGGTAGTGGTACGGTTTACCAAAACGTACATATATACACGTACACGTACATACACACACAAAACCAAGGACGAGCCGACTCATTTACAACAAGGAGCACCTATTGAACAACACAAAGCACACAAACTACAATAATACAACAGCGACAAATGAACCTCTACGGACAACAGGAGGAGCCTGGGTGCTCGATCGCTACAGTGCCCCAAGGGTGTCCCTGAATCTACACTTAACGCCCAGGAGGGTGCTCCGTGGGACAAGAAGTGATTGAATTTTTTTTAATTAAAAGTGGATTTTTTTTTATGGAGTCTAGTGTTAAGATTAGTTTAGTTTAAATTTGTTTGTTAAGGTTAGGGCTCTCTGCTTTTAATTCTGTTTTGGTGCCCGATTTCAGGAAGAAAGAAAAAAGGATCATTTCTTGTGCTGCCGGCAGGACAACGGGGGATTCCCAAAAAAAAAAACCGTGAGTAGTTTAAGTTAACCTTAAGTTTATTTTTATTTTTTTTTTATTTTTAGCTTTAAGAGCAGAAAGAGTGTTAGTTTTTAGTTTTTATATTTTGCCTAAGTTACAATATATAATAAAATAGTTTACATAGTGATGTTAAATTTAGTGAGTTTTTGTGATCCTAAAGCTATGAGTAGGAGTAGGGTTCCTCTTTGCTAGTGATGTGTGGGTGACGGGTCCTGCCGTCCTTCTATGGACGGACAATGACGTATCGGGACAATTACGAACGCTGACGACATGAACTGACGACAAACTTACAGCAGTGATCGGAAGGTACTTCGAGCGGCGATCTCTCACAGAAATCCGGCCGGAGAGATACCAATTGGTTTGCGTCGCAAGATGTTAAGGGTGGGCTGGCCAACCTTTGCCATTAACATCTGGCATGCCACGGGTTCTTGACGAACCTCTACCTGAGAGAGACCGTGGAAATGAGGCGTTGCGCGATAGGGTAAGGTAGAGTAGTTTTAAGGTAGTTTAGGGGTAGTTTTAGGGTTTATTTTAAGTTTTAGGTTAGTTTAGGCTTAGTTCGCGTTTTCTATTCCGCACTTTCTCTCGGGTATAGGCATAAGTTCTTGGACATGGTTTTCTTTCTTCTTTCCTATCTTTTTCTTTTGTCCGTCCGATGTCTGATTAGGGTTTAGATTTCTTCTTCTTTTAGGTTTAGGTTTATCTTGGCATGGTTTTTCTGTTTGTTGAGTAGGTGTGTATGGTGGGGTTGGCAAAAACCACCCCGTCCGACGAGCTGAGCCGAGCAACCGCAAGCATGCCGCCGCCCTCCTCACCTGCACCGAAGTTGCCTCCGTGGCCCTACCCTTGCTCACAACAAATGCTGGACAGGAAACTAAATTGGAAACTTAACATACAGGAACGAGTCCACAAAGCTTATAATGCTCTCTTCATCTGTAAGTGTACCGCGGGGGAAAAAATGGGGCCTGAAGTCCGCAATGATGCTATACATCATGATAGTCAGACCCATCCTTACGTATGGGGCTATTGTGTGGTGGAAGGCAACGAACACACGGGATATGTTGGCCATGGTACAAAGAACAGCTTGCATTTTAATCACAGGTGCTCTACGCACAACACATACGGCTGCACTCGAGATCTTTCTGTATCTTTTTCCATTAGACCTATAAATTAAATTTCAAGCGGGCAACAGTGCACTTCGGCTCACTAAAGTTGGTCTCTTCAAGACTAATAATATAGAACATAGCTCCATTCTCAAGGAATCATTTCCCCGACGAATCGGACGATATCCTTGGCACCTTAGACATCGACACACCATACGAAGTATTGTATCCTATTAGAGAGGACTGACGAAGGAAGACAGTTGGTTCTGAGACCAGTGAGGGCACGGGGTCAGGTATCTACTCGGGAGACACGAACCTACAGGTGGCCCTGAGACTTCCGGACACATGCAGTGTGTTCCAAGCAGAGGTTCTAGTTGTACATAAAGCTGCGGAATTACTTGAGATAGGATGAAGATCTGATAAGAATATCGCCATCTACATTGACAGTCAAGCTGCGCTGAAGGCGCTAGAATCTTACGTCACGAAATCTGAGATAATCAGGAATTGCCGCACAATACTTAGGGCATTATGTACGCCGAACCGAGTCAGAATATGTTGGGTACCTGCACACTGCGATATCGAAGGCAACGAGCAAGCCGACGCGCTGGCTAAAAGAGGAGCGGGGTTCCCACGTAGTGACATAATTGGTGGCATTAAACCACCACGGTGCGTGGCTAAGGGAATTGTTGGAGCAGAATGTCGTCATCATCATCATCGTCATCAGTAGCATCAACGTAATGAACTTTCAACCTTACGTGAATTTCCATGTTTGAATTTGGCGCTTAAGTTAGACCAATCACCATATTTTTTGTATTGTTCAATTCGCCACAAATTTAAACTTTTATAAAAATAACGTAAATTCTCTCTCAAGCGAAAGAATCTGTTATTTGTAATTTGTATAAAAAACCCTCTTGAAAATAAAGCTTTTGTCAATTAATAGTCAAAAACCCTTAGGGGAAACTCTGCTCGTTTCATTCCAATTTCGTTCGTATTTTTCGCTACTTTCGTCGTCACTATTGGGTTAAAACCCAAAAGGTTTCGCTCTATCGTTTTTCGTGGAACTCATCGGAGTTCAAGTTCCGCATCCGTTTGGCAATCGGTCAAACGCAACAACCAGGATCTTCCTATTCCTTGCAAAGGGTCAAATAGAGGTCCCGCGGTTGACGGTCGGAAAGTATCCGCTCGTTCAGGAATTATTCGTCACAGAATCGTTGACACGGCTAATCTAAGATGGTCAAACTTAGATGGTCACAGGGTGTCTAAGGCCAAACAATAGAGCGCGACCGGCTCAGTTGGTATTGCTACGTTCAAAGAAGAGATCATTTGAACCCTGTTAAAAAGGCAATATCAATGCACGTTCCAAAGACATCGCGATGTAGGAAAGGCAGGCCTATAAACGCCTGGATCAGACAAATGCGACGACATCGGCATTTCATTGGCCTCAGTAACCGAGTGATCTAAAATCGGCAGGCCTGGAAAAAAAAACGTAGAAGAGGTGAGGTCCTTGAACCATAACAAGGATCTCTTCAAATTTTGTAGGGAAATTAATTTCTTGGGGGAACGGGTTTAGGTCTTCTGCCGTGAAGGTTTCCTAGGAATCGCAATGGGCCCACCTTGGTGCCTAGTGTTTTATGATTACCTCATAGCCCTACCTAACCTAACCTAACCTAACTTAACCTAAGCTGATGCAACGATGAAGGTTTTCCAACTTCTATTCGTTTCGTACCTCACTGCTGCAGCAACCAAGCCCTGTCCACAAAATTGTCCAAGCTTGGTTACTGAGAGGAAATTCGTCATAATTAGACAAGCTCTCGGTCTTTTAGATCGCTCGTCACATACGAGTAGCACAGTTACTCCACGAACATCTCCAAAGCTATATATGCGCTTGTTCCACATGTGTGGTACCTGGATATATGTTATGTGAGGTTTTTTACGCACCACGAAAAGTTTACTACTTGAGAGAGCGGTAGCAGCCTTGGAGTGATGCTAAAGTTTGTAGGCATGTTCGTAGAATGTGAATTCTTTATTGCTCACCTTCATTATATGCGGCCATCCATTACCACTTTTTGGTAGCATTTTTGTATAAAGCTCAATTCTTATATATATATAATTATATAACTATATATAGTTTTTTTAATAATATGGCAACGTTGCTCATCATAGTAGCCAGTCAGCGAGTTTTGTTTAAAATATCGTTCGAACTCTTGAATTCTTAAATGCCCCATGTCTAAGTAGATTTCATTATCAGACCGAACTATACTATGTACGAGTGTACGCTCATATGTATGTACTCGCATAACCATTTGTACGTCAAGTAGATAATAAAATTCTCCATCTGCTTCATTCACCCTGAACACTTCCATTACATTTCAATCACCCACTCTGGAATCAATCGAATTCCCCAAATTATTCTCTCTACCACATACTTAAAATGAAAATGCGAAGCAAAAAGGACGAGAGCTCAGAACGTCTTACACGACGATGTTAAGGAAAATTCGCAAAATTTCATTCAATGAACTCAATTATGCGATTCGTTCATCTCGATATATGGCAGACAAAAGCCTAATCACGTACCTGGTCTGAGAGATGGCCCCTCATACACTTTCCTTCGATTTGGCTCCATGGGTTATTTGGCAGCGCACGTGAAGGAGAAACACTTGCACACATGAACACAGAATTTCGCCGATAACAAGGATAATGAGTTTTTTATTATTTTTATTCTCTCATCCAAATGTGAGTTCGTACGTGGATGTAGCACATCGCCCCCACTGACTGCAAATGCCAGCCAAGAAGATACATAATGGTGTAGTAACTTCTTTTTGTTGTTGTCGTTCATGGTATGGGCAGATGGAGATCGCTGTCGCTCTTCCAACAAGGCGAAGAGCCTAGATCCACAGTATTGCACGTCACACATAAAGTCCTGCCACAATAAACTCCCGGACGAATTCGGGACTCGGCAGGAAGGTGGCTACCAATGCCTTCATGTGTGTCTAATACATTTTCTATGCGAAGAGATATTTACTTCTTTAGCAATGAATAAATCGATGTAACGTACGAGAGTGCCAAACACAATGGAACTCTGAAGGCGTTGTACGAGGATTGGCAAATGAGAAAGGAAACACCAGGCACACCGCAAAAGGTCTGAAAGCATCCATCTATTGAAGGATACGAGGATACGTGCTCATGAAAAAATTGTCTTATTATCATTATCGTCTATTATTTTTCTTTCTGTTGGGTTTAGCGCGAAGGATGGGAATTGAATTATTTGGAAGTCTAATCGGAGTCGTTTCCTTTTTTTCACTCCGAAATTGATGTCGAAGGAGGAAGATTTTTGATGCAAGTCGTGACTTTGTGCTAAGATATTGAAATTAATAATGTGCCGAAGGATTTTTCGTTTGGTATAGTCAAAGAATTGAGCAAATAAATTTAGATATCTCCCGGTTTTGAAATGCGGTGCGATATAGCCTTCATTAAAATTGATTTGTGATTTAATGGTTTGGAAACAGTTTCAATGAAATTTAATAGCGTACTCGTATATTGTAACGAAGTGTTACAATTTTGTCGGCTCCATTGTGTTCTACTTTTACGGCCGCCACTATCCACAGCTGGTTCAGCACAAACAACAACATCTGGCGATCATCACGCCACCCGAGCATGACCACTTCTCTCAATCCCTTTAGCCAAGTTGTTTGCCAAAGTAAATTACAATCGCTTTTATAATTCACGTTTACTTTATACAGATATTTATATAAGGGGGAGATTGAGAGATGTTTTCAGCAGAGTCTGCTCAACTGTTACTACTTACTTATGTCCTGTATCCCCTTGTAGCTCCTAGGGCCTCTACTACGCCTACGCGCCATCGTGTACGGTTTCTGGCAATGTGTCTGAGTTCTCCCCAACTTTTCCCCAACTGCCGTGCCTTCTTCTCGACTTTCTGCGCCATGTTCTCTTCGGACCGCCAGGTCTTCTGCCATCCTAAGTTAAAGGGTTCCATTGCATAGCGTGGTTCGCAATGGAACTGTTACCCTTACGGAACGTGTGACCAATCCACTGCCACTTCCGCCGTTGGATGGTTGTGCCTATTGGTTCCCGACCCGTTCTCTCGCAAAGGTGTTCGTTAGAGATACGATTGGGCCAGAAAATCCGTAAGATATTGCGCAGACACCTATTAATGAACGTTTGCAGCTTTCTGGTGATAGTAGTGGTCACTCTCCACTTGCTGCAACCATATAACAGCACGGATTCAACGTTGGAGCGGAACAGTCTTATTTTGGTGCTCAAACTGATTGCATTACAAATACAAATATTTGTTGCAACAGCACTTTAAAGTGCCAGGGCCTAGTTTCTCGCAACCACTCATGTTGTGTGCGTTATATTTTTCACAAGAATGGAAGGGACCTAAAGTTTAATGCCGAATCCGAACGGCGATTTGAGAAGCTTTTTCGTGACAACAATACTCTCGGATGTTTGTCAGACGCTCGCGAGAGGTGGGACCGTGAAAAACTTTTTGGTATTTTCTGGGATTCGAACTTAGAACCTCATGCGTAGTGATCCGACACACTAACCACTTACGCCACGGCGCCCACTGATTGCATTGCTTCGCCATATTTTGGACAACATCCCGAACGCGGACTTTGCTTTGGCGATCCTGTTGGCTATATCCAGTTCGGTTCCACCATCGGTCGAGACAATACTCCCAAGATACTGGAAATCCTTTACTCTCTCTACCAATGCGTATTTGAGCCGATGAGTTTGTTCCAAGGCTGATAATTATAGTTTTTGCCGTATTAATTTTCAGCCCGACGACGCCTGCCTCCCGCCCCACATCTGCTGTCATTTGCTGGAGGTCCATAATTCTGTGAGAGAGTAAGCATATATCGTCAGCGTAGTCAAGATATTTCAGTTGAGATGTAAGAGTCTATCGAATTCCTACGTTTCCCGTCTATAAAGCTGCAAGAAACACATCGCTAATCACCAATAGGAATAATATTGGTGAAAGGATACAGCCTTGTCTTACCCCACTTTTGATCTCAAATTCCTCAGACAACCTTCCTCTGTGATATTTGGAGCCTTCATATGTAGCTTTGATAATAGCAATTAGTTTATCTGGGATACCTCTCCTGCGTAAGGCACGCCAAATAAACTCCCTGTTGACACTATCGAACGCATTCTCAAAATCGATGAATAGCAGGTGGAGTGGCGATCGTTATTCAATGCACTGTTCGATGATAATCCGCAGGGTGTTGATGTGGTCGACACAGGAGGATCCAGGACGGAAAACTGCTTGTTCGGCATCGAGTGTATCATCGAGATGTTGTTTGATTCGCTCCAGGATGATTTAAGCTATTATCTTAGCTACCGCAGCCAGCACGCAGATACCCCTCCAGTTTCCACACTCCATTAAATTTCCTTTTTTAGGAAGCTTGACGATCATTCCCTTTTTCCACTCGTTAGGAAAGCTCTCAGCTTCCCAAGCTCTCTCTATAAGTGGAAGCAGAAGCTCAGCCGATGTTGTGGGCGCTGCTCGTAAGAGCTCTGCTGGAATACCATCAAGTCCCACCGCCGTGTTGGTTTTGAGTGCCTTGATCGCGATAGTGATCTCATCATTATTGGAAGTCGTGGTGCGTATTCGGGAACTTTTCACCTCGGGCATCTCAGTCTGATTTGGGAGCTTATCGCTAGCGAATACGCCGTTCAAAGCCGCAGCAAAATGCTCCTTCGATCTCTTGAGCTCGTCCTCATCCGAAATGAGCAAGGAGCCATCTAGGCTTTTCACTGGGTGTTGGGTGGAGCTGCGACCACCTGTCAGCTCTTTGGTGATTCTGTAGACGGTTCTGCTGTCACACCTTCGTGCAGATTCTTCTGCTGAAGTCAGCCAGCCAGCGCGTTGATATAGCTGCACTTATCACGTCGCACGCTACGCTGAACTTCTCTCACCGCCATGCGATATAAGGACTCTAGCTCACTCCTCCCTGCTGCTGGAGTAGCTGCAACGCGAGCTTTCAGCTGTTTTCGTTCGTCAATCCGTCCCCAGGTATCCTCTGAAAGCCACGCCCTATGTCTTCCCTGCGATCGACCGACAATTCTTTCGGCACCAGATGTAAAAACATTTTTCACAGCACACCAATGGTCTTGGATGATTGCGGGCATTGAGCTGCTGATTGCTTCCACACCTTGCGAAAAGTGCTCCCTTAGTTGTTGGCGCACTGAGGGATCGCCAAGTCTATCGATGTTGAACCTGGGCATTCTAGTGTTGTCACGGGATCTTCGAACTACAGCAGTGAGTAGTTGGAGAGTAGCTATCATAAAGTGGTGATACTATCCCCACATCTGCCCCTCTCCTGTTTCGGACATCCAGGAGACTACTTCTAAAGCGGCGGCTGATGGCAAAATGGTCAATTTGATTCGAGGTTGCTTGCCTGTCATTGGAAACACAGCTGACTTTCTGGCAGGTCTTGCGCTTAAGCTCGGTGCCACCTATCACAAGGCGGTTGGCGTGCAGATATCTACAAACCTTTCGCCGTTGTCATTGCGGTTGCCTAGTCCATGCTTCCCGATTACATGTTTGAGCCCTTCGTTGTCGTTGCCTACCTTGGCATTCAAATCCCCCATCACTCTGACAATGTCACCATTTGGTGTTGTGTTGAAGACGGCACTTAAAAGATTGTAGACGCTCCCCTTTTCGTCCTCAGACGAACTATTCGTTGGGGCGTAACACTGTATGATGGTGACACATCGTACTCTAGTCCAGAACCTGGCCGTCATAATCCTATCACAATGAGGCTGCCAGGAAATTAGGCCCTTACGTGCTTTTGTTGTTAACAGAAGTCCGACTCCATATTCCCGCGGACTTCCGGATGGTGTTCCAGAATAGAGTAGTTCAGTGTTACGCGTTGGGGACTGGTACTCGTCCGCTTCTAACCATTTTATTTCACTTACCGACAAAATGTCCAATTGATATCGCATGAATTTTTTTTCCAATTGAAGGAATCTGGCATTATAAGGACCTTCGCTTCCCGAGTCGAGGAGCGTCTTTACATTCGAGAAACCTATCTTTGTCCGGGTACAATAGCCAAAAGTCGTCAACATGTGTTCAGTCTTTATTCGAGGCATAGTGTCGGTTTCTGTAGCGAGCTGGTTTCAGTAACGCAGGTTGCTGGCTCACGTTACCTAGTCTAGAATCAAGGCCCTAGACAACCCGCGCTTGCAATTTCAGCCTACACGTATACGTATAGTTGCGCGGGGACCACCACTAGGAGGTAAATTTAATTTAATTAGCTTAATACAAGCTGTAAAGAACTTAAATCATTGGTCCTTCTAGAGCCGCGAATTCAGATAAACGGGCAAAAGAATTTATTGTGTGAACATTATGCAGTGTGTGTGTGAAATTTCCTTAAAATAAATTTAACAAAAAGAAAGAAAAACAAAACAACAAAAAAAAAAAAAACTTAAAACCAGAAACATAACAATTACAACAAAAATTTTTTTTGACAATTAAAGTGGTGAAAAAAGGTGCAAATCGGGTTCCCGCGTCGTGTAATAGAATTTGTCTCAGTTTTGCGGAAATTTTGAAACCGCTACAATTTCACCGGTGGAAAAGTTTTCCACAGCAACGGATTCACCGCTTCAACAGTGCAGCGCACCATTGGACTCATCACACCCGTTACGACCGCTGCCGATTCACCGCTGCTAATACACCGGTACAATTTCACCGCTGGAACAGTGGTATTTTGCGGTACAGTGGCAATTCACCGTCGATTGCTGGGAACTAGAACTGGAATATCAAATTCTTTCCTGGGAATAAATTTCACCTTTCAGTTCCCTATCGCTTTCTGGTATCTGACATAAAAGTTCATCAGAATTGCTAGTCCACTTTCGCAAATTGAACCCTGCAGAGGAAAGTAATTGCCTAACCTGATCTCTCTTTACCAGACCTTCTTCGACCGAATCTGCACCTGAAATCAGATCATCAACGTACATATCTTCAACGACTGCCCTTGCGCCGATGGGATATCTGGCCTCTTCATCTGACGCCAGCTGCTTAAGTGTACGGATAGCTAGATAAGGGGCGCAGGAAGTGCCGAATGTCACTGTTTCTAGGCGGAATGTTCGTATTGGATCTTGGATTCTATCGCGCCACAGAATCAACTGGTAATAAGTGTCGGGAGGATCTACACGCACTTGCCTATACATTTTTTCGATGTCGGATGTAAAGGTGAATTTGTGTTTCCTCCATCTCATAATAATATCTGTAATATTGTTTTGAACTTTAGGACCTACCAACAAGTGCTCGTTCAAAGACGTTCCGTCTGATGTTTTGGAAGCTGCATCAAATGCGACACGGAGCTTGGTGGTGGAACTGGACTCCTTGAAGACAGCATGGTGAGGCAGAAAATAGTGGTAGGGTGTTGCAAGTACCCCGTCCGTGCTGACATCAACTTCTTTCATCTGCCCAAGCTGTGAGTATTCCTTGATGCACGTCTTGTATTGCTGGTGTAGTGTTGGGTTTATCTGGAAACGTCTCTCCAGTTGAAGAAACCTACGCAAGGCGCCTTCCTTCGAGGATCCAAGCGCAGGATGACTTCCTTCCCTAAATGGTAGGGATACCTGAAAACGCCCGCTCGACGTTCTTTTCGTTCGTGAAATGAAGTGCTCTTCACAGGCTTTATCCTCACGTGCTTCGTATTTTGCAAAAGGCGCTTCCTCAACCTCCCAAAACCTCCGAAGTTGAGCCTCCAAGTCGACAACCTGGACGAAACTTTGTACACTCCTGGGGTGTTCGGTTGGTATTCGACCTAGGACTATCCATCCAAGCTCTGTCCTTTGGGCGATTGGTGTCGTTTGTTCCTCGGCTCGAGAGATTTCCGGAAGCACTATTTCACTATATACGTCGCTGCCCAAAAGAAGATCTATCTTCGCCGGTTTGTGGAAGAAAGGATCTGCCAAAGCCAAACCTTTTAGATGGTTCCATTTATTGGAAGTCAGCTGATTGGCCGGGAGAAGCCCAGTGAGTGATTTGTACACAAGTGCTCGGGTGCAGGATTCAAAACTCGAGGTAAGAGACCCGAATGTTATATCTACATAACTATGACAAGCTCCACTACTGACCTTCCCTAGCCCTGACACCTCAATAAATGTTCGTCTTGATTTTAAGTTGAGTGATTGAACTGCTGCTTCTGTTATGAACGTTGCCTCAGACCCTGGATCAACCAACGCTCTTAGGTGCAGAAACGTTCCTGTGGCAGACTTGACCTTGACTAACGCAGTTGCTAAAAGAACCTCGGAACTCGGCTGATGCCAGCTGTGAAAGGTGTTCACTGTTGGATTGTTGACGTCCTGCGAACGATCGGTGAGTGTGAAAGCTGGTACGTGAGGTTTAAGTGCTGAGACCTGATACGAATGTGTTTGATTTGGAGTGGGTAAGGGTTGTGTGTTATTGTGTGAATGTACTTCTGTATTGTGTGGGTTGCGAATGGACTGTATGGAATTGTGTGCTGAGTGAGTTGATGACTGGGCTATGGGTTGTGTGTGTGAATGTGGATGTGTATATGTATGAGAGTTACCAGGCTGATTGTGTGTGTGGGTTGAGTTGGACGAGTGAAGAAGAGAATTGTGAGGTTGTTAACAAAAATAACAACGAACCCTGCTAGGACACTGTTGAGTGGAGTGGCTATATGCCAGGCAGTTCTCGCAAACTCCTATCCTTCTAACTATACCCTGTCGTGAACTGGTATCCATTTTCAGGAATTGCCTGCAAGTGCGGAGTGCATGTTGTCCCTTGCGACACACCTTGCAGCTAAATTCATCCCTATTCTTCGACCTTAAGTGAAATGAGTTGGCCCTTGCAGAATTTGAAGTTCTTTGGATAGAGTTCTTATTCCCTGCCAACTGCGTTTGCTGTCTCTGCTCGTCCACCGGTAAAGTAAGCACTTCATCACGAACTTGATTGTTGCTCTACTGGCCCAAGCCAACATTTGAGCAGTCAGTAGTTTCCCGATCAATCGCAATGCAGGTCCCCAAAAAAAGAAGAACGAAGAACTCGGTTTCCAAGGAAATTCATTTTCTGTTCACCTTCCTGTGGTGACTGGGCGATTTATCTCGCGTTTGCTACTAACCATAGCCGGTCTGTCGTACAATATATTTCCCTTCGTCTGGGAGAAGCATTGTGGCTTCTAGTAAAGCGGATTTGCCGCACTCCCTCCTCCTTAGCCAGCGCTTAAAGCGGACTGGATCACTTGCAAGCATGCCCATAAAGCGGATTGAAACACCGAAAGACGAACCATACCAGAGCCCACCTAAGGACGACCGAGTTTAGGATTAAGGTAGCTTAAGGTATACATACCGAACTGTTCAGAAGTTGTTAGTAATAAATTACTTGGATTGTTAATGGAAAATATTGTAATAGATCTCTGTTTAAATAAAGTAGCTCTTTCCCAAAGTTTAGGGTATTTCTTTGGGTTGACCTGGAACCTCAACCTTCGAATACAAATACCTTTGCGATATGTATGTGCTCAACTGGACAATATTACGCCACCACATACGTTAGATTATAGTTTCCTAGTTGCTTGCTAATAAAGCTTTTCATGTTTTTACGAGACCATCATTTCCATCATTGTCGTTCTGCTGCTCCTAGCACGTCGTACTAAATCGCAAAGAAAAATAAGAATAATTTCGACCCATAAGGTTGAAAAATTGATTTAATCCTTCAGATTATCAGTTCGGTGATAAATAGAAACGCAGCTATAGATCTGAAAATAAGATCTTCTGGCAGATCATCTGCCTACTCAGAGAAAGGAAGTTGAATACAGTCGAAGGAGTCAAATCCAAAGGTAAAAAGTGCAGATGGAGTGAGCTCTTTTTAGAGTTGTGCAATCCCGAAAAGGGCACGGATGATAATAGAGTAAGACGCTTTGGCAATCAAATCTCTAAAAGTTGGCAAAGAATACTCAAGCCTTTATGTAACCAGGGAATGTAGTGGCTCTCGCGTGTTATTTGAGCGACCTGGGAATGCGGGAAAGCACCTCAGGATGATGCACTGTGATGATTGTCCCTCTTCTAAGTCTCATTGAAAAAGTCTTTTTTAGCAGAGGAAGAGTAAATGACAAAGCAAGCACAGATACCTGTAGAGATGAAAATGGAAACCTCGTAGTAGAATAACAGTCGGTGCTGAGAATACGGAAAAATTACTTTTGCAAACTGTATAACGGTGACGAAGACCAACATCCCGCTGTCAGGCAGAATGAACAATTCAACATAGATGATGATAATCAAGATTGATGTCCACCTGAAAAAAGCGATATGAAGATAGCAATATCCAAGCAGAAATCTAACAAGGCTGCTGGGACTGACGCCTTATCGGCCGAACTTTTCAAGGTAGAGAACATCATCATCTAGAAGATTTGGTCAGATGCCTGATGAATAGAATCACAACATCGTTGGGCCGATCCACAAGAAAGGAGACCCCTTCAACTGCGCCAATTATAAAGACATCAGTGTTCTCAACATTGCATACAAGATCTTTTTGTGGCATTGCGTGAACTCCTAAAACATTTTATCAACAGCCTGATTGGCCCCTATCAGTGCGCTTTCAGGCCAGGAAAGTTCACCATCGATCAAATCTTCACACTTCGCCAGATCCTTGAGAAAACTCAAGTCCAAGTCGATACTCATCATTTCTTTTTCGATTTCAAGGTCGCTTGTGACAGCATCTATAGAGAAGAGCTATATAGGGATACGTCTAGTTTTGACATCTCTGGCAAATTTGTCCGTCTGTGCCGGATGACGATGGAGAACGCTCACTGCTAAACCAAGGTCGCTAATAAACTCATCGAGACCTTTGAAGTCAAAAAAGGTTTAAGACACGGTGACGCGCTGTCATGTGACTTCTTTAAGATTGTACTTGAACGGATTGTGGGCAACTCACAACCCAACATCGAGGCACAATCTCTCAAAAGTCCGTACAACTGCTTCCATATGCCGACGACATTGATATTATTGAAAGAACTCAGCGGGCTGTCACCGAAGCCCTACAAGGACTGCCTAAAAATATATAAGGAGTCCATCAGAATGGCCAAAAAAACAGGGCCGGAAAAATTACTGCCAGTCTATCGAGTCCCTTAAAGAATCCGCAAGGCTCAGCAAAATTTTGTCCAAAGGGCATAGCAACCCGTCCTTTCTTAAAAAGACGGATGGAAGCTGGACGGGTTCTTCTGCGGTATCTCTGGAACTCCTGATGAGTACTCACTTCCCAGGCTGCAGTGAGATTAGAGTAGAACAAGCTAGTTCCACCTGTACGCCACTGGCAGCTTGGAATAACATCACAAACATTATTACGGAGGATAAAGTCTCCTGGGCTATATATAGCTTCTCTCCCTATAAGTCACCTGGCCCTGACTGCATCATGCCTATTATGATGCAGAAATTGCAAGACATAGCAATTCCCTGGCTATTACCGATTTATAGGAGTTGCTTAAACCTAAGCCATGTTCCCCAAACCTGGAGACGTGTCAAAGTGGTTTTCATCCCCAAGGCGGGCCGGCGAGGACATGAATCCGCGAAGGATTTTAGACCCATAAGATTGTCCTCGTTTGTTTTGAAAACTTTAGAACGTATCCTAGACTTCCATATCCGCCATAACCTGAGTTCTCCACTGTCGAAATCCCAGCATGCGTATCTCAAAGGGCGGTCCACAGAAACTGCTTTTCATGAGGTCGTGCGTACAGTGGAAAAAACTCTTCATTACAAAGAATATACTCTCGCCACATTTCTTGATATAGAAGGAGCCTTCAACAATATTTTCACTGAATCTATTCAGGAATCTCTCACCGAGTTAGGTGTAGAAGGCTTTATTAGCCAATGGATAGTTTCTATGCTCAGTACTCGTATAATCCAAGCAACACTAGGCAACAGTAGTACAACTAAGACGGTAAACAGAGGAACTCCACAAGGCGGAGTAATCTCCCCCCTGCTCTGGTTAATGGCGATCTATAAAATCTTGGTGCGACTTGATAGGAAGGGTTTTAAGGTGGTTGCGTACGCGGATGATATGGTTATACTAGTATCAGGAAAGTTCCTCTCCACGATAAGTCAACTCATGGGGAGGGCTCTGGATAAGGTACACTCATGGGCTACGAGCTGTCCGGAGAAGACTGAAATGATGATGTTTACCACTAAAACCAAGGTACCGGCATCCATGAGCTGGCCAGGCGAGGGTCGGCCCTTAACGGCTCTCTAGCAGAAAGAGTCGACATTCCGCTTGGTGCCGTTAAGGGCTATATTCACCTTCACTTCCTCCAGCTAGCCAATCGCGGGTGGAACAACCTCACAAACTGTGTCATATCTAGGAAGACGTGGCCCAGTTTCAACAAACCCAGGTCAAAAGAGTTACTAGGCTATTATCACAGGCCACTGGCCAGTTGGAGACCATGCGGCCAAGCTTGGTATCCCCCACAACACCTTTTGTAGGAGCTGCAAGGATATTAATGAGAAAGAATCTCTATGTCATTTCCTTTGCAGATGTCCGGCCCTGGCGAGGATCAGACAACAAACAAAATGCTACAAAATGCGTTATTGTTATAATTCATTTACTTAACTCCAATCGATGAGCGAAATTTTTCAAATTTTTCTTTGCTAAGTGCTTTTGTAAATATATCAGCGTTTTGAAGTTCAGAAAGTACATAGTTGATTGAAAAATCACCTCTTTCGTATCTTTCGCGAATGAAGTGATAACGAACATCTATATGTTTCGTCCTTTTGTGAAACTCCGGGTTTTTAATAAGCCGGATTGCCCCTTGGTTATCCATATTCAAGACTGACTCGCCAACTCCACCTGGAACCATCTCAGAGAGTAATCGCTGCAACCAAATCATTTCTTTAACTGCCTGTGAGGCAGCCACGTATTCTGATTCTGTAGTCGAAAGTGACACACATTTCTGCCTCTGCGATGACCAAGCTAACGGCCCATTGCCAATGGTAAGGATAAAACCAGAGGTAGAACGCCTGGTAGTTGAATCACCAGCATAGTCAGCATCACTGAAACAGATTAAAGAAAGACATTTACTTTTTTCAAAATGTATACCAATTTGTCTGGTTCCACTGATGTACTTCAGAATTCTCTTAACGGCATTGACTTGAACTCGGGTCGGTGCATCTAGGTATCGAGAGACCACTCCCACTGCAAATGCAATGTCCGGTCGAGTAGCCACTGCCAAGTACATAAGGCATCCCACAGCTTCTCTGTATGGAAACTTTGCGACTTCTGGAAACAAGGATTCTGCATGCGAACAGGCCTCAGCAGGAGTTGAAACTGATTTACAGGAGTCCATGTTGAATCGCCTTAAAATTCTGTATACATACCGCGTCTGACTAGCGTGAATCGCTTCATCATGCTTCCTTGTCACCTCCATGCCTAGAAACCATTCAGCGTCCAATGTGGTGATCTCGAAATGTGTTTTTAAGAAATCAATCAGGTTCAAAGCGTCCTCTTTCTTCTGTGCAGCAACCAAACCATCGTCAATGTATATTGCAAGGATCATCCGGCTATTGGCATCATTTGACACGAACACACACGGATCCATCATGGTGGGTTTCAGATTAAACTTCATCAGAACTGCAGTGAGTTTCTTATACCAACACCGAGAAGCCTGTTTTAACCCATAAAGGCTCTTTCTGAGTTTGCAGACCCTCCCAGAACCATCATCGAAACCTTCGGGTTGTTGCATGTAAATTTCTTCGCTGAGATCACCGTTCAAAAAGGCCGTTTTTACATCAAATTGTATTAGGTTTAATCCCTCATTTACAGCAATCGTGAATATACATCTCAGAGATGTGAATTTCGCCACTGGACTGAATGTCTCACCGTAGTCTGTTCCTTTTTCTTGATTAAATCCCCGAACCACCAGCCTGGCCTTGTACTTTTGCCGTCCCTTACCATCTAAGTTTTTTAACTTGAACACCCACTTATTGTCGATGGCCTTTCTATGCAATGGACACTGCACTAACTCCCAAGTTTTGTTTTTGTAGAGACTGTTTATTTCCTCTGCCATTGCTTCCTTCCATTCCACAGCATTCTTGCATGTGATAGCATCCTTATAGTTTTGTGGCTCTTCTTGAATAAGAAATACATGTTTTTCGGTGATATTGCAGATTCTTGTTTCTTGGGTTTTCTTCCGCAGCCGACTTTTGAGTGGAGGAGAAGCACGCTCAACATCATCACTCTCATTACTAGCGCCATCATCATCCCCCTCGGTTGCTTCCTCTTCCTGCGCTGACTGATATAAATCATCTCCTATTGGAGGTACACCTTCGTCGTCGTCAATTCTTAAAGGAAAGGATGCAGTTTCCACATAGTCTCCAGAGTCTTCAACCCAAATATCCTTGCTCAGATAATCCTTCTGCTTCGTTTCCCTAAATATGACATCCCTTACCACTTCTACTTTTCGTGTTGTTGGAACCCAAACCCGGTAACCTTTTGTGTTTTCAGCATAACCCATAAACAGTCCTTTTTCCGCCTTCTTGTCAAATTTTCTGCGTTTTTGTTTAGGTATATGCACAAACGCTTCAATACCAAAAACTTTAAAATCTTCTGTCCTTACTTTGCCACCACACCACAATTCGTACGGAGTCTTACCACCTGGAAAAAGGTCACCAGTCCGATTTAAAACGAAAACTGCCGTATTCACCGCCTCAGCCCAGAATCTCTTCCCTAAGGACCTGGCATGAAGCATCGTTCGAGCCGCTTCCACCACTGTACGATTCTCCCGCTCAACTTTACCATTTAGCTCCGGTGTGTATGCTACTGTGGTCTCATGGCGTACTGAGTTTTTCTTAAGGAGAGTTTTAACTCTTTCGTTGACAAATTCTGATCCATTGTCAGTACGGATTGTTTTCACTGGATGCCGAGTTTCACAATTTGTTCGGTCTAGAAAATTTTCTATGGAAGAGCAGACATCAGATTTGTTTCTTAAAAAGTATACAGCCCGAAAGCGAGAATAACTGTCTTTGAAAAGAATGAAATACTTAGACCCTCCAATGGATGTTTCTTCCATAGGGCCACATACGTCTATGTGAACCAGCTCTCCTGGCTGACTGGCTTGAAAGGTGCTTCTAGGAAAAGGCATCCTATGGTGTTTTCCATAAATGCAAGCATCGCACGTAGAATCTTTTTCGTCTATAAAATTTGTATTTTGTTTTTTAAGATGTGCACGTACTTTTTCAAAATTTTGATGCGCTAATCTTTCATGCCATATTCTTAATGGCAAGGCATTTGAAGTCGCCACATTTGCCGTTTTGCTCATAGGATCCTGGACACGAAAACGCATTTTGAAAAGTTGTGCCTCCGTCGTCCTTCCTAAACTCGCATCGCACTCGGTCGGAGACAAATTTTAAACCCTTGTCTAAGGCACGGCTCTGTGAAAAAAGATGCACTGATATTTTTGGCACATACAAAACTTCAGATAAGTGCTTTTCACACCATTCCTCTCCGTTAAAAGACAAAATATTTACATCACCTATACCTAGTGCTAAAATTTTCTCATCACTTCCAACTCTTATTTTAATTGGATCAGAAAACCTTCTGTAGCATACAAACCAATCTTTTCTGTACGTCATATGGTCACTGGCTCCTGAATCGAGATACCAGCTGTCATTAACTTTGCCATCGTTGACCATCAATGCATTGAACACATGAAACTCAATCCCTTGCTGCTCACTTCCACCATCAGCCTCATCACCTCCAGATAAACCAGCCACCTTCTCTGGTTTTACCTCACCCCTGCTTCCAGTCCATAGTTGATCAGCAACAGCTGAAGATTTCATCGAAGCCTCACTTCCATTTCCAGTACATAATCGATCAATGCTAGCAAAAGCTTTCTTCTCGCTAGCTCTCTCGCTTTGACTTCCAGTCCACTGGTGATCGTAGTCTCTTGCCGCCTTGCACATGAGTGCATCACCCCTTTTTATTTCCCCTCGGTTTCCAGTCTTCCTATGATCGGCAAACTTTTTCGGGCACTCTCTTTTCCAGTGGCCTACCTCGTTACACCTAAAGCACTTCCCAGGTTTGGAAACTCTTTGCTTTTGCTGCTTCCAGTTTTTGCGCTTAGCAATTAAAGCTGAATTGCTAGTACCTGCAAGTGATGGATTGGAAAGCATTCGAGCTTCTTCCATAACCAAGCGTGACGTCAAATTTTCCAACGTCTGTTCCCCTTTGGCCGTTGACTCCCACGCAGAAAAAAAATGCCGAAAGCTTTCGGGAAGAGTCATCAATATCTTAGTAATTACCATACTATCGGATATCTCCTCTCCGATATCCCTAAGTTGCCTTGCAATATTTTCCAACTTAGAGATATGGGTTGCCACGTCATCATCGACCTCCTTCTCAAATCCATAAAAACGTTGTAGAAGCAAGTGAACATTTGCTTTGGACGTCTATTCATAAACCGCCTGCAATTTGGTCCACATTTCCTTTGACGTGCTGCAATTGACAATATGCCGAAGTGGTGTCGAGCATACACTCATAGCAATGATCCGCTGAGCCTTGCTATCGTTCTTCATCCATGTAGACAAACGATTGTCGTAGGCGGTCTGAGTTTCACTTTCTGCTTTCACTGGTTTTGCATTAGAGCCATTTACATAGTCGAATAAATCCGAAGCATTAAATAAAATTTTTACTTGAAATTTCCAAACAGAGTACTGCTCTGAGTTTTGTAACTTGTCCACTTTGAACATTTCTGATTCCATATTTTCCTTTTTTTTTGCAACCAACAATAATGGGATACGTTCTAACTACTCGGAAATATAACGAAAAAAAAAACTCAGGCAGGGCAAAAACGGTTTTCGGATTACTTGACTTTAATTTGACCTTCTCGCGCGATCTGGGCCCATAACCTGTTGAGCTTATGTAACTGAAAACGACCGTTTACTTTTAAGTACAAAGTGAAGACTAAAACTTTTTATTATATAAGATGGATTTGATGGTTATATAAAGATATAAAGTGTTATACTTTTCCCATAATCCACAGTATTGCCAAACTATTATTCAAATTATTCTTCACAGAGTTCTTTTTTTTTTTTTTTTGACCGCCACTTTACCTTACCTTACATGGACTTTGTTGAAGGCGGATGAAGATATTCTTAGTCACTTCGAGAGAAAAAATGTTCGTAAGATATTCGGTCCCGTTTGCGTTGGCGGGCTTTGTAGGAGAAGATTCAATGACGAACTATACACGCTGTACAGCGACATTGACCTAGTCAAAAATGTGCGGATGGACATAATACTGCGGCCCGCAAAGTCTTTGAATCTGACCCGGAGGGACGACGCAGTAGAGGGCCTCCTCGCAGTCGGTGGCGCGCACATGTTCAAAAGTACCTTGACAAACTTGGAATGCGCAACTGGAGTCAATTAGCTAAAGACCGAGCTAAATGGTGAGGCTTGTTGGTTGAGGCCCAGGTCCACCAGGAACTGTAGTGGCACCTAAGTAAGTAAAGAGTACGCGACGCACTCATTATTCATTATTATGCAGCTAAATACTACTCCGAGCGGTACGATCTGCTTTGGTCACGTAATGGGCCCAAAAGCTACTTCCACAACGTGTCATGATTGCCGTATCGCTAAGTAAGAAATTCTTCAGTATGCATAGGAAAGAGATTATTGGGTCAAGACCTGCATCTTCTCAGTAACTAAAAGGATTGTTTTTCCTGTTGCATTGATAACGTCGCAAGTAGTAGTTATCTGCTGTCAATTCAAGTACATATGCAACTCTTAACATAGCCAACATGCATGTACGTGAATGTTATTAAGATAACTCTCCTAAATGTGCTTCTAAATGATACGGTCAAACTACAGAATCACACAATAAAACACATAAAAGCCAATCTACTATGTATATCAGGAGGAGGCACATTCATAAAAAAAAAGTTAAAGTGACGTGAAATTCATCCAAACATTTTCATCCTGTCTTTACACGAACATCACAAGGATTAACGCAACCAGAAAAAAAAAAGTACTAGCAGTGTACAATCGATGCACATACATTTTTGTTTCGCATGAACTGTCACACCGTTGGTTGGCTTGGCCTGGCCGGTGCTGTGCACTATTAGCCCCGAAACATTATCTAGAGAGCTGATACGTCTACGGGATCATACAACATGACAACCTCACCGATGTTGTATCCTGCCCGAGTCCTAAGAATGAGGATAAAAATTACGCTTCATGACCCCAATCGTTTTACCGTATATTCCACAGTGAGAAGTACCTACCACCAGACAGGATTCACGATGTGCGTGTCAAACAGATATTTATGTCAAAGTTGGATTAGTTTTTACTCTAATTTATGGAACAATGTAATCCGGTTGAGGGTGGCGCGCACACCCCCGTGCCGGAGGTTTACAAAGGATAAAGTTGTCGATTCGAAGGGATTTGCACTTCAAAAAGTCACACAGGCTAATATTACATTTTTTTTTTTCGTTGCTACATGAAGAGGATATTTGCAGGACGAAGGCAATAGGGGAGAGGAATCAAAGCCGTAACGTACAATGTATCAGTCAAACGTCAGAGTTTTGTATTTGAGACGACAAGCAATTAAATTTGAATTGAGTTAACATGTTTTCAATCATGTTACTTGGCAGGTGCGCTCAAATGGTGGTGTACTGGATTACAGGTACGGGAATATTTAAGTGGATTTAAAAAAAAAAAGCCCGTATTTTTGGAAAGTTGGGTAATCGAGAAGTAATACGATGAATTATGAGAAGAGTGGGAATTTTCGCAGAAGTTAAATATGTATTCATCATCAACATCACGTTCAAATAATTGTGTTATATTTGCTATTAAAGTTTATTAGAAATGCGGAACTTTTAAGGCCTGTTGATGAGCATTTTATACTGAACTGTTGACGGCCATTTTATAATGTAGCTTGATTTTGACACTATTTGATATTCTTTCGATCCATGAAGAATTTTTGCTTGAAACACTACAACCTTTCATCGTAGACAATCCCCGGTACTTTAAGATCACAGGCGGAGTACCACAGGGCTCAGTCTTTGGCCCTTTGCTCTGGAGTATTATGTATGACGGTTTACTGCGACTTCTTATACCCAAAGAAACAAAAACAGTGGGATTTGCTGATGATATCGCCATTATTGTCACTGCTAAACTGTTGGAGGAGGTGGAACAGATAAGCAATGCGACAATAAGGATAATACGAAAATGGCTCACCTCAGTTGGTCTGGCGGAGCATAAAACTGAAGCAGTCGTGATAAGTAGTAGGAAGAAGGTAGAAACTCTCACCATTATAGCCGGCGGCCATGAAATCACATCTAAACCGCATATAAAATACCTAGGCATCATGATAGATACGAGACTTTCATTTAGAGATCACCTTAAGTATGTAGGCCGAAAAGGTGCAATAGCAAGTGCTGCACTCGCGCGTATCATGCCCAACATAGGAGAACCAAGACATAGCCGTAGGTTACTGCTGGCTAGAGTGGTTACGTCTATAATCCTATACGCCGCACCAATTTGGGCCGGTGCCATGGTAATTAAAACATACAGATCACATATCACATCTGTGTATCGAATATGTGCATTGAGAGCTAGCTGCGCATTTCGCACTACTTCTAGCGATGCAGCCTGCGTGGTAGCGAGAATGCTCCCAATAGATATCCTGGCAGTAGAACAGCAACGTCAGTACTGCGCGAGAAGAGAAAGAAACAAGGCCAGCGAAAACCGGTTCTATAGAGTAGAAAGCCTAAGAGAATGGCAAGAATGCTGGAATGCTTCTGAGAAAGGCAGGTGGACCCATAGGCTCATACACCAAATCCAGCCATGGTTCGACAGGCAACATGGAGAACTTGAGTTCTACTTAACGCAGTTCCTAACGGGCCATGGATGCTTTCGTTCGTACTTACATAAGTATAAACACGAGAATAGCCCTTACTGTCCGCATTGCTCTGACTGCGTGGGAAACGCAGAACACATATTTTTTGAATGCCCAAGATTCCTCGATGAAAGGAATGCACTAAGGAGTGAACTCGGCCATCCACTGACGCAAGAAAATATCGTTGGCGAAATGCTCAAAAGCCAGGAGGCATGGGACGCAGTCGCTGGGAGCACAATGCGCATAATGAAGATTCTAAGAACCCTAGAAAGAGAAAGGAAAGAATCAGACCGGCGAAATACAATAAATGCTGAGCAGGAAAATGCAAACATGCACTAGTCGAATACATCAGACTAACCCTCTCAAGAAGGAGAAGCAACAAACGGAAATAGATAAAGACGTCTTGGTAAGGCGTGGACTTCCGCTTTTTATGCTTCGATAAGTCGGATAATATTGACGGTATCTACCGAATTAGAGCTGTACTAAATATAGTGGTCAAAATCGAGCCCATACGTAGAAATTTAAGGATGATTCCGCAGTGCAAACGTTGCCAATGATTTAACCATACGCAAATGTACTGCAAAAAAGAACCGCGATGTGTGAAATGCGCCGGAAATCATCTCTCCCAAGTCTGTGGAGTAAATAAATAAACCTCTGCAACATGTGCTAATTGTAAGGGAAAGCACCCGCAAATTATAGAGGTTGTGAAGTAGCTAAGGAGTTGCAAAAACGGAGAGATGTGCTCCTTAAGCCCCTAAATGCAAAATCTAAACTGCAAACTAAGCCAAAGCGTAAGAATGCACAGGAGAAACTAGCTAAACTAAAACTACCGGGTTCAGAGCGCAAAAAGGTGAGGGAAAGAGTGACAACAGAAAAGCCCTCGACCCAGTTCTTAAAAGAAACGGTACTGAAAAGCTAACATCGAAAAAGCCGCCAGGTAATGCCCCTCAGACAGCAGGAGTGCAGACTTATGCTCAGGCCGCGGCATCCGAAAAACCAAAAAACGTTGAAATTTCGACGGACCCTGTCTCTCATGTTTTGTCGGTTATTCTCGAGAAATTCGAAGAACAAAGCAAAATAAATAAAATTATTCTCGATAGGTTGGTTAAGCTTGAAAATAATTTTCAGAAAACGCGTACTTCAACTAGAATATGAATAACAAACGAATGTTAAAAATATGTACTTGGAATGCAAACGGACTTTTGCAAAACTCGACGAATTGGAAATATTCATGCGTGAAAACGATATTGAGGGAAAGTTACCTTCTCCCTGTATACAAAGGGAAGGGTGATACGCGAAACTGTGATAACTACCGTTCAATCAAGCTGATGTCACACACCATGAAGATCGTTGAGCGGGTATTAGGTAGCCGACTGCGAAAAATAATACGGCTATCTGATGATCAGTGCGGGTTTGTCTCGGGTAAATCAACCACAGATGCAATCCAAAGTATAAGGATCATAATGGAAAAACATCGTGATTCCTTAAGGGATTTGCATATTGTATTGGTTGACTTTGAAAAGGCATTCGACAGACAACCACGAGATCTGATATGGGTGGCGCTAAGACATCGAGGAGTTCCAGAAACCTATGTACAGATGATTATGGACATGTACGAAGGAGCAAAGACAAAAGTAAGATGCCCCGCTGGAGTAACCGAAGAGTTCCCAATCAAAGTCGGGGTACACCAGGGAAGCGTTTTAAGTCCTTTGCTCTTTATTACAGTCCTTGATTATCTGCTTGAAGGTAAAGTGATGGACCCCAAGGTACATCAGTTATTCTTTGCTGACGATGGAGCCATCATAAGTGAGGATCCTACATCCCTGCAACGAGCACTTGATGTGTGGGTGGACGTTTTGGAGGGAAATGGGTATCGCATTAGTTCAAAAAAGACAGAGTACTTGTGCTGCCCGTTCTCTGATCCACTCAGGCCTATTCCAGACATTTATTTGAATGGAACAGTGCTTCCCAAGTGCGAAAAGTTCAAATATCTGGGATCTATGATCAATAGCAAAGCAACTTGTGATGACGACATCAATCATCGTGTAAGCGTAGGGTGGATGAAGTGGCGAGAAAATTCCGCTCTCTTCTGTGACAGAAAAATGCCCCCTAAGTTGAAAGGAAGGCTCTACACCGCAGTTGTACGTCCAGCGCTCACATACGGTTCACAATGTTGGACGATGTACAAAAAGTATGAGAGTAAATTAACGGCAGCTGAGATGAAGATGCTTCGCATGACAGCAGGAGTGACCAAGCTTGATCGAATAAGAAGTTCGAAGATCCGTGGAAGCTTTCACATCAAGGAAACCATCGTACACAAATTAGAGCGCGACCGGCTCAGCTGGTATTGCCACGTTCAAAGAAGAGATCATTTGAACCCTGTTAAAAAGGCAATATCTATGCACGTTCCAAAGACATCGCGATGTAGGAAAGGCAGGCCTATAAACGCCTGGATCAGACAAATGCGACGACATCGGCATTTCATTGGCCTCAGTAACCGAGTGATCCAAAATCGGCAGGCCTGCCGATATTTTCTGAGGTCAAATAGGCGAACCCCACAGGCGGATCAGTAGAAATGCGGTGAAGTGGGAGGGTTGTGATCCCTTGTTTTCGGATCATAGCCTCGCTGATAAAAGGAAGAAGAAGAAGAAAACGATATTGATATTTGCTTGATTTCTGAAACCCACATCATAAAGGAATCGCATTTAAAAATAAAAGGCTATAATGATTACCACGCTTGTCACCCTACGGGAAAAGCGAGAGGCGGATCATCCTTGTTTATTAAAGACTGCATCAAACAATCCGAAGACCTAAAGATAGAACTTGAAACTTTGCAACTGTGCACGATACGAGTTAAATATAGTCATCGTACTCTTAAAATCTCATCTATCTACTGTCGACCGCGTTCCGCGCTTGAATAATCTGATTTTACTAACTTGTTTGAATCGCTGAAACCTAATTTTATCATCGGCGGCGACCTTAATGCGAAACATACGTTCTGGGGCTCAAGATACAGCTCGAAAAAAGGTAGAATGCTTTATGGGACAGGTATGGAGTACAGTTGTGATTTCCATTCGACGGGTAAACCGACTTACTGGCCGACTGATACTTCGAAAATACCTGACCTGGTCGATTTTTTCGTTGTGAAAGGAATATCTACCAACCACATAAAAGTCAAAGAGAGCTTTGATCTGTCGTCTGATCATTCCCCGGTTATTTTAGCAATCAGCGAAAAACTAGTGTATAACCTAGAGCCAGGGAGATTAACTGGTCGAACAACTAACTGGGAAGGCTTTAGGAACGAAATTGAAGATAATGTTGAACTGAGCGTTCCACTTACGACACCCTATGAACTTGAGGTTGAAGTTGATCGCTTCGTTGAGATCGTACAGCTCGCCTCTTGGAATAATACGCCCAATCCAAGGAAATCGCCGGAAAGATACGGATTACGATATCCTCCGGAAATAAAAGAATTGGTCAAGGAAAAAAGAAAAGCGCGTAAAAAATGGCAACAGAGTCGTGCTCCGCAGCATAAAGCACACTTGAATCGTCTGTGCAATTTGCTGAAGACGACTATTAAGGATTATAAGAATCGTGCAATAGGCTCTTACCTTGAAAGTTGTAAAAGTTGTAAAAGCTGTAAAAGGCACCAAAAGTCCCAAAGTCCCCGCGCCGCCAATTAAATTAAATCAAAATGAATGGGCGAGGGAAGATAAAGAAAAAGCGGACATCTTTGCGGCGCACCTGGAAGAAACCTTTAAACCGTACGATGGTCAAGTGGTTTACGACAACCACAATAGGCTGGATTTACCATCTGACGATTTAACGCTCACAAGTGCAACGCTAAGGGAACTCAAACATGAGATCGAGATTCTAAAACCTAAGAAATCTGCGGGTTATGATTTGATTACCGGAGAAATTCTCAAAGTTTTACCTAGAAAAGCATTGATTAAGCTTCTCCATATTGTAAATGCTGCACTCAGATTAAAACACGTGCCGAGCCAATGGAAATTTGCGGAAGTCATAATGGTTTTAAAACCAGAAAAACCGCCAAGTGAAGTAAAATCGTATAGACCAATTTCGCTTCTTCCAGTCATGTCCAAAACTTTCGAGAGGATATTATTAAGGCGTCTCCAACCGGTTATAAAAGAAACTAATCTTATCCCTGACCACCAGTTTGGGTTCAGAATTAACATTCGACGATTGACCAGGTGCATAGAATTACTGACGTAATCGAGAAAGCACTTGAAGAAAAAAAGATTTGCTCATACGTATTTCTTGACGTCTCGCAAGCCTTTGATAAGGTGTGGCATGATGGTTTGAAATTCAAACTACGACAAGTTCTCCCTGTATGTTTATACGATATTTTAGAACGATATCTCGGGAATAGACTCTTTCGTGTTAGACATGGAGTCGAGTACTCCAAGCTCAAATAAATTTCGGCCGGCGTACCGCAAGGAAGCGTTCTTGGACCGCTTCTCTATTTGCTATATACTCGTGATATACCGAACGAAGATGGCACTATCCTTGCTACGTTTGCCGACAACACCGCTATCCTAGCAGTAGGTAAAACAATCGAAGAAACGACTGTAAAACTGCAAAACGCACTGAATAATGTAAATGAATGGACGAGAGACTGGCGGATCGCCCTTAACGAATCTAAATCTGTTCACGTGAATTTCACTTACAAGAAAACTAATGACTTTCCAATTTTTCTAAACTCGGCCCGAATACCCTTTGCAAACGAGGCCAAATACCTGGGAATGACACTCGACGCAAGGCTGAAATGGAATTCGCACGTGAAAATGAAACGAAAAGAACTCGAAATCAAATATAGAGAAATGCACTGGTTACTCGGAAAACATTCCCAGCTCAGTACTGAGAACAAACTGCTTTTATACCAGCAAGTGCTAAAGTCGGTGTGGGCCTACGGTATACAACTTTGGGGTTGTACCAAGAAAACAAATGCAAACATTTTACAAGCTTTTCAAAATAAAGTGCTAAGAGAAATTGTCCAAGCACCGTGGTATAGTAGAAACGACGATATCCACAGGGATTTCGGAATTCCGACAATCGAAGCTGAAATTAGAAGCTTCGCGAGAAAGCATAGAAACCGACTAATCGGACATGTCAACAATACCGTCCTACAAATTTTGGATGAAAGCAATTTATTGCGCCGACTAGAAAGGACGAAACCTTTCGACTTGGCGAGATAATGATTAACCGCGTCTAGATTGCGGAATATGAATATGGATCCATCAGTGGGAAGTAACCTGCCAAACGTTTTTATTTCGTGATAGAAAAATTGCTTGACAAGTTTTATTAACAAATTTATATCGAAGGGTGGTGTTTTCTTAGTCAGTAAGAATCTGACACTACTACGAGCACGCGCTTGCTATTCTCATAGTGTCTATGGAAGATTTTTCACCTACCCTCGGAAAAAAAAAACAAAAATGTATGTTACCGTTAAGTCAGGTAAAATTAGATGAATATACACACATGATTTTCCTATACAAAACGCCTTAACCAATTATATGAAACCATTTTGATCACGTTCATGGCTGTATGACCTTAGATACCTTTGCCTTTTTTGCACAGGAGAATATAAAAAAAAGGAGTTGTCCAAACAAATATATAGCGTTGTTTCTCTGGCTGTTTGTTTATTTACCCTCGGCCGAATTTCGACCACACGCGATACTAGTATAAATAAATATATGCTGACGCCCAATCGATGATGACCAATATACCATCGCCACTCCAAAGAGAAGAGAAGGACTGTACATCTTGTTCGCATGCACATTTTCCTTCACTTTTATCAATACTTCCGGCGGAATATTCGATTTTTCTTACCTTATGCTGTCTTGAAGGAGAGTTTGTGGCTTGTTCATATATAATGGTTAGAGCTGGTGATATTGAATCGCCAAACGGGAAATAACACGGGTTGGAAAAGTGTTCTTCGCTAAGTCCATTATATCGCCTGGTATGTGTTTTTTTTATGAAAACACACGTGCTCCAACCCGAATTCACCCAATTTGGGTATCAAAAAGGGTACCTTGCGCGAGCTGCTTCGACGTATTCGGATCACAGGTCGGTAAGGAATTTCCAATGTTGGTCAGGACATTGGAATAGAGATGGTGGCGGAGGAGCCCTTAATGGGCCAACGGCAGCGCTCATACTCCCGTAGTGGACTACTGGCACCGGTGTACCCGGCCCCTCGTCCTAGGGGAATAATTAAGGAACTGGCCCTCCAGGTTGGGGGTCGTGCCGTCGGGGTAACTTCCCTACCACGTAAAAAACGCATGGTTCCGAAACAACCAAAAGCCTCGGATAAGGATGACCCAACTAATGAAGACCCCAGCAAACGAAATAAGGACAACGACCTTCGGATCTGTACGTGGAATGTTCTGCCCCTTTACAGACCACGTGCAGCCGAACAACTAGCAGATGCCCTAGACTGCTATAAAGCAGATATTACCGCCATCCAGGAAGTGCGATGGGATGGGCCGGGCAAAAAGAGGATGAAAAACTGTGACATCTACTACGGTGATTGCTACAGAGGCAACAGGCAACGCTTATTCGGATGCGGGTTTGTCATACGCGGCAGACTTAGGCAAGAAGTCTTAAGCTTCCGACACGTGAGCGAGCGTATTATGACTATCCGGATCAAGGCTAAATTCGCTAACATAAGCCTAATATGTGTTCATGCCCCCACAGAAGAAAAAGGACCCTGCCTCCAAAGAGTGTTTCTACGAGCTCCTCGACAAAACATACGAGCAATGTCCTAAATACGACGTTAAGATCGTATTGGGCGATTTTAACGCCAAAATAGGAAAGGAGGACGTCTTCGGTAGAGCAGTCGGTAAGCATAGCCTACACGACACCACGTCTGATAACGGACTAAGGCTAATTGATTTCGCTGTGGAGCGAAATGTCACCATAGCAAGCACATGGTTTCCTCATCTCGATATTCATAAGCAGACATGGCGGTCCAATGATCATGTAACGATCAACCAAATTGATCATATTGCGATCGACGCAAGGCATGCCTCCAGTATTCTGGATGTCCGGACCTTCCGAGCGGCCAACATAGACTTGGATCATTACCTTGTTGTAGCCAAGGTACGAATGCGGATATCCCAATCTGAACAACAAAGAAGAATTACTGTGAGAAAATTTAACGTCGAAAAGCTACAATCGCAAGAGACCGCCAGACTCTTCGCTGAACGCGTATCCCGAAATCTCTCAATCACGCCTTTGCCGCCAGCATCAAGTACCGAAGACCAGTGGCAACGCTGCCAACATGCCATCAGAAACGCCGCGACTGATGTGCTGGGTCTCGCTCGACCACCACCGCGAAACCCCTGGTTTGACGAAGAATGCCGGCGAGTGCGTGCAGCAAAACAAGAGGTATACAAAGCGGCGCTGCAAAGGAAGACGAGAGCTGCTCGTGAGCTCTACGAGTAAAAGAGACGGGAAGAACATCGGCTTCTCCAAAAGAAGAAGAAAGAGCATGAGAAGCGCGCGTTTGAGAATATCGAGAGTTTATACTCCAGGAACAATGTACGGAAGTTTTACCGAAAGGTAAAAAGAACGTGTCAGAGAAGTAATACCCGTACAGAAACCGGTAGAAATGAAAATGGAAACCTCGTAGTAGAATCACAGTCGGTGCTAAGAATATGGAAAAACTACTTCTGCAGACTGTATAACGGCGACGAAGACCAACATCCCGCTGTCAGGCAGAATGAACCATTCAACATAGACGATGATAGTCAAAATTTCCGTCCACCTGACTAAAACGAAGTGAGGATAGCTATATCCAAGCTAAAATTGAACAAGGCTGCTGGACCTGACGGCTTACCGGCCGAACTTTTCAAGGCAGCTGGGGATGAATTGGTAGAGTGCATACACCAACTCATTTCTAATATTTGGTCAGACGAGTGTATGCCTGATGAATGGAATCTCAGCATCGTTTGCCCGATCCACAAGAAAGGAGACCCCGTCAACTGCGCCAATTATAGAGGCATCAGTCTCCACAACATCGCATACAAGATCTTTTGTGCGATATTGTGTGAACGCCTGCAACCTTTTATCAACAGCCTGATTGGACCCTATCAGTGCGGTTTCAGGCCAGGAAAGTCCACCATCGATCAAATCTTCACACTTCGGCAGATCCTGGAGAAAACCCAAGAATTCCAAAAGGATACTCACCACCTCATTATCGATTTCAAGGCCGCCTATGACAGCATCTATAGAGAAGAGCTTTATAGAGCGATGTCTAGTTTTGACATCCCTGCCAAACTTGTCCGTCTGTGCAGGCTGACGATGGAGAACGCTCGCTGCTCCATCAAGGTCGGTAATGACCTCACCGAGACCTTTGATGTCAAGAAAGGCTTTAGACAAGGTGACGCGCTGTCATGTGGCTTCTTCAATATTGTACTTGAACGGATTATGCGGAACTCACAAGCCAACACCGGAGGCACAATCTATTACAAGTCTGTACAACTGCTTGCATACGCCGACGATCGGAAGAACTCAGCGGGCTGT
Source organism: Brachypalpus laphriformis (assembly GCA_945910035.1). Classification (NCBI taxonomy): domain Eukaryota; kingdom Metazoa; phylum Arthropoda; class Insecta; order Diptera; family Syrphidae; genus Brachypalpus; species Brachypalpus laphriformis. Next base: position 254,955,111 of record OX246754.1, read on the forward strand.
CACCGGTGCGTTTGCAAGCATTGAGGCGGAAGCGGCCAAAATGGGTTTGGCGATAAACGAGGGCAAAACCAAGTATATGCTGTCAACTAGAAGGGAAAACCAACATCGACGAATTGGACAAAACGTCACCGTGGGCAGCTATAACTTCGAGGTAGTAAGGGACTTTGTCTACCTTGCCTCTGCTATAAATTCAGCAAACAAAATCAGCGCAGAAATCAATCGAAGAATAACTCTTGCCAATCGCTGTTTTTTTGGGCTTATAAGGCAATTCAACAGTAAAGCCCTATCTCGAACAACTAAGGAGACTCTATATAAGACCTTGATCATCCCAGTCCTGCTTTACGGCGCTGAAACATGGACTTTATTAAAAGAGGATGAAGATATCCTTGGTCGCTTCGAGAGAAAAATTCTTCGTAAGATTTTCGGTCGCGTTTGTGTTGACGGGTTTTGGAGGAGAAGATTCAATCACGAACTATACGAGCTGTACAGCGACATCGACCTAGTCAAAAAACTGCGTATTGGACGTCTGAGATGGCTAGGACATGTAGAGCGAATGGACACCAACGCTCCGGCCCGCAGAGTCTTCGAATCTAACCCCGAGGGACGACGCAGTAGAGGGAATTATCGCCGTAGGTGGCGCGCACAAGTTCAAGGGGCCTCGACCAACTTGGAGTGCGCAACTGGAGGCAATTAGCTAAAGACCGAGCTAAATGGAGAGGCTTGTTGGTTGAGGCCCAGGTTCACCCCGAACTGTAGCGCCACCTAAGTAAGTAAGTAAGGTATCAAAAAGACAAGTAACATGGTACTGCAGCGTTTTTTAGTTACACTTATCGGGCTGCCAGCAGCAGCTTCCTAAAACCATCCTTGCACCATACAACTTTCATAGGATGTAAAGGCGATTCTCCTTCGAAACTAAAAATACTACTTTGCCCATGGCTCTTTACGAGTATGCTATTTCCATTTATTAGCTTCTATAAGTGCATATCTAAACCTCTGTGTTTTGGTTACTGAAATTCCTTCCATTATTCAAAGAGTTTGCTTCCCTGATTAGAAGCCTGTTGAAACTGCTGCTTGGCTTTATGCAATATTTCTGGATGTTGTTGCGCTCGTGGAAATTTTCCACTTTCTTATGTCGGAAGACCGTGTAAGATGTCTTATTCTAGACAAATTTTATTTCCTTCCCTTCGTCCTTCCTCGATAGCGCTGTAGGGCTCGTTTATGTTCATCTTCTGTCATCACCTTCCCTTGAACTCAGTTATTGTCATACCATGGGCTTCTTCTCGGTGGTGGTTGGTATCCCACATTGGTTTTGTGGTTAAAGGCTGTATAGTAGTACAAATCCTATATTTATTTACATACTTTTGCATACAATGGGAGCTTTATGTATCCCTTCCAATTTGCGTTAAAAGATTGATGGCTCTTTGTAAGGTACTGCACTCAAAGTTCTTTCAAAAAGATATGCTCGTGCTATCCATCAATTCAATAAGCTCCTCGGTTAAGACAAAAATTAAACTTATTACACCTGTCCACCTAAATAATTTACACCATAAACAGTTTGTGCAATTTATTTTACACCCTTTCATAGGTGGCAGAGCTCTGGACCAAAGCAGAAAGATCACATTACGATATTCCTCCTTTTCAATAGCTTTACTCCTATTTAAGCTCATTTATCATGGTCGTCACACCTCTGTGCTAGAAGAATAATTACCTCCTTTAAGATGGTTCCTTTATTCATTATCCTATGGAATATGCAGCTCTATTGTAAGCGACAAGCACACACAACATCGTATAATGCACACCTGAAGTGGAAGTGTTAATGAAGAACAAAAAGACGAACAAAGTTTTGTCTATTGTGAGAATGTGTCTGCGGCACACGAAGCACTTTTCCAAGGTGTGAATTAGAATCAACGTGGTTTGAACGACGACATGCCGTGAATCTTCTTCAACGAGCACTTTGCTATCATGCCAGTTCTGTTGTGTTGCGTTTGCCAATGTACTTAACAAAGCGGAAGTGATGCCTTGCCACCCGTAGAAGGTTATTTGCTATGAGTGCTACCGATGGAAACGGAAATATGTATGATGGTTTCGAATTTGCCCGCCCATTCTAAAATAGTTTCCAATATATTACGCAGCTGGTAAAAGACCTCGCCTTTTCAAGGAGACTGCCTACTGTAAAGGCTGAAGGTCGTCGATATTAAAGTTCAAATAAACCCCGTCTATGGCTTCGAACTTTTCAAACAATAAAATTCTAAGCCAATACCTTCAAGTGATTCTCGACAATATTCGCAAACTTACAGCCCAAGGATACGGCACAAATATTTTCAATTAAATTAGTAAAATTGAAAAACGCCAATTTTCTGTCGATGAAATAACAAACCTCATTAACAGATCGCAGCAAACACCTCGAAGGAGTTGCTCGAGACTCAAATCGCGGAACAAGAACAATGAAGCACCACCACCACCCCCGATTCTGGGGCACAGAACAGAAATTTATGTTAATTGATTTCGAACGTAATTAGTTGCTGGAGGTTCCTTTAGCAAGCTTTTTCGCAGTCCACAGAGTGATGCCATTATCATTTGTGTCCTTTGAATTTTGATATGGCCTTAAAATTATCCGCACCAAAAGTGGAACGAGCCGGAAAGCATCCTTTACCTTACCACCATCAACTGTACACTCAAGTTAGAGCAAGAGAGAGAAACAGATAGAAAAAAAAGTATATACCCACCATAAACTGAGAGTTTCCTTTGAAATATAACACTCCCTTTAATTAATCAGACTGAGAACGGCATGACTATGGCGATGATGGGGAGCAGCTGCAAAAGCTCGAACAAGGAAGTGAGTAAGGAAAGGAACTTTGAACAAGCCGGTTGAAAATATTTAGGGGACGCAATGCGGCCATTTAAAGTCAGTTACTAGGTGTGTGCTATGTAAACCTATATTCACGACATTGGGTGGTAGAGGGACACAAAAATACGCTCCGAATTTATGAACTAATTATGCATTCTCCTTTTGTTATTATTTATTAGACAAGGGTCAGGATGTTTGGCAGGCCAACATTGATCATAAGTTGTGCGTGGGAATAATGGTTCGGGCTAATTATATTTGTTAAGTTGAGGGAAATTAATGGCTAAGAGGTTGTGGAAATTTGTCTCCGAGTTAAGTTAAGATAAGAAGAAACAAGTGCAGTATTAATTTAATAAATGACAAAGTGTCAAAAGGACACTGTGAAACAATACGCTGTATGATAAGATTGTGTGTGGTGGAGGGTAAGATTGTGGGTTTTCTTTTGAACATTTGATAAAGTGCAGCGGCGAAGTCATTAATTTAGGAAAGATAAAGGTCGTGCGTAGATACTTTCAAGAAACTACAAGGACTTAAAGAGTTCCTTGAAAATAAAACAATACTCCTTTGGAATGCGTCTACTAAATGGTACCAATGTGAGCGACAAAATCGGCAACTTCACATTTGTGGGAAAGCAGGGAACGACGGTTATTGACTATTGCTTATTAGGAGGTGGAATTTGGAATTTGCGCGTTACGGACTTAGAGGTTAAACTGGTGCCTTACACTTACCACTTGCCTATTGTTGCTACCTTTGAACATACTAGCACGCAGATGGAGAGAACCAGAGATATGAAGTTAGCCCCCAAGCTGGTGTGGAGTTTTGCGAAGGAATCCATGTATATCAGGCTTTTAGATGAAAACCTTATAGCCCAGCAGGAATTGAATCTTGAAGGAATAGAAGATAGTATTAAGAACTCTTATCCATGTTCCATTAGAAGCAACAAGCAGAAGACGCAAGGCATAAAACCATGGTTTGATGATGAGTGCGAAAGAGCCAGACAGATTTCATTATCCTGGCTTAAATTATTTAGAATCTGTAATAAAAGTGTGATCCGTGACTCTTATACCGAAGCCAACATTAAGTACAAGACCCTGTGTATGCAGAAGAGGAGAAAACACTGCCACCTGCACTGCCACCGGCACATAAATTGGCGCATTGTAGGAATGCAGCTGACTTTTGGAAGCGGGTAAGAAATGTCAATGGCAGAAGGTACACTATTGCTAGGGAGCTGAGCCCTAACATTCTCCGACAGCACTTCGAAAGTGTACTGAACCCGGTTGCGTACAGTGAAAGCTTCCAACATGCTACACCTGGCTTCGCGAATGACATTCTGGACAGTCCGATAACACATGCTGAGGTTACAGAAGCACTGTGTAATCTAAAGGATGGCATAGCAGCAGGCTCGGATGAGATCCCTTGGAATTTTTACAAGTATGGCACCAATGAGCTTCACGGTAGACTGACCGGCTTGTTTAATAATATTTTTGAGTTCGGATGTGTCCCGCAGCGATTTAAGGAGGCATTCATTTTCCCTATCCACAAAAAGGGCTGTACATTGGATCCAGGGAATTATCGGGGTTTTCCTTCCTGAATGCACCCTACAAAATTTTTACGGCGATACTTCAAAAACGATTAAATCCTTGGATAGGAGCCAATAACCTACTGAATGAGTTCCAGGTGGGTTTCAGATCAGGGTACTCTACAATCGACCATATATTTGGACTAAGCAGCATTGTCAAGTCATTTCTTTCGCAAGGCAAGAAGCTCTACGCCTTCTTTATTGATTTTAAGGCAGCCTTCGACTCGGTGGATAGAACTGCCCTATTATATAAGCTCTATTCTTTGGGAATGTTGCTGAAATTTGGAAGGCTAGTAGGAAATCTATATGCTGATACTAAAGCTGCGGTTTGGGATGGAGATGTTCTATCGGCATGGTTCCATACATGGTTTAATGCTACCTATAGCCTTTTTACAGGAATAGAGAGCTACACTAGCTTTCTTAATGCGCTCTTGTAGATTGGCCTTCCAGTTTAATTTCCTATCCAAAATAAGACCCAGATATTTTGCATTTTCAGAGAAGGTGAGACTGGTGCCATTTATCATAGGAGGGTCTATGAGGGGAACTTTATATTTCCTCGCGAAGAGAACGAGTTCCGTTTTATTGGGTCTAACCCCCAGTCCACATTTGGAGGCCCATTTGGTGAGCCGAGGGAGAGCATATTGGAGGATATCCCTGAGAGTGTCCGGGTGTTTACCGGAGGCAGCAATAGCAATGTCATCAGCATAGGCGATTACTCTACAACCTGACGTATCCAGGTCCATCAGTAGTTCATTCACTACCAGGTTCCACAAAAGAGGTGATAAGACTCCACCTTGAGGTGTACCGCAGCGAGCAGTTCTTCTGGCCGATGCTCCGCCCAGATGTGTGTTAATAATCCTGCATGTAAGCAGTTGATTGATCAACACTCCGAGCGAAGTATCCACTTTCAGATTTACAAGTGCGTCGGTAATGGTCTTTGGTTTGACATTGTTAAAAGCTCCCTCAATGTCAAGGAAAGCCACCATGGTGTATTCTTTGATGCTCAATGATTTTTCGATGGTGCGCACAAGCGAATGTAAGGCTGTCTCAACCGATTTGCCTTTGCAGTACGCATGTTGGGACGGCGAGAGCAGAGCTGGGCTAATACTATGCCGAAGATGGATATCAATTAACCTTTCTAGAGTTTTAAGCAGAAAGGACGATAGACTGATAGGTCGGAGATCCTTTGGTTCCACGTGTGAGCTCTTTCCTGCCTTAGGTATGAATATGACTTCAACCTCGGTCCAAAGTTTGGGAATATAGACCAGATTTAGACAGCTCGTCAAGATGACTTTGAGCCATGGAAGCACAATGTCCTCGCATTGCTGAATTTCAGCTGGAATAACACCGTCAGGTCCTGGGGACTTGAAGGGTTTGAAGCTGCGCATGGCCCATCGGACCTTTTCTGTAGTTATCAAGACTAAAGAGTAACTGCAAGGTTGAGGGGGGGATTCCCCACTTGCGATACAGCAACAGGGGAGCTACCAGGAAAGTGAGTATCCAGTAAAATGTCAATGGATTCCTCAGCAGAGGAGGTCCAGTGACCATCCGGATGCAAAACGAAGCTGGGTATAGAAGGGCTTTTAGAGAGGATTTTCCGTAACCTGGAAGCTTCCGAGGACTCTTCAATGCTGTCGTAGAAAAGTCTCCAGGAACGTCGTTGCTCCTTCCTCAGTGAGATTTTGTATTTTCTGAGAGACAGTTTATAGGAGTCCCAATCGGCCGTCTCACGGGAGCTGTTCGCACTATTAAAAAGGAGCCTACTGTCTTTTCTAAGAGTACTGAGATTAGCATTCCACCAGGGAGGTTTCATTTTACATCGAGGTTTGCGGAGTGGGCAGGCCTTGGACATGGCACCATTCAGTGCCGATGTTAGGGTGTTGACTAGATTGTCGAGGTCAAGAAGGTTCAGTAGGCAGGTGGGAGGGAATAAGCGTTAATTAACGTTTCCTATAAAGCGACCAGTTGGTTTTCCTATAATTCCTAAAAACCTTCCGATCAGGCAGATAGTCATCAAGACTAAATTGAAGGTAACGGTGGTCTGAGAAAGAGTGCTCATCAGAGACTCTCCAGTCCTTAACCGAGTTATATAAGTGATCAGAGACAAGAGTGATGTCCAGGACTTCTTGTCGGTTTCGAGTAATGAAGGTCGGTTTGGACCCCCTGTTACAGATTAGGAGGTTAGTACTAAGGATAAAGTCAAAAAGTTGCTCACCTCTTTCATTTATGCCGGAACTGCCCCAGATTGAGTGATGGGCATTCGCGTCACAGCCAATGATGAGACCAGTGTTTCGGCTCTCTGCTGCAGCAATCAAGCTTCCCAAGATGTCCGGGGGGAGTGGGCCCACAAGATCGTGACCTAGATAAGCCGATACCAGCCCGTATTTTTTTGATCGAAATTCCAGGTTGGTAGCGACTATGTCTTGATTGCTGAAATTAGAGAGTAAAAGGATGTTTAGATGGATCTTCGCAAGGATACAGGATCTCGGTTAACCTTCCTTTCTTGCGTAGATTAATTTGTAGTTTGGAGTCTTGAGTTCACAAACCCGGTTTCCAACAACATGGTTCCTGGATCAAGACTTAGTCTTCCCCGTATTTGCTGAGCCGGAGAATAAGGGAGGCCGAAGCCGTGATGGAGTGATGCAGGTTAATCTGAAGGATCCGCCGCATTGGGGCTACTTTTCGCTTCAGATACCATTATCACGGTATTGTTGGCTTCCTCTGAATCTGATGACAGAAGGTCATCCTCGAGAGAGAGGCCACCAGGGTCACTGTCCAGGAGTGATGGTGAGGGAGAGGGAGGACTAGAAAAGTCCACTTTCAGGAGAGCGTCAACCATTTCGGTGTCTGTCGACGAGGAGTCAACCCCCGAAAAAGATGTATCGTCGCAAGGGAGCGAGGGAAGGGGCTCGGAAGGAGAGGTGCTCTTAGCTGGTGCAGAAGGGACTACAACCTGCTTGGGAGGTACTTTCTCGAGCTCCTTCTCGTCACATTTATAGACTTTCAAGGTGATGGAGCTGAATCCATTATTTACTACCCCTTTAGAAGATGCCAAGGGGGCCAGAGACTCTGGATACGTTTGAGTGCCCAGCTTAAAGAAGTCGCCCCTGAAAGGGATTTGAGAAGGGGATGTGTATCCTTCGAAGTGGAGGGCACAGCGTATTGTAAGCTCGAGGCTGAACAGTTAGCTGTCCCTGAAGGTGCAGAGATATTAAGGGGTTTGGCCCCTCGCGTTTTATGATCTGGCTTTACGATGGGACCAGGTGTTGAAACCACTGTCCTATCCGCCAGTGTGCCAGACGTGCGTTGAGCAATCCTAGGGGCGTCCACCTGCTTGCAACTGCTCGCAACGCTAATGCTAGGCCTCAAGGCCAATGTGCTTGACGGGATTGTCACAGCAGAGCTTGCGGGTATGCTTCCCAGGAGGCTGGAAGACGGTTTTTTAAGAGGACCGTCCATTTTTTTTACTTTTTTTATATTTTTTATATTTTTTTGGTTATTATTTTTGTTCATTATATTGGACCCACGAGTGGCGGAGAATGGGAGGTCGACCTGCACAGAGATCCGCATTGTGCAGGCAAGGCAGGCTAATCCGGAGGTCGCCAGGTATCCGGATACTCCGTTAGCGACTGGACTATTATTTAAAGTGGGCCCCCAGCCAGGCTGATCCTCGGCACGGGTCTTTTACACCTTGATCCGGCCCACCGGAGAGGAGAGAGGAAAGGATAGGATATGAAGGGGAAAGATTAGGACGACTACAACTTGGCTTCGTGTCTCTCCTGGGGAACTACCTGAGAATCCTTGGCCATTACTAGGCCCCTACACCACGGCGAGGTGTGTAGTCATGTAGGAGAACTACTATAGAAGTTAAAATTACTATTTTATTTTTACTTGTGAATATTAATAAATTAACCAGGCAGACGGCAAAGCCATGCTAAATTTTGATTTTGTACTGTATTAGAAAATATTATATGAATAAATAAAATCTTTTAATCTAAATCTAAAACAATACTGTAAGGATCTTAGCGATGGAGTAAAGATGCCCAGATGGATTTCTTTTTGGAATCATTCAGGGTCTAAAGTAAGTTTAACATTGTTTGGAACGGGAAAGTATTCCTAAAGGATTACTTTCCTTTCCACCTTAGACTGAAACGGAACTAGTCGTAGTTAAGTCTTTAAGAACATAACTGAACACTGTCTACTCACTGACCATCTGCATAAACTGAAATTACCAAATACATACATACATATGCCGGCTTTGCGGAGAGATGGTAGAATGCAGTCTTTGTGAGTGTCCGGAGGTCGCAAGGAAAAGTTGATCATACTCAACCTAAAGAAGGGCTCAATAAGTCCAGCTAAAACTTGGACATTAGATCCTAGGACGTTATTGAGCTTTATCAAGAGCAATAATCTAGCTTGTAGTTAATCATTGGACCAGGTTTTATTTACCGAATTCTCATCATCATGAGGATGAGGATGATAATGAGGACTTGAATGAGAACATGAACATGACTATGAACATAATGAGCCGAACGTCATTGAAATCTTGAAAATTTCGACTATTATATAATACTTGGGTCATGACTGTCGAAACTGGAAGAGAGGTTGGATGTGATTTAGAAAAAAAAAACATTATTCTTCTTCTTCCTATTTCGGCGAGGTTATGATCCGAAAATAAGGGATCATAACCCTCTCACTTCACCGCATTTCTACTGATCCGCCTGTGGGGTTCGCGTATTTGACCTCAGAAAATATCGGCAGGCCTCCAGATTTTAGATCACCTTGTTACTGAGACCAATTAAATGCTGTTATAATTGCATATGTGTGATCCAGGCGTTTATAGGCCTACCTCCCCTGCCTCGCGATGTACCTGAGTCTCAACCAACAAGCGCCTTCGGAAGCACGATTATTAGTCAGTTGTGTCCAGTTGCGCATACTAAGTTGGTTGACAGTCTTAGTCAGGCAATTGCCGCGTGAAGACGCGTTCGTGCTAATAGTAATAACATTTACTTTTACAGTTAGTTTCATTCTTCTTATTGTACGGTTGCCCACCAGGGTAAGTGAATAATAACAGTTTTATTTCCTGAATATTTTTATTAACTGGGAAATAAACCTCTAACATCTGCATACGATAAGAGAAAAATGAATGGGGGTATGCCCCCCCTTTTTACAACCAGTTTAAAGGCCTCGAGTCTGAGGTCATTTTAAACCGGTCAAAAAAACAAGCAAAGCGAAAACTCTTGGACGATGAATTTCCACAACTACCTACGGCAAAGAACGACGACAACATCCCACGCTACATTGTCATCGCTGGAATGGAAAAAGTTGGTGACAGCGTTCGCCCACTTTCATCGTATAATCCCATCCAAATAAACCGTGGTGTAGAGTTCATATCCAAGGATATTTTGGAGGTTAAGGCCATGCGGTCAGGGGACCTTCTTCTAAAAGTGTTAAATGTACCGACAGCTGAAAAATTCCTAAAAGCCAAGCTCATCGACTCGATTCCGGTAAAGGTAACAAACCACATTGGCCTTAACTCCGTACAAAGTCGAATCTTCTCAAAACACATCATATACATACCAGAAGATGAATTATTGGAAGAAATTAAAAGGTTTAAAGTGATTGAGGTAAGAAAAATGATGAAGAAAGATAATGATAATTTAGTTCCCACCGGTGCAGCAATCATTACATTCGACTCCATTCGCCGTCCGAACGAAATTAAGATCGGCTGGCTAAATTGTAAGGTAGAAGAGTACATACCAAACCCTATGCGATGCGTGTTATGTCAGAGGCTAGGTCATACAAAAAATCGGTGCACTAATGCCGCGATCTGCAGAGAATGCTGTCTTCCACCACCACACTCGAGCTGCACACGTATATATTGCATTAACTGCAACGACGAAAATCATACTTCGTATGATCCCGCTTGCCCGGCTTTCCTCCGTTATAAATCCGTTAATAAAATAAAGGCCGACCGTCGTTGTACAGTGCGCGACGCGTGGGAAATATATAATGATGATCCCGCTCTTCACCAATTATCTGCTCCCACGAAACGAAATAGTGGAAAACCAACAATGGCTGAATTAATAAAAATTCGGATCAATGAAAATAAGAAGACCACAGCAAATGTTTCCAACCATAACCCTTCCTCAATCTCTACAACACCTAAAGAAGCCGACCCCCTTCCACCGCAAAACCTCTCTTCAAACTCTGAACCCGAACCAGTACCAATGCTTTCCTGACAAAACACAATACCTGCCAACAATATGCCACAAAAATCTCAGCAAAACATACAAACTTCTCCCGTAACACCAAATTTAATAGATCAAACACCATCTGCATCAAATCAAACGACCAACAAACCTATAATGAAGCATACAGAAGAAAATAATGAAACAGAATCTTTATCGGAACAATTACTACTATCTCCTTCATCAGATTCAGAAATGACTTGTATGGATATGGACTTTGGAGCAGATAACTGCTCTCAAGCTGCCATACTTTCTCTCACTGAACAACCACACTTCTCACAGTCACATACAAAAAATCCCTCGAACCCACTCCCCAAACCTACGTTGACACCTCATACATCACTCTCAGCAAAAAATCATAAACAACAATAATGCCTCTATTGGAAATGGATATTCTCCTTCTCCAATGGAACCTCCAAGGCTATTCAAACAACAAACATGCTCTAGAACGTTTAATCGCTAAATACAACCCAGACATCATCGCCCTTCAGGAAACTCATATAATAGCCAAAAACTTATATCTATTTAATATGAAAAATTACAAATCTTATCACTTTAATAAAGACTTTAACTACGCCAAATCAGGTATAGGTATTTTAGTTAAAAACACTATTCCCATAACTTCGCACATCGCATCCACTACCAATCTACTTCACCAAACGATTGAAATTCCAGGAAGAAGACCTATAAAAATTACAAATCTATACAGAGAGCATGATGTTGTTGTTACTCCAGATGTCCTTGATCCCGCAAGTAACAGTTCGCACCATCTTATACTTGGAGATCTCAATGCCAATAATGCACTGTAGGGATCGAATACAACAAGTACCACGGGATTAAGATTCGAAGAGTTCGCCAATGATCGCGGACTAATTGTCTTAAATGATGGTTCACCAACTCTTTTCAGTACAAGGAATACTTTCACGGCAATTGATGTAACCTTCGTGTCTGATGATCTGGCGCCTCTTCTTCACTGGGAGGTACCTTCGCACTCAGGTAGCAGGGACCATATTCCCATAATAATACGTACTCCGGAAATAAGGCCAGCGAAAAAGCTTACGACACGTTTCAAAGAAAAATTAGCAAATTGGAATTTATTTCAATCCACTACCAGAGTTATGGCTTCTACAATACCCACGTCTGGCAACACCAACCAAGAAGCTGCAAGGATAAAAAAAATTATTCGAACAGCAGCAGCGAAATCAATACCAATAAAAAAGCAAAAATGTGGCAAATCCAACTCCAAATGGTTCACAGAAACCATAGCACAATTAGTAAAAGACAAACATAAAGCGTGGACCAAAGTGCGTAGGAGCCCAACAACAGAGAATTGTATAGCGTACAGAAAATCTTGTGCAAAGCTTCGGAGAGATTCTATTCAGGCAGAAAGATCATCGTGGGATAATTTCATTAACACAATGGACCCATCCTTAGATTCCAAAACTTTATGGAATAGAATAAAATCCATTCGCTCTTCCAAGCCTCCTCAAACCTTCCCCTACATGTTTCTCGATGACTCGCTACAGAATGACCCGGAGGTAATTGCCAACATCTTTGCAAACAAATGGGCTCGGTATAGCGCTGACAGCACTTATCCTGATAATGTGATTCAGAAAAAACAAGCTTTTGACATTAAAGACCTCCCTACCTTAACAAGCCAATCGGGATATTTGATGGAACAAATAACCCGAATTGAACTTGAAATGACTCTACAAACGGCTAAGGGAACTACACTGGGGGTCGTAATTTGTAACCTCTACAATAACATCTTGAGTTCCGAGAACTTCCCCCATGATTGGAAAAGAGCACTGCTCAAGCCCATCTCCAAAGATTCTCGAAGGCGTCATTCTTTTGATGTGTATCGCCCCATTTCTCTTCTTCCAGTGCTCTCCAAGATTTTTGAAGAAATCATTTCGAGAAGAATTGGTTGGTTAATGGAGGACAAATTGAGTTCAGGACAGCATGCTTTTAGACCAAAATCAGGTGTTCACACTTCTCTACATCTGCTCGAGCACAAAAAAAGCAGAAAACTTGTCGGCATCAAAGCACAGTGTCATCGGACCTAGAAAAGGCATTTGATCGGGTAATGTCTTTTCCAGTTATTAATCAGCTTCATTCTTGGGGGGGTGCCGAAGGGGATCCTGAAAGTTATTTCGTCTTTTCTCTCTGGAAGAACGTTCCAAGTCAATGTTGATGGCTACAGCTCCTCGTTAGCTAAACTCGAAAACGGGATACCACAAGGATCTCCACTCTTGGTAGTCATATACAATGCATACATCGACTCCTTGTTAGCTGAACTGTCCTCAAGAAGATATAATCTTGATTTTATTGGGATATATGCCGACAACATCTACGTACTAGCGTCAGGAGACCATGTTCTCGTAAAAGCAACTTTGAAAACAGCAGACGAATCTATTTATAATTGGGCACAAGAACCAGGTGCAGTTGTGCCAACAGCAAAAACAGAAACTTTACACCTTTGCAGAAAAAGAAAATGTACCAGTTCTGCACTTGTTCTCCGTGGAGAAACAATCCCCCTAAAACTAAAACTGCGCAATAATGCCTTAAAAATGATCTGTTCAAGGCGTAAGGGACCACTTCTGGAAACAGCGTTGCAAATAGCCAAAACACTGGTGGAAGGTACTCTTCAACATGGTTTGACAGTCTTCATGTGGACTACTAACAAAAATTGTGAAAATATTGATGCTTTAATCAATGAATGTTATAGGACACCGACTGGTGCTCTGAGAACGACGCCAATTGCAGCTCTTCGTATAGAAGCTGGTTACACATCCTTCAAACATCTAGGGAGAATAAGAGCGATTAACTTAGCAAGCAAAACGCTAGCTGACGTCAGGCACCCGCTTCACGACGTAGTAAGGAAAGTCCTATTGGGAAGGAAGAAAATTCGGATAAGATCGATCTCCGCAATTAGTAACATGGCATCACTCATATCCACCCATCAAATCTCCTTTGAGCATCATAATGTTTTTTTGAATTTTAACCCGCCACCGACTTGGAAAAGAAATTTGCTACACATTGACACTACACTTGCAAGCTATAGAAAAACTGAAACACCGGATAGAGTTTTTCAAATGTTGCATAATGAATTATACACAGACGGATCACACAAAGACAGCAACTCCTCCTACGCTGTCATAGAACTAAAAGCAACAGACATCCATTGCCCACCAAGGGCTGCTCCCGGATTTTGCTGGCAGCTATATTGCAGAACTTACGGCAATCCACAATGCAATACCTATTGCTCAGAATTGGAATACGCCTACGCTGATAATTACAGATAATCTGAGTATCCTATCGGGGCTTGTAAGCGAGATCAACAAATGCCCTTCTTTAGAGTTCATTAGACACCTTATCTACAATTCCAATAAAATCTCTTTGGCTTGGGTACCTGGTCATGTTGGAGTCCAAGGTAATGAGATGGCAGATATAGCCGCTAAGGAAGCTATCCGATATCCTTTGACGTTGGAAACACCGAATTTTTTCCATCTTACCAGGCGAACACACGTGCTAATACAGCAAGAAGAACTAGTAGAGTCATGGCGAAACTGCGAAACTTTTCTGCGAAAACACCACCCCCAAAACTCTCGTATCCCATATCACGTCAATTTCGCAAGAGAGGACTGTATTCGACTGCTACGAATTGGACTGTGAAAAACCCTCTTTACCAGCCAACATTTCTATAACCACGAAGCTCCAGAAGTATATCAAGATTGTGGGACGGTTTTATCTATCTGGCATATCCTAGTCACATGCCCTTTATCGGGACAAATTCAGAACGGTTCCGGAGACATACAACAACAACTAGCTGAAGTCCTCAATCCAGCAAATCCACTATCCCTGCAGAATATTAAACATGCCACATCCATTCATCATAAGTTCAATGACATTTAACACTAATTTGCATACTTTTTGTTCAATTGAATTCACTGTAAACGTACATTCTAAGTTCTATCCTTTATCACTGTGTATTTAAGAATGTAAATATGTAAAAAATAATTCTCTTTATTAAGTTTATACTAAACCCCCCTGGCAGCTGACCTCCTCGTGGTGGGGGGCGGGCAACGTGACTGGGATGTGCGGATGGGGTAACTTAAATAGTTATTCCCATCCATACAACCCAGTCACGGCTAACAAAGCGCACACCCCATGATGACACGAAGACGACCGGCCTCGGATATTGCCAAGCCTGGTAAGCCAGGGCATCCTTTGGAGCCAGGCCTGAAGGGTGTCAGGATGCGAGCGTCTGGTGGTCGGCTTGTCCCGCTCGGCAGCCGGCCGGGTCAAACCCGAAATGGCTACGAGCTTCCTGTCAATGGTCTCGCGAACCATTACGGGTGTCAAGGGGTGAACGCGCTGTGCACCGATAGGGGCACAGATGGACTCTCTGAGATTCGACAACGGCATCGACTTAGGATAGGCACATGGAACGTCTCATCGCTCACAGGGAATGATCTTGAGCTTGTTGGGGAGGCTATTAAAAGTCGACTAGATATAGTTGGCGTCTCTTCAACAAAGCAGAGAGGTTCTAAAACTGTGGCCCTTTCGGGTGGGTGGAAGCTCTTCCTGTCAGGAGTCACACCCTCAATGTCTGCTCGGGCGGGAGTGGGGATACTCACAAGTCCCAGGTTGACAGACAGAGTATTGGAGTGGATACCATTAGGAGGAAGAGTTGCGATCTTAAAGCTCAAGCTTGAAAGATCAACTCTGGCATTGGTGCAGGTGTATGCACCGAACCTTCTGTCAGAGTACGCAGCTTTCTTAGATGAAGTTGATGTTGCCCTTGAAAAGGTTGCAGATATGGATTCTTTTGTCCTGATGGGTGACTTCAATGCTCATGTGGGTGTAGATGTTATGACATGGGGGAGTGTGATTGGGAGGAACGGTGATCCTGATCAAAACGCGAACGGAGAGAGGTTGTTGGATTTTTGTTGTGAAAATGGCTTATCCATCATGAACACCATCTTTCCACACAAAGACATTCACAAATACACGTGGTACCGTCAGAGTCTTCAGCAGAAGTCGCTGATCGATTTCTTTGTGGTACCATCGTGTCTGAAGAGAATGGTTTTTGATGTTCGCGTATTGAGAGGGGCCGAACTGTCAACTGATCATCACTTAGTGCTGTGCAAACTGCATCTTAGCGAGAGAGTGCCTCCCCTACCAAAGCGTAAACCAAGGATGGTTACACGCATACGATGGGAGAGGTTACAGGACGATGAGATACGGGAGACATTTGCACGGCAAATATCTGAAAGGTTTGAACGAATTCCAACTGTTCCATCAAATGTAGAGGAAGAATGGCAACTGTTTTCAACGGCGGTTATTGCCTCTGCGGGAGATGTTTGTGGAGTGAAGTGGCTTGGTGTGGCGGCTGGTGGTGAGAAAAGAACTGCTTGGTTTAAAACGCCCGGAGTTCAAGAAGCCATCAGAGAGAAGAAGAGAGCCTTTAAGGTGTGGATTCACTTGGGGAACTCCGATTCTCGAAATCGGTACACTGAGGCGCGAAGAACTTGCAAATAAGCTGTGAAAACAGCGAAAGAACAGTCTTGGAAGGAGTTTGGCGAGAAATTGGAACGTGACCACAGATCTGCAAATAAGATGTTCTGGCAGACCATCCGCCGACTCAGAGGAAAAAAGTTAAATATCGTTGAAGGAGTCAAATCCAAAGACGGTAGACTTCTTTCCAATGAGGAGGACATCTTACGCAGATGGAGCGAGCACTTTTCAGAATTGCTCAATCCCGTACAGGGCACCGAAGATGACAGACCTATGGTCGAGAGTTGGGCGGAAAGTAGTCCTACGGTAGAGGAAGTAACTTTGGCGATCAAAGCGCTAAAAGTTGGCAAATCTGCTGGTGTGGATGAAATTCGGCCAGAAATGCTCAAGGCTTTAGGTAAAGAGGGAGTGCAATGGCTCTCGCGTGTCATTAAAGTGGCCTGGGAATGCGGTGAAACACCTGGTGATTGGCAAATGGGGGTGATAGTTCCTCTTTTTAAAAAAGGGGGCAAAAGAGATTGCGCCAACTACAGGGGTATATCTCTTTTAAGTCTCCCTGGAAAAGTCTTCGCTAAGGTGCTAGAAGAGCGTTCCAGAGCTGTGGTTGAGGACAGTTTGGGGGATGAACAGTGCGGTTTTCGTCCCGGTAGAAGCACAACCGACCAGTTGTTCACTCTCAGAATGGTTCTTGAGAAAGCCCGGGAATATGCCAAACCTGTCTACACTTGTTTTGTGGATTTGGAAAAAGCATATGATAGGGTTCCTCGAGGCAAACTCTGGAGTGTTCTGCAGGAGTATGGGATTGATGGTTCCCTGTTAAGGGCGATTCAGTCTTTATATACAAACTGTAAAAGCTGTGTTCGGATAAACGGTGTTAAATCAATACCTTTCACTGTGGGCGTTGGACTCCGCCAGGGATGCGTTTTGTCACCTCTCCTCTTCATTGTATATATGGATTGGATGTTGCAGCGCAGCCGTGGCGGAGAATGTTTCAAAGTGGGAGACCTAAGGATTAGTCATCTGCTCTTTGCGGATGATTTGGTCATCCTTGGGTCCTCTCAAACCGAACTTCAGCGCGCACTCGAAAGGTTTGTAGCCGTTTGTGATGATGCTGGAATGAAGATGAACGTGAACAAATCGGAAGTAATGGTCGTTTCCAAAAAACCCATTCAGTGCACTATGCATGTTAGTGGAGTCCCACTGAAGCAGGTGGAGAAGTTTAAGTACCTCGGGGTTTTATTCACGAGTGATGGGAGGAGCAATGCCGAGTTATCCTGTAGAATTGGTCAGGCTGGATCAATTTTGAGAGAGCTTGGCCAATCTGTAATAAGGAAGGCCGAACTTAGTATTCAAGCTAAGCTATCGGTTTTTAACTTGGTGTATGTTCCAACTCTCACCTATGGTCATGAAATTTGGGTAGTGACCGAAAGAATAAGATCGCGGATACAAGCTGCCGAAATGAGGTTCCTTCGCTGTGTTGTTGGAATAACTCGTAGGGATCGAGTGCGCAACACCAGAGTACGCGAGGCGCTCAACGTTGAGCAGCTACTTCTCCGAACGGAACGATCTATGCTTCGATGGTTTGGTCACGTAGTGCGTATGCCCCCAGACCGGCTTCCAAGACGCGCCATGGTTGCCGTGCCATCAGGTAGACGACTTCGCGGAAGGCCCAGATATAGATGGTTGGATCAAGTCCGACATCTCTCTTGGAGCCGCTTAGGGATTCTCCCTGATGAATTGGAGTCAATGGCGGAGGATCGAGAAGGATGGAGAGTCCACCTGAGCATCGTATCCCCGCGACCCTCATGAATGATTAGCGGGCCATTGAAAATGAATGAATGAATGAAAGTTTATACTAAAAGACGACATCACATGGCCCTGCTGCCCAGATGTCTTTTTGTAAATAGTTTTATAAATTTTTCTTTATAAATTATTTGAAATAAATAAATAAATAAATAAATAAGTTGGTGGAGTTAGTGTTCCATGTGTGTGAGACTGAAGGTGAGGCGTTTATCTACTGCGCCTTGGCTATGAGGTGAATTCGAAGAATCTCTATATTCAAAATCATCTCAGGATGCTCGATGTCACTGTAACTGCCCACATCAAAAGCATTTTTATTTTTATTTTTTTAAATAGAGCATGGCTGGGATGATCGGGGTCTTGAAAAGAATGATCTTAGTTATTCGAGAGAGCATTTTACTACTCATTTGCTTTGCAGTCCAGGAAACAGCGATTGGCAAGAGTGATGTTTATAGCGTAAGCTAGGTAGACAAGGTGAGATTGTCTCCAAGTAGTCAATGATTATTATATTTGTTCGTTAACCGCGGGTATTCTCTTTTCCACGTGTTCATCTTAAGTTCTATTTGCGGCGCCTTTGACATAGTCGGGTAGTTAAACAGCCTGTGAGTTTAGTATAATATAACCATTTCAATGTTACCATACCATTCCTGCTACGTGCAATTATTTACTTAAGTTGTATTCAATCAGGATGATCAATTGCAGATGGCAGGATGGTAGGACGTGTCAAACTTCCGGACAGATATGGTCTAGGCTTAATCAGAGACGATTTTATGTTGTGGTCTTGATGTGCATATTGCACAGGTAGTGGCTATTAACTTGGAATTCATATGTTTTTTTGTCAGTGGTAGACTTTTCTGCCATTGAACTGAGCTGACATGCAGCACCAAAAGGGTTGCTGATAACTTTGGTCTTCGTTTTACTAATATGATCGTGTGTGACTTTGTTCTATGATTTGTCTGACGGTCGTATCGTATGCGGCATATGGTTGCCGATGTTCGATTCATTGGACGTAATTTCATCCGACCATTCTATTTCAATATTTTAAGAATAAGACAAACTTTGTGACAATCATATTCCCTGACCACATGTAGTACCTAAGCTAGATGGTGTTGGAAAGTTCTCGGCTTGAACTATAGCTTTTTCGTAGTTTCAACTTTCTCTACAAGGTTCTTTGTTTCTTTAAGTGCAGCTTCTTGAATTGATTAAATATAATTTTCACCGTGTTCATTAAGGTTTAATGGTCCATTCTGACTGATATTGGAATAATGGTTGTCATAGCCATCAAAGAGTCCGCAAAGTACTTCATGCGTATACCCAGTACCGACTGTGATTCTATCACTCGATTTCCAAGTTTGTGCTTGCAGGCTTCTTTTCTGGATTTAAAGCCTTGGATTTAGGTCAAATGTTCGAATATTAGTTCTGAAATATTAATTTTTCTGAGAAGATAATGTTCCTTCTTTATCGTCTGCTCTTAAATATGTTGAGTGGGTCTGGTCTTTATGTGGCATACCACTTTGTATGCCTCTTGTTTCGTTACACACGCTTTTCGGAATTTTTCACAATCCAAGGTTTTTGTTGTGGCGGCCCAGTGAAACCCAATAGGTCAAGTGGAACCCAATCGAAACTCAACAGATTTGTGATAATTTGTTGGAAATGTTATCCTGCACTTAACTCCTGCGGAATAAGACTTCTTCGGACGCTAATGCATGCTTGGATAACGAGTGCTACAGCGGTCTCTTGCGGTTGCGAAAACTACATATCGAACTTCCTGAAAGTACATATTTCATTGGTGGTGCCTTGACTGCAAGTTGGTAGTTGTCCGAGTCTATGTTGACATCATGGAAGAGTGTCTTGCGTCGATTGTAATATAATCGATTTGGTCGAATGTTTATTGTCCAGCAGAATTAGCCAGTTAAGGTTTCATCCACCATCTGCTCTTTTGAACGCACTGAATCGGTTTGTAAAATCCTTATACACCTGAGCTCGGAATAATGTCGCAGTAGCTTATATAGGTAGGTAGAAGGAGGACGTGCGGCCGATGAATTCTCTCGATGGAATCAACGGTGACGTCTACAGACCAGTGGATATCTTACCGGATCTACTTCAACATATTTGGAGCTGAGGTCTGTAAGGATTTTCAATACTACGTCAAGGTATTGAAAAAGAGATGGTGGCGGATGAGCCCTTAATGGGCCAACGGCAGCGCTCATATCCCCGAAGTGGGTTACTGACATGGGTGTATCCGGCCTCTTGTCCTAGGGATACAAAAAAAAAAGGATCTGGCCCTCCAGTTTGGGGGTTGTGCCGTCGGGTTAACTTCCCTACCACGTAAAAAACCTCTGGTTACGAAGCAACCAACAGCCTCGGATACGGATGATCTTACTGTTGACGACCCATGCAAACGTAAAAAGGACAATGATCTTCGTGTCTGCACGTGGAATGTTAGGTCCCTCTACAAACCACGTTCAGCCGAACAACTTGCGGAGGCCCTAGAGTGTCTTAAAGCAGACATTACCGCCATCCAAGAAGTGCGATGGGGTGGGCGGGGCAAAAGGAGTATGAAAAACTGCGACATTTACTACGGCGACTGCTACAGACAACAAGGACAGCGTCTATTCGGGTGCGGATTTGTCATTGGAGGCAGACTTAGGCAAGAAGTCTTGAGTTTCCGGCATGTGAACGATCGCCTCATGACTATCCGTATCAAGGCTAAATTTGCCAACATTAGCCTAATATGCGTTCACGCCCCTCACGAGGAGAAGGACGACGCGTCAAAGGATGACTTCTACCAGCTCTTGGACAAGACGTATGAGCAATGCCCTAGCCACGACGTTAAAATTGTCCTAGGCGACTTTATCCCAAAGCTAGGAAGAGAGGAAGTCTTTAGTGGCGTGGTCGGAAAGCACAGTCTGCACGACATCACATCCGACAACGCACTCAGGCTAATCGACTTTGCAGCGGGGCGAAACTTTGTCTTAGCTAGTACGCGGTTCCCACGTCTCGAAATTCACAAAGGAACATGGCTCTCCTTTGATCGAAAAACTGTCAACCAAATCGATCACATTGCGATCGACGCAAGGCACTCTTCCAGCATTCTGGGTGTCCGGACTTTCCGAGGAGCCAACGTTGACTCGGATCACTACCTAGTTGTAGCCAAGGTACGGATGCGGATATCCACAACGGAGCGAAATGAACGAAATACTGTGAGGAAATTTGACGTCGGGCGGCTACAATCGCAAGAGACCGCCAGAACTTTTGCCGATCGAATTTCTTCTAATCTTAATCTAAGTCCTATGCCAGCAGCAAATGCGGAAGACCAGTGGCAGCGTTGCCAACAAGCCATCAGAGATGCCGCCTCTGATGTACTGGGTTTTTCTCGGCCACCACAACGAAACCCTGGTTTGATGAGGAATGCCGGTAAGCACATGCAGCAAAACAAGAGGCGTACAAAGCGGCGCTGCATAGAAGGACTAGGGCTGCTTATGAGCTTTACGTGAGCAGAAGAAAAGAGGAACATCGACTTCTCAAAAAGAAGAAAAAGGAGCATGGGAAGCGCTCGATCGCGGAGATTGAGAGACTTTATTGCAGGAATAATGTTCGAAAATTTTACCGAAAGGTAAAAAGAACATGCCAGGGCTTCAAAGCCAGGATAGAAGCCGGAAGGGGCGAAAATGGCAATATAGTAGTAGAATCGCAGTTGGTGCTTATGATATGGAAGGAACACTTCTGCAGTCTGTTAAACGGCGATGATGACCAATATTCCGCTGTCAGGCAAAATGAGTCATTCAACAGTGACGATGGCAGTCAAGATTTCCGTTAACCCGATCAGAATGAAGTTAGGATAGCGATATCTAAACTCAAATCCAACAAAGCTGCTGGAGTCTTGCCGCTGAACTTTTCAAGGCAGGAGGAGATAAGTTGGTAAGGAGCATGCACCAGCTCATCTGTAAAATCCGGTCGGACGAAAGTATGCCCGATGAATGGAACCTCAGCATCGTTTGCCCGATCCTGAAGAAAGGAGACCCTCTGAACTGCGCCAACTACAGAGGTATAAGTCTCCAAAACATCGCATATAAGATCCAGTCTGCCGTACTATGTAAACGCCTAAAACCGATCGTCAACAACCTGATAGGTCCTTATCAGTGCGGTTTCAGGCCTGGAAAGTCCACCATTGACCAAATATTCACACTACGGCAGATCTTGGAAAAAACCCATGAATATACAATCGATACGCACCACCTTTTCATCGATTTCAAAGTTGCCTATGATAGCGTGTATAGAGACGAGTTATACAGAGCCATGTCTAGTCTTGGTATCCCTGCCAAGCTCTTCCGTTTGTGCAGAATGACGATGGAGAACTCTCGCTGCTCCATTAAAGTCGGTAAGAATATCACCGAACCGTTCGATGTCAGGAAAGGTCTTAGACAAGGCGACGCGCCATCATGCGATCTCTTTAACATAGTACTTGAGAGAATTGTACGAAACTCACAAGCCAACCCCGGAGGTACAATCTTCTTCAAGTCTGTACAACTACTCGCTTATGCCGATGACATTGACATAATCGAAAGAACTCAGTGGGCCGTCAATGGGGCATTTACGAGTATTGAGACCGAGGCAGCAAAGATGGGTCTAGCGGTCAATGAAAGCAAAACAAAATATATGCTGTCTACAAAAAAGGACACCCAACATCGGCGTCTTGGATAGAACGCCACAATAGACAGATACAATTTTGAGGTAGTAAAGGATTTTGTCTACCTAGGCGCTATGGTCAGCTCCGCAAATGACATCAGTGGAGAGATCACACGGAGAATTACTCTTGCCAATCGTTGTTTCTATGGGCTAAAACGGCAATTGAGTAGCAAAGCCCTATCTCGAACTACTAAGGTACTGTTTATAAGACTCTAATCATTCCAGTCCTGCTGTATGGCGCAGAGGCATGAGCTTTGACAAAACCGGATGAGGATGCCCTTGGTTATTTCGAGAGGAAAGTTCTTCGAGCGATCTTTGGTCCCATCTGCATAGACGGTGAGTGGAGGAGAAGGTACAATGCCGAACTATACGGCCTGTACAAGGACATCGACTTAGCCAGAAGAGTTCACATACAGCGACTAAGATGGCTGGGCCATTTAGAGCGGATGGAGCCCAACGTTCCCGCTAAGAAAGTATTCGAATCCACCCCGGACGGACGGCGCAGTATAGGACGACCTCGCGGTAGGTGGTGCAAACAAGTGGAGGGGGACGTTAACCAACTTGGCGTGCGCAACTGGAGGCAGCTGGCTCGTAACCGTGCTGGCTGGAGAGGTTTGTTGGTTGCGGCCCAGATCTACCCCGGACTGTAGCGCCATCTAAGTAAGTAAGTAAGCTTATATAGGTGCATATGTATAAAGTATCCGCTAGCCTGATCGTAGACGCCATGCTGATTTGATTAAAGAAATTCTTCTGCAACACGTTATCCTTCTCCTCCTTGTCTTCTGAGAAGCATCTGTCTGGTCAACAAGAGATGCCCCGTCTAGTTTAATACATATAATATGTACAATCTACATGCGTGCTGAAGTTTACCTAGATGTGTTAGATCTGATGTCCGAATGCTTAGCTACATACATATGTACGAACTGTCGGACTCGATATTCACTTATGGGCAATCTAGTTTTGTTATTTATCAGGCACCACGGGCAAATTATGATATTAGTTTGCTCATTATTCACAATCTTTATATTACAAAAAATAGAGAATGTGTGAAATCCAACTCTAATTCATCAAAAAAAATTAGGAAGCATAACATTGTGTCTAAAGACCACCATGACGTGGTGCTTTGTACTTAATAGACACTTCCATTTAAATTGCGCTTGTACATCTTTCGTTAGCCGTCTTACGGCCATACCACGAAACTGCACAATAAAGCAAAAATAAAGGACCCCCCCAACAATAACCAAAGTCATGACGGCGTGTTTAAAAAAATACAAAAAGAATAATTTAAAAAAAAAAAAAAACAATCTACCTATAACACAGGACACAGAGAGAAAGAAAAAAACTGAAACTTTCAAGATTTTATCACACACAGAGAGAAACACTAAAAAAAGAAGACACCAAGTGAGTCCTTCGTTAAAGTCCCTGTTTGATAGTCCATTGAAGTGAACGATGACTTTGTCGATGTACTGGTATGGCGGCAACGTTTTGTATCTTCCTTATGAATATTGCATTAAACGACCGGCTTAACAAAGTGAAATTATTCCATAATGTGAACGAAGACTTAATCTATTCGTAAATCATAAAAAACAAGAAGAAGAGAAAAGCAAAAAAAAAAAAACCTCTGAGGTTAAGGCGCCCATTTAACACGCGTTTCAAATCCTCCTTGCGTTAGCCTTTTGTCTTTGAAATTCCTTCCTTCGTTTATAAGAGAGGAAAAGAAATTTTAATAGTGTTGCGGCCAACTGGGCAAGTTGTTTCCATTTTTATATCCTGGAAAGAAAGCGAAGTGCTTTGCATTTATATTGAGTCGAGCAAATGGATGAGAAGTCCATGCAAATGAGATGAATGAAACCGGAGCGCGGTTTAACCTAATAGAATCCTCAATATGATGGCATTTTTGAATCGTAAGGACCTATAAACTTTCCACCAAACGTGTTGAAAGTGATTTAATGGTTCTTTATTTTGCGATAGCAAAAGAGTTCTTGCTTCGCTTAAATATCTTATAATGCATAAAACTCATTCTTTCATTTCTTTTAAAACCTTCTTTGCGTTTTTTCGGTCATCCCGTAGCAACATTTAAATTAGAGTTGCAACAGGAATAAAAGAAACCACATTTTCTTTCATGTAATAACCATTTATCATACTTTTTTTTTGCACTCCCCCTTCCTTGCAGTAAAAGGACAATAATTGTCCTTTCATAAAATCGATACGTTCCCTCATTTTTGCTGGTCCACATGCGAGAAATCGGAGTCGTAGCAATGCCGTAAAACAATGCACCCAAAAGGACGAACATCATTGCAGCTGTATTTCACACACAAAAGCACATCGCAATCGTAAATCTTCGTTCGATTCTTGAAAACTTGGATAGGATCAAGGTTTCCAGGTTCTTTTTTCTTACTCTTTGTTCCATTTTTTTTTTTATTTTTTGAAAAAGTCGTCGTAGATACAGTGCAGTAGTGCATTCCTAAGTACTTTTGTTCATCTGTCTTTCAGGGTCTAAGTAACAATTCGAAAGGTGCGGAAAAATATTTTCATCGCCATAAATCTTAATTTACGAATTCTTTCGAAACGAACTTGATGTAGCAGCAGGCAAACTGAAGCTATCAAGACGACATTTTGGCACCGTCACACTGACACGGTTGGTAGCTTTAAGATAAAAATGGACAATGGATCGAGTACGTGTTACTTTGAAACATATTATGGAATCACTGACTTTAATATATTGCATCTTGGTAAGTAAATGGATGTGGCAAAATGTATCTTTAAGTCGTTATGGCTGTTGCTTTGTAGTGTAGTGATTTAAATTCATACGAGATTGTTTTTACTAAAATATGTACATTAGTAGGGGTATAGTATTATACAGGAGGTTTGAGAAAGGTACTGCATGCTATGTGCAGCAATGTTCAAGACAAACAAAAAGTTTTAGTAATCTTTTGTCTGATTGCTTCGGATTCTCCTAGACGAGCAGCTACAGAATTATTGAAAAAAATGTTGTTTAAATTGTTTAGGGTTGACTAGAAGTTGTTCATGAAAATATTTGTGATGTATATTTTCTGAATTGCTCTTCCATGCTGGTTGACCAAATACAACAACCAATTGAATAATCCAAATGTCATGTCTTGCAACCTGTAACAGATGTCAAGATCCGACTTAAAGGACTAAAGATGCTCTTAGCACGATTTATTATATTCTCATATTTTTAGGTCTAGTGCTTTCGAAGAGCGAATACTTCAAACCATAAATTGGAACAATTTTTTTGCACTTTACTTAGATTTTTTTTTTGTACAGATTGAAAGCTAGAAGATGGTGATAGACAGACATATAGAGTGAGAGAAGTAGGGCTCTCGTAGTATATGTACGGAACCCCTGAAAATAAGGTTTGTATTGGAATTATGAAAAAAACTATAAGTCAGTCCAAAGTTTGTCCAATTACGCTTAAACTTCAAGGCTAAATAATTCTTCGTTGATTTAACGACTGATCGTTAAAATCGGTATATCTCGAATGAACCAAAAGAAGACGATGGTAGTAAAAAAAAACCCCAAAAACCGTTATAACCTGATAATGACGAACAATCAGGAAAAGGTTTTATTAAGAATTTTTATCTGTCCTGACGCAGGAAATATTGCTGCACATAGCCAGCTCTCCCCCTGTGGGATAGGGGACAGAATATACCCACGGTAGGCATGCCTGTCGTAAAAGGCGACTAAAATGCCAACCCGCCGTCCTTCTTACGGTAATATCAATCATGCAATGAACAAAACTAATGGTATTTATACCCCAGGTGGCAGCCCAGTTCAACTGGAAAATCCACCCTCGCAAGAGGCATGCTCTACGGATTCTGGGGAGAGCTATTTATTGCATCAGAACTTAATCAACCCATTAAGGAAAAGCTCGAGGCTACAAAGATCTCCGCCTCAGGAGTTTTCACCTAAAGC
The DNA here is from genome assembly GCA_945910035.1 of Brachypalpus laphriformis. Classification (NCBI taxonomy): domain Eukaryota; kingdom Metazoa; phylum Arthropoda; class Insecta; order Diptera; family Syrphidae; genus Brachypalpus; species Brachypalpus laphriformis. Next base: position 254,981,731 of record OX246754.1, read on the forward strand.
GCAAAATAAAAGTCTCGCAAATCCGGATATGTTAATTCGGAAAACGCAAGATTTCGAAGAGAGTACTCTGAAAAAGGAGAACGCCGTACTCCGAAAGAGGCTCGACGAAATGGAGATGTTGTGTCGAGATCTCAAAAGCAAACTTGATAAACTTGGATCTCAAAACGAGTCTTCAAAAACGCAGACGGTTATCCACTGTGAGCCTTCTCCGGTTAGCCATCACTACAGCATGGATGAAGAAGATCTCACGCGCGAAACGGATTGGACACTCAAACGAAGACCATCTAAAAAACGTAAGGCCGGATCATCGCCTGAAGTTGTTCCACAACAGCAACCTAATCGCAAAGCGCAGCCGAAACCGGAAAAGCAAATTGAAAGCAAACGCGCCCCTCCACCAATAAATATCACGGGCGTTGCCGACTATAATTCTCTGAGGAAAATTCTAAAAACAACGATCGCTAGTGAATTTAAAGTAACTTCCTTGCGAAACGATACGTGGAAAATAAAGGTTTATGACGCTGAGGACTATCGGGCTGTATCTCAAAGGCTAAATAAGGAAAAAATTCAATGGCATACTTACGAAGACAAGTCTGAGAGACCCTTGAGGGTCGTAGCTAGAGGGCTTCATCCATCATGCGCTAAAGAAGACGTTATAGATGATTTACGCGTTAGAGGTTATAACATTCTGGACGCCGTGAACCTTTTAAAAAAAGGGAGAAAACGACCAGACCGTGGTGAAGAAACTACATTGAAACGTAAGCTTCCGCTTTTTGTGCTATCATTCCATAAAACGGAAAGCCAGCAAAAGATATTCAATATTCGTACAATCATGAGTATGGTCGTTAAAATTGCGCCGCTACGTGTCAACACGAAGACAATCCCTCAATGCAAGCGATGCCAAGAGTTTAATCATACACAAGCGTACAATCGGAAAGAGCCGCGCTGCGTTAAGTGCGCTGGGAAACACTCTTCCGAAAATTGCAATTTGAGCACAAATGAAAAAGCTACTTGCGTTAACTGCAAAGGTAGGCACCCAGCAAATTATCGCGGTTGCGAGGTCGCTAAGGAATTACAGATGCGACGGAAAAAATTGACAACGCCGATTGTACGGGGAACGAAATCAACCGATCGGGCTCCTACGTCGGAAGAACGTATTGCTAAACAGACTGAGCGGTCTCGTAAGCCAGTTGTACAGATTCCTAAGCCGACTGAAAGGACGCTCGAATCAGCAGTGCAGACTCTTGAAACAGTCAATCAGTCTTCTAAGCCGCGTAAACGTACGTCAAAGTCGTCCACTAAAAAGGCTGAACGAAAAATAACCTCTGACAAGCCAGCGAACCCCGTACGTCTGACGTATTCTCAGGCTGCAGTCAAAGCAACCAAACGAAACGTCGGATCACCCTCTGATCCGTTGAATGAAATTCTAAACTGCATCTACGCTAAGTTCGAGGAACAATGTGAAATTAACAAACGGATTCTCGAACGTCTCAGTAACGTCGAAAGCTTTTGTATGGCTAACCATAAATCTAAATCTAAGTAAATATGAACTCTTTTCTTAAAATAGTAACATGGAATGCAAACGGACTCTTACAAAAATCTAACGAATTAGAAATGTTTCTAATAAGAGAAAATATCGACATATGTTTGATCTCCGAAACCCATCTAACAAGGGAATCGCAGATAAAGATAAGAGGCTACGCTGGTTATCACGCCTATCATCCTTCTGATAGAGCGCGGGGCGTTTCGTCCTTATTCATTAAAACTAACACCGAACATTCGGTCGACATAAGCATAGAGCTGGAAAAACTTCAGTTGTGCGCAGTAAGGGTTAAAAATAAGCACCTGAGTTACAATATAGCGTCTGTTTACTGTCCGCCGCGATGCCCACTAGAAAAAGACGACTACTTTCGTGTCTTCAATGCTCTTGGTTCAAATTTTCTGATTGGTGGAGATTTCAACGCGAAGCACACCTTCTGGGGTTCAAGATGTACATCTTCTAAAGGGAAAATTCTTTATGAAGTGGCAAATGAATTCGGTTGTTGTTTTTATTCGACAGGAAAACCGACCTATTGGCCAACTGACTCACAAAAAATTCCCGATCTTATCGATTTTTTTGTTACAAAAGGCATTTACGAGAAGTTTGTTACAGTCAAAGAATGTTTTGATCTCTCTTCTGACCACTCGCCGGTAATTTTATTACTTGGAGAAGCGCTGATCAAGAAAAAAGGACCTCCGAGACTCACTAGCAATAGAACAAATTGGGAGGGCTTTAGAAATGATTGCGAAACAAATATCGCCTTGAATGTATCACTTAGAACACCTTGTGAACTAGAGGACGAAATTGATCGTTTCGTGGAAGCAATTCAAAGAGCGGCATGGAGAAACACTCCTTCTAGAAGCTATAAGATCAACCGCAACGAAAAGTATCCCAGAGAATTCGTTGAACTGGTGAGGGAGAAACGAAAAGCACGAAAGAAATGGCAAAGCACTCGTGCACCGCAGCATAAAACGGTCCTTAACCGACTATGCAATCGCCTTAAAGATAGTATTCGCGAATTTAAAAGCAAAAAGATAGCGATCTATCTTGAAAATCTCTCCGGTGAAAGAGAATCAAATTATTCGCTTTGGAAAGCGCTAAAAGGCATCCGGAAACCTCAAATGCAAGCACCACCAATTCGCAAAATCGATGGAAACTGAGCCAAGAGCGACAAAGAAAAGGCAGAACTTTTTGCCTTGCACTTAGAAGAAACGTTTAAGCCGTTCGACGGCCCTTCGTTAACCCCCGACTCCCCAGTCACGACATCTGACAACTTTAAAGTAAAAAAAGTTGCATTAATTGAACTGAGGGAAGTGATTAAAAATTTAAAGACAAAAAAAGCTCCGGGTTACGACTTGATAACGGCGCTTCGTTCAGATTGCTTTATGTTCCGAGGCAATGGAAAGTCGCCGAGATTATAATGGTCCCGAAACCAGGCAAACCGCTAAATGAGAAGAAATCATACCGGCTTATTTCCCTATTGCCGGTTATCTCAAAAATATTCGAAAAACTTCTTTCCAAACGTCTACAGCCCGTAATCGGCGAAAGACGTCTCATTCCTGACCATCAGTTTGGATTTAGAATTAAACATTCTACAATTGACCAAGTCCACAAAATAACTGACGTGATTGAGAAAGCTCTGGAAGAAAAAAAGAGCATATTGAATGAGCTTTAAGATCAGAGGAAATCACAATAGGCCCAATGTGGCGGCAGTGATAAGTCGACCTAATCATACCTCAAACAACAATCTACAATCTAGCCAGATAATTTTTTCGAAATACCCTGTACGAGTATATTGTAGTAGGTACTCGTATGCAAACTTTTGCGAACGTAATACTTGTTTTACGTCTGAAAACCTTACAAAAGCAAAAGCGTAACAGATAGAGACCACAGCCTTGTTCGATCATATCTCTGTAACTTTCTGCCGGCAAAGTATTGCTTTTTAGTGAAAGGGGTGGAAATCATCAAAAAGATAGAGAGCGGAACCGATTCTTAAGCCTGGTCGTCCCAGACTTACTTCAGAGAAGCAGGATAAGAAAATAAAATTTCCAATGCTGATCCCTCGCTCTCAGTGCCAACAATAAGAGCCATCCCACAAAACAAGGACCCAACGCCTCTATCGAACCAAACTTTTCGTCGCACATTACACGAAGATGACAAAAATGGACATGTTGCGCGTGAAGTATCCTATATATGAGGCTATCAGCGCAAAAGTGGTGTAACCCCAAACTATTTAATTAGGAGAGAATGGGGATTTTAAATTTGATTGCTCTATTACTTTGTTATATTATACTCTGTGCAAAAGCCATTTGTTCAGCTCCTTTTGCTTTTGAATACCATAATGTGACTTACAACACTTTTGTATTGATAGTTGGTAATGTAAGGAATGTATGTAACACCAGAACAGCAACCAACAAAAATTGTGGGTTACACCACTTTTGCGCTGATGGCCTTATATGTTAAGCAAACAAAATGTAGTGAAAAGAATGCAGTTAGGTGCGCAACTAGGTTAGGTTAGGTAGGGTTATGAGGTTGTCATAAAACACTAGGCACCAAAGTGGGCCCAGGAAACCTTCACGGCAAAAGACCTAAACCCAATCCTCCAAGCAATTAATCTCCCTACAAAATCTGAAGAGATCCTTGATATGGTTCAAGGACCTCACCTCCTCTTAGTTATCGAAGAAGTATCTACCCAGGTACTTTAGCCTTATCCTGGCAATTCCTTGACATTCACAGAGTATATGAGTTATATCCTCTGAGACATGTAGGTCATCGCAGTATCTACAAACATCCGTATCGGATAACCCTAGTCTCATGGCATGCCTCCTTAGGAGACCGTGGCCAGAGAGTATTCCTATCGCTGTTCTTAGCCTCGATCTATCTAAGTTAATTATCTCCCCAGATTTTCTGCGATCTAACATAGGCCACAAGGCCTTAGACACCCTGTGACCATCTAAGTTTGACCATCTTAGATTAGCCGTGTCAATGATTTTATCCCGCATAATTCCCTTAGCCACGCACCCTGGTGGTTTAATACTACCAATTATATCGCTACGTGGGAGCCCCGCTCCTCTTTTAGCCAGCGCGTCGGCTTGCTCGTTGCCTTCGATATCGCAGTGTCCAGGTACCCAACATAATCTGACTTGGTTCTGCGTACTTAATGCCCTAAGCATTGTGGGGCAATTCCTGATTAACTCAGATTTGGTGACGTAAGACTCTAGCGCCTTTAGCGCAGCCTGACTGTCAATGTAGATGGCGATATTCTTATCGGATATTGATCCCATCTCAAGTAATTCCGCAGCTTTAAGTACAGCTAGAACCTCTGCTTGGAACACACTGCATGTGTCCGGAAGTCTCAGGGCCACCTGTAGGTTCGTATCTCTCGAGTAAATACCTGAGCCCGTGCCCTCACTGGTCTTAGAACCATCTGTGTATATTGCAATCTCGTTATGGACAGAGACTGTCTTTCTTTACGTGCGCAACTAAGTTCTCGGTGTTTGTCAATAGATGGCTCCAGCAGTAAATGGTAGTCGATTTTGACATATCCAAAACGTCATGAACCGAGCTTAGACAAATGGTAAACAAACAGTTTTAACACATTAGTGATTTTGTTTTGGCGTCATATACTTTTGGTTGTGTGAAAATGTCTGATTTTGTGCGGGAAGTGTTGATTTTCTTCTTTCATTCGAAGAAAACGGCGGCTGAAGCGCATCGAGAGCTCCAAAAAAGTTTACGGAGATGCTGCTCTAAGTGAAACAACTCCTTTTCAACCTCAGTCGCGTCTAGAGTCGGAGCATAACACTGTATGATGGTAATTTTTCCAACTCTACGCTGGAACGTAGTTGTCAATATCCGGTCACTATAGGGTTTCCAGGATATGAGGCTACTACGTGCTGCTGCCGTTAGCATGAGTCCTACTCCGGAACTCCGTGCACTTCCAGCTGGTTTACCAGAGTAGAGCACGACAGTGTTTTTTGTTGGGGAGATTTATTCTCCATCATCATAAATAGCTTCGAGTAGGTGTTACACATGCGATGCATCGCCGAAAGAGATGAATGCCATAGATAAATGACTAGAAAAGAGAGTTGAAGTATGAATTTGGCTTATCACCACTTCATTCATGGATTCGGTTTTTTGAATATATCATCCACATATCTTACAGATTGTTCATCAAAAAATGGCAGATAAGATCAGATGAAGCACTTTTTGTATAGAGAAAGAAATATATTTAAGACCAGTTTAGGCAGAGATTAGGCTTAGTCATTGATATACCAAGAAGCGGAACATTAAATGACGGAAATACAGCCAGAACATATTTCGTAAACCCCCTTCGGGTAGGGGTTAGAATATACCCGAGGTAGGCATGCCTGTCGTAAGAGACGACTAAAATCCACCCTCCGTATACCGAGTATGGCGTATACAAAAAACATGCAATGAACAAAACAAAAGATTTAAATACCCCAGGTGGCAGTCCAGGTAAACTGGAAAATCCACCCTCTTCGGAGGTCGGCTCTACGGATTCTGGGGAGAGCCATTTATTGCACCTTATAAATCCCTTCTCAAAAAGTACAAGGGTATCTCGATCTCCACCAACAAGATCGAACGTCTCCGGAAAAAGAAGTCCGCCGGAAGCACAAACGCGTGAAAAACGGGACTCAGCGAAATCTAAAAGCATTGAGGAGGAAAACGACGTACTCCGTACCCAGCTTAGCGAAATGGAGCTACTCTATCGTGAGCTCAAGAAAGAGGTAGATTTACTCAGGCAAGAAAATAATGCCCTAAAAAACACGTACCTACAAAAAGAAAATACAGTTAGCTCACATCGCTCACCTAGTCGCGAATACCAGACGGATGAAGAAGAGCTAACACGCGAAACGAATTGGGTCGAAAAGAAACGACCTAGCAAAAAACGAAAAGCTGGTTCCTCACCGGAAGTCGAGCCACAAAAAGATGAAAAGCGCAAGGAGATGCAAGAAAAGCAACAACAACCAAAATTACGTCCTCCGCCACTGATAAACGTCGTTGGAATTACGGACTATAATAAGTTGCATTGCCTCCTTAAAGGAACTCTGGCTTCGAAGTTTAAGGTGACATCTCTGCGAAACAATACGTGGAAAATCAATGTCGATGATGCCGACGGTTACCGATCAGTATCTAAAAAATTGAATGCCGAAAAGATTCAGTGGTATACTTATGAAAATAAATTAGAAAGACCACTGCGTGTTGTAGCAAGGGGACTCCACCCCTCGTGCACTAAAGAAGATGTAATGCACGACCTTCAAGACAAAGGCTTTAAAATTCTTGATGCCGTCAATATTATCAAGAAGGAGAAGCAACAGTCGGAGGGAGATCATGAAAAATTGGTAAAGCGCGGTCTTCCACTATTCATGCTTAGTTTTGATAAAGACGAAAATAAAGATATTATATATGGTATCAAGACTATTCTAAACATCGTGGTCAAAATCGAACCCATGCGTAAGACCTCCAGATCGATCCCGCAGTGTAAGCGCTGTCAAGGCTTCAATCACACGCAGACTTACTGCCAGAAAGAGCCGCGATGCGTCAAATGCGCAGGTAAACATCTCTCGGAAGAGTGTCACCTAAACAAGCAAACCCCAGCCACTTGTATAAATTGCAAAGGAAAACATCCTGCGAACTATCGAGGTTGCGAAGTGGCGAAAGAGCTTCAAAAACGCCGCGATACGCTAAAAAATTCGATGCGTCCGAATATGAAACCAATCAAGAACAGACCCAAAATAGCTACGAAAAAAGCAGCGAAAGATAGAAAGTCCGTCAATATTAACTTATGATCGGTTAATGATAAAAAAATCCGAAAGTAATAGAGATAAGGTAACAGAAGCAAAATCTCCGAATATTGGCGTGCAGTCTTATGCTCAAGCGGCGAAGACAGTTAAGGGTACGTACACGACCGACAACTCACGGGAGATCAAAGCAAGAAACCGTCCAAACTTTAATGTAAAGACTCCTTCTCAAGTTGCGACATTGAAAAATAGTGATAGAGGTAGTTCAGAAGATCATGTATCCAATGTTTTTTCCCTAATTCTTGCGAAACTTGAAGAGCAATGCAAAACAAATAAACTAATTTTCGAGAGACTAGTTGCACTAGAAAACAACATTCATAACACGCGCACTTCAACCAGAATATGAAAGAAACGCTTAAAATTCTTACTTGGAACGCTAACGGGCTCATACAAAGACTCGACGAGTTAGAAATATTTATGCGAGAGAAAGATATTGATATATGCTTAGTCTGTGAAACTCATCTGAAAAAGCAATCGAATATTAAGATAAGGGAATATAGCGTGTATCACGCCTTTCACCCATCGGAAAGAGCCAGAGGCGGATCATTGTTTATAAAAGAAAATATCGAACACTCAGCGGAAATAAAAATTGAATTAGAAGCAATGCAAGTAAGCACGGTACGCGTTAGAAATAGACATTTTGCTTTCAACATTTCGTCTATATATTGTCCACTGCGATGTAAACTTGAAGAAAGTGATTTCACAAACATCTTCAACTTCCTTAAACCAAATTTTATTATTGGTGGTGACTTCAACGCGAAACACCCCTTCTGGGGCTCAAGGTACGCCTCTCAGAAAGGTAGAAAGCTTTATACTGCGGGTATGCAATTCAGTTGTGATTTTTACTCGACGGGTAAACCAACATATTGGCCAACTGATAGAAATAAGATACCAGATCTGATTGATTTCTTTGTTGTTAAAGGAATATCTAGCAACTGTATAAAAGTTGAAGAAAGCTTTGATCTCTCCTCTGATCATTCTCCAATCATTATGACGATAAGCGAAGCTTTGATTAAAAAAGTAGGACCGGCCAGATTAACCGGCGCGAAAACTAATTGGGACGGCTTTAAAAAAGATATTGAAGCAAATATTGAGCTGAGCGTATCACTTAAAACGCCCTATGAACTTGAAGTTGAAGTAGATCGCTTCGTCGAAATCTTACAGGATGCCGCGTGGAAGAATACTCCCAAACTAAAGAGAACCCCGGCCAGTTACATTAAAATTTATCCGCAGGAAATAAAAGAGATGATTAAGGAGAAGAGAAAAGCGCGTAAAAGATGGCAACAAACTCGGGCTCCGCAACATAAAGCACATCTTAACCGTTTGTGCAACTCACTAAAAAGATCTATTAAAGACCTTAAGAATAATGAAATACAAACTTACCTAGAAAGCTTAACGGCAGAAAAAGATTCTAACTATTCGCTTTGGAAGGCTATAAAAGGTATTAAAAAACCTCAAATTCAAGCCGCGCCAATTAGGAAAAATCAAGACGAATGGGCGAGGCATGATAAAGAGAAAGCGCAAGTTTTTGCCGCCCACCTGGAAGAAACTTTCAAACCGTTTGATGGACAAGCTCTTATTGAAAATATAAATACGTCGTATATAGACAATAGCGTAATAAGAAATGCAACGCTTACCGAACTTAAGGAAGAAATAAAGAAACTTAAACCTACGAAAGCTCCTGGATACGACCTAATTACGGGAGAGGTTCTTAAAGCACTACCAAGAAAAGCTCTAATTAAGCTTCTGTTCATTATAAACGCCGCGATTAGACTAGAATATGTTCCCAGTCAATGGAAAGTCGCCGAAGTTATAATGGTCCTTAAGCCTGGAAAACCGCCGAATGAAAAAACCTCTTATAGACCGATTTCGCTTCTTCCAATTATATCCAAAGTGTTCGAGAGAATATTGGTTAGGCGAATACAGCCGGTTATAGAAGAAGGGCATCTCATCCCTGAACATCAATTCGGATTTAGAAGTAAGCATTCTACAGTTGAACAAGTACATCGAATAACACATGTAATCGAAAAATCACTTGAAGAAAAAAAGATTTGTTCAAGCGTATTCCTTGACGTTTCTCAAGCCTTTGACAAGGTCTGGCACGAAGGCTTAAAGTTTAAATTACGACAAGTTCTGCCAGAGCACCTATATAATATTTTGAAGAACTACCTTACGAATAGGCTATTCCGCGTCAAATGTGGAAACGAATATTCAGATTTTAAGGAAATAATGGCTGGGGTGCCGCAAGGAAGCGTTCTTGGTCCAGTCTTATATCTATTATACACTCGTGATATACCGCAAGTAGAAGGCACTGAGCTAGCTACATTTGCCGACGACACTGCTATCTTGACAGTAGGTAAAACAGTCGAAGATACTACAGAAAAACTGCAAGAAGCTTTGAATAGAGTAAATGAATGGACAAAGATTTGGCGAATCGCACTCAACGAGACCAAATCTGTTCATGTAAATTTTATTTATAAAAAAATAAATAATTTGCCGATCTTTTCAAACTCGGTTCAAATCCCGTTTGCAAACGAGGCTAAGTATCTTGGAATGACACTTGATACAAAGCTGAAATGGAAAACGCACGTTAAGAAAAAACGCAAAGAACTAGATAACAAATATCGAGAAATGTATTGGTTACTTGGAAAATATTCCAAGCTTAATATATATAACAAACTGCTTTTATATAAGCAAGTGCTAAAGCCTGTATGGACATATGGTATACAACTCTGGGGTTGTACCAAAATAAGTAATATTAAAATTTTACAAACTTTTGAAAACAAAGTGCTAAGAGGTATTGTAAATGCGCCATGGTATATCAGAAATAGCGATATCCACAGAGACCTTGGCATTAAAACAATCGAAGACGAAATTCGAAAGAAATTTACTGCGCCGTCTACAAAGAACCAAACCTTTAGACCTAGCGCGATAAGTAACCGCGTCTAAACTGCGGAGCTGGCAGGAACTTCTAATGGGAAGGTGCCTGCAAAACGTCATTATTTCGCGAAACGAAAACTACTTGATAAGTCGAATACTTAGTTGTAGTAAAAATAAAAACAAGTCTGTTTTGAAGGGAGGTTTTTTAGTGGGTAAGAATCCCACACTACTATGAGCACGCGCTGTCGATCCTCATAGTGTCTTGTTGAAGATTTTCACCTACCCTCGGAAAAAAAAAAAAAAAAAAAAAAAAAGAATATATTTCTTAAACTCAACTATATCATTACTTGATGTTACACTTTGCGTATTTGTATGTCTTCTGACTAAAATAAATAAGAACAAGTTTAGAAATGATTGCAGAAATGCCCATGGTATAATCTTCCTGCTTCAGTACACAAAGTACTAGTTCATGGGTCTGAAGTAATTAGTGACGCAGTTTTGCCAATAGGAGAACTATCTGAAGAGGCTGCGGAGTCAACGAATAAAAACATTAAACTGTTCAGACGAGATCATACAAGGAAAATGTCACGAATTATTATCAAAACCGACCTTTTGAATAGACTTCTCCTATCCACTAATAACTAGCTTGAGAAAATTGCCTCGAAAGAAAAAAACTTTCCTATCAGAGGTTGTGATTGACCTGCTCGAAATGGTCTCCTAAGTAAAACGTATTTTATTTCTTGAGTAAGACTTTAATCTTAAACTTGTATTTTATTTATTTTTCCATGTTAATAAAATGTTTTGTTCTATAAAAATAATTTTAAATGCACAATATTTAGAATTAATTTAAGAAATGTACATTATTCTTTGAAGAAAATATATATATGTTTTCCCTTATTGTTTATTTACGTTTATCCTTTCTATGTACTTACATTTGTATTCCAAAAATAAACTTCTTGGGGTCATATCACACGCTTTTTTAATTAACACCTCCTTACTTTGTTAGCCGAACCATCGCGATGTATTGAAAACATAAGTTGCCGACCAGATAGAGCAAAACCGATAACAGATTCTGAATTTGCGTTCCCAAATTACCCTACAACCAATTCATTTTATTTGTTTTTTTTTTTTTTTTAGTTTTTATTTTATTTTGGTGAGCCTTTAGTCGAGAGTGGAACCACTGTGCGTTGTGGCGAAGTTTGCTTCCATCCTTACAAGATCAAATTAACCCAAGAACTGAAGCCTCTTGATCATTTGAAGCGCCGAAACTTTTCCGATTGGGTTCTGCAAAAGTTTAAAGAAAATCCAGAATTTCATCGAAAAATCATCTTCAGCGATGAAGCTTATTTTTCGCTTAATAGCAAGCAAAGTATGCGTTACTGGACAGCAAGAAACCCACATGTGCTTTAAGAGACTCCATTGCATCGACAAAAAGTGACCGTATCATGTCCGAGGTGTGATTGGACCGTATTTTTTCGTCGATGAAAATGATCGTCATGTTATGGTCAATGGAGTTCGCTATCGTGCCATGTTAGAAGACTATTTTTGGGCAGAATTGGATGGAATTGACCTCAGTGATATGCGGTTCCAACAAGATGGTGCTCCAAGCTTAACATCTGGTCGAACAATTGATCTATTGAAGGGGAAGTTCGGTAATCGTGTAATCTCGAGAAATGGTAGGGTCAAATAGCTACGTCACTCATGCGATTTAACGCCGTTGAATTTGTTTTTATAGGCTTACGTAAAGTCGTTGGTTTTTACCAAAAAGCCGACAACGTTTGGAGAAGCTCAGTAATAATACCGAACGCGAAATGGCAAACGTTCCGGCCGATATGTGTGGAAGAGTGGTAGAAAATTTAACATGTATACTACACCTGGAATTTCAGCCCGATATCTTAAAGTTTGTGTGTGCTTTATTTAAACAGAAAATTGTTATGTCCTTATTGAAAAACCCTTTATTTAAAACTCCCATGTCCGTTTATCGACCACTATTTAGCAGCAAATCGAATATGTTTATATGCTCGTCACCTTCAACATATTTTTTTTTACAGTATTTGCCTCGTCGGTTAAAAAAAATCTATAATATCAACTCTGTGATTAAACTTGAATTCCTGAAACGCATAACTTTCCTTGTTAGCACCAAACTATTCGAAGTAACTTTTAAAACTTAATTTGATTTCGACTTATATAAGTCGACCTGAAAAGTCGTAAAAAAAAAAAAAACATCAGTACCCTCAAATACATAATCTGGGTAAAATGTACTTAAACTTTATAAGTACTTATGTGTCGTCTCGTACGCGTAGAATGCCAACACAGTTAGTTACGAGAATTACATATCTTTACAGAAAAGTTAAACTCCTTTCTAACAAAGGACCTCCACAGCTGGATAAAAGCCATAAAAAATGAGAAAACCCACCAACAGCGAGTGCAACTACAGTAACCACTACGTTTGACGTCTAATGTACTAATATGGCAAAAGTTTGTACTCCTTATCTGCGTAACTACGGCCTGATTATTGTGTGCCAAAGTTTCTCCTCACAGTCGCAATCCAAGCCAAGCCAAGCCGCTTTGTTAAGCAAATTGTGGCGATGTAATGGTATTTTTGGTGAATTTATTACTTTCTATGATAAGTTGCTAAGGTTTAACATGGCTCCAGACATATTGGAAAAGTTTTCATTCATATGGAAATAGGTAGAGGTTTGTTGCTTGCTTGTGCGTTTGTAAAGCGATTGTGGTGCATATTACTGCGAATGAGGTTAGGTCAGAGAATTAAATATTGACAATGACGATTGCTGCATTGATTTTGAACTTTTGAACAGAGCAACCATAGTGGAATATAATATGGAATATCCTTTCGGCCCAAGTATATTTTTGATATGAAGTATGTACTCATACATACATATGTAGCTAGCAACGGTATTTTTAGAGAAACTGACTTTACGACCAAATTGACTTACTTTGTTATCTGTCCTTCTGCTACAAATCTTGCAATCAAAATTTGGACTAATTCTAATTGAGCTAGATTTTTGAAATTTTGCGAACACACATATACAAGTTTCTTTTTAAAAATGCAATAAAATGAACAAAATGAAATTTTTCCATGTATAATGGCTTTATTAGTAAGAGCAAACATTCCCATTAATTATGGAGTACAACGTCGTTCAAGTGGCTGCCTCGGCTGGCCTCGCAGTAGCGCATTCTATCACTCCAATTTTCCAAGACCTTGTTGATGGTTTCGGGCTGTAGCTCACAGATTGCTTGGATGATATTGGCCTTAAGTGCTTGAATCGTTTCGGGATTGTTGGCATAACATCGGTGCTTCACGGTTGCCCACAAAAAAAAGTCCAAAGGGGTCAAATCGCAGCTCCGAGGCGGCTAATTGACATCGCCAAGACGGCTGATAATACGATTTCGGAATTTGGTGCACAAAAGACCGATTGTGGCATGGGCTGTGTGGCATGGCGCGCCATCCTGCATGAACCAGAGGTCGTCCAAATCCATGTCTTCAATTTCAGTAAAAAAAAAGTCGTTAACATGGCTCTGTAATGCCCACCGTTGACCCAAACGTTGTTCCCAGCCTCATTTTCGAAGAAAAATGGTCCAATGATGCCACCACTCCACAATCCGCACCAAACTGTCACTCTCTATGTATGCATTGGCTTCTCGACAATAAAGTGCGGGTTTTCCGAGCCCCAGATGCGGCAATTTTGTTTGTTAACGTAACCGCCGAGATGAAAATGTGCCTCGTCAGAAAAGATGATTTTTCGCCCAAAATCGTTGTCCAATTCAAGCTGCTCTAAGGCCCAAACTGCGAAGCGATAACGAAGCGGATGGTCGTGCGCTTTCAATTGCTGAATCAATTGGACCTTGTAAGCGAATAATCCCAGATCTTTGTGCAGAATTCTCCTCAGGCTAGTGCGTGAAATGTTGAGCTGTTGAGATCGATGACGAGTTGATGTTCGTGAATTGAGTCTCACACCTTAGGCTACAATAGCCACATTCTCATCTGTGCGCACCGTACGACGACGGGGACCATGAGTGTTGTCCACTAGCATACCAGTTTCATGAACTTTTTGCACAAACTTGCGTACAGCAGGCGCGGTGGGTGCTTCATTTCGGCCAAAACTTCTTTTCAAAAAACGCACTGTTTGGGCTACACAGCACTCACTTTGGAAATAAGTTTTCAATATTTCCCAATGTTGTTCAAGCATAAAGCGACTCATTTCGTTCTGCGGAGGTATGATACTGACTTTTTGTCAAGATTTCGAGCGGGAAACAGCTGTCAGTGTCAAAATAACCTATGATTTAAAAATAAATCACTAGATGGCCCACCCGTTATAAGTCCGGCGACAATGTAATGTGGTATACCTAATATCGTTCTAAATCCAAAATAGTGGATGCCCCAAGTACCTTATATGGGTATCAAATGAATAGGATTGATGAGTAGAATACAATAAGCTATATGTCGTTATTCCGAACACAATATGGCGGACGCCCGAAAATAGTGGACTGCATTTCCCCTTGATATGGATACAAAATAAAAGTGCTCGACGAATATAATTTGATAAGCTATACCCAATATGGCGGATTCAATTTTTTGTACCACTTCTTTGATATGGGTATCAAATGAAAGTATTTGACGAGTAGATAACGATAAGCTATGCGACGTCATTAAGGTTAGATGAATGTTGAATAATAAAAGTTTTTTTTTCCAAAAATGCCTTTACCTTTACTTGTCTTAAGCTAGTTTCAGTATCTATGGATGTTTAGGACGAAATAGGTGGTAAGAGATGTCATGGGAATTGTTAGGCTTGAGTGATGTTCCAGCCGGTCAACTCGTTTTTTCTCTTTAGGTAGAGAGAATTATTAATTATTATCAAAGCATTTGCAGGCGACATTGCTTTTATGACTTCTTCGACTGTTCAGTGCGGTCCTCCGTTTTCGCATGCTTTGCGTGACGTACCCCGGATCACTTTGTTTTCTTCTGGTATCTTTCTTCAGGTCTCACTCCTTTATTCACTTAGTTCTTCTCACAATTGTTTTTCAGTTTTTAATAAGACTGAACTACTATTTTCTGAACACCTTGAGCGATCTGTACAATATACAATCACTAACTAGTATCGCATGTGGTCGAAATTTGACCATGTACGTAATCAAAATGCTTTCATTTAATTGACTAAATCGTTCTATATGGAGAAATCAAATGTGTATGTTCACCTTATATTACCTGGAATAACATGATTTCTTTCCTGCATATCTATGGCATAGTATCTTTCAAATGATATAAGTTTCATTCCCCTCCTTTTATAATAAATGCTGAAAAAGCGTACGATAAATTTCGTGTTCATGTATTAATATATAAGATTTACCTGGTTCATCGAGTTTGGAAATAGAGCAAACTCATGAATGAGTCAATAAATAAACAAGTGCCACTTGGTACAATTTGCCGAGTGAAAAACACACTACGACTGAAGAAAATTTGCCGAGTTGAACAGCACGAAATCAATAATACGGAGCCGAACTAACACAGAGTCACCAAAACTGAGTTGAATAGGCTAAGAGATGAATCAGCACGGAGTCGACAATACACTCTATAAGGCACTGAGCCATAAGAAAAGAAGTGAATGAGTCGCAAAAGGTTGGATGATGAACGAAGTTGGATGGTTAGATAGTGCATCTGGGATGAAATGGTTGAGATATACAAATTTTGAAATATGTGTGATACAAACTCTTTCAAAATATGATACTTACTTATTTAGATGGAGCTACAGTTCGGGGTGAACCTGGTCCTCAACCAACAAGCCTGTCAATTTAGCTTGGTCTTTAGTTAATTGCCTCTGGTTGCGCACTCCAAGTTGGTCGAGGTTCACTTGAACTTGTGCGCGCCACCTAAGACGAGGAGCCCCTCTACTGCATCGCCCCTTCGGGTTAAAATCGAAGACTCTGCGGGCCGGAGCGTTGGTGTCCATTCGTTCTGTCGTACCCATCTCAAACGTCCAATACGCAGTTTTTTGACTGTAGTTCGCTGTTGAATCTTCTCCTCGAAACCCGTCGACGCAA
Source organism: Brachypalpus laphriformis (assembly GCA_945910035.1). Taxonomy (NCBI): domain Eukaryota; kingdom Metazoa; phylum Arthropoda; class Insecta; order Diptera; family Syrphidae; genus Brachypalpus; species Brachypalpus laphriformis. The sequence continues at coordinate 254,998,030 of OX246754.1, forward strand.
ATGGGACCGAATATCTTACGAAGAATTTTTCTTCCGAAGCGACCAAGGATATCTTTATCCGCTTTATTCGCTTTTTCCTCTGGGATGACCAGGGTCTATAGAGTTTCTTTAGTTATTCGAGATAGGGCTTTACTGTTGAATTACCTTATTAGCGCAAAAAAAAAAAATGTAAGAATGCGTCTGACTATGCTTATGTCCTGTATCTCCTTGTGGGTCCTAGGGCCTCTACTACGACTACGTGCCATCGTGTATGGTTTCTGGCAATGTGTCTGAGTTCTCCCCAACTTTTCCCTAACTGTCGTGCCTCCTTCTTGACTATTCTGCGCCAAATTCTCCTCGGACCGCCAGGTCTTCTGCCATCCTGAGTTAAAGGCTTCCATTGCATAGCATGGTTCGCTATGGAACTGTCACCCCTTCAGAACGTGTGACCAATCCACTGCCACTTCCGCCGTTGTATGGTTGTGCCTATTGGTTCCTGACCGGTTGTCTTGTAAAGGTGTTCGTATCTCTATACGATTGGGCCAGAGAATCCTTAAGATGTTGCGTAGGCACCTATTAACGAACGTTTGCACCTTTCTGGTGATAGTAGTGGTCACTCTCCACGTGCTGCAACCATATAACAGTACGGATTGCATTCAACGTTGGAGCGGAACAGTCTTATCTTGGTGTTCAAACTGATTGCATTGCTTCGCCATATTTTGGACAACATCCCGAACGCGGACTTTGCTTTGGTGATCCTGTTGGCTATATCCAGTTGTGTTCCACCATCGCTCGAGACAATACTCCCAAGATACTGGAAATCCTCTACTCTCTTTACCGGTTGTCCAGCAATGCATATGAAGAAGACCACTTCTGTTTTCGCTGGATTAACGTTTAGTTCACAACTTCTCGCCCAGTTATGGAGGGTATTCAGGGCCGATTGCAGGAGTTCGGTGATAGTGTCGGTCCTAATTTTAAAAGGATCTCATTTGCGACTAGAGTCCATAGTAGAGGAGATAGGACCCCTCCTTGTGGGGTTCCTCTAGAGGCCAGTGAGTTTACTTAGCTGTCACCCAGCTCCGAGATGATGTGTCTTGTCTTGAACATACATTCAATATAGTCGGATAGTGTGGAATCTACTCTGAGTCGGTAAAAGAGTTTAAATTTCTCTAAACTCTAGTTGATACATCGCTTCTTCCAAAAACCCTTTTCCAAGTGCTCCTTAGGGCTCTTTTCGGCCCTTTTAGCTTCTTCTTTAAGTGAATTGTGTACGATAGCCTTGGTGTTAGAGTAACCCCTAGGTAGCGATATTGCTTAACTATAGGTACTTCAAGCTGCTTATGGGCAAATTAACATTTCTCCTCTCTGGTGTGTCTTCCTGAATATCAAGACTTTCGATTTAGCGGTGTTTACACTGAGGTTTCATAGCTTATAATACTCCTCCAGTTTGTTAATCATAAGCTGCAACATGTCTGATTATCGTTGTATAAGCTTTGTATTATCCTTAGAACTTTCGACGATATACCCAGTAAACTTAGCTGTACTTTATCAAAAGCAGCACGAAAATCGACAAAAAAGGCAGACTTTTTTCCCCTTGTTGAGGTACAGTTTTGTAAAGGTAGTTAATGGAAATATGTTGTCAAACGTTGAGTAGTTCGCTCTGAAGCCAGCTAAAAATTCACTCAAAAATACTCTTGATTCTACCCATGTGGACGATCGTTGCAGAAACACATTCGTAAACAATTTCAGAAAGGAAATACCCTTATAGTTGCCTGGGTTGTTAGCATCTGCCTTTTCAAATAGGGGAATACTATATTCTTCGTGAAACTTTCCGGAACCATACCTGCGTTATAAATCATGTTGAAACTTTCCGTAACCAAGTGTATAAAACTCGTAGACGCATTTAAAAAAAAAAACTCGAAGATGATACTGTCGTCCCCTGGAGCTATGTTGTTTTAGCAAATCGCTTGAAAGCACCATTTGCTCTAAAGCAGGAACCAGCAGTGCGAGAGTCAGGTCAAAGGATCCAACCCGCCCTATTAAAGTAGTCCATAGACTTCCTATGACTGGCAATGTTTGCCAGTTTGTCGTTTACGACCAGCGGTGCTCCTGGGCACGTCTCTTGAAGACACGAGGAGTCGGTTAGGAACAGACTTCTGGGTCATCAAAACTTGACCGCTTGCCGTAGAGGAAAGGGTCCCACAAAGGCCCAACTACTCCGGCAAGTTCGATGCTCAGCGGAGGATCGATGAGCACAATCAAGGTGCTACAGGCGACCCTGCATCATGCTAAGGGCGAGTCCGCTACAGCGGTTCCGAAGAAAATATAACCCTAGGTCTCATCAAAGAACGCTGGGTTAGTGGCAGACAAATGAAAGGTCTCCGGAATAGGGCAAGTGAGTTTATTTCCAAGTGTGGAGAGCTAGCACCGAGAGCGGCTTGCTTAATTAGCAATAATATAAACTTCCTTCCCATTTCAGAATTTATAACAAGAGACCTGGTGGCCCTACTATTGGAAATCCCCTTCGAAAGAGCTACACAAACATCGTGTGTGCCTGATCGTACTTCCCTGACGACAAAGATGATATCCCGCCGAAAGACGTCCAGAGCCTCGTGAACTACTGCCAGGAAAGCAACCTTCACTGCATCATCGGTTGCGATGCCAATGCACATCATGAGGTCTGGGGTAGTAGTAACATCAACAGAAGGGGTGAGTGTCTTTTAGACTTGTAAGTAGTCATATAGATATTTTAAACAAAGGCTCTAAATCCACCTTCATAAATGCGATTCGCGAGGAGGTACTCAGGACCTTACTCTCGCTACCCATTTATTTTTAATTTTATTGAAAATTGGTACGTTTTAGATGAGGCCTTACTGTCAGACCATCAGCACATTAGGTTTGACATACCCGACCAACTCTCATATGTCTCTAACAGATACGATCCCAAATCTACGAATTGGCATTGCTATCGTGAACTTGTGTTCTCGAAAAAAAATATGTTTCTCACATCTATCGAGTCCATAGTGGACCTGGATGAATCTGTCTACCAGCTTAACAATATACTGCTTGATTCCTACCGCGACAGCTGCGTCCCAAAACCAATGTAAGCAAACGTAAAGTGCCCTGCTGGAATGACCAACTGGCGAAACTTAGGAAGAAAGTCAAAAAACTCTTCAACTCTGCAAAGCGAACGAAGAGGTGGGACGAATACAAGTTTGCTCTCACAGAATACAATCAAGTGGATACACTTAGAACCTTACTTCAGGTACATTTCCCAGGCTCGTCTCTTAACACATCTCATGTGTACTCGAACACAGTTAACCACAGGGTTTATGTGGGCAGTAGAGTTAATAGTTTAGCTGGAAAAATATTCAGTCCAGACAAAGTTGAATGGGCAGTGGGGACTTTCAAACCTTTTAAAGCTCCCGACGGTGACGGTCTGTTTCCAGCACTTCTACAAAAGTCAATTGACCTCATCCTGCCGGGATTGACAGCTTTATTTAGAGCCAACTACAATTGGGAATACAAACCACCTACATGGAGATAGGTAAATGTGGTATTCATTCCCAAGCCGGGCAATAGGCCTACCGAGCTGCCTAAATCATATAAACCTATAAGTCTAACATCATTTGTCCATGACAACGGAGAGACTCATAGATATTTATATTAGAGACCGGTTAGATCTGTCTAACCCTCTGCGCTCGAATCAGTAAGCATACAGAAAAGGCAAATCCACACTATGTGCCCTGCATTATCTCGTCAAAAAGATGGAGGGAATGCTCAGTTCTAAAGAAATAGCCTGGTGTGCATTTCGTGATATCAAGGGCGCATTCGATAACACTAGTTACGACTCGATCGCAAGGGCGATTAGTAGCAGAGGTATCGAAGAATCGACCAACGAATGGATTAGGGCCATGCTGGTAAGTCGATTCATTACCTCCTCCACCGGGGGAGTGTCGGTGTCTATAACTGCAGCCAAAGGCTGTCCTCAAGGAGGAGTTCTTTCCCCCCTGTTATGGTCAATAGTCATCGACAACTTGTTAGTAGATCTTCACAGATCAGGCTACACCATCGTCGGTTATGCTGATGAATTTCCAACGTCATGCAAAGTGCAATATCATAAGTTGTAAAATGGTGTAACAAAGAAGGACTATCCATCAATCCTAGTAAAACCGTTCTGCTGCCGTTCACAAGGAAGACACAGATCAACTTTGTCTGGTGGTCAAAAACGATCCTGCAGACAACGGCAAACAAGTTGCAGAAGTTGTAGAGAATTGCCTGTCTGGGCATTACAGGTGTGATGCACACCTGCCCTACGACAGCTCTGGAAGCTGTGTCGGGCTAACACCCCTAGTAGATGCCTGGTAGATATGCCATCAATTTGCAGCTGGATTATGAGTATAAACCAGGTGAACTAGCTTAAAAATACTCAACTCAATCCCTAAAAGAGACATGTTCTGCACTATACCAGGTATTATGGTCAGGCAACATTGCTTCGGTAGGTTATTCGAGGTTGAAATATTGGACCACGGAAATTGGTACAATGGTGCTCCAACGCTCGACCCTAGAAGTCTGGTCTGGTTCACTGGAGTCTTTGGACCCAACACAACGTTTTTGGTACCTATGGGTACGACTCCCACTGAATTTCAGGCTGAAATCTATGCCATTGAGATCTGCGCCAGACACAATCTCCGCAAGGGGATCAAGGGCGCTAGAATACATACCTTTTCAGATAGCCCACATTCGGTGTGTGGTCCGAATGTGTTAGCAGCTCTATTTTAAGGTCCGTTGCATACTTAAACCATTCCCCCTTTATTAAACAGAAGTCTATTGTTGAACAGCTGAAACCTCCATTTAGCAGCACAAGACCAAAAGCGTCACACATTTCAATAAATATCTAAAGAGTTCCTCATACTGCAAATCGCATTGCCATACAGCAAATAATAAATATTTATAGGAAGTAAAAAGAAATACTAGAGGATAATTTGTTGATCCAAAAATGGCATTAAGTGCAACAGAATTCCAAACAATTCAACTGATCCAGAATTACTCTATCTCTCTTCTCTACTTAGTCGTTCTTCAACCTGACGCGATTTATCTATGAACATCAACTTCCGGAAGACAGTGACACGTTTCACTCGTAATCCTTATCTCACAACCACGCGTGTAACTAACTACAAGATAGAACTTCGATGTCACCGCAATCGCAACGATATTAATCTCCTTCAAATGTCTCATTATCTGGAGCACACGTCTGCGTCCGGAATCAACACGCGACAACCGATATTTATTGTTCACTTCATTTGCCCCCTCCCGCGCTGTATTGTAGTTGCTATGTCAACTTAATCTACTTAACCACACTCTTTCAATTAATGGTGTGTAAATATCCTTGAAATATCATTTCGTTAAGAATTAATTCACTTGGGGGCGAAACGACGTTGTTTGTCGTCTTTGTCGCCTGACTATGTGCAAAGTTTCTTAATCAACTTTAGAACGGCATGTAGAACGAGAAATTTGCGTACAGGCTTAGAGGGCCTAGATTGGGTTAACATATGTATATGCTGGCGATGCGATATATTTCCCACACAAAAGTGCCATGTGCCTTACATATCTTCGACTTGGGCGCTTTTTGGTGGCGCAAATCTCGAGATGAATTTTGGGATAGGTTAGGGGCGCATCAAGAAGAAAAGTTATTTTCTGACGAAATTAAAAGCAGATTTTCGTTTCAAGGAGAGATGAGCCTTCAAGAGAGGATTCAACGAAGATGTGGGATTTCACAAACGACTTGTGTCTCGTGAATAAGCCAACAAATCCTATTAAAAGTGTTTTGTGGTAATAAATCGGGTTAGGAGGAAAGATTTCCCGCTGGGGATTAATCCAGTGCTAAGATGACTTTTTACGGGCGATACGATACAGAGTGAGTGAAGGCGAATTTGCTCAAAGGAGAACTTTGACTGATGCCTGATGGCGATATAAGAGTGCACTCTATGCGACCAGATGTGTCTCCAAAGTTGAGATTATTTGCTTTTTCTATAATTAACTTTATGGTCGGAGGGTTATGTCTTTATACAGCGGACGAAGGCATAATCTAAAATGAAATGGGAGTGATATATGTTTGTAAACCCGTTTGTCTGGGGATGGAATCAAACAAGGGATTAGGGAAAGCATGCAACTTGACCTTCTCTGATTTAACTTGAACTAGGATAATCCTTCGTTTTAATGCTTATTAATAATAATATTATTATTCGATAGCATATTTATATTATTGCAGACATATAACAGCACTAAAATTTTGTGAGGAATCGTTTGCTGCGGAGTTCCGTGCTTAAGGCGATTTTATGCATATCCTATATATGTTAGGTTAGGTAAGTGGGCAGGTGTAGGGGGATAGAAAACCTCCACACCACACTCAGGTCAGTATAGACCCATTGTGATACCCATGGGGGGAAAGGAGATAGAAAAGGAAATCCCTTCCTCGTGGAAAAATACCGTCTTTGTAAATATCCTAAAGCAAGAACTAAGTACTCACTGTGCCCTAGATACAAACCATCCAGAGGATTTGATGAAGTTTGCAATGTCATTTATTGGTCTGTTGGACAACTCTTCTAGATCCTCAAAGAAGTGTTGTCAAAGGATCTTATTTCTCAAATGATAGAGGCCTGGGCAATGACAGAGAAAGTGGACGGTGTCCACCTGAGCCTCCTCGTCACCGCAGTCTCTACAAAGGTCTTCGTTAGTCACACGTAGTTTTTTCATGTGGTACCGCATGGTATTATGCCCCGTAATGACTCCTATTAGAGTAGAGAGGGATTTTCTATGCCTCTGTATGAGTCTATTGGTTCTTACTCCGTCAAATGCGGGCCACAGCTTCCTCGTGGTGACACAAAGAGGTCCACCTATTGTTAGCCTCCGTTATGGCTTTGTTTCCTGCTTCGAGCTTAAGGGCGCAAGGCGGGATGTACATCGAGGGGTCGCATTGGTCCGAGCTTAGTGCTGAGCCTCCTCTAGCCAGTTCATCGGCTTTCTCATTCCCTGGTATGCCTTCATGACCAGGGACCCAGCAGAGCTTTACCTCGTGCTGTGTTCCAAGAACCTTGAGCTCTTCTCTACAACACTTCACAAGCTTCGATTTTATTTCTATAGCAGATATTGCTTTTATCGCTGCCTGGCTGACGATGAAAAAGGTGATATCCTCTCGTGGTATTGCCCTCATCGCAGTCTCACGAGCTGCTATTGTAACTGCTAGGACCTCCGCCTGGAAAACGCTGCTGTAGTTCGGAAGCCGAGCTGACATGGAGAGGCCAAGCGTTTCAGAGAAGATGCCTGCGCCTACATCTATTTCCATTTTGGATCCATCGGTGCAAACAGCTAAGGTTCGCTCGTTAGGCGTCCTGTCATTTTTCCAGTCTTCCCTGCTCGGATAGGTGCTAGAAAATGGTCCTATGAAGTCTAGGTAAGGCGGTAAGTAGTCTGTATTAGATACACTGCCTAGATATCTCTGCAGGATCGTGGTGTGACCCATTGTATTTGGTATCCAGCTATCTGTTTGGCTTAATCTTACGGCACTATGAGCCGCTGATACTTGTATAAAGATGTCTAGCGGAAGCAGATTGAGAATGGCCTCGAGTCCTGCTGTAGGTGTCGTGCACGCTAGTCTTTGTACTTTTGTGATAGCAGCTAGGTTATTTATTTTGCTGGCTGCCTGCCACCATACAAGGCTGCCATACGTTAGTATTGGCCTTACTATAGCTGTATACATCCATAGGATGATTTTGGGGCTCGGTCCCCAAGACTTCCTAAATATTCTATTGCACGAGTAAAAAGCTATCGTGGCTTTTTTGACTCTTTCGTTAATGTTTAGTCTCCAGTTCAGTTTCCTGTCGAGCACCAGGCTAAGGTATCTCGCACTACTGGAGATACTCAGGGGAGTACCCCTTACGGAAGGAGTTACGAATTGTGGAATTATTCTTTTGTTAGTGAATAGTACTAACTCTGTCGTCTGGGGATTAACCGCCAGCCCACATCTCTCCGTCCAGGAGTCAATGATTTCCAGCGCCCCTTCGATTTGTTCGCTCAGTGTCGGGAGAAATTTACCTGTTGCTAGCAGCACAACATCGTCCGCATATGCAATGGCCTTGACGCCGCTGTTTCTAAGTTTAAGAAGGACTTCGTTCAGGACAATTACCCACAGTAGTGGGGATATAACACCTCTTTGAGGGGTGCCTCTTGAGGCATAGACTTCGAGCTTAGTACCTCCGAGTTCAACTTTGATATGTCTTTCCTTTAGCATATTGACGATCCATTTTATCACGGAATTGTGAATATTAAGGTTCGTTAGAGTTCTATTGACCGCGTCCGTTTTGACATTGTTAAAGGCTCCTTCAATGTCCAGGAAAGCGGCTAGTGTATATTCTTTATTTTTCAGTGATTTTTCTATTGAGCCGACTACACGGTGCAGCGCTGTCTCTACGCTTTTTCCTTTCGTATAAGCGTGCTGCGCTGGGGATATGTCACCTGGGCGTAGTTTACTACGGATGTACATATATGTCAGCTAGTCTTTCAAAGGTCTTTAGGACAAAGGAGGTAAGGCTAATTGGCCTAAAGTCCTTCGCAGTAGTGTGGCTTGCTTTACCGGCCTTGGGTATGAAGACCACTTTGATCTCTTTCCATGATCTAGGTATATACCCCCACATGAGGCTGTTGAGGTACAGCTCTTTTAGTACCGGGATGATTGTGGTTATTGTTTTCTGTAGCATGATCGGGATAATCCCGTCGGGTCCTGGGGATTTAAAGGGAAAGAATGATCCGATTGCCCACTCAATTCTTTCCTCTGTGATAAAATCAGTCGGAGTTTCCGTTACAAAACTACTGTTAGTTACGATGTTATTATCTGGATGGGTCGTACAACCCGGAAAGTGCGCTTTTAGCAGGGAGCTAAGCAATTCTGCACATGATTCAGTCCAGCTTCCGTCGGATTCCTTGAGAGATCCAAGAGTTTTTGATTCCCTGGATAGAATTTTTCCCAGTCTCGCAGATTCTGTCGTACCCTTGATTTCATTACAGAAGTGCTGCCAAGAGTGGCGTTTGGCCCATATATGTACTCGTGCATTGCCTGCTCAATCGATGAATCTCCAAATCCCATCAAAGAGAATGTAGTACGACTACTTCCACTGGAAGGCTAATGTCTTGGGTCGTGTTGGACTTTTAAAATTATTGTTGTTTCAACCGCCTTCTTGTCTCGCATTTGCTCAGATAGCCTTTGTAGTTTGTAACACTTAACCATACTAGAGAGGTTTTGGAAGATATTGGTGCACTTAAATAAAATAAATTGAATCAGCTCCTCCCGAAGGCCCTGTAACAAGTGGGGAAAGTGTTCAAACCACTTTCAATTTCTAGTTCAACTCTTTGAATTCATAATTTATAGGAAATATTGTATATTAAAAACAAAAAGAAGCAAAGCAAGTCTTCCACTTTGAGAAAGGAAAAAAAAAATTAAAGAAAAATAGAAGAGACGAATATAAATAAGTATTTATAGTTTTAAATAGAAAAGTTTGCACACTTTAACGAACAGTCTGTTGAATTTTGATAAAAATGAGTAAATAAGTAAATATACTTTTACATAAATAAGTAGTGAAAATTATCCAATAAATTATTAAAGAAATGTAAATACAAGGTGGAGCAAAAGGCGTAAATGGATTACCTAAGCCAGTAACTTTTAAATAAAAATAATTGGTTCTTTTTGCTGCGGGGTTGCGAGTACCCCATGAGGCGCCTCCGCAGGGCGCGGATAGGAGTACGTCCGCCAGATATGGCAGGTACCTGGGACGGACCAAAATTAGCAAACAAGGGGATCCTCTACGGCGGAGGAACTGTGGATAGCAGTCAACGACGTAACTATTGTATTCTCGTCGGGTAAAATGGACTTTGGCCTGATGGCGGATGAGCTTTACTGTAAGGCCAATGCCAGCAGCTAAACCCTTAGGGAGTCGAGGTTACCGACGTGTGCGACATGTGGCAACTGGTACTCAAAACACAAGCCAAACAAATGTTAAACTCCAAGTACAATGACAAGCACGACCAAAAGAAAACAGTATAAAGCTAGGGCGCCCCGCTTGAGCGACGATAGAAGAAAAATTAAGAAACAGAGAATTAAAAATCATAATTACAAGAAATCTATACGAATCCCTACCTAGAACATTGGTTCCATGACAGGGCGAAGCTACGAACTAGCTGAAACTCCTTAAAGACGACGAATAAACGTTGCATGCATCCAGGAAATGAAATGGAGAGAAGAAATTGGTCTTGGATGCAAACTGTTCTACAACGGTTCAACCGCTCAACAAACGTGGCGTAGATGGGATTCAGCGCGTAGTCTCGATAACGAGATCTTCAGACCGTCTTATGTCAATCAAACTGACTTTAAACAATGAACCCTGTATGACCATAATGTAACACATAGCTGTAATGCATTTAACAAAAAAACGAAAAAAACAGTCTTTATTTTGCACTCATTCGGAACAGTTGTCTTCATTTCGCTCTCGCGGTTAATATCTCAGAAGTGGGATAGCCCGATAAGCAAACAAAAAGCTAGCGGTCATCGGACGACAGAGATGCTCGAAGACTCGATTCGGGTGAACAAGTGTGCCAACGTTCCTGGGACTGGTATGAAGGGTGACGGATTGCACACGTGTTCGGATGCTCCCAGTGACCACGTGTGTGGAGGCGCTGGCGGAGTGCAACGGAGCGGCGGGAACTGCGACAACAAAGTGCACATGGGCGCTGGTGAGGTTCCTGCTGGCAGACGAGATAACGGAACGCATCAGTATGTTGACTATAGCGGATCGCCCCGTTACACCGTCAGAAACTTTGCCGGAATGATCCCCGAATTTAGCCCGAGAGATTCTACGGGCTTGACATCGGAATCCTGGAGACGAAAACTTCGGGATATCCAGCGGGTGTACAGCTTGGATGATCATCTGGTGTTGATGGCAGCTACCACGAGGTCGGTTGGCGCGGCAAAGTTGTTGAACTCCAGTGTGACCTGGGATTCGCTCGACGATTTTCCTCTCGAGCTTTGCCAGACATTCCCGACCAGGAACGAAGAAGCAGACCTTCTCGAATTGCTGCGAGGTAAGAAGCAGACATCAGGAGAAGATTTTGAGGAGCACGTATTTGGAATGAAGGCGATCGCTGCCAGGGGCAGTATTCCGGCAGGGAAGCTTTTCAAGCCTCAAAACGAACATCTATCAAAGAGATCTTGGAACAAGCGCGATGGATTATGAAACTGAGGAACAAAGGCCGGCAAAGGGCAATGGACCTTAGAACCTTACCCCAGGAGATAGAGCGGGAGAATGTGGACAGACGTGAGGACCGAAGAGCGGTTCGTGGCAGCATACCTGTGAGCGGTGTAAGGTGTTTTGGCTGCCAGCAAGTTCGGCATTTTCGCAGGGATTGTCCGTTACGACGCGCCAAAGTGCAATCTGTGAGTACCGGTCAAGGTGCCTCAGGTAGAAGTCCAAATGAGAGGTCAACGCAGCTACTACTAAAGGAAGTCAAATCGGAGTACATCATAGATGCAGTGGTGAATGGGTACCAGGTGAAAGCATTCATATATCTTGGGAGTGACTGTGTTACTCTGCGGTGATCGGTCGCCGAAGCGGTCGGCATCCAGTACATAAAGGAACAAAGGCTGCTGAGTGGTTTCGGAGGAGGAGCATGTCAGACGATCGGAAGGGTCAATGCAGAGATAACGGTCGACAAGCTCATCTCCTGGTGCGAGATCCTCATATTTCCGGACGAATCGCAACCGTACCCAATGTTGATCGGACGAGAATTGCTAGACCAACCACAGGTACGATTTGTCAAATGACACAACTGCATTTCTATTTCAGACTGTATGTCGGACAAGTGCGGTGAATTCCCGAAGCATGCAGAGCTGCTGCTGGAGGACCTAATTGTTGAACGGCTGGACGATGTAGAAGCTGCGAAGCTCGGAGCGCTGGTTAACACATTTCGGGAGTGATTCGCCAAGAAATCGGACGAGCTTGGAGTGTTCCGCTTTGGTGAGTGCACTATCGAGCTAAAAACATCAATTCTCGTGTGTGTCCAACCATACAAACTCCCGTTCGCCAAAAGGGAGACGGTCAAACAGATGGTGGATAAGATGCTTTGCCAAGGTATAATCCGGCCGTCATGTTCGGACTATTGCTCTCCAGTCGTCCTTACTAAAAAGAAGAATGACAGCGACCATTTCGGTTCGAATCCCAGAAAATACCAAAAAGTTTTTTCACGGTCCCACCTCTCGCGAGCGTCTGACAAACATCCGAGAGTATTGTTGTCTAAAAAAGCTTCTCAAATCGCCGTTCGGATTCGGCAGTAAGCTGTAGGTCCCTTCCATTCGTGTGGAAAATATAATGCACACAACATGAGTGGTTGCGAGAAGCTAGGCCCTGGCACTTAAAGAGCTGTTGCGCCAAATATTTGTATTTAGCGACCATTTCTGCATCGACTACCGGGCATTAAATAAAATGACCATTAAAAGGAGGTTCCCAATGCCTGTGGTCGAAGAGGTCGTGGAATCGCTGGCATTCGAAGAGCGCTACCAATCGATGGTAAATAATTGCTTTTGGCCCAAATTGTATGATATAGATTTGAACGACATCGGCGCTCCGTGCTATACAGCTGATGCCACGATGGAAATTGTGCACGAGCGATTTGAGGGCATGGTTATCTCACACAGAGGCGACGTGTACTGGCCACCGAGATCGTGCGATTTAACCCCGTTAGATTTTTTTTGGGGGGTTTCCTTAAGTTGTAGGTCTATGCCAATAAGCCGCAAACGACCGATGCCCTCAAAGTCAACATAACCCGTGCCATGGCTCAAATTCAGCCTGATCTATGCACCAGAGTCATCGAAAATTTAACCTCTAGGATGCGCGCGATCCAGCGAAGCCGCGGCGGCCATTTGAACGATGTCTACACATAATTCCATTGATAGGCCTTTCAAATGAAACAAAAAATTCGTGGATATCTCACACACAACTTGTTTTATTCAATTTTAACATCGACCCGTCCCTATTGGAAAACCCTTTATAATCGTATTTTGAAATGCAATTTTTTCATGAAGAACACCCTTACCTTGTAGTTAGTTATAAGTGAAACTAAAAATCCAATAATAGTTCTAACTAATCTGCCTTAGTTCGGAATCTGAATAATTTGCATATTAATAACATATAAGTGCAAGTACGTGCGACTCAATCGTGCCCTCTTTTTGTTTGTACATATGCAGATACGAATCGAATAAGAAGGCTGTCTTCTTGACTAGAGTTTTATAAGCTACCTTCCATCCAATCTTATCTCATTATAAAGTCAGGCAATGTCCACTTCCTGAGATGCGCATTTGCACATCTTACCAGTTCTTCTATTGATGCAAATGATTTCGACTGTAAATCCTAATGAGATGAATTTGGACCGAAGTACCAATCTAATAGTCTCCACTGGGAACCAAATAATACTCCAGACCAACAAAACGATGTCCTGTCTACTCTACCACATTTAATCGAATGTATCCTTAGACTAATGTGCTATTTTCACTAACAATCCAACTTTACAAAATGATTCCACTCAGACATTTTCCAATTGATTTCTAGTCTCTTTAATAACGAGCTTAAGTCCAGCATTTTATTTAATCTTTAGGAGTAAATAATCGAATGTTCACTCGATGCTGGAACCCTTGTTCCCTTCACTATCCATTCTCGTTATATGGATAACATATTTTACTTATATGTAAGTATGTATTCTCCTTTCTCAGACAAGCTTCAGACAAAAGTTCTTCTAAATTGTAGAAAAAAAAGCATTTCACTGTCAGTCTGTCAATGTACGTGTAAATAAAATAAGTAGAGCGAATGCGCTTCCAAGGTAACATCAAAGTATCCCTCATGCCCATGATTCCTCTTATAAATTGGTGGAACAAACGCGCCGATTGTCTGACTGAAGTTGTTTTCTTGTGCGGCATTGTCTTGTAATTGTAATGGATGAGGGACATTCATATATAGACACAGACACAGACTACACAAATAGAGATACTATATGTCCTTGCCAGTTCAAATAAATTCACATTTCAAACAGATAGATGCGAACACAAAGATGTACAAATATTTTCTTAAAAATTGGTTCATTTGAAATGTTGGTCTCTTCCATTCGATTGAGTTATTTAATGGAAAATTTAAAAATAAATAGAAAGAATCGCTAAAAAAAAGTGTACAAGTATGTAGTACGTGGGTGGTTGGGTAGGGATGGGTTGAGCCAATTCTATTATCTTTATGATTTTCGGTCCACTTGTTCTTAACCTATTTGGTCCTTGAACAATAACATGGATGATGTTTAGAACATCTAAAGTGATTCTTTTCGATGAGAGTGTGAGCCATACTGATTCTACTGCATTTTGCAGAGCATATGTCAGCCATTTAGTCAATATGTACCATTTTAACTGGTACATCGCCATCGACAACTTTCAAACTCATAGCTGAATGTATTATAACTTGTATTAAGATTTGTTTAAATATCAACTATTCAATATGTAAATTGTTTAATGGAGTGTCGACTTTAAAAATTACTGCAGAATTTGCTGGATGTGGTAGTTGGGCTCGTCAGTAGACGGCCACCACATCTTTTCTAACATCGAGCAAACAGTGCGTCTAGACCTGATGATAGCCTACGAGTATGTTATTACGGATACGATGCCTGAGATATCAGTTAAACTTTCAGCAGAATGGGATGGGTAGTTTTCGGATGGTGCAGACGGTACACCAAATATCCAAACGATGAATTTCTGGAGCTTCTCACAGATGAATACAACAGAATTTTTTCAACAAGTGATATTCCAGATAGTTTTACGCAATCTGTTATATTTCCTATATATAAAAAACGAAATCTTAATAGTGTTGAAAGTTATCGAGGCATCGCACTTTTAAACGCCTCACTGAAGATATTAATGGGTATTCTTACCAAACGTTTTCAGGACTGGATAGAACAGAATCGTTTGCTGAGTGAGTTTCAAGTTGAATTTCGTGCGAATTACTCTACTGCCGACTTTATTTTCGTTCTTTCTACGGTAGCCATGAATTTCATCAGATTGAGGAAAATGCTGTACGTGTACTTCGTTGATCTAAAGGCAGCCTTTGATACAGTCTACAGAAACGCACTATTTTACAAACTTTGCAATCGCGGTCTCTCCCGAAAATTTCTCAGTTTTATGATTACTCTTTATGAGAGAACCTCTTCAGCAGTTTGGGATGGGAAGCGGTTGTCAAATTTCTTTGATACTACAGCGGGCGTTAAACAGGGTCGCATTTGCGATGTACAAGGTTGGCCAACTACAAGTTTCTTTTTAAAAATGCAATAAAATGAACAAAATGACATTTTTTCCATGTGTTATTGCTTTATTAGTAAGAGCAAACTTTCCCATTAATTACGGAATACAACACCGTTCAATTAGCTGCCTCGGCTGGCCTCGCAGTAGCGCATTCTATCACTCCAATTTTCCAGATCTTGTTGATGGTTTCGG
Organism: Brachypalpus laphriformis; assembly: GCA_945910035.1. Taxonomy (NCBI): domain Eukaryota; kingdom Metazoa; phylum Arthropoda; class Insecta; order Diptera; family Syrphidae; genus Brachypalpus; species Brachypalpus laphriformis. Next base: position 255,013,574 of record OX246754.1, read on the forward strand.
GCTGTAGCTCACGGAATGCTTGGATGATATTGGCCTTAAGTGCCTGACTCGTTTCCGGATTGTTGGGATAACATCGGTCCTTCACGGTTCCCCACAAAAAAAAAAGTCCAAAGGGGTCAAATCGCAGCTCCAAGGCCGTCAATTGACATCGCCAAGACGGCTGATAACACGATTTGCTAATTTGGTGCGCAAAAGACCGATTGTGGCATGGGCTGTGTGGCATTTCGCGCCATCCTGCATGAACCAGAGGTCGTCCAAATCCATGTCTTCAATTTCAGTAAAAAAAAAAAAGTCGTTAACATGGCTCTGTAACGCCCACCGTTGACCGAAACGTTGTTCCCAGCCTCATTTTCGAAGAAAAATGGTCCAATAATGCCGCCACTCCACAATCCGCACTAAACTGTCACTCTCTGTGGATGCATTGGCTTCTCGACAATAACGTGCGGGTTTTCCGAGCCCCAGATGCGGCAATTTTGTTTGTTAACGTAACCGCCGAGATGAAAATGTGCTTCGTCAGAAAAGATGATTTTTCGCCCAAAATCGTTGTCCAATTCAAGCTGCTCTAAGGCCCAAACCGCGAAGCGATAACGAAGCAGATGGTCGTGTGCTTTCAATTGCTGAATCAATTGGACCTTGTAAGTGAATAATCCCAGATCTTTGTGCAGAATTCTCCTCAGGCTAGTGAGTGAAATTTTGAGCTGTTGAGATCGATGACGAGTTGATGTTCGTGAATTGAGTCTCACACTCTCGGCTACAGCAGCCACATTCTCGTTTGTGCGCACCGTACGACGACGGGGACCATGAGTGTTGTCCACTAGCATACCAGTCTCACGAACTTTCTGCATAAACTTGCGTACAGCAGGCGGGTTGGGTGCTTCATTTCGGCCAAAACTTCTTTTCAAAAAACGCACTGTTTGGGCTACACAGCACTCAGCTTGGAAATAAGTTTTCAATATTTCCCAATGTTGTTCAAACGTAGAGCGACTCATTTCGCTCCACGGAGGTATGATACTGACTTTCTGTCAAGATTTCGAGCGGGAAACAGCTGTCAGTGTCAAAATAACCTATGATTTAAAAAGAAATCACTAGATGGCCCACCCGTTATATAGATGAGATAACAGATGTCTTACCTGGAAGTATCCAAATCGGTGGAGTTTGCATGCCGATGATTTAGTTCTGTTGGCTGATTCGTCAGAGAGCAAAAGTACTGTGCAGATTGGAGGCTGTCGGTAAATGTATCGAAATCGAAGCCAATGATATTCAAAGGAGGAGGAGGAAGATCTGCGAGTGATGAAAGTTCAATGTTTAATGGACAAGCAGTAGAGATTGTTAAAACATACACGTATCTAGGTATTAATATCACCAGCAAGATGGACTTGGAACACCACCTAAAGGAGAGGTTAACAACAGCGAATACAGCCATCAACGCAGCATGGAAAAGTTGGCTAGAAGACAAAATAGCAAAATCCATCTTGCTATACGGTGCGCAAGCATGGGGCTACAAATCGTATATATATAAATAAAATAAAAATAAAAATAAATATTTGGCGCAACAGCTCTTTTAGTGCCAGGGCCTAGCTTCTCGCAACCACTCATGTTGTGTGCGTTATATTTTTCACACGAATGGAAGGGACCTACAGTTTAATGCCGAATCCGAACGGCGGTTTGAGAAGCTTTGTCAGACGCTCGCGAGAGGTGGGACCGTGAAAAAAACTTTTTGGTGTTTTCTGGGATTCGAACTTGGAACCTCATGCGTAGTGATCCGACACACTAACCACTTACGCCACGGTGCCCACTATATATGCCCGCTATATATGTATAGATACCCTAAAACTTCACTTCGACTAAATTTTGAAATCGTTAGCAACGGCGAAGGGAGACTAACAAAGAATATTGCGATATATATATGTGATAGAGTCGAAGATACTCTGGTTTGATGAATGGCAGAAGTAGGCTGAATCTTGTGGACATACCTTCACTTTAAACCTAAATAATGTATTAAGCTGGAAAGGAGAACTATATAATCTGCTTAAGTCTCTGACTGATAAACTATATGCTGAAATAATTGTCGGTCGATCGCAGGGAAGACATATTGCGTGGTTTTCCGAGGATACCTGGAGACGGATTGACGAAGGAAAACAGCTGAAAGCTCACGTTGCAGCTACCCCAGCAGCAGTGAGAAGCGAGCTAGAGTCCTTATATCGCATGAAGAAGAGAGAAGTTCAGCGTAGCGTGCGACGTGAGAAGCGCTACTACATCAACTCGCTGGCTACAGAAGCAGAAGAAGCTGCACGGAGGTGCGACAGCAGGACAGTCTACAGAATCACCAAAGAACTGACAGGTGGTCGCAGCTCCAGTCAATACCCAGTGAAAACCCTAGACGACTCCTTGCTCATCTCGGATGAGGACCACCTTAAAAGATGGAAAGAGCATTTTGCTACGGTTTTGAACCGTGTATTCGCTAGCGATATGCTCCCAAATCAGACTGAGATGCCCGAGGTGAGAAGTTCCCGAATACGCACCACGACTCCCAGTAAAGATGAGATCATTACCGCGATCAAGGCACTCAAAACTAACATGGCGGTAGGACTTGACGGTATTCCATCAGAGCTCTTACGAGCAGCGCCCACAACATCGGCTGAGCTTCTGCTTTCACTTATAGATAGAGCTTGGGAAGCTGAGAGCTTTCCTAACGAGTGGAAAAAGGGAAGGATCGTCAAGCTTCCTAAGAAAGGAAATTGAATGGAGTGCGGAAACTGGAGGGGTAACTGCGTGCTGCCTGCGGTAGCTAAGATAATAGGTAAAATCACCCTGGAGCGAATTAAACAATATCTCAAAGACACACTCGATGCCGAACAAGCAGGTTTCCGCTCTGGATCCTTCCGTGCCGACCACATCAACACCCTGCGGATTATCATCGAACAGTGTGTTGAATATCGATCGCCACTGCACCTGTTGTTCATCGATTTTGAGAAGGCGTTCGATAGTGTCAACAGGAAGTTTATTTGGCGTGCCTTACGATAGGTATTCCCGATAAACTAATTGCTATTATCAAAGCTACATATGAAGGCTCCAAATGTCACAGAGGAAGATTGTCTTTGAATTTGAGATCCAAAGTGGGGTAAGACAAGGCTGTATCCTTTCACCAATATTATTCCTATTGGTGATTAACGATGTGGTTCATACAGCTTTGTCGACGGGAAACAGAGGAATTCGATGGACTCTTACATCTCAACTGAAACATCTCGACTACGCTGACGATGTATGCTTACTCTCCCACAGAATTATGGACCTCCACCAAATGACAGCAGATGTGGAGAGGGAGGCAGGTGTCGTCGGGCTGAAAATTAATACGGCAAAAACTAAAATTATCAGCCTTGAAACAAACTCATCGGCTCAAATACTGTTCACCTCCAACGCTGAATCCGTTCTGTTATATGGTTGCAGCAGGTGGAGAGTGATCACTACTATCACCAGAAAGCTGCAAACGTTTGTTAACAGGTACCTGCGCAATATGTTACGGATTTTCTGCCCCAATCGTATCTCTAACGAACACCTTTACGAGAGAACGGGTCAGGAACTAATAGGCACAACCATCCAACGGCGGAAGTGGCAGTGGATTGATCACACGTTCCGTAAGGGTGACAGTTCCATAGCGAACCATGCTATGCAATGGAACCCTTTAACTCAGGATGGCAGAAGACCTGGCGGTCCGAGGAGAACATGGCGCAGAACAGTCGAGAAGGAGGCACGGCAGTTAGGGAAAAGTTGGGGAGAATTCAGACACATTACCAGAAACCGTACACGATGGCGCGTAGGCGTAGTAGAGACCCTAGGACCCACAAGTTGAAAATTCCGTACATAGGGAAATCTATGCTAGAATTAATCATCGACTCGGTGGCAAAAATTATTTTAATGATAAATATACGGCGGTAATGATATCAATAACTTTTAAAGTAAGAGGGGAAATTATGCTATTGAACTACATATCTCATTGATAAGACCTGCCAATTTACTGCACATTTTGCAACTTATAGAAGATGGAGAACGTGTATCATTTCCAAGGAACCTATCACATTCGAGGCGAGTTCAGGCAACAGTATTTCGGTAAGCGGATTCTAGAAGAAAGCTTTTTAATTGTGAAGATATACATATATTGCCAGACTTGGGCAGATGGCTATTTAAGACATGCTTTCCATAGATTTAAGAAAATCACATTTTGTTTTTATACAATATATGAATTATACCGAATGAATCAATCTATCTATCTATCTATCTAACACGAATAATGTTGGCTTTGAATGCGTCGATTATTGTTGGTTTATCAGCGTAATCTAGCGACTTTATGTATCCCTATAGAAGATAATCAAGAGGCGACAGGGGGTTAAATGAAAAAATGCCAAATGGGTTTAAGTCAGTTTATTTTATTTTCCGATTGGTATTACCAACTCAAGTCTAGCGCAACTGCTTCCTAAAGTAATTAACTGATCCACAGGCAAGAAGTCATTAAATTTCTCATATAAAAAGCATACTTAAAATCTCATTTTCTGGTACCTGCAATTTCTGACTTAACCCCTTTTTATCTAACGTCAACGAATTTACATGTCCTTCGCGAAATTATGCGTTAATCGAATATTTCCTTCAATAACTTGATTGTGTCGGTTGCTGTATGGCATGGTGCGCCATCCTGCCGGAACCACATCACACATTTGGTAACGTTGTTGAAGCGTGTATGTCATGACGATAAAATTGCATGACTACTGAACAAAAATGACACTTACAGTTTGCAATCTGCCAATTAGTTTGACAGATATAACCATGTGAAGTTAGTACCTACTGGTTTAACAAAACACCCCCTACAAACAAGCTGAAATCTTGCTAAAATAATTTGAAATAATCGTTAATAGCTAACAGAAACGTACATAACTACTGTACAAGAGTTTATCGATAAATGAAACTACAGACTTTTGAAAAAGCAATAAACTAATTTTTTGTCGAAATATCGACTGTACCTCAACTCTTACACTATTATTGACACCACCGACCGAATACCAGAAATGAACTCTCAGCCCTCTTTGCGGCATCCTTCTAAATAGTCCTTCATCGATTTATAAGCCAACCTTCTTTTTGTTTGAAAGCTGTCCACAGTAGATCTCTAGAAGTGCTTTTTGACAGATATTCGATGTGCCTAGAAATAAAACACCACTTTGCATGACCCAAATGCGTATATCGAACAAATAAACATTCAAAGTTTATATCCCACTTTGTCTTCGACTCTCGTAAACACATCAAATACCCATAACTTTCTATTTAACCCTCAATCCCTTTTTGTTGCCGGCACTCTTTACGGATTTCACTCCTCTTTTCTCGCTGACAGGATGCTTATACCACTGTTGCTATTGCCGATGGTCCTGTGCACTTTACAACCTGGGGTATAAGCAACCCTTCGAAGAAGAATTCTCCAAAATAAAACCCCCATCCACAACTCTTATATAAGTATAACATTAAAATTCTTCACAGCACTTCGTAGCGGAATTATTGTAAATTTACGATTTAATAAACATGAGAGTAAAATCCTTTTTTGTTGTTACCATCTTTTCTTTTTTGCTCTTGTTTGTACTGTTGTTGTTGTTTGGTGTTACTCCCTCAAACCTTGTATGTACTTCGATACCCTTAAGGAAGCAATAATGTCGAACGCGTCGTGGTAACCAACAATGCAGTAGAGGACTGTTGTAATCTTAAAAATGTGAGAAGTTTACATGCTTCTTTGGGGTTGCGCGGATGATGAAGATTGTGAGACCATGTAAGCCAATAGGTGAGGTGTTCGTACTACAAATACTCGTACAATCCGGAGCGATTTCCTAAGCGGGATAAATTAGTACAGTATGATGGAAAAATATACTACTTGTGCTTATTTATTGGTTTTCGTTTGTAACTGATTAAAAATGTATGTTTAAAAATTAAGTAAAGTCCTTGGTACAAAAAAAAAGCATATAGAAACTTTTCTAAAATTTGGTTTTGGCATTGTCACATAATATGGCTTAGATATTGATATTCAAAAACTTACCTATTGAATGGTAACATTTTAAGAATTTGTTGGTACAATCTTCTCACTTACTTACTTACTTAGGTGGCGCTACAGTTCGGGGTGAACCTGGGCCTCAACCAACAAGCCTCTCCATTTAGCTCGGTCTTTAGCTAATTGCCTCCAGTTGCGCACTCCAAGTTGGTCGAGGTCCCCTTGAACTTGTGCGCGCCACCTACGGCGATAATTCCCTCTACTGCGTCGTCATTCGGGGTTAGATTCGAAGACTCTGCGGGCCGGAGCGTTGGTGTCCATTCGGTCTACATGTCCTAGCCATCTCAGACGTCCAATACGCAGTTTTTTGACTAGGTCGATGTCGCTGTACAGCTCGTATAGTTCGTGATTGAATCTTCTCCTCCAAAACCCGTCAACGCAAACGGGACCGAAAATCTTACGAAGAATTTTTCTCTCGAAGCGACCAAGGATATCTTCATCCTCTTTTAATAAAGTCCATGTTTCAGCGCCGTAAAGCAGGACTGGGATGATCAAGGTCTTATATAGAGTCTCCTTAGTTGTTCGAGAGAGGGCTTTACTGTTGAATTGCCTTATAAGCCCAAAAAAACAGCGATTGGCAAGAGTTATTCTTCGATTGATTTCTGCGCTGATTTTGTTTGCTGAATTTATAGCAGAGCCAAGGTAGACAAAGTCCCTTACTACTTCGAAGTTATAGCTGCCCACGGTGACGTTTTGTCCAATTCGTCGATGTTGGTTTTCCCTTCTAGTTGACAGCATATACTTGGTTTTGCCCTCGTTTATCGCCAAACCCATTTTGGCCGCTTCCGCCTCAATGCTTGCAAAAGCACCGGTGACAGCCCGCTGAGATCTTCCGATAATGTCTATATCGTCGGCGTATGCAAGCAGTTGTACAGACTTGTAATAGATTGTGCCTCCGGTGTTGGCACAATCCGTTCAAGTACAATATTGAAGAAGTCATATGACAGCGCGTCACCTTGTCTAAAGCCTTTTTTTACATCAAAGGTCTCGGTGAGGTCATTACCGACCTTGATGGAGCAGCGAGCGTTCTCCATCGTCAGCCTGCACAGACGGACAAGTTTGGCAGGGATGTCAAAACTAGACCTGGCTCTATAAAGCTCTTCTCTATAGATGCTGTCATAGGCGGCCTTGAAATCGATAAAGAGGTGGTGAGTATCGATTTGGAATTCTTGGGTTTTCTCCAGGATCTGCCGAAGTGTGAAGATTTGATCGATGGTGGACTTTCCTGGCCTGAAACCGCACTGATAGGGTCCAATCAGGCTGTTGATAAAAGGTTTCAGGCGTTCACACAATATCGCAGAAAAGATCTTGTACGCGATGTTGAGGAGACTGATGCCTCTATAATTAGCGCAGTTGAGGGGGTCTCCTTTCTAGTGGATCGGGAAAACGATGCTGAGATTCCATTCATCAGGCATACGCTCCTCTGACCAAATATTAGAAATGAGTTGGTGTATGCACTCTACCAATTCATCCCCAGCTGCCTTGAAAAGTTCGGCCGGTAAACCGTCAGGTCCAGCAGCCTTGTTCGATTTTAGCTTGGATATTGCTATCCTCACTTCGTTTTGGTCAGGTGGACGGAAATTTTGACTATCATCGTCCATGTTGAATGGTTCATTCTGCCTGACAGCGGGATGTTGGTCTTCGTCGCCGTTATACAGTCTGCAGAAGTAGTTTTTCCATATTCTCAGCACCGACTGTGATTCTACTACGAGGTTTCCATTCTCATCTCTACAGGTTTCTGTACGGGTATTACTTCTCTGACACGTTCTTTTTACCTTTTGGTAAAACTTCCGTACATTGTTCCTGGAGTATAGACTCTCGATATTCTCAAACGCGCGCTTCTCATGCTCTTTCTTCTTCTTTTGGAGAAGCCGATGTTCTTCCCGTCTCTTTTGCTCGTAGAGCTCACGAGCAGCTCTCGTCTTCCTTTGCAGCGCCGCTTTGTATGCCTCTTGTTTTGCTGCATGCACTCGCCGGCATTCTTCGTCAAACCAGGGGTTTCGCGGTGGTGGGCGAGCGAGACCCAACACATCAGTCGCGGCGTTTCTGATGGCATGTTGGCAGCGTTGCCACTGGTCTTCGGCACTTGATGCTGGCGGTATAGGGGTGATTGAGAGATTTCGGGGTACGCGTTCAGCGAAGAGTCTGGCGGTCTCTTGCGATTGTAGCTTTTCGACGTTAAATTTTCTCACAGTAATTCTTCTTTGTTGCTCAGATTGGGATATCCGCATTCGTACCTTGGCTACAACAAGGTAATGGTCCGAGTCTATGTTGGCCGCTCGGAAGGTCCGGACATCCAGAATACTGGAGGCATGCCTTGCGTCGATCGCAATATGATCAATTTGGTTGATCGTGACATGATCATTGGACCGCCATGTCTGCTTATGAATATCGAGATGAGGAAACCATGTGCCATTTACCGCCAACCAGGAAGTGCGATGGGATGGGCCGGGCAAAAAGAGGATGAAAAACTGTGACATCTACTACGGTGATTGCTACAGAGGCAACAGGCAACGCTTATTCGGATGCGGATTTGTCATACGCGGCAGACTTAGGCAAGAAGTCTTAAGCTTCCGACACGTGAGCGAGCGTATTATGACTATCCGGATCAAGGCTAAATTCGCTAACATAAGCCTAATATGTGTTCATGCCCCCACAGAAGAAAAGGACCCTGCCTCCTCGACAAAACATACGAGCAATGTCCTAAATACGACGTTAAGATCGTATTGGGCTATTTTAACGCCAAAATAGGAAAGGAGGACGTCTTCGGTAGAGCAGTCGGTAAGCATAGCCTACACGACACCACGTCTGATAACGGACTAAGGCTAATTGATTTCGCTGTGGAGCGAAATGTCACCATAGCAATCTTCTCACTGGTATTTTTTATTTGTACTGCGATTTTTGCACTAATATTTTACACTGCCATTTTGCTCTGCTATTTTGCACTGTTACTCTATATTGCTTTTCTGCACTTCTATTTTGTGCTGCTATTCTGAACTGCTATTTTGAACTGCTAGTTCACTGCCAATTTTTCAACTATTTTGTTTTTACTAATATGTATTTCACTCTGCTATTTGTACTGCTCTTATATCTCACAGTTATTCTGCATTACAATTTTGCATTCTTTTTTTGCAGTGCTACCATGCGCTCCTAATCCACACTACTATTTTGTACTGCTACTTTACACTGCTATTTTGCAGTTTTATTTTTACTTCTAGTCTGCTATTTGGTAAACTGCTCTTATTTCGAACTGTTAATTTGCATAGACAATTTGTTTTGCTAATTCAAACTGCAATATAACGCATTAGAAACACAGGCCTTTGGCGCAGAGAGCCCGTCATTCATCTTTTGCAACGACGGGCTGCAAGTAGGATTAACTTACAGATCTAGAAAATTCTCGGCACGACTAATTCCCTCTCATCATTTAAACTAGTAACTGGCTTAAACTATTTAGAATCTGTAATAAAAGTGTGATCCGTGACTCTTATATCAAAGCCAACATTAAGTACAAGACCATGTGTATGCAGAAGAGGAAAAACCACTGCCAGCTAGAGGCACATAAATTGGCGCATTGTAGGAATGCAGCTGACTTTTGGAAGCGAATAAGAAATGTCAATGGCAGAAGGTACACTATTGCTAGGGAGCTGAACCCTAACATTCTCCGACAGCACTTCGAAAGTGTACTGAACCCGGTTGCGTACAGTGAAAGCTTCCAATATGCTACACCTGCAGTGGAATCCTCTAAGGTGATAGTTGATTGTTGACGATCACAATCATCCCTTTTGCTCTCTCTAAGGTGACTATCAGCGTGATCATCACCTTTTTGCGATCGTTTTTGTGTGGTTTTGCGATCGTTTTACGGAGAGCTAACAAAGTGTGATCATCAATTTTGATTGTCAAAAGTGTGACTATCAACTATCACCTTAGAGGATTCCACTCCTGGCTTCGCGAATGAAATTTTGGACAATGCGATAACACATGCTGAGGGTACAAAAGCACTGTGTAATCTGAAGGATGGCAAAGCAGCAGGCTCGGGTGGAATCCCTTCGGAGTTTTCCAAGTATGGCACCAATGAGCTTCACGGTAGACTGACCGGCTTGTTTAATAATATTTTGGAGTTCGGATGTGTCCCGCAGCGATTTAAGGAGGCATTAGTTTTTCCTATCCACAAAAAGTGTTGTACATTGGATCCAGGGAATTATCGGGGTATTTCCTTTCTGAATGCATCCTACAAAATTTGTATGGCGATACTTCAAAAACGATTAAATCCTTGGATAGGAGCCAATAACCTACTGAATGAGTTCCAGGTGGGTTTTAGATCAGGGTACTCTACAGTCGACCATATATTTGTACTAAGCAGCATTGCAAAGTCATTTCTTTCGCAAGGCAAGAAGCTATACGCCTTCTTTATTGATTTTAAGGCAGCCTTCGACTCGGTGGATAGAACTGCCCTATTATATAAGCTCTACTCTTTGGGAATGTCACTGAAATTTGGAAGGCTAATAGGAAATCTATATGCTGATACGAAAGCTGCGGTTTGGGATGGTGATGTTCTATCGGCATAGTTCCAAACGCATTCAGGAGTAAAACAGGGATGTGCGCTGAACCTGACTGACTGTTTACTAGGAGGTGTGGAATACGCGGGTGTGCTCGCCAAAGCCCTTTTTTTTGCGGACGATGTTGTTCTGTTGGCATACTCCCCGGATTCCTTACAACTCATGATCAATCGTTTGCATGAGTACACCAAATTATGGAAGCTAGTGGTCAACCTTAACAAGTCCAAAATTATGATTTTCAAGGAAGGTGGTGGCCGAAATTGTTCCAACGAAAAGTGGCACTTTGATGAGGGAGCAATCGAAATTGTTAAGGAGTACAAGTATCTCGGAGTTTACATAACTAAAAATATGAGCATGGAACGGCATCTCAAGGAAAAATTAATAAAATCTAAAACGGCCATCAATGTAGCTTGGAAAAATTGTTTCAACAGCAAATATATTAATCATAGCAGCAAATTCAGGGTTTTTGAAGCGGTGTCCGAGTCGATCCTGTTCTATGCGCCGCAAGTATGGGGCGGAAAGCAGTGCGAAACGGTGGAGAAGCTATTAAGATTTTATGTGAAAAAAATATTCCGCCTTCCTCCGAATACACCTAACTACATACTTATGCTCGAAACAGGCTTATCGCCTTTATTTATTAAGACATTCAAGCTACATGTAGATTATATACTAAAAGCTCTAAATATGCCAGCCCACCGTCTCCCAAGAAAAGTAGTTCTGAAAGCTGTGCAAACAAAAACTGGTTGGTACAGGGAATGGCTGGATCTGGCTGATGGATGTGGGATCGAACTAAGAGAGGACAACATGCGAAACTGGGACACCAAATTGTACGAGCTCATTATAAAGTTAGACGAGCAGGCTAGAGCGAGATATGCTGAAGAGGCAACTGGATCAGTACATAGGGCAATCTACAGTAAGCTCAACCATAACTTGCAGAGTAACAATTATTTCCATGATAATTACAAGATAGAAGAAATAACTATAATACTGAGACTGCGTGGTGAACTCCTGAACCTGAACTACGTACCCCACAGGGAGAACTTGCCTATTTTATGCAACATGTGTAACTTAGGGGAGAGAGAAGATGTATTCCATTTTATGGGAAGATGCCCAATCCTACGAGAAACAAGAAGGCATGTATTTGGATATGACGTCTTGACGGAGATGCAAGTGGTTTCCCTCCTTAATGAAGCGGATGTAAGCACACTTTACCGGTATTGCAAAATTGCTCTAACGTATCGACAGCAAATTATCAACGAAAGCTTTTAACAAACTATTCCCTTTATTTTGTGAAGTTTACTATAGAAGTTAAAATTACTATTTTATTTTTACTTGTGAATATTAATAAATCAACCAGGCAGACGGCAAAGCCATGCTAAATTTTGATTTTGTACTGTATTAGAAAAAATTATATGAATAAATAAAATCTTATGAATATGAATGAACTAGTAAGTATCGTCGTCTAGTTATTTCAAATATTGCAGAAATGAAATTTCATATAAGAAACCCATTAGGAGCATAGCCATACTTATTTATCCCACCTTTGATTTAAAATTCTTTATAATACTAAAAAAGAAGTTGTCTCTGGCCATCATCTTAGAAAATGGTAGCCAAAATCTTGTTTATGGAATGTTTTTTTTTCGAAAATTACCCACACACTTTACGGAAAGTGTCCAGGTTATATTAGTAAGAAAGTAATTACCAAAAGGTAAAAATGACATGCCAGGGTTTCAAAGCCAGAACAGAAGCCTGCAGGGACGAAAATGGCAACATAGTAGTAGAATCGCAGTCGGTGCTGAGGATATGGAAGGAACATTTCTGCAGACTGTTAAACGACGATGATGACCAATACTCCGCTGTCAGGCAGAATGAGCCATTCAATAGTGACGATGACAGTCAAGATTCCCGTCAACCCGATCAGGATGAAGTGAGGATAGCGATATCTAAACTTGCCGCTAAACTTTTCAGGGCAGGAGGAGATGAGTTCGTAAGGAGCATGCACCAACTCATCTGTAAAATCTGGCCGGACGAAAGTATGCCCGATGAATGGATTCTCAGCATCGTTTGCCCGGTCCTGAAGAAAGGAGACCCTCTGAACTGCATCAACTACAGAGGTATAAGTCTCCTCAACATCGCATATAAGATCCTGTCTGCCGTATTATGTGAATGTATAAAACCGATCGTCAAAAACCTGATATGTCCTTATCAGTGCGGTTTCAGGCCGAGAAAGTCCACCATTGACCAAATATTCACACTACGGCAGATCTTGGAAAAAACCCATGAATATAAAATCGATACGCACCACCTCTTCATCGATTGATAGCGTGTATAGAGACGAGTTATACAGAGCTATGTCTAGCCTTGACATCCCTGCCAAGCTCGTTCGCTTATGCAGAATGACGATGGAGAACTCTCGCTGCTCCATCAAAGTCGGTAAGAACATCACAACAAGCCAACACCGGAGGTACAATCTTCTACAAGTCTGTACAACTACTCGTTTATGCCGATGACATTGACATAATCGGAAGAACTCAGTGGGCAGTCAATGGGGCATTTGCGAGTATTGAGATCGAAGCAGCTAAGATGGGTTTAGCGGTAAAGGAAGCAAAACAAAATATATGCTGTCTACAAAAAAGGAAACACAACATCGGCGTCTTGGACAGAACGCCACAATAGACAGATACAATTTTGAGGTAGTAAAGGATTTTGTCTACCTAGGCTCTATGGTGAGCTCCGCAAATGACATCAGTAGGGAGAACACACGAAGAAATACTCTTGCCAATCGTTGTTTCTATGGGCTTAGAAGGCAATTGAGTAGCAAAGCCCTATCTCGAACTACTAAGGTGACACTTTATAAGACACTAATCATCCCAGCCGTGCTGTATGGCGCAGAGGTATGGGCTTTGACAAAACCGGATGAGTATGCCTTTGGTTATTTTGAGAAAAAATTTCTTCGAGCGATCTTTGTTCCCGTCTGCATAGACGGTGAGTGGAGGAGAAGGTACAATACCGAACTACACGGCATATATAAGGACATCGACTTAGCCAGAAGAGTTCACATATAGCGACTAAGATGGCTGGGTCATTTAGAGCGGATGGAGCCCAACGTTCCCGCTAAGAAAGTCTTCGAATCCACCCCGGATGGACGGCGCAGTAGACGACAACCTCGCCGTAGGTGGCGGAAACAAGTGGAGGGGGACCTCAACCAACTTGACGTGCGCAACTGGAGGCAGCTGGCGTGTATCCGTGCTGGCTGGATAGGTTTGTTGGTTGCGGCCCAGGTCTATCCCGGACTGTTGCGCTATCTGAGTAAGTAAGTAAGTAATTACCTACAATTTAAGTTATAGAGTTTTTTTTTTCTTTTTTTTCACCCTATACCACGTGGTTCAGTTTGAATACATATGTGTCGGGAAGGCACTAGCGGTGCAGGATGTGCCAGGGGAGGATATTTCTGCAAAATTTCTTGCCTATATTTATATTCATTTTTTTCTTCGTGGGTAGGTGAAAAATCTTCATAAGCCCTATGTGCCCGGTGGTTAGACTAGTGTGAGATTTCTACTCACTAAACAACACCTCCCTTCTACTGTCTTACTATGACTAAGTTTCCTTAGCAAGTAGTTTTAGTTTCAACAATATTCGCGTTGGGCAGGCAGTATTCCAGCAAAAACACCTGCTTAAACCCGCCATTAAATGCGGCTGGTCCTTATTGCGCTAAATCGAACGGTTTCGTTCTTTGTAGTCAGCGCATGACGTTTGTGTCGCCCAGAATTTGAAGTATAACGTTGTGACGACGAATATAGAGTTTTTGAGTGACTCCCAAGTCTCTGTGGATATCACCGTTTCTGATATACTATGGGGCATTTACTATGACTTTTAGCACTTTGTTTTAAAAAGCTTGTAGGATATCTCTATTGGTTCGTTTAGTCCAACCCCAAAGTCGTCTACCATACGTCCAAACAGGTTTAAGTACTTTCTTGTATAGAAGTAGTTTGTTATATATGCTTAACTTGAAATGTCTTCCAAGTAGCCAATACATTTGTCTGAATCTATTTTCAAGCTCGTCGCGTTTCTTTTTAACGTGCGACTTCCATTTGAGTTTCGCGTCAAGTGTCATTCCTAGGTATTTCGCATCGTTTGCATTAACATTTGTACCGAGTTAATGAAAATGGGTAGGTTATTAATTTGTTTATAGGTCTCGTTGAGAGCAATGTGCCAAGTCTTTTTCTACTTGCAGACTTTGTCCAAAGCTCGTTGGAGCTTTACAGTTGCTGACTCGACTGATTTACCCGTTCTTAACATAGCCGTATCGTCGGCGAACGTAGCTATGACAATTCCTTCCTTTGCAGATGTCCGGCCCTGGCGAGGATCAGACAGCAAACTCTTGGCAAACCCTTCTTCGAGGATCTGAGAGAGATAGCGGACAAGAGGATTGGAGAACTAATCCTCTTTCTGAACTCCACGGGCTGGGTTTAAACTTAACATCATCTTTAACTAGCCACTACAACAGGTAGACACGAGTCCGTGGTAACAAAACGGCGCACTTTAAGCGCTAATTGGGTTCTTTTTGGACCGCCACATTACCTACCTACCTACCAATCCCTTCTTCTTGCGGTATATTTCGAGTATATATCTTGCCTGTATGAAATATTTTGAAAAACCCTCCGCATTTGCTAAACATGACTCGACTATATATCAGGACGGAAGATGCTTCTCTGCCGAAATTTTTTTTAGTGGTTGACTTTCCAAATTCACTAAAGGTGGACCTGTGAAAAACTGATTAGTGGTCTGATACACTAGTCACTAACCCAACCTTCCATGTAGGGTCTCCATTACTGTGTAATATCTATCAATTTTCCAGTGATTTCTTCGACACACTGTAGCTTCAAGTATTTGTATTAGGACTGCTGCTAGAAACTTTTCCGAGGAAGGAAACTTTTTTCTTTTAAGCTCATTTAAGAAGTTGTTCACTTTGTTAGAATTTCCGCATTACATAGCAATACACATGCTAACATTTATTCGATACCCCGCCCACTAACTCCAAATAGGGGGAACATTAAAAAAATACAAAACAAGAAACAAAACAAAAACACAACCAAAAAATAAAAAACATTTGAATATCCTTATGCGAAATACTTTGTCTGGAGTGCGTGAGATGTGCGACGGTGTGAGAAATTGCTTTTACGTAGGGAATATTTGCTATGAAATATTTATGTTAATCCTTTTTAGACAATTTCAATTCGATAGGATTAAGTTAAAAAGGGGGGTAAATTGAATTCGAAATGGTTCCTTCAATGGTCATCATTACATATTTAGTGCAAAAATCGAAGAAGAAATGGATTTTGGGGATTTGCAGATTTTGCCTCTATGAAAAACGAGCTCATGCGTTACGTAAATCTGTAAAAAAGGACGAAAGGATTAATCTAGCATGACATTATCATTTGTTTGGTTTTTGATACAAAAGAGAATTTCCTCTGCTTTACTGTGGCAAGGATACAAAACACTGACGTCAAGATTATCTTAATTAATGTGTAATCAATCTTATTCGCCACATTCGACAAATGGGGATTTTGGGATGGATGCGCTGTATCTTTTGTTCACCCCCATTTGCCTTGTCTTGAGGAGGTATCACGCGATTATTTGCGGTAGGTTTAGATAAGATAATTTTAGCGGATTTGCTATTTTGGAAGTTTGCACAGTCTGAGAATTGTTGAGCAATTTTTGGAGTGGCATTTATTGAGTGAATGGGGTCACAAGGGTGTATAGATAACAAGATTGGGGTTCGTTGAAGAGAAAACTACACAAAAGCCTATTAATAAGCATATTACAGGAATTAAAGTGTTTGAAAGGATTTTCGCGTAAGTAGGCACGGCTGGGAACACTGTTTGTTCTTCTGGTGGAAGAGGATAACTGCGAGGATTATTCTAAATTGTCTGCATATACTTTATACTGTATACACTCTGCAGTTTGCTTGCCGTATCATCCATACTAAATGAGATAGTTGGTCAAAAGGAAGGTTTCTTAAGAGTTAATTAAGGTCCTGAATGAACTACGTTAGTAATGATTGTGTGAAGTTAGGAGTCTTCCCGATCACAGAGAAGAAGGTCCTCTGAAGTAGAGTAAAATGTATTCCGATGAGTTATGTATTCCAATGCAATTCAATTACAATCAACGAATATAGTTTTCATTAACATGGTAGGATAAATCTTGGTGAATGGTTCAATTTCCCGGTAAGTGTGTTTTTTATATAAATTTAAGAGACCTAGAGTTTAAACTTTTTTTTCGCTTCGAACGTTAAGCCCACGTACTTACTTACTTACTTATGTCCTTTAACCCCTCGGGGGGCATAGGGCGTCAACCACGCCTGCGCGCCATCGTGTTCGGAGTTCTGCAACGCGTTTGAGCTGCCTCCAACTAATTCCTAAAGAGCTCGATTCCTCCTCAACTGTTCTGCGCCACGTTTGCCTAGGGCGTCCCGCTATTCTGCCTGCCTGGGTGAGCGGATACCACTGCATAGCGTATTTCGCAATGGAGTTGTCTTCGCGCCGTAGGGTGTGTCCAATCCATTGCCACTTTCTTCTTCGTATAGTAATGCTTATAGGTTCTTGGCCCGTTCTCAGATAAAGTTGTTCGTTAGATATGCGGTTCGGCCAAAAAATCCTCAAGATGATTCTTAAACATTTGTTTACGAAGACTTGTAGCTTGCGTGTGTTAATGGTGTCCACCTTCCAGGTACTGCACCCATAAAGCAGCACTGATTCTACGTTGGAGCGGAACAGTCGAAGCTTGGTTCTTAAGCTAATAACATTGCTTCTCCGGATTTTGGACAGCATTCCGAACGCAGCTTTAGCCTTCCCGATTCTGCTGCACACATCCAGTTCGGTGCCACCGCGATTAGCCGAGACGACACTTCCTAAATATAGAAAGTTATCAACTTTCTCGACTTGCTTTCCGGCAATGTTAAGTTGAGCGCGGGTATTGGAAGTACTCAGGGCTTTTGTTTTGGCTGTGTTTATTTTAAGCCCCACTTTGTTTGCCTCAGCTTCTAGATTTTGGGCCATCAAATGAAGATCCATTATCCGATGTGAAAGTAGACAAACATCGTCAGCGTAATCTAGGTGTTTAAGGTAAGATGTCATAGTCCAACGAATTCCAGAATTAGCTTCCGTCAATGCTGCACGGAGTACATCGCTGATAACCACCAAGAACAATAGTGGTGACAGTATGCACCCTTGACGTACTCCACTTTGGACTTCAAAGTCCTCCGACACCTTACCATTGTGCACGACGTGACACTTGCCGCCCTCATATGTAGCCTTGATAATAGCTATAAGCTTTTCTGGAATGCCTCTCCTGCGCAAGGCCAACCAGATAGCATTTCGATTCAAGCTGTCGAAAGCCTTCTCGAAGTCGATAAACAGTAAATGTAGCGGAGACCTATACTCAACGCATTGTTCGATTATGATCCGTAAGGTGTTTATGTGGTCGATGCAGGAGGATCCAGCGCGAAAGCCTGCCTGTTCGACATCGAGAGTTGAATCTAAATGTTCTTTAATTCGTTCTAGAATTATTCTAGCTATTATTTTGGCTACAGCTGGAAGAACACATATACCTCTCCAGTTACCGCACTCCATCAAGTTACCCTTCTTTGGAAGCGTGTCACGTCGTGCACAATGGTAAGGTGTCGGAGGACTTTGAAGTCCAAAGTGGAGTAAGTCAAGGGTGCATACTGTCCCCACTATTGTTCTTGGTGGTTATCAGCGATGTACTCCGTGCAGCATTGACGGAAGCTAATTCTGGAATTCGTTGGACTATGACATCTTACCTTAAACACCTAGATTACGCTGACGATGTTTGTCTACTTTCACATCGGATAATGGATCTTCATTTGATGGCCCAAAATCTAGAAGTTGATGCAAACAAAGTGGGGCTAAAAATAAACACAGCCAAAACAAAAGCCCTGAGTACTTCCAATACCCGCGCTCAACTTAACATTGCCGGAAAGCAAGTCGAGAAAGTTGATAACTTTCTACATTTAGGAAGTGTCGTCTCGGCTAATCGCGGTGGCACCGAACTGGATGTGTGCAGCAGAATCGGGAAGGCTAAAGCTGCGTACGACTGTTCCGCTCCAACGTAGAATCAGTGCTGCTTTATGGGTGCAGTACCTGGAAGGTGGACACCATTAACACACGCAAGCTGCAAGTCTTCGTAAACAAATGCTTAAGAATCATCTTGAGGATTTTTTGGCCGAACCGCATCTCCAACGAACAACTTTATCTGAGAACGGGCCAAGAACCTATAAGCATTACTATACGAAGAAGAAAGTGGCAATGGATTGGACACACCCTACGGCGCGAAGACAACTCCATTGCGAAATACGCTATGCAGTGGAATCCGCTCACCCAGGCAGGCAGAATAGCGGGACGCCCTAGGCAAACGTGGCGCAGAACAGATGAGGAGGAATCGAGCTCTTTAGGAATGAGTTGAAGGCAGCTCAAACGCGTTGGAGAACTCCGAACACGATGGCGCGCAGGCGTGGTTGACGCCCTATGCCCCCCGAGGGGTTAAAGGACATAAGTAAGTAAGTTCATAAACGACCCATGCTCGTCAGGAACTCACAACTAGGATTTAAAAATCCTTTAGAGACAAAGAGTTTGCGGTGGGCTGCTTCCTTGACATCGAAGGAGCTTTTGGTAACACCGAATACGCCCAAATATACAGATGCATCCAGTACACAGGAGTAGATAATACAACATGTAACTGGATAAAATGCATGCTAGAAGCTATAGAAATTAACATCCCACTAGGCAGCAATAAACACACTACTGCGAAAGGATGCCCGCAAGGGGGAGTCCTCTCCTCCTTATTGTGGTCTATCGTAGTAAATGAACTACTGGAAATATTCAGCACCGAAGGCTTTTATGTCCAAGGCTACGCATATGATATTGCCTGTTAATCAGACGAAAATTCGAAGAAACAATCTCGGATCTCCTCCAGAGGACCTTGAATCTAGTTGCTGACTGGTGCCAAAAGTCGGCCTTAACGTCAATCCAAAAAAGAGCTCCATAGTTGTATTCACCAAAAGAAGCGGGAAAGATTAAAAGCACCCACATTCTTTGGTGAAACAATAGATTTTTCTAAGGAGGTCAACTACCTTGGTATAACACTAGATGAAAAACTTACCTGGAATTCTCACCTAACAAAATCAATAGATAAATCCAGGATCTCATTATGGACCAGCAAAAGTCTCATTGGTAAAAATTGGGGCCTAAACCCCAAAATTATGCTATGGCTCTATACGGCAATAGCAAGGCCAATTGCTACACATGCAGCACCAGTATGTTGACAAAAAAACAAAGCAAAGGTCTACATAGGACAGACTCAATTAACTTCAAAGACTAGCCTGTGTATGCACAACAGGTGCAATGAAAGCTGCTCCTACTGCAGCTCTGAAGGTTACACTAAACCTACCACCTCTACATCTTCATATAAAGAAAGAAGCTATTGTTAACGCCGTTATGCTCATCGCAGAAGATAACTCAAATTCCAAACTAGTTCACTCGGATATTGCGCATGAACTCAACAGTTATAAACTGCTAGGAATAACAATTACGGGCAAATGTTTGCTAAGATTCAACTTCAGCCACAACTTCAAGGTAACATTCCCAGATCGCAATAACTGGGAACAAAACAAACCTGCATTTAGTAATTACTCTCAAGTATAGTACATAGACGGATCTAAGACAGATGAAGGAGTTGGGGCTGGAGTAGTAGTTTTGGAATCTCACGCGCAGTGATCCGAAACACTAATCACTTACACCACGGGCGGCGTATTTTTTTTTTTGCTGATCTTTATCTAGAGAATCAATTTATCTCTTCTCTACATCTAGAGAACACATTTTTTCTGTTTGTCCGCGAATAGGGAGCAGGTACGTCATGATACCTCAACAATATATATATCAATCGATTTGTCTTGAGAAGAGGTAAAGTATAGGATTCCCTTTAGTATCCTGAATCCGTTATCGTGCTTTTAAGCCCCTTTTATATGTTTTCTTAACTGACAAAAACCATTTTTCTATGCTTTACACACATACGTCTACAAAATGGCTGAACTGATTTAAAAGCGATTTGATTTCTCGAGAGGTACATTTCTTGCTGAAGAGATTGAGGCATAAATCATTATTCTGTGATTCTTATAACGGAAGTAATAAGCAAAAATATAATTACTTGAGATGTAAAGATATCACAGATATGCGTGGATCATTGCAATCAATGGCCCACCAGTGGAGTGCACGCATGTTCATGTTCATCAAACAAACTACATCGTACAAAAGGAAGTCCCCAAAACGCGCTAATCTCGAGAACCACTGAAGGGATTTGAATGCGGTTTTCACTGTTATGATCTGCATTTCCTGGGGAAGATTCTATTAGAAATTGCTCTACCACTTACAGGAACTGAGCATTCGAGGTCTAAGTGGCAGAAAGGGGGAAAATTAAACTCACACGCTCCTGACTCAACAATGGCTTATTGGATTTAAAAACAAAAGAAATGGTTTTTAGTAAATTCGTCTAAGATTCATTTGAGCTATATTTCCTTTATTGGAGACCATTGCCAGCAGCCATGCAGCAGAGGCTATCGCTGCAATAGTATGTGTATGTGAGTATATGGGCGCGCTGTTTTGAACTTTTATGTGTGATCTCTTCTGGAGTAAACATTGGAAAAAATTATTATCAGTGCCAATTTAATTTTATTAATTAAGACATTTGGCAATGTACACGACCATATGTAGATATAATACATATGCATGTACAGACAGAAAAAATGCAATATTTTTCCATTTTATTAGATAAGATGTTGTTGATCGTTGGATTTGTCCACATTTTAGAATGTTTTAATAGATTTAAAATAAATTATTATCAGGGTGGCGTAGGCAGTATATTGCAAGTTGAATACTCATACTTCAAGTTTATTTTCCTACCTTTTAGGTGTTTTTCGTGAAATACTTCAGGTAATTATACGTGTTTTTCAAATGTAATAAGCTATTTCACTGAAACGTGACTGCATATCTGTAAATAAAATATTCTGGCAGAAGAAGAAAGTTGAATATCGTGAAAAGAGTCAATACCAAAGACGGTACACTGCTTTCCAATGAGCGATTGAGATGGAGCGAACACTTTTCAGAATTGCTCAATCCCGAACAAGCCATGCCATCAGGAAGATGACAGACCTATGCTCGAGACTTTGGCGATCAAATCACTAAAAGTTGGCTTATCTACCGATGTGGATGAAATCGGGCCAGAAATGCTAAATGCTTTTGGTAAAGAGTAAGTGCAATGGCTCTCACGTGTCATTAAAGTGGCATAGGAATGCGGTGAAACACCTGGTGATTGTCCCTCTTTGTAAAAGGGGGACACAAGAGATTGAATCAACTAAAGGGGATATCTCTTTTAAGTCCCCGTGGAAACGTCTTTGCTAAGGTGCTAGAAATGCGTTCCAGAGCTCTGGTTGAGGATAGTTTGGCGGATGAGCAATGGTTTCGGTTTCGGCCCGGTAGAAGCACAACGGACCAGATATTCACTCTCAGAATGGTTCTTGAGAAGGCCTGGGGGTATGCTGAACCTGTATACACCTGTTTTGTGTATTTGGCGAAAGCATGTGTTAGGGTTCCTCGAGGCAAACTCTGGAATTCCTTATTAAGGGCGACGCAGTATTTATATACAAACTATAGAAGCTGTGTTCGGGTAAATGGCCGTAAATCAATACCCTTCACTGTGGGGGTTGCACTCTGCCAAGGGTGCCTTTCGTCACCTCGCCTCTTCATTGCTTATATGGACTGGATGCTGCAGCGCAGCCATAGCAGAGAATGTTGCAAAGGTGCCGTGAACTAAGGCCATATGAACTAACGCCATAATGGCGTTAATTCACTTTCAAATATGAATTAACGCCATAATCCACTTATGGCTTTAATTCACTTTTAAATGAGAACTAAAGCCACCACTTAATGTGAACTAACGCCATATGGTGTTTATTCACATTCAAATATGAACTAATGCCATAAAATGTGATTGAGCTCTGAAGCACAGCCAGTGCAATGCAATAGTTTTGCTAAAACTTTATCAGTCCAATGTCACACCACGATCGGCTCACGTTTAGCGAACAATGAACTTTTGACCCACCTGGGCCAACAGTCCACAACATTTTGGGCCATAGTTCCACAATCTTAAAGAAGAAGTGGGCCATAAGTTCAAAACTATTCTTATGTCTTATATGGCGCAGGGATATAAAGGAACTTTGCATACACCCATCCTCGCACCCACCTCAAATCCAACAGTGACCCTAGGCAGGGGGGTTGCAGGGGGGCAGCACGCCCTCCATACCTACCTCACTGTTTATACGCCGTAAAATGTATATACCTATGTCGATATACATATGTATTAAGAAACATATATTATTAGTTATTGTAGGTTACTTCCCTCTTCATGTTTTCGAGTGTGTACCAACTTCGCATAAGAAAGTGAAGTTCATCCCCACCTTTATAGGTGAGAAATAACTTCATATGACTTTAATTCACATTCAAATGAGAACTTAGGCCACTTTCTAAAACGAACTAACACCATATGACTTTAGTTCTCATTTGAAAGTGAAATAAGGCCATGAGTGGATTATGGCGTTAATTCGCATTTGAAAATTAATTAGCACCATTTTGGCGTTAGTTCATATGGCCTTAGTTCACGGCACCGTTGCAAAGTGGGGGACTTAAGCATTGGTCATCCTCTCTTTGCGGATGATTTGCTCATCCTTGAGTCCTCTTAAACCGAACTTTAGCGCGCACTCGAAAGGTTTGTAGTCGTTTGTGATGATGCTGAAATGAAAGTAAAGGTGAACACATCGGAAGTATTGGTTGTTTGCAGAACGCCTATTCAGTACAATATGAATGTTTGTGGAGTCCCACTGAAGCAGGGGGATAAGGTTAAGTATCTCGGGGTCTTATGCACGAGTGATGGACAGAGCAATGTCGAGTTATTCTGTAGAAATGGTAGGGCTGGATAAATTTTGAGAGAGCTTGGTCAATCTGTTATAAGGAATGCCGAACTTAGCGTTCAAGCTAAATTATTGGCTTTTAAATCGGTATATGTTCCAACCCTCACCTATAGTCGCGGACACAAGCTGCTGAAAAAGGTTCCTTCGCGGTGTTGCTGGATTCACTTGTAGGGACCGAATGCGTATCAGAGTACGTGAGGCGCGCAATGTTGAGCAGCTACTTCTTCGAATGGAAGGATTTATGCTTTGACGGTGTGGTCACGTAGTGCGTATGTCCCCAGACCGGCTACCAAGACGTGTCATGATTGCCGTGCCATCAAGTGTTAGATCAAGTCCGACATCTCTCCTGGAGCCGTCTAGGGATTCCTCCCGATGAGTTGAAGTCGACGGCGAAGGATCAAGAATGATGGAGAGTGCACCTAATCATCCTACCCCTGCAACCCTCATAAAGGATTACCGGTTAAACTATTTCAATGACAAAACGGTGAGTGCTATACAGAAGTGTACTTGAAATTGCATATTTAAAGACCCAGCGTAGCGGGTACAACCAGCTAGTGATTAATAAATACATAAATAGTTTACATATGCATCTACCTGAAGTCATTAAAATTATTTTACATTTTAACTCTTTTCAATTTATATCTAGATTAATTTTTTTATCCTTTATAATATTTTTTTTTTCTTTGTTAATATGAATTTTGTAAATCCTATCTCGATACTTATTATAAGATTTCAATATCTACTAGTGTCATATTAAATTCTTTTGTTTTAATAAATAAATTAATATTAATAATTATAATAATAATAAGGAATCCCAACTGTGTATTTAAAGTGGTTAGCAATTTTCATAGTCCTCATCCGAAGAGTAGCCTACCTGCAATGAAAAATAAATGAATATTGATCTTAAATTTTTGTACACTCATTTTTTAATTCCAAGGGTAGCAGTAACGTCTAAGTTTTTTTTATATGCAGCGTGAAGTCATGTGGATTGTCAGATAGTATGGCAAAGTCAATGGGGCTTAAAAGTACTTCTTTCTCCACTAGTCAATCTCCGCACCATCTGTGAAGATATTGCAGATATCGCTAAAAGAATCTGCCAAAAAATACACACTTGCAGTACACTAGCTTAGATAAGCCAATCCTATTCCATATTGTAGTTTATGTGTTCGAGTTACTTAAAGACCTTCTAAAATTGTCAAGTTGAATGTACCGAAAGTAAGCAAATACAGTACAAACTCGATTTATGCAACAAATAGAAATTGTGCATCCCAGATACATTGAGCTGATGCAACAAAAGTGGGGCTAAAAATAAACACAGCCAAAACAAAAGCCCTGAGCACTTCTTCTAAGACCCGCCTTCAACTTAACATTGCCGAACAGGAAGTCTAGAAAGTTGACAGCTTTCTATATCTAGGAAGTGTAGTCTCGGCTGACTGCGCTGGTACCAAACTGGACGTGTGCAG
Organism: Brachypalpus laphriformis; assembly: GCA_945910035.1. NCBI lineage: Eukaryota > Metazoa > Arthropoda > Insecta > Diptera > Syrphidae > Brachypalpus > Brachypalpus laphriformis. The sequence goes on from OX246754.1 coordinate 255,038,711, forward strand.
CAGAATTGGGAAGGCTAAAGCTGCGTTCGGAATGCAATCCAAAATCTGGAGAAGTAATATTATCAGTTTAAGAACCAAGCTGCGACTGTTCCGCTCCAACGTAGAATCGGTGCTGCTTTATGTGCGTAGTACTTGGATGGTGGACATCATTAACACACGCAAGCTGCAAGTCTTCGTAAACAAATGCTTAAGCATCATCTTGAGGATTTTTTGACCGAACCGCATATCTAACGAACAGCTTTATCTGAGAACGGGCCAAGAACCTATAAGCATTACTATACGAAGAAGAAAGTGGCAATGGATTGGACACACCCTACGGCGCGAAGACAACTCCATTATGAAATACGCCATGCATTGGAATCCGCCAACCCAAGCAGGCAGAATAGCGGGCCGCCCAACCTTGTCAACTCCAGGTAAAATTTCTTTTTTTTTTTTTAATAGATAGTTTTATAATATTACATGCTGGACGAAATTCCCAAACTAATGATAGCCCAATTAGTGTTAAGAAATACATGCAGATGCATACAAACAAGATTGCCTAAATCCAAGAAACGAACTGTGAAATAGGGCCACCAATAACCAAGCAGAAGGAGAAAACACAAATAAAATCTAGTTAATAAGTATAAGATAATTATTTGTACTTGTAAAGAGGGAAGTTGCACTGATCGAGGCAGCTTTTTTGAAAAGTTGCACTTATAGAGTCTAGAAGGGCGAAGATTTAAGCGTTGCGAAAATCGATGAGTTGCGTGAATCGAGAGTTGCGTTAATCGAGTGGGCACTCTAGTTTAATTTTCCTACATTTGTGTTTTACAGCAACAAATTTATATGAAAATATTTCGTCAACAGCCGGGGAAACAATGCGAAAGATTGTGTAAGGTTAGGTTCACTGTGGGCGCCGTGGCGCAATGGTTCGTGTGTCGGATCACAAAGCGCGAGGTTCCGTTTTCGAACACCAGAAAACACCAAACCATTTTTTCACGGTTCCACCTCTCGCGAACGCCTGACAAACATCGGAAAGTATTCTTGTCACGAGAAAGCTTCTCAAAATCAAATTACCCTTCAGATACGGCACTAAACTGTCGGTCCCTTCCATCCGTGTAAACAAATTTAACGCTCACAACACGAGTGGTTGCGAGAAGCCAGGTCTATGCACTTAAAGAGCTGTTACGTCAAATATTTATTTATTAATTTTTTTACTGCTAGCTTACGCCAACACACAGAGATAGGCTCTTTATCATACCACGTGCATCACGTGAGCTTCTGATGAAATGTAAGAGGCTTCTAATATCTGTGTTCCTCAGATCGCCTAAATCGTTCCAGTAAGGAGTTCCTGAGCGAAGCTTCCTTCTAAGGGAGAGAGCTGGAAATGTACAAAGAAGGTGAGGAATGATTTCTTCCTCTTCTTCTTCAATGCGGAAACTTCTCAAAAAATACTGAAACTGTCATTCTCATGCACATGATGCATTAACCTCCAGTACAATATTTAACTGAGGAATGTTCTTAGCCTGCAGAAGATAAACTGCAAAAATTATGGAATACAAAATGCCGCGGGACTATTTCTACGTTAAGTTATTCGTTGGAGAGCTCTCAAAATTCCTTTGCATTTCTTTCTAAAGTTTCTTTCAATGTAGGCATCGGAAAGCAGCAAGCAAAGAAGGCTAAAAACGTTGGAGAAATGGTGTTGAGTTGCAGTCGCTCAGCAATTCTACATCTAACTAACATAACTACGATCCTCTACGTAGCATCCGCTACTTACGAGTATCAGTGAATTAAGTCCCAGAAAGTACATTACCGTTCCATTTAAAAACATTTTTTTAAGTGTTAAATCCTACAAAGCCACGTATTACACATTTAATTCAGTAACTTGGCACTGTAAGCAAATATCCTTTTTTTCTCGTCATTCTCTTCGGATTAAATCCCAACAACAACTCTCGTCCGTCCAACGAGCAGAACTTAATTATCTATTTTCACTCTGACTGTTTTCGTTGGTTGGTCGTAGCGATTGTTTTTTTTCGTTCATCCTATCTGCATTGTTACCGAAAAAACATGTTTTTTTCTCTGCTCAGCCTTCTACTGCCAGCACGTCCAATTCTACACCAACCATTGCACTGTTCACTTAACCATAGTCACACTGGTTCCGGGACGGTGGCGTTGGCCTTCTATCTCTCGAGTACTTTCACCGGCCAAATGGTAGCCGGTAACGACGACGACGAGGACGACGTTCAACGACACCGGTGATTTATTGCCGACCCCAAAACAATTTCAATTTCGCAATCCCTATCATGTTCTACTTCGGGTTCGAGGGGTTCGAGGATTTAATTAAGGCATCCTCTCTATTCCGCACCAAATGTTGGGCCGCTTTTTGAAACAATATCAATTGAAGCATTCTGCAGGATTGCAGTTCTTTTTATTTTATTTTTTTTTGTCTGACTTTACCGCTTGGTACATATAATTTTCCGTCCAACAAGTTTTCTAAATGTTGGCGGTTAAGGGTGTGCGAATGGAAGTGTGGTGAATCCGTGTAGAATAATTTTAATGCAATTGCGTCCTTAGACTCTTTTTGTATACATTCAGTTGCAACGACATGCACATAAATATACTTCGTGGTGGATATCGGTCATCGTATATCCAATGCTAAATATTTATTTATTTATGTGAATTGGGGAGCACGTGCCCCGGGACACTTACATATCTGTGGCCACAAGGTAAAACCGCCTAAGTAGAGTTAGGACAAAATTGAGTTAAGGATGCCAGAAGATGCTCTACTATTAGAAGTTTATGGTTCCAAATTTTTACCTTACCGCGTTATAGATAAAGGAACAAGACTAAAATTCTAAATTCCCATACGTTTTCGGGAAAAACGAGAACTTTAAACTTGTTTCCTGAGAATCTGTGAAAATCGACTTAGGCGGTTTCACCTTGTGGCCACAGATATGCGTACAGAGCGGGGCATTCGGTGAAAAGAAGAGAGATCTCATCTTTTTACTGAATCTTGCTGAAGTTCCAGATTGATATCCCCTTTTTGTTTTGGAGCTTCTGGAGTCATTAGTGTGCGATATTAGGTTATTTTCCCATGGACAGGGTTTGCATTTTTTACAGTCGTCTCTTACTATTGCGTATTTCCGAAGAACTTTATAGGAAGTATCTACATACACACACACATTCATGTTACAAAAATTGTTTAAGGGAATGCTGAATAAATTCACTGTTTTCCTAATCAGCTGAAATTTTTTGGATGGATGACCCTGATCAGTCTAAATCTAGGCCTCATTTCTGTATAAATATGCAGATGTAGTATCAGCTGAGCTTTTCGCACTTGGGAGGGATTGTTCCATTCAAATAAATATCTGGAATAGGCCTGGATCAGAGAAGCAGCACAAGTACTCTGTCTTTTTTGAACTAACGTGATACCCATTTACCTCCAATATGTCCACTCATGCCTCAAGTGGACGTTGCAGGGACGTAGGCTCCTCAATTATGATGGCTCCATTATCAGCAGCACCTTTGGCCATTTGATGTACCTTGGGGTCCGTCACTTTACCTTCAAGCAGATATTCAAGGACTGCAATAAAGAGGACTTAAGACTCTTCCCTGGTGCACCCCGACTTTAATTGGGAACTCCTCAGTTACTCCAGCGGGGCATCGTACTCTTGTTTTTGCTCCTTCGTACATATCCACGATCAGTTATACATTGGTTTCTGAAACCCTATAATATATATCAGATACAGAGATATCAGATCTCGTGGTTGTCTATCTAATGCCCTCTCAAAGTCAACCAAGTTTCTTCCTCCTTTTTATCAGCGAGGTTATGATCCGAAAACAAGGGATCACAACCCCCCTACTTCACCGCGTTTCTACTGATCCGCCTGTGGGGTTCGCCTACTTGACCTTAGAAAATATCGGTAGGCCTGCCGATTTTGAATCACTCGGTTACTGAGGCCAATAAAATGCCGATGTCGTCGCATTTATCTGATCCAGGCGTTTAAAGGCTTGCCTTTCCTACATCGCGATGCCTTTGGAACGTGCATTAATATTGCCTTTTTAACAGGGTTCAAATGATCTCTTCTTTGAACGTGGCAATACCAGCTGAGCCGATCGCGCTCTATTTTTTGTACGATGGTTTTCTTGATGTGAACGCTTCCACGGATCTTCGAACTATTTATTCGATCAAGCTTTGTCACTCTTGCTGTCATGCGAAGCATTTTCATCTCAGCTGCCGTTAATTTACTCTCATACCTTTTGTACATCGTCCAACATTGTGAACCGTATGTGAGCGCTGGATGCACAACTGCGGTGTAGAGCCTCACAAATTCAACCAATGCAATATGCAAATCCTTCAAGGAATGACGATGTTTTTCCATTATGATCCTTATACTTCAGATTGCATCTGTGGTTGATTTACCCGCGACAAACCCACAACGATCATCAGATAGCCGTGTTATTCTTCGCAGTCGGCTACCTAATACCCGCTCAACGATCTTCATGGCGTGTGACATCAGCTTGATCGAATGGTAGTTATCACAGTTTTGCGTATCACCCTTCCCTTTGTACTCAGGAAGAAGGTAACTTTCCCTCCATTGATTCGGCATTGGATCACCTCTCATAAATTTGGATATGAGAATTCTGAGCCATCTGAACCCAATGTCTCCCATCTTTTTTCAGAACTCAGAGGGCATCTCATCTGGCCCAACCGTTTTTAGTTTTTTTGAGTAATTTACCGCCTCACTGACTTCTTCGACTGTATTGTCGAGAATTACTTCACAGTTAGGCCTGCCTCTTGGTAAGTATAACTGGGGAAACTGTTATAGCCACCCAAAGAAAGATGAATGTTCAGGAGATTCGTTCGCCAAGTTCATTAACAATGCTCTTCTAGCTGCAGTAACCTATATATATATATGTATAAATATATTTTTTTATAACTTGTGCGCACTCAAGGAGTTATGAATACCCTTAAAATGTCTTACACAATGCGGGCATTGGAAAGGATATAGATAGAGAGAGAAAGATTGGTTCAGTGGTTTGAAACTCAGATGTTATATTTCAGAGGAACTCCTCGGGTCGCCTATTGATAACAGGAAGATTTTTATTATTTTTATCTTTGCTTCTGATTCAGAGTAGTTTTTTCTCGACCGCCTAATGTCATCGGCATATCAATCATCCAACAGACCGAACATTTTTTCCAGCAATATGGCCAACCTATTGCCATTGTTCTGCCTTCGAAACAATGTTCACACCAGCTTTTGCAATCGATCGGACTGACTCTTTATTTCATGAGAAATAAATAAATAAATGCTTGCTGACATCAGGATTTGAGCTATGAACCATTCAGGCGGCAATCAATCACGTTAACACTACACCATCGCCACCCATCAATCTTTTTCCACCATGCCACCGCCTCGTACGCTAGGGAGGTCTGGCGATCACTGTGTCCATCACAATTTTGGTATTTCACATTTGCCCCTACAAATTAACACCATAGAGGTCGATTGAAGTGGTTGTATGTTTCCGACTATTGAAAGTAAAGCTTTGCCATAAGAAGATATGGTGAATTTGAAGACTAAGGTTCCTTTTTTTTTCATAAAAACGCAATCGTTGTGCTTTGAGATTAACAGAGAAGCATTCGTCGGAGCAGCATCTCTGTACGTTAGATAGAGCATATTGGAGCACTTTGTCGTTGGCGCAGTCAGTGGCTTCAATAGTACTGGGTGACAGAGCTGCTCCTTGGGAACACTTTCGAGTTGTAATGACCAAGACTTCAGCGTCGCTGACACTGGTATGTGTCACTGCACCATTATCCACATTACCCAGTGGGTAGTTAATATTACTGAGGGCACGTTTAGCGAGTTCGTCGGAACTTAAAGTGTTTTGATTTATTTGCCATTGATAAAAGCATCAATTCGGGTATGGCGGAATTATTCCATCTGCGCCTGTGCCTTTGACAGGTTTCATTACAAGTTTCCCCCGGAGTTCTCCAAATTCTCAACTTGTTTTGGATGATGTTCTATACGGCAGGAGAATAAGTTATGACTACAGATTCGAGAGAGGATCTTTCTTAATTTGCGTTTGACTGAAATCTCTTCGGCGAGAGAGCGTAAGAAAGTGGTCTTGTCAGAGTATAGAACTTTATACAAATGGCATCTAGAATTACTGCGAAGAAGCACAGGCGCGTCTGAACGGTTCTTTTTTAATCTTCCTAGATTTGTTATTATGTCTGGTAAGTGCTTGATAGTAGAACTGCCGTAGCCAAAGCTTTTCGCTCGATTGAAGAGATTTACTCTCGACCAGAGATGTTTAATGTTATTGTTTCCCCCCTGGCTATAAAAGATCGTCAGTTTAATTTACCAATTATCTTCAAATGAAGTAATGACATGGTATCTAGAACGATCACAGATGATTTATAATTTTTCTTTATCGGTCTGTTTGTCCAACAATGATGACTAAGCAACTCACATTACTGTGAGTGATAAACAGTGACAGGCGCCCGCTTAAAACTGGGTGCTCTTGTCATTTTGCGGGTCAACTTACCCTATAATTTCCTCACTAATGGCTGTTCAAGTGAGATTGGCCAAGGAAGCTATATACTGTATCATATATGGACGTCCATCACACCTTCACCCTAGAATGTAATCGGTTGCATGTGTTATGTCGTGAACTTTATCAAAACCACCCATAGAGGGGCTACCTTGATAAATAATGAGTATTCCTAAGTAGACATGTCAGTACCTTCCTTCACTTCATATCTATTCCGTTAAATATTTACACCAAGTTGATGCGCTCAAATACCTTCAATATCACACTTACCAATGCGACTTCTGTGGAATTTCATTACAACACAGACAAGTGCAAATTAAACACTTCAAAACCTTCCACATAGCCAACAATGAGTCGGCGTCCTCATATTAGACAATATTTTAGGCACCACACTACTACAAATATCCCCGAGGAGAGACTGCACCAGTCCCTTCAACAAAAGGGAATATGCACATGTAAATTGTCTACACTTTATGCGACATCCAAGGGACATAAACAACATCCAACGAACGCACCCGACGAGAGTATGCATTCCCCATTACGTAACTTTTCAAATGTACTCCGCCGCTATTTCGCTAATAAGGTTCCTACCTATGCTGTACCTATTCACATGCCCTGGTGCATAGAAACTAACTACGACTCTGGGGGTTCCTGTCACAATGAGCTTCTGATCTGTGAGCAGCAATAACAAACACGCTACACGCATATTGCTTTGCAAGGCGAAAAGAACAACTCGCTCCTGGTTCACCCTCTTGTAATACGTTAGTGGTGTGGAACTTTTGACAGAAAATTCAGCAAAACGGTTTAATTACAATTAATCTCATGGTAGTTTGCCAACGAGAAATACTATGCATTCCGTAAGGTTGTTCCCGACGCGTTCAGTCACTGTGAAGTAGTACATGGCAGATGCATACATATAATATGTACGTATGTATAATACATTCATGTTTTGAAGCTACATTCGTTTGTGTTGACTCCTATCCAGAATGGCATGGCGGTAATTAAAAAGTACATTATTTAAGCTTTAACCGGAAAACTTTATGCATATGACAAGTTGGGAATTCAAAATAGAATCGGCTGACTGACAGGAACTGGAATGGACTTTATTGCTTCTTCTCGAGATACGGTAGGGTAACCTCTAGACTTGAACAAAAGTGCAACGGAATGCAAATGGAAACTATGACTAACTACACACAAATGGTATGTATCCTTGTGTTTAGATGAAGTTGTTTTCTTTTGCGAAAGTTCGACACACAATGCGTGGGTTTTATGCTAGTAGATACTACGTTCTCAGTTGTACCTTGTTTTCTACATGCTGTATGAATGAAGCTAAAGTTATTTCCATTGTTGGCTTATGAACGAGTTAGTTCCTTTATGCTCTCATTTCTCATTAATAAAGTGTTATGTCCTTCATTATCATAGTGTTGCATTGACCCGGTATGTAGATGGTAATTCAAAAATCCTATTAAACTTCTAGTGTGCAATATATGCACAATGTATAACACTGGTTAACAATGGTTTTGTTGCCCTTGATATGAAAGTGGTTTCGAATAATTGTATGCCTACAATTTATGAAACTATGAATGATTTTGGAAGATTGGCTCTAGTTTTTTTTAAATCTTCATTTTCTTATTACACTAAAAAAAAGAATGAAGAAGAAACAGAATGAAACAGCTAGTATATTCTTTAATATCAAATTTTTATTCAAAAATATTACTAATTGTTTTGTTTTAGTGTTTAGTTAATGTATATAGAAGCAAAAAGAGAGAAAAATTTCTAAAACTTATGTTATACTTTAAAGAAAAACCTTTTATAAGCTTTTCTTCTATAATTTTTTTGGGGGTAATCTCTTCTTAAAGACCAGTAATAATCTGCCATCATGTGACAGTCCCATTTACCCTGATACATTTGCACCGTAATTATCTACATTTAAAAATAAAAACCAATTAAATTGGTTGAAAATTACGGACGGTAGAGGGACACATACGGATTTTGCCACTTGGTTACATATAACGGGTGGGCCATCTAGTGGTTTCTTTTTAAATCATAGGTTATTTTGTCAGTATCATACCTCCGCCGAACGAAATGAGTCGCATTACGCTTGAACAACATTGGGAAATATTGAAAACTTATTTCCAAAGTGAGTGCTGTGTAGCCCAAACAGTGCGTTTTTTGTAAAGAAGTTTTGGCCGAAATGAAGCACCCACCGTGCCTGCTGTACGCAAGTTTGTACAAAAAGTTCGTGAGACTGGTATGCAAGTGGACAACACTTATGGTCCCCGTCGTCGTACAGTGCGCACAAACGAAAATGTGGCTGCTGTAGCCGAGAGTGTGAGACTTAATTCACGAACATCAACTCGTCATCGATCTCAACAGCTCAATATTTCACGCACTAGCCTGAGGAGAATTCTGCACAAAGATCTGGGATTATTCGCCTACAAGGTCCAATTGATTTAGCAATTGAAAGCAGCCTTAGAGCAGCTTGAATTGGACACGATTATTGGGCGAAAAATCATGTTTTCTGACGAGGCACATTTTCATCATTCATGGCCGCCTCGGAGCTGCGATTTGACCCCTTTGGACTTTTTTGTGGCGAACCGTGAAGGACCGATGTTATGCCAACAATCCGGAAACGATTCAAGCACTTAAGGCCAATATCATCCAAGCAATCCGTGAGCTACAGCCCGAAACCATCAACAAGTTCTTGGAAAATTGGAGTGATAGAATGCGCTACTGCGAGGCCAGCCGAGGCAGTCACTTGAACAATGTTGTACTCCATAATTAATGGGAATATTTGTTCTTACTAATAACGCCATAATACATGGAAAAAATTTCATTTCGTTTATTTTATTGAATTTTTAAAAAGAAACTTGTAGTTGGCCCACACTGTATTAGACTAGCGGGCACCCGGCGTGCGTTGCTGCGCCTAACAAAAAAAAAAAAAAAAAAAACAACTGTCAGACAGGCTGTGGTGGGTAAGTCTGTTAGAGAACAGTTTTGTACCGGGCAATAGTGGATAAGTGATCCAACCTTTAATATATATATCAATTTCTTTTAGTACTTAAGTACAATAATACGAAAGTAGTGGGTAGACTGCTGGACCTAGGGTACTCGGCGGCGTGTGTTGCTGCACCTAACAAAAAGAAAAAAAAAATTGTAGTACCAAAGTACTTTACTACTAAATTACTACTAAAGTAGTAGGCCTCTTTCGACCAAACTTCACAGGAACACTCTCGGGATTGTCTGAAAATTTGAGCTCCACTGGTTCAGTGGTTTCCGAGTCCATAGCATACAAACAAACAAACCACAACGGTATCGCACACAAAAATGTTCAGTTTTTTTTCAATGTTTTTGAATGTTTATGTAATTTTTATTTTTTATTTTACCTATCACCTTTGTACCGTAATTATCCACATTTAAAAAAAAAATCAACTAAATTGGTTGAAAATTACCGGCGGTAGAGGGACACATACGCATTTTGCCACTTAGATCTTTTATTAAATACTATAAAATCAAAGTCGATTTTCCTTGTGAACACCGTTTCTCAAAAACTGCTAGACGTAGGTACTTGAAATTTTGCACAGTTATTCCTTATTTTGCCTAGATGCGAAATAAGATGGAATTTTCTGAAATTCAATGTCTAAGTGGCATAAAGGGGGTTCAGATCGAACTTTCCATCTGTAAATATTGATTTCACAGCCGTAGTTCAGTACTGGCTCTCCGGATTAAAAAAATAAAAAATAGTAAATTCGCTGCTGATTCATTCTGCGTTGTCCTGAAGCTGAGCAATGCTAAAAACAATTAATTACATCATCGCCCACAATTTTCTTTCAGTGGAGACCACGGCCAGCAGTCATGCAGCAGTGGCTATCGTTGCAATAGTACCATATGTGTGTGTGAGTATATGGGCGCGCTATCCCATGACTATGTTTTGATTTTCAGTGTGCGATCTCTTCTAGAGTTTTTTTTTTGGTTGCGCCTGGAGGTGCAGGAATCTTCAAAAGATACCAATGGTCCGTACCATTGGTTATGGCTGATTCATATATCTGACAATGCCATCAGTGCTAGTCAGTATATGCCTACGGGCTAAACCTCACCCCTCAGAGAGGAACTATGAGAATCGGCTGCGCGTACTCATAGTAGTAGGAAATTCGTCCCTCTAATTTTTTTCATTTTTGTGATGACTACGACTAAGTTGCATTAACGAGTAGTTTACGCTTCTGTAGTGTTAATTGCGTTAGGTAGGTAGCTTTCCAGTGAAGGCACCTAGTAATACCGTCATTACATGCGGTTTTTCCTTACGGCGCTAGGTCGAAAGGTCTTGTTCTTTGTAGTCGGCGCTCAAGGTTTGTCACGTCCATAGTATGGATTATTTCATTATTGCAGTGAACATTAAGACGGGTACGAAGTTTATGAGCAAAGTTTCTTACGTCGTCCCTCACGGTAGCAATTCCTAGATCTCTGTGAATATCACTATTTCTTATATACCAAGGAGCATTCACGATTGCTCTTAGTATTTGGTTTTGAAATGCTTGCAGTAGAGCCACATTGCTTGGTTTGGTACAACCCCAAAGTTGTATACCATATGTCCAAGATGGTTTTAGCACAGAAGCAGTTTGTTGTATACGCTTAACTTCGAGTATCTTCCGAGTAGCCAATACATTTCTATAAATCTGATTTCGAGCTCTTCGCGTTTCTTTTTAACGTGTGGTTTCCACTTAAGTTTTGCGTCTAGGGTCATTCCTAGATATTTTGCCTCGTTTGCGTACGGTATTTGCACCGAGTTAATGGATATAGGTAAGTTATTTATCTTTCTTAACGTAAAATTGACATGCGTTGATCTTGTCTCATTGAGGACTATTCGCCGGGTTTTTGTCCATTCGCATACTTTGTTTAAAGCTCGTTGGAGTTTTCCCGTTGATGATTCGACTGACTCATCCGTTACGAGGATAGCCGCGTCGTCTGCGAACGTTGCTACAACGGTCCCTTCATCTTGTGGTATATCTCTTGTGTAGAGCAGGAACAGGATTGGACCGAGAACACTTCCTTGTAGAATACCGGCGTAAATTTCTTTGAAATATTCACTCCCGTGTCTAACACGGAAAAGTCTGTTTTCAAGATAAGATTCCAATATTTTGTACAACTTTTCCGGTAAGATTACCCTAAGCTTATACCTTAGGCCTTCGTGCCATACCTTGTCGAAGGCTTGCGATACGTCGAGAAAAGCACTAGAGCATATCTTTTTCCCTTCTAGAGCTTTTTCAATTTAGTTCTTTATTCGATACAACTGATCGATTGTGGAATGTTTGACCCGAAAGCCGAATTGATGATCCGGGATCAAGTGACTTTCTTCAATTACTGGTTGCAATCGTTTCAGCGGAAGTTTCTGGAAGACCTTAGATATTATTGGCAGAAGTGAAATGGGTCTACATGTTTTTTTGTCATTTGCACATTTCCCCGGTTTCGGAACCATAATAACTTCGGCAACTTTCCATTGCCTTGGAACATATAATAGTCTTAAAGAAGCATTTATAATGTAGAGCAACTTAACCAGCACTTTTTTCGGTAGCTCTTTCAAAATTTCGCCAGTGATTAAATCATATTCCGGAGCCTTGTTGTTTTTCCATTTTTTTATTATCATTCGAAGTTCGGACAGGGATACGGTTTTTACTCTAAAGTTGTCAGGTGCCATATTATCATTCGGATCTTCGATCAACGGTTGTCCATATAACGGCTTGAACGATTCCTCTAAGTGAGTTAACATTGAAAAAAAATATTATCAGTGCCAAATCTAAGATATTGAAAATTTGATTGATTAAAACTTGGGTATATACGCGTAGCTACATATGTACATACATATGCATGTGTAGACATAGAACTATTGCAATATTTTTCTATTTTGTTAGATGAGATGTTGTTGATCGTTGGATTTGTCTACATTTTAGAATGTTTTAATGAATTTAAAATAAATTGTGTGTTGGAAGCCGGTTTGCGTATGCTCTGGTGGGATTCCCACGGCGGAAGTTATAATTGAGTTTACACATTTTCGGTATTGTATTCAGTTGGCAATTATATTTCAACAACTAAATAACCGTCAACTAAAATGCGGGCAAAGCAAGGCGAGCACTGGTCAGCTAGTTTATATATAAGATAGAGATAAGATATGCCAAAATCATAAAAACTGGAGCCAATTCAGTACTTTCATGAATATATTCGCAAACTGGGTACTCGAAGATATAGAAATCCGCAGAGATATCCATGGTAACAAAAAAAAATATTTTTTTGTTGAGCTGTGTAATAGTACCTTCTTGTGACACAGAGCCCATTTGTTAGTGCCCTTTGAAGTTCACTTTAACCGACAATTAAATTAAAAACCTTTACATTTAGGCTTACATTTTTAACATACGAATTTGAAGCACTTAATCCCATTTCACCATTTTCAATTTAAAAGTGATAACTTTATATTTCTAATTCGATATGTGATTGGACGCAATAATATGGAATTAAATCGAAGCCTGTGAGGTGTTGTCGAAAAGAACTCAGGGTCCTTGGAACACAGCACAAGGTATCGCTCTGTTGGGTCACTGGACACGAGGGTATCCCAGGCAATGAGAAAGCCGACGAGCTGGCGAGAATCGGTCGCTCAACAGCCCTACCAGAACAAGTTGACCCCCTGTGTGTACCCCTTCTTGCACACTCAAGCTCGCTGCACGGAATGAAGCCATTAAAAAGGCGAACACAAGATGGAAAGGAGATCCCTTTCCACCCTCGTGGGCATCATTACGGGGCACAACACTCTGCGGTACCACATGAAGAAACTACGCCTGACGGAGGAGGAACTCTGTAGAGGCTGTGACGAGGAAGGCTTTGAGGACACTACCCACTCCTGTGCCACTGTCCGAGTCATCAACACTCCAGGAAAAAGTTCCTTGGTAAATATTTCTTCCAGGATCTCGAGGAGCTCTCCGGCGTTTCGACAGGAAAGATGGTGAACTTCATCAAATCATCGGGGTGGTTTGTATGCAGAAATGATGTAAGTGACTGAGTTAAAAAAATGTATTGTATTTTCATTGGGTAAAGAATTACTTTTACCCCCTTGGGCATCACAATGGGTCAACGCTGACCTGAGTGTGGCAGAGAGCGTCCCTCCCTGCCAGCCCACATACCTAACCTTAACTTAATATGAGTCAAACTCCACTCATATCAATTTAACAAATAAAAAAATAACGAATGTTCCTGTAGTTATTAATAAACCAATTCGTTCTTTATTCTTACACAGCTAAGTATCTGGATGCTAAACTGAAATGGAAGGAATATGTGAAAAAGAAAGTAGAAGTGTTGAATACTACATATAGAAATTTTTATCTGTTCTAGGGTATAATTCAGAAATGTCGATTGAAAATAAAATCTTATTATATAACCAGATTCTAAAACCTGTGTGGACATATGGTATCCAATTATGGCGTTGTACAAAGAAAAGAAATGTACAATACAAACATTTCAAAACAAAGCCCTTCGGGGAATAGTAAATTGCCCATGGTATATTAGAAATAATGAATTCGATCGAAATTGATTTTGTAACAGAAGCAATTAAAAAGAACGAAATTCGTCACAACGATAGTCTGCAGATGCATTTTAATCATGAAATAGCAGACGTCTTATATGTACGATATAGTATTCGTAGTAAGAAGAACTAAATCTCACGAACTTATAATCTGACAATTATGAGAACCCATATTCTCTTTTTGTGTAGTTTGCGCGCACTCCAGGGGGTATGAATACCCTTAACATGTTAAAACACAGTGCGGGCGTGGGAAAGTAGATATGGATAGAGAGAGAGAGAGAGAGAGAGAGAATGACTTCGTGTAGTGGTTTGAAGCTGTTGCTTATGCTTCAGAGAAACTCCGAGGGTGGTGCCCAGATAATTGGGGAGATTCATATTTTGTGTTTGTCTTTTCTTCTGATTTACACTATTTTTTTTACGACCACCGACACATAGGAGTATTTGCATCAAAAACCTGACCAAAAGTAGATTTTCTGAAAAGTAAAATTGAGAAATAAAAGCTTTATGGAGCGCACGATATATATATGTACATGGCTCAATATGATGTAATTCTTTTTTTTTGTAAAGCATGTGGCGTTACAAAATGAGTTCAAAGTTAGCTGTTGCATTATTTGCACTTTTTTGTTTTGCAATGCTTGACAATTTTGTGAGTGTTGTTCAATAAGTGATTACGAGTGGTTGTGATTGTAAACTTAAAATTTTCAAATAGTAATTTCAAATTAATAATTTCAGTTGAATTTCGGAAGTACTAAGCTGTTGTTTTTTGTTTAAATTAGGGTTTAAAAACATTATGGCAAACATTGAACTTTCTTATGTTTTTTTTTAAGTTTTAATGGTTTTGATACAGTATACCCTACCATTCTGCATTGGTTTGGAGCTTTTAAGTTACTTTGAATGTACTTTCAACCAATGCAAAAGACATGCCCGCCATAAATTGCAATATAAAACACTGTGTGGGAATAAGTTCTTCAATTTCGTATTAAAAGCACTCATACGACATACAAGATTTGTAACTTATAATTTTTTATATGTTGTGGAACTGTTTTCTGTGATTTGTTTTTAGGTAATTTGGAATGATGTTCTGATGTTCTGTATCCAACCCAATCAAAGCCACTTCCGGGGTTCCTCAGGATAGTCATCCCGGACCTTGATCTTTATCCTAACTATTAATGACATTGATTCCATCTTAAAGGAGTCCGACCTATCTGTGTATGCGGATGATAAAAAAATCTTTAAGATAATTGCCTCCCCTTTGGGAGGCGACCTGAATCTGTTCTTCACATGGTGCAATTTTAACTTCCTAGAGCTGAATGTGAGCAAATGCCAAGCTATTACCTTTTCCCGCAAGCGTGTTCCTCCCTCTTCTAGGATCTACTTCTTAGATAACAAACCCATTCCCTCAGTCAATTCAATCTGCGATCTAGGTATTATTTGTGATGATCGAGAGCTCAACTTCAATTCGCACATTGATCACATAATTAACAGAGCTAACTCCACCCTAGGCTTCATCAAACGCTGGTCTAAAGAATTCTCGAATCCTTATGTCACTAAATCCCTGTATGTTACCTTTGTCAGACCCATCCTTGAATACGCCAGTAAAGTTTGGTCATCCCACCAAGTTACGCATTCCTTGAGAATTGAAGCTGTCCAACGAAGATTTATCCGTTTCGCTCTACGTGGTCTCTCTTGGGATGATAAATATAATTTGCCTCCATACGAATATTGGTTAAAACTGATTAATCTACAAACTCTTGCAAATCACCGTCATCTCGCTGCGTACTCTTCGTGCATCAACTATTAGTAGGTTTGATTGATTCTCCCGCTTTACTACATACGATCTACCTAAATACTAACCCTCATAGCCTTAGATCTGTACCCCTCGCCAATAGATTTGTATACACCACCATTTTTTGAAAGCTTGTACAACTTGAATAATTATAACCCTATTATATTAATTATAATTATAATTTTTCCTACAAAATATCCTTGAAACCGCATTAAAAAATATTGAAGGGTAAGGGCTTAGGGATTTCAGACCAATCAGTCTGACCTCTTTTGTTTTGAAGACCCTCGAGCGCGTTCTAGACAACCATCTGCGAGATACAATCGAGTCGTCTCTCTCCAAATCCCAGCACGCATACCTCAAAGGAAGATCTACAGAAACAGCTCTTCATGAAGTAGTGCGAACAATAGAAAAATCCCTACAGTATAAGGAATACACTTTAGCTACCTTTCTAGACATAGAAGGAGCTTTTAACAATGTACACACTGAAGTAATTCTAGAGTCCCTCACGGAGCTGGGCATTGAAACCTATCTAAGCCAATGGATAGTCTCAATGCCCAGCACTAGAACCAATCAGGCATCTCTAGGAAACAGCACCATAACCAAATTTGCCAGTAGAGGAACGCCCCAAGGTTGATTCATCTCACCTCTACTATGGCTAATAGTCATGAATAAAATCCTTTTATGCTTAGACAAAGAAAGAATTAAAGTAGTTGGGTATGCGGACGACATGGTGATTTTAGTGTCGGGACTTTTTTCTCCCGTGATAAGTGAGATAATGCTCTAAGTAAAGTCACCGCATGGGCCAGAAAGTGTGGACTTGGAGTCAACCCAAATAAAACTGAACTGATGCTTTTCACCACAAAAACCAAAATACCCGAATTCAATCTTCCTCGACTAAACGGTCAGATACTCTCCTTATCTTCCAGTGCTAAGTACCTAGGAGTTATTCTAGATCCTAAACTTAACTGGAAACCAAACATAGACGAACCAGTAAAGAAAGCATGTATAGCCTTCTTTGCCTGCAACAGAACCTTCGGCAAAAGATGGGGCCTGCAACCAAAATTGACCCTGTGGATGTACATAGCCGTAGTACGCCCAATCCTTACTTTCGGGTCGATAGTATGGTGGCCGGCCCTTAAAAAAGCCTATAACATAACCAAACTAAATAAGGTGCAAAGAGCAGCATGCATAGGCACCACAGGCGCCCTACGGTTAACTCCGTCAGACGCTCTAACAGTCCTGCTACACCTTTTACCCCTAGATCTACATATCACAAACATCTCAGCGCACAGCGCAATCAAACTCAGACAGTCCAAGTGTTGGACTGCGAAACCCTATAGACACAGCAATATCCTAGATTCTCTACCAGGAGAACTCGTATCGACTCCAACAGACTACATTCCCACATTGAACTTCACAAAGCGTTTCGATGTACAATTCCCTACAAGAAAAGATTGGCAAGATGGACAGGCGACCAGTGGTTTCGATCTAACAGTCTACACCGATGGGTCAAAAGTGGACTGTGGGGTTGGTGCGGGTGTTTTCTTGGAGTCCCTGAACATCGCAAGATCGTATAGACTCCCGGACGCTGCCAGCGTCTTTCAAGCGGAAGTACTCGCCATTCGCGAAGCCTGTCGCCAAATCCAGTCACACACAGATACACTACCAAGGCAAAGAATCACTATTTTAATTGATAGCCAAGCTGCTATCAAAGCCACTGCCTCGGAAACCATTTCCTCGAAATTAGTACTAGAATGCCAACAGGAGCTGGCCTCGCTAGATGACCAATGCATGGTGACCCTAGTCTGGGTTCCAGGCCACAGCAAGGTTGATGGCAACGAACATGCTGACGAACTGGCCAGGCGAGGCTCAGCCCTTCAATGCTCACTTGCTATCCCATATAATACACACTGCGGTAGTTGCAACATAGCCACCGAAAAGGAAACAATTATCCACTACATGTGCACTTGTCCAGCACTAGCTAGAACTAGACATCAAGCATTAGGCAAACCCTTCTACAATTCACTTGAGGAGATCTCGGGTAAAAATATAAATGAGCTCTAGATTGTCCTCACCAACACACATCAACATCCAAGGCCGCACACATCCCTTAGACGTCCCTCGAACCGGCAAGAGGCAAAAAGGATTAACGAGGAGGAAAGGGCAGCATCAGCAACGCTGTGGCAAACCAGGTGGGACCGCTCTACCAAAGGCAGGTGGACCCATAAGCTCATTCCCACTATAAAATCATGGACAGAGAGAGCGAGGGGGAACTGTAACTACCACCTCACATAGTTCCTGTCCGGACGCGGTGGCTACCGGAAATACCTCCATAGATTTGGACACGATAGTTCGCCCCTATGTCCAAACGAAGAGGAGGACGCGGAGCATGCAGTGTTCTACTGCAGACGTTTTGCAGAAGACAGAGCAAACCTGCCAAGTCCAGAAAATCTTGTTAGTCACATGACACGATCAGAGGGCGAGTGGATGGAGATCTGCTCATTCATAGTATGCGTGCAGAAGCCCTAAGAAGAGCCCAAGAGGCGGCCTCGGAGACTAGAGCATAATTGCTAACCAGCCCCGAGAAGAAATACCTAACGGCAGTACCGCGGGGAGAGTGGTTGAAGTGTGTAGGGTGTGTGTTTAGTACGTAGGCGTGTTCCTGGAATCGATTACTCAGGTTTGCGAATCGTGCATGCTAGTAGCACTCGGGCTATTAGTATCTATGAAGATTATACATCCTTGGCGCAACCTAAAAAAAAAAAAACAAAAAGGTCGCATGAGTCGTGGTATCAAAACGACACAACTGTGCTAATTGGGTCTCTGTTTAACAGAACCGCCACTTCTACCCACCTACCTAAGGGTTTACGGAAGTTCAAATTTGTGGTTGTATGTATTTTAGGATGAGAAATCTGAAAAAAATAAAAACAAGATTTTTCCCTTAAAAAAAAAAAACTTAGATCTCGACAACAGCGCCACTTATCGGGTCCCATCCTACCTTTCAAGCTGGAACCAACCATACACATTAACAAAATTTCATTGAAATCGGTTAAGTAGTTTCGGAGATTAGCGGTACGAACATAGTGACACATGATTTTCATATATTAGAATTTGCTGGGAAGGATTTTTCGCCAGTTTTTTTTTTTTTCAATAATAAAAAAATAATTTTGGGCAGGTTTTTGATGCAAATACACCTATGTGGCGACGGTATGGGCATATCAATCATACCAAAACAGAACGAACAATTTTTCCAGCCATATCACCAGGCTACTGCCAGTGTTATACCTTTGCAGTAGTGTTCACACAAGCTTTCGCAATTGATCGTACTAACTTTATATATCTCATGAGAAACAAATAAATGCTTGCTGATGTCAGGATTTTCATTAGCGTGGCAATTGACGACGTTACCACTTCACCATTGCCACCTTCAATTATAATTAAAATTAAAATACAATACCTTCTCAGACGCAACTGCACGATGAAACTACAATCATTTGACGATCTTTCTGGGATTGGTCATGATTAAGGTGGTGTTTTTAGTTAGAGTTCGGTAAGAGTCCCACTCCCACACTACTCTGGGTTTCTAACCTCACAGTGTCTCTCGATTTCTTTGGTTTATCTCCACGTTTGGCAACGCATCAATATGGCACTAAGGCAAGACGAGATCCTAATAACTTCGTTCTATTTCTAGAGGAACTAACATATCCTCTAAATAAAATAACTATTACTGCTCTGCTTCGTATTCGTAGAGAACACGCATCGCATTTAATAGCATGTTACATGATTTGTTTTTCCATTTAAATTGTAAACATTCGGGGGGAAGCCTTGAACGCTTTTGTATTATAGACGTATAGCTGAAGTGTGTTGATGGGAAAATAAATAACTTAAGGATATGCAAGGAGGAAATCGATTTTATATCGTAAATATTTATTGTTGTTCTCTCTTAATGGACTTCCGTTATGCTTGCGCCTGTTAGCATGACTTAGCACTGGCGGGAGGACATCCGGCGGTAATTTCTCCTCGAATTCAATAGATTGAGCGAATTTTTCTATAAGAAATCGCTCAATTGTTTTGAGTTTGTGTTTTCCCTGTCAATCACTGAACCATGATATAAGGAAATTCAAGAATAACATACATTTGGTATGTCACAGTTGGGTTTAATGTCTCAAAATGTCTTTGTGTTTACATGAATGATAAATAACTTGTTGGATTTTATGACTTGTTTCCCTTCTAGAGCAGACAATAAATACAACAATAAACAATCGTAAAGTTTATAACCAATAACGATGATAAATGGCACATTGATGCGCAACAATTCGGAGCCGAAAGATTATGATTATGACGAAAACGTGTTCGGCTTCTGATGCAGAGATGGTATTCAAATCTCGGATAATGTGACATATTCGATGGTTTCCTCCTTTTTTTATTGCCGCTTAGTACTTTTGGGTGTCATGGAAGGTTTTTTGTTTGAGATTTTTGTAAGTATTTTATACACTCGCTATAAAATAGATATACGCTTTTCGACGGTTGAATATCGGAAAAACATTTCTAAGTCAGCGAAGCATGATGTTACAGGACTCAAGGAAAGCCAACAGTTGTATATACATATTTCCCACCAGAAATCATTTTCATACTCAAAATAAACTCAAAATTAAAATTTGAATGTTTATTCATAAATTTTGTGAATTCTTTTTGAAGAAACAACACACACACCAAAGATCTGTGTCTAGACTTTGACTTTATAATTAGTTCCAGATACCACATGTGAATGCCAGGTTTTCTCAAAAATTTCCATAATGCACTAGATACAATCCTGCTGGTGGAGCATCCCCAATCTGCATTAAGACTTACACAAAGTATCGTTGATGCCAGCTGAGCTCTGTTCCATCCAATTTCGCATTCCTAGTCTCCTCATCCATTCTGTGTGTGTTCTGTAATTTGCCTTTCTTGATGTGGTAAGTTGAGTCGATTTTTCCATTGCATGTATCTTGTCAGGGACATCATCCTGACGTTGGCTGGCAGGGTTCATGCTTTGCAAGACTGTCACATTAAAATATTCCAATTAAAATTGTTTCGCAAAAGGAAAACAACAAGAAATGTCATCTGAACATCCTGCATCCTGCGTCGTTGTAGGATTTTTTGTGTTCCGTCTAACTTGCATGTAAACCTACACAGCCATATGTACACACATGCAGGCATGTGTGCATGCCAAGTCATGCACCAAGTGGTCGGATTCTTGAGAACGTGACTTTTTATCATGTTGATGTGTCAACTTAATTTCGCTTTCGTCACGTTTTGTCTAGATTACAAGTGGTGGCAGTACTGCTGACTAGCTGTCGATGGAGGCGTTTTTGCTGCTATTCTCATGCATTCTTTTTTATTTTGTCGTTGTTGTGTTGGTTTGCTGGCAACTCAAGGATATCAAAGAGCCACTGATGTGCGCGGGTGCTATGGCAACTCCTTGTATGCACTGACATTGAGATTAAAGCGTTCTTCTTTTCTTTGTCAACCCTCCTTCCTTGTTCGTTCAAAGTTCACACAATTTTATTGTGTACAAAGAATTTGAGTTGTTCCGTAGAGATACTATTTTCTGACAAATAGAAGTGCATAAAGATGTAGACGAAGTGTGGTGCAAGGTATTCACAATTCATTTATGTACAGTACAAGGAATTTTTATTTTTGTGGGAAGTATAACGTTTGTGGCATTGAAGGTTGTTGGTGGAGTCTTGCGATATTATTATGAGTCCGGCAAAATTACTTCAGATTTTCATAAATCTAAGTAGTCGTAGGGTCATTGCCTCAATAGATAACCACTTAGTGGTGTATGTAAATTAATCAATTAATTAATACAAAAAAGATTGAACCTATGCGTACGAGTACGAGATCGATACCTCAGTGTAAACGCTGTCAAGGCTTTAATCACACACAGTCGTATTGTCAAAAAGAGCCGAGATGCGTAAAATGTGCTGGTAACCATCTCTCGGAAAAGTGTGACCTAAATAAGCAGGCCCCGGCTACCTGCATTAACTGCACAGGAAAGCACCCAGCGAACTATCGAGGTTGCGAAGTGGCAAAAGAGCTTCAAAAAAGGCGAGACACGTTTAAAAATATTCAACGCCAGAACGCAGAACCGGTTAAAAATAGTCGTGAAATTGCTAAGTCAAGGGTAACGACCGTCAATAAACACGTTAAAGTTAAGACGAGAGTCAAGTAGAGTAAAGTTCCTTCGGCAAAATCAAAGAAAAAGCCACAATCTCCAGAGACGCTAACATATGCTCAAGCTGCGTCGCTAGAAAACAAGCAAAGCGGTGTTACGGTAGACCCAGTCTCCCAAGTCTTCTCTATAGTTCTTGCGAAACTTGAGGAGCAAACGAAGGTAAACAAAGTCATATTTGATAAACTGAGTAAGCTCGAGTTAAAACTTCGCCAAAAAAGAACTCCCATATGAATATGAATCAGTTACTAAAAATTTTAACATGGAACGCAAACGGTCTTCTACAAAAAAACGCCGAATTAGAAGTATTCTTACGGAATAACAACATTGACATTTGCTTGATCTCTGAAACTCATTTGACAAAGGAATCCGGAGTCAAAATAAGAGGGTATCGTGCTTATCACGCATACCACCCTTCCGGAAGAGCTAGAGGCGGATCCTTCTTATTCATTAAAGACTGCATTGAGCACTCCATAAATACGACGATTGAAATCGATACAATGCAAACAAGTTCAGTTCGAGTTAAGAATAGGCACTCGTATTTCAACATCGCGTCCATTTATTGTCCTCCGCGATGCACGTTTAGAAGTAACGACTTTGTACGTCTCCTTGACTCACTTGGACCGAATTTCATTATAGGTGGCGATTTCAACGCAAAACACACCTTTTGGGGTTCCAGATCCAATTCACGGAAAGGCAGACTTCTGTACGAAGCCGGTATGCAATTCGGGGTTGATTTCTTTTCGACGGGGAAACCGACGTATTGGCCCTCTGATACAGCAAAAACACCGGACCTAGTAGACTTCTTCGTAACAAAAGGAGTATCTTCAAATTTTGCGAAAGTAGAGGAAAGCTTTGATCTCTCCTCAGATCACGCGCCGGTAATCTTGACAATAAGTGACCGACTAATGACAGTAGAAGGTGTGCCTAGATTAACTAACAAAAAAACTAACTGGCGCGACTTTAGAACTGATTGCGAACGAAATATTGTCTTAAACGTATCGCTCAAAACACCCTTCGAAATAGAAGATGAACTCGGCAAATTTATTGAATTAATACAGAATGCCGCGTGGAAAAATACACCTTTAAGGAGGAAAGCAGTCCCATGCAATGAAGCTAATTATCCGCCGGAAATAAAAGAACTTATTCGAGAAAAGAGGAGAGCACGCAAAATATGGCAATAAACTCGCGCTTCCCAGCATAAAACCCACTCGAATTTCCTATGCAATAAGCTAAAAAGAGTGATCCAAGACCTAAAAAACCAAGAGACTTCAGCTTATCTTGAAGGTTTAACCGCCGAAAAAACCACTAATTAATTGCTCTGGAAAGCTGTCAAAAGAATTAAAAAACCCCAAATACATTCGCCACCGATAAGAAAAAACAACGACGAATGGGCAAAAGGTGACAAAGAAAAAGCGGATCTATTTGCCGAGCACTTAGAAGAGACTTTTAAGCCATTTGATGGAGAAACATTGGTAGACGATTTTACCGGTACGACTACGACATCTGACAACCTTAGAATAAAAAGTGTGTCACTTATAGAACTTTGCCAGGCAATAAAAAACCTGAAAAATAATAAGGCTTCTGGCTATGATTTAATAACCGGACAAATCCTCAAGGAATTACCAAAAAGGCACTATTAAAATTGCTTTATTTAATAAATGCTTCCATTAGATTATTATACGTTCCAAATCAATGGAAAGTCGCAGAAGTCATAATGGTTCCGAAACCGGGGAAACCTCCAAATGACAAAAAATCGTACAGACCGATATCGCTACTACCAATAATATCGAAGGTATTTGAAAAACTCCTACTGAAACGGATTCTTCCGGTCATTGAAGAGAGACGCCTAATACCTGACCACCAATTCGGGTTCAGAATCAAGCATTCCACAATTGACCAGGTTTATAGAATAACCGACGAAATTGAAAAAGCCCTTGAGGAGAAAAAGATTTGTTCTAGCGCTTTTCTTGACGTACCTCAAGCCTTCGACAGAGTTTGGCACGATGGATTGAATTATAAGCCAAGACGAATCCTTCCGGAGCATCTTCATAAGATCTTAGAATCATACCTTAAAAACAGACTTTTTCGTGTCAAGCACGGAACTGAATATTCTGATTTTAAAGAAATCGCCGCCGGAGTTCCGCAAGGAAGTGTCCTTGGGCCTATCTTATTCTTGCTGTACACTCGGGACATACCTCAAACTGAAGGCACTATTGTAGCTACGTTCGCGGACGATACGCCTATTCTGGCAACGGAAAGTTCAATCGAGTCAGCAACCATAAAACTCCAACGAGCCTTGGATAAAATCTGTGAGTGGACAAAAACTTGGCGCATTGTTCTTAACGAGACCAAATCGACGCATGTTAACTTCACTTACAAGAAAATAATCAACCTTCCCGTTTTCATTAACTCGGTACAAATACCGCATGCAAACGAAGCTAAATATCTGGGAATTACACTAGACGCGGAACTTAAATGGGAACCTCACGTTAAAAAGAATCGTGACGAAGTCGAAAATCGACTTAGAGAAATATGTTGGCTAATTGGAAGATATTCCAAACTAAGCGTATATAACAAACTGCTTCTGTATAAGCAAGTGCTTAAACCCGTGTGGACGTACGGTATACAACTCTGGGGTTGTACCAAACCAAGCAATAGGAATCTCATACAATCATTCCAAAATAAAATTATAAGAATAATCGTGAACGCTCCCTGGTATATCAGAAGCAATGATATCCACAGAGACTTAAGGTCCATTCACAGCTCAGCGACCTGCGAATGCGAATAAGCGAATAATCGCAGATTTTGACATTTCATTCACAGCTGCTTTTTTTGTGGTCGCGGCAATCCGCGAATTTGAGTTTTCATTCATTTTATAACTAATTGCCTAAACGTGAAAAATGCATAAATACATAGCGTTTCATTTCATTCAGAAGGTAATATCCTACATTCTTTCGATAAATTCAACCACCAAGAACAAAGCAAAAGAATTGTGAGGTTAAACTCTCGCGAATGTTTTGGTCGCGGGAATGTGGATTGCGTCCTACATGTGTGGAATGTGAATAAAAGTTGACAGTTCGCAGAAATCATTCGCTTATTCGCGAGAAAATCGGCGAATTGTTAATTTCTTCACAGAAACTAATTACAATTCAGCTTTTTTTATATTAATCGATTGATAAATTAAGCTACTTTCTTTTGGAATAATAAAATTTCCAAGGCGTGCTTATAAATGTGCTAAAAACGGTTTGTTCGCAGTTGGGGCATTCGCAGGTCGCTGAGCTGTGAATGGACCTTTAGGGATAGCTACCGTGGAGGACGAAATAAAAAACTTCGCTCGCAAGCTTCGTATTCATCTTCATGGCCATTGCAACTGTGCCATACTCCAAACTTTGGATGTGACAAATCCTACGCGCCGACTTCAAAGAACGAAACCGTTCGAATTAGCACAATAAGACAAAAAGCCGCATGTCATGACGGTTTCAGCAGGTGCTTTTATTGAAAATCTACCTGCCTCACGCGAATATTCTCTTCTGAAGCTTAAACTACTTGATAAGGTCTTACTTAGTCGTAGTAAACAAAACGAAGGGAAGGGTGTTTTTAGTCAGTAGAAATCTGTCACTACTTTGAGTACACGGTCTCATAGTGTCTCATGAAGATTTTCACCTACCCACGAAAAAAAAAAAATTAATACAAAAAATAATAATAATTAAGTTAATTAAGGTTTTTTTTACCAGGTTTGTTTAACTATCAACTTACTTACTTAGGTTGCGGTACAGTTCGGGCTGAACCTGGGCGTCAATCAACAAGCCTCTCCATTTAGCTCGGCCTTTAGCTAATTGCCTCCAGTTGCGCACTCCAAGTTGGTTAAGGTCCCCTTGAACTTCTGCGCGCTTCGCCCCTTCGGGTTAAATTCGAAGACTGTGGGAACCGCTCTACATGTCCTAGCCATCTCAAACGTTCAATATGAAGTTTTTGAGTAGGTCATTGTCGCTGTACAGCTCCTGTAGTTCGTCGTTGAATCTTCTCCCAGAAAACCCCTTCTTGTTGAAAGCATATTCTTGGTTTTGGCCTCGTATATCGCTAAACTTATTTTGACCGCTTCTGCATCAATGCTTGCAAACCCACCGGTAACAGCCCGCTAGGTTCTTCCAACAATGTCAATATCGGCGAATGCATGCAGTTATCTGGACTTTTGATAGATCGTGCCTCTGGTGTCGGCTTGTGAGTTCCGAACAATCCATTTAAGTACAATATTAAAGAGGTCACATTGACGGGAACTGATCACATGAATCCGATGCTAGCATTCGAAAGGAGATTTACTACAAGAATTCCCGATAGAATATACTGGAAGAATCGTAGAACCATGAAGAAAAAGGAGTTGGCTCTCTATACCGACGGTTCTAAGATGGACGTTGGCACGGGAGCCGGAGTTTATTGTGAGGCCCTAAGAATAAACGACGACTGCAGCGTCTTCCAGGCCGAGGTCGCAGCCATTATACAGGCTGCTGAAATTATACGCGAGAGTAATATCGTTGGCAAAACGACCACTGTCTATATAGACAGCCAGGCAGCCGTTAAGGCTCTGGACTCTGCCGTAGTTAGGTCGAGGCTCGTGAGAAACTGTAAATCACTCTTAAACGAGATATCCAGAGCCAATGCGGTGACCCTCTGCTGGGTACCAGGGCATATGGATATCGAAGGTAACGAAAGGGCTGACGAGCTTGCTAGGAAAGGGTCGGCGCTGCACTTATCGCGGGGCCTCCCCTCTGTAGCAATCCCGATCAGCTCCTTGCGGAAAAAAATAGAGGATGAAGCCACCGGTCGAGCAAACAGACGCTGGGCTCATCTGGAAACATGCGCTACGGCCAGGGCGCTATGGCCGGCCTACAACAAGACGAGATCAACTTCTCTGGTAAAACTTAGTCGTTATAACGCACGGGTCATTTCTGGCATAAATACCGGACATTGTGCCATTGGCGTTCACGCGGAACGACTCGGTGTGCTGCATAATGACTTTTGCAGAAGTTGCAGGGACGAAGAAGAAATTGAATCTGTTCGTCACCTGTTATGTGACTGTCCTGCCCTATCCGTCAGAAGAATGAGGACTCTTGGTAGTTACTTCTTCTCGGAGCTGGAGGACCTGGGTAGTGTTGAGCTAGCGGACCTCCTGAGATTCATATCACTTTCTGTGTGGTTCTAACGGCGGATTTTCTTTACAGCGTTTCCAGGGTTAAATGATTGGGCACAATGGACCCGTGCTGTTGGTCTGAGTGCGCAGTGACTCCTTGTCACAAGGCACCCATCTACCTAACATAACCTAAAGAAGTCACAGATAGCCCGTCACCTTTTCTAAAACCTTTTTTGACATCAAAGGTGAGGTCATTACCGATCATGATGAAGTAGTGAATATTCTTCATCATCATCCTGCACAGATGGACAAGTTTGGCAAGGATGTCAAAACTAGACATGGCTCTATATAGCTATTCTCTATAGATGCTCTCATAGGCGGTGGTCTTGAAATCGATAAAGATATGATAAATATCGATTTGAACATCTGATAAAGGCCAATCAGGCTATTGATGAGATTTAGGCGTTCACACAATACCTCTTTTCTTGTAAATCGGACAAACGATACTGAGATTTCATTCGTCAGGCATACACTCGTCTGACCAAATCTTAGAGATGAGTTGGTGTGTGCTTGAGTTCAGCCAGTAAGCCGTCAAGTCCAACAGCCTTGTTGAATTTCAGCTTGGATATTGCTATACTCACTTCGCTTTGGTAGGTGAACGGAAATTTTGACTGTCATCGTTTATGTTGAATGGTTCATTCTGCCTGACAGCGGAATGTTGGTCTTTGTCACCATTATACAGTCTGCAGAAGTAGTTTTTCCATATTTTCAGCACCGACTGCGATTCTACTACGAGGTTTCCATTTTCATTTCTACAGGTTTCTGTTCGGGTTTTGATTCTCTGACACGTTCTTTTACCTTTTGGTGAAACTTCCGTACATTGTTCTTGGAGTATAAGCTCTCAATATTGCTCATGCTCATGCTATTTCTTCTTCTTTTGGAGAAGCCGATGTTCTCCCCGTCTCTGTTGCTCGTTGAGCTCACGAGCACCTCTCTCATATGACTCTTGTTTTGTTGCATGCATTCGCCGGCATTCTTCCTTAAACCAGGGGTCTCGCTGTGTTGGTCGGGCGAAACCCAGCACATCAGTTGCGGCGTTCCTGATGGCATGGTGCCAGTTTTGCCACTGATCTTCGGCGCTTGATGCTGGCAGCTTACGGGTGATTGAGAGATTTCGGGATACGCGTTTAGCGAAGACTCTGGTGGTCTCTTGCGATTATAGCTTTCCGACGTTAAATTTTCTCACAATGATTCTTCATTGTCGCTCAGTTGGGGATATCAGCATTCGTACCTTGGCTACAACAAGGTAATGATCCCAGTCGTTGTTGACTTCTCGGAAGGTTTGAACATCCAAAGTACTGGAGATATGTCTTGCGTCGATCGCAATATGATCAATGTGGTTGATCGTTACATGATTATTGGACCGCCATGTCTGCTTGTAAATATTGGGGCGAGGAAACCACGTGCTTGCTATAGTGACGTTTTGCTCAACAGCGAAATCAATTAGCCTTAGTCCATTGTTAGACGTGGTGTCGTGAAGGCTATGTTTACCGACTGTTGGCATTAAAATCGCTCAGTACGGTTTAACATAAGATGCTATTTTATGCAGTGCTTATATAGCTCATGAAAAAAAACGAATAAACATTTAAATAATTTCCAAAATGACAAAGGTTAAGCCTCTATTTTCATTTCTATTTTATTTTTATCTAAGCTTAATACAAGCAGGTACTTAAAGCTAAAACTTAAAAACTAACAAAAAAGGGGACTTAAGGCTAAGTTTAAAACTATTATTATTATTAACACAAGCTTAAACTATCTAAAAGAAAACTTAACTTAAAACTAACAGAGGATGGAAAAGTTAGGAATAGAAGGGAGAGTGTAGAGGTGAGAACAGGAGGCGAGCAATTTAGGTGTGGGGGTGGCAAAATCAAGACAGGACTCGGTGGAATAGAGGCGGAACTGAAGATCGTTTCGAAGGGTGGTTCTGCTGCAGTGGATGTCAAATGTTTTTTCCATATAATTAGCCAAGCGCAACATTCTGGACAGTGGTGCATTATATACATAATTGGTGCGATGATAAGAGAGACGGAGGAGGGGAATGGACCTTAGGTTACGGGGATTGGTGTTGAATGAGACTAATTCAAGAAGCGCGGGGCAATCAATTGGACTAGTAATTAGCTGATGGAGGAAGAGTAAGTCGGCTATATCGCGACGAGTTTCGAGAGACTGAAGATTGATGAGTTTTAAGCGTTCAGAGTAGGGAGGCAAGTCGTATCTATCAAGCCAAGGAAACGGATAAACCTGCGCTGGATGGCTTCAATACGTCGGATGTGTACTGCATATTAGGCGACCAGGCTTGGCTAGCATATTCGAGGATAGGTCTAACGAAGGTTATATAAAGTGATTTGGTGACGTACGGGTTCGAAAATTCCCTTGACCAACGCTTTACTAAGCCAAGCGCAGAATTGGCTCTATTTATTATGTGGTCAATATGGGAACGGAAGTTAAGTTCCCTATCGCAGATTACACCTAAATCACACAAAGAAGAAACTTGTGGGACAAGCTCGTTGCAGAGTAAGTAGCTCCTATGGGTTGATGGAAGTCGTTTACGGCAGTAGGTGATGAATTGGCATTTGCTGACGTTAAGTTCAAGATGATTTTTCTGGCACCAGAGAGAAAATCCGTTTAGGTCATCTTGAAGTGGGTGAGAATCAGTGGGAGAAGATACGTATCTTAATATTTTCATGTCATTGGCATAGACAGAGAGATACGAATCTTTGATGATGCAGCCGACATCGTTGGTGGTCAGGACAACAATTAAAGGCCCAAGGTGACTGCCTTGAGGGACACCCGAAGTGGCCTTAATGGAGTTAGAGAAAGAAGATCTAAATATAACCTCGTACTGCCGACCAAGTAGGATAAAACCGGGTTGAAAACCAAGAGCTTTCAACTTAAGAATAATAATTCCATGGGAGATTTTATCAAATGCTTTACTGAAGTCGGTGGCAATTACATCGATTTCGCTGCCATCTTCAAATGTACACAGCGCCTGAGAAATGAGTTCAGTTAAGTTGGTGGTTGTTGATGTACCTTTAAGGAACTTGTGTTGGTTGGAAGAGAATAAGGGTTTGCAATGAAAAAACATCGAGTCGTAAACGATGCTCTCGAAGAGTTTGGGTATGCATGATAGTTGGGCGATAGGTCGGTAGTTAGATATTTCATTTTTAAGATCTTTATTGTGAATTGGGATAATAAATAAGTTCTTCCAAAGGATAGGGAAAGAACCTTGGGAAATGGACATAAGAAAAAGAGAAGTCAATGGTTGGGCCAAGTGGGTCACGCATGTTTTTTATAAAATAAAAAATAAGCAGAGCAATTCTTAAAATATGTATGTATCTACCTTCATATATACAATATTTCATATAAAAAAAAAAAACAGCGTCATGAACAAAAACAAAAGAAATATCACGTAATTAGGTCTTAAGGTTCCAGGCAAGTACCTAGGTAGCTATACCCAAACATATTGACTTTGGGATTGAAATTGACATTGGTGGCCAATCTTCGGGCAGTAATGTTGTGCCCCTTTTTATTTTTATAGGGGCTGGGTATTTAAGATGTTTATGAAAACTGGAGCACGTGTTCCTTGGTGAATTTATTAACTTGTGTATTTGTGCGCACGGTACAGAAGTGGTTTTGGTCGGTCTTGAACTTTGAGATTGGAGATGGAGATTGGAACCGAGACTTAAAAAGATCTTTGTTTTTTGATTTTCATAACAGCGAAGATTAAAGATGCAACAACGACTCTCTTGCTTTCGGACACTCGTAATGTTAACTCCTTATATCTGTTCAAAGAACTGTTGTACCATTTCCTGCCGTGTATATCGTCCTTAAAAGAGATTTTCTGTTTTTCGTCTCGGACAATTTCTTGTCCAAGAAATACAATGTATTCTCTCATAAATAGTAGTTGTTGGAACACCAAACTCCATAATAGCTTTGAGAAAGCTCATAGCACCCCTACCGGTCCCCTTTAAAGCAATTGTTTCGCTTCGTTTTGTTTTAATATTATTCAAATCATGTACAGATACGCATATAGGGAGGTCAGACAGAGATAAATGAAAAACTATTCGAACGAAGGAACCCAGAAATGTACAGTTTCCCTCATCTGAACACTGATGAAAAATATGTTCAAATACTGCACCCAATGTTTTCCCTACCATTATTAATACAAAAAAGAAGACATTATTGACTTTCCTGTGATACTTAACGGCTGAGAGAAGGAGCAACATTTTGACGTACATAGTTGCCTGAAGTCGAACACTAGTGTTTGAAATCGAAGCTCTATAGAAGATGGTTTCCTGTTTCCGAACAGCTAGATAATAAAATTATTTGTAAGTTTCAATAGCTTTTTCAGAAAGTTTCCGTCTACTGATGGTGCTCGAAATTAGGCGACCCTCCCCTATTCTAAGAAAGGCTTGCCTTTGTCATACTTACGTACGGAAACGTAACATTTTTGAAAAAGTTTGGTCCTGAATCTCTTAACGCCACAGCTGAAGAAATTTCCCCATTGGTAAGCTTTCCTAAGTAACACCAACCTTGCAAAGTAAAAAGGGCATTCTAAAATGCTTAAAAAAAGATTTTTCAGATTCTTCCCATACAGCAGCGATCGACACAATAAAATCCTTTTAAGAAGTGCAATATCTATCTTCTATGCAGTTAAAACGCTTGCGCGCGATCCTGTAAACCGACTTGTTAGTTTATTTCTACAACTATTTTAATGATTCCAACACTGATTGAAAGCGGATCATCTGAATATGAACCATCTGTAATAAAGCAATTGAGTAAAACCATATGTGGCGCGCAAGTGAAGTGAAAGTGTGTTCTCACTTAACACAAAGACAGTTCATCCGATTGAGATGAAACTTTGAGAAATTAAGTATATAGTTAACGGCAAAGGTTTATATAATAGTTCCAAAATTGTATGATAGGTGGCGCGCGAGTAACATCAATAAGTATGCTTTAAAGGAGCATGGCGAATGTTAAATTTTGTTCTACTGACTTTTTTTGACAATTAAAATTCATAGTACGAATGTAAATAGAACCCACATTTCACTGTTGTCAAAATAATTTGCAAAAGCAGATGTTGATGCGAAGGAAATAGTGATGTAGATGCAAAGGAAAGCCCACTTTCTATACGAATGCCCTAGCCTAGGTTAGGTTAGGTTAGGTTGGCTGTCCACACGAGAGTGCAGACACACTAAGACCAGTGAATGTCCTTTGTGATACCATGGATCAAACCATTGAGCCACTCTGGGACTAACAAAACCAACCGGAGCTTTTGACAAAGCGATGACGTCCAGGGACGCCAGATCGCAGAGGTCGTCAAGGAAGGGGGACCCTAGATGGAGCATTGTTTTATGCGACAGGGCCGGACATGTGCATAGGAGGTGAAGGACGGTTTCCTCCTCCTCCTCGTCCCTACAGCTCCTGCAGAAGTCGTTGGAGAAGAGCCTTCTGGCGTGTTGGCCTATAAGACAGTGTCCAGTGAGAACACCGACAACGCAGCTGATTTGTGTACGCTTTAGCTTGATCAGATCGGCACTACGGTTTTGATCCAGCTTAGGCCAGATCTGTCTCGAAATGTGAGACGTTGAGCCGTTACTAGATACTTACATGTAGCGAGGGGCATACCCAGGGCTTGCCTTTCAGGCAAAATCCTTAGAGTGGTACCCTGTCTGGCGAGGTCGTCAGCCCTGCAGTTACCTGGAAAGTCTCTATGGCCCGGCACCCAGCAAAGGTGAATGTTGAACTGCTCTGTCATCTCCATAAGAGATAGACGGCAGTTTAAGGCAGCCTTTGCAGTGATGGAGAACGAGCAGCCTTTGCAGTGATGGAGAACGATTCCACGGACTTGATTGCCGCTTGGCTGTCAGTGAAAATGCTAGTATCCCTGACGGATAATACCTTACATTTCAGCTAGGACAGGGCTTCCTTAATCGCCATGACTTCCGCCTGGAAAACGCTACAATGATCAGGGAGGCGGAAAGAGATGTTCAGATTGAGCTGTTCGGAGAAAACACCACAACCCTCCCCAACCTCCGTCTTAGATCCATCTGTAAATAAGTGAACCGAACTACCATCGAAAGGGGAGGAGGTGTCCCATACATCCCGGTTAGGGATGCTCGTACGGTAGTTACGGTCAAATCTCAGTTTCGGCGGGGTGTAGTCCATGTTTTCGTGTTTGAAGTTGAGAAGATCAAGGATTGAGGAGTGGCCCAAGCGATAGCTTGACCACTGAGAGTAGTATAGGCCACATATAGTAGTATAGGCCTGATAACGGACACGTATAGCTGGACACGGGGAGCTGGACACGTTTGAGTGCCTAGCTTAAAGAAGTCTTATGCTTCTGGGTTCTATCCTACTCAGGAATTTCCTGGATGCGGCGAATTAGCTTATAAGCTAGCCGGCGATCTTGGTAGGAGATCTTGGGGGGAGCGACATTCGGCAAGCTCGAAGCCGAGCCGTCCGTCGCCCCTGAAAGAGATTTGAGAAGGGGATGTGGATCCTTCGAAGTGGACGGCACAGAGTGCTGTAAGCTCGAGGCCGAACAGTTAGCTGTCCCTGAAGGGGCAGAGGTATTAAGGGGTTTGCCCCCTCGCGTTTCATGGTCTGGCTTTACGATGGGACCAGGTGTTGACACCACTGTCCTATCCGCCAGTGTACTAGACGCGCATTCAGCAATCCTGGGGGCGTCCACCTGCTTACAACTGCTTGCAACGCTAGTGCTAGGCCTCAAAACCAATGCGCTAGATGAGATTGTCACAGCAGAGCTTGCGGGTATGCTTCCCAGGAGGCTGGAAGACGGTTTTTAAGAGGACCGTCCTTTTTCTTTATTTTTTTATATTTTTTATATGTTTTTGGTTTTTGTTATAGTTCATAATTTGGACCCGCGAGTGGCGGAGAATGGGAGGTCGACCTGCACAGAGATCCGGATTGTGCAGGCAAGGCAGGCTAATTCGGAGGTCGCCAGGTATCCGGATACTCCGTTAGCGACTGAACTATTATTTAAAGTGGGCCCCCAGCCAGGCTGATCCTTGGCACGGGTCGTATTACACCTTGATCCGGCCCACCGGAGAGGAGAGAGGAAAGGATAGGATATAAAGGGGAGGGATTAGGATGACTACAACTTGGCTTCATGTCTCATCTGGGGAAATACCCGAGAATCCTTGACCATTACTAGGCCCCTACACTACGGCGAGGTGTGTAGTCATGTAGGAGATGCCCTAGCCTAAGCAGAACCAGAAAACGGTGCTCGAACAGTTTTGGTGAACTGTTAACAAACTCACCAAAAGGCATTCTTATATGCTCGTTTAACTTGGTGTGGTTCAGAAAGGCGGAATAATCAAAGGTTTGACCACTTAAACATTTTCCCTTCCCTTCTGTTTCCAGGTTTTTGATATCCCACAACAGAGGAACATAGTAGATTCATAGAGACCTGAATGAAGGCAGTGCTTTAGTATACTAAAACATGACCTAACCCAACAATAGACCCAAACTATGCATCCAAAATTTTGCAGCTATGTATTGTCTTTTTCAAATCAAAAAAAGCAGCAGTTTCCCATGAGCACAAGCGTTTTATTTGTTGGCATTAATCTAAGAAATCTCTGGATCCAAGCAACACAAAGCCGAACACAATCTAGGCAGACTTGTACAAACCTCTCCCAGTGCAGAATAATTTTGTTAGAACATTTATGGAAATTGCAAAGTCCTCGTAAACAACTCTCATCATGTTGCACAAACTATGACCCACCCTCCCCGATTTACTGCAAAATTTCAAAATCCAATAAATACAATCGTTGTGCAAATATTTTGAGTTTCCACCACCAGACCCTCACCATTCACAGAGGAAAACTTATTAGCCCCCATTGGTACCAAGTGATACGAAAGCTACTCACAACATTACCCCTCTCTGAAACCGATTCTCATATTCACTGGTATCCAAAGCATTACCATGAACAATTTCAGAAATATTGCTCATAATTGGCGCTTGATAAGTGTTCCGCCTCATTTGTTGTTTTATCGCCGGCAGAATAGCAAGGGCTGGTTGGTGGAGTAGTAGGTCAAAGGTTGTTCGATGCCAATGAGGGCTAACAAATTTCGCAAAACTACAGCATTATCTGATGACCATCTTTATGGGTTATTAATTTCGTTCGCGCTGCACATTTGGACTAAAAATTTCATCCTGATTTGTTTGCGTGTCTGGATGTAGTGATATTTACCAACACCATCAACACTACCATCTCACCCCTCCGGCCATCCCTAGTGCAAACAAGAAGAACAACAATTTTCGAACGTTTAATCAAAATTTAGTTGCAATTTAAGCTATGGTGGGTCGGTCAAGTAGGCGGGATGTATGTGTGGATACTGAGGAGCAAGAATGAACGAGGTATGAACGTGCCACACATGCAATCGCCATGTTTCATGAGAAAAGCGCATTTGCATTCATAAATAAGTGCCCGATAATAAATCATCAATAATTGCAGGATGAAGTTTAATTGAGTTTATGTAATTCTCCGGATCGTACGGAAGTTGTTTGTATGAACTTTGCGCTCCCTTCATAGGTTGCCGCAGCCCAACGTAATCCTTGCCATGTGTGTGAAGGGAGCGGAATATTGGTTTTTCCGACCGGAAGTTGGGAACTTATTAATAAAGGATCCACAGTTGAGGGAGCAGGGCGTTTTGGGTGAGATGCGGGCTTTAAGTACACATGATTTAATACTCGAATGTCATGTAGTGGGTGGGGGCACACTCACTCTGTAATGTTTTATGACTTCTATTAGAATTGCAGTGCGTTAAATATTTATTCAAAGGGGAGACCCACAAAGCTTTGGGGCTTATTTCGAAATCAAAAGATACGTTGTCATATGTCCATTTCGAATTCTTCTCGTACTTTTTTTTGCAATAATAAAAAAAAAAGAAATAAATAAATGCTGATGGGATTTGAAAATCTTTTAATACTCCCGTTGGGCTACCCATAGCAGTAGCACTGGATTCACGCCGACTTTCACGCCTCGTTGAAGTCTAGAGCTGTGCAACCGATTGGTATAAGTGTCGTACATAAGTATATAGTACATATCGAGATCACCCACTCAACGAAGAACCAACAAATTTGAACCAAGTTTTCATATTTTGTAGCACAGTTGTCAGCGAAGAAGATCTCTAGAAACAAATGGCAGCGGTCAAAAGCTCAGAAGTATACCACGGGTAGGTTAGGTTCACTCAGGGTAGCTGTCTGTACCAATATGCAAACGCACTTAGACCATAAGAGGCCCATTGTGATACCACGAGCTCTACCACTAATTGAAGCCACTTAAGTACTAGTTAAACCAACTGCAGCTTTTAATTTTTTTTTCGCCAGGTCGTCGAGATCATTGTAGAGAAGAGCTTCTAGATGAAGGTCTATTTTTCAGTTTCCACTTCCTCCTCATCACTGCAGCTCTTGTCAAAATCGTTTGAAAAGAGGCAGTATCCTGCGAATACACTGATAACGGAGCTGATATTTTATCGATTTTGTGAGACCAAACCATTTCAGCATTTCTGATCCAACCTTTGCTGATTGAGTTCAGCTTAAGTAAATGGACGAACGTAGCGAGAGGCATACCCACATCTTGCATCTCGGGTAGAAATATTAGGGCAGTGCCATGTCTGGCGAGGTTTCAGCCTGCAATGTAGCCTGGAACTTGACATATGTGAATGTTGAATTGCTCTGCCATCTCCATAAGATACGAGTAGCAATATAGACCTTAAAAGTGATTGATTCCACTTATGCAACGGCTTCCGAATTTCGAAATTTTCTGAAATTGTTCTCTCCACACAAATTTGACTTAAAACCCGTAATAGAGTCAAAAACAACAAGCTAGTTCTATATGATTGTTTTGAATATCAGGTTTAGTGCAACAGCTGTAAGAAGTATGCAGATTACCTGAAAATGAAGATTGTCCAATGGAACCAAAGTATTTGCAAAATTTGTAGGCAACTTCACGTTTTCGAAAAAAAAATTGAAATCAAGTAATGCAACTAGTTATAATATCCAACCCACCGCTTGAAGGAAAATCACAAAGCACCAAGAAGTATGCCACTCTCTTTCATAATGTTGAGCTTCTCATAGCATCTGCATAGGCTCTCGAGATCTTGATTTCGGTTGTGATCTCCGCTAACAGTTTGGGATGTGCTGTTGCCAAGATATAATATGTTTCATTTATTAGGGAAACTTACAATTAAAAACCGAGTAAAATGGAAAATTCCTCACCTTGACTGGAACTCAGAACCTTACTCAAGAAGCCAAACCATCATTCCGCAAATGCAGCTAAAAAAAAAAAAAATCTTGTAATTGGATATACATCATAACCACGCCTTCATGCTGTTCAACTTCAGCTGCTTACATGCAATCGCATAACTTCGCAACTAGAGGGTTGGCTGACCATTGCCAACTAATAATACAAGATCTCCCCCCGAGCGATACAAGTATCCCAAACAGTTGGTTGCATTACATGCAGACAAACCCACAAAATGTTCTCCTCGCGTACTGCATTACGAAGCTGCCGCGCGCCGTAGCTGCTGTCGTGGTCGCGTTTGCGTTCATGTCAGCCACCATTGGCAGCGCAACCAGTCATGTTGACTTCAATGGTAATTTATTCGGATCGAAGCCTAGGACGAGGAGGTCTGCAAATCCATAATAATTCCCGATCCATCCAGGGACACTGCAGTGTCCTGCAGTGAATGCCAGTTATTGCAGTAGTAGCTACAAATCGTTGTTGGCGTATGAACTTTTTTTTTCTTCGGCTTACAAGGTTTTGCCCGTTGGGTCCTAAAGGAGGTGCCCAAAGTGGTTAATAAATTGTTTTCAATTGCCATTTGAGTGCTGGCTATTAGTGGAAATTTTAACGAGGTCCGTCAGGATGTGGGGCGCTCTCGAAAATCAATGCCATTTGAGAGTTTTTATGTCGATGACAAAGAATCTCTGGCAAGGTATGTTAGGAATTCGCGCGGGGGATGGGACTATTAATTTTGAATGAAATGGTATCGATTCATTTTCTTTTAATGATTTTATGAAATAATATACATTTTAATGGCGAACGTGGGTGTGGACAGTTGCAATTCTATAGCTTGGGATCCAATCCTTTTTTTGGCATTAGTTGGTTAGACAGTGCTCTTTATAAATTTCAGTACTTTTCAAAGAACCTAGGGCGGTGTGGTCCGGCGGCAGATTATAAACTGGCTAAAACCGGCCCCTCGTTCGCGCAGATTCTACAGATATCCTTGCACTTAAAATGCCATTTAAATAGCATAACTCTAATAGCGCAATGTCCAGTCTTTACCTCAATTATGAAGAGGATGGGTCTACCACAAGAAGTTTATTCTACTTTACGTTGGGCTTAAGATGTCTCAAACACAATGGGCGCAAGTTAATGTAGACCATATCAGAAACTTAAGAATCCTCAAACCTCTAGGTAGAACTACTCGGAGCTTCCAGAAAAGCATTTATAGAAAAGCGTTTAGAGAACAGAAATTGTTGTTAAGTGTGAGAAAGCTGAGCAATTACAAAGTAGTTGAAGGGTTACCTCCTTTTCCTCATTCTATACACTTCTGCAAGTTCTAAAAAAATATTTAAGAAAAGACAAAACCTTTCACCATGCCTGTTGATGAGGCAATGATCCGTAATGACACCTAGTGTATTTTTTTCTTGTATTATCCTATGCACACAGTTTTTAGCGAGACCAAATTGCTAAAAGCTTTCTGATTGAGTTTGGGTCACAGCTAGGTTGGAATATTGCACATGGTGTCACGTGCTCATCAGACGGTGGTTTTACAGATTTTGTTGTATCTAGCTTGAGTAGAATCAGTAATATTATGCAGTTATTCTTATGTCCAGGCAGCTAGAAAATGTGCAATTTGAACTAGTGAGCCACCTCTGGTATCTCCTAAGAGAATGTATGCTTTTCAATTTCGAATATAAACGAAACTTACTGATAGCAGTATTGGATCAATACTAAAGCGCACATAGATAACTAACTTGGAAAACCCGACGGCGCTATTATAAATTATTTATCACGATCGGTGCGCATAAAGAATGGTTTTTATGAATTTAATTATATATGTATACATCTGAAGGACCGTCACATGAAAGTTATGTCTAGTTGGGGTCTAAGGGATAGTCAACCTCCACGTGCTGCACAATGATTAATGCTGAAAGTTCATCCAAAGGTGGTTGTCAAACATTTCAAATCAAAATATTGTGAGCTCCTCAGCGACTCATGACTAGGGATATCGGATCATCAATCGGCATGTGGACTAAAGAAAAATATTAAGAGAAAATAACGTGGACGTGATTGCTCTTCAAACGCATTGCGCAGAAGAGCTTCAATTACTATTACGAGGCAAGAATAGTTACTCGATGATAGGTGCACATTACCATCATTCATAGGAACTTACATGCAATCCGCAATTGGGAATGCATGATTGAACGAAATCAAAGAGGATAATGACACCTAACTAATCATCATCGAAATAGCAGAGAATAAAATCAGAAACACGTATAAGCTACGGAATGATATCTGGCCGCCTGGTAGCCTTCCCAAATAAAAACATTGAACTCTATACGGATGGGGATTTTTATAGTCGTTACAGCTTGAGAAATTACGAAGTAAGTGATGGCAACAGAAGAAATCTTGTTGATTGGGTGGATACTAATGGCGTGTTCCTAATTTCCAACTTAAAAAACAATGACTCATTCCACGCTCTAACCCTGAGCTGTGCTTTGTAACTAGCAAATTTGAGCCCTAACCGTTGTTAGAAACGTCTCCGTAAAAGAACCAGAAATTATCGAAACGGAGATCAAAATACTTCTAATTAATACCTACGCCCGATGGATTTTTCATAAAGCCTGCCAAAGAGGGTTTGAAGCTTTACTTTAAAAAGCTGATCTAATATTTACTGCCTTAACTACCTTCTGTTGAATCCATCAACGACTGCCGCATGGCAATGATTCAACGGATAGTTTATTTGCTAATTAGCAGATGTGTGGAAGTCCAAGCTCAAGCGGGGAACAGTAATCATCAGCCAAACCACCCGAGTATAAAAAGGAAAACGGATAACGTCGAAGTTTTCCAACTGATGTACATATAATTGAGATCTCGGCTAACACTTGTCACACACCCACATGCTAAAATATACGATAACAAATACATCCATACATGTCTGCTGGTCTCACTCTTTGACTGTCTCCCAGTCCAGTTGTAATCTGATGTTTAACGAATAAAGACTAAACTAAGAACGACAGAGTTTCATTACAAGAAGTACCACACAAATTACTGCACTAAAGAAAGGTTCCTGTCTGGTAGTACAATGGTGCACTTTGGATTTCCTCTTTTACAAAAGCAAGTATGTATATAAGTCCTTACTGCCTCGGTGCAGCGGATTTTTATAGCTCGCCTGTCCTGCCTCCTAATAGTGCAATCGCTTAGGTCAATGATGGTGCCATGGTTCTTAATTGAAATAATACTGAGCTACTTCGAGAAACGGTTTCTGCTCTTCGATACCGACGATGGAGTAAAGCAGTACCACATATCTGGCGGAGTTCCACAAGGATCGGTACTAGGCCCTATCCTTTGGAGTATAATGTATGATGGGGTTCTAAGGCTTGGAATCCCAAATGAGGCAAAAATCATAGGCTTTGCCGATGATATTGCAATTGTCGTGGTTGCAAAACATCTAGAAGAAATAGAGGATATTGCAAATGAATGTATCCGAAAAGTCAAACGGTGGATGGCAGCAGTCGGGTTAGAGCTCGCCGAACATAAGACAGAGGCAGTATTGGTAAGCAGCCGCAAGAAAAGAGAGGAAATCACCATCAGAGTAGGAGATCATAATACGACTTCAAAATCGGTTATCAAATACCTAGGTGTGATGATCGACGCGAGGCTCACTTACAAGGAGCACCTTGAAAGAACGTGTGACAAAGCGGCTCGGGTGAGCGGTGCCTTATCAAGAATAATGATAACTATTGGAGGACCTAGGCAACAAAGGAGACTTATTCTATCAAGGGTGGTGCAGTCCATCCTTATGTATGCGGCACTCATATGGGCCAAAGCTATGACGAAAAAGACCTACGAAAGAAGGATAAACTCTGTCAACAGACTATGTGCGCTGAGAGTATGCTGTGCCTTTCGCACGGTGTCAGACGAGGCAGTATGTGTCATCGCGGGAATGCTACCAGCGGATATCTTGGCTATCGAGCTACAAAGGACCTACGACGCCAAAATTCAGGAACCTCAAGCGTCAGTCAAAAATATCAAGCTGGAAGAAAGACAGCGAAGCATTAGAACATGGCAGGAGCGATGGAACCAGTCCTCAAAGGGAAGATGGACCCATCGACTTATACCGGATATCCAAAAATGGATGGACCGGAAACACGGAGAGATAGATTTCTATCTTAGTCAGTTCCTAACCGGACATGGCTGCTTTCGAGCGTATCTCAACAGGTTTGGGCTCGATGAATCTCCCAACTGTCCAAATTGCGGAGAGGCCCCAGAAGACGCTCAGCACGTATTTTTTCAGTGCCCACGTTTTCATATAGAGCACAAAGAACTGGAGGAAAAAATTGGAGAAATACCAACCCCCGAAAACATTGTGCACCATATGATAGCATCGAATGCAATATGGGACGCGGTGAAACAAGTTGCAGCGATAATCGTGCAGACACTTAGGCGGCTGGAAAGAGTCAGAGAGAGCAACCAAGTCCAACCGGCAACACTTTTGGAACAAGGAGCGGAAGACAGCGAAAGAAGAGCATAAATAGCTAACCAGCCCGCAAGTAATACCTAACGGTAGTCCCGCGGGGAGAGTGGTTGAAGGGTGCAGGGTGTGGTTTAGTACGCCTGTCCTGCCATGTGTTTAGGAGGTAACATTTTTGGGATTCCTCCACTCTGGCGGATTCGTTTGTCTCATTCGTCGGGCAAGCCCAAAGTGATCAGCCTGTAATCGTGCCTTCTGACCTTTTCCTCTTTTATTCAGCGTTTTTGACTCGCTGTTGAAGTTGGAGCGGCGACGTTAATCTCTCACCCAATAAATGAGGGAACCAGCGTTGATCGGTTCTCTGGTTGCAGTACCTCCTACGGGTGGCGACTCCGGGGATGGCTTGGAATTGGCCCGTTTTGCTTTAATCTTTTTCACATCAGATATAAAAAGTAGATAGTAAAATGTAAATCATGTGCCAAACGCAGTTTTCTTCTTTTTTTTTATAATTTGCGCGAATACTTAACATGTTTTTACATATTGCGGGCGTTGGAAAGGATAGATAGATAGAGAAACAAATTTAGTGTAGTGGTTTGAAACTCAGTTGTTTATGTTTCAGAAAAGCTACGGGGGTAGTGTCCAGACAACCGTAGAGATTTTTTGTTACTTTTTTTCTTGCTTTTGATTCACAGTATTTTTTTCCTGATCACCGACGTCATATGCATTACAATC
The DNA here is from genome assembly GCA_945910035.1 of Brachypalpus laphriformis. Classification (NCBI taxonomy): domain Eukaryota; kingdom Metazoa; phylum Arthropoda; class Insecta; order Diptera; family Syrphidae; genus Brachypalpus; species Brachypalpus laphriformis. The sequence continues at coordinate 255,081,459 of OX246754.1, forward strand.
ATCCATAAGAGCGAAACATTTTTCCAGCCATATGACCAACCTTCTGCCAGTGTTATGTTTTCGCAGTAGTGTTCACACAAGCTTTCGCAATTCATCGGACTGACTTTATATATTTCATGAAAAACAAATAAATACTTGCTGACATTTAAATTTGAACCAAGTAGCGTGGCAATTGATGACGTTACCACTACGTCATTGCAGTGCTTATTCTCTAAGCTTATTGATCAATTTATGTAAAATACCCCTCAAAACCTTATCTTGTCGTTACAAGTCGTCCCGCGTTTGACACGGATTGATTTGACGTTAACATGCAACCTAAATCGTTTAAACATTTCCAGACACCCCATGTGATTGCAACAAGCATAATGCTTCTTCTATTGTCATACTTCATATCTGATAAAACAATCCATCAAACGTCACCACACATGACAAAGTTGTATGTTGCATCACTTAAATTCTGGTTTTACAGATGCACTGACATACCTTTTCCCAAATTTATGTAATCGATCATAGATTTCCAATTAATCATCCAAAACGCCTACATTTCATTTGCATCTTCGCCCAGCAATCACCTCTGATGTCCACAGGCGCCAATATCAAATTCTCCATACATGAATATTTCCATGTCAGTTTTAATTACAAGGAGATATTAATTTGCCCTCAATCGACATAAATTTAAATGGAAATTAATTAGAAAAAAATATAAATCTAATGAATAAATTATTAAAAAAAAAAAAAAACTGGAACTTGTTCTGACCAACAGCATTGTCTTCTGCTGCACACATCCCACGCAGTCTTGGCTGACTTACAAAGCTTACCTAATCAATAGCTGATAACTACTTCACGCATAATAACGACTGGCTAGTGATCATGTTCGATGTAACTGTGTTCGGTGAAATATGATTTCCGTTGTTAGGTTAGGTTGTGGTGATCAAAAATTGATAGTGTAAATCAAACTTTCAAATGGTTTGTGATGACACTAAATTAAGTCATTAATCCGATGAACATTTCCAAACATCTGCTGATGACTTGCAATGGATGCGTTTGACATAGTAGCTGACTGTGCGATGAAGTCGTTTGAGTGATAGAGTGGGCGCGGATTTTGTACAATTAACACGTGAGAGGTCATGGTATTTACGTAATTATGAGTACCAGGAACGATAGAACCAATTCGAAATTACAACTCAATCATGAGAGTAATTTATAATTTCCAAGCATTGTCTTTGTCGGTAGATATCCAACAGGTTCACCTCACTTATTTCTCAATCTATTAGGTTTCTGTTAAATAGTTTCTCTTTTCCGCCTGTCACACCACGTCACAGACTCCATATATCATCCTTAACAAATTCGTGTGCATCTAACTACAAAGCGAGTTTAAAAAACCATGGAGCTGATCAAGCCGAACCAAGACACATCAAAATATTGACCAACAAAAGTTGACGTTGCTATTCACTTTGCTGGTTGATATTTACGCGTGCATCCATTCAGAAAAGAACAGCAACGTCGCATATTGTTAATTATTGATTTATCACGTCTTCAATCATGCAACGAATGAGCCATTTAAGATTCCGCCAAATGGTCAGTGCGCGTGGTCAGTGAATTGAGAATTTACTGAAACGGATTGGGAATCCCATGAATATCGATGTGCAATTCAGCCGAAAGAGACCTCAGCGTGACACTCAACTAACAAGTATTTATGAGGCTTTGAGTTTGATTAACGATGCCCAATGTGCAGAGACGAATGCAAATGTGATGCATAGAGTGCATGAGAAGGTGACACGCGAATTTGTAAGGCTGTAGGTTGTAAGGAGTTTTTTTTTTCTCTTACAGATCACTTATCTGTGAATTTATTTGTTTCATTGGCTTTAAGGTGGAATGGCATTTACGAGCGACGGTTTGTTGATCTGCATTTGTCTCGTCCTACGGAGTCGAATTCGTGAGAAAATGAAACTCTTGTTGTCGTGTCTTCGATGAAGGATCTTGGTTATTCCTTTTAAATGGAATGCAATGGACCTCTGCTATTCCTGTTATTTTCTGCTTATGGTAGTCCGATTTCTCTCACTGCGTTAACGAAGAGTTATTTGGTTTGAAATCGAGCGACAGATTTAAATTTCGCCCCATTTTTCGTGGCTCGCCTTTGTGATACTTTGACAGATAGTATCTACGATTCTCCTTATAAGTTAATATGGAGACTCAAAAAACTAATGTGCGGTATTAACCTCTGGAATATAAAATCGATACGCAGCACCTCTTCATCGATTTAAAATTTGCCTATGATAGCGTGTCTATGTCTTGACATCGTGTCTTGACATCCCTGCCAAGCTCGTCCATTTATGCAGAATAACAATGGAGAACTCTCGCTGCTCCATCAAAGTCGATAAGAACACCACCGAGGCGTTTGATGCCAGGAAAGGTCTTAGAGAAGGTGACGCGCTATCATGTGATCTCTTTAACATTGTACTTGAGAGAATCGTACGAAACTCGCAAGCCAACACCGGAGGTGCAATCTTTTACAAGTCTGTACATCCACTCGCTTATTCCGATGACATTGACATAAGCGGAAGAATTCAGCAGGCCGTCAACGGGGCATTTGTGAGTATTGAGATCGAGGCAGCAAAGATGGGTTTAGCGGTCAATGGAAGCAAAAAATAAAATAAATGTTGTCTACAAAAAAGGACACACAACATCGGCGTCTTGGACAGAACGCCACAAAAGACAGATATAATTTTGAGGTAGTAAATGATTTTGTCTACCTAGGCTCTATGGTGAGCTCCGCAAATGACACCAGTGGGGAGATCAAGCTAAGAATTACTCTTGCCAATCGGTGTTTTTACGGGCTAGGAAGTCAATTGAGTAATAAAGCCACATATCGAACTAATAACGTAACTCTTTATAAGACTCTAATCATCCCAGTACTGCTGTATAGTGCAGGGGCATGGGCTTTGTCAAAACCGGATGAGAATGCTCTTGGTTATTTTGAGAGAAAAGTCCTTCGACCATCTTTGGTCCCGTCTGTGTAGACGGTGAGTGGAGAAGAAAGTACAATGCCGAAGCGTATGGCTTATATAAGGACATCGACGTAGCCAGAAGAGTTCGCATACAGTGACTAAGATGGCTGGGTCATGTAGACCGGATCGAACCCAACGTTTCCGCCAAGAGAGTCTTTGAATCCACCCCGGATGGACGGCGCAGTAGAGGACTACCTCGCGATAGGTGGCGCAAACAAGTGGAGAGGGACCTCATACAACTTGGCGTGTGTAACTGGAGGCAGCTGGCTCGTAACCATGCTGGCTGCTGGCATGCTGGTCCACCCAGGACTGTAGCGCCATCTAAGTAAGTAAGTGTTAACCCTCGATGTTAAGGTACCTGACCACCTTATAAATTTCAAAAAAATCGATTTTTTTTTTGTATTTTCTTAATCCTTATACTTTTAAAAATCACCTCCAACATTTTTTTCAAAATTCCAATTCTATCAGTATGAAATAAGTGAAAGTCCTATTCTCAGTACTTGTTTGTTCATTAATAGAAGAATTTCTTGAAACTACTTTTTTTCAAATGGCCGACAGATTATCTCCGAAATTACTGGGCCGATTTCAATGAATTTGGTCTTGTTTTGTTTGAGATGTTTTGTATGCCAATTTACCACATTCTGCCAAAAAAAAATAATTATAACATTTTTGTTTAGCAAAGAATAGTGAAAAACAGTGGTATTTTTTGAGGTTTTTTTTTTTCAAACACCCGCCATTTTTTTTTTTTTTGAGATTTTTGGCAAATTGTGGTAAATTGTCACGTAATGGACTTTTCTTTTGAAGATGAAGATGCGAGAGAATATTGGTTAGGCGAATACAGCCGGTAATAGAAGAAGACCATCTCATCCCGGATCATCAATTCGGATTCAGAAGTAAGCATTCTACAGCTGAACAAGTACATCGAATAACACATGTAATCGAAAAGTCACTTGAAGAAAGAAAGATTTGTTCAAGCGTATTCCTTGACGTCTCTCAAGCCTTTGACAAGGTCTAGCACGAAGGCTTAAAGTTTAAATTACGACAAGTTCTGCCAGAGCACCTATATAATATTTTGAAGAACTACCTTACGAATAGACTATTCCGCGTCAAATGTGGAAACGAATATTCAGATTTTAAGGAAATAATGGCTGGGGTGCCGCAAGGAAGCGTTCTTGGTCCAGTCTTATATCTATTATACACTCGTGATATACCGCAAGTAGAAGGCACTGAGCTAGCTACATTTGCCGACGACACTGCTATCTTGACAGTAGGTAAAACAGTCGAAGATACTACAGAAAAACTGCAAGAAGCTTTGGATAGAGTAAATGAATGGACAAAGATTTGGCGAATCGCACTCAACGAGACCAAATCTGTTCATGTAAATTTTACTTATAAGAGAGTAAATAATTTGCCGATCTTTTCAAACTCGGTTCAAATCCCGTTTGCAAACGAGGCTAAGTATCTTGGAATGACACTTGATACAAAGCTGAAATGGAAAACGCACTTAAAGAAAAAACGCAAAGAACTAGATAAGAAATATAGAGAAATGTATTGGTTACTTGGAAAATATTCCAAGCTTAATATAGAGAACAAACTGCTTTTATATAAGCAAGTGCTAAAGCCTGTATGGACACATGGTATACAACTCTGGGGTTGTACCAAAATAAGTAACATTAAAATTTTACAAACTTTTGAAAACAAAGTGCTAAGAGGTATTGTTAATGCGCCATGGTACTCGTATGTTAGAAATAGCGATATCCATAGAGATCTTGGCATTAAAACTGTAGAAGACGAATTCAAAAACTACGCGAGAAAGCATAAAAGTCGACTAGAAAGTCACGTAAATATTACAGTCCCCCAAGTTTTGGATGAAAGAAATTTACTACGAAATAAGTAACCTCGTCTAAACTGCGGAGCTGGCAGGAACTTCTAATGGGAAGGTACCTGCAAAATGTCCTTATTTCATGAAACGAAAACTACTTGATAAGTCGAATACTTAGTTGTAGTAAAAAATATGAACAAGTTTGTTTTGAAGGGAGGTTTTTTAGTGGGTAAGAATCCCACACTACTATGAGCACGCACTGTCGATCCTCATAGTGTCTTGTTGAAGACTTTCACCTACCCTCGAAAAAAAAATATTTTAATAGTATAAAAGCGAAATAGGAAAATTCTTTAAAATAAAATATCTTTATAGTTTCATTAGTGTTACATACTTCCTTTCCTAGAAATACCAGAACTGCAAACTCCTTTTTATTTACATTTTTTAGTTTCGAAACTTCTGCCGAGACGTTTAACTACTCTACGCAATAAAGAGTTGTATTCATGAAGTTTCCATCACTCCAAGTTAATAGATATTTCAAGACTATTCCAACAACAGACATCGCTCCCTTTGAATGAGTTGCTTCTTTGAAATTCCTTTTTTACGATTCTTTTTCTGAGATTTTGAATAAACTTAATTTCAGTTATACTCTTGAGTAGTTTGCTCATTGCTTGGAGGAAAAAAAACATGCAATCGACGATTGACTGAGATATAAATATGTTTTAATTACATTCTTAAGAAAACGTCTGAGCGATAAAAGTGTCAGTGAAATGGGGAAGCCAACTCTCCCCAATGAATTTCACATTTCAAAAGACATTCATCTGATGCAACTTCTTTTGGTTAATGGTTGGCTAAGATCGTTAAGTAGAATTTCTGGATTTATTGATGTTTATCCAACTTGCACTGAAGTGAAAATGATGACTGCAATATTGTTTGCTTTTCCAAGTCAATACGAATTATTTCGTTTTTCGCAATACAGAGACAGAGCCAATTCATTTTTCTTTGTACCCGATCTCTCAGTCGGGGCTACAGCAAGCAAGGATGAAAAGGTTTTTAGTCAGGATGACTATTTATTCCATAAAAAAAATATTCTTTTACAATATAAGTTCTTAATCTATACGGTTTGGCTTTCCGCCTACTAATGATTTAAGTTTAATTTTTATTTAATTTTATTATCAACAAAGTACAAGACTTTCTTAGATAGAATTACAATGAGTTTAAAAAGAACAATTGAAACAGTAAATTTAACAATAAAACAACAAAACAGGTAGAAAATAAAAAATAAAATAAAATGAATATAAAAATGAAGATAAGAATTATGACCGGTCTTTTTATAATATCGACCGAAGAATTAAAGTCGAAGAAATGAGCATTTTCCTTATACAACTTCATAAGCCCATTTACCGATGAAGAATGGCCGTAATTAGTTCGCGAGTGAGTTATATTAAAAAATCGATGATTTCTTTGGCCAGTAGCTGGAATATTTATATTTAAGAGTCTTAAGATTTTAGGGAAATCAATCTCATCAATAAGTAGCTTATGAAGAAAATCTGTTCTAGCCACCACTCTTCTAATTTCAAGTGGTTTTAACCTAATCAGCTTTAGTCTCGATTGGTAGGAGGGCAACGTGTTTTTTTTTTTTTTAACAGGTGTGTGGCCACGCCCAAATGGCGTGTAGGCACTGCGACCAAGGAGATCTATTGTGCCATAGGCCACTTTTAGGGCAGCAGTACTTCTACTCTCCTTATGAAAGCTATAATTACGGCTGCGGAGGAGTTTCTTAGATCTTTTGGAGATACGATCTCTTTAAGGAAAAAGCTTCTCCTAGTACTACACAGAGCTACACACTCACATAGTATGTGTTCTGTGGTTTTGTCCTCTTCTAGGCAGAGGCGGCAGGTGATATCCTCCGAAATTCTCATTTTGTTGTGGTGGTAGAGATCTTGACAGTGACCGGTAAGTAAGCTCATAAGCCTTCTTATGTCATTTCTGCCGTATTTTAGGATATCAACTGCCTGTCTTTAGAAGGGTTGGACAGCTCTTTTAGCCTACCTGAGACCTTGGGAGTTATTCCAGTGGGCGATGCACATGTTGCGTTCCCAAATGTTTAGGGTAAGTTTGAAGGCGGAATCGCGTATCCCGCAGAAGGGTTCAGGACCAGTGAACAACTCAGAGGAGCCCTTTCTAGCTAGCAGGTCTGCAGTTTCATTGTCGTCAACGCCTACATGACCCACTACCCACCACAATTTTACTTTATTGTGTCGGGCCAGATTTTGTAAGCTGTCGAAGCAGCTTAGAACTGATTTTGAACTGATCAAATGGGAGATCAGTGCTTTGAGCGCCGCTTGGCTATCGGTGAGTATATGGATAGAGGCCCCTTTAATGCCTGAGTGCAGGTTAATGTTAGCACAAGTTTCAATGGCGTAAAGCTCGGCCTGCAAAACACTAGGACTCTTTCCGGGTGATTTCGAAATTTTATGGTTGGGTCCATACACACCGGCGCCAACTACTGAATCCATTTTTGGTCCATCGGTGTACCACACTATACCTTTTGGATCAAGCGACGGTCCGCCATTATTCCATATATCACGGCTTGGGATCACAATCTCAAACCTTCTACCAAAGTAGAGTGATATGGGCGTAAAGTCGGAGACCGTGCTGAGCATGTCTAGCTCGGGGAAGTCGGACAATAGCTCCATGAGATCCACGTGATCCCGTGTACTATTAGCATCTGATTTACTAAGACTAACTGCACTGCGGATTGACACTTTTTTTATGAATACGTGTAACAGAGTAAGTCCGATTGCTTCAATGGCTATTGTGGAACAAGTGTGCATAGTACCTGTCGAGGCAAGCTAGTCTTTGAAGTTTTGTGAGTTTATTAATGGTTGTGACCTCTTTGGTTTTCGTCCACCAGACTACGGACGCGTATGTCAGAATGGGTCTTACAACCGTGGTGTATAACCAGAAAATGACATTTGGAGACAGGCCCCAGGTCTTGCCGTACATACGGCGACAAGCCCACAAGGCAGTAGTCGCCTTGGCAATTTTATGCTTAATATGAGAGTTCCAGTTAAGCTTCTTATCCAGGACAATTCCTAGATATTTGACCTCATCGGAAAAATTGATTGTTGTGCCGTTTAGAGTCACTGAGCCAATATTCAGCGTTCTTCTTCTTGTAAACGGTACAACGACTGCCTTTCTGGGGTTAATCGATAGGCCCTCCCCAGCACACCAGTCCGAGACTACAAAGAGTGCATTATGCATGCGTTGACACACATTGTCTTCATGTTTGCCTTTAATGATGATCACCAGATCATCTGTATAACCTATGGTTGTGAAACCTGAACTATTAAGTGTGTTCAATAAGTCATCCACCACGAGTGACGATAAGAGAGGCGAGAGGCAGCCTTTGGCCGCGGAGACCGTCACAGAGACCTCTGCAGACGAAGATGTTATTATGCGGCTATCGAGCATGTTCCTAACCCATCTGGTAGTAGGTTCGTCTATTCTCCTGCGTCTCATAGCACTAGTGATGGATTCATAACCAGTGTTATCAAAAGCACCTTCTATGTCAAGGAATGCACAAAGGGCCATTTCTTTGGAGCGCTAGGCAGCTTTAATCTCTGCGACGAGATAGTGAAGGGCGCCTTCCGTAGATCGACCTTTCCTGTATGCAAATTGACTAGAGTGCAGAGGTATAGTCTTTTCAAGAATGCCTCTAATGTGTATGTCTAGCAGTCTTTCCATGGTTTTCAAGAAAAACGATGTCAAGCTGATTGGACGGTATGATTTGGGTAGCTCGCTGGGTTTGTTACCTAGCTTAGGGATAAACACCAGATTTACCTCCCGCCAAGTTATTGGAATGTATCCCAGGTTTAAGCTTGTTCTAAATAGAGCTACCAAGGCAGGCAAGATATAATCCAGACCTTTTTGTATGAGAACTGGAAAAATACCATCACTGCCAGGTGCCTTAAAGGGTTTAAATGAACCGATTGCCCATTTAATTTGTTCTTGACTGAACAGATTTCCAGACAAGCTGTTGGCTCTTCTGGAGGTGCCACATGTGGAGCCTTCAGGAGCAACAGGTACGTGGTCGTTTAGAATTGTTGAGCCAGAGAAGTGAACCTCGAGCAGAGTTTCCAGGGTTTCCCTTCGACTGGCGGTGTAGGTGCCATCAAGTTTGATGAGCAATCCCACCCGATTGGAATGATCCTTTGAGAGAGCCTTTTGGAGACGGGCTGCTACTGGAAGGGACTCGATATTTTCGCAGTTCTTTCTCCATGCTGTTCTCTAGGATTTCTTCAACTCTATGTTGAATTTAGTCAAAGCGGACCTATATTCGTCCCAATTTTTATTGCGTTTTGCGGTGTTGAAAAGTTTTCTCACCCTCTTGCGGAGTATCTCTAGCTGGTCATTCCACCACGATACGCTCCGTTTGCCTGTATTGCCATTTTTCGGGAGACAGCTACTCCTGAAGGAAGAGATTAGGAAGTCATTTAGTTGGCAGGCTGCCACATCAACATCACATTTAGATCTTAAAGTTGTGAGCAGCATGTTATCCTTGACGGCGAGATTTTCGCGAAAAAAGTGCCCAATTAGTTCGTTTCGGTACGTAATGCGCTTGATTATTATGTTTAACCCCACCCGAGATCTTAAATCTGATATGCTGATGATCAGATAGTGAGGGTTCATTTGACACATGCCAATTGACAACAGAATTGAAAATAAAAGGGCTCGAGATAGTAAGATCAAGTACCTCTTCTCGAATAGAATTTATAAAAGTTGGCTTGTTTCTTTCATTACACACAGCTAAATTTCTACTAGTAATATAATCAAGAAGTAACTCACCCCTTTTGTTAATGTCGCTGCTACCCACCACATGCCACATGATGGGAGTTGGCATCGCATCCAATGATCAGGTGCCAGTTGCGACGGTGACATAGGTTCACCAAATCCTGCACAGCCATGGGCGGAACAGGCTCCGAATCTCCAGGAAAGTAGGCGGAGGCGCACACGATCTCCCGAACTCCTCCTACAATCGGAATTTCGAACATGCAGACCACCAAATCTCCGCTGGTGAACTCTAGGATGGGAATAAAATTAATTTTAGAACTGATTAAGCAAGCAGCCCTAGGCATTAACTCGCCCTGGGCATATAACAACTTATATGTCCTACTATGAAGGCCCTTAATTTTGCCCCCAACCACCTAAGGCTCCTGAATGAAACCAAGGGCGATTTTATACCGGATGGTACTTGGTGTCACGGACCCTGCAGCACTTTGATGTCGTCATTCATCATTAGTGCATTATTGTTTTTCGTGGGATGGTTCCTTATTACTGGCAGACGTATTAATGCCTGTTTTCTTAAGTTCACCATCCCAACGAGAGTGGCCAGCAAGCCTATCCCTCACAGCAGACGCTGTCTTGTTTAAAAGAGTGGGCACAGGTGCCGCACCCGCCATCTGAGCAGCAGATGGTGTCACCGTCGAGACACTAGCATCGCAAGTCACTGAACCCTACAATGTGGCCGCACTAGACTCAAGTGTACTACGTGCAACCTCATTAGAGACTTCTGAGGTGGAAGGTGTAGGTAGACACAGGTGTACTAAGTTCCGCAATGCCCAGCGATGCTGCGCCCCTAGGTCAGGTGGCGTCATCTGTAACTGCTCCTACGTCAGTTTGTGCGGGCTTCTGATCACCTGGGACATTGTCTGAGCTCTTCAGGATCAGCCTAACTCTGTTGAAACAATATGCCACATTGCCTTTTAGCAGCTTTAAGCGATCCATCGAGCAGTCCGTGACACCAAGTACCAGATGAACAAGATCACGCTCTACGGTCCAGGGCAACGTGCTAGGATCAACCCAGGGAAGTTCTCTAAGGGTAAATCTCAAAAATATTTTTGGATGGATTCAATAATTAAGATATGTACATTATATTACGGATACCAAAAAATTGACGCATATTCCATAATGGACCTAACAAATGATACATATAACATTTTAATAACGTACGGTTTGGTAAATTCACCAGCATAGCGTCTTATCGTTCCCAAGCTCTATTAGCCTAATTTGTAATAAATTCAATATGATTTGTTTAGAGTCCAGCAAAACGCCCAAATCCTTATTTTGATGGACTCGAGAAAATTCTTTATTGTCCAATGTGTAATTAAATAAAAGAGGCGATTTACGGCGTGCGAAGGATATAACCTAACGTTTAGGGGCAAAAACATTTAGGGACAACAAGTTTTTAGAGCACCAAAGACAAAATTTCTGCATGTTCGTATTAAGTATTTGGAAGCTGTGCGTGTTTTTCCTGGATGCAAACAATTTAAAGTCATCCGCAAACATTAAAATATCACATTGAGGTATAAATTTAACAACATCATTTGCAAATAGGACAAAGAGGAGTGGACCAATGTGGCTTCCTTACGGCACACCAGAAGTAATTACAATTTTATTTAAAATTGTATTGCGGAAGTTTACGAATTGGTATCTATTACATAAATATGATGATAACCAATCAACAAAGAAAATTGGAAAGCCCAGGCGTTTAAGCTTGAAAAGCAATAGACTATGATCTACACGGTCGAATACCTTACTAAAGTCCGTGTACACGGTGTCTACTTGGTTACCTTTACCTATTTCAGAGGCAACAACATTTGAAAATAAGATTAGGTTTGTTACAGTCGAGCGCTGTTTTACAAATCCATGCTAGTTATTACAAATCAATGACTTACAGAAAAAGCTGAGACTTTCGGTAACTAATTTGCCAAATAATTTAGGAATTACAGATTAATTATATATACCACGGTAGTTTTCAATTTGGTTTCTCTTGCCAGACTTCAATATGGTTATTATTAAAGATATTTTCCAAATAGATGGGGATGTAGACGATTTTAATGACAAATTAAAGATGTGACAGAGAATTTTTTGTAAGGGTTGTGCACAATTCTTTAGAAAAGCAGAGGGTAAACCGTCAGGTCCCTTATTTAAGTTTGATTCCAATTCCAGCAAACACTTCAATGTACTATCCTCATAAATTTCAATATTGTTGAAAATAGGACACTCAGATTCCTAAAGATAGCAAAAAAATTCTTCATCAATGTTTGACACTTTATTCGCGTACACAGATTGGAAAAATATGTCCGAAGTTGTTGCATATACCATAGTTATAGATGAGTCGAACGATTGATCCTTGTAGGAAAGAGAGGTCGGATAACCGTCGGATTTATTTTTCGTATTAATGAAATTCCAGAAATCATTAGGCTTGGATTTAATATTAGTCTCAATATTTTTGATATAAATGAAAACAGAGACGTCTTAAATTCAGACTTAAGTTTAAGGTACGATAAGTAGTCCTCATTCGCTAAACCTTTACGCCATCTGCTATGCGCTCTATTCTTTTGGGTTTTAAAAAACGAGTAAACTCATTATCCTAAGGGCAAGAACTAACCGAAGAGTTTCGAACGCGAACTACAGGCACGTATTTAAAAATAACTTCTTTAATGACCCGATCAAATTCGGAACATAAATGGATAATTTCCAAGGAAAGAAAACGATACCCATCATAATTCTTAAGTTCATCACAAATGGAAACATAATTAGGTCTTTTGAAATCAAATTTGAAAGAATCAGTAATATTAATATTAATATAATTAAAATTAGAAACCAAATACAGAGACGGATGATACAGATCTTCAAGAACAAGAGGTGCAAGGCTTCTGGAGACGAGACTATCATCGCTGTCATTGGTAAAGATGAGGTCCAGCGTACGATCTTCTTGATTTCTTATAAGGTTAACCTCAAACAAACCCAATGATTGTAATAAAGGCACTAAATACATTATTTAAAGTGAAACTTCTTTACCGAGACTAGTCAATCAGAATGACTTCAACGTTGTCAATTGCCACGCTAATGGTACATGGTTCAAATCCTGATGTCAGCAAGCATTTATTTATTTCTCATAAAATATATAAAGTCAGTCCGATCAATTGCGAAAGCAGGTTTGAACACTAGTGCCAAGGCATAACACTGGATTGAATTCGCTGGAAGCAGTCAGGGAGAGCACCAGTGAAAATCAAGCCCAGACGGGATCTTTCATAGAACAAAAAACAGCAAACGCTGAACTCGATGATGAACTAGTAAACGGGGAAAGAAGAGCATAAATTGCTATCCAGGCCCGCGAAATACCTAACGGTAGTCCCGCCGGGGGAGCGGTAGAAGTGTGCATCGAATGGATTAGTACGAAGTCGCATTCCCGGCATTGATTACTAGGGCTTGCGAATCGTGCATGCTAACACCCCGGGCTACTAGTATTTTCGAAGATTACCACATCCCTTGGCGCAACCAAGAAAAAAAAAAAAAGATATAATATAAAAGCATTACTCTTCTAGGCTAGCCGGTTTTTGCTTCAGTCCTTCGATTGATAGGAGTATGCCAGTCGTATCGAATTTCGTAGCCACATCTAATATTTTTTCCTCTGGATCTGCGACAGTAACCGTATTTCTCAACTTTTCATCTAGTGCCCTTTGCGTTTTAAGTTTACTCTTCCAAATCATGAATTGTCGTTAGCACTTGACGTCAATTCCATTGATCCAGATTCCATAATATACAGAAAGTTGGATTATTTTTGTAAGAACTTCAATAAACGTGCCAGGTCCGTTCGTCAAACTGTTTGTATCTAGCAGTTTTTGGGCCTTACATTTTTAGGTAGGATGATGAAATTTTATATATGCTTTGTAGGATTCGAAGCTGTACATGGTTTTTCTTAAAATTCGTTTACGAGAAATCATAAAAAGTTCTGTATGTCTATGTCATGTTTTCAGCTTCACAGTTTGTGAGTAAAGGGTGTAAAGTATAAGTTATAATAAAAATAAATTAGAAGTGGCTCAGTTCTTTCTTCGTTGGGTCACTACGCGTGAGAACTAAAGTTCCATCTCCGAAACAATAAGAATACAACATAAAAAAGTGTTTTCGCTGTCCCACCTCTTGTAAATATCCGACAAATATCTGAGATCGTAATTGTCCTTAAATGTGTACCATCTTTCGGAATTGAATGACCACAAAAATCTAGAGCCTGGCTTGTATCGGCAAAATACTTACCTTTTTTTTTTACCCCTTCGGGTAGGAGTTAGAATATACCCGAGGTAGGCATGCCCGTCGTAAGAGGCGACTAAAATCCACCCTCCGTATACCGGGCTTAAAGTGTATACAAAAAATGCAATGAGTAAAACGAAAAGATTTAATACCCCAGGTGGCAGTCCAGGTTCACTGGAAAATCCACCCTCTTCGGAGGTAGGCTCTACGGATTCTGGGGAGAGCCAATTATTGCAATTAATAAACCCATTTATAAAAAGTTCAAGGGTACCTCGGTCTCCACCATCAAGACCGAATGCTTCCGGGGAAAAAAGTCCACCGGAAGTGCAAGCGCACAAGAAACAGGACTCAGAGAAACGTAAAAGAAGAAGGAAAATAACGAACTTCGCAATAAGCTTAATGAAATGAATCGACTCTACCAAGAGCTTAAAAAAGAGGTAGTCATGCTGAAAGAGGAAAACAAGCTTCTAAAGAACTCGCTTTTACAAAAAGAACGCGAAGATTCCCCTCCTCGCGCAGCTAATCCCTAATATCACACGGACGAAGAAGAGCTTGCACGCGAAACGAATTGCGCCTTAAAGAAAAGACCTAGCAAAAACGCAGAGCCGGCTCTTCGCCCGAAATCGAGCCGCGAAAAGAAGACAAGCAAAATGAGTCGAAGCCAAAACAAGCTCAAGCTAAAGCACGTCCTCCGCCTGCAATAAACGTCGTTGGCATAACGGACTACAGTAAGCTACATTGCCTTCTTAAAGGAACGACGACATCGAAATTCAAGGTAACGTCACTTAGGAACAATGCGTGGAAAATTAACGTTGATGACTTCGATGGCTACCGAGCAATATCACAAAAATTAAACACGGAAAAGATCCAGTGGTATACTTATGAAAATAAGTCAGAAAGACCACTGCGTGTTATAGCAAGGGGGCTCCACCCCTCGTGCACAAAAGATGTCGTAATGAACGACCTCAAAGCTAAAGGTTTAAAAATTCTTAATGCCGTCGATATTCTCAAAAAGGTGAAGCAACAAACGGAACAAGGCCAGGAAATCATGGTCAAGCATGGACTTCCGCTCTTTATGCTTACCTTTGACAGGAGCGAAAATGTAGACGATATTTATAACGTTAAAACTATTCTGAATATCGTAGTCAAGATTGAGCCTATGCGTATGAGTACGAGATCGATACCTCAGTGTAAACGCTGTCAAGGCTTTAATCACACACAGTCATAATGTCAAAAAGAGCCGAGATGCGTAAAATGTGCTGGTAACCATCTCTCCGAAAAGTGTGACCTAAATAAGCAGGCCCCGGCTACCTGCAATAACTGCAAAGGAAAGCACCCAGCGAACTATCGAGGTTGCGAAGTGGCAAAAGAGCTTCAAAAAAGGCGAGACACATTTAAAAATATTCAACGCCAGAACGCAGAACCGGTTAAAAATAGTCGTGAAATTCCTAAGCCAAGGGTAACGACCGTCAATAAACACGTTAAAGTTAAGACGAGAGTCGAGTAAAGTAAAGTTCCTTCGGCAAAATCAAAGAAAAAGCCACAATCTCCAGAGACGCTAACATATGCTCAAGCTGCGTCGCTAGAAAACAAGCAAAGCGGTGTTACGGTAGACCCAGTCTCCCAAGTCTTCTCTATAGTTCTTGCGAAACTTGAGGAGCAAACGAAGGTAAACAAAGTCATATTTGATAAACTGAGCAAGCTCGAGTTAAAACCTCGCCAAAAAATAACTCCCATATGAATATGAATCAGTTACTAAAAATGTTAACATGGAACGCAAACGGCCTTCTACAAAAAAACGCCGAATTAGAAGTATTCTTACGGAATGACAACATTGACATTTGCTTGATCTCTGAAACTCATTTGACAAAGGAATCCGGAGTAAAAATAAGAGGGTATCGTGCTTATCATGCATACCACCCATCCGGAAGAGCTAGAGGCGGATCCTCCTTATTCATTAAAGACTGCATTGAGCACTCCATAAATACGACGATTGAAATCGATACAATGCAAACAAGTTCAGTTCGAGTTAAGAATAGGCACTCGTATTTCAACATCGCGTCCATTTATTGTCCTCCGCGATGCACGTTTAGAAGTAATGACTTTGTACGTCTCCTTGACTCACTTGGACCGAATTTCATTATAGTTGGCGATTTCAACGCAAAAAACACTCTTTGGGGTTCCAGATCCAATTCACGGAAAGGCAGACTTCTGTACGAAGCCGGTATGCAATTCGGGGTTGATTTCTTTTCGACGGGGAAACCGACGTATTGGCCCTCTGACACAGCAAAAACACCGGACCTAGTAGACTTCTTCGTAACAAAAGGAGTATCTTCAAATTTTGCGAAAGTAGAGGAAAGCTTTGATCTCTCCTCAGATCACTCGTCGGTAATCTTGACAATAAGTGACCGACTAATGACAGTAGAAGGTGTGCCTAGATTAACTAAGAAAAAAGCTAACTGGCGCGACTTTAGAACTGATTGCGAAGGAAATATTGTCTTAAACGTATCGCTCAAAACACCCTTCGAAATAGAAGATGAACTCGGCACATTTATTGAATCAATACAGAATGCCGCGTGGAAAAATACACCTTTAAGGAGGAAAGAAGTCCCATGCAATGAAGCTAATTATCCGCCGGAAATAAAAGAACTTATTCGAGAAAAGAGGAGAGCACGCAAAATATGGCAACAAACTCGCGCTTCCCAGCATAAAACCCACTCGAATTTCCTATGCAATAAGCTAAAAAAAGCGATCCAAGACCTAAAAAACCAAGAGACTTCAGCTTATCTTGAAGGTTTAACCGCCGAAAAAACCACTAATTATTCGCTCTGGAAAGCTGTCAAAAGAATTAAAAAACCCCAAATACATTCGCCACCGATAAGAAAAAACAACGACGAATGGGCAAAAGGTGACAAAGAAAAAGCGGATCTATTTGCCGAGCACTTAGAAGAGACTTTTAAGCCATTTGATGGAGAAACATTGGTAGACGATTTTACCGGTACGACTACGACATCTGACAACCTTAGAATAAAAGGTGTGTCACTTATAGAACTTTGCCAGGCAATAAAAAATCTGAAAAATAGTAAGGCTCCTGGCTATGATTTAATAACCGGACAAATCCTCAAGGGATTACCAAAAAAGGCACTATTAAAATTGCTTTATTTAATAAATGCTTCCATTAGATTATTATACGTTCCAAATCAATGGAAAGTCGCAGAAGTCATAATGGTTCCGAAACCGGGGAAACCTCCAAATGACAAAAAATCGTACAGACCGATATCGCTACTACCAATAATATCGAAGGTATTTGAAAAACTCCTACTGAAACGGATTCTTCCGGTCATTGAAGAGAGACGCCTAATACCTGACCACCAATTCGGGTTCAGAATCAAGCATTCCACAATTGACCAGGTTTATAGAATAACCGACGAAATTGAAAAAGCCCTTGAGGAGAAAAAGATTTGTTCTAGCGCTTTTCTTGACGTACCTCAAGCCTTCGACAGAGTTTGGCACGATGGATTGAATTATAAGCCAAGACGAATCCTTCCGGAGCATCTTCATAAGATCTTAGAATCATACCTTAAAAACAGACTTTTTCGTGTCAAGCACGGAACTGAATATTCTGATTTTAAAGAAATCGCCGCCGGAGTTCCGCAAGGAAGTGTCCTTGGGCCTATCTTATTCTTGCTGTACACTCGGGACATACCTCAAACTGAAGGCACTATTGTAGCTACGTTCGCGGACGATACGCCTATTCTGGCAACGGAAAGTTCAATCGAGTCAGCAACCATAAAACTCCAACGAGCCTTGGATAAAATCTGTGAGTGGACAAAAACTTGGCGCATTGTTCTTAACGAGACCAAATCGACGCATGTTAACTTCACTTACAAGAAAATAATCAACCTTCCCGTTTTCATTAACTCGGTACAAATACCGCATGCAAACGAAGCTTTGGATGGCAAACGACTAACAAAGGCCTCGTAGGGGCAGCATCTCCCGATAGGTGCTGGTCCGCTAAGTAACGAGTAGGAGCCACTGCAGCCGAAAACCTAGCAGCTCTGTTAGTAAGCCCTACTCCCACCTCCTCGTGGTGCCATCTGGGAATTTCTTCGGAAATTGCTAACGGGAGAGGACGAATGGCGAGCTTCCTGCGCCAAAAAACAGGATAAGTGTCGGTTGGTCTGTGGCCCAGCGAGCCGCAACCGTAAAACAAACTATTGCTCCGAAACGGAAACATACGCCTCGGATACGGACTGATCATTTGTTGACGACCTTTGGCTATCGGACACGGACAACGATCGGATTCTGGAACGTTAAGACCCTCCTGGACTCACTCAAGGAAGGGCCTTATAACGCCAGATTTCTCCAATTGGAGCGCGAATTCGCACGGTATAAAATCGACATCTTAGGGCTGAGCGAGATAAGATGGTACGATGCTGGGGAATACATCTCCCCAACAAAAAGCACTGTCATGCTCTACTCTGATAAACCAGCTGGAAGTGCACGGAGTTCTGGCGTAGGACTCATGCTAACTCCAGCAGCACGTAGTAGCCTCATATCCTGGAAACCTCATAGTGACCGGATATTGACGGCTAGGTTCCAGAGTAGAGTTAGAAAAATTACCATCATACAGTGTTATGCTCCGACTCTAGACGCGACTGAGGATGAAAAGGATAATTTTTATAGCCACTTAGGCGCCGCCTACAACCAAACGCCTAATGGAGACATCGTAATGGTAATGGGAGATCTCAATGCCAAGGTCGGTAGCGACAACACCATGCTCAAGCACGTGATGGGAGTTCACGGCGTGGGAGACCGTAATGACAATGGTGAGCGGTTTGTGGACTTCTGCAATACCAACAGCCTAGTCATCGGAGGTACGCTGTTTAAGCATAACACCTGCCATAAGATCAGTTGGGTCTCTACTGATAGGCAACGAACATCCAACCAGATCGACCACATTGCGATCAGTCGCCGCTTTAGAAATTGTCTCCTGGACGTCCGAAACAGACGTGGAGCTGACGTCGGACAAGAACGAGATCACCATCTTATGGTAGCTCATTTACGCCTTCGTACTGCATCCGTCAACAGCAACCGCTCAAACCTGCTTAACATCACCAGGTTTAATATCGACAGGCTCAAGGTTCCCCAAGTGCGCCAACAGTTCAGGGACCATCTTGCCTTAGAAGCAGAAGCAATCAGCAGCATAGAGAACATGGATGACCACTGGAGTGCTGTGAAAAATGCTTTTGCGACTGGGGCACGCACTTATGTCGGTAAAAAGCAGAAACACCACCGCTCATGGCTTTCTACAGACACCTGGAGACGGATCGATGAGCGTACAGCAATCAAGGCTCGGATTGCAGCGGCCTCAGCAGTAGAGAGAACCGAGCTTGAAGCCCAATACCGTGCGAAGAAGAAAGAAGTGCAGCGTAGTGTGAGACGTGACAAGCGTCAACATGTCAACTCACTGGCCTCAAGGGCTGAAGAAGCAGCGAGTAGGTGCGACAGTAGGACTGTTTACAACATCACTAAGGAGCTCATTGGTGGTCGAAACTCCAAACAACATCCAGTGAAGAGTCTAGACGGTGACCTTCTGATTTCGGATGAGGATCAGCTCACTAGATGGAGAGAACATTTTGCTGCAGTGCTAAATCACTTAGACGACGGCGGTATGATCTTGAATTCGAATGAGCAGTTCGAAGCAACAAATTCCCGAATTCGCACCGTACCTCCCAGTAAAGCTGAAATAATAACAGCAATCAAGTCCCTCAAGAAGAACAAAGCGGTGGGTATTGATGGCATCCCTGCCGAGCTATTTCAAGCGGCGCCAAATACATCGGCAGATTTGCTGCATCCGCTAATACGGAGAGCTTGGGATAGTGAACAATTTCCACAGGAGTGGAAAAGGGGGATGATCATTAAGCTTCCAAAGAAGGGTAACTTGATGGAGTGCGGTAACTGGAGAGGTATATGTGTTCTTCCAGCTGTAGCCAAAATAATAGCTAGAATAATTCTAGAACGAATTAAAGATCATTTAGATTCAACTCTCGATGTCGAACAGGCAGGCTTTCGCGCTGGATCCTCCTGCATCGACCACATAAACACCTTACGGATCATAATCGAACAATGCGTTGAGTATAGGTCTCCGCTACATTTACTGTTTATCGACTTCGAGAAGGCTTTCGACAACTTGAATCGAGATGCTATCTGGCTGGCCTTGCGCAGGAGAGGCATTCCAGAAAAGCTTATAGCTATTATCAAGGCTACATATGAGGGCGGCAAGTGTCACGTCGTGCACAATGGTAAGGTGTCGGAGGACTTTGAAGTCCAAAGTGGAGTACGTCAAGGGTGCATACTGTCCCCACTATTGTTCTTGGTGGTTATCAGCGATGTACTCCGTGCAGCATTGACGGAAGTTAATTCTGGAATTCGTTGGACTATGACATCTTACCTTAAACACCTAGATTACGCTGACGATGTTTGTCTACTTTCACATCGGATAATGGATCTTCATTTGATGGCCCAAAATCTAGAAGCTGAGGCAAACAAAGTGGGGCTAAAAATAAACACAGCCAAAACAAAAGCCCTGAGTACTTCCAATACCCGCGCTCAACTTAACATTGCCGGAAAGCAAGTCGAGAAAGTTGATAACTTTCTATATTTAGGAAGTGTCGTCTCGGCTAATCGCGGTGGCACCGAACTGGATGTGTGCAGCAGAATCGGGAAGGCTAAAGCTGCGTTCGGAATGCTGTCCAAAATCTGGAGAAGCAATGTTATTAGCTTAAGAACCAAGCTACGACTGTTCCGCTCCAACGTAGAATCAGTGCTGCTTTATGGGTGCAGTACCTGGAAGGTGGACACCATTAACACACGCAAGCTGCAAGTCTTCGTAAACAAATGCTTAAGAATCATCTTGACGATTTTTTGGCCGAACCGCATCTCCAACGAACAGCTTTATCTGAGAACGGGCCAAGAACCTATAAGCATTACTATACGAAGAAGAAAGTGGCAATGGATTGGACACACCCTACGGCGCGAAGACAACTCCATTGCGAAATACGCTATGCAGTGGAATCCGCTCACCCATGCAGGCAGAATAGCGGGACGCCCTAGGCAAACGTGGCGCAGAACAGTTGAGGAGGAATCGAGCTCTTTAGGAATGAGTTGGAGGCAGCTCAAACGCGTTGCAGAACTCCGAACACGATGGCGCGCAGGCGTGGTTGACGCCCTATGCCCCCCGAGGGGTTAAAGGACATAACACAAACGAAGCTAAATATCTGGGAATGACACTAGACGTGAAACTTAAATGGAAACCTCACGTTAAAAAGAAACGTGACGAAGTCGAAAATCGACTTAGAGAAATGTATTGGCTAATAGGAATATATTCCAAACTAAGCGTATATAACAAACTGCTTCTGTATAAGCAAGTGCTTAAACCCGTGTGGACGTACGGTATACAACTCTGGGGTTGTACCAAACCAAGCAATAGGAATCTCATACAATCATTCCAAAATAAAATTATAAGAATAATCGTGAACGCTCCCTGGTATATCAGAAACAATGATATCCACAGAGACTTAAGGTCCATTCACAGCTCAGCGACCTGCGAATGCGAATAAGCGAATAATCGCAGATTTTGACATTTCATTCACAGCTGCTTTTTTTGTGGTCGCGGCAATCCGCGAATTTGAGTTGTCATTCATTTTATAACTAATTGCCTAAACGTGAAAAATGCATAAATACATAGCGTTTCATTTCATTCAGAAGGTAATATCCTACATTCTTTCGATAAATTCAACCATCAAGAACAAAGCAAAAGAATTGTGAGGTTAAACTCTCGCAAATGTTTTGGTCGCGGAATGTGAATAAAAGTTGACAGTTCGCAGAAATCATTCGCTTATTCGCGAGAAAATCGGCGAATTGTTAATTTCTTCACAGAAACTTATTACAATTCAGCTTTTTTTATATTAATCGATTGATAAATTAAGCTACTTTCTTTTGGAATAATAAAATTTCCAAGGGCGTGCTTATAAATGTGCTAAAAACGGTTTGTTCGCAGTTGGGGCATTCGCAGGTCGCTGAGCTGTAAATGGACCTTTAGGGATAGCTACCGTGGAGGACGAAATAAAAAACTTCGCTCGCAAGCTTCGTATTCGTCTTCATGGCCATTGCAACTGTGCCATACTCCAAACTTTGGATGTGACAAATCCTACGCGCCGACTTCAAAGAACGAAACCGTTCGAATTAGCACAATAAGACAAAAAGCCGCATGTCATGACGGTTTCAGCAGGTGCTTTTATTGAAAATCTACCTGCCTCACGCGAATATTCTCTTCTGAAGCTTAAACTACTTGATAAGGTTTAACTTAGTCGTAGTAAACAAAACGAAGGGAAGGGTGTTTGTAGGCAGTAGAAATCTGACACTACTATGAGTACACGGTTTCATAGTGTCTCATGAAGATTTTCACCTACCCACGAAAAAAAAAAAACCCTTTTTTTTACCATTATTTTAGTTCGCGATGTATTTTTGTGATTACAGATCAAAATGTATCGCATAAACCCCTGTCTTGCTAATAAGTTTTGTTATGGGCTTCGGATGTATTAGATTAGGATATAATCCCATTTGCTACTTCTTCATCTGCGTATGTATCTAGTACTAGTTATATTATTCCGAAAGAAAAAAACATAAAAAAAAAAACGCAATTCGATAACATAAATTTGGGGATTTGTCTTCGGGAATAGTCTGTTCAGGAGTTTCGATTCAGAAAATTAGTAGGGAACGTGTAACACATAATAATCGTGCATAGTGGTTGAACAATGAATCCCAACCTCTTCGACTAGTGCTCTGTTACCGTGAAGTTAACAGTTAAATCGATACTTTGTCAATGAAAGCGGCATCAAATTTTACGTAAAATCTGTTGACGGTACCTCTGAACGTGTTGCCACCCGCCATGCTAAAACCGTTCAATATGCTTTAACTGGTATGGGTCCCCTAATTGAATTCTCCTCCACTCCGTCGTAAAATTACATTTCCATCATTACTGCCGCCTAAGAGTGAAAATCAAATGCGTTTGTACATATTTCAAATATTTACTACTTGCATCCTT
This sequence comes from Brachypalpus laphriformis, assembly GCA_945910035.1. Classification (NCBI taxonomy): domain Eukaryota; kingdom Metazoa; phylum Arthropoda; class Insecta; order Diptera; family Syrphidae; genus Brachypalpus; species Brachypalpus laphriformis. The sequence continues at coordinate 255,104,494 of OX246754.1, forward strand.
TAATGGAATTTGCTCTTCGATCTCTTCTACTGAACCTAATTATAAATACTCCGTCAAGAATTCCACTGACAATACCCTCTCATTATGTCGATGAGTAATAAAACGTGCCCAAATATTTTGACATGCATAACCACTGGCGCTCTGCTGGTTCTTATTTACTCGAGAATTACTTTCACAAAACTCTCTGTGGTATGCTTCTGCCCATATATGCAACCCCGGTCTCATAGGACCGCAATAAAAATCAACAAAACGCTAATCAAACAAATCCCATTTCGACGCAACTGACAATTTTCCATTTTCAAATTTTTTTATTACCCGTAATTTTACGAGGTGATACTTATGTGTCACCTTGCATTTACGTGCAACATCCGCTTGGGGTTCGAAATTCGAATGAAAAATTCGGCCCACCCTACCGCGCTCTAAAAGTGAGAAATTTTTAGTACTGCCCCTCATTTTATTACAGCTTTTGGAAACTTTGTCTGGATACACGAAATGTGTTTGAAACGTCGTCGTCGTCGTGTAATTAAAATTTCCACCTAATGGTGCAAATGTGTTTGAAAATATTTTCGAGAATTCATATGTAATTCCGCATGACACACAAGAAATCATATTTTTGACACTTCATTGCGTATCCATCCATTCTTTATGCGATAAGTCCAATTTGGTTGTGTAAATTCATAAATCAAGTGATTTTTCATCGGCACAACCAAGGCATTCGAATTCATGTATGTATGTTGCCATCCCTTCGCAGAACCTTTTTTATCCACCACCACCCTTGAAATCGTAAATTTTAAAGAGTTCCTTGGTCGTAATGTAAATTTTAGGACTTTCAAAACATTCGATTGTGTAAAGTTCTACCCACCAGAGAAATGAGAGTCCTTTCTTTGGTATAACTATAACCCTCTAAGGATAACCCATCCTAAGTTTGGAACTGAAATTTAGAATGGTGTCGTCGACGAAGGGCTTACATCCTTTATGACTGCGACTCACAATAAAAAAATTGTTATTGTTATGCTTATGAAAATGGTTTTGGATACGATTTTTTTCCCCTCGTCTTCTTCTTGTTCTTTATGATCGAATTTGTTTTAACTTTGAAATTTATTGGATTCGGTTTTATGGCGGCGGTCCTTTGGCCACATTGTGTTGCTTCGCTGGGTTTTTTTCTTCTATTTTTTTTGGCGGGTAGCGGCGCGGCGTTTTGGGCCCTCGGAAGACCCTTTTTGCTAGGAGTGCTAAATTGGGTTTAAGGTTAGAATCCTTTGGTGGTGACCATAAATCATCGCTAGGGAAATGCTACAATTATATGTATTGTCGTTGACATTTTGTTATTGGGTGTGCGGATGTGGGTGAAACATCGTAGAGCTTGGTGAGGTTGACCGTCATGAGTGGAAGGGTTGAGAATTTGTTTTTGTTTCTTTTTTTTTAGTGTTTGGTAACAATTTTCGGGTTTTCAGTTGAATGTTCTTTAACGGCGGAATAAATTTAAGCAAATGATTCTCGGTGCCATAAGCAATTTTCTTTTCATTGTCTTGTGTGAGAGAATATATGGTTGAGGATAAAAATGGGTATTTAAGTGTTTAGTGAGCTACTGATTTACGGCCGTAGTTTAGTCAAAGACTAAGATACATGCGTAGTAGTTGCATAACTTCATAGGTCACAGTAATAACATTGTACGGAGTACATTTCCAGTCGATCATTACTTACTGAGCGCTACAGTTCGAGGTGAACCTGGGCCTCAACCAACTAGCCTCTCCATTTAGCTCGGTCTTAAGCTAATTGTTTCCAGTTACGTAGTCCAAGTTGGTCGAGGTTCCCTTTGAACTTGTGCGCGCCACCTATGGCGAGGAGGCCCTCTACTGCATCATCATTCTTCCGAGTTAGATTCAAAGATTCTGCGGCCCGCAGTGTCAGGGTCTTATATGTATAGAGTCTCCTTATAAAAAAAAATATTTGGCGCAACAGCTCTTTAAGTGATAGGGCCTAGCTTCTCGCAACCACTCATGTTGTGTGCGTTATATTTTTCACACGAATGGAAGGGACTTACAGTTTAATGCCGAATCCGAACGGCTTTTTCGTGACAACAATACTCTCGGATGTTTGTCAGACGCTCGCGAGAGGTGGGACCGTGAAAAAACTTTTTGGTATATTCTGGGATTCGAACTTGGAACCTCATGCGTAGTGATCCGAAACACTAACCACATACGCCACGGCGCCCACAGAATCGGCATTCCATGCAGTAATCTGTACTGGAAAGCGCATGCAAAGAAAAAACACAAAGAGCTAGATAATGAATATAGAGAAATGTATTGGTTACTTGGAAAATATTCCAAGCTTAATATAGAGAACAAACTGCTTTTATATAAGCAAGTGCTAAAGCCTGTATGGACATATGGTATACAACTCTGGGGTTGTACCAAAATAACTAATATGAAAATTTTACAAACTTTTGAAAACAAAGTGCTAAGAGGTATTGTTAATGCGCCATGGTACTCGTATATTAGAAATAGCGATATCCACAAAGATCTTGGAATTAAAACAATCGAAGACGAAATCAAAAACTGCGCGAGAAAGCATAAAAGTCGACTAGAAAGTCACGTAAATATTACAGTCCCCCAAGTTTTGGATGAAAGAAATTTACTATGCCTTCTACAAAGAACCAAACCTTTAGACTTAGCGCGATAAGTAAGCACGTCTAAACTGCGGAGCTAGCAGGAAGGTACCTGCAAAACGTCATTATTTCGTGAAATGAAAGCTACTTGATAAGTGGAATACCTAGTTGCAGTAAAAATAAAAATAAAAACAGGTCTGTTTTGAAGGGAGGTTTTTTAGTGGGTAAGAATCCCACACTACTATGAGCACGCGCTGTTGATCCTCATAGTGTCTTGTTGAAGATTTTCACCTACCGTCGGAAAAAAAAAGAAAAAAAATTCCATGCAGTAAATTCTTCAGCTGAGATAGAGAATCATGTGCAGGTCTTGTCTTTGACGATTCGATTATATAAAGGATCCAATGGTAACAGTACTAATAAAGGGATATCGTCTTCGCCATCATACTGATGATCATCCCAATTCTGCAATTTATGCCATGCTTTTTGTAAAACGCTTTGAGGGCACTCATCCCAAGCGATTTCTAATAGAAATATTGCATTACGAAGATCGTGCTTTTGCAGTAATTCGTGAATCGACGGACACTCTTGAGCCACAATACCTGCCAATAACTTTGCGATAAAAAAAAGTTTTCAAACTCTTATTGGATTCTGGTCCTTTGGTTGAATAGCTGCTGTGACATTTGGTGGAAGAAGCATACAAAAAAATGTTCCCATCGTCAGAGCGAAGTTGTTCGATAGCCGAGTGCGCTGTACAATTATCGAATAAAAGAATTTTTGAGCCAAGTTATTTTGAGCACTGAATCGACGTACATATAGGAACATATCGAAATGTTAAAATATTTATATTAAAATAACTTAATGATTGAAATCAGTCTTCACTTCGTTTACAAGAGATGTATAAAACCATCTTTGCTGTCATCCATGCATTTGCGGACTTTTAAAGTTCAGAAATCATCTTTGCTTGGGAGCCTTTCTGATCACAAGTGGTTTAAGTTTGTGTAATCCATCTGCATTGGCACACAACATAAAAGTCACTCTTTCTTTACGTATTTTTCTGCCTGGTGCAGCCTTTTCACATGAAGCAACGTAGGTCTTATCAGGAAGACATTGGAAAAGAGGCCGGATTAATCAGCGTTGTACAGTTGTTCGTTTGTGATTTACATTTCATGCATTTTTGCCCGCAAAGCATGAATAAATTGTGTGATTGTTGACGTGTCGCTAGATAAGATTTCACCACACACCTTAAGATAACGTATTCCATACCGGCGCTTGAAATTTACAAACCAGCCTTGACTTGCCATAAAATCACCTGGATTTTTATTTGGATAGATTTTTGCAAAAAGGTCCATCGCCTTAGCTTTCAAAATAGAACCACTTATTGGACAGTTTCTTTCGCTTTGATCTAAGAATCATTTGTACAGTTGGTTCTCTATATCTACATTTTCTAGCTTATGTAAAGTTTTCTTCTTCATTTCCTCACATGTACTCGGCGCTGCAGTATAAATGTTTTTTTTTTTTTTTTGATGTTGCAGCTTCTGAAACACGAAAATCCATGGCCAATCGAGATTAGCCAAAACGCCTCTTTCTAATTTTTTGAAATGCTGCATTTTTCGGCGATTGATAGCCTTGTTTGCTTATGTCCTCCCCACATTTTTGCAGTCACATCCAAACACCCATTGAAGCAAAACAATACAAATTCAACTGTGGTCTGAAACTAGCAACCGTGAACCGAAATGTGCAATTGTGCATACATATGTATTTGAAAGAAGTTCATAACGGTAAACGCCGATTGCATTTGTGTTTCATTGTGTTTTTTGCTACACATATGTACAGCACTACATACTCGTAATAAAGAGCGATGTTTAAAAATACAAGGTTTAATTAAAACAAGCAACGTGAAAAACAAACTACTTTGAAAACAAAGTGAAAATTTAAATGAAGAAGACCGAACGCTTCAAAAGTAGATGCACAACTATATTTTATTTTTGCAATTTTCAGATAACCTGCGAAATACGAATCTTAATCTAAGCGTGAGAATGACAATTTTGAAATGCAATATGAATCTTAGTCTAAGCGCGAGAATAACAATTTGAAATAGAATACGTATGAATATTAATCTAAGCGTGCGAACAGAGATAATGCTTTATGGAACACGAGATGCTTGAACTGCTAATTTATCGTCTGGTCACACGCTTGGAAGAATATGTTTTGAACAATATCGAATTTTGGCTATGAAAAAATGAAACTTAAACATACTATTTTATTAAATTTCAGCAGTCCGTTTCCGGATAATGTTATGGCGTTACTTTTACCACTGCAAATCAGATGTCCAGAAACCTTTGATGTTATGGAGAAGATCCAACTGTTAGAAGCCTTAAGTCTTTTCCATTGATTTTGAATCGGTGTTGTCTTCAATGTGCACTCATTTAAGCTGCCTTGATTATGGTTCAATAGTGCCATTTCGCAGTTATCTGGATTTCCTTGTTGAATGAGAGTTGGATGAACCTGGCTGCACATGTACTTAGTCGGCATGAAAGGTTTGCATGAAACCATCTCTAGTTCGTTCATTAAAAAGTATCGATCCCTCGCCAATGACACAGCTAAGTACGGAGCAGATTTTTCTACAATGTACGTCTTGTTTCTGTGAATTATAGGAACAGTTATGAGGTTGAAAAGTTGAAATTCTTCCGTATTTGTTAGTGGTAATAGCATTTCAAACACAATGGAGTGGTTCAAGCTACGCCCTCTTACGGATGACATTTTATACATGTCTATAACTGACCCCTCTGGCAATGATAAATATGAAGGCAGATTGTTCCTTACCAACCGAAGCTGCTGACTGAGTTGCTTCGGGGTTATAAGTTGTGGATTTATCTTTGCATGGTTTAAATCCAGTAGGACATCTAACAAGATTTCTTGCACATGTTCGAAGTTGGTAAGAACTAGAATCAAGTACGATGTTATTGATGACAGCCTCGTTTGCCTTTTGTTTTTCATTAATGATTCCGATTGTCTTTGAGAGGTAATCATTAAGAGTTTTAAATTGATCTTGAATTTGAATGTTATTCCGCTTCAAAATGTTTAAAGTTGCATCTGTAATGGAACTTTGTTTTCTTATAAGTTCACTCAAACGTTTTTCATTTTTATAAGCATTATCAATTTGATGTTGTATTTTATTCGTATTTTCTTGATCAAGGATACCAAACAAGCTATGCGCTAATGTCCCAACAATATCGAATGAAGATCTTGCTGCTCTGGTTTTTTCAAATTTTGGGGCGTGGTAATTGTGAAGTAATTCATTATTATGGTCGATCACTGCAATCCTATTTCGTAATGTTTCTATAATAGGGACATAGTAATTTTGCTGGGATAGATTTTGTGTGCACATTTCTTCCGTACGGTTAATATATGATTTCAGCCCGTCGAACGTGGACATATTGTAGTATATAAAGATCTTCCAATAAGTGTTTACTGTTCGAACCCTACCAATATCTTCAAAGTAAATGCCAACACCGTCATCAAGTTCTTTCACGTTTACTTCCTTGTGTGTTTGACATAGAGAAGCTGGTAACAATAGGAGTACTAGAAGCGCCGCTGAGAGCAATGACACCTTTTTGGGTTTTTTAGGTCTTAGATTTCTCCTGTTCCTTTGTACGATGGAGGTTGGAACTTCCTTTTGTTTATCGGGTTCATCTATTGGAGGCGGACAAAGATTGTGAATCGCTCGTTGGTATGTTCCATTTTGTGTTTTGATATTAGCTACGCGTACTTTATTATCGCTGCCCTTAAAGATCTCGACAACACGTCCCAATTTCCAACGCATTGGAGGAGTATTGGCATCCTTGATGAGAACCAGTGTGTCCGGCTTAAGGTTCTCAGACTCAGTTTTCCACTTGTTTCTTTGCTGCAAGAGATGCAAATATTCGTTCGACCATCTTTTCCAAAAGTGCTGTTGAATTTGTTGTATCTGCCGGAACTTGTTGAGGCTGCTCATTTTGCATTCTGTAACATCTGGTTCGGCTAAGGCTGTTAACGGAATTCCAATTAAAAAATGACCAGGTGTTAATGCCTCCAAATCATTTGGATCGGATGATATGGGAGTCAAAAGGCGGGAATTCAGAATTGCTTCTATTTGTATGGCCACAGTAAGCAATTGTTCATACGTCAATGATGCTTCTCCGAGGTGACGGACGAGGAGTATTTTTGCTGATTTAACAGCCGCTTCCCAGAGCCCTCCAAAATGAGGCGATCGAGGTGGTATGTTTTTCCACTTGATTCCATTTTCAAGGCATGTCGAATGAATCGTTGACTGTAGTCTCTCTGAATTGAAAATCTTCGTTAGCTCTGATAATTCATTTTTTGCGCCAACAAAATTCGTGGCATTATCACAAAATATCGTATGGCAAAGGCCTCGCCTGCCTATAAACCTTTTTAAAGCATAAATGAATGCTTCGGATGACAAATCACCTACTACCTCTATATGTACGGCTTTAGTAGAGAAGCAAACAAATACTGCTAAATATGACTTAGTAGGAGTCTTACCTCTAACCTTGAAATGAGTTTTTATAGGTCCGCAAAAGTCTACTCCTGAATGATAGAAAAGTCGCGCTGGAGTTACCCTTTCCGGGGGCATGTTTCCCATCAGCTGATCAATAGATGTTGGCCTTGATCTAAAGCATTTGATGCATTTGATGATTACTTGTCGGGCTGCGTTTCCAACACCCAAGATCCAATATTGCTGTCTGGAAAGTGAAACTAGCGCCCTATGCGACGCGTGCATGTATTTTTGATGTAGATACGTTAAAATCATTTTAGTTATAATATTATTTTTTGGAATTAAGATTTGATGCTTGGCATCTGGCAAAATTGTTGCGTTTGCCAACCTCCCTCCAACCCGAATAAGTTTTGTTCTGACATCAAAATATGGAGAAAGAGATGATATATTTGATTTTCTGCTTACGGAATTATTCTCTTCCAAAGCACGATAGTCCTCTGGAAACGACACCTTTTGTGTGTACACAAGTAACCAACTGGTTCCTTCTTTTAGTTCTTCAAGAGTTAACTGACCTGTGTTTCTCAGTACCCTTGGTTTTCTTGAATTGTTAACGAATCTAAAGCAAAATGAGAATATTTTTGTTAACGTAAAAAATGAATTCCTATGTTTGATATTTCCGAAAAAATTGGGATCGCCTTTTATGGATGTTGTTAGAACCGATTTCTTTTTACGGCGTTCTGGAATCGAATCTGGTAGAGTGTAATTTTTAGCCCAAATATTTTCACCATCTCTAAGAAATTTAGGACCCTCGAACCATATTGATGATGCTAAAAGTGCTTCTAGGCTTGATCCTCTGGATACTAAATCGGCAGGATTGAGGTCGCCTTTGATATATTGCCACTGATGGAACTCTGAAGCTGATTGGATTTTTGCTACTCTATTCGCAACATATGTTTCCCATGTATAAGAAGGTGATTTTAGCCAGGCTAATACTGTTGTTGAGTCTGTGTAAAAACATACTTTATCAATTTTCTTTGGCAGTATTTGGATAATCCTTTCTACTAATTCCACCATTAGTACTGCTGCTTGTAATTCTAGGCGAGCAATACTCACAGTTTTTAATGGTGCAACTCGTAATTTAGAACAGAGAAGCTGGCAAAGGTTTTCGTTGCTTTCATCAGTTGACTTTAAGTACACGCATGATCCATATGCGCCTAAACTGCTGTCGGAAAAAGCATGAAGTTCAATTATCCTAGCCGATGGACGCAGCACGTATCGTGGAATGCTTGTCTTTTTCATGTTTGAAAATTGATCAAGGTAATTAATCCATTTTTGAGCTTGTTCGATTGGAAGAGTTTCATCCCAAGCCAACTTGGTTTTCCACAACTCTTGTAGGAAAAGTTTGCCAAGAAGAATCACTGGCCCGACTAGACCTAGAGGGTCAAAAAGTCGTGCAAGATCAGCCAGCACCGTCCGCTTCGATATTTGAGTGTTCAGCTTAATTACTTTTTCTTCATTGAAGCTAAATTTAAAGACATCTTGCGAGGGATCCCATATTAATCCCAATGTTTTTATCACCTCGGAATGATGAAAGGTAACTAACTTCTCTCTATCTTCGGGCGAGGTTCCTTCTAAAATCATTGAACTATTTGAGCAAAACTTTTTCAATTCAAAATTACCTGCCTTGAGTAAGCAAATTGTCTCATTTAGCAATGCTTGCATCCTCAATAGTCTCTGATCCAGCTAAACAATCATCCACATACACATTATTTTTAATGACTTCAGCTGATCTGTGAAAGACTTCTTTATTGTCTTCTGCTAGCTTCACAAGACATCTAGTTGCTAGGTAAGAAGCAGACGCTGTTCCATAAGTGACGGTGTTCAACTGGTACAACTGCAATGGGGTGTCAGGATTTGATCCCCAAAAGATAAGTTGAAAGGGTCGATCTTCCTGGCTTACTAAAACCTGACGATACATCTTAGCTATGTCTCCCGTAAAGACATATTTATGTGTCCTGAACTTCAAAACTATTGAAAATAAGTCTGGTTGTACAGTTGGACCGACCATGAGTATATCATTGAGTGAATGGCCAGATGTTGTCTTTGCTGACGCATCGAAAACCACCCGCAGCTTTGTTGATGAACTTTCGGCCTTCATGACGCAATGATGAGGTATGACGTAATGTGTTTCTGGAATTTCGTCTTTAGAAATGAGTGTCATGAAACTAATGTATGATTCTTTAAGCTTGTCGTCTTTGCTTAATTTGTTTTCTAATGAAAGAAACCTTCTTCTTGCCATATGGAGGGAGTCTCCTAACATTATCCTTGGATCCTCCTTAAACGGTAATTTTACGACGAATTTACCTTTGGAATTTAGTGTCGTATTTTCTTTGAAATGCTTCTCACACTGGTGTTCTTCATCGCTCACGGTGTTAATGGGAGTTTCATGGCTTTCGGTTTCCCAAAATGAACGCACAAGTTTGTCCAACGATGACAAGGAAGGCTTCGTCGCTATGTGACAATGCGCAGTGGTGTTTGGAGCTGGAGCGCTTCCTGCTACGATCCATCCTAACTTTGTGTTCCGCAGAATTGGCAAATCGTTTGACAACCTGTACTCTCCCGGTTGCAACAAGTCAAAGAACAGTTCAGCTCCTAAGAGCATGTCGATTTGATGCTTGGATCTGAAGAACGAAGGATCTGCTAACTGAATTTTAGTTGGAAGCTCCCACTGAGACAAGTCGATTTCTCCGCTGAACTGGTAATCACTTATACGAGACATTACGTTTGCCTTTATCGTTGCTTTGAATGATGATGCTCTGGACTCAAATGATATTGAGGCCACAAACTCCGACTTGCACTCCTGCGCACCTATTCCACTGATTGGAGTATCCATGTGACGTTTCTTGATTCCCAATTGATGTAAAAATGATTTCGTCACAAAGTGGAGCTGGGAACCAGAGTCAAGAAGAGCTCTGCATGGGATTCGAGTACCGTATGAAGAAATCACATTGACCACAGCCGTAGCCAGATGAACATGACGTTTTTTAGTTCTTATTTCCGTTGCTGCATTGTTTACTGATGGATTTTGGGGCTGTGGGACTTTATTTGCTTTACCTTTCTCACCCCACTGATGTGTAGATGAGTTGTCGAAGCTCTGCTGTGGTGGAGGAAGTTCTTGCTGTCGTCTCTGCTGGTGAAGCAATGTATTGTGGCTCATGTTGCATTTTTGGCATCTTCGGGACTGGCATGATTGGGAAAAGTGGCCCTTCTTCAGACAGTTTCTGCATAACATCAGTCTTTGAACAGCCTTCCCTCGGTCCACATCTGAAAGAGACAAAAATTTAGTGCAATTATAAATAGCATGCTTACTTGAACTGCAATAATTGCAAGTAGGTGATGGGTCCTGGCCAAACTTGGAGGCGACGCCGCGCGTGGGCTTCTTTCCATCATCATGGCTGCTGATGGCCTCTAAACTCTGGAACTTCCTCCTGTCATCACAGCTACTGATGGCTTCTAGAGTTTGGAACCTTGATTCGACAAACTTCAGGAACTCTTCAATGGTGGGGCTGCTTCTCGGGTCGCTCATGGAGAATTCAAATTGTTCCCTGCTCTCTCTATCCAGTTTTTGCAAGAGAAGATGGACCACGATTGGATCCCAACTTGCAGTGTCAACGTTAAGATTTGTGATCACCTGCAGGCACTCCTTTGTATTGTCGTGGAGCTTTCTGAGGCTCGAACTTGTTGCTGTGGTAACTAGCTGCACTAAGAGTTTGTTTAGTTGAGCTGTCAGCAGCAATCTTTTGTTACTAAAACGTTTAACAAGCACGTTCCATGCTACTTCATAATTACTATCCGTTGGTTTGAAGTTTTGAATTAGTTCCAAAGCCTTTCCAGTTACGTTGGCTCGCAGGAAATAAAGTTTTTGTGCTGGCGGAATTGGCTGGTCATGAATCATCTGCTTGAATAAGTCATGGAACTGCAACCAGTTCAAGTATTCACCATCAAACTTGGGAAGCTCTATTTTTGGTAGCTTCATCATTATGTTCAACGTCTTTGTCTCACTGTTCTTTTCTTGAAGTTTGGAAGTGTCGGCGTACAAGTTCAGCAATGTCACCTCCACTCTTTCCTGCAAATCAAAGTACTCTTCCACGTCGTCAGCAGTGGTTTCGTCCTCTAGTTTGCGATACAAGCACGTGATTTCTTCCCAATTCTGTTCAATACTTCTTGCCCTTATTTGACAGAATTGGTCACTTCTTTGTCTTGATGCTTCTTCTATCGACTTGTTAAGTGACCTCTTTAATATATTGACTAAGAGGCCAAACATTTGCTTGTTGCTCATGTACGCTTTAGGCGTGGTAGGCTGTTGTTGTCCTAGTGCTCTGGGCTCTGTACAAAATCCCATCTTATATTTCGGAATTGCACCTTGCTCTTGTGTCTTTCCTATGGGCTTAAGGGGTACTTCCGATCTTGTTGAATTATCTTCTACAGTACTGCTTTCGGTAGACCCTTTATCCTCCTTTTGAGTTTCGCCTTGTACCGAAAACCTAGCTGGAACAAATTCCTTATGGGAATCATCTTTCTCTTTGATTTCCTGAATTCGGCGAACCACATCGATTCGCATGCGTTCTGCTGCCTTTCGCACCGACTCGTAATAATCCCTCCTAAAATAAGGGTTATAAAGTTGGTCGGAACATTTGTCACGGATTTCAGTATCCCTCTTGTCAAAGTTTTCCCATTGACATTCTAGCTTTTCTTTTATCTTGTTGAGATAATCTAGAGTCTTCCTGTTGGGACTATCTTTATTGTAATTTCGGACAATTGTGCAAATTACTTCCCCCAACTCTTCGTCTCCATCTTGACCAATACTTTCACTTTCTGCCATATTTAACACTTCACTTGACTTTAATTATTGTAAACTTCACACTTTTTTATAATTGATTATTTACAGGTAAATTAACTTATTTACAGGCCAACAAACTTTTTTGATGTGTGTCCTGTCACGGTCGCCAATGTTTAAAGATACAAGGTTTAATTAAAACAAGCAACGTGAAAGACAAACTACTTTGAAAATAAAGTGAAAATTTAAATGAAGAAGACCGAACGCTTCAAAAGTAGATGCACAACTATATTTTATTTTTGCAATTTTCAGATAACCTGCGAAATACGAATCTTAATCTAAGCGTGAGAATGACAATTTTGAAATGCAATATGAATCTTAGTCTAAGCGCGAGAATAACAATTTGAAATAGAATACGTATGAATATTAATCTAAGCGTGCGAACAGAGATAATGCTTTATGGAACACGAGATGCTTGAACTGCTAATTTATCGTCTGGTCACACGCTTGGAAGAATATGTTTTGAACAATATCGAATTTTGGCTATGAAAAATGAAACTTAAACAAGCGACAATAGAAAAATAATCTAAAAGCAAAAATGAAATGAACTTTTTCAAGTTAAGACAAAACTTAACTTTTTAGGGACACCCGTGGAGACTGAAACCTACTTAACTTTTCCCTATACTTAACTTTTGCGCGTGTTAACTTTTTCGAGTTTTTACTGCATTAACTTTTTCTCAATTTTTTTGTTTTTTAGGCTTTTTTTTTAGTGAATTTCCTATAGTGGAATTTCCAAAAAAAAAAAAAACTTTTTTCCTTATAGTATTATTAAATTCCTCTCAAAAAAATATTCTTTAAGGTTTCTTAGGCTTTTTGCACAAAAATGGCTTTTTACGCTTTCTTTGAAAATGTTTGTCTTAATTAATTTTTTGCCTTCAATATCATCTTGCTAAGTTAAGCGAGGATATTTTTACATACAAAGGCACCACGAGGCTTCTATTTGTTTGAAAACAATTCCTTTGCACTGTGTTTTTAAACTCTCTTTATATCCTTCTTTCACTGTGGTTACTGTGGTTTATATTGTAAACCAAAAAGAAGTCATATATTAGAATAGGTTTTACCTTATCTTAAGTATTTTCTGACATATGCCCAGGACTCAGTAACGGTTTAAGGATTGCGGATAGTACATACTTTTGCCTTAGTAAAGACTGTCCTAATTTGTTTATTGAGAACAAATATGTTCTTAAAATATCTGCTTACGAGTAGATACTTAGTTTTGAAATGCAATGAAATTGGGCTATCATTTATTTTTGGTTTAATAACTTACTTTGTTTTGCCGTAGGGTAGTGTCCCCTTCTGCCTCCACTTTTTAAAATAGTTTTCCACTTTAAATAGCTTTTCTTTAATCTTAAGAACGGTCGTGAATAACTAATACAGTGGCATCACTGGCATAGTGAGTGAATCTAGGTTTATTTAAGGTCAAAGTCCTCAAGATATACATTAGATATTATTAGATGTTAGATATTTTTATTTCTCGATTAATTAATTCAATACATAAAATGTTAACATTGTAATTACTTAAATTAGAATGAGTAGAGAAATAATAATGACATTTTATATTTAAAAAGAAAAAATAGAATTAAATGCCACTTCAAAAGGCTTAACAAATATAAATTATAATAATGGGTGGGGTAACCCTTAAGTGTAGCTAACACTAACGAAGAAAAGAAAATGCAATTAAAAAAAAATGAAATTTATACTAAAGCAGGACAAATTGAAGAAGAGTACAAATTTAAATGAAATTATCAAACCAGAAAAAATTAAATCAAGAAAAAAAACTATAAAAACAACGAAAAGGAAAATTCATTTCACCAGAATACCAGAAATGCCTATGCTTGAACACCAAGAAGCGATTCCATATTAACTGGATTTATACTTAACAGCCAATGTTTTAGATGACTTGCAAACATAGCTGGTAGCCTTAGTGTCCTGATTGAAAGCGGAAGCTTGTTAAATAAGCGACATGAAGCCACAGTGAAGAAATTTCGAAAAGCTGTGGTTCTAAAACTAGGCACATTGACAAGATTCATGACATTACCACGCAAATTATGATTGTCAAGTATTCTAAAATTTAGATTACCTGATCTGATGAAAAATATCTTTAGTACCTTAAAACAGTACAAATGACGTACAGGTAGAATTTTCAAATCTTGAAATAATGGAAAACTATGATGCATACGATTTTTCCCGCAAAGTTTTCTTATAATATGTTTTTGTAAAATCAGTAAAGGGTCAATTTTGTTGAAATAAACTCCTTCCCAGCAACAAATTCCATACTACAATTTGGAGTCAAAGATACCGTAATAAATTATCTTTAAAAGGTTAGGAGAGCAAACACTACGCAAGTAAAAAAAAATTTCTCAGAGTAGCACGAAAATATTGTCTCAAAGCATCAGTGTGGCTAGCAAAACACATCTTAGAGTCAATGATGAGCCCTAAATATTTAAAGTTATCAACTTTCTCGACTCGAAAACAATTTTTGTTGCAATTTATACTGCTACAAGAGCAGCTCGAAAGTTTAAACTTTTGACATTCAGGTGCGTGGTAGAAAAAATCAGCCTCCAAATTACTATGTGCTGACAGATTGAAAAACATAACTTTTGTTTTAGAACTTATCACCAACTTATGTTCTGCAAACCAGATTCATAATAAATTCAAATCATAATTTATGTCAGAAATTAAATTTAATATACTGTCTGAGCCATAAGCACAACCGACATCATCTTCAAAAGCTGTAAGTATGCCTCTGAAACGTATCTCAAAAAGAGAGTTGATGTAAACTAGAAACAGAATGGGCCCCAAGACAGAGCCTTGGGGTACCCCCAGATTTATAAACCTAGTTTCACTTCTGATCTCATCAATTTTCCCTCTTTGAGGTCTATTAGACAGATAAGATTTGAACCAGTCCGACATGAAACCTCGAAAACCAGCTTTATCAAGCTTTCCAAGCAAGATTCCATGGTCAACCATGTCAAAAGCTTTAGCAATATCTACGAAAAGACCAGCTGTTAACTTTTTACTATCTAGGTTATTAAGTATTTGCGAACAGAAATGTAAAAGAGCTTTTTCCGTAGATTTACCTTATTGAAAACCATATTGGTCGAACTGAAAAAGTTAGTATTATTTAAAAATAAAACAACTCTATGTTTTACTGCTTTTTCAAAAATTTTGTTAAACGAAGGAAGAAGCGAGATGGGTCTGTAAGTGCTTATATCCTCAGCCGCCCATTTTTTAAAAAGTGGCATGATATCCGCGCTTTTAAGCGCTTCAGGAAACTCAACAAAATACTTTTATTAAAGATATGTGCTAAGACATCTGCTATGCCGCAATATTTTTTATCACAATTTGATACGCCATCAAAACCTCTAGAGTTAGAATTTTTTAAGGTACCAATCATTTTTAAGAGCTCAAAACCTGTTATAGAATCAAAAAAAAAAAAACTTTCCTGAGAAGATTCTCTTACATTATTCAAGCAACTACATAGTTTACAAATTGGCAAGGTTGGATCGGGCTTCAAGGATTCAGCAATAGTAGCAAAGTAGTTATTAAAATTATCGGCTATGACTTATCCGAAATTACTGAATTGTCAACATTGATACAATATAAAAAGACCATTTTGAAGAAGAGGATTTATTCAATATACTATTAACTATTTGCCATTCACTACGAAGGTTACCTTTGGCTAAATTAAATCTATTGCGGTAAAAACTGTCACGACATAGTGGAATACCATATCCCTTTTTAGCTCCGAACACAGTTTCTTATATCTTTTTTTAAAATTACGATTCTGTGGATGTGCTGCACACTTTACTCTGAGCTTATTCTTATAAATAACTTTTTTTTAATAAAGAGGTGGAATCCAAGGCTTTAGCCTCTTTAATGGTTTTATTAAAAATACCTTGTTGGTAGAAATCTTAATGTGCTTAGAAAGAGTTCCTATGTAAAGGTCGTACGAATTAGAAGCACTGTTTTCTGAGTAAACATCTTCCCAAAGCTCAAAACAGAGAAGGTTCAATTATCGAGCATTGTGGTAGACCTGAACACACTGGGAAATGTTCGAGCGCTCGGGCTGGTAGCATAACTTCGTCTCAGAACTTGGTTGTTTAATATCATCTTAAGAACAGTGTCAAATAGTGGGTAACATAATATTTTAGCGTGCTGCCACATGCAATACTTCTAGGTCACATGCTATGCAATCATCTTTTTGGCATTCGTTTTCTCATCTGAACCTTTTGAAACTTTATACAGGCGGTAGCCAATGTAGCAATGCTTTTTTATATTCCATTTTCGTATGGCTACAGTAAAATCACGTCGATCACATCCAAAATCTTTTAACAATCAGAATCGTACATCAACTATTAAGGTCCCTTATCTCATTATCTCAATCAACTTTGTTCCACATCAAAACCAAAAATTTATGACGAAATAGAAAAGACGGCTACCATAAAAAATCGAATTTCAGTTAAAAATCTGAATCAATCTACCAACTTTCCCATGAAGTTAAAAATTTCTCCCTGAAAACAAATGAAAATGTTTTAATTGAGATATTTCCCGTATTCCAATTCCCTAATATATTCATTAACCACCAGGTACATGCAACAAGATCGCTCGAACAACAACGATGACATCCGCAGTTTGCCCGATAAAAGATTTTATATTGACAACCAACTACAGATTCGAATAATAATTAGTAAATCAATCTCTTATCTCTATTGGTCTCTATGCCTTACAAAAATCAATTCCTAATAAATTACTTAATCCGTCATTTTGCTTGTTGTCCCCAGTAGTATCTATAGCCGTTGCAAGGAAAAGAAAGTTCATTAATTTCTAAATGTCACCACCTAATTTATCTGATACACCTCCCCCTTGATTGGGTTACGCGAGACGGCGACGGTAACTTGATTTCAATAATTTTCTACTTGAAATGTTAATCAACTTAAAAGTTATCTAATGAACTCATTAAGAGGCCTACAAACAATGGCATCGCCCGGTTGGTCTCGGCGAATGCCTGAAACCAAAAAATAATTAAATTCAAAACAATTAGTCACAACACGCATAGCTACCAGCGTTTCCGAACGTTTTGCCTAAGCGACTGCAACAAATGCGTGCAACGTGAGATGCAAATGAGGCGAGATGCAGTGCGGCATGGTATTAGGTATTCTTGAATCTCCAACGGAGCTGATTGTTATCGGTGATGAAAACAAAGGTTGTTTAATATTTTTCTTTTTTTCTCCGATTAAAATCCGCCGAGAGACATGCGTTTAATTGAGTTGACGTCGGTTATCGTATCGGTTGAATGGGCAGATAAATGCTACCAGTATAATTGTGGTCTAATAATCTTGCTACCAGATTATCGGAAAGACACAGAAAATGCATTGGAATGGAGCCCTTTTGCTACTAGTTTGGTGGCACTTGGATGTGGAGCGCTCTGGAAAGTATTCAAATGACAGCAATCAGTGTCAGCATTAATTTATTTATTATCTGCGATACATATGAAATTGAATTAACTTTAAAAAAAAACAAGATTCTATTGATTTAAATATGGTGTCCTATTTACTGGAGCGTCAGATACGAGTATGTATGTATCGCAGGCCTCTGGCGCCTAATGTTCGTGGAACATAACAGAAGTATATAGCAAAGAGTAGATAAGAACAAACTACCCGTTGATATCCAACTTTGACCTTTACCTACTCACTGAGTACCTCGACTGAGATTGGGTTTTAATGGCCAGAAACAAAAAATGGAAGAAACAGTCGAAATAGACCACTGTGTCCGGACCCTTTTCGTCTCCTCCCCCTTTTTCTCTGGCGTAGTGCTATTATTTTGTCTGTTTCTCTTAATACCCCAGAGCTGGCAGTTTTGCCATAAACAGAATGCATTTTGTGTGTAAGTAGCTAACGTGCAATCCACTACGCCATTGACACTCTTCTAATGGCCTGAAAGAGGGAGTCATTCTCCCTGGAGCCAGGCGACAGCTGAGTAATTCTCCAGATTGAATAAACAGGAGTGCCTACAATACCAGTCAGGTTGAACTACATAATAGATCAGACATTCGCTTTGCCTTTCGTTTTGCAGCATTTTAAAGCGAACGTTTGTTCAAAAGGTTCAAAACATACCCAAACCTTAATATTGCTGACACACCTCGCAATGAAATAAAGAATACGAAGTCGAAATCTGTACTTGACAAGTTTGGACCTTCTACAGCACTCTTGTTGCCGAACAACAAGCGGAGCCCTCCACCGTGTAAGAAGTTCGATCGATAGACAACTGTAGCAGCAACTGTGACATTATGTGAGTTTGAAGTGCAATTTTGATTGGGCAGGTCAATGCCAAAAAAAATTCAAACTAGTCGTCTGGGACGCGAATTTGGATCAGCAGCATATCAATCAGATTGGTCACAGTGTTATTGATGGGAGGCACTTCTCCAGTATTTTACGTTTAAGCACCTTCCGAGCATTGACCTTTGTCTCAGACTACACCTTGGTGGATGTCGCTTCTGCAGCCATTGAAAGAAGAAGAGTACAAGGGAGACAAATGAGTACTGTGCCGTAATTGCGCTTAACATCAAGAAGGCTATTAATTCAGCAAGTTGGTCATGTATAATGGACTCTCTTGAAATAATCAATACGCCAAGCTATATACTTAGGGTAGCATGGAACTCCTCTAGGAATACGAAGCTAAGGTATGTAAGCGACGAAGATACCGACCTCTATAATGTGTCGGAAGGCGCTCCACAAGAGTCAGAGCCATCAAGAACGAAAGTCATATCCTTCACGGACGACATCGTTGCGAAACACGTTCAGTAGGTAGAATCAGCAACAAATGAAGTAATCTCAAAAATGAAAACACGGTTGTAGATAGCAGGCTTGGATTTAGCGGAGCAGATGGCGGAAGCAGTTCTAAGACCAGTCACAAAGCAGTAAAATATACGAACGTTCACGTAGGAAACCAAGTGGTTAAATCTAAACAGATGGTCAAATACTTAGGTGTAATGATAGACAATAGGCTGAACTTTAAGCCGCACCTTGAGTATGTCGAAAAAAAAGCGTTTATACTACAATCACTGCTAGCAAGTATACTGCCAAACGTCGGTGAACCCAAATAAAGTCGTAGAATCTTATTGTCCAGAGTAGTAAGCTCAGCACTACTATAGGCATCTCCAGTCTGGGCTAATGCTTTGGCAACAAAATAATCCAAGCAGAAACTATGAACTTTCTATAGACTCAACGCAATTTGCGCATATAGAACAGTGTCAGAAGAAGCGGCATGTTTTAGCTGGGATGGTACCCATTAATATGTGGCGCCGTGGCGTAAGTGGTTAGTGTGTCGGATCACTGCGCGTGAGGTTCCGAGTTCGAGTCCTAGAAAACACCAAAAGGTTTTTTCACGGTCCCACTTCTCGCGAACGTCTGACAAACATCCAAGCACTGCACTACGGCACTAAACTGTAGGTCCCTTCCATTCGTGTGAAAAATATAACGCACACAATATGAGTGGTTGCGAGAAGCTAGGTCCTGGCACTTAAAGAGCTGTTGCGCCAAATATTTATTTATTTATTTTACCCATTAATATCCTGGCCGACGAGATGAAACGAGTGTACAACTAGAAACTCGCAAATCGACAGAATGGAGGAGCTATTGAATTAGAAGAAAGGGCGGTATGGATGGCAAAGTGGCAAAACCGATAGGAAGATGGTCACACAAACTCATCCCCAACATAGAAATGAGAAGGAAGGTAGGAGACATGCAGATTATTGTCGATATGATACAATCGGAAGAGATCTGAAGCAAAGTAAATGGAAGGTGGAATTCAGAAGAGTTGAGTGCCTAAGAATAGAAAACGGTGAAGATGAGAGCAGAGTCTCAAAGGCTAACCAGCCCCGCGACGTAATACTGAATGGCATTCTCGCGGGGAGAGAGGTAGAAGTATGTAAAGTGTGGATTAATACGTAGGCGCATTCCTGGCATCGATTATTCAGGTTTACGAATCGTACACGCTCGTAGACCGGGCTCCTAATATCTTTCGAAGATTACCACATCCCTTAGTGCAAAAGAAAAAACCGCTTTGTTGTTGCCAAGGAACGTAAGCGGACATCGTGAACGTCACTTCATTACTGAAGTGTTATTTGATATTTAGAGCCTTCACTGATTGAGTGTCTCTTAAGCTGAAGAAATCTTCTGCTGCCCACGTCAAGCACAGATGACGAATGGGGGTTATAAAAAAATTTCTTCTAGCAATTGTCTGTCTGGTTTGTATGAGAGTCCTGCTAAGAAAGTACAGCTGTGAATTGTACGAGATATGCTGTACCGACTCAGTCTTAGCTGTTGAAGCTCCGTTGGCTAAGAAAGTCTACGCACTCACACCGAAGGGAGGGCGCGGTAAGCTCAACTTCAAAAGTTGGAAAGGAACTCCACGAATTTGGCTAGAAAACAAGACTAGAGAGGAGTATTTGATGAGGCCGAAGTCTATAAGTAGCTGTGTCTACAGAAAATAAGCAAGTTTGTACAGTATCTTATACAAACTTCTCCTGATTTTAATAAAGCAAAAGTCTTTAATTTCGAGGGCAGTTACTTATGTAAAATATTGACGTTTTTCTAACATTTCTTTACCTTCCTGGTTTACGAACATAAATCTTGTCAGTCCTCGAGGTGCATCAAAAACGCTTACGCGTCAAAGAGACATGAATTCGTCTTCAATTGTTTCGCGTCACATTTTCTAAGTGCAGTCTTCTGCCTGACTGGGTGAGTCGATTTCAATGCAAATTTGTCTTTCTTTACCTTCGTACCGATCCTTTGTAAATTTATCCTCTGTTGTTTATTGCCTATAGGTACTTGACTCGCTCTCCAATATATGCAGCTCACAGTGGCAGTGACAGTGATGCTGATATTCCAGAGAAGTATTGATTTGGCGTTAGAGTCAAACTTCCGCAGCTAAGTTATTGTACTGAATCCAGCTGTCTCCTCAGTTTTTAAAAGCATTCCCAATGTAGTCTTAGCTTTCCTGATTCTGCTACCCGTTCGATACTGCCATCGACTCACACCACGTTTCCTAGATATTGAAAATTGTAAATTTTTTCGACCCGCTGACCAACAATGTGGATTTGAAGTTGAATTTGAAAAGCCTAAAGATTTTGTTTCTCGTCATTTAGTCCGTTATACTGTGTGCAGGCAAAAATCGTCATCGTAGTGTAGATGTCTGACACAAGATACTTACTTACTTATATCCTTTAACCCCTCGGGGGGCATAAGGCGTCAACCACGCCTGCGCGCCATCGTGTTCGGAGTTCTGCAACGCGTTTGAGCTGCCTCCAACTCATTCCTAAAGAGCTCGATTCCTCCTCAACTTTCTGCGCCACGTTTGCCTAGGGCGTCCCGCTATTCTGCCTGCCTGGGTGAGCGGATTCCACTGCATGGCGTATTTCGCAATGGAGTTGTCTTCGCGCCGTAGGGTGTGTCTAATCCATTGCCACTTTCTTCTTCGTATAGTAATGCTTATAGGTTCTTGGCCCGTTCTCAGATAAAGTTGTTCGTTGGAGATGCGGTTCGGCCAAAAAATCCTCAAGATGATTCTTAAACATTTGTTTACGAAGACTTGCAGCTTGCGTGTGTTAATGGTGTCCACCTTCCAGGTACTGCACCCATAAAGCAGCACTGATTCTACGTTGGAGCGGAACAGTCGTAGCTTGGTTCTTAAGCTAATAACATTGCTTCTCCAGATTTTGGACAGCATTCCGAACGCAGCTTTAGCCTTCCCGATTCTGGTGCACATATCCAGTTCGGTGCCACCGCGGTTAGCCGAGAAGACACTTCCTAAATATAGAAAGTTATCAACTTTCTCGACTTGCTTTCCGGCAATGTTAAGTTGAGCGCGGGTATTGGAAGTACTCAGGGCTTTTGTTTTGGCTGTTTATTTTTAGCCCCACTTTGTTTGCCTCAGCTTCTAGATTTTGGGCCATCAAATGAAGATCCATTATCCCATGTGAAAGTAGACAAACATCGTCAGCGTAATCTAGGTGATTAAGGTAAGATGTCATAGTCCAACGAATTCCAGAATTAGCTTCCGTCAATGCTGCACGGAGTACATCGCTGATAACCACCAAGAACAATAGTGGGGACAGTATGCACCCTTGACGTACTCCACTTTGGACTTCAGTCGTACACAAACTTTAATAAAGTGTAGACGTGTTTCGGCTTCTCTTAAGACAGTGCTGATGTTTTAAGAAGAACATTTTACAGCGTGTAGAAAAGTAACGACTTATTGAAGGAGTAGGACTAGTGGAGCTCAACCCAGCGACGCTGGTTCGAGTCCCCACCAGCACCATTTTTTTTTTTTTTTTTTAATTAAAATAAATATCCAATGCCAAAGTGAAGTGTTTCCAATAAATAAAATCAGGTGATGGTATCGGGCGAGCGGTCCACGCTCCCAGTAGCGGGACCGGAAGAAGATACATCGGCTGATGATGAGTCAATTCAATCAGCCCACTCAGCAACGGTATCCACAGATGGTACGGCGAAGAGGAGAAGGAAGATAAATCCGACTCCCAATGTGGTAAAGCGCCTCTCTCTTTCAATTCCAGCTGAAAAGCTGCCAGTTGGAGTGAGGGGAGGGGCGCCAATGT
The DNA here is from genome assembly GCA_945910035.1 of Brachypalpus laphriformis. Lineage (NCBI taxonomy): Eukaryota > Metazoa > Arthropoda > Insecta > Diptera > Syrphidae > Brachypalpus > Brachypalpus laphriformis. Next base: position 255,127,112 of record OX246754.1, read on the forward strand.
CAACAACACTGGCAGCTAGAAAAATACGTACACGCAGCGACAAATTAAAGTACGTCTCCGATGGTGGGGAAGGCCGCTATATGGACGACAGCAACAGCTTTGCTTATCTGGCGACCTCTGAATCCGAAGATGAGGATGAAGAAATGGCTTGTTTAAATAAGAGCATAAGGCAGCTCGTAGAGAGAGTAAATATAATCAAGGCCAAGCAAATGGCCAGACGTGAAAGGGAGCGACAGCCGGAGCCCCAGCTTGAGCAGCAGCCAGCACAGGGCCAGCTGCAAAAAGAGAAACAGCCGCAACAACAACAGCAACAAAAATCACAGCCACAAGAAACGCTTCAGCTAAAGTCTCAGAGGCAGCCTAAGCCAAAGCAACAACTGCAGCAGCAACCACAACAGCAGCAAAAATTGCATCAAGCGCAACATCGACAAATGAAGCAGAAACAACATCACCAGCAGCAACAACAGCAGCAGCAACAACAGCAGCAACAACAACAACAGCAGCAGCAACCACAGCAGCAGCATCAACCACAGCAGCAGCAACAGCCAGAGCAGCAGCAGCAGCAACAACAACAACAACAACAACAGCAACAACAACAACAACAACAACAACAACAACAACAACAACAACAACAACAACAGCAACAACAACAACAACAACAGCAACAGCAACAGAAAACTAAGCAAACGGTTCCACCGATCAACACTTTCAAGATTGAGCTGAAGGACACGATTGAACTGTGTAAGTCGGCCATAGGCAACAATTTTTACGTAAAACGACTTAGCTTAGATAGGCATGCTATCCACTGCAATACAGTGGAGCAGCACCATAAAATAAAAAAACTGTTAAGGGATTCTACGACGGAGTTATTCTCCTTCACCCCGAAGGGGGAAAAGTTGCAAACTATGCTTCTGAAGGGGATGGAACCGTCTACCGAACCGGAAGAGCTCTTAAAGCTACTTAAAGAAAAAGAGTGCGATGGGCTCAGTTTCGTAGGAGTTAAGCCATTCATCACAGCTAAGGCCAAAAGGGAGAAACGGAAATTACCGTTCTTCCTGGTTCAGCTCTCACCCAACAGCAAACTGGATGGTCTAAGGAGTATCAAAGTCCTAGACTACCAGGTTGTCATCTGGGAAAAAGTAAAGAGGAGCGAAGGCATGATACAATGCGTTCGCTGCCAGAGGTTTGGGCACGCCGCGTCGAACTGCGATATGCAGCCTCGATGTGTGAAATGTGGAAAAGACCACAAAGCAGAGGAATGTGCGCTAGGTAGGGACGGCGCGACTGAAAAAAGTCAACTCTCGTGCGCGTTATGCAGGAACACGGGGCACACCGCAAACTATCGGGGTTGCCCTAAGTTCCAATACATTAAAAAAGTAAATCTGGCTCGCCAGCAAAGCGGAGAGTACCGGAGGCTGAACCTGATTTGTTGGCTATCTTGCTCTCTATCCAGGGGCAGATGGGCCAACTTCAACGACAAATTCAGGAGCAGGCGAAACGGGTGGACCAGATCTACGCGCTTCTGCCGGGCCTAACGCACCACCAATCGTAGTGGGTACGAACATGGCGGAGCAACCCTTAAAGATCCTTGCGGTGAATGTGAATTCACTGATTAGGATCGAACGTAGAGCCGTACTTTTCAAGTTGCTTGAGGACCATTCTCCCGATGTGCTTTTGGTTAGCGAAACTAAGCTTTCCCAGAAACACAAGTTGAGTCACAGTAGTTATAATATTATAAAAGAGACCGACCTAACTCTGTACAAGGAGAAGGTGTCGCGATCTTCATTAGAAAAGAGTTGCGTCATAAAGTAGTGTACTGCGGTGAAGTGCGTAGATTCCGGGAGCTGGAAGCATGTATCGTGTATATCCCTCTCCATAGTGGAAAGAGGATGTATATGGTTGCAGTCTATGCTCCTGAAGCTACTCAATCCACCTGTTTCATTTCAGAGCTCGAGATACTTTTTCGAATACTTAAGGCGGAAGAAAACTTTTATATTTTAGCCGGTGATTTAAACGCCAAACATAGAAATTGGGGAAATAACACACCGAATTCTAGAGGGAACCTGCTCTTCAATTGGTGGGGTCGGCACAGTGTTGATTATCGACTAGAGTTAAAAGCGACGGATAGTCCGTCGTATCCCAGAAGCGGATCTTATCTGGATCTAATGCTGTTCGACGTACGGTTACAACTGACCGACATGGACCGACAAACGATAAACTGCTTACACACTTTTGTGTATGACAGTGACCATTGCGGACTCAGTGCCGAAATAACGATTCCCAATGAAATTGCGGAATTGGAGGAGTTTGTCCAATTGCACGCCTACAATTACAGAAGAACGCGTTGGACTCGCTTCTCCAGACAGTTGAAGAGAGCACTCTCCTCGAACTTGCTCGACCTACCGTCTAATAGGAATCTGTCAAACGAGGAGATTGATAGATATCTAAAACAAATGGACGAGACAATAATACGAACGATGGACAGTACGATACCTCGGTATCAACACACTGACAACGTGGACATATACCGCAATGCAACGATTGACGCACTGCACGAACATAAAAGTAGACTGCTGTCGAGATTAAAAACCTTGTACAGACAGTTTACTGACAGACAGAACTCGGAGGAGGTTAGGACGCAGAAGTCGTTGATTAAAAATATCTCGCAATCAATTAAAGAAAATTACAGACTTTCTGTAAATTCGCACTGGGACAGGAAAATTCGGGCTGTAAAATCCAACAACCCGAGTATGTATGTATGATCTTTCGGAGGAATAATCAAAACGATCTTCCGCGTCTTAAAATCCCCCGAACCACGAACAATGTACAAGTACTATTGACAGCAGGTATAGATCCAGATAACGCAGCTGAGGATGACAATTTCTTTGTGATAGAAGATCCGCAGGAGAAGGTAGAGGCTATAGGAGCGACTTTCCAGGACGTGTATAAGGTGAATGATAGTGTTTGCCTGAACCACGACCTGGAAAATCGGGTCCTTATGCACAACTTCTACCTTCGAAATGACATGGAGCACTGGCGATCTGAGAACACTGGTTTCACCGTGTTCAATGAAAGATATATAGCAAACAATGCCGTCGCCGATGAAAGGGTACATCCCCCGTTCATTTCGAAGGCAGAGCTCCAAGCGATCTTCGAATCACTGAGAAAAAAGAAATCCATGGGAATCGATGGTATACCCAACATTGTGCTTAGACATCTTCCTCCAGAAGTGGTGAACTTTTACACAATCTTGTTTAATAATGCGCTGAATAATGCCCATTATCCAGCGCATTGGAAAACAGCGGTGGTGCAGCCCATTCCCAAAAGGGATAAAGATAGTTCCAATCCGGGGAATCTCCGGTCGATAAGTCTACTTCCGAACATCAGCAAGGTATTCGAAAAAGTGATCCATAGAGCCCTGACTAAGTGGGTTGAGGACATGCATATAATTCCGGATAACCAATTCGGTTTCAAGGTGGGGCATGATACCATACATGCCGCGTCTAAACTGGTATCGGATATCCAATGGAACAGAAGCAAGAAGCAATGCACGGGTGCCTGCCTGCTTGACTTGGAGAAGGCTTTCGATACCGTATGGTTAGAGGGACTCTTTTACAAGTTGAGCAGGCTTGGCATAAGTAAACCACTGCTGTACATACTTTATGACATGCTCACCAGTAAGAAGTTCATTGTGAAGAATGGCAATGTGACTTCTGCTGGAACTTTTGAAGTAAAAAATGGTCTGCAACAGGGCGCGGTTAATTCGCCGATCCTTTTCAATATTTACACGAGCGATCTCATAGGTTCACTTCACCATGCCATAGCGTACGCAGACGATTTGGTTGCGTACAGATCGGGGCCTAAGATCGAGGTAATTGCAATACTCTTGTAGCGTGACTTCGATAAGATCAAGAGATACTGCGACGACTGGAAGTTGAAGATTAACTTTCAGAAGTCAGAGACCATCCTGTTCAGAACGCCGCTGTCTGGGGCCTCTTGGGACACCAGAAAAAATTGGCGAAAGATCTCTATCGTGGGACAGCACGGACAGCCACTTGCGAGTCGAAGTGTAGTCAGATACTTTGGGGTCTGGCTAGATCAATATCTATATTTTAACAAACATATAGATGCTGCTCTGGCCAGAGCCAAAGTTGCTTTCGCCCTTAAAAAGAGGCTGTTTTATAGCAGCCAACTCGATGCAAGGGTGAAGGTAATCTGCTACATGGCCCTCATTCGGCCTATGCTCGCATATGGGTGTCCCGTGTGGTTCAACGTAGGGCCAAGCTTGTTGGAAAAGATGCGGGTGTTTGAGAGAGCTTGCCTTAGGGCTTGCCTTCGATTGTATAGAACACCAGAGTTTGAGTACATAAAATTCTATCCTAATGAGGCCCTGTATAACAGGGCGAATCTGATCAGAGTGGATAATTTCTTGATCAAGATGATTCGAAGGCACATTGCAAGAGCAATGACTTCGATGAATAGCCTGATCTTTGGGGCTTATTACCCCAACCATCTCTATCACGAGAGTGTGCGCCTTAACGGCTTTATCCCTCCAGAAGCGTTCCTATATCTTGATCAGAGAGGTCTGATCCAGGATAAGTTAGCGGTGCCGCTAATCTTCCACGTCGCCAGAACAGCTGTGGATAGGCGACTCAACTACGACCGAGACGTCGCACAGAGTAGTGAAGAGCGTCTCCGGTTCAGTAGAGCGGTTTCAGTCCGCGACATTGAAGACGTCAGTAGGCAGCATGACCAATTTTGGTGGCTTATTGAAGAAGAGGGAACGCCGTCGTCGTTTCCCCCTAATCCGGGTTAGCCTGTAACGGGACAGAGCGGGTCGTCTATTTACTTTCATGTAATAGCCATGGCCGGCTTACATAGTTTTAAGATAGTCTTAAGTTTGTATAATATAATAAAAAAAAAAAACAAATAGCACAGCACTTGGCTAAAAAAAAAAAAACAAAAAAAAAAAATCAAGCACAGCACTTGGCTTACAAAAAATTGTGTATTTAATTACACAAGGTAGTTAAGTTAGCTTAAGCTTATTTTTAAGATAGTTTATAAGTTTTATCTAATAGTTTTAGAAAGAAATAGTCCATTTACTAAGTTTTTTCTACGGTAAACATTTTTCTTAGTTTAATTTGTTAATTAATTAATTTACAATAAATAAATTTAGTTAGGTTATGTCGAAAGACATAGGTTAAGAGTTAAATTTAGCTTAGAGTGCCCGCATGGGGCCAGTAAGTTAGAATAAGTTAGTTAAGTTAATTAAGCTAGTTTTAAGCGTTTTTGTTAGCACGTAAGATATTATGAATTTAACCAATAAAATGCATTAAAAATGAAAAAAAAAAAATCGTCCGACACCTTACCATTGTGCACGACGTGACACTTGCCGCCCTCATATGTAGCCTTGATAATAGCTATAAGCTTTTCTGGAATGCCTCTCCTGCGCAAGGCCAACCAAATAGCATCTCGATTCAAGTTGTCGAAAACCTTCTCGAAGTCGTTAAACAGTAAATGTAGCGGAGACCTATACTCAACGCATTGTTCGATTATGATCCGTAAGGTGTTTATGTGGTCGATGCAGGAGGATCCAGCGCCAAAGCCTGCCTGTTCGACATCGAGAGTTGAATCTAAATGTTCTGTAATTCGTTCTAGAATTATTCTAGCTATTATTTTGGCTACAGCTGGAAGAACACATATACCTCTCCAGTTACCGCACTCCATCAAGTTACCCTTCTTTGGAAGCTTAATGATCATCCCCCTTTTCCACTCCTGTGGAAATTGTTCACTATCCCAAGCTCTCCGTATTAGCGGATGCAGCAAATCTGCTGATGTAATTGGCGCCGCTTGAAATAGCTCGGCAGGGATGCCATCAATACCCACCGCTTTGTTTTTCTTGACGGACTTGATTGCTGTTATTATTTCAGTTTTACTGGGAGGTACGGCACGAATTCGGGAACTTGTTGCTTCGAACTGCTCATTCCAATTCGAGATCATACCGCCATCGTCTATGTTATTTAGCACTGTAGCAAAATGTTCTCTCCATCTAGTGAGCTGATCCTCATCCGAAATCAGAAGGCTACCGTCTAGACTCTTCACTGGATGTTGTTTGGAGTTTCGACCACCAATGAGCTCCTTAGTGATGTAAACAGTCCTACTGTCGCACCTACTCGCTGCTTCTTCACCCCTTGAGGCCAGTGAGTTGACATATTGACGTTTGTCAAGTCTCACACTACGCTGCACTTCTTTCTTCTTCGCACGGTATTGGGCTTCAAGCTCGGTTCTCTCTACTGCTGAGGCCGCTGCAATCCGAGCCTTGATTGCTGTACGCTCATCGATCTGTCTCCAGGGTCTGTAGAAAGCCATGTGCGGTGGTGTTTCTGTTTTTTAACGACATTGGTGCGTGCCCCAGTCATAAAAGCATTTTTCACAGCACTCCAGTGGTCACCCATGTTATCTATGCTGCTGATTGCTTCTGCTTCTAAGGCAAGATGGTCCCTGAACTGTTGGCGCACTTGGGGAACCTTAAGCCTGTCGATATTAAACCTGGCGATGTTAAGTAGGTTTGAGCAGTTGCTGTTGACGGATGCAGTACGAAGGCGTAAATGAGCTACCATAAGATGGTGATCACGTTCCTGTCCTACGTCAGCTCCACGTCTGTTTCGGACGTCCAGGAGACAATTTCTAAAGCGGCGACTGATCGCAATGTGGTCGATCTGGTTGGATGTTCGTTGCCTATCAGTAGAGACCCAACTGATCTTATGGCAGGTGTTATGCTTAAACAGCGTACCTCCGATGACTAGGCGGTTGGTATTGCAGAAGTCCACAAACCGCTCACCATTGTCATTACGGTCTCCCACGCCGTGAACTCCCATCACGTGCTTAAGCATGGTGTTGTCGCCACCCACCTTGGCATTGAGATCCCCCATTACCATTACGATGACCCCATTAGGCGTTTGGTTGTAGGCGGCGCCTAAGTGGCTATAAAAATTATCCTTCTCATCCTCAGTCGCGTCTAGAGTCGGAGCATAACACTGTATGATGGTAGTTTTTCTAACTCTACTCTGGAACCTAGCCGTCAATATCCGGTCACTATGGGGTTTCCAGGATATGAGGCTACTACGTGCTGCTGGAGTTAGCATGAGTCCTACGCCAGAACTCCGTGCACTTCCAGCTGGTTTACCAGAGTAGAGCATCACAGTGCTTTTTGTTGGGGAGATGTATTCCCCAGCATCGTACCATCTTATCTCGCTCAGCCCTAAGATATCGATTTTATACCGTGCGAATTCGCGCTCCGATTGGAAGAATCTGGCGTTATAGGGCCCTTCCTTGAGTGAGTCTAGGAGGGTCTTAACGTTCCAGAATCCGATCGTTGTCCGTGTCCGATAGACAAAGGTCGTCAACAAATTATCCGTCCTTATCCGAGGCGATTGTTTCCGTTTCGGAGCAATAGTTTGTTTTACGGTTGCGGCTCGCTGGGCCACAGACCAACCGACACTTGGCGCAGGAAACTCGCCATTCGTCCTCTCCCGTTAGCAATTTCCGAAGAAATTCCCAGATGACACCACGAGGAGGTGGGAGTAGGGCTTACTAACAGAGCTGCTAGGTTTTCGGCTGCAGTGGCTCCTACTCGTTACTTAGCGGACCAGCACCTATCGGGAGATGCTGCCCCTACGAGGCCTTTGTTAGTCGTATGCACAAGATGTTACTGGCCATTTTACATTTTGGTTTCCTTCAGTCATTGCTGCTTGAAGTACATCGCGGATGGCGATTTAAGAACAACAGTGGCGGGAGTACACAATTATGTTGTATGCGACCTTCGACTTTAAAGTTCTCGGACAGCATTGTGCAGATTATGTATATTAATGCCTTCATATGCAGCGTTTATAATGACTCTATGCTTTTCAGGAATAGCACTCCTACACAATTCCAACCAAATAGCATCGTTGGTTGCATCACTAGCTTCCCATCCTGGTCCTTACGGAGTTTATGTTGGCTAAGCGGAAGGATGCCAGCACGAGGGAACACCTGTTCTGCATTGAAGCTTAAATCTAGATGTTCTCTATCTACCTATTACCTTGTTTGTCCTAAATACAATATACTCATACTTTAATATACATTCCACGTGCGTTCTCGCTAACCTCTGCCATATTAAATAGTTTAAGATCACCATAAGCCACATAATCGATCTCCAGCTGTCAGATGCATTCATTTAGTAAAGCCCTTCACCTTGACATCTTGTAACGAATTAAATCCACGCCTCACCCCACGAAATCCCAAGATAAGCCACAAAAAACCTACAGCATCCACGTAGATTTTTCATTTTCACCAACTATCTTAACAACCGTGCGCCATTCGGATACAAGATAAAAGTACCGATGCTGCTGCCCGCCCATTCCATCTAAAATTAATTAGCCAAGGTTTTTAATTTCTTATTAATTAAATCTGTCACATGAACCGAGGAGCAATGGTATACCGGTTTTGGAACGAGAGAGCACGCCATTTATCGGAACTAAGTCAATAACACTTAAGTGGTGGAAATTTAATTAGCTCAAATCAATCGGTTCGGATGTTAAGTGACTCGGTTTTGCGGTGTATATCGAATGAAATGGCACAAGCAATCTCATTTGAATAAAATCGATGAAATAAATTTCTCTCTAGCTTATGCGGAGCACTACCAGTGGTGTGTGTATAGGTTTATGCCTTTGTTTCGTCGATAAAAATGGGTGAGGCCCTCTCATCATCAGTTGTCGTCAAATCTATCGATAAAGTTATCCCTCAACAAAATTTGAAAGAAAATCAATAGATATGTTAGGGAGATGTACTCTTAAGAAGCTCTTAAGTATTTTAAATGGAAATTTCATTCAAAAGATACGTGTATTCGCTTGTGACACACGAGCTTTGATGTGTATTATTCTTCTCCTAATGGCTTCATCATTTTCAAATTTATTTAGCTTAACTTGTGGGAACAATGAAATGTTTTGAAATATACTATTGGCTTCAAGGTCAGCTGTGCGCGGTTGGGTGATTTATTCGAAATTATGCATACAAATCATTTCGTTATCAACGGATACAGATGATTGCGGGTATTTGTCATCCAATATCGATCCCAATACATAGGTCTTGAAGTAAAAGAGTAAATCAAAACATAACAATCCTCAAAGGGCTCAGAGAAATCATTAAGCAGATTGTAAACGAAATCATCCTATGTGTATAGTATGTGGATGCGATTGTGCAGTAGGCGCTGCACATAGAAAGTAAACAATGAGCACAGCAGCCGAGTTAGATCGAGCGTAAAGAGGTAAATTGGCGTTTGAGAAACAATTCTATTCCTGGAGCACATACAGACAATAAACAATGCGTTTGCCGACATGCAGGAATTTTTTTCTCTTTTTGTGGAGGCTTGTATATTGCTTTTAGTCTCTAGGATGTCTTTCTCCGTAGTTCTTCTCGAATTTTTTCCTTTCCATAGGTATTTGTCTAACTTACCTGGTGCACGAAATGATTGCGTGTCTATGCAATCGGATGGGATGACCCGCTGTGAATAGTGCAGGAGTTTGGAGAATCTGTATAGGAGCGGATTTACAGGAGGGAGAAATTTACGATTCCAACCAAGTAACGATGCCTATGCAGTGTATCTCTTGTACCTATAGATCTCAAACGGAAGCTGTCTGAGATAATTTTCAAATACTTTTGTTTATGCTGAGAAAGGAATCATGCTGAATATAGAACACATAGATACATACAAACATGAGCGCACATATGCACATTCACTCCATTTGCTTGGACTACAAACTACCTTTGAAGGTTTAACGTGGACGAATAAAGCATGTTAAGGCGGTACCTTAGACAAGAGCAGTCAATAGAGGTACCAGCGCCGAGTCATTTTATATCGTCCATCAATTCCTACTTTACACGGTGAACCCCGATTGCCGAGTACTCTGCTTTGAAATTGGATTCCAATCCCTTTGTCGGATTGTTACTTACTTACTTAAGTCTTTTCATCCCACGAGCGGTATAGGACGTCAAAAACGCCTGCGAACAATCTTGTTTGAAGTTCTGCAACGCGTTTAAGCTGCCTCTAACTAATTCTTAAAGATCGCAATTCCTCATTACCTTTTTCTGCGCAATGTCAAGTCAGTAACGACTCCACCGAGACACACTTTAGTAGGGTCCTATCCTCAGCAACTAAGGAGACTCCATATGAGATCTTAATCATGCCAGTCCTTCTTAACGGCGCTGAAACTTGGATGAATAAATATATCCTTGGTTGTTTTGAGCGAACAATTCTTTGTAAGATGTTCAGTCCTATTTGCGATGGTGAACTGTGCGAGCTGCAAAGGAAGCGGTTGCTTCCTTAGGCGCGAACAAGTGGAATGGGCTCTCAACCAATTTGGTGTACCCAAATGAAGGCAGTTAGCTACTAAGCTACAATTCAGTTAATAATATCCTTAAGGCGATGTAGTTGTTAGTGTGTGAACGTAAAAAGCAGTTCGTTCATATTCTGATTGGTCCTTATCATTGTAGTGAAAAGTTCACCAACAAAACCAGCAGTAAACTAGTACTGTTGCACACAAAATATTAAATATTCGTAACATTATGCCACATTTCGACTTGCTACATTGCGACGCCACCTGCTTTATAAATCAGAATAAACCCCCATGAAAATCACTCATAAAAGCCGTCATTATCTCGCACTTTAACGAAATAATTACACCTTCTGACTCATTGGCCACCCAGACATCAACATGAGGCGGTACTGTTTTGCGTTGTTGGAAATTAGTATTACTAAACATTCATCCCATCACCTCTGTGGAAAATGAAAATCTGCACGCGATGCTTCTATCTAAAATGCGTGCAAGGCTCCACTTTGTTCCCTTTGCGCTGATGATCCGAGATGAAACCTTGGCCTACACATTACCTTGCACACGATACCTGCAACAGCTTAAGACAAACATCCTATAAACTGCATTTTGCAGTTAATGTGGGCAGAGTAACATTTCTCCCCATCCTTCTCGCAAACAACTACAACCGAATATCATCTTGTACTACAAGACCTTCACGTTGGACCAGTCCGACTCGCATCTTGTGCAATTATAAAACGAACGCACAGATAATGCTCTTTTAATGTCCGTGTGCACCAGAAGACATAAGTACCGCCAACGTTCGTATTTGATTAACTAATTCACTTCAACTTTACTGGAGTCTTGATCTTTACCACACCAGAGTACCGAACGTGGTGCGTGGCCGTCGGTCGTGCCGTCAACTTTAAATGTACTTATCGTTGGAGAGCTGCCGACCAAAACTACCGAGTAATTAGCATCTTGGGCTACGGGTTCCATTTGACAAAAAACGATAAGGAAAGTGCTAGTAATACACGTAAATGGAGTTTTTAGTTCAAGATTCTTGCAGTTTCGCTGACCATTTTAGGAACGCCGAACACGCGTGAAGCACGTCGCATACCTTGGGCGGAGTAAGGAAATTTTTGCGTAGGCATGCTAATCAGTTTCTGCAGGTTTGGTTGCCGCCGCCGCCGCCGCCATACTCGAGTATCTGTTTGTTGTGTTTGCATAGCATTAAGATTGAAATACTTCGATAAACATCAGAGAGTTGTATATTTTATTTATGCTGAGTTATGTGTCTTTCAAGTCCCAGTGTGTTGGGGAAAGATACAAATCGCAGGCGAAAATTATGAGACACCTTCGGTTGTAGAAGTTGTCTCTATTTGGGTGGAGGTTTCGAATGCTACAGATAACTGATGTGACATCAGATGTGAGATAACTTTCTGTGGAAGAGATGATTGAAAATATGTTTTTTCCCAAATGTATCTCAAGGCTTTTGCAAGATTATAATTAGTAAAAATATGCATTTCCTAGAAATGTTCAGGTGATACAGTCAAGATCCTTTGACAAGTAAATACATTCTTACTAAAGAATGTACTGACGAAGGTATAGGGAAAATCGAAGTAAGTAATGTAGTCATCTTCGATCCATTGGACTTTACATATTTTGTAAAGAGGCGAAGATCTGCCATTATTAAAATAACTTTAGCAGTGATATTCCTCCAAGGTGGGCAAAATCGCATCATCACCTCCCCGTGGTACCCGCTGGATAGCTATCTGATAGTGAACTTACGATGAGCGTATGCTGAGTCTGACAATATATGGGTAGCTGAACACTTGGACCTGCGTAAGCACATCTGGGTGAACTTCAGCGCGCATATGTTTAACTGGACGAGGCATCACTTGTTGACCTGATCGGCTGAAATATGCGTCTCAGAAGTCTAACAAGAGGTCCTCAGAAGGAGGACGTGCGGCGGATGAATTCTCCCGATGAAATCAACGGTGACGTCTACAGACCAGCGGAAACCTTACCGGAGCTACTTCGACATATTTGAAGCTGAGGTCTGTAAGGATTTTCAATACTACGTCAGGGTATTGAACAAGAGATGGTGGCGGATGAACCCTTAATGGGCCAACGGCAGCACTCATATCCCCGAAGTGGGTTACTGACATCGGTGTATCCGGCCCCCCGTCCTAGGGGTTGCTAAAAAAGGATCTGGTTCTCCAGGTTGGGGGTTGTAAAAAGAACAACAATCTTCGTGTCTGCACGTGGAATGTTAGGTCCCTCTACAAACCACGTACTTACTACTTATGTCCTGTATCCCCTTGTGGGTCCTAGGGCCTCTACTACGCCTACGCGCCATCGTGTCTGAGTTCTCCCCAACTTTTCCCTAACTGCCGTGCCTCCTTCTCGACTGTTCTGCGCCATGTTTTCCGCGGACCGCCAGGTCTTCTGCCATCCTGAGTTAGAGGGTTCCATTGCATAGCATGGTTCGCTATGGAGCTGTCACCCTTTCGGAACGTGTGACCAATCCACTGCCACTTCCGCCGTTGGATAGTTGTGCCTATTGGTTCCTGACCCGTTCTCTCGTAAAGGTGTTCATTAGAGATACGATTGGGCCAGAAAATCCGTAAGATATTGCGCAGACACCTATTAACGAACGTTTGCAGCTTTCTGGTGATAGTAGTGGTCACTCTCCACGTGCTGCAACCATATAGCAGCACGGATTCAACGTTGGAGCGGAACAGTCTTATTTTGGTGGTCAAACTGATTGCATTGCTTCGCCATATTTTGGACAACATCCCGAACGCGGACTTTGCTTTGGCAATCCTGTTGGTTATATCGAGTTCGGTTCCACCATCGGTGGAGACAATACTCCCAAGATACTGAAAATCCTCTACTCTCTTTACCGGTTGTCCAGCAATGCATATTTGAGCCGATGAGTTAGTTCCAAGGCTGATGATTTTAGTTTTTGTCGTATTGATTTTCAGCCCGACGACACCTGCCTCCCTCTCCACATCTGCTGTCATTTGGTGGAGGTCCATAATTCTGTGGGAGAGTAAGCATACATCGTCTGCGTAGTCAAGATGTTTCAGTTGAGATGTAAGAGTCCATCGAATTCCTCCGTTTCCCGTCGACAAAGCTGCATGAAGCACATCGCTAATCACCAATAGGAATAATATTGGTGAGAGGATACAGCCTTGTCTTACCCCACTTTGGATCTCAAATTCCTCAGACAACCTCCCCCTGTGCAGAACGTGACATTTGGAGCCTTCATATGTAGCTTTGATAATAGCAATTAGTTTATCGGGAATGCCTCTCCTGCGTAAGGCACGCCAAATAAACTCCCTGTTGACACTATCGAAAGCCTTCTCAAAATCGATGAATAGCAGGTGCAGTGGCGATCGATATTCAACACACTGTTCGATGATAATCCGCAGGGTGTTGATGTGGTCGGCACAGGAGGATCCAGAGCGGAAACCTGCTTGTTCGGCATCGAGTGTGTCTTCGAGATGTTGTTTGATTCGCTCAAGGATGATTTTAGCTATTATCTTAGCTACAGCAGGCAGCACGCAGATACCCCTCCAGTTTCCGCACTCCAATAAATTTCCTTTCTTAGGAAGCTTGACGATCATTCCCTTTTTCCACTCGTTAGGAAAGCTCTCAGCTTCCCAAGCTCTGTCTATAAGTTCAGAAGTTCAGCCGATGTTGTTGGCGCTGCTCGTAAGAGCTCTGTTGGAATACCGTCAAGTCCTACCGCCTTGTTGGTTTTGAGTGCCTTGATCGCGGTAATGATCTCATCTTTACTGGGAGTCGTGGTGCGTATTCGGGAACTTCTCAACTCGGGCATCTCAGTCTGATTTGGGAGCATATCGCTAGCGAATAGACGGTTCAAAACCGTAGCAAAATGCTCTTTCCATCTCTTGAGCTGGTCCTCATCCGAAATGAGCAAGGAGCCGTCTAGGCTTTTCACTGGGTATTGGCTGGAGCTGCGACCACCTGTCAGCTCTTTCGTGATTCTGTAGACAGTCCTGCTGTCGCACCTCCGTGCAGCTTCTTCTGCTTCTGTAGCCAGTGCGTTGATGTAGTTGCGCTTGTCACGTCGTACGCTGCGCTGAACTTCTCTCATCTTCATGCGATATAGGGACTCTAGCTCGCTTCTCCCTGCTGCTGGGGTAGCTGCAACGCGAGCTTTTAGCTGTTTTCGTTCGTCAATCCTTCTCCAGGTATCCTCGGAAAGCCACGCCCTATGTCTTCCCTGCGATCGACCGACAATTCTTTCAGCACCAGATGTAAAAACATTTTTCACAGCACACCAATGGTCTTGGATGGTTGCGGGCATTGAGCTGCTGATTGCTTCCGCACCTTGCGAAAAGTGCTCCCTTAATTGTTGGCGCACTGAGGGATTACTAAGTCTATCGATGTTGAACCTGGGCATTCTTGTGTTGTCGTGGGATCTTCGAACTGCAGCAGTGCGTAGTTGGAGAGTAGCTATCATAAGATGGTGATCACGTACTATCCCCACATCTGCCCCTCGTCTGTTTCGGACGTCCAGGAGACTGCTTCTAAAGCGGCGGCTGATAACAAAATGGTCAATTTGGTTAGAGGTTGCTTGCCTGTCGTTGGAAACCCAGCTGACTTTGTGGCAGGTCTTGTGCTCAAACATGGTGCCACCTATCACAAGGCGGTTGGCATTGCAGAAATCCACAAACCTTTCGCCGTTGTCATTGCGGTTGCCTAGACCATGTTTCCCGATTACATGCTTGAGCCCTTCGTTGTCGTTGCCTACCTTGGCATTCAAATCCCCCATCACTGTGACAATGTCTCCATTTGGTGTTGTGTTGAAGACGGCGCTTAAGAGATTGTAGAAGCTCTCCTTTTCTCCCTCAGACGATCTATTCGTTGGGGCGTAACACTGTATGATGGTGACACGTCGTACTCTAGTCCGGAATCTGGCCGTCAAAATCCTATCACCATGAGGCTGCCAGGAAATTAGGCCCTTGCGTGCTGTTGTTGTTAGCAGTAGTCCGACTCCATATTCTCGCGGACTTCCGGATGGTCTTCCAGAATAGAGTAGTACAGTGTTGCGCGTTGGAGACTGGTACTCGCCCGCTTCTAACCATCTTACTCCACTTACCCCCAAAATGTCCAGTTTATATCGCATGAATTCCTTTTCCAGTTGGAGGAATCTGGCATTGTAAGGACCTTCTCTTCCCGAGTCGAGGAGCGTCTTTACATTCCAGAAACCTATCTTTGTCCGGGTACAATAGCCAAAAGTCGTCAACATGTGATCAGTCCTTATCCGAGGCATTTTTTTTTTTTTTTTTTTTTGTCGGGATAGGAAACACTCGACTGGAGCACTCAGACACAACTGGTCCATTGTACTGCCAGAGAGCAAACCCTGATTTACCCATTTTACTGGAATTTCCTTGACTTTCGAAGAAAGCCAAGCAAGCACTTCAGTGATGAGGAGCTTACAGTACCAGCACTCACCACATCCGCACCGAAGATCTGCCACCTGATACGAGCAAAGGCCGGACACTCACAGAGATAATGTTCCGCGGTGTCGTCGCTCTCTCCACAAGCGTCGCAGATTGTAGTGTCACTTAAGCCTAACACGTTAAGGTGCTTGGCAAAAGCGAAGTGGCCTGTCAAGACGCCGATAAGTTGTCTACAGTCTTTTCTGCTGAGAGACAGCAAGAATGCCGCTGATTTCTTACAGATGTCCGGGAGCATTCGTTTAGTCAACCTGCAACCTGGAGAGTCATGCCACACACAATTGTGCTCGTGAGAGACCCAATCAGCAATGGAAGCCCTAACCGAAGACGCTGGAAAACCCAACGCGGGTTCGGGACCTGAGAAAGCCTCCTCTGAGCCTTGTCTAGCAATCTCATCGGAGATCTCGTTCCCCAAGATCCCAGTGTGACCTGGGACCCAGATAAGAGACAGAGAATTCAGCCTTGCGACCGAGTTCAAAGAGTTTTTGGTTTCACGAACTATTTTGGAAGTGGTTAAAGGGTTAAGCAAGGCCTTAAGCGCAGCCTGACTGTCACTACAGACACAAATGCTACGTCCCTTCCACCTGTTCTTCACAACATAGTTCATGGCCATTAGGATTGCATAAGTTTCCGCTTGGAAAACAGACGCATATTTGCCTAACGAGAAGTGAAGTCTAATGTTGTCGACTTCCACGAAGACACCAGCGCCAGACCCTTGACTGGTTTTGGAACCGTCCGTGAAAATACGACTACATTCCATTCCCGGCTCAGACTCTGACCGAAGCCAGTCCTGGACACAAGGAAAGTCGACTCTGAATTTGCGCATCAGCTGGAGTTCTGGGGTCATTGCATCAGACGGCATATCCATAAGACAGGAGTCGTAAGATAAGTGTCGCGCAAGTTCATCAAAGTTCCAGTGTGGAGTATACCAAAAACCGCCTCGCCTAAGACGATGGATGGCTTTGATAGTGCAACCCATGATATAAGTATCAAGGGGAGGTAAGTTCAGCAAAGCGTCTAGAGTAGAGCCAGGCGTACTCGGGAAAGCTCCCGAGCAGCCGAGACAAGCCGTTCTTTGGAGTTTCGCACAAAAGGCAACCACATATTTACGCGAGAGCCCCTTCCACCAAACAACCGACGCATATGCGAGGAATGGTCTTATCATAGCCGTGTAGATCCAGAGAACCTTATTCGGTGATAAGCCCCAAGTCTTGCCAAAAGCACCCTTACACTGCCAGAAGACTGAGAGCGCCTTGGATGTTTTCGACTCGACGTGTTTGGACCAATGAAGTTTCTTATCTAAAATCACTCCCAGATATTTGGCTTCATTGGAAATGCGAATGGTGACGCCTTTTAGTACTGGCTGAGTCAGACCGGTCAAAATCCTCCTTCTCGTAAAAAGAACAACCTCAGTTTTAAGAGGATTCACCGAAAGCCCACTCCTAGTACACCATTCATCGATCATGTCCAGAGCCGCCTGCGCGTTAGCACAGACCGTCGCCAGGCATGGCCCGACAGAAAGTACGGCGACATCATCCGCATATGCCTGAGCGTAGACGTTAGAACTATTTAGAGTGTTCAACAGAGAGTCGACCACCATGCACCATAACAATGGAGACAGAACGCCACCTTGCGGACAGCCCCTGTTTACCCCTGTCATAACATATTGGCCACAATCCGCATCCACTACCAACGTTCTATTCATTAGCATTGCTTTAATCCACAACACTAATGTTTCATCTACCCCGTGTTGTCTGGCAGAGTCGCACATGCAGTCAAAAGTCGCATTGTCAAAAGCACCCTCAATGTCGATGAAGATACCCATCGCGTATTCTCTCCTATCAAGCGCGCATTCAATTCTGGCCACTAGATTTTGAAGTGCGGTCTCACAGGATTTCCCACGCTGAAAGGCATGCTGCAACTCCGATAGTGGATGCAGTTTCAAAGCAACTTTGCGCACGTCAAACTTATAGGTCTGAAACTCTTGGGGAGCGAATAGTCTTCCTTACCAATTTTCGGTATGAAAGCTACTCTGACTGTCCGCCAAGGTGTAGGAATATATGCCAGCGCCAAGCCAGCGGTGAAAATTCTTTTCAGAGTTGGCAATAGCTGATCTATACCCTGTTGCAGCATAGCTGGATATATTCCATCGGTGCCAGGCGATTTGAAACCATCAAAAGATGCCACAGCATATTTGATGGCCTCATCTGTTACCACGGCTGATGCAATATACCAGCTGCGCCGAGTTTTCTGACTTAGATCAAGCTCAGCCTGGGTAAGCGGGCCAAGCTGCGACCTAGTGATTATCCGATTGCCAGGAAAGTGAGTCTCCAGCAGAAGACTAAAAGTTTCCGCTTTCGTCTCAGTAAACTTGCCATCAGATTTTCTCAGTGACTCCGGTTTGGTCGGCTTGCCCCTTTTGAGAACCTTAACCAACCTGCTGGCTTCACCGAGTGTCTCGATCTTTCCACAAAAATCTCTATAAGAAGCACTTTTCGACAACCGAATTAACTTCTTGTAGTCTTTTTGCTTCGATCTAAAAAGATTCCAGTCACCTTCTAAATTTGTCTTGAGTGACCTATTTAGAAGTTTTCTGGATTCTTTCCTAAGTCGCTGCAGTTCCGGGCACCACCAGGGAACCGGAGTTCTGCAGGGGGTTTTTGTCAATGGGCACGTCAGTTCAAAACAGCTGGTAAGGACACTAGTCAGGTTTTGAACAGCATCCTCAACCTTTCGTTTCGTTCTGAGTTTAGTTGGAGTTTTGACAGATCTGTCTAGCTCTTCCCTAAACCGCACCCAGTTGGTTTTCCTCGGATTCCTCCTCTCCTGCAAAGTTATGGCCTCGCATTCGATTTGGAAAACGATGTATCTATGGTCTGACAAGGACACTTCCGGCAGTACCCTCCAGTTAGTAATTGACTTGAAATACCTATTAGATAAAGTCAAATCAATTACCTCCTGCCTCCTTGCCGTAACAAAAGTTGGCTGGGAGCCAATATTGTTAATTACCATGCCAGACGATAGTATAAAGTCTAGGAGATGGTTTCCTCGTGTGTTACATTTGCTGCTGCCCCAGACTGTATTCTGAGCATTCGCGTCGCAACACATGACTAGTCCCATCTCCCGAGTGTCACAATACTTTATGAGTTCGGCAACCGCCTTCGGTGGTGGAGGCATTACCGAATCATAAGGGAAGTAAGCCGACGCAACGACGAAGGTTTTCCAACTTCCGGTCGTTTCGTAGCTTACAGCTGCAGCAACCAGGTCCTGTCCACAAAATTGTCCAAGCTTGGTTACTGAGAGGAAATTCGGCACAATTAGACAAGCTCTCGGTCTTTCAGATCGCTCGTCACATAGCACCGTTACTCCACGAACACCCCCAAAACCACATATGCGCTTGTTCCGCACGTATGGCTCCTGGATAGATGTTATGTGGGGTTTTGTACGCACCACAGAAAGTCTGCTACTTAGGAGAGCGGTAGCAGCCTTTGAGTGGTGGAGGTTTATCTGCGAAAATATCAAAGATATAGTCGCAGTTTTATTAGCAGAACGGCGCGCACCAGGTGCGCACATGCTTCCGGCGAGGCGAGCTCCCCTACCCGTGGCATTGCTTGCGTCAACCATTTTCTGTCCACTAGTGCTGGGACCTTTAGGGGTAACAGCACCAGTATCCACCAGATTTTGTGCGCAGATAACGCCACCGGTAAGAGTGTGCCCGGCAGAAGAGCGCGCATCAGATGCGCACACGGTTCCACTAAGAAGAGCAGGTGAAACTTGCTCCATCAGATTGGACCTGTTCGAGCCTACCGAAAAGGAGCCAGCGTTAGGTCTGAGGGATTGATCGGCTCCAGTTGGAATACTTTCTGCCGACCTATGCTTATCCGAGGCATAGTGTCGGTTTCAGTAGCGAGCTGGTTTCAGTAACGCAGGTTGCTGGCCCACGTTACCTAGCCTAGAATCAAGGCCCTAGACAACCCGCACTTACAATCTTGGCCTATACGTATAAGGGTTTATACGTATAGTTGCCCGGGGACCACCACTAGGAGGTAAAGTAAGCACTTCATCACGAACTTGATTGTTGCGCTACTGGCCCAAGCCAAGTTTTGGGCAGTCAGCAGTTTCCCGATCAATCGCAATGCAGGTCCCCGACACACGAACAACCACGTGCAGCCGAACAACTTGCGGAGGCCGTAGAGTGTCTCAAAGCAGACATTACCGCCATCCAAGAAGTGTGATGGGATGGGCCGGGCAAAAGGAGTATGAAAAACTGCGACATCTACTACGGCGATTGCTACAGACAAAAAGGACAGCGTCTATTCGCGGATTTGTTATTGGAGACAGACTTAGGCAAGAAGTCTTGAGTTTCCGGCATGTGAACTATTAGCATCAAGGCTAAATTTACCAACATTAGCCTAATATGCGTTCATGCTCCTCATGAGGAGAAGGACGACTTCTACCAGCTCTTGGACAAGACGTATGAGCAATGCGCTAGCCACGACGTTAAAATTATCATAGGTGATTTTAACGCAAAGCTAGGAAGAGAGGACGTCTTTAGTAGCGTGGTCGGAAAGCACAGCCTGCACGAAACACACATCCGACAACGGACTCAGGCTAATCTACTTTGCAGCGGGGCGAAACTTTGTCGTAGCTAGTACGCGGTTCCAACGTGGCTCTCCTTTGATCGAAAAACGGTCAACCAAATCGATCACATTGCGATCGACGCAAGGCACTCTTCCAGTATTCTGGGTGTCCGGACTTTCCGAGGAGCCAACGTGGACTCGGATCGCTACCTAGTTGTAGCCAAGGTACGGATGCGGATATCCACAACGGAGCGAAATCAACGAAGTGCTGTGAGGAAATTTGACGTCGAAAAGCTACAATCGCAAGAGACCGCCAGAACCTTTGCCGATCGTGTGTCTTCTAATCTCAATCTAAGTCCTATGCCGCCAGCAGCAAATGCGGAAGACCAGTGGCAGCGTTGCCAACAAGCCATCAGAGATGCCGCCTCTGATGTATTGGGTTTCTCTCGCCCACCACAACGAAACCCCTGGTTTGATGAGGAATGCCGGCAAGCACATGCAGCAAAACAAGAGGCGTACACAGCGGCGCTGCATAGAAGGACTAGAGCTGCTTACGAGCTCTACGTGCGCGGGAGAAAAGAGGAACATCGACTTCTCAGAAAGAAGAAAAAGGAGCATGAGAAGCTCTCGATCGAGGAGATTGAGAGACTTTATTGCAGGAAAATTTTACCAGAAGGTAAAAAGAACATGCCAGGTTTCAAATCCAGAACAGAAGCCTGCAGGGACGAAAATGGCAACATAGTAGTAGAATCGCAATCGGTGCTGAGGATATGGAAGGAGCACTTCTGCAGAGTGTTAAACGGCGATGATGATCAATATTCCGCTGTCAGGCAGAATGAGCCATTCAACAGTGACGATGGCAGTCAAGATTCCCATCAACCCGATCAGAATGAAGTGAGGATAGCGATATCTAAACTCAAATCCAACAAAGCTGCTGGAGCCGACGGCCTTGCCGCTGAACTTTTCAAGGCAGGAGGAGATGAGTTGGTAAGGAGCATGCACCAGCTCATCTGTAAAATCTGGTCGGACGAAAGTATGCCCGATGAATGGAACCTCAGCATCGTTTGCCCGATCCTGAAGAAAGGAGACCCTCTGAACTGCGCCAACTACAGAGGCATAAGTCTCCTAAATATCGCATATAAGATCCTGTCTGCCGTACTATGTGAACGCCTAAAACCGATCGTCAACAACCTGATAGGTCCTTATCAGTGCGGTTTCAGGCCTGGAAAGTCCACCATTGACCAAATATTCACACTACGGCAGATCTTGGAAAAAACCCATGAATATAAAATCGATACGCACCATCTTTTCATCGATTTCAAAGTTGCCTATGATAGCGTGTATAGAGACGGGTTATACAGAGCCATGTCTAGTCTTGGCATCCCTGCCAAGCTCGTCCGTTTGTACAGAATGACGATGGAGAACTCTCGCTGCTCCATCAAAGTCGGTAAGAACATCACCGAACCGTTCGATGTCGGGAAAGGTCTTAGACAAGGTGCGCGCTATCATGTGATCTCTTTAACATAGTACTTGAGAGAATTGTACGAAACTCACAAGTTAACCCCGGAGGTACAATCTTCTTCAAGTCTGTACAACTACTCGCTTATGCCGATGACATTGACATAATCGGAAGAACTCAGCGGGCCGTCAATGGGGCATTTACGAGTATTGAGAACGAGGCAGCAAAGATGGGTCTAGCGGTCAATGAAAGCAAAACAAAATATATGCTGTCTACAAAAAAGGACACCCAACATCGGCGTCTTGGACAGAACGCCACAATAGACAGATATAATTTTGAGGTAGTAAAGGATTTTGTCTACCTAGACTCTATGGTGAACTCCGGAAATGGCATCAGTAGGGAGTTCACACGAAGAATTACTCTCGCCAGTCGTTGTTTCTATGGGCTACAACGGCAATTGAGTAGCAAAGCTCTATCTCGAACTACTAAGTTAACTCTTTATAAGACTCTAATCATCCCAGTCCTGCTGTATGGTGCAGAGGCATGGGCTTTGACAAAACCAGATGAGGATGACCTTGGTTATTTCGAGAGAAAAGTTCTTCGAGCGATATTTGGTCCCGTCTGTATAGACAGTGAGTGGAGGAGAAGGTACAATGCCGAGCTATACGGCCTGTACAAGGACATCGACTTAGCCAGAAGAGTTCACATACAGCGACTAAGATGGCTGGGTCATTTAGAGCGGATGGAGCCCAATGTTCCCGCTAAGAAAGTTTTCGAATCCACCCCGGATGGACGACGCAGTAGAGGACGACCTCGCGGTAGGTGGCGCAAACAAGTAGAGGGGGACCTCAACCAACTTGGCGTGCGCAACTGGAGGCAGCTGGCTCGTAATCGTGCTAGCTGGAGAGGTTTGTTGGTTGAGGCCCAGGTCCACCCCGGACCGTAGCGCCATCTAAGTAAGTAAGGAAGTATAACATTTGCAACCTCAGCTTCATCTACTCTACTACTTTTATTATGTAGTCGACTTGCAGTTTGAACGTTTTTATGAATAGTGGAGATAGACCCGTTTCCACCATGATCATATAATTTGGTGTATTAGGTGGCAGATGAAATGACCTCTTAATATAATACCTCAGGAGCTTTTTGACGGTGTCATATTGCATCCTGCGTCCCTATACTTGCGCCGCGTAAAGCATAATCGATTCGAAGACTGCTTCAAATAGCCTGTATTTACTGCTATGAGCAATATTCCTGTTGTTGAAGCACCTCCCCCAAGCCATATCTATTGCAGTTTTAGATTTGGTTAACTTTTCCTTCAGATGTCTTTCCATGTTAAG
Source organism: Brachypalpus laphriformis (assembly GCA_945910035.1). NCBI lineage: Eukaryota > Metazoa > Arthropoda > Insecta > Diptera > Syrphidae > Brachypalpus > Brachypalpus laphriformis. Next base: position 255,150,332 of record OX246754.1, read on the forward strand.
ATTCTTAGTAAAATACACTCCAAGATACTTATACTCGTTAACTCGTTAATGGAAAAGAAGAAGAAGAAGTCACCGAAGGTTGCAGCTCCTCCAACTAGGCTTCAAACCGTGCGGAGAAGGGATGTAGCCCACAAAGAACCTGGCATAGATCTTGGACCCAATATAGGCCAGAAGAAAGAAAAAGAGCCTAAAAAGCTGATCGAGAGCAAGAAGGCTAATGGTAAAGCGCGGACTTCCTCGGTGAAAGAGCACGAGCAGCAGAAAAAGGAAGTATGGATGGTAATTAGCCCAAAAAAGATAAGAGACCAGCTAGGCGAAGCAATCATCATAAGAAAAAGAGGAGCAGAAACGGAGGCGGAGATCATCCGAGAAATTTGTGCAAGGGCCAACCCAGATGAAACACAAACGGAGATAAGAACTGTCCGTTGAGGTCCGGGGATGTCTTGCTTGAGCTCGGTGCAAAAACAGAAGATAAGGAAGGTTTTAGCTCATCCCTTAAGTCTAACTTGGGGGAGAAGGCAACGGTCCGAAACCTTGAACCAAAAACGACACTGGAGATCGGAGACATGGATGACCTGACAACGGTAGATGAAGTCGAGGAAGCTATCAAACGAACAATCAATGACCAGAGGGCGGAACTTCAAATCACCTTAATGAAGGCCAACAGCAGGGCGCAAAAAATTGCTTTAGTTCAGCTGAACGACTGAGTGGCAGGTGAGCTGCTAAAAATCGCTCGTATAAGAGTCGGGTGGGTTTTCTGCAGAGTTCGCCGAAGAGTAGTGGTCACGCGCTGCTACAGATGTTTTGGCTATCACCACTAGCAAGCTAATTGTAAGGGGCCCGACAGAATGAGCCAGGGAATATGCTTCAAGTGCGGAGTACAGGGCCATAAAAAATCAGATTACAAAGCTATCGCGAAGTGCTGCTTATGTGTGAAACTGAAGCTCGGACCAGCACTGCTAGCTCATTCACCAGGGTCGGGAAACTGCCAGTTGTTTAGAGGGGCACATGAAAAGGCGAAGAGAAGCAGCGCCCCATGATGAAAATCCTACAAGCAAATCTCCATAGAAGTCGCACGGCTGACAACCTACTCTCACAACTTAGACTCGATCTTAAAGTGGATGTGGTGGCCATAAGTGAGCAGTATAAAAACAAGGACGGGCCTAGCTGGTTCTCGGATACACCCGGCACAGCTGCAATATGGATGCCGGACGCAAAGACGACCCGCATAAAAACCCACGGCGCAGCTAGTGGCTTTGTTTGGGTGAAATGCGAAGAAATCACAATAATTAGCTGTTAGCTTACGCCGAACGAGAGTATCAGTAATTTTCGAGCAAAGCTAGACCGCTTAGAGATATTGAGGGCGGGATCTTGGTTGCCGGCGTGGAAAACTGGAGAGTCTTCGAGGAGTACACCGGGAGCGACCACCAGTATATCGTCTTTGACCTACAAAGGGCCCGACGAGTCTTTAACGAAAAACAAAGTCGAGCACCGAGGTGGAAAGTCAGCCGGTTAAATGAAGAGGTTCTCACGGCCACACTAGAGGAAGAGACGGAAGTCATCCTGGAAATGACGGGGACAGCTGAAATAAAAGCTCAAGCGACGATGCAAATCTTACACCGCGCATGCGGTGCGTCAATGCCTCGAGTTAGAAACTCAATTGGAAGGCGAAAACCAGTGTACTGGTGGACGGAGGAGATCGCTGAACTAAGGAGGAGATGCCTACACCATAGACGGACGGTCACCAGGGGAAGGCGAAGACACACTGAAATTACGGATGGCGCACTCGCGGAATACAAAACCGCAAGATCCGAGCTCAAGAGGGCCATCAATTCGAGCAAGAAACAAAAGTGGGAAGACCTTCGGGAGGAGCGGGAGATCAACAGTAACCCCTGGGGACTCGGCTATAGGGTTGTCATGAAAAAATTAGGAGCGCAGGCGTCACCCCCCACGATGACCGTGGAGCTAATGAAGAACATAGTGGACACACTCTTCCCGGCTCACCCTGTTAGGCCAATTGAGATCTCTCCTGCCCAGCAACAAGACATCCCATTGTTTAGCGAAGAAGAGCTGATTCTAGCAGCTGAATCTCTTCAGAACAATAAGCCCCCCGGCCCCGATGGCATACCAGCGGAAGTATTGAAAACGGTTGCCCAAACTTGCCCACAGATACTGCTATGTATGTATAACGGCTGTCTAAAGGAAGGGATCTTTTACAAGAAGTGGAAGGTACAATGCTTGGTGCTCATAAGCAAGGGAAAAGGAGACCCGGATTCCCCATCAGCATACAAACCTCTGTGCATGCTGGACACGGCAGGAAAACTCCTCGAGAAGGTGCTGAAGCCTCGAATCACAGAAGCAATCCAAAGAGCAGGTGGCCTATCCGATCGACAACACGGATTCAGAAAAGGCCACTCCACGATAGAACCAGTTGAGGAAGTAGTCAAAAACCCACAACGCCCAAAGGGGAAATCACTACTCAAGGCGAATCGTCGTGCTGGCAGCTCTGGATGTGAGGAATGTCTTCAATTCGGTCAGATGGGGAGATATGTTAGATGCGCTCGAGAACACTTTCAGGATACCACAATATCTTTTGCAAATTATGAAGGACTATCTCAAAGACAGGGAACTTCTGTAAGACACCGTGGAAGGTACTCACACAAAGGAAATCACTGCTGGAGCAGCACAGGGTTCAATCCTTGGACCCGATCTGTGGAATATCTCATACGATGTAATCCTTCGCATGGAGATGTCCGACGATACCTTCTTAGTCGGGTAAACTGAAACTGAACTAGGTAATGAGACGAGTACTCGCCTGGATGGAAGCCCATCGCCTTAGTCTCGCCGCGGAAGAAACAGAGATAGGTTCTTCTGACTAGGAAACGGATCCCGACCATTGGTGAGTTCCGAGTAGGTCCAGAAGTGATAATCAGCAAACCAGAAGTAAGGTATCTAGGAATCGTCTTGGACTTTAATTTCTCTTCCTGGCAACAGATTAAGTCCGCATCTGAGCGAGCTGCGAAGGTCACATCATCACTGAGTAAGCTAATGGCAAATATCGGAGGCCCAACAATGAGTAGGCGACGACTCCTCATGTCCATCACCCACGCCATTCTTCTGTATGGGTGTGAGATCTGGGCAGACGCACTTAGACAGGAGAAGTACATAAAGCAAATTGCCGCAGTAAAAAGGCGAGGAGCTCCTATCGCACAGTGTCGGAACCAGCCGTCCTCGTAGTTGCGGGTGTGACCCCCATCGACCTCCTAGCGACAGAGAGGAAGTACGCCCACGACAAGAAGGCGGAAGTAGGAGAAGGAGCGGAACCGAAGGAGCTTACCAAGCAGGCTTGGCAGAGAAGGTGGAGCGCTGAAACGAGGGGGAGGTGGACAGCGAGGCTGATTACAGACGTCACGGCTTGGACAGAGCGGGAACACGGCGAAGTGAACTACTTTGTCATGGGTATTTCAACCGATACCTCCATGAAATGGGTAAAGTAGAGAGCGCAGCCTGCCAAAATGGAGACTCAGCGGAAGACGACGCTTTCCACACCTTTCCACACAACTCAAATTCACACGGGGATGATGCCATTTCTAATCTCACCCTTAAGAATATAGCACTCAATATAGTTGATGTTCTGGCACATATTTTCAATTTAAGTATCTACACTGGAAACTTTCCGAATAACTTGAAGATTGCTCACGTGGTACTTTTTTTTAAAAGGGGCTATAGAAAGAATAAGAATAATTACAGTTTCGTTGCTATCTTCTCTTATCAAAATTTTCGAAAAACCTGTAAAATGTCGAATGCTAAATTATTTAAAAAAAAAAAAATAATTTTGTTGGTCTTGTTCAGTTTAGTTTTAAAGAGGGACTTTCGACGGAAGATACTTGTTAAATTCGATGCCAAGTAATTAATTAGTCAAATTTCTTCGAAGAGTCGTATCTGTGAAAAGAAAAACACTTCTGCTCTCCTTCGTGGCTGAATAACAAGTAAGTTTTATTAGGTAAAACAAATGATAACTACATAGTACAATGGCAAATGCACAAATGTCAAATAGACTAGAGATGTGCTCTGGTCTGATTACAGAGTGGTTCAATAAAATGTAAACTGTGTTAAAATGCTAAGCTTAACTTGGGACTTAACAATACTCTTCTGGCGTTTTGCTCTAGAATAAACAAGGGATTGGATGAAAAAAAAAAAAAAATGTTGCACTGGTCTCTTTGTTGACATATCAAAAGCGTTTGATATGGTCAATCACACTATTCTTCTGAATAAATTGTACTGTCCGGGATTCCGCAGTTTTATGTTCAGATGGTTCGAGTCCTACATAAAGAATAGAACACAAAAAGTGAAGTTGGGGGATATTTCAGTAACTCTAAGATTATAAACTTACAAGTGCCCCAATGATCTGTTCTTGGTCCTATACGTATATCATTCCTCTTTGCATTAATTCTCTCTTTAGTCAACGGCTTGTCGGAAAAGTTAAAGGGTATTGCATATGGTTCAGATAACCCTTTAAATTGAATTGCTGGTATCAACAATGACATTAGTATATTGCGGATTTGGTTTGCGGAACACAAATTAGAGGTCAGTAATAAAACCAAACTAATTTAATTTAATCTGAACTCACAGGATTCTCCTGATATTGATATATATTTTCATGCTTCAAATTGTACTCGACCTTCAATTTTCAATTCAATTTATATAAGTTTGGGTGTAAATAAGACTTAGTCTTCTATAGTACTTAAAATAATGGGTTATATACAAAATTCAATTCAATAATAATTTAATTTAATATAAAACCTATGATAAGATACAGTAATCAGGAGAGGATAGGAAGGGAAGGAAAAGTAGGAAGAGGGGGAATAGCATAGTAAGAAGGCGAGAAATGGACTTTTGTTGCATTTTTAAGAAAAATACTCTAAAGCGGCATTTTTAAATTGTGTGGCTCCAATTATTTGTTTTATAGTTGTGGGTAGAGAGTTCCAAAGTATGATGGCAAAGACGAAGAAAAGACGCGAGGAGTTCAAATACTTCGAAGAGGGAGTTATAAGCTTAAACGTTCTAGCCGAATGAGCAAATTGTAATTTTTCGAACAGGTATGGTGGCGATCTGTTCTGTATAATTTTGTGCAAGAAGACACAGCACCTAACATACAAGAACTGCTGAAGCCTACAACCAAGGACATTTTTGTGGAAGTTGGATAGGTGGTCATATCGACGAAGCCCATATACATACCTAACCATATCGTTGAATGCAACAGTTAGTTTATGCTGAGATAGGGAGTCGAGTTTGCAGTACACAGTTGATGCATAATCGAAGTAGGGAACATGTAAGGTTTTGACTAGTCTCAGCCTCGTATTTACAGGAGTAAGACTAGAGATCAACCAAAGTTTGCGTAGACCACCGTAAACTCGTCCCACAGTGTAATTAATGTGGCTTACTGGGGAGGGAGAGCGGTTAATCTTGAAACCTAGGTTGGTTACAGTTTCCACGAACTACAATTGTGTGTCGTTGAGGTAAATTGGCGGCAGTAGTTCAGTATTGTGAAGTCGCTTAGATAATAAAATCAGCTGAGACTTTGCTGGGTTGAGGGTCAAGCAATTACGTAGCGACCATTGGGAGATTAAGAATAGATACTCGTTGAGCCTGCAAACAAGATCCTCAACTAGACCTATAGGTCTAGATAAGTATATTTGCGCATCATCCGCATAGAAATGAAGGCTAGCATTCAAGCAAACTTTAGGGAGGTCATTAATAAACATGCAAAATAAAATAGGACCCAGTATTGAGCCCTGAGGTACTCCTGCAAGTATGTTTCTGACGGGAGAGGATTTATCACCAACCACAACCCTTTGACAGCGATTACTTAAGTAATTACTAATGAAACGCACCGAACTTTCACTAAATCCAAAGTACCTTCTTAGTTTTTCAGAAAAGATTGAGTGGTTGATTGTATCAAAAGCTTTTGAAAAGTCAAGCAGGCAGAGTATTGTGATGAAGTCCAAATCATAGCTGATCCTTATGTCATCGAGAATTTTAACCATAGCTGTAGAACAACAACTATGGTTGGCTCGAAAACCAGACTGAACCGAAGCAAGTAGGTTATGTTGATCAAGGTGTCTCGAGATCTGATTAGCAAGGACTTTTTCCAAAACTTTTGAAAGGCAAGGTAAGATACTTATGGGGCGAAAGTCTGCAGCCAAAGAGGGTAGAGCTTTTTTCGGAACAGGAATGACTTTAGCTAGCTTCCAATTAGAAGGAAAGGACGATGACGTTATACAAAAATTAATTAAGTGCGTAATCACACTAAGAATGTGGGTTATGATCATTTTGACAAACCTGATAGGAACTCCATCCTCACCAACGGCATCTGACTTGAGAGACCGAATGATGTTAATAATATCAACTTCCGATACAACTTCGAAATCAAAAACAGTTAGCGGTTCAGAAGAATGTTGAAAGTTGGGCAGAGAAGGTGTATTTTCTACTGAGTTGAATAAGAAAGCATTATTAAGATCATCAAGATCAGGTATAGTGCCTCTAACATTTTTCTGACGAACACCAACCGAGCATAAGTTGCTCCAAAGCTTTTTGGTAATTTGGTCTGTTCCCAGTTTAGATAAAAAATATGTTTTCTTACATAATCTCGTGATGGATGTTGAGAAATTACGTGCTCAACAGAAATTTTCCCAATTCAGACTAGTTTGATTTCGCTTCCACTTTGAATATAGTTTCCTATGAACTTTAATAGCATTATGAACCTCAGATGTAAACCATGGACAATTTCTATTACGCACCATCACTGTTTTTAAAGGCACATGGTTATTAAACAGATTAAGTATTAGAGATTGTAATAGTTCCACTTTATCACACACACCTGAGACAAAATAACAACTATGCCAAGGGATTAAACTCGCCTCCATTTGCAAGGCGTTGTTATCCACTGAAGCGAAATCTCTGAATTGGAAGGTTGATGGTATAGAGGAACGAGATAAGTCAATGTTATAAGTGCAGAAACCTTGTGATACATATTGTACATGCAATACGAGTACTTCCAGTTCCAAAGTTCCGTTTAACAAAGATGCAATCTGTGATGAGACTTGTTTGAAGCTTGAAGTAGTAAAACAATTTAAATATTCCAACTGACCAAAATATGAGTTGGTCTAATCACATCTCAACCCTAAAACAACATCTGCGTTCCTCCGTTCGTAGTATATATAGTCTTAAAAAATTTGTAAATAATAGGACTTTCAGAATAGTCTACTTTTGAATTGTTCACTCCAGGTTAGAGCACGGAATAAGCTTATGGGGCAGCGCTTACCAATCGAAAATACAACCAATTGCAGACTTGCAAAAACCTGCTGTGACGATAGTGTGTGGCGCCAATCGATTAGCTCGCTCAATGGAACTATTTACGGTTTTGAAAATTCTCCCAGTAAAGCACTTGTACTTTTTCAAAGTTTTGAAAATCTTCTTTATGAGAAGTGGATATTTGCAAAGCCCGATCTTCGAAGCCCGTAATTTGCGTAGTTATTCTGATTCTCTTGTCAGTATTCCTACTTATTTCCGGAACTCTTACTCGATTGTATCCCGTAAATTATTTAATAAAATTCTTGCTGATATACTTTCCTTTTTTAATTCAAGACATTAATTATGCAAGACTCCTTCATTAGTAAAAGCCATTGGAAATACTAGATATATTCCCATAAACGTATATGACACATAAACATTCAAGGCGGAAGTTACCTGTGTCTGACTAATGCTGACACAATTCGCCTTAACATTTGCATTTTTTTTGTAGCGTATTCACTGTGTTCACATCCTAGTTGCCATAGTTGGTGTCAAATGACTAATAAAGACACCAGAACCCATATATATCTTTACTTTAAAAATGAATGACCTCTAGCTCACTTATATAGACCGAAAGTCTTCAATAGAATAAACAAACCCTGTTTATGTAATTTTTTCAACAGGTTGTACGAGTAAGTACGTCATACTCACTCAAAATCAATATTTTTTTTTCCATACAGTGGCACTTGAGAAATAGCTTCAACAACGGTCTCAACTTGCATTCAGTAAATGCATTAACTACTGTGACCCTCAACTGAATTGAATCATGGGGAATCGATGTTGAAGTGACCAACTTCTTTCGTTAAGTAATTTTCCCATCTAAGGAAATAACATCAAAGCGTCGCCATGTAATTAAGCTTCAGAGGTGAATGAGGGAGTTTCACCTTTTTGTAGGTTGTGGTGTGCTGCTGAAGTTATTGACTTTTCCACTTTCGTGAATTTGTGTCAAAGCCAAACAAATGTACACAGTCTTCATTTGAATTGGTCGGATATAAATGCCACTGCACTCATGGCAAATGGCGCTTGAATTTGTTTATATAAGACTGAGTATCATTAATCGGAAGGCTTTTGCTTGGCGGCATTTTTCAAAGGTTAAACTGCATCTGGTTGAATCTAATTGTTGTCAATGGAGTGTGCATATGAAAGTTGGGAGCTAAATTAGCAGCAGTTAAGTGACGTTCACACAATATCCCTAATTGTTCAAAATTGAAAGATCAACAGACGACTTTTCTCATTTCTTGTACACACTTTCAAATAATTGTTTTTTATTGAACGGCGCTAGGTGTGATATGAGCTACGTGTGTGGGGTTGATGAAACTTTTTGTGGTTTGGTTGCAAAAACAACAGAGTGGCGTGATTTGTACTTTAGCAAATTAATTAGCTTTTTTGGAAGGAATGTGTTTTGTCCAGATTTACCACTTATCATACTACCAAGAACAGTAGTGGCGATATTATGCAGCTCTATGGGACACCAATTTTAATCTGAAGTTCATCGCACAATTTAACATTGTATGTACGATAATGCACTTTCTTAACTCTTCTTAAGGTATTTATGTATCCATGTACATTTTAAAAATATTGAGGCGAATTCTATGAGAGGCATTTTTTAACAACCAACAGGGTGGCGCATATGAGGGTGAATTAAAAAGTTCGCGGTGTGAGTATATAACGAACTTGGAACTTTACAAATCTTCTGTATAACGGGTGGGCCACCTAGTGATTTATTTTTAAATCATAGGTTATTTTGACACTGACAGCTGTTTCCCGCTCGAAATCTTGACAGAAAGTCAGTATCATACCTCCGCGGAACGAAATGAGTCGCTTTACGCTTGAACAACATTGGGAAATATTGAAAACTTATGTCCAAAGTGAGTGCTGTATAGCCCAAACAGTGCGTTTTTTGAAAAGAAGTTTTGGCCGAAATGAAGCACCCACCGCACCTGCTGTACGCAAGTTTGTGCAAAAAGTTCGTGAGACTGGTATGCTAGTGGACAACACTCCTGGTCCCCGTCGTCGTACGGTGCGCACAGACGAGAATGTGGCTGCTGTAGCCGAGAGTGTGAGACTCAATTCACGAACATCAACTCATCATCGATCTCAACAGCTCAACATTTCACGCACTAGCCTGAGGAGAATTCTGCACAAAGATCTGGGATTATTCGCTTACAAGGTCCAATTGATTCAGCAATTGAAATGAGGCTGGGAACAACGTTTCGGTCAACGGTGGGCGTTACAGAGCCATGTTAACGACTTTTTTTTTTACTGAAATTTGAAGACATGGATTTGGACGACCTCTGGTTCATGCAGGATGGCGCGCCATGCCACACAGCCCATGCCAAAATCGGTCTTTTGCGCACCAAATTCCCAAATCGTGTTATCAGCCGTCTTGGCGACGTCAATTGGCGGAGCTGCGATTTGATCCCTTTGGACTTTTTTTTGTGGGAAACCGTGAAGGACCGATGTTATGCCAACAATCCGGAAACGATTCAAGTACTTAAGGCCAATATCATCCAAGCAATCCGTGAGCTACAGCCCGAAACCACCAAAAAGGTCTTGGAAAAATGGAGTGATAGAATGCGCTACTGCGAAGCCAGCCGAGGCAGCCACTTGAACGACGTTGTATTTCATAATTAATGGGAATATTTGCTCTTACTAATAGAGCCATAATACATGGAAACAATTTTATTTTGTTCATTTTATTGCATTTTTAAAAAGAAACTTGTAGTTGGCCCACCCTGTATGTAAAACTAAGTGGCAAAATGCGTATACTTCCCTCTACCGCCCGTAATTTTCAACCAATTTATTTGGTTCTTTAAGTAGATAATTACGGTACAAAGGTGACAGGCAAAAAAAAAAATATTACAAAAACATTAAAAAATATTGACAAACAAAAAAAACTTTGAAATTTTTGTGTGCCTGGCGAAGCGGGCGGGGTTTAAGCTAATTACTTACATATATTTTCCACACAATCTCCTTTGAGCTCAGTACACTTATACAATATATAATATAAATTCGCCGCAACAGCTCATTAAGCGCCTAGGCGTAGCTTCTCGCAACCACTCGTATTGTGTGCGTTATATTTTTTGCAAGAATGGTAGGGACCTACAGTTTTGTGCCGTATCCGAAGGCCATTTTTTGTTTTTGAGAAACTTTTTCGTGACAACAAATAGTCTCGGATGTGTGTCAGACGTTCGCGAGAGGTGGGACTGTGAAAAAAACTATTTGGTGTTTCCTGTGATTCGAACATGGAACCCCACCCGCAGTGGTCCAACACACTAACTATTGCGCCACGGCGCGGCTCCCACAGTACTCGTACACTTAGATCAGTTTAGATTGAAATTCTTCCCGGAATAGACAGAATCCATAATGTTGATCCAGGATATGACCTATCACTGTGCCGAGTTTCATCAAAATCCGTGCAGTAGTTTCCGCGTAGTGCGTGCACAGATAGACAGATAGACATTCGACATACAAACATTATTGTATGCATAGATTACTTTACTTTGCCTTGCTTAAGTACGTGTACGAATTGAACTAAATGCAACACAGTAATTAAATATTATAAAGTCACTCTTAGAAAGTTAGGAAATTAAAGGGAGGAAGTACCAATTCAGAATTAACGACAAGTATTTTTATGGTAAGCCGCGAACTTTTTAATCTATAATAGTCTCGTATATACATTTACTTTCAAGTAGGTTAGACTCAAGATGTGGAAAAACATGGCGTTTACTGATTGCATGACCCACACGTAATCAATACAAAATTGAGTACACTGCCGAAGCCCGTCGGGTTTTTTAAGCAGTAATATAGAAATCATTCTTTTGCACCCCCACTACTTCCACGGTCTACCTAGGTATGAAGGGTTCGATGGAAACAGTCACCCGTCCTAGTCAATACCTTATGCATAGCAGTACTTAGAGTTCGATTGAATCAATCACTCTATTACGGTTATGCATCTATACATCTGCAGGGTTCACCTAGGCCCATACCTGCCTATATAACTTACACAACAGTACAGGGGGTTTGGTTGAATCAGTCACCCCCAATACTTGTTTGTACACGGTACACCTTGACTTTAGTGTTGATTGAGTCATTCATCCTTTCTACCTACTTCAGGCAGAGCTATTCTCAGCCAGTACCCTCCTGAGAAAAGTTAGGGTTTCCCAGTAACCGGTGATTTCTCCGGTCCTAACTCTACGTTGTATCACAATGGGCCCTAGTGGTCTAAGTGTGTCCTGACCTTGTCAGGACAGCCACCTTACCTTACCTAACCTGATATAGAAATCAAAAATCCTAAGGTGATAGTTGATAGTCTCATTTTTGATAGCCAAAATTCATGATCACGCTTTATTAGCTCTCCGTAAAACGATCGCAAGGAATTATTTAAAACTTGATAACACAGCTTTCGAAGTTTATTTATTTAGCGTATGGAATTACATATTACATTATTACATTATTTTGTTATTGCACATATAAAGTTAAACATTCATAAACATTCTTTAAGAAAAAATTCTAATATATTTGTACATAAGGTAATTTCAAAAACAGCTAGGCTATATCACAACATCTAAGTTTCGTAACCAGTCTATCACAGATATGTTGTTGTTAGTATCAGCAAAATCTTGGATGTCACCGGGGTAGGAACGCTTGTTACATTCCGCAACAATATGGTGGATGGTTTGTCGTTGGGCCCCGCAGTCGCAAGCTGAAGAACCGACGCTTCCCCAGCGGAACAAAGAGTCTGCACATTTTCCGTGATTTGTTCGGATTCTGTTAAGAGTCGACCAGAGGTTGCGAGGTAGGTCAAATCCAAGAGTTGGCATGATGGGTTCGAGACGGTAATGGTGTCAGTTTGCGTAGACGGTGCCCATTCTGATATCCAGGCAGAGTTCGGGTTAAAGGTATTATTTGCCAGTTCATCAGCGAGCCTTATGGTTGGCTGACGAGATTTAAGTCTTTGCTGATGTGACCAGAGGGTAGCAATATCTTCGTGAATGGGAAGTTCGGCGTTGGTCTGTATTTTCTTGCGCTCCCTTAGAAGAGTGCTTAGGCGACGCAAGGGAGGTGGAGGAATATTGCTCAGCACAGGAAGCTATCGTGTTGGTGTTGACCTTATAGTATCGGATATGAGTCGCATGGTATCGTTCAGTTGCATGTCCACCTTCTGTGCATGGGCACTATTCAACCACACTGGAGCGCAGTATTCCGCTGTAGAGTACACTAGGGCAAGTGCTGCGGTACGAAGCGTTGATGCACATGAACCCCAGGTCGATCCAGTTAGTTTTTGCAGGATGTTATTGCGAGTTTTGAGTTTACAAGCCACGTTTGTTAAGTGCTGCTTGTGAGTGAGGGATCTGTCCAATGTTACGCCTAAGTATTTAGGGTTTCGACTGTGGCTAAGTGTGGTGTTGTTGAACTGGACGTTAAGTTTGAAGTTTTTATTTGGTTTGTAAGGTGAAAACAGCAAAAATACAAAAAATACAAATATTTGGCGCAACAGCTCTTTAAAGTGCCAGGGCCTAGCTTCTCGCAACCACTCATGTTGTGTGCGTTATATTTTCCACACGAATGGAAGGGACCTACAGTTTACTGCCGAATCCGAACGGCGATTTGAGAAGCTTTTTTAGACAACAATACTCTCGGATATTTGTCAGACGCTCGCGAGAGGTGGGACCGTGAAAAAACTTTTTGGTATTTTCTGGGATTCGAACTTGGAACCTCATGCGTAGTGATCCGACACACTAACCACTTACGCCACGGCGCCCACACGGTGAAAACAGCATGCTTCCGTTTTAGACATACTTGGACACAGTCTCCACTGTCGAAAGTATATGTTGAGTTGCTTAAGATCTAAAGTTAGAGTCCTCTCTGTGTTTGTTATGTCCTTATCCTGGGTAGCAATTGCCAGATCATCCGCGTACCCAAATTTCCTCGATACTGTCGCAGGAATATCACTGATATACAGATTAAAAAGCAGAGGGGCAAGGACGGAACCCTGGGGAAGCCCATTGCTCAGCTTTCTTACTCTGCTTTTCTCATCATTAATAAAAACTTGAAGAAGGCGGTTTGAGAGTAGGTTGTTTTCAAGGCGTGATGTCCTTAGACAGGGAACTACTTTCAGCAGCTTAAATATGAGTCCATCTTTCCAGACGGTGTCATACGCTGCGGTTAAGTCAACAAAAGCAACGGATGTTTTGAGCTTCCTTTCAAAACCTGCCTCAATATGTGTGGTCAAGGATAACACTTGGTCCGTGCAATTTCTACCCGCACGAAAACCAGCCTGTTCGATAGGTATGATTTAGTTAATGGCAGGGTTTATCCGATTGTAGATAAGGCGTTCAAGGAGTTTGTAGCAAGTGCTTAGAAGCGCTATGGGACGATAGCTTTCCGGTAGGTCGTTAGGTTTGCCTGGCTTGAGAATAGCAATGATTTTTGTTCGCTTGAATGCAGTCGGAATTGTGCCTGTTTCCAGTATATTGCTGTAGAATTCTGCTAACCACCGTCTTGTATTTTTCCCGCTTTGCACAAGAAACTCCGGATGCATACCATCAAATTCCGCCGCTTTCCCTATTTTTACTGCGGTCAGAGCAGTGCTGACATCTTCTGTTGTGAAATCGCTCGAAAACTGTGATGTTTGTGGGGTATTGTTCTTGAGGTTCTTGAGTGCACGTTTGGTGATGACTGTATGTGCCCTGTCGACGGGGGCACGGGAAACGTCTACAATGCGGCTAGCCACTTTATTTGGGTCGATGCAAGGACTTGTGGTGTTTGAGATGTTACTTCCTCCAAGTTTGTGTAGGAGGCTCCATGCTTTCCTGCTAGAGTGCGTGAAGTTGAGGTGTTTCACAGTTGATGTCCACTTCTTTTTGCGAGCCTCGTCAAGCGATTTTAGCAATTCCTGGGCAACTTCCGGCTCTCCAGATGCCTCAAAATCCTCATAGAGTTGTTCGCTTTCTTCAGTCCAACCTGGAATATACTCCTTCCGAAAACCACGGGGAATATGTTTTTTGGCGGTTGCTTTTACAATTCCTAAAAATCTGTCATAGTTTTGAGAAAGTGGTGGAATGAACCGTAAGCAAGAGTCAAGTTCATTGGCAAAGTTATTCCAATTGGCCTTTGAAAAGTTCCATCGTAGCTTTTGGACTGAATCCGTTAGTGGTATCTGTATACCGATGTCGAATATGACCGAGCGGTGTTGGCTTTTCGGAAAATCTGACAGCACTGTTCTGGAAGCTGGTAGAGGGTGATGTTCTGCATCACAGGTAACAAAGCACAGGTCTGGGTTGTAGCCTTTTCGCCATCTGCGAGAGTAGAAAGTGGATGTATCTTTGGAGTCGAAGATTAAATGTAAATGGTTTGAGTCAGCCCATTCTATTAGCTTATCTCCATTGTTATCGTTATTATCATATCTCCACAAGCTATGATGGCTATTGAAGTCACCAATGAAAACCGTTGGTTGATTTTGAATATCAAGTAATTTAGGCGGCCATGGTGTAGCGGGAGGTTTGTATATGTTTACAACTTGAAGGTCTCCAATTTGGATAGTAATTGTGAAGATGTTGTTTCTTGAGCTAGTGCTTATAAGTTTAACGTCATCTATACCGTTTTTTACATAGGTTGCTGATCCATATGACTGGTGGTAGTTGGATCCTATCTGGAAGTAACCGGCGACTGTCCCTCTAACCTTTTGAGCCCCGTCGGAGGCAGTATGTGTCCCTTGGATGACGGCTACATAGATGTTGTTTGTCAATAAAAGTTTTGATAAGTAGTCACTTTTGGCTTTAGTTATACCTTCGATAGTGGATAGATAGATAGTGGCATATTCGAACAGAAGGTCCGACGCGCCTTGTCAATTGGCGCTGAGAAGCACCGGTTGCATTGGGCATAATGTTTTAATGATATTGGCGTTAATGCTTACGAAATTTACGAAAATTTTCTTTTGCTTAGTTTTAGTTCAGTTGACTTCTTCTTTGTAATATGGCCAGGAGAGTAATCTTACTTGCTTGTTCTGGCTTCCTCTTGTGATAGATCGGTTAGCGTTATCCAGAGTGTACCACGGGGAGGCGATCTATCTTTACACCCCAGCTTTTTGAAATGCCATTTTCTCATCAGTGCTATTGCCGGTCTCAGCTTTCTCAAATTGGATTCTTCATCAGCACTTGCGTTATAAAATAATTCAAGAGAGGTAAACATTTTCGTAGCACTTCGCAAATAGCACTTCTTCACAAATAATTGTAAAGAAGAAAATGACTATATAGAAGAGGCACCTAAATAGCTGTCATACAAAAACTATCACAAAAATGTGATAATCACACTGATGGTCACCTTGGAGAGAGCAGAAGGAGAATGATAGTGATGGTCAACAACCAACTAAAATCTTAGAGGATTCCACTCCAGAGCTCTCTGAAAGAGCGTATCGTCTACAATACACTGCAGTATACAGACTAAGCAGGTGCGCCATTGACAATGAAAAGTAGCAGAAACTTAACATACTGTATTTTTTTAAATCAATAAATTCAGAAGTAGTAACTCTCCTGCAGACTACCAGTTCAAAGGTCATTTATACAAGTAGTTTTTATCCAAATTCCTGAGGAGTAAATACGTATTTATGCACTTTTAACAGAAACTATCTTATCTTAAGGCGAATTCTAAGTATTTTTTTACCTTTTTCAATTTCGAACATAAGGGTTGCAATGGCACTGTGTGTATCGTGATGGCTGCTTGAGCTGGCTAAAAGTTTAAGTACAGCCGAGGACAATCATTTGCCTTTGACTTAAAAACGCCTATTGAAAGCGTTTAGAGTATCACCTCTGGGGTATTTAAAGAAACGAATAATATACATATATAGGCAAGTGTCTCTAACTTTTGCGCTAGAATAAAAAGGGAATCGACGAAAAATGGACATGAAACCGTAGCACTTCAGTACCTACGAATGTAAAAGCCAGTACTGATTTGGAATCTTCATTCTAACCTCAAAATTAACGATACATGGCAAAATACAAAAATTGAATCGAGAACTAATCGATTTTATGGAGGAGGGCCTTAACGATTTTGATTAAGCCTCATATTGGGTTGACTTGGCCATATGGTATCAGGCTTCGTGCCAGGTTCTTGCCAACAAAAATCGCATAAGAGCCATTCCGTCACAATTTATTAAAATAATTTTTAAATAAAGCTATGAGCAACTAAAACAATGTCTCAAAGAAAATTATACAAAAACACAGATATCAAACTTAAGTGTTAGCGCAATCTGTATTCATAGCCATAGAAAGCAATGCGGAAAATCCTGTCCTGAAAAGGTTGTCGATTTTAAAGACTTGATTTTTCAAAAGCAAGACTATAGGCCTACAGTCAGTGGTAACAATTTCCGAATGTGTTTGCCGACTTTTTTTTTAAATAGTGTGTTATATACTTTAGAGTTTTTAAAACCCAACGATGAATATTCTGATGATTTTTTAACCGATGAAATCCATCACTAAGTTCGATGTCAATTAAGTGGATATTTAGGAACTTATTTTTTAAATATTCCACGGCACTACGCTAGATATCTTTGCCCACCATGGCAGATCTATTTTAACAAATCTACGAATACGGCTTTTGGTAAGGATTGGGGAGATTCATCTGAATGACTGTAGTCAAATTCACCAACTTTCTTTCTAGCACAATGGAAAGCTATAAAAAAGTTCACAAAAGCCCTGCGTTTGCACTAATATCTTTAAAAAAATAAACAGCTGGACCTAGGTTAGGTTATGTTGGCTGTCCACACGAGCGTGCAGACACACTTAGACCAGTGAAGGTCCTTTGTGATACCATGAATCCACCATGAGGCCACTCAGGACTAACAAAACCAACCGGAGCTTTTCATATACCGTTGGATGCTCATGACGTCTAAGGACGCTAGATCGCCGAGGTCGTCAAGGCAGGGGGACCCTAGATGGAGCATTCTTTTATGCGACAGAACTGGACAAGTGCATAGGAGGTAAAGGATGGTTTGCTCCTCCTCCTCGTCTCTACAGCTTCTGCAGAAGTCATTGGAGAAGAGGCCAAGTCTTTTGGCGTGTTAGATTATAAGACAGTGTTCAGTGAGAACACCGACAACGTAGCTGATCTGTATTCGCTTTAGCTTGACCAGCTCGGCACTACGTTTTTGATCTTGCTGTTTTGAAATGTGACACGTTGAGCCGTTTTCCCATCTGAGGTTGGTCATGCTAATAGCGTTCAGCTTTAGTAGATGCTTACATGTAGCGAGAGGCATACCCAGAGCTTCCCTGTCAGGTAGAATCCTTAAGGTGGTACCCTGTCTGGCGAGCTATTTAGCCCTGCAGTTTCCTTGAATGTCCCTGTGGCCCGGCACACAGCATAGGTGAATGATGAACTGCTCTGTCATCTCCATCTCCATCATCTTTCATAAGAGATAAACGACAGTTTAAGGCGGCCTTTGAAGTGAAGGAGTACGATTTCAGGGACTTGGCAGCTAGACCTAAATTGCATATCCAAGCAATGGCATCCTCTAGCGTCTCTCTTGGGCTTTTTTGAAGCAACTTCTGCAGGAGTTGCAAGGAAGAAGGAAGCGAAAGAAGATCATATCTTCCATTTCGTTTGCACCTGTCCGCTCCTGTCCAAAAAAAAAAGAATGCACCTTTCGAGTTTTGTGATGACCTTGGTGACCTGACGAATAGCTTCACAAGAAGCTTCGTTTGGTTCAATTTGTCCCACAGGTACATTCTGAACTGTAATGTCTTTAAAGATCAGTACTATGCAAATATTTTGTACATTTTACCCACCCCACTATCTCAAATTATGTGATACAATGAAAAATAAACTTATGTATTTTCGATTGCTCAAAAACATGTACTGTTGGTCCTCGATATTATGATTAATCTTCTCCACCATAGATAAATTGAAAGCCAAGCCAGTTTTTAAAAATTCTACTCCATCAACGCCAATACGTACATATTCATTTGAACATAAAATCCTATCATCTCCAGACACTGTCCTTCTGTGTAAATCGTGCCTCACCCCACACATAACCATAAATTTACTGCCACTCACTATTACCTATGCAGCAACACTTTTCTCACATTACACCTTCTCGACACTTCATGTCACCAAGTCGCTTTTTACTAGTTTCTCACTTGTCAGCGAAATAATTCGTCATAATTCCGGCCAAGCAGCAGCCAGACACACCCGCCGGCTATCACTGGCGACAACAGCATGACGACACTACGGTCCACACCTCAAACCCCCAGGATGCCCGTGCCCGTCTCCTCATAATTGCAATAAGTAGTTTCTCCGCGAATTCATCTTCGTTGAGTGTGTACTATACGCATTTGCCGGACGTAACACCTCTCCTTTTTGTTGTTGCACTGTACACATTAAATCCAAGCGCTACAGTAACACCAACAACGTGTAAACCGAAATAAAGTCCCTCGAGAGGTGTTAACAAGATCTCCAGGTGAGATAATTTAGAGTGGGTATGGGTACCTCATCTGAGTGGGCACTTGGCCAGGGAATTAGTGCACGGATGGCGCGTGAAATTCCTCGAGGACTTGTTGGGAGAAACACACAACCGCTGTTTAACCGAGGTAAACTGCAACATTTACTCAGTGCTATGTCTCATCATATTTGACTGGGGAAGAACGCGTCTCGAAGCCGACCTTTAATTGTGCCCGCTTTGATTGGGAATGATTAAAGGAGTGCTCCTTATGCGGAGGTGATGATGTGGTATCCATGAACACGTCGACAACGGCGGAGTATGTTGTTTAACGCTTGTTCCAAGTAAATGGTGATTGTGTGTTCATCGGACTCCAATTGATGATACTTGACTCAGGTGGTTTAATTATTATCCTACCTTGCCTCGGAGTTGTGCGATGGTCAACGCTCCGATGGACGCACACACTCCACACCTTAGGTGTTAATTTATTCATTTCGTGAGGCAGCCGCGGGAAATCAGATCTCCGGTTCAACTTGACTTTTGTGCTCATTTTGATTAATTTGCCGCAATCAAGATGTGTTTGAGCGCGCAGTCCTTTTTTGGTAAAGCGGAATACATTCCGTTGTGGGCTGCACTCCGCCGTTTGCGAATCAAGATCAAAGGAGGCTGCTGCTTGTGGTTGGTTTAATGAACATTCGTTACAATTTGCAAGGATCTCAGGTGTAATTAATGGTTTTGCACTATGAGAAGGAGGTGGATCGTTGCTCTATGAGGTGTTAACTCAATAAGGCTAATTTTATGGATATGTTCGCACATCATACGAAAATGAGAAGGAGTAGCGTGGCTAGCTGGTTTGATGTCTTAATTGTAGTGCCAGTAATATGAAGGTGGCAGAAGGTAGTAGAGAAAAGCAGTGGGAGTGGTTCTATTTTAATCTGGAGCATGAATCCTTTGCCCGTCGTCGTGAGTGGCTGTTCATTGGCGCCAAAGATGTTCCAATAATGAAGTACTGATATGCGTTGGTTAAAGGATGTGAAGCAAGGAACGAGCTGTAGGTATATCTATTGAATAATAAAGCGGTATTTCCAGTAATTTTTAAGAATAAAGTACCAGCGGTAGGTTCTGCCATAAGATCCATTTCCCATACTATTACCATTAGACTTTGTATTGACTGTCATGGGTTATAAAAAAACAGCGAATCGGCGGAGTAGGTTTGTGCATTTGGACTCACTTAACGGAGGTTGAATAATTTTTCATATTTTCTTCAACTCAACATGAATCATTCATTTAAACCGCGTTCCGATAGCAATCGCTTGTATAATTCAGTTTCTGGGAAGTAACTAATTTAATTTCTTTATTTTTAATTAGTTAAACAATGTTAATAGCAAATTGCTTAGAGATAAAAATCAGTTAAGTGAAAAATGCGTGACTTTCGAATTTTGAGGTAATTTGCTATGGGATGCTTATTTTCTCGTTGCTACAGCATGGCGCAGTTTTTAGGTATGGCTCAGCACAAAATAAGGCAACATATGAACTATAGGTAAATTTATGGAATTCTAGAAGAAAAACCACTGTTCGAAATGGGACTAGGTACTCTATGCTGCGTTCCTGGTCATTCTAACATTTTAGGTAATTGCAAAGCTATCGAATTCGACATAAATGGCACACAACACGAGCTCTGGATTGTAGAATATGAATAGAGTGATAGATCTTCCGATGGAAATCTCTACACTGGTATTACAAGGTGCTTGATACGTCTAGCTATTCAAAATAAACGTGGCGGCAACTAAACCCGAGCAAAAAGCGAAGCTGGCTACATGTAAGCATAACTAACATAACATGTACCCTAGTCGGTACATTAGCAATCCATTGCAAGTAAGACACGCTGCGAACCAAAGGATTTCGGCTGATCACCTTTTTCGCAGCTGCTTGAATGAAGGGGAAGGGGAAACGTTATATCACGCATTATGCAGTCGCCCAGTATTATATTTAGCAAGAAAACAAATTTTTGGCGAACACTTTTCAAGAAGCTTACAGATATTACCCATTCACATATCAATAAAATGGAGACGGATCGACGAACCAAAACATCTGAAAGGTCGCATTGCAGCTACTCCAGCAGCAGGGAGCGCTAGCTAGAGTCCCTATTTTGGATGAGAATGAGAGAAAGTTAGCGTAACGTGCGACATAGCAGGCGCAACTACATCAATATGTTGGCTATAGAAGCAGCAGGACCATCTACAGAATCACTAAAGAGCTGACAGGTGGATGGAGCCCAAGCCAACACCCAGTGAAAAGCCTAGACGGTTTCTTGCTCATTTCGAAAAGATGTGTCGACCGCTCCAACACCCCTCAGTTCGTCATCAAACAGTGCGTTGAATATTATTTGGCGTGCCTTCCGCAGGAGAGGTATTCCCGATAAATTAATTGCTATTATGGTCGATCAAAATGTCATATACTGCATTCTTTCAGTATTATTCCTATTGGTGATAAGAGATGTGTTTCGCGCAGCTTTGTCGACGGGAAACGACATCCTAATTGGAACTTCCACGTTGGCAAAACCTCTGCGTAAGCTCTTCTGTCTGTCCTACAATTCTGGGCTCTTTCCGAGTAGATGGAAAACAGCATTTGTAAAGCCCGTCCCTAAAAAAGGCGAATCTTCCTCCCCGTCCAATTACCGACCCATTGCACTTACGTCCCTTCTTTCCAAGGTCATGGAAACGCTGATAAATCGTCAGCTTATGAAATATCTTGATTCACGAAAACTCCTCAATGACCGGCAGTATGGTTTTCGTAGCAACAAGTCCACTGGTGATTTGATGGCTTATCTCACGGAGAAGTGGAACCAATCTCTCCATCACTTCGGCGAAACAAAGATGGTTGCGCTCGATATTTCTAAGGCATTTGACAGAGTTTGGCATCAGGCTCTTTTGTCGAAAATGCGTGCATATGGCATCGATGAGTCTCTTCTTCAATGGATTAGAAATTACCTTTCGGGCCGTTCAATGCAGGTTGTCTTGTACGGCTTCAAGTCTGCAATTCACCATATAAATGCTGGTGTTCCCTAGGGCTCCGTTTTTATAACTGACCTCTTGTCTGCAACTTCTAATCCAATCCACTCCTTCGCTGATGACAGTACCGTCAGTTTTTCATATTTGTTCCCTAACTCACGTCCCTGCTCTTCGGCCGTAGAAGAGGAACGACAACGTATGTTAAACACATTAAATTCCGACCTGGACAGCATAACCAAATGGGGTTCAATCAATAGAGTGGAATTTAATGCATCCAAAACTCAATGCTGTCTTCTGTCTCTCAAGCGAAACCAAGACCGTCAACCATTATCCATGAATGGTACTTGCATCGCTGAATCCGAAAGACTTGCCATTCTCGGTATGTGCATCAATAACCGTCTTCGATGGAACGATCACATATTCGAAGTCACCAAAAATGCTGCAAAATATCTAGGATTCCTTAAGCGGTGCAAGAAATATTTTATCCCGTCCGATCTGGCCTCCATCTATAAGGCATTCATCCGCCCAAAGCTGGAATATAATGCCCACATCTTGTCTGGTGCACCCAAGACCGTTCTGAACATTCTAGATAGGGTACAGAATCGCGCGTTAAAACTGATAGGTGATAGAGACATTGTGAGCTCCATAGTCTCACTTGAACATCGTAGAAATGTCTCGTGTCTTTCTCTTTTTTATCGCATTCCTCCCCTTCAAAACTTCACCCGCAATACGCGTCACGCTTCGAATGCACATCAGTTCACCCTCAAGCCCATCTTCTGACGTACTGTCAAATATAGGGATTCGTTTATAAGCCGAACAACACGTTTATGGAACGAATTACCAGCCTCTGTATTTCCTAATCATTACAACCTTCAAACATTTAGAGCCAACACAAACCGGCATCTCCTCTGTCTCCTTCCCCCCTCTTCCTATCCGCCCGTGCCCTGAGAACCAGTATAAGTCTATTAATAATCCCTTTGGCACGCGCAAATTATAAAAAAAAAAACATATTGACTGCACTGATATATACTATCTTGGGAAATTGTTTCGACCGATAGTGGAATCGAGTTCGAAAGTCCGCGTTCGAGCAATACAATCAGTCTGAACACGTGTTCTGCTGCAACGTTGAATCCGTGCTATTATATATAGATGCAACAAGTGGAAGGCGACCATTACTATCACCAGAAAACTGTCCAACATCTTAAGGATTCTTTGGCCCAGCCGTATCTCTAATGAAAACTCCTACCACAGAACGGGTCAGGAACCAATAGGCACAACCATCCAATGATGGAACTGGCAGTGCATTGGTCACACGTTCCGAAAAAGTTACAGTTTCATAGCTTAACATGCTATGCAATGGAACCCTTTAATTCAAAATGGCAAAATACCTGGCGGTCCGAGGAAAACATGGCGCAGAACAGTCGGGAAGGAATCACGGCAATTATGAAAAAGTTGGGGAGAGCTGAGACATAATGGGGTACAGGACATAAGTAAGTAAAGCAATATCAATAAACCTAGAAACCAATAAAAAAAAAACAAAATGGCTCCAAGAGTAGCGGAAATGATCAGTTCATGCGGTAACGTAATCGATTTTATTCGGTTTACGTGAATCGTAGCGATTATGGAGGACAGCTACCTTACATAACGTAACTTAAGAACTGCTTCTTGTAAATATCTGACGTAAATCAAAACAAATTATGAAAACTGTTTCTAAAATATTGGGCGCGCGCTGTGGTGCAATGGTTAAAGTGTCGTACTATTTGCCGTAAGGTTCCAGGCTCGAATCCCAGAAAACTTCAAACATCCGAGAGTATTGTTGCCACGAGAAAGCTTGTCAAAAAAAATGCCCTTCGTATACGGCATAAAACTTTAGCTTTCTTCTGCTTGCGCGAAAATATGTACGTACACTCATACCTCGCTTTGCGCAGTTTCACCTTTGCGCGACTTTTCATATACCTATCTAGATTCAATTTGTGCGACTTCGCTTTGCGCGAAATACCTTTTTTTTTTCTAAAAAAAAATCATGAGGGCGATTTCAGATGGAATTTTATAGTTATTCATACATTTTTTGCTGCATTTTTATACGGCATTATACGGCATTTGCCTGTTTACTGGAGGTCGAGCAAAAAGCCTGGGTTACCGCTTCTATATTCAACGAATGGTTGACGGAACATTTTGCCACTGAAGTTGACGGATATTGCAAAAAGTCCAACATTTCCTTCAAAGCGTTACTTGTTTTGGACAACGCAACGTCTTATCCAGCATACTTTACAGACCTGTACCCAAACATGAAATTTGTTTACTTACCTCCGAATGCAACGGCTTTAAACCAACCGATGGACCAAGGGGTAATTTCCACCTTCAAGATAAATTACCTAAGCACACATTTTCTTAGCTAATCAAATCATTTGATGAAGACCGTGGCATTGACACCATTCGAACCCTTAGGAACAAATTTGCACGTTTAGATGTAGTCCACAATATTAAACTATCATGGGGAAAATTAAAACGATCACCTCTACAAGCTGTTTGGATAGATTTATAAATCAATAAGACTCTTCACAGTGACACAGGAATTGATGTGGAAGGATTAGTTCAACTTAGTAGGCTAACTGCTGCAGAAGGCTTCGCAGACCTAAATTGAGAAGAAAATAATGAAATTTTAGACACTGATGGGCCGGAAGAGGTCTGATGGGGTGCAGAGGAGATGATTGATTATATCAACAACCTGAACCTTCTGCAGAAGCTTGAACTACAGAGCAAGATAAAATGACTGCAACCAACCTGGTCAGGATTCTCGATATGAGTGACAAATTGGTAAAGGGGGTTTTCAGAATCCTGACGAAGGGTGGTCGAAGAAGTTTTAGAGGAGCATAAGGGCATCTTTAAAACCTTACAACGCAGTTCATTAAGAAAACTCTAAAAATAAAAACCAATTGGTTTGAACTATTTTTTAAACGAAATGCAAATTAAAACATTTTTAACATAATTATATTGTAACATTGCTTTTAACTACTGTATTTTTATTATTTTTTTTCCGTTTGAATGCGAGGATTTACTTTTTATAATTAAATACTAACTAAAACATTTCAAATTTCTTTCAGTTTTCATGTTCGACCAGCCATACAGGCTGCAAATATATACAGATGGATGGATAGACAGACAGAATTGGCAGACTAACTTTTTTGATAAGAATTTCAAGACAGAAATCATGTCAAGTATAAATATAATACATACTTTGGAAAATAAAATAAGTCACACATTTTCAGAGACATTTGTCCATTATGAGCGCTATATTAAAATCTTAACCATTTTGCGTGCACCTCTTCTTGGTAGGAACTATTCAGATAGCCCCGTGTCATACCATATCATATGTATAAGATAATCTAAAAAAGCACGGCAATGCCTGTACCATGAGTAGGTTAGGTTGAAGTGGCTGCCAGCTGAGAATCGAGAACACACTTAGACCAATAACACTGGGGAACACACATTTCGTTGACTAAGACCTGATACTTGTTTTTGACTTATTTTTGGCGTCTAAATGCGAAAATGATCACAGTTTTTGTCTATCACGTCATCTTTTTAAGCTACAGGATATCATCTTTTTGTTCTAAATAACATACAAAATGTGCATATGGTACAGTAAAAAATTAAGGAAACAATTACCAAACAAAATGTTCAAAGAAAATAGTTTTATTCATAAAAGTAGTAAACTTCTTTAATCAAACGACAAACATACATATCAAGGTAAAAATGTTCGTTTATAACTTTTTCTGTGGTGTTCATTCTGTGGACAATCTCGCCTCATGCTCCAACAGTAGTCAGCCATCATATGCACATCCTATCTACCTTGGTACCGTGCCTCCATGATCTTTAGATCTTGGTGGAATCGCTCACCCTGCTCATTACTGACTGCACCTAGATTTTGCGGGTAGTCAGCAAGATGGCTATGCAGAAAATGAACCTTGATGCTCATGTTGCAACCAAGCATTTTGAAGCTCTCTAAAAGTTGCTGGACAATTTCTGTGTAATTCTCTGCTCGCGTATTCCCAAAAAAGTTTTTGACAACGTTTTTGAATGCCAACCAAGTATTCTTTTGGAGTTCTGTCATTTTCCCAATAAAATGGTCATCTTTAATGAGCTGCCGAATCTGTGGACCGTCAAACACTCCGGCCTTTATCTTTTCAAAATAAAGGCGAGGAAATGCTGAAATGAAGTACTTGAAACAGTCTCCTCCAGTTGGCAAATCTTTAACAAACTGCTTCATGAGGCCCAGTTTTATATGCAGAGGTGGAAATATAATACTTTTTCTGTCTACAAACGGCTGATGTAGAATGTTTGGATCACCAGGTTTGAGTTCAGATCTTGGCGGCCAATTCGACTGTGGCTAATGCTTCTCACGAGCTCTGCTGTTCCACATACACAAAAAACAGGGATACTTGGTATAGCCGCGTTGCTGGCCAAGAAGGAAGCATACCATTTTAAGGTCAACACAGATGATCCATTTATGCATGTGGTATTGCAACAAATCAATGACTCTCTTTATGCCTTCATATTCTTCACGCAAACAAACTGAATGGCCTATTGGGACGGTACCAAATAAGTTTCCATTGTGGAGGAGGACACACTTCTAGCTCCGCTTTGAGCTATCAATAAACAGTCACCATTCAGTTGCGTTATAGGCTAGAATTCTCAACTCCTCCATTAAACCATTTATGTTATGGAAATACACAATTCACCGTCATCGAAAGTAGGATACCTAAGCTCCTTTTTTAAGCAAGTTTTTCTCGTCAAGTCTTGATGCTAAGAGCTCTGAAGCCTTTTTAGAAAGTCCCAAATCCCGGGCCAAATCATTTAACCCTTTCTGATCAAATCCCTTACGAATGGAGTCATCTTCTATTTCAAAATCTTCATCGTTGGTGTCACTTCGATCTCCACCATACACGTATTCTTGTAGTAAAGAAGGTAGTTCTTTGAAAACTGGCACTGGGATTTCAGCTGAATGAGGTACTGGGCGTATGGCTGATGATAAACTAGGATACTCTATTTTACATTTGTTTTTCTTGTTATATCCGGACGTTTTCATTATACAAAAGTAACAGTCACTTGAATGATCTTTGAGCTCTCGCCAAATCATAGGTATACCAAATTGCAATTTATTTCGTGTTCCCTTTGTCCACATCCGTAAACTCTCAACACACTGTTTGTACACATTGTGAGGTGCCCAATGTTTATCTTCATCACCAATATTTATTTTAAAATATGCTAAATACGCTTCCCTGACAAATGCGCTGATGGTTGTTCTTTGACTGGGAATGGTAAAACTGCCACATATATAACAAAATGAATCAGGGCTATTTAAGCACTTGCGACGCGAAATAGTAGAGGCAGACATGATCTTAAGGAAAGGGAATACGTATATATGTAAAGAAAAACTTAACTTTGCTTAATCACTGTATGCCGACGTGAACTCGGACTCCACTTCACTAATATAGATATTTATAAATATATGGATCGAAACACAAAGTCTCTGTAGCGAAAAAACTTGACGTGATAGAAGAAAACTAAGTATAGTTTTGTAATCAGCGTAGTTATTTAACTGTAAAACAGTTGAAAAATTTAACTCAACAGAATTTTTTTTTTAAATTGTTCTTCAGTGTAATAGGTCCATTGTGATACCACATGGATCATGGGAGACATTTTCTACTACCTACTCGTTAAACCATTTTGAGCTTCTTATGAAGCGTGGAAGGCTCTTAATATCGAGGTTTTTCAGGTCGCCTATGTCGTTGTAATAGGGGGCTCCTAGGTGAAGCTTCCTTCTTTGAGAGAGAGCTGGGCAGAAACAAATAGTTTTTTTCTCTTATTCTACAAAAGTCGTTCGCAAAAACGCTCAGCCTTGTAGCATGCTTGCCTATTAGACAGTGTCCAGTGATGACACCTATTATAGCGCCGATATGCAATCTGTTGAGAGAAATTAAATTCTTAGAACGTTTTAGATCCAATTTGTTTTGTCGCTAGACATGTGGGTCCACTTGTCCACCTAAGGTTCGTACTCTCGATAGCATCCAGCTTAAATTTGAGTTTGCAAGTAGCGATTGGTATACCTAAGGAGCCTTTGTCCGGCAGGATGGGTATAGTTGTTCCTATTCTGGCGAGTTCATCGGCCTTACAATTCCCTGGAATATCCCTACGCCCAGTCAACCAACAGAGGTGTATATTAAACTGCTTCGTCATCTCTTCGCGAGACGAGAGGAAACTACATAATCTATGGGAAAATCGTGTACATATGTATAAGCAATTTGTGGTTTGGAACCTAAGGACTGACCGTGAGGCCAATGTAATATTTATGAATTCCTGAAGACTGCATTATTTATATATTTCTTATAATTGTTAGACATTTTGATCTTTAATAGCCTCTCATGCATGTTTTGACATTTCACTTACGCTTTAGTCTGCAAACCAATTTTATCAATTTCTGCTCAGTTTTCTGATGACCGAATGTGATGATATTTAGTCGTTAATGGTAGATGGGGATAAAACTAAAATAGCTTTAAATGCAATTTTTCTCTCTAATGCAAATGCGACATCACACCTAATCCCTATCTTGACTAATCTACGACTCCTTTTTTTTTTTATAAAATAATACCCAAAACTAACTAGCACTTATCCTCAAAGTTTAGACGCCATTAATATGCACATGTCAGAATCTCACAGAAACTTAAATTCAGCAGCAATACATTATCTAGTTCCCCCCTAAATCACATCAGTATAGTGCATCGTCATCATCAGTTTAAAGTGTGTAGGTATATTTTGAGCATACCCCTGTATAAAAAAGGCAACCATAGCAACAAAACTTTATAAACTTTTAATCCCCTTCTTCTTCATCATCTTCCAATAAAAATACCAAAACTAAAGGCAGATGAAAAGAATCCCCAAGAAATCGAAACTGGAACAGACACACCGAAATGATTGATTTACTATTCAAAAAAAAAAAAAAACTTTGGCATTTTCTCCTATATTAATAAAAGTTTTACAGTCTAAAGAGGAGAGGGAATGTAACACGCAAAAAAAAAAAAGAATAATAATAAAACTTTAAAAACAGCAAAAGAAAACTCGAAAACTTCACGCTTCTTCGCATAACTTTAGATATCCATCAATCAATCAATCAAACTTTCTATAGGTATTCCAAGAATGAACAACAGCCCCAATGTAGTAGCCAGACATACTCATCCATAAATAAAACTTAACCTTTCCCAAGTACATACAGAACATCAATTTGTTATGTTAACATTCTTCTTTTCTTAGTTTCTGTTGGACTGTTTGTCCACTGGGGATACATAATGTGTATGTGGATCCCCTGCAATGGTAAAGTGGAACCAAATGCATAACATTTCGAAGACAGTGTAGCAGCAGTTTCCCCGCATGGAGCTCATTTAACAGCCAAAAGTTGGGGGAAATTTAAGTTCCACATCATGTAAGCATGCTGTAATGAAGCTAAACGAAAGGTGTTGAGAGAATTTGTGTTGTATGTTAAGATAGCAAGATGAATTTCATGTTTAGATACATTCTTTCTGAACCATAGATACATTCAGCTTCAAATGTTAGTTCATTTGAAACTTCGAATCTCTCGAAATCTAATTTTATTCTCTAGCTCTCCCGCTCTACACCTGTTCATCGATGTGGGTACGCTCACGTAGACTGCGTGTTGTGGTGGTTGCGGTAGGTCTCTATTTGGAGTTCGAAATCGAAAGACAAAATCCATAAAGCCGCACAAATACACTATCAGGAAAATGTTACTTAGTAAAATACTAAACTTAGTAGAGCACTCAGGTTAGGATAGTTACTACGACTATACCCGTTTCATTTGAGTGGAAAATCAATATCCTAATAAATTCTTTGCCTTTATGTGTTTAAACACATGTTATCCGATACCTATTGAAAAATGTCCTTAGCCCACAATTCAATTAATACCAGGATGGCTCAATTCTCCGAATCTTTAAGAGGATTTTACGGGAAAATGAGTTCCAATGAAATTTTTTCAACCGAAACCGATTCCATGTAAAGTCCATTCAGGAAACTGTTAAGATCGACTAGTAGAATATTTTTGTGTCACATGCAGTCAGTCAATTGGTAATTTTTGGTTAGCACAAGGGAGTGCATTACCTAGAACCATTATGGCTACTTTTGTGTAAGTGGATAGGTTCGTTTTTTAATTTAATTTTTTTTTTTTTGCCTGTCATTGTCCTTCTTGTTTCATCATAATATGCAGGTATTGGTTGGTTGGTCGTATGTATCATGTTTCAGCCCTTTAAAGTATGAAGCGCGATTTTTATAGGTCAATGTGGCATCGATTGTGTTCACGTGAATGAGTGCGGTTGCTGTGTGGACTTGAAGTTTAAATGGAATACTTGCTTAATTTGACATTTAGTTAAATTATTCAAAGGATGTATGTATGTATGTAGGTACATATGTGAATGCATATCGTGAATGTTTCATTCTTTAAATTAAATTATTTAATGGGAAGAGATATTTCACTTACCTACTGAGTGGGGAGTGGAAAGTTAATTTTTTTAACTTTACTTTGTTATCTAACTAGCGACGCGGCCCGTCTTCGTCCTCATACAATTAAATTTTTACAGCGATAGACTAATAAATTTGGAAAAGACAATAACGATACATGATACTTAATTAATATGGTAGATACCTTTTACACCGAAATTAAAAATATGATCATGTATTGCACGCGTATAAGCACACGCACTATGGCAATGTTAGCCGCTGCTGGTTGTGTTGCTCACTAAGGAAAATGGTTGGTGATGATTTCATGAATTGCTTGTAGCATATCTCAGCTTCAGGATAACACAGAAGGATGGCTCTAGTTTCAATAAATCTTGGACGAATTTACTAAAAATGATATCTTTTGTTTTTAAATCCAATAAACCATTGTTGAGATAGGGTTGTATAGTCACTTTTTAATGTTGGCAAATTTGATTTTAACCCCGTTTCTGCCACTTAGTTTTCAAATGCTCAGTTCCTCTAAGCGGTAGATCAGTTTTTACTATACTCGTACCTAAGCCTTCCTCGAGAAATGCAGATCATAACAGTGAAAACCGCATCCGTACAGTGGTTGTGTGCAGTCTCGTACAGACAGACGCGTTCTGGAGACTTCCTTTTATATCATGTAGTGATTGTACCAAAAAGAAATTGCTCTAATGAGTGGCTGTACTCAATTGATCGTCCAATATATGGTACAAGGATGGAAAGAAAAATTAAATTTCTAATAGGCCAATGTCTGTCCCTTCAACTTTTTTTTTTCTTGAATTTGTCCGCACTCAAGGGATTATGAATACCCTTAACATGTTTGTACACAGAATAGATAAAGAGGACCTTCGCTTCCCGAGTCGAGGAGCGCCTTTACACTCCAGAAACCTATCTTTGTCCGGGTACAATAGCCAAAAGTCGTCAATATGTGATCATTCCTTACCCGAGGCATAGTGTCGGTTTCTGTAGCGGCCAATATTCGGTAACGCAGGTTGCTGGCCCACGTTACCTAGTCTAGAATCAAGGTCCTAGACAACCCGCACTTACAATTTTAGCCTACACGTATGTTGGTTTATACGTATAGTTGCCCGGAGACCACCACTAGGAGGTAAAGTAAACACTTCATCACGAACTTGATTGTTGCGCTTCTGGCCCAACCCAAGTTTTGGGCAGTCAGTAGTTTCCCGACTAATCGCAATGCAGGTCCCCGAATTAAACAACATCTCGAAGACACACTCGATGCCGAACAAGCAGGTTTCCGCTCTGGATCCTTATGTGCCGACCACATCAACACCCTGCGGATTATCATCGAACAGTGCGTTGAATATCGATCGCCACTGCACCTGGTGTTCATCGATTTTGAGAAGGCGTTCGATAGTGTCAACAGGGAGTTTATTTGGCGTGCCTTACGCAGGAGAGGTAGTCCCGATAAACTAATTGCTATTATCAAAGCTACATATGAAGGCTCCAAATGTCACGTTCTGCACAGGGGAAGGTTGTCTGAGGAATTTGAGATCCAAAGTGGGGTA
Source organism: Brachypalpus laphriformis (assembly GCA_945910035.1). Lineage (NCBI taxonomy): Eukaryota > Metazoa > Arthropoda > Insecta > Diptera > Syrphidae > Brachypalpus > Brachypalpus laphriformis. The sequence continues at coordinate 255,182,203 of OX246754.1, forward strand.
AGACAAGGCTGTCTCCTTTCACCAATATTATTCCTATTGGTGATTAGCGATGTGCTTCATGCAGCTTTGTGGAGGGAAACAGAGGAATTCGATGGACTCTCACATCTCAACTGAAACATCTTGACTTCGCTGACGACGTATGCTTACTCTCCCACAGAATTATGGACCTCCACCAAATGACAGCAGATGTGGAGAGGGAGGCAGGCGTCGTCGGGCTGAAAATTAATACGGTAAAAACTAAAATTATCAGCCTTGGAACAAAATATTCATTGCTGGACAACCGGTAGAGAGAGTAGAGGATTTCCAGAATATTGGGAGTATTGTCTTGAGCGATGGTGGAACCCTAGGACCCACGAGGGTATACAGGACATAAGTAAGTAAGTACCTAATTTTAGACCTACTTATTGCGAAGCTATCGTGTACACCAAAACTTTTCGAGGCTATAGTTTGTAAAAGTTTTTATTTTGGTTGCAAGCCACTTCTCTCAACCAAGCAGCATGGGTTTATGAATAGAAAGTCCACAGATACCAACTTATTGCAATTTACATCTTTTACAAACAAAACTGTCGAAGAGGGTAGTCGGGTCGACTATATTTATCAGATTTCAGAATTCAAAGCCTTTGACAAACTCCATCACTGTTGAAAATTACTAGTTTGGCTTTTATAGTCATTTCGTTCGATGTATATGTTCCTACAAGTGTCTTGAAGAACGAACTTGTGAAGTTTTACCATATTTCGGGGAATAACATCCCATGCAGTAATATTTACATCCGATGCACCCCAAGGAAGTTACTTAGGTCCTCTTTTATTTATTATTGCGATCAATGACGTTGTGGCAATATTTTATACCTCTCGAATTTTACTCTTTACTGACGTCATAAAAATGGGGGTGGCAATGGTGAAGTGGTAACGTCGTCAATTGCCACGCTAATAGTTGATGGTTCAAATCCTGACGTCAGCAAGATTTTTTTTATTTTTCATGAAATATGTATGTATATCAGTTGCGAAAGCTTGTGAGAACACTACAGCGAAGGCATAACACTGGTAGTAGCTTGGTTATATGACTAAAAAAATAGTTCGCTCTGTTGGATGATTCATTTGCCTTTGCCGACCTTGATGGTCGGGAAAAAAAACCGTGAATCAGAGGCAAAGACAAAAAATAACACAATTTTTTAACGTGTCTAAATGTCAGTCGATGACCTTTTCAAGGAAACTTCATTTAATAAGTTATGACTAAAATTTCAAGGAATCTGTACTTAAGAAAATCACATCAAAATCTGATTGAAGAGTGCACTTTTCGATAAAGAATTCTCATGTCCTCTTATAACATCTATGTTCTATAACACCTTCCGCAGTAAGAGTATGCACCTCACCCTCTGTTGGGTACCAGGTCAATGTGACATACCGGGGGATTATGCAGCTGACGAACTGGCTCGACAAGGCTCCTTTGGTGCGAACAGTTTAAGCATTATCGACATCGAGGCGCCAGCGTCTTATATTAAGTACCTTATTCAAACCGATGCGGAGAAAGTGGCCAACCTCATGTGGCAACATCGCCAGACGATACTTTTTACACGATCTAAGTGATCTCAGCAACTCCTATATAAAAGTAAATCAATACATATGCATGCAATAAATACACAAATAGAGATGGGCTAAGTTGTGAATTTGCATTCGCAGTTATAACCGTGAATGCGATTTCTTATTCACTGTAAATGTAAACTGGCTATTTTGTCTGAGTCAGACAAAATTTAATTTTCTTCCATAAGCGAATTTTTATTTTATGGTGCAAGTGCCCCAAATCATTTTCCAACTCCTAAATTCCTACCTATGTACATATGTATTTATGCACACGTATGTATGTATATACATACATATCTATATCCTTTCATTAAAAAACTTACTCGCACATCCGGCTCCGATGAACTTGCTGAAACTAAAGATATAGTGGGGAGTTTAATTTCAATGCGCTTCTTTAAAGTCGTTGTACTGGTATTGGAGCTCCCACTAGGAAATCGCATTCGCAACGCAATAGCACCATTAGCAACTTGCCAAGTATATGTGTTGCTATATAACAACCAACCAAACTACAAACCAGCTGCGACTGCGACATGTAACCTGATGCGTTGGTTTGGTGGTTGTTGACGTATCATAAAAAGCTTCGTACACACAATGGCACATGTTCGAAAAGAAAATTGGATGAGAGAGGGGGGGAAGAGTGTTTTTCTCACTAAAGCACTTCTTCCTGTTCCAGGCGGCAGCGGACGAATTCGGAGACGGAGTCAACTATGGCGTCTATAGTTCCAGTTAGGTTGAACTTAGTGAATACTTTGCGCGAGCTGCTTCGACGTATTCAGATCACAGGTCGGTAAGGAATTTCCAATGTTGGTCAGGACATTGGAATAGAGATGGTGGCGGAGGAGCTCTTAATGGGCCAACGGCAGCGCTCATACTCCCGTAGTAGACTACTGGCACCGGTGGACGACCCCAGCAAACGAAATAAGGACAACGACCTTCGGATCTGTACGTGGAATGTTCTGTCCCTTTACAGATCACGTGCAGCAGATGCCCTAGACTGCTATAAAGCAGATATGACCGCCATCCAGGAAGTGCGATGGGATGGGCCGTGTAAAAAAAGGATGAAAAACTGTGACATCTACTACGGCGACTGCTACAGAGGCAACAGGCAACGTTTATTCGGATGCGGATTTGTCATACGCGGCAAACTTAGGCAAGAAGTTTTAAGCTTCCGACATGTAAGCGAGCGTATTATGATTATCCGGATCAAGGTTAAATTCGCCAACGTAAGCCTAATATGTGTTCATGCCCCCACGGAAGAAAAGGATCCTGCCACTAAAGAGTGCTTCTACGAGCTCCTCGACAAGACATATGAGCAATGTCCTATATACGACGTTAAAATCGTATTGGGCGATTTTAACGCCAAAATAGGAAAGGAGGACGTCTTTGGTAGGGCAGTCGGTAAGCATAGCCTACACGATACCACGTCTGATAACGGACAAAGGCTAATTGATTTCGCTATGGAGCGAAATGCCACCATAGCAAGCACATGGTTTCCTCATCTCGATATTCATAAGCAGACATGGCGGTCCAATGATCATGCAATAATCAACCAAATTGATCATATTGCGATCGACGCAAGGCATGCCTCCAGTATTCTGGATGTCCGAACCTTCCGAGCGGCCAACATAGACCCGGATCAGTACCTTGTTGTAGCCAAGGTACGAATGCGGATATCCCAATCTGAGCAACAAAGAAGAATCACTGTGAGAAAATTTAACGACGAAAAGCTACAATCGCAAGAGACCGCCAGACTCTTTGCTAAACGCGTATCCCGAAATCTCTCAATCACCCCTATGCCACCAGCATCAAGTGCCGAAGACCAGTGGCAACGCTGCCAACATGCCATCAGAAATGCCTCGACTGATGTGCTGGGTCTCGCTCGCCCACCACCGCGAAAACCCCTGGTTTGACGAAGAATGCCGGCGAGTGCATGCAGCAAAACAAGAGGAATACAAAGCGGCGCTGCAAAGGAAAACGAGAGCTGCTCGTGAGCTCTACGAGCAAAAGAGACGGGAAGAACATCGGCTTTTCCAAAAGAAGAAGAGAGAGCATGAGAAGCGCGCGTTTAAGAATATCGAGAGTTTATACTCCAGAAACAATGTACGAAAGTTTTACCAAAAGGTAAAAAGAACGTGTCAGAGAAGCAATACCCGTACAGAAACCTGTAGAGACGAAAATGGAAACCTCGTAGTAGAATCACAGTCGGTGCTGAGAATATGGAAAAACTACTTCTGCAGACTGTATAATGGCGACGAAGACCAACATCCCGCTGTCAGGCAGAATGAACTATTCAACATAGACGATGATAGTCAAAATTTCCGTCCACCTGACCAAAACGAAGTTAGGATAGCAATATCCAAGCTAAAATCCAACAAGGCTGCTGGGCCTGACGGCTTACCGGCCGAACTTTTCAAGGCAGCTGGGGATGAATTGGCAGAGTGCATACACCAACTCATCTCTAAGATTTGGTCAGACGAGTGTATGCCTGATGAATGGAATCTCAGCATCGTTTGCCCGATCCACAAGAAAGGAGACCCCCTCAACTGCGCCAATTATAGAGGAATCAGTCTCCTCAACATCGCATACAAGATCTTTTCTGCGATATTGTGTGAACGCCTGAAACCTTTAATCAACAGCCTGATTGGACCCTATCAGTGCGGTTTCAGGCCAGGAAAGTCCACCATCGATCAAATCTTCACAGTTCGGCAGATCCTGGAGAAAACCCAAGAATTCCAAATCGATACTCACCACCTCTTTATCGATTTCAAGGCCGCCTATGACAGCATCTATAGAGAAGAGCTTTATAGAGCCATGTGTAGTTTTGACATCCCTGCCAAACTTGTCCGTCTGTGCAGGCTGACGATGGAGAACGCTCGCTGCTCCATCAAGGTCGGTAATGACCTCACCGAGATCTTTGATGTCAAAAAGGTTTTAGACAAGGTGACGCGCTGTCATGTGACTTCTTTAACATTGTACTTGAACGGATTGTGCGGAACTCACAAGCCAACTCTGGAGGCACAATCTATTACAAGTCTGTACAACTGCTTGCATACGCCGACGATCGGAAGAACTCAGCGGGCTGTCACCGGTGCGTTTGCAAGCATTGAGGCGGAAGCGGCCGAAATGGGTTTAGCGATAAACGAGGGCAAAACCAAGTATATGCTGTCAACCAGAAGGGAAACCCAACACCGACGAATTGGACAAAACGTCACAGTGGGCAGCTATAACTTCGAGGTAGTAAGGGACTTTGTCTACCTTGGCTCTGCTATAAACTCGAAAAATAAGATCAGCGCAGAAATCAATCGAAGAATAACTCTTGCCAATCGCTGTTTTTTTGGGCTTATAAGGCAATTCAACAGTAAAGCCCTATCTCGAACTACAAAGGAGACTCTGTATAAGACCCTGATCATCCCAGTCCTGCTTTACGGCGCTGAAACATGGACTTTATTTAAAAAGGATGAAGATATACTTGGTCGCTTCGAGAGAAAAATTCTTCGTAAGATTTTCGGTCCCGTTTCGTTCGTTTACGAACTATACGAGCTGTACAGTGACATCGACCTAGTAAAAAAACTGCGTATTGGACGTCTGAGATGACTAGGACATGTAGAGCGAATGGACAACAACGCTCCGGCCCGCAGAGTCTTCGAATCTAATCCCGAGCGACGACGCAGTAGAGGGAATCATCGCCGTAGGTGGCGCGCACAAGTTCAGGGGGACCTCGACCAACTTGGAGTGCGCAACTGGAGGCAATTAGCTAAAGACCGAGCTAAATGGAGAGGCTTGTTGGTTGAGTCCCAGGTTCACCCCGAACTGTAGCGCCACCTAAGTAAGTAAGTTAGTCTCGATAGATAGATATATGTAATTATTGTGAGGTGCAAGTGCACTGCGATCTTTAGCAGATCTATTGTACCCCTCAAACTAAGGGTCGAGTCGATCATATAGACGGTCTAGAGTACTTCCTCCCGTCCAGCTGCTGCTATGAAACGGAGTATCTTGAGTGGATCCAGCGAGGGTAGATTCACTTCTGATAGGATTTCCTAATTAACCTAAGTGATTTCTTCTTTTGTGGATCAGTGCTTCGCATTCCATAAGAAGGTGTGCTGGTGTTTCTGCGAAGTCCCTGCAGAATCTGCAGTGTCCGTCTCTCTCAATACCCAGTTTCCTGAGGTGCTCCTTGAGCTTACAGTGACCCGTTAACATGCCCGCCAAGATGCGAAGTCGGTTCTTGCTGACTCTTAGGCAGGTGCTACTTCTTTTCTGGTTGTATTTCCCCAGAAGCTCTTTCACCTGTCTTGGTTGGGGGTTATCGTCCCAATGCTTGGCCCATTTATTCTCTTCCTCTTTCCTTAAATCTTCCCTTATTTTGTGGGGTCCTATCCCAGAAAAGGGCTCTGGTCCAAGGAATGGCGTGTCTGATTTGTTTCTAGCTAGTTCATCAGCTGCTTCGTTTCCCTCTACTCCTACGTGACCTGGTATCCAGTAGAGATCCTGGTGAGGCATTCCCATACCAGTTTGGATCTGATCTCGTGTGAGGTCAGTGCTTTGATAGCAGCTTGGCTGTCTGACAGTATTGCGATGTCCTGCCCGCAATAATTCCTGTCTAGGTTGAATTGCACGCATCTTTCGATCGCGTGAACTTTTGCTTGGAATATACTGGGGAATATTTCCAGTGATTCTGAGTATCTGGTCCTGGGCCCGTACACCCCCGCCCCAGTGTCTATAGATGTCTTCGATCCGTCCGTGTACTGCTCCAATCCTGTTTGTTGCTCAGCTTTGATTCGAACTTTCTTTCAAAGTAGTATTTCTTGACCATATCGTCTCTGGGCCAGTCCAGAAGCGGCACCGATTTGAATACAGTTACTCGCTCTTTATTAGCGATGCATGTTCCTTTCCCGATGCCCTCTTTGCTTATTCTCAATATGGTCTCCTTGGCGATTCGCTCTAGCACTATGTGTAGTGCAGGTATACCGACGATCACCTCCAGTGCTGCTGTGGGACAGGTTCGCATGGCACCTGTTATGGATGGAGGGATTTACTTCAAACTTTATTCCTGGAGTCGGCTAATACCCCGAGATAAAATCAGAATTATAATTCTAGTCCCAATATTAATGGTACTTAGGGCCAATCTTAAAAATTGCTCGTACATGGGCTAGCTTGGACATGTGCTACAAGCTAGCGTATCAAATTTTTGTCTATAAATCCATTTGACAATATTTATTAATCAGTTCTATTGCTAGAATAGAATATTTGCTATTTGCCACATACTCGTAACTCCCGTCGAACTGATTCGAAATTAATAACAATATTGTACAGGCAGTGCCGTAACTAGGCTTTTATGCGCCCGGTGCGAGCTTCTATATTTGCGCCCTCGAAAAATACGCTGATTTTACGAGGTTCGGATATCTAAGTTGTTGTTTAGTTACTTCTTAGAATTAAAAATATATTAACTTTAGGTAAACCAAATATATTTGCCAAAATATGTACATACAGGTAGGTATAATAGACATAAAACACCAAATACAAACCGTAAACGTAAACAAAATAAAACAGCTATTTACCTAAAGATTTACTCTACGGGCTTTCCTCAGCGAAGTCCTTAATGACATCATCATACGACAGGAGTCGTGCTATGTCAGCTTCAATCGACAAAATTTTTAGGCCAGATAACCTTTCCTGACTCATCGTCGAGCGCAAGTATGTCTTTATCAGTTTGAGTTTACTGAATGATCTTTCACAAGAAGCTACAGTCACTGGTATCGTTAAAAAAAATTTTATAGCGATTAATACGTTTGGAAACATTTCCTTTAAGTCCAGTACTACTATTCCCTTAAGAAGACTTAGGCTTGATTGACATTCGCATTTTTCAAATAATGAAGTCGCTTCAATTCGATTCTTCAAAGTTTCTATTTTGGCCCAAAATTCTGTGGCATTTATGTCTATACAATATTTAATACTCAAATCAGCTGCATGTTTCTTTAATTGTTGAACTGAATATGAAGATATACTTTTTATCGTCAAAAAATTGAACATATCTTGAATCTTATGAAGTTTTTCAAATCGCCATTTGAATTCAGAAGCTATTCTATCAATTACTTCATTTATCTGAATTTTGAATTTTTGCTGTTGGGAAATGTCGTAACCGTCGTCTGAACTTTCGCTTTCGTCGCTTTTCAGGAAAATTATCTTCAATATCACATTCTTCACAAACTTTTTTAGCTTTTTCGAAAACATTGTCCACAGTCTCCCGAACATTTCGAATCTGCCTTGTCAATCCCTTGATTAATTCTGAGGCTTTGTCGATAGTAATGGTTTTCGACTGTAAAGCAACATTTACTCTATCAACAGATTCTAGAACTTGATCCCAAATTTTCAGGGTACATATAAATTTAAAGTTTATTAGGTCCATTAAGTTTTTAGCTGTAGCAGTTGTTTCCGCATTAAAATTGTTGGTAGTTAGAATTTTAAGCACTTGCCAAATTTGTGGTATTTGCATGTTTAAAGCTTTGAAGGCTCTAGCTTTAGAGGCACATCTAATGTCAGCGTGTTTTTTTAAAGAAATTTGCAAGTGCTTCATTAAAGTTTCCCATATGACCGTAGAACTCAAAAACAAACGAAAATATTTTCTGGATTATTCCGAAAAAAGTGATCATATCGGGTGTCACAGTAGCAGCGTTTACGCCAGGTAAATTCAAAGAATGCGCTGCACAGGGCACGTAATCAGCATTTTCATTTATTTTTTTTATTTTGGCTTGCACTCCGCTATATTTTCCAGCCATATTACTTTCATTGTCATAGCCTTGGCCACGGACATCTTGTATGTTCAATCCGTCCACTTCTAGTTTCTCTAAAATTTCTTTCGACAATCCCTCGCCCGTCTTTTCATGAGACTGGATGAAATCTATAAAACGTTCTTCGATTGTCACTTTTTGTTCGGATATTTTACGAATCTCAATATTTGTGACATCTGTTCTGTTCTTGAGCGATTCGATGTGTGCTCTTAGTTCAGGATCGAATTTTGAAATCATATCCACTGCACTTAAGAAAACCCCAGATCCTGATACTCCAATATGCTTATGAGAGCCCCTGAGAGGTAAATTGTTTTCCGTGCAGAACAATACAATGCTAGTACAAACTTTTAAAATGTGTTTCCACTTTTTTGTTTCTTGGTCAATAGCTTTTTATAAAGATGCATCTATTGTGGTCTTATTTTTTGTTTGCTGTTCTAGCGTTTTCCATTTAATTCAATTTTCTCTATGAAATATTGAGTTTTCGTGCTCAGGGATACGTGGACTTAAAAGACGCCAATCATTAAATCCCTTTTGTGCATCAGCAAGTGCTGGTCTTATTTGCTTAGTCGAGGAAGAACTGAAAAGTAACATATACATGGGAAACAAAATATTGCATCTCTTTTTTTTACTGTACATCAACCATGGTCTGGGTACCATCTCTCCATTGCTCAATTTTTTTGTAAACCAATGCATATGAAATTTTCGTCTTTCGTCTTCAGTTGGAGAAATATTTGCATTACCTTTCTCGACAAGTAAACATGGAGCGGAATCAGTTAAGGGTAACCAAGAAACAGGATCGTTTTCATCTAATTGCGTCTTATCAGTTGCAGGTGTCTCTACTATTTGAATTTCAGAATTTGGACTAATATCTTTTTGGGTTTGTAATGTTGCGAAACTTACAAGTGTCACAGTTTAAAGATCTTTCAACGCGCATTACCTAAAAGTTGGTCCTGGTCAGGGCCTGCGCCCTCCTGGCCTACGCCCTGTGCCTGGCCACCGCTGGTACCGCCCTAGTTACGGCACTGTGTACAGGTAAGGCAAAAATAACATAATAATGTGAATTGGCTGCCATTTCGTTAGAAATGAACAAAATGGGGCTGTTTATCCCGAAAAGTGATAAATTTGACGACATTAGTGTAAAATTGACGACATTAGGTTGGAAAAATGTTAGGTATCGGACAAATGACCACCTCTTGAGGAGATGCAGATTTGTGCTCGTCTTGTGGCATTTTGAACGTTGGCTCGCAAAACATCTGGCTCCAAATTGGTGATTTCTTTTTCAATGTTGGCTTTCAAGACTTGTAAGGTTTGTGGTTTGTTGTAGTAAACGCAAGATTTCAAAAACCCTCAAAGGAAGAAGTCTGGCGCCGTCAGATCTGGCGATCTGGCCGGCCAGTTCAAATCGCCAAACTGGGAGATCACACGGCCCGGAAATTGGCGATTCAAAATCTCCATCGTTTCCCGAGCTGTGTGAACGGTTGCTCCGTTCTGCTGGAACTGGCAATGCTCGAGACCAAATTCAGCTACTTGAGGCAAAAAAACTCGTTTAACATTAACAACGCTGACCAGGGGGGCCAATAACTTTTTCACTGCAAATGCGGCACCAAACAGGCACTTTGAGGGAATGCAGTGGCTTTTCGTGCATTTCATGTGGATTCTACGTGCCCCAGAAATGCAAATTTTGTTTATTCACACAACCACTTCAGTCGAAATGAGCTTTGCCGCTCATTATGATTTTGAATACAAAATCATCCTCTTCTTGCATCAGGCTTAATAGAGCATGGGAGTAAGTTAACCTCACTTGATGGTCAGCAGGCGACAGTTGGTGAACGCTTTGCATTTTATAAGGGAACATCTTCAGGTCTTTCACGAAAATTCTACGCAACGAACGACTGCTGATGCCAAATTGTGTGCATCGTTGTCTCATCGATGTTTGTGGACTCTCTCGGACGTCGTCGGCCACAGCATTGATATTCTCGGTCAAACGAGCAATATGGGGCCGGCCACTTCTTGCGACATCTCTAGTGTACTCAGTTTACACGAAACGCTCAGCCTAACCCTTAGTTGTTCGTGAACATCGTGCAGGACGACGAGGAAAACGGCGACGAAATTCACGCTGCTTTAAACCACAGACCGGAAATTGGTCACATAAGCAGTAACAATAATTCTGCGTTCTTCAGGTGTGTATCGCTCCATTGTTTGTTGTTAACTAATTCTCTATCTGTCTAAAAATTATGGCACATACACATTATGACATTATTTTGGCCTCACCTGTTACATGACATAGTATGGAATGATCAAGTTTTTTCCAAACAAAATGTTAAATATTTATTTTTTGTATGGACTTTATTCAGATTTAAAATCATTTCGCATACAAGCGCCTTACAGATGCAAGCACATGCGAACCAGTCATTCCTTTAATTTATTTTTTATTTTGGGGGAAAACTTAACATCAATGTACGAGTACTTCAGTTGAATTATCTATCGCTGGTTTGTATTGTGAGGCCTTGGTTACCGCGTCGGGGGTTTCCGAAGAAACGAAATGACGCACTGAATTTATTTTTACTTTTCCATTATTGCTTGAGAGTGACTTTCAAAAACAGAATGTTTTAGTACGAGTACCTTTATTTTTAGATTAGAGTCTGTCAAGAACATAATCCAGTTTTTGTTCAGCATTTACACAAAATATCGACTCAAATATTCTTTTTACCTAAAAGAGCCTCGTCATACGTATTGACAAATGTCACTGCATAGAATATGGATTACGAAAGTGACTTATTAAAGCCGTATTTACACCTCATATAAATGCATCAATTAGTGTATCAAATTAATTATTCATTAATTGCGCCAGTAAGTACCCACCGTACTCGTACATGTCTATGAAACGGAGACAACCATCAAATTAAAATTATGTATCTTCGAGTATACTATTGATTTTCATGGTGAGCGAACTAATCCTTACAAGAGTTTTCGTTGAAAATTAATTAAAATGAATCAGGTTGACTTGCAGCATTACTCGGAGTACACAGTCTACATGAGAGGTTAGTGGGATGGAGAAGTTTTGTTTCATTGGAAATAGGTTAGAATTGAAGAAATAGGTTAAATTCAGATGGTAGTGTCCAATGATATTTTCCTTGGAGAGATAATGTCGACAGGCGTTGTCTAATTGAAGTGATATTTAGATAATGATATACTCGTATGTTAGAGTCACACGAAGTTTATATAAAAATAATAAAAAAGGACGAAAATTTACCAACTAGATCGAAATACGTACGGAGGTACTCGTATGTAAGTATGTACGAGAAAGCTTTGCGCGACTAATACTATATTTTAAAAAAATAAAAAGAAAGCATTATCCTGTCATCCTATACCACAATACCCATTATATGGAAGCATAAAGCAAACATATACATACGTACGAGTACTTCACTTTGTGGAAGAAGACAAGACGAAACACACTATCACGATGTTAAGTATCGCAGTCCTTTCTTTCGCGATACATTTAAGGAAGTAATCATAGCAAGGATAATAACACAACTGCACAACAATAATAATGATAATAACAATAATCATAAATGTTGGCGGTCGACGAGAATGTGTCGCTCGAAGACGCAAGCATATACATATGTACTTGGAGTGCACACTTCAAAGGATGTAGTAGTAATATTGTTGGATAGATACATATATAGCCGGTTGACTAATCCTTTTGTTCAAAGACCTTGGTTGGAGGGTTAAGTCTTGGAGGTATTTCATGCATATGGTGTGCACGTTCGTTGCTATGTTGTGGGTTGGTTGTTCCTTCAAGGATTCACTAATTGCGGACACAATTTCTTGGTAAAATATGCTTGTGTTATGTCGCCTTTCATAGGATATCTCAGACTTGATGATAGTTCTGCTCAAGGAAAAGCAATTTTTTTTTAATTGTAAAAGACGTGCATTGTGTCGCATGACGGGGAAATTATAAGTAAACTTTTGTTGTTATTGTTACAACAATGCGGTCTTTACCTACTTTAATTGGATTAAAGTACCGTCGCATCCTTGTCATATTGTGTTTTTTTTTTTTTAAATACGAACTTTTACAAGGTGAAGTTTTCGCTGTTTTATTTATGTTTACTAGTTCTATAGGTAATTACAGGAGCCCTTGATCATACCATTCTGTAAGTGGAAACCAGTCACTAAGGGTAAAATTACCTACTGCAACTGCCTTTCCCAATGTATAACAACTTGGGAAACTTATTGGGAATACTCGAATCTTATTAAACACTAAATATCTTCTGAAGGATAGCTTCATCCGGTTTCAATAAAGTCCATGTCAGCAGCAACGTAAAGCAGGACTGGAATGAACTGAGTCTTATTTAGAGTCTCCTCCGTTGTTCGAAATAGGCCTTTACTGTTGAATTGGCTTACTAGCCCAAAAATCAAGGATTGCCAAGAGTTATTCTTTCCTTGATTTCTCCGCTGATTTCGTTGTTAGAATTTATAGCAGAGCCAAGGTATACAAGGTACCTTACTGCCCCGAAGTTGTAGGTGCTAACTGTGACCTTCTCTCCAATTCGTCGGTGTTGATTTGCTCTCCTTGTTGACAGCATATACTTGGTTTTGCCCCATACCGATCATGCTGCAAAAAACTGCACCAATCATTATCCCAGTTCTCAAAAAGCTATTTGCCAGTAGTCTTAAACAATGTCACATACCAAGAACATGGAGGGAGGTAAAGGTGGTTTTTATACCCAAGACGGGAAAGGCTAGTCACACCACCGCGAAGGACTTCCGACCAATAAGCCTTACCTCTTTCATCCTGAAAACTTTTGAAAGATTGCTCGACATCTACATACGTAGTAGAATACGCCCGGGGGATTTATCCCCAGCCCAACACGCATAAACGAAGGGTAAATGTGTGGAAACTGCCCTACATCATGTTGTCGGCTCTATAGAAAAATCACTTAAGGATAAAGAGTTCACACTAGCTGCTTTCTTGGACATTGAAGGAGCCTTCAATAATGTAAATACCGAAGCGGTTAAAAGAACCCTAAGAAACCTAGACATCGACATCAGTCTAATTACCTGGATTGTTAGCATGCTCGAGGAACAACATATAACCACCGAACTTAAGGGTTCAAAGCTCGAAGCATACGCCTCGAGGGGTACACCTCAAGGCGGGGTAATCTCCCTACTGCTCTGGGTCATTGTTCTTAAAGAGGTACTACAACAACTAAGGTACATTGGGTTCAGAGCTACAGCGTACGCGGATGACGTCGTGCTGCTTGCAACAGGTAAATTCAGCTAGCGAACAACTTGACGAAGCCCTAAATATTCTTAGCATATGGGCCAGGAGCTGCGGTCTAAAGGTTAATCCCCAAAAAATCGAACTCGTACTTTTACGAATAAGAGGAAAATACCGGAGTTTGGAACACCTTCTGTTGGTGGTATCCCACTCAGATTGTCCGATAGCGTAAAATACCTGGGCCTTGTACTTGACAAAAAGCTCAATTGGAGATTAAATATATAGGAAAGAATTAAGAAAGCAACGATAGCCTTTTACTCATGTAGTACAATTTTTGGTAGAACCTGGGGACCCTCCCCCAAAATCATACTATAGATGTATACGGCTATAGTTAGACCCATACTGACTTACGGCAATCTAGTATGGTGGCCAGCTTTCAACAAATCCACCAACTTAAAGGCAGCACCAAAGTTCAAAGACTAGCGTGCATTGGCATCACCAGTGCAATGAGGATAACCCCAACCACAGGACTTGAGGCTATTCTCAACTTGCTACCGCTAGACATCTTTATACGAACATCAGCAGCCATTAATGCTATGAGAATAATTCAGTCAGCGAACTGGAAACCAAGCAGAACAGGTCACTCGATGATCCTACTCAATTATTTTGGCCTCATGCCCGTAACGGATTACATGACGCCATATTTAGACTTTGTAAGGCCTTTCTCTACCGCCTACCCTAGCAGGGAAGATTGGAAAAGCGGTCATATACCCAATGCCGAATCTATAGCCATCTACACAGATAGTTCAGAAATGAGCACTGGTGTAGGATCAGGTATCTTCTTCGACCCTCTAGGTGTATCAAAATCCATACGACTTCCAGACCACAGCAGTGTTTTCTAAGCAGAGGTCTTAGCAGTGGCAACAGCCACCCGTGAGTCTGCGGTAAGGGCAATACCGCCAGAAGGTATCGCCATCTTTATCGACAGCCAGGTAGCTATAAAAGCGATTACTGCCATAGAAATAAAATCGAAGCTTGTGACGTGTTGTCGAGAAGAGCTCAGGATTTTTGGAACATAGCACAAGGTATCGCTCTGTTGGGTCCCTGGACACGAGGGTATTCCAAGCAATGAGAAAGCCGACGAGCTGGCGAGGATCGACTCAGCAGCCCTACCAAAACAAGTTGACCCCCCTGTGTGTATCCCGCCTTGCACACTCAAGCTCGCTGCAAGGAATAAAGCCATTGAGGAGGCGAACACAAGATGGAACTCCATTTAAACTTGCGCCATCACTAGGAAGCTATGGCCATCTTTCGACAAAGCAAGGGCCGAGAGAACCACTCGGAATGATAGGAAATCCCTTTCCACCCTCGTGGGCATCATCACGGGGCACAGCACTCTGCGGTACCACATAAAGAAACTACGCCTGACGGAGGAGGAACTCTGTAGAGGCTGTGGTGACGAGGAAATTTTTGAGGACACAACCCACTTCCTGTGCCACTGTCTGAGTCTTCAACACTCCAGGAAAAAGTAGTAGTAGTAGTAGTAGTGTGTAACTTTATTAATGCAGAAAAAAAATTCAGTTGTTACAGTTTTACGTAGTAAGCATTGGCTTTTGCCGTCAGCCGAGAAAAGAGAGTTTTTAAATTACAGAATTGATTCATATATATAAGCATTTTTTTTTTTTTTTTAAAGCAAGCTTGGTTTATAATTTGTAGCCGGTATTTTAGAGCAGATTTAATATATTTAAACAGTATGGTCCAGTTGTCTCAATTTAAGATGCGAACGACTTCATCGGGAGAGAGAGTGTTTTTTTCCATAAAAGGGCATTCTGATTGCGCTCAGAATAGGGCAGGTTCCAATGAAATGAAGGCCGTCTTCTCTTGTTCTATGGTTGCACAGTGTACATTCATCACTTCCATCTGTTATATGGGGCTTGTAGTTTAATCGCAATAGTTCGCCCCTGGCTTTGAATACTGTTGAGATCAGATCTAAACTGTTACAATCATGAAAATAGTTCAGCTACCGAAGGTCATGCTTTAAAATTTTATAAATATTCCTTGCTTGACTTTGTTCACTTTGCCTTTGAAAAGACTGCCGTGTGGATTCTTCGATCTTAATTAAAAGTTCCTCCAGTGCCTTTCCTAGGTTTCTACGTGTGCTTCAAGTTGGGGTACATTATGGTCACAGCCCAGCCTTGTCCATTCGGCAAAGAAATGAGGGTTCCTATTTTTCAGGTGCAAAGCAGTTTTATGGGGAAGACGATGACTTGGTTGTGATAGAATTTTCAAGATGTATAGGAAGTGAAGTCTAAGCGTAAACACATGCAGCGCTGGCAGCCCCGTTTCCAGGTACAGCATGTAGTTTGGCGTATTTTCTGGCAGTTTGAATATTTTCTTTAGGAAGTATCTCAAAAGTTTTTCAACCTCCTCAAACTGCCAGGTCCCCCACACTTGTCCCGCATAGCACATGATTGTCCTTATGACTGCTTCAAAGACTTTATATTTTACACTCGGCGCGATTTTCATTTTTTCCAAAATCCCTCTCCAGTTACAATTGATTGCCATTTTTGACTCTCTTAGCTTCTCTTGAAGGTGTTTTCTAAAAGATAACTGTGGGGTGATCAGTACTCCGAGGTATTTATATTCTTTAACCTTATCCAGTTCCTCATTTTGCCAGGTCAATTTTTCATTGATTGCGTAGCGCCCCCATCCATTCCGGAAAATCATAACTTTTGGTTTGTTGGTGTTCAGCTGCAAGTCCCATATTTGGCAGTATTGATACAGCTTATTTATCATGATTTGTAGCATGTTCGGGGTTTCCGCGAGTATTACAATATCATCAGCGTAGAGCAAGAGGTTAACACGTAATCCATCGAGAGATATCCCTCCTGGGAGGTATGCAACTAGATCGTCCAGGAAGATCGAAAACAAAATAGGGCTCAGCAGACATCCTTACTTCACACCAGATTTCGACTGAAACCAGTTAGACAAGATGTTTCCATCCCAAACCGCTGTGGTGTTCTCTTCGTACATCTTTCGTAGCACTTTTAGTACCTTTGTCGAGACCCCTAGGATGCTCAGTTTGTAGAAAAGGGCTCTTCTGTCGATACAGTTAAAGGCCGCCTTGAAATCCACGAAGAAAACGTACAGTTTTTTACCTTTATTCAAAAAAGTCTGGGCGATACTTGTTAGAGAGAAGATGTTGTCCACTGTGGAATAATCTTAGTGGAAACCAGCTTGGAGCTCGCTAAGTAGGTCATTTTCGCGTATCCAGTTTGTTAATCGTTCCAAGATAATTCCTGTAAAAATTTTGGAAGTCGCATTTAGGAAAGATATCCCTCTATAATTGCTTGGCTCATTTAGGTCTCCTTTCTTGAAAATCGGAAATATTATGTTTTTCTTGAAGGATGATGGCACCTCGCCAGTACTGAAAATAAAATCACAAGTTTCCGTGAGCTTCTGCAGGAAGGCATCAGTCGCATTTTTAAAAAATTCGTAAGGAATACGATCTTCCCCTGGAGCCTTATTTGAGTAGCATCTATTTATAACTCTGATGACATCCTGGAAAGTTATAGGACGGTCTAAAGAGTTCACTTCGACGTGAGGTAGCGCACATTGTATTTGGATTTGAGCCTGCGGTGGGTTCAGCAGATTTTCGAAGTATTCGGCTGAAATGGGAGCTTCTACCTTGATACCCTTCGCGAAGAGCGAACCGTTTAGTGCTTTTGCCATCCTCCAAAAGGACCTGCTGCCTTGTATGTTTGCGTGTGCTGATGAGAGGTTCTGAATGTAGAACCTTTGTTTTTGCTCGCAGATGCTCTTAAACTTCTTATTTGCAACCTGGTACATACATTTTGCATAATTGGTGTTCATGCTTCTTAGGACCCGTAGAAAGGCAAATGATTTTTTCCTGGCTGCCTCGCATTCCCAGTCATACCAAGGTTGCTTCCTTTTTTTTCTCGATTTGGGTTGCAGGGGTCTAGCTGCATTTGAAATACATGTCGTTAGTATATCTATGCCTCTGACGGATTGGAGCTCACTACTATTTGATCCATTTATTTCTAAGTCTAGATTCGCTTTGTACCTTTCCAAGTTTTCGTTTCTCCAATGTAGTTTCGGAAGCAAGCAGTTTGGTGGTGCGGGGTTTGATCTAGATTCAGCTCTACTTTGACTGATATTGTGAGGTGATCTGAATAAATTAATTCCTGGACATGGAAATCAGCTGTATGCTTTAGCCAGTTTCCCTGCAAGAAACAATAATCGATTGTTGAGCACGCGCTGCCCCTTAAAAATGTTAAGTTTCCTTTGAGATCACTATTCGTTCGCCCGTTTAATAATAAGTCCGATCGTTTCACACATTTTGATCAGTTTCATTCCATTGCCATCAGTGCACTTATCTGTTGCATATCTCACCTCATTTAACGATCGTGACAATAGTTCCGTTTCCACATTCAGTATTTGACTAGATCCCACTCTCCCGTTAAAGTCTCTATTGACCATAAGATTAGTCTTGCCAAATTCCAACAAGAAGTTATATAAAGTAGTGAAGTCATTCATCCATTTGTTACAGTTTACATATACTGGTATTATGTACTTTCTAACTTTTTCTATTTCCATTTCGATCACATTTCTATCTAATATTTTCTTAAAGCGACATCCAATCATTCTTTCCAGTCCCTTTTTTATGTCGTATAAGCATCCTCCGCTGGCCCTACCACGTGAGGATTTTCTTATTGCTGGTATCCAGAGGAGGAAAAAGTTCCTTGGTAAATATTTCTTCCAGGATCTCGAGGAACTCTCCGGCATTTCGACAGAAAAGATGCTGAACTTCATCAAATCATCAGGGTGGTTTGTATGCAGAAATGAAGTAAGTGACTGAGTTAGTAGTTTTTAGTTTCATTGGGTAAGGGATTGCTTTTTCCGCCATGGGTACCACAATGGGTCAACGCTGACCTGAGTGTGGCAGAGAGCCTCCCTCCTTGCCAGCCAACATACCTAGCGTAACCTAAGGTGTTTTGTCTACCTTGGCTCTGACAAAGCAATTCTGACAAAGATACCAGCGCAGAAATCAAGCACAGACTAACTCTTGCCAATCGCTGTTTTTTTATGGGCAGAAAATCCTTATCTCGAACAACTAAGGAGACTCTATAAAAGACCCTGATCATCCCAGTCCTGCTTCACGGCGCTGAAACATGGACTTTATTGAAAGCGAATGAAGACATCTTTGGCCCCTTCGAGAGAAAAATACTTTGTAAGATATTTGGTCCCGTTCGCGTAAACGGGATTTGGAGGAGAAGCTTCAATGACGAACTATACGACCTGTACAGCGACATCCACCTAGTCAGAAAACTGCGTAACTGGTGGTTATTACATGTACAGCGAATGGACACCATCGCTTCGGCCCGCAGAGTCTTCGAATCTAACTCACAGGGACGATACAGTAGAGGGCCTTTTCGCCATAGGAGGCGCACACAAGTTTATGGGGACCTCGACCAACTTGGAGTGCGTAACTGGAGGCAATTAGCTAAAGACCGAGCTAAATGGGGTGGCTTGTCAGGTTCATCCCGAACTCTAGCGCCACCTAATTAAGTAAGTACTAAAAGTACATGGTTGGAGTCCTTGTAACGTTTTTCAGTTCCCAAAAGTCTAGTGACCCTCAAAATTAGAATTACCTCACGGTTCCTGAAAAGCAAGTCTTTTCTCCTACAACTATAGTTCTACTCGTAACTATCCAAATTTGTGTATAATATTTATTCTACACCAAATTTACTTACAAAATATTCTACCAAGTCCGTTAATAGTAATTCAACGAAAAAAAAAAAGGAAGATATTTGAAAACTTAAAATATTTATTTGAATTCCAAACTACCATCATAGTGAATTGAACAACTTTTTGATTGTTACTACCACCGTTTGTGTCTGCAGCCTTCGCTTAACCCATGTCATAAAATTCAAACTCACACGATATGTTCATACTTACTCGTACTTGTACATCGTGAACGTTTATTCTAAATGCTGGATATTTAACCATTTCTATATATTGTTTCAGTCTATATAGCGGATTGTTTCATGGTAGTTTGCACATCTTTTATTCGAAATAATAAATGTTTACTCTTGCCGGAGATAAACCACAATTGCGTTTTTTGCACCATAGTGAAGTGCATCTAGATATGTAAATGCGGTCGGTAGTAAAATGTATGAGACGCATAAATACAGAATGTATTTTCAGACAATCATTAAAAGTGAAACGAAAACGGTTTGCTATAAAGGCCATTGAATGTAGTAAGCTTACCATAACGATAAAATATGTACGAGTATATTGTGTCAAATGAACATGATATTGGTCTCGGTTGGTCGGGTAACCAGTGATTGGCTTTAGTGGCGTACTTTAACAAGCAAAATATATAATTGCTTAGGGGCCACAACAAAGGGTCGCTTGAAATCTCACCACCTCCTTGTTTCAAGCTCACGACGCATGCATTTCAAGAAAGAACCAAAACATGTAGCCAGATACCCCTAGGTATTATCTTCCTAATATCTAAAAATACGGGATTATTTTATTGCTTTTATGATTAGCCCGATGTGCGGATGATAGCCGTAATCTATTGGGCGCGGGCAAATACTTCGCAGTACGTGCTGCTTTTCTCACCATAAGCAAAATTGAGCCTCAATTTCGTAAGTAAGTGGTTAGTGTGTCGGATCACTACGCGTGAGGTTTCGAGTTCGAATCCCAGAAACCCCAAAAAAGTTTTTCCACGGTCCCACCTCTCGCGAACGTCTGACAAACATCCGAGAGTATTGTTGTCACGAAAATGCTTCTCAGATCACCGTTCGAATACAGCACTAAACTGTAGGTCCCTTCCATTCGTGTGAAAAATATACCGCACACAATATGAGTGGTTGCGAGAAGCTAGGCCCTGGCACTTATATTTATTATACTTAAATTAATTTTTTATTTATTTTGAAGATTGTTGATTGAATTGAACTTGTATTGAAAAGTATGAAAAAGTTGTGCTTAAATTTGTGAAATACTACTGAATCATTCATCTTGAATCAAATTGAATGAAGAAGCTGTTTTTAGCGCCCTCTAAAATTTAGTAGCGCAAACTAAACATCCCAACTCAGTTTTGACTGGGAAAAAAGCTTAAGTGTCAGTTTTTTGTTATTATACTCCGTGTTAAATCTTACTTCACTGAGAAGCGACGTCTCACCAAAACTCACCTTATAGCAAATACATCAAGTGCATGATCAGGCCCAATAGAACACGCCTAATATCGTTTGAAATCTTAAAAAAAAAAAAAGGAGGGACTTTTAAATTGACTTTTAATTTCGCTCCTTTGCTGACCACTGGGCTCCCCATAAATCAAAATGGCTGTTCAAATTTTAAAGTTAAATTTACAGAAAATTGCGCTTCCCTAATCCTTTTCGCGTTTTCGCGACTCAGTGAAATTCTCCCACGACGCCACTTTTTTGGAAGAGAGTTTGATTAAATTTATTCCAATATAAATTAATTTGTTTTACTTATACGGGTTGGAAAAATGATTTTAGATTTTTATTTTATTTTGATAAAGCTTTATATTTTACTTTGTTTTTATTTATTTTTTAGACCTCTTCTTTATCTTAGTCGTAATGAGGTACATTACATGAAGAGTAACAGCTTAGAAGTACATCTTTTTAGGTGGCGTTACAGTCCGGGTGGACTTGGGCTTCAAACAACAGACTTTTCCAACCAGCCCGGTTACGAACCAGCTGCCACCAGTTGCGCACGCCAAGTTGGTTAAGACTCCCTTCCACTTGCTTGTGCCACCTTCTGCGAGGTCGTCCTCTACTGTACCGTCCAATCGGGGTGGATTCAAAGACTTTCTTGGCTGGAACGTTGGACTTCATCCACTCTGGCTAAGTCGATGCCATTATATAGGCCATATAGTTCGGTATTGTACATTCTCCTTTGAGTTTTCCATTGTCGTTCTGAGCAAACGGACGAGCCTGGCAGGGATGTCTCTGTATAGCTCGTCTCTATACACGGTATCATAGGCAATTTTAATATCGATGAAAAGATGATGTGTATCGACTTTATATTCATGGGTTTTTTGCGAGATCTGCCGCAGTGTGAATATTTGGACAGTGGTGAACTTTTACCGGCATGAAACCGTACTGATAAAGACCTATCAAGCTGTTGACGATTGGTCTTAGGCGTTCACATAATATGGCAGATAGGATTTTATATGCGATATTGGGAAGACCTCTGTAGTTGGCGCAGTTCAGAGGGTCCCCTTTCTTCAGGATCGGGCAAACGATGCTGAGGTTCCATTCATTGGGCATACTTTCGTCCGACCAGAGTTTACAGATGAGCTGGTGCATGCTCCTTACCGACTCATCTCATTTGGTCTTAAAAAGTTCGGCGGTAAGACCGTAGGCTCCAGCAGCTTTATTGGATATAGGTTTAGATATCGTTATCGTCACTTCATTCTGATCGGGTTGACGGGTATCTTGACCGCCATCGTCACTGTTGAATGGCTCATTCTGCCTGACAGCGGGATATTGGTCACCGTTGCCATTTAGCAGTCTGCAGAAATGTTCCTTCAATATACTCAGCACCTACTGCGATTCTACTACTATGTTACCATTTTCGTCCCTGTAGACTTCGGTTCTGGCTCTAATACGCTGGCATGTTCCTTTTACCTTTTGGTAACATTTTCGAACATCGTTTCTGCAATAAAGTCTCTCAATCTTCTCGAACGGGAGCTACTCATACTCCTTTTTCTTCTTCCTGAGAAGTCAATGTTCCTATTTTCTCTCCCGCTTGTAGAGCTCGCGAGCAGCTCTAGTCCTTCTATGAAGATAATATTTTTAAATAAAGATACATTTCGTTAACAAAACAATCTTAATTTTTAAGTCAGGTTACGACTAAATTTGTTTGGAAACCTTACTAATACAATCCAATGTGTTAATACTTACTCACTACTTACTTACTTAGGTGGTGCTACAGTTCGGAGTGAACCTGGGCCTCAACCAACAAGCCTCTCCATTTAGCTCGCTCTTTAGCTAATTGCCTCCAGTTGCGCACTCCAAGTTGGTCGAGGTCCCCTTGAACTTGTGCGCGCCACGTACGGCGATGATTTCCTCTACTGCGTCGTCCCTCGGGGTTAGATTCGAAGACTCTGCGGGCCGGAGCGTTGGTGTCCATTCGCTCTACATGTCCTAGCCATCTCAGACGTCGAATACGCAGTTTTTTTTACTAGGTCGATGTCGCTGTACAGCTCGTATAGTTCGTGATTGAATCTTCTCCTCCAAAACCTGTCAACGCAAACGGGACCGAAAATCTTACGAAGAATTTTTCTCTCGAAGCGACCAAGGATATCTTCATCCTTTTTTAATAAAGTCCACGTTTCAGCGCCGTAAAGCAGGACTGTGATGATCAGGGTCTTATACAGAGTCTCCTTAGTTGTTCGAGATAGGGCTTTACTGTCGAATTGCCTTATAACCCCAACAAAACAGCGATTGGCAAGAGTTATTCTTCGCTTGATTTCTGCGCTGATGTTGTTTTTCGAGTTTATAGCAGAGCCAAGGTAGACAAAGTTCCTTACTACCTCGAAGTTATAGCTGCCGACTGTGACGTTCTGTCCAATTCGTCGGTGTTGGCTGTCTCTTCTTGTTGACAGCACATACTTGGCTTTGCCCTCGTTTATCGCTTAACTCATTTTGGCCGCTTCCGCCTCAATGCTTGCAAACGCACCTGTGACAGCCCGCTGAGTTCTTCCGATCGTCGGCGTATGCAAGCAGTTGTACAGACTTGTAATACATTGTTCAATCCGTTCAAGTACAATATTAAAGAAGTCACATGACAGCGCGTCACCTTATCTAAAACCTTTTTTGACATCAAAGGTCTCGGTGAGGTCATTACCGACCTTGATGGAGCAGCGAGCGTTCTCCATCGTCAGCCTGCACAGACGGACAAGTTTGGCAGGGATGTCAAAACTAGACATGGCTCTATAAAGCTCTTCTCTATAGATGCTGTCATAGGCGGCCTTGAAATCAATAAAGAGGTGGTGAGTATCGGTTTTCTCCAAAATCTGCGGAAGTGTGAAGATTTGATCGATGGTGGACTTTCCTGGACTGAAACCGCACTGATAGGGTCCAATCAGGCTGTTGATAAAGGGTTTCAGGCGTTCAGACAATATCGCAGAAAAGATCTTGTATGCGATATTGAGGAGAATGATGCCTCTATAATTGGCGCAGTTGAGGGGGTCTCCTTTCTTGTGGATCGGCCAAACGATGCTGAGATTCCATTCATCAGACATACACCCGTCTGACCAAATCTTAGAGATGAGTTGGTGTATGCACTTTACCAATTCATCACCAGCTGCCTTGAAAAGTTCGGTCGGTAAGCCGCCAGGCCCAGCAGCCTTGTTGGACTTTAGCTTGGATATTGCTATCCTCACTTCGTTTTGCTCAGGTGGACGGAAATTTTGACTATCATCTTCTATGTTGAATGATGCATTCTGCCACTGACAGCGGGATATTGGTCTTCGTCACCGTTATACAGTCTGCAGAAGTAGTGTTTCCATATTCTCAGCACCGACTGTGATTCTACTACGAGGTTTCCATTTTCATCTCTATAAGTTTCCGTACGGGTATTGCTTCTCTGATACGTTCTTTTTGCCTTTTGGTAAGACTTCCGTAAATTGTTCCTGGAGTATAAACTCTCGATATTCTCGAACTCTTGCTTGTCATGCTCTTTCTTCCTCTTTTGGAGAAGCCGATGTTCTTCCCCTCTCTTTTGCTCGTTGAGCTCATGAGCAGCTCTCGTCTTCCTTTGCAGCGCCGCTTTGTATCCCTCTTGTTTTGCTGCATGCACTCGCCGGCATTCTTCGTCAAACCAGAGTTTTCGCGGTGATGGGCGAGCGAGACCCAGCACATCAGTCTCGGCGTTTCTGATGGCATGTTGGCAGCGTTGCCACTGGTCTTCGGCACTTGATGCTGGCGACATAGGGGTGATTGAGAGATTTCGGGTTACGCGTTCAGCGAAGAGTCTGGCGGTCTCTTGCGATTGTAGCTTTTCGACGTTAAATTTTCTCACAGTAATTCTTCTTTGTTGCTCAGATTGGGATATCCGCATTCGTACCTTGGCTACAACAAGGTAGTGATCCGCTTCTATGTTGGCCGCTCGGAAGGTCCGGGCATCCAGAATACTGGAGGCATTTCTTGCGTCGATCGCAATATGATCAACTTGGTTGATCGTTACATGATCATTGGACCGCCATGTCTGCTTATGAATATCGAGATGAGGAAACCATGTGCTTGCTATGGTGACATTTCGTTCCACAGCGAAATCAATTAGCTTTAGTCCGTTATCAGACGTGGTGTCGTGTAGGCTATGTTTACCGACTGCCCTACCAAAGACGCCCTCCTTCTCTGTTTTGGCGTTGAAATCGCCCAATACGATTTTAACGTCGTATTTAGGACATTGCTCATTCAAGGAATTTTGCGACCGAAATAAGATCCATCACGTACTAACGACGACAGGAGTTCCGAGATGAAACGGACAGGTCGAAAGAATAAACCGAATCGTCATCGAGGTTCTGGCAAAAACCACAGTTGAGGATTCAAGAAAATGCCACAAGCTCATTGGTAACCTACAAGTCACCTTAAATTCTACTGTGTCGAGGAGCACGAAAAGAAGCCCGTTTCAACTGATGTTTGGCGCGGAAGTGAGAAGAGAATCGGACTCCGAACTGAAGATGCTGATCGAGGAGGCGATTCTGGATGACTTCGAGAACAGCCGAGACGCAACGAGAACAGCCGCAAAGGAGGAGATACTTAAGGTTCAGGAGGAAAATAGAAGGATCTACAACCGAAAGCGGAAGCAACCACGGAGGTATGAAGTGAGGGATCTCGTGGCGATTCAGCGCACCCAATTTCTAGTCGGCCTGAAGCTGTGTCCGAAATTCTTTGGACAATACGAAATAACACGCGTCAAGAGGAACGAGCGATATGACGTACGGAAGGTAGGCCAGCACGAAGGGCCGACCATGACGTCTACCTCAGCCGATCACATTAAGCCATGGGTGAACGAGCTAGACGATGTAGGCGAAGAAGACGAAGTCGATGACGATGATGTATTCCAGTCCGACTGAGGACTACGCGTATATGTAGCCGTATGTAGCCGTATAAAATGCTGCGGCTGGGCATTTGGCGAAAAGAGAATCAAAAATGTCAGCAAGAAAGATCGTCATAATATTGGCCACTGTATGCGGTGTGGGTTTTGTGGCAACGTTCGCCATAAAAGTGATAACGTGGTACCGGATTCTCCACTCGTTTGGCGTGTGGAATTTCTTCTAAAAAAAACACGGCAACGACGGCGACGGCGATGACTGAGAAGGTATCGAGGAGTCTTTTTCCAACCACGGTGGTGAGTGGTGCGTACGACAAGTCGGCGGTTCATCCTTGAAGTTTCGGCGGATTAAAACTACTTGTGTTCTTTTTTATGTAAATTGCTCTCTTTCATTTTATTTTGTCAATAAAATTAAACATTAAACAAATTCAAGTTTCTACATACATTTCGAAATGGTGATACAACGGAGAATTGGGGAAAATGTACATTATGGTGCCTACTCCGAATAGAGACCTTCATACAAGGGAAAAGACTTAAGTATCTGTTTATCTGTATTGGTAAAATTTTAAAATAGTTTTTGGATGGATCGAAAAATAAAGTGAACATTTATAGGAGTATTTAAAGAATCACTTTAAATAAGCTTGTCACCTTGAGCGCAAAACGAATTACGTGATGAAACGACTCAATGCAAATGAAGCAAAATCTTGCACCTAATGCGGCCTTTCGCCCGGAATACTTTTGTGTCGACCATATCAACCTTTTATCAAGAAAAAATCTTAGCAAGAAGAAATCAGAGCATAGCTTTTCGAATCCATTCGTTCCTTAAATCTCCCTCTACTCGTATAGTGTAGTATCATCTGGTTTATGCAACGCTGGATCGGGCGTTACATACAGCAGCTAAGTAAGTAAGATTCATAAAATTATATTTAGTGTATCTGGCATTTCAGCGTTAACCCTCACTGATGTACTTTTTGTCCTTAATATGTATTGACTAAAGGCTATTAGTTGTGTCTCGGAGTAGCGCTACGAAAGATCACAGTCGTAATTCACCAGGTGAAGCCTTGAAGTCAGTCGGAAGACAACATTTTGCGTTCTTAATGGATGGAAATATTAGATCGTTGTTGCTTTTTAAGTATTTGATAATAAAGTAGCTTAACAAGAAAAAAAAAAAAAAAAAAAAAGACCGGAACACTGAACATCAAAGTCAACTTTAACAACATCAAAGTGGAAAAACAGATT
The DNA here is from genome assembly GCA_945910035.1 of Brachypalpus laphriformis. NCBI lineage: Eukaryota > Metazoa > Arthropoda > Insecta > Diptera > Syrphidae > Brachypalpus > Brachypalpus laphriformis. The sequence goes on from OX246754.1 coordinate 255,209,149, forward strand.
ACATACAATGCCAGACACATGCACACGGGGTGTTACTCTCCATCTGTGAAAGGCACATACCTTCAACAAAAACATCGCAAAAGTATTTCAAACTTTGAGGAAATTTTTTGCGAACAGTCTCCGTCGCTACACATTCATCATCTCGTTTGCGCAAGCATCTGTACTTAAAACAAATTCCAAAACAAGAATTTCTACCGCCACCTGTTAAGCTATTAAGTAACATGGCATAAACTTTTCCAATAAGTCATGCAATCATCTACCAAAGTTTCGGTTTGTCCATGTGATATGTGAATAGCTTCCAAAAATAGCAATAGTAGAGTTCTCAGTCCAATGTCTATGTACGGTACATACACATATCATAGTCCTCGGTGTCATTACTTTCATCGGAATGGAAAACTATTTTCTTTAATTGTGGTTACAAATGAGATGCTGTAAACAGATGCTCTGAAACCATTTTCAATTATCATTTTCTCTCGATTACATCCTTTCTTGGGTCCTTCTTTGTCTTCGGACAAGGGCAGGTCAGAATGGCATTCAAATCTAATGGATTCTACAGATTAGATTTTCAAAGTCAAAAATCGCAGAACTTTTGGTTTGAATTTTTAGGGTTTTGTTCGTGTGTATTTTTATTGGATTCTAATGGTCATGACTTTGTTCGGCAGCAAGCATGCTTGTAATTAACTTGCATTAGGAAAGTTTAGATATAAAATTTCTATCCGCAGCGAAAAAGTTGTAAAATCAATTGAAGAGGAAAAATTAGTTGAAATTCGGTTGGATGAACGGGCATAAAGCTTACAAATGAGATGCTTTGCTGTTATGGGCCTATAAAACGCGGGAATTTAATTGGTATCAGGGCAGCGGATTTGGGATGAAATTTATTGTTTGGTGAATTGTGATGATTGTTTTAGATTTTCTTTGGATGAATGGAACTGGGGTCCATTTATAGGCCTTTCTGCATATGCCATAAACTATTTGGCTATTCCATCAGGAATGTGGAATTAAAATGAGAGCCAATAAAGTTGTAAGATCTCGAATTTCATAGGACAAGAGTAATGAAGTTTTACACAGCGAATCTATGTAAGTTGCAGTGCTTGTACTTGTGTTAATTTGAAAATGTGGATGACTTGCAAACAGGTAATATCTCGCATGATTAACTAATATTCCACACCAAACCCTTTAGTGAGCAAAGCGCCTTTTTTTCAAAAACAAGGGAGACATAAATTGCTGTGATAATGACAAAAAGAGAAAAAGTTAATGCCCCACTGGCAAAAGATATTGCAAGGAGGAGAGTTTGGTTTTCCAAGCGGCAAATGAACAATATAAAGCAATTCACATGCTTCGTGCTCTTATTGAGAAACAACGATATATTCTGGACGCTGCTGTATGTCGACGATGTAGCCTTCCTATAAGACAATTAAAAGGACTTGCAGGCAAGTCTAAAGACAGAAGTTCTAGAATCCAACGGATTGCAAATAAGTTGATTAAAAACTTAGTTTAGCTTTGCACCGAATGAAGCTCAAACTCGAGTAATAATTGGAATGAGTTAGAAAATCCACCAGTTTTAAATACATCGGATCCTATGCAAGGAGCAGGTCACCACTAAACGGGAAGTGTCTCATCGGTCACAGTGCGACTGGTGTAGATACACCTTTCTCTTTCGTGGATGTAGTACAGATGCAGTGCACATGCAATGTCGGTTGAGAGCGGTTGCAGTGTCAATGTGGTGTCAGTTCAATGAGCATGCAGTGCGGACGCGTTGTGGTCGTAGTGCTGATGCAGTGCCAATGGTGTGCCGATGCAGTGCGGATGAAGTGCACATGTAGTAGATAAATTCGATTTTGTCAAAGTGAATCACTGTTTAGCCTTAATACATATATTTGAATAGATACATAATTAGTTTGACAATCAATTAGTTTGATAAGTTCAGAGAATATCCTGACCATGTAAGGCGTAGACGCTTAAACTGTGTTCAGCTCTACTTACTCCCGTATGTTCTTCCTATGTGAACGCATTGTCAAATTTCGTTCATCTCTTTCCACTTGGTAGTGCGATCAAATTGCATATTCATATCGTAAAACACGTTTATAGCCGAAAATTTTGAGAGATATGCTAACATCGCACAAGTTCACACGGTTGTGCCCTCCAATTCTTACCCTTTTTCAAAGTACCACACTGTCACGCTTATACTGTGTACCCTTGCTCAGTTCTGAAGTGAATAAAAGAGATGCACAAGACGCTCTTTAAATGACGCATCTGCTCAAAAGTCCACCCAAATATCTGTCTAACCCAGTCTGGGTATTCGTACCTACTCTTACAATGGTCGCTGATAATCAGTCCATTTTTCTAAGATATCGATTTCAAGTCTCGTTTGAAAGTTTCCCTACAATTTATTTCCATTGTCAAATGCTTCAAAGCCCACCAATTAAAAATAACAACCCCAACGGTCCAACCCCATCGCTTACTAAAAAGTGAGAACCGCCGCACTTCTTTCTCCAATTGAATGGATTAACCATTTGCCAGACCTTCATCAAAAGTTCGGAATTACGATTATTTGTCCTGTCGCAGTGGAAACAATCTATCCTTACGAGAAATTTATTTCTTGCATGTTCTGGCCTAAACAGAACTTCTTCACCCCACCACACCCATCAACTGGGCAATGGTAATTTATTGTGCGGATTGTATCGTAGGTTAGCAGAAGCGTTAACCCATCACCACGACTTTCTATCTTGCTGTGCCTCCACTAAAAAAAAAAAACCTCCGAAGAAGCGAATATTATTATCCCTCTCGAATGGTGTCATTGATGCATACCAAAAGCTCCAAGGGGTACAGCCGCCTGCCTTCCGTTTCCCTAAAAAGTCACCCTTAAAATTAATTTCCTGTGAAATTTCACTGAAACCAAGTGAAATGAAATGGACTCGATGTCCTCGTAAGTCCTCCTACGTGGCAGCACAGTAGATACAGCAATGGGCGACTCTGAGTTAATGCTACTCCACGACGATGACGGCGCGCAGTGGTGTGGTCCTAAATCAGTCAGCAGAATTTTCATGTATTTTACGCACATAATGACGATGGCATCAAGAACGGGAGAGATCTGTCGCCAAACAATTTATTGCGTTCTGTGGTTGGGTACTCTGTCGTAAAATTTAGCCTAATGTTGGAGTTGATATCAATGCCATCCCACTAGCCCAAGAAGAAGAGGGAAGTATCTGAAAGATAGGGAATTTGCCTCAAATCAATGAGCTGATAAAATTGCAAATAATTTCAGTCTCTTCTCAGTAAGTTTGTATATTTGCGAAAAAACGCGTTGCGCTGGTATTGTGCGTTGAATTTGAAAGAAGTTTGTGTTTTTTTTTTTTTTTGTTGATGCGATAATAAACCAAAATCAAAACAAGCTTCCCTTCTTATTTCACAACGCTGCCTTTTGCATTAAAGATATACAGATAAGTAAAGGACAACAAAATTGCTGACATCCGCCTCGCTGTTAGACGAGGAAAAAAAATCTCTAAAACACTCAATGACTATCGCGGAGATACAGGGTGAGTTATAAGAATGCGGCATTTTGCTCCAAAATAAATATCTATTTTAAATAATGGCACCAGGTCAAATGGTTGTTGCATATCTCATGTAGGAACACTGGAAGAATATTGGTCGTTTACCAATTGCTTAGAACCAATTGAGTAGAACACCGTCGCCATAGATCTACCAGATTTCTATATAATGTAAAGCAAACTTTCTAATTTTATGTTATTGTTATTTTGTAGCTGTGCTAAAATCCCACATCAAAGTGATATCGATGGAAAAGAGGGTACCCCCAACGCCATTCACTACCACTTGACTTTTGGGGGAGTTAGAAGAAGTTACTTCAAAAACTACTTTAAAATATCTCGCTCATCAAATTCAATGAAACACACCAAGACAGGACTGCCCAAACTTATACGCAAAGGCTAGACTTCCATCCTTCTAAATATTAACCAAAACAATTTTAGAGTCCTGAAAGGAACCATAACTGGCCTGACCACTGACAACTGAAAAAAGAATGTACTCATACAAAGGGCGTTCCTTTCAGCGATAATGACAAAACTTCTCTTCACTTTCTAATAAAATGTCCGACACACAACAACATACTTCTCATAGGTAGTCTTACTGATCAGAGAAAATTATCGATTTTCTGACAGCGCCTGGAGTTAAGAATCTGCGATTACGAGAAATGTCAAAATAGGTCTCCTAAGCTGTGCTAATCTCTAGAAAAACTCGTTCTAAAGTCCAATAAGAATGCACGACCCTCTATCAAGATTTCATTGAAGCTATCTACATATGTATGTATGTATGTGGGATGCCGATCCCCCTAGGTCCGCATAGTCGCCGAGCTTCAGCAAGACGAATGCGAGCGTGGGAGGCATGAAGCAGTCGAGCAGATGACCTCAACGAATTGACTTTACTTCAACTGTTTTTTTTTGTTTTTTAACGAATCTTGTTTGATTATTTTTTTTGCGAACTATCTATAATAATAAATAAATCCAACTAAACTTTTAAGACAATCTAGAATTCGAATATTAATAATAAAGTACACTTTAAAGAGCGTGAATTGATTCATTGCGTTTCTTTTCTTGAATCGGATCCTACATGTAGGTATATCCTCCATTGATGGCTCAACTTCGACTTAAGAGTTTTCAATAGTAAACCAATGATTTGCTCTGCAAGAATTTTGGATTACTTCGATTCGAACTTGGAACCTCACGCGCAGTGATTTTTTTTTTTTTTTTCCTCTTGTACAACCCATGCCCGCGTGGCAACGACACTGCGACTTGAAAGATCTATTGTATCGGAGGGTTGGAGTTTATCTAACAGACGTACTATCTCCCTTATGAAAGTGAGTATGTCCTTAGTAGCGGAGCATTTCAGTTCCACTGAAGTAAGTATCTTCTTGTGGAGAATACGTTTCTTTAACCAGTGTAGTGCCGGGCATTCACAAAGAATGTGTTCGGAGGTTTCATCCTCCTCTAAACAGAACCGACAGTCCTTTTCTTGGCACAGGTTCATCTTGTTAAGGTGGAATCTCAAGCCGCAATGGCTAATAAGAAAGCTAACAAGCTTCTTAATGCTTTCCCTATCAAAGTTAAGGATTTCCTTATAGGAGTAAGGCTTGGTTAATCGTTTGGATTGTCTTAGACCTGGCCCTCTAGTCCAGTGGTCTAGACGAAGTTTGTTTTTCCATTCGTTAATCAGCGTTGTAGCTGTCGCCCAATTGACGCTACAATAAGGTTCAGGACCTGTGAACATAGATTCTGAGCCAGTCCTAGCAACCTCATCTGCAGATTCGTTGCCCACAATCCCTTGGTGTCCGGGTACCCAACCGAGTTTTACCCTGTTGTATTCGGCAAGGTCTTGTAATGCATCGTAGCAGCATTTCACGGTTCTGAAGTCCATTTGGTTGGACGACAGTGCCATAAGTGCCGCTTAGCTATCTGAGAAGATATGTATTCTAGCGCCTTTGATCCCCTTGCGGAGATTGTGTCTGGCGCAAATCTCAATGGCATGGATTTCAGCCTGAAACACAGTAGGAGTCGTACCCATAGGTACCGAAATCTTTGTGTTGGGTCCAAAAACCCCGGCTCCAACTCCAGAATCCATCTTCGAACCGTCGGTGAATCAGACCAGACTTCTAGGGTCCAGTGTTGGAGCACCATTGGACCAGTTTTCGCGGTCCAATATTTCAACCTCGAATAGCCTACCAAAGCAGTGTTGCCTGACCATAATATCTGGTAAAGTGCAAAACATGTCTCTTTTAGGGATTGAGTTAAGTATCTTTAAATGTCCCACAAGGTCACCTGGTTTATACTCGTGATCTAGTTGCAGCCTGATGGCATATCTAGCAGCCATCTTTCTAATGAAGATTGGTAAAGGTGTAAGCCCAACAATAGCTTCCAGAGCTGTCGTAGGGCAGGTGCGCATGGCACCTGTAATGCCAAGACAGGCAACTCTTTGCAACTTCTGCAACTTGTTTGCCTTTGTCTGCTAGAGAGTTTTTGGCCACCAGACGATGGCCGCGTATGTGATAATGGGTCTAACCATCATTATGTACAACCAATGTATCATCTTAGGAGAGAGACACCAAGTTCTGCCGTATAGGCGTTTACTGTCCCACAGTGCTCTAGTAGCGCGCTCAGTGGCGGACTTGATATGTGAATTCCAATTAAGTCGTTTGTCAAGAATTACACCAAGATATTTGACCTCGCTGGAATAAACTAGTGTGGTGCCTTTGATTGTGATAGGTTCAAGGTTGACCTGTGTCTTCCTTGTAAAAGGCACCAGAACGGTTTTACTAGGATTTATGGGTAGTCCTTCTTTGTTACACCATTCTACAACTTGAGATATTGCACTTTGCATGACGTTGGAAATTGTCGTGCTGTGTTTACCTCTGATAAAAACCGACGGTGGTGTAGCCAGATCTGTGAAGATCTACTAACAAGTTGTCGATGACTATAGACCATAACAGGGGGGAAAGAACTCCTCCTTGAGGTTAGCCTTTGGCTGCAGTTATGGACACCGACACTCCCCAGAGAAAGAAGTAATGAATCGACTTACCAACATGGCCCTGATCCATTGGTTGGTTGATTCTTCGATACCTCTGCTACTGATGGCCCTTGCGATCTAGTCGTAACCAGTGTTATCGAATGCGCCCTCGATATCAAGAAATGCACACAAGGCTATCTCTCTTGAACTGAGTGTTCCCTCCATCTTTTTGACGAGATAGTGAAGGGGACCTACTGTAGATTTGCCTTTCCTGTATGCGTACTGATTCGAGTGCAGAGGGTTAGACAGATCTAACCGGTCTCTAATATGGATATCTATGAGTCTCTCCATTGTCTTAAGGACGAATGATGTTAGACTTATAGGTCTGTATAATTTAGGCAGCTAGCTAGGCCTATTGCCCGGCTTGGGGATGAAAACCACATTAACCTGCCTCCAGGTGGGTGGTATGTATCCCCAGTTGTAGCTGGCTCTAAATAAAGCTGTCAATCCCGGCAGGATGAGCTCAATTGACTTTTGGAGAAGTGCTGGAAACAGACCGTCACCGCCGGGGGCTTTAAAAGATTTGAATGTGCCTACCGCCCATTCAACTTTCTCTGGACTGAATATTTTTCCAGATAAACTATTAACTCTCCTGTCCACATAAACCCTGTGGGTAACTGTATTCGAGTACACATGAGATGTGTTAAGAGACGAGCCTGGGAAATGTACCTGAAGTAAGGTTCTAAGTGTATCCACACGGTCCGTCGTGTAGGTTCCGTCATTTTTCTTTAGTAACCCTACACAGTTGACATGATCGTTTGCGAGTGATTTATAGATTCGTGCCGCTGTAGGCATGTCAGCGATTGTTTCGCAACATTTCCTCCAAGCAGCTCGCTTAGATCGTCTCAATATTAGATTGTATTCTGTGAGAGCAAACCTGTATTCGTCCCACCTCTTCGTTCGCTTTGCAGAGTTGAAGAGTTTTCTGACATTCTTCCTAAGTTCCGCCAGTTGGTCATTCCACCAAGGCACTTTGTGTTTGCTAACATGTGTCTTTGGGACACAGCTGTCGTGGTAGGAATCAAGCAGTATATTGTTAAGCCGGTATGCAGCTTCATCCAGGTCTTCTATGGACTCGATAGATGTGAGAAGCATATCTTTTTTTGAGAACACTAGTTCACGATAGCGATGCCAATCCGTAGATTTGGGATCGTATGTATTAGAGACATATGAGAGTTGGCCAGGTATGTCAAACCTGATGTGCTGATGGTCTGACAGAGAGGCCTCATCTGAAACGTGCCAATTTTCAATAAAATTTGAAATAAATGGACTAGCGAGGGTAAAGTCAAGTACCTCCTCGCGAATCGCATTTATGAAGGTAGGTTTAGAGCCTTTTTTCAAAATATCTATTTGTCTACTTTCAAAGTGTTCTAAAAGACCCCTTCTGTTGATGTTGCTACTACCCTATCGCCTGCGGAGATGGTCTTGGTAATACTTAAACACGCGCAGTGATTCGACACACTAACCACTTACGCCAGGGCGGCGCCCACACTCATTAGCGAAAATCATTCTGAAAATGCTTCATGGCCTGAATATGTCCGGCAAGATTTAGAATTTAAGAAAATGAGCACCAGGTGTCAATTGGTACCATATGCAGACTTCCAATGGTCCTGAACTTGTGAAGGTATCTTTATTCGAAGGCTGAGGTGGGCTCGCCGGCCCCAGGGTCAACCCAAAGGAATACCCTAGACTTTGGGAAAGAGGTACTTTATTGTTATTATTGCTTGGAACAATTCAATTAATTCTTTGCCAACAATATGGATACAAGCTTAATACTAGTGTAGACGTTTTGCGGGTGATTCTGGTATGGGTCGGGGCTACACGAGTTGTTGTCCGGATCGGCTCGGTGCGTCGTATGTTGTCTCGAAGGGTTCCAGTCCGCACTTAAGGCAGGCTTAGAAGGTCGCAGTCCGCACTTAGGGCAGGCTTGCGATGACCCAGTCCGCACTTAGGGCAGGCTTAGGAGGGACCCAGTCCGCACTTAGAGCAGGCTTAGGAAGGATCCAGTCCGCACTTGGGGCAGGATTGTAAAGTGGCGGCAAATCCGCTGTGTCTTAACCAGGTTGCTTCTCCCAAACGGGGAGAAACCTATCGGACGAGCCGGCTATGGTCAGTAGCAGACTCGTGTATTGCTGCCCAATCACCAGAGTGATGGCAAAGAAGAGCGGTGGAAAAAGCTTGCAAACTATCTCCTTGAGAGGCTGTCAAGAGTACGCTTGATTGGTACTAACACGACTTGAACAGACTCTCCCGGCTGCCTTTCATGCAAATCCTGCACGACGAGAATGTGAATCAGGAGCCAATTAAGATTTTACTTCACATTCTCGTGTGCGACCTTTGCGTGTAGGTTCTCCTGTCAAATTGCTTTTTCCTCACTTTCCTTCGTTTCCTCTGAGGACTCGGAGAGTATTCGAGGCTCGCTACCTGCCAACAGATGGCGGCCTCCACATTATGTTTTTAGCGAGGTGCGCGCAAGTGTGTGGATGACTGGTTGTTCGTATTTCTGTGGCGGTGGATTATGTCACTTCATTACAAACTCTTCTTATCATCCTTAAGATTAGTCCATCTACGAAAACAAGATTTCGGTGACATTATCGTTAAACATATAGGACGGTAAATTTAACGTGTACATTTATCACTTCTTTAGCAGACCTCGGATATCATAATCCCCTAGTATATACCTAAAACGTAGTGCTTTGTTCTTCTTCTTCTTCCTATTTCGGCGAGGTTATGTTCCGAAAATAAGGGATCATAACCCTCCCACTTCACCGCCTTTCTACTGATCCACCTGTTGGGTTTGCCTATTTGACCTTTTTTTATTAATAGAGCTGCACCAGTGGTTTATACAGGTGACATTGCTATACATGCCTCAGAAAAGCATGTAACAAACCACATACTCGTATGTTGAGTCCCTTTCCAAACTCCTCAAATGGGATGGTAAGGACATACATATAAGCTGGTTGCTCCACAATCCTAAAAATTTGGAAACAATTACGCGGTTTCTCTTTAATTTAAAATTTACAGACACGTAACATTCTACTCGTAGAAGCAGTCCGTACATTTCAAAACCGGATGACAGGCTATGTAGTTGGGTTTGTATAAAGTCTCATAGTTCGAACACCTTAACGCCGTAAGTCTTTCCAAATTGGGGAAACGGCTGATTAATTTAATATTCACGTATGCATACTAGGTGAATGCCACTTGGCATTTTTAGCAGCCTATCTGATGATGCCAGATCGCGTTGAAGACGTTATATGCGTTCAGATATTTTTTACATGCCTTCAGATGTACATATACATATGTATGTCCAACTTGGTTGGACAACCACTTTGCCTGTTTTGTCTAATTTGAGATGCAGTAAGCGGTAACATTTGAAATTGTATCGTAGGTCTACAAGTACTCGTATGATTGTATCCCGAAGGACAATTTTTATTTTGTTTATGAGAAGCTTCTCGTGACGATAATACTCTCGGATGTTTGCCAAACTTCAATCAATCTCTTGCAGAAAATACAGAACATTTACTCCAAGTGCCCGTTCCCGATTTTGCGACTCTTTAAATGTTTTTTTTTTTAGCACAACACTTTAATCAAATCTCATTTGGATTACATGACGAAAGAAGTCTTACAACCCCATTCGTAATATCTCAACCACCCTGTGTTCGGACTTACTTTTCCAATGAATTGTCTGATAAATATGGAGAAAGATATTAAATTTGCATTTAATGCAAAAAATATTTTCCACCTCCTCGAAAGGGCTTTTTTGCTCGGATATTTTCCCATTTTTCCGTTAGGCATGGTTACGAAACTCATTTATAAGCGATGACAACTCAACTGTCGGCTGAGTTTTGAATTCATCTCCGTTCAATTTAGAAAAGGCAACGAGATTGTCGACGAGATGACTAATTTGAATTTTTGAATATGAAATATTTGCCATTGTCGTCGGAACTTTCATTGCCTTTTGTGGTCAGAAAAGCCCTGAAATTATGATTATAACTCGCAGAGGGGATGACAGATATAATGGTTTGGAAAAAGTTTCGACGTAATATCGAAAGGAGTTATAATGAAATTCAAAATTAAATGAGTCCCGAAAAAGGTAGCACTTATTAGTGTTGGATGTTGACAGGTCCATGTTATTTCAATGGTGAATTGTATTCGATGGAAAAATCAGGCTCAATTAGCTGACTGCTGGCATAAATTAAATAACAGAACTACAAAGCTGCAAACATACTAATTACACGCATATCTAGATATTAATAAGGACCATCCAAAACGAGATCATTTCCATTTAATATTCACATTAATTACATTTGTAATTCAAAACTATACAAACGTAATCAATCGGCAAAAGGTTAAGTTATCCATCACACACGAAAGAATCCAATGAACGCAATTCTAATTAACAAAAAAGACAAGCTAATGTAATTTCGTTTTTAGCCCTGTTACTTGTGTTATAGGATCCATTCCGCTACTCATTCATCAGCGAATAAAATGAAATCAATTTGTGGAACAAAGCGTTATCCTACACTAATGACAAAGTTCTCTAACGTCCAACTGAGCGGAATGAAAGAATATGTATCACACCCACACAATTGTTATCATTGTTTGACATACATATATACACACGGGAAACTAATCAATTTCGGGTGATAAATGAGATAAACCTGCACCCGGTCTGTGGTCTCGAATTTCATTTTTTTTTGGAAAAAAAAAAAAAAAATGTAATCAATGTACGGATACTAGTGAAGAGTAGAAGAGTGCTTTCTCACTAGACCATTTTTTCTTGTTCCAGACGACAGCGGTCGATATTCCTAGAAGGAGTCAACGGTGGAGTCTACAGTTCCAGCAACGTCGAGCGTTGTGAACATCTTGCGTGAGTTGCTTCGGATCACAGGTTGGTAAGGAATTTCCAATGTTAGCCAGGATCTAGAAATAGAGTTGGTGGCGGAGGATCTCTTAATGGGCCAACGGCAGCGCTCACACTCCCGTAGTGGACTACTGGCACTGATGTACGTCCTAGGAGTATAACAATAGGACCTTGCACTCCAAGTTGGAGGTTGTGTCGTCGGGGTAACTTCCCTACAACTTGGAAAAAAAAACACTGGTTCCGAAACAACCACAAGCCTTTGATAAGGAAGATTCAACTGTTGACGACCACAGCAAACGAATTAAGCGCAACGACCTTCGGTTCTGTACGTGGAATGTTCATACCCTTAACAGACTACGTATAGCCGAACAATTAGCAGAGGCCCTAGACTGCTATAAAGCAAATATAGCCGCCATGATTGCTACAAAGACGCTTATTCGGATGCCGCTTTGCTATACGCGGCAGACTTAAGCAAGAAGTCTTAAGTTCCAAAACGTGTGGGAATGTACGAAAAGGACCTTGCCACCACGAGCACTTCTACGAGTACTTCGACAAAACATACGACGTTAAATTCGTATTGGGCGATTTTAACGCTAAAATAAGAAAGGAGGGCGTCTTTGGTAGGCCAGTCGGTAAGCATAGCCTACACGACAACATGTCTGATAACGGACTAAGGCTAATTGATTTCGCTGTGGAGCGAAATGTCACCATAGCAAGCATATGGTTTCCTCATCTCGATATTCAGACATAGCGGTCCAATGATCATGTAGCCCTTCAGTATTTTAGATGTCCGGACCTTCCGAGCGGTCAACATAGACTCGGATCATTACCTTGTTGTAGCCAAGGTATGAATGCGGATACCCCAAACTGAGCTACAAAGAAGAATTACTGTGAGAAAATTTAACGTCGAAAAGCTACAATTGCACACCCCGAAGTCTCTCAACTGGTGAAAGATACGACTAAAATTTAAAGGATACATACATAAGCCGCTCGCAGCCCAAAGCGATTAACTTCATTTATGAACATTTTGAAATAATAGCGTCAAAGCATTCGATTGATGCTCGGCTTTTTGCATTTAATATAAATTTACTTAAAAATTGTTGGACTTCAATTTATATTAAAAATATTAATAACTAGCGGGTACCCGGCGAGCGTTGCTTTACTTAACAAAAGAGACAGCAACTGTCTGGCAGGCGCTTGCGGCAACAACTGTCTGGCAGGCGCCAGGGGCAACAACTGTCAGGCAGGCGCCTGGAGCAACAACTGTCAGGCAGGCGCCTGGGGCTAAGTCTATTAGAGAACAGTTTTATGCCGGCCAACAGTGGGTAAGTGGTCCAACCGTAAATATATATAATACATAAAACAAATTATAGGTAAAGTACTATAATACTAAAGTAGTCTGCATTTAAATCACCAGGTATAGATGGCATATTTCCCTGCCTACTACAACGAGGAGCAAACCTGTTAATTCCTACCCTAAATTCAGATCCAGCCTTACACTAGTGCTACATACCAAAAAGTTGGAAGGAGGTTAAGGTGGTCTTCATTCCAAAGGCGGCAAAGCAGCCGGAGCACTCGCCTAAATCCTTTCGACCCATTAGTCTCAGTTCCTTTCTCCTAAAAACGATGGAGAAAATTGTCGATCATCATATAAGGGAAAAGTTCCTTATACATGATCCTCTGCATGCAAACCAATTTGCTTATCAACCTGGGAAATCTACGGAAACAGCCATTCATAGCTTAACATTATTGATTGAAAAATCATTAGCTGCCAAAGAAACAGCCCTATGTGCCTTCATAGATATACAGGGAGCATTCGGCAACACTTCCTATGAGGCTATCAAAAAGGCTATGATCAGAAAAAATATCGCTCCTCTGATCATAAACTGGATCTTAACCATGCTATGCAGCAGGAAGATAAAAATCGAGTGCGGAGGCTCGCATAAAACTATAACAGCTACCAGAGGTTGCCCGCAGGGAGGAGTCCTCTCTCCCCTGCTCTGGACCTTAGTTATTGACGAACTCCTAGAGCTACTTGAAAAATCGGGTTACAAAGTACAAGGATACGCAGACGACATTGTCATCAGGACATAATTTCTCAACTAATACAAGGTGCCCTCAATTTAACTTCCGATTGGTGCAGGACAAAGGGATTTACCATCAACCCCAGAAAAACTATACTTGTTTCCTTTTCCAGGAAAAGAAACCACATTCTCAAAGAAATTAGACTGGAAAACATCCCAATCGACATATCCAAGGAAGCGAAATACATAGGTGTTATACTTGACAAGACGCTCACCTGGAATTCACACCTGAACAAGGTTACCGAGAAAGCGACAAGAGCAATGTTTATGTGCCAGCGCCTACATGGTAAAACTTGGGAGCTAAAACCCAAGATAATATATTGGACGTACAGCGCCATTATCAAACCCATGCTCACCTATGCGTCGTTGGCTTGGTGGCCAAAAACTTAACAGGCCAAGACTCAGGAACAGTTAAATTAAATACATCGTCTAGCCTGTCTGAGTATCACAGGAGCACGTTCTCATACGTGCCCTACGGCAGCAATGGGAGCAATGCTTAGCCTCACACCGTTGCACCTTGCAGCACAAAAAGAAGCTATGCTGAGTGCTCTTAGGCTACCCAAGATCTCGGACCTTAAAATCGGCAACTTTACAGGCCATTTGAAGATTCTAAGTTATATTCAAAATGACCCTATTCTCAAAATCCCAGATACTATGATCAAGAAATACCGGTTCTCCAGGAAATTCAATGTGGTCAGAGGTGACCGCCACACATGGAGGAATGAAGGACTTGTAGTCTTACCAAACTCTCAAACTTGGTACACAGATGGGTCCAAATTGGAAAATGGTAGCACTGGCGCAGGGGTTTATGAACCCAGGTTCCAACGTGCGGCTGCGCTTGGGAAATCACCAACAATATTTCAGGCGGAAGTCCATGCGATCGAGCTCTGTGTACGAGAATTTCTGCGTAGAAGAGTCGAGGGTACTCGTATCTATATCCTCTCAGACAGCCAGGCAGCACTTATGGCTCTAAAATCGTACACGGTAGGATCAAAACTTGTATGGGACTGTCTAAACCTACTCGAAGATCTCGCATCGAAAAACACAGTCACTGTGGCCTGGATACCAGGACACGAAGGCTTCGAGGGCAACGAACGGGCGGACTGCTTAGCGAGAAGAGGCGCTAGTCGCCCACTAGTCGGTCCTGAACCCTAAGAGAAGTAAAGAAATGGGAAGATGATCATCATGCAGAGTACTGGGCCAAACTCAAGGGCCTAAGACAGGCAAAGAAGTTCATTAATCTCAACCGCTGCAGGATTAAAAAGCTACTCGAGCTTAGGAAAGCAGACTTAAGAACCTTAACAGGCTACTTGACTGGTCATTGCCCACTCAGGTACCATCTGCACAAGATAGGAGTAGCAGACACAGACGAATGCCGGCTATGTGGAGAGCAAAAAGAGACGGCAGAACATATTCTTTGTGAATGCCCCATGGCCGCAAGAAAAAGAATTCTCCATATCGGAAGGGCTTTATTGAGTCCCTCTGACTTCTGGAATATTGAGCCTGGAGCTTTGTTGAGGTTTATCAAGAGTCTTAACCAAGTTCTCAGCTAAACACCGGGCTGGCACAATAAATCTTACAGGTCGCAGTGCGTACAAGGCTCTAGTAAAGTAAAGTAAAGTAAAGTAGTCGGCAAACTGCTGGACCGATGGTACCCAACGTGCTTTGCTGCGACTAACAAAAGAACATTTTTTTAGTACTAAAGTAATATAATACTAAAGTAGTCGACCGATTTTAACCAAACTTCATAGGAATACTCTATAGCCAATACAGAAGATTGCCTGAACACACATTTTTTCCCATGAAAAAAAAACAGTTTCAGTTTTTTCCGAATTTTCCAATTTTTCGGGCAACTTTTTTTTCCATTTCCATTTTTCTTTCCATAAAAACCTTGTTTGGACTATTACGAACATTTTAAAGAAAAAATGAGCTAAATCGGTCCAGACGTTCTCAAGTGATGCGATGACCAACAAACAGCATTTCATTTTTATTTATATAAGATAGATATCTGTGAATTGTATCTGCGTTTCGTGTTTTGGAGTTAATTAATTTCGGAAGTGGACGGCTCAGCTATGCTATTAATCCATAGACATTTATTTTCATATTGAAATTTAAATGTTCCTATATAATGATACTGCCGTACAATTCGGTATTTAGTGTAAATGAGAGCGAAATCTGAACAAATAATGTTTTTTGAAGGAAATTACATGGAAATAATAAATTTTAAACAGAAATTCTGGGTACACAGAAAGTTTCAGTTATTAAAGTAAATAAATAACTCAATAGATTAATAATTTATTTTGACGCAAATCATTGGCTGCTTGCCTTCATACTCGGAAATACGTAAGTAAATAGAGAATAAATACATAAGCAAGAAAGGAATAAGTGAATTTATAAATACATCAAAGTTCTGGAAGATTTGATGTGTGAGTGTTGTAAGTAACTGACCGTAAGATTGAACTTTATAATACACCGAAGTGGAAACATTTTATAGCTGACGTACCATTATCAGCGTCTTCTACTACTGTTATATATGATAAATAAACAATTCTGTCCTTGCGCGATGAACTCCAAGCTGAACTAACCAATTCTGAAGCGGTTTTCACAAATGCATAGGTAATTATTTGCGATAGACCATAGGCCTTAGGGCAAGAGGGTATCACAGGTTGTATACAATTAGGCATCTATTGGGCAAATGACTTTGAATAACTCTGCTGCGGCAATCCAAATTTTATCAATTTTTGTATAACAGAGTCAAAAGTTTTATCATTGTCGAACACCACCAACTCTGTAGATTTTTTAAAAGAATGTGTGTTTTCAATACTTTGACATACTTGATAATACGTGCAATGGCGACTTTTTGATGAGCCCGTAAATATCTTTTGTGGTTTGCCGGGTAATTTTTCCAATATCCTGGAAGAAACGTCTTCTGACAAATCCTGGCCTAATGTGATACATGCAATGAAAGCAGGTAGGCCTCAACAAAACCTCTCACAGCGGTCATCGTCAAAGATATTAATTTTCTGCATTCATCTGTTGGTTCTAGCTTTGTTGCACAGCAGCCACTTGTGCGTGCTATAGCACAGGGGTCCAGCGAATTCAATCTGTTATTTACCTCTGTAAGAGACGTATTCTGCATTTCATAGACGAGCTTACAACATTGTACCTCTACTTATTGATTAGGCTTATTAAAGCTATCTCCCTACTCATTGCACTAGCAACTCCAAATCGAGCTTTTACGCATTTTCGTGATCGTGTTACGATTCAGCAGCAATTCGCAGATGGAAATTCGCTCCATGGGGTTTTTTTTTTTTGCGTTAACTCGTGCTTCACTCATACATCGAGCGTCTGGCTGTTACAATATCAGAACCGTAAACACTATTCACATTTTCAACCGCCTGGCTTGCGTTTTCGCCTTTACCGAAGAAACATCTTTGACGCGCGCTCAAACAAAATTGAGTCAACCAAACACAAAACTGTCAGAGAAGTTTTTTTTTTGTACGAAATGTCATCTTTCGAACGCCGTTTAGTGTATGTCTGATAGAACGTATACAACGTGAGATACAAATTACTAAAGCCATCTGTTGGTAAAATAATGGATTTCTTTTTACTACACCTGATCACCTGATATTAAATTTGAGTAATCTTTTAGTCATATTGCAATCAATCATTTGCAATGTATATGACTTATATGACCGTATTACTCAAGCTATGAAGTTCTTTAGAGAGAAAAAATTCGTTGCTTCTATCTGCTTCCTCCCTTTTAATATGCTATAGATTATAGGTGCATTCTTCAGTTGTACATTCTCGACATTCTCGAGGTTACACATCTTTGATATTTGGCTATCCAAGAGTGGAAATAATACGAAAAAGACCCATCAAGTCTTAGAAGTGTTAATTGAAACTTTACTTTTTTTTTTTTTTTTTGCCGAGAGCAGGTGAAAAATCTTCCAAAGACACCATAAGGCCCGACCGCGCGTGCTTATGGTAGTATGAGATTTTTACTCACTAAAAAAACACCTCTCCTCAAAATGAATACTACAACTAAGCCAGTGGTTATCCAGTAGTTTTATTTTCGCTTACGAGAATCGTTATTCTAGAAAAAGATGATCGTATGTGATTAAAAATAAATGTAGCACTTTAAACAGGTTAAATTCCAATGAAAGTTCCTGCCTTTTTCACGACCTTCATATGCTATGACGCGAGGTCAAAAGGTTTTGTCCTTTGAAGACGACGAATTGAATTGTTCGCGTCAAGTAGTTGAGTGATAGTACGGTTACAATGGCCGTGAACACGATCTTTGTGTTTACGCGCAAATTTTGTTATCTCTTCGACGACGCTGTGAATTCCCAGATCCCGATGAATATCTTCGTTACGTACATACTACGGTGCGTCAACGATCGTTCTAAGAACTTTATTTTCAAAAGTTTGTATGATGTTTCTATTGCTTTTCTTGGTACAACCCCATAGTTGTATAGCATAGGTCCACACTGGCTTTAGCACTTGCTTATAGATAAGCAGTTTCTTATGTAGGCTCAACTTCGAATGTTTTCCGAGTAGCCAGTACATTTGTCGGTATTTGTTTTGAAGTTCGTCGCGTTTCTTTTTCACGTGCGATTTCCATTTGAGCTTGACATCTAGAGTCATTCCTAGATATTTTGCTTCGTTTGCGTACGGTATTTGAGCCGAGTTTAGATATACAGGCAATCTATCCACTTTTTTGTACGTAAAGTTGACGTGAGTAGATTTGCTTTCGTTCAGCACAATACGCCAAGAATTCGTCCAAGCGTGGACTTTATTAATAGCATGTTGAAGCTTTCCGGTTGCTGCTTCAATGGTATCTCCCGTTGTCAATATCGCCGTATCGTCCGCAAATGTGGCGACGACACAGTTTCTTTCTTGCGGGATGTCACGCGTGTAGAGTACATATAGAAGTGGGCCAAGGACACTTCCTTGCGGGACTCCGGCTGCAATCTCCTTGAAGTCAGAGTAATCGTTTCCGTGCTTAACACGAAAGAGTCTCTCGGTGAGGTACGATCGTAAGATTATAAAGAGTTGCCGTGGCAGTAGTCGCTGCAATTTATATTCCAAGCCTTCGTGCCAAACCTTATCGAAAGCTTTACTTGAAAAAACTTTACTTGATGCGGAAAATATGGATATTAAAAATTTAGATACTCGCATTGCTTGTGCAAAAGTATTGCAAATTATTGGAAAATTGTGAAAAGGCTAAATCCAAACTTCTTGAAAAGTATTCTGCTTGGTAAGCAACCGTTGAAGAAATTGATTTACCCAGAAATAATGTGCAATGCACTCAGAAGGAAGGCCAACTCAGCAATTCACGTGGCCGCTCAAGAAAAGATTACACGCGTTTGCTAAGTTTGCTACACAACGTTCAAAACGTCGAAGAATGGCTGAGTTGTCAAAATCAGATGAGTCAACTACGTATATGACTGCAATGTTCAACATTTCTGATAGTTCGAATGAGAACTTTTGCAAAATAGACAAAGACGAAATTTTGCCACTTTTCATAGAAGCCCGCTTGGCTAAACATCAACATTTATTAATCAAGAAATTCATCTATAACTTTGGTATCTTTTAATATTATACCACCACACCACAGTATTGTGAAGGCCAAGAAAAAGTGTTACCCATTACACGAAACCATTACAGAATCTTCGGCAGAAATTGAGTTGCAAAATCTGTTGGATCACACAGCTTCTCGAATACTCGAGTCTCAAATATGTGCTTTAGATACTGTTACGGGTGATACTGTGAAGGGGCCACACCAGTGACCAATTATCACCTAAGTAAGAATCGTTAAACAAAAACGATTAACTGTAAAACGCACAAACACTGCACTTCGTAAATTGAACCTAGATGGCACAAGCCATAAATAATCGCAAGTAACGTAAGCGGATATGCTTCAAACAAACATACAAGCGCCATGGGTAATTAGAACCCAAAGTGAAAACCACTTGCCTGCGTTAAACGTTCGCAGAGAGCGAACAATATGCCCTTGGGTTGCAATATGTTTACTTGAAGTGTATCTGTAAGACGAGCTCGCGTGGAGTGACAGCGGTCGCTCCACTAATAACAAAAATATGCCGAATGGGCAATACTGAGTTCAAGCGTGCGTTGAGTGACATTGGTCACTCAACTAATAAGATGCAATATGCCGGATAGGCAATATAGGGTTCAATGTGCGAAGTGTGGAATTTAGGTAAGAACGAATGTATTGTAAATTAGTATATAAGACAAACGATTTTTTTAATAAAGTCACTTCTGATCTAGAAGCCAAATGAAAACCTCTGAGTTTATTTATAGCAACTCGCTAAAAACCGAGGTTTTCCATCCCCAATCACGACGCCTTGAGGGAGCAAGTAATTGCTCCAAGGTTTGAGTCGAAAGGCGTAATAGCCAGGACGAGTCCTGGGGATTTCTACAGAGAAAGGAACGACTACTGGAACCTGGAAAAGGGTAAAACCTCACAATACATTAGATAACGTAACTTTGATTGGGAAATGGGGATTCGATGGTAGTACGGGGCATAGTGAAAATAAACAGAGTTTTTCGGATTCCTCACTAGAAGATAGCAGTCTATTTCTTACATCCTACGTACCGCTACAACTTGTAATGAATAACAATATTTCTGAAGAAAGCACCATCTTATGGGAAAATCCTTGCCCTTCATCAACTATGTATTGTAAGCCTATTCGTTTTCAATTTTTAAAAGTATGTTCAGTTGTTTCTTTGCCGCGGCATCCGAAAAACCAAAAAACCTTGAAATTTCGACGGACCCTGTCTCTCATGTTTTGTCGGTTATTCTCGCGAAATTGAAGAACAAAGCAAAATAAATAAAATTATTCTCGATAGGCTGGTTAAGCTTGAAAATAATTCTCAGAAAACGCGTACTTCAACTAGAATATGAATAACAAACGAATGTTAAAAATATGTACTTGGAATTCAAACGGACTTTTGCAAAAACTCGACGAATTGGAAATATTCATGCGTGAAAACGATATTGATATTTGCTTGATTTCTGAAACCCAGGTAAAAAAGGAATCGCATTTAAAAATAAAAGGCTATAATGATTACCACGCTTGTCACCTTTCGGGAAAAGCGAGAGGCGGATCATCGTTATTTATTAAAGACTGCATCGAACAATCCGAAGACCTAAAGATAGAGCTTGAAACTTTGCAACTCTGGACGATTCGAGTTAAATATAGTCAGCGTACTCTTAAAATCTCATCTATCTATTGTCCACCGCATTCCGCGCTTGAAAGATCTGATTTTACTAACTTGTTTGAATCACTGAAACCTAATTTCATTATTGACGGCGATTTTAATGCGAAACATACGTTCTGGATCAAGATACAGCTCGAAAGAAGGTAGAATGCTCTATGGGGCAGGTATGGAGTACAGTTGTGATTTCCATTCGACGGGTAAAGCGACTTACTGGCAAACTGATACTTCGAAAATACCTGACCTGATCGATTTTTTCGTTGTGAAAGGAATATCTACCAACCACATAAAAGTCGAAGACAGCTTTGATCTGCCAGTTATTTTAACAATCAGCGAAAAACTAGTGTATAACCTAGAGCCAGGGAGATTAACTGGTCGAACAACTAACTCGGAAGGTTTTAGGAACGAAATTAAAGATAATGTTGAACTGAGCGTTCCACTTACGACACCCTATGAACTTGAGGTTGAAGTTGATCGCTTCGTTGAGATCGTACAGCTCGCCTCTTGGAATAATACGCCCAATCCAAGGAAAACGCCGGACAGATACGGTTTGCGATATCCTCCGGAAATAAAATTATTGGTCAAGGAAAAAAGAAAAGCTCGTAAAAAATGGCAACAGAGTCGTGCTCCGCAGCATAAAGCACACTTGAATCGTCTGTGCAATTTGTTGAAGAAGACTATTAAAGATTTTAAGAATCGTGCAATAGACTCTTACCTTGAAAGTTTAACAGCGAAAAAAGATTCCAATTATTCAATTTGGAAAGCTGTAAAAGGCACCAAAAGGCCCAAAGTCCCCGCGGCGCCAATCAAATTAAATCAAAATAAATGGGCGAGGGAAGAGAAAGAGAAAGCGGACGTCTTGCGGCCCACCTGGAAGAAACCTTTAAACCGTACGAAGGTTAAGTGGTTTACGACAGCCACAATAGGCGGGATTTACCATCTGACGATTTGACGCTCACAGTTGCAACGCTAAGGGAACTCACACACGAGATCGAGAATCTAAAACCTAAGAAATCTCTTGGTTATGATTTGATTACCGGAGAAATTCTCAAAGTTTTACCTAGAAAAGCATTGATTAAGCTTCTCCATATTGTAAATGCTGCACTCCGATTAAAACACGTGCCGAGCGAATGGAAAGTTGCGGAAGTCATAATGGTTTTAAAACCAGGAAAACCACCAAATGCAGTAAAATCATATAGACCAATTTCGCTTCTTCCAATCATATCGAAAATTTTCGAGAGGATATTATTAAGGCGTCTCCAACCGGTTATAAAAGAAACTAATCTTATCCCTGACCACCAGTTCGGGTTCAGAAGTAAGCATTCGACGATTGACCAGGTGCATAGAATTACTGACGTAATCGAGAAAGCATGTGAAGAAAAAAAGATTCGCTCAAGCGCATTTCTTGAGGTCTCGCAAGCCTTTGATAAGGTGTGGCATGATGGCTTGAAATGCAAACTACGACAAATTCTCCCTGTATGCTTATACGATATTCGAGAATCATATCTCGGGAATAGAATCTTTCGTGCTAGACATGGAGTCGAATACTCCGAGCTTAAAGAAATTTCGGGCGGCGTACCGCAAGGAAGCGTTCTTGAACGAAGATGGCACTATCTTTGCTACGTTTGCCGATGACACCACTATCCTAGCAGTAGGTAAAACAATCGAAGAAACGACTGCAAAACTGCAAAATGCACTGAATAATGTAAAGAATGGACGAGGGACTGGCAAATCGCCCTCAACGAATCTAAATCTGTTCTACAAATTTTGGATGAGAGCAATTTATTGCGCCGACTACAAAGGACGAAACCTTTCGACTTGGCGAGAAATGATTAACCACGTCTAGATTGCGGAATATGCAGGATCTTTCAGTGGAAAGAAACCTGCTAAACGTTTTTATTTCATGATTTCAATTGCTTGATAAGTTAATACTTTCTTGCGATATCTAACAAATTTATATCGAAGGGTGGTGTTTTTTTTAGTCAGTAAGAATCTGACACTACTATGAGCACACGCTTGCTATTCTCATAGTGTCTATGGAAGATTTTTCACCTACCCTCGCAAAAAAAAAAGAAAAAAGTTGTTTATTTACAAGAGGAGGCTTATTTCAAAGAGAAAATTTGAAACTTGAAACTCACAGTTTGCAACTTAAATAACCGCGAATAAAATATCAAGCATTGTCTGCAATTAACTATGGTAGATGGTAAAGGTTTTAGTGCTTTAAATGAAACATCCCCTTGTAAGTGTTATATATTTGGAGTTATGCCCAAGGAGATGAATAAAATAGAAATTTGCTTAAATAAAAAGGTCGCAGAAAATACTTTTGAGTTTTTATTATCTCCGGTGCATGCATGGGTCTGTTTTTTTGACCATTTCATTCATCTCTCTTATAGGCTAGATATTAAAAAAATGGGAAGTTAGATCAAACGAAGAAAAAGAGATGTTATCAAATAAGAAAAAATATGTTCAGGCTCAGTTTAAAGAAAAATTAGGTTTGGTTGTGGGAAAACCTCGAAGTGCCGGAAGTGGGAAGTCGAACGACGGAAACACGCCCAGACATTTTTTTAACAACTCAGCTGTATCAGCTCAAGTTACAGGTCTAAGAAAAGACCTTATTGATCATTTTTGCACAATACTGCAGTGTTAATCATCGGGATATAATATCAATAAAAACAAATTTCAAGAATTTGCAGTGAAAACCGCACATCTGCTGGTCGAGGAGTACCCGTGGTACCTATAATCTCCCTGCTTCCGTTCATAAAGTGCTCATCCATGGATGAGATGTTATGGATTATGCTTTGTTATCTATTGGAGAGCTTTCAGAAGAAGCAGCGGAAAAAAAAACCAATAAAAATGTCAAGGCATTCAGGAGCGACCACACTCGAAAAATTTCACGCGAAGTTACAAATGCAGACCTGTTATACAGACTTTTACTTAGTTCAGACACTTTTATAGCAGGACTTCCGAAGTTACCCCACAAAAAAAAAAAAACATGAAATGCCGAAAAATGTTTTGGAACTATTGTGCATTTAGCTGGGTTTATTTCTTTATTTATTTAGTTACTTTATTTCCGTTTAAATTAATAACATTTTTTATTTTTTTTTCCGAGGGTAAGTGAAAATCTTCAATAAGACACTATAAGGATCGGCAGCGCGTGCTCATAGTAGTGTGGGATTCTTACCCACTGAAAAACCTCCCATCAAAACAGACTTGTTTTTATTTTTACTACAACTAAGTATTCGACTTATCAAGTAGTTTTCATTTAACGAAATAATGACGTTTTGCAGGGACCTTCCCATTAGAAGTTCCTGCCAGCTCCCCAGTTTAGACGAGGTTACTTATCGCGCTAAGTCTAAAGGTTTGGTTCTTTGTAGACGATGCAGTAAATTTCTTTCTTCCAAAACTTGGATTACTGTAATATTAACGTGACTTTCTAGTCGACTTCTATGCCTTCTCGCGTAGAATGCCAAGATCTTTGTGGATATCGCTATTTCTGATATACCATGGCGCATTAACAATACCTCTTAGCACTTTGTTTTCAAAAGTTTGTAACACTTTAATATTAGTTATTTTGGTACAACCCCAGAGTTGTATACCATATGTCCATACGGGTTTAGCATTTGCTTATATAAAAGCAGTTTGTTCTCTATATTAAGCTTGGAATATTTTCCAAGTAACCAATACATTTCTCTATATATATTATCTAGTTCTTTGCGTTTTTTCTTTACATGCGTTTTCCATTTCAGCTTTGCATCAAGTGTCATTCCAGGATACTTAGCCTCGTTTGCAAACGGGATTTGAACCGAGTTTGTTATTTATTTTCCTATAATTAAAATTTACATGAACAGATTTGGTCTCGTTGAGTGCGATTCGCCAAACCTTTGTCCATTCATTTACTCTATCCAAAGCTTCTTGCAGCTTTACTGTAGTATCTTCGACCGTTTTACCTACTGCCAAGATAGCAGTGTCGTCGGCGAATGTAGCTAGCTCAGTGCCTTCTACTTGCGGTATATCACGGGTGTATAATAGATACAAGACTGAACCAAGAACGCTTCCTTGCGGCACCCCAACCATTATTTCCTTGAAATCTGAATATTCATTTCCATATTTGACGCGGAATAGTCTATTCGTAAGGTAGTTCTTTAAAATATTATATAGGTGCTCTGGCAGAACTTGTCGTAATTTAAACTTTAAGCCTTCGTGCCAGACCTTGTCAAAGGCTTGAGAGACGTCAAGGAATACGCTTGAACAAATCTTTCTTTCTTCAAGTGACTTTTCGATTACATGTGTTATTCGATGTACTTGTTCAACTGTGGAATGCTTACTTCTGAATCCGAATTGATGATCCGGAATGAGATGCCCTTCTTCTATTACCGGCTATATTCGCCTAATCAATATTCTCTCGAACACCTTGGATATAATTGGAAGAAGCGAAATCGGTCTATAAGACGTTTTTTCATTCGGCGGTTTTCCGGACCATTATGACTTCGGCGACTTTCCATTGACTGGGAACATATTCTAGTCTAAGTGCAGCGTTTATAATGAACAGAAGCTTAATTAGAGCTTTTCTTTGTAGGGCTTTAAGAACCTCTCCCGTAATTAGGTCGTATCCAGGAGCCTTCTTAGGTTTAAGTTTCTTTATTTCTTCCTTAAGTTCGGTAAGTGTCGCATTTCTTATTACGCTATTGGCTATATAAGACGTATTTATATTTTCAATGAGAGGTTGTCAATCAAACGGTTTGAAAGTTTCTTCCAAGTGGGTGGCAAAAACATGCGCTTTCTCTTTATCATGCCAGGCCCATTCGTCTTGATTTTTCCCAATTGGGACGGCTTGAATTTGAAGTTTTTTAATACCTTTTATAGCCTTCCAAAGCGAGTAATTAGAATCTTTTTCTGCCGTTAAGCTTTCTAGGTAAGTTTGCATTTCATTATTCTTAAGGTTTTGAATAGATCTATTTAGTGAGTTGCACAAATGGTTAAGATGTGCATTATGTTGCGGAGCCCGAGTATGTTGCCATTTTTTGCGTGCTTTTCTCTTCTCCTTAATCATCTCTTTTATTTCCTGCGGATAAGTTTGAATGTAGCTTGCCGGCGTTTTCTTTGGTTTGGGAGTATTCTTCCACGCGGCATTCTGTAGGATTTCGACGAAGCGATCAACTTCAACTTCAAATTCATATGTCGTTTTAAGTGATACGCTCAGCTCAGTATTTGGAGCTCTTTCGCCACTTCGCAACCTCGTTAGTTCGCAGGATGTTTTCCTTTGCAGTTTATACAAGTGGCTGGGGTTTGCTTATTTATGTGACACTCTTCCGAGAGATGTTTACCTGCACATTTAACGCATCGCGGTTCTTTCTGGCAGGAAGTCTGCGTATGATTGAAACCTTGACGGCATTTACACTGCGGGATCGATTTGGAGCTCTTACGCATGAGTTTGATTTTGACCACGATGTTTTGAATAGTCTTAATACCATATATAGCACCTTTATTTTCACCTTTATCTAAACTAAGCATGAATAGTGGAAGTCCACGCTTTACCAATTTTTCATGATCTCCTTCTTGATAATATTGACGGCAACAAGAATTTTAAAGCCTTTATCTTGAAGGTAGCGCATTACATCTTCTTTAGTACAATTAATAAAATGTATAAGTACAATACATATATGCATTTTCTAGCTTTTTTTATTATGTGTCGTTATTTTTGTATTGTGGATTGTGGAAATAGACCTTTCCAAAGCTTTTTGTAAAAGTTATATAAAAATCGGTTGATGCGTTTTTGAGTTAAAGCTTTTTAAACACCACCCTAAAAATGACAAAAAAAAAAAAAAAATTATGGAATCTAGTATAAAAATATTTTATTCTCCATATAACTTGAACCACTGTGAAATGGTGTTTTGCACTACCGTTCCCGGTGGTTGTGTCTAAGGGCTTTAATGTCCCTTCTACTTGCTCATCAGAGTTGAAAGGAAAGTGTCTGTTCTTTTATTTTCAGAATATTTGATTTGGAATAATAGTTCGTAGCAGATGGGAGATGACACCACTATACAGTGTCAATTGACTTTTTCCTACGTAAAATTAGCCTCTGCGACTGAGCTCGCTACCAATGTACACCTGTTCTGGCCTTTCAAAAGTTTTTTTTTTTTTTTTTGTTAAAATGAAGTGAGCTTATAGTTCCGAAGACCGTACGCATCGCTATGACATGTCTTGTCTTCCTGTGGTACAAGGGTAACACTCCACTTTCTCAATGTAACCGTCTTCATGCGAATCTGGTGAGAAATCTTATATATTATATACGAAATTTATCGTACGTGTTTTTAGTATTTATTATAAAAGGAGAGGAATGAAACTTATATCATTCGAAATGTACTGTGCCATAAATGTGCAGAAAAAAAATATGTATGTACGTTGCGGTTATGCCAGGTAAAATAACGTGAAAATACACACATGATATATAAAATGCTTTAAACAATTAAATGAAAGCATTTTGATCATGTTCATGGCTGTATGAGCTTAGATCCATTTGCCTTCCCTGCACGGAAGAATATTACAAAAAAAAAGTTCGCCAAACAAATACATCCTTGTTTCCCTCGCTGTTTGTTTACTTCCCTCGGTCGAATTTCGACCACACGCGATACTAGTACTGATAAAATTCTTTCAGTAGAAGGGTAATTGCAGTTCTTGCAGCATGATTTCGAAGATCGTTAATTCCATTATGTTGGGCAATTCAATTACTTCCTCTGTAATCATTTCTGCTTGCGTCACAGGCACCCTACTGTTGCTAATTCATATGTTATTAGTTGTTTTATTTATACACTGCACGACAAGGTATGAATATTCACAGATAGTTCGCATTTTTCTGAACAGACTCAGCCCAATTTCCATCAGAATCTTTAAGAAATCTTATAACTACAGCTTCTCTAGAGATGGTATTCCTCTGTCTCCCAGATTAGTTGGTCGGTATTCCCACGAATAGTGTTTGACTCTCTGCATCTCATGACTCATTTTTTCTGATTGGTTTTGTGACATTTCTAATCCTCATTGGAATTTGTTCTCTTGATTGAATTGAGAAGCTATCTATGATACTAGAATACTGATTCATTCTCGCTTTCTTCCTCCCCACCATATAGCTGGCATCGCATCCTGTCAAAAAGTCCCATATTCTTTTTTCGCTTCGATTTTCAAACTATGACGTAGGTTTGTTTGAGTGACGGTGCATCCAAAACGTCTGTAAGGAAAGTCTCCTCCGTTCAAATCTTACCACTCTTTGATTCATGCTCTGATACACGTTATATTTTTATAATACATTCACTGTGCGGTTTTTATTTGTATGTACTTGATCGTTGGAGTGAAACACGATTATATTGAGTTGTGACATACAAGGTTCTTGTACAAGAGTAATGCCAATACAAATGCTTCATTCTATGTGAATCACGAATCCGGAAACGGATAGAAAAAAACCTGATATGTGAAACTAGATGCAGCTAGCTAGCTAGCTAGTTAGGTGGAGGTGGCTGGAGAAGGTCACTGTAGTAGCGATCACTGTAGTGCCATATAAAGTAGATTATACTAGGTTAAATATAGTCACTTTCGAATGTCTAAATCCGTTAAATCAAATACCTAAAACAATCAACATTGAATAATAACTTTCATCACAACTTTTCAATCACCACACGAGCTAAACCGTTTGTTTGTCAGCCCTGTCAACACGATACACGGGTTACATTGCTCTTATTTCATTTCAACCCACATTATTTATAATTACTATGTGTCTTACATGTGTAACTCACAGGCGGGTCAACAACGGGAGCCATGGACAGCACCGCACCACATACGAGTAGCATATCAACCACTCTAATGGTGTAGAAACTAATGCCCACCCCCGACAAAACAAAAGTTAAATCATCATCGCCATAAACCACTGTCAACTTTATTTGCATGCTTGTCTGTAAAACTTCCTGCGGGGCGTAGATTTAACTTCCCTATGACTGACCGACCGACCGACTATATATCCGTACGCTCTAATGCTCCTGCAGACCAGCCCTTAGTAAGGCAAACTTGTAAATACTTTTTAATGGAAAAATAATTGGCAATGTCACGCGATACTTGGTATAAAGTTACATGGTTCTTGGTGATATTGGGGATTATGCTTTTGAACCTTTTTATGGCTCTAAGGATTAAGACGATTGCATTCAGTCCAGAAATATTTGAAGTCTCATTTGAGATCCTAAGTCATCGCCTTTGTTACATATTTGCATAAAATTAACGTTTTAATGCTGACCTTTATCCACGGTCTACCTTTCATCTCTGGAGGGTCCTCTTTGACACGTTTGTCTGAAGCGAACTGAACCTCGCATAGAGCAATCAAATTGCTTTGCTTACGTGTTTATCAGACCGTGAGGACAAAGTTAATTGCCCCCGCGACATCGTTGTCATAGGGAGTACGAGTATGTTCAAATGTTTTGCGATGAAATATTCGCCGACTAATTAAACACAAATATTTACCATTTGCTCTTGTATAGCTATACAGCTTCTACTGAGGCTCATAAGTAAAGTAACACGATGCTTCTGTGCCATCTGACCACTTAAATAGCACACAGCAAGTGTTAATGTGTCCAGGATCCGATTGTTTGATTGTTTACAATGCTCTGCAAAATTACTGACGACTATCTCGCTGAGGTTTATATTATTATTGCAAATATTGCAATTGTTGAAATGTTTACCCTTATCGAAGCTTCCGGGGGATTCCATTGAGGGGGTTGTGTACTCCTTTTCGCGATTTCCGCCACGAACCACTTCCAATTTGCCCATTGTTCAGTTAATTAAGGTGTCCTTTGGGTCATCGAATGGGGTGAACAGGCAGACGGGACATATAGTTTTTGTGTAAGTATGTATTTGGTGTAATAACACAAATAACTATAATTGTCATTAAAATTCTGTTGATACTGGCGTGGAATGTTTTCATTTTGAAGTTTGCATACCGAATTATATGGTCATGCATTTTTATTGCTGAGTATGTACGGGCGTATTGTAAGTACTACAAAGTGATTATAATATCGAAATTGGATTTTAATGTAATTTAAAAAAAAGAACTGAAAATATGTAAATTGAAATATAAATAAAAATTAATTTGTTTCTAGGTAATGAGATGGGATGATAGTGATTTAATAATAACTTAGCTGAGGTTGAAAATTATTTGTTATTAAGTTTTTTTCCCTTTCAAGCAAATACATACTGTACATTTATTCTTTTTTTTTTTTTGTTTATTAAAATTTATCTTTTGTAGATGGACCCATTTAGCTTTAAAATGTACTTTTACATACATATATGCTTTCACTATATCACTATACACGATCATATAATTTCGTAGAAACCATGTTGGAAACTCGACAAAAATTAATAACGCAAGTTTTTAATAAAAAAATATTTGAATGATTTTATTAACTTAAGTCCCTTAACAGGTAGAAGAAAAGCCCGGTGGATACAAAATGGTTAAATGCACAATTACTCGCACATTCCAAAATTCGATAACTTTTGTGACAGGATAGGGAAGAATTGTTTTGTGTGTTGGAATGGAATACAGATGTTGCAAGAAAAAAGCGAAGAAGAAGTGCGCCCGGCTTCAAGCAGAGAGTACGTAGGGTCTGTATCGGGAGCTGGAGAAAATATCTTCGCCGGTTGCTGATGCAAACCAGGCTATCCAGGAGCTGCGAAGACACAATATGAACAAGAGCGCAACCATCTTCAAAATAGCCGCCCAAAGAAGGAGGAATGTTCAGGAGATTTGTTCGCCAAAGTTCATTAACAATGCTCATGGCCAGCTTCTTGTGGCCGACGACAAAATTCTGCAGAGGTGGCGACAGTATTGTGAAGAACTTTTAAATGAATAATTTCCCGGGCTATGCTTTCCAAGAGCCACCCCTAACTGTGAAGAAATACCCGACATTACAGTCGAAGAAGTTAGTGAGGCGGTCAAATACTCCAAAAAACGAAAAGCGGTTGGGCCAGACGAAATGCCCGCTGAGTTCTGGAGAAAGATGGGAGACATCGGGTTTAGATGGCTCAGAATTCTCATATCCAAATTTGTGAGAGGTGACCCAATGCCGAATCAATGAAGGGAAAGTTACCTTCTCCCTGTATACAAAGGGAAGGGTGATACGCGAAACTGCGATAACTACCGTTCGATCAAGCTGATGTCACACACCATGAAGATCGTTGAGCGGGTATTAGGTGGCCGACTGCGAAAAATAATACGGCTATCTGATGATCAGTGTGGGTTTGTCTCGGGTAAATCAACCACAGATGCAATCCAAAGTATAAGGATCATAATGGAAAAACATCGTGATTCCTTAAGAGATTTGCATATTGTATTGGTCGACTTTGAAAAGGCATTCGACAGACAACCATGAGATCTGATATGGGTGGCACCAAGACATCGAGGGGTTCCAGAAACCTATGTACAGATGATCATGGACATGTACGAAAGAGCAAAGACAAGAGTAAGATGCCCCGCTGGAGTAACCGAAGAGTTCCCAATCAAAGTCGGGGTGCACCAGGGAAGCGTTTTAAGTCCTTTGCTCTTTATTACAGTCCTTGATTATCTGCTTGAAGGTAAAGTGATGGACTCCAAGGTACATCAGTTATTCTTTGCTGATGATGGAGCCATCATAAGTGAGGATCCTACATCCCTGCAACGAGCACTTGATGTGTGGGTGGACGTTTTGGAGGGAAATGGGTATCGCATTAGTTAAAAAAATACAGAGTACTTGTGCTGCCCGTTCTCTGATCCACTCAGGCCTATTCCAGACATTTATTTGAATGGACCAGTGCTTCCCAAGTGCGAAAACTTCAAATATCTGGGATCTATGATCAATAGCAAAGCAACTTGTGATGACGACATCAATCATCGCGTAAGCGTAGGCTGGATGAATTGGCGAGAAAATTCCACTATCTTCTGTGACAAAAAAATGCCACCTATGTTGAAAGGAAGGCTCTATACCGCAGTTGTGCGCCCAGCGCTCACATACGGTTCACAATGTTGGACGATGTATAAAAAGTATGAGAGTAAATTAACGGCAGCTGAGATGAAGATGCTTCGCATCACAGCAGGAGTGATAAAGCTTGATTGAATAAGAAGTTCGAAGATCCGTGGAAGCTTTCACGTCAAGGAAACCATCTAACGAAAAATAGAGCACGACCGGTTCAGCTGTTATTGCCACGTTCAAAAATGGGATTATTTGAACCTTGTTAAATAGTCGATATCAATAAATGTTCCAAAGACATCGCGATGCAGGAGAGGCAGGCCTATAAACGCCTGGATCACACAAATGCGACGACATCAGCATTTTATTGGCCTCAGTAACCAAGTGATCCAAAATAGGGAGGCCTACCTATATTTTCTAAGGTCAAATAGGCGAACCCCACAGGCGGTTCAGTAAAAATGCAGTGAAGTGGGAGGGTTATGATCCCTTGTTTTCGGGTCATAACCCCGCCGAAATAGGAAGAAGCAGAAGATGCGCCTCATGTGCTGCAAAATGTGAACGTGAGTTAAGAATAGTTTGCATTGACATTTTTTATTCACGAGATATTTTTAATTTATTGCTTTATTGAAAATTTCTGTAAGTGTTTTTCTTAGCGCGTTTGATTATCCCCGTTTTCGAAGCTATTGTCCCCTTTTTCCCTTTTTAATGGAAAAATCCCGAAAAACGGGGAAAATCCCTCCACCTGGCATCGCTGCTGAGTAGTCTTTGTGTGCAGAGATCCAGTGCAAAATTACGAGATTCTTCTTTGCTAGATCTGAAAGCGATTTTGCTGTCTTTAGAACAAGCTTTGATTTCGTTATGACTGAATTAAGCACCGCATATGTGCCGACACTGACTGAGAGATTACACATCGACGTCTCACTGAATGAACAATTTTTGTCACGGTCCCACCTCTCGCGAACGTCTGACAAACATCCGAGGGTATTGCTGTCACGAGAAAGCTTCTGAAAACAAATTGCCCTTCGGATACGGCACCAAATTGTAGGTCCCTTCCATTCGTGTGCAAAAATATAACGCACACTACATGAGTGGTTGCGAGAAGCTAGGCCCAGGCACTTAACCCTTTGCTTCCTAGTGGTTTCGCAGTGAAACCACACACTTAATGTTTTTTCTCTATATTCCTAGTGGTTTCATGGTAAAACCAAGTCTATTTTTATGAACTGTTATTCATTTTATAACGGTAAAAAAAAAATTTCGGGTCATTTTCAGTGCGTTGTAAGTGATTTTTTGTGCATTAGTTTGATGGTTCGTGTCATTTGTGTATCAAAAAATTGGCACCTCCGGATGCAAAGGGAGAGCTGTTGCGCCAAACATTTATTTATTTATTTATTTACTTGTAATAGATTATTATTTGGTTGAATGTTTATCCGAGAAAGTACTTGTCCTCATGACTTTGGGCTGATCAGACCGAGAGGCCCTATGGACTAAAGTTCATCTTGTTGAATGCAGCAAGGTCAATTGGAGATGGGCAAGGGGTTCAGCATTGGGGCTATAGATGAAGAGCAGTTCTTTGATTTGCGATGTGGTTCCGTTCTTGAAAAACTCCGCGCAAGGCAAAACCGGACAATGCGATTTGGAGTTTAAATTGTATTTCACCGTTCCTTTTTAGACTTAAAAAAGTACTGTATTTACCTCTTACCCTTTTATTAATCAATATGGTGACTAGCGTGTCGGACCACTGCGCGTGAGGTACAATGTTTGAATCCCAGACAACATCAACAACCTCTATAATTGTTGTAGTTGAAGGGGTCTCCTTGCTTGTGGATCGGGTGAACGATGCTAAGATTCTACTCATCAGGCATACACTCGTCTGACCAAATCTTAGAGGTGAGTTGGTATGCTCTCTACTAATTCATCACTAGCTGCCTTGGAAAGTTCGGCCATTCATCGTCAATGTCGAATGGTTCTTTCTGCCTGAGAGCGGCATGTTGGTCTTCGTCGCCGTTATAAAGTATGCATAAGTAGTTTTTCCATATTCTCAGCATAATTTTCAGCTTGATAGGTTTCTGTATGGATTTTGCCTCTGGAACAAGAAGAAATGCTCTAGTGAGAAAGCACTCTTTCCCCCTCTCTTATCTGCTACCGCTAAAAATCTTCCAAACGTTGCTGAATACCGATTTCTCGGATTAAGGTACTAGGCACCCAGCAGTTACCACCTGAATGTTGAAAGCAAGAGTTCGTAGGCCTAAGATAAGTGAAAACGCTTGTGTTTTCATATAATCGCATGCGCTACCGTGTGAACACTATCGCAAGGACATAACACTAGCAGTAGGTTGATCATAAGGCTGGAAAAGTTGTTGGATCTTTTGGGTGATTGGTAGTCAGGTAAAAAATACTGTGAATCAGAAGCAAAAGACAAAAATCTCCCCAGTTACCTGGACACCACCCTTGGCATTTTTCTGAAACATCACATCTGAGTTTCAAAACAACTACAGCAATATTTCTTTCTCTTTCTATCTTTTCCAACGCGCGCACTGTGTGTAAACATTTTAAGGGTACTATTCATAACCCCTTGAGTGCGCGCAAATTATAAAAAAAAAACAGGCATAGAGTAACAGAGGAGTGCTCTAACTTCTGATCTGCTGCAGTAAAGGTAATTGTTGAAGCTTTCTTCAAGATTGGCCTTGCTAAACATGATATCCAATTCGATAAAAGTTTTACTATGTACCCTGACAGAATTTAAGGAATCTGAGTGCTCAATGCCCTTAAGAGCATAAAGAATTTATTACTTGAAGAATACTTTAAATCATCATGTATATAGAATAAAATTTGAAGAGAGCAAACCAAATAACAAACTCTTAACACCCTTATTCACCACAGTAACCGCTTCATACTCCATATAACTCTTTGCCTTCATATTAAGTGGACAACACGAGTGGGCATTGAATTGGATTCCTCATACACACCTCTATTCATCGCTCGCACCACATCGTCAAAACACACCAAAAGTAGCAATCACCACCGCAAATCACAAGTCCAATTACAAACAGCAACTCATCGCAAATCTCGCAAATCTCTCTTCCAACAAACAAACACAAAACAAAAAAGAATCGAGAAATAAAAAATCTCAAACAAATAAAATTGTGAAATTGCGCTTGTAATTCACCCGCCAAGTGCTTAGTAGAACAAAGTCATAAAAAATAGCAAAATGAAACCAATAAAACGAACTCGGCAGAGCAGCCTCTGAAAAGGATTCCGCAACATCCAGCAACCGCAACCCTACAACCCTCGTTCTGCTTTCAACCCAAAACCAGAAACTAATTTATCATCCTGAAAGTAAAAAAAAAAAAAAAGAAAAAAAAAAAAATACATCCTAGAAAACTGCAACTATTTCAAAACCATCACGAGAGATACGAGATACTGCCTTCCGTTGCTTCGCCAACCAACCCATCTTTTTAAAAAGGTTGCGGGTTTCTCCTTTGCACGTCTGTTCCACCACCAAATATGTACATATACTACATAACAGCACAGAACAATGCTGCCAGTGCTTGTAATTCCTAGGATGAAGCGGCATATTTTCCAAAATAATAAATTTATTCTTTCCTTCATTTTATTTGCCACAAATGGAAAGATGCCCAAGGCAAATTTATGATTTCCTACCCAAAAACACACCTGACCTGGAGCAGCCAGCAGTAGCAGATACGTGGATCAAAACTGGACTACATTTGCGGTGGCCCCAAACTCAAGGTGAAACACGAAAAATGTAGAGCATTCTCAACTTAATTACATTTGGCTCTCCAATTTTTTACTTACTGTCCCGTTGCTCATCCTTCTTCTTTTCCTACTGCTGATCTCATTTTAGAATCATTTTTCATTTAGAGCTTAAGTTTATGTGCATACTAAGAAAAACTACATGAATATTCATTAATAATTAAAAAAAAAAAAAGAAAAAATTAACAACTTCAGCGAAAAAGGTGTTGACCAGGAAATTATCCGCCCGAAGGTGAAACAAATTATGGACTTAAAGGGGTTAAATGGGATGAGTGGCGAAGAACAGGAGCTTACTCCTTTCACATGAGCGTAGGGCAGGGAATGGTTTTAAAAATATATTCTCCTACGATTTTAAGTAGACTGTTCGATTTTGTGAACAGCCCACAAAAGAGAAATTGGTGGTTTTGGAAAGAACGATAGACAGATACCAAGTATTAGGTGGAATGAATTATTAGGGTTTCCAACCCACTTAAGTCACAACTTGGTTAAATCTGCAAACGGGGTTGATATATCAAACCCTACCCAAATCATTCGCATTACTCCTAATTTATCAAATCTTCCAGCATATTGCGTAGGTGGATTCCATTACTTACTACTTATCTATGTCCTGCATCGTCTTGTGGGACGTAGGGCATCTATTGTGAGTACGCTCCAATGGTGGCAATATGCCTCATCTCTGCCCAACTTTTCCCTAACGATCGTGCCTCGTTCGCAACTATTCTGTGCCTTTTTCTCCTCGGACCGCCAAATATTCTGCCACCCTTGGTTACCTTCTTAAAACTGCCACTTCCGTGGTTGCATGGTTGTGCCTGACCCCTTCTCTGCTTTAGGTGATCGTTGGGCCAGAAAATCCTGGACAAAAGCATTTGCAGCTTTCTCTCTGATAGTAATGCATCCATATAACAACATGGATTCAACGTTCGAGCGGAACAGACTTAGCTTGGCCCTTGTGTGCTATTGATGTAAGCAGCAGTCCGACCACATTCCCGCGGATTTCCAGATAGAGTAGTACAGTGCTACGCGTTGGGAACTGGTACCCGCTCGATAATGTTCAGTCTATATCGCACGAATTCTTTTCTAGTTGAAGGAATCGGCATTGTGAGGTCCGCGTCGAGGAGCGTTTTCACTTTCCAAAATTCAATCCTCTCGGGTTGCCACACATGTTGGTGGCACTGTTTCGGATGGATAACCTTGGCTTCACTATGGGTCACTTTAAGGTACATTTAAAAAGGGTTTTTGAAAATTGCACCTTAGACGATTCCTATATATTTTAATGCTACATCTGAGACATCTACGTATCAAGACTGAGCTCTCCAACATAAGCCTAATATGGGCTCACGCCCCTCACGAGAAGATGGATGTAGTGACGAAGGATGATTGCTATCAGGTCTTGGACAAGACGTATGAGGAATGCTCTAGCTACGATGTTAAAATTGCCCTGGGTGATTTTAACGCATAGCTAGAAAACAGGACGTCTTTAGTAGCGTGGCGAAATTTTTTGTTGAGAATAAATATACTCTTTACTACTACTACTACTACTACTAGTAGCGTGGAGAAAGTTTAACGTCGGACGGCTACAATTGCAAGAGACCAAAACATTCTTTGCTGATCGAGTCTCCTTTAATCTCAATCTAAGTCCTATGTTGGCAGCAGCAAATGCGCAACATCATTGATAGCGTTGCCAACAAGCCATTAGAAATGCCACCTCTGATGTACTGGGTTTTACTAGGCGACCGCAAAGAAACCCCTGGTTTAAGACGGAATCCCAGCGAGCACATGACACAAAACAAAATGTGTACAAGGCGGCGAGCTGCATGGAAGGAATACAGCTGCTCCCGAGCTCTACGAACGGAGGAGAAAAGAGGAACATCGACTTCTTAGAAAGAAGAAAAAGGATCATGAGAAACGCTCGATCGAGGAGATTAAGTCCCAGTTTTTCAGTGCTGAGGTAACTCTGAGTTAAACCAGAGTTAACTTACTCTGCGTTAAAATTAATCTAGAGTTAATTCATGAAGCAGTTTTTCAGTGCAGGATTAACTTAACTCCATGAGTGGTAGTTGCATTTGGTAACACTGTATGATTTATCGATTTAGCTGTCAAAAAACTATCGAAATCTATCGATTCTATACTGTTAGATCGGTTATTAATAACAAAAACACAATGAGTAAAATAAGTTCTAAGTTTTCTTCAAAAGAGATTGAATTCTTACTTGATTGTAATAACAAAGAAAAAGAAGTCACAGTGTAAAAGAACGGACCGAACAAATTCCGATGATAAAGCAAAAGCATGGGTTGAAATCGCCAAGGAAATTAACAGCAAATGCGGAGCCAACAGAACGGGTGATAATCTTCGGACGAAGTACATCAACATACCACCAGTTGCGTACACTCTCAAAGTGATCAGAAACATCTGCTCTTCTGTTAAAGCCATATTCCTCTAGTTATGGATTGTTATAATTATTTATATGGATTATGAATATATTAACATCGAGACAGGTGTGCTAGTTATATGCATGTATTAACTTACCAATTTGTCTTATTTTTTATATGTGGCCGGATAAGCTCCAAAATGCTGAAAGTTGATGACTTTGAAAGGCGAAATCGGTCGTAAAAATCCTTTTCTCCAAACAAATGAAAATGATTTGGCCGCGATCGTACAAGTCTTTTTCTTCTTAAAACGGTTAAACTTAATATTTCGAACAATTCCGCGTCGCTGACATCGGAATCAGAGTCTGGATATAGCGAAAACGTATTCACTTTCTTTATCGATTTATAAAATATTCACACAAATAGAAAAAAAATTAACCCCATTCACTCACTATTTCGGCATCTGTCAAAAACATTTGCTCATTTAATCCAGGGTTAACTCACCAAATTTGTAGGGTTAACTCGGAGTTAACTCAGGATTAAAATTGACTGAAAAACATGTTTCTGGGGTTAACTCTAGTTTAATCCCAAAAATCAGATGATCTCGTACTGAAAAACTGGGCCTAAGTGACTTTATTGCAGGAATGATGTTCGAAAATTTTACGAAAAAATGTAAAAAGAACATGCCAGGATTTCAAAGTCAGAACAGAAGACGGCAGGAACGAGAATGGTAATATACGAGTAGTAGTAGGAGCGTAGTTGGTGCTGAGGATATAGAAGGAACACTTCTGCAGACAGTTGAATGGCGACGATGACCAATTTTCGGCTGTCAGGCAGAATTTGCAATTCAACAGTGACGACTCGATCAAAATGAAGCGAGAATAGCGTTATATTATATAAACTTAAACCTAACAAATCTGCTGGAGCCGACGGTCTTGCCACTGAACTTTTCAAGGCAGGAGGAGATGAGTTGGTACGGAGCATCTACCAGCTCATCTGTAAAATCTGGTCGGACGAAAGTGTGCCCGATGAATAGAACCCCAGCATCAATTGCCCGATCCTGAAGAAAGCACACTCGCGGAACTGCGCCAACTACAGAAGTAAAACATTTCTTAACACCGCATATAAGATCCTGTCTGGCGTATTATGTGAACGTCTAAAACCGATCGTCAACAACGTGATGGGTCCTGATCAGTACGGTTTCAGGTCGGGAAAGTCCACCATTGACCAAATATTCACACTTCTCCAGTTCTGGAAAAAAACCCATGAATATAAAATCTATACGCATCATCTTTTTATGGATTTCAAAGTTGCCTATGATAATGTGTACTCGTATAAAGATCAGTTATACAAAAAAACAAATATTTGGCGCAACAGCTCTTTAAAGTGCCAGGGCCTAGCTTCTCGCAACCACTCATGTTGTGTGCGTCGTATATTTCACACGAATGGAAGGGACCTACAGTTTAATGCCGAATCCAAACGGCGATTTGAAAAGCTTTTTTATGACAACAATACTCTCCGATGTTTGTCAGACGCTCGTGAGAGGACCGTGAAAAACTTTTTTGGTATTTTCTGGGATTCGAACTTGGAACCTCATGCGTAGTGATCCGACATACTAACCACTTACGCCACGGCGCCCCATAAGTTATACAGAGCCATGTCTAGTCTCGGCATCACTGCTAAGCTCGTCCGGTTGTGCAGAATGACGATGGAAAACTATCGCCGCTCCATTAAAGTCGGAAAGAACACCACAGATTCGTTTGATGCCAGGTAAGGTCTTAGATAAGGTGACGCGCTAACATGCGATTTCTTTAACATGATAGTTGGAAGAATTGTGCGAAACGCATAAGTCAACACCGGAGTTACAATTTTTTACAAGCCTGTTCAATTACTAACGCCAATGGCATAGTCGCGAAGACGGGTTTCGCGGTCAATGAAAGCAAAATAAAGTATATGCTGTCTACGAAGAAGGACACCCAGCATCGGCGTCTTGGGCAGAACGGCACAATAGACAGACATAATTTTGAGATAGTAAAGGACCTTGTCTACCTAGGGTCTATGGTGAGTTTTACAAATGACACCAGTGGGGAGATCAAACCAAGAATTACTCTTGCCAATCTCTGTTTTCATGGGCTAAGAAGGTAATTGAGTAACAAAGGCCTATTTCGAACTACTAAGGTAACTTTGTTTAAGACACTAATCATCTCAGCTCTTCTGTATGGCGCAGAGGTATGGACTTTGCCAAAATCGGATGAGGATGAGAGAAAAGTTCTTCGAGCTATGTTTGATCCATCTGCATAGACGGAGAGTGGAGGAGAAGGTTCAATGCTGAACTAGGTATACGGTCTATACAAGGACATAGACTTAGCTAGAAAAGTTCATATACAGCGACTAAGATGACTGGGTCATATAGAGCGGATGGAGCCCTTCTAGCCCGGGAAATCTTCGAATCCGCAGTAGAGGACGATCTCGCGGTAGGTGCCGCAAACAAGTGGAGGGGAGCTCAACCAACTTGGCGTGCGCAACTGGAGGCATCTGGCTCGTAACCGGGCTT
Organism: Brachypalpus laphriformis; assembly: GCA_945910035.1. Classification (NCBI taxonomy): domain Eukaryota; kingdom Metazoa; phylum Arthropoda; class Insecta; order Diptera; family Syrphidae; genus Brachypalpus; species Brachypalpus laphriformis. The sequence continues at coordinate 255,249,579 of OX246754.1, forward strand.
GCTGGAGACGTTTGTTGGTTAAGGCCTAGGTCCACCCTGGATTGTAGCACCTTCTTAGTAAGTATACATATTTTGATTGACATACAAGCAGAGCTTATAAAAAATACATTTGTAAACATATGTCGAGTCTGCCCCACTCTCTCCAACTGGGTGCCACATGAATTGATGTAATTTGAGAGCCTTGTTAACCTTCTACCCCAGAGTTAGGGAGAGCCCTGACGTTCCATAATCATATCGATCATTTCTCGGCGTGTCAGAGATTTAAAGGCATAATAGCACGTTCTAGTCTTTAGTTCCAATGCACAACTTCCGAAAGTAACTACGTCGGGGTAAAACCTTGCCGAGAATGGTGGTGCAATGGTACCGGCGATGGTATGTATGTATATGCAAGAACTTGTTGCTGTTGTTTTGAGTCGAATAAGAAAGGAATTGTATATATTAAACAGACTCCTCTATCATCGGCATGCGTATATCCCCATCCTTTATGCAGACTTTTGCTTTAAATAAGTAACAATTTATTTTATTTTATTATTCTCAAACGTAGCAGATGAATCGGAAATATGTATGTGGAGTCTACTCACATGCTCGCATGCCTGTCAAGTCACTATAACCTATAACAGGTAGGGCAAAAGTAATGCCGTAATGTGAACGTGCCATCATTTTTGCAAATGGCGTCAAATGTCATTGTGCTTTGACATTTATAGTGTAGACAGATAGAGAGTTAGTTGACATCAAACAATGGAGCGATAGACATCTGAAGAACGCGGAATTATTTTGACTGCTTATTTGACCAATTTCCGGTCTGTTGTTTTAACGCAACGTGAATTTCGTCGTCGTTTTCCTCGTCGTCCTACAACATGTGCGCGAACAATTAAGCGTTTGGCTAAGCGTTTCGTACAAACTGGGTCTACAAGAGATGTGACAAGAAGTGGGCGGCCCGGCATTTGTAGGGAAAAAGTGATATTCCCTTATTTTTTTGAGGACGCCGACGGCACCACCGAAACTGTTACTGGTCAGCACTACAGACAGATGTTAAACGATATTTTTTTTTGCCGCAAGATGGTGAATTAGGCCTCGAACATTGTGGGTTCCAGCAGGACGGAGCAACAGCTCACATAGCTCAGGAAACGATGGAGATTTCGAATAGCCAATTTTTGGGCCGTGTGATCTCCCGGTTTGCCGATTTGAACTGGCCGGCCAGATTGCCAGATCTGACGGCACCAGACTTCCTCATTTGGGGCTTTTTGTACGGGGTTTTATATAACCAAAGTGTCTCCTGAAAGTTAGCAAGAATGACGCAGATTTCTTGTAGATGGCCGGGAGCAGCTTCTTAATCTACCTGTATCCTGGAGAGCCAATCTTGTCGAAGCTTTCACCCCACACAATCTCAGTGTGATCTCTGCGGCGTAGGCAAGCATCATAGAGTTTAGCCTTGCCGCCGAATTCAGCGAAATTTTACATTCACTAACTATTTTGCAAGGTTAAATGGATAAGCAAGGACCTAAGCATTACAAAAAAATATAAATGCGCCGAGCCTTGCACTTATTCTTTACAGTATAGGTCATGGTTCTTCTGATTAGGTAGGTCTTCGCTTGGAAAACAGACGAATATTTGCCTGAGGAGAAGTAAAGGTTAATGTTGCCGTCTTCAACGAAGATACCAGAATCATAGCTTTGACTACTGTTGGAGCCATACGTGAAAATTTGACTACAATCCACGCCTGGCTCAGGCCTTTGTCCTAAACACAAGAAAGTACGTTGAATTTGCGCAATAAGTTCTGGAGTCAGTACGCCAGACCGCATATGCACGAGATCCGAGTCGAAGGATAAGTATGGTGCAAAACTCCGGTGTGGATTATACCGGAAGCACTCTTTATTAGCATTGCTGCGTTTCATCGGTGCTTTCTTATAGGGGTCGCATTATCCTCCATGCTAATGACGATGCCCAACGCGCATTCAATTCTAGCAGATTGATTTTGAAGCGTAGTCTCGCTGGATTTTCCACGCTGATAAGCATGCTGCATCTCTGATAGATGATGCAGTCTCAAGCCAGTTGGTATATGTCAGTACCAAGTCTACAATTATAAAATTGTTCAGAGTTAGCTGCAAGTAGCTGCACACTGTTGTGGTACATTCCATAGGTATCAGGCGATTTAAGGACATCAAACCATGTTACAGCGTATAGCCTCATCTGTTACCGCATCCGACGCAGTATAACAGCTACGCCGGACGAGCTTTCCCACTTAGATCATGGTCAGCTATTATGCGCATTCTTTGTAGGTTTTAAGACTGCTTTGGACTCAATCGACAGAAATGCTCACTTTCTTAAACTAAGCATTGCAGATGTTTCAACGAAGTTCCTGAAGATAATGCACAGCTTGTATGAACAAAATCAAGCAGCAGTGTGGGATGACAAACAATTCTTTAACTCGTTCGACACTAAAATTGGAGTCAAGGAAATTTGTCTACTGATCCCCCTTCTTTTTTGAATTTTTTTGCACGACATTATTTCCTATATTCCGGGCGGAATTGTAATCAGCGAGTTAAACATCAAATATGCTGACGACATTGTTTTGCTGGCGGAAACATCGAATATGATGCAAATCATGATAAAAAAAATTGTACCAATACTGCTGTAAGTGGAATTTAAAGGTCAATAATTGCAAATCAAAAATGATGGTCTTCCGAAAAGCTACGGGCTGATACGCCAGAGAAGAATTATGGACATGGGAGCTCATGGCTGAATTATAAAGAAAGCAAGCTGACGCAGCGGTGAAAGTTTTCCGGTTCCTATTATACGGTTCGTTGCTTACAGCTGCAGATATATACACCTGACCACAAAATTTTAAAAGGATGGTCACTGAGAGAAAACTCTGACTGTTAGACAATTTCTAGGTCTTTCAGGCTGCTCGCCACAACTACCGTAATACCACGAATACTCACGAAACTACAGATGCGTCTGTCCTCTGAATAGAAATTATTTTGGGGTATTTCCCGAACAAAGTCGAAAATTATTTAAAATTCCTTGATATAATAAAGTGTATAATCATATATGATATAATTAATACAAAACTTATAAGAAATTGATCCCCAGACAACAGACCTAGATGAAAAATCAGACAAAGCCATATTTCACTAAAATACACCCCAGACAATAGTAGCCACCATATCAATTATGTATATACCTACATCAATGGATTTTATTTTCATCTCTGGAAATCCTAAATGACCCTTTAACACGCAAATGGTTTTTGAAGTTAAACTCGTGAAAACGACAAATTAATTAATATTGGGTCTCAGCCAGAAGAACCCTTAACAGCTTAGATCCTATTGACAGTTGTTGCAGAAGACGGGGTTGGTACGTATAATTAATTTACCTTTGTTACGGAGAAAATCCAGTTACAGGGGTCAATAACCCACACTTCCATTGTCCTTAGCTGCAATGGAAAGGATTTGCTTTCTTTTTCTTAATTTATGTTCCCACTCAGACGAAAAGCGATCAGACTGATGCTCATTTTGTTTGATTGCCTTCGTTTATAGGAATGGAAGTATAAAACGCGCCAACTCACGTATCCTCTGCCAGTCACTGAAGATTCCTGCTTTGTTGGGCGAATTGAAAAATGCTTGCTCTTTTACCTACCTATATGTATACATATTTAAAGTCAATTATCCGTAAATGGCATTCAGAATTGCAATTCAAATGTCGATTGATTCTCAAATGCCAATGAAGCTATTTCAGATTGTGCATGAAGTAATTTTTTTAACGTTGACGTGCAAAACTGTTGCGTGACACTTTGTTATTATTCGTGCACACTTTAATTGCTCTATCATGGGCAAACTGCCATGGACTTCATTACTTAATCTAAAGGAAAGTGTTGGAAAAGTGTTACGAATGTGATATGAACAAGGACCAAGAGTTGTGTTTGCTCTGACACGACTCTACCATATCCGTAGTGTTAATCAAATGTTCTACGCATGCAAGTGATGATGTAGTGCTGCCTGGCAGTCAAGTGACATTTTGTTCTGGGGTAATTTTGATTTAGATACATAGTAGAACATCTGCATTTTATTACCATGAGGACTTGCGAACCAATGCAATATACAAGGACCGTAAACAAGAATATCTGATAATTCGAAGAATAAATCAATGTCTTTAGCCTTACTGCTATAACGGATGGAGTACTGGTATGGTGGCACACCCTAGAGAAGAAGTCCAACTTATCCATAATGGAAAAAACTCAGCAAATAGCATGACTCAGCATTTCCGTTGCACTGAGAACTTCTCCCACAACGGCGCTCCAAATCGTGCTACACCTACTTCCGACCGACATCGTCAGTAAACAATTGGCTATAAGCTCCAAAACCAAGGACGGAGTTGGTGGCAGAATCTTTTCAGAAGACCTGAACATACACCTCTCCTTTAACCTTCCAAACCATTGCAGCGTTTTTCAAGCCGAAGTTACCACTGTTCGTTAAGCCGCTGACTGGCTAGAGACTAAAATACTATCAACGTCGGATTATTGCTATCTACGTCGATAGTCAAGCAGCCATCAAATCCCTCGCATCCAGCACTACGAGATCTAAGTGAGTTAAAGACTGCCGCGTATCTCTTAACGAGATAGCTGGTCAGTACAACCTCACCCTTTGCTGGTTACCAGGTCACTATGACATACCAGGGAATTGTGCAGCTGACGAACTGGCCCGACAAGGCTTCTCTGGTACAAACAGCATAAGCATTATTGGCATCGAAGCGCCAACGTCTTACGTTAAGTACCTTATTCAAATCGACGCGAAGAAAGTGGCCAATCTCTGATGACAACATCTAGGCCAATGAACAAATCTAAGTCCATTGGGCTCTTGAAACACAAAGAGAGGTACTCTCTCCAAAATAGCAAACGTTCTCACTGGACACTGCATCATAGGAAGACATGCCCAAAGACTAGGCATCCCTTACAACGATTTTTGCAGGAGCTGTAGTGATGAAGAGGAGGAAGAGACCATTAGTCACTTCCTTTGCGCTTATCCTGCGCTCGCCAATATTAGGAAGGCCACCCTAGGTGAATACTTTTTCCATGATCTTAGTGATCTCAGAAATGCCAGCACGGCTAAAATGAACGCTTTCGTACAACGAAGCAAAAGGTTCCCAGAGTAAGAGGGTGACGCACACACCTTACATATCGACAGTACAACGGACCTACTTCGGGTCTAAGTGCGTCTTCATCGAGAGCCGATTCTAACAGACCAACCAACTGCTAAAATACGAAGAGAAAACCCTTTCAATGCAGCAATTCTTTGGGGTATGTTGGAACATTATATACCTCCATATTTTCTAGATTCAAGAAGAAGTTTTGTTTGCTTTCGATATCTTTTTAAACAAAAAAATTGTTTCCGAGTGATATCCATGCTAAATATCGCATAAGATCATATCCAACGCACAGTGTGAACGTCCAAAGCCTTTCTGCAGCACTTCAATCGGGATGTACCAGTGTGACTTACAGCCCCGGAGATGTTGGATCAAATCTGCACACTGAGGCTAATCCTGGAAAGACCAACGAATACCAGATCGAAGAACATTTCTAAGATTTTCAATTCAGGTCTTACTAAGTACGGGTCGCTTCGCACTTTGCCTTGGGGATATGCGATTTAATTGGCTGCATCTACGATGACAATTCGATACAGCAACTTCCCGTGATTTTTGCGAACTCTTGTGACCATCATTTTATCGCTCTGTGTAGAGACTGCTTATTCGATATATGTATAATATATAAATTTGGCGCAACAGGCCTAGCTTCTCGCAATCACCCGTGTTGTGTGCTTTATATTTTTCCGCACGAATGGAAGGGACCTGTAGTTATGTGCCGTATCCGAAGGATATTTTTTTGAGAAGCTTTCTCGTGACAATATTACTCTTGCATGTTTGTCAAACATTCGCGAGAGGTGCGACCGTGGAAAACTTGTTGGTGTTTTCTGGGGTTCGAATATTAAACCTCACGCGTAGTCCGACACACTAATCACTTATTCCACTTATTCGATATTCGAAATTAAGCCAACCTAATCTGCCATCTGAGCGCAATTGGACCATTTCATAAATGTTTAACTAATAACTGCTCTGTATATTTTCGTAGAACCACATTCAAAAACTGCTGCCATACGGGCCCGTATACTTAGGTACCTTGCTCATCCTATGGAATAAGAGACACATACCTTAATCCCGACAATTTCCAAGTTGCCTGCCGTATTTACACTCCACACATATAGTTACTCTGCCGTTTATAGTCCACCCACTCAACACGTAAGTCATAACATCATGCTTCATGGCTTACCTACTTGGGTTCTAACAATTCTACAATTATTATTAGCGGCATAACTACACATATTACGTGCCTAATTTTCGCTTTTCTTGCATCCGGTTTAACACATGAACACGACATAATATTAAAACCCATCCATGCGAGTGCAGCATGGGCCGATGCATTACATATACCTACATATGCAAGTGTCCTGGAGTCATAAGCAATTAGCAAACCGACCGGAAAAGAATGTACTCGTTTGCACTGGTGTGCACTCTCTGCATCCTTCACCTAACGGTGAACACTTCACCTAGTTATCAAGCTGAGGGAAATTGTATCTGAAATGGCATATGAAAGAGAAGCACATATCGCTCAGTACGGATGATTCACATAATCATCAAGCGAATCCGAGCGAAGAGAATAAATATAATTGAAATCCTTTACCACTTAGAAGTGACGCACAGGCATGGAGGACATGTGACGTGTTGGTTTGATATGTACGTTGTGACACATGACAAAAACAAGGAGTTAGGTAAAGGAAAAAAGAAAAAAACATTTTTTTTTTATTTTACAGGAGGTAGCAACACCAGGTGAATGTGTCAAATCTGACACTGTCATCGTAAATTTTGACATTTTTAATGGTATTCGCTCTTAAAATGTTTTGTCATACGAGTGCTATTTGTGTTGTGTACAGGTACTTGAAACATTCATCTTGGTCAAAAAATGGATTAAATCGTGAACATTTTCGTGCGATGATTTTTTATGACTTTCGACATGGATTAAACCAACAACAGTGTGCCGATCAACTCACTTCGACTTTTGGTAATAAAGCACCATCTCGAGCCACCGTGTTTCGCTGTGCGTGAACTGATGTTGCGAGATCGTCATGTGACATACCGTGAGATTGAGGCATGCTTGGGCATTAGTTCCACTCGCATACATTCAATATTGCATGAACATTTGGCCGCATTTGTTCGTGTTGGATACCGCATAATTTGAAAATCGCTAAAAAAAGGGCTCGTGTCGATTTGTGCCAAGAAATGTTGAACAAATTAAATCGCGGTGCTTCGAAAGACATCTATAAAATCGTGACAGACGACGAATCATGGACTGTATGGGTCTTTCAAGACGAGCCAAATCCAACAAAAGTTGTTCTCGCGGGAAGCACTTTGAAGCAAATGGTCGCCTGTTTTTTTGGAATAATTGGACATGTCGCCACCGTTCCATTAGAGCAACGTAGAACGGTCAATTCTGAATGGAACACCACCATTTACTTGACAGAAATGTTCGGAAAAATAAGGGAAACCATGCGCAGAAGACGAATCATTCGCCACCACGGCAATGCAAGTGAATTTTTGAGCATTCAAAACATCGAATTGATGGGTCATTCGCCGTACAATAGTGATTTGGCACCCAGTGATTTCTTCTTATTCCCGCAGATCAAAAATAAAATGCGAGGTCAACGTTTTTCGACGCCTGAAAAAGCGGTTGATGCGTTCAAACCACTTGTTTTGAAGGTACCTCAATCGGAGTGGAAAAAGTGCTTCGAAAATTGGTTCGAACGCATGCAAAAGTGTACTCATCTTCATGGAGAATATTTTGAAAAACAATAAAGCCATTTCGATTATAAATATTTATTTTTTTCTTGTCTATCTCAAAACTTAAGTCTATCTCTTGTTTTTCTCGACTAAAAATGGCTAAGGTGCTTGGTATGTCCGCTATGAATTTTCTCCAAATTTTGTTAAATAGAATATCAAGCATATGCAGTAAAACGTAAGCACCTTGCACTCACTGAATATTAAAAAAAACTGCATTATATTGAATTTTGAAAATTTAAAAGCCTTAAAGCACTTCTTCCAAAACATACAAGCACTATCTACCCTTAGACCATTCTAGGTCGCAATTCCCCTTCAAGTAGATTCCTAAATAATTCAAAGAGCACACCGGTCGGCGAAAGTCATGACAGGTCTGCATCGGAGATAATCAGGTAATCTAATTGACCTTGTGACGGGAAATCGTGCGAAACACATTCCTTGTGGAATGCTGGCATTCGTTCGTCTTTGCCCAGGTAGTGGTGGTGCCCGGAACCAAATGCAAGGAGAAATTTCGATTGAATTCCGACTGCTGGTGTTGCCACATAAATCCCCCATCCTTCTCACTTCGATTGGTTTCATCTCAGTCGACAGGTGAGAGGGACATGATTTTCCTCGCTGGCAACCACGTCTATGAGGTAATGTTTCACCGGTTAGCAAACGAAGATGTTCCATCGGTGTGACATATAAAATCGAATTCAGTTCAAGTGGAAGACAAACAAAACAGAGCGATGAGCATCAACTGTTTGTTCAATTACCCATTAAAGACGTCGATGTTGAACATTTTCACTGCCACGAGAACAAATGAAACAAGAGTTGACCTAATGCTCTATGCATAAAACAAGGTTAACCTGTCACCCGGTTACCGGATGCAATCCGTGCGAGTTATGCTGCATTCCATTAGTGTTAAGCAATGTTCTGTGTTACGACTGGGAAATGAAGAAATGCTAAGCGTTCTTAGCACGAGATGCATATACACATGGGTTTCATTGATTAATGGAAAGTATGTAGTATTATACATACTATGTTCTGCTCCAACGTAGAATCGGTGCTGCTTTATGGGTGCAGTACTTCGAAGGTGGACACCATTAACACACGCAAGCTGCAATTCTTCGTAAACATATGTTTAAGGATCATCTTGAAGATTTTTTTGGCCGAACCGCATCTCCAACGAACAACTTTATACGAGAACGGGGCAAGAACCTATAAGCATTACTATACGAAGGAGAAACTGGCAGTGAAGTGCACACCCTACGGCGCGAAGACAAATCCATTGCGAAATACGCCATGCAGTGGAATCCGCTCACCCAGGCAGGCAGAATAGCGGGACGCCCTAGGCAAACGTGGCGCAGAACAGTTGAGGAGGAATCGAGCTCTTTAGGAATGAGTTGAAGGCAGCTCAATCGCGTTGCAGAACTCAGAACAAGATGGCGCGGCGTGGTTGACACCCTATGCCCCCCAAGGGGTTAAAGGAACTAAGTAATTAAGTAAGTATGTAGTATATATATGTTTAACTAGAATGTATTGCCATTGAGTTCTTGGCGCATTTAGAGTTAGCTAGCAGATTAGTTGAGAATCATTTCATAATTTGTGCATGCTATTGTACCCCTTATTGAACGATTCAAATTAATGGGCACTTTTGAAGACATTTAGCGCTGGTCAGGGCTCTTAAATTAAGTTATTTTGTGTTAATAGACTTGAAATGCATAAACGTATGCAAGTACAAATCCTACAAGTCAAGGAACAAAAGTCCAATTCAAAGCAATGACTGATATTAGTTGATAGAGTTTTTACGACGAAAGATGTCTCACATAAAATCGCTTTGAAAAGGGACATCAGGTATGTCAAAATGTCAGTAGAGTGAAACCCGTCTTGAATGGACAACGATTGGACTAACAAATTTGTTTATTCAAGCGAGGTCTTTGTTTAAAAGAGTTAGTTTACGTGAAGATCAGGATTTTTCATCTATAATAAATTGCTCGTTCAAGAGAGCTGTGCGGTTATGAGAGATGGCCGTTACCAGAGGTTTCACAATATATTGCATAATCTGTTCAAAGGCCATAAACTACATAATATGAATATAACAATTGTCAGTTAGTGTTCGATCTTTAGTCAAAAATATGTCAAGAACTACTAACTCCAGGGAGCTGACACTTTACAGGAAGGTGGTGTGAGCGCATTTTCCGAAGGCTGAGGTTTCGCTCGTCGGACCCAGGGTCTCCCAAAGAAACACCCGAAACTTTGGGTAAAGAGGTAACTTATTTATTTAACACCGCAATGAATGTTCAGTTTAGCTGGGCTTAACAATATTGAGCTACTTAACAATGAGTTGAGTCCTATTTCAATCTATGTTCTTATGAGGCCCGGTGTAAGCTAACCTTAACAATTTTCTTCTACTTAACAATTATTAGATACCTTTCTTTCTTACTTGCTAACTTACTGACTACTCTACTGGTAAGCGTCCGCTGGTGCTGGACACTTGAGCAGCAACGGCTTATGGCCGTTACTTGGGCAGCAACGTCTTGCGACGTCACTTGGGCAGCAACTGCTCGAGGCAGTCACTTGGCAGCAATGGCTTAGGGGGCGTCACTTGGCAGCAACTGCTCGTGGCAGTCACTTGGGCAGCAACTGCTTGTGGCAGTCACTTGGCAGCAACGTCTTGCGACGTGACTTGGCAGCAACGTCTTGCGACGTCACTTGGGCACCAGCTGCTCGTGGCAGTCACTTGACAGCAACTGCTCGTGGCAGTCACTTGGCAGCAACGTCTTGCGACGTCACTTGGGCAGCAACGGCTTAGGGGCTGTCACTTAGCAGCAACACCTTGCGGCGTCACTTAGGCAGCAACTACTCGTGGCAGTCACTTGGCAGCAACGGCTTAGGGCCGTCACTTGGGCAGCAACTGTTTGTGGCAGTCACTTGGCAGCAACGTCTTGCTGCAAGTGCATGCAGCAAAACAAAAGGGCATATAAAGCGAAGCTGAAACGGAAGACGAGAGCTGTTCGCGAAATCTACGAGCAACAGAAACAGGAAGAACAGAGCCTTCTACAAAAAAGGAGAAGGAGCATGAGAAACGCGCGATCGAAATTCTTCAGAGCTATACTCCAGGAACAATGTACCGAAGTTTTACCAAAAGATAATTAGAACATGTCAAAGAAGCAAAACCAGTATAAAAACCAGTAGAGATGAAAATGGGAACTCCGTAGTAGAATCGCAGTCGGTGCTCTGCATGCCGTTGGCATCTCAAACGTCCAATACGCAGTTTTTGTTTTTGACTAGGTTGATGTCACTGAACAGCTCGTATAGTTTGTCATTGAAACTCTCCTCTAAAACCCGTCAACGCAAACCGGACAGAATATCTTACAAATAATTTTTCTCTCGAAGTGACCAAGTATATCTTCATCTGCTTTTAATAAAGTCCATGTTTCAACGCCGTAAAGCAGGATTGGGATGATCAGGGTCTTATATAGAGTCACTTTAGTTGTTCGAGGTAAGGCTTTACTGTTGAATTGCTGCCCTATAAGCCCCCCAAAAAAGACAAAAACAGGGATTGGCAAGAGTTTATTCTTCGCTTGGTTTCTGTGCTGTTGTCGTTTTCACAATTTATAGCCGAACTGGTCGGTTTTGATTGTCCCTTCTTGTTGAAAGCATACTTGGTTTTGTCCTCATTTATCGCTAAACCCATTTTGGCCGCTTCTACTACAATACTTGCAAACATATGCACCAGTGACAGCCCGCTGAGTTCTTCCTATTATGTCAATATCGTCGGCGTATATAATCAGTTGTACAGACTTTTGATAGATTGTGCCTTTGGTGTTGACTTGTGAGTTCAGCACAATCCGTTCAAGTACAATATTCAAGAAGTCACATTATATCGCGTCAAGTTGCCTTCAACCTACTTCGAGATCAAAGATCTCGGTTCTCTATCATAATCCTGCACAGGCGGACAAGTTTGACAGGGATGTCTAAACTAGACATGGCTCTATATTGCTCTTCTTATAGATGCTGTCATATGATGATGATGAGTATAGATTTAAACTTCTTGGGTTTTCTCCAGGATCTGTCGACGTGCGAAGATTTGATCGATGGTCGACTTTCCTGGCCTAAAGCCACACTGATAGGGGTCAGTCAGGCTGTTGATAAAGAGTTTCAGGCGATCACGCAATATCTCAGAAAAGATCTTGCATGTGATGTTTAGGAGACTGATCCCTCTATAATTGGGGCAGTTGAGGGAGTCTGCTTTCTTTTAGATCGGTCGATCGATCGTCTGACCAAATTCTAGAGATGAGTTGGTGTATACTCTCTACCAATTCATCACCAACTGCCTTGAAAAGCTCGAGCGGTAAGCCGCCAGGTCCAGCAGCCTTGTTAGATTTTAGGTTGGATATTGCTCTCCTCACTTCGCTTTGGTCAGGTGGGCGGACATTTTGACTATCATCATCTATGAATGTTGGTCTTCGTCGCCGTTATACAATCTGCGGAAGTAGATTCTCCTTATTCTCAGCACCGACTATGATTCTACTACGAGGTTTCCATTTTCATCTCTACAGGTTTCTGTATGGGTTTTGCTCCTCTGACACGTTTTTTTTTTTTTTTTTTTTTTCTTTTACTTTTTGGTGAAACTTCCGTACATTGTTGTTCAAGTATAAGTTCTCAATATATTTGATCGCGCGCTTCTCTTCATTCTTTTCTTCTTTTAGGGAAGGCGATGTTCTTCTCCTCGCTTTCGTTTGTAGAGCTCACGAGCAGCTCTCGTCTTCCGTTTCAGCGCCGCTTATATGCTTCTTGCTTTGATGCATTCACTCGCCGGAATTCTTCGTCAAACCAGTGGTCTCGCACTTGATACTGGTGGCATAGGGGTGATTGAGAGATTTCGGGATACGCGTTCACCGAAGACTCTGGCCACCTCTTGCGATTGTAGCTTTTCGACGTTAAATTTTCTCACAGTGATTCTGCTTTGTTGCTCAGTTTGGGATATCTGCATTCGTATCTTGGCTACAACAAGGTAATGATCCGAGTCTATGTTGACGGCTCGGAAGGTCCCGACATACAGGATACTGCTTGCTATAGTGACGTCTCGCTTCAGAGCGAAAATAATTAGCCTTAGTCCGTTGTCAGACGTGGTGATGTATAGACTATGTTTACCAACTATTATACCAAAGACGTTCTCCTTTCCTATTTTGGCGTTAAAATCGACCATTAGGATTTCAATGTCGTATTTAGGACATTGCTCGTATATTTTGTCAAGGAGCGTGTAGGAAAAATCTTTGGTGGCAGGGTCCTTTTGATCCGTGGGGCATGCCACCTATCAGGCTTATGTTAGCGAATTTAGCCTCGATCTGGATTGTCATAATACGCCTACGTTGACGGGCTCAGCTAGTTCCACGTTCAAAGGAGAGATCATTTGAATCCTGTTAAAAAGGCAATATCAATGAACGTTCCAAAGACATCGCGAGGCAGGAGAGGCAGGCCTATAAATGCCTGGATCACACAAATGCGACAACATCGGCATTTCATTGGCCTTAGTAACCCAGTGATCCGAAATCGAGAGGCCTGCCGATATTTTCTGAGGTCAAATAGGCGAACCCAACGCTGCTTGTTGTCTCTGTAGCAATCACCCATCGCACTTCATGGATGGCGGTTATATCTGCTTTAAAGCAGTCTAGGCCCTAGGCTCTAGGGCCTCTGCCAATTGTTCGGCTGCACGTGGTCTCTTAAGGGTCTAAGCATTCGACGTACAGATCCGAAGGTCGTGCATAAAAAAAAATTTTGCAGTTTGACCATATCTACATTTTTGTAGTGACTTTATTTTTAGTTAACATTATTCGAGAGTTGTAATATTAGTTTATTAACAGAAAAACAACGTTTTAAGAAAAAAATTTGTTGGGATCTGTTCGTAAGGAATGAAGTCGTGTTAAGGTTAGCCTTATCATGAAGCCTATTGGTAGAGTAATGGCATGGCAATATAAGCATGATTTTTAGGACTTTTTTTTCTGACATATCTGCAACTTTTTAACCAGCGTTTTGGCGCAATAGAAACATGCAGATGTACAATAAAGGTATGAACTGAAATATAGTTTTGAAGATTCGAATTTTGCTTTGCATACTCAGGTGAGATTATCGATCTATGAAAGGATATAAGATCCTTGTTATTAAATTAATTTTATCTATCGTATTAGTAATGTGTTTTTGAAAAGCCAGTTTGTTGTCCAGAACTACGCCAAGGTATTTGCACTCGTTGGACTACTCAATGTCTTCTGAGCATATGTGGAGCTTAGCATTTGGAAGGAAGCAGGGTTTTTTTGCGACATGTAACCGATATCGCTTGGGTCTTAGTTGCATTAATTTTAATCCTCCACTTTCAATCAGATTATGTGCATTTTTCAGAACTAAAACAAATACCGTATGCGAAAAAGCAGTATCATCCGCGAACATAGATAGACGAGTAGCGATAAAGGGTATATCGGAGATAAATAAATTGGAAAGGGTAGAGCCCCGCCTTGAACCTTGAGGTACACCAAATAGGACACTGTGACAATTTGATCTTATGTTCCCAATATGAACTACAAACTTTCTATCTTTTAAAAAGCTCTATAGTATTTTCACAATTGGAACTGGAAAGTCTTTCTAAGCACAAAATATTGGGAGTGACTGGGTGAAACACCACCTATTCATACTGATTTAAAAAATAAAATTCAAAATTTTTATGAAAATGCAGCCACTTCAGTCCCTCAAAGAAGTCCAAAACAGATACGTCTTTTCCATACAGTCTTTTGGATAAATATAGATTTGGGTTACACACTTTGTTCTTCTTTTCCATGAAAGGGTGAACATTTTCGAGAGATATCATTAAGCTTGTACCATTTCAGCAGCGTGTGGGATTTTCCCTACTCCTTTAACTTTCTCGTACTTCCCATGATACCGTCATCATCATACAGAGAATAATTGGTTTTACCTGTTCTTCATGTAAGTACGAGCAGTTCCCTTTCTTCTCTTCCTCTGCCGTCTCGATCCTCTGACAAACAAACCCAGTTTGTTAAGTATTCAATTGACCAATAAATTCCCCAAGCTTTTGTACTTGCATTAACAAAATGTCGGTGGAGTTTATTAAAAGACAGTGAACTATCAACAGAAGTTTGTTCAACTTTGCAGCAAGGTACCTCTTATTGATTGAACGGAATCAAGTATCATTAAGCAGCGAAACCCGCCCCACCTTAACTGATTTCAAAGCCACTTTACAGGATGGCAACCCCACATTAATTTTACACTTCAATGACTCTCTGTATTGCATTTTAAACAGACCATAATCTTATTAATTATGTTGTAATATACCGTAATTCGGTACACTCTTAACGGACCCTTTTCCGGCGGTACTCGGTGCGTAGCATGAGTCCTGTTTTAACGTCAATTTTCCCATTCGCTGAACAAATAAAGTTAGGGAACATTAAACTTTTAACAAGGTAAATGTAAGATCAAACGTTTTCTTATTCCGTCGTGTTTCCAAAATTGGATTATGTGCCGTGCACGTCTCTCATAGCTAGTACCCACTCATCAGAGATGGGTACCATCAGGTAGAAGGACATGACAATGAGATTGGGTTTTCTTTGCTTTGATGCGAGCAAGAGTGGGAAGCTGGCTCGTAATGATTTCATTAAATCGTAAAATATTTTTATTGCAGAGATGCGATGGTTGAGCCTTCAAACGACAACGACACGCCCAAAATGTATCTCATTCCGAGTGGAGCAATGAATTTGTGTAAATGGCACTAACGTGAGAATTGGAATTGCCGTGAAATATTGTAGGAGTTTAATTAAAATTTTGCTAATTTTAAATTGCCATTAAGGGCTGTTTATTTGATTTGAGCGTGTGGTGCTGGAGCGTGGCCATCATCAATCGTTCGGTTGGAGCAAGAAAATTGTTCTAGAAATCTGCGTTTATCGTCTGCATTTCAATCTAAAAAGGCAATTAAAAATTATTTGCATAAAAAAGGTTGAGAATTGAAATGAAAGTGGAACGAATATTGTCTAGATATATGTATGTATTATATGTACTATGTATACAGATGCAAACCCACCGGATATATTCAATTGCTTGCCAATGCTGTACGGTAGGCCTGTAGATTATCTTTCTGGTTTAATTATTTCATTGGTTCCACGTGGCGGCGTACTTATGCTACAGAAGGTTCATTAATCAATTGTATAGTTTGAACTTAGAAGGATGCTTTAAATTCTTATAGTAATAAGCTTTTACATTAGTTTTTACTTAAAAGTGGTTTGAATTGCGTTTCAGATACAAATCGAGAAAATCATTCTGTAAAATGGTATCACTGCTGTGCAACACAGGTACTTAAGGAAATGAATGAATCTGGGCTAGAAAAGGAGGGTGGTTAGTTGCAGTTAGTTTATTAGTTTTACTGGGAGAAACATTTACCCTCGTGTCAATATGAAATTAATACACGGTTGATCAGCGCAACGGGCACTCGGGTACGCCCCTACATTTTGTCTGAGCTGCGACAAAAAGAGTAAGAATTATAAAGACAAGGTAATGGAAATATAGTCAATAGTAAATTCAACTCAGTTCAGAAGTTTTATTTTAATGTTTAATTTATACACTGTACAGAATTTTTTATGCATTTTTTATTGATAGTTGTACTATGCCGGTCGCAAATTTGCTTTTCACAAAAGCTGCAGCATTTTACGAATCAGCACAATATAAATAGGGGTACCTGGGTGTATTTCGCATATAACTCTTTATTAGAGTTGAAAAATGAATTTTATAAAATTAAGAGATCGGATTTATTTCAAACTAGCGGATGCCTGGCGAGCGTTGCTTCGCCTAACAGAAACCAAAACAACAGCCAGGCAGGCGCCTGGGGCAACAACTGTCTGGCAGGCACCTAGACCAACTGTCAGGCAGGCGCCTGGAGCAACAACTGTCAGGCAGGCTCCTGCGGCTAAGTCTATTAGAGAACAGTTTTGTGCCGGCCAATAGTGGGTAAGTGGTGCAACCGTAAATAGATATATAAAAAACAATGAGTAGTAATGTACTATAATATTAAAGTAGTCGGCAAACTGCTGGACCGATGGTACCCGTCGTGCTTTGCTGCGATGCGACTAACAAAAGAGCATTTTTTTTAGTACTAAAGTACTATAATACTAGAGTAGTCGACCGATTTTGACCAAACTTCATAAGAATACTCTAGAGCTAATACTGAAGATTGCCTGCAAATTTGAGCTCAATCAGTTAAGTGGTTTCGGAGTCCATAGCATACAAACATAGGTACACACATTTTTTCCAATGGAAAAAAGCACTTTCAGTTTTTCCCGAATTTTTCAATTTTCCGGCAATTTTTCCAATTTGTCTTTCCGTAAAAACCTTATTCAGACTATTAGGAAGGTTCTGAAAGTACAATGAGTCAAATCGGTTTAGTCGTTCTCAAGTGATGCGATGACCAACGAACAGCATTTCACTTTTATTTATATATATGTGGAGTACACCATTCGAAAAAAAAAAATACAAATATTTGGCGCAACAGCTCTTTAAAGTGCCAGGGCCTAGCTTCTCGCTACCACTCATGTTGTGTGCGTTATATTCTTCACACGAATGGAAGGGACCTACAGTTTAATGCCGAATCCGAACGGCGATTTGAGAAGCTTTTTCGTGACAACAATACTCTTGGATGTTTGTCAGACGCTCGCGAGAGGTGGGACCGTGAAAAAACTTTTTGGTGTTTTCTGGGATTCGAACTTAGAACCTCATGCGTAGTGATCTGACACACTAACCACTTACGCGACGGCGCCCACGAAGCAGAATTAAATATCAGGAAGGTCCTGAAAATATCATTACGGGGTCCATTACGTCCTATGGGCGAAATCAATTTTTTATTTGTTCAATAATCAAATGGATAGCCGGGTACCCTCGCATTGATACGAAGGATAAACTTGCCACATTGATGTGGATCTTTCCGATTCGAATAGAAACTTCGTCCAACTGGATCTGCTGTGAAAAGTGAAGATCGACGATATGGGTATGTCTGCCTAGGATGTACCGACAGAGTCTACTTATTTCTGGGCAGTGACACAAGACGTGTACGCTTTTCTCTTCAATATCCGGCTCATCACATCATAACTTTGTCTGAGTGTTTGCTTAACAGCTTGTATCCTGTTGTCACTCTTGTGTCTATCGCTATAAAAGGCTCACTCAATTGAATCTGTTTTCTGGGTTTTGATTGGCAACACAACTAAATTTAAAAGTTCTATTGTACAGAACGCTGATCCTGGTACTTCTCTTATACTATTATAGTGAAAGAAAGCGGCACAGGATTACAGACGGTTGATGGCTGCGATGTATCACGTAAAGACTCTTAAATGGGTCGGGTATCCATTAAGTAGGTTAGGTTAGGTTAGGTATGTGGGCTAGAAGGGAGAGACACTCATCTGATTTGATAAAGTTCAGCATCTTTCCTGTCGAAACGCCGGAGAGCTCCTCGAGATCCTGGAAGAAATATTTACCAAGGAACTTTTTCCTGGAGTTTTGAAGACTCGGACAGTGGCACAGGAGTGGGTAGTGTCCTCAAAGCCTTCCTCGTTTCAGCCTCTACAGAGTTCCTCCTCCGTCAGGCGTAGTTTCTTTATGTGGTACCGCAGAGTGTTGTGCGCCGTGATGATGCCCACGAGGGTGGAAAGGGATTAACTATCTTTCCGAGTAATTCTCTTGGTCCTTGCTTTGTCGAAGGATGGCAATAGCTTCCTGGTGATTGCACAAGTTTCCATGAAGGTCCATCTTTTGTTCGCCTCTTTAATGGCTTTAATCCCTGCAACGAGCTTGAGTATGCAAGGCGGGATACACACAGGGGGGTCAATTTTTCTAGTAGGGCTGATGAACCGATTCTTGCTAGCTCGTCGGCTTTCTCATTGTCTGGGATACCCTCGTGTCCAGGGACCCAGCAGAGCGATACCTTGTACTGTATTCCAAGAACCCTGAGCTCTTCTCATCAACACTTCACATGCTTCAATTTAATTTGTATGGCAGTAATCGCTTTTATTCGCGGTATTGCCCTTACAGCAGACTCACGGGCGGCTGTTACCACTGCTAAGACCTCTGCTTGGAAGAGGCTGCTGTGGTCTGGAAGTCGTATGGATTTTGATATACCTAGGGCGTCGGAGAAGATGCCTGATCCTACACCAGTGCTTATTTTTGAACCATCTCTGTAGATGGCTTTAGATATAAGTATATGACCGTTATGTTTGTAGGCGGTAGAAAAATGTCTTACAAAGTCTAAATATGGCGTCATGTAGTCCGTTATTGGCACGAGGCCAAAGTAATCAAGTAGGATCATCGAGTGACCTATTCTATTTGGTTTACAGTTTGCTGACTGGCTAATTCTCATAGCATTTATGGCTTCTGACGTGCGTATAAAGATGTCTATCGGTAGCAGGTTGAGAATAGCCTCGAGTCCTGCGGTTGGGGTTGTCCTCTATGCACTGGTAGTATCAATGCATAGAGATTGGACTTTGGTGATTGTCTTTAAGTTGGTGGTTTTGTTGGCAGCTGGCCACCATACTGGATTGCCGTAAGTCAGTATGGGTCTCACTACAGACGTATACATCGATAGTATGAACCCGGGGGAGGGTCCCCAGGTTCTAACAAAAATGCTACTACATGAGTAAAAGGCTATTGTTGCTTTCTTAATTCTTTCCTTTGTACTTAATCCCCATTTGAGCTTTTTCTCCAGTACAATGCCCAGGTATTTTGTGCTATCGGACAATCTGAGTGGGGTACGATCAACAGAAGGGGTTCCAAACTCTGGTATTTTTCTTTTGTTCGAAAACACTACTAGTTCGGCTTTTTGGGGAATCCATTAAGTAAGTAATCAGTAATATATCAGGATCAAGATATGGCTTATATACTTGACCACTGTGTAGAGGCATTAAGTGGAAGGCCTGCGCTAACGGCTGTATGTTAGTGCATTACTGATGTACCATATGTATCGTTTTTATTTTTTTTCTAGAAGTGTGTGGTGTATGGTTATTTTTTTTTAGACGAAGTAAAGTATTGCCAGTAAAGTATATACAATACGGCGCCATGGCGCAGTGGTTAGTACGTCGGACTACTGCACGTAAGGTTCAATGTTCCAATTTCGGAAAATACCAAATGTTTTTCTATGGTCCCACATCTCACGAACGTTTGAACACCCGAGAGTATTGTTGTCACGAAAGAGTTTCTCAAAAACAAAATAGAAATTGCCCTTTGCATACGGCACACACCACGAGTGGTTGCGAGAAGCTAGGCCTAGTATATATGTATGTAAAGTAAGTTGCATACTCCTTACACATTAAAAATAGCATTTTAGCAGGATCAATAAGCTCAATGGCCTTTTTTTTTTAGTTTTTTGTCCAAAAAGGCGAGGTTTCTGTTTTTGTTATGAAAAATTACCTCTCTCACACCATCAACGGAGTTGAGGATGAGGAGTGCAGAGCACAAAATATGTGGGAATTCGTACACCGAACTTGCTTAAAGAAGGCCAAATCACTGCTAGGAGCTTCAAAAGGTCATCAGCAACCAAAGAAATATGGTGGCGGAGTGATGAAGCTAAAGAAGTGATAAATAAGAAGAAAGAGGCTTTCAAAGTATGGTCAAAAAAAAAAAAAATACAAATATTTGGCGCAACAGCTCTTTAAAGTGCCAGGGCCTAGCTTCTCGCAACCACTCATGTTGTGTGCGATTTGAGAAGCTTTTTCGTGACAACAATACTCTCGGATGTTTGTCAGACGCTCGCGAGAGGTGGGACCGTGAAAAAACTTTTTGGTATTTTCTGGGATTCGAACTTCGAACCTCATGCGTAGTGATCCGACACACTAACCACTTACGCCACGGCGCCCAAAGTTCGGTCAAAGTACCCCTGAAAAAAGATGTGAGGCATCGGGTTCAGATGGCTCAGAATTCTCATCTCCAAATTTATGAGAGGTGATCCAATGCCCAATCAATGGAGGGAAAGTTGATACGCGAAACTGTGATAACTACCTTTCGATCAAGCTGATGTCACACACCATGAAGATCGTTGAGCGGGTATTAAGTGGCCAACTGCGAAAAATAATACGGCTATCTGATGATCAGTGTAGGTTTGTCTCAGATATATTAATCACAGATGCAACCCAAAGTATAAGGATCATAATGGAAGAACATGGTGATTCCTTAAAGGATTTGCATATTGTATTGGTTGACTTTGAAAAAGGTATTCGACAGACAACCACGAGACCTGATATGGATGGCGCTAAGACATCGAGGGGTTCCAGAATCCTATGTATGTACAGATGATCATGGACATGTACGAAGGAGCAAAGACAAGAGTAAGATGCCCCGCTGGAGTAACCGAAAACTTCCCAATCAAAATCGGGGTGCACAAGGGAAGCGTTTCAAGTCTTACTCTTTATTACAGTTCTTGACTATCTGCTTGAAGGTAAAGTGGCGGACCCCCAAGGTACATCCTGACGATGGAGCCATCATAAGTGAGGATCCTGCATCCCTGCAACGAGGACTTGATATGTGGGTGGACGCTTTAGAGGAAAATGGGTATCGCATTAGTTCAAAAAGGACAGAGTACTTGTGCTGCCCGTTCTCTGATTCACTCAGACCTATTCCAGACATTTATTTGAATGGAACAGTGCTTCCCAAGTGCGAAAAGTTCAAATATCTGGGATCTATGATCAATTGCAAAGCAACTTGTGATGACGATATCAATCATCGCGTAAACGTAGGGTGGATGAAGTGGCGAGAAAACTCCGCTATCTTCTGTGACCGAAAAATGCCTCCTAAGTTGAAAGAAAGGCTCTACACCACAGTTGTGCATCCAGCGCTCACATACGGATCACAATGTTGGACGAAGTACAAAAAGTATGAGAGTAAATTAACGGCAGCTGAGATGAAGATGCTTCACATGACAGCAAGAGTGACAAAGCTTGGTCGAATAAGAAGTTCGAAGATCCGTGGAAGCTAATCTTACGAAAGATAGAGCACGGCCGGCTCAGCTGTTAATGCCATGTTCAAAGAAGAGATCATTTGAACCCTGTTAAAAAAGTTCAATATTAATGAGCATTCCAAAGATATCGCGGGGCAGAAGAGGCAGGCCTGTAAACGTCTGGATCACACAAATGCGACGCCATCGGCATTTCATTGGCCTCAGTAACCGAGTGATCAGAAATCGGTGGGCCTGCCGATATTTTCTGAGATTAAATAGGCGAACCCCACAGGCGGATCAGTAAAAATGCGGTGAAGTGGGAGAGTTATGATCGCTTGTTTTCGGATCATAACCTCGCCGAAGTAAGAAGAAGAAGTTTTTTTTTTTCCTGTGGCTATATTTGGTCCATATTCTGTATTTTTAGGTCAAAAGCCATTTTTTTCTTTTTGCTCGACATTCACTTCTTGTCGCTGGAGTAGGCATTTCTTCCAGGTTTGGGCCTAAAAACACAACCTACATCTACTCGAGAGCATCTATAAGCGATTGGTTTCCGAATAGAAGTTCCACCTTTGACATCTAAGTTTTCATCATTGACGCATTGAAGTAGGGTAGCATACTTATTTATAATGCATCATAACTTCATTCGCTTACGTAATACTTACTCCTGATATGTGCAGTATTATGCATATAAATGAATAAAATTCAAATAAAAAAAAAATTAAGTTCCGGGAGAACTGAATGGACGTCCTACTAGGCACGCCACTAGTGCATTCATATTTATCTCACAACCGCGACAGCCTTTCGCTACTGAAACTCCTTTTGCCACGAGAAAAGAATAATAATTTCATCTGCATATGCTATTAACATCCAGCAACTTGTCGGTTGACTAGTACGTCCGTGATTTCCAAGTTCCAAAGTAGAGCATTAAAAACACCATCTTGAGGTCGACATTAGTTTTAAAATCTTGTGCTTTTCAAGGTGAACCAGGGAACGTGAAAACTCTACAAGACTCACAAAAGAAGGGTCGTCAAAATGCCTAGTTATTACAGCATAAGAAGAATTTAATGTGGTACAAACCGGACATCTTAGGATTAAATGAAATAGCCATGCAGGTGCGCAGCACACAGGTGAGTTACACCGTCGTGTAGCATTACCATGTTTTAGTCGGGGAAAATCACCCAAAGGTGTAGACTTATTTCGAAGATCTGTTTGAGGTCTGCAACGTCAATCGCTTTATCATTGGCGGTACCATGCACCAGCACAAGACTTATTATAAAGTCAGCTGGGTTTCGACTGATCGTCAGCTATAACAGGTTCTAATCACACTGATCCGATGACGATCAGTCACCTTCTGAAAAACAGTCTTCGGATATCCGACACAGATGCAAGGCATCGGAATAGAGCGCAATCTGCTCATCTCCAGTTCAGACTCATTTGTTGGAAGATCCCGATCCTCGCTTATAGGGTGAAGAAGCAGAGAGCAGATGTGACAATGCCATCAGTTAAAGTAGCTAACTGTGAGGAGGCAGAATCGTACAAGCTTCATAAGTAGAAATGAGCTTCAATAAAGTTGGTGCTGTGACGGGAGGCATTTGGTCAAGGACCGCTATGAATCAATTTAAGGGGATGGAAACTGCTTTCTGCTACGAGTTAGTCATTTAAGAATATATTTACTTTAAGCCACAGCGGGGAATAAGAGTGTGATTCTAATAGTACACCAAACGACAGCTTACTTACTCGTACGTCAATCGAATTCAGTCAGTTCCCGTTCTGAAGAAGTATCCGTAAATAATCATTCAACTCCCTCTTGCTCTTTGTAAATTCCTAATATACTCGTATTTCGTCTCTACAAGTATAACAATGTTCACCTTTAGAGATTACCATATTTTTCTATTCGACACCGTAAACTTAATGATAGAACATTCTTTTGGCTTTTACACTCGGTGTCGAAGTTAAATACTTTGCACTTCTCATGATATTATTTTTAGTGTCCTTGTCTGTGTACTTAAGCAAATATCCGTTCCCCGTACCACGGGAATAGCTGCACACTTATGTGGGATTCCACTCCCAATCATGTCGCCTCTTACTTTATTCTATCCTCTTACTACACATGTGAAATGAAAATTCGTCCTCGTTTAAAAGCGAAATATCCCTTTCCTGTCCTGTGTGTGCATTGCAGTGCACAATTGTTGTATACTTACTTTTAGCTGAATCCTAGAGTTGACTGACGCTGACTAGGAGATTAAGTTTCTCTTGTCATCATCCTTGATGTCGTCGTCGTATTCTCGTCATCCAAATGTCTCCAGCGTTGGCGTTGGCGTTGCCATTGTCATCGTGTAGTCATAGTCGTCGCAGCCGGTGCAGTTTCGTTTTAATTGAAATAACAATGAAACAGTGCAAACACTGTGTTATTTCTACCTCTGTGGGGAAACGTAAATTTTGTGAGCAAAATATTTGCCATTTGCTGCAGGGTGCAGAGTCCTAGAATGAAATGAGTAAAGTACAGGCAGAGCGCGATAAGGGTTTGTGAGTTTCAGAACTGGACATTCCGTCCGACGGCGACGTTGGACGATGCTGATGATGATGATGATGACGTGACGTGGTGGCGATGGATCTGGTGAGTTTATTTGCCGGGGCCGAGTAGTAGTAGTGCGCAAATGTTTGCTGCAGCTTTTTTTTTATGTTTGCTGTGGAGATAGGTGCACTTGTTTTCACCATAGAAATGAAGGAAAATCATTTCCGTGGCTACCGAGTTTAGAATTCAATTAAATTCGTTGTCCTTTGAAAAAACGTTGGAATGCTAAAGTTGACTTGTTTAAATTGGAGTTGGATTGAAGGCTAATCTAATTTTTAGAGGGTTGACAAATAAACTATATCTGCTGATAAACGCGAGATACTTTCTATTGCAATGTTATTTAAATACGGAGTACAAAATCCGAACAAAATTTGATAAATCCAAATACTTCGGGCACCAACCATGGAGTAAGCATGTACTGTAACTGCAGATAATACTAATTCTTATTATCTGTGCTAACCTAATTTCACTTGAATTTCGAACCACTAAACCAAAAGCTACTACACATTTCTATCACTTCTCTTCACTTCCAACTCACGTCGTGCATTTGCATCAATAAAGTAAAACTCTTAAAAGCAACTCTTAAGAAAAAAAAAAAAAATTGTCTGCAAAAAAATAAAAAATAGAACAGGCACGTCTGTAGCTACATATGAAGTTTTACTCCAGTTCTCATACACAATTAGGGGTGGCAATGGTGTAGTGGTATAGCTTGAACCAAATCACTTGAAATACCCCAACGCGCGCAGAGAGAAATTTCCCAATATAATAAAGGGGATCAAATCTCTCTTAATTCTTCAATGAATGTTAATGATTTTCTCCACTTTACTCTGTATGATGTTCTTTTTTTAGTTTTGTAAAACTTCTTTTGGTTTTTATAAAGCGGAAAGCGATAGTTATGAGCAAATATTTTATAAATATAATTCAAGTGGTATGTTTTACTATGCATTAACTTATTTATTTATTGTATTAGTTAATTAAGTATGTATTGTTATATTTCGTTTAGCCCAACAAAAATTGCTTCTTTAATTTTCCAAAATAGGATAAATACAACAAATACAATGTATGTTTTTATTTAAAAATCAAATAAAGTCGACATATAAAACAACAACTAAATACATTCCCTTCAATTAATATGCATTGTTCAAGCAAGTAAATCTTAGAAGCAAGAATTTGATCCCTTTAGTCTTTTTCTCAAATTCGGTATACTCATCACGCAACTTGATTCTGATCAGGGTCGCCGCTCGATTCTGGTTAAATAGCCCAAAAATTGGGAAAAGTAGCAAAAGTAGCTAAATTTTCCATTCTGAAAAGTAGCCTAAAGTAGCAAAAAAAAAAAAAACGGGAATGTTTGTAAGAGCAACCAGTTTGTTTTGCAAAATGGTGGATGAATAAACAAACAATATAAGAATAAATTACATAAACCTTAACAAAAACAATACTTAATTAAAAAAAAAATGCAATTTATTTGGTACGCAAATACATGTTACTTCCTTACTTACTTAGGTGGCGCTACAGTTCGGGGTGAACCTGGGCCTCAACCAACAAGCCTCTCTATTTAGCTCGGTCTTTAGCTAGTTGCCTCCAGTTGCACACTCCAAGTTGGTCGAGGTCCCCTTGAACTTGTGCGCGCCACCTACGGCGATGATTCCCTCTACTGCGTCGTCCCTCGGGGTTAGATTCGAAAACTCTGCAGGCCGGAGCGTTGGTGTCCATTCGGTCTACATGTCCTAGACATCTCAGACGTCCAATACGCAGTTTTTTTGACTAGGTCGATGTCGCTGTACAGCTCGCATAGTTCGTGATTGAATCTTCTCCTCCAAAACCCGTCAACGCAAACGGGACCGAAAATCTTACGAAGAATTTTTCCTCTCTAAACGACCAAGGATATCTTCATCCTCTTTTAATAAAGTCCATGTTTCAGCGCCGTAAAGCAGGACTGGGATGATCAAGGTCTTATATAGAGTCTCCTTAGTTGTTCTAGATAGGGCCTTTACTGTTAAATTGCCTTATAAGCCAAAAAAAACAGCGATTGGCAAGAGTTATTCTTCGATTGATTTCTGCACTGATTTTGTTTGTAGAATTTATAGCAGAGCCAAGGTAGTCAAAGTCCCTTACTACCTCGAAGTTATAGCTGCCCATGGTGACGTTTTATCCAATTCGTCGGTGTTGGCTTTCCCTTCTTGTTGACAGCATATACTTGGTTTTGCCTTTGTTTATCGCTAAACCCATTTTGGCCGCTTTCGCCTCAATGCTTGCAAACGCACCGGTGACAGCCCGCTGAGTTCTTCCGATCGTCGGCGTATGCAAGCAGTTGTACAGACTTGTAATAGATTGTGCCTCCGGTGTTGACTTGTGAGTTCCGCACAATCCGTTCAAGTACAATATTGAAGAAGTCACATGACAGCGCGTCACCTTGTCTAAAGCTTTTTTTGACATCAAAGGTGTCGGTGAGGTCATTACCGACCTTGATGGAGCAGCGAGCGTTCTCCATCGTCAGCCTGCACAGACGGACAAGTTTGGCGGGGATTTCAAAACTAGACATGGCTCTATAAAGCTCTTCTCTATAGATGCTGCCGTAGGCGGCTTGAAATCGATAAAGAGGTGGTGAGTATCGATTTGGAATTCTTGGGTTTTCTCCAGGATCTGCCGAAGTGTGAAGATTTGATCGATGGTGGACTTTTCTGACCTGATACCGCACTGATAGGGTCCAATCAGGTTGTTGATAAACGGTTTCAGGCGTTCACACAGTAGCGCAGAAAAGATCTTGTATGCGATGTTGAGGAGACTGATGCCTCTATAATTGGCGCAGTTGAGGGGGTCTCCTTTCTTGTGGATCGGGCAAACGATGCTGAGATTCCATTCCTCAGTCATACACCCGTCTGACCAAATCTTAGAGATGAGTTGGTGTATGCACTCTACCAATTCATCACCAACTGCCTTGAAAAGTTCGGCCGGTAAGCCGTCAGGTCCAGCAGCCTTATTCGATTTTAGCTTGGATATTGCTATCCCCACTTCGTTTTGGACAGGTGGGCGGAAATTTTGACTATCATCGTCAATGCTGAATGGTTCATTCTGCCTGACAGCGGGATGTTGGTCTTCGTCGCCGTTATACAGTCTGCAGAAGTAGTTTTTCCATATTCTCAGCACCGACTGTGATTCTACTACGAGGTTTCCATTTTCATCTTTACAGGTTTCTGTACGGGTATTACTTCTCTGACACGTTCTTTTTACCTTTTGGTAAAACTTCCGTACATTGTTCCTGGAGTATAAACTCTCGATATTCTTAAACGCGCGCTTCTCATGCTCTTTTTTCTTCTTTTGGAGAAGCCGATGTTCTTCCCGTCTCTTTTGCTCGTAGAGATCACGAGCAGCTCTCGTCTTCCTTTGCAGCGCTGCTTTGTATGCCTCTTGTTTTGCTGCATGCACTCGCCGGCATTCTTCGTCAAACCAGGGGTTTCGCGGTGGTGGGCGAGCGAGACCCAGCACATCAGTCGCGGCGTTTCTGATGGCATGTTGGCAGCGTTGCCACTGGTCTTCGGTACTTGATGCTGGCGGCAAAGGGGTGATTGAGAGATTTCGGGATACACCGTTAAATTTTCTCACAGTAATTCTTCTTTGTTGCTCAGATTGGGATATCCGCATTCGTACCTTGGCTACAACAAGGTAATGATCCGAGTCTATGTTGACTGCTCGGAAGGTCCTATGGTGACATTTCGCTCCACAGCGAAATCAATTAGCCTTAGTCCGTTATCAGACGTGGTGTCGTGTAGGCTATGCTTGCCGACTGCCCTACCAAAGACGTCCTCCTTTCCTATTTTGGCGTTAAAATCGCCCAATACGATTTTAACGTCGTATTTAGGACATTGCTCGTATGTTTTGTCGAGGAGCTCGTAGAAACAATCTTTGGTGGCAGGGTCCTTTTCTTCCGTGGGGGCATAAACACATACATATAAGGCTTATGTTAGCGATTTTAGCCTTGATCCGGATAGTCATAATACGCTCGCTTACGTGCGCGGAAGCTTAAGGCTTCTTGAATAAGTCTGCCGCGTATGACAAATCCCCATCCGAATAAGCGTTGCCTGTTGCCTCTGTAGCAATCACCGTAGTAGATGTCAAAGTTTTTCATCCTCTTTTTGTCCGGCCCATCCCATCGCACTTCCTGGATGGCGGTAATATCTGCTTTATAGCAGTCTAGGGCTTCTGCTAGTTGTTCGGCTGCACGTGGTCTGTAAAGGGACAGAACATTCCACGTACAGATCCGAAGGTCGTTGTCCTTATTTCGTTTTCTGGGGTCGTCATTAGTTGAGTCATCCTTATCCGAGGCTTTTGGTTGTTTCGGAACCATGAGTTTTTTACATGGTAGGGAAGTTACCCCGACGGCACAACCCCCAACCTGGAGGGCCAGTTCCTTTATTATTCCCCTGGGACGAGGGGCCGGGTACACCGGTGCCAGTAGTCCACTACGGGAGTATGAGCGCTGCCGTTGGCCCATTAAGGGCTCCTCCGCCACCATCTCTATTCCAATGTCCTGACCAACATTGGAAATTCCTTACCGACCTGTGATCCGAATACGTCGAAGCAGCTCGCGCAAGGTATTCACCAAGTTCAACCTAACTGGAACTATAGACGCCACCGTTGACTCCGTCTAGGGAATTCGTCCGCTGCCGCCTGGAACAGGAAGAAGTGCTGTAGCGGAAAAGCGCTCTTCCCCCCCTCTCTCATCTGCTGCCACCAAGAATCCGCCAAACGGGCTTGGTTACCCACTTTTTGGATTAAGGTACTAGGCACCCGGCTGTCACCGCGTGGAGGTTGAGAGTAGGAGTTGGTAGGCCTCAGCTGAGTGAAAACGCTTGTGTTTTCATATGATCGCATGCACTACCGTTTGACCAGCCGCAAATACAGGTTAGTTAAGGTTTTTTAAAAGTACTCAGATTTAATTTGCCGCGTTGGTCAGGTCATTTTTTATACGATTTAGATCAAAATGTCTTTCATTTCCTTTCACTTTCCATTTCATTCATAAGTAAAAGAATTGCTTTCAACAATATTTCTGTTTGCTTTACTTATCACAATTGGCAGTGTCCTTCCAAGCGAAATGAAAAGTCCGAAAATAATGGAGTACTGGTATTATATTTTATTTCTGTTAAAGAAAGAAACATTTACGTATAATCTTGTTTTCCAATACAATTATTTAACTTTTCGCAGTTTGCACTTCCCTATCTCGCTCACTTCAAAGGAATGAAGGATTTAAGGCAGTTCATTACTTTCACGGGTCACGTCGCAAAAAAAAAAGTCCCAACAAAAATAAATAATGTAAGAATCGTAACGATCTTAGAATCAGAGAACTGCATGAATACACTCATTTGCAGTTGTGAATCATTCGCTAAGACACGAGCAAGTGTGGATCAACACTTATATTCTCTCACTCAAGGTATTCACTTAATAAGAGTATTCACAAATGTATAAGTGATTCACGAGGCTTCGAATGGTTTCAACTCGTAACTCGGTAGCTCGTATTGGACAAGTGTAAAATTTTCAGGACAATAAAGTGTGAGGATAGCTAATCATTTCTCGCAATGAATGTGAATGGGTGTGAAGGTAGTGAATGTTTCGAGTGACTCATAAAACGAGCCGTTTGATGCAGTTCTCTGGTTAGAACTCTATATTTATTGAAATGAAAAACTTAGAAACGAAACTAACATAAAAACTTAACAATCAAGAACATAAATAAATAATTAAAAAAAAAAACAGAACGCATTAGATTATACAAAAAATAAAAAATAAAAATTAAATTAAATTAAATCAGTACAATTTTATTGTGAACGTCAAAACACGGTCTAATTGCAAGTAAAGTCGCATAGCAGCAACGCTGCTCACTATTCACGATCGAACTAATAATGATGAAATGGAAGAGAATGAAACATTTCGCGTGTGGAACGTGACTTTCCTATCGATTTTCATACATCCTTCATGACTGTTCCCCTCTCTTTACCCCTCACTCTTCTCACCCAAAAACGATCGACATGGCGCATTCATCAGTTAACGTCTTAACAGGGTCAAGGATGCACTTTTGCTACAAAAGTAGCATTGTGGCAACGCTGATTCTAATTCGCCAGTTGTTCCGCAACTATGCGATGAAAAACATCAAAGCACGTTTATACAGCCTGTTTTCCTTTTGCCCCTCCTCTTTTTCGTTCGTTCACTCGAATTTTAATTTTTTTTTTGTTCTCTTAGGAATGAAAATGAGTAAAACTCGTACAGATAAAAGAGACATGCACAGAAAAATGTCAAGTGATTTGGAACAATCTGTAAGCGTACATGGTACGGTCTGAGTGAATGTTGCCCGTCTGTAGTCAAACAAGTTGACAAACCAGTTTGACGGTTGGTGTCTGGTACGAGTAAAAATCAAATGTGATTTCCGCATGGCTGCGGAACTACTAACGAATCAGAATCAAGTTGCGTGATGGGTATACCGAATTTGAGAAAAGGACCAAGGGGAACAAATTTCAGCTTCTCAGATTTACTTGCTTGAACGATGCATATTAATTGAAGGGAATTTTTTCAGTTGTTGTTTTATATGTCGACTTTATTTTATTTTTAAATAAAAACATGCATTGTACATATTTGCTGTTTTTATCCTATTTTGGAAAATTAAAGAAGCAAATTTATTTGGGTTAAACGAAATATAACAATACATACTTAATTAACTAATACAATAAATAAATAAATTAATACATCGTAAAACATACGACTTTAATTATATTTATACAATATTTACTCATCACTATCGCTTCCCGATTTGGTTGAAGAGTCGTCAGATGGGTGGATAATGATACCAAACTAGAAAAAGAGCATCATACAGAGTAAAGTGGAGAAAGTTATTAACCATTCTTAGAAGAATTAAGAGAGATTTCATCCCCTTTATTATTTTGGGAAATTTCTCTCTGTGCACGTTGGGTAATTTCAAGTGATTTGGAACAATCTATATCATGTTGTAGTGTCTATAGGCCCCTTAATTCGTAGCACCTACCTGCGCATAAAAAAAAAAGTAAAGCTGCCACCATGCATAACTTCCAATCATCTCCCTTACTTACTGGGTTTAGTCCAGGTCAGTAATCCAGTTCAGTTTATTTATTGAAGTATTTTTTTTGGTAGTTTTAGGTTTAGCTTTAAGTTATTATTACAGTAGACGCTCGATATAGTGAACTAATAAAAATCGGGCCTGTTCACTGGAACGAGATTGTTCACTGTAATAAGCGTGGACGCCTTGAAGCAAATTTCATAAAAATGTGTATGTTTTTACATGCAATACATCGAACATAGAATATACAGTGAACTCTTCATAATTTGACACTCTATAATTCGAAAATCTCTATGAATAGAAGTACTGCCTAAGTCCAATGAGAAAACCTCTATTAATCGAAGAAAACCTATGCAATTTGTCCTCTTCGTTAATTCGAACTTATTCTTGTGCAACATAACCTAAAAACTTCTTTAATTCAAACTGGTTGGCTTTTTTTACCTCTATAATTCGAAGTTAGGGCTATTTGTTTCTAATCAACTGTTCGTTGAAGTGCAATAGAGTTTACAGTAGAGTTTACAATTTTTACATTCTAAACGAACTTTTAGAGAGGACAGATGTCGACGATTACGTTTTTTCAGATTTAATCGCGACCGAAAAGACCCTTTTTTTTTCTTTCGGAAACCTCCGTAATTTAAAAACATTTGTAACTCGGAGTTTTTCCCGGGTCCAATGAAATTCGAATTATCGAGAGTTTACTGTAATTATAATTTTTTTTTGCAATTACTAAAAAACAAGCCAATATTTATTGAACGGAATATTTTATTTTTAACAAAAACAAGCAACAGGCAGTTTCCATTTGTACTACAAACAACCCCAATCTGCGTAGCATATAAACGGGCAAAATACTCGCACAACACGATGAGTAGAACAAACGATAAATTTGGACGATTGTATATGGGTATGCATATCTATGAACGTATATACATAGGTACTGCCCAGAGGGCCTAACTGGCAACTGAATGGCACTAAGGAGTTTTAACTGTTTTTTTTTTTTCATACTGTAAGGTTCTAAGAAAATAAAAAAACTTAAGTTCACTTTAGCGAAATTTTTATTGTTCACTATTTAGAATAGCGTGTTTAAAATATTGTGTGTTCACTATATTGGATTGTTCACTGTATCGATGTTCACTATATCGAGCGTCCACTGTATTATTATTAAGCTTAAATAAATAAATAAAAATATTCGTTAATAGATTCCTAAGTTTTTTATATTAACCTGCTAAACATATGTTAGACTTGATCGAACCGTCCATTCCCGGGCATATGAACGGGTCGCTAACTTGAAGGCGTGACAAGACGGTTTGGTAAAATGAGCATTGCGCCACCAAACCATCAAAGTATAGATTGTTCGGTTCGGGGTAATAGCTCAACATTGAGTGCCTCATGTACTCTGGTGTTGCGCATCTGATTCTTGCGAGTAGGCGTAAAAAATGCAATAAAGGCGTGCATCTAAGAAGAAATCATGCGTTATACCGAGTTCCTTTTTCACTTTCGCTTGTTATTTAGACACAATAATGCATTTGACGAAAACGTTTGTAATACGGATCATTCGTTATACAGGCACTCGTTATATTGGACCATTGCTTAACATTAATTAAGATTATGCAATAGAATTCAAAACATTTCACAACAAAATGTGTCATCTTACTTTATATACGTTGTGACATCTCTCTCTGGAGGTTACCTTGTGGAAAATTGTCTTGCACGTCAATGTCTTAGAACTCAGTACCTTTTCCAAGAAAACCTACAAGATATCGGTTATTTAGTTTGGGTTTTCAAATTATATGCCCCCACCCTATACACGTATTGAAATTTATTCCAAAGTTGAATTTTACAATGACAGTGACAGATGTCAAGCCTCCACCATCACCTCATCAAAAACTTATGTATGTTCTACGAGAATGCTAAGTGAGATGTTTTGCGCTAAAAAAAAAAGTAGAAACACACTCGCAAGTTCTTGTTCCTTTGCAAAACACTTTTAAAATTTAATAATACGAACTGACATACTAATTTTCATTCATGTGAGCTCAGTGTGTTTGTATATCCAGTGGAGAGGGTGAATGAGTGGTTCAACCAGGGCGAAACAGAGCAAGATTCAATTAGAATAATTAACGCGACTGTCTCTCTTACCAGTTGTATTTAAATGAATTATGGGACATCTACCAAGAGAATTGTATAGGAATAAGTCCTTCGGGTTTATGGAGGATGCATTTGGAATTTTGATAAGTCTCACACAGTAGCAGCAACATTGTAAAAAGGTATAGAAAGCATCGTCGTCGCCGGCGGCACGGTGATGAATGAGACATTTTTCAAGGACTCTTTGCAGCGGTGTTCACTTGGGTGTTGATGGATACTTGAATTTGTGCGCTGGGATGCCAAGTATACATCTGAGAGAACACAAGCTCTGAGAACTTTAAGTTTTATCTTTGGCAAATGAAAAATGTATGCAAGCGTGTGAAGCTGTTAAGATTCTTAATGTTTAGGTTAAGGTATACGAGTTTGCCTCTTCTTGAACCTGGTGGATCTTTTGAAATTGCGTTGTTGTCTTCTGTGTCACATTTCTCCATTAATCATCATATTGCTGAAAGTTGAATTTTTCAAATTACTCATCATCTGATCTAATGGAATTTCTTAATTTTAAACAAATTTATTGACAGTTTTAACACACAAAGTACCCCAGCTAATTGGAAACCAGTAGAATCACTTTAAAATCGGCGATATTCATCTTATCATCGCTTTCAGCAACTCTCAAAAATTAAATTACCTCCAATCAATTGCGAACGCCTCCGCATTTTCTTAATTAGTCCGACAGGAAATTGACATGCAAAAATAAAAAGAAGAACACGAAGCGCTACAATAATGTATTATTAATCAGATATTCATGTTTACGACATCCGTCGATGTGGAGATACTCCTACCTACAACCGTTTGCTTTTGGGTTCTCGCCGAATTGTTAATCATTGTGTCAAGGCGTATGTTGTTTCTGAATAAGAAGCAAATTTTATGTAGACTTCAGTGTCTTGTTGTTCTTTCAGCTTCCATAACAAGTTGTATTTATTTAGCTATTTCCGTGTTTTTTTTTTTTGAATTTCTAATTGAAACTCTGGAAGCTGTTAAATGCTGAATAATTTATTAGACAAAAAGTTGGCGCTAACAGTCTATTTGGGGTTTATGCGATTTTTTATTTTTTTTTTTGCCTGATCAATAGCAAGTGGGTAACACAATAGATACACATTTTCTGAAGAATTTGCTGAGTTATAATAGAACGCTTAATTAGATGTATCACGTGCCGAGCATGACCGATTGATATACTGTTCAACAAACACTTTTTTCGTTGCAGTTAAACAACGTGTGGATTTTTTTTTAATATTCAAAATTAAAGGAGGAAAGAGTGTTACGTGCGTAGGTATTAATTTAAACCTACATCCCAGATGCCTTGTCAGCTATGGTCGTTTGTCCTACATTGAAATAGAGTCAGTGGAATAGCTTGCAGCACCATAGCAAAAATTGAATCAAGGAATAGAAATGGAAATGGTTATATTATACATAAACGACTGAGTGTAGTCTGTACGCATGTGAGCACAGACCATTCAACCCCTGCAATGTCCACGTGGAATAGCTTCAAATGAAGGTCTCCGTAATTCCTGGTACCGTCAAGGAATTTTTCTCTTCCTGAAGCCAGGGTATTTGCATTTTTATCTAATAAGTTAGGACACCGGCCTTGAATGTACTCACAAATCAGGATACCAACTTGAATACGGTGGAAAAATAGAAAAATAAACTTGGAAGGGAACTCAAGAAGCTCCTGTCGAATTATGACTTAAAACAAATAAATATATTAATATATAATAATAATTATATTATATAAATATTTCAATAAAACTAAGTTAAGTTTTTAAAACTCTAAAATGCGCATCTTTTAAGTCCAAAATTATATTTCTACGTGCTCTAAAAGCTGAGCAATATTAATAGCATTTGTGCAAAATTCGTTTTTTTTTTTTAATTTCTTAATTGACTAAGATTTTCAAATCAATCTCAGTGGTGTTTTCTTCTTTTAGTTTTCTTTCGAGGTCTATTTGTAATTTTTTAGAGAGTAAGAGCGAATTATTTCTCTTTTTTCTGTACATACGGGCTTGAGCTTGAGTCGAATGAGTTTGTGTCTGCTCAAGTGTAAATGTAAGTTTTGACAGTGCGTATTTGCTTTCTTTTGGTTCTACATTATGTACATTTATGCGTGTACACACTACCTACGAGTAGTCAGCGCAAAAGTAGAAGTTCAGAGACGTGAATCGTATTCCTGTAATCCGGTATTATATTTGAGTGCAATTTAAATGTGCCAGGGAGGCGAAGCAAGACGAGCACGGCCCAGCTAGTATAGACTGTTCCAAATCACTTGCAATTTTTCTGTGCAGGTCTCTCTTATTTGTTCGAGTGTTACTCATTTTCATTCCTAAGAGATAAAACCAACAACAACTGCAGCTAAAAAAATAAAATTCGAGAGAACGAAAGAAAAAGAGGAGGAGCAAAAGGAAAACAGGCTGTATGCCCGCACTTTCATGTTTTCCATCGCACAGTTGCGGAACTACTGATGATTCAGAATCAAGTTGCGTGATGGATGTACTTAATTTGAATAAAGGACCAAAGGGAACAAATTCCAGCTTCTCAGATTTACTTGCTTGAACGATGCATATCAATTGAAGGGAATTATTTCAGTTGCTGTTCTGTATGTGGACTTTATTTGATTTTAAAATAAAAACACGCGTTGTGTTTGTTGTATTTATCCTATTTTGGAAGATTAAAGAAGCAAATTTATTTGGGCTAAGCGAAATATAGCAATACATACTTAATTAACTAATACAATAAATAAATAAATTAATGCTTAGTAAAACAAAACGCTTTAATTATATTTATACAGTATTTGCTCATCACTATCGCTTTCCGCTTTGTAAAAACCAATAGAAGTTTTACCAAACTAGAAAAAGAACATCATACAGAGTAAAGTGGAGAAAATCATTCAATTTCAATTTCAATTCAATTTCAATTTATTCAATAGTTTATAAGTACAATAAGACTGGGTCTTTTTTAGTACATAGTATTATACACTTAGCAAATTAAAAATGTTAAAGGATATTTAACTTAACAAAATAAAATATTATATAAAAAGGAAGGGCCCCCCTGGCAGCTGACCTCTTCGTGGTGGGGGGCGGGCAACATGACTGGGATGTGCGGATGGGGTAACTTAAATAGTTATTCCCATCCGTACAATCCAGTTACGGCTAACAAAGCGCACGCCCCATGATGACAAGAAGGAATCGACCGGCCTCGGATATTGCCAAGCCTGGTAAGCCTGGGCATCCTTTGGGGCCAGGCCTGAAGGGTGTCAGTATGCGAGCGTCTGGTGGTCGGCCTGTCCCGCTCGGCAGCCGGCCGGGTCAAACCCGAAATGGCTACGAAGCTTCCTGTCAATGGTCTCGCGAACCATTACTGGGGTCAAGGGGTGAGGCGCTGTGCACCAATAGGGGCACAGATGGACTCTCTGAGATTCGACAACGGCATCGACGTAGGATAGGCACATGGAACGTCTCATCGCTCACAGGGAAGGATCTTGAGCTTGTTGGGGAGGCTGTTAAAAGTCGACTAGATATAGTTGGCGTCTCTTCAACAAAGCAGAGAGGTTCTAAAACTGTGGACCTTTCGGGTGGGTGGAAGCTCTTCCTGTCAGGAGTCGCACCCTCAATGTCTGCTCGGGCGGGAGTGGGGATACTCACAAGTCCCAGGTTGACAGACAGAGTATTGGAGTGGATACCATTAGGAGGGAGAGTTGCGATCTTAAAGCTCAAGCTTGAAAGATCAACTCTGGCATTGGTGCAGGTGTATGCACCGAACCTTCTGTCAGAGTACTTTACT
Organism: Brachypalpus laphriformis; assembly: GCA_945910035.1. Taxonomy (NCBI): domain Eukaryota; kingdom Metazoa; phylum Arthropoda; class Insecta; order Diptera; family Syrphidae; genus Brachypalpus; species Brachypalpus laphriformis. The sequence goes on from OX246754.1 coordinate 255,286,977, forward strand.
TTTTTAGATGAAGTTGATGTTGCCCTTGAAAAGGTTGCAGATATGGATTCTTTTGTCCTGATGGGTGACTTCAATGCTCATGTGGGTGTAGATGTTATGACATGGGGGAGTGTGATTGGGAGGTACGGTGATCCTGATCAAAACGCGAACGGAGAGAGGTTGTTGGATTTTTGTTGTGAAAATGGCTTATCCATCATGAACACTATCTTTCCACACAAAGACATTCACAAATACACGTGGTACCGTCGGAGTCTTCAGCAGAAGTCGCTGATCGATTTCTTTGTGGTACCATCGTGTCTGAAGAGAATGGCTTGTGATGTTCGCGTATTGAGAGGGGCCGAACTGTCAACTGATCATCACTTAGTGCTGTGCAAATTGTATCTTAGCGAGAGAGTGTCTCCCCTACCAAAGCGTAAACCAAAGATGGTTACACGCATACGATGGGAGAGGTTACAGGACGATGAGATACGGGAGATATTTGCGCGGCAAATATCTGAGAGGTTTGAACGAATTCCAACTGTTCCATCAAATGTAGAGGAAGAATGGCAACTGTTTTCAACAGCGGTTATTGCCTCTGCGGGAGATGTTTGTGGAGTGAAGTGGCTTGGTGTGGCGGCTGGTGGTGAGAAAAGGACTGCTTGGTTTAAAACGCCCGGAGTTCAAGAAGCCATCAGAGAGAAGAAGAGAGCCTTTAAGGTGTGGATTCACTTGGGGAACTCCGATTCTCGAAATCGGTACACTGAGGCGCGAAGAACTTGCAATTTAGCTGTGAAAACAGCGAAAGAACAGTCTTGGAAGGAGTTTGGCGAGAAATTGGAACGTGACCACAGATCTGCAAATAAGATGTTCTGGCAGACCGTCCGCCGACTCAGAGGAAAAAAGTTGAATATCGTTGAAGGAGTCAAATCCAAAGACGGTAGACTTCTTTCCAATGAGGAGGACATCTTACGCAGATGGAGCGAGCACTTTTCAGAATTGCTCAATCCCGAACAGGGCACCGAAGATGACAGACCTATGGTCGAGAGTTGGGCGGAAAGTAGTCCTACGGTAGAGGAAGTAACTTTGGCGATCAAAGCGCTAAAAGTTGGCAAATCTGCTGGTGTGGATGAAATTCGGCCAGAAATGCTCAAGGCTTTAGGTAAAGAGGGAGTGCAATGGCTCTCGCGTGTCATTAAAGTGGCCTGGGAATGCGGTGAAACACCTGGTGATTGGCAAATGGGGGTAATAGATCCTCTTTTTAAAAAGGGGGACAAAAGAGATTGCGCCAACTATAGGGGTATATCTCTTTTAAGTCTCCTTGGAAAAGTCTTCGCTAAGGTGCTAGAAAAGCGTTCCAGAGCTGTGGTTGAGGACAGTTTGGGGGATGAGCAGTGCGGTTTTCGTCCCGGTAGAAGCACAACCGACCAGTTATTCACTCTCAGAATGGTTCTTGAGAAGGCCTGGGAATATGCCAAACCTGTCTACACTTGTTTTGTGGATTTGGAAAAAGCATATGATAGGGTTCCTCGAGGCAAACTCTGGAGTGTTCTGCAGGAGTATGGGATTGCTGGTTCCCTGTTAAGGGCGATTCAGTCTTTATATACAAACTGTAGAAGCTGTGTTCGGATAAACGGTGTTAAATCAATACCTTTCACTGTGGGCGTTGGACTCCGCCAGGGGTGCTTTCTGTCACATCTCCTCTTCATTATATATATGGATTGGATATTACAGCGCAGCCATGGCGGAGAATGTTTCAAAGTGGGAGACCTAAGGATTAGTCATCTGCTCTTTGCGGATGATTGGGTCATCCTTGGGTCCTCTCAAACCGAACTTCAACGCGCACTCGAAAGGTTTGTAGCCGTTTGTGATGATGCTGGAATGAAGATCAACGTGAACAAATCGGAAGTAATGGTCGTTTCCAAAAAACCCATTCAGTGCACTCTGCATGTTAGTGGAGTCCCACTGAAGCAGGTGGAGAAGTTTAAGTACCTCGGGGTCTTATTCACGAGTGATGGGAGGAGCAATGCCGAGTTATCCTGTAGAATTGGTCAGGCTGGATCAATTTTGAGAGAGCTTGGCCGATCTGTTATAAGGAAGGCCGAACTTAGTGTTCAAGCTAAGCTATCGGTTTTTAACTCGGTGTATGTTCCAACTCTCACCTATGGTCATAAAGTTTGGGTAGTGACCGAAAGAATAAGATCGCGGATACAAGCTGCCGAAATGAGGTTCCTTCGCGGTGTTATCGGAATAACTCGTAATGATCGAGTGCGCAACACCAGAGTACGCGAGGCGCTCAACGTTGAGCAGCTACTTCTCCGAACGGAACGATCTATGCTTCGATGGTTTGGTCACGTAGTGCGTATGCCCCCAGGCCGGCTTCCAAGACGCGCCATGGTTGCCGTGCCATCAGGTAGGCGACTCCGCGGAAGGCCTAGAAATAGATGGTTGGATCAAGTCCGACATCTCTCCTGGAGCCGCTTAGGGATTCTCCCTGATGAATTGGAGTCAATGGCGGAGGATCGAGAAGGATGGAGAGTCCACCTGAGCATCCTACCCCCGCGACCCTCATGAAGGATTAGCGGGCCATTGAAAATGAATGAATATATGAATAAAAAGGAAGGAAACAGAGTATTAAAGCAAAAAAGAATAGTGCTGAGTTTATTGCTGCAATGCAAAATGGTCAAAATAGCAGATTTAAAACTTGCAAGGTTGTTATTAGAATATCCCCTGATGTGAGTGGGCAATGCATTCCATAATCTAGTGGCGTGGACAAAAAAAAGGCGAGAGGAGTTAAGGTATGTATACTCTTGTGAAATAAGTCTAAATGTTCTGGTGTATCTGGGAAATTGCAATCTATTAAATAAATAGAGCGGTGATCTTGTACGAATAATGTTGAACAGAAATATACAACACCTCGCGTTGAGAAATTGTTGCACGGTACAACCCAGAACTAATTTACTATATGCAGATATATGAGCGTGCCTAGATAACCCAAAGATATATCTAACTGCATCATTAAATGCTACTTGCAGCTTATGAAGAGAAACTGCGTCAAGCTTGTAATAGACCACCTCTGCGTATCTTATAATAGGGACAATTAGCGTTTTAATTAGTTTAAGACGGGTTGCGACAGGTGTGAAAGGTGCAGAAACCATAATTTACGAAGACATCCATAAATACGACCAACAACATAATTAACATGATTAGAACAGGTTAGATCTGAGTTAAGAACGAAACCAAGTGTACTCACAGATTCAACCGCATTAAGTTTGGTATCTGCCAAACAAATATCAGGCAAAGTATTGCGATTAAAAGTGCGGGGTGAGATCGGTATAACCTGAGACTTAGATGGATTCAAAATTAGTCCGTTGGCAAGTGACCAATTATATACATTTGTGAGATCTTTACTAACACATGAGACAAGTTCATTTACACAGGTCAACGGGCGAGACAAATACAATTGAACATCGTCGGCATATAAGTGAACAGCAACAGATTGACATACAGCAGGAAGATCATTTATAAACATACAGAATAGAATGGGTCCCAAAATTGATCCCTGTGGTACTCCCAGATATACAGGCTTAAAATCTGACTTTTTTTCACTGATAACCACTCGTTGGAACCGATTTGACAAAAAAGACTTTACAAATTTGACAGCCGTCGGAGAAAAATTAAATAAGTTGCGCCATTTCCAACAGAGTATACCATGATTAACTTTATCGAAAGCCTTTGAGAAGTTTAGCAGACACAGACGCGTAAGAAAACTTTTATCAAACTCACGTCTTATATCGTCCAGAATGTTAACTATGGCTGTAGTACAACTATGGTTAGACCTAAAACCAGATTGAAAAGGACATAATAGTGAGTTAGACTTCAGGTGATTTTGGATTTGTTTGGCTAGAATTTTCTTCAGGACTTTAGACAAACACGGTAGGATACTTATGGGTCTGAAATCGTTAGCGCAACTTGCCCTAGTTTTCTTCGCAATTGGAATAACTTTTGCCAGTTTCCAGCTCTGTGGAAAAGTTGAAGTCATAATGCAAGAGTTAATTATATGTGTTATGTGAGTTATTATTTGAGCTAGAATTATTTTTACGAAGCGCAGTGGTATTCCATCTTCACCTATAGAATTCGATTTGATGGCGGCTATGACGAGAACAATATCGGCCTCAGAGACAACCTGAAAGTCGAGTTCACAGTGTGGAGACGATGTGGTAATTTCACGTGGGTGAAAAGTAGGGTTTACTGTAGAATTAGCTAAAAACTTTTCATTGAGATCATTGTGATCCAGTTTACAATCGCTAGCGTTCTTTGAACCAATTCCGATCTGTCGAAGATTTCGCCAGAGTATTTTTGGCGGAAGAGCGGTATCAAGTTTGGAGCAGAAGTAAATACGCTTGGCAGTTCGGGTTACACAAGTTGCATTATAACGTGCGCTCTTGTAAATTTTCCAATTATTTATTGATGGATAGCGTTTCCATTTATTATACAACTTGTTTTTACATTTAAGAGCAAAGAGAACTTCAGATGTAAACCATGGACAAACATTATTACAAATGCGAACGGTTTTAGTGGCGACATATTCACTATAAAGGGTTGTTATAAAATTATTGAAAATATTAAGCTTTTTGTTAGGATCTGGTTCCATTCTACAAAGCTCCCAAGGTAATAAATTGACGGCAGTACTAAGCGCATGTGAGCCCACGGACTTAAAATCTTTAAACGTAAAACATGTAGGAACAGGATTGCGTGAAAAATTGACATTATACGTACAGAAGAGCAAGTCGTGATCTGAAATACCGGCGAGTGATAACTGATCGAACAAGAGAACGGATTCAGAATCGGATACAATAACTAGATCTAAAAGACTGGGAGTCGAATTCGGAGCAAAGCGGGTTGGATAGGTGTTTATAATGCTAAGACCAAGAGAGGAAGAGAGATTAGTAACTTGGTGAGCGCGTGCATCATCTTTAAGTAGGTCTGAGTTAAAATCATCACATACTATGATGTGGTCAAACGTTACAGAAAAATCAGTCAAATTTAAGAAAAATGGTTCAGAAGAAATACTTTTATCTGATACGTAAACACATGAGACAATGCACTTAGCATTGTTATCAGATACGTCCACTGTTATGAACTCGGCTCCACTTTCATCCGATCTGCTCACTATCCGGGAATTTAAAGAGCTCCTGCAATAGATTGCCACCCCTCCACCAATAGTACACGAAACTCTATCATTCCTGTGCAAGGTGAAATTTGGTATGCCGTAGTCTTCATCCAAGAACTTCGGTTTAAACCAAGTCTCACTCACACAGATCACGTCAATACTTGAGGTGTGGAGCAAGTAACGAATCTAATCTAATTTAGACAAAATTTAGACTACGAGCATTGAAGTAGCAAACCTTAAACCCATCTTGCGCATTCGACAAGACATTAATCATTGCCAAAGTGGTGTTATAACTCACACCAGGGGTATTGATCCAGTTATTTAGACAAAATCTATCCATATTAAAAAGAGATGAAGCAGCAATAAAAGTTCAGCAATCAAAAGTATAAAGGTATAAAAGTAGAAACGTAAGATAATAAATAAATAAAAAAATAAATAAAAATATTAAGGTCTAATAAGCGAATATAAAACAACCCCAATAATGAAAATCAAAACAATAATTATTATAAAGTATGCATATGGTATGTATGTAGTTCTTCTTACATCGGGGGCGTCACTGCACTGCCGCGAAAAGAGTTGATTGTAGAAGTTTCAACAATGTTAACAGCTGTTGGAGTCCCGGCGAGAGCGATGAGATGTTTAGCGCTCTCAATGAGACTGCTGACACTATTTGCGGTTTTTTTTGATGAAAACATGCCCAGATTTGACGTAAACAGAGAACAGCTTTTTCTTTCTCTTCAAAGCGACTGCACTTTGCATGAGTGCACGGTTCTTTGTAAAGAGACTTTCGTTTACGTAACATCTGTTATCAGAGTCAAACCCAAAATCGCGCAAAGAGAGTTCACGGTGTTGTTGCTTTCGATAGTGAGCGGGCACTTTTAGTACGGTGTTTCTTTCATGTGGGTTGTTGAACTTCACAATGACTGGAGGTGATGTAGATAGATTATGTTGCTCACTTCTTCGGTGTTTTACTTGGAAAATACGTTTTAGTGTTGTTGGATTGCAGTCAATGGCATAGCAGAAGGTGTTGAAGAGCACCTTGAGGTTTTCCTCAGGAAGTACGGGAATGCCGAAAAATATGGCATCCGCTGCCAAATCTCTTTGCTCCAGAGCATCAAATTTCTTTTGTAAAGCCAGAATATCATCTTTGAGTGTATGCACAGCAGCTGAAGAAGAAGTCTCCAAACACTCGACCCGTTGAGCCAAATTGAAAACCTTGTTGCACAATTTGTCATGGCGTTCGGTCCTATGTTTTTCTACCATCTCAATTTTTATGGACAGCTTTATGCTAATTTTCCGCATTTCATCAGTTAAGGTTGGTATAAGTTGGTCCCTTAAATTGCTTAGGCGTTCCTCCAATACACTAGCCGTGAGTGCGTCATCTGTATTGTGTGTTCGCCTACAGGGCGGTGATTTCAGCTGTGTAGGTGTAGAGGCAAGGTTCTTTAACTGAGAGACTTTTGAGCGCGTAGTCATTATGTGTATTTAAAGATGTCAGTGGATTAAAGTACTGGATATATGTATATGTTAATATGAGTAGAAAAAAGCAAAAACTGGAATTCTATGGTTTTTATAGAATCCTATAGTTTATTTAAAAGTTAAACTAACACTTCACTTTTAAGGGTGTTAAGCGTCAAATGTATCACAGAAATATTTGAAATATGCTTGTGGATACTTTGGCCAATCAACTACACTCTTTGGATAAGAAACACTGGATATACATATATATGGTTCCTACCAGATGTAAGAAATCATTAACCATTAATTGAAGAATTAAGAGAGATTTCATCCCCTCTATTAATTTGGGTAATTTCAAGTGATTTGGAACAGTCTATTGTACATAATATAAATTTGGCGCAACAGATCATTAAGTGCCTAAGTCTAGCTTCTCCCAGCCATTCGTGTTGCGTGCATTATATTTTTTCACACGAATGGAGGAGACCTACCGTTTAGTGTCGTATCCGAAGGGTATTTATGGTTTTGAGAAGCTTTCTCGTCACAACAAATACTCTTGGATGTTTGTCAAACGTTCGCGAAAGATGGGACCGTGAACAGACTTTTTTTTGTGTTTTCTGGGATTAGAACTTGGAACCTCACGCCCAGTGGTCCGACATACTAACCGTTTACGCCACGGTGCTCACGTCGTTGAATATCTATAGTACTCTCTAATATCATCTGAATTTCGAAAACTGATAAATCGGCTACTCTACACCTCGCTTCGTACTATTTTGTGTAAATGTGCAAAATTTTAGCATTCTAGGTCATTTTGTGAAAAAGCTAAGAAGACTACATACGCATATTGATAATTACTATACTCTGTTTCATTGCATTTTTACGTACGTATAGTGATATTTTGTTTCTTGTGCTTTATAGTTTATATAAAACTACAATTTCATCAAAATCGAGGTGGTGTCCACTTTGTAAACAACTATCTTTATTTCGTTCAACAAATTGTGTTGTTTTTAAACCAGCAGATGGAAACCCTGCGGGTATTGCTCTCCGATCTGCGGCGGTTTGTCATGCATACTATGGCAACCCAGTGAGAGCTTAATAGAGAGACAGGTTTATGCAACCTATTGCAACAAAACTGAGAGGCAAACATCCTATTTTCCATGTACTGACAATTGTAATGAAACAGAGTATTGATATACTATTGATAGTATTGATTATTCTAGTAGTTTAAAAAAAAGCCAAAAACTGTGTTTTCGAGCATGGAGCCCTGAATGTAAGTTTTTTTATATCATGTATATTTCCTTTTAAATATTTCTGAAAGGCACTTTTTTTTTCTTGATTGACTGGAACAGGTTCCTCCTCACTTTAGTGGTCCAGACCTGGTTAAAATGAAAATCTTATCGATTCAACACGGTGTCTGTCCGTATGTCAAGCTGTTGTTACTTCTGAACCGTTTGACATAGTGAGCTGACATTTTTTCAGGCTTTTATGACCTCGGCTTTATTTCGCAATACTTTCTGTCAGCAAAATTACTCCAATTTACAGAAAATAGGATAATCTATTGGGGAAACATGAGGAGAGTAAGGTGGATGGAAAATAATTTCAGATTCAAACTGTAACAGTTTCTGCACCGTTTGCGTGAGGCATGGGATCTGGCATTGTAATGCAGTAGGACCATATCTATTGATCACTGCAGGCTACTTTCCAGCCAATTTTGCATCCATTATGTCGATTTCCGTACAATATTTGATTGTGATTATTGTTTCCCCTGGTTGAAGAAATAAAAAGTGGATTGATCCTTTCGATGTCTAGCAGATTGTCACCATAACTTAGTGAGACCGGGTTTAGGAGTGTGCTTTGGTTTCCCGTCTGAATCCAACCACTACGCAGGTCTTTTACGATTGTCGTACAGAATCCACTTTTCATCACGGGCAATTTGCCGGTGCGAAGATGATTCAATTTGGTATGCGCCGTAGTTTTCGGGACTCGATCAATTCATCCGATATCCACTTGAAGAATTTTTTTATATTTTCTATGAGAGAAAGGTGTCGACTTATTATCATTGGTATTTTTCCCATATTCTGTGCAATCTCTCGCTTCGATTTCGTTCAGTCTGTAACTACCGTTGCTCTTTAAGCATCATCACATCACAAAATCGGACATTTCATGTGGTATAACTTAATACATACACTGCGGCTCACTAGATGATTAGAAGCAGACAATTTTGAGATTTAAAATTGATATTTCTCCAGTTATATGCAAGGAAAGAAAAAGAAAATGATAGTGAAAGTAAGAGCAGTTTGTGTTTAATGCAAAAGTAAATTTAAACAAAATATATTATACAGATTAAGATAAATGTACCCTGGAGACTTTTTGACAAAAAAGTCAGAATGGCATGCATTTAAATCAGTTCACAAGATTTGAAGTAGTCAAAGTGTTATCGTTGTTCGCGAAGTGATTTGAATTTTTTTTTAGGTTTTTACTTGTTCGTTTTTTTTTTAGTAATGGGTAAAAAAAATTGTTTGACTTTGTTAGAAAAGGCAAAAATATATGTTTACCATTCGGAAGGCTTGTCAAAGAGTACTCGTTTTCTCAAGATCAATCGAAGTGATCATTCTATGGGCAATTATTTAAAGGACCCTTTCAGTGAGGGAAAGATGAAAAATTAACTAGCTTTCGGCAGCTAAAATCATAGATGCAGCTGGTGTTACTGCAAGTAAATCTACTGTTCGTCGTGTGATTTGTAGTGCGAAACACCTCAAGCGACTAAACCTGTCAAAAAAAAAAATTACCACTTAATGCTTCCCGAAAATGCCAACGCTTACAATTCGCGAAAGATCATATGACCTAGGAAAGAGGCAATTTCGAATAACTGAAAAAAAAGTAGTCTTTTCAGATGAAGGAACAAAAATTAATTTAAATGAACTGGATGGATATAATTATTACTTCCACGATCAAAGAACAGAGGAGCTATTTTTAAGAAGCCTTCATAACAGAGGAGGGAACGTAATGGTCCGGATTGCCAATATCTTATTATGGCACCATCGACTTGGTGGTTCAAAAGCTCAAATATGACAGGAAATAGCTACAAAGTCGTACTGGAATCACCTTTTCCAAAAATTAACGATTTTTTCGGAACCCTTTCATGGATATTTCAACATGACACCACTCCTATACACTACTCGCGTTGTTAAATCGTTTGTTGCCGGTCTAAATGTTGAACTGCTGCCATGACCGCTATATTCGCCAGACCTTAATATTATAGAATATGTTTGGGGCCGACTCACACGTAAAGTATACTAAGGTGAGAAGCAAACTCCCCTGGAATGGGATTTCACTCGACTACTTGTCCTCGTTGTACAACTCCCTCAAGGATCGAATTTTTGAAATTATTTTGAAGAAAGGTTGTCCTACTTATTATTAAAAATTATACCTTGAGTATAAATTCGCTATAAAAATTCAATTTTCACAAAAAAAAAAAATGGGAATGTAATTTTTTCATTCAGTTATGAACCGATTGCATGCATGCCATTCTGTTTGCCAAAAAAGTCTGTAAGGTAACGTTATTTTATTTCGTATATTTTCAAAATTTAATTTTGTCTTAAACACAAAGTACTCTAACTTTCGCCATCATTTTCTTTTTCTTCCTTGGCATAAAAATGGAAAAATATCAATTTTAAATCCTAAAATTGTTTGCTTCTAATCTAGTGAACCGCAGTCTATATATATTTACACTTAATATAACTCAAAACGCTAAGCTTAAAACTACAGGTATATTTTTTTTTTGCTGGACCCCTAAGGGCCCATCCATTTTTGTTACTTATACTAGGTTTAAAAAAACTATCTTAAAAACTAAGGAGGGATAGGAAAAGAAGTGGTGGTGGAAAGACGAAGACTGGTCCTAAGGGCAGTTGTGGTACAGTACAGAAATTAAACAAGTGTTTCATTCTGTTGACCATCCGTTGCATCCTGCACATTTTTTTTGTTATATCCATAATTGGTGCGGTGGAAATTACCGCGAAAGAGGAGAACAGACCTTAGATTACGATGGTTGGAATTAATGTAGAATTTATGCAGCAACGCAGGACAAAATATGTCTCCTGTTATTAGCTTGTGGATAAACAGAATATCAGGAACTTCACGACTTTTTTCAAAGGACTTAACAGTAAGCAATTTTAGACAATCCAAGTAGGGGGGCAAATTATTCACATCAGACCAAAGTAAACCGCGTAAGGCAAAGCTGATAAACCTACGTTGAACAGCCTCAATTCGGAGCTCATGCGTACTGTGGTGAGGTGACCAGACTTGGCTAGCATATTCGAGAATAGGTCTTACAAAAGTGAATAAGATTGATCTCGTAACGTAGGGGTTGGAGAACTCTTTGGACAAGCGTTAGACGAAACCTATCGATGTGAGTCTTGAAATTAAATTCCCTGTTGCAAATACTATAGGTCCCAAATCACACAGGACATTCACGTAAGGCACAGCCTTGTCGTTAATGAAATTAGATCTGGAGGGTGAAGAAAAACGTTAACGAGGGAATGTAAAAGCTTAACATTTTAAGACGTTGAGCTCCAGAAAATGTATGGGTATATGTATATACAACGTACTTCGATACTCTGTCCGAACTGCAGAGTTAATATTTCAAAACTGTCCGAAATATCAGCTTGCCCAGATATTGGCCTATTGTGCTTAATAGTTTCTTTTTTCTTGTATATATGTTTAAAAGTGTATGCGTATTGTAACAGACATTCAAGCCTTACAGTACTTAATCAATCATTCCTTAATAAATCTTGTTTGTTCGTATATACGATTCATACAGGATGGCCTTCTGCTTTCGGCATAACTTGTAAACTAGAGAGTTACCAATGCTCTCAAACAAACGACGCGCCTTGCGGTGTGATAAATGAATTATACATATTAAAGATAGAAATATATGGTTGATGAGGTGAAGGTGCACTGCGTCTTAAATACATGGATTTATCTTGCTCCCCAATCTAGAGCTGTAGTTAATGAGATAGTTGAATTAGAGCACTTTCTGTAGTCCAACTGCTTTGATGAAACGGAGTATCTGAACTAGATTGAGCGGAGATAGATCCATTCCTGGTAAATCATGTGTTCCCAGATGGTGTCTTCTTTTCTGGATTAATTCACTTTCTGTAGGATGTACTGGTGTTTCATGAAAATCCCTGAAGAATCAGCAGTGTCCATTCTCTGCTATTACCAGAGGTGCTACTTAAGCCTGTACCGACCCGTTAGCATGCCTATCAAGATGCGAATTAGATTCTTGTGAAAGCCTAGACAGGTTACAATATGTTTCTAATTCAATTTACCTTAAAGTCCTTTCCGAGGTTCCTAATTGATTTGTTGCTACTGCGTCAGCTGCTTCGTTTCTCTTTAGTTACTTTATTATCCTGTCTAGCGTTTTGATTTTAGTGAGACAGTCGAGATTTGATCTCGTGTGAACTCAACGCCTTGATTGCGGCCTGGGCATCGGACGGTATTACATTGCCCTTCCTATTGTCAGAGTAGTAGCTGTGCTGCGAGGTGGGGATTTATGTTTTTACTTATGAGTGGAGTCCTTGCGCTGGACCCCGAATTGATCTTAATTTTTTTAATTCCTACAAGTGTCGTTATAAGAGGGATCAGTCGGCGTAGATATGCTCTTTATATAACTATACATACGAGTATGTATCTAGCTAATCAGCAATTCGCCAGGTATCCGAAAAATCTGTATCCGTCTGAGCTTTCTGCTTTGCTCCTCAACAGAGTTGATTATCGACACGGATCTTAATTTGTGACACCAAAGTCAAACCCAGCCGTGCGAAGAGAAGGAAAGAGTCATTTGTATATACATATGCACTTCTTAACATGTGATTTCCTCTAAGTGAGTGAAACCGCAAGTTAACTTACTTATTCCACATGACAACAAGTGGATAAACATTTTGGGGGATGAAACGAGCATATATCCAATGATTAGTCCTTCACGTCTCCCACTTAAAAAAACTTTATTCTACGAACCAATTTATTCAAGTTGCAAATCTCTAGACAAAATGTTCTATGGAAAGTAGAGTGTTGGAAGACAGTTCAGTGAAGGGCCCGCTTACAAAATTTACCCAAGAGAAGAATTCAAATAACTTTAAATAAAATATTCAGCAAATACTTCTCGGAATTTTGTGGTAAACATTCAGTTCACAGGTATTAATTGCACAAAGTAATGCCTGTCATACTTGTTTGAAATTCTTAGAATTCATTACGGAAATGATTTAAATCAAAACTTTATCTATCTTAACAAAATTTAGTCCTTGACCCAGAAACCAGAAACTTGTCCAAGCCCAAGCATCATCACAAACACGCAACCATTCAAAATGTCTTTGCGCCCCATTTGAGTATCATTCAATTTAGACCATTGCGACATATTTTTGTATCATTCATTCTCAGAAGTAAAAGATGTTCCCCAATGTTTCCAGGGCAGGTCCTCATCATGAAATACCCCAAAACGAAAAGGGTCAAAATGCATAACGTTCAGGCGTGCGGACATAGCAATTGAATAATATTTGGTGTTACCCCCATTAAATTTAATTGTTTGCAAAACATCTGCTGCCGGTTTGGGTATTGAGGTCATAACCTTAGGGAGGGATGGACCGACCGACAAGTGGGTCAGGCACCCCTTTATAAATATTTTCTCAAGTTCCCCAAAAATGGTCGGTATAAAACTATGGCAGTATGGTTCGTTCACAAAACATTATCAACAACAACACGGTAGCAGAAAGTTCAAAAACTTAGTATTGTGCGTTTTGCGAGGGTGAACTTGGACTTGAAGATATGACGCACATGCCTGTGTGTGTTTGTGTGTTTTTGCTGGTATCCTTAGGCTGGGGAATAAAGACCATATCGTCGTTGGAATATTCATTTTTATTATCAATCCTATTAGGCATAAGACGTTTCACACAGGCTGTTGAAGTTATATCATTTGAGAATTTGAGTAGTTGAAGTCGTATCAAGTAATTTCAAATCAAAATCAAGCGGCCTGAACGGGGACATTGGGTAAAGTGGTTTATGGATCCTTTGAGGCAAACTTAATGATAATAAGCTGTGTTCTTTGAAAGAGATTAAGTGTTTGTCACATTAGAAGTTGAAGTTTTATTTCTCCATGAGAAATATGTTCTGAAATGAGTTTGCATAGACATGCGAATTTTCAATCGTTTTCCACTTGAAGAATTTATATAGCTCTCCTATAGGTCCAGGTCGTCGTTTCTTAAATATATTGATATATTGTTAATTATTGGCCTGCCTTTGCTTAAAAAAAAGAAGATATACGAGAAAGAAATTCTGCAAAAGTGTACCATTTGCGAAAAACTTCAATGTACAATGTGCCCTACACATGGCGTTGCAAAGACAATTTAATAGATATTCTGGACATATGGTATGTATGTACCGGGTGTCCGCCGGGAAGGTATACTACTTTGTTTGTTTATAATTTTTGATTAAATGAAAGAGAATGGATCTTATGTTGATAAATGTTTTATTTAATGTCGGCAATTATGTATGAAATACAAAATCAGGTAAATGTCCGCCTCTGCTAGTCTCACAAATGCGAGCCCTTTTGAGCACAATTTTCATTACATTCTCACACATTTCACGCGGTATTTCATTAATTTCATCACGAATATTTTGTTTGAGTTGCTCAAGCGTTTCTGGTTTGTTTGCATAAACCTTGCTTTTCAGATATCCCCACAAAAAGAAGTCAGGAGCAGTCAAATCAGGCGACCGTGGAGGCCAATCAACATCACCATTTTTTTAAATAACTTGTTGTGGAAAGAGGTCTCGCAGTAATTCCATTGTAATCCTGGCTGTATGCGATGTGGCACCGTCTTGTTGATACCACATGTTAATCAAGCTCAAAGCATGCAGTTGTGGCGTTAAAAAGTTTTCAATCATATCACGATATCGCTCCCCATTCACAGTTACCGTTACGCCGTTTTCATTTTCAAAGAAGTAAGGTCCAATGATTCCTCCTGACCAAATTGCACACCAGACTGTTACTTTTAATGGATGTAAAGGTGACTGATGAATAATTTGAGGGTTTTCCATTGCCCAGAACCGACTATTCTGTTTATTCACATATCCATTCAAATGAAAATGTGCCTCGTCACTCATTATGATTTTTTCATGAAAATCGGGGTTGTCATGGGCTAGCTGTAACATCGTATTCGCATATGTACGGCGGCGTAAATGGTCTTCTTGAAGAAGCTCTTGTGTCAACTGAATCTTAAATGGAAACAAATGCAAATCCTTGTGCAAAATTGTGGCCAAAGTTGTTCTTTGAAGACCAAGCTCCTGAGCACGGCGTCGAATTGAGGTTGATGGATTGTTTTGAACACTTCCTTGAACAGCAGTAATGCTTTCTGTCGATCTTGCAGTACGTTGTGGCCCATGCTTGGGCCTATTACCTACAGACCCTCTTTCTTCGAAATCATTCACTACACGATAAATAGTGCGTTTTGTTGGCACGTTGTTTCTCCCAAAAATTTCACGTAACTTTCTCATCGTCACACTAATCGATGATTGATTTTGATAAAATGTTTTAACGATTAAAACACGTTGGTTTATCGAATATTTTTCCATAATAAATTTGCCACGTGTCTACTCCACGACTGCCAAATATGAACTGTCAAGACTAATGTTTACCAAAATGGCGGCAAAACAAAGTAGTATACGTTCCCGGCGGACACCCTGTACAAAGTAAGTACTTCTTCTAATTTTAGTTGTATCATACCAAAGCTTTCGCACTTTTAATCTCTAATTGGGGTAAACAAATTAAGTTTATGCATATATGGAATAATACAGGGTGGGCCATAAGTCACAACGTGGTTTAAAAATTGGATACTCTTTCGTTTATGTATATAATTTTAATTTTATTTTCCAGATTATAAGAATGACATCTGGATAAAAAATAGCATATAGATTCACAACTGAATGAGAAACGAAAATTTGATCATGAGCGATGAAGCTCACTTTGACTTGAATGGCTTCCACGGTTACTGGAGAGTGGTATCAGTTCATGATTGAAAATTTTGTACGTCCTGCTGCTGAAAACAGACCTGAGATATGTATGCTATCAGCATAATGGAGCCATCGCTCATCATCATCGCTGCCCGAGCCATAGTGGTACTTTTCAGGCAAATTTTTTGAAAGCGAATAAGTTCGAAAAATTGGAAAAGTAATTGGCCACGGTGTTAGCTCGATTTGAAGGCAGTGGTTTTCTTTTGAAGTTATTTGAAAGACCGAGTGTATCTGAGCCAACCCGAAAGAATCCCCAAACTCAAGGTCAACATTGAGGCAGGTCTTCAGGTTCAGCGTAGCGTGCAACTACATCAACGCACTGGCTACAGAAGCAGAAGAAGCAGCACGGAGGTGCGACAGCAAGACCGAGGTGAGAAGTTCCCGAATACGCACCACGACTCGCAGTAATGATGAGATAACTACCACGATCAAGGCACTCAAAGCCAACAAGGCGGTAGGACTTCACGGTATTCCACCAGAGCTCTTACGAACAGTGCCAACAACATAGGCTGAGCTTCTGCTTCCACTTATAGATAGAGCTTGGGAAGCTGAGAGCTTTCCTAACGAGTGGTAAAAGAGAATGATCGTCAAGCTTCCTAAGAAAGGAAATTTAATGGAATGCGGAGGAGGAGTACCTGCGTGCTGCCTACTGTAGATAAGATAATAGCTAAAATCATCCTGGTGCGAATCAAACAACATCTCGATGACACACTCGATGCCGAACAAGCAGGTTTCCGCTCTGGATCCTCCTGTGCCGACCACATCAACACCCTGCGGATTATCATCGAACAGTGCGTTTAATATTAATCGGCACTTCAGCTGCTGTGCATCGATTTTGAGAAGGCGTTCGATAGTGCCAACAGGAAGTTTATTTGGCGTGCCTAACGGAGAAGAGGTATTTCTAATAAACTAATTGCTGTTATAAAAGCTACATATATCGGCTCCAAATGTCACGTTCTGCACAGAGGAATGTTGTCTGAGGAATTTGAGATCCAAAGTGGGGTAAGACAAGGCTGTATTCTTGTATTCACCAATACTATTCCTATTGGGGATTAGCGATGTGCTTCGTGCAGCTTTGTCGATGGGAAACGGAGGCATTCGATGGACTCTTACATCCCAATATAAATATCTTTACTACGCTGACAATGTGTGACAGAATTATGGACCTCCAGCAAATGACAGCGATGTGGAGAGGGTGAATTTCCAGTATCTTGGGAGTATTGTCTCGACCGATGGTGGATCCGAGCTGGATATAGCCAACAGGATCGCCAAAGCAAAGTCCCCGTTCGGGATGTTGTCCGAAATATGGCGAAACAATTCAATCAGTTTCATTCAACAAAGCAAGGATACTTTGTGTTCTTGTCGGTTTTCATATGACGAAGGCAGATGCGATCGCACTAGCTGGGATAAGTTTGATCTTCAAACTTTTCCAGGTATCACTAACCTTAGCGACATAGTCGCTTGGCAAATATAGATCGTTTCAAATGAGTATGCAGTAAGTTCGCGCATGTTTTTCTTTTCCAGTCATTCCACACAAAACAGAAGAAAAATCGCATATACCCTTACTTTCATGTTAACTGCGTGAATTCTCAACGCAGACTGATCAATTTCTTGAATACGATTGGTCGATAAGGTGTTAAATGTATAGAGAAAATAAGAAGCCGCCGTTGCCAAATGCGCAAAATGTGAAAAAAGAGTGTAAAGAGAATGTGCGGAATATGCATTCATTATTTTTTTTAGTGAAGTGGGTAATGACAATTTGATGGAAGAATGGTTAGTTTTCAGTTATTGTGTTAAGGAGAAGAAAGAATGTTTTGCTAATATGAATTTGGCTTGAAAATATGGGTATGGAAAATTTGAAAAAATTAAAGCATGTGTTTTTTTAATTAAATATGTATATTTATTTATTAGGTGTTTTTTTTTTAATACAATAGCACTTATTATGTACATGTTCGCGTTTTTATATACGCAAAAAATAGTCAGAAAATATTATTTTTCCCTAGCCCACATACATACATACATAAAAAAAAGGGATATTTCAGCTTAATTACTTCCTGCAATGATTGGGTAAAACTTAAAAATGGGTTAATTTTACTATCCATACATTTATTGCATGATGTAATTAAATTTTGTCAAGTAGATAACGCGCAGGAAAAACCCACGCTTACTCATTGAGTACTGTAAGTCAAAATCGGTATGATAAAATATCAATGAAAATGGAGAAAGTTCAGCCGATTTGTAAATATCATTTTCCAGGCAGCAAAGGCGTGGCAAATATTTCCATGCTCTCTCTGCGCCGTTTTCCAATTGCATAGTGATTTGAAACGATCTATACTTGGAGAACTGGTCATCGCATGTGATTACCCCAGATCCTTTCATAACATTGGTGGAGTCGAAACTGAGCAGAGGTCCTTTTTTGTTCGGAAGCAGGTAGTCCATGATCAAGTTGAACAATTTGGCATCAATGCCGCCCCAAGCTTTTATCCATCAGTAGACTTCTGGCGCAAAAAGGTTACATAAATGTGATCTCTGACTACCTGCTGAATTCTGCTGTTTTCTTGTGCTCTTACTTTTTTTTAAAATAGAGCGGTATCTTTTTTTTTTTCCTTTCTGAGCCTCCAAAAGCGGCATATACACAGGTCAAAATCTCATCAAGCGTGAGTGTGTATTAGTGAAAATGACACACGTATGGGTTGTGTGTATGCTTGAAGCAAAATCAACATTTTTAGATTTTTGCTCAATCATGTATCCAGCATTGACGTTGTGTATATGGGTGATTGACTGATTGATCATGCATGTGATAGCGGATAGCGGAAAAGAGTTTTTATTTTTTGCAGAAGGGCGTTTTTATAATTTTGGGTGTGATCATTTCAAGACGTTGATCATATGCTTCCTCGTTCATGCGGAGGAAATTTTTAAATTCGTTTGGCGAACTTAATTTCAGCTCATTGGGAAGATTTTCGTCTAAAAACTCCTGTTGTTTTTTCAGCTATTCCTCCATCCACGCCCGTTTCTTCCGAAGCTTTTTATTTTTCTTCTTCAACGCTAACCCTAGTCCCACAGCGATGCAGCAATCGTCTGTGTCACTGATATTTTCTTTTTTATATTTTTTAAAAACTGATTTCAAGTGTTTATCGCTTAAATCTCACCAGAAACCGCGCGTGCTTTCATCTCAACATTTACGTAAAAATGAATGATTAGGCGTTAGGCGACAGAGCTCGAGCACATCGAGCGCGCTCTGAGCGTGCTCTGAACCGAGCGTGCTCAGAGCGTTCAGATTTGTTTATGAAACACACTTAAGCACTCTGAGTCATTTGATTAGCAATTAGAGCTTGAGCTGTCAAAATATGAATGAAATATCTATTGATAGTTATTTTTTATGTTTTATTTACTTTCTGCACCAGAACAACAAATTTCGTCCGCAATTTCAATTGCTTTGGAATTTTTTTTTTTGTCCTCTGCTGTCAAACATGAAAAATAGCTGTGCTCAGGATTTTGCTCTGAACGCTCGGTCAATTAATCCAGAGCTCATAGAGTGCGCTCTGAGCATGCTCTGAACGAAAAAAGAAAAACGAATTCAGAGCTCTGATGTGTCTGAGTTAAAAAAGAAACACGAATTTTTTTTTGACAGTTCAGGCTCTGCTCTGAACTAAAAAAAAAAAAACGCCTATTGAAGACTCATGCTTGATGTGTGTATATGCAACGTTAAAAAGAATTTACTAACACACTCTCACATGCTTGATGCGTTTTTGACCTGTGAGTATGCCGCTTTATTAGTACAAGTAGTAGTCCTGTAGTATAACTGCTTGGTGCTTGTGTTTATCCGCTTCGTTGCTCTCTTGAACGTTACCACTAGTTTATTTTTTTACAATCTTGCCTAGAATGAAACAGGCCGTTTTCTAGCTAGTCTGTTCTATCTCTTTTCGGCGAACCGGTGTCACCAGTCTTAGTGTCTTTACTCGCCGCCGTAGCTGTTGTCCGCTGTTCACCAATAGTACGGGTACTACTCGTGCTCACTTCTGTTAAAACTATAGTCTACTGACTAGAGGCTAATAGTTCAATGTCGGAACTCCACTTAACCCATTACCTGCCAAGCATATTAAAAATGAAAATAAATGAATGATATTTTTTTAGTAATTCATTTATTGTTAACAAAAATGCATTTTTTATAAAAAAAAAATTGTGCTTTGGGATAGAAGGGGGTGTACCTAAGTGAGTACACTGGCTCTATATGGGTGCAAAACTGAAAAAATTATCATACGGTATGGTATTGCTTGAAGCATTCTTTCTCAACACAAAGAGTTGTGCCACACTTCTCACATATCCAACGAACTCTCGCATATCTTGCAGCGTAGCTGATTTGGAACCCGTTTGGGAAAATCTCCTCCCTCGCTGAGTACAACACTTCTTGGAACGTTCGGTTTATTTGGAACTTTTTTCGGAGGAAGGGATCGTAGATAAGTCCTTGTTATGGATCTAATGAAAGACAGAAGATCACCGCTTTCACTCGTATTCAATCAATGAAGACGCCAAGCGTTCAGTGCCATAGAGTTTATCATATGAGTAAATAGTGGCCACCACCACTTCTTTCCTCTTATTTGAATACGATAGGTATTCACAAATTGATCATGAAGATCGACTCCTCCCATGCTTTTGTTATAAGCGACAAGTGGCCTTGGCTGAGGTACATCCACTTTTCGCTTCTCTAATTGTGACCACCTTTTAACTTTTCCATAAGGCTCAGGCTTATCGTAGTTTGTCGCGATTGTAACCACTGCATTGTCTTTCCAACGAATTATCAATATGCGATTATTTTGATCGTATTGATGATGAGAGTAGCCACGTTGGTTTTTGCTCACGCTTTGCATTGTATGCAACAGAACATTTTTTTGTTCTGTTAGCTCTAATGGTACCTGTGGCACGAAATCCTTTGTTGCGAAGGGTAACCATTAGATCGTGGCTCGTGAAATAGTTGTCAAAGAAAACGATGTGGTCACTTGGCTTATCAACAACTTCCAGTACGTCAAGAACAGCACGTGATCCAAGTGTTATGGTCTTATTTAAATTCTTTACATTTTTAGCACCGCAATATGTATCGAAATTGTAACAGTCATCCATCACACACACGCATCAATCACTACTAAATCGAACTGGTTTTCCACGGATGAACTGCTTGGCCGAGTTATGACCAAAATACCTTACCATCGCTTCGTCAATCGATAGCATTTCGCGAAAGAATCGCCACTGTTGACATTTTTTGCATAGCAAATTCATCAACGGTCTAACCTTGGCCCTCTTGTCGCTTCTGTCTATAGTGCTATTGTTTGCGAGATGCAGAAAATGCTTGATTTCTTTGAAGCGATTTCGGGACAGTGCATTCACCACCAGTGGAACACGGATATCTTCGACCAGGCACCAATACATAGATTCCTGTGGTAAGGAGTGCTAGCCACTAAAAAGCATTATGCCGATAATTTTTTTTAAATCCTCTGGAAAATGAAAAATTGTGGCAATTTTAGCGTGTTCCACGATTAGACTTGTAACATCGTTGTCAAAGAATTGTTCAAATATTTGAACCGGTCCTTCTAATTTTTCTTCTACGTTGACCAAATTCTTTAAAAAGTGATGTGTTACACATAATTCCGGCGTAGATGAAGCATTGTTTGACCAATTTGGTACAACACTTTGAAACTGGTGGTTTGACAAACTTACATTCAACTCAGCAAGAGAAACAAAGTCTTCACTATCAAAACCGTCGTTCAAATCTACTTCAATGGATCCAGGAACATCAGCCGGAACCCTTGAATCTTGTAAATTTTCTACATCTATTTCCTCTTCATCAGTTTGGATGTGGTGGAACAATAACTATGTCCACTTGATTTTTATCAACAGGCAAATCATCCAAAGCCACGAATAAACCTGGGTACCGTTTGCCATAAAAATTGCGACAGTTTATTGACTTGAATTCCATGTATCTAACAATTAAAAAAAAATAAAATAATTGAGTGCATTCGCCCACTGTACTCAAACGAGTACACCACTTTTCCAAAAGGCTTACCAGCTTATCAGTTGACTCTTTTTTATGTTTAATTTTTATTTTATTTTTGTTTAGCTTTACTAAAGAGAGTTTCGTTCGAATTTTTAACAGGCTGTTTTTTATTTGATTACCGCAGAAGATTTTCTCTAGTATTACATAAAAATTCGTGAATTTAAAAAATCAAAATCTTTACTATTCACACAAAATTTAAAAAGAACATGTAACAAAACAAGGCTCTTGTATATGTTCATTCAGATGAACATTGTTTACATTGAGACCAAATGAATGAAAATGCATCACCTACTTTCGCAGAAAAACGTAATTAAAAGTTGCAAAAAATATGTAATCAACCAAGTACAATGGCAGGTAATGGGTTAATCCTTTTTCTTAATTTTTTTTTTTTAGTTTTTTCCTACTGTCTTCGTTTTCTATATTTTTTTTTTAGATCTCACGAGTAGTCCGGAATAAAAAAATGCTTCCTGGCATCACGGACATACCAGGATAAGTCATTTACACTTACCGGACATTTCCTACCAGTTCCTTCCTATCACTAGATGGTTATGCAGTCGTCAGCAAGGGTACCTCAATACCTTCCCTTTATACCAAATCGGCGTCGTAATGAAACATTGCGCATGATTGAGATGCGTGTTCAAATTGCTAGCTGATACTTAACACAGATGTGCTTAGCCATTACCAGCTATCGCCCACGGGGATGACTAAAGACTATAATTTTTCCCTGCTTAAATCTGTCTTATTAACCATGTTTTAAAATAATACTCCTCATAGTATATACTTATAAACTTACAAGGTAGTAATTCAATAAATATATTAACTCAGCATTTGACGAAATTTCACTAAGCCTGTCTTTAAAAAAAAAAAAAAAAATACAAACATTTTATCATGGCAATTAATTTGTTCATTCCAGAATGATCTATACTTACTTTTGAATATTCACTTCCAGAAAAAGTTATTAAAATCAATTTAGCTTTTATTCAAATTTCCATCCACATCTTATACGAGTATGCTCAGGAAGAGGACAATTAGCAGACAAACATTAAATTTATTATGTCCTGGAGAGAAATTTAGCAAACAAATTGTAAAACTTTGTCTTTGTAAAGCAAAATAACTTCGACAAAGGCATCGTGTGCAAAATGTAGAAAGGGTTTAATAACCTCCTGTAAGCAGTCTGATTCTTCCGCATATAACTTCACGTAATTGAAGCCATGAAAATGTCAGAATTTGGTATAAGGTAATCCAAAATGAGAAGAAAAGGACGTAACTTTGTCAGGGATTATGATTCGCAGAAGGATTCATTGTCATTATGTTCGAATCGCCTTCCTTAGTTCATAGCCTTAAGCGTCTTCGTTTAAGTAAAATCACATTGTGACTCTGCAATCAGCTTGTGCCAAAGTAGAAGCTTTATTTACCTTTAAAAGATAATTTTCAAATCATTGGTTCACTTTAATATGAAGGAGAGTTGTGTTCGGACTTGGATTTCAAAGTGGGACTCTTAAGAAAGGCTTAACAATTTCTCAAAAGTATCACCATATAAATAGGGTTTCGATTATTTACATCTCTTGGTGATGATTAACACGACGTAAAGCATTATATTTGAATTGGAAATAATATACGTTTCATGGCAAAATCTGAACAGTACTGGCATGTACCAACAGACCTCGAAGGTGTTTAATAAATTCGTCGAATACATCTGAATAACCAGAACAATCTAGTCTCGACATCGCGAGGCAGGAGAGACAGGCCTTTAAATGCCTGGATCACACAAATGCAACAACAACTGATTGGTCTTAGTTACCCAGTGATCCAAAATCGAGAGGCCTGCCGATATTTTCTGAGGTCAAATAGCCGAACCCCACAGGTGGATTAGTATGAATGCAGGGAAGTGGGAGGGTTATGATCTCTTGTTATCGGAAGAAGAAGAATGTGGTGTCGACATTGATCAACGCAGTGGGAAGTTATATTGGAATTATGTGAATATTTGATTAAAATAATAATGCTACTTGCATGAAGGATGTGTACGAAATAAGGGTCGACTCATATCAGATCTATTCTGTTTCTTTCTTATTAAATATTAACTTGCGTCTAAGAGTTTAAACATTTTAATTTATTTGTATTAGGTTAAGACTCAGGTAATTTAAGGTTTCAGTACATGTTTATTTTATGATAGGTTTTCAAACTAATAGGGAAGAATTTGGAGTATTTTTTTTTAAATCGGCTATGATTTCTAGTTTTTTTTTAATACGTATTGGAATACTATATGTTGTGCATGATAGCATTATATAATTCTCAATCTTTTTTCGATTCGATTCTAACTGGTTCCCTCAATTCATTTACAGCGAAAGCACGGATCGAATATCAATCGTGTGTCAATCCGATCTCTCAAAGCGGTCATGTTAACGTAATAGATATAGATGTAAGATGTAAAAAACGCATTCAACTCTGCGAACTGGAAGCACATCTTGGAATCGCTTCGGAATATGAAGGCACCCACGTACATCACGAAGATAGTAAAGGATTTTTTTCAAAAAAAGGATCCTAATATATGACATAGACGATGGTTCCAAGGAGTATACCGTCACACGAGGAGTGCCACAGGGTTCCGTGTTGGGTCCACTTCTGTGGCATGTCATGTAGGACGGAATACTCAATCTACCTGTATCAGAAGAAGCTACGAATGTACTCGTAGGCTTTACGGACGCTATTGCGATAGTCATGGTGGTCAAGCTACTGGAAGAAGTGGTACAAAAAAGCAACGACGCAATCGGGATCGTTTAACGTTGACTTGAATCTATGGGTTTAAAATTAGCCGAATGTAGGACAGAGGCGGTACTAATCAGTAGCACAAAGATGCGGGAAACGATCACTCTTACTAAAGAGATTACGTTGAAGCAGGCCATCAAATATCTAGGCGTCATGATTGACGCAAGGCTTTCGTTTAATGAATATCTGGAATACCATATGCTAGTCACAAAGCCTCGCGAGCAAATAACGCAGTCAACGGTAGACGGCGGCTTTCGGCCAGTGTGGTTACATCTGTGATGGCCTACGGGTCACCAGTATGGGCTAAAGCTATAGAAGCCCAGTCATACCGGCGTAAAATTGAGTCGATACGTACCGACTTTATGCAGTTAGAGTATGCAGTGCTTATCAGAAGATGCAGTTCATGTTATCGCAGGATTACTTCGCCTCGGCATCCTGGCAGTGGAGTTTCAAAACACACACGAAACGAGGAGACATGAACAAGTGTTCACCGACAGAAAAGCGAACTTAGCAGAAAGATCAAACAGCATGGCGAAATGGCAACAACGATGGAGCATGTCAAGCGAAGGCCCATGGACCTATCGTCTCATCCCGCTTCTTAAGGCATGGCCAGGCCACAAGCATGGTAGGTAGATTTCTACACAACGCAATTACTAAGTGGACATAGATGTTTTCGCGAGTATCTCTATATATTCAAGCACAACAATTCTTCCTACTGTCCGAATTATATCCAGCTGAGAAAGATGCGAAACATGTATTTTTTCACTGCCTGCGCTTCAAACCCGAGAGACATACGCTTAGAAATAACTCCCGAGAATTAAGTTCATCTTATGATCTCATCGCAAGAGATATGGAGTGCGGTGAGTGATTATGAAAAGCATATTACGACACAACTAAGAAACCTCGAACACAAAAGGCGACCGAGTGATGAATCACCAATAAGATTGTGAGCAAGAAATGTTGTTTGCTGCCCACGATGAAATGCCAAGACGGCTGTACCGGAAGGAGGACAATGAAGGGGAGATGTTTTTTAGTGGGTGGAAATCCCGCACTCTTACTGAGTACGAGCTCAGTTTCGTATTTTATAGATTCTTCACCTCCCTCCGAAAAAAAAGACCATGAAAGACCTAGGCCTAGCTTCTCGCAACCATTCGTGTTGTGTGCGAAAATACAATATTTGTTGCACGGCGATTAAAATGGCTGGGTCATGTAGAGCGGATGAAGCCCAACGTTCCAGTCTGGAAAGTCTTGGAATCCACCCCGGATCGAAGGCGCAATAGAGGATGACCTTGCGTTAGGTGACGCAAACAAGTGGATGGCTGGGTGGAGAAGTTTATTGGTTGAGGCCCAGGTCCACTCCGGACTGTAGTGCTACCTAAGTAAGTATGGAAGAGTAAAGCCAAACGAACAAGGCTACCACTAGACTGGGAGATCTACAAAGAAAGTCTGAAGAACTTCAAAATAGAGGTTCGGAAGGCTAGACGCAGATCCTGGCGCGGTTTTTGTCAGAGTATTGACAACACGTCTCAATCCTCTAGACTGCGAAAAGTCTTCTCCAAAACACCAACTTTACCTAGTGTCCTCATGAATCCCAATGGATCCTGGGCAGAATCGGACGAAGCATCGCTCAACCTGCTCATAGACACTCACTTCCCCGGCTGCACGCCTACCCCCAACGATGATCGCGCCCTGGTAAATGCTGCATGCCCACAGGCACCTCCTCATCTTATCAGCGAAGATAAGATGAAATGGGCAGTAAACAGTTTCGAACCATTCAAATCCCGGGACCGGATGGTGTTTTTCCGGCCCAGATTCAGACGGCCTTCAATATAGTATGGCAGTATCTTTCCTGCATTCTGAAGGCTTGTCTTGAGCTCGGAACAACACCAACTGCCTGGACCGAGGTAAGAGTGGTCTTTATACCCAAAGCAGGCAAGACATCGCACACTCTCCCAAAGGACCTAAGACCTATTAGTCTAACTTCCTTCCTTCTCAAGATCCTGGAAAGAATCCTGGACCTACACATCAATGCCACTATTGATAGCACCCTACTATCCATGTCACAGCACGCCTACCAAAAAGGTAAGTCTGTGGAAACGGCTTTGCACTCCATCATCCACCCTATCGAAAAATCACTCTCAACCAAAGAGTTCACCCTAGTGTCATTTCTAGACATAGAGGGAGCCTTCAACAACGTTGGAACAAATTCGATTACCAGTGCCTTACGTAGGCTCAACATCTGCGAACCCATCTGCTGTTTCGTAGAACATATTCTAAAGAACAGGGTAATAACAGCATCCTTCGGAAGTAGTACTGTCAAGGCACCCCTCAAGGGGGTGTACTGTCTCCACTATTGTGGAATTTGGTGCTCAACGAGGCCCTTCTAAAGATCGAAAAAACTGGATGCAATATTATTGCCTACGTAGATGATGTCGCCATTCTAACAACAGGCAAATACCCGCAGACGCTGGCCGATGTCATGCAGTCTGCTTTTAATGAACTGCTCAGATGGACCGATAAATGCGGCCTGTCCGTTAACTCGACGAAGACCGAGCTAGTTCTATTCACAAGAAAACACAAGCTACCTGACTTCACTCCGCCCAAGATAAGGGGATCCACCCTCAAGCTTTCAAATAGTGCTAGCTATTTAGGCCTAAAGCTTGACCGCAAGCTAATTTGGAAGGAGAGTGTCGTCGAATGGGCCAGGAAATCGCTGGCCGCTCTATACATCTGCAAGAAAGCAGTAGGCTCCACCTGGGGCCTTAAACCAAGCATCATGCACTGGCTATACACGTCGGTCATTAAACCGATTCTCATGTATGGAGTATTGGTATGGTGGCCCGCCTTGGAGAAGAAATCCAACCTATCCATAATGGAAAAAACTCAGCGAGTTGCATGTCTCAGTATTACCGGTGCACTGAGAACTTCTCCCACAGCGGCGCTCCAAACCATGCTCCACCTGCTCCCGATTGACATCGTCAGTAAACAATTGGCTGTCAGCTCGGCAATAAGACTGAGAGACTCCAGGCAGTGGAAGGAGCAACACACGGGACATGCCAATATACTTTCGATGCACCGTCATCTTTCTAATTTCACTGACAATCTGGCCACTGAATATGATTTTGACAAGGGCTACACGCACTCGATACTGGACAGAAGTGAGTGGACGCAACGCAATGTCCTTTACAACGAATCGCTGTCAAGCTTCACGGACGGGTCCAAAACCAAGGACGGAGTCGGTGCTGGAATTTTCTCGGAAGATCTGGACATACACCTCTCCTTTAACCTTCCATATTACTGCAGCGTTTTTCAAGCCGAAATCACCGCAGTTCGCAAAGCTGCTAACTGGCTGGCGGCTAGCACACTATCAACACCTGATATTGTTATTTATGTCGACAGTCAGGCAGCCATCAAATCCCTCGCATCAAGCACTACGAGATCTAAGGCAGTGAAAGACTGTCGCATATCTCTTAACGAGATAGCTGGTCAGTACAACCTCACCCTTTGCTGGGTACCAGGTCACTGTGACATACCGGGGAATTGTGCAGCCGACGAACTAGCACGACAAGGCTCCTCTGGTACAGATAGCATAAGCATCACCGACATCGAAGCGCCAGCGTCTTATGTTAAGTACCTTATTCAAATTGATGCCGAGAAAGTAGCTAATCATCGATGGCTCGGTATGTGTGTACGGTGTATGGGTTAAAATAATATGTTTTATTGAAATGAAGTTTCACTTGAACCAAGCGCACATGCCAATTTTTTTTTTGTTTGCCTGCACCCAGTGTATTGACATTTAGACACATCTATTTAGTAAGTAGTCCGCTTAGAAGGCGCTGCTAAATGAAGTTATCGAATTGAAAGCGATAAGAGAATAAGAGAATAACTTTAAATCCTCGTAATTTTTAACAAAAATTATTTGTTGGATTAGCAACAAATGGCACAACGACTGTATGTAATGCCATAACCGTCATCATAGCGCGGTTGCTCCTGCCGAATCAAAAGTTGTTTTACCTACCAGGGATAAAGTCTCATAGATGATTGTTGGTTAGGAGTGGCCCTTCGACGAGGTACATTTAGATATTCATCTACTCGTGGAACCAATTGTTTCTTACTATGAAAGAGGAACTTAGTGTAGCCTTCTAACGCTGACAAACTTGTAACATGTACGAAGCAAATGCGCGATAGTTACCTATTCTTCTTCATATTTAGGGCTCCTGCTGAAATCTTCATAAGCCCTACATCGATTTAGCTTAGCGGAATTGCATTAGTCTATTTGCGTTCGACGTTCATTGCTTTGGCATGTATGATGTACAGGGTGGACGCCACCCCAGAGAATAGCTGAAGCATAAACAACTGAGCTTCAAGAACCACTACACCAAAAATCTTTCTCTCTCTCTCTCTCTCTCTATCCATCCTTCCCAACGCCCGCACTGTGTGTAAACATGTTAAAGGTATTCATAACCCTTTGAGTGCGCGCAAATTATAAAAAAAAAAAAAAATTAACAAAATGACATTTTTTCCATGTATTATGGCTTTATTAGTAAGAGCAAACATTCCGATTAATAATGGAATACAACGTCGTTCAAGTGGCTACCTCGGCTGGCCTCGCAGTAGCGCTCCAATTTTCCAAGACCTTGTTCATCCATCCTGCATGAACCAGAGGTCGTCCAAATCCATGTCTTTAATTTCAGTAAAAAAAAAGTCGTTAACATGGCTCTGTAATGCCCACCGTTGACCGAAACGTTGTTCCCAGCCTCATTTTCGAAGAAAAATGGTCCAATGATGCCACCACTCCACAATCCGCACCAAACTGTCACTCTCTGCGGATGTATTAGCTTCTCGACAATAACGTGCGGGTTTTTCGAGCCCCAGAAATTTTGTTTGTTAACGTAGCCGCCGAGATGAAAATGTGCCTCGTCAGAAAAGATAATTTTTCGCTCAAAATCGTTGTCCAATTCAAGCTGCTCTAAGGCCCAAACTGCGAAGCGATAACGAAGCGGATGGTCATGCGCTTTCAAATGCTGAATCAATTGGACCTTGTAAGCGAATAATCCCAGATCTTTGTGCAGAATTCTCCTCAGGCTAGTGCGTGAAATGTTGAGCTGAAATAAGTTTTCAATATTTCCCAATGTTGTTCAAGCGTAAAGCGACTCATTTCGTTCAGCGGAGGTATGATACTAACTTTCTGCTAAGATTTCGATCAGGAAACAGCTGTCAGTGTCAAAATAACCTATGATTTAAAAAGAAATCACTAGATGGCCCACCTGTTACTTAGAAAATGACTCTCCGGTCTTGGTTATATTCATACTGTTCGTACTGGGAGAACCATGTTGAGCGAGTTCATCAACTTTAAAATTCTGTAAAATGTTGGAGTGACCTAGCAATGAATGAGGTTGTACTGTTCAGCGTCTGTTTATATAGTACTGGATATGTGGGATGTAATGGCTGCCTAACTGACGATTTTTGTCTGGGCTTCAGTAGTTGTCGCCAGCTAGCCAGCGTAGCGGCTTGGCAACATGCGGTGATTTCGGCCTGGAAAATAAGAGGTTAAAGAAAAGGTTAATGTCCAGGTCTTCTGAAAAAAAAAAAAAAAATAAAAGAAAACTCCAGCACCGACGCCGTCTTTGTATTTGGACCTATCTGTGCAAATCGATAGTGCTCCATTGTGAGGACATCGCGATGGGGCCAGTCTGTTTTGTCTGGTATTGATTATCTATAGTCCAAATTAAAATCGAGGTAGACGAACCGGTGTTGGAAATATAAAGATTCATCGATAAAATTTTGCTGTACCGGTCCTTTAGTTTTGAGGCAATCCTAGGTATTCGACAATATAATCTGAAGTCAAAACAAATCACGATCATCGTAGGCATCATCAACAAATTAAAGACTTCCTTTATATGTTTTTATTAATCTTTGCGCATCAGCCTAAGCAATTTATTAAAAAAATGTTATGTGTAGCTCGTGGGACACAGTTCTATCACTGTAGCGATACGTTTCCGAATTTATTCATTGTTCGCTACCATTTTCGGTAGCCAATATCCTCAAAACCTAGATTGACCGAACTAGTAAGGACCTTGGGGAAATTTTTTGTTTAAGAGGCAGACCCATTTTGGACTGTAGAGTCACTGAAACTAAAATTAGTTTTGCAGTCTCATACAGCGATTACCGACTTGGAACAATAAGAAAATATAAATAAATTAACACTGTAGGGCTATTGCTGCTTTCAATACAATCAAACCCTTATATGGACTTCAACTTGTGGACATATTGAATGTATTCATTGTCCATTAGGCATATAAATAATTCAGCGCCTGTGTAAATTTACTCAAAATTGGATGCCCAACGGCTTTCGTTGCATTATTGATGGTTTCCAATTTGCATTTCCATTTAATTTGTGTTATATTACAGCATTTTGATTAAGCTCCACATTTTCGTTAAGAAAATTATATATGCTATGTGTTTATACAATCTGCCCTTACTATGGAAATGACTTTAAAAAAATAATAATAAATGCAATTGCTAGGGAGATTACTACTGACTCACAATGATCTTCAAAGCGAAATCCAATCTTTGTGACGGACAAGTGTTACATCCTACGGAAGGAGCTGAGAAAAATACATAAACTCACAGCACAATCACAAACTTCACGCAAGAGATTAATGACAAAAGTCACGTTTCGCATTCACTAAAGTGGAATCTTATCCGCTGCCGGAGAGGAAAGTATAAGTGACGAAAGTCTGGCGAAACAGTGTGGCATACTTCCGCACGAAACTCCATCAACCACCATCACCACCAGTATGACTGGTAGTCGAAGAGATGACGACGGACGACAGTTGCATGAGTACCGGATTTATTTGCCGCTGCTGTTTACTGTATTAAGCGCCGGATAAGGATGTTTACGCATCGCTGTTTTATTAAGTCCTGCGTACACCCGCCCTCTGTGTTGTTTTGCTTGTATATGTGTTTTCTTGTTCGTTCTTCAATTCGGTCGATTTGTTCCTTTAATATTATTCTGCGTTGTGTAGTTCCTTTATTTTCCAATGGGCTTGCTTGAAATGTTTAGTTAAATACATTCAAAATGTTCATAGGTACCACACAAATTTTGGAAAGTTTTGCAGTATGTCAAGAGAAGGTTTCAAAGAAAAAATGTGGGGTATTTATTCACCCCAATAGTTTCATGAAAGCGGAGGCGACCTTTTTTTCCATAAATCGTCCCAACAGAAGTGGAAAATTTAAATTTTAAATAAAATACCATTCCTTTTATGAAAATACCCAAATTTTGATTTAATCATAAAGAAGACATGTGGCAATTATGTATGGAACAACACTACTGATAAATGTCCATCTTGGTTTTGCTGGGACATTTGCGATCTATTGACGAAATTTTCAATCTAGATTTGGCATAAGTGTGGCTGAACTTCAGTGATTCAGCGCAGCGTCTTCTCTCCTCCATCAAGGCTTGGGTGGTCGTGGGGTTGTTGACATAAACCTTTGACAATCATTTATTTATTTTCATCAAATAGATTACATTGGATTGTACTCAAGAGATGACTTAATACAAAGGTAAATACGATCCACAAGAAAGGAGACCCCTTAACTGCGCCAATTATAGAGGCATCAGTCACCTCAACATCGACCTTTTCTGCGATATTGTGCGAACGCCTGAAACCTTTTATCAACAGCCTGATTGGACCCTATCAGTGCGGTTTCAGGCCAGGAAAGTCCACCAACGATCAAATCTTCACACTTCGGCAGATTTTGGAGAAAACCCAAGAATTCCAAATCGATACTCACCACCTCTTTATCGATTTCAAGGCCGCCTATGACAGCATCTATAGAGAAGAGCTTTATAGAGCCATGTCTAGTTTTGACATCCCTGCCAAACTTGTCCGTCTGTGCAGGCTGACGATGGAGAGCGCTCGCTGCTCCATCAAAGTCGATAATGACCTTACCGAGACCTTTGATTTCAAAAAAGGTTTTAGACAAGGTGATACGCTGTCATGCGACTTCTTTAATATTGTACTTGAACGGATTGTGCGGAACTCACAAGCCAACACCGGAGGCACAATCTATTACAAGTCTGTACAACTGTTTGCATACGCTGATGATATAGACATTATCGGAAGAACTCAGCGGGCTGTCACCGGTGCGTTTGCAAGCATTGAGGCGGAAGCGGCCAAAATGGGTTTAGGGATAAACGAGGGCAAAACCAAGTGTATGCTGTCAACAAGAAGGGACAGCTAACACCGACCTTGGCTTTGCTATAAACTCGAAAACAACATCAGCGTAGAAATCAATCGAAGAATAACTCTTGCCAATCGCTGTTTTTTGGGCTTATAAGGCAATTCAACAGTAAAGCCCTATCTCGAACAACTAAGGAGACTCTATAGCAGACCTTGATCATCCCAGTCCTGCTTTACAGCGCTGAAACATGGACTTTATTAAAAGAGGATGAAGATATCCTTGGTCGCTTCGAGAGAAAAATTCTTCGTAAGATTTTCGGTCCCGTTTGCGTTGACGGGTTTTGGAGGAGAAGATTAAATCACGAACTATACGAGCTGTACAGCGACATCGAACTAGTCAAAAAACTGCGTATTGGACCTCTGAGATGGCTAGGACATGTAGAGCGAATGGACACCAACGCTCCGGCCAGCAGAGTCTTCGAATCTAATCCCGAGGGCCGACGCAGTAGAGGGAATCATCGCCGTAGGTGGCGCGCAAGTTCAAGGGGATCTCGACCAACTTGGAGTGCGCAACTGGAGGCAATTAGCTAAAGACCGAGCTAAATAGAGAGGCTTGTTGGTTGAGGCCCAGGTTCACTCCGAACTGTAGCGCCACCTAAGTAAGTAAGTAAAGATAAATACTTATTAACTTTCACCAAAGTTATTTAAAGCTAGAATTAGGATATACATACATACATACATACATTTTCAATGGCCCGCTAATCCTTCATGAGGGTCGAGGGGGTAGGATGCTCAAGTGGACTCTCCATCCTTCTCAATCCTCCGCCATTGACTCCAACTCATCAGGAGGCTCCAGACGGCACAGGAGAGATGCCGGACTTGGTCCAACTATCTATTTCTAGGCCTACCGTGTTAGCTCCTCTCAAGCATCTATGTAGATAGAGGCTTATTAAGTGCATGATTAACTCTAAGAAAAGGAACATGAAATAATAAACCATTTCTAAGAACTCGTGTAGAACTAATCGAATCACGAGAGTATTTTCTTCGAAAATGAAGCGGCACAATTCCAAACAACAATTTATGTTCCTCCGGAGTCTCTGCATAT
Organism: Brachypalpus laphriformis; assembly: GCA_945910035.1. Lineage (NCBI taxonomy): Eukaryota > Metazoa > Arthropoda > Insecta > Diptera > Syrphidae > Brachypalpus > Brachypalpus laphriformis. The sequence goes on from OX246754.1 coordinate 255,320,750, forward strand.
CGACTGTCGTAAATCTTCTTTGGACCTTCTTGATTCTAACAGAGTAAGTCTCATGAAATGGATTCCTGATTAGGTATACAACAGTACTTAAGAGTAGATCGTACTTAGTTTCTTAGATGGCGCTACAGTCCGTGGACCAACAAACCTCTCCAGCCAGTCCAGTTACGAGTCAGCTGCTGCCAGTTGCGCACGCTAAGTTAGTTAAGGCCCCCCTCCACTTATTTGCGCCGCCTACTGCGAGGTCGTCCTATACGGCGCCGCTCATTCGGGGTGGATTCAAAGATTTTTCGGACTCAAGCGTTGGGCTCCATCCGCTCTACATGACACAGATATTTAAGACGCTGGATGTGAACTCTTCTGGCTAAGTCGATGTCCTTGTATAGGCCGTATAGTTCCGCATTATACCTTCTTCTCCACTCGTTGTCTATGTAGGAACAAAAATCACTTCAATTACTTCAACCAATTTTGACAAAGTCCATGCCTCTGCGCCATACAGCTGTACTGGGATGATTAGTGTCTTATACAGAGTTACCTTATTAGTTCGAAATAGAGCTTTGTTGTTCAATCGCTTCCTTAGCCCATAGAAACAGCGATTGGCAAGAGTAATATTTCGTTTGATCTCCCCACTGGTGTCATTTATGGAGCTCACTATAGAGCCTTTACAACCTCAAAATTATATTTGTCTGTTGTGGTGTTCTGTCCAAGACGCCGATGTTGGGTGTTATTTTTTGTTGACAGCATATATTTTGGTTTGATTTCAGCACACTAAGCCGATCAACGCTGCCGCGATCTCAATACTCACAAATGCCCCACTGACAGGCCGCTGAGTTCTTCCGACTATGTCAATGTCATTGACGTAAGCGGGTAGTTGTAAAGACTGGTAAAAGATGGTATATTCGGTGTTCGCTTGTGAGTTCCGTACAATTCTTTCAGGTATTATGTTAAGGAGATCGCATGATAGCGCGTCACCTTGTATAAGACATTTCCTGACAACAAACGGTTCGGTGGTGTTCTTCCGACTTTGATAGAGCATTATTTAAATATTTATTCATTTAGCGTACGGTTTACAGTTTTTTTTTCTTTTACCTAAAAAAGGAAACCCAAATCCCAGAGCAGTCAGAGCACTTTCTTTGGTGCAGTGGTCGGAAAAACTTCGATGTAATTAATTTTCCTTTATAATCGGGTGGTTAATAATTGCTGTTCTCCGCTGGGGCTTGAACCTGCACACATCGATTAACGAGCAAACACACTACCCACTGCGCCATTGCCACCCGTCTATGGTTTACAGTACACAGATAAAGCAATTACATTAATTAACAGAAATTATAGATTTATGTCTAGGTTATTAAGCCAAACGATGCCATTTGCAGTCGCTCTATAAACATCTGCTATATCTCCTGGGTATGAGCGTAGTGGGCGATCGCATTGCGTTGTGGTAGTCAAGCCCATTTGAAGAGATTGCTCCCGCATCGACCATCATTCGTCCTTATTCGGTTCAGCCTGATTCACATTTTTCTTTTTTCTCTAAAGCCGGCAACTTCTATTGTTAGGTCCGTTATGTACGCGCAGTTGCAAAATGGTGAGTTTTGCCGAAATTTGACCATGCAGGCGCAACCTCGAAGATCCTTTCATGAATATCTTGGACCAGTTTGAGAGGTGGTTTACGTGACTTGAGTCTTGTTGAGCTGCTTGCTGGTAGATCGGAATGGATCGGGAGGTCTACATTAGCTACAACCTTACCGTATTCTCGAACTAGCGCATTTTGATGTCTGATTGTCGGAAGCCACTGTGTTGGGGCGGATTGAACGGCAGCCGTAATATGCCTCATTGCAATGTTTAGCTGTCTGTCAACTTTCGCGACGTAGGCACTGTTTAACCACACCGATGCAGTATACTCAGCTGTTGAGTAAGCAATTGCAAGGGCAGCGCGGCGAAGTGCGGGGGCATCCGCACTTCATGTGGTAGCAGCTAATTTATCTAAAATATTGTTCCTGGACTTCAATTTGTCAACAGTGTTCGAGAGTTGTTTGTTAAAAGACAGTGTCCGGTCTAGTGTTACCACGAGATACTTGGGTGTAGTGTTATGGGTGAGTATAACACCGTTAAATAGCACATCGAGGCGGTTTCTGGCCAGATGACTGCTGAGATGGGAACAAGCCGATTCCGTTTTGCTCATGCTAGGGTTAAGTCTCCATTTTTTAAAATATTGGCTAAGGAGTTTTAGATCTGCTGTTAGCATATTTGCTGTAATGCTCATATCATGGCTCTGAGTTGCTAGGCTTAGGTCATCAGCATATCCAAATTTCCATGATGTTGTATCGGGTAGGTCAGAGACGTACAAGTTGAACAACAGCGGGAATAGGGCAGACCCTTGTGATAGACCATTGCTCAGTTTCCTGGCTTTGCTGCAGTCGTCGTTTGAGAAAACTTGGAAAATCCGATTGATTAGCATATTGTTTATGAGGCTGGAGGTTTTACAGCACTTGTGGGTTTCGATTAGTTTGTATACTAGCTCCTCTCTCCAAACAGTGTCATAGGCAGCGGTCAGATCGATGAAAACAGCAGATTCTATAAATGTTGTCAGTGCGAGGATTTGATCTCTGCAACTGCATCCGCTTTTAAACCCAGCTTGCTCGATTGGGATGTACTGGTTAAAATTGTCTCAATGCGGTTATAAAGCATCCTTACAAGAACCTTGTGGCAACATTAAGTAGTGTTATTGGTCTGAAGCTTGGCTTTCCCGGTTTCAGCAGTGCAATTATTTTTATGCGTTTGAAGGCTCGAGGTATGTATCTAGACTCAAGAATGTCACTGAATAAATGGATCAGCCAGGTTTTAATATTTGGGCCACAATTCTTAAGGAATTCTAGGTAGATACCATCGACTCCGGCTGATCTCCAACTTTTTTTTTTTTGCTTTTAATTGCGACCTCCAGCTCAGAGAGAGAAAACGGAAGCATCAGCTCTGGGGACGGATAGGAGTGTGCTTTTAAAGTCTTCAAGCCTTTCTTACTTTACGAGTATGGCTTTTATCTGACTCTCTAGATACATCCACGATACGGTGGGCGATCAAATCAGCCCTTATTTTAGGTCTTGTTTGAAGTATCGAATTACTTCCGCCGAGTTTTCGTAGGAGATTCCATGCTTTGGTACTGGCGTGTGTGAAATCTAGATTTTCTGATGCTCTTTTCCATTTTTGTGCTCTGGAGATGTCGAGCGATTTTAACAACTCGGTTGCGATGTTGTTATCGCCGCTTTCTAAAAACTCTTTGTACAACTGTAACTTTGTCTATTCCATCCGGGGATATACTCCTTTCGGAGTCCTCGAGGGAAATATTTCTTTGCGGTACTAATTACAACTGAAGCGAATCGGTTATAGTTTTTAGCTAATGGCGGAGTCCAGCGGACGTTAACGTCGAGTTGTGTAGCAAAGAATGACTTCCGGACGCTATTCGGAAGTGTGATTTTTATGCTGAATTCAATCAGTACAGGGGGCGTTGACTGTGTGGGAAATCTTGGAGTACACACCTAGAAAAATGCAGGGGAATGTTATTGTCGCTCGTTACAAAGCACAGATCGGGGTTATAGCCTCTACGCCATCTCGCTGACCAAAAAGTAGATATATCTTTGGCGTCAAACAGTAAATGTAATACGTTTATATGAGCTCACTCCATAAGTTGTAATCCATTTTGTTCGTACGTTGCATATCGCCAGTTGGAAAGATGGCTGTTGAAATATCCACAGTACACAGCGGGATTGGCGTGGATGGGGAGAGGGTGTGGACGTGTTTCTTGCAAAAGTGCTACGTCGATATTGTTTTTGGTTAGAATCCTCGAGAGGTGTTCGCACTTGGCTCTACTTATGCCTTCAATGTTTAACTGGCAGATTCGGATTGAAGGACCGATATCTCGTATCAGGTGGCACTGAAAAGTCTCAGTTGGTGCAGTAAGGTGTGGACTATTTCTGTTCATTATTTTCGTGTTGTAGTTTTATCTATATTTGTCTATGTTCTTCTTCTTCTTTTTTTGCCTGTATTAGACAGGAGTTCACGAGGATGCCATTCATGGAAGTTTGGCTACCTTATTGCTGATAGTTCGTTTAGCGTTACCCAGAGTGTACCAAGTGGAGAGGAACTATCTTAACACCACAATTTGATAGAACAATGAGAGTTCTCCATCGTGGGCGCCGTGGCGTAAGTGGTTAGTGTGTCGGATCACTACGCATGAGGTTCCAAGTTCGAATCCCAGAAAATACCAAAAAGTTTTTTCACGGTCCCACCTCTCGCGAGCGTCTGACAAACATCCGAGAGTATTGTTGTCACGAAAAAGCTTCTTAAATCCCCGTTCGGATTAGGCATTCAACTGTAGGTCCCTTCCATTCGTGTGAAAAATATAACGCGCACAACATGAGTGGTTGCGAGAAGCTAGGCCCTGGCACTTTAAAGAGCTGTTGCGCCAAATATTTGTATTTATCGTCGCCCCGGATAAACGGACAAGTTTGGCAGGGATGCCGAGACTAGACATGACTCTGTATAACTCGTATCTATACACGCTATCATAGGCAACTTTAAATCAATGAAAAGATTATGCGAATCGATTTTATATTTATTTTTTTTTTTAAGATCTGCCGTAGTGTGAATATTTGGTCAATCAATGTTAACTTATCGAAAAGTCCGGACACCCAAAATGCTCGAAGAGTGGCTTGCGTCAATCGCAATGCGATCGATTTAGTTTACGGCTTTTCAATCAATAGAGAACCATGTCCCCTTGTGAATATCAAAACGTGGGAACCGCGTACTAGCTACGATAACGTTTCGTCCCGCCATAAAGCCTACTACCCTTAGTGCGTTGTTGGATGTGGTGTCGTTCAGGGTTTTCCTAGCGCTGTGTTAAAAGCACTTAGGAGAATTTTAACGTCGTGGCTAGGGCATTGCTCATACAACTTGTCCAAGAACTGGTAGAAGTCATCCTTCGTCGGGTCGTCCATCTCCTCTTTAGGTGTGAGCGCGCATATTAGGCTAATTTTGGCGAAGTTAGCCAATGATGGTCTTGAGGCGCTCGTTCACGTGCCGAAACTCAAGAATTCTTGCCTATGTCTGCTTCTAATAACAATCCCGCACCAGAATAGACGATGTCCTGTTATATGTAGCAATCGCCGTGATAGATGTCGCAGTTCATCGTCATTTTTACGTTTGCTTCAGTCGTCAACAGTAAAATCATCCGTATCCGAGGCTTTTGGTTGCTTCATAGCCTGTGATTTTTTACGTGGTAGGGAAGTTACTCCATGAGGTAGGGAAGTTACTCTCCACGGACGGCGCAGTAGAGGACGACCTCGCGGTAGGTGGCGCAAACAAGTGGAGGGGGACCTCAACCAATTTGGCGTGCGCAACTGGAGGCAGCTGGCGTGTAACCGTGCTGGCTGGAGAGGTTTGTTGGTTGAGGCCCAAGTCCACCCGGACTGTAGCGCCATCTAAGTAAGTAAGTAAGGGAAGTTACTCCGACGGCACAACCCCTAATCTGTAGGGCCAGTTCATTTCGTTATACCCCTTGGACGCGGGGCCGCGTACACCGGTGCCAGTAGTCCACTACGGGAGTATGAGCGCTGCTGCTAGCCCATTAAGGGGCTCCTCCGCAACTACCTCTGTCCTAGGGTCCTGAATAACATTGGAAATTCCTTAAGGATCTGTGATCCAAATACGTCGAAGCAGCTCGCACAAGGTGTTCACTAAGTTTAATATAACTGGAACTGTAGACGCCACCATTGACTCCATCTAGGGAATTCATCCGATGCTGTCTGGAACAAGAAGAAGTGCTCTAGTGAGGAGGCACTCTCCTCTTTCTCTCGTCTGCTGCATTAAAAAATTCTCTAAACGGAGATGGCTATCGATTTCTCGGATCAAGGTGCTAATCTCGCAGCGGTCCCCAGGCGAATGTTGATAGTAGGAGCTGGTAGGCCTAGGCTGAGTGAAACTGCTTGTGTTTTCATATAAATAGCATGCACTACTGTTTGTCCACCTTCTTATTATGTTGTATATTTTGATTAAAGCATTATCAGAAGGTACCAGAAAGTTTGACTTTGTATCGTTTCTCACACTTTTTAGTCGCCTATGGTAGAGAATATTTAGTTTTCGATTGTTTCCAAAGTATCGGTATCGACATTAGGGACTCTGTCATTCTTCTCTTCAGATCCCACATAAAGTAATACTGTCATCAGAACTCTCTAACTTCATAACTAACTTATAATCCATTTTACTTTCAATACCAACATAATCTTACTTATGATAAGAATAGCTGTGTTTCTGATTAAAATTCTTTACTGACCATAAACAAAGCTTTTAAAGTATTCTACAGAATATTATATGTCTTATAGTAAATCATGATTTGATATTCAAATAACCAGCTTAAGAACAACCTCTTATGGTCAAAACTTGTTTTCATTACAATGGAATCCAAGCATCTTTGTGGGAAAAAATGCTTCGCAGTTTTTCGATTTATTTTTCATTTTGCCATATTTAAGTCGTAAAATTAATGCAAATCTAGTGTAAAGTGGACAAAGGAATGCTCGCATAAAAATTTAGAAATTCTCTACATAAAATGAGATAGTACAGCAGAAGATCAAAAAGTAGTGAAATTCTCTCCAATATAGTCCTCTTTATGAAGGATTTTCTTTTTCTTCCCTTAGTATGTAGATAAGGACGATATTACAACCCGGTTTATGATTTCTTCGGTTTTTTCATCGTCTGTATTAGTAGTTTTATATTGTTACCATCTTTGTTGTTGATGTCATTCAAACTGTCTGTATTATATACGTATATGTACATTATTTTTGTAATAGCGTGATAATAGAAAATCATGTTTGCGAAAAAAACACATTTTACTCGTACATGAGCATATTATGAATAAGTTCTAGTTTGTTTTTATGGCGGACATCCTTTGAAAATCTTTCTAGCATTGTTCACTTTTAAGAAAACGAAATTCTTTCATTTTAAGCTTATGAGAAAATTTTTGAATTTTAAACAGCTGACAAGAGTTTATTGAGCAAATAGCATGCGTTTAAATATACATTCATACATGATTTACCGCATGAAACAGCAAACGATGTTAGACGTACTTATTAGCTGAATTGCTGGGATCTTTATTAAAATTAGAGTTGGAAAATATACCATAATATCTTCTCTAGGTTTCAAGTGAAGGAAGGTTTTATATTACTACTATAGTAAATATGAGTAAACTAAAGTTGGTACCTACTCGGTTCGGCGGTAGATACATACATACGTAATTAGGTTCAAGTATCCCCAACCTATTGTACAATATAAGGAATAGAAATAAATCGAAACAAATACTTTATTTTTCAATATATGTACAAGTATTCTCCCTGAAGCTCGATGTACTTTTTAAATCGATGGCTGAATACTTTTACGTTATGTAGTAGTCGTTTGCAACTGCTCCAGATTTAAAATTTAAGTAAAATTATACTGTTTCCTGGTACATGGTACGTACGGGCTAGTAATACGAGCGTAGTCTAACTACAGGATCAACTGAAACATAAGCTCTGACTGAGATCTGATGATGAAGGAAGGTCAGAACAAAGTCTAGTTAATTATGAATCAGTCAAATATTTGGCATATTTTATGACAATTATTATATGGAGAATTTTCGCATCATTTACATTACCTGTTATATATAATACTTACTTACTTACTTAGATGGCGCTACAGTCCGGCGTGGACCTGGGCCTCAACCAACAAACCTCTCCAGGAAGCGCGGTTACGAGCCAGCTGCCTCCAGTTGCGCACGCCAAGTTGGTTGAGGTCCCCCTCCACTTGTTTGCGCCACCTACCGCGAGGTCGTCCTCTACTGCGCCGTCCGTCCGGAGTGGATTCGAAGACTCTCTTAGCGGGAAGGTTGCGCTCCATCCGCTCTAAATGACCCAGCTATCTTAGTCGCTGTATGTGAACTCTTCTGGCTAAGTCGATGTCCTTGTACAGGCCGTATAGTTCAGCATTGTACCTTCTCCTCCACTCACCGTCTATGCAGACGGGACCAAAGATCGCTAGAAGAACTTTTCTCTCGAAATAATCAAGGGCATCCTCATCCGGTTTTGTCAAAGCCCATGCCTCTGCGCCATACAGCAGGACTGGGATGATTAATGTCTTATAAAGAGTTACCTTAGTAGTTCGAGATATGGCTTTGCTACTCAATTGCCGTTTTAGCCCATAGAAACAACGATTGGCAAGAGTAATTCTCCGTGTGATCTCCCTACTAATGTCATTTGCGGAGTTCACCATAGAGCCTAGGTAGACAAAATCCTTTACTACCTCAAAATTATATCTGTCTATTGTGGCGTTCCGTACAAGACGCCGATGTTGGGTGTCCTTTTTTGTAGACAGCATATATTTTGTTTTGCTCTTTGCTGCCTCGTTCTCAATACTCGTAAATGCCCCATTGACTGCCCGCTGAGTTCTTCCGATTATGTCAATGTCATCGGCATAAGCGAGTAGTTGTACAGACTTGAAGAAGATTGTACCTCCGGGGTTGGCTTGTGAGTTTCATACAATTCTCTCAAGTACTATGTTAAAGAGATCGCATGATAGCGCGTCGCCTTGTCTAAGACCTTTCCTGACATCGAACGGTTCGGTGATGTTCTTACCGACTTTGATGGAGCAGCGAGAGTTCTCCATCGTCTTTCTGCACAAACGAACGAGCTTGGCAAGGATGCCAAGACTAGACATGGCTCTGTATAACTCGTCTCTATACACGCTATCATGGACAACTTTGAAATCGATAAAAAGGTGGTGCGTATCGATTTTATATTCATGGGTTTTTTCCAAGATCTGCCGTAGTGTGAATATTTGGTCAATGGTGAACTTTCCAGGCCTGAAACCGTACTGATAAGGACCTATCAGGTTGTTGACGAACGGTTTTAGGCGTTCACATAGTACGGCAGACAGGATCTTATATGCGATGTTGAGGAGACTTATACCCCTGTAATTGGCGCAGTTTAGAGGGTCTCCTTTTTCAGGATCGGGCAAACGATGCTGAGGTTCCATTCATCGGGCATACTTTCGTCCGACCAGATTTTACAGATGAGCTGGTTTATGATTCTTACCAACTCATCTCCTCATGCCTTGAAAAGTTCAGCGGCAAGGCCGTCGGCTCCAGCAGCTTAGTTGGATTTGAGTTTAGATATCGCTATCCTCACTTCGTTCTGATCGGGTTGACGGGAATTTTGACTGCCATCGTCACTGTTGAATGGCTCATTCTGCCTGACAGCGGAATATTGAACATCATCGCCGTTTAACAGTCTGCAGAAGTGTTCCTTCGATATCCTCAGCACCGACTGCGATTCTACTACTATGTTGCCATTTTCGTCCCTGCAGGCTTCTGTTCTGGCTTTGAAACCCTGGCATGTTCTTTTTACCCTTAGGTAAAATTTTCGAACATTATTCCTGCAATAGAGTCTCTCAATCTCCTCGATCAAGAGCCTCTCATGCTCTTTTTTCTTCTTTCCGAGAAGTCGATGTTCCTCTTTTCTCCTGCGCACGTAGAGCTCGTAAGCAGCTCTAGTCCTTCTATGCAGCGCCGCTTTGTACGCCTCTTGATTTGCTGCATGTGCTTGCCGGCATTCCTCATCAAACCAGGGGTTTCGTTGTGGTGGCAGAAAGAAACCCAGTGCATCAACGGTGGCATCTCTGATGGCTTTTTGGCAACGCTGCCACTGGTCTTCCGCATTTGTTGCTGGCGGCAAAGGGCTTAGATTGAGATTAGAAGAAACACGATCGGCGAAGGTTCTGGCGGTCTCTTGCGATTGTGGATATCCACATCTGTACCTTGGCTGCAACTAGGTAGTGATCCGAGTCCACGTTGGCTCCTCGGAAAGTCCAGACACCCAGAATACTGGAAGAGTACCTTGCGTCGATCGCAATGTGATCGATTTGGTTGACAGTTTTTCGATCAAAGGAGAGCCATGTTCCTTTGTGAATATCGAGACGTGGGAACCGCGTACTAGCTACGACAAAGTTTCGCCCCGCCGCAAAGTCGATTAGCCTGAGTCCGTTGCCGAATGTGTTGTCGTGCAGACTGTGCTTTCTGACCACGCTACTTAAGACTTTCTCTCTTCCTAGCTTTGCGTTAAAGTCGCCTAGGATAATTTTAACGTCGTGGCTAGGGGATTGCTCATACGTCTTGTCCAAGAGCTGGTAGAGGTCATCCTTTGTAGCGTCGTCCTTCTCCTCGTGAGGGGCGTGAACGCATATTAGGCTAATGTTGGCAAATTTAGCCTTGATACGGATAGTCATAAGGCGCTCGTTCACATGCCTGAAACTCAAGACTTCTTGCCTAAGTCTGTCTCCAATGACAAATCCGCACCCGAATAGACGCTGTCCTTTTTGTCCGTAGCAATCGCCGTAGTAGATGTCGCAGTTTTTCATACTCCTTTTGCCCAGCCCATCCCATCGCACTACTTGGATGGCGGTAATGTCTGCTTTGAGACACTCTAGGGCCTCCGCAAGTTGTTCGGCTGCACGTGGTTTGTAGAGGGACCTAACATTCCATGTGCAGACACGAAGATCGTTGTCCTTTTTACGTTTGCATGGGTCGTCAACAGTAAGATCATCAGTATCCGAGGCTGTTGGTTGCTTCGTAACCAAAGGTTTTTTACGTGGTAGGGAAGTTAACCCGACGGCACAACCCCCAACCTGGAGGGCCAGATCCTTTTTTTTTTGTCCCCCTGCGTTTCAGTTTCCTTTTTGTGGCGAACTCGTGGTTTCATTTCTGCGTTCTGTCTTTCTAAATATGTAGAAGCACTCTTACCTTTTTACCTATCTATAAAAGAGACTGTAAAAACGAGATCACGAATTATGCCCCTATCGCTAAACTACGGGGCCGTCAAATGAAGTGAACTTTACATTGGGAGTACTAATGACAGCGATAACAGCTGATTCATATTTTGACATATATTGACAGTATATCCAGTTGGTAACAGGCACACGGTTGCTTATCATTCTACGCCGTACTTAAAGCGAAATATTCGAAATGGAATTCGAGAGAAATAGTGTGATCGCCTTGTACTTGGCAGGAAATTTACAGGCAGCCATTGTTCGTGAGTTGCAGCACCTTCGTGTAAATAAAATATTTGTGTATCGGACCATTAAGCGTTACAATGATACCGGTAGCATTGCTAAACGCTTTCAAGGTGGTCCTGGAAAAACAGCAACATTATCAGAAGTGGTCCAAAAGGTAAAGGCACGAATTCAAATAAATCCACGTCAGAGTGCAGCAAAATTGCCTAAAGATCTGAGCGTGTCTGAATCAAGCATACGGCGCATGCTGAAAAATTAACTTAAATCGAAGCCCTACAAGGTACAAAAACTACAGGATTTAACAGCGGCACAAACGGAAGTTCGCCTTAAAATATCAAAAGAACTGAAAACCTTGCACGCAGCGGGTAATCTACAGAATTTGGTATTTTCTGATGAAAAAATGTTTACTGTTCAGCAATACGTAAAAAACCAAAATGATCGTATGTGGTTGCAGAACAAGTCTAACGATAATTTGCAAAACCGAATTGCCGTTCGTTAATAAGGGCCTGCTTCTGTGATGGTTTGGCTGTTGTAACTGCAAACTGGCGCTCCCCGCTGGTTTTTATTGACCAGGGCTTTAAAGTGAATCAGGAAGTGTACGAACAAAATGTCCTAAATGATGCCTTGATCCCTTGGGCACGCAAACAAATCGGTGGCAACCGCTGGACATTCCGACAGAACTCAGCACCATCTCATAAAGCACGTCTAACACAACAATTTTTACATCGTCACTTTCCGCAGTTATTTCTTCTCAGTAGTGGCCTCCATACTCTCCAGACTTGAATCCTGTGGACTTCTCCATATGATCCATTTTTGAGGCTAAAGTGTCGACAAAAAATATCAAAGTGTGGAAATATTGAAGTCAGCGCTTCGTCGAGAATGGTCATGAATCCCACGGGAGCACATTCGTGCAGCGTGGATTGATGCAGTCATCCGCAATAGAGGGAACTATATCGAACAGTGACATGGTTTTCATAGAATTAAATATGTTTTCAACATGGTATTAAAATATGAAACTAAAAACTACAGTATTTTGAATTGGTAACACTTCATTTCACGTACCCTGTAGTATGCATCTTCAAGCATTCCGAAAACATTGTTTACTACTTGTTTACTCATTGTACTACCATTACAAGGCAAGAGAGGCTTTACACTCCAGAATGCAGCATGGCTTTTTTCCCCGTGCAGGGACGGGTTAAGAATAGCACTGCAGCGCCCGCAAACAACTAGCGCTTATCGCAAAAGGCAACTAAGGGGACAAATCAGATCTAGGCAATATAACACCCAAGTGAGCCTAGCGACACGTACATATACTACCTTAAAAACCCTCCCACAAGTGTGCATTTGAGTCCGTGAGTTGACACGACTGGAGATCACCGGTGTCATAGAAGAAAGATCAAACAATACTAGAACAGGAGCATGCACGTGTCAAACAACAAACACAATATGGTAATATTGCAAAACTGTATCATTATGGTAATACTTGCTAAAAGGAAAGGCACTACCCCGCCAGGCACTACCACTGCTGCGCATGGTACTGATCGTGGACCGCGCAGAAATGTTCGGGTCAGAGCTATACGGATTGCGGGGGCTAGCAAAATAATAAAACAGTTTGGAAGAAACTTGAGGGTCGCGAGTTGGAACGTTGGAAGCATGACCGGTCGAAGTTACGAGCTGGAAGAGATGATGAATAGAAGCCGGGTGGATATCTTGTGCGTCCAAGAGACGAAATGGAAAAACACCGGAAATCGGGCGCGTTTCTTAGACGTTAGGACAAAAGATTGCAAGATGTTCTACTACGAAACGGAAAAGACTAGGAACGCAATCGGTACCATCCTTGCGGCAGAGCTACTTGGTAACGTCTTGAGCATTTCGAAGTCCACCGACCGTTTGATGTCTCTCAAACTAGTAATACAAGGAGAGGTGTGGAATATTGTCAGTGCATATGCTCCCTAAAATGGGTGCAATCGAATTTAAAAAATGGCCTACGAGGCCGGAGATTTGCAGATGTCAACGAGATCAAGGCGGCCGTAGAAAGTAATTTTGAAGGCAAAAGCCAAAGAATATTTTGTTGATGGTATTAAGGCACTATATGCCCGATGTGAGAAATGCATTTCATTCGAGGAAGATTAAATTGAGAAATGTTTTTTTTTTTATCGGATCTCTTCTTTCATGCCTTTAGCTGCGAATTTATAGTGCAAATATATGTAATTTCAGAGAGCTGAATGTTGGTAAATGGAAGGCTATAACCTTCTTCTACAAGCGTCTTCCTCCTCTCGCTTAAATTTCTGATAGGATACCTACATTTTTAATGACAGTGCAACAGTGTATTTACTAGCTGTAGTTATTTGTGTTAAGCGGAAGTATATTGAGCCTTTTTTTGCCTTTTTGAATTTCAGTCACACTTGTTTGTGTGTCACGATAACATATTTTTATTTGCTGTATCAGTTGGCGAATACAACTGCTTTTCTCAGAAGCATTTCCGTGTTTTTATCGGATTAGTTTATTCTTAATGAGTTTTATTTGTGGAGTATTCACGTTTTCGTATATCGATTAAATCTATTCAGGTACCATCCTCTGAGGTACGGAACATCTAGTATGGATTTTTAGCTTGTATTCGATACACTAATACATTAGGGCTGATTTTACATAAGCCTTTGTTAAACGACCGTTTTGAAGAGTGGCAGTGGCGCAGTGAACAGTGCGTTTGCTTTTAACTCGGTATGTGCAGGTTCGAGCGTCAGCAGGGATAGCAACCAACAGCTAACCGGAGCATAAAAGGGAAACGAATAACATCAACGTTTTTGAAACCACTGCACCAAAGAGGTGTTTGGGTGGTAGTACAATTGACCTGACTGAGTCTGAGTGTTCTAGGATTTGGGTTCCCTTTTATATATAAAAAAAAAAAAATGTGTGTGCCTCACCCACATTAGCATATGGTTGAAGTGAAATTTCATTTCAATAAAACGTATTATTTAAACAAATAAAACATACGCGCAGAGAGCACACAATAGCTGATGCAACTGCTACGTTTACATGACCGGACTGAGAAATCTGATTGGCACATGATTGAGTTTCGATTTGTGTTTTCACTTAAAATCGAAACGAAAGAGGATTGAGTTTGACAATTCTTTCTCTGTACGTGAAGTTCCTTTTTTTCTCTACTCTCTCTTCTTTCTCTATCTGCCAAATTCGATTTTCGATCCGCGTTTATATACAAAATCTCAACGTGATCCCAGAATACTTTGTGATCGGATCGCATCAACCCTATTTCCATCCGATCTGTGTTTATATGGTATTCGAACACAATTGATTCCGAATTCAACCCGGTATGTAAACGCAGTAATCGACATCGAACTAAACTCGCAGTTGACTTTAGGCATGCGCTATTCATCCATCTTTCTCTTATACATCTACTTATCGCTCCCACGCATATGCAAACACATATCCAAACTTATGCGCTGGCTCTGGCCTTTCACTTTTCAGATGATGGCCTTGTCGAATACCAGAAGATACTTTTACTACGGAAGATATAAAACTTTCAACCCTTACCAATTGCGTTCACCACTTAAGTAATTAGAAAGCTACCTTAGCATTGAAGAGTGAAAACCGAATAATTTGAGTATAGGAAAACATTTAGACAAAGCTGTTAATGTATGCAGGCCTCTCAGTAGGAATCATTCATAAATTGATACCAATATATTGATTGATATTGATATTTCTTTAAAAATCATCAAATCATACTCGCACAGGATTATTCATTCTGCGCATTAAGATTTTAAATTTCAATAAAACATTTTTATTTTAAATTTCAATGCATTTTTTTACGATTCTAAACTTTGGACTATACCATTATGTATGGAATACAACATCAGTTAAATTGACGCCTCGGGAGTTTTTACAAACTTCTTCGATTCTTGTGAAGTAATTTTCGATGACTTTTCGGCACATTTCGGCTGTATTGCGGCCAAAACTTGGTTTGGTTGGTTTCTAAGTACCCCAAAGTTTGGGAATTGCATAAACACGATACTATTCACAGTCCCAATAAAAAGAATTCCAACGGGCTTAGATGACACGATCTTGGTGACCAATTAATGTCGCCAAATCTCGAAATTAAACGGCCGGGGAACTTTTCGTGCAATAAAGTTAAATTTGTCGATGTTGTTGTGAATGTAGCCCATTTCTGTTGCAAACATATGTTGCTTACATCAATATCTTCAATCGTAGGTCAAAAAAAGTTGGCTATCATTTGAACATAGCGCAGAGAGTTCAACAGCGACGTTCTCGTCATTTTCGAAAAAAAAAGATACACCACCGACCGGTTCGCAGGGTGCACCAAACTGCCACCCGTTGTGGATGCAATGCCTTCTCAAGGATCACATTTGGATTCTCGGAACCCCAAATTCTGGAATTTTGTTTGTTTACGTAGCCGTCGAGTGAGAAATCGGCCTTGTCGCTGAAGAAGATTCTGCTCGATAAAACGGCATCCACTGTTAATTTTGCAGCACCCAATCGGGTGCTCAGTTGGGCGATTTTGTAGTAAGATGTAATAATTTCAATGCACTGGACGGTGCATGGTGATGGATGGATTTGACAAATGCCATCTGGCAGGGATGCGAAATTCCAACATGCAAATGAATAATCTTTTACTCGTATAACCATATTCTTTACCAACGTCTTCGAAACATGGGCTTGGGTACCCTTGGCTTATAGCTTTAAGTTCGAAGAAAAGAAATATGTTGTAACAGAACTGACATACTGCATACTCCAGACTCAAAACAATGACGAATACTTTGAACATGTATACTTTATAAATAAAAAATAAAATAATCATTACTATTATATAAAGACGAAGGATTGAAAAAAAATTGGCCGCGGTAATCTCAGCAAATCGACATCGACCTAGTCAAAAAACTGCGTATTGGATGTCTGAGATGGCTAGGACATGTAGAGCGAATGGACACCAACGCTCCGGCCCGCAGAGTCTTCGAATCTAATACCGAGGGACGACGCAGTAGAGGGAATCATCGCCATAGGTGGCGCGCACAAGTTCAAAGGGACCTCGACCAACTTGGAGTGCGCAACTGGAGGCAATTAGCCAAAGACCGAGCTAAATAGAGAGGCATGTTGGTTGAGGCCCAGGTTCACCCCGAACTGTAGCGCCGCCTAAGTAAGTAAGTAATCTCAGCAAATACGGAACCGATTAAAGTGAAATAAATTTTATAATATTCTTTATTTTCACGAAATTCACTTAGACTATATTTTTTCTTTAACTTCTTTTTTGTTCACAAGAAAATTTAAAGTTTTTATTTGTTAATAGTTATTTTATTGAAGTTGACCAACATATTCACTCCTAACTTTAAACCAACTAAATAAATTGCAAAAACATAAATCGTTGGGTGAGTTCAATATGCTTACGCAAATTTTAAGTAAGTAAATAACTATTTTAAAAACATCCATTATTTTTATTTATTTACATCGATCACTTCGATTCAATCTCAATGAGGATATTACTGCTTTGTTTATCATCATTCCGCGGTTCTCGCACTCTCTTCCCCCACATTACTACTCCTATTTTCTATGTTCAAGTGTATGTGTATCAGTATCATAGTTCCTCTTTAGATTTGTTTGCGGTCTTACTTATATTTTGTTTGCCAACTGAACCGATAAATCAGGGGGAGGAGTTTGGAGAAAGTACCTATGTGTAAAGACAAATTACACCAATTGCGTTCTGAGCAAGGAAACAACGAGCTCCCATTCCGGGATGACATCTTCAACAAACGCTTGACTCTAATCATAGACAACGTTCTTATATTGAGTGATAAGCGGCTTCATGAATTTGGACTTTCATAACTAAAAAGGATTTACCAAATAGACTTATAACACTAGTACACACGGGAAACTATGTATATACGATAAGCATAATTTAATACAGAACAAAAAATTGCTTTCAACCAAATAGAAAAGTACAGATTCGAAAAGAGGAAAGAGGCGGGTTTCCAACATAAGAAATTCGGTACACATATTTTTTTTTGGTGAAGAAAAGCATAAAAAGCGTAAAGACTTTTTTTTTCGAGAGGAGCTAATAATATTGGAAAAAAATTGTTTTATTTTTTTTTATTTGTGTAAAAAGGCCTGAAGACCTATACTCGTAACAAAAACAAATTTGAGAAAAAGTTAATAATACTATAAAAACAACAAATTTTCGATATTCTAACTTTAATTCATGTTGCTTTGCTTAATAGCTATAAACAAATGAAAAACTATATAAATTCACTGAAATGGAATTAACAAAAAAATTTTTTCAATTGCTTATTAAAATCCCCGTAAACATGGAGTACAGTTTTCAATAACTTATCCACTGGCTACTCTCATTGCAACTGCAAGTTACAGTGCACTCATTGTAATTAGGTCACTTTACTTTAAATATTTTAATCCAAATGCTGAATTGAATTTGGATTATTTTTTGGTAATTATAGCTGAAAAGGGCCTCCCCTTCAAAACTAACTCAACAGTGTTTTCCATTAAGTGTCTCCTATCTTTAAATTTGAATAAAACAAACTGTGAGTAAGATATCACTGAAATTTTTTATTTATTTAGAAAACCCATATATGCTATTATATATGGAATATAACATCATTCAAATGTCCGCCGGGGCTTCGCTGGGTGGCGCGCATCCGAAACGTCCAATTTTCCATAACTCTGGCGCATCAGGCTAAATTGGACCAATGGCATTGATTATGTTGGTTTTCAGGGCAGTGGTGGCTTGTGGTTTATTGGCATAGACCTATGACTTAAGAAAACCCCGCAAGAAGAAGTCTAACGGGGTCAAATCCTACGATCTCGGTGGCCAATTCACATCGGTTTCGCGTGAGATAATCATGTTCGGAAATATGTCGTCGGTGTCCATATCATCCAATTCGGGCCAAAGGAAACCGATAGCGCCCGCCGTTGACGGTGATGGCCTGGCCAACGTCGTTCTCAAAGAAGTATGGACCGATGATGCCGCCAGCCCAAAATCTACACCAAACAGTGACTTTCTCTGGATGCATTGCAATTTGGTGGATCTCTTGTGGATTGTTATCGTCCCATATTCGGCAATTTTATTTGTTGACGAACCCATTCATTCAGAGATAGGCCCGAAATGGCGACCGTAAAATGGGCGAAGCGCGCGAAATGTTGCACGAACAGAAGACCCAGTTTCATAAAATAATTTAATCATTTGCACATGTTGTTGAACGCTATAACTCTCCATGTTGATTTGCTAAGACAGACTAAATAAATAACAGTCAATTTGACAGATATAGCTTCAACAATATGGCCGCAATCACCTGTCAAAGTTTGGAAAACCCTATTGGAAAACCCTTTAGAACCAACAATGGGTAAGTGGAGCGCTTGGCGCGATTCATTTATTTAATTATTTCTCTTTCTTTAAAATGTTTTTAAAGCCTCTCTACACTAATTAAAAGAAAAATATTTCTTGGCCAATTTCCTATAGTGGAATTTGGAAGAACATTTTTTTTTTTATAGTATTATTAACTTCCTCTCAACAAAAATTTGTTAATGCTTTTAAGGCGTTTTTACACTAAAAACAAATTTTAGCGAATTTCTTATGTTGGAAACCATTTGCCTTTTGGTGGCCGAATTGGTCATTCCATGTTGGTCATTCATCAAGAAGATACACACATACTCCTTTCGAAAAAGCAGTTCGTTAGCAAAGGCCTTCAAAGAAGCTGTGCTTATCATTTGGGATGAAGGTACTATGAGTATTCAAGCACATCTTGATGCTGCGAATAGAGTTCTAAGGGATTTATGATCTTCGTCGAAGTTTATGGGTGGGGAGTAACAATGGTTTTTCCGGGTGATTTTCGTCAAACAATGCCAGTCATTCCTAAAGGCGGCACTCGACCCGAAGTCATCAAAGCTTGCATTAAATCATCTTCTACTTAGCAGTATGTCTAAAAACTTTATATTCAAACTAACACAAAGCAGAGCTTACTAAAAATGCCGAGTTCGCATGTCTTCTGCTAAGAATTGAATTATAAGAATTATACTCGTTCAGATGCGGAAAATAAAATTGAATTAAACAAAAAAAAAAACAAATATTTGGCGCAACAGCTCTTTAAAGTGCCAGGGCCTAGCTTCTCGCAACCACTCATGTTGTGTGCGTTATATTTTTCACACGAATGGAAGGGACATACAGTTTAATGCCGACTCCGAACGGCGATTTGAGAAGCTTTTTCGTGACAAGAATACTCTCGGATGTTTGTCAGACGCTCGCGAGAGGTGGGACCGTGATAAAACTTGTTGGTGTTTTCTGGGATTCGAACTTGGAACTTCATGCGTAGTCATCCGACACACTAACCACTTACGCCACGGCGTGTAATTAAACGAACGTTCCGAAAAAATGTATCAGAAGAACTCATTAAGTGTGTTTTTGCAGATCTGACAGCTTTATTATCAAGACCATTCCCTTAGTTCTGTGAAAGAGCTGTAGTGTCACTGAAAAATAGTTCAGTGGATGAAATAAACAACCACGTGCTCCTGACATAAAAAAACTTTAAAATCAGAGTCAGAGTCAGTATTGAGTTGTCAATACAAAGCAACTGACAATTTAGTAAATGACAATGACAGTGTCAACTACCCTCAAAAATTCTTGAATTCTCTCAACCCAGTAGGTCTTCCGCTCTACGAATTAAATATGAAAATCGGCACACAAATAATGCTTATACGGAATGTAAGTCCTCCAAACTTTTGCAATGTTAAACAAAAACATTATAAAAGCGCAAATCATTACTGGACCAGAAGCAGGGGAAGATGCCCTTATTCCTTGAACTCCAATGATACCAACCGATCTCACTTTTCAGTTTAGACGGCTGCAGTTCCATCCTGCATGACGATTAATAAGGCTTAGGGTCGGTCATTTAAATTCATTGTGGTGACAATGGCTTTCTTTCTACAGTCAGGTTTCCGCTGCCTTATCAAGTGTGAGCTCTAAGGAAAATCTGTGTTTGCTTCAAACAATAGAATAGTAAACATTAAAAAACGTTCCGGGCCTTCAAATAGATAAAAAAAAATATATATGTAGATACATATGTAGAAACTTCAACAATGCCCATTTTTCTTACAATTATTTCTGTGTATATGAACCTATTTATTACTTTGTATACGATATGCATATTTACATTTTTTCTAATATTGTAGTCAACAAAAGTCAGGGGTCTGCTAGTAAGAAATAAATACAAAAACTGATCTTTCTTCGTATACTTTGACTTATCCTCGAATTAACTTACGCGTGCATACACGTACATATGTGTATGTGTATGTACATTCCTTGCGACATCTCTCTATATAATTTTTATGAATCTTATTTAATTTGACACGCATAACAATATTCGCCGGCATTATCATAATACTATACGATACATGTCTAGCTTACATAGCTTACATAGATTAATTACTGACAGCGAAACACATAGATTATTCCAATCAAAGGGTAATCAATCTTCTTTGCCACAATCGACACAATGAGGGTTTAGGATTTACTTCGCCACCAGTTCGGGCACGTTACATTTAATCAAAAGGTTTGCTCCGTTATCCTTGTATACTTTCAGATATCAGTGACATCTCGACATGATGATGATAATGACGATGATGATAAAAGGATCTGTTTTCGAAACATCAATTGCTAAATGATGTGGATTGTGTTTGGGGATGTCCATAATGTCGATACAGGGAATGTTTAGATTGGTAATTCGAGCTTGTAAGTGAATGGGGTCTTCAATGATGGAAAATGCTTAAGTGCGGTGATATAACTGGGTTAAATTGCTTTAATGCTATGAAGCTCGGTATTTCCCCTTTCAGCGCTAGGAAGTCCAATACGTTTTATGTTTCAGATACATAAAGTACAGAAAGTATCTCTGTGAATATAAATCAATCAAATGGTTCCGAACTTTAATATTCTATATTCATGTAAGGATATATAAATAAAGTTAAGTTATATATTATATATAAACCCCCAGTCCTATGAAATATTCTCAGGGAAAAGGTAAGCTGCAGACCGTGACATGTTTCGATACCAACAGAATTTACTTCATGGTTGTCTCGTTGTTGGCTGCTGACCAACCCACTTGAGAGTTTGTTTTTGACTTCAAATTGCTGTGCAGCATCACATTTACATCCTGCCTCCTGCTGATGGTCCTCCACGTTCCCTTGGTATATAAATATAATGGAAAAAGGAAAATATTCCACACGTTTCAGGTAGGTCATTTCGCCAAGCGATGATTGTCAATTAAATGCGACGAAAACAAAAAAAAAAAAAAAACAAACTGGTAAAGCGCTTATCCCACGTCCGAGGCAGTGAATGGAAAATGGCCTGCCGCAGGAAGTTATATTTACTTTGTATTTTATCCACTTTTATGAACTTTAAACAATGCTAATGGATCGTATGGATGATGTTACGTAGTGTTACATATGGTGATATTTTGTGGGTTATGCCATCAAACAATGAATGGGCAGGTAAGTATTACATTGAATAAGAAGGGCTTCATGTGTCTGTATAAGTAGCATAAGTACAATATTTAAAGACAATAAATCTACTGTCAAGTCATTTACAGTGATAAGAAATGATACAGTACTGTAAGGAAGGAACACAATATTTTATGCAACTTTTTTTCCTGCTTATATATGCGGGCGCCTTGGCTCAGTTGAAAGTGGGTCGGACTACTTGCCGCGAGGTTCCATGTTCGAGTCCCAGAAAATACCAAAATGTTTATTCACAGTCCCATCTCTCGCGAACGTTTGACAAACATCCGACAGTATTGTTGTCACAAGAAAGCTTCTCAAAACAAATTGCCGTTGGGATACGGCACTAAGCTGTAGGTCCCTTCCATGAAAAATATTCCGCACACAACACGAGCGGTTGCGAGAATCTAGGCCCAAGCACTTGAAGAGCTGTTGCTCCGAATACTTTTTTTTCTAGATACACTTGAGCAAATATTCATACTACGGCAGATCTTGAAAAAAACCCATAAATATAAAATCGATACGCATCATCTTTTCATCGATATCAAAGTTGCCTTCGATAGCGTGTATAAGGACTAGTTATACAGAGCCATGTCTAGTCTGGGCATCCCTGCCAAGCTTGTCCGTTTGTGCTGGATGACGATGCAGAACTCTCGCTGCTCCATCAAAGTCGGAAAGAACCGTTCAATATCAGGAAGGCATTAGACAAGGTCACGCGCTACCATGCGATCTCCTTAACATAATTGTATGTATCGAATTGCACGAAACTCACAAGCTAACAAGGAGTTACAATCTCTTGCAAACTTGTACAGCTTCTCGCTTACGCTGATGACATTGACATAGTTGGCGGCCTGTGAGGCGAGGATTTTGTCAAAATCGGATGAGGATACCCTTGGTTACTTTGAGAGAAAAGTTCTTCGAGTGATCTTTGGTACCGTCTTCATAGAGTGGAGGAGAAATATAATGCGGAACTATACTACCTATATAATGACATCGACATTGTGAACTCCATGGTCTCTGTTTAGGAACAAAACACTCTGCTGACAACTGATCTGCTACTTTGTCCTTATTCCTTCTTCCTTACGAATGTGTTTTCCTTCCGATGTGCACGATATTATTGAACTTGCAGTTCTGGCCATGGCCAGAATTTTTGTAAACATTTTTCCAATAAGTTGGTTCTCTTCTTGGTTTGGTTTTGGTTTTTTTTTTTGGTTTTACTCATATTTATTATGTATCTTGGGCTTGGAAATCTAGGTGGATATTTTATACAGTCTTACGTGAAGATCGTAGAAATGTTCATG
The DNA here is from genome assembly GCA_945910035.1 of Brachypalpus laphriformis. Classification (NCBI taxonomy): domain Eukaryota; kingdom Metazoa; phylum Arthropoda; class Insecta; order Diptera; family Syrphidae; genus Brachypalpus; species Brachypalpus laphriformis. The sequence goes on from OX246754.1 coordinate 255,343,654, forward strand.
CCTTTCCCTATGTTATTGACTTTAGCCAGTTCAATTACTTCCCTTTCAAATTTCACCCGCAATACGCATCATGGTTCGAATGCATCAGTTCACTGTCAAGAACGACACGCATGTAAAATGATTTGCCAGGGTGTGTAAATTAATAAATTAGATATTTAATTTAACACAAAAAAAAAAAACATATTTTGAACTTTCTTAACATGACGGAAAACTTTAAAATGAGCTAACAAAAAGAAAATACGAGTACATAGACTTCAATACTACACTACTTCCGATCCACATGTGTGACGGCGTGTGCTCTTCAGTGCATTCATTCTCATGATGCACCTGAGACGCGGCGTCGGCGACTTAGGTTGCATATCGCACTGTCATTAGAATTCTGTGCTAGACTAATGGAAAGCGATGTCGAGCTTTGGGTTTCGGTGGGGAAATTTATTCTGTGTCTACTCTTCCCGCCTCAAATTCGAGTGTCCCCAATCGTGACCTTGTAAAATGACGGAAATTGACTTATACCTGTACCTGATACCTGTTCTTTTGATCGGTGGTGGCCGATTTAAGATTTCTGCAAATGGATTCCATTGGTAATTCGGCTACTGCTTGCACTTCGCTTGCTTGTACATACTGTTGTTGTGATCATCAGTGTGTTTTTTCGCGTGCTGATAACAGCATTAGGGATATTATCACGGTTGCGATGATGAAGAAGGTTGACAAACTGCAGGTTACTATTATGAGTTTTGTTCCTCCCTACTATTTGGCTCATGTAGTGAGTGTTGTTTAAGTGCAGCTCTTTCATCAGTTCAAGGGTTTGGATAGGAGTTCTTCGAAGGCTTTCGAGGGTGAGTCTAGTTGCACGGCGATGGCCGGAAGAGGTCTTGAGCTGGGCACTCCGTTGGGGACAAAAGATTGATTATTTACGACAATGGTAGCGTTATAGTATTGGACTATAAACGTTCCCGTTATATTAAGCGGGTCGTTGTCGACTAACATTGACTCGCTTAACTGGTTAAGAGTAGTAACCCAGGAAGTATTTCCTCAACCGTTGGGATATGCTGCCTGTTGATATCGGTGCAATTTCCTGGTCTTTGGTCTGCTTCGCAATAGATTTTATAAGCACTTCGTGTCACTAAAGTTTACAATTTCATTACTCTTACAAATGGTAAAGTAATTAAAAGTTTCACAATTTCCTTTAAGAAGCTCACACACCAGAGCGGTACGGGTACTGGTAGAAGCGCGGTAGCGGTATACCGCTTGTACGTTCACACTGGCGGCATTTTATGTGCGCTATTTACATTAACAGTTGCTTGTTTTTCAGTATGGCTGAAGCATAAATGGGAAATATGTAACCATCAAATGTCCTGATGACACAAGGTCTGTTCCTTTACTTGCAAATTCGTACAAATTTGTGTATTTTCACTAACTCAGTAAGCATTTCAAGACACATTTTCATATGCGGTACGCGGTACACGGCAGTCAACTTTGCTTATTGCGGTACAAAATTGTATCGCTGCAATACCGCAATACCGGTTGCGGTATACCCTCCCCAGTATGTGCATCTACATTAACTGCAATATGATTACGTACCGCTGTACCGCTACCGCTCCGGTGTGTGAGCTCCTTTAATCACATAAAAATCATTTTCACATTGAAGTATATTATTAAAATCAATTATGGCTAAAATAGGCTTTCTTTTTATTGGCTTAACTACTAGTCTTTTACATTCTTCTTTCTTTTGTGGTTGGTTGCTCACAATACAAATCTTGATGGTAGTATTAGAAGCTATTTTTATATTGGCAGATTCAAATGTCTCTTCCATGTTTACATAGGGTATGTTATTCTTTTCAAAGAAAACAGCTTTGGCTTTGGCCCATTGCTTTGGCACTATGATCGCTATCTCTTCTTTAAGTGCGTCTCGTCTACTCTTAGTGCTTGTAGAATATTGATTTTTAATTTCCACATTTCTTTTAAAGTTTTAATTACAATATATTATTAGTGATATTTGTAGTGCTATTTATTCTTTCTAGCGATAGCATGCTTAAAATTAATTATTATTATTATTATCTAGTATCTACATTTGAAGTTTGGCTTTTATAATTTGAAAGTCGTGATGATCCGTGATAACGGCTATACACTTCCACGCACTTGTTAGAAAATTCAATGACCTTTTATTTTTAGCTATACGGTTACGGTTGAGTTGGTTAATGATTGCGATGATTCCGTAGGATAGGTAAGGGTAAATGGGAATTACTTACATTGCTTTGGATTTTGAACTGTATTTCATCGATTATTTCTTGGTATGCTTGAGGTAAGCAGCCTCGAATTGGAATAGTCCAGTATTTGAACCTCTTAGAGGCCCGAAGATACGAAGGACCTAAAACAAGATATTAGGATTAAATATTGGCCCTATGGAAGATTTTGGCTGATTTATTTAGAATTGTAGTTGGATTATTCTCTTTGACTATTTCCCTCCTGAATCTTTCGGAAAGCTTGGTAGTTTTATTGTGATAGCCTAAACCTTTGTTCTGTGTCTCTTTCAGCTTCGATGCGTTTTCTTTTCTTGCCTTCTCGAATTGTTCGGGGCCGGTGCTAACATTTCTTCCGGAAAGTGTTTCCCATTGGTAGTGGAATGAACCAAAAAGCTGTACTCGTAGATATCTATTATAACAACCCATCTAACAACTCTTCAAACGATCTGGACACGGTCGGCTTTCAGGCACCACATAATTTCGGAGATTGTGAGTGAGTGTCGAGTGAGATCTTTTCACTTGACTGTTGATAAAATTTGAGTACGGGGGAAACTTAAAGACTTCGATTTCGAATTGATCCTGGAGCATGAAGCATATTCAAGCAGAATTGAAAGCTTTGTCAAAAGCAATGAATTTAGGTACACCGTATGCGAATAGAAGTTATCTTAACGGTTCCGTAATGCCCTCAATTGCTCTTGATTTCAAGATGCGAGTCTGGGCATACTTGGAAAATTTGTTCGATCGCCGTTGGAACTAGATTTGTATCTTCTGTGGAATAAACATCAATATGTATGTGGGTGCCGTTGCGTGAGTGGTTAGTGTGTCGGACCACTGCGCGTAAGGTTCCAAGTTCGAATCCCAGAAATCACCAAAAAATTTTTCTCACGGTTCCACCTCTCGCGAACGTCCGACAAAAATCCGAGAGTATTGTTATCAAGAGAAAGCTTCTCAAAACAAATTGCTCTTCGGATACGGCACTAAATTGTACGTCCCTGTGACAAATATTCCACACACAACACGAGTGGTTGCGATAATATAATAATAATAATAATAATTTAATGGTTAAATTGTTTTGTATGGGGAAATCATAGGTGTATGTTCACTTTATTTTACCTGACTTAACGGTAACATTTCTGCAAATCAATGCCGCAGTACCTTTCGATCGATATAAATTTCATCCGCGTCCTTTTATAACAAATACTAGAAAAACGTACGTTAAATTTCGTGTTCACGTATTAATACATAAGATTTATTTGTAGTCGATCATCGTTTTTTAGGAATTACCCGTGGTGGTGAATTATAGGGCGACCGCGAGGGTCTAAGTTTTGAATTTGTTTATCCATATCATCTTTGAGAAATACAAGAAATGGATACTATCGGGTATTTACGGTAGTAATCGTATCCATGCTATTGCAAATTTCATTATTTTCAAAATAAGGTAAAGAAAATTTAAATAACATAAAAATTAATGTCGGTGAAATCCGTGAAGGGCTATATAGAGCCATGTCTACTTTCAAAATCGCTGCCAAACTTGTTAGTCTGTGCAGAATGAAGATGGATAACGATCGCTGCTCCATCAAGGTCGGTAATAACCTCACCGAAACCTTCGATGTCAAAAAAAGTTTTAGAAAAAGTGACGCATTGTCATGTGACTTTTTAATATTGTACTTGAACGGATTGTGCGGAACTCACAAGCCAACACCAGAGAGGCACAATCTATCAAAAGTCCGTACAACTGCTTGCATACGCCGACGATACAGACATTATTGGAAAAACTCAGCGGGCTGTCACCGGTGCGTTTGCAAGCATTGAAGCAGAAGCGGCCAAAATGGGTTAAGGGATAAACGAGGGCAAAACCAAGTATATGCTGGCGGCAAGAAGGGACAATTAACACCGACGAATTGGACAGAACGTCACAGTGGGCAGCTATAACTTCGAGGTAGTAAGGGTTTTTGTCTACCTTGTCTCTGCTATAAACTCGAAAAATAACATCAGCACAGAAATCAAGCGAAGAACAACTCTTGCCAATAGCTGTTTTTTGGGCTTATAAACTAATTTAACAGTAAAGCCCTATCTCGAACAACAAAGGAGACTCTGTATAAGACTCTGATCATCCCATTCCTGCTTTACGGTGCTGAAACATGGACTTTATTGAAAGCGGATGAAGATATCCTTGATCGCTATTCCGTCCCGTTTGCGTTAACGGGATTTGGAGGAGAAGATTCAATCACAAACTATACGAGCTGTACAGCGACATCGACCTAGTCAAAAAAGTGCGTATTGGACGTCTGAGATGGCTAGGACATTTAGAGCGAATGGACACCAACGCTCCGGCCCGCAGAGTCTTCGAATCGAACCCGGAGGGACGACGCAGTAGGGGGAATCATCGCCGTAGGTGGCGCGCACAAGTTCAAGGGGACCTCGACCAAATTGGAGTGCGCAACTGGAGGCAATTAGCTAACGACCAAGCTAAATGGTTGAGGCCCAGGTTCACCCCGAACTGTAGCGCCACCTAAGTAAGTAAGTAAGTGTTGGTCCTCTCTGTGGAAATTGGCGAGTCCTGACCTGAGCACTCTGACCATTTCCTTAGTGTTCTGTTTTAAATCACTGATTTGAGGGAAAGAGAAGTTGTTGCTTTGTGCAAATGGTTGTCTGTTATCTGGTTGGGGTTGGCAATAATATCTGTGGGCGTTTTGCTGCTGTTAAAATGGTGCTCGTGGCGATGGTTGATTGGAAACCATATATTGTAGCTTGTCCAGGGATTTTTTTTCGGGGGTAGGTGAAAGGTCCGGGGATGAAAGGTTGTTTATTTTATGGATTCGTAAAATCATTAGGGCAATTTTTACGGGGGGGTTGTGGTGATGAGATATGGTTAGGGTGCCTTCTCACCATGATTGTGCCTCTGTCATGATATATGCCCTTGATTTCCAACTAGAGGCACAAATGAAGTGCTAGGCATCTGAAAATATTCTCCCAATTGAGTGGAGTGTTGTAGGACTCCAGGACAACGTCGGCGTTTCCAATGATCTTGTTTCGGATTACGTTTAAAATATTCGTTCAACCCCTTCCTTCCAGGAGCTGAACTCTTATGTCTCGGTATTATGTAGCGATTAGCTGATCAACACCGGGATAGAAATCAGCATTCGGGTTTAAGGTACTGTGTATGATCTCTCTCCCTGGACCCTTGAGAGTTCGGCAAACTGTAGACGAAATAAAACTATCCACATCAGGGTTCCCCTTACTTCCTGTGTAACATCCAGATGCGAGACACTAGACACAAAAGAGTTATTTGGGTTCCCACCCGTAGAGGTTAAACTTTTGTGCTTGTGGTCGGATTTGAAAGTAAAACTGGGTTAATATTGATAAGGAAGTTGAGGAGGTTGCTGTGTGTAGACGCTCCTAAACGTAGATCGGGCATGATAATGTATACTTAAATTAATTTATTGGGTTGTTTTTTTCTTTAAAGAGGTTAAAAATGGCCACACAATATTCTAATATGCGCTTTGATCAAAAATATTTTCTCTTTTGTACAGTGGAATTATATTTAATGCTCTTAGTTTACCTTTCTTTAATGTGATTAATTTTCAATTATTCTAGATTTTAGTTCTTAATATTTCATTTTAAATTTCTAATTTTAATTTTTTGTTTTTACTTTTCTTTCTAATTTTATTCTATATTCGCAATTTTTTATTTCTAAAATTTCTCCCCCGACTTTAACTTTATTGGTTTATCTTTCATTTTTCTTAGTTAGAAGTTTCCCTTGTCATTTATAATTGACAGATAAATTTTTTCCAATAATTCTTTTGATTGATTTAGTATTACGAAATTCAGAGTTTTCTAGTAGATCTGATAGTTTTTGTTGATAAATTTCTTTCACTTACCTACTTATAATACTAGGGCGAATATCTGCATCATTCTGTTGAGTGACAGTAGTCTCATGTCCTCAACTGCGAACCTTTCAAATGGTTATTAGGGGATAATTTTAGTAGTTTCTCCAACCTCCGGTTCTCCCAGGCACTTAAAGTTATTTTGTCACAGATTTTTCGGATATATTTTTTGTTTGTTTTAAAAACCGATCTCGCGAGCGTCTGACAAACATCCGAGAGTATTGCTGTCACGAAAAAGCTTCTCAAATCGCCGTTCGGATCCGGCACTAAACTGTAGGTCCCTTCCATTCGTGTGAAAAGTATAACGCACACAACATGAGTGGTTGCGAGAAGCTAGGCCCTGGCACTTTAAAGAGCTGTTGCGCCAAATATTTGTATTTTTATTTTTTTTTTTTAAACCGATTTCACTGATAAACGCGTGGACCCTGGCTTTAGGCACACTTTCCTATGTTAGTTATTCTCGTACCACTTACGGACTTTCGAATTCAACACGTTGCCGTACCACTTGTGTTTTATACCTCATATATTGTACCACTTGGGGACTTCGTACGCGGTATACTTCACTGTACTACCTGGGGACCTTATACATGATGTTCGTTTCCATACTACTTAGGGACTTCTTTTGCACGTTAACGCTTTGACATACTATTGCCAGGGTCCCTGCTCGGGCGCAAATTACTAAATTAGATATTTAATTAAAAAAAAAAATTATTTTTACTTATTAGCATGATGGATAACTTAAAATTGAGCTAACAAAAAGAAAGTACATAAACGCATTGCAATTGACGTCCTTGGGCCACTACCATGTACGGAAAATGGAACAGCAATATAGTCGTCATAATGGATTACTTTTCTAAGTGTTTCTGCCCGACCAAACTAGTGTGGCGATTGTGGATAGGCTGGTGGAATCCGTTTTTTGTAGATTCGGTGTACAACATTTATACCATTATCCACTCTGATCAGGGCCGAAATTTTGAAGCGAAAATCTTCAGAAGGACTCTGGAGCGGCTAGGAATGCGGAAAACTCGGACGATCTTCTTGCATCCTCACTCCGATGGAATGTTCGAGCGTTTCAATCGGACCTTGCTGAATTATTTAGCCAATTTTGTGGACAAGAACCAACAGAATTGGGAGGAAAACCTACCCCTAGCCCTTCTGGTTTATAGGTCATCGGTCCACAAATCCACGAGTTTCTCACTGCCTCTAATCTTCCTGGGAAGAGAACTGCGCTTGCCACTAGACTTGAAGTATGGAACACCTACAGACCTCTCTTCATCTCCACCGGAATATATTCGGAATCTGTTTGCAAAAATGGAACGGGCTTGTGAAACAGTACGTAGAAATCTACAACTTACCTTGGAAAGGACCAATGCCAGGTTACAATCTTCGAACAAATCTCCTATCATTCCGAGTTGGAGAAGAAGTATGGCTATACAATCCCCAAAGGCGAAGAGGACTAAGCCCCAAGCTGCATAGCGAATGGGAAGGACCTGCTAACGTCATTGATAAGATATCGTCGTTAAAATACATGTGCCAGGCAATAGAATCGAAAAAGTTGTGCAAGCGCGTCAACGGATTGGTCCCCTTTGTAACATGACAAGACCCAAAATGGAACCTTGAGTCCTTATTGAATTATTAAATCTGTGTCTCAATACCCACTTGATAGTATTCAATAAACAAATAACACATTGAAAAGAAAACTCGATGAATAGGTCCATCATAAGTAGGATATCGTTAAAAACAAAAAAAAAATGCAATAATAAAATAATAATAATAAAAAAATTAATATATACAAATGAAAATAGAAAAACATTAAAAATCTACAGTATATGTATATAGCTAGGTATATCTATATACGTACCAGCACCAGAAATCTGCTAATTGATTTTGGTATGAAACAGATTTTTTTCATTACATAATAATTTTTTGATGACGCCAGGCAACAGCAGTGGTTGCGACAACGATGTTGGCGTCGACTGTAATGATGATGATGACTGCAAGGTCTGTCAAAATATTATACCATTAAAAATAAAACAGAAAAATAAAGAAAAAAAAAAGTTATAGGACACGTTGCACATGCAAATGACAGCTGAATGCAAAGTACGTTCCAGTCCCCCCTTATGAACACTTTATTATCATATTGCCATTTCGCCACGTCATCAAAATTCAGTCTGTCCGGAAAATATACGCTCCGTCATAGTTAAGTGCCTAGGCAAATTGAAAGTAAATAAATAAAGCTTTTCCATGGAAAATTCTCTTTTTCTCTGACTGGGTGGACAGTGTTTTTTTCTTTTAACGAATGTTTCAAATAGATTTAATTTATTTTTAATAATATAAATACTACCACTGGTAGTTTCTTCACCGACCGATTGACGACTAAGGTTTTGCATATTAAAATAGGTGGAAGCGTTTTTATGAACTTTATAACTTTCTAGCTGGTTATAAATGCTTTGCTGGGTCTTTTAATATGCAACTTCATGTGCACTTTATTAGAGCACTATCAGTTTTCTGAAAGAAAAAGCATTTTCGTCTTATGTGTCCTACCAACATTTATCTGCACCAAATGCTATATCCTTATTCTCCCCCCGATTTAGCATTTATACTCGTACCTGCAACTTCTTCAAATTTCTTACCTTAAATTTAAAAAAATGCAGAACTCCATTGTACGCCAGTAATACACATACATACTCGTATGTATGTACGTAGATAATAAAAAAAAAAAATAAAAATAAACAAATCCCTTAATTATCTACTTAAAGCGCTACCGACTCTTGGAGAGTCTCTGCCTGAACCACGGCTATCTTTCATCCTCTGCGGTCCCGAGCACATGGCTTCCAGTTGTGAAGACCAAGTTTTTTAGCATCCACGATAGATTGGTCTTTATACCGGAGGATCGGTCTTTTTCGGTGTCCCGAACCTGGAGCCTGAGATTCAAAGATTCCCTTGGCTGGAGCATTGTTGTCCATTCGGTGGATGTAGCAGAGACAATATAGTCGACGTGTCTTGGCTTTTTGAACTACATCCACATCCTAGTACAACTCATAGAATTCGCGGTTATATCTTCTCCTCCATTCGCCCTCCTCGCATATGGGACCTAATATCCGACTAAGTATTTTTCGCTCAAAGATTTTTCTAATTTGATAGATACTTTTATTTCATATACAAATTTTTTTCAAAAGTACTCAATATTTGCTCTGATTTCTTACTTATCGTCTAGCACTCGGTGCCATAAAGCAAGACTGGTAAGATGAGCGTTCTATAGAGCATTAATTTGGTCCGTAGTTTCCAAACCGAAGTAGAAGCGGTTTGCTATAGTCATTCTTCGTCGGATCTCCACGAGGGTGTCATTTGCCCTACGCACTATCTGCTCCAGTACAATATTGAAGAAGTCACATGACAGCGAATCTCCTGGCCGGAATCCGGTCCATGTTTGGAAGAGTTCGGAAGAGCTGCTTCCAAGTTGAACAGAGCATCGGTTCAGACATTTCAAAGTTAAATGCGTCCTTATGTATGAAGACAACATAAGGAATAGTACTGTTCACTTTTTTCAGAGCACATACTACAAAATACAATGAATATCACCCAATTTAGTTTCACCTACTGATGGGTTATTATGGCGTGGGGAGTGAAAGAATACCGTATTGCTGTCAGTGTTGCATAAGTGCGGGAAACATGCTAACAACATTTTTCAATTACTAAAACCGCTCGGGATATCAAAAATATTTGTGGACCATGCTATAAATCGATTTGTTTAACGTCTCAATTAGAGAGGGACCAAAGAATGATCGTTCTCGCATTGCGCGTACGCACGCGGTTGTAAAAGCTCTCCGCGAGCGAATTCAAAGAAATCCCCTTCACGTGAGCTGGATATATTCACCAGATCCATGTCAAGGCTCATTCGGGATAATCTCAATATGAAAGCCTTTAGTCGGTCAACTGGACATCTATTGAAGCTTAATTAAAAAAAAAAATAGGCTTGAAAGATGCGAAAATATTCTTTTTACGATAGAAAGGATTTTCACTATCGAGGAAGTTTTTAATAAACAAAACGATAAAATGTATGCATCTGAAAAAGCAAAAAATACATTTCCTAGGGTTCAACGCGGTCATTATCCTGCTTCGGTAATGATTTAATGGGGAGTATCCCATCCAGGTGTTACTCCTCTCTATTTTTATGAATAAGGAGCGAAAACTGAGACAAAGGTGTACCCAGAAGATCTCCTAGAAGGTTTCGCATGACGCATACCCTTTTTAATGGAGCAAAATAGGTTTTTGAACAAAGCTGTGCTCCAGCATATAAAGCCAAAATAACTCAGCAGTGGCGTAGAATCAACATTCCTGCTTTTATTGCACTCGACGATTGGCCTTCAGTAAGCCCAGATTTGAATGCTCTGGATTATTATTTTTTGGTCAGAGAGAGACCCCACGGGAATTTAGAGAGCCTCAAAAGTACTTTAACCACAGCAGCGCTGTCTAAACCCCTGGGAACCGTACATGCTGCTGTACTTTAGGGGCCACACCGTTTGAGGACCTGTGTTAATCCAAAACGTACATACATACATATTGGGCGCAATAGACTACGAAGGGCCTAGGCCTAGCTTATCGCAACCATTCGTGCTGTGTGCTCGACCTGGACCTGCAGTTTTGTGCCGTATCCGAAGGGCATTTTTGGTTTTAAGAAGCTTTCTCGTGACAATACTCTCGGATGTTTGTTAAACGTTTGCGAGAGGTGGGCTGTGAAAAAACAACGTGTTGGTGTTTTCTGGGATTCGAACATTGAACCTCACGGGCAGTGGCCAGACACACTAACTACTGTGCCACGGCCAACAAGACGTGGTCACTTCGAGTAAATTGCCGTATTTTAAATACTTAGACACCAAATAAATTTTATAAATACTAATCCAAGATGTTGTGTTGTTTAATTTTTATAATGCTTTGCACTGGTAACAGAACTTATGGCAGGACTAGCTACATACATACATGCATGTATATTGTTCGGTGTATTATGGTATAAAAAAATATTTTGTAGATTGGAAGCATAAATTATATTTTAAATATTAGCTAAGCGCTAAGTTAATTTCTCGGCCATTTTAAATACAAAAGTTAGGTCATCCATTAAAGCTAAAATTTCTTAGATTTGAATTAGAATCTCTGAAGCATCAGATCACAAAATTGCGTTATTATTATCAACTCAAGATAACAGGTTTCGGGTTTAAGAAAAAATAAAGTACACAACTGGTTCGCACGTAAACGGTCCCACAATAATGGTAGGTGCTCTTCGCGAATGTTGCTCATTTGAAATTTAGGCGAAATCGTCAAAGTACATCTGCGTTGCTTACATAACAAATATTTAAAAAAAAAATATGTGTACCATGTCCTTGCACATGTGTAAAATTGGTTAGATATTGATTTGGAGCAAAATTGGTTGATAAAAGGGAGAAAAATATCCAATTTTCGGATATCCGTTTTCAAATCTTAGTAAAGTACCATTAACTTTGACGTAAGAATGAATATTCCGACTTTTCTTCGAATTATGACCTCACATATTTAAAGTATCTGTGAGGAAGGGGTATCTATTTAGTTGCACGTACATACACAGATACAGAGAGAAATAGAACTGCCAGACCTACTTTATATAATACAAATTAAGTAAAATATGAAAGTAATATAGTTATAACTGCATGTAAAAATAAAGTGTTCACCAATTTCCTTCGAATATTACATTAAATTCACGTTTGAGATATGACATTTCTCGAGACAATGTAAGGAGTTAAGGTATGAAGAACATTTAAAAAAAGTTGTTTGCGATTAATTATTATGCAGAAATTATCCTGGATCTTTCTACCACGAAATCTGTTGAAGACGTGGTCGGAATATTAACTCGTTCGTTCGAAATACTCTGTAGCTTAATCGAAAGAAATCGTAAAGTAGTGGAACACAAAAATTGAAGAACTTATTTGCAGCCTTTAATGGAGTTGCGAGGGGTCTATCTATCTTTAAATTACAAGTAAACGGGAAGAGTGTACAATTCTTTAAGTTGGAGATTTTATACGTGAGGAGCTTATGGAGACATTTTTGCTAAATAATCAAATCAACCACTGAAGTGTCTGTCTAAGGAATATCCCTTCTTTTGGAAGACAACATTTTAAGAGAAAAAAAAAATTGAAAAAATGTATTCAGGTATTCAAATCCCCAACGACCTATAAGGAAGATACCCACACGAGCTACTAAAACTGCTACACTCTATTCTATCGTATCTCTACTGCAACAACATTGCGGCTAATGCGTTTTTAAGCAGGCTGATGGAAGCGATATAACGGTCACTAGAACCGTACAGTCCCACTTTTATTTCATCTCTATCCGAATCTCTCCGTCATCTGTTGCGTAAATATCCTATCATTGCTGGCTTCATCTAGGTTGCTAAGATTTTTTAAACTTTTATTAGAGCGAGTCGACCAACACTTGATAACTTGCGGAGGGTAGGTAGGTAGGTAGAAGTGGCGGTTCTGTAAAAACAGAGACCCAATTAGCACAGTTGTGCCGTTTTGATACCACGACTCATGCGACCTTGGATATTGATGTGCGTTGGTGAGGAAAATCTAGAGCCAGCCTGTGGAGTTTAAGAAGAGTGTAAGCTCATTTATGTTCTTACCCGAGATTTCTTCAAGTGAATTGTAGAAGGGTTTGCCTAATGCTTGATGTCTAGCCCTAGCTAGTGCTGGACAATTGCACATGTAGTGGATAATTGTTTCTTTTTCGGTGGCTATGTTGCAACTACGGCAGTGTGTATTATATGGGATACCTAGTTTGGCTGCATGCTCTCCTACCGGCCAGTGTCCCGTGTTTATCGCGATTACACGGGCAATGTCTTTGCGCGTTCTGTTCAAAAGGGCGGTTGTTTTGGTCTTGTTGTAGTTAGGCCACATCTTTCTGGATATAACGCAGTTCGTTAACCTGGACCATTTAAGGTTAGCTTTTCTAAGAAAGATTGAGGAGATGTTTGCCTTAATTGCTCCGAGCGGGGTGTGAACAAGTTCAGCAAGTGAGCATTGAAGGGCTGAGCCTCGCCTGGCCAGTTCGTCAGTATGTTCGTTGCCATCAACGTTGCTGTGGCCTGGAGCCCAGACTAGAGTCACCATGCATTGGCCATCTAGCGAGGCCAGCTCCTGTCGGCATTCTAGTACTAGTTTTGAGGAAATAGTTTCCGAGGCAATGGCTTTGATAGCAGCTTGGCTATCGATTAAAATAGCGATTCTCTGCCTTGGTAGTGTATTTGTGTGTGACTTGATTGGCGACAGGCTTCGCGAATGGCGAGTACTTCTACTTGAAAGACGCTGGCAGCGTCCGGGAGTCGGTACGACCATGCGATGTTCAGGGACTCCGAGAAAACACCCGCACCAGCCCCACAGTCCATTTTTGACCCATCGGTGTAGACTGTTAGATCGAAGCCACTGGTCGCCTGTCCATCTTGCCAATCTTTTCTTGTAGGGAATTGTACATCGAAACGCTTTGTGAAGTTCAATGTGGGGATGATGTAGTCTGTTGGAGTCGATACGAGTTCTCCTGGTAGAGAATCTAGGATATTGCTGTGTCCATAGGCTTTCGCAGTCCAACACTTGGACTCTCTGAGTCTGATTGCGCTGTGCGCTGAGATGTTTGTGATATGTAGATCTAGGGGTAAAAGGTGTAGCAGGACTGTTAGAGCGTCTGACGGAGTTAACCGTAGGGCGCCTGTGGTGCCTATGCATGCTGCTCTTTGCACCTTATTTAGTTTGGTTATGTTATAGGCTTTTTTAAGGACCGGCCACCATACTATCGACCCATAGGTAAGGATTGGGCGTACGACGGCTGTGTACATCCACAGGGTCAATTTTGGTTGCAGGCCCCATCTTTTGCCGAAGGTTCTGTTGCAGGCATAGAAGGCTATACATGCTTTTTTTACTCGTTCGTCTATGTTTGGTTCCCTGTTAAGTTTAGGGTCTAGAATAACTCCTAAGTACTTAGCGCTGGAAGATAAGGAGAGTATCTGACCGTTTAATCGAGGAAGATTGAAGTCGGGTATTTTGGTTTTTGTGGTGAAAAGCATCAGTTCAGTTTTATTTGGGTTGACTCCAGGTCCGCACTTTCTGGCCCATGCGGTAACTTTACTTAGAGCACTCTCCATGATCTCACTTATCACGGGAGGGAAAAGTCCCGACACTAAAATCACCATGTCGTCCGCATACCCAACTACTTTAATTCTTTCTCTGTCTAAGCATAAAAGGATTTTATTCATGACTATTAGCCATAGTAGAGGTGAGATGACTCCACCTTGGGGCGTTCCTCTACTGGCAAATTTGGTTATGGTGCTGTTTCCTAGAAATGCCTGAATAGTTCTAGTGCTGAGCATAGAGACTATCCATTGACTTAGGTAGGTTTCTATGCCCAGCTCCGTGATGGACTCTAGAATTACTTCAGTGTGTACATTGTTAAAATCTCCTTCTATGTCTAGAAAGGTAGCTAAAGTGTATTCCTTATACTGTAGGGATTTTTCTATTGTTCGCACTACTTCATGAAGAGCTGTTTCTGTTTCTCTATCTCACAGATGGTTGTCTAGAAGGCGTTCGAGGGTCTTCAAAACGAAGGAGGTCAGACTGATTGGTCTGAAATCTTTCGCGTTCTCATGTCCGCGCCTCCCCACCTTCGGAATGAAAACCACTCTCACCCGTCTCCATGAGTGGGGTACATGGTTATTTAGGATGCAGCTCCTGAAAATCGGCACGAGCCATGGGATTGCTACCTCTTGCATTTTTTGTAGCATAATGGGCAGAATGCCATCTGGGCCTGGCGATTTATAAGGGGCGAAGCTGCGAATGGCCCAGGAGACTTTTTCTTCGGTAATAATGGGTATTATGTGTTCCCAGGAGTGCAGGCATTGCGAACTGTTAGGCTCAGTGTAGCTGTCTTTACATCCGGGAAAGTGGGTGTGTATTAAGATCTTTAAGGATTCTGCAGTTGACTCCGTCTACTTACCATCGGACCTTTTCAGGAGGGATGGATTGGAATGATCCTTTGATAGATTCTTGCTGAGTCTAGCGGAGTCTTTGAGGGTATCAATTGATTGGCAATGCTCTATCCAGGACCGTTTCTTGGCCATTCTGATAGCTTTTTTGTATATTTTAAGGCTGTCCGTGTAAGGCTGCCAGTATTTGCATTTGTAGCAGATATTGAAGGTCTCTCTAGTCAGTTTCCTGAGGTTAGAGAGTTCTTCGTTCTACCACGGAGGGAAGGTTTTTTTGTTGTATTTGACCGGACACGCAACTTTAAAAGCATTATTAAAGGCTTTTTCGAAAGTCTTTACTTTTGTGTCTAGTTCTGCAGTGGAGGTTATTAAAGCGTTTGGAGTTCTACGCAGCTTGGATCTAACGACTTGACTAAACTTTATCCAGTCGGTTCTTTTGGGGTTTCTGTAGGGTTTGGGAGTCTCGATCTCGAGGTCTACATTGAAAAGGATCCAATTATGGTCTGAAAAAGACTTCAGATTGGATACTCTCCAGTTCTCGACTTTCATATTACTACTGTTATTAGAGAGTGTAACGTCTATGACATCTTCCCAGCCGTTGAAATTTTCCGTACTCGGAAAAATAAAGGTTGGAGAGTTGCCTTTGTTACATACTGAGAGGTTATTTGCAAGGATATATTCGAACAAGGACTCACCTCGCTCGTTGCTTTCGGAACTGCCCCATAGCACGTGCCTGGCATTGTAGGTTGGTCTTTGTTGTGGAGATAGCCGTAACCATGTCTTGAAATTCTTCTGGCGGTGATTGGCGGTCGTGTGCCATGTAGGCAGAGGAGATGTATAGGTCTGCACTACCTGCGTTCTCTATTTTGACCGTAGTGAAATCGGACGAGCTAAAATTTGGACATATAAAGGCTTTAATATGCTTTTTAGCTAGAATGCAGGTTCTTGGCTTACCATGATTTATGTTATTCCGTTTGTGAAAAAGGTTGTATTGGTTGTCATTGAGGCCCTTAATGTCAGAGCCGTTTACCCAGGGTTCTTGGACAATGCTGATGTCAATGTTTTCCTCCTTTAGAAAACCCACCAGATTATCTGTAGCACTAATCGAGTGGTGCAGATTAATCTGGATGACTTTCAGCATTGGTATTATCAGTATTATTTGTGGTTTGGGATGTAGTTTCAATCTTCATGTCCTCCAACAACTCATCGGAAAATTTTTACTTTGGCATGCCTGATGCCGAAGCGGAGTTTGCATCTATTCTTCTCAATGGAGACGGCACTGTCTTCATTAATAAGAAGAAGGAAGGAGAGGGTATTGTCGTGGGGTTCCTCAACCTTGATAACTTTCCAGTCATCCATGGGAATCGTAGGGTTATGCAGCTTCAGGCAATTTAGTAATAGGTTGTCGTTAATGGGCATGTTAGGGAGCCAAATGCGGATTCTCGGTCTCCTCGGAATCTCTCTGGCCAGGATCAGCTTGAGCCTCAAGCCGTCCCATGCGTCACGGATCTTGTGAACGCCGCTTAGGAATTCCTTAGAGAAGGCTTCCTCGCATTTAATGACCCTGCACCCTCGTATGATCTCAGCTGAGTCGAAGCAGGGCAGCGGTCCTCCTTGGTTATTAATAAGATGGTCCATGGCCATCTGGGATAGTTTGACCTCGATGGCTCCCCAGACTTCAGTCACTGCCTTGCTGTCGGTAGAGAGCTCGTCTACCAGGGCGACTTGGAGGTCGTCTCTGACAACCTCACTGACAGTTCGTGTCGCTTGGAAAGCCGAGGAGGTAGAAGGTTCATTGGGGTTGGGTGTTGACAGCTTAGGGACTTTGATCCTTTGGGAATCGGACTTCATTTCCTCTTGGAATCGGTTGCGCTTTGCTGCATCACTTTTGGAAGGTTGTGGGGTATTGCGGTAGTTGATGTACTCATCAATAACCTTCTGGAATTTAACTTTATCGGCCAGGTCCCGTTCGGAAGCCGTGCCGTCCACCTCCTTCTTAGTAATCTTACTCAGAATGAAGATGGCACGCTGGTACGCGCTTTTCCTACGGTTGCTGGCCGACTTGTGAGAGTAGGGTGCTTCGCGCTTATGGGCACTAAGTCGAGTGTCCAACGCTGTGGTTGTAGTGGTTGTTAAAGGTTTGGGGAGCGTCTCGCTCTCCGCCGTCTTTTCCTGGCTGGAAGCGAGCAGTTCGTCTTCCGATGAAGTGCCAGGAAATTCATTTTTTTTATTTTTTTTTGTTGTATTTTTATTTTCATTTTGTTTTTGTTCATTTTAAATTTTCGGATTTTGGACCCACGAGTAATACGGAATTACGGTCAGTCCCGACAGCGCCGTAGTATCGGGATAAGGCAAAATACGACGGACCCCGCCTGTGCGTCCGAAGGAGCTCGTTAGAGACTGGTTTAACCCCCAGCCTTGCATTCTTGGGCACGGCTTCGTGCATTAAGCGCTCACTCCACCACTGAAATCAGGTACCTCGATCCGATGACCAAAAAGCATAAATAGAAAATTAAGCTATTGAGGAGCTAAGAATTCTCTTTAATGCCTCCTGGTCTTGGCTAACCCCATCTTGACATCGTACAAGACTGCTGTGGTGGTTATTTCCGGCTGGCACCCACGTGGAGGGTTTGGATGAGGATTTTTGCCAGCCATATATATAACTTGCGGAACATTTACCCAATATTTTTCCTTCGTCAGTTGCCAAGGATTAGAAAGTATGCTCTAAAACCAACAATATGTTAACAATTTAAATGTAAAGAGAACGTTTTTTTTTTTAAGTAAAAAAGAAGTCTAAAAACTCAGAGCACTCAGACTCATTGTGGTCCATTGTTCTACTAAACTTCGAAAAACTTCGACGATATTCACATCCCCTTTATTATGTATTTGGTTTCTATTCCCTACTGGAGCATTAATCTGCATGCATGGGTTGACGAGCAAACACATTATACACTGCACTATTGCGTACGGAGACAGAAATACATTAATGCCCGTACTATAGCATAGGTGAACCCCACAGGTGGATCAGTAGAAATGCAATGAAGTGGGAGGGTTATGATCGCTTGTTTTCAGATTATAACCTCGCCGAAATAGGAAGAAGAAGAGTGAGCTGATGAACTTGCAAGGCGGGGATCTATTCTTGTACCGTTTAAAAGGGAAGCATGTTTACGCACTTTTTGTCCAACAACAACCCGTACTATACCAGACGGAGAACATGGATGAGAAAAAAACGCCAAGTGGGACGAGTACATATGGTATGACCATATGCATGATGCATCACCATTCTTGCTTTTAGGCGCACTTTATTCTTTACAGCTTACAATTTAATAGATAGTGGGCCCAACTGACGGTCTTACGTGAAACACATCCGTTCGACGAAAGCAGTATCTTAACAATAACATGCAATTGAAGATTTCACTTTGTAACATCGCCTTGCAGTCATTTTTAGAAATAACTCAGTTTTCGGGCTCAAGACCCCTTTCGTAAATCAACCGTAAAACTAATGAACAAACACATACGCATTATATACGGGCTAATGATGAACTGGCATTATTACAACGGTCGTACTTAGAACATGATATCAATATAAGTAATCCCACCAAAATTTCTTAAAAGAAAATCTTAGGCAGTAAAATTTAAAATGATTATATCGAACACAATTGACCCCCTAATGGGATCCCCATGTGCTAACATCGTTATTGACACACTTAATCCCAAGGTATTACGAGGTCATTCATACAATTCACCTGTCGCCCACAGCTTGTCTGATTGATGTATCTTATAGCACAGATGGAATTTATGTTCACCTCGATTTTAAAGCGCTCCCCACACACACCCACTCAATTAAATAAAATCAATTGCCAAAAAATAAAAATAAAAAAGTAAAAACTAGGCTACCCAGGAAGTCGTGTATACCTCGCCCAAACATCACCCAGGACACAAGAAAAACATCATGTGCGAGTAATAAATTTTATTTGAACGAACTTGTCCCTAAAGTAATTTTTCTTTTTACTCAATTCTGTTTTCTTAATTTAATTTGTTCCCAAACAAGCGTGTACAGATACACTTTTCCACGTCATTGGTTTAAGGATCAACCGGCACACTCTTCGGGAAAAAAGAATAAAAAAAAAAAAAAAACTTAAACTCTGTAAAGTCGTCATCCTCGTCGCCTCGAATAAGTTCACATTTTAAAGAAAATACATTCCAATGGCAGTACAGTCCTAGGAGGTGCCTACATAGTACACACATACTGCCCGTTTGATGGGATCATCTGTTTGTTTGAAAGTGGATTGAAGTGAAAAGGACATAGGATTCTATTGGCTACCAATTAGGTGGAGAGTTTTTCTCCACAGGAATGGACAGTTACAGAATGTATTCCTTATATTAAAGTAGGAAAGGTTAATGGATGAGCTTAAAGCAAGTGGGGATGGGACATATTTTTTAAAAAGTTTTAGATATTCATATGTAGATACGTATGTATCTTTCTATAGTATTATGTTCATAGCCTTAAAAAAAAGTAAGGTTTCTGTTTAAATTACCTTCCCACGAATCTTGAGATGAGATTCAACTTATGACGGATGAGGATAACTCCTTTATAATGGACTAAAAATCGATTTTCTTTCAATCTTTAGAATTTAGTTAACTTTCTACTAAATCTGGTAGAAACCCTTGCTCGCGTTGCTTCACGAAGTTCTTAGAAAACCTTTGTGAACTATAATATTGGAAAAAAATATTTAAATATGCTTATCGTATCCCTAATAATGAATTTCACAGAAATAATTGTAAGCAAAAAAGGGATTGTAGAAGTGTTTACATATGCATGACGTATGTATATATATTAATTTTATTTATTTTAATGCTTCGGGAATACTCGACATTGATGTATGCAGGAAAACATCTACTGAAAATGGAAGAATATGGCACAACATAATTATTATTTATTTCGTTTGTACATACGATTACTACATTTACTACACCATTTTCACTATGGATATTGGGGATTAAGCTCACCACAGGGTCCATGGATCGGTATCGAACTCTTATAATTGAATCGACCTCATTAGGTTGAATTTTCGTTGCGCACGTTTGTTAGACCTCTTTTCGAAATTCAGTGGTCAACATTTAACATGTTGGTGAAAAACTCGTGCAATAGATTTTTGTCCTGGAAAAAGCTCAGCGATGATTTCCAACCACTGTGGATTACATGTCATGTGGTGCGTTTTGGAGAGAATTATGCAAAGCAAAGTGAAAGCTTCTCTACAAAACGATCCCAAGTCAATCTGGTTTACAACTTTTTTTTTATTGTTTGAAGATTGGTGATTGAATTTAAATTGAATTAAAAAGTATGAAAAAGTTGTGATTAAATTTGGAAAATACTACTGAATCACTTAAGTTGAATGAGAAAGCTCTTATCTGCGCCATCTGAAATTTGTAGCGCAAAATAAACATCCCAACTCAGTTTTGACTGAGAAAAAAGCTAAAGCGGTTTCAAGTTACTTTTTGTTGTTGTACTCCGTGTTAAATCTTACTTCACTGAGAAGCAACGTCTCACCAAAACGCACCAATAGTTATGTATAAAAACAAAATCTGGGCGATCACGTTTTCTGACATATATACGTATGTCATTCCATCTTGAGTTTTTTCATGCAAATATCTCGGCGATCCAGCGAACATAATATGATTATACAATACACATTAAATATTATAATAATAATATTCGGCGCAACAGTTCATCAAGTGCCTAGGCCTGGCTTCTCGCAACTACTCGCGTTGTGTGCATTAAATTTTTCGCACGAATGGAAGGGACCTACCGTTTTGGGCCATATCCGAAGGGCATTTTTGAAAAAAAAAAACCTTCTGTGTTTTTCATCCGTTTATTGTACTTAAACCACTAGCCAGCACATGGTCAAATGTTTGCACACTACTAATGGAACGCAGTATTTAGAACAGGGAAATTGGTTCACTTGAGCACATTCTCATAACAAAGAAAACAAAGACACTAGCGGAAAAAATGATCCTTTTTTATCCTCGCTTTCCAGATAAGAATCACATGGAGCCAGAGCTCTGCAATTTTTCCTAATAAGATTGTGAAGTAACTTAGCAATTTTCTTTTTTTTTAGAACTTTTCAAACAATATTGCCATATATGAGTGCTGAATTTTGATAAACTAACACCAATTCGGTTGGTCTGTGGCCCAGCGAGCCGCAACCGTAAAACAAACTATTGCTCCGAAACGGAAACAATCGCCTCGGATAAGGACGGATAATTTGTTGACGACCTTTGGCTATCGGACACGGACAACGATCGGATTCTGGAACGTTAAGACCCTCCTGCACTCACTCAAGGAAGGACCTTATAACGCCAGATTCCTCCAATAAGAACGCGAATTCGCACGGTATAAAATCGACATCTTAGAGCTGAGCGAGACAAGATGGTACAATGCTGGGGAATACATCTCCCCAACAAAAAGCACTGATACCACTCCAAGAGTTTAAAGCGAGATTTCCTCTCGCAAAAACAAATAAATCGACGAAAAAGTTGTGTGGACCATCGGGAGAACGGCTGGAGGTAACGGAAATAATGCACTGTGATCTGAAATATGGACAACGTCACTGTAAATCAGCTTTGTATATTGTGAAGAATTTAAAATCTCCACTTTTAAGTTTAAAATCTTGTCAAAATTTGCAAATTATACAACGTATTAATGCACTAAACACCATTACCGTTAAGAAGCAAAAGTCTAGGGTGCAAATAGAAAGGGAATATCCGAAGTTGTTCGGCAAACTCGGTTGTCTAGAAGCCGAGTACGAAATTCAATTGAAACCAAACGCGAAAGCACATGCAATCTTCACCGCCAGACGGGTGCCTATACCTTTAAAGGCTAAACTCAGGGAAAAATTGGACGAAATGTTGCATTTAGGAGTGATCAGGCGTGTAGACGAACCGACGGATTGGTGCGCTCCGATGGTGATTGTGCGGAAGCCCGACGGTGACATACGCCCTTGTGTCGACCTAGCAAAGCTGAATATGGCTATTCAACGGGGTGTCCATCCAATGCCGGTGGCGGATCATTCATTGGCTCAATTGGAAGGTGCAAAATACTACACGAAGTTAGACGCAAAATATGGATTCTGGCAGGTAAAGCTATCACTTAAATCACAGCCACTTACAACCTTTCTCACACCGTTCGGGAGATTTTGTTTTCTCAGGCTGCCGTTTGGCATTTGTACAGCTCCGGAATTGTTTCAAAAACAAATGCAGCTAATTCTCGAAGGGCTTAATGGGGTTATCTGTCAAATGGATGACATACTAGTAACAGGAAAGGATATTGAGGATCATGACCGAAACTTACGTGCCGTACTAAAGAGGTTGGAGCAGAGTGGAGTCACCTTGAATAGATCGAAGTGTCAGATAGGCGTTACATCTGTCACGTTTCTCGGACATTACATTGACGAGGAAGGTATACATCCTAGCCCAGCTAAGACCCAGGCGATTGAGGAATTTCGACATCCACAAAATGTGAGGGAATTACGGCAGTTTTTAGGATTGGTGAATTACTTGGGTAAGTTCGTGCCGCATTTGTCTTCGGTAAGCCATCCACTGAACGAGCTTTTGAAATCACAATCGGATTTTGTTTGGACGTCAATGCAAGAAGAAGGTTTTACGGAATTGAAGCGGGCACTAACATCAGCACCAGTTTTGAAAGCATACGACCCGGCACATAAAACCATGGTGTCATCCGATGCTTCATCCTTCGGACTAGGAGCAGTTCTGCTTCAAACGGATTCAGACGGAATCTTGAAACCCGTAGCATACGCGTCTCGAACCTTATCAGAAAGCGAGAGAAAGTATGCACAGATTGAGAAAAAATCTCGATGACTTAACACCACGAATCCAGCGCTTTCGAATGAAAATGATGGCTCTCACGTACAACATTATTTATACACCCGGTAAAGATTTAGTAGCTGCAGATGCATTGTCACGGCATCCCATTCAGGAGGTAGGACAGGATGGGGAGGAGGAAGAAATTGATTCCTTTATCAACAGCATCCTCGAGGAATTGCCAGCATCAACGGACAAATTAATGGCTATTAGAACAGCGCAACAACAAGATCCGATAATCAATCCGAATTTTGCCAACAAGGATGGCCGCATCATTCAAAAATTCCTCGAGAAGGAAAACCCTATTACAGCGATCGCCAATATCTTTCGATTAATGGCCAACTGCTGATGCACGGAAGCCGATTGGTCATTCCACCGATTATGCGGGATGAGATGTTAGCAACAATGCACACTGGACACTTAGGAATAGTCAAATGCAAAAGTCGGATGCGTCAGTCGGTGTGGTGGCCTGGATGTTCGAGGCAGATGGAAGAATTCGTACGCCGTTGCACTATCTGTGTACAACATCAAGTCCCAAGGCACGAACCGCTCATTAGTTCAACATTCCCAGAGCGCCCTTGGCACACAATAGCAATGGACCTCTGCTATGGTAAGACGTTTCTAGTAATAAGCGATTATTTTTCCAGATTTCCGGAGGTCGTTCAATTGGAAAACTTGACATCACGATGCGTCATCAAACACTTAAAGTCAATTTTCGCAAGATTTGGCATACCAGAGGTAGTAAGAACTGACAATGGCCCTCAATTCTCCCCCGGGCAAACATCAGAGTTTCGACAATTTGCTAAAGTCTGGGGATTTAAGCACATCACATCAAGCCCTCATTTTCCTCAGAGCAATGGGTTCATTGAATCAGCCGTCAAAATAATAAAGATGCTGTTAAAGAAAAACGAAGGGGAACCCCAGTTGGCTCTATTGGAGTACCGGGCTACGCCACTCGCAAATGGGTTAAGTCCAGCGGAATTGCTAATGGGCCGAAAAACTCGATCAAGAATACCGATGACAAGTGACCGTTTTGAACCAAAACTCGTTAATATGGACCAAATCAGGAAGGCTGAAGACCAACGGAGGAAACAGCAAGCTGACAACTTTTACAGGCGGCATGGGGTTTGCGACACCAGAAACTTTAAAGTTGGGGACGTAGTATGGATTCGGGATATGCAGCAATGGGGTCGTATCCAAGGCAAAGCGGATACACCTCGATCCTTTTACATCAAAACAAACACCGGAGTCTACAGAAGGAATAGCATGCATCTAAACAACGGTCATAGGGACGATGTGCCGTATAAGTCGGAAGAAGTAGTTGGAGGAGAAGCTACATGGTCAAACACTTCAAAGGAGGAGACGAAGGTGCATGGCGAAAGCTTATTACAATCTCCAAAAACAAGTCCACTAGTAACAACATCCACTGGGGCCTATGTAACAAGATCCGGAAGACCTATAACAGCACCCGATCGTTGGACGTATTCGTCGAAGTAAACTAGTATGGAAATATTAATAAGCGGTTTCAAAAGAAAAACTAATTTGTGAATTAATATTTTGGTTATGAAGTAAATTCCTATTTATCACTCTGATCTTAAAGTAAGTTTTCACAAGGAAAAAAAGAAATAAAAGAAAATTGAGCTATGTCTTAAGGGGGAGATGTGGAGTATCCTAAATGCATTAGTACAAGTATTCATATCTCTCTCGCTCTCTCTCTCCTAAGTATTTTTTTTTTTTTTTTTTTGTTGCGCCTGGAGGTGCAGGAATCTTCAAAAGATACCAATGGTCCGTACCATTGGTTATGCCCGATTCATATATCTGACAATGCCATCAGTGCTAGTCAGTATATGCCTACGGGCTAAACCTCACCCCCTCAGAGAGGCACTATGAGAACCGGCTGCGCGTACTCATAGTAGTAGGAAATTCGTTCCTCTCATTTTTTCATTTTTTGTGATGACTACGACTAAGTTGCCTTAACGAGTAGTTTACGCTTCTGTAGTGTTAATCGCGTTAGGTAGGTAGCTTTCCAGTGAAGGCACCTACTAATACCGTCATTACATGCGGTTTTTCCTTACGGCGCTAGGTCGAAAGGTCTTGTTCTTTGTAGTCGGCGCTCAAGGCTTGTCACGTCCATAGTACGGATTATTTCATTATTGCAATGAACACGAAGACGGGTACGAAGTTTGCGAGCAAAGTTTGTTACTTCGTCCCTCACGGTAGCAATTCCTAGATCTCTGTGAATATCACTATTCCTTATATACCAAGGAGCATTCACGATTGCTCTTAGCATTTTATTTTGAAATGCTTGCAGTAGAGCCATATTGCTTGGTTTGGTACAACCCCAAAGTTGTATACCATATGTCCAAGACGGTTTTAGCACTTGCTTATACAGAAGCAGTTTGTTGTATACGCTTAACTTCGAGTATCTTCCGAGTAGCCAATACATTTCTCTAAATCTGATTTCGAGCTCTTCGCGCTTCTTTTTAACGTGTGGTTTCCACTTAAGTTTTGCGTCTAGGGTCATTCCTAAATATTTTGCTTCGTTTGCGTAAGGTATTTGTACCGAGTTAATGGATATAGGTAAGTTGTTTATCTTTCTCAACGTAAAATTGACATGCGTTGATTTTGTCTCATTGAGGACTATTCGCCAGGTTTTTGTCCATTCGCATACATTGTTCAAAGCTCGTTGGAGTTTTCCCGTTGATGATTCGACTGACTCATCCGTTACGAGGATAGCCGTGTCGTCTGCGAACGTTGCTACAACGGTCCCTTCATCTTGTGGTATATCTCTTGTGTAGAGCAAGAACAGGATTGGACCGAGAACACTTCCTTGTGGAACACCGGCGTAGATATCTTTGAAATCCGAATATTCACCCCCGTGTCTAACATGGAAAAGTCTGTTTTCAAGATAAGATTCCAATATTCTGTACAACTTTTCCGGTAAGATTACCCTTAGCTTATACCTTAGGCCTTCGTGCCATACCTTGTCGAAGGCTTGCGATACGTCGAGAAAAGCGCTAGAGCATATTTTTTTCCCTTCTAGAGCTTTTTCAATCTCGTTCGTTATTCGATACACCTGATCGATTGTGGAATGTTTGACCCGAAACCCGAATTGATGATCCGGGATCAAGTGTCTTTCTTCAATTACTGGTTACAATCGTTTCAGCAGAAGTTTCTCGAAGACCTTAGATATTATTGGTAGAAGTGAAATGGGTCTATATGATTTCTTGTCATTTGCACATTTCCCCGGTTTCGGAACCATAATAACTTCGGCGACTTTCCATTGCCTTGGGACATATAATAGTCTTAAGGAAGCATTTATAATGTAGAGCAACTTAACCAGCACTTTTTTCGGTAGCTCTTTCAAAATTTCGCCAGTGATTAAATCATATCCCGGAGCCTTGTTATTTTTCAATTTTTGTATTGTCATTCGAAGTTCGGACAGGGATACGGTTTTTACTCTAAAGTTGTCGGGTGCCATATTATCATTCGGATCTTCGATCAACGGTTGTCCATCGAACGGCTTGAACGTTTCCTCTAAGTGATCGGCAAATAATTCTGCTTTCTCTTTATCTTCTTTTGCCCATTCCCCGTTAGCTTTCCTAATTGGCGGCGAGTGCATTACAGGTTTCCTTATGGACTTCAAGGCTTTCCATAGAGAGTAGTTTGAATACTTATCAGCGGTCAAACCCTCGAGGTAAGTAGAAGTCTCGTGATTTTTTAGGTCCTGCAGCACTTTTTTAAGCTTGTTACAAAGATGGTTCAGATAAGTTTTATCCGGTGGCGCGCGGGATTGTTGCCATCTCTTGCGCGCTCTCCTCTTTTCTCGTATGAGGTCTTCGATTTCAGGCTGGTATTTGACTTTATTGTTCCGCGCTTCTGTCTTTCGCAAAGGAGTGTTTTTCCACGCTGAGCTCTGAATGGCTTCGACGAGTTTGTCGATTTCTTCTTCTATTTCGAACAGTGTCTTTAGCGGTACATTTAAAGCAACATTTTCCTTGCAGTCTCTTCTGAAAGCGTCCCAGTTAGTTTTGTTACTAGTTAACCTAGGCGGTCCTTCTTTTTTTACTAGACTTCCACCTATTTTCAGAGTGACTGCCGAGTGATCTGAGCATAGATCATAGCATTCTTCGATTTCCGTCAAATTTTTAGTTAACCCTTTTACGATAAAGAAGTCGACGAGGTCAGGGATTTTATTTTTGTCAGTTGGCCAATAAGTTGGCTTTCCTGTCGAAAAAAAGTTCACCCCACGTTTCATGCTGGCTTTGTACAATAATCTGCCTTTTGTCGAATTGCATCTGGATCCCCAGAAAGTGTGTTTCGCGTTAAAGTCACCACCTAAGACAAAATTAGGTCCGAGTGAGTCAAAGAGACGAACGAGGTCGTCTTCTACTAGCTTATATCCCGGAGGGAAGTAACTAGATCCGATGTTGTAGTCTAAGTGGTTTATTTTTACGGAGACTGAGCTTATTTGCATAGAATCAAATTCTATTTCTATGTTTTCGGAGTGCTTAATACAGTCTTTGATGTAAAGAGAGGACCCGCCTCTCGCATTTTCCGAAGGATGATTCGCATGGTAATCGCTGTAGCCTTTTATTTTGGGTCTAAGTCCCTTTTTTAAGTGCGTTTCCGATACCAAACATATGTCAATGTTATTTTTCCGTAGAAACACTTCTAACTCGTCGATTTTTTTCAGAAGGCCGTTTGCGTTCCACGTTAGTATCTTAAGTAGCTGTTTCATATTCATGTTTTTTGATTGGCTTGCGAGGTTTGAACTCGAGCTTGCTCAATTAGTCAAGTATAATTTTATTAACTTTGGTTTGCTCCTCAAATTTTTCCAATATAATGGTAAATATTTGGCTAACCGGATCTGTTGTAGCTGATCTTAATTTGTTTTCGTTTGACGCGACTTGCGCGTACGATCTCGCGTCAACCTGTGGCGGTTTTTCCGCTGCACTTGGACCAGCGACGTTCTCTTGCGCAATTTTTTTATTTCCCTTTATCGGTCGCTTCGTTTTGACTGGCTTAGCGGTCTTGGGCTTATCGGTTTTACGATCTCTTAAGCTTGGGTTCGGGTGTATCGGTTTCTTGAGAGTATCGCGCCTTTTTTGAAGCTCCTTTGCTACTTCACAACCTCGATAGTTTGCTGGGTGCTTGCCTTTACAGTTTATGCAGGTCGCCGGAGCCTGCTTATTTAAGTCACACCTTTCTGATAAGTGGTTCCCGGCACATTTTACACATTTCGGTTCTTTTTGGCAATACGACTGGGTGTGATTGAAACCTTGACAGCGTTTGCACTGAGGTATCGATCGTGTATTCGTACGCATAGGCTCGATTTTAACTACGATATTCAAAATACTTTTTACGTTATAAATATCGTCTATATTTTCGCTTCTATCGAAGGTTAGCATAAAGAGCGGAAGTCCATGCTTGACCAAGATTTCATTGCCTTGTTCCGTTTTCTGCTTTATCTTCTTTAAGATATTAATTGCGTCGATAATTTTCAAGCCTTTTCCTTTAAGGTCATTTATAATGTCATCTTTAGTGCATGAGGGGTGGAGACCCCTTGCTATAACACGGAGTGGTCTTTCTGATTTATTTTCGTAGGTGAACCACTGGATCTTTTCCGCGTTTAGTTTTTTCGATATTGCTCGGTAGCCGTCAGAGTCAACTACATTAATTTTCCAATCATTGTTTCGGAATGACGTTACTTTAAATTCCGATGTCACAGTTCCCTTAAGAAGGCAATGCAATTTATTGTAGTCCGTAAAGCTGACGACGTTTATTGCAGGCGGGGGACGTAATTTGTCGTGAGTTTGTTTCTGTTTCAAGTCTTTTTCCTTGTCTTGTTTTCGTGGCTCGACTTCAGGTGAAGAACCGGCTCTTCGTTTTTTGCTGGGTCTTTTCTTTGAGACCCCATTTGTTTCGCGTGCTAGCTCTTCTTCATCCGTGTGATATTTGGGACTAGCTGCACGGGGTGGGGTAATTTCCCGTTCTCTTTGCAAAAGTGAATTCTTTAACGCCTTGTTTTCCTCTTTTAGTGATTCTACCTCTCTCTTAAGCTCTTGGTAGAGTAGATCCATTTTATTTAGCTTAATACGGAGTTCATTGTTTTCTTCCTCAAAGCTATTACATTTCACTGAGTCCCGTTTCTCTTGCGCTTGCGCTTCCGGCGGACTTCTTTTTCCGGAGACATTCGGTCTTGATGGTAGAGACCGAGTTACCCTTGAATTTCTCAAAAAGGGGTTTATTAAATGCAACAATTGGCTCTCCCCAGAATCCGTAGAGCCTACCTCCGAAGAGGGTGGATTTTCCAGAGAACCTGGACTGCCACCTGGGGTACTATATCTATTTGTTTTACTCATTGCATATTATGTATACATTTTATCCCCGGTATACGAAGGGTGGATTTTAGTCGCCTCTTACGACAGGCATGCCTACCTCGGGTATATTCTGCCCCCTACCCGAAGGGGGTTATAGCATAGGTTTAAGTAAGTTAATATATAATTGGTTCAGTTAATAAAGTGAACTCGTAACTGAAGGTCGTCTTTCATTTAGTAGTGCGAACACCACAATGCTCTACTCTGGTAAACTAGCTGGAAGTGCACGGAGTTCTGGCGTAGGACTCATGCTAACTCCAGCAGCACGTAGTAGCCTCATATCCTGGAAACCCCATAGGGGAAGCTGGGGCACATTTGACACTTAATTTTTAAATGTCTGTATTTGCTAAAATTATAGATGAATTCCAATGCTTTTTTTTAATATGATGTATTGACTATTCTAGATAAGACTCACAGATACATTTTGCTTTTATAACAACTTCATCATTTTTTTAAAATTTGTTTTTTAAAAAAATTCATTTTGTCAAAAGTGACCCGGGCACGGGGCACCTTTGACTTTACAAGGGGAACATTTGACAATTGCAATTTTAACTCATAATCGTATGCATAAAAAGTATCAGCGGGTCTATTCTGCCTGTTGTTTGAATGGAAAGAAAAGTCAAACATTTTTTTAACGATTTATTTTAACAATATAAAGAAACATAAATCAATAAATCCATTTTCTTAAAAAAAAAAAAAAAACGTAAATATTACTTCATTTAAAAAACTATCAGTCCATAAAGTCTTTAAGAATAACACATAGGAACATTTTTAAATATCTTATTTAATATAGAGTTTGCCGAAGTCAACGTCAAATAAATATTTTTGACGACAGCGAGAAGTTGAGGCTGGATTTGTGGGTTGTGGCAGTTTGAATTTGATTGCACTCCTTAACGTCAAAGAAACATCTTCAACGGCTGGTATAGTAAAAAGCCAACCTACCAATGATGCTTTTCGTAGATAGTTAACAGTGTAAGTAGAATCACTGTGGACTTCTGAAATTTCGCCCGCATAATAAAATCGCTTCTTAGAATGTTCACCAAATTTCACAAGAACATAATGTCCGACTTCCAATCTCTCATCATCTGTATGCTTATATTCAAAAAGCTCTGTTCTTTCCATTTCGAAATTTTCTTGGTCAGAAATAAAACCGTTAGATTTATCCGATTCGGCATAGGAAATGCTTTTATCGCTTTCATCCGACGAGTCTAATTCAAGTCGGCGCGCTTTTTTAAGAACTTTTTTTTTCGGCTTTTTCTCACCTTTGTCTAAAAGTTTAAGCGTTCGTTTAGCGGTTTTTGCATTTTTCTTATCTTCATTTTCTTGTACTCGACGCTTTTCCGTGGAACTTGTAAGAATTCGCGAACATCCACTCCTAGCAGTTCTGTTTGGTGTGCTAAATCCTGCTATGGGTCTTACAGCCTCAGGTGTTAGAGATGGGATTGGAGATTTGGCAGTTGTAGGTGTGTTTAAAGGCGTATTAGTGTTGCTTTGAGTGGCCGGAACAGATTCGACTAAGTTTTCTTCACCTGGCAAAGTGTCCACTAAAAATTCATGATCTCCGAAAATCTGGGAGTTATCCCAGTTGCTTGAAAGCCATTTAATATATTTCTTGAAGAGAAAGCCATTTGAAATGGAAGGTTGGTCAGTTTTGCGACATCGTACATTGTTATTTGCTTTCCATGATTGGTGCTCAGAAAATCATTAAATGCTTTCTTACAGAAACGTTTGAACGGCCCGAAAACTGAAACGTCCAATAGCTGAAGTCGATGTGACGTGTGTGGTGGAAAAGACAGTAAAATAATTCCATTATCACGGCAAAAGTCAATGCTTGGAAGACTGCAGTGTGATGCATGGTTATCAAGAACAATCAAAATTGGTCGTTCCTTTGAACAATTGGTGAAGTGTTGGATATGTTTTAGAAGTTCGACGAAGAGTTCGGATTTAAAATAAGCGATCCAGGAAAGCAACCATTTGAAAATCGTTTATTAAGGCGGCTGATACTGCCTGAGCGACAGCACGCTGACCCTTTGCTGAGAGGACCTGGTAGATATTGGCAGAAATAATAAATATATATTGAATATGCATTAATGGTTTCTAGTTTTACCTTTGGTGAATCTATGACTGTTGTTATTCCCGTCTCATCTAAGTTGTAAATATCCTTAGGGTCAAATGGATATTGTGTGTAAATTTGTCGAATGTTTTGAAAGAAGTTATCAACGGCTGATTTTGTAAAACCTTTGAGTCTGGCTAGGCTCATATTTTCGGGCTTACGTAGCGAGAGTTCAGGATTTCGTTTTAAAAATCCGTAAAGCCAATCGTCTCCTGCTTTTTTTGAAATTTCCCAACTTGGTGGGCAGCTAATGTTATTAGCCTTGATAAAGTCATACACAAATTCCTTGAAAGTATCGTTTGACAAGCCGTATGCGTGAAAAGAGCACTTTTTCACATATTCTACCAGTTCTTTTTCTTGCAGCTTCGTAAGGGTTTGTCGCGGCGTATATTTCGATTGAAAAGTGAAGCCTTCGTCAGAGCTACTTCCATTACCCGAATCTAACCAATCTTTTAAGGGGTCCTGCTTTTTCATACGCATTATCAATGTGGTTCTATTTACCCCATATTTTTCAGCTGCTGATGTTGGCGTTTCAAGTTTTTTACGTATGTCTGAAATAGCCCTCTTCACCTTATCTTCGTCGATTGCACTCCTATTTGTCTTTCTCTTGTAGTTTCTAACCATATCTTTAAAATAAACATGAATAAAAAATTAAATATCATTAGCATAACAGATTGGGGCACATTTAACAAATGTCATATGTGCCCCCTTTGTAAAAGTCAAAGGTGCCCCAAAGATTCTTTATAACTTTTTTAATGTTTTTTTTTATATTAATGTTTTCTTTTCACAAAACTGGCTTTAAAATATTAACATTTTAAGAACAGTGCTATCATAATATTATTTCACAATAAAAAAAACTCTTTTGTTTTATTCACAAACCTCTTACATACCGGTGGTCAAAAATTACATCAAAAATCCAGAAATCACAAAAGCACGTGTTACTCGAAGAAGAGTTGAAGCAAAACTGCCAAAGTTCATAACGTTTCTTTATATTAAATGCGGCTTCGTTCGCCATCCCAACTTTTCTTCTTAAAGGCTGCGTTCATACCGAAAATCGCAAAGTCAAATGTGCCCCGGTGTCAAATGTGCCCCAGTTTACCCTAGTGACCGGATATTGACGGCTACGTTCCAGAGTAGAGTTAGAAAAATTACCATCATACAGTGCTATGCTCCGACTCTAGACACGACTGAGGATGAAAAGGATGATTTTTATAGCCACTTAGGCGCCGCCTACAACCAAACGCCTAATGGGGGCATCGTAATGGTAATGGGAGATCTCAATGCCAAGGTGGGTAGCGACAACACCATGCTTAAGCACGTGATGGGAGTTCACGGCGTGGGAGACCGTAATGACAATGGTGAGCGGTTTGTGGACTTCTGCAATACCAACCGCCTAGTCATCGGAGGTACGCTGTTTAAGCATAACACCTGCCACAAGATCAGTTGGGTCTCTACTGATAGGCAACGAACATCCAACCAGATCGACCACATTGCGATCAGTCGCCGCTTTAGAAATTGTCTCCTGGACGACCGAAACAGACGTGGAGCTGACGTCGGACTTGAACGAGATCACCATCTTATGGTAGCTCATTTACGTCTTCGTACTGCATCCATCAACAGCAACCGCTCAAACCTACTTAACATTACTAGGTTTAATACCGACAGGCTCAAGGTTCCCCAAGTGCGCCAACAGTTCAGGGACCATCTTGCCTTAGAAGCAGAAGCAATCAGCAGCATATTGCAAGAGAACATGGATGACCACTGGAGTGCTGTGAAAAATGCTTTTGCGACTGGGGCACGCACGTATGTCAGTAAAAAGTAGAAATCCCACCACACATGGCTTTCTACAGACACCTGGAGACGGATCGATGAGCGTACAGCAATCAAGGCTCGGATTGCAGCGGCCTCAGCAGTAGAGAGAACCGAGCAAACCGAGCAAACCGAACAAACGTCAATATGTCAACTCACTGGCCTCAAGGGCTGAAGAAGCCGCGAGTAGGTGAGACAGTAGGACTGTTTACAACATCACTAAGGAGCTCATTGGTGGTCGAAACTCCAAACAACACCCAGTGAAGAGTCTAGACGATAACCTTCTGATTTCAGATGAGGATCAGCTCACTAGATGGAGAGAACATTTTTCTACAGTGCTAAATCACTTAGACGACGGCGGTTTGATCTTGAATTCGAATGAGCAGTTCGAAGCAACAAATTCCCGAATTGGCACCGTACCTCCCAGTAAAACTGAAATAATAACAGCAATCAAGTCCCTCAAGAAGAACAATGCGGTGGGTATTGATGGCATCCCTGCCGAGCTATTTCAAGCGGCGCCAAATACATCGGCAGATTTGCTGCATCCGCTAATACGGAGAGCTTGGGATAGCGAACAATTTCCACAGGAGTGGAAAGGGGGGATGATCATTAAGCTTCCAAAGAAGAGTAACTTGATAGAGTGCGGTAACTGGAGAGGTATATGTGTTCTCCAGCTGTAGTCAAAATAATAGCTAGAATAATTTTAGAACGAATTAAAGAACATTTAGATTCAACTCTCGATGTCGAACAGGCAGGCTTTCGCGCTGGATCCTCCTGCATCGACCACATAAACACCTTACGGATCATAATCGAACAATGCGTTGAGTATAGGTCTCCGCTACATTTACTGTTTATCGACTTCGAGAAGGCTTTCGACAGATTGAATCGAGATGCTATCTGGTTGGCCTTGCGCAGGAGAGCCATTCCCATAAAAGCTTATAGCTATTATCAAGGCTACATATGAGGGCGGCAAGTGTCACGTCGTGCACAATGGTAAGGTGTCGGAGGACTTTGAAGTCCAAAGTGGAGTACGTCAAGAGTGCATACTGTCCCCACTACTGTTCTTGGTTGTTATCAGCGATGTACTCCGTGCAGCATTGACGGAACCTAATTATGGAATTCGTTGGACTATGACATCTTACCTTAAACACCTAGATTACGCTGACGATGTTTGTCTACTTTCACATGGGATAATGGATCTTCATTTGATGGCCCAAAATCTAGAAGCTGAGGCAAACAAAGTGGGGCCAAAACAAAAGCCCTGAGTACTTCCAATACCCGCGCTCAATTTAACATTGCCGGAAAGCAAGTCAAGAAAGTTGATAACTTTCTATATTTAGGAAGTGTCGTCTCGGCTAATCGCGGTGGCACCGAACTGGATGTGTGCAGCAGAATCGGGAAGGCTAAAGCTGCGTTCGGAATGCTGTCCAAAATCTGGAGAAGCAATGTTATTAGCTTAAGAACCAAGCTACGACTGTTCCGCTCCAACGTAGAATCAGTGCTGCTTTATGGGTGCAGTACCTGGAAGGTGGACACCATTAACACACGCAAGCTACAAGTCTTCGTAAACCAATGCTTAAGAATCATCTTGAGGATTTTTTGGCCGAACCGTATCTCCAACGAACAACTTTATCTGAGAACGGGGCAAGAACCTATAAGCATTACTATACGAAGAAGAAAGTGGCAATGGATTGGACACTCTACGGCGCGAAGACAACTCCATTGTGAAATACGCTATGCAGTGGAATCCGCTCACCCAGGCAGGCAGAATAGCGGGACGCCCTAGGCAAACGTGGAGCAGAACAGTTGAGAAGGAATCGAGCTCTTTAGGAATGAGTTGGAGGCAGCTCAAACGCGTTGCAGAACTCCGAACACGATGGCGCGCAGGCGTGGTTGACGCCCTATGCCCCCCGAGGGGTTAAAGGATATAAGTAACACCAATTTATTGATTCCGGCCTCAAAAAAAATCTTTCTGAACCACTTTAGCCAGCGATTTTATTGTCTACAATTCCTCTATGATCAGTACTAAGATAAAACAAAACTCTATTCCATTTGGAAAGCATGCACAGTCTGTTCTTACATTCTTAAACCATCTTTGAGTGATTCGTGGGAGTCTCAAGTGCTCTACCACACCATCTCTCATCAATTATCCAGTTTGCCACTCCAAGCTTGGTAAAAATTTACGTCTGGAAGGCAGGCACCAATTTACCCTGAGCGCAATAGAATTTGATCTCAATTCATCAGTAATTGAATTTTTCCATTTGACCCTCGCGGGGAAATACACTTCGTATCTTTTACCGTAGACAACTATAGAGTTAACGTTGTAGACATGCATCATGAGCAAAGCACATTACTCTGGCGTCTTGCGAAATAGTATTCCATGCCGAATGTCAAGATAAATAGAGTGTTAAGAACGTCATCAGAAGAAGTACGCATGGTATATCACAGCAGACCTTAGATTTCACGTCTTACATAAAGCTCTTCGACACTTTTAGAAAATTCTGAACCGATTTCTGCTTAGGGTGCTTATGCTACTTTAACTTACGAGTACTATTTCAGTTTACGCCTAGACATTTGGCATCAGTGAGAAGTTGGAGAGTTATACTTCAGCATAAGCTTGGTTGTGAAGTCCCATGAAATCGATAACATACGAAGGCCAGTGACAACAATCTTCCAAGTACTAGAATGTGGCCTCTATCGCGGTCAGCACAGACAATACGTGTTTTCTCAATCGGCTTCCAGATTGTGTAACGATCTTATACAAGTCTTAAGTCATGTTTGTGGTAAAGTGATGTTGTCCATTGTACTGCGCTGTAGTTCCCCCTGAAGAACATCAATGATAGCCATTCAAAATACCCAGAGGTGACCATAGACAGTCTTGCCACATCCCACTCTCGTATTAAATACCACTTTTGACTTCCAAATCATACTAATGAAAGCCTGATGACCAAGTCATTATTCAACCTAACTGTTGTAAAAAAAATCGCCGCATCTCCTTTAAACGCTGAAACAACCTATCCTACTTTAATTTCAGTTTAAATGAGTTTTGTTTATTTTCATTAAACTCAATTTCCTTACAAAAGAAAACACAAGCCTCAACTTTTAACCGTAATTTTTATTAAAGGAAAGATAAGTGAAAGGAAAAGCGCACAGGCATAGCCACCACACTGGTAATAGCACCATAGCGTTGGCCACCAGCACTTAGAGCTTCAAAGTACGAAACGAAAAAAAAAAAAAAAAAATTATAAAAAATTGTATCTTCCTCACGCAATTTTATCGCAGATAGCAGAGGATAGAAAAAAAAAGTAGTATCAGCAACAGAAAACGGAAAGAACAAATTGCCATCAGCCCTCCTGTCGTAGTATTCATCTGATTTGCATATCTTCTTGCGATTTGGTATACTAATGGACACAGACTTTCCATTCAGTTGACATACGCTACCAACTTGGTGCTCTGTTCCTGTTGAGTGATTGCGTTCAAACGCAGGCTTTCCTAATTTTTTTTCCATGTTATGCTTGTAGCTTTTCCTAGTCGCCGCGCCATCGGCCGTCCTGCTGTCATTTTGGGAATAAGCCTTGGGGGACAAATTAAAGTGATTGCTGTGGTGAGTGTTTGTTGAAATCTGAACGACGACGCGACGCAGTCAATGGAAGTGAGGTGGTGGTAAGTTTTTTTATTTTTATTTTTTTTTCTATTTTTTTTCTTATCTATACCGTTTGTTGTAAAGTTTCGTAGTCTATAATATGGGCTTTGAAATTAATTCACCATTAAATCTTAGCAGATGTTTTGTAAAAGAATTTTTTACGCCAACATTGCTAAGTGTTGCAAGATAATGCGGGTGTAATATAATTTAAAAAAAAAAGTCCTTGACGTAAAAATGGGATGGTGTCCTGATGTTTGTAATGTATTTATTATAGTTCCTTCGAGTAGATATAAATTTAATTAAGATAAGGAATGAATTTATGTACATATGTCGCAATGAGGACTATTATGGATACTGGTCAATCCGAATTGTAGAAACATGCCATCACAAGAGATCGGAACTTAAAATACACCAGTTCGAGGTTAGGCTAGGTTAGGTGGGTTGTCGCCATTGGCTGGTGGATCGTACAGGCTTACGTGGACCCTTAGCGATATCCTTATACCTCTTTGGACGAGGGAATGAAGAAAGAAATGAAAGGATTTAGATAGTTGTACGATACTTAGACTTTCCTGTTTGGTGTGGAAATCTAGTCCAACCGGAATAGTTGCAGAATTACACTATTATCGAAAATGTTAGCTAGTTCCTCTAATTCCTCAAAGAAAGGTTTGTCTAGCAGGTTTCTACGGAATTCGGTATCTTCCTCAACGTCCTCCCCAACCTCTGCAAACGTGATGCAAGTTAATAAGCTTCATCTTCTCTGAGTGTTGGCTAAGCATATTATGTCCCGTTATGACTCTTGTAGCTATTGTTACAGAAGGCTTGTTAACGGATAAGAGTTCTTTCTAGATATACTGATGTCTAACATGGGCCAAATGCTTTTGTGTTCCAGTAGGTTTGGATATTTTCCCATCTGGTTTGAGCTATGTTTTGCATTATACTTGTTCTATTAGATTGTACTTATGCAATGGGAACTTGGTCTCTTTTGTCCGTTAACGATCCTGTTCGGGCTAACTCATCCGCTTTTTCATTTCTGCTAATGGCGTTGTTGCCTGGTACCCAATTAATAATTTGGACGCTATTCTGCCTGCTCTAATCCGGACGTTCTAAGTGTTAGAGCCCGACTATTTTAGATAATATTTTACTCCATGCCAGGCCCTTAATGGCTGCTTGGGTATCAACATAAATTGAGATATCGTGCTGTAATATGTCCAATACTCTTGCCCTTTGGGCAGCATTGTACATATATAGCTAAAACTTCAGCTTGAAAAACACTGCATGAATTCGGGAGTATTATGGACGTGGGTATGGAAATACCAGCTCCGGCACAGTTGTCCATCCATCCATATAAATTGCTACTTTAGATTCACATATGACAGTATTACTTACTTACTTATGTCCTGTATCCCCTTGTGGGTCCTAGGGCCTCTACTACGCCTACGCGCCATCGTGTACGGTTTCTGGCAATGTGCCTGAGTTCTCCCCAACTTTTCCCTAACTGCCGTGCCTCCTTCTCGACTGTTCTGCGCCATGTTTTCCGCGGACCGCCAGGTCTTCTGCCATCCTGAGTTAGAGGGTTCCATTGCATAGCATGGTTCGCTATGGAGCTGTCACCCTTTCGGAACGTGTGACCGATCCACTGCCACTTCCGCCGTTGGATAGTTGTGCCTACTGGTTCCTGACCCGTTCTCTCGTAAAGGTGTTCGTTAGAGATACGATTGGGCCAGAAAATCGTTAAGATATTGCGCAGACACCTATTAACGAACGTTTGCAGCTTTCTGGTGATAGTAGTGGTCACTCTCCACGTGCTGCAACCATATAGCAGCACGGATTCAACGTTGGAGCGGAACAGTCTTATTTTGGTGCTCAAACTCATTGCATTGCTTCTCCATATTTTGGACAACGTCCCGAACGCGGACTTTGCTTTGGCGATCCTGTTGGCTATATCCAGTTTGGTTCCACCATCGGTCGAGACAATACTCCCAAGATACTGGAAATCCTCTACTCTCTCTACCGGTTGTCCAGCAATGCATATTTGAGCCGATGAGTTTGTTCCAAGGCTGACGATTTTAGTTTTTGTCGTATTAATTTTCAGCCCGACGACACCTGCCTCCCTCTCCACATCTGGTGTCATTTAGTGGAGGTCCATAATTCTGTGGGAGAGTAAGCACACATCGTCTGCGTAGTCAAGATGTTTCAGTTGAGATGTAAGAGTCCATCGAATTCCTCCGTTTCCCGTCGACAAAGCTGCATGAAGCACATCACTAATCACCAATAGGAATAATATTGGTGAAAGGATACAGCCTTGTCTTACCCCACTTTGGATTTCAAATTCCTCAGACAACCTCCCCTGTGCAGAACGTGACATTTGGAGCCTTCATATGTAGCTTTGATAATAGCAATTAGTTTATCGGGAATGCCTCTCCCGCGTAAGGCACGCCAAATAAATTCCCTGTTGACACTATCGAACGCCTTCTCAAAATTGATGAACAGCAGGTGCAGTGGCGATCGATATTCAACATACTGTTCGATGATAATCCGCAGGGTGTTGATGTGGTCGGCACAGGAGGATCCAGAGCGGAAACCTGCTTGTTCGGCATCGAGTGTGTCTTCGAGATGTTGTTTGATTCGCTCCAGGATGATTTTAGCTGTTATCTTGGCTACAGCAGGCAGCACGCAGATACCCCTCCAGTTTCCGCACTCCATTAAATTTCCTTTCTTAGGAAGCTTGACGATCATTCCCTTTTTCCACTCGTTAGGAAAGCTCTCAGCTTCCCAAGCTCTATCTATAAGTGGAAGCAGAAGCTCAGCCGATGTTGTTGGCGCTGCTCGTAAGAGCTCTGCTGGTATACCGTCAAGTCCTACCGCCTTGTTGGTTTTGAGTGCCTTGATCGCGGTAATGATCTCATCTTTACTGGGAGTCGTGGTGCGTATTCGGGAACTTCTCACCTCGGGCATCTCAGTCTGATTTGTGAGCATATCGCTAGCGAATACACGGTTCAAAACCATAGCAAAATGCTCTTTCCATCTCTTGAGCTGGTCCTCATCCGAAATGAGCAAGGAGCCGTCTAGGCTTTTCACTGGGTATTTGCTGGAGCTGCGACCACCTGTCAGCTCTTTCGTGATTCTGTAGACAGTCCTGCTGTCGCACCTCCGTGCAGCTTCTTCTGCTTCTGTAGCCAGCGCGTTGATGTAGTTGCGCTTGTCACGTCGTACGCTACGCTGAACTTCTCTCATCTTCATGCGATATAGGGACTCTAGCTCGCTTCTCCCTGCTGCTGGGGTAGCTGCAACGCGAGCTTTTAGCTGTTTTCGTTCGTCAATCCGTCTCCAGATATCCTCGGAAAGCCACGCCCTATGTCTTCCCTGCGATCGACCGACAATTCTTTCAGCACCAGATGTAAAAACATTTTTCACAGCACACCAATGGTCTTGCGGGCATTGAGCTGCTGATTGCTTCCACACCTTGCGAAAAGTACTCCCTTAATTGTTGGCGCACTGAGGGATCACTAAGTCTATCGATGTTGAACCTGGGCATTCTTGTGTTGTCGTGGGATCTTCGAACTGCAGCAGTGCGTAGTTGGAGAGTAGCTATCATAAGATGGTGATCACGTACTATCCCCACATCTGCCCCTCGCCTGTTTCGGACGTCCAGGAGACTACTTCTAAAGCGGCGGCTGATGGCAAAATGGTCAATTTGATTGGAGGTTGCTTGCCTGTCGTTGAAAACCCAGCTGACTTTGTGGCAGGTCTTGTGCTCAAACATGGTGCCACCTATCACAAGGCGGTTGGCATTGCAGAAATCCACAAACCTTTCGCCGTTGTCATTGCGGTTGCCTAGTCCATGCTTCCCTATTACAAGTTTGAGCCCTTCGTTGTCGTTGCCTACCTTGGCATTCAAATGCTTCATCACTATGACAATGTCTCCATTTGGTGTTGTGTTGAAGACGGCACTTAAGAGGCTGTAGAAGCTCTCCTTTTCGTCCTCAGACGAACTATTCGTTGGGGCGTAACACTGTATGATGGTGACGCGTCGTACTCTAGTCCGGAATCTGGCCGTCAAAATCCTATCACCATGAGGCTGCCAGGAAATTAGGCCCTTGCGTGCTGTTGTTGTTAGCAGTAGTCCGACTCCATATTCCCGCGGACTTCCGGATGGTCTTCCAGAATAGAGTAGTACAGTGTTACGCGTTGGAGACTGGTACTCGCCCGCTTCTAACCATCTTACTTCACTTACCCCCAAAATGTCCAGTTTATATCGCATGAATTCGTTTTCCAGTTGGAGGAATCTGGCATTGTAAGGACCTTCTCTTCCCGAGTCGAGGAGCGTCTTTACATTCCAGAAACCTATCTTTGTCCGGCTACAATAGCCAAAAGTCGTCAACATGTGATCATTCCTTATCCGAGGCATAGTGTCGGTTTCAGTAGCGAACTGGTTTCAGTAACGCAGGTTGCTGGCCCACGTAACCTAGCCTAGAATCAAGGCCCTAGACAACCCGCACTTACAATTTTGGCCTATACGTATAAGGGTTTATACGTATAGTTGCCCGGGGACCACCACTAGGAGGTAAAGTAAGCACTTCATCACGAACTTGATTGTTGCGCTACTGGCCCAAGCCAAGTTTTGGGCAGTCAGCAGTTTCCCGATCAATCGCAATGCAGGTCCCCAAATGACAGTATTAGCTGCCCATTCATCTCTATTGGGTGTCTCACAGAGTAATTTCGATTGAAATTCATATAGGGGATCACGTAATCAATTGCCTCATTGACATAAGAGATCGAGTGAAGTATTGAGTTGTGACCATGTGTTTTGATAGATAGATAGATAGATAATTTATTCGTTATAAGATTTTTACATAGGTTATAGCCCAATTTACAATAGTAGTACAGAGATTTGATATCTTTATTTTATCTTTCTACTGAAGCATTGTCTTTTATACATTTTAAGTTTTTATAATGGATATGTAAGTTTATTTTAAAGGAAAATAACGAGAAAAACCTTTATGCAAAAAAAAAAAAAAAAAAGTTAAATTATTTTAGAAATAAATAACATCAGTAATTGTTAACAAAGACTGGATTATAAAACAACAAGTGGTAAAATAGTTAATAAGAAAAACGAATTAACATATAGTAATAAATAAGTATTTACTAAATAACAATTAATAAATAATATATAATAACATTAATTAATAAGTAACAACTAAAAAATAATACGAATAATAAATAATAATTAATAAATAATAAATAATAAATAATAAATAATAAATAATAAATAATAAATAATAAATAATAAAAAATAAATAATAAATAATAAATAATAAATAATAAATAATAAATAATAAATAATAAATAATAAATAATAAATAATAAATAATAAATAATAAATAATAAATAATAAATAATAAATAATAAATAATAAATAATAAATAATAAATAATAAATAATAAATAATAAATAATAAATAATAAATAATAAATAATAAATAATAAATAATAAATAATAAATAATAAATAATAAATAATAAATAATAAATAATAAATAATAAATAATAAATAATAAATAATAAATAATAAATAATAAATAATAAATAATAAATAATAAATAATAAATAATAAATAATAAATAATAAATAATAAATAATAAATAATAAATAATAAATAATAAATAATAAATAATAAATAATAAATAATAAATAATAAATAATAAATAATAAATAATAAATAATAAATAATAAATAATAAATAATAAAAAATAAATAATACAAAATAAATCTTCTTCTTCCTTTTATCAGCGAGGCCATGATCCGAAAACAAGGGATCACAACCCTCCCACTTCACCGCATTTCTACTGATCCGCATGTGGGGTTCGCCTCTATAATACAAAATAAATAATAAATAATAATTAACAAATAACAATTAACA
This sequence comes from Brachypalpus laphriformis, assembly GCA_945910035.1. Taxonomy (NCBI): domain Eukaryota; kingdom Metazoa; phylum Arthropoda; class Insecta; order Diptera; family Syrphidae; genus Brachypalpus; species Brachypalpus laphriformis. Next base: position 255,386,529 of record OX246754.1, read on the forward strand.
CATAATAAATAATGAACAATAAATAATAAGTAATAAATAACAAATAATACATAGTAAATTATAAAATAATAATTAGTAACAAATAACGCATAACATAATACATATATAATAAATGATATAAAGCATCGATATAGACAAATTTCCTTAAGTTTTGATTAAAGTTACATGTTTAGTTGGTTAATTAGTGGGTTATCTGGTATATCACAGTTATTTAAAAATTTGTCTTTTAGTTTGCACAATCTATCAGAAATCAATTCAACATCCGCCTGAAAATGCAAATTCATTGTGGAGTGATAACGGGAAAGATTAAGCATCATCTTGAGCAATTTATTTTGGGTAACTTGCAGCTGTTTTTTGTGGCACATTGCACAATCTTCCCATACTTGGCAACCATAAAGTAATATTGCTTGAAAGATCACTTTGTATAAAATTAATTTGTTTTCAAAGCTTATTTCGGACCTTCTATTGATAAACGGATAGAGCATTTTAGTTGCAATTTGAATTTTCAGATTTGTTTTTGTGAAGTGTTCCCTAAAAGTTAGTCGTTGGTCAAGATAAACTCCTAGATATTTGACACATGATTGCCAAATTATAGTGTCTCCCCTAACTTTAAGCGGATTACTGGGTAAACTTTTCTTTTTCTGGTGAAAAAAATTGCTTGTATTTTACTAGTATTTACTTTTATTTTCCACTAGTTATAGTAACTTAGTAATATCTCGATGGCATTTTGCAGATTTGTCTCAATTGTGAGACCAAACTCATGCGACGAGTATAAACCTGTGTCATCAGCAAAAATTGCTGATTCACAGGACGGGAGTTTAGGAAAATCAGATGTGAATATGTTATACAAAATCGGGCCCAAAACTGAGCCTTGAGGAACACCAGCAGTAAAATATTTCAATTCCGAATGATATTTATTAATGTGTACTAAAAAACGTCTATTTGACAAAAAACTTTGAACAATTTTAACTATGTACGACGGGAAACCAAAAGACAACATTTTATGGACAAGACCATCATGCCACACGGAATCAAAGGCCTTCTCAATATCGAGAAGTACCAAACCAGTTGATTTGCCTTGTGATTTGTCTTTCCAGCAGATGCCTTAAGATGAACAGCGTGTTTCGCTGCAGTGGCTTTAATAAATAGATCTATAGGAAGTATATGCAAAATTGTATCTAACTCAGCAGTTAGGCTTGATCTTAGAGCTTCCGTTGTGACTAGACAAGTTGCTCTTTGTATCTTTGTTAGTACCTGATAGTTGTTGAATTTAGAGACGGTCCACTATACAGTACAACCAAATGTGAGAATGATTCTAACAACTGCTGTGCATAGCCAGTACACAATTTTTGGTGAGGGGGCTCACTTGTTGTCATATATCCTGTTACATGTTAACTGAGCTACGGATGCTTTTTTTTACTCTTTCTTCTATATTTAGATTTAAGTTTATTTTACTATCAGGAATCAGGCCCAGATACTTTGCGTTTTTTGACAATTCAAGTGCAGAGCCTTCCAGTGTCAGTAGTGCGAAGTCTGGAACAGATCGTTTGTTAGTGAATGTGGATCTACGAGTGTTAAGATCGTTCAGTCCAGATTGCATTAATTCGCTTAGGGTCGAAGGAAATTTGCCACACGCCATAAGCACTACATCGTCGGCATAGGCGACGGCTCTTATGGCCAAATTTTCCAGTTTTACCGAGATCTCGTTTGTAACAAGTAGTCGAAGAAGTGGCAAAAGTACCCCTCCATGTGGAGTTCCTCTAATCGTAGATATTTTCCTTGTGCATTCTCCCAAGTTTGATGTGATAATGCGATTTTTCAACAGTGCTACTATCTACTCGCATACTACATTACAAGCGCCAGTTTTGACTAGCGTGTCTTCTATCGTTTCCGTTTCAACGTTATTGAAAGCACATTGGATGTCGAGGAACGAGGCAAGGGTGTATCGCTTTACTTGCATAGATCTTTCGAATGTAAATACCACGTTATGCAGTGCTGTTTCAACAGATTTACCTTTAACATATGCATGTTTGTTGCAATATATGCCCATGGTATTTATTGCGTAGGCATAGGTCTAAAAGAGTTATTGGTCTGAAATCCTTGGCAGTTGTATGATTCGCTTAACCGACTTTCTGTATGAACATAACATTAACTTCGAGCTAGGACCTTGGAATATAGTTTAATTTTAGACGGCACCGGAATATTACCACCAGCATAGGTATAATGTGTTTTTTTTTCGTTTTCTGAAGCATGGCTGGTATTATCGCGTCTGGTCCAGCTGATTTGTAGGGTTGAAAGGAACTTATAGCCCAGTCAATTTTCTCGCTGTTCACAATATCAGCGATTTATGCTTGTTGTGACAGTCTGCGGTTTGGATGTGTTTTGATATAACTACTCTTCATCAGTTAGTTGTTACTTGTGCGCAGTTGGGAATGTGGATGTTGAGCAGAAGATCAAAAGTTTCAGAACAGACAAAATTGTAAGATAACCACAAACGTACACCTATTAGTTCACTCTAAACTCTGTAGTCCTACAAGACTGACGTCAATGAAAGCATTTCTAAAATCTCCACGAGGAAAACTTTAAGATTGCACCTGCATGGTCAAATTCCTGGAAATTTTTACTCCTGTACAGCTGCGGAAATAGAAAAATATTGGTCTGGGTCAACCGGGCAAAGGACACAGCATGGTCGACGCGAGAACACTCTCCACAAATGGCGTATGCAATTTTGATGGACCAATGGCTAATATAACCTTGACACCCAACACATTATTTTTACTTTCCATATCTGTGTACTATAATATTTTCTAGATAAATAATATATGTCGAGTCTAAGATACAATGCCAATAGAAGTGTTAAATCGTATCTTCCCTTTCGAGATAAGACGTCTGTTTTGTTTTTTCAATAGTTCCTACGTTTTTCATGTAACGACTGTATGGAGAATTGGATTAAATCACAAATATGAAATTTTAAAAAGAAAAATTGAAGGGGAGCTATTAAATTGAAACGCGATGTAGGAAAGGCAGGCTTATAAACGCCTGGATCAGGCAAATGCGACGACATCGGCATTTCATTGGCCTCTGTAACCGAGTGATCCAAAATCGGCAGGCCTGCCAATTTTTTCTGAGGTCAAATAGGCGGATCAGTAGAAATGCGGTGAAGTGGGAGGGTTATGATCCCTTATTTTCGGATCATAATCTCGCTGATAAAAGGAAGAAGAAAAAGAAACTTCACATGTGGTCTAAGCTTTCAACCAACGTAAAGTTCTGATGTACACACGGACTCAAAAAATGCGACTCCTTTCGAATTCCATGAACTAAATTGAGACTGAAGAGGGAATAGAACTACTAAAGTCTTGTCGGTAGAAGTTTACTTGAATACTTTTGACATTCCTGTCATGATTTACACACTGACTCAAAAGATGCTTATTTATTTTCTTTCAGAACTTATCCTAAACATCCTTCGCATTTTCAGACTGACTTTTGTTTGAGTCGGCATCTTGACATACATATATTTTTCTTTAATTTATTACTCATAAATCACCTCACTCTTCTTGTCACAACAGATGCGACTGATACAGGCATGAACAAATTAAAAATCAAAATTTGCGGATAAGGATATTAGGAATGTCGAAAAGAGTTAAGCAAAATTCTACCGATGACTCCTACTAATTCAGTCAGTGTGCAAATAAAAACGAATTATTACCTACACTTGTAAAGAGGTTATTGTTACATTGACAGGTACGGACTATAATTGGCATTGTGGCGACATGGAAGCTCCAAATGTAAAAAAATGTTGACTTATAACATTTTTTCATCAGACGCAGAACAAAAATTTATTGGAATCGACACTATATATATCTTCAGTAAATCCTCAACAAAATCCGTAATTTAAGACAAACCTCACATACAAGTAAATCAATTTGTATTACAATTAACACCTTGCAAAATGCAATAAACCTTTTATGAAATTTCCCCCACCGTCATGTCACGTTATAATAGGCGTGTTCGACTGACGGAAAGACTATAGGATAGAAAAAATATACTTAACATACTTACTGACTTACTTAATTACATACATACTTACTTACATACTTACATACATTGCCATTGTCGGAAGAACTCAGCGGGCCGTTAATGGGGGCTTTTCTAGTATTGAGATCGAGACAGCAAAGATGGGTTTAGCGGTCAATGAAAGCAAAACAAAATATATGCTGTCTACAAAAAAGGACACCAAACAGCAGCGTCTTGGACAGAATGCCATAATAGACAGAAATAATGTTGATACAATTGTGAGGTAGTAAAGGATTTTGTCTACCCAGGCTCTATGGTGAGCTCCGCAAATGACATCAGTAGGGAGATCAAATGAAGTATTGGTCTCGCCAATCGCTGTTTTTCTGGGCTAAGAACGCAATTGAGTAACAAAGCCCTATCTCGATCTACTAAGACAACTCTATATGAAAACACTCATGATCCCAGTCCTACTGCATGGCGCATAGGCATGGATTTCGTTAAAATCAGATGAGGATGCCCTTGGTTACTGTGAGAGAAAAGTTCTTCGAGTGATCTTTGGTACCGTGTGGATAGACGGAGCGTGGAGGAGAATGAGAGTGGAAGTACAATGCTATACAAAGACATCAACTTAGCCAGAAGAGTTTACATACAGCGACTAAAATTGCTGGGTCATGTAGAGCGGATAGAGCCCAACGTTCCAGCCAAGAATGCAGTAGAGGCGCAGTAGAGAACGACCTCGCGGGAGGTGGTGCAAACAAGTTGGCACGCGCAGCTGGAGGCAGCTGTGTCGTAACCGGTCTGGCTGGAGAGGTGTGTTGGTTGAAGCCCGATTCCACTCTGGACTGTAGCGCCACCGAAGTACGAGTAAGTACTTACTTAATGGGCTCTCGACGCATGTAGAGTCTCTACCTGAGATACAGTATCCTTCCATCCTCGCCGATCCCGTGAACGCTGCTTCCAGGCGAAGTTTTCATCCGTGATTATTTGGTGTTTATACCGAAGGTTCGGCGGTCTTCGTCGTCTCAAAGCTGAAGAATCTGATTCGAAGATTCTCTTGGCTGAAGCATTGTTGTATATTTGCTTGATATAGCTGAGCCAATGCAGTCGATGTATCTTAACTTTTTGGACTGCATACGAGTACAGCCACACCTTGGTATAGCTCATAGAATTCGCGGGTTAATCTTTTCCTCCATTCCACGGGAACTAATATCCTCTTTTCTCTCGAAAGAGTTTTATATTTGCTTAGGTTTCGAGCTTATCGTCCAGCACTCTTGACCATATAGCAGGACTGGTAAGATTAGGGTTCTGTAGAGCATTAATTTAGTAAGTCGAGCTAAGGGTTTTGAGCCCAGTTGTTTTGGTAAACCGAATTAGCAGCGAGCTATTCTTCGTCGAATTTCCACCAAGATGTCGTTTGTGAGATTAATGTGTACTCCTAGGTTGGAGAACTCCTTGACCACCTCGAGGTCAAAGAAATCAACATTGACATTCTGTCCTACGTTTAAGACCGATCGATTTTTGTTTGTGTATATTTCTTAGTTTTGTCTTGACTCACTTCAGGACCAAATCGTCCGCCTGATCTTCAATTGCCGTAGATCCCTCTATGACGGCACGCTGAGATCTCTCCGTGAGGGCAATATCATCTACGTACCCCAGCAACTGGACGGACTTGTGGAAGATAGTGTCTTTCACGTTAACGCCCGCTCTGCGCACTGTCTGTTCCAGCACGAGATTGATGAATTCACGTCAAGTGCGTCTCCTTGCCAAAATGCGGTGCATGTTCGGAATAGTTCGGATGAGTTATTTCCAAATTGCACAGAGCACTGCGTATTTTCCAGCGTTACGCGACACAGCTGCATCAGTTTTGATGGGATGCGTCCGCGAAACTCTTCGATTTCCTTGAGTTGGGAAGCGGCGTGGGCTCTCTTTTTTGTGCGAACATTTTTGTTTTCTCTTGCCTTCTTCTGGCTCGATACTCCTCTTTTCCTGCCCTTGTTTTGCATTCCTGCGTTTGTTTGTGTGCATTTTCCGTCACCGTCTTCAATTGGGAGCACTCATCATCATGCCAAGGGTACTTTCTCGATGGTGGTTGGTAACCCAAAGTGGCATTGGCTATATCTTAGCTGGTGGTGCGTTATTGGATCCACTGGTTGTGGGTATTTGTGGTTGATGAATGCACTGTAGAGAGTTCCTTAGCCAAGCAGCCTATATAGGCTCTGGCTAATTAAGGCGTGCTTGGGCGTCCAACGATGAGTTTTTTCTTGGGAGTGATTCGCAGCTTCTTCTCGTTGGACGGTTGAGCTCTGAATTTGGCTCATCTGTAGGATATTGGATGCATGTCTAGCATTGATTAGCATGTGGTCGATTTGATTGCGAGTTCAGCCATCAACAAAAAGTCAGGTTGCTGTGTGAATTCTTACTCGGGGAAACCTGGTGCTACTAATCAACGTATTATGAGTAGCTGCAAAGTTGATTAGTCGATTTTGACATCGTACTCCGAACAGGCTCTTTAATAGTGTCCTCAGCTTTGTCGGTAGAGAGTGTGCATATATTGATATCATAGAGCGTAGCTTAGGAACTATACAAAATTCGAAATTTCGGAGACTTAATTTTTTTGACTTCCTCAGTCCCCCTTCTAAATTCAAGAAGTAACATTTTGACCCTGAAGAATGTGAAATAGCACCGAGAAAGTCTACAAGAAGGAATACGCACCAATCTACTTACAAGAATGACAATTTCAAATCAAATTTTCTGATGTGCGGATTGGTTCGTAATGCTAAGTAGTGCGGTGGAAATACCTCACTAAAATCTTAGCATTACTTTTGGTTGAAACGTAGCATTAAGCTTGATTTACAACCAAAGTTGTGCAGTCTTTCTCATCCGATTTGTGAAGGAATTTTGTACTGGCTCTGTAGAAAGCTAACCTAGACTATCTGTCTCAAAGAGATTAGTCTAATGAAGAGTGGAATTACTAGGTACACTATTTTTGAAAAGCCAATATCAAGTAACACTAAATTTGGACTTAGCTCTGGAGATATGTAGCTAGTGTCTGAGCCCTCTTTTGACTAGGAGTCTGGAATTGTTTTGCCCAATTATTATTATTATCCAGTATCCAAATAAGGTAATCCCGGCTTCATTTGGAATACCTGTGATATCAAGTAATATGGTCTACGCTTAAGAAGTAATTGTGAATTAAAAAAAAAAAAAAGAGATTGGAATTTTACTTAACTGATTTTGTTTTTAATTTTATTACTGTTATTTATATTATTAATTATAAAATATGTCTTTTTATATTAATTGGCAATAACTGATAGTCATCACGAACAATGGATATAATATCGCTAGAAGTGGTATGCAGGTCACAAATAATTTCAATAATTCTAGTGAGTTTAGAGAGTGATTCCACAACAGCAAAGGAAAAAAAAACTCAACATTGGGCCTCGACCTTATGCAACATAATTTACTTCCACACACCCGTCCGTGCCCTGAGAACCAGTGTCAGGGTATTAATAATTCCTTCGGCGCGCTAAAATTGTAAAAAAAAGTAGATCCATCTGATTTGGGATCCATCTACTCTACGCCTCCTCGCAGAGTTACACTTAGAAATAATGGGAGCATTAGCAAGATCCTTCACTCAATCAGTTCTTATTGAAAGCTTTTCGTAGTTAATTTTTGTCTTATAGAGGCCACAAAATTCCAAAATTCAAAAGACACTAATTTGCTGGATTTTCTTATTTGAAAACGATAAGGCCCCTCTTTTAAGGACTAAATTCCAAGAATTAAAAATACATACTCCTACATATACGAAAATCTTTTGAGATTAAGGTTAGCTCTTCACGTTCAGAGCTTTTTACTCTAAACAAAGAATAATAAGCTCACGAGGGAATGAATTTAATGCCGGATGATATGTATAAGTATGTTTCGTAGCTACCCTTTAAACTAAGTACAAATATGTAGCTACAGTTCAGAGTCATCGGTTTGTTTTTTTTTCCCGAATCTCCTTCACACACAACCATCTACAAACAGTTTTTTTTTGTCTACATACATCTGCAAGTTGTTGCCGGCAATTGTTTCTAAACTTTATGTAGGTCAAGGAAAGTTCAGCAGATGCTAGCTACGGAAGCAACTTGGATTTTATTTTTATTTCATCTTAAATACTTAACAATCGCAAAAGTTTTCACGAAAATAAATATCATCAGACACACATATAAGAGCAGCCTTCGTTGCATGTATGCCGAAGGACGGTTTCTGAAATGAAAATATATGAGAAAGTAATGTTTTTCTAATTACATACATTTTCTATTATTCATATTATAAGAACATTAACGCGCTCAATTAAGCGTTATTTGTAGCAATAAAATGTAAAAAAAGTTTTGAGTGTGAGGTTGCCTGAGTTACATATTATGTAATCGTTCTAAGTATTTTTATAATATTTTTATTTTCATGTTCCTTGCAAATTAAACACACTTTTCTTATTAAGATTCTTATAAACAGTTTGTATTAATTTGTTTCCAATGTGTTTATATTGACTATAAGAATTCAACTAATTGAAATCTAAGTAAAAACTGATATTTTATAGTTTTGAATAAATATTGAAATTGTAAAAAACAAAATGGAATATTTAGCGACGGTAGACAATCTGGTCTCATTTCCAAAGTGTTTTCCAATTAGTGTTGATGCGTTAATGATACGTAACTCCCGCCCTTATTTAAGGGAAAAGAAAATAGATAGTCCTATCGCTCATTTGCCATCATATCACCGATTTTAATAGAATTTTGTTTACTCGTAAGAAGACTTTCTTAGAAGGTCTTGAAATGAATTATTTTTTCGTGGGTTACTTTTTAAAGACAGAAGATGGAATACAAAAACCCGCTGTGAGCATAAAAATTGTTATATTCTATGTCGCAAACTATTGATAATATCAACATTCGATATTTCTCGTACTACTGCTATAGATCCAAAGATGTTATATTATTATATTATTGTGATTAGTTTTTACATAATGGTAGAGTCGCCAAATATTCGTTTATAAAACCCTAAATATTTTCATATTTTAAAAAAAAAAAAAAAAATAATAATTGGCGCAACATAGGCCTAGCTTCTCGCAACCACACATGTGGTGTGCGTTATATTTTTCACATAAATGGAAGGACCTACAGTCTAATGACGTATCTGAAGGGCAATTTGTTTTCAGAAGCTTGCTCGTAACAACAAGTGGGCTCCGTGGCGCAAGTGGTTAGTGTGTCAAACCACTGCGCGTGAGGTTCAATGTTCGGATCCCAGAAGACACAAAAAAATGTTCACGGCCCCACCTCTCGCGAACGTTTGACAAACATCATAAAAAAAACTTCTCAAAACCAAAATAAAGATTTCCCTTACGATACGGCACAAAACAGTGGAGACGAGACTCAGTGCCAAAGTTACGAACGATTAAATGATATTCATCGTCATCGTTTCGTTCCTGGAACGATATTAAGCTACCGTTGGGGGACGATATAAGGATTTTTCTCGCGGTATTTGAAATTTAATTTCTATGAATAAAACAGTCCTTTTGCATCTTTAATATTTTTTTCTTTTTATTTTTTTTTATAATTTGCGCGCTCCCAAAGGGTTATGAATACCTTTAACATGTTTACGCACAGTACGGGCGTTGGAGAGGATGGATCAAGAGAGAGAGAGAGAGAGAGAGAGAGCGAGAAAGATTTTTGGTGTAGTGGTTCTTGAAGCTCAGTTGTTTATGCTTTGATTTATGCTTCTGATTTACACTACTTTTTTCCCGATAACCGATGTCAAGGGCAAATCATCATCAACAGAGCGGCAAATTTTTCCAGCCACATGACCAACCTACTGCCAGTGTTATGCCTTCGCAGTAGTGTTCACATAAGCTTTCGCAAATGATCGGACTGACTTTATACGAGTATATTTCATGAGAAAGGCGGCGTACCAAACAAGCATACATAACATAGTAAATAGACCAGCTAACGACAAACCATGGTTCGACGAGGAATTCAAAAGGGCAAGAAAATACTCATTCGCTTGGCTGAAAATGTTTCGAAAGTCTAGCGAGGATTTTTTCAGGAGATTTTATGTAGAAGCAAATTCAAAGTATAAGGATTAATGCAAAAGAAAAAAGAAACTGCACTATGAGGCGGAAGCCAAAAAGCTCTTCGAGTGTAAAAATTCAGCTGATTTTTGGAGATGCCCTGCGAAGCTTAATGGGAAAAAGTTCATCATCAGTGAAACTTTAGGGACAGATATTCTATTTCAGCACTTTAAGCAACTTTTGAATCCAATAACTGATCCATGCAGATTTCACTTTGCTCAACCGGCCTTCGACAGCGACGAATTGGATGCACCAATTACTGTAGCGGAAATAGATGTTGCATATAAGAGTCTAAAAGATGGCAAAGCACCGGGATCGGATGGAATTCCTACGGAGTTCTATAAATATGGAACACCTGAGCTGACTAAGACACTGGAAGGTTTATTTAAATAACGTTTTGGAGCATGTTGTGGTGCCGCAACAGTTCAAAGAAGCGTTGATTTTCCCGATTTTTAAGAAAGGTTGTAGGTCCCAGCCGTACTCCAAAAAAGATTAACCTCATGGATAAATACTAATGGTCTGCTTAAAGAATTCCAAGCTGGCTTCAGGGCAGGATATTCCACCGTCGACCACATTTTCGTACTCAAAAGCATTGCGGAAGCCTATGTAGCGCAACGTAAAAAGTTATATGTATTCTTTGTGGACTTTAGAGCGGCGTTTGACTCGATAAACAGAGATTCCTTAATGTATAACTCTTTGCCAAAGGAATGTCAAAAAAGTTTGGGAGGGTAATACAAAACATTTATGAAGAGACGCTGTCAGCTGTATGGAATGGAGAAAATGCTTCAAACTGGTCTAAAGCGAGCACAGGAGTTAGACAAGGATGCACTTTAAGCCCATTGCTATTCGCACTGTTCATAGATGACACAATCGAATCGCTACCTGGAGGTGTTGAGTTTGCAGGGATACTGATAAAGGCGCTTCTTTTTGCAGACGACATAGTGTTGATGGCGAATTCCCCGGAGACATTGCAGCGCATGATTAACCGTTTGTATGAGTACTGTAAAATGTGGAGCCTAATTATAAACCTGGAAAAATCAAAGATGATGATCTTTAAATGCTTTAAAAAAAAAAAAAAGACAACTACTAAAATTTTGTCGCAAAATGTTTATTGCCGTGCCATCAGGTAGACGACTTCGCGGAAGGCCCAGAAATAGATGGTTGGATCAAGTCCGACATCTCTCTTGGAGCCGCTTAGGGATTCTCCCTGATGAATTGGAGTCAATGGCGGAGGATCGAGAAGGATGGAGAGTCCACCTGAGCATCCTACCCCCGCGACCCTCATGAAGGATTAGCGGGCCATTGAAAATGAATGAAAGAATGAATGAATGTTTATTGCAGCGGCAGGAATATAAAATGATAAATATAGCGTAATATTGTTTTTACTACATTAACAATGCTGCTATGTACTTTGCACTTTTGCTGTAAAATATATCAATGCAGAAATGTGAAATTGCAAAACTTTCACTAATTAGTGAATATCCGTTATATGTTTACAATACTATATATCGTGCTTAACTTTCGAAATAAAGCTAGAAAGTGAAAAGAATAAGGTTTACGTTTGAAATAACATTATGAAACTGTATTGAAATGATCGTTGTCAAATCGAAAATCGAAAGTAATTGGAAGACAATTGGAATATACAATATATATGTATATATTTAGATAAATGTATGTAGTTACATGTTAAATGTATGTTGAGTTAGAATAGTTTAAACTTTAAACAACTTTTAAACATAAATCGTGTGATTTAATAAATTCATCGATAGAAACTTTTGACATTGAATAAAATGGATTTAATTCTCCATAGGCACCTTTCCTAATTTTATATTTCCCCTCTTTATTTGGCAGGTTCAAGCTTAACGACATCCACCTCCATAACCTATTTCACCGAAATGTCACACAAAAAAGGCAACTATTTGTATACTTAAGAAAATGGCATTCCAAGAAGAATCCTCTTCGATATAACAAAGTTAGCAATCCTATTCCTTACATCTTTGATTGCTTCTCACTTCTGTCAGATAATGTCGCGCAATGTAAAATCCTACACAGCAAATAGTCGTTAAAACTTTCGAACGCGGCGAAAATTGTCCCTGGAATTTGGGTCAATTAAAAACAGTAACAGTTCCTTAAGACCCAGCGAAGGCACTTTGAGAGAGAGAAGGCAATCACCTTGAAGAAGGAATCATTTCACAGCAACTACAACGAATAGCATGTAATAGAACGTTTTAATGAGGCAGATAGGTGGCTATAAGGCTGTACACAGTTTGTATTTAGAACGTACCGAAGGTGGTGGTACTTAGTAGTTCTTACGCCAACAATGTTGTTTTCATTTGCTTTCATCAAGTCTGTTATCTGTCTTATCTGCTGTTGCTCTCCTTCGTCTTTTACCATACCACCCAGCTAACTATAGTGCATTACCCCACAACGTAGTTGTGTCGATTGTAAATTTACATTACAAATTGCAGAATAGCGTGCAGCGCACTTATTAGTCAAACTGACGAAGAAATTTTCAATTCTCTCTTTTCGCCTGCTCGCGCTGGAAAGGATTTGCATAAAGCTTAGTAGTTCTCCTTGAAGACATAGTTTTTTGATGCGCACAAACGATGACGACGAGGTGGCGTTCAGCTGAAATGGTGATTGGAAGTTTACACTCAGTTGTAGAGGTTGCTCATAATGATACAAAGGAAATCTCAAGTAATGGTTCGTCTTCGAGTTGCCTCAATAGGATTATGTTTTAAGGGCTTACTTTTTTTTCTTTCTTTTTTATTCGTATGAGTAACAAAATAAAATTGAAATGTACACGGGCATACAACCCATGTGATATCATGCACAAATTGTGCTTGTTTATTTTAAAGTAAAAATATAAAATATTGCTTTTAAAACGCTGTCGAAAAATGCAGCCTACAGGACGCCACTCAAGTAAACGAGCTCAATCTAATTGAACTTGCGGCGGGCCGACTCCCGCTCCGGATGTTCATACAAGTACCTGGCGTTCTCCGGATGAGCAACAACATGTCACAAGGTACTCCTCCAGCATTGGGGATATCTTACAGGTAATAAACATTGCTTACGACCAAAGCCTTCTTGCTGACAAGGGACACATGCATATAAAAACAACAACTTCTTCTTCTTCTTCCTTTTATCAGCGAGGTTATGATCCGAAAACAAAATCATTATGATCCGATATAAAAACAACAACAACAAGGACATACGAATAACATGAGAAGTTTGACATGCAACGGCCCCAATCGCAAGACTTTACCAATGCCTCTGCCGATTGAGTGTACCTTATCCTCTCCAGAAGTTTTTTTTTCACCGAAAACGATTATCAACGGCATCACAACGTCAGGAAACTATGGAAGACGCTTTTTCAGATGTCTGTGTATCAAATTTGAGAGTTTGGTAGCACCACAAGATGGGCGCCGTGGCGTAAGTGGTTAGTGTGTCGGATCACTACGCATGAGGTTCCAAGTTCGAATCCCAGAAAGCACCAAAAAGTTTTTTCATGGTTCCATCTCTCGCAAGCGTCTGACAAACATCCGAGAGTATTGTTGTCACGAAAAAGCTTCTCAAATCGCCGTTCGGATACGGCACTAAACTGTAGGTCCCTCTCATTCGTGTGAAAAATATAACTTGTTGTGTACAAGCTAAAATCCAACAAGGCTGCTGGACCTGACGGCTTACCGGGCGAACTTTTCAAGACAGCTGGGGATGAATTTGTAGAGTGCATACACCAACTCATCTCTAAGATTTGGTCAGACGAGTGTATGCCTGATGAATGGAACCTCAGCATCGTTTGCCCGATCCACAAGAAAGGAGACACCCTCAACTGCGCCAATTATAGAGGCATCAGTCTCCTCAACACACCATACAAGATCTTTTCTGCGATATTGTGTGAACGCCTGAGACCTTTTATCAACAGCCTGATTGCACCCTATCAGTGCGGTTTCAGGCCAGGAAAGTCCACCATCGATCAAATCTTCACACTTCGGCAGATCCTGGAGAAAACCCAAAAATTCCAAATCGATACTCACCACCTCTTTATCGATTTCAAGGCCGCCTATGACAGCATCTATAGAGAAGATGTCTAGTTTTCACATCTCTGCCAAACTTGTCCGTCTGTGCAGGCTGACGATGGAGAATGCTCGCTGCTCCATCAAGGTCGGTAATGACCTCACCGAGACCTTTGATGTCAAAAAAAGTTTTAGACAAGGTGACGCGCTGTCATGTGACTTCTTTAACATTGTACTTGAACGGATTGTGCGGAACTCACAAGCCAACACCGGAGGCACAATCTATTACAAGTCTGTACAGATGCTTGCATACGCCGACGATATAGACATTATCGGAAGAACTCAGCGGGCTGTCACCGGTGCGTTTGCAAGCATTGAGGCGGAAGCGGCCAGAATGGGTTAAGCGATAAACGAGGGCAAAACCAAGTATATGCTGTCAACAAGAAGGGAAAACCAACACCGACGAATTGGACAATGAGTCACAGTGGGCAGCTATAACTTCGAGGTAGTAAGGGACTTTGACTACCTTGGCTCTGCTATAAACTCTGAGAACAACATCAGCGCAGAAATCAAGCGGAGAATAACTCTTGCCAATCGCTGTTTTTTTGGGCTTATAAGGCAATTCAACAATAAAGCCCTATCTCGAACTACTAAGGAGACTTTGTACAAGACCCTGATCATCCCAGTCCTGCTTTACGGCGCTGAATCATGGATTTTATTAAAAGAGGATGAAGATATCCTTGGTCGCTTCGAGAGAAAAATTCTTCGTAAGATTTTCGGTCCCGTTTGCGTTGACGGGTTTTGGAGGAGAAGATTCAATCACGAACTACACGAGCTGTACAGCGACATCGACCTAGTCAAAAAACTGCATATTGAACGTCTGAGACATGTAGAGTGAATGGACACCAACGCTCCGGGCCGCAGAGTCTTCGAATCTAATCCCGAGGGACGACGCAGTAGAGGGAATCATCACCGTAGGTGGCGCGCACAAGTTCAAGGGGACCTCGACCAATTTGGAGTGCGCAACTGGAGGCAATTAGCTAAAGACCGAGCTAAATGGAGAAGCTTTTTGGTTGAGGCCCAGGTTCACCCCGAACTGTAGCGCCACCTAAGTAAGTAAGTAAGTAACATGAGGGGTTGCGAGAAGCTAGGCCCTGGCACTTAAATAACTGTTGCGCAAATATTTATTTATTTTTAACACTACAAGATCTTCATTTCACCATCAGTGGCGGTCACCTACGAGTATGACCGCCTAGAATTTTCTGGAAAATGGTATTCCTATGCCATGGTATCTGGGATTTTAAGAAAACTGTAAATTTGAGTGTACTCTAGAATCTTGTAGCCTGTAAAGTCGCCGGTGCTGAGAATAAGAATAAAACCCTTCTGCAGACTGTTAAGCGGCGATGACGATACAAATTTCAGTCATAATTAGAAAATAGTGTACGTACTTTGTCTATCTAGGCTCTACGACACCGGCACAGAAGTCCAGAGTGTGTTTCTAGTTCAGGTATAGGCTTGGGCATTCGCATGGCAAAAGGGCTTTACCCTCATCTGCGTCTATATCATCGCAGCCATGTAGAAGGTTCTCGCCATCGAAAATGTTAAGTCCAAGAATGTACCTTGTTTCCATTTTGCTATTCCTTATCTAAAGTTCTGTCGACATATGGCAAGTTTAGAGTGTACTTGATCTCTTGGCAGCATTATTTTTTGGAAATCCAATGCTGTGTTGGATGTTAGGAGTTTTATGGTGGCAAAATTGAGGTACCAGTAAGTGATTGGTCTAGTTTTGACCCCTTTTTTGCCAGTTCATAGAACACCTCGTTACTGTGGATGGCTATATGTCACAGGACCCACCAGAAATTGGGGGTTTCCTCTCTATGTTTGCAGAGCGAGAACGTTTCACAAACCTGGAATTGATAAGTTTAGGCTATGATAGATTAATTGATGGTAGTTTCGATGATAACTCATGGGGCACATTGGTGATTGCCAGAACTTCTGATAAGGACACACTGTCGTGGTTATGCTTTCTTATTGACCGGGCAATATCCTGTTCTATTATATATGTATTTTTCGGAGCTTAACTTCAGTTTTCGACCCATCCTTGAAAATAAAAATGTAATTCGGCTAAGGATGACTGTTTTGACGTTTATCCTGAAGTCGCGGAATAGCGTTAGATAATCAGTATCAGCTTTTTATTTCGTCCAATTTGATTTCTTTAAGTTTAGTGCGCTTGCAGTGGGTATTTCCTTTATGTACAAGCTAATTGGTGTCAGCGCGAATATGGTTTCAAACTGCAGTTGGAGTGGTCTTGATGGCGCCATCGGTTTTTTTTTTATGGCAAGCATTCAGTCTGCATCTCTTAGCTTCTTTCAAGGTATTATATTTAGAACCGACTGTAGAAGAGCAGCGCTCGTGAGCAGGAATTTGCCTGTTGTTTATATGATGGCGTATGCTACAACCCCTATTGCGTATAGGGGAGATAACACTAATCCTATAGGGCATGTATTCTATTCAGTTCTGGAGCAAGGCGCCAATGCTTAGGTAGCCTAGTGCTTATCTTACAGCTTTTGTTTTCCTCATATATTCAGATAGGCCGATAGCGTGAATTCTTTTTAGTAAGACGATCCCAAAGTGGCAGTTACTACTTCATGGAGAGATATCATATGTGGAATTGATGTATATATGTAGATGTCTGATGATCTTTCTAGCAATTTCAAGACAAATGATATTCAACTTATAGGCCTTAGGTCCTTTCACTCTATTTTTTGTTCATGCACTATAATCAAAATGGACTTTAATAAAAATACGTAGCGTGTCCACCGTATATGACAGCTAAGAGTTATTGAGCCCAACAATTAGGGGCTGAGAGCAGATCAGGTCACACGAACAGTTGTTAAGAAACTTTAACTATATTGCGGTTCGAAAATTGGAGGTAATTAGTATATTTAAAGGATGGCTGCAAATTAGTATAACACAACCTCACTCGAACCTCGATTTCTTTAAATAAAAATGGGAAGACGAACAGACAAGGAGTGAAACCAGTTTTAATTATTTCTAGCAGCACCCCTGGGCCGTCCGGGTAGTTGTTGGCTGTTCACTCGAACTGTAATAAATATTCTTAATAGCTGGCTAAATGTGTTCTTTACTTGAGACTGAGGTCCAGATTGTAACTAAACTGCAGTTCAGTTGAAATGAATAGGACAACGAAACACTGTCCGTGGTTAAATTTCTACAATTTGTGATTGAGTAAGACTCAGCTTAAAGATTCAATTCTTTAGGTAAATATTTCTTGTGTTGTACTCGTATATGTATATGGTATATTATATACGTACATGCCTTGTTGACCTTAAATTTAACACAAAAATAATGATGAGGATGTAATTTAGGGGATGTCACTGTCCTGTTGTAATTGAGTATTATTTTCCTGGTACAGATATATTGGACAATGAATGTCGTGCTGCTGCTGTAAAGCCATTAATTATTGTGCTTCCCCCGTTAAAGCGTTCCTTTTTCAATTGCACTTCTCATTCACCTACCACCGTGTACACAGCGAAATGAACACCGTATTCCAATACTGCAATTGCCCACAGAAACCGTGCCTTTCCAGTGCCTGTATAAGTTTCCACAGCCAAGTTGTCATCATTTTCCGCACAACAGTTTTTTGGCCAAAAGCCAACACAAGAAATTCCCTTTCAAGCCTCCTTTCAAAAGCAAGAAAAACAATGGAAAACTGTTGGGAAAACTATTTCATTCCACATTCTAATTTTTTTTTTTATTTTTTTTTTATGCTTCTGTTGTTTTTTTTTTTTTTTATTCTTTTTTGTTTATTTTCTCTTTTGGCCTCACAATGATTTCGCGACGCCCATAGTTTTCCATTCTTCCGGTTTTAAATTCAACCCCGTTACGAACATAACATCCTCGTTTTCATTGTTTGTTCGGATTATCCCACTAGCACATTCGGAGACAACCATTTCGGGAGGAAAATGAGGTCATTAGGAGCAGCGGCAGCTGAAAGCATTTACCCTACAACTACCAGCAATCAACTTTCTCCTCGTTTAGTCTCACTCGAAACCAATTCCACCACACAGTTTATGAGGTGAAAGGACTACGTCAGCGACAGTCATATTATACGAGTACACAGAGAGGGCACGAGAGGGCGGACGATGACGCGCTGGCGACGAGAGCGTGAGCTTAGAGTAGAATTGTGTAGAAAGGACTTTATGCGCGATATTTTAATTATGACTTTGCCTCTAGATATCAAATGCACTGATTTAAATTTTTTATACTCCGCGCGCAGTTCTTTGTGGCAAGGCTCGTTGTTTCTCCCGAGTCTTTGTTGAAGTTACCGCTTTGCACTATTAAACGCTGCCAGGATTAAGATAGTGGAATGGTGGGATGTAGCGCACTTGATGCTATGCTATAGAACAAGCACTAAAAAAAATATAAAACTAAAGCTAAGTGCCCTTGAAGCGGAGTCAAGGTTATTATCTGTGGATTCAAAAGAATTTTTAAACGAATTAATTATGCAAATTACTCTTGGCGAGTGTTCGCTTTTTCATCTTTTATCCCCGTACGCAAGTGAAGGCTACTCTCTCCGGGGGCAAACTCGAACTCGAGAACTCACAAAATTTAATTTAGAGACTTTAAGTGGCAGTGAAACTTTTAGTTAATTCCTGAGTATATTTTCCATGGACTTGTTTAACGATATCTGAAGTAAAAATATGAAAAGATGGCCATAAGGGTTTTGAATAAATTCCTATAGTCGATTGAAATGCAGGAACAATTAAGTAGATATTGTTTGCACTTATTCCTTTGGTTTTCAGTGTGAAATCGAATGTTGCTATTACACAAATACAGTGCTGCCGGATTTTAGTGAAGTAAATGGCAGTTTTACAATAGAAACTAAATATTTTCTACTATTTTGTTTCGTTGACCGCGTTTTTCATTTCGTTACGATTTCGTAGGAGGTTAGGCCATAAGGGCCAGATGACCTTAAACGTCGTTATTATAACTACGAGTAGGTTTAGCTAAATATAAATAAAATTTAATATAATATTGGACATCATTTACTAATTCACATCTAACACTCTTTTACCACTCTCCCCGCGGGACTGCCGTTAGGCATTACTTCGCGGGGCTGGTTAGCCTTTTACGCTTTGTACCTTCTAGGGTAGAGTCCCCTATTGGAATTGCTTAATAGTTTACGGACTTTGAATGAACAGTCTGTAAAAAATGCTTACGTTGGGCCTAGAAACATAGTTTTGATTTAATTTGAAAGAAAAACTCAAATATTCTTTAAGAATATAAGGCTTAGCCTTATATAATTGATTTTATTTATTATTACAATTTATTAACAAATGAAACGAATATGAAAACCAACCATTTTCCCCTATTCTCGAACACTTGTTTCCTAAAGGCAAACAAAAGGTTTCCTCATTTCAAACACTTAAATCACACCTATAAGTTTGCCTAGAATGTTAATTTCAAGTAAATACTAAGTAAAAACGAATTTGAGGTAACACTTTAGTGCTTGCATTGATTTTATTTAAAAAAAATAAAAGTAACAACTCATTGGATTTAAAAAAAAAGCTTAAAAGAGATAAATAACTACAACATTTATATTTAATGGCGCAAAAAAGGCAGGCCTATAAACGCCTGGATCAGACAAATGCGACGACATCGGCATTTCATTGGCCTCCGTAACCGAGGGATCCTAAATTGGCAGGCCTGCCGATATTCTCTGAGGTCAAATGGGCGAACCTCACAAGCGGATCAGTAGAAATGCGGTGAAGTGGGAGGATTGTGATCCCTCATTTTCGGATCCCTCGCTGAAAAAAGGAAGAAGAAGAAGAACAAGATCATTTGAATGAACTTTGATTTGCTAGATCTGTAATTTAATTAATTAAAGCTTTGAATTCGTTTAATATTTCAAAGATTTTTGAAGTTATTTTCTTTTTTTTTTCTTTTAAGGTCCTTGCTGTGAAGTTAAAACTTTTATTCGTAAAAAATCTTTCATATTTTATAAGAAAAAAAATATTTTTGTGTAGGAAACCTATAACGTATAAAAGCAAAGTTAATCTGAAAGAACTTGTCTTAGGTACCTTAAACGATAGTCTTGATTTGCGTAGAGACACACTTGATGCCGAACAAGCAGGTTTCCGCTCTGGATCCTCCTGTGTCAACCACATCAACAGCCTGCGGAATATCATCGAACAGTGCGTTAAATATCGATCGCCACTTCATCTGCTGTTCATCGATTTTGAGAAGGCGTTCGATAGTGTCAACATGGAATTTATTTGACGTGCCTCACGCATAAGAGGTATTCCCGATAAACTAATTGTTATTATCAAAGCTACTTATGAAAGCTCGAAATGTCACGTTCTTCACAGAAGAAGGTTGTCTGATGAATTTGAGATCCAAAGTGGTTTAAGACAAGGCTGTATTCTTTCACCAATACTATTCTTATTGGTGATTAGCGATGTGCTTCGTGCAGCTTTGTCGACGGGAAACGGAGAAATTCGATTGACTCTTACCTTGCTGAACACAATGCATGCCGCTGCGGCGTAGCAGTAGCGTAGTACGACCTGTCACAATGTAAAGATATATGGGAACTCAGTAGTGCGCCCACAATGAAGTAGCTGCGGCGTAGCAGTAGCAGTAGTGTAGTACGAAGTTGGTTTACTTTTAACTTGTGTAGCGCTTCAAGTGACAGACAGAGAAATCGACGACTGTTGAAGAGTGTTTTGGTTTTCTATACGATGTTTTCGGGGTGGATTCTTGAACTGAGTTCAGCAGTAGCGCAATCAATTTGAAATAGGTATTCTTCACAGTGAAAATGGAAGAGCACGCCATGGAAAAATTTATTTTGCTCGTGAAAGGAAAATGAATCTATCCACTTCTTATTATTTTTATTGCACAATAATCTCACAAAAATAATCAAATCTCAATAACACTCAAAAAGAAAAACACAATTTTAATCAGCTGAAATTATTTGGCATTACTACGCGCTACACCATTGTGGCCGAATTTTGCGAGTGTAGCGCCGCACTATTTGACAGCTCTACGTACTACGCTACTGCTACGCCGCAGCGGCATGCATTGTGTTCAGCCAGTACATCCCAACTGAAACATCTTGACTACGCTGACGATGCATGCTGACTCTCTCACAGAATTATGGACCTCCACGAAATGACAGCAGATGTGTGAGGGAGGCAGGCGTCGTCGGGCTGAAAATTAATACGACAAAAACATAAATGATCAGCCTTGGAACAAACTCATCGGCTCAAATATGCATTGCTGGACAACCCGTAGAGTAGTAGACGATTTTCAGTATCTTGGGAGTATTGTCTCGACTGATGGTGGAACCGAACTGGATATAGTCGACAGGATCTCCAAAGCAAAGTCCGCGTTCGGGATGTTGTCCAAAATATGGCGAAGCAATACAATCAGTTTGAACACCAAGCTAAGACAAATCCGCTCCAATGTTGAATCCGTCCTGTTTTATGGATGCAGCGCGGGGAGAAGGACCACTACTATCACCAGAAAGTGGCAAACGTTCGTTAAAAGGTGCCTGCGCAATATCTGAAGGATTTTCTGGCACAATCGTATCTCTAACGAATAGTTTTACGAGAGAACGGGTCAGGAACCAATAGGCACAACTATCCAACGACGGAAGTGGCAGTGGATTGATCACACGTTCCGAAAGGGTAACCGTTCCATAGCGAACCATGCTATGCAATGGAACCCTTTAACTCAGGATGACAGAAGACTTGGCGGCCGAGGAGAACATGGCGCAGAACAGTTGAGAAGTAGGTACGGCAGCTGGGAAAAGGTTGGGGAGAACTCAGACACGATGGCGCGTAGACGTAGTAGAGGCCCTAGGACCCACAAGGGGATACAGGACATAAGTATGTGCTTAGAGAGGGGGTACCACGAACAAAATATAATTTAATAGTTTATTAATTTTCTGTGCAAGTAAATGCGATCTTTTGTAGTACCTCCATAAAACAAGTCCATAACGTAGTATGTAAGTCGGCGGAAGCAATTCAATCTTTGGAAAAACAAAGGGATGGATTCAGCTGGGTGATTGGTGATATTGGGCGCGAAAATAAGCCCTCTGCCGAAGTGCCTGCAAAAGCCAATAGCAGGGTATCGCTCAATTTCTTCTTCTTCGAGGTAAGGTCGGCATAAGTCCGAGTGGCTTTTGC
Organism: Brachypalpus laphriformis; assembly: GCA_945910035.1. Classification (NCBI taxonomy): domain Eukaryota; kingdom Metazoa; phylum Arthropoda; class Insecta; order Diptera; family Syrphidae; genus Brachypalpus; species Brachypalpus laphriformis. Next base: position 255,408,869 of record OX246754.1, read on the forward strand.
CTGTCTTTCGAAATGGTGGCTAAAATAGCGGTGGCATATGAGGAGATCCGGAAGGTGCTTTAAGTTACTTAAACTTAAGGACAGAAGTTCTTGGCTTCTATTTTTGATGCTTCAATTCCTGGAGATGCTTTTAGAGCTCCTAAGACTTGAGCTTCGAACTCAAGTGAATGATGATTTGGCACAAGAGCTCATTAAGTTCTTCGGTCTAGCAACCACTCGTGTTATGTGCGTTTTATTTTTCGCACGAATGGCAGAGGTCTACAGTTTTGTGCCGTATCCGAGGGGCATTTTTTTTTTTTTTTTGAGAATCTTTCTCATGACAACAATACTCTCGGATGTTTGTAAGACGTTCACGAGAGGTGGGACCGTAAAAAAAACTTGTTGGTGTTTTCTGGGATTCGAACATGGAAACTCACGCGCAGTGGTCTGACACACTCAGGTCTCGTTCTCACGACGCCTATTCGATTAAAATTGTCAGGTATTCGCTATAAAAAATTAAAGCGGACAAACAAAATGCTGAGATGCGTCCTCAATTTTAATTTTAATGACACATTAATCTTTTCTCAGGAATTCAGAATAACTGTTGGATTATATTTACATCTAAAATTACGATCATAACATAACGAACCAAGATCTGCCCCCCCTAATCCAAGGTGTTACGCGACCCGTGCCTATTGGATGGTTTGCAGCCAGGGGGTATACCGGCTGTATTATAACGGAGCCTCTCTGAAACAGGATCGCCTCAGGGAGTAACCACGATCTTACTGCGCTAATGCGGGGCTCTGGCGCAGCTGACCTTTCTTTCCCGCGCTACTCGTGGGAACATGTACCAAAACAAAAAACAAAAATAAAAATAAAAACAACCTACACATATAGAATGCGGGGTGGTACCGCTTCTATGCTAGCGGGTCGGATGGAGCAGAGGCTCTATGTAGACGACCTAGTGGGTGGAAGTCGGCCAGGAACAAGCCGTGAGGGAGGCTTTAGGCGAGTGCAACCAAGCACCAGCCAAACAGCCGCTATGTCCCCTAGGAAAATTCCTGAGCCGTCGAAAACAGCAGCACGCTTGGAACGTGCCAGAACGGAGGGTGGGAGCCAAGCTCTAGCCCCCCAACCCTTGGGCAAAGTGGTTAAGGCGGATAATGAGGCAAGGAGTTCGGGCATAGCTCGGACACCTACAGTTCCTCAATCCAATGCCACACCGACCAAGAGGAAGCGAGCTTGCCCGCCGATGCCGCCACCTGGGCAACCGGGAGGCAAAGATGACCCCCTGAGAAATGGTCTGAGCGGTGCGGGATCTCAATGGTACCTGCGCTACCTCGAAAAGGGCCTTGCACCTGAGGATGCCAGGAAAAAGGCTGAGGAGCATAGGGCAAAGCCCGACTCCACCGCTGTGCCATCAGCCAAGAGGGGCAGTAATGCCATAACACCTCCTGCATGTAATGTGCAGAAAAGGCTGAGGACCGAGGAGAGCGCTAAGAGGCTCCAGGCAGAGCCTGCGAATGCTAGCGCTGTCTCAGCTGGTAGAAGCTATGCTGTGGCTGCTGGGGCAGCTCCGGCTGGTGGAAGACATGCTGAGGCCGCAAAGGCTGAGCAAGTTGCAGTACTTCCTATGAATTACCCATAGGAAATGCTCGATGCTGAGGACCTCAAAGCACTCGAGAACGCCATCGTGGCGGAAATGATCCTGGGATGGGAGCATAAGCTCAAGTTCCAAGGCGTTCATTTTAAGAATGGCATGCTACTGGTCGACTGCGAGACTCCACAAACGGTGGAATGGCTAAAGACCGTAGCTCCCAAACTAAAGGGTTGGAAAGGGGTGGGCCTTACTGCATACGGCAGTGCGGAAATACCACGTGCCCATTCCATCACCGTCTTCCTACCACGCAGCGTGGATCAGGATTACCAAACCTCTTTGCCACTCCTAGAAGCGCAGAACGATGGCCTGAACATCAAGGCATGGAAGGTGTTGTATGGTCGCAACGAGGGGACTGGGCAGATACTGGCTCTCGGAATCGACCAGGAGTATTTTGAAGCTATTAAGGCTCAAAACTGCTCTCTGAGCTACCGGTTTGGCAGAGTGACGGTGGGTGGAATCAGGAAGCTAGAGGAGAGCGCAGGGCATAGTACCAGCTCGAAACCAGCCTCAGAGGAGACACCGCCGGAAGTGGAGCATCCAGTTCCACTGACGGTTGAAGCACCAACTGTAACTGCATAACGGGACGCCCAGAGCGCAGATGAATTTATGTCCATCTCAGAGGACATAAACAGTACACTAATCTTTCTCCCTCTGAACATTGAGGAAGAAGATATTCTGCTTGCGGAGGGTGGGGCAACAGCCCCCGACGAGCACTAGCTCGATGACCTCCACCGGAAAAATAAAGGTCGCCCATGTAAACATCCACCACGCCATAGCGGCATCAGCCGCAATAGCTAGGATGTTTACCAAACAAAACATGGGCATTGCATTGATTCAGGAGCCATGGATCTTGAAATGAGGAGTCAAAGGACTGTCATGCAAGGAGGCAAAGGTAATTTGGGATATAAGGGTGACCAATCCAAGGGCATGTATCCTTATCAATAACAAAATTAACTTTCTCCTACTTTCAGAATTTGCGACGCGAGACTTGGTGCCCTTACAGGTTTCCCTGAACATCGACGGAGTACACCGCACCATCATCATCGCCTCTGCATACTGTGCTGGGGATGAACCAGCTATCCCAACAGAACTGCAGCGCTTAGTGGAACACTGTAACAAGCTCCAAATGCCGCTGCTGATTGGATGTGACGCCAATGCTCACAATATTATATGGGGGAGCACCGACACCAATACCAGGGGTGAGTCTTTACTAGAATTCATTCTTTGTTCATCCCCTGATATATATAATGTAGGGAATACCCCAACCTTTGTTACTAGAGTTAGACAGGAAGTTCTTGACTTCACGCTGGGTAGTCCGAGCATCAGTAGGTTAGTCAGGAACTGGAAAGTATCAGATGAGCCGTCATTATCTGACCATAGAATCATTGAGTTTGAGTTAGATAGTGCATGTATCACAAGAAATCCAATCAGGGACCCAAGAAAAACAAATTGGGAGGTTTTTAAAGAAACCCTAGACAGTAATCTGGAGCATATTGATCTGAGGAGGGCTCCAGCACACTATCTAGAGTTAGAAAACGCGGGAGAGGGCATTAGCACCGCAATCACAAACGCGTTCGATTCGAGTTGCCCCATAAGCAACAGAAAGGGTGCGAAAGATGTGCCATGGTGGAGCAGCAACCTAACAAAATTAGACTCTGATACACGCAAGCTGTTTAACAGAGCAAAGCGTAATGGGGATTGGCAAAACTACAGGGCGGCACTCACAAACTACAACAAGGAGTTAAGAAGGGCGAAAAAGGAAAGTTTCAGGAAGTTCTGTGAGACAATAAACAGTACTCCTGCTGCAGCATCACTGCTCTTAGAAACTCACTTCCCCGGAAGTTTGCAGAACACCTGTGACGGGAGCATGACCAACACGACCAGACCTCGGAAGCAAGATTGGGAGATTGCAGGGGCTATCTGTTCCAGAGGGAGAATCGAGTGGGCAATTAGCTCCTTCCAGCCTTTCAAGTCACCGGGTGCGGATGGTATTATACCAGCCCTATTGCAAAGGGGGCAAGAAAAACTACTACCACACCCGGTCAGAATAACAAAAAGCAGTCTTGCACTGGGATATATTCCAAACCAATGGAGACGGGCGAGAGTTGTGTTTATATCAAAAATGGGGAAGAAGGACCCAACACAGCGTAAGTCATACAGACCGCTCAGCCTAACATCGTTTCTTCTCAAAACAATGGAGAAAGCTGTGGACAACCATTTAAGGGAGGATGTACTTAATACATCCCCACTGTATTATCGTCAGCATGCATACAGAGCGGGCAGGTCCACCGAGACTGCTCTGTATCAGCTGACGGAAACAATCCAAAGTGCTCTTGAAACAAAAGAGATAGTAATCTGCGCCTGCGGGTAAGTCTTGGGGATTTAGTCCAAATATTCTAAGATGGATGTACATTGCCATTGTGAGACCAATGATCACTTATGGAGCAATAGCATGGACAAAGCGAACTAGTCTAGTCACTACGAGGGAGACACTCACTAAAGTGCAAAGACTTGCGTGCCTCTGCATCACTGGAGCCATGCGAACGTGTCCAACTGCAGCCATGGAAGTACTCCTTGAGCTAACACCGCTCCATCTTGTAGTGGAGCAAAATGCGCAGCGAACGATCCTAAGGATGGCAAAAGAAGGTATCGGAAGGGAGAAATGTGTTAGTATGAGAGAATACGATGCACTTCTCAAAAAACTTCCCCTTCTGGCCGTCCCCAGGGACGACGGTATCAGGAAATTTAACTTTGGGAAAAACTTTAGTACGAAGTTAAGTAACAAGAAAGAGTGTAACAACGAATCCACGATGTACGGACTGGGCAGCCACACGATAAAGTGGTATACAGACGCTTCGAGAACTGGAGAGGGAACAGGGGCGGGCGTATTTGGGCCAAGGACCAAGCACTCAGAACCTATGGGCAAGTACACCAGCATCTTTCAAGCTGAAATATGTGCTATTAACAGATGCATCCAACTCAATCTCGAAAAGGGATACAGCAACTGCGACATAGCAATACTGTCAGACAGCCAAGCAGCTATCAAAGCACTTGATTCCTATGTCATTAAGTCAAAACTTGTGTGGGAATGCCTATGCAAACTTAATGAGCTGGGCAGAAACAATAAAGTTACACTTTACTGGATACCCGGTCACGTCGGGATAAAAGGTAACGAAGCAGCGGACGCTTTGGCAAGACAAGGGGCCGCAGAACCCTTCATTGGACCTGAACCGTTCTGTGGAATGGGGGAACACACCATACGCGAGAAATTCAGGAAAATGGAGAGAGAAGACAGGGTAAGAACCTGGAACAACACCACAGGCCTGAGGCAGGCTAAGAAACTACTGGGATGTTACAACCGCCAAAGATTCGAAGCCTGCATCTGCCTTAGCAAGAATAACCTACGGATCCTAACAGGCTTCCTAACGGGGCACTGCAAACTCAGGGAGCATCTACGGAAACTAGGTATAACAAATGAAGGCCTTTGCAGATTCTGCAACGAGTCATGTGAGACTCCGGAACACCTTCTGGAGTCTTGTGGGGCACTGACCCACAAAAGATTGAAATACTTGGGCAAATACCAAGTATCAGAAGAGGATATGCCAACCATGGACCCACTTCTCATTCTCAGATTCTTAAAAGAAACTGGTCTGGAGGAAGAGCTCTAAGGTGAACTATTCTCACCAAGGCAAAGTAAGAGCATATGACTTTCAAACACAATTCCTCAGGAATTGCAGTTGCGAAGGGGACTCTAACGAGGGAGCAAACCTCCCCAAGGTATTAGCAGGGGGCACACTAGACCATTAGGTCGCAGTGCAAAATAACCCTACACAAATAATAATAATACGATCATAACAAAATGGACTACGCAAAAGCGGAAGAATATCGCACCCTCCGAACTCTTGCATCGGCCAACGGTGCTAGGCTCAGGTCAGCAGTTTAAATTACGTTCTCTACTTTCACTTTCTACGTCAACAGATCGCTTTCGCAAAGAAATATTCAAACGCACATCTCATGCCATTCTTGATATGGTGCCAAGTGGAACAGTCAATTTACATACCAAATACATCTCCACTAAATTCAATTAATACGATCTGAGCTACTGTGGCATAAGTGAGTGGCATTACTGCGTTCCGCTAACTAAGCGGCAAAGCTCAAAGACTACTGTCAAGTGAGTGCCGAATAATTGCAAAAGTGCCTTCTTGACACACTTAATCAGTGGCGTATGGTGTATCGAATTATCAATTCAATTTAGTTGGGAAGATTTACAAGTATTTGAGGATTACGCTGAAATTGTTTGCTTAGGGATTTTACGCTGAAACACAATCCAAGTGATTTTCTGTGACTTCGTAGTTCATAATGCAATATGTATAAGCATATTTGTAATTTTGGAGTTTTCGATTGCTTGTTAAGAGCTTTCCTAATGAAAATATATTTGAGATGTACATGCATTATTGAAATTTTTTTTTTTTTTTTTTTTTTTTCTTTTTTTTTTTTCGTGGGTAGGTGAAAATCTTCATGAGACACTATGAGACCGTGTACTCATAGTAGTGTCAGATTTCTACTGACTAAAAACACCCTTCCCTTCGTTTTGTTTACTACGACTAAGTTTGACCTTATCAAGTAGTTTAAGCTTCAGATTTATATTCGCGTGAGGCAGGTAGATTTTCAATAAAAGCACCTGCTGAAACCGTCATGACATGCGGCTTTTTGTCTTATTGCGCTAATTCGAACGGTTTCGTTCTTTGAAGTCGGCGTGTAAGATTTGTCACATCCAAAGTTTGGAGTATGGCACAGTTGCAATGGCCATGAAGACGAATACGAAGCTTGCGAGCGAAGTTTTTTATTTCGTCCTCCACGGTAGTTATCCCTAAGTCTCTGTGGATATCATTGTTTCTGATATACCAAGGAGCGTTCACGATTATTCTTATAATTTTGTTTTGCAATGATTGTATGAGATTCCTATTGCTTGGTTTGGTACAACCCCAGAGTTGTATACCATACGTCCACACGGGTTTAAGCACTTGCTTATACAGAAGCAGTTTGTTATATACGCTTAGTTTGGAATATCTTCCAATTAGCCAATACATTTCTCTAAGTCGATTTTCGACTTCGTCACGTTTCTTTTTAACGTGAGGTATCCATTTAAGTTTCGCGTCTAGTGTCATTCCCAGATATTTAGCTTCGTTTGCATGCGGTATTTGTACCGAGTTAATGAAAACGGGAAGGTTGATTATTTTCTTGTAAGTGAAGTTAACATGCGTCGATTTGGTCTCGTTAAGAACAATGCGCCAAGTTTTTGTCCACTCACAGATTTTATCCAAAGCTCGTTGGAGTTTTATGGTTGCTGACTCGATTGAACTTTCCGTTGCCAGAATAGCCGTATCGTCCGCGAACGTAGCTACAATAGTGCCTTCAGTTTGAGGTATGTCCCGAGTGTACAGCAAGAATAAGATAGGCCCAAGGACACTTCCTTGCGGAACTCCGGCGGCGATTTCTTTAAAATCAGAATATTCAGTTCCGTGCTTAACACGAAAAAGTCTGTTTTTAAGGTACGATTCTAAGATCTTATGAAGTTGCTCCGGAAGGATTCGTCTTAGCTTATAATTCAATCCATCGTGCCAAACCCTGTCGAAGGCTTGAGGTACGTCAAGAAAAGCGCTAGAACAAATCTTTTTCTCCTCAAGGGCTTTTTCAATTTCGTCGGTTATTCTATAAAACTGGTCAATTGTGGAATGCTTGATTCTGAACCCGAATTGGTGGTCAGGTATTAGGCGTCTCTCTTCAATGACCGGAAGAATCTGTTTCAGTAGGAGTTTTTCAAATACCTTCGATATTATTGGTAGTAGCGATATCGGTCTGTACGATTTTTTGTCATTTGGAGATTTCCCCGGTTTCGGAACCATTATGACTTCTGCGACTTTCCATTGATTTGGAACGTATAATAATCTAATAGAAGCATTTATTAAATAAAGCAATTTTAATAGTGCCTTTTTTGGTAATTCCTTGAGGATTTGTCCGGTTATTAAATCATAGCCAGGAGCTTTATTGTTCTTCAGGTTTTTTATTGCCTGGCAAAGTTCTTAGGTTGTCAGATGTCGTAGTCGTACCGGTAAAATCGTCTACCAATGTTTCTCCATCAAATGGCTTAAAAGTTTCTTCTAAGTGCTCGGCAAATAGATCCGCTTTTTCTTTGTCACCTTTTGCCCATTCGTCGTTGTTTTTTCTTATCGGTGGCGAGTATATTTGCGGTTTTTTAATTCTTTTGACAGCTTTCCAGAGCGAGTAATTAGTGGTTTTTTCGGCGGTTAAACCTTCAAGATAAGCTGAAGTCTCTCGGTTTTTTAGGTCTTGTATCGCTTTTTTAAGCTTATTGCATAGGAAATTCGAGTGGGTTTTATGCTGGGGAGCGCGAGTTTGTTGCCATATTTTGCGTGCTCTCCTCTTTTCTCGAATAAGTTCTTTTATTTCCGGCGGATAATAAGCTTCATTGCATGGGACTTCTTTCCTCCTTAAAGGTGTATTTTTCCACGCGGCATTTTGTATTGATTCAATAAATTTGCCGAGCTCATCTTCTATTTCGAAGGGTGTTTTGAGCGATACACTTAAGACAATATTTTCTTCGCAATCAGTTCTAAAGTCGCGCCAGTTAGTTTTTTTGTTAGTTAATCTAGGCACACCTTCTACTGTCATTAGTCGGTCACTTATTGTCAAGATTACCGGCGAGTGATCTGAGGAGAGATCAAAGCTTTCCTCTACTTTTGCAAAATTTGAAGATACTCCTTTTGCTACGAAGAAGTCTATTAGGTCTGGTGTTTTTGCTGTATCAGAGGGCCAATACGTCGGTTTCCCCGTCGAAAAGAAATCAACCCCGAATTGCATACCGGCTTCGTACAGAAGTCTGCCTTTCCGTGAATGGGATCTGGAACCCCAAAAGGTGTGTTTTGCGTTGAAATCGCCCCCTATAATGAAATTCGGTCCAAGTGAGTCAAGGAGACGTACAAAGTCGTTACTTCTAAACGTGCATCGCGGAGGACAATAAATGGACGCGATGTTGAAATACGAGTGCCTATTCTTAACTCGAACTGAGCTTGTTTGCATTGTATCGATTTCAATCGTCGTATTTATGGAGTGCTCAATGCAGTCTTTAATGAATAAGGAGGATCCGCCTCTAGCTCTTCCGGAAGGGTGGTATGCGTGATAAGCACGATACCCTCTTATTTTTACTCCGGATTCCTTTGTCAAATGAGTTTCAGAGATCAAGCAAATGTCAATGTTGTCATTCCGTAAGAATACTTCTAATTCGGCGTTTTTTTGTAGAAGGCCGTTTGCGTTCCATGTTAAAATTTTTAGTAACTGATTCATATTCATATGGGAGCTCTTTTTTGGCGAGGTTTTAACTCGAGCTTGCTCAATTTATCAAATATGACTTTGTTTACCTTCGTTTGCTCTTCAAGTTTCGCAAGAATTATAGAGAAGACTTGGGAGACTGGGTCTATCGTAACACCACTTTGCTTGGTTTCTAGCGACGCAGCTTGAGCATATGTTAGCGTCTCTGGAGATTGTGGCTTTTTCTTTGATTTTGCCGAAGGAACTTTGCTTTGCTCGACTCTCGTCTTAAGTTTGACGTGTTTGCTGACGGTCGTTACCCTTGGCTTAGCGATTTCACGACTATTTTTAACCGGTTCTGCGTTCTGGCGTTGAATATTTTTAAATGTGTCTCGCCTTTTTTGAAGCTCTTTTGCCACTTCGCAACCTCGATAGTTCGCTGGGTGCTTTCCTTTGCAGTTAATGCAGGTAGCCGGGGCCTGCTTATTTAGGTCACACTTTTCTGAGAGATGGTTACCAGCACATTTTACGCATCTCGGCTCTTTTTGACAATACGACTGTGTGTGATTAAAGCCTTGACAGCGTTTACACTGAGGTATTGATCTCGTACTCGTACGCATAGGCTCAATCTTGACTACGATATTCAGAATAGTTTTAACGTTATAAATATCGTCTACATTTTCGCTCCTGTCAAAGGTAAACATAAAGAGCGGAAGTCCATGCTTGACCATGATTTCCTGGCCTTGTTCCGTTTGTTGCTTCACCTTTTTGAGAATATTGACGGCATTAAGAATTTTTAAACCTTTAGCTTTGAGGTCGTTCATTACGTCGTCTTTTGTGCACGAGGGGTGGAGACCCCTTGCTATAACACGCAGTGGTCTTTCTGACTTATTTTCATAAGTATACCACTGGATCTTTTCCGTGTTTAATTTTTGTGATATTGCTCGGTAGCCATCGGAGTCATCAACGTTAATTTTCCACGCATTGTTCCTGAGTGACGTTACCTTGAATTTCGATGTCGTCGTACCTTTAAGAAGGCAATGTAGCTTACTGTAGTCCGTTATGCCAACGACGTTTATTGCAGGCGGAAATTGCTTTTGAAAAACAAAATCAAATTAAACGTAGAGCCATTGAGTGCAATTTAGAAATAGAAAGAAGTTAAATACAGTTTCAGTCTTTATTGTACAATAGTTAAATATTTAAATGTTTTTGTTCTAATGTAATAATAGGTCCATTCGCTTCCGCGCATTTTTATATTTGAAAGTTGTTAAACGTCACACTACCATATATTCATATGCGTAATACGAGGAATATACATTTATTACGGAGGGGCGTTTTTAATTTCGCGGAATAAGTAGGTAGGTCATTAGTGAGGGTAGTTTACTGAGACATTATGAGTTCAGTGACTCATTATTAGTATAAACAGCAAGTTTTATTTTAATCGAGCTATTCGTTTTTGAACTATTGGCGACCAAGCAACTCAATCGGGAAGAAAGCGTAGAATATGGAGAAAATAGAGTACCGCGCAGTTATAAAGGTGAAACCATAACGGAAGACATGTCATCCGTTTACGGAGACCGGGTAAAATCATGATTTGCAAGTGGTACAGTCTTCTCAAACAAGAAAGGGACTAACTTGAAGACGACCAAAATTATTGTACATGTATGAGGATTATTACCATTAGGGAAATTATCAAAATCAGATCAAAGAAGTTATGGGGATACATTTACTTTTACTGTACACTGCACATTTAAACTTGTTCAAGCATTATTTTAAATTAGCTTTTTTAGATTAGATTAGATAAATTGTCCTTATTTCAGTAACCAATTACACAATTTACAATTTTTAATATATCATATAAAAAGAAATTATATAGCATAAAATTGCCGTTTGCCAGATTAACAACTAAATAACATTTTCCATTTAAAATGGAAAATAAACGACAACAAAAAACGATTTAATATTATTTTATTACAAATTTCTTCTTCAATATTCAAAAGCTTTTTTAGAATAAAATTATTCCGACGAAATAAAGTTCTTGGAACAACCGCATACAAACTGAAAATGATTGCATATTTGAATCTAATCGCATTCGTTACTCGTAATTTGATAATAAAAAAACTCGATTTACCACAATTCGTGAAAAATCTTCACAGCAAAAAAAAATATTGGTATGATAATCCATATACTCGTCATTAGGTTACAATTGGAGTATAAAAATAATCTGTTTTGCAACTTTTCAAATCAAACTTTTTAATTTGAATTTCAAATTTTTATTTCACACGTTTTAAATCAAACACGTGTCGACATGTTGCCATTTGGTTTCCAGATGCCAATAGACGGTTAATTAGTTCTCAAGTCTGTATAAACTTCTACATCACACAAAGTCCAAAATAGAGTGAAAAAGAAGTGCAAGTTGTTAGGACGCTTTAGGATGTTCATTACCATAACGATAACACAAACAGAAGCGGTGGTTCTTTGTTCATCGTAAGGCGCCCCTTCTATCCGACCGTACATATTTTCTTGATTTATGTGTCCCCAAAAACCCTTTCTCCAAATGCATGCATACACGGTTTATGTTATATCGTTGGTTCACTCGAAAATGTGCTCATAATGAATTTTCTAAGCTACTTCTGGTGAGTAGGCGGAACTTGTTGTGTGGTTACAGTACATGCTTGTAAAACTTTTGGGATGTAAACAACGTCCTGCGGAAAACCTAAATTAGAGTATCTATCCGAAACACCTGCATCTACAGGTATAGGGAAAAAGTCTAAGGGGAAAAACGGGTAATTTAGTTGCTCATTTTCCTTGAAGGAAGTGTGAGATGGGAACCTTCGTACATAGACATGCATTTGCATGTATTTGAAGTGAATCGAAAGATTCAAATTGCATATATTATTCAAAGGATGTAGATATTAAGTGCGTTTTGTTGGAGTCGATGAACATTTTTGCATAATCATATTAAGTGCAGATTTGTGTGAAATTACTCTTAATTACATTTCAAATTAAAACAATTCAGGCCCCAGGAATGTAATTCCCAAACTCCTTAACGATAATGCTCGATAGCCTTACTTACTTACTTACATAGGTGCCGCTACAGTTCGGGGTGAACCAGGTCGTGAACCAGGAAGCCTCTTCATTTAGCTCGGTATTTAGTTAATTGCCTCCAATTGCTCACTCCAAGTTGGTCACTCTTCAAGTTGGTCGAGCTTCGAGTTGATCGAGCTCCGAGTTGGTTGAGCATTCATTATTTCAAGTGGGACTACTTTCTTCAAGGCAGGATCCAAAAAATATCAAAGAAGTACAATCATTTTTGGCGGACATAAACTTTTATAGAAAATACTTTTCCAACCTAACAACCACATGCGCACCGTTTTACGAACTCTTAAAGCAGGACTCCAAATTTGTGTGGACAAAAAGAGAGTTGCTACCAAATTGAGCTATAGCTCACTTCTATACGAACCTTCCAACGAAATTGACGGTGGATGCAAGTCCGGTAGGGTTAGGAGCTATTTTATCTCAAATATATATGATAATGGTCTTGAACGTCCTTTAGAATTTGCATACAGAAAGTTAAAGGGAAGTGAACAAAACTATTCCCAATTAGATAGAGAGGCTCTGGCAATAAATTTCGGGGTAAAAATGTTGTATCACTATTTGTATGGTAAGGAAGTTACACGAGTTACCGACAATAAACCGTTGATGCACATATTTGACCAAAGAAAAGAAATCCCTATGGTGGCAGCTAGTAGACTTCAAAGAATAGCGCTATTTTTCCATATCAGGTTACTAATTTGATATTCAGTGCATTAAATCGGTGAATAATGCGGCCGACTATTTTTCACGTTTCCCATGTGAGGAGGTAGAGGAAACTATTGATGTACATACCTTACATTAGTAATGTTAAAGAATTAGGAGGATTGCCAGTGACTGTAGAAGTAGTCAGGGAGGAAACAGTTAAGGACGATATTCTTTTATATAATAGAATATATATAAATTTGGCGCAACAGCTCATTAAGTCCCTAGGCCTAGGTTTTCCCAACCACTCTTGTTGTGTGCGCTATATTTTTCACACGAATGAAAGAGACCTACAATTTTATAAAGTATCCGAAGGACATTTTTTGTTTTTGAGAAGCTTTCTTGTGTTCCGACACACTAACCACTGCATCAAGGTGCCCTATGATACTTTTAGTGCCGTAAAATCTTTGATGCAATCCAGGTGGTTACAATTCAATAGTGATGAAAAGTTACGTCCTTATTTTCAGCGTATTCAGGGGCTCAGCATAGAGCAGGATGTTGTTTTGGGGCTATAGAATAAGCGTGTCTTTATCTTTACAATTTCAGAGTTAAGAGGAAGAGTTAAGAGGAAGAGTACAAATCTCACATGGGAGGGAATAAGTAAGATGAAGACAATGGCGAGGGAGTGTTGTCATATTCCTTGTCAAAGACATGTGAGCAGTGTTGGAAGACTACAAATAATTCACCCAAAAGCAGTTTATTCGGAGTGCCCAAGAGAGCGATGGGATCGGGTGCGCTTTGACGTTATGCGCACTTTTATGAATAAATGGTTTTTAGTTATGGTAGAAAGCCATAGTAAATGAATCGAATACCTATATCGACATGGGTAAAAACATCACGAGTCTGGCGATGATTTAAAAAATACGGTCAGTGTTTGCTCATTTTGTTTTATCTAGAAAAATCTTTTCCGATAATGGGGCGTCTTTTGTATTAAATCAACTCAGCAGCTTTCCTAGACTTAATTGGGAATGCTATTGGGGGATAATGGCAAATTTTATATAGTTGCTCTCTATGTACTTTGAAGGAGTTCTCACACTACGTAATGAGTCAATTGATTGTCGCTCCTCTAACTTAAATCTTGTATATATTTAAATAAAACGGCTTACTAAATTCATGGGAAAATTTTCTTACAAGCGGTTACCACACTTGATCGCGCATTTCCCAATTTATTTCTTCTTCTTTTGGAGAAGCCGATGTTCTTGTCGTCTCTTTTGGCCGAAGAGCTCACGAGCAGCTCTCAACGTTCTTTTCTGCGCCGCTTTATAGCCTCTTGATTTGCTGCATGCACTCTCCAACATTCTTTGTCAAACCAGGGGTTTAGCGGCGTTTCAGTTCTTTACTAATACGCAATCGGGTGATACCGATGACTAGTAGATGAGCACTGCGACAAAATGATGCACAAGGCTTCTATTCTTTGTTTGCAAAAGGATTTTGTTGCCCATGACAGACGTTTCCTTCCTTTCCTTTCTGACTTTTAAAGATGTGCGACTTTTATCTTTAGAACATGCTTGGCACAGAAAGAACCAAGTACAGGGTGTCCGCCGGGAACGTATACTACTTTGTTTTGCCGCCATTTTGGTAAACATTAGTCTTGACAGTTCATATTTGGCAGTCGTGAAGTAGACACGTGGCAAATTTATTATGAAAAAATATTCGATAAAACAACGTGTTTTAATCGTTAAAACATTTTATCAAAATCAATCATCGATTACTGTGACGATGAGAAAGTTACGTGAAATTTTTGGGAGAAACAACGTGCCAACAAAACGCACTATTTATCGTGTAATGAATGATTTCGAAGAAAGAGGGTCTGTAGGTGATAGGCCCAAGCATGGGCCACAACGTACTGCAAAATCGGCTGAAAACATTACTGCTGTTCAAGGAAGTGTTCAAAACAATCCATCAACCTCAATTCGACGCCGTGCTCAGGAGCTTTTGAAAATGAAAACGGCGTAACGGTAACTGTGAATGGGGAGCGATATCGTGATATGATTGAAAACTTTTTAACGCCACAACTGCATGCTTTGGGCTTGATTAACATGTGGTATCAACAAGACGGTGCTACATCGCATACAGCCAGGATTACAATGGAATTACTGCGAGACCTCTTTCCACAACAAGTTATTTAAAAAAAATGGTGATGTTGATTGGCCTCCACGGTCGCCTGATTTGACTGCTCCTGACTTCTTTTTGTGGGGATATCTGAAAAGCAAGGTTTATGCAAACAAACCAGAAACGCTTGAGCAACTCAAACAAAATATTCGTGATGAAATTAATGAAATACCGCGTGAAATGTGTGAGAATGTAATGAAAAATGTGCTCAAAAGGGCTCGCATTTGTGAGACTAGCAGAAGCGGACATTTACCTGATATTGTATTCCATACATAACTGCCGACATTAAATAAAACATTTATCAATATAAGATCCATTCTCTTTCATTTAATCAAAAATTATAAACAAACAAAGTAGTATACCTTCCCGGCGGACACCCTGTACATGTATATAATTCGAGAGATTTTCGAATCAGACCACCGTTTTGGGTCCCTTTTCGTTTCTTTACCACGATCCATCTTAGCCGGAGAGACTCTCTGGATTTCCCCACAGTTTTTCTCTAGCTTTGATTCCCAATGTCAGCGCTAGCATCTGTTTTACGGAAATCTGGTTCATCTTCTGGGTTTCACCCAGTGGTGTCCCAACATCTTTTTCCTTTTGCTGACTAGTGCCGGACATTGACACATTATATGTGCCAGCAGTCTCCACTTCCGCCAGGCATAATTAAAAGGTATAATCCTCCAGAACACCTTCCTTCTCCAGGTGATACCCGAAATTCCCATGATCTGTAGATAACGCTACCACCCCTTTCAATGCTCTTCGCTCCAGGCTTAGAACTTCTCTATAAGTGGTGCCAGACGCCATTTTAACTGCCATTTTTGCCTACTTGTAACTTTCCACGGTTGACCATCTTCTCTGGTGTTCCGCCGCGGCCCAATTGTTGATCAGGAGCTCTACCACTTTCCTGCCAATTGCAGCAAATGATTCTGGACCAGAGAACTCAGAGGTTGACCCTTTGCTAGAGAGACCCTTTCCGTTACCCTTAGTCCTAACGTGCCTTCTCACCCAGAGCAGCGTCATTTAAATCCAAAGTGAGTACTCATTGAGCTTATGAACACACTCCAACGCCAATGACGCATTGATACCTGTTCATTCCATGCGTTTAATCACTGATTGATTGTCCAGTGCTATTGTCATATTTTTACTAAAAACCTAACTATCTTTCAGGTGATCAAACGCATTGCAATTGCAACAAGCCAATCATCTCGGCTTGATAAACTGAGGTATACGTATATTTCCACAAACTAATATGACAGTTTTAGTTCTTCTGAAAAGATGCCTGCCCCCGATATCTGCTATCCATCACGGATCCATCCGTAAAGATGATTTTTAATCTTCCTTTCCGCAGTGTTCCATTCCTGATCAGAGTCTTGTGATAACTTTCGGTGACACGCATTCTCTTTATTCCTTCCATGGCCATATTCAACTAACTAATCTCGTTTTTCATGAGATCGAGGATTTTCCTATGTCCATAGATAGTACGGCGCCAGTGCCAGCTGGCATCTCGGTGTAGACGAAGTGCCGTCGATGGCGCTATTTTTTTTAACACATAAGGCCAATGGCAGAATACCTAGAATCACTTCTCTTGGGAATGTATGTGTCGTCCGTTTTACACCGATGATTCCTTAACAAGCCAGACGATGGACCCTATCCAGATGCATTGTTTCGAGGTTTTTTCCCCACCATACAACTGACGCATATGAGATAATTGGTCTAACTATCATTGTATATATCCAGCTGACTTCGGCGAGATTCCCCCTCTTTGTCCATAAACCCGTTTGCATTTATGAAGCACCTTTTCCGCCTTTCGGATTTTCTCTTCTACATGAAAGTTCCAAGTTACTCCATTATCCAGGTAAACGAGCAGAAACATAACTTTCCTGGTCACCTTTAGCTCCTATCCGAAAAGTGTCAAGGGTTGGTTGAACCTCCAGATCTTCCATCTTCCGTGTGAAGATGATTAGATCTGTCTATTCACTCGCGATCTTTTTGTTTTATGCCCTGTACTGTTTATCAAAGAGACGAAAGCAATCAACACTACCTGCAATATTTAAAATGAAAGACACACTATTAGTCTTAGCTGTTCTCTTCCTTAATGGCTCACTGTGATTACTGATCACTGATAATCACTCTTTAGTCCATTTCTAGTCGTGACCTAGCTATGAGAACTGGGGTCCTACATACTGAAAGTTGATAGTTTACAGCAATTTCCATTACTAAGTTCTTTTCAAAATTAATTTATTTTTTCTTACATGCATCGAGTTG
The DNA here is from genome assembly GCA_945910035.1 of Brachypalpus laphriformis. Classification (NCBI taxonomy): domain Eukaryota; kingdom Metazoa; phylum Arthropoda; class Insecta; order Diptera; family Syrphidae; genus Brachypalpus; species Brachypalpus laphriformis. The sequence goes on from OX246754.1 coordinate 255,426,012, forward strand.
TAGATATGCAGCTTGTGCACGCTTTTGGATATCAACGTTTTGCGGCCTGCACTAGCAATTGCATTTTTCATCCGAAATAAATCTGACGTCGTTGAAACTAACAAAACTGTTTATCACAATGGATTACCACTTTTGATTTTTTTTTTTTTCGAAAAAACTAAGGCAAAAGAAATTTACAGCAAACAATTAGCGCGGAAAAGTAATTCAAACTCAATTATTATTGCAAGACTACACATTCCACAGGAAGCTTAAGAGCCATGGAGGTCGCTGCCACAGAGAACGTAATAACTCATTCAATGTTTCCATCTGAACGGTAAGAGCTTCACGGTGAAAGCAGAAAACCTTAATACACAGCCACCCAAGAACACAGCTCTTGGACGCATACAAAGTCTCAAGTGTGAAGTTGTTGTATAGTACTTGCTTAAGCCATTTAATGCGAATTCTGTTTCCGTAATTTGGTGTAATGCCTGCCAAGTGGTAATTTTCTTTTTGATGACTCTGCGCAAAAATGTACATAATATACATACCTTTTCGGGGGGGGAATTTAAAAATTAAAAGAATTTAAATTTTTGCCGAATATCAAGAGGACCTACATAGCAGCGTTATGAATATTCACGGCGAGCGAACTTTTTAAAGCATTTTTTTTATTGCTTCCTTTTTATAACCTCATTAATATTCAATTAGAAGGAAAAAAATCGTTCTGCTCTCTCAAGGTTCCGATGAATTTTGCGTTTTTTTGTATATCCAAGGACGCCTTTAGAAGGGACGAGGAGTGGAACAACCTAAAATATATTATCACACCATAAATTTTGCCACTCGCTTTCAGTTGTGAGAGCAATCTTCAGGAATAACCTATAAGTCGTTGTTTTGTAAATAAATTTTGTTAATTTTCCTGTGCAGCTACTCGTTATCTAGTCCTTCGTTATTTATGATAAAATCGATAAATTTATTGTAATATTTTGTGTTTTATGTTGATGCTAAAATTGACTGCACTAATGAATTTTTGGTCGTGGATGTATCCTTGAAGGAGCGCAGATTGTTGCAATATTGTGAGTGTATGGGGTACAAATGATATATTTTATGACGAAGGATGCATAGGAAGTGATGAAAATAAATAATGTTCTATATATTCTGTAGATGAATTGAAAAGAACTGATTAAAGGAAAATCCGTAGACCATAAATCTTTGGAAGCTATTATTATTTTCGGAAGATATTACTGACGACGGCATCTAAAGAGGACTTTTAGGTCCCAGATGCCCTTCTTATGAATATATTGCATAGGTAACATACTTTCAAATCTCTCGCTAGATTTTCTGAGCTTATGCGCAACCTCATGGCGATCAGCTATTGACAGCTGTATTTCAGAATGCAAAATGAATCCAAGAATTTTAAGTAGCAATAGTAAAGGCGAATGAATTTGAAGGGCATAGTAACCACAAGCTGTATAACCTCGTAGAGAGAAGCTAATTGCATACAAATATGTAGCATGTTTTTGCAATAATAAATAAATAAATGATAGTTTGCGTCAGACTGATGAAATATCTTTCTTTAGATCTAATCCGCTTATCGGTGTAGTAAAAAGAAATCCATTATTTTTGCATGAAATTGAAGGTTTTTAGTTAAAGCATAGTTAGGATAATCCGATTTAAGTCAAATGTGCGCCGTTTTGTTCGATAACTTATTGCCATTTTGAAGGCAGTTCCATTATGCCTCTCCCATAGAAGCTGTCGTCCCTATTGGCAAAAAACTGGGACAGTCGATTTTCTCAAACCTCTCTTAAGGCGAATTTTTCACTAGCAAAATCGTTCGCCATGGACAGGAACAGGTGAAAATCACTTGGTGCCAACTCCGGACTATAAGGTGGATGCATAAGAATCTTTCAACCAAGCTCCCGGAGCTTCTGGTGAGTTGCTATTGATGTGTGTGGTCTGGAGTTGTCCTAATGGAACACAATTCCTCTTCCAAACGGTTTTTTTTTCCGATGGTAGGTGAAAAACTTCAACAAGTCACTATGAGGATCGCCAGCACATGCTCATAGTAGTGTAGGATTTTTAACCACTAAAAAACCTCCCTTCAAAACAAACTTGTTTTTATTTTTACTACAACTAAGTATTCGAAAATGCAGGCAAGCACATGCAGCAAAACAAGAGGCGTACAAAGCGGCGTTGCATAGAAGGACTAGAGCTGCTTACGAGCTCTACGTGCGCAGGAGAAAAGAGGAACATCGACTTCTCAGAAAGTAGAAAAAGGAGCATGAGAAGCGATCGATCGATGAGATTGAGAGACTTTATTGCAGGAATAATTTTCGAAAATTTTACCAAAAGGTAAAAAGAACATGCCAGGGTTTCAAAGCCAGAACAGAAGCCTGCAGGGACGAAAGTGGCAACATAATAGTAGAATCGCAGTCGGCGCTGAGGATATGGAAGGAACACTTCTGCAGACTGTTAAACGGCGATGATGACCAATATTCCGCTGTCAGGCAGAATCAGACATTTAACAGTGATGATGGCAGTCAAGATTCCCGTCAACCCGATCAGAATGAAATGAGGATAGCGATATCTAAACTCAAATCCAAGAAAGCTGCTGGAGCCGACGGCCTTGCCGCTGAAGTTTTCAAGGCATGAGGAGATGAGTTGGTAAGAATCATAAACCAGCTCATCTGTAAAATCTGGTCGGACGGAAGTATGCCCGATGAATGGAACTCTGAACTGCGCCAATTACAGAGGTATAAGTCTCCTCAACATCGCATATAAGATCCTGTCTGCCGTACTATGTGAACGCCTAAAACCGATCGTCAACAACCTGATAGGTCCTTATCAGTGCGGTTTCAGGCCTGGAAAGTTCACCATTGACCAAATATTCACACTACGGCAGATCTTGGAAAAAACCCATGAATATAAAATCGATACGCACCACCTTTTTATCGATTTCAAAGTTGTCCATGATAGCGTGTATAGAGACGAGTTATACAGAGCCATGTCTAGTCTTGGCATCCTTGCCAAGCTCGTCCGTTTGTGCAGAAAGACGATGGAGAACTCTCGCTGCTCCATCAAAGTTGGTAAGAACATCACCGAACCGTTCAATGTCAGGGAAGGTCTTAGACAAGGTGACGCGCTAACATGCGATCTCTTTAACATTGTACTTAAGAGAATTGTACGTAATTTACAAGCCAACACAGGAGGTACAATTTTTACCATTCGGTACAACTACTCGCTTACGCCGATGGCATTGACATAGTCAGAACGACTCAGAAGGCCGCCAAAGGCAACATATGTGCTGTCTACAAAAAAGGACATCCAACATCGGCATCTTGGCCAGAACGCCACAATAGACAGATATCATTGTAAGGCAGTAAAGGACTTTGTCTACCTAGGCTCTATGGTGAGCTCCCCAAAAGACATCGGTTGTTAGATCACACGAAGAATTACTCTTGCCAATCGTTGTTTCTATGAGCTAAGAAGGCAATTGAATAACAAAACCCTATCTCGAACTACTATGGTAACTCTAGCCACTAATCATCCCAGTTCTGCTGTATGACGCAGAGGCATGGACTTTGTCAAAGCCGGGTGAGGATGCCCTTTGTTATTTTGAAAGAAAGGTTCTTCGAGTGATCTTTGGTCCCGTCTGCATAGAAGGTGAGTGGAGCAGAAGGAACAATGCCGAACTATACGGCTATATAAGGACATCGACTTAGCCAGAAGAGTTCACATATAGCGACTAGGATGGCTGGGTCATTTAGAGCGGATGGAGCCCAACGTTCCCGCCAAGAAAGAACCTTCTGATTTCGGCCGAGGATCAGCTCACAACCACTTAGACGATGGTGATACGATCTTCTGAGTCTTTCGAAGCAACAAATTTACGAATTCGCACTGGACCTCTCAGTAAAACCGGAATAACAGCAGCAATCAAGTCCCTCAAGAAAAACAAAGCTGTGGTTATTGATGGCATCCCTGTCGAACTATACTAAGCGGCAGGCGCCAAACACATCGGTTGAACTGGCTACACCAGCTCATACGGAGAGCGTGGAAAAGTGAGCAATTTCCCCAGGAGTGGAAATAAATGATGATCATCAAGGAAAACGGAAATCTGGTGGATTTTTGAAACTGGAGAGGTATGCGTTCTACCGGCCGTAGCCAAGATAATAGCTAGAATCATATTAGAACTCTTCGAACAGGCAGGCTTTTGTGCTGGATCTTCCTGCATTGACCACATAAACACCTTACGGATCATAATAGAGCAATGCGTCGAGTATAGGTCTCCGCTACATCTACTGTTTATCGACTTCGAGAATGTTTTCGACAGCTTGAATCGAGGTGCTATCTGGTTGCATTGCGCATGAGAGGTATCCCAACAACACACCTACTATCAAGGATCCTACACAGTGGTAAAAGGATTTTCAAATCCAAAGTGGAGTACATCACTGGTGCATACTATCACCGCTGTTGTTCTTGGTAGTCATCAGCGATGTACTCCATGCAGCACTGACGGAAGGTAACAATGGAATTCGTTAGACTATGACGATTTATCTTAAACATCTCGACTTAGCTGACGACATTTGCCTACTTTCACATCGGATAATGGACTTTCATCTGATGGCTCAAAATCTAGAAGCTGAGGCAAGCAAAGTGAGAAAGTAGAACCTTATAGAACTTCTTATGGTTAGGAAGTGTGGTCTCGGCTGACCGCGGTGGCAACGAACTGGATGTGTGCAGTAAAATCGGAAATGCTATCAAAAGTCAGAAGAAGCAATGTTATCAACTTAGGAACTAAACTGCGAATGTTCCGGTCCAACGTAGAATCAGTACTTCTGTATGGGTGCAGTACCCACCTGTCGCACGCAAGTTGCAAACCTTCGTAAACAGATGTCTAAGAATCATCTTGAGGATACTTTGGTTCAATCGTATCTGAAAGTCGCAGTGGATTGGACATACTCTACGGTGCGATGAAAACTCCATTGCGAAATACACCATGACGGGAATCCGCTTACCCAAGCAAGCAGAACAGCGGGACGTCCTAGGAAAACGTGGCGCAGAACAGTCAAGGAGGACGCATCCAACTCATTCCCGAAGAGCAAGCTCTTTAAGAAAGCTGAAATGATTTGTTTTGTAGCACCAAGGGGTAATCTTCTAAGGATACTAGTAGCCCGGGCTGCTAGCCCGTATGCTTCGGCTGCTTTGCGGCAGCTCAATTTGTACATTATAATTTCTGTCCAATTTTTATTACTGCGTGTGTTCATATGCCAATTTGTGTCCGAACATGTCACTTGTGTTACATGTGCGTAAGTGGGCGTATTTTGTAACTTAGTCTACCTTCCAGTGTTCGTAGGATCCTCATTTCTCACTTGCTTAAAGCTCTAACTTCGGGATCTGCATTGCGATTGATCGGGAAACTACTGACTACTCAAAACTTGGCTTGGGCCAGTAGTGCAACAATCAAGTTCGCGATGAAGTGCTTGCTTTACCTTCCAGTGGTGGTCCCCGGGCAACTATACGTATAAACTCTTATACGTGTAGGCTTAAATTGCAAGTGCGGGTTGTCTAGGGCCTTGATTCTAGACTAGGTAACGTGGCTCTCCTTCACTGAACAGCGGAACTTTATTTTGTTAATGAGGAGACTTCCTGTTCCCTAAGAGAGTGGGTCGGAAAGAGTGATCTGACGATATTTTCTATTTTTTCGGGGCTAAGAACTGGCTAAGAACTGGTCATATGCACACCGATCTTCCGTATCACAATCGGCAGTATAAAAGCGGTAAGTGTGAAATTATACTGGCATAAACTGTTACACAGAAACAAAACCCGATCGAATTAAAATAAATAGCAAGCAGTTTTCTTGTTACAACATTTTGTTTACCAGTGTAATTGATTTGTATTCAGAAGCAAGGAATTACTTCTGACCCTACTCCTTTCAATTACGTGCGGTCCAGCTGTACCCTTTATTTGAAAATACATTCTGCACAATTCCATGCACCAAAAGCTAGAATTAAATGAAAAAACGAAACAGTGGGCTATAAGCTGTCATATATTTGTTATAGTTTTGCCTAGATGGTTCTTCAGACTAATGTTAATTCCTAACCTTCACTTAAAGTCGTAAATCCTATAATAAAGTGTGACTTCTCATATAAACTATAAACCCAAAATGCCAATATCCAAAACAAAAAAAGACCAAAATTTCAAAAGAAAAAAGGAAACAAAAAAAAAAATAACGTATAAAAGCAATATACAGGAATTTTTCACCGAAGCCCAAGTCCAGGGCAACAATTGACTTTCCATTTGTCTTCCAAGAAATTCCATTTAGGTATCCAAACAAAATGAAATGAAAGCTGAATAACTCTATTTGGCCACTTAGAGAATAAACAGGAATACTTCCGGGAAGGAAAACCTCTTCAATGAGCCGCCTCCTCTTCGTCCTACCCGCCCTGCCCAACTTCCTAAGACATTCCTAACCCAACTTTCTTATATACTCTCCGTCTTCATACTATATGTATAGATGTATGCACCAAGGCTGCTATTTACTTTTATTGAACTTTTATGGCCTCTTTAAATCGTCGCTTAGCGCACACACCCAAGCAATGTTTATCATCGAGCGTACTCAATAAGGAGCTATTAACATCAGAAGACAAAAAGGAAAAGTCATTGTATTCAATGGAAGGACTTCTCCGGTGTCCTTCAATGGTGAGCTTTCTGTGCTGCAGACGATGGCTGCAAAGATAAAACTAAATTATGGATGCAATAAATTTTCTCGCAACAAATTCGATTTGAAGCAGTCCCCCTTGTGTCACCTGCTTTTCGGGGTTGAAGACTGAGGTACATAAGATTGCTTCCATCCGAGGGTTTGTTATTCAATGGGGGGTGGTGTTGCTTTTGTTTTCTTCAACCACTTACTTGAGGGCTCGTGCTGCTGCTTGGTGATTGACGATATTGACTTAAAGTAGATATTTTAGTTCGGATTTTCAGTTTCGATTGCAATGTAAGGAAACGGATCGGATCATGACTATCTTAATGAAGAGCGACCATATCTAAATGAACAGTGATTTAGTGTATCCCAATTTGGATTGAATCGAGAAGTGAATAAAATGGTCTGATCGAAGATATTACTTGGACGTTGGTGGAAGATCGATGAGAGGCACTTCCTGGCTTGGTTGTCGGAGTGAAATTGAATTGAAAATCACATAAAATTTATTACTTAGCAGATTATATTTAAAGGATATGTGCAGAATATTTTAGGGAACATAAGTACAGATTTATAAGAACTTATCGGCGTGACTTCAGTCTGAACTCATGACTTGAAATCAATTAATCACAATCACAGTTGACCACAATAATCTATCAAGACCTAACTGAATGTCACAATTATTTAAGATATTTAGGGCTAGGTATTCAAAACGTGCAGTCCGGGCTTTCATGAATATTCGTTTCATACAAACATGTCTTCGTAATCACCTCCGCTTGGTTGGGGAAATGCGAACATAGCGGATTTTGATAAAACCAAGAAAAGTTATCAATACAGTTACGGTTTCCATTTAGATAATTTGAACTTCACCGATAGTCACGGTGCGGACAAGTATCTGGGGCCTAACTTCTCTCAACCACTCGTGTTGTATGCTTTATATTTTTTCTCACGAATGGAAGGAACCTACAGTTTAGTGCTGAATCCGAAGGCAATTTGCTATTGAGAAGCTTTTTCGTGACAGCAATAGCCTCAGATTTTTGTCAGACGTTCGCGAGAGGTGGGACCAATAAAAAACTTTTTGGTGTTTTCTGAGATTCGAACATGGAACCTCACGCGCAGTGGTCTGACTCACTACCCACTGTACCACAGTGCTCACTTCTCTATCAGCTTGGTCCCGTAAAAAATCCCACAAATCAAGACAGCTGATGTTTTCGGCATACCTTAGGGATTGGATTTTTCTCAAATAATTTGTTGCAAAGCAGCAGCAAGAACGGTGTGCTCTGAAGCGCTGTATACCGCTCTCAAATAGTACGCACTTTCTTTCTGAGAGTCATAGCTTCGAAAACATTAGCGAGCTGATTCTGCGGCTAGTTCTATGGAATTCCTAAATCTTTGTAATGATGCAGTGTTCTCACTTTTATGAAAGTGTTTTGTTTTTCTGGAACTTATTTTCTAAGTAGCTGTGTGACGTTCAGAGTAAGATCTTTGACAGTCTACCAGATAATTGGAATTTACCCCTCTAGATCTAACACAGGCTTTTACTTTTATAAGGACACTAAACTAAATTACTAAGAGAACAACAAACAACAAGTATCAGAAGTTCCCTACAATATAGCTTTTCGGCCACTTCATCTACCTCTCATGGTCATTGATTTTTTAAATCTTATGTAAACTTGAAACATTAACAGCGATTTATTCTCAAAAAATTTCCGAACTAAAACTGGAAATAAAATAGCACCTGCTACCGGAAATTCTTAAAGTCACAAGTGTAGTTCATATAGCACTCGTCTTTAAATCAATTACAGATGGTCCAAGTTTATAAGTTTAAGTGTCAGGTCATGTCCTTACCTCATTTCAAAGGTAAGGAGGTAGAATGATCTACAAATAGCATCCCTAAGTGCATATCGCACATATGTTGCTTACACATACAAAGCAAATCGAACAATACAGAGTATATTTTCCAAATCCATCAACACTTCATAAAGGACACAAGTTTCAGTCTGCATTAAAGTACACTCTTCTAACCAGACATACTCCGCTGAGAATTCACTTAATAAATGTTATATTTCTCTGGAGGGAATTCAAACAGAAGTCAAAGCTCGAGGAAGTAAACGGAGTCAGAATTAATGGTTCTCATGAGCACAACAATGTCGTTTAAGGTAACCAAAAACTACGTAGATCTGCAGCAGTAAACCGTAAGAGAAAATGTTGCAGCAGACAAGTGATTAATTGGAATTTCACAGAGCACACTCCTACCATGTTGCCACTCCAACATTGTGTTACTTTTCTGTGCAGCACTTATTATTAACTAGAAAGTGGATCTGGTTTCATTACTCAATTTTAAACTTTATCCTGGAATTTTTACAAAGAAAAAGAGTTGAAATGACTTCTTACTTAGATTGCAGTGGAATGCTGTGGACAATAAGCTGTGTTTTGGTGATACGTGGTTGTGATTGGATATAGGGATGTGAACATGTGTGAGAGTAAAAATATTGTCTGGCCTTATGAAGAATGCATTCGAAAGATCCAGAGCTGGACAAATAAGAATCTACTGCTGGAATCGCATAGAGAAGCTAAGCACGCTGAGTTTAGATATTGTAGAAAAACGATGGTAATATTAATTAAAGGCCAGTCCTCGATATGTTGAAAGGTTCAAAATTTGTCTGCACAAAAAAGGACAATAACGAAGGAAATATTGAAGCTGAGAAAAATAAAATATGAACAGACACGATCCTCGTTAACACTGATTGAATTAGTTACCTATATGCATACGTTAGACTCATAAATCTAACTGGATACAGCTTACAACACATTTTACCTGCACGTTTGTGATTACAAATATATGGCTATACCAACAAGTCATATACATATATTATGAATTGAAAGAGAAGTTTATTTAGATCAATTACTTATTACAGAAAATTCAAAAACAAATCGTTTATTCAAGATAATAAAAAGACCTCACACGACTAATTGGATAAATGGCAACGCTGCCAACATGCCATCAGAAACGCCGCGATTGATATGCTGGGTGTCGCTCGCCCACCACCGCGAAACCCCTGGTTTGACGAAGAATGCCGGCGAGTGCATGCATCAAAACAAGAGGAATACAAAGCGGCGCTGCAAAGGAAGACGAGAGCTGCTCGTGAGCTCTACGAGCAAAAGAGGGGGAAGAACATCGCCTTCTCCAATAGAAGAAGAAAGAGCATGAGAAGCGCGCGTTCGAGAATATCGAGAGCTTATACGAGTACTCCAGGAATAATGTACGGAAGTTTTACCAAAAGGTAAAAAGAATGTGTCAGAGAAGCAAAACCCGTACAGAAATCTGTAGAGATGAAAATGGAAACCTCGTAGTAGAATCACAGTCGGTGCTGAGAATATGGAAAAACTACTTCCGCAGACTGTATAACGGCGACGAAGACCAACACCCCGCTGTCAGGCATAATGAACAATTCAACATAGACGATGATAGTCAAAATTTCCGTCCACCTGACTAAAACGAAGTGAGGATAGCAATATCCAAGCTGAAATCTAAGAAGGGTGCTGGACCTGACGACTTTTTGAGGCACTTGGTCAAGAATTGGTAGAGTGCATACACCAACTCATCTCTAAGATTTGGTCAGACGAGTGTATGCCTGATGAATGGAATCTCAGCATCGTTTGCCCGATCCACAAGAAAGGAAGCCCCTTCAACTGCGCAAATTATAGAGGCATGAGTCTCCTTAACATCGCATATAAGATCTTTTCTGCGATATTATGTGAACGCCTGAATGGACGCTATCAGTACAGTTTCAGACCAGAAAAGTCCACCATTGATCAAATCTTCACACTTCGGTAGATCCTCCATTGATCAAATCTTCACACTTCGGCAGATCCTGGAGAAAACCCAAGAAGTCCAAATAGCTACTTACCACCTTTTTATCGATTTCAAAGCCGCCTATGACAGTATCTATAAAGAAGAGTTTTATGGAGCCATGCCTAGTTTTGACATCCCTGCCCAACTTGCTCGTCTGTGCAGGATGACGGCTGAGAACGCTCGCTGCTCCATCAGGGTGCAGCAATGATCTAACCTCAAGGTGCGGCAATAACCTCACCGAGACCTTAGATGTCAAAAAAGGTTTTAGATAAGGTGACGCGCTATCATGCGACTTCTTTAATATTGTACTTGAACGGATTGTGCGCAACTCACAAGCCAACACCGGAGGCACAATCTACTACAAGTCTGTACAACTGCTTGCATACGCCGACGATATAGACATTATCGGAAGAACTCAGCGGGCTGTTACCGGTGCGTTTGCAAGCATTGAGGCGGAAGTGGCCGAAATGGGTTTGGCGATAAACGAGGGCAAAACTAAGTTCATGCTGTCAACAAGAATTGACAATCAACACCGACGAATTCGACAGAGCATCGCAGTGAGCATCTGCGTAAGATATTCGATTCCGTTTGCGTTGACGGATTTTGGAGAAGATTCAATCGCGAACTATACGAGGTGTACAGCGACATCGACCTAGTTAAAAAAAACTGCGTATTGGACGCCTGTGATGGCTAGGACATGTAGAGCGAATGGACACCAACGCTCCGGCCCGCAGAGTCTTCGAATCTAATCCGGAGGGACGACGCAGTAGAAGACCTCCTCGCCGTAGGCGACGCGCACAAGCTCAAGGGGACCTCAACCAACTTACAGTGTGCAACTGGAGCCAATTAGCTAAAGACCGAGCTAAATGGAGACTCGGTTGAGGCCCAGGTTCACCCCGAACTGTAGCGCCATCTAAGTAGGTAAGTAAGTACACTCCACAAGAACGTGATGACTGGACTGAGCTTCGTTAAAAAATGAATCGTAAAGTAGATGACCTGTCTTTTCCAGTATAGTGTGGAATTTTACCATTAGTGATGCTCCCACTTCGTTGGGTGAGACGTTTAAGTTATACCCACAGTTTTGTGCTAATTTTTTCCATTTTTGTACAAGACCCCCTCTTGTTAAAATAATTTGCGAAAGTATTATCTTTGGTAGCCTTACTTTTCCAATATAGTTTAAGTGTAATTTAAGAGTTTCTAAAAACAGAGAGGCCATCCCACTAAATAAGGCATATAATTAGGTGTGCTATTTGGTAGCCTAAAAACTCCTTTTATGCAGTAGCGTAGGAATTTTTCGACAGCTACAAACGAGCGGCATCCCCATATTTGAGCTCCATATAGCATGATAGATGTCGCAGTAGCACGAATGATTTTTTGTTTCGAGCTGTGTTCAGTGTATTTATTTTGAATGCAATTTCCCCAAACTGAGCAGATTGCCCGTTTAGCTTCTTTTAGTTTGATTTCAAGATGTTTATTCATGCTTAGGCTAGCTGAAATCACCACTCCTAGATATTTGTAATCTTTAACTATTTCTATGCGATTTCTTCCATACATCCAAGTTTCATTTCTTGAGTATCGCCCACCGCCATTTCTGCATAGCATGATTTTCGTTTTATATAAGTTAACAGACAGATTCCCACTAAATAAGGCATATAATTAGGTGTGCTATTTGGTAGCCTAAAAACTCCTTTTATGCAGTAGCGTAGGAATTTTTCGACAGCTACAAACGAGTGGCATCCCCATATTTGAGCTCCATATAGCATGATAGATGTCGCAGTAGCACGAATGATTTTTTGTTTCGAGCTGTGTTCAGTATATTTATTTTGAATGCAATTTCCCCAAACTGAGCAGATTGCCCGTTTAGCTTCTTTTAGTTTGATTTCAAGATGTTTATTCATGCTTAGGCTAGCTGAAATCACCACTCCTAGATATTTATAATCTTTAACTATTTCTATGCGATTTCTTCCATACATCCAAGTTTCATTTCTTGAGTATCGCCCACCGCCATTTCTGCATAGCATGATTTTCGTTTTATATAAGTTAACAGACAGATTCCACGTGTTGCAGTATCTTTCCAGCCTGTTGATAATAGGTTGCATACTATTTACTGTCTGGGTCAAAAAGGCAACGTCATCTGCGTACATCAATGCAGACATATTTATTTAGTTGATTACAACTCCACCTCCACTATTGTCTATTATATCATTGATAAACAGAATGAACAACAGTGCACTTTGGATACATCCTTGTTTAGCTCCCATAGTTGTCGAGAACTCCTCAGATATATTGCTCTCATCCCAGTCTATTGCCATGTTGTTTTCATACATAGCATTCAATGTATCAATAATTTTGTTCGAAATTCCGATTCTGTAGAGCTTATAATATATTGCTTCGCGAGCTATAGAGTCGAATGCCGCACTAAAGTCAACAAATACGACATAAAACATCTTTTTCCTCCTCTTGTAGAGTTCGGCTATATGAAAAAGTGCGAAGACCTGGTTCACAGTTGAGTATTGTTCTCTAAAGTCGGCTTCAAATTCGTGTAGAACTTTATTATTTGCAAGGAGTGACAGCAGGAGTGACAACGCTTGATCGAATTAAAAGTTCGAAGATCCATGGAAGCCTTCACGTAAAAGAAACGATCTCACAAAAAATAGAGCACGACCGGCTCAGCTGGTATTATCATGTTCAAAGAAAAGCCATTTGAACCCCGTTAAAAAGGAAATATCAATGAATGTTCCACAGATATCGCGAAAGAAAGGCAGGTCTATAAACTTCTGGACCACGCAAATGCAACATCACCAGCATTCTGATTGCCTCAGCAACGAAGTGACCCAAAATCGGGTGATCTCCTGATATTTACTGAGGTCAAACAGGCGAACACCACAGGCGGATCAGCAGAAATGCAGTGAAGTGGGTGGGAAGGAGGGGAAATAAGAAGAAGAAGAAGTTACCGATTCAGAAAACGCACCAAAAAGTATATCGCTACGATTATTGGCCTGCACATTGTTTAATCGTCACGAGAACACTTGTACAACTGACTTGTTCAAACAAATTTCCATATTTAGCATTGGGAATGCTTTTTTTTTTGATACAGACATTTTAAGTACTAACTTGTTAAATCTGCATTGTAGACTCGTGCCTGTAGAATTGTTAAGCTGTAGTTTTGTTATACAGGCCTTAGTTGCTCTACTTTTACACAGACAGACACCCTATAAATTTGTTCACTTAACAATATTATTCCTACCAAAGTCTTAATATTTAGTATTACATTTAATGAAGCCGAACTAAAAATTGTATATCAATCGCATTGCAATCCCCTTTACTCTTCTTTCGATAAACTAAAACAATAGATAAAATCTGCTAATAGTGTGGCAGAAATGATTCCATAACTCTATCCCCTCGATATAATAGATGACGATGGAGATACAATGTCGGATTATATACAGGTAAATGATGACAATTCAATTTGCCGAAGATGAAAAAGGTTTGATAAAGATGGGCACAACCATGTTGGGCTACGAATGGATATGCCACTCCCTTTTCTAGGACCAGCACAACTTTCGAAGATGTTCTTCTGCTGTCATCTGTCGTTAGTGGCCATTCCTTCCTTTGCTACTGCTAATCGTCACAATTGTCATCGTAAAACTTTATTTTTATTACCAAACTGGAATATTGCTACAGATCGCCTGCCAAAGATACAAAGCGGTAATTCCTGCCTGCGTTGGAACTAATTGACCATCTATCGATGGGTTTCTTTAGACTTTTCCTCTGGCTATTATGGTATCGAATTTTGCATTTGTATTTCGGTATGGGCGAAGCAGTCCAAGGCACTACTTAAGATGCGATGACAGTTAAATTAAATTGGTATCAAGATTGGAGCGGGTAATAAAAATTCACTTGATGTTCCCTAGTAAACCCACATAAATTGAGTTCTATTTGGATGTGGCTGGTGGAAAAAATGTATTATACACGTTACAGGAGAGTGGGTATTCTTATCGGAGTTGAGATAAACATACTTTGTAGTTGTACATTTACGCCAAATAGACGCTTGGAATTAATGAAGTCTTAGCACACCCTGAAGGAAGATAAAAAGATTGTATTTAGAGTATGTACATGAGATTTAGTCGCTAGGTTGTGGGGGTTTAAGTTAAAGAAAGCAGATAAGAGTAGATTGACTGGACGAAACAGTCTACAATGTGTGAGCTGCTAAATATGAAGAATAGTAAATCATTATTCCAATGCAGTCAGTAAAGTTTTATAAGTCAAACATAAATGTGCTTCATTTGCTTTCCAGAAGTCACTTTGTTGCTCAAAATTTGTTGTGATCAAAATTGTTGAAATTTTGTAGTCAACTATCTTTTCTTTATTTTTTGTAGCACGACTTACTTTTAATTTCTGTACGAGTAGGATGTACTCTGTAGCTTAAGTTGTAGAACCTCCTTTTACAATGTGATAATAGCCTTGCATTTGGTAGAGATTACAGGACACTGGATGTGAATTAGCAACTAAAAGTACAATGGAACTTCTCGAACTCGAATTTCTATAACTCAAAAGTCTTCTTTTGTTACTTATACGACAACGAAAGAAGTTTCATTATCAACCAGAAGTAGGCTAGAACTACAATACGAGTAGTACCAATCGGCATTTTAACAGCCACTTTTGCCTGCCTGCAACTTTCCATGGCTGACCACCTTCTTTGGTGTTCTACCGCGGTCCAGTTGTTGATCAGATGCTCTACCATTCCTCTGAGAATTGCAGAAAATGGTTCCGGACCAGAGAACTCAGAGGTTGACCATTGCTTCGCTAGAGAGATAACTCTTTCGTTACCTTCAGCCCTTACGTGCCCTCTCACCCAGAGCAGCGTCATTTAATTTCGAAGTGAGCACTCATTAAGTTTTCCAATGATGTATTGATATCTGTTTGTTCCATGCGTTTTATCACTGATTAATTGCCTAGTGTTATAGTTATATTTTTAATACAACCTAACCATCTTTCAGGTGACACAACGCAACAAAGCAATCATCTCGGCTTGATAAACTGAGGTACATCTCCTCAAACAAATACAATATAACAGGGTGGTTCTAGTTCTTCTGAAAAGATACCTACCCCTGCTCTGCCATCCATTACAGATACATCCGTAAAGATGATTATATCACCAATCTTCCTTTCCGGAAGTGTTCCATTCCCGATAAGAGTTTTATGATGCCTTTCGGTAACACGCATTCTCTTTATTCCATCCATGGGGCATATCCAACTCCCTAATCTCGTTTTTTCATGAGATCTAGAATTTTTCTATGCCCATAGATAGTACTGAGCTAGTGCCAGTTGGCATCTCGGTGCAGACGAAGTGTTGTCGATGCTGTTTTCTTAATAAATAAGCCCAGCGGCAGAATACCTAGGATCACTTCCATTGCTCATGTAGGACTCGTCTCTATTGCACCGATGAGACTGAGCAAGCTAGACGTTGGACCCTCTCCAGATGAATCGTTACAGTTTTTTGGTGAGGCTTTTTCCCACCATACAACTGAGCCATATGAGATAATTGGTCTAACTATCATGGCGTACATCCAGTATCCTGACCTCGGCGATATCCCCCACCTTTGTCCATATACCCGTTTGCATTTATGAAACCTTTTTTGCCTTCCGGATTTTCTTGTCTACATGAAAGTTGCAAGTAAGTCCATTATCTAGGTCTACACCCACATACTTAAATTTCTTGGTCACCTTTAGCTCCGATCCAAAAAGTGTCAAGGGTTGAGACTCCAGATTTTTCCTCTTCCTTGTGAAGGTGATTAAATCTGTCTTTCCGCATAAATAGAGAGCCCTTGTTTCTAACACCACCGATCCATCACTCGGAGAGCATTCCTCATGCCTTGGTTTTTTGATTAGCGCATTTTACTGCTTGCTCCAGGCATCCTTTACACCTACATATGTCCGCGGCATTGGGTGAAATAGAGTCAAGCGCTGCTAACAGTGCGTCCTTGAGGATACTAAAGTGAGCGGCATACAGTCCTCGTTCCTTACCCATGTCGGTAACACCCATTAGTAGTTCACTTGTCGCCACCTGACTATAGGTTTCCACACTTTTGTAAACCTTGACATGCTCCCTTCTAGCGTGTTTCTTCTCCTCTGATCGTATTGCTCTCTTCCCCGTAGCTTGGTCCTGTTTTCGGAGACCTTGCTCGGTCCAGGTCTCTCCGCTTTCGAGGATGTTTGCTGTTTGGGGTGACTGACTCGTTTACTAGTCTGTCCATCAGCTTTTCCACTTCCATATGGTCTTGGTTGATTAACCTCCTCTGAAATAGTCTATCCGTCCTCTTTTCCACTTCCCGTCTCCATTACCCTAGATTCAGCTGAACTCGAGGTCGTGGTGTCACTTTTGAACCGCATCCTAGGTCCCGCCCCTTCTTTGGTGGGTGCTGGCTTCTTATTGCCATTTTCGTCTGCTGCCTAAGCCTTTTAGGCAGCCTTCGCTCAGAATCAGGATCTGCACCATCATTTTGGGTTCGGCTTCCGCAGCGTCGATTGACCTCTTGGAGTAATTCTCACTGCCCATCGGCGCCGACGATAAATCAGCTGAATCCTTTGGTTTCCCGCCGAAATTCACTGATCTCAAGAGCTCCGCTGCCGATTTTATGACTTCTTCGAAGCATTCCACTCTGCCCTCTAATGACTCGTTTCCTTTTTTATTTGTGTTTGTTTGCTTCATGCGGAATCCCATGAGTCGGGGAGCAATTACGGACCAGGCAGGACTCCAATGCCATTATTCTTAGGTTATGTCCTGTATTCCCTTGTAGGTCCTAGGGCCTCTACTACGTCTACGCGCCATCGTGTACGGTTTATGGCAATGTGTCTTAGCTCTCCCCAACTTATCCCCAACTGCCGTGCCTCCTTCTTGACTGTTCTGCGCCATGTTCTCCTCAGACCGCCAGGTCTTCTGCTATCCTGAGTTAAAGGGTTCCATTGCTGTCACTGAACTGTCACTCTTTCGGAACGTGTGACCAATCCACTGTCAATTCCGTCGTTGGATGGTTGTGCCTATTGGTTTATGATCCGTTCTCTCGTAAGGGTGTTCGTTGGAGATACGATTGGGCCAGAAAATCTTTAAAATATTGCGCAGGCACCTATTAACGAACGTTTGCAGCTTTCTGGTGATAGAAGTGGTCACTCTCCATGTGCTGCCTCCATATAACAGCAAGGATTCAACATTGGAGCGGGACAGTTTTAGCTTGGTGTTCATACTGATTGCATTGCTTCGTCATATGGGACAGCATTCCGAACGCGGACTTTGCTTTGGCGATCATGTTGGCTATATCCAGTTCGATTCCACCATCGGTCGAGACAATACTCCCAAGATACTGGAAATCCTCTACTTTCTCTGTAGAAGACGTTCCAGATATAGAATTCATAAAAACATTCAGGTACGCTACGGCGCGTTCCGAAAGATTCAACTTGACTCTACCTATTATAGCGGCACAGTTCTCTCCCAGCAGTAAGGTCCATAAATCTCCAAGAAATTAGGTACATAGAAGGACATGTTATCTCCCTCGAAAAAATTCGAGAAAGTCACATCCTCCAACGTCATACTCGTAGGTCCCAAAGATTTTGTCATGTTACCGTGAATTGTAACATGATATTTTGGTGCGTAATGTGTCCGAAAACTGACGAGCCTGGTAAGTGCCACGTAAAAAAGGACGCAAACGAAGAAGAGTTGTCGTGTGTTCTTCGCAAAAAGTTTGGTAATCGCTCTTCTTTCGGAGGATGTCCGGTCTATGAAAAATTTCTAGACGAAATGCAAGTTTCCCTCTCTTGCGGCGAAAGAAAGCTCCAGACAAAAGTAAATATTGTCGAGAACACTGTTAAAAAGGGTTAAAGCGAGGCGACACAGCGCTTTGCGGATTACAGACTTGACGCGCTATTCTTAAGTGAAATCAAATTAAACCACCGATACTACTTGGAATTCAAGGACTAAAATTGGATACGTTCTAAGAGAAAAAACTTGATTCGAAGCTGTGGTACCGCGATCTTTATTCGAAAATAGTTAAGATTCGAAATACTCGAACAGCGTGATATTAAGAACTTTAATTGTCTAGAGATAATTATTATTTCGCTGCCTTTAAGGTATAATGGTTGGCCGAATTTAATATTGGCGTATTTAACTTCGAATTGGAAACATTATTTGAAATACTAAGACTGCATAGTCTTAAATAACTATTTCGTCTAAGCGGGAGATTTGAACGCGAGGCATCCGACGTGGTTGAATGCAACTGCTAATGGAAGAGGCAGATTCTTGGAGCGTTTTGTTGAAGCCAACTCTGTCGGGTATAAACGCCAGTTACACCAAGTTTTCCTTGGTGTATCTGGATCTTTACATCCGCGATGGATGCGTGAAGCCATATAGAAGCGGTACATGATAATAAAATCCCGCTATTGCCATATAATAGCGACCATAATGCAATTTTAGTGGATGTTAATGGATGTTACCATTTTTGACGGCTCCATCCTCAGCTTCGCAAATATCAGTAGGTTCCTAAATTCAATTTTAGAAAAACTGATTGGTGTAAGTTCGCCCGTTGCTCCACCCGAAAATATAGCAATCACCAACCATCTTCACAGGTATCTAACGGAAGGAATTTCACGAATAAGGAATGCGATCTCTATATTGAGAAGCTCAATACGGTGGTGTTGGAATAAAAAGCAGAAATAGTATGGAGTGTTATATAAACGGTGACATAGGAACGTTACTGACTCACAAAAGCTTTCTGCTAAGCCAGATAAATCGGATACGCCGTCAGTTTCAGGGCGAATTGAACAATATGGAGCTGATAAGATAAGATAAGAATCCCCTATGAGAAATGTAAAGTCGCTCAAAAAGCAATAGTTTCAGAGTTCAATCAATGACTACTGGAGGCAACGCACTGAAAAAAATTATGAAGTCTGATTCA
The DNA here is from genome assembly GCA_945910035.1 of Brachypalpus laphriformis. Classification (NCBI taxonomy): domain Eukaryota; kingdom Metazoa; phylum Arthropoda; class Insecta; order Diptera; family Syrphidae; genus Brachypalpus; species Brachypalpus laphriformis. The sequence continues at coordinate 255,445,486 of OX246754.1, forward strand.
AGGAACATGTTTCCTCAAATAAATCAGATCTTCAAGCCTCGTAACATTGTCTAGATTCCGAATCTGAAAGTGCCACTGCATTCTGAACCGCTACTTTCCCAGGTAGAGATTAGTAAAGGAAAATTATGAATGAAAGCAGAATCAATCGTGAGAAATATTGGAGCTGAAGCTTAGCTTAAGTTGGTAAAGTTTTTTTTTGTTTATTATTGTAGGTAGTTTTAGTCTAGTTTTACAAAGAAAAAAGTATAATACTGCTAAAAAAGTTTTTTCGCTTCTCATTTTCTTTAAACTAATATTTTTTTTTTTTTTTTACGCTGGGGAGGTGGTAATCTTCGAAAGACGAAACTGAGCCCGTACTCAGTAACAGTGTGGGATTTTTACCCACTAACCCCTTCTCCCTTCTTTCCGTTTCCCATGCGGCAACACCATCTTGGCTTTTCATCGCAGGGCGGGGAGGAACCAGCCTAATTGCGATCTAGTCACTTGGACTAATAAGCAATTTTTTCCTGACATCTACGTCTTTGAATGAGATCCACTCTTTTTTCTTCGGATGTGCTATGTTATGCATCTATATATACTTTTTTTTGTTATATGTACTTCGAAGTTAAGTTAAATCGAGAGGTTTTATTCTTTTGAGCCTTCGTAATTGATTTGCATTATTCAAACGTTTTCTCGCGTCTAAGTTTATATGCTCTTCTAGCTTTTCTTTGTGTTTTTTTGCGTGTTTAAGAATTTCCGAACTTACACTTTCTATCTTCAAATCACGATGAAGATCCGTGTTCCTTATGAACCAAGGTGCATTTACTATATTTCTAAGCACCTTATTCTGGAATCGTGGTACTATGTCTACGTTTGTCTTTTTGGCACAACCCCATAGTTGGATTCCATATGTCCATGTTGGTTTCAGAATTTGATTGTATATTAGCACTTTATTTCCAATTGATACGGTTGAGTTTCTTCCTATCATCCAGTGCAATTTTCTATATTTCATCTCTAACTCATCTTTTTTCTTTTTTATGTGCTCTTTCCATCGAAGCTTAGCATCTAGTGTCATACCTACATATTTCGCTGTATTAGCGTATGGAACTATTTTTTCGTTTATAATGATTGGTATATGTTGAACCTTTTTATTAGTAAAATCAATATGGACTAACTTGGACTCATTCAATTTGATTCTCCACTTTTTTGTCCATTCACAGATTTTGTTTATGCCTATTTGGAGATTTTCTGTGGATTCTTCATTAGTTCTCCCTTCTGCTAGTATTGCAGTATCATCTGCAATTGTTGCCATAGTATGGTTTTCTAGTTCCGTAATATCACTAGTATAGTATAATAGGTATAATATAGGGCCCAGTATACTACCTTGCGGTACGCCTACTTTTATTTCTCTTAGTTTTGAATAAGTATTCTGTTATTTTATTCTAAAATATCTTCCATCTAGATAAGATTTAAGAATGGAAGCATACTGAGTGCTGCAGAGTGCTGTCTTCCAAAACCAAATTGATGGTTCGGAATCAGCTTTTTGTTTTCAATTATTTTATTTAAACGTTTAGCGAGCACTTTCTCAAACACTTTTGATATCATCGGCAATAGCGATATAGGCCTGTAAGATGATACTTCATTTGACGGTTTACCTGGTTTGGGAATCATTTGAACATCAGCAATCTTCCACAACTAGGGACAAATTTTAGCTTAAATGAGGCATTTATTAAATTTGTTATTTTAATTATTGCCTTGATGGGTAAGTTTTTTAATACGTCACTAGGTATAAGGTCATATCCAGGACTTTTCTTTGCATTTATCTCATGCTTTATTAGGTTGCGTATTTCGTTAGGATTTGTGGGTAGAATCTCTTCGCTTTCCTCTTCAGATGGTTCTAATAGCATAGGTTGTCTGTCCATTTTCATCTGGTGGTTTAAATATGTTTTCTAGGTAGTCTGCGAAAAGAATGGCTTTATCCTCATCGCTTCTTGCCCAGTTTCCATCAGGTGCTTTGATTGGAGGTATTTGCACAATAGGTTGTTTTAGTCCTTTTGTAGCTTTCCATAGAGAGTAATTGGTAGCGTATTCAGCTGTTAATCCTCCGAGGTACCTTTTCATTGAGTCTTCTTTAAATTTTCTAATTTCTCTTTTCAGTTGCTGACTAAGGTTGTTAAGCTTTGTTTTATTTTGTGGAGCTCTTGTTTTTTGCCATGTTCTTCTTGCTTGTCTTTTATCTGCTACTAAATCCTTTATTTCGTTCGGGTAGTTTCTTTTCATGCACTTTCTATTTACTCCAGGAGTGCTTTCCCAGGCCGATTTCTGAATCGCTCACCAACTTATGTGCTTCTGTTTCTAGATCATTTTTGGATATAAGAGGTGTCGTTGTGTCTATTCTATTTGTTAGGTTCAACTACTATTGTAGTTAATATAGTAAAAATTAATGAAATATTTTAAACGAAAATACAATAATGTGTATTAAAACTAAAAGACATAATTTATATTAAAGTTCATGTAATGCGAACCATACAACCGATCATTTACTCTAGAAGTTTTTTTTTTTTATAATTTGTGCGCACTCAAAGGGTTATGAATACCTTTAACATCTTTAGACACAGTGCGGGCGTTGGAAAGGATAGATAGAAAGAGAGAGAGAAAGATTTGTGGTGTGGCTCTTGAAGCTCAGTTGTTTATGCTTCAGAGATTCTCCATTTATTATCTATATGCGCATTTCCCTTATTTTTGCTTACAAACAAATGTATATTTATTAAGTGGAAACAAATAAGACTCAAAAACAAGGTACTCCAATGCCGAGTCTTTCTGCCTTCAATAGACTTGCGCTTGCTCTTATGGATCGCCGTTTGTAGCTACTTTATGCCAATTCATCGTCAGTGGCCTTTTCCGCGTAGCGTTGTCGCATTAACCAGTGACACTTTATGCGAAGCAGGATAATTTCTCGTAAGATAGATTCTTTATTGTACACCAGAATGTCAGAAGTCTTAGAGAAAATATTTGCAGCTCTTGTCACTCATGTTGATTCGTTTTTGTGCGTTCCAGATATTATTTTTGTGTCCGAAATCTGGATTTAAAAAGAAGATTATTTTATGCCCGGTTTTAAATTTTATTCCTACTCTAATGAAAATTACGCTGCAGGTGGTGTTGGCTGTTTTATAAAGTAGAAAAAGGAATACTTTATTCACGAAGTCGTTTTTGTTGATTTTTTGTGTGCAGTTGTATTAAAAGTTTCCATTGAAATGAGCCATGAGATCTATGTCTTTTTACGTGTTTATAGATTGCATATATTTAATGTTTCTAAGTTTGTAGAAGAATTTGCTTGTCTCGTAGAAAATGAAAAATCCAAAAAATTAATTGTGTTAGGGGACTTCAATATTAATTTTTTAGAAATAATGTAATTGTTTCGAGCTATATGGCATTGTTAGCTTCACATGGCCTAGCAAGCTTTATCAATGAACCCACTAGACTTGTCTCAGGTAGTTGTTTAGACCATATTTATGGAAGGTTTAGAAATGATTCGACCAGTAATTGTAAGAAATGCGTACTAGATATATTGTCGACTGCGATGTAAACTTGAAGAAAGTGATTTCACAAATATCTTTAACTTCCTTAAACCAAATTTTATTATTGGTGGCGACTTCAACGCGAAACACCCCTTCTGGGGCTCAAGGCACGCCTCTCATAAAGGTAGAAAGCTTTATAATGCGGGTATGCAATACAGTTGTGATTTTTACTCGACGGGTAAACCAACATATTGGCCAACTGATAGAAATAAGATACCAGATCTGATCGATTTCTTTGTTGTTAAAGGAATATCTGGCAACTGTATACAAGTTGAAGAAAGCTTTGATCTCTCCTCTGATCATTCTCCAATCATTATGACGATAAGCGATGCTCTGATTAAAAAAGTAGGACCGGTCAGATTAACCAGTGCGAAAACTAATTGGGTTGGCTTTAAAAAAGATATTCAAGCAAATACTGAGCTGAGCGTATCACTTAAAACGCCATATGAACTTGAAGTTGAAATTGATCGCTTCGTCGAAATCCTACAGAATGCCGCGTGGAAGAATACTCCCAAACCAAAGAAAACGCCGGCAAGCTACATTCAAACTTATCCGCAGGAAATAAAAGAGATAATTAAGGAGAAGAGAAAAGCACGCAAAAAATGGCAACAAACTCGGGCTCCGCAACATAAAGCACATCTTAACCGTTTGTGCAACTCACTAAAAAGTTCTATTAAAAACCTTAAAAATAATGAAATGCAAACTTACCTAGAAAGCTTAACGGCAGAAAAAGATTCTAATTACTCGCTTTGGAAGGCTATAAAAGGTATTAAAAAACCTCAAATTCAAGCCGCCCCAATTAGGAAAAATCAAGACGAATGGGCCAGGCATGATAAAGAGAAAGCGCAAGTTTTTGCCACCCACCTGGAAGAAACTTTCAAACCGGTTGATGGACAAGCTCTTATTGAAAATATAAATACGTCTTATATAGCCAATAGCGTAATAAGAAATGCAACACTTACCGAACTTAAGGAAGAAATAAAGAAACTTAGACCTAAGAAGGCTCCTGGATACGACCTAATTACGGGAGAGGTTCTTAAAGCCCTACCAAGAAAAGCTCTAATTAAGCTTCTGCTCATTATAAACGCTGCACTTAGACTAGAATATGTTCCCAGTCAATGGAAAGTCGCCGAAATCATAATGGTCCTTAAGCCCGGAAAACCGCCGAATGAAAAAACGTCTTATAGATCGATTTCGCTTCTTCCAATTATATCCAAGGTGTTCGAGAGAATATTGATTAGGCGAATACAGCCGGTAATAGAAGAAAGGCATCTCATTCCGGATCATCAATTCGGATTCAGAAGTAAGCATCTACAGTTGAACAAGTACATCGAATAACACATGTAATCGAAAAGTCACTTGAAGAAAAAAAGATTTGTTCAAGCGTATTCCTTGACGTCTCTCAAGCCTTTGACAAGGTCTGGCACGAAGGCTTAAAGTTTAAATTACGACAAGTTCTGCCAGAGCACCTATATAATATTTTGAAGAACTACCTTACGAATAGACTATTCCGCGTCAAATGTGGAAATGAATATTCGGATTTTAAGGAAATAATGGCTGGGGTGCCGCAAGAAAGCGTTCTTAGTCCAGTCTTGTATCTATTATACACCCGTGATATACCGCAAGTAGAAGGCACTGAGCTAGCTACATTTGCCGACAACACTGCTATCTTGACAGTAGGTAAAACGGTCGAAGATACTACAGAAAAACTGCAAGAAGCTTTGAATAGAGTAAATGAATGGACAAAGATTTGGCGAATCGCACTCAACGAAACCAAATCTGTTCATGTAAATTTTACTTATAAGAAAATAAATAATTTGACGATCTTTTCAAACTCGGTTCAAATTCCGTTTGCAAACGAGGCTAAGTATCTTGGAATGACACTTGATACAAAGCTGAAATGGAAAACGCACGTTAAGAAAAAACGCAAAGAACTAGATAATAAATATAGAGAAATGTATTGGTTACTTGGAAAATATTCCAAGCTTAATATAGAGAACAAACTGCTTTTATATAAGCAAGTGCTAAAGCCCGTATGGACATATGGTATACAACTCTGGGGTTGTACCAAAATAAGTAATATTAAAATTTTACAAACTTTTGAAAACAAATTGCTAAGAGGTATTGTTAATGCGCCATGGTATATCAGAAATAGCGATATCCATAGAGATCTTGGCATTAAAACAATCGAAGACGAAATTCAAACCTACGCGAGAAAGCATAAAAGTCGACTAGAAAGTCACGTAAATATTACAGTCCTCTAAGTTTTGGAAGAAAGAAATTTACTGCGCCGTCTACAAAGAACCAAACCTTTAGACTTAGCGCGATAAGTAACCGCGTCTAAACTGCGGAGCTGGCAGGAACTTCTAATGGGAAGGTCCCTGCAAAACGTCCTTATTACGTGAAATGAAAACCACTTGATAAGTCCAATACTTAGTTGTAGTAAAAATGAAAACAAGTCTGTTTTGAAGCGAGGTTTTTTAGTGGGTAAGAATCTCACATTATTATGAGCACGCGCTGTAGATCCTCATAGTGTCTTGTTGAAGATTTTCACCTACCCTCGGAAAAAAAAAATAAATATTTATGGAAGGTTTAGAAATGATTCGACCAGTAATTGTAAGAAATGCGTACTAGATTTTATGATTACTGATCACTGTATGACTGGGTTTTTGTTTAGCAAGCTATTGGAAATGCTAAAAAAAAACCAGTCATACAGTGATCAGTAATCATAAAATCTAGTACTCATTTCTTACAATTACTAATCTAATAATTATAGTTCCAAGTCTCCAAGCAGGGTAGTGACGATTAACTTCAGCAAGCTCAAATACAACCTTTCATATGAGTTTTGGGAAGATGTTTATATGTGTACTGATGATTCACTCCCTATTCAATGTTCATCTCTTCTCTTAAGAAGCATATGAACAGCGTGTGGTGCTGACGGTATTTCGACTATCTTTCTTAAAAAACTGACATGCTATCCAATGGACATACTATCACATATATCGCTGTATTTTTGAGGGGGGTTTTCCAGAAGAGCTGAAGTGTGCAGATGTTGTTCCGTTGTTTAAAAAGGGTTCTGCTATAGAAATGTGTAATTATAGGCCTATATCTCTTCTTCTAGCTTTAAGTAAAATCTTTGAAAAACTGGTAAAAAATAGGATAGTGAGTTATCTTTCAAGAACTAAGTTTTCTAATTCATCTCAATTTGGCTTTCAAAAAGGGAAATCAACCGAAGATGCACTTCTACAGTTTTGTGGTAATGTGTTGTCTAGCCTTGATAGTAAAAAGTCCACTGCTGGTCTATTTGTTGATATCACCAAAGCATTTGATATAATCGATCACCTCATTCTTCTCAATAAACTTGAAAAAGCAGGATTTCGTGGCTTCATAGTAGAATAGTTCAAGTCGTATCTGAAAAATAGGTCACAAGGAGTGAAAATTGACGAAATCAGGAGCGATCTTATAGTCTTCAACTTAGGGGTACATCAAGGCTCTGTGTTAGGTCCTATTGTCTTTATTATTAACATCAAATCTCTTTTTGCACTTTTATCTTCTAAGAATCTGGTTCTCCAAACACAACCTGGTCATAAGTCCCAAGACTAAGATTATGTTTTTTAGTTTGTCGTCTATACAGGATCTTGAAGTTAATGTCTAATTTCATTCACCAGAGTGGCAAAAATTCAAACTTCCCGTTTGCAATTGTAATTCTGGCTTATCTTCTCGTACCTTTAATGGTAGTCTAAGCTGCAATGATAAATGTTTTCTGATCGAAAACGTCAATGAATTTAAACATCTGGGGCTTACTCGTATCATTGACTCGAAAATGAGCTTCTCGAATCATGTAGATGTTTTGAGAAATTATTTTCGTTGTACACTTAAGCATTTTTTTCCATTTGCTTAATATCTGTTCAAGTATGCTCTTAAAAATTATTTATTATGGTATTTTTAACTTAAAATTATAATATGGTATTGCTTGCTGGGGAGGTACTTTAAAGAACAAAACATAGCCTCTATTGATCTTATGGAAATATATCCTACGAAAATTATGAGGTAAACCTGTCAGACATCCTAGTTACACTTGGTTCTGTTACCTTAAAGGGTCCCTAAAGGTCCTTGAGGCCTTCCTGTTTGGTCTAATTCCGATTAATTTCAAAGTATAACTTACGTGGAAACTTTTCGTACTCTGTATCTGTTCCTACTTTCCTTACTTCTGCCTACCGTAATTTTTATCACATTTCGTCTCATCGTTTATTCAACAAACTTCCTCAGTCATTCAGAACAATCACTTTACCTGGAATTTTTCGTAAATTCGTAAAAAATTGGCTTCTTAACTTCGATGGCATAGAATCTATTCTTTCTGACTATCTGGTTTAAATTAAATCTTAAGTTTTTCTTGCACACTATTTGATGTTATAGAGTAAATGTTTTCTTTTTATACTTCTTAATATTGTTTAATAAAAATACTAATTTTTGTAATTTTCTTCAGGGGTTACCCCACCCAAATAAACTAATTTTTGAAATATTTAAAATGCATATGAAGTGATACTCAACACTATTTTTATTACTTACGTATAAAAAATACAGAATGGGAAATTAATTTCTTATACTTTATATTTATTTTAAGTTTTATTGTCATGTTAATTTTTCGAATTGTGAAGTAATACTGAATTTATTTAAGGAATTTTGAATAATAAATTTAATAATTCTAATAATAATCGTAATGTCAACTCTCAAACACACAGAGGAACAAAAAACTTGATGGAATGAGTTTGTCTTCAATCCGTTTTGATAAGCTTCTTTCCACGATATATTTCTTTATCGCTCTTGGCCCTTTCTTATCAAAAATAATAAAATATTATATATATAGCTTCAATGTGCCTTAATTTGCAATCCCTATATTAAGTGTTCAAGGCTATAATAGACCTTCTGTTTGTACTTGTACCGACTATTACAACTGAACTTTCACCACCATAATACATGGTTAGCCTATCTGCCATCAAATTCGTTGATCACATAGCTAGGTAAAGCGAAGCAATTGTAGACGTAAACACCTTCAATATTGACCGCCATCAAGTCTCTCTTCTGGCTGTTAGTTCTTGCCAGTTGAGACCCAAATTTACTCCTAACCGTAGCCTTGTTGAAACTTAAGTAAATAAGTAAAGCTATGACTATGCATTTCAAACTCGGCCATCATCCTAAGTAATAGCACAAACCTAATACGCAATAGTTTTTCACAATCAAAGACAAACAAACAAACCACCACTTCCTCTCGTAACACTGCATGTCTACCGCTGCAAGTGACCGCTTCTTGTCCTGCCCGGTCCCTCCTCCTCAATTACTTTACCCAACCAATGCAGATGCAATTCAAGAGTAATTAAAAAAATTTCGAAACATTTTATCGACAACAATAACGATCGCTGAGCGTTCACTTAATCTACAACAATAACGCAAGTAATAGCTGTTATTTGCTTTAATCCTTATGCGATTGTAATTTGTGTTTAACTGCGGTTACCCGGCCAGATAATTTACCAGACTGTGCACAATTGAAGTTTAATATTTTTGTGAGCGCTGAATGCACCCTCCTTTCCAGGCGACTGATGACACAATTAAGTAAATGCATTTAATTAATGCGTTTTCCGTAATGGCCACTGGAATTTGTGAGACAAATGAAATGTCAGCAAATTTATCAGTAATGCGCATAATTCAATTACAACGACGAACCTCCTGCCACTCACCAACACTCAGCTGACGACACGTTGTACTGTACATATAAACTCAAAAACGCACCATTAAATGGGAGATTGATTTGAATGTCCTTACGTCAAACCACCGACTTTTAAATACCAAACATCTTCCCCAAATTTGGGTTGTGACCAATTAAGATACATACCTACTTTAAGCACTTTCAGTATCCTTACATCAAAGGATACCTAGCCTCTCTCGAACATACCTGGTTACAGGGAAGTAAAATTATACCACACTCAACCTCCATCGTGTCCAGGCATTTTAATTGAATTTGCTTGTAAACTGGTAAACTATAAAGATAAAGTTTTCCGCTTCATTGATGACGAATACTTCCGCACACACACACATGCACCTACTCAAGTACAAGTTTGTCGCAATCCTGTGCCTGAAATTGATTTCTAAGACTTTACCCCGATTCGGTGTCATCTGTTGAAGAAATTTAATCAAGAAGACATCTGGATCTGGTTACAGAGAATAAGAGATACATACGTACGCCTGCATAGGTGTAATTTTTTGATACTATTTCTATGGAAAACTATTCAAAAGCTAAATTTGGAAGGGTATATAGATATAACTTATATAATGGAAGGTAAAAGGTGTGGAAACTAATTGAATTTTGGTTCAATGAAGATACTCGCACAGGATCTAAGGATGTTCACTTAGCGAGCAGATGACTTTGAGCGAATTTAAATTGGTTTCATTTTTAAGTTATAATTAAGCTTGAGCACATGAAGTGAAGTGTGTGCTTATATCATCGCATAAATACTGAGATTGCCCCGAGATTATATAAATAGTATTTATATTAAAAAAAATTTTGTAACATCATGTTTATAATACCCGTATATGGAGCTTAGTAGACAGAGCTCAACATAGTTTATTATTTTAACTCTCGTGTGCATCATCACTCTAATCTTTGGCCGTGATGCTGATGATGATGCTGACAAAAAGATCCAGAGATGACGGAAAGCGGAAATCCCTTTGCAAGAACATGTCAGAGAATTTCATATGACACGGAATGAATGGTGGATTCCATCCTGAAGAGCGGTGTAAGAACCTAACACAATGGTGGCGAAAAATAGAAACTGGAGCAATTGCACTGCCTCAGTTAGAGCCCCCAACGGGGGTATAATCCCGCCTTTCATTTAGTAAATGCTGACAGGAGTCAGAGCACTGGCACAAATCCCCTACATACTGTGAGGGGTTCATGCAATCGGAGAACCTATCTGTGACGGCAATGAAACAAAGTGTATGTGTGGGTGGATTGCTGCTGCTATGACCCACTGGCATATTGTACTTTTGCACCAGGAAAACATGCAGATACACATATCTACAAAGTCGCACTTGTGTGTGCCGCCGCCTGGGAATAAATGAAGGTTTACGACAGATTTTGTAACATGTAGATGCGTATTTGTTGCAAGCAAAAAGGAATTTATTTCACACGGTAGCATTAAATTTTATTAAACTGCATTACTTGCAGTTAGGGAATGTATTGGGGGTTAATAAGACATCAGTATCATCGTGGGGTGAGAAAGTAAAGAAACGTTTTTTTTTCACAATTGTAGACGGGAAAGTGGCTTAGCACGCATCCGGTACGACATCAAGCATGAGATGCGTACTGTGAAAGAATTCAATATGAGTGTGAACATTGAGATTGAAAAAATGCTCAGTTCGCAAGAATTCGTCTAACAGAATTTTTATCAAGCTTAGCATATGAAAAAGCTATTGGATTTGTAAGAACTAAAAACGCGCAATTAAAAGTAATGAAACAAAGCGAAATAGAAGAATTCAGATAGAATTTTGCAAAAAAGGGATTGATTATTTATACACCAAAACAAGGCTTCGGAATCACGTTTGAGAATTTCGAAATAACTGTGGAAATACTAAATATTAAAGTTAAAATAGTGTTAAAGTTTAGAAACATTTTAACCTTGAACATAACTTGAACTATAAAACCAACCGTTCACAAAATTCTTTGCCGTGGAGAATATATAGGTATGATATAATAAATTGTTTCTCATATTTTGCCAATAGAAGAACTTTCAGAAAAGGCTTAAGAAGCCAACCATACGACATATAGAAAGTACTTAACAGTACGTGCAACATTTCAAGGAAGAAGAGAAACAAAGACTTATGTATTTCGAATGATGTTGGTATCATCAGACCCTTTAATACAGTCATTGAGAAAATTACAAAGTAAAACCGGAATTCAAGATAAATGGCCTGAATATATTAAACAAATTTTTGAATAACAAATGAATATATTTTCTAATTATATGTAATAATCTTTCTTTTGTCATGTATTTCAAATTTCAAACGGCACTCTTACGAGTACACCTATTGAAATTTAAAAATAAGTAGACATATTTTCAAAATTAGGATTTGTTTGCTTTTCTAGACATTGCTTCTCCAGACTTTTGATAGCATTCCGAAAGCAGCTTTTGCCTTTCCCAATCTTCTACACACATCTAGTTCGGTGCCACTGCGGTCAGCCGCACATCCTGAGTAGTGATGTACCAAACCGAAAATATCTCAAGCCTTTCGGACGGTGTCCGCGGCGGCAATTAGCGTAATCTCTGGTCGAGTGCCAATTGATTTGGAAATAAAAAAGACTGCAGCAACCGTCGAGGATATACAAGAAGAATGTCAACAGAGATGGAACACCACACCAAAAGGAAGATGGGCCCATATGCTGTACCCCAACCAGTGCTGCCACTAGACGCACAGCATATTGTAACAGATCCCTAGGCAAAAGATAGTAGATTCAACCAAAAGGTAGCACAACAGCTTCATTAATTTATTTATTAAAATTTGCACTTTTTTTTTTATAATTTGCGAGCACTCAAGGGGGTAGGTAAGTAGGTAGGTAGAAGTGGTTGTGTCAGCAAACCATGCCGACACTTAATTAGCGCAGAAGCGCCGTTTTAACTCCACAACTCAAGTGACCTAACGGATGTAAAAAGGACGTTAACTTGTAGGGAAAGGGAAAAAGAGTAAGGATTACTCAAATCCATCCCGTTACATTGAGGAAGCTGATAATATCCCCAATGCTAATCACCGCTAGCTCTATAACGTTGTCGAAAAAGAGTTTACCTAAGGTGCGCTGTCTGGCCTTGCCTAAAGCCGGACACTTGCAGAGGAAGTGTAAGATTGTTTCTATCTCGTCAGCAGCATTGCAGCTGCGACAGTGTGCATTAAATGCAATGCCTATTCTGGCCGCATGAACCCCGATGGGCCAGTGGCCAGTACAAACTTCCAGAACTCTTGCGATATCTGCACGGTTTCTGTTTAGTAGATCTTGCGTTCTTTTCCGGAAGTATTTGGGCCACATCTGCCTGGAGATGACACAGTTCCGCACCCCGTGCCATCTACAATCCGCCTTTAGCAGATAGTGAGCGAAGATGCCTCCCTTAAGAGCCCCCAACGGGACCTTTACCTCCTTTGCTAGTGAAGCATCAAGGGCAGATCCTTGCCTCACGAGTTCATCAGCTCGCTAATTCGCCTCAATGTTGCTGTAACCTGGAACCCAAAGGAGACAGATCCTTAGCCGGTGACCAAGCGAGGCGAGTTCTTCTTTGCACTGTTCTACTAGCCTTGAGGATGTAGTGGCAGATACTATAGCCTTGATAGCCGCCTGGCTGTCAATGAGAATACAAAAACAAAACAAACAAATATTTGGCGTAACAGCTCTTTAAAGTGCCAGGGCCTAGCTTCTCGCAACCACTCATGTTGTGTGCGTTATATTTTTCACACGAATGGAAGGGACCTACAGTTTAATGCCGAATCCGAACGGCGGTTTGAGAAGCTTTTTCGTGACAACAATACCCTCGGATGTTTGTCAGACGCTCGCGAGAGGTGGGACCGTGAAAAAACTTTTCGGCATTTTCTGGGATTCGAACTTGGAACCTCATGCGTAGTAATCCGACACACTAACCACTTACGCCACGGCGCCCAATGTCAATGAGAATGGCAATGGTATTTACGGGTGTAGAGGTTTGCTTAAGTAGGCGGCAGGCCTCACGTATAGCAAAAACTTCCGCCTGGAAGACACTGCCCGAATCAGGAAGCCGGTAGGACCTGGAAATATTGAGGGAATCAAAGAATATCAAGGGGTTATGAATACCCTTAACATGTTTACGCACATTGTGGGCATTGGAAAGAATAGATAGAGAGAGAGAGAAAGATTTTGGGGTGGTGATTTTTGAAGCTCAGTTGTTTATGCTTCAGAGAAACTCCGGGGGCGGCGTCCAGATAACTGAGGAGATTTTTATTATTTTTTGTCTTTTGCTTCTGATTCACAGTATTTTTTTCCCGATAACCGATGTCATAGCAAATGATCATCAACAGAGCGAACAATTTTTGCAGCCATATGACCAAGCAACTGCCAGTGTTATGCCTTCGCCGTAGTATTCATACAAGCTTTCGCAATTGATCGGACTGACTTTTTATATATTTCATAAGAAATAAATAAATGCTTGCTGACATTAGGATTTGAACGATGAACCATTAACCATAATAAAATAAAAGTAATGAACAACAAACAAAAATAAATAAATTAGACTTTTAAACTCTCCATTCATAAAAATAAACAATGAACAAAAATAAATAAATTAGGCTTTACGACGACACTATGTACAGATGATAATGGATATGTACGAAGGAGCAAAGACAATAGTAGGATGTCCCGCTGTAGTAACCGAAGAGTTCCCGTCAAAGGACCATCTTACGAAAAATAGAGCGCGACCGGCTCAGTTGGTACTTCCACGTTCAAAGAAGAGATCATTTGAACGCTGTTAAAAAGGCAATATCAATGAACGTTCCAAACACATCGCGAGGTAGAAGAGCCAGGCCTATAAACACCTGGATCGTACAAATGCAACCACACCAGTATTTGATTGGCCTCAGTAACTACGTGATCCAAAATCGGGAGTTCTGCCGATATTTTCTAATGTCAAAGAGGCGAACCCCACAAGAAATGCAGTGAAGTGGGAGAGTGACGATCTATTGTTTTCAGATCATAACCTCGCCGAACTAGGAAGAAGAAGAAGGCTTTGTGACGACACTACAATAAACAAAAATAAATAAATTATGCTTTGTGGAGTTTTCCATTAATAAGCTTAAATCTTCTAGCAAAATTGACAAATTCATCCGATGGTTCAAAAATTGGATTGCCTTTTAAAAGTTATTTACAAAGGAAAATATTTTCAGCAGTCTTTGTACCATTACTATTTCTTAAATCGATTTTAATTATGTTCAAATTTGAAAATTTTCGCTCAGCTGGAGCACTGCTATGCGGAAGGCAATAAAAGTTAAACATAAGCGATGCTAGTTCAAAAAATACAAAATCCTCGACCTCATTTTTAATTTTCTTTAAAGCAATCTTCTTGATGCAAATTAATGAACTAAAAACTAATAACTAAGCAGTGCAAAAAAAGACAAAACTCAAGATTTTTTGACATTTGAGATTAGCGAAACATATGATGGAGCCACCCGACCAATAATAAACCGGCACCTACATATAAGTAGTGCCAAATAACTCAAAATGTTTTAAAGAAACCTCCATATATGAACGAGCAATTGAATTATAAATTCAATATTTAATGATATTGAAGTTTGAAGGTGAGGTTAAAAGCTAGTAGATTTTTGGACAAAGCTAGTAGGTAGTAGCAAGACTGAAAACCTAGTAGATCTGCTAGCTTTGTAGTAAAAGTGGCAGCGCTGACCCCAACGTAGAGGAATGGATCAGCAGGAAACATGGAGAAGTAAACTTCTATATGACACAGTTCCTATCAGGGCACGGATGCTTTCGGGAATATCTCTACAAATACAAATACGTAGATGGCCCATACTGTCTGCACTGTGAAGGCAAAATCCAGAACGCGGAACATGTTTTAATGGAATGTCGGATGTATACGACGGCCAAAAACATACTACAGAGAGAAACTGGCGGCCAAGTGACTCCGAGAGGATTTATAAAATTCATGCTGACGACAAATGAAGGCTGGAACACAGCGAACGAAATCATCACCAGCATGATACAACAACTATGTACGCCTGGAGGAACGAGCAACAGCGAGAAATGAGGATCCTACAAACACTGGAAAGTAGACAAACACAAAAACGCCCACATATGCAATGTAACGCAAGTGATATGTTAGAGACACACAATGACAAGTGATCTCACGCAGTAACAGAAATTGGAATGTGTAAATTGTGCTGCTGCAAAGTAGCCGAAGCATAAGAAGCAGCAATGGCTCATGCGTGATGAATAGCATGACATGCTAACCAGCCCGCGAAGTAATACCTAACGGCAGTCCCGCGGGGAGAGTGGTAGAAGTGTGCAGGGTGTAGATTAGTACGCAGGCGCATTCCTGGCATCGATTATTCGGGCTTGCGAATCGTGCATGCTAATACGAGTAGCCTGGGCTACTTGCATCATTCGAAGATCACTACACACATTGGCGGAACCAAAAACAAAAAAAAAAGCATTCACCCTGATTGTCGTTGGCTTTTGTCGCCTTTCGACGATTTTCGTTTGATTCATACCTACGACCTGCTGACCGTTAAACTTTAGTAAGCAATTAATTTATCGTGTAGAATACTATTACAAGCCTTTTACATTGAAAAAGTTATGAAAATGGATTCGTGCTACATCTGAATAAAACGACAATCGTCGAAAAGCGAAAAACGCCAACAACAATCAGGGTGATTGTGTTTACTTATTTCAACCAACTGAAACCAAAACGTATGTTCAACTCGGTTTAATGCTGTTTTGGTATTTAATTATTAGGCTCGTTCCATCGGTTTTGCAAACTCGGTTTAGTTGTAACTCGATTTGAATCGATTTATGCTCTCGAGTTGACGCATCACTAATCCTGAGTATAGAAAGTCTACTTTCTCGACTACTTGTCCGGTAGTGTTGAGTTGAGCGTGGGTGTTTGAAGTGCTCAGGGCTTTTGTTTTGGCTGAGTTTATTCTTAAGCCGCACTTTGTTTGCCTTAGCTTCTAAATTTTGGGCCATCAGATGAAGGTTCATTATCCGATGCGAAAGTATCATATATCAATTTCTTTTTTTTTCGTTTTTGTATATTCCAACAATTTTCTATGAAAACGGACTTAGTTACTAAGATGGTACTACAGTCCGGGTTGACCTGGGCCTTAACTTTCACCGATATTTACAACGAGATATGCTAAAAATGTTAAATGAGTTTAGTCGAAAAGCAGTAAATACAATAAATTAGAAAAGCGCGAAAGGGCACTTTTAACTTATGATAACGCAGCTGTGACACTTTTCATAAATTTACTACATACTAGTATCGCCTGTGGTCGAAATTCGATCGAGGGGAATTTACCAAACTTAAATGTTACATACGCTTTTTTTTCTGCACATCTATGGCACCTTTCGAATGATATAAGTTTCATCCCCCTCCTTTTATAATAAATACTAAAAAAACGTACGATAAATTTTGTGTTCACGTATTTATATCATATACAAGATGTACGTATGTACATATATAAAAAACAATTGCATTGATACCATTCCAAATTATGCCCATTATTGTTTTATTCATTTTGAGTTGAGGTTTTAATTGAATTGGTGAGTGGAAGAAGAGTACATGTAAAAAGTGATAAATAGAAAAACAGAAACAACAAACCTCTTTTGTAGTGTGCTTCCACACAATCAGCGAAAAGCGTAGTGCATTTATGTATACATTCGGCTCTCTAAGGTACTGATATTTTGCTGATTAGCAGGTTTACGTACGTAGAGCATTTTGGCTATTTTCTTCCAATTACCGATTCAAGAGACGATTTCAAAGACGATAATAAGATATCTGCATGTCAGATGATGAACTAAAATTCTCAGATATAAGTGATAGATAACATATTTAGATACGTCTTGCTACAAAAAAAAGACGCAATTCGACATCTAATATTGGCAGCAATGTCTTGTTTTATTGTTACAGGTTTGTTTTCAATATGTCCGTTATTATATTTTATCTTTTTCACACTAATTGGATTTTGGTATACTGACATACGTACTTACTTAGGTGGCGCTACAGCTCGGGGCCTCAACCAACAAGCCTCTCCATTTAGCTAAGTTCTTAGCTAATTGCCTCCGCTTATGCTTTTCAAGTTGTCACCTACGGCGAGGAGGCCATCTACTGCGTCGTCCCTCCGGCTTAGATTCGAAGACTCTGCGAGCCGGAGCGTTGGTGTCCACTTGCTCTACATATTCTAGCTATCTAAACGTCCAATACGCAGTTTTTTGACTAGGTCAATGTCGCTGTACAGCTCGTATAGTTCGTCATTGAATCTCCTCCAAAACTCGTCAACGCAAATGACTGAATATCTTACGAAGAACTTTTCTTTCGAAGCGACCAATGATATTTTCATCCGCTTCTAATAAAGTCCATTTTCTAGCACCGTGAAGAAGGCTTGAGATGATCAGAGTCTTATATAGAGTCTCCTGTTCGAGACAGGGCCTTACTGTTGAATTGCCTTATAAGCCTACAAAATTGGAATTGCCAAGAGTTATTCTTCGCTTAATTTCTGAGCTAATGTCGTTTTCAGAATTTATAGCAGAGCCAAAGTAGACAGAGAACCCTTACTACCTCAAAGATGTAGCTGCCCACTGTGACGTTCTGTCCAATTTGTCGGTATTGATTGTCCCTTCTTGTTGACCATATGTACTTGGTTTTGCCTTTGCTTACCACTAAACCAATAATGGGCGGTTCTGCTTCAATGCATGCAAACGCACCGGTGACAGCCCTTTAAGTTCTTCCAATAATGTCAATGTCGTTGGCGTTTACAAGCAGTTGCACAGACTTTTGATAGATTCTGCCTCTGGTATTGGCTTGTAGGTTCGCACAATTTTGGTATATGTACTGCACCCTCTTTATTTTGCCAGACAACAATTTCAAAGCAATGAAAACCCCCTTAATTTTCAAGGGAGATGTCGAAAAACTGCCAAATTCGTTGACATCCAAGGGACTTCTCTAAAGGACGTTTGAAAAGTTTTAACACTATTTTTTACAGGTCCATACCTGTAAAGATAGATAGCAGATAGTTTCTGAGGTGCCCTGTTATTGTAGCTATTTTTTCCAACTTTATGACCTTTCGAAAATTGTGATGAGCTAACTTATTAGTTGGTCGATTCTTTATAACTAATTTTTAAGAATTTAGACTTAGAGGAAATGCTAGCGTAAGCATTTATAACCATTTGCAATAAATTATAGAACAAAATTTAATTATTTCTCTATAAATTTAGTTGTAATACAGTTCTTATTTCACACAGCTAAGTATGTACACATAGCATGATGTGCACATAGCAAGTATGTACACATAGCATGATGTGCATGAATACTCGCGAGACTGTGGTTTAAAGATAAAACTTCGTGCCAAAACAAGTCGCCAAATCTAGTGCCTGGTAACACTTACTCGTAACGCATATTCAATTTGATTACGGGAAACTGCACTGACTCTAATAAAAATTCTTGCCTTGGAGAAGTCATCACCATAGCTAGACCGCAATTATACGTTAACCACAAAAACTCCTTCACTCAGAAAGGGTGAAGTAGACTTTTTGCTGGCTCTGCCCATCCGCACTAATAAATATAATTAAAGAAGTATCAATTAATTTTGGTCAACCAGAAACTGTTCGTCTTACTCGAGGGACATGTCATAAAAACTTAACGATCAAGCTTACGAAGCTCGTACATATGGTGAGCATCAAAATAATTCGACAGCTTGACTTTAATTACACAGAAAAAGAACAGCTACAGTAAAAGTCAAACGACGAATGCATTCAGCGTATAGAGGAAGACTTACTAAGGTTTTCAACTAAAACGAGTTTGATTCCTCTGAGGATAGAGGTAAAGTTTAAAATTTATTCAAGCCCAATGTGTAAATGGTAGATTCTACTTTTGGTATCAACGGTACATGAAAACAAAAACAAACAAAAAAGAATTGCTAATTACGATATGTACATTAAAAACAAACTACAGGAAGAACTTTAAAACTTAAAAAAAATACAACAATTTAAATGCACAACAAGACAGAAGGACAAGAACAACGCTCTCCAACAACTGTCGTCCCAGTAACGTTGAAAACTGTTTCATGAACTTGTATCCAAAGAACTTTTACGAGAATAAGAAGGAAAGTTCAGGAATTCAATTGGTATCTACGGAATGAACTTTTGTTGTATTTCTTATGTATTATGAGTTCGATTGGTTCCAAGGAAACAAGAAGACACTCTCCCATTCTGTGGCATTGAAGGAAGATAATATGTGGGAGGGAAGACAGAAGGAAATGGCTAAAGGAAAACATTGCGCTATTGGAAAACAGGGACAAATTCAATAACTAGCCAAACTGTGATGACAGAACAGACCTTCTGTTGCCGAGTTGTTAAGACTTTGGAACTTTTACAAAGAATTCAATATCTACACTTTAGTCTCAGATTCTTTTACAGTTTTGTGTTAAGAAGTATTTCAAGAATTTTTCTCAAGTGCAAGTCCAAATCTACCGCCTTTTAGGTATCTCATTGCTGGGGGAATGATATCAATTTATTGATGAAGTTGGAGAAGGTTCCTGCTTCCTACAGCAGCGTCGATATTGAAAGAGATTTTGGTACTTGAATTTTAAGTGTAATAGGATTGTAAGTAATTGCAAGGAATAAAGAGTTTCCAAGGAATACAAAGTGGCATCCCTTAAGAAAGGGATTTAATAATTGCAAATTATGCAGATCTGATAAAAGTTTGACCGTAAGCTTACAAGTGATTAAGTGCATACAAAGTGATTAAGTATCAAACGGTCGAACTTTGAAATGTGATAGAAAGCAATGGAGGAAGTAAAGAATTGACTAACTTCATTTTGAATACCTTCTCCAAAGTCTCGATTTCCGATTTCTTTCTAGATATTGAAAGTGCGCTCCACCAAGATCGTCTCCTGCCCATTCTCTTAGATTTAAGCCTATTTAAGCTTGTTAAATCAATATTCCTCTTTTCGTTAGAACGAGATTCTCTTCCTATTGGAGGCTTAAATTACATTACCCGAAGGCATTCGTTTTATGGCTTTCCAAAACCATTTATTCTCATAATAATCCCCACCTCCCCTGGGAACAATTTCGTCGAATTTTCCGCTTTCTTTCGCACACTTCTGTGCCATTCACACCGTGATATTCTCTGCTTTGCACCTTACGTCATTAATCAGTGAAAGGCAAATAGATAACGCACCATTGTTCTATACCCTCCAATGCCTAAGAGATATGTGGCTTGCTACGCACTGAATCAATTGAATTGTTTTCCCTTCTAATTTATTGTTGTGTGTTCTACTCTTCGAATAAAAAAGTGAAATTGGCTTCAACCAAGTACGAGTATGTATGGGATCACCTTCTTGCTATGGATCCATTTGTGTCTCGAAAACAATAACACTAACAATATCTCTTAACTCCTCCCTAGTCTCTGTCAGCATCATGGGCTTGAAAGCCGGAACAACTCTTGAAATTATCTCAAACTTGTTGGCATCTGTCAGAGCCAGAAATGGTAATATTAGGCAGCTAGACCTGAAGTCAATTGAAAATTCCCAACTAATAATACTCCGGCCTTAATATGTATGTACCTGTACAGGTATAAATGTCTAAATACTTCGAGCATAGCGGGTGTGTGTATTGTATGGTGTACACCTCCCTCGGCGGATGGAATCTTACATACGTCTTGGGCTTCAGAGAAAATTCATTTAAGTAAGTGCCCGTATGCAAATCCTTAGAAATCCTTTCGCTTGTGTACAGATATCAGAGAAGGATTTCTTCTTCTTGTCTTTTGTATGGGTGTTGCAATCCAAATGAATATAAAACTGGGAAATCAATTTAAGAACTGTGTATTGGATGCTGCCACTTGAACCGGATGTATAGCAAATGGAACAGTGTGGTGTTTTATTGTTTTAATAAGATTTCTCAGGTGGAATTAGTAATCATATTTTCTGCTTGGGTTGCCTTTAGTATTACATTTCGGAAGTGGGTATGAAATTTGTTACATTCAGTTTGATTAGTGCATTGAGCTTTGTTTGTTTCAGCCTAATTAATGGAAAGTAACTGTTTTCGATGAATTAAATGACAGGCTAGATCAGATGGTATTTTGGTATTTTGGTAATATAATGAATGTTTAACATTATTGGTTTCGATAGCTTTAAATTAATCTAAGCCACATGCTTTATGAAAACCCTACCAAATACCTGGACAAAGTCCCTTTTTTTGAATATATCTACGTTTGCACATAATTCCTTTGCTGAAAATACCAATTAGATAAAATTTTTTTTTAAATTCTTTGTTTAGAATGCCTTCATTACAAGAAAATGTATTTCATATATGTACCCCAACCAGAACCTAATACCACTTCTTTAACAGTTGGCGCTTAGAACATCAATGTTGTTACTAGATAGCTCATGCGTTTGACTGGATGGAGTTTTGCGGATTGTATACTTCCTATTGGTTTTTAGCGTTATTAACCCTAGATTACTAACTTTCGTCGAATCGACTACGCCTGTTCCAATTTCTTTTGTTTTCTTTTCGCTCAGTATTCTAGTCTCGCCCATTCCCCATATATGCTCATTTAGTGTTGATCTCTCAAGGGTGACGCATTCAGTGCGAGTGTTTACGCAGCCGTTTCTCAGTTAATACCACGTTCCGTAGTCGAATCGACGAAGGTTAGTAATAACGTGACTTTTTGCTTGTTTAAGAAAAAAAATATTTATTTTTACTTCTCGATTTTATGTTAAATTTTCCATCAGATGAACGACGAACAAATAAGTAGGTATTTAGAAAAGTTGGCAGCTGATTCTGGGAATGAAGAAAATTCAGGAAGTGAGATAGAAGATGCAATTTATCAAGAGGATTTGCAATTGACGAATAGTGGCAGTGATGTCGATTTGGAGAAAATAGCGAACGCTACTGAGTCTGCTTCTACATCAACAAATTTAACATATGTTCAGGAAAGTACTCAAAACACACAACCAGAGGTAAATACTTCAGTGATTAATTTTGCTGCCCCAGGTTTAAGGGGCAAGAATAAGCACAAGTGGTCCACCATACGGGCTAAGCCTGCAAAAGTATCAGGCAGAAATATTGTTCATGTAACGCCAGGACCTTCCCGTCATTGTCGAAAATTGTTGGATCCCTTGTCTTGTTTTGAACAGTTTATCACTCGTGATATCATTGATAAAATTGTCGCGTATACGAATGTAGAAATTGAAGTTCAGTCCCAAAAGTATGAAGAAATACGTTCGACGCAATCACCTGTAGATGGAACTGAACTTAAAGCCTTATTAGGTATATTAGTACTTACAGCGGCTTTAAAAGATAACCGCCTTACGTCCCGAGAACTTTTTGACAGCACTTATTGTGGAAACCGCTACAGAGCATGTATGAGTGCGGAGAGGTTCGACCTCCTCATCAATTGTTTGAGATTCGCCGACAAGACCACTCGTTTGGACCGCCGTGCTCAAGATTCATTTGCAACAATCCGAGAAATTTGGTCTTTGTTTATAGATAAGTGTGAAGAAAATTATAAGCCAAGTAGCTATGTCACAATTGATGAGCAGTTGCTGGCTTTTCGAGGTCGTTGTGGTTTAAGAATGTATATCCCGAATAAACCAGTTAAGTATGGGATAAAGCTTGTAATGATGTGTGACAATTCAGCCAAATACATGATTAACGCGATGCCATATTTAGGCTCTGGGACAAATTCATGTGGCTTACCATTTGGTGAGTTTTACGTTAAGGAGCTAACTAAATCTATACATGGTACAAATCGAAACGTTACCACCGACAATTGGTTCACATCAGTGCCGTTAGCAAAAGCCTTACTAAAAAAACCATATAAGCTTACTCAATTAGGAACAATTCAATCTAACAAACGGGAAATACCTCCCGAATTTCAAAACGATATAAAAAGACTTATTGGAACATCCGTGTTTTGCTTTGACGGTCCTCTTACTCTTCTATCTTATAAGCCTAAGGCTAACAAAGTTGTTTTTTTATTATCTACTTCTAATAAAGTGGCTAACATAAATCCAGTAACGAAGAAACCAAATATGGTTGAGTTTTATAATAAAACTAAAGGAGCAGTCGGCACTTTGTATCAAATGTGCTCTATTATGGCATGTAGCCGCAAAACCAGAAGATGGCCTCAGTGCATTCTGTACGGCATTGTAAATACAGCTTTTGTTAACAGTTATGTAATTTACTGTGCAAATATGTCTACAGAAAAAAAGAGCCACTTTCTCGTCGGAAATCTATGAAGGAATTACATAATTTGTTGACTAAAGAATGGATGGAAAAACGATTGCAGAAAAAAACAATTCTAACTTCCCTCAGAGGTGTCATAAATAATGTATTGGAACCGAATGCTTTAAAACAACCAGGAACTAGTTCAGGACAGCCAGAAAATAAAAAGAGAAAGATTTGTGCCTTTTGTCCATCCTCAAAGAGAAGGATGAGTAAGTCATTATGTGCCAAGTGCGGAAAAACCATTTGTGGCGAGCACAAAGTTGAAGTGTGCCACTCATGTACAAAAAATGAACTTTGTTTTTTTTTTTTGTTTTATACTTACATAATCTTTTGATTCTAAATAATATGAATAATGAAATTTCTGTTTTTGATTCTTAGTTTTGTTGCTTTTAACATGACTGTATGCATTTGAAGAGACTGCTTATAAAACCAAAATAAAGACAAAGTCTGTGTAGTAATATTATTTTTTATAACTTATAACAAAAGGCAATAAATGAATTAATATTTATCAAGTTAAAATAAATCGTTTTCCTTTGAATATTTTTTAAAAAAATGTTGGTTTTTTGATACGTAGTCGAATGGACGATGATTAGTAATAACAGCCTACTGAATTAGATTAGTAATCTAGGGTTAAACAATCCTTACAGACTTTGTTTTTCCTATATCCGCAGTTCCAAGAATAAATGTCTCCATTTATAAAATTTACATGATACCCATACGAAGAGCACTTATTTTAAGCAAGATATTATAAAGAAGCCGCACAAATAGAAATGAGCAGATCAAACCATAAATTGGTGAAAAAAATATTTGGAAATAAAGGAAAAAATATTATGCACAAAAAAAAAAAGAAATGCAGACCATTAGTAAAGGGGATACAATTATTGCCCAATGCCTGTTTGAATTCCTGTTTTGAAAATGTATTTAGATTGTTGAGAGAAAGAGTGATGCCGCCTCTCAAAAATCCACATTTTCAAAAAGTGATCTTTTTTCAAAACTGATTTCGAAACAACTTATTAGGGAAGGCATTTTGTAACAAGGCATCTTAAAAAGAGGTACTTCATCACCAGCACATGCCTTACATTTGTTCATGTTCAAGTTCTTATTTAAAGAACGTGCGTGCAAATACAGTAACAATTTCTCTGATAGTATCTGCGAACGGCTGTGTTTTGTTTAGACAAAAATCGGTACCAAAATATAAGGTCTACTTGCATAATGGCACATGGCTTACATATTTACTGTTTACAAGAATTGTTTACCGAATTTTTCAAGTAAAAATTTATGTACAAACATTCGATCATAACAGATCATTTTTGAGTCAGATACATAAAGTCTACCTTATGGTGAAAGAAATTTATTAAAAATAATTTTTGAGTAGAATATGCCTAACATTAATTTTTTGGACATCGAAATGGGCGTATCTTAAGCTTAGTTTTTGTTTCAGTCCAAGAAATATTCGCTGAAATTGAATTAAAACATTGAAAAATGTAAATTAAGATTTGCAAATGTGTAGCCTAAAAGTATTATTAGTTTAGGATATTACTTTTAGAATACAATTTGTTGAGATATTCAAAACCGCAAAATTTGGCCATCCTCCGACCTCATAAATTGATCCCTCTTAATTCAAAAAATCAGTATACTAATCTTTTTTTAATATAAGAAGGAACTACAAAACTTTTGGTTGTTTCGGAACCATGAGCTTTTTTACGTGGTAGGGAAGTTACCCCGACGGCACAACCCCCAACTTGGAGGGCCAGTTCCTTAGTTATTCCCCTAGGACGAGGGGCGGGTACACCGGTGTCAGTAGTCCACTACGAAAAACAAGATCAGCGCAGAAATCAAGCGAAGAATAACTCTTGCCAATCGCTGTTTTTTTTGGGCTTATAAGGTATTTCAACAGTAAAGCCCTATCTCGAACAACTAAGGAGACTCTATATAATACCCTGATCATCCCAGTCCTGCTTTACGGCTCTGAAACATGGACTTTATTAAAAGAGGATGAAAATATCCTTGGTCGCTTCGAGAGAAAAATTCTTCGTAAGATTTTCGGTCCCGCTTGCATTGACGAGTTTTGGAGGAGGATTCAATCACGAACTATATGAGCTGTACAGCGACATCGACCTAGTCAAAAAACTGCGTATTGGACGTCAGAGATGGCTAGGACATGTAGAGCGAATGGACACTGTTGTGTATGCGGTGGTGATGGAGGCGTACAAATGTTAGCAAAATGAAACAATATTTCACAATGATTTTTAATGCTTAGAAATAGAAAGGAGATGTCCTCGTGCCGCGTTACAAAAATGGAATGGCGGAAATTGTGGAAAAAGATGGAGTGGTGACTTGATGAGAATCGACGCTGACAATGCTGCCAATGTGTGACATTTTAAATAAGTGCTGCCACTTAAAAGCAATCTAATTACTTAACGTAAACGTAACATTTCCTCCCTTCCTCATGTAATTCTAAAAATTCAATTGTACACAAATTTAGAAGGCGGTTTCTTAATTCTAGTTGACTTACGTAAATTACTTAAACTATTTGGTACCGAAGTACTTACGACAGGGGCTTTTGCTATATTAATCTGCATCTGGTATTAATCTGGGTTCTAGGGATGCGTCCTTTGAACAGGTAGAAGTGATTGGTATAGGACTTCCAGCTGTTTCATTTAATCCAGTTTGGTTTGAAATATCACACGATGTTTCGACAACTGATGGTGAATTGCTACCCGATGTTTCGACAAACGATGGTGAATTACTACGCGATGTTTCGACAAACGATGGTGAATTACTACGCGATGTTTCGACAAACGATGGGACAGCCCCTAGTAATTCCGGTTGTTCCGGTGTTTCCTCACCGATCTCTCGAATCTGATCTAAGTGCCTGTGCCATACTCTACCATCATCTAATTTAACTAGGTAATGCAATGTGCCTTTCTGGTCCATTACTCTGCCAAATTTCCATTTTTTTGTTTTATCTTTTCCCCCTGGAGAAAATCCTTTAAGGCTGAACCGTGATGTAAGGGGCTGAATTATTATACATTCGTGGTATCATCAAATTTAGCCGCGATCGTATTACCCGACCAAACATTAACTGGGAAGGAGACTGGTTAGTAACTGAGTGAGGAGTTATTCTATAGCGAAGTAAAAATTTCGTTAAATTCACTTCTCCATTGGAATAATTACTTTGTAAATTACGAAGTGCTTTCTTTAGGGTATGGACATACCGCTCAGCTAAACCATTTGTAGCTGGATGGTACGGGGCAGTACGCTTATGTGTTATCATATTAGACTTAAGGAATTCTTGAAATTTGTATGTCGTAAACTGCGTACCATTATCAGTCACAAACACTTCTGGAATACCAAATGTAGCGAATATTGATTTATAAATTCTAGTGGTTGACTCCACTGTAATATTTTGAAGAAAATGGATTTCTGGTCAGCGGGTAAAAGCATCGACTAAAATAAAATAATAACCTCCATGAAGAGGTCCGCAAAAGTCTGCATGAACTCTGGAAAATGGGTTTCTTGGCGTTTCCCAGCTACGAACGTGCTCTTTCGATACGTTATTTTTATGTATATTGCAAGTTGTACAATTTTTACTTATTTCTTCAATCTCGTGGTCCATGTTGGGCTACCAACAATAGCTCCTAGCAAGTTGCTTCATTTTAACAACTCCGAAATGCGTAGACTGTAGTTCAGCGAGGATTACATTTCGCAATAAACGGGGCACTACTACTCTATGTTCTCTCATTAAGCAACCACGTTGGACGGAGAATTCATCCTGATTAATATCGAAACGAATAGGATGAGGAACAATCTTTCCTTCCTGTAAAAGTGATATGAGTTTAGATAATTCCCTATCTGTTCTAGTTTCTCGCTGTATCTGTTCTGCTGTAACAGGAAGAGCTTCAATTTGTTTTAGGTCTACAAGCTCCGGTTCATCATAAACGTAAACTGATTCAGCATTCACTGGTAGTCGCGAAAGGAAGTCTGCGTTAGAATGTGATTCGGTACTTTTGTATTTATTGTTTAAATATGATTGTAAAAATAATGCATAATGTTGCATTCTTGTTGCTCTTAGGGTTGGTAATGCCCTTGATGGAGAAAATATTTGTAGGAGTGGTTTATGATCCACGAAAAGTGTAAATCGGTTACCCCAAAGGTACTGATGAAACTTGCGAATCCCAAAAATGATAGCGTATGCCTCCTTATCAATCTGCGAATACTTTTGCTTCGTGGTTGATAAGACCTGTGAAGCAAACTGTATTGGTCGTTCTGTTCCATCGGGGTAAACTTGCGATAGAACAGTTCCCACACCATATGGTGAGGTATCTGTGGCCAAAATCAAAGGCAATCTCGGATCAAAATGGGCCAAAATACGATCTGACTGAATCTCCTGTTTAACGATATTGAATGAATTTTGGCACTGCTTTGTCCAATTGAAGGGTGTATCTTTTTTAAGTAATTCGTATAATGGTCTTAGAAGCGTACTAATATTTTGAATAAAACGGCGGTAGTAGTTTACTAAACCAATAAATGCGCGTACTTCACTTTTATTTTTAGGACTCTGCTCCGGCCCGCAGAGTCTTCGAATCCAACTCCAAGGGGCGACGCAGTAGAGGGCCTCCTCGACGTAGGTGGCGCGCACAAATTCAAGGGGACTTCGACCAACTTGGAGTGCACAACTGGAGGCTATTAGCTAAAGACCGAGTTAAATGGAGAGGCTTGTTGGTCGAGGCCCAGGTTCACCCCGAACTGTAGCGCCACCTAAGTAAGTAAATAAGTAAGGAACTACAAAACTCTTTCTTTTTTCTTCACGTTTGAGTTCATTTTTCGCAACTTATGCAGACTCGTACAAACATATTTTGCACTAAGACTCAAAATTGGGATGGAGTGATCATACCAATTTACATCCAAATAGCACTGATTTGGTCAGAATATTCCCCGTTCTATCAAAGTCTAACTGCCAGATGACTCACTTATTGGCCAGTGTCCCGTAGTATTCGCTATTATTCTGGCGATATTTGCACGCGTTTTGTTAACGTTATCACTTACTTTTGCATTGTTGTAGTTTGTCCATACCTTTCTTCATATGGCAGAGTTTGTCAGTCCATCGACATTGGCTTTTAGAATGAAAATTGAGGAGATTTTTGCCTTAACTGCTCCAAGCAGAATTTGTACTGCTTCTGCAAGTAAGCAGCGGAGAGCTGAGACTTACCTCGGCAGTTCATCAGCGTGCTCGTTTCCATTAATATCACTGTGCAGTAGAACCCAGATCAAGGTTACCTTGAACTGACCATCTAGAGAGGCTAGCTCATTTCCGCATTCTTTTAGTAGTTTCGAGGATGTGGTGATCGAAGCAATGACAATGGCTTGACAATCAATGCTTTGCCTTCGAATTGCATTCATGTATAGTTTAATCTGACGAAAAGCTTCACGGATTACCAATAATTCTGCCTTGAAAATACTGGCAGTATCCTTTTAGCCACAGTCAAAGATAGAGCCAGACAGAAACAAAAAACTATTTTTTGTTGCCCCATGTTCCGGCAGGATGCATGCATAAACTTCTACGATACAGTTGAAAATTTGTCTGTTAGAAGACCGTTACTGATTCAATATTTAAAAAAAATCTTGTGCTTAAATGCTCCGAAAAACTTTCCCGGAGGTCGGCAGTTGGAAATGTAATATTAGCCGTATTTTATTATCACTCATGATCCATATGGATCATTGGTTTCTATGCAATACAACAACATTACGAGATCCTGCTTTCTATCAGGATCGATTTCGTGATCTCGAATTCTTTTTTATTTTCGTCGTGTGATCTATATGGATCTTGGGTGATTATAAAATACAGCTAATATAAGCACTATTTTAAATATCGCTTTTGTTTAAACGTCTCTCGCGCCTGGATTACAACTACCTAATCACAACCCTTTTGTAGATTCAATGTAATTTTCTTCTTCTGACATCGACCTAGTCAAAAAACTGCGTATTGGACGTCAGAGATGGCTAGGACATGTAGAGCGAATGGACACTGTTGTGTATGCGGTGGTGATGGAGGCGTACAAATGTTAGCAAAATGAAACAATATTTCACAATGATTTTTAATGCTTAGAAATAGAAAGGAGATGTCCTCGTGCCGCGTTACAAAAATGGAATGGCGGAAATTGTGGAAAAAGATGGAGTGGTGACTTGATGAGAATCGACGCTGACAATGCTGCCAATGTGTGACATTTTAAATAAGTGCTGCCACTTAAAAGCAATCTAATTACTTAACGTAAACGTAACATTTCCTCCCTTCCTCATGTAATTCTAAAAATTCAATTGTACACAAATTTAGAAGGCGGTTTCTTAATTCTAGTTGACTTACGTAAATTACTTAAACTATTTGGTACCGAAGTACTTACGACAGGGGCTTTTGCTATATTAATCTGCATCTGGTATTAATCTGGGTTCTAGGGATGCGTCCTTTGAACAGGTAGAAGTGATTGGTATAGGACTTCCAGCTGTTTCATTTAATCCAGTTTGGTTTGAAATATCACACGATGTTTCGACAACTGATGGTGAATTGCTACCCGATGTTTCGACAAACGATGGTGAATTACTACGCGATGTTTCGACAAACGATGGTGAATTACTACGCGATGTTTCGACAAACGATGGGACAGCCCCTAGTAATTCCGGTTGTTCCGGTGTTTCCTCACCGATCTCTCGAATCTGATCTAAGTGCCTGTGCCATACTCTACCATCATCTAATTTAACTAGGTAATGCAATGTGCCTTTCTGGTCCATTACTCTGCCAAATTTCCATTTTTTTGTTTTATCTTTTCCCCCTGGAGAAAATCCTTTAAGGCTGAACCGTGATGTAAGGGGCTGAATTATTATACATTCGTGGTATCATCAAATTTAGCCGCGATCGTATTACCCGACCAAACATTAACTGGGAAGGAGACTGGTTAGTAACTGAGTGAGGAGTTATTCTATAGCGAAGTAAAAATTTCGTTAAATTCACTTCTCCATTGGAATAATTACTTTGTAAATTACGAAGTGCTTTCTTTAGGGTATGGACATACCGCTCAGCTAAACCATTTGTAGCTGGATGGTACGGGGCAGTACGCTTATGTGTTATCATATTAGACTTAAGGAATTCTTGAAATTTGTATGTCGTAAACTGCGTACCATTATCAGTCACAAACACTTCTGGAATACCAAATGTAGCGAATATTGATTTATAAATTCTAGTGGTTGACTCCACTGTAATATTTTGAAGAAAATGGATTTCTGGTCAGCGGGTAAAAGCATCGACTAAAATAAAATAATAACCTCCATGAAGAGGTCCGCAAAAGTCTGCATGAACTCTGGAAAATGGGTTTCTTGGCGTTTCCCAGCTACGAACGTGCTCTTTCGATACGTTATTTTTATGTATATTGCAAGTTGTACAATTTTTACTTATTTCTTCAATCTCGTGGTCCATGTTGGGCTACCAACAATAGCTCCTAGCAAGTTGCTTCATTTTAACAACTCCGAAATGCGTAGACTGTAGTTCAGCGAGGATTACATTTCGCAATAAACGGGGCACTACTACTCTATGTTCTCTCATTAAGCAACCACGTTGGACGGAGAATTCATCCTGATTAATATCGAAACGAATAGGATGAGGAACAATCTTTCCTTCCTGTAAAAGTGATATGAGTTTAGATAATTCCCTATCTGTTCTAGTTTCTCGCTGTATCTGTTCTGCTGTAACAGGAAGAGCTTCAATTTGTTTTAGGTCTACAAGCTCCGGTTCATCATAAACGTAAACTGATTCAGCATTCACTGGTAGTCGCGAAAGGAAGTCTGCGTTAGAATGTGATTCGGTACTTTTGTATTTATTGTTTAAATATGATTGTAAAAATAATGCATAATGTTGCATTCTTGTTGCTCTTAGGGTTGGTAATGCCCTTGATGGAGAAAATATTTGTAGGAGTGGTTTATGATCCACGAAAAGTGTAAATCGGTTACCCCAAAGGTACTGATGAAACTTGCGAATCCCAAAAATGATAGCGTATGCCTCCTTATCAATCTGCGAATACTTTTGCTTCGTGGTTGATAAGACCTGTGAAGCAAACTGTATTGGTCGTTCTGTTCCATCGGGGTAAACTTGCGATAGAACAGTTCCCACACCATATGGTGAGGTATCTGTGGCCAAAATCAAAGGCAATCTCGGATCAAAATGGGCCAAAATACGATCTGACTGAATCTCCTGTTTAACGATATTGAATGAATTTTGGCACTGCTTTGTCCAATTGAAGGGTGTATCTTTTTTAAGTAATTCGTATAATGGTCTTAGAAGCGTACTAATATTTTGAATAAAACGGCGGTAGTAGTTTACTAAACCAATAAATGCGCGTACTTCACTTTTATTTTTAGGACTCTGCTCCGGCCCGCAGAGTCTTCGAATCCAACTCCAAGGGGCGACGCAGTAGAGGGCCTCCTCGACGTAGGTGGCGCGCACAAATTCAAGGGGACTTCGACCAACTTGGAGTGCACAACTGGAGGCTATTAGCTAAAGACCGAGTTAAATGGAGAGGCTTGTTGGTCGAGGCCCAGGTTCACCCCGAACTGTAGCGCCACCTAAGTAAGTAAATAAGTAAGGAACTACAAAACTCTTTCTTTTTTCTTCACGTTTGAGTTCATTTTTCGCAACTTATGCAGACTCGTACAAACATATTTTGCACTAAGACTCAAAATTGGGATGGAGTGATCATACCAATTTACATCCAAATAGCACTGATTTGGTCAGAATATTCCCCGTTCTATCAAAGTCTAACTGCCAGATGACTCACTTATTGGCCAGTGTCCCGTAGTATTCGCTATTATTCTGGCGATATTTGCACGCGTTTTGTTAACGTTATCACTTACTTTTGCATTGTTGTAGTTTGTCCATACCTTTCTTCATATGGCAGAGTTTGTCAGTCCATCGACATTGGCTTTTAGAATGAAAATTGAGGAGATTTTTGCCTTAACTGCTCCAAGCAGAATTTGTACTGCTTCTGCAAGTAAGCAGCGGAGAGCTGAGACTTACCTCGGCAGTTCATCAGCGTGCTCGTTTCCATTAATATCACTGTGCAGTAGAACCCAGATCAAGGTTACCTTGAACTGACCATCTAGAGAGGCTAGCTCATTTCCGCATTCTTTTAGTAGTTTCGAGGATGTGGTGATCGAAGCAATGACAATGGCTTGACAATCAATGCTTTGCCTTCGAATTGCATTCATGTATAGTTTAATCTGACGAAAAGCTTCACGGATTACCAATAATTCTGCCTTGAAAATACTGGCAGTATCCTTTTAGCCACAGTCAAAGATAGAGCCAGACAGAAACAAAAAACTATTTTTTGTTGCCCCATGTTCCGGCAGGATGCATGCATAAACTTCTACGATACAGTTGAAAATTTGTCTGTTAGAAGACCGTTACTGATTCAATATTTAAAAAAAATCTTGTGCTTAAATGCTCCGAAAAACTTTCCCGGAGGTCGGCAGTTGGAAATGTAATATTAGCCGTATTTTATTATCACTCATGATCCATATGGATCATTGGTTTCTATGCAATACAACAACATTACGAGATCCTGCTTTCTATCAGGATCGATTTCGTGATCTCGAATTCTTTTTTATTTTCGTCGTGTGATCTATATGGATCTTGGGTGATTATAAAATACAGCTAATATAAGCACTATTTTAAATATCGCTTTTGTTTAAACGTCTCTCGCGCCTGGATTACAACTACCTAATCACAACCCTTTTGTAGATTCAATGTAATTTTCTTCTGGTAAAACACAAGTATCAACCTTTAAAGTCTGCGATAACGCTCAGTTCATTATATACCCCCTATAAAATCGTATGAATCCCCTGCAATATTTACAAGACTGTTACCACTTGGCACCACTCAGAATTTTTAGTCACGCAGCTGCTAATGCCATCCATTCATTGGGATAACTTCGTGTGGGCCAAAGCTTCATCAAATGTGAATAAATCTAAAATTGTTTCCACTATTTTCAATTCCCAAGGCCATTGCAAATCATTTTGCCACAAATTTTATTTCAACCGTACTCTCCTCAAACAAGCCGACGTGCGAAGCAGTTATATAATATATATATTTTTTCCCTGAATCAACCAGATCCAGAACTTTTTGCTGCTCTCCTCGCCATAAATAGAAAGTCACATTATTTAAATTAAAAACTTCAAATGCGCCACCAACGTTGATTCACGTTTCATTTTAATTTCTGGTCGAGTCCTTGTTTTTTTTTTTTCGACGTTGTTCAATGTGGTTTGGTTAGTCCGCGTGGTATAGTAATATTTTTCTGTAGCAAAAATTGTCTTGGGAAATCGTGAGGTCTCCGCATAGAATCAATTATGCGAAATAAAGATAAAGGAAACTCAGGTACATCAAGGTAAAGTGAACGAACGAAGAGGATGGCAGCAGAGAAAAAATAAAAAATTGTTATACTGCGGAAAATCCTAAAAAAAACGAGAAGAAAAACGTACAAAGGACAATTCTAAAAGGATGCTCTCCTCGTGTACATAAGAAAAACGACACAGAAGACAGACCGTCTTGTGGTTGACATTCTATTGTCTTGCGCGTGGTAAAGAATGTTTTCAAGATGATTACAGTGGTAGTCAAGGGGAGACGACGAAAAGAAAAAAACTGTAAGACAACCTTTAGAGCAGGAAAATAGGGAAATTAATGGACAAGAAGAAGGAAGGGTCCACCCATTAAAGTTGAATTTTTCCCCCAAGATATGGAACGTGTAATGGTTTAATGCGAGCGGATGGATCTTAAGTGTGGTCATATGCTTCGAGTGGAGATTTGAATATTTTAGAGAACTATCTTTGTAAAACTATAAACCAAAGTAGAATACGGGCGTTTTAAAGCTGGAAATATTTTCTAAGACTTAAGTAAGAACGCCAGTCTTCGAAAAGAAACTGCACACTGCGAAATGCATTCAGCCAGTTAGAGTCAAACCTAATTTCGTGTAGATTTAGCTCGAGTTCTTGTGCCACTTTGCAAACCAATATGAGCTTTGAGTAAGTCTTAAACTCTGTTCGGACTTTGAGTAAGTCTTAAACTCTTTGCTATAGAGTTTTGTTTACTACAAACAGATTCGACTCAAGTCTGTGTATAACTTTACGAGTATTTCAATTCCGAACCATTCGAATAAGTGGAATTGAGATAGAATGGTAAATAGAAATAAACTTAAAAAAACATGCAGTTAGTACTTAGAAGACCAGAGATGTTTTTCCCGGTTTTTGACAAAGGACAAAATCGTTGCCCACTATTTAAAAATTGCGTTTAAAAATCGAACATTTTTTTATTACTACATGCATATGTTTTTTATCCAAATAAACTAGGTTTTTAGGTTAAC
Organism: Brachypalpus laphriformis; assembly: GCA_945910035.1. Taxonomy (NCBI): domain Eukaryota; kingdom Metazoa; phylum Arthropoda; class Insecta; order Diptera; family Syrphidae; genus Brachypalpus; species Brachypalpus laphriformis. The sequence continues at coordinate 255,480,465 of OX246754.1, forward strand.
GAATATTATAGTCCCCAGAATATATTTCACTAGAATAATATAATTTGCTTCAGACAAAAATACTGTAGGTACAATTCCAATGAACTGTTCTAAACATTAACACACTTAAAATTAAATATGTATGTATTATCTACTTGCATAGAAATGAAGTTGTACCTTAATGCATACTTGTTTCTGTATACTACTCAATAAGTTTGGGGCTAATAAGGGTATGATTGATTGAAATTTTAATTTAGATTAGATTTAGATTTGATTTTATTAAATATGTCGTCTGCCTGGTTGACAAAATCACAATGGAATATTCTGTAGCTACCAAAAAAAAACAATTAAAAAAAAATCATTCTTAAAATACTTATAATTCTTTCTCGATAGGCTAGAGAGGCTTTGCAACACTTGTGTAGTGTATTAACATTTAACTCATTGAGGAGATCTAAAGTGTTCTTTTCCGATAAGAAGACGTTTTCAAGGATAAGTCTTCTTGTTTCGTATAGAGTCGGGCAACTGCCGATGAAATGTAAAGTGTCCTTACGCGCTCGCATGTTGCAAAAGGTATACACCTCATGGGTAGATCCTCCCTGTGTCGTATGTAATTAAGTCTTAACAGTTCCCATCTTAACTTCATCATCATTGAAATTTCATCCATGGTGTTGTCGCCCCGAAAATAATTTCTATCCTGGAAATAGTGATTAAGCGGACTGTAAATGGTTCCATGCAGAGATCTCGAGGCCTCTTCCATGAATCTGACCCTGTATTGCTCATTCAGGCTTGTTATTAGTCTGTGAATATCGGGTTTCCAATTTGGAAGATCAACCAAATGCAAATTCACTTCGATTCCACAACCACTAGCTATCTCTAACCACTCCCGGAACCAACTGGTTCTGTTGCCAATTGCTATAAGATCTGTTTTCTTAGGCAATCTTTCGTTTGGCATGTTCAGCCATTTCAGCACATAGACGATTTGCAGCTTCAATGTTTCAATAAACAGGGGAGATAAACCAGTTTCCACCATAATCATGTAATTCGGCGTACTAATTGTTAGACGGAATATACGCTTTACATAATATCGCAAGAACTTTTGTACCATCTCGTACTTTTTATAACCCCACATTTGTGCTACGTAAAATAAAACGGACTCCGAAATTGCTTAAGAAACTTTATATGTGCTGCTGTGGGCTATATACTTGTTGCCGAAGCAACCCTTCCAGGTAGTGGGTGGGAATGGTGCAGTGGGTAATGTGTTTGCTCGTTAACCGATGTATGTAGGTTCAAGCCCCAGCGGGGAACAGCAATCATCAACCACCCGAATAGAAAGGAAAACGAATTACATTTGGGGGTGGCAATGGTGTAGTGGTAACGTCGTCATTGCCACGGTTCATGGCTCAAATCCTGATGTCAGCAAGCATTTATTTATTTCTCATGAAATATATAAAGTCAGCTCGATCATTTGCAAAAGCTTCTGTGAACACTAGTGCGAAGGCATAACACTGGCAGTAGCTTGGTCATGTGGCTGGAAAAATAGTTCGTTCTGTTGATGATGATTTCCCCTTGACATCGGTTATCGGGAAAAAAGTACTGTGAATCAGCAGCAAAGACAATAATAACAAAAATCTCTCCAGTTATCTGGACGCCACCCCCGGAGAATAGCTGAAGCATAAATAACTGAGCTTCAAGAACCACTACACCAACATTTTTCTCTCTCTCTCTATCCATCCTTTTTAACGCCCGCACTGTGTGTAAACATGTTAAAGGTATTCATAACCCTTTGAGTGCGCGCAAATTAAAAAAACAAAAGGTCGAAGTTTTTCCAACCACTGCACCAAAGAAAGATTCGTGCCTGGTAGCACAATGGTTCGGAGAGTCTGAGTGCTCTGGGATTTTTTTGTAAAAAAGAAAAACGCTTCCAGGTGCTATTGACCGCTGCTTTAGGCTTATTCACTTTTTCCAAACTCAAATTTTTTGTAATGAAAACTCCTAGGTATTTATAGTCCTTGACAACTTCCACATTAACTCCGCCATAAATCCAATTTTCATTTGTTAAGCTTCCTCCCCTTCCTTTTTTGAAAATCAACACTTTAGATTTTTCAAAATTTACAATTAGGCTCTTAAGTTCGCAGTATTGCTGTAGTCGATTCATCATTTGCTGGAGACTATTCGGTGAAGAAGCCAGCAGCACTACATCATCTGCGAAGAGCAAAGCCTTTATACTTATTCCAGAATAATGGATATCTCCCGGCAAAAATTCAACCAAATCCTTAATAAAGACAGCAAATTAAAATCGGCTTAATGGGCATCCCTGCCTCAATCCTGAATTAGTCAGGAACTCCTCTGATTTATATTCACCATTCCGTACTGCTGCCCGCGTATCACTATATAAGTTTTCAAGAACACGACCAAACTTCAGAAATAACCCCATTCCATACAGCTTATACATAAGCGCCTTCCGATCTACCGTATCAAATGCTGCCTTTAAGTCCACAAAGAATGCGTTGATCTTTTTGCCTTTTACTAGAAATGACTCGACAATACTGTTCAAAACAAATATATGGTCAACAGTAGAGTAACCTGTTCGGAAACACCCTTGATATTCCTTTAGGAGATGATTGACTTCCACCCATTTCGAAAGTCGACTCTGCAAGATCGTTGTAAAAATGTTGCATTAAGAAATGTAATACCTCTGTAATTGCCAGAATCCGACATGTTACCTTTCTTATATATTGAAAAATAAGAGCTTCTTTAAGCTGGTTTGGAATTATTCTTTACTCTAATACATATGTGAACAAACACATAGGACTCCGGTTGAGCTCCCTAGATCCATACTTGTCAAATTCCGCCGGTATCATATCTGCTCCTGGTGCTTTGCCATCCTTTAGTCTTCCCAGTGCCGTTATTACTTCCTGGTAGGTAATGGATGCGTCCAAAATATTATTTTCGAAACCAGGAGTACCATATTGAAATGAAACTTTGCTTATTCTGGAATTCAACACTTCTTTGTAGTGAGATGAAAGCTAATTGGGGCTTAGGTTTTGATTTATTCTGTATCTTGTTCCATATATTAATTTATTATCTAGCCAAATTTCTAAATTGTGGTGCATTTCTTCAAAGAGCTAGTTTATTGGTTTAAGTTTCGTAGTACTTCTTTTTGCTGTACCTACGCAAAGTTTTAGATGCTTTGTTGGCTTCGATATAGCGAAATTTTGCGAAGTCTTCATAATATTTTTGGAAAATTCGTAGCCATGCAAACGAGCTTTTGCCTTATTCCATGCCATCTAAGGAAGAAGCCTAACATTTGGATTTTGACTCCACATAAGACTTTTTCAATTTTAATTTATTCATAGATTCAAACAAATTCGATTTCCCAGCAGATTGGAAAAAACATATTTTCTGTCAGCGTATGTATAACGAGAATGAGTACCAGGCGCAGGCCTCGTTGGCGCAGAGAGTAAGTGGTAAAAATAAAAAGTAGGGTTACCCTTTTCGTAAGCACATGAATTTTTTAATGAAATGAAGAAATGAAGAAATGAAGACTAACCGGAGAAAAAGCAAACAAATATTTGAAGCCAAGTTTAGAAAATACATAGTTACTTATATCGTGTAAAAAAATAGGGAAGTGCATAGCAGTGTAAGACGTGACAAACGTCAGTACATCGAGTCACTTGCCTCAACGGTTGAAGAAGCAGCAAGCAGATGTGACAGTAGGACTGTCAAAAACGTCAGCTCACTAGATTGGCAGATCATTTCGGTACAGTTCTTAATCACTTGGACGATGGTGATATGATCTCGGACTCTAATAAGACTTCCAAAGCAACAAATTCCCCAATTCGCATCGGACCTCCCAGTAAAACCGAAATATCAGCAGCAATCAAGTCCCTCAAGAAAAACAAAGCGGTGGGTATTGATGGCATCCCTGTCGAACTATTCCAAACGGCGCCAAACACATTGGCAGAACTGAGACACCCGTTCAAATGGAGAGCGTGGGCAAATGAACAATTTGCTTATGGGTGGGAAAGAGGGATGATTATCAAGCTTCAGGAAAATGAAATTCAGATGGATTGTGGAAACTGGAGAAGTATATGCGTTCTTCCAGCCATAGCCAAAATAATAGCTAGAATCATATTAGAATGCGTTAAGGAACATTTAGATTCAACTCTAGACGTCAAACAGGCAGGCTTTCGTGCTGGATCTTCTTGCATCGACCACACAAACACTTTACGGATCATAATAGACCAATACAGATCTTCGCTACATCGACTTCGAGAATGCTTTCGACAGCTTGAATCGAGATGCTATCTGGTTAGCCTTGCGCAGGAGAGGCATCCCAGGGGAAAATATGTATCACGTCTTAGACAATGGTAAGGTGTCGGAAGATATTCAAGTCCAAAGTGGAGTACATCAGGAGTGCATATTGCCACCGCTCTTTTTCTTGGTGCTTAATAGCGATGTACTCCTAAGGTAACCCATACGTCCCGCTTTCGGCGGGACAGTCCCGCTTTCGAGCTTTGTGTCCCGCTGTCCCCGAAGAACGCAAAATTTCCCGCTTTGGAAAAAGGCCACCCCATATGGATGCATGTTTCGTTCATTAAACTCATTTTCAGTAAATGTATATATTAAAAATAATTTTGCTCACAGATACAGCACAAAAAAAGTAAAACCAAAAACAAAAACACTAAAAAAACAGACTTGAAACTGAAATACATAACTGGGTAGTTAATAGGTACTTCGTGCTCTGTCGCTCCGTGTACCGTGTCTGTATCTACTATGTGTCTATAATGTATCGTTTGTTTGAGAATGAGAAAAATGATGAACGAACGAAGCATACTTTGATCGTTTTAAAACTGAAACGGCTGGATTCGGTTTGAGAGAGTTCATAGGGCATTTTAAGTGCTACGCTTGGCTCAATATTTGCTTCAATATTTTTTCTAAAGCCATCCCAATTAGTTTTCGCGCTGATTAATCTGGCCGGTTCTTCTTTATCAATCAGAGCTTTACTTATCGTCATGATGATTGGAGAATGATCAGAGGAGAGATCAAAGCTTTCTTCATTTTTTATACAGTTGCCAGATATTCCTTTAACAATAAAGAAATCAATCAGATCTGGTATCTTATTTCTATCAGTCGGCCAATATGTTGGCCGTCGAGTGAAAATCACGACTGTATTGCATACCTGCACTATAAAGCTTTCTAACTTTCTGAGAGGCGTACCTTGAACGCCAGAAGGGGTGTTTCGCGTTGAAGTCGCCACCAATACTAAAATTTGGCTTAAGGAAGTTGAATATGTTTGTGAAATCACTTTCTTCAAGTTTACATCGCAGTGGACAATATATAGACGAAATGTTGAATGCAAAATGTCTGTTTTTAACGCTTACCGTACTTACTTGCATTGCTTCAAATTCAATCTTAACTTCCGCTGAGTGTTCGATACATTCTTTTATAAACAAAGATGATCCGCCTCTGGGTCTCTCCGATGGGTGGAAGGCGTAATACACGCTATATCCCCTTATTTTAACATTCGACTGTTTTGTTTCACAGACCAAGCATATAGAGGGTGTCCGCCGGGAAGGTATACTACTTTGTTTGTTTATAATTTTTGATTAAATGAAAGAGAATGGATCTTATATTGATAAATGTTTTATTTAATGTCGGCAATTATGTATGGAATACAATATCAGGTAAATGTCCGCCTCTGCTAGTCTCACAAGCGAGCCCTTTTGAGCACATTTTTCATTACATTCTCACACATTTCACGCGGTATTTCATTAATTTCATCACGAATATTTTGTTTGAGTTGCTCAAGCGTTTCTGGTTTGTTTGCATAAACCTTGCTTTTCAGATATCCCCACAAAAAGAAGTCAGGAGCAGTCAAATCAGGCGACCGTGGAGGCCAATCAACATCACCATTTTTTTAAATAACTTGTTCTGGAAAGAGGTCTCGCAGTAATTCCATTGTAATCCTGGCTGTATGCGATGTGGCACCGTCTTGTTGATACCACATGTTAATCAAGCCCAACGCATGCATTTGTGGCGTTAAAAAGTTTTCAATCATATCACGATATCGCTCCCCATTCACAGTTACCGTTACGCCGTTTTCATTTTCAAAGAAGTAAGGTCCAATGATTCCTCCTGACCAAATTGCACACCAGACTGTTACTTTTAATGGATGCAAAGGTGACTGATGAATAATTTGAGGGTTTTCCATTGCCCAGAACCGACTATTCTGTTTATTCACACATCCATTCAAATGAAAATGTGCGTTTTGTTGGCACGTTGTTTCTCCCAAAAATCTCACGTAACTTTCTCATCGTCACAGTAATCGATGATTGATTTTGATAAAATGTTTTAACGATTAAAACACTTTGGTTTATCGAATATTTTTCCATAATAAATTTGCCACGTGTCTACTTCACGACTGCCAAATATGAACTGTCAAGACTAATGTTTACCAAAATGGCGGCAAAACAAAGTAGTATATGTTCCCGGCGAACACCCTGTATTAACACGTTGGCTGCTGAGATCTCTTGCACGAGCAATATGTATGTCAAGACATATTTGAACATATTTTCATATAGTGATCATCGATGATACATTTGTGTTTAAAACATAAACTTCCCCCTTTTTTGCGCACATTTTCACTGGAAACCAACGTGTTTATATCTTTTTCTCATATAAATATTTCTAGCCCGTCGAGTCTTTGTATGAGCCCGTTAGGGTTCCATGTAAGAATTTTAAGCCTTTCTTTCATATTCTGGTTAAAGTGCGCGTGTTATGAATGTTATTTTCTAGTGCAACTATTCTTTGGAAAATTAGTTGTTTTGTTTTGCATTGCTCTTCAACTTTCGCAAGAATTAGGGAAAAACCATGGGAGACAGGATCTTGTGAGCTACCTCTGTCACCGTTTCCCAATGTCGCAACTTGAGCAAAATCTTTACGTTAAAGTTTGGATGGTTTCTTGCTTTGATCTCCCGTGAGTTGTCAGTCATGTACTTGCCGTTGACGGTCATCGCCGCTTGAGCATAAGACTTGCACGCCAATATTCGAAGATTTTGCTTCTGTCACCTTTTCTCTACTAGGTTTGGATTTTTCTTCATTATCCGATCTTAAGTTAATATTGACAGTTTTTCTATCTTTCGTTGCTTTTTTCGTAGCTATTTTGAATCTATTTTTATTTGGTTTCTAATTCGCTCCTTTTTTTGAGATATGTTTACCTGCGAGATATGTTTACCTGCGCATTTCACGCATCGCCGTTTTTTCAGGCAGTAAGTCTGCGTATGATTGAAGCCTTGACAGCGCTTACACTGCGGGTTCGATTTTAACCACGATGTTTAGAATAGTCTTAATACCATATATTTCATCTTTATTTTCGTCTTTATCAAAGCTTAACATGAATAGTGGTCCACGCTTTACCAATTTTTCCTGATCGCGCTCCGACTGTTGCTTCTCCTTCTTGATAATATTGACGGCATCAAGAATTTTGAAGCCTTTGTCTTGGAGGTCGTTTATGACATCTCCTTTAGTGCACGAGGTGTGGAGTCCCCTTGCTACAACACGCAGTGGTCTTTCTAACTTATTCTATAAGAATACCACTGAATCTTCTCGGCATTACATTTTTGAGACACTGCTTGGTAACCGTCGGCATCATCGATATTGATTTTCCACGTATTGTTTCGGACTTCGATGCCAGAGTTCCTTTAAGGAGGCAATGCAACTTATTATAGCCCGTAATTCCAACTACGTTTATCGGTGGCGGAGGACGTCATTTTATTTGTTGTGGCTTTTCTTGCAACTCTTTGTGCTTTCCATCTTTTTGTGGCTCAACTTCCGGTGAGGAGCCAGCTTTGCGTTTCTTTTCGATCCAATTTGTTTCACGTATTAGCTCTTCTTCATCCGTTTGGTATTCGCGACTAGGTGAGCGATGTCGGCTAAACAAGATGGCCTCGAGTATCGACATGTGGAATAAAATATCTTTATTCATTAAGACGGTACTCAGATCGAAAAAGAGAGAGAAGGAAGTAAATATTACCAAATTGATGAAAGCCTTACCGGCAAGATATTATACACCCGCACCAAGAGAAAAATGTGAAATAGATGTGAAAAAACGACACCACTCTGAAGCAATGCATCCGGTTCCGGAATGGATGGTGTCATGTTGAAAAGGGGTTAAATGTGGGTTTTCAGTGAGTAGAAGTTTCGTGCGCATTAACATTTTTCCACTACCCCCTAGGCAAAAAAAAAATTATACTTTAACTTTCGAGCGCAAAAAAAAAAATACTTTAACTTATTATCTAATTCATGTGAAATATACATTAACATTACTTCCCATATTTTGAATAATTTATTTAAAAAAATAAAATAATTGAAAAAAAAATATGTATTTTAATATTTTAATGTAAATATGTTTTTCCGAAAGAAATGTACAGGTGTCCCGCTTTGAGAGAAAAAAATTATGGTCACCTTATGTACTCCATGCAACATTGACGGAAGGTAACAATGGAGTCCGATGGACTATGACAACTTACCTTAAAACTCGACTACGCTGACGAAGCTTGCCTACTTTCTCATCGGATAATGGACATTCATCATATGGCCCAAAATCTAGAAGTTGAGGTGATCAAAGTGAGGCTTAGATAAACACAGCCAAAATAAAAGCCCAGAGCAATTCTAACACCCGCGCTCAACTCCACTTTGCCGGACAGGTAGTCGAGACAACTTTCTATACTTAGGAAGTGTGGTCTCGGATGACCGCGGTGGCACCGAACGCTGACGTGTGCCGATGTGTGTAGCAGAATCGGGAAGGCAAAAGCTGCTTTCGGAATGCTATCAAAAGTCTGGAGAAGCAATGTTCTCAACATAAGAACTAAACTGCGACTGTTCCGGTCCAACGAAGAACCAGTCTTGCTGTATAGGTGCGGAACTTGGAAGGTGGATACCATTAGATTTTAGATTAGATTAGATTGATTTTATTGATGTGAACATTGTAAATACATAAAAAATCATTAGGCATGGCACTGCCACACTGGATACCACTATCACATGCAATTTGCAAACCTTCGTAAACAAATGTCTAAGAATAATCTTGAGGATGTTTTGCTCCAATCGTGTCTCCAATGAACAACTTTATCTGAGAACCTATAGACATTACTGTGCGAAGGAGAAAGTGACAGTGTATTGGACGGCGCGACGACAACTCTATTGCCAAATACGCCATGCAGTGAAATCCGCTCATCCAAGCAGGGACGCCCTAGACAAACGTGGCACAGGACAGTCGAGAACGAATCAAGGTCTTAGGGAATGCGTTGGAAGCAGAACTGCGAACAAGATGGCGCCTCGAGGGGTGAAAATGTTTAGGTAACTAAAGAAGTAAGCCTACAATATTACAAGTTCTAAGGTTTAAACAATAAACTAGAGTGGCAGGAGATAACAGCACATAAGGAAGTATTTCACCTTCGATACCCCTTTTTTCTTTTTCTTTTTTGGATTGCGTCAGGGATGTGTAATCTTCATAGATACTAATAGACCGAGTGCTACTAGCATGCACGATTCGCAAACCTGAGTAATCGATGCCAGGAATACGCCTACGTACTAAACACACACCCTACACACTTCAACCACTCTCCTCGCGGGACTGCCGTTAGGTATTACTTCGCGGGGCTGGTTAGCAATTTATGCTATGCTTCTTGTGTCAGCTTCTTCCGCTGCTTCAGCTGCTCTTCTTAGCTTTTCTATTCTCCGCAGCTCTTTTTGTAGAGTTGTTATGAAGGAACATATTGCCATCCAATTCTCTTCCGACTGTATTATATGGTCAAGGAGTAATGACGGACTTGGCAGAGTAATTCTCCATGCCGTGAAACGTGTGCAGTAAAACACTGCGTGCTCCGTATCTTCATCTTCACCTGGGCATTCCGGGCAGGATGGTGAGTTGTCATGTCCAAATCGGTGTAGATATTTGCGGTAGCCACCATGGCCAGACAGGAACTGCGTTAGATGGTAGTTTCAGTCTCCATGCTTTCGACTTATCCAGTCTTGGATTGTCGGTATAGGTTTATATGTCCATCTGCCTTTTGTTGTATTAGCCCAACGAGCTCGCCACATAGCTGCTGACGCTGCCCTTTCTTCAATTTTCATTACCTTGATACCAGTGGCGTCGTGATGACTCAATGCTCTTCTGTTATATATCCTCAGCATTTCATCTGCGAAAATATCGATGGGGACCATTCCAGCTATGACAAATGCAGCTTCGTCAGAGATGGTTCGAAAGCCGCTGATTGTCCGTAGCGCGCAGAGTCTGTATGATGACGATAGTCTCCTTTTGGTCTCCTTCGTCCTCAGAGCCTCCGCCCAGACTGGGGCGGCATGCAACAGAACTGAGGTGATAACTCTAGAGAGTAGAATCCTTCTAGCGTATCCAGGTCCACCGATTTTAGGCATGATACGCGAGAGAGCTCCCTGCATTTGCGATGCTTTTTTGGCAACAAAATCAACATGCGTTTTAAACCGTAGCTTGTTGTCCAGCATTATTCCAAGGTATTTAACCGCCTCTTTCGACCTGATGGTTTGGTTACTAACCTGAAAGCTGGCAAATTCGACGGTTTTCCGGCTGGTTACAAGAACAGCTTCTGTTTTATGGTCAGCTAGTTTTAGTTCGGCGGATATTAGCCAATCTTTTATCCGGGCAATTGCTTCATTTGTAGCTGATTCTACTGCATGGATCTGTTTAGCTACTGTCACGACTGCAATGTCGTCGGCGAATCCAATTATCGTTACTGCCTCAGGTAGCGTTAATCGTAGGACTCCGTCGTACATGATGTTCCACAAAAGTGGCCCTAAAACCGATCCCTGTGGAACTCCCGCAGTTACGTTGTAGTATTTTACCCCTTCATCTGTATTGTATCTCAGCTTCCTGTTGTTGAAGTAGTTCGTCACTATTCGTAGCAGGTAATATGGCGTATCCCTCCTGGCAAGTGACCTTCTAATAAACGACCAGTCCGCAGAGTTAAATGGGTTTTTAACGTCCAGCGTTACTACTGCACAATACTCCTTTGTGCCATAGAGCCATCTTTCGCCTTCGATGGCACCTTTGGCGATATCAACTACCGCTCTTATGGCATCAACAGTAGATGGTGCTCTTCTGAAGCCAAATTGGTGATCTAAGAGGGCTCCTTTCTCTTCTGCTACTGCGAGTAATCTATTATAGATTATCTTCTCGAGGATCTTTCCCATGGGGTCCAATAGGCAGAGTGGACGATAGGATGATGGTTCTCCTGGAGGCTTCTTTCCTTTTGGCAGTAGGACTAAATGCTGCGTCTTCCGTTTTTCGGGAAAGGTTCCTTCTTGAAGGCATTTCTGCATTGTTGAAATGAAGAGGTCTGGTCTTTTTTTTACAGCTGCCTTTACTGCCTTATTCGGGATGCTGTCAGGTTCCGGCGCCTTGTTGTCACCTATCTTGCTGCATGCGCTTTGCAGCTCCTCGTGAGTAATTAAAGGAATATCTTCTGGATTGACTGCTCGTATAATATTGCACATAGTAAGAGGCCTTTGAGGGAAGAGGTGCTCTACTATGGATCTCAGCATTATCGGAAATGTTATTTGAGGAGTCCTATAGCCCTTCAATTTCGTCATCACCATTCTGTATGCCAAGCCCCATGGGTTAATGTCGGCTTCTTGACAGAGACGTTTAAAACATGCAGTTTTGCTTTCCTTGATGGCTCTATTTAAGTTACGTCTCGCCAGTCTAAGGGTGTCCAGGCATTGTTGGAAATCCTTCGATACCCCTGGCTACCTTTAAAAGGGTGCTCTATATAGCTATGTTTTTTGGTCCACATGTCACCAATGCCAAACTGGTACATATACAAAATAATTACCGGCTAATAATGTCGGAAACAAAAACGAACTATATCTTCTGCGACAAACGAAAATAACAAATGTCGCCAAATCAAATGTTGAACATACAACGTTTAACCCTCTTAATCGAATATGTTAACTGAAAATTTTATCCGCATTGTTTTTTTTTTTTTTTTTTAATTAAACATGAGTAATCCAATTCTGCTCACAGCAGAATCCGACCACACCAATGCCGAACGAAATTACCAAAAAGTGGATTACGCTGGAAAATATTATCTAAAGAGCGCAACCATACGTATATACCCGTATACCATATTGTAAACCTCTGAAATTACATTCCGCACATCTGTTTCATCTAAAATCTACACATATCCCGGCTTAGCGATATATGGTGTGAATAATTAATACAGATCCACCAGAATACAATTATGCATGCGGTTTTAATATCCATTAACGTATGTTTAGGTTTTTAGCGTCACCTGCAGGCCTGCCAGACTGGCCGTTTGCAAAATCCTTCATTTATGGCGCGGCTCAGTTAGCTTCATTGCATTTTGGTCAGGCAGTTGCAGGGCATGATAGTTTCCGGATGAACGGTCATTGAGGTTGCACTTAATGCCCTAACGATGTAACATCAAGTGGGCGGTAATATTCATTTAAAGCTCTTTTAATCCCGGCTGCATTAAGATGTAAGCTGTTTTTCCAAATATCTGTGTAGATACATAGTTCGTGTTGTGTAGTCGTTGTCGGCAGTTGTGAGTTTTGTTTAGAAGTAATTAGTGATGACATTTTATATTCACATTTGCAGGTGCTGCGTTTAAATAGTTTTTATAGGGGATGGTGGACAGTGAGAGAAATATTCATTTAAGCGGACTACTGCAACCGAGGACAACTTGGTACATTGTGTGTTGGTTAAGGTGGGTGGAGTACCTGTCACAGAAATTTATTCAGGGTAAGTATTAACTAGCTCAGGGCCATGCTATCATAAGTTTTGCTATTTTTACTTGTCAATCGACTACTTCGACGTAGTCACTTATTATTTATAATCATTCTTATTGAGGAGTAGTTAGTTCCTAATATATCTCATTTCACACAGCGCAGGTATGTACTTCTATTCAAAACCGAATGCAAAAATTACAATAGTTTCTTTCCGGCTAGGTCGGGCAGCACCTGAACTTCAAACCACTATAAAGACACGTGTTAAAAGGAAGTGCGACGAGATCGAAAATAGATTCAGACAAATTTATTGGGCACTTGAAAAACATTCCAAGTTAAGCAAATGTAACAATTGTACTAACCCAAGCAATAGAAATATTTAACAATCTTACCAAAACCAAGTACAGAGAGGGATTGTGAATGCTCTAGGGTACATTAGCAACTATGATATCCACAGAGACCTAGGAATAGGTACCGTGTAAAACGAAATATCAAGCTTTACCCACAAACTCTGTATTCGTCTTTATGATCATTGTAACAATGCTATACTTCAAATTCTGGACCAGACAAATCTTGTGCGCCAACTACAAACAACGAAATAGTTCGATTTAGCGCAATAAGAAGTAGCCGGTGTTTGGCTGAGAAGCTACCTGCACACCGCGAGTAACATAATTAGTAGCATTAAACTACCAATGTGCGTGACTAAGAGGATTATTCTCGATTGAATCATCAACATGGCTAACCTAAGATGGTCCAACTTTGAAGTGCATGGAGTATTCACGGCCTTGCGGCCTGTGTCAGATAGCAAGAAATCTGGAAAGATTGTCAAACTAGGAAGATCACGGTTAAAAACAGCGATAGGAATACTCGTTTGCATAGTTGTCCCATGCCATTATTACGTCATACCTTCTTCAAGAAAGCACGCTATGAGATAAGGATTATCAAATTGCCAGGACTAGACTAAAATACCTTGGAAGATATTTCTTCCATAACTTAGAAGAGGTAGGGTCCTTGGACCATAACAATAATATAATATGATATATAAATTCTGTAGGGAAATTAAGTGTACGTATATGGAAGAATCAGTTTAGGTTTTATGCCGTGATGGGACCCAGAATTGAACTTGATAGTCGATTTTTGGGTTTGGATTTCTTTTCATGGAACACCACCTTCTGGGTAGTTTTGCAGAACATGTAATCAGTTTAAATAGTAGTACACTGATCCCTTGAAGATTCTATGCCTTTTCGTCCCTACAAAATCTACAGATGTCATTGTAAGGAATATCTAGCAATGCCCAGTCAGGACACCGACAGCTGTTTGGATATCCTTGCGACTAAGCTGTGATAGATTAGCAGATCTCTTTTTATCGCAGACTATCCATATCGATCTAGCTGTAGCACATGTGCCTAATTAATACCATCGTTTATGAGTTCTGCAGATAATGCATAATAGTAACGTTCAGTTTATTAGTTTTTCCTCGGATTCTATGTCTGTTTCGCTGTATAATATATTAAGCAGTGCACTAGCCCCGATTAGTCGAGGATAGTACAATATAAATTACCCAATTACCAACGTCACCTCTTTTGAAAATCAAATAAAAAAAAAAATAAATAAAATATAGCTGAACGGAATTTCTCATGAGAGTGTAATATGTGAGTATTATGAACCCCATTCAATACATTCCCGATACAATAAAAGAAACACATCGATAAAGTTGAAAACCAAAACAGTTCTCTCTTCCACAGCACGACTTAACAACATCTTCCAGACTTCACAAGGGAACATCAAGACTATAAATCTTTACGAAACTTCATTAGGTAACAAGAAGAGGCATTGCTTCCATCCTTCCTTCCAGCGGGTCTTACATAGCACATTGCACAAATCACAAAAATGCGTTTGCTCATCGTTCTTCTTGGGATAGACAACCGTTCGAAAGGCGAGAAAAACCAAATTCATCGCAATAAATCTAAATTCACCGAACTCTACCAGGAAGGAGCATTGCAATGAAATGAAACTATCAAAGAACTAACTCACATACCTTCGAAATGGACGCACACAGACAGGATAGATGTCTGCATTCAGGACACAGGATTTCTTCCCATTTGATATATTACACAGTGCGAACATCTATACTAGCTGTGCATGTAAGAAGATAACAACTGCGAAAGGTATGCCAATGAAAGGATAAATGCTAGATAATGTCGCATAAAATATCACCTACGCTGGACCAGTAATCGATTTTCGTAGCTACGAATCCTTAATATAGAAATGCATTATTCTTGAACTGATTCAGATTCTGATTCATAGTCTATATCACTGTAAATTTATTTGTGGAACTTAATCAAGGTGACATAATGGTTAGACAACTTGTCCACATTTCCAGAAGTTAAGAGAAAGATGTAAAGAGAGTCAGCATTTAATAGAAATATGCCGTAACATATTCAGCCTGTAAGAAACGTAATCCAAAACCGTCTGCATATCATAATATTGTACGCACGCACCTCGTTTCGAAAGATTAAGACACGGCCGTAGGCTTGGAATGCCATTTAGATACTCAAGTAATTATAATCAGAGTGTAACAACGAGCCAGTGACATTTTCGTCTGCAGAGATACTGTGTAACTCTGATGTCCTTGATTTACCTTTAGGAATAGGTAAAATATAATACTTGTATATATGTACATATGCGTACATACATAGTTTTTTAGACTTACATTTTTTTTTTTCAAGACAAAAGTTATTTTTTGGAAAAATAATTTTATCTTTAATTTTTATAAACATACCTTGTTATAATCTTGGAGTTTGCTACATTTAGAGACAATGCTTGAGTTTCAAAACCATTGGATGCAGCAATCAGAGAGTGGGATGCACTGTTTTCAGTAATGCACTCCCATGGATCCAGGAGACAGAGAAAAAATTCTTCAGTTGTCTTCAGTTGTTTAGTCAAGTAAGTACCTTATAAGTCAAGTAGGTCATAATGAATTTGAAAGCAAATTTTAGGACGAAATTAAAGCTATTGGATGGAATGGCAACGCTTTAATCCTCTGACAAGGTAACTTGTATTGATCAACTGGTACTCTTGTCCTAAGAGCTTATCTAGGAATAGACCTCTTAGAAGTTTGGGCTTGAGAAAAAAAAAACTTTTTTTTTCTGAAAACCATCTTTCAGTAGAAGCTTACCTATAACGCCCCAAGTTTCTTGAATATGTCTGGTGATGCTGGCTTTGAATTACTGGGGGTGAAAACTTCTAATAACACGTTTCCCGAGATTTAACTCCAAAGTTAGCTTGTCCTGTAAAGAAGGAACTCAGATAAAGGCGTTCCCGCGGTTGCTAAGTGAATAAGAAGGTTGCATGCCTTCTCAGCATATCATCAGATGCTGCGGAATAGATACAGATAATAGTTTAAATCGAAATTTAAACGCGAAGGCAATAATCTAGCTTCGTATACGAGGACGTCCATGTTATAATATCTCTTTGCTCTACGCTGTTGAGCTATGTCGCACCGGAGTCGATTTCGACACCTTACTTACTTACTTAGGTGACGCTACAGTTCGAGGTGAAGCTGGGCTTCAACCAACAAGCCTCTCCATTTAGTTCGGTCTTTAGCTAATTGCCTCCAGTTGCGCACTCCAAGTTGGTCGAGGTCCCCTTGAACTTGTGCATGCCACCTACGGCGAGCAGATCCTCTGCGTCGTACCTCGGGGTTGGACTCGAAGACTCTGCGGGCCGGAGCGTCGGTGTCCATTCGCTCTACATATCCTAGCAATCTCAGACGTCCAATACGCAGTTTTTTTTTGACTAGGTCGATGTCACTGTACAGCTCATATAGTTCGTGATTGAATCTTCTCTTCCAAAACCCGTCAACGCGATTTCGACACCAAGGAGATGGTTTCCCTAGGTGCTGAAGAAGGCCCTCTTGTTTGTGAAGAAGACGAATGGAGTAGTAGATACAAGCGCGAACTCTACGAGCTGCATCAAGATGTTGATGCGTATAGATCAAAAGTAAAGGTTTGGCGGCTGCATTGTCTTTGACGACAATAGCATAAGTAAAATATTTTCTTAGCCCAACCGTTAGGTTCGAGAAGAGACTCCGTTCAATGAAAGTACAGCGAGAGTGACTGCGGTCACGTCTTACGCTACGTAAGAGTATAAGCTTGTAAATCAAATGTGTGGCTAATCCTTGTATTATTGGTCGTGTTTCACGCTTGTTGTGTGTACGTGTGTAGGAAGGTTAAGGCTTGTAAATTTGTAGATCAAATTCATTTGATATTCAATCTTGCATGCGCGAACATTGTTCTTTGTTTTATTGAAATGGGTGCAAATATGTCGATAAGCGGAGTAAAAAACAGGCGATGCTTGTGAGACGTGAAGTCAGAAAAGTATAAAAACAGAACATTTTTAAAAAAAGCATTGAGGAAATTGGCCTGTGCAACGTCTAAGAATATTGCAGAACAAATTTGTTTTTCTTCCAGTGCCTTTTCTATAACATTAGTTATACGATGCACCTGGTCTATCGTCGAGTGTTTATTCCTAAACCCGAATTGATGGGTAGGGATAAGCTTTCTTTGCTCTATAATTGGGTCTAACCTTTTAAGAAGGAGTTTCTTGAAAAGTTTTGAAAATAACGGTAAAAGTGAGATTGGCCTATATGAGGTTACCTCTGATAAAGGTTTACCTTGTTTAGGAATAACAATAATTTCTGCTATCTTCTAGTGATGTGGGACATACCTTTGTTTAAAGCAAGCATTAATTATAAGCTTGAGTTTCAACAATGCAGTTGAAGGAAGTTCCTTCAGGATTTGAGCAGTTATAAGATCATAGCCTGGCGATTTTCTATTATTTAGTTTATGAATACATGTCTCGATCTCTCTTAACGAAACATAAGGAATTTCCTTTTCGTCTACTCTGTTATAGAAATCAAGATCTTCATTTGCCACCCTAGGTGGAAACGGTTTGAAAACATTTGAACGGTGCTGAGAAAAGAGTTTAACCTTTTCCTTTCATGGGCCACGCGAGTATAAAGGAAAATCGAATTACATCGAAGTTTTTCCAACCACTGCACCAAAGAAAAGGTTCCTGCCTGGTACTACAATGGACCGGAGAGTCTGAGTGCTCTGGGATTTGGGTTTCCCTTGAATTTAAAAAAAAAAAAAAAAAACCTTTTCCTTTGGATCGCCGATCCATTTCCCATTAGATGTTTTCAACGGGGGATCTTGCGCTTGAGGTCTCTTTAAACGTTTGACAGCCTTCCAAAGGGAGTAGTCTGTGACTTTATCAGCCGTGAGATTGCAAAGGTATTTAGCTAGAGAATCATTTTTGAATTCAGTAATAGTTTTTTTTAAGCCTATTATTGAGTCTATTAAAAATGGTTTTATCGCCAGGATATCTTGTCGCTTGTCATTTTCTACGAGCTCTTCTCTTTTCAAGTATAAGTTGCTTGATTTCTGTGGGGTATTTCACCGAAGCCTGTTTTTTTTGTTGATAAGTCGGTGTACTATCTTCTGCTGCCTGTTGCACATCGGCAATGAATTGTTCTGTTTCAATGTCAATATGTTTTGTTGTGACTAGTGGGGACCTAAGGTTAATGAAACCTTCGAGAAGTTCCCTGAATTTACACCAGTTCATTCTTTTGTTTGTTAGTCGTGGGTTTTTTATCTGTTCTATCGATAAACCATTGACTGTTAGAATTACAGGTGTATGATCCGATGACAGATCATCACTGCTTTTAACTTTAACTTCTTTTCTATTAATAGCTTTCGTTATGAAGAAGTCGATAACGTCTGGTGTTTTTCATTGGGTCAGATGGCCAATAAGTTGGTGATCCAGTCGAAATAAATTCACAGTTAAAATTTCGCCCTGATTTGTAGAGCTTCCTGCCTTTTGTTGTTATTAGTCTTGACCCCCAATATGTATGTTTTGCATTAAAATCACCACTGATGATGAAGTTGTTACCTAACATTTGGAAGAGATCAATTAGGTCTTCCTCTGTAGGCGAGTGCTTGGGTGGGCAGTATATCGCAGCTACTTTAAACTCCTTGCCTTTAGTTTCTATGTTTATTATCGCTACTTGCATTGTTTGTTTTGCTATTTTTGGCAATTCGTAGTGATTCAAGGTACTTTTCACAATCACAGCACTCCCTCCCCTGCACTGTCAGCTGGATTAGGAGAGTGAAAACAAAGATACGCAGGAATTCTAATCTTAGTTCCCTGTTTGAAATGAGTTTCAGAAATCAGGCAAACATCAATATCTTCGTTACATAGAAAAACCTGAAATTCAGGGATGTGTTGGAGTAAGCCATTTGAATTCCACGTTGCGACATTTAGATTATTTTTAATCATTAATATTTTGTTGTTTTTTTCCTGCTATTTTGCTTAGCAGTTTAATAATTTTATCCTAATATCCTAATAGTAATAAGCATTTCCTTTACCGATATTTCCTCTTCCTTTCGCGTATTTTTCACAATTTGGGAATACGATTTACTTTCTACAGTTGGTATGTTCGTTTTAGCAGCAATTGGCTTTGTCTAGTTTCTTGTTTTCAGCGTTTACTTGTTGCTTGCTTTTATTATTGGATGCATTTCGTTGGTTGATTTTAGAAGCTTTACTTTTCCTTTCTTGATATTCTTTTGCCATCGGACAACCCCTATAATTTGCTGGGTGATCACCATGACAGTTAATGCATTTTGCTTTCTCGTCCTTCTTAAGATGACAATTATTTGTAGGATGTTTTCCTTCGCATTTAACACAAGCAAAATCTCTTTTACAATAACTTTGCGTATGCCCGAAAGTTTGGCATCGTTTGCATTGGGGTATTGAGTTTGAATTCTTTCGAAGTGGCTCGATCTTAACAACAATACCCATTATTGATTTTATGTTATATATCTTTTCGACTTCTTCTTGATTATGAAAAGAGAGCATAAAGAGAGATAATTTTCTGTTTCTTGTCATTAGTTGCCCATCGCCACCTTGTGTGGTTTCTTTTTTAATTAGGTTTTTGGGTTCCAAAATCCTAAATTTTTGTATTACTATTTTTTAAATATTACTCAAGTCTTCGACGATATCGTGTTCATCACACGAGAAGTGAAGACCTCTGGCTACTGCTCTAACTGGTCTAGTAGCTTTATTTTCATATAAGTGTCACTGGAACTTTGTTTTTGTCAATTCTTCAGTGATTTCTCTATATGTGTCACTGTCATCGACATTTATTTTCCATTTGTTGTTATTATAGGATGTGAATTTACAAGCCTTTTTCGTTTTTTGTTCTATTACTTTTTTTAACTCACCAAATCTGTCCACTCCCGAGATCATTATTGGTGGTGGTAATGGCTGTTTTTTCAAACCAGTGGTTAACTTTCCAAGCCTTTTATCCCTTGTCTTACCTTGTAAATTTGCTTGTTTAGCATCCTCTCTTCTTGCAGATAATTCAGGACTGTCTTCTGCCTTGCACTTTTTCGTAGGCCATTTGTTTTTCTTTAGATGGCTTTCTGTTTCCAGTGCGAGCTTCTCTTCATCTGTGAGGTATTCCTTTTCTGTATTTTGCTGGGCAGGTTGGGCCGGACAATTGTTAGAGCAGTCCAGAATTGTGACCCTTTTTTCCAGCTCTCTTATTGGGTTTTGCAAACTTGCAACTATTATTTCAAGATTTTTCCTTGCTTCAAGTTCAGCTTGCCATTCATTGTAATAGTTGTTTGTTTTTGTTTTCGCTTGTGAATCTGTTTTAGGTTCACTTTCAATTATATTGGTTTCAGTTCAAAATTTCTGTTTTTGTATTTTCGGAGTACTTACAATTATAGCGCTATCTTCGGCTCTAAGGCTTTTTGGCGCTATCATTTTTGGTGGAGTTCTCGGCGTGAGTGAATTCCTTCTTGAGTTTTGTTTGTGACCTCCAAAGAGGGTGGATTTTCCAGTTTACCTAGTCTGCCACCTGGGGTATTTATGTCATTTGTTTTGTTCATTGCCATATTTGTTGTAACCGTATTAGTTTAATTGGGTAGTACAGTAATTTCTACGCACAAACCACCTGCCAGGAGGACCGGGTCATTTGTTTTTTTATTCCAAGTTCCAAGTTTCCAAGTCCAAGTTTTGCGAAGTTTTCGTTTCCGCTTTGTGGATTTTAATCGCCTCTTACGACAGGCATGCCTACCTCGGATTATTCTAACACCTATCCGAAGGGGGGGTTTTGGAACGCATACATAATCTACACAATACCACGTTTAAATCACTACTATTTGCTCTTGTCGCTTACACTGGTGAAAACGTGAGCACTACATGCTTAGAAGCTTACAAGCAAGAACAAGTGCAAAATGTTTACTCTTACAAGTGTGAGACGTGACCGCAGCCTAAGAGGAGAGAAGCTAATAGAATTGGCGAGTTCTGTTTTATATTCTCACATCCTATATCCTACAGATTCGCGGGCTAGACTTATGTTGAATAATTGAAATCATTAGATAGTGAAGGTTCTATAGACTGTTCCAAATCACTTGAAATTACCAAACGGGCGCAGATAGAAATTTCCCAAAACAATAAAGGGGATGAAATGTCTCTTAGTTCTTCAAAGAAAGGTTAATGATTTTCTCCACTTTACTCTGTATGATGTTCTTTTTCTAGTTTGGTATCATTAATCGTTATCCACCTATCCGACGGTTCTTCAACCGAAACAGAAAGCCATAGTGATGAGTAAATATTTTATAAATACAATTAAAGTGTTTTGTCTTACTATGTTTTAATTTATTTTTTTATTGTATTAGTTAATTAAGTATGTATTGTTATATTTCGTTTAGCCCAAATAAATTTCTATCTTTAATTTTCCAAAATAGGATAAAAACAACAAATACAGTGTTTTTACTTAAAAACCAAATAAAGTCGACATACAAAACAACAACTGAAATAATTCCCTTCAATTGATATGCATCGTTCAAGCAAGTAAATCTGAGAAGCTGGAATTTGTTCCCTTTGATCCTTTACTCAAATTAGGTATACCCATCCAGGATTGCCGCTCGACTCTGGTTAAATGTAGCCCAAAAAATTGGGAAAATTAGCAAACGTAGCTAAATTTTCCTTTTTGAAAAGTAGAGTAGTAGTAAAGTAGCAGAAAAAAAACAACAATAACAGCGTTTGTAAGACAAAATCGGTTTATCTTACAAAAATGACTGATGAATAAATAAAGAATATAAGAATAAATAACATAAACTTTAACAAAAACAAGTACTTAATAAAAAAAAAAATCACAACTCATTTGGTAAGATTTAGATCAGAAAAAACTCGCTTAGCTGCTGCTGAGCTAGGAGTAGATATTGGGAAGACAGAGAATTTTCGAAATAAAATTAAAAAGATCGGAATACATATGTATGTACAATGGTTCTTGCCTTTCATTTCGTTTCCATTTCACTCGTAAGTAAGAGAAATGCTTTCAACAATATTTCTTTTTGCTTTACTTATAAAAATTGGCAGTTCACCACTTTGAACCCTGATAGAATAAATAAACGACGGAAGGCATGTTTTGGTTGCACCGAACAACAAATTCAACATTCAGCCACAAACGCGCTGTTAGGATCGAAAGCAACAGAAATCATTGCCAAACATAAACAATATATTGCATGGATCTTCGAAAATAAGTGGAATGTAAATTCGAAAAATAAAAAGTAGCTAAATGGGCTTCATTCTAAAATCTAAGTAGCAAACTGAGAAAGTTGGAAAAAAATTTAGCACTTTTGCTACAAAAGTAGCATTGTGGCAACGCTGTACCCATCACGCAACTTGATTCTGATTCGTCAGTAGTTCCGCAACTATGCGATGAAAAACATCGAAGTGTGGCACCTCCTCTTTTTCTTTCGTTCTCTCGAATTTTAATTTTTTTTTTAGCTGTAGTTGTTGTTGCTTTTATCTATTATGAATGAAAATGAGTAACACTCGTACAAATAAGAGAGACCTGCGCAGAAGAATTTCAAGTGATTTGGAACTGTCTATACCTTGCGAATTTTACCGCTCTGTTGTATAACTGGTAGAACACAATGGTGTTGTTGTCGTAGTCGTAGTTGCTGTCACTTAACTTTGCGCACACTTTTCAGCCTCGTCGTACGACAAATATTAAAAATTGTTCAACTTTATACGACTACGACTACGGCTATGACCACGACAGCGACTTATTGTATTCACTTTTATTGATTTGTGTTTATTTCAGCTTTTGACAGGAGGTACGAATGCGACTACGGCAACGACGACGACACCATTGTGTTCTACCAATAAAGGTTAAAAGACGATTTTTTATACAATACTTCGTGGTCTTCGCTGGCTGGAAGCAAGGAATTTATCCGCCAATACCTACACAGTCCATTACCCCAAATCGTCCTGTTTCGAAAATTCTTTCTACCTTCCTCTGACATAACTTACAGAAAATATTAGAATAACAAATGAGAATTTCAAATTATTCAAAGAAAGTAATTTGTCATTTTCATTCCGATGCAATGGTGAAAATTGACTTTTTCCCATTTCACGTTGGAGTCACACCCCGCAATCAAATTACTTTATTTCGTAACAGATAACAGAAAAACATAAACTTTGACATGATAGCCATTTGGCACGCATATCCCGGCAGATCGAGTTAAAGGATTGACTCACATACATAAGTTAACGCCTTGCATCGCATGACCCCCAATAATGTAATAGCAAATAAACTACATTGACATTGACATCAATTTTCCGTGCTGTTCGTGTTCAATTATGATGATATCAGTTTTGCGGCAGGCGGGTGGTGAAGTTCTTATCAAATCGTTTTTATCGACAATGAGGTTGACTTTGTTGCATGATTTTAGTTTTTAAAAAGCAATACCCACAAACATGAGTACATGATTTAATTCTTTCAGAAGGTGGGCAAATTGCTTCAGTATTTCCGGATGTACATACCTACGAATATGATTGATAAAATTGCCCCCAGCGTGGAATTTTAAAATCAATTTATTTATTAATAATTATTACTCGTATATCCCATCATATTACGGTTATTATTATTGCTATCTACGTTTCTTGT
Organism: Brachypalpus laphriformis; assembly: GCA_945910035.1. Taxonomy (NCBI): domain Eukaryota; kingdom Metazoa; phylum Arthropoda; class Insecta; order Diptera; family Syrphidae; genus Brachypalpus; species Brachypalpus laphriformis. The sequence goes on from OX246754.1 coordinate 255,504,256, forward strand.
GTATGTTAAAATTGGTAAGTTCATGGTCGTTTCTGCCTAAGTTCTCAGACATATTTGGAAGTTACGATTAACTCTTCCATTAGTTTACTTACTTATATCCTGTATCCCCTTGTGGGTCCTAGGTCCTCTACTACGGCTACGCGTCATCGTGTACGGTTTATGGCAATGTGTATCAGCTCTCCCCAACATTTCCCCAACTGCCAAGCCTCCTTCTCGACTATTTTGCGCCATGTCCTCCTCGGACCGCCAAGTCTTCTGTAATCCTGAGTTAAAGGGTTCCATTGCATAGCATGGTTCGCTATGGAATTGTCACCCTTTCGGAACGTGTGACCAATCCACTGCCACTTCCGTCATGTGATGGTTGTGTCTATTGGTTCCTGACCCGTTCTCTCGTAAAAGTGTTCGTTATATATCCATATAACACCACGGATTCAACATTGGAGCGGAACTGTCTTAGCTTGGTGTTCAAACTGATTGTATTGCTTTGCCATATTTTGGACAGCATTCCGAACGCGGACTTTGCTTTGGCGATCCTGATGGCTATATCCAGTTCGGTTCCACCCTCGATCGAGACAATACTCCCAAGATACTGAAAATCCAGTCCATCGAAATCCTTCGTTTCCCGTCGATAAAGCTGCATGAAGCAATATAAAATAGGTATTGGTGACAGAATACAGCCTTGCTTTACCCCACTTTGGATCTCAAATTCAACCTCACTCTGTGAAGACCGTGACATTTGGAGCCTTCATATGTTGCTTCAATAATAATAATTAATTTATTGGGAATACCTCTCATGAGTAAGGCACGCCAAATAAACTCCCTGTTGACACTATCGAACGCATTCTCAAAATCTATGAACAGCAACTGAAGTGACGATCGATATTCAACGCATTATTCGATGATAATTCGCAGGATGTTGATGTGATCGACATAAGAGGATCCAGAGTGGAAACCTTCTTGTTCGGCATCGAGTGTGTCTTCAAGATGTTGTTTGGTTCGCTCCCTGATTTTAGCAACTATCTTAGCTACAGCAGGCAGCACGATGAAGTAAGTTAGTTTAGATGATGAAGGATGTCAATAGAAAAAAAAGTTGACAGCGTAGGTGGCTTTTTAGTGGCCCATCTTGTCAACCTAATTTTTCAGTATATTAGCGTAACAAAAAAAGGTCAATGAAACTCTAAAGCGGCAGATAAGCATGGTAATAAAAAATTGTTATTTGACAGCTGGTGTGGCACATCGCGATATCCTGCTGAAACCAAAGCCCATCCAAGTCGAAATCGTACAATTGCGGCTATAAAAGATTAGTTATCATTTCTCTGCAGTGCACTCCTTTTACCGTAACGCTGTTTCCAGCCTCATTTTTACAGAAGTGGGGCCAATGATGTCACCACTCCAAAACCGCCTGAACACTTATTTTTTGAGGATGCACTGTCATCTCATAGACTACTTGCGGATTTTCGGAACCCCAAACCCTAGAATTTCGCTGGTCAACATAGCCCCCGAGACGAAAATGATCTTCGTCCAGAAAAATGATTTTGCGAATTGAAGTTCTTGGGTTTTCAGGCACACTTTGGGCTATAGCAACAATTTTTTGGTAGTGCGCATCGTAAGAGCACGTGAATAGCTTTTGTTATCCACAATCATGCCAATTTCACAAAATTTTTTTATGAATTTGCTAACACCAGCCCCTAGTGGGGGTTCATTTCGACCAAAAATTATTTTTAAATTTCGCACAACCTCTGCCACACAGTGCAGGGGTCACCACATGGTCACTAAAGTTCATTAGCGGCAACGGTGGTTCAGACCACCACATTGGATGGCAGTTTTTTGGCTACTTCGTTTTGAAAAATTAGACAAGCTTAGGGGCAAGCAAAGGGGTCATTATTTACAATTTTTATTAAGTATATAAGTTCCTTCTCAGCGGTTCCGAACGTATAAATATTTATGACGGAAATTCTACTCCTTCATGCGTTTAAAGTGGACAAAGGTTTGATATTTTCAACGCTTTTCCAGATATGATGTTTAAGGATTGTGTATTGAACTCTTTATTTTCTGTATTGTCCTGGAGGAGCAACTCTAAAAGGTTTACATCACAATACTTTCCAGGAACAACAAAATTCCACCAAAATTGGCTAAATTTTATTCTTTTATTAAACTAGCCCTGACGGCATAAAATTGTCTTAGGCCTTTACTTTACCTAAACGGCTTCGTAAAAATCCAATTATGGCTATTCCTTTTTTCTACTATTTTTGGCAAGGCATCAGATGACGAATAATGTTAAAAACTTTCAAACTAATAGTAAATATTACAGAGTATACATGCCTTATGGCAGCCAACATTCTAAGGCGTGTCCAGTGGAAAATCTTGAAGTTTAAATTATAACTACTTAAAAATTAATAGGGCGAGGAAAGCGGGGGATTTATCATCCAACGCGCATGTTTTGCGGATTCAACAGTCGCCAAAAGTCACTGCTCGGGAGCGCACGTCGCGTTCGGGTTCGTGTCCAGTGGTAAATCATTGGTTCGTGCACTTCGCGCTTTTTGCACTCACTCAATATTCGACGATTAAGTGATGGGTAGACCAAGCAACTATCTGTTGGTGAATGCAACGGTTCAGACTGAAAGAGGCAATGGTCAACAGAACTCTTCAAGAACCATCAACCTCAGTAGCGACGCCAGAGCACGTGACTCAAGTGCGAGATGAAATTACGCAGAATCCCCGTAAAGGAAGATTGCGACCTCTACTGGAATTAGAAAATCAACTGTGCACGTTATTTTGAAAAAGGAATTAAAGTTCCACGTATACAAGATGCAAATCGTACAGTGTCTTAACGACACTGACTATATTTTGCGAGAAAACCACCCAAGAATACTGCCGGAACGTTTCCGAACAGCAAGAACGGCTGGAAACATACTGTTTAGTGACAAAGCTCATTTTTATAGGTAGGCATGCCTGTCGTAAGAGGCGACTAAAATCCACCCTTCGTATACTGGGCTTAAAGTGTATACAAAAAAATGCAATGAGTAAAACGAAAAGATTTAATAGCCCAGGTGGCAGTCCAGGTTCACTGGAAAATCCACCCTCTTCGGAGGTAGGCTCTACGGATTCTGGGGAGAGCCAATTATTGCAATTAATAAACCCCTTTATGAAAAGTTCAAGGGTACCTCGGTCTCCACCATCAAGACCGAATGTCTCCGGGAAAAAAAGTCCACCGGAAGTGCAAGCGCACAAGAAACAGGACTCAGAGAAATGTAAAAGCTTTGAGAAGGAAAATAACGAACTTCGCAATAAGCTTAATGAAATGGATCGACTCTACCAAGAGCTCAAAAAAGGGGTAGACATGCTGAGAGAGGAAAACAAGCTTCTAAAGAACTCGCTTTTACAAAAAGAACGCTTCCCCTCCCCGCGCAGCTAATCCACTATATCACACGGACGAAGAAGAGCTTGCACGCGAAATGAATTGCGTCTTAAAGAAAAGACCTAGCAAAAAACGCAGAGCCGGCTCTTCGCCCGAAATCGAGCCGCGAAAAGAAGACAAGCAAAATGAGTCGAAGTCAAAACAAACTCAAGCTAAAGCACGTCCTCCGCCTACAATAAACGTCGTTGGCATAATGGACTATAGTAAGCTACATTGCCTTCTTAAAGGAACGACGACATCGAAATTCAAGGTAACGTCACTCAGGAACAATGCGTGGAAAATTAACGTTGAGGACTCCGATGGCTACCGAGCAATATCACAAAAATTAAACACAGAAAAAATCCAGTGGTATACTTATGAAAGTAAGTCAGAAAGACCACTGCGTGTTATAGCAAGGGGGCTCCACCCCTCGTGCACAAAAGACGACGTAATGAACGACCTCAAAGCTAAAGGTTTAAAAATTCTTAATGCCGTCAATATTCTCAAAAAGGTGAAGCAACAAACGGAACAAGGCCAGGAAATCATGGTCAAGCATGGACTTCCGCTTTTTATGCTTACCTTTGACAGGAACGAAAATGTAGACGATATTTATAACGTTAAAACTATTCTGAATATCGTAGTCAAGATTGAGCCTATGCGTACGAGTACGAGATCGATACCTCAGTGTAAACGCTGCCAAGGCTTTAATCACACACAGTCGTATTGTCAAAAAGAGCCGAGATGCGTAAAATGTGCTGGTAACCATCTCTCGGAAAAGTGTGACCTAAATAAGCAGGCCCCGGCTACCTGCATTAACTGCAAAGGAAAGCACTCAGCGAACTATCGAGGTTGCGAAGTGGCAAAAGAGCTTCAAAAAAGGCGAGACACATTTAAAAATATTCAACGCCAGAACGCAGAACCGGTTAAAAATAGTCGTGAAATTGCTAAGCCAAGGGTAATGACCGTCAATAAACACGTCAAAGTTAAGACGAGAGTCGAACAAAGTAAAATTCCTTCGGCAAAACCAAAGGAAAAGCCACAATCTCCAGAGAAGCTAACATATGCTCAAGCTGCGTCCAGTCTCCCAAGTCTTCTCTATAATTCTTGCGAAACTTGAGGAGCAAACGAAGGTCAACAAAGTCTTATTTGATAAATTGAGCAAGCTCGAGTTAAAACCTCGCCAAAAAGGAACTCCCATATGAATATGAATCAGTTACTAAAAATGTTAACATGGAATGCAAACGGCCTTCTACAAAAAAACGCCGAATTAGAAGTATTCTTACGGAATGACAACATTGACATTTGCTTGATCTCTGAAACTCATTTGACAAAAGAATCCGGAGTAAAAATAAGAGGGTATCGTGCTTATCACGCATACCACCCTTCCGGAAGAACTAGAGGCGGATCCTCCTTATTCATTAAAGACTGCATTGAGCACTCCATAAATATGACGATTGAAATCGATACAATGCAAACAAGTTCAGTTCGAGTTAAGAATAGGCACTCGTATTTCAACATCACGTCCATTTATTGTCCTCCGCGATGCACGTTTAGAAGTAACGACTTTGTACGTCTCCTTGACTCACTTGGACCGAATTTCATTATAGGTGGCGATTTCAACGCAAAACACACCCTTTGGGGTTCCAGATCCAATTCACGGAAAGGCAGACTTCTGTACGAAGCCGGTATGCAATTCGGGGTTGATTTCTTTTCGACGGGGAAACTGACGTATTGGCCCTCTGATACAGCAAAAACACCGGACCTAATAGACTTCTTCGTAGCAAAAGGAGTATCTTCAAATTTTGCGAAAGTAGAGGAAAGCTTTGATCTCTCCTCAGATAAGTGACCGACTAATGACAGTAGAAGGTGTGCCTAGATTAACTAACAAAAAAACTAACTGGCGCGACTTAAGAACTGATTGCGAAGAAAAAATTGTCTTTAATGTATCGCTCAAAACACCCTTCGAAATAGAAGATGAACTCGGCAAATTTATTGAATCAATACAGAATGCCGCGTGGAAAAATACACCTTTAAGGAGGAAAGAAGTCCCATGCAATGAAGCTAATTATCCGCCGGAAATGAAAGAACTTATTCGAGAAAAGAAGAGAGCACGCAAAATATGGCAACAAACTCGCGCTCCCCAGCATAAAACCCACTCGAATTTCCTATGCAATAAGCTTAAAAAGCGATCCAAGACCTAAAAAACCGAGAGACTTCAGCTTATCTTGAAGGTTTAACCGCCGAAAAAACCACTAATTACTCGCTCTGGAAAGCTGTCAAAAGAATTAAGAAACCCCAAATACATTCGCCACCGATAAGAAACAACAACGACGAATGGGCAAAAGGTGACAAAGAAAAAGCGGATCTATTTTTAGATCTGACTTTTAAGCCATTTGATGGAAAAACATTGATAGACGATTTTACCGATACGACTACGACATCTGACAACCTTAGAATAAAAAGTGTGTCATTTGTAGAACTTTGCCAGGCAATAGAAAACCCGAAAAATAATAAAGCTCCTGGCTATGATTTAATAACCGGACAAATCCTCAAGGAATTACCAAAAAAGGCATTATTAAAATTGCTTTATTTAATAAATGCTTCTATTAGATTATTATATGTTCCAAATCAATGGAAAGTCGCAGAAGTCATAATGGTTCCGAAACCGGGGAAATCTCCAAATGACAAAAAATCGTACAGACCGATATCGCTACTACCAATAATATCGAAGGTATTTGAAAAACTCCTTCTGAAACGGATTCTTCCGGTCATTGAAGAGACGCCTAATACCTGACCACCAATTCGGGTTCAGAATCAAGCATTCCACGATTGACCAGGTTTATAGAATAACCGACGAAATTGAAAAAGCCCTTGAGGAGAAAAAGATTTGTTCTAGCGCTTTTCTTGACGTATCTCAAGCCTTCGACAGGGTTTGGCACGATGGATTGAGTTATAAGCTAAGACGAATCCTTCCGGAGCAACTTCATAAGATCTTAGAATCATACCTTAAAAACAGACTTTTTCGTGTCAAGCACGGAACTGAATATTCTGATTTTAAAGAAATCGCCGCCGGAGTTCCGCGAGGAAGTGTCCATGGGCCTATCTTATTCTTGCTGTACACTCGGGACATACCACAAACCGAAGGTACTATTGTAGCTACGTTCGCGGACGATACGGCTATTCTGGCAACGGAAAGTTTCGAGTCAGCAACCATAAAACTCCAACGAGCCTTGGATAAAATCTGTGAGTGGACAAAAACTTGGCGCATTGTTCTTAACGAGACCAAATCGACGCATGTTAACTTCACTTACAAGAAAATAATCAACCTTCCCGTTTTCATTAACTCGGCATAAATACCGCATGCAAACGAAGCTAAATATCTGGGAATGACACTAGACGCGAAACTTAAATGGAAACCTCACGTTAAAAAGAAACGTGACGTAGAGAAATGTATTGGCTAATTGGAAGATATTCCAAACTAAGCGTATATAAAAAACTGCTTCTGTATAAGCAAGTGCTTAAACCTGTGTGGACGTACGGTATACAACTCTGGAGTTGTACCAAACCAAGCAATAGGAATCTCATACAATTACTTCAAAATAAAATTATAAGAATAATCGTGAACGCTCCCTGGTATACCAGAAACAATGATATCCACAGAGACTTAGGGATAGCTACCGTGGAGGACGAAATAAAAAACTTCGCTCGCAAGCTTCGTATTCATCTTCATGGCCATTGCAACTGTGCCATACTCCAAACTTTGGATGTGACAAATCTTACGCGCTGACTTCAAAGAACGAAACCGTTCGAATTAGCGCAATAAGACAAAAAGCCGCATGTCATGACGGTTTCAGCAGGTGCTTTTATTGAAAATCTACCTGCCTCACGCGAATATTCTCTTCTGAAGCTTAAACTACTTGATAAGGTCTAACTTAGTCGTAGTAAACAAAACGAAGGGAAGGGTGTTTTTAGTCAGTAGAAATCTGACACTACTATGAGTACACGGTCTCATAGTGTCTCATGAAGATTTTCACCTACCCACAAAAAAAAAAAAAAAAAATAAAATAAATAAATTTTATATCGATGGCTATGTGAATTAACAGAACATGCATAACTGGTGTCTCAACAACCCTAGAGAACTCCATCAAAAACGTTCATATTGTGCGAAAACCACAGTGTGATGTGCGATTTATCCTCGAGAGATAATTGGCATAACCAGAAAGAAACAGTGATTGATGAAGTGAATTGCCGAATAATAGACGAGTTTCTATTGCCGCAACTGCAGTTGATTCCTAGGTAAAAACAAGAGCAAAACGGTGCTACTCCGTACACCGCTAGAGTCTCGATGGAGAAGTTGAGGACAATTTTTCCAAGTAAATTAATAAGCAAATATGGAAACGTTCTCTGGCATCCTCGGCCACCGCACCATGTGGCTTTTTTTTTTTGTGGGGAGACCTTAAATCGAAGATTTACGATAACAATCCCCGAACGATTCAGAGCCAATAGGAAAATATCCCCCGTAAAGTTGCAGCTATTGCACCTACGATTTGCTTACGCATACTTGCGAATGTGAGGGTTCGACTGCAAGAATGCCTTGATGTCCGCATTGTTAAACTCTACGTTATAAAAAAAAAATATTTGGGTATATATGTATTTATTTTTTTATTTTTTATTTAATTTTAAACTTGAAAATTTTCCGCTGTACACTCTTTAGTTTTCAAAATAAAATGTGTACCACTGACCAATTCAGCAATTCGCTTAATTACATTTTCTAAAGTCCATCTGTAACTTTTCGTACATTACGCTGGGGTGCTGAAAGCTTTAGATAGGAAATAAATAAGCAAATAAATATTTGGCGCAACAGCTCTTTAAGTGCCTGGGACTAGTTTCCCGCAACCACTCGTGTTGTGTGCGTTATATTTTTTACACGAATGTAAGGGACCTACTTTTCAGTTTCGTATGTGGCAACAATACTCTCGGATGTTTTTCAGGCGGCGAGAGGTGGGACCGTGAAAAAACTTTTTGGTGTTTTCCGGGATTCGAACTTCAAACCTCACCACTAACCTCTTGTGCCACTTTGGATAGGAAAACAGATGGATTTTTTATCAATTTCTGTTTTACATACATATGTATATGTATTTCGGTTTATAATCTGCAAGGCGGTGTCAAATTTGGCCCTTAGAATACAAATTCTCTAGGGGATAACCACTTAACCTTGTTGCAAGCCGTCTAGCGGATAGGCCTTATACTCTTATCCAAAAAACCATTCAAATTGTAGTGGCTACGTATGGGATTGGCATTTCCATTGACAAATTTGTGACCTAAAACCAGGTCTGTTTTTGGAAACCCGATTCTGCCCTCCAGTTTTCATCGAACTTGAGTAGTGTTATTACATACTTTCACTACCATTTGAAGTGTGAACTAAATGTTAACATTGTTAGCACAAATAAATAAATTAACTTGGCAAAAATGTATTAATTTTACATGATAGTCGTCGGAATTTAGCCGATCTACATAAAAGCATTCAATCGTGTATTCGTAGAAGCCTTACACAAAAAAAAAAAAAAAAACATGAATCGTGAGAACGAAAAATTATATCTAACTCAGGAGTACCTACTAATACATAAGTATTTTCAAAGACCAAATGGTGAAAAACATGTTCAAATTTAGTTTTTATGCAAATATTCAAAATTCAGCAACCCATTTTATGATCAATCAGTGTTGATACACTAAAAAAAAAAAAAATCTCCCAAAACTTGTGCTCAAACAAACATAAATTTCTTACGAACTTTTCGAAAAAAAAATCAAAAACTTAAATTGTATGCCCAAAAGCTCGTAAAACTCGGATAAATTAATTATCTTGTTCGGCTATGGCTCTAGATGGCTATCACCTAATGGCTATCTAAAGAGAGCCCACTAAATCGAACTTAAATAAATATCATAAAAAGAAGATACTTGAATGTCCAACGGAATTTTACGACAAAAGATGAGCCAATTAAAATACACTAAAATCTAAAAATATTTCGAAACCAATAGTCATAAAATGCGAACCCGGTCGACCGCAGTCTCTGGTCGACCAGTTGTGCCACTACTTATCGAGCTGTCGCCATGATTTATTGTTAAAAATAATTTTTATTTTATTAGCAATAACTAAACACGAGACTTTAAGTACGCGGTTCAATTTTGATTTGTAGAACCAATCCGGGTGTATCGGAGTATGGTGTCTGCCAAAGAGTATTTTTCTTTTACGACTGTGCTGTGTGTGTGGTCGAAATGGGAAGTACCTACCATCTCTTAACAAATTGGTTTCCGTCCAATGCATTTCATTGTTCCACCGTTATCAGTAAACGGTTTAATTGCTTACGACAATGCGAGTGGGACGTCTCTAGTACTATTTCCTAGAAGAGGATGCAGGTTAATGTGTCACCGATTAGCGATTATCGGTTTTATTGACGCAAGCATACCCCGTTAAATCGGCGGAAGATAGTTTATTGTTTACAATCTTAATGGTTTATTCGATAAGAGACCGGGTGACTTTCTAATTTATTAAGCACGAGCCTGGGTCCCATTCCGACGAGAAGATCGGTACAGTTTAAACTTAAAACTTTACGAGGGACAGTATGTGTCAAGGAGGTATTTATTGTTCCATATTTATTGCCACTTTTTGCGATCTTAAATATTACACTTCGAATTGAGTATGCTACAAGATAAATCCATTTAGATGCAAGCCACCTGCGTGTGCTTGTTATCCACTGTGACTTGGAGTGCCATGTGCATACCTACACCCACTACAGGTAAAAATATAAATTCATGAGATTTTGAAATGTATTCGTCTAATTGGGTGAAATTTAAGAGTCATCAGGCAAATCCTTTGATGTCACCATAAATTGATGTGCTTGGATAAGATATACAGCAAATGATAGCCAGCTCTCATGTGATATTTCCTCATTTAAATTACAGCATGCGAACGCCTCTCACATTTATAAGGTTATCGCTGAGATTGATGATCAATTTAGTATGTTATGTAAGGTTCGAAGCAATAATTTCTTTACCTATGCAGTGCTGGACTTGTATACTAACAAGTATTTATGCTTATTCGATGTGGTTTACGATGCACAAAATGATCACCCACATTCAAATTGAATGCTTTCAATGGGAACCGATCAAGCCTTTACATGTCAGTAAAGGCGTTTGCCCACTCGGAAAAATTAAGGGATTTATGCATTTCTTGTAGCACGCATGTCGTCATTTTTACCCTCTGATTATTTTTATGATATAACGTGTTCAAAATACGTTCAAAATAGCTATATTAGGACTCTTCATAAATACCCAATACAAATGAGCCCTCCCTTCAAATTAATTATTAGACATTTGCTTGAATGAATCAAATTAGATCAAGTCAACATATTCATACACATGCTAATAAAGGGTCTTGTGACATGGCAATGTTATATCATATTCTATAGGCATAATTCTTAATTCTGCTGATGTTTCGCATAGAACAAAGTGAAGTGAGACTACAGAAACATTTATCGAATACTTCAGAATAACCTTGAAGGAGAAAACTACTTAGATGACCGCTACAGTTCAGACAAAATTTCCACGATATTTGAGTTTAGGAGACATCAAAACAACCAGCCGCATCGAACAGATCTCTCTGGCTACTATACCCTATGCAACCTTTGAGAGAGAGAAGACGTTCAGCACTTCCTTATTGTAAACAATATGAGGCGTACTGCCATTCATCTCTTAAGCAGATGGTGGAGCAGTTTAAAATTCACCTCTGTTGGGTGCCGAGGGATAGGGGTAATCCGGGGAATTATAAAGCCGATGAACTCGCCAGAATAGGAACAAGTGTACCCATTCTTCCAGACAAGGATAATCTAGGTATACCAATCGCTACTTGTAAATTGAAATTCAAGCTGGATGCAATCGAACGAAAAAATCTTAGGCGGACGAGTGGTACAACATGCCTAGCGACTAAGCAGATTTGGCCCAAGTTGGATCTGAAACGTTCAAAGAAATTGATCTCTCTCAATCGATTGCATATTGGCTCTATTATAAGTGCAATTACAGGACACTGTCTAATAGGTAAGCATGCAACAAGGCTTAACGTATATTCAAATGATATTTGCAGAAGTTGCATGGACGAAGGAGAGAAAGAAACCATTCCTCACGTTTTTTGTGCGTGTCCAGCTCTCTCCCATAGAAGAAAGCTTCACCCAGGAGCTTTCTATTGTAGTGATTTAAGCGATCTGATAGATTTAGACATCAGGAGCCTCATTCGCTTCACTAGAAGCTTTAATTGGTTCTAACGAGTAAGCTGGGATTACCGTTCCCATTCTTCAGCTGCCTTGACGTGGCGGAACGGCTTAAGAGTCAATGACCCTAAGGGTCCGAAAGGACCCCAGGTCAGGACCCATCGAACTAAAGGCTGAAGACGTCTTGACTGTGACGCAAAACCTGTTGATAGTATGATGGAAGAAACTTGTACGGTATCTACTCCAGGTGGTACTCGTGAAAACGATAATCCACCCGTGGTCTTTTTGACTATGGCCGGGACGAGGATTCTGGAGGTCCCAACCACCATACTTTTACCCCCCGACTCTGGCGTTGAATCAGAAGTAGTAGCGACGCTTGTTTCAGAAGACTCCTGCAGCTCTGTCTCTGACTCGTTTGGTAGACTGGGCTGGAATGGCAAAGAAATTGGCGGAAAGGCTTCGGCTGGAACGTCTAATCTCTGCCTCAATAGAAGGGTAGCTGGTCGAAGTTGTGTCGGTGACGGTTTGACTCGGGAAACCAATAAGGCTGAACGAGCTCCCGAAACGGCGCACTCCGATGGGCTCCTGACTAAGAGTCAACTGAAAAGGAGAAGAAGGAAGGCGGCGATGGCGCGGTGCAAAGAGGCTGCAGAGTCAGCTGAAGGCGCAAGCGCCGAAAGCAGTCATCCTTCAGTAGCGACAGGAAAGAAGCCTAGGTCGGCAGAAAGTACTCCAACTGGAGCCGATCAATCCCTCAGACCTAACGCTGGCTCCTTTTCGGTCGGCTTGAACAGGTCCAATCTGACGGAGCAAATTTCGCCTGCTTTCTTCAGCGTGTGCGCATCTGATGCGCGCTCTTCTGTCGGGCACACTCTTACCGCTGGCGTTATCTGCGCACAAAATCTGGTGGATACTGGTGCTGTTACCCCTAAAGGTCCCAGCACTAGCGGACAGAAAATAGCTAACGCAGGCAAAGCCACGGGTAGGGGCGCTCGCCTCGCCGGAAGCATGTGCGCACCTGGTGCGGGCCCTTCTGCTAATAAAACTGCGACTATATCTTTAATATTTTCGCAGATAAACCTCCACCACTCAAAGGCTGCTACCGCTCTCTTAAGTAGCAGACTTTCCGTGTTGAGTACAAAACCCCACGTAATATCTATCCAGGAGCCATACGTGCGGAACAAGCGCATATGTGGTTTTTTGGGGTGTTCGTGGAATAACGGTGCTATGTGACGAGCGATCTGAAAGACCGAGAGCTTGTCTAATTATGCCGAATTTCCTCTCAGTAAGCAAGCTTGGACAATTCTGCGGACAGGACCTGGTTGCTGCAGCTGTAAGCTACGAAACGACCGGAAACTGGAAAACCTTCGTCGTTGCGTCGGCTTACTTCCCTTATGATTCGGTAATGCCTGCACCACCGAAGGCGGTTGCCGAACTCATAAAGTATTGTGACACTCGGGAGATGGGACTAGTCATATGTTGCGACGCGAATACTCAGAATACAGTCTGGGGCAGCAGCAAATGTAACATACGAGGAAACCATCTCCTAGACTTTATACTATCGTCTGGCATGGCAATTAACAATGTTGGCTCCCAGTCAACTTTTGTTACGGCAAGGAGGCAGGAGGTAATTGATTTGACTTTATCTAATAGGTATTTCAAGTCAATTACTAACTGGAGGTGTCCTTGTCAGACCATAGATACATCGCTTTCCAAATCGAATGCAAGGCCATAACTTTGCAGGAGAGGAGGAATCCGAGGAAAACCAACTGGGTGTGGTTTAGGAAAGAGCTAGACAGTTCTGTCAAAACTCGGAACGAAACGAAAGGTTGAGGATGCTGTTCGAAACCTGACCAGTGTCCTTACCAGCTGTTTTGAACGGACGTGCCCATTGACATAAACCCCCTGCAGAACTCCGGTTCCCTGGTGGAGCCCAGAACTGCAGCGACTTAGGAAAGAATCCAGAAAACTTCTAAATAGGTCACTCAAGACAAATTTAGAAGGTGACTGGGATTTTTTTAGATCGAAGCAAAAAGACTACAAGAAGTTAGTTCGGTTGTCAAAAAGTGCTTCTTATAGAGATTTTTGTGAAAAGATCGAGACACTCGGTGAAACCAGCAGGTTGGTTAAGGTTCTCAAAAGGGACAAGCGGACCAAACCGGAGTCACTCAGATGGTCTGATGGCAAGTTTACTGAGACGAAAGCTGACACTTTTAGTTTTCTGCTGGAGACCCACTTTCCTGGCAATTAGATAATCACTAGGTCGGAGCTTGGTCCGCTTACCCAGGCTGAGCTTGATCTAAGTCAGAAAACTCGACGCTGGTATATTGCATCAGCCGTGGTAACAGATGAGGCCATCAAATATTCTGTGGCATCTTTTGATGGTTTCAAATCGCCTGGCACCGATGGAATATATCCAGCTATGCTGCAACAGGGTATAGATCAGCTATTGCCAACTCTGAAAATAATTTTCACCGCTGGCTTGGCGCTGGCATATATTCCTACACCTTGGCGGACAGTCAGAGTAGCTTTCATACCGAAAATTGGTAAGGAGGACTATTCGCTCCCCAAGAGTTTCAGACCTATAAGTTTGACATCCTTCTTACTGAAAAGTATGGAGAGACTGGTAGAATTTCAGGTGCGCAAAGTTGCTTTGAGGCTGCATCCACTATCGGAGATGCAGCATGCTTACCAGCGTGGGAAATCCTGTGAGACCGCACTTCAAAATCTAGTGGCCAGAATTGAATGCGCGCTTGATAGGAGAGAATACGCGATGGGTATCTTCATCGACATTGAGGGTGCTTTTGACAATGCGACTTTTGACTGCATGTGCGACTCTGCCAGACAACACGGGGTAAATGAAACATTAGTGTTGTGGATTAAAGCAATGCTAATGAATAGAACTTTGGTAGTGGATGCGAATTGTGGCCAATATGTTATGACAGGGGTAAACAGGGTGTATGATAAAGAACGAAGTAGATAATTGTCGACGAAAGGCTATGAACAACTTTTATGCGATTAAAATAAATTAAACAAAAAAATCCATACAATACCGAGTCCAAAGACTGGAGGTCTTTATTGGGAGGCAGCTAAGATCCAAGTGGCCGAGAGCAAGAAAATTTGTTTCTACATTAATTTATAATACTAAAGCAAACTGTTATACAATGTAAAGAGAGTACAACTAGAGAATAGAATTTACATAGCGTAACTTATGTTTGATTTGGCAAATATTTACTAGTTAGAGAGTAGGATTTAATAAAGAAATTTAAGGATGAATAATCTTTGAAATATTTCTAAACACAGGGGTTGTCCGCAAGGTGGCGTTCTGTCTCCATTGTTATGGTGCATGGTGGTCGACTCTCTGTTGAACACTCTAAATAGTTCTAACGTCTACGCTCAGGCGTATGCGGATGATGTCGCCGTACTTTCTGTCGGGCCATGCCTGGCGACGGTCTGTGCTGACGCGCAGGCGGCGCTGGACATGATCGATGAATGGTGTACTAGGAGTGGGCTTTCGGTGAATCCTCTTAAAACTGAGGTTGTTCTTTTTACGAGAATATGGATTTTGACCGGTCTGACTCAGCCAGTGCTAAAAGGCGTCACCATTCGCATTTCCAATGAAGCCAAATATCTGTGAGTGATTTTAGATACGAAACTTTATTGGTCTAAACACGTCGAGTCGAAAACATCCAAGGCGCTCTCAGTCTTCTGGCAGTGTAAGGGTGCTTTTGGCAAGACTTGGGGCTTATCACCGAATAAGGTTCTCTGGATCTACACGGCTATGAAAAGACCATTCCTCGCATATGCGTCGGTTGTTTGGTGAAAGGGCTCTTACGTAAATATGTGGTTGCCTTTTCCGCGAAACTCCAAAGAACGGCTTGTCTCGGCTGCTCGGGAGCTTTCCCGAGTACGCCTGGCTCTGCTCTAGTAGCTTTGCTAAGCTTACCTCCCCTTGATACTTATATCATGGGTTGCACTATCAAAGCCATCCATTGTCTTAGGCGGGGCGGTTTTTGGTATACCCCACACTGGAACTTTGATGAAGTTGCGCGACACTTATCTTACGACTCCTGTCTTATGGATATGCCGTCTGATGCAATGACACCAGAACTCCAGCTGATGCGCAAATTCAGAGTCGACTTTCCTTGTTTCCAGGACTGGTTCGGTCAGAGTCTGAGCCGGGAATGAAATGTAGTCGTATTTTCACGGATGGTTCCAAAACCAGTCAAGGGTCTGGCGCTGGTGTCTCCATGGAAGTCGACAACACTAGACTTCACTTCTCGTTAGGCAAATATGTGTCTGTTTTCCAAGCGGAAACTTATGCAATCCTAATGGCCATGAACTATGTTGTGAAGAACAGGTGGAAGGGACGTAGCATTTGTGTCTGTAGTGACAGTCAGGCTGTGCTTAAGGCCTTGCTTAACCCTTTAACCACTTCCAAAATAGTTCGTGAAACCAAAAACTCTTTGAACTCGGTCGCAAGGCTGAATTCTCTGTCTCTTATCTGGGTCCCAGGTCACATTGGGATCTTGGGGAACGAGATCTCCGATGAGATTGCTAGACAAGGCTCAGAGGATGCTTTCTCAGGTCCCGAACCGACGTTGGGTTTTCCAGCGTCCTTGGTTAGGGCTTTTATTGACGATTGGGCGTCTCACGAGCACAATTGTGTGTGGCATGACTCTCCAGGATGCAGGTTGACTAAGCGCATGCTCTCGGACGTCTGTAAGAAATCAGCGGCATTCTTGCTGTCTCTCAGCAGAAAAGACTGTAGACAACTTATCGGCCTCTTGACAGGCCACTTCGTTTTTGCCAAACACCTTAACGTGTTAGGCTTAAGTGACACTACAATCTGCGACGCTTGTGGAGAGAGCGACGACACCGCGGAACATTATCTCTGTAAGTGTCCGGCCTTTGCTCGTATCAGGTGGCAGATCTTCGGTGCGGATGTGGTGAGTGCTGGTACTGTAAGCTCCTCATCACTGAAGTGCTTGCTTGGCTTTCTTAGAAAGACAAGGAAATTCCAATAAAATGGGTAAATCAAGATCCAGTTGCGTCTGAGTGCTCCAGTCGAGAGTTTCCTATCCCGACAAAAAAAAAATAAAAAATTTAATATCACTACTCTAGTTCGATGAAAACTGGAGGGCAGAATCGGGTTTCCAAAAACAGAACTGGTTTTAGGTCACAAAGTTGTCAATGGAAATGCCAATCGCATACGTAGCCACTACAATTTGAATGTTTTTTTGGATAAGAGTATAAGGCCTATCCGCTAGACGGCTTGCACCAAGGTTAAATGGTTATTCCCTAGAGAATTTTTATTCCAAATTTGAAACAAAAATAAATAAAAAATAAATAAACAGCTATGTACCCTAATATTTTTTTTTAAAGTAGAGTTTAACAATGTGGACATCGAGGCATTCGAGGCATATGCGTAAGCAAATCGTAGGTGCAATAGCTGCAACTTTACGGCGGATATTTTCCTATTGGCTCTGAATCGTTCGGGGATTGTTATTGTAAATCTTCGATTTGAGGTCTCCCCACAAAAAAAAAAAAAAACGCATGGGGTCAGGTGCGGTGACCGAGGAGGCCATAGAATATTTCCATATTTGCTTATTAATTTACTTTGAAAAATTGTCGTTAACTTCTCCATCGAGACTCTAGCGGTGTACGAAGTGACGGTGAGTAGCACCTTGCTCTTGTTTTTACCTAGGAATCAACTGCAGTTGCGGCAACAGAAACTCGGCTATCATTCGGCAATTCACTTCATCAATCACTGTTTCTTCCTGATTATGATAATTATCTCTCAAGATTAAATCGCACACCACACTGTGGTTTTCGGACAATATGAACGTTTTTGATGGAGTTCTCTAGGGTTGTTGAGACACCAGTTATGCATGTTCTGTTAATTCACATAGCCATCGATATGAAAATGAGCATCGTCACTAAACAGTATGTTTCCAACCGTTCTTGCTGTTCGGAAACGTTCCAGCAGTGTTCTTGGGTGGTTTTCTCGCAAAATATAGTCACTTTCGTTAAGACACTATACGATTTGCATCTTGTATACGTGGAACTTTAATTTCTTTTTCAAAATAACGTGCACAGTTGATTTTCTAATTCCAGTAGAGGTCGCAATCTTCCTTTACGGGGATTCTGGGTAATTTCATCTCGCACTTGAGTTACGTGCTCTGGCGTCGCTACTGAGGTTTATGGTTCTTGAAGAGTTCTGTTGACCATTTCCTCTTTGCTCTCTGGTAGTACAATGAACCCGTTGCGTCTGAGTGCTCCAGTTGAGCGTTTCCTATCCCGACAAAAAAAAAAAAAAAAATTTACCTACTTCGACATATTTGGAGCTGAGTCCTGTAAGGATTTTCAATACTGGGTCAGGATATTGAAGAAGAGATGGTGGCGGATGAATCCTTAATGATCCATAGCTAGCGCTCATATCCAGAAATGGGTAACTGGTATCGGTGTATCCGGCCCCTCGTCCTACGGATTCCAAAAAAGGATCTAGTCCTCCAGGTTGGGGGTTTTTGCCATCGGGTTAACTTCCCTACCACTTAAAAACACTGTTTACGGAGCAACCAACAGCCTCGGATATGGATGATCTGACTGTTGACGACACAAGCAAATGTAAAAAAACAACTCTACAAACCACGTGCACCCGAATAACTTGCAGAGGCCCTAGACTGCTACAAAGCAGACATTACCGCCATCCAAGAAGTGCAATGGGATGGGCCGGGTAAAAGGAGAATGAAAAACTGCGACATCTACTACGGCGATTGCCACAGACAACAAGGACAGCGTCTATTCGGGTGCGGATTTACCATTGGAGGTAGACTTAGGCAAGGAGTCTTGAGTTTCCGGCATGTGGATGAGCGCCTTATGACTATCCGTATCAAGGTCAAATTCGCCAACATAAGCTTAATATGCGCTCATGCTCCTCACGAGAAGATGGACGACGCGACGAAGGATGACTTCGACCAGCTCTTGGACAAGACGTACGTATATGAGTAATGCCCTAGCCACGACGTTAAAATTGTACTAGGTGATTTTAACGCAAAGCTAGGAAGAGAGGACGTCTTTAGTAACGTGGTGGGAAGCACAGACTGCACGATATCACATCCGACAACGGATTTAAGTTAGTCGACTTTGCGGCGGGACGAACCATTGTCGTAACTAGTACGCGGTTCGCACGTCTCTATATTCACAAGGGAACATGGCTCTCCTTTCATCGGAAAACCGTCAACCAAATCGATCACGTTGCGATCGACGCAAGGCACGCTTCCAGTATTCTGGGTGTCCGCACTTTCCGAGGAGCCAACATGGACTCGGATCACTACCTAGTGGTAGCCAAGGTACGGATGCGGATATCCACAACGGAGCGAAATCAAAGAAATACTGTGAGAAAGTTGGACGTCGGACGAGTACAATCGCAAGAGATCGCCAGAGCCTTTGCCGATCGAGTTTCTTTTAATTTTAATCTAAGTCCTATGCCGACCAGTGGCAGCGTCTCAAACAAGCCACCAAAGATGCCGCCTCTGATGTACTGGGCTTTTCTCGGCCACCACAACGAAACCCCTGGTTTCATGAGGAATGCCAGTAAGCACATGCAGCAAAATAAGAGGCGTACAAAGCGGCGCTGCATAAAAGGACTAGAGCTGCTCGCGAGCTCTATGAGCCGAGGAGGAACATCGACTTCTCAGAAAAGAGGAAAAGGAACATGAGAAGAAGTCGATCGAGGAGATTGAGAGACTTTATTGCAGGAATGATGTTAGAAAATCTTACCAAAAGGTAAAAACAACATACCGGGGTATTTAAATTACCTGTGACACTTTGAAATACGAAAATGTGAAGTACTTACTTGAAATGCTTCAAATGTATACATCAAGGTCGTCCATGCATGCAAGATGACGACTGAGGATGTCCACTGTTTTATCAGGGTCGGTAATAACTTCATTATATCTATTTCTCAAACAATTGTTTGAAACCAGGCATAAGACATAAGATGTATATTCTTTTAAAATTGTCTCCGAAAACACAAAACTCTGTGCTAATGTTGCTCTTATGAGTAACGACACAGAAGCTGCGAAATGGATCCAACGGCTTGGTGAATGTCGGCCAAGCAAAGAGCGCGGTGTCCACAAATAGGACCGTTACCATCGAATACGCGAACAGACAGTTCAAATAGACAGCTAAAATTATTTCGAGGTAAGACCCGCTATATACTCGAGTGATGACACCAGTGCGAAGATTCAGCTATTCGCTGAGCTATACAGAGGCTTAACCATCCCAGTCTTGTTTTATGCCACAGATGCATAAACCATTTAGGTCATAACCGAGCTGGGCGAAAAGTCAGGTTCAGTTGGTTCAGCCTCATGTTCTCTCCGAAACAAGTACAAGAAAGTATATATTCATGGCAAGGACTATTAATCAATAGAATCACCCATTGAAAAAGAGTATACACTCACGTGGTCTTTTGATCCCATATTTGATAACAAGGTTGTGAAACTCAATAGATTTAATTGTTTAAGAATTTAAAGACAAAAAAAGCTCCGGGTTACGACTTGATAACGGCGCAGGTAGTCAAGGAATTGCCGAATAAAGCTATTATCAAACTGCTCTATTTGATCAACGCTTCGTTCAGATTGCTTTATGTTCCGAGGCAATGGAAAGTCGCCGAGATTATAATGGTCCCGAAACCAGGCAAACCGGTAACTGAGAAGAAATCATATCGGCCTATTTCCCTATTGCCGGTTATCTCGAAAATATTTGAAAAACTTCTTTCCAAACGTCTACAGCCCGTAATCGACGAAAGACGTCTCATTCCTGACCATCAGTTTGGATTTAGAATTAAACATTCTACAATTGACCAAGTCCATAAAATAACTGACGTGATTGAGAAAGCTCTGGAAGAAAAAAAGATTTGTTGTGGTGTATTTCTTGACGTCTCACGAGCTTTCGATAAAGTTTGGCACGAAGGCTTGGAGTATAAATTGCAACGACTACTGCCACGGCAACTTTTTCTAATCTTACTATCGTATCTCACCGAGAGACTCTTTCATGTTAAGCACGGAAACGATAGATTGCGACCGGAGTTCCACAAGGAAGTGTCCTAGGCCCGCTTCTATATGTACTCTACACGCGTGATATCCCGCAGGAAAGAAACTGTGTTGTCGCCACGTTTGCGGACGATACGGCGATATTGACCACGGGCGAAACTATTGAATCAGCAACTGGAAGCTGCAACATGCTATTAATAAAGTCCACGCTTGGACGAATTCTTGGTGTATGGTGTGCTGTACGAAAGCAAATCTACTCACGTTAACTTTACCTATAAAAAAGTGGATAGATTACCTCTATATCTTAACTCGGCTCAAATACCGTACGCAAATGAAGCAAAATATTTAGGAATGACTCTAGATGTTAAGCTTAAATGGAAATCACACGTAAAAAAGAAACGCGACGAGCTAGAAAACAAATACCGACAAATGTACTGGCTACTCGGAAAACATTCGAAGTTGAGCCTACATAACAAACTGCTTATATATAAGCAAGTACTAAAGCCTGTGTGGACGTATGGTATACAACTATGGGGTTGTACCAAGAAAATCAATAGAAACATCATACAGACTTTTGAAAATAAAGTTCTTAGAACGATCGTTAACGCACCCTGGTATGTACGTAACGAAGATATTCATCGAGATCTGGGAATTCCCAGCGTCGTCGAAGAGATAACAAAATTTGCGCGTAAACAAAAAGATCGTGTTCACGGCCATTGTAACCGTACCGTCATTCAACTACTTGACGCGAATGCGAATAACTCAATTCGTCGTCTGCAAAGGATAAAACCTTTTGACCTCGCGTCATAGTATATGCCGGTCGCGAAAAAGGCAGGAACTATCATTGGAATTTAACCTGCCTAAAGTTATACATTTCTTTTTACTTCGTACGAACATATTTTTTTTTTCCAAAAATCACGTATATCGTAAGCGAAAATAAAACTGCTGGATAAGCGTCGGCTTAGTTGTAGTATTACTTTTGAGGAGAGGTGTTTTTTAGTGAGTAAAAATCTCACACTACCATAAGCACGCTCGGTCGGGCCTTAGGTGTCTTTAGAAGATTTTTCACCTACACTCGGCAAAAAAAAAAAAAAAAAAAAAATTGTTTAAGAATGGCTTTTAATTTGTGACGCTCCAATGGTAACATGAACATAAGACTGTCATAAGTTTTCCCAAAAGAAGAAAGAATAATAATAATATTTGATTTAATTTTTTTCTTAAATTAAATTAAGTCCCCTAATGATGTTTCTTTTACATAAAACAGATGGCAGGGCACAACAACCGACATTACTCTTCTACGATTCCATCTTCAAAATATTCAATTAAACCCATTTCCTTTCCATTGCTCTTCCCATCTTAATGACCACAGTGCATAACAACCGTTGACCATTTCCCCAAAAAGATCTTCTCGTAACTTATTTATACTACCTTATCTTAAATATCGCAATTAAGCCATCTGAAGGCAAAACTCCATTAGAGAGCCTGATCCCTAAATTAAATACTTAACATCATAACGCCAGAGCGTAAAATTCTCAACAACGAATCCTTAATTTGTTTACCTAAAAAGAGGCATCACTCACTAAATTGCCAAGTCTCGTGTAATTGCTGCAGATACCTTTTGTGCTTCAATTAAGTTTTGTATATATATAGTACACCATAGTTGCACAAAACGACCCCGAATTTCAAATTACAACCAAACCCTCCTCCCACGCATACACATACACAGAGTCAAACACAAAATGCGCACGCACTACCTTACATCTAATTGAAGCATTAGCACAGACATAGTGCCCAAAATTATATCGACAGGACAGAAGAGGGCTGCCGGAATAGAGCTGACGGGATATTAAAGGAGACACGCCAGAAACGACAAAACCTTTTCCAGGTTTATACCGGGCGAAGGTGAATGTACGTCGCTATCTGCTCTTAAATGGAGATTATTTGATGTGCACAGTTTACAATTAGGATACATTCCATGTTTACATGTTATTAAAGGTCAGGTTGATGGCAGTGTAAGCGGGGGTTTTGTGAAGGAGAACCACGGCGCGGTTGAGGGTGGATATTTCCGCGTGGAATTTAATTAGAGAAACCATGTTTTGTTCTGTACGTGCTTTGGGTGAAAATATCTCATACACACATACGCTAAATTCATTTCAGGCTGTGCAATTTTCATCAGAAGGTCGAAGTTGACGGGAAAATGTGCTCCTATTTAGTAGGGCTTAACATTTTCTAAAATAGGTACACAAACACCAGTACATATGCTAAATACAGCTTGAGCTGTGCAATTTAGATTTGACGGGGAAATGCGTTCCTAAATATTTAGAGAAGCTTACAATTTAGTACTAGTAGAGTATGAAGGGAAGCACATATGGTTCGTATGTATTGTAGTTCTTAGTAAGCTGCCTCTGAAATGACAAGCTAGAGAATACATAAATTGGTAGATCTTTTTGGAACAACCATACAGCCACATTTGGAAAATTGAAACCAAATGATCCCAAAATGTGGTTCTTTTAGACATTTTCTTTTGCACAGGGTAGCATTTGACATTATTATGTCACAAGTACTCAATTTCATACCCATAGGTACCTATGTACCTACGTTTTCATTGACATGGTAATAAAAAACGAAATATGTCACCGCTGGCATCACGTAGCATATCTACATCCTATATTAGCTCATCCTTAATAAAAGAAATGTTTTTGATCTATACTCGTACCATCCGTTCAATGGTATGGTAACAAAAATAAAAAAAATAAAAAAACATTCCATGTTCCACCAGTCTTTTGAACTTTTTGCATTCTTTGATCTTCTCGCTCACCCACGGCATTTGTAAAACAAATCCAGTTCTTGTCAAATAAATATAATTTCCATTTCACCAAAGCAGTTGTATGTTTCCGCAACTCAACGTACTCGTACAATGGAAACAGGAGTATATCGTGAATGAAAAGAGAATGGTACTTATGCGTACACGAGTATATTAGGGATTGATAATAAGGATTATGGTGTTGTTAATATTTGACATTATTCGGATTTCAGCAGCAAAAAAACCATAGGCCGCTTTTTTTTTTTATTCACTTACAAATTCACTTTCCTCTATTCCTGCAATACGTATAAATATTAGAAGTGGGAAGCGCAGGAAAGAACGAAATTTAGCTTTTGGAACCGCATCAACAGATGCTTTGGACAATGCATACGACAGTGAGAGAGTTCATTATTTTATTTTTATCAAACAGAGTACAAAACCTCTTACAGACTCATTGAATAAACGTATAAAGTATAATTGGAACTAGTAACAATTAATTTTAATATAACTCATACATAAGTTAACAGAAAGATTCAAATATAATCTAGTTGGTTCAAAGCATAGCATTGAGAGCAATGTACGTCCCTGAATGTGACTCTGAATTAAGTCCCTTACAAACTTAACAGAAAATTATTTTCTACGACATAGAAGAGAGTCCATAATTATTAGGGAACGCCTGGTTTTATAAGAAGGTAACTCAATTTACCAATTCAATCGAAAAATCATGAATCTAGTAAAGATTTTCTGTACTCTTTCAATTCTATAAGAATGGGGTCTAATAAGAGATGTAAATAAAATCTTTAAAGTATTAGGGTCAGTGAAATCTTTAGAAGTTCTTTTAATGAAATCTAGCATTGAGTTGGCTTTACAAACAATGTAGTCTGTTAGATAGCGACTACAACTTCTCTCCTTACGAAAAGCGGCGCAGCAGATCACCAATCACTTGATTGCAAACCTATGTATATCATTTTCCAGATACATGGGCGCATGATGTCACTGATGCCACTACCTTCCTTTGATTTGATGAAATACCTCCAAAGCTTTTTCACATACCATATACATCACCATTGAATGTACCATCACTCACAACTCCCGAAATATATATTTATTCGCTTGACCACGAAATCGTATAAGATGAAATTATTCACGTTATTACATCGAGTAAGGATAACAAAACTCCGGAATCGATGGTATATCATTTGAATTCCCCTACTCAATAGAATTCAATTTAAGCTTCAAAACTTCTACGCTTCATAATAAAAAGATGTTTCTTACTACCTAATAACACAGTCAACTATGTCCTTCACATCGAAACAGGTCTCACGAAGAGCCTTTCTTACGACATTGAGCCTAATATCTTCGATTTATTTAAAGAGTTCCCGAAAATGGACTACAGCGGAAACTGTCGGATCCAATAATACATGCTTTTCCAGGAAACCAGAACACAACTAAGTGATGAAACCTGAATTGGCATGAATCTCACAATATAAGTACTTCTTGCTAAGTCTAAGGAAAATTACTGGAAACAATTCATAAGCCATGCTTAATATTCCATGGCGAATATTGCAACTTATCCTACGCCGATGTTCCCAACTACTTCGAAGATGAGAGTCCTGAATGACAGAGCTTTTAGAAATAATACAATTGGTTTCTGAACGATCTGTAATCTTGATTCCACTGAAAATATATTTTACTTTGTTGCCCTACTATTGAAATCATACAGAAGACAATTTCTTGGAAATGATATTCTCAACCGTGGACAGTTCCTTAGCATTCTAAACTGATGGCATTATCTACAGTTATATACATATGTTACTGAAGCACACACTTCAATACCGCACTTTATTAATCAATAAATTCAATTAAGCAATTAATTCCACTAAGCTTAAATGATTGAAATAGAAATCGCTTTAACCTGACAGGTAGCTTAAAAAATATTGTCAAATACAGTCAAGAACGGATAAGTGCACACCGTCCGAGCATCGATTTGTTGTGCACTTATCCGGTCTGTGCACTTATCCATAAGTGTACATTTTTGCACTTATCCGTAAGTGCACATTTTTTTCCATTATATGTACTAATATTACTCTATTTGTACATATCATGTACAAAGCCCTTGTTTTCGGATCATAACTTCGCTGATAAAAGGAAGAAGAAGATCATGTACAAGGCGTGCCATGATTGCCGTGTCATCAGGTAGGCAACTCCCCGGTAGGCCTAGAAATAGATGGTTGGACTAAGTCCGACATCTCTCCTGGAGCCGGGATTCCTCCTGATGAGTTGAAGTCAGTGGCGTAGGATCGAGAAGGATTAAGGGTGCACCTGAGCATCCTATCCCCGCGACCCTCATGAAGGATTAGCGGGCCATTTTAAAATGTATATATGTATGTAGTTTTAATTGTTGCCACTTAATTTTTTATTAATGTAAAAAAATTGCATTGCACTCATCCGTTTTAAAAACAGTGGAAAACTTTATTCGGGGTTTTGAAAAGTTGTTCACTTATGAGGAATTTGCACTTAAACGTTTTGCACTTATACGAACAAATTTGTATAGAAATCGTCTGAAATGGCTAGGGGCATCTAAAGTTGTTGCCCTTGTTTTCCGCTTGTCCGTTTTCGACTCTAATTATATTTGAATTTTCTAGTACTATGTTTTTATAAAAATTAGATCACTGAGCGTAAGATTCAATATTCGAAT
This sequence comes from Brachypalpus laphriformis, assembly GCA_945910035.1. Lineage (NCBI taxonomy): Eukaryota > Metazoa > Arthropoda > Insecta > Diptera > Syrphidae > Brachypalpus > Brachypalpus laphriformis. Next base: position 255,530,471 of record OX246754.1, read on the forward strand.
CCTACAAAACACAAAAATGTCTTTTTGCGGTTGTCATGAGAAAGCTTTTCAAAGAAATAAAGCTGCATATCGGAAACGACATAAAACTGTAGATCCCTTCAATTCGTGGAAAAAATATAACGCACACGACACAACACAAGCGGTTGCGAGAAGTTCGGTCGTAGGCGTTTCATGGAAGTACATTCTTGAGGTCGTCGGCTAAGTGGTGAATTTTTATTCGCAGTTATAACTGTAATTGTGTTTTCTTATTCACTGTGAATGTAAACTGCTAATGCGAATTCGTAATGAAGTCATATAGGTACACCTGTCCGGCTACTATGCCTGAGTCAGGTCAGCTGCGACTGTAGTAGCACCAACTGTGACTGCGATACGCAACCTTATAAATTGGTTTAGTGCCTGTTGGCGCATCATAAAAAGCTTTGCACACACAATGGCACATGTTCGAAAAGAAAATGCTTTGAGACGTTCAGCAGATAACGTTTATAATTTTGTTATACCTCTCCTTCTTCACGTGTTTCGTATAAGACAAACACACATTTATATGTAGTGTATGAAAAAAGAAATTGTGACTCGTGAATTGAAGCTGGACAAATTATCATTAGCAATAGCAGTTTATTTATAAGTTGTAAACAGGTTGCGAATGCGAATATTCATTAGCAACGAATGATTAGCAGGTTGCGATTTTTTGCTCATCTGTAGTACATTCTGTTCTTGATTATAACTTTATTTTTAAGTTGCCACCATCATGCCATCAGAAAGAGCAAAACAAGTGACATATAAAGCGGCGCTGCAAAAGAAGACGAGAGCTATTCATGAGCTCTACGAACAAAAGAGAAGGGAAGAACATAGGCTTCTTAAAAAGAAGAGGAAAGAACATGAGAAACGATCGAGTATATTGAGAGCCTGTACTCCAGGAACAAAAGGAAGGTGTCAGAGGAGCAAAACCCGTACAGAAACCTGTAGAGATGAATATGGAAACTTCGTAGTAGAATCACAATTGGTACAGACAATATGGAAAAACTACTTCTGCAGACTGTATAACGGCAAAGAAAATCAAGATCCCGCTATTGGACAGAATAAACTATTCAACATAGACGATGACAGCCGAAATTTCCGTTCACCTGACCAAAGCTAAGTGAGGATAACAATATCCAAACTGAAATCTAAAAAGGCTTCTAGACCTGACGGCTTGCTGACCGAACTTTTCAAGGCAGCTGGTGATGCATTAGTAGAGAGCATACACCAACTCATCTCTAAGATTTGGTCAGACAAATGCACGAGTATGCCTGATAATGGAATCACAGCATCGTTTGACCGATCCACAAGAAAGGAGACCTCCTCAACTGCGCCAATTATAGAGGCATCAATCTCCTCAACATCGCTTTCAAGATCTTTTCCGCGATATTGTGTGAACGTCTGAAACATTTTATCCACCGCCTGATTGGTCCTTATCAGTGCGGTTTCAGTCCAGGAAAGCCCACCATCGATCAAATCTTTATACTTTGAAAGATCCTGGAGAAAACTCAAGAAATCTAAATCGATACTCATCATTTCTTTATCGATTTCAAGGCCGCATATAGAAAAGATCTATATAGAGTCATCACTGGCATAGCATAGTCGGTCTTTACAGGATGGCGATGGAGAACAGACCCTGCTCAATCAAGGTTGGTAATGACCCCACCGGAGAGGAGAAGATTCAGCGAGCTGTACAGCGACAACGCCCTAGTCAAAGAACTTCGCATTGGACGTTTGAGAATGCTAGGATATATAGATTGAATGGACACCAACGATCCGGCCAGCAGAGTCTTCAAATCCAAACCAGAAAGACGACGCAGTAAAATTCCTCCTCGTCGTAGGTGGCACGCACAAGTTCTAGGCGACCTCGACCAACTTCGAGTGAGCAACTGGAGGCAATTAGCTAGGAACGAGCTAAATGGAAATCCTCGTTGTTTGAGGCCCAAGGTTTACCCTAAACTGTAGCGCAACCTAAGATAATAAGTATTATCCTTTTGAAAAGTAAATCTACAAGTTTTGCTGAAGAGCTTTGCACTAAGGGCTTTAGCACCTGTTGCTGTTAGTTGCAGAAGGCACATTCGATCTTCATATGTTCGCCAGGAAAAAATCTTCGCACAATTATGCAGTCAGAGACAGCGTCCGGAAACATTTATGGCTGAGCCTCTTTCTTCGCCTTCTTCGTTCGAGAATTCTTCCATTCCTGACGGGTAATTTGAACTTCGACTCATCGAAGAAGACAACGGTGCTCTTGTGTCAAAGAAACGTCCTCTTGAACTCGGAGTAAATGCTTTGTCCTGACTCATAGTGCAGAATCTGACTTTTGTACCAGTTTCAGTGTACGCAGTCCAGATTTAACTTCATACTTAGCTTGCGAAATTCTTTTTCCTGCTGCTCACACAAGATCGTGCTTAAATGCAGATGGCTTTGGAGTACCAAAAAACAATCTTCCACTGGCGTTGTTTTTCTATGACCTTCTAGTGTTTTTCTTCATAGTAATGCTTCTAGTCTTTTATTTGGTTTTTAAATTCCATGCCACAGCTCAGCTTCTCTAAACATGCGAAATACTTGGATCTTTAGACAGGAAACTAACTTGGAAAATAAACCTATTAAGAAGACCACTACGACATTATGGGGTTGTAAACGAGTCTTGGGCTATAAATGGAGTGTTCGTCCGCAAATAATGCCATGGGTATATACATCGGTAGTAAGATCAACACTCATGTGCTCAATCTTAGTCTGCTGAACGGCATTGGACAAGGTCAGCAACCTATCTTTCATACGAATGATTCAGAGGTCAGTAAGTGTATGAGTTGGGACCTGCATTGCGATTGATCGGGAAACTACTGACTGCCCAAAACTTGGCTTGGGCCAGTAGCGCAACAATCAAGTTCGTGATGAAGTGCTTACTTTACCTCCTAGTGGTGGCCCCGGGCAACTACACGTATAAACCCTTATACGTACAGGCCAAAATTGTAAGTGCGGATTGTCTAGGGCCTTGATTCTAGGCTAGGTAACGTGGGCCAGCAACCTGCGTTACCGAATATTGCCCGCTACAGAAACCGACACTATGCCTCGGATAAGGAATGATCACATGTTGACGACTTTTGGCTACTGTACCCGGACAAAGATAGGTTTCTGGAATGTAAAGACGATCCTCGACTCAGGAAGAGAAGGTCCTTACAATGCCAAATTCCTCCAATTGGAAAACGAATTCATGCGATATAAACTGGACATTTTGGGGGTAAGTGAAGTAAGATGGTTAGAAGCGGGCGAGTACCAGTCTCCAACGCGTAACACTGTACTACTCTATTCTGGAAGACCATCCGGAAGTCCGGGGGAATATGGAGTCGGACTACTGCTAACAACAACAGCACGCAAGGGCCTAATTTCCTGGCAGCCTCATGGTGATAGGATTTTGACGGCCAGATTCCGGACTAGAGTACGACGCGTCACCATCATACAATGTTACGCCCCAACGAATAGTTCGTCTGAGGACGAAAAGGAGAGCTTCTACAATCTCTTAAGCGCCGTCTTCAACACAACACCAAATGGAGACATTGTCATAGTGATGGGGGATTTGAATGCCAAGGTAGGCAGCGACAACGAAGGGCTCAAACATGTAATCGGGAAGCATGGACTAGGCAACCGCAATGACAACGGCGAAAGGTTTGTGGATTTCTGCAATGCCAACCGCCTTGTTATAGGTGGCACCATGTTTGAGCACAAGACCTGCCACAAAGCCAGCTGGGTTTCCAACGACAGGCAAGCAACCTCCAACCAAATTGACCATTTTGCTATCAGCCGCCGCTTTAGAAGTAGTCTCCTGGACGTCCGAAATAGGCGAGGGGCGGATGTGGGGATAGTACGTGATCACCATCTTATGATAGCTATTCTCCAACTACGCACTGCTGCAGTTCGAAGATCCCACGACAACACAAGAATGCCCACGTTCAACATCGATAGACTTAGTGATCCCTCAGTGCGCCAACAATTAAGGGAGCACTTTTTGCAAGGTGTGGAAGCAATCAGCAGCTCAATGCCCGCAACCATCCAAGACCATTGGTGTGCTGTGAAAAATGTTTTTACATCTGGTGCTGAAAAAATTGTCGGTCGATCGCAGGAAAGACATAGGGCGTGGCTTTCCGAGAATATCTGGAGACGGATTGACGAACGAAAACAGGTGAAAGCTCGCGTTGCAGCTACCCCAGCAGCAGGGAGAAGCGAGCTAGAGTCCCTATGTGGCATGAAGATGAGAGAAGTTCAGCGTAGCGTACGACGTGACAAGCGCAACTACATCAACGCGCTGGCTACAGAAGCAGAAGAAGCTGCACGGAGGTGTGACAGCAGGACCGACCCAGTGAAAAGCCTAGACGGCTCCTTGCTCATTTCGGATGAGGACCAGCTCAAGAGATGGAAAGAGGATTTTGCTACGGTTTTGAACCGCGTATCCGCTAGCGATATGCTCCCAAATCAGACTGAGATGCCCGAGATAAGAAGTTCCCGAATAGGCACCACGACTCCCAGTAAAGATGAGATCATTACCGCGATCAAGGCACTCAAAAGCAACAAGGCGGTAGGACTTGACGGTATTCCAGCAGAGCTCTTACGAGCAGCGCCAACAACATCGGCTGAGCTTCTGCTTCCACTTATAGATAGAGCTTGGGAAGCTGAGAGCTTTCCTAACGAGTGGAAAAAGGGAATGATCGTCAAGCTTCCTAAGAAAGGAAATTTAATGGAGTGCGGAAACTGGAGGGGTATCTGCGTGCTGCCTGCTGTAGCTAAGATAATAGCTAAAATCATCCTTGAGCGAATCAAACAACATCTCGAAGACACACTCGATGCCGAACAAGCAGGTTTCCGCTCTGGATCCTCCTGTGCCGACCACATCAACACCCTGCGGATTATCATCGAACAGTGTGTTGAATATCGATCGCCACTGCACCTGCTGTTCATCGATTTTGAGAAGGCGTTCGATAGTGTCAACAGGGAGTTTATTTGGCGTGCCTTACGCAGGAGAGGCATTCCCGATAAACTAATTGCTATTATTAAAGCTACATATGAAAGCTCCAAATGTCACGTTCTGCACAGGGTTGTCTGAGGAATTTGAAATCCAAAGTGGGGTAAGACAAGGCTGTATCCTTTCACCAATATTATTCCTATTGGTGATTAGTGATGTGCTTCATGCAGCTTTGTCGACGGGAAACGGAGGAATTCGATGGACTCTTACATCTCAACTGAAACATCTTGACTACGCAGACGATGTATGCTTACTCTCTCACAGAATTATGGACCTCCACCAAATGACAGCAGATGTGGAGAGGGAGGCAGGTGTCGTCGGGCTGAAAATTAAGACGGCAAAAACTAAAATTATCAGCCTTGGAACAAACTCATCGGCTCAAATATGCATTGCTGGACAACCGGTAGAGAGAGTAGAGGATTTCCAATATCTTGGGAGTATTGTCTCGACCGATGGTGGAACCGAACTGGATATAGCCAACAGGATCGCCAAAGCAAAGTCCGCGTTCGGGATGTTGTCCAAAATATGGCGAAGCAATGCAATCAGTTTGAGCACCAAAATAAGACTGTTCCGCTCCAACGTTGAATCCGTGCTGCTATATGGTTGCAGCACGTGGAGAGTGACCACTACTATCACCAGAAAGCTGCAAACGTTCGTTAATAGGTGTCTGCGCAATATCTTAAGGATTTTCTGGCCCAATCGTATCTCTAACGAACACCTTTACGAGAGAACGGGTCAGGAACCAATAGGCATAACTATCCAACGGCGGAAGTGGCAGTGGATTGGTCACACGTTCCGAAAGGGTGACAGCTCCATAGCGAACCATGCTATGCAATGGAACCCTCTAACTCAGGATGGCAGAAGACCTGGCGGTCCGAGGAGAACATGGCGCAGAGCAGTCGAGAAGGAAGCACGGCAGTTAGGGAAAAGTTGGGGAGAACTCAGACACATTGCCAGAAACCGTACACGATGGCGCGTAGGCGTAGTAGAGGCCCTAGGACCCACAAGGGGATACAGGACATATGTAAGTATGTGTATGCGTTACCCCCGTACTTCGCACGGCTACTCACGCGGAACTGGAAACAATGCTGTATGTCTTGCCCTGGATATTTATGGGAAGAAGATAGCAATGAAATCGGAGTTAAAACAGTCTCTTGAAGAATACTTTTTAAAGGAACTTACTAATATTTCCGATTCGGATATTAATAACATCTGGATATTAATGTAAATTCAAAACGGTTCCAAGAGTAACGAAAATTACCGGCTCATGTGGAACTGGTCTCAGTGAATCCTAACGATTATGGAGGATAACCACCTAACTTAACCCATGCCATAGTTGGTTGAAGTACATTTAACCTTTCTCCACAGTTGCACTAATTTTTCCCGTTTTCAGACTAAAATCGCACATTTATCTGCATTGGACAGTTATCGCAAGTTAAATGCTCCTATCTCGAACTATTTATAGGTTCATTATGAGCCATATTCTAAGACCTAGTGCAGCAATACATCGATACCGTTACTGGTTACAAATACTGCAGCTCGAAAAAGTAAAAAAGGATTTGATACATTTTTGCGCACAGCACTGTACATATGAATGTAAATAGCATTCGATTGAGGTTTTGATAAATTTGCATGGGAATATGATCCCAACGAATGTCATTCTGGTTTTAGATGTACATATCATTTTGCAATAGGGCAATGTTTGCATACGAGTTTTAAAATTCAAGTATTATATAATAAAAGGTTTATTAAAGGAAGAAAAATCAATTTTTAAAAGTACATATACTCGCTACAAAGGACTTTGTTTTATATCGCGTTCCACTTAGACACGTTCCCGCTTTAAGAGCCATTTTTATGGATACTTAAAAAAAAACACATTACTCCATTCACGGACGGCATTGTAAACTGTAATCAGTCGAGCCCAGCCGTCGTCTTCGACCTCGTCATCGTTGTCGTCTATAACCATACGAATTTGCATTGTGACCTTTTTCGATCGTAAAACCATCTAATCGGATTCCGTGAAAAGCACGCAAGCGAAAACTTTCACGCAAATTATCGAATTCTGATTGCTAGGAACAAATTAGATTGCTAATTGTTATATTTCCTAGAGATGACAGGCATGACAAGAAATAGAATTGATTGCATCACACGTGTGTTAGCATGCCACCAAATAAGTATGTACTACCTTGTTACTGGTCTTGTGTTAGGCACCAATCTGTACATATGCCGAGTGTTGAACAGAAAGTGAAATAAATTTCTCCACGTAACGCTCTTGGTCTTGTCATACATTACTGATTACCATCTCTGTTATAACTTTCTGACTTAGGTATTTAAGGAACACTTCATCAAAATTAAAACTTTTGCTATAAAAAAGGAAAACTGGTTTGAGCAACTGCGTGTTTCAGAGCGACCGTGTTGGTGATTATATGGCTATCAATCATTTACAGTGTTGTCATGTGTTTTTAATTAAAATTCGTCCCAGATACTCTCACAAATAGTGCATCTTATTCAAATTATGTTCTAAGGCAAAACCTTTGTTTAACCATATTTTCCGGCTTTGAGGAATTCTACTTTAAAGCCGCATTTACACATGGGATTTATAATCACAGAGATCATATAATGTATACCGCAGTGTTGGGATGCAGATTTCTCTCTAGAATGAACAAATCGAGATTGAAAAATGTTTCACCAACATTCAAACAGTTTCATCCGCATAATCGTTTGTATCTCAACATCCAAAATGAAATGAACTGCGCAAAGCCAAATTTCGCTTCATGCTCTGAGAAAGGAAAAAAAATATTTTCTTTTCACATAGCGTAACTTTGCGCAGCGCATTTCGAACTCGAATAGTACTTATTTGTATCAGGGAAAAAAACTAACGAAATACCCAAACCGAAACGCAGTCAGTACACCCGCGATTTCTTCGTAGTTTACAAGCTTCCTACAGCACTTTTTTGTTCTGTGATTTGTAGTTTCTATCGATTTCTTTGAGTATCTCAACGACATACATACATATGTGCCCACATGTACGAGTATGCACGCATTATGACCTACGATAGATAGGTCAGTAAGTTCATATTGCTACGAGTATTCTATACTTCTATAGGATTTAGTGAAGGATCTGGGAGATTACCTGGTTAAATGAAATTATTTTAATGTGTTTATGTTGATTCCATTTTATTGGTATTGACAATACTCTTGGGAATGATTTACGGTCATCTGATGAAAATATAATTACCTCATAAATGCGAATGTGCTTATCTGAAGTACGTATGCGTTGAGTGTGATTTAATATTTTTAAAGAGCAATCATTTAAGTTGGTTTTCCTTGGTTAGGTTGTGGGTAGATGTGTATGGTAGTAGAAACCTAATCAAGTCATCAATTTCCAAAAATATTGTGGAAGCGAAAGTATCCGTTATTAAACTTTTTTTTTAATTTCTAGTCGTTAGCTAGTTTCACTTCAGGTATTGTTTTCGTGAAATTCCCTATACTTATGTTAGTTTCTCCAAAAGTAGTGAGGGGTTTGACATTGGGGTTTGACATTTCTATAAAACCTAAAAGGTATGCACCCGGAATGAATATGCATGCATATGTACGTACAAGTAAATCCGATTCAGTCGTCAACTCTATTTATTATTAACCCTAGAATGCATAAGGGTTTTTGAGTAACGTTAACACATATGGGGTTCCTGAGCACCCCAGTACTTTGGGTTGAAAATACCAGCAACTTATAACACAATCTTATAAAATTTATTTATTTTATTAGAAAATAATGTTTTTACTAACTTAATTAACAAAATAAATGGCATTTCCATTTTTGAAGTGGAGTGCGATAGCCTTGTAATGCATTTTGGATCAGGGAACTGTTCAAGAGTTATCTTCAGCTGTCTCCAGTTTCATTATGTCGAATTGATTTATACCTTATTCCAACTCTTAAGTGTGTTCTTCCATTGTCACGCCCCGTTTCTTTATAACCGATTCAATGACTATCCGTGCTGCAGTAATGTTGCCAATCCTCTCTATATTACGAGTATATTCTTGCCATCTCAGGCGGTGGAGTTGAAACTGTTTTGCTACGCAAATGTGTCTGTAGACTTCCTAGCTCCACAGTCCTTAGAAGAATCTATCATGAGAACTAGAAGAACGTTAACTTCTACGTTGAAGAAAATTGTACCTGCCTTTGATAAAATCCATCCGTTTGCACCTCAGTAATACAAGGTAGGTATGTACGAGTACTGTACAGTTATAAATGATTAGTACCAACAGCCGTGGAGAGGCGGTGCAAAGAAATACGGTGCCGTAATAACATTGGACGTCAAAAACGCGTTCAATTCTGCGAATTGGGGACTCATCCGTGCAATCGCTTAGGTCAATGATGGTGCCATGGTTCTTAATTAAAATAATACTGAGCTACTTCGAGAAACGGTTTCTGCTCTTCGATACCGACGATGGAGTAAAGCAGTACCACATATCTGGCGGAGTTCCACAAGGATCGGTATTAGGCCATATCCTTTGGTACATTATGTATGATAGAGTTCTAAGGCTTGGAATCCCAAATGAGGCAAAAATCATAAGCTTTGCCGATGATATTGCAATTGTCGTGGTTGCAAACCATCTATAAGAAATAGAGGATATTGCAAATGAATGTATCCGAAAAGTCAAACGGTGGATGGCAGCAGTCGGGTTAGAGCTCGCCGAACATTAAACAGAGGCAGTATTGGTAAGCAGCCGCAAGAAAAGAGAAGAAATCACCATCAGAGTAGGAGATCAAAATACGACTTCAAAATCGGTTATCAAATACCTAGGTGTGATGATCGACGCGAGGCTCACTTACAAGGAGCACCTTGAAAAAACGTGTGACAAAGCGGCTCGGGTGAGCGGTGCCTTATCAAGAATAATGATAAATATTGGAGGACCTAGGCAACAAAGGAGGCTTGGAGGAAAAAAGTGGAGAAATACTAACCCCCGAAAACATTGTGCACCATATGATAGCATGATAGCGGTGCAATTGAACGTTATAAGAATCTGACGAGATGATTGACAAGCTGTGACGTTCAACCTAAGAAAAAGAAAGCGAATAAGTGAAAGGAAGTAAAAGTGTTTCGCCTTACTTGCAGCTTAACTGGGCAGTTTTGTTGAATAGAGTCTATGACACGGACCCTGTATCCGTGGAGATCTATCTATTTAATTAGGTCTCACTTATTTGTACTTTCTCACTACAGAACTTATTCCAGTTCCAGGCGGCAGCGGATGAATTCCCTAGATGGTGTCAACGGTGGCGTCTATAGTTCCAGTTAGGTTGAATTTAGTGAATACCTTGCGCGAGCTGCTTCGACGTATTTGGATCACACGTCAGTAAGAAATTTCCAATGTTGGTCAGGACATTGGAATAGAGATGGTGGCGGAGGAGCCCTTAATGGGCCAACGGCAGCGCTCATACTCCCGTAGTGGACTTCTGGCACCGGTGTACCCGGCCCTTCGTCCTAGGGAAATAATTAAGGAACTGGCCCTCCAGGTTGGGGGTTGTGTCGTCGGGGTAACTTCCCTACCACGTAAAAAGCCTATGGTTCCGAAACAACCAAAAGCCTCGGATAAGGATGACTCAACTAATGACGATGAAATAAGGACAACGGCCTTCGAATCTGTACGTAGAATGTTCTGTCCCTTTACAGACCACGTGCAGCCGAACAACTGTGACACCTACTACGGTGATTGCTACAGAGGTAACAGGCAACGATTATTCGGATACGGATTTGTCATACGCGGCAGACTTAGGCAAGAAGTCTTAAGCTTCCGACACGTAAGCGAGCGTATTATGACTATCCGGATCAAGGCTAAATTCGCTAACATAAGCCTAATATGTGTTCATGCCCCCACGGAAAAAAAGAACCCTGCCACCAAAGAGTGTTTCTACGAGCTCCTCGACAAAAACATACGAGCAATGTCCTAAATACACGTTAAAATCGTATTGGGCGATTTTGACGCCAAAATAGGAAAGGAGGACGTCTTTGGTAGGGCAGTCGGTAAGGATAACCTACACGACACCGCGTCTGATAACGGACTAAGGCTAATTGATTTCGCTGTGGAGCCAAATGTCACCATAGCAAGAACATGGTTTCCTCATCTCGATATTCATAAGCAGACATGGCGGTCCAATGATCATGTAGCGATCAACAAAATTGACCATATTGCGATCGACGCAAGGCATGCCACCAGTATTCTGGATGTCCGAACCTTCCGAGCTGCCAACATAGACTCGGATCATTACCTTGTTGTAGCCAAGGTACGAATGCGGATATCCCAATCTGAGCAACAAAGAAGAATAACTGTGAGAAAATTTAACGTCGAAAAGCTACAATCGCAAGAGACCGCCAGACTCTTCGCTGAACGCGTATCCCGAAATCTCTCAATCACCCCTATGCTGCCAGCATCAAGTGCCGAAGACCAGTGGCAACGCTGCCAACATGCCATCAGAATTGCCGCGACTGATGTGCTGGGTCTCGCTCGCCCACCACCGCGAAACCCCTGGTTTGACGAAGAATGCCGGCGAGTGCATGCAGCAAAACAAGAGGCATACAAAGCGGCGCAGCAAAGAAAGGCGAGAGCTGCTCGTGAGCTCTACGAGCAAAAGAGACGGGAAGGACATCGGCTTCTCCAAGAGAAGAAGAAAGAGCATGAGAAGCGCGCGTTTGCGAATATTGAGAGTTTATACTCCAGGAACAATGTACGGAAGTTTTACCAAAAGGTAAAAGAATCACAGTCGGTGCTGAGAATATGGAAAAACTACTTCTGCAGACTGTATAACGGCGACGAAGACCAACATCCCGCTGTCAGGCAGAATGAACCATTCAACATAGACGATGATAGTCAAAATTTCTGTCCACCTGACCAAAACGAAGCAATATCCAAGCTAAAATCCAACAAGGCTGCTGGACCTGACGGCTTACCGGCCGAAATTTTCACGGCAGCTGGGGATGAATTACTAGAGTGCATACACCAACTTATTTCTAAGATTTGGTCAGACGAGTGTATGCCTGATGAACTGAATCTCAGCATCGTTTGCCCGATCCACAAGAAAGGAGACCCCTTCAACTGCGCCCACTATAGAGGCATCAGTCTCATCAACATCGCATACAAGATCTTTTCTGCGATATTGTATGAACTCCTGAAATCTTTTATCAACAGCCTGATTGGACCCTATCAGTGCGGTTTCAGGCCATGAAAGTCCACCATCGGTCAAATCTTCACATTTCGGCAGATTCTAGAGAAAACCCAAGAATTCCAAATCGATACTCACCATCTCTTCATCGATTTCAAGCCCGCCTATGACAGCATCTATAGAGAAGAGCTTTATAGAGCCATGTCTAGTTTTGACATCCCTGTCAAACTTGTCCGTCTGTGCAGGCTGACGATGAAGAACGCTCGCTGCTCCATCAAGGTCGGTAATGACCTCACCGAGACCTTAGATGTCAAAATAGGTTTTAGACAATGACGCGCTGTCATGTGACTTCTTTAATATTGTACTTGAACGAATTGTGCGGAACTCACAAGCCAACACCGGAGGCACAATCTATTATAAGTCTGTACAACTGCTTGCATACGCCGACGATATAAACATTATCGGAAGAACGCAGCGGGCTGTCACCGGTGCGTTTGCAAGCATTGAGGAGGAAGTGGCCAAAATGGGTTTAGCGATAAACGAGGGCAAAACCAAGTATATGCTGTCAACAAGAAAGGACATCCAACACCGACGAATTGGACAGAACGCCACAGTGGGCAGCTATAACTTCGAGGTAGTAAGGGACTTCGTCTACCTTGGCTCTGCTGTATACTCGAAAAACAACATCGGCGCAGAAATCAATCGAAGAATAACTCTTGCCACTCGCTGTTTTTTCAGCTTATAAGGCAATTCAAAAGTGAACAACTAAGGAGACTCTGTGTAAGACCCTGATCATCCCAGTCCTGCTTTACGGTTCTGAAACATGGACTTTATTAAAAGAGGATGAAGATATCCTTGGTCGCTTCGAGAGAAAAATTCTTCGTAAGATATTCGGTCCGATTTGCGTTGACTGGTTTTGGAGGAGAAGATTCAATCACGAACTATACGAGCTGTACAGCGACATCGACCTAGTCAAAAAACTGCGTATTGGACGTCAGAGATGGCTAGGACATGTAGAGCGAATGGACACCAACGCTCCGGCCCGCAGAGTCTTCAAATCTAATCCCGAGGGACGACACAGTAGAGGGAATCATCGCGCGCACAAGTTCAAGGAGACCTCGATTAACTTGGAGTGCGCAACTGGAGGCAATTAGGTAAAGACCGAGCTAAATGGAGAGGCTTGTTGGTTGAGGCCCAGGTTCACCCCCGAACTGTAGCGCCACCTAAGTTGGTAAGTAAATATTTGTACTTATATTCCATCCATGAAGTAGTAGTAGTAGCACTTCCATGATTCATATTGGCTATGTGACGAGTTCAGGAACCATACGATTAATACTCATTACACCTTCTTCAACTCTCTTTCAAGTTTGCTCACATTGACTTATTCAGTACGCGTCAATGTAAGGATTCCCCGATCAGTTGAATAAAGTATTGAAGACGCCTTACAGTCTCTAGCAAGTTAACCATTATACAGATTGTTATCGTCGTATAGTTACATCAATCTGTCTTTAATGAAATTGCCCAGTCTGGGTCAGATTTCAGAGAGCTTGTTCGATTTGTTGTAAGGAAGGCTGAACTCAACTATGGCTATGAAATCTGAGTAGTGAGCGAAATAATGAGATCACGGATACAAGCAGCCGAAATGAGATTCCCTCTTGGTGTGGCTGGAATAACTCGCAGATGTCGAGTAACGAGCACCAGAGTACGCGTGGAGCTCAATATTGAGCAGCTATTTCTCCGAAAGAAATGATCTATGCTCCGATGGTTTGTCGTCCCCAAAACAGCGTACAAGTCGTGCCATGAATGCCGTGACATCAGGTAAGCCATCTCCTTGTAGGTCTAGGATGAGACGGCTGCATCAATGTCTTTTATCCCTAATAAACCCGTATGTGAATTATTTCTGGTGAATTGGAGTATGTGGTGGAAGACCGAGAAGAATGGCTCACTTATGCGTTCGTTTTCGAACAAATATAAAAATTGTAAAATAATATAAGAGAATTATCTAATGACCCAAATAATTTTAATGTAAGATGTATGTATGAGTGCAAACAAATTTCAACAAAGATTTTTCACTTTTATTAACGGCTGAGTTAGCTAGTATACATTGCATTTACATACACTAGGACAACGCAGTCGAGGAAGACCTCGCTATATTGGAAAGGGACTTCAACCAACTCGACGTTCGAAATCGGAACCAGCTAGCTAAAGACCAATCAAGCAGCAAATATTTTCTGGATGAGGCAAAGTAAGACGCTTCGAAAACTAAAGCGTTTGACAGAAAGATAGTTGGGTAGATAACCTTGAATATCATTAAAGAAATGATTTGGTTGTTGTAAGTAGTCCATTTTATGTATATTTTCAAACTCAAGTTTTTTTTTATTATTATTTTGGAGGATAATGTTTTCTCCATTGACGATGAGTGGATTTTCGCTAGAGAATATCTAGCCCAGATTTATTTGTATGAACCAATTATAAAAAAATTCTTAAAGCAATTTATAAAGCCTTAGGAGAAAACCCTGTGAGCGTTTTAATCATTTTACCTACGTTGCTTTCATTGAGATGTTTCATCAAGATAATCAACTCGATACGTAAAGCATGAAACACATTTCAAGTAGAAATGTACAATAAATATCTTAACACATTCCTCATCTGGCATTCGATTCGGCTCAACTAACCTATAGAACCAGAACAGTAAATCATCACAACAAACATTCATTAAAAATGAATTAGGTAAGTTCGTAATTACATGGGGACCAAGTCAATACTCGTATACTCAGCCATACCCAGTTTGCCGAATGAACATTTTCTAATTGTAGTAATTTAGCTGAACGTGTAATTTGTGAATATGTCAGCACGTTATTGCGTACCAAGTGAAATAATTTAATTCTTGTTTGATGTTCTAAAATATTTACATCTTCCAACGATTGAGAGATTTCATTTGAACGGATTTATCGATTGGAATTAATAGAAGAAATCGTCGTCGAATACAAGCAGTCAGCTTAGTTGATTTTCTTCTTATTATAGTTTTACTTCTTAGACTCCTATTACACTTCATTTATTTTCCGAATAGGTACGTACTCGTATGTCTTCAATGTGCAGCTGCTTCAGTGGATTCAATTTTTTCCTGGGAAAACATAAAGCATCTTCTAGTCGATCGAAATATGAGATGATAGATGCACGTAACGTGTGATGGTGTGCTTCAATGAAGTTTATAATTTGCACCTGTCTAAGCAACAAGTGGCATTTATGGCTAATTATGTATTTGGGTTAATGGAATTAGCAACGCAAATGCTAATTGCTAAAGCAGTTATGCATTTCATCTGACAGTTTAATAGAAAATACTTTTTTTTGTGTGGCACTGAAGGAATTTCAAAGAAATACTCGTAATTTTGTTGTGTGGGTTGAGTTTTTCTCTCTTATTCTTTGCGAATTTAAAAGGCTAGTCTTCATTGAGGAATCCATAAGCAGATCTATAGATGAGAGATTCTGGCATAAAAGCATTTCCACGGTATTCACAACAACCCAATCGTCTTGAAGCCCCCAGCAATATATAGGTACATTAGGGATGCATTCTGGAAAGTGTAATAGCGACTTCGTTTGACTTTTTGAATTTGTTTGTAGTTGTTACTGGATGCATGCAGCCAAAACATAATCACCAAAAAAAATATTTTGGACAGAACCAAATAACAAATTGATATTCCTTTATAAGGGTTTAAAGTTTTTTTTTTCCATTCTTAGAATTTTCGAACTTCAGTTATAATGCCGGTTATAGGCCTCTGTTTTTTCATCAGTTTTACTTGAAAAAAAAAAAAAATTCAAACCATTCGATATTGCTTTATCATACGTTATACATATGCCGACTATCCTTCCTCGTTTCCTCTGTTCTTCGACTGTTCCGCGAAATCAGCACTCACTCCTTTTATACTCTCTTTTACTGTATTTATTTTAAGGTTTAGACCACATACAAAAGTTGACTGCTATGCAGTAATAGTTTTGACACAAAATTTAAGGCTTTACGATTTTCCTTTAAATCATAGGTAGCGACTTCTTTGTCTTAGAATTAAAAAAGGAGCATGGGAGTCTAATGATTACGTAACCGTCAATCAATCATACAGTATATCATGTTCGAACATTTCATGGAGCCATTGTAGACTACTACTTTGTTACAGCCAAGGTACGAATGCGGATATCCAATGCAAAGCAGAACCAGCACCGTGAGAAAATTTGACATCAAGCAGCTGCATTCGCAAGAAGTCCTATGCCACCAGCAGCAAATGTCAACATTGTCAACATCGAGGTCATCCCCTTATTGTGCAAATTACTAAGGCATCAGTCTCCTAAACCATTTTGCAATGATTTTAGACCAGGAAAATCCATGATGGACGAAATATTCGCAATGCTTGGAAAAACCAATCAACACCAAATCTATACGCACTACCTTTTTGTCAACTATAGAGAAAAGCTATTGTATATGGAGTCATGTCTACAGAAGCTTCTCCATTAAGAGCTATAATTGTCTTACTGATGCCTTCGATATCAAAAAATATTTAGGCAAGGCGACGCGCTGTCATGCAACCTATTCAACATCGTACTTCAAAGTATCTATTGTGCGCGTAAGCATAATTGCTATCGACAGAATGTCACGATAGACAGCTTCAACTTTGATGTGGTTAAGGACTTTGTCCGCCTAGGCTCCGTCATAAATTCGAGCAATGGCACCGGAGGGGAAATTAAACGAAGAATCAATCTTTCCAATCGCTGTTTCTTTAGGCAAAGAAGGCAATTGAGTATTAAAGGCCTTTCACTAACGACTAAGGTAACCCTGCACGATATGTGCGGATGAGGATGCCTTTGGTTACTTTGAGGGAGATGTTATTTGAGTGTTCTTTGGTCCCGTCTGAATAGACTAGGAGAAGAGGAGAATATACAAAAATGAATTGTATGGCCTTTACAGTGATTTCAAACTGGACAGAAAAGTACGCATCCACCGACCGAGATGGCTTCGATATGTAGCCTGGATGGATATCAACGCTTTGGTCCGGAAAGTCTTTAAATCCACTCCAAACAGACCATGCAGTAGAGAAAGTCCTCAATTTAGGTGGCGCGAACATATGGAAAGGGACCTCAACCAAATTGGTGCACGCAATTGTAGGCACTTGGATAATGACCGAGACGGCTGAAGACGCTGGTTGGTTGAGACCCAGGTCCACCCTGGCTTGAAGCGTCATCTAAGCAAGTATGAAAAACAATATTCTAACTGATCTATAAGGCCAGAAATCCTGAAAATGCTATTAAATTTGTAATAACATAACAATAATCGTACAATCGTAATCGTAATAAAAATAATCGTACACTTTCACGTGATAAAGCTATTCAAACCCAATGTATCGTCGTTACTTTTAATTTACGTATGTGTCTCCTTAACGCAATACATAATTGGGTATCCTTTATTTTGAGCATGTGACTTCAAGGACTCTTACCGAACTTATATACTTTCACATGCTATACACATACCTGCGCAAACAAGAACATCAGATGTGACGTTCAAGGACCTACACGGGTTTTGTATTTTAAAATGCTCTAGATAACGTACTTTCTTGAACAATCCTCCTACATAAACAGGTATAGATTTAATGAAGTTACACAATTGCCCGCAGTAGGAATTCTGTTCCTTTCATTCATCATCGCATGAGAGCCGACTGCAACTGATTGCGACTACATGATATACTTACGTCAGCTTTTACTACCGATGTGTGAAGTGGTAAGTTCCAACTGCAATCTTAAGGTGAAGGTCGACATTTCCGGTGAGTCTTTCTCTAACAGAAGTCAATTTTACCTCAGCACGTGGTTATTGATTTAATACCAAGGACATAAAACGAGCATATTGTAAAACTAACAGTAAGCAAAGTATTTTGCTAGTTACTATTCTGCCTACTGAAAGACTTAATCTGAAATGAAATAGAAAAATATAATCAGAACATCTGCAGAAGGGCGATGGAAGGTCTCTAATTGAAATACATTGCAATATTTGGGTGTTAAAACCTAATAGTATGTAGATAAGCATGCAACCACCGGTGTACCCGGCCCCTCGTCCTAGGGGAATAATTAAGGAACTGGCCCTCCAGGTTGGGGGTTGTGCCGTCGGGGTAACTTCCCTACCACGTAAAAAACGCATGGTTCCGAAACAACCAAAAGCCTCGGATAAGGATGACCCAACTAATGACGACCCCAGCAAACGAAATAAGGACAACGACCTTCGGATCTGTACGTGGAACGTTCTGTCCCTTTACAGACCACGTGCAGCCGAACAACTAGCAGAGGCCCTAGACTGCTATAAAGCAGATATTACCGCCATCCAGGAAGTGCGATGGGATGGGCCAGGCAAAAAGAAGATGAAAAACTGTGACATCTACTACGGTGATTGCTACAGAGGCAACAGGCAACGCTTATTCGGATGCGGATTTGTCATACGCGGCAGACTTAGGCAAGAAGTCTTAAGCTTCCGACACGTGAGCGAGCGTATTATGACTATCCGGATCAAGGCTAAATTCGCTAACATAAGCCTAATATGTGTTCATGCCCCCACAGAAGAAAAGGACCCTGCCTCCAAAGAGTGTTTCTACGAGCTCCTCGACAAAACATACGAGCAATGTCTAAATACGACGTTAAGATCGTATTGGGCGATTTTAACGCCAAAAAAGGAAAGGAGGACGTCTTCGGTAGAGCAGTCGGTAAGCATAGCCTACACGACACCACGTCTGATAACGGACTAAGGCTAATTGATTTCGCTGTGGAGCGAAATGTCACCATAGCAAGCACATGGTTTCCTCATCTCGACATTCATAAGCAGACATGGCGGTCCAATGATCATGTCACGATCAACCAAATTGATCATATTGCGATCGACGCAAGGCATGCCTCCAGTATTCTGGATGTCCGGACCTTCCGAGCGGCCAACATAGACTCGGATCATTACCTTGTTGTAGCCAAGGTACGAATGCGGATATCCCAATCTGAGCAACAAAGAAGAATCACTGTGAGAAAATTTAACGTCGAAAAGCTACAATCGCAAGAGACCGCCAGACTCTTCGCTGAACGCGTATCCCGAAATCTCTCAATCACCCCTTTGCCGCCAGCATCAAGTACCGAAGACCAGTGGCAACGCTGCCAACATGCCATCAGAAACGCCGCGACTGATGTGCTGGGTTTCGCTCGACCACCACCGCGAAACCCCTGGTTTGACGAAGAATGCCGGCGAGTGCATGCAGCAAAACAAGAGGCATACAAAGCGGCGCTGCAAAGGAAGACGAGAGCTGCTCGTGAGCTCTATGAGCAAAAGAGACGGGAAGAACATCGGCTTCTCCAAAAGAAGAAGAAAGAGCATGAGAAGCGCGCGTTTGAGAATATCGAGAGTCTATACTCCAGGAACAATGTACGGAAGTTTTACCAAAAGGTAAAAAGAACGTGTCAGAGAAGTAATACCCGTACAGAAACCTGTAGAGATGAGAATGGAAACCTCGTAGTAGAATCACAGTCGGTGCTGAGAATATGGAAAAACTACTTCTGCAGACTGTATAACGGCGACGAAGACCAACATCCCGCTGTCAGGCAGAATGAACCATTCAACATGGACGATGATAGTCAAAATTTCCGTCCACCTGACCAAAACGAAGTGAGGATAGCAATATCCAAGCTAAAATCGAACAAGGCTGCTGGACCTGACGGTTTACCGGCCGAACTTTTCAAGGCAGCTGGGGATGAATTGGTAGAGTGCATACACCAACTCATTTCTAATATTTGGTCAGAGGAGTGTATGCCTGCTGAATGGAATCTCAGCATCGTTTGCCCGATCCACAAGAAAGGAGACCCCCTCAACTGCGCCAATTATAGAGGCATCAGTCTCCTCAACATCGCGTACAAGATCTTTTCTGCGATATTGTGTGAACGCCTGAAACCTTTTATCAACAGCCTGATTGGACCCTATCAGTGCGGTTTCAGGCCAGGAAAGTCCACCATCGATCAAATCTTCACACTTCGGCAGATCCTGGAGAAAACCCAAGAATTCCAAATCGATACTCACCACCTCTTTATCGATTTCAAGGCCGCCTATGACAGCATCTATAGAGAAGAGCTTTATAGAGCCATGTCTAGTTTTGACATCCCTGCCAAACTTGTCCGCCTGTGCAGGCTGACGATGGAGAACGCTCGCTGCTCCATCAAGGTCGGTAATGACCTCACCGAGACCTTTGATGTCAAAAAAGGCTTTAGACAAGGTGACGCGCTGTCATGTGACTTCTTCAATATTGTACTTGAACGGATTGTGCGGAACTCACAAGCCAACACCGGAGGCACAATCTATTACAAGTCTGTACAACTGCTTGCATACGCCGACGATATAGACATTATCGGAAGATCTCAGCGGGCTGTCACCGGTGCTTTTGCAAGCATTGAGGCGGAAGCGGCCAAAATGGGTTTGGCGATAAACGAGGGCAAAACCAAGTATATGCTGTCAACTAGAAGGGATAACCAACATCGACGAATTGGACAAAACGTCACCGTGGGCAGCTATAACTTCGAGGTAGTAAGGGACTTTGTCTACCTTGGCTCTGCTATAAATTCAGCAAACAAAATCAGCGCAGAAATCAATCGAAGAATAACTCTTGCCAATCGCTGTTTTTTTGGGCTTATAAGGCAATTCAACAGTAAAGCCTTCTCTCGAGCAACTAAGGAGACTCTATATAAGACCTTGATCATCCCAGTCCTGCTTTACGGCGCTGAAACATGGACTTTATTAAAAGAGGATGAAGATATCCTTGGTCGCTTCGAGAGAAAAATTCTTCGTAAGATTTTCGGTCCCGTTTGCGTTGACGGGTTTTGGAGGAGAAGATTCAATCACGAACTATACGAGCTGTACAGCGACATCGACCTAGTCAAAAAACTGCGTATTGGACGTCTGAGATGGCTAGGACATGTAGAGCGAATGGACACCAACGCTCCGGCCCGCAGAGTCTTCGAATCTAACCCCGAGGGACGACGCAGTAGAGGGAATTATCGCCGTAGGTGGCGCGCACAAGTTCAAGGGGACCTCGACCAACTTGGAGTGCGCAACTGGAGGCAATTAGCTAAAGACCGAGCTAAATGGAGAGGCTTGTTGGTTGAGGCCCAGGTTCACCCCGAACTGTAGCGCCACCTAAGTAAGTAAGTAAGTAAGACTGATCTAAACTACACACATTCAGAGAAAGAATTCTCTTCAATATATGGGATTATCTGTTTAATAGCATTAAATCAATCGCGAAAGTAATCCAACATGACATGTCTAGTGTTGGCTTTTAATTTATATTTAAAAGCGACATTTTTTATTCTTCAATCCAACCAATGGCTTCAAAAGCGAATACTTTATATTTTGTAAAATTCGCCGCAAAATTCCTTTTTCGTTTGCGATACTTCCTTATAGTACTTAAAGGGCTCGCGACCGCTGAAGAGTCTTTGTCTGAGACACGGGCTGCCATCCATCCTCTGCGGTCCCGAGCACGCTGCTTCCAATTGTGAAGACCAAGTTTTCTGGCATCCACGACAGCTTGATCTTTATACCGGAGGTTCAGTCTTTTCCGCCGTCTCGACCCTAAGGGCAGAGATTCAAAGATTCTCTTGGCTGGAGCGTTGTTGCCAATTCACTCGATGTGGCCGAGCCAATGTAGTCGACGTGCCTTGAATTTTTGGACTACATCCACATCCTGGTACAACTCATAGAGTTCGCGGTTGTATATTCTCCTCCATTTGCCCTCTCCGCATATGGGAACTAATATCCGCCGAAGTATTTTTCGTTCAAAGGTACCCAATATTTGCTCTGCTTCCTTACTTATCGTTCTGCACTCGGCGCCATAAAGCAAGACTAGTAGGACGAGCGTTCTATTGAGCATTTTTTTGTTCCGTCGAGATAGGAGTTTTGAACCCAGTTGTGTTGGCAAACCGAAGTAGGAGCGGTTTGCTAAGGTTATTCTTCGTCGGATCTCCACAAAGGTATCATTTGTGAGATTTATGTTTGCTCTGAGGTAGGTAAAATCCTTAACTACCCCGAAATTGTAGTCATCAATAGTGACGTTCTGTCCAAAGTTTTAAGCATATAATATTTTGTTTGTTGACAACATGTACTTAATCTTTTCCTCATTTAATTCAAGACCTACTCGTTTCGCTTGCTCTTTGATTACCGTAAATGCCTCTACAAGGGCTTGCCGGGATCTTCCGATGATGTCAATACCGTCCGCATATCCCAGAAGTTGCATGGATTTGTTTCGTGCTTACACCTGCCCTACGCACTATCTGCTCGAGCACAATATTGAAGAAGTCACATGACAGCGAACCTCCTGGCCGGAATCCTGTGCATGTTTGGAAGAGTTCGACAGATCTGCTTCCAAGTTGCCCAGAGCATCGGGTGTTTTTCAACGTTACGCGGCATATCAGGATAAGTTTTGACGGTATTCCGAATTGGGTCATCGCTTGGTAGAGTTCAAGACCATGAATGCTGTCATAAGCAGCCTAAAGTCGATGAAAAGGTGGTGATTTGTTTTGAGTTTTTTTTTTCTATTGTCGATCTTCCGGGCCGGAAACCACACTGGAACGCGCCGATTAGTGTGATGCACAAAGGTTTTAGACGTTCACACATTACGTTGGATAGGATCTTATATGCGACATTTAGCAGGGATATGCCTCGATAGTTTTTACAAGACATAGGATCGCCTTTTCTGAAGATGGGGCATATAGAGCTCATACTCCACTCATCAGGCACGCTTTCCTCCATACTTGACTGATGACTTGGTGCATGCGTCCTACCAAGACATCACCTCCGTATTTAAAAAGTTCAGCGGGGAGGCCACCAGAGCTAGTGGCTTTGTTGATTTTCAGTTTTCTGATGGCTGCGCTAACTTCGTCAATAGTGGGTGATGGTATTGATTCGTCATTGACTTGGAAGCGGGTTCTCTTGTGTTGCTACATTAACAATTTCCTGTGTTATGGTGACTAGGTTGCCTTCGCTGTTACAAAGAGCCTATGTTCCGGGTTGCCAGCTGCCAGCTTAGCCTGTCAATCGCAATTCCGGATGTTGTTGCGCTCACGCGACTCTTCAATATTTTGGAGCAGGGAAACTGTGTGTTCCCTTTTCTTTTAATGCAGAATTTTCTTCTCTTCCCTTCTTCTCATCCGCTACTCCTCTCTCGCTGCTTTTGTCTTGCGCCGCAGAGCTTTCTTATGTGCATCTTCTGTCACCTTATTCCGCTGAACGCATTCATCATTATACCAAGTGCTTCTTTTTGGTAGAAGGTCACGGCCACCTCCTTGATAATGTTGCAGTATTCGTTACAATGGTTGTTTGCGTTTGTGGTTGGTAAATGCACTGCACAGAGTTTCTTGGACTGGTGGTCTTTATAGGCTCTGGCTCCGTCTGCCATGCTAAGGCGTCTAATGTTAATCTTTTTCTTCTGGACATCCGAGATGTTGGATGCGTGCCTTGCGTCGATTAGCACGTGGTCGATTTGGTTGCGTGTTCTACCATCAAAGGAAAGCCAGGTTGCTGTGTGGATTCTTAGTATAGGCAATCTAGTGCTACTTATGACCGTACTACGAGCTGCTTCAAAATTAATTAACCGTTGTCTGTTGTCGTGTCGTGGTGGCTGTGTTTACCGACTAGTCCGCCAAAGATGGTGTCCTTACCGATTTTCGCATTGAAGTCTCCGAGTACAATTTTACGTCATACTCCGGACAGGCTCCAAAGGCACCATCCAGGAGGTCATAGACTTCCTCCTTGATAGGGTCTTCAGCGTCTTCAATAGGGGCGTGTGCACATTTTTTTTTTTTTTTTTTTTTTTTAGGTTGCGCCAGGGATGTGTAATCTTAATAGATACTAATAGCCCGAGTGCTACTAGCATGCACGATTCGCGTGTGCACATATCAGGCTGATATTGTAGAATGTTGCTCTGATGCGAATCACAGCCAGGCGATCATGTATAGGCTTAAAGTCGATAACACTTAGTCGCAGCCGATTTCCCACGACGAATCCGCATCCCAGCCTGTTCAGTCTTTTTGCCGGCATTGGACTGGAACGAGATCATCACCTTATGGTTGCTAGCATCCGCCTTCGAACTTGAGCCATCTGTAGAAGCAATAACAACGAGCTTTGAGCAACAAGATATGACAACGACAGACTAAAGGAGCCCGTAGTACGCCAAAACTTAGAGACCATATTATTCAAGGGACAGAAGCAATTAGCAGCGCCATGCCACCGAACATTAACGAGTGCTGGAATGTAGTGAAAAATATGCTCATTACCAGAGCAAAAATGAGTCCATCTTAAATATCCAGTCTGCCATTTCGTTCTACGCCAAAAGTAAAATCCTAAGACTCCCTTTGAACTCATCAATAATTCACATCGGTATTGCAGGACAACAGGTCGAGAGAGTAGAAAACTTCCGGTACCGAATTAGACGTCTGTAGCCACATATCTAAAGCTGCATTCAGTATGTTACCTAAAATATGGAGAACCAGTGCAATCAGGTTAAACACAAAACTGCGACTATTCCCCTCTAATGTGGAATCGGTACCATTACCGCAGTGCCTGGAAAGTGGCCTTCAAAGTCACGAAAAAGGCTGCAAACTTTTGTTAATCGCTGTCTAAAATCAAATCGTATCTCAAACGAAGTACTTTATGAGAGAACGGACCAGGAACGTATAGATGTGATTATACAAACGCGAAACTGGCAGTGGATTGACCACACCCATACAAAAGGACCAGAATTGTATTTTTTGACAAGCCGCTAACACAACAAGGGCGAATACAGGGAGGACCCGTATGAAGTGGTGTAGAACAGTCGGAAAGAAATCTCGGCAAATGGGAAAGAACTGGTTGGAGCTGAAACACATCGCCATGAATCGAACATGATGGCGCAGAGGTATGGTTAATGCCCTAAGACCCATAAGGGGACATAGAATTTAACTAAATAGTCAAAATTCTAAAATATTTCATGAAATGTAAGGCCTAGAGAACTGAAATTGAATTGCATCAATACTTTAAAAATAGGAAACGGAAATACTTCAGTGCTCACCAAGTAGAGTTTCGTAGTACGCAAGAGACTTCGGATATTTTCCCTGACGCTCTTCACGTAAATGTAGGGTCCTTCAAAGGAAGCGGAAACCTGTAACCATTTTATAAAAGCGGTCATACATACAAGTACGCACAAAGTAGGTAGACAGGTAGACCAGATATTTCACTATATAAGGTGGAATTGTTGGATTCTGGGGTGCTGAGCCTTATTACAAATTTGTTCGCACATTCCTAGGAGAACACAGACGTGCTCTGCAGAGTTGTAATTTGTATCGACTTGATACAGTGACAGTGCTGTCAAGTAGGGAAATAGGGTCCTAGGGCCTCTACTACGCCTACACGCCATCGTGTACGGTTTCTGGCAATGTGTCTGAGTCCTCCAAACTTTTCCCTAACTGCCGTGCCTCCTTCTCGAATGTTCTGCGCCATGTTCTCCTCGGACCGCCAGGTCTTCTGCCATCCTGAGTTAGAGGGTTCCATTGCATAGTTCGCTATGGAACTGTCACCCTTTCGGAACGTGTGACCAATCCACTGCCACTTCCGCCGTTGGATAGTTGTGCCTATTGGTTCCTTACCCGTTCTCTCGTAAAGGTGTTCGTTAGAGATACGATTGGGCCAGAAAATCCTTAAGATATTGCGCAGGCACCTATTAACGAATAAAAGAATGGTGTTAATAGTGGTCACTCTCCACGTGCTGCAACCATGTAATAGCACGGATTCAACGTTGGAGCGAAACTGTCTTATTTTGGTGTTCAAACTGATTGCATTGCTTCGCCATATCTTGGACAACAACCCGAACGCGGACTTTGCTTTGGCGATCCTGTTGGCTATATTCAGTTCGGTTCCACCATCGGTCGAGACAATACTTCCAAGATACTGGAAATCCTCTACTCTCTCTACCGGTTGTCCAGCAATGCATATTTGAGCCGATGAGTTTGTTCCACGGCTGATAAATTTAGTTTTTGCGGTATTAATTTTCGTATTAATTCCATCTCTTGAGCTGGTCCTCATCCGAAATGAATAACGAGCCGTCTGGGTGTTGGCTGGAGCTGCGATCACCTGTCAGCTCTTTCGTGATTCTGTAGACGGTCCTGCTATCGCACTTCCGTGCAGATTTTTTCTGCTTCTGTAACCAGCGCGTTGATGTTGTTGCATCTGTCACGCCGCACGCTACGCTGAACTTCTCCCATCTTCATGCGATATAGGAACTCTAGCTCACTTCTCCCTGCTGCTGGAGTAGCTTCAATGCGAGCTTTCAGCTGTTTTCTTTCGTCAGTCCGTCTCCAGATATCCTCGGAAAGCCACGCCCTATGTGTTCCCTGCGGTCGACCGACAATTCTTTCAGCACCAGATGTAAAAACATTTTTCACAGCACACCAATGGTCTTGGATGGTTGCGGGCAATGAGCGGCTGATTGCTTTCACACCGTGCGAAAAGTGCACCCTTAATTGTTGGCGCTAGGAGGGATCACTAAGTCTATTGATGTTGAACCTGGGCATTCTTGTGCTGTCGTGGGATCTTCGAACTGCAGCAGTGCGTAGTTGGAGAGTAGCTATCATAAGATGGTGATCACGTACTATCCCCACATCTGCCCCTCGTCTGTTTCGGACGTCCAGGAGACTACTTCTAAAGCGGCGGCTGACGGCAAAATGGTCAATTTGGTTGGAGGTTGCTTGCCTGTCATTGGAAACCCAGCTGACTTTGTGGCAGGTCTTATGCTCTAACATGGTGCCACCTATCACAAGGTAGTAGGCATTGCAGAAATCCACAAACCTTTCGCCGTTGTCATTGCGGTTGCCTAGTCCATGCTTCCCGATTACATGTTTGAGCCCTTCGTTATCGTTGCCTACCTTGGCATTCAAATCCCCCATCACTATGACAATGTCTGCATTTAGTGTTGTGTTGAAGACGGCACTTAGAAGATTGTAGAAGCTCTCCTTTTCGTCCTCAGACGAACTATTCGTTGGGGCGTAACGCTGTATGATGGTGACGCGTCGTACTCTAGTCCGGAATCTGGCCGTCATAATCCTATCACCATGAGGCTGCCAGGAAATTAGGCCCTTGCGTGCTGTTATTGTTAACAGAAGCTCGACTCCATATTCCCGCGGACCTCCGGATGGTCTTCCAGAATAGAGTAGTACAGTGTTACGCGTTGGGGACTGGTACTCGCCCGCTTCTAACCATCTTATTTCACTTACCCCCAAAATGTCTAGTTTATATCGCATGCATGCTTTTTCCAATTGGAGGAATCTGGCATTGTAAGGACCTTCACTTTCTGAGTCGAGGAACGTGTTTACATTCCAGAAACCTATCTTTGTTCGGGTACAATAGCACTCGGTACTTAACACATACATAGTTTGAATATTGGGCTCATTTGCTTTTTGGTACAAGTTTCTTCTTCCAATGTGCCTATAATTTATAGATATATATATATTTGTGTGTACATATAGAAATACATTATTTTATGGGGTCTATCTCTGTAATGTATCTTATATGGGACGCGGTATAAAACAAATTATGCTTACATATAAATTTCGGTCCATATTCCCCAAAGTACAATAACAAAAATTAAACACTGTTTAAAATGTAACATGCTTATGTTATGCATATTCTATCCAACTCTAAATTTCATATATCGTAGCACAAATTTAGATGTATCTCTATTTAAAAATTTTTTAGGAATATGTGTTGCATTTGTATGTTAATGACAACATGCTTGGAGGCATTCACACTTCTGGTGCAAGCTCACATGACACTTAGACCTAAATTTAATGGAATTAATATTCACAGTCAAAAGCGCACATTCCAGAGTCACTTTGAAAAGCGATTAGGAGAGCTGAATAATGAAATAAATATTTAATATTGATATATTATTGAAGTATGTATTTATTTGCAGTTGAATTGAAATTTCATTGAAACTCAACTGTTTATTAATTGGCAAAATAATTATTATCATAGCAGATTGTTAATACTGACCACCAGCTTGATACTTTTGAAACGGAAAGGTTCGATATATCGGACTTACATAATATAAAATCGATATTATTTCTCTATCTAGCTATCAAAAATTCTCTCTATAACTGCCAAGATATTTTCCATTAACACATTTTCAGTAAGTATCCTTTAACGTCATAATTCTTAGACCACATGTTCGACTTGTCTTGTTAAATGCATTTAATAATAAATGAACAGAAAATTATGACATACAAAAAGTTTCCAGTAGTCCCCACGACCACCTAATGAACCGAACATAATTGAAAGACATACTTTAGCCTAATGTTGGAAATAAAACACAAAGTTTTCTTCCTTTGGAGGCACTCACGTTGACACACACACATGAAATGTATCATTTACGTACTCAAATTGCCGAAATAGGAAAAGTTTCCGAATTCAAATCCCCAATGAGCACTACAAGGCCATGTAATATCAATTGGAATGCTACAACTTATTGCTAGGTAATAACTTTTGTGTGTAGAAACCATAGCCATAGTAATTTAGTTCCGAAGTATAACAATACAATTAAAAAGGGTTTTATTGTATTTCTATGGAGCTAAGAGAATTGGGACCTAATTTGGGGGTACGTGTTTTTGTGCGGTCAAATTGGTAAGAAAAAGCAGACAGTCTTGTAAGGGATTACTTCTAAGTAGGTACGTACTCCCTGTGTCTGTTTGGAAGAAAACTTATGATAAATTTATCAACCAAGGAGTGATCAAAATGTTTTCAAGGTTGTCAATTTGAAATTATTGTTAATAGAATATTTGGTTTTTGAAACAGTGACTGGATTGGACTTTACATTTCTATCAACCGATAATATTAAAAGGTCTTCATAGGTGCTATTTCCCCTACCCCTTTGCAAAACGAAAAACAAGGAATCATAACATACTTACCTGCCGGTAATAACTAGTATCCTTGCGCTGAGTTTATACCAAGTCCTTGGAGAAGGACAAGGGCAACGTTCATTCCAAATCCTTTTAATCTATCAGCCTGACATTATGTTGGATAGTTATTCAGAACGAAAGTACTAACTTCTTCAAAATATGAAGCTGAAATCTTTAATTCTTCTCTTATGTTCTCAAGCGCTCATTTTTATTCTTTTACTACCTTACAGCCTGTTGAAAAATCAGCCATACAAAACACTACAATATATCACATTTATTTAATAGCTTTCACTTTATGTTTTATATCCAGTCAAAAATATATCAAGAAATATAAGACCTAAAGACCTGAAATTATAGAGAGGTACATCCCTCTACAAATAGGGGCATCATTTCTTTAAAAACAAGAAACTAGAAAACTTAAACACTATCGGATATTCCCTCTCGCGCTTTTTACGTAAAAGTAGGTTTCTTGATATTACTCATAAGGAACGGTCATTCCAGGGGACAGAGACTCCGCGGGAGGAGAAATATCAAATGTTTAGTACATCCATGCATTTGTGCAATACAATATGTTGACAACATTTTAGCACCCTAAGCGTTTCGGTTAATTTTGGCTGGCCATCGTACATCGGATACTAAATATTTGACAATTATAAAATAGTTTGAAGTTTGATGATTTCAATTTTGTTGCTTGATTTATACTGATCAATGACAACTGTAAGCTGAGTTGAGCATTATTATTGTTTCATTATTTTTACTACGAATAAGTTTACCAGGGTCCCCCCTCCTCCAATGGAAAGTATAGGTTTGATATCTCTTTACTTATGGATATCTGATTGGGTTTATTGTCACCTTACATCGTGCTTCACAAGTCAGTGTTACCTATAACGCAAGCCAATGTTACGTGTAACACTGATTAACCTGGCATTGAATTCACCACTCATCGACCTTTCAACTCAACTACCTACCAAATGCACGACTTGGGAAGAACACTAGTGGCAACTGTCAGGTGTGGCAATCATCGTTGTCTTTGGTTTAATAAAATTGTATTGCTTTTTTAATCTCAATAAATTGAATTAATCCCTTGTGTTCTTGCGAAAATATTTTTGTATTTAAGGTGACGGACTAGCACTCTCTCTATTAAATAAAACAAAAAAAAAAAAATTGGAGCAACAGCTCTTTAAGTACCTGGGCCTAGCTTCTCGCAACCACTTGTGCGCGCAAACGAATGGAAGGGACCTACAGTTTAGTACCGTATCCGAAGGGCGATTTGTTTTGAGAAGCTTTCTCTTGACAGAAATACCGTCGAATGTTTCTCAAACGTTCGCGAGAGGTGGGACCGTAGAAATACTTTTTGATCTTTTCTATGATTCGAACTTGGAACCTCACGCGCAGTGATCCGACACACTAACCACTTGCGCTACGGCGCCCACACTATTCTCGTTTTGTAATTTTAATAAAATAATTGAGATATTTATATGATGGTTATTTAATACATAGATACCGAGTTACTGCTTAAAATACTGTACGTTTAATTTAATGAAGAATACTGCACGACAATGTCTTACACAAGATAAAAATATGGAATTAATTGATATTACCCTTGCAATAAACGTAAAATACAGAGAAAACCGCCTTTTCTCTAACCACGGTATGTGAAGCTTGGTATCGTACAGCTGCCTACGATTTGAGGGCGATTACTGATCCATTGGTTGTAGGCGTTTGTATTGGTAAATGCACTGTGTGAAACCTCTCACTCATGTACTCTCACAAAAGCGATATTGAAATTTTCATCCTAACCCCAATATTTATTGTCCTTTACTTATAGGCGTATTTTGAAAAAAAAATAAAATAAATTTCTTAAAACTGTCTAAATGCCAAGAATTGTAAATTATTTATTTATTTTTTGTCTACTTTTGATTAAATTTTTAAAATATTTTCAAATATTTACATAAATTTCATGCGAATTCCACAGCCGGATCAGTAGAAATGTAGAGAAGTGGTAGGATTATGATCCTTTGTTTTCAGATTATAACCTCGGCACAATAGGAAGAAGATTTACCTAAATTTCAAATCTGACATTAGCAAACAAGAAACTTAAGTTTATATGCAAGTAGTTACATACATGCGGCCCAGTCGTATACTTTGTTTTAAGATTGTCTCACGGATAAATAATTAAGATTGATCTCATAAAGTATAATATATCTCTTCTCATCTCTATCTAAAGGGTGGGGGTGGCAGTGGTGTAGTGGTAACATCGTCAATTGCCACGCTAATGGTTCATGGTTCAAATCCTGATGTCAGCAAGCATTTATTTATTTCTCATGAAATATATAAAGTCAATACGATAATTTGCAAAAGCTTCGGTGAACACTACTGCGAAGGCATAACACTGGCAGTAGCTTGGTCATGTGGCTGGAAAAATGGTTCGTTCTGTTGATGACGATTTGCCCTTAGCATCGGTTATCGGGAAAATGTACTGTGAATCAGAAGCAAAGACAATAATAACCAAAATCTTCCCAATTATCTGGACGCCACCTCCGGAGAATAGCTGAAGCATAAACAACTGAGCTTCAGGAACCACTACACCAAAAAATCTCTCTCTCTCTCTATCCATTCTTTCCAACGCCCGCACTGTGTGTAAACATGTTAAAGGTATTCATAACCCTTTGAGTGTGCGGAAATTATAAAAAAAGGGTCATCCAACAAGAGGTGTCATTTTAAATCAATAGAAAATCGCAACATTTTAATGAAAAGCGGTGATATTTTTATTTAAATCTAAAGTACAAGCTCTGAAGTTAGTAATGGAATACAATATATGCCAAATATCCACCTCGGCTCTGCCTACAAATAGTCATTCTATTGACGAAATTCTTCATCACGGTTGCGCATAATTGCTGCTGTATTTCGCGAATAGTAGCTCTGATTTTAGTGCATGAATCATTGGATGAGCATTGGCGTAGACTTTGTCTTTAACAAAGCCCCAAAGAAACAAATCTAATGGTGTGAAATCGCACAATCTCGGCGGGCAATTGACGTCTCCATTTCGAGAAATCACACGTGCAGGAAAATTATCATGCAATATAGCCATTGTTTCACCATCTGTATAGCATGTGGCACCGTCCTGCTGAAAATAAACGTCGTCAGCGTCCATAGCATAAATTTCAGACAAAAAAGTCAATTAACGTCTTTCAGTAACGCAATCCATTTATTGAAACGATCGCACCAGCATCATTTTCAAAAAAATAGGTATGACCCAATGACACCGCCAACACAACAACTGCACCAAACTGTCAGTTGTTGTGGATGGAGAAGTTGTTTCACTATTTCTCTTGGGTTTTCGGAGCCCCAGATGCGAACGGTTTTGATCTTGTTCATTCATTTCCAGAACACAATCAGCGAAAGTACGGCGTTGTACGTAGTCTGCTGGCCTCAATTCCCTCGTCAACTGGACCTTATAAGCATGTAGGCCAAGATCTTTACGCAAAATGCGATGCAAAGTGGTTGTGGATAGGCCGAGTTTCTATGATCGACTCGAAATGGATACACCTGGGTTTTCAGTCACACTCTCAGCTACGGCGGCAATATTTTCAGCCTACTTTGCCTTACAATTGCCTTCTGAACACATTTATGTACACATACAATATGACTAAGACTAAGAGCTGGTGAAATTTGTTCATGATTATTTCGTCAAGAAAATGTTGCTTATTTTTTGGTTGTCGTGTTCGGATACATCACGGATGTGAAATTCTGGCGGACCTGGACCGGGCGCTTTAGGGGCTACAGGGCCTCAAAGTTGTAAGAAATCTTGAAAAGAAAACTTACAGCGTCAACTTTGAGTTCTTGTTTGCTGAATCGCCATTAAAAATCATATCGTGTAGTGAAATTGCCAGAGCGATTGGGCGGTCGCAAACTCCTGCCAGAGTGCCCGAAACATGTAACAGAAAATCCAATTTTTAAGCTATTTCGTCCACACTCAAATTTTGGTACATCATCTAGTATATACTGGTGAGTCTAGAACTGAAATGCCAGAGCAAAATTCCGGTCGCAACACCTTGCCAGAGCGCGTAATGCAATGTATTTTGACTTATGGTGAAGACATTTTTTTTTTGTAAATTGCAGATTAAACAACTAATGATTTGACTTACTGAAAATAAAAACCAAAAAAAACCCCGTCTTATGCCACTTTAGGTGTAGAAACATCATGAACAGAAAAAGTATTTGGTTCATTTCGGAATGTTGGGCTTTAAAAACAAATATTTCCGAAAGTATAAATGCTAGGACTAAACTTGATACACGGTCTTAAAGATCTTTAAATAATCTTTCAGAATTAGTTGAAATATTTTTAATCCTTTACATATTTTTGAAGATATGCAACAATTCCTTATACAAACCATTGAAAAGGCCCCTCACGCACAATGGCTTTTGACGCGCTCTGGCAAGGTGTTGCGATCGGAATTTTGCTCTGGCATTTTAGTTCTAGATTCACCAGTATATACTAGATGATGTACCAAAATTTGAGTGTGAACGAAATAACTTAAAAATTTGAGTTTCTCTTACATGTTTCGGGCACTCTGGCAGGGGTTTGCGACTGCCCAATCGCTCTGGCAATTTCACTACACGATTCATTCATTTCATTCATTTTCATTGGCCCGCTAATCCTTCATGAGGGTCGCGGGGGTAGGATTCTCAGGTGGACTCTCCATCCTTTTCGATCCTCCGCCATTGACTCCAATTCATCAGGGGGAATCCCTAAGCGGCTCCAGGAGAGATGTCGGACTTGATCCAACCATCTATTTCTAGGCCTTCCGCGGAGTCGCCTACCTGATGGCACGGCAACCATGGCGCGTCTTGGAAACCGGCCTGGGGGCATACGCACTACGTGACCAAACCATCGAAGCATAGATCGTTCCGTTCGGAGAAGTAGCTGCTCAACGTTGAGCGCCTCGCGTACTCTGGTGTTGCGCACTCGATCCCTACGAGTTATTCCGATAACACCGCGAAGGAACCTTGTATCCGCGATCTTATTCTTTCGGTCACCACCCAAATTTCATGACCATACATATGATTCATGATTCACTACACGATATGATTTTTAATTGCGATTGATCAAACAAGGACTCAAAGTTGACGCTATAATTTTTTTTTTCAAGATTTTTTACAACTTTGAGGCCCCGTAGCCCCTAAAGCGCCCGGCCCAGGTCCGCCAGAATTTCACATCCGTGATATATCCGAACACGACAACCAAAAAATAAGAAACATTTTGTTGACTAATTAATCATGGAAAAATTTCACCAGCTCCCCGACTATCATTACACAGGCCAACGATGAAAAAACTTTTTCAATAATTTTACCTAATTTCTGTGTTGTTTGGTGTTCTGATTCCGAAAATATTAATAAAAGGGTCGTATCACCCAACAATTTCTCACATTTTAATATTTAACAAAGAATCTTATTATTCAAAATGAGAAAAAAAAAATATTCTATAACATTCAAATGTTATTAGGTTGGCAATAAAATCAATTGTTATTAGGTTGGTAGTTCTGATAAATGGCACAGCTGTTTGTTTTCTTCCAGTTAATATAACCTCGCATTCCAGTGTTTAGCCTATGTGCTTTTAATTCACACTCTAAGTATGGCTAATCGTTGTTGTAAAAACTCTTCTAACAATTTTTGTTGGTTGAGGTCCCCCTCCACTTGTTTGCGCCACCTACCGAGAGGTCGTCCATCCGGGGTGGATTCGAAAACTTTCTTAGCGGGAACGTTGGGCTCTATCCGCTCTAAATGACCCAGCCATCTTAGTCGCTGTATGTGAACTCTTCTGGCTAAGTCGATGTCCTTGTACAGGCCGTATACCTCGGCATTGTACCTTCTTCTCCACTCACCGTCTATGCAGACGGGACCAAAGATCGCTCGAAGAACTTTTCTCTCGAAATAACCAAGGGCATCCTCATACGGTTTTGTCAAAGCCCATGCCTCAGCGCCATACAGCAGGACTGGGATGATTAAAGTCTTATAAGGAGTTACTTAGTAGTTCGAGACAGGGCTTTGCTACTCAATTGCCGTTTTAGATCATAGAAACAACGATTGGCAAGAGTAATTCTTCGTGCGATCTCCCTACTGATGTCATTTGTGGAGTTCCACGTAGAGCCTAGGTAGACAAAATCCTTTACTACCTCAAAATTATATCTGTTTATTGTGGCGTTCTGTCCAAGTCGCCGATGTTGGGTGTCCTTTTTTGTAGACAGAATATATCTTGTTTTGCTTTCATTGACCGCTAGACCCATCTTTGCTGCCTCGAACTCAATACTCGTAATTGCCCCATTGACTGCCCGCTGAGTTCTTCCGATTATGTCAATGTCATCGGCATAAGCGAGTAGTTGTACAGACTTGAAGAAGATTGTACCTCCGGGGTTGGCTTGTGAGTTTCGTACAATTCTCTCAAGTACTATATTAAAGAGATCGCATGATAGCGCGTCACCTTGTCTAAGACCTTTCCTGACATCGAATGGTTCAGTGATGTTCTTGCCGACTTTAATGGAACAGCGAGAGTTCTCCATCGTCATTCTGCACAACGGAGGAGCTTGGCAGGGATGTCAAGACTAGACATGGCTCTGTATAACTCGTCTCTATAAACGCTGTCATAGGCAACTGTGAAATCGATAAAGAGGTGGTGCGTATCGATTTTATATTCATGAATTTTTTTCCAAGATCTGCCGTAGTCTGAATATTTGGTCAATGGTGGACTTTCCCGACCTGAAACCGCACTGATAAGGACATATCAGGTTGTTGACGATCGGTTTTAGGCGTTCACATAATACGGCAGACAGGATCTTATATGCGATGTTGAGGAGACTTATATCTCTGTAATTGGCGCAGTTCAGAGGGTCTCCTTTCTTCAGGATCGGGCAAACGATGCTGAGGTTCCATTCATCGGGCATACTTTCGTCCGACCAGATTTTACAGATCCTCCTTATCAACTTATCTCCTCCTGCCTTGAAAAGTTTAGCGGCAAGGCCGTCGGCTACAGCAGCTTTGTTGGATTTGAGTTTAGATATCGCTATCCTCACTGCATTCTGATCGGGTTGACGGGAATCTTGACTGCCATCATCACTGTTGAATGGCTCATTCTGCCTGACAGCAGAATATTGGTCATCATCGCCGTTTAACAGTCTGCAGAAGTGATCCTTCCATATCCTCAGCACCGACTACGATTCTACTACTATGTTGCCATTTTCGTCCCTGCAGGCTTCTGTTCTGGCTTTGAAACCCTGGCATGTTCTTTTTACCCTTTGGTAAAATTTTCGAGCATTATTCCTGCAATAAAGTCTCCCAATCTCTGTCCTGTAATTACACGTATAATAGAGCCAATATGCAGTCGATTGAGAGATCAATTTCTTAGAGCTTTTCAGATCCAACTTGTGCCAAATCTGCTTAGTCGCTAGGCATGTTGTACCACTTGTCCACCTAAGATTTGTTCTTTCGATTGCATTTAGCTTGAATTTAAATTTACAAGTAGCGATTGGTATATCTAGATTATCCTTATCTGGAAGGATGGGTACAGTTGTTCCTATTGTGGCAACTTCATCAGCCTTACAATTCCCCGGAATATCCCTATGTCCCGGCACCCAACAAAGATGAATATTAAACTGCTCCGACATCACCGTAAGAGATGAATGGCAATCTAGGGCTAATACTGAATTTATAGAGATCGATTCCAAGGATTTGATTACAGCTTGGCTATCTGAAAAGATGCGTATGTTCTTGGCGGATATCACGTTTTTCTTTAGCCAGGATAAGACCTTCTTAATCGCCATTATTTACGCCTGGAACACGCTACAAAAATCTGGTAGACGGAAGGAGAGCTTAAGATTAAGCCTGTCAGATAAAATACCTCCACCAACTCCGTCTTTCGTTTTTGAGCCGTCAGTATAGAAGTGGATCGAGTCATCTTCTATGAAAGCCTCTTCATTTCAGAGTGATCTGGAAGGGATGGTGACAAGAAAGTTCTTGTCAAAATTGAGACGTGCGATGGTGTAGTCCGTGTTTTCGGGAGAGACTGTGAATTTATTCAGAATGGAGGCGTGGTCAAACTCTTTCCTTGAACACTGTTGGGTAGTTTCAAGGCAATCGGCTGCATTTGCTGTCATTTGCTTGCTAAATATGGTATATCAAGGGGTAACAGATGAAACATAATATCCAGTGCCGCAGAGGGAGTTGTACGTAGTGCTCCGCTTATGCACAGACAAGCTCTACGCTGGACCTTGCTTAGATAGTCGCGATTTATAGCTATTTGTAAGGCTGTCCTCCAAACAATCACGCCGTATGTGAGTATCGGTTTAATGACCGAGATGTATAGCCAATATGTTATTCGAGGCTGTAAACCACATTTATTTCCAATAGCTTTTTTACGAGAGAAAAGTGTTACTGTAGCTTTCTTGACTCTTTCTTGAATGTTAAGTTTCCAGCTTAGTTTCATATCCAGGATAAGACCCAAATATTTCGCTTTATCAGAGAAAGTTAAGCTGATACCATTAAGAAAGGGAGGATCGATGAATTTTATTTTATATATCTTTGAGAAGAGTACCAGTTCAGTTTTATGTGGGTTTACAATTAACAATTCGAAAAAGTTTTTTTTTATTTATAAGCAAATACATAACTATATAAGTCTCAGGAAAATGATGTACTCGTATCTCATTACGTAATACCCATTTCCAAATAACAATGACTTTATCTTACCTTGAGTCTCTTGGTAGTAGGCAAAGGTGTACCAGACACCTCAATTTAAAGAAAACTATATACCATATACCAAAAACGTTGATCTCGTAAATCACATGTGCTATATTTAGCATTTCTAGTTAAATGTTTGACACGAACTACAAATTTTGACGAATCATAAAATAAGAACATATATGAATAATGTATCTATATCTAAAAATAAGTGAATGACATGTGTTGATTGTTTTGTTACTATCCCATTTGTGAACTAATAAAACAACTAAAATGGCGTGGGACTCGAATCATGTCAGTCAGTTTGGCAACACAAAAGATACCGACCTGTTTGGTAATTATTCAAATTCCCTGAGCAATAAATTCGTTCACAGATGTAAATCAAATAAAATGTACAACACAAGGAATAGTTAATAAATATAGCTGTCATCGGTTGTGTTTACAAGGTGTTGAAGTTTTGATTCCTTACGGTGTTGGATTGAAGGATAATTAAGAAGACACCCAAAATTTTCATTTATATCATTTGTTATTCGAGTCATTTGCTTTAAAATGTATTCATCTTGCGAGACTTTATAAGTTTATAATTGAATTAGATCTCTTAACCTCCTTCGTTTATATATAAGTGCCTTCATAAAAATGTATCCTAAGTATGATACCCTTGAAAGTAGCTTCCTCCAATTTCGCAGGTTTTCCATTCTTAGCAGCTATCCCATCCTTCGTTTTCGGTCGGCGCTTAGGTACTCTTGGAGTACGAATTCAAGCAACCCTAGATTTTAAGAGCGCAATTCCCAAGTACTATAACTTGATTAATTCTAAAGGATTTCTAAAGTGCTTTTTGATATCATAAAATATACATTAGCTTTGAATTTATACTCCTTGGGCGATATAAAAAAAAAACAGCATCTATTAGCTGCCTTTATTATGTTGTAAAATTTATGTGTATACTGAGTTTGGAAGTTCTTTCTTCCTTTTCGAAAATAGACACAGCAGAGGAAAGACAAAAACGAATATCTTTGCATGTCTCATTTAAAAATCACAGATAGGTATTATAGCGTGTTTACATTGTATCATATAGCTAGGCTCTATTAATTTTAATAGACAACTTGTGTTGAAGAATTTGTGGATGCATAATACACGAGGTGGTATAATAGAACATGTTAATAAAATTTTTGTTACGTATAATATAATGAAATCAGGTCAACGTCTTGAAAGTGGATCCATTGATTTTGATTGATACATTTTATAACATCAGTCAAACATGTGTACACTCCACCGTAGTATCTGTCTGCAGTATGGCGACGAGATCACACAACATTTTAATTTGGAATAAATCTTTGCATGGCTACCAGACAAGTGCGGACTCCACGGAATGATCAGGCACAACTAGCCGGTTACAGGATACTGTTGTACATTGCAATGAACGGTAAAACATTTAACCACTGAAAAGCTAGAAACTACAGAGAGTTAAGATAGACTAACTGTAGTATTTTCCTAGCATTCTTCACAACCACAAACGCTAACAGTGAATCCACTGAGGGACGTTTTAGTTACGAATGAGAAAGTTTCAATGCAAAATAGTTATCGAGTCTGAAGAAAATCTTGGGTTAGTCAGTGAGTAGAAGGAAACAACTGGTGTGTTTTCGTGAGAACTATGCAAAGCAAAGTGAAAGATTCTCCACAAAACGATTCTAAGTCATCTGGTTAAAAGCTTTTTTTATTGTTTGAAGATTGGTGATTGAATTGAAATTGAAGTAAAAAGTATGAAAAAGTTGTGCTTAAATGTATGAAATACTACTGAATCATTCCAGTTGAATGAAAAAGCTTCTCTCAGGGAAAAAGCTCTTCCCATCCATCCCAACTCATTTTCGACTGAGAAAAAAAGTTAAAGTGGTTCCAAGTCACGTTGTGTTGTTGTACTCCGTATTAAATCTTACTTCACTGAGAAGCGACGTTTCATCAAAACGCACCAAATGTCTCTATTAGAAATGTGAAAAAGGAAAAATCTGCTGGTTCATATTTTTTTTTTTGCCGAGCAGGTGAAAAATCTTCCAAAGTTACAAGTTACAAGTTAACTTTATTGAGGCAAAATAAATCAGCATATTATAACAATACATTCTTATTCAAAATTTTGGCCGACTTAATGATATGTCTGACTTGAGCAAAAATAAAAGAATATTTAAGAAAGATATTAATCAACAATTCATTACAATATTATTTATACTCATCATTAATTTGAGTACGCTTGCTCCCGGCGTACAATCACTACTATGCTCATTGTTGGCAATCTTAACTTAATGACTAAAACTAAAATATAAAATTAAAACTAAAACCTAACCTAAACTATCTACAACTAAAGGTAATTATTTATCTTGTAAGATATCAAGAATATATAGTGTGTAGGGCCTACATACATACATTGATTGCAGAAACTTTAAAAATCCTTAATGGTTTATATAAATTACTATACCACCATAAAGAGATCCAAAGCTTTCTGCGTTAAAACAAAGGGTTATGTTGGGAATCATTTTAATTATTTTCTAAATGTTATTTTTAATCAACATCATGGTAGGGTAGGGTGAGATTTTTACTCACTAAAAAAACACCTCCCTTCAAAATTAATACTGCAACTAAGCCAGTGCTTATCCAGTAGTTTTATTTTCGCTTACGAGAACCGTGATTATAGAAAAAGATGTTCGTATGTGATTAAAAATAAATCTAGCACTTTAGACAGGTTAAATTCCAATGAAAGTTCCTGCCTTTTTCACGACCGGCATACGCGAGGTCAAAAGGTTGTTTCCTTTGAAGACGACGAATTGAATTGTTCGCGTCAAGTAGTTGAATGACCGTGAACACGATCTTTGTGTTTACACGCAAATTTTGTTATCTCTTCGACGACGCTGGGAATTTACTAGATCCCGATGAATATCTTCGTTACGTACATACCGCGGTGCGTTAACGATCGTTCTAAGAACCACTGAAACCGCCGACGCTATCAAAAAGGATGGGTGCGTCGCTTGAAGTGCTTTACTTTCGCAAAAACTTGAAGGTTCCCGTGGAATACTGGGATGTAGCAGTAACTATCATTCTTTTACAGAACTAGTCTACATCCGCTCAGCAGTTAAGTTAAAAAAAATTACAGTTATAAAGTATTTGATTTCTATGAAAGAGCTTTCGATACTTTTGGAAACCAGGTTTCGCACTTTAGAAGTAGTAGTTCAGCTGTCCTTGAAAAATTGTATCTGATTGTGGGAAATGGAGAATAAGGACAAGCGTGCTAAGGTTACTTAAATACGTTAATTCTTCACCTCATATATGTACATACTCTTACACTGGGTAAACCATTTCCGGTTATAAACTCAACAACTTATTTATTTCATCAATAATTCAATTTCCGGGAAACAATTTTTCTTTTGCGCGGCAACTTTGCCTGGTCACGTTTTTTCGTCTTAACCCTCTTCTTTTTTACATCTTTTTCTTCAGCCCGATAATGTCACTTTGATAGTCGTAATTCCGTATCGAGGCTTTAGATGCGACTCAAATCGTTACAATACTATTCATTTAGGATTCGCTCGTCGCAGTTAGATGGTGTTATAGAATTTGCCATTATTGTCTACACGCAAAGCCGGAAAAGGTTTGCTCACAACTAAACTGATTTTTAGTACGATAGCAATTAAAACTAAGTTCCGATTATTTGCCGAAGCAAGTTATTGATTACACATGCTAAAGCAATTAATTGTCTTACGACAAGTAAATGTTTTTTGTATTTGGCTTTAATTTGATTTCGAAAAGGCGTTTGTATCAACAAAGCGTTCCCTTAAAATGAGTATGATTCTACATACTGTAGAGTATGGGTATAATTATTTCAATTTGATCACCCGTAGCTGTCTATGTATGTATGTGGTTTTCGTTTAAGAGTACGAGTATTTCATTCGAATCTCAAATTGTTTCATTTACACACCTAGCTTAAGAGACACTTAATGATTTTTTTATAAAATTTGTGTAATACTAGTAAGGTGTGCAGTAATGTCATTTAAATCATTACTTAATTTAATTAGGGAACCTACCACTCAATAACCGAACACATTATACGACTGCAGTATCCCACCCACACGGACACTATCTCTTGCATAAGATACATTATGAGACATCAGTTTTCTTTGCTCTTTGTACAGAGCGTCCCCAAAAGTTCACCTCTTTTAAATGTCACACACATATTTACTCGTATATCCGTAAGTTGTACCAGAGGAATAATAGAAATGAACCTAACAGAGCATATATGAACATATTTACAAATCAGTGTTCACAGCCGAGACACGATGCCGAAATCTCAATTGTCAAATTATGTTTGCCTTATTAAAATAGTATAGAATGTTTTTTTTTTTTTTTTAGATATTAACTGAATTGCCCCCTTAACTACGCCAAAAAAAAAAAAAATAAAAGACGTACACATGTACATGTATGGGTAATTTATATTTATTGTACATTTTTTTAAATTGTTGTTTTATATTCATATAGCTTTACCTATTTACTCTTAAAAGAATGTTATTATCTAATTAAAATAGAAACCAATAAAAAGTATTTCTATGATTGTAGTTGCACCTATGAGGCGAGGCTTTTATTTTCGTAATGAAAAATTACCTCTCTCACACCATCAACGGAGCTGAGGATGAAGAGTGCAGAGCACAAAATATGTGGGATTCCTTACAGCGAACTTGCTTAAAGAAGGCCAAATCACTGCTAGGAGCTTCAAAAGAGCACCATCAACACGCCAAAGAAACATGGTGGTGGAGTGATGGAGCTAAGAAAGTGATAAATGAGAAGAAAGCGGCTTTCAAAGCTTGGTCAAAGTGCCCCTCTAATAATAATGACGAAAAAGTTCGCCTCGAAATGGAATACAGATGTTCCAAGAAAAAAGTGAAGAAAAAGTGCGCCCAACTTCAAGCAGAGAGTACGAAGGGGCTGTATCGGGAGCTGGAGAAAATATCTTCCCCGGTTGCTAATGCAAACCAGGC
This sequence comes from Brachypalpus laphriformis, assembly GCA_945910035.1. Classification (NCBI taxonomy): domain Eukaryota; kingdom Metazoa; phylum Arthropoda; class Insecta; order Diptera; family Syrphidae; genus Brachypalpus; species Brachypalpus laphriformis. The sequence goes on from OX246754.1 coordinate 255,573,375, forward strand.
TTTCCAGGAGCTGCGAAGACACAATATGAACAAGAGCGCAACCATCTTCAAAATAGCCGCCCAAAAAGGAGGAATGCTCAGGAGATTCGTTCGCCAAAGTTAATTAATAATGCTCATGGCCAGTTTCTTGTGGATGACGGCAAAATTCTGCAGAGGTGGCGGCAGTATTGTAAAGAACTTTTAAATGAACAGTTTCCCCGGCTATACTTTCCAAGAGTCACCCCTAACTATGAAGAAATACCCGGCATTACGGTCGAAGAAGTTAGTGAGGCGGTCAAATACTCCAAAAAACGAAAAGCGGTTGGGCTAGATGAGATGCCCTCTGAGTTCTGGAAAAAGATGGGAGACATCGGGTTCAGATGGCTCAGAATTCTTATCTCCAAATTCGTGAGAGGTGATCCAATGCCGAATCAATGGAGGGAAAGTTACCTCCTCCCTGTATACAAAGGGAAGGGTGATACGCGTAACTGTGATAACTACCGTTCGATCAAGCTGATGTCACACACCATGAAGATCGTTGAGCGGGTATTAGGTGGCCGACTGCGAAAAATAATACGGTTATCTGATGATCAGTGCGGGTTTGTCTCGGGTAAATCAACCACAGATGCAATCCAAAGTATAAGGATCATAATGGAAAAACATCGTGATTCCTTAAGGGATTTGCATATTGTAATGGTTGACTTTGAAAAGGCATTCGACAGACAACCACGAGATCTGATATGGGTGGCGCTAAGACATCTAGGAGTTCCAGAAACCTATGTACAGATGATCATGGACATGTACGAAGGAGCAAAGACAAGAGTAAGATGCCCCGCTGGAGTAACCGAAGAGTTCCCAATCAAAGTCGGGGTGCGCCAGGGAAGCGTCTTAAGTCCTTTGCTCTTTATTACAGTCCTGGATTATCTGCTTGAAGGTAAAGTGATGGATCCCAAGGTACATCAGTTATTCTTTGGTGACGATGGAGTCATCATAAGTGAGGATGATGTGTGGGTGGACGCTCTGGAGGGAAATGGGTATGGTATTAGTTCAAAAAAAACAGAGTACTTGTGCTGCCCATTCTCTGACCCACTCAGGCCTATTCCAGACATTTATTTGAATGGAACAGTGCTTCCCAAGTGCGAAAAGTTGAAATATCTGGGATCTATGATCAATAGCAAAGCAACTTGTGATGACGACATCAATCATCGTGTAAGCGTAGGGTGGATGAAATGGCGAGAAAATGCCCCTATTTTCCGTGACAGAAAAATGCCACCTAAGTTGAAGGGAAGTCTCTACACCGCAGTTGTGCGTCCAGCGTTCACATACGGTTCACAGTGTTGGATGATGTACAAAACGTATGAGAGTAAATTAACGGCAGTTGATATGAATATGCTTCGCATGACAGCAGGAGTGACAAAGCTTGATCGAATAAGAAGTTCGAAGATCTGTGGAAGCTTTCACATCAAGGAAACCATCGTACAAAAAATAGAGTGCGACCGGCTCAGCTGGTATTGCCACTTCCAAAGAAGATATCATTTGAACTCCGTTAAAAAGTCAATATCAATGCACGTTCCAAAGACATCGCGATATAGGAAAGACAGGCCTATAAACGCCTGGATCAGACAAATGCGACATCGGCATTTCATTGGCCTCAGTAACCGAGTGATCCAAAATCGGCGGGCCTGCCGATATTTTCTGAGGTCAAATAGGCGAACCCCACAGGCGGATCAGTAGAAATGCGGTGAAGTGGGAGGGTTATGATCCCTTATTTTCGGCTCATAACCTCGCTGATAAAAGGAAGAAGAAGAAGAAGTAGTTGCACATATGAGCATATGCTCCATGACATGTAGATATAGTATACTTGTAAGTTAGTTTCAAGTTTATGTTTTGATTGACTAAGTATTTCATACATAAATTCATTACAAAAGTGTCTTATAGTCTAATTGGTTTGATTTTATGCCGTCAACCAGGATTTTTAATAGAATAGTTATCTTTTAAATGTCTTAAGAGTCGCCATTGATGATGCGTCTCCTATAGTGTATAGAACACTGCATATTTGTATAGAACATCCCAACTACAGTCTCCGTTCAAAATGCCTAGACTATTTCCCATTCCTAGCACATGCGACCTAAAGAATATTATGCGAAGCTCTCCGAGGAAAAGGGAATTTTGCAATGCAATGGAACACAGCTTCTCGTTCTCGTAGATTGCAGAGGTCACATAGAATTGGCAGTTGTGCTCGGTGTGGTATATAATTTAAACTTGCTAGTTCACCTGTCATTTTAAATATAATCTTTATTTTTTCAGTTGAGTTTCTGTTTGAGAAATACGTTTTATCTCGTATATGATACTTTAGTTTACTATAATACTTTCTATGCTGCTTCATTTACGTATGAATCGTAGAGGAGATTACCAGTTTTTTCGAGTATTTTGTGAAATTGACTTCTCAGAGAAATTGCTTGTTCATTGTCTGCTATAATTAACCTTATTATAGCAGACAATGAACCCGCAAGATTGAGCTAAATTTTCGCATTCATGCACACATTTTCTTTTTGTTGAGGGAGAATTATATTTGGCAGTCTTTGATGTTCCATCCCCATAACTTTTACAACATAGTCAAAGTGTAACTCAAGTGTTTCTAGAAAGAGAGCGGCCAGTCCGGTCTCCAAATAAATCATATAGTTGGGGGTATTACTGGGTAACTTGAAGACTCATTTTATGCAATAGCGAATACATTTTTTTATAAATACTTGTATGTACCTAGTGGGCGCCGTGGCGCAAGTGGTTAGTGTGTCGGATCACTGCGCGTGAGGTTCCATGTTCAAATCGCAGAAAACACCAAAAAGTTTTTCCACGGTCCCACCTCTCGCGAGCGTCTGACAAATATCCGAGAGCATTGTTGTCACGAAAAAGGTTCTCAAATCGCCCTTCGGATACCGCACAAAACTGTAAGTCGCTTCCATTTGTGTGAAGAAATATAACGCACACAATATGCGTGGTTGCGAGAAGCTAGGTCCAAGCACTTGAAGACCTGTTGCGCCAAATATTTATTTTATTTATTTGTATGTACCTACATAAGTATGTACGGATATTGCTTTGCGTCATCGTCACGAATTACTATACGTACGTGGGGTGAAACGTCCGCGGTATCCCTTAGATATATCAAAGCCTTTGTTTTTATTCAGAAGAACCAACCCAAAGTAGTCCGAAGTCAACATTTCATAGCATTTCGTAGATAAGTTACAGTCATTAGAGTGAAGCTACTTTTACTGTTTGAGAAAAAATGGATTTCAAAGAATTTCGTGTTAGAAAATATGATATTGAAAAAGTACATCATATTGTTTTGAATGACCGAAAAGTTAAAATGAATGAGATAGTTGATTTCGTTTGGCGTTGTTTCAGTGTAATCCAACGGAATTTTTGTGTCGATTCGTGGCAACTTATGAAACATGGATCCATTATTAGACACCGGCGTCCAATAGGCAGCCTGCACAGTAGTTGCAAGCTACTGAAAGCCGGCCAAAGCGTCCAAAGACATAACGTTCAGCCGGCAAAGCTATGTCCAGTAAACAAAAAATAATAACTGGCGAGTACTATGTTACATTATTGAACAAATTGGACAAGGAGATCAAGAAAAAACGACGTTTGGAGAAAACAAAATGTTGTCTCATCATGACAACGCACTGGGGCGGCGGCTCATCCATAAAAGCGATAATGAAAATGGATTCTTTGGGTTACCAATTGCTTTCCCACTCACCGTAATGTATATGTACATCTAATACGTAAATGCAGCGACAGCTATTTGTTTCCTAACTTGAAAAGATGGCCCCTGAAAAATATTGTAGATTTTTCATCAATGGAACATAGAACCATTATACTTTAATACCTATGGTATGGTAACCTTTAAATACTAGAGTTTACATTAGATTTGTTTTGATGAGAAGTGTGCCACTTCTGCCACTTCTCAACAAACACCCATACTCACTTTTATACCCACTTTACTACCAACTTCGTGACATTTAATGACATTCGGTGTCAGCTATCGATGACACAAAGAAAAAATTATTCATTGTTCACTGAAAAAAAAAAACAGAAAGCTACAAACCCAAATGGATAACGAAACAAATACAATAAATTATTTGCAAACTTCTTGCAGCTTTTAATTACAGGTCTTATTGCAGTTATTAGAAGAGAAAAAGAATTTCACTCGTTTGACGTTTTGAAGAACTTCATGGCTACGTTCGCAAAGTTCTCGTACTCCAAATGCTCCCATTCCTTAACGAACCCTACTCTATTCGGCAACATATTTGACAAAATAAGCTTTTGGAAACCTTTCATTTTTTTTTATAATAACTTTAACGATACTCGTATAATCAAAATGCAATTTAAATGTATTTAGATATAGTGGAGGCGCTTGAGTTTTCAAATGAAGGATGTAGTTCGGCGTACTATTTGGCAATGTAAAATTTTTTTTACAAAAAGTAGCGAAAGAATTTTTCCGGAGCTTTAAAAGTACTGTATCCCCACACTTGAGCTCCATGTAGCAGAAATTGCTCTTTTAGCTCCAGATAACTTATTTTGAATGTGCCTGTTCATATTGAGATTTACAGTGATAAGAACTCCCAGATATCATGTGCAATCACTATACAATCTCCACTTTTCGTTACAAGAATATCTGCCTCCTCCACTTCTCACAATCATTATTTTCGATTTCGTTAAGTTAACGTGCAGATTCCAGATTCGACAGTATCTTGTCAACCTGTTAATCATAAACTGCATTCCATCGACTGTTTCGACAAGAAAGACTATAGGTCACGTTCGCATACCCTCCCAAAACAGCGAATTTTTACGAAAACCTGTTCGAGTAAGGATAATTTTCGTAGTTTTTCACAGAAGAGAGCGCTCTCAAGAGAGTAAGAAATTTCCTTATGCTACGAATTTTAGTGCAACAAATTTCTTTTGGCTGATTTGTAAGAACTGTCTAATCTGTCAAATCGCTGTATACGTGATTTTTTGTTGGATTGTTCCTTCTCTTTCTTTCTTTCGCGTACTGTTCGAGTTGATGTTGCAATACCATAAAGTGTGTCACTGTTGAAGTGTAAAGTCAGTTCTATGTTTTGAATTTATATAATAATTTCCCTTGTTTCCCAATACATACACACACTTGTAAATTGACATATCAAATGTAACATTATATAAAAGGTTAATCAAGAGCAAAATACAACAATCGAATTTATAACGTCACAACACAGACGGTAATCTTTTTATTCCGTAGAATTCTTTTGTTACAGTGAACAATTACAGTGGTCGAATACGGCGTTGAACACGTACAAATGGGTTTGATGTTTGACGTTTAAAAAGTGGATAACTTTGTGGTTCAACGCATTCATTTATTTTTTCGTAATTTAACCTCTCTCTAAGAGAATTTGACCCAACTCTTTGAAATTCGACAATCTACGAATTTTAGTGCAAAAAGTACGCGAACAGACCATATATCATCTGCGTACATAAATGCTGGGATATTCGAAACACTAATTTCAATTCTTCTATTGTTTGTATTATACCTGATTCGTGTAGCCTTTGGAGTTCCATATTCAACGTGTTTTGGAACGAAAAACGCATTTGGTCTTTCCAAAACAATTTAGGCAGAAGACAGAGGTCTTACGTTGCATATATCGGTAGTTCCAGAGATCGTAGACAAGATTTCCATTCTCATGTGGTCTCAGAAATTCTTCATTCCTATCGGAAAATTAGAGCATGCTATCTACCTGAGATAAAACAGTAATCGACCACAAAATACAAATATTTGGCGCAACAGCTCTTTAAAGTGCCAGGGCCTAGCTTCTCGCAACCACTCATGTTGTGTGCGTTATATTTTCCACACGAATGGAAGGGACCTACAGTTTACTGCCGAATCCGAACGGCGATTTGAGAAGCTTTTTTAGACAACAATACTCTCGGATGTTTGTCAGACGCTCGCGAGAGGTGGGACCGTGAAAAAACTTTTTGGTATTTTCTGGGATTCGAACTTGGAACCTCATGCGTAGTGATCCGACACACTAACCACTTACGCCACGGCGCCCACGTAATCGACCACAGACCACTCTAAGAAAAGTATATTCTCATTTACAACCTCCTTGGCAGCTCCCGTTTATAACTCTGCAATCGTATTCATCCACAAGTTCAAGAATTTTGTTGCCCTTAGATCAAAAGTTTCATCCTTCGAGCTTTGATTTGTTGTCATTATTGTTGTACTGAGACCACTCAAAAAATTGTTTTTGGATAAACTTACTCTTCCATGAAAGACCCCAACAAGCATAACGTCTGTTGATCCTTAGTTTTTTAATGTATCACAAATTTCATCGCAATCTTCTTGCTTATGACTGTAGTTAAGATATATTGGAATTATGAATATGGAATTATTGCTTTTTTTTTCAGGTTTAATATGTGAAAATCACCAGCTTCTTTGAACACAACCTGCGTACATTTAGGTTTTTTGCGATATCTAAACAATTTACCTCCACTTTCTCTTCCGAATATGCTAGACTTCACTACAGGTATCCATCTCAGTTCATATTTTAGAAACAAGTATTTAAAAATATCTTCTTCATTTTTCAGTACATGAGTTTCGAATAACATAAAAATATCAAAATTCTTTATATAATTAATTTGAATTCCGTAAATAATATCATATTTTTAAAACCTGCTACGTTGTAACTTAAAATACTTAAATCAAAAATATATTTATCATCCTGGTAGGCGAGAGGAAATCATGCACTCGGGAGTATCAGCGGCTGATTTCCTTGGGTTACTTGACTTCTTGAATCCCTGCAACGCGGCGAACATTTGACATTGCTATTGACGTATTATTTTTTGATATGTTTTTATTTTTATCATTGTCGTTGGTGACTCCCTATTCTTCTAAAATCACAACTAAATTCTGTGGAATTTCTCCAAATAACTTTCGTAGCACAAAAGCACAGCTCTCCTCTCCGCATCTCAGTTCTTTCGAGAAGTCCCAAGCGAAAGATATATCCCCAACAAACATCATTATCGTCTCTTAGAACAATCTTTGTGTGAGGTTTACCTTCATCCTGCACCTTCATTATTGGAGACTATTTTCCTTATTTTTTTTTTGCTTTGTCCAATCACTCCAAGGCACACGGACTTTGCCTTTTCCTTTGGGATCCACGAGGGCCTCTGAAGAAAAGTGAAAAGTAGCATTTGTCTCAATATTCCTGTTGTCGATTTCTTCATTCAGCACAAGCCTATGACTATTTTCCCCAAGAATTTCTTCGAACCCCTCAATGCCAATACGTGCTAAATTTTCCGTTGCCTTGTTCATATAGGTAATACAAGAGAAGCATTTTTCGTTTTTTGGCTAATCTGGAGAAATCTCAGAAACTCCTCTTTAGTTCATTTGTTGAGGTTAGATTTGTGTTGACTTTTGCGCTCAAAATATTATGCCTTAATCTCTACGACTTACTCAGATTTTGCATTTATTATTGAAAAGTACAGATAAATTTGCACTTGCAATCAGTTTTCTAATTTTGAAACGACTTATTGATGTTACCTTTAACGGAAGATCTCGGAATAATTAACATCCACTTTGACAGAAAATTCAAATGTCAATCTTTTTTGTCATAATTTATTAACAAAAAGTGTCAAGCGTTTGGTATATTGTCAAACAGTGGAATTACGAGTACTTATATAAAATTATCTACAGAATTTTTGTAAATCTTTAAAACAAAAATGTATTAAAGAAACCCCTTTCCCAAAAAAAGCAAAAAAACTACCAAGTTGTCAAAAGCCGATTTTGTTTAATTTTCCATGCGCAACTTTTTGGGAAGAAACACAGGCAAAGCACTTTTAACTAAAGTTATATACGGGTGACCAGGTAAGAACGACAGAAAAAAAAAAATTAAATAAAACAACAACGGTGTGAGATATAAAATTGATTCTAGCTTTATTTTGAAGCTACATTCATGTGGAATAGCACATCATTTAAATGGCCGCCTCAGCGTCGCTGGCAGTGCTTCAAGTGGTCGGTCCAATTTTTGATGACTCGGTCCAATACGTGCGGCGTTATTCTGGCAATAGTGTCTCGAATGTTGGCCTCGAGCTCGTCCAAAGTCTTGGCTTGTTAGCGTAAACTAAGGACTTGACGTAGCCCTAGAGAAAATAATCGAGTGGTGTTAAGTCGCATGATCGCGGCGGCCAATTGATTAACGCTCGCCGTGAGATGACCCGGTCCAGTCGTCAAATTTCTCCTTTACAATCTTGTTGGCACCACAGCTCGGATATTCAGGCGAACCCCCCAGGCGGATCAGTAGAAATGCGGTGAAGTGGGAGGGTTGTGATCCCTTGTTTTCGGATCATAACCTCGGTGATAAATGGAAGAAGAAGACAGCTGCTGAAACATAACAATTGGGAAAAGTATCATTGCTATCTGGTCACCCTTTACATACATAACTTTTTATAGTACTCATTTTTACTTTTACCCACTTTGACAGATGATTAAGGTGCCTATCATGAGCTGCAATTTATATGGTATAGAACACTGACTGGCAACTTCTTGCATAGATGAAGTTGAATGTTCAAAAATGTTCCTATACCTGGACCAAAGGGAAACTAAAAATGTTTACGATTTGTGTCTTACTGAGAATTCGGGTGAAATGTGTCCCCTGTGTATATGCTAACAAAGGATTTCGCTTGATAGCTGTGATACGGTCCGTTTAAAGCAAGGGTCAAAAATGGTCACCTTTGGTTTGAAAAAAAAAAAAACACATTTATTGCGATGGCTTATGATAAACATTTACGTAAAAAGGCAATGGATGAATGAATAATATTTTTTGCTGTACATGAAATATGGAATTTTTATAGGAAAAACATAGCCTCAACAATAGTCGGTTTGCAATATCGATACATCGGATGATTTGTGTGCATCCTCAATTTTTCATTTCCTTATATCCAGATTGTCAAATAAGTTGATATGTACAATAAATAGGCTGGCGCGCCTCTCGTTATCAAATCTTTGACACTTGTTACTAGCTTATATGAGAACACGTTGACTGAAGTTCCCATCACACATTCACTATTAAAAATTAATTCACTCTAGCTGAAAGTTCACTCCGACTTACCTACCTCTCTGTTTACTTAGTAATTTCCCACCGTCATTTCTCAAAAAAATGACACAACAAACGTGCTGCCAGACTAAGTGTGCGACAATTCAGTGTAAATGTGCCTACAATAGGTTGAAATATTTTGTCATTTCCGCCGGTAAAATATTCCATTTTCTCACCCAAACCAAACAAACACAGCGAAAAAAGAATCACTTACTCTCCGAAGGACATTTCGGAAATGCAAAGCATATAGCATAATGGTATAAATATTTCAGTCATAAATCACCCGTGCGAACACATTTGCCGCAATCACACAGAAAAGAAAACCCGGCCATAAAGAAGGACCAAAACAAAAAAAGAAAGACTCCCTTTCCCATACGAAAGTCGCTCGCAATATGTCAGCCAGTCAGGAACTTTGAGTCCTACGTGATTGGCATTGTTACTGGGAAAGTAATTTATGTTTGACCCCAAAAGCGTTCCTCCAAGCGGCAGCAGCGTAGTTGAACGCAATTATAATATTAGAGAAGTCCAAGTAAGCACGTTCTGGTCTTGTTTTTCTTTTGACGGCGACCGGCGGCGTCGGCGTTTGTTTGCCGTTTAGGACTTGTTGGTAGAAAATCGATTTGTAGAATCAGTCACAAATCCTTAAAGCCGTCCTCTATGTGTCGTCACAAGTTTTTCATATCGATTCGAGTGGGTGGTGGGTGGCAGGCCTATGAATCAAGAAAAACCCTTTTAATAATTAAAGTAAAGTTCTTTGCGCATAATTTATTTAACAAGAATTTGCGGCTACCGCAGGTGACTATGTTGGTAAACAACAAGTGATTGACACGAGATATGTCATAATAAAATAATGAGCAAAGATAAGATAGTCTTTCCTGTTTTACATAGCTCAATAGATGGGTATCCCTAAAATGATGTTTGTGTACGTAGTTGAGTTGGCTGTCAAACTCGAAATTGCTTTCACCCAAATTGGACATACGAGTAAGCATCGAAAAACTTTTCTTAGAATAAACATTATTTGTCTAGCAAATGTCGGAGGTAAAGAGTAAGTTTAAATAAAAAAAGCATGGTTCTTCATTTCATTAAGTGTTTTTTTTCTATAAATGTGGAGTAATTGTTGAATTAAAGTATGGGTATGATCACATGTTAATAATAACTATATGAGAATTCTTTTCCATTTTCTTAACTTTTTAATTATCTTAATTTGGGCGTAAAAAAAGACAATGTATTTCCTAGAATTATTTAATTTTAGAGTAATAAACGGCAGAAGATAATTGTTTATATACTTATTCGAATTTATTTGTGCATAAATTAGAATACAGAAATATTTCCACGGTAATCCGATTGTAGGAAAGATCCGATATACCATCAACTTCGTCAGTGCGTTCTTTCAATTTGGATTATTTTTACTTTAGTGTATTTAAATATCTGTTAATTTTCATGCAAAAACTAAATAGGCAAGGAGTGTACATCAAGGATATGGACAAATTTTTAAAATAATTTAGCCGCACTAAAGGGGTTATGAATATCTTTAAAATTTTGTACACACAGTGCGGGCGTTGAAAAGAATAGACAGAATAGTTTTCAGAAAAACTACGGGGATGGTGTCCAGATATCTGGGGAAAATTGTTTTATTTGTCTTTGCTTCTGATTCACAGTATTTTTCCACGCACTTCTGCTGTGATAGGCATATCAATCATCAAACAAAGCGAACAGTTTTTCCAGCTATATGACCAACCTATTGCCAGTGTTATGTTTTCGCAGTAATGTTAACGTAAGCTTTCACAGAATATTCAACTGACTCTTTATAAGAGTATATTGGATGTATTTCACGAGAAATCTATTACTACTTACTTAGATCCTTTAACCCCTCGGGGGGTATAGGGCGTCAACCACGCCTGCGCGCCATTTTGTTCGGAGTTCTGCAACGCAATTGAGCTACCTCCAACTCATTCCTAAAGAGCTCGACCCCTCCTCAACTGTTCTGCGCCACGTTTGCCTAAGGCGTCCCGCTATTCTGCCTGCCTGGGTGAGCAGATTCCACTGCATGGTGTATTTCGCAATGGAGTGGTTTTCGCGCCGTAGGGTGTGTCCAATCCACTGCCACTTTCTCCTTCGTATAGGAATGCTTATAGGTTCTTGGCCCGTTTTCAGATAAAGTTGTTCGTTCGAGATGCGGCTCGGTCAAACAATTCTCAAGATGATCCGTAAACATATCTGTGGCAATACGACATAATAGCTTATGTCAATTTGCACGATTTTTCAGGAGAAGGGTTTAAAGTTGTGGCTTACGCGAAAATCGTATGAAATTTTTGAATTGCACCTCTACTCTTACAGCGATAACTCAGCCGTCTTTACAGGTATGCAACTAGAAAATTGAGAGTAAATACTTCATGTAATTGCGAACATTTTGCTATAATTAACTCAATTTTGACTTAAGTCGACTTAAGCTATTATGTCGTATTGCCACAGATATGTTTACGAAGACTTGCAGCTTGCGTGTGTTAATGGTGTCCACCTTCCAAGTACTGCACCCATAAAGCAGCACCGATTCTACGTTGGAGTGGAACAGTCGCAGCTTGGTTCTTAAGCTTTCCTATTGCTTCTCCAGATTTTAGATAGCATTCCGAACACTGCTTTAGCCTTCCCAATTCTGCTGCACACATCCAGTTCGGTGCCACCGTGAATAGCCGAGACCACACATCCTAAATATAGAAAGTCATCAACTTTCCCGACTTCCTGTCCAGCAATGTAAAGTTGAGTGCGAGTATTAGAAGAGCTCAGGACTTTTGTTTTGACTGTGTTTATTTTTAGCCCCACTTTGTTTACCTCAGCTTCTTTTGGGCCAACAAATGAAGATCCATTATTCGATGTGGAAGTAGACAAACATCGTCAGCGTAATCTAGGTATTTAAGGTAAGATGTCACAGTCTAGCGAATTCCATAGTTGCCTTCCGCCAATGCTGCATGGAGTACATCGCTGATAACCACTAAGAACAATAGTGGCGACAGTATGCACCCTTAACGTACTCCACTTTGGACTTCAAAATCGTCTGTCACCTTACCATTGTGTAAGACGTGAAATTTATCGCCCTCGTATGTAGCCTTGATAATAGCTATAAGTTTTTCTGCGATACCTCTCCTGCGTAAGGCCAACCAGATAGCATCTCGATTCAAGCTGTCGAAAGCCTTCTCAAAGTCCTTCTCGAAGTCGATAAATAGCAAATGTAGCGGAGACCTGTACTCAACGCATTGTTCGATTAAGATCCGTAAGGTGTTTATGTGGTCGATGCAGGAGGATCCAGCACGAAAGCATGCCTGTTCGACGTCGAGAGTTAAATCCAAATGCTCTTTGATTTGTCCCAGAATTATTCTAGCTATTATTTTGGGTACGGCTGGAAGAACGCGAATACTTCTCCAGTTTCCGCATTCCGAGAAATCTATGCATATAATAAAATGATAACTAGGCTCGTGACCCGGCAGGTATCATTCAAAAACTTGCATTTATGGGTGTAATATAAAATAAATAAATGTATTAAATACATTTGCGAAGTTACGATACATTTGGTTTATATTTTGAGACGTTTGATGTTTTTCCTTCTGTAGCATGTACACATGTATAATGAATATAATTGTGGACTATGCAGCTAGTCGTGGACATTAGTCAGGCAGTCAAGAAAATAAATCTTATACTTATTTAAAATTACAAAACACTTACTTTGTATTATACTTATTAAAATGAAAACACAATAAAAATATGGAATCTCATTATAACCAGTGTGACCAGACTGAATTATTTGTTTTCTGAGAAATATCTTCATTAGAACGAACATTGAAAACGGGGTGATATGAGTAGATACTTATTTTCTACGCAGGGCTTAACGTTTTCATATTAGGAATACATACGGGAGTTTCACCTGGTTTTGGGGATACTTGGTATCGGACTTTGGTTTCTATTTCATAAACTATTGCGGACATTTATTAGATTTAGATTAGATTAGATTAGATTTAGATTTTATTAATTCACAAATTAATTACAATTCTTTACAAAGATCGAAAAATCAAAAAAGCATGGCAATAAGCCGTCTGCCGATTGACAATTTTTTAAAAAACCATTGCTACTTTATGAACTGCAATTTAATAAACGAAAAGCGTTATTCTTTAAAATTAGAAACTTTCTGTTATAATTCTTCGCCGATAGGCTAGGGCTATTTTACAGTACGCTACCAGAAGAGACGTTTGCGGTTCGTTGAGCTTACTTATGATTTCTTCATGGGAAATTTCATCTACTCCAAACAAGTGCCGTCTAGTTTCCCGGAGCGTAGGACATCTTCCCACGAAATGAAATATATCCTCCCTCTCCGCCATGTTACATATATTACACAAGACCGGTAGATCTTCTCTATGCGGTTGATAATTTAGTGGAAGTAGTTCAGCTCGCAGTTTTAGCATAAGTGATATTTCTTCGCAGCTATTACCATCGTGAAAGTAGTTTCGGTCTCCCAGATTATGATCCAACTGCCTATAAATAGATCAATGCAGTGACTCTAATGCTTCTCTTGAGGTCTGAAGTTAACATCTACTGCTGCTAACAACTGGTATAGCTTTGGCTTCCATGACTCCGTGCTTGCTTCATCCAAATCCAAGCTTATTCCACACTCGTGCGCTAGTTCGTTCCAATTTCTGTACCAACCATTATTGCATCGTAGTGCTTCCAGTGCAACTTTTCTTGGTAATCTTTCCAAAGGCATATTGAATACCTTTAAAATATAGTCCACCTGCAGTTTCAGCGTCTTAATAGCCAGTGGAGAAAGTCCAGTCTCTAGCATTATGGCATAGTTTGGGGTGTTAGGTGGTAAACGGAATATCCTTTTAATATAAAACCTCAAACCGCCTTCCGCCCCATACCTGGGCCGCATACAACATAGTTGAATCGGCAACCGCTTCAAAAACACGAAACTTACTGCTATGTACTATGCATTTGTTGGCAAAACATTTTCTCCATGTATTTATCATGGTTTTGGCCTTTTGTAGCTTGCATTTCAGGTGTTCTTCCATGCTTAAGTTTTGTGTGGAAAGCATACCCAGGTAGTTATACTTTTTGACGGTCTCAATCTGTTCGCCGTTCAAAAACCATTTCTCGTTGCTACACATCCTTCCCCCACCTTTTTTAAAGATCATCGCCTTTGATTTTTCCAGGTTTATAATTAGGCTCCAAATTTTACAGTACTCATACACACGGTTAATCATGCGCTGCAATTTCTCCGGGGAATTCGCCATCAACACTATGTCGTCTGCAGAAAGGAGCGCCTTTATCAGTATCCCTGCAAACTCAACACCTCCAGGTAGCGATTCGATGATGTCATCTATGAACAGTGCGAATAGCAATGGGCTTAAAGTGAATCCTTGCCTAACTCCTGTGCTCGCTTTAAACCAGTTTGACGCATTTTCTCCATTCCATACAGCTGACAGCGTCTCTTCATACATGTTTTGCATTACCCTCCCAAACTTTTTAGACATTCCTTTGGCAAAGAGTTTATACATTAAGGAACCTCTGTTTATCGAATCAAACGCTGCTCTAAAGTCCACAAAGAATACATATAACTTTTTACATTGCGCTATATAGGCTTCCGTTGCTTTTGAGTACGAAAATGTGGTCGACGGTGGAATATCCTGCCCTGAAGCCAGCTTGGAATTCTTTAAGCAGACCATTAGTATTTATCCATGAGGTTAATCTTTTTTTGAGTACGGTTGTAAATATCTTATAAGATGCATTCAAAAATGATATGCCCCTATAATTGTAAGGCTGGGCCTACAACCTTTCTTAAAAATGGGGAAAATCAACGCTTCTTTGAACTGTTGCGGCACCACACCATGCTCTAAAACGTTATTAAATAAGCCTTCCAGTGTCTTAGTGAGCTCAGGTGTTCCATATTTATAGAACATCGTAGGAATTCCACCCGATCCCGGTGCTTTGTCATCTTTCAGACTCTTATATGCAACATCTATTTCCGCTACCGCAATTGGTGCATCCAATTCGTCGCTGTCGAAGGCCGGTTGAGCAAAGTGGAATCTGCATGGATCAGTTATTGGACTCAAAAGTTGCCTAAAGTGCTGAAATAGAGTATCGGTCCCTAAAGTTTCACTGATGATGAACTTTTTCCCATTAAGCTTCGCAACACATCTCCAAAAATCAGCTAAATTTTTACACTCGGAGAGCCTTTTGGCTTCCGCCTCAAAGTGCAGTTTCTTTTTTCTTTTGCATAACTCCTTATACTTTGAATTTGCTTCTACATAAAATCTTCTGAAAAAATCCTCGCTAGAGTTTCGAAACATTTTCAGCCAAACGAATGAGTATTTTCTTGCCCTTTTGAATTCCTCGTCGAACCATGGTTTGTCGTTAGCTGGTCTATTTCCTATATTATGTATGCTTGTCTGGTATGCCGCCTTGATGACATCTCCTAGGACATTTATTGTATAGCATAATATACCTTAGTACAGTAGAATTGTAAAAAAAGAAGATATAAAGATATAAAAATGATATCTTCCGTAAGCTATGTAATTTCAAAGTAGTATATTATATTATACCGTTAAAGAGCTAAAATGCTTCAAGTTCAATGAGCTTTCTTCGTTATACGAGTATATCTAACTGATAATTGGGGAAAATACACCTCCAATACATTGATATTTTTGGTTATTGTGCACTCACTTGTAAATCTCTGAAGTTTTCTATTGTTCTCTTTTCTTTTCTTTTTTTAATTTTAGTTGATTAGAAAGTAGGCCTGTTTCTAGTATTCAACTAATGTATGACATGATCCCATGGCTTCCCGGAAAGTTTCCTGCCCTCTGTATTTTGGCTCAACGTTTTCAAAGATGTTTAAACCGTTTGCATCTAAGGCATCGTTAATAGCTCTAAGTGTTAACCGCGAGAGCGAAATGAAATACGACTATACCGAATGTGTGCAAAGCAAAGACTGTTTTATTCTTTTTTTTGTTTGATGCATTACAACTACGAGTATGTGTTACGCAAACAGCAAGATAAAATTAACGTTGGTGTCATCTTCTTTCCATCTATAGGCGCATGAACTCAAATCAGCTTGACGTTGTTCAATTGGCCCTTGATTTGCACACTATGTATGTATACATGAGTAAACCTATAGCGTTTTTGTTAAGTTTCCTCCCTTTCACAATTACAGTTTCCGTAGTAGAAGTGAATATTTTGTTGCTCTATTTAAAACGGCTATTGCGCTGCCTTTCAGATCCTCCTTATTTCAGAATAACATGCTGCTACTAGCAGACATGAGTAATAACGATGAATCATTCATTCTGTCAGTCGAAAGTAAACCAATAATGATTCAAACACACCTTCTGTAGCGTTGACACCTCATCATTTCTGAATGCTTTTTGCTTACTCATTTTTAAGAATATTCCCCTCTGGTAATATTATTTTGCCAATGTATTGCAATAAATCAATTTTGGGCCATTGCAGATGAGTATCTTTATATGCATACGATGTGAAATTTGTAAATGAATCGATCGTTCCACTAGCAACACATCCAATCCTTTGCGCACAATTATAATGTCATTATATTGCCATCGGCTGTGGCCAACCGATACGTAATGGGTAATCTTAATAAATTCGCTGAAAACACATTTTCACAAGGAAGATGCATCGCACAAACTGCTGACGGCGTAAAAAAGTGTTACACCTGCTCACTGCATTGAAATGTGTAATTAAGGACTTTGATCGAACTCCACGCAGGGTAAAAGAAGTTTACACAGAGCACTCGTAGAATTAAAACTCCCACTTATTTCGCTTAACTGAATGAAAATACTTTATTTATTAAGTGATAATTACAGTGCGTACGTCAATTCATCGCATTCGTGCCGTGGTATCTCATAAGCACTCAATTTCGGTTTTGGGTGGAAAAAATTCCGAAACCCATAATTGGTTACCAACCGAATGTAGTTTCACTAAGTGAGTTGTGCACATCGTGCGTACTGACTGAGAGATTGATATGTACATTATGTGTTTATCGAGAATTAGTATTCTTGTTTATAACGAATTTTTTGGTCTTTCGAAATTAATTAATTCCTCATAATCTTTATTAACTGACCACAAGGTAAAATTCCTAAGAAAGGTTAGGACTCTTTCAACCTCTGGACTTTGTTCAGGTTTTACAAATTATTCTTATGTGTACAGATTGTTCTATATTCTATTTGGACTGTCTCCTGTGTTAAATTTTTTTAAGTTGCACACAAAAAACGTTTTCATTCAGGCTATTTGATATAAGAGACGATGAGCAAATCCTTAGTGACACAAAAAGTCTTAATTAAAAAACACTCTTTTGACTTCTGGAATATAAAGGAATCAAGTCAAAGCACAGACAGGATAATGAATTTTAGAAATTTTATTTTGTCGCTGGTGGCTCTTCGTGGTAAGAGTTGGTTTTTGTAAGAAATATTCATACGTGAGTCGTTCTTCTTTTGATTTATAGTTTTTTTTAGCATATTTTACATTTTCCTTCAGTTATAGCACAGATAAGAGAAATAGGTATATTTATATTTCTCTTGTCTGTGGTTGTAGATATATAAAACATAGAGTGTTCACAGGGGAGGTACACGTGATCCATGAAAATACATTATCTACTAACTCCTCCCATGTTCATGTTCCTGTAAATACATCAAACGAAATGAAATCAAATTAGGTTTCTAGTACTTTTTACCTGAAAGGTAATAACGGAACATTTATAAATTTAATACGGTATCTGTCGGTCTTTTACACAATTTCTGAACTGCTGCCGGTCCTGGTTGGGTCAAAACTTAGATATGGTAACTACCTATATAGATGGGGTAATTCTTCGGAAAGTCATCTCAATACAATAAACAGAAACAGCAGAAATCATCAAAAATATTGGCAACTGAACTGATCGATCCAACGCTTACCAGATAACTGTGAACGCCCTCATTGAAGCATTGGATGTGTTTGAAAACTACAAAAAGTCGTGTATTTGGGGTCGTGTATCCGATGCCAGATATGTGTGAAAGAAGTCTAAGGTTAGGTAAGGTTAGTTTGGTTGTCTGTAAGAGTGTGCAGAGGTAGATATGGTCGGATGAAAATATGCCCGATGAGTGGAATCACTGTCTGCCTTATTCGAAATAGGGGACCCCTAATTTGCACCAATTACTTGGCGTCTTCTAAACATCGCCTACAAAAAATTATCCGCCGAACATCTAAAACCATTTGTGAATATGTAATCCGATTGGCCCACATTAGTTCGGTTTTAAACGTGGAAAGACCACTTTTGACCAAATACCCACATCTTGGAGAAAAACACTTTTGACCAAATACCCACATCTTGGAGGAACACGAAATCTATACCCAACACCTATTTATCGATTTTAAGGGTCCCAATAGCAATATCTATAGAAAAGAGCTATATAGACCCATGGATAGTTTTGATATCTCTGATACCTCCGGTGTCAAAAAGCGTCTAGACAAGACGACGACCTGTCATGTGGGTTTTGAACATTATACTTGAAAGTATTGTGCACAACGCACTAGCCAACATAAGAAGTACAATTTTTTAAAAGTCCGTACAATTACTCAGTTACCCTGATGACAATGACACAATCGGAAGGGAGATGTCAATACTGCGTTAGTGAGTATTGATGCAGAAGCGACACAAATGGGTTAACGGTCAACGAGGCAAAGCAAAGTACATGCTGGCAACAAAAAGGGCTTATCACCACCGACAGAATGCTCCAATACACAATTATAACTTTGAGGTTGTTTTGGGCTTTGTCTACCTTATGTTCGCCATTAATTCGAGAGTCGATGGAAATCAACGCTCCGACCTTAAAAGTTTTCAAATCGTCTGCAGAGGGACGATGCAGAATATGAAATAGGAAATATGAAGAAGAAGTAGCCTGATGCTTTGGACAAACTTACGTTTGAAGTAAGTATTTTTTCGATATCTTATAAACGATTGAGTTTTCGAAAATATGGTAGGCACTCAAAGTCATTTTTTTTCGGCTGAGCTTTTGCACCTGTATGATGGTTTTTTCAAAAGTTTCGCCATCAGAAAAGATGCCTAAACTTCAAGCCACCGAACCATTACTTACGTTCAAAGATGAAAGTGTAGTTAGAAAGTGGAGTAAGAGTAAGAGTTACAACATTTGCCGAACGTCAGATACGAATCAGCGAGTTGGAATTGCTTTTTATTTATACAGTGTAGAACCAAATAAGTTTTAGTGCCGTATGAACAGAGGTAAGATTGTAGATTTTGGACGATTGTGTAGAGCCTTAAATGAATGTTAAAAGACCAAAGATATTGATTTGTTGCTACAATCTCAGTCTTTTACCGATTTGATGATGAGTGAAACCTTATAAGCTACCAATGAGTTCCATTCAATGCCAACCAACCATTTTAAAAATTGATTTCCCCCTGCTCCTTAAATTCAGCTTGGTGATAGTCCTATCAATGTAATGTTCGTCTCACTATGATATTAATGACCCAAACATACATATATACATACAGGGGTTTCATGGACGCATCTTCACTGTGACCCAATTTCCAAACCATTGCAAATCAGACAAAGCGCGCTGACTCAGCCTAAAGTATGTCCATACATATGTATATCCTTAAAATGTTCCCCCCATCGTTCGATTATCTAACATTCGAGAGAAGCACAAAGCAAATACCCATCTTTTCGCTACACTTATCTAACCATGCAAAATTAGGACGATAAAATCAAAAAAAAAAAAAACAATGCCCGCAATTTAAAACTTTTTCAATACCGATAAACTAGGACAAGCTACCAATATCTAGACCATCGGATATTCATTTCTTGACAGATACACAAACGCTTTTGCTATTTATATGCACCAAGTAGACAGCAACGTCATAAATGCATGTACTACGAGTATCTACCAAGGGGAAGGACAAAAAAGAAGTCCATCCCCAACTAACTTGTATTGAATTTTATGTTCGATTATACATTACTCTGTACGGTGGTGGAACGTAACCATAGGACACTATAAACAGAGAGGTTCTTACTCGATGCATATTAAAGGACACTGTGAAAAGTGAAGAAAGAAAAAAACAAACTACAGAAAAGCAGCAGACACCGACATGACATCGACACCATCACCGTAAAATGCTATAACACCAAGTGTCTCGTTGTTGGTAGTGTATAGTCATTGTCGCATTGTTGTCCTTCCAACTCTCAGACAAAATACTAGCTTCCTTGAGTTACTTTTTCCGCTCAGTTTATTCAGATACTTTTTTTCTACTGTCACCCCTCCTGTTCGCTCCTTAAATTTACGGGTGTTTGCCCTTATGTTTCGCAAAAGACTGTGTAGCGAGGGCAAGTCCTTGATTCTCCCCATTCTGAATTTAAAGGGAGTTCTGTAAAAATGCTTGCAGTAGAAGCTAAAGTTGTTTTTTTTCTTCTTCATGCACTACGTTGTGATTTTACAATGTTTTGTTGGATTGCTGGCGAGCGGGAGTGTGTCCTGAATAATATTGAACTGACTTAGTTTTCTTGTTGCTTGTTATTCAGTAACAATCATATGACGACGGATGGCTCATGACCGAATTCTAGAAATGAAATGAGTATGTGGGTTAAAAAAAAAATGGTTTTGTCTTTCGTCCGTTTCAGTTGGTTAATTATTGAATTGGTATGGAGTAGGGCATTTAAATTGGACTTGTCCCTTGGTCATGGATTTTGAACAAAAGCAACGATGGAAGAACGAGGCTATACCTGTAGTAAATTATCAGGTCCCTTGGCTTTGCAAATTCATTATAAATTTTGCTGGTTTTTATCCTCTGAATATGACTGTATTTTATTAATGAGAAAAATCACAAAATTTGGTTTTACTCGCTGAATCGCCATCTCGAGCCCAAAACTGTTCCCATCGCCATAGTAATTATATGCAATATACATACACAAATGTATATTGTTTTAAATTACACTGTCTTACAGGGGATTTCTCTTTCTAATTTTGAGAAGTGATACCTATAGATTTATGTGCACTGATTACAAGAAAAATACTGAAAAAAATCCAACACGTCACAATTTTCGATAATACATTTTGTACGTCTTTATTATTTTTCTATAGAAAGGCACTTTATCTCATTAGAATATGTATCGATAAATTAATGAGGGTATCTTTCGAATATTATTTCTATGTACTCACCTGTTATTAGTTCATTAGTCAAGTAACTAGTTTTTACCATTCATAAAAAATCATAAAAATTTAGTTACAGTTTTGACTAAAATCGAAATTTAAAAAATGCTTGTTATGCTATTAGGACCGCAAAGTAGCTTTACTTAATATCCGCGCTTCTTATGTGGGTGGAGCAGCAGAAACAGGACATTACACGAGAAAATAATTGCCGGCTAGAACTAATTTGGATCCAGGAAATAAAAACATATTGGACAAAACTTAGTGCCACCTAAAAAAGTCTTATTACCACCTCTGCACATAAAACTTGGTATCATGAAACAATTTTTATAAGCTTTAAATAAACAAGGCGACGGATTTGAGCATTTACAATGCGTATTCCCACCTTTATCTGAAGCTAAACTGATATAATAAAACCGATATAAGAACACTGATGAAAGATGAAGACTTCGAAAGGAAACTGAATCCTAGAGAATTGGCTGCATGGCTATCGTTAAAAGCAGTAACTAGGAACTTCTCGGGAAACCATTAGAGCCCAAATAATTTTATTTTTTTTTTCCAAAGGTTTATGCATACACAACGTGTGATTAATCAATGTCAATCGAATAGACGTGTATTTTATCTGCTCCCGACATTATTGCCTTTTCACCCGGTAAACATTAGCCGAAATTTGCAAAACAAAAGTTTTTCAAACAACGAGAATTACTACCACTTATTTTGCTGCAAGTTTTTTTGAAAGTGCGTCATTTTAATCGAAATATAATAATAATATTGCTTTCGGTTGCTCTACATTGACTTTGTTATTTTTGCCTTATGTACAAAACTCGATCAAAAACTGTTAAAGAGAAAAGGTCAACGGGCCTAACACCAGATCACCACAAGTCACCCGCTCTCAATAAACAGACAAAATAGAGTTCAATGCTGTCATCATCCACTAAAAGCATAAATAGAAAACCATCTCTTTCTGACCATCTTCAAGATCTGGAATCCAATCTAACCGAAAAATTTACTTTGCTGCTTGCTGAATTTGAAGCGAAAATACATATTAAGATCAGCGAGGCTATTTCAACTCTAAAGGATCGAGTGCGAGAGTGAAGTTGCGGACCTCAGAGAAGACAATAAGAAGGTGAGAGAGCAACTATCTGATTTGCAGCGAAAAGGGCGTCTCAGTGATGTGATTGTCTGTTGCATTCCACATTCTACAAGTGAAAATGCCATTGATATAGCAAAGAAGATCGCTGCTAAATTACGTCATCGTCTTACTCCGTACGTTGATGCATTTCGCTTAAAAGCTAAGTCACCCAACTGCGACAGTCCGCTATTAATCCGGCTCTCCTCCCATGCAGAACAAAGAGCGTTAATTTCTGCATTTCACACGAACAAAGGTCTAACGCTCTCTCAACTGGATAACGACTAAACCAGCAGCACCACCGCTCGCATTTACATCAACGAAAGTCTAACACCAGAAAATAGCTCTCTGCTACGGCATGCTATTCGACTACGCAAAGAGGGATTGGTATCAGCGTTGCCACTCCTATCCAGAGCAATGTAGCATACTGACAATAAAAATGTAGCATTTTAAATAAAAATGTAGTATAAGAAAATGTTTTGTTAATTTTCTTTATTTTTGCGTTATTACACATAGCACTCAGTTTAAACATTAAATAACAAATAACATAAGAAAAACCATTAACATAACAAAATTAACATAAAAGGAAAATAATAAATTCATTTATAAATCACAAATCTTTAACATTGAATAAAAAATAATAGGAATTCATTGATAAAACAAAAAATTACATAAAAAATAAAAACTAATTCAATACATATTCAATTGCACAGAGAAGTAGGTATCTCTTATATTAAATAAAAGGAGAATACTAATGAGAGGAACAAACATTTTTACTTAATTTGAATGTATTTGCAATCGAGAAATTTTATTTAAACAAAACCTTGCCAACTCCTCAGAAGGCTCAAATATTGCCTCACGTTTTAATAGCTCTTTCGCCAGTAAAATTGAGTCCACAGTTTCTGAACTTAGCCGATTTCTCAGATCGTCTTTTATCATGTGTAATTCAGAAAATTTCCGTTTAGCGCAGCCACTGCTGTGGGGAAGTCAACAGAAATTTAGCACATAACTAGCCAAGGATCTAAGTATCTAACTATTTGTGGCTTAGAGTTTTTTAAATCAAATCTTTGATGTAGCTGCTTGCATAATTCAGTATAAACTTTTATTGCATTTGACTTTACAATATCTATTAAGTTTGAGTTTATTTTAGATGATTGTACACATACTTCAAATTGCATACCGGTATAGCAATTTACCGATTGTAAATGATAAAAATTATTTTTAAAATCGATATCTATATTTAAATATTGAGGGTTAATACATTTTTTATATATTTCGATTAATAAATTTGTTACTTATTTATTTAATAAATGTACTTGTACCTTTTCTGTTTGAAAACATTTATTCAAATCGTTAAGTTTTTTTTAATAAATACGATAAAAACAGTAAATAAAGTTTATTCTCCCCATTAATAAAAAAATCGTAAATAAACTTTTCATTTTCGTCCACAAATGATTCCAATGTAAGATAGTGAAACAAGGAACTCCATTGTTCTGACACTCTAATTATTACGGCTTCCAAAGACAGACAATGTGTTGTTACATGCCGCAATCATTTATGCCCCTGACAAATCAAATGTTCTTGAAAGTCTTTGAACTGGCCTTGTCGCTTGGGACTATGTGCAAAATGGGCATATGTAGCTTTGATGCAATTTACTACATTGGCACCACGAAATCTGATATGGGTGGCGCTAAGATATCGAGGGGTTCCAGAAAGATGATCAGATCATCATGGACATGTATGAAAGAGCAAAGACAAGAGTAAGATGCCCCGCCTTTAAGTCCTTTGCTCCTTATTACAGTCCTAGACTATCTGCTTGAAAGTAAAGTGACGGACGCCAAGGTATATCAATTATTCTTTGCTGATGATGGAGCCATCAATTATTCTTTGCTGACGATGGAGCCATCATAAGTGAGGATCCTAGATCCCTGCAACGATCTCTTGATGTGTGGGTGGAGGTTTTGGATGGAAATGGGTATCGTATTAGTTCACAAAAGACAGAGTACTTGTGCTGCCCGTTCTCTGATCTACTCAGGCCTATTCCAGATATTTATTTGAATGGAACAGTGCTTCCCAAGTGCGAAGAGTTGAAATAGCTCTGATCTATGATCAATAGCAAAGCAACCTGTGATGAAGACATCAAAGGAAGGGTACAACTGCAGTTGTGCATCCAGCGCTCACATACGCTTCACAATGTTGGACGATGTACAAACAATATGAGAGTAAATTAACGGCAGCTGAGATGACGATGCTTCGCATGACAGCAGGATCGAATAAGAAGTTCTAAGATCCGTGGAAGCCTTCACATCAAGGAAGCCATCGATAAAAGATAGAGCGCAACCGGCTCAGATGGTATTGCCACGTTCAAAGAAGAGATCATTTGAACCCTGTTAAAAAGTCAATATCAATGCACGTTCCAAAGACATCGCGAGGCAGGAGAGGGAGGCCTATAAACGGCTAGATCACACAAGTGTGACGACAACGACATTTCATTGGCCTCAGTAACCGAGTGATCTGAAATCGACAGGCCTGCCGATATTTTCTGATGTCAAGTTTTCGAACCCCACAGGCGGATCAGTAGAAATGCGGTGAAGTGGAAGGGTTATGATCCCTTGTTTTCGGACCACAACCTCGCTGAAAAAGGAAGACGATGAAGAAAAGAAGCAAAATCAAAAAAAAAAACAGAAACAAATAAAAAATTAGGTAAACACTTCAGAAATATGTAGCATAATGAGGGAAAGATGTAACATGTAGCATGGCGCTCTAAAATGAAGCAGTTTTGCTACATATAGTATGTAGCAAAAGTGCCAACGCTGATTGGTATACTCTGTGAGAACGAGAAATGGTGTGGTGCATGTTAAAAAGAGAAATGACGATACTGAAATGAGAATCAAACCACTAATTTCTCTTGAAATCTTTACCTGTGTCTACAGCACTGTCCGCCTTACGTATCATCGATGTCATCTGGAGCAGATTTTTAATGATTAACGTATTTGCCTAGTT
Organism: Brachypalpus laphriformis; assembly: GCA_945910035.1. Lineage (NCBI taxonomy): Eukaryota > Metazoa > Arthropoda > Insecta > Diptera > Syrphidae > Brachypalpus > Brachypalpus laphriformis. Next base: position 255,598,800 of record OX246754.1, read on the forward strand.
AATATAATACGTTTTCATTGATTTAATAGTTTAAATTAGATAATGTTTATTTACTATGTCTCATTGTCCTATTCTCTTCCCATCTCTTTTTCTCTAATTTCGTTTTTCCCAAATTCTCCTCCTTTCTCTGTTTTTTGCTGTTTTTTATGCATAGACCGCTTATTTATGGTTAATGCTGTTTGTCTCCTACTATTTGTTTTGTTTACATATCGGTTTTCTGGCTATACATCAATGATCTTCCTATAAGGTATGTTCAAATGTTTCCTTGCATTTGTATGCAGATGATGAACAAATTTACTTGTCTAGACCTATCGTACCTTTCCTTTAAATTATTCATAATAAACTCAAACTGAAACATCTGTCTATTGACAGTTAGTACGTTTTTTTACATAGATTTGTTATTTGGAAATATTTTACCTACCGACCAGTATCGCATATTCATTTCGTTAAAAAGCCTAGACATTTTTTTTTAATGTACGAGTATATTTCTCAATTTAAGGTTTAAATATTATCTTGATAACAACTTAACATGCATTTCGCAGTCAATCTCCTCTAATTAGGTCAGTTGGTCTTCTTCTTGATATCTCTTGGGCTGGTACAGAGTTAATTTCGTCGTTTTGCTGAAGTAATACTTTTATCTGGTGTCTTCTGCTTATCGTCGTTATTTCTTCAGTTATGGTACCGATGTTTAGGTCTCGATGTAAGTCGGCATTCGTTATATACCACTCTGCATTGACTATTGCACGTATAATTTTTGATTGTTGTCTTTGTATTGGTGCTATATTCGATTTGTTTGATGTCCCCCAAATCTGTAGGCCATAGGTTCAGATCGGTTTGATAATTGACTTGTACAATGCGATTTTATTGTTTGTCGATAATTTTGAGTCTCTTCTAAGTAACCAGTATAATTGTCTGTATTTTTCTTTTATTTGATTTTTCTTTTTTTGTATATGATATTTCCATGTGAGTTTCGAGTCCAAGTACATGCCTAGATACCTAGCTACTTTGTCTATAGGGATAATTTTGTCATTTATTTTATGGAGTATTGGTGAATTATTAACCGTAGTAGTATAAACCACTTGTGAAGTTTTGCCCTCATTAATTTGTATGCGCCAGTCATCGAACCACTTTATTGTTTCGTCTAGCGTGCGTTGAAGTTGCGTTGTGGCTGTCAGATTCTTATGTGAGTTTAGTAGTACTGTATCATCCGCAAAAGTTGCAATCAGAGCCCAAATTATGTAGGAAAAATAAATAATATGCTTCAAAATTTCCGAAAATTATGTTGTCCAATACAAGATTTATAGAACACCCTGTATATTCTCGTTAGTTTTTTCCGTGAGTATTTTCTTCATGACTCATGCACTTCTATTTCCTAATCTCTGAGCTGTGTAGTTCAAAATCCTTGCTGAGTTCTTCTTCTCTGAAGTACCTAGCTCGATATAATGAAGTCGGCTAAATACGTGGAAACTGTACCTCTTATTATTCGATTCCACAACACTTTTCCAATATTTTGAAAAACACTGGGAGCACTAAACAACTTAAAAGATATTTAATTCTAGACAAAATAAATGCCGGATAATTTTTCGTTCGTGAGAATTCAATGATTACCCTACCAAAGATCGAGCGTTGTGAAGTATCTCTATCTAGATCATTTGGCTGGCTTCTCTTCTAATACTAGCATTGCAAATGACTCCTTGATTATTTTACGCATCATCATAATCCTGTATTTTCTCGATTATAACGGGTGAAGTATAAACTGAACTATTTTAAGTACCGTTCGTATCGCGTGGATAAGACCCACCCACCCGACTGCAGCTTCTACATCTTTCAAAGAGTCGAGTTACTTCCTTACGCAAAAACTCGATCTCTATGTCAGCTGTCTTTTGATTCAATGCTCCATCATATTCATTAAATTTCATTTCAACCGTATTTCATCAGTTTTTTTTTTTACAATCGGTTGCAGGCATCCTTTGTATTCTATTACTTTGAAACTACAAAACACTTCGAGGTCATTCATCGAACACCATCAGAAAAGAAACGGTCATAGTAAGCCTTGCTAGGCACTACTTCGTACCATGTAGTAAGTAGCTTCAAATCATTGAATTAAATAAATAAAATTGAAATTGAAACCAAAAAAATAAATACATTTTTCGAATGAACAGGGTTTGTCAATGGGCTCGCTTGAATCTTGGGAGTCAGATCCTCACATTGGGAGTACACCCAGCATTGTCATATTGCAGGAGTTACCCAGTTTCCGGAATTTAAAAAAAAAAGGGAAAACATTTCGAATATGCGGAAAATGAAGCGCAATCAATAACGAACATTTTCGCCTCATCAGCCATAATTACACTTTAATTTCATTGGAATGAATTGAATTTTTTTTTTGCACTGCTCGCACTTTTATTTTCAGTACCAGTATTAGCTCTGGTCACGGTTTTATCTGTTTTGATGCACATAATTGTTTCAACCAATGTTTGTAGCCTTGGTAACACATTAATTAGTCGTTGATTCTTTATTAAGTGGATCGAAGGACCAATGTTGAAGTCAAAATTTTAGCTAATGACCCCTTACCAATTATGGAGGGAAGTCTAAACTGAAAATTGAAATAGAAGACAGGAATTGGAAATTAACAAAAAGCATACAAAAAAAAAAAACAAAAAAAATAATATCTGGTTTCATTACCATGACACAAGGTTACATGTGTAGCTTGCCTACATCAAGTTCTAATAGAAATGAGTTAATCATGCTAGCAGATGCAGATGTTTAAAATCTCTATTTATTACATTACTATCCGTCATTGTTACCGAGTTAGTGAACCGAGTAAGATGGTCAAAATTCTTCCATTGTTTTTTGCAATAAACGGTTTTCGAAAAATTGGATGCCGATTGTGCGGTCATTTCGATGGTGCGAGGATAACACTGGAGAAGGTACAGGACACAGCTTTTTTGAAGTATTTATGCGCCTACTTTCGGAGAGATCTAACTTATGGTACAATTTCAGCTCCCTAAGCCTTACAGCTCTTGAGATATTTTTGACTGGACATCGGACACTAATTGACAATAATTATAAAGTTTAAAGTTTGATAATGATAAAACAATGCAATTAAAATAGTCCATTGCCAAGTAAAGCGAGCTTCGAAATATCAACTAAGCAAATATAAATTATTAGATAGCTATTTTATCAGAATGCCAAGTTAAAGTTAAATAGTGAAAAATGCGAATTGATCGCTTAACGAAACGATGGAAAATCTGTATGAAATTTGCAAAATTCGGATCTCAAGCGGATACATTGTGCTCCCCTGACGTGGAGTTTCTTGGTTGAAGTACTGAAAAGAGAGGAAAAACGGCCTCCTCTGAACCATACTGAAGAAGTTATGAATTTGATGGTAGTTGGTGGCTTTTCAGACAGGTCGCCCAGATGGTTGAAGAAATACTCTCCTCTTTCTGGTATTGCAGAGGCTAGGGTATTTGCAAAGGAAGTGTTCTGTGTCCTCCTCTGCGTCTGTGTTGTCACGTCCTCTGCACAATTCATCTGTACTTAGCCGCATTCTCTTCCGGTGGGCTGCCAATAGGTAGTGGCCGGTAATGATTCCTATGAGAAGCGCATTTGTCTATTTTAAGTGAGGATGAGCTTCGTTTTCATCTTGTCATGTTTTGTCCAGATGCTTCTGGAGACTCAGAATGATGGGAGCGCTCTCCATCTTTCGTCTGCTTGTTGTTTGAAGTCAAGTGATATGTTTGATTTAACAAGTTTTTGGGGAGAGAGGATTGAGCTTTGGACCATTAAAAAGGTTTTGTTCTGATCCCTTCCTTGCCAGTTCATCCGCCATCTCGTTTCCTGGAACCCACCAGAGTGTTACATGGTGGCTATGGATGAGCGTGTTCATTTTTTTACCGCGGATGAGATGGCCTTTATAGCAGCTTAATTATCTATGTAAATTTCAATCTTTTTTTCTAGTAACAAGTTTCGTGGATAGTTCTCGTGCCGCCTGGCTATGACTGGAACACACTGCCGTAGTTCGAAAGTTTTAGTGATACTCTAATATCAGGTTCCGCTAAGTAAATACCTGAACCCACTCCATTGTTTGTTTTGGATCCGTCAGTGAAGACTGAAATACAATGCGGGTTAATAACCCCACCGTCTTCCCAGTGTACCTTTGATGGGATGACCGTTTTGGCGTTTAGGCTGAAGTCGGGGGATGGCGGAAGATAGTTAGTGGTGGCGTCTAGGTGAGTCATCTTGAAATGCTACGGTGTGCCATTTGCCACAGTGCGAGAATCGTTTCAAGTGCTGCGGTCGGGGTGGATCTAATGGCGCCAGTGGTTGCTATGCAGGCAAGTCTCTGGATTTTAGTCAACTCCTTGAGATGTGCCGTTTTCTGTGCTATTGGCCATTAGGAAATGCACCCATATGTTAGAATGGGTCTAACTACGACTATGTACATCCAGTTTCTTTCATTTGCGTTATCTCTCCAGCTCAATTTGCGGTTAAGTATGCACTCTTAATACCGTGCTTTATCCGAAACTTGGAGTGGACTGCCACCGAGTTGTATGGATCCGAACGCTGGAATTATTCTTTTGTTGGTGAAGAGGACCACTTCTGTTTTCGCTGGATAAACGTTCAGTCCGCATCTTCTCGCATAGTTATGGATGGTATCCAGGACTGATTACAGAAATTCTGTGGTTGTGTCGAGAAATGTGCCGGACATAAGTAGGACGATGTCGTCTGCATAAGCAACAACTTCGCTACTACTCCGCTATGTCCTAATTTTAAAAGATCGGCCCTTTGTATATGCATTTTTGTGCTGGGGACATGTCTCTGGTTCATAATTTGGTTTTTAATTTGCCAAATAAAAATTGAGAAACATTAACAAGATGTTTGAATGCTTAACAGAAAAATGCGAGGCAACTACGGTAGCCGATTGTCACATAAAACCATAAAACTTACCGTACCCGTTATTCAATTGATTATTTTACATTTTGCTCTCTTTTTATGTTAAGTAAAAAATTGAATCTGTTTGAATAATTCTGTTTTTTGGCCAAAAATACATAGGGAAGAAATAAAAAACAGGTTAAAAGAGGGAAAAAATAAATGTTCAGCAAAACAAGAGAATGGGGGCGCCGTGGCGTAAGTGGTTAGTGTGTCGGATCACTACGCATGAGCTTCCAAGTTCGAATCCCAGAAAATACCAAATAGTTTTTTTTTCACGGACCGGCCGTGAGCGTCTAACAAACATCCGAGGTATTGTTGTCACGAAGAAAGTTCTCAAATCGCCGTTCGGAGTCGGCAATAAACTGTAGGTCCCTTCCATTTGTGTGAAAAATATAACAAATATATATATAATATTGCATTTCTTCTTGCACTTTTTACTTGTTCTCTATTTTCGATAAGTAGTCTATGCTTTACCAAGGCTAAATTTATCTCGTAAAACGGTTATTTCTCGTTTTCTCTCTATATAGATCTATTGTTTTGTAATTAGTTATTTTGTTCCGGTTGACTAAGACTTAAAGAAATTTTGCATATACGCTTGCAATCTCTCACCTACCCCAATCCCTACAGTGATCCCAAGCAGTTGGGTTGCAGAGAGGAACGCGCAAAACTGTCCTCGAATAGACCTAGCTCCAGGCGCCTGCCTGACAGTTGTTGACATACCCTTAGCGGAGCGACAAAGTCGCGTGAGCGGCTAAATCCCTCCGGAAAGCAGAGCTTAAATAAATCGTGCGAAGCTCGCCACTTTCCCACTGATGTCCTGCACAAAACTCTTCTCGAATAGACTTAGCCCAGGCGCCTGCCTGACAGTTGTTGACATATCCTTAGCGGATCGGCGAAGTCGCGTGAGTGGTTAAGTCCCCCCCAGAAAGCGGAGTTTAAATAAATGAATCAATAAGTTGGCTCTGAATGACCCTTTGACCAGATTAATGCATTATAACAAACAACACAGCTTGTTTACAACTTAGGAAATAACAGTTATTTATTATACTATTATTGACAACATTATTTTCTGATATGATTTTAAGAAATCATTTTTGGGCGATTATTCGCACAGCCATTCACTCCTGTTTTGGTCGATTCTTCATTAATTTTTGGGCGGTTGTTCCTTTTTGTGGGCTTTCTTTGATTATGCACAAACGTCCAAAAATTTTGGGCGATTGTTCATTTTTCGAATTTGGGCGATTTTGTTTTGGGCGGTTATTCGCACAGCCACACATTGCACTGTTTATCTACTTGTAATGTCGCAACTCTACGTCGTCATAAAGTTCGCGTGATTTTTCATATTTGAAATTTTTGAACTTTCGTGCGTAGTTAAAAAAACCAGCATTGATTTTATTCCTACTTTTGTCCATCGGTGTACACGTGAACAAATTAAAAAGAAAAAAGGAAAAAAAAAAATAGCAAAGTGTTTGAAGTTAAAACGAACATATACTTATCAAAAAAAAAAACAAAATGATCTCTAGCGAAACAATCTATAATGAAATGATGATAATTCGAACTAGTTATAAAAGTAAATAAAAATTTGAGGAACAATCAAATACGAAATGAGCTAAATATGAACTATTTACAAAAGTAAATGAAAATTTGAGAAAAAATCAAAAACGACTTGAAGAAAATTCAAGTCTTCGTTTATCAAATCAACAAAGTGGGAAATGATAAAATCGAAAAAACAGAAATCAAGATAAGAAATGCGAGTTGTACCATACATCTACCCAACATACCTAACTGCGATATAGCACTTTATGCGGATGATTCTACTATATACGAGTACTCATAGAAAATAATTTATAAATCCGCCTAAATAATACAAGCATTGAAAGATCAGAATATGGTATATGCCAAAAACAGCCAAGCTATCATGTTCACCAGACAATTGTTGGGCAATTGTGATATACCGTAGGTTGATTCTGTTAAGTATCTCGGTGTGTGCTTAGACCAGAAGTTAATCTTCGCCATTTACATAAAATATGTTTTAGAAAAAGTCAATATTGTGAATTCAATACTATATCCGTTGATAAATTGGAGCTAACTGATGAGTAAACAAAATAAATTGATTATCTTTAAAATTGTTTTCCAAGCAGTAATGACATATGGCTCTCCTGTCGGGGGAAACTGCACTTAAACTCACAATAAGAAACTGGAATTTGCTTAAAGCACGTTTTTTATGTGCTTTCTTTTACTTCAGGTTATCCGCAACCCTTGCAGGGGTGAGGAACGCTTATAATTTCTTCCGCTCTAAGTGGTTAGAGGTTTCTAGTAATTTCTTGCTATTATTCATAATTATTGGCCATCATTAAAGTGGGAACGTTGGTACTACAATCAAAGGAAATAAACCCGCGGATGTAGATGCGAGTAATGTACGAGTACCTATATGGGCTGGTCATATTCATTAAAGACTAAACGTCTCGTAAAGTGTAAAGTATTTAATAGACAACCACTTTAAAAATGAATCACCTAACTTCTTTAAAGCTCTTTTCCCGGAGTTTTGTTTTTCTCTTATCCTATTCCTTCTAATATTATTTAAAAATTATTATTATTATCCTTTTTTATGGAAGTAACAACATAAAGACATTCACAATGATTTCCATGATGATATGCATGCAAGAAGTGAATATATTGTATTTTCTTCGCAGACAAATGGCCTGTAATTTGTGCAGACAAATTTGATTTTCCTTTTAGATCATTATTGCGTTGCGTAGTTGGGGTGAATAATGAAAGACGTTTTTTTAAGTTTCCTTACTTGCAACGGTTTTTATTGGGTAATTTTGCTTCGTAATTATAATACGTTATAATTCGTCATCATTTCTCCATCTATTCGAGGACAGGAAAATAAAATCTACCAGTATCACACGAATATCCTTTTTTACATTCGAGCTATTGGGAGCAAAGTCAATTTATCGAACACAATAGTACACCAAGATGATAACATCTCCTTCCACATGGTATCTGAAGGATGGCATATATTTGAGTTGTATTGTCACTTTATTTCGCAGAGAATATTTGGGTGTAAACAAGGTCGAAGCACGATAACCACACATGTTGGCTGAAAATGATTCACTACACGAGGCTGTCTACTGAGTTCTGAGAAATAACCTTTATTCAAATCGTTTCCTGAGAAACTTCTGAAGTTTGACAGAAATGATTTCTGTGAAAATACAATCGGAACGAGTATCTCGAGTATCAGCTTACCGCCCGAACTTTTCAAGACAGCTGGTGATGATTTGGTGGAGAGTATGCACCAACTCATCTCTAAGATTTGGTCAGACGATTCTATGCCTGATGAATGGAATCTCAGCATCGTTTGTCCGATCCACAAGATAGGAGATCCCATCAACTGCGCCAATTATAGAGGCATTAGTCTCCTCAACATTACATACAAGATTTTTTTCTGCAATATTATATGAACACCTGATTGGCCCCTATCAATGCGCTCCAGACCGCAGAGTCTTCGCATCTAATACAGAGGACCAACGTAGTAGAGGGCCTGCTCGCCATAGGTGGCGCACAAGTTCAAGGGGACCGCAACCAACTTGGTGTGTTAAACTAGAGGCAATAATCTAAAGACCGAGCTAAAATGGAGAGCGTCACTTAAGTAACTAAGTAGTCGAAATACAAGGATGTCTTACATCTAGAGATGCTAATCTTTAGATATTGAGTTGTAAGCTTTTATTTTAAATTAGAATATAAGACACGACTCCTCTCACTAATAATTTACCACGTTCACCTCAACCCTCCCACACCATTCCCTTTCACTCGATCGCTTGATTTATAACGTTAAAGAACTTATTTCTGAGGGTTGGAAAATATTAAGACACAAAAGTTTCCTTTCGATGTTTAAGCCAGGATAATCTGTATTTCCTAAAGGTCTCAATGTTTGGCTTTGCGAGGCACTAAGAACTTTGCCATAACTGATGGAATATTAATTAGCGTTCAGGGAATTCCTACCTACCTATTGCTATTACCTATTTTGTTGACACAAAAATAACACCATTTTTTTTTATATATTCAAAAGAAAATCAAAAGAAGGACAAAAAATACGACAATAGCATTTTATTAAATTTTCAGCGCCACTTTCTGTCAGGTAGAAGCATTCTATAGACGCGGTAAAGAGCTATTTAAAATAAAAATTCTCCGTGTAACTTTTGGCCCTTTATGTAACGATAGACTTCGGAGGAGAATGTAAAATGAAGAAATTTTAAGTTGAGGTTCGTGTTTATCGGCAAGGATATACAGAGCAAACGGACACCATGTGCTCAATGTTTAATTCTATCCAGCCTGGCCACGGGCATACATTCTTCCGCTGCGGTTTTTAACCAAATATGGGTGGAAGTTTTCAATTCACAGCTGCTTTTAGCAGCTCAAATGATTATAGACTCAGTACTCATCGAGCAAAACAATGCAATGAGTACGGAAACAGCTGGTCGGGACTTGTCTAAAGCCTTCGAAAGGTTACAGCATTGTGAACTCTGGTGGCGTCGGCTATACCTTTCTCAAATATATTGCGAGTTTTTGTAAATTATCAATCAATTCGACTTCATCAGATGTTTGTAATTCTAACCCATTTTTAACTTATGCTGGTGTTCCTCAGGGCTCCGTACTGTCTTCGATTCTGTGTTTGGTTTATTAATTATCTTCTACCTGCTACTCACTATTCTTCGACTGTCGATCTCGCTCACTCATTTATGACAATATGAAAAGGGCCCCAAGTTGTGGTTCCCACCGACAGGGAATGTCAACCGAACTTAATTCCGATTTTTATTCCATCATCAATAAGGATACGAACTATAGAGTCAACTTCAACGCACTGCAAGCTAAACAAACCGTAGCTGGATACTTGCATGGTCAAACTGAAAATTAATGTGATGGTTTGCCAATGCTTGGCATGCATCTTAACCCAGACTTTCGCTGGAATCAGTAGATTACTGCTAGATGCGGATTCCTCGAAAGATGCAAAACATTTCTTTTAATTCATGCGGACTTGGCTACAATATATAAAGCTTATATTCATCCGAAATTTCAGTACAACTCGCGTAACTGAGCAGGAACCCTAACTACATACTTAAGTTTACTTACTATTTACTATCAAGCGTTTCGACGGGTTGATGATCAGAAAAACTTTAAGGTAAGTATTATAACTGAAGATTATGGTTTTGTATTTTTTTTTGTCACCTCGTAAAAAGGTTACAGCTTGGGAACAAATCTTCGTTCTTAAGACCAGGTGCTATGCTATTTGGATATGCTACCAATGAGAATATAATGTTATGGTCCCTGGTGTAAGTTTAGTTAGCTTACCTAGGTTAGCTAACCTTCAATACTGCTCTCTACGCATCACTAGAAACATCTGCTACAAAGATTCACAAACATTCAAGCTGATGATTATGTAAAATTCTAGAGATCGTCGTTTTTATTACTTATACATCCATGCTACAACCCGAACAAATTATACAAACCAAATTTAATGTTCCCTTTACCATTCATTCCTTGTAAATTGTTTATTAATTTGGGTAGTAAATGTTCCCCCGCAACCCAAAATAATTTGCTAAATCCAGCGACACGGTACATGTGAGTACATTCAAGACGTCTTCTGGAAGATCCTTCAAATGTTGCATACCCTAATTTACTTCGGATGGGTACTATTAATTAGGTGCCGACATTTAGCTCAACAATCCCCTGTCTAAAAGAGGTATCATAATTTATGCCCTTATATTGGCAAATCATGTCATGACGATGTGTGTCAAAATTAATAGCTCACCTTCCGTCATAGAGTGCCTTAATAACTTGTTCACTTAGCATTCATGTTGCTAAGCAATTACTAATTGTACGAAAGCCTGGCGGGTGGATAATTGAACACGTAATTATTATTATGTAACATGATTATGCAGAACAGCATGTTATGATTGTGTGTCTTCGGGCAGTATTTTCAACTCATAACGTACCTTAAGTTATTATTGCCAACCCTTACACATGGCAAGCAAATTGCAGCTGGTCTCGTTTTCTTTTCAAAGGACCTAGATTGACCTACAACATGAAGAGGAAAAAAAAATGTATCATGTGAATGAAATCATTCCTGTCCTTATACTATCGTTTTTTTGTTTTCCCCTCGTGTGACAAATCTTTGTAGGAATTCTCAGATCAATCACTGATGCTGGGGAGCATGTCAAGAGAAACAACAGATGATTACACACATATATTTCTTTTCTCCTTTAGTCGTTGTTCACAATAGTGCTCCTTTTCAAAGGACATCAAACTAGGAGGTGTATTGTAGTTTTTTTTCTCTCCTCAATTGTTTTACTTTATCACACGAAGATTGAATTTTTATTACACCGACGGTATCTGTTGGTGAGAGCTTAAGTATAATCGCTGACCTAAGTCCCCCTGTGGATGGTTAGTTGTTTCCAGTGTTGCAACACGTTGCTAGTATTAATTGAAAATAATTTCCTTCTGGCTGTCAGTGCTTCTGGATTTAAAATTGTGTACGTTCACATTGGCAGAGGATGAACCTGCTGTTCCTTTCGTACTATACGATGTCAGTAATTGTTAATGCATGGATGCATCGATAGTTTCTGGGAGTGCCATACAGTTTTTTTTCCATACTCTGTGGGGTTTCGTGAGATGCAACAACTGTATAGAGGGGAATAATTAATGAAGTTCAAATATAGAGTCAAACTGAATAAAAAAGAGAAAAAGTTGCAGGGTGACGCATAAGTCATACATTTATTAAAAAAAATTATACTATTGTTATTTTCAGAGGTAAAAATCTAAAAAAAATTTCAGAAAATCTTAATATTAGCTATTGGTTAAAATTTTCGACTTTCAAATCTTTCTCAAATCAAGAAAACACCCTCAGATCAACAAGAACTTTACCTATATGCTGGTAATATCGCCTGAAATCAGATTAGGTGTAGGATAATAATTTTAGGTCAGCTTTGTTTAGGTTAGTGATGCAGCAATTCATCTTGAAGATGGTCAAACCAATTTAATATATCCTTCTGGAACGCCTATCTCAAAAACTACTTAACGAATTTCGGTAACATTTTATATTAAGTTCAGTTAGACATTATGATACTTTACTGGAAGAAATTAAAACCCAACGAAATTTATGAAAGATATGGTGAGGATTAAAAAACTTTACCAAAAAGTATACAAGAACAAATAATAGCGCCACAAAATTTTTTTTTATTTATCAATATTTTGTGCCGGCACAATCATTATGGGTATGTGCCGAAAATGTCAGCTCTCCTGGTCAAACGGTTCAGAAGTTAAAGCGGCGTGACAGACTGACGGACAGACCCATTGACACTATGATGAATCCACAAGTCTTACAATTTTATCTTTCATGTCCGTAACGCTGAAAAGAACCCAACAGATCCCCAAGGTATAGGGGTTGAAAACATGCAATGCACTTAGCACTTGGAAGTTGGCGTCCTAATGTAATAAAGGCGTGGTAAAATTGATTCCAATTTTAAGCGCAACAAAATATACTTTCAGTAAAAAAAATTAAGATAATTAAAAACACATACTTATCGGAATGCATTATTAGGATAGATGGATGATTTTTCCCGCATTAGACGGAAGGGATACTTTCTATCACAAATTTGGCCATATTTATGTACGACAGAAATGGGAAAAAATATAAAACTGCGTTTTTATTGGGTTCCGCACGTTTTCTTTTCAAAGTATTCGATGTTCTTCATAAAAATTAAATACAGAAAATTCGAAAGGGATACACTTGTAAAAAAAAAACCGCACGAAGAAATGAAACAACTTTTATCATACGGCATTACGGCGATGACAGTTTATACATATTTATCACATTTATACGAAACTAAGCTCACAAAAACCGTTGAAAATTACTTTTAATAATTTTTTAAGCATTTTGAACCAAACCATTAAATTAAACTTATGAAGATCAGTCCACTCTCAAGTTTAACTTCGGACGTACTGTCGAATGTTGGGATTCGTCTATAAGCTGAGGAACATGTAAGTACGTGGAATGATCTACTATGCTCTGCTTCTCAGGCTTAATTCTGTTGTTGGCCTGTCCACCAACAATTCTAAGCACAACAATGGATCCGGTCTTTCAAAACCAAAATCTTTCCTAACTATAGTTACGCCCCCTATAAATCGCTTTTTAGAAGTAGGGTGTCATTTGATCTCACGCCTGTTTCACCTCCCCCTTCGCGTCACCCGACCCCCAGAGTATTTCATCCTCCTACTAACTATCCCAATTTCACTCACTCTCATACTCTTAATCCTGTCCCTCCTACCTCCTCTTCCTCTCTTACCAAACGCCCCGATAATACTGGCAATGTATCAAACAAGACATCCATGTCTACCGTCGCCGTTTTCAGTCACTTCAATACTCTTAATCCTGTCCCTCCTATCCCCACTTCCTCTCTTACCATAAGCCCCGATAATACTGGCAATTTTCCAAACATCACCTCCATGTCTACCGTCGCAATTTTCCGATTCAGATGTTGATGGACGCTATGTATTGTCTCGGTTGAGAGATCGCAATATTTATGCTAACGTTCGGCTTTACCTTGCCTACTTGCACGACAAACCTGATTCTGTCTGCGTCGATGGCAAGACTAACACCAACATCAAGGTCTTGATTTCCCAAGAGGGTCTTCCAACCGAATAAGAAACCCTAATGCACATCTTTGTCAAATTGCATGAGACCTTCGCTGTTTCGGCTACTCAGATAGCTAATGACCTATCCTCTTATGCATCATTTATCAAGTCCAAGCGCCTTTCTCATCTCCAACGATCTCGCAACGATTTTTACAATTATTTTCGTTCCTAATCTGCCCCCTAACACACTTCCCAACAGTCCCAAGTTTCTAAGTTGTTACTATCAAAATGTAAGAGGACTGCGTACTAAAACCTCTCATGTATTTCTGAACTCCCAAAAATTAACTTTTGATATTTATGTTTTAACCGAAACCAACCTAACCCCGTGTATTCTTAAATCTGAACTTTTTTCCTCAGATTTTATCATCTTCCGTAAGGACGGGGAGGAGATCGCAGACGATCTCTCGGGTCGTGGCGTTCTTCTTGCAATTCACAACCGCTACGACGTGACCTCTCTTGATATCCTCATCTCCAAAGACTTCGAATTCGTGTGTGTTAAGATTAAACTCTCTAATTTCTGCCTTTTTGTTCTTTGCTGTTACATTCGCCCGTCCCAACCCATCGGGGCCTACCAACTTGCCGTTGATGGGATTGACTTCCTGTTCGATGTCGCACAACCCGACGATGTGATAATAGTTATGGGCGACTTTAATCTCCCTCGGCTGAAATGGGCTCCTTCTGATGATGAGTTCCATTTCGTTGCTTTAAATGCCTCCTCCGACAAAGAAGTCCTACTAACACACTGCTTTTTTGACTCAGGACTCCAGCAAGTAAGTGGCATTTCCAACTTTATGGATAGGTATCTTGATCTTGTTTTCTCCTCCGATTCTGACAATTGTGTCGTATCAGCGACCACTCATCTTATCTACTTTAGATCGCTTTCATCCCCCCTTATCTCTTGCCTTCTCTTACGAAAATGGGAACATTTATATCGACCCTGACGGCTCTTCCAACTTTGAATTTCGAAAAGCTAACTTCGATGAACTTACTGATCTAATTAGTAACATTAACTCCGACTTTATCTCCGTTAATTCTAATGTGGATGCCGCACTTGAAACCTTCTACTCAAAAATCTTCTTTTGCATCGCCCAATCGGTTCCTTATACGCTCAGTAAACACTGCTCCTCATCCCCGCCCTGGTATAATAAAGAAATCCGCGCACTTCGTAATAATAGGAATAAGCTTTCAAAAATATTTCTATCCACCAGGTCTTTTAGTGACTACTACAATTACCTCACTGTTTATAATCGTTTTTCTGTTCTCTGTGAATCTCTTTATCATGAATATCTCGACCGAATGCAACGGAGTCTAATTTCTGACCCCAAACGGTTTTACCAATTCATTAATGTTAAAAGAAAATCCGATGGCCTCCCTTCCGCTTTAAAACTATCTAGCAAATCCTCAGCCGACCCTGAAACGATCGCCAATCTCTTTGCAACTTTCTTCAGCCAGTCCTATACTGATCACTTGCACGAACCAGATCCTGTTTGTTTCAGCTACTTGAACAATTGTGCGCAAACTTCTTTTGTTTCAATTGAGGTTACGACAAACATGGTTCTTGTAAAGATCAGTAGGCTCAAGGACAACTATTCTCCTGGCCTCTTAGTGCCCTTTTCCAGCTCTCACTCTCTCAAACCGTCTTCCCTTTTCTGTGGAAGGACTCTTTCATTTTCCCTATTCACAAAAAAGGCAGTAAAAGCGAGATCTCAAATTACCGACCCATTGCCAAACTGTCATGCATCCCAAAGCTCTTTGAAAGTATTGTTTACGATTCTTTGTACTTCCATTGTAAACCAATATTCTCCCGATCTCAACGTGGTTTTTTAAAAGGTAGATCTACCACGACCAACCTAACTGAACTTGTTTCCCGAGCATTACACGCATTAGAGAACGGCAATGAAGTCGATGTAATTTCTACGGATTACAGCAAAGCGTTCGACAAAATCTCACACAAAATTATTTACCTCAAACTCAAAGCCCTAAGTTTTTCATCCTCCTTTATTTCCTGGCTTAGGTCATACCTAGAGGGTCGCCATTATAGAGTCCTTTTCAGATGTTCTGTATCCAACCCTATCAAAGCCACTTCCGGGGTTCCTCAGGGTAGTCATCTCGGACCCTTGATCTTTAATCTAACTATTAATGTCATTGATTCCATTTTAAAGGAGTCGGACCTATCTGTGTACGCGGATGATAAAAAAATCTTTAAGATAATTGCCTCCCCTTCGGATTCTCTCCTACTACAAAGCGACCTGATTCTGTTCTTCACATGGTGCAAATTTAACTTCGAAGAGCTGAATGTGAGTAAATGCCAAGCTATTACCTTTTCCCGCAAGCGTATTCCTCCCTCTCCTAGGATCTACTTCTTCGATAACAAACCCATTCCCTCAGTTAATTCAATCTGCGATCTAGGTATTATTTGTGACCGAGAGCTCAACTTTAATTCGCTCATTGATAACATAATTAACAGAGCCAACTCCAGCTTCATCAAACGCTGGTCTAAAGAATTCTCGAATCCTTATGTCACTAAATCCCTGTATGTTACCTTTGTCAGACCCATCCTTGAATACGCTAGTCAAGTTTGGTCACCCCATCAAGTTACCCCATTACTTGAAAAAAAAAATAAAAAAAATAGTTTTAAGCTTAGCGTTAAGTCCCCCTTTTTGTTAGTTTTTAAGTCACAGCTTTAAGTACCAGCTTGTATTAAGCTTAAATAAATAAATAAATATTTTCGGTGGGATAGATATTACACCACTAGCAACCGAGTTCATGATAGTAATTTTCCCGGCTACAACAGAATCGCTTACCGCGTACATACGTGTTTCAAAGCATTGATCTATGTAGGTATATTCCATGTGAATTCAAATAGATATGTTACTGTTCAAACATCCATGACAACTACATACCGAGCACAAGTTCTACTTGTATATATGTAAACTGCGAATACCTTGATTTTGTAAGACAACTGGGTATAAAATTGATCTTAAATAGATCATTTGGCGCAAAAGCTCTTTAAGTGCCAGGGCCTAGCTTCTCGCAACCACTCATTTGTGTGCGTTATATTTTTCACACGAGTGGAAGGGACCTAGAGTTTATTGCCGTATCCGAAGGGCAATTTGTTTTGAGAAGCTTACAAGTAGGCGATCTTACGAGTCCTATTATAATGCGCCAAGTGCTGGACGAAAAGTAAGACAGCAGAATATCAAATGCGAACAAATAATAATACATATACGTACATACATACATTACTCGTACATGCTCGTATATTCATACTTAACAATCACTTAAGTCCCAGCAAATTATATCGAGTGAAGTGGTTGACATTCTTCTTCTTTAAAAAAAAATATGTAATTGAGCAATCTTCAAAAGCACAGTTCCACTTTCCTGTGCAGAAACTAATTTTCCTGAAGAGTGCCCAAGATTTTCTAAATCCGAGAAATATTTTCTTTAGAAAAAATTTCCTCCATTCATTCAACTTGTCGCTAATTTTTCTCCATCGCTAAGAGGTGTTGTGTGAATTGCCATGTTGTATAATTACATTGAATTTTCTTGAATTTCTAATGAACTTAATCTTTGCAAAGCAGAACGAAGTATACTTCTTCCAATTTTCTTTAATTCCCATTTTCAATGACCTAATTTCCGAAAAAAAAGAAAAAAAACGAAAACGCAGAATCTTCTTGGAGCACTAATGAAACGACGAGAACGTTGACGATGTCAATTGAGCTGCGTCAACGATGACGACGACGAGATTTCAATTGAATAGAGTTTAATTTAAATGAGTGTTCAAAGGGTGAAAACCAGAAAAGAACGAGCGAAGGAAAATGAGCAACCACTTTGAAATGCTGCTTTTTGCATTCAAACTTCCAAGCTGGGGGCAAGCGGCGGGGAGCTCACATGCACACATTTTGGAGATACAGCAACAAACATTGAAATCTTAATCAAGTTAATTGAAAATAGCAGCAAGTAAACTGGTGCATCTTCTAATTCAATGCACATTCATATTTGTATAAAAGAAAACTCCTTCAATAGGTTGCAATTCGACGTACGCATAGGCCGTAGTTTGCTAGAATTATACATTCGTTTAGTTTTGTACACTTCTTCGCAAAACGCCTTAGTTAATACTTGTATCAAAATGTTCCAAGGAGTATGCACCAGCACCATACTGAACATGGAGCTGTAGTTTCTCTCTGTCTCCTCGGGCCATGCAGCATACACAAAGGCATTGCAGACATATGTACTTAAATTATAATTTAGCTTTGAATACAAATCTCTGGCAAATTGAATTTTCATTTAAAAACTCGATCTCTTGGAAATGAATTGGTACTTGAAAGTGTTGCTGGTGACAGGGGTGGATTGTAGACTGTGCTTAAGGCCCCAGGTTAAAAGTTTTACGAAGCTTCCAAGTGAAACAAATATTTTACATTCCATTCGGAGCGGACCTTGTGATACCGTATATCTATCTTGTAACGCATCGCTCAACATAAATTAAGCATCGCGTTTAGAACTTAAGTTCAATGATATTTTCTGATCACATAATTCGTAAAATTTGTAGGGATTTTATAAAAAAAAGCCTTTCGCCAGGATAAGAGCGGACGTGGCTAACAGCATATTTTAATAGATTTGAGTGAAATATGCAAGAGATGCATGCAAGTAAAGGGCACGACTAGATCGAACGTATTATACGCCCACGTGTGTGTTCGCAAATTAATTTTTAATAGTAAGTAAGACCGACAGCTACACTGGTACACTGACGGTTCAAAAATGTCAAACGGGGTTGAAGCTGGTATCTTTGGCCCCAACTACAAACTCTTTACACCATTAGGTCAATCCACTACTATTTCCAAGAAGAGGTCTATGCTATCAAGCTCTGCGTCAGAGAATGCATTGATTAGACGAAACCTCTGAAGATCGTATATTAATATAATGTCAGACAGCCAAGCAGCACTCAAGGCTCTCACGCCTTTGACTATAAGTCTAAGCTGGTTTGGAATTGTCTCCAGACTCTTTTCCAGCTTGCTGCACTTAATAAAATCACACTAATGTGGGTCCGCGGACACAAAGGCTTCCCTGGTAATGAAGCAGCTGATAAGCTTGCCAGATTAGGTGCCCAATCTCCTTACATTGGACCTAAACCCTTCTGCGGTTTACTAATTAGCCAGATTAAAATAGAGCTACTTCACTGGGAACGCGAACAAATGCTCTCACACTGAAATGCACAACCTGGCCTAAAGCATTCCAAGAAATTTATTAATTTCTCAATAAACAGAACTAGAGACATTCTATCAATGAGCAAACAGAATGCTAAGATACTTACTGGCTTCCTAACTGGACACTGCTCTTTCAACCACCATCTCAAGAAAATGGGGCGTGTTCAATCGGACACGTGCCGTCTCTGTCTTGAAGACACCGAAACAGCCCATCACATACTCTGTAATTGCCAGGTCATAGCCAGACTGAGGCTAAAGCACTTTAATAAAGGCGTCTCATCACCTTCAGATGTTACCTCTCTCAGCATGAACTATTCTTAGCTTCATTAATGAACTTGATTTCAACTATTTGACAAATCCAAAGAAAATATAATCCACCAGGGGATAGCACAAAAGATCTTTTTAGGTCGCAGTGCTCCGGGGGTCATTCTCTGCCTTTGCTCCCCCTTTACCTTAAAAAAAAAATAAAAATAAAAATCCAGGTTGGGGGTTGTGCCACATAAAAAACTGATGGTTAGGAATCAATCAACAGCTTCGGATACTGATGATTTTACTGTTGACTACTCTTGCAAACGTAAAAAGGACAACGATCTTCGTGTCGGCACGTCGATAGTACTCTCTACAAACCACGTGCAGCCAAACAACTTGCGGAGGCCCTAGCCTGCTGCAAAGCAGACATTACCACCACCCAAGAATGGCGATGGGATGGGCCAGTCAAATGGAGCATGCAAAACTGCGACTTCTATTTCGGCGAATGCCACAGACAACAAGGACAGCGTCTATTCGGGTGCGGATTTGTCATTGGAGTCAGACTTAGGCAAGAAGTTTTGAGTTTCCGGCATGTGAACGAGCGCCTCTTGGCTATCCGTATCAAGGCTAAATTCGCCAACATTTGCCTAATATTCGCCCACACACCTAAGTAAATAAGTACGTAAGTAAATAAGACCGATTAAATGACAGTTCCTTTAGAATTACGCAAAAGACAGAAAGGAAGGCAAACGGACCAGAATTAAGAGATTCTCAATTTTCTGTAAAATCTCGAGTTTGAATTTTTGTATCTACTTATATGATTCTAATATAAGTCTTAAATCGTACACTTACCACATTAGCCAGTCTCAGCTGTACTACATTACCCGATTGTCTCTTTTTGGGCAAAAATATTAAAATGGAAACTTATCCAACGCCTGAAAAACCGACTTTTGTTTTCACTTTTCAAAGGGCAGTATTAGGTTAGGTTAGGTTAGGTTAGGATCGGCCCTCGATGAGGATGTACTTAGACCAAGAAGTAGGTCCATTGTACTGCCGATGTGTAAGGCGGGTGGATCACCCTCTTACTCTTGGAACCATTTGCTTCGTTGAATGAAGTCGAGAATTTTAGCCGTGCAGGCGTTGCCGAGATCATAAAGATCATTGTAGAAGTATTCACCCAGAGTGGCCTTCCTGATGTTGGCGAGCGCAGGACAGGCGCACAGGAGATGACTGATGGTCTCTTCTTCCTCTTCATCTCTGCAGCTTCTGCAGAAGTCGTTGTGAGGGATACCTAATCTCTGAGCATGTCTTCCTATGACGCAGTGTCCGGTGAGGACATTTGTTATTTTTGAGAGGGTTCCTCTCTTGTGCTTCAGGAGTCCGATGGACCTGGATTTATTGAGTATCGGCCAGAGCTGTCTGGCGGTATGACATTGGTCTAGATGTTGCCATCGATGATTGGCTACTTTCTCGGCATCAATTTGAATAAGGTACTTAACATAAGACGCTGGCGCTTCGATGTCGGTGATGCTTATGCTATCTGTACCAGAGGAGCCTTGTCGTGCAAGTTCGTCGGCTGCACAATTCCCCGGTATGTCACAGTGACCTGGTACCCAGCAAAGGGTGAGGTTGTACTGACCAGCTATCTCGTTAAGAGATATGCGACAGTCTTTCACTGCCTTAGATCTCGTAGTGCTGGATGCGAGGGATTTGATGGCTGCCTGACTGTCGACATAAATAACAATATCAGGTGTTGATAATGTGCTAGCCGCCAGCCAGTCAGCGGCTTTGCGAACTGCGGTGATTTTGGCTTGAAAAACGCTGCAGTAGTCTGGAAGGTTAAAGGAGAGGTGTATGTCCAGATCTTCGGAGAAAATTCCGGCACCGACTCCGTCCTTGGTTTTGGACCCGTCCGTGAAGATTGACAGCGATTCGTTGTAAAGGACATTGCGTTGCGTCCACTCACTTCTGTCCGGTATCGAGTGCGTGTAGCCCTTGTCAAAATCATATTCAGTGGGCAGATGGTCAGTGGAATTGGGAAGATGACGGTGCATCGAAAGTATATTGGCATGTCCCGTGTGTTGCTCCTTCCACTGCCTGGAGCCTCTCAGTCTTATTGCCGAGCTGACAGCCAATTGCTTACTGACGATGTCAATCGGAAGCAGATGGAGCATGGTTTGGAGCGCCGCTGTGGGAGAAGTTCTCAGTGCACCGGTAATACTGAGACATGCAACTCGCTGAGTTTTTTCCATTATGGATAGGTTGGATTTCTTCTCCAAGGCGGGCCACCATACCAATACTCCATACATGTGAATCGGTTTAATCACCGACGTGTATAGCCAGTGCATGATGCTTGGTTTAAGGCCCCAGGTGGAGCCTACTGCTTTCTTGCAGATGTATAGAGCGGCCAGCGATTTCCTGGCCCGTTCGACGACATTCTCCTTCCA
Source organism: Brachypalpus laphriformis (assembly GCA_945910035.1). NCBI lineage: Eukaryota > Metazoa > Arthropoda > Insecta > Diptera > Syrphidae > Brachypalpus > Brachypalpus laphriformis. The sequence goes on from OX246754.1 coordinate 255,620,326, forward strand.
AATTAGCTTGCGGTCAAGCTTTAGGCCTAAATAGCTAGCACTATTTGAAAGCTTGAGGGTAGATCCCCTTATCTTGGGCGGAGTGAAGTCAGGTAGCTTGTGTTATCTTGTGAATAGAACTAGCTCGGTCTTCGTCGAGTTAACGGAGAGGCCGCATTTATCGGTCCATCTGAGCAGTTCATTGAGAGCAGACTGCATGACATCGGCCAGCGTCTGCGGGTATTTGCCTGTTGTTAGAATGGCGACATCATCTGCATAGGCAATAACATTGCATCCAGTTTTTTCGATCTTTAGAAGGGCCTCGTTGAGCACCAAATTCCACAATAGTGGAGACAGTACACCCCCTTGAGGGGTGCCTCGATGTGCATGTCGCTTGACAGTACTACTTCCGAAGGATGCTGTTATCACCCTGTTCTTAAGAATGTGTTCTACGAAACAACAGATGGGTTCGCAGATGTTGAGCCTACGTAAGGCACTGGTAATCGAATTTGTTTCAACGTTGTTGAAAGCTCCCTCTATGTCTAGAAATGACACTAGGGTGAACTCTTTGGTTGAGAGTGATTTTTCGATAGGGTGGATGATGGAGTGCAGAGCCGTTTCCACAGACTTACCTTTTTGGTAGGCGTGCTGTGACGTGGATAGTAGGGTGCTATCAATAGTGGCCTTGATGTGTAGGTCCAGGATTCTTTCCAGAATCTTGAGAAGGAAGGGCGTTAGACTAATAGGTCTTAGGTCCTTTGGGAGGGTGTGCGATGTCTTGCCTGCTTTGGGTATAAAGACCACTCTTACCTCGGTCCAGGCAGTTGGTGTTGTTCCGAGCTCAAGACAAGCCTTCAGAATGCAGGAAAGATACTGCCATACTATATTGAAGGCCGTCTGAATCTGGGCCGGAAAAACACCATCCGGTCCCGGGGATTTGAATGGTTCGAAACTGTTTACTGCCCATTTCAGCTTATCTTCGCTGATAAGATGAGGATGTGCCTGTGGGCGTGCAGCAATTACCAGGGCGCGATCATCGTTGGGGGTAGGCGTGCAGCCGGGGAAGTGAGTGGAAGAGGAAGAGCAGGTTGAGCGATGCTTCGTCCGATTCAGCCCAGGATCCATTGGGATTCATGAGGACACTAGGTATAGTTGGTGTTTTGGAGAGGACTTTACGCAGTCTAGAGGATTGAGACGTGTTGTCAATACTCTGACAAAAACCGCGCCAGGATCTGCGTCTAGCTTTCCGAACCTCTACTTTGAAGTTCTTCAGACTTTCTTTGTAGATCTCCCAGTCCAGTGGTAGCCTTGTTCGTTTGGCTTTATTGAACTGCTTCCTGCTTGTGCAGCGAAGGCTGTTGAGTTCTGCATTCCACCATGGGGGACGATTGCCCACCTTTCTTCTTGTGGTCGGACAGGATTCGATGAAAGCTGTATTAAGTGCAGAAGTTAGAACGGTGTTTAGCTTGTCTAATTCCAATTGTGTAGTTGGTGTAGTGTACACTTGATTGGATAGTTTAGCAGAGAGGGATTTATTGTGTAAGCACCAGTCGGTTTTCCGTCGATTGCGGAAGACCAAGGGTGCGGTACTGTGACAGATTTCCAGCTTGTACTCCAGATAGCGGTGATCGGAAAACGAATGACTGTCAGATACAGTCCAGTTGGAAATTGCAGGATAGATATTTTGGGAAGCAAAGGTGACGTCAAGCACCTCTTGCCGGGTCTTGGTAATAAAAGTAGGACTATTTCCTCTGTTACAAACTACTAGGTCGGTGCCTACTAAATACTCGAAAATAGACCTACCTCGAGGGTTAGTGTCGGTACTTCCCCATAGATCATGGTGCGCGTTGGTGTCGCACCCCAATAAGATGGCTTCTCTTCTCCTCCTTGCTTCATCTACCACTTCTTCCACTTCCTTGGATGGAGCAGACTCGGGGTCTTCATAGGGTAGGTATCCTGACGCCAGCCAGATGATGGTGTTTTTTGATTTAAGCAGCGTTACTGCTAGGTCTCTTGTGCTATGGTGGGGAAGAAAAGTTAGGTTTAAGGAGGTTTTAGCAAGAATGCAAGCTCGTGTTCTACCTACATTCTTCGCATGGTATAGCGTATATCCTGGGGCCCTTAATCCTATGACGGTGTCATCTCTTATCCAAGGTTCTTGGATCAGGGCGATGTCAAAGCCTCGTTCACTGAGGCGAAGTAACAGGTTAGCGGATGCTAAGGAAGAATGGTGGAGATTAATCTGTATCAGTTTTAGCATCATTATGAGCTGATACGGACTTCTCCACGACGGTAGCGTTTAGGTCATCGGGGGATGATGGTTCATCATCATGGATTACAACGCGGGGGAGGGCGGGAGTCGCCGAGTTAGAGGGACCTGCGATGCTATTACGGTCCGCCGTGAAAAGCCTTACATCAATTACCTTCAGACCACAACGGATCTTAAACTCCTTCGCGCGGAGTAGAGGTATTGATTCGGCAGTTAGAGAGATGAATAGCGAGCGGCCAGATCTCTTGGTGTCGTTATCCGTTTTTTTAGAGCTTTTAGGCGGTGGCTCCTCAAATGCCTTCCAGTCTTTGACTGGTAGGTCCAGATTTTGGTAGGCAATCAGGCTAAGAACTTTTGCTGGCTCGGGCGGTTCGAGTGGAACCCAGATCCTTGCTTTCGGCCTGTGGGGGATTTGGCTCCGTTCCACCGCCTTGAGCTTGGCTCCTGGCCAGATTTCACCTATGCTGCTAATGGCAGCGGCGATGAAGTCGACCGAGTTCTGATCCTCGCATGCGATCAGCTTGACGAAGCCTTGATGCCAGCCAGCGTCTTGAAAGGTGGGTGGAGAGTTGGGATGAGTTATTATACGCTCGTAAAGGCAGTTCATCACTCTGCCTTCAATGAGCCTCCACTTATCGTAGGAGATCCTCCCCTCTTCGTCAGACAGGTCCACTATCGCGACGACGAGGCTGTCCTTGACCGTCTCGGAGAAGGGTTTGGAGCTCACTGAGCTCTTTGTCTTCTTCGAGGCGTTGGACTCCTCGTCTACGGACCTGCGTCTCTTGGGCGCAGAGTCTATCGCGACTACGGACTGGCCCCCAGCTTGGTTTGGTAAACCAGATCGACTCGGTGTGTCGTTAGCGTGGGAGCGATACTTTCGAGGAGAGGGATTCACTCTCTGATTCGTGGGTTGGCGAGTGCCCCGGGTGGAGGACTGGCGTGAGCCACGGGTGGAAGGGTGGCGTGTGCCGCGGGTGGTTGGGTGGCGTTGCCCACGGGTAGCGAAGTGCCGCAGAGGCTTTAGCTTCATTAGCTCGCTGAACTGTCGGGCAATGTCAGTTGCCCAGACGTGGGATTCCCGCTCCTGCTGACTCCACTCCTTTCCGTCTTTTTGCCTAGTCGGTCAAGGATGCGGAAAGCCGCTTTAGTTTCACGACTTAGCGATTTCCTTTCTTGGTCAGTGAGCTTGGGAAGAGGTGGAGGAGCTGAACTGCACGTGGGTGTAGCGCTATTCAGCTCGTCCGACAGCACGGAGCACTCGCTGACGGAATCGTCAATGCAGAGATTCTGCAGATGCTCTTCCACATGTGTAGTGCTTTTAGTGCTGCCGACGATGTCGGCTGTTTCCGGGTTTTTTTGTTGAGGTCCGGCCTCAAGGTCTGGTTTTTTGTATGTGTTAGAAATTTTGGTCCCACGAGTAGCTAGGGAAAGGGTGGTCAGTCTGCACAGAGCCCCGCATTATGCAGATAAGGCAGTTGATACCAGAGCGTGCCCGCTGTCTCTGGATACACCGTTTACGACTGAGCTGTTTTTGGTTGTCCTGGGCCCTCAGCCAGGCTGATCCTCGGCACGGTACGGTTGACACCTTGATCCAGCCCAGGGGGAAGAGTTGGGGGAGGGGTGGGGAAGAAAAGAAGGATAGGAGAGACTAGGTAGGATGATTATCTTTTAGTTTTTACTTCGAGCCTCTTCAAGTGAGTCGCTCATCGTTGCGGCGATACCGCTTGGGACGTGATTCGTCCCCGATGTCGATTCCAAGCGTCTTGAGCTCTAGTATAAGCCATCACACCGCGACAAGGTAGATAATCAAGTGATGGAAAGGGCAGTATTACTCAAGTGTTTTACACTAGCGTTCATTTTTTCCAAAAAAAAAAATTAATTTTTTTTACCTATAAAAAAGTCGATTGTCTTAACACCTTTCACACAACTGAGAGAAAAATTACAAGAATTTTAACACGTTAAAACAAATCATGCTTTTTACTTCTCGTTGCACAGCTATAAACATGTACAGTTTTGTAAGGGAGTGGAACGGAATGGAGATACGCCACTTTACCCCATTTGCAGATTATACCACAGTACCCGATTTTACTCTACTTGCATCTGACAATTTTTGAGATTTGCATTAAAAATCGAAGAACAATATTTTAACGATTTTCCAAAACTTTGCAAAGTGCGAGTATATTTTTGCATATAATATGAAGTCGTATTATTATATATGAGTTAGATACCCCGCTGGAGCAACTGAAGAGTTCCCAATCACCGTCCGGGTGCATCAAGGAAGCGTCTTAAGTCCTTTACTTTTTATTGCAGTTATTGACTATCTTGTTGAACTTCGATGCTGACTTCGATGGAGCCATCATAAATGCAAATCCTACGTCCCTGCAATGAGCACTGGATGTGTGGGTGGACGTTTTAGGGGGAAATGGGTGTCGCATTAGTTCAAAAAAGACAGAGTACTTGTGTTGCCCATTCTATGATCCACTCAGGCCTATTCCAGACATTTATTTGAAAGGAACAGTGCTTCCCAAATGCTTAAAGTTCAAATAACTGTGAACTTTGATCAATAGCCAAGCATCCTGTGATGACGACATCAAACATCGCGTAAGCGTAGGGTGGATGAAGTGGCGAGAAAACTCCGCTATCTTCAGTGACCGAAAAATGCCTCCTAAGTTGAAAGAAAGGCTTTATACGGCACACAATGTTGGATAATGTACAAAAAGTATGAGAGTAAATCCTCAAGCTGGCTCCCGGGATGAAAAGAAGATTTCATCAAACCTCTCTCCACTTCCTCTACATGTACTTTTACGTCAATCTGGTGAGTGCAGACATGCTATGATTTGGTCTGAGTACTTGTTTCCGGTCATCCTATGTTCAATAAACATGTCCATTAGCAGAACAGAAGTTAGGCTGATCGGTGCTATCAGGTAAGCAGTCTACAATTCGGTGGTATTCTGCTTATTAAATGGGACTCTGCAAGTTTGCCATTCCTCACATTACTTATTAAACCTTTTCGTTCTCTGTTGTTGTGGCCCACTCCCTTAGTGGATTTTGCTTCAGTAAATGATCATTTTTGACAACCCAATCATCGTCTTCGCTGATCGGAACACATCTCTTGGAAGCAACTTACGAGTATGACTCCTCCAATTGTGGAGGTTTAATGAACTCTTAGCTGTCTGCCTACCTAAATCTGCAATATTCTTGCTTCAACCAAAACCCTTGGCCTTACAGCATCTACTTCGACCAAATTGCGACGATTAGTCATACTGTGTACCCATTTGCTTCCTGATAATCTAAAGACATACACTTCTTTTGATCAGTTATTTATTCACTGATTTTTCAATAAACAAACAAATTAAATTGCAAAACGTGACCTGTAATCTGAATTGTAAGAAGTTCTAAGCATGTTTCCGTAAAATAACTGGTTTTGAGCAGGAGTGCATAGAGAATGCATAGCCAATTTACAAAAAGTGGCCAATAGATTGTAGATTGTATAGGTAGTTTGAGGTGGGATCATGTCGTGATGAATTCGTTTAGGCTGCATTCGAGCGACAAAGAACACTGAGAAACCAATTTTTTCTAGTTTTACCGTCACCCTTAAATTATTGATCGAAATTTTTCACGAAGGTAATATTTGGTTATAGTTACACTTGTGTGCAAGCACAGTGTCTGTGACCTAGGCCCGAATGTATCCTACTCCGGCTCTGGCGAATAGTACACCCTCTATGATTTGGAATGGTTGCCTTGGCTTTTCCGGAGAGATTTTCCACAAGTAGCTTTGAAGAAAGAAGTACGGTTTGCAAAGGTACACTTGAGCATGTGTAACTATTTATTCATAAAATGAGAAGTTAATGTGTTCATACAATGTAACCTACGCTATAAATTTGAATTAGAGTTTTTAAAACTACCCGATGAAAGTGAGTTATTGAATATACAGTGTGTCCGCCGGGAACGTATACTACTTTGTTTTGCCGCCATTTTGGTAAACATTAGTCTTGACAGTTCATATTTGGCAGTCGTGAAGTAGACACGTGGCAAATTTATTATGGAAAAATATTCGATAAGCCAACGTGTTTTAATCGTTAAAACATTTTATCAAAATCAATCATCGATTACTGTGACGATGAGAAAGTTACGTGAAATTTTTGGGAGAAACAACGTGCCAACAAAACGCACTGTTTATCGTGTAGGGAATGATTTCGAAGAAAGAGGGTCTGTAGGTGATAGGCCCAAGCATGGGCCACAACGTACTGCAAGATCGGCTGAAAACATTACTGCTGTTCAAGGAAGTGTTCAAAACAATCCATCAACCTCAATTCGACGCCGTGCTCAGGAGCTTGGTCTTCAAAGAACAACTTTAGCCACAATTTTGCACAAGGATTTGCATTTGTTTCCATTTGAGATTCAGTTGACACAAGAGCTTCTTCAAGAAGACCATTTACGCCGCCGTACATATGCCAATACGATGTTACAGCTAGCCCATGACAACCCCGATTTTCATGAAAAAATCATAATGAGTGATGATCGCCTGATTTGACTGCTCCTGACTTCTTTTTGTGGGGATATCTGAAAAGCAAGGTTTATGCAAACAAACCAGAAACGCTTGAGCAACTCAAACAAAATATTCGTGATGAAATTAATGAAATACCGCGTGAAATGTGTGAGAATGTAATGAAAAATGTGCTCAAAAGGGCTCGCATTTGTGAGACTAGCAGAGGCGGACATTTACCTGATATTGTATTCCATACATAATTGCCGACATTAAATAAAACATTTATCAATATAAGATCCATTCTCTTTCATTTAATCAAAAATTATAAACAAACGAAGAAATATACCTTCCCGGCGGACACCCTGTAGTTTCTTAAGTTAAAAATTCACAAATGAAAATTCTGTTGGATCATCCACACACGAGTTGTAGCTTGATTATGTAGGTTTTGTTGAGCTTATGTTGAAGAGTTTTTAACTTTCGGTTTTAATTTTAAAAAATATTTTTATTATTAATTGTGTTATACGGAAACCATTATAGATTCGATTTTAGATAAGATTGATTTTATTGATGTGAACATTGTAAATATTGTAAGATACATGAATCAAATTACAAACACAATCATTAGGCATGGCACTGCCGTCTGCCAAGTAGACAACTTAACAGTACTAATAGAGTTTTGGTACTTCCAACCGAAGAAATACAGACTTATTTCCTTCAGGATTGGGCACCTTCCAACAAAATGTAAAACGTCTTCTTTTTCCTCCAGGTTGCATAAACTGCATACATTTGGAAGATCCACTTGATGTGGAATATAATTTAAATTTAGAAGCTCTCCTCGTAATTTGACCATCATTGAAATTTCGTCCACACTGAGTTCATCTCGAAAGTAGTTTTTGACCTGCAAGTTATGGCATAATCGGCTGTAAATCATCCTGCGCTGTGATCCAGAAGCTCCACTTAGGTAGCGTTCTCTATATTACAAGTCCGTTACTGCGATGAGTCGATAAAGCTGATTCCAGCCCATCGCCGTACCAACTGGTCCTGTTCTCAATAGTTTGTAGAGCTGCTTTTTCCGGTAGCCCGTGATGACTCATATTTAGCAATTTGATTATAATCTACCTGCAGCTTAAGTGTTTTCACAATCACAGCATAATCACGTAAATGTGTGTGTATGTTGGTAAGTGAAAAATTTGTTTAACGAAATATCTCAACAGCTTCTCGACCGTTTCGTAATTTTTTTTTAAATTCAAATTCAAATTGATTTTTTTTTACTAAAGTTTAGATTTACATTGCTATACATTTATTTGCGAAGCCTGAGCGAATTATCTGCAGAAGATTGCGTATCAAAGTTTTCAAAAAAGAGTTTTTTAAGTGAGCTTAAGTTATTTTACATATCCAGGGTATAATTAAAAAATAAATAGAAAGTTCAAAATTCAACATTTAAATAATTAAAATATAAGAATATAAGAAAAAGAATACAAAGTTATATTAAAATTCTTTCAAACGCTTTTTGACGGTTTTGAAATTTATAATATTTTTTCATGTCTGAGGGAAACTCATTCCAGTTGGAACGCTATGGTTTAGTTGTGGTCTGCCGTAGTTGTTGTTGCATAATGGTGTTTGAAGCATACCTCGGAATCGTCTTCTCGTATTGTATTGATGGTCGATGGGTCTTTTGAATCGGATGCCATCATAATGTTCTAAGCACAGTGCCAACTAAAATATTTGTTTCACTGTCAATACCTTGAAAGAGCCTTCCTCAGATGTGCTTGATTAATGTCTTTCCTTGATCTTCTTCAGAATGGTCTTTTGAAGTTTTTGCAGCTTTTTGATATGTTTTTTTATAATTTGCACACACTCAAAGGGTTATGAATACCTTTAACATGTTTACACACAGTGCGGGCGTTGGAAAGGATGGATAGAGAGAGAGAGAGAGAACGATTTTGGTGTAGTGGTTCTTGAAGCTCAGTTGTTTATGCTTTAGCTATTCTCCAGGAATTTGAATTTGATGCGTTGCTCCAAGAAAACTCGCATTATCGAACTGTAAACTTAAATAGGTCGCACCATCTTCAGATTTAAACTCACAATTTACCCCTTTTAGATCCGTTTTATAACCGTAGAACACCCACCACTGGCTCTTCCTCTAGTGTAAATTTTTACTGCTGGTATCCAAGCGTATTTGTGGAAGGTGGAGAAAAGTTGAATTGAAAGAATTTCAACCTTTGTCTTAATCCACTTTATTAAACAAAAGGAACTTAACACTAGGAAACTTACAATATATGTTACAGTTTAAGTCATATGGCGAGCTCGAGAGAAAAGAAGAAAAAATTCCATTCTCGTCGACATTTTATACGGAACTTCATGGCGGGAAAATTAAGTTAATATGTATTACCTGAGACAACTATATGATTAGCAAAAAGTTAACGAAAAGCATGAGGTACATTAAGAATAAAAATAATATAAATTTTGAATTGAGGCTTTTAGAGGTCGCCACATATTCATAGTTTTTAAATTTAGCTTCATACTTACTAAACTCATCTTCAGTTAACCCCAGAATGCATAAGGGTTTTTGAGTAACGTTAACACATATGGGGTTCCTGAGCACCCCAGTACTTTGGGTTGAAAATACCAGCAACTTATAACACAATCTTATAAAATTTATTTATTTTATTAAAAAATAATGTTTTTACTAACTAAATTAACAAAATAAATGGCATAATCGCAGTCGCATGAAAACCTGGCAAGGAACTTGATAGTGGTTATTTTATGGAAAGGTATAATTTGGATACATAAATGTATCGTTGATAGTTCCCAACACCAACCTCCATCCAAATCTTTATTGAACTTTTCAGATGTTTCATGTTTAGAAGAAGTACTACAAGAAAATCCGTATCAGAGCATCTTAGCAAAATATTCGGTTCATCTTTTATTTTAGTTATGTGATAAATTATTTTTGTATCTGCTTCTTCATGTTCTGCGCAGGAGTAAGTGTTGTCAATTAGTTTTATTATTTTATCATTATGGCATTCAAAGCGAAAACATAAATCATAATTCAAATAAATTGGTTTGTTGCATATAAATGGTACTAGTTCATCACTATCCCAGTGTTGTATTAAAAATTTTACTAGAGCCACGTTAAACTTGTTATTTCTAAGTTCTTTAATGAAATCAGGAGGCCGTATTTGGTCTGGTCCTGAAATGTTATATTCTAATTCAGAGTTATTTCTTGAATTGTGCTCATAGTCCTTAATTGATGGCGGAAAATAACGATTGAAAATCATGTTTATTGGATCAGCACTGAACAGCGTGACCGTTTGCAAAATTTTCTTTGCTATATTTCCAAACGTTTTTGGAATATCTTTCACCAAATGCAACATGAAAAATCCTTCGAGAACAGCAATTTCAATATTTGTCGGTGCTTGGCTGTTTACTCTCTTTTCCAATAATTTAATCAAAGTAGTTTTGTCAGTTTTGCTTATGGTTCGAAAGTATAAATGTTAGGACTAAACTTAATACACGGTCTTAAAGATCTTTGGATAATCTTTCAGAATCAGTTGAAATACCATATTTTTAATTATTTACATATTTTTGAAGATATGCAACAATTCCTTACACAAACCATTGAAAAGGACCCTCACGCACAATGCGCTTTGACGCCCTCTGGCAAGGTGTTGCGACCGGAATTTTGCTCTGGCATTTCAGTTCTAAATTCACCAGTATACCTATACTAGATGATGTACCAAAATTTGAGTTTGGACGAAATAACCTAAAAATTGGAGTTTCTGTTACATGTTTCGGGCACTCTGGCAGGGGTTTGCGACCGCCCAATCGCTCTGGCAATTTCACTATACGATATGATTTTTAATTGCGATTCATCAAACAAGGATTCAAAGTTGACGCTATAATTTTTTTTTTTTCAAGATTTTTTACAACTTTGAGACCCTGTAGCCCCTAAAGCGCCCGGGTCAGGTCCGCCAGAATTTCACATCCTTGATGTATCCGAACACGACAACCAAAAAATAAGCAAAATTTTGTTGACGAAATAATCATGAAAATATTTCACCAGCTCTCCGTCTATTCGAGAAGCATTTCGACAGCTTGAATCGATATGCTATCGAGATCTCCTTACGCAGGAGTGGTATCCCAGAAAAACTTATAGCTATTATCAAGGCTACATACGAGGGCGATAAATGTCACGCCTGGTAAGGTGTCGGAGGATTTTGAATTCCAAAGTGGTGCATACTGTCGCCACTATTGTTCTTGGTGGTTATCAGCGATGTATTCCATGCAACATTGGCGGAAGACGCAACTATGGAATTCGTTGGACTATGACATCTTACCTTAAACACCTAGATTAAGCTGACATTGGATAATGTATCTTCATTCGATGGGCAGAAATCTAGAAGCTGAGGCAAACAAAGTGGGGCTAAAAATAAACACAGCCAAAACAAAAGCCGTGAGCACTTCTAATACCAGCGCTTAACTTAACATTGCCGGACAGGAAGTCGAGAAAGGTGGTGACTTTCTTTATTTAGGAAGTATGATCTCGGCCAATCGCGGTGGCATCGAACTGGATGTGTGCAGCAGAATCGGGAAGGCTGAAGCTGCGCTCGGAATGTTTTCGAAAATCTGGAGAAGCAATGTTATCAGCTTAAGAACCAAGCTGCGACTGTTTCGCTCCAACGTAGAATCTGCTGCTGCTTTATGGATGCAGTACTTGGAAGGTTTAACCCGTCGGGCGTACTCTTGATTAATCGTAGCTCACCTAAACCGTTTACTTTTTCCGCAAAAAAAAAAAAAAGTTTTATCATCCGCAATAAACACCGTTTTCATGCGTTTCATTTTCAGTAAACGGCCTGAACATACCTACTGTTGTTTACACATTTAAAAAAATAAATGAATATTTGACGCAACAGCAGCTCTTTAAGTGCCTGGGCCTAGCTTCTCACAACCAATCGTGTTGTGTGTGTTATATTTTTCGCACGAACGGAAGGGACCTACACTTTAGTGCCGTAACCGAAGCGCAATTTGTTTTGAGAAGGTTTCTCATGACAGCAATACTCTCGAGTGTTTGTCAGACTGAGTTTCGTATTTTGGGCGCTCGGAAGCAGGGCAATTAATGAATTTTTGGGCGATGTGACATTTTTCTGATTTAGTTTTGGGCGATTTGACACCCAACCGTTTTGTATAATTACACCATAAGACTTAATTCTCTTAACATAGAGAAAACCTCAATTAGATTCATGATTTTTCGGTTGAATTGGCAAAATGAGTGGTCTTCTTATAAAATCAGGCATTCCCTAATAAATATAAACCCTCTTCTATGTCGTAGAAAATACTGCTCTGTTATGTTTGTAAGAGACATAATTCAGAGTCACATTCAGTGTTCCACATTGTTCTCAATGTTAGATTTCTACGTCCCGAAAGCTATGTCTTCAATTAATTTTCGGGAAAGAATTACGCTCAAAATGAACCAATTTCTCGTTGCGTCGATGAGGTCAATTCTATATTATAATCCATTGATTTATTTCTCGATTGCTCTGGATATCGTTTCAAAAGTAACCTTATGTTAATTTATGTTAATTTCAAACCAACTAGATTATGTTTAAATCTTTCAGTTAACCTATGTAGGAATTATATCAAAATAAATCGATATTAGATACCAGCAGGTTTTGTACTCTGTTTGACAAAAATAAAATAAAATAGAAAAAAAGATTCTGTGCACATCCTTCAACTCAAGATGAAGTTTCGAAGAATGTATGACATACATACATTTTCAACATCTTTTATATAGCATTTCTTTAATTGACTTAATTTCTGTTTTAAATTATTTATTTAACATCAGAATACATACTCAAAAAGTTTCAAAATAATTACAATTCCAAAAGTTCCACTATGTGCTTTGTTTAAATGAAAATTAATTAACTCAATTTCGTCTACAAAGTTTCAGTAAAAATTAAATTAAATTACGGGAATCATAACATCTGTAAAATAATGTGAATGTAGAATAATTTCCTATTAAGTCGGACATTGAGGGAATCAGCACCGAAATACACACACTAAAACACATTCACATTCCGACGTAAAGTGGTTTGTCGCAGGACCCTGCAGAAAGAGCTAAAACCTAGTGCTTAACTGGTAGAACACAATGGTGTCGTCGTCGCAGTCATAGTCGCATTCGTAACTCCTGTCAAAAGCTGAAATACACTCAAATGAATAAAAGTGAATACAATAAGTCACTGTCGTGGTCGTAGCCGTAGTCGTAGTCGAATAAAGTTGAACAGTGTTTAATATTTGTCGTACGATAAGGCTGAAAAGTGTGCGCAAAGTAAAGTGACAGCAACTAGGACTACGACAACGACACCATTGTGTTCTACCAGTAAAGCTTTTGCAACTCTTCGAGAATGACATCATCCCGCGAAGACCATACCGATGAGAAGATTTCAAATGTCATGGTGGAAACGCTTCACAAGGATGATGTAGTTCATATTTTGAAAGCGAAAACCAAACTGCGCGGCACTGGAGTGTCACTGCACAAGGATTATTCGGCTGCATTAAGGAAAAGAAGGAGGCAATTGCTTAAGTTGAAAACCGAAATCACACCGAAAAATAGGAATCTTAACACACAAATCCGAGGCGAAACACTTAGTACGTTTATATGCAGAGTCGAGGAGTCGAGTCAGGTTCGCGTTGTGATTTCGATCTGAGTATTTCACCGAGTCGAAAGGTTGAAAAGTCCAAACGTGGTTGAACTGACAGATGAGTATAGCAGACACTCTGATTTTGATTGTTTTAGTGTTCTGTTTAGTTCTAGTTTTTGCATTTAATAAATATGAAATAACTGAACACACAATTTTACCCGCAGCTAACCATGAACTCAATCAAAACAAAGCGAACAAAGAAAAAATAAAAAAAAACTATGGAAGAAATCACACACATAGAGACAACATGTCACTTCATTCACTTAACCCAGGTATACATGCATTTTTTTAACTCGACCCAGCTCTGTTAGCTGAGTCGAGTCGAGTCAAACCCATTCTAACTCGATCTGCGTTTACATTTTTTTTAAAACCGGTTCGGAACTAGTTTCAACCCTGCATATAAACGTGGTAACTGCAGGTCAATAGAAACGCTATTTTGTCAGAAACCACATAAAGCTGTGTGATGAAAATAAGGGGCTCGAGGTCCTGCAACAGCTGGTCGGTGACATTTCTCAAATGACAGCAACTGGTGTCAAATCAACAAATGCTAATGGCGTAACTGTATGTGACAATTAGATGAAAGGCTTCCAAAATGTTGGTGGTGTTCAGCAAAATTATCTTTAACTTAAATGCCATCTGCCATGATAAAATTATAAATAACAAAAGTATCTAATTATAGAATTCAGAATTATAAGATTTTATTATATAATGTGTCAGGGTTGTCGAACAAGAGTTTATTTACTGACTTTTATAATTATCTAAATGGATTTGATTTTATTTTTCTATTATATATGAAGCGTTTTTAGCCCTAGAATGCAATTATTTTGTTGTAAGATGCTCTGATACGGATTTTCTTGCACTTCTAAACATGAAACATCTGAAAAGTTCAATAAAGATTTGGATGGAGGTTGGTGTTGGGAACTATCAACGATACATTTATGTATCTAAATTATACCTTTCCATAAAATAACCACTATCAAGTTCCTTGCCAGGTTTTCATGCGACAACTGGCTAAGATTATAATCCAGCATTTTAAAGGAAAGGAAAATTAAAACCGTGGAAACTACTGGAAAGTTCCTTAGAATATCAAATAGCTTTCGCTAAGCTAGGAGAAACCGATTTTGTTTCAAGAGAAGCGACCTTTAAAGTTATTGAAAACTTTGTGTGTCACATGTATAACATCAGAAATACGGAAACGGTAGACGACGCAAGATTTGAAATATTTAATAACTCGTATAAGGTAAAGGATCTCAAAGAATCATTTGACGTTAAGTTCAAAAGTTTCGATGCTTCGAGTTTGCCACCCTGTCGATCAGAACTACGCCAACAATACGCTCAATATATAACTTCTATCTGGAACAATGCTTTTTCAAAAAATCCTACTACTTTGTTACCAAAGCAGAACAGATGGCTAGAAAACAATGGAAGTTATGATTTTATGTGGTTTAAAGGAAATCAGTTACCAGCATTTGTAAATGATGTCATCATTCAAGTATCAACTGAAAAGGAATTTGAATTAGGTATATCTTGATATCACATCGGTTGATATGTATGCACCTTACAAATGTTATTTAACTATATTTTCCAGACAACGGACGTTACTATTGCAGTGACGAAGAATCCAATGATGACGTGAATCTCTTCAGCGAAGAAGAATGACGAAAAATCGATTTTGTTAATTATTACTCAAAATAAATTTTAATTTTATAGTTTTATTATGATTGTATTAACAGACAGATTAAAATGGCTGAAAATTGAACAGAAAAATCAAAGCAAATTGAAAACTAAATTTATTTGTACTTCTCAATAAACTCATCTTATATATACGCATATTTTAAAATGAGTTATGCAATGTATTGACTTATTGACTTATGGTGAAGACTTTTTTTTTCTAAATTGCAGATTTAACAACTAATGATTGGACTTACTAAAAATAAAAACCAAAAAAAAAAATTTCTTATGTTACTTTAAGTTTAGAAACATCATGAGCAGAAAAAGTATTTGGCCCATTTCGAAATGTTGGACCTTAAAAGCGAATATTTTCGAAAGTATAAATGTTAGGACTAAACTTAATACACGGTCTTAAGGACCTTTGGATAATCTTTCAGAATCAGTTGAAATATTTTTAATCATTTACATATTTTTGAAGATATGCAACAATTCCTTACACAAACCATTGAAAAGACCCCTCACGTACAATGCGCTTTGACGCGCTCTGGCAAGGTGTTGCGACCAAAATTTTGCTCTGGCATTTCAGTTCTAGATTCACCAGTATATAGTAGATGATATACCAACATTTCAGTGCTGACGAAATAACTTAAAAATTGGAGTTTCTGTTTCATGTTTCTGGCAGGGGTTTGCGACCGCCCAATCGCTCTGGCAATTTCACTACACGATATGATTTTTAATTGCGATTCATCAAACAAGGACTCAAAGTTGACGCTATCACTTTTTTTTTTCAAGATTTTTTACAACTTTGAGGCCCTGTAGCCCCTAAAGCGCCCGGGTTAGATCCGTCAGAATTTCCCATCGGCGATGTATCCGAACACGACAACCAAAAAATAAGCAAAATTTTGTTGACGAAATAATCATGAAAAAATTTCACCAGCTCTTAGTCTAGAAGTCGATAAACAGCAAATGTAGCGGAGACCTGTACTCAACGCATTGTTTGATTATGATCCGTAAGATATTTATGTGGTCAATGCAGGAGGATCCAGCACGAAAGATTGCCTGTTCGACGTCGAGAATTAAATCTAAATGTTTTTTGATTCGTTCCAGAATTATTCTAGCTGTTATTTTGGCTACGTTTGGAAGAACGCAAATAGCTCTCAAGTTTCCGCATTCCGTCAAGTTTCCTTTTTTCGGAAGCTTAATGATCATTCCCCTTTTCCACTCCTGCGGAAATTGTTCACTATCCCAAGCTCTCCGTATTATAGGGTGCAGCAAATCTAACGATGTTGGCGCCGCTTAAAATAGTTCGACAGCGATACCATCAATATCCACTGCCTTGTTCTTCTTGAGGGACTTGATTACGGTTGTTATTTCGCTTTTACTGGGAGGTACGGTGCGAATTCGGGAACTTGCTGCTTCGAACTGCTCATTCAAATTCGAGATCATACCGCCATCGTCTAAGTGATTTAGCACTGTAGAAAATGTTCTATCCATCTAGTGAGCTGGTCCTTATCCGAGGTCAGAAGGTTACCGTCTAGGCTCTTCAGTGGGTGTAGTTTGGACAAGCAGTGAGCTCCTTAGTGATGCCATAAACAGTCGTACTGTCGCACCTGCTCGCTGCTTCTCCAGGCCTTGAAGCCAGTGAGTTGATGTACGCTCATCGATTCGTCACCAGGTGTCTTCAGATAGTTATGTGCGATGATTTTCTGCCTTTTACCGACATAAGTGCGTGCCACAGCAGTAAAAGCATTTTCCACGGCATTTCAGTGGTCATCCATGCTCCCCTGCATTATGCTGCTGATTGCTTCTGCTTCTAAGACAAGGTGGTCCCTGAACTGTTGGCGCACTTGGAGAACCTTGAGCCTGTCGATATTAAACCTGGTGATGCTAAGTAAGTTTGAGCGGTTGCTATTGACGGATGCAGTACGAAGTCATATACCATATGAGCTAACATGAGATGGTGATTGCGTTCTAATCCGTCTTCATGTCTGTTTCGGACGTTCAGGAGATAATTTGTAAAGCGACGGCTGATAGCAATGTGGTCGATATGGTTGAAGTTTCGCTGCCTGTGAGTAGAGACCCAACTGATCTTATGACAGGTATTATGCTTAAACAGCGTATCTCCAATGAGTAGGCGGTTGGTATTGCAGATGTCCACAAACCGCTCACCGTTATCATTACGGTCTCCAAGGCCGTGAACTCCCATCACATGTTGTCGCTACCTACCTTGGCATTGAGATCCACCATCACCATTACGATGCCTAACTGGCTATAAAAATTGTTCTTTTCACCCTCAGTCATGTCTTGAGTCGGATCATATCACTGTATGATGGTAATTTTTCTTACTCTACTGTGGGCGCCGTGGCGTAAGTGGTTAGTGTGTCGGATCACTATGCGTGAGGTTCCGAGTTCGAATCCTACAAAACACCAAAAAGTTTTTTCACGGTCCCACCTCTCGCGAGCGTCTGACAAACATCCGAGAGTATTGTTGTCTCGAAAAAGCTTCTCAAATCGCTGTTCGGATTCGGCATTAAACTGTAGGTCCCTTCCATTCGTGTGAAAAATATAACGCACACAACATGAGTGGTTGCGAGAAGCTAGGCCCTGGCACTTAAAGAGCTGTTGCGCCAAATATTTATTTATTTTTACTGTGGAACCTAGCCATCAATATCCGGTCGCTGTGATGTATTCAAGATATGAGGCTTCCTCTTGCTAAAGCTAGCACCAGTCCTACTCCAGACGTCCGCGCACTTCCAGCTGATTTACCTGAGAAGAACATGACAGTGATTTTTGTTGGGGAGATGTGTTCCCTAGCATCGAACCATCTTATTTCGCTCAGCCCTAAGATGTCTATTTTATAGCGTGCGAATTTTCGTTCCATTTGGAGGAATCTGGCATTATTTAGCCCTTCCTGGAGTGAGTCCAGGAGGGCCTTAACGTTCCAGAATCCGATCGTTGTCCATATTCCATAGCCAAAGGTCATCATTGAATTATCCGTCCGTACCCGAGGCGCAAATTTCCGTTTCGGAGCAATTTATTTATTTTTTTTTTGATTGCGGCTCGCTGGGCCACAAATCAACCAACACTTATCCTGTTTTGTGGCGTAGGCGGGTCGCCATCCGTCCTCTTCCGTTCGCAATTTTCAGAGAAATTCCCAGACGGCACCACGAGGAGGTGGAAGTTTGACTTACTAACAGAGCTGCAAGTTGTTCGGCTGCAGTGGCTCTTTCTCGTCATTTAGCGGACGAACACCTATCGGGAGATGCTGCTCTTACGAGGCCTTTGTTAGTCGGTTACCAATCAACACAACTGAAGTGAATCTTTACGTTTTCAGTATTTTTCGTATTTTATTGATTGAACCTAATAAATATTAATTACCTGTTTGTAATCCGTCCATGATACGGCTATCACGTATTCATTCTTTGAAATTATGGTTAAGCACATATGTACATAATTATATATTACATATACTCATCAAATCCTTTTTGCTCACACCACAGTGATTTGTTTTGACACCCAATTGGTGGTAAACTTGTGGAATGGGTTTCTAATATTTCATATTGTATGAATAAATCACATCGGATAAATGCTTTCGCACGCACCATGAAATTTATGACATGCAAAACTATTTTTTTCGGATAAACATTAATTAAGCACGCAACTGTGTGTTGTTTGTTAAGGGGTTAATATTGGGCGCCCGGCAGATACAAGTTAATAGTGGTCATAGTCGTTAGAAAAGATAAAGGAGGCGATTTAACAATTTTTTTATTTTTTTCAAACACATTAACTTAGGCTATGTTTACTTTTTACACTGCTGCCAGAATATGGCTGTAAGACATATTTACTTCCATTTCAAGGAAATTTGTGTTACTTTCCGCTATTTAATTATTTGTTTCTTGGGCATATGCCCACCACGACTGTATCTGATGAATGTCATTCGAGAGACAAAGTTTTTGACCACTTTTTCAAGCATTTGTGGCGGTATGCTCTCAATAACACGAATAATGTTGGCTTCCAATGCGTCGATTGCTGTTAGTTTGTCAGAAAATAATTAAGAGATCCAATGCCAGTTGATTTTGGGTCCATTCACCGAAGTTTCGACGCAAACGACTGTATTCGGCTTCAATTATTGCACGAGCTGGATCCTGCAAGCCTTCAAACTAAGATCTTTGCGTAAAATTTTCCATAAAGTGGACGGACAAAGACCAAGCTGTTGTGAACGACGTCGAATCGATAAATTTGAATCTCCTTCAAGACTCTCCTGAGCGGATGCAATATTCTCTTCAGTACGCACTCTTCCTATTGCTCTCGGTGCCACTGTATCTTGCAAAGAACCATAATTTTGAAACCAAATTTCTAAAATTTGGTAATGTTGTTGAAGCGTGTATGTCATCACGATAAAATTACAATGACTACTGAATAAAAATGACATTGACAGTTTGCAATCTGACAATTGGTTTGACAGATATAACTGTCTAAAGTTAGTACTGGCTTAAAAAAGTTCCCCCTACAAGAGCGATTTTTTTCACAAAAGTTTATAATCAGATATAAACTTTTTAGTTTCATTGCAAGGCACTTCCAGTAATATGCACCATTTAAGAATGGAAATGAATCATATTTTCTTAGGAAGGAGATAATTGAAACAGATTGAAAATGTAAAGATGCGTACATACATACTTCCCTACAAACTCATATGAAGAATTTATTTCACATGCATGTACCTAACTACCACAAATTGTTATATATTTTATGAAATGTACTACTTTAAATATTATACACACACTGGCAATTTTCAAAAAAAAAGAAGAGATTTGCAAAGAAACAGATGTTACCGAAAAAAGGTTGAAAATCCCGAAACCTTTTCCTTGGGATTTTTGTTGACAAGATGAATTTGAAAGTCTCCTTTAGGCAAATTTTAAATCAATATTTTAAGGATGTTAAAGATACCTTTGGGAAGGAACCCTTAAATATTTTGAGAGAATTTGTTCGCCTTGAGAAACTGAGTGTATGTATTTCAAATGATTACTTTCCAAGCTACTTATAAGAGGCGATGAAATTTAATTGCGTGCATCAAATTATGGAAAAAGTTTTTCGACAGCCCAAAGGGATAAATAAATAGTTTGCAGTTAAATGAATTTGCAACTTTCAACTTTGACTACTTACATACATTATACACCGTAGACTGCGACATACGAATGGTATTGCATGGAATCAATGCCTAGAAGAAATTTTAGTTTTCTACTCTTGATTGTAGCCTAATACTATGTTCGCACAGGCGATTTAGGAAATACAAAATTTTGACAATTTTTGAATGCGCTCAAACCAAATATTGACATTTGGGAGCATTAAAAAAAAATTTATGTGAAAAAATACATGTTTTATATTAACATTAAATAGCACTGCAAATATTTTGAAAACAATGCTTTTGTTACAATAAACATATTTTGGGAAATGACTCAGTGAATTTGAAATTTTAATTTCTTCTTTTTTTTTTTCCTAGAACAAATTTCGAATCTTCGTAAACCAAGGTAATGATATGAGATTTCAGCAAATACTTAACGAAATTCGGGATTTCAAACTGCACAAATGTATGATGAATGTCAGATTTGGTTAACCATTTGGTGAAATGCTTTAATTTCGACTAGCGCGATCGAGGTGTAATATTCTATGTATCTAAAACTTTTAAGAAAAAATTAAAGCAAACAAAATGTAAATGTCAAATTATGTGAGTTTTATCAAACCAATGTTGAGAGAGAGCGAGATATGTACCTACATACCATATGTATTCAAATATGCGCGATTTATTCGGTTAGGATTTCTTTTAAAATTAAAGTTGGTTAGTGAAATTGAAGTAGATAAGTCTAGTGGTCAAACGGTAGTGCATGAGATTATATGAGAACACAAGCGTTTTCACTTAGCTGAGGCTTAACAACTCCTACTTTCCGCCTCCACGTGGTGATCGCTGGGTGCCTTGTACCTTGATCCAAGAAATGGTAACCAACCCCGGTTGGTGGATCTTTGGCGGCAGCAGGTGAGAAAGGGGGGAAGAGTGATCTCTCACTAGAGCACTTCTTCTTGTTCCAGATGGCAGCGGACGTATTCCCTAGATGTAATCAAGGGTGGCGTCTACAGTTCCAGTTAGATTGAACTCAGTGAATAGCTTGCGCCATCTGCTTCGACATATTCGGGCCATAAGTCGGTAAGGAATTTTCGAGGATAGTCATCACGTTGGAATAGAGATGGTGGCGGATGAACCCTTAATGGGCCAACGGCAGCGCTCATACTCCCATAGTAGACTGCTGAAACCGGTGTACACGGCCCCATTGTCCTAGGGGTATAGAAAAAGGAAGTGACCCTGCAGGTTGGGGGTTGCGCCGTCGGGTTAACTTCTCTACCATGTAAAAAACTTATGGTTAAGAAGCAACCAACAGCTTCGGATACGGATGATTTTACTATTGACGACCCTTGCAAATGTAAGAAGGAAAACGATCTTCGTGTCTGCACGTGGAATGTTAGGTCCGTCTAAAACCACGTGCAGCCGAATGACATGCGGAGGCTCTAAACTGCTGCAAAGCAGACATTACCGCCGTGCAAAAAGAGGATGAAAAATTGCGACATCTACTACGGTGATTGCCACTGACAACAAGGACAGCGTCTATTCGGGTGCGGATTTGAGGTAGACTTAGGCAAAAACTCTTGAGTTTCCGGCATGTGAACGAGGGCCTTATAACTACACATACCAAGGCTTTATTCGCCAACATTATCCTAATACGTCACTCACGAGAAGATGGTCGACGCGACGAAGGATGACTTCTACTAGCTCTTGGACAAGACGTTCGTATACGAACAATGCCCTAGCCACGACGTTAAAATTGTTCTAGGTGATTTTAACGCAAAGCTAAGAAAAGAGGACGTCTACAGTAGCGTGGTCGGAAAGCACAGCCTGCACGACACCACATCCGACAACGGATTCCGGCTAGCCGACTTTGCGCCGGGACGAAACGTTGTCGTAGCTAGTACGCGGTTCCCATGTCTCGATATTCACAATTGGACATGGCTCACATCTTATCTAAAAACTGCCAACCAAATCGATCACATTGCGATCGACGTAAGGCACTCTTCCAGTATTCTGGGTGTCCGGACTTTCCGAGGAGCCAACGTGAACTCGGATCACTAGTTGTAGCCAAGGTACGAATGCGGATATCCAGAACGGAGCAAAATCAACGAAATACTATGAAAAAGTTTGACGTCAAACGGCTACAATCACAAGAGACCGCCAGAGTCTTTGCCGATCGAGTCTCCTTTAGATCTCAATCTAAGTTCTATGCAGTCAGCAGCAAATGCGGAAGACAAGTGAGAGCGTTGCCAATAAGCTATCAGAGATTCCGCCTATGAGCGGAGGAGAAAAAGGGAACATCGACTGCTCAGAGGGAAGAAAAGGAGCATGAGAAGCGCTCGATCGAGAAGATTAAGAGACTTTATTGCAGGAATGATGTTCAAAGATTTTACCAAAAGGTAGAGAGAAAATGCCAGGGAATCGTAGTCGGTGCTGAGGATATGGAAGGAACATTTCTGCATATTGCTAAATGGCGGAGATGACAAATATTCCACTATCAAGCAGAATTTTTTTTTTTTTTGTCGAGAGTAGGTGAAAAATCTTCTAAAGACACCATAAGGCCCGACCGAGCGTGCTTATCTTAGCGTGAGATTTTTACTCACTAAAAAAACACCTCTGTTTAAAAGTAATACTACAACTAAGCCGACGCTTATCCAGCAGTTTTATTTTCGCTTACGATACACGTGATTTTTGGGGAAAAAAAAAAAATTTTTCGTACGAAGTTAAAAGAAATGTAGAACATTAGGGAGGTTAAATTCCAATGATACTATGACGCCAGGTCAAAAGGTTTTATCCTTTGCAGACGACGAAGTGAATTATTCGCGTCAAGTAGTTGAATGACGGTACGGTTACAATGGCCGTGAACACGATCTTTGTGTTTACGTGCAAATTTTGTTATCTCTTCGACGACGCTGGGAATTCCCAGATGTCGCTGAATATCTTCGTTACGTACATACCACGGTGCGTCGACGATCGCTCTAAGAACTTTATTTTCAAAAGTTTGTATGATGTTTCTATTGCTTTTCTTGGTACAACCCCATAGTTGTATACCATACATCCACACTGGCTTTAGCATTTGCTTATAGATAAGCAGTTTGTTATGTAGGCTCAACTTCGAATGTTTTCCGAGTAGCCAGTACATTTGTCGGTATTTGATGGTATTTGTATTTGGACTTTCTGTCAGGCATAATGAGCCATTCAACAATGAGCCAATGAAAGCCAAGATTCCGGTCAACACGATCAAAACGAAGTGAGCATAGCGATATATACCTAAACTTAAATCCAACAAAGCTGCTGGAGCCGACGGCTCTGCCACCGAACTTTTCAAGGCAGGAGGAGATGAGTTGGTAAGGAGCATGCATCAGCTCATCTGTAAAATCTGGTCGGTCAAAAGTATGTCCGATGAATAGAACATCAGCATGGTTTGCCCGTTCCTGAAGAAAGGAGATCCTCTGAACTGCGCCAACTACAGAGGTATGAGTCTTCCCAACATCGCATATAAGATCTTGTCTGCCGTAATATGTGAACGCATAAAACCGATCGTCAACAACCTGATAGGTCCTTATCAGTGCTGTTTCAGGCCCGGAAAGTCCATTATTAACCTAATATTCACAATACGGGAGATCATGCAAAAAACCCATGGATATAAAATCAACACGCATTACCTTTTCATTGATTTCAAAGTTGCCTATGATAGCGTGTATAGAGACGAGTTATACAGAGCCATTTCTAGTCTTGGCATCTCTGTCAAGCTCGTCCGTTTGTGCAGAATGACGATCTAACTTCGCTGGATCCACTCAAGATATTCCGGTTCATAGTGGCAGCTGGACTAGAGGAAGTGCTCAAGACCAAGTATATCATCGAATAGAGCCCTAGTATGGGGGCACAATAGATTTGTTAAAGATTGGTGTACACTTGCACTTCACCACAAATGAATATCTATCTATCTATCTATCTATCTATCGATAGGGGGCACAATAGATCTGTTAAAGGTCGCAGTGCACTTGTTCCTCACTACAACTGAATATCTACCTATCTATTATATCTAGCCTCTTCGCAACCACTCGTGTTGAGTGCATTCTGTTTTTTCGCACGAATGGAAGGGACGTACAGTTTTGTATCGAGGCCGAAGGGTAATTTTTATTTTTTGAGAAACTTTCTCGAGGCAACAATACTCTCGGATGTTTGTCAGACGTTCGCGAGAGGTGGGACCGTAAAAAAAAAACGTTTTGGTGTTTTCTGCGATTCGAACATGGAATCTCACCCATAGTGGTCTGACACACTAACCACTGCCTTTAAATCGCTTGGCCTTCAATACCTTCTTTGAAGGGAGGAAATTCAGTTTTGGAATTAGGACTTACAGATCTTGTAAGATTAGATTATCTTTAAATGTTTGTTGACCTTAGATGATTGGATGGCAAACGACTAACAAAGGCCTCGTAGGGGCAGCATCTCCCGATAGGTGCTGGTCCGCTAAGTAACGAGTAGGAGCCACTGCAGCCGAAAACCTAGCAGCTCTGTTAGTAAGCCCTACTCCCACCTCCTCGTGGTGCCATCTGGGAATTTCTTCGGAAATTGCTAACGGGAGAGGACGAATGGCGAGCTTCCTGCGCCAAAAAATAGGATAAGTGTCGGTTGGTCTGTGGCCCAGCGAGACGCAACCGTAAAACAAACTATTGCTCCGAAACGGAAACATACGCCTCGGATACGGACTGATCATTTGTTGACGACCTTTGGCTATCGGACACGGACAACGATCGGATTCTGGAACGTTAAGACCCTCCTGGACTCACTCAAGGAAGGGCCTTATAACGCCAGATTCCTCCAATTGGAGCGCGAATTCGCACGGTATAAAATCGACATCTTAGGGCTGAGCGAGATAAGATGGTACGATGCTGGGGAATACATCTCCCCAACAAAAAGCACTGTCATGCTCTACTCTGGTAAACCAGCTGGAAGTGCACGGAGTTCCGGCGTAGGACTCATGCTAACTCCAGCAGCACGTAGTAGCCTCATATCCTGGAAACCCCATAGTGACCGGATATTGACGGCTAGGTTCCAGAGTAGAGTTAGAAAAATTACCATCATACAGTGTTATGCTCCGACTCTAGACGCGACTGAGGATGAAAAGGATAATTTTTATAGCCACTTAGGTGCCGCCTACAACCAAACGCCTAATGGGGACATCGTAATGGTAATGGGAGATCTCAATGCCAAGGTGGGTAGCGACAACACCATGCTTAAGCACGTGATGGGAGTTCACGGCGTGGGAGACCGTAATGACAATGGTGAGCGGTTTGTGGACTTCTGCAATACCAACCGCCTAGTCATCGGAGGTACGCTGTTTAAGCATAACACCTGCCATAAAATCAGTTGGGTCTCTACTGATAGGCAACGAACATCCAACCAGATCGACCACATTGCGATCAGTCGCCGCTTTAGAAATTGTCTCCTGGACGTCCGAAACAGACGTGGAGCTGACGTCGGACAAGAACGAGATCACCATCTTATGGTAGCTCATTTACGCCTTCGTACTGCATCCGTCAACAGCAACCGCTCAAATCTGCTTAACATCACCAGGTTTAATATCGACAGGCTCAAGGTTCCCCAAGTGCGCCAACAGTTCAGGGACCATCTTGCCTTAGAAACAGAAGCAATCAGCAGCATAGAGAACATGGATGACCACTGGAGTGCTGTGAAAAATGCTTTTGCAACTGGGGCACGCACTTATGTCGGTAAAAAGCAGAAACACCACCGCACATGGCTTTCTACAGACACCTGGAGACGGATCGATGAGCGTACAGCAATCAAGGCTCGGATTGCAGCGGTCTCAGCAGTAGGGAGAACCGAGCTTGAAGCCCAATACCGTGCGAAGAAGAAAGAAGTGCAGCGTAGTGTGAGACGTGACAAGCGTCAACATGTCAACTCACTGGCCTCAAGGGCTGAAGAAGCAGCGAGTAGGTGCGACAGTAGGACTGTTTACGACATCACTAAGGAGCTCATTGGTGGTCGAAACTCCAAACAACATCCAGTGAAGAGTCTAGACGGTGACCTTCTGATTTCGGATGAGGATCAGCTCACTAGATGGAGAGAACATTTTGCTGCAGTGCTAAATCACTTAGACGACGGCGGTATGATCTTGAATTCGAATGAGCAGTTCGAAGCAACAAATTCCCGAATTCGCACCGTACCTCCCAGTAAAGCTGAAATAATAACAGCAATCAAGTCCCTCAAGAAAAACAAAGCGGTGGGTATTGATGGCATCCCTGCCGAGCTATTTCAAGCGGCGCCAAATACATCGGCAGATTTGCTGCATCCGCTAATACGGAGAGCTTGGGATAGTGAACAATTTCCACAGGAGTGGAAAAGGGGGATGATCATTAAGCTTCCAAAGAAGGGTCACTTGATGGAGTGCGGTAACTGGAGAGGTATATGTGTTCTTCCAGCTGTAGCCAAAATAATAGCTAGAATAATTCTACAACGAATTAAAGATCATTTAGATTCAACTCTCGATGTCGAACAGGCAGGCTTTCGCGCTGGATCCTCCTGCATCGACCACATAAACACCTTATGGATCATAATCGAACAATGCGTTGAGTATAGGTCTCCGCTACATTTACTGTTTATCGACTTCGAGAAGGCTTTCGACAGCTTGAATCGAGATGCTATCTGGTTGGCCTTGCGCAGGAGAGGCATTCCAGAAAAGCTTATAGCTATTATCAAGGCTACATATGAGGGCGGCAAGTGTCACGTCGTGCACAATGGTAAGGTGTCGGAGGACTTTGAAGTCCAAAGTGGAGTACGTCAAGGGTGCATACTGTCCCCACTATTGTTCTTGGTGGTTATCAGCGATGTACTCCGTGCAGCATTGACGGAAGCTAATTCTGGAATTCGGTGGACTATGACATCTTACCTTAAACACCTAGATTACGCTGACGATGTTTGTCTACTTTCACATCGGATAATGGATCTTCATTTGATGGCCCAAAATCTAGAAGCTGAGGCAAACAAAGTGGGGCTAAAAATAAACACAGCCAAAACAAAAGCCCTGAGTACTTCCAATACCCGCGCTCAACTTAACATTGCCGGAAAGCAAGTCGAGAAAGTTGATAACTTTCTATATTTAGGAAGTGTCGTCTCGGCCAATCGCGGTGGCATCGAACTGGATGTGTACAGCAGAATCGGGAAGGCTAAAGCTGCGTTCGGAATGCTGTCCAAAATCTGGAGAAGCAATGTTATTAGCTTAAGAACCAAGCTACGACTGTTCCGCTCCAACGTAGAATCAGTGCTGCTTTATGGGTGCAGTATCTGGAAGGTGGACACCATTAACACACGAAAGCTGCAAGTCTTTGTAAACAAATGCTTAAGAATCGTCTTGAGGATTTTTTGGCCGAACCGCATCTCCAACGAACAACTTTATCTGAGAACGGGCCAAGAACCTATAAGCATTACTATACGAAGAAGAAAGTGGCAATGGATTGGACACACCCTACGGCGCGAAGACAACTCCATTGCGAAATACGCTATGCAGTGGAATCCGCTCACCCAGGCAGGCAGAATAGCGGGACGCCCTAGGCAAACGTGGCGCAGAACAGTTGAGGAGGAATCGAGCTCTTTAGGAATGAGTTGGGGGCAGCTCAAACGCGTTGCAGAACTCCGAACACGATGGCGCGCAGGCGTGGTTGACGCCCTATGCCCCCCGAGGGGTTAAAGGACATAAAGAAAAAAAGAAAGAAGACCTTAGACATAGAAGTCTATCCGCATGCCTTTTTAGTGACATTAACCTTTCCATTCACAACAATACACACTTCCATTAAATGCAAAATTTGTTTATATTCAATTAACATAACTGAAAATATACCCCAATATCGTTCGTTTCATTTAATTTCTATGTATGTGTAATTTAATTGTAAGTGGCTTCTAAGAATTTCTGTATAAGTAGGCTAAGCAATTTTGAATAAAACACATTAATGGATCAGTAGTCTTGGCTCAAATAGCCTTTCTTATCATTTCGGCTTTTTAGCCTCTCAAACAGTTCGGCCAGCAATATTTGGCTTGGGATAGCGGTTTAATCCAATCCCCATAGCTTAGTAGGTGAGGTAGGGAATTAGCAAAGAACCAACATTACATAACGATCCTGCATCATTCCCACTACATGGCGATCCTGCATCTTTCCCCCTACACATTCTTTTCGCCGAAAGGTTTGCATTAAGAAATCTTTGCACCAAACCGCTAGGGGCAATATAAAAATTCTAAGTCTCTCATAGTATTAAAGTTTAAATATTTGCTTTTGGTAATTGTATGGCAATAGTATAGGTGGTAGACACGTTTCTTAAAATAATACAAACGAGTATATCTCACAGTTTTTTTAGTTTTAAGTCATCTACTTAAGTTTATTCAAAATCATCTAAATTAAATACTAAGTACTATAAAAGATATTATCTTACTGTACAACCCTTTTAATGAAATAAATGAAATGAAATGAAAATGAAACCGATTTTTGTAACTGCAGGAGTCCAAACGATATGCAATTTTACTAAGGTTAAGATTTTCGTAAGCATCCCACATCATTACATTCGAGGAAAAGCTATTTTGCTTGAAACAAGGGTAAACACCACGCAGTGAAGTGTTCAAGCGCGTGGGTGCTGTTGATGTTGCTCGGCAGTATTTTATTTATGCAGGTTGAACTTTGATTTACGTATATATGTGTATTCGTTTATCATTCCAACACAAGAACTATCCTTTCATTACCATTCCTCCACAGAATATTCATGGATATTGGCAAACTGTGATGGGGACTACGCGGAAAGATATCATTTTGTAGTTGTTTAATTAACCTTCATATTATGAACCCCTTAACACTTAATATCCTTGTTGATCAAGTTTATTAATATTCATGTACTAAAGTCACTTTGGATAAGGATTTAAAAATATTTTCGGTAAATGTCAAAGTCTGGTCATTATAATTGCATTCAATTAGTTTCAGTGCACTGAATCCTATTGACTTTTTTGTTTTGCTCTTTAAGGATGCCAGTTCTGCCTAGCAATATAATTCTACTTGATTAATTAAATGCACTACCTATAATCACCTAATGGTTGTATATTCAACAACATGTAAGGTGTACGTGTAAATGTATTGTGTCATTATTTGCGCAAAATTTTATTGAACCGGCATTTAATTGCAAAATACTTTACTCAAACGAGTTTTTAGTGCATTCACATAGAAAATTATGTAAGTAAAATTACAATACCTAAAAAAACAGTGAATACATAAATGCCGTAATTCGACTTATATTCCTTCCAAATACATACATATTAACAGAATTTCTAATTAATACGTAAAACAAATTTGTGGTACTCGCCATTTTAAGGTTATTGTAGATAGCTAGTAGTAATGTTGCAAGACTGCTCTTAGCCGATTTAGCACAAGAATGTGATGGAATTAATTGATTTGGTGTCCATTGGGAAAAAGGTTAATTGTAGGTTTTAATTAATAAAAAAATGTATTTTGCCTTGTAGTTGTTATACCCATTTAAAACTTTTCCTGTAAGCATGCGTCAAAAATGCCAGTGACATAAATTTCATTAAATTTTATGACGTTTATTGTTTTTTTACCACATCCCATTGGGTGTATTAACTTTGACACATAGTCTGTAATGTAGAAAAATAATGGAAATAGAGCACACAAGTATTTACAGGATGTTTCCGGAATACATGTCAACCTCGGCATCACTTATACTAGAGCTCAATTTAGGCAAAAACTGTAATGAAAGAGTTATACCAGTTTCTTGGTTTTCTTTTTTTTTCCTACCACCTTTCTGAAATGGCCCCTTCTGTACTAAACGGACATCAATTTATTTGCACGAAATTGATCGAATGTTTAAAATCATGGTATATTATGAAATCTCTTTACTTTCCAATTTAATGCAAACTTTTTCTACTTTTAAGTTCAATTTTAGCGAAAAATGCACAGTAGAACTGACTCTTAAAAGGTTATTTTTTTGTAAAATATTCAAGCATTAAAATTTTCTTAATACATACATCTTAAAGGGTATGTTCATTTTTTGCAGATGGTTTCCTTAACAAAAAGAACGGAATAAAATAGAATAAGATATGTGTTAGGTAAAGTAAGAAGCCCAAGCCATTATAAGTATTCTGGTGCCTCCGGTACTCATAACCAACTAAATAATTCTTATGGGCATGTATGCTAAAGTGTAATACTTTTCGCGTTTGTCTGTTTGGGTTAACGTGTGTGGTACAATCCTTATGTGAACCAATTTAACCTGGAGACAAAACTGCTAATCTTGCAGATGGCAGGACCCGAGAAGTCACCTAGAACGTTATAAAAGTACTCTCCTAAGGTTTTCCTTCTCAGCGTGGATAGGCGCAGGACAGTTGCACACAAAATGGGCAATCGAGTCTCCCACTTCTTCGTCTCTACAGTTTCTACAGAAATCGTTGAAGGGAACAACCAATCTTCTGACACGACTGCCTATCAAATAATGCGCCGACTGTAGAGACAATGTTATTATTACCTATATTACCTATTGAAATAATTTTGTTTGTCTTCTTATGGTTTAGACATGGTGGAATTTGTTTAGATATAAGATGTAGATAATCGGAGAAAATACATCTAAGGAGCAAGTCATAACTACGTACTCGTAATTGTGAAGGATTGGGTTCAAATATAAGGGATAGTGTATCAGGCGATCCGTTCCGCACGGATTGTAATTATTGTATATGCTTATAATAATCAGGGCTATCGTGAATAAATTTTCCCTCGGAATTTTTCGCTCGAACAAAAATGAAATACCTTCAAAATAAGGGAAAAAAAATCATCAGGGAATAAATAGATATCGTGATTGCGTTAAAACTTCTCTTGAATTGTCATTCATGATATTTATTTTTTTTTTCCGGGGAATTATTCCCACTTTTTTTTAAAAACTTTATTTTTGCTCGTGGGAAAAATTCCGACAGAAAATTTATTCACGATAACACTGAATATGAGTGGAAATGAAATAGATTTTTAACATCAGGGTTATGAAAAATGGGAAAAATTTCTTAGTACAACTTATAACCGAAAAAGTATGTATTGTACTTAGATGATTGCTCTATTTGAGTCGATTAAGCTATATCTGTTCTTCTGTTTTTATCTCATCACTTTATAGGTCATAATTTTGATCTAGGACATTTTTACTAGAAATCTGAAAAAGTTGTATTAATATAATACGTGGGTATTGATTTAGATTTTAATATACATATGTATAGGTCCTTATGATATATAGATGGCTGCCCACTTTATACAGGTACACACCGGTCCTTATAACATACAAGCCCTACGACCGCTGCGAATACATATAATTTCTTTGAAAAGTGTGTGCTTAAGAACAAGTAATAGGTTATCTTATGTTTCCGGATGGATTGTAACTTTTAATTATAAGAAAATCGTTTTCACAAAGTGTGTGAAACAACATCTCATTTCGTTATATTAGTCCAGACTTACACGCTAAATGAAAACAACTCTGATGCTTAATATTTACTTTTCAGAATATATCCAAACACTTTGCACATGCCGCGCTGATGTATTGCTGTCCAAATTTTGGCAAAGTAGTACAATCAGCTTGAACACCGTCCTACGACTATTCCGCTCCAACGTTGAATCTGTGCTATTATATGCATGCAGCACTTGGAAAGTGATGACTACTATCACGAGAAAGCTGCAACCATTAAGTTGTTAACAGGAGTCTACGAAGTATGCTAAAGATGTTTTGGCCCAGCAGTATCTCTTACAAACTTATTTGCCACAAAACGTGTCAGGAACAAATACTTTTTTTTTTGCCAAAGCAGGTGAAAAATCTTCTAAAGACACCATAAGGCCAGACCGCGCGTGCTTATGGTAGTGTGAGATATTTACTCACTTACGACGACGTATTGTTGCATCAGCAATTTTATTTTCGCTTACGAGACTCGTGATTTTTGAAAAAGATGTTTGTACGTAATTTAAAAGGA
This sequence comes from Brachypalpus laphriformis, assembly GCA_945910035.1. NCBI lineage: Eukaryota > Metazoa > Arthropoda > Insecta > Diptera > Syrphidae > Brachypalpus > Brachypalpus laphriformis. Next base: position 255,652,560 of record OX246754.1, read on the forward strand.
ATGTACCACTTTGGACAGGTTCAATTCCAATTAAAGTTCCTGCCTTTTTCACGACCGGCATATACTATGACGCGAGGTCAAAAGGTTTTGTCCTTTGCAGACGATGTATTGAATTGTTCGCGTCAAGTAGTTGAATGACGGTACAGTAACAATGGCCGTGAACACGATCTTTGTGTTTACGCGCAAATTTTGTTATCTCTTCGACGACGCTGCAAATTCCCAGATCTCAGAATAATTCTTATAATTTAGTCACGTCACAAGCATTCATATAGATTATTATAAGGATAACTAGCAAGTGTAGAAAGCAATATAATTCTAGATGCAATATTCTCTAACAGCTATTATAAATTTAGTCTCTTAGGACGAAATGCACATTCATACTATATACAAAATGCTGACAATTGATCATATTATAGGAGCCTAGTGTGGTGTACCTGCCTTCGGTGATTCAACGATTGGAGGTTGGACGTAAATGCTGGATCTTCTATTAAGCGAACTGCTCGCCTCTGGAAACTGTCAAGTATATTTAGATAGTGTTTGAGGATGAGCTCCAAACATGAGCTCTGCGTCGCGTCGTCCCTCCAGGTAAGATTGGAAGACTGCGGGCCTACGCGTTGGTGTCCATTCGCCCTGCATGTCCTAGCCATTTCAAACGTCTAACACGCAGTTTTTTTTGGCTAGGTCGATGTGGCTGTACAGCTCGTATATTTCGTTATTGATCTTCTCCTCCAAAACCCGTCAACGCAAATTGGACCGAATATCTTACGAAGAATTTTTCTCTCGAAGCAACCAATGATATCTTCATCCGCTTTCAATAAATTCCATGTTTAAGCGCCGATGTTCAGGTTCTTGAAAAGCTGGGGAAACGTAGATGCATTATGTTAAATGTAAAAACTTCTCAAAAAATAAATTGCCCTTCGGATACCGCATTAAACTGCAGGCCCCTTCTATTCGTGCGATAAATACAACGTGCATTTCACGACTGGGCGCCGTGGCGTAAGTGGTTACTGTGTCGCATCACTACGCATGAGGTTCCAAGTTCGAATCCCAGAAAACACCAATACATTTTTTCACGGTCCCACCTCTCGCGAGCATCTGACAAATATCCGAGAGTATTGTTGTCATGAAAAAGCTTCTCAAATCGCCGTTCGGATTCGGCACTAAACTGCAGGTCCCTTCCATTCGTGTGAAAAATATAACGCACACAACATGAGTGGTTGCGTGAAGCTAGTCCCTGGCACTTAAAGAGCTCTTGCGCCAAATATTTATTTTTTTTACACGAATGGGTGCGAAACGCTAAATGTTGTAGCCGATTTGCGCTGAGCTTTTTATATTTTATTTTCAATTTCTAGCAATGAAATTCATCGATCATTCGAATTCATTCCATTTTTCGTAGCAAGTTTCTGTAAATTTTTTAGTTAATTCTGTCTGAAATCTTAAGAGTTTATGAAAATAAACGTAAGTGCACGTATGCCAATGCGTAAACCACTCTTCAGCACCATTACAGATATGGTGCTAAGCTTGCTATTTAAAAATATACATATGTATGTATGTATATGGGTCAAGGTTTATTGAAAAGTATATCGACAACACAATTGTTGTGAGAGACACAGACACAGCAAAGTTGATAGGATACTGCTAGGCCTCCACAGATTTCATCAAAAATTCAATTAATCTTCAAAGGGAAGAAAACGGTGTGAAAATAACTTTTTTGGATGTCAAAATATTCGTATTGAATGATGATTATTTCCACTCCGCTAACGAGACTGTTATTTTAAGCAAATGCTCAAAACCGTGCGAAAATAGCTTTTTTGGATGTCAAAATATTCGTATTGAATGATGATTATTTCCACTCCACTAACAGGACTGCTATTTTAGACAAATGCGAAACAATAATACCAAGGATGTACATCTGCTCAGACGCTAGCACCCAATTTTATAAAACATACAGCGATAAGGCAGATGGCCAGAAGGACTAACTTTGTCCTCAGAATCAACTGCATCGGTGAAGATGAAGCTTTACATGTTAGAACTATGAAGAACTTCTTAAAGCAGTGGATCCGTAGTCACACTCTGGGCATTAAGTTCAGGATCCTTACAAGACGGCGGTTGCCAAATATTTTATACAGAGCAGATATACCCGAGCTTCCAAGACATTAAAATGAACATAAACAAAAAGAGATGCACGAAACATTTCTGCTGCACAAGTCTGTACAATTGCTTGCATACGCTGACGATATAGACATTATCGGAAGAAGTCAGCGGGCTGTCACCGGTGCGTTTGCAAGCAATACGGCGGAATCGGCCAAATGGGTTTAGCGATAAACGAGGGCAAAACCAAGTATATGCTATCAACAAGAAGGGAAAGTCAAGACCGACGAATTGGACAAAACGTCATATTGGGCAGCTATAACTTCGAGGTAGTAAGGGACTTTGCCTACCTTGGATCTGCTATAACCTCGAAAAACAAGATCTGCGCAGAAATCAAGCGAAGAATAACTCTTGTCAATCGCTGTTTTCTTTGGGCTTATAAGGCAATTCAACATTAAAGCCCTATCTCCAACAACTAAGGAGACTCTATATAAGACCTTGATCATCCCAGTTCTGCTTTACGGCGCTGAAACATGGACTTTATTAAAGGAGGATGAAGATATCCTTGGTCGCTTCGAGAGAAAAATTCTTCGTAAGATTTTCGGCCCCGTTTGCGTTGACGGGTTTTGGAGGAGAAGATTCAGTCACGTACTATACGAGCTGTACAGCGACATCGACCTAGTCAAAAAACTGCGTATTGGACGTCTGAGATGGCTAGGACATATAGAGCGAATGGACACCAACGCTCCGGCCTGCAGAGACTTCGAAACGATCCCCGAGGGACGACGCAGTAGAGGGAATTATCGCCGTGGGTGGCGCGCACAAGTTCAAGGGGACCTTGACCAACTTGGGGTTGCGCAACTGGAGGCAATTAGCTAAAGACTGAACTAAATGGAGAGGATTGTTGGTTGAGGCCAAGGTTCACCCCGAACTGTAGCGCCACCTAAGTAAGTAAGCAAGCATTTCTGCAGAAAACTTTCTCTGGGTTCCAGCGAACCTAAAATATTCATAGTTTACATTTTTGTCCTTGCCATGTTCGCATAAGAGCTTTATTCACCACTATCAGTAGAATGTGTATGATAACATGAGTTGATTCTGTGTATTTTCACTGCATGTTACTTTAAACAAACGCACCTGTTTTCACGTTAAGAGTAAAGCGACATGCTTTTATCTGCACGCCATACAATTTCAGATACAGTATTCTACATTAAAGGACTCCAAGGTAAGGGAAGAAATTTCAAATGCAAAGGACAATACAAGTTCCTTATTTACAATTTGTATCGTCAATGGTGTAGAAATAATTGCTTAATACTCAAAGCACTCGTCCTTCGGTAGTATTTTTTTTATTTCTTTTGAAAGTAATTTCTTACAATAGCTATGAACTTGTTTTATAATGAAAATGCATTGAGCTGAATTAAGATATTCCGTAAATTAATTTAGAGATAATAATTTTCGTCGCTTTCGTAGCTAGCATTGCCTTTGATACAGTTCATTGGCAGGGACGTATTCTTCAAACTGTAAAGAGTGTGTATAATAACTCATGAATTTGCATATCGTCGGCTTAGTGCAAAAACTCACTAAGTACATTTTTGCCATTTTTCAGGATAAAGTACCTAAGTGCTTGTTGTAATGTTATTCACCCATGCAAAAACTCTTTAAGTGCATCAGATGAGATAATAATCATTTGAAAACAAAAAAAAATCTTTTAAAATGTTTTAATAAATATTTTTTTTACTGCACTGCCAATTTGAATTGTGAATAACCAAATATTGAGTAAATGTACTTAATGACTTTTTGCACTAAGCCGACGATATTATAGTTAAGGATATATATCATAAATTTCATGGTTTAACATATCGTGATCGGCAGAGGGTGTTTGAAGCTTTATTTAAGAATTGTATGCGGCCATCCACATACGTATTTCTACGTTCAAAACTTTTCGAGGATGGTGTAGTGGTAACGTCATTGCTTGCCACGCTAATGGGTCATTGTTCAGACCCTAATATCAGCAAGCAGTTATTTATTTCTCATAAAATATATAAAATCAGTCCGACCAATTGTGAAAGCTTGAGTGAACACTACCACGAAGGCATACACCTGCAATGCATAAACATCTGAGTTTCAAACCACTACACCAATCATTCTCTCTCTATCTATCCTTACCAATGCCCGCACTATGTAAAAACATTCAAAGAGTATTCAAAACCCCTTGAGTGCGCGCAAATTATATAAAAAAAATACTAATCTATAGAGTGATTGAATGTACTTTAACGCGGACTTTACTGTCCTATGGCATATCCGCCCTGGGCACATATAAGTATAATTTGCACTTTGCGTTCCTTAAAAGTGTATTAGATAAATTTTTCAAGTCAAATGGATACACAAATATTTACAGCCATTGTTAGTTAAACGTATTGCTTGACCCAAAATAAAAATATATAGTCGGTTCGCTTCCTACTTATTGAATATTAATGTGTAATTCTCAAGATGTAATTTTATTATTTAATAAATAAACTAACTAACGTATCTACAACGTTGTGTGTATACATGCATAGGTATGTAGATAGTTACTAAAAAAAATACAAATCTTCCTTCGGCTCTTAAGCCTTTAAAAATTTCACAATTTCTTTATTGCACTCACTCGCTATTGAGATTTATTTCAATTTGAGAATCCAGTGGATGATAGAAAAATATGAATTTCGCAGAGCATAGCCTTCCATTGGTATTCAAAAAATCATAAATCCTGAACTATAAACTATGAACGCAAAAGAAACAAGGAAAATATGAGAAAAAACAAATTCGACGTAAAAATGGAAACAAACAACCGGACATATTCAGGCAGATGATTTCTGAATGCAACCCTCGCACGAGTTTTTGCGCCTCGGACTAGGACCGCGCCATTTGGGCAGCATTTAGCACTCGCACAGTGGGCCAGTCGCAAATATCCAGCGGAAATGGAAACTTCAAATTGATTGGTCAATGTGGGTTCCAAAACGCGTGGGATTTGGTTTCGGCAGTGTCAGTAACAAATTGCAGTTAGTCATAATGCCAGTGGCATATTAGGAGTGAACAGTTTACAAAAGGCAAGATTTATCGCTGCCGAAAAAATAATAACGACATCAGTCAGCGCGTTACAATTCAACTTGAAGTGGGAATGCATGTGTATATTGCAGTACGGTGGCCTTAGGAATACTGTGATTTGCGCGGTAGGCTGTATTTGATATTATTCATTACTGGATGTTTTACGGGCTGTGAAAACTACAAATAAGGCAACATACAATCAACAGATTCAGATATCGCATTTGAACGCATAAGATATGGAGCAAATAACAGTGGAATTAGGCGAACGTCCAAACGGGTAGGACTGCAGTGCAAAATGTCAAAGTAATGCTCTTTAGGAATCGCGTTTCTTCTTTTTGACGAGTGGAATGATGAAGATCTGAAAAATATTATACTCGTACTTTATAATGTGTCATCCGCACAAAATTACGATAAAATGTCAATTCTTCGTCACGTAATTCCAGCAACAAAATTGAAAGACACATCCTCTTCATTTTTCAGAACATGAACTAATAATATTAATATCATTCCTGCATAATCTTTTGCAGTGGTATGATGGTATTGTACTTACTTCCATTTGGTACGAAGATCACGTTAACTTCTTCCCATGCCATCGCATTGCTTAAAGATTTTCTACCGTTTCTTCCTAGATTTATCCGGGCCTTGTTGTAGCATAATTGACAAAATACTATTCGGACTGGGATATATTTGTACCTCACAAATTACCATATGGCCCGCCATAAATTTTTTCAGTTAGTAAGAGCCTTTTATCTTTCCTCAACTATTGTTGAGTTAATACTAGCTGGTGCCTGTTAGTATCTTCCGATGTCCTACGGTACTACCACACTGAATAAACCAAAACGAGTTAGACAAACAAAACAGTTTTTTTTTATTATGTTTTTTGAAATTTAAAAATTAAAAAAGTGTTGCATATTTATTTAATGATATCATTTTTGATACAGTAGAGAAACTCCAGAGATACTACCTCAAAAGATCTTTCCACCTTCCTCCTAACACGCCAAACTATATAATTATGCTTGAGACGGGTCTGTTACCAAAACCCTGAAACTGCATTTAGACTACGTTCTGAAGGTGCTTAACATATCCAATGAGCGACTACCAGCTGACCAGCTGATATGGTGAGTGACTAAGGTAAGCGCAAAATTGTGGAATGAGTCTCAACCCATTAGAATCTGATCCTGAAACCTGGAAATCTACACTATATACACACATTAATATTGTAAGAGTGGATGAGCAATGTAGAGAAAAATACTTAAAGGACACGATGGGATCGCTACATATATCAATATTAGCAAACTCAACCATACTCGTAATATGCAACGAACTTTTGGGATTAGCTGAGCAGTAGCGAACTATGTCTGTTGTTAAGACTGCGAGGGGAAATTATCAACTTAAACCTTGTACCGCATTAACCTGATCTTCATAATTTGTGTGGTATTTGCAATAAGGCAGAGAGGGAATATATCATACACTTCGTTAGAAGATGCCCAATTCTGAGAGAAATAAGAAGAGATGTTTTCGGACTTGATTTCTTAGCTGGCGAGCAGGTTGTGGCTCTTCTTAAAGATATGAATTACATAAAACTGCTAAAATACTGTAAACTACCTCTAGCATTCAGAGACAGGATAGTGAATAAACATTTTTATAAGTAAATACTTTCTAGATTTAGATTTAGGTTTATTGGTTAACGGAAAATCGCTGTACATGTAAGAGCAAAACCCTTATAAATGGTATAGGTGGCTAGTATTATAAACATATATAAAAACAAAGATTTCAAGAAGACATATTAGTATGAAAGAGAAGAAAACATACAAAAGAAATTTAATATATACACGAAGTAGACTAAAATAAAAAAGAAAAGGAAAAGTGTAAGTAATTTCAGTTAAGAAGCGAAATGAGAAAAACACGACGTTGAAAATTGCCTATATTCGACTATAGACCTCACACGGTGAGACAGATGGTTCCAAAGACGAACAGCATGAAAAAAAACTGCCTGCGATATATTAAACAGGTATCTATAGGTATTTTATAGTAATACAACGGTTGGACGAAGAGAAGAAGAGTTTGTTGTAAAGATACTGTGGTTACTGTGTGTGAGTTTTAATTTAACTTCGACGTGTAATATTTCTTGCCAACTGATAGACCTACTCTCTACTCTTACTTATTTATTTATTCATGTTATGTTGTCAAACTGGCAGACGGCGAGGAAGGCCATGTGATTGATTTTCGTACCTTTAAAATCAATGCAATCAGATGAAATATTGTAAAATCTTACTACTACTATAAGATGTTTGCTTGAAACATGCGAATGATAATTACTTACTTAGATCCTTTAGCCCCTCGGGTGGCATAGGGCGTCAACCACGCCTTCGTGCCATTTTGTTCGGAGTTCTGCAACGCATTTGAGCTACCTCCAACTCATTCCTAAAGAGCTCGACCCCTCCTCAACTGTTCTGCGCCACGCTTGCCTCGGACGTCCAGCTTTTCTGCTTGCCTGCGTGAGCGGTTCCACTGCATGGTGTATTTCGCAATGGAGTTGTCTTCGCGCCGTAGGTTGTGTCCAATCCTTTGCCATTTCCTCTTTCATATAGTAATGCTTGGCCCGTTCTCGTATAAAGTTGTTCGTTGGAGATGCGGTTCCGCCCAAAAATCCTCAAGATGATCCTTAAACATTTGTTTACGAAGACTTGCAGCTTGTGTGTGTTAATGGTGTCCACCTTCCAAGTACTGCATCCATAAAGCAGCACCGATTCTACGTTGGAGTGGGATAGTCGCAGCTTCGTTCTTAAGCTGATAACATTGCTTCTCCAGCTTTTGTCCAACTGGCGCCCAACTGGCTATAAAAATTGTCCTTTTCACCCTCAGTCGCGTCTTGTGTCGGAGCATAGTACTGTATGATGGTAAGTTTTCTTACTCAACTGTGGAACCTAGCCATCAATATCCGGTCACTGTGAGGTATTCAAGATATGAGGCTTCCTCGTGCTGCTGGAGTTAGCACCAGTCCTACTCCAGACGTCCGTGCACTTCCAGCTGATTTACCAGATTAGAGCATGGCAGTGATTTTTGTTAGGGAGATGTGTTCCCCAGCATCGAACTATCTTATCTCGCTCAGCCCTAAGATGTCTATTTTATAGCGTGCGAATTCTCGTTCCATTTGGAGGAATCTAGCGTTATATGGCCCTTCCTGGAGTGAGTCCAGAATGGTCTTAACGTTCCAGAATCCGATCGTTGTCCATATTCGATAGCCAAAGGTCATCATCAAATTATCCGTCCGTATGCGAGGCGTAAATTTCCGTTTCGGAGCAATTATTTTTTTTTACGGTTGCGGCTCGCTGGGCCACAGAGCAACCGACACTTGTCCTATTTTGTGGCGCAGAAGGCTCGCCATCCGTCCTTTTCCGTTCGCAATTTCCAGAGAAATTCCCAGATGGCACCACGAGGAGGTGGAAGTAGGACTTACAAATAGAGCTGCAAGTTGTTCGGCTGCAGTGGCAGCCCTCCCTATCGTTAGATGCTGCTCCTACAAGGCCTTTGTTAGTCGTTTACCATCCAATGATGACTACGGGTATTTATGTTTCATTCATTTTCTATGAATTGCAGCATCAACATGTGTGGCGTTGAAAAATTATTATTTTTAAATAAAACTAAGCATGACTTGCAATAACCCACACCAAATCAAGCAAGTCAAAAATAAAAATAAAAAATAAAAGTTCTGCCGTATACACGACCGAAGTGCACACACATTAGCTATTCACTTGACTTCAATGAAGAAACTACGTCGTGATGAGTAGTTATAGTCACACAGCACCATGGTTTGACTTTTTATAATTGATTCCTGTTTGGAAGAAAGCAAAGTAAGTATGTAGCTCTTCACAGACTTTCCTTTAATTTTTTTTCCATTAAAATTTCTACCGTTTGTTCTATTAGCAAAGTCTGTGGGAAAATCACTTCAAGCATCTTCCCTTTGCATGACTGGAAAGGTGTACCAGTGCAACAAAAAGAGAACAATTACCACATCACAGGGTTGTTCCCTAGTATAGGTAGTACTATTCAAAATGTGGAGCATACTCGTAGTGATAGACTAATTGGTTGATAGGCTATCAACCTGCCGAACAAACATCCGAAAGCATTGCTGTCATGAGAAGGCTTATCAAAAACATTGCCCTTTAAATATGACGAGAAGTTATAGAACTATATAGTTTATGGTCTATCTAAGATCCATCTGCCAGGCATGAGTTGGCACCGAGCAAAGACGGAAAGTCGAGCACCTGGAAATTTTGTGCTTCTTGTGTGTTCAGTATCGTGCAAATAAATCCGGGAATACGAGTATACAAGTAAATTATGAAAATTCTAAGTACTCACGTAATCAACTCCACTCTACGAGATGTGAATAGAAGAGTGAGAGTCAACCAGAGCTCTCCCAAGGTGGAGTCCTATCGTCACTTACATGGCTTCTAGTATGCCTTTCAAAACATTTAGAACCGAATGTTTATAATGTTACGGCTTATGCCGATGATGTTATCATCTTGGTATCTAGCAAATTCGTTCCTGCAATTAGCGAACGACTTAACCATGAACTTCTATTAGTAAATAATTGGTTCAAGGGAAGAAGTATGAGAGTGAAGCGAGTGAAAACCGAATTAGTTATTTTCACAAGAAGAAGGTCGATATCAACGTACAGTGGAGTTAATCTGACACCCAACAAAACAGCAAAATATGTCGGCGTTACACTAGATTAGTATAAAAAAGGTCTACGTGGCATTATTGTATGTAGAAGAGCCTTCGGGAAAACACAGGGATATAAACTAAAAGTGGTATACCGGCTATACACTGCGGTAAGACCTATTTTAATATATTTTTCAGATATCTGAATGATCCCGGTAGAGGTCTATCATGGATCTCTCCAAATCGAAGTCCCGAATAGCCATTTTCATTTACACAAACCTTTTAAGCGCGACACAGATATACGATTCATGGTCGATGGATAAACAAAAATAAACAATGTGCACGCAATGACACAAAAAATCAAAACATTTTGATTTTCGCGACACCGGAAAAATCGGTACAGACAGTTGGCCACACACACCACAAATGTGTTTACGAGCCCTTTGCATGGCACCCTCTATAGAGTGCTGAATTAATGCCTTATTTAAAACTTTTTTATTTCCCTATTACGATCTCTTACTTTACTTACTTACATACTTAGGTGGCACTACAGTTCGGGGCGAACCTGGGCCTCAACCAACAAGCCTCTACATTTTGTTTGGACTTTAGCTAATTGCCTAAAGTTGCGCACTCCAAGTTAGTCAAGGTGCATCTGAACTTGTACGCGCCAATTACGTCGAGGAGCCCCTCTACTGCGTCATCTCTCTGGGTCCGATTCGAAGACTCTATGGGTTGAAGCGTTAATATCCATTCGCTCTATATGTCCTAGCCATCTCAAACGTCCAATATGCTCTTTTTTGACTAAGTCGATGTCGTTGTATAGCTCGTATAATTCGTCATTTAATCTTCTTCTCCAAAACCCGTCAACGCAAATGGACCGAATATCTAACAAGGGCTTTTTCTCTAGAAACGACCAGGGAGATCTTCATTTGCTTTCAATAAACTGCATGTTTCAGCGCCGTAAAGCAGAACTGGGATGATTACGGTGTAATAAAGAGTCTCTTTAGTTGTTCGAGATAGGGCTTTACTGTAGAATTGCCTTTTTAACTTAAAAAACAGCGAGTGGCAAGAGTTATTCTTCGCTTAATTTTTGCGCTGGTGTCGTTTTCAGAAGTTATAGCAGAGCCAAGGTAGACAAAGTCTGTTACTACCTCGAAGCTGAAGCTGCCCACTGTGACGTTCAGTTCAATTCGTCGCTGCTGATTGTCCCTTCTTGTTGACAGCATGTACTTGGTTTTTTTTTTATTGTCAAACACATTCCGGCCGCTTCTACTTCAATGCTTGCAAGCGCACCGGTGACAGCACGCTGAGTTCTTCGAATAATATCAACTTCTTCGACATATGCAAGCAGTTGTACAAAGTTTTTATAGATTGTGGCTCTGTTGTTGGCTTGTGAGTTCCGCATAATCCGTTCAAGCACTATATTTAGAAAGTCACATGACAGCGCGACACCTTGTCTAAAACCAGCGAGCGTTCTCCATCGTCATTCACAGATGGGCAAGTTTGGTAGGAATGTCGAAACCAGACATGGCTGTATACAGATCTTTCTATAGACGCTGTCATTGGCGGTCTTGAAGCCGATAAAGAGATGATGAGTATCGATTTGGGCTTTTGGGTTTTCTCCAGCATCTGTCGAAGTTCGAGGATTTGATTGATTGTGGACTTTCCTGGTCTAAAATCGCACTGATATGGGCCAATCAGGTTGTTGATAAAAGGTTTCAAGCATTCACACTGTTACAAAAATTGCCGATCGCGCCCAATACTTCAAGGCTGCGACGGATGATGGAGACAAAAATACAGAATTTCTCTGGTTTCAGAGAGGGTTTTTTTTAACTTCTTTTATAAAAATTGTTTTCAACTAAATTAATTTCACTTCAAAAAATCAACTAAAATTTTCCTTTGCTTAAACTTTGCATGTCTCTAATAGCCGCTGTCATTGCTGATCAAAACGGAACTCAGCAACGCTGGGTTTCTGCTAACTTCCTTTTATATTTGACTTTGGCTTTCCAGACAAATTACAAATTTTCGCCGCTGGAATTCCATCTGCCAAGAATCTGGAAAGTTCTGGTACCTTCGGGTTGACAGCTTCAAAGTGTCCTTCAGGGCTTCTCGGTGTTTACGTTTAGGTTTGTGCGCTCGCGTAAAAACACAATATCGCAGAAAAGATCTTGTATGCGATGTTGAGGAGACTGACAACGTTTTTTATTGCCGTGCTTCGCAAATATTTTTTTTTTATACCTTGGCATGAGATTATTTAAAATAAGTCTGAAAAAAAAAAGAAACAAACATATTCTTAGAAAAATGTGTTTAGTTAATAGCTATATTATAATATTGTTATAATATTAATTTTTTTATTATTTTATTATCGATATTTTTTTGCCTGATTTTTGTCCAACAAAAGCCATGAATCTTCTTGTTTATGTAATCCTTTAATAAAATTGGAATCCTTCATGACCTTTCTTGTGAGTAGATATGACAAAAATGCTTTCTTTTAATTTAGCTTCGCTCAATCTGGAAAACAAAGTTCTTCAATAGAGAAACCTTCTCCAGCTTTAACCTTTCTGTACTCGGTCTCTCAGACCGAGATTTTATCTCGTCTGTATTTTCTTGAATATGTATTTTCTAAGTAGTTTTGCCCATTATTTTAAAGAAAATAATATAATTAAATAGAACAAATAGAAAAATATAGGAACTTTTACTTTATTTGGCAGCTTAAAACTAGCCTCTCAAAAAATTTATATTTTTTTTTGCCCTTAAATTAAATAATAAAAATAAATATTTTCTTCTATTAAAACATACAAAAACTTATTAATTCAATAAAAACAAATAACAGCAATTATAAAAAAGTACAAAAAAAGATTCAATCTTCATATGTTTGTAAAGCGTAGCAATCCGAAAATACCATAAATGTATGCTCGAGACAAAAATATTTTTTGCATTTCATGCAGTTGTATTTTGTCTTTCGGTTTTTTTTTTTCATTCATTTATTCATTTTCAATGGCCCGCTAATTCTTCATGAGGGTCGCGGGGGTAGGATGCTCAGGTGGACTCTCCATCCTTCTCGATCCTCCGCCATTGACTCCAATTTATCAGGAGGAAAACTTCCGCGAAGTCGCCTACCTGATAGCACGGCCACCATGGCGCGTCTTGGAAGCCGGTCTGGGGGCATACGCACTACGTGACCAAACCATCGAAGCATAGATCGTTCCGTTCGGAGAAGTAGCTGCTCAACGTTGAGCGCCTCGCGTATTCTGGTGCTGCGCACTCGATCCCCACGAGTTATTCCAGCAACACCGCGAAGGAACCTCATTTCGGCAGCTTGTATCCGCGATCTTATTGTTTCGGACACTACCCAAATTTCATGACCATAGGTGAGAGTTGGAACATACACAGAGTTAAAAACCGATAGCTTAGCTTGAACACTAAGTTCGGCCTTCCTTATAACAGATCGGCCAAGCTCTCTCAAAATTGATCCAGCCTGACCAATTCTACAGGATAACTCGGCATTGCTCCTCCCATCACTCGTGAATAAAACCCCGAGGTACTTAAACTTCTCCACCTGCTTCAGTGGGACTCCACTAACATGCAGAGTGCACTGAATGGGTTTTTTGGAAACGACCATTACTTCTGATTTGTTCACGTTGATCTTCATTCCAGCATCATCACAAACGGCTACAAACCTTTCGAGTGCGCGCTGAAGTTCGGTTTGAGAGGACCCAAGGATGACCAAATCATCCGCAAAGAGCAGATGACTTATCCTTAGGTCTCCCACTTTGAAACATTCCCCGTCACGGCTGCGCTGTAACATCCAATCCATATATATAATGAAGAGGAGATGTGACAGAACGCACCCCTGGCGGAGTCCAACGCCCACAGTGAAAGGTATTGATTTAACACCGTTTATCCGAACACAGCTTCTACAGTTTGTATATAAAGACTGAATCGCTCTTAACAGGGAACCATCAATCCCGTACTCCTGCAGAATACTCCAGAGTTTGCCTCGAGCAACCCTATCATATGCTTTTTCCAAATCCACAAAACAAGTGTAGACAGGCTTGGCATATTCCCAGGCCTTCTCAAGAACCATTCTGAGAGTGAACAACTGGTCGGTTGTGCTTCTACCGGGACGAAAACCGCACTGCTCATCCCCCAAACTGTCCTCAACCACAGCTCTGGAACGCTTTTCTAGCACCTTAGCGAAGACTTTTCCAGGGAGACTTAAAAGGGATATACCCCTATAGTTGGCGCAATCTCTTTTGTCCCCTTTTTTAAAAAGAGGAACTATCACCCCCATTTGCCAATCACCAGGTGTTTCACCGCATTCCCAGGCCACTTTAATGACACGCGAGAGCCATTGAACTCCCTCTTTACCTAAAGCCTTGAGCATTTCTGACCGAATTTCATCCACACCAGCAGATTTGCCAACTTTTAGCGCTTTGATCGCCAAAGTTACTTCCTCTACCGTAGGACTACTTTCCGCCCAACTCTCGATCATAGGTCTGTCATCTTCGGTGCCCTGTTCGGGATTGAGCAATTCCGAAACGTGCTCGCTCCATCTGCGTAAGATGTCCTCCTCATTGGAAAGAAGTATACCGTCTTTGGATTTGACTCCTTCAACGATATTCAACTTTTTTCCTCTGAGTCGGCGGACGGTCTGCCAGAACATCTTATTTGCAGATCTGTGGTCACGTTCCAATTTCTCGCCAAACTCTTTCCAAGACTGTTCTTTCGCTGTTTTCACAGCTAATTTGCAAGTTCTTCGCGCCTCAGTGTACCGATTTCGAGAATCGGAGTTCCCCAAGTGAATTCACACCTTAAAGGCTCTCTTCTTCTCTCTGATGGCTTCTTGAACTCCGGGCGTTTTAAACCAAGCAGTTCTTTTCTCACCACCAGCCGCCACACCAAGCCGCTTCACTCAACAAACATCTCCCGCAGAGGCAATAACCGCTGTTGAAAACAGTTGCCATTCTTCCTCTACATTTGATGGAACAGTTGGAATTCGTTCAAACCTCTCAGATATTTGCCGCGCAAATGTCTCCCGTATCTCATCGTCCTGTAACCTTTCCCATCGTATGCGTGTAACCATCCTTGGTTTACGCTTTGGTAGGGGAGGCACTCTCTCGCTAAGATACAATTTGCACAGCACTAAGTGATGATCAGTTGACAGTTCGGCCCCTCTCAATACGCGAACATCACAAACCATTCTCTTCAGACACGATGGTACCACAAAGAAATCGATCAGCGACTTCTGCTGAAGACTCTGACGGTACCATGTGTATTTGTGAATGTCTTTGAGCGGAAAGATAGTGTTCATGATGGATAAGCCATTTTCACAACAAAAATCCAACAACCTCTCTCCGTTCGCGTTTTGATCAGGATCACCGTTCCTTCCAATCACACTCCCACATGTCATAACATCTACACCCACATGAGCATTGAAGTCACCCATCAGGACAAAAGAATCCATATCTGCAACCTTTTCAAGGGCAACATCAACTTCATCTAAGAAAGCTGCGTACTCTGACTGAAGGTTCGGTGCATACACCTGCACCAATGCCAGAGTTGATCTTTCAAGCTTGAGCTTTAAGATCGCAACTCTCCCTCCTAATGGTATCCACTCCAATACTCTGTCTGTCAACTATATCTAGTCGACTTTTAACAGCCTCCCCAACAAGCTCAAGATCCTTCCCTGTGAGCGATGAGACGTTCCATGTGCCTATCCTAAGTCGATGCCGTTGTCGAATCTCAGAGAGTCCATCTGCGCCCTTATCGGTGCACAGCGCGTTCACCCCTTGACCCCCGTAATGGTTCGCGAGACCATTGACAGGAAGCTCGTAGCCATTTCGGGTTTGACCCGGCCGGCTGCCGAGCGGGACAGGCCGACCACCAGACGCTCGCATACTGACACCCTTCAGGCCTGGCTCCAAAGGATGCCCTGTCTTACCAGGCTTGGCAATATCCGAGACCGGTCGATTCCTTTTTGTCATCGTGGGGTGTGCGCTTTGTTAGCCGTAACTGGATTGTATGGATGGGAATAACTATTTAAGTTACCCCATCCGCACATCCCAGTCACGTTGCCCACCCCCCACCACGAGGAGGTCAGCTGCCAGGGGGGCAGTTTTTTTTTTTTTATGAGCAAAATGAACAGCGGCCTGTTTGATTATTGCCAGATGATTCAGGTTCAGTTTGATCAAGTTTGCATGTTTCCGAAATCCTCAGTCTCGGTGTTCGTGCAAACTTAAAATTAATGCCCGTTTTCTTAGATGGGGCATTATTAGATCATATGACAGCATTTCAATAAACTTCCTGCGGTTTGTTTTTATATTCACATTGTTTAGTCCAAAGATCACATATGAATTTATTTCAGCGACATTCATAAGGCTATACAAAATAACCATAGGCCACCGATTAGTTCCTCTAGCGCAGTTATAAGTCTCGCACATTTTGTCTACCGTGTCAACATCCCCTATTTGTAGCGTTATAATCTATAATTAACACATCTCCGGTTTTCCAGTTTCTTCATTTATTTGCGCATCAGTGTGCAGACAAGAAGAACATTTCTATTTTTTTTTTTTTTGCCTCATGTGAAACTAGCGTGCAGTTATTTCGGTGACCAAATAAACTGGATTTTTCTCTACGACCTTTTACATCAGTAAATTCCTTTGGCAATTCCTTTTTATTTTTCCGAATTGTTCCTATCACAGTTAGCTTGTGATTCTGCATCAAACTGTCGACTAAAGGGATGCTTGTAAAGAAATTATCACAAGTTACATTTCGACCAGATCCATCAATTACAGAACAAAGACGCTTGACTAATGCTTGGGACCCGTTGTCAACTTTATATGGTCCTACATAAACTTCGCGACTTGACGTATAAAATAATGTAGCATCTGTGAGTGTATATATCTTTATACCATATTTATTTGGCTTCGAAGGTATATATTCTCGGAAGCTACAACGGCCTCTAAATGCTTCCAATTTCTCGTCGATTGTAACGAACGCAGAGTGGCTGAAATATTTTTTTAAAATTTGACACAATTTCTTTAAATAGGTATCTTATTGGAGCTAGCTTGTCGACTGAAGCACGCTGATTTCTGGTTTCTTTGTTATCAGATCTGAGACATCTCAATAGGAAGTAAAAACGACTCCAACTCACTACAAATCGGAAAATTTCCGGCGATGTACTAATCGTATCAGTCCGGAAAAGATCTTTAGTATTAAGCCGACTATTTTTCTTCCCCCCAGCAAACAAGAGAAGACCAAGAAGGACTTGAATTTCATCTTCGTCAGTAAGACGACAGTCTCTAGCTCATTTAAATTCAGGTGAGAGCCGCTTAATATGTTGGTTTGCATGCACCGTAGTTATGTGGATAACTGTTTCAGAAATAAAAAGTTTCCAAATCTCACCTAGATCTTTCAAGTTTCTTGCTTCTCTTCTTACGCCAGGAAGTTGCATTACAATATTTTCAGATCTTGTTCCCACTGCAGAAGAAGGGCAATTTTTGTGCCACCTAGTCGTTTTATCTTTGCCAATGTAGTAGTGTTGAAATGTATGCGAAACTTCCTCAGATTCGTCTATTGATTCCCACTCCTGCTCAGTGTCTGTATTTTCCTCTTGTACTTCTACGGCGTCTTCCACCTCACTGTCACTCCCGTCATCATAATTGGAGTCCAAATCTTCACTTTCAAACAGCAGCCTTATTATTCTTTCTTCATCCATTGTGCTGACAAAAACGACTTAAAAAAATTCAAAACGGTTCTTAGAAATGTTATATACGTAATACTCAGTAAAATATAAACACCCCTAAAGTAAAATAATATTTTTTACTCACGTCGGTCTGAGGGACCAAAAACTCACAAAAAAAAAGAACACGTCTACTCGGCACGTGCGATTGCGCCCAACTAAACGATGGAGAACACTTATTTAGGCAGCTACTGAAAACTTCAAAGAGGCAAGGATGATATTTTTCAAGTAAACAGAGAATTAATGATTTGTCGGTCTGAGAGACCAATGCGCGAGTATAGGAAGGTTAACGAAGTTTTTCATATTTGATGATGTTATTTGGGACTTTAAGCAATATTTTTTTTTATCCACAGTCGAATTGAATTTTCTCGAGCAGTTTTCTTTTGTTAGCATAAGCTTTTTAGACATTGATCCCATTATATACATAGGTGCAGAAGAAAGATTATTGCTATCATGCAATAAGACTGCTTTCAAGCTTAATTTTTAATTGGTCTAGTGGCTAGTCAGTCATAGCCCAGTTTACTTATAAGCCCCTCTACATTACTACAATATATAAGATAACTTCTTCTTCAAAGAAATCTACAAATTGTTGTAGGAATTGACGCCAATTAAAAAGCGCACGAGCGTGGAAGGTCAATCAATTCAAAGTAAAGAGCCTACGTGCTGTTAATATTACGAGTATGTTAAATGTTAAATGATGTCGGTACATCGTCTATTTATACCTAGTACTCGTTAGTTTTTTAGTGAAGAACGTTATAATACTTTTACACGATAAAGTGTCAATAATATTTAGATGCGAAGTATACGCCTTGTCGGATAGTTCGATTTTCCGACGTATTATAGAAAAATATTTTTAATATATTTTTAATAATACGTATGCATGCAAGATGCAAAAAATGTATAATTTAATTAACGGTATAAAACCATGTTGACTATTGTAGTTGGAGCAGTTAAGGGGGTCTCCTTCATTACGGATCGGGCAAACGATGCTGGGATTCCAATCATCAGACACACACTCGTCTGACTAAATCTTAGAGATGAGTTGGTGTATGTTCTCTAACAATTCATCACCAGCAGCCCTGTTGGATTTCATCTTGGATATTGCTATCCTCACTTCTCTTTGGTCAGGTGGACGAAAATGTTGACTATCATTATCAATGTTGAGTGGTTCATTTTGCCTGACAGTGGGATGTTGGTCTTCCTTGCCGCAGAAGTAGTTTTTCCATATTCTCAGCACCACTACGAAGTTTTGATTTTCATCACTTAATCATTTATTTCATTTGCTTCTCTGACAAGTTCTCTTTACCTTTTGGAGTATAAGCTATCAATATTCTCGATCACGTGCTTCTCATGCTCTTTCTTCTTCTTTTGGAGAAACTGATGTTCTTCCCGAATTTTTTGCTCGTTTTCCTTTGCAGCGCCGGCCGCTTTATGTGCCTCTCGTTTTGCTGCATGCACTCGCCGGCATTCTTCGTCAAACCAGGGGCTCCGCAGTGCTGGACGGGTGAAACCCAGCACATCAGCTACCGCGCTTCTGATGGCATTGTGACAGCGTTGCCACTGGTCTTCGGCACTTGATGCTGGCGGTATAGGGGTGATTGAGAGATTTTGGGATACGCGTTCAGCGAAGATTCTGGTGGCCTCTTTTCGGTCTTGAGTTTTCTCACAGTGACTCTTCTTTGTTGCTTAGTTTGGGATATCCGCATTCGTACCTTGGCTATAACTACGTAATAATCCGAGTCTATGTTGGCCGCTCAGAAGGATCGGACATTCAAATTACTGAAGACATGTCTTGCGTCGATTGCAATATGACCAACTTGACTGATCGTTACATGATCATTGGACTGCCATGTCCGCTTATGAATATTGAGATGAGGAAACCATGTCGAGCCCTAACCGCCAGTTTATCGTAAGCGACAAGAAGTGAATTTTACAGGAGACGTTTTTTTTTAGTGGGCGCCGTGACGCAAGTGGTTAGTGTGTCGGATCACTGCGCCTGAGGTTCCATGTTCGAATTCCAGAAAACACTAGAAAGTTTTTTCACGGTTCCACCTCTCGCGAGCGTCTGACAAAGATCCGAGAGTATTGTTGTCACGAAAGAGCTTCTCAAATCGCCCTTCGGATACGGCACAAAACTGTAGGTAACTTCCATTTGTGTGAAGAAATATAACGCACACAACACGAGTGGTTGCGTGAAGCTAGGCCCAGGGAATGAAGAGCTGTTGCGCCAAATTTTTATTTATTTTTTAGTTTTCTTTTGTACATTATAAGCAATTGGGTTCGATTTCGGCATTCAGTTATGTTTGGCCGCATGGAATTTAATGACATTAATTAAGACATTCTTCTTAACAAATAAAGGCAGTTTTTGGCGTTTTCGATATTTTCACTGTCATGCTCACAAACTTATAAGCAAGCTTGTGGCGTTTACGATCAAATTAAAAAGCAACATAAATTTTAACTGAAAACGAAATAACATTTTATTTGTTACTTTATGGTACAGAACAAGATAAAATCAGCAAAGTATTATTGTTTAAATAATACTTACTACAAAAAACAAATAAATACATATTTAGTTCTAAATGTACTTTGTACGAAACAACAAAAAAAAACTTACGCTCCAAAAGATATTGAAAAAAAAATAACTAATTCAATATTGTTCGTTAGTTTCATTTAAGACATCCTACTCCATAGCGTCGGATTTTAAAGTTAAATATTCGTTATGATAGCGTTCGGTTAGAGTTTGTTCACAAAGCTCTTTGAAATCAAGATATTTTACTTGGCATATTTTCAGCTTATAATTTTGTTAGCTCATAATCCTCTTCTACAGACCTCGGTGTTGATCTTTTCTGAGCTATGACATATTCCTTCGGCCCACAATCGTCTGTTTTCTCTAAAGGACGCAGACCTAAGCGTGTTAAATTTTATGGAAAGCAAAGCTTGCACATAAAAATTACGAGCTTAGCTTATTTTTTGCTTGATCTGGCAGGAATATTTTTTTGATTCGTCTTTGCCTTTAATATGGTTTTTATATTCCTCTGTCTTCACATTTTAGTTAAAGCCAAACAAGTTTATGTGATTTTGTGTAATTCACTCTTCTAATACTTTAAATTTAATACTTCAAAATCTGAAGAAAAGACCCTACTAACTGTTCGTCACAGTTAGTGTCACTGTCACGCTAACATAAACTGAATAAAAAGGCGACGGTTCGCTCCATAGTGAAATCAATTAGCCTTAGTCCGTTGTCAGACGTGGTGGTTTGTAGGCTATGCTTACCGACAGCCCTACTAAAGACGTCCTCCTTTCCTATTTTGGACATTGCTCTTATGTTTTATCGAGGAGCTCGTAGAAACAATCTTTGGTGGCAGTGTCCTTCTGTTTCATATGATTTATTTATTTATTATTAGCTTAATACGAGCTCAAAAAAAAAACTTAAACAATCTAAACTTACAGCTAGCGGCAAAAAAAACTTAGAAACTAAAACTTAAACTAACAGCATTTTGGAGAGAAGGGAGGAGGTAGAGGGCGTGAAAAGGGGTAGGTGAAACGCAAATAATGGTTTTTTTTTTTTAATTAATCTCTTAAAAACTATCTTAAATGCTAGGGAGGAAGAAGGTCATGAGGTCATGAGGTGTGGAGGGATTTTCTAAGGGAGGATAGACTGCAATGAAAGTCTAGGGTGTTCTGTGCGTTGTTGGCAAGGCGTAACATTCTGGTGATTGGTTCGAAGTGGCCGTAGTTGGTGCGGTGGTAAGGAAGACGAAAGAGGGGTACAGTCCTAAGGTTACGAGGGTTTGTGCGAAGGGATATCATTTCTAGTAGAGCGGGGGAATCGATCGATCCGGTTAATAATTGGTGCACGAAGAGTATGTCGGCAACCTCACGACGTTTTGTAAGGGTTTGCAGGTTAATCAATTTTAGCCGATTTTCGTAGGGGGGTAAGATATAGTTTTTGGCCCATGGGAGACCGCGTAAGGCAAAGCGGATAAACCTACGCTGCACAGCTTCGATTCTAAGGGAGTGGGTGTAGTGATAAGGTGACCAAACTTGGCTGGCAAATTCGAGGTGGGGTCTGACAAAGGTGATATAAAGGGATTTAGTTACGTAAGGGTTCGAGAATTCTTTAGACCAGCGTTTTATGAAACCGAGAGAAGAATTGGCCTTGTGTATAATTTGATCAAAGTGGGAACGGAAGTTTAGTTCCTTATCACAAATAATACCCAAATCGCGTATACAGGAGACTGAGGGAACGGGCTTATTATTAAAGTTATAGCTTCTAAGAGGAGGGGGGAGGCGTTTACGGGAGAATGTTATGGATTGACATTTGGCGACATTAAGTTCTAAGAAGTTTTTTACGCACCATGTGTGGAATGAATTTAGATCGTTTTGAAGTAACAGTGAGTCGTTGGGGGTAGATATATCCTTGATAATTTTCATGTCATCCGCGTAAATAGACAGATCTGAGTCTTTTAATATGTGACCAACATCGTTTATAGTTAAGACAAAGATCAGCGGACCAAGATGACTGCCTTGAGGAACCCCGGAAGAGGCGCCAATGGGATCGGAGATTGAAAAACGGAAGAAAACCCTGTATTGGCGATTCTCGAGGTACGATCTCAGCCATGAAATGAAAGAGGGTGGGAAACCGAGGGCATTAAGTTTAAGGTAAATAGTTCGGTGACAGATTTTATTAAACGCTTTGCTGAAGTCGGTGGTAATAACAACCACTTCATTGCCTTCCTCTAATGCCTGCAATGTTTTGGAAACACATTCGGTTAGGTTAGTCGTAGTGGACCTACCCTTTAAAAAACCGTGCTGTTGTGGGGTAAAAATGGATTTGCAGTGGAAATACAGAGAGTCGTATACAATGCTTTCGAAGAGCTTGGGGATAGAGGAGAGTTTGGCTATGGGTCGATAGTTCGATATGTCACTTTTACAGCCTTTTTTATGGATGGGGAAAATGAAGGAGTCCTCCCATAATTTAGGGAAAACGGCTTGAGAGAGTGAGAGTCGAAAAAGAGTTGTAAGGGGCTGGCACAGGACGTTGACACATTTTTTTTATGAAAATGGCAGGTAGATCATCGGGACCGGGGGAAAAGTCATCCTTCTCGCACCATATCAGACCTAATGTCAATTGAGACTAGGGAGGTTTGTGGGCAGTTATTCAGGTAGGAGAAATAGTCAAGGTCCGGATCGTGTACATGGTCACTGTACGAAAGCGTGAAAAAGGTCGCAAAGAGGTTGGCCATTTCTTTAGGGTCAGCAGAAGATGAATTAAGTAACTTTAGAGTGGAAGGGAAACCATCGGACTTCCTTTTGACGTTAATAAAATGGTAAAAGCGCCTAGGATCTGTGATTAGACTTAATTGCATTCTATCAAGGTATTCGCGATAAAGGGATTCGCAGGGGTTGGAAAAACGGTAGTAACCTTGTTGGTAGTATGAGAAATCAGAGGCAGATCTGGATTTCAAGAAAGTTTTCCATAATTTGTTTCTAACATTACGAAGAGAACGCAATTCACTATTAAACCAGGGAGGGGATGACGAGCAGTTTGTTCGAGGCACATAAGGGACAGATTGGAGAAGACAGTCAAAGATTGCTGTGTAGAAGAATGCAAGAGCGATATCAATGGGGGTGTTGACGTTTAGAAAGAGGCTGAAATCTATGTTATGGACTAAGCTATTAAGTTTAACGAAGTCAGCTTACTTACTTACTTATGTCCTGTATCCCCTTGTGGGTCCTAGGGCCTCTACTACGCCTACGCGCCATCGTGTACGGTTTCTGGCAATGTGTTTGAGTTCTCCCCAACTTTTCCCTAACTGCCGTGCCTCCTTCTCGACTGTTCTGCGCCATGTTCTCCTCGGACCGCCAGGTCTTCTGCCATCCTGAGTTAGAGGGTTCCATTGCATAGCATGGTTCGCTATGGAGCTGTCACCCTTTCGGAACGTGTGACCAATCCACTGCCACTTCCGCCGTTGGATAGTTGTGCCTATTGGTTCTTGACCCGTTTTCTCGTAAAGGTGTTCGTTAGAGATACGATTGGGCCAGAAAATCCTTAAGATATTGCGCAGACACCTATTAACGAACGTTTGCAGCTTTCTGGTGATAGTAGTGGTCACTCTCCACGTGCTGCAACCATATAGCAGCACGGATTCAACGTTGGAGTGGAACAGTCTTATTTTGATGCTCAAACTGATTGCATTGCTTCGCCATATTTTGGACAACATACCGAACGCGGACTTTGCTTTGGCGATCCTGTTGGCTATATCCAGTTCGGTTCCACCATCGGTCGAGACAATACTCCCAAGATACTGGAAATCCTCTACTCTCTCTACCGGTTGTCCAGCAATGCATATTTGAGCCGATGAGTTTGTTCCAAGGCTGATAATTTTAGTTTTTGCCGTATTAATTTTCAGCCCGACGACACCTGCCTCCCTCTCCACATCTGCTGTCATTTGGTGGAGGTCCATAATTCTGTGGGAGAGTAAGCATACATCGTCTGCGTAGTCAAGATGTTTCAGTTGAGATGTAAGAGTCCATCGAATTCCTCCGTTTCCCGTCGACAAAGCTGCATGAAGCACATCGCTAATGACCAATAAGAATAATATTGGTGAAAGGATACAGCCTTGTCTTACCCCACTTTGGATCTCAAATTCCTCAGACAACCTTCCCCTGTGCAAAACGTGACATTTGGAGCCTTGATATGTAGCTTTGATAATAGCAGTTAGTTTATCGGGAATGCCTCTCCTGCGTAAGGCACGCCAAATAAAATCCCTGTTGACACTATCGAACGCCTTCTCAAAATCGATGAACAGCAGGTGCAGTGGCAATCGATATTCAACACACTGTTCGATGATAATCCGCAGGGTGTTGATGTGGTCGGCACAGGAAGATCCAGAGCGGAAACCTGCTTGTTCAGCATCGAGTGTGTCTTCGAGATGTTGTTTGATTCGCTCAAGGATGATTTTAGCTATTATCTTAGCTACAGCAGGCAGCACGCAGATACCCCTCCAGTTTCCGCACTCCATTAAATTTCCTTTCTTAGGAAGCTTGACGATCATTCCCTTTTTCCACTCGTTAGGAAAGCTCTCAGCTTCCCAAGCTCTATCTATAAGTGGAAGCAGAAGCTCAGCCGATGTTGTTGGCGCTGCTCGTAAGAGCTCTGCTGGAATACCGTCAAGTCCTACTGCCTTGTTGGTTTTGAGTGCCTTGATCGCGGTAATGATCTCATCTTTACTGGGAGTCGTGGTGCGTATTCGGGAGGTTCTCACCTCGGGCATCTCAGTCTGATTTGGGAGCATATCGCTAGCGAATACACGGTTCAAAACCGTAGCAAAATGCTCTTTCCATCTCTTGAGCTGGTCCTCATCCGAAATGAGCAAGGAGCCGTCTAGGCTTTTCACTGGGTGTTGGCTGGAGCTGCGACCACCTGTCAGCTCTTTCGTGATTCTGTAGACGGTCCTGCTGTCGCACTTCCGTGCAGCTTCTTCTGCTTCTGTAGCCAGCGCGTTGATGTAGTTGCGCTTGTCACGTCGTACGCTACGCTGAACTTCTCTCATCTTCATGCGATATAAGGACTCTAGCTCACTTCTCCCTACTGCTGGGGTAGCTGCAACGCGAGCTTTCAGCTGTCTTCGTTCGTCAATCCGTCTCCAGGTATCCTCGAAAAGCCACGCCCTATGTCTTCCCTGCGATCGACCGACAATTCTTTCAGCACCAGATGCAAAAACATTTTTCACAGCACACCAATGGTCTTGGATGGTTGCGGGCATTGAGCTGCTGATTGCTTCCACACCTTGCGAAAAGTGCTCCCTTAATTGTTGGCGCACTGAGTGATCACTAAGTCTATCGATGTTGAACCTGGGCATTCTTGTGTTGTCGTGGGATCTTCGAACTGCAGCAGTGCGTAGTTGGAGAGTAGCTATCATCATTGCCTGTCGTTGGAAACCCAGCTGACTTTGTGGCAGGTCTTGTGCTCAAACATGGTGCCACCTATCACAAGGCGGTTGGCATTGCAGAAATCCACAAACCTTTCGCCGTTGTCATTGCCGTTGCCTAGTCCATGCTTCCCGATTACATGTTTGAGCCCTTCGTTGTCGCTGCCTACCTTGGCATTCAAATCCCCCATCACTATGACAATGTCTCCATTTGGTGTTGTGTTGAAGACTGCGCTTAAGAGATTGTAGAAGCTCTCCTTTTCGTCCTCTGATGAACTATTCGTTGGAGCGCACTGTATGGTGGTGACGCGTCGTACTCTAGTCCGGAATCTGGCCGTCAAAATCCTATCACCATGAGGCTGCCAGGAAATTAGGCCCTTGCGTGCTGTTGTTGTTAGCAGTAGTCCGACTCCATATTCCCGCGGACTTCCGGATGGTCTTCCAGAATAGAGTAGTACAGTGTTACGCGTTGGAGACTGGTACTCGCCCGCTTCCAACCATCTTACTTCACTTACCCCCAAAATGTCCAGTTTATATCGCATGAATTCGTTTTCCAGTTGGAGGAATCTGGCATTGTAAGGACCTTCTCTTCCCGAGTCGAGGAGCGTCTTTACATTCCAGAAAGAAGTCAGCTTTACGAAAGTTGAAGGAGAAAGAGTTTTCAAAATCAACAGTGGTGTGGTCGATTTCATACGAAAAGGCGAGACCAAAGAATTATGAGCATCGGATGAGAAAATAAGATCTAACTGCCTACCTAAGTTGTTCGTTATGCCACTAATCTGAAAAAGCCCGGAGTCAAAAAGACGATCAGTCAGGAGGGTTTCCTTTTCCGAGGAGGAGTTAGTAGGAACAAAGGATGATTCGTCCTCCGATGGAGTCCATTGCAAAACGGGAAGGTTGAAGTCGCCAACAATTATAAAATCGTCATCAGGATCAGCGATATCTAACAAAGAGTCCACTGTATCAACGGCCTGCTGGTATGCTTGGGCGGGTTGAGAAGGGCGAATATAACAGCAAACAATATATATGCTCCGTCTAGATACAGATAGTTTAACACATACGAATTCAAATGAGGTTGTGTTAGTGAGTTTGACGAGGGTTGCATCAAGGTGATTATGAATAGCTATAAGAACACCGCGGCCGAAGGAGAGGTCTTCATTTTCCTGGCCGTCAGCGCGGAAGACTACGAAATCAGAAGTGAATAATTCACTGTTAAGAAAGTAGGGACAAAGGCTGGTTTCGGTTAGGGCAAAAATGTCGTAGGGAAGTGCAGATGAGCTTTGGCATTCCTCGTCAGGCCAATGCAGATAGGGTGGAAGAGTTTATTGCAGATACCTTTGCAGGCTATCATGTCAGTGGAGTTCGAGATGGTGCAGTTATTGGATCCGCATGACGACATGGTGAAATTCAAGGGTGAATGTACGCGACACAGTAACACAGATACGATGAGGTGACGAAAAGAAAAATGATATTGCACGAACGAAAGTTCACGATTGTAAACAAAAGAGAAACAAAGATATAGGTCAGCAAACACGGTTGTTTATACGCAGGGTTGAATGTACGCAGTGACACAGAAATAGTAAAGTAGCCGAGAAAAAAAGAAACGATAACACAACTCAGTCAGGGGTCAATAAGGAAAAAAATGCGCGATAAGGCAAAATTAGACAAAAACCGCAAGCAAGGGTGAATGAAAAGAGTCGGGCAATGGAGGAGACTAAGAAACTTGACTTATTCACTGGAGGTTCGAGCTGAACTGATGCTTATGTTAGCGAATTAAGGTTTGATTCGGATAGTCATAATACGCTCGCTCACGTGTCGGAAGCTCAAGATTTCTTGCCTAAGTCTACCGCGTACAGGGATCACAGTTTTCCATCCTCTTTTTGCCCAGCCCATTCATCACACTTCCTGGATTGCAGTTATATATCTGTTTTGTAGCAGTCTAGGGCCTCTGCTAATTGTTCGGCTGCACATGGTCTACTAGAGGTCTGAACATTCCACCTACAAATCCGAAGATCGTTGCCCTTATTGCGTTTGCTGGGGCCGTCATTAGTTGGATCGTTCCTATCCGAGGCTCATGTTTTCTTCCAAACCGAACGTTTTTTACGTGGTAGGGAAGTTGCGCCTACGGTATAACCCCCAAACCTGGAGGGTCAGTTCCTTCTGTTATACACCCAGGACATGGGGGCCGGGTACACCGGTGCCAATAGTCCACTACAAGAGTATGAGCGCTGGCGTTAGTCCATTAAGGACTCCTCCGCCACCATATCTGTTCTGACTAACCTTGGAAATTCCTTACAGACCTGTGATCCGAATATGTCGAAGCAGCTCGAGCGAGGTGTTCACAAAGTTTAACGTAACTGGTACTGTAGACGCCACCGTTGACTCCATCTAGGGAATTCGCCTGTTGCCGTCTGGAACAAGAAAAAGTACTCAAGAAAGAAGCCACTATTCGCTTATTAATAACTAAACTATTCTTGTTAGTGATATCCATCACGTCATATTTTCATCCTATCGGCAGCTTTAGTTCCCTTGCTGCATGTAGTGAGGTTACGGAGGATATCTTGCAACACAAATAATGTTCTACTGGTGTACGAATTATTCCCCGCAAGCTTTCCTCTTGTTTCTTTTGAAAGGAGCCACTGAAAAAAATGTCTCTGCTACTACTATGCCTGATCTATAATATATCGAGTTTGGCACATATAATATTTGATGTCTGTCATAAAAATGTTAAAAATAAATAAATAAATATTTGGCGCAACAGCTCTTCAAGTGCCTGAGCCTAGTTTCTCACAACCACTCGTGTTGTGTGTGTTATATTTTTTCACACGAGTGGAAGTTACCTGCAGTTTCCGAAGGGAAATTTGTTTTTGAGAAGCTTTCTCGTCCAATACACCAATACTCTCGGATGTTTGTCAGACGTTCGTGAGATGTGGGGCCGTGAAAAACTTTTCGGTGTTTTCTGGGATTCAAACATGGAACCTACCGCGCAGTGATCCGACACACTAAACACTTGCGCTACGGCGCCCACGTTAGCCCTCCTTATATCTTTGTCAATCTTTCTGTCAAAATATTTCTTAGCTATGCTGCTATATAATCGAAATATGAATTTCTAAAATGCTGAAATATTAAATTAAGTGTTCTAGTTAGTACTGCAGCTGTACTTTAAGGTGCTTTAAGATGCTCTAAAGTGCTCGAACTGTATTCGCGTACTGAGCGAACATGACAGATAAAGAGCTACGAGTAAATTGATAAGTATATAGTAGCGAGTATTTCTCTGCGCTTGAATGTGCTCGAAGAATTTCTGCCGGCATGAATGTACAAACTGCCAAGTGGAATCAGCTGATTGTCAAATGAGTTAAAGAGTTTTTGATTCCATTTCAAAAAGCCAATACACATACAAAATGGATGCAAAGTATCTTGAAGAAAAAGCTGGCGTGTGTGAGTGTTTTCCCAAAACATTTCTTTTTAAGTTAATATGAATCTGTTGGTTTTCACACGAGTTTAATTTGTTCATTATAATTTTTTTTAATGACAGTTGGCTCAACAGGGCTCGAAATGGCTCGCTTTTCAGCACAGATTTTCCGCTCTCTGAGAGTTTTTACTCTCATTATGTCATATTTGACAATTGATTAGTCTTTGGCTCAGAAAGTACGCGAACCGACCTATTACGACTTACAAAGGCCAAATATATAAGGGCTAGTATTTACCTTCGAATGTCAAAAAATATGACTTAAGGAAAATTTAGTTTCGTAAAGTTGAAGTTACTTCGCCACGGAAAACGCCCATAGTTAAATCACATAAGACAAGAAAAACCCTTTTCTTAATAAAAAAAACTATTTTACCTTTAATATATTTCCAACAACTCAAAGGTAAAATCCGTCGGTAATTCATGAAACCTTGATTCACATATAAATTAACAAAACAGCAACACCGACTTGTACACGATTAATGTCCCAGCCGTTTGCGGTATAAATTCTATACTGTGGATGCATAATAAATCATTCCTCCCCATCTACAATATGTCTTCAGATGTCTTTAGTCTAAAAATCCCAAAAGACAACATAATACTGGAAACCATAGAAGCATTAGTAGATTATTCATCTACCATCACCACCACTGACTGTGGAAGGTAGCCCCGGATAATGCATTCCATTCAACTTCCAGGAAAAAAAATTGTATATAATTTGGTTAGGAGGCCTTGCCGAGTTTTTGATGGATTACTGGAGGACACTTAAATGGTAAGTTGATTACTGAAGGTGATAGAGAGAAAGTTTCCCTTGGGAAGTTCTAACATTTTCTGATTAAAATGAAATATCGACTAAAAAGGTTTACACGGACGTCATATACCTAGTACTCAACAGTTTTGTTTTGTTGCCCACTTTAAAGTTTGAACAATTTAATTCAAATTTCATCCAAAAAACAAGAATGCTCCTCTCATGACAAACATTAGCTATTACCTAACATTAAAACTATTATACTTTGTAACCCCTATCGATGACAAATGTGCTTTTGACTTTTGTAGTTCTCTTCTCTCAGATAGCACACATTCCGGGGTTAAAAAGTTACTCCTTTCTCGCAAAGATCAACATGGAAAGAGTCAACAAAAGTTTACTCTGTCATGGAGGACTTCCTTCATGCTGAAGTTATCATGGGAATGATATGCTTTTTAGCAAAGTATATGGACGATATGAATGTACAGTTGAATTCAAAAAGTTTTTAACGTCTGTAATGCTGTCATCTCTATAATAATACCCATTGACCAGGGTTTTAAAATGTCATTACAGTACATTTTGAATACATTTATATAGCCGTACATATATTTGTAAATGTGAAATTTCTCGAATTTGAATTTACTAACTTCATAGTTTTAAAAGTACGGGTCCAGATAATATCATATTTGTATGAAAATAAATGTGTTTCTTACTTTTATGACATCCAAGCTTGGCAACGTTCATCTCTACATCTATAAAAGAGAACGCATTTTTTCTGTTTGTCCGCGAATAGAGAGTATGTACGTAACGGTACCTCAACAATATATAGGTATATATCAATCGATTTGTCGTAAGAAGAGGAACAACTTAGGATACATTTTAGTATCCTGAATCCGTTATTTGGCTCTTAAACCCATTTTATAGGTTTTTTTTACTGACAAACATAATTTTTCTATGCTTTACACACATATGACTACGAAATGGCTGAACTGATTTGAATATGACTTAATTCCTCGATTAGTTCACTTCCTACTGAAGAGATTGAGGTATAAATCATTACTCTATGATTCTTATAACGCAAATAATAAGCAAAAATATAATTATTTGAGATATAAAAATAGCACAGATATGCGTGGGTCATTGCAATCAATGACCCACCAGTGGAGTGCACGCATATTCATGTTCATCAAACAAACTACATCGTATAAAAGGAAGTCCCCAAAACGCGAATGACTGCGATAATCTCGAGAACCACTGAAGGGATTTGGATGCGGTTTTCACTATTATGATCTGCAATTGACGGGAAAGATTCTATTAGAAATTGCTCTACCACTTACTTACAACTTTTGTGTGTGATCTCTTCTGGAGTAAACATTGAAGAAAATTATTGTCAGTGCCAATGTCAGATCTAAGACATTTTAAATTTTATTAATTAGGATATTTCAAACCTTCTTGCAATTAAGAGATTTGGCAATATACGCGACCATATAATACATATGCATGTACAGAGAGAAAAATTGCAATATGGTATTTTTCCATTTTATTAGATGAGATGTTGTTGATCATTGGATTTGTCTACGTTTTAGAATGTTTTAAGAGATTTAAAATAAATTATTAACAGGGTGGCGTAGGCAGTATATTGCAAGTTGAATATTCATACTTCAAGTTTATTTTCCTACCTTTTAGAAGGTGTTTTTCGAGAAATACTTCAGGTAATTATACGTGTTTTTCAAACGTAATAAACTGTTTCATTGAAACGTGACTGCATATCTGTAAATAAAATATTCTGTCCGCCGAAGAAAATAGTTGAATATCGAGAAAAGAGTCAAAACCAAAGACGGTACACTGCTTTCCAATGACCGATTGAGGTGGTGCAAGCACTTTTCAGAATTGCTTAATCCCAAACAATCCGTGTCATCACGAAGATGACAGAGCTATGCTCGAGACTTTGGCGATCAAATCGCTACAAGTTGGCGAATCTACCGATGTGGATGAAATCGGGCCAGAAATGCTAAATGCTTTGAGTGAGTGAGTGCAATGGCTCTCACGTGTCATTAAAGTGGCATAGGAATGCGGTGAAACACCTGATTGTCCCTCTTTGTAAAAGGGGAGACAAAAGAGATTGAATCAACTAAAGGTGTTATCTCCTTTAAGTCCCCGTGGAAACGTCTTTGCTAAGGTACTAAAAATGCGTTCCAGAGCTCTGGTTGAGGATAGTTTGGCGGATGAGCAATGGTTTCGGTTTTCGACCCGGCAGAAACACAACCGACAAGTTATTCACTCTCAGAATGGTTCTTGAGAAGACCTGGGAGTATGCTGAACCTGTATACACCTGTTCTGTGTATTTGGCGAAAGCATGTGTTAGGGTTCCTCGAGGCAAACTCTGGAGTTCCTTATTAGGGGCGACGCAATATTTATATACAAACTATAGAAGCTGTGTTCGGGTAAATGGCGGTAAATCAATACCCTTCACTGTGGGAGTTGGACTCTGCCAAGGGTGCCTTTCGTCACCTCGCCTCTTCATTGCATATATGGACTGAATGCTGCAGTGCAGCTGTGGCAGAGAATGCTGCAAAGTGGGGGACTTAAGGATTAGTCATCCTCTCTTTGGGGATGATTTGGTCATCCTTGGTCGTTTGTCGGAAGTATTGATTGTTTCCATAAGGCCTATTCAGTACACTCTGCATGTTTGTAGAGTCTCAATGAAGCGGCTTGATACGTTTAAGTATCTCGGGGTCTTATTCACGAGTGATGGAAAAAGTAATGTCGAGTTAATCTGTAGAAATGGTCAAGTTGGATCAATTTTAAGAGAGTTTGATCAATCTGTTATAAGAAAGGCCGAACATATAGTGTTCAAACCTTATTATCAGTTTTTGACTTGGTATATGTTCCAACTCTCACCTACAGTCGCGGATACAAGCTGCTGAAAGAGGTTCCTTCGCGGTGTTGCGTAACACCAGAGTACGCGAGGCACTCAATGTAGAGTACCTACTTTTTCGAACGGAAGGATTTATGCTTTGACGGTTTCGTCGCGCAGAGCGTGTCCCCAGCTGGTTTCAAGACGTGTCATGATTGCCGCACCATCAAGTTACCGACCCCTCGGTAGGCCTACAAATAGATGGTTGGATCAAGTCCGACATCTCTCTTGGAGCCGGATTTCTCCAGATGAGTTGGAGTCGATGGCGGAGGTTCAAAAATGATGGAGAGTGCACCTAATTACCCTACCCTCGCGACCCTCATAAAGGATTAGCGGCTGAACTATTTTAATGTCAAAACAGAGTGCTCTAAAGAAGTGTACTTGAAATCGCACATTTAATGACCCAGCGAAGCGGGTACAACCAGCTAGTCTCTTATAAGGGATGCACATGCTGAACAAATATTAATATTTATTACGCATATGAAAAATATTTTAATAGTGGACTTTAATTGTATCAAATAATATCGATGCATCCATTTAAAAAAAAAAAACCAAGCGTGTTTGAAATTTAGAAGAAGCGATTATACAGAAGAATAAAACATTGCAAGAGGTAACAAAAAACAGATGTACCAAATCTTAATGAGCTGGTCATCTGAAAAATATAATGCACACAACATGTGGTTGCGAGAAAGCTAAGCCCAGGCACTTAAAAAGCCAAAAAATGTTTCTTTGAGTATTCTAATCGAAAGTAGGATGAACTCCGAAAATAGTTTTCTACGTAAAATAAGATCGAATGACAGAGTCGAGAGTACTTTTAATACAGCATGATCTACGGGACGGTATACTACTTTGTTAGCCGCGCAAGACAACGTGTCCGAGTCTCCCTCTACATCCATTCGACGCCATTCTCACAGGAGCTCGGAATTAGTTCAAATGGTTTGTGGCTAATTCTTCATAAAGATTTGCATTTGTTCCCGTACAAGATTCAGTCAACGCAACAACTGCTTCCAGAAGACCATTCACGCTTCCGGGCATACATATGCCAATGAGATATTACAGTTTGCTAATGATAACCCTGAATTTCAAGAAGAAATCGTAATGAATGATGAAACGTATTTCCATAAATAGTTATGCTGATAAATAAAACATTCAGTTCGCAAAAAATGAAAATCCACAAACTATACATGAGTCACCCTTACATACTAAAAATGTGACAGTGGAGCTACTTTTACTCTTTTTCTTCTTCTTCTTCTTCCTTTTATCAGCGAAGTTATAACCTGAAAATAAGGGATCACAACCCTCCCACTTCACCGTATTTCTACTGATCCGCCTATGGGGTTCGCCTAGTGGAGCTACTTTTACTGTTACTAGAAAACTATAACGCAGGATCGAACATTTTCGACATCTGATTTGAATTCTTTACTTTTGCTCAACGGTAATACAATATATCACATATAGACAACTCAACATTGTAGTTACTGTATGAAATGTTTTCTGAACGAAGTTTCTCCAGAGACTATGATGCTGAGTGTCCTTCACGGTCGTCAGATTTAACCGCCCTGGACTCTTGTTTATGGGGATATCTAACGAGCAGAGTGAAATCTTATAAACTACAAACACTGCAGCATCTGAAAAAAGAGTCATTAAAGAGACTGAAGACAGACTTGAAAAATAATATGGAGACTCTGCTCCCTCGCACTAAATTTCGTTGCGGTCGTACGAGCACAAAAGACGCCAGGACGTCCATACGACGTCACAGCGGATGAAAAGGTCAACAAAATCCACGATATTGTGTTGGACGATCGCCAGGTCAATATTCGTGAGATAGCTGAGATTATAGCAATTTCAAATACCAATCCTACGTGACCATTTGGCCATGTAAAAATGGTGGACCAAAAATGTATTCGGGTGAAGATTTCAAAACAGAGCTTAGGACTCTTCAATCTCAATTCAAGTAAATTTTTACGGTGTTTCGTAACAATTGATGAATCCTGGATGCACTACTACACGCCAGAAATGAAGGAACAATCAAAACAAACATCAAAAGATATGGCAACGGTTTTCTGGGATTCCCACAGCGCAATCTTCATTGATTATTTGGAAAAGGGAAAAATGATCGCCGGACAGTACTATGTCAATTTATTAGAAAAATGTAAAGCAGAATTGATGGAAAAACGGCCCCATTTGAAGAAGGAAAAACTGCTGATTCTTCACGATTATGTACCGGCTCATTCGTCCGTAGTAGCAGCAGCAAAATTAGTTGAATTGAGTTATGAACTGCTTCCTCATCCTTCTCCAGATTTGGCTCCGTGCAATTATTTCTTGTTTCCTAATATGAAGAAATGGCTCGGCGGAAAAAGATTTTCATCGAATGAAGCAATTATCTATGCAACAAATGCCTATTTTGCAGGGGTTGAGAAGGGTTGAAAAAGTTGGAATATCGTTGGGAAAAGTGCATCGATCGCACTGAAAGGAGACTACGTTGAAAAATAAATTCAATTTTGAGAAAAAAAAAAAACAAGTATTTCATTTCCAAGTCATTGACTTATCGAACAGCCTTCGTATATGTACATTTGTACGTAGAACACGTAGAAAAGACGATGACTACTATTCACTTTTTTCCGGGTTTCCAACCTAGAATTTTACACTTAGTATTCGAACTCACTAACCACCGAGCCACGGTACGCGTCATTTATTACATGTAGATTGTAACCGAAAATATTTGGAACGCCATTGCGGACAAAATGCTAGTGGTATGGCTATAAAGCGGACCAAGATACCCCATAGTGATCCTCATTATTGAAAAGTTAGAAATATGAGTTAGACTATATGTAGTTCAGAATAGTCTTGAGTGGTTTTGCAGACAGTTCACCGGAGGACAAAGGATACTCTTCTAGGTCCAAAACTAGGAACTGGTTTAGGAAGAATCAATGCTGATTCTACTCCTATATAGTACAGAATAGTTTCTTACAGAGCCATCAAATATTTTGGGAAAAAAGGGCCTGGTAAAATTGCATAAGGCTTTGCACAAAAGTTTTCCGATTTTGTGTTGTGCCGGACTACAAAACACTGATTGGGCCAATCACAACATACGTGGTCATCATTAGACGAAGATAGGAACTTGGTCCTGAATCAAATAAATATAATTAATTTAATTCAGTCTCTATCTCTGATCGAAACTTTGTGCTTCACTACGGGTACAAAAAAATTTAACTAGGCCATTTCGGCTTTCATTCCCATGCTTTGGCTGTATAGGTATTGGCGTTTTGGTCTATACTTGTCTTCGGCATATTCTAATCATCGCTTTACACCAAATCTTTCTTGTTGCATTCACCAGTGAACCGATTGTTTTTCCCGGTGTTCTGGCATAAGGCCAAGTATGTAAAGGGTTTCCAATAGGGACGGGTAGATGTTAAAATTGAATAAAACGAGTTGTGTGTTGGATATCAACGAATTTTTTTTTTTTTTTTTTTGAAAGACCTATCAATATGATATTATATGTGGAATATGACACCGTTCAAATGGTCGCCGAGCCTTCGCTGGTAGCGCGCATCCGAAAGGTCCTATTTTCGATGACTCTGGTACATAAATCGGGCTGAGTTTGAACGATGGCATGGATTATGTTGACTTTAAGGGCACCGGTCGTTTGCGGCTTATTGGCGTAGATCTGCGACTTAAGAAAACCCCACAGGAAACAAGGGGTCAATTGCCACACTAATGATTCATGGTTCAAATCCTGATGTCAGCAAGCATTTATTTATTTCTCATGAAATATAAAAAAAAGTCAGTCCGATCATTTGCAAAAGCTTCTGTGAACACTACTGCGAAGGCATAACACTGGCAGTAGCTTGGTCATGTGGCTGGAAAAATTGTTCGCTCTGTTGATGATGATTTGCCCTTGACATCGATTATCGGGAAAAAAATACTGTGAATCAGAAGCAATAACAATAATAACAAACATCTCCCCAGTTATCCGGACGCCACCCCCGGAGAATAGCTGAAGCATAAACAACTGAGCTTCATAACCACTGCACCAAAAATCTTTCTCTCTCTCTCTCTATATCCATC
The DNA here is from genome assembly GCA_945910035.1 of Brachypalpus laphriformis. Classification (NCBI taxonomy): domain Eukaryota; kingdom Metazoa; phylum Arthropoda; class Insecta; order Diptera; family Syrphidae; genus Brachypalpus; species Brachypalpus laphriformis. The sequence continues at coordinate 255,689,271 of OX246754.1, forward strand.
CGCCCGCACTGTGTGTAAACATGCTAAAGGTATTCATAACCCTTTGAGTGCGCGTAAATTATAAAAAAAGGGGTCAAATCACACGATCTCGGTGGCTAGTTCACGTCGCCTCTGCGTGAGATAACCATGTTCTCAAATCGCTCGTGTAGAATGTCCTTTGTTGCATCATGTCGTTCACATCCATATCATCCAATTTAGGCCAAAAGAAATTTGTTATCATTGATTGGTAGCGCTCTCTGTTGATGGTGATGGCAATGCCATCGTCATTTTCGAAGCAATACGGACCGATGACGTCACCGGCCCACAGTCCATCAGTTGGATTTTGTACGAATATAGGCCGAGTTCTTTTGAAGGGCGTGGAATTAACTGCTTCGTGCTCTCCTGCACACTCTCACGGGACAGCGGCGATGTTTTCGGCAGATCTTGCGTTTCGTTGACGTACGGCTGTAGGCTGATTGAACCGATCGACTCGAGTTTGGCCACCAAGCGTTGAATAGTAGACTGGGAAGGATGACCATGTAAATCGTAAAATCAGTGCAAAGCGCACATCGTTGCCGCAACCAGTTTGATAATAAAGTTTTATCATTTGCACGTGTTATTCGATACTGTAACTTACCATTGCGGTTTGTCTTTAGTGTCTGAAAAATAAAAAGTTAGGAAAATTAACAACAAATAAACTAACATGGCCACATGAACAGTCAAAATCTACTAGTCCCTATTGATAAACCCTTATATGTATTATATTTTGTCCGTTTCAGTCTAATATGCAAGTTTGTCACGATAATAAGAATTTTTCGTTCGATGATTCCTCTCTATTTCTATGAAATCTTACATAAGGAAGCTGCTACAAAAAAAAGAGAAAGAAAAACAGGACAATAGAATCATAGGATAAACTCTACTGGGACCACTTCAAGTTGTCTGTCTTATCACATAACCCAATTTCAGCACTTACTTACTCTCTTTGCATAGTCTAGTATGAAGCTTAACACTAAATCTGTATATTGTATGCCTGTATGTATAATTCATTAATTACTTAATTACATGTTTGCGTAAGTTTCAACACATTCTAGGCAGTAGGAGTCGATAGTTAAACAAAACCTGAATCAACAGTTAATGTTTGCACACGATTCAGTAATGCGTTAGTGCCAACCATCAAACAGCTTTAACTAAACGAACATATTCTATGGAGTGTAGAGTATACCTATAGTATACCTACTGTACATACTCGTATGTATGTATAGTTGCTAATGTCGAATATATTGGCATGAAAATCGATACCATCTGTGTGTACTCTTCCTAGTCTATCGATGTTCTAAATGTCCTTGTCAATGTGTTCTAAGGATTTAGGTCAACTATTCACTGTATCTAAACAAATTGTATTTAAACATCTTTAGCATTTGGTTTGTTAATTTTTCTATTCTTGACATTACTCCTAGCTCTCATGATAAATAGAGAGGACTTCCAATTCAAAGGGTTTACTTCAAATATCCCACACATCCGTCTCGTTAATGAACATGTTGAGAATGTATTTATCGTTCCCTTTTTTTTATTAAGTAACATGCCATATGCAGAACACCAGTGCGTGTAATTCAACATTTCAAATTAAGGGATATTTCTCTGGCATTCGTTTAAAAATAAAAAGGTACGCAGGTAAGTCTAAAACGTTCAAGCAAAGTGAATCTATGGTAATACCTATATGATATTACTGTGATAATAACTGCCGAGTCACAAACGTGGCATAAAACTCTTTGTTGTTATCATCATACCTATCACGCCCTGTAATAACTGTTATGAACAAATTAAATTACAAAATAATAAATCCACTCTAAAAGGATAATTGGATTAAAACACGAAATCAATTCCATTTATAACACATTCTAGAGTAAATGTCCAGGCGGGACATTTATTACAACAATTATTATCCTGTAACTACGATTCAATGGGTGCTTTCGTTTCCGGATAAGTGCTGCTGCTTTTATTGGTCATTGTTATGGCATCCCTGAAATCGGATTATGATCCCATGATTGCTATAAAGGATATCATCTTATTTCGTGCGGATATCGCATGAAAATGGATTATGGCCTATAGTGATGCAGTGGTAATTACAATGAATAAAAGAATTATCACAGAATTTAATACTTCCGTTAATGAAGGCAAATATTATGAATATGTGGATACTTAATATTTTGTAAGAGTTTGGATAAGGGTAAGAAAGGGAGTGTACAAAGGATACACACGAGTAATTTGTGATACTGGTCGCTGTCTACCAACGTCTACTATCACACACTTGTAGTAAATTCTGGGGGAATGGTATACTTGTTTTAAGTAGATCCTTTGAAATGGTATATCAGGTATTATATTTTAGGTACGATCTCTACTGACTTTTCTTGTTTTTTTCTTATGAAAAAAAAACGAAATCCAAATCCCAGATCACTCAGACTCTCCGGTGCATTGTACTACCAGACAGGAATCCGTAAATCACAGGGTCGTAATACACTCATATGTCTTGAGATGGATATCTTTTTTCGTATTCAACAAAGTGCAAATGGTAAAGCTTGATTCTTTTCTTTCAACACCATTCCACTGGTGCTTAGGCGTATCTCAAATCAGTCACCTGGGGCCATCTGTTCATTATATTTATGATTGATATAACATTTGTTCTTAGGTACAGACAATGTTTTCTGTGAGCAGATGACTTTAAGCCCTTTTTAAGAATATCAAGCATAAGCGATTGCTTAACGCTTCTATTGGGCATGAATGGTTTTTCATTATGGTGAAAGAAAACTCCCTCCTTCTAAACATAAAGAAATGTTATACATATTATATTACAACGTTTTGCAGACCTTTCAACCCAATTATCCATAGATACTTAATCGAATTTTTAGAACTTGCTCGAGAACTTAAGGTTAAGGATCTCAGGCCTATGTTCGAACAAGCATTGACCTTTTATGATCATCTAGGTTACATAGCCTTAATTTTCATAAAGGCTTCTGAAAGACTTCAACAAATGTCAGCTCAGTTTGGTATGTAGTAGACCTAAGCTGACCCAAAACTATTTTCAAAAATACATAGTTTAACTTACTCTCTCTAAATAAGTAGATTTCCAACATTTTTATTTTATTATTTAATTGCCGTTGTATATGAAGCTTGACACTGACATACACACGTGTAAAAGTTTTACTATTTTAATAGAGTTGCACAGCATTGCAATAAGGAAAAGAGGAAAGGAAGGAAAAGAATAGGAACGTGTTATTCTTCGGGTAGTGGTTTGAAACGCAAATGATATTATGTAGCACATTCTTATTCCTTGGGTAGTGCTAGAACTACACACACACTAGAGGGAAGAATTCTCTGGGATTCGATTTTAATTTTTAGTATTTGCTTTAAGATGAATGCCTCATTTAATTTGAATACTAAAATACTTGCCGTTGTCGAATCTCAGAGAGTCCATCTGTGCCCCTATCGGTGCACAGCGCGCTCACTCCTTGACCCCCGTAATGGTTCGCGAGACCATTGACAGGAAGCTCGTAGCCATTTCGGGTTTGACCCGGCCGGCTGCCGAGGTCAGCTGCCAGACCGGCTTCCAAGACGCGCCATGGTTGCCGTGCCATCAGGTAGGCGACTTCGCGGAAGGCCTAGAAATAGATGGTTGGATCAAGTCCGACATCTCTCCTGGAGCCGCTTAGGGATTCCCCCTGATGAATTGAAGTCAATGGCGGAGGATCGAGAACAATGGAGAGTCCACCTGAGCATCCTACCCCCGCGACCCTCATGAAGGATTAGCGGGCCATTGAAAATGAATGAATGAATGAAATACTTGAATTGATATGTTTTCCACTTGAACTTATAACGTACCACTCAATAATAGAACACATAACCACTTACCTTAAACAATCTTTAATTGCAATAAAGTCCAGTCAAGTTAGTAATTTATTGCTAAATATTAATAAGAATATCAAGATCTTTGAGCAGAGTGATAGTGACGTATTAGTATGTAATGGTTGAACATTTTGTTATTGGCTTCGCTGTATTCGACCACTTGTCTTAGGCCACGCTTTGAACTAAGGATTTGGCCACCAGATAGAATGGTGGGCATCGGAGGAACTGTTCCACTGAAGAATAGTTACGAATCGAATAAGAATGACCGAAGTGTTGGCGACCAAAGCAACCATTGAATTTTTTTCAACTTAAGTTAGGTTCCATAACTGAAATGTACCCCAACCCAGCGGGCTAGACGGGCTAACAGGCTATTATGCGAACACCAAGTATTGTATCAACCTTACTCTAACATGGCATCAGTGTTGATTTTATGGGCTAAGAAGGCAATTGTGAAGTTTTCTTGGGATTCAAAGACACTCTTTATCTTCCCAGACCTTATCTTCCGCAGCGTTTTCGTTAACCAAAGTAGTATGCGCAAATAGCTAGATTTATTGAGGACTTAAATTCACTGCAGTCCATAGGGATATCTAAAGGGAAGTAAATTAACTTGTTTAACAACTTTTCTTTGAGTATCGGAACGAAGACTGACAAATTTGTATTTAAATATCATTTATCATGTTACTCGTAGTACTAATTATCTTAAATTGATATGATCACTATCGTTCACAATATTGAAGGAGGAGCATGAACGAGAACTAAAGAATTGAATGTGGAAAATATGGGCGTTTAAAATCACAAGAGAAGTAACGTGCTCATTTTCATGCCAACTTAGTGGCACATCTAAATATGTATAAACATATTATGTGCATACCTGGATCAGACAAATGCGACGACATCGGCATTTCATTGGCCTCAGTAACCGAGTGATCCAAAATCGGCAGGCCTGCCGATATTTTCTGAGGTCAAATAGGCGAACCCCACAGGCGGATCAGTAGAAATGCGGTGAAGTGGGAGGGTTGTGATCCCTTGTTTTCGGATCATAGCCTCGCTGATAAAAGGAAGAAGAAGAAGAAGAAAAACATATTATGTGCATACCTGTATACGCTAATGGTCTGTAACAAACTGTATATATTCGTTACTTAGTACCGGGTATTTTATTTCATACCAAATACCGAAACGTTACTCCCCAAACAATATAGTTACTCGCATCATTTCGTTACTTTTGCATAAGTACCATATCCTAAACATATACCAAACGAAAACATCCACACACAAATGATTTCGCATCCAAGAAGTAACGCTTCTTTTATTTTTTTTGTGTGTATGCTGAAGTTTAATGGTGGTGTGTGTTGATTTATTTATTTTTCTACTCATTTGGTTTAGTTTGTGTAGTGCGCGAGCGTATAAGGCGACAAGTAAATCTTATTTTTGTTTTAATACAAATCGTCTCCCCAACAATTTAGTTGCGTTTATTTATATTTTTAAATCAAACATTCTATGCAGAGGCTGAGTGTGTTTAGAATTCAAATTTATTGGAAATTGAAATCAAACCGAACGTAATAGCTTTCACAATAGTATTCATTGTATTGCGGAATACCTGATTTAACATGATAAGCGTATAAATTAAGTAAAAGCAAGTAACTAAAGTAACGAGTAACGATATTTATGTAACGGGTGCTCGGACCTGAAGTAACCCATACATACGGGTATTCATTTTATCTCTACTTTTACACCACTAGTATACGCTCTCCTACAATTTGCATTCCATATTGCGTAAATGAGTATCCCTCCCTAAACGTTCTTTTAAATACGCGTTTGAGAAGAAAGTTCGTTGTTCCAAGATGTAGCACAGGCAAGCATTCTTAACCCTTCCTTTAGCCACTCATAATTGGAAATATTAGTAAAACAGTCCTCTCAACAACAATACTCCCATGGAGACAACAATTATGGTTTATCCATTACACACTTTTTTTCATTTCCAGAAAATCTTCATCAGCTCAGTTTTTCATTTACAACCAAGTTCCTAATGCTGCCAGTGTCTGAAACTTCGTAAGTAGATTAAATAATTAGTACAAAGGAGAAGAAAGAAGCAAAAGTAGAACGCCAACAAAAACCGACTAAAGTTCCGCCAGGAATAAAAGAACAGCATATAGAAGGATTATACGAGAGGAGGAAATCAACAGGATGTACATATCCCTACATACCATCTAAACGAATACCTACGTTTCCTTTTACACAAATGTATACGTCTGTCCATACACACGTATTTTTCTTAACTTTTTTCTCACCACTATTATCGGAATCCTAGGCGTAAACAATTGCGGGCATTCTTGTCCATCTATAGAGAGAGTGAACGACAGCCGCAGCCTATTGACCAACAACCTACTTTGACGCCGCCGGACTGTGTGCTGTAGTAGCACGAACACGTTCCAGTTTCTCATGGTTTTTGCCTGCCACGGGTAAAAGTTCTCATCCGTTTCCGGATAAAAATCAGGGAAAACTTTTCGGACCGATATTAATTGTTTTTTTGTTGGCACTTTTGAGGTTGCTCTCCTAATACGTGATGTAAACGGTTGTTATGTGCGGGCAACTTTGTAAACGGACTTAATGTTGATTTTTATGTTGGCACTGTTTTGCGTGAGGTTAGTATCTCAAATGCATGCTGAATGTTTGATAGACATTTTCGTATTTTTTCTTCTTTTTTTTTGGGTTTATTTTCTGGTCAGTAGTGAGGAAACGCATATATTTCCTTTATTCTCCTGTTGATGGATTTTGCCGAAGGCATCACAAAATGAAAGCCAAGTTGGAACGTGCAAAGATTTTAATTAAATGTGGGTATTTTATTGTTGTGCTATTTTTTTTCTTTGCGTGCTATAGAGATAGAAAACTTTTGCAATTTTTTTTTTTTTTTTAGATACTCGTAAATGTACTTATTCCGAGGGTTTATTGTTCCAAAGAAGCAGTACTGATGGTTTTTTTGTAGAACTCTAGATTTATTGCTGGCCATACATTGATACATTGATTTTGATTAAGTTGTTGATTGAAGTATACTAACCAGTACCTGATACAACTTATTTGAAAAAGTTTCTTCCTCTATGTGGGCATATTATTTTTCTTTAAAATATTAAATATATAAAATATATTAAAAATAATACACTTCATCTTGAAACTATGAAATAATAGGTACTATGACCCAATCCAGAACCTTGCAGCAGGTATTAACTCCAAAATCAATAACTTAATTGTTTTATCCCAAATCTCTTGACGCAACATATAAAATTTACGATTTCAATAATAGCAAACGCCTATGATTTACTAGTTTTCCCTATGATCTGCCGCCCTGATCAATCATATGTAATGGGGAGTAGCAATATCTACTACTCTAGAAATTTTAAATGAAGGCAACGAGTCTACCTTTATAAGCTCAATCAGAAAAGCGATACTAGATCTTACTATATCTAGTTCTTCTCTTGTTGATTCAATTTTGAATTAGTATGTCTCGGAAAAAAACCTTACTTTCTGACCAGATGTCCATCAGATTCGATTTACATCACAAAATCCAATCACTATGTATCAACTTAACCCTTTAGCGCACCAACTGGGTCCTCTACACAGAAATCTTACGATGCGAATACAATCATACCTGTTCAAATATTGACTCCCCATAAAACTAATAATGAAGTAACCGCAAGTTTAAGCACTCGAACCATGCCTGCCTATAAATTGAACTCTCAAACCAAAGCTAGCTCGTCTTATCGTGATGTTTTCTGGTGGACCAATGACCTTGAAAGTATAAAGCATAGGGTTAGAAAGTTTTTTAGTAAATCAAAATGCTTCAACTCAAGGAGTGAATACAAGAAAAAGAAAGCACTAACTATTTACAACTTCGCAAGTTGGAAATCAAAAAAACATGCTTTAATGGAGATCTTTCTGTGAAAGCATTAACGAAAACCAGTCATCTATACTACCTGGGGTTCAAAAAACCTTCTTTTAAAACAATGGTTATGACATTGGTATGCTACACTGAAAACAATACTGAAATGTTATGTATACTTCTGTAGACTCACTTTTCAGATTCTCATTACACACACACATGAAACTCTTTTTCATCATCCAAATAGATACACCAGGAGTCTCTCAAGAAAATATTTCTCTCCCATCTCAATCTGAGGGGCCATATTAACCCAAAAACCCTGTAAGGCACCTGGTTTGAAACTTAGTTGTTTATATTTTAGAAAAACTCCGGGGATGGCATACAGATAACTTTTTCTTCACAAAGTTTCGCAATTGATCGGACTGAGTTTATATCATTTCACGAGAATTAAATAAATGCTTACTGACATAGAGGATTTGAACTAGTAACCATTAGCGAAACAATTGATGACGTTACCACCACACCACTGCAACCCCCCTTAGGTCTTTGATAACACCCCGTTTCAATTTATAATAATGGCAGCCAATGCCCAAAGCATCAACTCTTTGTCAAAAAATGGGGGCTTAAGCCAAAATTATTCACTGAACTTACCTTACCATCGTCATCCTTATAAATATCTACGCCTCACAAATATGGTGGGAAAAATCTGAACAGGTCCATGCTCGAACTACTATTTAAAAGGTGTAGTGACTCGCCTGAGTAGTTGTCACGGGTGCGATGCGCACATGCCCGACAGCGGCAGTGGAAGCCCTATTGGACCTCCTACCTCCCTACATAAAAGCTTGGAAGTCTGCTGCAACCAGCTTCATCGCCTTTTCAATTCTAAAGTCACTGATTTAACGGGGCATATGAATATCCTTAACAAAATTTCGCTGCTAACTTCAGCAGCAGTATGTACTGTCACTGTACTGCTGTACTACTAGATCACAATACGTATACTTCTATCTTCCAAGCAGATATCTATGCTATAGAGCTGTGTGCTAAAGAATGTATCAGGAAAAGTCCCTGAAGATTACATATAAACATTCTATCCAATAGCAAAGTAGCTTTAAAAGAACTCAAATATTTTAGCTTTGAGTCAAAACTAGTCTGGAATTGTCTTCTTATCCTCATACAGTTTGGTACACACAACACTTTCTTACTTACGTAGGTCCTTAGTTACAAGGGTATCACTAGCAATGAGATTGCTGATGAACTAGCCAAGTCTGGTTCTCAATTCAAATTCTTAGGCCCTGAACTCTTGTGTGCCTTACTTATAAGCCAAATCCAGATAGAGCTAAATGAACAAACATAATGAAATCTTATTAACAGACTTCCGCACTGATCATTCTTTCCTCAAACACCACATTAAGGAAATTGGCATAAGTCAATCAGACACATGCAGAATGGACACTGAAACTGCCGAGCACATTATTTATCTGAATGTACCGCCATTGCTGGTAGCAGACTAAGATATTTCAAAAAGGGTTCACCACCTCATCTGTAATAAGTAATTTCCTTCTCAGCTCAAACAATCTTAAACTTCCTGCGAGTAATTGATTTCAAACAGGGCGCAATTCGCAAAAAACCTTCCTTTTAGGGGATATTTGTTAAAAATGATGCAGTTTGGCAACACAAAATCGCATATAAGATACTGTCTGCCGTATTATGTGAACACCTGAAACCGATCGTCAACAACCTGATAAGGCCTTATCAGTTAGGTTTAAGGCCAAGAAATTCCACCATAGTCCAAATATTTACACTTCTGCAGATCTGGGAAAAAACCCATGAATATAAAATCGATACGCATCTTCTATTCATCGATTTCAAAGTTGCCTATGATAGCGTGTATAAAGACGAGTTATACGGGGCCAGCTCTAGTCTCACCATGCCTATCAAGCTCGTCTCTCTGGTCAGGATGAAAATTAAGAATTCTTGCTGCTCCATCAAAGTCGGAAAGATAAGCACTGAACCGTTCGATGTCAGGAAAGGTCTTAGACAAGGCGACGCGCTATCATGCGATCTTTTTAACTTAATTGTATGAAGCACACAAGCCAATACCGTAGGCACAATCTTTTACAAGTCGGTACAACAATTCGCTTACGCCGGTGACATTGATATAGTCAGAAGAACTCGGCGGGCCGTTAGTGGGGCGTTGTGAGTATTGAGACCGAGGCAGCGAAGATGGGTTTATGTGTCAATGAAAGCGAAACAAAATATGTGCTGTCTACAAAAAGGACAGCCAACATCGACATCTTGGATAGAACTCCACAATGGACAGATATAATTAGAATGTAGTAAAAGACTCTGCTTAGCTAAGCTCTATGGCCGTTGATTAACAAAGCCCTATCTCGAATTATTAAAGTAACTCTGCATAAGGCATTAATTATCTCAGTCCTGCTATATGGAACAGAGGTATGGACTTTGATTGGATGAGGATGCCATTGATTAGTTCGAGAGAAAAGTTCTTTGAGTGATAGTTGTTCCAGTCTAAACGGCGAGTTTAGAGAAGGTACAATCCCGAACTGTAAGGGCTATATAATGACATCGACCTAAGCAGAAGAGTACAGATACACCAATTTAGATGGTTGGGTCAGGTAGAGCGGATAAAACCCAACGTTTCAGCCCGAAAAATCTTCGAAATCTTCAACCAACTTGACGTACGCAACTGGAGATACTTGGGTCGTAACAAACCTGGAGAGGTTTATGGTTGAGGTGCAGATCCACCTCAGACTGTAGCGCCACCTAAGAAGTAAGTTAATATTTATTGAGTAGATGTCACTTATACACAGCTATTTTTAAGACTGGCTAATGGAATACAAATCACGAAACCATTTTGTTTTTCAGAATTTGAGAAGGTAATCATTTAAAAATTCGTATATAAAAATATGAAAAATGTAATATATATAATACATAGAAGCACCAGCTTACACGTGTCCACCTTGGTTCACCCGCCTGCTACTTTTAAGGTGAAAAAGTATTTTCTTCTAAGACCATTAGACGATCTCTTATTCACATTACTATTGCCAACTTAAAAAATAAATAAATAATTGGCGCAACAGCTCTTTAAGTGCCAGGGCATAGCTTCTCGCAACCATTCATGTTGCGTGCGCTATATTTTTCACATGAATGGATGGGATCTACATTCTACTGCAGTATCCGAAGGCTGTTTCGAGACTGTTTCTCGGGACAACAATACTCTCGGATGTTTGTCAGACGTTCGCGAGAGGTGGGACCGTGAAAAAACCTTTTTGGTGTTTTCTGGGATTCGAACTTGGAACTTCACGCGCAATGATCCAACACACTAACCACTTATGCCACGGCGCCCACAATTGCAAATTTACTACATACAATACTAAAAATGTATAAATTCAGTTCTCCAGCAGAGCACACACAAACACGTGCAAAACAGAACCCGCCTAGCAGCTATAACTGAAAATAAAACGAAACCCAAGAAAAAGAAAACATAAAAAGTATCGTCCACCTTTTCTTCAGCCAGTCGGCCATGCTCTTAAAGATATCGAAGAGACAACAAAAAGAAAATAAATGGAAAACGAAATTATCATTGCTACTGAGTGCAGATTCGAAATCAGGATCAAGAAAAAATTAATTAAATTTTGAATTTAGCAAAAATTTTATATTGCTCAGCTTCTAGAAAAGATAGAGACAATGCTTTTGGACTTTAAGGTCTTCATCTTTAAAACCTTCTAACGCCAAAACTTATTTTAATAAAATCTGCAAAGTTAGTTGATGTTATTCGTTTTTTTTTTTTTTTTTTTCTAAGGTAGGTGAAAATCTTCAAGACACTATGAGGATCGACAGCGCGTGCTCATAGTAGTGTGGGATTCTTACGCACTAAGAAACCTCCCTTCAAAACAGACTTGTTTCTATTTTACTACAACTAAGTATCCGACTTATCAAGTAGTTTTAATTTCACGAAATTAGAAGTTCCTGCTAGCTCCGCAGTTTAGACGCGGTTACCTATCGCGCCAAGTCTAAAGGTTTCGTCCTTTGTAGACGGCGTAGTAAATTCCTTTCATCCAATACTTGGAGGACTGTAATATTTACGTGACTTTCTAGTCGACGTTTATGCTTTCTCGCGTAGTCTTCGATCATTTTAATGCCAAGACCTCTGTGGATATCGCTGTTTCTGATATACCATGGCGCATTAACAATACCTCTTAGCACTTTGTTTTCAAAAGTCACAGACCAAACATACCATATGTCAATATCTTTTCCTCGTATAAATATTTCTTACTCATTGAGTCTTCGTATAACCACGTTGGTGTTCCATGCAAGAATTTTAAGCGTTTCTTTCATATTCTGGTTGAAGTGCGCGTGTAATGAATGTTGTTTTCTAGTGCAACTAGTCTCTCGAAAATAAGTTTGTTTGTTTGCATTGCTTTTCAAGTTTCACAAGAATTAGAGAGAAAACATGGGATACATGATCTTGTGAGCTACCTCTATCACCGTTTTCCAATGTCGCAACTTGAGCACGAGTCTTTACGTTCAAGTTTGTATGGTGTCTTGCTTTGACCTCCTGTGGGTTGTCGGACATATACTTGTCATTAGCTGTCATTGCCGCTTGAGCATAAGACTGCACGCCAATATTTGAAGAGTTTGCTTTTGTCATGTTATTCATGTTGATATTATTCGTGTTTTTTTTTTTTCTTTTTTTGTCCGTTTTCTCTGCTCCAGGAGATTTCTTAATCAACCAATAAGAAAATAAATTATTTTAATCCATTTAGCCGTTTTCCGATAAGGCCCTGACAAGGGAAATATCAACTTCTTTTTAAAAACTTTTATTTAATTTGTTTTGTTGCCTGTCTGCACACATCTTTCAATCGAAATTTCGACTACATCTAATTGAGCTAGAGTTTTGGAATTTCGCACATGCATATAAGTCTAGTGATTATGTAACAAAGTATACCTACTATCGTTGTTAATCTGAAATTGCGAACGCCCCAATGTGATGGAATACCTTTTTCTCCACAACCACCTTGCATGGGTATCAACTGAAAGGACTGGGTAAGTAGAATACGATAAACTATATCGCGCCATAATATCGCTATTACATATATCATATTTTGTGATTTCGGCGAAGCTCACACGAGCTACTCATTGCCGTCTGGTCAGAAGGGGGCCTTTGCTGGTCTGAATGGTTTTATTCGAGAATCGTTGAGTCTTCTTCTATCAGTTAGGAAAGATACCCGAACATTTCGCACTTCCAGAAGTTAGTGGTACCTCATAATCACAAGTCGAATGCAAAAAATAGGTTTTTGTTATTGAAAGAATAAAAAAAAACACAGTTCGTCTTACGTCTCAAAATAATTTGGCCATATGTTGGTTTCTGAAAGCATTGTAAGACCTTTTTTAATATGTGGCCTTATATCACTTGGCTCTATGTCACCGCACCCTATTTATTTAGTGCGGTTGTACAAACTCCAAGTTCTTGTGGCCTAGACATCAAAGCTCGCATACCTACGTTTACGCAATATCCATTTCTCCATTGAGTTTCATATTTTGACAGCAACTTAAATGGTTACGCATGTAGATTCTTGATTAATCAACACGATTGTCATAACTTGAAATCAATTTGAAGCACGTTGTTGTCACTCATGGTATTCTAAATTTTACTTCATTGTTTGTAGTAAATCCATTATGTTTTATCAAATCTATTTATCTAATCATCTAAAGTATATTAATAAGTTCCTTAGATCGGACTGGGCATTCAAAATTCTCTAATTAACCAGTCGTGTCCACTTTATAAATGCCAAGAAAGACATTAACAAATTGCGTACTCCCATTTAAATAGAAAATAAAAGAACACCACAATGCCATTAAAATTATCTTAATTCATTCCCCAAAAGACGACACAAAGAACACCATCTTTAGATCCCTAAAACAAGATTTATGCTCCCAGCATATGACCCAGCATGATAAATGAATGAACAAAATGTCAAGCTTGTTAGAGAAATATCATGCATGTCCTATCATAAGATCATAACCAAAATGTCCGTTGACTTCCTGCCCGGACTCACCTCGGCGCGTTTTTGGCATGTCAATCTTTTTGCCATTATCAGGGACCAAAGAAAGAAGAGAATCAGTGGGACATCATAATGGGTAAAAACCATATATCAACGTAATGGAGAAAAGTCTTTTATAGGTTATCATTAATTTCCTGTGACGATGATAGTCCTGGCAATCAAGTCTGAACAGTTGAGATAATAATGAACTTGAAAAGGTGGAAAAACAGAAATACCTGTGCTTATCTCTGTGGTATGAGTAATCATAGCGTAAAACGTAATTTCTTAGCATAGTGGACATTTTGGGAAAATATAGTATTATGCCAGAATTACGTATGTAAATACATATGTATTTCAGTAGTGTATAAATGTAGAAATAACTCTAAAAATGTGCTGGAAGTTTCGAAATAACACCTCCATTGACGAACAGGTCCGCTTACTAACAGACAAAATAGAAATTTGCAATAAGTAAAAAGGTGACGTAAAATAGCGGCTTTCGAAATAAGCCCACACTAAAAATGTGGCCTTATTACCATGGAAAAATGGAAATAACTCCCGGCGGGTCTTATTTCCAACACAACTTGGATATTAGACCAAATTTAATCATTAAAAAAAAATATGGCATTATTTCCATACTAATATAGAAATAAAGCCACATTTTTCCGTTGATGATAATTGCAGTGCAGGTAAATAACTCTACAGGAATTTACTCCACATGGGAATTTATTCTACATATAGTGGGAAATAACTCCAATTTATTAATGTGCGGTTATTTCCCAGAAGAAGTGGTACTGATTCTCACTTCTAGTGGAAAATAACTACACAATAAAAAAGTGAACTTATTTCCCACTATACGTATATGTGGAATAAATTCCCGTGGAGTTATTTTCCTGCACCGATTTGACACTGCGCCAATTTTCTATGTAACATCCTCAAAAGTTAGAAGTTATCGTTGTAATTCGAGAAAAAATGCAGTACGCCCAGGTTATTAGGGCTGCACAGAAAGCAGGATAGGGTATCAAACGATCCATTCCAAATGGATTGTGGCTTTTTTCTATGTTTTTTTATTGGTTCGAAATTGATTAAAGTGTAAATCTTCAATAATGTCCAAAGTTATCAATCGGCAGCTATCAATTCGCAGAGCTGATATTTCCTGCAATGAAAATTTACTAATGGGTGTTAGACAGTCGACAGCGCAACATAATTAAGCTTCACAGTAAAAAGCAAATCTGCTTAAAATGCCTTACGGATAATAATGGAAAAATACAGAATTGCCTCGAGAGATCTACACATCATATCGTTTTGGAGAAAATTTTCAACAGAGTTCGGGTAGACCTCATACGGACAGCGCAGAGATCTCAAAAACCACCAAAAATGTACGTTCGAATGATGTAAGACTTATGTGTATACATAAATATATATATATACGATGACGTAAAAATGAAAATAGTATGCAAGGCGGGGTAATAACTTGGAAATTCGAAGTAAAGTGGAGTCCCATGCTGATCATGTCGTGCAAGTTTTTTTTTGTTTGCTAAGTGGATAGATACATTGATGACAATTAAATAACTTGCTGATAATAGCGCTTTGGCATGTGGTGACGTGACAGCCCGTCACAATACATTTAACAATTGGATTAAGGCACTTGAAGATAACAATTTAAGAATCACCTAATTTTAATTGTCGTTCTTCTGAGCCCATAAGCCGGACCCCAGATATTTTGTTAGACCGACTTATCGTACCGAAATACACTAAATTTAGACACTTGGATTCAATTGTAAATGACCAGGGGACTTCAGACGACGAAATTGCATATCGAGTGAGTGTGGGGTGATTAAAATGGTGAGAAAACTCCGCAGTATTTTGTGACTGAAATAAAGTTTGGCTTTATACGATAGTCGTGCGTCTGGCTTCAACTTGCAGAATGCAATGTTGAACGATGTTTAAAAAATATAAAGAAAAAATAACAGTGGCGAATGTAAAATTATGGATGTGACGCATTCACGAAAGCCTTGATTGATTGATAGATTCTTGATTGATTGGTTAAAGGCAATGGGTGGGGCAACAATTCAATAGAAGTACAACATTTTTATAAGGAACACCAATTAACATAAACATAAGGAAACAGAACTTTTCAAGGCAGGAGGAGATGAGTTGGTAAGGAGCATGCACCAGCTAATCTGTAAAATATGGTCGGACGAAAGTATGCCCGATGAATGGAACCTCAGCATCGTTTGCCCGATCCTGAAGAAAGGAGACCCTCTGAACTGCGCCAATTACAGAGGTATAAGAGTCCTCAGCATCGCATATAAAATCCTGTCTGCCGTATTATGTGAACGCCTAAAACCGATCGTCAACAACCTGATAGGTCCTTATCAGTGCGGTTTCAAACCTGGAAAGTCCACCATTGACCAAATATTCACACTACGGCAGATCTTGGAAAAAACCCATAAATACAAATCGATACGCACCACCTCTTTATCGATTTCAAAGTTGCCTATGATAGCGTGTATAGAGACGAGTTATACAGAGCCATGTCTAGTCTTGGCATCACTGCCAAGCTCGTCCGTTTGTGCAGAATGACGATGGAGAACTCTCGCTGCTCCATCAAAGTCGGTAAGAACATCACCGAACCGTTCGATGTCAGGAAAGGTCTTAGACAAGGTGGCGCGCTATCATGCGATCTCTTTAACATAGTACTTGAGAGAATTGTACGAAACTCACAAGCCAACACCGGAGGTACAATCTTTTACAAGTCTGTACAACTACTCGCTTATGCCGATGACATCGACATAATCGGAAGAACTCAGCGGGCCGTCCATGGGGCATTTACGAGTATTGAGATCGAGGTAGCAAAGATGGGTCTAGCGGTCAATGAAAGCAAAACAAAATATATGCTGTCTACAAAAAAGGACGCCCAACACCGGTGACTTGGACAGAACGCCACAATAGACAGATATAATTTTGAGGTAGTAAAGGATTTTGTCTACCTAGGCTCTATGGTGAATTCCGCAAATGACATCAGTACGGAGATCACACGACGAATTACTCTTGCCAATCGTTGTTTCTATGGGCTAAAGCGGCAATTGAGTAGCAAAGCCCTATCTCGAACTACTAAGGTAACTCTTTATAAGACATTAATCATCCCAGTCCTGCTGTATGGCGCAGTGGCATGGGCTTTGACAAAACCGGATGAGGATGCCCTTGGTTATTTCGAGATAAAAGTTCTTCGTTGGTCCCGTCTGCATAGACGGTGAGTGGAGGAGAAGGTACAATGCCGAGCTATATGGCATGTACAAGGACATCGACTTAGCCAGAAGAGTTCACATACAGCGACTAAGATGGCTGGGTCATTTAGAGCGGATGAAGCCCAACGTTCCCGCTAAGAAAGTTTTCGAATCCACCCCGGATGGACGACGCAGTAGAGGACGACCTCGCGGTAGGTGGCGCAAACAAGTGGAGGGGGACCTCAACCAACTTGGCATGCGCAACTGGAGGCAGCTGGCTCGTAATCGTGCTAGCTGGAGAGGTTTGTTGGTTGAGGCCCAGGTCCACCCCGGACCGTAGCGCCATCTAAGTAAGTAAGTAAGTAAGTAAGTGAGGAAACAGAAAAGAAAAAGATTGCTCAGCAAACCAGATACTGAGCGAATTTAGATCCCAATTTATGCCAGAGACTAGATTTAAAATACTGTCTGAACCATAAGCACAACCAACGTCATCGGCAAACGCAGTAAGCATGCATTTGAAATTTAAGTCAAACAGGCAATTGATGTAAATCAGGAAGAGTATAGGTCCCAATACAGAACCTTGAGGCACTCCCAAATTGGCAAAATTAGTCAGACTCCTAGTATCATCTATCCTTACTTTTTGCGATCTATTTCGGAAGTAAGACTTGAACCAATTAAGCATGAAGCCCCGAAAACCAGCTTTATTTAGTTTCCTCAAAAAATTTCGTGATTGACCATATCAAATGTTTTAGATATATCGATGAATAAACTAGAAGTAAATAATTTCCTGTCCAAGTTTCTGAATATTTGGGAACAAAAGCGCAAAAGAGCATCTTCTGAGGATTTTTCTTTCTGGAAACCAGATTGAACGGAACTAAAAAATTTCGTCTTATTTAAAAAATTAGCAACCCTATTTTTAACTATTTTCTCAAAAATGTTGTTGATTGTTGAAGAAAGCGAGATGGGTCTAAAATTAGCTATATCATCAGCTGCCCCTTTTTTAAAATATATCGGCACACTTAAGACCTTCAGGAAAAACTCCTGAAAAAATACTTAGATCAAAAATATAAGCCAAGACATCAACCACAAAGCATGCAATACTTTTTAAAATTTGGTTTGAAATACCATCAGAACTACGAGAATTTGATTTTTTAAAGTACCGATAGTTTTTAAAAGTTCAAAGGCGGTAATCGGGTCAAAAAGAAAACTATTGTTTTTGAAGGATTCCACGCGACTATTGTTTGACTTGCACCCTCTACATAGAGGGGAACTGGACTGAGGTTGTAAACTATGAACTATATTAGCAAAATAATTATTAAATATTGTGTATTAGCAATGTACAGTTTATTAGTCACTTAAGAGCCAGCAAAGCAAATCTTTGATGGAATTTTCGAGGAAGAGGATTTATTTAGGATGCTATTCATTACCCGCCATTCATCTCTAGATTTCCCTTCACTAAGCTGAATTTATTGGTGTAAAGAAACCGATTTTGGAAAAACTCCAAGCTGAACGGATCAGCTGGTACTGCAATGTACCATGAGGTCTTTCAAAAAGCAGCTAAACTGGATTTACTTTGGAATTGAAATTTTTAAGTTGCAAAGTGATGCCAATGAAATGTTTTGCGGTCGGAAAACGGTAAATAAGGGAATTACACTTTACATTTCAGTGACGTCAACAAGAGCTGGTCTCAGCCCTCTTAAAGCTCTGAGAAAAGTTCTTTGGGTTTACTGTGTTCGAAGGTATATATTTTCCCCTAAGATAGAAAGAGAAGAGTGTACATAATAAAATGTCTTATAACTCCGCTTCAACTGAATAGGTACAACATTTTTCAAAAGTTTGTCATTTATTATTTGCAAATACTGTGAATGAATTTATTATTTTATGCTGGTAACTGTTTGTCTATGATGTTGGGAAAAGGAATGAAAAAAAATTATTTACAAAGCGCCGTTATTTTTTCTCTCGTTTTCTTAGAAAGCATTGCATATGCAAAAATAGGGTTTTTTTTGCGTCAACTGAATAGGTACAAATAATGAAATTACTAAAAACGCTCAAAGGAATGAAATAAAACAATTTTTTTTTTTTAAACATTTTATTGGATGACTCTAGTAGTGGGTACTGCCTCCTTTGTTCATAATTACTTCACAAATTCGGTCCGGCATGGAATCGTAAAGTGCTTTTAGGAAATCCAGCGAAATTTCTCTCCAGGCTAATTTAATGGCTGCAATGAGAGATCCTCTGTCTTCAAATTGATGGCCAGATTCGTACACTTTTCGTACTAACCATCCCCATACATTTTCCATAAGGTTTAGGTCCGGTGAGTACGGTGGCCATTGAAGCAATTCAACATTTTGCTCCCTTATCCAATTTTTTACGGTCCGCGCCGTATGGATGGGTGCGTTATACTGCTGGAAACTCCAATTGGTAAGTCCAAAAATATCACAAAATTTAGGAAAATTTCTTTCCAGTATTCCTCTATACGTTATTGCTGTCATTTTTGATATTTGAAACTCAAGTTCAATAGTTCCATAATAGCTAACTGCTCCCCATACCATAACACCACCTTCTCGACTATGATGCCGGGCTAAAAAGCGCTCGTCTTTTCTCATATCGTAGAAGTAATAATTAAATCCATCAGGTCCATCAAAATTAAACTTTTTCTCATCTGAGAAAACCACTTAACGCCATTCTTCTTGCCATGTCATATGGTGCCTTGAAAATTCCAACCGCATACACTTCCGCTGGTGGTTTAGCGGTGACTTTTTTTGAAGTTTCAGCCGTTTTAGATGATTGGCACAGTTAATCACTCTTCTAACTGTCGAAACACTAGCATTAACACCTGCTTTTTGCTTTATTTTCGCAGCTGAGTCACAAGAATTGGAAGCGCATCGCAAAATTGCTCTTCTATCAGCTGCTGTTGTGGCCGTTTTTTTACCTCCTTTCATGTTTTTCCCGTACGACACTTTGTTTCTTAAGTAAGTATAGGTTACATTAAAGCTTCGTTCAATTTTGTTAGCTATAGCACTCCCGGTTAATCCTTGCTCCTTTAGTAAGTCGATCTTAGCCTTTTCAACACTGTTAAGGGATTTCGCTCTACCCATGTTCCTCCAAATTTAAATTTAACAATTAGTTGTACTTAGAACAATTTAACAGTTGCTTAAACACGTCAATCTTCTCAGAACACACATAAACAATGGAGATAATGACCATGTACCTATTCAGTTGACGCAAAAAAAAAACCCTATTTTTGCATATGCAATGCTTTCTAAGAAAAGGAGAGAACAAATAACGGTGCTTTGTAAATTATTTTTTTTCATTCCTTTTCCCAACATCATAGACAAACAGTTACCAGCATAAAATAATAAATTTATTCACAGTATTTGCAAATAATAAATGACAAACTTTTGAAAAATGTTGTACCTATTCAGTTGAAGCGGAGGTATCTAGGAGTCGACTCGCATTTTTATTGAATAGTTTTGATCGCATGGTGGTAAAATAGGCGGAAAATAGTTGAGATTCTCTGAGAAGACGCCTATCATGACCCAGTCTTCAAGCTAGACTTAAGATGGTTCCATTTCACATTTCATAAAATGCTGTTGAGAGTAAATGTAGTTATAGGGAATCCTTTGAAGTAAAGAGAGACTTCACGAAGCAGGGTACAATGCTTTATTTTCTAGTTATTACTCACCGAAGTGAGATTGCATACTCCAGCGTATTCTGATAATATTTGGATGCTGGTACTAGGAAAATCACTGAGAGCGATTTATTGAAAAAAAATTCAGAATAAAACTGAAAAGCAGTTTCTATTCTAACTTACAGTGCCAATTATAATAGTAATGCTCTCGTGGTATCCACTCCTCTTTTAAATATCTGCAGGTAATGTTCTTAAATAGCAAGCTAAAGTGGGGAAGACACATTGAAATAAAATCGACTCCGACTCTTAATTCCCAAATGCCTCTGGGTAACAGCATGTTCTGTATATCCGGTCTAATTAATTTTCTAAACAAAACTTTTATTTTGAGAAAAACCGATTAAGGTAGTGAAGCACAGTCTTGGTCTTGAAAAGAGTTGAGCTTGATTTTGCAGTCGTTAGTCTCTTTCT
Source organism: Brachypalpus laphriformis (assembly GCA_945910035.1). Classification (NCBI taxonomy): domain Eukaryota; kingdom Metazoa; phylum Arthropoda; class Insecta; order Diptera; family Syrphidae; genus Brachypalpus; species Brachypalpus laphriformis. Next base: position 255,710,415 of record OX246754.1, read on the forward strand.
TGTGCTGAAGATAAAATTCAACCAATAACCCGTATCAAATGGTACAGTACTTTCCATCAAGGAAACTAACATGACCAAATGAAAGCTCAATAAATTTGAATTTAAATGTCTTTCCAATTTGCATCCATTAAGATGCAAAAGGAACATTTTCCTAGTGACACGGATTATTTACGAAATTCAGCAAAGCAATTAAGCAGAGCTTTGCATGTATTGGCACATTAACCAATCAATAAACATATTTCATTGCTATGTATAGAGACAGTAAAAAGGGACCCTAGAGAAGGTAACACATGTTACTACACCCTAGCATCCGCATTGGGGCTGTATTTTCTTTGCACAATTAATTGGAAAAAATAGCACTCATACGCCCCCGCATGCACGTATTGAATAAAGTTGTATTTCTCGGTTTTATTAATGCCTTTCAATGACTGGGCTAAAGTTTAGCAGCAGCAGCAGTTCATGCATTCAAAGAATACCGAAGGAGGCGTAGGTGGTGAAGCGATTTGAAAACAATTCCCAAAATCTCCTCCCATGAGATCGAGGATTATGGCAATAAATTTCTGCGGTGAACAATGCAAATCGTTCGAAAGGTAAAAGTAATGGCATAATGGCATGGCGCGCAAAGGTATTCTTGTACAACTTTGTTGTTTTTGTTGCCACTACTGATGGTTAAGTCGTGGAGTTTATTGGGTTAGTAAACCCCCCAAATTGGAATTTACCACAAATTGAAGGATGATAAAAGAAAAGAAAACAAGAAATATTTTTTGGATACGTTGAAATGTTTTCAACTACGGGTTTTAAGGGAATTGACAATGGATACATAAAAGTGGTTACTTATTCTATTTGAGATACAATAATAGAAGTTAAAACAAAAAATGGAACCACGGGTGTCCGTGATGGTCACATAGGGTGTCTATTGAATGGGAATTGAATGATAAATGAAGCTACTTTTTTTTTTCTCCAATGAAAGTACTTACTCCAGCGAGGAGTATAATAAGAGCCCCATTTTCATGCTTGATTTACAAGAACTATGTATGTACATATGTGCATGTGTATAGCTAGACTCAAGCCTAGATTTCTTTTTTCAAAACAAAGTGCAAACCACAAGAAATTACTGCTCCCATTAGTAAAAACAAACAAAAATTAAGCTTCGTGATTCACAATTTAAAAAAAAAAGAACAAACTCAAATAGCGCCCTCTTGGTCAAACAGAGCTCTAAACACAATTGTGAATCCTTCGACAAAGTAGCATTAAACTGCAATCCAAAAAAGGGGTGGTAACAACAGCATTTGGCAATTAAAACATACTTCAGTGCCCTATAAATGGGTATATTCGTCGCTGTATCGACATTGTAGAAAAAGTTCCTTCGTCTACTCGCGCAATGTCTCGACGTGTTCACACAGGTGAGGGCATAGTAATGGAAAAGGTAAGGATACTTTACGATGTTATGGTCATTAAGTTTTATGGGCGCATGAAAAGTTTTGCTCACATTTTCTTTAAGTTTCGCACCGTCTTACATATTAGCAGTAGGTATAGAGTCAGTGGTACTTAACCTTTCTGCATATCACGTAAAAGAATTCGTTTAAGGTATGTTCAACAATTTTATACAGTGCATGGTTTTCTTAAGACTATATAAGAACGGAACGAGTTATACTCATTGAGTTTTCTATTCCAGTGAAAGATCGATTATGCAAACTCAGAGAAAATACCGGTAACATTTTAATGTAATATATCTCCTCGCTTCCGCGTTCACTTGATTTGACGGCACCAGGCTTCTTTTGTGAGACTACTTGGAAGAATGGATTAACGTTAATAAACCTCGAAAAATCCAAGAACTTAAGAAGAACATTCGAGCAAAAGCCAAACGTTTAGGAACTGAAACCTTGCGTGTGGTAATGTAAAATGGTTTGGAAAGAGCCCATACTTGTAAACTCATGAGACATACTTACTTAAACCCATTACATTACTTGTTCATTTTTAAGTAAGTACATAATAACAAAAACTTTGGACGTTGTTTAATCTCTAGAAAAGGCAAATATTTTTGTCTTTTACTGTGCTGCAAATTCTATACTACTGCTAGACAAGTACTTTTATCACTTCGCTGTTATTTGGAATCCTTTATTTTCGTATGCAAATCGTCTTTAAAGTTTTGGAACAGCGGAATAATAATAAAATCGCAGGTATTGATAGTATTGCACCTCTTATTGTCTGTAAATTTGCATTGGGTCTAGATAAGCCTCTCCATCTTGATCTTCTGGAATCTTCCCATATGCATAGAAATTGCGTCAACTTTGCTTTTATCAAACGTTTTTTTTAAACTTAAACTCATTAACTTAACGTTTCAGAGTAATCATCTCACCAGCGACCGTCGATACAGATAACGTTAAAGGCGTTTAATGGGCAATCTGAATATATTAGAAGGTTAAGCTTAAGATACGATAAGAAATGGAGAACAGCCAAACTAGCCAAACCAGTCCTGCTCATGACTACATGTCGCGAAATATCGGGGCAAGCTTAAGAATTTGCCAACTCAATATTGAAGGTATTTCGAGAGACAAATATGAATACTTAGCCCGTATGCTTAAAAACCTACAAGTAGATGTAGTAGCACTGCAGGAAACACACCTTAAAGACAACGAAGATATGGCAAGAAGAGGAAGCATTCCAGGTTTTGATCTTATGAAATATCTGAATATAGCTCGACTGTCAACAAGGATGATCCCAACTCGATTTTCATTACCACTACAGGGATCTCTGGTATAAAAATCGTCAACATCTACAACCCCCCAGCATACATTGGCATGACACACCGCCAATAAAACCCTTTAACAACCCCTGCGTATACTCGTATATGGGTGACTTTAACAGTCATAGCGAGCAGTGGGACTACTCTACGAACAACGATGATGGCAATACAATAACTGATTGAAAAGCTACATACAACCTTTAGCTAATACATAACGCTTAAGACGAAGGTACTTTCAAATCCGCAAAATGGAATCGCGACTATTCACCTGATCTTTGCATAATAACAAAGCACGGAGAGTCTTCTGTCGCCAATAGACGTATTTTAGACAGCTTCCCAAGAAGTCAACACATACCTGTGAATCGACTATTGTATACAAATTCCTCTCATCCAGTCGATCCCAAAACCAAGATGGAATTTCAGCAAAGCCAACTGGGGTGCTTTTCCAAGAAACTGGACAATATATAGGTAATTGCATGGATTCCCACAGAACCAACATCGTATAAACGATTTGTAGGGGCCATAATATTAGTGGCCAAGCAAACAATACGAAGAGTATACCGAAAAGCATATATTCCAGGCCCGTCAGAAGAGCACGAAGCATTGAATGATGAGTACATATTAACCCGTGCGATATCAAAACCAATGAGCTCCTAAATAAACTCAATCCAAAGTCGAAAGACGATATGGGAGTTAAGAATATCTGACATGGATTTGACACACTCCAACAGGAAAGCTTGGTCACAGATAGGCAAACTGGGTACAGACTCTCGATCAGGAAAATTTACGAGCACCGCCAGACGATGTATCAAAAAGGTTTGTCATAACCTCCAAAGTACCGTTAGGCAAACAACAGCAGAGATTAATTAAGAAAGATCTTCGCCATACAAAATCAACACTGACACCTAACCATATGTATTCATCCACCTTTTCGATATGTGAATTAAACAATGCACTGAAGCTGCTAAAACCACGCCTACTGATGAGGACAAAATTTACCCAGAGTTCCTCATACATTGCGGAGAGGCTACAAGAACTTGGCTAATTGATTTCTTCAACAACATCTTAGAGAAAGGTAACCTGCCCAAAGAATTTAAAAAAGCTAAAGTCATTGCAATCAACAAACCTGGGAAAGACGGAAGAGATCCATCACATTTCCGCCATATTTCCCAGCTTTGTGTGACTTAAAAGCTCCTGGAACGCCTTATACTAAACCGTATCCAGCCAGAGATCGAAAAAATAACTCCTACTGAACAAACTGGTTACAGCCCAAACAGGGGCTGCACGATCAAGTGCTAGCATTGACAACTCATATATAGGCGCAATTTCAAAGGAGGCAAAAGACTGCTGTTGCCACTGTATAGAGACATGGCTTGCTACTTAAAATTTCCAAAGTTGTAAGATGTAAAAAGTCCTCGCATTGGTAAATGAGACACTAACTAACCGCAGATTCAAAGTATCTATGGTCCACAAAAGAAGCCACTGAGGATTACTAAAAGATGGCCTACTATAGGGTTCGGTTCTGATCTTCATACTATTTAGCTTATACGTCCATGATTTGGCCTCGACAAGCAGCAACATTTTCCAATGTGCAGACGACATTGCTCTCGCATCACAACAACGAACTCTCACAGCTTGTGAGTACGAACTCACTGAAGACCTGAAATCACTGAACGTATACTTCAAAAAGTGGAGACTGACACCAAGCCCATCGAAAATAGAAGTTTGTGCCTTTCACTTGGATAACCGACAGGCGAGAGCACAGATGAATATAACCTTCGATGGAGCAACCATCACATAATCCAAGTCCAAAATATCTAGGTGTCACGCTGGACGGCATACTGACATACAAAGCACACTTAAACAAAACCTTACTCAAGCTGGGCACCAGAAACAACTTAATACAAAGGCTGACCGGTTCTGGCTGGGGTGTAAGTGCAACTTCCGTCAGAAGTGCTGCGGTGGCTCTAGTTTACTCTTCGACGGAATTCTGCGCCCCGGTATGGTGTAGAAGCAAGCACACCAAACAAAAGGACACCAAGCTGAACGCTGGAATGAGAATTGTAGCTGGTAACCTCAGACATACGCAAACACAATGGCTGCCCATTTTTTCCAACATTGCACCCCCACATCTGAGACTTGATGTTGCTACCCTGAATGAGTGGAGGAAATGTCAACAGTGCGCCTCACTCCTCGGGCGTGAAATTAATAACCTTCCAAGTTTACGGCTGAAGTCCCGGAACCCATTCTGGACGGCTGGAGAAAAATTCGAAAGCGAACATTTTGATGTAAACAGAGCATGGGCCGGAGAACTACGGGAAAGCAACATATTTAACAAGCACATCGTTGGAATAACTCGTAGGGATCGAGTGCGCAACACCAGAGTACGCGAGGCGCTCAACGTTGAGCAGCTACTTCTCCGAACGGAACGATCTATGCTTCGATGGTTTGGTCACGTAGTGCGTATGCCCCCAGACCGGCTTCCAAAACGCGCCATGGTTGCCGTGTCATCTGGTAGGCGACTAGGCCTAGAAATAGATGGTTGGATCAAGTCCGACATCTCTCCTGGAGCCGCTTAGGGATTCCCCAAGATGAATTGGAGTCAATGGCGGAGGATCGAGAAGGATGGAGAGTCCACCTGAGCATCCTACCCCCGCGACCCTCTTGAAGGATTAGCGGGCCATTGAAAATGAATGAATGAATGAATCGTGGCAGACCCAAGTCAAAGAGTCAACGGATTTGATCTACCTCGTAGAGAATGGTGCATCTTAAATCGCTTCCGCACCAATATAGGAAGATGCGGTTTTCTTATGCACAGATGGTCATTGGCTCAGAGCCCTGCATGCGACTATGACGCTGAACAACAGCTGCGGCACATCCTGCAGACTTCTTAGCCGTGGTATTAACAGCTTGCATAATATTGACTCCACAGCTGTTAGATGGGTAAAAAAAACTGAACTTCAAAATACGATGCCCAGCGAAACTTGATCTGCTTTAATTATCGTCCGTGCAATGTTTTTCTTTTTTAGTTATACGTGCAATATTCATGTTTATTACTTCTTGTGATATGTATTTATTTATCTATTTAGTTAATTGTTTATTGTAGTATGTATCTGTATACTTATTTATTGCATTGTACCTATTTTATCTATTGTATCTATTTTACCTATTTATGTACATATATCTTTTGCCATACGATAATAATAATAATAACTTAACATTAAGAAAGGAATTCGCTGCCACATCGCATTGAATTGAATACGCTGTGTACAATATTATGCAATGCGTTGTGTTAAATATTAAAACGAAGTCATAGTCAATCCTGTCGTATTGTAATCGATGAAACAAATATATCTAATCACCCAGCATCTTTATTATGAACATTTCTATGGACCTCAGGTGGACTAACCACACCTTTTCAATATCTACTCGTAAATACGCAATGAAGTTATCCTTTTTCATCATGATAGCATACTTTTTTTTCTGCTGAAGTTCTGCTGTAAGCATCAAAAGGCATTCCCTTAATAATATAATATGAGTATAATATCGTCACCTGTTTTGAGATATCTGCGAAATGAGTTTTACTTTAAATTTTTTCTTGCTCTGAACAGCAAAGGTTATTTTCTTTGTCTAGTTTGTTCACTCCTCAATAAATCTTAACAGGGCAGGAATATGACCACGGTTATTTTTTAATTACATTTTCATATATCATAGGTAACTAAGAACGTTGTTAACTCAAATATGCAAAAAATCTAGTTACCCAGTTATTGAAATCAGGTGACGATATAATAATTATCGCGCACTCAAGGGGCTATGAATACACTTAACATGTTTTTACAAAGTTCGGGCGTTGGAAAGGATAAATAGAGACAGAGAAAGATTTGGTGAAGTGGTTTGAAGCTCAGTTGTTTATGCTTCAGAGGAACTCCAGGGGCGGCGTCCACATAACTGGGGAAATTTTTGTTATTTTCTGTCTTTGTCTCTTCCCGACCAGCGAGCGATGTCATATGCATTCCAATCACTTAACAGAGCGAACAACCATGCAACCAAGCTACTGTCTGTGTTATGCCTTCGCAGTAGTGTTCACACATACTTTCGCAATTGATCGGATTGACTTTATATATTTTATGGGAAATACATAAATGCTTGCTGACGTTAGAATTTAAAAAATGGTTGCCATTCCGCGTGGCAATTGACGACGGTACCACTTCACCATTGCCACTTCATACTTGTGGGGAATGATGTCTATTAGGGGGCCTTTTAAAACTTTAATAGATAAAACCAAGACATCATTGCGAAGCAACAAAGGCTTACTATACTTGACCTGGTTCGATTTCCTGTGATATTGTAGATTTAATGTAGAAATAGCATTCTGCGATTGGACCGATATTCTATCTTGCGGACTGCACTACGATCTATAAACGTTTTTATTACCAGAAAAAAGACACAAATCTTATTTGACCGGTTCTAGCGTAAAATAAAAATTGTGTGAGTAATTTGTCTTACTCTACTCTGGAATCTAGCCGTCAATATCCGGTCACTCTGAGGCTTCCAGGATATAAGCCTACTTCGTGTTGCTGGAGTTAACATCAGTCCGACCTCCGCCCGTTCCAGCTGGTCTACCAGAGTAAAGCAGTGGCATTCTCTGGCATCGTAATATCTTACCTCAATCCGTCCCAAGATGTCTATATTATAGGGCTTGAACTCACGCTCTAATTAAAAGAATCTGGCGTTTCGAGGCCCTTCTTGGAGGAAGGGGAGGAGGGTCTTAACGTTCCAGAAACCGATTGTTGTCAATAGCTAAAGGTCGCCAACAAAGATCCGTCCATATCCGAGGCGTTGTAGTCCGTTTCTGAGCAATTGGGTTTCTTACAGTTGCGGCTCGCTGGACCAACACCTATCGGGAGATGCTGCTCCTACGAGGCCTTTGTTAGTAGTCTACCATCCAAATCTTTGTCTCTATTTATCTATCCTCTCCTTGCCTGCACTGTGCAAAAACATGTTAAGGGTATTTATAAACCCTTGAGTGCGCGCAAAATTATAAAAAAAAAAAACGAAAAAACGATCCGATTGAGCTGCAAATTATACAATATATATATTATGAAGTGAGAAGTGTATGTAAATCAAAAGTTTTCCGATATATGGTGCTTTCAAACTCAAAAACTAACTATTCTATCGCGAATACATACTATTACACATACATTTTAAATTTATGGAAATGGTATTTGAGCTGGGAATGGACTTTTTGAAACACAGTTCGATTGACACTCTCTATGTGTCAAGTTCCCATGGGAGCCTTTCGTACTTAAAATCGTAGTCCCAAACCGTATATCACTAACAGACTATGTTAACCCAGAATACCTTTTTACCCACAAATTTATTATGGCAAACATATAGACATATACGGGAATATAGATATCTTAATATAGAAAATTGAATGGCAAACTGTCAGACATATGGGTTATTCAGAGACATCGATCTAGTCAATAAGATTCACAACCAGTATCTACGTTTTCTAGGACACGTTCAAAATCATTGGAATACTGTCACTCTTTAATTATGCGTTCCTAAGTTGCGTTTAAAGAATTGTGGTTCCATTCCTCTGCACTAACGAGTCCGAATTCCCACGTTAGGCTTAAAGAACAATCAAAGAACAAACAAATAATTGCCAAGTTCCAAAATACCCTCAATCTATTTTATTGAATTCAATTGGAATAGTTATGTTTTGTATCTGTTAATTTGCTATTTTTTTGGTAACGGTGGCCTTGTTAGCCATTAGCAGTAATGGCGGCTGTTAGATCTAGCTAGGAGTTTATTTTCTCGGGATCTGATAACATTTTCAGTTGGTATCTGCATAGACTTCAACGAGTATTCAACAAACACAACGAGGAAACTTTGCATTGTTGGGTAAAAACACTCAATACGTACAATTATAGTTTCCCCACCCACAAAACTGAAATATTGTTGTCAAAACATTTTTTTTCATTTAAAATTATATTGTGCTTAGTACCTTCACTGCTGGATTTTTAAAAGATATTGTAAAAAGAAATCTTAAAACTGGTAGCACCCCTCAACCGGTGCGTGCACCCCGAGTTAGGAACCTCTGGTATAAAGAAATAACAAAGAGAAAATCAGAGGCCTTGCTTGTTGCTGCGCTCCAGCTTCAGCGAGTTCTCACCACCTCGCCTTTTCAGCTTAAGCAATTTATAAAATTACAGGTTTTGCTCGAAAGCTGTGTGTGTACGGAAAAAGTTCGTCCTCGCACAGCAGACCGTTTTCAACAATTTCAAACGCATTAGTGGCGTATTAAATTCCATGAAATACCATTCCAAAGAAGTTAAAGTGAGTTTTACTTCTTACGATTGCGGTCCGAAAATTAGGGGTGCATTATTTTTTCTGTTTCTCCCCTTCAACCGGTATAATTGCTTACAATTAAAAAGTTAAACTTTTTCTTTTTCGGGGGTAAATTTTTTTTTCTTGTTGGTTTTTGTGTTTGGAAATAATTACGAAGAAAATGTTCAATGAAGACATGCAAGACGACAGTACACACATACGGTAATTAAAAGTGTTCTGGATTTCTATCAACGATCCTTTAATGATGAAACTGATTAAAATGTTGAAGAAGTAAAAAAGCGGTTAAAGGGGACAAGAAAAACTTTAAAAACTTTAACTTCCTCATTGCGCTGCTATAGTGATGTTCTTGAACTCCCAACTTTTTAGAATACCCCTTTAGACCTGAACAAAAGGGGCGAAAAGCAACACAAGGATATACCTAATATCGATTCTTGCTTTATCCTTGATAACGTAATTAAAATTGAACCCTTAAGCGGATTAAAATATACAAAATATAATAGGATTAAGTGTTGGATGGAAGAATTTGTGGTGAATTTTACACATTTATTTTAATTCCAAGAGGATTTTGCATTCGGAATAGGTAAAGGGGAACCATGCAGTCTTTTTTTTCGACTCCCGTAATATTGCCCAGAGGGTGTATTGAAATTCATCAATTTGTTGGAACAAGTGGATGTAAATTGAAGTGTTTTGATGAAAGGGCAGCTCTTTGTTGGTTGTCCGCGCATCGTTTAAGAGCAACAGGATATATTTTGATCAGAATTTCACTGTTGTGTAGTTTATATCCATAGGAGTTATCCTAGGTGCTGTACAGAAGGAAGAAATGAATATATATATTTTTCAAAAAAAAAAAATAACTCAAAGATATGGGTGTATCTGGATGTTAAAAATAACTAAAGAATGTGGTGAATACAGCAAGTGAAATGTGTTTTTTTTTGGATGCTACATGAATGACATCTTTACCGAGAAGAAAATAATTGGCTTCGTTCTTATGTAGAACTCAGCACATAATATACAGGTCATAAAAATTAATTCGAAAATTCTGCAGTAGCGAATTTTTGACATCGGTAGGCAGTTGCTTCTGAGCGAACATATACAGGACAAAACGAGTCGATTCGGTGCGGTTATAATTACATGGCTGAATCCGACTTGCTTAGATAGGGAGTTCATCTTTACTGGGTTTCTCTAGGCCAAAGGTGCGGGTATATTCAAACAGGCCAATCAGATTGTTGACAAATGCTTTAAGGCATTCATTCGATACGATACAACTTTTGGGGCTCAAGTACACTACAACCTGCGAGATATATTGTGCTAGCCCAATGGTTAACCAGAAGCAAAATTGAGGCTTCGGTAAACCTCAATAATGTCTTGGGTTCTAGGTCCCAAGCTTCCGCTGGGTGTGTTGAGACCCGCGTAAAATGGATAACCGTTTCTTTGAGGCCCCTGGTTATTCACAAAAAATGTGTTCTATTGCTTCTTTTTATTCATCGCAGAGTCTGCATATGGCTATATCTGAGAGTCTTATTTTATTCAGCTGGTACCTAGGAGACAATGTCCGGTTACGTAGCTCGTTAGAGTTCGCGAATCTTCTTTGATGAGGTCAACTAGCATGCTTAGTGCTTACCCTATTTTGCTGGGGTTTGTTCGCTTGTCTTAGGCAATTGTAGAGTTGTTAGTGGCAATGGTGCAGTACATAGTGTGTCTGCTCATTAACGGATTGTGCAAGTTCAAGCTTCAGCGAAAAACGGCAATCATCATCCACCAGAGTACGAAAAGGAAAGCGAATAACATCGAAGTTTTTCCAATCACTGCACCAAAGAAAGGTACCTTCTCGGTAGTACAATCAATCGGAGAGTCTGACTGCTCTAGAAGTTGGCTTACCTTAAAAAAAAAATTAAAGAAAATAAAATAAAAAAATGTGGAGTGATTAACACCGAATGGTATCCCGAAGTAGGGTTTAGGGTCGATAAGTGGACGCCCAGTGCCTCTCTTCGCCAGACAGTTTGCTCGGTTGTTTCCCTCAGGAAACACCTTTGCAGTCAGGCATCCGTGTTATGGTAACATGGTTAATAGACGTGAGGCCATCAATGAGCCCCATGTGAGCTTTGATTTTACCGTATAGGAATTAAGGCCCCCTAGTGCTACCTGGTTGTCCGAACGGATATACATAGATGAGTTACGTCAATGTTTTTCTGCAGGCATTCCCGAACACATATATCTATCATATGGACATCTGCTTGGAAGATGGTAAGTGATTTATCAAGCGCTCCCGCACACTGAAAGTTGGGACCATAGACCTCAGTTCGGTGATACCATTTTTCAATTTGGAGCCATCTGTGTACCAGATTTGTGCGTAAGGTTGTATGAATAACTACTTCGAAGTTCCTGAAGAACCGAAATCTCTTCAGCATTGTGTCTAAAATCTTTAAGATTGGGTTGCTTTTGTTATTTTCAAGAATACTCAAATGGACTGTAAAGTTCCATAAAGTAGAATTACAGTCGGTGTTGAGAACTTGGAAAAACACTTCTGCAGACTGTATAACGGCAACAAAGTTCTACATCCCACTGTCAGGCAGAATGAACCATTCACCAAATCAGGGTGAAATGCAGTTTTGAGTAAAGGTCGCAAATAATTTTTATCATTTTGATGAAATGTAGCACTCCACCTAAAATGGAACAATTAATTATCAATAGTTAATTGCAATAATTTTTTTAAATATCGCTCCACTGTGAGCATATAAATGGGGAAACAAACATTTTTGGATTCCACTTAAATCTTTTCAACAATACATCGCACGCAGATATTCGAGGAAAAAATTGTTGTCGCTCCTTTTGTTTGTACTGAAGCAGGTCTATTTGAGCGAGCTATGTTTAGAGAGCCATATTCCTCGTATTGTGTGCAAAAATCATGTTTGGAGTTTGTGTAGTTTAGATGCTAGAAGGTTGTAATAGACCTACATATAGTGAGAGCTCTAGGGTTTTCGTAGTTATGCATGGAATCGCTGAAAGTTAATAATACGATTAAAGCTGCAGTTGGGCTGAAGACGATTTGCAACGGGAACTAGTTCTGCCTAATTTGAGAAGCTAGTCATAGCGAAGTTGCAGGCAATAAAATCTCTGATGTGCTTGCAAAAAATGGTTCAGGGAGTCTTTCTCTAATTCCAAAACTAATAATAATTAGTGCTAACTTGGCAGAAAATTCTACACTGGATCGATTGAAGGATCTGGATCAAAATTAACTGCAGTTTTCTGGAAAACGTCTGTAACGGTTATCCTTTTGGTTGAACATTCTTATAATGGTACTTTATTTGTTAATTGGTTCTTAGAACTAGCCGTTGTACTTCACAATTAATATTCACATAATATGTGATACATGGAATGACATGGCATATCACGATTTGGAAAATCATATCTTTATATTGGGTTGTAAGGAAATTTTAAAAATAAATTTGTTTCAGAAATTTTACTGACGATAAGCCTTACATTTTTTTCCAACTGTACACCATAAAGATGCAACTGCGTACTGCGTAGTAATGTCCTCTATTTTAATACTTCCCAACAACGAACCCAGAACTTCTTCTTTACACCACCTAGTTTAACCTATATACCACGCAGACCTCGAACCATTATTATTTACCACATAAATTCAGCAAAAAATGTTTAATATGCATTTCATATTAAGATGATTGCTTGCTTATACCATACAGATGGACAATTCCCAACGTACCCATGCAAGTTAATTCTGTGTACATACTGCTTGAGAAATGTAATACAAATATTTCTTGTACCTTAATTTTCCATCAAACCGGAAGCAACTAATATTCCTTACGAAACTTGCATGTATCCTAGCACATAGGCGGCATATAATTGTCACCGCAAGTTTGCGTAACAATAATCTCCTGTCGAAAACTTAATCAGATTTAGATGCTTGAATAATCGCTCCACGTAATGTTTGGATTGAGACGTCCCAGCGCATTTGCACACATGGGTCACCACGAGAAAATTACATACATTTCCATTTAGCCATTCGTCAAGTACCAAAACCGAAGCTAGAGCCCGGAGAGTATCCAAAAGTATCTCATAGTCATCTATCATCGTACCACAGGGTCTGTAGTTGTGTTAAAATCACATCAGCATAGCGGTTGGGTTAAGCCATTTATGAGACAGGGTATTTTGAATGGTTTTTGTCAATTTGAAGGAATAGCTACTGATGTATGAGCTGACAAATTGTGGTCAAATGTTGATGGATGCCGTCACTGGTAAGAGAAGGAGTTGATTGCCCTACAATATGTCTGGATGGTTGCGTAGATGTCTGAAGTTCAACAAAGGAATAAGGCTTGTAATTTATGGGGCTCATGATATTTTGATATGGCCATTTTAATCGACTTATGTAAATATGGATGTGTAGGGACAAAGAGGTGGTTAACCGTGCTTAACTATTACGATATAATGGATTTTGTCAAGTTTTTGTCTATGGTGGCAAATTTTACTGCCGCGTAAGTTCGTAAGTTGACTCGATCGAATCGGAAATGGAAAGAAAGACTGACTTGATAACAAGAACTAAGATTGAACAGCATTTTTGCAATAAACTGAAGCAATATATTTTTTGAGAGTGGGATTTCTCTCCTCTGTTTTCTGCAGCAAAAGTGACTTAAAGTTTTAACACACTCATTGATGAGTTCTAGATGTTTAATAAGTAGTTTTTATTGCCTTAAAATCAGTAAGGTTTTCCGGGGAGCTGAGTGAGATTGCAGTTAACGCCAAAAGCTTGTTTAAATTCAAACAGAATTATTGTTCAATATCACTTTGTTTTCAGTAACGTGAGGATGGACATTACTTTTGGCGCTCAGTTTATAAGTCTCTATCAAGTCGTCATGATTCAATCAGATCTGTAATAGTTTGGAAAACTGATCAGATACAGAGCTCTTCGATAGAAAGATTCTTCGTCGGATATAAGTTCGTCTGTGCTAGGACGGCGAGTTCCGGAGCAGGTTGGCAAAAAGTTGATACAATCAAAAAAATATGTAAGACACGTCGACTGTGTTGGTTTAGCTACATCGATCGTATGGATAATAACACTCCAAGGTTTCTGCATCTTAATCCTCACGTTGCAGACGACGAAAAGACGTGTTAAATAGGTGTTACGCGCCGTGGCGTAAGTGGTTAGTGTGTTAGTGGGTGCCGTGGCGTAAGTGGTTAGTGTGTCGGATCACTACGCATGAGGTTCCAAGTTCGATTCCCAGAAAATACCAAAAAGTTTTTTCACGGTCCCACCTCTCGCGAGCGTCTGACAAACATCCGAGAGTATTGTTGTCACGAAAAAGCTTCTCATGTCGCCGTTGGGATTCGGCATTAAACTGTAGGTCCCTTCCATTCGTGTGAAAAATATAACGCACACAACATGAGTGGTTGCGAAAAGCTAGGCCCTGGCACTTTAAAGAGCTGTTGCGCCAAATATTTGTTTTTTTTTTTTTTGGTATGCACTCACCCTTAACATATTGCCCTTCTACTATTGCAATATCTGATCGTAGTCTTCTGTTTTCCCATGCTCGATCTTTTCGACGCCGACCTTCGTGAAAGAAGGTACTGTTTTTGTGGAGCTTAAACATCCAATAACCAATTTACGTTTGATCAAGTGTGACCAATGATGACAAACTTTTTTTTTATTAAAATTGCCTTACCTACACACACTACTACCTACTATTGCTCTGATGCAAGTACAAATTTTGATTTTTCCCTTAATTAAGTACGTTACGTTACGTTTGTTTTAGGCTTTTACTACATGCGAGCAATGTCTGCAGGAAACTACACGGGTTCTCTGTGTTTTTTTCCGCAGCCAAATTGGCGTTACATCTCCGTAACTTTTTTTGATCCGTGGAGAGGAATCGTTATAAGTAGCGGCACCAATACTATTGTACTCAGCTGTAGGAAATTCACAAAAAATTTTTTTTTAATAAGTGTAGAAAGGCCTAAAAAGGCGTAAAAAATATGTTGATAAAAAGTTAATACTATAAAAAAAAAATACGCCAGTTTTAAATTCAAGAAATCGTGCAGAGGAAGGCTAAAATATTGCTCATATTACTACCTGAAATACTGTTGAGCGAACCTTTGATGTTTGGAAAGCCAGATTCCGCATTTTACTAACAGGAGGATTTTTGGAGAATGTAATAACTACCATTGTAGCCCTAGCAGTTCTACATAACCGAGCCTATTATTATGAAGTTACAATAGAATGCAGTAGATTTGGTTTTCTTTTTGGTACAATTAAGGACAGTTATTGTCATTTGCAAATTCTAGATATAATTAAAACGTCAGACAGCTATTGCATGGAGAAAACATTTTTATTAATAAGAAAATTTAACTAATGGATAAACTCGATAACTACGAGTAAGTTAACTCATTGGTAATCGGTGTGTTAGCAATTTTTTTTATTAATACGGCTGTAAAAGTGCAATGAAAATTACCAATCAGGCATTTGCTACTATTCTCGCGCTGACTTGTACGAAAATGTTTCAATCAAAATCGGCACGAGTTAAAATGCTCCAAATGACATAATTTTTTTTTTTTTTTTGGAATTGGTTTATGGTAGGACAAAAAAAAATTGTAGCATATGCGTAAAAAAAAAAAAGTCGAAAAATAAGGGGCACCCTAATGTACATCTTTCCAAATATGCAGCCCATTTAAAAAAATTATAGCAGCAGAGTTTAATAGCAGGAAATTGTGTCATTTCCGTACCTGATGAGATTCAATGAAAACAATATTCTTTTGACTACTTCTGCTTTCCGTGTAAATATGATATTGCTGTGTGCTTTTGATTCGCGGTTCTTTTAGTGAAAACAAAAAAAAATAATGTCATGGAATGCTTTTCCTAAAGAAAAATAAAGAATTCTCAATCAGCTTCCATGGAGCAGTTTCATCACAGTGAAACCAAGAGGTATTTGTTGCCGCCTCCTGTAACTACGAGTCTTTATGCACATTAAGCACTGTAACAGATATCTACGATTTTTATATTCTTTTATGCCATTTTCTTGTTCATGTTTTAAGTATTTTAAGTTGCAAAGTTTTATTAAAAAAAAAATGTTTTATTCAAAAATTAAGTTTTCTGGCAAAACGAAATTTCAATTAAAAAAAAAAATACTTATTTTTCGGTATAACATTTCAACCTTAAGTTAAGTGCATAACATTAAATTACCTAGTTTTGGCTCGCGAATGAACAAGCTTATTGTTGTGTGAGCACTTGAACTGTACGTTGTGCGGTATCGAGTGAATATCTGTGTGGCACTTACACATATTAATTTTTGAAATGCTGCTTTAAACTTCATACCAGGCCACTGTAAGGTTCCAAATGCAGACGAAATTTTTCTCTCTAGCTCTAGCAATTTACTTTAAAATACATCTTTGGATTACCTTGCTAACATATAGCGAAACAATTTTTTATTATTTAAAAAATCGCATATCTGTACTTTTCTTACTAAACAGTTTTCAAAAAGTGTAATTTTTGAAATGGAAGCTAATAAAATCCAATACTCAACAGCTCAACACTCGATATATTTTTTTATTAAAATTTTCGATTGACGGCATCCACGATCACTCATAAACGCCATTCCTTGTTGTATGGCTTTTTTTTTTTACTCATTATCCACTATCATTCATGAATGACATTCCTCAGATTTGCTTCAACAGCAGAGATAGCATCCGCTCACGTCGAGATTCAAATGCAAAGTGACGAAAAAATGGCACTCATCGCAATTCCGCAGTTCACAATCACACATCAATGCGAAATTCAAAAATGTTTGAATTCTTTCACTCATGAATGCGCCCTCTGAGACGCAGTCCCATCCATCGGCATTCATGAGTGCGCTTATGCCGGGAATGACGTTCATAAGTAATCGTAGGATGATTATCGTCTTGACGATAGTTTTGCTTCACTTAACATTAAAAATCATCACCGTCTAGATCGTTTTGCCGATCCAACCTTTGCTTTATGTAACTCCAAAGTAGGGATGGCGGTTTTTAACAAAAATACCGGTTTCTGGTTTTTCCGGTTTTTTCTGCCTTCGGGTTAACCTTACGGTTTTATACCCCTCCAAAATACCGGGTTTCGGTTTTTCTGCTTTTAGAAAAACAAAATTTTTTTAACACTTTCTCTATTACATATGTAATTTAAAAATAATACACATAAATTCATTGGAAAAAGCCTCTACAAATATAAAGTCTATATCAGTGCTTTAGTTTAAAATATTTGCCCACAATTTTACCCAAGTCGAGTCATAAATACTCTTTCATGTACTCGTATGCATATGTTGGTGTGTGCGGTAACACCTCTCATCAGAAACAATGTCATTCAGCGATGACACCTATCTTTCTGAAGCTACCGAAATTCCTACCAAACACAAATATTTTTGGACAATAAATGCCAAATGAGGCAAACACGTCTTGCTTTGCTCCCCAAAAAACAAAAGGACCACTCAATCTGGACAACAAAGGCCGCTGAAGGTAAAGTCTAGGTTCGTTTGGAAACTAACTTTCAACTTCGCCAATATCCTTATTCTTACTTACTTACTTAGATCCTTTAACCCATAGGGGGGCATAGGGCGTCAACCATGCCTGCGATCTTGTTCGAAGTTCCTCAACGCGTTTGAGCAGCCTCCAACTCATTCCTATAGAGCTCGATTCCTCCTCAACTGTTCTGCGCCACGTTTGCCTAGGGCGCTCCGCTACCCTGCCTGCCTGGGTGAGCGGATGCCATTGCAGGGCTTATTTCGCAATGGAGTTGTCTTCGCGCCGTAGGGTGTGTCCAATCAATTGTCACTTTCTTCTACGTATTGTAATGCTTATAGGTTCTTGGCCCGTTCTCAGATAAAGTTGTTCGTTGTAGATGCGGTTCGGCCAAAAAATCCTCAAGATGATTCTTAAGCATGATTCTTACGAAGACTTGGAGCTTGCACGTGTTAATGGTATCCACCTTCTAAGTACTGCACCCATAAAGCTGCATCGATTCTACGTTGGAGCGGAACAGTCGCAGCTTAGTTCTTAAGCTGATAACATTGCTTCTCCAGATTTTGGATAGCATTCCGAACGCAGCTTTAGCCTTCCCGATTCTGCTGCATACATCCAGTTCAGCGCCACCGCGATTAGCCGAGACCACACTTCCTAAATATAGAAATTTATCAACTTTCCCGACTTCCTGTCCGGCAATGTTAAGTTGAGCGCGGGTATTAGAAGTGCTCATGGCTTTTGTTTTGGCTGTGTTTATTTTTAGCCCCACTTTGTTTGCCTCAGCTTCTAGACTTTGGGTGTCAAATGAAGATCTATTATCCGATGTGAAAGTAGACAAACATTGTCAGCGTAATCTAGGTGTTTAAGGTAAGATGTCATAGTCCAACGAATTCCATAATTAGCTTCCGTCAATGCTGCACGGAGTACATCGCTGATAACCACCAAGAACAATAGTGGTGACAGTATGCACCCTTGACGTACTCCACTTTGGACTTCAAAACCTCCGACACCTTACCATTGTGCACGACGTGACACTTACTGCCCTCGTATGTAGCCTTGTTAATAGCTATAAGTTTTTCTGGAATGCCTCTCCTGCACAAGGCCAACCAGATAGCGTCTCGATGCAAGTTGTCGAAAGCCTTCTTGAAGTCGATAAACAGTAAATGTAGCGGAGACCTATACTCAACGCATTGCTCGATTATGATCCGTAAGGTGTTTATGTGGTCGATGCAGGAGGATCCAGCGCGAAAGCCTGCCTGTTCGACATCGAGAGTTAAATCTAAATGTTCTTTAATTCGTTCTAGAATTATTCTAGCTATTATTTTGGCTACGGCTGGAAGAACGCAAATACCTCTCCAGTTACCGCACTCCATCAAGTTTCCCTTCTTTGGAAGCTTAATGATCATCCCCCTTTTCCACGCCTGTATTAGCGGATGCAGCAAATCTGCCGATGTATTTGGCGCCGCTTGAAATAGCTCGACGGGGATGCCATCAATACCCACCGGCTTGTTCTTCTCGAGGGGATTGATTGCTGTTATTATTTTGGTTTTGCTGGGAGTTACGCATTTGGGAATTTGTTGCTTCGAACTGCTCATTCGAATTCAAGATCATACCGCCAAGTGATTTAGCACTGTAGCAAAATGCTCTCTCCATCTAGTGAGCTGATACTCATCCGAAATCAGAAGATTACCGTTTAGACTTTTCACTGGGTGTTGTTTGGAGTGTCGACCACCAATGATCTCGCAAGTGATGTTGTAAACAGTCCTACTGTCGCACCTACTCGCTGCTTCGTCAGCCCTTGAGGCCAGTGAGTTGATATAATGACGTTTGTCACGTCTCACACTACGCCGCACTTCTTTCTTCTTCGCACGGTATTGGGCTTCAAGCTCGGTACTCTCTACTGCTGAGGCTGCTGCAGTCCGAGCCTTGAGTGTAGGCATTTTTTGCTGGTGTTAAACTGCCCATTGCCAATCTAAATAACCGGCTTTCTTCACCCGGTTTTCGGTTTAAAAAAAAACGGCGATTATAACCGGGAAGAAAAAGCCGGAGGAAAAAAACGGTTAACCGAAACAAGAAAACTGAGTTCCGGTTTTAACCGGTTGATTTTTCCCATGCCTACTCCAAAAGCTGTCAAACATTATCGCCAAGACGACATAGTTTGAAAGATTGCTAAAGGGGTGACGTCTTGCATTGGTTTGTGTAGTTTGCAAGCAAATTAAGTTCCTTATGTGAATTTTGACGTGAACAATTGATTTAAGGTGTTTTTTTTTTCAAATGCAATAAATATCCGACATTAAAAATTGATATTCTATTTAATGTACATGTAAGAATTTGTAAGTGACTGCAAAATTTGAACACTCAATGAACCTAATCCACTGTAACCTGCATTCATTTTATTTTATCATACGTCTTTTTGTCAGTGGAAGCTAGTGAAGACTTTTAAACTTCGGACAATAGTCAATTTTTGTGAAGCAAATTACTGACAACAGCGTTTGAAAGCATGGTTCGGACGATAATAATCGTTCTTAAAACTACGGAATAAGTGCCCAGTTTTAGATGAACGAAAAATTTTGTCGGAAGAGCTATTGTATAAGGTTCGTTCTCAAAAGGTAAAAATATTACTTTTAAAAGGACATCAATCTTAAAAAATTACAAATTCTCTAGATTTCTATTTTTTTTTTATAATTTCCGCGTGCCAAAGGGATTATTAATACCCTTATACTAGTTCTCAGGGCACGGGCGAAAGTAAGTTTGAAAACTTTGAATTTTGTTCAAAGGGAATAACTTTAAATAACGAAGAATGTACAATACTATATGATACGAAAGTACTATGTACGATTTTAGCTCCTTTTAATTAATGCACTAGCAAATTATTTGAAATGAAAGCGTTATGTGTTGTTTTGGAGTAATGAACAATTTCTACCTCATTTTGAATCGCTACAGACGCATTATGCTATCTTCAGTCATTTAGTTAAAATATATTGGCAGGAGAATGTAGTACAAATGGACTATAACTCCAATACAACTTCTAACGTTCTTCAACCCCACTATATGTGCGAAAAGGTTTTACTTTTGCTAATTAATGATAATCTTTATTTAGGACTAGTTTTAAGGAACCACTTTTTTTTTCTGAAGGGAGGAAAAGTATTCTACGTTTTTTAAGTTTTTATTGCTCGCTGCGGTACACCTCAAGGTGGAGTCTTGTCACCTCTTCTGTGGAACCTGGTAGTTAATGAACTACTGTTGGACCTGGATACGTCAGGTTGTAGAGCGATCGCCTATGCTGATGACATTGCTATTGCTGCCTCCGGTAAACACATGGACACTCTCAGGGATATCCTCCAATATGCTCTCCTTTGGCTCACCAAATGGGCCTCCAAATGTGGACTGGGAGTTAACCCCCATAAAACGAAACTCGTTCTCTTCACGAGGAAATATAAAGTTCCCCTCATTGATCCTCTTATGATAAATGGCACCAGTCTCACCTTCTCTGAAAATGCAAAATATCTGGGTCTTATTTTGGATAGGAAATTAAACTGGAAGGTCAATCTACTAGAGCGCGTCAAGAAAGCTAATGTAGCTCTCTATTCCTGTAAAAGGGCTATAGGTAGGAGCTGGGGTATCAAACCTAAAATCACTCGTTGGCTATACGTGTCCCTTATCAGGCCTATACTACTATACGGCGTGATCGTATGGTGGCCTGCTCTCGACAGGGCTCTCCACCTCACTAGACTAGCTAAGGTGCAAAGATCTGCATGCATCTGCATCAGTGGTGCACTGAGAACTACTCCCTCCGCGGCACTGGACATTTTGTTCAACCTGCTACCTTTAGATATTTTCGGCAAACATATGGCTGCCTGTGCGGCCATCCGCCTAAAAACCTCCTCTCAGTGGTCTAGCTATCGCTTGGGCCACTCCTCGATCCTTGATCTTCTCAACTTCAAACACGAAAACACGGACTACACCCCGCCGAAACTGAGATTTGACCGTAACTTCCATACGAGCATCCCTAACGGGGATGTATGGGACACCTCCTCCCCTGTCGATGGTAGTTCGGTTCACTTCTTTACAGATGGATCTAAGACGGAGGGTGGGGTGGGTTGTGGTGTTTTCTCCGAACAGCTCAATCTAAACATCTCTTTCCGCCTCCCTGATCATTGTAGCGTTTTCCAGGCGGAAATCATGGCGATTAGGGAAGCCCTGTCCTGGCTGAAATGTAATGTATTATCTGTTAGGGATATTAGCATTTTCACTGACAGCCAAGCCCCTGGAATCGTTCTCCTTCACTTCAAAGGCTGCCTTAAACTGTCGTCTATCTCTTATGGAGATGACAGAGCAGTTCAACATTCACCTTTGCTGGGTGCCAGGGCATAGAGACATTCCAGGTAACTGCAGGGCTGACGACCTCGCCAAACAGGGCACCACTCTAAGGATTTTGCCTGAAAGGCAAGCACTGGGTATGCCCCTCGCTACAAGTAAGTATCTACTAAAGCTGAACGCTATTAGCAAGACCAACCTCAGATGGGGAAACGGCTCAACGTGTCACATTTCGAGACACATCTGGCCTAAGCTGGATCAAAACCGTAGTGCCGACCTGATCAAGCTAAAGCGTACACAAATCAGCTGCGTTGTCGGTGTTCTCACTGGACACTGTCTTATAGGCCAATACGCCAGAAGACTTGGTCTCTTCTCCAACGACTTCTGCAGGAGCTGTAGGGACGAGGAGGAGGAGGAAACCATCCTTCACCTCCTATGCACATGTCCGGCCCTGTCGCATAAAAGAATGCTCCATCTAGGGTCCCCCTTCCTTGACGACTTCTGCGATCTGGCGTCCCTGGACGTCATGAGCATCCATCGCTTTGTCAAAAGCTCCGGTTGGTTTTGTTAGTCCCTGAGTGGCCTAATGGGTTGATCCATGGTATCACAAAGGACCTTCACTGGTCTTAGTGTGTCTGCACTCTCGTGTGGACAGCCAACCTAACCTAACCTAACCTAATCTACGTTTTTCTAATATATATTTATATGCAGTTCTCAAAACGTTTAGTATCACAAAGATTTAAGGGCGTTTATTAAAAACGAAATTTCTTTTTTGTAGAAAACGCGCCAAAAAGTGTGTATACCCTATGAGGTATGCTATAAAAATATTCTTGGAGCAACAATAACATTTTTAAGTGGGGTCAACTTTTGTATTCATTGGCGCGAGTACATGTTAAGTTTTAATGAGAATCTTTTTTCTAACAAAAAAAACTTGTGTTCTCAAAATATTAGCATTTTTTTATAGTTGAAATAATAATTATTTTGCTGACTGGTTATAAATATGTAGCATTCTACGTGAACGCTAAAGATCAGCAGGTACATCTAGTTCCACAATAATTTCAAATTTTTGTCCGGATCCTGCTACTATCACAACACACACACATAAATTTAGCCCACTCGATTCACTCAACGAGAAAGGACTTGCAGATTGTTAATAAAAGTTGAGTTTTCTTCCGAATTAGTTTACCCTTAAGCAGAAGTTAATCCCACTGAATCCTTTCACCGTTGGCAGACATGACAGTTTTTTTTTTTACTTTTAACTTTAATTATGTTTATCAACCTCAGGTAAACTCGCAACATACTCAACTTCATGGATAATTTTACCATGCGGTTTAAGTAGGTGGGTATAACCATCATTTGCATATGCATCGCTTCGTCGACATTTAAAAATTTACAAAAAATAAAAATAAAAATAAAATAAAAATTGGAAAAAGTTGTCAAAATGTTTTTTCTCATTAAACAGCCGTTGCCGTCATCATCATCATCACAGGCACCATCGTGGCTGCCGTCATCAAAAATGAGTTGTTAATGGGAAAATCTTTCACATTCAGATGGGAAATTCAATTAACGTGAAATTGCATGGCACCGCGCATATCGTGTATGTGTTTTTTTTAGTAGATATGTTTAAAATTTTCACGACTATGCAATGAATGTGAGTGATAATTATTATTGTATTAAAAGTTATGCCCTTCATATTGAATTGCCCGCCCTTTAACAATTACTATCAATTATCACTTTGCTTGTAGTAATTATACCGTTTTTTATACAACGCATGAGACAAAGTGATGCAATGGCGCCAACACACATTTATAGCCAAATCGAAGAATTCGTGAAATAATTACCTTGAGCGACAGATGGATATAAAAGTATTTATTACATAAATTTGACTGAAAATGTATTTTGAAATAAAGAGTCTTATTAGTCTGTGCAATTTATAACAAACAAATGAAATAAATATTTCCTTTTCCACATAACAATAAAGAATACGATAATAATCACAGAGATTATGGAACTCTGGAAGCTATGACTGCCAGGTATTTGCCTTCATAGTAACATTATGTTATAGTCAAACTATGGATATTCGCAATATCTTATTGCTTACTTAAAACATTTCCGCCCTTGAAAGAGGTTGTCTAGGCTAATCATAAGAAAAGAACGTAAATCCAGTCAATGGGTTACATAATTCTTTGATTCAAAAGCTAATTATCCGACCACGATTACATTTATACTGATACATCAGACGTTGCATCCGGAATAACATAGGGTCTGTACCAGCAAGTTTTATTACAATTATAAGCAAGTCGCAGACAAATCATATCCAAATGAGCCCTTTTTGCTTCTTTTCGGATCATAACCTCGCCGAAATACCAAGAAGAAGAAGCTAAAGATTTAAGGACATATCAAAATAATGTGTGAAATAATTGTTGTCAGTAAAAAGGCTAACAAAATAGTCCGTGACAGCATATGTGTATTTTGTAAAGTAAAGCCTGAAGAACTTGAGTCATCATTTTATATAAATAAAAAGGCGTGGTGTTTCTGTTTCAGGAACTCTAGATACTCTGTAAATTTCCTACAAACTGACTCTGGATTAAGTGAATATATGGTATATACGAATGTCAATTTCAGCCTGCAGGCAGTAGTTCGACAGAATTAGGACTAAGTCCGTCCAGCGGCAAGTACACTTTACCCGCTTTGTATGGTAATCCATTTGTGAAATCCTTAAATAACTATCATTGTTTGTATGACTTATTCTCGACTCCATAAAAGCTCTCTATTAAGTTCCCATAAAATGGCAGGAAAAATAAACGAGCTCACTAACTGCCTGGGCCCATCAATGATACACGTTTACTACTTTGAAGGCAAACAGACAGATCCTTCAGAATTTGGGCACTCCACAAGGATACTACGACAAAAAGAAGACCAACAGCAACAATAACATAATAAACAAAGAATCATGACTATTTAACCAGAAGATAAACCACCCATTTTATGTCCGCAACTATACCTGCCAAAAATCAACCTACCAAACAAGACAATTCCAAAGGATAACAGATACAAATGGCAGCCATAAAAGTTGTACACGTTTCGAAAGTAGCCATTTGCGATGATACGTGTTTACCTCTTGGATTTTCTCTCCTCACATTGATGACTTCCTTTACGAGCTCTCTCGGTCTTCTGCTTTTTCCTCCATGCAGAGAAACTGTTTCCCTTACAGAATAGGGGAGTGAGAGAGAATAATATTGATTTATGCCTGCTCATCCCTTTGCTTGTTTAAAACCCAAAATCTTTAACAATTTCATGCTAAAACTCACACCACTATTTCTCTGGCACACAATTGTCAACCTAAAAACAAATTACATGTCCTTTGTTATCCCCACCCGTATGCATACGTACTCGTACACACACATGGACACAGTGAGGCCAAATGACATTTGAACTCATATTCCGAAGAAAATTTAAGGTGATGGAGCCCGAAATGGTTCTTTCGCCATCGTTGCCGCCCTCCTGTACCTGTGTCTCACCATCCAGGATCTGACAATGGCATACGCACCTTTTGTATGATCACATCAATCGTGTGGATAAGAGACAAAGGTACACACAGTGGTATGGAATGGGCAGGTGTGCTACGAGTACAATCAATCAATTAGGATAACGCATTTTGACACTGTTGGAGGTGGAAAACTGGATAAATCATTTACAATTTCATTCTGTGGTTTCATGGGTTATTTGAACTGCAAATGAGTTTTGTTTGTTTTGCTCAATTAATTACCTGGGGGTGCTCTATATTACGAGCTACGTGCGTAGACGGAATCTTTCACTTGTATACTTACAGGAAGAATAAACACAAAGAGGAGTCCCATTCTAGTGCGTTTAGTTTTCAGCAGTACTTATGCATTTACTTGTCAGGCTGACAGTTTAGTGAGCTGCCTTGTTCAGATTTTTTCCAAACGCTTAATATGGTTTTCCAAACATATCGTGGCCGTAAGTCACGAATAACACGTAACAATCTCGGCTTCCAATGCGTCAATTATTGCCGATTTATGAGCACTATAGAACACTGACTTCACTAAGCTCCATACGAAATAATCGAGAGGTATCAAATCAAACTACCCTTGGATGTTAACTGACAGGTCCATTTCTCGAAATTAACTTATCGTCCAATTTTGATTTCTATGAGTCGATAGCTTCGGTGGACGGATGGCACGTAGCGCCATCCTGTTGAAACCACTGTAACGAAGCGTTCCGCTTTTATCGCCTTCAGTGTGATCCACTTTCTCGGCCGCTACTGTCCAGCACAAACAAACAACACCCATCAATGATCATGCCACCCGAACATGACCACGTCTTTCAATCTCATTGGCCAAGTTGTTTGCAAAAGTGAATTGCATCCACCTTTATAACTCATGTTCAGTTTTTGCAGAAATTTACATAAGGGAGAGATTCAGAGATGTGGTTGACGGAGCTCCTCACCTAGTGTTGTAGTATTAATCCCGTGTACCATGAGTCAGCTCTCCAGACTGGTTATACCACCGAAATTTTCAATCGTCTGTCTAAGACTTGGACAATACATATATATCGGACCTACTGCTGATCACAGCTGATCCGACCGTGCATTTTGGGCTCATCCTCCTCTAGGAGAAGCCATTGCTGATCCTGAACATATTCCTCTAATTGGAGGATCCGATCCGTGCCCCTAGAAGCTTACCGCGCTGCTAATAGCCAAGTATATGCAAGTGCTGCCAAGTGACTACCTTCAGCAGTTGCTGCCAAGCAGACGGCCCTAAAAAGCCTGTCGCTGCCAAACAGACGGCCCTAAAAAGCCTGTTACTGCCAAGCAGACGGGCATAAAAAGCATGTCGCTGCCAAGCAGACGGTCCTCAAAAGCCTGTCGCTACGCCGTAGATAGACCCTAGTAACTACGAATATAAGGCCTACGTAGGTATTTCCGCATTGTTAAGTATCCAAAAATTATTAAGAACAGCTCATATCGAGCCCGTCCTACACCCTAAGTATCCCAGCATTGTTAAGTATCGCAACATTGTTAAAGCTAATCTAACGTATAGTGTAAATAAAGAATCCTAGTATTACCTGTTTTCTAAAGTTTCGGGTGTTTCTTTGGTCAACCCTGGATCCGACGAGCGAAACCTCAGCCTTTGATAAAACAACCTCACACCACATATCGTCCGGATCAATGTCATCCATGTTTTCAAAGAAATATTTGATCATGGTCCAGTAACAATCTTCATTGACCGTAATATGAACTGCGGCTTCATTTTGTATTTTAGTATTTAGTATTTATTATTCCACTTAACATCATTTATAATAGATATTACATTATCTTTGTTCTATAAATGAGAATTTCATACAATAAAAGAAATATATATAAATTTTAGTAAAAGAAAAAACGATTAAAAAAGTGCCTTCAAGATGAAAAGGGAATTCAAAATTATTAATAAGTTTACAAAACAAATGATATAAATTACCAACAAATTAAATACAAAAATTAAAGTTTTCCTATGACTAGTCTGCATATCTAAGAGCTCGAGTTACCTGACAAATGTTGAAATAATCTCTACATCTATAAAAGAGAACGCATTTTTTCTGTTTGTCCGCGAATAGGTAGTAAGTACGTAACGGTACCTTAACAATATATATATCAATCGATTTGTCGTAAGAAGAGGAATAACTTAGGATACACTTTAGGATCCTGAATCCGTTATTGAGCTCTTAAACCCATTTTATATATTTTTTTTAGTGACAAAAATAATTTGTCTATGCCTTACACACATATGACTACGAAATGGCTGAACTGATGATGAAAATGGCTGAATATGACTTAATTCCTCGATTAGTGCATTTCCTACTGAAGAGATTGAGGTATTAATCATTATTCCATGATTCTTATAACAGAAATAATAAGCAAAAATATAATTATTTGAGATTTTAAAATATCACAGATATGCGTGGGTCATTGCAATCAATGGCCCACTAGTGGAGTGCACGCATATTCATGTTCATCAAACAAACTACATCGTATAGAAGGAAGTCCCCAAAACGTGAATGACTGGGATAATCTCGGGAACCAAAAAAAAACAAATATTTGAAACAACAGCTCTTTAAAGTGCCAGGGCCTAGCTTCTCGCAACCACTCATGTTGTGTGCGTTATATTTTTTACACGAATGGAAGGGACCTACAGTTTAATGCCGAATCCGAACGGCGATTTGAGAAGCTTTTTCGAGACAACAATACTCTCGGATGTTTTTTAGACGCTCGCAAGAGGTGAGACCGTGAAAAAACTTTTTGGTATTTTCTGGGATTCGAACTTGGAACCTCATGCGTAGTGATCCGACACACTAACCACTTACGCCACGGCGCCCACTAAAGGGATTTGGATGCAGTTTTCACTGTTATGATCTGCATTTCCCGGGGAAGATTGTATTAAGAATTGCTCGAATTTTCCTTTAATGAAGACTACTGTCAGCAGCCATGCAGCAAAGGTATTTATTTTTTTTTTTTTAGGTTGCGCCGGGGGTGTGTAATCTTCATAGATACTAATAGCCCGAGTGCTACTAGCATGCACGATTCGCAAACCTGAGTAATCGATTTCAGGAATACGTCTACGTACTAAACACACACCCTACACACTTCAACCACTCTCCCCGCGGGACTGCCGTTAGGTATTACTTCGCGGGGCTGATTAGCAATTTATGCTGTACTTTCTGCTTCTCGACGTATTCTTTCTTGAATTCGAAGCTGCATTTGCACGTGCCTAATAAACGCGCAAATTTCCATCCATTTTTCCTCAGATTGTACCATATGATCTATGAGGAATGGGGGACTGGGAAGTTCGTTTCTCCAGTTTTCAAATCGCCTACAGTAGAAGACTGCATGCTCCGTATTTGCCTCCTGGGCTGGACATTCTGGACACAACGGAGAGCTATCGTGTCCAAACCGGTAAAGATATTTGCGGTAACCTCCATGGCCAGACAGGAACTGCGTGAGGTGGTAGGTGCAGTTCCCATGTGCTCGGTTTATCCAAATGTCGATGGTGGGGATTAAATTATAGGTCCATCTGCCTTTAACCGCATTATCCCATCGATCTTGCCACACAGCTCTTGAAGCTGCTTTTTCTTCTTCTATAACCCTTCTTCTTTCGCTAGCCTCTTGATGGCTCGAGCCTCTCCGATTGTAGATTCTCTGCATCTCGTTCGCGAGGATGTCGATAGCAACCATTCCTGCTATGACAAAGGCTGCTTCGTCAGAGATAGTTTTAAAACCACTGATGGTCCTTATAGCGCAGAGTCTGTAGGCTGATGTAAGTTTCCTCCTTGTTTCTTTGGTCGCGAGAGCCCCCGCCCAAACCGGAACCGCATAAAGAAGGACTGAGCTGACAACTCTGGATAGTAGGATCCTCCTAGCGTATCCAGGTCCTCCAATGTTGGGCATTATCATTGAGAGTGCTGCCTGAAGTCGCGACGCTTTTTTGCTCGAATAATCAACATGCTGTTTAAACCGCGTCTATTGTCGAGCATTACTCCAAGGTATTTGATTGCTTCTTTGGATTTGATGATTTGGGTTCCATCCTGTACATTCATATATTCCACAGATTTCCGACTGGTTATTAGAACAGCTTCAGTTTTGTGGTCAGCTAATTCTAAACCGGCGGATTCAGCTAATTCTAAACCGGCGGATCCTAGCCAGCTTTTGATTTGACTGATTGCCACATTTGTAGCTGATTCTACTTCACTGATTTGTTTTGCTACTGTAACAACAGCGATGTCGTCAGCAAATCCAATTATATTCACTTTAGGTGGCAGTGGTAGTCGTAAAACTACGTCGTACATTATGTTCCGTAGTAATGGGCCCAGTACCGATCCTTGCGGGACCCCAGCTGTAACATCGTAGTACTTCATTCCTTCGTCGGTATCATACCACAGTTTCCTGTTGGTAAAGTAGCTCGCCATTATCTCTGCAGAAAGTAAGATGGTGTATCCATCCTAGCAAGGGATCTTCTTATAGTGGGCCAGTCTGCCGAATTAAACAGACTGGCCCAGGCAGAGGCTATCGCTGCAATAGCGTGTGTATGTGAGTATATGGGCGCGCTGTTTTGAATTTTAGTGTGTGATCTCTTCTGGAGTAAAAATTGCCAATGCCAAATCTAAGACATTTTCAAACCTTCATGCTATTAAGAGATTTGGCAATATACGCGACCATATGTACACATAATACATACGTACATACAGACATAGAAACATTGTAATATTTCTCCATTTTATTAAATGAGATTTTGTTGATCGTTGTTTATTTGTCCACATTTTAGAATGTTTTGATAGATTTAAAATAAACCCTTAACAGAGTGGGGTAGGTAGTATATTGCAAATTGAATACTCATACTTTAAGTCTACTTTCCTACCTTTTAGAAGGTGTGTTTCGAGAAATACTTCAGGTAATTAAATCGCTAGAAGTTGGCGAATCTACCGGTTTGGATGAAATCCGGCCAGAAATGCTAAAGGCTTTTGGTAAAGAGTGAGTGCAATGACTCTCACGTGTCATTAAAGTGGCATAGGAATGCGGTGAAACACCTGGTGATTGGCAAATGGGAGTGATTGTCCCTCTTTGTAAATAAGGGGGCAAAAGATTGCGCCAACTACACGGGTATATTTATTTTAAGTATCCCTGGAAAAGTCTTTGCTAAGGTGTTAGAGACACGTGCCAAAGCTTTGGTTGAGGATAGTTTAGGGGATAAACAATGCATTTTTTGTCCCGGTAGAAGCAGGGCCGACCAGTTATAGACTCTCAGAATGATTCTTGAAAAGGCCTGGGAGCATGCTGAACCTGTATACACCTGTTTTGTTTATTTGGCGAAATCATGTGTTAGACTATGATAAGGGTGATTCGGTATATACATACATATATACAAATTATAGAAGCTGTGGTCGGGTAAATGGCGGTAAATCAATACCCTTCACTGTGGGGGTTGGGCAGGGTGCCAAGGGTGCCTTTTGTCACCTTGCCTCTTCATTGTATATATGGGCTGGATGCTGCAGTGCATCTGTGGCAGAGAATGTTGCAAAGTGGGGGACTTAAGGATTAGTCATCCTCTCTTTGGGGATGATTTGGTGATCCTTGATCGTTTGTCGGAAGTACTGATTGTTTCCATAACGCCTATTCAGTACACTCTGCATGTTTGTAGAGTCTCAATGAAGCAGGTGGATACGTTTAAGTATCTCGGGATCTTATTCACGAGTGATGGAAAAAGCAATGTCGTTCTGTAGAAATGGTCAAACTGGATCAATTTTGAGAGAGTGTGGTCAATCTGTTATAAGGAAGGCCAAACTTACCTATTGTGTTCAGACCTAATTATCGGTTTTTGACTTGGTATATGTTCCAACTCTCACCTACAGTTGTGGATACAAGCTGCTGAAAGAGGTTCCTTCGCGGTGATGCGTAACACCAGAGTACGCGAGGCACCCAATGTAGAGAAGCTACTTTTTCGAACGGAAGGATTTATGCTTTGACCGTTTCGTCGCGTAGAGCGTGTCCCCAGCTGGTTTCCAAGACGTGTCATGATTTCCGCATCATCAAGTTAGCGACCCCTCGGTAGGCCTATAAATAGATGGTTGGCTCAAGTCCAACATCTCTCTGGAGCCGTCTAGCGATGTCGGTACGATGTCGGTGCGATGTCGGTTGGTTGGTTGGTTGGTTGCTGGTTGGTTGTTGGTTGGTTGGTTGTTGGTTGGTTGGTTGTTGGTTGGATGTTGGTTGGATGTCGGTACGATGTCGGTACGATTGGTTGTTGGTTGGTTGGTTGTTGGTTGGATGTTGGTTGGATGTCGGTACGATGTCGGTACGATGTCGGTACGATGTCGGTGCGATGTCGGTGCGATGTCGGTACGATGTCGGTGCGATGTCGGTGCGATGTCGGTACGATGTCGGTGCAATGTCGGTACGATGTCGGTGCGATGTCGGTGCGATGTCGGTGCGATGTCGGTACGATGTCGGTACGATGTCGGTGCGATGTCGGTTCGATGTCGGTGCGATGTCGGTGCGATGTCGGTACGATGTCGGTACGATGTCGGTACGATGTCGGTGCGATGTCGGTACGATGTCGATACGATGTCGGTGCGATGTCGGTACGATGTCGGTGCAATGTCGGTTGGTTGGTTGGTTGGTTGCTGGTTGGTTGTTTTTTGGTTGGTTGTTGGTTGTGCGATGTCGGTACGATGTCGGTGCGATGTCGGTGCAATGTCGGTACGATTTCGGTGCGATGTCGGTACGATGTCGGTACGATGTCGGTGCGATGTCGGTACGATGTCGGTGCAATGTCGGTACGATGTCGGTGCGATGTCGGTGCGATGTCGGTACGATGTCGGTACGATGTCGGTACGATGTAGGTACGATGTCGGTGCGATGTCGGTGCGATGTCGGTACGATGTCGGTGCGATTTCGGTGCGATGTCGGTGCGATGTCGGTACGATGTCGGTGCGATTTCGGTGCGATGTCGGTACGATGTCGGTACGATGTCGGTGCGATGTCGGTACGATGTCGGTGCAATGTCGGTACGATGTCGGTGCGATGTCGGTGCGATGTCGGTACGATGTCGGTACGATGTCGGTACGATGTAGGTACGATGTCGGTGCGATGTCGGTGCGATGTCGGTACGATGTCGGTACGATGTCGGTACGATGTCGGTACGATGTCGGTACGATGTAGGTACGATGTCGGTGCGATGTCGGTGCGATGTCGGTACGATGTCGGTGCGATGTCGGTACGATGTCGGTACGATGTCGGTACGATGTCGGTTCGATGTCGGTGCGATGTCGGTGCGATGTTGGTTGGACGTTGGTTGGATGTCGGTTCGATGTTGGTTGGATGTCGGTTCGATGTCGGTTGGATGTTGGTTGGATGTCGGTTCGATGTTGGTTGGATGTTGGTTGGATGTTGGTTGGTTGGTTGGTTGTTGGTTAACTGTTGGTTGGATGTTGGTTGGATGTTGGTTGGATGTCGATTGGATGTTTATTGGATGTCGGTTCGATGTTGGTTGGATGTTGGTTGGTTGTTGGTTGGTTGTTGGTTGGTTGTTGGTTGGATGCTGGTTGGTTGTTGGTCGGTTGTTGGTTGGTTGTTGGTTGGTTGTTGGTTGGTTGTTGGTTGGTTGTTGGTTTTTTGTTGGTTGGTTGTTGGTTGTTGGTTGGTTGGTGGTTGGTTGATTGATTGTTGGTTGGTTGTTGGTTGGTTGTTGGTTGGTTGTTGGTTGGTTGTTGGTTGGTTGTTGGTTGTTGGTTGGTTGGTGGTTGGTTGATTGGTTGTTGGTTGGATGTTGGTTCGTTGTTGGTTGGTTGTTGGTTAGATGTCGGTTGGATGTTGGTTGGACGTTGGTTGGATGTCGGTTCGATGTTGGTTTTATGTCGGTTCGATGTTGGTTGGATGTTGGTTGGTTGTCGGTTCGATGTTGGTTGGATGTTGGTTGGATGTTGGTTGAATGTCGGTTCGATGATGGTTGGATGTCGGTTCGATGTCGGTTTGATGTTGGTTGGCTGGTTGGTTGGTTGTTGGTTGGATGTCGGTTGGATGTTGGTTGGATGTTGGTTGGATGTTGGTTGAATGTCGGTTCGATGATGGTTCAATGTCGGTTCGATGTCGGTTCGATGTTGGTTGGATGTTGGTTGGTTGGTTGGTTGTTGGTTAACTGTTGGTTGGATGTTGGTTGGATGTCGATTGGATGTTTATTGGATGTCGGTTCGATGTTGGTTGGATATTGGTTGGTTGTTGGTTGGTTGTTGGTTGGTTGTTGGTTGGATGTTGGTTAGATGTCGGTTGGATGTTGGTTGGACGTTGGTTGGATGTCGGTTCGATGTTTTTTGGATGTCGGTTCGATGTCGGTTCGATGTTGGTTGGATGTTGGTTGGATGTTGGTTTTATGTCGGTTCGATGTTGTTTGGATGTTGGTTGGCTGTTGGTTGGATGTTGGTTGGATGTTGGTTCGATGTTGGTTGGATGTTGGTTGGATGTTGGTTTTATGTCGGTTCGATGTTGTTTGGATGTTGGTTGGATGTTGGTTGGATGTTGGTTGGATGTTGGTTGAATGTCGGTTCGATGATGGTTCAATGTCGGTTCGATGTCGGTTCGATGTTGGTTGGATGTTGGTTGGTTGGTTGGTTGTTGGTTAACTGTTGGTTGGATGTTGGTTGGATGTTGGTTGGATGTCGATTGGATGTTTATTGGATGTCGGTTCGATGTTGGTTGGATATTGGTTGGTTGTTGGTTGGTTGTTGGTTGGTTGTTGGTTGGATGTTGGTTAGATGTCGGTTGGATGTTGGTTGGACGTTGGTTGGATGTCGGTTCGATGTTTTTTGGATGTCGGTTCGATGTTGGTTGGATGTTGGTTTTATGTCGGTTCGATGTTGGTTGGATGTTGGTTGGATGTTGGTTTTATGTCGGTTCGATGTTGTTTGGATGTTGGTTGGATGTTGGTTGGATGTTGGTTGGATGTCGGTTCGATGTTGGTTGGATGTTGGTTGGATGTTGGTTGGTTGGTTGGTTGTTGGTTGGTTGTTGGTTATTTGTTGGTTGTTGGTTGGTTGTTGGTTGGTTGTTGGTTGGTTGGTGGTTGGTTGATTGGTTGTTGGTGAATTGTTGGTTGGTTGTTGGTTGGTTGGTTGTTGGTTGATTGGTTGTTGGTTGGATGTTGGTTCGTTGTTGGTTGGTTGTTGGTTAGATGTCGGTTGGATGTTGGTTGGACGTTGGTTGGATGTCGGTTCGATGTTTTTTGGATGTCGGTTCGATGTCGGTTCGATGTTGGTTCGATGTTGGTTCGATGTTGGTTGGATGTTGGTTGGTTGTTGGTTGGTTGTTGGTTGGATGTTGGTTGGTTGTTGGTTGGTTGTTGGTTGGTTGTTGGTTGGTTGTTGGTTGGTTGTTGGTTGGTTGTTGGTTATTTGTTGGTTGTTGGTGTTCGATGTTGGTTGGCTGGTTGGTTGGTTGTTGGTTGGATGTCGGTTGGATGTTGGTTGAATGTCGGTTCGATGATGGTTCAATGTCGGTGCGATGTCGGTTCGATGTCGGTGCGATGTCGGTGCGATGTCGGTGCGATGTCGGTACGATGTCGGTGCGATGTCGGTACGATGTCGGTGCAATGTCGGTACGATGTCGGTGCGATGTCGGTACGATGTCGGTACGATGTCGGTACGATGTCGGTGCGATGTCGGTACGATGTCGGTGCAATGTCGGTACGATGTCGGTGCGATGTCGGTACGATGTCGGTGCGATGTCGGTGCAATGTCGGTACGATGTCGGTACGATGTCGGTGCGATGTCGGTACGATGTCGGTGCGATGTCGGTACGATGTCGGTGCGATGTTGATTGGATGTTGGTTGGATGTTGGTTGAATGTCGGTTCGATGATGGTTCAATGTCGGTTGGTTGGTTGGTTGGTTGTTGGTTGGATGTCGGTTCGATGTTGGTTGGATGTTGGTTGGATGTTGGTTGGATGTTCGTTGAATGTCGGTTCGATGATGGTTCAATGTCAGTTCGATGTCGGTTCGATGATGGTTGGATGTCGGTTCGATGTCGGTTCGATTTTGGTTGGCTGGTTGGTTGGTTGTTGGTTGGATGTCGGTTGGATGTTGGTTGGATGTTGGTTGGATGTTCGTTGAATGTCGGTTCGATGATGGTTCAATGTCAGTTCGATGTTGGTTGGATGTTGGTTGGATGTCGGTTCGATGTTGGTTGGATGTTGGTTGAATGTCGGTTCGATGATGGTTGGATGTCGGTTCGATGTCGGTTCGATGTTGGTTGGCTGGTTGGTTGGTTGTTGGTTGGATGTCGGTTGGATGTCGGTTGGATGTTGGTTGGATGTCGATTGGATGTTTATTGGATGTCGGTTCGATGTTGGTTGGATGTTGGTTGGTTGTTGGATGGTTGTTGGTTGGTTGTTGGTTGGATGCTGGTTGGTTGTTGGTTGGTTGGTTGTTGGTTGGTTGTTGGTTTTTTGTTGGTTGGTTGTTGGTTTTTTGTTGGTTGGTTGTTGGTTGTTGGTTGGTTGGTGGTTGGTTGATTGATTGTTGGTTGGTTGTTGGTTGGTTGTTGGTTGGTTGGTTGTTGGTTGATTGGTTGTTGGTTGGATGTTGGTTCGTTGTTGGTTGGTTGTTGGTTAGATGTCGGTTCGATGTTGGTTGGATGTTGGTTGGATGTTGGTTGGATGTTCGTTGAATGTCGGTTCGATGATGGTTCAATGTCAGTTCGATGTCGGTTCGATGATGGTTGGATGTCGGTTCGATGTCGGTTCGATTTTGGTTGGCTGGTTGGTTGGTTGTTGGTTGGATGTCGGTTGGATGTTGGTTGGATGTTGGTTGGATGTTCGTTGAATGTCGGTTCGATGATGGTTCAATGTCAGTTCGATGTTGGTTGGATGTTGGTTGGATGTCGGTTCGATGTTGGTTGGATGTTGGTTGAATGTCGGTTCGATGATGGTTGGATGTCGGTTCGATGTCGGTTCGATGTTGGTTGGCTGGTTGGTTGGTTGTTGGTTGGATGTCGGTTGGATGTCGGTTGGATGTTGGTTGGATGTCGATTGGATGTTTATTGGATGTCGGTTCGATGTTGGTTGGATGTTGGTTGGATGTTGGTTGGATGTCGATTGGATGTTTATTGGAAGTCGGTTCGATGTTGGTTGGATGTTGGTTGGATGTTGGTTGGTTGTTGGTTGGTTGTTGGTTGGTTGTTGGTTGGTTGTTGGTTGTTGGTTGGTTGGTGGTTGGTTGATTGATTGTTGGTTGGTTGTTGGTTGGTTGTTGGTTGGTTGGTTGTTGGTTGATTGGTTGTTGGTTGGATGTTGGTTCGTT
Organism: Brachypalpus laphriformis; assembly: GCA_945910035.1. Lineage (NCBI taxonomy): Eukaryota > Metazoa > Arthropoda > Insecta > Diptera > Syrphidae > Brachypalpus > Brachypalpus laphriformis. The sequence goes on from OX246754.1 coordinate 255,747,171, forward strand.
GTTGGTTGGTTGTTGGTTAGATGTCGGTTGGATGTTGGTTGGACGTTGGTTGGATGTCGGTTCGATGTTGGTTGGATGTCGGTTCGATGTCGGTTCGATGTTGGTTGGATGTTGGTTGGATGTCGGTTCGATGTTGGTTGGATGTTGGTTGGATGTTGGTTGGTTGGTTGGTTGTTGGTTAACTGTTGGTTGGATGTTGGTTGGATGTTGGTTGGATGTCGATTGGATGTTTATTGGATGTCGGTTCGATGTTGGTTGGATGTTGGTTGGTTGTTGGTTGGTTGTTGGTTGGTTGTTGGTTGGATGTTGGTTGGATGTCGGTTGGATGTTGGTTGGATGTCTGTTCGATGTTGGTTGGATGTTGGTTGGTTGTTGGTTGGTTGTTGTTTGTTTGATGGTTGGATGTTGGTTGGTTGGATGTTGGTTGGATGTTGGTTGGTTGTTGCTTGGTTGTTGGCTGGTTTTTGGTTGGTTGGTTGGTTGTTGGTTGGTTGTTGGTTGGTTGGTTGTTGGTTGATTGGTTGTTGGTTGGTTGGTTGTTGGTTGGTTGTTGGTTGGTTGGATGTTGGTTGTTGGTTGGATGTTGGTTGGTTGTTGGTTGGGTATTGGTTGGTTGTTGGTTGTTGGTTGGGTATTGGTTGGTTGTTGGTTGTTGGTTGGTTGGTTGGTTGGTTGGTTGGTTGTTTGGTTGGTTGGTTGGTTGCTTGGTTGGTTGGTTGGTTGGTTGGTAGTGCTTCAAAAAGAGCTCAATTAGCGCTATTGCGCCATTTGGATATCACAAAACTCGTGTTGTTGGTTGGTTGGTTGTTGGTTGGTTGGTTGTTGGTTGGATGTTGGTTGGATGTTGGTTGGATGTCGATTGGATGTTTATTGGAAGTCGGTTCGATGTTGGTTGGATGTTGGTTGGATGTTGGTTGGTTGTTGGTTGGTTGTTGGTTGGTTGTTGGTTGGTTGTTGGTTGGTTGTTGGTTGGTTGTTGGTTGGTTGTTGGTTGGTTGTTGGTTATTTGTTGGTTGTTGGTTGGTTGTTGGTTGTTGGTTGGTTGTTGGTTGGTTGGTGGTTGGTTGATTGGTTGTTGGTTGGTTGTTGGTTGGTTGTTGGTTGGTTGGTTGTTGGTTGATTGGTTGTTGGTTGGATGTTGGTTGGTTGTTGGTTCGTTGTTGGTTAGATGTCGGTTCGATGTTGGTTGGATGTTGGTTGGACGTTGGTTGGATGTCGGTTCGATGTTGGTTGGATGTCGGTTCGATGTTGGTTGGATGTTGGTTGGATGTCGGTTCGATGTCGGTTGGTTGTTGGTTGGATGTTATTTGGAAGTCGGTTGGATGTTGGTTGGATGTTTGTTCGATGTTGGTTGGATGTTGGTTGGTTGTTTTTTGGTTGTTGGTTAGTTGTTGGTTGGATGTTGGTTGGTTGCTGGTTGGTTGTTGGTTGGTTGTTGGTTGGTTGTTGGTTGGTTGTTGGTTGGTTGTTGGTTGGTTGTTGGTTGGTTGTTGGTTGGTTGTTGGTTATTTGTTGGTTGGAAGTTGGTTGGATGTCGGTTGGTTGTTGGTTGGATGTTGGTTGGATGTCGATTGGATGTTGGTTGGATGTCGGATCGATGTTGGTTGGATGTTGGTTGGTTGTTGGTTGGTTGTTGGTTGGGTGTCGGTTGGTTGTTGGTTGGTTGTTGGTTGGTTGTCGGTTGGTTGGTTGGTTGGTTGTTGGTTGGTTGTTGGTTGGTTGTTGGTTGGTTGTTGGTTGGTTGTTGGTTGGTTGTTGGTTGTTTGTTGGTTGTTGGTTGGTTGTTGGTTGGTTGTTTTTTGGTTGGATGTTGGTTGTTGGTTGTTGGTTGGTTGTTTGGTTGGTTGTTGGTTGGTTGTTGGTTGGTTGTTGGTTTGTTGGTGGCTGGTTGATTGGTTGTTGGTTGGTTGTTGGTTGATTGTTGGTTGGTTGGTTGTTGGTTGATTGGTTGTTGGTTGGTTGGATGTTGGTTGGATGTTGGTTGGTTGTTGGTCGGTTGTTGGTTGGTTGTTGGTTGGATGTTGGTTGGATGTTGGTTGGTTGTTGGTTGGTTGTTGGTTCAATGTCGATTCGATGTTGGTTGGATGTTGATTGGATGTTGGTTGGATGTCGGTTCGATGTTGGTTGGATGTTGGTTCGATGTCGGTTCGATGTTGGTTGGATGTTGGTTGGATGTCGGTTCGATGTTGGTTGGATGTTGGTTGGATGTTGGTTGGATGTCGGTTCGATTTTGGTTGGATGTTGGTTGGTTGTTGGTTGGGTGGTTGGTTGGTTGTTGGTTGGCTGTTGGTTGGATGTTGGTTGGATGTCGGTTGGTTGTTGGTTGGATGTTGGTTGGATGTCGGTTGGATGTTGGTTGGATGTCTGTTCGATGTTGGTTGGATGTTGGTTGGTTGTTGGTTGGTTGTTGTTTGTTTGATGGTTGGATGTTGGTTGGTTGGATGTTGGTTGGATGTTGGTTGGTTGTTGCTTGGTTGTTGGCTGGTTTTTGGTTGGTTGGTTGGTTGTTGGTTGGTTGTTGGTTGGTTGGTTGTTGGTTGATTGGTTGTTGGTTGGTTGGTTGTTGGTTGGTTGTTGGTTGGTTGGATGTTGGTTGTTAGTTGGATGTTGGTTGGTTGTTGGTTGGGTATTGGTTGGTTGTTGGTTGTTGGTTGGGTATTGGTTGGTTGTTGGTTGTTGGTTGGTTGGTTGGTTGGTTGGTTGGTTGTTTGGTTGGTTGGTTGGTTGCTTGGTTGGTTGGTTGGTTGGTTGGTTGGTAGTGCTTCAAAAAGAGCTCAATTAGCGCTATTGCGCCATTTGGATATCACAAAACTCGTGCACACCTGGTTGAATGATGGAGAATTCGGTTCAAGAAGATGGATATGCTAGACCCAGCCTGTCGAGTTTAGGTAAAGGATGAGAGCTCCAATCCTTTTGTCAGATATATCTCCCAGGTCGTCGTAGAAGGATTTACCTAGGGTACGCTGTCTGGTTCTCGCTAGGACTGGGCATCTGTAAAGAAAATGAAAATAGATTCTCTCTCATTAGAATTTCTGCAGAAGGTATTATGGGGGATGCCAAGCTTGACTGCACAGTCTCCTATCGGCCAATGACCTGTAATGATGGCTACGATTCTGGTAATATCTGGTCTTGATCTGCTAAGCAACTCATTTGATTTAAGTTTGTTATAGATGGGTCGTGTCTTTCTTGATATAACGCAGCTAGAAAGTTATTTCCGCCCATGGTTAGCTAGCTTTAAGAAGTGGTTGAGAATGTTAACTTTAACGACTCCCAGAGAGTCGCTAAGGGCTAACCCTTGCCTGGCCAGATCATCCGCTCTCTCATTTCCCTCGAAGTTATTGTGTCCAGGGACCCTGATGAGTGCGAATTTCAATTGAGCGCCGAGTTTGTTTAGCTTTTGCTGGCATTGGTCTACCAGTTTTGAAGATGTGATAGCTGAATCAATAGCTTTGATAGTAGCTTGGCTATCACTGAAGATAGCAAAACTGCAGTTGAGAGTTGGGAGGGCATTCAGTATGCGGCAAGCCTCACCAATCACGAGAAGCTTTGCTTGAAAGACGCTGCCGAAATTCGATAAACGGAAAGACTTCGAGACATTAGCTAGTCTCTACATCTATAGAAGAGAACGCATTTTTTCTGTTTGTCCGCGAATAGGGAGTAAGTACGTAACGGTACCTCAACAATATATGTATCAATCGATTTGTCGTAAGAAGAGGAATAACTTAGGATACATTTTAGTATCCTGAATACGTTATTGGGCTCTTAAACCCATTTTAAATGTTTTTTTTACTGGCAAAAATATTTTTTCTATGCTTTACACACAGATGACTACGAAATGGCTGAACTGATTTGAATATGACTTACTGTCTCGATTAGCGCATTTCCTACTGAAGAGATTGAGGTATAAATCATTATTCTATGATTCTTATAACAGAAATAATAAGCAAAAATATAATTATTTGAGATACAAAAATATCACAGATATGCGTAATTCATTGCAATCAATGCCCCACCAGCGGAATGCAAGCATATTCATGTTCATCAAACAAACTACATCGTATAAAAGGAAGTCCCCAAAACGTGAATGACTGGGATAATCTCGGGAACCACTGAAGGGATTTGGATGCAGTTTTCACTGTTATGATCTGCATTTCCCGGGGAAGAGTGTATTAAAAATTGCTCTAATTTTCCTTTAATGAAGACTACTGCCAGCAGCCATACAGCAGAGGCTATCGCTGCAATAGTGTGTATGTGAGTATATGGGCGCGCTGTTTTGAACTTTAGTGTGTGATCTCTTCTGGAGTAAAAATTGCCAATGCCAAATCTAAGACATTTCCAAACCTTCATGCTATTAAGAGATTTGGCAATATACGCGACCATATGTACACATAATACATACGTGCATACAGACATAGAAACATTGTAATATTTCTCCATTTTATTAAATGAGATTTTGTTGATCGTTGTTTATTTGTCCACATTTTAGAATGTTTTGATAGATTTAAAATAAACCCTTAACAGAGTGGGGTAGGTAGTATATTGCAAATTGAATACTCATACTTTAAGTCTATTTTCCTACCTTTTAGAAGGTGTGTTTCGAGAAATACTTCAGGTAATTAAATCGCTAGAAGTTGGCGAATCTACCGGTTTGGATGAAATCCGGCCAGAAATGCTAAAGGCTTTTGGTAAAGAGTGAGTGCAATGACTCTCACGTGTCATTAAAGTGGCATAGGAATGCGGTGAAACACCTGGTGATTGGCAAATGGGAGTGATTGTCCCTCTTTGTAAACAAGGGGGCAAAAGATTGCGCCAACTACACGGGTATATTTATTTTAAGTATCCCTGGAAAAGTCTTTGCTAAGGTGTTAGAGACACGTGCCAAAGCTTTGGTTGAGGATAGTTTAGGGGATAAACAATGCATTTTTTGTCCCGGTAGAAGCAGGGCCGACCAGTTATAGACTCTCAGAATGATTCTTGAAAAGGCCTGGGAGCATGCTGAACCTGTATACACCTGTTTTGTTTATTTGGCGAAATCATGTGTTAGACTATGATAAGGGTGATTCGGTATATACATACATATATACAAATTATAGAAGCTGTGGTCGGGTAAATGGCGGTAAATCAATACCCTTCACTGTGGGGGTTGGGCAGGGTGCCAAGGGTGCCTTTTGTCACCTTGCCTCTTCATTGTATATATGGGCTGGATGCTGCAGTGCATCTGTGGCAGAGAATGTTGCAAAGTGGGGGACTTAAGGATTAGTCATCCTCTCTTTGGGGATGATTTGGTGATCCTTGATCGTTTGTCGGAAGTATTGATTGTTTCCATAACGCCTATTCAGTACACTCTGCATGTTTGTAGAGTCTCAATGAAGCAGGTGGATACGTTTAAGTATCTCGGGATCTTATTCACGAGTGATGGAAAAAGCAATGTCGTTCTGTAGAAATGGTCAAACTGGATCAATTTTGAGAGAGTGTGGTCAATCTGTTATAAGGAAGGCCAAACTTACCTATTGTGTTCAGACCTAATTATCGGTTTTTAACTTGGTATATGTTCCAACTCTCACCTACAGTTGTGGATACAAGCTGCTGAAAGAGGTTCCTTCGCGGTGATGCGTAACACCAGAGTACGCGAGGCACCCAATGTAGAGAAGCTACTTTTTCGAACGGAAGGATTTATGCTTTGACGGTTTCGTCGCGTAGAGCGTGTCCCCAGCTGGTTTCCAAGACGTGTCATGATTGCGCACCATCAAGTTAGCGACCCCTCGGTAGGCCTACAAATAGATGGTTGGATCAAGTCCGACATCTCTCTTGGAGCCATCTAGGGATTTCTCCAGATGAGTTGGAGTCGACGGCGGAGGTTCAAAAATGATGGAGAGTGCACCTAATTATTCTGAACTAGTGAACTATTTTAATGACAAAACGGAGAGTGCTCTAAAGAAGTGTACTTGAAATCGCACATTTAAAGACCCAGCGAAGCGGGTACAACCAGCTAGTATAGCAATAAAATGTTTCCTGTCGTAAAGCCGTTTAATTCTGAGAGGGAGTGAATTCCACAGGCGGATGGCATTGACAAAAAACTGGCGTTCAGAAACTAGGTATGAAACACGCGGAGGGATCAAACTTAGAGATCGATTTGATTGCGAGAAGTTAATTTTTTCAAATAAATATGTTGGCTGTTTGCTGATTATAATCTTATGTAGAAACTTAAGTGTACAAAAGTCAATATATATGTCTAATGTACACCCAAGAATATTTTTGGTATATGAAGAGACATGGTCATAGCGTCTCAAACCGAAAACATATCGCGTAAGGTTATTAAATGCAACATTCAATTTTTGTCTGGTTTTAGCACTGTAACAGCGAAAAATCTCACAGCCATAGGTAATGGTAGGGATAAGTAGAGATCGTACTAGCATTAACTTAGTATTGACAGGTGTAAAATGCTGTGACATAGAAAGATTTCTAAGAGAACTGTATATCCTACCAATGACCGCAGAAATATGGGTATCCCAATCCAAGGTACAGTTGAACCACAAACCTAAGTTCTTAGCCTTCTCTACAAATTCAATAGGTGAATTCCCATAGTATATAGTGGGAAAACTATTAGAATTTAACTTGGTTCTATTTATGATCAAGCATTTGGATTTACCAGGGTTAACCATCAAGGAGTTCTCTTCAGACCAGCTTCGAATATTTTGGAGATCCTCGTTGAGCTTATAAGCCGCATCTTCAACTAGTCCGAGCTTGCAACTAAGATATAATTGTACGTCATCAGCATACATATGTATATGTGAGTTATTAATGATTTCCGGAAGATCATTAATAAATATGGTGAAGAGCAAAGGGCCGAGGATAGATCCTTGGGGCACACCCGCAGTTGTTTCGATTAAGTCAGACGCTACATCGTTAACTACAACTGCTTGTTTTCGGCCATCGAGATACGTAGAAATAAGTTTAGAAGCAGCGGGTGAGAAGAAATACATCATATTAAGTTTCGAGATGAGTCGACTGTGGTTAACCGTGTCAAAGGCCTTAGAAAAGTCTAAAAGCGTTAGAAAAGTAACCATTTCATTATCCAAAGCAATTCGCAGATCATCTGTTACTTTAAGAAGGGCAGTTATACAACTGTGACTTCGTCTGAATCCAGATTGGTTTGAACAAAGTAACTCTTTGCGTTTAAAGAAAGCAGACATTTGACTGTGAATCAATTTTTCCAAAACCTTTGATAAGAAAGGAAGGATAGCAGTGGGTCTGTACTCATCTGGAGAATGAGCTGAAGCTTTCTTCTTCAGGATTGGGACAATTTTTGATATCTTCCATACACTGGGAAAAGTGGAGGTTGTTAAAATATTACTAAACACGTAGGTTATTATCGGGAGAAGGTACGGTAGTATTATTTTTATAAAAATAGAATGAATTCCATCAATACCAACAGCCTTGGATTTTATATCAAGAATGGCTCTAACCGCATCAGCTTGCTCGACACTCTGGAATTCAAAGGAGTCATTACTAGAATGTACGATTCTGGACGGTTGAGTGTACCGATGAGATGATGTTTGTACTCTTACAAATTCTTGGTTGAGCTGATTAGGATCAATACCATCCATTTCGTTGTTTATTTGCCGCCCAATACCTACCGCGCGCAAATTTTTCCACAGTGTTTTCGAGGACAACTTAGCATTTAAGTGATTAGCATAGAAACGCACCTTACTTATTTACTTAGATGGCGCTACAGTCCGGGGTGGACCTGGGCCTCAACCAACAAACCTCTCCAGCCAGCACGGTTACGAGCCAGCTGCCTCCAGTTGCGCACGCCAAGTTGGTTGAGGTCCCTCTCCACTTGTTTGCGCCACCTACCGCGAGGTCGTCCTCTACTGCGCCGTCCGTCCGGGTTGGATTCGAAGACTTTCTTAGCGGGAAGGTTGGGCTCCATCCGCTCTAAATGACCCAGCCATCTTAGTCGCTGTATGTGAACTCTTCTGGCTAAGTCGATGTCCTTGTACAGGCCGTATAGTTCGGCATTGTACCTTCTCCTCCACTCACCGTCTATGCAGACGGGACCAAAGATCGCTCGAAGAACTTTTCTCTCGAAATAACCAAGGGCATCCTCATCCGGTTTTTTCAAAGCCCATGCCTCTGCGCCATACAGCAGGACTGGGATGATTAATGTCTTATAAAAAGTTACCTTAGTAGTTCGAGATAGGGCTTTGCTACTCAATTGCCGTTTTAGCCCATAGAAACAACGATTGGCAAGAGTAATTCTCCGTGTGATCTCTCCACTCATGTCATTTGCGGAGCTGACCATAGAGCCTAGGTAGACAAAATCCTTTACTACCTCAAAATTGTATCTGTCTATTGTGGCGTTCTGCCCAAGACGCCGATGTTGGGTGTCCTTTTTTGTAGACAGCATATATTTTGATTTGCTTTCATTGACCGCTAGACCCATCTTTGCTGCCTCGATCTCAATACTCGTAAATGCCCCATTGACGGCCCGCTGAATTCTTCCGATTATGTCAATGTCATCGGCATAAGCGAGTAGTTGTACAGACTTGAAGAAGATTGTACCTCCGGGGTTGGCTTGTGAGTTTCGTACAATTCTCTCAAGTATTATGTTAAAGAGATCGCATGATAGCGCGTCGCCTTGTCTAAGACCTTTCCTGACATCGAACGGTTCGGTGATGTTCTTACCGACTTTGATGGAGCAGCGAGAGTTCTCCATCGTCATTCTGCACAAACGGACGAGCTTGCAAGTGATGCCAAGACTAGACATGGCTCTGTATAACTCGTCTCTATACACGCTATCATAGGCAACTTTGAAATCGATGAAAAGGTATCGATTTTATATTCATGGGTTTTTTCCAAGATCTGCCGTAGTGTGAATATTTGGTCAATGGTGGACTTTCCAGGCCTGAAACCGCACTGATAAGGACCTATCAGGTTGTTGACGATCGGTTTTAGGCGTTCACATAGTACGGCAGACAGGATCTTATATGCGATATTTAGGAGACTTATACCTCTGTAGTTGGCGCAGTTCAGAGGGTCTCCTTTCTTCAGGATCGGGCAAACGATGCTGAGGTTCCATTCATCGGGCATACTTTCGTCCGACCAGATTTTACAGATGAGCTGGTGCATGCTCCTTACCAACTCATCTCCTCCTGCCTTGAAGAGTTCAGCGGCAAGGCCGTCGGCTCCAGCAGCTTTGTTGGATTTGAGTTTAGATATCGCTATCCTCACTTCATTATGATCGGGTTGACGGGAATTTTGACTGCCATCGTCACTGTTGAATGGCTCATTCTGTCTGACAGCGGAATATTGATCATCATCGCCGTTTAACAGTCTGCAGAAGTGTTCCTTCCATATCCTCAGCACCGACTGCGATTCTACTACTATGTTGCCATTTTCGTCCCTGCAGGCTTCTGTTCTGGCTTTGAAACCCTGGCATGTTCTTTTTACCCTTTGGTAAAATTTTCGAACATTATTCCTGCAATAAAGTCTCTCAATCTCCTCGATCGAGCGCTTCTCATGCTCTTTTTTCTTCTTTCTGAGAAGTCGATGTTCCTCTTTTCTCCTGCGCACGTAGAGCTCGTAAGCAGCTCTAGTCCTTCTATGCAGCGCCGCTTTGTACGCCTCTTGTTTTGCTGCATGTGCTTGCCGGCATTCCTCATCAAACCAGGGGTTTCGTTGTGGTGGGCGAGAGAAACCCAGTACATCAGAGACGGCATCTCTGATGGCTTTTTGGCAACGCTGCCACTGGTCTTCCGCATTTGCTGCTGGCGGCATAGGACTAAGATTGAGATTAGAAGAAACACGATCGGCAAAGGTTCTGGCGGTCTCTTGCGATTGTAGCTTTTCGACGTCAAATTTCCTCACAGCATTTCGTTGATTTCGCTCCGTTGTGGATATCCGCATCCGTACCTTGGCTACAACTAGGTAGTGATCCGAGTCCACGTTGGCTCCTCGGAAAGTCCGGACACCCAGAATACTGGAAGAGTGCCTTGCGTCGATCGCAATGTGATCGATTTGGTTGACGATTTTTCGATCAAAGGAGAGCCATGTTCCTTTGTGAATATCGAGACGTGGGAACCGCGTACTAGCTACAACAAAGTTTCGCCCCGCCGCAAAGTCGATTAGCCTGAGTCCGTTGCCGGAAGTGTTGTCGTGCAGGCTGTGCTTTCCGACCACGCTCCTAAAGACTTCCTCTCTTCCTAGCTTTGCGTTAAAGTCGCCTAGGATAATTTTAACGTCGTGGCTAGGGGATTGCTCATACGTCTTGTCCAAGAGCTGGTAGAGGTCATCCTTTGTAGTGTCGTCCTTCTCCGCGTGAGGGGCGTGAACGCATATTAGGCTAATGTTGGCAAATTTAGCCTTGATACGGATAGTCATGAGGCGCTCGTTCACATGCCGGAAACTCAAGACTTCTTGCCTAAGTCTGTCTCCAATGACAAATCCGCACCCGAATAAACGCTGTCCTTTTTGTCTGTAGCAATCGCCGTACTAGATGTCGCAGTTTTTCATACTCCTTTTGCCCGGCCCATCCCATCGCACTTCTTGGATGGCGGTAATGTCTGCTTTGAGACACTCTAGGGCCTCCGCAAGTTGTTCGGCTGCACGTGGTTTGTAGAGGGACCTAACATTCCATGTGCAGACACGAAGATCGTTGTCCTTTTTACGTTTGCATGGGTCGTCAACAGTAAGATCATCCGTATCCGAGGCTGTTGGTTGCTTCGTAACCAAAGGTTTTTTACGTGGTAGGGAAGTTAACCCGACGGCACAACCCCCAACCTGGAGGGCCAGATCCTTTTTTTTGTACCCCTAGGACAAGAGGCCGGATACAGCGATGTCAGTAACCCACTTCGGGGATATGAGCGCTGCCGTTGGCCCATTAAGGGTTCATCCGCCACCATCTCTTTTTCAATACCCTGACGTAGTATTGAAAATCCTTACAGACCTCAGCTCCAAATATGTTGAAGTAGCTCCAGTAAGGTATCCGCTGGTCTGTAGACGTCACCGTTGATTCCATCGAGAGAATTCGTCCGCCGCACGTCCTCCTTCTGAGGACCTCTTGCTAGACTTCTGAGACGCATATTTCAGCCGATCAGGTCAACAAGAGATGCCTCGTCCGGTTAGACATATGCGCGCTGAAGTTCACCCAGATGTGCTTATACAGGTCTGAGTGTTCAGCTGCACATATATCGTCAGACTCAGCATACGCTCATCGTTAGTTCACTATCAGATAGCTATCCAGCGGGCACCGCGTGGAGGTGATGATGCGATTTTGAAACGCACCTTGGCTAGTCTTATTTTTGAATTTACTAAATTTCTGAATCGACGAAAAGTATCCTGAAATTCAGGAAGCCTGTAACGTTTCCATTTAGTAAAAGCTGCATCGCGTTTATTTTTCAGCTCATTTATTTCACCAGGAAACCATGGAATAGAGGAGTATCTAGAAACTTTAGTTTTGAGAGGCACATGCACATCGAAAAGGTACAAAATAAAGTTTTGGAGATAGTTAACCTGCCTATCGGGTGAGGTTTCAGTCTAAATCGGTTGCCAATTAACATCACGGAGATCTTGCTCTAGACGCTCAGCATTAATGTTCTTATAATCCCTATACATAAACTTGATTTGCTGTCTATTACAGCCAAAGTTAAATGTGTGGAAAATAAGATCATGCTTGGAGAAAGCTGGAGCAGATGCTTGGCTGTAAAATCCGTCTTCGGGGTCACTGGTCAAAAACAGATCCAAAAGAGTGCTTGTGCTTTCAGTGAAGTGCATTGGAAGAGTAGAGTTAACAACTTTTAAACCTAAGGTATTCAGCGAATTGACGAACGATTCAGAGCATTCACGGTTTAAAATGTTGCAATTAAAATCTCCACAGATGATTGTTTTTGCGAAAGAGGGGGAGGCAGTTTCAAGTACATTGTAGAGGACGGACAGATCAATATAATTATTTGGCCTATAAACAACGCCAGGCAGGCATTTTTCTCCTCTTTTTGCTGCAATCTCAAGAAAACAATACTCAATTGGGCTATCAGCAGGTGAAATTAGATGAAGTTTTGTAGATATGGTATTGCGAACATAAATAGCAACACCACCTCCTATTCCATTATGCCGGACGGCCCGAAAAATTTTGTATCCTTTTAAGGAGTAAAGACTACTTGGTTTTTCAACGTCGAACCAGGTCTCAGAAACACATACAATATCAACATTCGAACCAACAAATAGATTTCTAAATTCATCAATTTTTTTGTAAAGACTCTGTGCATTAATGTGACATACACGTAATCCCTCGCGTTGCTTACAAAAAATATTTATTAGTACGCGCAGATTATCGCTGATGCCATCGTTTCTTGTAGAACGCACACTCATGTCAGATATAAATAATGTAACCAAATATGCACATACATAAATATATGTACATATATATACAAATATACAAATCCCTCACGGAAAAAAGATCTACAACAGGAAATAAGAGGTGAAAACTATAAAATCTGGTGAAAAATGAATACGTGTATGTGCAAATAAAAACAAAAATCGAGCTTGAAGAAATAAAGACAAGAATAGGGAACAATATAAAACAAAGTATCGGCAAATATATAAACTTATCTTTAAAACATCATAATAGCTGCAGCTTACAAATCAGGTCGCACATTTTCATCTTGGTTCGTGACGTTAGCAAGTGACTCCAAACGTTGACAACAATCGATCAAAAAAGCTCTTCCTTTAGGTGTTTGACGCACATAAACTTGCCCATTGCGTGTGAAAACAGAAGAAAGCCCATCGTGACGTTTTAAATGGAAAGCTTTCCGAAAGATGTTTTGATTATGCATGGTGAGGCTTTCGTTCAGATGGATCCGCCTGTCAGATTGCAGGCCAAGATAATGTAAACAAAGTGGAATGCGCTTTGCTCTGAATGCTTGATTTGCCGATTTGAGATTTTATCTGCAACGGATGAGAATTTTATTATTATTGCCGAGGTTTCTGCATCTGCATCTTCATTCTTCAGGAAAAAAAGTCCGATGGTGTTACCAGCGTTGAAACCGCATTAAATTTTTGTGTATTGAGGTTTTTAGGGTTTCTTCTGGATTGGTCTCATTCCATACACAACAATTCTACTTATTAAAAAACCCGTTTAGCTATAAATTGATGCAAATTCTATCCACAATCCACAGAGGCTTGCTCAGATGGAAGATTATGTGCCAATCGACGACCGATTTTAAATGTAAACTTGGGTAATTTTCTAGCGCTGTTCAAGCGTTAGTTTATTCATGAAGATTTGCCATACTATACTGCGGGTGCTGTGGCGTAAGTGGTTAGTGTGTCAGATCTCTGTGCGTGAGGTTTCATCTGCGTAATTATTATTTTGTTTTTAGAAGCTTTTTCATGACAACAATACTCTCGGATGTTTATCAGACGTTCGCGAGAGGTGCGACCGTGAAAAAACTTCCTGACGTTTTGTGGGATTCGAACTTGGAACTTCACGCTAACCACTTACGCCTCGGCGTCCTTTGATTAGCTTGCCTTTTTTTTCTTCCGGTCGCCAGCTGCCTTCTCAATAAATTAAATTTTTTACCCTGCTACGTCTAATGGTGGGCGCGCGCCGTGGCGCAAGTGGTTAGTGGTGTTCGAACGTCTGACAAACATCCGAGAGTATTGTTGTCAGCAGAAAACTTCTCAAAACAAATTACCCTTCGGGTACGGCACTAAACTGTAGGTCCATTCTATTCGTGTAAAAATATAACGCACACAACACGAATGGTTGCGAGAAGCTAGGCCCTGGCACTTAAAGAGCTGTTGCGCCAAATATTTATTTTTTAATTTTAATATTTAGCATAAATGCCAAAAAGGGTGGGCAGAGTGACAACTCGGTTTGACAGTTATCTTATGGATAGTTATACCTAAGCAAAAAAATACTCCTTATTGAGTACTTCAATATGTGTTGTCTAAAAGAGCAGTACCTACCTTAAAAAGACTTAATAACTGCTTTTCTAGTTGATTATAAATACAAAACATACCATCGTTTGCTCGCATGTACGCATATTTAATTCAACATTATTCCTCATGCTTAATCCGCATCCACATTGCATTCCATTACAGAATCAGAGAAACCCTAACAACAAAGTACCTGTTTAACCCTCTCGTTTACACCTCTACATCAGGTAGTGTTCATTTTCCACTGTGCAATTTTCCCCGATTTACACCCGAAAATGTCCAGAAATTCAATCTCTGCTCTAGGCATCGCTTGGACCTCATTTAATCACACCACACTCTGATATTCGGTAAAAGCCATCTGACTTTTGTAATTATTTTGAATTGGCTTGCCAAAACTTCTAAATGAATTCAATGAAATGACTCTATTGAGTGCGCATACTGCCTTCGTTACCCTCGCCAATAAACAGCAATTGCACCCTGTGGTACAGTTTGTTCCATGCTCATTTCAGCAGTGCGGCGCATTGATACGAATTATTTTCAAAGGTTTAGCGAGAAGTACGAGTAGTCCCCCAGTCAGTCAGTTTGTGACAGGTGTACTCCAGAGCACACAATGTTCAGATCGTAAATGTGCATAAGCAAAGCGCAATTAGAAAATATTTTACCTGTAACCGATAATGATGAGTGATGAAAATATTTTCGACAATGATTCCTCTTAACTCACATGAGAATCGCCCGCCGTTGGAATTTTTCCGGAGACTGTAAGTTAATGAGTTTTTATCGATCTTCTTAGGGTTGTAGGTTATGAATACAGTAACAAGGTATGCCACAGAAACCGACATTATGCCTCGGATAAGGATAAAATAGAATTATGCAATATGGAAACGCTCCTCGACTCGGGAAGCGAAGGACTTCACAATGCCAGGTTCCCTCAACTGGAAAAATAATTCATGGACATTTTTGGGGTGCTGCTAACACCAACAGCACGCAAGAGCCTAATTTCTAGGCAGCCTTATGGTGATAGTATTTTGAGGGCTAGATTTCGGACTAAAGTATGATGCGTCACCATTACACAGTGGTACTCCCCAACGGATGGCTCATCGAGGACGAGAAGGGGAGCTTCTACAATCAGCTAAGCGCTGTCTTCAACACTACACCAAATGAAGACTTTACCATAGTGATGGGATTTGAAGGCCAAGGTAGGCAATGACAACGAGGGTCTCAAACATGTTATCGGAAACTATGGCCTAGGCAACCGCAATGACAACGGCGAAAGGTTTGTGGATTTCTGCGATGCCAATCATCTTGTGAAGACACACTCGATGCCAAAAAAGCCGGTTTCCGCTCTGGATCCTCCTGGAGAGTAATCCCCGATAAATGAATTGCTGTTATCGAAGCTACGTATGATGGGTCCAAATGTCAGGCTCTGCACAAAGGAAGGTTATCTGAGAAATCTGAGATCCAAATTAGGGTAAGACAAGACCACTCGTACATTTTTTCGCGAATACTATTCATTTTTTAGAGATATGCTTCGTGCAGCTTTGTCGGCGGGAAACTGATGAATTCGATGGACTCTTACATCCGAACAGAAACACTTTGACTGCGCTGGCGATGTATACTTACTCTCTCACAGAATTATGGACTTTCACTAAATGACGAGGCAGTCGTCGGGCTGAAAATCAATACGGAACAATTAAATTATAAGACTTGGAAAAAACTCACTAGCTCAAGTATTCAATGTTTACCGACAGGTAGAGAGAGTAAAGGATTTCCAGTATCTTGGGATTATTGTCTCGACCGATATGGTAGAACCGACCTGGATATAGCCAACAAGATCGCCAACGTACGTATGTTGAAATAAAGCTTTAAGATTTTCTTTACTCCATATGGTGAACTTCAAGTCAACCTGCAGGGGGAGAGTCAGAGGTAGATGATACTCGCATCTCTCTGGAAATTTGCATGACATCTGCATAGACAGATGGATCAGAATCCTTATCATGTAATATCAAATATCTGATAAAGCCAGGTTTTAAAACCAGCCGTCTTTAAGTTGAAAGGAACGATTTTGTGACAAATTTTTACTAAAAGCCTTGCTGAAATTGATGTTAACTACATCAACTTTTTGCATACACTGTTTTTGATACCGAAAAATACCCATTTAATTAATTTCTCCCTTCTCCTTTTGGAGCTACCTACTGATGCTGCTCATGTCCTTCTTAATAACGACCGTTACCAGTGCTTCGCATTATTTTTCAGGATATTACATTATCTACTATAATTTAAATTCACAAATCCTTCTCCCTTTTTCGAGACCATTTAACTTCGTCTCTTTTTTTCTTCCTTTGCTTGGCGTAGTTCTGTGTACGGCTACCAAGAGGCTGCATCCGGGGTGGACTTTCGCAGCACGATTTGAGAAACTACTTAAAATGATTAAAAAAAGAAAAGACAAAAGATAAGGAGCGTAACACCACCTTCATAGACCAAATGAACTGAAATTGCAATGAGCTTAATGATGCAAGAGAATAAATATTCCAACATCGTCCCTCGGTTCCGAGTTCTTATTTCTTTTTTGGGGCATCGTTCAAAAAACGGGAGCAGAGGCGAAATGTAAATCTTGTGTAATAAGGAGTCGGATGATGAGTGGAAACATAACTTCATGAAAATTAAATTACCTAAATGAATACGAATTGGAAATTCAGCGGAGGAGGGTTGAAAATTATACAAAATAAAGTGGGATAGGGAGTGGTTGGGGTATACGATTAAAAGAGAAGCTTATGTTTGAGTATTTAAAAAAAAAAACATAAACCAATTTAAAGAGTGATCTTTGAGGTTTTGATATGTAAAAAATCGAAGGGTACATACTTAGTAAATGTATGTAAGTAATCATTCGAAAGCTCAGAAATCAACATTTGCCCTTTCAAAAAGGGCGCGGGACAAGAAAAGATAACACATTGTGATAAACGTATAGGTATACTACCGCGATCGCTTGAAAAAAAAAACACGAGACAGCGTTTATGCCGAAGCAGATTTGTCATTGAAGGCAAATTCAGGCAATAAGTCTTAAGCTTTCAGCATGCGAATGAGTGCCTTATGGCAATCCGCTTGAAGGCTCAATTCACCAACATGAACCTAGTAGCCGTTCATGCTCTCACACAGGAAAACGATGACGGCACCAAAAATGACTTACAAGTTTCTCGACTAGACCTATGAGCAATGCCTGGAAAGTTCATTAACTCTTTGTTGTGTATCGCAGAGATGCATCACGGTGACACAAGGTCGCCGCCTAGGTCCCATGCTGTTGCACATAATATCTATTTCTAAACATGGTTCTCAGGTAGCCTTTGGTAGCGACATGGGTGTGGTTCGTGTAAAGTTGTTCAGCGGTAAGGTGAGTTAAAATTATCAGTCAGATTTCTTGTATGACAGTGTAAGGAAAAAGTGCTTGGTATGCGAGTAATTTTGTCCTACAGTGCAGAGTGTATTGGCTTTGAACTTTGTTAGCTCCTAATAATATTTTTGAAAAACACCTGTCACCTGCTTGGGAATAGTGAAAGTTATTATTGCACCGATCTTAGACCACCAGTTAACCATTTCATAAACTATATAACTTTTATGAGCATTTAGACTCCCTGAAGGGCTAGCATCGATTTCATTGTACCTGGGTCCTACTGAATCCTTCAAATCAGATTTGGTGCTAGATATATATGTAATTATAAGTGCAATGACTCGGAATTGCTCTCTATTATTTAGAGAGAAGTTCTAACTTGCACCTATATTTAGAGGCCAAGTATTTTAAACTTACAAAAAAAAAACGAACTGGAGATTTTAATCAAACTAGTATCGCGTGTGTTTGAAATTCGACCGAGGGGAATTTACCTAGCTTAACGGTTACATAGGCATAACATTTTTATTTTCTGCACATCTATGGCACAGTACCTTTCTAATGATATAAGTTTCACCCCCCTTCTTTTATAATAAATATAAGATTAATATTAACTCTGTCAGAGTTCTGTTCGCTTATATATCTGCCTGTTTATCCATTTGAACACGGGTCTGTAGCCTAAACGTCTTGACTGATTTATTTCAAACTTTATATCTGGGGTTAATGGGGTCGCAATTCGACTTAAGATCGGAATTCTCGTTCTAACCTCAAAAGAAACGGTACTTTGCTTAAGGTCGCTTTTGAAAAACAGCAATTTTCTGCAGAACGATTGTAAAGATTTCGTTAAATTTTCGTATTTGAACTAGCTTGCATATACAGTAGAATTCGGTTATAACTATATTGAAGGGACCTCAGAATTTTATCGTTATATCCGGTACAATACAAAAAAAAATTAAAAATCAAAAAAAGAAGAACAAAAACACATTAAAAAAATCATTTGAAATGCTTAAGAAATTTGTGTAGAATAAAAATCAGTAATTTGTGATTGGTTTTTACATTTCGTTGTGTAAAATCGTTTTTTAAGAGAGTTATCCAATCTTTGGATACCAACGTTTGGATTCGAATTGAATGCGGCTCATAAATGATTCAGGAGCATGAAACGGTTTAGTGTTGCCACTGCAGTAAGCGGTTCGTTTACAGATGGAACATAGACTTCTTCGGTCTCCTCATCTTTAATCGAATTATCGTCGGTAAATTTATATTTGCCCATTCTGCTAGTGAAATTTCATATTCACCTCTGCATTCATTATGACTTGCAATTGAAACCAGCATGTCGAAGCAGTTATGTATAATGCACCCTGACACTTCAGTCCATGCCTTAACTATCATTAAGATGGCATCAAGAACCGTAATCTTACAATCCTTTTTGAATTCAATATGTTTCAAGATTTCTTAAATCTGCAATTTCCTGAACTGAATCTTAATGGATTTTACAATACCTTGATTCATAGGTTGCAGAACGGATGTAGTATTAGGGAGCAGAAATGCGAGTTTGATAGCTTTAAACGATTGGATGTGTGGATGTGTGGATGTGCCGCACAATTATCCACCAAAAGTAAAAATTTGTTATCTTTTTTGCTAAAAGCTCTCTGTCCCATTCACGCAAGACTTTTTCGAAAATAATACACGTCATCCATGCCCTTTTAACTTTTTCAAATAAAACTGGTAGGGTTCCGACATTTTTGAAAGAGCGTGGAGTTTTAGATTTGCCAATAAAAAGCTTTCTTTTTTTCTGCTCCCGTCATATAAGCAGATACTCTCAAATGTTTACTTTTCTACTTTCTAAAAAATTTGTTGGGGGTCATTTTGTAAAACAAGCTAGTTTCATTGGTGTTAAAGATATCGCCGTTTTCAAACCCCTACCAGCTTAGTAAGGCATATTTAATATCCACGAACTTTCAACTTCGCACTTTTTTTTAATCTACTGGAGCTCACTTCAAATTGTTCTTCAATTTTTTGTTTATTTTTTGAAATTGTTGAAACAGTTGGTTGGGATATCCCAAATACACAAATCAGTAATTCCTACACCACTTTAAATTTTTGAAATAATGTTATATTTTGGGGCAATGGAAAATGATTTCCGCTTATTTATTTTCACCATTTTGAAAACTGTCGCAACGCACCACTTAATTCAAACAAATATCAAAGCTAGGGAACTGTTCAAATACCAGGGGCTAAGTCGTGTCTCCCGTGAACGTACAACTCGTAACGTAATTTGTATTGTGTTATTGGTAGATCTAGCAACAAAATGCATACAAATTGCATTACGAGCTGTACGTTCACGGGAGAGACGATTTACGAGGGTATATGATAAAATTAACTTAAGCCCCTCATGTAGACAAATACGGACTTGGACAGCTGCAGTCTTCTTCTTCTTCCTATTTTGGCGAGGCTATGATCCGAAAAAAAGGGATCATAACCCTCCCACTTCACCGCATTTTTACTGATTCGCCTGCATGGTTCGCCTATTTGATTTCAGAAAATACCGACAGTCGCTACAGAAATTTTAATTTTAATTTAATTGTCTACATACATACCACCTTGATCAAAAAGTTCCCGGAATTTATTCAGAAAATTAAAAATACAAGTTTATTCATCTAAATCTATATTGTCCCCTTCAAAGTAATTCCCATCGACTGCAACACACTTATGCCAGCGCTTGATCCAATCTTCGAAACATTTTTTATATTCGGTTTTCGGTATGTCTATCAGTGCTTCCTTCGATTTTTCCATTACTTCCTCTCGGCTGCTGAAACGCGTTCCCCGTAATGGTTTTCTAACACGATTGAACAGAAAGAAGTCACAGGGAGCCAAATCAGGTGAATTCGGTGGCTGTTGGATGGTATTTGTTGCATTTCTCGTCAAAAAATTACGAATAATTATGGCACTGTGCGACGGTGCGTTATCATGGTGCAAAATCCACAAGTTTTCTGCCCACACTTCTGGTCTGGTAAAAAATCGCCAACACACACAGAGATAGATGTACTCTTGGCTACGTAACTTTTGCAAATGTTAAGCTATGACGCTAAGATTTAGAGGGAATATCAACAACGGATGTACCAACTTAACAAAGAAAACTGAACTCAAATCGGAACGATGGGAGCGCCACACGGTTTTTATTCCGGGAACTTTTTGATCAAGGTGGTATGTACATACATACATATATAATGTAGATATATATTGAGGAACAGAATGAAAATAACAAGCTCAAGACATATAACAACACGTTATTTATTGAACCATCGCTATTAACAGTTTTTAGACATAAGTCTGGTTCATTTTCATTGCTATAACCAATTTCATCGTTATATCCGGCATCGTTGTAACCGATCCCAAATAACTTTAAGTCAAACGGACTTTTGCAGGGACTTTGAAAATACATCGTTATATCCGGTTCATCGCTTTATAAGGTATTGTTATAACCGATTTATACTTTACATATACTCGTATTATTATCAAATACTCGTAATACCATATATCACGTTCTTGCCTAAAGTTTCGTTTAGGAATTTCGCAGCCAATTTGGATAAAAGTTTATATTCAAGCAATATTTGAGATAATTGAACTGCATGGCTTGCCAATTTTTGAAAAATTGCAAAAAATATGTTAGTTTGTAAATAAATTTTCAAACACTTCTCAAAAAAATTTCAAATCAACTTGCAAACAACAGCTGAAAGTACGTACTACTCGTGCGCTTTACTTTCTTTTCTCATACCAAATTAATTTAAAATGGAAACGGAAGATCTGGCGGTAGCTTATACTATACGTATATGCTTTTCTATACGAACTTTTCTCGTAAAAACTTTCGCCAAAAAATTTCTATTTTTAGCGATTTCAACGTGAATTCAACTACAGCAGGGATTCCCAAACTATTTTGAGCAAGAGACCCCATTTCCAAAATGAACTGACACCTCAGACCCCCATAGCCAAATTACTTTAAAAATCCTATCTCTAGTTTTTTTTCCCGTTGATACAAAATACTTACCAATTTAAAAACTTTGCGGTTGGTTAAATGAGTAAACAAAATAAATAGACATAACATTCAGTAAGTATTAAGTGTAATTAATAATTATTAATACAAATTAAGTAAAAATATTTATGTAGGTATGTAATTTGAAAAAAAAAACATTAAAATAGTAAAGTAAAATAAAAAAAAATAAAAAATTCAGTGTGATGGATGAACCTGGTGACTCTCTACCAATTTAGCCAAATCTGGCTCAATATTTGTGAGTTGCAGCCTTAAATCTCCGCATTCGTTGATTTTCAAACGGTTTCTTTGTTTTGTCAAAATGTTTGTAACCACACTGAAGCCTTTTTCGACTAGGTATGATGATGGAAAAGCGATAAGGTATTTTTCAGCAATGTTTCACAATACAGGATACTGTGTTTCAATGTTGCATTGCAACCAGAACTTCTGATAGCCTTGGTTGAAATTCTACTTAAGCTCCTCGTCTGTGCTAGTGGTAATCAACTCTTCTTGGATTATCACATTGGCTTCTTCCCTGGCTGTGATATTGTACGGATTTATTATCCATTGACGAATTTGTAAATTTAAGAGATCCTTAAACCGTTTAGTAAAATTCTTGTGTAATGCGTCCAAGTGAGTGACATATGATAAAATAACATCGTCTTGAAGCATTTCTGGTAATTTTGACAAATGCAGAAACTGTGAATATTCTTTTCTGCCTAAATTTTGTTTATAAAGGATGAGGCCGATATTATTGATTTTGTTTTAATCAAGTTGAAATCGTCACCCTGCAGCTGCAAATTAACTTTGTTGAACATACCAAAGATGTCAGTCAAGTAATAAATACCTGTTTTACAATTGTTCAGATTTCCTTTCAAATTCGGATCTTTTTCTTGTAAAAACTCCAACACAGATTCAAAAATAGCTGAAAATCTTGCTAAGCAAGAGCCTCTTGATAGCCAGCGAACTTCAGTATGCAGAAGAAACCGAGTAAAGACTTCGTCGTTTTCCTCACATAGCTGAGCAACTAACCGAGAGTTCAAAGAACTGCTTCGAATCTTGTTGACAGCATTTATAACATATTGTAACGACTGATGCAATCTAGGACTCAGATTTTTTGCTACTAAATGCTGTCTGTGAATCACGCAGTGAATGACCAGTACCTCAGGCAGTTGTCGCTTTAAGTGGGCTATAAAACCACGATGACGACCAACCATAGATGGTGCACCATCAGTCGTAACCGAAACAATGTTCTTCCATGGAATAGTTTTGTCGATAAAAAAACGTTCCACGGCCTGAAAAATCGATTCTCCTCTGGTATCAGTCACTAAATATGTAGCAAAAAGCAGTTCTTGGCACATATTTTCATCTTTAATATATCGAACATATAATAATAACAGAGCTTCATTGCCGGGTAATGTAGACTCGTCCAACTGGAGCGCGAATCTGTTGGTCTGTAAGAAATTGCATAAAACGTTTTCCACGTCGCGACCCATCTTGTCTATTCGTCTCTGAATGGTGTTATTGCTCAAAGGAATTCTCTTAATAATATCATGTGCGGGCTTGTGCAATACATTGTTGAGGGGCTCCGCAATGGCTGGTAAAATAAGCTGCTCTCCAATTGTGTGGAATTTCCCTGACTTCGCTATTAGCAAAGATATATTATAGGACGCTCGTAAACCATCGACGTCTTGCATAGATGATGACGCAAACATCGATCTTATGGATGGCCTTTTCTCTAGTTTTTCTTTAAGTTCTTGAAAGAAGGACAAGGACTTACTTTTTTTGTCAGCATGTACTCTTGATAAGTGGTCCTCCATTTTTGAAGGCTTCATGGCATCATTACTGAATACTTTTTCACATATGAGACACATCGGCAAGTGTTGATTTGATAGAGATGAAATAAATCCAAACTTCAAGTAGTCCAAACTGTATTGTCTGCATTTTTTTTTTCGTGTCTGCCATCATAAAACTGAACGTTTATAATTTTAGGTAACAACTTTTCTAAAGCAATTTAAAAAAATACTTAGAAAAATATTAAAACGTTTTTTGGTACTTACCCTGTTACTTTTTCATAAACTGCAGAAATGTATGGTTACGCTATTAACGCTCGTAGGTAACTAAGGATTTTGTAAATTTTTTTCAATCACTTTATTTTAATTCATTTTATTTAGCTATGTAATCGCTTTGTAATCTCTTGAAATAAATTAGTAGATGAGTGTATTATCACTGATATTGAAGTTCCAACGAATTTCAAAACGCAAATGAACTTTCAACCTAAGTGCAAGCTTGTTATATAGTAAAATATCAGGAGCATGTTTGGACTTGAACTTGATCATGATTTCGTTCGTGTTAAATCGCGTATATCCGTCAAATACAGAGCAAGTCAAATCGTGTCTGAATGACTTGTACGCTCGAACACATTATGTTGCACGAACTTCTCCACGCATATTGACTTGCTGAGTTTTTTATCTTGTTCGAACTTGTGCACGCTTATCGACTTGTTGAGTTTTTTAAAAGTACAACAATAATACTTCCTACTAAAATATCAGTCATTCTTATAACAAGTTGGTACACTAACACAACTTATAGAGTATCTTGAACGTTTCAAATAAGAACTTGTGTTAATTAATAGGGGTCGATTTTTAGACCTCGTCGACCCCCAAACTCAGTTTTCGTTTATGTTGACCCCTGGGAAACCGATTTCGACCCCAAGGGATATCGACCACTTTGGGAATCCCTGAACTACAGTATCTATTCTAATACTTACAGCAACCATTTTCATTCGCAGATTCACACTTGAAATGTACGAAATTTCTTTCGTATTTATAGTTTACTCGACTGTCACTGAGGAAGTTTGGCTTCAAAAAGTTTTGATTATTACTGATAGTCTCTAATTTGGCCAGAAAGTGCACATTTTATCCAAAACGTCAAACTAAAGAAAGTGTGTCTTTTAATTTTGTATGTATTTGTGTACATACATACATACGCTCGACACCTCTAAAAGTATTTGTTTCAAGCTAAATATCTGCGGTTTGGGGGATTTCTAGACAAAATCTAGATAATTCTCACCCCAAGTGGATTTACAAAAAAAAATATATTTTCTTTTTCGGAAACGACTGGAATGATTCTGTTCATATTTCGTATATGTAGATATATTTATATATTTTTATGGAGGTTAGCAAGATATACTACATGACACGAAATGACGTACCAGGTTTTTGCAAAAGAAAAAAAAAAAACAATCGTACTTCACTCATCAACTGGCTGCAGAAAATTAATTATTTCCTGATGCTCTACGTATTAGCGGATTTTATTTTAAATCATAGTGTAAGCAGCATTTAATATACCTACACAAGAACATGGCACACGAAATTTTTGAAAACTATCGAAATAATAGTATTTTGCACAAGATTTTGTAAAAAATTAATTTTCTTACAAATATAGCTAGCTGAACGACTTTGTTTAAAATTATTATTTGGCTATATTTTAAAACATAGTGTGTCAGATTCTTGGCTAGTCATAATGGCACTTTACTTATTGACGAGTTTTCTGAGATCAATTATTTCGCTGATATCTAAAATGTTGTCGTTTTCATTCAAACATATATATAAGCTTCAAATACAAAATTTACCTTATTACTTATTTAAATGTTGATTAAATATCAAATACAAAACAGTTGCAGAAGAGCAGTGCATTATATAGGTGAAAGTACGTACGTTGCTTATGTTTTTAGACGTCACTGACATAGATTACATTAACTGTCTTTATGTCACAAAAATATATCATTTCACCAAAATATCAACAACTACGAACTTTGGCTATGAATAATTACGAATGCATTGAGAAGTTAGTTTGAGCCATCTCACTAAACATCTGTATGTCACAGGCGGATAGTTGAGAAATCCCTTTTGGATAGTACGTAAAAGTTCAAAAGGACTAAAGAACTGTTATGAAAACTTATATACAGAAGTACAGACAATCATATTTCTAGGAAGCAACAAATTTATGGAAATTTTTTTGTTTTTGCCACAACCAGTTGCAAGAGTGTCTGTAAGAAGTAATAACTTGTGCAGAGCAATTATTCATTTTGGGTGTTGCAGTTGTTAGAAGTTTCTGGGAAAGGTTTCTTAAGTACTCATCCGGTGATTAGTTATTGCGTTCACTGAGTTTGAAGATTTAGATGGTTTAAGACCTTGTCATTCTACGTAGAAAAGGCGTAGGGTACACATGATCTTATTTTAAATATTGAAATTATCTGGAATGATTGGGTATACTACTGTCTGTTCTCTAATTCAATTATATTTGTCGCATTTCTGTCCATGAGCAGATCTTGAAAAACTTTTTTTTTTAAATTGTAAATTCAAAGCTCTTTAAAGTTATGGCTAAACTTGATGAATAAGCTCCCATTTTGTTTCATCTTGAGTCATGAGTATCACGTGTTAGCCATAAGTTATTCCTCAATGTGAAGAGCTTTTATTTTTGAATCCAGGTTGGAACGCATATTAATTTATGTGTCAGATTTCAAGCGAAAGTACCCTTATGTGAACGCCTGTCCATTATTATCTCCATAATTCTGAGAAAAGAAGAAGTGCAACGGAAAGGTGAATTATAACTTTGACTGTCTATCATCCATGACTATCCTTCGAGTGGAAAAGGGGAAACTGTCTCAAACAAATGATTTTTTTTTCCTTTTCCACTCAAAAAACGCAGTCTCAAAAAATTGGAAAATTCGTATTTAAAATATTATTAAGTCCCGGAATTCCATTTGATTATGATGAAAAAACAATGAAAATGGCGGTGTTTCGAAACAAAACTCGCGTGCTTCCTCAGTACTTCTGCCTCGAAGACACTGGACCAGGACCGCTTTTACCTGGAGGCGAGTGAGGCAATTGACTCAGGGCCCTACCTCCAGGGGCCCCTGCTTGCGGAGGTCCCTAAAAAAAGAGTTGTGAAAAAACGAAAAAAAAGGAAAAAATTGCCCAAAAAGCGAAAGAAAAGAGAGGGGTAATTTTACACTTGAATAACATTCGTTCGTTAAAATTCAACAGTAAAAGTAGATGCCCCCAAAAAAGTATTGTCTCAGGGACTACGAAATTCAAGAAGCGGCACTGCACTGGACGACTTTTTTTTACACAGTGCGGGCGTTGGAAAGGATAGACAGAGAGAGACAAATATGTTGTGTAGTGGTTTGAAGCTCAGTTGTTTATGCTTCAGAGAAATTCCCGGGGGTGGCGCCTATATAACTGGGAGATTTTTGTTATCTTTTGTCTTTTGTTTCTGATTCGCAGTAGTCTTTTCCCAACCAACGACGTCATAGACATATCAATCATCCAACAGAGCGACTTTTTTTTACACAGTGCGGGCGTTGGAAAGGATAGACAGAGAGAGACAAGGATGTTGTGTAGTGGTTTGAAGCTCAGTTGTTTATGCTTCAGAGAAATTCCCGGGGGTGGCGCCTATATAACTGGGAGATTTTTGTTATCTTTTGTCTTTTGTTTCTGATTCGCAGTAGTCTTTTCCCAACCAACGACGTCATAGACATATCAATCATCCAACAGAGCGAACAACTTTTCCAGGCATATGACCAAGCTACTGCCAGTAGGTGCGTTTTGGTGAGACGTCGCTTCTCAGTGAAGTCAAATTTAACACGGAGTACAACAACAAAAAGTGACTGCGAACCGCTTTAGCTTTTTTTCTCAGTCAAAACTGAGTTTAGATGTTTAGTTTGCGCTACTCCATTTCAGAGAGCGCTAAAAAGAGCTTTTTCATTCAAGTTGGCAACTTTTTCATACTTTTTAATTCAATTTCAATTCAATCACCAATCTTTAAACAATAAAAAAAGTTTTAAACCAGATTGACTTGGAATCGTTTTGTCGAGAAGCTTTCACTTGGCTTTGCATAATTCTCACCAAAACGCACCTAGTATTATGCCTTTGCAGTAGTGTTCAAACAAGCTTTCGCATTTGATCGGGCGGACTGAAATAAATAAATACTTATTGGCATCAAGATTTGAACCATGAACCATTAGTGTGGCAATTAACGAGGTTACGACTACACCATTGCCACCCCCGTGCTTGGATGCGGAATGATTTTAATATCTGAAATATTTCGGAAGAAAACCCCACCCATATTCTGCAGTAGATTTTTGAACCGTAGGTGCAAATTGTTCTTTAATACTCCTATGTTACTTCACCTCTTTCCCAGTCCACTCAGTTCACCTACAGCGAAGTTTTTCCTGAAATTAAATTCTGGTCATTTTTCTTTGGACTTCTCTTAGTTATTTAATGTTAAAGACGTACCATTGCTGTGTACATCTACAAGTCCATATTCGGTCGAAGTCCTCATATCTTACTGAAGGTTTTGCTTCAAGCGGAGAATGTCACGCAGGCTTTTTTCACTCGCTGCTCTATATTTAGTTTTTACTTGAGCTTTGGACCGAGTTCTAAGTACTTACCGCTGGAAGAGGAGTAGTCAGTTATTTAGCCGTGGAGGCGTGAAGGTAGGTTTTTTTTGGTTTTCGTAGTAAAAAGCATGAGTTCAGTTTAAATAAGAGTAACATTGAGTCCACAGCTAGTGGACCATGTGTTTACCTTAGCCAAAACTTCTTCCGTGATCTCACTAATCACTGACACTAAAATAATATCCCCATCCCTAAAATCCTCTACACATTAATGACTAGCTTGACAAAATATCTGCGCAGTGTTGACAGGATTTTGTTGATTACTATACTATACATTCATAAAGGGTTCCTCCATTGACGGACTTAGTTGAAATGCTGTTACCAAGAGTTGATTCTATGATTCTATTTCTTAGCAGTGACTAATAAATCCTTTACGCCTTACCAATGAAGTAAAGCACTTAATTTTGGAGTTTTCGTACAAAGACTTGTGACATATTCATAACTAGCTGACCAGTGCTCGCCTTGCTTCGCCCGCATTTTAGTTGACGGTTATTTAATTATTGAAACATAATTGCCAACTGAATGCAACACCAAAAATGTGTAAACTCAATATAAACTTCCCCGTGGGAATCGCCACCAGAGCGCACTCAAACCCGCTCACGACAAACGATTTCTTTTAAATCCATTAAAACATTTAAAAAATGTGGACAACTCCAACGACCAACAACAGCTTTTCTAACAAAATGTAAAAATATTGCAATGTTCTATGTCTATGCCTACGCGTATATTCTCAAATCTCTTAATTGCATGAAGTTTTAACAGCACGTGGATATCTTAATTCTTAAAATATACAATATCTTAGATTTGGCACTGATAATGTTTTTTTTTTTTCAATTTCAACTCTGGAAGAGACCGCACGCTGAAGATCAAAACATAATCATGGGATAGCGCGTCCATATACTCACACACACGTACTATTGCAACGATAGCCACTGCTGCATGACTGCTGGACGTGGTCTCCATTGAAGGAAAATTGTGGGCGATGATTTGATTAATTGTTTTTAGCATTGCTCAGCTTCAGGACAACGCAGGGGGATGTTTTATACCTTAAATGAATCAGCGGATTACTAAATTCACCTATTTTTTTTTTTTTAATGCGGAGAGCCAGTACTGAGCTACGGCTGTGGAATCAATATTAACCGATGGAAAATTCGATCTCAACCCCCTTTATGCCACTTAGACCTTGAATTTCGGAAAATCCCTTCTATCTCCCATCTAGGCAAAATAAGGAATAACTGTGCAAAATTTCAAGTACCTACGTCTAGTAGTTTTCGAGAAACGGTGTTCGCAAGGAAAATCGACTTTGCTTTTATAGTATTTAAAAAAGAGAAGAGATATTATACGTATTGATGGACAACTAGATAGAAAAACACAAATGCGAGGCAGCCTTTTCCGGTTTTTTTACTAGGTGTGGTAATGTCAAAATTAACCAAAATTCCGATATTGGAAATTTTCACGAAAACAATACTTGTCACCTGTACACGCAAGCACGTATAAAAATCCCGCTTGTCACCCTTCGGGAAAAGCGAGAGGCGGATCTTCCTTGCTTATTAAAGACTGTATCGAGCAATCGGAAGACCTAAAGATAGAGCTTGAAACTTTGCAACTGTGCACGATTCGAGTTAAAAATAGTCAGCGTACTCTTAAAATTTCGTCTATCTACTGTCCACCGCGTTCCGCGCTTGAAAAAAGTAATTTTACTAACATGTTTGAATCGCTTAAACCTAATTTCATTATTGGCGGCGATTTTAATGCGAAACACACGTTCTGGGGCTCAAGATACAGTTCGAAAAAAGGTAGAATGCTCTATGGGGCAGGTATGGAGTACAATTGCGATTTCCATTCGACGGGTAAACCGACTTACTGGCCAACTGATACTTCAAAAATACCTGATCTGATAGATTTTTTCGTTGTGAAAGGAATATCTACCAACCACATAAAAGTCAAAGAGAGTTTTGATCTGTCGTCTGATCATTCCCCAATTATTTTGACTTTGAGCGAAAAACTAGTCTATAACCTAGAGCCAGCGAGATTAACTGGTAGAACAACTAACTGGGAAGGTTTTAGGAACGAAATTGAAGACAATGTTGAACTGAACGTTCCACTTACGACACCCTATGAACTTGAGGTTGAAGTTGATCGCTTCGTCGAGATCGTACAGCTCGCCTCTTGGAATAATACTCCCATTCCAAGGAAAACGCCGTACAAATACGGTTTACGATATCCTCCGGAAATAAAGGAATTGGTCAAGGAAAAACGAAAAGCGCGTAAAAAATGGCAACAGAGTCGTGCTCCGCAGCATAAAGCACACTTGAATCGTCTGTGCAATTCGTTGAAGAAAACTATTAAGGATTTTAAGAATCGTGCAATAGGCTCTTACCTTGAAAGTTTAACAGCGAAAAAAGATTCCAATTATTCACTTTGGAAAGCCATAAAAGGCACCAAAAGGCCCAAAGTCCCCGCGCCGCCAATTAGATTGAATCAAAATGAATGGGCAAGGGAAGATAAAGAAAAAGCGGACGTCTTTGCGGCCCACCTGGAAGAAACCTTTTAAACCGTACGATGGTCAAGTGGTTTACGATAACGTCAATAGGCCGGATTTACCATCTGGCAATTTAATACTCACAAGTGCAACGCTTAGGGAACTCAAAAATGAGATCGAGATTCTAAAACCTAAGAAAGCTCCTGGTTATGATTTAATCACCGGAGAAATTCTCAAAGTTTTACCTAGAAAAGCTTTGATTAAGCTTCTTAATATTGTAAATGCTGCGCTCAGATTAAAACACGTTCCGAACCAATGGAAAGTTGCGGAAGTAATAATGGTCTTAAAACCAGGAAAACCGCCAAATGAGGTAAAATCGTATAGACCAATTTCGCTTCTTCCAGTCATATCCAAAATTTTCGAGAGGATATTACTAAGGCGTGTCCAACCGGTTATAGAAGAAAATAATCTTATCCCTGACCACCAGTTTGGGTTCAGAAGTAAGCATTCGACGATTGACCAGGTGCATAGAATTACTGACGTAATCGAGAAAGCATTTGAAGAAAAAAAGATTTGCTCAAGCGTATTTCTTGACGTCTCGCAGGCCTTTGATAAGGTGTGGCATGATGGCTTGAAATTCAAACTACGACAAGTTCTCCCCGTGTGCTTATACGATATTCTAGTATCATATCTGGGGAATAGACTCTTCCGTGTTAGACATGGAAACGAATACTCGCAGCTCAAAGAAATTTCGGCCGGCGTACCACAAGGAAGCGTTCTTGGCCCGCTTCTCTATTTGCTATATACTCGTGATATACCGAAAGAAGATGGCACTATCCTAGCTACGTTTGCCGATGACACCGCTATCCTAGCAGTAGGTAAAACAATCGAAGAAACGACTGAAAAACTGCAAAACGCGCTAAATAAAGTAAATGAATGGACGAGGGACTGGCGGATTGCCCTCAACGAATCTAAATCTGTTCACGTGAATTTCACTTACAAGAAAACTAATAACTTGCCAATTTTCCTAAACTCGGCCCGAATACCTTTCGCAAACGAGGCCAAATACCTGGGAATGACACTCGACGCAAGACTGAAATGGAATTCGCACGTGAAAATGAAACGTAAAGAACTCGAAATCAAATATAGCGAAATGTACTGGTTACTCGGAAAACATTCCCAGCTCAGTACTGAGAACAAACTGCTTTTATACAAGCAAGTGCTAAAGCCGGTGTGGACCTACGGTATACAACTTTGGGGTTGTACCAAGAAAACAAATGCCAATATTTTACAAACTTTTCAAAATAAAGTGCTAAGAGAGATTGTCCAAGCACCGTGGTATATTAGAAACGACGATATCCACAGGGATCTCGGAATTCCGACAATCGAAGCTGAAACTAGAAGCTTCGCGAGAAAACATAAAAACCGACTAATCGGACATGTCAACAATACAGTCCTACAAATATTGGATGAGAGCAATTTATTGCGCCGACTACAAAGGACGAAACCCTTCGACTTGGCGAGATAATGATAAACCGCGTTTAGATTGCGGAACATGCAGGATCTTTCAGTGGAAAGTAACCTGCCAAACGTTTTTATTTCGTGAAAGAAAAATTGCTTGATAAGTTATTACTTAGTTGCGATATCTAACAAATTTATATCGAAGGGTGGTGTTTTTTTAGTCAGTAAGAATCTGACACTACTATGAGCACGCGCTTGCTATTCTCATAGTGTCTATGGAAGATTTTTCACCAACCCTCGGAAAAAAAAAAAAAAAAAAAAAAAAAAAAAAAAAAAAAAAATCGTTGTCAGTCGATTTCACTCAAAAGTATGTAAATTTTATTGGATATTCCCTTGTAGATATTTCTTACACTCCAGAAATAAAGCATCTTTCTAAACGCATTTTTAGAACACATTACCACTCAAGTTCATACCTTTTCTAAAATTCATAAGAATTCTTACAATCCAAGTAAAACGCACAGCAAAATGATTAATAATCCCATTATATGTTTCATCCCTCATTCATCGCAGGCATCATTAACATGAAACCTCGACCCAAGAAACGAGCAACTAATGTCCAAAATGCAAATTACCGCTATGTCCGGTGTGCACTAAAATCTCGGTGAAAGTTCAAGAACACCATTAAAAATTATTTTTATATATCAAAGACAAAAACCTTAACACTACAGAGCGTTTGTGAAGCATCGTGTTATGTTGATACCGTGGTCGTCGTCCATTCTAACCTCAAAAAAAAAAAAAAAAAAAAAAAAAAAACAGCACAATTCTGGAATAAATTAAATTTGCTGACATTATGGAATAATTTTACTTTGTCAAACCTTAACTTAATGCAATATTCATAAATTCTTGTCGTCATTGAGGGGTATAGGAGTTGGTATGAATTTTGTTCTCGCGTTGTGTGTATGTTTTCAAAACTTTCCTCACTGTCCTCATTGAAGGCGTCTTCTGTGGCAACAGCAAAGGCAGCTCAAATTCAATGAAGGGCAGGATGAAAAAAAAAAAAAAAAACAATTGCTCATTCCATGCGGTACTGTGATAAAATCGACAAAGTTTCTAATCGAATTTTTTTTCCTCCCCTGTTTTTTTTATTCTGTTCTTACCATTCATTCCTAAATTATGTAAATTGTTGTTGTTGCTGGTACTTAGGTCGCATATAAATTGCTTCGTTATACAGTGATAAGTGTATGTCGATGGACGCAAAAGAAGCAAGCGAACAAGAGAGGGAGAATGAAAATCCTTTCAAAGGATTTTCTGTGTTTTAAAACGCAGAATGCATTAGATTTTAAATGCACAAAACGTTTGTTAATGAAACTTTGTATTAACCGCGAATCACATGGCAAGTTGCACGTAAATTTTATGACGAAAAGTTTTATGAAAGACGTTTATGATGTACTTTTAGCTAGAGAAAGAGCGATGGTAATGCGGAAAAGTGTTTTGCGAAGAATATTGCTTAGCACCGGAATTTGTGTTGTAACTTTGATGAGATTGTGAATAAGAAAGTGTCTTGTAATCTCTTAAAACTTTTGTTCGTTCGTTTAAATTGACAAGGAAATGAGACAATATTTGAAATATCGCTTGCGCTTTGAATGGACCGAAAGTTGGTTTCAAATACAGTTTTCGTGAATTATATATACAAAGTTCTTGATGTGTCCTTAGTTGGGTTACAGCACTTAAAAAAAATTTTGTTCGCTTTTGAGAGATGCATAATAATTTCATTTCACGGTCTTTTTTGTATTCAACTACCGAAGTGACGAATAATCCTGCCCGCTCACAAGCTCAGTTGTCCTTAAAGTCAAATGCATACTACGAAATTGAATGATTCCTGCTAAGCGAAAAGCAAATTATGATGTAGACCGTCAGAGATCAAGTACAACCCTTTATTAGTTGGAAGCAAATTAGTCTAACCTCTCTTCGAAGGTTGTCATATCTACAAACAATAAACAGCAATTTCTTGAATACTACCCGAATTGGCTGTTACCAATTTTGCAAAATGTAAGATGGACTCACGGCGTCCATGGTTTAATCCACCTATGTACTTCTTTACAGAACATTTTGGCATTCTTTTATGATAAGAAAAAAGCATTTCCTGCATTTCTGAAAATGGGCTGATAACAATTTTAGTTTATTTTTGAGGATTATGAATAAAATGAGCAAATCCTTGATTTTCCAGTTATGAACTACTTACTTACTTAGGTGGCGCTACAGTTCGGGGTGAACCTGGGCCTCAACCAACAAGCCTCTCCATTTAGCTCGGTCTTTAGCTAATTGCCTCCAGTTGCGCACTCCAAGTTGGTCAAGGTCCCCTTGAACTTGTGCGCGCCACCTACGGCGATGATTCCCTCTACTGCGTCGTCCCTCGGGGTTAGATTCGAAGACTCTGCGGGCCGGAGCGTTGGTGTCCAATACGCAGTTTTTTGACTAGGTCGATGTCGCTGTACAGCTCGTATAGTTCGTGATTGAATCTTCTCCTCTAAAACCCGTCAACGCAAACAGGACCGAAAATCTTACGAAGAATTTTTCTCTCGAAGCGACCAAGGATATCTTCATCCTCTTTTACTAAAGTCCATGTTTCAGTGCCGTAAAGCAGGACTGGGATGATCAAGGTCTTGTATAGAGTCTCCTTAGTTGTTCGAGATAGGACTTTACTGTTGAATTGCCTTATAAGCCCAAAAAAACAGCGATTGGCAAGAGTTATTCTTCGATTGATTTCTGCGCTGATGTTGTTATTCGAGTTTATAGCAGAGCCAAGGTAGACAAAGTCCCTTACTACCTCGAAATTATAGCTGCCCACTGTGACGTTCTGTCCAATTCGTCGGTGTTGGCTTTCCCTTCTTGTTGACAGCATATACTTGGTTTTGCCCTCGTTTATCGCTAAACCCATTTTGGCCGCTTCCGCCTCAATGCTTGCAAACGCACCGGTGACAGCCCGCTGAGTTCTTCCAAAAATGTCTATATCGCCGGCATATGCAAGCAGTTGTACAGACTTGTGATAGATTGTGCCTCCGGTGTTGGCTTGTGAGTTCCGCACAATTCGTTCAAGTACAATATTGAAGAAGTCACATGACAGCGCGTCACCTTGTCTAAAGCCTTTTTTGACATCAAAGGTCTCGGTGAGGTCATTACCGACCTTGATGGAGCAACGAGCGTTCTCCATCGTCAGCCTGCACAGGCGGACAAGTTTGGCAGGGATGTCAAAACTAGACATGGCTCTATAATGTTCTTCTCTATAGATGCTGTCATAGGCGGCCTTGAAATCGATAAGGAGGTGGTGAGTATCGATTTGGAATTCTTGAGTTTTCTCCAGGATCTGTCGAAGTGTGAAGATTTGATCGATGGTGGACTTTCCTGGCCTGAAACCGCACTGATAGGATCCAATCAGGCTGTTGATAAAAGGTTTCAGGCGTTCACACAATATCGCAGAAAAGATCTTGTATGCGATGTTGAGGAGACTGATGCCTCTATAATTGGCGCAGTTGATGGGGTCTCCTTTCTTGTGGATCGGGCAAACGATGCTGAGATTCCATTCATCAGGCATACACTCATCTGACCAAATATTAGAAATGAGTTGGTGTATGCACTCTACCAATTCATCCCCAGCTGCCTTGCAAAGTTCGGCCGGTAAGCCGTCAGGTCCAGCAGCCTTGTTCGATTTTAGCTTGGATATTGCTATCCTCACTTCGTTTTGGTCAGGTAGACGGAAATTTTGACTATCATCGTCTATGTTGAATGGTTCATTCTGCCTGACAGCGGGATGTTGGTCTTCGTCGCCGTTATACAGTCTGCAGAAGTAGTTTTTCCATATTCTCAGCACCGACTGTGATTCTACTGTGATTCTACTGTGATTCTACTCCAGTTATCAACTGAAAGCAATTTATTGGATAAAGGTGTCACTGCAGTTACATTACACTCCTTTTATCTTTCCAACTAGAGGGTATTTTTTAAGCCAGTTCTAACTCCAGACAGTTATATCTGGCAAACCAATTGTTAGATTGCAAACTATCATTTTTATTCAGTAGTCCTTGCAATTTTATCGTGATGACATACACGCTTCAACAACGTTACCAAATTTAAATGCCTTCAGAAGAGTGTTGAAGAAGATCCAAATTTATCTATTCGACGTCTTTCACAACAGCTTGGTCTTTGACCGTTCGCTTTATGAACAATTTTACGCAAAGGTCAGTGATTTAATGCCTCTTGATTATTTTCATTATTCGTGTTGAGTAATGTTGCTTGTAAAAGTGGTCGGAAACTTTGTCTCTCGGATGGCATTCATCAGATCTAGCCGTGGTGGGCATATGCCCGAAGTTGTGTTTAAAAATTAATTGCCGAATGTATTCTCTCGATTGAAGACAAATAAATGGCTATTTAATGAAATTTCATGTGTTTTGTTCAAAATCAAAGTTAGTGCTTGCTTAAAAATACCCCTTTATATGAGAGTATCCACCAGTTCCATTTATAACAACTGATGCTGACTTGTTGAACTATTGTCCATTAGTACTAAAGTGTAACTTCAATATCGCTGGTGTCAGGATCTTGGCTTTTCTCTTTACATTCAGCTGTAGGACCCGTTGATTCGAAACGTTGATTGACCCCAAAAACCTCGTATTTGACTCATGAGCCAATCACTTCTCCATTCCTCTCTCTTCCACGTCTCAACTCCCAAAATAAAATGCAGAGTATCATGTACAAGCATATATCTATTAATTTAACTGTTAAATGAATCTCTACAAGCAACTCTTTAACGCACAGTTTATCCTTTTTCAATGTTGACATAGTTAATACTTTAGTGCATTACATTCAGGTAATGTTTTAACACATGAAAAACGAAAAGAAAAAAAAATCAATTAAATAAATTAAAATATTTATCATCGAAAGCAATTACGTGTGGTGTTTATTTAAACTGTTTAAATAAACGTTCGTAATTCTTGCTATTTACTAAATCAATATCTGAAGTTAATTTAAAATGAATTGCAGTGATCCCCCGTTGTGGCCACATTCTATGTAATGGGCAACTCGAAGAAGAACTTTTTCAGAAATATGTAGATTCATGTCAATGGACAGGTCCTGTGGTGAGTGAAATATGTACAAATACATCATAAACAATTTACAGAAAAAACTACGAAAACATCAAGGATATTTATCAGGCACTACAGCACCTATACGTCACTCACTTGTTTCGTTATCAATCATTTAATATCAATTTACAAGCGTCATGACGTATCCACATACCTCACATGTGTACCTATACATCAATGACTCGTCAGCTATTTTAAGTGAAAACTTAAAAAAAAAAACATTAAAGAAATGTTTTTAATTAATATGCGTATTTCGTCCTGTATTCACATATGACAGACAGATGTTTTTAATGTGCAAAAAGCTGTCTCAATTGGGTGGTTTGGCTTCGCGATATAAAACAAATTTCAGACAATTATGCAAAATATTCGGCGATACATGTCTGCGGAAATTTTCTTTGTCGGTGTAGACCATTGCAATTGAGAGAGATACTTTTCCAAGTACCATTGTAGGGGAGCAGCGCAATAAATTCGATTTCACTTTTATCCTGAATTAAATCAATATCCGAAAGTATATGTCTGCAATGGGGAAACATCGATGTTTTGGAAACATTTCGAGCCCGAACATCGATGTTTTTTCGCCAATATATTTTAGATTACATTTACCTTTTTACCCTACCCGTCAGAGAAAGAGTTTAGGAAAATTCGAAGACAATTACAAACCGATAGAGCTAGGCTTAAAATACTCGTATATTTAATTTTATTAAGCAATTGACTCAACACATGCGCGTTTAGAAATGCAGTTGATTGAAATCCTACAGCCTTTCGAGAATATTACGAGAAATAAATATAAAACGCCACAAAGAAAAGAAAATGTAATCACTTCGTATTAAAATTTGTTTCATTTATGAAACTGTAATATTGCTTATTAGAAAAATAGTATGTCACTCGAAATAACTGCATTTTACTATAATACAGGCTTTCAAACGTTGTGACCATTTGGCTATAGTGGCACGCACTGTTTCGATGGACATCTTTGACACTGCTGCTATTAATTCTTTTTTGGGGCATTTAAAATGTCTATGAAGGGTTTTGCATGTCATGTTCTCCAATTTTGACCACAAACAAATAAATTCAGATCTGGACTTTCAGACGGCCAATCTTCTGCTGCTATAAAACCAGGAATATTGACCCTGAGCCACTCCTGTTTGGTTTTGGCATTGTGCGCCGAAGCAGAGTCCAGTTGCAAGATCCACCTCTCTGCATTGAAAAGCATATTTGTTAAACCCTTCACAACACCCTCTAACACATCTTCTTGATAGACCCTTGCACCCGTTTTCACACCTTTTTCGCAGAAGTGGAGGGATGTGACACCTCGGTGAGAGACTCCCCACCAAACCATTAAGGAAACGAGATGATGGCCGCGTTGCACCATTGGAGCAACATTTTTCGCTTCCTTTGATGACGTAGCATAAATTTTGTCATTGTGTTTGTTAAAAACTTCTTCCACGGTAAAAATGTTCTGATCCGAAAACAGAATGCTTTCGAGCCTAATTTTCGTCAGCTGAGCAGTTAAAAGATGTTCTGTCGACTGACGATAAGCTTTCATGTGCAGATCATCCTGCAGCAGCCTACATATGGATCTGGATGATATATCTAATTCCCTGCACATAATATTCTGTTGCCGTAGGGGTTTTCTGCAAATTCGTTCACGCAATGGTTTTACTACCACACTCGTACGGGCGATGAGCAGACGACCACAACTTGGCCTGTCCTCTACTTTGGACGATTCACCGAAGCGACCAATACCCCGATAACAAACATTTTCTGTATCCCGAGTAGTTTCACCAATTCAAAAATCTGGCCAGCACTATATCCGCACTTATGCAACGCTACTGCCGCGATCCAATTTCTTTAAGGCCCCATTCCATGTTAATTAATCAGAAGCTGGAACCAAACTGACTTCTATTGTTTACTTAACAATGCATGAGATCTAAAAAAAATTAACGGTTCTGTTCTTAGCGGAAGTTTTCCAAAATGGGCGCTGGATTTTGTGCAATAGAGCTTATGTCAGGACTAGATAGTTACGTAACATTAGGTAAGGTGAGTCCCTTAGCCAATCGGTTGCTTCGAGAAAGGTAGTTGAAATAACAACTTTTTTTTTAATTTCTTAAATTAGCTGCTACATTAGTAAATGCATATGTTACTCGTAATATATTGATACATCGATGTTTTTTTAAGCCGATATTTTTGACATCGATGTTATTTTTAAAAAAATCGGTCGATCATAGTGTCCATACATTTCTTGAGGTTGAAGAAATTTGTTCACGTGCACTCAAAGTAGGTTTTGGTTTCTGCTTTTAAAAGTAATAAATTAAACACTAACAGCCATTTTAATAGGTAAGGTTAGGTAGGGTTATGAGGTTATCATAAAACACTAGGCACCAAAGTGGACCCATCGCGATCCCTAGGGAACCTTCACGGCAAGAAGACCTAAACCCATTCTCCCAAGCAATTAATCTCCCTGCAGAATCTGAAAAGATCCTTGTTATGGTTTAGGGACATCATCTCTTCAAGGTTATCGAAGAAATATCTACCAAGGTGCTTTAGCCTTGTCCTGGCAATTCCTTGACATTCACAGAGTATATGAGTTATATCCTCTGAGACATGTAAGTCGTCGCAGTACCTACAAACATCCGTATCGGATAACCCTAGTCTCATGGCATGCCTCCTTAGGAGACAGTGGCCAGAGAGTATTCCTATCACTGTTCTTAGCCTCGATCTATCTAACTTGATTATCTCCCCAGATTTTCTGCGATCTAACACAGACCACAAGGCCTTAGACACCCTGTGACCATCTAAGTTTGACCATCTTAGATTAGCCGTGTCAATGATTTTATCCCGAATAATTCCCTTAGCCACGCACCCTGGTGGCTTAATACTACCAATTATATCGCCACGTGGGAGCCCCGCTTCTCTTTTAGCCAGCGCGTCAGGTTGCTCGGTGCCCTCGATATCGCGGTGTCCAGGTACTCAACATAATCTGACTCGATTCTGCGTACATAATGCCCTAAGCTTTGTGCGGCAATTCCTGATTATCTCGGATTTGGTGACGTAAGACTCTAGCGCCTTTAGCGCAGCCTGACTGTCAATGTAGATAGCGATATTCTTATCGGATATTGATCCCATCTCAAGTAATTCCGCAGCTTTAAGTACAGCTAGAACCTCTGCTTGGAACACACTGCATGTGTCCGGAAGTCTCAGGGCCACCTGTAGGTTCGTATCTCTCGAGTAAATACCTCACCCCGTGCCCTCATTGGTCTGTGTATATTGCAATCTCGTTATGGACAGAGACTGTCTTCCTTCGCCAGTCCTCTCTAATTGGATACAGTACTTCGTATGGTGTGTCGAAGTCTAAGGTGCCAAGTATATCGTCCGATTCGTCCGGGATTCCGGGAAAAGATTCCTTGAGAATGGAGCTGTATCCTATGTTATTAGTCCTGAAGAGACCAACGTTAGTGAGCCAAAGCGCACTGTTGCCCGCTTGAAATTTAATTTTTAAGTCTTATGGTAAAAGATTCAGAAAGATCTCGAGTGCAGCCGTAGGTGTTGTGCGTAGAGCACCTGTGATGGCAATGCCGTGTGTTTTTCGTATTCGTTGCCTTCCACCACACAACAGCCATTTGAATAAAAAAAAACTCGCTAACACACCGATAACCAATGAGTAAACTAACTCGTAGTTAGCGAGTTTATCTATTGGTTTAATTTTCTTATTAATAAAAATGTTTTCTTCATACTAAAGCTATCTGACGTATTAATTATGTATAGAATTTGCAAATCGCAATAACTCTCCTCAATTGTACCAAAAAGAAAGCAAAATCTACTACATTCTATTGAAACGTCGTCATAATAGTTGGTTGCGTATGTCGGTTTTTTAATGGGCTACAATGGTAGTTCTTACATTCTCCAAAGATCCTCTCATTTCTGTCCGTAAAAAGTGAAATCTGGCCTTTCAAACACCAAAGGTTCGTTCAACCGTATTTCGAGCATTCCTCTGCAGGATTTCTGCGGTTTAAAACGGGTGTATTATAAAAAGATGGTTGGTACATGCATAACCACCATCTCCTAAAAGACGACCCCTGAACACCCCCTTTTTAAACGTTCTTTTATCCTGTTCTCTCTAAAAATTCAAGAATCATGGGTATTTCCACGCCAGTGAGTAACAATATCCCTTATTCTTAAGTGGGAGTTGCAGACAACTTGTTAAGTCTGAATTTTTTTATTAATAAGGATTGGAACATATTCACTGCGTAAGTCATGAGTTAGAGATAACGCATGTTTATTAACACGGCTGTAAAAGAGTAAGTAAATGTAGCTTAACTAAACCCTTAGTAGGGTAAATTTGTCCATTTTTGTCAGAAAACTTGAAGTTATATAGTTATAGTTATGAAGCATAAATGAATCATTGTTCACCTAGTTTAGATCTTATTTATATAGATAAAAGAAATTTGTCGTTATAGGTGACCAGTTTTTAAAGCTGATTAACGTCACTTCGGAAGTTCCCGAGAGCAGCCACCAAGGCCCACCTTAATTTTTTCTTTTCATCAAAGATTTACCTGGTAATGTCATTGTTTAATGAATGCTGATGGCGAAGTTTTTTTTTTTTTTGACAATGTCAGTAGTTCATGATCGTCTTTGGATGCAAAAGGACATGGGTAGTTTTAAAGTATGGTGTAAAATGATTGACTCACAAATCGATAGGGGTACTCACGCTTCGTTGTATCTGGTCTTGTATCGTTGTAAAAGTATAAAAGTGTATCATTTTCTTACAATACAACAACCAAATACACTGGTTGTCATTTTGTTACACTTTTACACTTTAGCAATGCTCCAACCCTATTGTTGCGGAGATTGTAAAAGTGTAGCAGTGAATTGAGCACATATTTTTGACAGCTATTTATCTTAGCAAATTGTGATTTTAAAAACTAAAATCCGTTGATTTTGACACAACCGACTAGTGTTGCTACAAATACGAAGGAGTGTAATGTGTTTGGTGTAAAAAAATGCACTTCTACACTTTTACAAGACCAGATACAACGAAGCGTGATAACCCTAATATAAATAAGTGTGTGCATCCATGTATTATAATATTACCACCATATTGCTCTCTTATATAGTTTAGATAATGTACAGGGTGGCGCAAAGTAACCAAATTTGATTTAGCCATAACTTCTTTCTAAATTTAAAAAATGATGATTTTATTTTGTATTAGGTACTTTTATTTGGAGCTTAAATTTGTTCCCATTAAGTAATAAAGATGATATCGTTAAAATGTTGGCACCCATCTTTTATGGAAATTTAAGTCCTTTCTACATCTAAATTTTCTCAATACTTCCGGCGGTATGTTTCCTCTTTCATGTCTAATGTTGTCTTTGAAGGCTGGGAGAGTTTGTGACTCCTAAATATGGACCAATGACTTCAAAAGTGACTTCGAAGATAGCAGTCTTGAATGGTTAGATCGGTTGATCTTGCGAGTCAATACAAAGTGTCGAAACGGGAAACAACACAGCCATTTGTGTTTTTCACTGTGTATGCAGGGACATCGTTTTGTTGAAACCACATGTGCTCCAACCCCAATTCATTCGAATTTTTTTTTTTGATGCGCGGGTAGGGGTATCCCCTCTATGGATACTTTTAGCCCTTGTTACGAGTTATGCCTGACTCCATGCTCCTGCACGTGCTAAAATACTCCTCCGGTTTCTCTGCCTTGTTGTTCCCCTGCATCACCGCCAGTCAAGGCATTCCTTGGCATGGGCAGGTTTGACATTTTGTTGTTGTTTTTAGCTGCCCGAGGTGGCAGGATCTTCGTGTCTCGCATTTCTCGTTGCTCTTTCCTCTATACGCAGGTGCTGCATTATACTCGTGATTACTTCATTTGCAGTCTCCCAGCCTTCGCTGCTCGCCAACGTAAATGAGGTCAGGCTTCTTGGTCTATCGCCCTTTGGTTGTGATATTCCACCTATGTTGCCATTCTGCTTTTATAGCGTCTATAGCTGTTGTTTCGTCGTCGTGCTCGTTTTTACGTAGGGCCACAGTCTTCTTCGCATCTAGATCGATAGGCATTCGGCCTGATATTACGCTTATCGCTTCCGCTGATACAGTTCTAAAGGCGCAGCATACCCTTAAAGATGCGATTCTATGCGCCGAGTTCATCGTTCTAATGTATGACAATATTTGGCATTAGTCTGCGTAGTGCCCCTACTGCCCGGGAGGTCTTCTTGCCTGCGTACATTAGGTGGGCCAGCAACACTCCCAGGTACTTGATGTACGGCTTCGATTCGATAGTTTGCTCACCGACCTGTATGGTGAGGTGCTCCACTTTCTTACGAGTTCATCCGATTGGCGTATCGCATTTGGGTATAGTTTTGTAGTGTTCGCCAGTGGCGGTTATCGTGTTTCCAACAGCATCTTCGAAAAAGTAGGGCACAATCACCTTTTCAGCCCAGACGCCGCACAATAACTTTCGATGGATATAATGATATACAGGGTGGGGCAGAAAGAACTCCCCGATTTAAAGAGAACGTAGATAAGGTTAGGGTGGGGATAGCAAAGCGCGGGGGATGGCGATAAACAGCGGAAAACGTTCGGTTTTGAGTTGTCATAATGGTTTGGTCGGGAGTACACAGTGCGTTTGTTGTCAAAGAATTCATTAAAAGTCACCGACTGCTACGCAGCGTGCTTTTCGCATACACTTTGCACTCGGTCGACGTGATTCCGTTTCTGACAAAAAACAATACGCCTTTGGGTGTCAAACTTTAGAGAAACAGGCAACTTTGAAAGCTCTAAAGAATGCAATAACACAGGAAGTCGCTAATATTCCGCGTGAATGACTCGCCGCGTAATGGAAATCTTCCGAGATAGGGTTACTCAGTGTATCGATAATGGTGGCCACCACTTGTGTGACGTAATTTTTGAAACTCAATTTAAAAACTGCATTAATTGTATTATTTAAAAATAAAGTTATCTCTTTGATATCTTGTTTGTTTTTTGTTATTTTGGCCAGTCGTCTCGTCGATATCTCTCTTCCACATTCTCGCTCACAGCATCAATATTCTCGGCCGAACAGCCTGTTCTTGGTCTGCCAGCCCTTGGCCTATCTCGTGTCGAGCCAGTGTCTTTCAGTCGTCTAGCTAGCCGTCGAGTTGTGCAACCAGTCGGTGCAGTACGGTGGGGAAATCTTCGATGAAATTCACATTGTGTTCTTATCGCAGATAAATTATTCCGCAAAAAACGAACTCCGCAAAATTAATCCACGGTCTTGAGGAGTCATTATTTTCGTACCACATTGCACCTCTTAAAGAAGTGAATAACTGTAA
The DNA here is from genome assembly GCA_945910035.1 of Brachypalpus laphriformis. Classification (NCBI taxonomy): domain Eukaryota; kingdom Metazoa; phylum Arthropoda; class Insecta; order Diptera; family Syrphidae; genus Brachypalpus; species Brachypalpus laphriformis. Next base: position 255,791,363 of record OX246754.1, read on the forward strand.
GGATATCGGCATCATTTTTGATGGCAAAGTTACATTTGACGCTTATTGAGGTAAACTACTCGTACAATGTATTACTACCACACTAAAGTGAAAGTAGTGTGTATATGAGCAGCTTGAATTGGACAACGATTTTGGGTGAAAAATCATCTTTTCTGACGAGGCATATTTTCATCTCGCCGGCTACGTTAACAAACAAAAATGCCGCATCTGGGGCTCGGAAAACCCGCACGTTATTGTCGAGAAGCCAATGCATGCACAGAGAGTGAGAGTTTGGTGCGGATTGTGGAGTGGTGGCATCATTGGACCATTTTTCTTCGAAAATGAGGCTGGGAACAATGTTTCGGTCAACGGTGGGCGTTACAGAGCCATGTTAATGAGTTTTTTTTTTACTGAAATTGAAGACATGAATTTGAAAGACCTCTGGTGCATGCAGGATGGCGTGCCATGCCACACAGCCCATGCCACAATCGGTCTTTTGCGCACCAAATTATCAGTCGTCTTGGCGATGTCAATTGGCCGCCTTGGAGCTGCGATTTGACCCCTTTGGACTTTTTTTTTGTGGGGAACCATGAAAGACCGATGTTATGCCAACAATCCGGAAACGATTCAAGTACTTAAGGCCAATATCATCTAAGCAATCCGTGAGCTACAGCCCGAAACCATCAACAGGGTCTTGGAAAATTGGAGTGGTAGAATGCGCTACTGCGAGGCCAGCCGAGGCAGCCACTTGAACGACGTTGTATTCCGTAATTAATGGGAATATTTGCTCTTACTAATAAAGCTATAATACATGGAAAAAGTTTCATTTTGTTTATTTTATTGCATTTTTAAAAAGAAACTTATAATTGGCCCACCCTGTATATCGAGCGATCCATTTCAGGTGGATTGTGACCAACCTGTATACTTACCATTATTTTTACCGTAATAATACTCCCGACGTTCGTCACGTTTCTCAGTGTTCTAAACTATGAGTACCTGTACATATATTTAATGTAGTCTATACCAACTTAGAGGCGTGGCAAAATCGCATCATCACCACCTCGTGGTGCCCACTGGATAGCTATTGGATAGTGAACTAACAATGAGCGTTTCTTAGGTCTGACGATATGAGTGAAGCTGAACACTCGGACCTGCGCAAGCATATCTGGATGAATTTCAGCGCACATAGTACAAGGACGAGGCATCTCTTGAGGATCTGATTAGCTTAAATATGAATCTCAGAATCTGGATAATCTCAATACTGGATTAGGGTACTGAAAAATAAATTGTGGCAGATGAGCTCCTAGCGGTCCAACGGCAGCGCTCATCTAGGTTACTGGCATCGGTGTATCCATCCCCTCGTCCTAGGCGCTGCAAAAAAGGATTTGGCCTTCCAGGTAGGAGGTTCTACCGACTGCAAAATTTACAAAGCATCTAACAGCCTCGGATACGGGTGATTTTACTGTTGACGACCGGACGCTTGCAAACATAAAAAGGACAATGGTCTTCGTGCCTGCACGTGAAATGTTAGGTCCCTCTACAAACCACGTGCAGCCAAACAACTTGCTGAGGCTCGAGACTGCTGCAAGCCAAACATTACCGCAGTACAAGAAGTCCGATGCGATAGAACGGGCAAAAAGAGAATGAAAAACTGTCATATCTATAACGGCGATTGATACAGACAAAAGGTACAACGTCTTCCGCTTGTAGATTTGTTATTAGAGACAGACTTAGGCAAGAAAATTTCCGGCATGTGATCGAGCGTATCATGACAATCTGTATCAAGGATAAATTCGCCAAAATCAGCCTAATATGCGCTCACGCCCTTTCACGAGAAGATGGATAACGCGACAAAATATATGAGCAATGCCCTAGCCACGAAGTTAAAATTGTCCTGGGTGATGTCAACACAAATCTAGGAAAAGAGGATGTCTTTGATAGTATGGTCGGGAAGCACAGCCTGCCCGGCTCCTCATCCGAAAACGGATTCTGGCTAGTCGACTTTAAGGCGGGACTAAACGTTGTCGCAGTTAGTACGCGGTTCGAACATCTTGATGTCAGGGCGGAATGGCTCTATTTTAAACGAAAAGCCACCAACCAATTCTGCAGACTGCTAAACGGCGAAGATGACCAATATTAGGTAAAACGAGCCGTTCAACTGTGATGATGACAGCCAGGTTTCCCGGCAACGCGAGCAGAATGAAGTGAGGATAGCGATGTCTTAACCTTAATCCAACAAATCTGCTGAAACTAAAATCCTTGCAACCGAACTTTTGAAGGCATGAGGAGATGGGTTGGTAAGGAATATGCACTAGCTCATCTGTAAAATTTGGTCGAATGAAAGTGTGTCACAATCTATCACAAGTCTGTACAACTGCTTGCATATGTCGACGATATTGACATTATTGAAAGAACTCAGCGGTGCGTTTGCAAGCATTGAAGCAGAAGTGGCCAAAATGGGTTAAGCGATAAACGAGGGCAAAATCAAATTTATGCTGTCAACAAAAAAGGACAATCAACATCAACGAATTGGACAGAACGTCACAATGGGCAGCTATAACTTCGAAGTAGTAAGGGACCTTGTCTACCTTGGCTCTACTATAAACTCTAAAAACAACATCAGCGTGAAAATCAAGCGAAGAATAACTCTTGCCAATCGCTGTTTTATTGCGGCTTATAAGGTAATTCAACAGTAAAGCCTGTGTGTCCTATGAATGGAAATTTAGCATCGTTTGCCCGATCCTAAGAAAAAATACCCTCTGAACTGCGCCAACTACAGAGGCAAAAGCCTTCTCTACAACGCATATAAGATCCTGTCTGCCGTGTTATTTAAAGACCTAAAACCACCCGGCAGCAACCTGATAGGTCGTTATCAGCATGGGTTTTGGTCGGGAAAGTCCACCATAGACCAAATATTCATAGTACGGTAGATCTTGGAATAAACCTTGGAATATAATATCAATACGCACCACTTCTTTATCGATTTCAAAGTTGCCTCCTATGATGGCGTTTATAGAGAGGAGTTGGTTGACATTTGATCTGTCAAAGTGGATACAAGCTTAACAAAGTGCTCCCCTAAAAAGGCTTTAAAATTTAAGAAAAAGTGCACAAATTTGTTTAAACATATTTTATTAAAAAACTGCTCAACTTACAATTACATTGTTCAATCAGTTTCTGTGTAAGTCTTAGCAATTAAGAGAAATAGAATCCAGATTTGTTGTAACCCGAAAACTAACCTCAACAAATGAATAAGAGAAGTCTGCTTGAAACCTCGCCCCACCAAACTAGAGAGGAAAAGCGCAGAACCTTTGTAGCGTCAACACCTTCGCCACCACCAGAACGTCTTAGTATGGAATCATCCTCAATAATAACCGTCGAAGTTTTGGATGAAATCCTGGATGACAACATGAAAAAACTCGTCAGGGAACTCCCTAAAAAAGCCGACTTTCAAGTACTTCACGCAGAATCTACTGGCTTGAAAGTAAAGTACGATGAAATGTCTGCTCAACTGGAACACCAAAATAATGCATTGAAGGATCAAATGGACAAGTTGGTACAGAAAAGTTTGGAAACAAATGTTGTGGTGCACCTGCCTGCAGAAGTCAATACGGACATGAAGGATAAAGCAAAGTCTGTTTGCACCAGCCTGTTGGGCACTGCTGATACATGTTCCGTAATTGACTATGCACTTGCGGTATCTTCTCCTGGAACACGTACTGCAATGATAATTGTAAAAATGAAGTCGCGAAATGATGCTTGGACAATACTCCGAAATGCAAAAAAATTAAAAGGCACACAAATCCACATTCACAAAGATCTCCCGTACAACACACGTCGCAGGAAAAACAACCTGCTACCAATTGCCAAATTTCTTCGCGATAGGTTTCCACTTGTGAACACCCAGCAAAAAGACGATAAGCTACTTATTTCGAAAAACACTTTTACATGGGATTTGGCGCACGGCTTGAAATGTGGCAAAAACGACCCGATGGTGGTGCTACGCACAATTTTCGGCGGCGATTTTACATTGTTTTCTAGCGTTCAACATTTTATGAATGAAGTCCATCGAGCTAACAAAAACGTAAACAATGTCAAACACAAAATGTCAAGTTTGTCGTCGGAAGTTGGCAACGTTTCATCGCTTCTAATTTGCGAAACAGCCGCTGTGCAACATGCAGAAAATTTGGGGGCGCACACAAGCATGCGCTCGAGAGAACAACCAGGTGATCGTTTATATTATGAATTGAATTGAGACGGTCCCGTCAACCAGAATCAGATAAAATGTTTAGATTTAAATATATTAGGATATAATGCCGCAGGACTCAAAAATAAGTTTTTTGAAATGAAGTTTTTTGATTATGTAAAAAGTTTTGATATACCACCTTGATCAAAAAGTTCCCGGAATTTATTCAGAAAATTAAAAATACAAGTTTATTCATCTAAATCTATATTGTCCCCTTCAAAGTAATCCCCATCGACTGCAACACACTTATGCCAGCGCTTGATCCAATCTTCGAAACATTTTTTATATTCGGTTTTCGGTATGTCCATCAGTGCTTCCTGCGATTTTTCCATTACTTCCTCTCGGCTGCTGAAACGCGTTCCCCGTAATGGTTTTTTAACTCGCTTGAACAGAAAGAAGTCACAGGGAGCCAAATCAGGTGAATTCGGTGGCTGTTGGATGGTATTTGTTGCATTTCTCGTCAAAAAATTACGAATAATGATGGCACTGTGCGACGGTGCGTTATCATGGTGCAAAATCCACGAGTTTTCTGTCCACCATTTTGGTCTGGTAAAAAATCGCCAACACACACAGAGATAGATGTACTCTTGGCTACGTAACTTTTGCAAATGTCAAGCTATGATGCTAAGATTTAGAGGGAATATCAACAACAGATGTACCAACTTAACAAAGAAAACAGAACTCAAATCGGAACGATGGGAGCGCCACATGGTTTTTATTCCGGGAACTTTTTGATCAAGGTGGTATTTGTAATTTTAGAAGCACATGTTTTAGAAGATGAGGAGGAAAAATTTAAAGCAATATTTAAGAACTATAAATTAAAGTGGATTCCAGCAGTGAAAGTAAATACATTTGGAAGAGGAAGTGGAGGGGAACTGCTAGGCTATAGAAAGTGCCTGGAAGGAGTTGTTTTGAATTTCCAGCGAGCTGAAGAAATGGATGTCTTAAAGGTAAAAACCAAAGGTTCTGACCTCTTTATTGTACCCATTTACCTGAACTGTAATCACTGGAAAAGGGATTATGACCAGCTTTGCGACGCATTACAGGATTTAAGGTCAATTGATTTGCTTCTTGTTGGTGATTTTAACGCAAGGATTGGAATGTCGCAAAATAATTTTGTAAGTGGATCTGTAACAACAACTATAAATCCAACCCGCAGATCAAAAGATGAAGTGTGTGATGGGAAAAGGACTAAAATACTGGAAATTGCTGATGCTTTAGACGCAAGGATTTTAAATGGAAGCTATAAAGGAGGCCCGAATGGCGAATATATGTTTATTCGAGGAAGGGAGTGTTCAATTATTGATTACTGTTTTATGTCGGGGAAGTGGTGCTCTATTCTGAGCAACTTCAGTATAGCTGCACAAGTTTTCTCAGCCCACATGCCCTTGGAAATTTCATGCATAGTTCAGGAATCGAAAGAAGGGCTCAGCACGAAGCAACTGAGACTACTGCCAAAGTTGATATGGAGAGATCGATTTCAAACTATATTTCAAAATAATTTAGATCAGGAAATTGTTAAACGACGATTGGAAAACAAGCCACTGCACATGGAGGACCTTACTAGAATTATAATTGAAGCTGTTCCAACAAACACTACAGGAAAACGTAAGGGTACTCTCAAACAGGTCTGGTTTGACGCTGAATGCTATAAAGCCAGAAAAAAATCATTTTCGTCTTAGGCTCTTAAGGAACTATAATACCACATTTTTCTAAAATATGTATGCAGTCGCCAATAGGGACTTTAAACATCTCTGTTTTGTAAAAAGAAAACAACTGGAGCAACAAACCGTAGCCGTTTTAAATTTGTCAAGGTCCTCAGCAGAATTTTGGAAAGCCGCCAAAACTATCAACGGGAGAACCAATATCAGATCATCATCCTTACAAGCATCTGAACTTCGGGACTATTTTAAGAACCTGGTTAATACCCCGCAAGTTTTGCCTCTTCCTCAATACGCAGCACCATTTTTTACAGATGATCTCAATAATATTTCCCCTACACAAAAAAGGATCATACGATAACCCTGAAAACTATGGAGGCATTTCGTTCCTGAATACATCAGTGAAGTTGTTTAGTGCTGTGATTTTCAACAGGCTAACGCAGTGGATTGAGAATAAGAAGATTCTGAATAAATTTCAAGCGGGATTTAGGAGAAACTATTCATCTTTAGACCAAATATTCATCCTGACGAACATTGGGGATAGCTTCAAAAGAAGAAACAAGAAGTTATATGCTTTCTTCGTTGACTTTCGCGCTGCTTTGGATTCTATTGCACGTGAAGCACTTTTTTATAAGCTATTTAAGATGAGAATCTCAAGCAAAATTGTCGTTTTATTACAAGCGATGTACGAAAACAACGTCGCTTATGTATAGGATGGTGAGCTTGTATCGGAAGACTTTACAAGACGAATAGGAGTCAGGCAAGGATGTGTTCTGAGCACGTTACTTTTCATTTTATTTATAAATGATATAATGGTTGCAATTGGAGGGGGAATTCAGTTTGGCAGTATGCAGATACCAGGACTCCTTTTCGCAGACGATTCTATCTGAATCAGTGGAAGGAATGCAGCGAATGGTGAACCGTCTTGAGCGCTACTGTAAACTTTGGAATCTGTCTGTAAATTTAGAAAAATCTAAAATGATGGTGTTCAGAGATGGTGGTGGTAGATATTCTTCAAAATGAAAAATGGACATACAAAGGAGAAAATGTTTCAATAGTTCGGGAGTATAAGTATCTAGGTGTATCAATTATGGCGAATCTCAACATGCGAAAACATTTCCAACTCAAACTAGCGGAGGCGAAGAGAGCTGTTTCTTCAGTATGCGGCCGTTGCATCAATAATAAATTTATTGAACATAGCGCAAAGCTTAAATTATTTCGTGCGACTGCAATCTCTATATTGCTATATGGGGCTTAAGTTTGGGGATACTGTCAGTTTGATGAGGTTGAAAGATTCATGAGGTATTTTCTGAAACGCATTTTTCGGCTGCCAACCTGCACCCCTAATTATATGCTGCATTTGGAAACAACAGTGCCACCTCCTTTTTTTAGACACGCTTAAGCTGCATTTCGATTTTATCATTAAAGAATTGGAGATGGAAGATGGACGGCTGCCTAGACCAGTGCTTAAGAGAGGTATATCAACAAGAGTAAACCTTATCGAAAAGTGAGAAGAGCTGGGGGAGAGTTTTGGTGAAAACGGGTGAATCGCAGCAGATATTAACTCTGCTGAGTTAAGGATGGAATTAAAAAAAACTTTTAGAGAGAACAAGCTACACTACTTATGATTGTTGCAAAACGGAAGCTGAAACATCCCAGCATAGAATGATTTACAGCAAACTCAGCTATAATCTTCAACAACATACGTACTTTCTCAACCGCCAGATGCCCTATCTTAAATGAGTTTCGTGTGAGATACTTTGGCGCAACTGCATTGGATATGAATGAGGTCTTGAACATTTTGAACGGCAACCTTGGTTGGGAAGTCTTTGATAAATATGCATTAACCGCATTTACCTACAGAGCACGTATTATAGAAGGAGAATAAATTGTCAATCTGGTAGACGGCCGTGGGCCAAACCATATTTAACTTTTTTTTTTTTTTTTTTTTGTTGCGCCTGGAGGTGCAGGAATCTTCAAAAGATACCAATGGTCCGTACCATTGGTTATGCCCGATTCATATATCTGACAATGCCATCAGTGCTAGTCAGTATATGCCTACGGGCTAAACCTCACCCCCTCAGAGAGGCACTATGAGAACCGGCTGCGCGTACTCATAGTAGTAGGAAATTTGTTCCTCTCATTTTTTCATTTTTTGTGATGACTACGACTAAGTTGCCTTAACGAGTAGTTTACGCTTCTGTAGTGTTAATCGCGTTAGGTAGGTAGCTTTCCAGTGAAGGCACCTACTAATACCGTCATTACATGCGGTTTTTCCTTACGGCGCTAGGTCGAAAGGTCTTGTTCTTTGTAGTCGGCGCTCAAGGCTTGTCACGTCCATAGTACGGATTATTTCATTATTGCAATGAACACGAAGACGGGTACGAAGTTTGCGAGCAAAGTTTGTTACTTCGTCCCTCACGGTAGCAATTCCTAGATCTCTGTGAATATCACTATTCCTTATATACCAAGGAGCATTCACGATTGCTCTTAGCATTTTATTTTGAAATGCTTGCAGTAGAGCCATATTGCTTGGTTTGGTACAACCCCAAAGTTGTATACCATATGTCCAAGACGGTTTTAGCACTTGCTTATACAGAAGCAGTTTGTTGTATACGCTTAACTTCGAGTATCTTCCGAGTAGCCAATACATTTCTCTAAATCTGATTTCGAGCTCTTCGCGCTTCTTTTTAACGTGTGGTTTCCACTTAAGTTTTGCGTTTAGGGTCATTCCTAAATATTTTGCTTCGTTTGCGTAAGGTATTTGTACCGAGTTAATGGATATAGGTAAGTTGTTTATCTTTCTCAACGTAAAATTTACATGCGTTGATTTTGTCTCATTGAGGACTATTCGCCAGGTTTTTGTCCATTCGCATACATTGTTCAAAGCTCGTTGGAGTTTTCCCGTTGATGATTCGACTGACTCATCCGTTACGAGGATAGCCGTGTCGTCTGCGAACGTTGCTACAACGGTCCCTTCATCTTGTGGTATATCTCTTGTGTAGAGCAAGAACAGGATTGGACCGAGAACACTTCCTTGTGGAACACCGGCGTAGATATCTTTGAAATCCGAATATTCACTCCCGTGTCTAACACGGAAAAGTCTGTTTTCAAGATAAGATTCCAATATTCTGTACAACTTTTCCGGTAAGATTACCCTTAGCTTATACCTTAGGCCTTCGTGCCATACCTTGTCGAAGGCTTGCGATACGTCGAGAAAAGCGCTAGAGCATATTTTTTTCCCTTCTAGAGCTTTTTCAATCTCGTTCGTTATTCGATACACCTGATCGATTGTGGATTGTTTGACCCGAAACCCGAATTGATGATCCGGGATCAAGTGTCTTTCTTCAATTACTGGTTGCAATCGTTTCAGCAGAAGTTTCTCGAAGACCTTAGATATTATTGGCAGAAGTGAAATGGGTCTATATGATTTCTTGTCATTTGCACATTTCCCCGGTTTCGCAACCATACTAACTTCGGCGACTTTCCATTGCCTTGGGACATATAATAGTCTTAAGGAAGCATTTATAATGTAGAGCAACTTAACCAGCACTTTTTTCGGTAGCTCTTTCAAAATTTCGCCAGTGATTAAATCATATCCCGGAGCCTTGTTATTTTTCAATTTTTGTATTGTCATTCGAAGTTCGGACAGGGATACGGTTTTTACTCTAAAGTTGTCGGGTGCCATATTATCATTCGGATCTTCGATCAACGGTTCTCCATCGAACGGCTGGAACGTTTCCTCTAAGTGATCGGCAAATAATTCTGCTTTCTCTTTATCTTCTTTTGCCCATTCCCCGTTAGCTTTCCTAATTGGCGGCGAGTGCATTACAGGTTTCCTTATGGACTTCAAGGCTTTCCATAGAGAGTAGTTTGAATACTTATCAGCGGTCAAACCCTCGAGGTAAGTAGAAGTCTCGTGATTTTTTAGGTCCTGCAGCACTTTTTTAAGCTTGTTACAAAGATGGTTCAGATAAGTTTTATCCGGTGGTGCGCGGGATTGTTGCCATCTCTTGCGCGCTCTCCTCTTTTCTCGTATGAGGTCTTCGATTTCAGGCTGGTATTTGACTTTATTGTTCCGCGCTTCTGTCTTTCGCAAAGGAGTGTTTTTCCACGCTGAGCTCTGAATGGCTTCGACGAGTTTGTCGATTTCTTCTTCTATTTCGAACGGTGTCTTTAGCGGTACATTTAAAGCAACATTTTCCTTGCAGTCTCTTCTGAAAGCGTCCCAGTTAGTTTTGTTACTAGTTAACCTAGGCGGTCCTTCTTTTTTTACTAGACTTCCACCTATTTTCAGAGTGACTGCCGAGTGATCTGAGCATAGATCATAGCATTCTTCGATTTCCGTCAAATTTTTAGTTAACCCTTTTACGATAAAGAAGTCGACGAGGTCAGGGATTTTATTTTTGTCAGTTGGCCAATAAGTTGGCTTTCCTGTCGAAAAAAAGTTCACCCCCACGTTTCATTTAACTTAAGATTATGAAATTGTATTAAAGTATTATTGAAGTTTAAATAAAGTTTTCAAAACGAAACTAACTAAAAACTAGAGAGACAGACTCATCGCTAGTCTCGGAATCCTTGCCAAGCTCGTCCCTCTGTGCAAGGTGACGATGGAAAACTCTCGCTGTCAAATTTGGAAAGAATACTACTGAACCGTTCGATGTAAGGAAAGGTCTTAGACAAGGTGACACGCTATCATGCAATTTCTTTAACATAAAACTTGAAAGGATTGTACGAAACTCACAAGCCAACACCGGAAGTACCACATCTTACAAACCTGTATAACTACTCGCTTACGACGCTCGATCGTCATGTATCATTTTCGTAATTAACTTGTGGTAACTTCAGTTATGCGTTGTATGCAGCATGTGCACACTAATCCCATTGAGCCTTCGGGTAGGTACCTACATCTTTAGTGCAACAGTAGATTTGCTGGCAGTCGGTGTATGTGCTTAGTGCTGGCATATTGAAAAGCTATTTTCTTAAGTCCCCAACGTTAAATTTATCCTTTCGACTAGGCTGTATCTTTCGTTCACCCACTGTACTCCATTTAACACTGGCGTTTTTAATTGAGGGATTTATTTGTGATATAAATCGGTGAGCCCAACTGTCTCGCGGGCTCTTACTCGTACCATTCGTTTCTCCTTATCATCTAATAATTGCAGTTTTTCCACCTAGACACTCTTAAACATGTGAAGTGAATTTATTTAAGAAACCACTTAAAATACAATTCGCCTTTAAATACGAGTATACGCCCACAAATCGAGATTTTTCAACAAAATCATCGAAAAATAACATAAACAAGGACTTCTCCGATGTTCAATTTCATTCCCGCTGGGGTATTTTAACGAGTAATCTATTAACAAATTCACAATTAGCTTTGGTTTTTGCCTTCAGAATACTTTTGAAGTAATCTCCCTGGCATTGTGGGCAACCAGAAGCACTGAGCTCAAACTTTCACTTGAATGATTTAGAAATACCTCCGCAGGGAGCATAAGGGCGGAAATCCTAGTGTTGATATTGAATTCCTTTTCATAAAGTTTCTGATGCTTAACCACTCGGCAGCAAATTGTTTTTGTTGTCACCGCAGCTGTATATCAGCTTGCTTGCACAGAACTTTAAATACCACTAGCGGCCACTTATACAATTCGGTTACCGTCTTCAAAGGATGAAAGGGATGACAAAATGTACTTTGATTTAAGCACTCCCTGTCGATGGAGATGTTTACTCTTCGAACTGGCTTGCCTTAAGACCGAATGGTTGCCTGCGAAGGAAGGCGGGTTGTAAGCAATGACATTTCAACTCGTAGTGTTTTAAAGTTTAAAGGAAGATGTAGGCCATCTGACTGATTTGATCCTAACTCAAATCAAATAAGGTTAAACTACATAACGCTACATAATTGCTTAAAAGTGCCCCCTCCAGCCCTCAATCAAGCAATTAAAATCCTTAGTATCCAACGAACTTCTTCATTCCATTCCTTGTTCTCGAAAATATGCTGGTTATACCCCACAACGGTAATTCATTTATGTAAATTTTACATTTAAAACACGAACAGTATACACGTATACTAGACCCCAGGCGGCTCAAGTTGGATATGCGGTGTTCTGCACCCCACTACGCTACCTCAATAATACATCACATCACATGGTGTACTACACTTATCTTTCGCCAAAAAGCCACAGCACCAATCCCCAAATGATTTAATAGCAAATTTCATTGTATTTCTTTGGCGAAGGATAATGAAGCATGTTTACTCAAAGTTAATAAAATTCGCAGATAATTAATTCCGAAAGCTGTTCTCCCTCGTGTAATGGGGTGAGCTCCTAGGGGTGTATGCTTGTGTTATGTAAAAGAGCTTATGCTTATATTTTTGAGTTGAGACTGTGAAATATGTTTTTGGAAGTGCGAGCACAATATTACTAAGGCGGTGTGAGTTGTGAAGGGGATGTCTTGAAGAATTGCCTTAGACACTGCCAGGAGTATATTATCCTTGGAGCAAAGTCAAGAAGATGTTATCCATAAATATGAGACAGTGTGTGTTTGTATGATGTGATGTAAGAAACTTGGCATTTGTCAGCAAGTTATGTGGTTACAAGATTTCTTAAGCAGTGCGAATTGCCTTGCCTGATGCTGTCGATAGGGCGGCATGACAATATATTTCGTGTTAAGACAATGGGAGTGGGTAAAATTTAGATACCACATGTCTAGTGTAGTGGGTTGGTGGGCTGCGGAAATATTTAGTGCCTTAGCCAAAATCAATGACAGAAGTAATTGGTTGTGATGGTGATAGTATGGAATAGAGGAGGTATTAAGGACCCATTTTCCAAATAAAGTAAAAGTAATGACCTTAATTAAGAGTTGGAAAGATTGAACGGATTAATGGAAACCATGGCTATTGTATTAGATCGTTTCCAAGATAAAAATTGAATAAAAAACAAGATTGGTATCATACATGTGGCAATCAAGAAATGAAGTTGCTCTATGGTATACTTAATGAATTAAGAAAAAAGACCTTATCCTCGAATTTTCTTCAGATCCAATAACAACTTTGACAAGGGAATAGCGTCCATGCATGCCCTGTATAAAGAACTCAATTCGGTTAAAAATGATGGATATTAAATCCATCTGCAATTTGCAGGAAAAGGCCTCGTTAATCGATTTTATTCGACGATTAGTCGGACTGACTTCTGAGAATTAGTCTCATATTGGTAGAGTCCCAGAAAAAATTGCACGGTCTCTCCGATAATGAACATTTGAAAAACCTCATAAGCGTCATAATTTCCTTCCGGTGAAATATGAAATTATACATCTCCTTAATTTGTGCAAAAAATGAATGTCGGACATCAGGAATGGCTGCGAGAAGCTAGATATTATGTGTTACGCACCGAATGTTTGAATTCCGTACACAGGCTTAGCTTTACCGATTTTTCTTATGATATCAGCGTCTACCCACATACTTTGTCGTCCGAGATACATCCTTGCAGGACATTGGATCCCAAATTCGTCTAATATTCGTACGTATCCCCCGTGAAGAAAGTGGCATTTCGATAACAGCACTTAGTTTACCAAAAGTAAATTCCTTTGACAGTATCGAAAACTTTTTAAAGTGAATGAGCATCATACATTGCTCAGTAATCATACGAAAGATTAAGATATGGTCGAGGGTAGAGAGCGAAAAGTTACCTGTTCAGAGTTCAGCATCGGCAGTCAGGAAAGAAAAGCTTAATGGAGTTGGTACAGAGCAGGCGATTTGATACTAGATATATGTGTGTACTCCATTCTGTGACGATTTTTACAGACAGTACAGATTTCGATTTGAAAACATTATTTTGGTCGTAGATAAGTCCGCAACAAAATTGTGGATATTTGTATATATAGATATTGATGCTGATGTATGGTTGATGGGGTACAGGTTCTCTGCGACATAAATATATATTTATTGTACCCCCAAACTAGGGCTTTAGGCGATGAAATACTCGAATTACAGCACTTCCTTAAGTTCAAGTGCTTTAATAAAGGAGTATCTGAAGTAGATTCCGCGAAGGTTAATCTGTTCCTTGTGAGAATTAAGCTCCCAGGTGGTGTCTTCTTTCGTGGATTAATGCATAAGGCATGTGCTGGTGGTTTTTTGAAATCTCTTCAGAAACTTGTCAAAGAGTGTACAATAAATTGGTTTCACTTAACTTAAAGGCGTGTTTTTTTTGGAATATCACAGTTCCTCAAAAGTTGGTTGGCCTGTCTTTAGGTTCATTATTGCCTGTAAATTTATAGTTCTACGTCGTCAAAAACTAGTCACGAGTTCACTTTCACTCTTAAGCTTGGTCTTATAATTCAATGAATGGCTTTTTTTTATCAAACACGGTCCACACCAAATATTCTAAAGGGTGAACATAAAAATGTTGACATGGACACGTATCTTTCACGATGGAGATACTCATTTGACGACCAAATCTATGTATGTATGTATGTGGGTCATATGTTGTATACGCTCGAAAGTATAGCACACGTATTTCCCCTTTTTTTTCTCCCAAATTTATTCATTACGCCCGAAGGCAAAAAAGATACACATACCGTGCTTGTATAAATTGAAGCAGCCAACATATACGAGTATAGCAAACATAAAATAGCGTTATCCTTTGGAAAATGTACTGTACTCAAGATTTTCATGTTTATTGTTCTGTCTGTTATGCCGTACTAAAGTGAGAAAGTACACACACAAAAAAATAGATAAACTTTCCACTGGAAAAAAAAAAATACTGATAACGAAAAAGGACTCAAATTATTTCTAAGCTGAAACCAATACACCACATACGAAGCGAATTTCGTACGACTTCTTCGAGCAGTAGCAGTAGCAGCAGCTTCACTTCATTCACGTAGCGCCATCAACATCATCATTGGATGGGTGAATAAAAATAATAAAAAAATCATTATCCTTGTTAGCAGTGGTGAGCTGCTGCTGCTGTTGGGGGTAATGGTAAGTGGGCGTGTATATTAGGGCATGCCTGGTGGAGCACTGTCTACGATGGAGTTACAACGAATGAATACTAGGAATTCATTTAATACAAAATTACGGCACGGCAGATAATGACATAAGGCGTAATACGTGGGAGGACTTTCGTCTGACACTCATCTGACGTTTATCAAAATGAATGAATAGTAGGTACCTTTTTCATTTCCTGCGGGGTTTTTATTAGATGTACAGAGCTATGCATTCATGTTCGTGTTCCGCTAGAATAAGTTACACTAGTTTTCTCTCTTCGCAAATTAATTTTACAATTTGGTGATTATTTTCGAAACGGAGTTAGTGCTGCTGACACTATTGCGTATTAGTTCAAAGACGAGTTCTGCTTTATGAGGTACATATGTATATTTCAAAATCAGGCAAGACTTGTAATATTTCTTTTCTGCAAAAATGAAACACATTGAATGTAATAGTCAGAACGGTGCATGTGAACTCTTCTGGCTAAGTCGATGTCCTTGTATAGGCCGTATAGTTCGGCAGTCTATGCAGACGGGACCAAAGATTAGTTGAAGAACTTTTCTCGCAAAGTAACCAAGGGCATCCTCATCCTATTTTGACAAAGTCCATACCCCTGCGCCATAGACCAGCAGCCACTAGTGTCTTAAACAGAGTTACCTTAGTAATTCAAAATAGTACTTTGTTACTAAATTGCATTCTTAGCCCATGAAAACAGCGATTGGTAACAGTAATTCTTCGTTTGATCTCCCCCTGCTGTCATTTGTGAAGCTCACCATAAAGTCTAGGTAGACAAAGTCCTTTACTACCTCAAAATTATTATATATTGTGGGGTTCTGTCCAAGACGCCGATGTTTAGTGTCCTTATTTGTAGACAGGATTCCTTTGCTTTCATTGACGGAGTAACCCATCTTTTTCACCTCGATCTCAATTCTCGTAAGCGCCCCACTGACGGTCCGCTGAGTTTTTGCGATGTCATTCCGACTCAATGCCATCGGCGTAAGCGAGTAGTTATGCAGACTTGTAAAATATGGTACCTCCGGTGTTGGCTTGTGAGTTTCTTTAGCATAATAATTCTTTCAAGTATTATGTTAAAGAGATCGCAGGATAGCGCATCGCCTTGTCTAAGACATTTTCTTACATCGAATGGTTCGGTGGTATTCTTTCCGAATTTGATGGCGCAGCGAGAGTTCTCCATCGTCACCCTGCACAAACGGATAAGCTTGGCAGGGATGCCAAGACTAGAGACGAGTCCGTATAACTCGTCTCTATACACGCAATTATAGGCAACTTTGAAATCGATGAAGAGTATTGATTTCATATTCCTAGGTTTATTCCAAGATCTGTCGTAGTGTGAATATTTGATCAAAAGTCGGCTTGAAACTGCACTGATAACGACCAGTGTATCAGGTTGCTGACAATCGGTTGTAGGTGTTCACATAATACGACAGACAGGATCTTATATATGTATGCGATGTAGAGATGACTTATACCTGTATTTGGTGCAGTTCAGAGGGTCTCTTTTCATCAGGATTAAAAAAATAATAAAAAGGAATGCTTGTCGCATTCATGAGTAATATAAACAATACGTTTCTGTAACGATCTCTAGGAAAACGGTAATCCAAATACCTACCAACTTTATTGAAAGACATGCGATTGAATGTACCGATTGAAAAATAAAGTTTCGAGCTCTGAAGTGTTTCGGGAGCATAAATGGACACCTCATAAATATTTGGCACAAATAGCCAATAAGGATCCTAGGGCCTAACTTCTTGCAACTATTCGAGTTGTGCGCTTTCTCATAACAACAATTACTCTCGGACGGTCGCAAAACTTTGTGTTTTCTATTGTAAAACAGTGCCTACACCTGACATAAAAGGACCTGCTATTAATTTGCTAACATATAACGTCTATAATATACCGTGGGCATCTCCTTGAATAAGGTATAAGTACACCCAGTAGTACATTCCGCAAATATATGTACTCTTTCCACTCGAAGGGAATGAATCTGGAGAATGAGATTCGAACTAATATCAGCGTATCCCAGTATTAACATTACCAGGGAGATTAATAGGTATCTGGCAACTGTATCCTTAACATAAGAAATCTGGATCATTTGTACGAAAAAAAAACCTCGTTTAAAGGGAATCAATTTAAGGCAATAGTCAACAGTATTACATGTGCGAAGTTAAGAAGAAGATAGCCACGCATTGTTGGTTATCCAACTTTAAGCAATTGTAGGCACGCCAATAGGATATATTGCTTAGGGCGAACTGTATATACCTACAACCTTTCAAGCTTCATATCTTAGAAAATAGTTTGATATCATCTGCATATGTTAGGCATTGATAGAATTATGTGTATCAATATCGATAGTAAAAATAAAAAATCCGAGTACCCAAATTACTAACTTTTGCAACTCCAGAAGTAATTGTGTGTACTGAATCTATTTAAATACTTTACTTACTTACTTAGGTGGTGCTACGATTTGGGGTGAACCTAAGCATAAACCAACAAGCCTCTCCATTTAGCTCAGTCTTTAGGTAATTACCTCCAGTTGTGCATTCCAAGTTGGGTGAAGTCCCCTTCAACTTGTTCGCACCACCTATGACAAGGAGGCTTTCTACTTCGTCGTTTCACTGGGTTAGATTCCAAGACTCTGCGGGCCGGAGCGATGATGTCCACTCGTTCTACATGTTCTAGCCATCTCAAGGGCCTAATACGCAGTTTTTTGACTAGGTCGATGTCGCTGTACAGCGCATACAGTTCGTCATTGAGTCTTCTCCTCCAAACCTGTCAATGCAAAGAGGACTGAATATTTTGCAAGAAATTTTTATCTCAAAGAGATCAAGGATGCGAGTATCTTCATCCGCCTTCAGTAAAGTCTATGTTAAGTTGTTCGAGATAGAGTTTTACTGCTGAATTAACTTACTAGCCGCAGAAAAAAAAGCGATTGATAAAAGTTAATTCCCGCTTGCTTTCTGCGCTGATCTTGTTTTCAGAGTTAATAGCAGAGCCACGGTTGACAAAGTCCCTTACTACTTCCAAGTTGCAGCTGCCCACTGTGACGTTCTGTCCAATTTATCGGTTGATTATCCCTTCTTGTTGACAGCATATCGCAACCTGAGATGACAAGTGTCGTAACTTCCAAAAGCTGGTCTTCATGGTATGTAACATACAACAGTCTTTATCTCAGAAAAAGCGCATTTTTTGTAAACTGTAAAACTGTTGTTGGCTGAATACCACCTAAACGGGTTCCAATGAAAAGACTGTAATAATACATGAGAACCAATCAAAATCTCAAAATTGTCATTTTGGAAGTTACGACACTTGTCATCTCAGGGTGTGATATACGAGTATTTGGTTTTTCCCTCGTTTATCGTTTATCCCATTTTGACCGCTTCTGCTTCAATGTTTACAAACGCACCCGTGGCAGCCCGCTGAGTTCTTCCAACAGTGTCAAGATCATCGGCGCGGCGTATGTAAACAGTTGTTTAACTATTTGAGAAATTGCGCCTCCGTTGTTGGCTTGTGAACTCCGCACAATCCGTTCAGGTACAATATTAGTCACAGCGCGTCACCTTGTCTAAAACCTTTTTCAACATCAAACGTCTTGGTGAGGTCATTACCGACCTTGATGGAAAAGCGAGCGTTCTACATCATCATCCTGCATAGACGGACCAATTTGGCAGGGTTATTAAAGCTAGATATGACTCTATATAGCTGTTTTTTATAGATGCTTTCATAGTCGGCCTTGAAATCGATAAAGAGATAATGAGTATTGATTCAGATTTCTTTTTTTTTTTCTTTATATATCTACGAGATTTGATCGATGGTGGACTTTCCTGGCCTAAAACTGCATTGATACGGGCCAATCAGGCAGCTGGTAAATGTTCTATAATTGACCCAGTTGAGGGGGTCTCCTTTCTTGTGGATCGGGCAAATGATATTGAGATTCAATTCATTAGGCATACACTCATTTGACCAAATCATAAGTGAGTTGGTGTCATCACCAGCTGCCTTGAGAAGTTCGACCGATAAGCCGTCAGGTCCAACTGCCATGTGCGATTTTAGCTCAGATATTCCTATCCTCACTAGTTTTACTATCATCTCTGTATTGAATGGTTCATTCTGCCTTACAGCGGAATGTTCGTCTTCGTCGTCTTTACACAGTCTGCAGTAGTTTTTCATTGTACAATACTACGAGGTTTCCGTCTTCATCTCTACATGTTTCTGTACGAGTGTTGTTTCTTTGACATGTCCTTTTTACCTTTTGGTGAAACTTCGGTACCTTGTTTCTAGTGTATAAGCTCTCAATATTATCAATCGCGCGGTTCTTATGCTCTACGAGATCATGAACACTTTCGCTCACCCATTGAGGGCTTCTCCGCCCTCTCTATTATAAGGTCATGATTTGCCTTGGAAATTCTTGGAACTGTAGACACCACCGTTGACTCTATAAAGAGAATTTGTTCGCTGCAATCAGGAACAAGGAGAAGTGCTCTAATGAGAAAGCATTCTTCCCCCTCTCTCGTCTGCTACTTGGAAGACCTTTCAAAGGGGTTGTTAACCCAATGTCTGATCATGCTACTAGGCCCCCAGCGATCACCAACGTGAAGGTGGAGAGAAGGAGTTGGTAGGCCTAAGCTAAGTGAGAACTTTATGTTTTCATGTAATTGCATGCACCACCCTTTGGCCACCACTTGAAATTTATGTATTAGTCAGTATCTCTTTCACTGCGGGTATGGACACGTTTAAAGTATAGCATTTGGCTCTATCCTGCTACACTCAGATCCCTTCATTATACTCTAGAATTTTTTTTTACTCTGACGCAACATCTTAAACATCTTTACATGTTCAGCCGAATTATTTTCCCGAAAATTTTCGAAGAAGTATCAATTATGCCTTTAGCTGAGATGGGTACCCGTACCGTCGCGTCGTTCTTGGGGAATAAAGTGGTTTGTCATGCTTGCATTGAGGGTATAAGCTGCTCCAATATCGATGATTGTGTGTATTAGCATGTGGTGAAAGTGGGCCTCGACCGTGAACAAAATATTGTGAAGGTAAGTGAAGCGCCCGTAAATTGTCTCAACAAAAAACTAAAGTTTAATTAAATCATCCGGTTTCAACTCCTGCACCAATTGAATTATTTAAGGGTCGAGTTTGAATTCCAAGTTAAAAATTCAAAGTTTCGCCAAGGTTGCCGAACTTGACAAATCAAGTTTGTTTCTCAGAGAGATCGTGGGCGTCCTATTGGTTAAAGATTTTCGGTGTATCCTATTCATTCAAATTTCTCGACCCATCCCATGACTAAATTAACACTCATACACCGACGAATGTTGTATAATCCATATTTTACCCGAAACAGACGGCGTTACGTATGGTATAATATTTCTATGGTATAAAGGAAGTGCACTCTAGAGGGAACTTATACGGGGGCCATTTGGTGCATTGTGATTCCCTATATGTAATTTGTGGTACCATCCCTAGTTTGCTTTTTTTTCGGTTGGTTGGTCTTAAAACCAGCCTGTCCTCTTGACGAAACATATAATGTTCCAGAGTAGAATTTTCGGCAGATCCTCTAACTCTTCAAAAAGTCATTTTCCTACAATATTTGGCAGAATAGACGAATGTGAATTTTGGGACAATCATATAGCAAATGTTTGCTGGTTTCTATTTCTAATGACAGCTTCTGTAGTAATCAGGTGAGTTGATGACCATTCTGGCAGCCACTGGAGTTATCGGGTAATTGACAAAGAGCGTGTACTCCTTTTTCGTTCAGTATTGGCCATTAACTGCGAGATATGTCACAGTCACTTCTGTCTGCCCTGGAGGTGTTAATCTTTTCTCTTCGTTTATGGTTTATTTTCCTTTTCTGTACACCAATAAGGATAGCTACCGATGCATGTGTGAATTCCTCATTTAATGCTGACCCTTTCCATTTAGTTCGTCTGGTAGTTCATTCCCCTCCATAGTACTATTTCCAGGAACCCAGCATAGAGTGACTTCATGAGTCTTGCATATTCTGTTTATGTTTTGTCGTATGTAAGAATATTTGTTTTTATAAAATTCTTTTACACAGAACGCATACTTGTCTCACAATAAACACTCCAGTGTACTCGCGTACCGGTCTGATGTTGGCTTTACACTTTCGTTCTATTTTCACTGTTGTTACGTGCATGGAGTGACAGTTCTACCGCACAAAGGCGGCCATTTTATTTATTACCAAGTGTCTTACCGTACGAAATACTGTCAATCAACAGGCAGGCTATATAAATAGGGAAATTGATATATCTTCTCTTTACGTACGAGCAGGTTCTTAGGTTGTCATGCTATGAAAAGTATGGACGGTTACGATTTCTACTAAAGTTTCACTAAAATGAAGACGATAAGCCGATTCAAAACATATAATGTTATTGCTTTGTCATTCGTATAAAAATATAAAAATTGTAGGGTTAAATTATGCCCTCATTCCCTAACCTTGTGAATAGAATCTAGCCCATTCTATACGCCACTCTTTGATTGCCTACCATTTCATTTCTACTTTAATCATTTTCTAAATGTGATTATCTGAATCACGCAAGCATACTCTTTTCAAGGCTCTACAATGTTGATGGAACCATACATGAGCTGAAATAAAATGATTTAAATTCTTTGAGCTCACCGGAATGAGAATACATATTTACATATTTCTTTTTCAAAGGAACATCCGACAAGAAACAAATCTCATATCACATCCAGAAAAAGGCCATTTCGATTTGCAAAACAATTAAACATTCTGCATAGATCCTTAGATATAGCGTCGTCCTTTTGTAAACCTTATGAATCTCATATCATTTTTATTGTGATAGTTCAAATTGCCCGTAAGTGATTTCAAGGCAAGAGCGCTGTATCTTCATATTCCTTTCGAAGCAAAAAACACAAAGAAAGGTTCGTCATAAAGTCATGCTATTTTACGATGTCCATTCAAAGATTTCATTTTTCTCAGGATACCCTCATAACAAACATCTCTTGCAGAATTTTTTTGATGTGCATACGTTTGCGAGTTGAGGCATCAACTAATATCTCTTTTTTTAAGTTATTGTCTCGCATGGGAACGACGTTTGAATACAACAACTAAAACAGCGATAAAAAGCCTGCCCCCATATCCTTTAACTATTTTCGCTTCCTTGAACACAAAACAACGCAGAGATAATGTGGCAAAAGTTTGCCTTTACTGTTGCTCCTTTTGCTTATCTCTTTTGCTGTTACTGATTAATTTGAGTTGTTGAAGGAAGGTTTTGTTTCCCAGCTCCTTTTTTTCGTTAACTGTTTCATAGAGCTATGTTCTGATATAAAGCTATTGTGGTGGATTTATGTTTAGGTTGATATGGCAGGAGAGGATATTTAAAATGGCAAAACAAATTTCACGAATATTTGTAGTTGTGTGGGTTAGTAACGACATCTCACAGATGTCGAAAAAGGACTATTTTTATACCCTACGGCGGAATTACTTGGTCGTTTCTTCAATGAATGACTTGGAATTATTTAAACGCTGTCGGTCAAAATGTAATCGTGTTCGGTATATAGATTGTTTGAAATGGCCAGTGGATGTAGATCTGAAATCATTGGTGAATAGTCCGGGGCAAGCTTCTCAACTATAATTCAAGCAAAAGTATGCGCCATCAACCACTCCACAATTTTAAACCTGCAATTCAGTTCACTTGTCAAACAATCTACATAATCTCTGACAGCTAAGTCGCTCCTAAGACGTTGATCTCAGCCGTTATCGAAGCGATTACTTCAGATCGTTAAACTGCTTTCAGAACATCCATTACGAACCTGGTCACCTAGGGCTTCAGCCACGGACAAAAGTTATATAGAGAACTAAATTGGCGTATCTATAGCCAAGATTGACAACGCAGCCTGCTTCATTGGTCCTAAGACTTTCTATGCTGGAATCATAAATTAAGAATTATACCAATGAACAGACCTTGCTCAAGACCCAACACTACAGTACAGAAGTGTGTGTCAAGTACTCAAAAAATAATTTATTTGTTTGTGAATCTGGGCAGGAACCACGGAAGAACCCCAACCACTGCATTTTAAAGAGGCACCTCTACGGATTCAACCTGTCACCCTATTTGCAGGCTGTGCGTAGAAAGTAATGAGACTACTAACCTTCTTTAAATGGTTCTACTTTTACCAAATATTAATCAATTCTAATGATTCTTTTCATAATTGCACCAAATTGATCCAGTGTTAAAAATTATAACAATTAACTGGCAAATTTGATACAAACAGGTATTTGTAATGCTTGCAAAGGTTTTCTTTACTTGCAAGTTAGTTTTTAGGAATAAATGCATAGAAAACTGCATTTTTTACTCCGTAATATCAAAATCTCTGTCAATTGACGCAGTTCAATCGTCACTACTTGCATTTATGGAAAACGTATGCTTGGGACGTTCATGCAGGCCTGGATAAAATGAGGTATGACTATAGTGGTCATAGGGCTCGATTTGTGGGTCCTACTTCAAGAGGAAACTCATGATTATACTGCAAAACATCCACCTAGACAAAAAATGTATAAATCAATCATCAAATTAATAGGGCTTACCAGTTTTACTTATGGTATATATATATATTTATATGGTCCTTGTTACAAATATTTCAACTCTATATCGAAGGAAAGAAAGACTTGTAGTGTGTTGACTAACAAGGTTGATTTTGAAAATATGTTTCCTTTGAGCACCATCTCTAATGCTTTAAGATGTTTCAATCATATGAATGTCTTCACCCTCTTTCTTTTAGAGAAGTATTTAATAATCCAACACATGGTTTGCATCAGTTATTCTCATGGTGGCCTCGTACAATTTTATCTTAGTTAAGACCAGAAATATTCATTGTTTTGCTCCTATGACTATTTTTTTTTGTTTCGCTTCTCAATTTCAACCCCGACTTGAGTATAGGTTTTATAAAGTCTTATAATAAAACTGTGTTTAATGGCCGCAGTATCGAGAACATCTGCTTCCAAATAAAGAAGTAACAAAAAGTCCATTCACATGCATTAAGCTCCTTAATTACGTGATCAAAATCAGGGCAATTGGAGTTTTTTTCTGCCGCTGTGATCCCCTGTTGTTTCCAGTAGCTCATCTATATGTATCCCACAGCATAGACCTGTTTTTCCTTTTTTTTGCGTTGGCCCACAAAGTAATTAACAATAGAATTAATTTCGGGAACAAATATAATCCGACTTTCATCTGCTCCTGTAGCAGGATTCTTACTGCAAGTGCGTTCGCAAAACAAAGCACGCAATCAAAATTTGGTTAATGGAAAAAGTTTGCTGGAATTCTCTTTCCTTTGGTGTTGTAATAAGATACTCTGACAGATCTGTAATTAAAATCGGAAATAATTTCATTAACGGAATCAAATTTACGAGTAGGTATCCATATGGAACAAAAAAACACGGAAAGGAAATGGATGACTGTATACATGTGTAGCAGTACCTAATGGATGTTTCGATGTAGTTAAAGCTTCTTAGATTTATATAAAAAGGGTGGAGTGGGAGAAAATATGTCGGAAGTATTTCCGACGATAACATATGCAAAGCGAGGATGTATGTACGTACATACATACTTGTATGTTAAGTCCAACAGTTTTTGCACCTTGTATTAACATTACTAAAGCCTTGCGTGGTATTAAGATAAAAGCTCTATTATTCGCGGATATTGATATTGATTTTATTGAAGCACTTACACCTCATAATATTCCCAATATTCTTCGCATATTGAAGTCTGAAAGTAAATCTCAGGAAATCAAAAGTAATGGTTTTCAAGGAAATTACAACCAGAAATACAAATGGAGAGAATTGAAGATACAAAAATGGCAAAACCATCGAGGTGGTAAAAAAAATATAAATATCTGGGCATTAAGATCACAAAAAATTTGAATTTCGAAAAATAATTTCAAAAAAACTCCCAAGACTAAAGAGTATATTATATCAACTACCTGGAAATATTTTCCTTCATGACTTTATGGTAGTAGAAAACACAAACTTTAAAATCCGTAGTTTAAATCTGACGTATGCGGCTTTAGTTTGGGGACGTGATATCGTGGAAAAGTTATAGAGATACTATTTGAAAATCTGATTTGATTTACCCACACGCCGAACTATGGTACGGTCCATATCAGTTAATAGTTACGCTAACTTTAATGGTGTACATATACTCGTAGAAGATACTACCAAGAGCTTAAGCCGAAAAAGTTCATACGGCAGCTTCTTTAACCTCTATTCTAAAGATGGCCTGTAGTTAATCTGTGGTTATTTTAAGGGATAAGCGATAAAGGGTGAGCCAACAGGTAGTGTGGAAGTATTCATTAAATTAAATACAAATTTACTATCAAATCGATATAAAACTTTATTGATTAATATGGCATGGCAATTATGAATGGATCACAGCATCGTCCATGTGACCACCATGGCTTTTCTTGCAAGCGACCAACCGAAGGTCAAAATTATTGATGAGTTTTTGAAGAATAGGTGGGTCAATGGCCACACTTTCAGTTTAGATGCTATATTTGAGATCCTGAATCGTCGCTGGATTATTAGCATAGACCTTATTGGTCCAAAGGCTTCAATTGTTGTATAATTTGGATTTTATAGGCGTGCAAATGAAGACCAGCTTTTAAAATTCGCCGTAAAGTGCCATAAGTTAGGCCCAATTGTTGACTTCGCCAACGAATTGAGGTGCTTGGTTGGTTTTGAACACTTTCCCTCACAGTGCTGATGTTTTGGCGTTTAAGTATTGGCCGAGCATGCTGATATGGAGTTTGACACGATACCGAACCCGTTTCTCTAAAACGCTTCACCATTGCACGAATTCCGGACTCACTAGGGCGATTATGTTGACCGAAAAATTCACGAATTTTACGAAATGTAGCTTTTACAGATCGCCCATTTTCGTAATAAGTTTGAATAACAAAAATGCGTTTTTGCGTAGTAAACGACTCCAGGACTAAAATTGCCAAAGATTGTACTTGACATCTGTCGAAAAAATTAACCACATTGAATTCATTAAATGGCAATAATTGACAGCCAACATTCACACCATCTGCTGGCTCACCCTTTACACTTTTTTCGTTTTCTAGCAGGACAACAAAGAGTCATCAACTATTGGTGCTGTTGAGACAATCGTTGCCATTCTTTTGTCATCTTTTTACATTTTATAGAGTGCCAAGAGCCTTTCATATGCTTCCTTTAGTGGCATTAATTGGCTTAAGTTTGTTTTGGATGTATTGTATTATACATAGTCTTGTGCGCCACGGAAGCGTTTTAAATCCTCTTTATTGCAGTCCTTTACTATCTGCTTGACGGTAAAGTGATCTACCCAAAAGTACATCAGTTATTCTTTGCTGATGATGGAGCCTCCATAACTGAGGATCCTTCGTCCCTTTAACAGGGCCTTGACGAATGGGTGGACATTATGGAGGGAAATTGGTACCGGATTACAGTGCAAAAAAGACCGAGTGCTTGTGCTGCTCATTTTCTGATCCATTCAGGCCTATTCCAAACAATTATTTGAATGAGTTCTTGAGTGCTCCCCGAGGGCAAAAATATTTGGGATTTGTGATAAATAGCGAACCTGTGATGACGACATCAATCATAGCGTAAGTGTAGGGTGGATAATGTGGCCAGAAAATTCCCTTTTTCTGTGATCGAAAAATGCTCCTTAAGTTAAAAGGAAGACTCTAAACCACAGTTGTGCACCCAACGCTTACATACGGCTCACAATGTTGGACAGTATTCAACAAGTATGAGAGTAAATTAACGACAGATGAGATAAAGATGCTTCAGCAGCAGGAGTGACAAAGCTTGATCGAATAATAAGTTCAAAGATCCATGGAAGCCTTCACGTCGAAGAAATCATTTCACGAAAAATAGAGCACCACCAGCTCAGCTGCTATTATCACGTTCAAAGAAGAGATTTGAACATTTGAACCCCGTTCAAAAGGCAATGTCAATGAATGTTTCTCTGATATCGCGAAAAAAGGCAGGCCTATAAACTCCTGGATCACGCAAATGCAACAAAACTAGCATGTGGTTTGCCTTAGTAACGAAGTGATCCAAAACAGGGAGGCTTGCCGATATTTTCTGAAGTCAAACAGCGAACCCAAAAGGCGGATCAATAGAAATGCAGTGGAGCGGGAGAGTAATGATCCCTTGTTTTCAGATCATAACCTCACCGAAATATGCACTACTTACACTGATTTGCATTTCGCTTTGTAGGTTCTCAGTAAGCTCTGTTCTGCTCAGCTTGATTAAACACAGCTTGTCAATTTGTGATACAAGTTTATTTAAATTGTTGGCCGCTGTTCTAATTCTACAACTCACATAATACGATTACATAAATTGTTGTACCGGAAGAGTTCCTAAGCTTTTACCAAATTGAGTGTCATCAATTTTGAAGGGATGTAAATTTTGCCTTCTTCCGATAATATGTTCATATGTTTGCCCATAGTGGGTTCAGAATTTTTGGATCAGTGCAAGCCATAGTCGCAGCTTGGAGAACATCTTCGCCCCTTCTCATTTTAAAATATGCTAAATAAGTTGCAAATTGTCTCTCTGCCTTAACTTATTCTTTTCCAATCATCTATTGGAGAAGGATAGCTAGGAATGCTAAGGGCGTATCCACAACCAAATCATGTTGCCTCTCTCTCCCTTTATCGCTTTCTCTTTCCTATGAATTAATATACTAGGTATATATGTACGAATTTTCTTAAATTTGTGATGAAGAGTAATATGGTGTTTTAATACATTAGCACTTCCTACCAGTATAATATGCTTTAAAGTGCGTTGATCTGTAATTGTGTACCGAGTCTATTTCCATCAAAACACTTCACTGATTTATAATCTGTTATGGCTAACACCCTGGACAAGGTCTTATCTATTCAAATATATTTTCCTCCAGTACACTTACTAATAAAGTTAAAAAGACCCCCTAACCAAACAGGAAATTGGAAAAGTCAATCCCTCCTCAAAGGTAAATATACATTTAATCAGCCTCAATGAATGGCTTTCTACTGGCTATGAATTTGTTGTGACACAATTTATTGCATCCATAATTTATATTTTCTCTCTCAGTCATGGCTAACGTCCACAAGATATTTGTCCTGTGGAGCACTGGAGATCCTTCGTTGACCTTCTTCTTCTTCGTTCTATTGAATACAATAGCTTTTCTTATCGCTGTAGTTTTTTTTTTTTTCTCCTTTTCACTTGCCGATTGCTGAAGGTAATGGCCCCTTATTGAATACGTTCAAGTGATAAACATCACACGGGCTGCACTAAGGACCAATTTAAAGATAACATAAAATGTTCAATAAAAATAAATGTCTACGTTATTGCATACCGCATTTTATAGTAGGTACATACGAGTAGATATACCTGCAGATGCCACCTGAGGTGTAGAAAAGTATCGCAGCGATGCCTTTGCTTCTATTAAGGCTAAGAAACAATTTTACAACGGAGGCGTTGGGAAGGACATTGCATGGCCCTGCTCAGAAGCATCCTTCTAAAGAGTGTCCTTAGAATGTGTAGCACAGTTGAAGCAATTGTTATTTTACTTCTTCTTATTTATTTAGCCGGTATTTTAGCCGAAGATTAATGTAATGAATGGTATTGGAATGCTGCAGGGACGTATTGCCCTGCATTGGACTCAATTAAAATAACTTAGACGGAAACAAAGATACCTATGTACAGTACATACATACGAGTATGTGCATTGCGCATCGAAAAAAGGATTTAGAACTCGTAAGCTACTTCCATAAATAACTTCAGTTTCATTGAGAAACTAAGGCCGTTCGTAATTAAAACTTTTAAAGCCCATGATGAATAGTTTAATTCGAGTGCCATTCAATTTTATCTATAAATTATCTGAGTTCCGGCTGTTCCGGACAAATGCTTGTGGTCATCGTACTTCAGATTGTAGATACATGTATTTTCACAAGCTAAAGAGAAAAATGAAACATACCCCTGTTTTATTGAATCGCTTATGTTTTAATTAAAATGATTTCAATGGATGTATTTACAGTACATGCGCATGTTAATGTAAACGAACACATACATGTGAGAACGTTCAAATATCTGCGATGGAAAAACTTAAGGATTAATTTCATTTCGAGAATTATAAACTTTAAATAGTTTCAAATCACAAACACTGTTATGGAAGGTTCAGTGATCAGCATTCCTGGTTGCTCACGACTTTTCTTTTCACTTACTACGCCTAGACATTTTCGACAGACAAGCGCAGCACTTCTCAAAACAAATATTATTGCAACAATTTGCATGCTGGGCAATCTCCGATTCTGAGAAATGCGGAATTCGTACCATGCGTCGTGGTGAGAAGTGAAGTTTTCTCTGATGACTTAAGTATTGTATTATATTTATATCTTCAAAACTGTCATCTCAAGACAATGTAGCACATGTAGATTGTGATATTTTCGGCAAATATTAATAATTTCACTTTTGATGAATTATAAAAAAAAATTTAGATTTAAAAGCATTTTTAGACTAACACCTTTCACTGTACGAAACGGCAGAGTCTAAGCATTTTACGACTGATCTGGATACACCGTATTTTGAAGGCTTATTTTTATGAGAGAACAAAAACAAAGATGATATTAAAAGTGTATTTGTCACACTTTACGAAAAGATAATAACTATATAACCAGCCAGACTATACACTGAAACCCACATACTAAAAATTAAATAAAACAAGGCCACCTACAATAACTTAGTTCAGATCTCCCGAAAAAGAATTTCAGCCACTAGAGAAGAACTTTCTAGATATGCTGAATCTATTTAAATACTCTGTTAAGTAATATTTTATTTATATTTTTAGTTTAATATATAATATTATATTTTACTAATATATAATATTATTCCCTTGGGAAAAATATGAAAATTAAGTTTATATTGGAATTGTTAAGAAACTGTTCAAAGTTTTCAAATTGATTTAGAGAAAAGAACACAATGAAGACAGAGCAAAGGAGGCCTATAGCAAAGCCAATGAAACATAACAACGCAAAATCTGTAAGTTATAGGTCATAGCCAGCCAATTCTTTCCGACACACCCGGTGCCAACGAGTTCAGTAGATATATTCGCAAAAGCTGGGGCTTTACAGGCGATCAGTTTTCAGTTAAACTCTTCTCAGGAATATTGTAAAGATAAAATATTAGTATACTTCTGTCAATTATAAACGAATTTCAATTATCTGGAACTTGCTAGACATACTATTAGGGAATCAATATGATCCAAAACAACAACCACAAGGTCACGCGGTACAACCATATTGTACTGTTTAACTTTTAATCCAGACTGGATAGTTCAACAAAATGATTAACAAACATGCAGAATGGTTACAATCTGTCCTTTATGATTTATGTTAACTACACCCTGTTAATGAGGGAGTGGAATTAAAATGGAATCTTTCTACTGAAATGTACTTCATATTTGACTTTTCAGTGATTTTACTAAAATCCTTTTTTGAAGGGCGTTCCCCTACATAATATACAAACGGATCCTAGAAAAAATCAATACCTCTACTCGTTAAGACAACTTTTTATGAATCCTAATAAAAATTTTGAAAAAGGCGTATTCTTCAATAAGTAAAGCGTGACAGCAGACGCACTCGTATTTCATAAATTCTTTCTGTACTGCTTCGGTTTCTCGAAAGCTCCTTCATACTCGTATATGATTTTCATCGTCTTATATGACTATATGACCTCAACAACTGATAGGTATTGTTCGAGTTCGAGTTTAATATTATACTACACTCTGGTTTAAACTGCATACTTGTAACAGAAATTATTTGTAGACTTTCTAACCAGGATTAAAAGAAGCCTGCTTTGGGAGGAAAGAGATCTGGCATTGCCAGTCCCAGTCGGAGCTGATATAATCTAGACAAACTGAAAACCCGGGTTTTCTGAGTTCCTGTCATTTCAGAAAAATAATACTTGCCGTTTATAGTATCATCTTAAATGTTTGTATGTAGGCTTAAGTAAAAATAAGAAATTGTCTTGGAGCTATAGTGCATTCGCTAGTAGGTGGTCATTTCACGTCACCATAAGAAAACGCTACTAACCAATGCGGCAACGTGAAATAAATCCCTGGAAAATTAGGCCAAACAATAAATTTGACCTTATTTCCATATCATTTGGGGTGGCAATAATGTAGTGATAAGGTCGTTAATGGTTTATGGTTCAAATCCTGATGCCAGTAAACATTTCTTTATTTTTCATGAAATATATAAAGTTAGTCCGATCTATTGCGAAAGCTTGTGTGAACGCTACTGCGAAGGCACAACACTAACAGTAGCTTAGTCACATGGCTGGAAAAACGGTTCGATCTGTTGGAAAAAAGATATGCCTATGGTCGCAAAAAAGTACTGTGAATCAGAAGCAAGGACAAAATGAAATCTCCCCAGTTATCTGGACGCCACCCCCGGAGTTTTTCTGAAACATAAACAACTGAGTTTCAAACCACTACACCAAATCTCTCTCTCTTTCTCTCTCCTTGTCTCGCTCTCTCTTTCGCTCTCCCTCTCTCTCTCTTTCGCTCTCTCTCTCTCTCTCTCTTTCGCTCTCTTTGTCTTTCGCCCTCTCTCTCTCTCTTTCTCTCTCTCTCTCTTTCTGCCTCTATCTTTGCTTTCCAACGCCCGCACTATGTAAAACCATTTAATGGGTTTTCATAGCCCCTTGAGTGCGCGCAAATTATTGTATAAACAAAAAATAAACTGGTATAACACCAAATTAGCCTTATTTCCACCCCAACCGTAATAGAAATAAGGGAAAAAATGGTACATGTGTTTTTGCAAATGACAATTCTCGTGCAACGATTATAATTGTAATCTAGCTAAAGTCAGTATAAGTTCTTTTGGGCATTGGAAGAATGGAAATTATGCCAAATGCTGCTTATTTCGTAGGGGTTATTTTACCTCACCTTTTTTTTTATACCAAATCCAAATCTTGTACATAAACATGATGCAGTGTTAATGTGATTTGTGTTATATGTATGCACGTAACACACTATAACAGCAATCAATAGAAACCTTATTAATATTAGGAGTACAAACATGTGCTTCAATAAATAAAAGCACTGCTCCACATAACAGAAAACTAATTATCTTACACTATGCATAGTCTGATAATAATTTGTCACAAAATAGTCTTCCAATTCATGTCGCTTGCGTCGACGCCCGACTGTGCGGAGCTGAGAAGGAAGAAAAACTTTTAACTGAAATTCGCACTCGAATTATTTTTCTCTGTTCGTCATCGACATTCATCCACTTGAACACGGAAAACTTGAGCATCCTTGAAACGTCAAATGTCTAAATATGATCAAAATATTTCCGGGTAAACTTTTCAGAAAGTTTCCACAAATCGAGTCCTTAAAATCCCACCTCAGTGACAACTCAGAAACACTCTGCTCGTACATGGTACATATCTACATACATATATTGGTGGAACTTTCCGAGGAGATTGTCATACTTTCAAAAGTTAATGGCAAGATGGTTGTTATGCCTAGGAAGTGTTTTCGAATGGTTTTCGCTTGTCTTCCTCTCTCTCTCTCTCTCTGTGTGTCTTCCATCATATCAATCTTAATGTCTGAATATTCATTATTCAAATGTGCAATTCACATCTGCTTGATAGCGGACTATTATAGAGAATTTGTTAATTTTGTAGTGTAGTTTTAGTTATAATTGAGTGCAATTACTGGTATTTTAAAATAAAAATATTGAAAACGTCTGGTACGTTATAAGATGCACTCAATACTGGGTGCGTAATGTTTAGTCTGTTGGATCCCAGATAACGCCAACAGTTTTTTTCACGATCCCACCTCTCACGAACGTTTGGCAAACATCCAAGAGTATTGCTGTCATGAGAAAGCTTCTAAAAAAAAAAAAAAATTGCCCTTCGGATACGGCACAAAACTAGGTTCCGTCCATAATGCACACACAACACGAGTGGTTTCGAGAAGCTAACCCTAGGTCCTGCCATCCTGACTTGGCACAGATCTTGAGGAGTAAGAGTTGCTCTCAAAGAGAGTCCAGTTACATCGGCTTAGGCTGGAACATTGGTACAGGAAATGAAAGGTGTCTCCCTCCACCGCAGGATGTTTACAACTTCTGCAGGGTTGAAAAATGGTGTACTCTTTGTCCGTTAGGGAAACTGCTTAAAGTTTTTAAGCTCCTTGTTTTTGTTTTTGCTGATTTGCCTTAAGACTCTTGTGGTTTTGCAAGTTTGAACATATTTTCACCTGCGTTTTGCTATAGTCAGGCGATTTCTCGTTTTTTCCGTTATTGATACATACATATACAAGGACATATATATATTCAGGCTGCTATTCATCTCATACAATCGGAACCTTCATCCACAATGAAGTCAAAGTGTCACAAAACCGAAATAATTTGATCATTATTCGGCATGCTCAAGGCATTATTACTGCACGACAACTAATACGTTTATATGCAGAGTCGATGAGTCTCGTCAAGTTCGAGTTGAGATTTCGATCTGAGTATTTCTACACACCGAATCGAAAGGTTGAAAAGTCCAAACATTTTTGAACTGGCAGGTGAGTATAGCAGACATTCTGCTTTTGATTGGGTTAGTGTTCTCTTTAGTTTCAGTTTTTGCATTTAATAAATATGAAATAAGTGAACACACAATTTTACCCGCAGCTACCCACGAACTCAATCAAACAAAGCTATTTCCTACCCCGAACAAGAAAAAAAAAAAGCAGTGAAAGAGATCATACAGACACAGAGACAACATGTCACTTCAACCACTCAACCCAGGTATGCATGCATTTTTCTAACTCTGTTAGCTGAGTCGAGTCAATTCAAACCCATTCTAATTCGATCTACGTTTATACGAATTTAAAACCGGTTTGGAACCAGTTTCAACCCTGCATATAAACGTGCTAAGAGTTAAACTATATTCAATATTATTGTTACTGCCACCAGCGCTCTTGGCTGCTTGGCTTTCGACGGAAATGAAAATATCCTCCCTAGATATGCACAATACCATTGCACTTGGCTTCCTGGAAGTCGAATGGTTATGTAGATGCTTTAGATGCCTAAGTATGAGTCTGCCCCAGTGTCCTGTTCTAGTAATTTTGTGATTTTTATCTAACAAAAGTTTGGTCTGTTACAATAATTCACAGTAAATGACATTGGCAATTGCCGTCAGCCAAAAAAAAGAGAGAATTCTAATTCATATTTATAATTAAAAACAAATTTTCCAATAAAATAAAAAATACAGTTTTGGTTTTGGTTTTACGAATATATCTAAAAAGCTTCGTTTATTATTTGTTGACGATATTTTGATGCAGATCTGATATAGTTGGCTAACAGACTCCAGTCTTGACCATTTAATTGCGCGATTACTTCATTTTCTGCAAGTGTATTTTTACCCAAGTAGACTCGCCTAATCTCCTTTAATACGGGACATATTCCAATAAAGTGGAGAACGTCTTCTTTCGCACCAAGGTTGCATATAGTGCATTCCTCATTCCCATCGCTTACGTAGGGCATAAAGTTTAGTCGAAGAAATTCGCCTCTGGCCTTGAAGATGGTGGAAATTGTATTTAGGCTGTTGCGATCGTGGAAATAATTTCTATCCCCCAGATCATGATCGAGTAAACGATAAGTGATTCTCGTCTCGCTATGCTGCGCTTTCACTCTGAATGCCGCTCCATAACTTTTAGAATGTAGAGGAAGTGCAACCTTAAGGTAAATACATATAAAGGAGGTAAGCCTGTTTCCAGATGCAGCATGTAATTCGGAGTATTTTCCGGCAATCTGAAAATCTTTTTTAGAAAGTATCTAAGCAAATCTTCTACTTCCTCGTACTGAGAGATACCCCAAACTTGGGCAGCGTAGCACATGATCGATCTCATAGTTGCTTCGAAAATTTTGAATTTGGTGCTTGGCGGTACGTCTTTTTTTTTCGAGGATGTCCTTCCAGCTGCCATTTATTGCTCTTTTCGCTTCTTTGAGCTTCTCTCTCAGATGTGTTTTGAACGACATTTGGGGGGTAATAATTACCCCAAGGTACTTATATTCCATCACAACTTCGAGTACTTCATTTTGCCAGGTCCATTTTTCCAGCCTTGAATACCGTCCAGTACCATTTCGAAACACCATTATTTTTGACTTATTGGTATTCACTGAGAGATTCCATAAGCTGCAATATTGTTGTAGCTTGTTAATCATCATTTGTAGCATTGTTGTGGATTCTGCCAGAATGACAATATCATCCGCGTACAACAAAACCTTTATATGAACTCCACCAAACACTAGTCCTCCTGAAAGAAACGTTGTGAGGTCATCCAAAATATGGAGAAGAGGAGAGGACTCAAGAGACAACCCTGTTTTACTCCCATGTGCGACTCAAACCAGTTGGACATTTTGTTTCCATCCCATACTGCGATCTTATTATTTTCATACAGGCTTTGTATTACTCTAAGCACTTTCGTTGACACTCCTAGGTTACTCAACTTATAGAAAAGAGCGTTCCTGTCAATTGTGTCGAAAGTCGCCCTGAAATCGACAAAGAACGCGTATAGTTTTTTGCCCCTATCAAGGTATGCCTGGGCAATGCTTTTCAGTGTAAAGATGTTGTCTACAGTTGAATATCCTTTTCTAAACCCCGCTTGGAATTCACTCAGCAAATTGTTTTCGCGTACCCAATCCGTCAGACGCTCTAGAATAATTCCAGCGAATATTTTTGTTACTGAGTTCATAAAGCATATTCCTCTATAATTATTCGAATCGCTTATGTCTCCTTTCTTAAACAGGGGGGAAATTATACTCCTTCTAAAACTATCTGGCACCTCCCCCATATCAAAAATATAATTGAAGGCTACCGCAAGTTTTCTGAGGAATTCGTTTGTCGCAAATTTGAAAAATTCGTAGGGGATACGATCTTCACCAGGGGCTTTCTTTGTGCTGCATTTGTGCAGCACCTTGTGGAGTTCTTGGACAGTAATTGTGCGGTCTAGTGTGTCTACTGTTATGTAAGGTAGCGAGTAATTCAGTTGACTTGTGCTACTCTGTGGATTCAGCAACTGCTCGAAGTGACTGGCTAGTGCGGATGTTTCAACTTGAATACCCCGTGCGAACATCGTACCGTTGAGGGATCGGACCAGCTTCCAAAACGAACGAGTATCTGAAATCCCATCCAAAGCTCTCGCCAGCTGCTGCGTGTACCTTCTTTTTTTGTTGATACAGATGCTTTTATATGCCCTTCTCGCTTCCAGGTACATGATTTTTGCAACGCTGTCGTCTGTTCTACGGACTAAACGCAGGTAAGCAAATGACTTTTTCCTCGCTGCCATGCACTCCCAGTCGAACCATGCTTCCTTTTTCTTGAATCTTCCTGACGGTTGAGATATACTCGCAGCATTCGAAATGCAGGAAACTAGAAAGTCTACACCACGGCTAGAGTTGAATTCGCTTTCGTTTATAGCGCTGAGATTGCTGTTCAGTTTTTGTTTATAGCTAAGTGCGTAGCTTTCCTTCCATTGTAATTTTGGGAGCAGCCGCAACTCCGGGACGGTAGATTCTAATGGAATATCCACTGACATCAAAGCTGTCAACGGCAAGTGATCCGAATAAGTGAGCTCCTTTACATTTAAGTCGACCACACACTTCAGCCATCTTCCACGTACGAGACAGTAGTCTATAGTTGAACAGGCTGTACCTCTGAAAAACGTTAGGTGGCCCTTCTCGTCGCTCTTAGATCGACCGTTTAGAACTGTGAGACCGATCGTTTCACACATTTCGGTGAACTTTCTACCATTGCCATCAATTGTTTTATCCGTTGCACATCTAGATAAATTAACGTTCTGAGGTAAGAACTCCGGATCCACTTCCAGCAGCTGCGTATCACCTATTCTCGCATTGCAATCTCCGATTACCATTACGTCTTCTTCGCCGAATTCCAATAGAAAGTCGTACAAGCTCTTAAAATCGTTTATCCATCTGCTACAATTGATATACACTGGGATTATCCACATTCGAACATCTTTCGATGCTATTTCCACCAAAACTCTGTTGATTTCATTGCTAAATCGGCACCTAACGCTACTGTTTAACTGTTTTTTAATACCATACAGGCATCCTCCGCTAGCTCTTCCATGAGAAGATAGTCGCGTTGCTGCTATCCAATGCAGTATATGGTTTCCAAAGTAGGACTCAAAATGCTCCATGTTTTTGTCAACAAAAGTTTCAAATAAAAAGAAGATATCGTACTGACAAATATGTTCGAAAAAATCATTAAAAAATAATTTGTTACCTAACCCTGATATGTTATATGATATTATTTTTAAAGAAAAATTACTTAAACTAGGACTTAAATTTAAACGGCTGACGGCGCTATTCTAAACATTAGTTGCCTGAACGCGAGATTTGACAGTTTGGGAGCCACTGCTGCTGCTCTGCACTTCAGTTGGCACATCACACCTGTCAACTGTCAGCTGGTGTAGATATGTCATCCCGCCTTCGTCGTTGCATGCCAGCTTGTTCATGTTATCGAGATAAAATATGTTTTCTCCAATTTTAAGTGTTTCTCCGCGGATTTGCACTTTAACGTCTCGGTTCCTTGCCTCGATGTGTTTTTTCGCCTTGATCAGTTGCCTTCTCCTTTCTCGTGCCGCGGCTGGGTAGTCTCTGTGCATAGAGACACCTGATGGCCTCAAGTTGCTTGCTGCCTCAAGAATGCGTCCCACATCTTCCTTCTTTTGTACTTCTAGCACAACGTTCTCTATGTTTGCATTTCTTGACCCAATCGACCTCGCCGCCGCGATTGCTCTTGAGTCTTTTACCTTTAGCAAGTCTAGACATAAAGATTTTGCCTTTTCGACCGCAGATACTCCACTTTCTGATGGGAGGTGTATAATAATATTTTTCTCGTTTGCTTTTTTTGACAACCATTCCACCTGACGTTCCAACATAACACACCGAAACTCCATTTTTTGCAGTTCGTTTTAAGAGACAGATTGTTCTGCTGTAGGGCGTGCAATTCGGAACTGATTCTCTCCAGATCTGATTTTGTTGGCATGCCTTTCAGTTTATCATCTAGCAGTGACCCAATGGATCCTACGATCAAAATTTTCAGATCAGAGGTGGACATGCTACCAACAGACATTCTTTCTATGTCTTTGTTGATTTTTGCGGTGCGAAAACGGGAGATGTTTCCGCTAACAATCTCTTTGCAACAGAAGTGGGCCGCTGTGTGGTGTTGTTGTTTTTTAGGCTTTTCGTGGGTGACCGATGCAATGGCATATTCGAAGGGATTTGATTTTCTTTCGATCTTGAAAATATCGACTCACCTAGACTTTTTTTTTTTTTTTATAAGCTTTGAGTGTAGTAGCACTTTATGTACTTATTTTTGTTCAGTAGAGGTTCAAATACTTGCACTGTAAATAAAACTTAAGATTTTCACTGGAGCTTAGAAAAAAATACAACTTGCTGCTAAGGCTCTCTCTCCTGTTCTATTTTCGATCCATCCTTGTAAATTGCGACCACTGAATTTTAAGCAATGGCCTATCGCTCCCATTTTACCATTTTGGGGATGTGGATCGAGTATTGACGGTTCATGTCTGAGTACGCCTTCATCTATAAGTTTTTAGTGAGTTTGTAGGCTTTTTGGTAGCTTTTTGTGGGAAGCTAGGCCCTGGCACTTGAAGTGCTGTTGCGCCAAATACTTAAGAATAAATCAAGGGACATCAGTATAAGCATAGCTTGTGGACCCACGGTGGGACTGACCTTAAGTGTGGCAGTTATGCATTGTCAGGCTGGCTTCTGTACTTACCAGCATACGGGTTGACTGAGCATAACCAACGTGAAATAAAATATTTTGTCTTTGAAGCTGGTTTCCAAAGCTTACCACAGATTAGCTGCATAAATAGTGTGTTATTGTGGGTTTTCTGGATTTAGCCTACGTATTTTGCACTATTATAAAGCATAAGAGTATTTCCGCTTACTGACGGTAATGCGAAGTCTATCATAGACCACTTGTTAGCAAATATATAAACCTGTAGAAAGGACAAAATAAAAAATCTCTAAGCTACCACTGGAACAGACTAATGAGAGGTGGCTTAATCTTGAAACGTGAAATTGAAAACACACGCGCCAGTCGTGATCCCAGATAAGTAGGCGCAAAACAAGAAGCCTGCTGCGTTTAAGCAGAGCACAAGTATGTACCCTGGTTAGGATACTAACAGATCGCTGTGCACAAGGAAGAATTACTGTGGAGCTAGGAATTGCTGCTAATAATTTCTGCAGCAGCTATATGGATGCAGAGAAAGAGAAAAAACCTTGCACTTGCTATGCAAATTCTGAACTAATACTACTTTCATATCTAAGAGTTATTGCCGATTCAGATTTGAATAACATTCTTTTACATCTAAAAATCAAAATAATTCCTGGCGTAGTGGAAATGTCCGACTCGTGTGGCAACACAATTGGCCTCCTCTGTTTTAAGTGAATCTTACTTATTTATTAACGCAAGTAGAAGCAGCTCCTTAAGGAGATCACACCTGCCGTAAAACGCAGGGACTAATAAGAGTTGGGTTGGGGTGATGGTGCTGTGGTGTTCTCTAGTCTCTCTTGTGGTTACTTATAATGGCTGGCATATTAATGTGATACACCGGATTGAAATCAACACATCAAAAAGAGAAATGTCTACAGTGACCACACATGCAGCTGTGGTACAATCTCACGCAAAGCTCCAAGTGTTATACGAGTATGTATGTATATTGGTTTTCAACATGATGGTAACAATGCTGAGCTATTTTTTTTTTTTTTTTTTTTTCTCTTGTACAACCCATGCCCGCGTGGCAACGACACTGCGACCTGAAAGATCTATTGTATCGGAGGGTTGGAGTTAATCTAACAGACGTACTACCTCCCTTATGAAAGTGAGTATGTCCTTAGTAGCGGAGCATTTCAGTTCCACTGAAGTAAGTATCTCCTTGTGGAGAATACGTTTCCTTAAACAGTGTAGTGCCGGGCATTCACAAAGAATGTGTTCGGAGGTTTCATCCTCCTCTAAACAGAACCGACAGTCCTTCTCTTGGCACAGGTTCATCTTGTTAAAGTGGTATCTCAAGCCGCAATGGCCAGTAAGAAAGCTCACAAGCTTCTTGATGCTTTCCCTATCTAAGTTAAGGATTTCCTTATAGGAGTAAGGCTTGATTAATCGTTTAGATTGTCTTAGACTTGGCCCACTAGTCCAGTGGTCTAGACGTAGTTTGTTTTCCCATTCGTTAATCAGCGTTGTAGCTGTCGCCCAATTGACGCCACAATAAGGTTCAGGACCTATGAACGCAGATTCTGAGCCAGCCCTAGCAAGCTCATCTGCAGATTCGTTGCCCACAATCCCTTGGTGTCCGGGTGCTGAGCCATTGCCGATGTATTGACTATATTGGAAATACCGTTATGCGCGAAAACTTTTTGGCCAAAATTGCATGAGCCGTTTCAGAGATATGGTAGATTTTTTAATACTCTGCAATTAAATTAACGTAGCGCTTTTGAATTCTGTAGTTACCACCGTAACTACTTCCTAACGCAACCCTTGAACACTTTTTAAACTGTCACAGACTTGGAAACTTTGGTTAAAGTAAGCCCAATCATCAGAATAAGTTTGTTTATCCTAATTTCTTTTATTAATTTAATCGCCATCGTGCGTGTCTTGCCTTTACGTACCCTTCCGTTTCCATAATAAATTTCTGTTGGCATCTTCACACTCGAGCGTACACTTCCGTTCGCATTTTTGTTTCACTCTATTGTGTGTCTATTCTACAATTTCCGCTCGAGGGTTTATTTCACTCCGCTGTGTGTCTATGCTGCAACTTTCGTTCGTATTTTTGTTAAACTCGAGCACATTTACTCTACTGTCACTTAGAATTCTCAGTTAAAAACCAAGAAATACGTCACTCGAAAATGATTTAGGGATTAAGAATGACTAGCGTTTGGATGTTTCTTAAAGAGGGTGGTTAGGTTAGCTTCTGCTTTAACCAGAACCAGAAGGATCATTTCAGGTGATTCAACTACAAACCGAATATTGATATCATTTGAAATATTAGAAAGTTTTCCGAACTCTTATAGGATCGTAATATGCTAGATATGAAATCTACTCCCAGTGTCAATGCGAAATCTTTGCATTAACTACCGTAGCGCGTGACAAATTTATTGACATCCTTCCTGTAGTGTATCCATTCAACTACCAGCAACGACACGTGGGCATAAAACAGAAAATGTAGAAACCATATTAATAACTCATAAATTCAAAGAATCAAAGCTTAAGCATATGGCTGTGTTTTTACTACAAACGTCGTAGAATTAAAAGGACCCGTCCATATGGTTTCCCAAAACGTTCCAATTTTCCCACACCGGCGGAAATGGTGATGCTTTTGATGGAATCATGATTATAAATGAATGGAGCCACTTATTAAAGTAATAAAATATTCAGATAAATTCGTTGAAACGTGAGTTTCTGCTATGTCAGCATTTAACCCATTTTCATCTTTTTGCTTTTGTATAGGATGATGAGTAGAAAAAAAAAACAGGAGCCCTCCACTCAGCTCTGGGATAGTCATAAATTCTTAATACCTATCGTTACCGCCTTTTAAGAATAACTGGATTTTTACGACTTCCATTGAGGAAAACAAATCATTGTTTCGCTTTACGAGAATACCATGAGGATGTAGGCAGATGTAAGGAAGGAGTTAACCAAACTTTGTTCCTCTTTAAGAACGTTTGTTTAGTTCTTTTCGTTAAAGGCATATTATTGTATTGTCGGTGGAAAGTGGAAAAAGAATTCGACAAGCGTCCAATCGCCGTGAAATTGACCGCATTTCAACAACTTCGACAGATGCAATGTGATTTTTTTTTATCTCTCTAAAAACTATTCACAAAGAATATTTGAATTTGAAATGGATGTGACAGCTCAATGCGTTTCGATTGTGATTTAAAATTACATAGCTAGCATTTTTTTTATATATATCAAACTTTCGTGAATTATTTTTTATTAAACTTTTTTTTTTTTAACTCATCATTACAATTTAATATCTATGGATGAAAAGAAAGCATAAACTTTTTTAATTAGTCTCGCTTTGAAAAATTCAAGTCATGCAATTGACAGTACTTCTTCTTTACGTCTTTGAAGTTCGTTTGCCTTTTATGTATAGTGTGTGGGTGTTCGTATTGCGATATCATGACAGTGAGATCTGTAATATTCATTGCCATCCCAATACACATACTATGTTCTAAGCTATACAAAGATATTCTTAAATTGTTTAACTCAATTTTTGCAACAAAAAAAAATTCTTCATTCATTATAGCTTCCTTATAAAAAAGGTTGTGAAATTGTATACATCGGGAGAGAAATTAATGATAATTTGGAAAAAAAATTAGTTTAAAAAGTTTTAATACACTCATTGTTAACGAGAAGGAATTGAATTGCACGAATGATTCAGAAGATGCTGCTTACTCAGTGGAATTGTTTCATAATTGATTTCAAGGGTTGGGAGCAATTAAGGCGCGGAAGATGCCCCATTTTTTCAGCAAAAGCTTTGTACGCCAGATGCTGGGGTTATGGCTTGTTGTGGGTTGAATTGGAATGAATTTTGCTGTAATTGTCTAACATTATAAGACAATGGGGGATCTGAGATCTCAATTTAGCCAGTGAATGACTAAGGGAGAAGTTTTGAGGTTACTTCTCCAGCTTTTTCGGGAGTATTTTAATTTGGTTAAAAAAAGGATATGAAAGTGTACTTGTATGGTGATTATTCTCTTTTAAAGGTTTTATCCAAAATTAGCTTTTAAAAGTGTTAAAAATTGCTCTGAGTTTTCCAGCATTTAAAATCTCACATAAGTTATCTGAAACATACTGACTATGGTGAAATAGAAAGAGAATCAAGCTTAACAATACACGTAAATATAAACTAAGAATAAGTGTATTCCAGCGTTTCAGAGAATTTTTATTGATTCTTCTTAATGCTCGAATGATTCTATATACTCCACAGTACGAGTATACCGTCCATAATCGAACAGATCGCTAGTTTAGCAAACCGCTTTTTCAACCAAACCTTAGCAGCAAATACTAGACTTTGTTTGTGTCTCAATCATTAAATTATACAGTGAGATTAATGGCATGCTCTGGTAGGACTGGATGCATCTGAAGGGAAGTGGTCAAAGATAATTTCTTTAAAAACATAAGACACTGCAACCATAGAAGCCTTAAGGACAAGACCTTGATTTTGGCAAAGCTTCTGTGGGAGTATTGTTATCAA
Organism: Brachypalpus laphriformis; assembly: GCA_945910035.1. Lineage (NCBI taxonomy): Eukaryota > Metazoa > Arthropoda > Insecta > Diptera > Syrphidae > Brachypalpus > Brachypalpus laphriformis. The sequence continues at coordinate 255,834,557 of OX246754.1, forward strand.
TATCTACCTCCAAGGTGGTTGAGGTCCTTTTTCTCTGAGTTTACCTGGAAGCCCTGATGGTTTCGGTGTCAAATTAGACATAAATTTACTTACCAGGCCGTGGTTGTACTCTACTCGTGAAAGAATTTTATGCCTCGCTACGATACTCCTACTGCATTTCTGAAGCACATATTGTGAAAAAAAAAGATTATTAAGTAATCGTTCATGATACTGCTCTTGTTTCGAAGACTCCTTCCTTGTAATTCTTACTCATGTTGCACCCGAGGTTGATAATTTCCGTATCTACAAGTTTGTCAAACTGCACAAACCAAACTTAAACCAATAATCATCTTTTAGTTCTTGACAATATGAATTTGATATCAACTAACCTATCGACTTAGATTAAATGGTAGTAAACCTAAATCAAAACCCAAGTGCAAGAATACGATGTAACTCATACTCATCCCACATCAGCGATATGTGTGTAATGATTGCTTGGATAACAACGAACCATAAACCTGTTGGATTAAATACTGAGCCAAGTGTAAATCCCCAACAAGCCGCATGAGAATATAAAAGAGAAAAACCCTGTCAAAAACCTTGGCCTGACTTGCTGAAATCCCGTGTTGCCGTAAAAATCATTCCAGTCGATTTGCTTAAGTAGAAAAAAAGAGAGCCCACTTCCAACACTGTTTCAAAGGCCGTTTGGTTTATATACCTTACCGAGTCACTGGTCAACGTTTTGGCGTAATCTCTTGAGCGTAAAAGGCCATCACCCTTACAGTGTAATGTGATGATAAAAAAAAAAACTGCACGGCATAATTGGAAACGAATAGAGAAACAGAAGAAAGCGAAAAGAAGCAAAACGAAATTCCTTAAATAAGTAATGATTCAATTTTATTCAGATAAGGAGCGTATCCTGCAGGACACTATGTTGTGGTCCAGATCCAATGTGATGTGGGTACTTCCTTCTTGTGTACGCTTCGTTGGGTATCATAGAAATTGAATAGTTTTGAGGATTTTTCGTCCGTGTACCAAGTGAATTGCATTTATTGAAGTCCTTCGACCGAAGGATTGAGATTATTGAATTAAATTGTAAAAGGTAAGCGATTGGGAGCTTGTATAAATGCGCTATAGGTTAGGTCACATATTTTATTTATATGGAAAATTAAAAGTTTGTATTCGGTTGAACCTTCTGAAATATAGAGGCTTCAGCAAAAAAGGTTTGAGGCTATCAAATTATTGATTTGGCTGAAAGGATGCACGTATTATATTGTCGATTCTTTTTGTGAAAAATGCTGGTAGTAAATAGTTTTAAATATCTGTCGGAAAATCAAAACAACTTTTAAGTGTTACTTTTTATCAGATTCTATTGTCAAAAAGTGATTAGATAGAAGATTAAATATCCCTAAAATCATACGGATGGGTATGCTTACGCTATTAATAGATATAATCGATACAGTTGTTATCTGCCATATATTATTTCTTCAAATACATGATGCTGTTTTTAGAACCCTTTATAGACATGAGCTGCTAAGTATATAGGGCACTGAAATATTTGGGTTTCAGACCATGCGATTAGATACGATTCGATCACATTGTCTTTCTAGGGTGTAGCATGCTATGTCCGCCAGGCTTTAAGTTCGACTATGCATCATGCAAAGCGGACTGTTACTTAGACAGCAGATGAAACATCATTATATTGCCTATAATTTGTCTTCCAGCTACATTCTTTAGAACCGTGATCTGATGACAATGAGTTTCGATGTTGGTGGACCAAGCAAAGTAAAAGTCATCCAGCATTAGCTTATAGAGTTGTAGTGAATGAAAATTTACCTATTGCAGGTTCGGTTTCTGATTTTAGATAAATTATATCTTCCTTATGCAATTCTCCAACAGTGATTTATTTTTAAGTAGTCATGTTTTGGAGCCTAATCACCTCCAAGTGTAATATTTTAACTCTAATGAAGGAATAATTAAGCCAATATGGCGGGCGGCCTAAGATGGCCGATTACCTTTTTCTTCACAACCCCCTTGATATGGGTATCAAATAAAAGGGTTTGACGAAAAAATACGATAAACTATGTGACGCCACTCTAAGCCCAATATGGCGGGCGCCCCAAGATGGCGGATTACCTTTTTCTTCACAACCACCTTGATATGGGCATCAAACGAAAAAGCTTGACAAGTAGAGCACAATAAACTATATGACCTAATATGCTAATATGGCAGACGCCCCAAGATGGCAGATTACCTTTTTTTCTTCACAACCTCCTTGATATGGGTATTAAGCAAGTGAAAGGGTTTAACGAGTAGAATACGATAAGTTATGTGACGACATTAGGGTTAGATGGATATTAATAAAAGCTTATATTATTTTAAGTATGTTTCACCAAGGTTCTTGCAGCGAAACCTCGTACGCTAGATAAATTGTCAGCGGCTATCACAAGAGGAATTCGTGCGATTCCAACAGCTATGTTGGAGAGGTGAATGAAGAATTTTTCAACTCGTCTTCACAACTTGGATTTTTTAATTTTTTTGCATACTGAAATTGCATTATATCATAATGTAAGCTAAAGAGAAATGATAGTGAAAGAAATCGACGGCGACATAACAACAACAACACAATGTCGTTTACACAAGCGTACTCTTTATTTAATTACTAAGACCCGGTGAACAATTATTACTACTGTCGCGACTGTCAGTGATTGACCCCTCGTTCAGCTACGGCGTTTATTTAAATACCTTTAGAGGATACCGTTGCATCCTTGACTTAACAACTATGCCATCTTTAAATGATCGTGTCCTCACGATCCGAATCTCGGTGTCACTCTTCAATTGGGATTGCTCCTTGCGGCTCTCAACCTCGGATTGACTGCAAACTACTCCTTTCTTCTTCTTCCACACTTACGGCTTTGAGGCACCCATTTATCGGGACCGGAACCTTGATTTGGAGGGAGCGGTGGGCCTGGGTCTGAGTTTGGATCTCGAGTGACGGCTTCGAATTGCCCTGAAACCGTCCCTACTACGCCTTAATTCATAGCAGCTCCTTCTACTGCGTCGGGAACCACTTCGACCACATCTAGATGCACTTCTAATACACCTTGACCCACTTCGACTGCGACTGCTGAACCCAATTCTGCTCCTTCTTGATCCGCCACGACTTCGCCTTTGGCCGCTGCGACTGCGGCTCCCACTTCCTGACTTAGACCTTAAGCTTTCTGGTCGCCTGGATCTGCTCTTGCTTCGCCTGGAACTATCCTTGCTACACCTAAGTCCGCTTCCACTCTTTCTACGTCCCGATCCGCTCCTATTGCGGCTGGAACAACCCCTGCTGCACTTCGATCAACTCCTACCACGACTTGGACTCTCTGAGCAGCTCTTGGATTCTCTGCGACTCCTCGGGGGACATAAACCCTGCAGTCACTGATGGAGATACATGTAAGAAATATTTTTTTTTTTTTTTTAAACTGTGTACAAGCTACAAGCGGTGAAAAAGGTCGCACCTCCTTGGCTCACCCTGGCTGCAAAAAAGTGGAAATCCTATTAAAATCCTTTCAGTGTAAAAAAAATTCTAGACAATTATTTGATTAATAACTTTGCTGGCACACTTTTTCTTTGAAGTGGGTGGTTCTCGTAACTGAACGAGTAGGTACTTTATTTTAATTTACTATGTATAATGTATATATAAAAATATGTACATATATATAATACTATGTATAATGTATATATAATATGTAACTTGCTAACAGCAAAATATTGTACCACTTTGCTGTGTATGTGCGAATATTTCACTATCACTACATTTAAGAGCTACCACACAACAAAACAACTTGCTCCGGTACCGTACCGAATACATCACAAAACTTATTTTATATGCACTGAATGTGGAAGTAATTTCATTGAAACCACAAACATCAAAAACCAAAAATGGTCGACGGACGGTCGGCATCCTAGTCCCTCCTACCGACACCCCAATTACATGATTACTTAACATATTTCCTCTTGCAACGTGATTAACAGTTTCGCACAACCACGTCGTCATTGTGAACTAATAGGCCGACATAATTCAACCGGATTTGCAAGTGAATCCCCAGCATTTACTGCTACCATGTGAGAACAATTTAAATAAAGTACAGCAATTAGAAGTACATCTTCATTTCGTGTTCGCCTGTCCATATTATTTATTGGATGTTACCCAGGCCCTCGGAGGCTGAAAGAAGGATTAGAAGAAATCATTAGCAAGGCGCTGCCATAAATAAGTTGTGGCGGTACTTCCCTTGGTAGGCGGTATGTATTTATTTAATTAATATAATGGCAGTCGAGGTAAATTATAATATGTCTAACTGAAAGAGAGGAAATTATATGCGCCGTTACATTGTACACTAATAAATTGTATCGTAAATTTTATTAACCAGATAACATATGGGAAAGTTAGGGATAGATTTATACATATATATATATATATTTTTTTATCTGAAACATTTTCTACTGTCTGATGTGGACACTTTAGACTTTATGTGCAGATGAAAGTCACATGACATCAATTAAGTCAGTAATAAGGTAGTTTAATGAGATCCAGTCACTTAGTCTTATGATGATGAGGTGATATGTTTTGAGTGTTAGTCATAAAACAACAGGTTCCCAAGTCATATCCCTGTACATTTAACCATATTGCCAGTAAACTACACGAATTGTACTTACGTTGGAGATATGTTAACTAGATGTTCAAAAGCTTAATGATATATTTTTTGTACAACTTAGCTCGAAATAAAATTACAGGATAAACTGAAAGTTAATTAAAAATTATAATATAATATTTTCCGAAGCTGGATAAACTTCCAAGAATAATCATGGGAATTTTTTTTAAAAGATGGATACTTGGTGTAGTTACAGTTTTATCGATCGCTCTTTTGTCAAGTTCTACCAAGACAAGCAGTGACCAAACTTCGTATCGGCAAGTCGAAAAGAAAGAAGGTTTGGAAAACGGTTGGCAATTGATCAATCGATAATCTAAGAGCCATAAGCTAGTCGAAGGGATTATTAATACACTTATACTGGTACTTAGGGCAGGGGTGGATGGGAAAAGAGGAATAAAGGAGAGAGGAGACGCCGGTTTGTGTTGGCTTTGAATGTTTAAAGGTTGTTATGATTAGGAAATACAGAGGCTGGTAGGATAGAAGGTACAGAAGGGTAGGATAGACAGAAAAGCTTACGCAGAGGTTTCACCAACGTGGAAGAACACCTCTTCAGAACTAATGGGGAAATACCATTTGGACCAGCGGATTTCTGTATGTTAAGACCTTTGGAGTACTCCAGCAACTGTACGAGTGTGAAGTGGTCTTGTACGCTCTCAAGTACAGGTGGAGACAATGCACTACTTGGCAGGGTGGAGTTCGCTGCAAAGTGAGCAGCAAGCAGATTGGCCTTGTCTTATGAGCTAACATCTGGGATGTTATTGTAAATGAACGTTGGTATAGCAGGCGAAACAGAATTTTTAATATTTTTGACGAATGACCAAAACTTTTACTACCTTTGGTTATTGCAGCTATTTCAGGCTTGTTTAAACTTCTTTCGGATTTCCTCAGATTTGTTGACTTTATAAGACCGAAAAGTTATGCCTACAACACAATATCGCCTCGACGTCGGCTTCGCCTGACGTCTATGAGTTAAACCATAGGAAAACAATGTATCCTATAACAATATCGCTTCCACTTCGACCTCACGTTTTTCATTCGTTTAAAAAAAACGTAATGCTACGTATCGACACTCTAACCCGAGGCAAAAGTTGAGATAATCTGAACGTTTGTTTGCTTTGACATCTAACAGCTATGGAACAAACGAAAAAATGTAAATAAACATTCAACGCGCTCTGGATGGATAGCACGTAACGGGAGCAAAGCCGAGGTCGACGCTATATTGTGTTTTAGGCATTACTTCTTCCAACCCGATAGCCTCTTTTCAGCTCTGTTCAAACCACGAGTTTGCCTTAGGTTTGATGCTCTTTACTCTGTTAGGAATGTATTTATTCATGCCTAGGAGGATGGTGTCAATAATCATATCATATTTATAAGATTTACCTAGGCAGGTTCACTACAACTTGAAGCTATTGAATGGAAGTCTTATCAGGATAAAAATGGATTTTACAGGGAAATATCGTACTGTGGATCTTTTGTTGAGCGTAAAATCTAAAAAAAAAAAGTGAAAGGTTACTTGAAGGACAATTTCATAAATTCATCATAATTTAAAAGAACACGCAAAGAATATATGCAATACTTTAGAATGAGTACTGCAACTGACTCGTTATCGGATATTGCAAACTGCATAATTTTATTCAACGAACAAGTCACAAGTGCAACAAAATACAGTTTGTTAATCGCTGTGATTAATCGGTCGACATATGTGTGGGCTCCGTGGCACAAGTGGTTAGTGTGTCGGACCACTGCGCGTGAAGTTCCAAGTTCGAGTCCCAGAAAACACTGTCAAGCTTCTCAAAAACACCCTTCGGATACGGCACTAAACTGTAGGTCCCTTCCATACGTGTGAAAAATATAACACACACAACACGAGTGGTTGCGAGAAGCTAGGCCCTGGCATTTAAAGAGCTGTTGCGTTAAATATTTATTTATTTTTATGTTATGTGTGCATAAAAAGCTATGTGTTATATTTTTTACAACTGAAAAATCGTGCGACATAAAACTACAATTGCGTGCATGGTCATATTTTGTTGCGACCACTATTTTTCAATCGCAGCGACAGAAAATCGCATGTGCGCCCCTAGCATCAGCTGAACTCTGATTGAATCAAAAGCTTAGTGAAGAATATTTTTACATAAGTAATGAAACTTACGACTGAACATAGATACTTTTGTGCCTACCTGTATAGATTTAGTCATAGAGTGAGTTTAAAAATTATTACTAATTTTTATTACATGTTTTTATAATTTTTTTCTGCGAGGAAACTGCTAGTTTTGAATGGAATGCTAGCGCATACCTATACAATATGTACATACATACGAGTAAACATTCATTGGTCGGTTTGTCTTTGATGAGGGCTGTGAACTCTCCATCCTTCTCGTTTCTCCACAATCGATTCCAACTCATCAGGAGGAATCGGCAGACGGGCCCCGGGTAGATATCGGACTTGATTTCAACCTTATTCCTAGGTCCTTAAACAGGTCACTTAACTAATGGCTTGGCAATCATGACACGTCTTGGAAGCTGGTTTAGGTAAATACGCACTATGTGACCAAATATATGTGGAATGCAAGTTTTGAAAGAAAAGTGAGCGTTGTTAATTGAATGGCAATGGACACATAAATATACAACTAATGCTTTGGAAATTGTCAAAATAACATAGTTTAATAAGCAAATACTCATAATTGCCATGGCGTAATTGTAAACGTGTCAGTCCACTGCTCGGGAGGTTCACTGTTCGAATCCCACAAAATACGAAGAGTTTCTCACAATTCCATCGCCTGTCCATCTTCTCGACGAGCATGCTCTTCGGATGCAGCATAAGACTGTAGATCCCTTCCATCCGTACGAAAAAAATATCGCGCACAAAACGATTGGTTGCAAGAAGTTAGGTACTAGGTCCTTTGTGTTATACAGGGTGTCCGCCGGGAACGTATACTACTTTGTTTTGCCGCCATTTTGGTAAACATTAGTCTTGACAGTTCATATTTGGCAGTTGTGAAGTAGACACGTGGCAAATTTATTATTATAAAATATTCGATAAACCAACGTGTTTTAATCGTTAAAACATTTTATCAAAATCAATCATCGATTACTGTGACGATGAGAAAGTTACGTGAAATTTTTGGGAGAAACAACGTGCCAACAAAACGCACTATTTATCGTGTAGTGAATGATTTCGAAGAAAGAGGATCTGTAGGTGATAGGCCCAAGCATGGAAAACATTACTGCTGTTCAAGGAAGTGTAATTAAAAGTAACAGTCTGGTGTGCAATTTGGTCAGGAGGAATCATTGGACCTTACTTCTTTGAAAATGAAAACGGCGTAACGGTAACTGTGAATGGGGAGCGATATCGTGATATGATTGAAAACTTTTTAACGCCACAACTGCATGCTTTGGGCTTGATTAACATTTGGTATCAACAAGACGGTGCCACATCGCATACAGCCAGGATTACAATGGAATTACTGCGAGACCTCTTTCCACAACAAGTTATTTCAAAAAATGGTGATGTTGATTGGCCTCCACGGTCGCCTGATTTGACTACTCCTGACTTCTTTTTGTGGGGATATCTGAAAAACTAGGTTTATGCAAACAAACCAGAAACGCTTGAGCAACTCAAACAAAATATTCGTGATGAAATTAATGAAATACCGCGTGAAATGTGTGAGAATGTAATGAAAAATGTGCTCAAAAGGGCTCGCATTTGTGAGACTAGCAGAGGCGGACATTTACCTGATATAGTATTCCATACATAATTGCCGACATTAAATAAAACATTTATCAATATAAGATCCATTCTCTTTCATTTAATCAAAAATTATAAACAAACAAAGTAGTATACCTTCCCGGCGGACACCCTGTATTTGCGCCGAATATTTATTTTATTTTATGATTCCCAAGTAGTGCTATCCTTGAGCACGTGCACGGAAGATTGTGCTTTTATTGAGTAAGGATTCAGGATTTAGGCGAACCCCACAAGCGGATCAGTAGAAATGCGGTGAAGTGGGAGGGTTATGATCCCTTATTTTCGGATCATAACCTCGCTGATAAAGGAAGAAGAAGAAGATTGAGTAAGGATTTCATATGCTAATAAGTTTGTGCTGGGTGTACATATAAAGATGTCCAATGTATGTTATTAATTAATCGAGTAAGGCGTAGCTATAACTAACATACAAAGGAAACGTTCTTCTTGGTACTATATCCCGGACATGGTTTATTAAAGGATCAAATGGGATTTATTTTCTTTCTGTTTACATGATAGCATCCTAACTTCAAACCAACCCACTTTTTTTAAACCACCTGTATCCAGATTGGAATTTTATTAACTTATACGTAATTTCAAGACCAACCATGTGTCTTCCATCTCATTACTATCCAAGTCAGTAATTACAATCAAATAAGTACTAATTAACTTTTGCCAATTATTTTCGCCTATCTAAAAATAAATATGAGTCTCACTCTTACGCCAGAACTAAACATATCCCATTTAATAGGATTCCCCAGAAATATTTTATTCTCTCATACGTGCTAGATTTTTAATGGGTTCTGACGTAGACCGTCATTACAACATCTATGGATAAATATTTTCCGACTAAACGCATAGTTACACCAACAAATTGCTGTCATTGACATTGACTAACCCAGTGGCCCTTTCACTTTCAGTCATCTTTACAGATTCCCACCCTCTCTCAAGGTCGTTCAAGCCCAGTAGCACAGGGTCCGGAATGCCTCCGAACTAACACTAATTATATGTCCGAGTATCTAGTAAAAAAAGATTTGCGTGCTGTGGGGACATCAGTAATCTGTCAACTGAGACCGTGGCGCAGTACTTTGGTTATGTGTCACCGTAATTATCGGTTTCGAACAGATGAACAACAATTTCGTACTATCTCAACGCCAGCAATGTGATTAGGTTTGTAGAACCCACACATTCTATAATGCGTGATCGTTGAAAAGATTTTCATATAAATACGAGATAATCCCGCAATTGTAAGTATTCCATTCTAGAGTTTGTGCAAAGTAGTTAAGTGCTTAGTTCATAGAAAAAAAAATGCGTTGTTTCGAAATCTTACTCATATTGTCGACAGTTTTATTAATCGGTGCTGGTGCACCGGTGGAGGAAAAAATCCCATTAAGTTCAAAGGCAGTGGAATTACTCGGAGTAGACACACAGACCGCACACGAAAACGAATCGAGTAGAAAAGCCCGGCAGTTCTACTACAATCCCTATGGATCCTTATACGGTGGATACGGATACGGTGGATACGGGGGTTACTATGGAGGCTATGGTGGATATGGATTATATGGTTACGGCAGATATCCCTACTCTGGCTATGGCTACTATCCATACTATGGTGGATACTCTTACTACGGATAAGTGAATGAGTATCGAAGTTTGTCAGATCAAAACTAGTCTATAATCAAATATACAAAAGAGCGTTTTATTTGCAAATACATGTCTTGTAATGCATGAAGCATTCATAAAATCTGTGTATGCTGGCTACTATTATAGTATCTACTATATTACCATCGAAGAGAGTTTCACGCACCATTTTTTAATTTTTATTTTTTATGGTTTTCTTTATTAATACGCCAATACTCACGCGACATCCTATGGTGATAAAATACAATGTTGTGAGAAAGGAAGAAGATAAAGGTTTCGATGTGTTAAAGGTGAGGATCTCAGGCGTCTGTACATTCTTCTTGAATCTGTCTGGTAGGAAGTACTCGGAAATACATTCGATGATACTCGTAAGTTGTTCCGTAAGCAGATATGTACATATGTAGTGTGTGTTAGAGAAGCATATTGTCCTCTTCTCGTATTGCAGGGAAACGTACATTATAGATCGATGCGGTTGGGTATTTTCCAAGAATCCTAGTTGAATACGTAACGACGAAAAATGATTGTACGATTGTGTTCTAATGTATCCAACTTTGGGTGATATTAGGTATGCTGGTTTATTAGGCTCGAAAGATTTATCTGTACTTTGTCGAGTACAGAGCGTTGTGCCAACAACTTTGAAGATGTGTGAATTGTAATTATATAAAATGCATATTTAAAGACATCAGAAGGACGGAAGTCTTACGGACTGGCACTTCCCTTACTCCTATAGTAGTGCCTCGACGAAAACTTTGTGAATTTGAAAAGCCCTTAGCTCTAAATAAAGTCTGTATGCCATACTACTGACATCGACTTTGCTCTTGACCCTTTAGAAATTCTGTACCAGATGTTTGGACATTGTTAATTTTTTTAAATAATTGATAGACTGCCTAGCAGCTATAAAAAGTTTTTTTTTTAATTCTTTAACAGATCGCATTTGCTAATGAAGGCATGTAGTGCATTATTCAAAGAACGAATAATTCCAAGAATTCGCATGGAATACAAAATTCTCACAAACATTATATCCTGCCGCGTAATCTAAATAAAGAAAAATGGTGGGTGTAACTTTAACGTGTTAGAAACAAAAGTTATTATCATCATCTATTATAATCATATGGCGTGGCAAAATCGCTTCATCACCTCCTCGTGGTGCCCGCTGGGCACCCGTCTGATAGTGAACGATAAGCGTATGCAGAATCTAACGATATGTGTGTAGCTGAACACTATGGCCTGCGCAAGCAGATCTGTGTAAACTTCAGCACACAGATGCATCTCTTGAGGCATCTCTTGTTGACCTGATTCGCTGAAATATGTGTCTCGGAAGTCTAGCAAGAGCTCCTCAGATGGAAGACATTCGGCGGATGAATTCTCCTGATGGAATCAACGGTGACGTCTACAGGCCTGCGGATACCTTACTTAAGATATTTCGACATACTCGTACTTGGAGCTGAGGTCTATAAGGATTTTCAATACTGGGTTAGGGAATTGAAAAAAGAGATTGTGGCGAATGAACCCTTAATGGGCCAACGGCAGTGTACATATCCCCGAAGTGGGTTACTGGCACCGGTGTACCCGGCCCCGCGTCCTAGGGGTATAACACAAGGAATTCGCCCTCCAAGTTGGGGGTTGTGTCGTGGGGGTTATTTTCCTACCACTTAAAAAAACACTGGTTCCGAAACACTCAAAAGCTTCGGATAAGGATGACTCAACTGATGACGACCCTAGCAAACGAAATAAGGACAACGACCTTCGGATCTGTACGTGGAATGATCTGTCCCTTTACAGACCATGTGCAACCAAACAACTAGCAGAGGCCCTAGACTGCTGTAAAGCAGATATTACCGCCATCCAGGAAGTGCGATGGGATGGGCCGCGCAAAACGAGGATGAAAAACTGTGAAATCTACTACGGTGATTGCTACAGATACAAGAAGCAGCGCATATTTGGAAGCGGATTTGCTATACGCGGCAGACTAAGGCAAGAAGTCTTAAGCTTCCGACGCATGAGTGAGCGTATCATGACAGTCCGGATCAAGTCTTAATTCGCTAACATAAGCATGATATGGAACAAAAGGATCCTGCCACCAAATATTGTACGAGCTCCTCGACAAAACATACGAGCAATGTCCTAAATACGACGATTAAATCGTATTGGTTGATTTTAACGCCAAAATAGGAAAGGAGGACGTCTTTGATAGGGTTTCGCCCGTGAAACTGCTAGTTTGACGAAAAATGCCGGCGAATGCATGCAGCAAAATAAGATACATATGTGTATGTACTTACAGTGACCATCTGTTCTGTATAATACAAAACAGTACTGTATTTGAAGTCTTTGTTCAGTATGATTTATTTTATAATACAAAACATAGAAATGTTCTGTATTTTAGCACGTGTTCTGTGGTCCTACTGTTGTTGAATGTTAATTGAATGTTAAATTAAATATTAATAACAACAAACAATAAAGAATAAAAATTGGGTTGGCCAATAAATTCTCTCTGTTTATCGTTAGTGTTCCCGTTAACTTCGAATGACGCCGTTTGTAAATGTTGCTTCGAGCTTACAGTTTTTTCTTCTTTAAGTACACATGCAGTGCATATGTGAAAGAAAGTTCAAAGCGATCGTTTGTGTTTTACGTATTTGGTAAACTTTTGAAAATGGAGACAAATAACCTCTTAAGACCGTGGGTACACATGTGTGTACTTCAGTTTTTTCCTTATATTTCTTGTGGCGCGATCTTGTGACGAACAGCAATACAAAGATAAATTACTAAATACAACAAAGCTACAAATAAAATACTGTAGGTGGAAGTAGCCCAAAAAGTTGACTTTGAAAAAATATTCAAAATTGACAGTTGCAATTATTTTCTCAAAGCCTCCACATCTGCACTTAGAAGATTCGTAAATTTTGCAATTGTATACTTTCATTACAGAATTTAACTGTTTTTTTTACTGTTAGTTAATAGTTCTAACGTGTGAAAATATAAATTGAAGTGTTGTGTTTATTTTTCCTGGAAAATTTCCTTGTTGTTTCCTAGATCCACAAGTGTGTACTTCAGGAATTAAAATTAGTTTTGTGTAATATATGACTGTTTTCAGATAAATCATGAATGATCAGGAAATAGAGAATTTACTGAATAGTAGTGATTGAGATTTTTCTGACGATGATGACGACGACGAGTACTTGCCCCAAGAAGTTGCTAGGGGCCGTCGCGAGTCTGAGGACATTGAAGAAGTGAGAGAGAATGATCAAGTTGAAGAAGGTACCGAGGAGGAACATGTGGAAGCCCCTCGATTGTTTTGGCGTACAAAAGAGATGACTTGCCGAGGACCAGATATTTCAGATGATGTTCTTATTTCGCAGGGAAGTTCTGAAATGAATATATTGTATTGTTTTTTTTGAATATTTGGGGGTAGACTTTTGGGAGTTGGTAGCGGAGCAAACCAACTTGTATTCGGCACAAAAGCGTAATTTAAAATCAGTTAATACCAATCGCATTGAAATGATACGCTTTGCAGGTATACAGCTTATGATGGGTACCCTAAAATATCCTCAAGGAAACCTTTACTGGAACAGAGATCTATGTGTCCCTCTCGTGAGGGACACTATGACTAGGGACATTTTTTTTGAGCTAAGGAATCATCTGCACTTTGTAAATGATGTGGACCATCAAAATAACAACGCAGTTGCGTTTTGTATACTGATAGGTTCTTCACCAGCCTGAAACTTGCTGATCATTTAATTAAAAATGAAAAGGAGATATTTCTAACTGGGACCGTAATGACAAATAGGATAGGACCAGTATCCAGCAAGTTAAAAACAGCGAAACAATTGCTAAGGGGGCAGTGGGATGAAAAAGTAAGGAGCGATGAGAAAGTATGTATTGTAAAGTGGAAGGATACGAAGGCAGTCACAATGCTTTCGACATGTACAGGAGGTGCTCGAGCTGACACCTGCAAGCGATGGTGCAAGGCTCAAAAAAGAAAAATTGACGTGGCCCAGCCAGCAATCGTCAAAAATTATAATACTTGCATGGGCGGGATAGATTTGTGTGACAGATTAATTGCCTATTATCGAAGCGCCATGAGAACGGTAGAATGGTCAGTGAAAAGTTTTTGCCACTTTGTTGACCTAGCCGTGGTTAATTGTTGGATTATGTACATTCGCTGTTGTGCAGAAGAAAACATTTAACGAAAAAATAGGTTCTCTCTACTGCAGTTCAAACTAAATCTAGCGAAAGCTATGATGAAGTATGACGGAGGATAAGGAATATTTTCGGCATATTATGCTCTTTTATTTTCGGAGAAGAAAAAACGCTGCACAAACACACAAGAAGATTTGCGCTGTGCTCGAGGATAACTCTGTAAGGGCTTGGACTGTTCGTGAGTGGTTCCGCCGTTTTCGTGATGGTGATTTCACATGTACGTAAAAAATCACTTGCGTAAACTTTAATACGTAAATCGATACGATATTTGGCTGCCGTATAATTTGAGTGAACAAAATTTATTCGATCGTGTCTCCTCGAGGCAACCTCTGGAGTGTTCTGCAAGAGTATTGGATTGATCGTTTCCTATTAAAGGCGATGCAGTATATATATATGTATGTATATGTATATGTATATGCATATACAAACTCTAGAAGCTGTGCTCGGGTAAATGGCGGTAAATCAATACCCTTCACTGTGGGGTTGGACTCTGCCAAGGGTGCCTTTTGTCACCTCGCCTCTTTATTGTATATATGGACTGGATGCTGCAGCGCAGCCGTAGCAGAGTATGTTGCAAATTGTGGGACTTAAGGATTAGTCATCTTCTCTTTGTGGATCATTCGGTCATCCTTGTGTTCTCTTACGAGTAAACCGAACTTCAGCGCTCACTCGAAAGGTTTGTACCTGTTTGTGATGATGCTGGAATGAAGATCAACGTGTACAAATCGGAATTAATGGTTGTTTCCAGAAAGGCTATACAGTACACTCTGCATGTGTGTAGAGTCCCACTGAAACAGATGGATAAGTTTAAGTATCTCGGGGTCTTATTCACGAGTGATGGAAAAAGCAATGTCGTGTTATTCTGTAGAATTGGTCAGGCTGGATCAATTTTGAGAAAGCTTGGTCAATCTGTTATAAGGAATGCCGAACTTAGTGTTGAAGCTAAATTATCGGTTTTTAACTCGGTATATGTTCCAACTCACACCTATAGTCGCGGATACAAGCTGCTGAAAGCGGTTTCTTCGTGGTGTTGCTGGAATAGCTCGTAGGGGTCGAGTGCGTAACACGAGACTACGCGAGGCGCTCAATGCTGAGCAGATACTTCTTCGAAGGGAATGATTTATGCATGCTTTGACGGTTTGGTCACGTAGTGCGTATATCCCCAAACTGGCTTCCAAGACGTGTTATGACTGCCGTGCCATCGAGTTAGCAACCCCTGGGTAGGCCTAGAAATAGGTGGTTGGATCAAGTCCGTCATCTCTCCTGGAGCCGTCTAGGGATTCCTCCTGATGATTTGGGGTCGACGGTGGAGAATCAAGAATGATGGAGAGTATACATAATCATCCTACCTCCGCCACCCACGTAAAGGATTAGCGGGTAAATTATTTCAATGACAAAACGGAGAGTGCTCTAAGGAAGTGTACTTGAAATCGCATATTAAAAGACCCAGCGAAGCGAGTACAACCAACTAGTATATAATAAATTAAAAATTAATTTCAATAAATATGTAAGAATTGAAGGTTGGGTTTAATTGATTTTTATTTTTGCTCTCTTCTGTATTTTGGTTTCAAATCATAACTCTTAAACGAATACAGATATCATCATAGTTTTTTTTATGTTTAAAGGAAGTTCCCAGGGCTATGAAATTCGTGCATTTTGATAAAAATGCTTTACAGGGTGTTCCAGAATCTTCCGCTGAAATAAGACTTTCTCACCACAGGGGACAAACATAATATTTTACTTTTCAAATATTCAAAAGTTCATGATTGAAGTAATAACAGGATGTCTAAAAGCGAATCCGAGCAAAACAGTGGTGAAAAAGCAAACGAACCATTTTTTTAATGTTTTTTTTTTTGTGTCAAAAGAGATGTTTTTATCTTGTGGCACATCAGATTGCATCACCTGTTGTGAGAAAGTCTTATTTCAGCAGAAGATTCTGAAACACCCTGTAAAGCTTTTTTCTGAAAATGCACATATGTTAAAGCCCTTGGAATTTCCTTTAAGCAAAAAAACACTGCTACGATACTTTTATTCGTTTAAGAGTTACGATTTTTGCCAGCAAAAAAAGTCAGAATGAGCCCTGTACTTTTGCGAGAAAGAGAAAGAAAAAAAATTTAATTTGACTGACCTCGTCAAATCAAATCTCTCTGGCACAAAGTTTCCGCAAGTTCCCGCACCTGAGTTTTTCAGTGTATTATATATTTACAAATATATAGAAATTCATTTCCCGTTGGATTCAGGTCGGACTTTTGCGGATTTTTTTCTTTTAAACTCAACCTAAAGTCTAAAAAATGTGCTGGAAATAGTGCTTCAAAAAACATTTAATTAAACAAATGAACCGATATATTGCACAAAATGAAAAAGAAATGATTTTTTGAAACCCTTTGCCTCATTTTTACACTCAAAACTAAGAACAAAAATCAATTTTTACGTGACCTTCCAAGTACGGAATAAACAAATCCCTTTATTTCGTAAATCGGCAATATCTGGCAGCTGCGATTTTGCACAACGTTTAACAAATAGCTAAATCTAAGATCCTAGGATCACTGATCCTAGGCGCTTTTACCAATTTATCAACGTCAAAAGAAAGTCCGACGGCTTTCCTTCCACTCTAAAATTACTTAATACTTCATCTGCTGACCCTAAAGAAATCGCCAACCTCTTGCAACCTTTTCCAGTCAATCGTATAGTGACCATGTACACGAACCGGACCTAGATTTTTTCTCCTACCTGAATAAATGTCCTCAAACCTCTCTAGCTTCAGTCGACATTAGGTCTGATATTGTGCGAGAAAAAATTAATAGCCTCAAAGATGACTTCGCCATCTTACTAAAGAAATGTGTAGATGTCCTGTGTCAGCCCATTACAACTCTATTTCGTCTCTCACTCTCTTAAGCCGTTTTCCCAAAATTATGAAAGGACTCTTTTATTTTCCCTATCCATAAAAAAGGCAGTAAAAATGACATTTCTAACTATAGACCCATAGCCAAACTTTCCTCTATCCCTAAGCTCTTCGAAAGCATTGTCTACGACTCACTGTATTTCCACTGCAAATCCACTTCTTCCCAACAACAGCACGGTTTCTTTAAAAATAGGTCCACAACGACTAACCTGACCGAATTCGTTTCCAAAACACTACAAGCATTAAAGAAAGGTAATGAAGTGGATGTCATTACTCCACCGACTTCAGCAAGGCCTTTGACAAAACCTGTCACTTAACAATTTACCTTAAACTTAAAGCCCTTGGTTTCCCACCCTCTTTCATTTCATGGCTGATATCGTATCTAGAAAAACGCCAGTACAGGGTTCTCTTCAGATTTTCAGTCTCTGACCCCACTAACGCCACTTCAGGGGTTCCTCAAGGCAGTCATCTTGGTCCGCTGATCTTTGTCTTAACTATAAACGATGTTGGTCATGTCATAAAAGACTCTGATCTGTCTATTTACGCAGATGATATGAATATCACTAAGGTAATATCTACCCGCACCGATTCTCTCTTACTTCAAAATGATCTAAATTCATTCCACACATGGTGCGACAAAAACTTTTTAGAACTCAACGTCGCCAAATGTGCCCGGTCTCCCATGGGCCGACAACTATGTATATCTTACCTCCCTATAAAGACCGGCTAAAATTAATTAACCTGCAAACCCATACAAAACGTCGCGAAGTCGCTGACATACTTTTCGTGCACCAATTATTAACCGGTATGATCGATTCCACCGCACTACTGGAAATGATTTCCCTTCGCACTAACCCTCGAAACCTTAGGTCCGTACCGCTCTTTCGTCTCCCTCACCACCGCACCAACTACAGACGTTTCGAACCAATTTCCAGAATGTTACGCCTGACAACTAACTCACAGAAAACCCTAACTTTCATTCGAGTCTATCCGCCCTTATAAAGTCCCTCTACACTTCTTCATGACCTCTCTTCTCTAATTTCCATTAACCAGTCTTCGCCTTTCCCTCACCTTTTTCTTTTCCCTCTCTAGTTCTTAAGATAGTTTTTTAAGACCTAGTTTAATAAAAAATGGGTAGCCCCCTAGGGGCCCAACAAAAAAAAAAAAATAAATAAACTTTTCAGCTTAGAGTTAAGTTCCCTTGTTGTTCGTCCTTAAGTTTATATTTAAGCTCTTGCTTGTACTAAGCTAAATAAATAAAACGATCCTCTGGAATTTGTTCCCTGCCTTAGTTAACTTTCTTTTCTAGCTCTATGAAAATTTAAAAAATGTATTGTACTTAAAAATATGTTATAATACAAAACTTAGTAAAAATACTAAGAGACATTTTCTTTTCTTTGTTTTAATATTTTAATTTACTTAAAGAACAGCACAACCAAAATGTAATTAAAGAAAACTATATTGCTTGGTAAATATGTAAAATTTGTACGGGGAAACATCAGACATCATATAATTTTTTTTATTTTTACCGAAGATCAAAGTCGTTCAACTTTGAAGAGCTCTAAAAATCAAACGGCTCATCCAGTCAAACAGTTTTTTCTTGTGTTTGAAGCTCTGTTTATTTTCCTTTGAAAAACCAATTTTTTTTTTCAATTAACACATCGAAAATTTTAATTTTGCCACGACTTTTAGCATTTAGCGCCACAGTGCGGCGCTCCAACGGAAGACGAGCAAAAGAGATGGGAAGAACATCGGTTTCTTCAAAAGAAGAAAAAAGGGCACGAGAAGCTCGCGATCGAGAATATTGAGAGCTTACACTCCAGGAACAATGCACGGAAGTTTTATCGAAAGGTAAAAAGAGAAGCAAAACACGTACAGAAACCTGTAGAGAAATGGAAACCTCGTAGCAGAATCACAGTCGGTACTGAGAATATGGAAAAACTACTTCTGCAGACTGTATAACGACGACGAAGACCAACATCCCGCTGTCAGGCAGAATGAACCATTCAACATAGAGGATGAAAGTCAAAATTTCCACCCACCTGACCAAACTGAAATCCAACAAGACTGCTGGACCTGATGGCTTACCGGCCGAACTCTTCAAGGCAGCTGGTGGTGAATTGGTAGAAAGCATACACCAATTCATCTCCAAGATTTGATTATACTAGTGTATGCCTGATAAATGAAATTTCAGCATTGTTTGCTCGATCCACAAGAAATGAGACCCCTTCAACTGCGCCAATTATAGAGAGATCAGTCTCCTCAACATTGCATACAAGGTCTTTCCTGAAATATTGTGCTAATGTCTGAATCCCTTCAACAACAGCCTGATTGGCTTATATCAGTGCGGTTTCGAGCCAGGAAAGTCCGCAATCAAATCTTCAGACTTTGGCAGATACTGTAGAAAACCCAAGAAGTCCAAATCGATACTCACTATGTCTTTCTTGACATAGTGCCGTTGATGGCGGCACTTATAGACAGGAACTAAATAGAGCCATGTCTAGTTTTTATATCTCTGTACAACTTGGTCATCTGTGCAGGAGTGGAGATGATGGTTAACGCTTGCTGCTCCATCAAGGTTGGTTACGACCTCACCGAAACCTTCTATGTCAAAAAAAGTTTTGGGTAATGTGGCGTGCTGTCATGTGACTTCTTTAATATTATACTTGAACGGATTGTCCGTAACTTACAAGCCAATACCAGAGCCACAATCTATCGAAAATTTGTATAAATTGCATATTTGCACACGCCGACGATATTGACATTATTGAAAGAACTTAGCGGGCTCTCACCGGTGCATTTGTAAGCATTGAAGCAATTGGTTTAGCAATAAATGAGGGCAAAACCAGGTATACATATATGCTGTCAACAAGAAGGGACAGTCAACACCGACGAATTGGACAGATCGTTAGAGTGGGTCGCTACAACTTCGAGTTAGTAAGGAACATTGCCTACCTTTTTTCTGCTATTAATTCTGAAAACGACATCAGCCCAGAAATCAATCGGAGAATAGGTTTTACCAACCGCTGTTTTTTTTTTTTTTTTGACTTATGAGGCAATATATTAGCAAAGCCCTTTCTTGAACAACTAAGGAGATTCTATATAAAGCCTTGATCATTCCAGTAGAGAAGAATTCTTCGCAATATACAGGGTGGGCCAACTACAAGTTTCTTTTTAAAAATGCAATTAAATGAACAAAATGAATTTTTTTCCATGTATTATGGCTTTATTAGTAAGAGCAAACATTTCTCATTAATTATGGAACACAACGTCGTTCAAATGGCTGCCTCGGCTGACCTCGCAGTAGCCCATTCTATCACTCCAATTTTCTAAGACCTTGTTAATGGTTTCGGGCTGTAGCTCACGGATTACTTGGATGATATTGGCCTTAAGTGCTTGAATCGTTTCCCTATTGTTGGCATAACATCGGTCCTTCACAGTTCCCCACAAAAAAAAGTCCAAAGGGGTCAAATCGCAGCTCCGAGGCGGACAATTGACATCACCAAGACGGCTGATAACACGATTTGGGAATTTGGTGCGCAAAAGACCGATTGTGGCATGGGCTGTGTGGCATGGCGCGCCATCCTGCACGAACCACAGGTCGTTTAAATCCATGTCTTCAATTTCAGTAAAAAAAAAAAGTCGTTAACATGGCTCTGTAACGCCCACTGTTGACCGAAACGTTGTTCCCAGTCTCATTTTCGAAGAAAAATGGTCCAATGATGCCACCACTCCACAATCCGCACCAAACTGTCACTCTCTGTGGACACATTGGCTTCTCGACAATAACGTGCGGGTTTTCCGAGCCCCAGATGCGGCAATTTTGTTTGTTAACGTAGCCACCGAGATGAAAGTGTGCCTCGTTAGAAAAGATGATTTTTAGCCCAAAATCGTTGTCCAATTCAATCTGCTCTAAGGCCCAAGCTGCGAAGCGATAACGAAGCGGATGGTAGTGCGCTTGCAATTGCTGAATCAATTGGACCTTGTAAGCGAATAATCCCAGATCTTTGTGCAGAATTCTCCTCAGGCTAGTGCGTGAAATGTTGAGCTGTTGAGATCGATGACGAGTTGATGTTCGTGAATTGAGTCTCACACTCTCGGCTACAGCAGCCACATTCTCGTCTGTGCGCACCGTACGACGACAGGGACCATGAGTGTTGTCCACGAGCATACCAGTCTCACGAACTTTTTGCACAAACTTGCGTACAGCAGTCTAGGACATGTAGAGCAAATAGACACCAACGCTTCGGCCCATAGAGTCTTCCAATCTTATCCAGATGGACGACGCAGTAGAGTGCCTCCTCACCGCAGGCGGTGCGCATGAATTCAGGTGGACCTCAATCAATTTGGTATACGCAACCGACCTAAATCTCTCCTTATTTGTTGAAGCCCAAGTTCACTCCTTACTGTGGCGCCACCTATGTAAGTAAGTAAGAATACGTGTGCCTTTGCTAATATAACCACTATTCCTTTCTACATTAACGTTTCCATAAAACTGTTCGCTTTCTCCCACTTTTGCGTGTATCTAGAGTAAATTCACTCTGCCGTCGTAAATTTAAGGGGTTATAAGCAGTTGCAAGGCCAAAAAAGTTGTTTATTTACGATTTTTCAATGAAAAGGGAATTTATTTTACAAATTCAAGAAGCACTAACACATATAGTGGTAACTTTTAACTTTATATCGGCATGTTTAATTTTTAAAAATATTGAGTTACAGTGCTCCTGTAGACGATCTCCTGGAGGTCCTCCAAAAAAATGTGTCTGGCGGTGAGCTCGATATCTCCGGTTTGGATTATTTAAAACATAAAAACAAAAAAGATTCTTCTAGTGGATAGATAAATCCAGGGATTGGTCGAAGGAATAGTTGAAATTTTGATTTTTGACAAAATGGCGGCTCCGAAAAAAAAACATTCAGATTTTCGACCACCATTTTTTCGTTAAATTGTTTAAAAAAATAGAAATAATTTTCGGAAATTTTATTTCTTCTACCAATCCCTGAAGACTATATCTGAAAATGTTGTGTTAAAATTTCAGACTATTTGGTTGAGCCGTTTTTGAGAAATCGTGCTCACCGACTTTGAAAACACCGTTTTGAGAAACACGCTCAAAGTTTCAAAAGACGTTCGCACATGCACCGGGACGTGCTTACAAATGTGCTTGTATTTCCAAAAATATTTGCCGGATCGATTTAAAATTATCAGAGAATATACTCAAATATATGTACATTCCGAAAATGCAATAAATTCTTTTTTGAAATTTCTAACTGCGTATAATCCCTTAAGGGCACCATATCGCAAAAATCGTGCGGCCCTATGCAGATTTCACCGCAGCACTTCCAGAATACTGAACCTTGTGTGCTCTTTTAACCTTTTACCAATAGACTTGGTGTACGTCATCTTCCATCCACTGTTAAGGGCATCATTGCATTACATAGCTAGATTCGCGACTGTCGTCAAAAAGCTAGGGAGCCAACATTCATCAGAAAATTATGGTAACAACATCTACTGACCCATCCTTCGATAAAGTACGATTAGACCAGAATTAAACATTTCTCAGGCACAGAGTCCGGTCTAAATGCTTTAAGAATATTTGAGGCGATGAATATATCCCAACGTTCGAAATACTTACTTGTAATCTGTCGAAAACAAGGACATAATCATGTAATCAAACTTTACACGCAATCCAACTGTGTCAGCTGCTTAAAATGTTTGCACCCTCTTCTTGTAATTAGGGAATATATCTCCAAAAGGATTTCGCGGAAAACTATTTCAATTATTTAAACAGGATTTCGAAGGAATTTCGCCACCGTAATCCTCTCCAGCACCCTATCGTGAAAAAAGTTAGCGCATTGAGAGTGTAAGCCTTCTATCAAATAATGTCTACAAAGTAATTGTACACAAGGACACAGAGTACAAATCACAATGATAAAAAAAAAAAAAAAAAAAAACAGATCCTAAATCTATTTACCTTTCCGCTATGCAAACAAATGGGTGCTCAACTTTTCCTTTTCTTTTTGGATCCTTGAGATTAAGACTTTCCGTTGGTATTCGACATTCTTGCATACTTGAGAACATCAACAACAATATTTTGAAGCGAAGCGGTTTGGGAATCACGGAGGTGATAACGACGCCTTTCTTGGGCGCTCCTGCTATATACACAGCGCCTGGTGTACATTATTAAATCGTAAATTTACAATGATTCTGGTGAAAGGATGTGAGGAATTTTAAAATCTGCGCTACATTAAAGCGTAAGTGCTTCTCTCGTATGTGGAACGCTGCGCGAAAAGGTTAGGGCTGAGGATGTATTAACGTTTAAATTGAAAGTTATGAGTGTTTTTTTAGGAATTTATGAGAGCTGGGAGCAATGATGTAAGATGTTGTACTCTTTCGCGTTGTTTCATAAGTACAAATATTTGTTAGCATAAAGTACACATGCACTCGTATCGTACTACCCATGTAAGGCGAGTAGAAGGTATAGGTACCTACCTATGCTAGTACTTTGTTTGGATAAAGGGTTAAAGGGGTTAAACTTTGTGATTACTTTTGATCCTGTTGAGGTTTTGGTGGAATAAGGTACGGTATTCTTTCTAAAGAGAAGCTTAAGTCGATGTTAAGGGAGAAAATGTTGTGCGCGTGGAAATGTTTCCTGGAAACCTTTATCCTTAGCAATTAAATGAGAATATCCTGAATGAGTGGTTCACTAACATACATACGTAGGTGGATGCACTTTTCTTGAAAGCATCTTATGTGAACTAATTAGATTTACACTTAAATGCAAAGCTGATTAATATGGTTGCATGGTTTTTTGGGTATGGAAACTTTTCAGGGATATTTCAGTTTAGATAAATACTTACTGAGATTACGTTGAAGTCCAGGAATAAGCCATAAATAAGCATTTGCAAATAGTTTGATCTTTCCACATTACAACAACAATCTTTAAAAAAAAATCATTTTTAAGACGCGTGCTGCCGATGAGCTTGCAGAGAATTTTCAAACTACAAATCGAGCACAACACTTATTCAGGAAGAAAGATGAAGATTTGATATTGAAGTATAACATCTTTGACATTGCATTTAGTTAAGTAAGTGCGGAAAGAATTTAAATCTCTCGAGCTGCTCAGTTAATTATTCTATTCTATCGTGGATATCAAGGAAGAGCGCATCGGTTAGTTAGCTGTTAATGCTGCGAGCTACTGGGCATAAGGTTGAAGGTTCGAATCTCAAGAAACGACTAATGATTTTTTCACGATCTCACCTCATGCGAATATTCGAAAATCATCCAAGTGTATTGCTGCCAGACTTCCATATTCTGTTTACCTGATACGCCATAACATTGTGAAACGTTATACATATTTTACGAGCGGAAACGTATGGTTTCGAAAAACTAGGCCCTCTATTAAATACTAGCTCGCGTTGCTTCGCAAATTTCTTAAAAAAACTTTTGTTGACTAAAATATTTATTTATTCAACGTATGGATACAAAGAAAGGAAATTACAATACAAAGATACATTTTATAGATGTAGTGATCCTAGGGATCGAGATGGGGCCACTTTGGTGCCTAGTGTTTTATGATAACCTCATAACCCTACCTAACCTAACCTAACCTAGATGTAATGATTGTAGCCAGGAAAGCTTCTGTGGACAGGCTGTTGATGTCATCAAAGTAGATTACCCACATACAACAGCTCTAGGCATTTGATCAGGATGTGTTCCGTGGTTTGAACAGGAGCGCCACATGGGCAGGTCGGGTCAGTAGTTTGACCCCATCTAGATATGAAACCGTTACATCTCCCAGTAGAAGTTCATATAGGGTTTAAATTGCGTCACGCTTTTTTCGGTAGTTCAAATTTCGGTTGTTTTCGTTTCTCAATATTGGACTTTGTCTGCCTGAATTTGCCCATGGAGATGACCAGGATTCTTCTAGCGAAAAAATGCTAGCACTCAACTTTTTTGCGAGTTCTATTGGAGGGTGTTTTGAGCGCAGTCTCAGTGTGGTGGTGTTTTCAATATCTGCACAAAGTAGGATTCTAGCATTTCATCGGATTTTATGGAATTCTTTGGTCAAGGCGTGCTTCGTTCTTAGGTCAGGTGAACCTATCTTGCAAAGCATGGCGAGCCATTCAACTGGAGTCGATCTAAGGGTGCCAGATATTGACCTTATGGCGGTGTTCACTAGGGGGACGATCTTGTTAGTGTGGCGACTGTTTAGCCAAACTGGGGCTCCATATTCTGCAGTTAAATAAGCCAACGAGTGAGCAGAGGTGCGAAGGGTATTTGCAGAGCATTAATTAATTTTCCTCGAGTCCACTCTTGATAAGGCAACGTAAAGCTGGCCATGGGAAAACTATGTTGCTAAGATCAACCCCAATAAATCTAAATGACTGACTCTGAGCTTTATTAACCGTCACGCAAAAGCATGGTTTAACAGGGAACAACCGTCTAAAGCGAAAAGGGGATCCATTGATATCATTGGAATTCTAGAAATAATGGCATTCTTCCCTGCTACGGGTCTAGTAATTTGAGCTTTCGTAATGCTTTTGTTTAACCTCTTGGCTTGAAGTCGTGTGACATTGTAAAGGCTTGGGGGAGTGAGATTCCCTATTAGTATTATTTGTGTGCCGTTTTTGACATTTAGGTGGTAGGTCAAAAGACCTGCTGGGCTGAGAGAATTAAGAAATTCCTGAGGGTACTTGACACTGTCATCGTCACTTACTACATTGTTAATTGCTTTGTATTGATGTGACTATGTTTTCAAAGTCAGGAACACGTAGCTGCTTAGTTCATCCATTGAACTATTTTTTTGGTGACACTGTAGCTCTGTCGTAGGAACACTTAAGCTAGTTTAGATAATATCCCATGTGGAAGTCATAAAGTACGGAAGGGTCGTAGTAGTAACCTAACGATGACTAAAAATGGTAAGCTTCATGAATACCTACAGATGAGGCCAAGGAAGTTTCAGCGACAATATGGAAAGATTATTAGCTCCGTGGTAAGATTTGTAGTAGTATAAATGGTGATCCATAAAGATTACCTAATGAGTCAAACGAATTTGAATAGAGAACTGACAAAAAAATCGAAATTCGAAGAAATTAGTACTTTAACTGGTTTTGTGATACAGTACTACCTCGATAATATAAACTAATTAAAACAAGGGCCTGTTAACATTTTGGAGGTTCACATTATTGAAACTTTTTTTTTAACTAAAAATAAGAGAATTTTCGAACAACGAATGCCCATATGAGAGGTTCTCTTCCCAATAAATCACAGATGGTACAAAATGGAAAAACATGTAGAGACAAATAACTGCAGATATCAAAAGAATAATAAAAGAAGAATGTGAAATATTGAGGAAAAGTTTTCATTATAAATGTGAGAAAAGGATGAGGAGTAACGTACCAAGATCTGCCCCCCCTCTAATCCAGGGTGTCAAGTGAGACCGTGCCTATTGGATGGTTTGCAGCCAGGGGGTATACCGGCTGTATTTGAACGGAACTTTCCTGACACCAGGTCGCCTCAGGGAGTAACCATAGTTCGACCACATCATGCGGGGCTCTGATGTGGCCGATTAATATTTCCCTAGCTACTCATGGGAACATGAATAATTAAAATATAAAAAATAAAATAAAATACATGCTAGATATCACCGCCACAGAAATAACAAGTCGTCTGGAGAGAGACCTCCGAGACGAAGACTACGACAGGCCTAGCACGAGTCGTAGAAGAATACCTCCAGCGGGCAGATTAAGCCCTAGGCGCAGGACACCGCCAGCGCGCGGAGTCAGCACTAGGCGCAGGATGAGCACGGAGCACAACAAGTACAGAGACACTGAAGCTCCAAGAAGACAGAGGCCTACAGGCACCCAAAAGCCAAGATCCCCGGTAAGGAAGGAATATACTTCCCGGGAAGCGAGAAGAACAGCAGAGAGTAGCAGACCCAGAGAACGGCTGCATAAATTTCCCACGCTAACAGATAGGGATAAGCCCGATGGCCTGGATGACCCACTGAGAAAAGGCCTCAGTGGAGCGGGTGTAAAGTGGTACCTACGCTTCCTAGACCAAGGTTTCGAACCTGAAGAAGCAAGGAAGCTAACCGTGGAAAGAAAAAAGGAGGTAACTGATATTCCAGTAGCACAGGGACACCTAAAAAGGGGAAGGGATAACATCACCCCCCCGGAGAAACCTGATAGCAAGCGGAGAAGATATCCCCAAAACCCACACCATCACCGCCTTCCTCCCAAGGAACTCTGGGCACGACCAGAAGAAGTCGCTAGACCTCATAGAAGCGCAGAACGAGGGGCTGAATACCCACCTGTGGAGAGCGACCATTAGTCGAGAAGAAGTCAAAGGAAAAGTGGTAACCTTCCCCATTGACGACCAATCGGCAGAGACGATTGCCAAGCAAGACTACATGATCCGATATAGGTTCGGCATAATAAATGTCTGCGGGCTGAGGAAGCAGGAAGCCGAAACAGCCGAAACCCACGCGGGGGAGGACGGAGCACCCGTAGTAAACCAAGTAAAACTAGCTCAAGAAGAGGGAACTGCAAATCCAGCTGACCCCATCACAGCAGCTATAGCACCAGCAAAGGCCGAGGAGATCCCCCTGAGTCAGGAAGACACCGAAAGTGTCAACATAGCGGGACTCAACATGGAGGATCTAGTCATTCCTCTAACAGAAGAGGAAGAAGAGATGGAGGTGGGCACCTGCCCTTCTCCGACTTTCCCCTAAAATGGAGCAAAAAGGTCTCACTCGTATCGCACAAGTCAACCTAAAACCATCTCAAGAATGTGCACTAAACAACACCTTGGACTTGCGCTGATACAGAAACCCTAACACTTCAGGTGAAATGTAAGAGGTCTCTAAAGCAAGCTTGCACAGGTAATCTGGGATAATAGACAGGACTTCCCCAGGGCCTGCATACTAATCAGTAGAAATATAAAATTCTTATGTCTTTCAGAGTACATGACGCATGATTTAACAGCTATCCAGGCCCTCATTAACGTAGGAGGCACCCACTGCGCCATTATAATTGCTTCGGCCTACTTCGATGGAGGCGGGGAGGAACCGCCAGAAGTGATTCAAGGGTTAGTGAGACACTGCAGAAGGAACAAACCGCCACTTCAGCTAGGATGCGATGCCAACGCCCATTGTCTGGAATGAGGTAGTAGCGACAACAACGCTAGAGGTGAGCGCCTTCTCGAATTCATTATTAATGAAAACCTATATATTTTGAATGTGGGAACTACACCGACTTTCGTAACTAGGGTATGGGAAGAAGTTCTAGATATTACACTCGACAGCCCTAGTATTAGTAACTGTATTACAGGTTGGAATGTTTCTGACGAGCCGCCCATGTCGGACCACAGAATCATCACTTTCAACATAGAAGGTCTCAGTAAGGAGGTTACACCGAACAGGAACCTCCATTGCCCAGAGGGCAAGGAAACGGCAGTATGCGCATTTCTACGAGTAGACATCGAAGGAGCCTTCGATAAGACCTCCCATGAAGCAATTAGGAGGGGTCTCGAAATAAAAGGAGTAAATCACACCACAAGTAATTGGATGTGTGAGATGCTAAGAACTAGGACTGCTGACATAGATGTGGTACAAAAGGAGGGGTATTATCACCATTGATGTGGATCCTAGTAGCAGATGAACTACTGCACAAATTAACAGATGCCTGCATTACGTGCCAGGGGTACGCCGATTATAAAGTCATTGTCGCAATATGAAATCATTCAAAGGGGTCTAAGAATCACACAGAAATGGTGTAAAACTGTAGGACTTAGAGTGAACTCTACCAAAACCGCTGTGATACCCATCACCAAGAAAAGACAACTAAAACGTATGCAACATATCCTGTTGGAAAGAATCAGGGTCGATCCACAGAAACAAGCCAAGTATCTAGGTCTAACACTAGACAGCAAACTACTCTGGAGAGAACATGTAGAAGCCACCAGAGCACTTATGGTGTGCAGGAACATTTCAGAAAAAAACCTGGAATTGCAGCCCAGCCACACTGAGAGGGATGTACCTGATGATAGTAAGACCCATCATCACTTACGGGGCAGTGGCATAGGTTAGCACAACTAGGCTAACCACAACGAGGACATCCCTCAACAAAATGCAAAGATTAGCCTGTATATGCATAACAGGAGCCATGCGAACCTGCCCCACAGCAGCACTAGAAGTGATCCACTACACATAGTGCTAGAGCGAATCGCTAAGGAGACCATATCCAGAATCATAAAAGAGAGCATCGGGAAAGGAACATGCATCGGAAACAAAGACCGAGTAACCCTATCCAAATCGGTGCCGCTTCTGGACTGACCTAGAGATGATATGGTAAAGAAATACTGCTTTGAAAGGAAATTTGACTTAAAGCTGAGCAACTAAAGAGACTGGAGCAGCGAATCCGATAAATACAAACTCAAACAACACACAATTAAATGGTACACAGACGGATCGAAAACATCTACTGGCACTGGGGCAGGAGTGTAGAGGCCCAAGACTAGATACTCAGAATCACTGGGAGTATTCTCCAGTATATTTCAAGCAGAAGTTCACGAGATCGGAAGATGCGGGCAATCCAACCTAGACAGGAAATATCGCGGGCAGGACATCGCAATATTGTCAGGCGGCTAAGTCGCTATTAAAACACTGAGATCAGATGCAAACTGTTATGAGAATGCCTCACCAGAATCAACAAACTGGGAGAAACAAACAAAGTAACTCTCTACTGGATACCAGGAGATGTAGGAGTGGAGGGGAACGAAGCAGCTGATGAACTAGCTAGCAACGGATCATACACGCCGTTCCTTAGACCAGAACCCTTTTGTGGGATAGGACCCTACAAAATATGAGAAGACTTGAGGAAAGAGGAAGAGAACAAATGGGCCAAACATTGGGACGATATCCCCCAAATAAGACAGGCAAAATAACTTCTGTGGAAATACAACCAGAAAAGAAGCAGAGCCTACCTAAGAATCGACTTCGCATCTTGGCGGAAATGTTAACGGGTCACTGCAGACTTAAGGAGCACCTTAGGAAACTGCGAAAAGAGGGAGACGGACACTGCAGATTCTGCAGGGACTTCGCAGAAACACCAGCGCACCTTCTTATGGAATGCGAAGGACTAATCCACAAAAGAAGAAATCACCTAGGTGAATGCCTCCTATCAGAAACGGATTTACCTTCGCTGGATCCACTGAAGATACTCCAGTTTGCTGTAGGGGCTGGACTGGAGTAAGTGCTCGATACCGAGTATATCATCGGCTAGAGCCGTAATATGGGGGGCACAATAGATATTTTAAAAGTCGCAGTGCACGTGCACCTCACTATCATGTGATAGTATAGATTTCTGAGTTCACATTATCGGAAAATTCACATTATCGAAGTTCACGTTATCGAGGTAGTACTGTATCTGAGAACTACTATACATCTTTTTGCTTCTGCATGTAAATGGCTAAAGCATAAGCATTTTTTGGTATAGTAATAACATGCAGTAAAAGAGAATTGTGACTGAGTATGTCCTAAAGACGCAGATCCTGGCGCGGTTTTTGTCAGAGTATTGACGACACGTCTCAATCCTCTAGACTGCAAAAAGTCCTCTCCAAAACACCAACTATACCTAGTGTCCTCATGAATCCCAATGGATCCTGCGCGGAATCGGACGAAGCATCGCTCAACCTGCTCATGGACACTCACTTCCCCGGCTGCACGCCTACTCGAATTACTCAGGTTTGCGAATCGTGCATGCTAGTAGCACTCGGGCTATTAGTATCTATGAAGATTATACATCCTTGGCGCAACCTAAAAAAAAAAAAAAACGCCTACCCCCAACGATGATCGCGCCCTGGTAAATGCTGCACGCCCACAGGCACCTCCTCATCTTATCAGCGAAGATAAGCTGAAATGGGCAGTAAACAGTTTCGAACCATTCAAATCCCCGGGACCGGATGGTATTTTTCCGGCCCAGATTCAGACGGCCTTCAGTATAGTATGGCAGTATCTCTCCTGTATACTGAAGGCTTGTCTTGAGCTCGGAACAACACCAACTGCCTGGACCGAGGTAAGAGTGGTCTTTATACCCTAAGCAGGCAAGACATCGCACACCCTCCCAAAGGACCTTAGACCTATTAGTCTAACATCCTTCCTTCTCAAGATTCTGAAAAGAATCCTGGACCTACACATCAAGGCCACTATTGATAGCACCCTACTATCCACGTCACAGCACGCCTACCAAAAAGGTAAGTCTGTCGAAACGGCTTTGCACTCCATCATTCACCCTATCGAAAAATCACTCTCAACCAAAGAGTTCACCCTAGTGTCGTTTCTAGACATAGAGGGAGCCTTCAACAACGTTGAAACAAATTCGATTACTAGTGCCTTACGTAGGCTCAACATCTGCGAACCCATCTGTTGCTTCATAGAACACATTCTAAAGAACAGGGTAATAACAGCATCCTTCGGAAGTAGTACTGTCAAGCGACATGCACATCGAGGCACCCCTCAAGGGGGTGTACTGTCTCCACTGTTGTGGAATTTGGTGCTCAACGAGGTCCTTCTAAAGATCGAAAAAATTGGATGCAATGTTATTGCCTATGCAGATGATGTCGCCATTCTAACAACATGCAAATACCCGCAGACGCTGGCCGATGTCATGCAGTCTGCTCTCAATGAACTGCTCAGATGGACCGATACATGCGGCCTCTCCGTTAACTCGACGAAGACCGAGCTAGTTCTATTCACAAAAAAACACAAGCTACCTGACTTCAAGATAAGGGATCCACCCTCAAGCTTTCAAATAGTGCTAGCTATTTAGGCCTAAAGCTTGACCGCAAGCTAATTTGGAAGGAGAATGTCGTCGAACGGGCCAGGAAATCGCTGGCCGCTCTATACATCTGCAAGAAAGCAGTAGGCTCCACCTGGGGCCTTAAACCAAGCATTATGCACTGGCTATACACATCGGTCATTAAACCGATTCTCATGTATGGAGTATTGGTATGGTGGCCCGCCTTGGAGAAGAAATCCAACCTATCCATAATGGAAAAAACTCAGCGAGTTGCATGTCTCAGTATTACCGGTGTACTGAGAACTTCTCCCACAGCGGCGCTCCAAACCATGCTCCACCTGCTTCCGATTGACATCGTCAGTAAGCAATTGGCTGTCAGCTCGGCGATAAGACTGAGAGGCTCCAGGCAGTGGAAGGAGCAACACACGGGACATGCCAATATACTTTCGATGCACCGTCATCTTCCCAATTCCACTGTCCATCTGCCCACTGAATATGATTTTGGAAAGGGCTACACGCACTCGATACCGGACAGAAGTGAGTGCACGCAACGCAATGTCCTTTACAACGAATCGCTGTCAATCTTCACGGACGGGTCCAAAACCAAGGACGGAGTCGGTGCCGGAATTTTCTCGGAAGATCTGGACATACACCTCTCCTTTAACCTTCCAGACTACTGCAGCGTTTTTCAAGCCGAAATCACCGCAGTTCGCAAGGCTGCTGACTGGCTGGCGGCTAGCACACTATCAACACCTGATATTGTTATTTATGTCGACAGTCAGGCAGCCATCAAATCCCTCGCATCCAGCACTACGAGATCTAAGGCAGTGAAAGACTGTCGCATATCTCTTAACGAGATAGCTGGTCAGTACAACCTCACCCTTTGCTGGGTACCAGGTCACTGTGACATACCGGGGAATTGTGCAGCCGACGAACTAGCACGACAAGGCTCCTCTGGTACAGATAGCATAAGCATCACCGACATCGAAGCGCCAACGTCTTATGTTAAGTACCTCATTCAAATTGATGCCGAGAAAGTAGCCAATCATCGATGGCAACATCTAGACCAATGTCATACCGCCAGACAGCTCTGGCCGATACTCAATAAATCCAGGTCCATCGGACTCTTGAAGCACAAGAGAGGAACCCTCTCAAAAATAACAAATGTCCTCACTGGACACTGCGTCATAGGAAGACATGCCCAGAGATTAGGTATCCCTCATAACGACTTCTGCAGAAGCTGCAGAGATGAAGAGGAATAAGAGACCATCGGTCATCTCCTGTGCGCCTGTCCTGCGCTCGCCAACATCAGGAAGGCCACTCTGGGTGAATACTTCTACAATGATCTTAATGATCTCGGCAACGCCTGCACGGCTAAAATTCTCGACTTCATTCAACGAAGCAAATGGTTCTAAGAGTAAGAGGGTGACCCACCCGCCTTACACATCGGCAGTACAATGGACCTACTTTCTGGTCTAAGTACATCCTCATCGAGGGCCGATCCTAACCTAACCTAACCTAACCATGTCCTAAATAAATTAAATATTTAGTGGCATCAATGATTTGCTATGATCCAATGGACCATTCCGATGATTATAAAGCTGACCAGACTTATGTTTTCTAATATTTCAACTGACTCTAGGTCAAACAATTTCAAACTTAAATGCATATGAAAGACAGACAGGCGTCGGTCATGTTGAATACACAAGTGTTCCGTTTTTTGCTTTTTTTCGCATTCGAAGCGCTAAAGTATTGTACTACGCAAAGGACAAAAGAAAACATTGCTTCATATAAAGTCTTTTAGTAATACATAATAGGTTGAATGCATTTCACTTAAGTACGAATACTTTTATGTACCTACATACATTTTAAGCTGAATGTATAAGTACATCTGTACAATCTAAACACAAAGCCATTCAAAACAACCTTGTTTTAGTTTAAAACCTTCAGTTGCATTTCAAAAGGAATCCATTCATACAACCGACGACTCAATATAACATTCATTTCATTGGTACAACGATATTCGATTGCATCTGTCTCTAAGAGACAAAACGAGCTCAGATCTTAATTACCGATAAGGCTTTTACTGTTTATCATGCAGTTCCAGTCCGATTATACTCGTCCAAGTGCCCACATACTCACATTGGAATTCACAGCGAATACGAAATGGGAAAACATCAGACAACTTTTTTTTTGTCTAAGTCTTCGTGGTCTAGATGTTTACAGAATAGCCCCCTCAGGATACCCCATTTAAACGAATCCTTTCACATCACCACATTCCTCAATTAATTTCTCTGATTGCACCAACTGATATCCTTGTCCTAGAGTATTTGCTCATTTCCAATTGCACAATATGTCATTCTAGACTTCCAATGTTCTATTTGCATTTGCCTCAGAGTGTACAGCTAGTTAGTCAATAGGAAGACCTACATATTATGTACATACATACGTATATCGTCGTTCTGAAAAATAAAAAAATGGCCGGTCTTTTTTAAAAAAAAAAACAAGGAATGGATATGGTGAATACGCTTCGGTTATTTTTTGGGCGCCATGGAGTAAGTGGTTAGTGTTTCGGATCACTACGCATGAGGTTTCAAGTTCGAATCCCAGAAAACACCAAAAAGTTTTTTCACGGTCCCACCTCTCGCGAGCGTCTGACAAACATCCGAGAGTATTGATGTCACGAAAAAGCTTCTCAAATCGCCGTTCGAATACGGCACTAAACTGTAGGTCCCTTCCATTCGCGTGAAAAATATAACGCACACAACATGAGGGGTTACGAGAAGCTAGGCCCTGGCTCTTTAAAGAGCTGTTGCGCCAAATATTAATTCATTTATTTATT
The DNA here is from genome assembly GCA_945910035.1 of Brachypalpus laphriformis. Classification (NCBI taxonomy): domain Eukaryota; kingdom Metazoa; phylum Arthropoda; class Insecta; order Diptera; family Syrphidae; genus Brachypalpus; species Brachypalpus laphriformis. The sequence continues at coordinate 255,869,353 of OX246754.1, forward strand.
TTTATTTTGTATTTAAAGCAGAATTTAAATTATTCTATACTTTGGTTTTTTAACATTTAGTGGAAGTTAATACTATTACGAAAACGGGGTGGCAAGTGAGCAAACCAGTGGATGTAGCATAGTAAAAATTCAAATCAAGCTGACGACCGGAAGAAAAAGAAGACGAGCTAATCAAAAGATAAAGTTCATTAGACAAATGCCTTATTAACGACTCTGGAACTACAAATCATTTTCCCTTACTACCTCGGTGGAGCGGATTTTATATCTTTGCTGTTCCGTCCAACATTTTTCACTGGACAATTTAAATTACATGGCCATATTGCAAGCAAGTGTCATGCCCTCCTTTTCTGCCTATGCATCATTTCCGGCAATGCGAATATCACCATCAGAATTCTTAAGATATTTCCATCCGATTAAGGGGTCATATGTCCTGAAAGAACGAAAGTAGAGCTTTCCTTTATTACACCTGCGGTGAGCTGTTTTTTATATCGCTTTAAAAGCATGATTAATTGTGACGAACGTTGAACACGACCAAAATTCAAACGTCCAAACCTCAATTGATCTGTCATCCTTATTTGAATTGATTTGTAAACAAATATTTGCTAGACTAATCAGGGTCATTTGTCTAGGGTAGGAGTTTATTGTGTGGTATTCGACTGAATTTAAGGTACGACGCAGCTCCCGAAGATGTTTCGTGAGGTGCTCCAATATCGCTTTTAAGGTTACTTTTCGTTCCCAGGCCACAATTCATGGTGAGGAAAACGCGGATGAATTCGGTGCCTCATCAAAGACAATTCTCTGGTGGCAGTGGGACCAGTGGTGCTGGTGATGATGCAGGGACCGACGGTTGTTACGACGAAGAGTACCAGGTAAATTCGGGCGAAAAGGGTGAAGTGGTATGGATCTATTATATTTTTCGTCTTCAGGTTTTCGTGATTTCAGGTAGCATCGGTGGTCGGCAATCGCTTGGGATGATAAAAATTTGGATACTAATTCTTTCGGCAAATTGGGCAACGTAGCTACCAAGAACACGGGCGACCTGCGTTGATGCATTAATGGATTCAGTCTTTGTCCAGAGAGATGCTAAATCACCAATTGTTATTATGTTTTCAAGTTTTATTTTCCTCCTGACTTATGGTCCACTGTCGATGAGAGGGCTGAAAGCAATGACGGCCTTTGTACATGGGGCAGTGATAAAGTGGATGAGTTTTATGCTGACTACGTCTATGGTGAGTACCAGAGACAGGTATGCGTGGTAATGGTAGATTTGCCCTTACGGTCAGGTGCAACATCCACAACAATGCTAATACATACAAACTAGAAAATTCGAGGTATTTGGTCACCCCACCACATCTTACCCTATTTATGTTTTATTTATTAGCTCAAAACCAAACTTATATCTAAGCGTATTAGATTAACGCTCTGATTTTTTAAAAAGTCTCCCTATGTTTTACCCCACTCCATCTGATTTTTCTTGTTTCTAAAGCGAACTGCTAACACAAAAGCCTGAACTTACAAAGCAAAGGAATAACACAATCAAAGTATCCTTAATTTAAAACCATCCTCAATCATACCAACATTCGATCTGATGATATATTGCAGATAAAGTGTCAACGCAGAATGCACTTAATTCATAAAAATTCTCGACGACTGTTTAATAAAAACTCATCTATTACAAATCCATATATTTAATATTTGGTTTTCTTTTACTTTTAATTCCACTTCAATGTCTCCTTAAGATCAAACCCCTTCCCCTTGTAATACTTTTAATGGTTAATTGAGCGTTCCTTATCCAATCTGCTTTCAAATTTACTGAATGAACAAAATACCTATATTAAGTCTTCTATCAATCCTATGTGCCCGCCTATATGACCTCTTAATACAGTTGAATTAAAAGACACAAAAAAGAAGTCTGAGAAGCAGAAAGACGAAAACTAACAATAGTACAGAATAAACTGAGGATTTTCATCCTTAAGTCCATTATTCCCTAAGACTTCTCTTTCATCAACCAAAAAAAAAAAAAAAAAAACAGAGGAAAAGGAAAATCATTTGGAAGCTTCACCGCTATTGTCCGACATCACTAACGCAACAGATGCTTTATGCCTTCCATTGAGATGTTAAGAAAACGAGATTGAAAGGTCTTAACGAGCAGAAGGATGAAAGAGCATTAGACTGATTTTATTAAGTGGGGTTGAATATTTTCCGGGCGGCGGAAGAAGGGTTAGTAGAATGCAAAGAAATCGGATTTACGCATTTTGAATTGAAGGTGTTGACTAGGTATATGTGAGGTTAACATTCAAATTGAATTCGCAGCATTTTTTTTTTTCTCCCCTTTTTCAGAGGATTTACATAGGTAGCTGGTACACTTCCACTTGCTTAGGTAATCTATTTCGGGGATTGACTTGCAACTTGAGAAGAGAATTAGGATATACTTAGAGAGTATGAATAAATTGGTATGTCTGAATTTGCAAAGGGAATTATGTAAATGTGTAAAAATCACGAAAATCTCTAACAAAAGTTTTCAAAACTTTTACATTATGAAGGCATTAAAGTTCACTCGAAATTAAAGTTCAATCGAATTTGGGTTTGTTTAACGAAGATTTTTCATTGTACTTGTATGAAGTATTACAAATGCTATGAAGTTTGGAAACATAATCTTTAGAACCACAATTTCAGTTCTACCATAAAATCCCATTTATAATACTTACGCTGAAACTTGGCATAAAATTCCATTATTATGTTCCTTTTCAATACGTTAAAGGATATTGGAATATGTATGCAAACTGTGAAAAAGATTTTAACAAATCTTTGGAAAATACCTCTTTATACTAAAAATATATTATAGTTTGTCATAAAAGTAATGTAGTGTATATTTCTTAGTAATCACATGTGTTTTTGCTGGGAGTTAGAAGCGTTTTAAGTGATTTGAGGATCAGTGGCTGTTATCTGTTGTGTAAAAGATTAATTTCAAGCCTTATAATGCCGAAGCATAAAGTTTATTCAAGTAATTTTAAGGAAAAAATGTTCTCCCTGTACAATAATGGCGAAGAAGGCCAATATCCCGCTGTCACTCATCTCTAAGATTTGGTCAGACGAAAGTATTCCTGATGAATGTATCGTATCTCAGACCAAATATAATAAAATAAATCAACAGAATTAATACAAATGCGTACAAAATTTAAGCTAGAACTTTCAACTGAATAAAATAATGGATTTTGTGCAGAGCCGACGAAACTTTTCAATTTACCAACATAAATAGCCCCGACTATTCCAACTGCAGTCAAAATTAAAAAAAAAACTAAATATTTATATTTAGAGATGTGATACCATATGCCCTGGTAGCTAGTGCTATATTTTACATTGTTTTTGTAATTTATTTACTTAATAATAAAGATAATAATAATAATAATAATAATAATTACCGATTAATTTAATTCACTAGACGGGTGTAACATAAATCAGTATTCAGAATACTAGTGAATTTTTCAGTGTTGCATAGTGTTGTCTATAAATTAAGGTACAGAGTTTTCTGAATTTTGCGACGAAACCACAACAGTTTTTTTCTTATAAAATTTTATTATGAGAGCTATCGTGAGGTGTAAGAAAAATAGTGTCAGGCATCGAAACATGCTCTAGATGTAAAACTTGATCGAATGTGGTTTTAACAGGATGATACCGACAGAGAAGCTTTCACAGTGTTTAATCTAAAGAAGATTGGAAGTCGATTAGCCATCTAGATCTTGCGATTTAACCCTCTGCAACTTATTTTTGTGAGAATATATTCAATCCAAGGTTAATGCCAAGAAGCTGAACACAACTGCTAAACTGAAAAACTAAATCCGGTGAGCCATCGGTCAAATTGATCTATCTATCTGCAAACACTTTGAGAATTTTGTTAGAAGAAGCAGATCCTGCAATAGTAGTGCAGGTGGTCATTCGAACGACTTTGAGTAGAAATTATTTGATTGAAATGCTTAAGGTATTGTTTTATTTTAAAATTAAATCCGGTCAATTTGGGACATACTCAATTTTTCATCGTGGGACACACTTCCGAATCCAAATCATGAAAATTTGAATATGCCTCATGGATAATATAAATGTAATAGTACATACAAGTACATGTATGTCTGTTATAATATAATTATAATCTAATTAACAATGTTATCTGAAGCGTAGGACTCAGATAAATCAAGTCGTTACCTGACAAAAGCAATACTTCCTTAGACGGCAGTTGCAGAGACATTCTCAGCGATTTCATCGGAACCCAATTTACCTCTAACCTATGATGCATTTGATGTGAATTTGATTTCTTCTCTTCCTTAATACGTTATCTTCCTGAATTTCAGAACGAAATTCTCGGCATTGTCTGTATGACTACTACTTCTAAAAGCACAGATATTTCCAAAAAATGCCACCAGTTAACAACAAAAAGGTAGCTCCCATAAGCCTGAGGGAAAGCAATTGAACAGCTCAAATAATCCTGTAGCATAAGGGTAGCTTAAATGAATACGCATACTGCCTCTGTGCACGAGAACGTATGCGTACATACATATGTTTTTAGGTAGTACCTACTCTTTCTTCTTCATCATAAAGACACGAAGCAAATTGAAGTAAGTAGCTTTTCACAAAAGTCGTCTTCAGATGTTCCCTGGCGGATAAGATATTTCCATCAACGTAAATTGAATGAAATTAGGCACTAAATTAAAGCGGTCTATGTAATTGCTGACGTAGGATTGTGAGAGTTTGATTTAGTAGGATATTTCAACCGTAATTGCTTTATTATTTTAATGAGATACTTTAAGCACGTTGACATTTATTCTGTGGGTGCTGCTCTTAAGCGCTTTTATTCATAAATTTTTACCTTTAATAGCATCGACGGCATTGTAAAAATTCGGAAAAGGAAATTTTATGTACGTACATATACGTATGTCTGCTGTAACATTATATCGAAAAGCGCGCTATTTCATAAAACGCAGATAAATAAAATGCAAAAACATTGACGTATCCACCCATTAAAAAAAATAAAATATCCTAGAGGCAATTTTTTTATTTATAATATTTATAGATACAGGTCGGATAGAATGATGGCTAATTCAAACGTATTGTAGATATGACAGGAAAAAAATTACGAGAGTCGTGGTTGAATGAAAATGGGAATTGTTATAGAACGCGGTGGAACGTTTGTGATTCCTACTTTTTTGCTGCTGACTAACGTGCATACAAAAAATTAACAAATATTTGTTAATTGAAATGGAATGGTGGAAAGATACGTCACTGACATAATGTTGAGAAATTGATATTAGCACATACAAATAGTCGTACAGTAGTAGAATGCAAACCAAACCTTTTGAGAATTAATGTATTGTTTCAATAGAATATACTAATTTTCACCAATAGCTTATAAAATTGTGTATGCATAGGTAAATTGCTACTTACATTGTACTTCTTTGTGTCGTATATTCACACGCTGTCAACTTTTGGCTTAATTCATCAAAACTCAACCATGGTACCTCAGTTGGTAGAACATTAATGGCTAAAGCCATAACTATCAAAGGTTCCGTTCCCTCGTCTTGATAAATGTTGTCTTTTTTATTCAATTGTCCGGCGTCGTTTCATTATTTACACAAAGTAATTGCTTTGCTCTTTTGCGTTCGCATACTTTTCACTTAGCAGAATATCCAAAAGTCACATAAATTGCAAATATTTGTCAGATATTCTATAAAACTGAATGCAATAACCCTTTTAAATTTGATATGTACGGTCCTTGCAACTTACAACTCCCTTATGCAAGATTGCCTCTCAATGTATATTGAGCTACCATCACGAGCCTTATACCCCTTGTTTCCAAAAAAAAACTCTACGAGGTAAGAGTAAGACTCCCTAGCAGTATTTAATATTTGGTGAGAAAGACTGCCATATAAAACCGTTACTCATAAAGGCAAGATGCCTGCTTTTAATTTTTCCGTACCGAGCCCAGAAAATAATTGAGAAATATATTTAAAGTAATCACCATTCGTGGCTTTCACAAACTGTTTAATAAGCCTAAGTTCTATATGAAGTGGCGAAAAAATAATTTTTTCTCGAGATATCAATGGTTCCTGAACGATGTTAGCTTTCCCACAGTCATATCTATTCTCGACGGCCAATCTTTCCTACTATAGTTTTCATTTTTTGCCCGACTGTCCCATAGTAAAAAAAAACAGCATTATTTAGTGTAACCACCATGCTGACCCAGTAAAAAGTGTACCATTTTTAAATCTACACAAACTGACCATTGATGTTAAACAAACGATTTTTTTTCTGTAAAACTAAGGTGATAGTTGATTGTTGACGATCACAATCATTCCTTTTGTTCTCTCTAAGGTGAACACCAGCGTGATCATCACATTTCTGCGATCGTTTTTGTGTGACTGCTATTTAGGTGTCACTCTCATATAGAGTCATTCTGTTTTTTAGGATTATTAGTGAAGTGTGGGCGCCGTGGCGTAAGTGGTTAGTGTGTCGGACCACTACGTGTGAGGGTCCAAGTTCGAATCCCAGAAAACACCAAAAAGTTTTTTCACTGTCTCACCTCTCACGAACGCCTGACAAACATCCGAGAGTATTGTGCCTCGAAAAAGCTTCTCAAACCAAATTGCCCTTCGGATACGGCACTAAAACTGTAGGTCCCTTCCATTAGTATGAAAAATGAAATGCACACAACACGAGTGGTTACGAGAAGCTAGGACCTGGCACTTGAAGAGCTGTTGCGGGAAATTTTTATTTATTTATTTATTTTTTTGTGAAGTAGTGCTGATTGCGAAGTGCTACGAAAATATTTACCTCTCTGCAATTATTTTATAATTCAAGTGCTAATGAAGGACATAATAATTTTAATGTACTTAGTTCATTTTTAATTTTTTTACTCTAATACTTGTAAACTAACCTTATTCTTTTCAAGTACTGTAACAGATTAAGTATTATTGGTACACCTTATTTAAATAAATTGAAAAATTAAAATCCAATATAAGTATCAACAAATGTATATTCTTCATGTTTGTTAAATATGGAAAATAATTTCGATTGACAAAGGCTGCGGTTGTTGGACATACCAAGTGGAACACGGGCTTCACATATACCTCCAATTCTTCAACTGGCTGCAACACTAAATTTACTTGGTGGTGAGGTTACCAAAGACAAGTGGATTCTGATTGGGCTGCAGCAATGAGTCAAAAGGCTGTCGCAAGAGTTTCGCATTCTCCTATTAGTGTTAAGAGTATTGTAGTATTCGGGTGATTTTATATAAAATTAAATAGAATCACCAATGGTTTTTTCTTTGATAGTTCGATATACATGTCATAAGATAATTTTATTTTATTTCGAATTTCTGTGTGCACAAATCAGAACAAATTGGCACAAACAGCTGACACCGGCGATAGCACTGACAAGAAAATTACATTTCGAAAAGTTGTGCTACCAAGTTTTAAGTAATTATTTGCAATCGTTTTACGGAGAGCTAACAAAGTGTGATCATCGACTTTGACTATTAAAAGTGTGACTATCAAATATCACCTTAGAGGATTCCACTTCTAAAGTGTAGAACTGCATCCTTCAAATTCACATAAGCTGCCACTTTTGCCCTGTGTATCTTACACTTCAGTGCCATCACTGTCCACGTTTGATAAGGCAGAAAATATCGGTACAGGCAAGTCTTCACTATGTAGCTATGGTGGCTTAGCCGATGTTATGTTTGTATAAGACCATGAGCGCTTTTTACTTTTACGGCACAAAAGTAGCAATCACCGAAGTGGTTTTTTTGCTTGTTCCATGTCATCCACATCCTCCTAATGGAAGTCCTTTCCATCCTCCTTGGCTTCAATAACGAAGTGAATCCACGCAAGTTTTACAAAATTTGTGTGGCACCCAATAGTGGTCCTGTTGTCCCAGTTTTTTCAACAAATAATTGTTGGTAGGCTCCTTTTATAAAATCATTTATACAAAATTTCTTCGTAATTTTTATTGGCAAAATTTACCACACATGTAACAGAAATGGTTGAAATTATTAATACATAAATTCCGTGAAGAACTAATACTTTTTTACAAGAAAAAGAATCAAAAGGACAAATTTATGAACGAATTGTTCTTTTTTACTTTTCAAAAACGATAATAAAGATGCTATAAGTGAAATACTCAATGAACAAGAAACATTTGTTACGATTTAAGTAGAATAAAACACGTCAACGAGGGTAGATAAGTAAAAAATCTACGAGTAAATTTTTTATAGTTCAGTTTGTCATGAGAACGAAGCGTTATTTCAGAGTCTTTGTGAACAACTGTCCGTCTAATCGTTTTTATATTAGTGCAGGTGTCCCCCAGGGATCAGTTCTTGGCCCTATTTTATATAATCTTTACACTGCAGATTTTCCTAACCTTCCTAATTGTATGGCAGCTATCTATGCTGATGACACGGCTGTATTTGCATCGCATGAATTTGCTCTCAATATTGAGAGAAATCTGAATAATGCCATGGAAATACTGCTCCATTATTATACGAAATGGAAAATAAGAGTTAACATGGAAAAAATGCAAGCCATCTTTTTCACACGGAAAAGAAAAGCTTGTTATATTCCAAATCACCCATTGCAGGTTAATGGTGTCGCGATTAACTGGGCGTCATCAGTAAGATACCTAGGGGTTCATCTTGATACGAAATTAACATTCAACGAACATATAAAAAATACATTGAATAAGGTTAACATTGCTATAAAAATGTTATACCCGTATATTAACAGAAAGTCAAAGCTATCGAACCAGAATAAAATTATTATAGCAAAGGTAGTTTTTCAGGCAATTTTACTCTACGGATGTCAAGCCTGGGGGAGCTGTGCTAATTCGCATATTAAAAAGCTGCAGATTGCACAAAATAAAGTTTTAAAAATGATGTTGAATTTGCCAAGGCATCATTCTACTTTCGACCTGCATAAAAAAGGGAATATTGAATTGATCTATGATAGAATTGCAAAACTTAAAAACAGGTTTATTGCTCGTTGTGTCCTTGCTGACAACATTCTGGTAAACCAATTATCTCATTGAAATGATATACTGGCATTTTATTAAATTATGTTAACTTTATTATGAACAAAAAAATTCTATATTTAATGTATGTATGCATTCATGATTATCTATGTGTATATATTTAATTATTTGTATTTATTTATTTGTCTATTTATTTATATATTTATCCATGTATTTATTTATCTATTTATTTTATTAATTTATTAATTTAATTTATTTATTTATTTCATTTGTTAGTTTATTTATTTATATATTTATTTATTTATTTATTTATTTGTTTATTTATTTATTTATATATTATATATTTATTTATTTATTTACTTCCTCATCTATGTATCTATCTTTATATGTTATTTTTTTTTTTTTTTTTTTTTTTTTTGTATCTATGTATGCATATAAAAGTCTACATTTAGCTATATTAACTACTTATTTATTGATTTATTATTACATATTTACTATTTCTTTCTTTTTTGGCTTTAAATGAAGGTTTTTATCGAGTTTTCCTTCAACAATTTTTTCTTTTTCCATTATTTGCTCATCTGAGTATAGCATTTCAGTAGTAAGAACATAATTGTCAGATCTCTGTATGTAAAATGTGCGGTAACAACCAATATTGTATTTTATCTCGAAATAAACAAACTATCTATCTATCATGAGAACGAGAGTCAATTTAAATAAAACAAATATACCCAGAATCAGAATCTCGCTAAAGGTTGGCAAATCTGCAGGTGTGGATGAAATTCGGCCAGAAATGCTCAAGGCTTTAGGTAAAGACGGAGTGCAATGGCTCTCTCGTGTCTTTAAAGTGGCCTGGGAATGTGGTGAAACACCTGGTGATTGGCAAATGGGTGTGATAGTTCCTCTTTTTAAAAAATGGGACAAAGGAGATTGCGCCAGCTATAGGGGTATATCTCTTTTAAGTCTCCCTGGAAAAGTCTTCGCTAAGGTCCTAGAAACGCGTTCCAGAGCTGTGGTTGAGGACAGTTTGGGGGATGAGCAGTGCGGTTTTCGTCCCGGTAGAAGCACAACCGACCAGTTATTCACTCTCAGAATGGTTTTTGAGAAGGCCTGGGAGTATGCTAAACCTGTCTACACTTGTTTTGTAGATTTGGAAAAAGCATATGATAGGGTTCCTCGAGGCAAACTCTGGAGTGTTCTGCAGGAGTATGGGATTGCTGGTTCCCTGTTAAGGGCGATTCAGTGTTTATATACAAACTGTAGAAGCTGTGTTCGGATAAACGGTGTTAAATCAATACCTTTCACTGTGGGCGTTGGACTCCGCCAGGGGTGCGTTTTGTCACCTCTCCTCTTCATTGTATATATGGATTGGATGTTACAGCGCAGCCGTGGCGGGGAATGTTTCAAAGTGGGAGACCTAAGGATTAGTCATCTGCTCTTTGCGGATGATTTGGTCATCCTTGGGTCCTCTCAAACCGAACTTCAGCTGGAATGAAGATCAACGTGAACAAGTCAGAAGTAATGGTCGTTTTCAAAAAACCCATTCAGTGCACTCTGCATGTTAGTGGAGTTCCACTGAAGCAGGTGGATAAGTTTAAGTACCTCGGGGTCTTATTCACGAGTGATGGGAGGAGCAATGCCAAGTTATCCTGTAGAATTGGTCAGGCTGGATCAATTTTGAGAGAGCTTGGCCAATCTGTTGTAAGGAAAGAATAAGATCGCGGATACAAGCTGCCGAAATGAGGTTCCTTCGCGGTGTAGCTGGAATAACTCGTGGGGATCGAGTGCGCAACACCAGAGCGCGCGAGGCGCTCAATGTTGAGCAGCTACTTCTCCGAACGGAATGACCTATGCTTCGATGGTTTGGTCACGTAGTGCGTATACCCCCAGACCGGCTTCCAATACGTGCCATGGTGGCCGTGCCATCAGGTAGGCGACCCCGCGGTAGGTCTAGAAATAGATGGTTGGACCAAGTCCTGCATCTCTCCTGGAGCCGTCTAGAGATTCCTCCTAATGAGTTGAAGTCAATGGCGGAGGATCGAGAAGGATGTAGAGTCCACCTGCGCATCCTACCCCCGCGACCCTCATGAAGGATTAGCGGGCCATTGAAAATGTGTGTATGTGTACACTCAGAATCTGAATCAACTACGAATACTAGGGTCGCAGAAAAATAAAAGTTGTTTGTTCCTCTGTGTAATAGATGACTAAGACACAGCTTGTCAGAGTGCTTATGATCGACTAAGTTAGGTTAGGTTGAAGTAGCTGTCAGCTGAGAATCAACACACTTAGACCAATAATAGGCCTGTTAAATTCGATGCTAAGTAATTAATTAGTCGAATTTCTTCGAAGAATCGTATTTTGTGAAAAGAAAAAGACTTCTGCTCTCGTTCGTGGCTGAACAACAAGTGAGTTTTTATTAGGTAAAACAAATGATAAGAACATATAGGTAGTGTAATGGCAACTGTACATATTTCACATAGACTAGAGATGTGATCTGGTCGGATAACAGAGTGTTTCAATAAAATGTAAATTGTGTTGAAATACTAAGCTTAACTTGGGACTTAACAAGGTCCATGTGATACTACGTGGATCATGGGGTCAATTTTTTCTCTACCTTCTCTTTAAACCTTTTTGAGCTTCTTATGAGGATTAAAGGGCTCTTAATGTCGATGTTTTTTAGGTCGCCTATGTCGTTATAATAGGGGTCTCCTAGGTGAACCTTCCTTTTACGAAGAGAGCTGGGCAGAAACAAAGAGGGTGAGGAATAGTTTTTTCTTTTTCTTCCTTCAACCAGCTTCTACAAAAGTCGTTCGCCAAAAAAGCCCTGCCTTGTAGCATACTTGCCTATTAGACAGTACCCAGTGATGACATTATGATCGGTTAGTTTAATAAATTTATTGAAAACCGTTCTAGGACATACTGTGCCAGTGATACTTCGTTGGACTATATGGCACCTTGTTGTTAAAGATTCTAAAAAAAAAATGCATACGAATACATACATTACAAAAGAAAATTTATACTCTTCAGGTTTGCTTTATAGACATACCTATAGACATAAATCTCCAGAAGAGACATTGCCAAACATTGGGACGAAGGCGGGTTCAAAAGAACTGCTTTCGAAAATATAAGGTGTACACTTCCCATAGGAAAAAAATCAAATACCATAAAATGTGTCCCTGGATTTTTGTGCAAATACCCTATTTGGTGAAATGTTAATTTGTAGAAGGGTTTTCTCCAACCCAATTGTAGCAGCAGACACTGCTAGTCTGAGGTACATATGTAGATAAGTGAATGTCTTATAATAATAAGACGAAACTAAATCTATCTATACGTTTTCAAACTACCTTTGTATCTAGAATACATTCTGATTTTCGTATAACCGACATTCTTATGTTAACCCTTTCTTAAAATCCGACACCTATCTCACTCCACCCATCCCCAACGGCAAAACTCGACCAGCCAAAATGCAAAACTTTCCTCCTAAATTTAATTTTTTTATTATGAAAGATAAACAAAATGCGAAGGGCACATCCCTTCGTTGGCGGGATAAATTAAATATACAAACACAAAATTTACACACATGTAGCCTTTTATCCATTCTTCCTTAGGTAGGGAGGGGCTACCGAAACACGACCTACATTGTGCGCTCTATGCACATCTTTATGTTGATCGAAGATTAAAAGGTCAATTAATTTGCACACCCACTCAACCGAATAACACAACACACACAGTGTAACATACAGAGAAAAACGGTCGGTGAAAAGTAAACATAAAGTTTTGCGGTAGGGTATACATAACATACGAGGTGGAAGGATGCGGTTGATTTTGTCGGACGGAATCGCTTTTATATGTAATAGCGTGAGAGCGGTGAATTAATTTTGTAAAATTTCCCATGGCCTAGGAATGAATGCATATGTTTATGCTGAAGGTGTGGTGCGTTATTTTACCGAAATATGTCTGCGATACACGCACCATATGCAAAGTTTGCCGCCAGGGTGGCGCGGCGGTGGTATTGAAAACGCGTGGATATAGATCGAAATCTTAAGGATATCCGGCTATGAAATTGATTTTTGTGAACACAAATATTTATAGTGCTTTGTTAATTTGATTTGATGTGTTTGGCGGTTTGGTTATGGTCGCTGGGCATGTATTATTATTGTTAATGTGATTTTTGAAGAATGTGATATGGGTGTTTGTTTCATTGGATGAATGTTTGTCGCGCTGTTGGGAATACTGAGGCAGAAAAACAATGAACGTAAGACTGTTCTCTTTTTTCCCTTTTTAAGGAGTTTTCTTTTCTAAAATTTTATAAAGATAAGTGCTAAGGGCATAGAACATCTTTCACTGAAATAGGGGGACATAATCCCGAAAACCGAAATCCCGAAAACCCAAAATCCCGAAAATCCAAAATTCCGAAAAATTATATAAAAAGAAAAATTTGCGCAAATTTTATATCATTTTTCGGGATCTCACTTTCGAAATTTTTATTTCATTTTGAATGTAAAATAGACAAGTGATGTTCCCATAAGTGCTAGTGTCGTAATCTTTATCACTTCGCAATGTGCATTCAGTTGTGTTGATTGGTATCAGTCAATGTGATAGCTGATAGATTAGATTTTTGTGCGAGTGAATTAAAATTAGCCAGTGAACATTTTAATACAAAGTGAGTAGAAATTGCATACATTTATAATTAAAAACTTTAAAATATCAGTAAAATTTTAATTTGAATAAATATAGTATGAAATAAAAATGGCCGTGTCCATCGTAAAAACAAACAAACAGCGTGAGAAACTGGTTATTGACAGCTTGATCAGCTATCAAAGCGCAACAATACCTGGATTTCAGCACCGACTGTGATTCTACTACGAGGTTTCCATTTTCATATCTACAGGTTTCTGTATGGGTATTGCTTCTCTGATACGTTCTTTTTACCTTTTGGTAAAACTTCCGTACATTGTTCCTGGAGTGTAAACTCTCAATATTCTCGATCGCGCGCATGTCATGCTCTTTCTTCTTCTTTTGCAGAGGCCGATGTTCTACCCGTCTCTTTTGCTCGAAGAGCTCACGAGCAGCTCTCGTCTTCCTTTGCAGAGCCGCTTTGTATGCCTCTTGTTTTGCTGCATGCACTCGCCGGCATTCTTTGTCAAACCAGGGGTTTCGCGGTGGTGGGCAAGCGAGACCCAGCACATCAGTTGCGGCGTTTCTGATGGCATTTTGACAGCATTGCCACTGGTCTTCGGCACTTGATGCTGCCCGCATAGGGGTGATTAAGAGATTTCGGGATACGCGTTCAGCGAAAAGTCGGGCGGTTTCTTGTGATTGTAGCTTTTCGACATTAAATTTTCTCACAGTGATTCTTCTTTGTTGCTCAGTTTGGGATATCCGCATTCGTACTTTGGCTACAACGAGGTAATGATCCTATGTTGGCCGCTCTGAAAGTCCGGATATCCAGAATACTGGACGCATGTCTTGCGTCAATCGCAATATGATCAACTTGGTTGATCGTTACATGATTATTGGACCGCCTTGTCTGCTTATGAATATCGAGATGAGGAAACCATGTGCTTGCTATGGTGACGTTTCGCTCCACAGCAAAATCAATTAGCCTTAGTCCGTTATCAGACGAAGTGTCGTGTAGGCACTGCTTACCGACTGCCCTGCCAAAGACGTCCTCCTTTCCTATTTTGGCGTTAAAATCGCCCAATACGATTTCAACGTCGTATTTAGGACATTGCTCGTATGTTTGATTGATTACTCGCCACTCTTCTTTCAGATTAACTTCTACAGTTCTTATCTTGCTTTCATAGTACATATCACGAAAGTTACGAATTTCTAAATAAATCTTTTTACTCAAGCGAATAAGACGACTTTTCAAACTTATATATAGAGGGTGTTTGTAGCATTTCCTTTGGAGTTTATGTTTCAGTCTAATTTTCTTTAGAATTGTTCGATTACTCCAAGGCTTTAATCTTGTTTTCGAAGGTTTTTATACGAAGGTAAAACTCGAGGAGCTTACTATTCTAAAAATTTTCTTTTTCAACTTTAAAAAAAAAAAAGTCATACAGTGATCTGATATTTGAAGATCTAAGTTAACAACAGCTAAAAATAAAACAGAGGATTCAAGTAGGTAGCACGTTAGTGCAGCTTTATGGTATTTGTTGCTAATTATATAGGTTTAAAAACTAAGCAAGTTCGTAAAATAACTATTTTTTAAATTTTCCTTAAAAATCGTACATTTTTTTTTTTTTACAATTTCCCAAAACTTTGTATGGATTATTGTTGCATATGCTATAAGTATTCATGTATTAATCTTGCACGAAATTGGCTAAAAAATGTTTTAGAAATTAGTATTTTTCGAAAACCGAGTACTAATTAGTAAAGTAAAGTCTCTAACGGCAAACATGAACTTTTCAGCAAAAACCTTCTACCTACGTCACCTAGTATCATATCGTCCCCCATATACCAGAAGCATGAAGGTGAAAATTTTAAGCTTTTGGGGAATGACCATAATTTTGCCTCTGGCTCTACTAAATAAGAATGAATTCAACATTCACCCAACTGACATAGTAAGAAATTGTAATTTCCACACTGTACATCCACAGTTCTAATACAACATAGAATACAGAAAGACTTATCAAACAAACTAAGAAACCCGAATAAATTAAATGTTCACATTCATGCTTCTTCCATATGGGGCACGATGTGATTCAATTGGTCTAAGTATGAAAATTTGAATAAAATCGTTGAAGCCGTTTCCGAGAAGATTGACTTCTACTAAAATCGGTTTCAACTGCCCTTAGTTTTGAGACTAAAATGGAAAGTCCGATTTCGCTTCAAATTATGACACTACAGATTACAATTCGAAGTTCGAAACAAAAATTTACAGCCCTATAGGCTGCATTCAAATGTACAGGGACAGACAGACCGATAGGCCGACAGACAGGCATATAGAGTGAGACAAACTTTTTGAGTTTCTCTGCAATTGTGGTATCACTTTTGTTAAAAATCCTGAGTTTGAAATTTTTCAGAAAATGAATAGTGTCCATATATGTACTCGTAGTTATATATACATATGTACGAGTATGTAAAAGTAAGAAGAAAGTAAGTATGTGGGTATTAAGCACAGATGATCTGTTTGGAGATTCTTGATTTCTCATCTTTTTTATATATCTCTATCTTTTTCCAAGTGTATTATATAGTTTTCTTTATTTCTTTTAACTTATTCCGATACTTTTGTCTATTGGTAAATTCCATGATAGCAAAAAAATGCAAAAGCAAATCTTATTTAAGCACCAAAAGGAAAGACAACATATTAATCAAACCCGTAAGTAATTTTGCCCACCTTGAAGGTTTCTCTAGCAGCTCAATGGGCCAGATTTCAATAATTGATGAAGATGTGAGAGAGCATTTAGCTTTACTTAGCAACGATACTACCTGTGGCCCTGATGGAATTCCTCCGATTGTGCTAAAATATTGTTGCAATACTTTGGCAACACCCTTAGCCGTGCTATTTCGGGCATCATTAAAGCAGAGCATTTTTCCTAAAATTTGGAAAAACTCTTTTATTATTCCAATACACAAAAAGGGAAATCGAAGTAAAATTTCTAATTATAGACCTATTGCCAAGCTATCGTGTGTGCCAAAACTGTTCGAGGCTATAGTTTGTAAGGGTCTTTATTTTGCTTGTAAACCATTTCTTTCAACCAAGCAGCATGGGTTCATGAATAGAAAATCCACTGTTACCAACCTGTTGGAATTTACTTCTTTTACAAACAAAGTTGTCGAAGATGGTGGTCAGGTCGATTGTATTTATACAGATTTTAGCAAGGACTTTGACAAACTTTCTCACATCTTAATTCTGTTTAAAATGACCTCTTTGGGCTTTCCAAATCATTTCGTTCGATGGATATGTTCTTACCTTGAAGAACGAACTTATCAAGTTTTATTTCGGGGAATAACATCCGATGTAATCCTCGCTACATCCAGTGTACCCCAAGGAAGTCACTTAGGTCCTCTTTTATTTATCATTGCGATCAATGACGTGGTGGCAATACTTAAGAGTACTCGAATTTTAATCTATGCTGACGACATAAAAATCTTTAGACTTGTACGTAGTCAATCTGATTGCATTGCATGCAGAATAATTTAGATACGTTCACTGAGTGGCGCTGTAATAACAATTTATTTTTGAACGTATCTAAATGCCAGGCGATGATCTTTCAAGAAAATGTAATTTAATAAGTTATGATTACAATCTCAATGAATCTGTACTTAACAAAGTCACATCAATATGCAATTTAGGAGTGCATTTTTCTCAAAATATCGACTTCGATTTTCACATTGAACAGATTGTCAATAAAGCGAATTCAATGCTTGGCTTTATAAAATGTTGGAGTAAAGAATTCAAGTGTCCTCTTATAACATCCACGCTTTATAACACCTTTGTTCGTCCGCAGTTGGAGTATGCGTCTAATATTAGGTCTCCAATGTATGCAGTACACATTAACCGTATTGAATCGGTACAGCGTAAGTTTGTCCGATTTGCACTTCGCCATTTAAACTGGAATGACCCTACACGTCTTCCACCATATTGCGACCGCCTTCTTCTCCTAAATCGTCATTCTTTGGAGAAACGTAGGGAAGTATGTGATGTTGTATGTTTACACCAGCTGGTAAATGGTTTTATTGACTCGCCGAATCTTTTAAATAAAGTCGGTTTAAACGTAAGATGCTACAACTCCAGAAATACCGAAATTTTCCGCATAAATTTCCACAGAACGAACTACGGTTCTAACGAACCTCTTACGCGTATGGCGAAGGAAGTAAATAGTAACCGCGACAAATTAGATTACAACCATAGTAAATTAAATTTAAAACATAAATTATACGAACGATACTAGTTTTTTTGTTGAAAGTGTTTAGTGTAATCTTGACTTATGCGTAGCATATTAATTTTTAGTTCATACTTTTGTTTAGTAAACAATCTGCTTTTTGTTTACTTGTCCAGTCTTTTTGTGTAAGGTGTTAGGCTTTATAAATATTCACAATACTAACAACTAACACCACGCTAAATGATGACTGTGACAAGCTGGATATTACTTAGTAGCTGATTTGAGTTTTTCTCTTTCAGTTCAAAGTAATATTCGTCCCAAAATTCTTGCCCTTAAGCAACACTGATAGCGTTTAATGTAACGGGCAAAATTGCATGTAATTTGTAAGTTTATATTCTAAGATTTCTCCTAGTGATAAGTCACAATTAGGCCCATACTCTGTCAAAGTAAAATCATCCTTGTATAATGCAAAATAATGAATTGTATAATTCTTACGTTATTATTATTATTACTTACGTTACAGAGAGATGATAAAAACCGACTGCAACAGTACTGCTAATTACGAACAAATAAAATACGAGTAGTAAAAGTCAAAGTGAAACTGTTACCTGCACTTTAGAGTATGGTTAAAATAAGAAAATAAATGAAAAACTTGATAGTACTATGTAATTATGAAAGGAAAAACTATAACAATTTTAGTGCCATCATCCATTATCTTTAACTTCTTTTTTTTTGTCATATTGGAATTACCCTCTATCAAATCATTTAATACGAATAAATGAATTTCCATCAAACAAATTTTCAATTTGCTTAAAATTATCCTCAAGAAAGTTGTGTACTTATGCATTCATACAAAATTTCCATCGCAATGTTGCTTTTAACAACTTTTGTAAGTGGATTTATTAATTACAACAAAAGTAGAAAAGTTTATTAATAAGCAACGGTGGGGGAGAAATCAACAAAAGAATGCTGATCAATAATGGGACAAAAGGCAAAATGAAATTAAAGCAAATTAAATGGATTTGCGGCTTAGCATTGTTGGTGGTAAAATCCAGGACCAACGCCTACCCACAATACTGTTGCTTCACCGACGACCGAGAAAGCCTATAAACAATTCCGAAGGGCATCCATCTGGAACATCCTAACTACAATAGCACGTCCCATCGTTGGGTTTTTTCATTCTGGAAAACTTTTCCTTTTAGTTTCCACAATGGACGGAATCATTGAGAAAAAAAAAACTTTTTGACCATTATTACCTTTTTTGGTTTTTCTGCGCTTTTGAGGTTATGTTGCGAAATTCGTGATAAGTGGGAGCCTTTTTACGTTCGAAAACTCCCTGTTGCTTAAGAAAATTAGGACATGTTCGAGGTGGGCGCGATTATATAGGGTGAGGGAGATAAAGATCTTTAAATTCGGTTCTAGGATTCACATTTTTTTATATAATTAGCATTTTTGTATTTGTAATTGAATCGTAATGTTTCTGTGGACCTCTGAACAGCCTAAATAACAGTACACAGTCATTCGATGTGGTCGCAGAGCCTCGACTTGGTCTGTGGAAGATGCGCACATATGATATAAGATTTTAAGTTCTGGGTAATTCTTAGTGGGTGAAAATTGATTTTATAGCCCTATACAGCGCTGCCACTTTTACTACAAAGCTAGCAGATCTACAAGGTTTTCAGTCTTGCTACTACCTACTAGCTTTGTCCTCATCTTCAATCTTCAATTTCATTAAATTTTAAATTTAGAATTCAATTGCTCGTTCATATATGGAGGTTTCTTTAAAACATTTTAAGTTATTTGGCACTACTTATATCGGTTTATTATTGGTTGGGTCGCTCCATTTTCAATATGTTTCGCTACTCTCAAATGTCAAAAAATCTTAAGTTTTGCCTTTTTGCACTGCGTAGTAATTAGTTCCTTGATTTGCATCAGGAAAATTGCTTTAAAGAAAATTAAGAATGATGTCGAAGATTTTGTATTTTTTTAACTAGCATCGCTTATGTTTAACCTTTATTGCCTTCCGCATAGCAGCTCTTCAGCTGAGTGAAAATTTTCAAATTTGAACATATGTTACATACATATATACATATGTTACATATACATATGTTACATTACATTCAAAATATTTTCCTTTGTAAATAAGTTTTAAAAGACAATCCAATTTTTGAACCATCGGATAAATTTGTTAATTTTGCTAGAAGATTTAAGCTTATTAATGGAAAACTCCACAAAGCGTCATTTATTTATTTTCGTTCACTGTTTATGTAGTGCCGTCACAAAGCCTTCATCTTCCTATATAAAATATCGGAAGGACTCTCGAATTTGTATCACGTGTTTACTGAGGCCCATCAAATGCTGGTGTCGTTCCATTTGTGCGATCCAGGCGTTTATAGGCCTGGCTCTCCTGCCTCGCGATATCTTTGGAACGTTTATTGATATTGCCTTTTTAACAGGGTTCAAATGATCTCTTCTTTGAACGTGGCAATACCAACTGAGCCGGTTGCGCTACTCCAGCAAAGCATCTTACTCTTGTCTTTGCTCCTTCATACATATCCATGATCATCTGTACATATAGTGTCGTCGCAAAGCTTAATTAATTTATTTTTTTCATTGTTTATTTTTATTAATGGAGAGTTTAAAAGTCTAATTTATTTAATTTTGTTTGTTATTCATTACTTCTATTTTATTATTTATTTTTGCTAATGTCACTTTAAGTGCAAATGGTTCATCGTTCAAATCCTGATGTCGGCAAGCATTTATTTATTTCTTATGAAATATATAAAAATTCAATCCGATTAATTGCGAAAGCTTGTGTGAACACTACTGCGAAGGCTTAACACTGGCAGTAGCTTGGTCATATGCCTGAAAAAATTGTTCGCTCTGTTGATGATGATCTGCTATAACATCGGTTATCGGGAAAAAGAAATGCTGTGAATCAGAGGCAAAAGACAAAAAATAACAAAAATCCCCTCAGTTATTTGGACGCCGCCCCCGGAGTTCCTCTGAAGCACAAACAACTGAACTTCAAAAACCACCACACCAAAATCTTTCTCTCTCTCTCTATCTATTCTTTCCAATGCCCGCACTGTGTGCAAACATGTCAAGGGTATCCATAACCCCTTGAGTGCTCGCAAATTATAAAAAAAAATGCAAATTTAAATAAATAAATGAATGAAAGTGTTGTGCTACCTTTCGGTTGAATCTACTAGCTTTTTCTAAGCGATCTGCTACAATACACTATGCGTCTAGTGGCAGCACTGGCCCTATAGCGCTTGGATATACTCGTTGTATAAATAGTGCGGTATACTGTTGAATAGGAATTTTAATTGCTTTGACTTGTACTGCTAAGAAGGACCTCTCCAATTTTTTATTTTATCAATCCAAACTAATGCTTTAGAAACCAAAACGGAAACTCCCGTGGCATTTTATATTCATTTTTACCCCTTCGGAAGTTGTACACTTACTTTCGAGCTTACATACATATTTGGCGCAACAACCCATGAAGGGCCTATACTCTATCCAACATAAATTGGTAGTACAGAGAAAATAGGGATGTTTGTCTCTCTTTCGCACTCTTTTGTTTTCCGTAAGGTGCTATTCTAACAAAAGCTCTTACATGGTTTCCATAGTAAGCATTTCAAATTAGCAAAAATCGGAAAGAATATTATGTAGGGTTACCGTTTTTTTAGATTGAAATTTTTATGAATTTTTTTTGTCGCGTCAACAATTTCTTGTTTTTTTTCGGCACTTAAGTTGTTCATTGTTTATGTAGTGTCATCACAAGGCCTTCTTCTTCTTCTTATTTCGGCGAGGTTATGATCCGAAAACTAGAGATCCACTTCACTGCATTTATACTGAACCGCCTGTGGGGTTCGCCTATTTGACCTTAGAAAACATCCGTAGGCATCCCGATTTTGGATTACGTGGTTACTGAGGCCAATCAAATGCTGGTTGATCCAGGCGTTTATAGACCTGCCTCCCCTGCCTCGCGATGCCCTTGGAGCGTTCAATGATATTTCCTTTTCAACAGGGTTCAAATGATCTCTTCTTTGATCGTGCTATATTTTTCGCAAGAAGGTCTCTTTGTCGGGAACTCTTTGGTTTCTCCAGCGGAACATCTTACTCTTGTCTTTACTCCTTCGTACATATCCATGATCATCTGTACATAGTGTCGTCACAAAGCCTTATTTATTTCTTTTTGTTCATTGTTTGTTTTTATTAATGAAGAGTTTAAAAGTCTAATTTATTTATTTTTGTTTGTTGTTCATTACTTTTATTATATTATTTATTTTTGTTAATGTCACTTTAAGTGCAAATTTTAATATATAAATGAATTATATTTTGATGATATTCGAAAACTGTTGTGCTACCTTTTGTATAAATCTATTAGCTTTTTTTCGGGGATCTGCTATAATAAGCTATGCGTTTAGTGGAAGCACTGTTGGCGTATCATAAAAAACTTCGCACACACAATGGGACATGTTCGAAAAGAGAATTGGTTTGAGATATTCAGCAGATAACATGCAAAAAGGGTAGTTTAGTTTTATAAATTTATTATATCTGCTCTTCTTCACGCTTTTCGTATGAGACAAGCACACATTTGGGTGTAGTGCATGAAAAACTAAATTGTGAATAGAAGCCACACAAATTATCGTTAGCAATTCATTAGCAATAGCAGTTTATTTATAAGTTTTTAGCAGGTTGCGAATGCGAATTTTCATTAACAGTGAATGATTAGTAGGTTAAACTTTTTTTGCTCATCTCTAATATATTCACCTAATATTGTAAGCGTACTTCGATACCGCACAACAGCAGCCTTATATTATTAAAGAATATTTTTCTCTTTAAATGTATTCCACTCGGTTATTTTTGTCCTTGGAATTTAAATTCCGTAAAATCATCCTTACTTCCTTTCAACTTGCTAGCACTTTTAGTTAACCACCCTATACCACGTTCCAAAAACCCTGTCAAAGTGAAACGAACGCAATACTATTAAAAGCACAACCAACCAATCCATTATCCATGTGGGAGTTTGATAAAAAAATAAAATTAGACTCCACAACGACCGAAAAATTATCCAAACAATTTCATCCTGATTTTACACGAACATCGAAAGGATTAGGTTAAACGCCGTGTTCATGTCAGATATCTGTTCTGTCTCGTACGATATGATAAAAAGCATATAACGCAAAGATTTTAAGGTCAGGCTACCATATATCACACACGCAAGCATGCTGCCATCATGCTTTATTCTCCCTTTTGCAGAAAAATGAGGAAAACGTTTTAATCTTCGTGGTGAGAACGTATTTCACGTCCAAGTTGAACTAGATGCTGATGTAATTTATGGGAATTGGAGTATGGGCTTGACCGGGAATTTTGAATATTTGTTTTCTCATGTAAATTATGCATGATATATTTTCAAACAAAATTTCACAATTCGTTAACCACGAATAATTGCTTCAGCACACTTTCAATTCCTCTTTGGAAGCTTTTACACGAAGTTCATGATTAACCTGCTTAAAATCTATTAAGAGAAATATCATTCAAGCAACTATATCCATTAGATAAAGCTGAGCCTTAACGGTTGCGCTGTTGCAAACACCGCAGCCAGTAGTAATCACCGTCAAAGCCACATGCAGGACCAAGAAGGAGAGGACGATGAGGGAGACAAGTCTTTTCGAGGCTATAAGCAATATCTCAAATGTAGTCTTGGAAAACAATATTTTCAATATTACTTTCACATCTTACCAAGTATAATAAGAAAATAAACCACTGCCTTCATATTAACTTAAAGTAAGCTGTGTAGCAAACTAGATGCGCCAGTAAAGTTATAGCTGATTCCATATAGAATATTTTACGACATTTTCTAATTACTAGCCTCATAAACATCTTCAAAGTAACAATTAAAATAAGGTCCACGACTGGGTCGTACGTAGTAGCACGTGTTTGGTTTTCACTCACAAACTAATTTTAAATCTCTGTAACTAAATTCATAGATTTACAGTTCTAGCGAGACTGGTGAATCAGAATGACATCGACACAAAAACCAAACATGAAACGATTAACCACGCTCGTCAGATCACCGAAATTAAGTAGCGTCAGGCGCGGTTAGTACTTAGATGGACGACCGCTTGGGAACAATGCGTGTTGTTGATACTTTCTTTTATAAATTGATGTGCATACTCTTCAAATCGTACTAATAATACAATACTGTTGTAACTCAAAATATTACAATATTTTTTCAGAATCAGCGAAAAGCTGATTATTCACTTCCTGTTATAGATTATAAAAAAATGAATACTTTATTAGGGTTATTAATAAAAATAAAGCAATTTCCTATTATTCTAACGACTGTCTTATTGACGTGTAGGGAATTGAATTTTACGCTTGAATATGATGTTATCTCAAATTTGACAAATTTTGAGTTACAACAGAATTGTACTATCAGTGCAATATGTAGATTTTACAAAAGCTATTGATCGAGAACATCACACTTTACTTTTAGATAAGCTTAAAAATGTGTATATGTTTGCACCGCTTCGCCTTTCGAAAGCTTAGACACAGGTGATAAATAAGATTGGATACGATTGAAATTATTTGAATTATATCGGCATAAGAGGTGATCGTATATAATTATGCAAGTATTATACCTACATAAAGTAATTGTTTAAGATAAAAAAAAAAACCTGTTTAGGGGAAACAAAATACATTCCCTGCAAACAACACGTGTTTCTTTAAAATACACAATACGTTTTGGCTAATGAAATTTGGAATTTGTGTTGGAATACAATATGTTACAAACTACCTACTTACTTATTTACTGAACCTTTAAATACAGGCATATATATTTGGCTCAAACAGCCCATGAAGGGCCCAGGGCCTAGCTTCGCGCAACCACTCGTGTTTTGGGCGATATAATTTTCGAATTGTAGGTACCTACAGTTTTATGCTGTATCCGAAGTACAATTTTTTTTTAAGAAGTTACTCATGGCAACAATACTCTCGGATGTTATTCAGACGATCGCGAGATGTGAGACCGTGAAAAACCTTTTAAGTATTTTTTTGGGATACGAATATTGAACTTCACCGACACACTAACCACGGCACCACGGCGCCCACAGAGTCGTTTCTCTTGCCTTAGAAACCTACACACCGTAACTTTCTATCCCCTTCGATCCTGCGCGATGTCTACCAGTCTGTCAGACCATACTTCCTGGCATCTGCGACAGCGATGCCACTTCTTCCAGAGCAAATGTAGCGTACTGACAATAAAAATGTAGCATTTTCAAAAAAATTTAGCAAAATAGAAATTTTTGTTAATTTTCTTTATTTTTGCGTTGTAGCTTATAGCATTCAGTTTCAACAATACAAAATATTATAAAAAAATATAGCAAAAAATATTAATTCAACAAATGCAACGAGCACTTGATGTGTGGGTGGACGTTTTGGAAGGAAATAGGTATCGCAAGCTCAAAAAAGGCAAAGTACTTGTACTTCTCTGTCCACTCAGGCCTATTACAAACATTTATTTGAATTGAACAGTGCTTCCCAAGTGCGAAAACTTCAAATAGCTGGGATCTATGATCAATAACGCACTCTGTGATGACGACATCAATCATTGCGTAAGCGTAGGGTAGATGAAGTGGCGGAAAAACTCTGCTGTCTTCTGTGACAGAAAAATGCCACCTAAGTTGAAGGGAAGTCTCTACACCGCAGTTGTGCGTCCAGCGCTCACATACGGTTCACAATATTTTGGACAATGTACAAGAAGTAAATTAACGGCAGCTGAGATGAACATGCTTCGCGTGACAGCACGAGTGACAAAGCTTCATCAAATAAGAATTTCGAAGATCCGTGGAAGCCTTCACGTCAAAGAAACCATCTTATGGAAAAAAAAAAACAAAAAAAAGACCAGCTCAGCTGGTACTGCCACGTTGAAAGAAGAGATTATTTAAACCCAGTTAAAAGGGCAATATCGGTGAACGTTACAAAGACATCGCGAGGCAGGAAAGGCAGGCCAATAAACGCCTGAATTACACAAATATATAGGTAAATGCGGTGAAGTGGGAGAGTTATGATTCCTTGTTTTCCGATGATAACCTCGCCGAAATAGGAAGAAAAAGATTAAACATATCAGAGGGATTCATTGGTAAAAAATATTAAATAAATAAAAGTTGACAGTATTAATTTATAATACTTGTTAAATTGCACAGCAATGCACAAAACGAGAAATATTTCTTAAGAGGGGCAGAAATCGTTTCTTGTTTTTTTAATTGTTTATGTATCTGCAAACTTTAAACTCAAGCACTAAACAATTCATCAGAAGGCATTGCCAAAACTTTCAATAGCTCCTTAGCCAGTAAAATGAATTCCACAGTATCTGAACTTAACCTATTTCTCAAATCGTCTTTTATTAAGTTCAACATAGTATGAATCTTAATAATATGATATGAAAACAAAAAAAAAAAAACAAATAAACAAATATTAGGTAGACTGTTTGGAAAAATGTAACATATTGAGGGAAATATATATTATGTACCACGGCACTTCAAAATGTAGCAGTTTTGCTACATATGTAGCAACGCTGATCTGCGATCATATGGTCTAGGTCTTTGAAGTGGATGTTCGGATCCCCTTCTTCTCTTGAAGCTGGGGGCTAATATTTAACCATATATCCACGTCAATGCAGTCTTCGAACCTTCATCTTCTGGACTACATTCAAATCTGGCACAACTCATAGAGTTCGCGGTTCATCTTCTTTATTCTCCTACGCAAATCCCGAACCAAATATCGGACAAAGGATTTTATTTATTGAAAAAAAACCAAAATCTGCTCTGTCTGCTTGCTAATACAATTCAGCACTATGCATATACGAGTATAAAACAGAACTTCCAGGATAAATATTCTGGAGAACAAACCAAGATTATTCTATATTGGCTTCAGAATGGTGTTGTAGTGGAGGTTATAGGAGTATTGTCCTATAAACCTACCAATAATAGCAGTTCAGGTTTTTTGCGTTGCTATCTCCAATCACAATTCTGATATGATGAAATTTGGATTCGATGCATCAATCATCATCAATCGCCCGTTAGCTTAAATCTGCCTTTGACAGCAAAACCAGATCCAAATACTCCCTGTTTCCATAAACGGCAGCAGTTTTCATAGTACATAAACAAACATGTAGATGTAGATGTAGATTTCTATCCAAATTTCTTCTTACAATGCCTTTTTCGCAAGGTGTGCTGCATAGAAAAATAATGTTCGACTTATGTACTTATGAAAGGCGTTTACTGTACCTATTTAAAAATGTCTCACCAAAAAAGACTTCAGCACTGTGTTTAGGCAAAATATTTAGGAATGACCCTAGACGCAAAACTTAAGTGGAAACCACACGTTAAAAAGAAGCGCGAAGAGCTCGAAATCAGATTTAGAGAAATGTATTGGCTACTCGGAAGATACTCGAAGTTAAGCGTATACAACAAACTGCTTCTGTACAAGCAAGTGCTAAAACTGTCTTGGACATATGGTATACAACTTTGGGGTTGTACCAAACCAAGCAATATGGCTCTACTGCAAACTTTGCTCGCAAACTTCGTACCCGTCTTCATATTCATTGCAATAATGAAATAATCTGTACTATGGACGTGACAAACCTCAAGCGCCGACTACAAAGAACAAGACCTTTCGACCTAGCGCCGTAAGGAAAAACCGCATGTAATGACGGTATTAGTAGGTGCTTTCACTGGAAAGCTACCTACCTAACGCGATTAACACTACAGAAGCGTAAACTACTCGTTAAGGCAACTTAGTCGTAGTCATCACAAAAATGAAAAAATGAGAGGGACGAATTTCCTACTACTATGAGTACGCGCAGCCGGTTCTCATAGTGCCTCTCTGAGGGGGTGAGGTTTAGCCCGTAGGCATATACTGACTAGCACTGATGGCATTGTCAGATATATGAATCGGGCATAACCAATGGTACGGACCATTGGTATCTTTTGAAGATTCCTGCACCTCCAGGCGCAACCAAAAAAAAAAAAAAAAACTGTGTTTGCGACATAGATCGCTTAAGCTTGGCGAAGCAATGCAATAAAAGAGACATATTGTTCAATTCTGAAGGTTTCCAATACCATTGCCTGGCTTTCAGAAACAACTCCTAAGAAAATGTGTTATGTTCATTACTATGGACCTTTGTCGCGGATGAGATTGTCATGCAGGTAAAGAAGAGGGGTATACAGTTTGCAGCATATATTTACTCGCACGTACCGACTTTATGCTGGTAACAGAAAATGGCAGACAATCATCAATCAAATTTTGAGGTCATAAGATACATATATCATTTATGTATACGGCCACCATGGTGCAGCGGTTAGTGCGTCGAACAACTGTGCGCGAGGTTCAATGCTCGAATACCAGAAAGCACCAAAAACGTTTTTCACTGGCCCACGTCTCGCGAATGTCTGACAAACATCAGAGAGTAGGAAAGCTTCTCAAAAAAAGAAATTCACACAACACGAATCGTTGTGAGAAGCTAAGTCCTAGGCTCTTTATATGCTTTTTGTGCCAAGTATTTATTTATTCATTTTTAAGAGAAAGAACCCGACTGTATAGCTAGTTGAATCTGCGACGTTAATGCTATTTTTTACGGCATTTCGGCCGGAACTATTTTTTTTCCACACATAAATATACAGTACTTAACGAGAGTGTTTTTTCAATTAAATTTAGTATTCTCCTAGAGTAACAAGTAAGAAATTTTCAAATACAGTCGACCTCAGCTATACGTAGATTTTCTTTTCTCACAAAGGATTATCGTGAACGTTAATTTTGTACATACATATATAGGTCTTGTTATTTGAATCAATTCAAGTAAACAGTCATACTTACTTACGCAGGTAGCTTTATAGTTCAGGGTGAACATGGGCCACAGCCAACAAACCTCTCCATTTAACTCGGTCTTTACCCTCCAGTTTGATCGAAGTCCTCTTGAAGTTGTGCGAGCCACCTACGGCGAGGAGGCCCTCTACTGCGTCGTCCCTCCTGGTTAGATTCGAAGAATCTGGGTTAATGTCCATCCGCTTTACATGTTCTAGCCATTTCAAAAGTCCAATAAACAGATTTTTGACAAGGTCGATGTCACTGTACAGCTCGTATAGTTCGTCGTTGAATCTTCTGCTTCTAGACCCGTCGACACAAACGGGACAGAATATCACTTGATTTCTTCGCTGGTGTCATTCTTAGAATTTATAGCAGGGCCAAGGTGGACAAAGTCCCTTACTACCTCAAAGTTTTAGCTGCTCATTGTGACATTCTGTCCAATTCGTCAGGGCTGATTGTCCGCTCTTGTTGACAGCATATACTTGGTTTTGCCCTCGTTTATCGCTTAACCCATTTTGGCCGCTTCTGTTTCAATGCTTGCAAACGCGCCGGTGACAGCCCGCTGAGTTCTTGCAATAATGTCAATATCGTCGGCGCGCGTACAGACTTTTGGTAGAATGCACCTCTGGTGTTAGCTTGTGAATCCCACACACTCCGTTCAAGTACGATATTCAAGAAGTCACATGACAGCGCGTAACCTGTCTCAAATTTTTTGACATCGAAGGCCTCGGTGGGAAAATTACCGACCTTGATGGTGCAGCGAGCGTTACCCATCGTCATCCTGTACAGACGGACAAGTTTGGCAGGGATTTAAAAACTTGACATGCCTCAACATAGCTCTTCTCTATAGATGCTGTCATAGGCGGCCTTGATATCGATAAAGAGATGATCAGTATCGATTTGGACTTCTTGGGTTTTCTCCAGGATCTGCCGAGGTGTGAAGATTTGATCGATGTTGGACTTTCCTGGCCTGAAACCGCACTGATAGGGGCCACTGATTCTGTTAATAAAAAATTTCAGGCGTTCACACAATATATCGCAAAAGATTTTGTATGTGATATTGAGGAAACTGATGCCTCTATAGTTGGTGCAGTTGATGGGTCCTCTTTCTTGTGGATCGGGCAAACGATGCTGAGATTCCATTCATCAGGCATACACTCGCCAGACCAAATCTTATAGATAAGTTGGTGTATACTCTTTACCAATTCATTACCTACTGGCTTTGAAGTTCGGTCGGTCAGTCGGTAAGCCTTCAGATCTAGCAACCTTGTTGGATTTCAGCTTGGATATTACCATCCTCACTTCATTTTGGTCAAGCCAGGGGGCGAAACCCAGCAATTCACTTGCGGCGTTTCTGATAATATTGTGGCATAGGGGTTATTGACAGATTTCAGGATACGCGTTCATCGTAGACGCTGGCGGTCTGTTGCCATTGTAGCCGTTCAATTTTCTGACAGTTATTTTTTTTTGTTGCTCAGCTTGGGATTTCCGCATTCGTACCTTGGCTACAACAAGGTAATGATCAGTCTATGTTCGCCGCTCGGAAAGTCCGGACATCCAGAATACTAGAGGTATGCCTTGCGTCGATGGCAATATGATCAATTTGGTTAATCGTTGCATGATCATTGGTCCGCCATATCTGCTTATGAATATTGAGAAGAGGAAACCGTGCGCTTGCTATAGTGACCTTTCGTTCCACAACGAAATCAATTGGTGTCATATAGGGTATGTTTACCGATTGGCCTACCAAAGACGTCCTCCTTTCTTATTTGGCGTTAAAATCACCTATTACGAGTTTAACGTTATATGGTATTTATGCCATCACTTACATGTTTTGTCGAGTAGCTTGAAGAAACAATCTTTTTGACAGTGTCCTTTTGTTCCATGGGGGCATGAACACATATCAGGCTTATGTTAACGAATTTGGCCTTATTCCGGATTATCATAATACGCTCGCTCACATGTCGGAAGCTAAACACTTCTTGCCTAATCCGCCGCATATAGCTAATCCGCATCCAAATAAGCGCTGCTTGTTGTCTCTGTAGCAATCACCGTAGTAGATTTTACAGTCTTTCATCCTCTTTCATCCATGGCACTTTCTGGATAGCAGTTATATCTGCTTTATAGCAGTCTAGGGCCTCTACTTATTGTTCGACTTCACGTGGTCTGTTAAGGGTCCGAATATTTCACGTACAGGTGCGAAGGTCGTTGTACTTATTGGCCAGAATTTTCTCGATAGACGCATTTCAAGGTGAGAGTCAGGAGTAAGCAGTTTAAAAGATGCTATTTCGCAGAGTTCTTTAAAATAATATTTAATGCATTTGAGGGACGAAGGCACCGCCATTTTGCTGCTTATGTAGTTTAATGTCGTTGACCATGGTAGCGGAAGAAAACTTCGAAATGAAGATTGTTCTACGTGGAGGCTTTTTCACAACCACTAGATTGACAGATGAAGATGGTAGAATCGACGATTTCTGACGAGAAGAAGGTTGAGGTAGAGAGTCATCGTTGCAACTAAATGGAGGAATTAACGAGGACGGGGCATCAATCGGAGATTTATTGCTTGATACGGCGTCATTAGCGGTAATATCCGCAAGACAATTCGAGTTTGTGCTGTTTTTGTTAGTTTATGATATGCAATGTATTTTGTAATTGTGGCTCTTACCTATACGGATATATGTATAGTATGTGCCTTTAAAAAGTGCGCACAAATTTACTTATGAGTGCATTTAACCCCTGCAATTTATCTCATGGTGACATCATTGGAGACTCCAACAGAGCGTTTGCATTAAAACAATCTCTGGCTGAAAAATTAATATATTGTACAATACAACCAATGCACTTATAAGCGGGGCATACTGTATTTGGAAATACCCCACCTGGGATACAATCATCTTCTATTAACTGTTTAGTGGTAATTTTAATAATGTTACTAAATTTAATTGGAAAACAATGTCATAAAATAAAATATTTATGTATAGAAAAACACTCATAAACTATATAAAAGCAGCAGTAACACCACATTTCCACTTAGTTTGCTTCACTTACAGCACAAGCCTGATTACAATATTACGAGTAAAATGAGGGCTGTAGCGTTTACTCTCTTTGCACTTGGTAAAGATTGAAAATAGAACATTTTACATAATAATCTTGTTTTCAGTTTGTTCGTTAGTTATTGCTAATAGCCAAAAGCCATGCCCTCTCATTGGATGCGGTGCGATTGATGATCCACAATGTGGTTTTGATGGTAACTGTTATAAGATATTCCGCAACCCATGTGAGCTAAAATGGAGAGGCCGGTGCTACGAGCCAGGTAAGGTGGCCAGTTTTTTTTTATTGAGACTTTTTCTGAATTGTTATTTTCTCATTACAGAATTCAAGAAGATTGACTTTGAACTTTGTAAGCAAACCAACAGCGGAAAACTGAAGAAGTGTTAAAAACAGTATTTGTGGTTATACTCAGTGTATTTCTTTAATTTGTTTGTTAAAAATTTAAGTTGAGTTAAATTTTTCTATTATAGCATAAAAATGCTAGTTGGAGTAAGAACAATTCGAAAGGTGAATTTAAACGATTCAGCACATCATTAGTGTATCAAAATAATAAAGCAGTGAAATGACAGCTTGACATTTTTTGGATAAACAGTCAGAGGCACCATCATACCCTCATTTTGCTACGAGGATATATTGAAGTGTCTTTTATATTTATGAGTACAATACGAGTAGTCTGGAACTAAACTTCAAGAGGAATTTCACTATAATCTTTCCCTCCCTTACAGAATGCAAGTAGCTTTCCTGAAAATTAGATCTTGAGTTTGATTAGTTCCGATATTTCTCTTATAGAGAAACTCCAGGAAGTGCTGATTTTATTTTTCCTTCTGGCTGTACCTCGGACTGCTGGCCAAGCGGCTTTTGGTATTCCCAAGCAAAAAACTAAGTAAATTTTCTTAAAAATGATTGTTAAAATTTTTGTTGTGTAATCGGACTTCTGTTTGACCACAAGACCTGCCACAAAGTAAGCTGGGTTTCCAACGACAGGAAAGCAACCTTCAATCAAATTGACCATTTTGCCATCAGCCGCCGCTTTAGAAGTAGTCCGAAACAGGCGAGAGGCAGATGTGGGGATAGTACGAGATCACCATCTTATGATACCTACTCTCCAACTACGCACTGTTGCAGTTCGAAGATCCCACGACAACACAACACAACAACGCCCAAGTTCAACATCAATAGTTGTATTGATCCCTCAGTGCGCCAACAATTAAGGGAGCACCTTTCGCAAGGTGTGGAAGCAATCAGCAGTTCACTGCCCACAACAATCCAAGACCATTGGTGTGCCATGAAAAATGTTTTTACTTCTGGTTCTGAAAGAATTGTCGGTCAATCGCAGGGAAGAAATAGGGCGTTGCTTTCCGAGGATACCTGGAAACGGATTGACGAACGAAAACAGCTGAAAGCTCGGGTTCCAGCAACTCCAGCAGCAGGGAGAAGCGAGCTAGAGACTCTATATCGCACGAAGATGATGGAACTTCAGCGTAGCATGCGACGTGACAGACGAAACTACATCAACGTGCTGGCTACAGAAGAGCTGGCAGGTGGCCGCAGCTCCAGCCAACTCCCAGTGAAAAGCCTAAACAGTTTCCTGCTCATTTCGGATAAGAAAGGAGCATTTTGCTATGTTTTGATCCCCGTATTCGCTAGCAATAAGTTCCCAAATCAGGCTGAGGTGCCCGAAGTGAAAAACACCCGAATACGCATCACAACTCCCAGTAAGGATGAGATCACTACCGCGATCAAAGCATTTAAAACCAACAAGGCGGTAGAACTTAACGGCATTCCTACAAAGCTCTTACGATCAGCACCAACAACATCGGCTGAGCTTCTGCTTCCACTTATAGAGAAAGCTTTCTTGACGAGTGGAAAAAGGGAATGATCGTCAAGCTTTCCAAGAAAGGAAATTTAATGGAGTGCGGAAACTGGAGGGACATCTGCGTGCTACCTGCTGTAACTAGGATAATAGCTTAAATCATCCGCATCTCGAAGACACACTCGATGCCGAACAAGCAGGTTTCCGCTCATAGAACAGTATGTTGAATGCCGATCGCCACTTCAGCTGCTGTTCATCGATTTTGAGAAGGCGATCAATAACAGGGAGTTTATTTGGCGTGCCTTATGCAGACGAGGTATTCCCGATAAATTAATTGCTGTTATCAAAGCTAAATATGAAGGGTCTCGTTCTGCACAGAGGGAAGTTATCTGAGGTACTTGAGACCAAAGGTGGGGCAGGACAAGGCTTTATTCTGTCACCAATACTATTCATATTGGTGGTTAGCGATGTGCTTCATGCAGCTTTGTCGACGGAAAACGGAGGAATTCCATGGACTCTTACATCCCAACATCTTGACTATGCTGACGATGTATGCTTACTCTCTCACAGAATTATAGGTCTCCACCAAATGACAGCACATGTGGAGAGAGAGGCAGGCGTATTCGGGCTGAAAATCAATACGACAAAAACTAAAATTATCAGCCTTGGAACAAACTCATCGGCTCAAATATGCATTGCTGGGCAACCGGTAGGATATCCAGTATCTTGGGAGTATTGTCTCGACCGATGATGGAACTGAACTGGATATAGCCAACAGGATCGCCAAAGCAAAGTCCGCGTCCGGGATGTTGTCCAAAATATGGCGAAGCAATGCAATCAGTTTGAACACCAAGTTAAGACTGTTCCGCTCCAAGGTTGAAAACGTGCTGCTGTATGAATGCAGCACGTGGAGAGTGACCACTATTATCACCAGAAAGCTGCAAACGTTAATTAATAGGTGTCTGCGCAATATTTTAAGGATTTTCTGGCACAATCATATCTCTAACGAACACCTTTAAGAGAGAACGGGTCAGGAACCAATAAGCACAACCAACCCATGACGGAAGTGGCAGTCGATTGGTCACACGTTCGGAAAGGGTGACAGTTCCATAACGAACCATGGTATGAGATTGAACCCTTTAACTCAGGATGGCAGAAGACCTGGCGGCCGAGGAGAATATGGCGCAGAACAGTCGAGAAGGAGGCACGGCAGTGGGAAAAAGTTGGGGAGAGATGAAACGTATTGGTAGAAACCGCACACGACGGCGCATAGGCATAGTAGAGGCCCTAGGACCCACAAGGAGATACAGGATATAAACTAAACACATGATATTCATTGTGCAGGCGTATTTCCCCTTTGAGATTTTTAGATTTTATTACAATTAATTCTTTCATTCTGCTTTAATACCCAATTGTATCGTTTTCTCTACGTTGTTTACTTTCCAGAATTGCATTTTATTTTTTCTTATTTAAGTTTTCTTTTAGATCTTCGATTTAAAATTGGTGGCACAATTTTCAGAAGTTCATAATATCCAACTACTCAAGACCAGAATCAACAGACATCTGCCTATTTTGGTTCCCAACCATCAGAGTACCGAATGTATTGAAATCTCGGATGAACTGGCAATGCAACGTTCATAAATGCATTTTATTTGCTCTGCCGCCTTGGCAACCTACCCAGTAACCATTTGAAGCTAAAAAGATAACTCAGACTTAACCATCCAAAATAGGAGACGAAATAGTATTAGTTAGGACTGCGTGGTTCCTAAATGCCCTACACATCAGTGCTGATAAAAATAATTCGTAAAGAGTTTTAAAAACAATGTTACAATTTGGTAAGCATCGTGTAACAGGTAGTTCAATTGAACAAAGTAATTCATATAAATTAAATTTGAAAATGCAGTATCATATACATAGATATATTTATGTACTTAACACAGCCAAGCAGCGAATCTTCTTTAAATTAATTTCTACTTCTCTGAACACTATTTCACTCGATTGGATATTGGAAAACTTTGCAGCGCAAACAGTTTTTAATTGATAATTTTTTTTGCATTATTAAGCAAGCCACTACGGCTTCGTATGAGAAATGTTTGCGGCTTGCTCGGCAAATTTATCGTTCACACAGGCGAGCGTATCGTAAAATCATTGCAAGCGAAAATAATAGATCTCCGGTAATTGCATTATGAAGCTTAATTGGGTTCACAGAATCCTTCCGAATTATGCGGAAGTTTTAAGCACGTGTGGTTGAATTCCGCCCATCACACGCTCCATAGACCCGCAATATCCTTGAAACCTTGCACTTTAATGCTTCGCAAATCCTAGACAGAACGGATAGAACTGATCCGGTTATTTTAAATATTCATGTGTATGTGTATTTTTTATGTGTTTTTGTTTGTTCGAAAATACATTATAACACTGCATTAAAACGATAACAAAAATTGGCATCCACTACTCACTCGTGTAATCGAAGCTTAAATATTATACATACAATTTTTTCCACTGCAAGATTATACCTCGATTGGGGGTTGCAAATAATCCTCAATTGGCGCGTTAAACACAAACGGGGAAGCGTAAAAAATAAAAATAAAATAAAACTTTTAACCCTTAGGTTGGTACTTCACACCGTGGCAACCCGAATATCCCTAACACAGAGACACCGCAGATAGGGGGTGGGCATGCTGAACATGATCTTTTTTTAATGCATGAATAACTCCGATTTATAGTCGTTGTTGGAAAGGGATTAAACTTTTTTTTTCTCGTATCAATTTGTTGCAATGCCACCACCCTGACACAAACTGATAATTCATTGCTTTCGCAATGTTTTTCTGCTTTTTTTTTTATAGAATATATGGCTATGTGTTAGGCTTAGCCCTTTGACGATTTTTTTAGAATATATTTTCTTTGTACTGAAACTAAAAGTTTTTTGCATGGACTCATTAGTGCAACGAATTTTGTTCAGAGCCCATAGGCGGTCACTCATCGCTTAAATTACTAAAATTTACCTTACCTGCCATCTTAAAATATGATTCCCTATATTTTACTTCTCTTCTGTTGGAGGCACATTACTTCGGCATATTAGATATGTGTCGGTAGTCTGAATCTCGTTTTGGAAGGGCTGGCTAGGTGGACAATATAATAATATAATAAAAAAAGGGCCATAAACAAACAGACGGGAACTTCAACACTTAGGGGTTGAGTCAGCAAGGGATGCCCGCAGGGTGGTGTCCTATAACCTACTCTGTGCACTTTAACTGTGGAATTTCTCTTAGACACGGGGTGGGTTCAGGAACGTAACTACAGACAACATGATGAGGCCACTGTGCAATGAAGCAGTGGTGTCTAGAACAAGGACGTTCATTTATTGCGGAAAAAAACAGAATTCTTAATCTTCACCAGGAATGCATTTCGGTTGCACCGTGACGACTGTTTGGGACAAGAACATTATCGTATCAAGCCGACATGGTCGCTCTACTGCATGTGCAGTTGAAAGAATGTCAGACAATAGGGGAAAATATTTTAAAGCACTGCACAAAAAAGCAGTGATCAGGCGCATGGAGCATACAGACATAAATACTTTATACGCCTTGGAATGTATGCAGAAACTGACCGAATGTGCAATTGAAAATGAATTGACAGAGTAGAGACCGCTGTGGTAGATAGACAAAAATAAATCCAGCAAAGTAATCTGTTTCGATATCGCTCGAATAATATATACACAATTTCTATATGTGGTCGCAGTAATAATCGACTTGATCTCACCTCAATAACCAATTTTGTCATACTAGAGGTCTGATACGATACAAACGACTTAACGAAAGCGAGGAAATTGTCGATTAATTATTATTTGCCGGTTTGGCCTACTGTTTAGGCGATTGGTAAAGAAACCTTACGATGTTCAGAAAAAATGTTACAACAACACTCGATACAACCCTACGAACCATATCGTGATGTGAATGGTGAAGGCCCAAAAGTTCCACTGAATCATACAAATCAAACGAATCGACGAAAATATTCCTTCTAAGATATTATTGAAATATCAGCCCACAAGTCAACAAGACTAAGGACCATCTGTTTTAAAGACCAAGTATTCACGATAGGCAGGAAGTCAGAAAAACTGGATACAAGCCGATCGGAATCGAAGAAGAAGCAAAGCGAGTGTGTATCAGGCGAAGAACCTTTACCAGTTCGGAGCGCTTTAATCTCTTTTTACCCCTTATATCTTTAACAAATTCGTATACTGTTTCTCAGTAATTGACGTTTTTTTATAATTTAATCTGGCATAGGAAGGAAGCCATTTATAGGGACCGAAGTCACAGGCGAAGTTCTTCGAAGACTAAATAAAATTTCATGGAAGAAAACGTCATAATGCCCCTTATGAATCCAACTTGTCTGCAAATAATTCGAGAATACTCGTAATGCGTATACTATTCCTAAAACTGTCCACCAATATTTATTACAATGGCTTCGTTGGACACAACTGACTTAACCTTAAACTTTCGCCCCCGCATTCATACCATTCATAGCTTTCACTGAAAAGCAAATTTTCCACACTAAAGCATAAACAGAATAACTAAAATTAGGTAGGTGGACAATTGTATGCTCGTCCATTAATTTCCTTTTCTCCCTACGCCTATTCTATTCTTATGCGAATATCTACGGGCCATCAACCACCAAAACATTTGCTGCCACGAAAACAAATAATGTCAACCACATCACTGGCAAATGCCTTTTTCGTTTCTTTCGTCCCAAGACTTTGTTATCTTTTCTATTTATATACGAGTATATGTATATTTTTGTATATTTTTCTTTGTTAGTATCAAGGCTTTTCCGCAGCATCTACCTGTATTTCGCATAATTGATTTCGAGGGTTCTCATGACGGCAAAAACATGGTAAAAAAGGACTTCAAGACTGGAGGCAAGAATGAAAGGAAGAAATTAAAATAAACGTGTTGATTCACGTGGAATTTACCAATTTTGTATATCCGTTTTTTCGTTTCGTTAAAAACGATTTTCTTTTCTATTTTCTGTGGGTATCACAAGTTCAAATTTATAGAGAAACTGCCAATGTTAATTAATAGTGGGAAATACATTTCCCTGTATACAATATCTGTTGTTGATGCTTTAAATTAATATTTGCTTATATTTGCAGTCAATTGTTAAATGACAGACAGTAAATTTAACGAAAAGTAGTAAAAGTACAAGTAACCGACAGGTACAACTTCTATTTTTAGAAACGAAAGTTTTCCCCTTAAACTTGAGAGAAAGTTTATAATTGACTAAAGTACATATTACTGGATTATCATTGCTAAATAGACATTATACCTCCTTAAGGTTACCTTGTACAGGCTCTCAAGAGGAAATATTGTAAAATATAATGTATTCGTGTATTGCAGCGAGCCTGTTGGATTTGAGTCGATTTAGGCGATTTGCAGGATTTTAGAAATTGGGGGCTTTCCTTGCTTAACAGAAATGCCACAGATGGAATACCAGAATAAGTCTTGAAAAACTGAGAGCTAAATCTAACCCCTACTATTTCTTCGTCCATACTGTGTTGTATCACTACCCTGTAACGAATTAATCTACTACTTTGTAAATACCTTTTAAGAAAAGTCTAGTACAACCATTGAACTGTCAACTGAATTATATATATATACATATAATAAAACTGGAGGGTTTTTCTTTTGTTACCTAATGGCGTGAGAACCGCTGGACAGATTTGGATGAAATTTGTTTTTTAAATGTTTCTTAAGACTCTGGGAAGGACATAGGCTATGTCGTTTTTTGCCCAGCCTACTTTTTGGGAGCGTTTTTGTAGCTTTTATTTGTTTTAACTGACTTAACTGCCTTTAACCTCCTATTACTCGGGTAATCTATATCTATCTATATATATAATAAAAGTGTGGGGTTTTTCTTTTGTTACCTAATGGCGTGAGAACCGCTGGACAGATTTGGATGACATTTTTTTTTTAAATGTTTCTTAAGACTCTGGGAAGGACATAGGTTATGTCGTTTTTTACCCAGCCTACTTTTTGGGAGTGTTTTTGTAGTTTTTATTTGTTTTAACTGACTTAACTGCCTTTAACCTCCTATTACTCGGGTAATTCATAATAAATACAAATAAAAAAGAACATATAATAGGCTCAAAACTTCCCTTAATATTTTAAGTAATCCATCAGCTTTCTGCTTCATCTAGAAGCTGAGCTACACACTAATATCTAACATGATCAAATTAAATTTACTTTCTCAGATCTAAAGAAATTAACATCGATTGTTCCTGATCGTTGTTCTGCTTTGGGGTGGTGGGCGCACATCGGAAGCAGATTCACTTCAACAAATACTGTGTGTCGTTTTCTCTGTTGGATCGGAACGAAAGAGAAGTACTCGTATGCGCACGTGTGGTGGTGGAAATACAAATTGAGTGCAAGTGTATTCCGAGTTTTTTTTTTTTTGAAGACACACTCCATTTAGTGTGAGTAGAAATTGTTTTCGTCAAGTTTAATGAAAATCTGTTACTTGCTCACATAATGTTGAAACGTTATAGTTGGTGTTTCCCCTTACTGAGTGTACATATGTATCTTCTTGCACAGTCCTCAATAGAATCTACGTGAAACTTTATTCTTTCTCAAACCACCACCACAATTTTCCAGTTTAGGCGAGTTAATATTTTTTTATTTATTGCTTGATAGGGCTTACCGTGTTGTTTTAGGTAACGCCATTTATTTTATAAAATATGCCTTTGAGGAAAAAATTGAATCTTCTGGAAGCTCAAAACGTGCTAGGAAAATTCGTCAAGTTCGATCACATCAAACAAATGAAGAACGTTACAGTAGGTCAGGTACTAACGATGAACGTCTTGCTACGGCTCGCGCGTCACAAACAAACAACATCAAACATTGTTTACAAAGAAGCTTTGTAAAATTTGTTTGCCATAATAAAATACAATTATCCATTATTTATAGAATTGTACTTTGATAATATTTCAGAGAATAATGGTTTTGAAGAACTATGAAATTCGGACTTAGGGGCTGAAAGTTAAGTTGAAATTGGAACGACATTGATTAAATGCAATTAATCCACAAAATTTATTGTACACAACCAGTTTATGGCTTAGACAAAATACTTTGATGTTTCTTCACTCGCTCTGATATTACATATTTGTTTGCATAAGGAAGCCTTTAAAGGTCGAAGCAAGGCGAGCACGGGTTCAGCTAGCCTAAAATAAATCACTTTTGTACTTCTTGTGTGGAACTCGGCTGCCTATCACTTCAATGGGGACGAGAAAAAAGTTTTAAACCTGCGATAATTAAAAGTGAAATTAAAAAAATAAGATCAAATGGTTGTGCACAAATGAATAAGGCAGACTTGGAAGCGGTGCTCAAATAACAGAGTGGTTGGATGGAAGAGATTTTAAATAGTCAGAAAGCATGGCTTACGGGGAACACTCAACAGACCGGTTGCACATCCGCCGTCCAACCACCCAGCTTATACTTAAGAGGGAGCAAAACTGGAAGACGTATCTCAGGCAATTGGAGCAGCATTTCGGACGACATCAAAAAGCGTGAATTTTTCCTGTCATGAGCTGGAGCAGACAGCTTTGAGATTCTGCAAACACTTTACGGTGTCGATGGTGCGTCCATCAAAAGTTTCAAAGTCTTGTCTGGTAAGCTTACCGATTACTTTACTTCTAAAATCCAAGTTCTTGCAGCCCGATATGAGTTCCACAAAACAGTGATGAAGCCAGGTCAAACGTACGCATCGTGGGTCGCCGATGCATATGAGACGACACATAGAACCTTTTCGGCGATTTCTGACAGCAACAATATAATTGAAGTTAACCAGTTACTTACTTACTTATGTCCTGTATCCCCTTGTGGGTCCTAGGGCCTCTACTACGCCTACGCGCCATCGTGTACGGTTTCTGGCAATGTGTCTGAGTTCTCCCCAACTTTTCCCTAACTGCCGTGCCTCCTTCTCGACTGTTCTGCGCCATGTTTTCCGCGGACCGCCAGGTCTTCTGCCATCCTGAGTTAGAGGGTTCCATTGCATAGCATGGTTCGCTATGGAGCTGTCACCCTTTCGGAACGTGTGACCAATCCACTGCCACTTCCGCCGTTGGATAGTTGTGCCTATTGGTTCCTGACCCGTTCTCTCGTAAAGGTGTTCGTTAGAGATACAATTGGGCCAGAAAATCCTTAAGATATTGCGCAGACACCTATTAACGAACGTTTGCAGCTTTCTGGTGATAGTAGTGGTCACTCTCCACGTGCTGCAACCATATAGCAGCACGGATTCAACGTTGGAGCGGAACAGTCTTATTTTGGTGCTCAAACTGATTGCATTGCTTCGCCATATTTTGGACAACATCCCGAACGCGGACTTTGCTTTGGCGATCCTGTTGGCTATATCCAGTTCGGTTCCACCATCGGTCGAGACAATACTCCCAAGATACTGGAAATCCTCTACTCTCTCTACCGGTTGTCCAGCAATGCATATTTGAGCCGATGAGTTAGTTCCAAGGCTGATGATTTTAGTTTTTGTCGTATTAATTTTCAGCCCGACGACACCTGCCTCCCTCTCCACATTTGCTGTCATTTGGTGGAGGTCCATAATTCTGTGGGAGAGTAAGCATACATCGTCTGCGTAGTCAAGATGCTTCAGTTGAGATGTAAGAGTCCATCGAATTCCTCCGTTTCCCGTCGACAAAGCTGCATGAAGCACATCGCTAATCACCAATAGGAATAATATTGGTGAAAGGATACAGCCTTGTCTTACCCCACTTTGGATCTCAAATTCCCCAGACAACCTTCCCCTGTGCAGAACGTGACATTTTGAGCCTTCATATGTAGCTTTGATAATAGCAATTAGTTTATCGGGAATACCTCTCCTGCGTAAGGCACGCCAAATAAACTCCCTGTTGACACAATCGAACGCCTTCTCAAAATCGATGAACAGCAGGTGCAGTGGCGATCGATATTCAACACACTGTTCGATGATAATCCGCAGGGTGTTGATGTGGTCGGCACAGGAGGATCCAGAGCGGAAACCTGCTTGTTCGGCATCGAGTGTGTCTTCGAGATGTTGTTTGATTCGCTCAAGGATGATTTTAGCTATTATCTTAGCTACAGCAGGCAGCACGCAGATACCCCTCCAGTTTCCGCACTCCATTAAATTTCCTTTCTTAGGAAGCTTGACGATCATTCCCTTTTTCCACTCGTTAGGAAAGCTCTCAGCTTCCCAAGCTCTATCTATAAGTGGAAGCAGAAGCTCAGACGATGTTGTTGGCGTTGCTCGTAAGAGCTCTGCTGGAATACCGTCAAGTCCTACCGCCTTGTTGGTTTTGAGTGCCTTGATCGCGGTAATGATCTCATCTTTACTGGGAGTCGTGGTGCGTATTCGGGAACTTCTCACCTCGGGCATCTCAGTCTGATTTGGGAGCATATCGCTAGCGAATACACGGTTCAAAACCGTAGCAAAATGCTCTTTCCATCTCTTGAGCTGGTCCTCATCCGAAATGAGCAAGGAGCCGTCTAGGCTTTTCACTAGGTATTGG
Source organism: Brachypalpus laphriformis (assembly GCA_945910035.1). Lineage (NCBI taxonomy): Eukaryota > Metazoa > Arthropoda > Insecta > Diptera > Syrphidae > Brachypalpus > Brachypalpus laphriformis. The sequence goes on from OX246754.1 coordinate 255,912,491, forward strand.
CTGGAGCTGCGACCACCTGTCAGCTCTTTCGTGATTCTGTAGACAGTCCTGCTATCGCACCTCCGTGCAGCTTCTTCTGCTTCTGTAGCCAGCGCGTTGATGTAGTTGCGCTTGTCACGTCGTACGCTACGCTGAACTTCTCTCATCTTCATGCGATATAGGGACTCTAGCTCGCTTCTCCCTGCTGCTGGGGTAGCTGCAACGCGAGCTTTTAGCAGTTTTCGTTCGTCAATCCGTCTCCAGGTATCCTCGGAAAGCCACGCCCTATGTCTTCCCTGCGATCGACCGACAATTCTTTCAGCACCAGATGTAAAAACATTTTTCACAGCACACCAATGGTCTTGGATGGTTGCGGGCATTGAGCTGCTGATTGCTTCCACACCTTGCGAAAAGTGCTCCCTTAATTGTTGGCGCACTGAGGGATCACTAAGTCTATCGATGTTGAACCTGGGCATTCTTGTGTTGTCGTGGGATCTTCGAACTGCAGCAGTGCGTAGTTGGAGAGTAGCTATCATAAGATGGTGATCACGTACTATCCCCACATCTGCCCCTCGTCTGTTTCGGACGTCCAGGAGACTGCTTCTAAAGCGGCGGCTGATAGCAAAATGGTCAATTTGGTTGGAGGTTGCTTGCCTGTCATTGGAAACCCAGCTGACTTTGTGGCAGGTCTTGTGCTCATACATGGTGCCACCTATCACAAGGCGGTTGGCATTGCAGAAATCCACAAACCTTTCCCCGTTGTCATTGCGGTTGCCTAGTCCATGCTTCCCGATTACATGCTTGAGCCCTTCGTTGTCGCTGCCTACCTTGGCATTCAAATCCCCCATCACTATGACAATGTCTCCATTTGGTGTTGTGTTGAAGACGGCGCTTAAGAGATTGTAGAAGCTCTCCTTTTCGTCCTCAGACGAACTATTCGTTGGGGCGTAACACTGTATGATGGTGACGCGTCGTACTCTAGTCCGGAATCTGGCCGTCAAAATCCTATCACCATGAGGCTGCCAGGAAATCAGGCCCTTGCGTGCTGTTGTTGTTAGCAGTAGTCCGACTCCATATTCCCGCGGACTTCCGGATGGTCTTCCAGAATAGAGTAGTACAGTGTTACGCGTTGGAGACTGATACTCGCCCGCTTCTAACCATCTTACTTCACTTACCCCCAAAATGTCCAGTTTATATCGCATGAATTCCTTTTCCAGTTGGAGGAATCTGGCATTGTAAGGACCTTCTCTTCCCGAGTCGAGGAGCGTCTTTACATTCCAGAAACCTATCTTTGTCCGGGTACAATAGCCAAAAGTCGTCAACATGTGATCAGTCCTTATCCGAGGCATAGTGTCGGTTTCAGTAGCGAGCTGGTTTCAGTAACGCAGGTTGCTGGCCCACGTTACCTAGCCTAGAATCAAGGCCCTAGACAACCCGCACTTACAATTTTGGCCTATACGTATAAGGGTTTATACGTATAGTTGCCCGGGGACCACCACTAGGAGGTAAAGTAAGCACTTCATCACGAACTTGATTGTTGCGCTACTGGCCCAAGCCAAGTTTTGGGCAGTCAGTAGTTTCCCGATCAATCGCAATGCAGGTCCCAGTTACAGGTAACCAGTTGCCGACAACCAACAGCCGTGGAGGGTTTCATCCAAACACAGAATCAATTCCAAAATCGCGTCCCGGATGTTTCCAAAATCACCATAGGAGCGAATGTCGCCATTATAAAACCATCTGCCGGAAATGTAAGAAGGTAGGCCACATTGAGGCTGTAGGTACATATAACTGACGAGAGCTGATCAGCCAACGAAAAGCAGGTAAAAGACAGGTAAAAGTAAATCTCGAAGCGTCCAACGGATAGGCAAGGGTTCTTTTCGCCGAAAAAACTCGCAAGCGCACTACAGATACCCTGGTAGTTCAGTAGAAAATCTGCATTTTAGTTGTGCAGTCGCATTGAGAGATGAATAATAATTTGATGTTTGCGATAAGGGTGGAAGTGGTGGTAAACGGGCAGGTAATGCTGTTTCAACTGGACACCGGTGCGCCATGTTCACTAGTGGGCCCAGATGGTTACCAGCAGTTGGGGCAACCGAGGTGTTAGAAGTCAAACAGGGAACTTCAAGCTTATGGCGGCATACCGATCTCGATCAAAGGTGAATTGAAGGTCGACGTAAAGTACAACAACACGGCGGCGAGGGGCATTGGGGTTGTTCCCAGATGAAGCAACGGGCTCGACGATATGTCTGGTTTCCAGGCATGGATTATCAAATCGACAAAGTGGCAGCAGGTTGCGGCATCTATCAGGAACTGGCTTTGAACCCGAGAAAAGCATACAGCAACTGGCCTCTGGCAGAGCAGCCGTGGGAAAGGGTGCACTTGGATTTCGGGAGGCCATTTTTTTTAACAAAATGTGGTTAATTTGTGTAGCGCATATTTCAAATTTCCGTATGTGGTGTTAATGTCAGGAATCACCTCCGAAGCTACAATCAAGGCACTGCAATCGATATCTACCATCGAAAGGCTTCCGAGGGCGTTGGTTACGGACAACTGCACGCAGTTTGCTGCACAAATCTTCAAGGAGTTTTGTAATCACCACTTAATCCAGCGTTGGAGAACTGAACCGTTTCACCCAACATGAAATGGACAGGCCGAGAGATTTGTGCGGATGTTTAAGGAATCCTTTAAGAAGAACCTAGCGGTAAGCCCAAATCAAGAGACGACTCTTTGCTCTTTTCTTTCCACTTACCGGTCTACACCAAGAGCAACATCTCAAAAGTCTCCAGCGGAGTTACAGTCCCGAAACCTATTTTTGTGTTTCATTCCGAAGAAAAATAAGAACCAGCCGGAGTTTTCTTCAAAATTTCATCTGTCGCAGCAAGTGTTAGTACACGAGTACATGAAATCGAGAAGGTGGTCTAGAGGAGTTATCAAAAACATTCTGGGTAACAAGATGTATGGTATTCAGACCCGAAACGGATACGTAAGGCATCATCAAACCAAATACTTTTGTTACATCATGATAAGGAAACCGAGCCTACGAGCTACTAAACACCAGATGCAGTAGGAGGTAACTTTGGGACATGTGATAATCCAAATTTTGAATATTTTTATCACGCTGCCAACGAGATGGGTACAAGTACGAGTGAAGTGGGAGATACTGACGTCTCGAGTGGGAGGTCTACTATTGATCAAGTTCCTTTCAACCAACCCGACTTCATCGTCAGCACGGATGCTTCCATCGCACCAGCAGCTCCTCCTGAGGTTAGAAGGTCAGAGCGTCTCAAGCTGAAAAGAGTTCGTTTCCTTCAGCAAAGCCAAATAAAGGTGGGGATGAAATATCGTCTGAGGAGATGTTGTATCACTACCCTGTAACGAATTAATCTATTACTTAATGGCAGAAAATCTAATCGGTGAGTACGCTGATATACCATATTTGCCTCACAGGATGGAGAGTATGGCCGAACACATCTGGTGCAACATCGCATAGACACTGGAGATACCAGACCAATTCGCCAGCCTGCCAGATGACTACCATTGGCAAAACAGACAGAGGTTGCGGATATGGTATCAACGATAGAGAAGGAAGGGCTCATCGAAAGTTCTAAGAGTCCGTGGGCCTTACCTGTTGTATTGGACAAGAAGAAAGACGGCAGCACCCGATTCTGCGTAGACTAACGCAGACTTAATGACGTCACCAAAAAGGATAACTACCCTCTGCCACGGATCGATGACACATTAGACACACTCTCAGGAGCTCGATGGTTTTCCATCCTTGATTTGAAGAGTGGTTACTGGCAGGTACAGATCGATCCAAAGGACCGAGAGAAAACTGCGTTCACTGCAGGAAATGTTCTATGGCAGTTTACAGTAATGCCATTTGGATTGTGCAACGCTCCGACAACTTTTGAGCGCCTAATGGAACACGTCCTGCGTGGATTGACCTGGAAAACTTGCTTGGTGTATCTGGACGATGTGATCGTGATAGAAAAAACATTCGGGGAACATCGCGACAACCTGAAGAATGTGCTAGAACAGCTTCGAAGCGCTCACCTGAAGCTGAACCCAAAGAAATGTGACCTCTTCAGATCCGAAGTCAAGTACCTGGGCCACGTTATCTCGTCAGAAGGAGTGCGAACCGATCCAGACAAGGTGGGAGCTGTGAAAAACTGGCCAGTTCCAAAAGACAAACACGAACTCAGGAGCTTTTTGAGCCTCGCCACGTACTACCGACGATTTGTAAAGGACTTTGCCGGAATCGAGAAGTGCTTGCACCAGCTGACGGACATTTTGTGGTTGTAAATACATTCCTAGAGAGAGAGTCCATATCAGCTGCATAGTACGAGTACACATGTATGTACATCCATTCAACCATGACAAAATGTCACTGAGGATAGCTTTTCAATTTAACATCTTTTGTGCCGATATAAAGGGTGATCCAATACCATACAGCGCTGGATTATTCATCACTGGATTATTATCACTTGTTAACGTTGATAAACCACATTCTATTGTTGTCTTGGAAGCAAACATAACACGCCTTATTAACGGCAAACCGGCCGATATGGTCGAGAGAGTGCTCGAAAATTGGACCCACAGAATGGACCATCTGAGGGTTAGTTGCGGACAACATTTACATGAGATTACTTTCAAATATCAAATGTCATAAACCAAACTAACAGCTAAAATACAATTTTCAATTGTTTATTTGATTTTAATGCATTTTATTTTAAAAAAAAAGCTTCAGGAAGCTCTTATTGGATCACCCTTTACAGATCGCTCATTTACTTGAAGACTGTCATAACTCAAGTAACGCTGTTTTTGAGTTAATGATGCAGAATTGTTCGTTTTATCATGCCTCATATTGTGTAAAAATGCCATATTAATATCTTGTATACTCTCCGCGTTAGAATTAAAAGATGTCTTCTTTTTTCCTGCCAGGTGGTAGTCAATTGAAAACTTTAAACGCATTTTCTGCAAAATCGCTTTTTTTTGAGTTATGACAGTCTTCAAGTACATGGCTAACGTATCAAATTATGCCATATATTACTCTTTCTTTTAATATAGTCTTATCATCCCCACTACTTTTATAATTATATAAACAACAGCTTTAACGCCGGCACCTCGATGACAATATGTTCCTATTAATCTTGAATCCTGCACACCAGGCTTAGAGTCGACTGTAAGCTGCTTGGTGGTCTTGTATAATTTCCAGATGAAGTTAGGAGGTTGTGTTCTTATGGTAGGGCTGGTGAACTTTAGAACTTACGAGTACCTAGGCTGCTATATGGAGCACATTTACTGTATAAATTCATTGTAACAGTGGTGCGTTGGTATTTTGGAATCCTTATCTTGCCATGAGTGAAGTAAGTTCAAATACCAAGTTTTTAAAAATTGCAAGAATCTTTGTGCTAATCAAGCTTCTTGATAACTTCTAAACAGCAACACTTTTAGGTTGAACTACTCATAGAAGAGGCAAAACCATCAGTGTTTCAGTAAACACTTGGATTTGAAGCAAAAGGCATAAATAGCGAAAACATCACGTATTAGCTGCCCCACAGTAAAAGCAATGAACTCAAACGCGCTATTTTGTGAGGTGTGACAGCGTGCAGCAAGTCGAGAGCAATTATTACTCCTCAAATTTCTTGGTTACAACGAATTGGGACCATGTTATCACTATGGTGTTATCGTATCCCTAAACCGCAATACAATTTGATTTGAATTCATGACTTTCTTCTAGTTGGCCCGATTTTGGATAAAAATAATTTCATGACGCCATTTAAGATACTTTTCCGGGGCATATCTACGGGCGTTGCATATTTAGTATGGGTTCTGAGCCGTGCTAATTACAGTTTGAAAATCTTTGGATTATGCTAATAGACAAGGAGTCCAGATTTTCTTTTTTCATTTCAATAGTTTTCCATTGCCCGAGGGAACAAAACAGCACACTCTTCATGGCAACCAGTGTGTTAATGTCTACTACTTACTTTCCTGTAAACTCAAGAACGCCATGCTTTTTTTTTTAGTACACAATTGTTCAATATTTTATAATAATTGCACATTAACTTGAGATCCGCCTTCACAGTGTTGCTCCACAAATCATCCGTGTGCAACGGCCAGCAGAAATTATTTAAGCAACCACTACGGCTAATAACATAAAATTTATAACCTCCAGCGATACAAGTACGCGAACAGTTGGGTTAGTTGCGTGGAGTGTACCCACTCTGCGGCTATAATGGAAACAATTCTCAGGATACATGTCAGCCGCCAATAACCGCGCAACAAGTCATGTTAATCGATGATAATTTATTCGAATCGCTGGCTAGAAAAACCCCCAACATCTATCCAGCAGTGCTGGGCAGTAGCCACAAATCTTAGCAGCCTCACTTGAGGCTTGCAGATGTACAACGCTCTTTCAAGGGATCTTACGTCGCGTCGTTGCGGAGTCGATGTTTTCGGTTTGGGTAGACAAGGAGTTGCCCAAAGTAGTCTAAAGTGATGGCATAAATTGATATCAATTGGCAGTTGAGTAGTGTTATTAGTGAGAATTTAAAGGAGGGCTATCATAATATGGAAACGGATTTCATTTGGCATGCGTATGTGACTGGGAGGGTTCTGAAGGATATTGATGACACACAACTGCGCTCACAACGGGAGAATAATTGGCAAATTTGTTAGAATGCTAATGAGTGGACATTATTCGGTCGAGTGAGTAAATACTTTATGACGAAATTGACATGGCATGGGTATTGAGGTTTCTGAAAGGAGCCTGTTTGTAAATATTCTGTTTGCCAATAGTACAATGTATACATAACATACCCTATTACATAGATTAACTTTGTTTCTCTTTATATCTCTCAATTGTTAACGTTATCTTAAATTTTGCATCTTCTATTTCGTTTTTAATACACTCAAATAAAATAATTAAATCTATCGTCCACTTGGATTTGGACCAGCGTTGAAGACGGTAATTAAGCTTAACACTATATTCTTACTGGGAATCTCGCTCTTTTTCTTTCTTCCCATCGTTGGAATTTTTGTCATTTCGACTTCGTTTATTATCGTTCACTTTGGTCCATATTGAGCCGGATCTTTTGATAAAAAAAAATATATTATTTCCCTGATTTGCTGAGGATTTGCTCGATTACTTCATCTTTAATTCTCATATTTTGCTGTATATGTGGATAAGGTGGTAGCGGTGCATCGGTGCAACGGTGAATTATCGGGATTACTCACTTGAATTGTTGGGTCAATTAATTGGATTTACGGTTTATAGATAGTGGATAACTTACACTTTGGGCTACTTTCCACGTGATTGAGTGCAGATAATCGTTTCAAAAGTTAGCTGACTACATTTGAGATTATCCACGTGATATTGGATAAAGATAATTTAACTGTGATCATTTAGCCAGGGCATATTTGTGAAGATGACTGCACGTGTCAAATTGAATATGTTACGCAGTACACGTGGCCGCATGAAATGTTCGCTCACCAAGCATGCTTCCTTTTTGGAAAAAATTCCGGAGATCGTCACCATAGATGCATTAGAGGTTCGCTTAGAAAAGGTTAACGAATTATGGGTTGAGCTTAAAAGCTCTCCGGACGTCATGTACGAGTTTATTGATGAAGAATGTTATCACGATCCTAATCCTGAATTCGATAAGTTCGAAACTAAGTTCCTGATGGTAAGGTCAGTTTTGATTTCAGCAATTAGGGAACGTTAAACTCCCAAGAAACAAGATGTTTTGGTAAATGTTGAGGAACAACAAGCAGCTTCGATAAATGCTGCTGTAGATCTTTTGCCCCAAGAGCAAGCCGTTCCAACAGACGATCTTAATAGATCGTCTTCACCAGCATTGCCTCAAAAGGTGGAAACGCTGTTACGAGAGATTAGGATAGAACCTTTTACGGGGCGCGATCGCGAAAGGCCTACCTTTCGAGATATGTTCGAGGGATCTATTCATAATCGAGCAAATCTATCACCCACCCAGAAATTTCATCTTTTGAAGTCCTGTCTTCGTGGAGAAGCATATAAATTGTTGAGTCATATAACCATTTCTGATGCCACGTATACTCTGGCATGGGAATGGTTAGAGAGACAATACGATAGACCACGTCAGTCTATAAATGACTTCATAAATGTATTTTTTGATTTACCCTCTATAATTACTCCCAACGTTTCCACATTGCGCAAGATATCGGATGGAGCAGATGAAGTCGTCCGCGGACTTACGTCCATAAACTCGTTGGATAGGGATCCTTGGCTAATTTATCTTCTCTTTAATAAGGTTGATATGGAAACACGGCAGGCATGGTCGGAGGCTAGTGTAGATGAAGAATATCCAACAATGGATCAGTTCCTCAAATTTTTGGGGAAGCGGTGTGAGGCGCTGGAAAGTTGCCGACGTCATCTTCGAAAATCACATCACAGTAAGCATGTTCCCGTCAGAAGTATGCATGTTTCTTCGTAACTTAATTGCCCCAAATGAACAGGGTTGCATCTATTAGCTCAATTGTTAGCGCTCGATATCCAGACTAAAAGGGATTTCGTTAAATCGAATAGGCTCTGCTTTAATTGTCTGCGCTCTGGGCATACTTCAGCTAGATGTCAATCAAGGTCACGATGCAAAACGTGTAATACGCACCATCACAGCTTGGTTCATTTTGATTTAAATAATTCGCCTACTATAAATTCAGTTTCCGATGGGCTACGATAAGGTAGTCAAGAATCTCATCCTAACACAAGCAGTAGTTCTTCTTTTTCAATGCGACGGTCTTCAGATCGCCTAGTAAATAATCACTCATTAGGTGAAGCACATCAATTACCACAAACTTTATTGCCTACTGCTGTTGGCAATGTTTTAGATAGCAGAGGTCAATATCAGAAGGTGCGGTTTTTACTCGACTTTGGTTCGCAACAACTAGGGGCACAGTTTCGATGTGCATAGCTTCTCGTTTCGAACCAATCAGCATTTCTGTTGATGCATAGGTGATATCACAGGTCACAACAAATTTACCAACGACTTCGTTTGTCACCAACGATTGGTGCTTCCTCAACAAGTTAAACTTGGCGGATACTTCAATCGATCGAACCCCGTAGATATGTAACTATTAGCTGATAAGGTTTGGGAAATAATGCAAGGTGAATGGAAGTACAATAAAGCAGGATACCCAACTGCACAACGCACAAGATTTGGTTGGGTTTTGGCAGGACAGTTGTCTCTTGATCGTCCGCAAATTCTTCATTCTCACCACAGCATCCTTGATGTAGACACCATGCTACAAGCCTTTTTGAGTCTTCTTCTTCCTTTTTATCAGCGAGGCTATGATCCGAAAACAAGGGATCACAACCCTCCCACTTTACCGCATTTCTACTGATCCGCCAGTGGGGTTCGCCTATTTGACCTCAGAAAATATCGGTAGGCCTGCTGATTTTGGATCACTCGGTTACTGAGGCCAATGAAATGCCGATGTCGTCGCATTTGTCTGATCCAGGCGCTTATAGGCCTGCCTTTCCTACATCGCGAAGCCTTTTGGAGTATTGAAGAAATCAACCCCAAATTGTTTTTCTCCCAAGAGGAAATGGAAATAAAAGACCATTTCCTCAAAACTCATCGAAGAGATCACGATGGAAAATATATCTTAAGTCTTCGCATTAAAGAAACACAGTCGTTTTCGGGCTCCTTAAATGTTGCAATTCATCGTATGAAGTCTATGGAAAGGAAGTGGTAGAAGGATGGAAAACTGCTTCAAGATTATACTCAGTTCCTCGAAGAATATTTGTCGCTAGGTCACATGAACAGAGTTCCGCAGTCACAGATTGGTGAGGAAAATGTGTACTACCTTCCACATCATGCCGTTCTCAAGCCTGATAGCACCTCCGCCAAGCTTCGTGTTGTATTCGTAGAATCCGCCTCGGATGCTAGGGGACGGTCGCTAAACGAATGTCTTATGATAGGCCCACCAATTCAGAGAAATTTGTTTTCTGTATGTTTGAGATTTCGTCAACATAAAATCGTGTTTACAGTGGATATCGTCAAGATGTTTGGGCAAATTTGGATTGCAGAAGAAGACAGAAAGTTCCTTCGAATTCTTCTTCTTCTTCCTTTTATCAGCGAGGTTATGATCCGAAAATAAGGGATTATAACCCTCCCACTTCACCGCATTTCTACTGATCCGCCTGTGGGGTTGGCCTATTTGACCTCAGAAAATATCGGCAGGCCTGCCGATTTCTGATCATTCGGTTACTGAGGCCAATGAAATGCCGATGTCGTCGCATTTGTCTGATCCACTCGTTTATAGGCCTTCCTTTCCTACATCGCGATGTCTTTAGAACGCGCATAGATATTGCCTTTTTAACAGGGTTCAAATAATCTCTTCTTTGAACATGGCAATACCAGCTAAGCCGGTCGCCCTCTATTTTTTGTACGATGGTTTCCTTGACGTGAAAGCTTCCACAGATCTTCGAACTTCTTATTCGATCAAGCTTTGACACTCCTGCTGTCATGCGAAGCATCTTCATCTCAGCTGCCGTTAATTTGCTCTCATACGTTGTGTACATCGTCCAACATTGTGGCCCGTATGTGAGTGCTGGACGCACAACTGCGGTGTAGAGCATTCCCTTCAACTTAGGTGGATTTTTTCTGTCACAGAAGATAGTGGAATTTTCTCGCCACTTCATCCACCCTACGCTTACGCGATGATTGATGTCGTCATCACAAGTTGCTTTGCTATTGATCGTAGATCCCAGATATTTGAACTTTTCGCACTTGGGAAGCACCTTTCCATTCAAATAAATGTCTGGAATAGGCCTGAGTAGATCAGAGAACGGGCAGCACAAGTACTCTGTCTTTTTTTAACTAATGCGCTACCCATTTCCCTCCAAAACGTCCACCCACACATCAAATGCTCGTTGCAGGGATGTAGGATCCTCACTTAGTAAAGAATAACTGATGTAACTTGGGGTTCGTCACTTTACCTTCAAGCAGATAATCAAGGACTGTAATAAACAGCAAAGGACTTAAGACGCTTCCCTAGTGCACCCCGACTTTGATTGGGAACTCTTCTGTTACTCCAGCGGGGCATCTTGCTCTTATCTTTGCTCCATGTACATGTCCATGATCATCTGTACATAGGTTTCTGGAACTCCAGGATGTCTTAGCGCCACCCATATCAGATCTCGTGGTTGTCTGTCGAATGCCTTTTCAAAGTGAAAGTTTCTTCGAATTGTTTGGAGAAAATCACCTGTAGACCTTATTGAACACTACCAGCTCTGTACCGTGACTTATGGCACTTCATGCGCATCGTTTCAATCGATTTGCGTCTTAGAACAGCTCGGCTATGATTATAGGGATCAGTTTCCACTTGCATCGAACATCATTGAGAATGATTTTTGTGTGGACGATGTTGCATCTGGCGAAAGGGGGATTTTCATTCAGTAAATCGCAGAGTAATTGTGTAGAACTCTTGCAAAATGAAGATGAGCTGCAGAATGAGAATGCCACATTAGATGACGATTCCTAGGTAAAGGTTTTACTGTTGTACTGGAACTCTAGAATGAAAATATTTAGTTTCCGGTTAAATCTGAGCTCTGTGTATGTAACATATGTACTGCTTTGAATGTATTACGAAGCGCCAAATCCTACAGGACATCGCAAGCATTTTTGATCCACTCGGCTTTCTTGCACCTTCCATTATACTATTGAAAATCATTTTCCAGGACTCATGGCATCTCAAATTGGATTGGGATGACAGTGTTCCCGATTCGATTTCACGTCAATGGCTCAAACATAAAGACGAACTCCCCAGTCTTACTCAACTCACTATTCCTCGTTATATCGGGTTCTCGGATAGGTGCATTCAACTCCATGGATTTTCTGTTGCTTCAGCCGCCGCGTACGCTGCTGTAATGTACTCTCGATATCAACTACCAAACAGTCGGTTTGAGACTCGAAATGTAGCAGCCAAAACTCGTGTTGCTCCACTAAAGCAAATAAGCATTCGCCGTTTAGAGTTGTGCGCAGCACTCTTGTTGGCCAGTCTTCTCGAAGCTGTGCAAAAATCGCTTAGGATCACATTCGCCAATGTCTTCGCGTGGAGCGATTCAAAAGTAGTTTTATCTTGGCTTTCATCACCATGTCGTCGATGGGATATATTTGTGGGGAACCGTACCTCTGAAATTTTGAACACCATTCCCAGAAGTCGATGGTTTCATGTTAGGATGAATTTCAACCCTGCAGATTGCGCGTCTTGTGGAATCCCGCCCTCCAAGCTTTTGGAACATCGTATCTGGTGGCACGGACCAGATTGGCTCCTGCAAAATGCAGTTGATTGGCCTATCGCACTTGATTTTAAAGAGGATCCAGAATGCTCAAAGGAAGAAAGGAAACAAATACCGCAGTCGTTATTAGTGACAACTCCTAATCATCCTTTCGAGACACTTTCAACTCGACTATCATCGTGGAACAAACTTTTAAGAACCGTCGCATTTCTTCATCGATTTATATCGAACAGTCGTAAGATTACCTCTACCTCTACCCGATATTTAAAAGCTCAGGAACTTATCAACGCCAAAACCACCCTCAGCAAATGGTTACAAGATCTTCACTTTGGAGATTCAATACAGCACATCAAAAAATTTGGTAAATTTCCTAATCATTGCAAAATAACAAGTCATACTCCATTTTTAGACACGCACCAAGTACTCAGAGAGGGCAGAAGAATCGAAAAAGCCAACGTCACATTCAACATAAAGCATCCCATCATAATTCCCAAAGAGCATCGCCTGACCAACCTAATCTTGATCGACGCACATCGACGATTTCTGCATCCAGGTGTATCAACTTTATTTGCACTCATACGCCAGGAGTACTGGGTAATTGGTTGCAGAAACCTACTAAGGAAGATCTCCCATGAATGCATGCAGTGTTTCAGGCAGAGTTGGAACATACACCGAGTTAAAAACCGATAGCTTAGCTTGAACACTAAGTTCGGCTTTCCTTATAACAGAAATTAAAATGAGTCCAGCCTGGCCAGTTCTACCGGATAACTTGGCATTGCTCTTTCCATCACTCGTGAATAAGACCCCGAGGTACTTAAACTTATCCACTTGCTTCAGTGGAACTTCACTAACATGCAGAGAACACTGAATTGGCGTTCTGGAACGCCCATTACTTTTGATTTGTTCACGTTTACCTTCATCATACCATTTTTTTTATTTTGGCTAATTGTTTTATTGCTGCTTTTTTCAATAATACTAAAAATTCGATTGGGCAAATTTTCAAGAAGTGTTTCTTAATATGGAATCTTCTAAAGAGTTTCATACATTCGTAGTTGATTCTCGGATCTCGGTAACGTTCGCGAAATGCCGGTTATGGGCATAAACTTGACGTGTAATGAATCCTCAAAGATTTTCTATCGAATTACCATCCAGGGAATGTACCGGCCACTCCATCAATCTGCTGTTTTGGGCTTGAAACCATTCGAAACTTTGGCGACTGACGTGAATCGTTGCATTATCATGCTGAAAAGCATGAGGAAATTGAAGATATCGCCTTAAATATGGTACAAAATTATTTTCCAGCAGCTGGATGTAGACTGCACTATCCATTTTTGTGGAGGTGAAGGCAAGTGAAACCTAACCGCGAGCGCAGAAAGCCCCCATACCGTACAACTTCCACCTTCGAAGTTTCTCTTTGTAAAAAAAATGTGGTTCCTACCACAAATCGAGCCAATATCCATTAAAGCCGTCTGGTCCGTGAAGATTAAATTTCTTTTCGTCACTAAAAAATAATGTCAAAAAAAAAATTGTATCAGATTAAGACATTGCAAATTGGAAAAAAAGAGTATATTAACACAATGTTACTTAGAGCTTTCCAATTACGATCCATGTTTTTATGAGCGAATTCCACTCTCTTCTCCTTGTGGGCTGCTGTTAGACATGGAGCAGACACCATTTTGCTTCGGATGATTATTCCGCTGCGTTTTATAGTACGAGAAACCATCGAAACCGAAACATTTTTATTTATCTCATTCAGAATTTCTGGTAAAGAACGTTCCGAGTTGGACGATACGTTTATTATTCGCTTTCGATCGCGACTTTTAAGCTTCTGTGGACGTCTAGGTAGGATTGTTGTGCCATAAAACTCCTGATCTTGTAAACAATTCCGAATGACACGGTCCGATCTTAATATTTTTTTCACGAATGCTCTAACTCCCAAACCAACCACGCGAAAAGACAGAAATTTTCTCTTTTCAACTGCTGTTAAATGCATTATTGTTTATTAATATCACAATTCGCCCCCCTGGCAGCTGACCTCCTCGTGGTGGGAGGCGGGCAACGTGACTGGGATGTGCGGATAGGGTAACTTAAATAGTTATTTCCATCCATACAATCCAGTCACGGCTAACAAAGCGCACACTCCATGATGACAAGAAGAAGACGACCGGCCTCGGATATTGCCAAGCCTGGTAAGCCAGGGCATCTTTTGGAGCCAGGCCTGAAGGATGTCAGGATGCGAGCGTCTGGTGGTCGGCTTGTCCCGCTCGGCAGCCGGCCGGGTTAAACCCGAAATGGCTACGAGCTTCCTGTCAATGGTCTCGCGAACCATTACGGGGGTCAAGGGGTGAGCGCGCTGTGCACCGATAGGGGCACAGATGGACTCTCTGAAATTCGACAACGGCATCGACTTAGGATAGGCACATGGAACGTCTCATCGCTCACAGGGAAGGATCTTGAGCTTGTTGGGGAGGCTGTTGAAAGTCGACTAGATATAGTTGGCGTCTCTTCAACAAAGCAGAGAGGTTCTAAAACTGTGGACCTTTCGGGTGGGTGGAGCTCTTCCTGTCAGGAGTCGCACCCTCAATGTCTGCTCGGGCGGGAGTGGGGATACTCACAAGTCCCAGGTTGACAGACAGAGTATTGGAGTGGATACCATTAGGAGGGAGAGTTGCGATCTTAAAGCTCAAGCTTGAAAGATCAACTCTGGCATTGGTGCAGGTGTATGCATAGAACCTTCAGTCAGAGTACGCAGCTTTCTTAGATGAAGTTGATGTTGCCCTTGAAAAGGTTGCAGATATGGATTCTTTTGTCCTGATGGGTGGCTTCAATGCTCATGTGGGTGTAGATGTTATGACATGGGGGAGTGTGATTGGGAGGAACGGTGATCCTGATCAAAATGCGAACGGAGAGAGGTTGTTGGATTTTTGTTGTGAAAATGGCTTATCCATCATGAACACTATCTTTCCGCACAAAGACATTCACAAATACACGTGGTACCGTCAGAGTCTTCAGCAGAAGTCACTGATCGATTTCTTTGTGGTACCATCGTGTCTGAAGAGAATGGTTTGTGATGTTCGCGTATTGAGATGGGCCGAACTGTCAACTGATCATCACTTAGTGCTGTGCAAATTGTATCTTAGCGAGAGAGTGCCTCCCCTACCAAAGCGTAAACCGAGGATGGTTACACGCATACGATGGGAGAGGTTACAGGACGATGAAATACGGGAGACATTTGCGCGGCAAATATCTCAGAGGTTTGAACAAATTCCAACTGTTCCATCAAATGTAGACGAAGAATGGCAACTGTTTTCAACAGCGGTTATTGCCTCTGCGGGAGATGTATGTGGAGTGAAGCGGCTTGGTGTGGCGGCTGGTGGTGAGAAAAGAACTGCTTGGTTTAAAACGCCCGGAGTTCAAGGAGCCATCAGAGAGAAGAAGAGAGCCTTTAAGGTGTGGATTCACTTGGGGAACTCCGATTCTCGAAATCGGTACACTGAGGCGCGAAGAACTTGCAAATTAGCTGTGAAAACAGCGAAAGAACAGTCTTGGAAGGAGTTTGGCGAGAAATTGGAACGTGACCACAGATCTGCAAATAAGATGTTCTGGCAGACCGTCCGCCGACTCAGAGGAAAAAAGTTGAATATAGTTGAAGGAGCCAAATCCAAAGACGGTAGATTTCTTTCCAATGAGAAGGACATCTTACGCAGATGGAGCGAGCACTTTTCAGAATTGCTCAATCCCGAACAGGGCACCGAAGATGACAGACCTATGGTCGAGAGTTGGGCGGAAAGTAGTCCTACGGTAGAGGAAGTAACTTTGGCGATCAAATCGCTAAAAGTTGGCAAATCTGCTGGTGTGGATGAAATTCGGCCAGAAATGCTCAAGGCTTTAGGTAAAGAGGGAGTGCAATGGCTCTCGCGTGTCATTAAGGTGGCCTGGGAATGCGGTGGAACACCTGGTGATTGGCAAATGGGGGTGATAGTTCCTCTTTTTAAAAAAGGGGACAAAAGAGATTGCGCCAACTATAGGGGTATATCTCTTTTAAGTCTCCCTGGAAAAGTCTTCGCTAAGGTGCTAGAAAAGCGTTCCAGAGCTGTGGTTGAGGACGGTTTTTTTGGTAAAAATCCCACACTGTAACTGAGTACGGGCTCAGTTTCGCCTTTTGAAGATTACCACCTCCCAGCGTAAAAACAATAAGAAACTGAATGAAACTGAAGAGAAATAGCAAGTTTTATAAGGTGCGGTTATATAGGTAGGTATACGTACTTATGCAAGCTAGACAAAACAGTTTTTTATTACTGAAAATCCGAAAAGAAAATA
The DNA here is from genome assembly GCA_945910035.1 of Brachypalpus laphriformis. NCBI lineage: Eukaryota > Metazoa > Arthropoda > Insecta > Diptera > Syrphidae > Brachypalpus > Brachypalpus laphriformis. Next base: position 255,929,070 of record OX246754.1, read on the forward strand.
TCGTGAATTTTTTTTTGCTCTAATTACTTGTTTATTGATGCTATAAAATAAAAAATAATAATAATGGACATGTATACGTTTAGAGTTTCCTGTAAAATGCCTTTTACAGGGTGCGGTTATATTTATGCAAAGCACTGTATGCAGGCGAATGTTGATTATGTTTCTCATTTTAGTCTACAGAGCATATTTGAAGCAAGTATGACCGCAAGTTCTTTCTGCTTTGAACATAAAAAAAGAAATATTAGGTACACAATTCCAACGTCTGTTTTGTGTTTACTTATCTCACGAGCCCTAAATCACTTTTTCAGGTACCTATGCGCACTGCTAATGTACGATCTAACAATAATTTTTTAATTACTTTCCTTGGTTTATATTAACCGAAAGTGTCTTTCATCAACTTCATTTTTGGAAATTTACACTACTCCCGCTACTAGCTTCTGCCTTTTCATGCTCTGGCCGCATGAAAAGGCAGTGCCTAGTATTTTAAGAAAACCATAGCAGTTGTCTTCTACTTCGAGACGAAGCTCTACTAATACTGTTTGTTGGAAGGAAAATTAATATTCCTCTTTGGAATTGTTTACACTTGCGGCTCCGAATGCATAGGGCAGATGGGAGGGTTTCTACCTCATCGAAAGAGCAAATATCAAAATCTGGCGTAATGGTTGAAATCATCCCACAGGGCAACACCACTAGTTACCCGAACTGGCGGCAGTCAGATTATTTAAAAATAAATGAGCTTAGTTCTTTGAAACATTGCCGGGGAGGGGAACGAATAAATATTTGACTGTGTGTGATGTATACAACTAGCAGTAAATTTTGTATAATTTTTGAAAGTGTGGTTTACGTATACATAAGCACTCCATTTGGAGACACTCACCCCTATCGTGGAATTCGTCGGATCTTAGTTTCCCTTCACCTATTCGATTGACGTGAACATAATAACGCTATCGTGGGATCCGTCGGATACTCTTCCTTATCGACCAGTATTGTTGATTAGGAAGTTCTGTTATGACAGCACGTTTGAAACACATAGGTATGTCCTTTGTGAAAATTCAATTAGGTATGAAGAAAAAAAATTAATGTTGTGTGAAAATGGATGGCGTTCTAAATTCTAATTTAATATTGGAGCTTTCATCTGCATTCTAAGCTTATTACTAATTAATCAGATATTATATCTTAAAGAGTATAGGCATTACAAAATAATAATAATAAATGAAAATGAAAATCCGTAGTGAAATAGCTGCAATAGATGTCAAATGAATGGGGAAATTCGATCTGTTCGTTTTCCAAGATACAGTGAATTTCATTCACGATATCGACATGTGAATGGTTCGCGTCTGCGTATTGGACGATGCAAATTTTTCATTATTAGTTTTTAGTTCCCCCCGACGCGGGTTCCACGATCGGGTTGACTGAGTATTTTTGATTTCATCGTACTTTTCTTTATAATGAAATTTATTACTTTGTGCATAAGTAGGTACATATGTACAATATTTAAATTTTTGCCAAAACTAATCCCGCGTCATGTCACCGTCTTTAGTGTTTGCGTTTAGTAATTATTTAGTTGTGTTTACCTGTGTAACACAACATATTCGCCTGACTTAAATGCGCGGAATAGAATGGAATTAATCATTTAACATACGTAATTACGTAATTAATTTCGACAAATTGGTGACTGAATGTGGTCACAGTTGAGGGTAATCAATTGACTTGAATCAGTTTCTAGTAGAAATCAATAAAAGTAAATATGGAGGAAGTGCGACCATTCAAGCGATTAAACTTCCGTCCGAATGACTTGCAAATCTGGTACATACAAATGATACATCGACCCCTCGCGGTGCTCCCTGGGGAACGCTAAATAATGCCGGCTACTAAACTATCAAAGAACATATTTCAATAATCTCCTGGCATTCGAAATTAATACGCAAATAGATTAAAGCATGGATGTTCTTGAGCTCCACGAGAGTGGCAAATTCTTTGTGAAGAATACTCGCACCAAGTAATGTTCAATGACTGGAGAAGTGGGTTTTCGAAACATTGATCTTAAATTGTTCTAATCTTATATATATTATCTTCAACATCGTCCTATATACAGGGTGTCCCAGTTAAGCAGTACAATTCTTTAAGAGAAGATACCTGAAGTTCCGCCGAACAAAAAATTGTATGACAGGGGAGGCTCTATTCTCATCACATTTCAAGTTATAGCCCATCAAAATGGGTGACCTCTTATTTAGAGGTGTAACCACTTTAAACGCTATAACTTCTAAACTATTATAGGTACAAAAATAGTTTTATACATTTTGAAAAGACAATTATAGCAGCGACAAAATAGCAGCGCACACAAGTTTCAAACACATTGGATACAGCTGTGAAGCTACAAAAAAGTTATGGCTCCTTAAACTCAAAATAATGAAAATTTGTTGTTCCATTTTTTCTCTTAAAGTGCATTTTTCTGGGGCATATAGGGTGGGTTTTAAGATTGAACCATCTCAATTTATCGGAAACGCTTAGAAATGTAAGAAAAATACTTAGAAATAAGTTGCAGAGAACACAAAACCTGTTTAAATAAGTTTAAAAAAAAAAGTAAGTTTGATTATTTTTCTTGGAATTAAGAATATTTAAAGATAGTGACCGTGCTCATAGAAATATAATGTAAACTTTGCACATCTCTCTAACAGCTGAGTTCACTGAAAAATATCAGAATGTAAAAGATTTCACGGAAATACGTACCTATTTTAAGCTCTCTCAAAATTGATTCAGCCTAACCAATTCTACAAGATAACTCGGCATTGCTCCTCCCATCACTCGTGAATAAGACCCCGAGGTACTTAAACTTATCCACCTGCTTCAGTGGAACTCCATTAATATGCAGAGTGCACTGAATGGGTTTTTTGGAAACGACCATTGCTTCTGACTTGTTCCCATTGATCTTCATTCCAGCATCATCACAAACGGCCACAAACCTTTCGAGTGCGCGCTGAAGTTCGGTTTGAGAGGACCCAATGATGACCAAATCATCCGCAAAGAGCAGATGACTAATCCTTAGGTCTCCCACTTTGAAACATTCCCCGCCATGGCTGCGCTGTAACATCCAATCCACATATATAATGAAGAGGAGAGGTGACATAACGCACCCCTGGCGGAGTCCAATGCCCACAGTGAAAAGTATTGATTTAACACCGTTTATCCAAACACAGCTTCTACAGATTGTATATAAAGATTGAATCGCCCTTAACAGGGAACCATCAATCCCATACTCCTTTAGAACACTCCAGAGTTTGCCTCGTGGAACCCTATCATATGCTTTTTTCTAATCCACAAAACAAGTATAGACAGGTTAAGCATACTCCCAGGCTTTCTCAAGAACCATTCTGAGAGTGAATAACTGGTCAATTGTGCTTCTATCGGGACGAAAACCGCACTGCTCCTTCCCCAAACTGTCCTCAACCACAGCTCTGGAACGCGTTTCTAACACCTTAGCGAAGACTTTTCCAGGGAGACTTAAAAGGGATATACCGCTGGCGCAATCTCTTTTGTCTCCTCTTTTAAAAAAGAGAAACTATCACCCCCATTTGCCAATCACCAGGTGTTTCACCGCATTCCCAGGCCACTTTAATGACACGCGAGAGCCATTACACTCCCTCTTTACAGCCTTGAGCATTTCTGGCCGAATTTCATCCACACCCGCAGATTTACCAACCTTTAGCGCTTTGATCGCCAAAGTTACTTCCTCTACCGTAGGACTACTTTCCGCCCTACTCTCGACAATAAGTCTGTCATCTTCGGTGCCCTGTTCGGGATTGAGCAATTCTGAAAAGTGCTCGCTCCATCTGCGTAAGATGTCCTCCTCATTGGAAAGAAGTGTACCATTTTCGGATTTGACTCCTTCAACGATATTAAACTTTTTTCCTCTGAGTCGGCGGATAGTCTGCCAGTACATCTTATTTGCAGATCTGTGGTCACGTTCCAATTTTTCACAAAACTCCTTCCAAGACTGTTCTTTCGCTGTTTTCACAGCTAATTTGCAAGTTCTTCGCGCCTCAGTGTACCGATTTCGAGAATCGGAGTTCCCCAAGTGAATCCACACCTTAAAGGCTCTCTTCTTCTCTCTGATGGCTTCTTGAACTCCGGGCATTTTAAACCAAGCAGTCTTTTTCTCACCACCAGCCGCCACACCAAGCCGCTTCACTCCACAAACATCTCCCGCAGAGGCAATAACCGCTGTTGAAAACAGTTGCCATTCTTCCTCTACATTTGATGGAACAGTTGGAATTCGTTCAAACCTTACAGATATTTGCGGCGCAAATGTTTGCCGTATCTCATCGTCCTGTAACCTCTCCCATCGTTTACGCTTTGGTAGGGGAGGCACTCTCTCGCTAAGATACAATTTGCACAGCACTAATTGATGATCAGTTGACAGTTCGACCCCTCTCAACATCGACTCCTCCCGAACATCAGAAACCATTCTCTTCAGACGCGATGGTACCACAAAGAAATCGATCAGTGACTTCTGCTGAAGACTCCGAAGGTACCATGTGTATTTGTGAATGTCTTTGTGTGGAAAGATAGTGTTCATGATGTATAAGCCATTTTCACATCAAAAATCCAAAAACTTCTCTCCGTTCGCGTTTTGATCAGGATCACCGTTCCTCCCAATCACACTCCCCCATGTCATAACATCTAGACCCACATGAGCATTGAAGCCACCCATCAGGACAAAAGAATCCATATCTGCAACTTTTTCAAGGGCAACATCAACTTCATCTAAAAAAGCTGCATACTCTGATTGAAGGTTCGGTGCATACACCTGCACCAATGCCAGAGTTGATCTTTCAAGCTTGAGCTTTAAGATCGCAACTCTCCCTCCTAATGGTATCCACTCCAATACTCTGTCTGTCAACCTGGGACTTGTGAGTATCCCCACTCCGGCTTGAGCAGACATTGAGGGTGCGACTCCTGACAGGAAGAGCTTCCACCCATCCAAAAGGTCCACAGTTTTAGAACCTCTCTGCTTTGTTGAAGAGACGCCAACTATATCTAGTCGACTTTTAAAAGCCTCACCAACAAGCTCAAGGTCCTTCCCTGTGAGCGATGAGACGTTCCATGTGCCTATCCTAAGTCGGTGTCGGAGTCGAAAATCAGAGAATCCCTCTCTTGCCCTATCGGTGCACAGCGCCCTCACCCCTTGACCCCCGTAATGGTTCGCGAGACCATTGACAGGAAGCTCGTAGCCATTTCGGGTTTAACCCGGCCGGCTGCCGAGCGGGACAAGCCGACCACCAGACGCTCGCATCCTGACATCCTTCAGGCCTGGCTCCAAAAGATGCCCTGGCTTACCAGGCTTGGCAATATCCGAGGCCGGTCGTCTTCTTTTTGTCATCATGGAGTGTGCGCTTTGCTAGCCATGACTGGATTGTATGGCTGGGAATAACTATTTGAGTTACCCCATCTGCACATCCCAGTCACGTACATATTTTATACAAGGCAATTTCGCTGCGTATTCTTTAGATGAAGGGGATTCAAGGAAATTCTAAGTCACCATTCTCTACGGCTTTACTCGAAAGTAATATGTCTTATACCTACTACTGCGGTGAGGCGAAGCAAGCAAAAACTATATTTTTATGTAAGAAGGAAGAGTGTATCTCATTCTGTTCCACAATTATTTAGCACAGATTATTATTAAATAAAGTGCAATATAAGTCTTCCTGTCATCCAGTTTTTCACTGATTCTGGGATGTATAATACCACAATTAGTGCCATTTAGGTCGGATTTTATACATAAAGCACAACCAGCAGCGTTCATCGAAGAATCTTACGAAAGCGTACATGACACCCTTCGTTATATGGAAAACCAATTGGTTTTAAAATAGACTGTATAAACCTTCTCGGGGATAGTTCATAGATAAGTAACGCGACGTGTCAAAAAGAGCAAGTGCTAAAAAAAAGACATCCGCGCACGTTTATTTATCCCGATTAAAAACTGTTAAAATTGCACTTTTTTTAAAAGTCGTTAATAAGTAAAATATGTTAGAATTTAAAAAAAAAAATGTTGGTATCTTGGTAACACATCAGACCAGACTTGGAGACCATGCGGCCAAGCTTGGTATCCCCCACAACACCTTTTGTAGGAGCTGCAAGGATATTAATGAGAAAGAATCTCTATGTCATTTCCTTTGCAGATGTCCGGCCCTAGCGAGGATCAGACAACAAACTCTTGGCAAACCTTTCTTCGAGGATCTGAGAGAGATAGCGGACAAGAGGATTGGAGAACTAATCCTCTTCCTGAACTCCACGGGCTGGGCTTAAACTTAACATTCCTTTTTAACTAGCCACTACAACAGGTAGACACGAGTGCGTGGTAACAAAACGGCGCACCTTAAGCGCCAATTGGGTTCTTTTTGGACCGCCACTTTACCTACCTACCTGGTAACACATAAATTTTAAGCCAAATCGACTCAGAAAAGCATTGAAACAGCCAATTTTCAAAACCCTGTCAAGAACTAAATACAGTTGTGTAATTTTTTTCATTAATTTTTTTTCCTAAACTAACAAATTTTTTTTATTATCCAATTGTGTGGGTGGGTGCGAAAAATGTTAATAGACACCATGAGCCCATGCTCATAACACTGCAAGATTCTTACTCCATAAAAAAAAAATTCTCCCTTTTTCTCGTTGACTACAACTAAGTGACCTTATCAAGTAGTTCAAGCTTCAAAAAAATATTCGCGCTAGGCAAATAACTTCCTAGTAAAACCTGAAGCTACTCCTTATTGCACTGAATCGAACGATTTCGTTATATCTAGCATAGCATAGTATTGTTACAATGACCATAAAGACGAATACGGAGTTTGCGAGCAAAGTATGTTATTTTGTCTTCCAAGACAGCTATTCCTAAGTCTCTATGGATATCACCACTCATACCATAGTACCTACTTTGCTTTGATAAGATTGTGCATTATTGCGTGGTTTAGTACGACCCTAAAGTTGTATACCCTATCTTCAAACAGGTTTGAGTACTTGCTAAACTTCGTTGGTAAACGAATAACAAAGGCCTCGTAGGAACAGTATCTCCCGATAGGCAGCCGAATAACTTGCAGATCTGTTAGTAAGTCCTACTCCACCTCCTTGTGGTGCCATCTGGGAATTTCTCTAGAAATTGCGAGCCTCCTGCGCCACAAAACAGGATAAGTGTTGGTCTCTGGCCCACCGAGTCGCAACCGTAAAAAAAATCATTGCTCCGAAGCGAAAACTAACGCCTCGTATACGGAGCGATAATTTGATGACGATCTTTGGCTATCGAACATGGACAACGATCGGATTCTGAAACATTAAAACCCTCCTGGACTCACTACAGGAAGGACCATATAACGTCAGATTCCTCCAAATAGAACACGAATTCGCACGCTATTAAATATACTGAGCCAGATAAGATGGTTCGTTGCTGGGAAATACATTTCCCCAACAAACAGCACTGTCATGCTCTACTCTGGTAAGCCAGCTGCAAGTGCACTGACGTCTGGAGTAGGACTGGTGCTAACTCCAGCAGCACGAGGAAGCCTCGTATTTCGGATACCACACAGTGACCGGATATTGACGGCTAGGTTCCACAGTAGAGTAAGAAAAGTTACCATCAGTTTAAGCATAACACCTGCCATAAGATCAGTTGGGTCTCTTCTGATAAGCAGCGAACATGCAAGCAGATCGACCACATTGCGATCAGTCGTCGTTTTAGAAACTGTGTCCTAGACGTCCGAAACAGACGTGGAGCTGACATCGGACTAAAACCAGATAACCATCTCATATTATCTCATATACGCCTTTTTACTGCATCCGTCAATAGCAACCGCTCAAACTTACTTAACATCACCAGGTTTAATGTCGACAGGCTCATGGTTCCCCAAGTGCGCCAACAGTTCAGGGACCACCTTGCCTTAGAAACAGAAGCAATCAGCAGCACAATGCAGGAGAGCATGGATGACCATTGGAATGCTGTGAGAAATGCTTTTGCGGCTGTTTTTTTTTTTTTTTTATAATTTTTGCGTGCCAAAGGGATCATTAATACGCTTATACTGGTTCTCAGGGCACGGGTTGCACGCACCTATGTAAAAGACAGACGGACGGATGAGACGATGGAGACGGATCGATGAGCGTACAGTAATCAAGGCTCGGACTGCAGCAGCCTCAGTACAGGCCTCCACTTCATTTGCTGTTTATCGACTTCGAGAAGGCTTTTGACAGCTTGAACCGAGATGCTATCTGGTTACCCTTGCGCAGGAGAGGCATCCCAGAAAAACTTATAGCTATTATCGAGGCTACATACAGGGGGGGGTAAGTGTCACGTCGTGCACAATGGCAAGGTGTCGGAGGGTTTTGAAGTCCAAAGTGGAGTACGTCAAATGTACATACTGTCGCCACTATTGCTCTTGGTTGTTTTTGGTTTTTATTGGAATTCGCTGGACTATGACATCTTACCTTAAACATCTACATTACGCTGACGATATTTGTCTACTTTCACATCGTATTATGGATCTCCATTTGAAGTCTAGAAGCTGAGGCAACCAAAGTGGGGCTAAAAATAAACGCAGCCAAAACAAAAGCCCTGAGCACTTCTAATACCCGCGCTCAACTTAACATTGTCGGAGGAAGTCGAGAAAGTTGATAACTTTATATATCTAGGAAGTGTGGTCTCGGCTAATCACGGTGGCACCGAACTGGATGTGTGCAGCAGAATCGGGAAGGCTAAAGCTGCGTTCGGAATGCTATCCAAAATATGGAGAGCAATGTTATCAGCTTAAGAACCAAGCTGCGACTGTTCTTCTCCATCGTAGAATCGGTGCTGCTTTGAGGGTGCAGTACTTGGAAGGTGGACACCATTAACACACGCAAGCTGCAAGTCTTCGTAAGCAAATGTTTAAAGACCATCTTAAGGATTTCTTGACCGAACCACATCTCCAACGACACAACTTTATATGAGAACGGGCATATATAAGCAATACCATGTGAAGAAGAAAGTGGCAATGGATTGGACACACCCTACGGCGCGAAGATAACTCCATTGCGAAATACGCCATGCAGTGGAATCCACTCACCTAGGCAGGCAGAATAGCGGGACGCCCTAGGCAAACGTGGCGCAGAACAGTTGGGGAGGAATCGAGCTCTTTAGCAATGAGTTGGAGGCAGCTCAAACGCATTGCAGAACTCCGATCAAGATGGCGCGCAGGCGTGGTTGACGCCATATCCCCCCGAGGGGTTAAAGGATCTAAGTTAAATTCCATTTAAGCTTCGCGTCTAGTGTTATTCCTAGATATTTCGCCACGTTTGCATACGGAATTTTTACCGAGTTAATATAAATAGGTAGGTTGTTTGTTTTTGTAAGTAGCGTTAACATGTGTTGTTTTGGTTTTATTAAGAACAATGTGCAAATCTGTGTCCACTCTTAAATTTTAGTCAAAGTTCGTTGGAGCTTTGCAATTGCTGACTCGATTGAGTTATCCGCTGGCAGTATAACCGTATCATCCGCGAACGTGGCTGCAACGGTGCCTTTTCTTGAGGAATGTTTCGAGTGTACTTACCTATATAGTAAGAACAAAACTGTATCGAGAATACTTCCGAGAACTTTTAAATTTTGAGTATTCTGTTCTGTGCTTATCGCAAAAGTCTATTTGCTAGGTAGGATGTTAAATCTTACGTAACTTTGCCTTAAATTGTAGACCTTCGTGGCATTATCGAAGGCTTAAGAGACGTCAAGAAAATCGCTAGAATATATCTCTTCCCCTCCCAGGGATTTCTGAATTCCATTGGTTATTCTATAAATAGGGGTCAATTTTCAAATGTTTGTTTCGTAAGCTTACTGGTGCGCAGGAATTAAACTAATACAAATATAAAATTTAAGGAAAGCCCTAAAAGCAAAACCAATATTTATTTGCTCTATTTCCCACTCTCCCAGCTACAGATTTTTTTTTAAATCGATCTTTAGAAAAATACCGTTAAGTTTGTTATTAGAATGAAGATGTACATATGTATATGGTATGTTCACTTTCAGAGATTCTGCCATGAATCGTGTCGCTTAGTACTAGGTATAAGAACACAGTTCCATTTATAGAAAGAGTTACAAACAAACACACAAGGCTTTTCTCTTCTTTATTAAAGTAATAGATTATGGATCCAATAGGAATCCTCAGATACCAGAGGCACCTAACCACACCTGACCTTTTTTTTTTAAAGTTGCGTGTAGAGGATACTCTTTCCATAATATGATGTAAATAAGTATTACTAATCGATGAAGAGTTATCATCACTTGACTGTTGGCAAGTGTTGTTCTTTGTATGTCAACCGAGCACCTAGTTAACGCAAACTGCCGCACTTACGATACCAACTACTACTTACTTACTTACTTACTTAGATGGCGCTACAGTCCGGGGTGGACCTGGGCCTCAACCAACAGACCTCTCCAGCCAGCACGATTACGAGCTAGCTGCCTCCAGTTGCGCACGCCAAGTTGGTTGAGGTCCCCCTCCACTTGTTTGCGCCACCTACCGCGAGGTCGTCCTCTACTGCGCCGTCCGTCCGGGGTGGATTCGAAGACTTTCTTAGCGGGAACGTTGGGCTCCATCCGCTCTAAATGACCCAGCCATCTTAGTCGCTGTATGTGAACTCTTTTGGCTAAGTCGATGTCCTTGTACAGGCCGTATAGTTCGGCATTGTACCTTCTCCTTCACTCACCGTCTATGCAGACGGGACCAAGGATCGCTCGAAGAACTTTTCTCTCGAAATAACCAAGGGCATCCTCATCCGGTTTTGTCAAAGCCCATGCCTCTGCGCCATACAGCAGGAATGGGATGATTAATGTCTTATAAAGAGTTACCTTAGTAGTTCGAGATAGGGCTTTGCTACTCAATTGCCGTTTTAGCCCATAGAAACAACGATTGGCAAGAGTAATTCTCCGTGTGATCTCTCCACTCATGTCATTTGCGGAGCTGACCATAGAGCCTAGGTAGACAAAATCCTTTACTACCTCAAAATTGTATCTGTCTATTGTGGCGTTCTGTCCAAGACGCCGATGTTGGGTGTCCTTTTTTGTAGACAGCATATATTTTGTTTTGCTTTCATTGACCGCTAGACCCATCTTTGCTGCCTCGTTCTCAATACTCGTAAATGCCCCATTGACGGCCCGCTAAGTTCTTCCGATTATGTCAATGTCATCGGCATAAGCGAGTAGTTGTACAGACTTGAAGAAGATTGTACCTCCGGGGTTGGTTTGTGAGTTTCGTACAATTCTCTCAAGTGCTATGTTAAAGAGATCGCATGATAGCGCGTCGCCTTGTCTAAGACCTTTCCTGACATCGAAAGGTTCGGTGATGCTCTTACCGACTTTGATGGAGCAGCGAGAGTTCTCCAACGTCAATCTGCACAAACGGATGAGCTTGGCAGGGATGCCAAGACTAGACATGGCTCTGTATAACTCGTCTCTATACACGCTATCATAGGCAACTTTGAAATCGATGAAAACGTGGTGCGTATCGATTTTATATTCATGGGTTTTTTCCAAGATCTGCCGTAGTATGAATATTTGGTCAATGGTGGACTTTCCAGGGCTGAAACCGCACTGATAAGGACCTATCAGGTTGTTGGCGATCGGTTTTAGGCGTCCACATAGTACGGCAGACAGGATCTTAAATGCGATATTTAGGAGACTTATACCTCTGTAGTTGGCGCAGTTCAGAGGGTCACCTTTCTTCACGATCGGGCAAACGATGCTGAGGTTCCATTCATCGGGCATACTTTCGTCCGACCAGATTTTACAGATGAGCTGGTGCATGCTCCTTACCAACTCATCTCCTCCTGCCTTGAAAAGTTCAGCGGTCAGGCCGTCGGCTCCAGCTTCTTTGTTGGATTTGAGTTTAGATATCACTATCCTTACTTCATTCTGATCGGGTTGACGGGAATTTTGACTGCCATCGTCACTGTTGAATGGCTCATTCTGCCTGACAGCGGAATATTGATCATCATCGCCGTTTAACAGTCTGCAGAAGTGTTCCTTCCATATTCTCAGCACCGACTGCGATTCTACTGCTATGTTGCCATTTTCGTCCCTGCAGGCTTCTGTTCTGGCTTTGAAACCCTGGCATGTTCTTTTTACCCTTTGGTAAAATTTTCGAACATTATTCCTGCAATAAAGTCTCTCAATCTCCTCGATCGAGCGCTTCTCATGCTCTTTTTTCTTCTTTCTGAGAAGTCGATGTTCCTCTTTTCTCCTGCGCACGTAGAGCTCGTAAGCAGCTCTAGTCCGTCTATGCAGCGCCGCTTTGTACGCCTCTTGTTTTGCTGCATGTGCTTGCCGGCATTCCTCATCAAACCAGGGGTTTCGTTGTGGTGGGCGAGAGAAACCCAGTACATCAGAGGCGGCATCTCTGATGGCTTTTTGGCAACGCTGCCACTGGTCTTCCGCATTTGCTGCTGGCGGCATAGGACTAAGATTGAGATTAGAGGAAACACGATCGGCAAAGGTTCTGGCGGTCTCTTGCGATTGTAGCTTTTCGACGTCAAATTTCCTCACAGCATTTCGTTGATTTCGCTCCGTTGTGGATATCCGCATCCGTACCTTGGCTACAACTAGGTAGTGATCCGAGTCCACGTTGGCTCCTCGGAAAGTCCGGAGAAGCCAAAATGGAAGAGTGCCTTGCGTCGATCGCAATGTGATCAATTTGGTTGACGATTTTTCGATCAAAGGAGAGCCATGTTCCTTTGTGAATATCGAGACGTGGGAACCGCGTACTAGCTACAACAAAGTTTCGTCCCGCCGCACAGTCGATTAGCCTGAGTCCGTTGCCGGATGCGTTGTCGTGCAGGCTGTGCTTTCCGACCACGCTACTAAAGACTTCTTCTCTTCCTAGCTTTGCGTTAAAGTTGCCTAGGATAATTTTAACGTCGTGGCTAGGGCATTGCTCATACGTCTTGCCTAAGAGCTGGTAGAAGTCATCCTTTGTCGCGTCGTCCTTCTCCTCGTGAGGGGCGTGAACGCATATTAGGCTAATGTTGGCAAATTTAGCCTTGATACGGATAGTCATGAGGCGCTCGTTCACATGCCGGAAACTCAAGACTTCTTGCCTAAGTCTGCCTCCAATGACAAATCCGCACCCGAATAGACGCTGTCCTTTTTGTCTGTAGCAATCGCCGTAGTAGATGTCGCAGTTTTTGCCCGGCCCATCCCATCACACTTCTTGGATGGCGGTAATGTCTGCTTTGAGACACTCTAGGGCCTCCGCAAGTTGTTCGGCTGCACGTGGTTTGTAGAGGGACCTTACATTCCATGTGCAGACACGAAGATCGTTGTCCTTTTTACGTTTGCATGGGTCGTCAAAAGTAAGATCTTCCGTATCCGAGGCTGTTGGTTGCTTCGTAACCGAAGGTTTTTCACGTGGTAGGGAAGTTAACCCGACCGCACAACCCCCAACCTGGAGGGCCTGATCCTTTTTTTTTGTACCCCTAGGACAAGAGGCCGGATACACCGAAGTCAATAACCCACTTCGGGGATATGAGCGCTGCCGTTGGCCCATTAAGGGTTCATCCGCCACCATCTCTTTTTCAATACCCTGACGTAGTATTGAAAATCCTTACAGACCTCAGCTCCAAATATGTTGAAGTAGCTCCGGTAAGGTATCCGCTGGTCTGTAGACGTCACCGTTGATTCCATCGAGAGAATTCATCCGCCGCACGTACTCCTTCTGAAGACCTCTTGCTAGACTTCCGAGACGCATATTTCAGCCGATCAGGTCAACAAGAGATGCCTCGTCCGGTTAGACATATGCGCGCTGAAGTTCACCCAGATGTGCTTATGCAGGTCTGAGTGTTCAGCTGCACATATATCGCCAGACTCAGCATACGCTCATCGTTAGTTCACTATCAGATAGCTATCCAGCGGGCACCGCGTGGAGGTGATGATGCGATTTTGCCCACCAACTACTAACCCACAATTAATTGTCTCTTGTTTATGTCCTGTATCCCCTTGTGGGTCCTAGGGCCTCTACTAGGCCTACGTGCCATCGTGTACGGTTTCTGGCAATGTGTCTGAGTTCTCCCCAACTTTTCCCTAACTGCCGTGCCTCCTCCTCGAGTGTTCTGCGCCATGTTCTCCTCGGACCGCCAGGTCTTCTGCCATCCTGAGTTAGAGGGTTCCATTGCATAGCATGGTTCGCTATGGAGCTGTCACCCTTTCGGAACGTGTGACCAATCCACTGCCACTTCCGCCGTTGGATAGTTGTGCCTATTGGTTCCTGACCCGTTCTCTCGTAAAGGTGTTCGTTAGAGATACGATTGGGCCAGAAAATCCTTAAGATATTGCGCAGACACCTATTAACAAACGTTTGCAGCTTCCTGGTGATAGTAGTGGTCACTCTCCACGTGCTGTAACCATATAGCAGCACGGATTCAACGTTGGAGCGGAACAGTCTTATTTTGGTGCTCAAACTGATTGCATTGCTTCGCCATATTTTGGACAACATCCCGAACGCGGACTTTGCTTTGGCGATCCTGTTGGCTATATCCAGTTCGGTTCCACCATCGGTCGAGACAATACTCCCAAGATACTGGAAATCCTCTACTCTCTCTACCGGTTGTCCAGCAATGCATATTTGAGCCGATGAGTTAGTTCCAAGGCTGATAATTGTAGTTTTTGCCGTATTAATTTTCAGCCCGACGACACCTGCCTCCCTCTCCACATTTGCTGTCATTTGGTGGAGGTCCATAATTCTGTGGGAGAGTAAGCATACGTCGTCTGCGTAGTCAAGATGTTTCTGTTGAGATGTAAGAGTCCATCGAATTCCTCCGTTTCCCGTCGACAAAGCTGCATGAAGCACATCGCTAATCACCAATAGGAGTAATATTGGTGAAAGGATACAGCCTTCTCTTACCCCACTTTGGATCTCAAATTCCTCAGACAACCTTCCCCTGTGCAGAACGTGACATTTGGAGCCTTCATATGTAGCTTTGATAATAGCAATTAGTTTATCGGGAATGCCTCTCCTGCGTAAGGCACGCCAAATAAACTCCCTGTTGACACTATCGAACGCCTTCTCAAATTCGATGAACAGCAGGTGCAGTGGCGATCGATATTCAACACACTGTTCGATGATAATCCGCAGGGTGTTTATGTGGTCGGCATAGGAGGATCCAGAGCGGAAACCTGCTTGTTCGGCATCGAGTGTGTCTTCGAGATGTTGTTTGATTCGCTCAAGGATGATTTTAGCTATTATCTTAGCTACAGCAGGCAGCACGCAGATATCCCTCCAGTTTCCGCACTCCATTAAATTTCCTTTCTTAGGAAGCTTGACGATCTTTCCCTCTTTCCACTCGCTAGGAAAGCTCTCAGCTTCCCAAGCTCTATCTATAAGTGGAAGCAGAAGCTCAGCCGATGTTGTTGGCGCTGCTCGTAAGAGCTCTGCCGGAATACCGTCAAGTCCTACCGCCTTGTTGGTTTTGAGTGCCTTGATCGCGGTAATGATCTCATCTTTACTGGGAGTCGTGGTGCGTATTCGGGAACTTCTCACCTCGGGCATCTCAGTCTGATTTGGGAGCATATCGCTAGCGAATACACGGTTCAAAACCGTAGCAAAATGCTCTTTTCATCTCTTGAGCTGGTCCTCATCCGAAATGAGCAGGGAGCCGTCTAGGCTTTTCACTGGGTGTTGGCTGGAGCTGCGACCACCTGTCGACTCTTTCGTGATTCTGTAGACGGTCCTGCTGTCGCACCTCCGTGCAGCTTCTTCTGCTTCTGTAGCCAGCGCGTTGATGTAGTTGCGCTTGTCACGTCGTACGCTACGCTGAACTTCTCTCATCTTCATGCCACATAGGGACTCTAGCTCGCTTCTCCCTGCTGCTGGGGTAGCTGCAACGCAAGCTTTCAGCTGTTTTCGTTCGTCAATCCGTCTCCAGGTATCCTCGGAAAGCCACGCCCTATTTCTTCGCTGCGATCGACCGACAATTCTTTCAGCACCAGATGTAAAAACATTTTTCATAGCACACCAATGGTCTTGGATGGTTGCGGGCATTGAGCTGCTGATTGCTTCCACACCTTGCGCAAAGTGCTCCCTTATTTGTTGGCGCACTGAGGGATCACTAAGTCTATCGGTGTTGAACCTGGGCATTCTTGTGTTGTCGTGGGATCTTCGAACTGCGGCAGTGCGTAGTTGGGGAGTAGCTATCATAAGATGGTGATCACGTACTATCCCCACATCTACCCCTCGCCTGTTTCGGACGTCCAGGAGACTACTTCTAAAGCGGCGGCTGATAGCAAAATGGTCAATTTGGTTGGAGGTTGCTTGGCTGTCATTGGAAACCCAGCTGACTTTGTGGCAGGTCTTGTGCTCAAACATGGTGCCACCTATCACAAGGCGGTTGGCATTGCAGAAATCCACAAACCTTTCTTCGTTGTCATTGCGGTTGCCTAGTCCATGCTTCCCGATTACATGTTTGAGCCCTTCGTTGTCGCTGTCTACCTTGGCATTCAAATCCCCCATCACTCTATGACAATGTCTCCATTTGGTGTTGTGTTGAAGACTGCGCTTAAGAGATTGTAGAAGCTCTCCTTTTCGTCCTCAGACGAACTATTCGTTGTGGCGTAACACTGTATGATGGTGACGCGTCGTACTCTAGTCCGGAATCTGGCCATCAAAATCCTATCACCATGAGGCTGCCAGGAAATTATGCGCTTGCGTGCTGTTGTTATTAGCAGTAGTCCGACTCCATATTCCCGCGGACTTCCGGATGGTCTTCCAGAATAGAGTAGTACAGTGTTACGCGTTGGAGACTGGTACTCGCCCGCTTCTAACCATCTTACTTCACTTACCCCCAAAATGTCCAGTTTATATCGCATGAATTTGTTTTCCAATTGGAGGAATCTGGCATTGTAAGGACATTCTCTTCACGAGTCGAGGAGCGTCTTTACATTCCAGAAACCTATCTTTGTCCGGGTACAATAGCCAAAAGTCGTCAACATGTGATCATTCCTTATCCGAGGCATAGTGTCGGTTTCTGTAGCGAGCTGTTTTCAGTAACGCAGTGTGTAGGCCCACGTTACCCAATCTAGAAGGCCCTAGACAACCCGCACTTGCAATTTTAGTCTTCACGTATAAGGGTTTATACGTATAGTTGCCCGGGGACCACCACTAGGAGGTAAAGTAAGTACTTCATCACGAACTTGATTGTTGGATTGTTGCTACTGGCCCAAGCCAAGTTTTGGGCAGTCAATAGTTTCCCGATCAATCGCTATGCAGGTTCCCAATGTCTCTTGAGGCGGTCGAACTACTTACTCTACATAATTGATTTCATTCCCTTGTTTTGCCCTAAACTGAGTAAATTGTAAGTTAGGAATCCAAAACATCTGTGTTTAGAGTTTGCGACCAAAAATAAATTGTATCATTCGTCTGCATCTAAAAATATCCTTGGCACTTAACTTCCCCGTCATTTACTCGCCCTTAACCTTCTAAGAGGCAAAACAGATTTTTTCATTCCATTTGACGACATTTTCCATTAAAACTTCTCCCTCTATCAGCTGTCTGTTCCTCGAAGACTTCATGAACCACCAATAGAACCCACATTACACGCATATGTACATATGTTTATCAAGCATAATCGAATCACCATCATCTTGTTCTCAGCATGACGTTGGATTTGTTCTGGCTGACATGTCCTGGCTTGTCGTCCTTGCCTCAATCTTTAACCCTACATCATATATCAATATTGATCACCCCTGCGTATCGTGCAATGGATGATGCAGAAATCACTATAAGAAATTCCCGAGGAAACATCAATTAACCGACAGCAGAACGAAGCAAACAAATCACAATGACATACCATCACGTATCCAATGTGAACTCATAATTTTTTTTTCCCTGTTTGCCCTCTCCTTTCTAGCCAGCAGGACAATGAACCTCGTACGCACTACATCTCTTATGATATTTCCAATTGTAAACAGATACCTACTCGCTCTCGCCCGCACAATCCTTTCCCTGCCGACGGGGCTCCTAATACCGTTTTCCGATTATCGAAAACGGAGGAGGGCACAAAAAAAAAACATATCTAAAAGAGCAAGGCACGTATGTAGAGTTCCTTACACACACTCATTGTGTACATTAAGTAAACAAAAGGCGCACACGGGATTCACAGATACGCTCAGTAGTGCGTTGAAAGATGCCTCTGAGGGTAAATGCACCCATCGCCATTCAACAGTCAGCAGGAGCAGCAGCATCAGGCAGCAATAGTTAGCAGCATCAACATCAGCAACATCATCATCGGGTAAGGGTGTTCACAGTATGGTATCACGTATAAAACTTGGAACGCATTGTTTACTTCACGGTTCATAGTTCCAGAAATAGAATTGAATCCGAATCGCCTCACCTTTTTTCCACATCGCTTCGCTTTAGTTGCGTATATGCCCCATAGTGATGCGTCGTATCTGCACTGCTTTATGCGATTAATCGGCGGCTGGAGTACGGAAAGATGCTGCTGTTGCATTTGATCGCAGAAGCACATCGGGACAAATTGTGTTTACAATCTGCCTAATGAATCCGTAATGCCGGGAGAATTTGTGGGCTCTTTGATTATTTTCCTTTTCCTCTGAAATAAGGGTAACAACATCCTCGAATTGAAATTTACTGCGAGACAAGCGATTGAATGAAAGGTTTAGCGGAAATCCATCTGAACCGTCCTGGTATTCTAATAATGGCCTTTCGATTGGATTTGTTATGTCTGTTTACAAATTGCTGTCATGGATATGTGCTGAAATAAGAACCAAATGAAGTATGGGTATGAGTTGAAAATTTGTTCCAAATTGGACAGACTTAAATTTTCGCTGCGTGCATTGCAATGGATTCTGCGACGTTGATGAGCAAGTTAGACGAATAAAACATTGCAGATAATTCCCTTGGGTGCACATGAAATTTGCATAAAAATTCAAATGCATTTAAACGTCTTATTTGCTTCCTAATTGGACATTCGTGTCCTTAAGACTTGGCCACTTTATTCTTCTTCTTCTTCCTTTTATCAGCGAGGTTATGATCCGAAAACAAGGGATCACAACCCTCCCACTTCACCGCATTTCTACTGATCCGCCTGTGGGGTTCGCCTATTTGACCTCCGAAAATATTATATATTTCTGATCATTCGGTTACTGAGGCCAATGAAATGCCGATGTTGTCGCATTTGTCTGATCCACTCGTTTATAGGCCTTCCTTTCCTACATCGCGATGTCTTTAGAACGCGCATAGATATTGCCTTTTTAACAGGGTTCAAATAATCTCTTCTTTGAACATGGCAATACCAACTGAGCCGGTCGCGCTCTATTTTTTGTACGATGGTTTCCTTGATGTGAAAGCTTCCACGGATCTTCGAACTTCTTATTCTGGCAACTTGGCCACTTTATTCTGAATCAATAACTCAGATGTGCTCTATCGATACCCAAATTTCGAAGTTATTTGCTGGTACATTTTCGAGCTAATGGCACGTCACCCTAAAATTCTATACTAACACTGGGCGGCTTTTACATGATTGAAAATTTTAAAATGAAACCAAGAAAATGAAAAAGCAAAAAAATCTCCTATAGGGGCATCAATACAACATGAAGCAACGGCCGCTTGCATCGATCAGCGTGGTATCATGTCGAGGAATTAAATCAACACAAACACTGCAAAACTTAGAAATTGTAATAATACTACAAAGTACAGAAAGTAGGGTTATCAAGTTCTTGTTTCAAAAATCTCAATTATTCATTCATTTATTCACAGAATACGTAAATCCCTAAACTTTCATTGACTCATATTTCTGAATTACTTATGTAACTTGATATCGATGAAGGAAATAAAGGTACATCCAAGCAACTTAATTGGTCTACGTATGTTATATGATGCCGCACTACACGATATACATATGTATGTACATACAAAATCTGCAGTTTTTTTTTTCTCCTACACTTGACTTTTGACGCATTCAAGCTCCAAAACATTGAAGTACCACACCTAGCAAATTACCTTTTGAAACTCAATAACACCGGCACTTTGTTCTCGGACTACACAAAAAGAAAATTTAAACAAACTTCACTCTAACATCAATAACTAACATGTTATTGCTCCTTTTTTCCCAATTACCTCGACATATTTAGAGCGGGGTATAAACTACGAATGTTTACAACCTCACTTCATCCTCGATCGTGTCGATCACCTGAAAATTAAATTCAAATCGTATGCATCTCTGTTTGGCTGCGTTACAACCAAAAACTAATGATAAACACATCTTCAATTTCCATGTGGTTCCCTAATTCCCGACTAAAATTAGATCAAATCCCACTCGATCGAGTGGATCATTATGCCGATCAAGTTGTCGGACAGATGTTGGACACATCGATGGGTTGTGTCACAATTGAAATAATTCCAAAATATTGTCATGTTCTCGGTGGGCTACAGCCGCAAGTGGGATAATTCCAAGTCATTACAAGAAATCAAAATGTTTTGTGACGATGCAGCGATTTTCCCCGAACTGTTCCATTAACATCAAAATGTGGTGTGAAGAGGGGGATTAAGGAACAACTCAAAGTGAAATTTATTGACTATCTATCTGACAAGGGTGGGGTGTAAGATGCAAAGATCTGCGGTAGGCACACAGTTGAAAATCTCTGTTGGATTTGAATTTGTTCGTGTTCTTAAGTATTCCCATTTTGGGAGCATCGACATGAAAAGTCGATTGCATTATGCATTGGTCGGATATAGAGTGATGAATTGCCGATTGGCAGTTTTGGTTAATGCGGTCTGGTTTCGGTTTAATTGATGTGATTTGTAATCCATGTAGTTGTCGATGGTAGAGAGGAAGTACCATGTACTTCAAACTTTGTATGGACTGCCTTTTACTAGGAATTGGCAGGTGTCGGTTGGGAAAATATACAAATGTTGCACAAAGAAAGCAGCAATTCATCTGAAAGACGTCTGTTTATTACTTGTAAGCGGACTTGAAAGAGAGACGATTAATTATTTAATTGGGGCATTCATGTTGTTCATCCACCTTGCTTGCTTTTTCAAAAAGTAGATATTTTGTTTGCTGGAGTTTGTACATTCTTAGCATTTTATATGGGACCGGCCTTTGAAGCAGGTTTTTAATTCATTCCAAATAGTGAAGAACCTTCGGAACATATGTTACCGGATGGTGTAAAGTACGATTTTATTTTCTGTTTGACCTCGTGTAATGGATTTCCATGTTAAATTAAAAACGATTTCAGGTTTGGCTCTTAAAACGCACGACTTATTTTGTGAGAATATCATTTAAGAAATTTCAGGGTATGTGAATATGCTATTGATGTCACAAGTAGTATCAAAAAAAATGATATATACTGTACATGCATCTTTAATGCCACAATGTTAGCATTAAGTCTTGGTGAAACAGTCTATTATTCGATGGCCACAAGGCCAATATGGGCTTGAGAGTTTTAAGAAATTGAGGACAAAAATAATAGTGAGTACCAAAAATCCGTCATGCTGAAGAAGTCTTTAAGATGCCATCTGTACGTGTAAAACGATAAAAACGAAGCATATAGCAGAAAAAATTTGCATTGCACATTGTTTCGTCTATAATTACGAACACAGAGATTATATAATGAGCCATTGAACATTTTGTATGCTAGGAAAATCTCTGCAAGCAATAGATGTTTGCATTAAAGAATCTAATACACAGACCTAGTACTGCTTAAAACACCTCACAATTACGGTGGTAGAGGTTTTCCAGTAGTAATAAGGAAATTAAGTGGCTGCTAAGATAAGGGATTCATACTAGAAAACGAGAGCAGAACCTGAGGGAGAATGCGTAGATTTCCCCTCCACTTCCAACAAAGTGTTGTGAACTTGAAAAAAGAGATCAAAAACATTGACTCAGATGGCATCCAAAATGTTTCTTAAAGCAGTAACCAAACGTCTTAACGCTGAATATGGAACAAAGCAGAAGAACGTAACAGGCGGCATTTCACAAGGGACTAGCTCCTCTAATGTAGACAATGTCCTTTCATTGGAGAACTTAAAATTAGTTGGCTTTGCTGATGACATAAATCTTTTAGTGATAAATGCCACTTGGCTGTAAGGATAAACTGCCGGAACAAGAAACAGAAGTTATACTCATCAGAAATTATGCAAATAGTAAAAATCCGTAATCAAGCTCCTGTTTCCAAAATGGAGATAGAGTACCTCGGCATTATCATAGATGCAGATTGGTTATCAACATCCATTAACCCGGATCATGCTAAATATTGTTAAGCTTCAGAAGAAAATTTCTCTTGACAAGCGTTGCAGGTTCGAACGCATCCAAGAGGAACACATGGATGCTTAATGAATCAATGCTTTTAGAGGAAGCAGCGCCAGCTACAATATTTTGTTATAGGTTCCATGATGGCAAGAGTTATGCTACCAAAGAAAGCCTAAGAGAAGTATATTGTCAGAAAAAAAGCAATTGGGTGGCAATGGTATAGTGGTAACGTCGTCAATTGCCACGCTAATGGTTCATGGTTCAAATCCTGATGTCAGCAAGTGTTTAGAACTCACTTAATCATACAATATTCTACTTGTTAATATAAATACTACTTGACTTGCTAGTCGAATTATTTTATATCATCTAGTCGTTTTCAAACTACACATTCTTAATTTTTGATTTTATATCGTACTCTTCGCTGAGAGACTTCAAGTTCGTAACATCTTCATTTACAAATATATTCCTTGATTGAATTTGTGGGTTTTATTTCTAATTTCCATCACATCAAGAAAGTGTTCGTCGGTTTTAGTGCAAAACAGCAAGTATTTATTTATTTCTCATGAAACATGTATATTAAGTCAGTCTGATCAATTGCGATAGCTTGTGTGACACTACTGCGAGGGCATAGCACTGGCAGTACCTTGGTCATATGGCTGGAAAAATTGTTCGCTCTGTTGACGATGATTTGTCTATGACATCGGTTATCGGGAACAAAAATACCGTTAATCAGAAGCAAAGACAAAAAATAACAAAAATCTCCCCAGTTATCTGCAGTTTCTCTGAAGCATAAACAACTGGACTCAAAAACTTACTTACTTAGGTGGCGCTACAGTTCGGGGTGAACCTGGGCCTCAACCAACAAGCCTCTCCATTTAGCTCGTTCTTTAGCTAATTGCCTCCAGTTGGGCACTCCAAGTTGGTCGAGGTCCCCTTGAACTTGTGCGCACCACCTACGGCGATGATTCCCTCTGCTGCATCGTCCGTCGGGGATAGATTCGAAGACTCTGTGGGCTGGAGCGTTGGTGTCCATTCGCTCTACATGTCCTAGCCATCTCAGACGTCCAATACGCAGTTTTTTGACTAGGTCGATGTCGCTGTACAGCTCGTATAGTTCGTGATTGAATCTTCTCCAAAACCCGTCAACGCAAACGGGACGGAAAATCTTACGAAGATTTTTTCTCTCGAAGCAACCAAGGATATCTTCATCCTCTTTTAATAAAGTCCATGTTTCAGTGCCGTAAAGCAGGACTGGGATGATCAAGGTCTTATATAGAGTCTCCTTAGTTGTTCGAGATAGGGCTGTACTGTTGAATTGCCTTATAAGCCCAAAAAAACAGCGATTGGCAAGAGTTATTCTTCGATTGATTTCTGCGCTGATGTTGTTTTTCGAGTTTATAGCAGAGCCAAGGTAGACAAAGTCCTTTACTACCTCGAAGTTATAGCTGCCCACGGTGAGGTTTTGTCCAATTCGTCGGTGTTGGCTTTCCCTTCTTGTTGACAGCATATACTTGATTTTGCCCTTATTTATCGCTAAACCCATTTTGGCCGCTTCCGCCTCAATGCTTGCAAACACACCGGTGACAGCCCGCTGAGTTCTTCCGATAATGTCTATATCGTCGGCGTATACAAGCAGTTGTACAGACTTGTAATAGATTGTGCCTCCGGTGTTGGCTTGTGAGTTCCGCACAATCCGTTTAAGTACAATATAAAAGAAGTCACATGACAGCGCGTTACCTTGTCTAAAGCCTTTTTTGACATCAAAGGTCTCGCTGAGGTCATTACCGACCTTGATGGAGCAGCGAGCGATCTCCATCGTCAGCCCGCACAGACGGACAAGTTTCGCAGGGATGTAAAAACTATACATGGCTTTATAAAGCTCTTCTCTATAGATGCTGTCATAGGGGGCCTTGAAATCAATAAAGAGGTGGTGAGTATCGATTTGGAATTCTTGGGTTTTCTCCAGGATCGGCCGAAGTGTGAAGATTTGATCAATGGTTGACTTTCCTGGCCTGAAACCGCACTGATAGGGTCCAATCAGGCTGTTGATAAAAAGTTTTAGGCGTTCATACAATATCGCAGAAAAGATCTTGTATGCGATGTTGAGGAGACTAATGCCTCTATAGTGGGCGCAGTTGAAGGGGTCCCCTTTCGTGTGGATCGGGCAAACGATGCTGAGATTCCATTCATCAGACCTACACTCGACTGACCAAATCTTAGAGTTGAGTAGATGCATACACTCTACCAATTTATCCCCAGCTGCCTCGAAGAGTTCGGCCGGTAAGCCGTCAGGTACAGCAGCCTGTTGGATTTCAGTTTGGATATTGCTATCCTCACTTCGTTTTGGTCAGGTGGACGGAAATATTGACTATCATCGTCTATGTTGAATGGTTCATTCTGCCTGACAGTGGAATATTGATCTTCGTCGCTGCTATACAGCCTGCAGAAGTAGTTTTTCTATATTCTCAGCGCCGACTGCGATTCTACTACGGGGTTTCCATTTTCATCTGTACAGGTTTCTGTATGGGTATTGCTTCTCTCACACGTTCTTTTTACCTTTTGGTAAAACTTCCGTACATTGTTCCTGGAGTATAAACTCTCGATATTCTCAAACGAGCGCTTCTCATGCTCTTTCTTCTTCTTTTGGAGAATCCGATGTTCTTCCCGTCTCTTTTGCTCATAGAGCTCACGAGCAGCTCTCGTCTTCCTTTGCAGCGCCGATTTGTATGCCTCTTGTTTTGCTGCATGCACTCGCCGGCATTCTTCGTCAAACCAGGGGTTTTCGCGGTGGTGGGCGAGCGAGACCCAGCATATCAGTCGCGGCGTTTCTGATAGTATGTTGGCAGCGTGATCTACATATATATTCTTTCCAACGCGCGCACTGTGTGTAAACATGTTAAGGGTATTCATAACCCCTTGAGTGCGCGCAAATTATAATAAATAAGAACAGCAAGCAATAGAGTTTAAGTATACTCGTAATACCACTAGCTGCGTGTGTTCGATGTTACTAGGTTTTTTTAATTTTTGGGCTTTAGGAGTGGGTGATGAGTTGCTACCCAACAGTATTTTTTGGGGGGTTTCGAAGCAATTCTGGAGCTTTTAGGGCTGGGACTTTGGTACTTTGAACGGTATAGAAGCCTGTGTTGTCGCAGACTTTTTGTAAACATTTTTGAAATATTTTTAACGGTTCTAACTATCGTTAGCAATAAAACCAAATAGCTTTTTTTTTTGTTCTACTTACTTAATTTTTATGGTCACTATTATGTCGCTTTAATAAAACGTGATGATGCATGGCCTATGTTATTCTTATTCTATATACTCACTCAAATATGTCGAACTTTGTGCCTGAAAAAGTGTTTTTGCGGGGAGTTCTTCTTCATTACTTTAATATGAAGAAAACGAAAGTCATCGTAGTTTGGTGGAAGTTTATAGTGAACATGCGCTAGCTGAGCGAACGTGCCAAAAGTGGTTTGCACGATTTAAAAGTGGTGATTTTGGCTTGGAAGACGATGAACGTCCTGGGCAGTCAAAAAAGTTTGAAGATGAAGAACTGGAAGCATTACTCTATGAAGATTGTTGCCAAACACAAGAAGAGCTCGCAGAATCTTTGGGTGTCACTCAAGCAGCCATTTCAAAACGTTTAAAAGCCGCTGGATATATTCAAATTTTCAAAAAATTTCAAATTTAAAAAAAAAAACCGCACGAATTAAGTTATATACCCAATACATATGTACATATATAATTATTTGGTAAATCAATTAAGACATAATGAATGCTTTGTATTAAAGTATTTCTTTCCTTCAATAGGTCTACATCTACCTGTGTGTGCCATAGATGAGTTTATGTTATCTCCCATATGCCAAATCCGTTGACGAAAACTAACCTAAATAAAAGCGAACAAGCTACCATTCTGTTTTAGTAGGTATGAAGACTGTGGGAGTCACTCAAGAAAGATCCGATTATTAGCCTTCACCCTGGTAAGGAAGGACAACTGGCTCTTCATCGTGGGCTGTGATGCAAATGCGCATCACTCGCAATGGGGTAGCAGTGATACCAATACAAGAGGTGAGTGTCTTTTCGATTTCATTCTTTCGACCAAGCTCACCATATGTAATAAGGGATCTACGCCAACTTTTGTAGTTAGGAACAGACAAGAAGTGATTGACATAAAACTAGCTTCTTGTTCTGATCACCTAACGGTAGAAAAATGGAGGGTTTTGGAGGAGGCATCTCTTTCTGGTCACAGATGGATACGCTTCCATATTAATTTTCAAACTAGGGCTAGCAACAACTACAGAAACCCTAAGAGTACAGACTGGGGTATGTACACAGAGCTAGTAAGGAAACATCTTAAGGATAGGCCTATTCGCAGCGGCGACCCTCAAGATATAGATAAGGCGGTAGACAACTTAGGCAAAGTAATGAACATGGCATTTGAAAGGGCCTGTCCACTAAGAAAGAAGTCCAAGAGGTCCCAACCTCCTTGGTGGAGCAAGGAAATCAACTCCAAGAAAAAACAGGTTAGGCATTTCTACAACAGGGCCAAAGAAATAGGGGACGGTACTACATGGGATGAATATATGGACCGCAAGCGGGAGTTTAAATACTTCATTAGGCAATCAAAAAGAAAGTCGTGGAAGGAATTTTGTGAGTCCATTGCGGATACCAGTGAAGCTTCCAGACTTCCCAAGATGCTAGCTAAAGACACTTCTGTCCCAAGCTTTATCAAAAAATCTGACGGCTCGTGGGCAGAAAGTAGCGAAGCAGTTTTAGAAACGTTAATTGAAGCTCACTTCCCAGGAAGTAGATCGCCAATGGATTCTACTACTCATGGCTACTCGTATATTGGTAGGTCAATAGGGGACGACGTAGAAAATCTCATTACATGGAAGAATCTGCGATGGGCTATTATGTCATTCGCACCATTCAAGGCACCAGGCCCTGATGGAATTTTGCCAGCTATGCTGCAAAAAGCTCCAGCCAAGGTCAGAAACAGGCTTAGGGAAATTTTTAAACATTGTTTAAGGTCATGCTACGTACCAGTGGCATGGAGGGAAGTGCGGGTTATATTCATACCTAAGGCAGGTAAACCAAGCCACACTTCAGCGAAAGACTACAGACCCATAAGTCTCTCGTCATTCCTGCTCAAGACACTTGAAAGGCTTCTTGATATTCACATCAGAAGCAAGTGTTGCAACGGCATTCTATGCAAAGCTCAACATGCATATTTGAAGGGGAAATCGGTGGAAACAGCTCTACACGACGTAGTAGGGAAGATAGAAGCTAGCCTTCACTATAAGGAATTTGCACTAGCAGCCTTCCTAGACATAGAAGGTGCTTTCAATAATGTAGAAGGTAGGGCCATCAAACAGGCCCTGGAATCTATGAATGTCGAGTATAGCATTACCAATTGGCTCTGCAATATGCTCGGCACTAGAAACATTAACTCCACTATCGGAAACAGTTCAATAAGAAAATCCGTTACCAGGGGGACTCCCAAGGAGGCGTTATCTCACCTCTACTCTGGGTTCTAGTCATCGATGGAATACTTAAAGAACTAAGCAATACAGGTATAAGCGTCACTGCTTACGCGGATGACGTGGTGATTTTAGTTCAGGGTAAGTTCCTCGATACATTAAGTGAAATGATGGAATCAACTCTTAACAGTCTCGAAAAATGGGCTAGAGGGTGTAGACTACACGTCAACCCAGATAAAACTGAATTGGTACTCTTCAGTAGAAAATACAAGATACCACCCTTCAAACTGCCTAAGCTAGCAGGGGTGGAGCTTTCCCTTTCGGATCGCGCCAGATATTTTGGTATAATGCTGGATAGGAAGCTAAATTGAAAACTTAAAATACAGGAACGAGTCCGCAAAGCATATAATGCTCTCTTCATCTGTAAGCGGACCGCGGGGAAAAAATGTTGCCTGAAGCCCGCTATGATGCACTGGCTATACATCATGGTAGTCAGACCCATCCTTACGTATGGGGCTCTTGTGTGGTGGAAGGCAACGAATACGAAAAACACACGGTATATGTTGGCCATGGTACAAAATCAGCCTGCATTGCCATCGCAGGTGCTCTACGCATAACACCTACGGCTGCACTCGAGATATTCCTGTATCTCTTACCATTAGACCTACAAATGAAATTTCAAGCGGGCAACAGTGCGCTTCGGCTCACTAACGTTGGTCTCTTCAGGACCAATAACATAGGACACAGCTCCAGTCTCAAGGAATCCTTTCCCGGAATCCCTGACGAATCGGACGATATACTTGACACCTTAGACTTCGACACACCATACGAAGTACTGTATCCTATTAGAGAGGACTGGCGAAGGAAGACAGTTTCTGTCCACAACGAGATTGCAATATACACAGATGGTTCTAAGACCAGTAAGGGGACCGGGGTCAGGTATTTACTCGAGAGATAGGAACCTACAGGTGGCCCTGAGACTTCCGGACACATGCAGTGTGTTCCAAGCAGAGGTTCTAGCTGTACTTAAGGCTGCGGAATTACTTGAGATGGGATCAATATCCGATAAGAATATCGCCATCTACATTGACAGTCAGGCTGCGCTAAAGGCGCTAGAGTCTTACGTCACCAAATCTGAGTTAATCAGGAATTGCCGCACAATGCGTAGGGTATTATGTACGCAGAACCGAGTCAGATTATGTTGGGTACGTGGACACTGCGATATCGAAGGCAACGAGCAAGCCGACGCGCTGGCTAAAACAGGAGCGGGGCTCCCACGTAGCGATATAATTGGTAGTATTAAACCACCAGGGTGCGTGGCTAAGGGAATTATCCGGGATAAAATCATTGACACGGCTAATCTAAGATGGTCAAACTTAGATGGTCACAGGGTGTCTAAGGCCTTGTGGCCTATGTTAGATCGCAGAAAATCTGGGGAGATAATTAAGTTAGATAGATCGAGGCTAAGAACAGCGATAGGAATACTCTCTGGCCACTGTCTCCCAAAGAGGCATGCCATGAGACTAGGATTATCCGATACGGATGTTTGTAGGTACTGCGATGACCTACATGTCTCAGAGGATATAACTCATATACTCTGTGAATGTTAAGGAATTGCCAGGATAAGGCTAAAGTACCTGGGTAGATACTTCTTCGATAACTTGGAGGAGGTGAGGTCCTTGAACCATAACAAGGATCTCTTCAGATTTTGTAGGGAGATTAATTGCTTGGAGGATTGGGTTTAGGTTTTTTGCCGTGAATGTTTCCTAGGGATCGCGATGGGCCCACTTTGATGCCTAGTGTTTTATGACAACCTCATAACCCTACCTAACCTAACCTAACCTAGCCTTCACCCTCAACCTTCTAAAAGGGTTGTCGTTTAACCTGTTCATATCAGCATTTGAAACAAAGAAAAGATACTAGAATATGACTGCAAATGATAACAAGAATCAGAAGGCTCAAAACACAGAGAAGATCAAATAACCCATTAGTCCCGTTTCATATAGCACTGATGACTAGTACGAGTAGCTGCCGTTTTCCCACCTCATTTCATCAGTTTGATCATAAACGTTTCACTGTTCATACGGTAGCACTTTACTTCAGCTAAAAATAACTCTCACTTTGCATATGCTCCGCTACGCACTTATCATCGTGATCACATAAAAGAAAATCAAAAAGTTAATAAAACCTCTTTAGAGCCAAATCATAAACAGTCAATCAATTTTCTCCTCCAACACCCGTTCCAGACACAATGGCACTGTTTGTCATACACTCCGGCGGCATCGGCATCGGCGACCGTGCTTGGATTCAGTCAATTAGCCATACCATGCCTATAAAAGCCGGTACAATAGTGCATTTTATTTTTGTTCTGTTCTTCGTCTGTTGCTTTATATCACTGTTCTTCGGGTGTTCGTGCGGCAGGCAGCTCCAAAGATTGGCATCTGCTAGCATGGACCATTACAAGTCAATGCCAAGACGATCGAGTGCGTGAACTCTCTCGGTTTCGATCGGATCGAATGCATTTTAAGAGGAAAAACAACACCACAGATCTACACCAACGAGAAAGGAGACCGCAAATTAGCATAGATCTTTGTAAACACTGACAGATGGAAGGCCATCTGATCGCCGCTGTCTTCAATCGCCCGACCGGTCTTTCTGGCCGTGCGCCACATACCAACGGGTGCATGTGGATAGGCGAGAAGTTGCTGTGATCCAATATCGTAAAAATCCTCCAATGCGTTGCATAGTGATTCTGGAAAGTTTTTTTATGAATTTGCACCACGAACTCGTCAGATGATCATTTTTATGAGGATCATTTGAATTCGCGTGAACAAATTTGTAGGAGACTTCCAAGTAGTATTCGTTTCGTTTGAAATTAGACTACAGTGCACCGAGCAATTGTGTAGATTTCCGTGTTGAGTTTTATAGACATGGAGTTGGGCTCAACAGTTTATGGCATTGAATAAGAATTGTGAGCGATTCAAAACGATGCAACATTATATGCCAGCACTGTAAAAAGTTCTTGTAAAACTTGTATGCGGAAATCAAAACAATGTTTGGTGCTTATGACTGGCTTAGGATGTTAGCAATATATGGACTTAGAAGTTTGCATCGTGGGTTCTAAGCATTGCTGGTATGATACACGTTTTAACAAATTTACGATCCGAAACCACTAAATAGAGATAGGGTAGCTAAGCTAGTTCTGTGAAGCGCATTTTGTACATACATACATACATATATCGAATATCACTTTACACTTTGTATCTTTAGAATTTCGCATTTCGCTTCGTGTATTGTAGACGTATTCGTATCTTTCTTTGCACAGTGCAGTAAAATTGTGTATTGGTAGATAATGCAAGGCGTCTAATAGAAGCCGGAAACTACCTACAATCGTTGAAATATCGAATTCAATACTTCACAAAATACTCGGTAATACACTCTATATTCCGAAAACTGTTATGGTGCAATGTTTCAGCTTTGCGGACTGTGGTGAGAATAGGAACCAGGTAAAATGAGAAAGTTCACAGTGCTATTTGCGATGAAAGGTTTAAGACTTCCATTAAATTTTTCTCCTTGTTATATGTTGCAACGTATCTATATAATATCATACATGCATATATATTTTCACATGTAGTCCCAAATTGAAACGGTTATAAGGAACTTTAAATAAATACTCAGCATCTTATAAATTTCGTTCCTACTGGCATTTACACCAAACGATCCCGCCATGAAACCCATAATCCCCGTGATCTCATCCGTCAATCAGTCAACAATAACCAAACACATTAAGTCAATTCCCCGATCAACCCCAATCTCTTCCTCCTATTACACCACCACTGCACTGGTAACATGCCAACAATAAACGCGATGACGAGTCGATCCCTTGTCAAATTCCCGTGCGGTGAAACGACCCTACCTACCTCCTAAATTGTTTGACACATCCTGTCAGACAATCATTTCGAATGCCCAAACAATTACCTCGGGCACACGCTGCGCCATCTCTGTCAAACTGACAATTCATAAACACAAATCACCGTCATGATCGGTGTGGCCTGTTGTGACTTTATTGCCTCAATGTCGATCTTGTTGCGTTGATCGCAGGTATTATATTTTCGGTTAATGTTTGTTTTCCCATATCTCGTGGATGATGAATACACGCCATGCGCGCGACATACACATGCGGGTGGCAATGAAATCAATTTCCAACCGATAGACCACCCATGCGATCAGTGAATTTAAAAGTGCGGCTGTCATGGCGTGGCGCATACAGGAAGCGAACGTTTTGTAATTCGAATCAAAAAACAAAAGACTCCGTTGTCACACGAGGAATCAGTTCACTAAATTGACAGATATGTATGCATGTCAGAGACAGTCTGTTCCGACGTGACAGAAATACGAACGGTGCAACTAGACAAGGTCTGGATGCATGTTACGTGGGATGGCGTCTCTAGCGACAGCACAACCGGCCTACATACCAAAGGTGGTATTTTGAATGTAAACCCGATACGGCAATGTGTCTTCCGCTTATCAGAGCTGAAGGAGACTTCACACATTTCCATTTCGATGAAGCGGAAGACTGATGGCTTTTGCCGGGACAAAGCGATTTCAGATTGAACCCACTTGAAAACTGTCACACAAGGCGGCTGCGTTCGTATCGGTGTGAAATATTGTCATCCAAAGTTGCTGAGAATTGTACACGATCGTTTTCGACTGGAAACGCACGAAATCGAAATTAGGCGATGCGCAGTGTGACACAATTAAATATCGATTCGGCGGCAGACTTATCTTTGAGACTGGGGGCGCATAAATTGGGTTTTTATGTTCCGGCAGCGATTAGACGAGGAGTCCAGAGCGTGGGCTGTTTTTCCCAATGAATTTTACACCAGGATAGTTATTCTTTTGCGTCAGTTTGACAAATCAGTATGTCGGTCGTTTATCGGATACTGTAAGAAGTTTTGTCAAAGGTTAATGAGCGAATGGGGAAACATGGTCTTGTAGTAGCCTTTTGTAGCGTGACTAATTTGGTTTTAATGACTAACATTTTTAGTTTATTGTTTTTCGGTAGAGAACATCAAACTCACTCTTATTTGATCAAGGAATGCCAGTAGAAAGTCTGGTAGCATTACTAAGATTGGTCCGCTGAGCATGTTTTTATCGAAGGGTCATTCATTTCCCAATACAGGTATTGGTTTATTAGGGTCACAACGATAAAGGCTTGCATCGCTAATTATTGACAAATTTTTTCGTCAGGAAAATCTTGATTTCTCCCTTTGTTCCCTGGTAGATGTGTGATAAATGTTTTACCAGAATCATCGTGGTGAATCAAGTCTTTATTGGTACTAAAATGGATCATGAATAGGTAAAATTCTATCGGGTAATAAAAGTGTAACTAGTGAGATTAGAATGATGTGGATGATGTTACTTTTGCGGAGGCGTTTTTGGTAAATGCTTAATGTATGTTAATGCAGTGCTAGGAATTAATAATGTAAACATAATTGCACAGCATAGAAAGTAATCTTGTTAATTCAGAATGGGCTGTCGCGCATACTCGCAGACTTAAGCAATGGCCTTCTCACAATTTCTGCGGTTATAACTGGTATTGTAAAATCATTTGTAGAAAGTTAAACAGTAAACAGCATTTGAGTACAGAAAGCAAAACTTATAATTTTTACGATGGAAAATAAATCGTTTCCATATGACTTATATGAAGTAAAAATTACGTTATGCAGCGTGAAGTCCATCAAGGCAGCGAGGACAGTTTGAGAAAATCAAATGCGATCTAATGAAAGAAAAAAAATGTATGTAAAATATTGCCGCTATTTTATCATAATTACTTTTGGTTCCATTACTCTAACTTACCACCTTACGAATAAGACAATCGTTAACAAAGTTTTTTACTAAGCTTTCATACCAGGAAATACAAAAACATTGTGAATGTCGACTCTATATCTCTTTAGTAAAGTGCAAACTCAGTAGCTAGATAGAAACTAAAGAGCTATGAGACAATAACTCGTAAACCAAAATAAGTAAAAAAATAAAGAAAGAGCATACCAGCAAAATGCTTATACATATGTAGTATGTATTCCAGTGGAGTGTCTCCACCACTCAAGTTATTGAAAGTTATCAAGGCTATCTTGTACCACCTCATACGTCAAATAACCCAAGTGAAATTATGTTACGAGCATACATTCAAAATGCGTACCCTTTTCTAAAGTCTTCTCCTCGAGAGCATCCTCACACCACTTTCATTCACCACACAATCCAATCCCCAAAACCGAATCCAATAAATCCACCGGTTAAGACAACGCAACCTAAAAAGAAGAAGCGTCCTTATTGTGAAAAACGAAGCCATTCTCATAACCATAACACTAATAATAATAATTTTATTGTTAGGCATTTCATAAAGGATGTCGTCCCGAGGCAACCCATCTCAAGGTGCTCCATGCTGCCGCTGGTGAAAGTAAAATCCAATTCCGCACTTCAACCCAGCTAAAGACCCCGCCATATAATAATGGTGCATTGTGTGGGAATGATTTGTATCGTTTGCGATTAAAGTCATAAAATTACAGCACCAGGGCGGAGAATGGGTAATTTTCTAAAATTTATTACCAAACGGGTTATATCCGATGCAGAGAGGAGAACTACCCTTCACCACGCCACACGTACTACCTACAGATACGGGATAGCATTACAATATTGAAAAATATGGAGGCGTCTTCTATCAATCATCTAAATCCCAATTTTTTGACATGGACACTGACTGACGCTGAATCTCCATTATACCCTGGGCATAGTGATAGTAACACCCAGCCAAAAATACCAGCTGGGGGTAATCCCGAGCTCCAGCTCAATACTTCAAATAAAAAATTATAAAATATACTGTTTCGTTTGTCAGAACGTCAAAAAAAGTTTTGTGAATCCAACAGATGCGGATCAGAACACAAACCATCCGAATGTCGCTTACGTGCGTCGTGCGGGTAGAGTAAGGCGCTGCCGAATTAAGCGTTTTCTCCAGAAAAACTCCTCCCTAAAATGGGACGTGTGAAATTCAATAGCTCAGTGGGTAGTTGTAGTTAGTCTGTTCTATGTTCTCAAGAAAAAACTCACAAAAGGGTGCGACTTCACAGCAGGTGCTCCCTTCGCCCTAAAAGGTACCTATCTGCGCCAGCATGCGTGGTCGAAATGTAATCAGCAGTTTCTTTGGAATCCTGAGGCGCGTAGGACAGAAAAAAAAATAGCCGTTTACTGTCATATTACTGTTGTAAACGTGTTGTTACAGTGCTTCATCAAAGGCGGTAGAATTATGGCTTTTTGAAGGATTTATTGTGGCTATAATAATGTTGCCATAGTTAATTTCCTCTCTGGATTTAATGAGTGACTGTTGAATTGATTTGTGTTTTTATTGCAGGAGAATTGACTAACCCACACGCAGCCGACAGCAATAATGTCTGCAGCAGTGTACGGAATGGATTTGGGGGAACTGAGCAATAAAAATCGATAATTACAGAATTATGTCACATACTCATGGCATACGTGTATGAAAGTATGTCTCACCCGAGGCGGTGCACAGCGAAACACACAGACACTTTCGAATTTAAAAAAGGAAGAAAAACTATAAAAACATTCTTTGGAATGCACCGAGAGCTTAGCGATTTCCCAGAACGGATATTGGAGGAGGGAAAAGTAAACTAAGTTTGCACCTCGTAAACGACATCGTAAAACTGACAATTTTGACATTTCCTTTTTTGCTTCCGAATATGACATACGGAAGTTCAAGTCGATGCACTGAGATGAATACAAATTCGAACAGTTATGGGTGATGTTGCGAAGAGGTGGTGCTAGAATCATGGTCAGTACCTGAATCCAAGGTTGAATGTTAAATTGTGTCCCATTATTTGACGTCACATTCAGTCGAATTTTGTTCGGTAGAAGTGTAAGAGAACTTCTTGTGCACTTTAGGGAAAGTTTTTTGTTTGCAGGTTTGACTGTATTTTGAGAAAAAACGCACATCATGTTGGGTTGGAATTATTATTATTATTATTAATTGTATATAGGGCCACTTTTTTCACTGCGACCTATTCTATTGTGCCCCCTACTAGTACCTTGGAGAGGTTTATTCCCTTGTTAGAGTTCCCCTCGCAATACAATTCCTTCCGAATTGTGTTTGATGGTCATACACTCTTATTTTGCCTTGGCGAGAACAGTTCACCTAAGAGCTCTCTCTCTCCAAACCAGTTTCTTTTAGGAATCTGAGAATGAGCAGTGGGTCCTCATCTGATATTTGGTACTTGCCCAAGTATTTCAATCTTTTGTGGGTCAGTGCCCCACAAGATTCCAGAAAGTGCTCCGGAGTCTCGCTTGACTCATTGCAGAATCTGAAAAGGGCTTCATTTGTTATATCTAGTTTCCGTAGTTACAGTGTTCCGTTAGGAAGCCTGTTAGTATTCGTAGGTTATTCTTACTAAGGCAGATAGAGGCTTGGTATATTTTTCGGTTGTAACATCCTAGTAATTTGTAAGCTTACCTCAGAGCTGTAGTATTGTATTATTCCAGGATCCTGCCCTGTCTTCATTCTTCACTTTCCTGAATTTTTCGCGTATGGTATGTTCCCCTATTCCACAAAATGGTTCAGGTCCAATGAACGGTTCTGCAGCTCCTTGTCTTGTCAAGGCATCTGCTGCTTCATAACCTTTTATACCGGCATAACCGGATATCCAGTAAAGTGTTACTTTGTTGTTTCTACCCAATTTATTAAGTTTGTGTAGGCATTCCCACACTAGTTTTGACTTAATGACATATGACTTAAGTGCTTTGATAGCTGCTTGACTGTGTGACAATATGGCTAAGTCCCAGTTGCTGTATCTTCTTTCGGGATTGAGGTGGATACATCTATCTATAGCACATATTTCAGCTGAAAGATGCTGATACTCTTGCCCATGGGTTCTACATGCTTCATCCTTGGCCCAAACACGCCTGCACCTGTTCCTTTCTCAGTTCTAGAACCGTCTGTATAATATTTTATCGTGTGGTTGCCCAATCCGTATAGCGTAGATTCGTTGCCCCATTCTTTCTTGTTGCTTATCTTTGTACACAAGTTCTTTGATGTAAAATGGAGGAATTCGATTGTATCTTACATCCCAGCTGATACATGATTACATTGAAGATGTGTACTTACTTTCTCATAGAATTATGGACCTGCAGCAAATGACAGCAGATGTGGAGAGGTGTCGTCGGGCTGAAAATACGTCGAAAACTAAAATTATTATTAGCCTTGGAACAAATTTATTGGCACAAATATGCGTTGCTGGACAAGAGGTAGAGAGAGTAGAGGAATTCTAATATCTTGCGAGTATTGGCTTGACCGATGGTGGAACCGAACTGGATATAGCCAACAGGATCAGCAACGCGAAGTTCGCGTTTGGGATGTTGTCCAAAATATGACAAAACAATTCTATCAGTTTGAACATCTAGCTAAGACTGTTTCGCAACATCTTAAGAATTTTCTGACCCAATCTCTAACGAGGTTCGAGATGGCACAAAACAGTCAAGAAAGGTGCACGGCAATTGTGAAAAGTTAGGAAGAGCTGAAACACATTGCCAGAAACCGTACACAATGGCGTGTAGGCGTAGTAAAGGGCCTAGAATTCACAAGGGGATATAGGACATAAGTAAGTTATGATTACCCACGTGAGCGTTTTATTTAAACTTTTACTACCGTTTCAACATAATTTTCTCAATATATAGCCCTCGGCTATTGATTGATCCCCTTGATTGTGTTTTTCCATTTATTTTCATTCAGTCTCATCACTGTATACAATTTAAAACGTATCAAAACCACATATGTATGTATGTATGTTATGTAAAGTAGCACAAAGTATCAACAATATGGATCAAGATTCACAATTTTCTCAAATAATATTAGACTTAGATCGCCCATTTGCACAAAGGATATATTGTGGGGTCAGATAAGACCAAAGCAATCTGATTTTGATGAAAGAATAGCAATTGAACCATGGAGTTAGAAAAATATTTAGGGGAGAGAAAAATATACCGTTTGATTATTTTAGTCAATTAGGTACTAATCACGAGTTTTAATAAGTTTATCTTAAAACAAAGTATTTCAGAAGTACTTTGTACTAATATGATCGATAGGCAAATTATTTCCTATTTTTCAGTACGATAAAAACATAATCAGTCAGGGCAGTATTATTGCTATTAAAGCTGAATTTCTACAAAAGCCGCTCTAAGAGTCCTATGATTGCATATCACTTCCACGGGAAGCAAAATGTCTAACCAACAGTTATGCATATGCATCACAAATTTTACATGAAAATCAATAAGTCATCGACAATATGACTTTTAGTTGTACCTATAGTGTTGACAATTTTCAGAAGAAAAGGGGGCATCGCCGACCTCCAGCATCTACAGGAAGGCAATCTTTTTTTAAGGAGCCGTAGATTGGATACATTCACTCAAAGACTACCAATGTAATATGAGAGAAAGGACTTTTAGATCTTTTTTTTTAACAACATCGCTCCCACTGTGTGTAGTAAAATGCATTCAATTCTAATATCAAAATACGTACATACATACTCATTCTGCTCAATTACGCTAACCATACAAATGCATGCAATAACACTCAAAGCAGTGTTTAGCTCCAACGAAATTCGCAAAACGAAAACAACTAATTGCCCAAAAATGCGTGATTCTATACCAAATTCCAAGAAGAAAACAAAAGTAAAACATTCCTGGACGATAAATAAAACGTAGCCCAACGCAATTAACACTTGAAAAAAATTGTATAATAATATTCCCTCCCGATTCCCCGTTCTTTTACTTACGCCTTTGAAGAACCACAGACGGTTAACTTTTTTAGGGCGAACATCATAAAATTAAAATTCTTCTTCTTTTTGCTGTGAGAAATTTCTTTCAGATAATTAAATTGTATTTACACTCGTCTATCATTTTATTAAAATCTTTTTGTTGTCTAACCGAATTCATAAATCCAAACCCGCTTCTATAAATTACCTAAATAGAAACAAAAAGCTTATAAAATTCGTTTGGACCAAAAAAAATGCTAATGCGTCTTCTTTCTCAATCTCAACCCCTTAGCTGTTAGCTGTTCAGACTGATCACTGTTTTAGTATAGCTTTAAAATTTGATTTTTGTGATTTATAGTTCTTACCAGAGAGGTACCATTAAAATCAGCCGAAACTTCGCTAACGATAGATAGAAATCTCTCCAATGCGACGCGATCTCATATTCAATCTTTTACTGACTCCTCTGTTTATAAACGCATTTCTGGAATTTTATGCATGGAATATTCAATCAACGATCCGTAGGCGAGTGAATTTTTTAATTTAACAACCAGGCAGTCCGGTTGGTCAACTAAATTTGTTTATATTTTATCGATTCTTCATTAATTGGCCGTCCGGCTTTTACATAGACATATAAGAAAAATTTGTTAATTTAAATAAAAAAATAAATAAAATTTGGAGTGGAATTGCTGCGCCACTAATAAAATTAAATACGTTTTAATTTCTTTCAGATTTTAATTTAATCTTAATTCATTTTTATGCGTTCCATTGACAAGTCAGGTGGTTTAACTAGATCAAGTTTTATATTGCAGTTATAGGCCGACCTGTGAGTATGCGGCTTCATTCATAGGGAATTCATGAAAAGAAAACTCACACTCAATGGAAAATCTGAATAATTTCCACTCAGCGGGATGGCTGTGCTTCCGTGCAGTCTTCAAATGTGTTGTTGTTTTTTTTTCTCCTCGATCTACATGCCATGAATAGAATTTTTGAATTTATTTTGCTCCGGGTTGCGGTCTTTTGTAAACAACTTCACTTTAGTTATGCTAATCAAAGCGAAGCATCAACGGCTTTGTGCATTGGAGACACTGTTCTTATCTATAATGCATGCACTCCATATATCATTTTGAAGAGCAGTCGGACAGTTACCGCCGATATTCTGGAATGCTTATAAATTGTGGAATATTTTATGCAGATCACATTATCATTCTAATGAGGGGTGATCTTCGTGAGACTCCCACAATGCACTTAAGCGTATTGTCATATTGGAATGGTCTGACTCTGTATTGCTCAATTGGAAGCAACTGTGAGGAGATTTTTAGTGGAGAAAGGAGATTTAATTGGGGTTATTCCAAATATTGAGATTAGCGGTTTCTCATTAGAGAATTAGTGATTACAAAAAGGAAGGCGGGACAGTACTTAATCACTTTTAGGACAGGCATGCTATGAGTTATTATTATGCAAATTTGATTTATTTCTTTTAAAACGAAGACGTATACGTACAGCTTTTACATTCTACTGCTTGGGATTCGGAACTGGGCTTGCATTACGTACATTTGGGTTTGATTTATAGTGCGGTTGCCTAACGGAAAGCACATAGTAAGCCATGCTTTAAAGAAGTTTCAATATGTCAAGAACTTATGTATGAACTGTTTCGTGAAGCAACGGATTTTGTAGTTTTCTTTAAAAATTACGCACTGTAGAGTTAATTATGTTAAGTATCTGGTATTTTACCGATCATTTGGGCTGCAAAATGATACGAGTATCAATATCAATTGGTGATACTTTTTGTTACAAGGAGGAATGCAAAATATTTATATAGAACGGGTTTTAAATATAGGCATACCTGTAAGGCTGTCAGTATTTTATCCCAGGGGAACTAGGCTATTTAGGAAGTTGTTGAAAATTTAGAATCGAAAATTAGTTGAGTCATTTTGTTACATTAATAGACTCATAAAGTGCTAGTCGTACTATGACGATTTCTTTATTGTCTCAATCTGTAAAAGGTCATTCCACGGCAAATAGTCTAATCTATATAGGAGCGACTCCCTTTCTCTGCAAAATCGTTCTGATTACTCCTGGTAACGATGAGGTTCTCAGTGTAAAATGCTGACAAATTGCGTCACCTTACAACGGTTCTGGAGATGTGGCAGAATACATAAGAAATTTTTCAAAGAATGAATTCTGAATTATGTATATGTATATTAAATGCTGTAGAAAATAGCCGACACGGCAAATGATCATCTTGCTATATAAGATACATATGCATATGTATATACATATGTTACTGGCCGAATCCGATTTCAGGCCAAACTAGTTTCTCCTAGGCCAAACCGGTTTATCCTACGCGTGCCAGGATATACTAATTCAGCCCAGGA
Organism: Brachypalpus laphriformis; assembly: GCA_945910035.1. Lineage (NCBI taxonomy): Eukaryota > Metazoa > Arthropoda > Insecta > Diptera > Syrphidae > Brachypalpus > Brachypalpus laphriformis. The sequence continues at coordinate 255,970,014 of OX246754.1, forward strand.
CAATCTAGTTTAGTCTAAATACTTTAGGCCTAACTAGCTTGACCTTAACCAACCCAACCTTTTTTTGGTGATTCGACATTTTTTAAGTTTTTTGCATTTTGGGCGATTTGACACCCAACCGATTTTAAAATTTGTGTTAAGGTTCGTTACCAATTTTTAACAAACATATGCACGCAATGTTAAGTACTTTCGAAAATCGGGTAAATCTTAAAAGCGGCTCAGCCGAGTTTCCTATGCGTTCGAAACCACTTTACCTAAAGCGAATAAAAACATGGACTTCGCCCACCGCTAAGAAGATGTTTTCTTTTAATTTTATTAATTCCATTTTTGTGGAATTGTGACTTTGTAATTCCAGAAATTTGATCCTTCTCTCAAATTGGTCTCTGCCTCTTGGCCGGTAGCTTCCTTATACATTACGTAGCATGTAAACCATTGCCATTGCAAAAGATTTTCAATGTTGTGTGTACAGACGCAGAGAGTTGATAATTGTACACATTGGACAGCAATAATCAATGTGCAACTTCTGATTTTCCCGATCTGTGTTTTAAATATTATAAGGGTCGTAAAAATATGTTAAGTACACAAATGTAATAATAATATGATATGAATTAGGTTCTTTTAAGTCCATTTATGGAGTCTTTTAAGTTTCAATAAGATAAGAAAATCTAATCGCAAACCCATTTAAAATATTGCGAATTCGTGCTTCAGATGAAAAGTTGAGAAGTGCAATAAAACTCCTGCATTATTAGTACTGTTATTGTTGTATTTATTTCAAAACCAGATTGGAATATTTTAATGTGCGATAAGAAAAGTGCGTTCCATATGTCCACATAGGAGTGCCCCCTGCACTTTCAAATTTCATCGAAATGCTTAACCTCTGCGGACCTGAAATTCAGTCTGGTACTTCAGATTTATATACACTGTGAAAAATCGTTTATCCCCAATTGTACTTCATCGTTATGATGTTATCCAGATGTGTGTAGCGTTCCTTTATGTACCGAATAAAAAAGGATTATCACACGCCAAACAAACGATATGGATAAGAATACTTTACGAAGTTCTGAGACAAATCGATTCAGTGCCCTAATTTCCCAACATGCTATACGCGTAACTCTGCGTTCCAGTAATCTCATAGAGATTCTTCCTTACATCATTAAACTCATAAATAAGTTAAAGGAATCCAACACTTCCACATATCTCCACCCCAGCCAGAACTTTGAGGTCAGACCAAAAAAAAAAAAAAAACATCAAGAGCATTGTTTATCTCTAGTAAACTCTTAAATTACCTTATACGCATATTAGGAGATTAAGTGTCAGAGAATTTCAATATTCCTGACTGGCTGTCACTATGGGGAATGAGTGGCATTCTTTGTGGGTTTATGGTATCAAAGGTTCGGTGAAATAAATATCAGACTCTATTTTTACTTTTTGTCGCCCCAGGTAGGAAAATGAAAGAACGCAAAACCCATACGATGAAAATACGCCATGGACTGAATTAGTATAAATATACGAATACGTACTCGTACGTATTCCTTGTTCTCGATACTGTGGAATCATGTTGCATACCACTCCCATATTTCCATCGTGATGTCAGTACAACAACCTTGAGATCGCTTTCCTCAGAAATGTGATATCTGGAATGAAAAATCAACTCCACTCCCGGAGTCCCCGACCACATATGACATTGGACACTACTATCATAAAAAATAGCGTGACACGTTCTTTGGCAAAATCAATTCATCAGTGATGTCTGGCTTTTGTCTGAGATTAAACCATGCAGCAATCCAACAAATCTAGGTGACCATCGTTAACCGGAATGGATGGCCAATAAATGTAAGGTGAGTGAGTAGGTTTTCAACATGCATTCGTTAGTGGATATCTTCGAGTGCTGTAGTTTATTGGTGATTTGGAGCACTTCGATGCCATAAAGTGACATGAAATGCTCTCGTGCATGGTGATTTCGACATTGAGATTATCAATTAACTTTATGACACTTTACAGGGGAAATCGCATAGTCAGCGATTTTAAAAGGCACTCTTAGTCTACTGTTAACGACGTTTTGTATGTACATTGTGCAATCATCGGTTTAAAAATCGGCTAATTATGTTAATTAGCTCTAATAAAACTGCGTTGTGGCTTTACAAGCGCAATGCTTTCAGATTTCTAAGTATTCTAAAATATGCTATAAAGATTCCTCTGGTAATTCTCTTCTCTTGTTAAAATCTTTTTATCAAAGGTAAAACAAGTTCGGCATTTCAGAACGGATCACCCCCTGTTTGTTATATTCGATTGAAGACAAAAAAAATTTGATTGATAAATGTATCTACTTTAATAATATTTATTATACCAACTACAAAATTTGTGATAAAAAGCAGGTACAGATGGATACAAGCTGTAGCAGTTTTTACAAAAATACGCGTATTGGTAATTCGTATTAAGTCATGAATACAAATTTTGGGGAAACCCAAAAATAATGCCCGCCAGATTGAAATCTAACAACGAAAAACCGCGCTGATGTGCACGAAAAATAACAGCCCCGGTCTATTTCAAATATTGTGAGACTCTACTCACTAACAAACTACATTTAACCCCTTTTCTACTTGACACCATCCACTCCGGGACCGCTTATCATATTACTTCAGAGTGGTGGCGTTTTCTTTCCCCTCTGGGGAATGGCTTTTTCATATTTGTCTTCTCTTGTAGGTTAATTCTTTCTTACCGGTAAGGCTTTTATCTGCTTTATGAATTTTCTGAGAGAATGCTTGCGTCTTCCTCTCTCTTTTTAGATTTGAGTACCGTCTCCATGAGAAAAGATATTTTGTTCCACATGCCGGTACTTTAGATCATCGTATATATAACATTCTCTGGGGAAAAATTAACCATTTCCGACTCCAGTCTAGTCCTCTGCTCTGTCCATCTGCTACAGACGATAAAGGTCTGGAAAGTGTAGGGTTCCAATAAATCTCCATACTGGCAGGCTGCGCTCTCCACTTTACCAATCTTGTGGAGATATCGGTTGAAATAGCCATGTCCGGTTAAGAACTGGGTGACAAAGTAGTTCACGGCGCCGTGTGTCCACTCTGTCCACGCCGTAACGTCTCTAATCAGCTTCGAGGTCCACCTCACTCTCGTTTCAGCGCTCCACCTGCTTTGCCAAGCAGCTCCTTCGCCTTCGCAGCAGCCGATTCCACTCCTACTTCCGCCTTCTTGTCGTGGACGTACTTCATCTCTGCCGCTAGAAGGTCGATGAGGGTCACTCTCGACTACGAGGGCGGCTGGTTCCGACACTGTGCGGACAGGAGCTTGCAACTTTAAGAGCTCCTCGCCTTTGTACTGCGGACATTTGCCTTGTATACTTCTCCTGCTTAAGTGCATCAGCCCAGATCTCACAGTCTTACAGGCGTGAGTGATTAACATGAGGAGTCGTCGCCTACTCATCGTTGGGCCTCCGATGTTTGCCATGAGCTTACTGAGTGACGACGTGACCTTTGCAGCTCTCTCAGATGCCGACTTAATCTGTTGCCAGAATATAAGTTTAGAGTCCAGGGCGATTCGTATATATACGTACCTTATTGCCATTTTGCTGATTATCACTTCTGGGCCTACTTTGAACTCAACAATTGTCGAGATCTGTCTCCTTGTCGGAACGACTATCTCTGTTTTTTTCTCCACCGAGACTAAGACCATGGTCTTCCATCCAGGCGAGTACCCGTCTCGTTACCTCGTTAAGTTTTAGCTGCGCTTATTCGGTATCCCTTGCGGTGATCACAGCACCGATGTCATCTGCGTACCCGACTAAAAAGGTCTTCAGGCACCTGCATGCAAAGGATTCCGTCGGATTGAGCCCTGCACTGCTCTAGCAGTGATTTCCTTTCTGTAAGAACCCTTCATCTACTGTACTAATAGTACAGCAGTTCTCTGTCTTTGAGATAGTCCTTCAGAATCCTCAGGAGATATTGCAGTATCCTGAAGGTATTTTCGAGCGCGTTCAGCATTTTTCCCCATCTGGCCGAATTCAACGCATTTCTCACGTCCAGAGCTGCCAGCACGATGAATCGCCTTGAGTAGTGATTTCCCCTTTCGGCGGAGTGGGTGGTCCTGACTACTTCCTCAATTGCTCCTATCGTGTAGTAGCGGCACGGCATTCTTGTGTGGGATATCGTAGCAAGGAAAGAACCTATTAGTTAACTTACTTATTGTTGCGTTTGTACTAATTACGAATTATATTTATTACTGTTTAAATAAATGCGTATTACAATTTTATAAGAAATATTAAAGTCTCCTTTTCCCTTGCTGATGAACGCCAAACGGTGTACCTTCCACTCTTGTAGAAGAACGAAGCACCATGTATGGGATATTTGCTTCTCAACTATTATAATTGAGTCAGTTGGATCTAAAGACAATGTTGGTGATCTTAGAGACTTCTAGACCTGAGATCTCACCTACGTCGTTGAAAAAGTGCTCGCGAAATGTTTTCTTCCTTAAAGTGTATAGGAGTAAGGTAAGCTACAGTCTTCCTGATGTTCACCTAAATATATTATGATTCTGCCATACTTTATATTTTTCACTCATCCAGTGACTTACGAGTATTTTACTCAATTTCAGTCCATAATATTTCTAAGCAAATAATAATGATAAACACACCATGTAGAGCCCTAAAATGTGTGTAGCTGTCATACGAGTAATAGCAATCATTTTCATTTCGATATTCAGACGCTATTGAATTGACTAGAGATGTACCTTTTAAATGCAATGTTTTCTTATATATCTGTGTTTTCGCATAAATAAAAGTCTTGCAAATGTCGTTAACAGCTGGTAAGTGCAAAAAGTGTTACACGTGTTCCAAAAAAATTGCACATCTACAAAACATTTCAAAACATTTTCAGTCAGACAGCGTTGCCACCGCACGAGAAATCCAACGCAGTAGACCGAAGTATATATTCCGCTGCTATACCATATGCAGTGGCAAAAACAAAAATCTTTCGTCTAAATGCAAAAAAACGCAATTCGATAGTAACATTATTATTATTATTATTATTATATATTTCCATTTCAAAAGAACAATATTATTTCTTATATCTAAGTTATTACAAATTCAATTTCAAATAATAACATCAGCTTATTTGTTTTCAAACTGAACAGTGCCGTCAGAAAGGTGATCAAAAGCTTAGTCGATTTGTTTTACTGCGTAGTTTTATATTTGGAAAAAAAAGTGCAGTGATCTACTGCTGCTAGAGTAGGGTGGAAACGACGATCTAAAGATATTTCGTGCAATTAAAAGGAAAAGCGATTGTAATCTTTTACAGGGAGACATTAACGCAGTTGACAAATGGTGTGTTGTTAACAATTTGCCCCTGAATACTTCGAAGTGTCAATACTTCACAGTTTCTAGGTCTTTTACTTCCATTTTGCATTGTTATTACATTAAAAACAGTCCACTTCATAGAGTGACCTTAAAAAAGGACCTGGGTATTTTGCTTGATCCTCGCCTAACTTTCAATGAATACATTGACTATATTGTCTGTAAGGCTAATTCTCTGCTAGGTTTCCTTAAACGAAAATCAAGAGATTTTACTGATCCCTACACACTGAAAACTCTTTTCATTTCTTTAGTTAGACCCCACATGGAGTATTGCAGTATTATTTGGAATCCTTCTTACAATTTCTATCGAATTGAAAGAGTACAGAAAAGTTTTACCAGATTTTTATTTTTCAAACTAAATTGGCGAATCAAAACGCCTTCCTATAAAACCTGATTATTGTTATTTAACTTAAATACTTTAGAATGTCGTCGTAAATATTTTTACGTTATGTTGGTCAGAGACTTAATTTATTATCAAATTCAGTGTCCTACCTTGCTATCTATGCTTGATTTTTATTCTCCTTCTCGAATGCTACGCGCACAGTTCCACTTCCGTGAAAGTATAGACCGGACTAATTACGGTCAAAATGAGCCAATTGCTCGCTGCATCACTGAAGTTAACTCTATATTAGCATCAATAGATATTTTTCTAAATTGTTCCAGACTTAGATTTAAAAATAATCTACTATTAATCTTATCTGATAATGTTTGATTGTTAAGTTTCCTTTTTAATTTATTTAAAAAAAAAAATTGTATGAGTTTTAATTTTGTTATTTAGTCTGTAAGATATTATCATACTCTGTTAGATGAAATAAAGAAAGAAAGAAAGAATAATAAGTTTACATTCCACTGGGAACCGTCCAAGAAAAAATCTCCTCAAACTTTCTTACAAAAGCTAACTTCAGATGGATTAGACTAACAAACTATATCATACTTAGAAAAATGTGGCCAAACTACAACAGGGCAAAAACAAACGACTTCCTAAACGGAATAACACCCATCGCCACGGGACACTGCCCGATAGGAGACCATGCAGCCAGATTGGGTATCCCACATAATACACACTCTGCCGCAATGTTGCAACTGAAAAAGAAACCATTATCCACTATAATGCGCCTGTCCGGCCCTAGCTAGAGCCAAACAACGAGCGTTAAGCAAACAGTCTCTAATCCACTTGAGGAGGACTCAGGGAAAAAAATTAAGAAGTTATAACTTTCTTAAATTCCACAGATGGACTTAGAGACTTCTCAAAAACACGCCTCAAAAGACAGGTCACACGAGTTGTGGTATCAAAACGGCACCTAGTGCTAATTGGGTTTCTTTTAACAGGCCGCCACTCCTACCGCCTACCCAAACTTGGTGCAATAATTTAAAAGTCTCTATGTCTTCTCTTTTTTAGAATAATAGTTAACCGGGACTCCTTATCCGTCGTGTTGTGTGAGTATCTAAAACCATTCGCTAACAACCTGATTGGTCCACATCAGTGCGATTAGACCAGGAAATTCAAACATCGACCAAATATTCACACAGACAGATCCTTAAAAAAAACCCTTGAACACAAAATTGATACCCACCACCTCTTTATCAATTGCAAAGCCGCCTATGACAGTATATATCGAGAAGAACTATACAGAGGTATGTACATACATATGTCCACAGTCCAGTTGTGACATTTCTGCCAATCTTATCCGCCTATGCAGGATGACAATGGAGAACTCACGCCGCTCCATCAAGGTCGGTAACGACTTTACGGACCCCTTTGATGTCAAAAAAGGATTTAGACAAGGTGACGCTCTATCATGCTAACATTATACTTGAAAACGCAACCCGCAAGACAACATAAGACATAATTAAAATTGAGAGCAGGTCAATGGTGCTTTCGTGAGTATTGAACCAGAAGCCGCAAAAATGGGTTTAAGGGCGAACGAGAGCAAAGCAAAGTAGAAGCCGTCAACAAAAAAGGGCAATCAACATCGACAGAATGTAACGATACGCAGTCATATCTTTGGGAAAGTTGAGGACTTTGTGTACTTAGCTATGTATATGATATAATAAAGAACTGTATTGGCTGCACAGAGGTATCGACCCAGCAAGAAGAGTACGTATAAAGGAAAGCCTTACCTTAAGTGGCGTGGACAATTGCAGCGGGACCTGAACCAACTTGGCGCGCGCAACTGGAGGCAGCTGACTAACGTCCAACTCGGCTGGGGAGGCCCAGGTCCACCCGAAACTGTAGCGCCGTCGAAATAAGTAAGTATACATACACATGTTCACAAAATTATTCGCACAAGACCATATATAAAGATTAAAATAAAATTAAGCCATTTTCTTTGATTAAAATTCAAAATATTATATTAAAAAAATGTTTCTGACTTCATTCTAAATACATAGTTAAAAACAAACAAAACAAAATATTTAATTCATAAAAATAGGGAAGCTAACAAATAAATAACTTTAATAAAACGTAACACAAAATTATTCGCACAAAACAAAACTGAAACAGAAAATAACAAAATTCAAAGCGTGGGGAGCATATCAATAGGGTGTTGTGCCACCGCTAGCCTCAATTACGGCTCGCAAACGTCTTGGCATACTATCCACAAGTTTTTTAGTGAAGTCTGGGCTTATAAGCTCCCATTCCTGCTTGAGGGCTTCTTTGAGAGAAGCTTTGCTGGTGATGGGCCGATTTCTAATATTTTTCTCAAGCTGAGCCCAAAGATGTTCGATGGGATTAGTGTCGGGTGACTGTGGGGGTGTTTTTAGTTGCGAGTGTGTATTAAAAAGTAACCACATTTTAAGGTTATGGGCAGTATGTTTTGGGTCATTGTCCTGTTGGAAGATGTAATCTGACCTTAGACCCAATTTTGTGGCGCTTTGCTGGAGATTTCTTTTCAGGATGTTCATGTATCCATATTGATCCATCTTATAAGCAATAAACTCCATTTGTCCTTTTTTTTTTATAATTTGCGCGCACTCAAAGGGTTATGAATACCTTTAACATGCTTACACACAGTGCGGGCGTTGGAAAGGATGGATAGAGAGAGAGAGATAAAGATTTTGGTGTTGTGGTTCTTGAAGCAGACATACATCCCCACATCATGACGTTACCACCACCGTGCTTCACGGTTGCTTGGAGATTAGCTTGTTTTAGCTTAGTATTTGCTTGTCCCCAAACCGTTTGCTTGCCATCACTGCCAAACAAATTAAACTTACTCTCGTCGCTAAAAATGACGGACTTCCAAAACTCTGAGCCCTTGTTAACATACTGTTTGGCGAAATTAAGTCTTTTTTTCGTATTGGTTTCAGAAATGAAAGGTTTGCGACGTGCAATTCTGCCATGAAAACAGTGCGATCTTAAAGTCCGTCTTACTGTTTTAGTAGAGATTGGTTTATTAATTATTTGAGAAATCTCCGCGGTCAGTAATTTTACAGGTGTCTTCGGATTTTTCTTTATTCTCTTGATGATGTGCCGCTCGTTTGCTGTTGACAATATTTTCTTTCGCCCCCTACCTGGCTTATTCTCCAAATTTCCTTCATTTCTAAACTTGTGGACAATATCCTCAACCACGGTGTAAGATCTCCCAACAAGATCACCAGTCTCGCGGTATGTCTTTCCTTGGCAAACTAGCTTAAGGATGAGCTTTCGTTCTTCCATAGATGTTTCCGATTTTTTCCCTCCTATATCGCTTTTCTCGAGTTTTTTCTCACTGTATGTATATATTCGCAAATATTCTACACTCAATGCTTGTTGCCTCGATCAAGTCATTTAACAGAATTAGTGCAGCTTACAAAACATCCCTTGTGCATGTGCGAATAATTTTGTGTCTGCTTTTTTCATATAAAATTAAAAAAACAGTGGGCACACTACCGTTAGTTTAGATTTCGTTATCTTTCAGCATGAATACAACTAGTTGAACATACAGAACAAATGTACAAAATAAAAAAAAAATATTTTTTTTGTGTTGAAAACCAAGAAAAACGACGCATATTTGGCTAAAAAATATTTGTGCGAATAATTTTGTGAATGAGTGTACATATGTATAATATGTATATACGTATATCTGCTTACCTCTTCCGCGCTTTAAGCAAGTAGATGTATTCTTGCTTACATTGAATGTATTTAAATTTTTCTGAAAAGCAGGGCGACCCCAATGGTATTTAAAGTCATCCTGTCTTCTTAGAGACGTATTCACTTACAATCAGCGTTACCATATTGACAGATTAATCTGATAATGACATTTTTTTTGAAGTCGTGCAGTTTTTAAGTCTTTTCTCCAAAATTAAATTTTTTTCTAAATTTTAGCAGTTTTGGCAAGTTTTAATTATTTTTGCTTATATTTTTCTTCAAATATAGTTTGTTTTCCATGGGAATATCAAAAATGCTTACTTTATGAGCTCAGATATTGTACTAGATTAGCCGCATTTTGTTTTCCCCGTGAACTGGTTCAGTTCATATTTTTACACAGGATGCAAAAACAACAATTGAACCAGCACCTGAGCTGGTTCAATTTTCCTGAACCAGAATTTCTATCCCATACCTCACCACTAGATGGCTTTTCACAAAAAAGAATTTATATGTAAAGCTTGGCAGCTCTGCTGAATGGCAGAAATAAATCATAGTTATTTTTTGTATTCTCACTTTCTGACATAAGTATCTAAAAACACTTAATTATCAAACAAATATAAAAATATCAAGCACTTTTCTAACTTCAATTGCTATTTTTCCGCCATTTTTAATCCATATTAAACGTCAGTGTGTAGCTGCTGCTACCAACTTGTGAAAATGAAATTTCTAGGTGAATCAGGAGCGTTTTTTTATTTTGAGATGAACTAGTTCAGTTCACGGGGAAAACAAAACGCGGCTATTACCACATACCTAATACAAAACATACTTTTCTTAATTTATTAATATGGATTGTACAAATTTTCTTCCTACAAAGGAATTGTTTCAGAAATTTACACAAGAAATATATACAAAATAAATGTATAAATTTTTATACTTAATTGACTGAGTAAATTTACATACTTATTTTCTATAATGCATGGAATGGACAACACAGACTTTATTCATTTATTTGTTACTTTATTTATTGTATCATATAATATTTTGTTAATGAATTGAATTCTTTATATGTAAACAAAAAATAAGTATGTTTTTTTTATTTGAAGTGACCGTTTTTTTATTAAGAAAACGGTTTTATTTTCTGTTGTGGACAGTTTTCTGCAGAAATAATATGGCAACGCTGCTTACAATTGTAGTTTTAGAATGCGGATCCAAAACTACTGCGAGTCCGAAGCTATCTCGCAATAAATGCTCTTCTATGCAGATCTAGGTTATTTAATACCTATGTATATTAAAATGACTACTTTCAATAGCACATCAACTCAGATCGCGGCCCATCAACACCTACTTGCCCCATCACCACGGAGAAACCAGATCACTCACAAATCCATGCGATCGTAAAAAACGAGTTAAGTACTTCATTCAAATGTTCTTGTATCGTTAAACAAAAAACAAAAAAAAAAAAAGAGAGAACAAACAACGAACTAGATATTTAGATGTTTAATCTTTTCCTTTTTTTCCCAGAAGAAACTCTCGTTTCTCAGAATCCACAAAACTCCATAAACAAGCACTGATCATCGAATCAACATCACATAATTGCTGAGTGATGAGATGCGGGACAAACGCTTCTGTCAATGTCTTCTGGTGGATCGTTTGGCGTCTTCGCCAAAAGGCCGGAATATGTAGACACGACCAATCACCGGAAATTAATGGTAACGAAGGAACTAATTTTATTTTCAGATTTGTTGCAGAGGTTATAAAACTTGAATAAATCATGGTTCGTTGCGTGAGCGGCGTGCCCCAGTGTTGATTTTGTTTTGTTTAGACGATAAATGATCCCGTCTTTTATTTGTGTACAATTCCCATCGGGTGTAGAGACGGATTGTTAATTTTTTTTTTTAGAATTTTTGTTTTAGTTTCTTTGGAAATTTTGTGCTTATGCAGTTGGATTCTTGAGAATGAAGCGTGTTTGTTATTTATCTTCCTTAAGAAGTTGACACAATGAGTGGATATCCCAAAACATTGATTCCAAATGAAATGTGTCATTAACGATATAATGATGATGTTATCCATGGGAAGATTTGGTTTGTAAAACTAACACGGTTGGGTTTATCTACATGAGTGCCGGATAAATGCCTCCTCGATGATATAAAAGCATTATGATGGTTTTGGATAATTGGAAATGCAGTCGTGGAAGTTCTTAACAAAACAAAAATGTTTGGCTGTCTTCAACTGAAACTTTATTTTATCATTAATGTCTCACATAGATTCAATATGGTCTGGATACGATCCGGTCAAAGGTCTGGCTAGGGGTCCAGTCACAATATGAAATTCGAGCAATGCGTTCAGTAATTTGTTGTAAATGCTTGAAATTCATAGTGTGTACCTTATTCAGGCCACTCTGAATGTGTGACAGAGATGCTGCCTCTGATGTACTGGGTTTCTCCCGGCCACCACAAGAAACCCCTGATTTGATTAGGAATGCTGGCAAGCACCTAAAGCAAAACAAGTGGCGTACAAAGCGGTGCTGCATAGAAGAACTAGGGCTGCTCGCGAGCTCTACGAGCGGAGGAGAAAAGAGAGACATCGACTTCTCAGAAAGAAGAAAAAGGAGCATGAGAAGCGCTCAATCGAGGATTGAGAGACTTTATTGCAGGAATGATGTTCGAAAATTCTACCAAAAGGTAAAAAGAACATGCCAGGGTTTCAAATTCAGAACAGAAGCCTGCAGGGACGAAAGTGGTAATATAGTAGTGGAATCGCAGTCGGTACTGAGGATATGGAAGGAACACTTCTGCAGACTGTTAAACGGCGATGATGACCAATGTTCCGCTGTCATGCAGAATGAGCCATTCAACAGTAACGATAACAGTCAAGAATCCCGTCAACCCGATCAGAATTAAGTCAGGATATAATCCAATAAAGCTGCTGGAGCCGACGGCCTTGCCCCTGAACTTTTCAAGGCAGGAAGAGATGAGCTGGTGAGGAGCATGCACCAGCTCATCTGTTAAATATGGTCGAACGAAAGTATGCCCGATGAATGGAACCTCAGAGTCATTTGCCCGATCCTGAAGAAAGGAGACCCTCCGAACTGCGCCAACTACAGAGGTATAAGTCTCCTCAACATCGCATATAAGATCCTGTCTGCCAGGTTACGTGGACGCCTAAAACCGATCGTCAACAATCTGATAGGTCCTTATCAGTGCGGTTTCAGGCCTGGAAAGTCCACCAATGACCAAATATTCACACTACGGCAGATCTTGGAAAAAACTCATGACTATAAAATCGATACGCACCACCTATTCATCGCGTTCAAAGTTGCCTGTGATAGCGTGTATAGAGACGAGTTATACAGAGCCATGTCTAGTCTTGGCATTCCTGCCAAGCTCGTCCGTTTGTACAGAATGACGATGGAGAACTCCCGCTGCTCCATCAAAGTCGGTAAGAACATCACCGAACCTTTCGATGTCAGGAAAGGTCTTAGACAAGGCGACGCGCTATTATGCGATCTCTTTAATGTAATACTTAAATAGATTGTACTAAACCAAAAAGCCAACAACGGAGGTACAATCTTTTACAAGTCTATACAGCTACTCGCTTACGACGACGATATTGACATAGTCGGAGGAACTCAGTGGTCTGTCAGGGGCTTTTGTGGGTATTAAGACCGAGGCAGCAAGGATGGGCTGGGCAGTCAATGAAAGTAAAACAAAATATATGCTGCCTACAAAATGGGACACCCAACATCGGCGTCTTGGACAGAACGCCAGAATAGACAAATATAATTTTGAGGTAGTAAAGGACTTTGTCTACCTAGGCTCTATAGTGAACTTTGCAAATGACACCAGTGGGGAGATCAAATGAAGAATTATTCTTGTCAATCTATATAGTATAGTATATTTTTATAGGCTAATAACCTCAAACAACTTGGCGTGCGCAACTGGAGGCAGCTGGCTCGTAATCCGGCTGGTTGGAGAGGTTTGTTAGTTGAGGACCTGTTCCATCCTGAACTGTAGCACCAACTAAGTAAGGGAGTAAGCATTTGATTAATAAATATAATTTTACTTATACTAAAAGTTCCAAGTCTTTGTTTAATGTGATACGAAAAGTACTAATATCTTTGGTGTTTAAAAAAACCACCATTAAAAATCTAATTTTTTTATTAGCCAACTCATAATTTCAGTACTAAGCTGTACTTCGAACCCATTAGATTTTTTTTTTTTTTGCATTTAAATACCAATATTCCAAATACAGGATACCCTAAGTGTTATAGCTGTTTAAATAATTTAATTCAAAAGAGCTGCATGAATCGAGAAGAATAATTAAGGTTCATTACCTTGATGCTCCATTTTGATGACTGTCATAAAGTTTAACTTAAAATTGAGTATTTCTGTCCAACGCAAGTCCATCCACACTTGCAGTCGTAAAAAGTGTCGACTCATTAGCCCACCTTACTGATTATATTTCTCGCTTTCTGCTCGAATGCAATTACAATCATCCCAGTGAATTTCTTAAGCATCCTTATATCGCAGTCATAATCAAGTAATATAATCAAACGAACATAACTTCATTCTAACGAGGGTTTTACAAGGCGCTAAGAGCCTTCATCATCTCATAATCTGCAGCTCTACTTAAGTCAACGAAGGAAATATAGCAAAACTTTTTTATTTCGATTTTATTCTCTTAACTTCCTCTTTCACGAATACCGATGTCCAGTTCCGAGAATGGGAGAAAATCAAACGCCATCCGTGTCGTAAAAATAGAAGGTATATAGTCAGCAGACCATTCAAAGGGGCGGACTTTTAATTCACGAAATTTATGACCGCGTAGTGGATCGAACGTACGAGACCGCAGTGCAACAGGTACAACAAGTTGCTGGTCGTCGTCTCTTAGCCGCACCAATAAACAAATTAACAATATCAGCTTGAAATGTATTCGTACACAGCCTTGCAACAAACGTCGGCGTCATACACTTTATTTTTTGTATCGTTTTAGATGTCGGATTTTTATAAACTTTTCAATCTTCTTTATGGCTCAAGATTTCGAAGGAATTCATTTAGTATGACACGGGATATGTACGATGTGAGCAACCAATTGCCCTCTGGCAATATCACCACCAACAACAGAAGCTACGGCATAATCAACAACACCATTACTTCAATTCGTTTTACCTTATCGGAATTAATGAGAAAAATGTATCGAGATAGGTTTCTTAAGAGCGAAGTGGCAAAATGCGTGACGGCGTCGGCGTTCTACAATGGGTTCCAGAAAATTAAATGGGTTCCAATTAGGGTGCTCTGTAACTGGTAATCCTAAATTATTTGATAACTAAATTAGTCCATGGTGCTTAAGACGCACTGATTAACACAATAAGGTGCAGTGGTTTATGGGAGAGCTAATATTGTAGCTTCACGCTGATAGTGGCAATATATTCAGTAAAGATACACAAATTCAGCAGATTACTACAAATTGTGTTTTAAGCCTATGTTATGAGTTAAATTGAATTTATATTTTGCAACATGTGAAATGAAATCAGGGAAGAACCAAAAGTCCTAGTAATTTAATTGCCTGAGGTGAAGATGTTCAGTATAGGACACAGAAAGGATTGCAATTTTATTTCAATTCGCTTATAACCGTAGATGGTAACAACTTCAGCGTGCAATTCTTTTCAGAATACACAGTAAAACGCGTTTCAACTCGCGATTATCCTCGATTCATCGACTCCTGTTCAACTTTCTGGCGCGCTAATCACTTTCGCCCAATTGCATTTCGCAGTTGCATTTCTTGGAGTCTAATTAAAGAATTGGTGTGTGTTTCATCGTGAATCATGATCCACCATCCAGAAGCTGAGATCTAATCGAAATTATGTTTTACAAAATTTAGAATTTACTCAATTTGTTGTTTTGTTTTTTATTCTTC
Organism: Brachypalpus laphriformis; assembly: GCA_945910035.1. NCBI lineage: Eukaryota > Metazoa > Arthropoda > Insecta > Diptera > Syrphidae > Brachypalpus > Brachypalpus laphriformis. The sequence continues at coordinate 255,985,358 of OX246754.1, forward strand.
CTTCGCTGTCTCTTCGCTATCTTTAAGAGCAGAGCCGACTGGCCGACGGAAGGGGTATAGTACTCTTTGTGTTTTCTTATTCTTCGGTTTCCCTTTGTGTTATGCCTGCTTGACGGGTTGTGTGCGTTGCGTTGTCCTGAAGCTGAGAAATACACAATTGAATATGGGAAGCATAATCAATTTTTAAACACGAGTTAGTCATAAGCAGTGCCATTAGTATCATTCTAGCCACAGCAACCGAAACGATACTAGTGCTGACATAAATGTACAAAAGATACAGGGGTAAAAAGTCCCAAATTTAACTCCTGATACTCACAGGTGACGGCTCTATCGTTGGTAGGGCTTTAAATGTTATGAAAACTGGCTATCTAACACCATCGTTTTACCCCAAGCAACAAAACTGGTGAAAATTATAGTAATAGACCGCGATACATTGAAATTTAATCAGAGACAGGGAAATACTCGTATTAGCAAATGAGAAATTTTACTGGAAAGTCAGTAAGGTGACCGTGGCTACTATGCAATCAGAGTTAAGATTCCATGAAGCTACTTATACTTGTATTTTATTTCAATCGATTGACCCCTATTTCGATGAAGAATTTTGAGTTTCCACTCCATAGCATAGCTGCATTGCCGATCTAATCAATGATGTTCATATTTCTTGTTAATAGTGAATGGATATTAATTAAGCAACTAATATTTGTATAGAACAGTAATTTGTATTCAACAAATAATTTATTATCACAAATTTAAAGATAAATTACATCGGGGATTTATAGCAAAAGAAAATTGATATTTTTCGGTTAGCTGGCTCACTTCATCAAGATCAAGAAAGATTTCTTTATTCGATGTTCATAATTCACGTCTTGTCAATCTTTGTCAAGAAATCTCTTTTCACCGAAAATCGAATCTTAACAATGCTCACCTGAATAAAAAAAAAAAATGCTGACACACCACTAAAGTAGATGTTTTTGGTTTTTCCAAACGCATTCCGGAGGTTTTTGCTCTTTTATTTAAAATTGTTTTCTTATTTCACCTACGTGCTGCGTGGAGGACCCACGTACCTGGTTTTTTGTCTACAATTTGGTTTTTTGCCTCCGTGGCATCCGCTAAAAGCGCCGACGACCACGACGTATCGGTTGACACACGCTTATCATCACATTCAATCTACCGGGTGTTGATGTTGAATTTGTTTGAAAATATTTTAATCTGACAGTGATGTTCATACATACGTATATATACGCGCTTGAAAGGAGCCTTTAATAAATCTCATGAAATAAATGAATCTTCAGACAAAGATCTGTAGAATGTCTTCTGTTTCGGCTGTACGTTTTGCTTTGCATGCGAAGGGGTTCTGTGTATTGCTTCATTATGCTGCTTAATTGAGTTGTTTTCTTGTACAAGTCGACGATTGTTTTGGGATCTTGCTGTGGAACACGCAATTCAACAGAAATCGGTTAGGATGCATTGCCATGCAGATAATAATCTTCATTATGTCAAAATGTACTGAAATAATTGGATCACATATATATACATATACGGACTGACGACATCAAACGTATTTTGCATAATTTCCGAGTTTAATACCTCTCGCCTCGATGAAATGTTGGAAAAAACTATCCGCACGCGATCGTTGCAATATATTGATTCGATCCGGTTATTGCAACAGTTTCACCGCTTGAGGAGGTCCCATTATATAGTACTTCATCTCAGTAGCACTTCACGCAATTGCAATTAATGCATAAGTGCAAGCAGCGCTCTGACCCTTAAGCTAAACCAGTAAAATGCGATCTGGACCAGTAGACAGGAGTCAATTCGCTTGAGATAATTTGTTTCGTTTGATGTTTACGCTCAGCCAGACAAATACCGCTAGGCTAATTTGCAAACAAATTGACGTATTTGATTAACTTATTCACTCCGTTTGAAAGCGTGCCTACCGACGCTCTGTACTAATAGATAAAAGAGACCAGCATCGCTTACAACGTCAATCATTTTACCAACGGCAAAGGAAACCATTTGCCGCAATATCCTTATCGATTTGTAGAGTAAAAAAAAAAAAGTATCTACACAAACAAACAGTCCCCATGATGGTTGGCTCGAGGCAATTTTTCGATTTTTCTCTTATCCATTATGAGTGTTGGTGGCTGTTGAGCGCGGGGGAAGCGGTTGACAAGCGCCTGTTGCATACCTCGGGTAAAAAATTGAGTGTGGAAATTTTGCGTAGGTATGCTAATCAGCTGCAAGGAGTTCTATTTTCATTTCTATTCCTATATCGTGGGGACAAATCGCTGTGCGCCCCCAAAATTTTTTGCCATTTAGATACATGTGCATAGAATAACGGTGATGCTTTAAAGAAATCAGATACTGTCATCAGAGAAATAGGATTTGAATTGAGTGATAAGTGGTGAGCGATGAAATTGAATGAGTATCGAATACCCACGAGAGGACTTAGTAAATGCTCTAGGTAGGATTCGGATGAGAGTTTTTTTCTTAAGATATGTATGTAAGTATGTATATAGGCATGAATGATTGCCTTTGATTACGAGGTTGAAAATGCCACCTGATTTAATCTGGTGGATACTCTACTATCTATCTATAAATACAAATGTCGTGGTGTAAGGGCCTAGTAAAGCTCAAAGATTCTCTGGTAACCTTTCCCAGGTGAGATTTGAGGCTAAGCTGCAGTGAGGCTATTCCTGGCTCTCCCATCTTTCCATTACCCTCTCTTCTCACGGGTGGGCTGGATCAAGGTCTAATACCACCCATGCCGAGGATCAACCTGCCTGGCAGCCTATCCAAAAAATGGCTCATTCACGAACGGAGTATTCGGAAACCTGGCGTCATCCGAATTTACCAGCCTTTTCTGTATATTGCGGATCTTTGTACAGACGGACATTCCCTTCTCCGCTACTCGTGGGAACACAAATATGAATTTTAAAAAAAAGAAAACAAACAAAATCTGAGGCCGGTACTTCTTTAAAACCGGGCGGTAGTACGGCGACCAAGCTGTCTACCGTAGCAGCTCCTGAAGTGCTGGGTGGTAAGATGATTGTGGCATCACATGGTTCAAATACCTCCAAAAACTGTGTGGAGCCCAATGGCAGAAATACTACTCCACTGTATACTCAGGATGCGGGACCGAGTCGTAGCGCAAGCTCGCGGCATATCGGTCCATCTTAACATGCCTATAAAGACCGCCGAAAGGCTAGCAGAATTCTGCAGCACTTGGGAAACGTTCGGAAGTGCAAGAGAACGGAAAATATCAAGACCATGGTAGAATGGGCCACAAAAACCGCAACGAACCAGCTGCGACTAGCAAAGACTTAACATCTAAGAACCATAGATCGTTGGAGGATCCATCCAAGCCCCCAAACACCTAGATATGGTGCTCTACAGTGAGGTCCATAAAGCCAAAAATGCTGGCGGTGGTTGACAGAAGCGATCCTGATAGTACAATCGCTCCAAAGCCATGTTAAGCTGATCGCTTGCGCTGATCAAAGGTTGTACGATACGTATAAATCGGCCATAAATAAATTGGGTGAGGCATGGCCAGGCGCAAAGCTCGATATTGTTGCAAGCGAAGGTATCCCAAGTAGACCGAGAACTCGCACCTGGATCCCAGCCGATCCCCCCGATCCGGATGTAATACTTAATATCGCCCAAACTAGCAACCCGGAGTTACCGACTCACTACTGGAAAGTCGCCAATCTGAATGAGCAAAAAGGTCTTCATAGATGAGCGCTCACTGAAGGTGTGATTAGTTATGGTTTTGATCTAATTAACCTCAAGGTATATAAAAAGGACGAATAGTATGAGTCGGATGAAATAGAGAGTGTGGTTTTCAATAGTGAATTGGAAAACTTTAATAAAAAATTAAATTTTGCTCATGGCCAATAAACTTCAACACTGGTAAATTTTTTTTTCTGCGTTTCATATAGCTTGCACATTTATTGAGTAGAATCCTTTCTCATAGTGATTTATTGGTTTCTTTATATGAATGAGAGTGCAATCAAGAGCACCAATTGCGTAAGGAAATACATACTTACTGCTCCATATCATTTGCGCTTCTTGTATTTCTTCCGAAGTATGTGGGAATACGATCCAATCATTCGCATGGCTTGCGATTTCTGCTGCAACTTGCTGTATCACTATAGATATAGTTGATTGATGTACACCAATATCTCCATCAACTCCTATTTGAAATCCGGGGTTTCAAATATAGTGCAGAAAAATTCTTATTTTTTCTTCATTCGTCAAACAAGTTTACCGCAGGTATCGTCAAGTGTAAACAGCTTCCTTGTCGATTCCATATAGCTCATACGTATATACGGTACCTGCGTACGTCTTATTATTCCCACTGGGATTACTTTATGTTAAACTGCAATATTTTCAGTTGTTTTGGATGTCTCTCATTTGATTTTTGGTTAGAAGAACATCATCTGTTTCTTGTAAAGCATTTGCTGTTAGTGGCCTCTTTGTGTCTAGAACCTACGAATTTTAGATCCTAGCGTCGATATAATAGTTAGGACGTCTTTCATTAATATTTTGTACATCATTTCAGCTTCTGTAAGCCTTTTATATGTGGCTTAAATTAAAAATATTTGCAGCACCTAAGTTTGTAGCATTGTAGCACTACAGCACTATTTGTATCTATGATGAGTGTTCAACAAATAATGACCAACCATTGCGATCGCATATTAAAACAAGAAAACTGAATGAGCGGATTAGAGGTATCGACTGGACACCGATATTTATAGAAACAAACACAGAAACTCTTTTTGATGAACTAGTTAAAAAAAATGGGCGATGTGTATAAAAACTCGACAGTAATCGATAAGAAGAAAACTTCAAGAAGACGTGTCGACTGGATTACAAGAGACATCATAGAGAGCTGCAAGGACAGGGATTGATTGTATCGCAGGTGGAGGAGTAATCAAAATAATATAACTTATGAGATCGAGTACAAAAGATTACGGAACCAAGTCAACAAAAAAATATGTAGAAGCCGGGAAGAATACTACAAAAGAAAGTACAAGCAAGTAAAATGTGATCCGAAGGAAACTTGGGCGCCCATCAATGAAGTACTTGGACGAAAGAAGCCATCGTTAGATGAAACAATCTTGAAAAACTTTTCACCCAATACGAATGTTATTGAATTGGCCGATACATTTGCGAACTTATAATATTTTCACAACGGGCAGCATCAATAATCCACGTATGTACTCGTAGAAAAACAGCATCTAGCCACCAGAACACATTTTTTTGAGGGACACAATTTACTTGGGAGACACAGGCTGTGCGGAGGTAGAAAATCTTATAGCTCGCTTAAATGTTCAAAAGGCAAGTGGGACAGATAGTATTAGAGCAATCAACATAAAAGCAAATGCACCGATAATTACAAATCTAATAAATATAAGATTTAATACGTCCACGGTGCCAAAAAAGCTTAAAGAAGCACTTGTTAGACCTATTTACAAGGGAGAAGCCAAACATGAGATAGCAAACTATCGTCCAATTCCAATATTGCTGTCAATAGAAAAGATCTTGGAGCAAATTATTGCAGATCGAATATAGAAATTTATTGATAAGCATAAATAATAAGCAAGAACCAGTACGGATTACAGAAGGGTGATTTCCCAAACAGTAATTTCTTATGGGAACCACACATACACGATCTACGAAAGAAGTTGAAAGGCTCTCTGTTTGCACTAGCTTGCCTGAAGAATAAGTCCTCAAGCTGTGTGCAAAAACAAGTGTACCACGCTCTTGTCGAATCAAACTTGAGATATGGCATACTGGCGTGGGGAGATGCAGCAAATTCACACATTGCAAAGCTTCAAAATATTCAAAACAAGGGGATAAAATTACTATCGGGAAGAAACAGCGTAGATAGCAGAGTAATGATTCTCACAGTAAGTCAGATATTCAATATGACAGCAGCGTTGGAGTACTATAACGATGAACGTTTCCGAACCCTAGTGAATCACAACGTCAACACTAGAAGATGAGCAGAGGGGCTGCCCATCTTCCATCCGTCAGAAACGTATACGGCAAGCGTCAGCTAATGTACATCATACCAAACATCCTAAATACTCTTCCAAACAATTTACGAAACATAAATCACATTAATTTAAGAAAGAAGAAACTAAAAGAAAGAATATTTCCTTGAAACAATAACCTAACCTTTATTTAAAAACCACTAATTTTTCATCTTAAATTTTAAACTTTCATATTTTGTTTTTATATTTTTATTTAGAGAATAACAACTTAATAATGAATTATAATCAAGCTTGCAAACATATATGCACTTAGTTTAAATTACCCGTCACTCTCATGATAGCAATTAAATTGTTTGAATTTGAAAAATAACCTCCTGCAGATAAGCCATGTGGCTTCGCAAGTACGAACAAATACTGTACTAGATATTAGATACATGAAATAAACTAAACTAAACTATAATAGCATCATTCTGTTCAAATTTTGCCTATAGTTGTGAGTTGTAAGTTCTGACTGAAGTGAAGTTATTCACAGCCTCAGTAGAGGCTAATCATATTACTCACCACAGGCTCAATTTATTTCTTTTACTGATCTTTATTCTAAAACTAAAACTATTGTTCTTTCATTCCTTAGTCTAAATAACTTCTGCTTATTGTACACATAACAAAGATGAAAAGACATCATAATCACTCATTTTATAGACATAGAAAGGTGCTATTTATAAAACAAGTTTCATAATTTTAATTCCTAACCGAAAGATATGCACTATACTCAGCGAATATTTCAACTTGAATATACTAAAGCACATCATAAAACTGTCAGCAATAAACTTTTAACTATCTGTTGGTATACAAAATCTAAGAACAGATGTATGCAATAAAATAATAACTCACACAAAATTAAGTTTTTAGTGAAAAGAAAAAAAAAATATTAAAAGGCATTCAGCCGATTTGAGTGGGAAGCAGATAACGGCTAATCGGGGAAGCTGTGGGCACTGTGGGTTAGTATGTTTTTAAATTCTTTGCATTGTTTAAATCAAATTTATTTTATATGCGCTTTTAACAAGTTATTATAAAACAGAGGGGCAAATGAAAATATTCATCCATAAAGAGCGATACTTCAAAGTGAAGAAAGAAAGAAGAGAAGTATATGTTTAAGATGGGTTACGTACGACTAAAAGCTTTTACATTTTTTTTTAATTTTCGGCTTATGTAGCACAGTAATTTCTATTAAGATACATCTTCTATGGAATTTTTTATTTTTTTTTTTTTTTCGTGGGTAGGTGAAAAATCTTCATTGACACTATGTGCCCGGTGCTCATAGTAATGTGAGATTTTAACTCACTAAACAACACCTCCCTTCTACTGGTTTACTACGACTAAATTTTCTTATCAAAAATATTCGCGTTTGGGCATGTAGCTTTCCAGCAAAAGCATCTTCTAAAACCCGCTATTAAATGCGGTTGGTCCTTATTGCGCTAGAACGGTTTCGTTCTTTGTAGCGCACAAGGTTTGTCTCGTCTAGAATTTGGATTTTAATGTTGTTGCAATGACCATGTAGACGGATACGGACTTCGTTATTTCGACATCGATGCACCCTTCCATATTTTTATTATTTGCGTAACGTGTTTTCAACTAAGCTTTTAAAGATAATTTATTATGGTATTTTCCATTCCAAGTTACAATATGGAATTGCTTGGTGGAGGGGTGTGCATCGTAATAAAATACAATCACTGTTGATTTTGTAGAAATATGTCTTAAGAAAAATTTGTCGAAAATCCGATAGACATTCTAGTTTTCCGTTGTTCAGCGCACTGAAAATTCTTCCTGTTCGTCATTTGTTTTGTTTTAAGGTGTTAAAAATATTCTTTATGAAGTCTGGCAATCTCAATTTTCGTTTATTTTCGTGTTATAATCTTCGTGGAAACCCTTCAAACATTTTATCCGTACGTAATTTCCGTACTACTGCATATCGTAATTTTTTTTTCTGTTTTGTCTTATCGGTTATTTGATGAACTCCCTCAATCTATCAGGGCAATAACAACAAATGTGCTTCTTCAGCATTGATTATGTTGCGTTAGAATCTCGTATTTCTGATGTTTTGGTCCAATATTTGTTTTCATTCTTTATTTCTCTCTTTCATGCATTTTTTTTTTTACAATTACTTTTATTTTTATTTATGTTTGAATTGAAATTTTTTTGGATTATGCTTCTTTTTATGTTTTAGTTTATTTTTTTATTTTTCTCGTTACTTAGTATTCGCTTTATATTATTGTAGTTGACAATTTTACACTATTTTTTTCGTTGTATATAGATGAATGTCACCAACCTTTTTAAAATTCGAAACAGTGATCGTGAAAAAATGTACGATAGAGATAGAGTAAGTGGGGTCTAAAAAAAAGTTCGCTTAGTTGACGTCAATTTATTATTTAAAAAAAAAGAAAAGAAATGAGATTTGTCGATTCCTTATAGTTTAGCGATTCGTTACTTAAGATTTCAATTGGTGAAAATGAAGACAAGAAAATGTAAAATTAGTTACGTAAAGTTGAGAGAAATTCCATCACCAATACAAGCAAGAAATTCGCTTTGCTATTCTCTACATATTCCGATATCAAATCACGCATTTTAAACGAATAAATAAAATCATCCTTTGTTACTGTTTCCAAGTGGTTTTAAATAATCCAGACGGTAAATTTTTCTGTGGAGGGCACGCCTCGTGAAGATCGGCCCAAATCTTCGACTGTAGCTTTCGGGGGCAGAAACTGACGAAGATCAAAGAACGACCCAGGAAATGATAAGTGATAAACTGGGCCTTAATGTCATAACTGTGTCAAAACCTGAACTACTCGAAGAAGATCTACAAAAGAATGACGACCAAAAACGGGCACGCGATCGTTTTGCAATATTTTTTTATAAATTTTGAAATTGAAGAGCTAGCTGCTCTAATAAAATCTTTACAGGTGAAAAATCATGATTCTATAAGTATGACCTGGAAACCAAACAGCAATCCACAGAGTCCAGAAGGTACAAGCCATCCTTTTAAAGCAAGATAGCAAAAATCAGCAACAAGTCTGATGATGTCAATTGGCTTCAACAAGGTGAAAATAACCAACTTAGCAAACTCTTGTTAGTTTATTATTATTCCAACGTCAACACGACAACTGTATCAACTTCCGTAAGTCGAAATTAATCCTGTTCTTGCAAAACTCTACTATGAATATTCGTACTACCGCAAGTTGTCGAAGAAGTAAATGGCGTTGACTTTAAATTCTTTAGATTTTAGGTAATAGGATTCGTGGAAGTGTGAAAATATGGTCCATTGCCAATCCTCGAGGTTTACCTAAACTCTGGTAGGATAGGGTGTTGTACAAAACGGCAAACACGCGTTACAAACAATTGTGCATACATTTTATTTTTTTGTAGATCTGATGTTTCTCATTTGTACAATATTTCTTTTTTCCAAATGTCTGACAAGGAAGAATAAATAAAATTTAAAACAAAAATATTACTTGATAGTGAGAGCGGGTCGAAAAACGATGTACCAAATTTATGTACGAACAACATTCTGTAAATCACTCAAAATATCTGTGTATGGAAAACTATTTATTTTTTAAATCTTGCTAGTCCAAAGTTCTGTATTTTAAAATATTTTATTGATAATTCTTTTAAGTTTTTTTATTATTATTATTATTTTGTTCATATGTATGTATGAGGAGTGGTGAGCTTTGTCATATAATCGTTTAACAGCGGTTGATTTATTAAAGTTAATTGAGTGTACAGGACTTGATAGGTAAATCTGTTTGTCAGTTGGTCACCCTTTTGTAACTTCTGAACCGTTTGACATAGACAACTTAAATTTGTTTGTTCCTCCCCAGTCATTTATCCCCTTACAAGCTGGTGATAAAAGAAAAACTAGTTTGGGTGCCCTTTATTAGACAACTTGTACTATGACCCAATAAGGGTTTGTTCCCCATCATGTGGCATGTCAAATGAAAGATAACTTCACAAGAACTCCAAATATGTTGACAAATACTTTTTCTACTAACATTTTTTAATTAAAAAGGTCCAAAACGATTTTAAAAAAGACGTCCGCCTCTATCAAAAAATAAAAATAAAAAAAAAACTAATTGAGAATACATAAAACTACTAACATAAGAATTTTAGAGGAAACTACAAAGAGTCTTCCAGCGGATATCGCTTTTGTACAAAACGGGAAACTTGGCGTATTAATTCAACCACCATCTATTGCCACAAATTCGTCCAATCTAAATGTCTTTCATTAGAGAGCAGAAGGTCACAAGACAAAACAACATAAGTCGAGTTAAGACAAAATTAAGTTAAGAATGCCAGAAATTTATGCTGCTAATTTTTTTACTTTATTATCTGTTGTCGTTACCGAGTCATGGGCAAAGAAACAAACTAAAATACCAAAATCCCATACGTTTTCGGAAAAAACAAAAACTTCAAACTTGTTTCCTGAGAATCTGTTAAAATCGACTTAGGTTGTTTTGTCTTGTGGCCACAGATTTGAAGACTTTAAATACCAGCGTCCAGCATGTGGTACTGCGGTCCTGGCTACAGTTCCGTAAATCTTCAACACCTGATTGCTTAACGTCCACAATAAGTTGCATCAGGCAAAAGAGATGAACTTTAATGTTCATCTCGACGTTATACGTACCTTATCCTAAACTAAATGTTTTATTATTTTTTTTTTTGTGGAAAACGTGGTTCTGGTGGTGGAAAACGCTACTGCCCACGAAAAACAGTCCTGCTCTGTTTAGTGTGAGACTTGGTACTCACTACAAAATCACCTTTAACCCTTTTTTCTTTTCTACTTGACACCATCCACTCCGGAACCGCTTATGCATTACTTCGGAGTGGTGTCGTTGTCTTTCCCCTGTGGGGACCGGCTTTTATTCTTTCTTGCCGGTGAGGTTTTTCATCAGGCTTATATATCTTGTGAGGGTATGAGTTGATCTTCCTCTCTCTTTTTTGCCTTTAGTACTGCCTCGGCAAAGGAGCATATTTTATCCCATTTGTCTTTACTGGATAGCATTTTTTCTACTACGTTTTCTGTGCTTATGTCGCCTATTTCGAGCTGCAGCCGGCTTCTCTCTGCCGTCCTTCGTGTGCAGCTAAAGATCGTGTGCTCTACGGTGTCATGTGGAGAGTCATCGTACTGGCAAGCTGGGCTTCCCACTTTTCCCATCTTATGCAGATACGCGTTGAAATATCCGTGCCCTGTAAGAAACTGAGTTAGGTAGAAGTTTACTTCACCATAACTTCGCTCCGACCATTCAGCAACGCTGTTCATTAATCTTGTTGTCCATCTACCTGTGGTTTCGGAGTTCCGACGTTCTTGCAATCGTTCTTTGGTGAGCTCTTTAGCTTCAGCTTACGCAGCTTTTTTTCCAAGTTCAGCTTTCTTTTGGTGGATATGCATTCTTTCCGCTGCTAGGAGATCGATGGGAGTTACGAGGACTGCAGGCTCTGATACCGTGCGATATGAGCTTTCTACCCGCAGTGATGCTCTTCTCTGTATTGCTGCCATTCGCTTCCGATACTTTTCTTGTCTGATCACATTGGCCCAGATTTCACTGCCATACAAGAGTACGGCATGTGTGATCGACATTAAAAGTTTTCGCTTACTTGCCGTGGGGCCTACAACGTTCGCCATTAATCTGCTCAGCGATGTGGTACCCTTTTCGGCTTTCTCTGCCGCGGCCTTAATGTGCTGCCAGAAGGTGAGTTTTGTGTCCATCCTCAGTCCCAGGTACTTTACTGCGTCCTTTGTTGTTATTATTTCCGACTTAACTTGGAATTCGTAAATAGCAGGTATTCGTCTTCGTGTTAGCATGACTAACATGATCTTCCATCCAGGAATTGACCTGTCTCATGACTTAGTTTAGCTTCCTTTCTGCATCCTCTGTACTTCGTGCAGTAATCACTACGGCAATATCGTCCACGTAGCCGACAAGGAAACTGTGGTCGGGTACCTCCATGCGTAGGATTCCATCGTAAGAGATGTTCCACAAATCAGGTCCCAGAATGGAACCCGGTGCTGCTCCAGCGGTGATTTGCCTTCTATGGTGCCCTTCCGTGGTGTCATACATGAGCCATCTGTCTTTGAGGTAGTCTTTTACCATCTCTAGTAGATACTCCGCTACTCTGAAAATGCCTTCTAGAGCGTTTAATATGTCTGTCCATCTGGCAGAATTGAAGGCGTTTTTCACGTCCAGCGTTACTAGCACAACTATCTTTCTGGAATGATGGTTTCCCTGTTGAGCTCTCTGAGCGGCCCTAACTACTTCTTCCAAAACTCAATGCAACCGATATCGCATTGGAACCAATTAATTTAAAACACTTCTTACTTTTTATTTATCTCGTATTTGCCAATACTAATCCCATTTAATTGGTTTCAAATTCAAGTGAATGCTCTTAGTTGCTGTAAAATGGAACTTGTTACGCTCTAAATCTATAGTTAATCTACGCCCGGCATTTATTAATCTGATCGACTAAACTTCAGTCTGTAATGGTACACCTCCCTATTCTCGTTTCAGTTAACCGCTACTTTTATATATTCCAGGAATCATATTTCATTTCGATCTAGATATTGACTACTTAAGCTTGTGATCATAAACTCATTAAATCTAAACCCAGACATGTTTATTGGTGTTCATTTGCAATTTATTTTCCAATCAAGCGGATTGAATTAATCAGTGCACACTGCACAGCATTCTTTGATATCAGATTTCCTTGGGCGCAATACAAAGCAAATTGGCACCGCTTCATAAGAGGACCAGTTCATTGGGAGCAGATCTCTAATCACTAACAAGGTAGTCCAGATTATGTCAGTCCTCCTTGTCGAATGCACAAAAGATACTCAGCGTACAGATATGCAGATACACTTGTCCAAGCTATGCTAAATTGAATCGCGCACATATCATGTTAACACCTTTAGCGTTGACCGATCGTCCAGATTCCTAAAGTGATGTTAAAGTGATTGAAGATTACAACTTTAAGGCACCACTCGAGAATGGTGCGTGTTTTCTATCGCTTGCTCGCCTGGCAATCTATAAGTAATGTGCTAATTGTGCTATCTAAATAAGGTTTTACATGTTGTGGCCGCACCAGCGTGAATGCCTGGTCAAACTACTCTTGCGAGTGCAATTATGACAAGACCAGTGCTTGAGGAACGCTCTCTAAGTGATTGATCCTTGTCCGTGGGTTGAGTACATGATGTGTTCAGCAAAACTTGTCGCCTATCCGTGGCCACTATAAAACATTCGAGTACAGCCAGGTGTTAGCTGTAAACGGACAAATAAGGCATAAAGTAGACAGGATTTATTGCAGTGCTGATATTGTGCTGATTTGAATGATACGCTTTCAGAAATGTATGCTAATAGCGGGGATATCGAAATAAGATCTCAATAGCCGATTTGGTTTTTTTTTTTTTACTTTACTGCATGGAATTCATTATGAGACTGATGGTATCGTAAAAAATTATGAGAAATGGGCTATGAATTTTAAGTGTTGCGATGTTATTGCACTAAAAGTCAAATCAAATTTTCAAATGGGTACTAGAGCGTGTGTGGGGAATCAACATTTAATTTTAAACTGGTTGGAGGGTATTGCAGATCATACCTAAAAGTTGCGACATACTCGTAGGCCTCTAATAGACTAAATTCAAAGTAGGATTGCACATAAGCCCGTATACAGCATGTGAAGATGTTTAATATTTATATAGCAAGTTACACAGTATGGATGCTGTCGGAGTAATAAGGACGACAGATACCGGCTGTAGTTAAAACTCAATTTACTGAAATGTCACGATGGTCTTGGTGGTAGCATGATAGAATGCCCGTAATGATCAAAAAATTGTGTTTGTAGCATTATTTTATATGGGTACTTCTACCATATAGTTTTATGCAAAATCGGCGAATTTCATCTCAATTCTTATCGTGTTATAGTTTCAAGGAATGATGTATGCAAACATCTACCGATCAAGGTGAAAGTTAATTTTGACTACGATAAGAGTTGTATACCGATTTGCACGAAGTGCCACAACTCAATTATGAGTTATGAGCTCATCCATATCAATCAAATGGTTAGTTCTACAGAACGAAATTTCAAACAACAAATATGTACATGCATATATTGTACAAAGAAAGAAATGCAGAAATTTGAGATTTGAGAAGCCAAATATTGCATTTCGTAGAGAAAAGCCTTCTGCGAGGTCGTCCTCTACTCCGCCGTCCATCCGGGGTGGATTCGAACCTTTTTCGGGCTGGAACGTTGGGCTCCATCCGTTCTACGTGATCCATCCATAAAAAAAAAAAAATACAAATATTTGGCGCAACAGCTCTTTAAAGTGCCAGGGCCTAGCTTCTCGCAACCACTCATGTTGTGTGCGTTATATTTTTCACACGAATGGAAGGGACCTACAGCTTAATGCCGACACCGAAAGGCGATTTGAGAAGATTTTTCGTGACAACAATACTCTTGGATGTTTGTCAGACGTTCGCGAGAGGTGGGACCGTGAAAAAACTGTTTGGTGTTTTCTGGGATTCGAACTTAGAACCTCATGCGTAGTGATCCAACACACTAACCACTTACGCCACGGCGCCATCCATCTTAGTCGCTGTATTTTAACTCTTCGGTGTCATTGTACAAGTCGTGTAGCTCAGCACTATACTTCTTTCTCCACTTGCCGCTTATGCAGACGACACCAAAGATTACTCGAAGAAGCGGCCCTGCTTCTATGTATACCATATTATATACCTTACTAACTGTATATTTTCACTTTATTATCTATTTATTTAGACTAGTGTCGCGTATGGTCGAAATTCGACCGAGGGAAAAAAAAAACAAACAAGCTATGTATTTGTTTGCATAACTTTTTTTTTGTAATATTCTCCCGTGCAGTGAAGGCAAGTGGATTTAAGGTCATACAGCTTCGAATGGGATCACAATACTTTTACTTAATTGGATAAAGCCTTTTATATGGAGAAATCATGTGTGCATGCTGACTTTATTTTACCTGTCTTAACAGTAACATACGCACACAATTTTTTTTATTTCTGCACATCTATGGCATAGTACCTTTCGAATGATATACGTTTCATCTCACTCCTTTTATAGTAAATACTAAAAAACGTACAATAAGTTTCGTGTTCACGTATTAATACATAAGATATGACTGAAAATTTAAATATCGTCCTATGCTGCATAATCGAATTATGGGGAGCACAATAATAACTACTACAGGAACTAGGAAATGAATTTGATATTCTCAAAATCCCGTCATTATTGCATCACAATCGCAAAAAAAGACTGACACCAAATTAATTTGTTCCTTATAATGAAAGTGGGCACCGAAGAGAAATTCAAAATAAAAATCTTTAAAACTGGGAAATGTTATCAACAAACCGAATTGTGTGCTAATTAAATTTGCATCTCTATTTTTACTCTTTTTAAATGAGGTTTAGCTTCATATCTTAGGGTTAGACTACTAAATTGTAACCATCTTTGAGAGAGATTGGTTCAAAGAGATATACCGCTAAACAGGAGCACAAATGTGAAAGCAAAATATGAATACGTATACTGAAAAGAAAAAACAGAACATATTTTACAAATGTAAACTTTTACAAGAAAATGGTATAATATGTATGAGTAGTCAACAACATGTGATGCAGAAATTTTGTGTAAACCAAAAAATCTTTACCTACCTATAACATTTTCGAGTATTGACATACATAATATTTGAAATTACCGTCTTGTATAGAAATTTAAGGGTGTATATAATATGAAAAAATAGTAAATTTAATGTGCACACTAACACCATTGTTAATTATTCCACTTAAAGCAATCAACCGAATTTTACCGTAAACAACATTTCTCCTCTGTCTATTTCAATTTCAACCTTAACTCATTCACATCTACGAAAATAAGACCACAAATAGAAAAGAAAGGCATACTGCTCAAACACATATCTATAAATGCAATACGAAAACGACCTTTTATCGAACAGATTACTTCCCCCAAATCTATTACATTAACATCAATTGGAATAATATCACCACAGTGATTTATTACCAGATGGTCCAGAGACATGGATCGACCGACGAGACTACAAATTTACTTAGTGCAGGTGAAACCCTTTGTCGCAAGTATGTATATGCACATATATAATCCCATCAGTGATTTGATGAAAGTCACTCTGTGACACAAACTTTAGAGGCCATTGTCATTACTCAAGTAAAATTAATTTATTTATAACAAATATCGTAATATTGACGATATTACCTTCCAGGTAGCTCTAGTGCAATTAAAATTCAATAACTTCCAATTAATTATTTCAGGCCAAACACCACAGCACACGGTCACAGCATCCGCAAGCGGATTAGAATAGAAAACCCTGCGTCGATAACTTTAAGTGGATTATCGCCAATTGATACTTAGTGATTGTGTTTTAATGAAATCAAAATGAAGATGTTTTGATTGCGACATCAACACACTACAGTCAACAAATGTTGGCTAAATTGGGAGAAAAAAAAAACTTATAATAATAATCGATTACACCTGGGTGAGGCTTGTCGTATAATACGGTGATGAATATCGATAAGCCTCTTTGGTGTGATAAAATGGAATGAGACCATGAAACCGAAGTGGCTATCACTGAAGAATATCTACTTTTAAGAGGATTTTCAGGTGCCCCCAAGCAACGAACCAACTTAAGCATATTCATATTAATTTATAATTTGTTCGGATGAAAATACAACGACATGGGTTCTCACGCAGTTTGATGTAAATTAAATTGTATTCGCTGGAAATTGAGGAATTAAATGAGCTTGTAGTCGCTTCTTTAATTAATTGAAACATCAGCTTATATGTGACTTACAAATGATTGGACCATAAATGCGTGTGGGTCTGGCAAGGTCATTGATTGAATTATGTGCAATTAAATATTTTACACGCACGCACCCACTGAACTGCCGGACAGACGGGATACAACAATAGTTTCATCTCAACATTTTTGGTAGAGGGACTGAGATGTACGGCCGCCTATATACCTACATGAGGGCATGAACGTATAATATATAATCCATGTTGCGTCTACCACGCCTTCATGCTATCGTGTTCGGTTCCTGACAATTTACCCTAATTCTTATCGGTTTTTTCCCCGGTAATATATTAAGTTGCTGAAACGCATAAGAAGGTCTTACGATATCGGAACCAAGTTTTGAACAGCCAGTAGTTTACCGACTGATCGCCACATAGATCCACTATGTAAGTCCGCAAGGCATCCAGTAATATTCCGGCATAGGTCTGGGCTAACACCCATACCTACCATTAGGTTCCCCAATATCGGATACCTTTTGTACTTTGCCTACGTTCTTGAATTTTTCATGTGTTGCACTTGACTGCTTTTTTGGTTCAAGATATGAGTTCGATGGCGAGTGAGGGAGATTAATTAAAAATTCGCAATCAAGTTCTTAAGTTGTTGTTTGAAGGCATAGCAAAAACCCTCAAGCTGTGATGGCAAAACTTAGGTTCCACATTTCGCAACAAATGCGTTTTAATGTCAACTATGTACTAGGAGATCATTTCTTTTGAGATACTATATTTTATAAGATACTAGTGGGTGATTCAATAAGAGCGCAGATTTGTTTTTTTTTTAATAAAACACGAAAAAATTTGTGGATTTTTTTTCTTTTATTTCATTGTGTTGCTTAGTCGATCGCACTTAAGTATGTCTGAAACACAATATCCAATAAATACCCACCACGACTCCTCTGGCAACACAAGATTCGCGTATCAAAATTTTCTCAAATTTTCCAAATGCGGCTGTTTTGGTTGTTAATGTACATCCGATTAGCTTGAACAACAAGCAGTTGCTGTCAATTTTTATTTTTTTTAATCGACTTCAGCGATGAAGCACATTTTTAGACAACATCGGTAAACATCGAGCATACAGTGTATCTAGACTAGATGAAGACGCCGTCTACTGACCAGCCCAACCATCACATCTGGGCAAAACGCATTTTAGAGTACGTCTCACAAATTCTTCAGTAGTTTGTAAATTCAGAACTCCACTAAACAATTAACATATTCAACTAGCAACAGTTGATTCCATTGAAAAGCTTGATCTCCTACGCAGATGCTTTCTTTTAAGAGGGTATAGCTATTGACATTGACACTTCCGCTTCTGTATAATCACATCTATGCGTTTCTGACCTTTTTTCTGTAGTTCTAAAGCCATACAAGCCTGCATTTGAAAGGCATAGTCGCAACTTGGTGTTTAAGCTGATGGCATTAATTCTGTTGGACGAAACAACACTCCCAAGGTGTCGAAAGTCTTCTACTCTTTTTCGATGGCTTATTTAGAATGAACCCAGCTCCACTTAACACTCCGTTGGCCATTTGGTCCATTATTGCGATATATAATATGTGCGTATGCAAACATCATCTAAAGCTTTTCATAATGTTGATATCCTATAATTATCTTTATTATATTCTATAAGTAGTTTCCGTACTTATTTTAGCACCTCTAGTACAGAAAGTTATCCTTTTGTGCACTCCAAAGCTGTAACTCTATGGAGTCACACAATGAAACAGAATTAACTTCACTTTTAAAGAATTTGACCATGTGTGAAAGTATACCTACATAGGTATTTAATTCCATTTGACTATGAATTTCCGATAAGCTACGCTTTTAAGTAACAAAAGGAAATGATAATTCTTATCCCTGTAAAATTGAAAATATTTGTTTTTAGTCGAAAGCATTCCTTTTGCCACTTCTCGACACTTTTGGTTAAAATTCATCTATATACGAGTATGGTATGTACCCTAAGAACCGCCGGCAGTAGGTGCGGTATCAAAACAAAAGCAGTCATGCCGTTAAGGGCGTTAAAGCGTCACCTTCCGTCATTTAACACTAAACCGCGCAACGTTTTAATAGCACCATAAAAATGAACGCATCATCGCACGACATTGAGAAACCATTTCACATCCCCAGTCACATAGGTGTCATCTATGTCATCGGTAAATCAACTTTTTTCCGATTCAAATTCTTTTCTCATTATCGTCCACTTACTGTCATAAACTGAAATCGAAATACACTCATTATGTGGGCAGATACGCACTGCATTCCTCCACTGCATGGATGGGTGCACTAAACGTCACAACAGACTACACACAAATCAAATTATGACATTTTCACAGTTCGAGCGCATCAAAACTCAACTGATAGCTGAATGTCAAGCATACCAAAATCCAACTAAAGTTTCGACGCGTACATCAAAGACCCACACAAATTGTAATGTGGCTACCTTATAATTGAATGTACTAAACGTCTATTGACTCAAAGGCCGACTCAGCTACTCCATGTCAAAGCATCAATTACAGTACTTTTGGGGGGAAAACAAATTTGTAATTTCAAAAATCAATACAATTTACATGGAGATGTCATATTTACATTTAAATTCGTCTGACAAGGGTCGGCTGGTGGTGGTCCGTGATTTGTAGTCCCTCAAAGTTATTAAAACTGACATTAGTATGATGGACTTTGTGAAGAATCTCTCGGCAAATGTGCTCATCACCTTGGGAAGTTAATAATGATACTTACGGTGATTATTAGCATTAAGTCATTTATATAGGACAAGACGTGGTATGAGGGAGAGGTGCGCATACTTTTTTAATTAGTCATCCGTGCTTTCTTGTAGCACTTTGGTGAAGGGCGAGCACAGAGCCCTAACGAACTCTTGAGACTTAATTAAAATGATAAATACGATGAGGAGAATGGACGTAGGTGTCTAGAATATTTTTGTTTATAATTTTGTTAAAGCGGTGTCCTACGCAAGAACTACCGAGATAAAATTATATCTTTACAAAGTTTCTAATTTGGCATTAAATAAATTTGTTTCGAAGCAGGAGCGCCCGGTGTGGGTAGAATATTCTGAAAATTATATCATATTTATTCTCGCTTGCAGAGTGGTGACGTTTAGGATATGGTTGTACTTGGACATTCCCTAGTCAATTTGAAGTATGCACAAAGAATTTTAAAACAAAATGCTTTTTGGTTGTCTTATATTATGTGAGAGTTTTTTTATGAGAGGATGTTGTTTGCTTCATTGGGACTGAACTTTTTTGTAGCCTTGAAAAAGTGTGAGTATGTATGTATCTTATTTTAATTTATACTGTGGCGCACTTCAAACAATTTTCATTTTCAGATATTAAATCGAAATCCATTTGGGTTGTATTAAACTAGTAGATGCAAGGACTAAAAGGACAAAGACGCTAGAAACGTCGGTCTTGAGTCTGTGGCATCTGCTTCGGCATCTAAAAAATAAGTGCTGCGGCAAAATACAAAGTTTCTATTGCAGTGGTAAACTCTTCCTCATGCTATGGCAAGGAAGTTTTTGAGTATGAACAATTTGAGAGGATCCAAGTATACTTTTTTAAACTGTTGTTTAAGTTGCTTAGTAACGGTCCAACATATGCTATACTCGTACATGTGGAATCTTGCTTACCTATATTCGCCAAAAATTTGAAAGCATGTTGTGATAACGTTATTAAGATAATGAACAAAATATAACACAAACCTTCAAAAGAGTATTATGTTGAAGTTGTTTCGCAGAAGAACCAGAGTCCTTGGGGAGCTATATCGATTGGCATCACAACATAGCGTAAGTTTAAAAGTCGTGGAAAATGGAGAGGATGACTGACAGGACTGCTTCTGTAGTCTAATCGTTAAAATCGACGATATCATGTTTCATGAAAACTAGGCCAGTGCGACCTCATCAACAACGAGAGAGATCTACAGGAGTCTTACTCATACACTTGAAAGTGATAACTTTGTATTTTCTTGAACGCCTTGGAAATGATAAAATAAGCACAGTGTGTCGGAAAGGAACAGAAATTCTTAGCCTTAACTTTGTGGTATATAGAATGAACTTGCCAGTCATTGGTAACCTCTGCAATTTAAATGAAAGGGAAGATATCCTACATTTCATACAAAAATGTCCGCTTCTTCGTGAATAAGTAAACCCAAGGACTATTTTGGAAAACTGTAGCCAACCAACAAATGAAAATTATTTGAAATCCATCAAGTGTTTCTCGAAATACGTTTTGGATAAGGATTTCATTGTTAAACAATAATGGTTTGTTTAAATTTTCGCTCTTTACGTTCCGAGACATAAATCGAGTCTGTTCAAATTTTCTTTTTCTATTTAGGCGATGTTATGATCCGAAAACAAGGGATCATAGCCGTCCCACTTCCCTGCATTTCTACTAATCCGCCTGTGGGGTTCGCCTATTTGTCCTCAGAAAATATTGGCAGGCCTGTCGATTTTAGATCACTCGATTACTAAGGCCAATGAAATGCCGATGTCGTCGCATTTGTGCGACCCGGCGTTTATTGGCTTGCCTTTCCTGCCTCGCGATGTCCTTGGAACGTTCATTGATATCGCCTTTTTAACAGGGTTCAAATGATCTCTTCTTTGAATGTGGCAATGCCAGCTGAGCCGGTCGCGCTCTATTTTTCGTAAGATGGTTTCCTTGATGTGAAAGCTTCACGGATCTAAGAACTTCTTATTCGATCAAGCTTTGTCACTCCTGCTGTCATGCGAAGCATCTCAGCTGCCGCTAATCTCATCATTTCAGCTGTCGTTAATCTACTCTCATACTTTTTGTACATCGTCCAACATTGAGAACCGTATGTGAGCGCTGGACGTACAACTGCGGTGTAGAGCCTTCCTTTCAACTTAGGGGGCATTTTTCTGTCACAGAAGATAGCGGAATTTTCTCGCCACTTCATCCACCCTACGCTTATGCGATGATTGATGTCATCACACGTTGCTTTGATATTGATCATAGATCCCAGATATTTGAGCTTTTCGCACTTGGGAAAAACTGTTCCATTCAAATAAATGTCTGGCATAGGCCTGAGCGGATCAGAGAACGGGCAGCACAAGTACGCTGTCTTTTTTGAACTAATGCGATACCCATTTCCCTCCAGAGCGTCCACCCACACATCAAGTGCTCGTTGCAGGGATGTAGGATCCTCACTTATGATGGCTCCATCGTCAGCAAAGAATAACTGATGTACCTTGGGGTCCATCACTTTACCTTCAAGCAGATAATCAAGGACTGTAATAAAGAGCAAAGGACTTAAGATGCTTCCCTGGTGCACCCCGACTTTGATTGGGAACTCTTCGGTTACTCCAGCGGGGCATCTTACTCTTGTCTTTGCTCCTTCGTACATGTCCATGATCATCTGTAAATAAGTTTTTGGAACCCCCGATTTCTTAGCGCCACACATATCAGATCTCGTGGTTGTCTGTCGAATGCATTTTCAAAGTCAACCAATACAATATGCAAATCCCTTAAGGAATCACGATGTTTTTCCATTATGATCCTTATACTTCGGATTACATCTGTGGTTAATTTACCCGCGACAATCCCACACTAATCATCAGATAGCCGTATTATTTTTCGCAGTCGGCCACCTAATACCCGCTCAACGATCTTCATGGTGTGTGACATCAGCTTGATCGAATGGTAGTTATCATAGTTTCGCGTATAGACTGGATAGTCTGGTTTGCATTAGCAACCGGGGAAGATATTTTCTCCAGCTCCCGATACAGGCCTTTTGTACTCTCTGCTTGAAGCTGGGCGCATTTCTTCTTCGTTTTTTTCTTGCAACATCTGTATTCCACTTCAAGGCGAGCTTTTTCGTCTCTATTATTAGAGGGACACTTTAACCGAGCTTTGAAAGCCGCTTTCTTCTCATTTATCCCTTCCTTAGCTTCATCACTCCACCACCATGTTTCTTTGGTGTATTGGTGGTGGCCTTTTGAAGCTCCTAGCAGTGATTTGGTCTTCTTTAAGCAAGTTCGCTGTACTAAATCCCAAATAATTTGCGCACTGCGCCCTTTATTCTCAGCTCCGTTGATGGTGTGAGAGAGGTAATTTTTCATTACGAAAACAAAAGCCCCGCCTTTTTCTTTGTCCACACTGTACGACTGGATTTTCTCAGGGACCCTTGTTTGTTCACTTTTCTTTGACGTCTTCTTAAAAATTTTTGTTAGCAGGAGACGGTGTTGCTGAGCGATCGCCTCTCTCAGGATCACTTTGCAATCTTTTAACTGAGGCTTCATGAAACTGCCTACCAAATGGTAGTCAATCTGAGTTTCATCTCCAGCACTGCTGTAAGTGATCAGGTGTCGGCTTTGTTTGATGAACATGGTATTTAACACGATAAGAACGTGTGATTTGCACATGCTTAGGATGTCTTCCCCAGGAAGGTTCCTGGAGCCTTCCTCCCTGGCAGTCTTCATAGTCTTCGTTTGACTTCCCGACATCTCCATTCAAATCTCCTCCAACAACCAGAAACTCTTCCTTTGGGTTGTTCTTAAGGAGATTGTGGAAATCTAGGCAAAATCCATCTTTATCCCCCTGATTGCACCCAATTTGGGGAGCATACATATGCTCTGACAATACTTTACACCTCTCCTTGTAATACTAATTTGAGAGACATCAAACGGTCGCTGGACTTCGAAATGTTCAAGATGTTACCAAGTAGCTCTGCTGCAAGGATGATACCGATTCCGCCCCTAGCCTTTCCCGTTCCGTAGTAGAACATCTTGTAATCTTTTGTCCTAACGTCCAAGAAACGCGCCCGATTTCCGGTGTTTTGCCATTTCGTCTCTTGGACAGACAAGATATCCATCCGCCTTCTATTCATCATCTCTTAAAGCTCGTAACTTCGACCGATCATGTTTCCAGCGTTCCAACTCCCGACCATCAAATGTTATCCAAACTGTTTCATTACCTTGCTAGCCCTCAGAATCCGTATAGCTCTGACCCGAACATTTCTGCTCGGTTCAGGTTCAGTACCATGCGCAGCAGTGGTAGCGCCTGGCGGGGTTGTTCCTTTTTTTTTTTTAAGCAAGTATTACCATAAGTACAATGGACCTACTTTCTGGTCTAAGTACATCCTCATCGAGGGCCGATCCTAACCTAACCTATTACCATAATGATACAGTTTTGCAATATATTGTTTGTTTGATATTTCTTCTATAACACCGGTGATCTCCAGTCGTGTCAACCCACGGACTAGCATGCACACTGTTGGGGGAGTTTTTAAGGTAGTGTATGTGTCGCTGGGCTCACTTGGGTGTTATATTGCACAGATCTGATTTGACCTCTTTTTTTTTTTTTTTTGTCGGGATAGGAAACGCTCGACTGGAGCACTCAGACGCAACTGGTCCATTGTACTACCAGATAACAAACCCTGATATACCGATTTTATTGGAATTTCCTTGTCTTTCTTACAAAGCCAAGCACTTCAGTGATGAGGAGCTTACAGTACCAGCACTCACCACATTCGCACCGAGGATCTGCCGCCTGATACGAGTAAATGCCGGACACTCACAGAGATAATGTTCCGCGGTATCGTCCCTCTCCACAAGCGTCGCAGATTGTAGTGTCACTTAAGCCCAACACGTTGAGGTGCTTGGAAAAAGTAAAGTGACCTGTCAAGACGCCAATAAGTTGTCTACAGTCTTTTCTGCTGAGAGACAGCAAGAATGCCGCTGATTTCTTACAGACGTCCGGGAGCATGCGTTTAGTCAACCTGCAACCTGGAGAGTCATGCCACACACAATTGTGCTCGTGAGAGACCCAATCGTCAATGGAAGCCCTAACCGAAGACGCTGGAAGACCCAGCGCGGGTTCGGGACCTGAGAAACCCTCCTCTGAGCCTTGTCTAGCAATCTCATCGGAGATCTCGTTCCCCAAGATCCCAGTTTGACCTGGGACCCAGATAAGAGACAGAGAATTCAGCCTTGCGACCGAGTTCAAAGAGTTTTTTGTTTCACGAACTATTTTGGAAGTGGTTAAAGGGTAAAGCAAAGCCTTAAGCGCAGCCTGACTGCCACTACAGACACAATTGCTACGTCCCTTCCACCTGTTCTTCACTACATAGTTCATGGCCATTAGGATTGCATAAGTTTCCGCTTGGAAAACAGACGCATAATTGCCTAACGAGAAGTGAAGTCTAACGTTGTCGACTTCCACGAAGACACCAGCGCCAGACCCTTGACTGGTTTTGGAACCATCCGTGAAAATACGACTACATTCCATTCCCGGCTCAGATTCTGACCGAAGCCAGTCCTGGACACAAGGAAAGTCGACTCTGAATTTGCGCATCAGCTGGAGTTCTGGTGTCATTGCAACAGACGGCGTATCCATAAGACAGGAGTCGAAAGATAAGTGTCGCGCAAGCTCATCAAAGTTCCAGTGTGGAGTATACCAAAAACCGCTCCGCCTAAGACGATGGATGGCTTTTATAGTGCAACCCATTATATAAGTATCGAGGGGAGGTAAGTTCAGCAAAGCGTTTAGAGCAGGGCCAGGCGTACTCGGAAAAGCTCCCGTGCAGCCGAGACAAGCCGTTTTTTGGAGTTTCGCGCAAAAGGCAACCACATATTTACGCGAGAGCCCCTTCCACCAAACAACCGACGCATATGCGAGGAATGGTCTTATCATAGCCGTGTAGATCCAGAGAACCTTATTCGGTGACAAGCCCCATGTCTTGCCAAAAGCACCCTTACACTGCCAGAAAACTGAGAGCGCCTTGGATGTTTTCGACTCGACGTGTTTAGACCAATGAAGTTTCTTATCTAAAATCACTCCCAGATGTTTCGCTTCATTGGAAATGCGAATGGTGACGCCTTTTAGCACTGGCTGAGTCAGACCGGTCAAAATCCTCCTTCTCGTAAAAATAACAACCTCAGTTTTAAGAGGATTCACCGAAGGCCCACTCCTAGTACACCAATCATCGATCATGTTCAGCGCCGCCTGCGCGTTAGCACAGACCGTCGCCAAGCATGGCCCGACAGAAAGTAGAGCGACATCATCCGCATATGCCTGAGCGTAGATGTTAGAACTATTTAGAGTATTCAACAAAGAGTCGACCACCATGCACCATAACAATGGAGACAGAACACCACCTTGCGGACAGCCCTGCTTACTCCTGTCATAACATATCAGTCACAATTTGCATCCACTACCAAAGTTCTATTCATTAGCATTGCTTTAATCCACAACACTTATGTTTCATCTACCCCGTGTTGTCTGGCCGAGTCGCACATGCAGTCAAAAGTCGCATTGTCAAAAGCACCCTCAATGTCGATGAAGATACCCATCGCGTATTCATGCTGCATCTCCGATAGTGGATGCAGTTTCAAAGCACCAGTCTCTCCATACTTTTCAGTAAGAAGGATGTCAAACTTATAGGTGTGAAACTCTTGGGGAGCGAATAGTCCTCCTTACCAATTTTCGGTATGAAAGCTACTCTGACTGTTCGCCAAGGTGTAGAAATATATGCCAGCGCCAAGCCAGCGGTGAAAATTATTTTCAGAGTTGGCAGTAGCTGATCTACACCCTGTTGCAGCATAGCTGGATATATTTCATCGGTGCCAGGCGATTTGAAACCATCAAAAGATGCCAAAAGATGCATCTGTTACCACGGCTGATGCAATATACTAGCTGCGCCGAGTTTTCTGACTTAGATCAAGCTCAGCTTGGGTAAGCGGGCCAAGCTGCGACTTAGTGGTTATCTGATTGCCAGGAAAGTAAGTCTCCAGCAGAATACTAAAAGTTTCCGCTTTCGTCTCAGTAAAGTTGCCATCAGAATTTCTCAGTGACTCCGGTTTGGTCGGCTTGTCCCTTTTGAGGACCTTAACCAACCTGCTGGTTTCACGTGTCTCGATCTTTTCACAAAAAATTCTATAAGAAGCACTTTTCGACAACTGGATTAACTTCTTATAGTCTTTTTGCTTCGATCTAAAAAGATCTCAGTCAGCTTCCAAATTTGTCTTGAGTGACCTATTTAAAAGTTTTCAGGATTCTTTCCTAAGTCGCTGCAGTTCTGGGCTCCACCAGGGAACCGGAGTTCTGCAGGGGGTTTTTGTCAATGGGCACGTCAGTTCAAAACAGCTGGTAAGGACACTAGTCAGGTTTTGAACAGCATCTTCAACCTGTCGTTTCGTTCTGAGTTTAGTTGGAGTTTTGACAGATCTGTCTAGGTCTTCCCTAAACTGCACCCAGTTGGTTTTCCTCGGATTCCTCTTCTCCTGCAAAGTTATGGCCTCGCATTCGATTTGGAAAGCGATGTATCTATGGTCTGACAAGGACACCTCCGGCAGTACGCTCCAGTTAGTAATTGACTTGAAATACCTATTAGATAAAGTCAAATCAATTACCTGTGCGGAGTGCGGTAACTGGAGAGGTATATGTGTTCTTCCAGCTGTAGCCAAAATAATAGCTAGAATAATTCTAGAACCAATTAAAGAACATTTAGATTCAACTCTCGATGTCGAACAGGCAGGCTTTCGCGCTGGATCCTCCTGCATCGACCACATAAACACCTTACGGATCATAATCGAACAATGCGTTGAGTATAGGTTTCCGCTACATTTACTGTTTATCGACTTCGAGAAGGCCTTCGACAGCTTGAATCGAGATGCTATCTGGTTGGCCTTGCGCAGGAGAGGCATTCCAGAAAAACTTATAGCTATTATCAAGGCTACATATGAGGGCGGCAAGAGTCACGTCGTGCACAATGGTAAGGTGTCGGAGGACTTTGAAGTCCAAAGTGGAGTACGTCAAGGGTGCATACTATCACCACTATTGTTCTTGGTGATTATCAGCGATGTACTCCGTGCACCATTGACGGAAGCTAATTCTGGAATTCGTTGGACTATGACATCTTACCTTAAACACCTAGATTACGCAGGCGATGTTTGTCTACTTTCACATCGGATAATGAATCTTCATTTGATGGCCCAAAATCTAGAAGCTGAAGCAAACAAAGTGGGGCTTAAAATAAGCACAGCCAAAACAAAAGCCCTGAGTACTTCCAATACCCGCGCTCAACTTAACATTGCCGGAAAGCAAGTCGAGAAAGTTGATAACTTTCTATATTTAGGAAGTGTCGTCTCGGCTAATCGCGGTGGCACCGAACTGGATGTGTGCAGCAGAATCGGGAAGGCTAAAGCTGCGTTCGGAATGCTGTCCAAAATCTGGAGAAGCAATGTTATTAGCTTAAGAACCAAGCTACGACTGTTCCGCTCCAACGTAGAATCAGTGCTGCTTTATGGGTGCAGTATCTCGAAGGTGGACACCATTAACACACGCAAGCTGCAAGTCTTCGTAAACAAATGCTTAAGAATCATCTTGAGGATTTTTTGGCCGAACCGCATCTCCAACGAACAACTTTATCTGAGAACGGGCCAAGAACCTGTAAACATTACTATATGAAGAAGAAAGTGGCAATGGACTGGACACACCCTACGGCGCGAAGACAACTCCATTGCGAAATACGCTATGCAGTGGAATGCGCTCACCAGTTGAGGAGGAATCGAGCTCTTTAGGAATGAGTTGGAGGCAGATCAAACGCGTTGCAGAACTCCGAACACGATGGCGCGCAGGCGTGGTTGACGCCCTATGCCCCCCGAGGGGTTAAAGGATATAAGTAAGTAAATCAATTACCTCCTGCCTCCTTGCCGTAACAAAAGTTGGCTGGGAGCCAACATTGTTAATTACCATGCCAGACGATAGTATAAAGTCTAGGAGATGGTTTCCTCGTATGTTATATTTGCTGCTGCCCCAGACTGTATTCTGAGCATCAGCGTCGCAACACATGACTAGTCCCATCTCCCGAGTGTCGCAGTACTTTATGAGTTCAGCAACCGCCTTCGGTGGTGGAGGCACTACCGAATCATAAGGGAAGTAAGCCGACGCAACAACGAAGGTTTTCCAACTTCCGGTCGTTTCGTAGCTTACAACTGCAGCAACCAGGTCCTGTCTACAGAATTGTCCAAGCTTGGTTACTGAGATGAAATTCGGCACAATTAGACAAGCTCTCGGTCTTTCAGATCGCTTGTCACATAGCACCGTTACTTCGCGAATACCTCCAAAACCACATATGCGCTTGTTCCGCACGTATGGCTCCTGGATAGATGTGATGTGGGGTTTTGTACGCACCACGGAAATTCTACTACTTAAGAGAGCGGTAGCAGCCTTTGAGTGATGGGGGTTTATCTGCGAAAATATTGAACATATAGTCGGTGTTTTATTAGTAGAAACGCGCACCAGATGAGTTAACGCTTCCGCCGAGACGAGCGGCCCTACCCTAGCTTTGCCTGCATCAGCCATTTTCTGTCCGCTAGTGCTCTGACCTTTAGGGGTAACAGCACCAGCATCCACCAGATTTTGTGCGCAGATAACGCCACAGAAGAGCGCGCATCAGATGCACACACGCTTCCACCAAGGAAAGCAGGCGAAAATTGCTTCCTCAGATTGGACTTGTTCGAACCGACCGAAAAGGAGCCAGCGTTGGGTCTGAGGGATTGATCGGCTCCAGTTGGAGTGGTTTCTGCCGAACTAGTACTCATTCCTGTCGCTACTGAAGGATGACTGCTTT
The DNA here is from genome assembly GCA_945910035.1 of Brachypalpus laphriformis. Classification (NCBI taxonomy): domain Eukaryota; kingdom Metazoa; phylum Arthropoda; class Insecta; order Diptera; family Syrphidae; genus Brachypalpus; species Brachypalpus laphriformis. Next base: position 256,014,845 of record OX246754.1, read on the forward strand.
CGGCGCTTGCGCCTTCAGCTGACTCTGCAACTTCTTTGAACCGCGCCATTCCTTCTTCTCCTTTTCAGTTGACTCTTAGTCAGCAGCTTATCGGAGTGCGCCGCTTCAGGAGCTCGTTCAGCCTTATTAGTTTCCCGAGTCAAACCGTCACCGACACAACTTCGATCAGCTACCCCTCTACTGAGACAGAGGTTCGACGTTCCAGCCGAAGCCAGTTTTGACATCCCTGCCAAACTTGTCCGTCTGTGCAGGCAGACAAGGTTTTAGACAAGGTGACGCGCTGTCATGTGACTTCTTTAATATTGTACTTGAACGGATTGTGCGGAACTCACAAGCCAACAACGGAGGCACAATCTATTACAAGTATGTACAACTGCTTGCATACGGCGACGATATTGACATTATCGGAAGAACTCAGCGGGCTGTCACCGGTGCGTTTGCAAGCATTGAGGCGGAAGCGGCCAAAATGGGTTTAGCGATAAACGAGGTCAAAACCAAGTATATGCTGTCAACAAGAAGGGAAAGCCAACACCGACGAATTGGACAAAACGTCACCGTGGGCAACTATAACTTCGAGGGAGTAAGGGACTTTGTCTACCTTGGCTCTGGTATTAATTCTACAAACAAGATCAGCGCAGAAATCAATCGAAGAATAACTCTTGCCAATCGCTGTTTTATTGGGCTTATAGGGCAATTCAACAGTAAAGCCCTATCTCAAACAACTAAGGAGATTCTATATAAGACCTTGATCATCCCAGTCCTGCTTTACGGCGCTGAAACATGGACTTTATTGAAAGAGGATGAAGATATCCTTGGTCGCTTCGAGAGAAAAAATCTTCGTAAGATTTTCGGTCCCGTTTGCGTTGACGGGTTTTAGAGGAGAAGATTCAATCACGAACTATACGAACTGTACAGCGACATGACCTAGTCAAAAAACTGCGTATTGGACGTCTGAGATGGCTAGGACATGTAGAGCGAATGAACACCAACGAATCTAACCCCGAGGGACGAAGCAGTAGAGGGAATCATCGCCGTAGGTGGCGCGCACAAGTTCAAGGGGACCTCGACCAACTTAGAGTGCGCAACTGGAGGCTATTAGCTAAAGACCGAGCTAAATGGAGAAGCTTGTTGGTTGAGGCCCAGGTTCACCCCGAACTGTAGCGCCACCTAAGTAAGTAAGTAAGACGTAAAGAAAACAAAAAAAAACTCCTTCCATTAAACAGAAGGAACATAAGCCTCACAGTAGGAATAATCACAGGACACTGTTTGTTAGGTAGACACGCCACTAGAATGCGAGTCCCAACAAATGATTTCTGTAGAAGCTGCAGAGATGAAGAGGAGGAGGAGAACAGTCTCCACCTCCTCAGTAGATGCTCAGCGCTAGCTACTCTGAGGAAGAAACTATTAGGGGAATACTTCTTTGAAGACCTTAGCGATATATTTAACATAGACGAGATCTACGTGGTTTAGCTGAAACAACATCGAATAAACCAGTCACCAACCCTCCCCACGCTGTATTTGCTACTATTGACCCTCAAGAGGTACTGTAACAGACACCCTCCAAGATCGATAGTTAACCCTCTCATGTACTACTAACACTAGTAGTCAATGAACTCTATTACTCCCATGCACCCTACCTACATGCAACTAAGTATTAAGGGTTCGATTGATTCAGTCGCCCTACCAGCCAAACCAATTACGCATAGTTCGACTGCATAATGGTGCAAGGTTTGATTTTATCAGTCACCTCGTTTCTCTTATGCACCTCCACTACCTCCACTTTCCACCTATGTATGAATGGTTCGATTGAATCAGTCACTCTATTACGCTTATGCACATCTACAGCACATCTACACCTGCACGGTCCACCTAGGTATGAAGGGTTCGATTGAAACAGTCACCCTACCTAGTCAACACCTTATGCATAGCAGTACTAGAGTTCGATTGAATCAGCCACTCTATTATGCGTATGCATCTCTACACCTGCACGTTTCACCTAGGCCCATACTTGTCTACAACCTACACAACGGTACAGGGGGTTCGACTGAGTCAATCAGCCCCATTACTTGTCTGTACACTATACCTGGCCGGTACACATTGACTTTGGGGTTGACTGAGTCAGTCAGCCTTTTTTAGTCACTTCAGGCACAGCTATTCTCAGCCAGCATCCTCCTGAGAAAGGTTAAGGTTCCCCAGTAACTGGTGATTTTGGGGACCTGCATTGCGATTGATCGGGAAACTACTGACTGCCCAAAACTTGGCTTGGGCCAGTAGCGCAACAATCAAGTTCGTGATGAAGTGCTTACTTTACCTCCTAGTGGTGGTCCCCGGGCAACTATACGTATAAACCCTTATACGTATAGGCCAAAATTGTAAGTGCGGGTTGTCTAGGGCCTTGATTCTAGGCTAGGTAACGTGGGCCAGCAACCTGCGCTACTGAAACCGACACTATGCCTCTGATAAGGACTGATCACATGTTGACGACTTTTGGCTATTGTACCCGGACAAAGCTAGGTTTCTGGAATGTAAAGACGCTCCTCGACTCGGGAAGAGAAGGTCCTTACAATGCCAGATTCCTCCAACTGGAAAAGGAATTCATGCGATATAAACTGGACATTTTGGGGGTAAGTGAAGTAAGATGGTTAGAAGCGGGCGAGTACCAGTCTCCAACGCGTAACACTGTACTACTCTATTATGGAAGACCATCCGGAAGTACGCGAGAATATGGAGTCGGACTACTGCTAACAACAACAGCACGCAAGGGCCTGATTTCCTGGCAGCCTCATGGTGATAGGATTTTGACGGCCAGATTCCGGACTAGAGTACGACGCGTCACCATCATACAGTGTTACGCCCCAACGAATAGTTCGTCTGAGGACGAAAAGGAGAGCTTCTACAATCTCTTAAGCGCCGTCTTCAACACAACACCAAATGGAGACATTGTCATAGTGATGGGGGATTTGAATGCCAAGGTAGGCAGCGACAACAAGGGCTCAAGCATGTAATCGGGAAACATGGTCTAGGCAACCGCAATGACAACGGCGAAAGGTTTGTGGATTTCTGCAATGCCAACCGCCTTGTGATAGGTGGCACCATGTTTGAGCACAAGACCTGCCACAAAGTCAGCTGGGTTTCCAACGACAGGCAAGCAACCTCCAACCAAATTGACAATTTTGCTATCAGCCGCCGCTTTAGAAGCAGTCTCCTGGACGTCCGAAACAGACGAGGGGCAGATGTGGGGATAGTACGTGATCACCATCTTATGATAGCTACTCTCCAACTACGCACTGCTGCAGTTCGAAGATCCCACGACAACACAAGAATGCCCAGGTTCAACATCGATAGACTTAGTGATTCCTCAGTGCGCCAACAATTAAGGGAGCACTTTTCGCAAGGTGTGGAAGCAATCAGCAGCTCAATGCCCGCAACCATCCAAGACCATTGGTGTGCTGTGAAAAATGTTTTTACATCTGGTGCTGAAAGAATTGTCGGTCGATCGCAGGGAAGACATAGGGCGTGGCTTTCCGAGGATACCTGGAGAAGGATTGACGAACGAAAACAGCTAAAAGCTCGCGTTGCAGCTACTCCAGCAGCAGGGAGAAGCGAGCTAGAGTCCCTATATCGCATGAAGATGAGAGAAGTTCAGCGTAGCGTACGACGTGACAAACGCAACTATATCAACGCGCTGGCTACAGAAGCAGAAGAAGCTGCACGGAGGTGCGACAGCAGGACTGTCTACAGAATCACGAAAGAGCTGACAGGTGGTCGCAGCTCCAGCCAATACCCAGTGAAAAGCCTAGACGGCTCCTTGCTCATTTCGGATGAGGACCAGCTCAAGAGATGGAAAGAGCATTTTGCTACGGTTTTGAACCGTGTATTCGCTAGCGATATGCTCCCAAATCAGACTGAGATGCCCGAGGTGAGAAGTTCCCGAATACGCACCACGACTCCCAGTAAAGATGAGATCATTACCGCGATCAAGGCACTCAAAACCAACAAGGCGGTAGGACTTGACGGTATTCCAGCAGAGCTCTTACGAGCAGCACCAACAACATCGGCTGAGCTTCTGCTTCCACTTATAGATAGAGCTTGGGAAGCTGAGAGCTTTCCTAACGAGTGGAAAAAGGGAATGATCGTCAAGCTTCCTAAGAAAGGAATTTTATTGGAGTGCGGAAACTGGAGGGGTATCTGCGTGCTGCCTGCTGTAGCTAAGATAATAGCTAAAATCATCCTTGAGCGAATCAAACAACATCTCGAAGACACACTCGATGCCGAACAAGCAGGTTTCCGCTTTGGCACTCCTGTGCCGACCACATCAACACCCTGCGGATTATCATCGAACAGTGTGTTGAATATCGATCGCCACTGCACCTGCTGTTCATCGATTTTGAGAAGGCGTTCGATAGTGTCAACAGGGAGTTTATTTGGCGTGCCTTACGCAGGAGAGGCATTCCCGATAAACTAATTGCTATTATCAAAGCTACATATGAAGGCTCCAAATGTCACGTTCTGCACAGGGGAGGTTGTCTGAGGAATTTGAGATCCAAAGTGGGGTAAGACAAGGCTGTATCCTTTCACCAATATTATTCCTATTGGTGATTAGCGATGTGCTTCATGCAGCTTTGTCGACGGGAAACGGAGGAATTCGATGGACTGTTACATCTCAACTGAAACATCTTGACTACGCAGACGACGTATGCTTACTCTCCCACAGAATTATGGACCTCCACCAAATGACAGCAGATGTGGAGAGGGAGTTAGGTGTCGTCGGGCTGAAAATCAATACGACAAAAACTAAAATCATCAGCCTTGGAACTAACTCATCGGCTCAAATATGCATTGCTGGACAACCGGTAGAGAGAGTAGAGGATTTTCAGTATCGTGGGAGTATTGTCTCGACCGATGGTGGAACCGAACTGGATATAACCAACAGGATCGCCAAAGCAAAGTCCGCGTTCGGTATGTTGTCCAAAATATGGCGAAGCAATGCAATCAGTTTGAGCACCAAAATAAGACTGTTCCGCTCCAACGTTGAATCCGTGCTGCTATATGGTTGCAGCACGTGGAGAGTGACCACTACTATCACCAGAAAGCTGCAAACGTTCGTTAATAGGTGTCTGCGCAATATCTTAAGGATTTTCTGGCCCAATTGGGTCAGGAACCAATAGGCACAACTATCCAACGGCGGAAGTGGCAGTGGATTGGTCACACGTTCCGAAAGGGTGACAGCTCCATAGCGAACCATGCTATGCAATGGAACCCTCTAACTCAGGATGGCAGAAGACCTGGCGGTCCGCGGAAAACATGGCGCAGAACAGTCGAGAAGAAGGCACGGCAGTTAGGGAAATGTTGGGGAGAACTCAGACATATTGCCAGAAACCGTACACGATGGCGCGTAGGCGTAGTAGAGGCCCTAGGACCCACAAGGGGATACAGGACATAAGTAACTGGTGATTCCTCCGGTCCTACTCTATGTGGTATCACAATGGACCAAAGTGGTCTAAGTGTGTCCTGACCTTATCAAGACAGCCACCTTACCTAACCTAACCTAACCTAACCTAGGGTGGTTCAGAGGAGGACGTTCCATGAACACAGAACTCTAACCATTTTGTTTTATCTCTCTTTTCAGTTCTTCGGACAGGAAACTCCACGCCAGCGGAGCACAATGGTTCCGTATGAGATCCGAGTGCAGGCTGCACTCATTCGTTGCAGCTAACCCCTTAAACTTAACCTAACCTAGCGATTGAAAAACGTTAACCTTGGATGGTCCCGACGCATATAATTATTATTTCCATAATTTGCGCAAAGAAGAAAAGATTTTGTCGAGGCATCAGGCAAGAAGAGGTAGCATTATGGTATGGGGTGCAATATCTTGGTACGGGACCTTTGAGCTCGTGGAAATAAAAGACGTGCAGAATGCTGAGGCCCACAAATATATTCTGCATGATGTAATGCCCAATATTAAAAATGTTTTCGACACCATTCCTATCATTTTCCAACAAGATAATCCGCCCATTCATACTGCAAGAGAAGTGAAAGACTGGTTTCGCGAGCAAACAATTGAGATTATGGAATGGCCACCGTACTCTCCTGATCTAAACATTATAGAAAACGTTTTGGGGGTGGATGTTCAGACAAGTTTATAGCGGTGGACGCGAATTTCATAACACGAACGAGCTACTAATTGTTATTAAAGGTGCTTGGAAATACGTTAATTTAAGCCACCTCAAATCTTTGTACAATTCTATTCCTGACAGAATTTTTGAGGTCATACGCACTACTAGCAATTCTTTTTAAATGGAATTCTTCTTTTGTTCACTTTTTTTATCCTAATGATTGATCTTCACACCACTCTTACAAAAAATCGTATCCAAACCCTTACTCTTCCTACGTTTTGACGTCCCATGCACTGAAGCTAATAAGTGCGTCAGTGTGGATAATCTTACAAGCCTCCCACTTGATACAGTTTATACTTTTCAAAATAGGAGGAAATTAAGTGTGGAACTATCCTATATGAATACGTTTATATACCATATATGAAATGAAACTATCAAGTGGAAGATCAATTTATCATTACGCATAAAAAATTCAGAAATAATAACGTAGCTTCCCGTTCTTCGAATATAAAAGTAAAAACGGTTTTCCATATTTCACACGTGCCACAACTTTGATAAATTCGATTCATGTCAATAACATACCAAGGTGCTAATATGTCCGGTGCCAGTATTTATAAGAATTTCCGTGGGAGATATGGTTAATTCTTGTTTACTTGTTGTTTACATCACAGTTTCATTAACTCGAATTGAAAAAACAAATGCCATAAGATTTGTCATTGGACATGGACCATTTACTTTAAAATTCACATCTCACGTTTTTTTATACTTACCTTAATTCCATTTTCATGTATCACTATAAAATCCTTTGTTCTCATTAATTATTAACCACATCTTAAAACAAAATTATACGGCGTAATTTTTGCTAATAATATCAATATTTATTCTGTTGATTTTGTGAACTTATAACAATTAATTCTTAATAGGCGTTAACCGTATCTTCATAAAACACGCTCTGACTTCTACGAACAACAAATACGTTCGTGTTTTATTATATTTTCTATATTACTTGAATATTTGAACATACTCGTACATCTAGTTTATACTACAAAGCATATAAATTTATGTCATCTTGTACTTACATACAAACATTTCCATTGGCCCGCTAATTCTTATAAGGGTCGCGGGGGTAGGATGCTCAGGTGGACTCTTCATCCTTCTCGATCCTCCGCTATTGACTCCAACTCACCAGGAGGAGTCCAAAAACAGCTCTAGGAGAGATGTAGGATCTGATTCGATCATCTATCTCTAGGCCTACCAAGGGATCACTTACCTGATGTAATGGCTATTATGACACGTCTTGAAAGCCGATTTTGTTTCGTTTGGAGAAGTAGCTGCTCAACATTGAGCGCCTCGCGAACTTTGGTGTTGCGCATTCAATTTATATGTGTAATTCCAGCAACACCGCAAAGGAACCTCGTTTCAGCAGCTTGTATCCGCGATCTTATTCTTTCGGTCAGTACCACAGTTTCATGACTATAGGTGAAAGTTAAAACATATACCGAGTTAAAAACCGATAAATGAAATAAGTTCGGACTCCCTTTAATCAGATTGACCAAGCTCTTTCCATCACTCGTGAATAAAACCCCGAGGTACTTAAACTTGTTCACCTGCTTCAGCGAGACTCTACTTACATGCTGAGTGCACTAAATGGACGTTCTGGAAATGACCATTACTTCCGATTTGCTCACGTTTACTTCCTTCCAGCATAATTACAAACGTCTACAAACCCTTGAGTGCGCGCTGAAGTTCGGTTTGAGGGGCCCAAGGATGACCAAATCATCCGCTAAGAGCAGATGACTAATCTTCCAGTCTTCCACTTTGAAACATTCTCCGCCACGACTACAGTCCATATGTACAGTGAAGAGGAGAGGTGACAAAACGCCCTCTTTGCGGAGTCCAACGAATACAGTGAACGGTATTGATTTAACGCCATTTACCCGAGCATATCTTCTACAGTTTGTATAGTCGCCCTTAACAGAGAACTATCCATCCCATACTCCTGCGGAACACTCCAGAGTTAGCCTCGAGGAACCCTATCATATGCTTTCTTCAAATCCACAAAACAGGTGTAGACAGGCTTAGCATACTCTCAGGCCTTGTTAAGAACCATTCTGAGAGTGAATAATTGGTCGGTTATCCTTCTACCGGAACGAAAACCGCATCGCCCACCCCCCTAAATTATCCTCAACCACAGCGATTGAAAGCGTTTCTATCACCGTAGCAAAGAATTAATCAGTAAGACTGACTTATAAGAGATATACCCCTGAAGTTCCTGCAATCTCTTCTGTCCCCTTTCTTTAAGAGATGGACAATCACCCCCATTTGTCAATAACCAGGTATTGCACCGCATTCCCAGGCCACTTAAATGACACGCGAGAGCCATTGCACTCCCTATTTACCTAAAGTCTTGAGCATTTATGTTCGGATTTCATCGACATCAGCAAATTTGCCTACTTTAAGCGATTTGATCGCCAAAATTACTTCCTGTACCGTAGGAGTACTTCCCGCCCTATTCTCAAGGATAAGTCGCAGAGGGCACAGATGGATCTTGTACTTACTAATTCAATAATTTGAAAGTATCTACAAAAACTACAGAAACAAGTGTATTATAAATGTTGCCGGCAACACAATGCATGTTGTCAGCAGCAAATTCACTTTCGAACAGTTCCAGCATCGGATAAAAACCGGATAATTATGTGAAAAGAAGTTCCCCAACTTCGAATACGAGTAAATACGTTCCACCACTTTCGTGGTACGATTTTGCCCGCGAAAAGTTTTTCTTCAACAAACTTAACAGAATCTCTTCGTTCACTGTGTTGTTATATGTTAACTTATGAAATTGAATTAACATTTTGCTTTTTCATGTGAACTGTTAGAGTTAATGGAAATGTGAACAGCCAAAATGTTAGCAGAGTAGTGGAACATAAAATAAAATTCGTTAGCAGACCGCGAGGCTTAGTTGAAAGATATAATTAGGTTAATACAAACACACTTACGTATAATTAGAATAGGAATTGGCATTGTTTTATTTAAAGTTGAGCTGGATGAACTATTGTTTTATACGAGTATGTATAGGTATAATAAATCTGTGCAAAAACTACAGAGGCATGTTTGTATGTATAAAAGAAACTTATGGAACAAAAAGTGTGACCATAGATACGTGCGTAACAATGTGTTTTTGTTTAAATATTTACTAAGTATGTAAGGATAGTAGCATGTTTGTTTAACAATTGTGGCGAATGCTAGCCATGCAAACTCGGGTGCCCTGTATACATACATACATGGCGTTATGTTCCCAAAACTAAATACTTCGGGGGATGATTCTTTGTCTCGATAGAAGGCGCAAATCGTACAGCAGTTGGGAACTAATTCACCCCTTGAGCTGCTGTGTGGAAGTAATATGTGAAGAAACAGGTTTGGACTTCATCTTTGATAACTCTTGAATGACTATAGCTACGGTGCTGGTTTTGGTCGTTCTTGAAAGCTAATTCAGTAAGAAAGAAGAAGAATATATATATTATAGAGCCACGGAGTGGTGGTTTAAAAAGTATTATTTCGAAAATTGGTCTTAGGCTCGATGGCACATGAAGACATGTGCAAATAATTAAAAGAAACTGAAGATTTTTACAGTCGAATGCAGTAACGCAGTATCTTTTGATCATAAGTGAATGAAATTAAACTATTGGAAAAGCAATTCTCATCAAACTTATAAAAGAGTGCATTTAATCGGCGCCAGCTTTTCAAACGCGTCGTTGCTTTGTCATTGATAGAGTGGAACCACTTGGACTGCGGGCACTTTTTATAACTACATTATCAAAAATAGATCCTTGTATCTGTGGTCTTAGTGTATGGATGTACAAATATCATCAGCATCCTTACTGGGCTCTGTGATATTGAGTTGCAGGTTTATTGAAAAATCTAGTCCTTAGACTTATAATGCTTTCTGTTTTAAAAATATTTCTTCCCAACTTATCAGCTTTAGCTGCTTGGCAGTGTCTTTGCGCTTAAAGTTGATATGGGTCTTAAGCGATAGTCATTGGGATATTGCAGAATACATGTCCCGGTGCTTGAGATAAATAAATAAAATGGCTTAGTTTCATGTGGTATTTGTCATATTAGAGATTGATTATAATATGTATGTATGTATATATTTTTAAACACAATTCGATCTAGTCGGAAGGAATAAATCTTTTAAAGACGATTCTGAGCCCGCACTCAATAACAGTGTGGAACTTCAACAAGCCCACCTCCCCTTCTACACCTGGTCCTAGCGGCACTGTCGCAAGAATTTCATCGCGAGGGTGGATTTCAACCTTAGGTACTCGGCTCGTTCGTGTTGGCAGCCTCCTTCGCTGCGTTTCGTTGTCGCTCCTTTATAAAGGTTGCCGCAATACGCTAACTGCTTCGAAGGCATCTTCCCTACCCACCATCTGTCTAGTGATGTTGTCTGGAGTTAGGTTCTCACCCAGTTTGTTCACCAGCAGATGTCTTTCTTCATACAATCGTGCACCATGGAACATAATATGTTCCGCATCCTCTATTGATTCCGTGCACGTTGGTCAATAGGGATTATCGGCGAGTCCAAACCTGTAGAGGTAGGCTCTGAAGCAACTATCCCTAGTTGTCTTTTGGTTCAGGCAGAAATTCAAAAATTCAGCTCTTCATGATTCCTATTGATCCAACCATTTATATTCGGGGTCAATATATGGTATGTGTCCACTTGTCTTCATCAAAATGATCCCATCTCTCCTGCAACTCTTCTAGACTTGTCCTTGCTGGTACCTCAGTAACACTTCTACTTGTTGCTGTTAATGCCGATTTCACGGTATTGCCGTTGGGCTTCTTAAGCAAGAAGGTCTTTTGATACCATGCCAGCCACTACACATCCCGCGTCGTAGGAGGTTGTTCAGAAGGCGCAGCATACTCTCAATGCGCTGATTCTGGAAGCTGCCTCTGTCTTCCTTCTGTATGACTTCTACTTCATGGCACAAGCCCATATGTGGGAGTTGTAGAGCTTTATCGATGGTGCAGTGCAATAAAACCCAGGGAAATAAAGAAATTTGTTTTGAGAATCTTTCCCGTGACAACAATACTCTCGGATGTTTATCAGAAGTTCGCGAGAGGTAGGACCGTGAAAAAAACTTTTTTGTGTTTTCTTAGATTCAAACTTGTAACCTCATGCGCAGTGGTCCGACACACTATCCACTCACGTCACGATGCCCACCTACTCGGGCCTACTCCAAATCAAACAGTGACCCCAAGCAGGGGGGTTGGATGGGGCAACATGCCCCGCACACTTATTCCACTGTTTATGCATTATGGACTTAAAACTAAAGCCAGAGTTGTGATAATGGTTTCTTTTGTCCGAATGGACTTTATTTCCATTTCTTATTGGCATTAAGCCCCACAACTGAAAGGCAATAAAGGCCATGAACTTTAATACGACTTCAGAAAAGAAATGAAGCCCGTAGGTGTTATTTCCTTTTTTTTTGGGAAATAAGACCCATGTGTTTTATTTCCGCGGGTCTTATTGCACTGTACTTTATCGATGTCGCAACTCTTGTTAAGAGCAGTCTCCTCCTGTGCTTTGGTCCGCCGATATTTCGCATGATCCTTGCCAGGGCAGCTGTTGCATTTAATGCCTAAAAAGGCCATCTCAATCTTATGTATCTATGTATGTGATTATTTACTAAAGAATGCATTCTTTTCTCAATTGACGTCAAGTGTTTCACATAAAAAAAAATAAAATTAAGTTCAAAATGGAGCAGCAAAGTCATCTCATCAATTTGCTATGCACGTACCTTCTTAGAAAATAGTTTTATCGAATTACAAAGATCTTGTTCACAAAACTATCCACCAATTTCTTCTGTTTTATAAGAACAGCACAATGAACTGCTATTATTGAAGCTTGCAGGAATACATCTAGTGCGAACACAAGTACATTGTACATATGTATGTCCATATGTATGTTTAATACATACTCTGAATATCTTTCTGGATTGAGGTGGACTATATAAATTATAATTTTTCTAGATATCCATGAAAAATAATAATCTTATGAAAAAATTCTCCCCGTCTGTAATCATATATGGCACAAAATTGACACTGAAACGCAGCATGAATAATATCTACAACAGTTTCGTTCACAAACTTCTCAAGCTACTAAATAATTTGTTAGATCAACTGAAAAATCCAAGCAACACTGAAAAATCCTCGCAACATTGTTAAATTGCTCAACCAAAACAAATAATGATGGAGAACAGATGTGCCTTTGCTTGGCAGCATGTTTTAATTTTCTTTTCTTTTTGTATTGATACATTCCAACCACGCAAATTGAGAGACCTTAGCAACATTTCGAATCTTCTCAACATCTACAATGATGATTTTCAACGCAATGACTCCAACAGAGTATCAACAGCCTACCAACACCTGCCCTAACATTATGGAAGGAAAATAAATTTAAAATACTGAACTGCGCACTGTCAACCACGAAAATGTTGCCACATAGCTCCACAGAGAATTCGAATATTCATTTAATTCATCCACTCTTTGGGGTTCTTCTCTCCGATGTCGATGAAATCTATTGGACCTAAACATAACACTCACCCATTGAATCTCTGCGCGCGGTGTTTCATGCCCGTGGAGGAATTTCTCAACTCCGTGAGATATCTATGCAGACGACGAATCTAGTAGTACTGGCTGGAAGAAGTGTGTAAATCGAAAAAAAGCAACAAAAATCCGAAACTGAATTGGTAATCAGTATATCCGCGATCTTAATACTGTTCACATGTTGGTGACGGACTGCGTTTCGTTCGGCCGTGAATCGTGTGTACTTTGAAATTTTGTTTTATTTCTTTTCCGATTATTTTTTGTCGTCTTTCCTTCCATCCATAAGTGTTTGATTTAAAGTGATGATATGGGATAACATGAATGATATTTCGAACCTTATAACGTATCTCTTCATTTTTGATGGGTGCAAAACGGTATCTATAGCCATCGTACAGTGAGTTCGATACATTGTGAAGTTGTTTCGGGTATATAAGAGCATTTTGAAATGCTGCAAGGAGTAAAGGATATAATTTTGATTCAGAAATGAAAAATCGTTGGTCACCCTATAAGTGGGTCATCATGCACGTAAAAGGAGTTTAATTGTTCACCCCTTTAGCTGTCAACAGCACTTGCCAAAAAAAAAAAAAAATACAATTGTACGCGTATCCGCATATACGATTTTATCAACAATGGGATCATTAATTATTCCTCGGTGCCAATAGATTATGCTGCCGCTAAAATAAATAAAACATAACCCCGCCTCTCAATCACTTGTCTACATTTAACAGAAAAATTCGTGGTAAAAAAATAAACCCAACGGCCTGCGGTTGTTAATTTCCATATTGCATCAACAACAACAAATGTATCTACATATCTAATCCGAGTGCATATCGCACGTACGAAATCCCTGCCGATTGGGAACAAGCAACAGTGATAACGAAATATAAATGGATGCTGTTTTTCGAGTGTATCCGTGGTGTGATTTTGATTTTTTTTTATAGAGAAGCAAAAAACCGACGAGGGGAAAAAATATATGTATAATTAAAAATTAATTAGCTGAATTAAAATACCAGTTTTGTTTGTTTGTGTTTTTCTCTTTGCGGCAGCAGCTATTTTACAAAGTGAGGTTTTGAGTGGTTTTATACAATCTGAAGCGCGACGCGCAAAAGAAAGAAAAATAAATAAATTCCACCGTGAAAATATATTGCAATTAATATTCAATTTCATTCATATGTATATGTGTTAATTTGTGTGCAACTTAGAGAAGAAAAAATTGCTTCTTTTGTTGTAGTGCTCTTTTTTTTTGTACTGCCCGCTGCTCAACCATTTGGATTACAATTATATAGAGCAGCACTTCCGATTCGATTTTCCATCGTAGATCCGAGGTGAGTTCCATTAAATCTTAATGCGTCTGAAAGGATAATCCTTCGCGTAAAAAAAAGGAATTAAAATCCATTTAATTGAATTCATGGGATTTTCGCGGCTGTTTTGCTGTCAGTACAGAGTTTCGCAATCATCATCATCACCTGTAAAGAAATTGGGCATTAATCAGGAAGCTTATCAAAATGATACGACGAAGGTCGGGCGAGGAAGAGATATCCATTTCACTGTTCTTTAAGTTTATTACTTTTCTTCTTCTGGGGGATTTTCGTCGTTTGGAGAGTGTGCGCCCGGTATCTCAATTGTATACGAGACATTAAGGTTAACGCACCATTTTACAATGTCTGCATGCTTGATTGGATATAACTTTTTTTTTTATTTCCATGTAAATAGGCATTCTGCAAGTTTTACTTTTGTACTTCTTGTGTGGAAGAAATTAGATTATGAGTGCGTGTGATGTACAAAATTCTTACCTACCTACATAATGTGTATGTAGGTAGGACGTGACTTTTGTTTTATATGGTTTAGTACGCACCTGTCTAGACAACAAGTGGTGCCTTAAGGTGGATGTAGTTGTTGTTTAATTGGTGATGCAATAAGATTTTATTACTGCTGTAAAATTCTTGCTAAGTTTTTAACGATTTAGGAGGAGGAGTGCTGCTGAACCACCGCTATGTAACCTTAGTTTTGGTTCAAAGAAAGTTTAGGAATTTAAAGTTAAGAAAGTCTTTTTTAATAGCATGAAGGGATGGTGGTTGACAGGAAAATGTAGGTGTGCAATTGGGGTGTGAAGTTCTTTTAGTTGTTTGGGAGGAATTGTGGAACGGCTACTAAATAAATTTAAAAGTGTCGTTATTAAGATCGCATTTTTACGCGAGTTTGGTTTTTCAAGTCCTTTTGCGGTGTGAGCAAAGATTTTTTTAATATTGTCTGTTATTAGAATCGAGAACGTTAAATTCAGAGCTCTTGTAGCGAATTTGATTTCAAAAGCCTAAAATAGGCAGCAGTAGCTTTCAAAACAACCCTTGCCCAAGGCTCCCACCAATATTCTTGTTAAAAGTAACCATATTCGACATAGTGTAACGCATCGACGAAAAGTTCAGACCTAAAATAATGAAATTTAAAACATTATTAAAAAAAAAAAAAACATTTGATAAGTACAATAGTAAGCAGGGATCATGAGGTATTTTACGTCGCCTTTTAAGTATGTAAGTACTCGTACCTACAAATGATATTATTTAAACTGCCAAGATATCCGTACTTTGAAATCAATAGAGTGTAAAATTACATAACAGAATCCGGAAGTTCAATTTAAAAGTGAGATTGAAGGAAGTTGGTTTTGATATTAGCGATAAATAGCAGCACAAACCGGCTCCAGATTTCGTCTACAAATTTATATAAACTAACAAGAGTTTTTTAAGCTATAAGCAAAGAAAATTACTCCACTCGATATAGCTCACGTTTAAAGCAAACCAAGTGCAGCATTATTGGATGTAACTTCCAAAAAATCATAGTCACAGTAAAGATAGTAAGTCCAAGAAGAACAAACCGCTCGGCAAGCTGTTATTGCTGCTACTAAAGTTCGCGATAGCATACTCGTAGGTTTATCTACTATATGTATCTTACAATAAGAGTTTCCTTTTATTATCCGAGCGTAGCTGTTTACCTACCATAGCTAGTCTGCAGTAGAAAGAACACGATCATCAATAAAGTTTGTGCATTTAAAATCATTCTCAAAGCCCGTGCTTGAGAAAACTTCTAAGCTTTTCGTTTAATAATATCTTAACATATTTAACACGCCTATGATGTTCTGGTTATACCTAGCTAGCAAATACTTCTACTGCAATTCGTCCTCTAAGACATTTTTCTTCAAAACTGTCATGTAGTTTGGAAAAGAATTTGTGAACACGATTTGTCAATATTTCGAAGTAGACTGAAGGTAGCATTACTATTCTACTACTTATCAGGAGAATTGTGAAAACCTGCTTCTCTCCTACACGAAGTTGCAGATTTATTAAATCCTTAATGTTGTATTTCAGACTTCAAATACCAATAATCATTAACTAAATGATGCGAGATTCTAAAGTCTTGTATCAATGGCTGATTAAATCTTAGTTAGCGGTTAACTTCTGATACTATCATAGTAATATAGTAAATAAATGAAATTTCAAGAGTCAAAATTTAAGCACATCTGGATCGGTACTTGCTCTTTTTGGGGGCTGAAGGGGCAATTAATTTAACAGCGGAAGCAAAAGTGTAAAAAATATTATATTGCCAAAGCTAAATTTATATTAAACATGAAAGGGAAATGTCAATATTTAGCCACTGGACTAAATTTTAACTCAATAAAAATACGAACGAATTGTTTAGTCTGCCATACAGCTCCAAGTTAATTTTTACAAGTAATACTAATCTATTTACATTATAAAGAGGAAAAGTTTCTGTTTGCTTGTAACTCTTTCACTCGAAACCTGTTACTTCGATTATGATGAAACTTCTGCTGGTATGTCAGGCGTTGTATTCAAAATAGCATACGTTATGTATCGACAAGCCTTATCAAAGGAGGTATAGGCACTGATAATTAAAGTGGGGCTTTAATTACTTACCCCATATAAACCATTAGAGATAATCAATTCGATGTGGAAGTGACATGTTGCTTGCAATAAGCGTAGTTT
Source organism: Brachypalpus laphriformis (assembly GCA_945910035.1). Taxonomy (NCBI): domain Eukaryota; kingdom Metazoa; phylum Arthropoda; class Insecta; order Diptera; family Syrphidae; genus Brachypalpus; species Brachypalpus laphriformis. Next base: position 256,031,565 of record OX246754.1, read on the forward strand.
TCTTATATTTCTCGGCCGGTGCTGGGTACAACAGATATTTTATATTAGAATTAATTTATTCTGCATTGACTTAGCAAAATGTAGTAGATTCTACTACGCAGAAATACAGCTCCGCGGAAACACTGGTTTGTCATGTGGACAATTAGTAACGTATTCTTGTTCTATCTATTGTATTTAGAAAAACTTTTGTTATTGATCAAAAGCGCGATCAATAATCTTTTTACACTATAATTTTGGTCTCTGCTTGAACTTTCAAGTCTCATGCTCGATAAGTAACCAAAGAAGAAGAAGTCAACCAGGGAAATCTCAGTTCGAAAAGCATAGATAGCTAAAACCAGAAGTATGTACGTACATTGTACATCTGCCCCTGCAACCAAAATTGATTTCTTTTTGAGTACGATCCAAATTTTGTTTTATTTTGAAAGTTTTAGATGTAATCTCACAGTGAATGAATATTTGAAACTTATTTCTTAATCATTTTACCCAAAATTTAGGAACAAAAAATGAAGATAAAAACATTAATAGGTACCTACCTATTCTTTGGATTTATAATCTTATGTATAAAGTACAATGTATGTTTCTTTCCATGTTTGTATGCTTGCATGTATGTATGTATGTATGTATGTATGTATTTATGTATGTATGTATGCTATGGACTTGGAAACCACTGAACCGATTGAGCTCAAATTTTCAGGCAATCTTCGGTATTGTGAAGTTTGGTCAAAATCGGCAAAATAACTACTTTAGTAGTAATTTAGTAATAAAGTACTTCAGTACTACAATTTTTTATTTTTATTTTTTGTTAGATGCAGCAACGCACGCCGCCGGGTAGCCTTGGTCCAGCAGTCTACCCACTCCTTTCGTATTATAGTACTTTAGTACAAAAAAAAATTGATACATATACATATTAAAGGTTGGACCATTTACCCACTGTTGCCCGGTACAAAACTGTTCTCTAATAGACTTAGCCCCAGGCGCCTGCCTGACAGTTGTTTTTTTTTTTGTTAGGCGCAGCAACGCACGCCGGGTACCCGCTAGTAACAAATAAAAGTCGAATTTGGATATCTTTAATAGTGTGTAAGCTTTTGCTGTAGTTGTGTTTGCAACAGTTTTTATGCTTCATTCAATTAGTAATCCAGAAAAATATAGATCCCGTCTTGGTATTCTATGCAACAATTTTATATGGTACAAAGTTTGAAACCTCTCTGACTTTATTCAATACCATATTTTTTCGATTTTCTTTTATACAAAAAACGGTGACATACAAAAGCAATATATAAGACATACCCGAATCAGTTCAATGCATATGAGCCAGCCAAAACTGAAACCTAAAATGTAAGTTTCACTTTATCATTGATAGGACAGTACTTTTAGGAGGAAAGTTTAAAGTGAAACCCCTTGTCACATTTTTTAAATTGGCTTTGCTTTTTGAATAAGAGTTACATAATCTTTCTGACAATTTTTACTAAGTGACTATTCATAATCAAGGGTTTGCGCAACAAAAAAAAAAACTAATCAAAATTTATTAGTTGTGAGCAAGATTTTCGACATTTTTCTTATATATGTTGTGTGCCACTCAAAATTAATCCATCAATATAATTAATTCTCAGGTAGCTAATTTGATGTGATATGTCAACAAATAAATAATTCCAACGAAAATGTCAACAAAAGACAAACCATAGATAAATAAAACTAAATTTGTAAAACTTGTGAAAAGAAATGACAGATATAGCATTTAAGAAAATATATGCAACCGAAAATAGATCATATATTAATTAATCCCATTTCAAGTTTGTTCGCAAAAGTTAAGTGTCTGCTTAATTTAATAACAAATTTCATGTCTTGTGCACGTAGCCAGAAACCAGAAAATTGTTGTATACCTTTGGATTAATCTTATTAGTGTAATCGTGTTGAATGATTTGCTGCATTCTGAGACTTTTATTTTATGATGGCACATGTCGAAATTGATTAGATTTCTGGTTAAAATAAGTTAGTGTGGGTCATGTCCACTAGGAGATATTATGAAGGCCATTTGGGTCACATTTACTTATATAGAGTATATACTCGAAGGTAAGCCTTAGAGCTTAGGACCTGACGATTGAAAAATCGGCCCTAAGAACAATATAATGTCTTTATGACAGGCATTTGTACTATTATACAGGGTGGGCCAACTACAAGTTTCTTTTTAAAAATGCAATAAAATTAACAAAATGAATTTTTTTCCATGTATTATAGCTTTATTAGTCAGAACAAATATTCCCATTAACTACGGAATACAACGTCGTTCAAGTGGCTGCCTTGGCTGGCCTCGCAGTAGCGCATTCTATCACTCCAATTCTCCAAGACCTTGTTGATGGTTTCGGGATGTAGCTCACGAATTGCTTGGATGATATTGGCCTTAAGTACTTGAATCGTTTCCAGATTGTTGGCATAACATCGGTCCTTCACGGTTCCCCACAAAAAGAAGTCCAAATGGGTCAAATCGCAGCTCCGAGGCGGCCAATTGGCATCGCCAAGACGGCTGATAACACGATTTGGAAATTTGGTGCGCAAAAGACCGATTGTGGCATGGGCCCTGTGGCATGGCGCGCCATCCTGCATGAACCAGAGTTCGTCCAAATCCATATCTTCAATTTCAGTAAAAGAAAGTCCTTAACATGGCTCTGTAACGCCCACCGTTGACCGAAACGTTGTTCCCAGTCTCATTTTTGAAGAAAAATGGTCCACTCCACAATCCGCACCAAACTGTCACTCTCTGTGGATGCATTGGCTTCTCGACAATAACGTGCGGGTTTTCCGAGCCCCAGATGCGGCAATTTTGTTTGTTTACGTAGCCGCCGAGATGAAAATGTGCCTCGTCAGAAAAGATGATTTTTCGCCCAAAATCGTTGTCCAATTCAAGCTGCTCTAAGGCCCAAACTGCGAAGCGATAACGATGCGGATGGTCGTCCACTTTCAATTACTGAATCAATTGGACCTTGTAAGTGAATAATCGCAGATCTTTGTGCAGAATTCTCCTCAGGCTAGTGCGTGAAATGTTGAGCTGTTGAGATCGATGACGAGTTGATGTCCGTGAATTGAGTCTCACACTCTCGGCTACAGCAGCCACATTCTCGTCTGTGCGCACCGTACGACGACATGGGCCATGAGTGTTGTCCACTAGCATACCAGTCTCACGAACTTTTTGCACAAACTTGCGTACAGCAGGCGCGGTGGGTGCTTCATTTCGGCCTTCTTCTTCTTCTTTTCAAAAAACGCACTGTTTGGGCTACACAGCACTGACTTTGGAAATAAGTTTTCAATATTTCCCAATGTTGTTCAAGCGTAAAGCGACTCATTTCGTTCCGCGGAGGTATGATACTGACTTTCTGTCAAGATTTCGAGCAAGAAACAGCTATCAATGTCAAAATAACCTATGATTTAAAAATAAATCACTAGATGGCCCACCCGTTATATATTACTTAAGTAATGATAAGTTATAGTAACTCCATGGTTTTTATTACCATATCATTATTATTACTTACAATGTACTTACGCGCATGTTGATTGCAACGATTGCGGCGACGACGCGACAGCGGTGAAACAGTCATTAACATTGTGTGATCTTTATTCTCTTGTGGTCAGATTTGCGGTGCTCTCTCTAGAGTTAAACATTTAAACGGCATTCTTCTTCTTCCTTTTATCAACGAGGTTATGATCCGAAAATAAGGGAACATAACCCTCCCACTTCACGGCATTTCTACTGATCCACCTGTGGGGTTCGCCTAAACATTTAAACGGCATTCACCTGGTTAATTTATACCCTAATCAAACTGAAGAGCAAGAAAGTGCAGTTGTAGAATATAACAGGCTGAAATCTTAATTCCGATCTAGAATTAATAATTTACCGAAGAAATAGAGTCGGGAAAGCCGCAGATAGAGAATGGGTTTTGCGTCTAAATTTTGCAAGGGCACAATAACCTAACACATCTTCTGTGAAAAGAAAAGTGTCAGTTTCTAAAAGTGATCAAAAAAGAAAAGGAAACGTCAGTAACATACATTTTGATGGTATAACTACCCACTACCCACTACCCACTAGAAACATACATGTAAAAAAATATGCCAATTTTTCGTCAGATCTGTGTGCTTTCTTATCTGAAAAAATTTACGACTGAAACTATGCCAAGTTCCTTGCCTACACGTTATTAGCACTGTTTTAATAAGCTCCAAAAAATATAGTGTGAGTTGATAGATTTACAGACCAAACTTGGTAAGTTTTCATTAAAGAACTAAGCAAACCATTAAAAAATTGCCAAGTTTGGTCTGTAAATTTATCAATTTACACACTATTTTTCTTTGCTTATTAAAACAGTGCTAATAATGTGTAGGCAAGGAACTTCACACAGAACACTGGTCCTGTGTAGGCAAGGAATGTGGTATAATTTCTACATTTTAGTCATAAATTTTTTTCAGATAACAAAGCACACAGTCCTGATGAGAAGTCTGCCTGCTTTTTTACATGTGCTCGTATGCTTTTGGTGGGATTACTAATTTCCTCACTCATTACTGTGCTATAAGTATTTATTACTTTCCACGTCACAAAATTCTACAGTGCCCAATATTAAACAATACTTAACCTTACCTTACACCTAACAACTAACTTAGCCTCAGGATAAATTTATTGTGGAATTAAGTACATATATTTGACCATCGCTTTTAACTTATCTACGTAAATAAAAAAAAAGTAATAATAATATTCATGATCACAACACGATAAATTAATGCTGCCTCGATTACAATAGACCAGAGACAAGTGAAAGGTTTCAATAAAACAATTTAAGAAAAATTAATAAAGACTATGTTCAAAATAAATTTCTTCGGAGAAAATTTTTAAATATTTTAAACAAATTCATTTCAGCTTACTGTAAAGCTAATAAAAATAACTCTTATGATTCCACCACCAAAAAGACCTACCTCAGCGAACTACTTGTAAATGATTCAACAACACAAGACGGCTTTTATAAGCACATAAAAAATAAAGATATAATAATAGGTTTCTTCTGATCTAGACTTCTTCATCGAAAATCTACGTCGGTGTTACAATGTTGAAAATTGTCTATTGTAATAAGAAAACCGGTAGGAATGAGCCCGCATTTTTAAATCTAAACTAACATGGGCAACCTTTAAGGAAACAAGAATATTGACTCTCTGTCGGTAACAGAAAAGTGAAACGAAAATCAATAGATTAACATAAGAAAGTTTGGTGCAATCATCAATAAATGATTTGATGGTTATTGTTTTTTTTTTTTTTTTTACTAAAGCTAAATGTACGGTTTTTGAGCAAATACCGAAGAGAATTTTATAATTTCCCTATGTAGTTCAAAGATGTTTTTGAGTTGTGAGTTTAAATAAAACTTGTTATTGCATATGCTTATAAAATTGGAAGTGTTTATAGTTGTAATAAAAATCATAAGTGACAAATTTTATGTTGCTTAAGTGATGGTCATAAAAGTCTTTTATATGTCAAGGGGGAATTGTATGTTGTTAAATCGAACAGAGAATTGATGCATGATGTTGCACATTTATTCACTCGATATATCATAGAACAATGACTAACATATGGTATATCAAAGGAAGTCATATTTACGTGCATAATGTACATATCTAGGTACATACATTTTAACCGCGAGCATACATAAGTATGCAGTAAGGACTTATGAATATTTTTGTGTAAATAACTTAAATAAAAAATAAAATTAAAATTGCGCACTCAAGGGTTATTGGTGTTGGTGGTTTGGTATAGTGGTTTGAAGCTCAGATATTAGGTTTCAGAATAATTTTGGGGGTTCAGATTACTGCGGATATTTGTTTTGTTATTTTGCCTTTACCTCTAATTCACAGTATTTTTTCGCGCCTATCTAATGTAATAGGCATATCAATCATCCAAGAGAAGGAAATTTTTTTTCAGCCATGTAGTATGACCATCATACTGCCAGTGTTATCCCTTCGCAATAGTGTTGACACAAGTTTTCCCAATTGATCGGACTGAGTCTTTATATATCTCTTGAAAAATAAATAAATTAATGCTTGCTGACATCAGTACTAGAACCATGAGCCATTAGCATGGCAATCGATGACGTTACCCCTACACCGTCACCACCCCATGATTATATGTTTTGAAAATTGAAAATTAACTTTTTTTTAGCTTCATAATGCCTATTGGTGTACATATTACCACCAAATTTACATAAACATGAATCCACTTTATTTATAATCTTCTCTGGCAAACTTCGTTCTATTCACAATCATCATATACTCGTAACCTTTTCTTACATGACCATTTTGAAATAAAAGCAATAGATGTAGCACTATTTTCTTCGGCCCGATTTGAATGACAAATGTAACGTAGTGCTACACAAAGTTTCGAATCACAACGGAAGGTTAACTGAAGATAGATTTTATCTACCCATTTAAATCAAAATTTCAAAAAATTAAACGAGAAATAGTAGCCCGCAAAATTGTGATGAAAATATACATACAATTGTACATATTATATTATTACCACACGGATTATAAAATGTTATTTTTATTGGTAAATAAACAAACAATTTATCTTTTTGCTTTGCACTTCTTTTGATTAATCCGCATATTGTAGCCTATCATATACATATGTATTACATTTTAATTTTCGCTTTGGAATGCAATAAAAGGTATTAAAAAACCTAAAATTCAAGCCGCCCCAATTAGGAAAAATCAAGGCGAATGGGCCAGGTATGATAAAAAGAAAGCGCAAGTTTTTGCCACCCACCTGGAAGAAACTTTCAAACCGTTGGGTGGACAAGCTCTTATTGAAAATATAAATACGTCATATATAGCCAATAGCGTAATAAGAAATGCAACACTTACCGAACTTAAGGAAGAAATAAAGAAACTTAGACCTAAGAAGGCTCCTGGATACGACCTAATTACGGGAGAGGTTCTTAGAGCCCTACCAAGAAAAGCTCTAATTAAGCTCCTGTTCATTATAAACGCCGCACTTAGTAGTTGCACATCCTTTGGCTTTTATAGTAGCCTGTAAGCATCTCGGCATACTACCAACCGGTATGTGGGACTCTTTCAGCGTTTTCTTACTGGTTACAACCGGGTTTCTGATTTTTTGCTCGAGCTCTGCCTAAAAGTGCTATATTGGGTTAATGTCAGAGGACTGCAGAGGTTCTTTCAGCTGTATTGCTACATTAAATAACAACCACATCCTGACTATGTGATGAGATCATTGTCCTGCTGAAAGATATATTCTTCAACTTACTCCATCTTGGTAGCATTTTGTTAGAGATTTAATTTTTAAATGTCGAAATAAGTATACTGATTCATAAAAGTCGCTATAAACTCCATAGTACCGACTATATTCTCAGACATGCACCCCCACATCATAACATTACCAGCGCTGCGCTTGACCGTTGCTCGAAGATTAGTTTCCTTAACCTCAGTATTCGGGTGCCGCCATACTTTTTACTTGCCATCATTTCCACACAACAAATTCAATTTTCTTTCATCACTAATTATTACTGTTTTCTAAAACTCTGCGGTTTTACCGACACGTTCTTTAGCAAACTCAAGTCGTGTTTGTTTATTAATTATTTATGCAAAGGGGTTGCGACGTGCAGTTCTGTCGTTAAAATTATTTGATTTACGAGCAAGAACATGTCGTAGGATTCTGTTTGATTGTTCTGACAATTTTTGTCTCAGACATTTTTTTTTCCGGCCTCTCTAGCCTTTATTTTCTAATGTCCTCTAATATCTGTACTTATTTATAATGTCTCTTACAACCATATACGATCTGCCGACAAGATCACCAACTTGCCTGTATGTTTTGCATTGACAGTTTGAGTTTTCGCTCCTCTAAGGGTGTTTCACTTTTTTTCCCGGAATTTTTTTTTTGTACCTAGAGGTTTCGATAAACTTTTACCGAAATCCCAGTAGCCGTTCCCACCGAGTTGATATGATTTGAAATATCAATAACTGTCAATTTTGAAGTGGCTGACAAGTGGCATCTAATATTATATCTTGGCATCTACATATAAATGAACATCAAAATAAACCAAAGCTCACGCTGTAGGATTGTTCGGTTTGACAACCTCTCATTGATAGATGAACTCAAGGGGATTTCAACTAGATTTCGCCAACATCAAAAGGTTTCGAAACCTCGTATGGGAAAACCTCCGAGATTTGGAAAAATTTGGTGAAACCTCACGATCTCGTTCGGTGGGAACCTATAGCATGACATGAGCAAAAACGGACGAACACAAATAATTTATTCCTACTTTTCAATTACATTATAAACATATTTTCTGATTCTCTCCATTCTACATTATTACAGCGATTTTTCTGTCTTTCTCCGGGAAATCAAAAACAGATAAAGATTAATAGCCAATTTATCACAAACACAATATCTATAATTTGTTATGCCTTAAACAGGTTCTACCTTTCAATCGCTCCTTTATATCTGTTCATCTGTAGTTCATCTAAATCCATGTAAATTATTGGAAATACCATCCATTAATCGAAATGTCTTATATCATAATACCACAATTTATGAATTAAAGCAAACAGTCTTTTGCTATAGATAACACATTTCTCATCTACATTAATACGAATGCAAAATTAACAAATACATATTCATACAGTAGGTTCATTCATTTGAAACGAATATTCTAACATGAATTTAAATTTATTTGACTTACTTTCACTCTGAATTTCTTCATACTTCGTATGTACAAATCCATCTAAAGAATCACGGAAAAAAAAGAAGCGATCTCATGAATAAATTATCTAATAGGTAGAATCAATTATGTGGCTCAATTTCTTAATCACTATTTTGTAGTATCCGATGTTTTAAGCATATGTAGCATCCCTTGACAGGCTCATTAAAAAAATATTGATACAAATTTTTAATTAGGTAATTTTTAATTGAATTCATAAATAAATAAAGACTTTTTTTGTACGTACATATGTTGGAAATTATGTAGATTTTCTTTAATTAATTTGTCCTGGTAAAATTTTGTGTTTATCTTTGACATACAGGAACTTACTGTGTGTTAAATCAATTCATATGACTGTGCGGTAGGGAGTTCTCATGTTTGTATTTTTTTTGACAATTAAATATAGGTTTTTCGTGAGGAATAGTAGTTATAATAATATACAATAATAAAAACAGGGGAACTTAAGTTTTCCTATAACTTTTTGCCCGCAAATATTTAAACAAATCTGTAAGAACTGTTTAAAAGAATTTTTAAATATTTGACGAAATATGTTGTTTATTTCTTATTCGTAATCGAACAGTTGTATTTTAATTTTAAAGAACATGGTATTATATCATTGCTGTGTAATTCATGGACACGGTGAGAGTATGCTAAATGCTGATAGGTGAAAACTTATCTATACTTGCCTGAAAACCTTAAACCATCTGCAGAGAGTGCTTAAATTATAATATATTAAAAAATAAATGCCTTTTACTGATGTACCTATGTAAGTATTTTTTTAAACGTAGCAACCTTGAAGTTAGACGTCAATCCAATTTTATTTAATTTGGGGTGGCAATGGTGTAGCGGTAGTGTGGTCAATTGCCACGCTAATGGTTTATGGTTCAAATCCTGACGTCAGCAAGTATTTATTTATTTCTCGTGAAATAAATAAAGTTAGTCCGATCTGTTGCAAAAGCTTATAAGAACATTACTGCAAAGCCATAACACTGGCAGTATCTTGGTCATATAGCTGGAAAAGTTGTTCGCTCTGTTGGATGATTGATATACCTATGACGCTGCTGGTCGCGCGAAAAAAGTACTGTGAATCAGAAGCAAAGGTAAAAAAAAAAAAAATCTCTCCAGCTATCTGGACGCAACACCCGGAGTTTCTCTGAACCATAAGCAACTGAGCTTCAAACCACTACACCAAATCTTTCTCTTTTTTTATCTATCTATCCTTTCCAACCCCCGCACTGTGTAAAAACATGTAAAGCGTATTCGTAACCCCTTAAGTGCGCGCAAATAATAAAAAAAAAATGTACCTTTATACATTCTGTTTATATTTATATAAAATACACAAAAACTATTTATTTTAGATTTCTAAGAAATTATCGTTTTCTATCTTAAATTTACTATGCTATGTTCAAAATCGATTAAACATTCATAAAAATACGAAATACCATATGTAACAAAAACTATATAAAAAACTTTATAAATGTTTATAATAATTTGTCCCCGGTACAAAATAAGATCCAATCAAAACTAATAAACGCTCATTATATTTCTGCGTAACAAATCATTCAGTAGGACACAATTTTAAAGAAATAATATTAAGGGATATCTATTATTGCTTGAAGCCAATCAAATTTAGTCGATTTGCTGTGAATCGTTAGGATTCTAAAACAACCAGCATCATGGTAGCGGCTAGTAGGGTTGGGGTCAGTTGATGCGGCTGCTATATAGCGTCGTACGTTGCATTCCTCAACTGTCGGATTTCAGAGTAAGAAAACGAGGGGATTTCTGTGGTTGTTCTAATTTTATTTATACTGTTGGCACATCATCCCATATTCGATATGAATCTTAGAATGGATTTTGATGGCTTTGCCGACCATTCGCTTAAACCGGTGAAGTTGTATTCTCCGAGGGCTGTATTGTTCGCCCTACTTAGGCTTACTCAATCACATAGAAAACAGTCCCTCATCCGTGTCTAAATTTTGAAAGTGTGCAGAGTGTGTTGTACTTAAATGGACCGTTTGCCTGTGATGATACCTATAAGAATAATTTTCATGTTTTGTACTTGTGTTATGTACTCATGATGAATCCGGATAAAAAAGTATATATTCCAACACTTTTTAGAAACGAAAAATATGCTTCAAAATCGGTTCGGTGGACGCCGTGGCGCAAGTGTTTGTATGCTAATTACAAAGAGAGAATAGAGAATTATGAAATGACTCTAGCGGAAGTATTTTCAGTAGATAACTACTTACAGGACTAGGATAAAAAATAATGTATACCTGTAATTTGGGTTGACCAAAATATGCTTGCCATTTTTAAGTGCAAGAAAATAAACTACGAGTATGCCTGATGAATGGAATCTCAGTATTGTTTGCCTAATCCACAAGAGAGGAGAACCCCTCAACTGCACAAAATATATAGGCATTAGTCTCCTCAATATTACATACAAGATCTTTTCTGCGATATGTTGTGAACGCAAGAAGTCCAAATCGATACTCATCGTCTCTTTATCGATTCTAAGGCATCTATAGAGAAATGGTACATATATAGAGCCATGTCTAGTTTTGACATCCCTACCAACTTGTCCGTCTGTGAAGGATGACGGCGGAGAACGCTCGTTGCTCCATCAAGGTCGGTAATGACTTCACCAAGATCTTTCATTTCAAAAAAGGTTTTAGACAAAGCGACGCGATGACCCGGGCGAATTGGCCAGAACATCACAGTAGGCAGCTGTAACGTCGAAGTAGTAAGCGACTTTGTTTCATTGACTCTGCTATTCAAATTCTTCAAACGAGGCTAGCGCAGAAATCAAGCGAAGAATAACTTTTGCCAATCCCTTTTTTTGCCAATAAGGCAATTCAACAAAAAAGGCCTATCTCGAACAACTAAGGAGACTCTACATAAGACTTTGAACATCCCAGTCCTGCTTGAGGCGCTGCAACACTGGTCGCTCCGGGAGAAAATTCTTTGCAAGATATTCGGTCCCGTTTGCGTCAATGGGCTTTGGAAGAGAAGATTTAATGAGGAACTGTACGAGCTGTACAGCGATATCGACTTAGTAACTAAACAGCGTATTAGACCTTTGAGATGGCTAGGGCTGTAACGAAGTGTTCCATTTTACGGCTGTTACTGTGGTTAAGAAGTGTTCCATTTTATAGAACCATGGACGGGTAGAGTCTGATTAGTTGATTTTGCTTGTCTATGGCAACGTCTACTCTAGGGGTTTATCCCCCGACCATTTTTTCAAACGCTGTTTACATCAGTGAACAGCTTAAAGCCGAACTTAAATAGTACAGCTTGGGTCAGGTTTACTTGTTAAGAAACTGTTAAGATAGTATTAAGTTATTAAAAATTGTTTGCAAAAGAAAAGCATTTAAATGATTAAACCTTTATGAGCTTAGTAATAACAATAAGTACCTCTTACTCCAGAGTTTAGGTGTTTCTGTTGGGCAACCCATTGGACCCGATGAGCCACCCTCAGCCTTGGTATGTAGAGCGAATGGACACCAATGCTCCGGCCAACGGAGTCTTCGAATCTAACCCAGTAGAATGACGCAGTAGAGGGCATTCTGGCCGTAGGTCATCCGTAAAAGTTCATAGGGACCTCAACTAACTTGGGAGTGCGCAACTGGAGGAAATTAGCTAAAGACCAAGCTAAATGAAGACCCTTATTGGCTGAGGTTCGCTCCGAATTCTAGCACCATTTAAGAAAGTAAGTAAGTAAGAGTAACTATCTATCTTGTAGAGTATATATTTAGTTGAGGATATTGTCCAGTTAGATTGGACACTTCTTTCCACTATTCACACGCCTTCAGTACTTGGATTTTCTAAACTATTTTGTATATTTAGAGAAAGGAAACTATTACATGCGCGGTCTTATGGCTTTTCATGGGGCGGCTACCAAGAAGCATAAATAGAATTTTTTTTTAATTGAATGAATTCATGTATCAGTATCTATTCTCAGATGAGAGTGGGTGGTCCAAATAATGCTGCAAGCATATGCCAGTCCGGTAATTCAAAAAAAAAAAAACAATAATAATAATTAAATATCAGCGCAGGTACAGAAACAGTAACCCGGTAACCTAGTTACTTTTCGTTTTTTAATTGTTGTTACTTTCAATACATTATTACTCATAATAATAGTGTCCATAAACTTTAGTGTATACATTCCTCTTCCACAAGAATTTTATTACAATCAATTTAATTTGGTCGCTCCTTCATGAGTTAATCCCCATAAAATTTAGTGGCACATTCTTTGCCCTCACTCAAGCACAGAGAAAGGCATGAAATCATAATTTCATCATCATGTTTACATTTTACATATAAACGACGACTTTTTTCATTCATAAATAAAAAAAAAAAAAGAAACCAGGAGATATGAAATAACATCCTTACCATTTTATTGCCATTTTTCCAGGTTTTCTTTATATATTTTTTTCGTTTCGTTGTATTTTGTTTGATGGCTGAAATATAATGTGGAAGCATCCAAATCGCAAAAGACAATTCGAAGGAATTCTCGTAAAAAAACCGAACCAAGTTTGGGTTTATTCATTCAGAAACACGAACACCTTTCCATTTTTATTGCTACAAATAAAAATATCACCTGCGGTTATTTCTTCACTTTTGGATAGGTTCCTCGCTTTTAGGTTAGGTTTTTTTTTCTTTATTTTTTTTAAATGCCTTTCTTACCTTTCCACATGAGTAAGAGGATGGCGATGGCGATGGAGGTGAATAATGGAGGACATTTGAGGAATTAAGGATTTTTATTAAATGTGACATTAATGGGGTGCGCGTGTGTGTATATCGTGGGCATTTGCATTCAAAGATAATATTTATTCATAGCGAAAGGGTTGGAATTTTTTTTTCTCTCAAATGAAGCGGATTGGAATTCAAAACGAAGCAATTAACACGAGATAAAAATTCATTTGATGAATGGAGGAGTATTATGCTTATTTACATTGTCCATCACATGTGAATGTACCACGTAAATTCATTCCCACAGGAAATAACGATCCGCACGTTTGTGGTTAGTATCAATTTATAGGGATCATATTTTTAATTTATTTTTATTTTTGTTCCGAAGTTCGCAATTGATTTCAGTACATTTATTAATGTATTTATTAATTACGCTGTGGTTGTGACAGAGATTTTACAATATTATGGAAATGTTTTTTCCTAGTCGGAATACATTTTCTTCAATAAGGGAGAACAAAAGTGATTGATTGGCATCATTTTTGCATTTCATGGAACATATTCAGATTGATAAGTAAGGCTAATATATGTTAGACTAACTTTGCTAGTAGCCCTTAAGTCTATGAATAGACGTGCACTTTGCTAGTGCTACTAGCAAAGTTAGCTTGTAAGCCTTACTTACTTACTTACTTACTTACTTAGATGGCGCTACAGTCCGGGGTGGACCTGGGCCTCAACCAACAAACCTCTCCAGCCAGCACGGTTACGAGCCAGCTGCCTCCAGTTGCGCACGCTAAGTTGGTTGAGGTCCCCCTCCACTTGTTTGCGCCACCTACCGCGAGGTCGTCCTCTACTGCGCCGTCCGTCCGGGGTGGATTCGAAAACTTTATTGGTGAGAATGTTGGGCTCCATCCGCTCTACATGACCCAGCCATCTTAGTCGCTGTATGTGAACTCTTCTGGCTAAGTCGATGTCCTTGTACAGGCCGTATAGTTCGGCATTGTACCTTCTCCTCCACTCACCGTCTATGCAGACGGGACCAAAGATCGCTCGAAGAACTTTTCTCTCGAAATAACCAAGGGCATCCTCATCTGGTTTTGTTAAAGCCCATGCCTCTGCGCCATACAGCAGGACTGGAATGATTAGTGTCTTATAAAGAGTTACCTTAGTAGTTCGAGACAGGGCTTTGCTACTCAATTACCGTTTTAGCCCATAGAAACAACGATTGGCAAGAGTAATTCTCCGTGTGATCTCTCCACTGATGTCATTTGCGGAGCTGACCATAGAGCCTAGGTAGACAAAATCCTTTACTACCTCGAAATTGTATCTGTCTATTGTGGCGTTCTGTCCAAGACGCCGATGTTGGGTGTCCTTTTTTGTAGATAGCATATATTTTGTTTTGCTTTCATTGACCGCTAGACCCATCTTTGCTGCCTCGTTCTCAATACTCGTAAATGCCCCATTGACGGCCCGCTGAGTTCTTCCGATTATGTCAATGTCATCGGCATAAGCGAGTAGTTGTACAGACTTGAAGAAGATTGTACCTCCGGGGTTGGCTTGTGAGTTTCGTACAATTCTCTCAAGTACTATATTAAAGAGATCGCATGATAGCGCGTCGCCTTGTCTAAGACCTTTCCTGACATCGAACGGTTCGGTGATGTTCTTACCGACTTTGATGTAGCAGCGAGAGTTCTCCATCGTCATTCTGGACAAACGAACGAGCTTGGCAGGGATGCCAAGACCAGACATGGCTCTGTATAACTCATCTCTATACACGCTATCATAGGCAACTTTGAAATCTATTAAGAGGTGGTGCGTATCGATTTTATATTCATGGGTTTTTTTCAAGATCTGCCGTAGTGTGAATATTTGGTCAATGGTGTACTTTCCAGGCCTGAAACCGCACTGATAAGGACCTAACAGGTTGTTGACGATCGGTTTTAGGCGTTCACATAGTCCGGCAGACAGGATCTTAAATGCGATATTTAGGAGACTTATACCTCTGTAGTTGGCGCAGTTCAGAGGGTCTCCTTTCTTCGGGATCGGGCAAACGATGCTGAGGTTCCATTCATCGGGCATACTTTCGTCCGACCAGATTTTACAGATGAGCTGGTGCATGCTCCTTACCAACTCATCTCCTCCTGCCTTGAAAAGTTCAGCGGCAAGGCCGTCGGCTCCAGCAGCTTTGTTGGATTTGAGTTTAGTTATCGCTATCCTCACTTCATTCTGATCGGGTTGACGGGAATCTTGACTGCCATCGTCACTGTTGAATGGCTCATTCTGCCTGACAGCGGAATATTGATCATCATCGCCGTTTAACAGTCTGCAGAAGTGTTCCTTCCATATCCTCAGCACCGACTGCGATTCTACTACTATGTTGCCATTTCCGTCCCTGCAGGCTTCTGTTCTGGCTTTGAGACCCTGGCATGTTCTTTTTACCCTTTGGTAAAATTTTCGAACATTATTCCTGCAATAAAGTCTCTCAATCTCCTCGATCGAGCGCTTCTCATGCTCTTTTTTGTTTTTTCTGAGGAGTCGATGTTCCTCTTTTCCCCTGCGCACGTAGAGCTCGTAAGCAGCTCTAGTCCTTCTATGCAGCCCCGCTTTGTACGCCTCTTGTTTTGCTGCATGTGCTTGCCGGCATTCCTCATCAAACCAGGGGTTTCGTTGTGGTGGGCGAGAGAAACCCAGTACATCAGAGGCGGCATCTCTGATGGCTTATTGGCAACGCTGCCACTGGTCTTCCGCATTTGCTGCTGCCGGCATAGGACTTAGATTGAGATTAGAAGAAACACGATCGGCAAAGGTTCTGGCGGTCTCTTGCGATTCTAGCTTTTCGACGTAAAATTTCCTCACAGCATTTCTTTGATTTCGCTCCGTTGTGGATATCCGCATCCGTACCTTGGCTACAACTAGGTAGTGATCCGAGTCCACGTTGGCTCCTCAGAAAGTCCGGACACCCAGAATACTGGAAGATGGCCTTGCGTCGATCGCAATGTGATCGATTTGGTTGACAGTTTTTCGATCAAAGGAGAGCCATGTTCCTTTGTGAATATCGAGACGTGGGAACCGCGTACTAGCTACGACAAAGTTTCGCCCCGCCGCAAAGTCGATTAGCCTGAGTCCGTTGCCGGATGTGCTGTCGTGCAGGCTGTGCTTTCCGACCACGCTACTAAAGACTTCCTCTCTTCCTAGCTTTGCGGTAAAGTCGCCTAGGATAATTTTAACGTCGTGGCTAGGGCATTGCTCATACGTCTTGTCCAAGAGCTGGTAGAAGTCATCCTTTGACGCGTCGTCCTTCTCCTCATGAGGGGCGTGAACGCATATTAGGCTAATGTTGGCAAATTTAGCCTTGATACGGATAGTCATAAGGCGCTCGTTCACATGCCGCAAACTCAAGACTTCTTGCCTAAGTCTGCCTCCAATGACAAATCCGCACCAGAATAGACGCAGTCCTTTTTGTCTGTAGCAATCGCCGTAGTAGATATCGCAGTTTTTCATACTCCTTTTGCCCGGCCCATCCCATCGCACTTCTTGGATGGCGGTAATGTCTGCTTTGAGACACTCTAGGGCCTCCGCAAGTTGTTCGGCTGCACGTGGTTTGTAGAGGGACCTTACATTCCATGTGCAGACACGAAGATCGTTGTCCTTTTTACGTTTGCATGGGTCGTCAACAGTAAGATCATCCGTATCCGAGGCTGTTGGTTGCTTCGTAACCAAAGGTTTTTTACGTGGTAGGGAAGTTAACCCGACGGCACAACCCCCAACCTAGAGGGGCAGATCCTTTTTTTTTGTACCCCTAGGACAAGAGGCCGGATACACCGATGTCAGTAACCCACTTCGGGGATATGAGCGCTGCCGTTGGCCCATTAAGGGTTCATTCGCCATAATCTCTTTTTCAGTACCCTGACGTAGTATTGAAAATCCTTACAGACCTCAGCTCCAAATATGTTGAAGTAGCTCCGGTAAGGTATCCGCTGGTCTGTAGACGTCACCGTTGATTCCATCGAGAGAATTCATCCGCCGCACGTCCTCCTTCTGAGGACCTCTTGTTAGACTTCTGAGACGCATATTTCAGCCGATCAGGTTAACAAGAGATGCCTCGTCCAGTTAGACATATGCGAGCTGAAGTTCACCCAGATGTGCTTACGCAGGTCTGAGTGTTCAGCTACACATATATCGTCAGACTCCGCATATTTCATATCAATAGAAAGATAATGGGTAATTTTCTTCTTTTTTTGTTTACTTTGATGAATGTACCGATAGCATTTATATCGTTGGCACGTGGTCGATTTTATTTGAAATCCAATAAATCCCATTTAATGTCAATGGGATTGCTTAAGAGCTACTAGTTCTAGGGGTTTTGATCTTGTCTCTTAATAAATATACCTACAAGAAAATCATAAAATTACAATTTTCTTTCGCGGCTAGATAAACACTTTTTGCTGCTGCATAGGTATACCTATACATGTATATATGTTTGCATAAATACGTCAGTACTAGTACTAAACCGAGGAATTAAGGGGAAGAATAAATTTGACTCCAATCCAAGCAGACGCCACATATTACCATTCTGACTATATAACATGACATAAAACAGATTATTACCTCCATACTAAAAGCTCCAAATATATGGATCAATAATTAGTATAAATTAATACAACATTTTTTAATGATAAAGGTAATTTATACAAAATTTTAACAAACAATTTAGTATTAAGATTCCCAATGATTATCATATTTTCTTAAATGCCAAATCATCATAGAATGAAACAGAGGCCATTCATAAAACTTCACGAGCTTATAATTCCATACAAAACTCGCGAAAATCCATGTTCATGTTTAGTAAAAAGGCAAAACACACACCTGTGCGCTATTTCGAAACTATATCCAATAAATAATTCAGCAATAATCGACATTCACTTTAATTAACAAGCCACAAAAACCCATATTGACCAACCAAAAGAATTCGGGACCCGAAACCAATTTACATATCATTCCGATGATTTTGACAGTGAGCCTTAATTATTTTTGCCTCAATAAAAATGGCGACATCTGTTTGAATGAGAAATGTAAAAAGAAAAAAATGTTATTTGCGGCTGCTTCTAATCTCAGACTAATAGCAATTTATTTGATTGATATCATAAAATATTTACATACACGCTAATGTGTTAAACACCCTCAAGTGATTCTGCAGCCAGCGGTGATATTTCAATTGAAAGCTAGCGTAGGCGTCAGCCACCGTTGATTGGACTGGATTGAACAATTAAAGATGATAATTTACTAGTCACTATTAACGATTAAGATATTTTGAATGATAAAATACAAGCGACCGGTACATTTGTCATTTTGTTTTTTATAATTTTAAAATGACTTTTAAGTTCAGCCCCTTGACGGACGGATTGACCAATCGGATTTCTGATTGCTGATCATGTCATACTACCGGATGTGTAATATCGCTTGAATGACCACAAATAGTCAAAAATAACGATGTGGTGGTCTTTCGATAGAAATACGAAATGACGAATATCACTACACAGATTGATTGTTATTTCAATGACTGCTTAGGTAGAAAACTGTAAAGGAAAGCAATTAAGAAAAATAAGATACCTTTCTCGCTATGGCAAACTTAATGGACTTGCAGAGATAATAGGATTGATGAGCGTAAATTAGCTTTTTGCTTTGAAATTCGAGATGGGGAATTATTCTGTTTATTGATGTCACTGGATGGTAGAATCTTTGGCGAGAAACACGTTTTGCAGGAAATGCCTAAAAGGTTAATCACCTGGGTTCTATTTTTGAGATTGTTATATGTACTAGAAGCTTCTTGAAACATCTCATAACATAACAGCGGAAATTGTGAAATTTATATCAAGGAAATGTGTACAATGTATTAGTTATGGCTTATACATATAACGCAATCTCTCGACACACCCTTAATCGTCTGCTTATATGCAGCATATACACAGTATGATTATTTTCTGCGGTTATGCTAAACGATTTTGAATTAATGTTTCATATATCTATATCTATTCCATGTTTTAATGTTAACCCCCAACACTTATTATTACGGAAAATCGGAAACTGTCCTAAATGAAGATCCACTTAGTACGAAACAATTCACTCACCAATTTGATAACATATCAATCAATGACATTCGCAGATCAAACTTTATAGTAAACTACAAACTACCATGGATAGGACATAGGAGTGGTGACACGATATAGAACTTAGGTGAACTCTATTTAAACAATCAACATTTAGGAAAATATTTATCTTTGGTCCTAGAAACAATTCTAAGACCAAAAATGTTTTACTGAGTTTCTTTTTGTCGGTGTAGGAAACGTTTTAATGGATCACTCAGGCACAACTGGTCCACTGTACTGGAATTTTCTTCTTTCATTATTTATGTTATTATTATTATTATTATTATTATTATTATTATTATTATTATTATTATTATTATTATTATTATATTTAATTGCACGCTGTTACGGATATTTACGCTACATTTCCAGGACCTTAAGTCGAACAAAAATGTAACAGATCTTTAATAGTAGTTAATTTAAAAATTTGCGGACTATATAACACGTGTCTAGTATGATGGATTTTTGAGCTTTCGCTGTATATTGTTGATATCGAGGTCTCTCAGGTGTTTCTTGAGATTCTTTTCTACTAGCCCTGTTGCACTTATTATTATTGGTACGATCTTGACCTTCCGCAGGTTCTATTGCTAGACTTTCATATCTCCTTCTCTTCTCATGGTACGTCTTTTTCATGTTATTGTTATTAGGAACAGCGAAGTCAATAAATGTTGCTGTGTTTTCTCTTTTATTTAAAATAGTCACATTAGGTCGGTTATGATCAACTCGGTTTGCAGTACGAAGCGTTCGGTCATACAGAATCTTGACTTCATCGTTTTCCAGCACAGGCTCTGGTTCATAGCGGAAATGCGGCTGCGATTCTTGCAAAAGGCCGACATTTTTACATAACTGTTGGTGGAAGACCTTAGCGACATTATTATGTATTCGGGGATATTCGGTCTGTACCAGATTTTTACATCCTGAGATGATGCGTTCTATTGTCTCATTAGGTTTTGCGCATATTCGACATTTATCTTCTACGGTGTTGTCTCCTAGAATAAACCTCACGTAGTTCCGTGTAGCGACAACGCCGTCTTGTATGGCTATCATGAAACCTTCCGTTTCGGAAAACAGTTCTCCTACCTGGAGCCATAAGTTTGACGATTCTGTGTCAACATGTTCGCTTCTATTATTATTATTGTTATTATTATTATTATTTTTGGAGTTTTCCACATCTCGGCATATATGCCGGAGATTACATATCCCGGGTATGCTATACCAAGGGAGTATGCTCTGATGGGGCGTAGTCCAAGTTCTAAGCCCTTTGGTCTATTATTGTTTTCTATTTATTGCTGAAGGAACTTCATAACGGTGCTACAGGTGTCCAATAAAACGGCTCTTTGTATTTGTGGAAGCAATCTTTCCAGGCCGTACTTTTTTTAAATTTTCAGTCAGTTTTTTGTGTACCAAGCCTGTGGCTGATATTACTAGAGGTGTTATTTCTACGTGGTCTGCCCCATACATAGCCCTCATCTCTATTGCGAGCATGGAGTACTTGGAGACTTCTGTTATAAATGTTGTTTGGACATTTCGGTTTCGGATCTCCACCTGCCTCTTTGCCTTGTCAAACATAATTATATCTGGTCTGTTTACCGAGATGGTCTGTAGTTATTGACCTGTCCCAATAAAGCTTAAAGTTGTTATTTTCCAATACAGGAAGTGGCTGGTATTTGTACTAAGGAGTATCCTGTTGAAGAAGCCCACTGCTGAGCGCCAATTGTTGGTGTATCAATCGAGCGACATTATTGTGCCTATTTGTGTAGTCCTGAGAAGAAAGTGCTCTGCACCCTGAGATTACGTGCTCAATAGTTTTACCTGCATGTCCGCATCGTCTGCACTTGTCCTTCACTTCTTCCTTGAGTGCAACCTTTCGATAATTTCTGGTGGCAATGACTTTATCTTGAATAGCGATGACAAATCCCTCGCTTTCGGAAAACAGTTTTCGCTCAATAAGCCATACATTTGAAGCCCGCTGATCGACGTACTCCATATGGAGTTCATGAGGGTGAGCCCCGTGTATGGGCTTTGCTTTTCAAGTGGTTAAGATCTCCGTAGTGGATTTAAAAACATATTTTGGAGGCCTTAGCCCATAACAAAATATATTACTATTGATTTGTTTAATTAATGTTCAGGAAGTTTCTGGTCATGTGACAGGTGTCGATTATGACAGCTTTTTGCATAGCATCGATGGTGTTCTGTCTCAGTCCCAGTGTTTGTATGTCGGCTCGCAGTTGTTTGTCGATTATACCCTCAGCGCTGATTATTATTGGGATTATTTTCACTTCCTTTAGATTTCATTTAAGCTTGATTTCTACAGCAAGGTCGGCATACCTGCTACGCTGTTCGTTGTATGTACGACTTATATTTCTGTTCGCAGGAATCGCGACGTCGATGAAAACACCCTTGCGCTCTTTCTGATCGATGAAGGTAATATCTGGACGATTATGGAGCCTTGTATGCTCAGAGTGAATAGTGCGGTCATAGTAGATTTTGGAGTTCTCGTTTTCCACTATCGGTACAGGGTTGTAGGTGTAGTAGGGTGCTTTGTCGGGTACGAATTCGTATTTTTCAAGAAGTTTCTTATGCAGAATCTTAGCGACGTTATTATGTCTCCTCGTATATTCAGTCTGAGCTAGACTCGTGCAACTTGATATGATATGGTCTACTGTCTCGGGTTGGCTTCTACATCTTTGGCACATATCTTCTCTCACATTCGAATCCTTCATGACATGTTTTCTGTAGTTTTTGGTTGGAATCACTTGGTCCTGGATTGCGATCATAAACGCTTCAGTTTCAACATATATTTCGCCATTTAATAGCCATCTGTGTGACATAAGATTATCAACATTATCGCTATTAATTGCTCTTTAGTACTGGCCGTGAATTGGTTTGATAGTCCAGTTGCGTTCCCTATGATTTTTGTCTATTGCTAGTCTTTCAAAGTTACCGTTTAGATTTAAAGGTGTTAGGTTTTTGTCTGCTTCGGCTATTACTTTGATGAGTCTTAATCTTTCAGACTTATGGTGGAAATAGTTGCGCAGTGATTGAACTTGGTTGTCGTGTAATGTTTGTAGATCTGTTAGACCCCTTCCGCCTTCCCTTCTTGATTTTACCATTCTCTCACAACATGATTTGGGGTGGTGAAGTCTATAAGATGTGAGCATTGTTCTGATCTTTCTCTGCATTGATTGAAGCTCAGTAGTGGACCAATTGATAATTCCGAAATTGTATGATATTGTATTTGGGATCGCAAATGTATTCAAAGCCTTTATAATGAACTTTCCGCTTAGATTAGCTGGTCAAGGTGTTGCTTTGACGAGGCATACGTTTTGAGATCATCCATGTATAAAAGATGGCTTAGTGTTTCTTGGCTAGCATTGCTTTTTACTTTGTATCCATACTTGCTGCTTCGTAGCAGGTTGCTTAGTGGATTAAGTGCTATGCAAACCATAGGGCTGATAGACAGTCCCCTTTGAAAATTTCACATTTAATCATGATCTCCGATGTATGGATCTGTTTAGTTCTTGTACGTATTTGAATACTGGTCCGCCAATGTGTCATGTTATATTTTAAAAAGTTAATTATACTTGGGTGTATTTTATAGATTTCCATCACTTCAATAAGCCAAGTGTGTGGTACACTGTCGAATGCTTTCGGATAGTCTATGAAACAGGCATGTAGATTCCTAGCTCGAGCAGTTGTTTGTTCAAGTACAATTTGGTCTATAGTCAGCTGTTCCTTACAACCCTTAACGTTCTTGCAGCATCCCTTCTGTTCTTCGTACAGAATATTATTCTGTGTTATGTGGTTGTATATAAGAACATTAAGGCATGCTGTCATGATTTTATACATTGTTGGCAAGCAAGTAATCGGACGTCCATTTGCAGGGTTGGCTTTGAATCCAGTGCCTTTTGGTAATAGGTAGGTAATTCCATTTGTTAAGTAAAATGGGAACTTAGTTGGATCCTGTATGAATTCGTTTAGCAGTACTGTTCGTTTTTCATGCATAGCTGGAAATCGTTTAAACCAGAAATTTTGGATCTCCATTATGAGTTTTGGATATGATTTGCTTGACTGGGGTGTTAGATAGTCGATCGACATTTTTTCCAGAAAATGGTTTTTCTGTTTTTCGTGTTTTAAACATTCGGCGTTCCTGTTGTGGTTTGTTTGATTGGACCATATTGATGACCAGTAGTTTTATTTTAGTTATTCTTATTATTATTATTATTTGAGTTTTACACATCTCGGCATTTTATGCCGGAGATTACATATCCTGGGTATGCCATACCAAGGGATTATGCTCTGATGGGGTGTAGTCCAAGTTCTAGACCCTTTTGTTGTTTATCGTGCTATTGTAGTTGCAGGAATTTTCGGACAATATTGCACGCATCTAGCAGGACCGCCTTCTGCATCATGGCTAACTGCTTTTCCATCTCATGTTTCTTAAGATTCATGATAAGGTTTTTCGGTATCAAACCTGTTGCAGACATAACAACGGTGTTTGGCACCGTACATCGCTGTCATTTCTATTGCCAATGTGGCGTATTTAGAAATCTTTGTTGCGTACGTTGATTGTAGATTTCGGTTTAACGTTACCGCTATGTCAAATATTTCTATTCTACGTTCTGTCTTGTGAAACAGGACGATATCCGGCCTGTTAGCTAGGATATGCCGATCGGTCGTCACGGCTCTATCCCAGTATAACTTAAAGTTCGCACTTTCTGTCACAGGAGGAGGATGGTATTTGTAGTACGGAGTGGAGAGTTGAATAAGACCATTCTTAAGCGCAAGGTGCTGGTGGATTTGTCTAGCACATTATTATGCCTAAATGTGTAGTCATGTTGGGCTAGAACGGTGCACCCTGATATGATGTGTTCTATAGTCTCTCCTATTTCACCACACCGGCGGCATTTGTCCTCTAACGTCTCTTTGAGAATGAACTTCCTGTAGTTTTTCGTTGCCATGACCTCGTCTTGGATGGGCATTACAAAACCCTCGATCTCAAAGAAAAGCTTGCCCTGCGTGAGCCATAGGTTTGAAGCCAATTGGTCGATATGATCCATATGTAGGTCATTTGGGTGACCTCCATGAAGTGGCTTCGATTTCCATGCCATCGTAAGGTCGCTGTTCGATTTAACATTCTCGGCATCAGGGACGCATATTGATTTGAGACTTAGGGGTGTAAAGCCATCATCCACCATCATCCAGCAATAGATCTTAGCAGCAGTGATTGGCTATTTAAGAAGTACGCGCGAAGGTTTAGATTCTGCTGGTTTTTCCGGCTGATGTTCACGATCCCTCTACCACCCATTCTTCGAGGTAAGAATGTTCTCTCAGTCGCACTTTTCGGGTGTAGGCTGTATCTTGTCAAAGACTTCCGAAGCAGGATGTCAAGATTCGTAGTATCTGTTGGTGACCACTTTATAACTCCGAAGGAATATGTAAGTAGGGGAAGAGCCCACCCGTCTATCGCCTTACATTTGTTTCCTCCGTTGAGCTGAGATTTCATGATAGGTTTTAACCGTGCCTTAAACTGAGCAGTTAAACTCCTTTTAATAGAGCTAGGGTTAATGCCCATTAGTTGCATGAATCCAAGGTATTTGTACGACTCGCCGTGCTGCAGATCTTATTTTTATTATTATTATTATTATTATCTTTTTATTTCTCGATTTTACGGATATTTACATTATAATTTGAGGACCTAAGTCTAACAAAAATATAACAATTCTAATTTAGAAATTTGCGAACAATATGGCATGTATCTAGTATTATTGATTTTTGTGCTTTTCCAATATACTTTTCATTGATGTTAAGGTCTCGCAGGTGTTTTTTGAAATTCCTTTCTACAGTGCAACAGCACTGATTATGAGTGGTAAAGTCTTGACGCTCCGGAAGTTCCATTGACTTTTTATATCCATCGCTAGATCCTCGTACCTTCTTCTTTTCTCTTCATAAACCTTTTTGATGTTATGGTTATTATTATTATTATTATTATTATATTATTATACTGCGCGCCATCTTGTTCGAAGTTCTGCAACGCGTTTGAGCTGCCTCCAACTCATTCCTAAAGAGCTCGATTCCTCCTCAACTGTTCTGCGCCACGTTTACCTAGGGCGTCCCGCTATTCTGCCTGCCTGGGTGAGCGGATTCCACTGCATGGCGTATTTCGCAATGGAGTTGTCTTCGCGCCGTAGGGTGTGTCCAATCCATTGCCACTTTCTTCTTCGTATATTAATGCTTATAGGTTCTTGGCCCGTTCTCAGATAAAGTTGTTCGTTGGAGATGCGGTTCGGCCAAAAAATCCTCAAGATGATTCTTAAGCATTTGTTTACGAAGACTTGCATCTTGCCTGTATTAATGGTGTCCACCTTCCAGGTACTGCACCCATAAAGCAGCACTGATTCTACGTTGGAGCGGAACAGTCGTAGCTAGGTTCTTAAGCTGATAACATTACTTTTCCAGATTTTAGATAGCATTCCGAACGCAGCTTTAGCCTTCCCGATTCTGCTGCACACATCCAGTTCGGTGCCACCGCGATTAGCCGAGACGACACTTCCTAAGTAAAGAAAGTTATCAACTTTCTCGACTTCCTGCCCGGCAATATTAAGTTGAGCGCGGTTGTTAGAAGAAGTGCTCAGGGCTTTTGTTTTGGCTGGGTTTTTTTTTTAGCCCCACTTTGTTTGCCTCAGCTTCTAGATTTTGGGCCATCAGATGAAGATCCATTATCCGATGTGAAAGTAGAATCGTCAGCGTTATCTAGGTGTTTAGGGTAAGATGTCATATTTCAACGAATTCCATAGTTGACTTCCGTCAATGCTGCACGGAGTACATCGCTGATAACCACCAAGAACAATAGTGGTGATAGTATGCATCCTTGACGTACTCCACTTTGGACTTCAAAATCCTCCGACACCTTACCATTGTGCACGTCGTGACACTTGCCGCCCTCGTATGTAGCCTTGATAATAGCTATAGGTTTTTCTGGGATGCCTCTCCTGCGCAAGGCCAACCAGATAGCATCTCGATTCAATCTGCCGAAAGCTTTCTTGAATTCGATAAACAGCGAATGTAGCGGAGACCTATACTCAACGCATTGTTCGATAATAATCCGTAAGGTGTTTATGTGGTCGATGTCGATCCAGCGCG
Source organism: Brachypalpus laphriformis (assembly GCA_945910035.1). Classification (NCBI taxonomy): domain Eukaryota; kingdom Metazoa; phylum Arthropoda; class Insecta; order Diptera; family Syrphidae; genus Brachypalpus; species Brachypalpus laphriformis. The sequence continues at coordinate 256,058,281 of OX246754.1, forward strand.
AAAGCCTGCCTGTTCGACATCGAGAGTTGAATCTAAATGTTCTTTAATTCGTTCTAGAATTATTTTAGCTATTATTTTGGCCACGGCTGGAAGAACGCATATACCTCTCCAGTTACCGCACTCCATCAAGTTTCCCTTCTTTGGAAGTTTAATGATCATCCCCCTTTTCCACTCCTGTAGAAATTGTTCACTATCCCAAGTTCTCCGTATTAGCGAATGCAGCAAATCTGCCGATGTATTTGGCGCCGCTTGAAATAGCTCTGCAGGGATGCCATCAATAAACACCACTTTGTTCTTCTTGAGGGACTTGATTGCTGTTATTATCTCGGTTTTACTGGAAGGTGCGATGCAAATTCGGGAATTTGTTGCCTCGAACTGCTCATTCGAATTCAAGATCATATCGCCATCGTCTAAGTGATTTAGCACTGTAGCAAAATATTCTCTCCATCTAGTGAGCTGATCCTCATCCGAAATCAGAAGGTTATCGCCTAGACTCTTCACTTGATGTTTTTTGGAGTTTCGACCACCAATGGGCTCTTTAGTGATGCTGTAAACAGTCCTACTGTCGCACGTACTCGCTGCTTCTTCAGCCCTTGAGGCCAGTGAGTCGATTGATTGCTGTGCGCTCATTAATCCGTCTCCAGGTGTCTGTAGAAAGCCATGTGCGGTGGTGTTTCTGCTTTTTACCGACATACGTGCGTGCCCCAGTCGCAAAAGCATTTTTCACAGCACTCCAGTGGTCATCCATTGTCTCTATGCTGCTGATTGCTTCTGCTTCTAAGGTAAGATGGTCCCTGAACTGCTCGCGCACTTGGGGAACCTTGAGCCTGTCGATATTAAACCTGGTGATGTTAAGTAGGTTTGAGTCGTTGCGTTGACGGATGCAGTACGAAGGTGTAAATGAGCTACCATAAGATGGTGATCTCGTTCTAGTCCGACGTCAGCTCCACGTCTGTTTCGGACATCCAAGACACAATTTCTAAAGCGGCGACTGATCGCAATGTGGTCGATCTGGTTGGATATTCGTTGCCTATCAGTAGAGACTCAGCAGATTTTGTGGCAGGTGTTATGCTTAAACAGCGTACCTCCGATGACTAGGCTGTTGGTATTGCAGAAGTCTACAAACCGCTCACCGTTATCATTACGCCGTGAACTCCCATCACGTGCTTAAGCATGGTGTTGTCGCTACCCTTTTTGGCATTGAAAACTCCCATCACCATTACGATGTCACCATTAGGCGTTTGGTTGTAGGCGGCGCCCAAAAAAAAAAATTAAAAACCAATAAAAATCATCCTTTTCATCCTCAGTCGCATCTAGAGTCGGAGCATAACACTGTATGACGGTAATTTTTTTTAATTCTACTCTGGAACCTAGCCGTCAATATCCGGTCACTATGGGGTTTTCAGGATATGAGACTACTACGTGCTGCTGGAGTTAGCATGAGTCCTACTCCGGAACTCCGTGCACTTTCAGCTGGTTTACCACAGTAGAGCATGACAGTGCTTTTTGTTGGGGAAGTGAATTCCCCAGTATCGAACCATCTTTCTCGCTCAGCCCTAATATGCCTATTTTATACCATGCGAATTCGTGTTCTAATTGGAGGAATCTGGCGTTATAAGGCCCTTCCTTGAGTGAGTTCAGGAGGATCTTAGCGTTCCAGAATCCGATCGTTGTCCGTGTTCGATAGCGAAAGGTCGTCATCAAATTATCCGTTCGTATCAGAGGCGTTGATTTCCGTTTCGGAGCAAGATTTTTTTTTTTTACGGTTGCGGCTCGCTGGGCCACAGACCAACCCACACTTATCCTGTTTTTTGCGCAGGAAGCTCGCCATTCTCTTCAGCTGCTAGGTTTTCGGCTGCAATGGCTCTTTCCCGTTACTTAGCGGACCAACACCTATCGGGAGATGCTGCCCCTACCAGGCCTTTGTCCTTAAGTCTAAGTTAAATTATACTATATTAAAGTTATTTTACAAATTCATTGCAAACGTTTTCTAGTTACATGGCAAGTATCAATCTTTAGAGCTTTTTGAATATTTTCTATAATTTTGCGTTTTAATCCTAATGTGTTCATGCTCGTAGCTAAGTTTTTATGGATAATTCCCACACTGGATATGATGATTGCTATGATCTGCATCGATTTTAGCTTCCACTGTGCTTTGATTTCCGTTGGAAGTTTACCGTATTTGTTTTTTTTTCCACGTAGGCTTTCAACATATTTCTACTGAGCGGAACTGCTATGTCCACTAGGTATCCTTTTCTTGTTGCCTTGTTAACTATGGTGATGTCAGATCTGTTGTGTTCTCTGCGGTGCATTGTGTATATAGTTCTGTCGAAGTATATTTTTAAGCTATCCGTTTCGATGACTGTGCTTGGTTCATAAAGATAGTACCTAGGCTCTTCTGGGATAATATTTTTGGCTTTCAATACTTCAATATATATTATTTTAGCAACGTTGTTATGGCGTTTAAGATAGTCGCTTCGCTACTGCTGAACTCAGTTCAAGAATCTACCACGAAAACATCGTATAGAAAACCAAAACAGTCTTCAACAGTCGCCAATTTCTCTATCTGTCACTTGTGGCGCTGCACAAGTTAAAAGTAAACCAACTTCGTACTACACCACTGCTACCTCATTGTGGGCGGTCTACTGAGTTCCCATATATTTTAACTTTGTGACATGTCGTACTACGCTACCGCGGCGCCGCAGCGGCATGCACTGTGTTCAGCCAGTTAACCTGGCACATTAAGCAAAGTGCTCTATCAGAGCGTCAGTAAGTTGTCTGTAGTTTTTTCTGCTAAGAAACATCAAGGACGCCATGAATTTCTTACAGATATCCGGGAGGATCCATTTAATCTGCCTGTCTGAGCTCTCATGCCAAGTACAATATTGTGTTCATAAGAAACTCCATTGCTAATTAAAGTGCTTGCCAAGGAGTTGAGACATTATTTTTTGAGCATTACCTACCAATTTTATCGGGGATCCCATTCCCCATGATCGCAGTGTGACTTGCGACCCAGACCACAATCAGATATTTCAGAATTGCGAGTAAATTCAGAGAGTTCTTACATTCCCAAACTACGCTAAAGGATTAAGTAAGGCCCCAAGCCCAGCTTGACTGTCACTATAGACACAAATTCATTAGGATTGCATAAGTCTGCGCTTGGAAACCAGGTGAAGCCTTACGAGTATGTTGTCGTCTTCCACAAAGGCACCAGCACCAAATCCTTGACTGGTTTCGGAGTCATTCGTTAAAATTCGACAAGAATCTTCTTATCATTAAGGCTGGAGCCAGTTTTGAACGCAAGAAAAGTCCACCGTAAATTTGTGGAAAAACTGAAATTTTGTTATTATTGTGTCAGACCGTATATCCATGAGACCGGAGTTGAAGAATTGGTATCTTGTAAGTTTTTCAAAACTCCAGTGGCATTATATGATGTCTTCGACTCCATACGTCAAGACCAAAGAAGTTTGTTTTACTCAGGATCACTCCTAAATATTTGGAAATCCGGTCGACGCCTTTTTACACTGACTGAGTCAGACCTAAAGAAAGATTGAAGAAATTTAATGAAAAGGTCAAGTCGCAAGGCATGGGCCCGACAGAAAATACGATTACATCATTCACATACATATGTATGACTCAGCGTAGAGGTTAAAACTGTTGAGAGTGTTTAAGAGAGAGTTGGCAACTGAGCCTAGATCACTTTTATTATCTGTAAGATCACATTATGTACCATATGTCGAAGACGCTATGGAAACAGTTTTTCAGTCTACAATATCGTGTGCCATGAAGCGTTATATGCAACTTTAAAAAACGGCGCTTTGGCTGACTAATAAATCCAGCAACATGCATTACAAATGCACTTTGTGAATCGTAGATCGGATGACTTCAACTGTACAATACAATATTTCAATATTTTATTGACGTCCAAACATTGAGGACGGAAGTGGTGCAGAAATTTACTGTCCCAACTTGAATTCATATATTATATTAGTGACTCAGAGACACCTCCAAAGCTATTTAGTTCAAGGTCGTCTATAGTAAAATTGTTTAAACTCATTAACACGGAAAAATATTGCATATTAACTCGTCGCGTGAAATTCACAGCCCTTAACGGTCTGAAAGCTACAGGCGAACTTCTGGAAACTACAAAAAATAGCTTCGATATAAAGCTCAATCCATGGGCTAAGAACATATTATTTTCAAAGAAATAAATGAGCCAAGGGCAACCACTGCATTTATCTGGGGTTTATGCCCTCTCTGGGGCTGGCGGTGACATAGAGAGCAGTGTATTTGCCATCTTTGACTTCTTTATGCAATTTGAGAATTGTAATAGTTCATGTATTGATAACGTTAAAAGTAAAATTCAAATATGTACACAACTGTGATTTAATTGTGGAAAACAATCTACGTAATGTACACTATACATTGAATAAATTAAACTGATAAAAGATCTTATATGTACGTACACCCAAAACACAGTCAATGACATTTATTGTTTTTGGTTCATTTGTTAGTTAGTTATCTTCATAAAATTATTACAAAATGTCCAAGTATCATACTTACAATAATGGAAAGAGTTCAAGATTTTAACAAAAACTTCAATAACAACTTAGAAATAATGCACACATTTTTTTTTATAAGGAAAATCTCTTTGTATATCGGAAATCTTTTTCAGGAGACTTTCAAGTGGAAATTTGCAGAATGAATCTTCAAACATTTTGTTTCATATGCCCATATGTTTGTATTTAAATTTAGTGTTCGAATTGAGAATATTTATTTGAATTAAATATTTCATTCTCATTTAAAATGAATGGACAACATTTATGTTCTTTTTCTTCTTCCTTTTCGGCGAGGTTATGATCCGAAATTAAGGGATCATAACCCCCTCACTTCATCGCATTTCTACTGATCCGCCTGTGGGATTCGCCTATTTGACCTCAGAAAATATCGGCATGCCTCCAGATTTTGGATCACTGGGTTACTAAGGCCAATCAATTCTGGTGTCGTTGCATTCGTGTGATCCATGCGTTTTTATGCCTGCCTCTGCTGCCCCGCAATATCTTTGAAACGGTCATTGATATATTGTTCAAATGATCTCTCTTTGAACGTGCCAATTCCACCTGAGCCGGTCCCGTCTGCATAGACGGCGAGTGGAGGAGAAGGTACAATGCCGAACTATACGGCCTATATAAGGACATCGACTTAGCCAGAAGAGTTCACATACAGCGACTAAGATGGCTGGGTCATCTAAAGCGGATGGAGCCCAACATTCCAGCGTGGAAAATCTTCGAATTCTACCCGAACGGACAGCGTAGTAGAGAACGACTTCACGGTAGGTGGCGAAGCAATTGGAGGGGGACCTTAACCAACTTGGCGTGCAGCAACTGGAGGCAGCTGACTCGTAACGGGGCTGGCTGGAGAGGTTACAGACTGTGGCGCCACCTAAGTAAGCAAGTAAGTAATTATATTCACGTCATTTTACCCAGTTAACGTTTATTATATGCTATACTTTTTCACTCTACTAATACCACCTTGATCAAAAAGTTCCCGGAATAAAAACCGTGTGGCGCTCCCATCGTTCCCATTTGAGTTCTGTTTTCTTTGTTAAGTTGGTACATCTGTTGTTGATATTCCCTCTAAATCTTAGCGTCATAGCTTGACATTTGCAAAAGTTACGTAGCCAAGAGTACATCTATCTCTGTGTGTGTTGGCGATTTTTTACCAGACCAGAATTGTGGGCAGAAAACTCGTGGATTTTGCACCATGATAACGCACCGTCGCACAGTGCCATCATTATTCGTAAATTTTTGACGAGAAATGAAACAAATACCATCCAACAGCCACCAAATTTACCTGACTTGGCTCCCTGTGACTTCTTTCTGTTCAATCGAGTTAAAAAAACCATTACGGGGAACGCGTTTCAGCAGCCGAGAGGAAGTAATGGAAAAATCGCAGGAAGCACTGATGGACATACCGAAAACCGAATATAAAATATGTTTCGAAGATTGGATCAAGCGCTGGCATAAGTGTGTTGCAGTCGATGGGGATTACTTTAAAGGGGACAATATAGATTTAAATGAATAAACTTGTATTTTTAATTTTCTGAATTTCAAAGCAAATTTTTTATCAACGTGTTTTCTAATCTTACGCAGGTAATGCTAACTTACCCTATGATGCCTGATGCCTCATTTCAGCCTTCCAAAATTCGCGTTTTCAAATAAACAACGCAAGCGAATATATTTACAGACATCTCACAATAAAGGCGAACGATTTTATTTTAACAGTGACGTACATCCCTCTATAAACCCATCAGTATGCACATAAATCGAATTACATGGCACAGTTTTCCTTTTGATTCCATAAATATTTCAGCTTTCTGACATCTTGAATTCACATTCATTCGCAGAAGTTACGATTAAATTTTCATTGAAATGTGCTCTTCAAAACTGAATTGTTAATGAACGGGACAGGCCTTTTTCGACGCTTTATGTTGTCCTGTGTGACCGATATGATTTATCCATCATTTTTCTGTTTTTGTAGGATAACAACCAATAAAGATAAATAAATTCCACAATTGAAGCAAAGTCAAATATAGATACTTCGAAACCATAAAAAAATATTGCAGAGTGAAATAATACTTTTCTTTTAACCGATGGAGTATAAACAAACACACACTTCAGTCTCCCCTATTGTGGTCCTACAGGATAATTCTGTGTAGCACGAAATGTATGAGTTGTTAAAATTCATAAGAGTAGGTGCGGGAGAAACTTTTAAAAAAGGTTTGGTTTTCCCCACCAGTAGGTACAGCCAATGTTTACTCTAAATATACCACAGTGAATGAAGGGAAGGAGTTTCGACTATCTCATGTATACCTACGAGTATGGACGAGTCTTTGCCTCCTTGACAGCTTACTATGGTGTTTGCAATGTAGAGGCATATCCTGTGTAGCTTTTCTATTTAATACATGAGTAGTTGGGTAAATATAAACGCAAATCTATTCTGGAAATGTGTGGTTTATCTTTCATGGATATAAATATTTATAATTTCATATTGCTTCGTCTGCGAGTGTGTGAATCTATTGATTTGGTATGCGAACAGATGGTGAGGCAGGTTTAATGAGAAGTTGATTGTGTGGCTATATACAGAGGTAAGTAGTTGGTAGGTTGTCATGTGGCATTTTAAGTAAGAGGCAAAACTTTAATGTTGTGGTGGTGCAAATTTGAGGAACGTATGCCTAAATACAGCTGAATGTTGCGATACTGAAGACTTTGTACTCTTACAGTTGTAGCTATTCTAAGCTATTTTTCTATTCTGTGGGCGCCGCGCCATGGCGCAAGTGGGTAGTCAGGTATCGGGCCACTGCGCGTGAGGTTCCAAGTTCAAGTCCCAGAAAATATCAAACAGTTTTTTCACGGTCCCAACTCTCGCGAACGTCTGACAAACATCCGAGAGTATGGTTGTCATGAGAAAGCTTCTAAAAAAAATTGCCCTTCGGATACGGCACTAAACGGTAGGTCCTTTCCATTCGTGTGCAAAATATAACGCACACAACACGAGTAGTTGTGAGAAGCTAGGCCGAGGCACTTAAAGAGCTATTGCGCCAAATATTTATTTATTTTTTAAGAGCCATTATACTCTTTAAAACCTCAATAAAAACAGTGTTGAAGCGAAAGAAAACAGTACAGAAAAGAATTAAACATTAAATGGAAAATAGAATAATGCATTCTAAATCCTTGCAAGTTGTAGGTTTAGAAAATACGGACAAAAGCTAGTTGTGCTGCTAGGAAATGATCACCAGATAGAAAGCAGGTTCTAAAGTGTCGTCGGGTGCAGACTCTACCATACATGTTCTGCGATTGAGGAGATTCTATCAGATTCATTGACGCCAACTCTTTCTATTTTCAGTTCAACCTTAGGGGCATGAATGGTTTGTTTGTAGCATGGTTTGTTAATTGGTTCCTAGAAAACATTTTAAAGATTTTCTAGCCGTACTATATATCAATCTATACCAGAAAACGTATAAGCACCACTTTACAACGACGTATGTGGCAGTAGTTTGCCCGCACACTCCGACAGGACCACAGTTCTATAGCAAAACACGCGATTGAATGGAACCCGTTAACTCAGAAGGGCAGAAAACCGGATCACCTAAGAAGCATACGGGCGCAGAACAGTTGAAGAGCAATTGGGAAAGAGTAAGCTTATCATAGCTTATCAACTCATTGCCAGAAAGCCTATATGATGGATTAGCAATAAGATCAGACAGACTCTAACTTCTTTTTTTTTAACTTTGATGAAATTATATCAAATACAGCGTTCAGTCAAAAAACTCACCACAAAGTACTTACTTTTAAATTATCATCGCAATTCCAAGAAGTTAAATAAATATAGACAACAAAATCTGAACCAAAATGTTTTGTAATACTTCAACCCAAAGGGTTAAGATATTTATTTGGTCTTAAGGCACGTGCTTCACCCATTACTCAAAATTCGATGGACTAAATATACAAGTATATCTCCCTTTCAGCTCACAGCACTGATAAATTATTTATAAGACATCTGCTTTGAATTATTTCTTGACCTTAGATAAACAACCATCCTTCCAACTTTGGTCAATAAAACTTGTTTCTTTCCCAGACTTTCTTGTGATGCAGGAAATCTTTGTATTATCCCAACTTAAAACAAAAAAATTGCCTTAGGACAGGTTCAAATAGAAAGGTTCCTACAAGGACCGAGATTTTGAAGGAAATCCGTCCTCGTAAATACCATATGCCTTGTGATAAACTTAAACTTTAAACGAAAAATAAGTGTACTGTCTGTTTTGAAACAAACGCTTTTTGTCACGATGGTGATTTAAACAATGTGCGGTGCCGTCATGTCTCTTGGACATCAATACCTTTGTTATTTAAATTTCCATGGGTGTTTTTCTCTTGCCATAAACTGGAATTAGACTCCTCCACACCTGGTGCAAAAACACATCATTTGTCATGACATTGACCATAGAAATTAAGCACAGATGGAACCGCACAACAAAAAAAAAGCAAAAGAAATACACAAACAACTGTATGGCAGCCCCAAAAAATGGTAAATGTATTTAAAAAAAAAAAAAAAAACACTCGGATTATCTGGGATTAACATAATAGACACGTAGCTAATGAGCCTGCTACACATACACTTATCCAGAACCCACCCACCCAACAGGAAATTCCTGACGAAATGGATGGGTTAAGAGAGAGAAAAAAAAACACGAACCACTCGTTAGCATGGCACGCCAATCGTATATTCGTGTATCTGTGTATCTCTGATTCCACCCATCGTGTGATGTGGGGTTTGATGAGGTCGTTTAAACCGTTCAGAAATTTCACTCGTATCACTTTTCCCCCCTGGATTAATCAATTAAGCGGGAGAGGATGACGGCAGTGGCGGCGGCGGTGACGGACTGATTTTGCTTTGCGGTTTCTGTGTATTAAGTTGCGGATAAAAGAGCGAGCATATATGATTGTACAAAACAGACGGAAAATGTGGGGGGCGTGGAGCCTCGGTATCGAATATTAGGTACGCATTTAATTATCTGTTGCTTTGTGCGATTCAACTGGCGCCTAATTAAACTTAATTAGACAGCAAGATGCCTTGTGCTTATAATTTGTTTAGATTCTGATTACCTAAACAGACTGTCATACAGAGATGTGTGAAGAAATCTGGATGGAAATCGAGTTCGATGAATGGGAGTAGCATGGGAGTAGGTATCTCGCAGTAGGAGGTGAAGAGAATATGTAACGTCATTTAAGGTTAATTAAATCTGATTTTACATAGATAACAATAACAACACTTGGGTTTTATTTGCCTTCCGCAATAGAGGGTGTCCTTTCATATATAAGCGAAAACTGAAATGCTGATAAGTTCAGGGTACCTCTGGAGTACGAAAACTTCTTCCTTTTCTTTGTTTCTACCTATTCTACATTTATCGCCCTAAGAACTTTGGTCATCTTTGCAATTATAAGTTCTTTTGCAAGGGGATTTTATTTCTTTGATGCCTTGCTGTCTTTGTTTACGCAGCAATTGGATACAGCAAATCTAGACTAGAATGCATTTCCAAATGGTTCCAAATAGATAACAAGTTTAAAGTTTGGACTTATGAGAGTAACTGTTCTTTTGAACACTCCCAGGAAGAATATTTCTAGAAGCTTTTAATCTCCAACTACTTAAGAGCAAAATCAATTTCGTATTTTGGGGTGCTCCCTCGACGTTTTCTATTCGACAAGATTATTTAAAAGAAGCTTTTCAGAGTCTGTACGGAAACAGTAAAGTCTTAGAGACTTTGAGACCCAGATTCGTACATAGTATTGTAGAATAACCTGTTCATGAGAATACCAAAGAGAGGAAGGTTTTATTTGACTACCGCAATAGAGGGTATCCTTTCATATGTAAGCGAAAACTGAAATGCTTATAAGTTCAGGGTACCTCTGGAGTACGAAAACTTCTTCCTTTTCTTTGTTTCTACCTATATTACATTTATTGCCTTAAAAACGTTGGTCATCTTTGCAATTATAAGTCCTTTTGCAAGGGGATTTTATTTGTTTGATGCCTTGCTGTCTTTATTTACGCAGCAATTAGATACAGCAAATCTAGACTAGAATGCATTTCCAAATGGTTCCAAATAGATAATAAGGGGTGGCAATGGTGTAGTGGTAACATCGTCAATTGCCACGCTAATGGTTCATGGTTCAAATCCTGATGTCAGCAAGCATTTATTTATTTCTCATGAAATATACAATGTCAGTCCTATCATTTGCAAAGGCTTCTGTGAACACTACTGCGAAGGCATAACACTGGCAGTAGCTTGGCCATGTGGCTGGAAAAATTGTTCGCTCTGTTTATGATGACTTGCCCTTGACATCGATTATCGGGAAAAAAGTACTGTGAATTAGAAGCAATGACAATAATAACAAAAATCTCCCCAGTTATCTGGACGCCACCCCCGGAGAATAGCTGAAGCATAAACAACTAGGCTTCAAGAACCACTACACAAAACATTTTTCTCTCTCTCTCTCTATCCATCCTTTCCAACGCCCGCACTGTGTGTAAACATGTTAAAGGTATTCATAACCCTTTGAGTGCGCGCAAATTATAAAAAAAAAAAAAAACAAGTTCAAAGTTTGGACTTGTGAGAGTAACTGTTCTTTTGAACACTCCCAGGAAGAATATTTCTGGAAGCTTTTAATCTCCAACTATTTAAGAGCAAAATCAATTTCGTATTTTGGGGTGCTCCGTCGGCGTTTTCTATTCGACAACTTTATTTAAAAGAAGCTTTTCAGATTCTGTACGGAAACAGCAAAGTCTTAGAGACTTTGAGACCCAGATTCGTACATAGTATTGTAGAATAACCTGTTCATGAGAATACCAAAGAGAGGAAGGTTTTAATTCGATTCACTCAGAGCACTTTAGTCTCTGAAGGTAATAATACTGTTCTGAAGTGTACATATCCCTCGTGTATTACACATTAATTTTTTTAACCAAAACCCTTCAGCCTTTCATATAGATGGTAGTTTTAGCAACGATCGCTAGATATTTTCTTTCATTGTTATATTTAGTCTTCTCGAGAGGACTTTTTAGTCTTCTCTTTCAAAAATTTAACAAAGTACAATATTTGCACTCAAGCAGAAGTCCAATAAGGAATAGTCCAGCGAGTTTCAAAAGTATTTGGTTGTTAAACTAGCAATTCCCAAAATTAACACTGCTTCCCGCATACATCATACATCTGACTGAACTCGCTTACGGACATTTTTCAAGAGCACGATTACATTCTCTACAAGCTGTCAAAAGAGGAACCTAAAGCGGAAAACAGTTGACGACTCACGAAAAAGATGGAAATTCCACCAGCATCCAAACCGGTTGAGACGAAGGTAGGTAAATGTAAGTAATGATGAATGGTCTGTTAAAAAAACTTAAATTTACGAGCTAATTAATATAACAAATTGGTGCATAAAATTAAATATTTTCGCAAACCATTTTTTTTTTTTAAATCTTGACACTCCAGTTAACTCCAAAATGATATAAGATTTCCGTTTGTAAATTAACAAAATAAATTAACTTTATACATATATCCAAACGCAATATAACGTTTTTAAACTCATAAGCAGAACTAATTTATGCGTTGCCAAATAAAATCAACCAATAGCGGCTTCCCCTATTTTGGATGATTTGTGATTAGTTCCCACAATGGAATCGTGTGGGAAGATGTTGTGTAGATCGTAAATAACACGCTAAAGTGTAATTCCAAAAAAAAATTAGCATTTTAAAAGCTCGTTCTTTTTAAATGTATCTATGAGTACATGCGTATGTATACCAATTTGTCAGATCCATAGATCGCGCCACCGATATTTCGAAAATTTGAATTGTTCGCAGCAATAAAAATTCCAGTAGATTGGTATCAATCACTTAAGAAGAAGGAAGCACGATAAGCATTTTTGAAGTTCATGTAGGTTTCTAAAATGGTTATTTGGCGATTCTTATCTCATGACACGAACGTGTGAGCTCTTCAATTAAACAGGTGCGCTTGTTAGGTTTCCCACACGATTACCTTTTTGAAAATACTTCTTTGTCCATGGTTTGTCAGCAAATTATAATTGTAATAACGTTTTTGTATTTTCACCACCTGCTTTATGTAGATATCAATTAATTATGTTTTTGTAAAATGAAAAATCGTGGTCATAGAAGCGCCATGATATTTTAGGAGTGGGCGTATATACAAAACTTTTCCCATATATTTTCATGTTCTACTCCTCCAAGGCAATTAAAAACAACAACTAGTTACCGTCATGAAACTACAGTTGTCACGAAGGCGAAGAAAAAAAACAAAAATGGTAAACTAATTAACCCCTGTTGGACCCAAAATTCTCAGTAAAATATTCTCTTTACATACATCCTAATGCCGTGTGGCATGCAAAAAAGTAGCGCTTCAAAGAAATTATATTCCACTTTCAAGGTGGTTTGTTTTATTGTGTTTTATTTTTGGTTTTTGAGGTGGAATAGCAAAAGTTTCTAAAACACTTTGTATAGTTTAGTGTATTGTAGTGCTACTTTTGGACATCGACAAGAGAACGTCGAATGTCTGGCTCCGTAAATTGTAAGGAGTTTGGGTTAGTCTGAAGTATTGTATTTATAGAGTCAATAACTTTAGAGCTCAAATATATTGCACGTCAAAAACGCGCAAACTGGCAGCTTTTCTCCGGCGAAACTGTTAAAGCTTTAATTTTTAGCAAAGAATTACTTCTCTACTAATAGGAAATTATGTTCTGTGCTACATTTCTGGCCGGTGGTGGGTATATATTCGATGAAAACTACTCAACATACCATATTTGAATGCGGTTCTCATCTCTTTTTGCTCTCACAGGAAAGATATGAAGTAACTAAAATCTGGACGCATAATATAAAAGCTATTACATAAATATGTACATACATTTTCAGTGGCCCGCTAATTGGTTATGAGGGTCGCGGGGCTAGAATGCTCAGAAGGACTCTCCATCCTTCTCAATCCTCCGCAATTAAGTCCAACTCATAGGAGAAAATCATTACACATCCTGGAAGCCGATTTGGGGACATAATCACTACGAAACCAAACCATCGAAGCATAGATCAATCCGTTCGGAGAAGTAGCTGCTCAACTTTGAGTACCTTACGTGCTCTGGTGTTGCTCACTCGATCCGTACGAGAAGACCGATAATTTAGCTTCAACACTAAGTTCGGCCTTTCTTTTAATAGATAGATCAACCTCTCTCAAAATTGAGCCAGCCTGACCAATTCTACAGGATAACTCGCAATTGCTCTTTCCATAAGTCGTGAATAAGACCCAGAGGAAAGCTAAAGAAAATTGCTTGGAAAATAAAAAATGCTTGGACAGAAGACTGTTTTCATTTTTTTTTTCTTTTTTTAACGGAGTGGTGAAAAAAGAAAAATAAATATTTTAGCACGGTGATTACACTGGTACGCAAGTCATATTTAATTGACTATGCAGGTTTTTTTTAATGATATGTTAGTATTATAGATAGATAGACAGATAAATAGTTTGTTTATTTCGAGATAAAATATAATATTGGTTGTTACCGCACAGTTTACATACAGAGATCTGACATTTATGTTCTTACTACTGAAATGCTACTCAGATGAACAAAGTAATTGAAAAAGAAAAATTGTTGAACGAAAACTCGTAAAAAACCTTCATTTAAAGACAAAAAAAAGAAATAGTAAATATGTAATAACCAATAAATAAATAAGTAATTAATATAATTAAATGTAGACTTCTATATGCATACATAGATACAAAAAAAACATATAAAGATAGATACATAGATGAAGAAGTAAATAAATAAAAAAATAAATATATATGTATATATATAAATAAACAAACAAATAAATAATTAAGTAAACTAATAAATCAATTAAATAAATAAACTAAATATAAATAGTTAAATATATACACATAGATAATCATGAGTGCATACATATATAAAATATAAAAATTTATTGTAACATTATTTCATAAAATGCCAGTATATCATTTCAATGAGATAATTGGTTTACCAGAATGTTGTCAGCAAAGACACAGCGAGCAATAAACCTGTTTTTAAGTTTCGCAATTCTATGATAGATTAATTCAATATTCCCTGTTTTATGCAGGTTGAAAGTAGAATGATGCCTTGGCAAATTCAACATGTTAGTATTAAAATACGTAGAAATATTTCAATTCTTATTTATTTATTTATTAATCCCAACTTAATAATTACAAATTAATAGGTAAGGTTAAAGTATAGGGTCTAACATCGATGGCTTTCGGCCCTGCTCTATTTTAGTAGTATGGGTACTACTTACTTACTTAGGTGGCGCTACAGTTCGGGGTGAACCTGGGCCTCAACCAACAAGCCTCTCCATTTAGCTCGGTCTTTAGCTAATTGCCTCCAGTTGCGCACTCCAAGTTGGTCGAGGTCCCCTTGAACTTGTGCGCGCCACCTACGGCGATAATTCCCTCTACTGCGTCGTCCCTCGGGGTTAGATTCGAAGACTCTGCGGGCCGGAGCGTTGGTGTCCATTCGCTCTACATGTCCTAGCCATCTCAGACGTCCAATACGCAGTTTTTTGACTAGGTCGATGTCGCTGTACAGCTCGTATAGTTCGTGATTGAATCTTCTCCTCTAAAACCCGTCAACGCAAACGGGACCGAAAATCTTACGAAGAATTTTTCTCTCGAAGCGACTAAGGATATCTTCATCCTCTTTTAATAAAGTCCATGTTTCAGCACCGTAAAGCAGGACTGGGATGATCAAGGTCTTATATAGAGTCTCCTTAGTTGTTCGAGATAGGGCTGTACTGTTGAATTGCCTTATAAGCCCAAAAAAACAGCGATTGGCAAGAGTTATTCTTCGATTGATTTCTGCGCTGATTTTGTTTGCTGAATTTATAGCAGAGCCAAGGTAGACAAAGTCCCTTACTACCTCGAAGTTATAGCTGCCCACGGTGACGTTTTGTCCAATTCGTCGATGTTGGTTTTCCCTTCTAGTTGACAGCATATACTTGGTTTTGCCCTCGTTTATCGCCAAACCCATTTTGGCCGCTTCCGCCTCAATGCTTGCAAAAGCACCGGTGACAGCCCGCTGAGATCTTCCGATAATGTCTATATCGTCGGCGTATGCAAGCAGTTGTACAGACTTGTAATAGATTGTGCCTCCGGTGTTGGCTTGTGAGTTCCGCACAATCCGTTCAAGTACAATATTGAAGAAGTCACATGACAGCGCGTCACCTTGTCTAAAGCCTTTTTTGACATCAAAGGTCTCGGTGAGGTCATTACCGACCTTGATGGAGCAGCGAGCGTTCTCCATCGTCAGCCTGCACAGGCGGACAAGTTTGGCAGGGATGTCAAAACTAGACATGGCTCTGTAAAGCTCTTCTCTATAGATTCTGTCATAGGCGGCCTTGAAATCGATAAAGAGGTGGTGAGTATCGATTTGGAATTCTTGGGTTTTCTCCAGGATCTGCCGAAGTGTGAAGATTTGATCGATGGTGGACTTTCCTGGCCTGAAACCGCACTGATAGGGCCCAATCAGGCTGTTGATAAAAGGTTTCAGGCGTTCACACAATATCGCAGAAAAGATCTTGTACGCGATGTTGAGGAGACTGATGCCTCTATAATTGGCGCAGTTGAGGGGGTCTCCTTTCTTGTGGATCGGGCAAACGATGCTGAGATTCCATTCATCAGGCATACACTCGTCTGACCAAATATTAGAAATGAGTTGGTGTATGCACTCTACCAATTCATCCCCAGCTGCCTTGAAAAGTTCGGCCGGTAAACCGTCAGGTCCAGCAGCCTTGTTCAATTTTAGCTTGGATATTGCTATCCTCACTTCGTTTTGGTCAGGTGGACGGAAATTTTGACTATCATCGTCCATGTTGAATGGTTCATTCTGCCTGACAGCGGGATGTTGGTCTTCGTCGCCGTTATACAGTCTGCAGAAGTAGTTTTTCCATATTCTCAGCACCGACTGTGATTCTACTACGAGGTTTCCATTCTCATCTCTACAGGTTTCTGTACGGGTATTACTTCTCTGACACGTTCTTTTTACCTTTTGGTAAAACTTCCGTACATTGTTCCTGGAGTATAGACTCTCGATATTCTCAAACGCGCGCTTCTCATGCTCTTTCTTCTTCTTTTGGAGAAGCCGATGTTCTTCCCGTCTCTTTTGCTCGTAGAGCTCACGAGCAGCTCTCGTCTTCCTTTGCAGCGCCGCTTTGTATGCCTCTTGTTTTGCTGCATGCACTCGCCGGCATTCTTCGTCAAACCAGGGGTTTCGCGGTGGTGGGCGAGCGAGACCCAGCACATCAGTCGCGGCGTTTTTGATGGCATGTTGGCAGCGTTGCCACTGGTCTTCGGCACTTGATGCTGGCGGTATAGGGGTGATTGAGAGATTTCGGGATACGCGTTCAGCGAAGAGTCTGGCGGTCTCTTGCGATTGTAGCTTTTCGACGTTAAATTTTCTCACAGTAATTCTTCTTTGTTACTCAGATTGGGATATCCGCATTCGTACCTTGTCTACAACAAGGTAATGATCCGAGTCTATGTTGGCCGCTCGGAAGGTCCGGACATCCAGAATACTGGAGTATGGGTACTTATATTATATATACTATAATTGAAACGAAATGTTCTAAATGCTAATATAATTAAAATTAAATATTTATAGAATTTATAGAAATAATGTTATTACTTTCCAATAAAGATTAGACTGAAAAGGCAAAACAGTGAGGTGACAGTGCGTGTTAGTTTTAAATGCTTGCAAATTGTGGTTTTCCCAAAATACTCAGAACTACAAGCTATTCCACATTCATGTTGTGTGGGTCAGAATCTATCTTGACGCTTTATGCCTAACACGATTAAGTAAACTTAAGCATATGTTCGGGGCTCACGCCCAGATGTAAGAGTACCTTTTAAATCTCTGACAAACATAAGCTAGCGAAGTCTGTGTGAGTGAAATGCAAACGTTCACATATTTTGAGGAATCCGAGGCATCTAGCACTATCTACTGCTGCTTCAGTATTCTGCTGATTCCAGGAAGGTCTGAGTTAATATACACACCAAGCATAGACAAGCCATAAGATTCTCCAATGTCAACACTACTGGTTTTTAGTTCAGTCACGTTAGTATTCTGTTTAAAAGACAGGTGAGGGTACTGGGCTTTCGACGGGTTGAGTTCAACTCTGTTGATACTCGCTGTTACTGAGACTCCACGACATCATGCCCTTGGCATGGTGTCAACAATGATTAGGTAAAGTAGAGAGTGCTGTCGTCTACCATGGAATGGATTGGATAGCTAGTAGAAGAGAGAAAGGCGTTGATATAAATCAAAAATAGGGCTCGAGATAGGATAGAGCATTAGCAGCGAAGGGAGTATAGGCGGGAGTAGGATTATCTAAAACAACTCGTATGGGTGGATTACTTAAAAAGATTGCAGTCGATTTCGTGAAAGTTCCGCCAAAGCCAGTAGCTTAGAAATTAATCAAGAAGGCATTATGCCACACTCTATCACAAGCTTTAAAGATATCGATGACAATTAGTCATTCGCCGCGGTGATGACATCGCACAGTCATTAGATCTCCTGTTGGACGATGTAAACTGCCGGTGATTGAGGAGATGGTTTCGTTAAAGTAGTAGTTCACAATACTTTTCACGACCTTGGAGAAAACTATCGTAAATGCTATTGGTCGGTAGTTATAAAGTGAGATATTTGTGCCCTTTTTCGAAATTGGCTTAGCATGCGCAAGTGGAAAGGCTCATGTAGGGGCCTCACCAGGCTAGAAAAAATTTTTTCAGAACGAAGGAAGATTAAGTGGGTGCCGTGGCGTAAGTGGTTAGTGTGTCGGATCACTACGCATGAGGTTCCAAGTTCGAATTCTAGAAAACACCAAAAAGTTTTTTCACGGTCCCACCTCTCGCGAGCGTCTGACAAACATCCGAGATTATTGTTGTCACGAAAAAGCTTCTCAAATCGCCGTTCGGAGTCGGCATTAAACTGTAGGTCCTTTCCATTCGTGTGAAAAATATAACGCACACGACATGAGTGGTTGCGAGAAGCTAGGCCCTGGCACTTTAAAGAGCTGTTGCGCCAAATATTTGTATTTGAAGAAAGATTAAGCAGTTAGTTCCTAATGTGGTCAAACTACTGAAAGGTATTGGAAACATATCTGTTTTAAAAACTATTGAATAGGGTATACTTTAAGTGAAGTCAGAGAAGCGTCAGATAAAGTGGAGTTAGCAGCAAATACGAATGTTGCAGCTAACAGATCAGCATCGACAATCACCACAAGATTGGAATTGTCGATAAGGCGTAGCCTTTTATCCTTTAAGAATTGGTCATTCTTCATTCAATTGGTTTCTCTGAAGCATAAAAAACTGAGCTTTAAATCACTACACCAAAATCTTTATTTCGCTCTCTATCTATCCTTTCCAACGCCCGCCCTGTGTGTAAACCTGTTAAGGGTATTCATAAACCCTTGAGTGCGTGCAAATTATAAAAAAAAAAGATTTATTACCTTGAGGACATTGTTTAAACATTTTTGCTTCACTTTTGGTCTGGCAGAAATTTTGCGTGATTGAAGATAACGTTGCAGACATTTCTAGCCCGTCGGAAGAGGCATCCATTTTCCCTGGATGTTTTGCTATTGTTTTGGCTCTAGCCCTTAGAATCTCAGGGTTTAGTGACTTAGTTTTGAGGGTTCATCTTGCTTAGTGTTTCATATGGGCAGATCTATCACTGAGCCCTATAAGAACTCACCAGTGGAGTAACGTCTTATCTCTTACTTCTGGGAGTTGTATAGCAGAATAGTGTTTTGGAAATCGTTTACTAGTCTTAACAAGCTTTTTAGATCCACTTTGGGTAGTTAGCTTAGGTTGGCTGTCTGTACGAGGGTGCAGACACACTTGTGTATCTTTAATATCTCCTGTTTCTACTATGATAGCTTCTGGTCGATTTGTTCATTTATTGTAACTACTTTGCATAGCTTTTTTTTAACTCTTTATACCTCTGTTTGTGCATGCCGTATAGTTTAAGTTCTACATTTGTCCCTTATTTTGTGACATCAACTGATCAGGCTTGCTATATGCCATATCATGATATAACATTTTTTTGAGGCACTAGTTAAAACACTGTTTATGCTGCTGCCTGAGATAACACATCATCGTTTAGGGTGTGGATATTTTTATTTTTAATGTTTTGAAGGTAAGCGTTCGCAGTTATTTTTAGGCTCGGGCGATTTGCTGCGTAGCTTACCAGTGAACTGTGTGCCAAGGAATGTATTTCAATGATCCTGTACCCCACTAGCTGAAGACCGTGTAGCTCAGAACTTTAATGACATATTTGTTTATTTCAAATACTCGTAGATTGAATCTTAAATGACCTTCACAAAATTTCTATCAGCAGAACTCCAAAGCAAAACTTTTTGTGTGGGTTGTGTAAAAAATCGGAAAGAAACATAATTTTCATAAATTAAATTTTTGCTTTGATATTCAAACACAATGAATTCCTTCACCGTTCTGTGAATGAATGAACTTAATTGGCGGAAACATGATATCTCTAATAAATATACTTTAAAATAAACAAAAATCATCTCATTGAAATTCTCACTCTATTCACATCAATTGGAGAACCATAACCAAAATAAGTTACGATGCGAACCGCACTGTTTGGACCGCTGTGTATCCAATCCCCACACTTTGGTTCATATTTTCTCTCTACGATTCCGTGTAATTTTCAAGAAATAAAAAATTTGCATTTTTAACATTAACGAAATGTTTTCTCGCATAATAGATACTCCGCAGAGACACCATCAACAATAAACAACGGACACCATCTTAATTGGTCTCGTTCTTTATAATTCAAATTGAACATTTTGTTCGTTATGCTAATTTTGCTAAATTAAAAATGAACCATCAGCGACAAGTTTTCTTATAATTTATTGTGAAGGCATTTTGGTTTTTTTTTTTTTTTTTTTGAATTTCTAATCACCTTAGATTGTAATTATCGCGCGCTAACCAACACGCATGGGTCTGTCCTCGTATGGTTTCCAAAACTTGTTGAAAGGGCCACGACCTTGCATGAGTAGGTAATCAATTTTTGACATAGCTTCCTCTCAGCTCCCAATGCCATTCAAATGCAAAAGCGAGGCAATTTTTAAAAACCAATTAAGGGCATCAACCCAAAAGCTGACAGATTGAAAGTAGAAAACCCTAGGGTTTCTACCGTATTCAATTATTAATTACCTCCAAGTGTGTGTGTTGAACAATCGAAAATGGGGGCCACTCCGCCACTCACCCAATTAGGGCTTCCATATTTCGTCGTTGGATTTCCATACGCTTAAGAGGAGGAGAGAGTTGCGTCCTCCTCTCCGTGCTTGCTTTCTTTTGCAGAGGAAATACCAATAATTCCCTCTTTGTTCGATATAATTTATTATGTCGTTCGTTTGTACAATCAGAATCAATCTTTTTTGTTCCTTCTAACGAAAGTAATAATACGGCATCACGCTTCGTTCACAACCGGTTCCTGGGGAGTAGGGTGAAAAAAAAAAATGAATAATTGCGAGTGCGTATGTATGACGTTCCCTTTCGATTGCTAATGGGGGGTGGTCGCAAAGAGCGGAAGTGGGTGGCGGACGCCCGTGCCAATCGATAATTTCCCATAAAATCCATTTCATCTTTTTAAAATTCAATTTCGTATTGAACATAAAAACATCTGCTCTTAAGCACTCTACCCGCCGAACCTATCACCAGTACCAACACGGTGCTTCCAGCAGCCCGCAGCGTCATGCCTCCCCTCATCATTCATACTCCAGATGAGATGAGATTCCAATTTTATCCTCTGCGTTGTTGTGGTGATGGTTAGCGAAATCGGAGGATGGGTGTAGTGGGAGAGATGCCATGTCCTGGGAAAGAAAAATTGTTGTTTCTTTCTTTTCAGTGGAAAATGAATACTTTTGCGCGACGCGAGCTTTCGAAAGGACGATTGATGTACGCAAAGGTACGCACCTTTGGAAGAGAACCTAAAACCAAGGTTACTTGGTCCTGCTTTCATATCTTCAAGAGTTGAGTTGGTAATTATTTTAAAATTTGCAAAATATGCTTGAAATTGAAGTGCGGGTTGGTTGGGGAATAGTGGGTAGTCCTCGAGGTGGTGGGTGTTTGGTTCAGGGAGAGAGCGTAGCGCACTCAAATTGGTTGATGATGGTTGGTGGGTTCAAATGGAATTGTAGGGATTTCTGAGTGCGTGACGGGAATTAGGAATTCTCTTTTTACAAATTGCTTCAACTTTGATTGTACTTGCACACGTATTATACTGTTTTGTTGTTCTTGTTAAGAGAAATGATACTCGTATTTGGAATGTGAGTTTCCGTTGCACATGGCTGTGTTTGGTTTACGTGAAAACTTTGTTTCGCGAACAATCAAAAGTCTGTTACGTACTCCTCATGTTTTATATTTTTCTACGACGCGTGTATGTACAAATGTAGCAAGAAATGCATTAAGACGACTGACTCAAAGGAGAAGAAATTCAAGATAATTAGCAGCGATTTAAAATTAAACCATGGTCTGCTGGAATATAATAGAATTAGTGCTTCTGGCCCCTATATACTTAAACCAATATAGCTCAATTGTGTTGTTTTGAAGGAACCACCTACTCCTCTTGACGAGGCCATACTACCGTACCATTTTAGCTACGGAAGAGTTATCCTGCGAGGTTTCCTTAAATCATTGCTTATAATGCCATTGCTTGAACATGCCTGCCGAGGACGAGTTCTGCTGATGAGCTTCGTGAGCTCCGACTCTAACTACGGTATATACAGCAGAGTGACGGGGCTTACGCATAGGTGCATTGGAAGTTTTTTGAAATCAAAAACTTTACCCCACTATTATGGGCCAACAAAGACAAGGCTCTAATATTTCAGCAGTGTTTTGTTCGAGCGTTTCGTATCTACCCTAAGCAGGTTTTGGGAATGAGCTCTTAACATTTTGATTTGCTGTGCCTGCGCTTCAAGTTTTATATAAACTTATGAAATGGATAATTAATTCAGTGGTTCCAGAGAAAGAAGAAGTTCCTTTGGAATCTACCCTGCTGTGGTATACTTCGATGGGCTTCCTTTCCGTAGAAGTACATATTATTGAATGTGTAATTTATCGCTCAGCTTTTAACACTGCAGTACTTATTATGCAATAATCTATGATAATTCGTAAGCTATAACCTTTTGAAAAGCTTTGATAATTTTTGTCAGCAAGGCCGTTTTCACCGAATTATCCTTTTGATAAGTATGTTTTTTTTTTTAAGAACGGCTGTCATATAGCCGTGGACCTGAGACTTTTGGCAAGTAATCGTAAGTATGTATTTGGTTAAAGACCGCTAAGCCCGCACAATTGCCGTAAGGATTC
This sequence comes from Brachypalpus laphriformis, assembly GCA_945910035.1. Lineage (NCBI taxonomy): Eukaryota > Metazoa > Arthropoda > Insecta > Diptera > Syrphidae > Brachypalpus > Brachypalpus laphriformis. The sequence goes on from OX246754.1 coordinate 256,081,235, forward strand.
ATAAGAACACTTAGCAATTATGGAGCTTAAGAAAGCACACAAACTGCGGCTCTTAGATACCACTGTTAGATTATACGACACATCGTTTATAGAATTTGCGATATAAATCTTTGCAACCTTTTCTATTATAGCATTCTTCTTATATAACAGGTATAAGAACCCAAATGTATTAAGCTAGACAACGAGCGTTAGACAAACATTTCTTAAACTAACTTGAGGAGGTTTTGGGGAAACACTATAAAGAACTTATCGCTTGGGTAATTCCATGGTAACTCGCGTTACGTTTGGAACAATTTATAGCTAGTGGACTGAAATTTTAATATCAATTTCAACATTAAATGATGCAAATTATATTATCCTTAGACTTAACAACCACTTCCAAAGCTAGTTAAAAACGAACATTTTTTGATTACTAAATACTTACTTTAAAATAAAATAAAACCATGTTGGTAACTCGTGTTATCATTTTTAGACACTGTGTTTTTCGAGTATAGCTTGCTCAAAATGTTCTGCGAGATTTACCGACAAAGGTAATTTATTATGTAGAATTAAAATCAAGAAGATAATCATCTTTTCATAATTAATGATAAAATTAGTATTAAAGGAAACATTTGAAAGAAAACTTGAAAATTGTATGGTAATTCGCGTTACACAAGTCCAGTAACTCACGTTACTTCCCATTCTTATTTCAAAAATTAAGGCTTAAGGAGGAAAATCACTGAAATTAAATTAAGATGTATTTAAAATAAAACAATTAATTGTTATTATTTTATAACTTGTAACATTGATAAAGGTACCAATTGGAGAATAAATTTTATTTGTTTGTAGCTTTATGTCCGTTTTTCTTTCTTAAATTCCACGGGTTGGATTTAGAGACTTATAATCAACACACCTCAACAGCCAGGTGACACGAGTTGTGGCAAACGGCACCTAGTGCTCATTGGGTTCTTTAAAACAGAACCGGCACTCTAATCTACCTACCCTATATCTTTTCAGTAACCTACAACATTTAACTACTCGAATAACATAAAGGGTTTTCCAATAAGGTCAGGTAGATATTAAAATTGAATAAAACAAGTTGTGTGTGAGATACCAACGAATTTTTGTTTTATTTGAAAGGCCTATCAATGATATTATGTGTGGAATATGACATCGTTCAAATGGCCGCCGCGGCTTGGCTGAGTGCTTCCGAGAAGTCCAATTTTCGATTACTTTGGCGCATAGATCAAACTAAATTTGAGCGATGGCACGGGTTATGTTGACTTTGAGAGCATTGGTCGTTTGCAGGAAACCTTAAGGAAACCCCATAAGGAAAAGTTTAACGGAGTCAAATCGAACGATCTCGGTGGCCAGTTCACGTCGCCTCTACGTGCAAGAGCCATGCCCTCAAACCGCTCGTGCAGAATGTCCATTGTGGCATCAGCTGTGTGGCACGGAGCGCCATTCTGTTGGAACCACATGTCGTTCACATCCATATCACCAATCTGGGCCAAAAGAAATTGGTTATCATCGACCCACCCACCTATTTTCCGTTTAGGACCTTCGGACTTTGCTTTAGGCATCTTAGGGTATTCTACTATTTTTTTAACTTAAAAAAAAAGACCCAAAGGGAAACTCGCTGAAAAGCATATAAAGCACACATAGATATGTGGGTAGGTATGGGGTACGGCTAAAAGAACACAAAACAGGTAGGCCAAACAAAGTTAGCAGCAGATGTGGTGTAATGATCTTTTCGCATGATGGCACAACAATGATCCTCATTTCTTAAGACAGAATTGAAAAGGAAAAATCCGTTCCAAATGATATAAAAAGGACAAATGCCAATCTCAATTTTAATATGCAAAGTCTCCTCCAAATCATCTCTGTTGAGCATTCCATTTTTGATTTCTTACCATGGCAATAAAACGCTTTCCCGCTTCCCATTTCCCCCTCGATTCAACTTTGAAAATATTTGCCATGCAGGAATGCCATTCAATCAATGTGCGACTATAAGACGAACAAAAAAAAAACACAACAGGACTGTGGAACTTTCCATCTGTCACCTGGGCATAGGTTACAAATACCTAGACATGCTCTTAAAAAAGTCCTTTGGCATTTCAACAACCATTATTTATTTCACAATTCGAAAACGAATTCCTTTTCACACATGTGTTTCCCCAAATTGTATCCATATGTGTGTCCTTGTAATGACTACAAAAGGACATTTTTGCTTTTTTCTGTTTGCTCCGGATTTCGTCTTATGACGTTGTATGTGGTTGGTGTTAGGAATAACCTTTTGGGGGGGATAAATTTCGACAGATTCGTTTTGTTGGTTTCCAGGAGTAGTTTTTCACCCGCCCACATATTCCTAGGGTATCACTTTTCAGGGTCTCGTGCAAAATATAAATATTTATACATATGTATGTCGTGAGTGCTTATTTGTATGCGCATTTATTGAAATAAAGCATAAGAGAGGTGTAGGATCCTACGTGACGTTAGGCTGAAGGCGGTTCCTAAGAAAAAGCGGTTTTCTTTGTACGATACAGAGTAGGAGCCTCCGGCAGGAAATGAAATAACTTGACTTATTTCCTTCGACAAGTGGAAGCGAGTGTGAGTATCATTTATTTGTGTTTTGGCACTTTTTTTTATATACATACATATGTAAGTACAGCGCAATGATATGTAATCCGATGGAAGAGATCTCACCTCGTAGGGAGTTTTCATCGTTGGTGAACACCGGAAAACTGATTGATACATGGCTTGTTACACGTTGAACAAGTTTTTTTTTGTAAGTTACGTGCATATCTATTGTGGCAGGCAGTTTGCCAAAAAAAAAAAAAAGACTTCAAATTCGATTGGAAATATGTAAAATGAATTGATGGATGTGCGAATATTTACTCAAGTCTTTTGTGTCGTTGTATTCAATCAGTCGAGAAAAAGCTGGATTTATTCAATTTTTGAGCGCTGGAGCGTAGTATGATCTAGTATTGGAATTGTCACGAGTGCAGCCACTTCTAGAAGATGAATTAAATGTATCGATAAGTAATTAAAAAATCAACACATGATTCAATTTTCTATGAGCCTACCTCATTCACTTGAATAGTGTTACTTATCCCAATCAGTGTTATTACGCAATAACTAAATAGACACTTAGAAATGGAATCATTTAAGTGACTCAGTGCGGATGGCGTCATCTTTAATTTGATTGATTATCCGTGGTAGGCTGCTGCCACGTAAAATAATACATATGAGGCTGTACATAAAGTTTGTCATCTTCGCATCCGAGTGAGATAATTTCATACAAATGTATGTATTGGTATGAAGAACGGGAAACGTGCAAACATTTTACAATACGAGTATGTCTCGAATGGATCGTATGATACCCTATCCCGTATAGCTTCACCCAGTTTATAAAATTGGGCGTTATAGGTGAACAATTTGTTGAATTTTCTAAGATATTAAATTTTACAAGACATCGTCCCAAATTCTTGCATCGTGCACATAAATTAAAGAAAAATTCAATCTTTATACATTTTCTTTAAATATAATATAACCGACTCGATAAAACTACGTTCGTCCGTTTGGTGCTTTTTTTTGGTCAAATCTAAAGCAAGATTGAAATTAAGTATATTGGCTTCTTTAAAACCGACCGAGTACCTATGTACATGTACTTAATTACTTAAGGGGCGCTACAGTCCGGTGTGGACCCAGACCTCAACCAACAAACCTCTCCAGCCAGCACGGTTACGAGCCAGCTGCCTGCAGTTGTGCACGTCAAGTTGGTTGAGGTCCCCCTCCACATGTTTGCGTCACCTACCGCGAGGTCGCCCTCTACTGCGTCGTCCATCCGGGGTGGATTCGAAGACTTTATTGGCGAGAATGTTGGGCTCCATCCGCTCTAAATGACCCAGCCATCTTAGTCGCTGTATGTGAACTCTTCTGGCTAAGTCGATGTCCTTATATAGGCCGTATATTTCGGCATTGTACCTTCTCCTCCACTCACCGTCCATGCAGACGAGATCAAAGATCGCTCGAAGAACTTTTCTCTCGAAATAACCAAGGGCATCCTCATCCGGTTTTGTCAAAGCCCATGCCTCTGCGCCATACAGCAGGACTGGAATGATTAGTGTCTTATAAAGAGTTACCTTAGTAGTTCGAGATAGGGCTTTGCTACTCAATTGCCTTCTTAACCCATAGAAACAACGATTGGCAAGAGTAATTCTTCGTATGATCTCCCTACTGATGTCATTTGCGGAGTTCACCATAGAGCCTAGGTAGACAAAATCCTTTACTACCTCAAAATTATATCTATCTATTGTGGCGTTCTGTCCAAGACGCCGATGTTGGGTGTCGTTTTTTGTAGACAGCATATATTTTGTTTTGCTTTCATTGACCGCTAGACCCATCTTTGCTGCCTCGATCTCAATACTCGTAAATGACCCATTGACTGCCCGCTGAGTTCTTCCGGTCATGTCAATGTCGTCGGCATAAGCGAGTAGTTGTACAGACGTGTGAAAGATTGTACCTCCGGTGTTGGCTTGTGAGTTTCGTACAATTCTCTCAAGTACTATATTAAAGAGATCGCATGATAGCGCGTCACCTTGTCTAAGACCTTTCCTGACATCGAACGGTTCGGTGATGTTCTTACCGACTTTGATGTAGCAGCGGGAGTACTCCATCGTCATTCTGCACAAACGGACGAGCTTGGCAGGGATGCCAAGACCAGACATGGCTCTGTATAACTCGTCTCTATACACGCTATCATAGGCAACTTTAAAATCGATGAAGAGGTGTTGCGTATCGATTTTATATTCATGGGCTTTTTCCAAGATCTGCTGTAGTGTGAATATTTTCAATAGTGGACTTTCCAGACCTGAAACCGCACTGATAAGGACCTATCAGATTGTTGATGATCGGTTTTAGGCGTTCACATAATATGGCAGACAGGATCTTATATGCGATATTGAGAAGACTTATATCTCTGTAATTGGCGCAGTTCAGAGGGTTTCCGTTTGTCAGAACCTATGTACATATATTCGTTTGGAATTGATATTTTTAATAATTAAACGTATACGTATCATCGTAAGAATTTCCTGGTCAAATCGGATCTCGAAAGAACAGCCTTATTAGTGAATGGGTACGAAACCTATAGACATAACACATACATACGTTGAAGTTGTGGATTAGGCACAACTTACGCTGTTGCGAAATATGCTATGCACGGGAACTTATTCTTGAGGTATGAAGAGCTGAAGCATATTAAAGACGTCCGGACACGATGGAGCGCAGGCGCTGTTGACACTCTATGCCCAACAAAATGTTACATGACCAAGTCAATAAATAACACTGATTCTTAAAGCAAATTTTATTTAAAATCTATATAACCTTGCTGTTTTCTTAGTTCGGTGAGGCAAGGTTATGATTTGAACTTAAAGCATCATAACCCTCCGACTTCACTGCATTTCTACTGATCCGCCTGTGGGGATCGCCTGTTTGACCTGTCGGCAATGTCGGCAGGCCTTCCGATTTTGGATCACTTCGTTTCTGATGCAAACCAAATGCGGGTGCTGTTGCACTTGTATGAACCAATATTTTTTAGGCATGCCGCGATATAAGTGGAACGTTCGTTAAACATGACAATACTAGCTGAGCCTGTCGCATTTTATTTTTCGTCAGATGGTTCCCTTGACGTGAAGTCTTCCACGAAACTTCAAACTTCTTATTCGAAGATATACGCTATGAAAAATATGTTTATAGGTATGAGTGCATAGCCGACTCAATTGGGCCATATCTTTCTGCCCGTCTATATGTCCCCACTATTTGGGCCTTCAATTTTGAGCTAAGGATATGAGATTTTACAAATGGGTTTTTAAGAGTCCGGAGCCAGTACAAACGTGAGCATTACTTAAGTCCCTTCACATATACAACACATTTTGAAAAATGCACATTTTTCAACACATTTATTAGAAATCATAAGTAGTATTAGTAAAATTAATTTCTTCAATTATCCGTCCACTCCATTACATGGAGCGCGCCCAATTTTGTAGAGCGTTTTGTTAAAAAAACAAAAAAATGCATGTTGCAATAAGATCCCTCAAAGAAAGTACACCTGAGTAGAAAGTTTCGATTTCACGACTACACCCACACTTTTATTGAACGTGATTGATATGATATCAAACGATCTTTTTCAGACGGGCTTTAAATCTACTCTATCTTTTTGCTTATGTTTAGCTTTCAACAATGTCAGAAAAACACTAGAAGCGCTAAAAAGCTAAGACCTTGCACTTTAGCAGAAAATATGGACTAAAGCCTGCAGTAGTCGGTCTTAAACTTTTAAAAATACCTCTTACATTGATGGTATTTCATTTAGTTGATTCCTTGAACACGGTTTTTTAATGACCTTTGCAATTTCCTGCCTTTTCTAGACAGGACTATGGGCAAGACTAGAGAGAGGACAATTTCTCGATTTTAGACACACAGGGTGATTAAAGGCGTCTAAGACCAAACACCCATTTTTCGAAGTGACGAATGGTGAATCAAATGACAGATTAAATGACATTTTCTTCAAACTGTGAGTGCATTTTAAATTCAAATTCACCATCAATTCAAAAGAACTATTTTTGGACTCTACCTTAAACATTTTTTGACGATATAAAAAAAAAATAAATAAAATAAATAAATATTTGGCGCAACAGCTATTTAAGTGTCAGGGCCTAGCTTCTCACACCACTCATGTTGTGTTCGTTATATTTTTCACACGAATGGAAGGGACCTACAGTTTAGTGCCGTATCCGAACGGAGATTTGAAAAGCTTTTTCTTGACAACAATACTCTCAGATGTTTGTTAGACGCTCGCGAGAGGTGGGACCGTGAAAAAACTTTTTGGTGTTTTCTGGGAATCGAACTCGGAACCTCACGCGCAGTGATCCGACACACTAACCAGTTACGCCACGGCGCCTACGATGAAGATATATCACACGCATATGTAGGAAACTTTCTTTGATACAGTCATTCGCTTTTATATTCGGGTTTATATTACTCGCTGAAGCTTAAATCATGTAGCTACTACTGTGCTAATCAAAGTTCCATTTACACATATTTCCTACCGTTCCTCTTACAAGACGGCAAAGTTTTGTCTTCCTAGGTTATATAAGGCATCTAGAAGGTGCAGAAAGCTGCATACGGTCATTAAAAATTTCGAACAATCTAGTGAACCGATATTCGTCGTCCAGCACTAGTTAATGGTGCTAGTAGCTAGTTGATAGCTGCATTTGGTATGTGCACTACACGACAGCTGCCAGGAGGGATCTATATTTTTTTATCGATTCCCACAAACGAAATGCATACTTCTATTTCCTCGCCTCAAAATTCTTAAATTCTTTTGTATCTTCAAATAGTTCTAATTTATTATATATGGCCAATGCATCACGTCTCTATAAGCACGCATAAGCATATGTTATTTTCATAACATACGAGTAAGTATGTATACGTTCATCGTGCATGTCATCAAGATGACTGAGTTATACTCTCCATTATTGCATTCCATACATTCCCAAGATAACGCACCCGAACATTTTTCCAATGCCTGCCGATATCACACAAATCTTTCTATGGTCCAATAAACAAATAATCGGCGACATTATCTACGGCATCGTATCATTTTCACGTTTTTCCATCTATTTATAGCCCCGAAAGGAAAATTCTAAATTGGTATTCATCATTACGGACGCTATTCACTTTGCCATAACGGCGGCTGCGGCGGGGATCTACCAAAAGGATGGAAAAATTGTATGAATTCCCCTTGGTAGACTTTTATTAGCATTCGCATTACTTGTTATGAAATTTTTCAACAAAAGAAGAGAAGAAACAAAATTTGCATTTATTGTAAGAATACTCTACCCTATACTCCTACTACCCACTAGGTCCATCACTCCGTTTCGAAGCTCATCCATCCCTTTGGACATATTTTCCATTTCCATTCGCCTAGTAAACGTTTTTGGCATTGTTCTGCTTGTCGTTGGCGGCGTTTTTCTCCTACTTTACATATGACGACATTCATTGAATTCCATCATTCTCACACCACACACTGTCATTTCCCTTGAAATGAAATATACAAGTATGTACCTATTCATACCTATACCTACTTCTACCCCGCCACAAAGCTCGGAATTGTTGCGGACGGATTTATAGGAAACCCCCACCCAATTCTTCTCAGCGACTAATTGAATTTGAATTTTTTATTTTTTTTTTTGCTTATGAAATATTTTCCATTTCCAGGATTCAAATAGGGTGGATGTGAATGTATTATAGACGAATGTGTCTGGATGGTTACAATTGTAGAATTTCGATGAGTATGCCGCGCGCCATGGTAATGCGAAAGTGAAATTGAGGGAAAACCTTTGTCAAGGCGATGTCAGTTGTTGCATATGTACATTCTGTTCTGAAATATTCAAGGGACGACTTATTGTGAGCCTTGATTTAAAGTCAGTTGCGAAAGCGGCTAAGAGGGACCGCCGAATGGAGGGAAATTTGAATTGAAAAGCACGTATTGTTGTCTCGACATACTCTAACGAGGAAAAGTGTTTTTCTACATTTTGTCAGCTCACGAGTAGGTGTACGTGGGTAGGTTGGTCTCCCCCTATTTGTGTGCTGTGTTTGCGATATTTGCTTAAATGCGAAAGGTAATGCTAACCAGGTGAGTGACTCAAATGAAGATTTATAATACTTTCACGTCATCGCTTTGTTTTTATCTTTCGCATTTTTATTGCTTTTTTACTGCGAATAAATCACGCAAATAAATCAAAAGAAATTCTGTCAACGCAGGGTGAAATAATCCGGAAGAAGGGATGAAAACAGTTACAAATTGTTCTTACATAAATAGGTTTCTCTGGTTGTCGGATTGGATGGGTCGGGGAGGAATGAATATAAAAATTTTTTTTTTTTTTTTTTCATTTAAATTTTAGTTCTCTTTTGTTTGGGATTTGTTTTATTGGCATATCAGTTGCCATCAGAATTGGAGAACTCATCTAAGCTAAAAAAAATAAATATAGCTTATGAGAATATAATAAGCTTTAGAGTCTTACTTTCTTTAAATAAGATTCATTTATAATTTGCAATTTTGGCTTTAATGGCGTTGCCAGTGTCATTCTCGAAGAAGTACGACTGTGCCAAACAGTCACTCTTTGGCAGTGTAAAGGCCTCTCGTGAATTATGTGTAGGTTTTCAGGTCCTCAAAAGTGGGTGTTCTCCTTGTTGAGAAATCCATTGAAGTCAAAGTGGGCTCCGTTGTTCATGATGAATTTCTCGTCAATACCAGCATTTTTTTTTATTTATGCTTTCATAATCTACTCCAAGGGCATGACCTTGACTTTTTTGTGACTAGGATATATAAATTGAGTATAAGCCTGTATAGCTCACAACTGGCTTAATCGACCTCTCGTATTACTTTAAGTGTCCGAACATTTCTTTTCCAGATTCGAAGTTCCTATTTTCTTAGGCAGTTTCAGCGAAAACAAAACTTACATTCCAATAGGAAGGAAAACCAATGTCTATAACCCAAATGCAAGAGTTAAATGTTGTTTACCGATTTTTCCCCAGCTCTTTCTTCAATTATCCTTATATTAGTATAGTGCTGAGGATTCTTGTAGTTTGCAGTTTCAAATACATCGCAGGTACTCATATTAGAGACCCGGAAACAAAAATCAAGTCACAATCAATGCATCCCCAATTGACCAGCAAATACAATTAAGAAAATTTAATTGTATATTCACATTAAAATTCCTTCAAGTGGATAACTAACGGAAATACTTTCTATTCCCTGTTGGGCTAACTGCGTTTATCCCGTCCTGTCTGAGACATTTTGGCTTTCATTTACCCAAACGGGCAAATACTTCGATTATATGAAACTAGGACATCCACAAACTCATATAGCTTTCGTATTGGTATCCGATTATCTTTCATTAAGTTAATGATGATTTTTTTAAGTTCAATTCTACAAACAAGGGTGTGAAGCTATGTTAAAGGGGTGGTTCATCGAATTTCAAAATGAGCTTTGGTATAGAATAAAACTTCTTACATGACGACAAGGACATTCTGAGTTTTAACAGAAAAAGAGGAAATTCTAACCCATCCCTTTAACCAAACTAACCCCAGAGGGTGGGGGTTAAACAAATGCCACACCTTAGATGTTTCTCACGACTCCGAAAATAATAATGAAACGACTCCCCATGACCATTAAGTTTATTCCACGAATAAATTTATTTCAAATAAAAATCCTCGTCGCCCCCTCGGCTTTTACTTTTTTTTTTTTTTAGATATCTTTAGATGAAAAAGTTTAAAGGAGCAAACAAAAAATTAGAACACCAACCAAGATCAGACGTTGATGAATGGAATGGATGATGGTTATCCTAGCGGAAGCAGATTCCCATCATATCATCGCATAATTTATTCTCGTATCGTACGTGGGCTCTTTGGAAATTCTTAAAATGTTGTTAAATATTAATGAAATTAATCGTGGAGAGTGTTTTTTTTTTTTTTTTGCTTTCTTCAATATTTGGCCAAGAGGACCCCATCGACAGAGATTTGTTTGAGAAGAATCTGTGTGCTCGTTGCTCTTTGTCTCGAGAGTGTGAGATTCTTGTAAGATGGAAAATATTTGTTTTATGCCTACGCTGACTTTTGGAGGGTGGATTCCCTATTCGCGTATAAATCATCGAATGTTGTTGAATTTTTTTGAATTAATTATTTATTGCGAGTGTGTGTATATTTAAGAATCGACGATTTTTGGTGGTGAAGTTTTTATGCACTAGAAATCGCAAAGGCACGTGTTTAATGTGCTTACACTTGCATAAACAATGTGATCCAAAAATGAATTGAAGGTTATTTTGAAATGAAATTGCTTAGCGTATGATACACAAATTATTTAACAAGGGTATGTTTTATTCTTCTATTAAAAAAGTCATTTAAACTATACCATATACTTAACCATCCCATTTCATTTTCGTCAAAATTTTTACCAAATTCGCAAAAATGGAGGTTTATTTTTTTCTAACGGAAGACGATTGGAGGGTCATTATTTAATGAAGAAACACATTTTTAAATGTAATCTTAGCCATAAAATAGCATGCGAAATGCATAGCGAATATTAATTTGAGAGATGCGTTGATGGTTGAGAGTCATCGTTCGTCGGTGCACACATTATATTTTGATTTTGATGAGTTTTAGGCGAAGCATATTCGGTTGGAATTTGATGAACAAATAAAATTCGAGGCACGACATTTTTAAATTCTCTTTAAGGTCCTAGTGTCGCTACATGATCTATATCGCTCGCGATTGTCGAATGCACCGAAAGTATACCCTTGTTTCTGGCAAAATAATCCATCTATCTATATCTGAGTTGGCAACACTGGTTTAAGTTGTCAAGCTGTGAAATTTTCTGCTCTGTATATTTTTTTCAAAAAAAGTTTAAAAAAATTAAGATAAATTGCTACAACCATTAGAAAAGAAGTCCAGAGGCAATCGGCTGCACCCTTGAATCAAACAAAAACAAAAAAAAAATTAAGTGATAATCTGTAAAGTGCATATCTCCCTCACTTAAGCATACTGTTATAAGCGTGGAAATGCGTAAAAGAAACTTGTCCGATATCTCCCCTGAATCAAATACACCTTCCAAAAGAATTTCCACTACAAAAATGTCACAGACTGTAGAAAGCTTGACCGTTCGTCAACTGCAGCAGCTTTTGGGTGAGTCACTTGATGGTAGGCTAAAGGATCTAGCTACAAAGGATGACATCCGAAACCTTTCGCAAGAGGTTTCTAATCTGCGATCGGAGAAAGCCGAGTTATCAGCAAAACTTTCTGTAATGGAAGAGCGATGCTATAGACTAGAATCCCAAGTTGAAAGCCTCCTGCGCAGATCTTGCGAAAACAACCTCGTCTTTCATATGGAAACCGGCGTGCGACAAAAAGAATACGATATCAAAATACTCTGCGGTGAACTCCTTAGAACTCCATCTGTCGACATAGCTAATATTTGAAAAGTTCAGACTGCGGACCAACAAAAAATCATGTATATTGTCCGATTCATATCCAAAGACTCAGCGATTGGTGTTCTTCGAGCAGCCAAACAACTTCGTGGCACAGGGTTCACTATCCGCAAGAACTATCCTTTTTCTGTGAGGCAGAGAAGATCTAAACTGTATAGCTACAAGGCGTTTCAATCTTAATCAACAAACTGAAACGTCAACCGAAGACAACAACGACTCTTTCTCATTAGCAGTGCCATCTAGAAGTGGAATTACCAAAAAAGAAATACATGATAGCGGAAGTAAATATTCTGGCTGACCAACGACAGTTAGAATTCAAAATTCAGATTTTTCGATTATTTATTTATTTATTTTTTTTGCGCATAAAATAAAAATGTATGTATTAATTTGCTATTTAGGCAAGCGGCCATACTGGTATGCCTTCAAAAAAAAAAAAAATATTATTGTCATTATTATTATTACTATTATGTTCATTATTGTTTGGTTTGGTTATATTGCAACCTGAATGATCTCAACTATTTTCGTCACGTGTAAAACGGAGAGTACATGTACTACATGGAATGCATTTCATATAGCCGGATGTTTGTATATGAAAGCTTTTAATTACTCATTTTGTCTTAACCAAACCAAAAGTTGGATTTCACTGAAAATGTTTAGAAATACTAAGTAACATTAAATTTGAAAATATTTACAAACACCTTGAATTATACTTAAGCGAAATAGTATTTAATGTAAAATTTTGCCACCCAGGCAGACGACATGTCATGCCTTAACTTATTCACCATATGTACTTTAACCTCTGAAGAATGTATTCATCATGCATAAAATATCTAATCTAATCTAATCTAATCAATCTACCATCAAGACGCAGAGAAAATTTAGTATATTGACATTAGCAATGGTGGCCGTATGTAACGAGTAAAACCGACACTGTTGGCTTCCAAAGCGTCTATTGTTGCTGGTTTATCAACATAAAGTAGAGACTTCACGTAGCCGCAGCAGAAATAATCTTGAATGCCAATTGGCAGGTACATTTGTCGAAATCAACTTATCCACAAATTCTGATTAAATATAGTCGATGGTTTCGATTGGCACATGTCGTGTAGCGCCATCCTGTTGAAACCAAAAGCGAATTTCATAGAAAATTTGGATAATTCAAACAGCAGACCATCTTCTGGCATCTTTAACTCATGTTCAAGTCTCGATTTTGTTCTAACACGACTAAAGTGGTTATGCCTTTTGGCCGCTATATGAAGTACGAGGTGCGTAGATAAATGAAGCTAGGGAGACTTGCTTTGGTGTACGTACATATGTAACTGATGAATATTTTTCTGCCTACTGAAGCTGTTAGCCGCCGGCAGACCGCCAATGAGTATAGAAGTGTAAGTTAGTGACGTCGGATTTGCGTTTTTGGCAAAACGATTGTAGAACTTGAAACACGCTACTGCACTAAATTTTGTGCAGACCTTGATTCTCAAGCGGAAATGATTCACAAGATTCAACAGGCTTTCAGGGAAGAAGCAATGGGTACAACCGCTTTAAAGATGGTAAAAATCATGCTGACCGTCTTCTTTGACTCCAGTGGAGTGGGTCTTAACGAGTACGCGCCACGCGACACAATCATCACCAAGAAGTACTACCAAGAGGTTCTGTGTTGCCATCGTGATACTATGAGACGCAAATGGCTGGACCTGTGGGCAGAGGGTACTCATCCTTCACACTTGATACTGAGTTTCCTGACCAAATACAACACTGTTTCGTCAAGCTCCCTACTCTCCCGACATGTGTCTTTTTGGAAAATGCCTCTGAAAGGAGCCAGATTTCAGTCCAAAGAAGATAGTTTGTATAATGGATGCACCAGCTGCACACCATCTCAAAATAGGCGTTTCAGAGCCGCTTCCGACCGTGGCAGAACGGAGAAGTGTGTGGCAGGCCAACGCAACTTCTTTGAAGGATATTAGTGTAAGATTAACGTTTCTGAATAATAGTATTTTTTATGAATAAAGTTCGGACACTTTTTAAAGACATCTCGTATTATCTACTTATCTCACAATTTAACGTATAACATGAAATGCCTACAATCCAAGAAAGTTCGAGCAAGGAAAGTTGCGGAATTTTCAGTCGGGTAGTCGGATTTCAATGCCAATATACCGATATTAATATAGATACAACGAAGAAAAAGAATTTGAAATATTTTATTGATAGTTTTTGTACATAAATGCATACTTAACCAAAACTAGATAGTAAGTAGGCTGGTGGATCAAGGTTGAACAGGAAAGAACAAGGTTCGAACATCAATAACACCGGCTATGAGTAGGTACATCTAAATAACAGTTGGGCATTATAGATGACCGGGTGCCGTGGCGCAAGTGGTTAGTGTGTCGGATCACTACGTGTGAGATTCCATGTTCGAATCCCAGAGAACACCAACAAGTTTTTTCACGGTCCCACCTCTCGCGAACGTTTGACAAACAGCCGAGAGTATTGTTGTCTCCAGAAAGCTTCTCAAAAGTAGTTGACCTTCGGATACGGCACTCAACTGTAGGTCCGTTCCATACATGTGAACAAATATATCGCACACAACACGAGTGGTTGCGAGAAGCTAGGCCCTGGCACTTTAAGAGCTGTTGCGCCAAATATTTATTTATTTTTTAATATAGAGGTCCTACAAATAAGATAAGAGGAAAAGACTACATATTGGTCTTTGAATCAACCCCAGAAAAGCTGCTACAATACATTTCACAAGAAGGAGAAAGCTATTCATTAATACATAATAAGATATTCTTGTTTTTTTTTTTGGAATCGCTAAGAATAATAGTGATATCTGGCTGACGATCCATATAGGTTACGTGTGACGAATGTGGAAACGGCGGCACAAAAATTGAATTCATATTGCACTATTTAGTAACTGATAAGGAAAGACAGTTATTAGACAGGAATTATTTTACATATGCACACAAGCTTTATTTAATTTAGATAATAACAAATCTAATTAACAATACTCTTGTTACTTCAATGACGGTCAAGATCCCACGTCCCGTTGCAGTATACAACTCTGGAGGTCTTCTAACTCTATTCGAGTGGCGCTGTGTTGATTCGTCTGGCGTAAAACTCGGGCCAGGGACAAACGATGGCCCCGGCTGGTTGACTGGCGGTGAACTGGAGGATGACAGCGGCGGTGGTGACAACGATGTCCAAAGGAAAGAACCCAGCCCATTCTCCTCTTCGGAGTCTGATGGCAACTGTACATCTTGATTCTCCTTCATTTTCGGCGACTTATATTCGAGGCCGCCTGAACCATGACGACTGCGAATCTGATCCAAATGTCGTTTGATGACTCTCGTATCCTTCAATCGCACTGTATACGAAACTGGTCCTGATTGCGATTGGATGGTTGCTTCGATCAATTTGGGCCAGCCGAATAATTGCGAATCCAGACCAGATCATCTTTACAAAAGGATCTTGTGACCAAGGGTTTATCTTGTTTAGGCGTCAATTCATGTGGGTGAACCTTACCAAAATACATCTTGAGCTAGCGGTTGAACATTAATTCCGCGGGTGAACGACCAGCTGAGGCGTGAGCCGTGATGTGCTGATGTGATGAATAAGAAACGAGATAGTTTTAAATCCACGTCAATCTTACCTGGCATCTTTTTTAAGAAGTTCTTAGTCCTTTGCACCATACGCTCTGCCTGACCATTAAAAGACGGGTGAAACGGAGCACAATCTATTACAAGTCTGTACAACTGTTTGCATACGCCGACGATATAGACATTATCGGAAGAACTCAGCGGGTTTTCATCGGTGCGTTTGCAAGCAATGAGGCGGAAGCGGCCAAAATGGGTTTAGCGATAAATGAGGGCATAACCAAGTATATGCTGTCAACAAGAAGAGAAAGCCAACACCGACGAATTGGACAAAACGTCACAGTGGGCAGCTATAACTTCGAGGGACTTTGTCTACCTTGGCTCTGGTATAAATTCTACAAACAAGATCAGCGCAGAAATCAATCGAAGAATAACTCTTGCCAATCGCTGTTTTATTGGGCTTATAGGGCAATTCAACAGTAGAGCCCTGTCTCGAACAACTAAGGAGACTCTATATAAGACCTTGATCATCCCAGTCCTGCTTTACGGCGCTGAAACATGGACTTTATTAAAAGAGGATGAAGATATCCTTGGTCGCTTCGAGTGAAAAATTCTTCGTAAGATTTTCGGTCCCGTTTGCGTTGACGGGTTTTAGAGGAGAAGATTCAATCACGAACTATACGAGGTGTACAGCGACATCGACGTAGTCAAAAAACTGCGTATTGGACGTCTGAGATGGCTAGGACATGTAGAGCGAATGGACACCAACGCTCCGGCCCGCAGAGTCTTCGAATCTAACCCCGAGGGACGACGCAGTAGAGGGAATTATCGCCGTAGGTGGCGCGCACAAGTTCAAGGGGACCTCGACAAACTTGGAGTGCGCAACTGGAGGCAATTAGCTAAAGACCGAGCTAAATGGAGAGGCTTGTTGGTTGAGGCCCAGGTTCACCCCGAACTGTAGCGCCACCTAAGTAAGTAAGTAAACGGAGCACAGCAGACGTGGTAAATGAAATTGTCCTGAAGGAATGATTTGAATTTCTCGGACGTAAATGCGGTCCCGTTATCGGACACGATAGAGTCCGGTAATCCATGTGTTGCAAACAGCGACCGTAGTGGCTTGATCGCACACTGCGATGAGGTAGACTTGACTACGAAGACCTCCAACCATTTGGAGAATGAATCGACGACGATGAAGAACAAACTACCCTGAAAGGGCACAGCAAAGTCGACATGAAGACGGGTCCATTGAGATTTTGACATTTCCCAGAAATGAATCGGTGCATGCGGATTTTCGTGACGTCTCCTGACACGGCAAACACTGTTTAACTACGAGTTCAATATTCGCATCTATGTTGGGCCACCAAACATAGCTCCGAGCTAATCCTTTCATTTTAACAATTCCAGGATGACCGGTATGTAAAGCATTGAGGATTATCTGGCGACCTTCTGGCGGAATAATTGTGTGGTTCCCCCACAAGAGGCAACCTTTTAATACAGTGATTTCGGTTCGGCGTGAAAAGAATGGGTAAAACTTTTCGGAATGAGCGACTTTATCTGGCCAGCCCCTTAACATCCAGCTGAGCACCTTGGCAAGATCAGGTTTTTTTTACCGTTTGCGAAGCAATTGGTTTGGCATCGACGACTGGCTTGGCAACCATCTCTATCATTAGAACCTCTTCGTCTTCAATTTCTGTTGACTTTTCAGAATCTACTGGACACCGACTCAAAAAATCTGCATTGCCCATTTTGTGGCCAGGGCGGTGTACGATGTCAAAATTTAATAAAACGTTCGAGACGACATTATATTGTAATATAATTCAACCCCGAATCGATTTCGAGTTTGCACGGGTGTTTATTAATCACAATGGTAGTAGACTTTCAAATCGACTAACGGTGAGATCTGATTGATTGACTGCGAATTTGATTTCTTGGGTCGACGGGTAACATTGGCTGTCATCTTTTGAGTTGAGGAGCTGGGTATAGATGAGGTTCCTGAACGACATACGTGCTGTAGATGCCCCCTGGTTCCACATGAGGAGCATTTTGTGTCCAAGTATGGGCACTGAGTTCGAGGATGTTGACCTCCACACCCGTTGCATGGCTTGAATTTCGTTTGGTATTGAGTGTGTTGTGGACTGTTGCAATGATGGCGTTGATTGATGCCACTACGCTTCGAGATGTAGTTCACGTGGTTCGGATGTCGAATTTCGAGCACGTGTTTCGAAGCTAATTTAGCTGTGGTTGCGCGATCGATCACCTTTTGTAGCTTCAAGTTGGTTTCAGCAAGTAGATTCCGCTGAAGTGCTTCGTCTCGTAAGCCACAGACTAGGCGGTCACGCAGCATATGCTCCAATGCGGTGCCAAAGTTCCAACCCACTACTAATTTCCGCAAAGTTGCCACATAATCCGAAAATCCCTCGTTAAGTTGTTGATCGCGTTTATTTAATTTGAAGAATACCGCAATTTCCGAAGGCGGAGGGGAGGAAAAAAGTGATTAGTCAAAATGGTCCTAGTTTCATAGAGAGTCATTTCACTGACCTGCTTTGGAAATGCGAATAACGACAGGAGATCAACCAGTTGTGCTCCCGGGAATGTCAAAATGTGGCATTTACTGCAGTGTTGTCTTCTGTTTGCAATGCAATGCAATTGTGCGAGATTGCATCCACTGCACAGCACAGCACAGCACAAAATTTACAGCGCACGTGTGAAGACAGTTCTTTACTTTATGTAGATAGCGGCTCGCATTAACGAAACCAGATTTTTCCCGATCGAAAACGATTGTAGGCAAAAAAAAAGTAATTGCTAGAGCTCATGTGCACATGTAATAGAATATATTAATTGTGGATAATCGGTTATCCTACCGACTGCGGCAATTTCACATATGCACACAAACTTTATTTAACTTAGATAATAACAATTCTAATGCTCTTGTTACTTCAATGGCGGTCGCGATCCCATTCCCGTAAAATGTTAGCCAGAAGAAATCGAACGATGGAATCAAGAACATGAAAAGAGAGAGTATGTGTGAGAGCATATCCCCAATACATAACAAATTATTATACGTCGACATGAAAGCTTGACTTTAGCAAGAGCATCTATAGAAATCTAAAGAAAAATGGTGGCAAAGATGATCCATGAAAATGAGATAAATAGGGTTAAGAAAAATGTTATTGTCTTGTTTGATTGAAACAAAACAAAAAAAAAACAATCTTCTTCATAAAACATGTGTTTCATTGACTTTGAAACCGAGGCCAGGAACATGACTTTGAAAGGTACGATAAGAACGTTTCTCTTAAGAAGAAGATATTCTATCAACAATATTTGTGAAATGTTTCCTTTCAAAAATATTCGGCTTTCGTTAACTATGTTATAAACAACCTTGTTTCTTTTTTTTTTCAGGTACGTACCACACCTAAATTCTATACATTTATTTATGGACTTTTTTTCATGAGACCGAATCCGAAGTAAGTACTTGACAACTCTACCTAATCGTTTTAGGTGAACCTTTATCTCATTTCCAGATTACACAGTTCATTGAATCGGAAAAAAATAAATTATCTAGTAACATGAACCTTCAAAGGATGTATAATTGCCCATACAGACACACACAAAGACCACTACTAATTTCGTCTTTCTTCATTCCCTAGCCCACAAACAGTGTCTGAGCAAGTAAGGTCTATAAGCAAAAAGAAACCCATTAAGACTAAGTTGATGTATAGCAACTACCGCCCATCTTATCTCTGATCTAATCTACCTATTGAGTT
Source organism: Brachypalpus laphriformis (assembly GCA_945910035.1). Lineage (NCBI taxonomy): Eukaryota > Metazoa > Arthropoda > Insecta > Diptera > Syrphidae > Brachypalpus > Brachypalpus laphriformis. The sequence goes on from OX246754.1 coordinate 256,100,609, forward strand.
ACACGTACCCACCCAATCCACTCACCTACAACTAGCAGCTCATTTGTGAGAAATATTTCACTGGAAATTAGTTCTACAATGGCACTGTGTGTTATTCCTCCTCAATTGTATGAAACGGAATAATGATAATATTCTCCCTTCATTCAGATACACACGGTGAACATGCATACATACACACGACTGCTTTCACAATCTCTTAGATAGAATTCGATGTGTTAACGCTTCTATTAACCCATATCTGTAAAATTCAGGAAATATATTATGTTATCCTAGCACATTCATGGCAAGGACATGGAATGAAATAAACTTCTTCGAAAGGATAAAGTATCTAACTCTAATCTAACTATGTATGTATGTACGTACTGTACATACGCATACATATATCTACATATATCAGACTCTCTGACACATTGGGAAAACGTATGTAGGAGTTGTACTCTTGATATATCACAATCGTCCTGCCAAAGGTTGATCCTTTCATTTACTTTGAATCTTCTGCTGCTATACATTGTACCTAAGAAGAAAATGTTAATCTCATTTACGTGAAATGAGAAAGTGGAGAATGTGTCATACATCGTCCTCGTCGTCGTGTCTTGTGTTGAGTTGCGAATTTACCTCAAATGACGGGTAGAAGGAAAAAAAATATAAAAATGGAAACAAAAAAAGGAGAGAAATAAGTGTATGCAAAGGATTTGCCAAGCCTGGCAGGCATCCTCTTCTGAAAATCTAATTTATTCGTCATTACTTCTTTTAGAATAATTTTGCGGCTTACGTTTCCCCCTTTTTTTTGTCCTGCTGTGGATTATAGCTCACCAAGACAGTCGCCTTTCTTGTTGTTTTACTGTAGGGCTTTAGGTGAATATTTGTGTCCTTGAATTTCGTTCTTTTTGACTACCGGTGTTTCATTGAAAATATATTCCTAGGGTTTGCATATTTTGCTGCTTTATGGTAATATATAAAATAACAAATATTGTATAATACTTCGCGTCCTTTAAAGTACGTTGTGAGTTCGTTCAACCGAGATTTACGGAGACTATTGGATTATAAGCATTTTAAGCCTAAATCATTGAGAGTCATCTGTTAGAAGATGCGAGCGATGGTGTGGTCTTATATTTTTCTTAAATTCCTCTGAGCGAAATTAAGAGAGACGACATAGCAAGTGACATTAAAGTTAATTAAATGAATAAGAATGATCTTAAAAATACTTCACATTTTTGCATGTATAGAATTTTTCCATTCTGGATGATACGATGTTAGGATTATATAGTATTAAGAGGCTTCTTAAAGAAAGAATTATTTATCGCTAAGACTCAGAAGGTGAAGGTATTAAGTCTAAATATTATCATTGAAAAATATCAATTCTACATAACGTAGTGTTACGTATTCTTTTCGGACTTGCTTGATTATAAGAGAGGTAAGCAACATTTTAATGGAGAGCTGTTCGGTATGGAGCACCCAGTATTTTTTATTTTTTTGCCTAGGGGTAGTGGAAAAACCCGAATGTGGACGAGAAACAGTCCCGCTCTGTTTCAAGTAATGTGAGACTCCTACTCAGTAAAAAAAAAACACCTTTTAACCCCTTTTCAACCTAACACCATCCACTCCGGAACCGATTTTTATCCCACGTGTCGATACTCGAGACCATCTTGTTTACGGCATTTTCTGGAGAAAAGTTGCCTATCTCTGACTCTAGGCTATTTCTTTCTGCTGCCCACCTGTTACAGGTAAAAAGGTGTGATGCGCATCCAGAGAGTCTCTGTATTGGCAGGCTGCGCTCCATACTCTTCTCTTCTTGTGCAGGTACCGGTTGAAGTAACCATGTCTGGTAAGGAACTAAAAAAAAATATATATTTGGCGCAACAGCTCTTTAAGTGCCAGGGCCTAGCTTCTCGCAACCACTCATGTTGTGTGTGCTATATTTTCACACGAATGGAAGGGACCTACAGTTTAGTGCCGTATCCGAACGGCGATTTGAGAAGCTTTTTCTTGACAACAATACTCTCGGATGTTTGTCAGACCCTCGCGAGAGGTGGGACCGTGAAATCACTTTTTGGTGTTTTCTGAGATTCGAACTCGGAACCTCATGCGTAATGATCCGACACACTAACCACTTACGCCACGGCGCCACGGGGTTCACATTATTGGAACATTTTTTTCAACTAAAAATAAGAGAATTTTCGAATAACGAAAGCTCATATAAGATGAAAAAGGTTCTTCCCCCAATAAATAACAGGTAGTACGAAATGGAAAAACGTGTCTAGATAAATAACTGCAAATATCAGAAGAATAACAAGAGAAGAATGCGAAATATTGAGGAAAAGTTCACACTATGGAGGTGAGAAAATTGCAAAGTTCACATTATAAAGATAGTAATGTAAAGATTTGTGAGTTCACATTATCGGGAAATTCACATCATCGAAGTTCACATTATCGAGGTAGTACTGCATATATAAAACTAAGTGGCAAAATGCGTATGTGTCCCTCTACCGCGCGTAATTTTCAACCATTTAGTTGTTTTTTTTTTTAAATGTAGATAATTACGGTACAAAGGTGACGGACGGATGGACGGGGCTTAAGCTAGTCATACATATATTGAATATGTTATATGATATGCACAATTAGTCCGACATGTTAATGACTGCGCCACAACGCCCACGTGTGGTTTAATTACTCTATTAATATATTTTTATGTTAATAAGAAATAATTGAGAAAAAAACCAATCATATTATGGTGATTAAATCTGTAAAAAGCAAGTTATGGCCAGTATGGGAGAGATTAAGTGAACGGCGGTAGCTTTTAATTTTATCTGGACATGCAGAAATTGATTGCTTCTTATTTCCTTCGTCTTTCAAACCGTTACCATTAGAGCAATATCATAGGAAATAAAATAATAACTTAATTAATCCCATAAAAGGATCGAAAGATCAAAGAATATTTATAGATTAAGCCAATTTATTACTCGACTGAAATTTACTACTCAATCTTCAGAAAGGGTCTTCCACATCCAGCATGCAAAGTCAGCATAGAGACGAAACCGAACACACATGAAAGACATGCTCATTAACCTATCCATCATGCTCCAATGAATTGTGAAGGCCCTCAAATAAATTTAGCTGTATCCTTCTTAGAAAATTTCTTTACATGTGTGTTTACGTATCTGGAAAATATTTAAGTCCTTTTCGTTCACCTTCTATTAGCTTTCGTCAACATATCCATAAATAATAAATCATCTGAAATTCGATTAAAGTCTAATACTCATGCAAATCACATTTAATAGGAGTGGAAAACGAAAAAAAAGATAAAAATTAATATATGAAAGAAGGTTGTTTGCCTTTTCCGTCACAACACATAGCGCGCCCGTCGCTACCGTCTGAAAGGGGACAACCAACAAAGCGTATACCTTGTCCAAACACGGACTCCTATAATATTGAATGTCAAGTTATCGACTAACTAACTACGTAAGAAAATCGATTTTTCTGGGACACAACTTGTATTTTTAGATTTCCTTGAGAGCAATAAAGGAAAGTGTGCCACAAGCTAAAGTTGAAGTCCCATAAAGATTCCATGCGTTTCATGTCGATAGGACATTTTCATCGGAGCTTAAGGGGGGTTTCCTTGTGATTATTCTGTCGAATGTTTAAGTTGCTTTGTTACTTTATGGCCGCAAAAAGGATTATTGGAGTTTAATTCATATTGTGTGGTGAATTGGAACTGCTGGGTGGTAAGTGGGTGGGTACGTTAGTGTTAAGAAGGTTTTATTGAGCAACTGCGAGTTATTTGAGGAATTTTAGAGTTTGTTGTTAAAATTTAGTGCAGAAGGGCTCCAAAAGGACTGGCCGATTCATTTGAAAAATGCAGGTGATGTCGCATAAAAATGGTAATTGCGACTTGTGTTATTTTAAAGCGTTTGCTGTAAAGTTGCTAATACTGACGGGTACTTAAGTGAAGAGATCTCTCGAAGTCAATCCAATTAGTGAAGAATGAAATGGAACAGCCCATTTTAGAACACCATTTTATAACAGGCTTTTAGGTAGATAATAAAAGAGGCAATGCATCTACACATAAGAATATTATTTAACGAATATTTGTGAAAGCTATCAAGAGGCTTAATAAAGTTGAGAAAGATAACTTTTCGACACTGGTAGCTTAACAGCTACGTATATTCGCAAATCGATGCTGCGTACTATGTGCAGATCGGTGCCATAGCCATTCAATAGCATTTAGTTCAATATCTCCTTAACTCAAAATGACCAAACTGTTGTGATTGCTGGTGCACATGCTTCGCTCATGTCGTAGATTGAAAATGTTCTTAGGCTATGTAGATGGGTGCCCTGTGATTATAGTCACTGCTCACGTAGACCAACGTGAGGGTCCGTTGTTGCCAATTATTTCTTACGAAAATCTCTGTTATGGATTTGATTTATTATATCTGGTTTATACGAGCACCTGTAAAAACACCAGGCTTTGTGTGAAGCACCTCAAGGCATTAGATTCTCATAAGGCAGTAGGACCCCAAGTCGGTATTTTTAATATTTTCTGCTCAATACCAATAAAAAGAGATATCCTTTTCACTCAGACCACGTGGTGGCCCATTTTGCCAATAAGGTATGTACCTAAATAGCTGAAGAATTTTAGCCTTATTTCTAATATTGAAGTGGGACATTAAATTGATATTAAATTTTACTAGTATCGCTTGTGGTCGAAATTCGACCTCCCGTGTAGGGAAGGCGAAGGTATCCAAGCTCATGCGGCCATGAACGTGTTCAAAATGCTTTCATTTAATTGGTTTAAGCGTTTTGTATGGGAAAATCATGAGTGTATGTTCACTTTATTTAAGCTGACTTAACGGTAACATATGCACTTAATTTTTTTTTCTGCACATCTATGGCATAGTACCTTTCGAAATATATAAGTATCAGCCCCCTCTTTTCATAATAAACACTAAAAAACGTACGATAAATTTCGTGTTCACGTATTAATATATAAGATTTATAGCTTTTTGTTTTCTACCCTCTTCCCAGCCCAATGAATTAACTTAAACTGAATATTATTTTATTTCCTTATTTAAAATGTACATTTTATTTGCCATCTGATGTGATAGCTAAGGTATGACCTTCATCTGCCTATCACTACCTTCTATTTTCTTAACAAGTTAAATATAAACGTTATAGAGATTCAACAAAGGCATAAATCAGTGCTCTTAAATTTATCAAAACTGTGGTCCCCGTGGCACAGTGATTAGTGCGTCGAATCACTACGCGTGACGTTCAATGTTCGAATTCCAGAAAACAGCAACAAGTTTTTTCATGGTCCCACCTCTTGCGAACGTTTGACAAACATCCGAGAGCATTTGTTGTTAGGAGAAAGCTTCTCAAAAATAAAAATACCCTTTGGATACGACACAAAACTGTAGGTCACTTCCATTCGTAACGCATATAACACGAGTGGTTGCGAGAAGCTAGGCCTAGGCAATGAGCTGTTGCACCAAATAAATACTATTATTATATGAACTGCTACATGTACTCGTACAATTTTTACACAGTTTCATTGAAAATGTTGACCTTTAAAAATCTTTCCATTCACCGCAAATACCGTTGGCGTTTTACGTTTTTCGACGATTGTCCTTTTATTCATAGCTACGACCTGCTGACCGTTAAACGTCACTAAGCATTGTTTTTGTCATGTGGAATACTATTACAACTCTTCCACATTGAGAAAGTTATGATATAGTTATTATAGTTGTTATATATTAATGAGTTCGTGGTATATCTAAGGGATAAAACGAAAATTTTCGAAAAGCGTAAAACGTCAACGGTAATCAGGGTGATTATCTATCAAATGGTCAATCCTTAATTTTTGAAATGTATGTAGTTTTGGGTAAAGATTAATTTTCCCTCGAAAAGGAACCTTTTTTGTTCCATGTATATCTTCTTTTATGTTATTATTTTTTTTTAAATAATTTTTTTTTTAATTTAATGTGTCCGCCCACTCAAAATGAGGTGGTTTAAAAAAAAATAAATAGAAATCACGCACGTAATGTTTAAAATCCGCTTCAAAAATTGGCTATACTATAAAAATTGTAAAGTAATTCTGAATTAGTCGATTACTTCACAGCATAGGCTTTTAGTAGCTATATTTGACCTGCCATGGGTCTTGGTATTTAGGACGTAAATCAATTTGAAAAGACTCAAAATCTGAAATATTGCATTCCTTTTCACTTCCAATCTTTGGTCATATTTATGGACCAAAGAAGAAGCTTATCAATAGGATACCCAGAAAACAACTTAAATATTACAATATGTCGTTCGGTAGTTAAAGGCATCACACATTCACAGCCAGCTGTGAAATGAATCAACCTGTCTGAACTAACATTATCAACCCAAAACCATACATATATGCATATTTTCTACAAGTATCACAATCTAATTAGAATAATTAACATCAGGAGCTCTCTGTTGTATTAAAATTAATTATACGCCATCCATACTCGATCTGTGTGTATTCTCATATTTCGACGGTGCGTGGGGATATGATGCTCCAGGGTACACTGCTGAAACGAATGCAACTAGAATTTTGATAAGATCCACCTCCGGCTGCGGACCAAATCCGAAGCCTAGACAGAAAGAGAAACTTTTACAAGGATACTCCTTCAGTTATGCTCACTTGGGAGTTGAAGAATTCTTAAAGTGTACCTCTTATCTCGCACACAAATTAAATTTTCGCCAACCCTCCAACCCCTGAATTCTCTAGGAAGGAAAAGTATGTAGGAGAAAAAATAAAAAACCGCGCCGGTTGGGAAAAGTTTCCATGGTTGCGGAATTTTCCATTTCACGAAGAGTTTTCTTGTTGGAGTAAAATATAATTTGTTTGGGAACATTTTTGTTTGGTTTTTATATACACAAGAAATAAAGTTTTCAACCGAACCAAACCACCCGTCCAAGTTGTGGGTGTGTTAAAGCTGATTGCAGTAGGCGTTGTAAGGCTGCCGAAGGAAACTTAAATGACTTTTATTCTATAAAATTTATTGGAGTATCTAAGTTTTTTTTTTCGACTGCATTATAAAAATTCGCGCAGAAAATAATATCAAATAAAAAAATGAGAATTGTGCGACACTTGTGATTAACAATATAAATTGTACAATATAAGTTTAGTAAACATCATTGAAGTTTCGAAAATTTTCGATGGGAGAAAGTTTGGAGGTATAATTTCTCTCTATTGTCGTAATGGAAATAGGTCGCCCCTGTGAGTTTACATAGATTTTTTTTTTAAGTTAAAACAAAATAATCATACTAGCTTGCAAGTGAACTGAATTGAAATTATTGATGCAAGGCTTTACAAAAAATTTATAACAAACTGTTAGGAAGTATAATTGAGCTTAAACCAACAAGTTTTCTTGTTTTTATGCAACAGCTTATTCTGGTTGAGTGATTAAATTCTTGGAACAACTTTTGCATTGTGTCTGAGGACCATCCACTTTGTGACATTTTGGTATAGTGCGCTGCCTTAAATGTGTTAATATTCTCTTAAGCGAGTAAGTAGGCGTAAGTTGTGTGTCTGGTAGTTCGGGCAATTTTTCGGAGGAGGAGCCCCAAGGAGAGGCCAATGACATGGATTGAAAGGTGTTTCGTCCATTTTAGAGTCCTTTTAACTTTTGTCGACGTAATGTATACATATTCGTTACTCCCGTCCACTATAACTTAACAAGTTCTGGGCCGGTATTACCCTGGTTGCTGGAGAATATGCTTAGATGAGCAATAGTTTTATTGTTTTACGGTCGCTTATTATTGATCTTATTACCAGCGCGCAGCTTGAGAGTTGATTGCATTACTGCCCAGCAGCCTTACTGCTAAATATTTAGGAATGGTATCAAGTGTATATCAGGTATTCTGTTCTACACTTAGTTTCCAATTTAACCTGCTGTGTATAGTTAAGGCCGTGTACTTTCCAGAGTTGGGGAGGAAAGGGTTTTGATCTTACTGCTGTATTAAAAAAAACAAGTAGTTAACAAAGATTATTCACTCATAGGCCTCAAGACATCACCTACTTGCTCAGTTTATTCAGTGCGCTTTGTAGACTTTCACAGATATTTGAGCATGCCATCTACGCACTAAACATGTCTTAAGGCGGTTCTTCCTAATATTCTGGATTATATATATAACTTTGAGGACAGTCCAGAACATATCGGTACAAAGGTTTGCATTTCAAATATCGAAAATAAGCGAGATAGTGACCCGATAGACGCTACCACAGCGTAATTACAGGTTCCTTTTTTGGCTCAAAAACATCAGAGCTTTGAATTTGAGTTTCTTTTTTTTTTCATTCAGAGTATACTCAGCGGAGCGGAATTTATGAGCTCAGAATTGACTGAAGAGTCTGAGGAAAAAGCTGCGTACAGCCATTTTGACAGCTAACCATATAATTGCTTACCAAATTACAGCTACTACTACTCTCGCGAGCGTCTGACAAACATCCGAGAGTATTGTTGTTACGAAAAAGCTTCTCAAATCGCCGTTCGGATTCGGCATTAAACTGTAGGTCCCTTCCATTCGTGTGAAAAATATATCGCACACAACATGAGTGGTTGCGAGGAGCTAGGCCCTGGCACTTTAAAGAGCTGTTGCGCCAAATATTTGTATTTGTATTTGTAAATTACAGCTACTCGTAAGTACCCAAGAGCTCCATAAACAAATCTGAGCACCCTGAGCACCGTTCGGTTCAGAGCATGCTTGACCTCCTCGAGCGCTGTTTAGTGCTCTGCTCTGAACGAAGAGAAAAGCGCCCTATAGTACAGTAAAAGTAAGCCCCAACCAAAATATTCCTAATAACAAGATGGAACCAATGTTCGGTGTTATTTGTTCACGTTCCCCTAAAAAAATATCAAAGAAGCTCGTTGCGATGTATTTTTAGATAACCCAGTAGTTTAGAAATTAATAACCAAAGAACATGTGGATTGGCATGATTAATATGCTAAAATAATCCTTTTTATAGAACCTTCACGATTTATTTGCAATTGTGTATTATTCCTAAGTCCAATTAGGGTACTCAAAATATAGAAGAATATAAATGTCTCTCGGTTAAAGGAATAGGAATAAGGAATGTAGGCAAATATTTGTTTAATATATATCACAGGTGAATCATATTGATACTTCCATCACATTGAACACTGAACTCTCCATACTTACTTACTTACTTAGGTGGGGGTGAACCTGGGCCTCAACCAACAAGCCTCTCCATTTAGCTCGGTCTTTAGCTAATTGCCTCCAGTTGCGCACTTCAAGTTGGTCGAGGTCCCTTTGAACTTGTGCGCGCCACCTACGGCGATGATTCCCTCTACTGCGTCGTCCCTCGGGGTCAGATTCGAAGACTCTGCGGGCCGGAGCGTTGGTAACCATTCGCTCTACATGTCCTAGCCATCTCAGACGTCCAATACGCAGTTTTTTGACTAGGTCGATGTCGCTGTACACCTCGTATAGTTCGTGATTGAATCTTCTCCTCTAAAACCCGTCAACGCAAACGGGACCGAAAATCTTACGAAGAATTTTTCTCTCGAAGCGACCAAGGATATCTTCATCCTCTTTTACTAAAGTCCATGTTTCAGCGCCGTAAAACAGGACTGGGATGATCAAGGTCTTATATAGAGTCTCTTTAGTTGTTCGAGATAGGACTTTACTGTTGAATTGCCTTATAAGCCCAAAAAACCAGCGATTGGCAAGAGTTATTCTTCGATTGATTTCTGCGTTGTCCTTGTTTGTAGAATTTATAGCAGAGCCAAGGTAGACAAAATCCCTTACTACTTCGAAGTTATAGCTGCCCACTGTGACGTTCTGTCCAATTCGTCGGTGTTGGCTTTCCCTTCTTGTTGACAGCATATACTTGGTTTTGCCCTCGTTTATCGCTAAACCCATTTTTGCCGCTTCCGCCTCAATGCTTGCAAACGCACCGGTGACAGCCCATTGAGTTCTTCCGATAATGTCTATATCGTCGGCATATGCAAGCAGTTGTACAGACTTGCGATAGATTGTGCCTCCGGTGTTGGCTTGTGAGTTCCGCACAATCCGTTCAAGTACAATATTAAAGAAGTCACATGACAGCGCGTCTCCTTGTCTAAAACCTTTTTTGACGTCAAAGGTCTTGGTGAGGTCATTACCGACCTTGATGGAGCAGCGAGCGTTCTCCATCGTCAGCCTGCACAGACGGACAAGTTTGGCAGGGATGTCAAAACTAGACATGGCTCTATAAAGCTCATCTCTTTAGATGCTGTCATAGGCGGCCTTGAAATCGATAAAGAGTGGTGAGTATCGATTTGGAATTCTTGGGTTCTCTCCAGGATCTGCCGGCCAGTAAGCCGTCAGGTCCAGCAGTCTTGTTGGATTTTAGCTTGGATATTGCTATCCTCACTTCGTTTTGGTCAGGTGGTCGGAAATTTTGAATATCATCGTCTATATTGAATGGTTCATTCTGCCTGACAGCGGGATGTTGGTCTTCGTCGCCGTTATACAGTCTGCAGAAGTAGTTTTTCCATATTCTCAGCACCGACTCTGATTCTACTACGAGGTTTCCATTTTCATCTCTACAGGTTTCTGTACGGGTATTGTTTCTCAGACACGTTCTTTTTACCTCTTGGTACTTGGTACTTGGTACTTCCGTACATTGTTCCTGGAGTATAAACTGTCGATATTCTCATGCTCTTTCTTCTTCTCTTGGAGAAGCCGATGTTCTTCCCGCCTCTTTTGCTCGTAGAGCGCACGAGCAGCTCTCGTCTTCGTTTGCAGCGCCTCTTTGTATGCCTCTTGTTTTGCTGCATGCACTCGCCGGCATTCTTCGTCAAACCAGGAGTTTCGCGGTGGTGGGCAAGCGAGACCCAGCATATTAGTCGCAGCGTTTCCGATGGCATGTTGACAGTGTTACCCCTGGTCTTCGGCACTTGATGCTGGTGGCACACGGGTGATTGAGAGATTTCGGGATACGCATTCAGCGAAGGGTCTGGCAGTCTCTTGCGATTGTAGCTTTTCAACGTTAAACTTTCTCACAGAGATTCTTCCTTGTTGCTCAGATTAGGATATCCGCATTCGTACCTTGGCTACAACAATGTAATGATCCGAGTCTATGTTGGCCGCTCGGGAGGTTCGGACATCCAGAATACTGGAGGCATGCCTTGCGTCGATCGCAATATGATCAATTTGGTTGATCGTTACATGATCATTGGACCGCCATGTCTGCTTATGAATATCGAGATGAGGAAACCATGTGCTTGCTATGGTGACATTTCGCTCCACAGCAAAATCAATTAGCCTTAGTCCGTTATCAGACGTGGTGTCATGTAGGCTATGCTTACCGACTGCCCTAACAAAGACGTCCTCCTTTCCTATTTTGGCGTTAAAATCACCCAATACGATTTTAACGTCGCATTCAGGACATTGTTCGTATGTTTTGTCGAGGAGCTCGTAGAAACTCTCTTTGGTGGCAGGGTCCTTTTCGTCCGTGGGGGCATGAACACATATTAGGCTTATGTTAGCGAATTTAGCCTTGATCCGGATAGTCATAATACGCTCGCTTATGTGTCGGAAGCTTAAGACTTCTTGCCTATGTCTGCAAGACTGTCATACGACAAATCCCCATCCGAATAAGCGTTGCCTGTTGCCTCTTTAGCAATCACCGTAGTAGATGTCACAGTTTTTCATCCTCTTTTTGCACGGCTCATCCCATTGCACTTCCTGGATGGCGGTAATATCTGCTTTATAGCAGTCTAGGGCCTCTGCTAGTTGTTTGGCTGCACGTGGTCTGTAAAGGGACAGAACATTCCACTTACAGATCCGAAGGTCGTTGTCCTTATTTCGTTTGCTGGATTCGTCATTAGTTGAGTCATCCTTATCCGAGGCTTTTGGTTGTTTCGGAACCATGCGTTTTTTACGTGGTAAGGAAGTTACCCCGACGGCACAACCCCCAACCTGGAGGGCCAGTTCCTTAATTATTCCCCTAGGACGAGGGGCCGGGTGCACCGGTGCCAGTAGTCCACTACGGGAGTATGAGCGCTGCCGTTGGCCCATTAAGGGCTCCTCCGCCACCATCTCTATTCTAATGTCCTGACCAACATTGGAAATTCCTTACCGACCTGTGATCCGAATATGTCGAAGCAGCTCGCGCAAGGTATTCACTAAGTTCAACCTAACTGGAACTATAGACGCCACCATTGACTCCGTCTAAAGAATTCGTCCGCTGCCGCCTGGAACAGGAAGAAGTGCTCTAGTGAGAAAACGCTCTTCCCCGCGTCTCTCATCTGCTGCCGCCAAGAATCCGCCAAACGGGGTTGGTTACCCATTTCTTGGATTAATTTACTAGTACCCGGCTGTCACCGCGTGGAGGTTGAGAGTAAGAGTTGGTAGGCCTCAGCTGAGTGAAAACGCTTGTGTTTTCATATGATTGCATGCACTACCGTTTGATCTCCATAGCTCTTGCTAAAAAACAATTGTAGTCTCCATTTTCAGACTTTATTGAAATAGAGCAGGATCTTCTTTCCATAAGAAGCATGAATACTGTTCCGTCCCTGTACAGATATAACGTAAACAATGAAGAACCAAGGTCGATGAGCATTTGCCTCATGGTCCGTGCTAAAATGTGCAAGTTTCTTGCATTATCCTATAACTACTGGAGGCTACAAAAAGTAGCTTAAAGAAATTTCACATTTGAAAAATGCTCAGTGAAAAATCGTGTATTTCGAAAGTTAAGAATCGAGTTGCAGAGCTATTTTTTGTAAGCTTGCCAAGTTTCTGATTTCTTGTTCATTTTGAACTTCTCTGAAAATACTTTGTTTCCTACTGTTACTATGATGAATATAATATTATACATACGAGCCCACGCCTTCTACGGTGGGCGTTTGCCCCTACTTAAAATGTAAGTTCCCAACGTTGGATTAATTGAAACTTTACTTTCAGATAGCCCTTTCTAGATTGAAACTCTGTTATTTTGTCTCTGTCTCTGTCGTTTAGTCAGGGTAGCACAGTGCCAAAAATATTATTCCGCACTCCGAGATCAGTAAATAATAGTATCGTAGAGAGATACCATTTGCTTTTTTGTTGGACCATACATTAGATCCCTTGCTACCTTAGACGCTTTACTAGAGTTACACCTATTTGTCGAATTTGTTTGCATAGGGAAGCACTCGAGCTTAGTTCTCCCTACTGCAACCCAAGCTACTCGTACAATAAAAATATTCAATGATATGCACTCTGTTGTCGGTTTTTAGGTGCCTAATGGCAGCCGTGTACTTTTATGTTTCTGCCTCATCCCGATAAAGGATTAAGCATCCTTTTTACCTGAAGTCAATTGTATGGTTCCTTTGATGAGATGATTTTCAAATTGCTGACGCATTAAGGATCGCAAAGACAGTTGCTACTTAAAGAAAGACTTGTTGTCTCTATTGAGGGTCCAGATCGAATGCGTGCGATAGCCATAGAAAATAGTGTTAAAACTTTATACATATATGGTATATTCATATTCATTAACGAAGTCCGCGTTTTCATGCACATATCATGGGTATTAGTATAAAGGTAATGGACTCTCTTTGTTCGCTTGGAAATTGATCGTTCAGCTGATCTTTTACACACACTTTGCAAAAGTTTACACACCAATCAATTTCCCTCTACCTAACAGGCTAAACGTTTACTCATCAATAATATAATCAATGACACAAAAAATAGTGTTAAACCCTTACGAGAAACCAATTAGTAGTCTCTTTAATTAGAAAATTTTAAATACTCCCCGCAGAGAGTTTGACTTATCCGCCACCACATCTACAGAACTAAATTAATATATGGCGTGTGATATCCTTGAATCAAACTGAGAGTAGATTGCTCCAACCATTCTTCATATACCATTCCAAATATTTATTTTTTTTTTTTCTTTTCTGTACAAATCCCCGTTGTGTGTGTAGTATAAACTTTTCCAATAAACACATTGATTCTTTATGTATAATCCTGCGGTGTTGTGCGTGGTTGTTTTTCTTTCGTAAAAGTTTAGTCCTGGTGTAAGTATTATTCTACGTATGTGGTGTTTTCGAAAGTTTTCGTGGGAAATTAGTTAATTGAGGTTGCAGATGTACAAACAGCAGATGCTTTTTTTTAGATGTTGAAGAAGACGAAGAATAAGAGCAGAAGACGACGTCGCTTACAAATGTTCTTTGGAGCAGTTCGGTTATATTTGTATGTACATATTAAGGTGGCTTGACCTAATTGCTTATCGAGCATGGTCGCTATGATACAGATGTTACTTTTCTATGGTAGAAGATATAATATGGATTTCATCCAAATTACAAACTTGTGGGTGGAATCGGTTGATAGATTGTAATTGAATAAACTTCTGGCAACCTCGTCAAAGGTAACATAAAACAGATTAGTTTCTCGTCATATGTATCTTCAGGCTATGAAAAATAATGTTCGATCTCGGATTTCGAATAGTAATTAGATAAGTTCAGAAGACTTCAGAACTGTAGTCTCGAATGTCACTTGAACGTTGGTAAAGAAAACTTGTTGTTTTTATCGTAAAAATAAATTACTAAATACATACACAACTACCATATTTTGCTGCCTTCGGAGAAAATAACAAGGACCAAGTGGTTTGAGGGATATAATGAAGATGTTTTTCTTTTTATTTCTTTTAAATAATATTGACTCTTCAATAGCCCTTAAGTTGGTTGATAATATTGACACTTTATTTCGATCTTCCCGTCTGTCTACGTTCATTCGTACCTTGGTCTGCAGCTCAAACTTCTTACTTGAGGTCCGTGGGCTTATACCCCAAGGCGGAGTTGGAATTTTAATTTACAGTATGTCTAGTAGTATAGAAGGGGTAGTTCTCAGCGCACCACTGCAAGCAGATCTTTGCACTTTCCCTAGGAGTTTGAGGTTTACAGTTTAAACGAACAATTTTTCAGTTAGAATCACATAAAAGTATACTATTGGTTCGACTGCATCAGTCACCCGCAATACTCTTACGTACCCCACCATCTCAGCGGTCCATATAGGAAATTAGAATTCTATTAAACCAGTCACCGTACTTATCTAAATCAGACACATTGAAATCTCTCAGTCAGATCTGCATAATAATACTTGGGGTTCGATCGCATTAGTCACTCATAATATTCTTACGTACCCCAGCATCTTTGATTGAATCAGTCACCCTACTTAGTTACACCAGACACATTGAGGTCTTTTAGTTAGAACTGCGTAATAGTACTAGCGGTTCCATTGTATCAGTCACCCCTACGCACCCTTCGACTTCAAGCTCTAGGTAGTTAGGCTATGTAAAGGTCTATATAAGAAACTTTATATTTCCGAGTAAAAAGGACCAGCTTAGTTTTGTGGGTATTATCATCTAGTCCACTCCTTGTGGCCTTTTTGGAGACGAAGAGAAAAGCATATTTAAGAAAGTTATCACTTTGCATCCTATCCTCCATTCCAGGTCGACTAATAACTCATTTAGTACTAGATTCAAAATTAGGGACAGGATACCACCCTGGGGTATACAAAACTGACAAATCTTCGAGCCTATGCACAGCTCTGGTTTATGTCAATAATACTGACTGTAAGCAATTGATAGATTGACAACCTAAGCAAAATATCGACTCTCAAATTAGCAGGTGTGGTAATAATTGATTCTGGTTTGACATTGTTAAAAGTTAAGGCTTCCTCAATGCCGAGAAAGACAACTATGGTCTTCTTTTTCTTCTTCCTACTTCGGCGAGGTTATGATCTGAAAACAAGCGATCCACTTCACTGCATTTCTACTGATCCGCCTGTGTGGTTTGCCTGTTTGACCACATAAAATATTGGCCAGACTACTAATCCTGTAGCATATATGGATACCAATCAATCTCTCTAGTGTTTTTAACAAAAAAAAAAGGACTGATACGTCGGGTTAACATATGAACTTTTCTCTATCTTAGGTATGAAGACAACTTCCACCTTCGTCCATTTTTTTGGGAATATGAACGGGATTCAGACAACCCATCAATATGATTTTAAGCCAAGGAGTGACTGACCACATCCGAGGATTGCTGGACTTCAGTAGGAATAATACAAGCAGGGCCTGGCGATTTAAAATGCTCTCAGAAAACACAAAAACAAGTTTTTTCACATTCCCACTTCTCGCTAACGTTTGACAAACATATGAGAGGATTGTTTTCATGAGAAAAGTTGTTACAAACAAGAAATGCTCTTCGGACATGGCACAAAACTGTAGGTCCCTTCGATTCGTCCGAAAAATATAACGCACACAACACAAGTGGTTGCGAGAAGCTAGGGCTATGCACTTAATGAGCTGTTGCGCCAGATATGCTTATGCATATATGTATATGTATATTTTTCTCAGCCTAGAAACTTCTGAAGATTCATCAATGCTACCCCAAAAAATTTTTTATGCTAGCTCTTTCCTCAAGGACTTTTCATATAAAAATCCTGGTAGACAGCTTTGGAGGCTGCGATAGTCCGTGAGCTCGAAGCCGAACGGTCTGATTTCGCTGAGAAAGATTTAAGAAGCGGGTATGTACCCAAGGTTGCAAAAGGAATGACTGGTCGCGAACACGAAGTCAAGCGGTCAGCATTCTCTGAGGGTGCAGGCTTGAGAAGCGGAGTAGCGATACTTAATGTTAGTGAAAGTAAAACTTGCCGCGTGTTCGAAGCCGAACGACTAGTAGTCCCTGAAGGGTCACAAGGTTGGGTGTGGACCCCAGGCATCTCCGATGCAAGTGCAATCGGCTTGGGTTCGCACCTCTGTCCACAGCGCTCGTACCAGGTTTGGGTACCAAACTATTTGACTTATCTGCTATAGTGGTACAGAAGTGACCGCTAACCAAGGGGTTGGAAAGCTTTTCCAGAGGACCGTCGTCTGCTTTTATTTTTCTTAGGTTTTGCTGGTTACATTTTTTTTTTTAATTTGCTGGTTTTGTAATGTTGTTTTAGTTCCCACCTGTAGCGGAGAAAGTGATAGTTGAGCTATAGTGAGATCCACATTATGCAGGAAAGCGGTTGATTCGGAGGTTGCCTGGTGTCGGAATATTCCGTCAGCGACTGAGCTATTTGAATGGGCCCTCAACCAAGTTTATTCTTGGCACGAAGCATAAGGTAAAAAGTGGCGATTACATACATATTAATCAAAAGAAATACACATATTTGTATATATCTTCAGTGAGTGAAAAATATTCCACTCTGTTACTTGCACTTTTGATGGTATTTTCTTGAAAAAGTAAGATTTCAAGTAATTTCTGAAAAATTTATGAAATTACGTTTGAGTATGGAGTTTTCATTTGAAGATGTCATGCTGAATATACGGCTTGGTTAAACGACTAAGGTATCTTACCTATACGATCTGTTCCAGGCGAATTGTATCATTTCTGTATGTTATAACATAATTTTTACAAATAAAATGCCTCTTAAAAATGCGAGGTTCTGACGAGTATTTAGGTATCTAAGCATGTCACCTTGATGAATGTTCAGAGATACATACCACACCTTCTACCCTTGTTTGGAGTACCGCAGGCAGATAGAACAAACGCTTCCAGTAATTAAACACCAATTTGGAATGCAAAATTCAAATAAAACCGCGAATACAAAAATAAACAAGATATCGTTTCTCGCAAACCAAAGCAATAACCTAAGGCAGTCTAAGAAACTTCCACCAAAAGATAAAATAAAAATTAAAATGGAACCTGTTTGTCCAGGTATTCCTTTGTAAGGATTTTCCTGGAATCTTATTCCATTTCAATTTTCCGAACTAATCTACAGTTTTAATATTTGTTTTCTTTCCTTCTTCCGTCAAAGCGTAGATATTTTTGTGTAGCTTGCGTGGGCAAGAAGAAAAATACTTACAACATTCCCCAAACACCGAACCAGAAAGAAAGCGAAAAAAAAGTAGTACATTTATCTTAAGGATAAACGCGACATCAAAGTATGAAACATTGCAAACAGAAAAGCAATTTTCCACTTCTGTCACTCAGCCGGAACTAGAGTGAGATCTGTAGAGAAACACACCAAATTTACACAAAAAAGAGAAAAAGGACTTTTCCAACACACAGTACACAAAAATAGGAAAAGGAACTTGCCTTTGTTATAGCGATACTAGTTAAGGAGGATATACAAAATAATAAATGCGAACAAAATTGAAAGCGCACAAAAAAGGGGCTACGGGCTCAAACCTCCTTTTTGTGCTAATCCTTGGAACTTGACAATATAAATTAAATTTTTTCCTTTTGGACTCTCAGTCGAAAGGAATATTTTTCATAAAGAGTGACACAATTCCTTCCGTTTAAATGACAAGAGGAAGATTACAATTATTTGATAAGTTCCAGGGGAAAATAATTAAATTTGTCCAATTGCCAAGTGGATTTCATGATGAAGGAGATGAAAGCCGGCCGGGTAATTGGTGAATGATGAGACGTGATTTTGTGAAGTTGTTACTGCTGCTTCTGTTGAGAGGCAAATTTGATTGGGTGGTAGGAAGTATAGGGACGATTAATGTAATTACCCAGACAATGGGTCCTTGGACTAATTTATTGGGATTAAATGAAGAATGTTGTCCTAAATGTTTATGTAGAATTGAATGTAGTTGTGGGTGTGGTTCAATGTGTTTCCGATGGAGTAACATAATTTATTTCTACTTGTGGGCGTAATTCGTGTAAGCATGGAAATTATGTGTCTGAGAATAAGAATTCATGTAGATGCATCTGAAAAGTGTTTAATGACAATATAGAAAAAAAGGTTTCATTTTCGCAGTCAAACTATCCACTATATAATAATCGTTAACGTATAAAGTTTACTTAATTCTCAACTTATCTTCAAATGCAATGCAGAATCAAATTCAAGCGTCCTTTCTTAAATCAAGCGTTTTGTAGTCTACTGGATGTACATACGTGCGAATAATCAGATCAGACCAGATAGAATGGACAGACAGATTCATATATTTTATTAATCTGCTGTTAGTACCTATATGTTTTGAATGGGTGCGCCGATTATTCCCACTTTCATTCCATTGAACTTAGAGCGTAAACAAACGATTGTTGGACGTTGTTGGAACCAAAGATAGTCTAAGTTCATTTCCTCAATTTCTGGCCAAAAAAAAACTCTGTAGCACTCTCCGTTGACCGTAACGTAGTCGACATCTTTATTTTTGAAGTGAAATGGACCACTAATGCTGCCCTTCCACAAACCACAGTCACACACTGAGCATTCTTGGCTGAGCGCACAGGATCGCGCACGCGGATTACTTATATTATCAATTAGTAACCATACCGATCTCGCGAACTTTCTTCACAAACTTCAATATTTCCCGATTTTGTTCAAGCATAAGTCGATTGATTTCATACCGTGGAGATGTGATACTTTGTTTCTGTGAATTTTTTGAGCACGTAAAAGCTGTCAGTGTCAAAATAACATGTAATTAAAAAGAAACCAGCAGATGGTCCACCCGCTACAAGAAAGCAGTGTGTATTTTCCACAGATTTCTATTTTCAGTACCTATGTTGGGAGGGCGATCTCAAGTTCGAAGTATTATATTATAGCACCAGAGCAAATGTAGATATATATCAGTCTCTATAAAGTTTTTAAAAAGAATTAGGATGGGATTAATTGTCCCAGAACTGTGGTAACTGAGTGAGACTTTTCCCGCTTTAAGTACGACAATAGCATTGGTCTCTGTCCAGGAATTTGCAGTATGAGATAATTTCAGATATCTTCTGAAATTGACATCCAAGCAATATAATACCATCTAATCCAGCGAACTTAAATAACTTAATTCAATTGACAGTGAAATTTCACGTAAGACATTTAGTAAACATTCCAATAACAAATGTGGCATAAAAGCACACAACTGATGTAGTTCACGTCCAGTCCATAGTATGCCATTAATTTAATACTGTTAATAGGTACTTACATCAATGAACGTATGGCTTTTGTCAATCTTCACTAAAATTATTGATATCTCACATCAAGCCATTAATGTTAGAAACATGTCATGAGTCTATGTAAGTACAAGAACTTGACACGTTTTTTACATTAGTGCCTTTGGTGGGATCCATTAAATAGACATCTGAGTTAGCTTTCAAAAACCTTCGCGCCCTTCAGCATTGGTATTATTAATTCATTTAGTTAACAGTCATGAACACTCTAATTATATAAACGTAGTAAGTTCCTGTTCTCGAGTAATAAACATATCTGATACATTTGATTATCGTGCACGTCCCTCTGTTTCTTTCCTTTATTCAATGGAAATCTTCTACGCCCAACTTACACACTTCCCACCCCTTTAATTATAAACCAATTCCACCTGCAGTTATTGTAAAAAGTCATTACGGGTTGGCAATTCAATTACGATTGCTTTGCCTGCCACGTTGACCACTTAACCTCCCATTACCCACCAGACAAACCTTACTCGCGTCAAAGGACTCCTGACTCCAATTAAGGGAAAGAGAGTGTCCCTTTCAAATAGAAATCATAAACCAGTGTCAACAGCCTGTGTTTCGATGTGTGTATACTGCATCAACAACAATTTACTCAGTTTTAACCCAAACGAATAGTTTGATTTGGCCAGCATGATACACCCCCTTCTCCGTGTCTGTTATATATTTCCCACCCGTCGGTTACACTCGTTTCCGATAAATGTAAACAATATACCACCCTGGCCGCAGTGGGCGGCGTAAACAGCTCACTGCCACATGATCTAAACCATACTAGGGTGAGGTAATAAAACCGCTGTTTATTTACGAATTTATAAATAAATTTTAATGCAGATATAATTGCGAATGTCACGCGATACGATGTTGTTGGTTGGCAATTATTTCTGCACGGACATGTAAGCCGACATGGGATATGTTTGGGGTTTTTGCTCGCCTGCTATACCAAACACAATTGGGGTGCAGGTTAGTTGTGATGCTATTTGTGGATGTTGAATTGCTTCGTGTCCTTATATATTTGCTTGTACTGCCACCGGCCGGTAGGTTATCGCACAGTGGGTTGTTTTGGTGGGGAACGTTTTGAGTTGAGTTTTTCTGGGCCAAAGCTGCAGTGTAATTGTAGGTATGGTACGGTTTCTACGATTTATGTGATGTATGCTTTTTAAGGTAAAAAAAATATCTCACAACATTTGTAGCATTGAGGAAGACAAAGTTTCGTTTTTTTTATTTGAAAAAGTAATTGTGGTCTCTATGCAACCCGGCGGCGACTCATTAGAGTCGAGTGTTATTTTGTTTGCATCAAAGGAAAAGATATACGGTGCATGTCAGTATTTTCAGCCGTAATTGCTGGGCGAAACAAAAGTTATGTTATACTATTTTATTCAAACGTTTGACAGCCGGAAGGCATGCATATGTCGCCTTCGAATTTAAACAATATGATTACTGTAGATGGTAGAAAACAGTTTGTACACAAAAATGTATATACCTGTTAGATGTATATAACATAACATAACATACACGGAGAAAGATGTTTAGATGTGTTTGGATGAAATAAACTTCACTTGGATTAACCAATATTTACTGGGCTCTAAAGAAATAGTGCACTTGCAGCCATTTGCTCTTCAGACCGCTGCAAATAATTCATGTATTCATATAACCGCTTGCCAAATTTGGTTCCAGTAGAACGCGCGAAAAACTAGAAAGGATACGCTTGTAAGAAATTTTTTATTTTTTTTTTTAATTTGCGCGCACTCAAGGGGTTATGAATACCATTAACATGTTTACACACAGTGCAGGCATTAGAAAGGATAGATAGGGAGGGAGCGAGAAAGATTTGGTGTAGTGGTTTAAAGACCTGTTGTTTATGCTTCAGAGAAACTCTGGAGGTGGCGTCCAGATAACTGGGGAGATTTTTTTGTCATTGCTTCTGATTCACAGTATTTTTTTTTTCCCCCGATAACCGATATCATAGACAAATCGTCATCAACATTCAACCATGAATCATTAGCGTGGCAATTGACGACGTTACCACTACATAATAGCCACCCCCACTGTAAGAATTTCACAAAGAAAGAAGAAATGGGTTCGACATATGGTCGACAAAGAATACTCGCACATTTCCATGTCCGTTTTCTCTACCAGTACTATAGAAGAGTTTATTTTTGGTAAAACACTTCCAATAACAGGAGCAGATGTTAAGTAGACGATCCGAAAGCCCTAGTCTTAATTGCAATATTGAAAAGTTCTTGTTTTTCTTTTATAGCTCAATGAAAAGTGATTGACCATATTTTTCTTTTAACTTATTTGCCATCGATCACTTCTATCGTTTCCATGTATCCTAAATGTTGTTAGCACCACCTATAGCCACCTATATTGGGATGCATGAATTTCACACTTCTCGATTTTTTATGTCCTCTGCTAAATTTAATAGTTGTATCCAAAAATATCGCAGCATTATGTCGTAGAAGAAATAAATATGTTCAAGAAGCATATATTCAAAATATAATTTGCGGTGGCATATCCTAATATAAGACACCGTAAAAATAAACACTTATACAAGTGCTTGCGACTGAAAAGTTCAAAATTTTCTAGTGATGAATCGACTTATTTCTATATCCATTAATTTGCTTTTTTTTAAACTAATTCTTCATTCTTCGCTCTATTGACCCCTCTCCTTAGCGCTGTGACTTTACTTCAGTATTCTGGACATGCCTGTTAATAGACAATGTATAGGTATAACCTTACAGATTGCACAGCCCCGCTCTGTTAACGCTAAGACATGGCCGACAATCTCCTCTTTCTGCAATACAGATGCGAATGCTCTAATATTTCATCAATGGCCTGTTCGCCCACTACTATTGCTGCATTCGAGGTGATTGAGCTCAGTCATTGCATGTGAAAAATTTGGAAAACTATAAAATGATTGCGACATGGGACTCAATTTTCGTATACATATTCATTTATTCGTGGGCGCCGTGGCGCAGTGATTAGTGTGTCGGACCGGTGCGCGTGAGGTTACATGTTCGAATCCCAGAAAACACCAAAACATTTTTTTCCATGGTCCCACCCCTCGCTAACGTCTGACAAACATCCGCGAGTATTGTTGTCACGAGAAAGCCTCTCAACAACAATTTGCCCTTCGGATACGGCACTAAACTGTAGGTCTCCTTCGTTCGTGTGAAAAAATACAACGCACACAACACAAGTGGTCGTGAGAAGCTAGGTCTAGGCACTTGAAGAGCTGTTGCGCTAAATATTTGTTTTATTTTTTTTTTTATATATATTTAGTCTGCATAGAAGGACTAGAGCTGCTCGCGTGCCATACAAGCGCAGGAGAAAAGATAAACATCGACTTCTCAGAAAGAAGAAAAACGGGCATGAGAAGCGCTCGATCAGATTGAGAGATTTTATTGCAGGGATGATATTCGAAAATGTTATCAAAAGGTAATAAGAACATGCCAGGGTTTCAAAGCCAAAACAGAAGTCTGCAGGGACAAAAATGGTAATATAATAGTAGAATCGCAGTTAGTGCTGAGGAGAGGGAGGGACACTTCTGCAGGTTTTAAGCGGCTATGAAGACCAATATTCCGCTTTCAGGCCATTCAACAGTGACAATGATAGTCAAGACTTCCGTCAACCCGATCCAAAAAATTCAAAAAAGCTGCTAAAGCCGACGGACTTGCAGCCGAACTTTTCAAGGCAGGGAGAGATGAGTTCGTAAGGAGCATGCACCAGTTCATCTGTAAAATCTGGTCGGGCAAAAGTATGCCCGATGAATGGAACCTCAGGATCGTTTGTCCGATTCTGAAGAAAGGAGATCTTCTGAACTGCGCCAACTACAGAGATATAAGTCTTCTCAACATCGCATATAAAGGACTTTTTCTACCTAGGCCCTATGGTGAGTTCCGCAAATGACACCAGTGGGAATTACCACAGAACTACTCTTACCAATATGTGTTTTTATGGGCTAAGAAAGCAATTTAGTAAGAAAGCTCTATCTTGAAGTACTAAAGTAACTCTTTAAAAGACGCATCCCAGTCCTGCTGTATGTCGCAAAGGAATGGACTCTGTCAAAATCGTATGAGGATGCCTTTGGTTACTTTGAGAGAAAAGTACTTCGAGTGATCATTGGTCAAATCTGTGTATATAGACGGCAATTGGAGGCAAAGGTACAGTGCCGAACTATACGGCCTATATAATGACATCGACTTAGCCAGAAAAGTTCACACGCAGCGACTAAGATGGCATGTAGAGATGTTGGAGCCCAACGTTCCAGGGGAAGAGGGATCTCAACCAACTTGGCGTACACAACTTTAACAGCTAGCTCGTAACCGACCTGGTGGGACAGGTTTGTTGGTTGAGACCCATTTCCACCATGGACTGTAGCGCCACTTAAGTCAGTAAGTATGTAAGTATTAATTTAGTCACTGTAGGTGGATATAGAATTTCGGAATCATCCATCGTTATGAGCGAGCGTGTTTTTAATATTATTTACTTATTTATTTCATTATTTCTATGATTATGTAAAGTAGCTAAAAAGGAGTTAAAGACGAAATAAAAAAAAAGTGCTTAATACAGGAATACCTCAAGTTACGACCACGGCAAGATAGAACAACCCGCACTTACGACCAACATTTTTATGCACCTATATCCCGTGATACGATCGACTACACCAAAGATGCGCGCAACATTATAAAAAAAAATGCATGCTCTATGTATCTGAAACATTATTGTCGTAACCCATTTTTCCCTGTGGTGAAGGACTACTTAAAGCGAAATAATTTCGCAATGAAATTTTAAAGTGATTTTTCTGCACTCGAATACGACTTTGTTACTACAACCGATGGGTCAAACTGACATTGCAGCTTTTAAGCATTATAACACTCACAGATTAATGACACACGCTATCACCATAACTGATACCGAGGCCGGATCAATACTCCAAGAGTTCTGGAAAATTATCAATATATGGCAGAGATTGGAGACTCTTGGTCTGAGGTTAAGGCATCAACCATGAGTAGATTATGGCGAACGATCTCTCCACAGCTCATAAAAACCGAAGACAATAGCGTGGAAAAAAGTAGCAAGGTATGCGATGCTATTCGAAAGGACGTAACATGCTACAGAATGTTACAAAAGGAGAAAAGGAACTACATCGCTCAGTCCAAAATAGATGACTTTTGTTTTTATAGAATTGCGATGTAAATAACGTTACAAAGTAGATAAATGTTTTTAATTTTTTGTATTTTTTTAGATTTAGGAACGAGTTAGACGAAATGTATGGAAACAAAATTAGGAACACATTACGGTCGTAACATGAGGTATGCTTGTAATTTTTTCATGCAGGTAATAGTTTTCATGATTTAGTCAGTTCGTAGAAGATACTAAAGTAAGTACAATGCCATGGCTATAATCGGTCTCACCCCGCGGCATATATTCGTCAAAAAAGTGGCAATTCGCAGTGCAGTTAGTTTTCGAAAGTCCGATAAAAATAGTATACATAATCACGTAGATCCCATGAATTTATTAACCGATTTCCTCGAGCTAGATATGCTCAGGACGATTTTTGATTTTATGTGTAAATTACTCCGCTTCGGTAGGGCGTTTGGGATTGAGATCCCAAGCCGTGATACATGGAATAATGGCGGGCCGCGTAGTATACCGATAGATCAAAAATGGATTCAAGAGTTGGTGCC
Organism: Brachypalpus laphriformis; assembly: GCA_945910035.1. NCBI lineage: Eukaryota > Metazoa > Arthropoda > Insecta > Diptera > Syrphidae > Brachypalpus > Brachypalpus laphriformis. The sequence goes on from OX246754.1 coordinate 256,126,245, forward strand.
GGTGCGTATGGACCCAATCACAAAGTTGTCCCAGTGTTTTCCAAGCTGAGCTTTACGCCATTGAGGTGTGTGCTAGTATAAGCCTGCACTCAAATGTGCCACCTATCGCATACTCATCGACAGCCAAGCGACGCTCAAAGCACTGATATCCCACATGATTAGTTCAAAATCAGTTTGAAGCTGCTTCGACAGTTTACAAAACTTGGCCCGGTACCACATAGGCGTTGACGGCAACGAAACCGCAGATCTGCTAGCCAGAAAAGACTCCTTTGAGTTGTTCATTGAACTAGAACCCTTTTGCAGAATATCTGATTCTGCTTTTTAATATACACCAAACAGTTGGGAACACAACAAGTGCATTTCCCACTAAAATAACAAGCAAGGTCTTAGACAGGCTAAAAGAGCTGTCCGACCCTTTCAAAAATGGTAGTTAATATCTTTAAACACAGCAGAAACGATAGAAGAAAGCTTTTGAGCTTACTTACCGGTCACTGTCAATTAAAATAGAACCTCAAAAAAATGAGAATCTCAGAGGATATCACATGCCGCCTTTGTCTAGAAGAGGTCGAATCTGCAGAACACATATTATATGCGTGTGCAGGTCTGTGTAATATTAAGAGAAGCTTTTTTCTCAGAGATTATATCTCCAATAGACTTAAAGAACTCCTCCGCAGCTGTAATTATTGCGTTCATAAGGAGAGTAGAATTATTACTGTCCTAAAAGAAGGCCCCTGGCATAATAGAAATTTATTGGTCGCAGTGCATGTACGCCATATGGGCGTGGCCACAAACATTTAAAAAAAAGTAGAAACTGAGTAAGCATAGCTAAGAGATATCTCGAAATAAATCTGGAAAGGTCTCCGAAAATCCAGCTTAAGAAAATAATATAACTTCACCAAATTTCAGTTTGTTATTGCAAATGTCCTTGTAGAACCCTAACTGTCCTGTAGACCAATTTTTAAAACATTTTTTACCAACAGTCGCATATTGTTGTCGTTAATTTTTTACGTTTATCTATTTATTTGTTATATTGTGAACTTAAAACGGTGTTATTCTGGCAATAGCGTCTCGAATGTTGGCCTCGAGCTTGTCCAAAGGGGTTGAGTTGTTAGCGTAGACTAAGGACTTGACGTAGCCCCAGAGAAAATAATCGAGTGGTGTCAAGTCACATGATCGCGGCGACGAATTGATGACCGCTTGTCGTGAGATGACCAAGTCGCCAAATTTCTCCTTCACAACTTTGAGCGTTTCGTCGCTTGTATGGCATGGAGCGCCATCTTGTTGGCTTTAATTCTTGCGTCAGCACAATCTTATATGGTTGTAGGCCCAAGACCAATCGCAAAATAAACCGGGTTGACTCTCTGGCGATGCCCAATTCCGCTGATCAGCGCTGAATCGACATTTCTGGGTCTTCTTCGATACTAGCCGCTACGGCGCCTATGGTTTCTTCATTTCGCACCAATCTCTGTCTGGTTGGTAGCTTAAGGTCCGAAAGATTGTACTCATGCTCAAACTTTTCCACAGTGCGACGAATTGGCTCCACACTGAAGCCATGATGACGACCGACCTCATGACGAAATTCACGTTGCGTATTTACAACTGAGTCGGAATTTCGATAATATTTTTTAATAATTTCCGCAAGTTTGGCAAGCGTGAAACGATGCACGATGAAATAGCAAACCTTACTGAATATTTTGACAGCTTGATGTCATTGTTAACTTTGACAGCTGCTGAAACATAACAATTGGAAAAAGTATCATTGCTATCTGGTCACCCTTTATAAAAGAGAACACATTTTTTCTGTATGTCCGCGAATAGGATGTAGGTACGTAAAGATACCTCATCAATATATATGGTACTATATCAATCGATTTGTCGTGAGAAGAGCAATGCGTTAGAAGTAATTTTAGTATCCTGAATCAGTTATTGGGCTTTCAAACCCCTTTTATGTGTTTTTTTAACTGACAAAACCCATTTTTCTATGCTTTTCACACATTATGACTACAAAATGGCTTAACTGATTTATATATAACTTGATTCCTCGATTAGCACATTTCCTGCTAAAGAGTTTGAGGATTATTCTGTGATTCTTATAACAGAAGTAATAAGCAAAAAGGTTATTATTTGAGATATAAAGATATCACAGATATACGCAGGTCATTGCAATCAATGGCAGGCCCACCAGTGGAGTGAGCGCATATTCATGTTTTTTTTTCTCTTTCCTTTCTTTGCAATATTGTAGGTTTCTTATGTAATTATGCATCTCGAGAACAGCTAAAGGGATTTGAATGCGGTTTTCACTGTTATGATCTGCATTTCCCGGGGAAGAAGGGAAATTGCTCTACCGCTTACAGGAACTGAGTATTCGAGGTCTAAGTGGCAGAAAGGGGTTAAAATCAAATTCACACTGTCCTAACTCAACAATGGCTTACTGGATTTAAAAATAAAAGAAATGGTTTTTAGTAAATTCGTCTAAGATTCATTTGAGCAAGTTATCCTTTTGCGTTATCCTGAAGCTGAGCTATGCTCAAAATAATTCAAAAATATCTTTTTCGAAATTCAGAATTTAATTAATTCTTTCTTGATCAAGAAACTATAATTTCGTATAATAATTTCCGAAGATTTTTAAAATTGATTCAAATATGCAAACATATTATTTGTGATTGTCATGCTTCTTACTTAAAATACCTGTACATTAAGTTAAATATTGTGTAACACGTTAATTAAGAAGAATGCAACGCCACAGCATATTTAATTTATTTTACAATGGGTTCACAATTTACACTTTTGTTCCAAGAAAATCAATGAATATTGGGAAATTTTCGTAATGATTTACTACTTTTATCCAATTTGTTTGAAACGTACGAGTAGTTAAGAAATACTTTTTTTATAATTGGGAATCCTAAAAAACCATGGAATAAAAAAAGTTCCCTATGTTTGCATCCTAATAAACTTTGTATCTAAATGAAAAGTTGTGCGCTTGTTTAATAGGTCACAATTTATTATGTTTAGTAATGGCTTTGTCTGATCGGGGTTTCTTATATTGTCATGTGGTAAAATTTCAAATCTATTCTAAGCTCGGGTTTCGAGAGAAAAAGCGGAAGTGAAGACTATGTTTTCCAAAGAAATGCAGATGTCTCTTTGGTACCACAGTTATTGGGTGGGGAGTGTTGCTGAAAGGTCGCTTCACTTTTAACATTGACCACTATAATTCCACTGCATGTGACGCCATCGCGCAACTTTTCAATAAAATTATTTGGATCAGCATCTTTGCTTAACTTAGCTTTAGTCAATGCTTACCGCTGATCTGTGTTAAACAAAATTGGGTAACAGATGTTGCCTTTTTAATTCAGAAATCTTGAGCACCATAACCCTCTAACAGGCAAAGTCAAAATAATGACGGAAGGTAAAGCAAAATTTTTGTTTAGCTGAGATATTGGTCTAAGAAGCACGAATTTAGTGACGAGGTAAAAAAAAAAAAATTAATTTAGCCACCAGGTAAACACATTGGAAGGCCACCTCATGGCAGCCTTACCCGTTTAAGGTAAGAAATTTGTTGAACTTATTGTATATGTATGTATTTTCGGATACGAAACAGTACTCGTAGATCGTATCTTAGCTGACCTTATTTGATGCGATCAGTTTCAGCCTGAAACGATAAATATTTTTTATCTTTATAAACTTTTTCAATGGCATATTTGTTTTTATTGGCTGGAATGCATTTTTCTCCGGTAGCTTTCTAAATTAGGGTAACGGTAAGCCGTCATGTATAGTAGGATACCAATGTATCTATAATTTTCCTCAACGGTAGCTGTAAATTGGCATGAGCAGCTCGATTTGTTTCTTCAGAAATTATATTAATAATCTAATGCTAACAAAATATTTAAAAAATCTCCATTGTAATTTTGCGATTTTTAATTGAAGGAGACAGTTTACTATTTATATATATGTATTTTATTTTTTCGCCACGTAATATTGGAAAATTCCTTAGAATGCTTGCTGATAGCATGCAATGCTGAAAATATGAGAAAACTGTTGTAGGTACTATAGATTCAATAATAATTTGAAGCAAAAATGATCAGCAATATTTCAACTCACAGATCCCTATTCAAGATTCACAGAGTTTAAAATTATTTTATGATCATCTCCTTAACTTTACCATTACACTTTAAAACTCACCACCAAAGATCTTTCTTACCAAGATTCAAAAGCTTTAATTGTTTTACGCCTCGAAACACATTTGTTTACAGTGTTCTATTTATAATTTAAGTTTGTGCCCGTGAGCGACTGTGCTTTTCCACCCATATATACTTTTGCGTATTTATCAGGCTGTGTGTCTTGTCTGTGTTATTCAAATAAAGTTGGTAAGATTTTGGTTTCCTCTTATAATCGAGAAAAATCCAAAAAAGTATTCGGAAGATGTTGAAGATTAATAAATTAATTATAAAATTAAAAATAAGATATGAAAAAAAAATTTAATATGCATATCCTGCAATAATCCAGTTTTTTTTTTTTTTTAACCCCGATAAATGACACATATTTTCCAATTTATCCTGTATTTCAGCGAAACAAATATGGGAACGCTACCTCTGCCTCTTGTTCTGTTATTGTCCCTGTTGTCACGTTTGCTATCTTTTTTATTGTTTCAGAGGTTTCAATCGATGCTTTTACAAGTGCGATTGTGGAAATCGCTTCTGCTGAAGTCGACGACCGAGTATATAGAACAGACAAGTTAATAGCTCATAAAAGAACATCACTTGTTTAGAGTTAATTTCATCCATACATTTCATTATAAATTCGTCAATTTCATTGAGTTTGATACGCCATTGTTGCGTCCAATCACTTACTATATTGGCTGCATTCTGCAGTTTCTCTGTTGCCTTCACAGTACATTTATCAAGTACTATATTGCAGTGTCGTCTACAAAAGTAGCCATCAGGCATTGTTGTCCACCAGAATATGCCTAGTATATAACAGATACACGGTTGGTCCTAGGACACTTCCTTCTGGAACAATTGCTTCAATTTTCTTTAGTTCCAAATATTCTTCTTCGTATCGAACTCGGAAGAGTCGATCTGAAATATAGGATTTTAGTATTTCGTAATACTGTCTTACTCCCTTTGCAGTTTATACTCAAGGCCCTTATGCCAAACCTTGTCAGATGCTTTAGCAACATCTTAAACTAGTGCCAAACACACTTGTTTTTCTGTGCTTTTCCACTCCATCCGTAATTCGATGCACTTGGTGTATCGTGGAATGTTTATTTCTAAATCCGAACTGATGATTCGGGATTAGGCTTCTTTTTGGTCATCTTCAGGTGATATTTCCTCTGGAATGTAATCTGGATCCTCGAGTTCATCATCACTAAAATCATTTTCCAAATCTATTTGAACCGAATCCATGAAATCTTGAATCTCTCTCAGACATTTCGGATATATAATATTAATTTTTTTTTATCACTGATTTTTCGCGATTTCTACAAAAAATGTAAAAACATAATTTCTTTCACAAATAGCCTATCAACAGCAAAGAATAATCAGACGTACGGACAAGTTTTTAAACGCTTAAACGGACAAGGCCGCCCTGAGGCTGCCTTCGGATTTCTGTTGCTAAATTACATTTTCATATTCAATTCACACTAAATACAAATAGTGCATTAAAATATATATGTTTAATACTCGCAAACAATTTTTTACTAAAATCTGACAGTTAGAAATATATTTTGTTAAATTTTTAATTTTACACCAAATCATCAATCATTTTTTTCTCTTCACTGATTGACTTGTAACACTTTTGCTGCCAAAAGCATCAGAATAAAACTTTCAGACCAGTAAAATTATGAAATTACATATTTCCCAAAAAACTGTAAATATTGCTTGACCGCGAAATGTTTCACGATTCAAATTTAGTGAAGTTTATGTAATAGCTGCCTCAGGGCAGCCTTACCCGTTAGAGGTATAAATTAAAATTCGTTTCGGTGTATAAGGGAAGAAGTGATGTCAATAGACAACGAGACTGGGCATAGACGGAATTTTTTTCTTCTTCAATCACACATTTTGGTGTTTCTTTCAATTGCATATTGAATAGCTTGCAACAAGGCTAGTCAAGACTTTATGTAATACCCTCTCATTGAACAACCTGTCGTATCACCCCACATCAACTACCCCTTGCATACCTATCGATGTTAATGTTTCTTTTATTGCTATATCAAAGTAATTGCCTTTGCACGATTTATTCTGTTTCTAGTTTTTAAACTAGTCTTCCTTCGACGCCAACTCAATATCATTAAACCGACAAACTATAAGATATTGTCTTTTTGTCCTTTATCACTGTTGCAACGAAATGAAATTTAGTTCAACCTCATTTAAGTAAAGCGTTAATTCCGCGGTACTTAAGCTCAATAATAATTATTGTGCAAGGTGTGTGAGAATTGTGCCTATTTCATAGGAGTGAAGTAGTCTCACATGTCCGCCTCAGGCTTAATCCCGATTAGGCGTTTGGTGTTCAATACCAAACAACTAATTAAATTAAATATCGTCACATATTCACTCAGTGCATATTTTAATTGCAAATATATAATCAGTTTATTGCACCATTACACAATTCGCCCGAATAATCAAATAAATGAGAGATAGATTTGCTAAGTGAAGCCCACGCACAATAATTCGATCAATACAAATTTCTATTAATACTCTCAGAAGTCAATATTTTGCTAAATTGATAATTGCATTTTCGTTAATGTTGATACATTCAATAAAAGCCAACACAAAATTGAATTTCCAATCCTTACTATGTTCAATGGAAACTCTGAAAACTCCATAATTATGGCCAAAGGATGGTTGGTTTCCTCATCTCGATATTCATAAGCAGACATGGCGGTCCAATGATCATGTAACGATCAACCAAATTGATCATATTGCGATCGACGCAAGGCATGCCTCCAGTATTCTGGATGTCCGGACCTTCCGAGCGGCCAACATAGACTCGGATCATTACCTTGTTGTAGCCAAGGTACGAATGCGGATATCCTAATCTGAGCAACAAAGAAGAATTACTGTGAGAAAATTTAACGTCGAAAAGCTACAATCGCAAGAGACCGCCAGACTCTTCGCTGAACGCGTATCCCGAAATCTCTCAATCACCCCTTTGCCGCCAGCATCAAGTACCGAAGACCAGTGGCAACGCTGCCAACATGCCATCAGAAACGCCGCGACTGATGTGTCGGGTCTCGCTCGACCACCACCGCGAAACCCCTGGTTTGACGAAGAATGCCGGCGAGTGCATGCAGCAAAACAAAAGGCATACAAAGCGGCGCTGCAAAGGAAGACGAGAGCTGCTCGTGAGCTCTACGAGCAAAAGAGACGGGAAGAACATCGGCTTCTCCAAAAGAAGAAGAAAGAGCATGAGAAGCGCGCGTTTGAGAATATCGAGAGTCTATACTCCAGGAACAATGTACGGAAGTTTTACCAAAAGGTAAAAAGAACTTGTCAGAGAAGTAATACCCGTACAGAAACCTGTAGAGATGAAAATGGAAACCTCGTAGTAGAATCACAGTCGGTGCTGAGAATATGGAAAAACTACTTCTGCAGACTGTATAACGGCGACGAAGACCAACATCCCGCTGTCAGGCAGAATGAACCATTCAACATAGACGATGATAGTCAAAATTTCCGTCCACCTGACCAAAACGAAGCAACATCCAAGCTAAAATCCAACAAGGCTGCTGGACCTGACGGCTTACCGGCCGAACTTTTCAAGGCAGCTGGGGATGAATTGGTAGAGTGCATATACCAACTCATTTCTAATATTTGGTCAGACGAGTGTATGCCTGATGAATGGAATCTCAGCATCGTTTGCCCGATCCACAAGAAAGGAGACCCCCTCAACTGCGCCAATTATAGAGGCATCAGTCTCCTCAACATACTTATATCCTGTATCCCCTTGTGGGTCCTAGGGCCTCTACTACGCCTACGCGCCATCGTGTACGGTTTCTGGCAATGTGTCTGAGTTCTCCCCAACTTTTCCCTAACTGCCGTGCCTCCTTCTCGACTGTTCTGCGCCATGTTTTCCGCGGACCGCCAGGTCTTCTGCCATCCTGAGTTAGAGGGTTCCATTGCATAACATGGTTCGCTATGGAGCTGTCACCCTTTCGGAACGTGTGACCAATCCACTGCCACTTCCGCCGTTGGATAGTTGTGCCTGTTGGTTCCTGACCCGTTCTCTCGTAAAGGTGTTCGTTAGAGATACGATTGGGCCAGAAAATCCGTAAGATATTGCGCAGACACCTATTAACGAACGTTTGCAGCTTTCTGGTGATAGTAGTGGTCACTCTCCACGTGCTGCAACCATATAGCAGCACGGATTCAACGTTGGAATGGAACAGTCTTATTTTGGTGCTCAAACTGATTGCATTGCTTCGCCATATTTTGGACAACATCCCGAACGCGGACTTTGCTTTGGCGATCCTGTTGGTTATATCCAGTTCGGTTCCACCATCGGTCGAGACAATACTCCCAAGATACTGAAAATCCTCTACTCTCTCTACCGGTCTCTAACTTGAGTTAGTTCCAAGGCTGATGATTTTAGTTTTTGTCGTATTGATTTTCAGCCCGACGACACCTGCCTCCCTCTCCACATCTGCTGTCATTTGGTGGAGGTCCATAATTCTGTGGGAGAGTAAGCATACATCATCTGCGTAGTCAAGATGTTTCAGTTGAGATGTAAGAGTCCATCGAATTCCTCCGTTTCCCGTCGACAAAGCTGCATGAAGCACATCGCTAATCACCAATAGGAATAATATTGGTGAAAGGATACAGCCTTGTCTTACCCCACTTTGGATCTCAAATTCCTCAGACAACCTCCTCCTGTGCAGAACGTGACATTGGAGCCTTCATATGTAGCTTTGATAATAGCAATTAGTTTATCGGGAATGCCTCTCCTGCGTAAGGCACGCCAAATAAACTCCCTGTTGACACTATCGAACGCCTTCTCAAAATCGATGAACAGCAGGTGCAGTGGCGATCGATATTCAACACACTGTTCGATGATAATCCGCAGGGTGTTGATGTGGTCGGCACAGGAGGATCCAGAGCGGAAACCTGCTTGTTCGGCATCGAGTGTGTCTTCGAGATGTTGTTTGATTCGCTCAAGGATGATTTTAGCTATTATCTTAGCAACAGCAGGCAGCACGCAGATACCCCTCCAGTTTCCGCATTCCAATAAATTTCCTTTCTTAGGAAGCTTGACGATCATTCCCTTTTTCCACTCGTTAGGAAAGCTCTCAGCTTCCCAAGCTCTATCTATAAGTGGAAGCAGAAGCTCAGCCGATGTTGTTGGCGCTGCTCGTAAGAGCTCTGCTGGAATACCGTCCTCCTCTCCTCAACATCGCATACAAGATCTTTTCTGCGATATTGTGTGAACGCCTGAAACCCTTTATCAACAGCCTGATTGGACCCTATCAGTGCGGTTTCAGGCCAGGAAAGCCCACCATCGATCAAATCTTCACACTTCGGCAGATCCTGGAGAAAACCCAAGAATTCCAAATCGATACTCACCACCTCTTTATCGATTTCAAGGCCGCCTATGACAGCATCTATAGAGAAGAGCTTTATAGAGCCATGTCTAGTTTTGACATCCCTGTCAAACTTGTCCGTCTGTGCAGGCTGACGATGGAGAACGTTCGCTGCTCCATCAAGGTCGGTAATGACCTCACCGAGACCTTTGATGTCAAAAAAGGCTTTAGACAAGGTGAAGCGCTGTCATGTGACTTCTTCAATATTGTACTTGAACGGATTGTGCGGAACTCACAAGCCAACACCGGAGGCACAATCTATTACAAGTCTGTACAACTGCTTGCATACGCCGACGATATAGACATTATCGGAAGATCTCAGCGGGCTGTCACCGGTGCTTTTGCAAGCATTGAGGCGGAAGCGGCCAAAATGGGTTTGGCGATAAACGAGGACAAAACCAGGTATATGCTGTCAACTAGAAGGGAAAACCAACACCGACGAATTGGACAAAACGTCACAGGCAGCTATAACTTCGAGGTAGTAAGGGACTTTGTCTACCTTGGCTCTGCTATAAATTCTTCTAACAAAATCAGCGTAGAAATCAGTCGAAGAATAACTCTTGCCAATCGCTGTTTTTTTGGGCTTATAAGGCAATTCAACAGTAAAGCCCTATCTCGAACAACTAAGGAGGCTCTATATAAGACCTTGATCATCCCAGTCCTGCTTTACGGCGCTGAAACATGAACTTTATTAAAAGAGGATGAAGATATCCTTGGTCGCTTCGAGAGAAAAATTCTTCGTAAGATTTTCGGTCCCGTTTGTGTTGACGGGTTTTGGAGGAGAAGATTCAATCACGAACTATACGAGCTGTACAGCGACATCGACCTAGTCAGAAAACTGCGTATTGGACGTCTGAGATGGCTAGGACATGTAGAGCGAATGGACACCAACGCTCCGGCCCGCAGAGTCTTCGAATCTAACCCGGAGGGACGACGCAGTAGAGGGAATCTTCGCCGTAAGTGGCGCGCACAAGTTCAAGGGGACCTCGACCAACTTGGAGTGCGCAACTGGAGGCAATTAGCTAAAGACCGAGCTAAATGGAGAGGCTTGTTGGTTGAGGCCCAGGTTCACCCCGAACTGTAGCGCCACCTAAGTAAGTAAGTATGGCCAAAAGATAAAGCCGACATCTGTACTACTGTTGGTCTTATAAACGTCCACTTCGTACATAGTATTCCCGCAAGTAAAATATGATACCTAAGAAAGTTCTATCTGATCCACTGTTGGTCTTTGCACCCAAGCTTCCCTTCAGTTCATATGTTTGGGAAATCAAATTTGATTGTTCTCTATGATAATTACATTTGATTTCAAATTAATAAGTACGTACAAGTTTGCATACACATCGTTGCTTAGTAATTGAATGACTAAAAACTATTATTTGAAGCGGCTGAAAGTATCACACCTTCACATGTCGCCGCTAGCATATCCTGCTGCGGTGCTACGGCACTACCGCGGGGTGCACTATGATTTAATTTCACCAGTTCAGCAAAAGTCTCACCCATAAGGGATTCAAAAGTAATAAGAAGAAGCATTTACTGCGCTTAGCCTCAGGGGTAACAACGGTAACGGTAACTGAAACGAAATTAACTCCCCCGAAACCGCAATCAAATTAATCAGGAGTAAATCTTAAGGGTCCATTAATTTTATTTTCTCCGAAAGGATTGTGTGCTTGCGTCACCCTTTATCCTTTGCAAGTTGGGTTATTCTATGTATATTTCTTTGACAAACGATTAAGGATATGGAGAATATAATTCGTTTAACGTTTCATTGCCCGTGGGCTTGCGAATACATACGTACATAGATATGTATATACTTTTATTCTTTTTCGAAATGACCAGCAAACGAAATGACTAATGACATCAGCCATCGAAGGACAGCTCGTAAGGGACCTGAGCTAGCAGCCATAAAGTTGTACGCTATAATTTCCCCATCGTATAGTCGTAAAAAAAGAAAGGAGAAACGAATTTGATGGTTGACTACGAGCCACACACAACATATTATAGACCGAGCGAGAAGCAAGAAGCCTCCGTGTCGTTGACGAGCAGTCCGTCGAACATGATTGACATGACTTCGGAAAGTAATTTCGGGTGTTGTCTTGGAGCCCCAAAACGATTTTCAAATGAACGCAATTATATTATTAGCACGCTATTTACACTGGGGAAATGGAAACGATTTTTCTGTTGTTGTATTGCGTTGTGCCTTTCTCGTGTTTTCTTTGTCCTTGCCGCCCACTTAGAAAGTGGGCCGAAAATCGATTGTATCAATGGGAATGCTTTCGTTTTTTTCTTCTAGGTTTTGCCTGCGTTTTTGTGTGTTGTTAGCCTCTAGGGACTATCAAGTCTTGAACAAACCGAGAAAGAGTCAAACACTTAATCAAGGCAAACACATTTTTCCTTCACACAGAACTTTGCTGTTTTTGTGTACAGACGAGGGCATTAATAATTAATTTGATTTTCGTTAGTAATGGACAAGCGCTGTTAGTTTCAACAAACTGTGAACTGATTGATTGACAAGCGAAAAAGCTACGACTAAGAGTTTGGCTGTTCTGTGTGTGGGATGTAAAAAATGTATTTACCTTAATGGAGAAAAATAGAATATTTGTTAGAGTACTACTCGTGCCAAGAAAAGGACAAAATGCTGTCAAGTTGAAGAATTAGGTTATAGGTAGTCAGAGAGGAAATTCAGTGAGTATTGTTGCTGAAGGAAGATGGTTATCCCAAGTAAATTGCTTACACCGAAAGTACCTAAGACAGTATCGATGATGAATATTTACCTCATACAAGTAAATTTTTATTTTTTCCCAAAGGGGTTACTTAAGGCAGGGGAAGGCAGTAGAAGCATGTTCATACATTTAGTTGTAAGCCGTGCGTTTTACTTTGGAATTTCTTTTATTAGAGACAAGTCGTACAACCGTATGACTTCAAGAACAAAATCAAACTTAAACTTAAAACAATTTCAAGATTAACCATCACCTCAACGAATTGCGATTATCATTGTTTCATTGGCTAACACCCACGCAAAAGATAAGAAAATAGCAATCGAGATGCAAGTGCACCCACACAATTTTTTGTGTGTCACTTCTAAAGCAAGTGCACGAAAATGCACAGTAGCATAAATGAATGAAATGTATGGCATGGTTGTGATAAATAGAAGTATTGAATATCGGTAAGCGGAAATAACCAAAGGATTGGATTTCCGCAAGTGTATGCCATTTAGAACCCGTATATAACTATATGTTTATATGAAGATCGACTTAAACTTATGTTCGTATTTGTAGGTGCTCAACTGTTTCAACTACTAATTACTATTGTACTTAGGTCCTGTCACTTCATGTGGGTCAAAGATCAACAAGAACGTCAGCGCGTCGTGGTGTTTGGATGTATTTAGCACGTCTCTACTCTCGGTAATTCGCTCCAGAATAAAAAAAAAGTAAATATTTGGCGCAACAACTCTTAAAGTGACGGGCCTAACTTCTCGCAACCACTCATGTTGTGTGCGTTATATTTTGCACACGAATGAAAGGGACCTATAGTTTAGTGCCGTATCCGAAGGGCAATTAATTTTCAGAGGCTTTCTCGAGACACTCTCGGATGTTTGTCAGACGTTTGCGAGAGGTGGGACTGTGATAAAACTTGTTGGTGTTTTCTGGGATTCGAACTCGAAACCTCACGCCAGTGGTCCGACACACTAACCACTTACGCCACGAGTAATATTATGTCGTAACCAAATAACTCAACTTAATTCTTTTCGAACTTTCTATTATATCAACTTTATTGCTTGACCTCCAAAACTAAAGTGTCGATTCAGACTTTAGACAAGTTTTATTCTTATCACCTAACTTAACAAAGTTTCCAAACATGACATTCACAATATCATTGTTTTGGGTGGGAATAACAACGAAGATCGAGCATAGCACAACCACGAAGGCGTAGCCAAAAAATGCAATCTTTTTTTATATTGAAAACTTCCTTAATAGGCTTCACTCTAAAACTGACATGTTCGTATTGTTCGACATTGCCATCACCCTATCTTAAGCATATTGGTTTTTTTTTTTTTTTTTTGAGTAACCAACATTCGCCGTCGCTTTGTGTGCGCCGTGGTTAGTGTGTGTGTCACTGCGCATGAGGTTCCAAGTTCGAATCCCAGAAAACACCAAACAGTTTTTTTCGCGGCCACCTCTCGCGAATGTCTAACAAATATCCGAGAGTATTGTTGTCGCGAGAAAGTTTTCCAAAATAAATTGCCCTTCGGATACGGCCCCTTTCATTCATATGAAAATATAACGCACACAGCATGAGTGGTTGCGAGAAGCTAGGCCCTGTCACTTAAGGAGCTGTTGCGCCAAACATTTATTTATTTTCAACATTCGCCGTCGAAATCCGTAGCTGGGCACACTATTGCCTTGAAGATTTTACCTTTGACACAGAATTGTCCACTTCATCCACCCGGTCTGTGTCGATCGTCTCTCCATTGCTGACAATAAGCCAAGCCAAGGTATTTTAAGTTGTCGACCTCTTTGAGTTCCCTCTTGCAAACTGATAGTGCTACGGGTATTGGTTTCGCTGACCACTTTTTCAAGTTTCGACCTCCACTTTTTCAAAATATATTGCAGGTCCTCACTAGTAATGATGCCAACCACGCACAGAAAGTTCAACGGACCAGAGCGTTGCAGTTCAGCCGTTAAGTAGTTTATGATGAGATTAAGTTTTATGGCTGGCTTATAATTGCCACATATCCCTTGTTTTTGTCAAATGGTGACTTTTTCCACTCATCAAGTATCGTTTAAGTGAAGATCTTATTGAGAAGCTTTGTTAGAAATATTACTTCAATTTTCTAATTTCCTCCATCGTTCAGGGAGGATATCATCCAATCGTCACCGCTTTGTTTTCTTTTTTACGCTTGAAGAAGGCTTTCCTTTGTTCAAGTTCCTCCTTACATTCTATTTGCCTCGTTACTGTGTCCCTATTGGAAATTGTAGCACCTTTTGATACATGTGACCCAGGTATTGAATGGCCTTCTGCTTGCAATAAGTTTGAAACTTATTCACGTTGGCGGTATCCTATCGTTGCATTGTGCGAATGTAGTCTACGAGGTCTTCATATGTATTTTAATTTTATTGTCAACAAAGTACAAGAATTTCTTAGATAGAATTACAATGAGTTTAAAAACAACAATTGTAACAGTAAATTTAACAATAAAACAACAAAACAGGTAGAAAAAAAAAAAAAAAAAGAATATAAAAATGAAGATACAAATTATGACCGGGTAAGAGCATTCATAACGTTTCTTTTTATAATATCGACCGAAGAATTAAAGTCGAAGAAATTAGCATTTTCAGTATACAACTTCATAAGCCCATTTATCGATGTAGAATGGCCGTAATTAGTTTGCGACTGAGTTATACAGGGTGTCCGCCGGGAACGTATACTACTTTGTTTTGCCGCCATTTTGGTAAACATTAGTCTTGACAGTTCATATTTGGCAGTCGTGAAGTAGACACGTGGCAAATTTATTATTATAAAATATTCGATAAACCAACGTGTTTTAATCGTTAAAACATTTTATCAAAATAAATCATCGATTACTGTGACGATGAGAAAGTTACGTGAAATTTTTGGGAGAAACAACGTGCTAACAAAACGCACTATTTATCGTGTAGTGAATGATTTCGAAGAAAGAGGGTCTGTAGGTGATAGGCCCAAGCATGGGCCACAACGTACTGCAAGATCGGCAGAAAACATTACTGCTGTTCAAGGAAGTGTTCAAAACAATCCATCAACCTCAATTCGACGCCGTGCTCAGGAGCTTGGTCTTCAAAGAACAACTTTGGCCACAATTTTGCACAAGGATTTGCATTTGTTTCCATTTAAGATTCAGTTGACACAAGAGCTTCTTCAAGAAGACCATTTACGCCGCTGTACATATGCCAATACGATGTTACAGCTAGCCCATGACAACCCCGATTTTCATGAAAAAATCATAATGAGTGACGAGGCACATTTTCATTTGAAGGGATATGTGAATAAACAGAATAGTCGGTTCTGGGCAATGGAAAACCCTCAAATTATTCATCAGTCACCTTTGCATCCATTAAAAGTAACAGTCTGGTGTGCAATTTGGTCAGGAGGAATCATTGGACCTTACTTCTTTGAAAATGAAAACGGCGTAACGGTAACTGTGAATGGGGAGCGATATCGTGATATGATTGAAAACTTTTTAACGCCACAACTGCATGCTTTGGACTTGATTAACATGTGGTATCAACAAGACGGTGCCACATCGCATACAGCCAGGATTACAATGGAATTACTGCGAGACCTCTTTCCACAACAAGTTATTTCAAAAAATGGTGATGTTGATTGGCCTCCACGGTCGCCTGATTTGACTGCTCCTGACTTCTTTTTGTGGGGATATCTGAAAAGCAAGGTTTATGCAAACAAACCAGAAACGCTTGAGCAACTCAAACAAAATATTCGTGATGAAATTAATGAAATACCGCGTGAAATGTGTGAGAATGTAATGAAAAATGTGCTCAAAAGGGCTCGCATTTGTGAGACTAGCAGAGGCGGACATTTACCTGATATTGTATTCCATACATGATTGCCGACATTAAATCAAACAAAGTAGTATACCTTCCCGGCGGACACCCTGTATTAAAAAATCCTTTATTTCCTGGGCCAGCAGCTAGAATATTTATATTTAAAAGTCTTAAGATTTTAGGGGAATCAATCTGACCAATAAGTAGCTTATGAAGAAAAACTGTTCTAGCCACCACTCTTCTAATTTAAAGCGGCTCTAACCTAATCAGCTTAAGTCTCGATTGGTAGGAGGGTAAGCTGTTAGCGTCAACCCAGGGAACCCCTCTAAGTGCAAATCTCAAAAATCTTTTTTTGATGGCTTCAATTTTTAAGATATGTACGTTATAATACGGATACCAAACAATTGACGCATATTCCATAATGGACCTAACAAATGATACATATAACATTTTAATAACGTACGGGTTGGTAAATTCACCAGCATAGGGTCTTATCATTCCCCAAGCTCTATAAGCCTTATTTGTGATAAATTCAATATGATTTGTGTGACAAAGTTTAGAGTCAAACAGAACGCCCAAAACCTTAATTTGAAGGACTCCAGAAACTTCTTTATTGTCAAGTGTGTTATTAAATAAAAGAAGCGATTTACGGCGTGTGAAGGATATAAACGAACACTTAATACCATTTAGGGACAAACAATTTTTAGAGCACCAAGGAGAAAATTTCTGCATGTTAGTATTAAGTATTTGGAAGCTGTGCGTGTTTATCCCGGATGCAAATAATTCAAAGTCATCTGCAAATATCAAAATATCACATTGAGGTATAAATTTAACAATCAGTGCGGGTTTGTCTCGGGTAAATCAACCACAGATGCAATCCAAAGTATAAGGATCATAATGGAAAAGCATCGTGATTCCTTAAGGGATTTGCATATTGTATTGGTTGACTTTGAAAAAGCATTCGACAGATAACCACGAGATCTGATATGGGTGGTGCTAAGACATCGAGGGGTTCCAGAAACCTATGGACATGTACGAAGGAGCAAAGACAAGAGTAAGATGCCCCGCTGGAGTAACCGAAGAGTTCCCAATCAAAGTCGGGGTGCATCAGGGAAGCGTCTTAAGTCCTTTGCTCTTTGTTACAGTCCTTGACTATCTGCTTGAAGGTAAAGTGATGGACCCCAAGGTAGATCAGTTATTCTTTGCTGACGATGGAGCCATCATAAGTGATAATCCTACATCCTTGCAATGAGCACTTGATTTATGGATGGACGCTCTGGAGGAAAATGGGTAACGCATTAGTTCAAAAATAAGACAGAGTACTTGTGCTGCCCGTTTATAAGCGTAGGGTGGATGAAGTGGCGAGAAAATTCCGCTATCTTCTGTGACAGAAAAATGCCACCTAAGTTGAAGGGAAGGCTCTACACCGCAGTTGTACGTCCAGCGCTCACATACGGTTCACAATGTTGGATGATGTATAAAAAGTATGAGAGTAAATTAACGGCAGCTGAGGTGAAGATGCTTCGCATGACAGCAGGAGTGACAAAGCTTGATCGAATAAGAAGTTCGAAGATCCGTGGAAGCTTTCGCATCAAGGAAACCATCATACAAAAGATAGAGCGCGACCGGCTCAGCTGATATTGCCACGTTCAAAGAAGAGATCATTTGAACCCTGTTAAAAAGGCAATATCAATGAACGTTCCAAAGACATTGCGATGTAGGAAAGACAGGCCTATAAACGCATGGATCAGACAAATGCGACGACATCGGCATTTCATTGGCCTCAGTAACCGAATGATCCAAAATCGGCAGGCCTGCCGATATTTTCTGAGATCAAATAGGCGAACCCCACAGGCGGATCAATAGAAATGCGGTGAAGTGGGAGGGTTGTGAGCCCTTGTTTTCGGATCATAACCTCGCTGATAAAAGAAAGAAGAAGAAGAAGAACATCATTTACAAATAGGACGAAAAGGAGTGGGCCAATGTTTATTTGAAATTGTATTTCGGAAGTTTACAAATTGGTATCTATTACATAAATATGATGACAACCAATCAACAAAGGAAATTGGAAAACCCAAAATACCCAATTGGAAAAGCCAATAGGACACAAAGAATCCTGAAGATAAATAAAAAAATTCTTCATCAATGTTTGACACTTTATAGTTTGTAATGCTTTTCTCGTCCAAGCTTGTGCCAGTGTATTTTCTTTACCTTCTCCTCCGTCTTCAGTATTATAAGATCTGCTACCAGCATCCGCTATTGTGTGGTCCCTTTTAACAAGCCATACATTTCATTTAATCAATAAAAAAATCAATTTCTTTCATACATAAAGTTTTGCATCTTATAAACCGGGTTGTAGCTATACGTACATTAGCTTATGTGAAAAGCAGATAACAGCCAATAAAGAGCATTCATTTATGTGCTTCTTCTTCTGCCAAAACTTGGGTTTCACTTTCATAGTTTTTGACTGCCATTTTTATAAACTTTCTTGTTTGGATTTTTGTGGTATAAATTTGGTCTACCTAATTATTTATTCCATCGCTGGAACTTATTCTAATTCGTGTAAAGAAAGTCCATGTATATACAGAGGAACTAGACACCCACCTGGTTCTCGCCTCTGCAGTTTCTACGGAATTCATTGGTGAAAGTATTCAATCTCTACCTCTAAGGCTGGCTTAATAGATCTTGATTTTAAAGAACGGACTAATTTCTATCGTCAATTGGATTTGGAATGAAAAAGATTCAAGAAGACAGCATCTATTTCGATGCATTTAAGGATCTACTCGGATGGAGTCAGGCTGTTCTAAGATATTTATGATTAGCAAAAACCAAAAGTACAATCAGATGCAAAAGCACGCTGAAATATCTAGTCCGATTATGAATTCTGTAGACTCTTTATCCAGATCAAACTATGACTATGAACGTTAAGAGTTAAATCGCAATAAACAAGCTATTCACGCCACGGGGAGTCGATTGGTGTGATTCTAATAGAGCAAAAGTGCAAATAAACCTGAACCTGAAAAGAATTCGAATATTCATGACTTCTAACCACCGCTAGCGCCACAATAAAAATGATAAATAAAAGAATCTTAAATAACAGCTCTCTAAATGCCACTCTTTCAAATATAGGTACCCGCAATTTTTAATAATCATTCTAAATTGTTTATATGGACTACAGTTTGAATAAGAATTGCCTGTTATATGACGAACATATTTCTGATCAACAACAATGCAGGAATATTTCAATTACCATAACAATGTCTAGATATGTTTTGACAAATTACATACAGGTTATTGCCATTAATCATTATGCTCTTTGCCCGTATTTTTTTTTTTTTTAGTATGGTATCATATCGCCTCCAGGTGATTCGCTAGTGGCGCATTAAGTATTATATCTTTGCGCTAACCTTTTATTCTTCTGTAGATTTGACGGCAGCATAATACCGAACAATAGGTCGGGTTTGCTTCCGCGGTAACATCCACCCAAATGGCCAAGTCATTCCTCCATACTTCTCCACACAAAAAAAATAAATAAAAATAAATTCTGATCACACATACGTTAGACAGCAACCCGCCGCCGCTTGAACTATCACATTTATCAAAGTGACGCCTCAAAATGCGCGTACCTTTGTGCCACGCCAACGCGCTTCTGGCTGGACCGTTCCTTTTTCATCATTGTGAATTGAGAGATCTTCAAATGATTGTCGAAGCAATTTTGAATAAGAAAAAAACCGTAGGTACATATCGTAGATAAACTGGCAAAAAAGATACTTCTCATTAGGAGGGGAAATAATGACGGGTCTTGTGTTATGGTCTTCGAGCTAAAGTGAGGTGTGGTCATTGTGGGCTAGTTATGGTATTTTTGTGGTTTATGGCGCACAAAAATAATGCTAAATGATGGATAATTTAAAATATCTTTATTATTAACTTAATGATATGATTGATAAATGATTTGGATGAAATATTTTTTATTTTTTTTCTATTTGCAGGTAAGATATGGAGAGCCTCTGGAAATGGCAGTGACTTACTTTTGTATATGGATTAAGACATTTTTGACCTTTTATTAACTACGTAAAACATGGTAAACTATTTTAATCTGCCTTCTTAAAATAGTCATAAATTTCTGATTAAATTGAAACCGTTCCTCGTATAAAGTAAAAAAAAACATGTTAGTTTGACAATTTAGCTTTAGTATACTATACATATGTAAATGTTAATAATCCTCTTCAGAGTTTAATACGACAAAATATTGACGACAAAAAAGAATCTGGTTCTAATAAAATGTTGGAAAATTGTTATCTGGGCTTTGTTCACAGGTAGATTCTGAGTATGGAATATGAATTAATTGATTAGTCAATGGAGGTCGACCGGGCTTAGGGAATTGAACTTAGTTTTCGGTTTCAATGGCAATTCAGATCACTGTGTGAGTTCGGTTAATTAAGAGAACTTAATTAATTTATGAGGTAACGAAACGTAACCTTGATATACTATAAAATCTTAATTTATGAATAAGTGGCATAATGCTTTGTAAAAAATAGTCAAAATTGAAATGAATTTACTAAAGTAGGTATACCCTAAAAAAGTATTTACAAGAATTTCATTGTTGAAAAGCAAATAAATGTCAAAATAACAAGTTGCTCTCGGTAAGTAGAAAGATATTGAGGTTTTACGTGCTGAAGATATTTAAGCCAAACTTACAAACTGGTAGATAGTGAGCTCTGCTGCGATGCGATTCTTATTGATAACATGAGAGATATATATTGGAGCAATTGACTGCAATTGTAGGTATTATTGAATTAAATGCTATTTTCTTAATTCTGTACGAGTTATTGAACGAAATCGAATGCGGCATTGTTAAGCTATTAGCTTTCTTAAGCTATTGATGCCATTTTTCTTTTTTCTTTTCGAAACGAGAGGCCATTATCGACCTGCAGGCTATATGTTTGTGGCTGTCTTAAGATTTTTAGTGAAAAAGTGATTGCATTTCTATTGAAAAGTCATGTGCAACACCAATAAAAGAGTGATGAATTACGTTTTAAACTAATCGTGTTGATACCTCATATGTAAGATGAAATCCTGAACACTGTTGTATGCTGTTCCAGGCTGGGTCTACAAATTGCATACATTGGGTAACAAGCAAACAACTTTTGCGACTCGTTTAGTTTCGATTTCGTTTAGATTTTCTTTCCTAATTACATTAACTATTATGCATTTCTGCAGCAAGTGCGAAATCTACATCTCCATCGTATAAGATAGTCATCATTTCTGTTGTAACACCCACTCGCAGCTTTGTTTGCTTGATGGTGTAATTGCGTTTGCAACGTAGTGCATTCTAGTTTCGTTTCCCACTAAGGTAGCTGTTACTAGTACGTATGTATGTTCTAAGTTCTTAACCGTCTATAGACAATAATTTTCGCTCTAGAAATAATAGATATCTTTTACAACTATTGCGTGACTGGTAATGTTGAGTTTTGATTATTTGTAGATCTTCCATTGATAAGTTCCTGACGAGTGATATTTTAATATCTTCAGGTATGCTCCTTTACTTCAGACCTGGAAAAGATATTTTTGCTTAAATATAATATATTAGTTAACTGTCACTCAGGGGGTGGCAATGGTGCAGTGGATGGTGTGTCTGCTCGGGGAACCGCAATCGCACAGCCACCCGATTATAAAATTGGAAACGAACAACATCAAAGCTTTCCAACCACTGCAGCAAAGAAAGGCTTCTGCCTGGTAGTACAATGAATCGGACATGATGTCAAAACACCCAAAAAAGTGATTTTGGGCGATTTTGTGTTTCGGCTATTTTAAGGCGGATCTGTGTCATATCGCCCAACACCAAATCGCCCAAATCTGGAAAATGTCACATCGCCCAACTTTTTTGGGCGATTTAACACTACGACAGATCAACCAAGAAATGAAATGTCAAATCACCCAAAGCAGAAATGTGCGTTTTATCGCAATTTGAAAATACCAACACATAGGAAGGTACATTTTTAACGCAGGGACATTAGTCCCCGGGACATACATAAGTCCCAAATTTTTTTTTCGGGTGCTATGTGCCACTTAAGTGGGACATAAGTCCCAAACTGAATTAAGGACTTATATCCCACCGCATCGGGACGTAAATCCCAACATAAACATGGATATAAAGAAACTTTGCATACACCCATCCTCGCACCCACCTCAAATCCAACAGTGACTCCAAGCAGGAGGGTTATAGGGGAGCAGCGTGCTCCCCCATACACATTGTAGTGTTTATGCATTGTGGGCATATGTATGCGCCATCTTCGATGGCCACGCGCAATTGCGTGGCGAAACGCGACGCGAAAGGGTAACCGCGCCGCATCGCGCCGCGTCGGGCCGTCGTCGTGACGTGAAAGCGCTGTGGCCGCTAATGTAATTGTTACAGTTCATTTTGAATACCCCCCCCAAAGGAAACCCAAATCCCAGAGCACTCAGACTTCTCTAGTCCATTGTACTACCCCAGGCAGAAACCTTTCTTTGGTACAGTGGTTGGAAAAACTTCGATGTAATTCGTTTTTCCTTTATATTCGGGTGGCTGATGATTGCTGTTCCCCGCTGGGGCTTGAACCTGCACACATCGGTTAACGAGCAAACACACTACCCACTGCACCACTGCCACCCCCTCATTCATTTTGAATACAGTCTTAAACCCAATTTAACGAAAATGTCAATCCGCCCAAAAAGATGTTTGGGCGATGTGACATTTTTCTGATTTGGGCGATTTGGTTTTGGGCGATTTGACACCCAACCGATAAGCCCATTGAAGAACAATAGCCGCACTGACAATCATGCTCTAATCAAATCACAAACTGACGAAATATTACAGTCATAATAGTATTATCTGGTGAGAGGAGCAAGACTTACTTACTTATTTATAATTATTTCATTCTGCACCTTATACTCGTATGTAGCATATTATCCAAACGTCTGCTGGAATCATTAAAATGATGTACTCGTATTTCCTGTTTTTTTTTTTTGAAAACTGTATAACAGATGTATTGAAAACCCAGCTTGTTTAAAATTACGACAGGCGCTTCTTGGAATCATCATCTTCCTAAAATGATTGTCGATAATTAATCTAAGAATCCGATATGAACCCTATAAGTGTTACATAGTCAGCTTATTTTTCAGAAACTATTTCACAGTGATGTGTGAAGATGTATATCTCACTTTTGGTGTGAAGTCTGAACACTGTTTCCAAACACTCGTATATACGACTCATACATTTAAAAACTTTTCTACATAAATGTTATCTTCGTTGACAGGAAAACATTTTTGTGCATATTTGTATTCATAAAATCATAGGCAAGACCCACTAACATGAGCATACGTTTTTCTCAATTTGCGCAAGTTTCTCTCTTGTCCACCTATGCACCTCACATTATTTAGTATTGCCTTCGACATGCTAATTACATATCCAATGCTAGTTAACCACAGCAACTCACTCCATCACCATTGACAAACTTTATTAGTACCATGGTATATGGTATGTACAAGTACGCCCGCAAGCTGTTTGCAATCAAAAATGCGGTAGCATTGTAATAAAATACCTTTTTACAGCATCATCATAAAACTTTATGATCATAACCAGTCTTACACCAGGTACGCTACGCTAGATGCGATTATTCATTCATTTGCAACAGACAAGCGCTAAGGTGTACTTTTATAGTTTCTAGTACATCCTTGTATATAAAGATGAAATCTGAGAAGTGATTGTGGTTTACGGTTGCAATTAAAAGTGCAACGAGAAGTAAAGAAATCATTCGGATTTTCTGTGATGATTGTTAATGGAAATATAATTGCAAATTCATTTTGAGAACACTCAGATTGTCAGATTGTAAGCTACGTTATATTTGCACGTTATATGACTTTATTGATTTATAGTTTGTCATTGAATTATTTCTTGAGTAAAAGACTAGAACCTTCTTCAAATGCAATTTCCTTGAAATCAATACAGCACACTCAAATACTAGTTTCATATTATACGAGTACACTGTTGGCCTTTTTTAATTTATGAACCTTAAAAAATGCGGAACCTTAATAGGTTTTATGTCATTGTAGCCTTTATTAGCATTTCCATACATGTATTTAAAGTAACCTTCGAACGGCTCTAGAATGCTGCATAGGTATCCATATATTTAAAAAGAAAATTAATAATGTAGGAAATATTTTCTACCCAATTGCCCATAAAACCTTGCGCAGTTATTACTAGTGAACTAATGCATGTTGATTGTGGGTGGAAAGTACATACCATATGATAATGCCTTCTACAGAGGCGTTTTACAGAATTTATTAAATGAAACCATTTGCAACCATTCGTGCTGAGCACATTTTTCACACTAATGGGGGGAACGTATGGGAATTATGAATATGTATGTATTTATTTATTTATTTTAGTTTAATGTTTATAAAGTAAATGAACAAGAACGTTCTGATTTTTTGCACCTAAATGAAGAAGATTTGATATATTTTCAACAAGCAAGCCCATATTCGTAAATCAATTAAAATAGTTATGACAAAGCTAATACAATTTCGATTAAAAAAAAAAGTTTGTTTTAAATTCTTATTTACTTACTTACTACAGTCCGGGATAGGCCTAGGCCGGAACCAACAAACCTCCCCAGACAGCCTGGTTATCATCCAGCTGTCTGGAGTTGCGCAAGCCAAGTTGATTGGATTCCAAGATTTTTCTGGAATGGAACGTTGTGCTCTTTCCGCTCTACATGACCCAACCATCTAAGTCCTTGTATGTGAATACTTCTAGCTATGTCAACGTTTTTGTATAGGCCGTATAGTTCGGCATGTACCTTCTCCTCCACTCTTCACATATGCAGACGGGACCAAAGTTCACTCAATGCTGTAGTGGTAATGTCGTCAATTGCCACGCTAATGGTTCATGGTTAAAATCCTGATGTCGGCAAGCATTTATTTATTTCGCATGAAAAATATAAAGTCAGTCCTATGATTTGCGAAAGCTTGTGTGACACTACTGCGAAGGCATAACACTGGCAGTAGCTCGGTCATGTGGCTGGAAAAATGGTTCGCCCTGTAGATGGTGATTTGCTCTTGACATCGGTTATCGGAAAAACAGTACTGTAAATCAGAAGCAAAGACAAAAAATAACAAAAAAAAAATCTCCCTAGTTATCTGGACGCCACCCCCCGAGAATCTCTGAAGCATAAGCAACTGAGCTTTAAGAGCCACTACACCAACAAATTTTCTCTCTCTCTCTTTTGTTCCTCTTCATTCACTTCCTCGTCTTCTTCTTGTTCTTCTCCATCTTCTTCACCACAATATTCATCTTCAATACAGATATCCCCTTCATTAATATTTGGTGTTAAAATATCCATGGGATTGATATCATTATTGTCTATATTGTTTACTCATTCAGTAGGATCAAGAGAAGCAGCGTTTAAGTATGATTGACCACGACAATATCCATTAACTACTGGTACTATGGAGCATGGAAAACGTATTATTCTGTATCCACAGTTTGAACCATAACCTTTTGTGCAGTTACAAAAAATTTAACTAAAGAGTTATTCCGGGGCAGATTAAGTAATGTAGTAACTGGCTTCAACTGGCTTCACCTCGAAGCTGGTGGGAAAACGTACTCGTGTGTACTGTGCAGTTCATACCGTGCAGTTCTGTCGTCAGTTTACGACCAATAGAAAACGAATATTCGCAAAAAAATTGATTTGCTTACCTTTTGACCTTGAATAATTCGTAGCGCAGACCGGATTCTGATGAGGATTTCCTTCACATCATTTGTAATGTCAAAATAAAGATGTGTGCAAAAATCACTTCGGGACGATTTATTTAGAGGTTCCACCATTTTTCTCCTAAAATGACTGGACTGTATAAAAACACCACACGAAGATATGCCACATTTTTTTTTAATATGACATGAAATCAATGACAGTAAGGACACATTTATCTCATTTGTATGACAATAGGGCACAGGAACCTTGCCATAAAAAAAGAAACATTTGACGTCTTGTATTATAGGCACAGATCTGTTTGCAAGACGTCGATGACTGCGTTTTCTCTCTTTCACACTAGTTTGGATCTGTTTTATTGCATCCTGTTCCTTTTACTAGATGACGAATTCATAGCAATGAAAACGCGCGTTAATGGAACACTATTTTTTAAAACACTTTTCACTTCTTAAAAGGTCTATGAATCCTTCAATTAGAATACTTTGTTCGGTGTTATTAATTTTTAGGTACAAACAAAGCTGGTAACACTTAAATGCCAGCATAAAGGCTTGATATTTCTTTAATTCTTTTTCTCCACGAGATACAATATGACCTTTAGTTCATCAGGAACGTATGCATATTCTGTGGAGGTGATATTAGAATTTGCAAATTTGCAAAAGTTATAAATATGTACACATATTTGGAACAACAGCCCATGAAGGGGCTGGGCCCAGCTTCTTGCAACAATTCGTGTTGTGTGCGTTATTATTTTTGCACGGACGGAAGGGACCTACAGTTTACTGCCGTGCCCAAAGGGCAATTTTTATTTTGTTTTTGACAAGCTTTTTCGTGACACCAATACTGTCGGATGTTTGTCAAACATTCGCAAAATATAGGACCGTGAAAAAACTTGTTGGTGTTTTCTGGGATTTAAACATGGAACCTCACGCGCAGTGATCCGACACACTAACCACTACGCTATGGTGCCCAAATGTGCATAAATATATATCCTTTCCGTGAACTGCTACTCACAGGATGCATAAATTAAGATTACCAACTTATATGCATACATTGGGCAGCCCAGCAGTATCCAACTTTCCACAGACCTTGCTTAAGTCCCCATTAGAATTCCACTTTTCATCTATGAATGACTAAGCTAAATGAATTTGATTGTCAATTGTTCATGACATCGACTGCATTCAATGCACCGGGACACAATTAGTTGAGTGGCACAATGGTTTTTATCAGAAGCTGAATAAATGTAAATCTGTTACTGTAGCAAACTTAAAGCCAACATTTTCTCTTTGGCTTTGTTAATGGTACGGGTATTGTATAGTTTACCCCACCATTGTTATTTGGTTGACTTGCAGAAACCCACAAAAGCTGATCACGCTTTCAAATTTCTCTAACAAAGCAGATACTATCATGTGTTACATACGAGTATGTAGCCAACCAGTTTAATTGTTTGTCATTTGACGAATTGTGTGACGAAAATTTTGAAGACAACCGTCTCAAAATAACGAGCAACCAGTTCTATTTTTTTTTTTTTTTTGAGAGCTAATGAATCAAATATGTATATTTCGATACACATGAAATTGGAGGAGAACCAATCTTTCATAGATTCCAGTAGAGATTCCATAAATAATGCTAACTAGGCAACTTAGCCAGAAGTATAGTAATTTATGAAATTTGCATAAAATTCATCTGGTTACACGGATTGTCCTCAGAGACGAACCGGAATATAGCGAACCATTAGTGTCTAATTAATCGATCTATAATTAATTCTCTAATGGAAGATGTAACTTTACATTAATTTCTGTGTTTTAGCTTGCCTGGTGAGACTATAAAATTCTGAGAACTAATTAATTCCGGCTGTCACGTTGTGATGTATTTCGAATAAACACTCATAAATTGGCCTTTATTCAGGAAAAGGCTTAAGTAAAACTGGCTCTACACACGCCACTTGGAGGTGACTTCTTGTTTCCAGTTTTCTATCGCGTTGTGTAATGATTTATATGACTTCAAGGCTCGCTGCTGTTAGGTTATAATCTACTTTTGGACGATTTGCAACGTGATATTCAAATGCGCTTCCAACAGAGCTACTGTACTATGCGGGTAGATTATTAATCTTTGCTGGTGGATTAACATTAATTGGCATATTGTAGAGTTAATGGTATACATTTCTTTTTGACTTTAATTTGATTAAATATGCGGGTGGTTTAAGTTAATTAAGAATTTGGTATGATTTATTTGGAAGATGTATTAAATTTGTGTATCAACATGCATGTTTTTAATTTACTTTAATTGGCGGAGCTTTATGCTAGCAGGTATAGATGTTAATTCGATGAACCGCAATTATTACTGATTTGATGAATTCGTGGAAAAGAAAGTGTAGAACTTGACATATTGTAATACAGTACCTTGATAAATCGAAGTCGATGATAATGCGAAGTTGTTCCCGTGAAATTTAAGTATCGCTTTGTGTGAACGTTCTGAAGAAAGGAGACCCTCGGAACTGCGCCAACTACAAAGGTATAAGTCTTCTCAACATTGTATATAAGATCCTGGCTGCAGTATTATGTTAAAACCGATCTTCAACAATCTGATAGACCCTTATCATTGTGGTTTCTGGCTGTGCAAGCGCACCACGGACCAAATATTCACACTATGGCAGATCTTTGAAAAATTCACAAATATAAAATCGAAATTTACCACCTCTTTATTTATTTTAAACTTGCCCATGATAGCGTGTATAGAGAAGAGTTATACAGAGCCATGCCCCGGCATCCCTGCCAAGCTTATCCATCTGTGCAGGATGACGATGAAGAACTTTCGCTGCACCGAATCGTTCGATGTCAGCAAGGGTTTTAGTCAGGATGACGCGATATCATTAAATCTCTTTAACATAATACTTGAAAGAATTGTAAGAAACTCACAAGCCAACACCGGAGGTACAATCTTTTACAAGTATGTAGAACTACTCGCTGACGCGGATGACTTTGACATAGTCGTGAGGACTAGCGGGCTGTCAGTGGGGCATTTGCGAGTCTTGAAACAGAGGCAGCAAAGATGGGTTTAACGGTCAATGAAAGCAAAACAAAATATATGCTGTCTAAAAAAAAAGGATACCTAACATCGGCGTCCTGAGCAAAATGCCACAATACATATAATTTGAAGGTAGTAAGCAACTTTGTCTACCTAGACTCTATGGTGAACTCCGCAAATGACACCAGTGGACAGATCAAACGAAGAACTACTCTTCCAAATGGCTGTTTCTATGGGCTAAGAAGGTAGCAAAGCCATATCTCGAACTACTAAGCTAACTCTGTATAAGACACTTATAATCTCAGTCCTGTTGTGTGGTACAGAGGCATGGACTTCTTTTAAAATCGGATGAGGATAATATTTTGAGGGAAGGCTCTAAAAGTGATCTTTGGTCCCGTCTGCACATACGGCGAGTGGAGGAGAAGGTACAATGCGAATCTATTCAAATATTTGGCGCAACAGCTCTTTAAAGTGCCAGGGCATAGCTTCTTGCAACCACTCATGTTGTGTGCGTTATATTTTTCACACGGATGGAAGGGACCTACAGTTTAATGCCGACTCCGAACGGCGATTTGAGAAGCTTTTTCGTGACAACAATACTCTCGGATGTTTGTCAGACGCTCGCGAGAGGTGGGACCGTGAAAAAACTTTTTGGTATTTTCTGGGATTCGAACTTGGAACCTCATGCGTAGTGATCCAACACACTAACCACTTACGCCACGGCGCCCATTTTGTTAGATGAGATGTTGTTAATAGTTGGATTTGTCCACATTTTAGAATGTTTTAATGGATTTAAAATAAATTGTGTGTTATGAGCGAGTTTGTGAGTGCTCTGGTGGAGATTTCCACGGGTGAAATTATAATTGAGCTTACGCATTTTTGGTATTGTATTCAGTTGGTAATTATGTGTCAACTAAAATGCGGCCGAAGCAAGGCGAGCACTGGTCAGCTAGTCTTTCTTATATATATGCTGAGATTCCATTCATCAGGCATACACTCGTCTGACCAAATCTTAGAGATGAGTTGATGTATGCTCTCTACCAATTCATCACCAGCTGCTTGGAAAAGTTCGGCCGGTAAACCGTCAGGTCCACTAGCCTTGTTTTATTTCAGTTTGGATATTGCTATTCTCACTTTACTTTGGTCAAGTTGACGAACATTTTGACAATCATTGTCTATGTTGAATCTTTCATTCTGCCTGACAGCATTCTGTCTGTTGGTCTTCGTTGCCCTTATACAGTCTGCAGAAGTATTTTTCCACATTCTCAGCACCGACTGTGATTCTACTTACTTACTTATGTCCTGTATCCCCTTGTGGGTCCTAGGGCCTCTACTACGCCTACGCGCCATCGTGTACGGTTTCTGGCAATGTGTCTGAGTTCTCCCCAACTTTTCCCTAACTGCCGTGCCTCCTTCTCGACTGTTCTGCGCCATGTTTTCCGCGGACCGCCAGGTCTTCTGCCATCCTGAGTTAGAGGGTTCCATTGCATAACATGGTTCGCTATGGAGCTGTCACCCTTTCGGAACGTGTGACCAATCCACTGCCACTTCCGCCGTTGGATAGTTGTGCCTATTGGTTCCTGACCCGTTCTCTCGTAAAGGTGTTCGTTAGAGATACAATTGGGCCAGAAAATCCTTAAGATATTGCGCAGACACCTATTAACGAACGTTTGCAGCTTTCTGGTGATAGTAGTGGTCACTCTCCACGTGCTGCAACCATATAGCAGCACGGATTCAACGTTGGAGCGGAACAGTCTTATTTTGGTGCTCAAACTGATTGCATTGCTTCGCCATATTTTGGACAACATCCCGAACGCGGACTTTGCTTTGGCGATCCTATTGGCTATATCCAGTTCGGTTCCACCATCGGTCGAGACAATACTCCCAAGATACTGGAAATCCTCTACTCTCTCTACCGGTTGTCCAGCAATGCATATTTGAGCCGATGAGTTAGTTCCAAGGCTGATGATTTTAGTTTTTGTCGTATTAATTTTCAGCCCGACGACACCTGCCTCCCTCTCCACATCTGCTGTCATTTGGTGGAGGTCCATAATTCTGTGGGAGAGTAAGCATACATCGTCTGCGTAGTCAAGATGCTTCAGTTGAGATGTAAGAGTCCATCGAATTCCTCCGTTTCCCGTCGACAAAGCTGCATGAAGCACATCGCTAATCACCAATAGGAATAATATTGGTGAAAGGATACAGCCTTGTCTTACCCCACTTTGGATCTCAAATTCCTCAGACAACCTTCCCCTGTGCAGAACGTGACATTTTGAGCCTTCATATGTAGCTTTGATAATAGCAATTAGTTTATCGGGAATACCTCTCCTGCGTAAGGCACGCCAAATAAACTCCCTGTTGACACAATCGAACGCCTTCTCAAAATCGATGAACAGCAGGTGCAGTGGCGATCGATATTCAACACACTGTTCGATGATAATCCGCAGGGTGTTGATGTGGTCGGCACAGGAGGATCCAGAGCGGAAACCTGCTTGTTCGGCATCGAGTGTGTCTTCGAGATGTTGTGTGATTCTACGACGAGGCTTCTATTTTAATCTCTACATGTTTCTGGACGGGTTTTGCTCCTCCGACACGTTTTTTTTTTTAACTTTCCGTAAAACTTCCGTACATTCTTCCTGGGGACGAAACCCAGTACATCGGTTGCGGCGTTTCTGATGGCATGGTGGCAGCGTTGCAACTGGTCTTCGGCACTTGATGCTGGCACCGCATTGAGAAAAGACTCTCTTTGAAGGTTTTTTATTCTCTCGTTGCCGTTTTTATGTGCGTATGTACCTACACATAAAGGGTGCCCAGCGAAAAATTTGCAAATTTAAAATTAAATAACAAAATAAATGCTGATATGTATCTATTTTTATAAATTAAAGTTTAACAATACGGATCTCATTTTTCAAAGACATTATCGTCTAAATTACGACTGTTTCTTTCAAGGCATTCTTCCAGCCGGACCCTTACATTCGCAAATATGCGAGAGCAAAGCGTACATATGTACAATGGCCGCAACTTCATGGCTGATTACCTGTAGGGGTTAAATTGTTCGAGCATATTATTGTTATTGTAAACCCACAAAAAAAGTCACATGGAGTAAAATCCGGCAAGTGACGGGGCCAGGAAATGTCTCCATACTTGCTAATTAATTTACTCTGAAAAACTGCCCTCAACTTCTCCACTCTAGCGATGGACACCACTTTGCTGAAATAGAGTTTTCTTATTGTTCCCGAAAAACAGCTGCAGTTGCGGCAAGAGAAACTCGTTGACCATTCGGCAATACACGTCAATATTCACGGGCTCTCCCTGATTAAAAAAAAGGGCACATTTTTTCTCGAGCAGTTATCGCAAGCCAGACTGTGGTTTTTGAAAAATGTAAACGTTTTTGATAGCGTTCTCGGGGGTTGTTGTAACACGGCCATCGATATGAAAATGTGCTTCAACACTGAACAGTATGTTTCCAAGCGTTCTTGCTGTTCGAAAACGTTCCTTTCTTGTATGGGTGAAACTTTAATTTCTTTTTCAAAGTGCATTTTTGATGTTTTAATTCCAACAGATGCCACTATCTTCCTTATCGATTTACGCGAATTTCACGTAATTTCATTTCGAACTTGAGCTACATGTTTTGGCGTGGCTGCTGACATTGACGGTCTCGGAGCAGTTCTGTTGACCATTGTCTCTTCTTGGCTGAACTGTTGCACACACGACCAGATCAGTTGTGTGCTTGGCGCATTACTTAATCGTGGAATATTGAAGTCAGTGCGACGTGGACGAAACTATGCTTCACCGCTCTTCAAATGCTCGACCGCGAACTAGCGACACGCTCCCGACAAGTGGCAACATGCGCGTCAAACAAAACGCTAACCGAAACCGAAAAATTCAAAATTTTACACTGGGCACCCTTTATGTACAAATATACGATCCTTCTTCTGTTACATTCATTCCCTGTCTCGGACTGTGCGTTCTACATAGTCAATTATTATTACGCAGTCTTGTGATTTAAGCACCATTCACACCTTCATTTCCATGTGACTGAAGATAGTGATTCTTTGGTGTTTCTGCCATTAACTTAGTGTTAGAGTGCTTGTAAAAACAGAAATGTAACAGTTACTCTTTGCTTTCTTTGGATATTTTGACGATATCATCTTTAAATTACTGGTACATTTAATCACTAGGGCGGGTATGACAGCTATTATAATACCTTCTGATTTGATCAATTCGTCTTTGTATGTGATTTATGAAACCGAAATAATCTAGTGGCAGTTGTTTAATGATCTAAAACAACTCTCCGTATTTCCAATCCGAATATGAGGTTCCGCTCTTTAAATAAATCATGCCGAAGTGAACTTACACAACTATACGATGAAATCACACTGCAAATTCTGTAATAAATTAACCTACATTTGCAGGTTGCAGTCTGTAGTTCTACATTCGCAAGGTTTTCCGCAGTCCTTACACAATCCTTTTAAGAAAATGAAATACGAGTAAAATTCATTCCATTAATTCCTGCTAAACTATAACTTCACCTACCGTTCTCCTCAGAGTCCTTCTTTAACACATTTTCTTTTCGCGCGCGGCAAGAAAAAAAATCAACTTGCTCCAGAGAATCCTCCAACATTGAGAGACAACAAGAACAAATAAAAAACCAAAGCAACCTCAATCATTGTAAGTGGTTATCGCTCTAGCTTTGAATGCACTACGTGTAAATTGAAAAGTGGAAATCCAACTCCCAACATCGGAGAGAAATCATTTCGGATCTTAATCTTAATTAAGCTGAAAGTAAAATGAAAGTCAACCAATTCTAAGGCGAAGGCACCAAACAACCTGTGGTTACGTCATCCAGGGGCAACCTGAAATGCAAACTGTACATATCGTTAGAAAAACAACCATCACAATAAAGGAAAGACCTGATAGTGATAACATTAAACTTTTCTGTTTATACGAGTAAAACCCTCAGAAAGTGGATTCCGCTTTTCAACTTTCCTGTGTTTTCTTTTGGTCTTTTAGTGATTCATATGTCCTTTTAATTTGTCCAACACAGGATGTTGTGTTATGCTCCTCTGGTTCTCCACGCCACCAAAACAGAATTTTCCTACCATTTTCTGCATTAGTCAGTTATGTCACTTAGACGATACCAATGCTGATGTAGCTATATCCTTAAACGGATCAGTCTGCATGGATAGCACCCTCACCCATCTCATCCGTCGCCTTCGTTTTTGTATATTACGACATGGCCCCCTGTATACTCATGGCATTTGTCTCTCTCTTGAGTCCTTTTGATGCACTCTATGCGGGCGTCCAACGGCACAAACGGTTCCGTGTATTAGATAGGATCGTTGTGCATTTGAACATCTATTCTAGAACTTTCGGTCTGTTAATGCATGTGCGAGTGTGTAAAGAACTTGATTTTGTTTCTCTTTTCTTACACAACGTTGAATATATCGAATGGATTACGCTGCAATGGAGAGGAAAAGCAAATGTAACTGAATGCAGCTTTATCTAAGATAAAACAGGAAAAAGCAAATGCACATACGAGAGGACAAAAGAAATGATAATAAGGTTCTAAAGCCGCTTCATGTTCTTTCTCTTTCTCCTCTACTGGGCTCCTCTTTGAAGACAACTAGAACGATTATTGTTCCTTTCACAAAGCATTTGGTTTTTTCGAGTTTAAAATCCGCACTATCTGGCTAAGGGAAAGTCGGGGGATGTGCTAAAGCAATATTGGTCCTTTGTGCTAGTGAGTGGGCTATTTTACAAAAAAGGCAAGTGAGAGCGACGGAATTGTACACATGTGCCAAATTGTCCTTTTACGGTGTGGCACAAGTAGTTTGCAAAAATACTTGGTGTACAGAATACGGAAATTATATTGCAATGAGGAAGCGGTAGACACACGTTGTTGTATGGGTGGACGGGACATGGGGAAATGCTACCACTGGGCAATTAGTTGGTAATGTGTTATTAAATATTCAGCAATTCAGCGTAACATGGTTGTCGACGGAGTGACTACAGCTGTCGCCCGCATAAAATCAGATTATAGATGGCTACGTATCATAAATGCCTCGTTAAAGGGCAATTCACGCCTCATCAGAGTTGGAAAATATGGGTGTTCAAATACTATAAAATATTAAATAACTGGTTGCGGTGAGTGGTGGAGCTTAATTATGTTCCTTGCCATGCTCGTTGCATTATTGTAAGCGGTTTTAGTGTTTTCTTTACAAGTGTTTCGTAAATATCTGCAAAACTCCTATTGCTCTCGATTACGTCTGTCCGTCTATTTGTCTATCTGTCTGCCGCCACTTCCTACCTCCTTGAGCACGCTGCTAGCATGATTCTTACACAGAATACATTATGTAGAATGTTGACCTCTGGACATAGTCGGAACCATTCTTCAGACAATAGTTATTTTGGAGGTAGATCCAACACAAGTAAAAGTAGCTGTAATTTTTTCTTCCTGTAATGCATGTGATATATTGCGCAATCGTTTCGAGCGCAATAAAAAAAAAAAATTTCGAATTTATGGTTTAAAATATACGTTCGCAATGGAGGAGTTTTTCTAAATAAAATACTTTAGGTAGATACACATTATTCCTTTCAAGTCAAAGAAAAGGAATTAAAATTTGTCACACAGTATTATAAAAATACAGAAGGCTATTTTTGTTTCTGTATCTCGCCATGTACTACATCTATACAGCAGTACTGATTCGAAGCTACAGTGGAACAGTCACAATTACGGTTCTTATCTCTGCGATGTCGGGAGGGTATGGTACGTATTAGAGATCACAACGCTGTCGTCTAAGTGGTTTAGCATGTTTCGAAATATTCTCTCCACCTCTTGGGCTACTCTTTAACTGAAATCATAAACTGGTATTGTTTGGCGCTCTGACCTCCTTGGTGATTCTGTAGAAGGTCCTGTTGTCATATCTGTTTGCTGGTTCTTCAGCCTTTGAAGTAACCATGTTGATGTGCGAACGATTGCCATGTTTCAGACTACGTTCTCAACTTATCGAAAACGTCTCTAACGATTTCGTTCAAAATTTTGTTAAAAAATAAGTTGTGCGACGGTACTTATTAATCGGCTTTTGAAAATCATCTAGTTCTCAATTACTTCTCAATCGATTCTACTCTCAATCTCATATTAAGTGCCTTAACACTTAAAAAATGATTTAACGAAAACACGTCCTCTTAAGTTCCTTTTGCCTTAATTAGTTTCATAGAAACGTATCTGAATTAAAGAATTTTATTTTAAAATATTTTTCTGAAATCTCTACTCAAGGATTTTCTGAATTCCATCCTTGTAATAAAGAACAATATTTCTCCTTCCTATGAGTTCCCTTCCATTGTCATATCAAGAATCGTTTATTTATATACGTTTGAGAATGATAATGGGTGCTTTAAAATATCACGGTATAATACAAACGTTTGCCCAATGTTTATGTCAGCTAAAGTATGCCATCATGATAAGTCGGAAGCTTCGAAGCATTACCCAATATCACATCATGACACATTTTTATCTTTAATTCAGACAAATTTTATGTTTTCGAATAATGTCAATGAATTGCGTCTTCCCTCTTTCATTCCAGGTTGTCACACAGATAGATTCCTTCGCATGCAGCCATCGCCGGGTCCATCAAAAGGATCAACCGAAATCCAACGCATATCGTATAATCGTATCTATAAATGGAATACCATACCGTTCCATATTGTCCCTCATATCTTTTTAATTAAAAGCGGAAACATATCATTATCGTTGTAGAAGAAGCGTTCTTTTCGCGCTACGCTTTATGATTTTTCATATCTATCCGGCATACAATATCCAAGAAGACACAGCAAGCGAAGGCTAGGACACATTGCAACGCCTCGAGGAATCTCGTATGTGATGTGAAT
Organism: Brachypalpus laphriformis; assembly: GCA_945910035.1. NCBI lineage: Eukaryota > Metazoa > Arthropoda > Insecta > Diptera > Syrphidae > Brachypalpus > Brachypalpus laphriformis. The sequence continues at coordinate 256,163,015 of OX246754.1, forward strand.
ACATGTATGCGTAATATCCTGAAGATTGCTTGAGAATTCAGGTCGGGATACATTCCACACTAGCACAAAATAAGAAGAAAAGCGGTATCCTGGACCAATGGATGAAATTATGGTCGCAATTAGTAAATGTAGTTTCGACAAGGACGACGACGAGAGTGGCAACATCATCCATAACAGCAACACCATTAGGAATAAGGAACAAGCGACAAGAATACGTAATTGTACACTGGTAAGTGGTGGAAGATGTGTGTGGGTATTATCTGTAGATATGTATGTGAGGGGGTGTCTCAGAATTACTATGGACCGCTAGACTAGTAACTTTTTATGATTATTATTATTGTCATTGTTGTGTTGGAAGATACACTTGTGCTGTTATGATTCTTATGATGCGTTCTTTATTTTAGTTTTTCCTTTGGTTTCTCTTCACTCGAAATGTCCTTGAATGGTTGTTATGTACTCGGTGGCGTTCATCTGGTAACGATGACAGTATGTACTGAAGATATACACATTGTGTCTCTTGTTGTCTTGAAGGAGCGCGCCTTTCGAACTAAAAGATAATGGTGTGGAACTGTGGTTAGTGCATTGTGTATGAGTTTTGTCTTATGGTGTGCACTTCATTCGTTTCATGTGCTGTTTTGGGGCTGTGCAGAAGGATCGCCCGGAGTGAGGAATTTTTTGATGTAAATGTATGTACATATGCTGCTTGCTCTATGTGCTCTCTGTGGTAAATGATACATTTATGTAGCGAAACTATACTTGAATTGTGTGTCGTCAAGTGAGGATCATTGTACGTTGGAGATGGTGGATATAATGTTCATGTTTTGAATACTTATTACTTTTGTTTAAATGAACAAATTTGGAGGAAATCCATTATGACAGACTAATGGAAATATAGAGGATATTGTTTACATTTAGAAGCCGAGATATGACTTATCATGTGTAAGTTGGGATAATAAGACTATCACAATGAACAGAGAAGAACAGATCTCGTCTTTTTATACTGTTTTTGTTCTGACATATAATACAAAATTATCCCCTAGATCACTTCAAATTTATACAAAATAATAGGTCTAATAGGATGGGATACCAAAACATCATGAACTAGGCTTCTTTACTTTTTGGGTTGTCCAAAACCATAGTAAATTTGACAGATAGGAGCACAAAACAATAAAACTTTTTGGGGCCTTTTAGATCGCAGATTCGGCTCATCAGAGGGTTTTTGCGAAACTATCATCATTTAAGGTAATTTGTCATATTTCTTTTGCTCAAAATTTGTGGTTTAATACAGTTTTGTTCTAAAATAATTTTCGAGTAAATATTGAGAGCACTAGTCTCGTCAAATTATTAGGGATTGTTTTTATATTCTATTTGTCCCTTCAGTTACGGGTTTTCAGCTGAAAATGTAACGCAATCTGCATTACAAAAGAAAGTTCGGTTTTACTGTACAAATGTAAAACCGCTTCAGTTTAATTTTAGGTAGGTACTACACCATCTGCTAGATAATATCAGCGCAGTTATGAAAAGATATTTCTGAAATTTTCCATTAGCGTTGTGGTGTTTTTCATAGCTATGATAAGATCGTTATATTCCTGGCGAGAAAAATATCGTAAAACCTAGGCCCTAACAATTTCAAATAATCAACTATTTGTAAAGCATCTACAATACTTCACAGGCCTTTATGGCTTTCTTTAAGGAGTTCGGCCCAACAAATAAACGGTAGACCTATTTAAGTAAAACAGTCCTTAATTAAGTATGGCTAGTAGGTAGTTACCTGCAAACACTTAGGACAAAGTTAGCAGTTGCACGCGAGATTAGTACAAATACCGGCAGATGAAATCCGTATTTTTCGTTGTTCATTCCCGTTTTTATAAAAAAAAAAACCGTAGCAAGCATTGCTAATGCTCACAGTAACGGTGGGTGCAGATGTGTTGTGCACTGTTGAGCATGCAGATGGGGAAGAGAATTAATCGTTCCAGGCATCCTTAGGTCTACACCTTTATATACTGCGCGTGGTTAGAAGCCCTATCAAAATTGGTTAATAACATTAACTGTAGCAAATAATTGTCATATTTGAAATATATACATATGTAGCCGACACCCAAAAGTATTAAACAATTCGTTACTTTGAAAATCTAATCTTTCTGCATTATTTGTCGTATAGAATGTTTTTGTATTCGCTTCTGATTTAACATTCACCCTTACATTCTTTTTACACTTTTTTGTTCTATTACCTTTTTAACTTACTCTCTCGAAAATTCTACAGATACGACGGACGCGTAAAAAAATTGTTTTTTGTTAAAAAGTTCTGAATTACCGACAAAAAATTCAAAAACCATATTTTTGTAAATTAAATTTTTTATCTTGAAATAAAATAAAGTACATTGGTGTTAAAAAAATTACTCAAATGCTGTTATGGAAAGAGGAGGCTAAAAAGTGGTGACCCCGACGTGATTGCGCAATAAGTGCCTCAAATCGGCAAAGTAATTGCGTGCAACCAAAAACTTTTCGTATTAAATTCGTACCTACATTCTGTTGAAATTGCCGCAAAAAGATTGGTAACATCGTTCAACATTAATTTTTTGGTTATTCTTTACGAAGCGCTAGTGCTCCGCCATAAGTTGCAATTTGAGTGAACAAAGCCAACTGTAAATTTGAACATTAACCGGCTCGACTCTCGAACATTACAAAATATCGACTCTCGATCGCGTCGCCAGTTTGGCAATCTTGACGAAGTGACAGCTAAAAAATTGTTTACATTCAGCGTCAATCTGCATTCGCGAAATTTTTGCAAAAAATTTCAGTAAAAATTAAAGTAGCTAGCTTGCGCATAAAATAAATTCGATTTCAAAGAAATGAACGCGGACGGGAGCGGTAAAGATAATGGTGACGTCCGCGGACAGGATGCCGGTGATGAACAAAATGTGGAAATAAATGCACATGCAACCATCCCCCGTATGCAAATGCCAAGACTCATCGACAATTTACACAACGCAAAACTTTATTTCGCCAGTTTGGATTTTTGGTTTGAGGCGAGCAATGTGACCAGTGACTACAAGAAATACTGCTCCGTAATGGCACAAGTTCCTCTCAATGACCTCGCCACAATCCAAACAGAAATCGGCACAGTCCCAGCGTCAGGTAAATATCTTCTAGTAAAAACAACAATTATCGCCTTTTATTCCGACTCACAGCAAAAAAGATTTCGTGAAGCCATAAACGAAATGCAACTCGGCGACATGAAACCTAGTCAATTTTACCAAAAATTAAAGAATTTAGCTTCCGATTCCCTGACTAACACCGCACTCATCGACCTCTGGGCCGCACGTCTGCCTGAAATGGCACACGCCGCCGTCATTCAAATGAAGGAATCGCCTATCAAAGACCGACTCGTCGCAGCAGATGCACTGGTCGAGTCAATTCGATTGCGTGCTATCGGCGATCGCAGTATTCGCCAAACAACTTCGGAGCCACCAACACCAGCAGTTAAGGAAAAAACATCACCAGCGACACCAGCCGAGATCAATTTATTCGAGAAACTTAGCAGACAAATCGCGGAGCTGGAACGAAAGTTTGCAACATCGAGCGTCGACAACAAGCGTAGCCGATCACGTGACGCTAGCCGCTCTCGTGAGCGCTCAAAGGTACGTAATACACATGAAAATTGTTGGTATCATTGGAAATTTGGCACCGAGGCGAAACATTGCCGCAAGCCGTGCAAATTTGGGGGCACGAGCGCCCAAACGAAAAGCGACTAAAGCCAGCTGCCTGTGTTGGATTTAGGTCGCGAACAGCCTGAATTCAAATCCATCAATCGACTGAAAATACACGACAAATCGACGAACATCGGATTTCTAATTGATACGGGTGCCGACGTATCAGTCATCCCATTCAATCGATCCACAGGCAACTGCAAACCATCGGAAATGAAATTGTTCGCAGCCAATGGCACCGAAATTCAAACATACGGCACAACGACACTGGAGATAAACCTCGGATTGCGGCGTGACTTCGTGTGGACGTTTTTAATCGCTGATGTAACAACTCCAATCATTGGTGCCGATTTTATTATGAATTTTGGATTACTGATCGATATGAAGGAAAACAAAATGATCGATCCACTCACTGGACTAAATTCAAATTGTATGCCGATTGCTGTCAGTGAGACGACCAAATACAAAACATACTGTTTAAATTCAAATTATGCTGATCTTCTCGAAGAATACAAGCTGATTACGAAGTTGCCACCGCCTGGAAGTGAAATTCCTACCACCACCGTGCATCGAATCATTACTACAGGACAGCCAGTCTACACTCGACCTCGACGATTGGATCCCGAAAAATTCGATGCAGCCCGAAAGGAATTTGAATTCCTGATAAAGGCCGGAATTTGTCGACCTTCAAGTAGTTGTTGGGCAAGCCCTCTACATATGGTCAAGAAGCCAGATGGTTCATGGCGCCCGTGCGGCGATTATCGCGCGTTGAACGCCATCACACTGCCGGACCGCTATCCAATTCCATATTTGAACGACTTCGCTGGCAATTTGCAAGGTAAGACCATATTTTCTAAGATCGACTTGCAGAAAGCCTTCCATCAGGTTCCTGTCGCCGAGGAAGACATCGAAAAAACAGCAATCACAAGTCCATTTGGGTTATTTGAATTTAAATTTATGACGTTTGGCCTTTGCAACGCCGCACAAACCTTTCAGCGCCTAATACACGAAGTCTGTCGCGGTCTCGATTTTGTGTTCGCTTATATTGATGACTTGTGCATCGCTTCAACAACACCAGAAGAGCACCACCAACACCTCCGAACTATGTTTGAGCGACTTAAGCAATACAGTTTGACGATAAACGTTGCAAAGTGCGAGTTTGGCAAGCGAGAGATCCAGTTCCTTGGGCATTACGTGTCACCTGATGGCCTTTTGCCGCTGCCCGACAAAATCGAAGCCATTAACAACTTTCCGCTCCCGACAATGGTCAAACAACTTAAAAGTTTCTTGGCAACACTAAATTTCTATCGCAAGTTCCTGCCAAACGCCATCGAAACGCAAGCGAAACTACTTGAGATGATCCCCGGGAACAAGAAGAACGATCGACGACTGCTGACATGGTCGGACGAAGCGAGAAATGCCTTTGAAAAATGCAAAATCGAATTGTCCAATGCTGCTTTACTTGCCCATCCATCAAAAACAGCAGAACTATCTCTTTACGTCGACGCTTCGGACATCGCTGCAGGCGCAGTACTTCACCAAGTCGTTGATAAAGCCTTACAACCACTCGGTTTTTTCTCCAAGAAGTTCGACAAGGCCCAACTTCGCTACAGTACATATGATCGCGAACTTACAGCGATGTATTTGGCGGTTAAACATTTCAAATTTATGCTGCAAGGAAGACGATGCCACATCTACACCGATCATAAGCCACTCACTTTCGCCTTTGCTCAAAAGCTTGAGAAGGCAAATGATCGACAAGCGCGACAGCTCGATTACATCGGTCAAACCACCACCGACATTCGACACATGAAAGGAGCCGACAATGTAACAGCCGATCTCCTGTCACGGATCGGAAGCATGCATTCAACCGCTGAAATCGACTACGAGGTCTTGGCTGACGATCAAAAAACTGATGAGGAGCTGCAGCAGATTCTGTCCAAAGGTAATGACAATAATTCGATTAAACTAAAACTTTTTATCGTTCCAGGCAGTTCCAAGCACATTTTTTGCGACTACTCCACCAGTGTCATCCGACCTTTCATAACGAAAAAGTTCCGAAACCAATTCGTACGGGCAATTCACGACATATCGCACCCTGGAAAACGTGCCACGGCTAAACTGATGACCAAACGATTCGTTTGGCCTGGCATTCAATCCGATGTCGCTAAATTCGTTCGAAGCTGCCTGAAATGTCAACGTGCTAAAATTGGTCGTCATACACATTCGCCACTGGAAAAATTCGACGCCCCATCCGAACGATTTTCTCACCTTAACATCGATTTGGTTGGACCATTTCCACCGTCTGATGAAAACCGCTACTGTTTAACCATCGTCGATCGGTTCACCCGCTGGCCGGAGGCCATACCGATTCGAAACATGACAGCACCGACGGTCGCAAACGCACTCATCTCCGGCTGGATTTCGAAATATGGCGTGCCAAAGACCATTACAACTGATCAAGGCGCCCAATTTGAATCAGCGCTCTTCGAAGAACTTATGCGAACCTTGGGAACTCGTCATTTCAAAACGACTGCATATCATCCGCAGTCCAACGGACTAATCGAGCGATGGCATCGTACGCTGAAATCAGCAATTCTCTGTCACAGCACCGAAAAATGGGCTGCACATTTGCCCATGATTCTACTCGGCCTTCGCTCAACGTACAAGGAAGATTTAAAAGCATCGCCGGCCGAACTTGTTTTTGGTACCACTCTCCGTATACCTGGCGAATTCTTCGACGAGTGTTCAACAAACAAGACAGCGGCACAAACAGTCATCGACCTCCGAAATGCCATGAGCGACATTCGTCCAACAACAACCGCCTGGCATTCAAATCCGAAGTACTTCGTGCACGGCGATTTGCAGACAGCGACTCATGTATTTCTTCGCGACGATTCTATCCGCCCGAGTCTTACACATCCGTATAGCGGACCATTTAAAGTGCTCGAGCGAAAACCAAAATACTTCCGCTTGCGATTGCCGAAGCGCGAGTCGAACGTTTCCATCGACCGCCTGAAGCCTGCATATCTACCAGCATACTACGGAACAACTACAGACTCAGTACCAAAACAACCAAGTGTCACAAAGAATGAAAAAGCGCAACCAAAGCAGACAGCGGAGCCAAAGCTAACATCAAACGAGCCGGCTACTTCTACGACTGTGCAGCCATCGACGAAAGTCACTCGATCTGGCCGAAAGGTACGATTCCCGGATAAATATCGCTGAACTCCAACTTTCGTCTAGGCGGGGGGTATTGTAGCCGACACCCAAAAGTATTAAACAATTCGTTACTTTGAAAATCTAATCTTTCTGCATTATTTGTCGTATAGAATGTTTTTGTATTCGCTTCTGATTTAACATTCACCCTTACATTCTTTTTACACTTTTTTGTTCTATTACCTTTTTAACTTACTCTCTCGAAAATTCTACAGATACGACGGACGCGTAAAAAAATTGTTTTTTGTTAAAAAGTTCTGAATTACCGACAAAAAATTCAAAAACCATATTTTTGTAAATTAAATTTTTTATCTTGAAATAAAATAAAGTACATTGGTGTTAAAAAAATTACTCAAATGCTGTTATGGAAAGAGGAGGCTAAACATATAATAATATGTATTGTATATATAAAGGCAGCAGGCACTTCGCTCCATCTTTTAAGGTTACTGTCGATATGTTTCACCGTTACCATGGCTTACCATTTCAAAGAAACGCCTCCAGAAAGTGGGCGTAGCACAACACAATATAAATCCGAATTTTAGAAGATTTATTCACGCTTATTCTGTGTCTCGATTCGGACCGACCGATCGAGATTCATGTTTGTTCATTTACTCATTCGATTCTCGGTTTCACTCGAATCAAATTAAATGTCATTTTTCATTCGAGCAAAAATTGTTGTCGAGCTGATGTTACAAATGTTCTTCAATTGTTTTTTTATTTTTTTATTTGCAAAACTACTGCTTATTTTGTAATATAACATATACATATGTACATCGAAGGACTCAATCCAAGACTAACCGCGGCCAGTTTGAGACAATGGTAAGGCTGTTTGAAACAAAGCCCGATATAGCGAAGGGCTTTAAGACAAACAATTGGTACTGCGATTCCGTCTGGAAAGAGGCTGCAGTTACATTGAACAGTTTGGGACCCCCTTCTAAGGATGTTACCAGCTGGAAGAAGGTAAAAGAAATGCAAGAAAAGTCCAGTAGTGTGTTTATTTTTCATATTTTATGATGCTAAGTGTGGGTCGACTTCAAGACGAACATCAAAAAGGAACTGGCTGAAAACGAGAGGAAAAAAATCAGTCAGAATGTAATAGCAGCAATCTTTCTTCTTTCTCGCCTCTGAAAGAAGATATAATAAGAATAACTACGATTGAAAAAGCCGTTGCAGAGGTGAAAGTTCGCAGTTTTGTTGTTTTAGGACCAATACAGGACACCGTGACAGCGAGAGACGCCGATTTGTCGCACACCTCTAAATCTGTTACGCGGAAATGAAGATCCGAAGAATATGACTCCTGTCCATCTTCGGAAGCAGAGGAATGCCCAACACCTGCCAAAAGAAGGAAGATCGAGTCACCACTAGAGATGCTAAAAATACAGTATGAAATAGAAAAAGAACTCATTGCTACCGTATCTAAAAAATGATACTCCGTAATCCTGAGCTTGGATAAAATCGCTAAGTACCTGGACGAAAGCAACAAAGAAAATGAACGTCACGGCAGAGAAATGGAAAGAATTCAGCGAGGGAAAATGGAAATAAAAACAAGTTTGATTAAACTGCAGATAGACCGTGTTACCGTTTTAAAATAGTGCTTCCAGTCAGATTTGACTGAAAAAAAAAAACAGTCAAAAAACTAAAATCCAGTCAAAAAAAGCAGTCAAATAATTGTAAACACAAATCCAGTTAAAAATCCAGCTAGGATAAAAACAAATTATTTATTCGAAATAAAATTAACACAGAATCCATTTTCTTTCATATTTGTGCATACGAGATGTATCAGAGTTGTAAAAGAATGCATTAAAAAAAAAAGAATTCATATTTTTGATTGATGCAATCGAATTCGAGAAAGACTCCGATTTGAAAAAAACTCAAATCACCATTCTTTTGAAGTCAGCGATTGCTGCATTCAATTTTTAGCAATCATAGAATTGAAATCATTTTTGGAAGTCAATTGAATTGACTTGACGTGAGTTGAAGTCAGCAGTGAATTCATATATTTCGTAGAAGTCAGTAGTGAATTCACTTTAAATCAGTTGAAGTCAGTGAATTCAACTAAAATTGTTTGAATTCATTTGAAGTCAGTGAATTCACTTCAATATTATTTACTTCTGCAACCAGTAAGACTAGGAAAAAATAAAGATTGTAAGCGAGATTAGTCGTGAATCTCACGAATCATAAAAAAAAATTAAGAAATAGACACCCACTGAAGTCAAATGAATTCAAATTATTTCTGTTGATTTCACTGACTTCAACTGATTTTATGTGAATTCACTGCCGAGTTCAGCTAACATCAAGTGAATTCAGTAATGTAATTCAAAAGAATGCAATCATTTCACTTAATTCAATGATTGTTAAAAATTGAATGCACTAATCACTAACTTCAAATGAATGGTGAATTCGTTTTTTTTTAAATCACAGTTTTTTTTTAGCAAAAAAACTTCAAATCATTCTAGATGAGTTCAATTGAATTATCATCCCAAAAGATTTAATTCTTTTACATATCTCATGTATGTATTAAGTATTAAATAATGCTTAAAAAGTTATATATTAATTAATGTTAAATTAACTTATATTATTAATGTCTCTGATTGCTTCAATCGTCTCATCATTATCATCATTTGTATTTGTATCACACACTGTATTGCTGCTTTCGTAAGCAATATTGCTACCAATTTTATTTGTTATTTCCGCCGGTATAGGAAAGTTAAAGCAGCATTCGCTAAACCTCAACTGGTTATCAGAATCGAATTCGTCAAATGCAGGTTCATCCGATTTCGTAATTCTGTTTTTACCATATTTAGTTGACTAAATATTCTCTCTACTTCTGCGTTAGATAATGTGAGCACTAATACATATTATAATCGCAAATCTTGCGAGATCGGAGTACGGGTTCTCAGTCGCAGCATCTTTGTGGTTGAAAGCTTCACACCAGAAAGATTCTGTGCTTGAAATATTCGTCCAGCTCATGAGCATAAGGTTATCCCACCGCGATTTTGTCTTAACAGATTGCTCTGCATTTATACTAAACTCCTGTAGAAGTGGAGTAAACGAGCCTCTGATTATACGTAAGCATTCGTAAATGGACATCAAATTTATTTGCTTCAAGATAAGTAAAGCAGTTTAATTAAAAAAAACTTGCAATTGGCTCGAAATAAATCTTCCTGTTGAACTAGTGTTTGTTAGTCAGCAAATCCAAGTGCTTGTGGAGTGGAAACGTATAAATTGTTTCATTCTATTGGTGAGAAATGGAAATGTCAAAAATTCTAAATTCACGGCGAAAGTGATTCTTCTATTTTTGTTTTTCTATTGCTACTTTGAATTTTAAAAAGTACTAATTGGAAAGAAATCCCAGATCAAAAAATTTTCAAAAGCAGTCAAAAATATATTGAATCCAGCTAAAAAAAACAGCCGGCTGGATTTTAAAAAATCTTCCAGCTAAATCCATATAATTTCCAGTCAGATCTGACTGGAAAGCAGTCAAAACGGCAACCCTGCAGATAGAGGAGCTTAATCGGAAGATAGACGAGGGGGATGCCTAAATTTGAATTAAATTCAAATCATTTCATAAGTATCTGAATACATGTTACTGAAAATGCACCGTATACGTAACAAAAAGACTTATTTATTTTAGTTATAATTTTATTTCGTTATCTACATATAACATATATATATATTAGAATGAGTTCAGCTGAATTAATAAATGAATTATATGTTTAAAACAAGTTAGCAATTGCATTTCTTATTGCTCTTGCTTCACTTATGTATCTGCTGTTTTTTTTTTTTTTTTTAGGTTGCGCCAGGGATGTATAATCTTCATAGATACTAATAACCCGAGTGATGCTAGCATGCACGATTCGCAAACCTGAGTAATCGATTCCAGAAATACGCCTACGTACTAAACACACACCCTACACACTTCAACCACTCTCCCCGCGGGACTGCCGTTAGGTATTACTTCGCGGGGCTGGTTAGCAATTTATGCTGTACTTTCTGCTTCTCGACGTATTCGTTCTTGAATTCGAAGCTGCATTTTCACGTGCGTAATAAACGCTCAAATTTCCATCCATTTTTCCTCAGATTGTACCATATGATCTATGAGGAATGTAGGACTGGGAAGTTCGTTTCTCCAGTTTTCAAATCATCTACAGTAGAAGACTGCATTCTCCGCATCTTCCTCTTGGTCTGGACATTCTGAACACAACGGAGAGCTATCGTGTCCAAACCGGTAAAGATATTTACGATAACCTCCATGGTCAGACAGGAACTGCGTGAGTTGGTAGGTGCAGTTCCCATGTGCTCGGTTTATCCAAATGTCGATGGTGGGGATTAATTTATAGGTCCATCTGCCTTTAACCGCATTATCCCATCGATCTTGCCACACAGCTGTTGAAGCTGCTTTTTTTTCTTCTATAACCCTTCTTCTTTCGCTAGCCTCTTGATGGCTCGAGACTCTCCGATTGTAGATTCTCTGCATCTCGTTCGCGAGGATGTCGATAGGAACCATTCCTGCTATGACAAAGGCTGCTTCGTCAGAGATAGTTCTACCACTGATGGTCCCTATAGCGCAGAGTCTGTAGGCTGATGTAAGTTTCCTCCTTGTTTCTTTGGTCGCGAGAGCCCCCGCCCAAACCGGAGCCGCATAAAGAAGGACTGAGCTGACAACTCTGAATAGTAGGATCCTCCTAGCATATCCAGGTACTCCAATGTTTGGCATTATCCTTGAGGGTGCTGCCTGAAGTCTCGATGCTTTTTTCCTCGAATAATCAACATGCTGTTTAAACCGCAGTCTATTGTCGAGCATTACTCCTAGATATTTGATTGCTTCTTTGGATCTGATGATTTGGGTTCCAACCTGGACATTCATATACTCCACAGATTTCCGACTGATTATTAGAACAGCTTCAGTTATGTGGTCAGCTAATTCTAAACCGGCGGATCCTAGCCAGCTTTTGATTTGACTGATTGCCACATTTGTAGCTGATTCTACTTCACTGATTTGTTTTGCTACTGTAACAACAGCGATGTCGTCAGCAAATCTAATTATATTCACTCTAGGTGGCAATGGTAGTCGTAAAACTCCGTTGTACAATACGATCCTTGCGGGACCCCAGCTGTAACATCGTAGTACTTCACTCCTTCGTCGGTATCATACCTCAGTTTCCTGTTGGTAAAGTAGCTCGCCGTTATCTGCAGCAAGTAAGATGTTGTATCCATCCTAGCAAGAGATCTTCTTATAGTGGGCCAGTCTGCCGAATTAAACGCGTTTTTGACATCTAGCGTCATTACTGCGCAGCATTCCTTGGTGCCGTATCGCCATCTTTCACCTTCAGTTGCTTCCGCTGCTATATTAACTACAGCTTTAATGGCGTCAATTGTTGAGCGAGACTTTCGGAATCCGAATTGCTGGTTGGACAAAGCCCCTTTCTCCTCCGCTATTGTGAGCAATCTGTTGTTAATGATTTGCTCCAGGATCTTTCCCATTGTGTCCAGTAGGCATATCGGGCGATACGCGGATGGGTCTCCTGGAAGTTTGTTTCCTTTTGGCAATAAAACGAGATGTTCCAGTTTCCATTGATTAGGGAAAATTCCTTCTTCTAGGCACTTTTGCATTTTTGCAATAAAGATGTCTGGCCTTTTTTGAACAGCGGCTTTCACTGCTTTGTTAGGGATGCCGTCAGGTCCGGGCGTCTTGTTGTCACCTATCTTTCTGGATGCGATTGTAATTACTCTGTTGTAATCACTGGAATTACCTCCGTAAAATTTTCTCTGGTGATTGCGCACATAGTAGATGATCTCCTTGGAAAAAGATGTTCTACTATTGACTTCAGCACTATCGGGCATGTTATCTGCGGGGAGATGCCGCCCTTAAGCTTTGTCATCACCATCCTATACGCCGTGCCCCAAGGGTCTACGTTAGCTTCATCGCAGAGCTGCCTGAAACATCTTGCTTTGCTCTCCTTGATAACTCTGCTTAACTTTTTTCGCGCCAGCTTAAAGGACGATAGGTACTCCTGAAAGTTAGGTGTGTTTCGCGATCTTTGTACTTTGCGTCTTGCCCGTAGACACTCTGCTCTAAGTACCCTGATCTCGTCGTTCCACCAGTAGCAAGGCAGGCGTCTTCTAGTTGGGGCCCTCCTGGGCATTGATGCATCGCACGCCATGTTGATGGACTGGGTGAGGTGGCGAGCTGAATTTTCTGCTGATCCTTGGACTAGCGTGAAGGTGTCAACCACTTCCGCGAATGTATCTTTGTCGAAGAGCTTATCCTGCCATTTCGGACCAGTCGATCGCGGGCGGTGAGTGCTTCTGGCGTTACCGATGTCAGTTATAACAGCTTGGTGGTCACTGTGGGTATAATTTTCACTGACTCTCCATTTAATTCCCCGCAGGATGGAGTTACTCGCTAACGTGATATCAATTATTGAGCCCACGCCTGCTCTGCGGAAGGTGTTAGCCCTACCTACGTTTGCGATGCAAAGAGAGAGCTGCAAATGTTTCCAGGAGGGCATGACCCCTTGCGTTGGTAAATCTACTTCCCCATTCCGTCGCCCATGCATTGAAATCTCCGCCAATAATCACTGGAGTTCTTTCCCGAGTATCGGCCACGAGGTTATCTAGCATCTCCTGATATTCAATAGTCCAGCTGTGCCGAGCATACCGTATAGTGTATACCGTTGATTTTGGCCCGAACGAAGCCCTCTGACTCTTCATTGGCATCCTGGAACGCATGTCTCCCACATGACCATATTGCGGCCCGCTTCGATCGATCACTGAGCCAGATGCTGCTGTTGTCCGGAATTTTATATGGCTCGCTGATCAAGATTACATCTGCTTTTTTGTCCTTGATGGTTTGTGCCAGGATATCCTGAGCTGTCTCACAATGGTTGAGGTTAATTTGGATAACCTTCATGGTTTCTTGCTGTCGATCGCTTTCTTGAGGTAAGGGCATTTATTGCCGCCGGCTATGTGCTTTGCATTTTCCGGGTCTACATTCCTGCAGAAAATGCAGGATGGTTCCTCGTTGCAATCTCTCGCGATATGTCCCTCTTTACCGCATCTCCTACAGAGTTTGGAGCAGTCTTCTTCGCTCTTACAATGCTTGGCCAAATGTCTGAATTCGAGGCACTTAAAACATTTCTGTAGCAGCGTCCGCTCACGAATGCGGCAGACTACCCAGCCAATTTTGATGCGTCCTGCTTCCAATAGTTTCTTCGCGCTTTCTGCAGGGAGATTAATTATTGCCGTTTGAGTCTCACCGTACGCCTTCCGCAAAGAAATGATGTCAGTAGTCATGACCCTGCCCAAATCGAATTTTGCTCTGATCAGCGCGCATACATCCTCCTTGGTTATGTATCTGCTGTGGCTCGTTAACAATGTTATGATCAGAAGTGTGCTCTTCATGATAGATTCTTACAGAGTCGTCGACTTTGTAATGTATGCATATGTATGCAAAGCTGCGCAGACGTCTAAAACGATTTTTATACAAACCTCTTTTCCTCTCCACAACATTTCTTCCTTTGGAATGCTGAATATTGAATTTACTTTCGGGGGTACCACTAGCAGGAGTTCGAAATGGAGGCATTACCCAAGGCTCCAAGGCATATCCAGAATCACCTTTTTTAAAGAATATATTAGTATTTTCAAACGAATGTGTATACCTTAAATATGTATACTATACCAAGGAGCCAAGTACTTATTCCTCTATTCGCCGCATATTGTTCTACGAGAAGGTTGCGAGCAGGGGAAACTTTCCAAGCGAGGACATCGTGAGTGGAGCCAGGATGTGATGGGTCTATGTAGCGAATTTGCATTTTGTTATCACAAATCTGTCAAATAAATTGTATATTATGGCTGAACTGAAGTACACAGCAGTTATATACTCACAATTAATACGTTTAGACTATAGAAGCATTTCCTATTCGAGAACAGATGTCTACTTTCCAATGGTGTTTTTATGACAATATGAGTTCCGTCTGCACAAACCTAAAAAAAAGTTTATTATTTCAGTATCTTAACAAAAACGTGCATACTACAAGTACTTACATGACATCTTCCAGATTAAGTGGATTTGATTTGTCTCTTAGTATTCTTCTGTTAATTTTGTGAAATTCTTGTTGGACAAATATATGCAATGCCATATTTGTTGGTTTACTTCTTTTTCTATTGTACAACAATAAAAAGAGCATTTTGACAGCTGAATCGGCGCACGGCTGATTTCGAAAATGAAATTTACTAAATGTGTTCATTCGATAATGTACACCGTTCACTCGAAACGCGGAATATGGAAACTTCATTCGAGTGAAATTTATTGCTTTATTATATTATATAGTATATTCACAAGGATATGTTGGCATATCTGTGGGCTGATCCCAAACATTTGTAGACTTGTCTGCTTCTCGTTTTTAAGATCCTGTATGCGTGTTTTCATATTTATAAGTCAAAATTGAAGGCACAGCAAGTTGCGATGGATGAACCTATAGACAGACATGTTTTGTAGTACTAATTATTTATTTACCTTTTTTTGTCTATCTCAATTATCTGTCTTTGTTACTAACTAAGAGTACTAAGATTACTACTAACTATCTCTGTAAGAGTATGTATGTACAAAAGTGATATGCCTTATGGGATGGAGTATCTCTTAATTGCACGAGGTTCTGAAAACACAAAAATATCCTAATTACTAAAATTTAAAATGTCTTAGATTTGGTACTGATAATGATTTTTTTTTTCAATTTTTACTCTAAAATCAAAATGTTGTACCCTTTTATAAACCGGAAATCCTTGTTATGTAATGACAACAAAATCATAATTTATAAAGTTATTTTCCAGACAATCTTATTCTACGGTTGACAAGTATAGGGCGATTGTGCTAAGTGTCACATTAAACGCTTATATATTGCTCGAAATAAGGCACTTAAAACGATGTTTAATCTTTCGTGGCACCATTCAACTTTAAATGTTCACAGAAAAGCGAATGTTGAATTGATCCATAATATGTTAGAATTCATAGGCTTAATGTTAAATTCATTACAGGTTGTCAATTTGCTGATAATGCTCTCGTAAATGAACTTTTTAGTAACAATGTATAATTCTCATATTTTTTGGAATTTTCTGATTAATACTCTAGAATTTCTTCATCTTATTTGTTTATATATGATTTGATGTATATATTTATTATTGTTTGTTTATTAATTTATTATATCAATTATTTTTTCATCATTTAATCAATTTATAGATTTAATTATTTATTTTTATTATTTATTATATATTATTTATTTATTCGTTTTATTTATTTATTTTTTATTTCTATTTATTTATTTGTTTTTATTTATTTATTTATTTTTTCTATTAAATTGAAGGTTTTTGTGGTATTTTCCTTCAAAATTTAAATTATTAATATATGGTTCGTTGTGTAAAATAGTATTTCAGTTGAAGGATATAATAAACACACTATATCGAATCTGTGTACTGTAAAACGTGCGATAACAAATCCAATTGTAAATATTGTAACGAAATAAATTATCTATCTACTCTAAAAGAGATCACACACTAACGTTCAAAACAGCGCGCAATGATAGCCACTGCTGCATGACTGCTGCTATTGCTGGCCTCCGCTGAAGGAAAATTGTGGGCGATGATTCGATTAATTGTTTTTAACATTGCTCAGCTTCAGGACAACTCAGAAGGGTGATTTATACGTTAAATGAACCAACGTATCCTTTTAGTGACGGAAAATTCGATCCCAACCCCCCTTATGTCACTTAGACCTTAAATTTCGGAAAATAGCAAAATGCAAAATTTCAAGACCCTACGTTCAACAGTTTTGGAGAAACCGTGTTCACAAGTTACAAGTCTGCTTTTAAGATAAGCTAATAGTATAACTATGTCGAAACTGTGCGTAACAGTCCTTAGATATTGGATGTATTTAACGTGGCCTGTATCTGTTTCTGATTGTTAAGATTTAGGCCACGAACAGACACGGTCCAACCGAGCTGTTCTTCTTTACACTACTGTCTTCATATTCGTTCACACCTAACTGTGCGGTTCGGTTTACCGAAGGAAAAAAAAAAAAAGAAATTCATTGATATATCATCACAGGGAAGAGCGCATATGATCAATAAGCAAAACTGTAGTCTAGTATCCTGCAGGACACTTCAAGTACGGTATTTTCCAATGCGGACAACGGAAACAACACCACCATCGACAACAGCAGAATGTACATATGTGTGGATCTGTATACGGTCGCTTATCTGTAGGTACATCTAGTTCGTCTCATCTCTCAAAGTTTACTTGTTTCCAGGTCTTTGCTTTGTCCTTATTTTTTTTACATAATGTACAATATATCCTGTACGGAAGCCAAGCAACAAGCACAGGGTTGGCTGACAGAAGAAAAAAAAAATCGTTCAATAAGCGCACATAACATAACATATCCTGATGCAGACTCGTTATAGTGTTTTACTGAAGCCCAGGGTATGGTATTCCCCAAACAATCCTCGGTTCGCATGATGCGAAGAATGTCTATTCTCGGCTCCCTATGGTCCTTGTGGTAATAGTGTGTGCGGGGTTAGTGGTGATGGCGGCGGTGGTATAGTACATGGGAAAATTGTGTTTTGGATAGCCTCTAGAGAGCAAAAGATTGTTGGCTTGTAGTAGCTTGTAGTAGTAGTTTGCATTTAGTTGTAGCTTAAGGATACTCTATGTGTCCCTGTGTATGTGAATGATGGAAAAGATGGATATGCAAAAATCCAAACACAGGAAGATAATAATTGTATGCAATTACGGGGTTATGAGGAATTTTTTTTTTCTCTCCTCGCCCTTATTATCGTGTGTTCAAATGTTTGCCTCATCCGCTTTCCGGAAAGCATAAAGACAAATTACTATCGTCACAATAGAGGAAGCGAATGATTATTAAAGGAGTTTTCTCGCTCGACTGCAAGTTGTTCAAAACGCTTTAAGGCGCAGGACACTGTGCTCATAGGACCGTTACAATCATTTAGCAGTAATTGTCCACTCGATTTGTTGTGTGTGTGTGCTCAAAGAGAACATTGTCGCATCGATGAATCCTCCTCGTCGGTACCATGACATTGTATCCTTCAATAAAAAGCCAGAGACACGCTAAACTAAAGGAAAAAACGCGTTGTTTGTCCATGTCCTTTTTTACGAGTCAAAAGACCATCATTATTGCGTGGCGGTCATTTTGTTTTAGTAAATTGATTTCACAGTTACCTGTGGACAAATAGATCGATGTGATGTGGATAAATACGTTGTTAGCGTTGTTGCTCCAATGTAGATCGTAGGGAAGGATAAATGTCGCCCTGGAAAACAAATTGTTTTGCGCTCCAGCTTTTGACGTTAATGGTGTTTATGCTCATTTTGCACCCTTCGTGTTCTACCCTAATTGAGTTATTTCGATGTTACTGATTGATTGTTGGGGTTTCTTTTTGTTTGGATGGCCATTAGTCTGGCAGTGCTTGTTTGTAGGAATATTATTTTTATATCAAGGGAGTGAGGCCGCTTTTTGGCGAGGGATTTTCTGGGCCAAAGGGCTTTTTGGACAAATATAAAATATTAAAGCTCTATAAAAGTGGATGTGTGCCTTCTATGTCAAATGTTCATTGAAGTTTCCTAAATGATTTTAAACAGACATGCGATTGTTGATTAAGGATTAGTAGGTACCCATGTCAATGGTTTTTTTTTAACGATTAGCATCGCTGCGACTGATTTAATTGAAATTATTTAATGAACTAAGACAGCGAATTTGATTTGTACATATTTAGTACTAAACTTTGAACTGAATGCAGAGATCAAACCACAAGAGTTTTAATATCAGCGACCCTTAGTAGACTGCTTCCAGGTGCTTAAAATGATTTAAATGATGTCTTGTTTTTTCCGATTTGGTTTCGATTTCCCTGTAAAAACTGCAATGTCCTAAAACAAAACAAAATTCCATGCAAGTGAGTTTAAAGATATACATATAGTATATTTACTATGTAAATGTGTACATATATACCTATATATGTATATGTATATTTACCGCAGCATCCTCATTAAAATTTCCTAGAAATTCCAAACTGATATTTGTGGAATAACTGAACACATAATCGTTCTCCTCATGCCAAAACCATGAATGCGCAAATTTGTTTTTTTTTATTAGTTCATTTGGTATTCTACGTTGTGCCAGAACTGTGAATATGCAGACAGTGTGAAAGGAAATGTGAAAAGAAATAAAACCCTCGAATTATATGACAGAGATTAACGGTCAAATGTAATTCCCCAAAAGTTTCAAAATTGCACATTCATGGCTCTTGCATAAGGGGGACGATATCAGCACTTACCTACGAGTACAACAACTCTTCAAACGGTATTGCTCATTCTCCTTCAACATCGTTCACAAACATCTGACTATAAGCTCAGCAATAAGACTGAGAAGCTTACGGAAATGGACAACAACAATGCTCTAAACATGATGCACAGTCAACTTCTTAGAGTAATCGACCACATTCTTGTTGAACTAGAATTTCATTTGGGACTGGACACAACGCTATGTTTTCTACTACGAATCATTGTCAAATATTTGAAGATGGTGCCAAGATCAAGGACGAAGTGGGTGTGGGAGTATTCTCTGAGTGCCTGGACATTAACCTCTCATTTAACATTTTAAGCTATTGCAGCATCTTTTAGAGTTAAATCACTATTGTTCTTCAATCCGGTTAGTACTGTTCTGCAGACTGGTGTCGTTATATAAGGTTAATATATTGCAAGTTCCCAAAAAAGGTATTCTGATATGAGCAGCAGAGGTGTAACATAAAGGCACCTATACTCTTTTAATTAAGTAATTTATCCACGTCGATGTGAATACTACCAGACTCGTGCAATACCACTACCAATGTGGTTTCCTAGCGTATATAATTTTATAGATTTTCAGTGGGTCGCTTAGCCTTCGTGAATGACGTAGAAGAAGGGTGATCAGATCAACTCTCCATCTATCTCGATCCTCAGCTACTGACTCCAACTTATCCGAAGGAGTCCTCAAACGTGTGCAGAAGAGATGTCGGACTTGAAAGCCTATTCGTAGGCTTTATCTGGTCATTACATACCAACCATGACGTCTCGGAAGCCGCTTTGCGCACTACCTGAGCACACCATAGAAACATAGATTAGTCTTTCTGTAAAAGAAGCTGATCAGCATTGAGTGTCTCGCGTACTCTATGTTGATCCTTCGATCTCTGCGTGTTATTCCAGCAACACTATGAAATCTATTTCAGCAGTTTGAATCGGAGATCTTATTTCTTCGATCAGCACTCAGATTTCAATACCATAGGTTAGAATTTTACTTTAATTTTATTTATTTGTCACCAAAGTACAATAACTTCCTTAAACATGAGCAATATTGTATGTAGATTAACTGTACAAGCAAACTCGAAGAGAAATAGCAAATTGAGATATCCCACATATGTACAGTACATACATACAAAGAGCAGAATTAGAAAGATGACTGCATGAATTTAAATTTGTATGAAACATTGAGCAAACAATTATGACTGAATATCATTTAGCAATCTCCTTTTAAACGTTGACATTGATATATTAAAGTCAATAAGTTCCACAATAGCATTGTAGATGAAGAGTAAACCGTTTAGTGGAACGAGCATAGTTTGTACGAACGAGCGTAACTTTTACGAACATTCTCCTAACATCAAGTGATTTTAGCGTGGATTAATACGATGGTAAGTTATTAGTGTCGGACCAAGGAAGAC
Source organism: Brachypalpus laphriformis (assembly GCA_945910035.1). Classification (NCBI taxonomy): domain Eukaryota; kingdom Metazoa; phylum Arthropoda; class Insecta; order Diptera; family Syrphidae; genus Brachypalpus; species Brachypalpus laphriformis. Next base: position 256,183,704 of record OX246754.1, read on the forward strand.
AGACCACTTAAGATAAATCTCATGAATCCTTTCTGGACAGCTTCGATTCTAGAGATATTTTTATTGTAGAAGGGGTACCAAACAACAGATGCATATTCTAACAGAGATCGAACAAAAGATTACTGTAGTGATTTGATAACATACGGATCAGAAAACACACCAGCATAACATCTTTAAAGAAGTCTATATGGTTGTAAAATGATAATTTAGTTTCTAGCCTAAATCTCCTGCCATTTTATTTCCGAAAAGTCTTTATAATTGCTACATTTTATCTGCTACGGAAGTGTGGCATTTGAATGCCCCATCTTTTATAAGCATTTGTCTCCAATTTCTGAGCTATGCCCTAGATCATTCATTAATTCTCCACCCCACATTTTTCAAGCTTGTAGTAAAAGTTCACTCACTCAAAATCAGCATTAAAGCCTAATCAAGACTGGTAACAATTTCCGATTTGTTAAATTGCATTAACTCTCCCGAACGGTTTCAGACCGTAACCGGAGTGCATAAAATGTTCATACATTTTTTGAAGTAATTTAATTCTGCGGAAGTTCCAGGGGAACTTAAACTCTCAGACATTTTCATCCTCAAGGAAATAAAATACAAATAAAATCGGAGTACTCGTAAGGATAAAAATATATGTGCTCCCGACAAATTATATTTGTCTGTTGAACTTCCTATTTCAACCCTTCGTGCCAATTTAGTTTTATTTCCGTTTCCGTGTCAATTAGGATATAAGTTGTTAGAAAGCTGTTTATGTATATATATATATTTTTTTCCCCTTCTCTTCATCTATTTTCCACTTTTCATAAGAATAAAAAACAGGGAAAAATCACTCCCTTTTTACACAAGATTTTCTGTCCACTTTCTCAATTTTATTCTGTTTTTTTTTTTTTGTTTCTTTTTCGTCACACAGCATACACAGTACCACTACCACCACCGACAGCAGGAACCGGAAAAGTGGACGACAAACTAGGGAAAATGAACATACAACAGCAGCAGCACTAGCGCCACCGCCAGCATTGAAGTGCTTTCATGTTGCTGTTCATACACCCAGCAGAAATAAAATACGAATAAACACCCTTTAAAGGATAACAACCTTAAATATCAACAGGAAAATTTTCTACAGAACGGGGCAAAGATTTAGGTGAAGTGCTCATATAGTTAAGTAAACAGTGTTTAAAAACAAAGCGCGCTACGCAAAAACAAAAAGATTCGTATATCCTTTCCCAACAGGAAAAAAAAAACGGTTTAAATTCAAAAGCAGAAAACAAATTAAATAAAAAAATAAAAATAAATAAAATGAGATCGATACGACCCTGTAGGACCGCTACATTTAGTAGTTGCAGTTCAACGATACACAACCTGTTAGTGCAAAGCATATCAACCGTATATCTGTGGTGGTTATTCGGGACGTGCTTAATTCTTTTAACTAACAACGCAGATTTTTTAATGGTTAGTGCTGCCTACATGGAAGCAGATGAGCTTATCAACGAATTAGACCGACCAGGTGAGTGTTATCAATTAAATTGCAATGCAATAAAAGAATTTATTAATACATGATGCATTATTCATACTATTTGTACCAGTATATGTTTTGCTCATTTTATTTTATTTTTATGTTTTATTATTTTTTTCCTTGTCCTTGTTGGACTTTAGCAGTTTTAGTACAAATACAATACATAAATATGCTATCCTAGATTGGATATGGCTGGTTGTGATATGGATATCGCGTGGTTATTGTACATACGTACATATAACATTTCATAGATTTAGGTTTTATGCACGAACGGGATTTGCAAAAAAGAGGACGTTTATGGATTATAATAAAAAATAGAAATCATCAACCCAAATTGAACTCGTGTTCGTTATTAATTAATTGATATGAAATAGCAGAGATTAACAAGCGAAAGTTTATTGGTTTATCATGCATATGTATTTCTGAAATTTAGATAAATAAAACTACAATTTGTCACGCAAATGATTTTTCCATGAAACATACCTACATTTGTAGTAAAAATGTATACATGACGGATTTTTAACCATCAGACTTCAAGCATTTTACAGACAAAAAAGTATGAAACGAGAAACTTGATAGCTGTAAGATATTACCACTTTGGTATCTATGAGCGAGGAAAGGAAAGGAATCAGAAACTAACAAGGTAATTAATGAGCTCTGCACTAGCAAATATACTGCAAATTTACCAGGAAATAAACTGTAAGGAGATCCTAAGGCGGTCTTTAAATAAGTGGTACTAAGGCTAAGACATACATGGCTAGATACATACACTGTTTTTAGCAATTTTTATGGAAATCAATCAGTAAATTAAATATCGAAAATGCAGTATTAAGAGGGGAAAAAATGCATAAAGTGTGAAATTGTTTGTGCAAATTTACGAAAAATATATAAATTTTGAAGGTACCTAGCACGAAGAAATAAAGGCTGACATGCACAATGTGGTACACCGCTGAATAGATAATTTAATTGACATTCAAAGCCTGTACCTTACTTTGTATTAATGTGTGGAAAAGCAGCATCATTTTAAATGGATTGACAAATTATACTTCCATTACCCACAAGTTTCAATTAGAGTGTATAAATCTCCATCCCGCACATTTTTTTTATCGTGTTTTTCACACTCTGGTTAATCAATATTGTACTTTAAAAAACCTATATAAAGAATCAAACAATACCAAAAATTTCAAATATCGAAAACTATCGTTCTAGCTGAAAACGTTCTACCAGCTGAGTTGTTCTTGGACAAGGATAGGTATGTCACTCGAAAATATTATACAAGCAAAGATAATTTCATCCCGGGCCCGACGACTTGCTTGCAATGACTCTAAAAAATACATGAACGTGTTTTCGCAACCCCTTGCCTTTCATATCCCAGGCCGTTTAAGAAATGTTACGGCGTCGTGGTGCAGTGGTTAGTGTGTTGAACCACTGCGCGTGAGGTTCCTTGTTCGAATCCCTGAAAACATCAATCCTTTTTTTTCACGGTCCCACCTCTCGCGAACGTTTGGCTAATATCCGAGAGTACTGTTGTCATGAGAAAGCTTCTCAAAAACAAACAAAAAAATTCCCTTTAGGTACCGTACAAAACTGTAGGTCCCTTCCATTCATGTGAAAAATATAACGCACACAACACGAGTAGTTGCTAGAAGCTAGACCTAGGCCCTCATGCGCTGTTACGCATATGTCTACATATGTATGTATCTACGTAGACCGCCTTCCTAGGGAAGGACAGTTACATTTTCCCTATGCATATGTTAAAACGAAATCTCAAGTTATTGACTTATCGCAAAACTTTCATCCAACCCCAAACTTTTTGAAACCATTGTTTACGATTCAATGTACTTCCATTGTAAATCAATCTTCTTCCCAGTGCCATAACGTTTCCTAAAAGCTAAAGGAATTCGCTTCTCGAGTACTGCGTGCTTTAGGGGATGGTAATAAATTCGATATAATTACCAACGATTACAGCAAAGCTTTCTAGTTGGTGATATTTAGAAAAACGCCAGTACCACTTCCTGGGTTCCTGACAGTCATCTTAAACCACTGATCTTTGTCTTAACAAAAACCGACGTTGACCTCATTTTAAAGAACTCGCATCAATACATTATTCATGTTTGTCATTAAAAAGAATTAAATTCTAGTCTATCATATTGTATCCTTCTGTATGTGTAGCTATTGCTTTAGATGCTATGCATTTCTTCACAGAACTTTTTACTAGCATCCTAACAAGCAAAAGAAAAAATGCTCCCTAATCCCTAGGATATCTACCTGATATAGTTGCACAATTTCTCGAAAATGTCGGATTCTGTTTTTTTTTTTTGTAAAGCAGCTGTATTCAACAGAGTTAGTGAGGTCATACAAAACAATGACACCGTTGGTTTGTTGTCATCCGACATGGTTGAGTGGAGGTATAACTAATTATCTTCTTCGATATCGAATTGCAGTAACGAGGTGATTCAATTAAGTTACCTACCCGTTGTCGTATCTTATTTTAATCAGTACAGTAGGTTAAACTTTGAGAAGCATAGCAATCAGGGATTCACTTTGATTGGTAAAGTAATTTGCACTATTGGTTTTAGTTTCAGTTGTAGTTAAAGTTTTGAGAGTGAAATCGATTTGAAAAGATAAAGTGGGAAAGCTTAAGGATGACTTTTAAAATTATATCTTAACCTCAATTTAAATTTTTGATTATGCACTAGGGTGTATAATATCATAGTTTCGCTACTGCGCATAATGCGGTTCTACCCAGCCATAACCAAAATAAAAAAAATTGATTTTGATGTGAATGTTTTGGTTTCCACGATGTATAATAGTAAGAGTAAATACGACTGCAGGCCGAACTGAAACTGAACGTAGATACAATTTTGCATTAAGTACGTGATTGTTGAGATACTATACACCCGAAGAGATAATAATTTCAGAAAGTGCATTCAGCAGTAGTCTCGTGTGCTTTTATTAGTATTATCCTCATCAGGATGTGTAGTGATAGAAATACCAATTCGTACGACGAAACTTTTGATGGTGCATTTTCACTTGCTCATGCCACATCTACTCATATTCGTATCTGTATATCTGCAGAGATACTTTCCATATACCTAGAGGCATTTATCTAATCTCACACATATACCAACTGAGCAACATCTATAGCTTAGCATTAACACAGTCATTCCCAGAATGTTACCAGTGAGAATATCAAATTGAGATTCCGGATTTGGATCAGACCGACGATACATAAATGGATATTTTCAATTTAATTTTCGCAATAACCCTAGGCGAGGCTACTCAAGGTTATTCCTGCAAATCCTTAAATCATTGTTTATCTTTGCATCGGACGGCGCGAAAACTGGTACCGACCAACCGACACCGATTTGTATAGACAACTCTGCGTTCCAATCTTTCGCAAAATTGAGTTCATCAATTTGTTAACCTGTCAGATAAAACCAAACAAAAGAAAAAAATAATTACATCTCGGTGTCGGTTTATGGACATCATGTGTGTTACAGTAACAACAACAACAACAACACCAGACACCCCAGAATTATCACCTCGCCATCATCGGCATTCACGCAACGCCTTGTGTTCGGTCGCCAATTTGACTTAAATCGATAAAAGCCCGTCTCATCATCTGGCCTTTGGCCATTTAAGTTAACATAAAAATGTTTCCATAAATCAATAGCAGGGCACACTGCATAAAAAAAAAAATTAAAAAAAAAGTCCAAGGGAGGTGTGTATAAATCTTCTTGACTGCATATTGGTCAATGTCCCATCCAGACTGTGGTGCGATGGCTGCCTTTGGCTAGTTTTTTCTCAGCACCAACACTCATTATAATCAGAATGTGTTAACACTGAGGGTGGATCGGTGCAACCATTTTTGGGTTTTCGCAATTATAATAATATTGTCTGATGCGATGGAAGCGAAAACTCACGCGTAAAATACATATATTTAAACACATTTGGAAGCATATAGTGGATGTGTTGTGTTACTGATGGGTAATGCCACACCCTAGTTTAGTAAACTAGTGTACAGTATTTGCTCACTTAACTGTCGATCCATTGTGTTCAGTAGCACCCTATCCTACGAGCATATTAAATTATAAACCAAATTTCTCTTCTATATTTCATTCTGAAACCTGCAAGATAAGAGGCATTAATCTAAACTCTACTGGATCATTCAGACTTAAAAAAATAAATAAATACTTGCCACAACAGCTCTTTAAGTGCCAGGACCTAGCTTCTCGCAACCACTCATGTTGCCTACGTTATATTTTCACACGAATGGAAGGGGCCTTCAGTTTAGTACCGTATCCGAAGGGCAATTTGTTTTGAGAAGCTTTCTCGAGACATCAATAATCTCAGATGTTTGTCAGACATTCGCGAGAGTGGGACCGTGTTTTCTGGGATTCGAACTTGGAACCTCATGCGCAGTGACACACACACTAACCACTTATGCCTTGGCGCCCACAGCAGTGTTGTCACTTGGATTTTGAAAAAAAGTTGTAGATCGGACAAAAAAATTTGGTAGATCTACAAAAATGGTGGTAGATTTGATATAACATTGACATTGGTGTATGGGTATGTGTTGCATTTTCGAAACGGGTTGGAAAAATGTATATACTTGTACATATATATTTTCCAAGGGAACCGAGTTGAATTGGTTGATTCAATATGGGGAGGACAGAATTCAAAAAGATGGTCGAATTTTTGCATTCCGTTGTAGATGTGGTAGATTTGAAAAACGTGCAAAATCGTGATAGATCTACTACAATTGTGGTAAGGTGACAAAACTGGCCCACAGACTTAGGATGCCCAAAAATGTGCACCCAAAAAATTTGTTTTGCACCATATTGAGTGGGCACAAGCAGAATAAGTGTGTATCTAAAATTTCTCTCTATCAATCGATGCAGAAGTTCCAAGAGCGTGACAGATTGACACATTGACAAATATAGCTGACAGACAGACAATATGTTTATAACATAAGTGTTGCGGTTTAACCGTTTAGTCGAAACACTAGTACATTGACGATGCATCTGGTTACATATATGGTACATACGTACGTAATGAACCTTGTGACCGGTTTACTTATGACAAGAAGAGATAACCTTCACAAGTAAAAATTAGTCGCAGTGACGTACGGGTGGGCTCTGACATTATTATTGAGCTCTGCGGCTTTCTTTTTCATGGGGAACGTCTCGGTGTACTTCACTACAGCAATACTGCTGTAGAAACGGCAGGAACGAAGAAGAAATTGAATCTGTTCATTATCTACCGTGTGAATGTTTTGCCTTCGCCAAAATAACAATGAGAACTCGTGGCAGTTACTTCTTGGCGGGTGTACTAATTGTGTTAAGATCATTTTCAGCAATCTAAATACTGTTCCTAACATTTTCATTACATCGGACCGGACAATAATGCGTGTCTAAGAGTAAAGACCAACTTCCTAAACTTCTTCGAATAGTCCAAGGGTTCGTTCCACGAAAAAGAGCGAAAATTTACTTTTTGATTAAAATAACTGAATTTGGCAAGACTGATCTGCTTTTAATTTCTTAGCATTTCCGTATTTATGATAGTCACACTTGCAGGTGTTAAGCAAACTAATTGCTTTTAAATGAGGAAAAGTGTTTATTGCAACATTCTGTTAGCTTTGCGAGTATTAGAGGCAAAATAAAAGTACTCTTCGCTGTACCACGTGCATCAATAATCTTTATTTATCTTATGTACGTTCTTTCTCGTATTCAATATCTTAAGAATGTAATGTCTTAACATCTTTAGATATCTGGAATAATAATAATGAAATATGTACATGCTTTACCGTCGTCAGATATCTGGAATTATGATAATGAAATACACATAAGATCCTCGGCGTACTGAAAATTTAAACCTTGGCTCCATTATGTTGTTCCCATGACTCTTACCATTCAAATTTGTTTAATTTTTTTTTACATCTACTGACGTTTTCTGTAGAAGTGCAGAGAGGTACGTTCCCAATAGGATAGAGAGAATAAAAAAACACCCTGTATATCCAACGTTTAATGTTAAATATATCTTGATACTATGATGTTCATGTGGAAGCTTTACAATTTCAACGGGCTTTTATAAGGTACGGAACGGCCCACCAGTTTTAGAATTTTTTTTTCCAATATGTACGTCAAGGAACTATAACTAACTTTTCCTACGTGAAAATTTTATAAAAAAGAATGTGGCAGATTCCTCCGAAATTGCTTTTCTTTTCAAGTTTCAAGTTTCCTGTGCCTTTTCATATTTCAGGAAACGTATTTAAAGATGCGATTTATGGTCTCACTTCCCTGTCCTTAGCTCAGTAACCGCTGCAAATATTGAATTCCAGACATCTCAGTGCGCTCTGAGAAGATTATATAAAAAATATTACAAACAAAAACTATTTCAATTTTAGCATAAGTATACTTATGTTGTTATTCCTTGTGGCCACAGATATTTTGTGTAGCATCTTTACCGCAACCTATCAAACCTAGCACACCCTACAGCACAACGCTACAAGAAATAAAAAAAAATATACTCGTATACCTTTTCTGAGTAAAACGGATGAAATAAAACAAAGATGATGAAGCTTTAACCAAAACTGATAATTAGGGACTGTTAACGCCAGTGCCAGCCCTCTATAACTTTTGATCAAGGTAAATTTATTTTTGCACCGCAGAGTCTTGAGATCAGTGAGACTGTAAGTCGTCCGTCCGCCTTCTTTTGTTCAAACACAACCATCAAGTATCAATTATTTAATTCATTTAATATTGTGTGAGAAACGTGAGACTTGTAATCTATCTCAAAGGTAATTATATGGAATGAAATGACCTCAACAAAAAAAAAAAAAAAAAAACTTACTTAGAGCGTGGAATGCTTAAATTATGTCCGGTAGAAGATTTACGATGAAATTTGATACGTTTGAGTTTTTTTTTCGCTCACCGTATTATTTTGTATAAATATTTTCTTTATTCGTAAATATTTTGTTAAAGCTTGACTACCTTTTTAAGTAGCTGAACGAGGTGTGAGTATTAGACTGCTGGGCTGTTTGTCTTTCTTGTCAAGTGGAGGCGACAAATTCAAGTTTTTCTTTTGGATACACGAATAATTTGCTTCATTGATATATTGATGTTAGATACTCATTTGACAGGCGTTTGTTTGGTTTTCATGACAACGCATTAACTGACGTCAATTATTCTGGGAATTTATTTATTAGGTATCCTTTCTAATAATTTGTGCAACATGTATGTCGAAAATTGTATTTAAATGTGCACAAGGTTGTTTATAGTATCTTGTTGTCTGGTAGACCCGGCTGTTTCCCGTATCCACAATCGCCTGGGCCTTAAAACAAAGGTTCAGCTTTTCTTGCCTTGTCGTACTTGGATCTGCGATTTGAAAATACTTTGAGCGTTGTCGTCCATTCGCTCGCAAGAACAATAAGGGGACATTATGGAGTAGAAGTATAAGCGCTGTGATCTTCGATCCTGTTCATTGCGATACAGTTTCGAGGAGAAGGTATAGTGAAGAAGTCTAACTAGCTGTACAGCAATATAGACATACGAGTAGGTAGGTATACATATTTCAAATTCATATGCTAAGATGGCTAGGGTACTCCAGCCTGAAGAATTTCTCAATCTGAAGAAGACCTTACCCTATGTGACATGCGCAGTTAGTAGAGTTGCCAAGTGTATTCTAAGCTCAAGTATTAAATTGAAGCCTTAACCTTCCATCACACAGTGTGAGAATTCGCTCATTTAGAGGGATGTAATTAAAAAATCAACTTGCACAAATTAATGCAAAAACAGTTTTTTTTTTTAGCTTTAGACTCCCAGTTAACGTTTTTGAAGAAAGTGTTATATGGAAGACAAATGAAACGAAATCATTTGGTCTTGCAATTGGAGTTGGCGACAATTATTTTAAACACAGGTTTAAGAAGGTTAACTTTCGAATTATTTTCCGAGTGTTTCGTGCGATTTAGGTTCCAAGGAGTGTTTTAATTTTAAAAGTACGCTCTCAAAAAATTGTAAGGTAAGTAAAATGATCATACAAGGCGTACGTCCTTTGATTTGGGTGGAAACGATAAAAAAGCTGACGTTTTAAATGAACGTGGGCGCCGTGGCGTAAGTGGTTAGTGTGTCGGATCACTACGCATGAGGATCCAAGTTCGAATCCCAGAAAACACCAAAAAGTTTTTTTCACGGTCCCACCTCTCGCGAGCGTCTGACAAACATCCGAGAGTATTGTTGTCACGAAAAAAGTTTCTCAAATCGCCGTTCGGAGTCGGCATTAAACTGTAGGTCCCTTCCATTCGTGTGAAAAATATAACGCACACAACATGAGTGGTTGCGAGAAGCTAGGCCCTGGCATTTTAAAGAGCTGTTGCGCCAAATATTTGTATTTTGTTTTAAATGAACGTGAACATTCATGAGTAAAAAAGTTAAGTCCTCTTCACTCTTGGACTAGATTCATGGAGTGTATACTTCACATCGCATATAGACTTGATGTGAAAGTTTGGCAAGTTAGAGACCAAGAGAGTTAGGAAAACTACAAAGCCAGACAAAAATTAATCAAAAACAGATTTAGAAGTGAAACTGGCTTACTGATTGATATGCCAACACAACAATCTGGCAAAACTAATGATGGGAACATTGCTAGACGATTTGTTTAGACTACAGCAATTACTGGTATATAGTTAGAGCCCATCAAACGATTCCACATTCTTTTAGAACCTCTGGGTTCCCAATAGACCCAAATACCTATACAACAGAAACAAGGGAACTGTATCTAAAAATGTACGGGTGGTTTTACATGCCAATTAGCTTGTATTCTTCCAATGGGTCAACTTTCGGAAGAAGCGCAGGAGGCTAGGAATAAAGACAACAGAAAATATCGTGAGCTTTTCACAAGAAAAGCCTTTCGGGTCTTCTAAATAGACTCTTAATATCTTCAGATTTTTGCAAGTTTGAGGTTCTTTCCGAAAAGTAAAAAGAGTTTGATTGAACATGAAGTCTAGTAACTTTTAGATATACCAACCTAAATAAAACAAAAACTTTGAACGTTTTTTTTTCTCCAAAAATATGTACAGTTATGCAAATATTGTTGATTTAAATGAATTCCTTATTTCATTTTAGTAAACAGAGTGAAACAAAATTAACAACAATTTTAATTTGACAGCACTATGAATTAAATCTCGTTAGATAAGCGAATTCTCACACTGTGCGTCAGGCGCAGTGTGCCTGACAGATCTATACCTAGTATTTCTAGTTATAAATATTATTTTTTTTACTGCTTTAGTAAACAAAATATTCTTTGCAATACAATGCAATGCAACATGATGAAGCTTATTCGAGGTGTATATTTTTTGCACCAAAAACTAAGTAACGATACGCAAAATGCTACAGCTGTGCCTGTCAGTTCTGTTGCACCCGACGGAAGGTTAAGCTTCAGATTTAACATAACTCCACAATCAATCTACTCTAGAGGGACATCGCGGTAGTAGAAGACCTTATCTCAGGTGGCATGCGCAGTTGGTATTTAAAATATTGAGTCGTAGCAAGAGTTTTCTAGGCTCAAGTATGGAATTGTAGCCTTAAGCTTCAAATTTCGAAAAAAAACTTCACAATTGATAGTGCAGCAGTTGCTATGGGTTATATTATACTCGTAGATTGTAGATTGTTGTTTGTTGTTCACTGCGGCCACATTGGGCTTCTTCTTCTGATTAGACAGTTACAGTGACATAAGATATGTTCTGCTGATTTTTCGTCTTCGATGGACATTTTGCAGATGCTGTCTTGTGCTATTCCCATAGCCATAAGATGTATTTTCACCCGACAGTGGCATATAAGGAAACCTGTGGCTATTCGAAACTGATTCCTAGTTAATTATTGGAGTTGTTTTGTTCTTTTGGCAGACAGATCTTGGCTTATCTGTTACCTTCAGTTTCCATCCAGTAATGATGACCTTTTTCTTTTAGCTAATTTTGTATACAGCTTTTTGCCATACTCATTGGTAATCCACACATTGGTCTTGGCGTCATGAAATTTGATGCAGCTCCTGTTTTGGATAAGAAGTCGGCCAGTCAGTCTTTTCATTTCCTTTGCTGTGTCCTTGCCTTAATTACTAATAGAGCAGCCATGATATCTGATAAAATATTAATGTTCTTGTTGGCTGTAGATCTGTTTATATTTTCTCTGATGTATAACCGTGAAGTTAGGGTTGAAGTTACATCTTGTCAAATATTTGCCGTAATTCTTATTTCTAATAGTTTATTACTTTTGAGTTCATGCGCAATGTCCGAATGAACTAGTTTGGAAGTTGAGTTATTTTCTGCGATGAGCATAAATGCGTTAATCATAGCTTATTTCTTTATATGAAGATGAAGAGGTGATAAGTTTAGAATAACCTCCACCGCTGTAGTCAAACGGTAGTACATGCAATCATATGAAAACACAAACGTTTTCACTTAACTGAGGCCTACCAACTCCTACTCTCAACCTTCACGCGGTGACAGCCAGGTGCCTAGTACCTTAATCCAAGAAATGGGTAACCAACCCCGTTTGGCGGATTCTTGGCTGCAGCAGATGAGAGAGGTTGGGCAAGAGTGCTTTCTCACTAGAGCACTTCTTCCTGTTCCAGGCGGCAGCGGACGAATTCCTTAGGCGGAGTCAACGGTGGCGTCTATAGTTCCAGTTAGGTTTAACTGTGATCATGTACCGTCGGCGATCCGTTCTTATATTTATTGCTTAAGGTATTGAATGTAATAAGGCAATTTAAGCGATTAGGCTTAAGAGTTGCTATGCGATAGTTAAGGATGAAAGTCGATATAAGTATATGGTTATTGTGATGTTTTATATAGGACGCATGTAGTGAGTCACTACAGCTATAAACTCGAAAAACAAGATCAGCGCAGAAATCAAGGGAAGAATAACTTTTGCCAATCGTTGTTTTTTGGGCTTATAAGGCAATTCAACAGAAAAGCCCTATCTCGAACAACTAAGGAAACTCTGTATAAGACCCTGATCATCCCAGTCCTGCTTCACGGCGCTGAAGCATGGATTTTATTAAGAGAGGATGAAGATATCCTTGCTCGCTTCGAGAGAAAAATTCTTTGTACGATTTTCGGTCCCGTTTGCGATGACGAGTTTTGGAGGAAAAGAAGATTCACTAACGAACTATACGAGCTGTACAGCGACATCGACCCAGTCAAAAAACTGCGTACTGGACGTCTGAGATGGCTAGGATATGTAGAGCGAATGGACACCAATGCTCCGGGTCGCAGAGTCTTCGTATCTAACCCCGAGGGACGACGCAGTAGTGGACCTCCTCGCCGTAGGTAGCGCGCACAAGTTCAATGGGACCTCAACCAACTTGGGGTGCGCAGCTAGAGGCAATTAGCTAAAGACCGAGCTAAATGGAGAGGCTTGTTGATTGAGGCCCAGATTCACCCGGAACTGTAGCACCACCTAAGTAAGTAAGTAAGTAAGCTGCAGTAAGATCAGTTTTCATTACACTTGTTGTGCATACACAGGCTAGTCTTTGTAGTTTATTAAGCCTGTTTTGTTTCTTGCCACCATACTGGTGCTGCATATGTGACAATTCGCCTTGCTATCGCCGTGTAGAGCCATAGCATCATCTTGGGGTTTAGGCCTCAATTTCTACTAGTCAGACTTTTGATGGTCCGTTAAGAGATCGTGGCTTTGTCTAGGGCTTTTGTTAGGTGAGAATTCCAAGTAAGTTTTTCTTTAAGTGTTATGCCAATATAATCTTACTCGCTTTCTTCCACGCCATCTAACTAAGTAAGTTAGCTTTCCTCTTTTGTTGAATATAACTATGGTACTCTTTTTGGGGTTGACGGTAAGGCCGACTTGTTGGCACCAGTTAGCAACTAGATGCAAGGCCCTCTGGAGTAGATTGTTTCTTCGAATTTTCCTTTGATTAATATCGCGATATCATCTGCGTAGCATTAGACATAAAAGCCTTCGTTGCTGAGTATTTCCAGCAGTTCATTTAGTACGAGAGACCACAATAATGGGGAAGACTCCTCCTTGGGGGCATCTTTTCGCAGCAGTTTATTGCTTCCTAATGAGATGTTCATTTTTCTGTCTAGCATGCATTTTACCCAGTTGCGTGTTGTATTATCTATCCTGTGTACTGTATCCATCTGTAGGGCGTATTTGGTCTCAAGGAAGCAGCCCACCGCAAACTCTTTGTCTCTAAAGGATTTTTCAGTCCTGGTTGTGAGTTCCTGAAGAGCATGGGTCGTTGATTTCCCTGGTTGATAAGCATATTGGTTTTTATGTAGAGGATTCATAGCGAAGGCTCTATCACTGATATGTCTATCAAGTTTTTTGTCTATGGCTTTCAAGAAGAAAGAGGTAAGGCTTATAGGTCGGTATGAGTTCGTTAGTTCTGTCGGTCTACGGCCCGCTTTAGGGATGAATTTAACCGTGGCTTCTATCCAATTTTTTGGTATATAACCCCAGGCAAAACTTCTTCTAAATATGCTAATTACTAGCGGTATTAGATGTGGGGTGCCTTTTTGAAGAAGAGCAAGGAATATTCCATCTTCTACGGGGGAATTAAAAGGAAGAAAAGAATTTGTGGACCATATTCTTTTTTTTTTTTTTCTTCGTGGAAAATTTCTTTTGATCTCTGGCAGTTGGTCTAACGATCCTGCTCTGGGGATGATAAGCTGGAGAGATGGGAGTAATGATGGAATCTGGGAAGTCTGTTTCGGCTAAGAGCTGTACTGCAGACCATTCTCCGCATACTCGTATGTGTAATCTGGTTTTTTCACTAACCCGATTTAATAGGTGTGCTGTTTAGAGGGAAGTCTGTTGAGGTGAATGTCACAAAGAACTTGGCAGAAATTTTTTCATGATTCTCTTTTAGCTCTTCTAATGTCAAGGTTGTATTTGGTTAAAGCTTCAGAGTATGAAGCCCAATCATTATTGTGCGTCGCCTTATTAAATAATTTTCTAGTTTTTGTTCTTAGATTGGTGAGCTTTTTGTTCCACTACGGGGTGAAGCGATTGTGTGATTTTTCTTTCTCTGGGTAAGCCTAGTGATAGGCTGATTTGTTTGCCTGATTTAGATTGTCAGTAATATTAATTATTGCAACGGTTCTAGCTATCCATGAGTTCTAGAATTTTTCGGTCCCAATCTATGGATCATAGCTATCTATATGTTTAAGAGTGTTTAGTGCCTTAATTTATATCAAACAGAATTTGGCGATGGTCCGACATGGATGGTTCGTTGAAACATGCCAATTTTCGATACAGTTTTTATAAATGAAATCGAGTACTTCTGCCCTAACTCTGTTCATATAGATGCATATTTTTATTTTTCATTTCCCGTACCATTCAGTTCTTGGCACGTTTTCCACACACCTTGACTAGGGAAGATTTTTATTCTTGGTCCGCCGAGGTATAGTCCTCTATCACACTACATGACCACCCGTATCAGCCACCTGGGAATGCGACGGGTTGCCTGAGAAGCACGTGTTTTATCCTGGTTTCGGCTTAGGAGCAATGGTTCGTTTTTGTTCATCAGACTTAATAGATATTTTAAAATGTTGATCAACGGGAAATAGTTACAAACAGCTCACAAGCATAAAGGGAAAACGAATAATACCGAACGGCTTGGTAGTATTATACTTTCGACTGCACCGGGTCCAAGTGATCTACAATTTGGGTTTCCATTAAAAAAAGAGTTTATATAAGATTGAACTAGGTAAATCAAGTTATATAAAAAATTGTAGTTCTAGTAACTAAGTGCTGCCGAAAGCTTTTCATATACATACTCGTAATTAATTAGCTACACTGTTTCCTACGACGGTGTCGTGGTAACGTCATCGATAGGCACGCTAATAGTTCATTATTCAAATCCTAATGTCAGCAATTATTTGTTTCTAATTAATAATACCTACCTATATATATAGTCTGATCAATTGCAAAAGCTTATGTCAACACTTCTGTATTGCGAAGGCATAAAACTGGCAGTAGATTGGCCATATGGCTTTAAAAATTGTTCACTGTGTTGGATGATTCATATGTATATGTATGACATCAGGTGGTCGGGAAAAAAATACTATGAATCAGAAGCAGACATAAAATAACGAAACAAATCTCCGCAAATATGTATCTGGACACCATGCCCCGAGCTTTTTGAAACCTAATATCTGAGTTTCAAACCACTACACCAAAATATAAAAAATTAGAAAACCGACGTACTATTTAAGGTAATTCCTTGGATCTTAGTCATTTAAATATTCATTTCTTAAAAGTGTACAGTGACATCATTTAACAGCTGGATAACATTTCATAAGATGTACCATTTAAAGTCTATCGTAACATCTTGATTTTTTTTTTGTATAAACTTCTCTCGGGAAAGGCAAACCTATAACGCTGAGCCAGCGCCTGCGCCTGCATAGTGCGCGAAGCACTATGTTGTCCGGGCTGAAGAAGCACAAACGAGGTAGAGGTTAGCTGTTTTATCTTCCGAAAAGGCCTTAGCCTTTGGCGCTCTATCGAACAGTATTCCGAAAGGATATTGATGGCAATACTCTATATTAAAGATTAACGCCGACACCGCAGCTTTCATAAAAAATGTTTCCTATTATTTTCATTTATTCATTCAGTAAAAATTACTCCAACCATATGCATTCTAAAAAAAAGAAGATCGACCGAGCATCAACTGCAGGCGTTACCGCTTGAAATTACTATCAGATGAGCCAAACGCAAAATAGTGTGCCCAGCAGTACTATCAAGAGTGTGGCAAGTCAATAATGGCATCATTCTCTTTTTCTGAATAGGTGTGAATAATGCCGATTTTATGAGGACCTTTCCCCAGCAATTCCCATCGGCAGCCCACGCAATCTCCTCACCTTTATTCAATAACAAACATCGCAATTACCTTCTCCCTGATAATCTCACACTCGCCACACAGCACCGCAATCGCCCCCTCGCATGTCAATCCCGCCAACTACCACTGTTCATTTGCTTTGTGTGCGTCCTGGGAGCCCTCGAATTCATGGTGGTTTCCTGTTGTACTACATCCATGGGTCATAAATTTGCATTATGTACTCTCTGGCCCTCATCGATGGACTGTAGTAAATTGGTGGGTGTGTTTGAGGGCGGAATCTGGGTGGTTAGTGACAGCACTGCCACCATTGACAGTGTAATGCGGTGTATGGAAAAGAAAATTTGCCATGCAAACGTATAAACGATGGTGACTGTATGAAGAGATCATCATTCCTTCGTTAACAAAATGTGTGTAATCTCCTTGCTCAGCTTGAGACAAGGTTTTCCTTTTAGCAAATTATTGAACTCACCATCGTAAATCGTGGATTCAGTCCAGGGGTTGAGTTCTCTCATCTGTTGTGCAATTTATTGTGAGAGTTTTCCATTTTCTGGTACTTCGTATTACCGCCATAAAAAGAAGGGCCCTCAGGGAGAGATAAGTTAAATCAATGAAATGGAAACCAAGGCAAGAAATAAAGTCTTGCTCGACATTGGTTTTGGAACGATGTCCTTTTTTTATTGCAGATATTTTTATTATTGTGATTGTCAGGGTCTATATCAGAAATGTAGAAGTATGAAAATGTGTATCGTTGCTATTTTCGGACAGTCGGAGCCGAAGTGAAAGTGAGACAGTATGAATCGAGTGAATTGAACAAATCTGGAGTTAATTGAATGACCATGTAATATATATGGTACATACGAATATTTATAGTTTAGTCAGATAGTAGTCGAGTTATTTTAAGCAAAATAAAAAGCAAGACTGTGTTGTACATCTTTAAAGCGTTTGTTATTTACTTGATTAATGCTATGTACGTAGTGAAATCATAAATAAAAAAAAAATATTGTTTGAAAAGCAAATATTAATATGTCACAACTGCTTAGACATTCATTTCGATCCAAATCGACTGATGAATAGTCAAAGTTAAAAAAAAGTTAATTAGTAAAGTACCGTTACATGAATCTTTAGCCAAAGCCCTGGTGCGCTGTATATGTATGTCCAAATTAGTTCATATATGAAATGTGGACAAAGTCTTAAGATCCGCTTTCGAGAAAATTTTAACTTTGGGAATTAGTTAGTTAGCTCCTTTTGGGGATAGAATAAAATATCAAATTTTGTAATGGGGTGTATGCCCACCGACCCTAGATATAAAGTTTAAAGTAAATCCGTCTACCGGCTTAAGTTACCGATGGATAGAGAGAGACACACGGACAGTTTTACAAGACCCACTTAATCGAGTTTCTCTTTAACTATAATACTTGATCAATTTTAATTGAAACTTTGATATCGATTCTTTTATCACTGCATGAATACACACACATATACTATACATACATATTTAGAACATACACAATTTTCCTCCGAAAAAGGCTAGAAATCAGACTTTCGATATGGAGGCATTCACATCTATCTTCAACAGAAAGGCAGTACTGATGGTAAATAGTCAGCAAGGGAATACAGAAGGGGCGTGGATCATCGTCCCCGTACTTACTAGTCGAATAGAAAAATCGCGCAGCTACGAGCCAAGTGTCATCGAATTTTTTTTTTTCCAAGGGTAGGTGAAAATCTTCCATAGACACTATGAGAATAGCAAGCGCGTGCTCATGGTAGTGTCCGATTTTTACTGACCAAAAAACATCACCATTCGATATAAATTTGTTAGATATCGCAACTAAGTAATAACTTATAAAGCAATTTTTCTATCACGAAATAAAAAGGTTTGGCAGGTTACTTTCCACAGAAAGATCTTGCATGTTCCGCAATTTAAATGTGGTTAATCCTTATCTCGCCAAGTCGAAAGGTTTCGTCCTTTGTAGTCGGCGCAATAAATTGCTTTCATCCATAATTTGTAGGACTGTATTGTTGACACGTCCGATTAGTCGGTTTCTATGGTCTCGCGAAGCTTCTAGTTTCCGCTTCGATTGTCGGAATTCCGAGATTCCTGTGGATACCGTCGTTTCTAATATACCACGGTGCTTAGACAATTTCTCTTACCACTTTATTTTGAAAGGTTTGTAAAATATTTGCATTTGTTTTCTTGGTACAACCCCAAAGTTGTATACCGTAGGTCCACACTGGCTTTAGCACCTGCTTGTATAAAAGCAGTTTGTTCTCAGTACTGAGCTGGGAATGTTTTCTGAGTAACCAGTCCATTACTCTATATTTGACTTTGAGTTCTTTGCGTTTCATTTTCACATACGAATTCCATTTCAGCCTTGCGACGAGTGTCATTCCCAGGTATTTGGCCTCATTTATAAAACTTATTCGGGCCGGGTTTAGAAAAATTGGCAAGTCATTAGTGTTTGTGAATGTAATGAAATTGTTAGATTGCTTTTTTTTGGAATATGTATATATGTGTATGAAAGTGTAATTAATTATAATGTTTTTGATATAACCCAAAATGTGCCTCCTTGTGTGTAACGTTGTTTTGTGTAGAGAAAAATATTGTGTAATGTGTGTTGTGCGTTTTATTGGTGTTACAATCAATGATTCTCAAATAATATTATAAGTGTTTTAGAATAATGTGTAAATGTACAGTGTAAAGTGTTTAATAAAAAAAAATCAATAATAAATGTAACGAAGCCAACCGATATCGTTGGCGATACAAGGCAGAATGAATGAATAGTTATAGAGAAAAGTTAAGCAAAAAGGATAACAGTTGTCAATTAAAATATTTAACGTTAACAAATATACAATGAAAGAGAATAAATGAGTGAGAAAATATAATTGTATAATTTGAGTGAACATGAAATAAGGTGCTTTATGGTGTGTTTGGCGATTGATGCATTTTGAAATGTTCAGTTATTCTCCGACAATTAGTTTTCTTATAAGTGAAATTCACGTGAACAGATTTAGATTCGTTGAGGGCGATCCGCCAGTTGTTCGTCCATTCAGGTACATTATTCAGTGAATTTTGCAGTTTTGTAGTCGTTTCTACGATGCTTTTACCTTCTACTAGGATAGTTCAAAGATATGTGAGTACGAAAATACTTTATAGAAGTGGTGGCACAGGATCCTAGTAAAAAATACCGTCAGTGGCTTTAAAGAGTGCAAGATTACCGACGACATACTGCAGTTCTTGGTGCTTATCTCACTACTTTGGAAGGTTATGTTCGACGATATTTTGCGACTGTGTATACACACCGACGTAAAATTAGCACGATTTGCTGACGATGTCGTCACTGCTGAAGTGTTGGAGAAGGTAGAACAGATGAGCAATGCGACAGTTAGTATAATATTACAAGGGCTAACCTCAGTTAGACTAGCACTAGCAGAGCATAAAAATGAAGCAGTTTTAATAATAATGAGCAAACACAAAAGTAGAAACTGTCCCCAATTCAGTCCGCGAACATGAAATTACATCTAAACCACATATCAAATACCTAGGCGTCATGATAGATACGAGGCTTCCATTTAAGGATCATCTTGAGTATGTAAGCCGGAAAGGTGCAAGTGGAAGTGCGAATAATGCCCACCACAGGATGGTCAATATATATAGAATGCCACAGGTTGCTCTTGGGGAGAGAGGTTACGTCGATCGTGTCTTATGCCGCCCAGATTTGGACCGAGGTTATGGAAATTAAACGTTACAAGTCACACATCGATTTTGTTTCTACGAGAATAGAAAGGCTTAATCCCAAATATAGAATAAGTTGTGAGATGTCTGATAACATCCTTGTTAATAATCTTGTCATAAACTAAATATTGTTTATTATTTATTTATTACATTCTGTTATTATTTATTATTTATATATTCATTATTTATTTATTTACTTATCTATTTATTATTTATTTATTTATGTACTTATTTATTTAGTTATTTATTTATTTATTAATTTATTAATTTATTTATTTATTATTTACATATTTATTTATTATCTAATTACTATATATTGTATATTTATTTATTATTGTTATTTATTTAATTATTATTTATCGTTTATTTGTTACATATTTATTTGAAAACTAATTATTGAATATTTATTTATTTATATAGATTTTTTTTTTTTCCAACTGTGATAATAGATTTAAGTTTTACTATTCGTAATCTCTTGTTATCAGACAGATTAGTTGTTACATTTACTACCACAAACTTTTTTTTTTTTTATTTAGATGAAAGGTTTTTTCTTATAGCGTTTTCCTTTCAATACATATATTCATTAAACTATATTTTGTATTACATATTATAACATTATTCAGCAGTAAGATACAATCATAACTCTGTGTAAATTGTGCGATTACACCCAAATGTAAAGAATATTGTTGAAGCTATCAAATAAATAAATAAATAAACAAGTCACACATCACATCTGTGTATCGAGTGTGCACATTAAAAGCTCTGAAGCTCCGCTTTTTGCACTACTTCTATCGATGCAACATGCATGGTAGCCAGAATGCTCCCGATAGAATTTCTGGCAGAAAAATAACGTCAGTACTGCGCAAGAGGAAATGGAAATGAAATAAACGAAAACCGCCCAGACAGAGCAGAAAGCTTCTGAGAATGCCAAGAACGATGGAATGCTTCTGAGAAAAGATACATGGGCTTATACAAGAAATTCAGTCATGGATTGATATACGCCACAGGGAACATGAATTCCACCTAACCCAGTTCTTAACGAGACATAGATATTTTCGTTCGTAGTTATTTAAGTATTGTACATATAAACACGACGATAATCCCTACTGCCCGCCATGCACTGACTGTATAGAAAACGTCGAACACGTCACTAAGAAGGAAACTCGGCGAACCAGCAACCCCTCAAATCATTGTTGGTAAAGTGCTTAGAAACCAAGAGGCATGGAATGCAGTAGCCAAGAGCACAGGGCTCATAATGAAGGTTCTTAGAGTGTT
The DNA here is from genome assembly GCA_945910035.1 of Brachypalpus laphriformis. NCBI lineage: Eukaryota > Metazoa > Arthropoda > Insecta > Diptera > Syrphidae > Brachypalpus > Brachypalpus laphriformis. The sequence goes on from OX246754.1 coordinate 256,205,084, forward strand.
ACTGCCCGAACACAATGGTGAAGCTGAAGATGAAGTACGTCGCGCTGTCAAAGTTAAATACACACACATTCAATACTGCGAACACAATGTGAAGCTGAAGCTTGCCGCTGAAGTAGAAGTGGAGTTAACTTTAGCTTCACTGCAGCGTGCTTTTTTTGACATTTCCATACAAAACAAAAAAAACGGCACATCAGTAAATAGAAAAATGAATCGATCAAGTAAAAAAAGAACAATATTCTATGCGATTTGAATAATCCTCACTAAAAAAAAATACAAAAAAAAAGCCAAGTTGTGAAAAAAAAAATTCCCAAACATTTGGATTACCAACAACAAACACCCGCGCAGCCCTTCACCATTGTGTTCGTACTCAGCTTCATCAGTGCGCGATTTTTCGACAGCGCTACAGGCGTATAGCTTCAGCTTCACCATTGTGTTCGGCCAGTTAGAAAGACGAACAAAATAATCTAAGCGAGATAATGCAAGGAAAGTGAGCGCACGGGGGATGTGGGCTCAGTGGGTTCCATACGAAGGAAGTTAAAGATACGGCCAGACAACAAAATTTATCAGATTATCGTAATCGTGAATCTGTGCCCAAAAATCTGGAATGTCGGCAGCGTCAGCTGAGGAAAGAAGAGGCGGCGAAATTAGGTTACCTTTTCAGGACTGCAAGCAACATCCGCCCAGCCAGCTGCACCTTTCAGATTTCGCCGAGTTTTTACTTACCGAAAAGTATTATATACAAAGCTCGAAACTATTTGGAAAATCGTTTGACTCCAACGTGGTAACACTTTCAAAACATGCCTCAAGCAGTAAATTAAAGCATTTAGATACAATACAAAGTGTATAACGGGCATTTGACTAAAATTTGAAGCATATTTTTTCTTGTCAAACTTTCGACACTGTGTTCTACAGTGAAACTGTAGCTTTATCTCACTGTTTTTTTTTGTCAATGCAATGCTATTGTTACGAACGAAGTCAGCGTATCCCGGAGCCACCGCAAAATTATCGAACGAAGTCCATTTATCCCGAAGCCACCAAAATACATTTTTACCGAAACCGCATGGAGGATCACCAATTCCCCAACAGCTGTGTTTGACAGCTGCTCCCATGGTGATGTCGGCCGGCTCGAAGCGAATAAATCAAGATGGCGGACGTGTGGAATTTTTCACAATGATGACGATGGAGACTGGAAGGCCATTGGAAGTTAGCGATGAGCCTATAAAAAGCCGTTGCTAGGAGGTCAAAATGGAAGTTGGTCGTGAAGTTCGGAGCAACGAGTCTTGAGAATAAGTTCTTAGTACTAACTTTTTCAAAAATAAAAACAAAAATAAAAAAAAATGTAACCCCTTTCGGGAACCAGGAACAACCAGTGTTTGAGTTTTTATTTTCCTCTCCTCCTCAGGTCAGATTCAACGTCGGCCCCGTCATGTTTGTAAGACTATATAAATGCTGCGACGAATTTTTGTAAATTATGTTATGCAGAAAGATACATTTACATACTGCGATAAGGTATAGCAATAGATATAGACATATCATGGAAAGCGACAAGACGTTGGTGACCTTAAAAAGAGTATAAATGAGGAAATAGTGGGAATAAGTAAGCTTTTGTAAATATAAATTTCGTAAAACTTGTTGGTATGCAGACCAGACTCTCCTCCGGTTTCCTTAAATGCGTCGAACTACTCCTTACATCCTAATATGCTTTTAACAACATAGAAGAAGAAGTCAGTGTTATACTTTTTTTTTTTAAATTATAATTTCTTAAGTTTTAGTTGGCTTAAGCGTCAAACCGTTAACCACAGACTATACTTTGTCCAACATAAATTGGCAGTACACGTCTTATGGGGAAGCTTTTTCAAAATCAGTAGCGTGCCATATTTTTGCACCATACTAAGTTGAAAGAAACCCCGCATAAAAAGTGTTTACCCGCCAGTGAATTTCCATTTGCATCTGACGTAAAATTTAGATGTCTTATTTAGCGCACATCTGAGTGTGCACTGATTGGCTGTGGCCTGTGGCTGCTGCTATTCAACCCCCATTAAATTGATGTGCATTCAGAGTTACCAGTGTCCGTTTGGTAACTCGTTCAGTTTTTTTTCCTTTGGGTTTCTGTTGAGGAGCTTTTGGTTTTAGAGCTTTGAAAAAAGTTCTTAATGATAAGTGTTATCGTGGAGATCTTGTTTTGATCTTTTGCATTTCTTTTAATGTGTGGAAAATATGTTAAAATGCAGTTTCAAAATTGTAAGCTGTTTTCTTTAAAGAAAAAGTTTATTTGCGTAGGTTTTCGTAGCGCGCGGTCAGTTTTTGATGTAAAGTGTATTTTTCTAAATTTGAATTGTGATACTAATGTGAAGTTAAGTGTTATTATGTAAATTGTATTTTTAAAAGGTGTATTTTTTTTTTTTTGAGTTTTGTGCGCCTTTTATCTTACTTTCTTGGTAGTGTGGAAAAAGATAAATTTGTTCTATTTTTTATAAATAAAACAAATTAAATGCAAATTTTAATCTAAAAAAAGGACGGTAACCCTACATAATATTCTTTGGGATTTTTGCTAATATGAAATGCTTACTACGGAAACCCTGTAAGAGCTTTTGTTAGAATAGCACCTTACGGAAAACTATACTGTACTGTACTGCCAATTTATATTGGACAGAGTATAGTGACTTATTGCATTAAAATATTCGTTAACCGTAAAAAATAATCTTCGATTAGTCCTATTGTTCGTAGTAAGTACATTTCGAGGTCTTCGGCGTGAAGATCGTGAGGTACGTTTTTACAAGTTTTGGTTAAGCCATTAATAAATACGCAGAATAGTGTGATGCTAAAATTGTTATGGCAGCTTAAGTAAACTCACACTTCCAGACTAAACACAAATATAATTCAGTCACAATATAACACATATTAGATTATATTATTATTTATTAGACATACCATAGATGTACATACCTATACATACATGTATGTACTTCGGGTTTTGTTGCGCGGGTTATTGTGCAAGTACAATATCTTTTATTTCGCAGTTTAATGACTATATTAAAAAGAATTAAAAGAGTACAGCATACAGCATACAGCAATATATTTCTATAAAAAAAATCGCTTTCCTTACTTAATTAAAATTAAATTAGTTTTAGCTCGTGAAGGATGCTACGACACCTAATACTCAATCAAGATTGAAATTAATTATATTTTACCTAAGTGCATACACAACATTTTAACAGTACAAAGTATTTAGCTGCCTGATCAACAGTCATCGATTTTGCATACATGTCTTCTCCATCTTGGAACTATTTGAAATGCACTAAATCAATGACTTAAATCTGTAATCAACAAAAAAACAAAAAAATACACATTTTTTATTCCATTCCTTACTTTTTCTTTTCAGTAAACTCGGGTATTCCACTAAACTCATTCAGCTACTGTACCTACTTCACATCTCGCATCTCTATGTAAAACGTGACTTTCTACTAATCTGTAGCGCGAAATTGCTTACCCGGTTCACTACGTGCTGATATTGTATGTGCGCAAAGAGAAAAGCAATTTCAACACCTTCCGGAGGGTATGCGGCGGAGTGCCTCTATTTGGTTGCAGTGACTATAAAGATGAAAACGTCCTTAGTTACGCAATTTACATTGGAAATTGAAAAATAAAATCTCTTTTCATTTCCGGAATGCATTGATTTCCCTTTAAAACAAATTAATTTAGCTCTATGTGTATATATTTATGTACATTAGACTGGTCCAAATTTCTTAAGTGTAGAATAAGTCTGGTACAGCACGAATTTCTGAAAGTTCGGCTTCTTGAACTTGTAATAATCCCTTAAAATGAAAAAAAAAAAATGTTATTTAGAGGTACCTCAAAGAGCTCAAAGCTTATTTTATGGTTTTGAACGACTTAAATCACTGAATTTGCTATAACTTTTAAACTGAATAAGATTTTATAAAAATGTTGCTAAATGTTTTTTGAAAATACTTCAGGAAATATACAGTTTAAAAATTATCAATTTTCTTAGCACCGTTACCTTTTGGCAGCGTTTAAAACACGATATTTTCTTCCTTACCTTATATTTAATTATTTTTGCAGTGCGATATTTCCCTTATATTATTCAAGCGAATTGAAGTTTATATTTTCTGATTTTTATAAGGTCTAAGCCTTAGAACCAAGTCGAAATCGTTACTTTAAGTGGCTAGGACTTGAATATTTCTTAGTAACCCTACGATTCAATAATGTTCACTGAGTTCAATTTATTATAGTCGAAGTGCTTATCTAATTTAATTAATTTAATGTACACGTTATTCAGTTTGATTCAAAACACTTCTTAAATTAAAATCCAAACAACGAAATCAAGGCAAGCATTCTAAGGGTATTAATGAAACACAATTCGGGTACCTACTCAAAATGGTTTTTTTTTAAATTTATTTTTTTAAAAACAGATTTTCATTTATATTCTGATTTTTTTTTTTTTTTTTGTGATTGGATACTAATTGAAATAAATACTGTTTATGCTCTTCATTGCTAGTCAATGATGATTTCACAGATAAGAGCCAGACTTCATTCAGCCGAGTCGTTAATTACATAAAGTTGTTTTACTATTTGAAGACCATTAACTTAAGAAGCATGGTTCATCCAGTCTTGTGGATCCACATTTAAAAATTCAAATGATATTTTAAGATTTTCAAAAAATGTTATGGTGTATGTTGTGATCAAATTGTCAAGTTTCATTCCCATATATGATGGATTTGGTCGTGCTTTTTTTGTGCAGCTCCCGAGCCTGGTTTCGTTTTTGTGAGTTTCATTAGTCACTGATCTACAGAAGAACGTCAAACCCACCAATTCCTCACCCAAATACCACAAATGGTTGTCCAGTTTTCGTATAGCAACCTGTGCTATTTGCGCATTCATTTTTATCTTAACTAATTCGCTTTTAACGAAGCAATCACGTAACTTTTTGGACTTAGTAGACATTATTGAATCGTAGGGTAACTAAGAAATATTCAAGTCTTAGCCACTTAACACGTTGGCTGCCACGTGAGCCACCGGTGGTAGACATTTGTTTTTAGCATGAGGCCGCGTGTACCACCGGTGGTACACATGACTTGTTTGTTGCTTCGTTGCTTGCAATTGAAAATATTATTTAGAGTCAAACTTTTATATAAATAACCTTAAAACTAAAGAAAAATCTGAATCAAAATAACGGAGAAATATGTGTACCACCGGTGGTACACATGGCACCATATTAATTCCATTATTAACAGAGTGCCATGTGAGCCACCGGTAGCCACAGCCTAAAAACACACCTAAAACGTCACAAACGAGAAAAGACAACAACAGAACACTTAACACACGGGTAATGATCAGTTTGAAGCGATATTTACAGTTTGAAATTTTGGTAATAGTATTTTTTTTGTATGGTGGCAGTCAACGTGTTAAAGTAGTTAGTTAGTAACGATTTCGACTTGGTTCTAAAGATCAAACCTTATATAAAAATAAAAAAATATAAACTTCAATTCGCTCAATAATATAAGGGAAATATCGCCCTGTAAAAATACTAAAATATAAGGTAAGGAATAAAATGTCGTGTTTAAAACGGTGTCGAAAAGTAACGGTGCTAAAAAAATAATTTTTAAACTGTATACTTCCTGAAGTATTTCCAAAAAATACTTAGCAACATTTTTAGAAAATCTTGTTCAGTTTAAAAGTTATAGCAAATTCAGTGATTCAAGTCGTTCAAAACCATAAAATAAGCTTTGAGCTCTTTGAAGTACCTCTATATAACACTTTTTTTTTCATTTTAAGGGATTATTACAAGTTTAAGAAGCCAACCTTTTAAAAAGTCGTGGCGCACCAAAGGAAAAATATGTTCTAAAATTCCCATACATTTTTGGACCAGTCTAATGTACATACGAGTTAGTATATATACAAATACAAGCAGTCATACAATTAAAAGTCTACTTATGGCAGAGTCCATCCTTTCCAACGCCCGCACTGTGTGTAAACATGTTAAAGGTATTCATAACCCTTTGAATGCGCGCAAATTATAAAAAAAAAATAAAATTGCATTTGTCGAATTTAGTGCAATAATTTCAGACCCGTGGTCTAATCTCCGCATTCTTTTTTTTAAACCGAAATTAACTATACTTTAATGGCTAATTAATGTCCCTGAAATTCTAAAATATTCCCTAGCTGCCAATTATTGATTTCTTTTTCCACCTGCATCAAAAGCTAGTTAGACCATATCACAGCCCAATTTCCCAAAGGTATAGTTTCACAAATTAAACCTATAAAACATGCTCCAGTGCTTCTCGAAGTCTCGTGTGTAAAATAACTAAATTTAATTAAAGCGGTTGTTTGCAAAAAAGGAAAAGCCGGAGAACAGTGGGAGCTATGCAGACTGAGGGTAAAAAAAAAAAAACATTTTTATTAAGCGCTATGCTCGATGTTTGGATCTTTAATGCTCCATGTAGTTCTCCACCACGAGCAGCAGGAGAAGCGAATGTTCATCTGTCTGTGAATAAGGAGAGACGGCCGAATAGTGAGGTTACGTTTTATTTCACTTTAGTATTTTTTTTTAATTTCTATGAAAACGTGTGTTGGTTTACTATATATTTTAGAACAGATATATATATGTATATATGCATAAGCTAGGCAGCCTTTGTCAGTTATGGGAGACTAATTACTTGGTGTACACAAAAACCATACGCATATCAAGAAGTTGGCAAAATTTAATTTGAGCAAAACTAACTTAATTTCCATTGCATGCGCTATACAGTTAATTGAGACAGAAATGTATACAATATAAATTAATTAACTATAATATCTGATGTATCTCTTACCTTCTCTATCGTTTCAGGTAAGATGGCATGAAATGTTGGCTTAGAGAGTGCTCTTGTACATTTCTTTCTATTCTTTATATTACCCACTGAGCGTAAGTAGCTTGCAAACTAAAATATCATTACATTTGACAGGAAATCATCTAGTTAAAGTATGCACTAAACAAGAGAAAGATATTATATGAAGCATCGTAGGGGAAGCTTTCGCCATCTAAACGCAGAGTATAATAGTAGGTTTCCATTTAGCCGAAATTCGAGTTTTTACACATATCCGCATACATTTTTAAGATTTCAAAATTCCGCATTTACTTACATACGTACATATGTTATATGAAATCCACACATAGCGTTAAAAAAAATCAGCAAATCAATTTTCAAGCGCTGAAAAAAAAAGAATACAAAGAAACATCTGTTAGAAGATGGTTTTTAGCCGAAAAGGGATTACTAATACCCTTATACTAATGCTCAGGGTACGGGCGGATGGTAAAAGGGGGGAGAGAACTGGATGAGATGCCGGTTTGCGTTGGCTTTAAATGTTTGTAGGTTGTAATGATTAGGAAATACAGAGGCTGGTAGATCGTTCCACAAACGTGGAACGAATATAAACGAATCCCTATATTTGACAGTACGTCCGAAGTTGGGTGAACTGATGTGGAATATGGAATAGCTTTCCTCAGTATTTCCGGAATCATATAGCGCGCAAAAACTCAAAAATTATCACCTAACTCTTATTCGTTTATCTTTAAGTCTTTAGTTCTTCCGCATACCCTTTCATTTCACTTCATCACTGGGTTTCTAAAACTTTAAAGAACTTCTAAGGGGTGGAGGACTTAAAAAAAATAGTTGCCCTGTGAAATGCTTTTGTTAGATTTTTATAGACGATTTTTAATGATTTTTAATAAACAAATTTTAGTGAATATTTGTAAATAAAAGACAAAATCTCGGATTTTGGTTTGGTGGAAACGTACTATAGTATAAGGAACACAAAGAACACAAACATCCACCCGGCAAAGCCACATGACTTTCTGAATTTCAGGTTGAAATTTTATAGAAAAAAGAATTTACATTTGGTCATGGAAGCACACCCTCCAGTGAAAGATCACTTCCTCTTCTTTAAGATGCTTGTGTACATGTTAAAATGCTTAAACTTCATCTACTCCATGTTCACCGAGCGGATGCAAATATATTTAAAGGCATACTCCTACCTAGTCTCATCTGGCTCACGTAATCCACAAGTAAACTCAATTTATGTATGTACGTGGAAACTGACTTCCTGTTGGCAAAAAAAAAACGTATTTGCAGGATCCAATTGCTAATCTGAAGATCTTTCGACGCTTTAAGACTGAGCTCGTAGTCGTATTCTTGTGCAACACAGACAATGTCGACGTAAAGAAAGTTAAAGCCTTCCGTTGAAATATTCGTGCCGCATTATTTTTTAGCCTAAGCGTCGTACTTATAAAATCAAATAAATTAAGCGGCCTGAGTAGAAAAAGCCCCAGGCATAAAACTTTATAGTTCTGAAAGCATATGGAATTTAATTGGTACTACATATTTATAGGCTGGTAAAACGCACTGACGCCTAGATCTAATAAATTGTAGATACTTTATACAGTATTATATTTGAATGATATCTTACTTGCACATGCAAGTTGCACCCATAACTATAGGGTGTGGGCGGCGTGGCGCAGTGGTTAGTGCGTCGGACCGCTATGCGTGATGTTCATTGTTCGAATCCCAGAAAACACCAAACGTTTTTTTTCGTGGTCCCACCTCTTGCGAACTCAAATCCAACAAAGCTGCTGGAGCCGATGGCCTTGCCGCTGAACTTTTCAAGGCAGGAGGAGATGAGTTGGTAAGGAGCATGCACCAGCTGATCTGTAAAATCTGGTCGGACGAAAGTATGCCCGATGAATGGAACTTCAGCATCGTTTGCCCGATACTGAAGAAGGGAGACCCTCTGAACTGCGCCAACTACAGAGGTATAAGTCTCCTAAATATCGCATATAAGATCCTGTCTGCCGTATTATATGAACGCCTAAAGCCGATAGTCCACAACCTGATAGGTCCTTATCAGTGCGGTTTCAGGCCGGGAAAGTCCACCATTGACCAAATATTCGCACTACGGCAGATCTTGGAAAATATAATAAAAATGAGTATAAAATCGATACGCACCACCTTTTCATCGATTTCAAAGTTGCCTATGATAGCGTGTATAGAGACGAGTTATACAGAGCAATGTCTAGTCTTGGCATCACTGCCAAGCTCGTCCGTTTGTGCAGAATGACGATGAAGAACTCTCGCTGCTCCATCAAAGTCGGTAAGAACATCACCGAACTGTTCGATGTCAGGAAAGGTCTTAGACAAGGCGACGCGCTATCATGCGATCTCTTTAATATAGTACTTGAGAGAATTGTACGAAACACACAAGCCAACCCCGGAGGTACAATCTTCTTCAAGTCTGTACAACTACTCGCTTATGCCGATGACATTGACATAATCGGAAGAACTCAGCGGGCAGTCAATGGGGCATTTACGAGTATTGAGAACGAGACAGCAAAGATGGGTCTAGCGGTCAATGAAAGCAAAACAAAATATATGCTGTCTACAAAAAAGGACACCCAACATCGGCGTCTTGGACAGAACGCCACAATAGACAGATACAATTTCGAGGTAGTAAAGGATTTTGTCTACCTAGGCTCTATGGTCAGCTCCGCAAATGATATCAGTAGGGGGATCAGATGAAGAATTACTCTTGCCAATCGTTGTTTCTATGGGCTAAAACGGCAATTGAGTAGCAAAGCCTTATCTCGAACTACTAAGGTAACTCTTTATAAGACATTAATCATCCCAGTCCTGCTGTATGGCGCAAAGGCATGGGCATTGACAAAATCGGGTGAGGATGCCCTTGGTTATTTCGAGAGAAAAGTTCTTCGAGCGATCTTCGGTCCCATCTGCAGAGACGGTGAGTGGAGGAGAAGGTACAATGCCGAACTATACGGCCTGTACAAGAACATCGACTTATCCAGAAGAGCTCACATACAGCGATTACGATGGCTGGGTCATTTAGAGCGGACGGAGCCCAACCTTCCCGCTAAGAAAGTCTTCGAATCCACCCCAGACGCACGGCGCAGTAGAGGACGACCTCGCGGTAGGTGGCGCAAACAAGTGGAGGGGGACCTCAACCAACTTGGCGTGCGCAACTGGAGGCAGCTGGCTCGTAACCGTGCTGGCTGGAGAGGTTTGTTGGTTGAGGCCCAGGTCCACCCCGGACTGTAGCGCCATCTAAGTAAGTACCTCTTGCGAACGTTTGACAGACATACGAGAGTATTGTTGTAACTCACAAAACACGATTTTACAATAGCACTATTGGCAGTACTTTTTTTTTGTTTTTGCACGCGCATTTAGATATTTGGGCGGTTATTATTTTTTGTGCAGTAAGCCCACGACTCGACAGTAAGTCAACTACCTGTGGATGAAAAGGTGATTGATTAATGTCAAATGCATTTAAAGTTCATCATTTGCAAGAGATTATGTTATCCTTGTCTGATTACGAGTAGTGTTACTCATATCTATCAGTCGATTTGGTTTGAAGATTTTAAAAAGGAAATTTGTATGATGGGATGTTTGCTTGTAAGCAAATCAAATAGTTATCTCTAAAAAAACCTATTTAATTTGAATGTACAAAGAGCTATTGTGCCAACTTCCAAAATACATGGATTTGATAAGGCATACATCACACCTACTCTTTCAAAATTACAAACTAAGATAAAATAACGAGCAAACAGTAGTTTCTTACAATGCACTGGTACACTTAGATTTTTATTTCAAAAACTCATACTTCTTCAGGTTGTCTCCTTCTTACCTTCTGTGAAATAAAATTCAACAGGGTATCTCAGACACAAAAAAAAGGAAATCATTCCTCTTTCGAACAACTTCCAATTTCGTTAGCGAAACTACTCTATGATATTCTACGAGTACCTATAGATAGGTATGCATACTTGTAACAAAGGACGCATGCCTTTGCCTTTCTTGGCGTACACACGTAGAGAATGCAACCATTAGAATGCAATTATTATATAACTTTGTCAACATGTATTGTAAAATATTATACAATTACTCGAAACAGCGAAAGCAAAAGGAAGGAAAACAAAAGCCTTAAAAATGAAATAAAATATTTTTCTAAAGTTTTTTTTTGAAAATTTCTTGAAAACTGATAACAAAATTTTGTACGCTACAGTAATTTTGCGTGGCAATTTTATTCATACTCGTACAATGTAGGAGATGTTTTGTTACTCTGTAGTTGAAGTTAGTATAATCATAATAAGTCAAAAATGGCAGGTCTCGTTGAAAAGGAAAAAAGAAATTGATATATAGTTTAGTTAGTATTAAACAGAAATCTGTCTGAAGCCTCTAGAAGTCTTCGCCATTGGATTGCTTACTGAACATGACATGGAATCTGTAGTTTAAGATTTTTAAAGAATGTGGATTCCTGCACAACTGTACCCACAGGCCAGGAATTAATTTTGTTTCATTGGATGTGGACACTGCGCTACAACAACCAACTACACCATAAATAAAGTAAAATGTATTTTGCCAGTTATACTCGTAGTTATGTGAACATTTTCTGTCAGATGAAAATTACTGTCGTTCTGTTAGTAAATATTTAAATATACAATAATATGATATTTGGACTCTGTGTACTTTTCGGGGAAAAGCATATGCTGAGGTTAATTTTTGACTTTTTATGCGATCCATAAGGAGTAGCTTAGAAGTACGTATTTTGCCACCGTTTCAATGGATCATAGCAAATAATTGCGAGAAACTTTTCAAAATCTAGATTTTGGTCAATCATGACATAACTATAATAGAGGAAGTAGAAAAAGTGAACTCGATATTTCTGTCACACCTTTCCTTTCTGCGTCTGCAAGTATCTCGCTCTACAGCCTAAACAGCTAGATGAATTTACTTCAGACTTCATTTCCAGGGTTTGAGGTTAATATTCCGAGTCTAATTACCGGTTTTGCAATTTTGCTATTTTTTGTTCGATTTTTCTGAAAATTGAATATGCAATTAGTGATTGTAAGACTCAGTTTTTTGCTTCTTGATAACACTGGACAACAAATAAAATATTTTTTTTTGCCGTTCTTCCAACATGTTTTTTTTATACCTTTGCATGGAAGTGTTTAAAATACGTCTGTAAAAAAATTATGAAATATCCATATTCTTAGAAAAATCTGTTTATTTAAAAAAGTGAAAATACAATACATGAAAATTTGTAGATAATTTTTTTTTTTTTTTGTATTATTCTGAAGAATTTTTTATAAGTTTTGCTTGTCTTTTATACAAGTATGATGGATGATCTCGTTGCAAAGTCCAACTAAAGTCTGCGAGCATTCTCGACGACCATTTCCCTTGATATCGCATCGCCATTATGTCTTGGTGAAATCTCTCCCCATGCTCGTCGCTTACGGCAACTAAGTTTTCAGGGAGAAACTCCAAATGGGAATCAAGGAAAAGAATCTTTAAGGACATTTTGCATCCCAAGCTTTTGTAGTTTTGTAATAGCTTAGAAATGATTTGTTTCTAGTTTGGTGACTTTATATTGCCAAAAAAATTGTTTGTCACTTCAACAAAAGAAAGCCATGTATTTTTTTCCTGTATATTTAATTTGTCAATAAAATTGGAGTCCTTCAACACCTTTCTTATATCTTGCCCTATAAAAATGCCTTCTTTTAATTTAGCTTCGCTTAATCTGGGGAACAAAGGTTTTATATAGAGGAAACCTCTCCAGTTTTATCCATGTGTAAGGGCGGCAAAATGATATTGTTTGCCTCTACTAAGGGGCTTTGAGCAATATTTTTTTGTTATCGCTAATTCTTTAGTGAAGGTAGTTATAATACTCCTACGCGATAAACTGTCAGTAACGAATATCAAGTAAAGGGTGAGCCAACAGCTACATACATACATATTTATTATGAAATAAATATAAAACTTTACTGATTATTGAAGGTCGATCTATGGCAAATTCTGTTGCAAGCGACCATCCGAAGGTACAAATTATCGGTGACTTTTTGAAGAATGAGTGGGTCAATGGCCGCAATTTCAGTTTGGATTCCAAAAATGCGTAACTTAATTAACGGCAAAAAATCGAGTTGACCAGTGTAATTTTTGGAAAGATCACTTTTCAATTTTACTTTTCGATTTTAAATCAGAGTCATTTGCCATACAAATACAGGTACGTACGACCCAGTCGTTCACTTACATACATATGCATCGAGATGCCGCTGCACTCTGTAACGACTCTGGGTCTCAACCAATTATTTACTTTAGTTCATGAACTTTTTAACCATACTGTGTGGTAGTCGCTCTGCGGCAAGAATATCTCAATCCAAATGATGAGATAACTTCGTGTTTCACATTTCGATGGTAAAACCGAAACAACTTTTCATCCTTTCTCATCTACATCTGTACACATATGCATACAATTAATAGAAAGGCAATTCTTCGCATCACTACAAATGCAAAACAAAATAGAAAATCAAATTGATAAAGTTTCACGGACATTAGACGATGAAGACGAAGACGACAACGATAGTCTTCCCCTCACAGTAGCATCACACTAAGGCCAACAGCTGGCATAAAATATCCCTAACCAAACAAATAGGAAGTCAAGGATCATCTCTAACAGATACACATCTCCTGTCTATTGTTGGAAATGGCTAAACTTCCTTTTGTAATGGACACAAACCTATACCATATGGACCATAGGGAGATAGCACAGCTGCACCAGGGGAAACTCTCTTGCTCGCCTTACTCATTGTTTTCTTATGTTGGACTAAAATGACGACGAAGACGACGAGGAGAATAAAGGCAACAAGAAAACACCAAGTTGAAGTTGTATCCTTGGTAAATAGCTTAAGGGATTCTATTCCAAAGTGGATCTTCGGAGTTAGAGAGTGAGTTTTTCCGGGGGAAGGAAAAAAGTTCTTGCTATGGTATACGTACTGTTGGGCAGCAGTACTGAATGTTGAGGTAATACACTGGGATTGGGCTTTTGTGCATTACAGTACCAAACTAACGGGTGACTTTTGTTCGGTTGTGTGAAATATAGGACTTATTACGGATTGAGTGGAATTATATATATTACTAGTACGGATTGAGTATATGACAAAAGCATCGGTATCTATAAGTGTAGATAAACTTCTTGTTTATGTTTGGTTAGTAGCTGATGTTTTGTTTTCTAGAAAATTGAACATATTGGCAATGGCGAAATAATGAAGATGCAAGTTGTATGCATTATAGATGATAAGCAATGAAAATAGTCAATCGTGAATGATGCTCTATTGGAAGTAAGTTTTATGTTTGACGGTCTTGATCAAGAGGAAAATAGTGTTACATTACTCTGAATAATTCAAATTGTGCTTGGAGCAATCTCTCTACACATCGTATTATATTTTAAGCTGATAGAAATCACTCTAGATCCAAGTAGAGCTATTAATACGCCTTCTCAAAACTACATCACACGTTATCTGGTTTCCCAGGCTGTAATTTAGAAAAGATGACTTTTAGGCCGTGTGTCAATAGGTTGGTATATTTTATGACTCATCGTGGTCAATAAATGAACATTTTGGACGTCAGAATTTAACCGAATATTTTTCACCAAGTCTTAATTCAACATCCAAAGAGACATCAAAATGTAATGCCTGAAATTGAAACTAACCATCAATAGACACATGGCCTTTTTGCCGTAGTGACAACAAATTCTATCGAATTATATTAGCGGCTGATTTGATATGTTAAAACTTCGCATGTGCACTTCAGAATACGGAAGTTTTACAAAACAGTCCGTGAATCTAAGGTAAAATAGTTTGCTTTCACTTATTCATCTATAAGAAGAAAAGGCATCAGCTATATTTATTCATTGTCCGATGTCGAAAAGCTAAAAGCATTCAAGAAATGGCTCCTACGTAATCGTCATTCATCGAAAGTGGGAATTAAGTCGGGTTTCCTCGGCGTTGATGAGTATCCAATTTTTGATCATTTTCAATGTATATTTTCCATTCTTTAGCCACTGCTTTTGTAGCTTCTGTTATTCTTCAGTCTTTTAGTTACAGATATTAATTACTAGAAGACTCTGGACTTGTTCTGGTTCTCTTACTACAACAGTACGCCTTCATGGGAATTAAACCACAAAGTCACGGTTGTATAGGTTTTTATTGGTTTAACGAGAGGAGTATAAAACCATAGTATTATTGTATTTTTTTATGCACGATGATTGCTACTTTTTCTGCATGGCCTGTAGATATTCTGCCCGCACTCTAAAATAAAAAGCTGTGATAAATTGCCAGCGACCAAACGATGAACAAAAGGATGGACAGCCTCGACTTCTGAACTCAATAACTGTCGGAATTGTTCTGCAGCTTAGCATAGATGTGATCTAAATATCTAAAGAACACTTTTTTTGGACTCATAACAATTTTCTTGAGCGTTTCGTTGATATCGAGAGAAGCTTAAATTTTTATATTTTGCAGTATACATATATATTTAAAAAATAAAGTCATTCTACAAAAACCACCGGTTTGTTTAATAAAAAGCAAATGTCCAGCCTTCCACCGTTGATTCATCGTAAGCAGTTACCTTACTTTTGCCTTTATTATATGTGTCAATCATGGAATGTATTTTAAAGAACAAAATGAAATAATTCATAAAAAATATGACAACGAAACTCCTTAAACAGAACGTATAGGGACAGCGCCAGGATAACCACTGGCCTATAGGAGACCATGCAGTCAAACTATGCATCCCACACAACACGCACTGTCGCAGTTGCAATGTCGCAACTGAGAAAGAAATGCTTATCCACTTTTTATGCGCCTGTCCGACGCTAGCTAGGACCAGACAACGAGCTTTAGGAAAACTCTTTTTCAATTCCCTTGAGGAAGTCTCAGAGAGAAACCTTAAAGATCTAATAATCTTCTTAAACTCCACAGGTTGGACCTAGAGACCCACCAACGCACCTTTCATATCCAAGTACACGAGTTTTGTGGTACCAAAACGGCACCTAGTGCTAATTGGGTTCTTCTTTTCCAGAAGAACCACCACACCTACCTATCATTATAACGAAAATGATGTGGAAAGAACACGAATACTTCTGCACACTCTGGAATTCACTATGAGGAATAATTTCTAGAAGTTTTCAATCTCCAACAGTACAACAGTGACTGGTAATCGTATTTAGACTCACTAAATGGAAAAAAAAGGCAGATCATGTAGTTACTCTATGGGGTTCCCCTTTCATTTTATATAATATTGTAATTGAATTTACTTCATTGATATAAGTTAATGAACATTGGTTTACTAATTCTTTTATAGCAATGGCAAAAGCCGTCAGCCAGAATGACAGTTTTAATTCAAATATAAAATCGGCAAAAAAATAGCGTAAAATAAACATAAAATAAAGGTTGATTTTGTTAGACTATATTTCTATATATGTATTGATTTCTGTACTCTAATGCAGCCGATACGTAGTAAAATAGTACTTTCCAGTTATTCCCATTTAAAATTTGGATTACTTCTTCAAACGAAGAACAGTGAGAAAAAAATTGGTAAATCGTTCGGGTGAGGTCTGAAATTAAGTGGTAGACACTCTCCTCTTTAAAAGGTACACTCATCTGCTGTACCGTATATTTATCGTTGAAATACTTTCTCTCCTCCAAACTATGCTTCAAGAATCTATAGATACTGCGGCTCTCGGATTGAGGGTTTTTTTTTTATCACAATGGACCCATTTTTGGTCTAAGTGTGTTGGCGATTCTTAGCTGCCAGGCACTTCAACCTAACCTCAACCTACCATTGTCAAAGTTAATAGCAGAGTCGAGGTAGATAAAGTCCCTTACTAACTCGAAGTTATAGCTGCCCTCTGTGACGTTCTGTCCAATTCATCGGTGTTAATTGTCCCTTCTTGTTGACAGCATATATCATATATGGTTTTGCCTCGTTTATCGCTAAACCCATTTTGGTTGATTCTGCGTCAATGCTTGCAAACGTACCGGTGATAGCCTGCTGAGTTCTTTCAATTTTGTCAATATCGTCGGCATATGCAAGCGGTTGTACGGACTCTTGGTAGATTGTGCCTCTGGTGAGTCCAGCACAATTCGTTCAAGTACAATATTAAAGAAGTCACATGAGAACGCGTCACCTTGTCTTAAATCTTTTTTTACATCGAAGGTCTCGAAGGTGAGGTCATTACCGACATTGATGGACCACCGAGCGTTCTCCATCGTCATCCTGCACAGACGGACAAGTTTGGCAGGGATGTCGAAACTAGACATAGCTCTTCTCTATAGATGCTGTCATAGATGGCCTTGAAATCGGTAAAGAGATTGTGATTATCGATTTGAACTTCTTGGGTTTTCTCCAAGATCTGTCAAAGTGTGAAGATTTGATCGATGGTGGACCTTCCTGGCCTGAAACCACACTGATAGGGGCCAATCAGGTTTTTGATAAAATGTTTCAGGCACTCACACAATATCGCAGAAAAGATCTTTTATTCTATGCTGAGGAGACTGATGCCTTTATAATTGGGGCAATTAAAGGGGTCTCCTTTCTTTTGAATCGGGCGAACGATTCTGGTATTCCATTCGTCAGGCATACATTCGTCCTACCAAATCTTAGAGATCAGTTGGTGTATGCTCTCTACCAATTCAGGTCCAGCAACCTTGTTAGATTTCAGTTTGGATATTGCTATTCTCACTTCACTTTGGTGAAGTGGACGGACATTTTGGCTATCATCGTTTTCAGGCTATCATCGTTCAGTTTTTCCATATTCTCAGCACCGACTGTGATTCTACTACGATGGTTTCATTTTCATCTCCATAGGTTTCTGTACTGGTTTTGCTTCTCTGACACGTTCTTTTTACCTTTTCGTAAATCTTCCATATATTGTTTCTGGAGTATAAGCTCTCAATATTCTCGAATGCACGCTTCTCATGGTCTTTCTTCTTCTTTTGAAGAAACCGATGTTCTTCCCGCCTCTTTTGCTCTTAGAGCTCACGAGCTATCAAATTAGATGGTGTTATTTTCTTTATGAGAGAGAAGCACAGAAAACTAAATCTAAATCGTAATTGGCTTGCCTATATGTAACATAAGCCAACTGGTCTATAATTTAGTATGTTATTTTGTCAGCGGCCTCTCGAAAGAGCATACATAGGCTTATAAATCTGTACCTGCCACACTTTTTAAGTATTTAAAAGCTGATCTGAATTGCTGATGCAGAAATCTTCCATGACTTAAGACGATATCATGAAGTTTACTCCTTTTTCTCGCATTTTAATCGCTGGAAACCCGGAAATAAAAAGACTCCATGCTTTGTTGCGCACGAAAAACTTTTCAATTTATCGACATATTTTCTTTGACTGGACAACATTTTTTTTAATGGCTCCGACCAGTCTTTAAAAAAAGCGTATTTATCAAATTGTATTCACTACTCGTATAACCCACTTCATCCATAGCACAGTTATTTCTCTTTGGAGAGAATGATTTTCTCATTTTTCTATCTTCCTATTTTGGAAACAGTTTCGCAAGAAAAATAATTCAGATCGATCTGAAAAAATATGAAAAAGTTTTCCAATCATCTTTAATACAAGAAGAAATAGTAGGGGAAGCATTGAATAATCTGCCAAAACAATCTCTGCCATAGATGAACGTCTATAAAATAGCAACGAAAAGCGGAGATGTTCAGTGCTTTGATTTCTCACAGCAAAGCGTCTCGTTGAAATAGATTCGATTGAATTTCATGTTCTATTAAGCTGTGTTCACTTGGGAACAACAACGTTACCGCAAAACGACCGGAGCACACAAGGAAGCTTAGCTGTCGCCGAGTGTTAAAATATCAGATGGCATCATTTTGTCATTCTTGTATGGCTGATGTCTGTTCTAGTGCCGCAGGACTAAAATGATGTTTTTCTATTTTCTTTTCTGTTTTTCCAGAGCTTCCAATGTTCTACTTTTTTTTTCTCCTTTGTGATTGGTAACCGTGTCGGTGTCGTTCACTTGAATTTCTCCAATGGGACTATATACTCCTTGGAACCATCCTACACTTCCGATCTATTGCTGAGAATTTAATTCTACTTCAATGAGAACAATTCTTAAAGGAAAAGTTTGCTTTTGCTTCCGGACGTTTCCTTCTCTGGCTGTAAAATTTGTCTTTTGTTCTTGCTTTTTTTTTAGTCCTTTGAAATGTTTATCCAATTATATACATTTTGCTGTTGTGATTGTCCCCCCAAAAAGGATGGGCAAACAAAAACAACAGGATAGCCGAGTGTTCAAAGAAATGGAAGCAAGATTGGCCAAATATTTTGGCTCTTATTCGCTATTGCTAGGAAGTACGAGTATGTATACTGAACTTTAAGGACTTTCTTTTTGTTGTTATCATTTTCTTCGGATGATTATTTTCTTTGGCCCGGCTAAAGAATTGAAAACAGAATAAAGTGGAAAAATTCGATCACCAGATGCTTTAAATTGGGAAATATTTCGAAAGTTTTTTTTTTTTTTTGTTAAATTCGAAGAGTAAATTTCAGGCTTGGAGTGGTATTTGAAGTCATTGGGAATGTTGTCATTTAAGACAGTAAGACAGTTGTGCGACTCGATGTGAAATTTTAAAGAGGCATTTAATTATTTCATGCGTACGCTTTAAATTTACCTTAACCGTAGAGGGAGGAGGGGTTTTGTTTTCGCCAAGGACGTAACAATGCATTAGATGGTTTTAAATCGAATAAGCCCATTTCCTTGCTGTAAAAATGTATTTACAAGCTTTAAGACACTTTTCGACTTTTTTTTTCCATAGTTCCGATTTATTACCAAACTTCTCTTGGGCCAAGGAAGTCACATCGAAATGCAAATAAAATTGTGTACATACTCTTCCATGTAATTTTCTATAGATCTTCTTCACCTTCTGGTATTTATCTCTCCCCAAACTCTCCGAAAAACGAAATTTAACACTTGAACACCTTCTGGGACAAATAGGTAGAAATAAACGTAAAAATTCAATAAGAAGCAATCTGTTGCTTCTGCCCGGATGATAAGTAGAAATGTCTTTGCCACGAGAAATAGTACTCATACGCCGTAGTTCATCTCAGGTGACACATTACGGAATACAACTCTGTAATATTTGAACCTTTTCAGCACAACTTGAGTGGGATGATTTTCAAACTACTTAAGTACTTATCATTGAAAGTTTAATGGAAATTTCAGGTTTCCTTGACCCACATTAATATCTAGACCCCTAAGGGGTACGCTGACACTAAAGTATTTTGCAAATATAATTAAATTTAATTAGGGTTAGTATCAGAACTAGGAAAAACTTTCACAATTGTTACCGTTCCCATCTGCTTAACCATTCCAGTTTTTGTTTCTTGCTTGAATGAATATTTACTCCAACAATGAAAACTCTGAAAAATAGAAATTTATTCAACTATAGAGAGAAAATGACACACAAACACGTAATTATCAGTAAAAATCCAATCAATATAGGAATCGATATACATATACATAACATATGTCCTTAAAAAATCATAGAAAGGACGAGATAAGAAGACGAAGAAAAAAGGTCAAACCGGAAATTATCCAAGTGGATCAATTGTTTTCCTTTTTTTCGGGGGAATGCGGGAGGTCGGCTACGCTTGCACGAAGATGTTATTTTTTCTTTGGCATTTTTATTATTATTATTTTTTTTTAATTTACGCGAAGAATAGTGGATGGAGTGAATAAATTGTATATGATGTTCCTCCAACGCCTATGTTCAGTAGATGGACCTTAAGAACGAATAAAATATTAAAATTGAATTTGAATAAATTAATTTTTTTTATTATTTTAGGATCGGTGTGGGTATTTTTTCGTTATTTTTTTGAATGATCCAATATCCGGATACACAGGTATTTAATTGTAAAATAATAGGAGAGTACTATAAAAGAGTGGTAAACTTCCGCAGTGCATATTTGATAAGCTATATAAAGTTGAAAGAGAGATGAAAATTATATGTATTTTTGTGAAATTTTTAAGGGAAATGGCTAAAAGGGGAGAAAAGATCTACTTATGTACATTTTTGATTTAATTTAATTCCGCTTTACGACGTGTGTATATGTATTCTAAGACAGTAAACTTCGAGGCTCCGCGAATAATCGCCCAAGGGAAAATCGAACGAAACTCTCGAATGAATAATTGCCCGAATTGTAATTAATAAAAATAATATTTTGGGCGATTTTTTATTTTGCTTAAATGTTATATTTTATGAAAAACTCAAAACTAACTTTAGCAAGTGAACTGAAAAGTATTAAAGTTGTGTCATAAACAATTTTTGTAGTTGTGCAGTAAGTGGCGAGCTTCGCGCGAATAATTTAATAACGTCTATTATTTAATTTTGTGGACGATTATTAGTTATGAATAAAAACCGAAGTATTGGGCATTTTTTCATTTTGGTTTATGGGCGAATGTTCATACACTTTTGGGCATTTTTCTCCTTTTTTTTGGGTCTTTCTTTATTGTGAAGAATCGCTCAAAATTTTTTGGAAGATTGACTAACATGACCACGCAATTGCCAATATATCGCCCGATTTGTCTAAGAAGGTCATAGAAAATTGAATTCAGCACGTCCACTCCTGCGGGCGTTTCGGTGGAGGACATTTGAATGATGTTGTGCTTCATAATGAATGCTACTTTCACCAGAATTATTATTTTTTTTTTTATATCTCAAACACAAGCTGTTTTGTTAAGAATTCAAAACGGGTCGGGTGCTCGTAATGAAAAACCCTTTAGTAGTCGAGCTTTCGCTATTTGTGTACCTTGGTTTTCATCCATTTCCCTTCTTCGGAAAAAGGACCGATTACAGAATATTGTTGCAAAATAACGCAGTATAGTGTATGGTTTCTTTTTCTGATTACTGCCCAACGCTCGGCACCGTATAGCATACCAAGAATGATTTATCATTCCTTTTTCTTTTTAGTAAGTAGTGAGCATCTTCATTTTGATAATGGTCCTATACCATGAGTAGAGGCTTGTTTTCTGAAAACATGTAAGGCGGTAAAAGTTATAGTGGTGTAATTGGTATTTAGTTCATGTTAAGAACTTGAGATTTACACCACTTAACTTACAACAAATAAGCTGTCCCTTTAACCTATCAAACTTCTACGACCATCTTTCGACGGAGTAGTAAAATTTTGATTAGGTACTTCACATTTTCATGCAACAGTTTGGTATGTGTAGTATCATTTTTGGACTAACACCAACATTTTTGAAAAGTGAGTTACACAATCACGTTGATTGCCTCATATGTGTATGTAGTAGTATACGTATATATTGGTCTTGTTATAAAAGTTTCTATGTGGACTTTTTTTTTTCATTTATAAACCTCTCTCGGGAAAGCCGAAACTAAAGCCTCCAGCGCCCCGAGATGCCTGCAGATGTCTGCTAATTCTGGATTGGACTTGTTGCATATTACTCGTATGGGTTTCTTGAAATACTCGTATTTCGCATGTGAGTCAGCTCCACAGATTGCTTGTGTTGTAACATGAAAGTTGTGTACTCTAATTATCTGCCTGGTAGGACGTTGAGAGGTCGAGTTTCTAGTCGATCAGTCTGTTGATCTTCCAAACATCTGCCACTGTGGTAGTATCTATGGAATAGGCAAAAGTTGACCATCTGCCTTTGATGAGCCGACGACTGAAGGTTGGACCTTAATATTGGATCTTCTATTAAGCGAACTGCCCGCCTCTGGATGCTGTCAAGTAAATCAAGATAGTATTTTAGGGCTGAGCTCTAAACGTGAAAGCAGTACTACGGTATTACTCGTGCTTTGTGTAAAAGAAGAAACTGTGGCGATGCAAAGTACTTCTTTACTCTGAAAAGATAACTCAACTTCGTGGAAGCTGATTTTGCAATATTGGATGTGTGGTACCAGAGTGGTACCAAGAGTTTACTGTGACACCCAGTAAATGCCTGGTATTCTTGGGTTAGATTATTTGGTCACCTATTTGAAGTTGGGGAGCAGCAGATGCATTCTTCTTGGAAAAAGTGGTGGACTGTGTTTTCTTCGCGTTGAACTCCACACAGTTTTCTTTTTCCCATTGAAAGATTTTCTATAGATCTTCCTTAATTATGTCGAATTTTTCACATCTCTGACAATGTGAGGTATTGGCACATTGAGCAGCAATATGTTTGTTTATTCTAACAATATATTAAACTGTAATTTTTATAAAAGACATTTAGACGGGTAGTATTTTCTTTGACTTCCTGAGCAATCTCAATAAAGTTGAGTAGGTATCTACAAATATGTAGGTATTATACATATATACGTATATTTTTGGCGCAACATCACATCAAGTGCCTTGCCAACCACCCGTGTTATGTGCGTTATATTTTTTGCACGAATGGAAGGGACTTTCAGTTTTGTGTCGTATCTGAATGCAATTTTTATATTTTTTTTTCGTGACAACAATACTCTCGGATGTTTGTCGAGAAATGGGACCGTGTTTTCTGGTGTTCGAACATTGAACCTCAGTCGCAGTGACCCGACACACTTACTGCACACAATAAATAAATAAATAAATAAATAAATGTGTAGGAATTACGGTTTATAAAAAAAAACTAATCAGTTCAAACCATAAAATTCATACAATAAAACTAGGTAATTTAAATTAATCAACTTTCCTACGCTACACATTCTTGCATAACTCTTGTACTCAAAAAGTCTTTATGAACATTTTGACTCACATTAATCTTGCCGAAATTTCAGTCTGAAGCGAAATAAAGCACAGTTAAAGCGATGGATTTAATTTTCTAACTATCTCCCCCTTAATTCTTGATGGAAACTTAAATGATGCTAAACAAATCCCATACAGCGCAGCGCTACTACACATTAATCATCTATTTCCTTGTCGTAATAAAGTGTTAGTACCCGATACGGATGACTAAATAACTTCCTGACTTTCAGCCGAACTCCTTTTGGAATACAATTTCATCACACCATCTTTCCATTTAAAAAATCAAATCCCAACTCTGATTTTATCAGTTTTATTGAAGACCAACTGCTGTTGGTCTTTCTGATTGTGTCCAATAAAACGAGTTTGATATTCCTTTTAATCAACATCCACCAAGGAAATGTCTGCGTATTTGTCGTCCTTGTAATAATACTGGTAGTCTTGATGTTGTAGAAAATTCGCGTTGACCCCGTTTTTCTATATACAGTTTAGTCGTCGTCGACCATCATCTAGAAGTTAACCCTTCCACCGACCAAGCGAAAGTACTACACGCAAATTAACAAAAACCGACTCGACCATCAGTAGTCACATTTTGTCGTCATTACTTCCATTCCACTTAGGCTGGAGCATTTGACTGCCACCCCTTTAATTGCGGGTGGTAATTAAAATATTAATTAAGTTGGTTGTAAGTATGGTCTTTTTTTTTATTGTAAATAGGATACACACTTACACTCGCCATCGTGTACGGACACCATAATGAATATTCATATTTTATTAGGAGAAAATTTATTTCTTTGAAGGTGGACATGGAATTCCGACAAAACGTACATAATTACACTTTTTGTGAGGGAGGCGGCTCAAGTGTAAATCGCGCAGTATGTATGTACAATATATTGCCCCGCGGAACAACACACTTCAAAGTGGAAGCCATTACGCATAATTGTTTTACATGGCAGGTTTGAAATCGACCAGCGCGGCTTGGGTCGGTGTGGTATGGTTAAGCTCAGAAAGCCCAATTCATTTCTATACAATTCATCATAACGAGTTATTCGACAATAAATATCCATATCCACCACCGTGTACCTACACCTTTTGAGATTCGTGATTATAGGACTGTTTCATTTACGTAAATGTTGACACCTAATTAATGGCACCCTGACACGAGGTCTGTGCTTAAATATGACGCAAACATCAAAGGGCGAATTATTTGCAGAATGATGAAATATGTTAAATTATATGCATGAGAATTTGAATGGTAATCAATACCACAAACCCAACCTCCAAAGCATCGTCGATCCTGCATGCATTAAGCTAATTGCTACCATTTCGATACATTTTTGTAGCCCAACCAGAACTGAAGTAAATAATCAATAAAAACAACAGAACGCATCAAATTTATTGCTTTCGTTGGAGAACCGCACCCAAATTCCCCCCGCGCATCAAGGCTATACGTAGTTTTTCAGTTAACCAACAAGCCAAAGCTGGACAAAAATGAAATGTTTGTGCAGAAAAGTTTCCCCGGGGATATTGTTTATTGTTAATGCGGCTTGTCAACTATATATATATATTTTTTTTTAATTTGGCAACCACTTTGTATTTGAGTTTATTTTGCATTCATTGTGCATTGGGGACAATAATAAATAAATCACTCTTCAGAGTGCCGGAACTATATTTTGCTGAAGAAAATTTTTCATGCATTAAATATCATATGGCGATATTCGGTTAATTTGATAAGCTTAAAAATATGAGATATGGAGAATTTTATACGCTTTTGAGGGAATGTTTTTGGCTGTATACTAGCATAGCTTATAGCAGGGATTTAAAGGAATATTTACGGAGTGACAAGTACATGGAAAATTGCTGGAAACCTTTTTGACATAACTGAGTAATTCATACTTTGATTTTCTTCAGTCATGATTAGCGAGTAGCAAAGCTAGGTGAAAAATTTAAAGTAGGTAGATATTCAAAAGCAAACATAACCAAAATATCAAAGAAATACTTACTTACTTTTATCCTTTAACCCCTCGGGGGGCATAGGGTGTCAACCACGACTGCGCGCCATCGTGTTCGAAGTTCTGCAACGCGTTTGAGCTGCCTCCAACTCATTCCTAAAGACCTCGATTCCTCCTCAACTGTTCTGCGCCACGTTTGCCTAGGGCGTCCCGCTATTCTGCCTGCCTGGGTGAGCGGATTCCACTGCATGGCGTATTTCACATTGGAGTTGTCTTCGCGCCGTAGTGTGAGTCGAATCCATTGCCACTTCCTTCTTCGTATAGTAATGCTTATAGGTTCTCGACCCGTTTTCAGATAAAGTTGTTCGTTAGAGATGCGGTTCGGCCAAAAATCATCAAGGTGATTCTAAAGCATTTGTTTACAAAGACTTGCATCTTGCGTGTGTTAATGGTGTCCACCTTCCAAGTACTGCACCCATAAAGCAGCACTGATTCTGCGTTGGAGCGGAACAGTCGTAGCTTGGTTCTTAAGCTGATAACATTGCTTCTCCATATTTTGGATAGCATTCCGAACGCAGCTTTAGCCTTCCCGATTCTGCTGCATACAGTTGGTGCCACTGCGGTTAGTCGAGACGACACCTCCTAAATATAGAAAGCTATTAACTTTCTCGACTTCCTGTCCGGCAATGCTAAGTTAAGCGCGGGTATTAGAAGTGCTCAGGGCTTTTATTTTGGCTGTGTTTATTTTTAGCCCCACTTTGTTTGCCTCAGCGTCTAGATTTTGGGCCATCAAATAAAGATCCATTATCCGATGTGAAAGAAGACAAACATCGTCAGCGTAATCTAGGTGTTTAAGGTAAGATGTCATCGTCCAACGAATTCCATAATTAGCTTCCGTCAATGCTGCACGGAGTACATCGCTGATAACCACCAAGATCAATAGTGGAGACAGTATGCACCCCTGACGTACTCCACTTTGGGCTTCAAAATCATCCGACACCTTACCATTGTGCACGACGTGACACTTGCCGCCCTAGTATGTAGCCTTGATAATAGCTATAAGTTTTTCTGGAATGCCACTCCCGCGCAAGGCCAATCAGATAGCATCTCGATTCAAGCTGTCGAAAGCCTTCTCGAAGTCGTTAAAGAGTAAATGTAGCGGAGACCTATACTCAACGCATTGTTCGATTATGATCCGTAAGGTGTTTATGTGGTCGATGCAGGAGGATCCAACACGAAAGCCTATCTGTTCGACATCGAGAGTTAAATCTAAATGTTCTTTAATTCGTTCTAGAACTATTCTAGCTATTATTTTGGCTACAGCTGGAAGAACGCATATACATCTCCAGTTACTGCACTCCATCAAGTTACCCTTCTTTGGAAGCTTAATGATCATCCCCCTTTTCCACTTCTGTGGAAATTGTTCGCTATCCCAAGCTCTCCGTATTAGCGGATGCAGCAAATCTGCCGATGTACTTGGCGCCGCTTAAAATAGCTCTGCAGGGATGCCAGCAATACCCACCGCTTTGTTCTTCTTGAGGGACTTGATTGCTGTTATTATTTCAGTTTTACTGGGAGGTACGGTGCTACTTCGGGAATTTGTTGCTTCGAACTGCTCATTCGAATTCAAGATCATACCGCCATCGTCTAAGGGATTTATCACTGTAGCAAAATGTTCTCTCCATCTAGTGAGCTGAGCCTCATCCGAAATCAGAAGGTTACCGTCTAGACTCTTCACTGGATGTTGTTTGGAGTTTCGACCACCAATGAGCTCCTTAGTGATGTTGTAAGCAGTCCTACTGTCGCACCTACTCGCTGCTTCTTCAGCCCTTGAGGCCAGTGAGTCGACATATTGCCGTTTGTTACGTCTCACACTACGCTGCACTTCTTTCTTCTTCGCACGGTACTGGGCTTCAGCTTCAAGCTCGGTTCCCTCTACTGCTGAGGCCGCGCAATCCGAACCTTGATTGCTGTACGCTCATCGATCCGTCTCCAGGTGTCTGTAGAAAGCCATGTGCCGTGGTGTTTCTGCTTTTTCCCGACATACGTGCGTGCCCCAGTCGCAAAAGCATTTTTCACAGCACCCCAGTGGTCATCCATGTTCTCTTGCAATATGCTGCTGAATGCTTCTGCTTCTAAGGCAAGATGGTCCCTGAACTGTTGGCGCACTTGTGGAACCTTGAGCCTGTCGATATTAAACCTAGTGATGTTAAGTAGGTTTGAGTGGTTGCTGTTGACGGATGCAGTACGAAGGCGTAAATGAGCTACCGTAAGATGGTTACCTCGTTCTTGTCCGACGTCAGCTCCACGTCTGTTTCGGACGTCCAGGAGACAATTTCTAAAGCGGCGACTGATCGCAATGTGGTCGATCTGGTTGGATGTTCGTTGCCTATCAGTAGAGACCCAACTGATCTTATGGCAGGTGTTATGCTTAAACAGCGTACCTCCGATGACTAGGCGGTTGGTATTGCAGAAGTCTACAAACCGCTCACCATTGTCATTACGGTCTCCCACGCCGTGAACTCCCATCACGTGCTTAAGCATGGTGTTGTCGCTACCCCCCTTGGCATTGATAACTAACATCACCATTACGATGTCCCCATTAGGCGTTTGGTTGTAGGTGGCGCCTAAGTGAATATAAAAATCATATTTTTCGTCCTCAATCGGGTCTAGAGTCGGAGCATAACACTGTATGATGGTAATTTTTCTAACTCTACTCTCGAATCTAGCCGTCAATATCCGGTCACTATGGGGTTTCCAGGATATGAGGCTACTACGTGCTGCTGGAGTTAGCATGAGTCCTACTCCGGAACTCCGTGCACTTTCAGCTGGTTTACCAGAGTAGAGCATGACAGTGCTTTTTGTTGGGGAGATGTATTCCCCAGCATCGTACCATATTATCTCGCTCAGCCCTAAGATGTCGATTTTATACCGTGCGAATTCGCGCTCCAGTTGGAGGAATCTGGCGTTATAAGGTCCTTCCTTGAGGGAGTCCAGGAGGGTCTTAACGTTCCAGAATCCGATCGTTGTCCGTGTTCGATAACCAAAGGTCGTCAACAAATTATCAATCCTTATCCGAGGCGATGGTATCCGTTTCCGAGCAATAGTTTGTTTTACGGTTGCGGCTCGCTGGGCCACAGACCTACCAACACTTATCCTGTTTTTTGGTGTAGGAATCTCGCCATTCGTCCTCTCCCGTTAGCAATTTCCGAAGAAATTCGCAGATGGCACCACGAGGAGGTGGGAGTAGGGCTTGCTAACAGAGCTTCTAGGTTTTTGGCTGCAGTGGCTCCTTCTTGTTACTTAGCGGACCAGCACCTATCGGGAGATGCTGCCCCTACGAGGCCTTTGTTAGTCGTTTGCCATCCAAAATATCAAAGAAATGGTGCTGAGTTTTCAAGCGAATCCAAAAGACCCCACATCTCCAAGGACCTCAGCTGTTTTAGTCACCAAACGAAAACGAAGGTTGACTTTACGTTAAAAGTAACTTTTAAAGTAATTTTGATCACTAGTATTCAACTTTAATTTCCTCTCCAAGTTTTAAGTTGGTTCTGTGAAAGCGTGCTTCCTGTTTTCATCGGTGGTCGTTATCCTTATTCTAATTATCTAGATAGAAATGGAAACACTCTGAATGTAAGAAATATTTGAAATCACAATTTTTCGAAACCAGTGTGCCTAATTAGAAATTGTTGATGATTTCGTTTAGCGCTTTGATGAGAGGTACTCGTACATGTGAGAATCGATTTCCTGAAATTCGAGCTCCACATCGAGAAATGAGCACTAAAATCGTCTTTTACCCTTCCACTAAGATCAATATCAATACCCCTTTGTCAATAAAAGTTTATCAGATTTAAAAACAAAATAATTCGTTTATAGTAAATTCACATATAATTCTTTTAAGCTATAAGTCACTCTTGAAAGTTGTTCTGAAGCTTAGCTTCATTATGTTTTTCAGCTATGCAGCTGTGGATGACTTTGTGATAACTTAACAATTCCTCGAAGTAAATACTTCAAACGAAAACTGAATGGAAAAATTACAGCAAATTCTCCTCGACCAGTAGAGACACCACCCATAATGTAAGCATGTACTGAAACCTAGTATCCAGAATATTTGCCTATCAATCATTAATATGCTTTTTCTTGCGTACAGGAAGGGAGATGGTCTAAATTGGAAACTAATTGGTTAGAATTATAAAATAAACCATTTGGATTGAATGAAAGACTTCCTTTTTAGTACAATAAAAAAAAAGAAGATATAATGAATTTGTGAATCTTAAATAATGAAAAAATATTAAAGTGAGTTCAAATAAGTTCTTCTTCTTCCTATTTCGACGAGGTTATGATCTGAACTCAATAGGTCAGAACCCTCCAACTTCACTGCAAATTTTCTTGAGCACTACGAAAATGTAAACGGTTTCAGGTGTTATAAAATCATGATTTGGGATTTGGCGGTTTTGGATTAAAGCACTAGGCAGGGGAGTACTTATGTTTTAGTACATTGGTCGTATGAAAATTTAAAATTCTAAAAAATATATTGTACATGTCTTACTTATTTCTACCATACATTTTCACATTTGTGAAATGCTCAACCCAAGTCAGACGGGTCAGCTAGTTACATTATAAAACATTTTTATATGTTAAACAGCAACTGTTCCGTTTAGTTTATCATCATGCCATAGTCAGAGTTCATTACCCGAACCACAGTCTTTATGAAAAGTAATACTCTCAGCAGCTTTAACCTACTGTTAGGGAGCCAGCATTCAATGTAAGAGTTACTATGAGAGATACTGAACGATCATTTTCTGAATTATATAGGGTATCAAGCATAACATTAGTCACCATGGCGGTTTTTTTTAAAAGCTTTGTAATCGTTAATTGGGGTAAAATTTGAAAATTTGTAAGACTTTGTCATTATCACATATGTATAATAGCCTCTTTTGGAATACCAATCATTAACGTCATTGAGATAAAGAGCAAACAGTATCCGACTGAAGTCACAGCCTTGCTATAGACCGCGCATTGTCAGATTCCAACGTCATTGTAAATTTTTGTTGTTATAATGCTGCCACACTATGGGGCCAAAGTAGATGTTTAGATCACTAGGATCACCTTTTTCATAGGCAGGCAATATAAGACCACCATTAAATCTCTTCGGAGCTCTCATTTATCTAATGCTCAAATGTATGTAAATATATAACTGGTTCAACAGTGTATTGAATTTGAAATGTCCTAACTCCACAACATGCAAACTTTGATTTCAGTCGTTATTAAATATCTTTTTACCTTTTTTACACGATCGGACATTACTTTCTTTAACCCTCTTATCCGTAGCGCCGTGGCGTAAGTGGTTAGTGTGTGGGATCACTACGCGTGAGGTTCCAAGTTCGAATCCTACAAAACACCAAAAAGTTTTTTCACGGTCCCACCTCTCGCGAGCGTCTGACAAACATCCGAGAGTATTGTTGTCTCGAAAAAGCTTCTCAAATCGCCGTTCGGATACGGCACTAAACTATAGGTCCCTTCCATTCATGTGAAAAATATAACGCACACAACATGAGTGGTTGCGAGAAGCTAGGCCCTGGCACTCAAAGAGCTGTTGCGCCAAATATTTTTTTTTTTTTTTATCCGTAGCAAACATAGTTAGTTGTAGCCTACAATCAATCAATGAAAATAGAATTTTTTTCATGATCGTGACATACATATTCTTATGGACTTAGGTAGAATGATATATTAGGTGAACTATAAATACTATACCGGTGCTTTTATATAATGCCATAATCACACTCAACTCTGTGCATCACTCGATTCGACT
Source organism: Brachypalpus laphriformis (assembly GCA_945910035.1). Taxonomy (NCBI): domain Eukaryota; kingdom Metazoa; phylum Arthropoda; class Insecta; order Diptera; family Syrphidae; genus Brachypalpus; species Brachypalpus laphriformis. The sequence continues at coordinate 256,236,426 of OX246754.1, forward strand.
ATGAACGTTGGAATTGATTCAATAATTGAAAACATCACGCGCAACCTTGAGCATGATATAATCAGCGATGATTGAGTGTAGTATGTACTACTAGATCCTATTAATCGCCTTAATGTGAGGATATGTATATTTAAAATAAATAATAACTTGCTCCAAAGTTGTACTTAGTCTTATGAACTCACATCGCGTGAGACATCTCAAGTTACATTTGACCATCGGATTTGACTTGATTATGTGCCTGCCTGACCTTGGGTAACTATGGATTTGAGAAAGTATTTTCCAACTTACTAAATTAACCATTCGTGGCCTCTCTCCCTTCAAAATCCAACTGCGGAATTTCAAGGATAGAATCAGGTAAGATAACTTGCCATAGTTGATAATCGCAAACATTTTATTTGGTCAGGTAGGGTGACAATAAAGGTGAAAATACTTTCGCACAACACTTACCTAGCAGTAGGTAGCACTTTTATAAAATTTCAGGATTTTTCACTATTGCTAAGGCCAAAAAGGGAATTCTATTGTAGATTCTCAGCACGAATGAAGCACCCGGGATTGCTTAAAAGAGATGTCCTAAGCTCAAGGACGCATATTGCATGAACTACCAACCACCTACACTATTTCAGCATGCTTATCCGATGCGCAGATGTGCGAAAACCGCTCTATGCCTGTCAATAAAATTTACAAAGTTAAAATAAAAAAAAAAAGCAGCTATTTGCGAGTCCTTCAACATTGAAGTGTTTGACAGAACTTTATCTGAGACCTTTAAGAAAGCTTTGTGCAATATGAATGCTCATGCATTCAGGTGGTTGAGACAGTACCTCGATTTGTTTTCAGACACCTATTGCAAGAGCTTACGAATAACCAGATTAAATAAATATGCTAACGGGCTCTCTTAGAAGACACCTACCGCAACTACACAAAGCCCCAACAGTGTTGGGCTAGGAAGAAAAAAAATCAGTACTTGCACATTAGCCAATAAAGCGGAGGAAGCTACTTATCCTCCTTTACATTCGACGTAAATTCAATAGGACAGAATGAGTTTTAAAAGAGAACTAAACTAGTGAAGATGAATTGAGTTTGCCAAGCACAACTGTGTCTAGAGGCCTCAGATGCTTAGCCCACAGTTTATACATATTATGTAAGTCAAATAAATAAATTAAAAGGATGAACAAGCTTTCATTTGAAGCGGGAGTCACCCATTCGACCGTAATTATGAGAGTTAGTCTATCATCGTTTATTTTGCTGAATAATTCCTTGAAGTGGATTTAAAGATTCAAAAGCATTTAGCCTCACAAAACATGATATATTATTATTGCCATATCACCACCCACCGTGACCACAAAATCAGTTTTTTTTAACTAGTTACTTGTAGCGGATTATCTCGTTGACTTATCAGATATTTTAGTGACCAGAATTGCTGAAATGTATTCAGCATATGGCCGTCGATGAAAACCAATTCATCCGTAAAATCTGCACATCTTATATGCCCTATAGCACCATTCGCGTTGACACATTAATCCCAGTCACTGATCTCCTCACGTTAAAGACTTTCCACTCATCACAATTAATCAATTATGAAAATTATGATATATCATGCGTATATCGAACATTTACATTAGGTTTCTTGAGCCTCAGACATCTGCCCACTACCATGCACGACTTGTGATCGATCACAGCCGGTGTTCGAGGCATCCATTCATAATCGATTACATACGGCCGAGTGAATTGAATAAGCCTCATCTATATGAAGTTTTCCTACTTGACTAAACCAATCAATCCCAGCATTCTGATTTATTTTATTCAACTTCTTTCCCCGATAGTATTTCTCTTCAAATTAAATTCCATCTGAACACAGAATGTGTCACATGATACATGAGCACACAGATCGGGTGGTAATCTCTTGTGATTAATCAAAGGTAGACCTGTTCGGTCAATTTTCAAGATCTGCATTTAAATCACAGACACTTTTCACACAACCGTACAACCCCCCCCACTAACATTCTGACCTGAGATATTACTCAGTTCAGTCCTGAGGAGACTATATTGCCACAAATAATATCACAGGAACAGCATCTAGCCAGCAGTCAGTGGCATAAGCTCTTCCGAATAAATGACCGAATGAAATTGAACTCAGCAAAATATGATGCTGGTGTATATGATGTGTATCTAGGTATGCGCATCTAATGTGTGTGTAATATGGTAAGCCAATAACTTTCTATAATATCGTATAAGTGTCCATTGAAATCAGAAGACCAATACACCTACAAGCAGATGCTCTTGCTCTAGCAGTCGATAGAACAATTAATCACAGGATTTTGCTTTCATAACGAACGGAAGCTCATTAACGTTATAGATACATACGTATAGTACAGCCATCCTCTTGCTCTTGTGGTTCTTATCTACGTCGTCTATGTCCTCTATCTTCTATTAGAATTTATGTGATTCACTGAATCTGTGTGCCTATAAGGCTATGTGGGAGGGATGAAAATTTATTTGCTGACGCAATAAAAATGTATCAGCACACCAACGCGTATAGGAGAGAAGGGTGGGTGGGTGGGTGGGTGGTACAATATCACTCACAACCTAACGTCATCATGGTCATCATCATCACCAGCATAATTCACATCAACTGCAAAGAAATCAAAGAGAATCAATGCCGATCGAGTTTTATGTAATCGAATTAATCAGAAGGTCATTTGTGGAATCGTGCGGAAGAAAAAGTAAGCCCGTGGTAAAGTAGGTCGTCGTCGTATTGAAGATACATATTGTACAGAGAAGGGTACCTATATTCTATATGGTCTATAGGTGTATCAAATTTTGGAGGGAGATTTTCATCATCCGACTATTACTTACTTGCACTTTGCAAATGATGCGTTAGGAGAATTTTAAGAGGAGTTTTAATCCAAAGCACACAATTCAATGCAAACAGAAACTTTTAAAAACACAACGCACGTAAAGTACACACCAACATAATTGAGTATATTATGTTCAACCCTTTGTCCATGGACCTCACCTTCATTTGGTTACACTGTTGCGTTTTTTTCCATCAAAAATCAAAACCCTCTATACCTAGCTAGAGACATCCTAGTTTTTGCTCATCCTTTTGCCAGACCATAACTATAATGGTGAGGTGTACTGTGAAAATAGAAAGTAATACATTTTTAGCCGGACTTTATAACAAAAACCACTTGGAACAATATCAGGCTATTACTCCTGTTAGAGTGAGTTGCATCATCATCGGAGGTGGACTAGAGAAGTACACCTGAACAAAGAAGTGTATGTTTTCAACTTGGAAAGACTCGTACATCCCTTATAACTTTGTGTTCGGTAATGAACAAGAGAATAGATATGTACTTTGTGGGTTTCCTCCATTTCAGCTTTTATAGACTAAATTAGAAGAAATGAGGTTAGGTTGGTTCTTGTCTGCAATTTATTTATTTATTTATTTTTTGTTTATGATACCTGAGAGGTTTGGGGAATAAATTATATCGCAATTTTCCATCTTTATTTAATACACCAGTCAGGGAATTATTTTGCGGTTGTTTAGTGCAGTAGGAAGCTTTGGAGAAACTTCATTGCGTTTTGTATTTGATGGTGCATAAATCGTAAAAAAAATAGTCTTTATTCAATTGGCAAAAGTTAGAACAACAAACAACCACGTTGCTGGTGATGGCATTTTTGTTTGCCGAGTTATTTCTCTACAAATGATGATTCAGATTTAGTGTCTACTTTCTAGAAAAGAATGATCATACCGAAAGTGGACATTATTTCTAATGTATTATAAGTATCGGTATGTGTTTGATGTAAACTCGTTTGTAAAAACTCGTATCTCACTCAGCTCTAAAACTCGGATGGGGTTAGGATTTAGTACATATTCAGAGGTGGTGTCTGAACTAATCAGAAAGAATAGATGATATTCGATCGCGTTAGTTAATCTTATTACTAAAAATAATTAGTCCACCTGGCAGCTGACCTCTTCGTGGTATGGGCGTGCAACGTGACTGTGATGTGCAGATGGGGTAACTTAAATAGTATGCAAGCGTCTGATGGTCAGCCTGTCCCGCTCGGCGGCGGAACGGGTAAACCCGAAATAGCTATGAGCTTCCTGTCAATGGTCTCGCGAGCCATTACGGCGGTCAAGCGGTGAGCGCGCTATGCACCGATAGGGGAACGCTTACAAGAAAGGACCTTGAGCTTGTTGGGGAGGCTGTTAAAAGTCGAGTACTTCTCCGAACGGAACGATCCATGCTTCGATGGTTTGATCACGTAGTTCATATGCCCCCAAGCTGACTTCCAAGACATGTCAAGTTTGCCATGCTATCAGGTAAGCGACCCTCGATAGGCCTAGAAATAAATGGTTGGATCGAGTCCGACATCTTTCCTGGAGTCGTCTAGTGTTTCTTCCGGAAGATTTGGAGTTAATGGCGGAGGATAGAGAAGGATGCAGACCCTTATAAATGATTGGTGGGCCATTGAAAATATATTTACGTTTATACTAAAAAGAATTAATTGCTACCGGGCCTCAATCAAAAAACCCCTCCAGCAAGCCCCATTACTTGCAGTTGCGCACGCCAAGTTGCTTGATGTCCCCTTCCACTTGTTTGCGCCACCTACCTCGAGGTCGTCCTCTACTGCGAGGTTCATCCGGGGTGAATTCGAAGATTTTCCGGGCTGCAACATTTGGTTCCACCCGCTCTACATGACCCAGTCATCTTAGTCGCTGCATCTGAATTCTTTTAGCTAAGTCGATGTCATTGTATAGGCCGTATAGTTCGGCAATGCACCTTCTCATCCACTCGCCGTCTATGCAGACGGGACCAACGATAACTCGAAGAACTTTTCTCTCAAAGAAGCCATGGGCATCCTCTCCGATGTTGACAAAGTCCATGCCTCTGCACCATACAGCTGGACTGGGATGATTAGTATCTTATAAAGAGTTACCTTGGTAGGTAGAGATATGGCTTTGTTACTCAATTGCCTTCTTAGCCCATAAAAACACCTTTTGGGATGAGCAGTTCTTTATAAAATTATATCTGTCTTTTGTGGCCTTCTGTTCAAGACGCCGATGTTGGGTGTTCTTTTTTGTAGACAGCATATATTTTGTTGTAAAAGGTTGTGTCTCCAGTGTTGGCTTGTGAGTTTAGTACAATTCTTTCAAGTAAATATTTGTTGAAGAAATCGCAAGATAGCGCGTGACCTTGTCTAAGACATTTCCTGACATCGAACGTTTCGGTGGTGTTCTTTTCGACTTTGATGGAGCAGCGAGAGATCTGCGTCGTCATCCTGCACACTGCACATATAGATGAGCTGCGCGGAGATGCCGAGGCTAGACATGGCTCTGTATAACTCGTCTACATACACGCTAGCATGGGCTTATACCTCTGTAGTTGGCGCAGTTGAGAGGTTTTTTCTTTCTTCAGGATCGGGCAAACTATGCTGAGGATCTATTCATAGGGCATACTTTCGTCCAACCAGAGTTGATAGATGAGCGAGTGTTGGCTCCATACCAACTACTCTCTCCCTGGCTTGAAAAGTCCGACTCCAAGACCGTCAGCTCCAGTAGCTTTGTTATGGATTTAAGTTAAGATACCGCTATCCTTTTTTTCATTCTGATCGGGTTGACGGTAAACTTGACAGTCATCGTCAATATTGAATGGATCATTTTGCCTGACAGCAGTTTATTGATCATCGTCGTCGTTTAACAGTCTGCAGAAGTGTTCCTTCAATATCCACAGCACCCACTGCGATTCTACTACTATAATACATTTTCGTCCCTGCAGGCTTCTGTTCTGGCTTTGAAACCCTGGCATGTTCTTCTTACCTTTTTGATAAAATTTGTGAACATTATTCCAGCAGAGTATCTCAGTCTTCTCGATCGAGCGCTTCTCATGCTCCTTCTTGTTCTTTCTGAGACTTCGAAGTACCCCTTTTCTCTTCCATATCCTCGTAGAGCTCGCGAGCAGCTTCAGTTCCTCTATGCAGCGCTGCTTCGTACGCCTCTTGTTTTCCTGCATGTGCTTGCGGGTATTCCTCATCAAACCAGGGGTTTCGTTGTGGTGGGTGAGAGAAACCCAACCCAGTACATCAGAGGCAGTATCTCTGATGGCTTGCTGGCAGTGCTGCAACTACAAATACAAATATTTGGCGCAACAGCTCTTTAAAGTGCCAGGGCCTAGCTTCTCGTAACCACTCATGTTGTGTGCGTTATATTTTTCACACGAATGGAAGGGACCTACATTTTAATGCCGAATCCGAACGGCGATTTGAGAAGCTTTTTCGTGACAACAATACTCTCGGATGTTTGTCAGACGCTCGCGGGAGGTGTGACCGTAAAAAACTTTTTGGTGTTTTCTGGGATTCGAACTTGGAACCTCATGCGTAGTGATCCGACACACTAACCACTTATGCCAGCGCTGCAACTCGTCTTCCGTATTTGCAGCTGGAGGCGTATGGCTTTGCCTTTGAAACCCTGACATGCTCTATTTACCGTTTGGTAGAATGTTCGAACATCATTCCTGCAATAAAGTCTTTTAATCTCCTCCATCAAGCACCGGGCCGGGCAAAGCAGGATGAAAAACTGCGCCGTCTACTACGGCGACTGCTTTATTCCCGTTTGGATTTGTTATTAGATGCGGACTTAGGCAAGAAGTCTTGATTTTCCGGCTTGTGAATGAGCGCCTCATGGCTATCATGAATGACGCGGCGGAAAATGATTTCTACCTGTTTTTGGACAAGCCAATGAGCAATGCCCTAGCCACGACGTTAAAATTGTCCTGGGTGATTTTAACGCAAAGCTAAAAAAGGACGTCTTCACTAATTGGTTGAAAATCACAGCCAGCACGACACCACATCCGCCAATGGATTCCAGTATTGACATTGCAGCGGGTCGTAGCTAGTACATGATTCCCACGTCTGGATTTTCACGAGGGGACATGCCTCTCTTTTGATCGAAAAAACGTCAACCAAATGGACCACATTGCACTCTTCCAATATTCTGGGTGTCCGGACTATTCGAGGAAACAATGTGGACTCAGATCACTACTTAGTTGTGGTAACCCGTGGTTTGATGAGGAATGCCCGTGAGTACATGCGGCAAAACAAGAGGCGTACAAAGCGGCGTTACATAGAAGGACTAGAGCTGCTCGCGAGCTCTACGAGCGGAAGAAAAAACTGAAAGAAGAAGAAGGAGCATGAGAAGCGTTCAATCGAGGAAATCGAGCAAGTAGCTGCAGTAAAAATGTGTCGAATCCAACGTAACAAACCTTCTCAATAAAAGCCTAAACCTGAACGGCTTCCAAAGAATCAATAGAAACTAATTTGAAAATATTTTTATCGCCCCGCTCAGCCTATACAAGTCTCAATAAATATAAAGTTTTACGACACGACATCGACAAATGACAGAAACAGCAACAACAACGCCAACAGTTTCCTATGCGTATCTTTATGTGTGGCAAGGTAATTATGATAAGGGTATCGGGATCTCTGTGTAAATGTATCTCCTTATAAAAACACAGAGAAAGCGAGAGAACGTTCCAATCTGCAAATTGCCAATTGAGTTGTCAACATTTTTACCTGTCATGTCATAAACTGTCCAAGTTAAGTATCTCGAAGGAATGCTGTTCGTAGATACTATGTATGTCTGTTGGGTGTGATTTCTTATTCTGTATAAAATGACATCTCAGCATCTGCACATACAACGTATGGTAATGCTTCATCATTGGAATAGAAAAGAGCACTGTCACAGCGATTGTCATGCAATCAAAGTGGGAGAGATGAACGTCGTTGTACAATATATGGTATACGAGTATTCTATTTTTTTCCTTTTATCGGGGTTATATCGATTTGCCCGTCAGACTCAATTGGGATTGTGAGCGCTGTATGACAGTTGAGAATGTCTTTTCTTTGCATTGGTTAAGCTTGTTACAGATACTCGTACTCTGCATTTGTCACATGGTTGCACTCGAATTCAATGTTGCAAGGATGGCTTTTTTAAGATGAATAATTTTCTATGTGGTATCTGAAAATGAATTTTGTAATAAATTACAATGAGTTCTGAAATGACTTTGTCTTGCATATTGAAACTTTCTTAGTCATGCTTTTATGTTACAAGATTGGTAGAAAAAATTGTTACACCTCTGCTGTCGTATATAGTTTTATAGTTCAGCGCTAATAATCGCAAAAGATAAGCAAGTCCTATCAGTAAAACTAGTTCCAAATACTAAAAATCTTTGCAAGCTTATCATATTTCGATCAGGTTCGTAAACCTATTATGTAAGTATGTACACCTCAATTGATTTGGCATTATCATACTAAGTATACTCTCCATACGTACGTACTCGTATGTAGGTATATTTTAAGTTGCATATGTGTCTTTCTGGTAGAGTGAAGCAGTGAAAAGCAGTATAGGCTCGACTCTTTCTTTTTCTGCACAAGTTGTAGAAGCCAATGCTCTATTTGCGCCAATAGCACAGAGTTCGCTGATCTAGTTGGTATATGGTATAGAGAGAGTATCGATCTACGAGTAGAGTCGAAATATTTTTTGTTGTAATTCTGTTCATGTCTAGATTAAGTTCAAAAAGTTCTGTATTCCTATCGCACTTCTATAGACTAAAGTAAGAGATATTTGGTCTTATGAGTGCAGTGTAGACCTTATATATGTAGAATTCGATATTTAAGAGCGCTATAATTCAGTTTATTGATAGGTAACAAAACGTAACAAAAGAGTATTTCAACTCACAAAAAAAAGATTAAATGAATTAAGGGAAAGGGAGAAAGTTTAAAGGGTTTTGGCAACTCGGTTTGAACTCGTCTTAGTTGTTCGTCGCGTTTCGCAGTTCGTTTGCCACTGCCTCGCTTGATAAAAACGTGTCCTCCCCTCAGTGACTTGGAGCTGGCTATCAAAATTATGTTGTGGAGAGTTGAAAACAGGGTGAACCAGATTTCGCCAACAAATCAACCATTCATCAGCCTTTTAACTCTCATATGCGTGAATCCAAAAATGACCCAGTTTTTCCTAGCCAGTTCGGAAAGCATTTCGACTGCCTCCAGGACTAGTTTTGATACCAACGCAGCTGAATTAAGAGCTTTTAGCTTGACTAACCGAGAAGATGAAGATCGTTGTACCAGATTGCACATTTAGGTATACACAGTTTTTGCTGGCAAAGATTTCTGTCTAAGAAATTGTTGAGTATTTGCCAGGCTTACCGAAACGTTAGCTCCAGTTATCTTGTTCAATATGCCTTACCCAGATTATGGATATACTAAGACGTAGTTCGGTTTGAAGCAGTACCTGTATGTCATCCAAGGGCACATTGAATTCACTGCACTGCTGAGTAAAGTTGAGAATGTTACGATGATGGCCAGACCATCATTTTATTTAGCATTTCTATCTGTACTTCAATACTGGCTAAGCCCAGGATAGCGTCGAGATTTGCATTGAGTGTGGAACAAAGATAGTCAGTCATGCAAATTGTAGCTAGGTATTGGATACTTTCTAGTTTATTAACTATAGTGACTTCGGTAGTCTCAATAGATCTCATGACCAAGGCGTAGATTTGTAGCATGATTTTGGGACTTAATTCTCAGTTCCTACCACAGATACGGCAGCAGAGCCTTGTTGGCCATATTAATGGTGTAATCTATATGAGGGGTTCTAGACAATTTATTGTTTTTCCAATTTATTGCGTTCTTCTTAGTCTTTTTCCGCGCGGAACTTGGTCCAATTGCTTTGTTGATGATTCTGCTGTTAAACATATATTCAACCCGATGTGTGTCGGGCTTCCAATACGTTTACAGTCTTTTTTTTTTTTGTTGGAACCTTACTTTTATAACTGGAGAACTTTCTAGTTCGAAAAACAAATCCGGCAGGCAAATCAGATTTAAAATACAATTAAAATACAAGGTAGACAATCTTCCTACTAAACCCTTGCTATCTTTTTCTTTGCTAATTTTAAATACTCCCTACTCCCTAATATTGAATTTTTCGAGTTCAAATGCATCTGAATAATTAAAAATGTATATACCGACTTCAAATGAAAGCAAACATGAAACAAAGAAGAAAAGAAAAGGCAGATTCATCCCAATGAACTCCTCTTTTATTCCCTCCTTCGTTCATACTGTAGTAAAAATTTTAAAATTCCATTGCAATGTCAACGAGACACCCAACATTGAGATGAAAATTAATTTTCACGCCACCATGCTAGTTCAACCTCAGGACTCTACGATAACCCTTACGAATGAGTTTTCAGCTTTAAAAATGTTCAAGATATGCTCCACGGAGACCATATTCTCTTTACCTCCTCGGCTATAGAAGTGCAAGAAAAAAAAAAAATCAGGACAGGGTTAAAAGAAAAACAAAAAAATAGAAAAAGAGTACACGCCATCAAGAAACAAGATACAAAAGGGCGTCAGCTCGTAATTAATTTATGAATTCACTCTCGACTGGTACACCGTTTAGACTTGCCCCTTCCCTTTACAGTCCTGATTTTTTATTCATTCTGCATTGTTTGGTGCCACTCAATAGCATCTCGTATCGCTGTGGGTAAGGACCTCCAACGAGGGTAAAGTCCCTAATTGAGTTGCTTGAATATTGGTTAAAAGAAAATCAATGCGTTGGAATTGAGATCATGCTAGATTGTAAAAGGAAAGTTTAGTAGTTCGTAGAAAATAGATCGACCCAATATTCGCATCATGTCTATCATTTTATCAGATTTACAGTTTGAACATGCCAGTTAAAAAAACACTACAGCAAAATTGTTCCTGTCTTTATGCTCGGTCGATGTCAACGTATAGATACTATATTGCATTCATAACAGATTCGTCTACAATTACATATAATCCTATCGTTGAAATGATAAGGCGCCATTTTCAATCAGCTACATACCTTCTTCCTGTGCACCATGGTTATATTTTCTCAATTATTCTCTTCATGTCTCTGTTAACTGATACCAAATCAATGACTGTACAATCAGAATTCTCTTCCAAAAACAGAACAAAACCACTGCAGTCCTTGTCAACTCAATGTTATTGATGATAAAAAAAATAAATTCTTACCTTGTGATAGTTGTTTCACAAGTTTATCCACACGAATGCAAATGCATCTGAATGCTAGACTCCGTTACTGTAACACACTTGTGGCAATTTATTTTCGTTAAACTCAGGACTTAACCCAGGACTAAACCAGTTGTTTATATGCAGGAGCATCATAGTGCTCAACTGACCGAAGACGGTGTTATACTACGAAGACTACAGGATATGCACTAGTAAATACCCATTTGACTGTGAAACAAAAAAAAAATAAAAATACATACTTTGAAACGTCGATGAAGAGTAAGTACGTGTATGTACGTCGTGGGGCATAGATGGGATTGTTTTACGTTTCATAACTTTTTTATGATGTATGTTTGAAGCAAAAGCCCTTTGACTGAAAGTCTACATGGTAATATGGAATATATAATATATATATATATATATATTTGGCGCAACAGCTCTTGAAAGTGCCAGGGCCTAGCTTCTCGCAACCACTCATGTTGTGTGCGTTATATTTTTCACACGAATGGAAGGGACCTACAGTTTAGTGCCGTATCCGAACGGCGATTTGAGAAGCTTTTTCATGACAACAATACTCTCGGATGTTTGTCAGACGCTCGCGAGAGGTGGGACCGTGAAAAAACTTTTTTGGTGTTTTCTGGGATTCGAACTTGGTAGTGATCCGACACACTAACCACTTACGCCACGGCGCCCACGAATATATAATATAAAAGCTAATTTATGTCTACATATCGGTATGTATGTAGATATGTTCTGAATGGGCACTTCAACTGCTCAACCGATCGTTATGAAATTTTTACCACACGTATGAGTTGCAAGTCAAGAACAAATCTTAAGGCTTGTCAATCAACTCCGATCGGACTACTTCTTTTGATACCTCCCCATAATATGATTATTGAGCGACATAAATTTACCTACATTTTTCAATTTCTGTATATAATACATTTTGTTTTATAAAGTGATTTATACAGTTTGTTTCTGTTTAAACGTCGCTCGAAAGCATGTTTATGTCCATTTCTCCTGTCCAGGGATGTATTAACAAGAATTTCTGTTACGTATAGTTGAGTAACTACCTGTTGTTAATGCATGCCTCTTTGCATCCCACTAATTGATATTGCTTGAAGAAATTTCGTTTGGGTATCAGCGCTATATTTCAGAAGATTTGTAAGCAACGGAATATCGTTTTCCATCGGCGAAAACTTGTATATACATCACAGTACTTCATATTGTTTACTTCAATTCGGAAAACATTTCCATTATTCGATCATCATATTACAAAGTGGAAAATTTTACAAAATGCCACCGAAAAAAAAAAATATCTTTTCGACAAGTTACGACAAAATCGAAGCAGATGAAGACCAAGAGAGCATCTGAATCAGCTGATCAATGTGAAACTCGTCTTGAAGTAAATCATTTAAGAAATTATGAACTAAGAACAGCTGAAACAACTGAGTAACATGAATTGCACATTCAGCAACTTCAAATCTGCTTCTACTTCAGGAGCTGTGGAAACATCTGAAGAGCGTATCATACGACTTCAGAACAATTATTTACGATGTTTGATAAAGAAAACTATTCTGAACCGATTTAAAGTTGGCTACACTCGATAACGATAAAGACTTTGATTATAGCAAGCATTCCAATGTTGTAATGTACTTTAAAGTTTCGCAAGATATCGCCCGAAATGTGTTGTTCGAATGAAAAATTCAATTTTCTGCCTCCAGATGAGTCACCCTCACCTGAACCACTTCTGTTTTACGTCTCTGGAACTACTCACCCTCACCTGAACCACTTCTGTTTTACGTCTGTGGAACTACCGAGTTATTAAAAAAATTCGAGTTTTTTCATTAACCAAACAGATTTAAGGAAGTAACCAGTCGTGATTGCTTTTCTTGAAGATCTAAAATTGAATATGTGTCCAGGTACTGATGTATTGTACATATGCTTAGCTTACTAGCAACAACAACAACAAATCTTTTAAACAATTAACGTTACAAGGGCGGGTGAAAACGTCTCGTCAGTTGCCAGTCCTTAAAGCTATACGAAGAATTTCGTAGACAATACTAGTCCTACAATGACGTTTTAACAAAAGTAATGATTACAGCAATTCTGTACACACACTATTCGAAATACTGTAGGTGAAACAGATACAACTGTTGTTCATGAAGTGAATTAGAATACAACGGTCTAAAAGATGTCGAATCACGTACATTGTTTATCTTTACTATTGGTTCAGAGAGTCGTGGAACTTTGTTTTTTATTGAATGGAACTAGAAATTAAAAAATGTATATAAATGCTGATCGAAGAAAGCTAGGCTAGTATCTGCTTAATTAACTGAGTGTCATCAAGAGCTCACTGCAAATAAACTCTAGGCTTCTTCGCCCTGCTTATTTATAACAATCCTCCTTTTCTCAAGCGCTTTAAAATTTGCAATTCACCCCTAAAAATTCTGTTATTTTCATTGCTTTACTATAGAAAAAGAATGTTTGTATTCTAAATTATTCACTGACACTTCTGTTCTGTTCTTGAGAGCTTGAGGTTTTTGGGGAAAAATTTCCGAGCAGGACAGTGCTTCTGCAATGTTTCTTTTCTTATAATTTTATTTCACTTGTGACTGAGTTTTGATAGATGGGCTAAAATAATCTTCCTTGAACACCTCATAGTCAGAACTAACCTACAATTAAATTTAAAACTGACTTAGTTCTCTCAATGAGAAAAACTGCTTTACACTAGAGTGTTAAACTTCTTCCGCAGCTGATGTAGTAGCAAATCCCTGGTCTTGCAAAAACGAGTTCCGCATATTGCCAGAAACTTACAGCAAAATATGATATGTGCTGAGCTTAGTGCGGAAATGATTTTAGTAGCTGAAGCCGCAACAAGTGCTTGTGGAATACATTAGTTTCTGAGCCGGGGATCGAGAATAATGCCCATTGCCCAGATACCTACGACTGAACGATCACTTGACTTCGCGTGACAGTGCACGCCTATGCATTATATTTTGTTCTAGTAGTGAAGAACAAGAGTCCTGTTTGATTAAAAGAAGTATTTCTTCAAAATTTTACACAATACCCTTAATACAAAGATAACCATGTGATAAAAATGGAAAATAAATATTAACTCTCCGTTCGATTTTTGTAAAGCATTTATTTATTTACGTTTCTCCCTCCGGCTATTAAAAATAGGGTTTGCAAGTTAATATTATTATATATATATACATAAAACTAAATTATACGGTCGCCGTCATAATGCGGATCCACAAGAAAGGAGACCCCCTCAACTGCGTCAATTATAGAGGCATCAGTCTCCTCAACATCGCATACAAGATCTTTTCTGCGATATTGTGTGAACGCCTGAAACCTTTTATCAACAGCCTGATTGGACCCTATCAGTGCGGTTTCAGGCCAGGGAAGCCCATCATCGATCAAATCTTCACACTTCGGCAGATCCTGGAGAAAACCCACGAATCGATACTCACTACCTCTTTATCGATTTCAAGGCCGCCTACGACAGTATTTATAGAGAAGGGCTTTATAGAGCCATGTCTAGTTTTGACGTCCCTGCGAAACTTGTCCGTCTGTGCGGGCTGACGATGGAGATCGTTCGCTGCTCCATCAAGGTCGGTAATGACCTCAGCGAGACCTTTGATGTCAAAAAAGGTTTTAGACAAGGTGACGTGCTGTCATGTGACTTCTTTAATATTGTACTTGAACGCATTGTGCGGAACTCACAAGCCAACACCGGAGGCACAATCTATTACAAGTCTGTACAACTGCTTGCATACGCCGACGATATAGACATTATCGGAAGAACTCAGTGGGCTGTCACCGGTGCGTTTGCAAGCATTGAGGCGGAAGCTCCCAAAATGGGTTAAGCGATAAACGAGGGCAAAACCAAGTATAAACCGTCAACAAGAAGGGACAGCCAACACCGTCGAATTGGACAGAAAGTCACAGTCGGCAGCTATAACTTCGAGGTAGTAAGGGACTTTGGCTACCTTGGCTCTGCTATAAACTCGAAAAACAACATCAGCGCAGAAATCAAGCGAAGAATAACTCTTGTCAATTGCTGTTTTTTTGGTAAAGCCCTATCTCGAACAACTAAGGAGACTCTGTATAAGACCCTAATCATCGCAGTCCTGCTTTACGGCGTTGAAACATGGACTCTATTGAAAGAGGATGAAGATATCAAAAAACTGCGTATTGGACGTCTGAGATGGCTAGGACCTGTAGAACGAATGGACACCAACACTCCGGCTCGCAGAGTCTTCGAATCTAACCCCGAGGGACGACGCAGTAGAGGGAATTATCGCCGTAGGTGGCGCGCGCAAATTCAAGGG
Source organism: Brachypalpus laphriformis (assembly GCA_945910035.1). Taxonomy (NCBI): domain Eukaryota; kingdom Metazoa; phylum Arthropoda; class Insecta; order Diptera; family Syrphidae; genus Brachypalpus; species Brachypalpus laphriformis. Next base: position 256,251,812 of record OX246754.1, read on the forward strand.
GACCTCGACCAACTTGAAGTGCGCAACTGGAGGCAATTAGCTAAAGACCGAGCTAAATGGAGAGGCTTGTTGGTAGAAGCCCAGGTTCACCCCGAACCGTAGTGCCACCTAAGTAAGTAAGTCTTAATTCGGAGCGGCACCGTGTTGATGAGTCTAGAATAAATCTGGAACTAAAACTTTATCCTATTCGAATTCCAGAAAAAAACAGGATTTAATATTCGACATTTCAGGCAATATGGGTTATTGGGTCATAATCCATATTTCTTATTTTATTTCTTTTCCTAATGAGATTGCTATTATTTGTTTTCTTATTAAAGGTATTGCAGTAGTTTGCAGTGCCTTTTATTTCCAAGTAATATTGCTCAAGTGTATCTGACCCACAATCAATATTTCTTATTCAATCGGTTGACCGATTGTAATGTATCTGATTCCGCAATGAGTCAATCGAATGCATTGTGGTCGGTTGTTTATGTTTACTTTATTAATTCTTCTTCCGCCGTCGTAAATTTTATGGGTCGACCAAAAAGTCATGACTGCTGCAGTAATTAAATTCGAACAAAATGCATACAAAGTACGATTTATTAAATTAAGTAATTATGAGGTGTATGATATCAAGACCAATACTTAACTTGCGCGGCCACCATAATAGTATCACTGCCCAACGCCAGCCTCTAAGAGGTTTTATTCATAACCATCGGAATTAGTAGAGAGAAGAAAATATTCCCTAAGGCATTCTCTTCAAGGTAAACTTGATTTGTAGTCAGTTTCCATAACTTATCTAAAGATATCTTGTTGATAGATACAGATTATCTAATGACTAAGATACCCCTGTAGCTTATTAACATTTCTATACATGTATACCTTAGGAACTATAGCATATGCCTTTTGTAGGGAATCTGCACTAAAGGTGCACCAGCTGAAATACTTGTTTAAAGCACGAACGACGTTAAACTGATTGGCCTAAAATATAAGTACACATATAGCTCTGGGCAGCATAATTGTATAGATTGATATGAAGAATCAATAGGTACTAGAAATTGAAATGGGTAAAATGCTTTCATGGAGAGGCGACACACAGGTAAACTTACAAGAACTCCAAACACAGAATTAAAGTCTCCCAATGACACTTTGCTGATTACAAGTATTCTGTTCTGTATCTCGAATATTAATAAGTGAATGTATCTCGTAACCGTAAGCGTTCGTAGGTACCCAAACCGTACATGATCATAAACATTATATAATTGTAAAATCATTCTTCCATAACTACAAGAATTCTCGCAAATACCAAGAATACAATCAGAAACTTTTAAGGCTTCTTTCGTTTGCTAACTCTAAGGAATGAACATAATCCTTTCATATCCTAGTTAATACCCTCCCCATTCCTATAAACACTGTCTTATCAAGTCAAACCCTTACATCTTACTGGTAATTCTTCTTTCGTTGTTTCTATCACTCTGCATTACCTCTCTCAGCACTCTCTGTGTGTGTCGGAATTAAATGACAAATTGTCAGCCACAAGTGGAACATGTCACAACAATAGTCACTTTTACTTGAGTTTACACGATGTTTTCTGCTTATTTGCGCTTGAATCGACTTATTGAAAACTTTCTGATGCACATGTGGGTTATAAATACACAAAAAAAACAAGGATAAACTTGTTAACATGGTTTTTTTTTTTCGTTTAGGAAGATTGCGGTTTTTTGTAGTAATATCCTCCCAAAGAAATATGAGGGTTCTATGGCATGAGAAAACGAATTCGAATGTTCGTTCTTGATTATCTGGGTACATCGCTTGTCTCTTATCTGTTGTAAAAGCACACTATAACGATTTCAGTACCACCCCATCGGCATCTAGTAGTTAGTTAGCGAAAATAATGGAGAAACATGAAAATAGGAAAATTTCCCTACTGACAAGTATCGGATGCTTCTAGTCCTAACTTCGACGATAACTCCTAGTTCACCAAACCAACCAACACTGCTTCCTTATTTTTTTTCCTTCTTCTTTCCTATCATGGGAAATAAAAGTTCTTGTAGTCTCAAATTGTTGTGCTTTTGATTTCGTTTTATCGTCCATTTATTTGTAGTCCCCCATGATTACAAACGGAGGGAGGGATGTAAAAAAAAAAAAGACTAGCTCTCGTAAACGGTCTACTACGGACTGTCATGCTGCCCATGCCAACCACTACCATGGCCATCAGTTTGCATAACATTGTCAGTTGTCGGTCTATGTAGATTCTAGGGAAACTAATGATGGGACGTTCTTATATCCCCGTGATGGGCATACAACAAAAAATAAAGGTTTCTCACTCCGCTCTTATCACAAGACCAACAACAACAAAAAAGATTTACTGTATGCAAACCACTTGTGATGTGATCTGCTTTATGAGAATGGGAAAACTTTCCTAATATTATAAACAATTTTACCCAAGCGGGATATTGTGCCATATTTTTTTAGCCATCCTTTATGGGCCCGTCGACATTGTCGTCGTCGTCATCGTTGTTGTGTGTAGTCCTTTGGGATAACCTACGCGGTGGGTGGGAATAGAAAGGATAAGAGGACTCAGAGGAAAATAAACAACACAGCAACAACATTATCATTGACATTTATTTGCATATTCTTTGTTATATGTCTTCTATATGTATATCTGCGTGGGTATTCTAAGAAAGTTCTGTAACCGAAGGTCAATGTTGTGATTTGATTTCACATTTACTTCGAAGAACCAAGAAATATGCCCACCACTTGAACGTGTTTTTTTTTTTTTTTTATTTCGGCGGGGGAATGATTTAGATATAAGGCCACCACCCCCAGCCTTGTGGGATCGAATGTGAACCATATGTATGTACATATGTACATTTGGAAACGTCGAAAACAGATTGCACGACGACGGCTATTTCTGCCTTTGCTCTTCTTTTTACACTCATCGTGCTAGGCCTACGATAATGATATGAGAAGAGTAAGAGAAATCATCTTGGTTACGGATATGTTGCTATCCTTGAAATATGCTGATTTTAAGTTTTTCTTCTTACGGCTTGAGGAAAGTTATCCCCGGGCGATGTGTGTGGTGATATTGACTTGGGATATAGGATAGTTTCGGGAAAAATATTTTAAGAGTTTTGGTTTGTTTACTTTCGGGAGGAATTTTTGGAATTGCTGAAAGCAAATGGGTTTTGAATTGTTTTATGGGCTATAGGAACTGATAACAGTGAGAGCTTGGTGCTCAGCATTGGAAAGGGATCGGTTTTTACTTGGGCAAATATATCATAATTTTTTTTTTTTTTATATTTTCCTTCTTTTACGAATTGGGGTTGAGAATGACGCAAATGACATTTTAAAGAGTTCTGGGAATTATGAACAAGTCATTTTGGGTTATGTATTTTATGTTTGCCCTCAATGGTGAACCAATATCAGTAGAATAATAAGTGTCCGAAAACGGATGTTTTTTTATTATTTGCTAGCCGAAGGGATTATTAATTACCTTATACTGGTTCTCAGGGCACGAGCGGTAAATTTGATTTGTTTGCCTTTAGGGGTGTAACTTAAATATAAAAAGAAAATACTTTTTTTAAATTGACGGACTAAAATCTTATTAAAGGTACCATATGTATGTTGCCTGTGTAATATGACACTCACTTAGCATAAGAGCAGAATTATTGATTTCTAACCTAATTCACATAAGGTTAGCTAAGGTAAGCGGAATTACCCAAATATTGAAACTATATCCTATGTACGATCTACCCATTCCAGAGACTACATCGGGAATAAGCGCGGAAGAGGTGGGAAATATAATAGATGATGACAAGTTAGCTTGGCCAATTAAATCAATTGCACCATGCAAGGCACAAGGAATGGATAACATTGTAAGAGTCAGTGGATATTGCTATTCCATGGCTCAAGCGTATTTTCGCAGGATGCCTTAAGCTAGGATATGTTCCTAAAGCATGGCGGGAGGTGCATGTTGCATTTACTCCAAAAGTAGGGAAAGCGAGCCACACAAATGCAAAAGACCTGAGACCTACATATCTGTCTGTCGTCTTTTATGCTGAAAACGTTTTATAGATGTATACGTAAGAAACGTGATCGGCGACAATTTTCTATCTAAATCACAACATGCATACATCTGCGGCAGATCGGTAGATACAGCTCTCCACAGGGTCCTATCAAGCATAGAAACATCCGTCCACTTCATGGCGTTCACTCTTGGGGCGTTCCTAGTCATTGAAGGGGCGTTCAACCACGTAAGTACTGACGCGATCCTGAACAGCCTACACAGAGCTCATCTTAACACCGGCCTCTGCAACTGGATTGCACAGATGCTTCAATCAAGAAGTATATACTCATCGCAAGGAGATGTACCCATCTGGAGAAGGGTCTGCAGGGTAACCCCCCATGACGGAGTTCTGTATCCTCTAATATGGCTCCTTGTAGTGGATGAGATCCTGGTAATAGGGTAAAACTATTCAATACACCCTTTCAAAGCATCCTCAATAAAACGCTTACTAAAAAAAAAAAAAAAAAACGCATTTTCTCATGACTTTGGCATTTAAATTAAAACGAACATATTTAAGAGCATATATTACTCTTTTTTTTAAGTTTAAGTGGGGTGTTTTGTAACTCGCTTGTCGGGTAAAAAGCCCTACTTTAGTTATAAATCGCTCCTAAGGAAAAAGTAAGCCTCTTCGCATTTCGGCCACAACTGTTGCAATTTGGTATGTATGTACATACATCATGCGCAACTCATGCAACCAACCCAGGCAGGCACAATGTGCACTGGAGCCAGTTATCTAAAGAAACGGTCTTGCAATAATTTTCAGTACATTCGATGTACCCATTACTATCATCTTCATTTGTAATTTCGTTTTCGGTTGTGTTCATTTTGTAATCGTATTAGACTTACACTACGTTTTCTAAATTTCTTGGTGCAAAACACTCCACCAAAAATATGGAAACCCTATTCGTTTCTAAGATATAAAGAAAATCGAACTAAAAATTATAGTTTAATTAATTTTTTTAATATTAATTGATTTAACTAATTTTATGTACTTTCTTAAAATATAAATCACTTTGGTGTACCTAATTCATTGCGTTTCTTAACAAAATAAATTTTACTGTACTCACCGCAATATGTTCAGGCGCAAAAAAACGTTTTTACACAATTTTTTGTGACTGGACAAAGAAAACACAACCGTTAATTAGCCAAGGACTAAAACCTGTCCGAACACATTTAGTTGCAGCTGCATAGCCAGCAACACTTGTGTACGTGCCAGACGAGTAGGGCATTTTGTCAACTGGGGCGTTTTGTATAGTTTTACCCTACTGAAAGAAAACGTTATGGCCTATGCAGACGATGTGGTTATCCTGGTTTCGGGAAAATTTTCTTCAGCCCTAAGTGAAAGACTTAAGCTCGCATTACAACTAGTGGATAGCTAGCTCAGTAGCACAGGGCTGGGAGTGAACCCCTTAAAGATGGAGGTAGTTCTTTTCACTAAGAAGCGATCAATCTTTACCTTCAGTCCCCCAAACATCGGTAGTATTGAACTACGAGTAAATATCTCAAGTTCAGCTCGGTATCTGGGCGTAGCTTTCTGTTCTTGCAAAAAGGCATTCAGTAATACGTGGGGCTTCAAACCAGCTGTGGTATACTGGATATACACGGCGATCGTAAGACCCATTCTCACATATGGTTCACTAGTATGGTGGATGGTTCTTGAAAAGGAATACCTGCTTTCAAACCTCACCAAAATTTAGAAGGCATGCATCGGAGTCATGGGATGATTGAGAACAACACCAACAGCGGCAATGGAAACCATGCTTAGTTTCAATCCGTTTGATGTATACTGTACTAGTCTGGTGGCCAAAACCGCTTTCAGACTGATAAAAGGCCGATTGTGGTCATCGAGCTTTTACGGCCTTGCCTCTATTTTGTCCCGATGGGAAACTATCAGTGGTTTGACGGAAACTGATCATATGAACCCGATGCTAGCATTTGAAAGGAGATTCACTAGAAGAATTCCTGACAGAATATACTGGAAGAACCGAAGAACCATGAAGAAAAAGGAGATGGGGTTCTATACCGACGATTCTTACTTTACTTTACTTTACTAGGGCCTTGTACGCACTGCGACCTATAAGATCTATTGTGCCAGCCCGGTGTTTAGCTGAGAACTTGGTTAAGACTCTTGATAAACCTCAACAAAGCTCCAGGCTCAATATTCCAGAAGTCAGAGGGACTCAATACAGCCCTTCCGATATGGAGAAATCTTTTTCTTGCGGCCATGGGACATTCACAAAGAATATGTTCTGCCGTCTCTTTTTGCTCTCCACATAGCCGGCATTGGTCTGTATCTGCTACTCCTATCTTGTGCAGATGGTACCTGAGTGGGCAATGACCAGTCAAGTAGCCTGTTAAGGTTCTTAGGTCTGCTTTCCTAAGCTCGAGCAGCTTTTTAGCCTTGCAGCGGTTGAGATTAATGAACTTCTTTGCCTGTCTTTGACCCTTGAGTTTGGCCCAGTACTCTGCATGATGATCATCTTCCCATTTCTTTATTTTTATGTTAACGCTACTCCGTGCGACTCCAAAATAGGGTTCAGGACCGACTAGTGGGCGACTAGCGCCTCTTCTCGCTAAGCAGTCCGCCCGTTCGTTGCCCTCGAAGCCTTCGTGTCCTGGTATCCAGGCCACAGTGACTATGTTTTTCGATGCGAGATCTTCGAGTAGGTTTAGACAGTCCCATACAAGTTTTGATCCTACCGTGTACGATTTCAGAGCCATAAGTGCTGCCTGGCTGTCTGAGAGGATATAGATACGAGTACCCTCGACTCTTCTACGCAGACATTCTCGTACACAGAGCTCGATCGCATGGACTCCCGCCTGAAATATTGTTGGTGATTTCCCAAGCGCAGCCGCACGTTGGAACCTGGGTCCACAAACCCCTGCGCCAGTGCTACCATTTTCCAATTTAGAACCATCTGTGTACCAAGTTTGAGAGTTTGGTAAGACTACAAGTCCTTCATTCCTCCATGTGTGGCGGTCACCTATGACCACATTGAATTTCCTGGAGAACCGGTATTTCTTGATCATAGTATCTGGGATTTTGAGAATAGGCTCATTTTGAATATAACTTAGAATCTGCAACCGACGATTCTAAGATGGCCGTTGACACGGGAGCCGGTGTTTATTGCGAAGTTTATTGTAGGAATAAACCACTCCTTTAAAATAAGCGATGACTGCAGCGTCTTTCAAGCCGAGGTCACAGCCATCATACAACCTGCTGAAATTTTACGCGAGAGTAATATCGTTGGTAAAACGATCACTGTCTATATAGACAGACAGGCAGCCGTTAAGGCCTGGACTCTGCTGTAATTCTGGCATAACTACTGGCTTTTGCCATCTGCGTTTACGCGGAGAGACTGGGTGTGCTGCATAACGACTATTGTAGATAAGCTTTGTAGAAGTTGCAGGGACGTAGAAGCAATTGAATGTATTCGTTACCTACTGTGTAATTGTCCTGCCCTATCCGTCAGAAGAATGAGGACTCTTGGTAGTTACTTCTTTTCGGAGCTGGAGGGCTTAGGTAATGTGGAGCTGACGGACCTCCTGAGAAGCATTTTACTATCTGGGTGGTTCTAACAGCGGACTATCTTTACAGCGTTTCTATTGTTAAATGATTGGACACAATGTACCCAAAATGCTGATTTAAGTGAGCAGTGACCTTTTTGTCACAGACCGCACATCTACCTAACTTAACATAACCTATATCTTATGTTATTTAATCGTTGTAACCTTTTCAGCGATAATGAAAACACTGTTCTAAAATAGTTATGACGAATTTTTTACATTCAAATAAGTTTCATCGCTTTTTTTATTCTACATATATCTTAACACCATTGTCATCATTGAGGATTTTGCCGAAAATTAAGAAAAAAAAAATTATAATAAAGAGATTATCCTTAAAAATTCAATTAGGCATTTAAATTAATTTTTAATCCCGCTAAAATCCTTAATAAAATGTCTTGAGTCCATCTTTACAGCCAGCAGACAAAGCTTATCTACTCACGTCCCATTTGCCGCATAATTGTTGCCAAAATGACTAACTTCCCCGTTAGCCATCTTAATTAACATACACTAAAGAGGCAACTTTATATCCTTCTCTCTGCTGCAGAGAAAGAAAGTGCATTACATTAGTTCTGGTTGTTTTGGGACTACTCCGGGCGTATGGAAACCGCAATGAATTTCGTTCTCAATTAATTAATAGTTACGGCTGGTAAGATGTTGTTTCTCGCTAACTCCTTGTCATGTTGTTCGTTCCCCGTTAAGGCTACCATTTTCCGAAACATACAATTGGCCAATTGCCCATTGATCATACTACACATCATGATAACCCCCATAGCGTAGCTGGTATCTTTCATCGAACATAGCGCCCGTCGATACGTGTGAAACGCCAATACCAGATAATCATTCATAAAAATTGATTTATGCGATCGAGATAGATATAATCACATAGTTAAGCGAGCGCACAGTATGGTCAGAATGGATGTTTTGTTGCGCGTTTTAATGTGACTCAAATGATTCATAGAAGGTTCTGCCCTATCTTTATAGTTATCTAAGTGCACTGTTCCTCCTCCTGCAGAGCAAATTAGCGGTCGTTGAGCATGTATAAGTTCGTCGGCATCTCTTCCTTCGAGATGCTGCTGCCGATGGTGATGACGATTCTGCGGTCATGTTTTATCCGTTAAGTACCGCACGCCCTCTGCATAGTAAAACACTACGAAATACACCAGACAAAAGAAGGAACGAAGTTCAATTTCGAAGTGTTGCTCTTTAGATTGAAACCGGGCGATAGGTAGAAAATGCAAAATGCTTTGTATCTCAATTTACTCTCAATTTTGCTAGCATTAGATGCAGAAACTCCCAGCACTTTACCCGTTTAGGCATGCAAACTTCCACCGAACAGATATTATCTCGCCCCGAAGGAGGGTGGGAAGAAATAGTTTTTTTTAACGGCTATTCTAAGTGGCTGCTATTAGATGGAGCATTAGAGAAGGCGGCTGCATTCCATGATTATGACCATAATAATGAAGTTGGCTATAAGATGATGCCTGAGAGTCCGTTACGGGCAGCATTTATGCTGCTCATATGTTTGTGTAGTTGTAGAAGAAACCTTTCAAAGAGGCATTCAAGAAATGCTGTTTTCTTTTAGGTGTTTAGCAATCTCGTTTAATAAGCAAATGTTTACAAAGATAAATCTTTTGGATTTCCTTTTGGAGTGCACCTAGATGTGATACAGCTATGTAGGAAACTTGGTGTGCGAAAACTTATCGCAATGCAATCGGTACACTTAAGATGAACGTGGAAAACCTAAAGAGTGAAAAATCTCGATAAATGCGAGACTTTTTAAATTAATTGATTATGAATGAATATAAAATAAGTTTGAGCCAGGTTTCGTGAAAATATTTTCAGTTTTGATCATGACGCCGTTAACATTATCGAGAAGGAGAAGCAACAATCGGAAAGAGATCAGGAAGTATTGGTAAGGCGTGGATTTCTGCTATTCGTGCCAAATTTTGATAGGACCGAAAGTAAAGAAAGGTTAAAATCGAACCTATGTGTAGGAGCAGAAGATCGATTCCGTTGTGTAAGCGCTGTCAAAGCTTCAATCATCCGCAGACTTACTGCAATAAAGAGCCGTGATGTGTAAAATGCGCGGATAAACATCTCTCGAAAGAATGCGATTTAAATAAACAGCGCTCTGCAAATTGCATAGACGACAAAGGAAAGCACCCAACGAATTATTGAGGTTGTGAAGTGGCCAAAGAGCTCCAAAAAAGGTTCAACACGCTTAAAAGTATCATAAATATGCGATACCAAGTAAGGATAAACCAGAAAGGAAAAGACGAAAAGTGAAGAAGTAAAAGTACAAAAGGAAGGTCGCCATTCTTTGACGCACAAACGTGTGCGCAAAGCTTATCGCAAGAAATTGAGCAAAGTAAAATTCCCAAAACACTTAGGTATGAATATGGAACGTTGCTTATGAAATCAATATGGAACGTAAACGGTCTTCTGGCAAAAATTGACGAGCTTGAACTATTCATACAAAATATAACATTGACATATGCTTGATTTTGAAACTTCTTTGCAAAACAACTTTCGCGTAAAAATAAAAGGATACTGGGCCTATCATGCATACCAACCATCCGAAAGAGCTAGAGGTGAGTCCTCTCTGTTCATTAAAGACAGCATCGAGCGCTCCACGAATATAATTATTGAGCTCGATGCAATGCAAATAAGTTCAGTCCGTGTAAAAAATAAACACTTATACATTAACATCACTCTCCGACAGACCAAAAACTGCTTACCTTCTTCATCGCAAAAGGAGTGACAAAAAATTTGCCAAACGTCGAAAAATTTTTGATTTTGCAATTACTCTGCCTGGAAAGCGATGAAAGGCATCAAACAATTCCAAATTCTATAAAAAAAAATTTATATTTGGGGCAACAGCTCTTTAAGTGCCAGGGCCTATCCTCTCGCAACTACTCATGTTGTGTGTGTTGTTTTTTTTCACACGAATAGAAGGGACCTACAGTTTAGTCCCATATCCGAAGGGCAATTTGGTTTGAGAAGCTTTTTGAGACAACAATACTCTCGGATGTTTGTCAGACGTTCGCGAGAGGTGGGACCGTGAAAAAAACTTTTTGGTGTTTTCTGGGATTCGAACTTGGAACCTCACGCGCTGTGATCCGACACACTAACCACTTACGCCACGACGCCCACTTTCCAAATGCAATAGCAACCAATAAGAACAGGCAATGGCGAATGGGCAAAAGGAGACAAAGAGAAAGCAGATTTATTTGCCGAGCATCTAGAGAAAATGCTTAAGCCATTCGACGGACAGGCATTAATAGACGATCCCGGTAAGACGTAACCGTGATCTGAAACCTTTAAAATAAAAAAAGTTTTGTTAACCGAACTCTACCAGACAATAAAAATCTGAAGAATAACGGGGATCCTTAATATGATTTAATAATTAAACTTCTTTATTTTTATAAAGCCGTACTAACGCTCTTATACATTCCAAGACAATGGAAAGTGTCCAAAGTTATAATGGTTCCAAAACCTCGAAAATCTCCAAACGATAAAAAATCGTACCGGCCAATATCTCTCATGCCAGTAATATCAAAAGTATTTAGGAAACTTCTGTTGAAGATGCATCCGGTCATCGAGTAAAGACGTTTTATTCCTGACCACAGATTTAGCTTCAGAAACCAGCTTTCCACAATTGACTAAGTTCATAACATAACCAATGAACTCCTTTCACGAATTGATAGGGTGGTGAGTTTTTAGAAACGTTTTCTTCTTCCTTTCGATAAGTGTCAATGCCACACTTCAGGAACAAAAAATATGTGGTCAACATATTCCGGAGCTATGTTAATGTTGTGCTCACCACGCATAATATTACCATCATTGCCGCAAACATTTTATTTTCACTTTGTCCAAAACAGATATCACTATAAAGGATATAACATTTTTAATGTTAGGTGGTAATGATTTTAGGTGTGCAAACAAACAAGAAGAAAATTCCTTCCCTCCTCGATAACCTACAGCCTACAGCTACAGCTACACAATCATATATAGTTAAATTGAATTTATCCAATTGCCTTTTATAGAAAGAGACAGTAGATTAGAGAAAGCTTGATCGAATAAGAAGTTCGAAGATTCGTGGAAGCCTTCATGTCAAGGAAACCATCTTACGAAAATAGAGCGTGACTGATTCAGCTGGTATAGCCACGTTCAAAGAAGAGATTATTTGAACCCTGTTAAAAGGCAATATCAATGCACGTTCCAAAGACATCGCGATGTAGGAAAGGCAGGCCTATAAACGCCTGGATCAGACAAATGCGACGACATCGGCATTTCATTGGCCTCAGTAACCGAGTGATCCAAAATCGGGAGGCCTGTCGATATTTTCTGAGGTCAAATAAGCGATCCCCACAGGCGGATCAGTAACAATGTGGTGAAGTGGGAGTGTTTTGATCCCTTGCTTTTGATTCATAACCTCGCTGAAATAGGAAGAAGAAGTAGATTGAAGAAACGATGTAGACAGACACTGCTGAATGTCAAAAGCAAACACTTTTTAGTTGGAAGTTCTATTGCAGTTTCAACATCTTTCCTTTTTGGAAGCACCACATCATACAAACATATTCAACATTACAAACACAACCAAACACACGAAGCCATCAACATCAAACACAAACAAGACAAGCGGCAGCCCACGAACAAAGGATGGTTCGGACGAAACCCATCAATGGCCGAGATCCCACCCTAACCATCGACTCTATGTGTGGAATAGCACGTTAAGGGCTCGTCCCTAGTCCCCAAATCTGCGCGGAATTCTACCGGGTAGATTAGGTTAACGCGTAATTTAAATTTTACTCCTTGTTCTATTTTCTTCCGGTAGTTTAATTTTGTTGAGCGCAGAATGGCGTTTTAGGGCCCGTTCTGTAACTAGCCAGGTCACTTCTTTTCTTCTTTTGGTATTATTGGGAGGAAGCCCACTTTACTAATTTTTAACTAGTACTCTTTTTTCACTTTGTTGATTTTCCTAAATTGTTAAACCAAACACAGCGGATCGAGAGGAAAAGCCGAAATCGGGCGAATTCGAGTCAGCGGAATGTGGGTGAATATTGAGAGCGGAATAGCGGCGGTTCAAGAGCGGTTACATACTTACGCAAATAAGCGGAGTAATGCACAGCAAGCTGCTTTTGAATCCAATAGCTGAATTCGCGGGGATTGTATGTGCGAGTAAAAGGCTCGAAGCTCGACTAGGCCTAGTATTCAACGGGAGACCACTTCTTGGTTGACCAGCGAATAATTTGGAAGTTTTTTTTACGGAGCAAGAGTGAGAATCAACAAAGTTTATTTTTTTTAATAGCGAAGAGTAAACGTTTTTGAGTGGAAAAAAAAATTGAAGATAAAGGAAGATTAGTGGCCAGGACGAGGCATATAACAGGAGGAAAATAATAGATAAGTTTTTTGTACCTGATTTTCTGTGCGTCTTAGAAGTTGTTTTTAATGTATCTGATTTTATGTGTGTCTTAGAAGTTGTTTTTAAGTGCGTTCTGTGTATAGGAAATTTTGAAAGTGTTTTTGAAACCCGGTAGGATTCCGTTTCGTTTTCTGTTTAATTTCCCGGTGAAAGCGCGACACGCGCCCCGTAGTTTATTTCGGTTTTAAGTTGTTCGGGACTCGCCGTAATGGGCCTTTTCAACGGTGATATTTTCTTTTCTTTTTTGGGGATCTTTTTTCCTCTTCGATGTTTTTTTCGAATCCCCCGTAAAATTACCTTTTGTTGTTTGTCTCTTGACAAACTTGATTTTGTTATTTGGTTTGCCTTTTTATTTGAATAAATCGCCCGCTCGTAGGGAGCATTTATAACGAGGTAAAAATTACTGTTTCTTTTATTCGTTGTTTTCTTTCAGCACTAGTGTACCCCACCATTTCCCAAAACACCCCCCAAAAAGGTTTCGTAATTTCCCTCCCTTCTTTCATCAAAAATTACGTGGCGTCGAAACCCTTTTCGTACATACCCTATATTTTTTTCGTCTTCCCCATTTCATCGATTCTCAAATCGAACCCACGCAAGCTGAGCGGCCGGTGAGCGAACAGCACTCAACGTGCTGTATTGTTGCACTTTTTTTCTCTTCTTCGCCCTTTCTTTTTGACATCCACCCTTCATTTCGTTTTCCGATCGCAAAAGCTTTCGGTCGTGTTTTCTTTTTTGCGTTGGTTTTTTTTCATTCATTCATTCATTTTCAATGGCCCGCTAATCCTTCATGAGGGTCGCGGGGGTAGGATGCTCAGGTGGACTCTCCACCCTTCTCGATCCTCCGCCATTGACTCCAATTCATGAGGAGGAATCCCTAAGCGGCTCCAGGAGAGATGTCGGACTTGATCCAACCATACATTTCTAGGCCTTCCGCGAAGTCGCCTACCTGATGGCACGGCAACCATGGCGCGTCTTGGAAGCCGGTCTGCGGGCATACGCACTACGTGACCAAACCATCGAAGCATAGAACGTTCCGTTCGGAGAAGTAGTTGCTCAACGTTGAGCGCCTCGCGTACTCTGGTGTTGCCCACTCGATCCCTACGAGTTATTCCAACAACACCGCGAAGGAACCTCATTTCGGCAGCTTGTATCCGCGATCTTATTCTTTCGGTCACTACCCAAATTTCATTACCATAGGTGAGAGTTGGAACATACACAGAGTTAAAAACCGATAGCTTAGCTTAAACACTAAGCTCGGCCTTCCTTATAACAGATTGGCCAAGCTCTCGCAAAATTGATCCAGTCTGACCAATTCTACAGGATAACTCGGCATTGCTCCTCCCATCACTCGTGAATAAAACCCCGAGGTGCTTAAACTTCTCCACCTGCTTCAGTGGGACTCCACTAACATGCAGAGTGCACTGAATGGGTTTTTTGGAAACGACCATTACTTCCGATTTGTTCACGTTGATCTCCATTCCAGCATCATCACAAACGGCTACAAACCTTTCGAGTGCGCGCTGAAGTTCGGTTTGAGAGGACCCAAGGATGACCAAATCATCCGCAAAGAGCAGATGACTAATCCTTAGGTCTCCCACTTTCAAATATTCCCCGCCACGGCTGCGCTGTAACATCCAATCCATATATCCAATGAAGAGGAGAGGTGACAAAACGAACCCCTGGCGGAGTCCAACGCCCACAGTGAAAGGTATTGATTTAACACCGTTTATCCGAACACAGCTTCTACAGTTTGTATATAAAGACTGAATCGCCCTTAACAGGGAACCAGCAATCCCATACTCCTGCAAAACACTCCAGAGTTTGCCTCGAGGAACCCTATCATATGCTTTTTCCAAATCCACAAAACAAGTGTAGACAGGTTTGGCATATTCCCAGGCCTTCTCAAGAACCATTCTGAGAGTGAACAACTGGTCGGTTGTGCTTCTACCGGGATGAAAACCGCACTGCTCATCCCCCAAACTGTCTTCAACCACAGCTCTGGAACGCGTTTTTAGCACTTTAGCGAAGACTTTTCTAGGGAGACTTAAAAGAGATGTACCCCTATAGTTGGTGCAATCTCTTTTGTCCCCTTTTTTAAAAAGAGGAACTATCACCCCCATTTGTCAATCACCAGGTGTTTCACCGCATTCCCAGGCCACTTTAATGACACGCGAGAGCCATTACACTCCCTCTTTACAGCCTTGAGCATTTCTGGCCGAATTTCATCCACACCAGCAGATTTGCCAACTTTTAGCGCTTTGATCGCCAAAGTTACTTCCTCTACCGTAGGACTACTTTCCGCCCAACTCTCGACCATAGGTCTGTCATCTTCGGTGCCCTGTTCGGGACTGAGCAATTCTGAAAATGCTCACTCCATCTGCGTAAGATGTCCTCCTCATTGGAAAGAAGTGTACCGTCTTTGGATTTGACTTCTTCAACGATATTCAACTTTTTTCCTCTGAGTCGGCGGACGGTCTGCCAGAACATCTTATTTGCAGATCTGTGGTCACTTTCCAATTTCTCGCCAAACTCCTTCCAAGACTGTTCTTTCGCTGTTTTCACAGCTAATTTGCAAGTTCTTTGCGCTTCAGTGTACCAATTTCGAGAATCGGAGTTCCCCAAGTGAATCCACACCTTAAAGCCTCTCTTCTTCTCTCTGATGGCTTCTTGAACTCGGGGCGTTTTAAACCAAGAAGTTCTTTTCTCACCATCAGCCGCCACACCAAGCCACTTCACTTCACAAACATCTCCCACAGAGGCAATAACCGCTGTTGAAAACAGTTGCCATTCTTCCTACATTTGATGGAACAGTTGGAATTCGTTCAAACCTCTCAGATATTTGCCGCGCAAATGTCTCCCGTATCTCATCGTCCTGTAACCTCTCCCATCGTATGCGTGTAACCATCCTTGGTTTACGCTTTCGTAGGGGAGGCTCTCTCTCGCTAAGATACAATTTGCACAGCACTTAGTGATGATCAGTTGACAGTTCGGCCCCTCTCAATACGCGAACATCAAGAATCATTCTCTTCAGACACGATGGTACCACAAAGAAATCGATCAGCGACTTCTGCTGAAGACTCTGACGGTACCACGTGTATTTGTGAATGGCTTTGTGCGGAAAGATAGTGCTCATGATGTATAAGCCATTTTCACAACAAAAATCCAAAAACCTCTCTCCGTTCGCGTTTTGATCAGGATCACCGTTCCTCCCAATCACACTCCCCCATGCCATAACATCTACACCCACATGAGCATTGAAGTCACCCATCAGGACAAAAGAATCCATATCTGCAACCTTTTCAAGGGCAACATCAACTTCATCTAAGAAAGCTGCGTACTCTGACTGAAGGTTCGGTGCATACACCTGCACCAATGCCAGAGTTGATCTTTCAAGCTTGAGCTTTAAGATCGCAACTCTCCCTCCTAATGATATCCACTCCAATACTCTGTCTGTCAACCTGGGACTTGTGAGTATCCCCACTCCCGCCCAAGCAGTCATTGAGGGTGCGACTCCTGACAGGAAGAGCTTCCACCCACCCGAAAGTTCCACAGTTTCTCTGCTTTGTTGAAGAGACGCCAACTATATCTAGTCGACTTTTAACAGCCTCCCCAACAAGCTCAAGATCCTTCCCTGTGAGCGATGAGACGTTCCATGTGCCTATCCTAAGTCGATGCCGTTGTCGAATCTCAGAGAGTCCATCTGTGCCCCTATCGGTGCACAGCGCGCTCACCCCTTGACCCCCGTAATGGTTCGCGAGACCATTGACAGGAAGCTCGTAGCCATTTCGGGTTTTTTTTTATTCATTAATCAGTGTAGCAAGTTGGCTACGTTTTAGTTGATTAACCCGTGGATTAATTAATATTTTCCCAATAAAAAGTGCAACAAATTGGTAGAATCTGCATCCGCATGGTATTGTTTTTGCTCTGTTTCTATCTTCTACAGATCAATTCTTGAAGCAACTCCTTTTTGAATGGCAAATGTGTCGCATTTTGTACAGGTGTTATACGTTGAATTTTTAAATTTGAAGTCATTTTTTATTTATTTGAAAAATGAAATAAAACCGTTTTTGGTTTATGAAGACTTAAGTCACTTTACCTTATTTGTAAATTGTTGTAATTGTTTGTGTAGATAGTCCAATTTCCGTTGAGTAGTTCTTGAATTAGGCATGTAACAAGGACGATATGAAGACATCAAGGCCCACCACCATGAAATCCCCGCTGCATTGGATTATGATGAATTTCAGATAAAACTTAGAGACCGGGTTGCAAAGTTTTATCTCAAAGGATTCGTTTGAACCGAATTGATTTGACATTTTCGCCAGAAAACCCCAAGTTTATGACCCTAAAATGATCTCATTTTTGAATACATTTGCTAGCAAAGCGCATAATTAGTATATTTTAGATTCTTGGTTGAGGTGGGATTTGGTCACTGTATCACTGCGGCCACTATTGACCCTATTGTGACTTCATCTAATCTTAATAAATAGGTATATAGAGTATTATATTTGTATTGTATTTGCCTCGAACTTACTGGCTTTTTCCAAACCACTTCTAACTTCTATTGCCTACGCCTACATTCTAAGGCATTACTTATAATTTGTTTACAATTTCCACGTTGATTGCAACATCACTTGCGCCTTTAAGTACAAATTCTTTGGTGTTTCACAAAAAATAAAAATAAAAAATTTAACAAAGATCTCTACGCCATTGTTAGAATTTCCCAAGGCAACAAAATGTTTTTCTCATTCTGCATTCTACAATGGTGGTTCCACATTAGAGGAAATAATTTCCAAGAATCCATTTAATGATTTTATGCCGAGTTACACAGAAATTTGATAGAAGCCTTTTAGTAAATTCCTGAGCGCACACAAATACCACATGTCATGCCATACCAATACCACACACATCTCCTTATTTCTCGCTCGTTGGCCTTTGTAAATCTGAAGTAAACCAGCTTCAGAAATGCGTATCCCTGGAATGGAATTCCAATTCGTCAATCTTCGTCTCTAGCAAACAAAGATTTTCTTGTGTGTGAGGAGTAATGTAAAAACAAATTCACACTCACCCACTAACCAAA
Organism: Brachypalpus laphriformis; assembly: GCA_945910035.1. Lineage (NCBI taxonomy): Eukaryota > Metazoa > Arthropoda > Insecta > Diptera > Syrphidae > Brachypalpus > Brachypalpus laphriformis. The sequence goes on from OX246754.1 coordinate 256,269,929, forward strand.
AAAAAAAAAAAGAAAGAATTACCAACTTTTCACAAAATTTACTTATTTTTCCCTTTTTTGTATTTTTCTAGTTCCATTAACTTCCGTTGAGGGTGTCCTGGGACGACAAGCAATGCTTCCATGCGATATAACACCAATGGAACGAGACGACGCTGTTTACATGGTGCTTTGGTTTCGCGAAGGTGACGGAGAACCCCTCTACAAGTAAGTATCCGGAGTTTTTTTTTTATTTTACTTTTTTACTATTATTTGGCAACTCCTCACCGCCGGTGATGCCTCAGCCCTGTTAAAAAAAAACGAGCAGAGTACAAATTGGATACTCATGGAAAATTTGATCGAAGAAAAATCACAAAATCACTGCATTAAATTGCGCTCTTCCAAAGGAAGTACGCTCAGGGATTCAATGTGAAACTGCCTGTTGAAAATTACTTTACGGAGAATTTCCTTTATGTAAAGGAGATGATTCTTTGCCGCGATATCGCTAAAAAGTGTTTCACTCTCTCTTTCTCTCTTTGGGTTCGTCAAAAATTCATAGAATATTTGAAGGAAGCGGCTTAAATTGCAATTCAACCTCAAAAGGACATGTGTATGCAGCACGAGCACACAGTCGTGTGTGTTTAGCTATAAACACATTCTTCTTTGCGAAACGTTATCCTTGGAGGAAATATTACAAACAATCTCACTTACCTCTTCGAATATAAAGCGGAAATATTAACGACAAACAAGGTTGTGTGTATATGTGTGTATGGTGAACAATTTTTGGGATCCTTTCAATTTCATCGGAGCTCCTTCACGAGCTCAATCGTTCAACGGTAATCCTATGCAAGCTGACAGGGCGGGTGTAGTACCACCCTCTTTGGCTCCTTGAATTAATCCAGATTTATCTTAAAGTCAAGGAAAATATATTTCTATGCTTGCGTGAGTGTAGTCGGTGGGTTGTGTTCTGAGAGCTCGTTCCCAAGAAGTTCATGATTTCTCATTCTGTGTTGCGATTTCTCATACTCAAGTGGCATATGCTTTGGGGTTTCCTTGTCCACGTAAGAGGTGCGGCATTTTTTTGTTAAAGGGTTATCCTTACCTATGTTGGTAGCACATATTGCTTGTACTAAATCTCATTCACCTGGTGCGACAATAACTTCCAGTCTGCATTCTTCCATTGTCCCGAGGATGGAAAAAAGGTAGTTGATATGCTCTGCATGGACGAACTTTTGTTTTTTATCCTGGATACCTGAATCAGCATATAAAATTTATGAAATATTCACTTGACCCGGAGGTGTTTGTGCATTATTGCGTGCTCCGATGCAGAGAATCCTGAAAAGAGATCTGCACTTTTTTTTTATGTGAGGGGATAGTCATTCTTTACGTGACAAAGGGATTGGTTAGCTGTTTGAGGGGGTTATCAGTGACACATCCTTGAAAATTACAAGATAGATATTCTGTTTATTTTTTTTTTAACTGGTGGTTATGGGTTAAAATGGTCTTTAGATACTCCCTACCAAAACAAACCAAAAACGATTTTGGTTTTAGATTTGTTAAACTAAGCGATTTTATTTGTTTTTTTACAATGTGAAACAACCAAAGACATGTACTTTATCTATCGTAAGGATAAACCATATCTAAAAATATTTCACGCACATTGGAGGTTCGTGTTAGAAATCTTTAAGGCAAATCTTGAATCTTACGACCTTACTTATGTCTTCGGTACCTGACTGTACGGCAATTGTAACGGCTGTTTTTTTCAATGTAACAACAAGTTAAGCATACAATATTTCAAATTATCACCGACATGGAATATTTGGTTAAAGTAAGTTCACTCACAGGAATGAGATTCTCCATGCTTATACATTATACAATAACCACCATCTTGTGTGTTATTTATTTTCTTTATACAATTCCGTTTTTATTTCTATTACATTAAAGCGCGTCTGTTATGACCACTGTTGCTATTTTGACTTGTGGAATTCGACTTAATTCTATCAAACTTGACAAAGACTTTTGACTTAATTTGACATAACTATGACTTACTTCTCTTATAACTGGAAATCAAATATATTTTTAGTTCTATACTTACTTTTTTTTTATTTGTATTTCGGATATTAATTGCGACCCAAGCCGATTTTCTTCATGCTCAAAATCACAAAATCCCTGTGAAATATTGAAATAGGGCTACCAACAAATCTAATGTTTGTATTGCAAAAGGTGTGCCTTACTTACTTACTTACATAGGTGGCGCTACAGTTCGGTTTGAACCTGGGCCTCAACCAACAAGCCTCTCCATTTAGCTCGGTTTTCAGCTAATTGCCTCCAGTTGCGCACTCCAAGTTGGTCGAGGTCCCCTTGAACTTATCGATTTGGAATTCTTGGGTTTTCTCCAGGATCTACCGAAGTGTGGAGATTTGATCGATGGTGGACTTTCCTGGCCTTAAACCACACCGATAGGGTCCAATTAGGCTGTTGATAAAAGATTTCGGCTATTCACACAATATCGCGGAAAAAGACTGATGCCTCTATAATCGGCGCAGTTGAGGGGGTCTCCTTTTTTGTGGATCGGGCAAACGATTCTGAGGTTCCATTCATGAGACATACAAAATCTTAGAGATGAGTTGATGTATGCACTCTACCAATTCATCACCAGTTGCCTTGAAAAGTCCGGCCGGTAAGCCGTCAGGTCCACCAGCCTTTTTCGATTTCAGCTTGGATATTGCTATCCTCATTTCGCTTGGATCAGGTGGACGGAAATTTTGACTATTATCGTCTATGTTGAATGGTTCATTCTGCCTGACAGCGGGATGTTGGTCTTTGTCGCCGTTATACAGTCTGTAGAAGTAGTTTTTCAATATTCCCAGCACCGGGTGATATTCTAGTACGAGGTTTCCATTTTCATCTCTATAGGTTTCAGTACGGGTATTGCTTCTCTGACACGTTCTTTTCACCTTTTGGCAAAACTTCCTGGAGTATAAACTGTCGATATTCGCGCGCGCTTCTCATGCTCTTTCTCCTTCTTTTGAAGAAGACGATGTTCTTGCCGTCTCTTTTTCTCGTAGAGCTCACGAGCTGCTCTCGTCTTCCGTTGCAGCGCCGCTTTATATGCCTCTTGTTTAGCTGCATGCACTCGCCGGCATTCTTCGTCAAACCAGGGGTTTCGCGGTGGTGGGCGAGCGAGACCCAGCACATCAGTCGCGGCATTCCTGATGGCATGTTGGCAGTGTTACCACTGGTCTTGGGTACTTGATGCTGGCAGCATAGGGGTGATTAAGAGATTTCGGGATACGCGTTTAGCGAAGAGTCTGGCGGTCTCTTGCGATTGTGGCTTTTCCGTATAAGCGTTGCCTGTTGCCTCTGTAGCAATCACCGTAGTAGATGTCACAGTTTTTCATCCTCTTTTTGCCCGGCCCATCCCATCGCACTTCCTGGATGGCGGAAATATCTGCTTTATAGCAGTCTAAGGCCTCTACTAGTTGTTCGGCTGCACGTGGTCTGTAAAGAGACAGAACATTCCGCGTACAGATCCGAAGGTCGTTGTCCTTATTTCGTTTGCTGGGGTCGTCATTAGTTGAGTCATCCTTATTTGAGGCTTTTGGTTGTTTCGGAACCGTAGGTTTTTTACGTGGTAGGGAGTTACCCCGACGGCACAACCCCCAACCTGGAAGGCCAGTTCCTTAATTATTCCCCTAGGACGAGGGGCTGGTTACACCGGTGCCAGTAGTCCACTACGGGAGTATGAGCGGTGCCGTTGGCCCATTAAGGACTCCTCCACCACCATTTCTATTCCAAGGTCCTGACCAACATTGGAAATTCCTTACTGACCTGTGATCCGAATACGTCGAAGCAGCTCGCGCAAGGTATTCACTAAGTTCAACCTAACTGGAACTATAGACGCTACCGTTGACTCCGTCTAGGGAATTCGTCCGCTGCTCTTCACCACAGGAAGAAGTGCTCTAGTGAGAAAGCACTCTTGGGTTGGTTACCCATTTCTTGGATTAAATTACTAGGCACCCGGCTGTCACCGCGTGGAGGTTGAGAATAGGAGTTGGTAGGCCTCAGCTAAATGAAAACGCTTGTGTTTTCACATAATCGCATGCACTACCGTTTGACCACTCTGCTCATTTGAATGTGTTTTGGTCCAGCTTAGATAAATACAAATGGAAGTTCTGCTGAGGCTAGTATATATAAGAATTGAGAACCGTTCAGTTAGTTACTTTAAGCTATAGTTAAGTTTAAAGTTTTTGAGTTTATTGAAACAATAAAATATGAAATAAAATATCATATGTAATAGGATAAATACAGTAATGAAAAAAATCCCCCTGAGACCCAAGCTGAACACATTGAGTAAAAATTTATTCGAATGTAAGTGCAAGGGCAACAAATACAGATGTAGTGCCAAATTGTATTAAATTCAAACCGGTAAATACTCGATGTACATAGGTATGGCAGTTCAAGTCATTATTGCTGACAGGCAAGTGCGAGTTTGTTCGCACTCAGAGGATTTCAGTCAGAAACATTTTCTTTCGGAATTTTTTTATTCTACTCAGAGATCTTTCCAAAATTTCCAAAAGATATAAACCATGCACATTCACATGTGTGTACATTATGTACTTATAGCCAAAATGGTGGCCTGAGAGAACTCCTTTCTCTTCTGCTACTGCGAATAATCTATTATATATTATCTTCTCGAGGATGTTTCCCATGGTGTCCAATAGACATATTTAGCTATAGGACAATGGTACTCTTTGAGACTTCTTTCCTCTTGGTAGCAGGGCCAAATGTTGTGTTTTTCATTTTTCAGGAAAGGCTCCTTCTTTGAGGCACATCTGCATTGCCGTTATGAAAATGTCTGGGCGCCTATCTTGCTGCATGTTTTCAGCAGCTCCTCCAGAGCACAGTTTTGTGGTCAGCTAATTCTAGATCGGCGGATACTAGCCTTTTGATTTGACTGATTGCCACATTTGTAGCCGATTCTACATCACTGATTTGTTTTGCTAAAGTAACAACAGCAATGTCGTTAGCAAATTCAATTATCTTCACTTTAGGTGGCAGTGGCAGTCGTAAAACTCCGTCGTACATTATGTTCCATAGTAAAGGGCCCAGCACCGATCCTTCCGGGACCTCAGCTGTGACATCGTAGTACTTCACTCCTTCGTCGGTATCATACCTCAGTGTCCTGTTGATAAAGTAGCTCGCCACTATCTGCAACGGGTAAAAATATCTATCCATCCTAGCAAGAAATCTTCTTATAGTGGGCCAGTCTGGCGAATTAAATACATTTTTAACATCTAGCGTCACTACTGCGCAGTATTTCTTGGCGCCGTAATGCCATCTTTCTCCTTCAATCGCTTCCGCTGCTATATTACCTACCGCTTTAATGGCGGTCGATGACGACGATGTGTCTCCTGGGGGTTTGTTCGGTTTTAGTAATAGAACAGGATGTTGAAGTTTCCATTGTTTAGGGAATGTTTGGCCTTTTTAGAACAGCGGCTTTCACTGCTTTGTTAGAGATGCTGTCAGGTCCGGGCGTCTTGTTGTCACCTATCTTTCTGGATGCGATTGTCAATTCCTCTGTTGTAATCACTGGAATTACCTCTGTGAAGTTTACTCTGGTGACAGCGCATATAGTAGATGATCGTTTTGGAAAAATATGTTCTACTATTAACTTCAGCATTATCGGGCATGTTATCTGTGGGGAATTGCCGCCCTCAAGCTTTGTCATCACTTCCTGTATGCCGTGCCGTAAAGGTCTACGTTAGCTTCATCGCAGAGCTGTTTGAAACATCTTGCTTTGCCCTCCTTGATAGCTCTGCTTAATTGTCGTCTCGCCATCTTAAAGGACGATAGGTACTCCTAAAAGTTGTTTGTGTTTCGAGATCTTTGCACTTTGCGTGTTTCGCGTAGACACTCTGCTCTAAGTACCCTGATCTCGTCGTTTCACCAGTACCAAGGCATGCATCTTCTACTTGGAGCTCTGCTGGGCATGTTGATGAACTGGGTGAGGTGGCGAGCTAAATTTTCTGCCGATCCTTGGACTAGCGTGAAGGTGTCAACCATCTCCACGAAAGTATCTTGTATGTGTGTATATATATGGAAGTGGATGTATGTATGTATGTGTTCGTTTGGCAGAGTTACTGCCTAAGTGTATTTATGCGCCTATCTGTGTGTGTCATTTGTACATCTTTGATGGATTGGCATTACATGCTCGCCATGCTATTTTGTTGCCTTTCTCTGCTTTCCCTTCTTTCCCGTTATATGCGTCTCATCTCAACTCGTACGTCCATGCTTCTGGTGAAAATGCGCGCTGTAGTCCATTTTATCTTTGATTCTAAAATGTACGCCACTTGATCTTCTTTTGTCGGTGTTCCTTTCAGTTCTCCTATCAGTATCTCCCGTTGAGTGTCCGTGAGCGCTGCAAATACTCATGCTCCACATCTTCCACTAAGTCCGGGCAGTACTGGCAGATTGAGGAGTCACACTACTTGAACTGATAGAGGTATGACCGGAAACAGCCATATCCTGTTAAGACTTGTGTTACGTAGAAGTCTACTTCTCTGTGCTTGCGCCGCGCCTAAGTTTCGACGACGGGGATAAGATGATAGGTCAGTCCGCTGGTCTTTGGTTGACAGGTTCCAATGCTGTTGCCATTCTTTTAAAGTCTTCGTTGCCCCCTTATCGTGCACAACTTCACCTTCCTGGTGGGTCTTATCGTATTTCCTTTGAAGGTTTTATAATAGTCAACTTAAACTAAACTTATTGGTATTGGTGTTATTCCTGCAATGACGAAAACTCCATCGGCTAAAGTTGTGGGATAAGCGCTGCTGATAAGCGCAATTTGGCGCTTATACATACTTACATACATAATCCGTTCCTCTTTTAGCCTAGGGTGTCGAAGTTCCATTAATTGCTGTTGGTGTGACTATTTGGTTAAATGCCGTAATCACACTGTCTACGTATTGGTATTGCGTCAAAGATGTTTGGGGCTGGAGATGAGAGCTTACATATTTCTTATATATTTAGCAGGTTTGTCTGTTTGGTAGTTAGACTTAGTTGTATAATTACAACTTTCTTTGAATTTGCGAAGGTTACAATTACTGGTGAGTGGTCTGATGAAAGGTCGTTGCAAGTCACGGCTTTAAGATCTCGCTTGATGCTTTTTTTTAATTTCAAAGTCTACAAGGTCCGGGATTTTTCGCCGGTCCGAAGGCCAGTTGGTTGGTTGACCAGACAACTCGAAGTCTAGGTTGGGATTCCGCATAAGAGCATCACATAGTTGTCTACCCATTGGTGATATAAGCCTAGAATCCCAGAATGTATATTTGCCACTGTAGACGCTAGCTGCAAGAAATTTGTCACCAAGAGTGTTGAAGAAGTCGAAAAATTGTTGGGTTGATATTTTATGTTTAGGAGGACAGTAAATGGCGGATATGGTTATATCTTCGTTCCATTCCGTAAAATTGTATTGTTTATTATTACAGCTTCATTCCATAGTTCGGTGAAGCTCCTGCGTTTACTGACCTGGTCTTTCCGCCTTGATTTATACCGGTGTTGAAGTTCGCCGGTGGTGCTTTTTGCTCGAGACCGTTGGTAGAGCCTCCTTATGCGATGGGATTCAACGCGTAGTTACGCAATTTCATCACACCGGACAATTGTGGGTGACCCTTCTGGTCATCTCGGGTATTGAGCCCAGCAATGTGGCCCATAATTTATTTCGATTTGTCAATAGCTGACCAGCTGACCCTGCAATCGTAGACTCTTTAAACATAAGGGTTTCTTTTCTTTTTACTTGTGGCGAATGTGTGTACCCAAACAAAACTTTAATAGCTCTGCTTTTCAATGACAAATGAACCAATCCACTGGAAAAAAATACAAATGTGAGACTTGTCCATAATCAGACACTGCTGCGAATCATATCAGCATGTCAGATGGTAATAAATCTTTGTCTAAGTATATTTATTTTCAGTGTAATCTAACTATTTCCTTTTATAGGTACATCTTGACATGACGGTTCTACAGTCTATATACTTTTGAAAAATTAATATCTCTTTATTTTATTTTTATTTTTGCTTTCTATGTAAACGTGAAAACAGATTGATTTACCTTTTCAATTCAATTTGCAACAGAGGCACTGGTTTTGACAGCATCCTCTTATATCACTATTGCGTTTTAACTTTAGAAACGATGAACAATTTTCACCGTTTTTGTTGATTTATTTCTTATATTTTCATTTCTTTTTGCAGTTTTGATGTACGAGGACGTCAGTACGGACAAGCAAAACTGTGGTCGTCACCGACAGCATTCGGTACACGCGCATACTTCAGCAGCACATCGCATCCGGCTCAACTTAAAATTGACAATATTAAATTATCTGACGAGGGTGTCTACAGATGTCGTGTGGATTTTCGAAATTCTCCAACACGTAATCTCAAAATCAATTTAACAGTGATTGGTGAGTAAGACATGCGTGCAGAATTCTGAATGTTCTTTAAACATTAGCTGCATCATAAATTTAATGGTATTTCGTGATGCTCAAAGACAACTGATTCCGTTCACGCATTCTATTTTGATTTTCTTTTATTTTGCACTCAATTTTTAAAGTCAGTTATGTATTCATTATCATATTTATATTTAGCAAAAGAATTCAAATGCTTAGTTCCTTCTTTTTCTTGTCGATACAAATCTACCAGCATGTTTCGAACGCTGTTCAGAACAGATTCCTAATTAACAGCTCCCTTGGAAAGTCACTGCATACGCCTCCAGACAACACTACCTTGCAACATGCACTCCGAACTGAAATACGTAATAATAAACTTCTTCACTATACACACCACGTATACACCTTCATCTAAATTAAAATCAGGCTTATTTTTAGCGAAAATTATATACCTATACATTGCTTACCTGTCGAAATAATTTCGTCCAACGTCCTTAATTAAAATTTCCCTTAAGTATTCTAGTCACGCGAATTAAAAAAAAAGTATACATTGAATTTCCCAACACAGTCTTAATTTAGGTCCTTTTAGACGCGATTTACCCTACAACGCCGCCACGCTGAAGGAAGCTTGGGTTAAATTAAGAAACACGAAAGGACAATTCTGTTATTTTGCATAATTTAATAAGTGCTGCTTTTGAAGCCACAAAATGTCTTGCAATTTTGTGTGGCAACGTTGTATGTATTTGATTGACTCAGTTAACATCCTCTCAAGGATACTGATTTTACACAAAAACAAAATTCATGAAGAAAACTTAAAAAGAATGAGAGAAAGGAAATATATTGAAAGAACGTGATTTGCATAGAATTTATATAACGAAGTTTTAATTTCTTCTTATATCCTTTGAGGAAATTGAAAGGTTCTACCGAATGGAGAGGGAAAGAGCAGGCTTGAAAATATTCTCAACGGACCCTTGACCCTTTATTTTCTACCTTAGAAGCAAAAGAAAAAAAGGAATGTCCAGCATGGCTTTTTCGCTAATTCAAATACTTTTTTCGTTTTTTCTTATTTAGTTAAAAAAGGGAAAATAATACAAAATTGAAGAAAACTCCTCTCGTCTTACAGCACAATATTGAGAAAATATTTTTCTTTAATTTGAGTCCTCTCAATGGGGAAGTTAATTAACGTCTATTTTGCATTCTATTTTCAAATCAATATTTGTACTGACAATTTTGCAAAGGAAAATATTCGCGAGCAAGCAAGTTGGCTAAATTGTTTCTTATGGAAATAGTTTTTGCTTTTGAAAAAATAAAATAAAAATGCATAACAAGAAACTTTAACTGGAAAGCATTTACATTTATTACAGAATTTCTTTATTCTAAAAAAAACTTATTTTCATATGTACCTTTATATATATAGTATAACTTACATTTCAAGTGATCTCTTTTTTTTTAATACTTTTCGAAAAGCCTTTAAGAGCCTTCGTTATTATGGTGTTTCAAGAGAAGAGTTATAAAAAAAATTCTATAGTAATAACTATGCTATTGTACATTAACTATTTAGTATCGGGCTCTCCTACAATTTATGCAAATTGAATCAATCAATTAGCACACAGATACGCCATATTTAATGCCTGTAAAAAAGTATGAAACTTGACGGAAGAGATACATGTTTAATTAAGACGTCGCTTTCTTGGACATTAAAATTCTTTTATACCAACCCGCTTTTAAAGTTGGCGTTGTACCTTTTACCCCACCGAGTATATAAATCTCATGATCACTGTTTCGAAGACGATAGCTACCACCTTCATTTTCACCCTAAAAGAGCTGTTTTAGATTGTTGTTCTTCCTTATAATCATTGTGAGTTGTATTCGTTTGGCCAACTATACCCACAACCAAATGTATGCAATACACTATAGTGCAGTAACAGTGCTCGTTTACTTGTCACGTTTGACCTCAAAACATTACTGTACTAAATGTTGACCCGTCGAATAAAAGGTTAAAATTCACATAATCGTTCTGGAAGCTTACTCCACCTATTCATTTTCTTCAGTCATATTACTGTGCTGCATGTTCTTTGATAACTACATGTCTTATCAAAAAAAAAAAAAGCATTGTTGGTCTCCTGGTATTCTGCGATGCTTCTAATAGGTTCATCTATACGCACGCCAGGCTTTCTCTTTGATTACAAGCACTTGAGGGCATGTCGATTTTGTCAGTGTTATGGCTTCTCTATTATACACGGTACAAAATGTTCTGTGAATTGTATAAAATAGAAACGGTTCTATATTATGTAGCTCACTTTCAACCATGCCTTCCTTCCCCTTAAAGCTCAAACAATTTACGATACTGTGACATCCATTAACTTTTTGAACCAATATGTGTCAGACGTTGATAGGGTGTTGTTTCTTCTATGATAGACTATTTCTTACGAAAACTCTTTTAGTTTCTTTTGTTTGTGACTTCAATCAGACAGATAGTATACTGAAATATTTCTCCAGTTAATATCCTGAACCGGCTTATGCTGTTTTTTTTTGTTTTTTTTGTTATTTTGGACATGTTATTATTTTTATTTTTAATTTAAAGTTTTTTTTTACATAACGTTAATATTACGAAGCATTTCCTTGATTTACACTTTTATGGCATTTATGTAACTGAATACTGTGTTGTAAATAGACAGGTTCTTCGCAGGCAGTGCATGCAAATCTGGTTTTCCTTTGTATTTTATCGTTTATTCTGCAAATTCTACACGACTTTTTCTGGCTCGTTGATGTCTGGCTACTGCTGGGCTGTGGAATCATATTTTGCAATGGTGCTCCGAAGAAAGATTCGATGCCATTTCGAACGGAAAACACCCCTACTATCCTTGGATCGTTCATTCTTGCTTCGATCTGAGGGGTCACTAACTGTTAATCAAAGAATGCAAAAATTGTCGGCGTGCATTGGTTTTGTTCGTTGGACTCATATCATTTACTTTTTTGTAAATTATGAAAGATGCTAATGCTGCGACATCCAACATGTTGTAGAAAAAAGCCAATGGCCATCGCTTCGTCTGTTGTTTACATGAATGTATATTCTCCCAACATTTGATCCATGACGTCGACGCCAACTTTATGTTTGTTGTAAAACAGAATTGCTTGTGGCTTTCTTGCTGTTCCAACCAATTCGGTGTCATAGTGAACTGTTGACAGTAAAATGACTGCCTTCGATTTTTTCGGCACGTAAGACACTGCTGCGACATTATCCGTAAATCCAAAGATAGTGGATTGTGTTAAGCGGATACGATCCGGAAGCATTTCTTTAGGAATGCACTTCTTATTCCGTCGAATAGTTCCAACAAAGGCCAGTCCAGATTCTCGAAGTTTTTCCACACCTTCAAAGCTTGTAAAAAAGTTGTCAGCAACAACAGTTCTCCCGCTGGATTGGTACTTGGTTGCTAATTCAATCATCACCTTCTCGCCCAAATTTACAGCTCTCTGATGTCCATCTTCTTTGCCCGTATACAGAATCCCTTTGCAAGGGTATCCGTTGCTGGAATCACAAGCCCACCATACTTTTATTCCGTATTTCGCAGGCTTCGATGGTATGTTTTGTGTAAATCGTGTGTGTGCGGGCCAAAAAGTATTCCTCGGAGAATTGTCCTTCTTGCGCTTGGCGAACTCGATCGTTTTCTGCTTGTAACTCTTCCAGCATATCGTCATCATCAGTATCTTCTATATCCGATATTCCCCCTACTACCAAGTCTGTCTCCGCATCAGAATTATCTCCATCGGGAACATAGTCCTCATCGTCATCGCCACTAAAATCTTCTACTTCAGAGCCAGTCTCTCATACTTCTTCGGCAAGCCTGCTAACGTATTGCTCCCTTTCTTCTTCGCTCATGCGGCTCCAATTGAATGCCAATAATTTACTTTCGTATAAGTATGTTGTTTCTAATTTGCTTCTGATTCGCTCAAATAATGATTACTGATTGACAATAATGATGCCTTCACTCTCATATATACCCATAAACTGAACAAAAATAACTAACTGTAAAATTCACTAATGATCTAATTATTTGGAAGTCGTAGGCAATAAACGATTTACAATCAAATACGGAATGCTCAAGTGACCCTGCATACGTCATAAACATAAGTAATTAGTGGAAAACTCCAGGCAGTTGCGTATTTTTGCAAAATACCCTAATAAATTATTTTGTTTATATATAATGCACTCAACAAAACTAATAATTACTTGACGGACTTAGGTAGAAAGAGTTTTTTTTCGGATGAAATGTTAAATAAATACGATTCTCCATACAATATGTAGCAAGGTCTGGCCAGACCTATTCCATTGATTCTAGGGGTTGTTGTAGAAAAACTTTTATTTTTTCTCACCCACTTAGATTTACAATTTATTGTCTACACTAAAGCATTAAAAATATGTACGCTGACAAAGTTAGGAAATTTGGTAAAGATAGCTACACAACCAATTAGGAAAAAATGGTTTCGAAAATGGAAAAGGTTTGGCCAGACCTACTCATTGACAGAAGGGTTAAACTGAGAAATATCTAGTTATCTATATGTAGTTATTCTCTTCAATCACGGAATTTGTATATTTACATTATGAGTATTACTAAGTGTATATTGCATGAGCTTATTGGATTTGTTTATTTTAAATGCAGAAATTAAATAAATCATTTTTTTTTCTGTTACAGTACCACCGGAAAGACCCGTCATCTATGATACAAAACGTCATGAAAGAACGAATAACGTGGAAGCTTACAATGAGGGTAGTGACGTAGTCCTAGTATGTGAAGTTGGTGGTGGTATGTATAAACTTTAGTTATGTCTTTATACCTAAATTTTGAGACTCAATAGTCCAGCAACCACAATAGGTTCAAGAAAATAGCATCAACTTTTTTTTATGGTAAATATGAACGAACCGATACCTTACGTCGTACATAGTATATATTTATATATATATATATATATATATATATTGATCTATTAATCAATGCCAACAAATGTTGGCAAGCTATACAGGAGTTCAATAACTATCCACTGTTATACAGAACGGGGTGAGAGTTGAACTCTATTAATGCAATTCCACGACGTATATTGGATATGAAGAGAATGAATAAGAAAGAGGCATATTTTGAGATTATGTAGATGTTTTTTTTTAAACTCAAGTGGCATTGGATTTCATTAGTTAGTTAGTTAGTTTTGAAAACTTTATTTAAACTTCAATAATACTTTAATACAATTTCATAATCTTAAGTTTAATATGGTTTGGCCCACGGCTGTCTACCATTGGATCTCTTTACATACTCCATGGGTGGCGTTAACATCCGTTTTTAATTCCCTTTTTTCGATATAAATACATGGCTAAAGGCTTATGCATTGCGAACAGGTATGAAATTGAACATACTTCTAATCTACTTCACTGCTCCACAATTTGTCTTGATATTGTGAATAATTAAAATAAATAAATAAAAATTGATTAGCCTTTCTAAGATTATATGGGTTCAAATAGATTTTATAACGTAAATTCTTTATTGCTCAATACTAGTTTCCAATTCATTAACTCTTTCCGTTCAGATCCCAATAATCGTAATGCAGTAAATTAAACGTAGAACAAGAATATCATGGTAGCAATGATTATTTTTGTAGACTTTTGGAGAATCTGGAGAAGTGCAATATAATAAAGTTCATAACAAAAATATTCAATATACATGCAAGAAGAATAACTCGTTTAATTCATACATAAGTACATACATACCTACCTTTCTTTCCACTTGTATAACGAATAGTTGTAGTTGTCTACTTATCGTACGCTATACTCTTCTCAGATACTCAATTCTAAGTAAATATCATCTACAAGTATTTTATTAGCAGTTACTGCTGACTTCTATTTCTATTGAAAATTCTTTCGAATCAAATACTTCAACTTTTGTCCTTGCAGACCCTTCAGGAAATTCGAATCGATGAGAAGTAGAAGTTGCCTGACATGACATACAAGAAATCCTTACTTTGATGTACATATGTACATATCTACTTCCAATTTAGCCATTTTTACTTGCGATCTCGTGATTTTAATCAAAAAAGTGGGTGTCTATCTCTATACGTTTGACGTTCGGTTCTACGATCTATTTTAATCAAATTTCATATTTCGATTAGTTTTTACATGTTCTTCTAGATGCTTTACCATATTTCTGCCAAGAAAATAATGGTACAATACATACTTTGCTTCTTGGTGGGCTTCGAAAATGTTGCTTCAAAATTAATATATAAGCATTGTATGATATACTCGTACCAGCTGACTCCTGTCGAAAACGAAGAATATTTTTACAGAGTTTAATGGACAGAAATATAAGATAAGAAAGTAACTTTGTGAAAAATATTTACCAACAAAAGCTCAGTGTAGTTGGAAGAATAAATGCCTACCTCTGTAGATGAATAATTCGCTATTCATATATTCCCTTCAATCTCACTGTGAAGTAAATTACTACAAATGTTGCTATAATTTTAAATCAATAGCTTATTTTTTATTAGGAAGTTGGGACTTCTCAATAAACAACATTTTTTATTTTCTCATTTTTTCCTGAAGATATTTTTAAATTTTCTTTACGACGAACTCGAGACATTGCCACATATAGTTGCCCATGTGCAAATACTTGACTCTTCATATAAAGTCCAACTTAATGAAATGTTTGCCCTTTATTGTCATAGAGAAGGCCAATGTGTTTAAACTCAAATTGTAGTTCAAAATCACCTGCCATAGTTAAATCTATTTTTGGCAGAATGACTTTTTTGTTAATGTTGCTACCCGCTGCAATGGTGCATTCTATGGTGTGTCTACCAAGTTTTTTCACAATTAGACGTGTACCATTAAAAAGTAATTTTTTTTCATTAATATTTCGCAACAACATAACGATAACTTCAACTCGCTAGCATAATATATGGGGCGGCATACCTTGAGGCGTCAAAGAACTTAAAAACTCTATTGAGAAATTTGTTTTCTCATCGTCTGTACAATTGATAATTTCATCGACGCTGATATATACCGTTTCGTTTCCTCCTGGAGTCAAAACTATGCGGTTGAAAATTTAGTTGTTGATTGCCAATGCATCTAAAATTTCCTATGAGCTAGTATTTCTTTGCCACATAATTGATCGACGTCGTTTTTATTGGTACTGCTTCCCGAAATTTCATCTATTAAGTCTCCACCACTCATACAACCATTTGGAATATCAATAAACCCATTTTCATCTTCGGCTGTCGTATTATTCCCAATATTCAAAACTCCTTCCCGCCAATTTTTGCTAGTGCTTTCAACACGGATGTTGTGCAACAACTTGAGCGGTTGATACACGGATCCGTTTATTCTTTCCTTGGGCTTCTATTTACAATGAAAGGTGTTACGCGAGCACACAACTAAAACAACGTAAACACTAAGAAGCTCTGAGAAATAAGAGACATCTAAAAGCTGTAATTCGAACGTTGTAGAACTTGCCAGACTTTCGACAAATAAAGCTCCAGCGGCGAACTGGAATTTTTGGAATTAGCCTCGAAATCCAGAGTCACATATGAAAGGAGGTTGACAAAAGTCCATGGATGAGTTTTGTTTTGGTAAGCAGTGACAGCGACTACAAGAGACGTGCAGTTCTCAAGCTGAGGAAAATAAAATTGTACTAGATTTAATTTTATTGTTGAAAGTAAATTTAGTTAAAAACAATTCTAGTCAAATAAAAGAAGTTCAAAAACCCTCTCGGGAACCAGAAAAATTCTCGTTTTTTTGTCTCCATCATCCGTCGCAACTTTGAAAGTATTCGGCGTTATCGGCGATTTTTGTTACAAAGTGTTTGTCCGAAGTTGCCCCCCATAATTAAAATTTTACCTTCGAAGGCCAATTGGTTTCCTATTATTTCCCGCAGTAAAATATCGATTGCTTCTAACGCTTATTTGGATGCCATTGGTGCTTCTTCCCAAATTATAGAACTAGCACTGCGAAGTTTTATAGCATCGCGGCTGATTGTTTTCATATTTGAGCTGATAGAATCCCCTACTAAAATAAAGGAATGAATGAAAATTCCATCTTCTCCTCGGGGTATAAGCCCATACATCTCAGATATGAAGTTTCAATCAAATCCGGCCAGTAGTTTAGACTCCAGTGCGAGGTACAGACGGATAGACATGCAGACGGACAGAATTGCAAGACCCACTTTTTCGAGTTTCTCTATCATCATTGATTAAAATCATTTTTGATTAAAATCTCGAGTTCAAATTTTTTCACGATTACAAAACTTGCCCTATATTAAAGGTGCAAGTAAACATATTATAATGGTAAAACAACACAACAAGCAAAAAATTGAAAGTCTACAACACTGATACCATTTCAACAATAATGAGAACGAAAATAAAATAAAAATAAAAAGTTGTAACACTGTTCTGTCTACGAACAGCATTTTAGGAATTCCTTCCAATATCCTTTTGAACGCTGTGTGTGAAAAGAATAAGCATATAAAATACAGTCGCTCATACTCATACTCAGTGCAGCTGTTTACAATTTTTGATTTTGGCATTGGTATTGGTAAAGTGAATAAAAAAGGGAATTAGGCATGTTTTAGAAGGAAGAATGATATGTGATATGGACGGGAAAGTTGGTATCGCTATTAAATTGAACGCGTAGGTATGTGTTTGCAGAATGAGCGTTACTGCTTTATTATATAGTTTTTATGTACTAATATACTACGCCTACTAAGTTTTTGGAAATAAAAAATAATTTTCCTGAATCATTTGCAAACGAATGGTATTTATGTACTCGTACATGCCCCTTTTTTAATCTTGTAAATCTCTGTATATTTTCTAGGGCATAGCTTGGATAGTAAAACGAAAATTTAACCTTACCTACCATACTCTATTATTTTTCTTCTTTCCATGTACCTATCACTCTATGTTGCCGTTTCATTTTGATGCTGATGCTGAATATCCGCGTTCAAAAAAAAAAAAAAAAAAACCGAACCCAAGGACGCCCACGACCAAATGTAACATGGTACTTGGACAATACTGTGATTGATGAGTCCTTTGAACATAGACCGGATGGAAAGACTGTTAACCACTTGTCATATCCAAATATTGGCAGACAACATTTGAATGCGAGATTGGTCTGTGTAGCTAGCAATACGAATCTAACGCCGCCCAATAACAAGGTGGTTATCCTGGATGTCAATTGTGAGTATAAATGAAAAATATGTTGTCTTTCTTTTGTCATCATTTGCATATATGGATTTTGCATCGTCCTCGTTTTGAGTTTTATTTGAAAAAAAAGGGATGCAGTTCGTCCATGTTCGTGCTCTAAGAGCATACTGCTACTCCTGTCCATCCCAATTATTTATTAGCATATAAGCATTTGTGTTCGTGTATGCATACTCGTACGAATACTAGATGTCAGAAGAGCAGTATTCAATATGCCTTCTTAATTGTGCGCCTTTGTCATGCTGATTGAGAGCACATCACCCAATCATAGAAACCGGTGAGCATTGTCCGTCCGTGAACGTCATTCATATCATCGACACATTGTGTGGCGACCGCTTGCTGAACTTCTATACATTACTTATGCATGGAAATATCCATCAAGTTATGTAATGAGGTCCTTTTGTTAGAGGGAATATGTGCAGGAGATATTATGTCCATTATAAGCGGGCAATTTGAATATGTTTTCCATTTATATTTTTTTTTTCTGTTTCCTAGTGAAACCTGTGGCTGTGCACATACTGACGAAGGAGAAATTCGTTTCGGCCGATCGAACATACGATGTAGAATGCCGAAGTTCTGGATCAAAGCCGGCAGCAATTGTCACCTGGTGGAAGGGCAACAAGCAAATCAAACGTTTGGCCAAAAATGTAAGTAGAAATGAAATGAAATGAATCTCCAGTTTGAGATATTTTAGATACATACATAAAGTTGTCCTTCGTTCTTTATTTTTATATAAAACTGAGACAAAATAATTCATTACGACCTTGAGTATATTAAGTGTTGACGAGTCGTGTTCTACGTAAATAGAACAATATATTGTAATAAGGGAAGTAAATCTTTCAAAGGAATATTTAAACAGATTAACAGAATACGTACATATAAATTTGGCGTAAACAACCCATGAAGGGCACTTACAGTTTCGTACCGTACCCCGGATGGGAATTTTTATTTTGTTTTTGAGAAGATCTCTCCTGAAAATAATGAATCTTCCTTAATATATTTTTCTTACCCAAGCATAGATCTCTGCTTGGAAGATATAGGTGTTTTGACCTAATGATACAGCAGATTTGAAATTGGGACGACTTTGATTTGAAGGGATGATTCAGGTTTATTTTTCTGGGCATGAAATCAGATACACATACTGCTGGTGAGGTTAACAGCGGAATTTTGTTTAGAATCTTCATATCCCCTGTTAAATCAGAAGCCTTCACATTACAAAGAAGCTGGAGGAGTAGTGCCGCTGTCGGGCATGTGCACCCGTGAGTCTTTGTATCTACTGTATGGTAGTTCGAGCATGGACCTGTTCGATTTTTTTCCCACCTAATTAGTGAAGCATAGGTAATAATGGGAATGGCGATGGTAAGGTAGGTCCAGTGAATCATGAAGTGTCTAGAACAGACCTAGAAGACTCTACACTTTACAGTGACAACAATACACTCCGATCTTTGTCACACGTTCGCGAAAGGTGGGACCGTAAAAAAACGTAACCACTGCGCCGCGGCGCCCCACAGACAGAATTGTGTAGATAATAAGTTGTTATCATAGCACTGATTCATTAAGCCTCAGTGCAATGTTCATAGTCATGCTTATAGATAACATTTAGCATATTCATCAAAAGTTCTGAACCTTTGCGTCTTAGTTAAACTAGAAAACTGAAATATTTTTCTTAACCTCTGCTTTCCATGTTTTCTTTGAAACCCGATGCTTTACACAATGCAGTTTTGTATGCGCAAAAGGCTAGGTAATTCCGTCGTGATGCAATCGTTGATACTCTTCTTTCAGTGGATGCATCAATTATACCCAAAAGCAGGCGTCGATTATTTTTCAGCACTTCATAACTTGGCAAAGTACGCATAAGGATCGTGAGGATTTGGTACTTATGAGTGGCAATATAAGTCAAATTGTGTTTGAGTTTCATTTTGGCTTGTGTTCGTTTTGCTCCCCAGCTAAGTGCAATTTTTAAAACTTAGATTAAAGTTTAAGGCTAGTTGCTCTCGTAGAAATTCTTTTCGTACAGGAGAAAATTGAACACAATTTTGCTTTTGGATGATATGCATTATTATTAGCTTTGGCATGGCAAGGAAACATTTTTGGGAAAGAAATTCCATGTTATAACTTGATACCCTTTTTAACTTAAAAATAGAATTTGCTTCATAAATATTTAGGTCAAGTTTGCGTGAAAAACAATATAAAAATCTAATTACATGGAATTGTGTTTTTTATGAATTCACGATTTGTTGCATTCATCCGATTTATCAACTAGAGACTAGTTTATTTAAGTGTCGCATCCTTTTTAGTGGGCGCCGTGGCGTAAGTGGTTAGGGTGTCGGATCACTACGCATAAGGTTCCAAGTTCGAATCCCAGAAAATACCAAAAAGTTTTCTCACGGTCCCACCTCTCGCGAGCGTCTGACAAACATCCGAGAGTATTGTTGTTATGAAAAAGCTTCTCAAATCGCAGTTCGGATTCGGCATTAAACTGTAGGCCCCTTCTATTCGTGTGAAAAATAGAACGCACACAACATGAGTGGTTGCGAGAAGCTAGGCCCTGGCACTTTAAAGAGCTATTGCGCCAAATATTTGTATTTGTATCCTTTTTAGTAATACTACTGACTATAAGTCTACATATGTATACATACTTTTAATTTAATTGTTTTAAATTTCAGTTTTCCGAACCGGATAATCAGTCCCTGAGCATACTCACATACACTCCTACCCGCGAGGACGATGGAAAATACCTAACATGTCGTGCTGAAAATCAATACATTATGGACAGCGTTCTCGAGGACAAATGGCGATTGGTTGTTCATTGTAAGTGTATATAACTTTCATCCTTATTTCCTTCAATCTGTCCCTGTTTTGCTTGGTGCGTTATTATGAATCATGAAACGGTTTTTCTGCTTATATCGTTTCTATGGATCATAGATCCACAAAACGGATGCAAAAAAAAAATTAATTATTTTATTTCGAGTATTGGATCCCACTTAGTCCATGCCATCCCGGGGATAAAAGTCACTTAGCCGCATGCTAATGTAAATGCATACCTAACCTGCATTCGGACTATAATAAAATTTCTCCCGCTTTCAAATCAGTAGCGGCAAACAGAAAATGCTTAGTCTAAACCGTTATTACTGCCTAAATGATGTTGACGGTCAAACGACCGACACGACCACACAAATTGAAAGTACCCCACATGAGTCAGTTAAAATTTGTATTGCTCCGGCTATTTGCATAAAAGCTCGTATCCTGTATTTGTTTTATTCCTTCAGGACAGCGCACTCTGTGAATGGTAACGAGCGGGAAAAAACACACTCCGCTGATAAAAAAATTTAAATAAGTGAAATAAGCAACAAAAAAGCTAACCCAACCACATAAATGAAATGTACTTCATTGCAGAGTGTAACTACATAATGACGACGGGCACAGTATCCTTGTCAAGGGGCATTTACTGGCATAAAATAAAAATTAAATTGACCAAGGCCTTAAAAAAATACCCTCTACACACATTCGCATGATTTTATTTCATTGCATTGCAGAGGCCGGATCTGAACCTGTAAAGTAAAGTCAATCCACTTTTGTGATAGTCCCTTGTGGATACATAAGGCAGTATCCTTCGCATAAAAATCGAACAGTATACGAATATGAGACCATATTAAAAAAATAAATACAATTTGTTGAACAAGAAGAAACCTAGAAATTGTATTTATCTACATACATATACATATTTCCTCACAGCTCCGTACTTTGCCACTTAAGCTAAAAAGCTCTCACCACATGTAAAGCGCTTCAATTCACAATTGCATGCAAATAGGCATGTTTTAAATGAAACTTTTTCTCCAGAAACTAAACGCTAAGCTGTATTAGGGTAGGTAGGTTTGAAGAAGTGAAGATAAGCCCCTTCCCGTCATAATCAAGTTAATGAATACACATTGGGTCATGATATCAACGTCTAGCTTCCAAAATGGTTGAGTACTTGGACGCTTCTAGTTTCAGATGCTTGTATAGAAGGTTATAATGAAGCGAGGTTAGGAGCTTAGGTGTAGTAACGAGTCCTGTAGTTACAAACAGGGCCAATTGACCAGAAGTTTGTCAGAAATTGTTCTTCGTTTCGATTCGTCATATGGCTGGAAATATTGTTCGCTCTGTTGAATATTTGATATGCCTATCACATCAGGGCTCGAGAAAAAAGTACTGTGAATCAAAAGCAAGGAAAAAAATGACAAAAAATCTCCCCAGTTATCTGGACGCCAGCCCCAGAGTTCTTCTGAAACGTAAACAATTGAGTTTTAAACAACTTCACGAAAGCTGAGGTATGCGAATTTGATTAACCGCTATTATCGGTAGAGAACGTTCCTCAGGCCGCATTGGTGTTGATGTTGTTGAAGCACGTGGATTTCATAAGATAAGACCATAGATGTTTTAGTCAGAGTAGGGTTCTGCATTTTATTAAATTTTAAAAAAGGATCATACGGGGTCAAGTTTTGCATAGTCAGCTTAGCATCAAATCTTGTAAAATAGCGACTAAATTTGACAAATGCCAAACTAGGCTAGGTACGAAAATCAGTTGATCTTTTTCATTAAATTATTCCTTGATGACCAGCACCTTTCTTCCGATATGAAATTCATTTAGAGCATCGATAATGAGCCATGTATGTGTATGAGAGACCAACTTTTAGTTTCTTAGTCGAATGGGTTAAAACCTTGTGTGCTGACACCTTTGTAGATACAGCTTTTCATTGACCCATGTCCAAGCAATGTTCCATGTTCAAAAGAAGATAAATGAGAGAAGAGGTGGTATCTGTAAGCATTCACTCCACTAACTACACTAGGTTACATCGCACCACATAAAACTATTTTTATTCGGCTTAGAGGACGATGCACTAGTCCTATAGTATTATCGATGCACTAGTTGCCCATCTTTAACAATTCTGTTTAAATTACTATTTCTAAATCAGACGCGACGTTCTCCAATGTTCATTCTTTCCTCTTGGGTGATCTAATCTAATAACTGGCGATCCAGAATGAATCTCCAGTCCTGAAACAGAATAATATAGAACCGTCTTTCCATCTCCGCCTGGCCCATTTGCTGAGATCACTTAGCACAAATAGAATTGTTTCAGTCGGGGTCGAGTGCAATTTATTTAATTCATGCATTGTGGTGGCGATGGTGTAGTGACATCGCTATCGATTGCCACGCTAATGGTTCGAGGTTGAAATCCTGATGTTAGCAAGCATTTATTTAGTTATTTCACATGAAATATTAAAAGAGTCACTCCAATCAATTGCGAAAGCTTGTGTTATGTCAACAATATTGTAAAGGCATGACACTGGCAGTAGGTTGCTCACTAGGCTGGACAAATTATTCCCTCTATTGGATGGTTGCCTAATACATCAGGTGGTCAGGAAAAAATGCTGTCAATCAGAAATAAAGACAAAATAACCAAAGAAGTATCCGCAGTTATTTGGACATCACCCCAGGAGTTTTTTGAAACGTAATATCTGTGGTTCAAACCACTACACCAATCTTTCTCTCTCTCTGTCTTTTCCAACGCCCGCAGTGTGTGAAACATGTTAAGGGTATTCATAACCCATTGAGTGCACACAAAAAGAAGACATTAATCATGATGTGCAGGAATCATTACATCTACGAAGTAGGTTTAACATCTTTCTGTACTGTTGAGAAAAATATGTTTGTGTATCCAGTTTTTACTGTCCTTAACACGGTCAGAAGTTATGTCAGCATTTGTTATCTGAAAAAGTTTGCGTTAATTAGCAGATTTTATTACAAAACTTCAGCAGTTAGCAACTATGAATCTTTTAAATCCGCTGCCGATTCTTCCCAATTCTACTTCGCTGTCAAATTTATACTTTTTGTGTTCAACAGATACTCTTTTCATTGAAACTGAGCGATGAACTTAAAAGTCATGTCGCTCGTCAATGCACTTTCGTCATTTTTGACTGGAAATATAAAATGTATGTCTAAATTTCTATCGAATGAGAAAGCAGCGAACTTCGTCCGACATATGACATTTTGCTCTTCACAGGACACAATAGGTCCGCTTTTTTACTCTTGATTGGGATACATACCACCGACATCCAATACAGCACGAACTGTGTTTCTTAATTTTTTTTAACAGCTCAAAACAGCACACACTTTTGGAGCCCAGAAAGGCACAAACATCTGATTGGATATAATATTATCCATGTGAATAATATTTAAAGGTTACACCCAACTTCGTCACAAATCTAACCGTGACTGTGGGCAGCTTAAAGTGACTGCATTCAAAAATAGTCCTTGACTCGACCATTTTTAGAACTGTTCTCTACTCTTTTTTTTGTCTAAAAGCCGGAAGCGTTGTTTTAGTGTATCATTTTTTTTTCTATTTATTTGTGTGCGCACAGAATGCGGCGGACCATTCTGAGCAGAAAAACTGCCACCGAACTGATGGAAAATATTTGTTTTGCATCTGGTGGATGACAGATTTCAATTCTCATTTCCTATGATTTTATTTCGAAATTGTCATCAAATGGATTTTTATGAGAAATTTTTTTTTTCTAGTTGGTATTAGAATAGATATTGCAATTTAAAAAAATTACGAAATTCACAACGGTGGAGCGGATTTAAATATCCGAAAAATTTGGTCGACTTAAATTTAAAGTGATTTTTTAAGGAAGTTTTACGCATTTCATAAGGGAATTTATTTTAATTGCGTGCTTTTTGTCTTATCAAAACTACCGCTATTTACGAATAAATATTACTTGTAAGGACTGTCAGCTAGGGGCAGAGAAAGAATGTTATGTCTTCATAAAAAGTAAGCAAGTGCTGTCTATTTCCTGTGTGTAACTATATAAATTTTAACTGGCAAAGTAGTGATAAATATAAAGTTGAAACCTACCTAGATTGATAGATTGATGAATCCATCTGGATAACTGAACTACAGAAAACTGTCGCCAAATAAAAATTATCTCTAGACTTCCTTATATAAACACGTCGGCAAAAGTTATTGCAATAAGGAAGAAGACACACAGTCTGCTTTTTGTTTATTCAAGTTGTCCTAATTTTGCACAATCGATGCTTTAGGGTTTTATCTGACCGCTTTTCAACTAACTTTATTATATATATAATTTTTTTTATATTTGTATTCTTATATTTATAGATCAACCAGTAGCTCTGATGAAAATGGGTTCTTCATTGAATCCTGATGACATCAAAGAAGGCGATGACGTTTACTTTGAATGCCAAATTCAATCAAATCCAAAACCATACAAGATGTCATGGTTCCATGATGTAAGTTAAGTTTATAATATGTTTACGAGTTTACTTTAATAAGGTATTTCAAATCTTTGCCCTGTCTGACTGAAGATTTTGTTTTGGCTTTCTCTAAACCAAGTGTCGCCGGAATTACTTCATGCTAAAAAAAAACCTTACTTCAGCATCTAAACGAAAACGAATTAACATAGTATGTTTCCTTGATGGATCTAACTTTTCCCTCAATCCTTTCTAAACGTCTTCACAAATACCCACGTAACAACTTTTAAATCAAATTACTCACACAAAATGTAGTTAGGTACGCATATACATACATATATACTCCCTGTGTCAGCATTCCATCAACCATGTGCACATTTGTCCTTTCTCCGCCCCAAAAACAATCTCAAGGAGCATCATTACTAGAAACTTCAACTAATTTCACAGTTAATACACCCTAAGTGGTAACTATCTACTCCCTCTGAGGCGATGAAGTAAACACAAACACTGTACTGGAAAATCCTGCAGCGTTGCTTCTACGGCGCTAAAGGGAATCTTTTGCTCATCTCTCATTTGTCGTCAATCTCGTTGCAAGCAAATTACCCTTATTTGCTTGCAACACCATCATCATCCTTGTCCTCATCATCCTTTTTCTCATCATCGTCGTCGTAGTCGTAATCGTTGGAAACCTATATCAGTGCTCGCTGTGAAAAAATGTACAAAATCAAAACAACGTCAACGGATGATGATGGCGTCAGAATGAAATATGCTACCGTCAACAGTATCTTTCAGTGTTTCGTTGCTTTATCGTCCTAAACCGTGTAAACTTTTTCTATTCTTAAAAGATTTTTTTCACTCTAATGCTCAAAAGGATACAAAGTAAATCTCATTACTTATTTATTTCGCCTTATCGAAAATGAATGCATGTGGATGATATTTACGTGTACTTTTTCCGTGTTCTCTTTCTACACCCACTATTATCCGGTACATCTTCCCAAACGCGTTCATGTCATCCACTACTGCTCGCGAGGCAAGGATTTTTTCTCAACCTCCAAAAAAATAAGAAAAAAAAAATAATCCTAATCCTCCAACCTCTATTCGTCAGCGTTGGTGGTTCACACGTCGCCAGCTCTCTTCACACTGCACTAAGAAAAACAGGACGAACAAAAACGACTATACGCCTGACGAGCTGCTCTACCCTTTCTAATAATAATAAAAAAAAAGCAATCTGTAGTCCTTCGGCTTCTGTAGAGTCTCTGGCTCTACTTGACTCTTGCAGAGTACCTACACCCCACCGACAGTGGATGAAAAAAAAATAGCACGAAGATACCATCTGCAGAAGCAGCACGTATGTGACGTAGTGACGTTGTGATAGAAACACCCCCTCTCACAATTTTATACCATGCTTGTTTTATGTAACGTTATCATTCTTCCAGGAAATGTGCTTTGTTGTGTTTTTCTCATGCGAAATTTATTTTCATTTCTTTTTTTTTTGTGGCGGGCACACAGGGCAATGAATTGCATCACAACATCTCGGCAGGAATAATCCTCTCAGATCAATCACTAGTACTGCAGAGCGTGACACGAGCATCAGCAGGTGATTACACATGTATGGCAGCCAATCCAGAGGGTAAAGGTACCAGCAATCCCGTCACGCTAAGGGTCCGATGTAAGTATTTTCAATTTGTCCATTATTCTAGCTCTAACAACAGCCCACCCACCCGTTTTCTCTTGTGGTGGTAGTAATTCACAATTTGTTGCATTTTCGTGTTAAATAAGACTGTGTCCTTGCAAGGACATAAACCCATTTTTTCTGCTTTTCTCCTTGAAACGTTTTTCAATTATAAGATTTTTTTTTGCAATGTAGCTCGTTCACGTTCCTTGAATGAAAATTGTATTTTTATGAAAAGAGAATCTCAACTTTTTTTGTACATTTATGTGTGAAAGGGTTTATCTCTCTACTTAGGTCTCATCTGGCCAAGTGTAATCGTCACCTTAAGTCGGATTACAAGTGCTCTTAGTTTGTTGTTATCGTTAATTGAATGAAAGTCTGCTGTTGATGTCTTATTTTTAGAAAAAAAATCACATATCCTTGAGGTACACGCGAAGAAGAGAATAACACTTTTTCTGAAGTCAGGTGATGGAAAAATGATTTTCAGGAAAAGAATAAGCAGAAAAGCAGAAATAAAAATAGATTACTATCTGACATTTTGAGCAATTGAAAAAAATGTTTGGTTAAGGAAATGAGAGGAATCACGACAGTTGTAAATACATAGCGAAGAGAAGCTTATTTTTATGAAGTCTATTATTACTATTTTTAGCCACTTCAACTTTGCTTAACATATTTTTATATAGAACACCCGCGATCACCCATTTGTGGGGCAGAGGGTGGGTTATAGAACCACTTTATTTCAGCGTAAGTGCCGATATGCCTCTCGAAGTTCCATCTCTGATCCCCTTAAGATGGTGCCATTATTAGAGTTTTCCTCATTTGAAGTTCCATGCCTTGCTAGACAGTTTCGAGTTGTGTGGAATCACCTAATGAACTGCTCAGCATCGGGCAAAGGACCCATCTCCAAAAACGTCGGGATCACATCCTCCATTATACCAGTGTCTTGAACAAGACATTCCCTCCGCTGGTCCAAACCATGAGAGATTGTAATAATGCTATGTATGAATGTAGTTTCACTTTCTAGAAGAGTTTATGATACACCTCGTCCCTTATTATACTACAGTTTCAAATGTTATTGCAATTCTTAAATATACCAAGGTACCTACTTACTACATACAAGTACGTTCATTTCATAACATTTTGCTTGGTTAGCTCGTCTCAACTGGCTTCTCTTATCCCAAATTCATACAAGCTTTTATAGGAAGGAAGGTAGAAAGTAAAACTATCGCTCTGGGTAAGACTGGCCTAAAAGTATAATGCATATATGAACACCCCACAAAAATTTCTTAAATGCGGTTGCAACTGACTTTTCCCAAGACAACTTAAAAACAACCACTTTCCTTTTTATTCTCCTATTTAGTCCAAACCAAGTAAACATAATTTAAATCTTTTCCTCTTTTATTTTCCAACCAAAAAAAAAAATTTAATTTGTTTCCAAATATGATATAATCCTCCACTATGGCAGCTACACAATAATAACGCCCAGCAGAAAATTCTGTTATGTCTTGGCTCTGCTTCGCTTTTTAAGCGTAATCCCAATAATGTGAAAATATCCTTGCATTGAAATTCGGCTATTCACCGCACAATGTAGTCCAGAGTATACTGCTAGTTTTTTTTTTACCAAAATTTAATTCCCATTTTTAACAGTAAAAACCAGAAAAATCAAAAACAATTCTCATTTCCCCCCTTCTTCTGCTAAAACAATGCTCACCGAAAACAAAAAGGACCAACCAACAAGAAACAACTCCTTGCAACATTTTCGCATTACAATTGTATCATCTTAAAAAAAATCGACTATTTCAGTTTTTTAAAAAAGAAAAGAAATAATATTCTGTTTTTGTCTCTATTTTGCCAGCGGATTACAAAAGGATTTTCTTCTTGTTTTTGGCTAGAATGTATCTATAGGATGCTTCTATATTTTGTTTATTTTGCATTTTCTTTTCTTATCCACTTACTTCGTTTGTCTACTTTCAAACTACTTATCCTTGACTGCTGCTCTACCGAGTCGAGGCGAGGACGTTTTTTGCATAAGTTTCGGTTTTATGTTCTTTTTCCTACATTGAGGTTTACTCCAAAAAATCTGTTCAAGATAATGCTTTGTATTTCCCTGTGATGGTTATGATACGAAAGGAGCCTTAAGTAACCTATTTCCTCTGATTTTCGTCATGGGACGTGTGCTACCTACTTACCCACATTCCATTTGCTTCTATATAGTACATAACCCAGTGCAAGTGTAATAATTTAAATTTTTATCTCATTCCAGATGCGCCGATTTGTTCTATGGATCATGAAGAGCTGTTAGGTGCCCTCAAGCATGAAACTTTAATGCTTAAGTGCGAAGTGGATGCATCACCGCCGGCAGATTCATTTCATTGGACATTCAATTCATCGGGGGAACAAACGGAACTACCCGCCAGGCTACATTCTACAGAAGTAAGTGAAGTCAGTTGCAGTTTGGAGGATATACGAGTACCTCTACCAACGTGCTTATGTTTTGCTGAGGGGTTTCTTACGCCCGCCGGAATACCATAGCCATTGAGAATTCACCATGTGTGCTGTTTTAACATTGAGCTCTTGTAATGGGATACGTACCGAGCAGGCCTTGTGTGTTGAATTCACTTCAATTGCTGTTGTGTTGCATAACAATAATATGGTAGTAGACTTGTCTTCAGTAGAGAACCCATTGTGTATTTTATGTGGAACAATGAACATTTAATGCAGTTCGCGGGATTCATTACAACTGACTGTGGATTTTAACATTTTCCATCGATTCATACCAGCACATATGAGGCATGTACTCATTAATTCCGCGAAGAAAAGCAAAATAAAATGTTCGAACCTTCTGTTAGGAAACACTACATAAGAACGTCTAATTCTTTTTCCAATTAACATTGAAACCTCTAGAGAATATCGTCTGAACAAAGTTGTTGCCTT
Organism: Brachypalpus laphriformis; assembly: GCA_945910035.1. NCBI lineage: Eukaryota > Metazoa > Arthropoda > Insecta > Diptera > Syrphidae > Brachypalpus > Brachypalpus laphriformis. Next base: position 256,299,437 of record OX246754.1, read on the forward strand.
AGGAAAAGGCAATTACTGAGCTTAGTCACCAAAGAAGATGGAAATCCGACTCGAAGTAGCGAACAAGCGTTGGAACTCATGCTTAATATAGACCTTGCAGGTTCAATCATGCTTGAACTACAGTTTTAATCGTATTTGAACCATTATTAGTTAGCCCATCGCCTTAACGGAGGCAGTGTAATCTCCTGATCAAAGAGATTCAAATGTCAATGCCACTAAATGGATCATATCCTCTCCGCTTCTGAAAACCCTTCAAAGCTGCAGATCAAATGGCGGTATATTTACGATCTGAAAGCGAGCCTGGCAACAAAACACACAGACTTCTAACTTACGATTTTGAAATTTATCGACTACCTGGTGCAAACTTTGAGCTCAAATCTAAAATCCTTAGGTGCCATCAGACATCGGTATTCGACCTTCCCACTCCATTCAAAAATCTCAATTCTCAAAGCAAAATACGGCGGGGTTATTCTGGACTGCAAATTGTTCTTTAGTTGGAACGGGTCCAAAGTTTAGACGAAAGGTACCTATAAACGACGGAACTGACAACGATGCGATATCATAGGCTATTCTGGGCTTAATTCCAATACCAGTTCACACAGTAATAAAAATAAGATAAGCCTGCATTCTTTCTCCCATTTCAACAACATCACTATTGAGCATTATCCGTTGTGCACTGTCGTAAAAGGAATTATGTCGTCCAAACGACCGAGGAATCAGAAAAAATTTTAAAATTGTTTGTGAGTCAGGCGGTGGTTAGAATTGAAAAACGAAAACCTTATTCATTCTGCAGCCAATCGTTATTTATCTACATAAATAAAAATGAAATGCTGTTCGTTGGTCATCGCATCACTTGAGAACGGCTGGACCGATTTGGCTCATTTTTCTTTTAAAATATTTGTAATAGTCCGGATAAGGTTTTTACGGAAAGAAAAATTGGAAAAGTTGCCCGGAAAATTTGAATAAAACTGAAAGTGCTTTTTTCTATGGGAAAAAATGTGTGTACCTATGTTTGTAGCTATGGACTCCGAAACCACTGAACTGATTGAGCTCAAATTTTTAGGCAGTCTTTGGTATTGGCTCGAAAGTATTCCTGGTCAAAATCGGTCCACTACTTTAGTATTATAGTACTCTAGTACTAAAAAAAATCTCTTGTTAGCGGCAGCAAAGTACGACGGATACCATCAGTCCAGCAGTTTGCTCACTATTTTAGTGTTATAGTACTTTAGTTCTCAAACAAATTGATATATATGTATATTTAAGGTTCGACCACTCACAGTTTTTTTTTTTTTTGTTTGCTAGGCGGAACAACGCTCGCCGGGTACCCGCTAGTCTTAAATATACGTACTATAAAAGCAAAGTCGATTTTACTTTTGAACATCGTTTCTCGAAAACTACTAGACGAAGGCACTTGAAATTTTGCATAGTTATTCCTTATTTTACCTAAATGCGAAATAATAAGGGGTTTTCCTAAATTCAAGGTCTAAGTGGCATAAAGCGGGTTGAGATCGAATTTTCCATCTGTAAATATTGATTCCACAGCCGTAGCTCAGTACCGGCTCTCCGGATTAAAAAAAAATTAAATATGTGAATTTAGTAAATTCGCCGCTGATTCATTTAAGGTATAAAACATCCTTCTGCGTTGTCCTGAAGCTGAGCAATGCTTAAAACAATTAATCAAATCATCGTCCACAATTTTCCTTCAGTGGAGACCACGGCCAGCAGTCATGCAGCAGTGGTTGTTTTTTTTTTTTTTTTTGTTGAGATTGCGCCTACGTACTAATCGATTATTATTTATTATTATTTGTGTAGGGTTATATTGCACTGCGACCTAATGGTCTATTGTGCCCGCTGCTATTACCTTGGAGAGATGTGTTCCCTCGTTAGAGTCCCCCTCGCAATGCAATTCCTTCGGAATTGTGTTTGAAGGTCATATGCTCTTACTAATCCATGCAGCAGTGGCTTTTTTTTTTGGTTGCGCCAAGGATGTATAATCTTCATAGATACTAATAGTTCGAGTACTACTAGCATGCACGATTCGCAAACCTGAGTAATCGGTTCCAGGAATACGCCTACGTACTAAACACACACCCTACACACTTCAACCACTCTCCCCGCGGTACTGCCGTTAGGTATTTCTTCGCGGGGCTGGTTAGCAATTATGCTCTAGTCTCCGAGGCCGCCTCTTGGGCTCTTATTAGGGCTTCTGCTCTTCGCAGCGCATTCTGCACACATACTGTGAATGAGCAGATCTCCATCCACTCACCCTCTGATCGTGTCATGTGACTTACAAGATTTTCTGGACTTGGCAGGTCTGCTCTGTCTTCTGCAAAGCGTCTGCAGTAGAACACTGCATGCTCCGCGTCCTCCTCTTCGTTTGGACATATTGGACACAAGGGCGAACTATCGTGTCCAAATCTATGGAGGTATTTCCGGTAGCCACCGTGTCCGGATAAGAACTGTGTGAGGTGGTAGTTACAGTTCCCCCTCGCTCTCTCTGTTCATGATCCTCCTTAATCCTTTTTGCCTCTTGCCGGTTCGAGGGACGTCTAAGGTATACCCTCTGCATCTCTTCAGCGAGGATGTCGATTGGGACCATCCCAGCTAAAACGCAGGCTGCATCGTCGGAGATAGTTCGGAAGCCGCTGATTACTCTGATTGCGCAGAGCCTGTGAGCTGATGATAGCTTCTTCCTGCACTCATTTGTCGCCAGTGCACCTGCCCATATCGGGGCAGCGTATGGAAGTACCGAGCTGACCACTATGGACAGCAGGATCCTGCGGGCGTATCCAGGCCCGCCAATGTTTGGGAGCATTCGGGAGAGTGCTGCCTGCATCAGCGATGCTTTCTTACTAGAATACTCGACGTGGGCTTTGAAGCGCAGCCTGTTGTCGAGCATGACTCCAAGGTACTTCAAGGATTCTTTGGGCCTGATTGTCTGGTTTCCGACCCGGAAGCTGGCGTATTCCACCTTTTTGCGGCTGGTTATTAGGACAGCTTCGGTCTTGTGGGCAGCTAGTTCCAGACCGGTAGACTCCAGCCACTCCTTTATTCTTATAACTGCCTCATCCGTGGCAGACTCCACCTCGTGCACGTGCTTGGCTACTGTAACCACTACGATATCGTCAGCGAAGCCAATTACTTTGACTCCCTCGGGTAATGTTAGTCGCAGAACTCCGTCGTACATAATGTTCCATAGGAGAGGTCCCAGTGCAGCAGTGGCTATCGTTGCAGTAGTGTGTGTGTGTGTGTGTGTGTGTATATAGGCGCGCTGTTTTGAACTTTAGTGTGGGATCTCTTCTAGAGTAAAAATTAAAAAAAATCATTATCAGTGCCAAAACTTAAAATGTTTTAGTTTTATTAATTAGGATATGTATGTGCTATCAAATCTTCGTGCAATTAAGAGATTTGGCAATATACGCGTACATGTGTACATAAATACATATGCATGTACAGGCAGAAACATTGCAATATTTTTTTCATTTTGTTAGATGAGATGTTGTTGATCGTTGGATTTTCCCACATTTTAGAATGTTTTAATGGATTTAAAATAAATTGTATGTTGTGAGCATGCTCTGGTGGCGATTCCCACGGGGGAAGTTGTAATTTTTATTCAGCTGGCAATTATGTTTCAACAATTAAATAACCGTCAACTAAAATGCAGGCGAAGCAAGGCAAGCACTGGTCAGCTAGTACATACATAAAAGACATACATAACTGTGATGAAATGACCGATTAACTGGCCAAAATTAACGCGACAAGGCCTCTTTCACTTCGATTTTTATCAGATTGACTAGATTGAAGTTTTAATTTGTGGGAGAGAGCTGGGCAGGTACAATAAAGGTGGAAAATAGCTTCCTCCTCCTATTTGCCTACAAACCTTCTACAAAAATCGTTTGAGTACACACAAAACCTTATTGCATGCTTGCCATTAGACAGCTGATGACACCTATTGTAATGCTGGTATGCAATCTGTTGAAAGAAATCAAATTCTTAGTTTCTCGTTTCAGATCACTAAGCACACTGTACCATTTGCCCTCCGAAGATTTTTAGGTGGTTTAATTTAAATTTGCAAGTACCGATTGGTATACATAAGGCACCTTTTCCTGGTAAGATGGGTATTGTTGTTCCATGGCGAGTTCATCAGCCTTATAGTTCCCTACAACCCGACAAAGGTGAATATTAAACTGCTCCGCCATATGCATGAGAGACGATTGGCAATCTAGAACTACTTTTGAATTAGGAGGAAAAGATTCTAAGGATTTGATTGTTGCTTGGCAGTCCGAAAAGATACGGATATCTCTAGCGGATATTACATTTTTCTGAAGCCAAGATAAGACTTATTTAAGTGGCTCTTGGAACACGCTTGGAACACGTTTGGACGCGCTACAATGATTTAGAAAACGGAAGAAGGGGCCCAGATTAAGATAAAACACCTCCACCTACCTCATCGTTACGTTTTGATCCGTCGCTGTAGAAGTGAATCGACTGTCGTCGAAAAAACCTCTTCCTCCAGAATGACCTGGAAGTGATGGTCACTTGGAAGTTTTTGTCAAAATTTTACTTGAGACTGGTGTAGTCTAGTTATGTTTTTGGAAGCGATTTTGAAATTAATCAGAATGAAGGCGTGGCCAAATTCTTCACTGGACCACTGTGAGATTGCTTTAATGCGAATGGCTGCACTAGTTGCCATTTGCCTACCAAAGATACCAAAGGGTGTCAGATAATATAAAATGGTCAGTGCTACAGCGGGTACCGTTCGAAGTGTTCCGCTTATGTACAAACTGATCGTTGGACTTTACTTAGATTAGCGGAGTTCATAATTTTATCTAAGGCAGTCCACCAAACAACCACCCCATACATAAGTATTGGTCTTATAACCGAGACGTAGAGCCAGTGAGTTATCCGAGGTTGCAAGCCCTATTTGTTCCCTATAGCCTTTTTGCAAGAGAAATGCGCCACAGTAGCTTTCTTGATTCTTTCTTGAATCTTGCGCTTCCAGCTTAATTTCGTATCCAAAATAAGACCCAAATATTTTGTTTCGCTGGTGATAATTAAACTTATACCATTTAGGGAGGGAGGGTCATTTAACGCAATTTTATATTTCCTAGAGAAGAAAGAGTTCAGTTTTGTGGGGAGTTGGTTATTTGTGCAGTTGATCTGTTTAGGACAGTGCTGCCAGCAACTTGGGAGCTACCTGGGAAGTGTTTATCGAGTGAGAAGTTTGGTGAGTCTTCGCCGGAAGTCTTCCGGCATCTGTTATTCTTTATATATTTTTAGAGATTCTTTGTACAAATCCCAATCGATCGCATAATTCGTGCTTTTGGCTTTATTGAAAAGTTTCCTACAATTATTTCTGAACGAAACTAATTCTGCAATCCACCAATGAGGCTTATTCTTGTCCCTTGGTTGGATTATAGAGGGCAGGAAACAGACATCGCTTTATTGAGGGCTCCTCAACCCTCCAATCCAGTTCCTGAGTGTTGCAAAGGAGCCTGAGAAAAACAGGGCTAACTTATTTCTTTAGTGTTCACTTGACGCTTTCCATTATTCTAATCAACTGATAGATGTTGTCGGAGGCAAGGGTAATATCTAAAACTTCTTGTCGATATTCAGTAATAAGGGCAGGTTCTTTGGCTAGCTAGGCTAGGTTCTTTGTGGGCGCCGTGGCGTAAGTAGTTAGTGTGTCGGATTGCTACGCATGAGGTTCCAAGTTCGAATCCCAGAAAACACCAACAAGTTTTTTCACGGTCCCACCTCTCGCGAACGTCTGACAAACATCCGAGAGTATTGTTGTCACGAAAAAGCTTCTCAAATCACCGTTCGGATACGGCACTAAACTGTAGGTCCCTTCCATTTGTGTGAAAAATATAACGCACACAACATGAGTGGTTGCGAGAAGCTAGGCCCTGGCACTTAAAGAGCTGTTGCGTCAAATATTTATTTATTTTTTTTTTTCTTTGGCTAGGATATACAAAATGAGAATAGTGATTAATGTAATCGTAAAGAAGTTCAACTACGGTGTGGTGAGCATTAGCATCCCAGCCGATTATGATCCCAGTTTCTGCCTACCCGCTTGTGCGAGCAGTCGTTCCAGCTTATCCCCAAAAAGATAGTACATGTGGTTATGAGTGAGATATGCTGATACCAAATAGCAGAAACCTTTGATGGCCTCTTATTGTGCTGTCATTTTATTTCGAACGCTGTAATTAGGGATTAAAGTTTCTCGTAGGGTACTAATACGCAGGATCAAGGTTTACCTTTGTGTAGAGCATACAGGGAATAGTTTTCAGGAGTCTTAGATCCACACATCAAGTTGTCCACAACGCAAGGTTCTTGGATCAAGACGATGTCTTCCCTATCGATGGATAGACGGAGCAGAAGGTGGTGGTGCTCATCTCTCCGAGTCTGAGAATGAATCCAGGAGTTAATCCTGAGTCAAAAGAATATTTTTTTATATACTCGTAATCGTTCGACTCCATGTCCGACAAAGTGCCTTCATTGACTAGATACGGAACTGACTTGTTAGCCAACCGTTGAAAGTCATCACTTTCCATTTATGGGAGGAACGTAGATGCTCCAGGGTCTGTATTCTAGGGAGCTGAGTCAGAAAAATGGAAAGTGAGTTCTATCGACAATGGGTTGCTGACTTTCATAATTTGGAGTATTTCATCCACTTTGAAGGCGTCGGCGGGGATCCAAGTCAGAGTTCTTGGTCGGGTGGTGATATCTTCACTTGCAATAACCTCGAGCTTTGCACCTGGCCATACCTTCCCCAATTTGCCTATGGCTACTTTATAGAGATCTCTGATCCGCTCAAGCAATCAGCTTCACATGGGCTTGACATCATCCATCGTCGCGATTCCACTTTCTTGAGCGACGGTACCATCAATATCGCTTTTATCGATCACCGTTATAACGAATTCGTCTTTAAGAACTTAGAACTTAGATATGGCGTTGGCTGACTTGGAGAAGATGTTGATACTGTACGTTTTAGCCCCTTTCGAAAACCGAACAATATTTGTCGCTTTGATGTTAAGTTGCTGCTTGTCCCAGATTTTTTTCGCCCACTCTAATCACGTTTTCATCCACTCCGCTTAATTATCCTCCGGAATACTTTCGAAGTGCTGAAGAACATGGCTGGCTGTACGGTGGTTTTGTATGCCTATTTTGATGGGGCTAAATGTCGAGAGCTTTTGCTGCGAGTCGATCTTAAAGCGTCCGTGGGTTGGTTTTAGCACCTTTGAGCTCCACGCAGCTTTTGGCAGTAGTTGGATCATGTAAAGCCATAATCCTCTTAGTATCTAACACTTCAGGAGCCCTACCGGCAAACGGCTTAGGCGCCGTGCAAACCCCCGGTATTAAAAGAGGGCCGGTCTCACTTTTATTTTGATTTGTTATTTTCGTTTTTGCTTTGTGTGAATTCATGTAGCGGAGAAAGGGAGACCCGTCTGTACAGAAATCCACAATACCATATACAGGTAGTGCTAGCTAATCTGGATGTCACCAGGTATTCTAAATACTCCATTCGAGACTGAGCTATTTTATTAATGGGAGCTCCCAGCCATGACGATCCTCGGCACGGGTTATTTATTACCTTGATTTAGCCCCACAGAGCAGAGGGTAATGGATAATATAAAGGTAGACTACATCTTAGGTTCATGTCTCATCAGCTGAGATAAAATTTACAAGTTATCAAACTTTCTGTTCTTTCAACCGGCTGTCCAGCACTGCATACTTGAGTTGATTTTTATTTTTGTCGTGTTAATTTTCAACTCCAGGATGTCACATGATAGCGAGCAAACATTCTTTTGCTCTTAATACAAGGTGCCCAAAAGATGGGACCCAAACAATTCTTTTATCACCACCTTGTGCGGGCCTATGCAAAATAGGTAGGTATTGAAAATTTCAGCTGTCTAAGTAAACGATTGAGAAAAAAAAGAACGGAACACTTAAGAAGCAAATACCGAGAAATATAAGTTATTGACAGATTTTCATCATTTATTTCCGGCATTTCCATTAGTCTTCTACTTCTTCTTCCTTTTATCAGCAAGGTTATGATGCGAAAATAAGGGATCATAGCCCTCCCACTTCATCGCATTTCTACTGATCCGCCTGTGGGGTTCGCCTATTTGACCTCAGAAAATATCGGCAGGCCTGCCGATTTTGGATCAGTCGGTTACTGAGGCCAATGAAACGCCGATGTCGTCGCATTAGTCTGATGCAGGCGTTTATAGGCCTGCCTTTCCTACATCGCGATGTCTTTGGGACGTGCATGGATATTGCCTTTTAACAGGGTTCAAAAGATCTCTTCTTTGAACGTGGCAATACCAGCTAAGCCGGTCACGCTCTATTTTTTGTACTATGGTTTCCTTGATGTGACAGCTTCCACGGATCTTCAAACTTCTTATTCGATCAAGCTTTGTCACTCCTGCTGTCATGTGAAGCATCTTCATCTCAGCTGCCGTTAGTTTACTCTCATACGTTTTGTACATCGTCCAACATTGTGAACCGTATGTGAGCGCTGGAAGTACAACTGCGGTGTAGAGCCTTCCCTTCAACTTAGGTGCCATTTTTCTGTCACAGAAGATAGCGGGATTTTCTCGCCACTTCATCCACCCTTCGCTTACGCGATGATTGATGTCGGCATCACAAGTTGCTTTGCTATTGATCATAGATCCCAGATATTTGAACTTTTCGCACTTGGGAAGAACTGTTCCATTCAAATAAATGTCTGGAATAGGCTTGTGTGGATCAGAGAACGGACAGCACAAGTACTCTGTCTTTTTTGAACTAATGCGATACCCATTTCCATCCAGAGCGTCAAAACACACATCAAATGCTCGTTGCATGGATTTAGGATCCTCATCGCTCCATCGTCAGCAAGGAATAACTTATGTACCTTGGGGTCCATCAATTTACCTGCAAGCAGATAATCAAGGACTGTAATAAAGAGCAAAGGACTTAAGACGCTTCCCTGGTGCACCCCGGCATTTGCATTAGTATTACTATGAAAGTACATTTTCACCTTTTTATTTACAAAACCATTAAGTTTAATTCTTACGGCATTTTCTTAGATTAAGTAATAAAGTATCAACATCTTTCATAGTCTTATGAACTTTCAAAATTCACTTGCATTTCATTAATCATTGACTCGGGGAAATTATGAAATTAGCGCCTTTTTTCTAAAAGTATTAGAAAATCAAATTATCGGTCATCTGACAGGTGCATTTAAAGAAGCAATGGTATTTGATGCAGGTCTACAGGGTTCGTCAGTCCCACTGTGCAACGTTGATTTTATAGAGAAGTATTCTCCTTTTAATTTAAGGCCCTCAGTTTTTATACTAAATATTTAATTTTTCAAGATTAATAAGGCGGTTAAAATCAGAGTGCTGTAAGTCATATTTAGCTCATGTTGAGAGCTTGAGACTTGCATCGCTGTAACTTACAACATAACGGTTGTCCCGTTTATATATCAAACTGGTGCTACCATCTGCCGGCGGAGTAGGGAAATTATAACTTACTTTACATTTACATTACATGTAACAGTTCTGGACTTCACCAAAACTTTTGAGAAGTGACTTACACCACCTTGACTTTAACCGCCTCAATTGAAGATCTAACATTAGTTCTCATGTTAGCGAAAGTTATTATACTTCCATTAAAGACTTTTCGGGTGTTCTTACATCCACCATGTTTATTTGTCAATCAAAATTACATCCAAGAAATCGTTCATTTTCATAACACTCTCATTTACTGATGCTGTGCTGTGCCCAAGAAGAAAAAGAATCCTTGCGCGCATTCTTACATGCAGCTTCTTTTTTTTTTTCTTGTTTGCCTTTTTTCTTGGAACTTTGCACAATGGTAACAGCTCCACAAAAACCGCGCTTAACTCGTTAAAATCTAATCATTTTTTATCACCTGCTCTTTTTTCTCGTTCACAGACTGGATACTCACGTTTAAATTACACTCCAACGACCGACCTCGACTATGGTACGATATCCTGCTGGGGCAGAAACTCAATTGGAGTTCAGAAGACGCCATGCATTTTTCAAATTGTAGCTGCAGGTAATTTAACATTTTTCTCGTACTTCTTCCCTCTCCACTCTTGGTCCGGGTATTTTTTTTTTTTTTTTTTTTGTCTTAGATTGCAACTTTCGTTATTTAAATGTCACATCAGAATGTCTCGAGTAACAGTTGGACGATAGAATATAAGGGAGTGTGAGAGCGTGCCAGAGAAAGTCTACCCGTTCCTGTTGGAATACTACTAGAAAGAGAATACTAAAGAGCTGGAAAAGTGTCAAAGGAACCGTCTCATGTCCTTTATATAACACCAGCAGTCTATTTACCTGTATGTGTATCTGTGTATGCACTTTGTAAGGATTCCTAAAAAGTCATTGTCATTCTTGTTCGCTGGCTTGAGTAAAATTTAGCTAAAAGGGTTTATGACACAGTGACTTTGGTTTGGAATTGCTTTCCTGGGCAGTCAGCCAATCAGCCAGACAAGCAGCTAACGAACAAAACTTCGTTTGATTTATTCCTTGGCATTACTAGGGGAAATTGTTTTTGCTGGCTTGCTATCAACAAAAGTAATAGAAAAGGTGGATGTGCTGAATGGATTTGATCAGAAAATTAATTAAGTTAGGTGTTTGCCTGGATCATGTGATCAGCATTATTGAATTCTCTTTGACCTCATTGTAGTTCATTTTGCTGTCTCAATTACTTTTAATTGATTTTCAAGTTTCTCTTTTTTCATTCCTTTGTTTTTCCTTTCTTTTTTGTTCACAGGACGACCATTTCCACTGCAGAATTGCACTATAACAAATCAATCTACAGATTCATTGCAAGTCGACTGTATTGAGGGTTTCGATGGTGGCTTGCCACAAGGATTCATCATGGAATTGGTTGAGTTGTCTACATTGCGGCTGGCAAGGAATTTAAGTCTAACGGTAAGTAACTACTTGTTTTTTTGTATTTTGTCATAGATAGACGTAATGTGATAATATATACAATATATGTTGGGCGACGCACGTAGGTTGCCCTTTACTGCCAGAGAACATGTCCTACTAAATTGATGGACAAATCTAAACTACTCTCCTGTTTGCCACTTTGCCGAACAAATCATTTGTGTACCTAAGTTCGCATAGTTCTTAAAAATTATTTTATTCGAAAAAACTTTTGAATCTACAATAAAAATAGAATTAAAAATTTGGCAAAAAGCTCATTAAGTTAAGAAGTGCCTAGACCTAGCTTCTCGCGGCCACTCGTGTGGTGTGCGTTATATTTTTCGCATGAATGGAAGGGACCTGCAGTTTTGTGCCGTATCCGAAGGGCAATTTTTATTTTGAGAAACTTTTACGTGACAACAAACACTCTCGGACGTTTGTCAGACGTTCGCAAGGGGTGGGACCGTGAAAAAACTTGCTGGTGTTGGTGCGAACACGGAACCTCACGCGCAGTGATCCAATACACTAACCACTGCGCCACGGTGGAGTTATCCAAATGGATTCAGTTGCATCATCCGTCATGGCATGGATCACAGTTCAATTTATTTAAATTATTTGTATTCACATCTGAGATATTTGATTTAGGCATTACATTTAAATAGCTGCAATGGATATGCATAATATAAATTATAGCAGGTGGAGTGACATAATTAAATATTTCAGTTTACATGATAAATGATGCGAAAGAGTGTCTTATCCTAAGAAAAACAAGAATAAATAAAAGTATGCATTGGTTTCGTTCAATTGAGATTATTTCATTTTCGTAATATGGTCAAGCCGGCATGCGATTACATGATTACATTACTCCTACTTTTAACCTTCACGTTGGCGACCGCTGGATGCCTAGTATCTTGGTCGGAGATTGGGCAACCAACCCCTTTGGAAGATTTTTGGCGGCAGCAGATGAGTGAGGGGGGAAGACTACTTTCTCACTAGAGCACTTCTTCTTGTTCCAGGCGGCAGCAGTTAGGTTGAACTTAGTGAACACCTTGCGCGAACGGTTAGTCAGGAACAAAAGAACCCTCCGGTTTGGGGTTTGTGCCGTTGGCTTAAAATCCCTACCACGTAAAAACATTCGGCTACGAAGCAACCAAGAGCATTGGACATGGATGATTTTACAGTTGATGACCCATGCAAACATAAAAATGACAACGCTCTTCGCGTCTGCGCGTGGTATGTTAAGTTCCTCTACGAACTATGTGGAGCCGAACAACTTGCGGAAGCCCTAGACTGCTATAAAGCAGACATTTCCACCATCCAAGAAGTGCGATGGGCATCTACTAAGGCGATTGATTATAAGACAACAAGGACAGCATCTATTCGGCTGTGGATTTGTTATTAGAGACAGACTTAGGCAAGAAGTCTTGAGTCTCCGGCATGTGAATGAGCGTCTCATGATTATCCATATCAGGAGTAAATTCGCCAATATTAGTCTAGTCCCTCACGAAAAGATGGACGACGCGACAAGGATGACTACTACCGACTCTTGGATAAAACAGACGTATGAGCAATGCGCGACGTTAAAATTGTCCTGGAGAAGGGACCTACAGATGAGATAGAAAGGGACAGATATATTTCAATTTTATATAATTCAACATGAATGCCCTTCGTAGATCTATACATTTGTTTTTCTAAGCTTCCATAAAAATTATTCTCCGGCTTCCCTTCAAGATGCTTGTGTATGGCTACCTGCAGGAATTCATCATTACTAAAATGCTTTCCACGTAAGTCTTTATTCGAATTTGAAAACACGTCATAATCCAGTGCTAATTCCTGGAAGCCACATGAATTCATATCAGCCATGACAATTTGAGCCTTGTGAATTGGCATGAAGTATTTTATAAATTCTCTTAAGCATCTTAGAACATTAGCGTAGTACTCTTTATGAAGCTGTTAGCTTTTAGTTTATAATCAATTAATAGAATGACTTGTGAATCCCGAAATACTGTTGCCACGATCTTTCCAGCCGGTGGTACGTCCTTAAATTTACTGAGACCCGTTATACACTATTTCATGAATTTCTGATTTGACTCAGGGTTATTTTTTTTTTTTTGTTCGGGATAGGAAACGCTCGACTGGAGCACTCAGACGCAACTGGTCCATTGTACTACCAGAGATCAAACCCTGATTTACCCATTTTATTGCAATTTCCTTGTCTTTCTAACAAACCCAAGCAAGCACTTTATTGATGAGAAGCTTACAGTACCAGCACTCACCACAACCGCACCGAGGATCTGCCACCTGTACGAGCAAAAGCCAGACACTCACAGAGATAATGTTCCGCGGTGTCGTCGCTCTCTCCACAAGCGTCGCAGATTGTAGTGTCACTTAAGCCCAACACGTTAAGGTCCTTGGCAAAAGCAAAGTGACCTGTTAAGACGTCAATAAGTTGTCTACAGTCTTTTTTGCTGAGAGACAGCAAGAATGCCGCTGATTTCTTACAGACGTCCGGGAGCATGCATTTAGTCAACCTGCATCCTGGAGAGTCATGCCACACACAATTGTGCTCGTGAGAGACCCAAACGTCAATGGAAGCCCTAACCGCGGACGCAGGTAGACCCAACGCGGGTTTGGGACCTGAGAAACCCTCCTCTGAGCCTTGTCTAGCAATCTCATCGGAGATATAATTCCCAGTGTGACCTGGGACCCAGATAAGAGACAGAAAATGCAGCCTTGCGACCGAGTTCAAGTCACGAGTTTTGGGGTCACGAACTATTTTAGAAGTGGTTAAAGGGTTAAGCAAGGACTTAAGCGCAGCCTGACTGTCACTACAGACACAAACGCTACATCCCTTCCACCTGTTCTTCACAACATAGTTCATGGCCATTAGGATTGCATAAGTTTCCGCTTGGAAAACAGACGCATATTTGCCTAACGAGAAGTGAAGTCTAATGTTGTCGACTTCCACGAAGACACCAGCGCCAGACCCTTGACTGGTTTTGGAACCATCCGTGAAAATACGACTACATTCCATTCTCGGCTCAGAATCTGGCCGAAGCCAGTCCTGAACACAAGGAAAGTCGACTCTGAATTTGCGCATCAGCTGGAGTTCTGGTGTCATGGCATCAGACGGCATATCCATAAGACAGGAGTCGTAAGATAAGTGTCGCGCAAGTTCATCAAAATTCCAGTGTGGAGTATACCAAAAACCGCTCCGCCTAAGACGATGGATGGCTTTGATAGTGCAACCCATGATATAAGTATCGAGGGGAGGTAAGTTCAGCAAAGCGTCTAGAGCAGAGCCAGGCGTACTCGGAAAAGCTCCCGTGCAGCCGAGACAAGCCGTTCTTTGGAGTTTCGCGCAAAAGGCAACCACATATTTACGCGAGAGCCCCTTCCACCAAACAACCGACGCATATGCGACGAATGGTCTTATCATAGCCGTGTAGATCCAGAGAACCTTATTCGGTGACAAGCTCCATGTTTTGCCAAGAGCACCCTTACACTGCCAGAAGACTGAGAGCGCCTTGGATGTTTTCGACTCGACGTGTTTAGAGCAATGAAGTTTCGTATCTAAAATCACTCCCAGATATTTGGCTTCATTGGAAATGCGAATGGTGACTCCTTTTGGCACTGGCTGAGTCAGACCGGTCAAAATCCTACTTCTCGTAAAAAGAACATTCTCAGTTTTAAGGGGATTCACCGAAATCCCACTCCTAGTACAACATTCATCGATCATGTCCAGCGCCGCCTGCGCGTTAGCACAGACCGTCGCCAGGCATGGCCCGACAGAAAGTACGGCGACAATATCCGCATATGCCTGAGTGTAGACGTTAGAACTATTTAGAGTGTTCAACAGAGAGTCGACCACCATGCACCATAACAATGGAGACAGAACACCACTTTGCGGACAGCCCCTGTTTACCCCTGTCATAACATATCGGTCACAATCCGCATCCACTACCAAAATTCTATTCATTAGCATTGCTTTAATCCACAACACTAATGTTTTATCTACCCCGTGTTGTCTGGCCGAGTCGCACATGCAGTCAAAAGTCGCATTGTCAAAAGCACCCTCAATGTCGATGAAGATACCCATCGCGTATTCTTTCCTATCAACCGCGTATTCAATTCTGGCCACTAAATTTTGAAGTGCGGTCTGGCAGGATTTACCACGCTGATAGGCATGCTGCGTCTCCGATAGTGGATGCAGTTTCAAAGCAACTTTGCGCACGTGAAATTCTACCAGTCTCTCCATACTTTTCAGTAAGAAAGATGTCAAACTTATGGGTATGAAACTCTTGGGGAGCGAATAGTCATCCTTATCAATTTTCGGTATGAAAGCTTCTCTCAGGGGTCATAACAATGAACCAAATTTTCATCTTTGGTGATAACTTCTGCCACAGTATTTATTTGTATTATTTTATGAGACGTAAGCATTCTGGACATCTACCTTCTGCTGATTTTCAATGACAACGTATTCGACTTTTAGAAACGTGTCATGTGTTGTGACGTCACTTGGTCTTCTAGGAGATTCATCGTCTCTCTACCTAGTACAAGCCTGACCATTTGTAAGCCATGGTCTTACCAGAGCAAGAACCTCTGCAAATTTCTGGCATTTCATTTAGTACATTTTCTACATTTTTTTCTTGTTTTGTGAGGAATTTGGTTACATAATATTTGGCATTTTTAAAATAACCACCGACTTCACATTTATGCTTAAAAGCAATTACTTGACAACTAAAACATAATTCTATCTCCAATCCATTCTACCTTCACCCGTATTCGGCGAACATAAAAAATGTCCGTACCTAATCGACACTATCGTTTATTAGCTCTTTGACGGATTCCATAATTATTCCCTCTTAAAACATGCGTTAAGCGGAGTGCTAGCCTCAATTAGGGCATGTGCAAAATGCATGACAGACTCGCTTCTAGCTAGTTCATCCGATTTTTTGTTTCTGGAGACATCCATGTCTTCCGGTACCTTGTTGACTGCTGATATCCCATTCAGTTTTGTTTTACGAGCTTGGATCTTATCGAGGTTGATTGATATTTGAATGTCTGATAAACTAACTAGTGTTAACAATGGTTTTGTTGCCCTAGATATGAAAGTGGTTTCGAATAATTTGATGCCTACAATTTATGAAACTATGAATGATTTTCGAATTTTGGCTCTGTTTTTTTTTTAAATCTTCATTTTCTTACTAACCCTAGAAAGATAACGTGCGCCTCGGAGGCGCCCGCGACACAAATATATTGCTGTCATCTGTTAGTCGACGCGCGTATAAAATCCTACATAACTTTCTTATAAATAAAAAATAACAACATATATAACAAAACACGTTTACTTATTAATAATGTAACAATTCATTGAAGTTATAAACAAAAAAGAATAATTATTTTAATTTGTAAAATAAATCTCAACAGATTGTGCGCCTCTTGGGCGCATGTTTATCTTTTCAGTACTATAAAATAAGGTATCTTTCTACAAAAAACAAAATGAAATAACTCGTATATTGTTTAATATCAAATTTTTATTATAAAATAGTACTAATTGTTTTGTTTTAGTGTTTAATTAATAAAATTAAATACTTATACTTTAGAGAAACACCTTTTATAAGCTTTTTTCTGAAAATTTTGTTGGGAGCAATCTCTTCTTAAAGCCCAGCAGTAATCATGCTATCATGTCCCGGTCCCATCTACCCTGATACCTTTCCTCCGTCACTTTTAGGTCCTGGTGGAAGCGCTCTCCCTGTTCCTCACTATAATTTCCCGGACTATCAGGAAATCTATACAGGTGACTGTAGAAAAAGTGTAACTTTATGCTCATATTCGCTCCCAAAATCTTGAAGCTTTCCAACATCTGTTTCACAATTTCTATGTAATTTGGTGCTTTAGTTACTTAAAAAATGTTTGTAAACTGTAAATCTGGATATATCCATGTTTTATTTCAATTGAAATTTTTAACGTCTACTATCCAAAGTAGCAATCATCGAAATGATTTTTAGGCTCCATCCAGATCATAGGGATACCGAAATCTAACCCGGGGCTTTCTCCTTTTTTTCCTCAAACCTTAAGACTCAACACAGGATTTACAAATCTTATGAGGAACCCATGACTTATCTTGTTTTTCAATATGTAGTCCGAAATAATCGGTAAAACCTCCTTGACAAAGTTTGTGTTATTTCGTGCCTGTTTTGTTGTTATATAAGCAACACAAATACAATATAACAAAATACATCAGGGATATATTTGCATTTTCTTCGCGATGAACTCATACTTCTACGGACAAAAAAAAAATATTAAAATCAAAATTCAACAAATAAAAACAAAGTATTAATCATCACTAGTAACTTACTCAAATCCGCGTCGTCAAAAAACCAAATTCTTATTAATAACTCGGTGGGCGCGCGCCGCGGCGTAAGTGGTGAGTGTGTCGGATCACTACGCATAAGGTTCCAAGTTCGAATCCCAGAAAACACCAAAAAGTTTTTTACGGTCCCACCGCTCACGAGCGTCTGACAAACATCCGAGAGTATTGTTGTCACGAAAAAGTTTCTCAAATCGCCGTTCGGATACGACACTAAACTGTAGGTTCCTTCCATTTGTGTGAAAACTATAACGCACACAACATGAGTGTCTGCGAGAAGCTAGGCCCTGGCACTTAAAGAACTATTGCGCAAAATATTTAAATATTTATTTAAACTTAAACTGTTAATTGGTTTAAATATAAGATACGCGAAAATCATAAAAACCAAAGCCAATTCAGTACTTTCATGAATATATTCGCAAACTGGGTACTTGAAAATATAGAAATCCGCAGAGATACCAAGGGAAACAAAAAAAAATATTTTTTTTGTTGAACTGTGCTATTCTTCCTGACATTTTTTCTTCTATTATTTCAACAGATTGCTATATTGCCACAACTTCCGCTTAAAAAACGCTGCAGCCATCTTTTCGTCTTAAAGCGGGATTAATATTTCGACACTTACAGCAGACACTAGCTCCCATGCCAAGATCCATATGACTGCTTGGACGAAGTGAATTGTGTGTAAATGGATACGTCCAAACAATTTAAAAAAAGCAGTGTAGTCCTTCCTTCGATATATGTATATGTTCATAAAGAAATGAAGAGAGTTATATTTCTATATTTTGTAAAATGAAAAACTTCTCAACTTCTTGATAAGCTGATTCGCATTCTAAACTCCACTTTTTTTTAATGTTCTTCATTCTCGGAAGTTCATGTAGTGTGCTGGTCCTACAACATATCGATCTCCAAATGCAATAACATTAAACCACAGAGCAAATAAATCAACCGACACTACTACAAACTCTTTCTGTTGAAATGAAATTCATTACCTGTAATTGCACCAGCAATAATCTACTCTTACATTGCTTATTTCACAGTCCACAACTAGAATACTGTCTCTTTCACCGCTGCTGCCGCACCGCAGAACTCTTACAATAACGATAGAAAATAAGTCCCACAAGGACCTGCTTGTAACCATAAACATTTTTCTCAATACAAACATTGATTTTTTTTATTAAAGCTCTCCAAACTCAGTAGTATTAGCCACCCAGAAACCACTAGACTATATCCTTGTAGCTTTACACTGGAGTATATGTAGGTAGATACTAATATTTACATTTCAATAAAATGAAATGAAAATTCGAACTCTATTCGATTTGGGTCCCTTTGCTCCACCTGTAAAATGTTTAGTGCTGGGACGAATGCATTGGTTTGCTTTCAAAACTTCTACACTTTAATTAAATTTGTTTTGAATTTAAATAGAAGGTAGGTAAAGTGCTATTGGGGATAGCGAATCTGCTGGCTTTTCAACGGTCATGTGCATATTTAAGCAGGCACGCCGCGCCGGTGAAGTTCTTATAATACAGGTCAAAGCCATCGGACTGTAAGTAAGGGAAACTTTTTCTCTTTTTTGTAGAAGACCGAGAAGGAAAGTTTAAAAGACTCAGACAACAGGCGCATAAAGATATGCACAGGTTCGGAAATAATTTTTGGAAAGTTCCATTTAGAATAGCAAAACATTCCAAGGAATATCCTGTGTAGATTAAAATCAGACTAGGAGCAAGTTATGTTTTCTTCTTTTTTTATTATGGGTAAAATTATGAAGGTACGAGTACATATCAAATTATGTTCGTAAGCAGCGTGACAGGGAAAAATATATATACCTGCCTATTCATGTTTTGTATGCTTATGGAGTTTATGGTTGTTTGTTTAATGGTATGAATTTTGCCGTACCATATCCCATAGGGTATATTAATTTTGATATATAACTTGTGACACAGAGAAAGAATAGAGGTAGACCCTATAAAAAGTATAAATAATAATCAGTGCCAACAGCCGCGTCAATTGAACCATGTCCGTCCGTCCATATGTCAACTCTTTTTGGGTCTTAATTTTGAACTGGGAAGATTGAGCTTTTGGGAGTAGCGAAAGAAGAACATGTGTAAAGATTTTTAGAATCCAACCATATAACGCACACTTGGAAAAATACCATTTTTGAAGATATTTTTTTGAATCATATAAACATTTATTAACTAAATATTTGGGTATTAATGTCTTCTTTAAACGATCCATACATTATATAAGTGGTCAAACGTTCACTTTTCGCGGCGTTTTATAAAAAAAAAAACAGATTTTGATGAAATCACTGAATGCGGAAAGGCATCTGAATAGATAATTATTTCATAACTGCAAGTCCACTTTAATAGAGCGTGGTAAAGTTATAAGAATTAAGGTATCATACAATCCGTTTGAGATGGATGATACATTCTGTATGTTTATTTTAACCTAGCTTCGAAAGTATGTGTGCATTTGAGACTTAAAATATAAAATTAGAGTTAATTAGCGTTGTGAACATTTTCAACACCAACGTCTTATTATCTGGTACTCATCCTGCATCGATGTAAAATTAAGCAAAGATAAAAACATACCCAAAATAGTCAGACTGTGATCTACTTAGAATCTATGTACATATATGTATATGGCAAATATTAGGTCTACGGGAAAATCCGCGATAGAATACTTGCGGCTCACTTGAATAGGGACAACCTATTTAGGAATCATTTTGCTTTATATCTTTCAATTCCACCTTTCTACGATAAAAAGTGTTATACGGTACGAAAGGTTACTTAATCCCCCTCAAATTCAATCTGTTGTTCTTGTGCATTGGGTATGTTTACGGATTTCTTCTCTTACTTCATTTTCATGAACTAGAAAAACACTACCGAAAAAAGTAGGTTAAAAACGTGAAACTGTGCTTTTACTTCACAAAAAGTAACAAAAAATGTTATGCATTTTTTTTTTAATCAGTACTTTCTCCTTTATTTAACACTAACTCAAAAATTCTATCCGACATGGAATCGTATAAAGATCATAAGTAATTCAGGCAAATTTCACCTCAAGCAACTTTGACGGCATTAATCAGCTAGCTTTTGTCCTTGCACGGCGTGCCACCTCCGTAGACTTTTGGTGTTAGGCATAACCAAACCAATGTTTAATTCTGGGTTTCTTATAATTTGGGCTGTATGGATGGGAGCATGGTCTTGCTGATATGTTCATCTTAGAGGACCAAAAATGTCCTGGCATTGAAGTTTTCAATACCATTTGGTACGATTTCGCTGTCATTTTTGTACTTTAAAAGTTCAATGGTATTTCACCATAGTAGGAGACAACTCCCCAAACCATAACGACACCTTCCCTGCTGTGATGCCTCGTCAAAAACCGCTCTTTCCTTCAGATCATGAAATTAATAGTTAAACCAGTCCGGACCATAGAGGTCAATTTTTTTTTTATTTTACTCTTTGCCACTCCCATCCCCATGCCTTATGCTGCAAAATCCAAACCCTTGTTTTTTGTAACGAAATTTAATGGTGGGTTTTCTTATTTTTTTTTAATGTTGCAAGCGAGTTTGTTTTAGTAAATGAGCTACTGGCGGACTTGGATAGGTTAGGCTGCAGAGTAATCGCCTATGTTGACGACACTCTCAGGGAAATCCACCAATTTGCCTCCAAGATTGGCCTCCAAATGTGGACTGGGGGTAACAAAAAAAAATCCTCATAAAACGGAACTCCTTTTCTTCACGAAGAGATATAAAGTTCCCCCCATAGACTCTCCTATGATAAATGGCACCAGTTTCACCTTCACTAAAGCCCTAAATGCCTCGGTCTAATTTTGGACAAAAAACTAAACTGGAAAGCCAATCTACTAGAATGCGTTAGGAAAGCCGATGTAGCTCTCTATTCCTGCAAAAAGCCTATAGGTAGGAGCAAGGAATGAAACCTCAAATCACTCTTTGACTGTACGTGTCCGTTATCAGGCCTATACTACTATATGGCGTGATCGTATGGTAGCCTGCTCTTGATAGGGCTATCCACCTTACTCATATAGTTAATGTTCAAAAATCATGCAGATTTGCTCGGAGTATTAAACCCTCTGCGCCACTGGACAGTTTATTCAACCTGCTACTCTTAGATATTTTTGGCAAACATATTGCTGCCAGGCGAACCCCACAGGCCGATCAGTAGAAATGCGATGAAGTGGGAGGGTTATGATCCCTTGTTTTCGGATCATAACTTCGCTGAAAAAAAAGAAAAGGAAGAAGATTGCTGCCAGTTCGTCAATCCGTCTAAAAGCCTCCTCTCAGTGGTCTAGTTAACACATTGGCCACTCCTCGATCCTTGACTTTCTCAACTTCATCCACGAAAACAGGGGGTGGTTGTGGTGTTTTCTCCGAAAGCTAAACCTGAGCATCTCATTCCGCCTCCCTGATCACTGTAGCGTTTTTCATGGAAATCGGAAATCATGAGGATTTAGGAAGCCCTGTCCTAGCTGAAGTGTAATGTATTATCTCTCATGGATATTAGCATTATCACAAATAGTCAGAGGCAATCAAGTCTCTGGAATAATGCTCCTTCACTTCAAAAGCTGCAAAACATATCTGCAAATCATCTTCAAATTGATGAGTTCAATGATCTAAACTCTGATCATTCCCCAATACTACTTACGTTGAGTGAGAATATAATTCAGAAACAAAACAGACCAGTGCTAACTAACAACGCACCGATTGGGATAGTTTCATGAAAACTTTGGAAGACAGGATTGAACTAAGCGTGCCTTTGTACAATATTGAACAGATGGAAACAGAAGTTTAAAAATTTGTTAATAATATACAACAATCAGCCTGGATAAACACACCAGAAATTAGAAGGAAAATTAAAGGGAACAACTATCCCAGGGAAATCAGAGAACTTACTGCGGAGCGAGAAAAATATGGCAGCAAACTAGAGCCCGCCGAGACAAAACGAAATTGAATAATCTTACTCAACAATTAAGAAGAGAAATTAGAACATTAAAAGAAGGCTCAATCAACGATTATCTTAGAGGATTTACCAATGAAAAAACCACTAATTGTTCGCTATGGAAAGCAATGAAAAACACCAAAAGGCCAATTATACAAATAGCACCCATCAAAACAGTCGAAGGAAAGTGGGCTAGAAGTAACGAACATAAAACCAAAATATTTGCAGAATACTTAAAATGTATATTTCAACCACACGTCGAGCAGGAAATGTATAATATATGCCTGTAGAAACAGTCTGAGAAGAAAGTGAAGAAATAAGACGTACGACTCCAAGCGAAGTGAGAAATGGGATTAAAAATAACATCAACCCGAAAAAATGTCTTGGTTATGACCTTATAACTGGTGAAATATTGGGGCAGTTTCCAAGGAAATCTGAAAATAAACCAACGAATTTAATCAATGCTTACTTACTTAGGTGGCGCTACAGTTCGGGGTGAACCTGGGCCTCTACCAACAAGCCTCTCCATTTAGCTCGGTCTTTAGCTAATTGCCTCCAGTTGCGCACTCCAAGTTGATCGAGGTCCCCTTGAACTTGTGCGCGCCACCTACGGCGATGATTCCCTCTATTGCGTTGTCCCTCGGGGTTAGATTGGAGTGTTGGTGTCCACATGTCCATCTCAGACGTCCAATACGCAGTTTTTTGCCTAGGTCGATGTCGCTGTTCAGCTCGTATAGTTCGTTATTGAATCTTCTCCTCTAAAACCCGTCAACGCAAACGGGACCGAAAATCTTACGAAGAATTTTTCTCTCGAAGCGATCAAGGATATCTTCATCTACTTTTAATAAAGTCCACGTTTCAGCGCTGCAAAGCAGGACCGGGATGATCAGGGTCTTATACAGAGTCTCCTTGGTATTTCGAGATAGGGCTTTACTGTTGAATTGCCTTATAAGCCCAAAAAACAGCGATTGGCAAGAGTTATTCTTCGCTTGATTTCTGCACTGATTTTGTTCTTAGAGTTTATAGCAGAGCCAAGGTAGACAAAGTCCCTTACTACCTCGAAGTTATAGCTGCCCATTGTGACGTTCTGTCCAATTCGTCGGTGTTGGATGTTCCTTATTGTTGACAGCATATACTTGGTTTTGCCCTCATTTATCGCTAAACCCATTTTGGCCGCTTCCGCCTCAATGCTTGCAAACGCACCGGTGACAGCCCGCTGAGTTCTTCCGATAATGTCTATATCGTCGGCGTATGCAAGCAGTTGTACAGACTTGTAATAGATTGTGCCTCCGGTGTTGGTTTGTGAGTTCCGCACAATCCGCATAAGGTAGGGTACTGGGCTCCATTTTGTACCTCCTATACACTGGTGATCTCCCAGAGCTAGAATATAGCACTTAGGCCACGTTTGCTGATGACCCTGCAATCCCAGTGTTACTAAAGAACAATATAGAATCATCGCATAAACTGCAATCAGCTGTGAACAAAATTTGTAATTGGACAGTAAAATGGCGAATGAAGCTTAATGAAAGCAAATCAATGCACATAAACTTCACTAATAGAAGAATAAATCATATCCCGATAACTGTCAACCAAAAAGTAGTGCCGTACGCGAATGCAGCAAAATATCTTGGAATGACCCTGGACGCTTAGCTTAGATGGAAAGAACACGTAAAAAAGAAAAGAAAAAAAGCCGAATTGGAAATAGAATACAGAAACATGTATTGGCTGGTTGGAAAGGATTTGCCAATATCAATCTGTAATAAGCTTGTATTATATAAACAATCATTGAAGCCAATATGGACATATGGTATTCAACTATGGGGCTGCACCAAAAAGAGCAACGCAGACATCGTCCAAAGATTTCAAAACAAAGTGCTAACGAATATCGTTAATGCACCCTGGTACATAAGGAATAATGACCGCCACATGGATTTAGGAGTGGAGTGTGTCACAGATGAAACTAGGAAAAATGCAGGAAGGCGTGAATCAAGGCTTCAACAAAACGCTAAGGTAGTACAACTTTTAGACAACCCAAACATAGTGCGAAGGCTCAAAAGGACAAAGGCATTTAAATGACCTAGGTGTATCAGAACACATACATTTAGAAATATATATAGTGGGTATAGTACGTATCTGGATATCTAACTAACATTCGAAAATATGTATATACGAGTGTAATGGAATAACGACAACGAGCGTCGGGGCGCGAACCCAACGTTTTGAGTGGAATAAATCCCACTTATGTTCTATGCACATATTTCGAATATGATAGATATACTCGTATGTTGCCAGATCGCGTACAATGTTTTTTTAAACGTCGTGTAATGGTGCTTTACGTATTGACGGGTTTTCGAAAATTGACTATTTCTCAGTGACTTGGTTCAAAATTGAGATCTAAGCAACTTATGATATACGTAGTAACAAGTTTTGGAAAATTAAAAGAAAGAATTTGTTTATTTTTTTATTACAATTTTTTAAAAAAACTTATCATTTTAAGGATTTTGATTATGTTTCAAATCTAAATAATTTTTAAAAAAAATAGTATATACTTAACTACAAAAGATGCAAGTACATGCGACTTAGTCGTGTAGGTACTTTATGTTTGTAATGGGTTTTATATTTTATCACAAGTCCAGAGCAGCCGTAAAAGATGCATATACATTTTTGTCCGCAGCCTTTTCATTAAAGCGGTCAAGCCCAACGCTTCATTTTGTACATTTAACTAATTGCAAGCATTCCTCATACTGTCTTTAACAAATAACATTTCCTCTTTGAGTTCAATCTGTCAAATAAGTTGACTTAAGCTTTTCCTCTTTCTGACAATTCTTTTCCAGAGGACACCAGTGAGTTTTTTTATTGACAACCTGGAACCGGGCACATCGTATCGGATAATACTGTTCGCTATTAATGCCAAAGGACGTTCGGAGCCAACAATAATTGATGATATTACCTTTAAGGGCGTCGCAAAGTTCACAGGTAAGTGCATTTTCCAGTAAATTAAATTGAATTATCCCCAACCGACAAACCTAAATGGGAGGAAATGAAATAGAAATAACTCTCTTCTTTCGCCTTCTATCCTCCTGGTCAAAGGAGGTCATATTCACGTCCTTTCGTCTTCCATCCGACAAATAACTTCTTACAACATAATAAAATAAAACTCAATCGATATACACGCACAGGATACACACAATATTTATTTCGAGAGACAGAATCGAATTCATAACAATAAATTTTGAAATAATACCGTTAGCATAATGCAATTCACATTGATGGATTTTCACAACGAATTGTTATCTATTCATTGGTGTTATCCTTTTATCCAGACTTTGGAGAACTGGTACGTCCTTGTGCATGGATGAATAAGCATTAGCATAGATAGGAGGAGTGTTATGTATTTTTCTTGGCACAGTTTGTCCTTACACACGTTCAGCAGGTAAAGGAGGTATGCCCCCCAGAAGCAGTATCTATCGCAAAATCCAAATTCGCAAAAGTTTAAAGTGCTGTGCATAGAAGGAGGCGAAAAAGAAAAAGGAGTGGGAAGAATTTATATGGAAGGAGTAATATGAAAAGTTTTCCTTTGCAGAATTGTTTTTACCGGGATTCCGGGGAGGCGGTAAGAATTTTGAATAGGACAGCAGGATGCCGAAATCCTATGTTTAATTCATGGGAATTTCAATTAGATTCGCTCTTTTCGTTGTGTGCTTCTTTCAATGGTGGGTTTTGGTCCTTTTGTCAGCCAATGTGGCGCGAAGAATAAGAGAAATTCTTGGCATTTGTGGTCGCCAGACAGCTTTGTTTTTGCATGAATAAATGATGTGGCTTTAACGACATCCTGTGGAGAGGCATTGAAATGCAGAATGCAGTCGTTTGTGATGACAGTTTTGCTGTTACATATTAAATTAACCTTTTTAAAAAGTGTATGGTCATATAAAGTGACGTGATTGCACATTATTGTGTAGATTAGCTATTTGATTGTGGTTTTTACTTTATAAAGTTTTAGCACCATTTTGTTTTAACTTACTGAATCAACCAAAAGTCCATTAAATCAACAAATTATGTGATAGATGGTGAGTATGCTAAAATATTCCACATTTGAATCTACAACTCAACAGGAATCTCCATACCCCATAAATAAATAAATCCAAGTGAGGGCACAGGGTCATGAGGTAACATGAGATACTGCTGAAAGTTAGAAGAAACACAATATTTGTACATGGTCATGGCGCGTAATCGTCCGTCGTCGTTTGGTACAGTCATAAGGCACGAATCATAGGGTGGGGTGGAGATATTGTAGTGGTAACGTCATCGATTGTCACGCTAAGGGTTCGCGGTTAAGATCAGCAAGCGTTTACTTATTTATTTCTCTTGAAATAAAGACTCAGTCCGATCAATGTGTGAACACTAGTGCAAAGGCATAACACTGACAGTAGGTTCTGTTAGATGATTAATACGGCTGTGACATAAGGAGGTCTAGAAAAAAAGTACTTTGAATCGGTAGCAAAGACAAAAAATGCGAAATTCTACCCAGTTATCTGGACGCCAACTCCGGAGCTTTTCTGAAACATAACATCTGAGTTTCAAACCACTACACCAATCTTTCTCTACCTCTCTGTGTAAAACATTTTAAAGATATGGCAATTTCATTCGCATATGCTTATGCGTAAATGGTTTAGAACTGTTGACATTGTTGAACGGTAGTCAACCAACCAGTTTACCTCCGACATAACATAACGCTTTAACTGTTCGCCAAGCTGTTGGCATGAAGCCAGTGTAAAACCAGCAGTAACGATTTTCTTTATACTTGTGTAACTATAGGTAGTTGGTATATTCCATTGGTGTCAGCGACAACACAATTAATGGCATTGCGCGTAACCACCACCGATACAGTAAACCAAGCTGAACCAAGCACACATTCTATTTCTCTCAGCTCACTCACGCTCTCAATAGTCGCAACTCGTTTCGGACAGGTTGCTACGATTATCTGGTTATCAGGAAACCGCACCAAAGCTTCATACGATTTCGTAAGTAAATCCGGCTTGGTGTATTTGTCATTTTCTGAGGTTCTATCAACTTACTGGTTTCAGTGAATATTTCGATATTTTCGCAAAAAAAAATTGAATAGGATTACTTTTTCTTTCACTGGGCACATCAGTGAAAGATATCTGGTTTTGGCACCATTCAGGCCTACGGAAGTGAATCATTTAAGCGACCTCCACCTTTGCCTTAGTAGGATATTCGCTTCTTCTTCGGACAATTTGTGTGAAGTGCAATATTTTTTTTTGACTTTTCGGCCTGTTTTGTATAATTATATCATAAATATAAATTCTCTTGATAGCTTGTCCTCGAAGAAAGATTTTGGGGTAATATTTGATCCTTTGATAATATATACATAGACTACATTGTTTGTAAAGCCAGCTGCAATGCTAGGTTTCATTAAAAAACATTCTAAAGATTTCACTGACTTCTATACTTTAAAGACCTTCTTAACATACCTTGTTAGACCCCATTTAGAATACTGTTGTATTATTTGGAATCGGTCATATCATTTATATTCTTATAGAATTGAAAGAGTACAGAAAAGCTTTACTAGATCCATAATTATTCTATTGAATTGGCATATTGAGTTGCCATATAAAACCAGGCGTTTCGTAATAAATATTAACTCTCTTTTACGTCGTAGGAAATAAATACTTTTCTGTAATGTTTGTAAGAGACCTAATTCAAAACCCCTTTCCAAGTCATACATTGCTCTCAATGCTAGATTTCTACTCACCGCTCCGAAATCTACGTATTCAATTTAATTTTCGGGAAAGAATTCATAGAACTAATTACGCCCAAAATTAACCTATTGCTCGTTGCATCAATGAATCCAATTATGTATTACAATCTATTGATTTATATCTTGATTGCTCTAGATATTGTTTCAAAAGTAACCTTATGTCAACTTTAAACCAACTAAATTATATTTGATTTTTTTTGTTGTTAATGTTGGTATGAATTATATCAAAATGAATGATTATTAGCTACTATTTTATATGTTAATTTAATGAGTCTTTAAGAGGTTTTATACTCTGTTTCATGAAAATGAAATAAACTAAATTCGATAAACAAAACTAAAGTAAACTAAATTCATTGGAAACACCTGGCACATCCAATGCCATCATTGTATCAACATTTTACCAAGTTAGGTTGAAGTGGCTACCAGAAGAGGACCGCCAACACACTTAGACCAATAATAGGTCCATTGTGAAATTTTACTAAAATTAAACCAGAATCCATATTAATTCGATTTCAGTAAAACAAAAACCCTGAACCCTTTTCTCTTATCATTGAAACGACCCATCGGCCCTCTTTACTAAAATCAATGCAAATCGCCACAAAAAATAACTTTCGACATATCATATCTAATTGCAGGTCCATCGAACGGGCTGACAGTGCCCCTGTCACCATTTCTGGCTGGCCTCACATTATTTGCAGCCCTATTATTTGCCATCGCATGCATAATCCTGGCAGCCCTCTATCGGAGATACTCAAACAAGTAAGTCAATAGCCCTTCAACGAAACAAAAACAAATAAACAACCGCAAATCCACTTTATTGCGGTAATAGCCGTTATTGTGCATATAAATTGTCCGATACCCTTCCCAATAATAAGCAGCAGCAGCCTCCGAGCGACAGTGTTTCATCTAAAAAAAAAAAAAAAAACAAAACGAAAGAAAGAATGGAAACCACTCACCCGGTCAGGTATCAATTTCATCGGAATCGCCCATCAATTTGCTCTGGTCGTCATTGCCCTCTTACGCTCTCCCTATGTCAACAAACATTGATAGTTACGAGGGATTTAATTAAATGACACCGAAGCGCAAAATGTTTGGGTTCTACATGACGGCTCCTGATGGGTGGGTGGTAAATAGTGCTCCTAGAAGTTGAGGCACATTGCAAAATACTGTTCCCAATTTATAGGCCAATTTTTTCAAGCTCCTAAATTACATCTTCTATTTCTTTCTCACTCTTATGCGCTCACTATCTCGCTCTTTCTCTCTTTGATTCTGGATCATTTAACATGAATTTCACTATGTGCCCGTTTGCTTTTGTCAATAATAGAAACAGTGAGGCCAATTTGAAATCTGCCAAACATACCCAGCTGTCGATAATGCCATCCGATTGTCAGCTAGATCCACTCCAAGCGAACCATCACCATCATCATCATAATCAACATCAGCAGCAGCAGCAGCAGCAGCACAATCATCAGCATCATCTGAGCGCTGGTGGTGGACTTACAACAACAACAACAATGGCAAATACACCATTAGGCAGTACGACAACGAATCCACATGACGGCCATCATCGACAGAGTCCGCAAATGATGGGTGACCCGCCCGAAGGTGATGACACAGATCCAGATGTTATTCCAAATCAATATGGTGAGTTGGCAAAGCAAAAAAAAAAAAAAATAATATTTATATTCATATTTCCATCCACCACCATCTACCACTTTTCATGGGTGGATGTGAATCCTTTGGGGGTAAGAGTAGATGACCAACACAGTCGTTGTCAACACTGTTCGCTGGTTTGGTTCATTAAAAAGTTACCCAACGCTGAACATGAAATTCATTTTGACTAATTAATCCGAAGTGAACATTTTTTATTTTTTATTTTTTTTTTACAGAAAAACGTCCAATAAAATCGATGGCCCCAACCCCATTGTTTCGAAGTCCGTCAGTGAGACTGATACAGAGGGATTATTGCAATGACACCGATCGAGGGGGTAGTGGAAGCGACGGTGTAGTCTCTAGTTTAGGTTCATTAGTAAGCACTGGCAACGAAGTGCTGCATTATACATTTAGACCTAGTAAACAAATTGTAAGTACCTACTTCAATATATAATAAATTTGATAGTTTCTAAGTTTGTATACAATACACGAGAGTCTTGTTTATATTATGGTTTTTATTATATTGCGTAAAAAAAAAATTAATAAATATAACATAGAGTAGTTCAAACTCATAGTATTAAAAATATTAATATTTAGACATTTTGGATTTTATTATCCAGATCCTATGCTACTCGGTCCTCAATATTTCTTCTGTTTTTGTACATATATACTAAATCTGGATATGCCTATAGGTAGTCCTATTTATCTGGTTTCATCGCCGCGGCATCACATTCCCCTCGTAATGATGATACTATAAAGTGCGTTTTGCTCAACTAGTGAAGACCCATAAAAACATTGAACACCTCCATTTGCGCTATTGCCTCCTCATCAATTCGGCAAATTTTGACTAAGTCATCTATGGCAATTTCCGTCCATGTTTAATCATTTCAAAGAAAAATTTCAGTTGCCTACTGTATTAAAGACAAGCTAGTTGCTGACGAATATGTTTATTATAAGATCGGTTTCATTAACCTTGGTGTATCTAGCTTCTATGTAGCTTCAGGCTTAAGTTATGGCCCCATACAGTTTCACCCACTTGCGCTGTAGCGGCAAAACTTCTTACTTATAGTTAGTTGTACATCCGTATACAAATTTTTTTGTATATTTGAATTTTGGGAAATTTTCTCTCTCATACTATTATATAATACAAACGAAAAATGCTAGTTTTAATAAAAGCATGATTTGACTGAAGGGAATTTCATAGAAGAGAATCAAAATAGCCGAACAATGCAGGGAGTAGTCTAATTTTTATGCGGAAGGTTAAGTTTGACGGTTCTATCCCCAGTTTCGGCCATTTGCTAGGAGATAACAAACCTTAACGGTTTTTTAATTTAGCTGGCGATTACGAGGTAGAAGCACCGAATATTGTCCGCTTTGTACTTCCTTGTTATTTTAAAGGCCTTGATCAGAAAAATGTTTTTACTGCACCTACTGTAAGCTGTAGCAACCGGTCTCGCAACGCACACCGCATCGGATACATGCATGAACAATTCTTTTAGAGAATGTTGCTTAACATTCGCAGATATTAGACATAATATAACACCGCGGGAATCAGGACTTTTGAAGAGTCTCTTATTGTTATAAATTCATATTATGTGGAAAACTGCGTGGATTAGACTTTAAAATCACTGAAAGTGGTATCGTCTTTAACACGACAAAAGTGCCTTTAGTGAAGCATCATCTAGTTTTTTTAGACCATTTAGCTCTAGCCTTTGTATAAAAAAACTCACTGCAAATATAAATTGCTTACGAAATATAACTCATCGATTTTGCTGGATATGTTCAAATATGTACTACTTCTTTATTAAAGGTTGCCGCTACATGTCAAATGCCATGTTGGGAGCAGTGCGGTTATGGATCGTTATGAGAAAGCTTATTCCTTAAAATTGTCTGTTAACATATTCCTGAGTATATATTAGCAACGATTTTTTAGAGCATTTTGCAGCTCTGCTTAAGGTCTACTCATAAATAAAAAAAAAATGGTGTGTCCATTACCCACATAAACACATGGTTCAAGTGAAATCTGAGTTTAGTAAAACGTATTATTTAAATGGATAAACCGTACACGCACACCAAACGCACAACAGCTTATGCATCTACTAAGTTTACATGACCGGATTGAGAGACCGGATTAACACAGGATTGAGTTTCGATTCAAGTTGTCACTTAGAATGGAAATGAAAGAGGATTGATTTTGACACTTCTTCGCCTGTACGCGAAGTTCCTTTTCTTTACCCACTCTCTCTTCTTTCTCTATTCGTCAAACTCGACCTTTTGATCCGCGTTAATATACAAAATCTTAACTCGATCCCAGAAAACTTTGTGATTGGATCGAGTCAATTCGATCTGCGTTTATATGGTTCTCGAACCGAATTGAATCTAGATTCGACCCGACATGTAATCACATGTTGTATGTAATCGGCACCGACCAAAACTCGTAGTTGACTTAGGGGCATGTGTTACTCATCCATCATACTCTTATACATCTACACATCACTCTCTCACGCATATGCAAACACACATTCAAACTTACCCGCTGGCTCTGGACTTTCACTTTCCAGATGATGGCCCAGGCGACTACCTTGTGGGACGGCAGAACTTACCTTTATTACGCGAGATGTAAAATATTCGACATTTACCAATCGCGTTCTACCACTTAAATAATTGGAAAACCACGTGAGCATTGAAGAGTGAAAACCCAATGATTTATGCTTATTGTTAGCTTAGTGTGATGTACTCTATCAAAAGCTTTTGTAAAATCTCTGAAGAGTATGAACATTGTACATACATTAACTTATAAGACGGGAAAAATAAAATGCCAACAACACCATGCGGTGTTCCCAAGCGGTCCATCTAAGTACTGACCACGCCCGACCTTGCTTGATTTCGTTAATTGAACGTGCTTGGTTGATCGTTTCATGTTTGATTTTTGTGTCTAGGTCATTCCGATTCACATTTTATATTGTTTGTTTCAGAATGCCACACCATAGACGACTGCTCTTCCATTATCATACTCAAGCAAAAAACTAAAAATAATTAAACATTTTTGTGTGAAGTATGAAAATTAACCGAAAAGGATCATCAAATTTCCTGAGGGATTTTCCGGAACTAGACCGAAAATTACTCATTTTTCTTTTCATGCTAATCAATTTGTTTGTTTAAGCAAACCCAGGCATACACCTTTTACTACGAAATGTCCTAAGTGGTAATTAATTACAACAGCCACTTACATCTATTTGGGCATTTTTCATTCAAAGGTCAGGAGCTGGTTGTTTTTTGTCTTGATGTTGCCTTCCACGACCACCCACTTCAAGTATATAAATCCACATCGGATTTGCCTTGAAGCAAATTAATTTTACCCTCAAAGCTGGACCAGACATACCTTAATAATGAAACAGAAAGAAAGGAAAGAATCACTTTTTCAAAAGGCTTCCCGTCTCAGTTATTCTCTTTGTTTGGCGAAAAAAGGAGAGGCCCGAGCTTGGGCTGTGCTTAAGTATCTTGCGGAAAAAGTGAAATGAAGTAAAAATCCTTGGTACTGTGTATTTTTTCGCATTTTTTCTGCACAGCACTCCTTCTGTTATTGTTACATTAAGGACGAAGGATTTTTATTTCCTTTTTCATTCATTCTGCCCTTTGCTTTTCCGTTATTGTTGTCATTGTTGTTGCTGCGGTAGAGCCTCTCAGAGTTTTGCTCTTCATTGAATTTTTAATATGCCTACGGGTGGGTCATAGTCGGCAATAGTTGGCCAAATCCCCCCACCCTCTTTTTCTTTCTCTATAGCTCTCTGTCTGAATCTTGTCCTTTCTTTTCGGTTAATACCCGCAAGCTAAGGCAGTCCTAAGTGAAATAAATGGATGAAGTGTAATGAATAGTTGAACTTGAGGTTTGTAATAACTTCATTTGTATGCGAATGCGGAATAAGCCAATTGAATGTCATGTGCTAAGGGCGGTTTTGTTATTATAACTCTTTTTATCTTTCCCGTTGCTTTCTGCATTAATTGTTAATTAAGTTAAATTAGGCAGGGATTTGAGATTGCAAAGGAAAGAGATTAGGTTTTAGGCTATTTAAATGTGTAATGACGTATGCGATGTTTGTCTAAACATTTTTCTTTCTTTAATTTCAGAGTTATGCAACGTTAACAACTAATAACAAAGGCATAACAACGTGTAGTCCCCCACTGGTTGGACCAGCAGCAGCACTACACAGCCAACAACCCACCCCGCAACCCATGGAAGTTAGTCTACTTAGTCCGAATAATCAATCAGTGACATCGTCACTAAGCGAATATCGGTTTCGACCGGAAGTCGTTACAACCTCAAATCGAATACAGGAAAGTTGTATATAAAATATCCGTACATACCGCACACATATTCTTGTTGATTCGTCGCTGCCATGAAAAAGACGTCAAGCTAACATCCTAACATGGTATTCTGGCGAATGGTGGCTCGAAGCCATTGTATCAAAGACTTTAAAGAAAAACATTAAATAAATATTTTCTAGAATAATCAATTATTTATTTTATTTTTCTAAATGTATTTCTTTTGTTTTTTTTAACCAATGAACATATTATAATATATTATATGCATAAGTATGTACTAAATAAATTAAAAAAAAAAAAAAAAACTCCAAATGTAAATACAATTTCAACGCTTTTTTATTGTTTAAAAAATTTCTAGCCAATTAGTGATTTGTATCTATGTGTGCATATGGACCTTTTCTAGGAAATATTCTTTTTTTTTTAAACAAAGAAGTACTTAAAAAACTATAGTCAAACAGAGCGTATAATATAAATTCTTATATCAAAGAGCAACAAAATAAAAAAAATTGTACATATCGAACATAGTGAACGTGAAACTCTTCCTTTTTGTAAAATTTAGTTTAGATGAATGAACATATTGAAATATAGAACAATTATGAAACAAAAGGAATCTCTTTGTTATAAAGATAAAAGAGTATAGTTGTTAACCATAAGAAAAAAAAAAAAAAAAAAACAATAATAGTGCTAAAGAAATGTGTATTTATTTCTAAATAAAAAAATATTTTATATGAGCGGAGTGCAATTTGTAACATCTTTGATATTCTGTCAAAAATTGAATAAAATATATAGTATTATTAAATGGTCTGAGTCTGGTCCTTAAACTTTAATTTACAATCTTAAAATTTACTTAATTTTTTAATACAGAAATCATACCTAAATTATAATTTCCAAAAGAAATGAGCGAAATACAATTATTTCATTGTTTATTGTTGTAAGCTTTAGTTTTGGCATTTATGTATGGTATGTTTAACGATTGTATACATAAATAGTTTAATACATTTTCTTTAGTTTTTTTATATTATTATTGAGCTGAGCTATATTTAAATTATATATACAAAAAGAATAAAGAGAAAAATATATACATATGTTTTGAAAATTAAAATAAAAAAAAGTATAATAAAAAAAAAATGTGTTGTTAACAAAATTGAAATGAAAATAAATAATTTAAGAAATGAAAACTGAGGAAAGAAACAAGATAATAAAAAGAATTGTTTTTGTAAAAAATAACCATAAACATTTGTTTTATTTTTGTGGCAGTAAGTTTATAAGTACAGAGTGACAAACCATTTTTAATTGAATCAAGAAAAAGAGAAATATTATTTCAAATAAAATGCGTAGTAAACAAAGTGAAAATGCGTATCATATGTGGACTTATCAGACATATAAAATGCAAATCGTAACAAGAAATTGTAAAAACAAATAATAACAAAGCCCAGTGGTGTATTATCATATAAGAAAAACAGTTACTTATTTGGGGCATTTAACTGCGGAGATGCCCATAACAGTAAATTTACAACCGCTAGAACAACTCGTTTTATCAGCCATTATGTCAGTTTACACATATCACAGCTTAGGCTTTTCAACGTAAAGGCAAGCGTTTTTCAGCTTACATAGGCTGGATTAGAAGATAGAAAAGACAAGTTCCGCATATTATACATGTAAAGCTGCCCATACACAGAACACTTGTGCGCACACTTGTGTCGGTGTGTTGAAGTGTGTACCGTGTGTGGGGCAGTCCGCGCACCGATTTTGCGGCGTGCCACACTGTGTGAGCAAAATCAAAATATTTTAGTTTTTTGTGTCGGTGTTCCTAGAAGTGTGGTGTATGGGCTGGTGCGCGAGTTACGTATCTAAAGATACTCAGCCACGTGCCGAAACCCAACTCGAGAACACATGCCGGATACGGATGCATTCGCAGACGCAGCATGCAGTAACATGAACCTTACTCGTGTTATCCCAGAGTCACCGCATAATGCAGTACAATAAATTCCTTAACTAAATTCCTTATACACCTTTCTTTGTTTTGTCTTCCACTGCTTTGTACTTTTGCAACGTAAACATTTTCCCATAGCCAAGAAATATTGTAAAACATTTATAAGATAAAATTAAAATGGAATAAAGTTGAAGTTGATTGTGGGACGTAGTCCAGAAAAGACATGTCTTTACTTGATCTTATATTTTTTTATCAAACGGGCATTTCGAACCCGTAACTCGCGCACGCTCATACAAAATATCAGTCTTCGACTGATCGCGTTTCGCGCTTCGTTTGATTGTCAAGATCGCATAGAAAAATGGCAATTAAGGACTGCGAATTTTGGCGCTCATTGATAGACATGTACAAAAATTTGCCTGAGCTCTGATACGATCTTCCAGACCTGAAATGATTATTATTTGACGTTTTTCTTTTTTAGTTCAGAGCAGACCCTGAGTTGTCAAAAAAAAAAAAACGTTTTTCTTTTTTAACTCAGACACATCGGCTAAGTTGATAGTTGACTATTGACAATCAAAATCCAATGTTTTGCTCTGCGTAAGTTGATTATCAAGTTGATAGTCGTTTTCGAACTGTCGTTTTCGTGTGATAGCTATTTAGGTGTCATTTTCGCATATTTCAGTCGATTTCATTTGTTAGTCGATACAATTTTATGTGATTAAAATTCAGTGGACAAAAAAAATGTTTACGTCGTTAAAATTATTCAACTCATGTCATAATGAAAAAGAAAACAATTATAAATACGTGAGGTTACTTCGAATTAATTTAAGGAACGCATTGTTAGCTTGTGTCCTTAAAGATGAATGATTAAATCAATTTGTAATTAGTACATACATTTATTATGCCCAATTTATGTACTTACATTTTATAAATTTTGAAAATTTCCTCGAACGCAATTTGAAAGTGTACTCATAAACACAATGTGACGATTTAATAAGGAGCTTTTTACGTCAGTTTATTTATTAGGCTTGACAACGTAAGAAAAAAAATTTGCGTCGCGTTGCCGAGGCTGAAGAAAAATTTGTTGATCGTTTTACACAGAGCAAGGAGCAGTTGACAATCAAAAACGACTATCAACTATCAACTTAGTTTGTGTTTCTTTTTTTCGTTCAGAGCGCACTCTATGAGCTCCGCATAAATTGACTGAGCAGTCTGAACAAAATTCTGAAGTAGAAAGAAGTGCAGCGTAGTGTGAGACGTGACAAACGCCAATATGTCAACTCACTGGCCTCAAGGGCTGACGAAGCAGCGAGTAGGTGCGACAGTAGGACTGTTTACAACTTCACTAAGGAGCTCATTGGTGGTCGAAACTCCAAACAACATCCAGTGAAGAGTCTAGACGGTAACATTCTGATTTCGGATGAGGATCAGCTCACTAGATGGAGAGAACATTTTGCTACAGTGCTAAATTACTTAGACGACGGCGGTATGATCTTGAATTCGAATGAGCAGTTCGAAGCAACAAATTCCCGAATCCGCACCGTACCT
The DNA here is from genome assembly GCA_945910035.1 of Brachypalpus laphriformis. Lineage (NCBI taxonomy): Eukaryota > Metazoa > Arthropoda > Insecta > Diptera > Syrphidae > Brachypalpus > Brachypalpus laphriformis. The sequence continues at coordinate 256,336,944 of OX246754.1, forward strand.
CCCAGTAAAACTGAAATAATAACAGCAATCAAGTCCCTCAAGAAAAACAAAGCGGTGGGTATTGCTGTCATCCCTGCCGAGCTATTTCAAGCGGCGCCAAATACATCGGCAGATTTGCTGCATCCGCTAATACGGAGAGCTTGGGATAGTGAACAATTTCCACAGGAGTGGAAAAGGGGGATAATCATTAAGCTTCCAAAGAAGGGTAACTTGATGGAGTGCGGTAACTGGAGAGGTATATGTGTTCTTCCAGCTGTAGCCAAAATAATAGCTAGAATAATTCTAGAACGAATTAAAGAACATTTAGATTCAACTCTCGATGTCGAACAGGCAGGCTTTCGCGCTGGATCCTCTTGCAGCGACCACATAAACACTTTACGGATCATAATCGAACAATGCGTTGAGTATCGACTTCGAGAAGGCTTTCGACAGCTTGAATCGAGATGCTATCTGATTGGCCTTGCGCAGGAGAGGCATTCCAGAAAAACTTACAGCTATTATCAAGGCTTCATATGAGGGCGGCAAGTGTCACGTCGTGCACAATGGTAAGGTGTCGGATGATTTTAAAGTCCAAAGTGGAGTACGTCAAGGTTGCATACTATCCCCACTATTGTTCTTGGTGGTTATCAGCGATGTACTCCGTGCAGCATTGACGGAAGCTAATTCTGGAATTCGTTGGACTATGACATCTTACCTTAAACACCTAGATTACGCTGACGATGTTTGTCTACTTTCACATCGGTTAATGGATCTTTATCTAGACGCTGAGGCAAACAAAGTGGGGCTAAAAATAAACACAGCCAAAATAAAAGCCCTGAGTACTTCCAATACCCGCGCTCAACTTAACATTGCCGGAAGGCATTTCAAGAAAGTTGATAACTTTCTATATTTAGGAAGTCTCGTCTCGGCTAATCGCGGTGGCACCGAACTGGATGTGTGCAGCAGAATCGGGAAGGCTAAAGCTGCGTTCGGAATGCTGTCCAAAATCTGGAGAAGCAATGTTATTAGCTTAAGAACCAAGCTACGACTGTTCCGCTCCAACATAGAATCAGTGCTGCTTTATGGGTGCAGTACCTGGAAGGTGGACACCATTAACACACGCAAGCTGCAAGTCTTCGTAAACAAATGCTTAAGAATCATCTTGAGGATTTTTTGGCCGAACCACATCTCCAACGAACAACTTTATCTGAGAACGGGCCAAGAACGTATAAGCATTACTATACGAAGAAGAAAGTGGCAATGGATTGGACACACCCTACGGAGCGAAGACAACTCCATTGCGAAATACGCCATGCAGTGGAATCCGCTCACCCAGGCAGGCAGAATAGCGGGACGCCCTAGGCAAACGTGGCGCAGAACAGTTGAGGAGGAATCGAGCTCTTTAGGAATGAGTTGGAGGCAGCTCAAACGCGTTGCAGAACTCCGAACACGATGGCGCGTAGGCGTGGTTGACGCCCTATGCCCCCCGAGGGGTTAAAGGATATAAGTAGTAGTCTGAACAAAAAGCTGAGTGCGGCCAAACTCACGTTTCACAGAAGGGTTAATAAAGGAAACAAATTCGAAAACAATTAAAATAGCGGGCGATGTTTATTGTTCTGTCAATTTAAGAAATAAATATGAATAGATAAGTTATATTTATGCATAAACTTTATTTTAGGGTTTAAATGGCCCATGTTTTTCTTTGTTTTCTTTTTTTTTCTATCAATGAAAAGCGCCCGGGCGAATTGATAAAAAAAAAAAAAACTTTCATGTTTTGACAACTAAGCGCTCAATTGTGTTTCAGAAACAAATCAGAGCGCTCTGAACGCTTTTTGTTCAGGGCATGCTCGACGTACTCGATCTCTGTTCAGTGCTCTGCTCTGAACGAAAAAAGAAAGACGCATATTGATGCGCATAGCGCAGTATCACTATCACTCTCAAGGCTAATAGCACTGTTCTTTCTCCGTCGAAGTCCGATGAAGAACTAATGTGTACGAATATTGTGTGATGTGTATGGCGGAAAGCGACACTGATGCTCACACCTGAGTGCGCGCACAAATGTTCTGTGTATGGGCCGCTTAAGACAAATAGTTATCAACGTAACTTTACCAGGTAAGTCTAACTTTCTGTAGGTTGAAAAAAACACATCGTAATAAAGCTTAGCTGCATCTTGAATCTAACCCCGCCGACTTCCAGCACGCCCCACTAGTCAGCGATAAGAAAATATTTAATGGATATATTGTATCTTCCGTACATATGGCTCGTAAGAGGACATAACACAGGTGTATTTGGCAGACGAGAAAAGAAAAGAAACATCGGAATTGTGTTACTAATGATGTTTGCACTTTGTACGGGTACATTTTCAAGTTCTTAAATTCGTTGTAAAGACCATCTATTGATGCCAAATTTCGTGGTTCGTCGTCGTTGATGTATGAGGGGTCCTCTTGGACATTTTCGAACACAGTAGCTATATTATACACCGAACGGCTGCTCTAGCCACGTCTGCTGCTGTTCAGTGTTGAGCCAGTTTCCTCTAGCTGAGCGGTTAAACGCCACATGACCAGGGAATCAGCGACGAAATTCACGTTGAGCCCAAACCACCAACAGATTATTTGTCACAAACATTGACACACATCAGGACTGGGATGATCAGAGTCTCCTTAGTTGTACGAGATAGGGCTTTACTGATGAATTGCTTTATACGCCCAAAAACCAGCGATTGGCAAGAGTTATTCTTCGCTTTATATTTATGACGTTCCCCAATTTTCTGACTGTAGCCACTTTATTGTGAACCATCAGGATCACCCTGCATCGACCTTTCGGATCATAATAGATCAATGTGTCGAGTACAGGTCACCGCTACATCTAAATACTGTTTATCGACTTCGAGAAAGCTTCGACAGCTTGAATCCAGATGCTATCTTGTTGGCCTTGCGCAGGAGATGCATCCCAGAAAAACTTATAGCTATTATCAAGGCTACATACTAGGGTAGTAAGTGTCACATCTAACACAACGGTAAGATGTCGGAGGGTTTTGAAGTCCAAAGTGGAGTACGTCAGGAGTGCATACGGTTGCCACTGTTGCTCTTGGTGGTCATCAGAGATGTACACCTTGCAGCACTGATGGACGGCAACAATAGAATGCGATGGACTTTGGTAACTTGCATGATCAAAACAAAGTTTTTTTTTCTAATAGGGACGGGTTGATTTGACAGTTCATGATGGCCATGTTATTTTATCTGTTGTTAATTTTCCTATTTTTATTTTTTATTTTTTAGACACTAAAGACAAATCACCATGGCAAGGTACAGTGTCAAGCGACACGTGCAAATTATAAAACTTTATTATCAAAGTGTTGCGGCAATGATTTGCGCATTGCGCCCATTTTACGGTTTACATGGTCGTCCTTGCCGGTCTAATATTCAAAGTTTGGTGACCAAATTTGAGTCGACCGGTTCAGTGAAGAATCAGCCAACACCCATGCAGGAGAACCCGAGGCAGTCAATTCCGCATCAAGCACAAGAGCTCGGCCTTTCGCAGATATCAACTCAAATTTTGCCTCGGGACTTGGGCTTACATCCGTACAAAATCCAACTGACCCTGTAGCGGAAGGAAAGCGACCGTAGACAACGCCGTGTTTTCGCTGACTGTGTTCTGGAGCAGTTGCCCATTTGCCCATTGCCCCAGACCCATTTTTGGGTGAACGGGTACCTCAACAAGCAAAATTGCTGGATTTGGTACGATTCCAATCCACACGAGGTCCATCAAGTGACAATGCATCCGCAGGAAGTCACTGTTTGGTGTAGATTGTGAGCCGGCGGCTCATCGGTCCGTATTTCTTCGAAAACGACGATGCATTGTCACCACCATCAACGGTGAGCGATGATAACCAATTTACTAAAATTGTAAATGTCTATTGTCGCGTTCACTTTAAGACGCGGCTCTTGGGTGTCCTCTTTTGTAGACATCATATATTTTGTTTTAGCTTCAGTGACCGCTCTCATTCTCGTGAAAGTTATTCCATAATATTTGTTTGCTAAAAACGACTTCCAGATATGATATGACATATGTATGTCTGATATACGAAATTACCTGGGAAGTTCAATTCCCAGTATTCCCCGATCGTCCCGCTTACTTACTTGATAGCAAATAACTTGGCTCTTAGTACACAGCTTTTGCCGCCTGGGTTGACGCCTTAGGAATACATCACTGTGGCTTGACACTGGCTATAAATGAGTAAATGCTGGTTACAACCGATTCAGGATTATATTAATTATTATTGTTTTTTAAATTCGCTACCAATCAATATTAACCAAGGACTAAAGCAATTCTTATACTTAAAATTAAGGCATCTTTTTCAAGATACTTTAATTAATTTTCTCCTGGTTTCAACATTCCATTGTTTTATTGAAATACCTTTAAATATTATAATCCATCCTCCAGGCGCAACCTTCACCAATATAGCTGAATAGTTCCAATCACTCGGGCGTTATTGCGTCCTTGTGGAAAGTGCGACAATATATTCTTAGAAATTCTCAGAGGAAAATATTTTCTATATGCCTCTACAATTCTTTGAATTCCTTTTTCCATTTAAAGCTTAAAGAGAGCAAATAGCCATTAAGGGTAACTTATTACTTTACAATTTTTTTTTTTGTTTAACCTTTTCACACTTCAAGGTTCGAGTTAACAAATAACGAAAAAGCTTCTCTTTATTCTGTGCAGACTTTTTTTACCACATACTCGTACGTATAAACTCTTCTTAACAACCCTTAGACTTAAATCCTATTTTTAGAATGCCAGACAAAAATCTCCTCCTGAAGTGCTGAGTAGTTCTTGACTTAGTAATTTCTCCATATGCCCCCTGTCTCGCACAAACTTCCTCTTCAATAGATTTGAAAAGATATCCTGCGCCTGCCCTTATCGTAACCAAAAAATAACAACCCAGACTTCTATCAAGGTTATCTAAAGGCTGGCGTCAGCAGATATATTTTTTTATTGGGACTCAGCATCCAAACACATTTCAAATACCTTTCATTGGCATGTAAGTGGATGGGGAAATTTCCCAGGATACCAATAAATCCTTGTTCAGTGTTCAGGCCAATTGAAAGCCCATTCGGAGCCCTATCAATAAATCAATGTTTCATTGCATGACAACCTCAGCCTCAAAGCCATGTTGAGTCACACTCAGGTTCGCATCATTTTTCTCTACAGTATATGCATGTAGGTACTCGTCGTGCAATTAAAGGGGTCGACTTCACAAGAATTCGATAAAAAGTTTAAAAAAAAAGGAAATAATCGTTCACAAGGAGGGGTTGCGAAAAAAAAGAAAGGAAAAAAACGAAATCCGTTGGTCACTTGACATTCGACTTTTATGGGTCAAGTGGTGTTTATCAGACCCATTGATTATTGACGGATGGCTTGATGACAAGCATGGATGCAAAAAGAAAAAATAATGGGGGGGAAGTCATTTATCTTTTCCAACATCTCCCAGTATAAACGATGGAGGCCTCCCCACCTGGTGGAAAAATGAAATGGAATAATTTTCATTCTGAGTACCTGCAACAGCCTCGTTTGATGTTGCAATTAAGGTTGACACAAGTTATCCTTGTCCAGGCGAGACGTTGTGGATAGGAATGGTTGCAATGACAGCTCATTTCAAAATGCCAGCTGGGGATGTTGAAATTAGATTTCTCAACGGGATGCTGATGCTGACTGTACCCATAGTGTCGGAGACTGGAGAATAGGCCATTTAAGAATTATTGAATTGAGTGCAAGAGGATCTGATTTTCTAATTGACTTTTCACCCTTTTCCAGTCGTGCTGAAGTGTGCGCTCAGTTTTCATCATTACACTCTGTTCAGGAGGTCATTAAAAGCGTGCATCTACTACTCAGATGAAAAGAGGTGGGCAATGGGGTTAGTGAAGTATACTTAAGCATATTGCTGAGGTAAGCTGAAAAAAAAATTGAAACGTTGGATATGGACACTGTGAGGTGGATAAAATCAATTTAACCAAGAAGCGTAAATTTATGATGGTCAGTTGTTAATCTGATGTGTAACTTGGTTTGAAGGAGTTTAAGTTTTAGCACTTTTTCTCGTTCGTTTCATATTTTTTTTCCAAAGGCCCGTAGAAAGGGGAAGGCATATGAAAATGTGTGATTTGTAAACTATTTTTAAAATAGTGGGTGGGGTTAAGAAGGCAACAACAACGGGCATTCCGGATGCGCCATTGATCACATATGATTTTTAACTGCTCCTTTACGTACCTAAGTATACATAGCTATAGGGCAAATATTGGTTTCGGTCTCGAACTGCTGATGAGGGTTTACCTTACTATAAGAAAGGAACTCATAACAATTTGTCTCAAAATGTTGTCCACCTATTTGTCTCTCTGTCTCCGTAAATGTACGTTGGACTGCTTCGAACTACATACATATCTGGAGTCAAGTCAACTTCAAAAATAACAAAACTTTAATTAAAATAGATTTCCTGGGAAAAGGCGTTTGCCATTTTGTTTAAACAAATTAGCTGCGGAAGTGTCCTTTTCGAGGCATTTACTTTTTGGACGGTGTTAGATCCATAAATAGTTAAGAACTTTCTTGTGAACAGATTGCGATTAAAAGGAAATTGCTGATTTGGTGTGAATCGATATTTTCAAGATCTTCCATGCTTGCAATCAAACAAGCTTTTTTTTGAGAAACAAGACACAAATTTAATGTAAAAATTTATTGATGGCAGTTATTGATTCAAAGATAATCTTTATTATTTCCGCAGCCCTAAAAGGCAGCGCAAACATTTCTTTAAACAAACTTTTCCTAGTAGATGCATATGTATGCACATATATATCCGTGATAGTCTCCCAAGTAAAATTGTCATTTTAGATCTCTACACGTAGTGACATTTTCATTTAGGATTCCTATTAACAATTAGCAAAACTATTGCGGAAAGCCTTTAGCTTATCACCAAACAAGGTTTCTAAAATAAAGCAAGAGTAGTGTGTAGATAACTTTTGGTCGGATAAAGAGATTTGTGTCATAGTCCTGTCAAAGCCCTTTGCCTTAAAATTAGGAAACAAAATGGTTGAAGGGTAAACCGTTAAATTGCAAATTCAAACGTGCACCATCCATGAATTCCAACCCATAGACCCAAAATTAATATTCACACGGTCCATTCGAACACATATTTCAACGCTGGCCATTTGCCCAATTGAAAGATCCTTGTGGGTGATAACACACAAATTCACTACAATCCTTTCTTCTCTTTTTTTTGGAATCTTTTTGCCGGACACAAACATACTATACACTCCCAACTTATGTTAACATGGCCGTCTACAATGTTAAACTTAACGACAATGGTGGCATCAGCTTCAAATGATGACTGCCCACACCACATAACTGTTCCCCTTGCAAATACATACAAATTACGTAATTAAGTTAATCGGCAAAGTGAAATTAATTCTATTTGCTCCGGTTATGCGTAGAACAAATGAGAAAGTCCTTGTTTGGATAGCAAGGCTGGTTGAGAATGGTGGTGGTAATGTAGTTGATGAAGTAAACTACTAAAGCTACGTTAACTTTAGAATCATGGATCAGTATTCCCTTGAGATATGGAAAACAGCTAAATGTCTATTCATTGTATAAATGAATTGTTTGGCGTTGGTAGATGATAATGTTGTGGTAAATTTAAATTATACGTGTATCTAGTTTAGATATATTTTGATGGCAGTCTCGTCGGGAAACTGAGCTGAAAGAGGGTGTCTTAAACGGTTGGTATGGTATATATTAAGTAGTGTGAGGTATACTTCGCTTGATTGTTATAAATGGCAGGTGACGAATAAAAAGAAGTCATTCATTAATCTAATTTGCTGAAGGCGGGAGCTATCATTTTGCACCATAAAGTTTCAGAAAACAGAGTTGTGATTTAAAGAGGTGTAAATGAGTGATTTTTTTCAAAGGCCTATCTCTTCAGAGTTTTAATTTTGCACCTCTGCTCGTGGCTATTTACCGAAGTACAAAACGAGGTCCTTAATAATAATTTGCAGCCGTTTTCACAAAGCTACATAACTTCTTCATCGTCTTACTTAGTTACTTAGATGGCGCTACAGTCCGGGGTGAACCTGGGCCTCAACCAACAAACCCGGTTACGAGCCAGCTGCCTCCAGTTGAGCACGCCCAGTTGGTTGAGGTCACCCTCCACTTGTTTAAGCCACCTACCGCGAGGATATAGGCAACAAAGGAGACTTATTCTGTCCAGGGTGGTGCAGTCCATCCTTATGTATGCGGCACCCATATGGGCCAAAGCTATGATGAAAAAGACCTACGCAAGAAGGATAAACTCTGTCAACAGACTATGTGCGCTGAGAGTATGCTGTGCCTTTCGTACGGTGTCAGACGAGGCAGTATGTGTCATCGCGGGAATGCTACCAGCGGATATCTTGGCTATCGAGCTACAAAGGACCTACGACGCCAAAATTCAGGAACAGCGATAATCGTGCAGGAACTTAGGCGGCTGGAAAGAGTCAGAGAGAGCAACCAAGTCCAACCGGCAACACCTTTGGAACAAGGAGCGGAAGACAGCGAATGAAGAGCACAAATAGCTAACCAGCCCCGCGAAGTAATACCTAACGGTAGTCCCGCGGGGAGAGTGGTTGAAGTGTGCAGGGTGTGGTTTAGTACGTAGGCGTATTTCTGGCATCGATTATTCAGGTTTGCGAATCGTGCATGCCAGTAGCTCGGGCTACTGGTATCTTTAGAAGATTACACATACTTTGGCGCAACCATAAAAAAAAAAAAAAACTACCGCGAGGTCGTCCTCTACTGCGTCGTCCATCCGGGGTGGATTCGAAAAGTTTCTTAGCGGGAACGCTGGGCTCCATCCGCTCTAAATGACCCAGCCATCTTAGTCGCTGTATGTGAACTCTTCTGGCTAAGTCGATGTCCTTATATAGGCCGCATAATTCGGCATTGTACCTTCTCCTCCACTCACCGTCTATGCAGACGAGACCAAAGATCGCTCGAAGAACTTTCCCTCACAATAACCAAGGGCATCCTCATCCGGTTTTGACAAAGCCCATGCCTCAGCGCCATACAGCAGGACTGGGAAGATTAGTGTCTTATAGAGAGTTACCTTAGTAGTTCGAGATAGGGCTTTGCTACTAAATTGCCGTCTTAGCCCATAGAAACAACGATTGGCAAGAGTAATTCTTCGTGTGATTTCCCTATTGATGTCATTTGCGGAGTTCACCATAGAGCCTAGGTAGACAAAATCCTTTACTACCTCAAAATTATATCTGTCTATTGTGGCGTTCTGTCCATGACGCCAATGTTGGGTGTCCTTTTTTGTAGACAGCATATATTTTGTTTTGCTTTCATCGACCGCTAAACCCATCTTTACTGCCTCGATCTCAATACTCGCAAAATGCCCCATTGACGGCCCGGTGAGTTCTTCCGATTATGTCAATGTCATCGGCATAAGCGAGTAGTTGTACAGACTTATAAAAGATTGTACCTCCGATGTTGGCCTGTGAGTTTCGTACAATTCTCTCAAGTACTATGTTAAAGAGATCGCATGATAGCGCGTCACCTTGTCTATGGCCTTTCCTGAGATCGCACGGTTCGGTGATGATCTTACCGATTTTAATGGAGTTCTTCATCGTCATTGGAACAAAAAAAAAAAAAAAGTTTATGTACTACTGGTTGCTTCAAGTTAGAGTTTGTTGATAGTTTCAAATATATATGGAGTACAAATTGAACAAAACTTAAATTGGAAGGCACACCCAGGCGAATTAAAAAAATATCTGTTGGCTGTTCGTAATACGTTTTGCTTAGACAAATCTGTCCACCAAAACTATACAACTCTATGCTACGGACTGATAAATTCCAAATCATAGTACGAAATAGGTGTGGAGGAACATAAGTAGACATAATAATGCATTCGAACCTTCAGTGTTGGCACAGAACCATATTGTGCGTATTATTTCCCAAAAGGCCAGAGTCGCGCCTAGTTGGGCTTTTTTCACAGTCCTCGTTTTCTGCCGCTTAATCATATGTATGTGTATAAAGTACTAAAGGTATTTTATATGAGGTGAGGGTATGGTGTCACACTCACTGTTTCCTTTAAATGACTTCCTATGTACGTGGTATCACGTTTGACCCGTATTATTATTGACCCGGAACATCCTGTGCGTGATATGACATATGTACATATAAGACACGAAATTACCTGGGAAAACAAGTTTCCAATATTCCGCGATCGCCCCGTATACTTTTATAAGTAAGAAAACTCATTTTTCATCAAACTTTATAGCTAATTACCTGGCTCTTAAAACACAGTTTTCGGACCAATTGTCGCCTGGGTTAACGCCTTAGAAATACGTCACCTATCTTGAGAGTTCTAATTTTCTACCTCTGTATCGTGCCTATCTACCGAAGTATAAATCGACAACACAAAAATTTCCACTTAGCTCTCACTCTCAACCTTCACGTTGGTGACCCCTGGATGCCTAATACCCTGATCGGAGATTGGCTAACCAACGCATTTGAAAGATCTTGTGGGCAGCAGATGAGAAAATGTGTAAGAACGCTTTCCCACTAGAGCACTTCTTTTTGTTCCAGACGGCAGCGAACGAATTCCCTAGATGGAGTCAATGATGGCGTCTGCAGTGAATACCTTACTCGGGCTGCTCGACATATTCGGTATTTTGAATAGAGATATAGAGAGTTATTGGGCCAACCGCAGCGTCAGCGCTCCCGTAGTGGACTACTGACAACTGTGTATCCGGCCACTCGACTTAGGGGTAATCGCATGGAATTGGCTTTTTAGGTTGGGGGTTGTGCGGTCAGGGTAACTTCCCTACCACGTAGAAGAAAAAATATGGTTATGAGAAAGACACAACCCTTGGATAATGGATTCTCTCAAATGGCAACACGACTCGGAACGTCCACGGACTACGACTTAAAAATATGCACCTGGAACGTACGAATATTGTTCACCACAGATGCTACTCAAAAGTTCGAATCTGTCCTCTCGCGGTATAAAGCAGATATTACCGCAATCCAGAAGAAGATTTTGACATCTATTACAGCTGCCATAAACGAGTTCACATATTAGAATGCGAATTCGTTGTGGGAAATCGGCAAACGTGTATATCAAGAAGCATGGACTTCAAACCTATAAGTGATCGCTTGGCTGTGATTCGCATCAAAGCTACGTTCTACAATATCAGTCTAATATGTGCACATGCCTTACCGATGAAAGTCAAGGCAGTATCAAGGAGGAATTTGACGACGATGTCACTGTCGTACACGGTAACTTTAATGCAAAAATTGGTAATGAGAACAGCTTCGGTGGGCAAAGTACAGCCTCCACGGCACGACAATAGATAACGACTTCCGACTTATTGGCTTTGCGGCAGCTCGCAATCATACGGCTAAGAATCCACACAGCAAGCTGGCTTCTTTTTTTTTTGATAGTCGAACTCGCAACCAAATCGGGCACATGCTAATCGATACTACGTATCCATCCAATATTTTGGGTGTGCGTACCTACAGAGGAGCCAATGTCGAATCTGACCATTTCTCTGTTGCAGTTGAATTTAGAGCTCGACTGTCTAACGATAGAATCTACGAACCGCTCAGAAGAAAAAAAACATAATACATCCTTAGCACGCCTGAAGTAGCCAGAGCCTATAACAAGAGCATTCACCTTCTACAAACGCCAACAACCAGTGGATCCAATATCGCACCATCACCAAAGAGGTAGCCGATACCACTTTAGGCTACCAGCCACAATCCAGAAAGAGCCCGTGATATGATGATGAGTGCTCCCAACTGAAGATGGTTTCAGAAGATGCACACAAACAAACGCTGAGGCGCAAAACAAGGGCAGCAGGAGAAGAATATCGAGCCAAAAAAGATAGGAGAATCCTGCGGAGAAAGAAAAGATCCCACGCAGCCTCTCGAGCTCAAGGAAAACGAAGAATCTCGCGGATGCAACAAACCCGAAACTTCTATCAAAAAGCCAAGCAACTGGCAGCTCGCTTTAAATCCGGAACCCAGGCTCTTCGAAACAGTGAGGGTATCGTGGCCATCGTAACGTAGGGGATTGTAGATGTGTTTAAGCAGCATTTCCAGCAGCTGATTAACGGGTATCAAATAAAGAGTATGTGGCGTAAGAAGAGAACCCACTTCCAGTTAATGAAGAAGTAGTTCATCCAGCCAGTTAAGAAGAGGTCGGGGCAGCTATTAGAAAGCTGAAGAACAACAAAGCCGGTGGCTCTGATGGCCTACCCACGGAGGTCTTTAAACATGGAGTAGATGCCTCTATGTAGGCATGGGAAAAATCAACTGGTTAAAACCGGAAATCGGTTTTCTTGTTTCGGTTAACCGTTTTTTTCCTCCGATTGTTTCTTCCAGGTTATAATCGGTTGGCAATGGCAACTGGCAGTTTAGCACCAGCAAAAAATGCTTACATTACTAACACTGAAAACCCCATCGTATAAAAGTATTCATTTCTGCTGAAAAAATTCTTTGCCAAAAGCTTTTTAGCAGCCTTAAAGAGAGGAGTTCGGAAGTATTGCAGAACCCTCTTCTGTGCTATGCTTCGCTCTCGGATCCTAGGTTAATAAAAAAAAAAACATGTGTCCCTTCGTCGCCAACAGAGCTGTAGCTCTATTTGGCCTATTGTTGATTAGGTTTTTTTAACATATACTGTGGGATTGTGGCTCAAGAAGTATTTATTGCTGCTTTTAGGTCGGCCACGCTGTTAAAGTGCCTGTTATTGGCGTAAACCTTTCGCACCAGTATGCCCCAAAGATTTTCAATCCGGTTTTGATCTGGTGAGCAAGCAGGCCATTCGAGAACATTGATCTCATGCCGATTAAACCACGATTTGGTTGCTCTGCTGGTGGAAATAGCGGCGTTGCATTCCGTGCCTTGATTATTTATCAAAAATGGCAAAAGTTGTGTTTTAATGACACCAATGACTTCGTCACTATTCATCCTAGTGGATGGGAAGCCTAATGGTAATGTTCGAGCTAAAGAAAATCCGCCCCCGACCATCAGACTTCCACCGCCAAAATTTCTTCTTGAAAAGTGCACTGGATCTTTTCGCAGATCTCTTCAGTAGTATTAGAAACCATCTGTACCTTCAAGGTTGAATTTCTTTTCGTAAAAAAAAATACCTTTGCTTAAAAAAGCAGCAATTATAAGCATATGCAGAGTAGAAAGGGAACACGTTTTTGATTACCTTGCTCCAGTCACGGTTCATGTTTTTTCGAGCGAATTCTCGGCGAGCACCCTTATGACGCATTGTCAACCGCGATACAGCCTTAATTTTTTGGATTTTGAGGTAATAACTCGGTAAATGGTTGAACAGGACACATTTAAATTAAGCTCATTCTTGAACTGTTTTAAGCTCTTTGTTGAATTGCTTGTTGCCTTGACAATGCAACGCTCTTGTCTTAAGGATAACTTTCTTTTCGGACCACCAGTTTTCTTAGAACCATTACTCATGGTCCATGAGTCCTGGTTTTTCAAAAAATTTGAAACCGTTACGTGATCACGTCCGATTTTTTTACCAATCTTACGTAGAGACAGCCCTTGATCATGGTAAGCAATGATTTTACCTTTTTCTTCCTCCGATAAATATTTTCCGCGCGGCATTTTGTTAGAAAAAACTCGAAAAATTTCTAATTTTAACCATTAAACAGATTTGGAGAACAACTTTAACTCAAACTATTGACATCACGCATGTGCAGCTCGTAGCTCGTGGTGATATAGTTATGAAAAATGGAAAAAAACTGCTTTCTTGTCTTTTCTCTAAGAAAGGATAACGGAACTTCTCGACTTTTTGCAGAATAGATTACGTTTTCATTACTCTTTCGGGTAAAAACAGTTACTTGCAAAAAAAAAAAGATTTTAATCTTAAAAAAATTTACATACAGGGGTGGTGATATAGTTATGAAAAGGAGTGTATATATGACTCGACTTGCAGAAAAATAATGGGCGAATATTTTAAACTAAAGCACTGATACATACTTTATATCTGTAAATGATACATATACGTATACAATGAATTTATATGTATTATTTTTGAATTACATATATAATAAAGAAAATGTTAAAAAAAAATAATTTTTCTAAAAACAAAATACCGAAACCCGGTTTTTGGAAGAACCGGTATTTTGGACCGGTATAAAACCGTAAGGTTCAACCGAAGGCAGAAAAAGGCGGAAAAACCGGAAACCGGTGTTTTTGTCGGCGCCGTGGCGTAAGTGGGAAGAATGTCGGATCATTACACATGAGGTTCCAAGTATCCCAGACAATACCAAAAAGTTTTTTTACGGTCGCACCTCTCGCGAGCGTCTGACAAACATCGGAGAGTATTGTTGTCACGAAAAAGCTTCTCAAATCGCCGTTCGGATTCGGCATTAAACTGTAGATCCCTTCCATTCGTGTGAAAGATATAACGCACACAACATGAGTGGTTGCGAGAAGCTAGGCCCTGGCACTGTAAAGAGCTGTTGCGCCAAATATTTGTATTTGTATTTTGGTGTTTTTGTCAAAAACCTCCATCCCTAGTTCCATGGTCCTGGATAGGACAGAGTACTAGAATGTCCGATAAATTATACTGATCAATTTTTGGAACAACTCGTAGACCCTTATAACATGATATTAGAACGATTGTTTTTCCAATATCAAGGAAGAGTGAATTAAACTAGCCATATAAATATCGGTGTATGTATAGGTATATCCTTTAAAAATTGTACATCCAAAATTATGATGGAATTTTCAAATGTGCATTTACCTATATGCACTTGCGTATAAAGCAGTCTTAGAGGTTCAGAAACCAATATTCAACGATAAATAGCATCTAAGGGGTATCCCGAAATTCACGCAAAATTTGAATTTTGCGCCATTGTGTGGTAAAGTGTAGCCAATGAAAAAAAACGACAGCGTGACAGATGACACTTCAGGATTATTAAAAATAGAGTGCTACACGAAAGAACAACGCGTTTTCATCGCTGAGGAATATTTTGAAAATAATGGCGTTTTGCCACCTACAGTTTGCAATTTTTGTACAAAATGTGGTCGGAATTAGTGATTTAACTTCATCAACTGTAAAAAGATTATTTGAAAAATTCAGGAAGACTGGATCAATTAGTGATCTTAGACACCCTGGCCGTCCTTCAACAAGCCGTTCCACACAAAACATCGAAGCAGTTCGTGATAATGTTGTTGAGAGTCAAGGAACATCAATTCGGCACCGTGGTCAAGAATTAGACATTTCGAAAAGTTCTCTATAGCGTATTCGAAAGATTTGCATCTTCATGCAAACAAAGTGCAATTGAATTGAATCAAGAACTGAAGCCTATTGACGACGCATAGCGAAGACAGTTCGTTGAATGGATTATGAAACAACAATAAATGGATGCTGATTTTTCAAACAAAATCATCTTCAGCGATGAGGCTCATTTTCATCTTGATGGCTTTGTTAATTGTCAAATTTGGGGTTCAGAAAATCCAGGAGTGATTGTTGAGAAACAAATGCACGTACAACGTGTCACTGTTTAGTGCGGAATTTGAGCTGAAGGCAAAATCGGCCCATTCTTTTTTGAAAATGCGGCTGGTCAGGCAATAACATTTAATGGTGATCGCCATTGCGACTGGATAATTCAGCTTTTTGTGCTTAAATTGCAAGATATGGATGCGGACGACATGTGATTTTAACAAGACGGTGCTCCATGTGACACATCCAGAGAAATAATTAATTTACTGCATGAGTCGTTTCCTGGTCGTGTAATTTCCCGTTTTGCTGATCAGAATTGGTCGCCCAAATCATGAGATTTAACGCCGTTGGACTTTTTCCTATGGGTTTTTTTTTTTTTTTTTAATTAAAGGTGTATGCGAACAAGCCCATTACCAACCATGCCTTGAAGTAGCAAATTTAATTTTGTTTTGAGGAGCATTGCATAGTGCTTCCTTTTGCAAATGAAGAAATTATTGGTTTTCTTCGTTGACTTTAGTGCGGCGTTGGATACAGTGAACCGAAAATCGCTATTTTATAAACTGTTTGGCATTGGTATAAGCTATAATTTTGAAAGAATGTTGCAAGAACTTTATGACCCCCGTGCAGGGACGGGTTAAGAATATCACTGCAGCGCCCCCCCCCAGCAACCAGCGCTTGTCGTAAAAGGCGACTAAGGGGACAAATCAGATCTAGGCAATATAACACCCAAGTGAGCCTAGCGACACATACACTACCTTAAAAACCCTTCCACAAGTGTGCATGCGAGTCCGTGGGTTGACACGACTGGAGATCACCGGTGTCATAAAAGAAAGATCAAACAATACTAAAACAGGAGCATGCACGTGTCAAACAAAAAACACCATCGCAATATGGTGCAAAAAATTGTATTGCAAAACTGTATCATTATGATAATACTTGCAAAAAGGAAAGGCACTACCCCGCCAGGCACTACCACTGCTGTGCATGGTACTGATCCTGGACCGAGCAGAAATGTTCGGGTCAGAGCTATACGGATTCCGGGGGCTAGCAAAATAATGAAACAGTTTGGACGCAATTTGAGGGTCGCGAGTTGGAACGTTGGAAGCATGACCGGTCGAAGTTACGAGCTGGAAGAGATGATGAATAGAAGGCGGGTGGACATCTTGTGTGTCCAAGAGACGAAATGGAAAAACACCGGGAATCGGGCGCGTTTCTTGGACGTTAGGACAAAAGATTACAAGATGTTCTACTACGGAACGGAAAAGTCTAAGAACGGAATCGGTATCATCCTTGCGGCAGAGCTACTTGGTAACGTCTTGAGCATTTCGAAGTCCAGCGACCGTTTGATGTCTCTCAAACTAGTAATACAAGGAGAGGTGTGGAATATTGTCAGTGCATATGCTCCCCACGATGGGTACAATCAGAGAGATAAAGATGCATTTTGGCTAGATTTCCACAATCTCCTTAAGAACATCCCAAAGGAAGAATTTCTATTTGTTGGAGGAGATTTGAATGGACATGTCGGGAAATCAAACGAAGACTATGAAGACTGCCATGGAGGACTAGGATATGGCACCAGGAACCTTCCTGGTGAAGACATCCTAAGCATGTGCAAATCACAGGGTCTTATCGTGTTAAATACCATGTTCATCAAACAAAGCCGACACCTGATCACTTACAGCAGTGGTGGAGATGAAACTCAGATTGACTACCATTTGGTAGGCAGTTTCATGAAGCCCCGGGTAAAAGATTGCAAAGTGATCCTGGGAGAGGCAATCGCTCGGCAACACCGTCTCCTGCTAACAGAAATTTTTATGAAAACACCGAAGAAAAGCAAACAAACAAGGGTCTCTGAGAAAATCAAGTGCTACAATCTGGACAAAGAAAAAGGCGAAGCTTTTGTTTTCGTAATGAAAAATTACCTCTCTCACACCATCAACGGAGCTGAGGATGAAGAGTGCAGAGCACAAAATATGTGGGATTCCCTACAGCGAACTTGCTTAAATAAGGCCAAATCACTGCTAGGAGCTTCAAAAGGCCACCATCAACACGCCAAAGAAACATGGTGGTGGAGTGATGAAGCTAAGATGCTGATAAATGAGAAGAAAGCGGCTTTCAAAGCTTGGTCAAAGTGCCCCTCTAATAATAATGACGAAAAAGCTCGCCTCGAAATGGAATACAGATGCTGCAAGAAAAAAGCGAAGAAGAAGTGCGGCCAGCTTCAAGCAGAGAGTACGGAGGGCCTGTATCGGGAGCTGGAGAAAATATTTTCCACGGTTGCTGATGCAAACCAGGCTATCCAGGAGCTGCGAAGACACAATATGAACAAGAGCGCCACTATCTTCAAAATAGCCGCCCAAAGAAGGAACAATGCTCAGGAGATTCGTTCGCCAAAGTTCATTAGCAATGCTCATGGCCAGCTTCTTGTGGATGACGACAAAATTCTGCAGAGGTGGCGACAGTATTGTGAAGAGCTTTTAAATGAACAGTTTCCCCGGCTATACTTTCCAAGAGCCACCCCTAACTGTGAAGAAATAGCCGACATTACAGTCGAAGAAGTTAGTGAGGCGGTCAAATACTCCAAAAAACGAAAAGCGGTTGGGCCAGACGAGATACCTTCTGAGTTCTGGAAAAAGATGGGAGACATCGGGTTCAGATGGCTCAGAATTCTCATCTCCAAATTCGTGAGAGGTGATCCAATGCCGAATCAATGGAGAGAAAGTTACCTTCTCCCTGTATACAAAGGGAAGGGTGATACGCGAAACTGTGATAACTACCGTTCGATCAAGCTGATGTCACACACCATGAAGATCGTTGAGCGGGTATTAGGTGGCCGACTGCGAAAAATAATACGGCTATCTGATGATCAGTGCGGGTTTGTCTCGGGTAAATCAACCACAGATGCAATCCAAAGTATAAGGATCATAATGGAAAAACATCGTGATTCCTTAAGGGATTTGCATATTGTATTGGTTGACTTTGAAAAGGCATTCGACAGACAACCACGAGATCTGATATGGGTGGCGCTAAGACATCGAGGGGTTCCAGAAACCTATGTACAGATGATCATGGACATGTACGAAAGAGCAAAGACAAGAGTAAGATGTCCCGCTGGAGTAACCGAAGAGTTCCCAATCAAAGTCGGGGTGCACCAGGGAAGCGTTTTAAGTCCTTTACTCTTTATTACAGTCCTTGATTATCTGCTTGAAGGTAAAGTGATGGACCCCAAGGTACATCAGTTATTCTTTGCTGACGATGGAGCCATCATAAGTGAGGATCCTACATCCCTGCAACGAGCACTTGATGTGTGGGTGGACGTTTTGGAGGGAAATGTGTATCGCATTAGTTCAAAAAAGACAGAGTACTTGTGCTGCCCGTTCTCTGATCCACTCAGGCCTATTTCAGACATTTATTTGAATGGAACAGTGCTTCCCAAGTGCGAAAAGTTCAAATATCTGGGATCTATGATCAATAGCAAAGCAACTTGTGATGACGACATCAATCATCGTGTAAGCGTAGGGTGGATGAAGTGGCGAGAAAATTCCGCTATCTTCTGTGACAGAAAAATGCCCCCTAAGTTGAAAGGAAGGCTCTACACCGCAGTTGTACGTCCAGCGCTCACATACGGTTCACAATGTTGGACGATGTACAAAAAGTATGAGAGTAAATTAACGGCAGCTGAGATGAAGATGCTTCGCATGACAGCAGGAGTGACCAAGCTTGATCGAATAAGAAGTTCGAAGATCCGTGGAAGCTTTCACATCAAGGAAACCATCGTACAAAAATTAGAGCGCGACCGGCTCAGCTGGTATTGCCACGTTCAAAGAAGAGATCATTTGAACCCTGTTAAAAAGGCAATATCTATGCACGTTCCAAAGACATCGCGATGTAGGAAAGGCAGGCCTATAAACGCCTGGATCAGACAAATGCGACGACATCGGCATTTCATTGGCCTCAGTAACCGAGTGATCCAAAATCGGCAGGCCTGCCGATATTTTCTGAGGTCAAATAGGCGAACCCCACAGGCGGATCAGTAGAAATGCAGTGAAGTGGGAGGGTTGTGATCCCTTGTTTTCGGATCATAGCCTCGCTGATAAAAAGGAAGAAGAAGTTGCAAGAACTTTATGAGCAGACCAAGTCAGCAGTATGGAATGGTGAACATGTTTCAGTTTGGTTCCTCACTGGGTCTGGTGGCACACTGACTCCTTCCTAATTGGCCTCATATTGCCAGGAGGCATTGAGTTCGCAGTGATGCAGGTTAAGGCACTACTCTTTGATGATGATATTCTGGCAAAGTCTCCTGAGTCCCTCCAATTAATGATTAATCGGAAAAGGTGTTTCGCCAATAAAAACATAACCCACAGAAGTAAATACAAGGTATTTGTGAATATTTCTGAGCCCATAAACTTGCCTGTTCGTATGTACGCTAAGATCTCAAAAAACTAACCATTCGATTGAGCTTAAACGTACAAAACATCTGTTCGCGTACTTTCTGCACCAAAATTCGCAGTTTATCAAATTAGAAAGAGTGAGGTTAAAATTCTCTCAGAGAGAGGTAGAATTACGCAAACGTAAACGAACGAACCACAAACGTTGCCCACGCCACAAGGAAATATTAACCACATAACAAGCAGCATAAATAGAAAATTGACATTATATTTAAAATATATTTATTTATTTTAAAAAACATACATAGTATGTACATATATTTTGTGTGGTCTATTTCCACTATTCACTCTATTGAATAAGGTAAAAATAAAGTTACAAATAGATCGTGTTCATTTCGTGTAGGTTCGGAGCAGATTCGAAAAAAAACTGCTGATGCACTCTTATAATTGCTATAGCAGTAGAAACTATAGCAAAAGCAGTACAGGACAGCTACATTCCATTCACTAAAATATTTAGAATTTCCAGCAATTAGCAAATAATTGTTGCAGATTTTTCGATTATTATTAATATCGACCAGCGAAATACTTTTCACTCTATATCATTATGGATGCACACCCTCTCGCCCATTTCCACTCGATCCCAATTATCGCAATATTTGCTATAATAAATAAATTATTAATTTATATTTTTGCGTTGTTTTAGGTATAAATCATCGTATGCTTTAGTGACCAAAATGCCCAACGGCTATTTGCGTAATTATTATTATTATTTGATTGTTATTTTGGTGGAAATTTTTAATTGGATTTCAGCGAAATTATCGAAATGGAAATCGAATTGTTATTAATGTTCCGTTTTTCGTTCAGTGATATTCGGGATGAGCACTGCAGCATACTAGATCCATGTTACCAAAAAAGTGATACACCAACAAGAAGAACCCTTAATTGGAGAGACATTCTACTCCCCGCTAGAGTGTAAAGTTATGTAATTAAAATCGTGACGATGATGGTCGGGATGTGAAATGAAATAGAATGACGATGAAATTCAAAATTTTGTAAATTCATTGTGTAGACAGTTGGGCTTGAATGAATGTATGCAAACGCTGCATATGAATAAATTACAAGGACTTGGGACTGTAATTTATTCCGGGGATGCGCATCGATTTGGCAGCATCGTCCTCGATAATTGGTCCCCGCGTATTATGCATATTCCCATTAATGGTTGTGCGTGATAGGGAATTATTATGGCTTAGATGTACATATGACTGGGGTGGTTATAAGAATAATAGAGTAATAGAATAGAACTGGTCCACATGCAGATTGCAAATCATAGAACGGTCGAAATTTGCATCACTAAATTTATTTATTTATTTATTTTATTTATTTATTTGAGCTTAATACAAGCAACAACTTAAAGCTAAACCTTAAAACTAACAAAAGGGAATTTAACGCTCAACTTAGAAACTAACAAGAAGGGAGGGAAACTTAACACCAACTTTTGTTTTTCTCCTGGGCCCCTTAGGGCCCACACATTTTTGAATAAACTAGGTCAACTAGAGTGGAAAGGGTAAAGAAGAGATGGAGAATAGACAATTCTGGTGTGGTGTATACTGAGGTCATGAAGAGTTGTGTAGGGACTTTCTAAGTGAGGATAGACTGGAGTGAAAGTCAAGGGTGTTCTGTGCGTTGTTGGCCAGGCGCAACATTCTAGAGATTGGTTCAAAGTGCCCGTAGTTGGTGCGGTGGTGAGGGAGATGAAAGAGCGGTACCGACCTAAGGTTACGAGGGTTAGTGCGAAGGGAAATCATTTCCAGTAGTGCGGGGGAGTCTACCGTACCGGTTAATAATTGGTGCACGATACTCTTCGTCAGCGACTTCGCCACGTCTTGCAAGGGTTTGCAGATTAATCAATTTTAGCCGATTTTCGTAGCGGGGGTAAGATATAGTTGTCGGCCCATGGGAGACCGCGTAATGCAAAAGGGATAAACCTACTCCGCACAGCTTCGATTCTAAGGGAGTGAGTGTCGTGATAAGGTGACCAAACTTGGCTGGCGTATTCAAGGAGGGGTCTGACAAAGGTGATGTAAAGGGATTTAGTAACGTAAGGGTTCGAGAATTCTTTAGACCAGCGTTTTATGAAACCGAGAAAAGAATTGGCCTTGTGTATAATTTGATCAATGTAGGAACGGAAGTTTTGCTCCCTATCACAAATAATACCCAGATCACGTATAGAGGAGACTGAGGGAACGGACAGATTACTAAAGTAATATGTTCTGAGGGGTGGAGGGAGGCGTTTACGGGAGAATGTTATGGATTGACATTTGCCGACGTTAAGTTCTAAGAAGTTTTTGTTGCACAATGTTTGGAATGAATTTAGATCGTTTTGAAGTAAAATTAAATCGGTGTGGACAGACCTGAGTCTTTTATGATGTGACCAAGACTTAGATCAGCGAACCAAGATGACTGCCTTGAGGAACCCCTGAAGTGGCGTCAATGGGGTCAGAGACTGAAAATCGGAAGAGAACCCTGTACTGGCATTTCTCTAGGTACGATCTCAGCCATGAAATGAAAGAGGGTGGGAAACCGAGGGCTTTAAGTTTAAGGTCAATAGTTAGGTGACAGATTTTATCAAACACCTTGCTGAAGTCAGCGGTAATAACATCGACTTCATTGCCTTTCTCTAATGTGTGTAGTGTGTTTGAAACAAATTCGGTTAGGTTTGTCGTTGTGGACCTACCCTTTAAGAAACCATGCTGTTGTGAGGAAAAAGTGGGTTTACAGTGGAAATACAGTGAGTCGTATACAATGCTTTCGAAGAGCTTGGGGATAGAGGAAAGTTTGGCTATGAGACGATAGTGCGATATGTCGTTCTTACTGCCTTTCTTATGGATAGGGAAAATGAAGGAGTCCTTCCATAATTTTGGGAAAACGGCTCGAGCGAATGAAAGTCGAATGACGAGCAGTCGGGGATGACGAGCAGTTTTTTCGAGGGACATAAGGGACAGATTGGAGAAGACACTCAAAGATTGCTGTAAAGAAGAATACGAGAGCGATATCGATGGGGATGTTAAAGTTAAGAAAGTGGCCGAAATTTATGGTATTGACTAGGGTATTAAGTTTAACAAAGTCAGCCTTACGAAAGCTAAAAGAGGGAGAGTTCTCAGAATCAACAGTGATGTGCTCGTTTTCATAAGAAAAGGCAAGAGCGAGAGGGGGTGATAGTGGTCTGGGGTGGAGAGAAGATGGTTACTTGCAGTAACCAAGGAATTATGGGCGTCGGATGAGAAAACAAGATCTACCTGCCTGCCTAAGTTGTTGGTTATGCCACTAATCTGAAAAAGGCCAAAGTCTAAAAGACGATCAGTAAGGATGGTTTCTTTTTCTAAATAGGAGTTAATAGGAAGAAATGATGATTCGCCCTCCGATGGAGTCCATTGCAAGAGGGGAAGGTTGAAGTCGCCAACAATTATAAAATCGTCATCAGGATCAGCTATATCTAACAGAGAGTCTACTGTATCAATGGCCAGCTGGTATGCTTGGGCGGGTTGAGAGGGGCGAATATAACAGCAAACAATATATACGCTCCGTTTGGATACAGATAATTTAGCACATACGAATTCAAAAGAAGTGGAATTTGAGAGTTTGACGAGGGTTTCATCAAGAAGACTAAAAGAACACCGCGGCCGAAGGAGAGGTCTTCATTATCCTGGCCGTCAGCACGAAAGACTACGAAATCGGAAGTGAATAATTCACAGCTAAGAAAATTGGGACAAAGGTTGGTCCGTTATAAGGCGCTCAGGTCCAGGATGGAAATAAATCTGAAACCCCCTAAATCTTAGCAAGGTTTCATCAGCCGCTTGACCACAACTACAATAAATCCGATGAGGATTCTTGCCCCATCGCAATTTTGCAATTAACATCACAACTTATTTCCTTCAGTTCAATAAATATTCTACGGAAACCCTAAAATTGGCGCTCAGGCGCCTGTGCATCTTTTCTTCTACCACCGCATTCAACACGCTGACAGAGATTTTTTTTTTTTTGTATAATTTGCGTGCGCCGAAGGGATTATTAATACCTTTATACTGATGCTCAGGGCAGGTTTATATGTAAATTATGTCCCAAAAGAATTTTCTTGGTGATACAAAAAATATATATAATTATTAGTACTGTACAAAAATACATATGCCTTGCACACAAGTAAAACTATTCCTATGCAAATATTGTAGTTTGCAGTTAGTCTCAAATCTTTATTTGGTACATATTACGAGTATATATAGAAATGCGAATCTGTTTGTGTGTTATCGATAAACTCCAAAACTACTCGGCCAATTGAGCTAGAACTTAGACATAGAATAAGCTTTGAAGAGAGAAATGTTATGCACATAGTACGATAGGTAGCGCTGAACAACGATTTTGAAAAATTGGCAAAAGAATCAAAATGACAATCAACACTACAATGGCATATCTCACGCCACAAATGAAATATTAAGCACATGATAGCAGAAACGAACTTATCGGCTCCCAAAACCTGCAGATGACGCTTGGGAAATCATAACACCCTTAATTACCGAAGAAAAAAATGTCTTGGGCCATAAACAGTTTCGCTCCTTAGAAATCAATTGGCCTGGCCGTGATTTTACCCATTATGGTGCAAAAAGTATAAGACTTAGCAATTCTATGGCTCTTACCGATTTTCAGGTGCCATGTATTAAACAATTACATTCTCCAATTATGGAGAGTGGTAAGAATGGTCTTCATTTCAAAGGCAGGTAGGCGCGGTCATGGAAACGCGATCGATTTCAGGGCAGTTAATGTGACTTCATTTGTACTGAAGACCCTCGATTTAGGCATGGGAAAAATTAACAGGTTTTCTTGGTTCGGTTAACCGTTTTTTCCTCCGGTTTTTTCTTCCCGGTTATAAACGGTGGTTTTTTTTTAAACCGAAAAACGGTTGGCATTGGCAATTGGTAGTTTAACACCAGCGCAAAAAATGCCTACATTACTAACACTGAAAACCCCATCGTATAAAAATATTCATTTCTCCTGCAAAAATACTTTGCCTCCTGCGGGTTAGGGGTCAGAATATACCCACGGTAGGCATGCCTGTCGTAAAAGGCGACTAAAATGCCAACCCGCCGTCTTTCTTTAGATTACGGTTCTAAAATTTTATGCAATGAACACAACAAAGGGTACTAATACTCCAGGTGGCAGCCCAGTTCAACTGGAAAATCAACCCTCGCAAGAGGTATGCTCTACGGATTCTGGGGAGAGCTATTTATTGCACCAAAATTTAATAAACCCATTTAGGAAAAGCTCAAGGCTACAAAGATCTCCGCCTCAAAAGACTTCTCCTAAAGCGCAAAATGAAAGTCTCGCAAACCCGGATATGTTAATTCGGGAAACGCAAACCTTGGAGGAGAGTACTCTGAAAAAGGAAAACGCCGTGCTCCGTAAGAGGCTCGACGAAATGGAGCTGTTGTGTCGGGAGCTCAAAAGCAAAGTTCAGAAACTTGAATCAGAGAATAAAGTTTCTTTGCTTCAAAACGAGTCTTCAAAAACTCATACTGTTACTCATAGTGAGCCTTCTCCAGGTAGCCATCACTACAGTACGGACGAAGAAGAACTGGCTCGCGAAACGGATTAGTTACTTAAACGAAGACCATCTAAAAAGCGCAAGGCAGGCTCATCGCCCGAGATTGTTCCACAACACGCACCTAATCGGAAAGCGCAGCCAAAATCTGATAAGAAAATTGAAAGCAAACGCGCACCTCCACCAATAAATATTACAGGCGTTGCGGACTACAATTTTTTGAGGACCATTTTAAAAACAACAATCACTACTGACTTTAAAATAAATTCCTTGCGAAACGATGCATGGAAAATCAAGGTTAATGACGCTGAGGGCTATCGGGCTGTATCTCAAAAGCTTAACAACGAAAAAATTCGATGGCATACTTACGAAAACAAGTCTGAGAGACCCTTGAGGGTCGTAGCTAGAGGACTTCATCCATCACGCGCCAAAGAAGACGTTATAGGTGATTTACGCGATAGAGGTTATAACATTCTCGACGCCGTGAACCTTTTCAAAAAGGAGAGAAAACGACCCGAGCGTGGAGAGAACCTAAAGTGAAACGTAAACTTCCACTTTTTGTGCTGTCATTCGATAAAACGGAAAGCCAGGAAAAGATATATAACATTCGTACAATCATGAGTATGGTCGTTAAAATAGAGCCGCTACGTGTCAACACGAAGACCATCGCTCAATGTAAGCGTTGCCAAGAGTTTAACCATACACAGGCGTACTGTCGGAAAGAGCCGCGCTGCGTTAAGTGCGCTGGAAAACACTCTTCGGAAAATTGCAGTTTGAGCAAAATAGAAAAAGCAAGTTGCGTTAACTGCAAAGGGAGGCACCCAGCAAATTATCGCGGTTGCGAAGTCGCTAAGGAACTACAGATGCGACGGAAAAAATCTACAACGCCGATCGTACGGGGAACAAAATCAGTCGATCGGGCTCCTACGTCGATAGAATGTATTGCTAAGCAGACTGAGCGGGCTCGTAAACCAACTGTTCAAACTACTAAGCCGACTGAAAGGACGCTTGAATCAGCAGGGCAGACTCTTACAACAGTCAATCAGCCTTCTGAGCCGATTAAACGTACGTCAAAGTCGTCCACTAAAAAGGCTGAATGAAAAATAACCTCGGATAAGCCAGCGAACCCCGTACGTCTGACGTATTCTCAGGTTGCAGTCAAAGCAACGAAACGAAACGACGGCCCACCCTCTGATCCATTGAATGAAATTCTGAACTGCATCTACGCTAAGTTCGAGGAACAATGTAAAGTTAACAAACGGATTCTCGAACGTCTTAGTAACGTCGAAAGCTTTTGTATGGCTAACCTTACATCTAAATCTAAGTAAATATGGACGCTTTGCTTAAAATAGTAACATGGAATGCAATTGGACTCTTACAAAAATCTAACGATTTAGAAATGTTTCTAATAAGAGAAAATATCGACATATGTTTGATCTCCAAAACCCATCTAACAAGGGAGTCGCAAATAAAGATAAGAGGCTACGCTGGTTCTCACGCCTACCATCCTTCTAATAGAGCGCGGGGCGGTTCGTCCTTATTCATTAAAACTAGCATCGAACATTCGGCCGATATAATCATAGAGCTGGAAAAACTGCAGTTGTGCGCGGTAAGGGTTAAAAATAAGCACCTGAGTTACAATATAGCATCTGTTTACTGTCCACCGCGATGCTTACTAGAAAAAGATGACTACTTTCGTGTCTTCAATGACCTTGGTTCAAATTTCCTTATTGGTGGAGATTTCAACGCGAAGCACACCTTCTCGGGTTCAAGATGTACATCTTCTAAAGGAAAAATTCTCTACGAAGTGGCATATGAATTCGGTTGTTATTTTTATTCGACAGGAAAACCGACCTATTGGCGAACTGACTCACAAAAAATTCCCGATCTTATCGATTTTTTTGTTACAAAAGGCATTTACGAGAAGTTTATTACAGTCAAAGAATGTTTTGATCTCTCTTCTGACCACTCGCCGGTAATTTTATTATTTGGAGAAGCGCTGATCAAGAAAAAAGGACCTCCAAGACTCACTAGCAATAGAACAAACTGGGAGGGCTTTAGAAATCATTGCGAATCAAATATCGCCTTAAATGTATCACTTAGAACACCTTGTGAACTAAAGGATGAAATTGATCGTTTCGTGGAAGCAATTCAAAGAGCGGCATGGAGAAACACTCCTTCTAGAAGCTATAAGATCAACCGCAACGAAAAGTATCCCAGAGAAATCATTGAACTGGTGAGGGAGAAAAGAAAAGCACGAAAGAAATGGCAAATCACTCGTGCACCGCAGCATAAAACGGTCCTTAACCGACTATGCAATCGTTTTAGAGATAGTATTCGCGAATTTAAAAGCAAAAAGATAGCGACCTACCTTGAAAATCTCTGCGGTGAAAGAGAATCCAATTATTCGCTTTGGAAAGCGCTCAAATGCAAGCGCTACCAATTCGGAAAATCGATGGAAACTGGGCCAAGAGCGACAAAGAAAAGGCAGAAGTTTTTGCTTTGCACTTAGAAGAAACGTTTAAGCCGTTCGACGGCCCTTCGTTAACGCCCGACTCCCCAGTCACGACAGCTGACAACTTTAAATTAAAAAAAGTTGCATTGATTGAACTGAGGGAAGTGATTAAAAATTTAAAGACAAAAAAAGCTCCGGTTTATGACTTGATAACGGCGCAGGTAGTCAAGGAATTGCCGAATAAAGCTATTATCAAACTGCTCTATTTGATCAACGCTTCGTTCAGATTGCTTTATGTTCCGAGGCAATGGAAAGTCGCCGAGATTATAATGGTCCCGAAACCAGGCAAACCGCTAAATGAGAAGAAATCATATCGGCCTATTTCCCTATTGCCGGTTATCTCAAAAATATTTGAAAAACTTCTTTCCAAACGTCTACAGCCCGTAATCGACGAAAGACGTCTCATTCCTGACCATCAGTTTGGATTTAGAATTAAACATTCTACAATTGACCAAGTCCATAAAATAACTGACGTGATTGAGAAAGCTCTGGAAGAAAAAAAGATTTGTTGTGGTGTATTTCTTGACGTCTTACAAGCTTTCGATAAGGTTTGGCACGAAGGCTTGGAGTATAAATTGCAACGACTACTGCCACGGCAACTCTTTCTAATCCTACTATCGTATCTCACCGAGAGACTCGTTCGTGTTAAGCACAGAAATGATTACTCTGACTTCAAGGAGATTGCGGCCGGAGTTCCACAAGGAAGTACCCTTGGCCCGCTTCTATATGTACTCTACACGCGTGATATCCCGATATTGGCGATATTGACCACGGGCGAAACTATTAAAGCAACAACTGGAAAGCTGCAACATGCTATTAATAAAGTCTACGCTTGGACGAATTCTTGGCGTATTGTGCTGAACGAAAGCAAATCTACTCACGTCAACTTTACCTATAAAAAAGATAGATTTCCTCTATATCTTAACTCGGCTCAAATACCCTACGCGAACGAAGCAAAATATCTAGGAATGACTCTAGATGTTAAGCTTAAATGGAAATCACACGTAAAAAAGAAACGCGACGAGCTAAAAAACAAATACCGACAAATGTACTGGCTACTCGGAAAACATTCGAAGTTGAGCCTACATAACAAACTGCTTATCTATAAGCAAGTGCTAAAGCCAGTGTGGACGTATGGTATACAACTATGGGGTTGTACCAAGAAAAGCAATAGAAACGTCATACAAACTTTTGAAAATAAAGTTCTTAGAACGATCGTTAACGCACCGTGGTATGTACGTAACGAAGATATTCATCGAGATCTGAGAATTCCCAGCGTCGTCGTAGAGATAACAAAATTTGCGCGTAAACACAAATATCGTGTTCACGGCCATTGTAACCGTACCGTCATTCAACTACTTGACGCGAATAATTCAATTCGTCGTCTGCAAAGGATAAAACCTTTTGACCTCGCGTCATAGTATATGACGGTCGCGAAAAAGGCAGGAACTATCATTGGAATTTAACCTGCCTAAAGTTCTACATTTCTTTTAACTTCGTAGGAACATTTTTTTTTTTTTTCCCAAAAATCACGTGTATCGTAAGCGAAAATAAAACTGCTGGATAAGCGTCGGCTTAGTTGTAGTATTACTTTTGAAGAGAGGTGTTTTTTTAGTGAGTAAAAATCTCACACTACCATAAGCAATAAGCACGCTCGGTCGGGCCTTATGGTGTCTTTAGAAGATTTTTCACCTACTCTCGGCAAAAAAAAAAGAAGCTTTTTAGCAGCCTTAAGAGAGGAGTTCGAAAGTATTGTAGAACCCTTTTCTGTGCTACGCTTCGCTGTCGTATCCTAGGTTATTAAAAAAAAAAACAAAAAGAGTCCTTCGTCGCCAACAAAGCTGTCACCAATTATTATAAGCGAAAAGATTAGGCGCTACTTGACTGAGATTGGTAAACTTTCTCCTCAGAGGGAAGATGAGATGCCAGAATGTCGAACACTCTTTCGTTATCACATGATAAAGCAGTCGCGAATAAGGACATTGGTCCAGTTGAAGTTGAAAGTTCGTTTCCAAACGAACTTAGACTTTACCTTCAACGGCCTTTGTTGTCCAGATTGAGTGGCCCTTTTGTTTTTTGGGAGCAAAGCAAGACGTGAGTTAACACGTTCACCTTTCTTTTTTCTTTCGATATATTTATTGTTTTTATTCTTTTTCTTTGTTTAATGCGTTTTTTTTTTATCGCTCAGCACAACTATTATTTTCCCTAGATGCCCGCTGGACACTTTTCTTAAACTTTCGGGGTAGTCATCTCTGTTTGAAAGGCTCGTATGTATCCTTTTTATTCGTTAATGCAATAACATTCGCAGCGGCCTACTAAGGTACGAGGATCTTTACCCCAGAATATTAAACTTAATTAATGCTATAATGAACCGGCCCCTTTATTCTCGAGTTAGTCTCAAGGCATAATTTGTTAAGCTATGTGTGTCATTTGTGTGCTGAGCTATCGTCTACTTTTCGTGCAACAATATTTTATTTGACAAGTTTCTTTTAACTTTAACATTTATTCAACAAATCTTATACATATCTGTAAATGATACATGTACGTATACAATGTATTTATATGTATTATTTTTGAATTACATATGTAATAAAGAAAATGTTAAAAAAAATAAATTTGTCTAAAAACAAAAAACCGAAACCCGGTTTTTGGAAGAACCGGTATTTTGGAGCGGTATAAAACCGTAAGGTTAAACCGAAGGCAAAAAAAAACCGGAAAAACCGGAAATCGGCGTTTTTGTCAAAAACCTCCATCCCTAACTCGAGCGGATCCTAGACAACCATTTGCGAGAAACAGTAGAAGAAGCACCCCCGGTGTCATTTCACCTCGTCACGAATAAAATCATTTTCATAATAGATAGAGAATGAATCAAGGTAGTCGGGTATGCGGATGATATAATTGTCAGCAATGTTTCCTTTTGTGATAAGCGAACTCATGGAAAATACTCTGAGTAAGGTTATTACCTGGGCCAAAAAGTGTGATCTTGGTGTAAACTCGAGATACTTTAAAATACAGGAGTTCAGACTTCCTCGACTAAATGATCAACTACTCTTCCTATCGCACAGTGGTGGGTATGTATTTAGGAGTTCCTAGATTCTTTTTCTTTTTACAACTTGCGCGCAGTCAAGGGACCCTTAACATGTTTTTATGCAGAGCAGGAATTGGAAAGGATAGAGAGCAGGAAACTGCATGAATTCATTCATTTGCTGTTGTGAATTATTCGCTAAAACACGAGCCGTCCACAGTCTCACGCACAAAGAAAACAAACAAGTATGAATCGACACTCATAAATATTTGAATGCGTAGTAGGCTCGCACTCAAAGTATGTATTTAGTCAATCAGAGTATCCGCAACTGTATAGTGATTCACGACTCTTCGAATGGTTACAAGTAGCTGGTATTGAATAAGTGTAGAATTTTCAGGATATATAATATTATGGAGGTAATTAAGTGTTAGGGTAGCTAATCATTTTTTTTGAAAGAATTTGAATGTGTGTGAAGGCAGTGATTGTTTCAAGTGGCTCATAAGAGGAGCTACTTGCTGCAGTTTTCTGATAGAGAGTTAGAAAGACATAGCATAGGCATATCAATCATCCAACAGAGCTCACAATTTTTCTAGCCATATGACCAAGCTACTGCCAGTGTTATGTCAGGACTTGAACCACGAACCATTAGCGTGACAATTAACGACGTTACCACTACACCATGGCCACACCTTGATGCTTAACTAAGCATAGGACAATAAGTAAGGAAAGCATGGTTAGCTTTCTATACTTGTTGCAAAACTTTCGAAAAAATTGGGCTTGCAGACAAAATTTACCCTATGGATGTACACACCCATAGTACGTCCTATCTTCACATATGGGTCAATAGTATGGTCGTCGCCACTGCAGCCGTAAACATAGCAGCGCTCTTAGTAAGCCCTACTCCCACCTCCTCGTGGTGTCATCGGAGAATTTCTTCGGAAATTGCTAACGGGAGAGGACGAATGGCGAGCTTCCTGCGCCAAAAAACAGGATAAGTGTTGATTGGTCTGTGGCCCAGCGAGCCGCAACCGTAAAACAAACTATTGCTCCGAAACAGAAGCAATCGCCTCGGATAAGGACGGATAATTTGTTGACGACCTTTGGCTATCGAACACGGACAACGATCGGATTCTGGAACGTTAAGACCCTCTTGGACTCACTCAAGGAAGGGCCTTATAACGCCAGATTCCTCCAATTGGAGTTCGAATTCGCACGGTATAAAATCGACATCTTAGGGCTGAGCGAGATAAGATGGTACGATGCTGGGGAATACATCTCCCCAACAAAAAGCATTGTGATGCTCTACTCTGGTAAGCCAGCTGAAAGTGCACGGAGTTCCGAAGTAGGACTCATGCTAACTCCAGTAGCACGTAGTAGCCTCATATCCTGGAAACCCCATAGTGACCGGATATTGACGGCTAGGTTCCAGAGTAGAGTTCGAAAAATTACCATCATACAGTGTTATGCTCCGACTCTAGACGCGACTGAAGATGAAAAGGATGATTTTGATAGCCATATAGAGGTATATGTGTTCTTCCAGCTGTAGCCAAAATAATAGCTAGAACAATTCTAGAACGAATTAAAGAACATTGAGATTCAACTCTCGATGTCGAACAGGCAGGCTTTCGCGCTGGATCCTCCTGCATCGACCACATAAACACCTTACGGATCATAATCGAACAATGCGTTGAGTATAGGTCTCCGCTACACTTACTGTTTATCGACTTCGAGAAGGCTTTTGACAGCTTGCATCGAGATGCTATCTGGTTGGCCTTGCGCAGGAGAGGCATCCCAGAAAAACTTATAGCTTTATCAAGGCTACATATGAGGGCGGCAAGTGTCACGTCGTGCACAATGGTAAGGTGTCGGATGATTTTGAAGTCCAAAGTGGAGTACGTCAAGGGTGCATACTGACCCCACTATTGTTCTTGGTGGTTATCAGCGATGCACTCCGTGCAGCATTGACGGTGGACGATGACATCTTACCTTAAACACCTAGATTACGCTGACGATGTTTGTCTACTTTCACATCGGATAATGGATCTTCATTTGATGGCCCAAAATCTAGAAGCTGAGGCAAACAAAGTGGGGCTTAAAATAAATACAGCCAAAACAAAAGCCCTGAGTACTTCCAATACCCGCGCTCAACTTAACATTGCCGGAAGGCAAGTCAAGAAAGTTGATAACTTTCTATATTTAGGAAGTGTCGTCTCGGCTAATCGCGGTGGTACCGAACTGGATGTGTGCAGCAGAATCGGGAAGGCTAAAGCTGCGTTCGGAATGCTGTCCAAAATCTGGAGAAGCAATGTTATTAGCTTAAGAACCAAGCTACGACTGTTCCGCTCCAACATAGAATCAGTGCTGCTTTATGGGTGCAGTACCTGGAAGGTGGACACCATTAACACACGCAAGCTGCAAGTCTTCGTAAACCAATGCTTAAGAATCATCTTAAGGATTTTTTGGCCCAACCGCATCTCCAAGGAACAACTTTATCTGACAATGGGCCAAGAACCTATAAGCATTAGTATACGAAGAAGAAAGTGGCAATGGATTGGACACACCCTTCGGAGTGAAGACAACTCCATTGCGAAATACGCCATGCAGTGGAATCCGCACACCCAGGCAGACAGAATAGCGGGACGCCCTAGGCAAACGTGGCGCAGAACAGTTGAGGAGGAATCGAGCTCTTTAGGAATGAGTTGGAGGCAGCTCAAATGCGTTGCAGAGATCCGAACACGATGGCGCGCATGCTCGGTTGACGCCCTATGCCCCCCGAGGGGTTAAAGGATATAAGAAGAAGAAGAAGATGTTATACAGTTAACTCCGCCAGATGCTGGTCTTTGTGCACTTTTTATCCCTAGTCCACTTTCTGGTACGAACTAGAGCCAGACTGCAAGCTTTAGGTCAACCCTTCTTCAACTTACTTGAGGAGGTCTCCGGGGAAAATATTATAGAGAGTCACCATCTCACCTCAACAGCCAAGTTACATGAGTTGTGGCAGCAAAACAACACCAAGTTCTAATTGGGTTATCTTAAACAGAACCGCCACTGCCTATCTACCCTTATTAAATAACAACAAAATTTAATCCATTTTTTTTTTTAAGTGAAACGACATATGTATATTTTTGCCCAATCTTATGTCCGAATGTTCCCCAGTAGTTGAAGAGTTCGATAATTTAAATTAATAGTTAATTACTAAAAGCTTAACAACCAGTCAGAAAATTATCCACAAACTAAGAAAAGTATCCGAATATCTGCTACTCTGTCCTACTTTCTATTCTAAAGCCTGAAAATTTCGCGTGTTAAGTAATTTAGATGTTAGATAATTCTTAATCCAGCATTTTGTGATGTTTTATTTTGTGTACTGTTCTAGAAACAATACAATGAAATATATGTCTTAAAAAAGTATAATCACTCTATTTATTTATCTAAGTCTACACTCAACCATCATTCAGGGGGTGTGAGAGCTCCTACCACGTTTTATACTGCATTAACTTTTATTCACATTTCTTCTATTCATGATGATAGGCAGAACAATTTCACAAGAACACCCACTTGAGGGCGCCTTAACTTCAAGCTTCAAACGAAATCATATTTCACTAGACATTACAATTTATCGCCATGTGAAATTGACCACTTCTTTGATAAATATTTTAGTCAGAATTGGTTCCCTTGTTTTCTTATTATCGTCCTACCAAAAGTTCAAGGTTAATTTAGACCCTTCCCCAGCATGATGACTTGAAGTCTCCATAAATTTCCAAAAAAAAAAAACTTCCAACTGATTTAACTTACTCCGCACAGATGAATGAACTCGTAACTGCCAACGTTTGATGGGAAAACAATTTCGAAAATATAATTGGAGTAGAAAAACCATCAACACACACTGGCAGAAGCAAAGGGAAAGTGTAATAAATTTTGTCCTCAACTGGCAGCGCGGAGCAACACCACGTGAACATATTTTATGGCACCTAATAAGACCCACCCGCCACTCACTCAAATGAACAGATACTCTTCTGAGTAGCGTGGACCAGAAACAAAAAAAAAAAAAAAATATCTGAATTGTACTCATTCCAATAGACTGCTGCTTGCTGCCATCATAAGTCACCATTAATTCGAGTTTTAGAAATTCCCGAAAATTCTATTGCTTGACCCTGGCCGATGGGATATGCTCCTGGGGTGGGACATGTGCTACGAAACTGTCTGTAGCTAAGGTAAAGTATACCGACCGCCCAATGATTCGATATTGAAGAACAGTACGTTTCGCAAAATGATATCGAATTTAAAAGCGAATTATTTATTAATTATTTATTAACCTACGATTTTCACAATCAACAGGTTTTAAAAAAAATGAATATAGTGTATTAAATACAAATAAATTAATTCAATGCAAACTATTTATTTATAGCTGTACAAATTAAATTCACATCACTCAAGTAGAATAACACAGTTGGCCAATGCTATCAACTGCTTCAAATCAATTCAAGGAAAAATCACTGTTGCTCATACTGTAGTAAAGGTACGAGTATGTATGGCATGTACCTCTCCATTCTGAGAGTCAACAAGCAAAAAACATTTCTGCTCCATTGTGTCCTTATCGATTATTTGATTTTCTCACATGGGTCAGCTTTCTTCACATTTTTGGGAGGAAGCTCACATCCTTACTTGGCCCATTACACACAGTCATAGGCAAAGTATAATTCGTATTTATTAGACAAATGTGTATGAACGTTTTGAGTACACCCTGATGTACAGTGTTTTTGCATGCATAAGCAAAAGGACGTGGTGCAAATGGGCGTAGGAAAGGCGGCTACAAAGGGGAAGTGGTTTCCGTGGTTAACATTATAATTCCATTATTTAATTTAGATGAGATGTAGAGAGCATTTCACGGAAAACGTGTCAGTCTGTTCAATGTTCTGACAATGAACTGTATCTTCCGACTCATGGAAAAACTTACAACATTCGTTGTTTTTGTAAGAAGTGATTTCAAATCAGTGATTGTTTCTTTTCTTTGTTGCAGTAAATATATTGATCTTCTTCTTCTTATTTCGGTGAGGTTATGATCCAAAAACAAGGGATCATAACCCTCCCAATTCACTGCATTTCTACTGATCCGCCTGTGGGGACCGCCTGTTTGACCTCTGATGAAAATATCGGCAGCCTCCTGATTGATGATCATTTCTTTACTGAGGCAAACCAAATGCGGATGTCGTTGCATTTCTGTGATCCAGGA
The DNA here is from genome assembly GCA_945910035.1 of Brachypalpus laphriformis. Lineage (NCBI taxonomy): Eukaryota > Metazoa > Arthropoda > Insecta > Diptera > Syrphidae > Brachypalpus > Brachypalpus laphriformis. Next base: position 256,373,176 of record OX246754.1, read on the forward strand.
GTATATAGGCCTTCCTTTCTTTCGCGATGTCTTTGGAACGTTCATCGATATTGTCTTCTTAACAGGACTTAAGGTTAGGTTAGGTTAGGTTGAAGTGGCTGCCAGCTTACGCCAACACACATAGACCAAGAAGGGTCCGTTGTGGTACCACGAAGGATCATAAAATCCCAGCCTACTCGTTAGAACCAATTAGATCTTCTAATGAAGCAAAGGAGGCTCCTGATGTATAAATCTATCACATCGCCTAAATCGTTATAATAGAATGCTCCTAGATGAAGCTTCCTTCTATGGGAGAGAGCTGGATATGCACAAAGAAGGTGAGGAATAGTTTTTTCCTCTTCTTTGTCCATGCAGCTTCTGCAAAAATCATTTGAATATACGCCAAGCCTTGTTGCATGCTTGCCTATTAGACAGTGTCCTGTAATTACACCTATAATAGAGCCAATATGCAATTGATTGAGAGAGATCAATTTCTTAGAGCGAATAGGGTTCAAAGGATCTTCGAACTTCTTATTCGATCAAGCTTTGTCACTCCTGATGTCATGCGAAGCATTTTCATCTCAGCTGCCGTTAATTTACTCTCATACTTTTGGTTCAACATTGTGAACCGTATTTGAGCGCTGGACGCACAACTGCGGTATAGAGCCTTCCTTTCCACTTAGTGCTAGGGGGCATTTTTCGGTCACAGAACATAGCAGAGTTTTCCCATCACTTCATCCACCCCACGCTTACGCGATAATAGATGTCGTTATCACAGGTTGCTTCGCTACTGATCATAGATCCCAGATATTTGAACTTTTTGCGCTTGGAAAGCACTGTTTCATTCAAATAAATGTTTGGAATAGACCTGAGTGGATCAGAAAATGGGCAGCACAAGTACTCGGTCTTTTGTGAATTAATGGGATACCCATTTCTCTCCATACTTCATACGAACAAAATTGTCAGCTATCTTCCTTGGTACAAATAAAGCTTTCCTTCTGGGAAGTAGCGAGTGATTGATGGCACAACAAATGTTTGCACTGCAGCCTATATTGCACACCTATGAATATCAGACATCAAACAACGAGGAAAATCAAGAGCCGTTGCCTTGGACATCTGCAAAATTTCGATCGAATCTGCAGACAGTTCTTCATTTAGCTATTTTCATATGCCACCGCAAGTTCACTGGGTGGAAAGGTGTGGTCGATGATATATACTTCGAATACCGTTTTGTATTCACAGGTATACAAAAGGGGTATTGTCTATTGTGAACTTATTTTAGGTCAATGAGCAGCAAGTCTTTAAATGCAGATGGCAGCAGCTCCCCAATGGCATCTTGCTCGAATTACATACCTGTGAATGCAAATGCTTCACATATTCAGCTGAAGCATATGAAGATTGACATCTTTTAACAATAATTTTTGACAATCACATCTACTTATTAAAGTTAATTTAAAACGATAGTGGGCGGCCAAATGCCCACAGGGCAGCAGAAAAAGCAGGCAGTAAAGTCTTAATAAATTATCTTTATCCGGACTTAGCTTCAATTTCGTAATTTTTTTTTAGATATTTTATTTTTTTATTTTTTAGGAATAAAATAATTAAGACTTTGCAGGAACAGGAAATGATGCAAGAATATAGCTGCATAGATACCCTTGGGTCTGAAAAGCAATTATACGGATAGCTTCCTGCTAAACTTCCCCTCAGAAACCGAAATTGTTCAGGCCCATAAGTCTCACCTTCTTCTTTCTAAAAATAAGGACCTGAAACAAAACCAGCTCCTTCAAAATAGGACATTAATTTCCCACTATACAGTTTATTTAAAGTTTTCCCGAAGGTGGTTGTTCCCCTGTTGTGATACCTTGTCATAGACTAAGCTCTAGACAACTAAAATATATTCAACATTACCACTCTGATAAATCTAGTCCTTAGCATCAGAGCCAGCCATGAAACAACTGTAACCGACCTTATGCAATCGGCTGAAAAGAGTTCCGGGTTCCGAGATTCGTTCACTCGAAAGTCTATGTGTAAAAACACAAGCGAATGATCTCAGATCACGAACAATATACGAGTACTTCACTATTGCGAAGTACGATGGTGAGAGTATGAAAGTATCCAATCTCGGATTTGGGTAAGCATAACAGATGTTATGCGAGTTTTAAAAATAAAAATGACCAACGCCTTTGAGTTCCAAATTAAAACTAATTTATTTATCATTTAGAATCCTTGCATTTCGAATATGTTTGCAATGCACGCAGCTGAGAATAAAGTGGCGTATCCCGTGTCACGGTGTATATATGTATATGCATTGCAACATAGGTATATGATTACATTCAAATTAGGAAGGCTGGCTTAGCGTCTGTTCGCAAAATGCATGATACTGATAGTCATGCATGATAGGTAAGATTACATTTATAAGATTTGATTTTCAAATAATATATGTACTTTGGACATGTCTTGCATGATAATACGTTAGATAATACGTGCGCTTCTGCCTAACTGTTGCTCTATAAACGCTTCAGGAATGGGCCCCAATGCAGATTAAAACGAACAATTTTATAAATTATTACTTATTGTTCTGCCGCCTTCCACGCGATAAAGCGTCACCAAATTCGAAACTCAAACTAGGCGAGCTAACTTAGCACTTTCAGACCCCTAATCTAATCCCATTGCTTTACAACAAAGCAACATTCATCACGTACTTCAGACCCAGTACCACCGCTTTAAATAATCCATTCCAAATCACCATCCCACCCCACCATATTACTCCACTTAACAGTAAAATTTATTAATTATTTCCGCAACTATTTCGACAATACACAAACGACTAGCTTACATTATCAATCGGATAATAATTGAAATTTTATAACAGAAAATAGCAACCATCCCACGCCTCAACTCCTTCTAAAGCTTCTTCTCAAAAACCAATCTCCAAATGCAAGACAACTTCGAAATTACCGAAAACGAAATTATCTCGACTGCACAGAAGAGGAACATTCTCTGGCAAAATTATTGTCTCTCTGATTTAAAATTAAAAACCAGGGAAATGGAAATGTCCAATCCACTATCCGGCTTGGGTTTTGTATGCATCCAGGAGCAGAAACACCGGCTCCACTTATAGTAGCGGTCTCATTAGAAAGCCATTATTTTAAGTAATAATGCGAGAATGATAATTACGCTTGAAAGTCATAAATAAACAGAGGGCATGCTGAGGGAAATATCGCCATGGCACCTATGTATCTATCTATGTATGTATGCAGGTAGAAATAGGAGATATCTAAAGTACTGGTATTATATTCAAGGTGCCAGCGTGATGTTTCCTCTGGCAATCACGAAAGCTGAACAGTGTATGTAACAAGAATGGTTTTATGTGGTTGGGCTTCATATTGCCCGAATTATAAGAAGTTAAGTTTTTAAGTGTATAGGTTGCATGTAGGCTTTTTTAGAACAGTTCAATTCAATCCAATTCAATTTATTTTATTGAAACATATGTATAACAAGACAAATTTTTTATTTTTTATTTTTATTTTTTTTTGATTACAAGTACAATTAGCCGACTTAATAGGTTTTATCTGGCCCAGCAATTGTTATAAATTATAGTTTAGGTAAGTAATATCTAAAGATCAATGTTAATTATGAAAATAATTGTATATGCTTGCTCCCGGCATAATTTAACAATTCGCCTCTTATGGAGTCGACTTAAAATTAATGGCTAGAACTTACAATTATACGTATGTACAAACTATTATTATCTTAATTTTATCGAAAAAATGACGCACAAGTTTTACATGCTGACTTATATCATTATATAGCACTGTACATAGGAACAAGTCATATAAAACTAGCTCGAGTTGTCATAACATTCTGTTCTCACTAAAGAGTTATCCTCTTAAGTTAGGCAATGAAGCTTTCTCATAAAAAGGTAATTTTAGTCTCGTATTTGACTCTAATTCAAATATAGAGCGTGGCCATGTATCCATAATATTCCCCCGGAACTTTTTAGTTCCCTCGAAATTATTCCTCCTATCGTGAATTTTTATCGGAATTTATTTCCCGTGGAATCTGAAAATGATTTTCAAAATCATGTTCGAATATATTGCCAGTTGTCAATCGCGATTTTTTTGGTTGTAATTGCAGCTCATATTTGCGAGATTGAAAAATCTGTCAAAAATCAGAAAATTATGTCGATTTACTCAAAAATAATGAAACGCATAGCCTAGCTTTACACTGCTACCAGGGGAGTGAAATTAACGAGATACAAATGAAGAAAGAATCACAAGCAGAAGTTAAGGAGACAAGTCCAACCCTTTGCAGTTATCACGGGCGCTGTAAGTACAGGATGAACCAAAGAGTTGTAAAGTTATTGCAACGGCTGTAGCTCCACCTCCACCACTTGGTTGGTATACACTTCTTATAATGTGCCTTTTCATTTGCCATGGAGCTTTTGAAGGTTCAACATCGCCTCATCCAGAAGACGTTAAGTGGACCCCTCAATCACCGGACCATGCATCGTGAACTTCATCATTTTCTTACAGGAAGGTATTCGGTGAACATTTTACTCATGCAACATAATTGTATCTCAATTATGGCTTCTTCCAAAGAGGAAATCCTTTATTCCTTGAAAGAGACTCCTCCTGTACCATTTTGGTGTTTTCTATTTTCGGCCGGTTTTTTTAATAAAGAGTTAGACTTAAATCAAATTAATACATGTTTATCTTAGTATTTTTAAATAAGAGCAATCAAAATGTACATACGTGTTCGAAATTTTTAGTTTTAAAATGACACGTCCTTTGGGTTGGTGCACATCAATCCCGTGAAGACTCTACTTACACTTTTCGCTTAAAAAAACTTAAGAAAATTGGCATAAAAAAGGCAAAGTCAACTTACGAGATATCCATCAATTTCTGCTTTTGTTTTGGATTCGCCCAGCAAATTAATGAGCGAAAATTTTGGGGGAAATCAATTTGAAATTACGGTGGAAATTTTTTTCGCGATACCAATTTTTTCCCTCGTTCGAAATTCATTGCCGATACCTATTTGTCGAAAATGGGAAACATTTCGGGGAGAATTTTATTCAGGATAGCCCTGACTTTCATTCGCGTTGGCATCTCACAACGTTTTGATGACCAGATTAGGGTGAGAAGCCGCGCTTTGCAGTCTTTTTTGCAAGATGTCATGTAAGCCATAAGCGGTGTTACCCCTGTTGATTTGTAAAAAAAAATTGTTAGAGAACCATTTTTTATTTGCTTTTCTAAATTAACCGCTGCTAAGGATGTGGTAAACCAGGAGCTAAAGCCGTGTGGGTCTAATTAGAGTTTTATTCAATAACAAGTATTTCATATTTGTCTTAAGAGGTATTCATTTTTTTTTTTTTTTTTTTTTCAAATATCTCGTTCTTTTTTTGGTCGCTGGGCTAAGCTTTAGAAAAGTTCTTCATCAGAAAATTATATACAAGAAATGTTATACGTAAATTTTACATAGGACCAATAGTTTTCGAGATATAAATTCTAGAGAGTAAGAACCACAACCATTTCAAGGTCTAGTAAAGATCACATATTAATCTCTTTACCAATAACAGTCATTATTTTGGAGGCAATACAAATAGATTACAACATAACAAAATTGTTTATCGGTTACGTTGAAGATATTTTGCTCATCGCTGTGTGTTGCGCTGAAACAAGTTCATGAGCTCATGCGCGAGAAATAATTTTTGTATGAACGGTGTACTTTATTTTTACTTAATTTATTTTATTCACAAAAATACGATCTTATGATCGAAAAAGAGTAATTGACGATGAACTTCAGCCAAAGGTTTGATAATGACGCCGCATGTCCCGCGGAAGAAAAAGGAAAAATAAAAGATGGAAGTTCCACCCTGAAAACAGCCGGAAAAGGCAAAAAAGGAGAGATGATACTTTGTATCTTCTGTTTCCTTTTCTTAGTGCATCTTTGGTGTGCTCGAGTGGTTGTGTATGCAAAGCGATGAGATGAGTGCATTCAGCACTTGTATAAGTATATGCTCTATGAACACTTCAATATTTTGCTCGAGGTCCCACGGCTCACTTGCGGGTACAATCTTGATATGATATTAGTACCAGAAAGATTGGGAGGTGAGAGTGGTTATCTGAAGGTTGTGAAAATTGCTCCCATACTTTCATTTTACAGGATATTTCACCTACGCAAAGTCTACGCACTTATGGAATGCATATCTGCAAGGCATGTTTAAATTGAAGCAGAATATGGACACCGGGACTTTTAAAAAAATTGCTGATGTATTTTTTACAATAAAACGAACAGATAATTTTAACAGCAGCACATGGAGTAATATGACAATACAGAAAACCCATATGAAAGCATTCAAGAATGACTGTGGAGTTTCTCGAGGAAGAAGTACATAATAAAGTGTTTTGTGTAAATGAGTCTATGGAATCTATGCCATGAATGACATTTGCGAAGAGATTAAAAAAAATAGGTATCGTTTCTCTAGATAGCATGGATCAGCATGTCGATGCACGAGATAATGAAGTAGTTATCCTTTTCCAATAATCACTTGTACCCCTATTTCCAGGGATAAATGGTGATGACAAAATAAATTGCTGTGATAGATATAATGTTCGCCTTTCCCTGCTGCAAGTTATAATCATATTTTTAATATAAATTTATTATTAATTATAATTATATGTATATCGTTTTGTGTGCGTTATATTTTTCGCACGAATGGAAGGGACCTACAGTTTTGTGCCGTATACGCATTTTTTTTATTTTTGATAAGCTTTCTCGTGACAGCAAATACTGTCGGATCTTTGTTAAACGGGGGACCGTGAAAAAATTGTTTGGTGCTTTCTGGAATTCGAACATTGAACCTCACGCTCAGTGGTCTGACATATTAACCACTGCGCAACGGCACCCACGCCAAGTTATAATTGGCACTAACATTTGCTAAAATAAAATTTTAAAGGTCAAACTGAGTTCTTTTTCAGGCCATGAAAAGTTCATGCGTGATGGGATAGACATCAAACAACAATTTCTTGGAGCCAGTTATTACGTTACTTCAACCTGCGCCGGACGAACCACTTAATTCATTTTTTTTTGTTGTGGTTCAATTTGTGAATGCAGGAAAATAGGATTATCATACTCCACTAACTAAGTGGCTATTGTCGTGGCCAATCATAGTTAAACGCCTTTTCTCTAGATCCTACTGAATGTTTAAACAATATAGATGGTTTTGATTATATTGATATTTTAACATCAAATATGAATGAAGGGGATACCTGTATTGAAGATGAAGATTATAGTTAAGAAGATGAAGAAGAAGGAGAAGAAGAAGAATTGAAGAGGAAGAAAATGATGGAGACATATTATAATTGAATAAAACGTGGATTATGCCTACCGGGGAAACCATGGGAGTCCTTATATTCTATCTAAGGTGGTAGGAAAACGAATGTACTGTGCATACTCTCTTCCATTCGTGTGAAAAATATAAAGCACACGACATGAGTGGTTGCGAGAAGCTAGGCTTGTATTTTGTGCATACTCTCTAGACTTTATATTTCAAAAACTATTGATCCTAAATAAAATGTTGTTGTAGATAATTTTGTGATGAAGAACTTTAAATAAAAATAAATAAATAAATATTTGGCGCAACAGCTCTTTAAGTGCCAGGGCCTAGCGGCGATTTGGGAATCTTTTACGTGACAACAATACTCTCGGATGCTTGTCAGACGCTCGCGAGGGGTGGGACCGTAAAAAAACTTGTTGGTGTTTTCTTGGATTCGAACTTGGAACGCCACGGGCGGCGCCCACGATGACGAACTTTCCCGAAGCTGAAATCACCGTACGATCAATAGAAAATGAGATAATTGAAAAACAATTCATTTATTGACCTTTTCACCTTAAATATGTTGAAAGGATACCCGATTCCCAGAGCTTTTAGACTCTTTTGTACTACCAAGCATACAACTTTCTATAGTGTACCACTATTCGCCGTCTTGAAAAACTAACAGGGAGTCAAAATGGCTCCATAACATAAATATGTACCATTTCAATTATTCTTAAAAGTATTTAAACAAAAGCTCCTGCAAGCTGCCGCATATTTTGATGACTCAAAATGGCTTTACACTTGTATATGCATGATTATGTTGAGCGATGGAAAAAATAAACCAGCATACAAAAATGATTTATTTTTGCGCAACCTATCGGCATTTAAAATTACACTTTAATACATTAGTCTATTTTGGAGAAATGTATACATATTTACTCTTATGTATTTGCAATTTTTGTCAAATGAATTATATTTTGTAGTGGCAGCTATTGAAACCTTGTTGCTTCGGACTGAAGCCGAATGAGGGGTTAGTGAATGGTCAGGCACTTTGGTCGTGTTCTTCTAGCAAGTATTGCAATTTATTTCTTCTTTTCTATTTCAACTAGTGTCTTTAAATTATGTAATTGTAAATTAAGCTGAAAATGTTATTGTGATAGGAACTTAAAACATATGCAAAGTTTTTATAAGACAGCTTTACATAGGAAATAATATATGAATCGGTGTGGGCATGAATCGTATTGACTCAACCGGCTGTTAAAAGTAAATTGAGATTTTTTCTTTAAAGCGCGGGTAAGCATATTTGCATTTGGAAATAATACGAAAAAAATGGATGATGCGGTAAAAGTTCATCACTTTCAGTTTCTAATGTTAAAGAGTGTGTTTTTATCAACAAGATTGGTTCTGAATTATTATTCTACTTCAAGCCCATAAAAGTCTCTAAATGATTTAAATTTGTTGAAGCCATATTAACACCCGAAGCAATTCAATCCTTTCCTACAGCCTTCTCGGCTATCCTGCTTTCTAATTTGGCCTTCCCGTTGCGGTCAGATCAATGCTAATTAATTTCCTCACTAGAACACATTTTGTTGAACATGATAGCGAACGAATTCGATAGATAGAGTCAACGGTGGCGTCTATAGTTCCAGTTAGGTTGAACTTAGTGAACACCTAGTGCGAGCTACATTGATATATTCGGATGACAGGTTGGTAAGGAATTTCCAAAGTTAGTGCAGTACCATGGACTGGAGATGGTGATGGAGGAGCCCTTAATAGGACAGTGGCAGCGCTCATAGTCCCGTAGTGAACTACTGGCACCGGAGTGCCCGGCCCGCGTCCTATGGGTATAACATAAGAAACTGGCCCTCCAGGTTAGGGGTTTTACCGTGGGGTTAACTTCCCTACCATATAAAAAGACTTTGGTTACGAAGCAATCAAGAGCTTCGGATGTGGGCGTAATGATAAGTGTGTCGGAACACTGCGCGTAAAGTTTAATTTCCAAACGAATAAAACAGCAACAAGTTTTTCAATGGTTCCATCCATCTCCCGCGAACGTTCGACAAACATCCGAGAGTATTTTTTCTCACGAGAAAGCTTCTCAAAAACAAAAAATGCCCTTCGAATACAGTACAAAACAGTATGTCACAGCCACTCGTGTTGTGGCATTAAATAAAATTAGTGCCAATGAAAAAAAAATGTCATGGTATTTTCAATGCTAGTAACATTTTTTTTATATTGGCATTGATTTATCTTAATGCCATATCTGCTAAGAGTAAAACAAAAATGAACTTATTAGTTGATCAGTAGTAGAGCATTGCTACAAGATATTTGACATGGATTTCTAGGGCGTTGCTTAAGCAAGCCCTTAAAGAATAGAACCCAATCTTCTTCTTCCTTTTATCAGCGAGGTTATGATCCGAAAACAAGGGATCACAACCCTCCCACTTCACCGCATTTCTACTGATCCGCCTGTGGGGTTCACCCAATATAGCGCCAAATCAAAAATAACCTAGAAATGCCTAGAATCTTTTATGTCAAATATATGTATATATGTTATGTATATATGTATATCTTACATTCCCAATAGTTTTTGGGTCACTAATCCACTCTGTGTTTCCTTTTTTGCTTTAACTACTGTCTACTATAAATGCAAATGTGCTTTGCTCTTCAATATACCTATACATATAAGGAAATCCCATTGCCCCCATTGTCCCATTTCATTTCGCATGACGACACATCCGCCATTAGTGAGTTTTCATTATCTCAACAAATTGGAACAAATGTTCCGGATATGAGGTCGCGAGATCTCGCGAAAGTCGTTTCTTCTAGTCATAACCGATGACTCAGAGGTTATTGTCACGTACGCTAGTGCAGTTTTCTCCTACCTGCAACGTGTTCTTGCACTATCACTTCAGAGAATGAAAATAATCCGTGCACTTCAAATACAATCTAAGACAAAATTTTAAATTTTATATGATATGCAAACACTGCCATCATGGCACTACTGTGGCCCAGAAGTTATTCTCTCTCTTGCCCTCGATGGTCCTTTGGTGTGCATGCGTGTGCGTGCGGGGAAGGCCCCCTGAGTTGCAGAGGAATCTATTTATGCATTGTTTGTTCACTTAAACAAAATCTGCAGTGCAAACAGGAGAAGGTGCCTGCTTACTGTGTGTTTCGAGTGGGTGGCTGGGTGTCTGATGGGCACAATGCAAGCACAAGGATCTAATTATGACATATACGCTTCTGTTTACTATCACGTAAATAACTTTGCTAAATAAACCGTTTGTCAGAAAGAAGGGTATGAAATGCAAAATTTGTCTCTGCCGCCTTTCCTTGAATGCGACTGCCACGATTTTCCGGAAAGACTGGTGTGCTGTGTTGAATCGTACGTCTTGCGACAACAACAGCTTGGAGTCCTTCGTACTTAGTGGTGACTGCACAAAGGGTTCTTAAGTATGTGACATTTGGATGTTTGTCTTTGGTTCTAGATGCTGTTGTTTGGGTTAAGAGGCGAGATGGGATGAGACTTAACCCTGGTTGAAGACCAAGTGGTACGGCAATTTATATTGTGTACTAAGCTATTTTCGTTGACAATGCTGGGATGATGACATTTCTGTGTGTTTCTCCTTGTGAGTGGCGGTGACGATGTTGGTGGTGTTGGTTGGGTTTGTTTATGGAGTGCGGTTGCTCTATCCACTTTTCGAAAATATTCATTTTCGGTTGAATATTACAACGACAAGAAGTTATGCATGCACTTAGCCTACCATGGTTTCGAAGAGTAATCGCCTGCTGCTTGCTGCACTTTTGGTTTTGTCTTCTTTCGTTGAAATACTTTTCTCAAAGTGTAAATTATTTGATAGAATACAATAGAAAGGTATAAAAAATGTATAGTCAAACTAAAAATATGCGTAGAAAATAGGATGTGAATTTTTAAATATCTTAGCAGAAGAATTCCAAAAACTATTTTACAAATATTTCGTCGGATGATGGGACCGGGTATGTAATTTCAGTTCTTTATTGAATAAGTTTGTTTAACTTATGGTAATATTAGTATTCGCAGCTACTTAACCGAATTGTGAGAGAAAAAAAAAAAGAATATTAATAATGCTTAATTCTTACATCAATAAGTGTATACATTCCCAAGCCGAATGCATCTACCACATAAAAAACTCAAGTGAAGAAAATCGTAGTGTGCTGAGAGTTTTGAACTTTGTTTGAAAAGATATGTGCAAAAATTACGGAGTCCACTTTTATCATTAAAAAAAAAAAAAAAACCTTGAGAAAAAAAAGCCTGTTCACCACATACAAAGTCAAAAATGCGGTACGTGCAAGCTCATACATGCATTTACACAGTGCCATAGTCCATCGTCTATAATCGATCACATGCTGTTATTAAAAGAGAGTTGGATAGAAATTGGCGCATAAGTATATAGCGAATGTGCAAATAGAACTGCGAAGAATCAAGAAAATTCGCAAAGCATCAGAAGCAGAAGCAGCAACAGCTCATGCAAGATGGAAAGCGGTGGTTAAGTACGTAGGCGCACTCCTGGCATCGATTATTCGGGTTTGCGAATCGTGCATGGTAGTGGCCCGGGCTTTATCTTTAGAGGATTACCACATGCTTTGCCACAAAAAAAAAAAAAAAAAGTCCTTGCCAAATACCTGTTAATTGTTTTTTATTTATTTATTTATTTATTTTTTGTTTTGCACCACATCCATTTGCCGTTAAGGCACTGCGACCAGTGCCAAGGGCTATCTTTTAGGACAGCAGTAATTCCACTATCCTTACGAAAACATTTACTTCAGCTGAGGACGAGTTCCTTAAGTCTGTTAGAGACAGTGTTCCCAGATTTTCTAAATGAATTTCCGCTTTTTTTGTCACATTTTGCCTTTCTTCCCCTTTTTTACAGTCTATTTTCCCCACAATGGGCCCACTACTGCGTCGTCCCTCGGGGTTAGATTCGAAGACTCTGCGGGCCGGAGCGTTGGTGTCCCTTCGCTCTACATGACCTAGCCATCTCAGACGTCCAATACGCAGTTTTTTGACTAGGTCGATGTCGTTGTACAGCTCGTATAATTCGTGATTGAATCTTCTCCTCCAAAACCCGTCAACGCAAACGGGACCGAAAATCTTACGAAGAATTTTTCTCTCGAAGCGAACAAGGATATCATCAACCTCTTTTAATAAAGTCCATATTTCACCACCGTAAAGCAGGACTGGGATGATCAGGACTGGGCTTTATAAGCCCAAAAAAAAGCGATTGGCAAAAGTTATTCTTCGCTTGATTTCTGCGCTGATGTTGTTCTTAGACTTTATAGCAGAGCCAAGGTCGACAAAGTCCCTTACTACCTCAAAGTTATAGCTGCCGACTGTAACGTTCTGTCCAATTCATCGGTGTTGGCTGTCCCTTCTTGTTGACTGCATATACTTGGTTTTGTCCTCGCTTATCGCTTAACCCATTTTGGCCGCTTCCGCCTCAATGCTTGCAAACGCACCGGTGACAGCCCGCTGAGTTCTTCCAATAATGTCTATACCGTCGGCGTATGCAAGCAGTTGTACGGATTGTATTGTGCCTCCGGTGTTGGCTTGTGAGTTCCGCACAATCCGTTCAAGTACAATATTGAAGAAGTCACATGACAGCGCGTCACCTTGTCTAAAACCTTTTTCGACATCAAAGGCTTCGGTGAGGTCATTACCGACCTTGATGGAGCAGCGAACGTTCTCCATCGTCAGCCTGCACAGACGGACAAGTTTGGCAGGGATGTCAAAACTAGACATGGCTCTACAAAGGTCTTCTCTATAGATGCTGTCATAGGCGGCCTTGAAATCGATAAAGAGGTGGTGAGTATCGATTTGGAATTCTTGGGTTTTCTCCAGGATCTGCCGAAGTGTGAGGATTTGATCGATGGCCTGAAACCGCACTGATAGAGTCCATTCAGGCTGTAGATAAAAGGTTTCAGGCGTTCACACAATATCGCAGAAAAGATCTTGTATGCGATGTAGAGGAGACTGATGCCTCTATAATTGGCGCAGTTGAGGGGGTCTCCTTTCTTGTGGATCGGGCAAACGATGCTGAGATTCCATTCATCAGGCATACACTCGTCTGACCAAATATTACAAATGAGTTGGTGTATGCAATCTACCAATTCATCACCAGCTGCCTTGAAAAGTTCGGCCGGTAAGCGGTCACGTCCAGCAGCCTTGTTCGATTTTAGCTTGGATATTGCTATCCTCACTTCGTTTTGGTCAGGTGGACGGACATTTTGACTATCATTCTCTATGTTGAATGGCTCATTCTACCTGACAGCGGGATGTTGGTCTTCGTCGCCGTTATACAGCAGATGTAGTTTTTCCATATTCTCAGCACCGACTGTGATTCTACTACGAATCCACCACCTCCAAGAAGGTTTAAAGTTGAGGCTAGCTGAAGAATGGGTGGAATGTGCAAAGACTTTATTCCAGCTGGCAAGTCAAGCACACCCAAAACATACGAAAATGCTTTTTTCAAAGTTGAAAATTTTTTTAACAATCTAAACAACATGATAAGAATCAGCGAAATGCTTGTTGTTGTTCTTAGTTGGGTCCTTAGAAGACGCACACTCCTACAACTTTCTTATTCCTCATCATCACTGTTTGAACTCGAAAATAGTTCCATCGAGGTAAACATTTTATTGGTCTCAGGACCTCAGACAATCATGAAAAAATAATTGAATTTTGTGAAAGTGACGCCTCATCAGCTGTCACAAGAAAACTATCACTAAAAAGTGATTATCAAAACAGCTATCATCTTGCATGGAGTAAAACTAAAAATATAACTATCACTTATCACAAATCACCTTAGCCGATTCCACCCCTGTTTCTTTTTAGTTTTAAACAAATTAACAACAGAGAAAGTACGTTCAGGTCCCGCTCCACTGTGCGGAAGATAGAAAAAAATTCTGCAAGTTTTCAAGCTTTGGAAACATATCCTTTTCATCAGTTAATTTTGTTGATAAGACATCCTTCTTGCAAATTTACGGAACTAATCTTAGGTATGCTCAAATTTCTAAGAGATCTGTATTCAAGACCAAGTTCATTTAATTCACTGCCAGGAAACATATTTAAAAAACATTTGTATAAAGGTGCAAGAAAAAAAAAAGTTTTATTTTTGAGCAATGTCGAACTTATAATTCGAAGCCAAGAACACAAAAACAGAGTTACAATATCACATGAGCTATTGGATAGGTTCAGTGTGTAATTATAATTTCGCACGCTGTTGCTGTCGTTGACAACGAAGATTTATGCATGTTGGTGACTTAATATTATAACATTTTGCGATTTCGAAAATAATATTTCAAATACGCGTTATCCACCTTTTTTGAGACGGTTTCCACTTTTCCGCTTCAAAAGCGCCAAAAGTGGCGCTTTTCCCCGCAATCTGGGAACACTGGTTGTAGATATGTATTGTTACGCGAGCGCACAACCGACACGGAAACGTAAACAACCGAGAAGTCCTGAGAAACATCTCGAAGCTGTCAACCCGAAGGTACAAGAACTTTTCAGATTCTTGATGGGTGGAATTCCAGCGGCGAATTGGAAATTTGGTTATTTGTTTGGAAAGCCAAACCCAAATATATAACGAAGTTGACAGAAGTCCAATTGAGAGTTCTTTGTTGGCAGCAGTGAGAATGATCGCTAGAGACGTGCAGTTCTCAAGCAAAAAAATTAATTGTACTAGATTTTTTTTTTTTGTGTGTCTCAAAGCAGACATTACTTCCATCCAAGAAGTGCGATGGGATGGGCCGGGCAAAAGGTGTATGAAAAACTGCGACATCTACTACGGCGATTGCTACAGACAAAAGGACAGCGTCTATTCGGGTGCGGATTTGTCATTGGAGGCAAACTTAAGCCTCCATGTGAACGAGCGCCTTATGACTATCCGTATCAAGGCTAAATTTGCCAACATTAGCCTAATATGCGTTCACACCCCTCATGAGGAGAAGGACGATGCGACAAAGGATGACTTCTACCAGCTCTTGGACAAGACGTATGAGCAATGCCCTAGCCACGACGTTAAAATTATCCTAGGTGATTTCAACGCAAAGCTAGGAAGAGAGGACGTCTTTAGTAGTATGGTCGGAAAGCACAGTCTGCACGACATCACATCCGACAACGGACTCAGGCTAATCGACTTTGCGGTGGGGCGAAACTTTGTCGTAGCTAGTACGCGGTTCCTACGTCTCGACGTTCACAAAGGAACATGGATCTCCTTTGATCGAAAAAATGTCAACCAAATCGATCACATTGCGATCGACGCAAGGCACTCTTCCAGTATTCTGGGTGTCCGGACTTTCCGAGGAGCCAACGTGGACTCGGATCACTATCTAGTTGTAGCCAAGGTACGGATGCGGATATCCACAACGGAGCGAAATCAACGAAATACTGTGAGGAAATTTGACGTCGGGCGGCTACAATCGCAAGAGACCACCAGAACCTTTGCCGATCGAGTTTCTTCTAATCTTAATCTAAGTCCTATGGCGCCAGCAGCAAATGCGGAAGACCAGTGGCAGCGTTCCAACCAGCCATCAGAGATGCCGCCTCTGATGTACTGGGTTTCTCTCGCCCACCACAACGAAACCCCTGGTTTGATGAGGAATGCCGGCAAGCACATGCAGCAAAACAAGAGGCGTACAAAGCGGCGCTGCATAGAAGGACTAGAGCTGCTTACGAGCTCTACGTGCGCAGGAGAAAAGAGGAACATCGACTTCTCAGAAAGAAGAAAAAAGAGCATGAGAAGCGCTCGATCGAGGAGATTGAGAGACTTTATTGCAGGAATAATGTTCGAAAATTGTACCAAAAGGTAAAAAGGACATGCCAGGGTTTCAAAGCCAGAACAGAAGCCTGCAGAGACGAAAATGGTAACATAGTAGTAGAATCGCAGTCGGTGCTGAGGATATGGGAGGAACACTTCTGCAGACTGTTAAACGGCGATGATGACCAATATTCCGCTGCCAGGCAGAATGAGCCATTCAACAGTGATGATGGCAGTCAAGATTCCCGTCAACCCGATCAGAATGAAGTGAGGATAGCGATATCTAAACTCAAATCCAACAAAGCTGCTGGAGCCGACGGCCTTGCCGCTGAACTTTTCAAGGCAGGAGGAGATGAGTTGGTAAGGAGCATGCACCAGCTCATCTGTAAAATCTGGTCGGACGAAAGTATGCCCGATGAATGGAAACTCAGCATCATTTGCCCGATCCTGAAGAAAGGTGACCCTCTGAACTGCGCCAATTACAGAGGTATAAGTCTCCTCAACATCGCATATAGGATCCTGTCTGCCGTATTATATGAACGCCTAAAACCGATCGTCAACAACATGATAGGTCCTTATCAGTGCGGTTTCAGGTCCGGAAAGTCCTCCATTGACCAAATATTCACACTACGGCAGATCTTGGAAAAAACCCATGAATATAAAATCGATACGCACCACCTCTTCGTCGATTTCAAAGTTGCCTATGATAGCGTGTATAGAGACGAGTTATACAGAGCCATGTCTAGTCTTGGCATCCCTGCCAAGCTCGTCCGTTTGTGCAAAATGACGATGGAGAACTCTCGCTGCTCCATCAAAGTCGGTAAGAACATCACCGAACCGTTCGATGTCAGGAAAGGTCTTAGACAAGGTGACGCGCTATCATGCGATCTCTTTAACATAGTACTTGAGCGAATTGTACGAAACTCACAAGCCAACACCGGAGGTACAATCTTTTACAAGTCTGTACAACTACTCGCTCATGCCGATGATATTGACATAATCGGAAGAACTCAGCAGGCAGTCAATGGGGCATTTACGAGTATTGAGATCAAGGCAGCAAAGATGGGTCTAGCGGTCAATGAAAGCAAAACAAAATATAAGCTGTCTACAAAAAAGGACACCCAAAATCGGCGTCTTGGACAGAACGCCACAATAGACAAATATAATTTTGAGGTAGTAAAGGATTTTGTCTACCTAGGCTCTATGGTGAACTCCGCAAATGACATCAGTAGGGAAATCGTTGCCAATCGTTGTTTCTATGGGCTAAAATGGCAATTTAGTAGCAAAGCCCTATCTCGAACTACTAAGGTAACTCTTTATAAGACTCTAATCATCAAAGTCCTGCTGTATGGCGCAGAGGCATAGGCTTTGACAAAACCGGATGAGGATGCACTTGGTTATTTCGAGAGAAAAGTTCTTCGAGCGATCTTTGGTCCCGTCTGCATAGACGGTGAGTGGAGGAGAAGGTACAACGCCGAGCTATACGGCCTGTGCAAGGACATCGACTTAGCCAGAAGAGTTCACATACAGCGACTAAGATGGCTGGGTCATTTAGAGCGGATGGAGCCCAACGTTCCCGCTAAGAGAGTTTTCGAATCCATGGATGGATGGACGACGCAGTAGAGGACGACCTCGCGGTGGGTGGCGCAAACAAGTGGAGGGGGACCTCAACCAACTTGGCGAGCGCAACTGGAAGCAGCTGGCTTGTAACCGTGCTAGATGGAGAGGTTTGTTGGTTGAGGCCCAGGTCCACCCCGGACCGTAGCGCCATCTAAGTAATTAAGTAAAATTTTTTTTTGTTGAAGATTTAGTTTTATTGTACAATACTTACTACTTAGATCCTTTAACCCCTCGGGGGGCATAGGGCGTCAACCACGCCTGCGCCCCATCGTGTTCGAAGTTCTGCAACGCGTTTGAGCTGCCTCCAACTCATTCCTAAAGAGCTCGATTCCTCCTCAACTGTTCTGCGCCACGTTTGCCTAGGGCGTCCCGCTATTCTGCCTGCCTGGGAGAGCGGATTCCACTGCATGGCGTATTTCGCAATGGAGTTGTCATTGTATTGTATTGTACAGTAACTCAATTAAATAAAGAAAAAGTTCACCGTCTCGGGAACCAGAATAATTGCGTTCTTTCTCCAGCTTCCGTTCAAACCTTAGAAGTTCCCGGCGTAATCGGCGATTTTTGCTACAGTATTATCTAAAGAAAAAGCTTCTCCCAATTTTACATAGAGCCACACACTCACGGTATGCGTCTCCTTCTCAACAGAGGCGGTAGGTTTTAATTGCCAATGACCGGTGAGGAAGCTCGCAGGCCTTCTTATATAGTTTCTGCTGTATTTAAGGATATCAACCTTAGGTATTATTCCAGAGGGAAATGCATGTTTTGCGTTCCCAACTATTTTGGATATCTTATAACTACTATAAAAGTCAAGTCGATTTTCCTTGTGAACACCGTTTCTCAAAAACTTCTAGACGTAGGTACTTGAAAATATGCACAGTTATTCCTTATTTTGCTTAGATGCGAGAGAAGAAGGGATTTTCTGAAATTTAAGGTCTAAGTGGCATAAAGGGGATGGAGATTGAATTTTCCATCTGTAAATATTGATTCCACAGCCGTAGCTCAGTACTGGCTCTTCGGAGTGAAAAAATAAAAAATAGGTGAATTAAGTAAATTCGATTCATTTAAAAACAATTAATCAAATCATCGTCCACAATTTTCCTTCAGTGGAGACCACGGCCAGCAGTCATGCAGCAGTGGCTATCGTTGCAATAGTATGTGTGTGTGAGTATATGGGTGCGCTAACCTATGATTATGTTTTGATCTTCATTGTGCGATCTCTTCTAGAGTTAAAATTGAAAAAAAAAACTTTTATCAGTGCCAAATCTAAGATATTCTAAATTTTATTAATTAAGATATCCATGTGCTGTCGCAACTTCATGCAATTAAGAGACTTGGGAATATACGCGTAGGTACATAATATATGTACATGCATATGCATGTGTAGATATAGGACTATTGCAATATTTTTGCATTTTGTTAGATGAAATGTTAATCGTTGGATTTGTCCACATTTTAGAATGTTTTAATGAATTTAAAATAAATTGTGTGTTGCGCGAGTTATATGCACCACTATCTCTTTTTATTTAAATTTATAATAACACCTTTTTTCATATATATGTTTCTTTATTTTACAAAATGTGCTTGAAAAAAAACTAATGAGACATCTGCACTCGGTAAGCCTCCGAATCACAATGCCCTCTCTCTAACGAAAATGTTAACAACAGCTTGGCCGCATCAAACAGCTTATTCTCCCGAAAGTAACAGTAACCCCTGATCGATTGAGATGGTGTTTATCCTCCGTTGCTACCCACGCCAAGCTGGTGTTTTCGGCTGCTGTGTTGTTGCTTGGTTTCGATGTTGTTGTCATGGAACATCAAGCTAGGAGTATTAGTCGAGCTGGTGTTTGCGGCTGCTTGGTTTGATGCTGTTGTTATACAGCCGGTGACGAACCATGTAGAGCATATACGGTATGTAACTCGCGAGGGTTTGCGTATGCTCTGGTGGGATTCCCATGAGGAAAGTTATAATTGAGTTTACACATTTTCGGTATTGTATTCACTTGGCAATTATATTGCAACAAGTAAATAACCGTCAACTAAAATGCGGGCGAAGCACGGCGAGCGCTGGGCGGCTAGTACATGTAGGATCCGTCCCAGGATCCAATGAAACACTTTTATTTAAAACACTGTTTACTGTTTAATGTTTATTTTTATAAATACTCCACAATGAGTTTACATTATTTTACAAGGGGATAGTTGGCGTAATGAAATACGAATGGGAGTGGAAGCGCGTCCTTCCGATTTAATGGTTTGGCTAATACTCTGCTTTTAGTTTCGTTTTGTCTCTTTGTTTCGTGTTCGTCTCGCGCTTGGCTTCGTTCCCGTTCGATCTTGTCGTCTGTCTGTCAACGGTTCCTGTGTACCTCTTTGGTTGGTGTGTGCGTGTCGTACCCTTTCCTATCATTGTTGGTTCGTGGCGTGGTGGTTCTCTTCGTTGTCGCCTGTTCGTCATGTACTTTACTGTCTACGCAATCGTCGCCTGCTATCTATCACCGTGGGGTTTAGTATTTGTTAGTACATATGTGTGTCTGTCCTTTTATGTTTGGCGGCGTTTGTTAAGGGCCCCATCCTACATACATATGTATATAAAATCAGAATCAGATATTCTGCAAAAGAGGCTCAGATGAGCCTTTTCTGGAGCAGATCTGCAGTTTTGTTTCCCTTTAACATCCACGTGACCTGGTACCAACCGCCATTTTATTTTACTGGGCAAAGTTTTGTAAACTGTAGAAGCAGCTTAAAACTTTTGAGATAATGAAGTGGAGAACGGTGCTTCAGCGCCGCTTGACTGCCGGTGAGTGTGCGGATGGTGGCATCTTTTATACCAAAGTACAGGTTTATGCTGGCGCAAAATCCCAATAATGTAAGGCTTGACGTAGAAAATACTGGGATTCTTTCCAAGTGGTTTCGAAACTTTATGATTGTATTCATACACACCAACACCAACGTCTGAATCCATTTTTTATCCATCGGTATACCACACGCTTGGGTTTGGATCAAGCAGCGTACCGCCATTAATTCTTGTATCACGGCTTGGGATGTCAATTTCAAATCTTATGCCTAAGATGAGTGATTTAGGCGTAAAGTCAGAAATCGTACTGAACGTACCTAGCTCTGGGAATTCGGCAAATAAATGCGTGAGATCCATATGATTACATGTACTATTTTCGTCCGACTTTCGAAGACTAACTGAACTGCGAATTGTCACTTTCTTGACGAATATATTTAACGAGGTGAGACTGATTATAGCATGTATGGCTGACGTGGGACAGATATGCATTGTATCCGAGACATGCTAATCCTTGAAGTTTATTGATGTTTGTAACTCAGTTTGTTTTTGTCCACCAGACAATGGACGCGTACCTTAGAATGGGTCTGACCAACATGGTATATAACCAGACGGCAACCTTTTGTCCAAGTTTTGCCATACATTTGACAACAGGTCCACATGCCAGTGGTTGCCTTGGCAATTTTGTGAGTAATATGGAAGTTCCAGTTAAGCTTTTATCTAAGACAATTCCTAGGCATTTTACTTCGTCGTAAAAACAAATTGTATCATATAGAGCCACTGAACGAAGGGGTTCCTGTTTGCCCTTGATTATGATCACTAGATCATCTGCAAAGCCTATAACTCTGAAGCCTAAGCTGTTAAGTCTGCTCAATAAGTCATCCACCACGAGAGACCATAAGAGAGGAGAGAAAACGCCGCCTTGGAGGCAGCCTTTTGCTGCAGAGACGATGTTATTATGCGGCTATCGAGCATAGTCCCATCTGGTTGTGCTCGTAGTTTAGTCGATTCCCCTGTGTCTCATGGCACTAGTGAAGGAGTCACAACTAGTGTTATCGAAAGTACATTCTATGTCAAGGAACGCACAAAGGACGATTTCTTTGGAACGGTAGGCTGAAGTTGCGACGGTTACCTGCACAGCCGCGGGCGGAACATTTTCCGAGTCTCTCTCAAATAGTGCCTTTGGGTTAACACGGTTTTTGACAGTTTCTTTCTATTCAATAACAGTACATACATTATTTCCGTATATATTTAAAGGTTTATTGATATCCGATGGAAATAGGGTTGACATTACGTTACTCGTCAATCTTCAACAGCAGAACAGCATACTGCAACGATGACCTTCGTTAATTAAATTTGGTTGCAAATGTCCAAGATAATGGGACTTGCTTACTAAAACATCCAGCTTATTGGGATTCCATTACGAAAACCCACAGACGTTAATTACTTGATTCACGCAGCTTTTAATCATACAAAGTAAGATGGTGGCTGTAGTATTATTATTGCATCCATTACCCAATTTAATGGTCCCCATCGTGCAACTACCATTCCTCAACTATGTTGTAATCCTACACAAATGTTGCCTTTAGCTGTAATTTGTCACTTCGGACAAAAACCACATTGGGCGGAAAAGGTGTCCTACAGTTGATAGACTCTACATTCAATGGCTACCATATAGGGGTGGGCATTGAAAACAGCTTCAAGTGAAAGGTTCTTCCGTAGACCGTTTATTGGAATTTATGCAAATGGGAAATTTACTGAGTTTGTAAGAGATGGGCTAGTTGGTGGATTAAATGGTCGGACGACTGCTTGAGTGGGTGGCTTAAAACGAAGATCCGCACCTATTTACATATTCCAATGCGAACTTCTTAAGTGCCTCACATTTAAATTGATATTGGTAGTAAACCGTGTACTGTGGCAATTAATCACGACCCTTATTCCTGCCCTGACCTAGCCCACTAATACCTATAAAGAACTATGTAAAATCTGCGTTTTTCACCACAAGACGATGCCAACTTTCATCGTATGCCCAGCCACACAAACACAGACGTATAGAAATTAATGCTTTCTTTAGTCTTGGGTGGGCATGGGCAATGAAGAAAATCCAATTCAGTACCGCCCACATAGGAATTACCACCTGTCTGGTGATAAGAAGAATTACCCTGCACGGAGCAATTTAAATGGGCGAATGCCAATGGAAATTAAAATCATAGATTTTTATTTGCCTCGCATTCGGATCCACCGACAGCGGTGCTGGCAGCGGCGTTAAATGTGGTAGGAGCTATGTGGGTAGGAACATTGTAATTAGATTGAAAGAAAAGTGTGAAAATTAGAACTTACCGTTGGGAAAATTCAAATTAATTTATATGAATTTAATTTCGAACCCTTTAGGTGGGTGGTAGGTAATCTACAATAGAAATGAATGGAAAGTCTTGTTTTCAACGGCCTTCTATGGTACTGTTTTTAGTTGTGCAGGTCAGTTGTATTCATAGTTTTTATTTATAAATTTATAAATTGCCGTACCCGTTGTTCCCGAAAACGCATATTTTCTGAAGATATTAAGATAGTTCTTTATATTAAAGAAATATAGATACTTGGAATGACTAAAATACCAGGTTCGGACTCAGAGTAAGTCTTCGACCAATAACACAGGGCAACAAAGATTTTACGGCGCGGGGTTTCGGGGTCGATCTTGGGTAATTCTGGTTTACTACTTACGAAAACAATAATAAATTTGCTGAATTGACTCCACTTTTTGACATACAGACAATCTATAGAAAATGGGTGAAAAAATGAAATAAAAGTGATGAATATATTCAAAAACTTTTATTTTCAAATGCAAACATATTTTAAATGATGATATTGATTAGAATAAATTTAAATTCATTTAAATAAGTTAGGAAAATCTTCTTGTACGTGACCTTCTAGCGTATTTTATATAAGGACAGTCCCTTAGTAAGGTCCAACAGTAGCCTGTCATCATATGGCGATACCACAGACCTGATATTTTTCGTCCATGGTCTTTATATCCTGGTGGAACGGTTCCCACTGTTCTTCACTGTAATTACCTAATCTATCCAAATGGCTATGCTAATAATGTAATTTGATACTAATATGAGTAATTGGTCCGAGCTTTTGAAAATTTACAAGCAATTTGGCGACTATTTCGGAATAATTTGCAACTTTGTGGTTCCCCAAAAAGTTGTTGACAACAGATACGAAGATGCCTACTTTTAATTTGTCCGTACTGAGGCCAGGAAACGACTGACAAATATATTTAAAGCAATCACCATTCTCGTATAAAGCTTTCACAAAGTGTTAAATATGTTTTATATGAAGTGGCGGAAAAAATGATTTTTTCTCGAGACATCAAGGATTCATGAACGATGTTAGCTTTTCCCACAGTCACATCTATTCTCGACGACCATTCTTTCCCAGATTTCTTTTCTTTTTTTTTTAAATATGCTTGGTAGGCTTCTTTTATATAATCACTTATATTTCTTCCTTGTTTTTCTTGGCAAAATTTACCACTGCATCCCTTTGTGTAGCAGTGGTGGAATTACTGTGGTGGACCTATAAGCGGATGTGTAAAACAATTGTCGGATATATTGGTGCACGTTATTAACTTTATTCATTTGATTTTAGGTTTAGCAATACTTATAATTTACGTTTACAAGCGACTCTGAAATTACTGAATTACTTTAAACGACGAACGCTATATCTATGCGCAGACACCACCGCTGCACTCGACGCCCATGAATCGAATCACGCGTTTTTTTTTTCCTTATTTTTTTCAATAGGACAAATTAATGAACACACTGTTATTTTTACCAATTAGAAATGATTAACAAGATGCTATAACAACAACAAACATTTGTCACGATGATAGTGTCTCTTTTAAGGAAACGTATACTTTGGATATAACAATGTATCGCTGATAACACCAACACCAACATCCATCCAAATCTTTATTACAAGAACATCCGTATCAGAGCATCTAACCAAAGGGTTGGATTCATCTTTTACCTTAGTTATTCGTGTTTTTCGCAGGAGTAAGTGTTGTCAATTAGTTTTATTATTTTATCATTCTTTTATATTCAAAGTGATAACATAAACCATAATTGAAATAAATTGTCTTGTTGTCTATAAATGGTACTAGTTCACCACTCTCCCAGTGTTGTATTAAACATTTTACTGCCACCTTGAACTTGTTATTTCTAAGTCCTTTAATGAAATCAAGAGGATTGGTCAGGTCCTGAAATGTCATATTCAACGATAGTTCAGTGCAGTTTCATAAATTGCGCTCATATTTCTTAATTGATGGCGAAAAATAACGATCGAAAATTGTATCTATTCAATCAGCACTGAACCGCGTGACCGTTTTCAAAATTGTATTTAATATATTCCCAAACGTTTTTCGAATACCTCTTATCAAATGCAACATAAAAAATCCATCGAGAACAACGACATCGATATTTGTTGGTGCTTGGCTGTTGACTCTCTTTTCCAATAATCTAATCAAAGCCGATTTGTCAGTTTTGCTTATGGTTCCATCTAAATGACATATGATCTGTTGAGACTGGTTTCAAGGGGTACGACAATACCTTATCAATGTCTATATTTTGCCCCACTGATACGGCCAACAAGCGCCCAAACAAATCTCTCTGCATTCTGGTTTCTTGCATCTTGGCGACAATTTTTAATTTTTTCTTTTTGCTTCCGCTTAAGAAACTCAAAATTGCATTTGTTTTTAAAAACGTTTTGCATTTACACCACATTCAGAAATAAAAATTGTTTTAAATCGTTGCCAAGACCTCAACATCTAATAAAAATGTAGCTACTGTTTCTGATGCGGCTCTGCCTAAACCCATGTTATAAAGATGTTCTTTATTACGATCATGAATTTCTCCAGACGAATGCAAATATTTTTGATTTTATTTATTTACAAATTAGCAGTTATGCCCTGCTTTTTTTAAAAACCGATATCTTCATATAAATAAGATATTATAGTTGACCGAATGGCATTAACAAACAGATTAAAACGGTTGCAATTAGAACAAGAGAATTTATCTTAATTTATTCGTACATCTCGATAAATTCATCTCATGTTTACGCATAGTTTAAAGTGAGTAATGCAATGTGTTTTGACTTAAGGTAAAGACTTTTTTTCTCGATTGTAGAAGCATCATGAGCAGGAAAAGTATTGGGTTCATTTCGAAATGTTGGGTTTTGAAGTCAAATATTTTCGAAAATATAAATTTTAGAACTAAACTTAATACACGGTCTTAAAGATTTTAAATGATCTTTCAGAATCAGTTGAAATATTCTTAATTGTTTACATATTTTTGGAGATATGCAACAACTCCTTATGCGAACCATTGAAAAGGCCCCTCACGCACAATGCGCTTCGACGCGTTCTGGCAAGGTGTTGCGACCGGAATTTTCCTCAGGTATTTCAGTTCTAGATCACCAGTATACTCGTATACTAGATGATATACCCAAATTTGAGTGTGGACGAAATAACTTAAAAATTTGAGTTTCTGTGTCGTGTTTCGGGTGCTCTGACAGGGTCTTGCGACCGCCCAATCGCTCTGGCAACTACACAATATGGTTCTTAATTGCGATTCATCAAGCAAAGATTCAGAGTTGACACTATAATTTTCTTTTTCAAAATTTTTTTACAACTTTGAGGCCCTGTAGCCCCTAAAGCGCCCGGCCCAGGTACGCCAGAATTTCACATCTGTGATGTATCTGACCACCAAAAAATAAGCAACATTTTGTTGACAAAATAATCATGAAAAAATAGTCTATTACTATTTCTATATTCGTTTTGGTCCACTGCCCTTTGTAGGAAGCTGCTTTTTTCTACGAGGACATGTGATCTGTTTCAGTAAGGGTTGCGACATGTACTTTTTCGGGTGAATCTGAGCAATAATAAGCTTTTTAGTTTTCGTCGATTTTCACTACATTACTTCTTCATCATACAACAATCATGCACTGATGGATGAGTCACTATAATTGATGTTTTGGTAACTGATACCTACTTTTACAGTGAGGCCCACGAAAATGTTCGTACATTATATTGGTCTTTTCCTTATAATGTGTTTAATGGTTTAATTGATTGCTGTCGCCGACGAGTAGCAGTAGAGTTAGGAGTAGTTAGATCCACAAAACTGAAAATGTTGCGCGATCAAATAAAAACTTTGCTAAGAAATGTTTTTTTTTATCCCTAAACCGGCAGCTCTGTGCTAGGGATGGAAGTTTTTGACAAAAACACCGGTTTCCGGTTTTTCCGGTTTTTCTGCCTTCGGTTTAGCTTTACGGTTTTATACCGCTCCAAAATACAAGATCTTCCAAAAACTGGGTTTCGGTTTTTTTCTTTTTAGAAAAACAAAATTTGTTTAACATTTTCTTTATTACATATGTAATTTAAAAATAATACATGTAAAAGTACGGTAGCGGTGTTGGTGATTCCACACTAATTAACCTAAGTGTGTGAAGGTGACAGCCGGGTGCCTAGTACCTTAATCCAAGAAATGGGTAACCAACCCCGTTTGGCGGATTCTTGGTGGCAGCAGATGAGAGAGGGGGGAAGAGTGCTTTTCTCACTAGAGCACTTCTTCCTGTTTCAGGCGGCAGCGGACGAATTCCCTAGACGGAGTCAACGGTGGCGTCTATAGTTCCAGTTAGGTTGAACTTAGTGAATACCTTGCGCGAGCTGCTTCGACGTATTCGGATCACAGGTCGGTAAGGAATTTCCAATGTTGGTCAGGACATTGGAATAGAGATGGTGGCGGAGGAGCCCTTAATAGGCCAACGGCAGCGCTCATACTCCCGTAGTGGACTACTGGCACCGGTGTACCCGGCCCCTCGTCCTAGGGGAATAATTAAGGAACTGGCCCTCCAGGTTGGGGGCTGTGCCGTCGGGGTAACTTCCCTACCACGTAAAAAACTCATGGTTCCGAAACAACCAAAAGCCTCGGATAAGGATGACCTAACTAATGACGAGCCCAGCAAACGAAATAAGGACAACGACCTTCGGATCTGTACGTGGAATGTTCTGTCCTTTTACAGACCACGTGCAGCCGAACAACTAGCAGAGGCCCTAGACTGCTATAAAGCAGATATTACCGCCATCCAGGAAGTGCGATGGGATGGGCCAGGCAAAAAGAGGATGAAAAACTGTGACATCTACTACGGTGATTGCTACAGAGGCAACAGGCAACGCTTATTCGGATGCGGATTTGTCATACGCGGCAGACTTAGGCAAGAAGTCTTAAGCTTCCGACACGTGAGCGAGCGTATTATGACTATCCGGATCAAGGCTAAATTCGCTAACATAAGCCTAATATGTGTTCATGCCCCCACAGAAGAAACGGACCCTACCTCCAAAGAGTGTTTCTACGAGCTCCTCGACAAAACATACAAGCAATGTCCTAAATACGACGTTAAGATCGTATTGGGCGATTTTAACGCCAAAATAGGAAAGGAGGACGTCTTCGGTAGAGCAGTCGGTAAGCATAGCCTACACGACACCACGTCTGATAACGGACTAAGGCTAATTGATTTCGCTGTGGAGCGAAATGTCACCATAGCAAGCACATGGTTTCCTCATCTCGATATTCATAAGCAGACATGGCGGTCCAATGATCATGTCACGATCAACCAAATTGATCATATTGCGATCGACGCAAGGCATGCCTCCAGTATTCTGGATGTCCGGACCTTCCGAGCGGCCAACATAGACTCGGATCATTACCTTGTTGTAGCCAAGGTACGAATGCGGATATCCCAATCTGAGCAACAAAGAAGAATTACTGTGAGAAAATTTAACGTCGAAAAGCTACAATCGCAAGAGACCGCCA
Organism: Brachypalpus laphriformis; assembly: GCA_945910035.1. Taxonomy (NCBI): domain Eukaryota; kingdom Metazoa; phylum Arthropoda; class Insecta; order Diptera; family Syrphidae; genus Brachypalpus; species Brachypalpus laphriformis. The sequence continues at coordinate 256,401,537 of OX246754.1, forward strand.
GACTCTTCGCTGAACGCGTATCCCGAAATCTCTCAATCACCCCTATACCGCCAGCATCAAGTGCCGAAGACCAGTGGCAACGCTGCCAACATGCCAACATGCCATCAGAAACGCCGCGACTGATGTGCTGGGTCTCGTTCGACCACCACCGCGAAACCCCTGGTTTGACGAAGAATCCCGGCGAGCGCATGCAGCAAAACAAGAGGCATACAAAGCGGCGCTGCAAAGGAAGACGAGAGCTGCTCGTGAGCTCTACGAGCAAAAGAGACGGGAAGAACATCAGCTTCTCCAAAAGAAGAAGAAAGAGCATGAGAAGCGCGCGTTTGAGAATATCGAGAGTCTATACTCCAGGAACAATGTACGGAAGTTTTACCAAAAGGTAAAAAGAACGTGTCAGAGAAGTAATACCCGTACAGAAACCTGTAGAGATGAGAATGGAAACCTCGTAGTAGAATCACAGTCGGTGCTGAGAATATGGAAAAACTACTTCTGCAGACTGTATAACGGCGACGAAGACCAACATCCCGCTGTCAGGCAGAATGAACCATTCAACATGGACGATGATAGTCAAAATTTCCGTCCACCTGACCAAAACGAAGTGAGGATAGCAATATCCAAGCTAAAATCGAACAAAGCTGCTGGACCTGACGGTTTACCGGCCGAACTTTTCAAGGCAGCTGGGGATGAATTGGTAGAGTGCATACACCAACTCATTTCTAATATTTGGTCAGAGGAGTGTATGCCTAATGAATGGAATCTCAGCATCGTTTGCCCGATCCACAAGAAAGGAGACCCCCTCAACTGCGCCAATTATAGAGGCATCAGTCTCCTCAACATCGCGTACAAGATCTTTTCCGCAAAATTGTGTGAACGCCTGAAACCTTTTATCAACAGCCTGATTGGACCCTATCAGTGCGGTTTCAGGCCAGGAAAGTCCACCATCGATCAAATCTTCACACTTCGGCAGATCCTGGAGAAAACCCAAGAATTCCAAATCGATACTCACCACCTCTTTATCGATTTCAAGGCCGCCTATGACAGCATCTATAGAGAAGAGCTTTATAGAGCCATGTCTAGTTTTGACATCCCTGCCAAACTTGTCCGCCTGTGCAGGCTGACGATGGAGAACGCTCACTGCTCCATCAATGTCGGTAATGACCTCACCGAGACCTTTGATGTCAAAAAAGGCTTTAGACAAGGTGACGCGCTGTCATGTGACTTCTTCAATATTGTACTTGAACGGATTGTGCGGAACTCACAAGCCAACACCGGAGGCACAATCTATTACAAGTCTGTACAACTGCTTGCATACGCCGACGATATAGACATTATCGGAAGATCTCAGCGGGCTGTCACCGGTGCTTTTGCAAGCATTGAGGCGGAAGCGGCCAAAATGGGTTTGGCGATAAACGAGGGCAAAACCAAGTATATGCTGTCAACTAGAAGGGAAAACCAACATCGACGAATTGGACAAAACGTCACCGTGGGCAGCTATAACTTCGAGGTAGTAAGGGACTTTGTCTACCTTGGCTCTGCTATAAATTCAGCAAACAAAATCAGCGCAGAAATCAATCGAAGAATAACTCTTGCCAATCGCTGTTTTTTTGGGCTTATAAGGCAATTCAACAGTAAAGCCCTCTCTCGAACAACTAAGGAGACTCTATATAAGACCTTGATCATCCCAGTCCTGCTTTACGGCGCTGAAACTTTTTCTTCTTCCTTTTATCAGCGAGGCCATGATCCGAAAACAAGGGATCACAACCCTCCCACTTCACCGCACTTCTACTGATCCACATGTGGGGTTCGCCTACGACGCTGAAACATGGACTTTATTAAAAGAGGATGAAGATATCCTTGGTCGCTTCGAGAGAAAAATTCTTCGTAAGATTTTCGGTCCCGTTTGCGTTGACGGGTTTTGGAGGAGAAGATTCAATCACGAACTATACGAGCTGTACAGCGACATCGACCCAGTCAAAAAACTGCGTATTGGACGTCTGAGATGGCTAGGACATGTAGAGCGAATGGACACCAACGCTCCGGCCCGCAGAGTCTTCGAATCTAACCCCGAGGGACGACGCAATAGAGGGAATTATCGCCGTAGGTGGCGCGCACAAGTTCAAGGGGACCTCGACCAACTTGGAGTGCGCAACTGGAGGCAATTAGCTAAAGACCGAGCTAAATGGAGAGGCTTGTTGGTTGAGGCCTAGGTTCACCCCGAACTGTAGCGCCACCTAAGTAAGTAAGTAAGTGTGAAGGAGAGCTAAGCTGCAATGGTTTTGGGAAGTTTAACGTTAGGCGAAAGTGAGAGTTGATGTCGAGCTCTCACCGAGCACAGTTGTTGGAAGCAGTAGTTAACTCAGTAGCTTAGAAGTTGTTTGAGTCGCTTTTATAAAGTCGTTTCGGCTAACTTTTTTCTTTAAACCCTTATCTATCATTTTTTTAAATTTGCTTTATTATCGATCCTGATTTGTTAAATAAAATATAATTATAAAACATAAATCTGAATTGGCATTTAAATCTTTGCATATATATAAATTCGTTGTATATGTATCATTTACAGATATAAAGTATGTATCAGTGCTTTAGTTTAAAATATTCGCCCAATATTATTCTCCAAGTCGACTCATATATATGTTGGTCTGTGAGGTGACACCTCTCATCGGAAACAAAGTCATTCAGCGATGACTCCTATCTATCCGAAGCCATCGAGCTTCCTACCAAACACAAATATTTTTGAGCAATAAATGCCAAACCAGGCATACACGTCTGGCTTTGCTCCCAAAAAAACAAAAGGACTACTCAATCTGGACAACAAAGGCCGTTGAAGGTAAAGTCTAAGTTCGTTTGGAAACGAACTTTCAACTTCAATTGGGCCAATATCCTTATTCGGTGCTGCTTCATCATGTGATGACCAAAGAGTGTTCGACATTCTGCCGTCTTCCCTCGGAGGAAGAAGTATGCCAATCTCAGTCAAGTAGCGTCTAATCTCTTTGCTTAAATTGGCGACAGCTGAGCTGGCGATGAAGGGACTCATTTTTTTTTTTTTTCTTAACCTAGGATCCGAGAGCGAAGCATAGCATAGAAGAGGGTTCTGCAGTACTTTCGAACTCCTCTCTTTAAGGCTGCTAAAAAGCTTTTGGCAAAGAATTTTTGCAGCGGAAATGAATATTTTTATACGATGGGATTTTCAGTGTTAGTAATGTAGGCATTTTTTGCTGGTGTTAAATTGCCAATTTCCAATGCCAAGCGGTTTTCTTTTTCATCCGGTTTTCGGTTAAAAAAAAAAACCACCGATTACAACTGGGAAGAAAAACCGGGCTTAAGCACAGAGCAGTAATCAATCGGTTGTTTGTAGAATTCCTTATAAATGTGGCCATATCACTGGCTTGATGCCCATTATCAACAGCCCTATAGAGAGGTATAGCAGCGAATATACAGCTTCAGAGCTGAATTCTGTACATATAATAAAAATGTACTTATTATTACAGAGTTCCACTGCCAAAACCACAGGCTGTATAAATAAATCTTTCCCCGTTCCGCAAAGAAGAAATTGAAGAAGTGTTAAAAATCTAAAGTGACCATTTTTCGAGACTCTTAAATACTAATATCCGACTAAAGTTAAAATCTTGCTGTCCGGCATTCTAGAATGACAACCAAATGTTTCCGAGTATGAACCAACAGAAGTACGATACAGTAAGACCAGTTTACCTGCGCCAACCCCAAAACTTTTACGATCCTGAGAGACTCCATATATTGGTGTAATGCATGCGCCTAAGATATGGTATGTTAAGATGCTAATTGACAGACCACCACTTAGGCAGTGATATGCTTATGCATCGATGCCGGAATGCAAATCATTCATTCGAATGCACTGTGCAGGTAAATTTTCTCTTGAAAGTCAGAGAGAAGAGGTATTGCAAAAAAATAATATTAATAATTTCAAATATTTTCATATACCCCCAAGAAGATCTCCATGTACTTCTGGACTACATGTATTCCCCTTTGGACGCTATTGGAGTAGGTCGTGGAACTCGGAACAGGACCTTGCACAGAACGTGTTGAATCTTTATTCATCGGACCCCAGATAATACCTCATGAGCGCAGGGAAACTATAAATAAAAATCCTTAATACACGTAAATGTCCTGCAGTATGATTTTTCTTCCCATCCTCTATTCCCCATCATTAAGTTAAAGGACTCCCGTTGAGTCGCAATATTCAACAATTCATTCCATCGGAATCTACAACATACTCTCTCTAGGCAATGTACCGTACGTTGCATTACACAATGCTGGCGCTGCAGGGCAGTTGTAAGTAGGTACCGCGAATGTCCTATGCACACCAAATATAGTTTTTCCGAGACGGTTCACTGTGCTCCAATGAAATCCGATTCACGTTTCCACCGCATGGCAGTGTTGGGTGGCTTTGAACAACATCCAGTCTCCCAACCTCGACGGCCTGTGTAACCGCATAAATGACTGCATTCTAGTAGAAAAGTTAGTGGCTTTTCTAACAGGGTGTGCATGTGACATAAAATATCAGCCTTTTCGGGTTGTGGGCGGCATTACTGACTTTAGAAGGGGACCAGTTTAATACGCCGCAAGGCACACATATTAAACATGAAATGGGAAAATTGCTTTTCTATTTATGTATTTGATTACATTTTACAAAGTTCGTTAACTAAACATACATACATACATATGGTCTGGGGATATTGTATGCATGTATATCAAGCTGCCGGTCTAAGCGATATTTGGTTATACAGTGATACGTAGTTTAGTATAACAAAAGATATGCTCGTAATGGCTAAGTGGATTCGTTATAATGATAAATTCGTTATATCGAATACTTTTTTCTTTGCAAAACTATAATATAACTAAAAGTACAAAATTCATTATATTTCCAGAATTTTATTTAAAAAATTACCATAGACGCGAATTTAACAAGAAAAAACGCCTTAGAGCAGGGCTACCTAGACAACAGATTTAGTTATGAGCAAATTCATTTTTTTTTATTCGGTTCGGTTAGTGAAAAAAGCCTTTGGAAACTATTACGTGGGCAGTAAATTGAGCAAAGAAAATGTGGAGAAGGTTGGTAGGTTGTAGTTGACGATATTAAAAGTTAATCTTTCATTCAAAATTGTTAAAAAATTACTGCCAAAAGTGGTATAAACTTAGTTGTTTTGCAGTATAAACTTGAATAGTTTTTTTCATAAAAATCAAAAGGTTAAGAACTGGAATAACTATTTTATGCAATCTTCCTCAACCTGAAATCGTTCTATCAAACAAGTTTGACGGAAGTGTTTAAAGCTCTACGCCTTCGTAACAAAATTACAAATAAAAGTCATAAAATACAGCTTTTCTTTAAGGAAGTTTCTGGCTTCTCGCCAAACTTTTTCTAATAAAAGCGGACATACATATGTATGTATATTTATGTCTATTACTATTCTTTTTCTCATAACGAAAAGTTAATAGGGGGCCTAACGAGCCTGCGTTACTTACTTATCTACTAACTTAAGTGCCGCTACAGTTAAGGGAAGAACCTGGGCCTCAATCAACAAGGCTCTCCATTTAGCTCGGTCTATAGCTTTTCGCCTGAATAATCGACGCTAGGATTGCGCCTACGTACTAATCCACATTCTGCACACTACTATCATTCTCCCCGCGGGACTGCCGTTAGGTATTACTTAGCGAGAGTAGTTTGCGCTCTCAAATTTGGTTGAGGTCCTCTTGAACTTATGCGCACCACCTACGGCGAATAGGCCATCTACTGCGTCATACATCCGGGTTAGATTCGAAGACTCTGCGAGCCGGAGCGTTAGTGTCCATTCGCTCTAAATATCCTTGCCATATCAAATGTCCAGTACGCAGTTTTTTTTTTTTCACTGTATAGCACGTATATTTCGTCGATGAATCTTCTCCTGCAAAACCCGTCAACGCAAACGGGGCCAAATATCTTACGAAGAATTTTTCTCTCGAAGGGCCCAGGGATATCTTCATCCGCCTTCAATAAAGTCCATGTTTCAGCGCCGTATCTGGGATGATTAGGATACTAATTTTTTGTAATTATTTCGTAAATTAATCATCCTTATTCTGAGAGGCGTTTTATTTGCAACGACATTTGTCGTTATTTGAGGCATTTCGTTTTACCAAAGTAATTCCGTAACTTCTACGGCATGGTATAACATGGTCGGTAAGTAGTTCACATTCCACATGCTATGCAAATGACCATGCCACGCTGAGAGTATCGGTTATTCAGATTATCGAAATTAAGCAGCGTTGGGGGGTAGATAATGGACCTCTCACTGCGTGTTGTTGGCATTAACCTTTTTTTTGCCATTATCTCCCCTCTCTTGATGGTGGTTCTAGGCTGTTACAGGTGTTATAGCTATAAGGTCCCCCTCGAGTTTAGCGTCAACTTGTGAGACTACCCTTTTAAAACACTTTGTCCATGGGTTTTTTTTTTTTTTTTTTCATCAACTCCTTGAGGTACACTATTTGTTTCCAAAGGGCTTTAAAGACAATAATGACATTCATACTTTTTAAAGTATGTATATGTATGTGCTACATGCATTTGAATTACGGGTCAACTTATATGAGGAACTTCACTTGCACTCTCACTAATGCGAAAAGGTTTTAACATGTTAACTTCACCATTATGTAGGCAGTCAAATATACTTTCACTTGCAATCAATTAATAACACGTGCTTTATCGTTAACTATGTATCTTTATTGAACAGAGCCATCTCACAATGTGTGGATCTAAGTACATAGAGTGCGCCAGGCCAAGCTATCGCAAAACCGACCGCGCACGCACTGTACACGAACCATCCCAATCCATCTCCGAAGCTCGTAACGTTACACAACTGAATCATGAGAATTAAGGTTAGCAAAAAAAAGCAGTATTCCACGAAATATCGACTTCTGCTTTGAAAACATTGATGTATTATATATGGACTGCTAGTGCCCAACTTCACGCATGTTCCAACATCTCAAGCGCCACTGTTTCAGTTCGGTATTAAACAGAAACAAAATATCCGCCATCATAGATATCCTTCATAGCAACTTGCGCCATCTGTGTTTGTTCAATTGTACTGGCTGTAAAAAACTGTTAACATTTAAATAGTTTCAATATTCATCATCATCAGGAAAATTGCTTTAAAGAAAATTAAGAATGGGGTCAAGGATTTTGTATTTTTTGAACTAGCATTGGTTATGTTTAACCTTTATTGCCTTCGACATAGCAGAACTTCAGCTGAGCGAAAAATTTGAAAAAATTTGAAATAATTTGAACATAATTAAAAACGATTTAAGAAATAGTCTTTGTACAAAGACTGTTGAAAATATTTTCCTTTGTAAATAACTTTTGAACAATTTTTGAACCATCGTATTAATTCAAGTTTATAGGCCTGCCTCCTCTGCCTCGTGATGTCTTTGAAACGTTCATTGATCTTGCCTTTTTAACAGGGTTCAAACGTTCTCTTCTTTGAACGTGGCAATACTAACTGAGCCGGTCGCGCTCTATTTTTCGTAGATGGTCTCTTTGACCAGAACTATTCGGTCATTCCAGCGGGACATCTTACTCTTGTCTTTGCTCCTTCGTACATATCCGTGATCATCTGTACATAGTGTCATCACAAAGCCTAATTTATTTATTTTTGTTCGTTGTTTATTTTTATTAATGGAGAGTTTAAAAGTTTAATTTATTTATTTTTGTTTATTGTTCATTACTTTTATTTTATTATTTATTTTTATTAATATCACTTTAAGTGCAAATTTTGAACAGATATAGTAAATGAGTTATATTTTGATGATACTCGAAAACTGTTGTGCTACCTTTTGTTTGAATCTACTAGCTTTTTTTAGGGATCTGCTATAATATGCAGATAGTGGCAGTACTTGTAGCCAAAACGTTTATTGGAATGACTTTCATTCCAATGAACATGTGGCCAGGCTCTTATTGAGTTAGGTCTGAATAATTATCTTTTCGTGACGTAAAGTTCAACTCTTTTTCTATTTTGTTCGCATATCTCCTGAATGAGTAGGCCGATTACAATGAAATTAAACATTAGTTAAGCCCGATTATTTCCTGTTAAGAATCCATATGGATTGGACTAGTAGTAGTATTGACGTGATGCGCATACGACACAATGGTGTCGCTGTCGCTGTGGTACATCGCGTTCATCTGACAATCGCGTCGCATATCGTATGGCTCTCAAAAAATGCAGTCGTATGCTTATGTCATTTTACTACTCGTAGCAGCTGGCTAGAAAATTTGTTTAATAAAATAAGTGAAGCAATCAGTTCTGCTATTTAGGTGCCGTGAACTAAGGCCATATGAACTAACGCCATAGTGGTGCTAATTCATTTTCAAATGCGAATTAACGCCATAATCCACTTATGGCCTTATTTCACTTTCAAATGAGAACTAAGGTCATATAGTGCTAGTTCGTTTTAGAAAGTGGCCTAAGTTCTCATTTGAATGTGAATTAAAGTCATATGAAGTTATTTCTCACCTATAAAGGTGGGGATGAACTTCACTTTCTTATGGGAACTTGGTACACACTCGAAAATATGAAGAGGGAAGTAACCTACAATAACTAATAATGCATGTTTTTTAAGACGTATGTATGTCGACATAGATGCATACATAGATACATATATACATTTTACGGCGTATAAACAGTGAGGTAGGTATGGGGGGGCATGCTGCCCCCCTGCAACCCCCCTGCCAGGGATCACTGTTGGATTTGAGGTGGGTGCGAGGATGGGTGTATGTAAAGTTCTTTATATCCATGTTTCTCACCCAACCTCGCACCCACCTCAAATCCAACAGCGACCCCTGGCAGGGGGGTTGCAGGGGGGCAGCATGCCCCCCGCATACCTACCTCACTGTTTATACACCGTAAAATGTAGATACCTATGTATGCATCTATGTCGATATACATATGTATTAAGAAACATACATTATTAGTTATTGTAGGTTACTTCCCTCTTCATATTTTCGAGTGTGTACCAAGTTCACATTGCACTGTGGACTTATGTATGCGTCATCTTCGACAAAAAAGAAATCTTGACATATATCCCTCCGCTCATATTATATTCATTAAAATACGACGCCTAATGGAAATCCACAGTTTTTTGAATAGATATTAACTCTCCGAAAATTTGGAACTTATGTCCCATTTTCGTCAAAAAAAATGTTGGACTTAATGTCTCGATGGGGTGGGACTTAAGTCCCAAAGGAAAAATTTGGGGCTTATGTCCCTGCGCCATATAAGTCATAAGAATAGTTTTGAACTTATGGCTCACTTCCTCTTTAAGATTGTGGAACTATGGCCCTAAATGTTGTGGACTGTTGGCCCAGGTGGGTCAAAAGTCCATTGTGGACTAAACGTGAACCGATTGTGGTGTGACATTGGACTAAAGTTTTATCAAAACTGTTGCATTGCACTGGCTATGCTTCAGAGCTCAAAAACATTTTATGGCATTAGTTCATATTTGAATGTGAATTAACACTATGGCGTTAGTTCACATTAAGTGATGGCTTTAGTTCTCATTTGAAAGTGAACTAAAGCCATAAGTGGATTATGGCATTAATTCATATTTGAAAGTGAATTAACGCCATTATGGCGTTAGTTCATATGGCCTTAGTTCACGGCACCTGCTATTTAGTTTCCAAGCTTTTCAAAGTAAAAAAGCGAAGGTGGTAGGTGCGTCCTTTATACCGCGAAAGGAGTAGCAAAGGTTTTATCCAAACAAGTTTTGCTTTCATAAAGGAGCGTGATCCTGATCTTTTTTCCAAAGCATCTCGAATGAACATCATGCGATACGAATTGCTTTTGAGTTTGGTTAAGAAATCGCTCACGAAAAAATCCATACAAAAATCTATAGATCCGGAGTGCAGAATGGTGCTTACGCTAATGTTAATTCTTAATTAAATGATTTTCTTGAATTTAATTTATCTTTTTTTTAAAGGCACCTTTCTTAAGGAGTAACGCAACATTACTTAGACTGGTCGTTTCGGATGGGCGTATCTACAGTTCCAAAAATAATAGTAGAAACCTTGCAAGTGTTTTGGGAATTGTTGTTACCTGTATATATGCCGGATCTGAACACTTCTGACTGGAGAACTATTGCCAAAGGGTTCAACGGGAAACACAATGAAATCAAGTGTCCGCCGAACATAGACTCGAAGTATTTTAATTATAAGGGATACTTCAGCATTGTTTATTGGCTATATGCGATGCCAATTAGGAGCTTTCGGTAGAATGAGGTACCAGAGTGGTGCTGGTATTTTTAGCAACTCATTTGTTGGCCAAACAATTTTCGTAACCGATGTGAACCTACCACCTCCAGAGAAACTTACAAACTCTGGAAGGATTATACCGTAGTAGTTTGTTGGCGGTAGTGCCTTTCCCTTACGGAAGAATCTCATGAGATCATATCCTGGGACTCTCTTAAATAAGCCGAAAGAAGTGTTTAATTTCAGGCAATCGAGAGCTCGGCGGGTTATTGAAAGTGCTTTCGTCATTTAAGCAGCTCGTTGGCAAGTGCTGGGAAAGTTCATTAAATTTCACTACAAAACGCTGACATGTCGTCCTCCCTTTTCAGTAGACTTTTTGTTAACTTGTCTTACCCGATTAAATAAAAACAGGACATTTTAACATTTAGTGTTATTAGAATTTTTTATTTATTTAAATTATAATGAATAATAATACAGATATATGTTACATATTAAAATATATTACATTCTTTGTCTTCCTCGTTGAAGCGTAGGTGTTGCGATTGCACCGAAGACAAATACTACAGCATACCCATCTTGGCATCATTTCGAAGCTCGATAGGAAAACAAATACAAATATTTGGCGCAACAGCTCTTTAAAGTGCCAGGGCCTAGCTTCTCGCAACCACTCATGTTGTATGCGTTATATTTTTCACACGAATGGAAGGGACCTACAGTTTAATGCCGAATCCGATCGGCGATTTGAGAAGCTTTTTCGTGACAACAATACTCTCGGATGTTTGTCAGACGCTCGCGAGAGGTGGGACCGTGAAAAAACTTTTTGGTATTTTGTGGGATTCGAACTTGGAACCTCATGCGTAGTGATCCGACACACTAACCACTTACGCCACGGCGCTCGATAGGAAATGTCTTTAGCTTCTCCACCAAACTACGGCAAAATAGTTCATCTTCTGAAGTGACTGTCTCCCTGTGTTGCTTCAAATAATCCTGCATACACTCCATCATCAAAAGCAGCGACTCTTCATCATTGGGAGTTTTCTCTTGGATGTCGCTGATGAAGTTGTAGGTAAGGACATAGCAATATTATTCTCCACTGAAACACTCGTTTTACACCCTTGTTCATCAACATCGTAAGGTTCAAAATCCGGAGCCAATGCATTTTCGACATTTGACAAATCGAGTGTAAGCTCGTCACTGCATTCAGGCTCGCAAGGACATATTAACTCCTCCACTGCAAACGAGTAGTTACCAATAGTCCTGTAAAAACACATTTATTTTTTGTTCGATACTTATGCAAAAAAAAAAAAAATTACTTCCTCGGTTTAAACTTGTTCTCTAAAAACTCAATAGTTTTAGAGTACTTCCAGCAAACTTCTCCTTGTCCTGAAATTCTTTTCTTCACACTTCTGCCGTAAGTATCCCTAGAATTCCTCCGATTCACTTTAACTACATCTCTGTCGAGGAACAAATATAAATACATATATCCCCTTCGAATAGGGGTTAGAATATACCCGAGGTAGGCATGTCTGTCGTAAGAGGCGACTAAAATCCACCCGCCGTATACCGAGCGTAGTGTATACACTAAATGCAATGAACAAAATAAAACGATTGAATACATCAGGTGGCAACCCAGGTTCACTGGAAAATCCACCCTCTTCGGAGGTCGGTTCTACAGATTCTGGGGAGAGCCATTTATTGCAACTAATAATCCCTTCTCAAAAATTACAAGCGTATCTCGATCTCCATCAACAAGATCGAACGTCTCTGGAAAAGAAGTCCGCCGGAAGTGCAAGCACGTGAAAAACGGGACTCAGTGAAATTAAAAAAAACATTGAGGAGGAAAACGACGTACTCCGTACCAAGTTTACCGAAATGGAGCTGCTGAATCTTGAGCTTAAGAAAGAGGTACATTTACTCAGGCAAGAAAATAATGCCCTAAAAAACACTTATCTACAAAAAGAAAATACAGTTAACCCACACCGCTCACCTAGTCGCGAATACCTGACGGATGAAGAAGATTGATGATGATGAAGAATTGGATCGAGAAGAAACGACCTAGCAAAAAACGCAAAGCTGGTTCCTCACCGGAAATCGAGCCACAAAAGGATGAAAGGTGAAAGGAGTTGCAAGAAAAGCCACAACAAATTAAATTACCTCCTCTGCCACCGATAAACGTCGTTGGAATTACGGACTATAATAAGTTGCATTGCCTCCTTAAAGGAACGCTGGCATCGAAGTTTAAGGCGACGTCTCTCAGAAACAATACGTGGAAAATCAATGTCGATGATGCCGACGGTTACCGAGCCGTGTCCCAAAAATTTAATGCCGAGAAAATTCAGTGGTATACTTATAAAAATAAGTTAGAAAGACCATTGCGTGTTGTGCAAGGGGACTCCACCCCTTGTGCACAAAAGAAGAGGTAATAAGCGACCTTCAAGACAATGGCTTTTAAATTCTTGATGCAGTCAATATTATCAAGAAGGAAAATCAACAGCCGGAGGAAGATCAGGGCTGGTCAAACAGTAGTGCATGCGATCATATGAAAACACAAGCATTTTCACTCAGCTGAGGCCTACCAACTCCTACTCTCAACCTCCACGCGGTGACAGCTGGGTGCCTAGTGCCTTAATCCAAGAAGTGGGTAACCAACCCCGTTTGGCGGATTCTTGGTGGCAGCAGATGAGAGAGGGGGGGAAGAGTGCTTTCCCACTAGAGCACTTCTTCCTGTTCGAGGCGGCAGCGGACGAATTCCCTAGACGGAGTCAACGGTGGTGTCTATAGTTCCAGTTAGGTTGAACTTAGTGAATACCTTGCGCGAGCTGCTTCGACATATTCGGATCACAGGTCGGTAAGGAATTTCCAATGTTGGTCAGGACATTAGAATAGAGATGGTGGCAGAGGAGCCCTTAATGGGCCAACGGCAGCGCTCATACTCCCGTAGTGGACTACTGGCACCGGTGCACCCGGCCCCTCGTCCTAGGGGAATAATTAAGGAACTGGCCCTCCAGGTTGGGGGTTGTGCCGTCGGGGTAACTTCCCTACCACGTAAAAAACTCATGGTTCCGAAACAACCAAAAGCCTCGGATAAGAATGACTCAACTAATGATGACCCCAGCAAACGAAATAAGGAAAACGACCTTCGGATCTGTACGTGGAATGTTCTGTCCCTTTACAGACCACGTGCAGCCGAACAACTAGCAGAGGCCCTAGACTGCTATAAAGCAGATATAACCGCCATCCAGGAAGTGCGATGGGATGGGCCGGGCGAAAAGAGGATGAAAAACTGTGACATCTACTACGGTGATTGCTACAGAGGCAACAGGCAACGCTTATTCGGATGCGGATTTGTCATACGCGGCAGACTTAGGCAAGAAGTCTTAAGCTTCCGACACGTTAGCGAGCGTATTATGACTATCCGGATCAAGGCTAAATTCGCTAACATAAGCCTAATATGTGTTCATGCCCCCACGGAAGAAAAGGACCCTGCCACCAAAGAGTGTTTCTACGAGCTCCTCGACAATACATACGAGCAATGTCCTAAATACGACGTTAAAATCGTATTGGGTGATTTTAACGCCAAAATAGGAAAGGAGGACGTCTTTGGTAGGGCAGTCGGTAAGCATAGCCTACACGACACCACGTCTGATAACGGACTAAGGCTAATTGATTTCGCTGTGGAGCGAAATGTCACCATAGCAAGCACATGATTTCCTCATCTCGATATTCATAAGCAGACATGGAGGTCCAATGATCATATAACGATCAACCAAATTGATCATATTGCGATCGACGCAAGGCATGCCTCCAGTATTCTGGATGTCCGGACCTTCCGAGCGGCCAACATAGACTCGGATCATTACCTTGTTGTAGCCAAGGTACAAATGCGGATATCCCAATCTGAGCAACAAGGAAGAATTACTGTGAGAAAATTTAACGTCGAAAAGCTACAATCGCAAGAGACCGCCAGACTCTTCGATGAACGCGTATCCCGAAATCTCTCAATCTCCCCTTTGCCGCCAGCATCAAGTACCGAAGACCAGTGGCAACACTGCCAACATGCCATCAGAAACGCCGCGACTGATGTGCTGGGTCTCGCTCGACCACCACCGCGAAACCCCTGGTTTGACGAAGAATGCCGGCGAGTGCATGCAGCAAAACAAGAGGCATACAAAGCGGCGCTGCAAACGAAGACGAGAGCTACTCGTGAGCTCTACGAGCAAAAGAGACGGGAAGAACATCGGCTTCTCCAAAAGAAGAAGAAAGAGCATGAGAAGCGCGCGTTTGAGAATATCGAGAGTCTATACTCCAGGAACAATGTACGGAAGTACGGAGGAAGATAAAAAAAAATTGGTAAAGCGAGGACTTCCATTATTTATGCTTAGTTTTGATAAAGACAAAAAAAAAAAGTAATATATGGTATTAAGACTATTCCAAACATCGTGGTCAAAATCGAACCTATGCGTTAGAGCTTCAGATCTATCGCACAGTGTAAGCGCTGTCAAGGCTTCAATCATACGCAGACTGCCAGAAAGAACAGCGATGCGTGAAGTGCCCAGGTAAACATCTCTCGGAAGAGTGTCACCTTAATAAGCAAACATGAAAACATTCTGCGAACTATCGAGGTTGCGAAGTGGCGAAAGAGCTCCAAAAAAGGCGCGATACGCTAAAAAATTGCCATGCGCCCAGCCCGAATCCGAAACCAATTAAGAATAGATCCAAAATAGCTACGAAAAAAGCAGCGAAAGATAGAAAATCAATCAGAATTGACTTAATATCGGGTTATGAAGAAAAACCCAAACGTAGTAGAGAAAAGATATGCGAAAAGTAGGCGAACCCCACAGGCGGATCAGTAGAAATGCGGTGAAGTGGGAGGGTTATGATCCCTTGTTTTCGGATCATAGCCTCGCGGATAAAAGGAAGAAGAAGAAAAAGAAGAAGTATGACGGTTTAGGATTCTACATCTGCTCGCTATCTAAGGATGCTTCCTTGAAAATCATTCCGTCCAATGTTTGGCAACTTTTCGTTCGTTCCAAGATGCGTAAACTCAATATACCAATACAATTGGTATATCAAAACAACACACACACTACTTCCTCTTGTCCTGACACCATCCTTGGTTTGATGGTAGTAGAGAAAAGATGTTAGAAGCAAAATCTTCGAATATTGGCGTGCAGTCTTATGCTCATGCGGCGATGACAGTTAATGGTACATACATAAACGATAACTCACGGCAGATCAAAGCAAGAAACCATCCAAACTTTAACCTAAATACTCCTGCTCGAGTTGCGACATTGGAAAACGGTGATAGAGGTAGCTCACAAGATCCTGTATCCCATGCAAAACAAACAAACTTATTTTCGAGAAACTAGTTGCACTAGAAAACAAGATTCATAAAACGCGCACTTCAACCATAATATGAAAGAAACACTTAAAATTCTTGTACGTTGCCAGTCAATGGAAAGTCGCCGAAGTAATATTGGTCCTTAAGCTCGGAAAACCCGCTGAATGCAAAAAACGTCTTATAGACCGATTTCGCTTCTTCCAATTATATTCAAAATGTTGGAGAGTATATTGATTAGGCGAATAGAGCCTGTAATAGAAGAAAGGAATCTCATTCCGGATAGTCAATTCGTATATATATAATAAGCATTCTACAGTTGAGCAAGTATAGAATAACACATGTAATCGAAAAATCTCTTGAAGAAAAAAGGATTTGTTCAAGCGTATTCCTTGACGTCTCTCAAGCCTTCGACAAGGTCTGGCATGAAGGCTTAAAGTTTGAATTACGACAAGTTCTACGAGAGCATCTATATAATATTTTGAAGAACTACCTTACGAATAGACTATTCTGCGTCAAATGTGGAAACGAATATTCAGATTTTAAGGAAATAATGTCTGGGGTGCCGAAATCAAGCGTTCTTGATCCAGTTTTATATCTATTATACACTCGTGATACACCGCAAGTAGAAGGCACTGAGCTAGCTACATTTGCCGACGACACTGCTATCTTGGCAGGAGCTAAAACGGTCGAAGATACTGCAGGAAAACTGCAAGAAGCTTTGGATAGAGTAAATGAATAGATAAAGGTTTGGCGAATCGCACTCAACGAGACCAAATCTGTTCATGTAAATTTTACTTATAAGAAAATGAATAATTTGCCGATCTTTTCAAATTCGGTTCGAATTCCGTTTGCAAACAAGGTTAAGTATCTTGGAATGACACTTAATGCAAAGCTGAAATGGAAAGCGCATGTAAAGAAAAAACGCAAAGAACTATATAATAAATATAAAGAAATGTATTGGTTACTTGGAAAATACTCCAAGATTAATATAGAGAATAAACTGCTTTTATATATGCAAGTGCTAAAGCCTGTATGGACATATGGTACACAACTCTGGGCTTGTACCAAAATACGAGTAAGTAACATTCAAATTTTACAAACTTGTGAAAACAAAGTGCTAAGAGGTATTGTAAATGCGCCATGGTATATCAGAAATAGCGATATCAACAGAGATATTGGAAATTAAAACAATCGAAGACGAAATCAAAAACTACGCGAGAAAGCATAAAAGTTGACTAGAAAGTCACGTAAATATTACAGTCCTCCAAGTTTTGGATGAAAGAAAATGACTACGCCGTCTACAAAGAACCAAACCTTTAGACTTAGTGCGATAAGCAACAGCGTCTAAATTGCAGAGAAGTTTGCAAACGCAGCCATGAAGTTCTTCAAAACATCAAACGAGTTACATTCTTTTTTTCTTCTAATAACTGTAATAAGACCTGTAATTAAAAACCTTATTGCTGCAAGAAGGTTGCAAATAATTTATTATTTTTACCTCTTGTTTCGTTGTCCATTTGAGTTTGTAATTTATTTTTTCCTGTGAATTTGTGGAGTAATATTTTTTCATTTGTGACGTCGACAGCTGACATCTTACTTACTTAGGTGGCGCTACAGTTCGGGGTGAACCTGGGCCTCAACCAACAAGCCTCTCCATTTAGCTCGGTCTTTAGCTAATTGCCTCCAGTTGCGCACTCCAAGTTGGTCGAGGTCCCCTTGAACTTGTGCGCGCCACCTACGGCGATAATTCCCTCTACTGCGTCGTCCCTCGGGGTTAGATTCGAAGACTCTGCGGGCCGGAGCGTTGGTGTCCATTCGCTCTACATGTCCTAGCCATCTCAGACGTCCAATACGCAGTTTTTTGACTAGGTCGATGTCGCTGTACAGCTCGTATAGTTCGTGATTGAATCTTCTCCTCCAAAACCCGTCAACGCAAACGGGACCGAAAATCTTACGAAGAATTTTTCTCTCGAAGCGACCAAGGATATCTTCATCCTCTTTTAATAAAGTCCATGTTTCAGCGCCGTAAAGCAGGACTGGGATGATCAAGGTCTTATATAGAGTCTCCTTAGTTGTTCGAGAGAGGGCTTTACTGTTGAATTGCCTTATAAGCCCAAAAAAACAGCGATTGGCAAGAGTTATTCTTCGATTGATTTCTGCGCTGATTTTGTTTGCTGAATTTATAGCAGAGCCAAGGTAGACAAAGTCCCTTACTACCTCGAAGTTATAGCTGCCCACGGTGACGTTTTGTCCAATTCGTCGATGTTGGTTTTCCCTTCTAGTTGACTGCATATACTTGGTTTTGCCCTCGTTTATCGCCAAACCCATTTTGGCCGCTTCCGCCTCAATGCTTGCAAAAGCACCGGTGACAGCCCGCTGAGATCTTCCGATAATGTCTATTTCGTCGGCGTACGCAAGCAGTTGTACAGACTTGTAATAGATTGTGCCTCCGGTGTTGGCTTGTGAGTTCCGCACAATCCGTTCAAGTACAATATTGAAGAAGTCACATGACAGCGCGTCACCTTGTCTAAAGCCTTTTTTGACATCAAAGGTCTCGGTGAGATCATTACCGACCTTGATGAAGCAGCGAGCGTTCTCCATCGTCAGCCTGCACAGACGGACAAGTTTGGCAGGGATGTCAAAACTAGACATGGCTCTATAAAGCTCTTCTCTATAGATGCTGTCATAGGCGGCCTTGAAATCGATAAAGAGGTGGTGAGTATCGATTTGGAATTCTTGGGTTTTCTCTGCCGAAGTGTGAAGATTTGATCGATGGTGGACTTTCCTGGCCTGAAACCGCACTGATAGGGTCCAATCAGGCTGTTGATAAAAGATTTCAGGCGTTCACACAATATCGCAGAAAAGATCTTGTACGCGATGTTGAGGAGACTGATGCCTCTATAATTGGCGCAGTTGAGGGGGTCTCCTTTCTTGTGGATCGGGCAAACGATGCTGAGATTCCATTCATCAGGCATACACTCCTCTGACCAAATATTAGAAATGAGTTGGTGTATGCACTCTACCAATTCATCCCCAGCTGCCTTGAAAAGTTCGGCCGGTAAACCGTCAGGTCCAGCAGCCTTGTTCGATTTTAGCTGACATCGAATGTCATTGAATGTAACTTAATTTTTAATATCAAAGTTGGTAGTAAAGTGATTATAAAAGTGAGAATAGCCAAAACACGCCTAGAGTACATTTTATATTGCAGCACAATACGCATCATCAGTAAATTTTATTAGTTTTGTACACTTTTAAATGCTGTAAAGCTAAAGTAATAAAGTTAATGAATCTCTGTTTTCCATTAGATCGACTTTGTCTGTCCATCGGTTGATTGCTGTATTTATATCAAATACAAGAACCACTAGAATATTTTCAAAAATGGTAGACTTCAATATTCGAAGATGCTAGATGAATCTGTGGGTGAATTGTAAAACAAACTGCTGGTGGTAATGACAATTGAGAAAATGACAGTAGTGGGCTACCAGATCTTTAACACTAGAGTTTCCTTCTATTGCGCAAATAACTAGCCTGCAAATAAACGCTAGGTACCTAAGGTTCAAGTTAGAATTTTAGTAACGTGCATTCGCTATCTATCGCCAGTTTTTTCCATTCCAATGTGTTATTGATATTCTTATATTTACCTTTATTTATACAAAATTCACCACGTGTGTCGAAATTAAAAACAAATTCCAGAGCTCAATCGTCTTGAAATCCTCCTCTTCTATCATAGAAAACTTAAATGGTGCAAAGCAAACAATCCCCAAGCAAAAGAGGATAACATTTGGGCAATCTTCGATTATCGAATCATTTTCAGTAATACAATTTCAAATACCACTTCTTTACCCAAAGTCGTCTTCCTTACAACTTCTCACAAGACACACTCCTGTTTGGCAAACCTTAATCCCACCAAATATATCTAGAAAATAAGAAAGAAATAACAAAAAATAAGACACAAACAATAGGACTTGGAGGGATAAATTGGAAAAAGTACATCACCTGTACGGGGTATTCTTTTTTTTTTCTCTGTGGAACAACTATAAATCCATTTTTATCCCTTTACGGGGCCATCTATCTTCCGTGGAAAGAACGACCAAAGACCCATAACTACTACTTCCATAGGTATGATTCTCATTCACAAATCTTCACACACAGCACAAATGGGAAGGAAAAACCATTCACTTCCCTCATTGAGGCTGCATTATTGAAACCCACTGATCTGCCTCCTTCCCCAATAGCACTGCCACCACTACCACCACTAACAACAGCGTTTGCACCTTACACCATCTGCCAGCTGTACCACTAAATCTACCTTGGAGAGTACAGGAATGAAGGGAAAAAAGTCTAGAAAATCGACGAGGACGACTAACATTCTTCTCCTTATCCTGGACGAAATTCCATTCCTATTTATCTCATGTTTATCCTTCCATGAATTTTTTATATAATTTTGTCCTTGCGCTAGGTAGTGGGCCTCCACACAGTTGTTGCGAGTCAGTCAGGATATATGTATATTCGAGTATGTACATATGTATGTTCGTGCACATAGTAAAACAAACATAGTTTATAAGGACTCTCCATTTTTTATTTTAGAGATATCCCGTGATCTGCTTTGCCTCTTTCAAAATTATTCTTTCTCTCTGCCTGGGCAAAGAACAAAGTTTTGCTGCACGACACTGAGCCTTTTGTTGTTTCTTTTTCTATTGCAGGAAGGAGTGGCGGGTGTTTGAGTGTTGGAATCCATGCGCTTCCATTGCAGTTTGGGTGGCCTACGATTTGGTGGTTTCATAAAAGCTATTCCTGGCTCTGAAGGACAATCGCCTGCTATTAATACATGTATACGAGTATAACTCTACTCCACTGCACTGTGACACAGTGGATGCTCCTTTTGTTTTCATTGGGCCACTACTCAACGCAGAAGGATGGTGGTGATGCGGTTTCGTTTGTTTCTGGAGTCTTTTTTTCTGTCCTTGCCCCGGTTAAAACTTTTCAAATTGAGTTAAAAGATAAAACGGAACTTTTTGCTGCATGAAGGGCGACCAAGGGGTATGTTTTTCCTCTGCATGTACATATGTGTGTTTGTGTGTGATTTAGTTTCTCCGCACGTAGGTCGTTTGTTCATGACCGACGAGCCCCAAAACGATAGGCGGCAACAGACATACTCAAGAAGACGAGTCCTTGTTGTCATTCTTTTACCGGCATAATGTAGCTGAAAGGAATTTTTCTCCGCATTTTTTGTATGTATATGTAGGTACATGTTCTCGATTTTTACTTGGACCCTACCGTCACTTCAGGACGAGCAGCGCTATTTGGGTGTTGTAAGGGGTTAAAGTCGGTTTGTGACCAAGGAAACCAAAAACGAGAAAGGAAATTCTTGGCCAGCGGAATGTATTTAGTAAATATTTTTGTTAGTCCTTGTTAGTAGGTCCGGATTAGGATGTGGATGTTTAGAGGTATGTGTGTAGAATGACTACGTTTCATTTGCTTCTTTCCTCGGATGTCAGCAGTTTTGAAATTGATTTTCGTGCGGTCTTCCTTAATTTTCCTCTGGACTTTACGGACGAGATAGGAAATTGAATTTTCCGCAATAAGATTGTTCGATTTTTCAATTTCGAATTACGTACCTGGTCTATTAATGAGTTTGGCTACTGTGGAAAGGAAAATTTAATGAGAATGGAGAGCTTAAAATACGTTTGAATGAATTTAAAAAGAAAGTAGTATATTGTAGATTGAAAGAGTTTTATTTCATTATTATAAACATTATTAATAACCATCACCATTATCATTGAAGTACCGCGCAGGGAAGTCCTTTGTCAAAAGTATCTTCGTTGATGCTGATCCACAAGAAAGGGGACCGATAGAGGCATTAGTCTCCTCAACATTGCGTACAGGATCTTTTCTGCGATATTGTGTCAACGCCTTAACCTTTTCATCAACAGCCTGATTGGCCCCTATCAGTGCGATTTCAGGCCAGAAAAGTCCACTATAGATCAAGTTTTCACACTTCGGTGGATCCTAGAAAAAACCGCAGAAGTCCACATCAATACAGGCAGAGGGACACCACAGGCAGGCGTACTCTCACCACTCATTTGGCTCCTTGTAGTGAATGAGGTTTTGGAAATACTCGAAGCGAATGGTTTCAACGTGTCGGCCTACGCTAACGATGTTTTCATCCTTGTATCAGGGAAATTTCATTTGATCCTTAGCGATCGATTCAACGATGAACTGGTTATAGTTAATAAGTGGGTCAGTAGCCGATGTCTGAATGTGAACCCCGCAAAGACAGAGATTGTTCTCTTCACCAGGAAAAGGTCAATCCCTGAGTTCAAACCCCCTAGGATCGTAGGTCTTGCAATAAATCATTCAGTGAGCACAATACCTGGGCGTAATTCTAGATTCTTAATTAAATTGGAAGGATAATATTGAAGATCTCATTAAAAAAGTATGTATAGCCTTTTACGTTTGTAAAAATCCGTTGGGCAATGCGTGAGGTTTCAAGCCCGCTGCGGTATATTGGTTATATACGGCGGTTGTGCGACATATCCTAACTTATGGTTCGTTAGTCTGTTGAAAGGCACTGGAGAAGCAATATCATCTTTCTAGTCTCACCAAGATACAGAGGTCGGCCTGCACCGCGATCATGAGACCGTTACGTACAACACCCACGGCGGCAATGGGGACCATGCTAAGTTTCATTCCGCTCGATCTATTCTGCAGAAACACGACAGCCAAATCGGCACTTGGACTGTGGGAAACAGACCTCTGGTCATCTATACCATATGGTCACGCCCTCATCCTATCCAGATTGGAGCTCACAAATAGGCAGGTAGAAACCGATTATATGACTCCGATGTAAACATTTGAGAAGATATTCAATACTAGAATTCCTGACAGAAATGACTGGAAAGGAGAACAAGTTATAGGCGGAGAGCTGGTGAAATTTTTTCATGATTATTTCGTCAACAAAATGTTGCTTATATTTTGATAGTCGTGTTCGGATACATCACGGATGTGAAATTCTGGCGGACCTGGGCCGGGCGCTTTAAGGGCTACAGGGCCTCAAAGTTTAAAAAAAAACTTGAAAAAAAAAATTATAGCGTCAACTTTGAATCCTTGTTTGATGAATCGCAATTAAAAATCATATCGTGCAGTGAAAATGCCAGAGCGATTGGGCGGTCGCAAACCCCTGCCAGAGTGCCCGAAAGATGTAACAGAAACTCCAATTTTTAAGTTATTTCGTATATCATCTAGTATATGCTGGTGAATTTAGAACTGAAATGCCAGAGCAAAACTCCGGTCGCAACACCTTGCCCGAGTGCGTCAAAGCGCATTGTGCGCGAGGGGCCTTTTCAGTGGTTTGTATAAGGAATTTTTGCATATCTTCAAAAATATGTAAATAATTAAAAATCTTTCAACTGATTCTAAAAGATTATACAAAGATCTTTAAGACCGTGTATTAAGTTTAGTCCTAACATTTATATTTTCGAAAATATTCGATTTTAAGACCCAACATTTCGAAATGAGCCAAATACTTTTTCTGCTCATGATGTTTCTACACTTAAAGTAATATAATAAATTTTTTTTTGTGGTTTTTATTTTCAGTAAGTCCAATCATTTGTTGTTAAATCTGCAATTTAGAAAAAAAAGTCAAAGTCAAAATACATTGCATTACTCACTTTAAGGTATGCGTAAATATGAGATGAGTTTATTGAGCAGTACAAGTAAATTATAAGGATTTCTCTGTTTAATTTGCAGCAGTTCTAATCTGTCTGTTAATACAATCATAATAAAACTATATAATTAAAATTTATTTCAAGTAATAATTAACAATATCGATTTTACGTCATTCTCCTTCGTTTAAGAGATTTCCTTAATCATTGGATTCTTCGTCACTGCATTAGTTACGTCCGTTGTCTGGAAAATATAGGTAAATATCATTTGTAAGGTGCATACATATCAGCGGATGTGAAATAAAGATATACCTAATTCAAATTCTTTTTCAGTTAACGGTTGAATGATGCATCATTTACAAATGCTGGTAGCTGATCTCCTTCAAACCACATAAAATCATAACTTCCATTGTTTTCTAGCCATCCGTTCTGCTTTGGTACCAAAGCAATAGGATTTTTAGGAAAAGCATTGTTCCAGATAGAAGTTTTATATTGAGCATGTAACAGCTGTTGGCGTAGTTCAGATCGACAGGGTGGCAAACTCGAAGCATCGAAACTTTTGAGCTTAACGTCAAATGATTCTTTGAGATCCTTTACCTTATACGTGTTATTAAATATTTCGAATCTTGCGTCGTCTACCGTTTCCGTATATCTGATGTTATACATGACGTGACATGAGCTGAAAAAGTATTTGGCTCATTTCGAAATGTTGGGTCTTAAAATCGAATATTTTCGAAAATATAAATGTTAGGACTAAACTTAATACACGGTCTTAAAGTTCTTTGTATAATCTTTCAGAATCAGTTGAAAGATTTTTAATTATTTACATATTTTGCAATTTTGTATGCAAAAATTCCTTATACAAACCACTGAAAAGGCCCCTCCCGCACAATGCGCTTTGACGCACTCTGGCAAGGTGTTGCGACCGGAGTTTTGCTCTGGCATTTCAGTTCTAGATTCACCAGCATATACTAGATGATGTACGAAATAACTTAAAAATTGGAGTTTCTGTTACATGTTTCGGGCACTCTGGTAGGGGTTTGCGACCGCCCATTCGCTCTGGCAATTTCACTACACGATATGATTTTTAATTGCTATTCATCAAACAAGGACTCAAAGTTGACGCTATAATTTTTTTTTTCCAAGATTTTTTACAACTTTGAGGCCCTGTAGCCCCTAAAGTGCCCGGCCCGGGTCGCCAGAATGAATATTAGTGGTAATGAGGTATTGGCCTTCTACACTGACGGTTTCAAAATGGTTGTCAGTGTTGGAGCTGGGGTTTACCGCAAAGCACTACGGGTTGACCATACATTCAGACCAAACAACGACTGCAGCGTCTTTCAAGCTGAAATCACAGCCATCCTCCAGGCTGCGAAAACCATCACCAAAGGTAATATCGTGGGCAAATCAGTTGCTGTGTACATCGACAGCCAGGTAGCCATAAAGGCTCTGTAATCAACAGCAATTAGATCTAAGCTTGGTAAAATTTACAAGCGGCATCTTAATAAGGTATTACAGGCCAACAGGGTGACCCTATGCTGCGTACCAAGGCAAGTGGATATACCGGGTAATGAAAGAATGGACAAACTCGCTAGAATGTGGTCGGCGCTGCACATATCGCAGGCCCTCCCCTGTATATCTGTGTGAAGGTTCCTATTAGCTCTATAAATAAATTCGTCGGAGATAAAGTCACCAGCGAAGCCAAACGACAATGGATACAGCTGTACGTGCATCACTGCTAGAACCCTCTGACCGACGTATAATTTGAGAAGAACACGTTTCATGGTTAGGCTTAAGTAGGTAGGTAGAAGCGGTTGTATCAGCAAACCATTCCGAAACTTAATTAGCGCAATAGCGCCTGACCTATCGGATGTAAAAAGGGCGTTAACTTGTAGGGAAAGGGAAAAAGAGTAAGGTTATCCAAATTCACCCTGGTTAGGCTTAGCCGTAACAGTACGCGGGTCATCTCTGGTATAATCACGCGCCACTGTGCCATTGGGATTCATACAGAGCGTATCAGCGTACCTCACAACGACTTTCGCAGGAGCTACAGAGATGAGGAAGAAATTGAACCTATCCGACACCTGCTGTGCGAATGGCTTGCCTCGCCGACAGAACAATGAGGACTCTCGGTACCTACTTCTTCACTGAGTTGGAGGACCTGCGTCACATTGAGCTAAAAGACCTTCTCAGATTTATGTTTTTTTCTATCTAAGTGGTTCTAAGCCACCAGTTTCTTTTTCAAGCTGACAGACCGTGCAGGGACGGGTTAAGAATATCACTGCAGCGCCCCCCAACAACTAGCGCTTGTCGTAAAAGGCGACTAAGGGGACAAATCAGATCTAGGCAATATAACACCCAAGTGAGCCTAGCGACACATATACTACCATAAAAACCCTCCCACAAGTGTGCATGCGAGTCCGTGGGTTGACACGACTGGAGATCACCGGTGTCATAAAAGAGAGATCAAACAATACTAAAACAGGAGCATGCACGTGACAAACAACAAACACCATCGCAGTATGGTGCAAAAATTGTATTGCAAAACTGTATCATTATGATAATACTTGCAAAAAGGAAAGGCACTTCCCCGCCAGGCACTACCACTGCTGTGCATGGTACTGATCCTGGACCGAGCAGAAATGTTCGGGTCAGAGCTATACGGATTCCGGGGGCTAGCAACATAATGAAACAGTTTGGACGCAATTAAAGGGTCGCGAGTTGGAACGTTGGAAGCATGACCGGTCGAAGTTACGAGCTGGAAGAGATGATGAATAGAAGGCGGGTGGACATCTTGTGTGTCCAAGAGACGAAATGGAAAAACACCGGGAATCGGGCGCGTTTCTTGGACGTTAGGACAAAAGATGTTCTACTACGGAACGGAAAAGTCTAAGAACGGAATCGGTATCATCCTTGCGGCAGAGCTACTTGAAAACGTCTTGAGCATTTCGAAGTCCAGCGACCGTTTGATGTCTCTCAAACTAGTAATACAGAAGAGGTGTGGAATATTGTCAGTGCATATGCTCCCCACAATGGGTGCAATCAGATAGATAAAGATGCATTTTGGCTAGATTTCCACAATCTCCTTAAGAACATCCCAAAGGAAGAATTTCTGTTTGTTGGAGGAGATTTAAATGGACATGTCGGGAAATCAAACGAAGACTATGAAGACTGCCATGGAGGACTAGGATATGGCACCAGGAACCTTCCTGGTGAAGACATCCTAAGCATGTGCAAATCACACGGTCTTATCGTGTTAAATACCATGTTCATCAAGCAAAGCCGACACCTGATCACTTACAGCAGTGGTGGAGATGAAACTCAGATTGACTACCATTTGGTATGCAGTTTCATGAAGCCTCGGGTAAAAGATTGCAAAGTGATCCTGGGAGAGGCAATCGCTCGTCAACACCGTCTCCTGCTAACAGAAATTTTTATGAAAACACCAAAGAAAAGCAAACAAACAAGGGTCTCTGAGAAAATCAAGTGGTACAATCTGGACAAAGAAAAAGGGGAAGCTTTTGTTTTCGTAATGAAAAACTACCTCTCTCACACCATCAACGAAGCTGAGGATGAAGAGTGCAGAGCACAAAATATGTGGGATTCCCTACAGCGAACTTGCTTAAAAAAGGCCAAATCACTGCTAGGAGCTTCAAAAGGCCACCATCAACACGCCAAAGAAACATGGTGGTGGAGTGATGAAGCCAAGAAAGTGATAAATGAGAAGAAAGCGGCTTTCAAAGCTGCCCCTCTAATAATAGTGACGAAAAAGCCCGCCTCGAAATGGAATACAGATGCTGCAAGCAAAAAGCGAAGAAGAAGTGCGCTCAGCTTCAAGCAGAGAGTACGGAGGGCCTGTATCGGGAGCTGGAGAAAATATTTTCCCAGGTTGCTGATGCAAACCAGGCAATCCAGGAGCTGCGAAGACACAATATGAACAAGAGTGCCACTATCTTCAAAAAAAGCCGCCCAAAGAAGGAAGAATGCTCAGGAGATTCGTTCGCCAAAGTTCATTAGCAATGCTCATGGCCAGCTTCTTGTGGATGACGACAAAATTCTGCAGAGGTAGCGGCAGTATTGTGAAGAGCTTTTGAATGAACAGTTTCCCCGGCTATACTTTCCAAGAGCCACCCCTAACTGTGAAGAAATACCCGACATTACAGTCGAAAAAGTTAGTGAGGCGGTCAAATACTCCAAAAAACGAAAAGCGGTTGGGCCAGACGAGATACCCTCTGAGTTCTGGAAAAAGATGGGAGACATCGGGTTCAGATGGCTCAGAATTCTCATCTCCAAATTCGTGAGAGGTGATCCAATGCCGAATGAATGGAGAGAAAGTTACCTTCTCCCTGTATACAAAGGGAAGGGTGATACGCGAAACTGTGATAACTACCGTTCGATCAAGCTGATGTCACACACCATGAAGATCGTTGAGCGGGTATTAGGTGGACGACTGCGAAAAATAATACGGCTATCTGATGATCAGTGCGGGTTTGTCTCGGGTAAATCAACCACAGATGCAATCCAAAGTATAAGGATCATAATGGAAAAACATCGTGATTCCTTAAGGGATTTGCATATTGTATTGGTTGACTTTGAAAAGGCATTGGACAGACAACCACGAGATCTGATTTGGGTGGCGCTAAGACATCGAGGGGTTCCAGAAACCTATGTACAGATGATCATGGACATGTACGAAGGAGCAAAGACAAAAGTAAGATGCCCCGCTGGAGTAACCGAAGAGTTCCCAATCAAAGTCGGGGTACACCAGGGAAGCGTTTTAAGTCCTTTGCTCTTTATTACAGTCCTTAATTATCTGCTTGAAGGTAAAGTGATGGACCCCAAGGTACATCAGTTATTCTTTGCTGACGATGGAGCCATCATAAGCGAGGATCCTACATCCCTGCAACGAGCACTTGATGTGTGGGTGGACGTTTTGGAGGGAAATGGGTATCGCATTAGTTCAAAAAAGACAGAGTACTTGTGCTGCTCGTTCTCTGATCCACTCAGGCCTATTCCAGACATTTATTTGAATGGAACAGTGCTTCCCAAGTGCGAAAAGTTCAAATATCTGGATCTATGATCAATAGCAAAGCAACTTGTGATGACGACATCAATCATCGTGTAAGCGTAGGGTGGATGAAGTGGCGAGAAAATTCCGCTATCTTCTGTGACAGAAAAATGCCCCTAAGTTGAAAGGAAGGCTCTACACCGCAGTTGTGCATTCAGCGCTCACATACGGTTCACAATGTTGGACGATGTACAAAAAGTATGAGAGTAAATTACGGGAGCTGAGATGAAGATGCTTCACATGACAGCAGGAGTGACAAAGCTTGATCGAATAAGAAGTTCGAAGATCCGTGGAAGCTTTCACATGAAGGGAACCATCGTACAAAAAATAGAGCGCGACCAGCTTAGTTGGTATTGCCACGTTCAAAGAAGAGATCATTTGAACCCTGTTAAGAAGTCAATATCAATGCACGTTCCAAAGACATCGCGATGTAGGAAAGGCAGGCCTATAAACGCCTGGATCAGACAAATGCGACGACATCGGCATTTCATTGGCCTCAGTAACTGAGTGATCCAAAATCGGCAGGCCTGCCGATATTTTCTGAGGTCAAATAGGCGAACCCCACAGGCGGATCAGTAGAAATGCGGTGAAGTGGGAGGGTTGTGATCCCTTGTTTTCGGATCATAGCCTCGCTGATAAAAGGAAGAAGAAGAAGAAGAAGACCGTCTGAGATTTATATTCTTATCTAGTTGGGTGCAAATTCAGCAGTCCGTTTTCCTTGCAGGATCCCAGGGTTTAAATAAAAACACAACGGACCCTTGTTGGTCTCAGTGAGCAGTGACTCCGTCATAAGGCACCCATCTACTTAACCTAATAGTCACAATCATTTTATCGATATCAAGGCCGCTTATGACAGCATCTTTAATGAGGAACTGACGTTTGTGCAGGAGGATGGAGAACGCTCGCTGCTCCATCAAGGTCGGAAAGGACCTCACCGAGACTTTGATATCAAAAAGGTCTTAGAAAAGGCATCGCGCTGTCACGAGGCTTTTTAAATATTGTACTTGAACGAAAAAAAAAACAAATATTTGGCGCAACAGCTCTTTAAAGTGCCAAGGCCTAGCTTCTCGCAACCACTCATGTTGTGTGCGTTATAATTTTCACACGAATGGTGTTTTCTGGGATTCGAACTTGGAACCTCATGCGTAGTGATCCGACACACTAACCACTTACGCCACGGCGCCCACACAACTTTTACTTGAACGGATTGTGCGAAAATCACAAGCCAACACCAGAGGCACAATCCATTAACACTCTATACAACTGGCATGCCCTGACGATGTTAAAATTATTGGAAAAACTCGGCGGGCTCTCACCGAGAGCAAGCATTGGTGCAGAAGCTTCCAAAATGGGTTAAGCGATAAACGATTACAACCAAATATATACTGTCAACAAGAAGGGACAACCGTCAAAGTAAGAATGAAAGTCACAGTGGGCAACTACAACTTCGAGGTAATAAGGGACTATGTTTTCTTTGACTCTGCTATAAATTCTGAAAAAAACATCAGCGCAAAGTTCAAGTTAAAAATTACTCTTGAATAATAATTCAACAGTAAAAACCTATCTCGAACAACTAAGAAGACTTTATATAAGACCCTGGTCAGCCTAGTCCTGCTTTACGGCTCTGAAACATGGATTTTATTGAAAGCGGATGAAGATATGCTTGGTCGCTTCGAGAGAAAACATTCATCGTAGGATATTCGGTCCCGTTTTTGTTGACGGGTTTTGGAGGAGAACATTCAACAACGAACTATACGAGCTGTACAGCCACATCGACCTAGTGAAAAAACTGCATGTTGGGTTTTTGAGATGGCTAAGATATGTAGAGCGAATGGACACCAACGCTCCGGCCCGCAGAGTCTTCGAATCTTACCCGGAGGTATGACGCAGTAGATGGCCTCCTCGCCGTAGGTGGCGGAGAGGTTTGTTGGTTGGGGCCCAGGTTCACCCTAAATTGTAGCCCCACTTTAGTAAGTAAGTAAGTTGAGGCTGAGAAAACTTAAAGATAGTTTGCTCTGCATTATTAATTAGTAACAATTTATTTTTCGTTAGTACTAAAACTACTGAATATTATAGTGGTCATGAAGCTGACACAATTCTATGGTTGTATTCGATCTAGATAGGCAAGCTGTCAGCATTTTCGGCGAGGAGCTGGAGAGAGGTTGCGGGAATTAGAAAAAAGGTAAACTTTGCCCTTGTCAGATGATATGACTTCATTTTAGATGATTTCATTCTG
Source organism: Brachypalpus laphriformis (assembly GCA_945910035.1). NCBI lineage: Eukaryota > Metazoa > Arthropoda > Insecta > Diptera > Syrphidae > Brachypalpus > Brachypalpus laphriformis. The sequence goes on from OX246754.1 coordinate 256,432,086, forward strand.
CCGCGAGAAGCCGAACTGATCTGCGCTGTGAATGTAATATGTAGTAAATGAGTAGCTCAAGCTCAAGCTCAAAATTAAATTGTGTAAACAACCCTCTCTAAGAGATTATCTTCATACATGATGCTTCTTCTTCTTCCTTTTATTAGCGAGGTTCTGATCTGAAAATAAGGGATCATAACCCTACCACTTCATCGCATTTCTACTGATCCGTCTGTGGGGTTCGCCTATTTCAGCTCAGAAAATATCGGCAGGCCTCCCGATTTTAGATCACTCGGTTACTGAGGCCAATGAAATGCCGATGTCGTCGCATTTGTCTGATCCAGGCGTTTATAGGCCTGCCTTTCCTACATCGCGATGTCTTTGGAACGTGCAATGATATTGCATTTTTAACAGGGTTCAAATGATCTCTTCTTTGAACGTGGCAATACCAACTGAGCCGGTCGCGCTCTATTTTTTGTACGATGGTTCCCTTCATGTGAAAGCTTCCACTGATCTTTGAACTTCTTATTCGATCACGCTTTGTCACTCCTGCTGTCATGCGAAGAATCTTCATCTCAGCTGCCGTTAATTTACTCTCATACGTTTTGTACATCGTCCAACATTGCGAACCGTATGTGAGTGCTGGACGCACAACTGCGGTGTAGAGCCTTCCCTTCAACTTAGGTGGAATTTTTCTGTCACAGAAGATAGCGGAATTTTCTCCCAACTTCATCCACCCTACTCTTACGCGATGATTGATGTCGTCATCACAAGTTGCTTTGTTATTGATCATAGATTCCAGATATTTGAACTTTTCGCACTTGGGAAGCACTGTTCCATTCAAATAAATGTCTGGAATAGGCCTGAGTGGATCAGAGAACGAGCAGCACAAGTATTCTGTCTTTTTTGAACTAATGCGATACCCATTTCCCTCCAAAACGTCCACCCACACATCAAGTGCTCGTTGCAGGGATGTAGGATCCTCACTTATGATGGCTCCATCGTCAGCAAAGAATAACTGATGTACCTTGGGGTCCATCACTTTACCTTCAAGCAGATAATCAAGGACTGTAATAAAGAGCAAAGGGCTTAAGACGCTTCCCTGGTGTACCCCGACTTTGATTGGGAACTCTTCGGTCACTCCAGCGGGGCATCTTACTCTTGTCTTTGCTCCTTCAAACATGCCTATGATCATCTGTACATAGGTTTCTGGAACCCCTCGATTTCTTAGCGCCACCCAAATCAGATCTCGTGGTTGTCTGTCCAATGCCTTTTCAAAGTCAACCAATACAATATGCAAATCTCTTAAGGAATCACGATTGTTTTCCATTATGATCCTTATACTTTGGATTGCATCTGTGGTTGATTTACCCGAGACAAACCCGCACTGATCATCAGATAGCCATATTATTTTTCGCAGTCGGCCACCAAATACCCGCTCAACGATCTTCATGGTGTGTGACATCAGCTTGATCGAACGGTAGTTATCACAGTTTCGTGTATCACCCTTCCCTTTGTACACAGGGAGAAGGTAACTTTCCCTCCATTGATTCGGCATTGGGTCACCTCTTACAAATTTGGAGTTGAGAATACTGAGCCATCTGAACCCGATGTCTCCCATCATTCATACATGATGGTACTTGAAAAATTTAGAGATTTTGCTTGTAGAAGTGTGAAACAGTATTGAACAATATACTCGTAAAGTCGATCCCAGGTGAATTCGTAAGAAAGGGATTATACGTTTCCAGCAATCCACCAAATTTGATCACGCATGTAGATTCGTCCGAGTAGTGATTGAAAGATTAGTAATAGTACACTTCAATAAGATAAAGAGTTGATTGAAGGCCTAGGCCTGGACTTAGAGAGGCGTTCTACACCTTCTTCTTTTATTAACCTTTGAAATATATAACGCATTACTCGTATGTACAAGTACATCTTGTGTTAAGAATTTCTGCTGCGCCGCTTATGAGATTGGCTAAGGGCGCTCTATTTTCGATCTCATCATTATGGAGACCGAGAGTTTGCTATTGTTTTTGCATTAAAGTGATCCAATTATTTTTTGTTCTGTCTGGTGATTATAGCACTCAGTCGCAGGCTTACAAATAACAATTGGTGCAGTATTTTCCAAGCTTAAATCGCGGTCAAATGCAGTTTGCAAATGTGGTTGAAGAAGGCACAGTTGGCACTCAATTTCGTTTACTAATTATAAGGGACGGTATTTTAGGAAGCAAAGGGCGTATGAACTTAAAATGCCCAGGCTGGAGTTCCATCCTTTGCAGTAAATAGAGTTACTGCTGTAGACGGAAAAATAAATACAGTAAAGTGGATCTTCCTTTTTACTTATACTTCCATGTACTTATAGATGCATGCGAGTTTCTGCAGTCACTTTCTTGACTGGTTGTTGTAACTAGGGATTTTTTCTACATCTAAAATGAACACAATGGGCCTACATGGTGGCTTACGTTAGCTGCGTATGACATTGATGCCGACAAAAGTCTAACCAATTTATATGCTCTTCAGTAAGGCCATTTTAAAAATAAAGAAGTTTATTTGATAAGTAGATAGGTAAATCCGTTGAAATTGTTTTAAAGTCGCATAAAAGAAAAAGCCAAGAACAATGGAATAGTAAGTATACACCAAAATTAACCATATAACTTAAAAACGGCTGCAGTGGCCCCTTGATTTGCAAGTCTGGCATTAATCACTTTTGCAACAATTATCCGTAGCATACATTACAATTTTTACTCGAACACATAACATTCCACTTCCTACGTTTCATGCTCAATTACTTAGCAACACTAAAGTCCTACTCTTTGTGTTTACATATTCACCTCATCCGTATCCTGACTAACTTCAATATGGGAACGCATGCAACAACAAATAATTATTTCCTGTTCGTCCTTCCAAATTGGCCTTGTGCACCAATTTTCTATTGTTTTCCACTCTTTTTTTCCGTACCACCCTTCCACATAGAAAATCACATTTAACAGCTACCGGCATTACTTCAACTTAATGGCGTTTCGTGTCCGAGTTGATGACTGCCAAACGACAGGAGTAGCCTGTTCTCAAAAACTTGTACCACGACGACGACCCCATCATCCATATCTCCCCCTGTCTTTATTAATAATTTCTTATAGCACATCAAGGAAGTCCTGAGCTGAAACCATAATTTACCAAGTCATAGTCGTGGTGGTTGTGATGGTGCAATAGAGTATTCCTCATCCGAGAAGGAAAAATCCTTGCACTTCAACGCCAGGCAGCTGCTCTGGACACGCGATACTCATACTCTTGGTGATTTCCTTCGAGAATTTCACCCAACGACGTCACGTTTAACGATCTCTCCTTCTGCTTCTCATCATCAACTTCAGAAGCACAACAGGAGGTGGGAAGAGCCGATTGCAGTGAGAGCCACACGGAATACGGAACATAATTAAGTTATTAGCCCCAAAAACCATATGCACAGCGGATTGATGTGGAAATTATTCACGCCAATCGAATGTCAAATTGTGCACGTTCGTTCCGGAGTTAAACATTTGCAGAATGAGGTTCAAGTAGTGGTTAGGGAGTGGGTGGTGGTAGAAGAACTCCAAAAACATGAGTCAGGAGCACCTACAACATATGTACATACATACATATGTACAAATGCATTCTCGTTTTTCTCTTTCGCAGTCACATCTGTTTAGATTGGCGTAAGGACGTGCTTTTTGCAATTGTGCCAAGGAACTGGGGAGTGAGTGGGTAAGTGTCGTTGCTATTTTAGGACAGACGCCTCGTAACATAGAATGCCAAGTACCAATTTCGGTATCTATTACTCAACAATCGCTGTTTTTTTTTTTTTTTTTATCCTCCTTTGAGTTTAAAACAAACGATAACATGTTTACTTATGATTTTACAAATGCAATTTAATTGGAGTGTGGAGCTGCTCTTTCTTCAGTACATACATATGTCTGTACATACTATTTCATGTAAGACAAACGATAGCAGAGAAATGGCAAAGCTTTTGCTCAATAAATCACCTTTGGAAATATATTGATGTCATAAAAATTGGTATAAATCTAGTTCTTGTTTTTTTGCCGGGTCGAAGGAGTTCCGGTTCAAATCAAACTGATTGATAGCCAAACTGCCACCCCACATTATGTAGGTAGCTGGAGGGCAGGTCGGCCCATGGCGAACGGGGGTTGTATGATAAATGGTTGGTGCTCGTGTGAAATAGATATTAGAGGGACATTACATAACGAGGAGGACGATGGGTAGATGTGTGTAACGGTCATTGGAAATGCGAAACATGTTGAAGTAACCTTTTTGTTCTTTAACGCATGGGACGGAGTAGCGATACTGTTCCGCACATATTGATTGATATGAGACATGAAGATTGCTGCAATATTACTCTTGTTTTTTTAGCTTTTGAGGACGTGGATGAGGGGAGGCGGGGCTAGATAAATTATCCTATTAATATTTAGAATTGTATATGACTGTCAGTTTTTCAGTGTCTTCTTTCGGGAGGAAGGCTTTTGTTACATCTTAATGGAGAATGTAAATTTTTTTCCGAATGATGTCGCTGATGATTTTTACAACTAATAGTCGAAAAAGACATATCACTCAATCTAGTGCGTTGGAGTGAACAAATGAAGAAGTAAGTTCTAACGAGGGTTATATGGTTAATGTTGGTTCCAAGCACATGTAAGGAATGAAAAATTGTCGAAACACATTTTGCAACTACATACGAGTACATAAGTAGTCTATATTACAAATGAGTTCTTAATCTCTAAAAACTCGTTCTTGGGCTTCTTGGTTTTTTATATCGCATACGGATTTATATGCATTAAAACAGCGCATAAGAAGCACATTCATAGATATATGCCGTGGCGCTGCGGTTAGTTTTTCAGACTAATAAGCGAGTTCGAGGTACAATTCTCGAAAAATAAAAATAGAGTAAAACAGTAAGTCTGATTTAGGTACAATAAATTCTAGTTAATGTCGCATCCAAAAACTTTTGCCATGAGAAAGTTTCTTAAGTCAAAATGCCAGTCAAAATAAGGAATTTTAAATAGGAACCTCCCGAAAAAAATAATGTTAAACTGAGAATTTGGAAATGGACTCTTAAAAGTGAGCAATCAACGTAGCAAGTTCCTTATAAGATCAATTTAATTCAAGGCGAAAACAAATTTTGCGCTGTACTTATGGACCATGTAATGTTATTCGAATCTAATCATGTAAGGTACTCGTACCTTTACTCTTCAACAGCTTAATACAAAGTAATACTTTATCCAGACTTAAAAAGCCATTTGAATTGCTTACATGTACAATGATGTACCTTATACCAATGATTATATCAGTTTTTATTTCGGTGCACTAGGAAACTTCAGAGATAAATGGATACTTGATGTGGATGAACTACTTAAGAAGTTAACAAACCTTGGAATTAATTGTCAAGCTTATGTTGATGACATTGTACTGATTGGCAGGGAGAAATTTGAAGAAACTGCATCTGATATTAAACAAAGGCGACCAGTAGTAACTCAAGAATGGTACAATACTGCTGGGCTCAATATAAACCCGGCTAAAACCACACTAGTACCGTTCACGAGAAGAAGAAAACTTAAAAAGCCAATTCGACTGTCGGGCACGATACTGACACCGGTAAAAGAAATGAAGTACCCGGGACTAAACCTAGATAGTAAACTCACATGGAAAAAGCACACGGAGGAGATATTCAAAAAGGCTACTCGTGTTGTAATGATATGCAAAGCCCAGTGGGTAAGTATTGGGGATTTAGTCCAAACATTTTAAGATGGATGTATATTGCATTGTGAGTCCAATGATCACTTATGGAGTGATAGCATGGACAAAGCGAACTAGTCTAGTCACAGCAGGGAGACACTCACTAAAATGCACAGACTTCCATGCCTCTGTACCACTGGGGCCATGAGAACATGTCATGGAAGTACTTCTAGAGCTAACACCGCTCCATCTCGTAGTGTAGCAAAATGCAAAGCGGACGACCCTAAGGATGGCTAAAGAAAGCAAGGAGAAATGCGTTGGTTTGAGGGAATATGATGCTTTTTTCCAGAAACTTGCACTTCGGGCAGTCCCTAGGGACGATAGTATCAGAAAATGTAACTATCGGAATAACTTCTTTAAAAAGTTAAGTAACAAGAAATAGTGGAGCAACGAATCTAGGACATACGGACTGGGCAGCCACATGATAATGGGGTATACAGATGGTTGAAGAACTGTAGAAGGAACAGGGACAGGGGTGTTTGAGCCAAGGACGAAGCACTCGGAACCCATAGGCAAGAGTGCCAGCATCTTTCAAGCTGAAATATGTGCTATAAATAGATGGATCCATTTCAATCTCGAAAGAAGATACTACAACTGCGACATAGCAATACTGTCAGATAGTCAAGCAGCTATCAATGCATTTGACTTCTATGTCATTATGTCAAAACGTCTAGGAGAGTACCTACACAAACTTAATGAATTGGGTAGAAACAACAAAGTAACGCTTTACTGGATACCCGGTCATGTCGGGATAAAAGGTAATGAAGCAGCAGATGCCTTGGCAAGACAAGGAGCTGAGGAACTCTTAATTGGACCTGAACCATTCTGCGGAATAGGGGAAAATGGAGGAAGAAGACAGAGCAGGAACCTGAAATAACACCACAGGTCTGATAAAAGCTAAGAAACTACTGGGATGTTACAACTGGAAAGGATTCGAAGCTTGCATCTGCCTTAGCAAGAATAACATACGAAACCTAACAAGCTTCCTAACGGAAACTCAGGGTGTGCTTACGGAAACTAGGTAAGACAAATGAAGGCCTTTGAAGATTCTGCAGTGAGTCAAGCGAGACTCCGGAGCACCTTCTGGAATCTTGTGGGGCACTGACCCCCAAAAGATTGAACAAGTACCAAATATCAGATGAGGATATGCCAACCAAGGATCCACTTCTCATTCTCAAATTCCTAAAAGAAACTGGTTTGGAGAGACAGCTTTAAGGTGAACTACTCATCAAGGCAAAGTAAGAGTGTATGACCTTCAAACACAATTCCGAAGAAATTGTAATGCAAGTGGAGCTCAAACGAAGGAGTGAACCTCTCCAAGGAACAATAGCAAATAATAATAAGAAGCAGCACTGTTCACGATAATTATGGATAGGTCAATAAGACACATTTTTATTTCTCTAAGTCAGTCCATTACCTACTCCTATAAGCGTCTCTCACCACCGCCTAGGGTCTACTTCATTCGTGATGAGCCTGTACCTCCAGTCACATCAGCGTGCTCTTTGGGCGTGGTCTGCGATAGTGAAATCAACTTTCGATCAGACAACGGCGATGTTACAAGAAGTGCCAACTCAGCATTTGGCTTCGTGAAACGCTGGTTAGAATTCTCTGACACATACGCAACAAAATCCCTCTACCTCACCTTCGTTAGACCCGTATGCCTGTGAAGTATGGTCTCCGCATTATGTTGCCCGTACCATGAGAATCAAGGCTGTGCAGCGCACGTTTATTCTGGTCGCCTTAAGCGGTCTATCTTGGGCTGATAACTTCAACCAACCGCCCTATACAGACCGTCTTAGACGCATTAATCTTCACCCATTGGAAACACGTCGTGATGTTGCGGTCATAGTTTGAAATTCAACAGATCTTATCTGGTAAGATTGGTTGTTGCGCCCTGCTTCAATCGGTTTCTCTAAATACCAATCACCGCAACCTTAGGTCTTAGGTTCCTCTACTCCGCATATGTATCTCCTCATTGCAATAACTATGGTTACGACGAAACATTGTCAAAGAATGCTGTGCAAATTAATTTTTTCTTTTTTCGTGGGTAGGTGAAAAATCTTCATAGACAGTATGTGCCCAGTGTTCATAGTAGTGTGAGAATTTTTACTCACTAAACAGCACCTCCGTTCTCTACTGTTTTACTACGACTAAGTTTCCTTATCAAGTAGTTTTAGTTTCAAAAATATTCGCATGGTGCAGATAGCTTTCCAACAAAGCACCTGTTAAAACCCGCTATTAAATGCGCCTGGTAATTGCGTTAAATCGAATGGCTTCGTTCTTTGTAGTCGTCGCACAAGGCTTGTCTCGTCCAGAATTTAGAGTATAATGTTGCAATGATGATTATGTAAACGAATGCGGAGTTTTCGAGCAAAGTCCGTTATTTCATCATCGATGGTAGTTACTCCTAGGTCTCTCTGGATATCATTGTTTCTGATTACCATGGGGCATTTTGTATGACTCTTGGCACTTTGTTTTGAAAAGATTGTACGATATCTCTATTGGTTCGTTTAGTACAACCCCAAAGTTGTATACCATACGTACAAACAGGTTTAAGCACTTGTTTGTATAGAAGCAGTTTGTTACATATCCTTAATTAAGAATGTCTTACAAGTAGAAAATACATTTGTCTGAATCTATTTTCAAGGTCATCGCGTTTCTTTTTACTCTAGATACTTTGCCTCGTTTGCATAATGTTAATTTTCTCTAAGTAAAGTTAATATGAGTTGATTTGGTCTCGTTGAACGCAATGCGCCAAATCTTTGTCATAAGCTCATTGGAGCTTTACAGTTGCTGACTCTACTGATTTGTCTGTTGTTAATACAGCCGTATCGTCCGCGAACGTACATAGCTATGACAGTGCCTTCTTCTTGCGGTATATCTCTAGTGTAAAGTAAGAACAAGACCGGGCCAAGAACACTTCATTGTGGTACTCCGGCAACGATTTTCTTAACACAAAATAGTCTGTTTGCAAGGTAGGATTCTAAAATCTCATACAATTGTTCCGGAAGAACCTGTCTTAACTTAAACTTCAACCTTTCATGTCCGTACCCGCAGCATCAGTATAAGGGTATAAAGAATCCTTTCGGCGGTCGGAGTTTATACAAAAAAAAATAAAAACACCTTGTCGAAGGCTTGAGAGACGTGCAGAAAAGCGCTACAACATATCTTTTTTTTTCCTCTAAGGTTTTCTCTATTTCATTTGTTATTCAATAAATTTGATCAATTGTGGAATGCTTTGTTTTGAAGCCAAATTGATGGTCAGGAATCAAACGTCTCTCTAATGACCCATTGTAGGCGATTTAAAAAAAGCTACCTTAGACACTATCGGCAGGAGCGATATCGGTCTGTACAATTTTTTGTCGTTTGGAGGCTTTCCCGGTTTTGTAACCAATATAACTTGGGCGACTTTTCATTGTCTTGGAACGTATAATAATCTTAGCGCGGCATTTACAATATGCAAAAGCTTCATCAGGGCTTTCTTTGGCAATTCCTTGAGGATCTCATCATATCAATCCTTGTAATTTTTAAGATTCTTATTGTCTGACAAAGTTCGATCAACAACAAGTTCTTAATTTTAAAGTTATCAGGTGTTGTAATCGTACCACCAAGGTTCTATTAGCGCCTGCCCGTCAAATGGCTTAAACGTTACTTCCAGGTGCACGGCAAATAGATCCGCCTTCTCTTTGTCTCCCTTTGTCCAGTCGCCATTGTTTTTTCTTATCTGTAGCGATTACATTTGAGGTTTTTTAATACCTTTCATGGCTTTCCATAGTGAATAATTCGAACTTTTTTCGGTCAGGCTTTCAAGATACGTCGAGATCTCTCGATATTTGAAATCTTTTATTGCTTTTTTCATTTCATTACACAGATGGTTTAAAAGATTTTTGTGCTGTGGAGCTTGGGATTATTGCCATCTTTTGTGTGTTCTCCTCTTTTGACGTATTACTTATTTTATTTCCGGTGGATATTTACCTTCGCTATTGAAGACTTCTTTCCTCCTATAGGGAGTGTTGTTCCACGCGGCGTTCTGTATGACTTCAATAAATCTGCCGACTTCGTTTTCTATTTCATACGGTATTTTAAACGACACATTCAGAACAATGCTTTCTATAAAATATTTCCTAAAGCCGTCCCCGTTAGTTTTGTTGGTAGTTAATCCAGGGGCCCCTTCTTTTTTCATTAGACGCTCGCTTATTGTCAAGATTAGTGGTGAATGATCTAAGGAGAGAGCAAAACTTTCCTCGAGGTTTGTAAAGTCTTTAGCTACACCTCTTGCAGTGAAGAAATCTATGAGGTCAGGAGTTTTTGCTCGGTCGGTGGGCAAATAAGTCGGTTTTCCCGTCGAAAAGAAATCAACATTAAATTGCATACCGGCTTCGTAAAGTAGTCTGCCTTTAGTTGAATCGCATCTTAAACCCGGAAAGGTGTGTGTCTTATTGAAATCACTACCAACAATAAAATTCCAAGTGAGTCCAAGAGATTTATAAAGTCGGTCTCTTCTACTTTGAACCGCGAAGGGCAATATATGGATGCGATATTGTAGCGATTTCTTACGAGAACTATACTTAGATGCATTGCATCGGTCTCAATAATTGTATTTATGAATGCCCAATACAATCTTTAATGAAAGGGAAGATCCGCCTCTAGCTCTTTCGGATGGATGGTAAGCATGGTAAGCACAGTATCCTTTTATTTTTACACTAGATTTCTTTTTCAATTGCGCTTCGGAAATCAAGCATATGTCAATATTGTTTTTTCGCAAGAATATTTCTAGTTCGTCTATCTTTTCCAATAGTCCGTTTGCGTTCCATGTTCATATTTTAAGCAACTGTTTCATATTCTTACGTAAGTTATTTTCAAATATAAGTTTATTTGTTTTGCTTTGCTCGTTAAGTTTCGCGAGAATTAGAGAGAAAACTTGAGATATTGGATCTGGAGCAACACCGCTTTGTTTATTTTCTTGCGACGGGGCTTGCGCATACGTTTGCCCGCCAGTAAATGACCGCTTTTCTTTTCGGACTTTTTCTTGCACAACTTTCGAAAATCAAATAATGCGACATACATTTTTACTTTTAAAATAATAGCAGTAAAAGCACACTCATAATCATCCCCCTTACTTACTAGATTTAGTTCATCTTAGTAATCTAGTCTACTTTAGTTATGTAAGTTCTTTTTTGTTAGTTTTAAGTTCTGCTTTAATTTTTTGGATGTTTGTACTAAACGTAAATATATACATAAATAAGTTTGTATTGAGAAATAGATATAAATAGAACGTTAAAGTCTAATCAGAAAACTGCAATAAATTGTTTCTATATTCTTCCTATTTTGGCGAGGTTATGATCCTACTGATCCATCTGTGGGGTTCGCTTATCTTGAAAATAAAACCTAATCGGACAATTTTTTTGCATTTTTTCATAAGAACTCTTCAGACCCAAAAGCCCAACTTTATAGCAGTTGCATTACGTTGCAAACCGATCGCGACTTTCGTTTTACTCATTGGATGATATAAACAAAACAGATTACCTTCTTGCTCTCAATCGACTTCAATTTATGTGAATAAGATGACACAATTAAGAATCTACTCTCAGCTCGCAACCCGTTTTCCAATTTACCACTTTATCATTATGCACCTGCACCTTGTTGGTGCACTGGTACGAAAAACTTCGATGTTATTTGTTGAACTTGCACACTTTAACGAGCAAACATACTATCCACTGCACCATTCCCAAACAAACACGTTGCAATTTTCTCAAAATTGTTTCCTTCCGAGTAATATACATAGATATAACGAATTTCTTAATTTCATCCTCTAAAATGTGGTAGCACGTGTATTGCAACCTAGGTAAATGATTTGCCCCGTCTTTTCTAAACTCCTATTCTTTGAACCGTACTAACTTAAGAAGGATTCCAAAACTCGTTTGCTTGTTATTTCAGAATTGACCTCAACAGTTACAGATAGCGACACCCACTCATTTTACAAATTGGATTCCATTTTATAACTTCTCGCGAGAAACTTGATGTTTCAGATTTCATTGCTCCTTGTATGAATAAGTATTGCATCAACTTTCATTTCAATGCTTCTACCTTGTGCGTTGCAAATACAAAAAAAACTTTTATGCACCGTAAGTTATAAAGTTCTACAGCTCGGCAATGGTAGTGGAACCAGTTCAAAATAGATAGGGCACATACAGCACTATTCGATTTTATATGTGCAAACAGAGCGCCAAAGAAGTTTCTTTGCGGGAGCAATGAAACTTCTTTGGTTCCCTTTGCATTTGGTCGACCGGGTCTCTTCCGACGAATAATAATTAGTCGGTGATTAAAAGTTTCCTAGTGTAAGACAATCAAGGCAAAGAAAGACGGAAGCATTTTTGAATGAACTTTCGTTTCGATGGAAATATCGCGCGCACTCGAAAAGGATACGCAACTTTGGAACTGTATAGGTAAATATATAAGTTTGGTGAAAGAAAAAAAAAATATACATCCACCTTCAACACCAAGGTTGAAAAGAAATTATACTCAAGTGAAAAAAAGTGTCACCAGCGGTTTTAGTTTTCCTCTTTTTCTTAGTTCCTGATTTGCGCACAGGATCTTTTTTTTTGGTTAAGTTTTTATATTGTTGAGACATTAGTATAAGTTGAAAATTCTACGTTGGTAGGGAAGGCAATGGCTTAAATATGAACTTGAAGCGCATAACTTTGATCTATTCATAGTTTATACAATGAATATGGCATAGAAAGATTTTGTGTCCAAGTACGAACTAGTGAAGGACCTCTTTGGGCGTGGAATTCTCTGAATTCAGGATGTATGCTCGGATAAATTTATCTCTCTTTGCGGAAAGTTTTGCGTTTGTCCGCTTTGTTCCTTTGAGTGTTGGGTCGCCCTTTTGTTAAAGTTCCGGTCATTGTTTTCAAATTCTATTACAGCAATTTCAAGTTGAACTTTGAACGATTCAGAGGAACAGGAAAAAAAGTTAAAAGTTTGCGCTTTAGTACGGAGGCATTGGGGTGACAAAAATCCGAATACGATGTACGAAGAAAAAAGTGTTACGGTAAAAGTTTGTTGTCATCAAAAAACCATTCAAATGCATTGTGACGGAGATGCATTTTTATGTGTCCTCTTGTGGCTACATAGTATGAATGGGTATTTTATATGAAGTGATTTTGACGTTATCTTGAAAGCTGGAGTAAGTTGTTGACTAGATGACAGGTTTTAAAATGTCGACAACATTGTCTTCTTTTTTTATAAGGGGCGTTTATCGAACTTACCTGTATGTACTGTAAATACATATAGGAATTTCTAGTGATTGGAGTGGAGAAACCCGGAATAGAATTGAAGGAAGGCATCTAAAAGTAGAGTTACAGGGAGCTGAGCGTTTTAAAAGCCAACTTCTACATCAAAATTGAGTTTAACCCTGACAATGATAACAATCTTTAACAGTTCCACTAAATGGTTATTTATTAACTAAGCTGTAGGCGTATAATAAGTATTATATAATCAACCAGTCGTCTGTACTTCAGTTCGTCAGTCCCTCGCTGACTGCATCCATCATTGTTTGTAGGGGTTCGATGACATATCTGCCTGGTGAACATGTTGGTCCTTGTTCGCTCACCGGTGTCTCCTCGGTTCGCGTTACAAATCTATAATAATGTCCACCTAATGAAAGTAAGACGAAAACAACAGTATTCTACGCCGTGTCTTAAGCTGGAGCCGATGCCTATGTGCCTAACTACTCAAATTATGGAAGATGATTTGGTAAGGAAAATAAGCCAACTTTTCTGTGAAATACGGTCAAATATAGTACAGCTAATCATTCCAATCTCAGCACAATTATCCCAATTTCGAATAAAGAATACCATCTAAACCATGCTGACTGCAGATGTATCAGTTTCGTCAACATCGAATATAAGATCTTGTCTACTAAATATCCACAAGAAAGGAGACCCCCTCAACTGCGCCAATTATAGAGGCATCAGTCTCCTCAACATCGCATACAAGATCTTTTCTGCGATATTGTGTGAACGCCTGAAACCTTCTATTAACAGCCTGATTGGACCCTATCAGTGCAGTTTCAGGCCAGGAAAGTCCACCATCGATCAAATCTTCACACTTCGGCAGATCCCGAAAACCCAAGAATTCCAAATCGATATTCACCCCCTCTTTATCGATTTCAAGGCCGCCTATGACAGCATCTATAGAGAAGAGCTTTATAGAGCCATGTTTAGTTTTGACATCCCTGGCAAACTTGTCCGTCTGTGCAGGATTACGATAGAGAACGCTCGCTGCTCCATCAAAGTCGGTAATGACCTCACCGAGACCTTTGATGTCGAAAAAGGTTTTAGGCAAGGTGACGCGCTGTCATGTGACTTCTTCAATATTGTACACAAGCCAACACCGGAGGCACAATCTATTACAAGTCTGTACAACTGCTTGCATACGCCGACGATATCGACATTATCGGAAGAACTCAGCGGGCTGTCACCGGTGCGTTTGCAAGCATTGAGGCGGAAGCGGCCAAAATGAGTTTAGCGATAAACGAGGGCAAAACCAAGTATACGCTGTCAACAAGAAGGGAAAATCAACACCGACGAATTGGACAAAACGTCACAGTGGGCAGCTATAACTTCGAGGTAGTAAGGGACTTTGTCTACCTCGGCTCTGTTATAAATTCTACAAACAACATCAGCGCAGAAATCAAGCGAAGAATAACTCTTGCCAATCGCTGTTTTTTTGGGCTTATAATGCAATTCAACAGTAAAGCCCTATTTCGAACACCTAAGGAGACTCTATATAAGACCTTGATCATCGCAGTCCTGCTTTATGGTGCTGAAACATGGACTTTATTAAAAGAGGATGAAGATATCCTTGGTCGCTTCGAGAGAAAAATTCTTCGTAAGATTTTCGGTCCCGTTTGGGTTGACGGGTTTTAGAGGAGATGATTCAATCACGAACTATACGAGCTGTACAGCGACATCGACCTAGTCAAAAAACTGCGTATTAGACGTCTGAGATGGCTAGGACATATAGAGCAAATGGACACCAACGCTCCGGCCCGCAGAGTCTTCGAATCTAACCCCGAGGGACGACGCAGTAAAGGGAGTCATCGCCGCAGGTGGCGCGCACAAGTTCAAGGGGACCTCGACCAACTTGGAGTGCGCAACTGGAGGCAATTAGCTAAAGACCGAGCTAAATGGAGAGCCTTGTTGGTTGAGGCCCAGGTTCATCCCAAACTGTAGGGCCACCTAAGTAAGTAAGTACCAAAATATTATATACATATAAACGCCATATGCTTTTTGTCAACAATCAATAATGGTCACTATTAGTGTTTAGGATGTTATTTCATGTATCTAACTTTAGCTTATTTAAATTTAACACAATATAATATAGTATGGGTTGGCTGTCTGAACGAGAGTACAGACTCATTTAGACCAGTAGAAGTCCATTCTAATACCTGTTTACAGAGCAAACCATTTCAACACATTAAAAACAAATTAAAATTTATTTTCAAAAACAGACCGAAATATTGTCTTACCTTTAATTGAATAAAAACATTTTCCTACTGTAACCCAAAATATTTCGAGGTTATCCGCAGTCAGTGGCTACATTCTGAACATTCCCGTTCAGACAAAACCACCCACTCGTTCTTTTACCTCACATCCTAAAATAAATTTTGAATTTCTTGAAATCGAAATCGATCGACAAAACCACCTATGTTCCGCCCCCTCACTCCTACATGTAGGAGCACTAATCAAAAAGAAACAGTACCAATGTCTACCATAGATAAATAATATAACAGGGTGGGGATGCCTTGTGTTTAGCTCTGCTCTATAGTAGCACATTTTAATTTATTTCTAATTTAAACGGAAACTAACTCAAACATACGGTTACAGTACCAAACATCTTGCGTACAATTGAATGGGTGGGGCACCATTATGCTTCGCCAATTCGTTTGACTTTGTTCAAGGGAGGTTTCCTTCTATTTTTCTTGTGAAACTCGTTAGCTGTTGATATTATCCCCTCGTACATGTGCCAAATGTTAAAGAAGAAAAATTTATATCGAATCCAATTTCGTCTCGTTATTTTTAGTGATTTGGAAATAGGTAGTCAACTTCGACTATTGAATACAGATGAGCCATAAAAGATTGCGTGGGCGTCGTAGAACAGCAGTGGAGGGCAGTCGATGTTACTCGGTTCTTAACGCCTCTCTTGTTACATCCGAACCAGCTTGATTGTCCTTTAGTCAGGACATGAATATCCTGAGCGCGAGTGGGGTGATGATGATTGGTAAAATGTTCCTCCTGCAAACAGACTGTAAACAGGTTTTGAAGTCTGTCAAAGGATGGACTTGTATCAGCTAGTCTCAATCATCATTGCAAGGTGATCGGTGAAAGGACCTTCGTCAGCACTGGCGATGATGCAATATACGAAAACAGCGCGGAGCTCACGTAAACCGGTTGTAGGTAGGACACACACATACACCTATCCACTCGAATGGCATCCTCATAAATATCCTTTGGTTGCTCTCGATTTTACGATTGTAGGGGCTGCTCCTGTGCTCCTTGGTAAGTTTTAGGTGTCTGCCTGAAGCTGGTATTAGTATTTTGTTTGTTGTACTCTACTGCTGATGCAAGACGACCACGCCAGAGTCGAGGTGTAACAGGATGTACATTCTACTTGGATGGTTTATCGTGTGCGATACGGAATTTTATCGCACAGATGAGTGGTTAAGTGTTCGCTTGAATTGATTTCGATGGAAGTTATGGTAGTATAGTGCCTCCACAGGAATGGCTTTAATGAAAAAGGGGGAGTAGGAACAACCCTTTCATTATAAGTACCTCTCCAACGAAGGAAGATGTCCACGACGACAACAATCGCGAACTCACAAAGCGCTCATAAAAGCCAATTTACAACTTGATCGTAAATGAATTTTTGTTGTCGTTGCTGGTGCTGCCTCTCACACACTGAGTGATGATATTTTTACTGCACTTTCATTGTGCTATTATCCTTGCACTTTTGCAAGTGCTATCAGTAGCAACCAGCGATAGCGTTCCTTCTCTCCTGATTGTGTTTATTTTCGTTACACAATTTTTATGAATTTTCCAGAGAGCAGCGCATTTCGGGTCCAATTCCTCTTTTACTGCAACGGACAATGGATGCAGTCTTTCGGATGTTTTTAGTTGCATTGTTTACAATTTTATCCACAACGCAAAAAAGCGGTATGTCGGGTATACACAGGAATTAAGACATTTTCCTGTTTTACGATACAGGATAAAATTTGCACTGAACCTTCCTGTAAAATTTGTTGTATGCATATACACATGTACATACATATACAATGAAGTCGAATGGAGCCACCATGCCGTCATTTGTAACAAATCGTTATCGAAGAAGGGTTTTTTTTTATTATTTTGTTATTCTGCTTGTGCTCCATGCCTTTTAACGGATGAACTTTTTGTGTATTGCTCGCTCTTGTTATTGTTTCATTTGTATTGCATTTAACACATATGACATGGACTCGACAACGAGTGGTGGTCACGTTCTGTAACTTTTTGCTTTTATTTTTCCTTGTCTTTTTGATACAATTTTTAGTAAGAAAGGGCTTGGGACAACGGAAATCTGACGGAATTGCAAGCAAAATTAACACTTTAAAGCCGGTGTTATTTGATTCATTTATGATAAAGAATTGAGACAGTGGTTAGGATAGACAGGGTGGGCAATTTTATTTTTACTATTTGTATCTTACACCTCATTAATTTATTCTTTATTTAATTTGCGCGCGGGGTTATGAATATGTAGAGAGGGGAGAAAGATTGGTGTAGTAGTTTAAAACTCAGATATAATGCTTCAGAAAAACTCTGGGGTGGTGTCCAGATAATTTGGTAGATTTTTTGTTATGTTGTTCTTTGCTTCTGATTCACAGTATTTTTTTCCGACCGCCTGATGTCATAGGCAGAGCGAACCGTTTTTCCAGCCATATGACAAACCTACTGCCAGCGTTATGGCTTCGAAATAGTGTTCACGCAAGCTTTTGCAATGGATCGAACTGACTTTATATATTTCATGAGAAATAAATAAATGCTTGCTGACATCAGAATTTGAACCATGAGCCATTAGCGTGGTAACCGATGACATTACCACCATAGTCGAGAACGGATACGTGCACAACGTCCGGACATCGATTTATTGTGCATTTATCCGGTCTGCGCACTTATCCATAAGTGCAAATTTTTGCCGTGCCATCAGGTAGGCAACTCGCCGGTAGGCCTAGAAATAGATGGTTGAACCAAGTCCAACATGTCTCCTGATGAGTTGGAGTCAGTGGCGGCGGATCGAGAAGGATGGACGGTCCACCTGAGCATCCTATCCCCTCAACCCTCATGAAAGATTAGCGGGCCATTGAGAATGTATATATGTATGTACTATGTATGTAGTTTTAAGTGTTGCCACTTAATTTTTTATAAATGTAAAAAAATTAAAAATTTGGATTTGCCCTTATCAATTTTAAAAACAGTGCAATACTTTATTCTGGGGTTTGAAAATTTGTTCACTTATGAAAAATTTGCACTTAAACGTTTTGCACTTATACGAACAAATTTGTATAGAAATCGCGTGAAATGGCTAGGGGCATCTAAAGTTATTGCCCTTGTGCGATTTTTCCACTTATCCGTTTTCCGCTTATCCGCTTATCGCCACCATCATTCAACATGTACAGACTAAAGGTTTGAAAGCCACAACCAAAATGTACAAGCCTTTGGGAGCTATCACATATGTATGTATATAAGTATGTATGTATAATACATAAGTATGTATCATGTATGTATGCATGTATGTCACAAGACCTGACTCGTTATTAACAGTTTTTACCTGCACCTAGAAATATAGGGCAAGTAATAGCGACGTCCAGATTTTCGAATCTCGAGATTTTAAAAAATTTTATAAATTATTTTCCAAACATTTTAAATTAAAAATATTTTACATAGTTTTATGAATTGAATTTTTCCCAACAACGTTTGCAAATATTTTTTCTTGAATTCAGTATGTATATGGGTTAGTTAAAACATGAACTAAAATATACTATGTCAGGCTAATGATAAAAATGCGTAAAACGTTGTTTTATGTATGTATATGCATATATAAATTAATTGATCGCTGTATTATCTCTTTGTACTTCTTATCTAGTGTAAATTTCAATTATCCGCAGAGGGTATAGACAAATAATAACACTATTCTAATACTATTTTCATTTTGCATTCCTAAGCAAATATGTTTAGGTCTTATAATAGCTGTATTAACAATAACATAAGGAAAAAAAGCACAAATTAAACCTATATTCTACATTAAATGACAATTTACTGTTGTCAGTTAGTTTTATCTGAATAGAATCAATCACGAACATGGAATATCAAGTTGCCAAACATTTTACAAATATATACATTTTTTTTTTTCGACTGTTGGTGAAAATCTTCAACAAAACACTATGAGGATCGACAGCGCGTGCTCATAGTAGTGTGGGATTCTTACCCACTAAAAAACGTCCCTTCAAAACAGACTTGTTTTTATTTTTACTACAACTAAGTATTCGACTTATCAAGTAGTTTTCATTTCACGGAATAAGGACGTTTTGCAGGTACCTTCCCATTAGAAGTTCCTGCTAGCTCCACAGTTTAGACGCGGTTACTTAACGCGATAAGTCTAAAGGTTTGGTTCTTTGTAGATGGCGTAGTAAATTTCTTTTATCCGAAATTCGGAGGACTGTAATATTGACGTGACTTTCTAGTCGACTTTTATGCTTTCTCGCGTAGTTTTTGATTTCGTCTTCTATAGTTTTAATGCCAAGATCTCTGTGGACATCGCTGTTTCTGATATGCCATGTCGCATTAACAATACCTCTTAGCACTTTGTTTTCAAATGTTTCTAAAATTTTAATGTTACTTACTCGTATTTTGGTACAACCCCAGAGATGTATACCATATGTCCATACAGGCTTTAGCACTTGCTTATATAAAAGCAGTTTGTTCTCTATATTAAGCTTGGAATATTTTCGGAGTAACCAATACATTTCTCTATATTTATTATCTAGTTCTTTGCGTTTTTTCTTAACGTGCGTTTTCCATTTCAGCTTTGTATCAAGTGTTATTCCAAGATACTTAGCCTCGTTTGCAAACGGAATTTGAACCGAGTTTGAAAACATCGGCAAATCATTTATTTTCTTGTAAGTAAAATTTACATGAACAGATTTGGTCTCGTTAAGTGCGATTCGCCAAACCTTTATCCATTCATTTACTCTATCCAAAGCTTCTTGCGGTTTTTCTGTAGTATCTTCGACCGTTTTACCTACTGCCAAGATAGCAGTGTCGTCGGCAAATGTAGCTAGCTCAGTGCCTTCTACTTGCGGTATATCACGGGTGTATAATAGATACAAGACTGGACCAAGAACGCTTCCTTGCGGCACCCCAGCCATTATTTCCTTGAAATCTAAATATTCATAAGGTAGTTCTTCAAAATACCTATATAAAGGTGCTCTGGCAGAACTTGCCAGACCTTGTCAAAGGCTTGAGAGACGTCAAGGAATACGCTTGAACAAATATTTATTTCTTCAAGTGACTTTTCGATTACATGTGTTATTCTATGCACTTGTTCAACTGTAGAACGCTTACTTCTGAATCCGAATTGATGATTCGGAATGAGATGCCTTTCTTCTATTACCGGCTGTATTCGCTTAATCAATATTCTCTCGAACACCTTGGATATGATTGGAAGAAGCGAAATCGGTCTATAAGACGTTTTTTCATTCAGCGGTTTTCCGGGCTTAAGGACCATTATGATTTCGGCGACTTTCCATTGACTGGGAACATATTGTAGTCTAAGTGCGGCGTTTATAATGAACAGAAGCTTAATTAGAGCTTTTCTTGGTAGTGCTTTAAGAACCTCTCCCGTAATTAGGTCATATCCAGGAGCCTTCTTAGGTCTAAGTTTTTTTATTTCTTCCTTAAGTTCGGTAAGTGTTGCATTTCTTATTACGCTATTGGCTGTATAAGACGTATTTATATTTTGGATAAGAGCTTGTCCATCAAACGGTTTGAAAGTTGCGCTTTCTCTTTTTCATGCCTGGCCCATTCGCCTTGATTTTTCCTAATTGGTGCGGCTTGAATTTGAGGTTTTTTAATACCTTTTATAGCCTTCCAAAGCGAGTAATAAGAATCTTTTTCTGCCGTTAAGCTTTCTAGGTAAGTTTGCATTTCATTATTCTTAAGGCTTTTAATATAACTTTTTAGTGAGTTGCACAAACGGTTAAGATGTGCTTTATGTTGCGGAGCCCGAGTTTGTTGCCATTTTTTGCGTGCTTTTCTCTTCTCCTTAATCATCTCTTTTATTTCCTGTGGATAAGTTTAAATGTAGCTTGCGGGCGTTTTCTATGGTTTGGGAGTATTCTTGCACGCGGCATTCTGTAGGATTTCGACGAAGCGATCAACTTCAACTTCAAGTTCATATGGCGTTTTAAGTGATACGCTCAGCTCAGTATTTGCTTCAATATCTTTTTTAAAGCCATCCCAATTAGTTTTCGCGCCGGTTAATCTGACCGGTCCTACTTTTTTAATCAGAGCATAGCTTATCGTCATTATGATTGGAGAATGATCAGAGGAGAGATTAAAGCTTTCTTCAACTTGTATACAGTTGCCAGATATTCCTTTAACAACAAAGAAATCGATCAGATCTGGTATCTTATTTCTATCAGTCGGCCAATATACTGGTATACCCGTCGAGTGAAAATCACAACTGTATTGCATACCCGCATTATAAAGCTTTCTACCTTTCTGAGAGGCGTACCTTGAACCCCGTAAGGGCTGTTTCGCGTTCAAGTCGCCACCAATAATAAAATTTGGTTTAAGGAAGTTGAAGATGTTTGTGAAATCACTTTCTCCAAGTTTACATGGCAGTGGACAGTATATAGACGAAATGTTGAAGGCAAAATGTCTATTTCTAACACGTACCGTGCTTACCTGCATTGCTTCTAATTCAACCTTTACTTCCGCTGAGTGTTCGCTACATTCTTTTATAAACAAGGATGATGCGCCTCTTGCTCTTTCCGATGGGTGGAAGGCGTGATACACGCTAATCCTTTTATCTTAACGTTCGTTTGTTTTGTCAGATGAGTTTCACAGACCAAGCATATATCAATATCTTTTTCTCGTATAAATATTTCTAACTCGTCGAGTCTTCGTATGAGGCCGTTAGCGTTCCATGTAAGAATTTTTAGCATTTCCTGCTGCAGACCATTTTTTACTTCAAAATTTCCAGCAGACGTCACATTGTCATTCATGTCGTAAAGTATGTACAGCAGTGGTCTACTTATGCCCAGCCTGCTCAGCTTGTAGAAGAGTCCCTCTAACCATACAGTATCGAAAGCCTTCTCCAAATCGACCAGACAGGCACCCGTGCATGGTTTCTTACTTTTATTCCATTGGATATCCGATACCAGTTTAGACGCGGCATGTATGGTATCATGCCCAGCCTTGAAACCGAATTGGTTATCCGGAATTAGGTGCATGTCCTCAACCCACTTAGCCCAGGGCTCTATGGATCACTTTTTCGAATACCTTGCTGATGTTCGGAAGTAGACTTACCGACCGTAGATTATCCGGATTGGAACTATCTTTACTTTTTTTTGGAATGGGCTGCACCACCGCCGTTTTCCAACGAGCTGGTGTAAATGTTCACCGCTTCTGGAGGAGGCGTTAAGAAATATTCCATCAAAAGTGATGCCAATGCGAGTGTGATTGATTTTGAAGACGATGACCAAGAAGTTGTAACAATGTTGACTGTTGGTTGGTATAAGTGTAATAAGTACTTTTGACGAATAAAATATGAATCTGCGGCAGACATTTTTTTATATTTGATATCCTTTTATTATACTTTTTTTTCATTTCGATATCCCGCGAAATTGCCGAAATTAGTGGATTTTTCATTTTTTTCGCCCAAAAAAAGATGGTATGAATAGCAATGACCACAATTGGGTTTCTAACTGACATACATAGTAAGAAATTATTATTTCCACCCTGTCTGTACATTCACAGTTCCGGCTCAACATACAAGTGTAAGACTGTATTATTAAAATGAAATGAAATAACATTACCCATAAGTTAACACAAAAAACATTCCTTTATTCAAATTCATTAATTAGGTTCTGTCACTGGCAACACTGTTCCTGTAAGTAAAAAAAAACGAGTTCGTGAGCCACCATTGCTTTTGGGAAAACTTGCTCAAAATATATATCTACAGCGAGGTAAACGCATACACAAAATAATGTGGCAAGCAAGCACTACTACTGGGAGCTTCCACTCAATACAGCAGCGGAACCACGAAAGCCCACCACACACACCTTCGCATTTTCCTTTGCCAATGGGAACCGGTGAAAGCTTCGCACACACGGCCGCGCATTGAGTCACTCTCAGAGGATAAGCGGAAGGAACCAACGGGGTCTATGTTTTCCACACACACACAAACTTATGTACAATGACAGTGGCCTCACACACTATCAGACTTTCCTGTCTTCAAGGGAATCTGGCCGACCAATACCATCCAACTCATACACAAGCGGGAATAGGGAAACGCCACCGTCACACACTACCCGACATCCCGTCGCCTTTCCTTATATTCAATTTATCATTAACTACATAAATATTACATCTACTCTACCAACTACAATGATAACCCAGTGATTTTACTCACCACTTCTCAACGTGTTTTCCTTTGTTATTATTTATTTAAAAGTTTTAACACACTTCACGGATACTGTACTGTCTCAACTGAAATCGATTCACAAACTAAACTATTCTCATTCTGACAACGTAAACAACATGCAAAACGGAGCGTTGCCAGAAGCACTATTTCAAACCACATTTTCATTGTTTTAAGCATTACCAGATTATAATTTTCTATACGGTTTACCAATTCCTTTACACAAGTAGAATAGAGACAGACTTATCAAACAAATTAAGCAACCCAAACAAAATTGTATTTGCGCATTCATGGCTCTAGCATGAGGGGGACGGTATGTACATCCTTCTTTTCGTTTCTAATTTACTTCGTGCAATAACATAGTTGCATTGCACGTTAGTTTATATTTAAAAAAATTACATATCATACTTAACTCACTGTCGCATTGTATTCACACCAAATAGAGCAACTGCATCCAAAAGCTGAGTGAAGGCAAATACTGCGTTTATTCATACCACCTTTTGTTAAAATTTCGAATCCAAAACAGTTGCGAAAAAAACCATAGGTGCAAATACATATGTGCCACCTAGTAGCACTTTATTACATACTTGTAATTTCAAGGCAACTATTGGTTTTGTGAAAATCTTCGACCTCGGGATTTTGATCAATCTTAGTACCTTATTAAGGAACTCAAAAAAGTGAGTTCGCCAATTCTGTTTGCGAGTCCGTTGGTATGTATGGCTGGCTGACGCCTGGATAGATTTACTTCAAATGTCATTTCTGAGGTCTGTGAGGTCACAATTCGAAATCGGAATTTTAATTTTTTCGGCTGTTTCAAAGCTTTTGCTGAGTTGAATTAGCTTATGTATAAGATGTGTTTTGATGAGAGATCACAACTCAGTGGTTGCTAGTGAAGTAAAATTTAGCACACAGAACAACAACAATTGTTACTGGGAACTACTTCAGCTTTCATCTTCAGACAAAATTGAGTTGCGATGTATAGTTTGAAACACTCAATTTAAGAGGGAGCTGAAAGAGATTTTCCATTCAATTTGTTTCAATTTGAATGATTTAGTTTCATTCATTCATTCATTTTCAATGGCCCGCTAATCCTTCATGAGGGTCGCGGGGGTAGGATGCTCAGATGGACTCTCCATCCTACTCGATCCTCCGCCATTGACTCCAATTCATCAGGGGGAATCCCTAAGCGGCTGCAGGAGAGATGTCGGACTTGATCCAACCATCTATTTCTAGGCCTTCCGCGAAGTCGCCTGCCTGATGGCACGGCAACCATGGCGCGTCGTGGAAGCCGGTCTGGGGGCATACGCACTACGTGACCAAACCATCGAAGCATAGATCGTTCCGTTCGGAGAAGTAGCTGCTCAACGTTGAGCGCCTCGCGTACTCTGGTGTTGCGCACTCGATCCCTACGAGTTATTCCAACAACACCGCGAAGGAACCTCATTTCGGCAGCTTGTATCCGCGATCTTATTCCTTCGGTCACTACCCAAATTTCATGACCATAGGTGAGAGTTGGAACATACACCGAGTTAAAAACCGATAGCTTAGCTTGAACACTAAGTTCGGTCTTCCTTATAACAGATTGACCAAGCTCTCGCAAAATTGTGATCCAGCCTGACCAATTCTACAGGATAACTCGGCATTGCTCCTCCCATCACTCGTGAATAAAACCCCGAGGTACTTAAACTTCTCCACCTGCTTCAGTGGGACTCCACCAACATGCAGAGTGCACTGAATGGGTTTTTTGGAAACGACCATTACTTCCGATTTGTTCACGTTGATCTTCATTCCAGCATCATCAGAAACGGCTACAAACCTTTCGAGTGCGCGCTGAAGTTTGGTTAAAGAGGACCCAAGGATGGCCAAATTATCCGCAAAGAGCAGATGACTAATCCTTAGGTCTCCCACTTTGAAACATTCCCCGCCACGGCTGCGCTGTAACATCCAATCCATATATACAATGAAGAGGAGAGGTGACAAAACGCACCCCTGGCGGAGTCCAACGCCCACAGTGAAAGGTATTGATTTAACACCGTTTATCCGAACACATCTTCTACAGTTTGTATATAAAGACTGAATCGCCCTTAACAGGGAACCAGCAATCCCATACTCCTGCAGAACACTCCAGAGTTCGCCTCGATTTAGTTATATTTCACAAATTTAAACAACACTTTTCATACTTTTCAATTCAATTTCAATTTAATTTCAATTCAATTTCAATTCAATTCAATTTAATCACCAATCTTCAAATAATAAAAATAGTCTTAAACCAGCTTGACTGTGAAACGTTTTGTTGAGAAGCTTTTACTTTGCTTTAAATAATTCTCACCAAAATACGCCTATACGTAATATCAATGTAAGATATGCCATATTCGAGAATGTGTCAGTCCATTGTCTGTTTTCTTTTTAATAAAAATTTTGATTTTTGAGCGAATTTTCCATTGCTTGAATTTCAAATCTGAGTAAATTGTAGCCGAACGGCATTTGATATAAGTGGTGCAAATATGAGCAGTGCACTTTATTTTGTTTTTTATGTTTTTATTTGTAATGTTTAAAATTGTAATATTTGACGTTCATTACTTACTATGAACTACCGATAATTAAGGAATTTAAATTCAAAAGTATGTCTTCGTTTCAATTAACATTAGACCAGTAGTTGTGGTCAACTTTTTTTTTAGTAAATTGATTAGCTGTAGCTTAAGTAAAGACACAACAGCAGGCAATAAGTAAAATTAAAAATTGCTTTACAAAGGAATTAGCTTAAGCGAGTCTAAATAGTGTTGTGTCTACTCCCTCTGCGAGAAGACAAAAGCCGCTTGGGATGAAGTGTCGAAAGTTAAGGGTTGAAGGATCCCGTCATCACCGTTCCGCGCTCATTGTATGTACTTCACTTTTTACTCCAACAAAGAACGAGACGCGATGAAGACGAATTAGAAACCCTTTCTGCGTAATTTCGCAGGGTAAACGGCGGGTCACTAATCAAGTTGTAAGGCTGATTCTTTTGTTGTGGGCCGGAAAATTAATCCTCCGCGTGATGGGGTGAGTATTGAGAAGGTGATGCTTATCATAATTTTAAACTGCCCTCTTTATTTTCGCCATTCTTTAAGGAATTAACGGGTCTTGTTAACAGCTGCGAAAACATTTCACCAGAATATACTACCATCAAATTGCCCAACAGTGAAGTTGTGATGAGGGATGGCGTCGCCGCATTCGTCCTTCGTGAAGAAAATTCCGTTTTTCTTATGATGGCGATGATTATGCGTATATAATAATTAATTTAATTATTTTTCTTATTCCCTACAAGATTGGAGACTCTATTATCCGCCAGAAAAGAGGGTAGATTAAAAAATGAGTTTAAAGGGTCTTCTTTCCTTTGGCAGGCATTAATTCCATTTCTAAGTATTTATTTATGAACTACTAATCCTATAACGATTGTAAGGGATAAAAAAATTTTCCCTTCTCCAAGTGGAGTGATTCTTAATCCGCAGAGATCTTTATTTTCTCCAGCTATGATTCGGAGGAGAGACATGAAATTTGAAGGAATATTTGAAGAGGATATGAAATTAATTGCTTTTGTTCTTTCCGTGTGCGAAAAACATAGCCGATCATTTTGTTAGGGTCGTTATCCAGAACAGAAGTGCAAGAGTACAATTCTTTTAGAGAATTACCTTATATTCGTGCAAAATATATTTTGTGAATTGATCCTTTTTATTTAAAAAAATTCATATGCGAAGGAATTCGTCTATTATCCTATTTTAGCGGGAATTCTGCATAAAATATCGTCGTGTGAAGTAGCAATCAGGAGAAAACAGGGTTACGCCACGCAAATTGACATTTCTCGGGTGTCTCAGCAGCAAATTTGGTATCAAGATCTTTACATGTTCCCATACAAGGCACATATGACTCATCGGCTACTGCCCAGAGACCGGCAATATGCCCAGCTCGTTCTAAGTCTATTTTGGATGGTAAACGATTAGCAAAGACCTCGTAAGAGCAGCATCTCCCGATAGATGTTGGTCGGCTAAATAACGAAAAGGAACCACTGCAGCCGAACAGCTTGACGTCTGGGAATTTCTCTGGAAATTGCGAACGGAATAGGGCAAATGGCGAGCCTCCTGCGCCACAAAACAGGATAAGTGTCGGTTGGTCTGTGGCCAAGCGACCGCCGCAACCGTAAAAACCCAATTGCTTCGAAACGAAACACAATGCTTCGAATACGGACGGATACTTTGTTGACGACCTTTAGCTATCGTACACGGAAAACGATCGGTTTCTGAAACGTTAAGACCCTCTTCGACTCACTCCAAGAAGGGCCTCAAAACGGCAGATTCTTTCAATTAGAGCGTGAGTTCACGCGATATAAAGTGGACATCTTGGAGCTGAGTGAAATAAGATGGAACAATGCCGGGAAATGGTGGGCAATTTCAACGCGGGATGTGGAATTCTTAACCCCGTTAAAGCATAACACCTGCCACAAAATCAGTTGGGTCTCAACAGGCAGGCAGCGAACATCCAACCAGATCGATCACATTGTGTTCAGCAGCCACTTCAGAAATTGTCTTCTAGACGTCCGTAACAGACGTGGAGCCGACAATTGGCAAGAGCACCATCACCATCTTATGTTAGCTATTATACGCCTTCATACCGCATCCGTCAACAACAATCGCTCAAACTTACTCAACGCTTCCAGGTTCAATACTGACAGGCGTGGGGATCTTCAAGTGCGCCAACAATTCAGGGACCCGCTTGCCTTAGAAGCAGAAACAATCAACAGCACAATTCAGAAAAGCGTGGATGACCACTCGAATGCTGTGAAAAATATTTTTGCAACTGGGGCAGCACATCCGTCGGCCAAAGGCAGAATAATCACGACACATGGCTATCGGCAGATACCGGGCGACGGATCGATGGGCGTACAGCAATCAAGGCTCGGATTGCAGCGGTCTCAGTACCTTTGCTGAAGCCCAATATCGCGTGAAAAAGGGTAGCATAATGTAAGGCATGAAAAATGTTTGTACATCGACTCACTTCCCTCAAGTCTGAGAAGCAGCAAGAAGGTCTGACAGTAGCAGGATCAACTCACTAGATGAAGAGATCATTTCGCTACAATCCTTAACTACTAAGACGATGGTGCTATAATCTCGAACCCTAATGAGTCTTCCGAAGCAATAAATTACCGAATTCGCACCGGACCTCCCAGCAAAACCGAAATAACAGTAGCAATCAAGTCCTGCAATCCACGATCCACAAGAAAAGAGACCTCTCAACTGCGCCCATTATAGAGGCATCAGTCTCCTTAACATCGCATACAAAATCTTTTCTGCGATATTGTGTGAACGCCTGAAATCGCAGACCCTGAAGAAAACCCAAGAAGTCCAAATTGATACTCACCACCTCTTTATCTACCATATTTCAAGGCCGCCTACATACGACAGCATCTATGTTATAGAGAAGAGCTTTCTAGAGCCATGTCTAGTTTTGACATGCCTGCCAAACTTGTTCGTCTGTGCAGGATTACGATAGAGAACGCTCGCTGCTCCATCAAGGTCGGTAATGACCTCACCGAGACCTTTGATGTCAAAAAAGGTTTTAGGCAAGGTGACGCGCTGTCATGTGACTTCTTTAATATTGTACGTGAACGGATTGTGCGGAACTCACAAGCCAACACCGGAGGCACAACCTATCAAAAGACCGTACAACTGCTTGTATACGCCGCCGATATTGATATTATTGGAAGAACTCATCGGGATGTCACCTTGCGTTTGCAAGCATTGAACCGGAAGCATCCAAAATGGGTTTAGCGATAAACGAGGGCAAAACTAAATATATGCTGTCAATAAGAAGGTACAATCAACATCGACGAATTGGACAGAACGTCACAGTGGGCAGCTATAACTTCGAGGTAGTAAGGGACTTTGTCTACCATGGCTCTGCTATAATCTCCAAAAACAACATCAGCACAGAAATCAAGCGAAGAATAACTCTTGCCAATCGCTGTTTTTTTGGGCTTATAAGGCTATTCAACAGTAAAGGCCTATCTCGAACAACTAAGGAGACTCTATATAAGACCCTGATCATCCCAGTCCTGCTTTACGGCGCTGAAATATGGACTTATTAAAAGTGGATGAAGATATCCTTGTTCGCTTCGAGAGAAAAATCCTTCGTAAGATTTTCGATCCCGTTTGCTTTGACGGGTTTTGGAGGAGAAGATTCAATCACGATCTTTACGAACCTGTACAACGACATCGACTTAGACGAAAAAAAAACTGGGTATTGGACGTCTGAGATGGCAAGGACATGTAGAGCGAATGGACACCAACGCTCCGGCCCGCAGAGTCTTCGAATCTAACTCCGAGGGACGACGCAGTAGAGGGAATCATCGCCGTAGGTGGCGCGCACAAGTTCAAGGGGACCTCGACCAACTTGGAGTGCGCAACTGAAGGCAATTAGCTAAAGACCGAGCTAAATGGAGAGACTTGTTGGTTGAGGCCCAGGTTCACCCCGAACTGTAGCGCCACCTAAGTAAGTAAGTAATCAAGTCTCTCAAGAAAAACAAACCGGTGCGTATTGATAGCATCCCTGTCGAACTATTTCAAGGCATGCCAAACACATCAGCTGAACTGCTACATCCCCTCATACGGACAGCGTGGGAAAATAAATAATTTCTCCAGGAATGGAAAAGAGGGATGATCATCAAGCTTCGAAAAAGGGAAACCTGATGGATTGTGGAAAAGGGAGAGCTACGTGCGTTATAACGGCCGTAGCCAAGATAATAGCTAGAGCCATATTATAACGCATTAAGGAACACTTAAATTCAACTTTCGACGTCGAACAGACAGGCTTTCGTGCTGGATCATCCTGCATCGACCACATAAACGCCTTATGGATTATAATAGATCAATGCGTGGAGTATAGGTCTCCGCAACATCTATACGTATATACTGTTTATCGACATCGATAAGGCTTTCGACGGCTTGAATCGATATGCTATCTGGTTGAACAGGAGAGGTATTTCAGAAAAACTTTTATCTATCATCAAGGCTTTGTTTGAGGGAAGAAGGTGTCACGTCTAACACAATGGTAAGGTATAAGACGTGTGTCGGAGGATTTTGAATTCCAAAGAGGAGTACGTCTAGTGTACATACTGTCACCCCAGTTGTTCTTGGTGGTCATCAATGATGTATTCCATGCAGCATTGACGGAAAGTAACAATGGAAATAAATGGACTATGACTACTAACCCTAAACATCTCGACTACGCTGACGATGTTTGCCTACTTATGTACATATCGGATAATGATAGCCCAAAATCTAGAAGCTGAGGCAAACCAAGTGGGGCTCAAGATAAATACAGAAAAAAAGCCCTGAGTAGTTCTAACACTCGAGCTTAATTCAGTATTACCGGAGAAGTAGTCAAGAAAGTAAACAACTTTCTACACTTAAGAAAAGTGGTCTCGGCTGACCGCGGTGGCACCGAACAGGATGTGCGTATCAGAATCGGGAAGCCAAAAGGTGCGTTCGGAATGGTATCAAAGGTCTGGAGCAATGTTCTCAGCTTAAGAACCAAGCTGCGACTGTTCCGCTCCAACGTAGAATCAGTACTGCTGTATGGATGCAGTACTTGGAAGGTGGATACAACTATCACACGCAAGCTGCAAACCTTTGTAAATGGATGTCTAAGAACCATCTTGAGGATATTTTTGCCCCATCGTATCTCTGATAAACAACTTTATCTGAGAATGGGCCAAGAACCTATAGACATTACTGTGCGAGTGAGAAAGTAGCAGTGGATTTGGTAAACACTATTGCGCGAAATACCCCATACAGTGGAGTCCGCTCACCCAGGCAGGCAGAACAGAGGTATTCCCTAGGCAAAAGAGGCACAGGGCAGTCTAGGAGGAATCAAAATCTTTGGGAATGAGTTGGAGGCAGTTCAAACGCGTTGCAGAACTCTGAACAAGATGGCGTATAGGCGTTGTTGACGCCCTATGCCCCTTGAGGTGTGCAAGAATTTTATTAAGTAAGTTCTAAGTCTCAATGAAAAACTTCCCGGATTTTATGAGAAACCCATCCTGAGCTACGAAAGCCATTTAAACATCAATGGATTTATCAAAAAGCAGTACACTCTTATTTCACATTTGGGCTATGAGGAATTGCCTGCGAGATCCCAGTATACGAATAAAAAATGTATTTGATTGCGTTACAAATGATTTCAAATAATGTTAACCACCTGTACTACATGAGTTCACCTTGTAATTGGGAACTGACATGTTTTTGAGCTTTTCAGACCGCTGCACCATCGGAATATTAGGCTCGACAAAATCACTCTCATTCTAACAGCACGTACCATCATCAAACATAAAACACAATCAACGAGTACACACTTAACAGCGCTATATTCACAACACAGATAGTTTGAACTCAGCATACCGATTCAGGCAACATGCCATATGCAATCCAATAGACAGCAATTGCTGACACCCTCTAGATATGGTTGCAATACACCTTCACATGCAGTGCTCGTTTAAACTCCAGATGAGGGTTATTCAACACTGCCCCCTGCCAAACATCCATTAGATACATCCTTCTGTGAGAGCTCGAAGTTCTGACCAACTGAAAGGAAGATAGTCCTTGCAACGAGATCCATACAACTATGAGGCTATCATAATCACTTATTACGAAAATACCACATAATTGCAACTGCACGTTGCTTCGAGGCATTTGTTGGCAGCATAACCCTGGTCAGGACATACATACACTGTTTGGTTTGGAGAGGAAGGAAAATACAAGCATCATTCGTTGCAAAATCCCACTGCAGTGATGACCATCCTATACAACCGAGCATAGGTCGGGCTATAACAATTCTAAATGACGGCTATGGAAATGGTGATGAAGGTTAACCTTGTCATAACACTTGAGCACTGAGGGAAGTTTGCTGCAACTCCCTTTCAATTATGCGGATCCAAGGTGGGGCTAAAAGCAAGAAACAAAAATGCGAAAAGAGAGAATGCGAACCCCTTTCTTTCCGTTTTATTAAAACGCGGTTGGGAAGTGTTTTCTATAATCGCCATTATCCTGGGCAATTTTTCATTTTTTTTTTTTTTTCGCACGCCAAAGGCAAGTAAATCTGTAAAGTCATGGTCAGTCAAAAGTATGAAAAGAGGAAAAAATCTTTTAAAATCGGTGGTTCACCTGAACGCAGGTTGGTGTCCGATTTAGAGCTGATTACGGTGGCAATTAGCTATGCTTGAACGAGGGGGTAGTAATCCAGTAATGAGGAGAGTCGTAGTACGGCTTGCTTTTGCTTAATTGAAGATAGGTAGCATCCAGCAACTGACTAACCACTACCACAACGCTGATGAGATTGCACCCAAGACAGAGAAGGAATGAGGTTTTTTTCCGTTTTGTTTCCTTTTTTTTGTGAAAGACTTTTTTTCGTTTGTGTGCTACTTTTTATGTTTTGACGTTTTGTAACTTTTTTCTTGCCTTTTCCAAATGGAGTCCTTTCATGGATGGCGTGGAAAAATAATTAGAAAATGATTTGTTTGCAGAGTATTTAATGGAGCAGGAAATGGACAGAGATATTCTTTTTCTTGCCTGGCAGTTTCATTTAGTGCTGATGTACCTACTGCGAGTAGGGTGGAACAACGTAGTGAAGAATAAATGGGTTATGGGATAATGACTTATGATTGTTACAAGGGTTGGTAATTATGATATAATACGGGATTACTCACAATTTGTGTGAAATAAATTTTCAGTTGCAAAAGTGTTAATGGTTCCTTGCTCGGTGGAATGAAAGGAATTCTAAAGATCCTTTTAGGCTATTTTTCGAAATTATTTTAAATGTGATGGCTCTTGTTGAGGTTTTCCATTAAAATGTAATAATGTAGATTTAGTTGATACTACGCTTGAGAGCAGTCAATATGAAATGGAGGGAAAGGATCGTGCAGAATGTTACGGATATGGTTAATGAGTTGGATATGGTTAATGATTCGATTACAAGGAAGCACAAATAAGTTTGTTCCCAGTCCTGTCCTTTGCGGACGTCTGACTAATCCGAAAATATAACTTTCATTAGAAGTTTTTTCAATTCGTCGATTCGAATGCAGCATAAAACTGTAAGATTCCGCCTTTGTATGAAAAAATTTAACTTGCGCACTATAAGCAGTAGCAAGAATGTGTATAATGTGTATAAGCTCCTTGTCCTTTGGGGCCGCAATTTCGCACTGTAGAGTCATCTAGAATTAACTGTTATAAAGAAGATTGGATATTTCTGGAATAGTTATTTCTTTACCATTTTCTTCTACATATTATGCTTAAATTTCATATTTCAGTAAAATTAAGCATATGTCGACGCGTCTTGATGCTTAGTTTCAAAAATTTGGGTTTTTTCAGTTAGCTATTGGTCGATTTTGTTCAGAACTGATACATAAACAACATTTGGCATACCAAGCTTTGGAAAATTGTCCAAATAACGGTATCACGTTAGGATTGCTTGGTTTAAAATGCCCGGTGTTTAAGAAGCCATCAGAGATAAAAAGAGAGCCTTTAAGGTGTGGATTCACTTGGGGAACTCAGATTCTCGAAACTGGTACACTGAGGGGCGAAGAACTTACAAATTAGCTGTGAAAACGGCGAAGAACAGTCTTGGAAGGAGTTTAGCGAGAAGTTGGAACGTGGTCACAGATCTCCAACTAAGATGTTCTCACAGACCATCCGTCGAATCTGAGGAAAAAAGTTGAAAGGAGTCAAATCTAAAGACAGTACACTTCTTTCCAATGAGAGGATATCTAACGCAGATTGAGCGAGAAGTTTTCAGAATTGCTTAATCCCGAACAGGGCATGGAAGATGACAGACTTATGGTCGAGAATAGAGCGGAAAGTAGTCCTACGGTAGAGAAAGTAACTTTGGCGATCAAATCGTTGTAATTTTTTTTTTATAATTTGCGCGCACTCAAAGGGTTAGGAATACCTTACACACAGTGCAGGCGTTGGAAAGGATGGATAGAGAGAGAGAGAGAGAAAGACTTTAGTGTAGTGGTTCTTGAAGCTCAGTTGTTTCAGCTCAGCTATTCTCCGGGGGTGGCGTTCGGATAACTGGGGAGATTTTTGCTATTATTGTCTTTGCTTCTGATTCACAGTACTTTTTTTCCCGATAATCTTCGAACCTAACCCCGAGGGACGACGCAGTAGAGGGAATCATTGGCGCGCACAAGTTCAAGGGAACCTCGACCAACTTGGAGTGCGCAACTGGAGGCAACTAGCTAAAGATCGAGCTAAATGGAGAGGCTTGTTGGTTGAAGCCCAATTTCACCCCGAACTGTAGCGTCACCTAAGTAAGTAAGTAGACATCAGGATTTGAACCATGAACAATTAGCGTGACAATTGACGATGTTACCACTACCGCCTTTGTGACAATTTTTTTTTTGTTTTTTCCAAGGGTAGGTGAAAAGTCTTCCATAGACACTATGAGAATAGCAAGCGCGTGCTCATAGTAATGTCAGTTTCTTACTGACTAAAAAAACACCACCTTTCGATATAATTTTTTTAGATATCGCAACTAAGTAATAACTTATCAAGCAATTTTTCTATCACGAAATAGAAACGTTTGGCAGGTTACTTTCCACTGCAAGATCCTGCATGTTCCGCAATCTAGACGCGGTTAATCATTATCTCGCCAAGTCGAAAGGTTTCGTCCTTTGTAGTCGGCGCAATAAATTGCTCTCATCCAAAATTTGTAGGACTGTTTTGTTGACATGTCCGATTAGTCGGTTTCTATGCTTTCTCGCGAAGCTTCTAGTTTCAGCTTCGATTGTCGGAATTCCAAGATCCCTGTGGATATCGTCGTTCTACTATACCAATGTACTTGGACAATTTCTTTTAGCGCTTTATTTTGAAAAGTTTGTAAAATATTGGCATTTGTTTGCTTGCTACAACCCCACAGTCGTATACCGTAGGTCCACACCGGCTTTAGCACTTGCTTGTATAAAAGCAGTTTGTTCTCAGTACTTAGCTGGGAATGTTTTCCGAGTAGCCAATACATTTCTCTATATTTGATTTCGCGTTCTTTACGTTTCATTTTCAAGTGCGAATTCCATTTCAGCCTTGCGTCGGGTGTAATTCCCAGGTATTTGGCCTCGTTTGCAAAAGGTATTCGGGCCGATTTCAGAAAAATTGGCAAGTCATTAGTTTTCTTGTAAGTGAAATTCACGTAAACAGATTTAGATTCGTTGAGGGCGATCCGCCAGTCCCTCGTCCATTCATTTAGTTTATTCAGTGCGTTTCGCAGTCCTTTCTTCTATTATTTTACCTACTGCTAGGATAGCGGTGCTATCTTTTTCGGTATATCACGAGTATATAACAGATACAGAAGCGGCCCATGAACGCTTCCTTGCGGTACGCCGGCCGAAATTTCTTTGAGCTCGGAGTATTCGACTCCATGTCTAACACGAAAGAGTCTATTCCCGAGATATGATTCTAGAATATCGTATAGGCATACAGGGAGAACTTGTCGTAGTGTGCATTTCAAGCCATCGTGCCACACCTTATTAAAGGCATGCGAGACGTCAAGACATACGCTTGAGCAAATCTTTTTTTTTCTTCAAGTGCTTTCTCGATTACGTCAGTAATTCTACGCACGTGGTCAATCGTCGAATGCTTACTTCTGAACCCAAACTATGTTGTGGTCAGTGATATGATTATTTTCATCTATAACTGGTTGCAGACGCCTTAGTAATCTTCTTCTTCTTAGTCCTTTTATCATCGAAGTTATGATCCGAGAATAAGGGATCACAACCCTCCCACTTCACCACATTTCTACTGATCCGCCTCTGGGGTTCGCTTATTTGCCCTCAGAAAATATCGGCAGGTCCTCCGATTTTGGATCACACGGTTACTGAGACCAATGAAATGCCGATGTCGTCGCATTTGTCTGATCTAAGCGTTTATAGGCCTGCCCTTCCTACATCGCGATGTCTTTGGAACGTGCATTGAAATTGCCTTTTTAACAGGGTTCAAATGATCTCTTCTTTGAACGTGGCAATACCGACTGAGCCGGTCGCGTTCTATTTTTTAGATGATGGGTTCCTTGATGTGAAAGCTTCCACGGATCTTCGAACTTCTTATTCGATCAAGCTTTGTCACTCCTGCTGTCATGCGAAGCATCTTCATCTCAGCTGCCGTTAATTTACTCTCATACGTTTTGTACATCGTCCAAGATTGTGAACCGTATGTGAACGCTGGACGCACAACTGCGGTGTAGAGCCTTCCCTTCAGCTTACGCGGCAATTTTCTGTCAAAGAAGATAGCGGAATTTTCTCGCCACTTCATCCACCCTACGCTTACGCGATGATTGTTGTCGTCATTACAAGTTGCTTTGCTATTGATCATAGCTCCCAGATATTTGAACTTTTCGCACTTGGGAAGCACTGTTCCATTCAAATAAATGTCTGGAATAGGCCTGAGTGGATCAGAGAACGGGCAGCACAAGTACTCTGGTTTTCTTGAACTAATGCGATATCCATTTCCATCCAGAGCGCTCACCCACACATCAAGTGCTCTTTGCAGGGATGTAGGATCCTCACTTATGATGACTCCATTGTCAGCAAAGAATAACTGATGTACCTTGGGGTCCATCAATTTACCTTCAAGCAGACAAATCAAGGACTGTAATAAAGAGCAAAGGACTTAAAACGCTTCTCATGTACATGAGCTTAATCAATGCTTTTCCACGTAGAACTTTTAGAATTTCTCCGGTAATCAAATCATAACCAGGAGCTTTCCTAGGTTTTAGATTCTGGATCTCATGTTTGAGTTGCTTTAGCGTTGCACTTGTGAGTATTAAATCGTCAGATGGTAAATCCGGCCTATTGATGTTATCATAAACCACTTGACTATCGTACGGTTTAAAGGTTTCTTTCAGGTGGGCCGCAAAGACGTCCGCTTTTTCTTTATCTTCCCTTGGCCATTCATTTTGATTTAGTTTAATTGGCGGCGTGGGGACTTTGGACATTTTGGTGCCTTTTACAGCTTTCCAAAGTGAATAATTGGAATCTTTTTTAGCTGCTAAACTTTCAAGGTAAGAGCCTATCGCATGATTCTTAAAATCCTTAATAGTCTTCAGCGAATTGCACAGACGATTCAAGTGTGCTGCGGAACACGACTCTGTTGCAATTTTTTACGCGCTTTTCTTTTTTCCTTGACCAATTCTTTTATTTCCGGAGGATATCGTAAGCCGTATCTGTCCGGCGTTTTCCTTGGAATGGGAGTATTATTCCAAGAGGCGAGCTGTACGATCTCAACGAAACGATCAACTTCAACCTCAGGTTCATAGGGTGTCGTAAGTGGAACGCTCAGTTCAACATTATCTTCAATTTCGTTCCTAAAACCTTCCCAGTTAGTTGTTCTACCAGTTAATCTCGCTGGCTCTAGGTTATAGACTAGTTTTTCGCTCAATGTAAAAATAACTGGGGAATGATCAGACGAAAGATCAAAACTCTCTTTAACTTTTATGTGGCTGGTAGATATTCCTTTCACAACGAAAAAATCGATCAGGTCAGGTATTTTCGAAGTATCATTTGGCCAGTAACTCGGTTTACCAGTCGAATGGAAATCACAACTGTACTCCATATCTGCCCCATAAAACATTCTACCTTTTTTGGAGCTGAAGCTTGAGCCCCAGAACTTGTGTGCCGCATTAAAATCGTCGCCAATAATGAAATTAGGTTTAAGCGATTCAAACAAGTTAGAAAAACCATTTTTTTCAAGCGCGGAACGCGGTGGACAGTTGATAGATGAGATTTTAAGAGTACGCTGACTATTTTTAATTCGAATAGTGTACAGTTGCAAAGTTTCAAGTTCTATCTTTAGGTCTTCGGATTGTTCGAAACTGTTTTTAATAAACAAGGATGATCCGCCTCTCACTTTTCCCGAAGGGTGACAAGCGTGGTAATCATTATAGCCTTTTATTTTTAAATGTGATTCGTTTTTTACGTGGGTTTCAGAAATCAAGCAAACATCAATATCTTTTTCACGCATGAAGATTTCCAATTCGTCAAGTTTTTGCAAAAGTCCATTTGCATTCCAAGTACATATATTTAACATTCGTTTTTCATTCATAGTGTAGTTGAAGTACGCGTTTTCCGTGAATTATTTTCAAGCTTAATCAGCCTATCGAGAATAATTTTATTTATTTTGGTTTGTTCTTCAAATTTCGCGAGAATAACTGAAATAACATGAGAGACAGGGTCCGTGGAAATTTCAACGTTTTTTTGGTTTTTCTGATGGCGCGGCCTGAGCGTAAGTCTGCACCCCTACTGGATGGTCATTGTCCGTTGGCTTTTCCAATGGTAACTTTTCAGTACCGTGTCTTTTAAGAACAGAGGTCGAGGATTTTTCTGTTGTCACTCTTTCCCTCACCTTCTTGTGCTCTGAAGCCGGTAGTTTTAGTTTGCCTACTTTCTCCTGTGCGATCTTACGCTTTGGCTTAGTTTGCAGTTTTGATTTTATATTTAGAGGCTTAAGGACCGCTCTCTCCGTTTTTGCAACCCTTTAGCTACTTCACAGCCTCTTAAATTTGCCGGGTGCTTTCCCTTACAATTAGCATATGTTCCAGAGGTTTGTTTGTTTACTCCACAAACTTGGGAGTCGTGATTTCCGGTCAATTGCACACATCGCGGTTATTTTCGGCAAAACGTTTGCGTATGATTGAATCCTTGGCATCGTTTGCACTGAGGTATCAAGCTTGTATTCTTGCGCATAAGTTCGATTTTGATTACGACATTCAGAATTGTTCTTATTTCGTAAATCTTATCTAAACTCTTAGCTTTACCAAAGGTTAGCATAAAAAGAGAAAGCCCGCGCTTTACCGTCGCACTGTGGCGCCAAATGCTAAAAGTCGTCGCAAAATTCAAATTTTCGATGCGTTAATTGAATAAAAAAAAATGGTTTCTTAAAGGAAACTAAACAGAGCTTCAAACACAAGAAAACAAATTTTAATTGGATGAGCCGTTTGATTTTTAGAGCTCTTCAAAATTGGACCACTTTGATCTTCAGTAAAAAAAAAAAAAAAATAAACAAAAAAATTATATGATGTCTCATGTTTCCCCGTGCCTACAAATTTTACATATTCACCAAGCAATATACTTTTCTTTAATTACAGTTCGGTTGTATTGTTCTTTAAGTAAATTGAAATATTAAAAAAACGAAAAGAAAATGTCGCTTAATATTTTTAATAAAATTTTGTATTATAACATATTTTTAACTTTTCATAGAGCTGCAAAAAAAGGAGGACTAAGGCAGGGAAACAATTTAAAAGGATCTTAGACCTTAACCATTTGTTAAACGCTGTGCAAAATTGCAGCTTCCAGATTTTGCCGATTTACGAAATATAGGGATTTGTTTAAAACAAAACTCACATGTATTCTATACTTGGATTTACAGTAGCGAGCATGGAAAGTACAACGAGTGTACAAATTAGACAAAGGGTTTCAAAAAATCATTTCTCTTTAATTTTGTGTGATAAATCTGTTCATTTGTTAAATCAAAACTGAAGGAATTTTTTTCTATAATTTTTTTTAAAGTTACTTAATTTAATGTTTTTTAAAACACTATTTCCGGCAAACTTTTAAGACCTTAGGTTGAGTTTTTAAAAAAAAAGTCCGCAAAAGTCCGACCTAAATCCATTCGTTGGCCATCGCAGCACTTGAGAACGGTTGGACCGATTTGGCTAATTTTTTTTTAAATGTTCGTAATAGTCCGAATAAGGTTTTTACGGAAAGAAAAATTGGAAAAGTTTCCCGCAAAATTGGAAAATTCGGGAAAAACTGATAGAACTTTTTTCTATGGGGAAAATTTGTCTATTTATGTTTGTATGCTATGGTCTCCAAATACACGTAACCGATTGAGCTCATATTTCCAGGCAATCTTTGGTATTGCCCCGAGAGTGTTTCTGTAAAGTTTAGTCAACATCGGCCCATTACTTTAGTATTATAGTACTTTAGTACTAAACAAATTCTCTTTTGTTAGTCGCAGCAAAGCAGACCGGGTACCATCGGTCTAGCAGTTTGCCCAATACTTTAGTATTATAGAACTTTATAACTAAAAATATTTTAATGTATGTATTTAAGGTTGGGCCACTTACCCACTATTGGACGGTACAAAACTGTTCTCTAATAGACTTAGCCCCAGGTGGCTGCCTGACATGACAGTTGTTGCTCCAGGCGCCTGTCTGACAGTTTTTTTTTTTTTTGTTAGGTGCAGCAACGCTCGCCGGGTACCCGCTAGTTTGTTAATATATACTAAAAAACGAAGGTGCAGGAAGTTGCGGAAACTTTGTGCTAGACAGATTTTATTTGAGGGGGTCAGCCAAATTTATTTTTTTTTTTCTCTCTCTGTCATTGGTGAAGTGCAGCGCTACGAAAAATTGTAGACTCAAATCCAAATTTTTATTTATATTAGAATGAGTAATAAACATTTATTGTTGGCGTTGTTCTAAATTATTGTCATATAATAACATTTCAGGGATTACGATTACTGAACTGAATAAAAATAATTATTTAAATTCTGAATGGAATAATAGATAGACAGTCAACGCGGTCATGTCCCATATGCAAGAGAACACAAAAAACTTCAACAAACAAGATGAATCAAATCGGGATGAACTACGAATATCGAATCTCTCCATTACATGCAAGAATCAGATGCATGGAATTTATTTTGAAACTTGTATATACACTTCGACAAGAGCGAAAGGATATTGATGAATCTATTGGAATCAAGGAGGCAGGAAAAAGAAAAAAACAAGAGATCCAGAAGCATTTTCGCGATGAGATTGGGCTCGATGTGGACGGACCAAAATAAGGATTTGGAAATACGAATGATGGAAATACTTCGACGAGATTTTTTCACGAATCAGAGGCAACTGCTCGTATAACTGGGGTCAATAGAGATGTAATAACGAGGCTTGAAGTCATACTTAATCCTTTGAAGTGCAGGGAAAAGGTTAACACTATCAAGTTTGGAGAGTATTCCAAGAAAACAGCAGAGTTATTAAAGCAAAAATATTCCGAAAAACAACTCACCCCTACTCTTCATTAAATGTTGGCTCATAGTCAAAATATAATCGAGTGTCAATCGTTACAACTTGGGTATTTATTAGAAGAAGCTCAGGAATCTAAAAATAAAGATTACAGGAAGTATAGATATCAAAATATGTGCAAGGTTTCAAGTGTACCGCAGAATGAAGATCTCTCAACATGCTTGCAGCCTCATCGGACCCACTCATTTCTTCGTTAAGGCATGTCGGAACCGAAAAAGATCTCAAAGCACAATACTCACCAGAAATGATAAGTTTATTAGACATTACCTAAGATGTTGATGAAAGTTTCCAAGAAATCTTATTTTTTTTGTCCGTTTACTTTTTTCTCCACTGTTTGAATTGAAATAAATCACTGAAATATTTCATTATGCAATCTGACGTGTCACAAAATAAAAAAATTATCTTTTGATACACCTAAAAAAAACTTTTAAAAAATAGTTCGTTTACTTTTTTCACCACTGTTTTGCTTAGATTAGCTTTTAGACACCCTGTAATTACTTCAACCACTTTTGAATATTTAAAAAGTAAAACATTATGCTTATCCCCTGTAGTGAGAAAGTCTTATTTCAACAGAAGATTCTGGAACACCCTG
Organism: Brachypalpus laphriformis; assembly: GCA_945910035.1. Classification (NCBI taxonomy): domain Eukaryota; kingdom Metazoa; phylum Arthropoda; class Insecta; order Diptera; family Syrphidae; genus Brachypalpus; species Brachypalpus laphriformis. The sequence continues at coordinate 256,474,276 of OX246754.1, forward strand.
TAAAGCATTTCTCTCAAAATTCACGACTTTCATAGTTCTGGGAATTTCTTTTAACCCTTTCGGTGCGTCTTTTTTGTTGTAAGGGTAAAAAATGTATTTTTTCTTTTTGTTGTTACTGAGGCTGCTAGTAACAACATTGAAAATGAATCTTTGCTTAATATCGGTTCTATAGTGGTTTTTGGGATCGTTGCCATATGGGAAAAACTATCTGAAATGGTAACGAAATATTCGATCATTGCAGAAGTTCGTGCCCGATTTGATAATGAAGCGATTACACTTTAAAGAAAACTATTTTATTAATCGATTATAGTCCCCGTTATTTTCTACAATTGTCTCCCAATGTTTTACAAGCTTGCGGATTCCGTTTTCAAAAAATGTCGTAAGGTAGTTTTCGACAGCTTCGGGGGAACCAAATTTCTTTCCATTCAAACCGTCCTGAAGGGACCGAAACAAATGAAAATCGGAAGGAGCAAGGATACTGTGGGTGCTGAAGGATTTCCCATTTTAATTCGTTCACTTTTTGCAGCGTTTGTCGGGCGACATGTGGCCTGGCGTTATCATGATGGAAGACGACGCCTTTTCGATTTGCCAAAACCAAACGATTTTCTTCAACTTTCTCATTAAGCTTAGAGAGTTGCTCACAGTATTTATTCGCCGTGATTGTTTCGACAGGTGAAAGAAGCTCGAAAAAAGTATACCCCTTGGATCGCACCAAACCAAAGTGGGCGCCGTGGCGTAAGTGGTTAGTGTGTCGGATCACTACGCATGAGGTTTCAAGTTCGAATCCCAGAAAACACCAACAAGTTTTTTCACGGTGCCACCTCTCGCGAGCGTCTGACAAACATCCGCGAGTATTGTTGTCACGAAAAGCTTCTCAAATCGCCGTTCGGATTCGGCACTAAACTGTAGGTCCCTTCCATTCGTGTGAAACATATAACGCACACAACATGAGTGGTTGCGAGAAGCTAGGCCCTGGCACTTACAGAGCTGTTGCGCCAAATATTTATTTATTCTATTTTTTTTTTATCCCACCAAACAGATAACAGTACCTTCATTGGATGTAAGCCAGCTTTTCCCACGGGTTCTGCACCTTCACCTGCTTGTTTCCAGTTTCTTTTTCTCTGCACCTTGTTGTACAGAATCCACTTTTCGTCACCTGTTACGACTCGATCCAAGAAATGTTCGTTTTAATGGCGTCTAAGCAGAGATATGGCCACGGAGATGCGGTCCAGTTTATTTTTTACCGTCAAGCAATGCGGCACCCACGCATCGAGCTTGGAAGTGAATCCAAGCTTCTTTAAATGACGAAATGCTGACGAATGATTAATATTAAGCCTCTCAGCAATCTCCTCAGTTGAAATCTTCTGGTTATTTTTTACTAAGGTTTGCAAAATATCGTCATCAATTTCGGAAGGCCGTATAGAACGGGGTTGATCGTCCAAGGTCATATCACCGTTATGAAATCTACCAAACCACTTTTTAACGGTCCTAAGTGCAGGAGCACGATCCGAATAACCGGTCTGAATGTTTTTTGTTGCAGTTCGAAAACTCTCTCCTTGTCGAAACTCGTACAGCATTACATGGCGAAGGTGTAACTTTTCGTTCTTCATTTTAGAAATTTTTTTTTCATACACAATTTGACTTAACTCAACGGGGTCTAGCGATAAAATGACTTCTCATGCCACGACCTATGCATTGGTATATAACAAGTCAATAAAACAAACAATGGTTGCGTCATACCGCAAACTTTCCGCCACGTATGAAGATCGGGCACGAACTTTTGCAATGATCCAATAAATGTAAAAGTCGATATAACTCAACTTATACGCAACATTTTTTTATTGCCTTCAAATTGTATTCGAAAACTCGATTGTATTTGATGATCATCTAAATACAAAAGAAATAATAAAAATGCCCTTCTTCCAAAAAATGTTCACTCAATAACAGACCTTTATTGCACCAGACCTAATAGCATACTGGCGGCAACAGTAACCAATTTATTTGCCTCAAATGATTGAACATAAACCGCAAGGTGTTGAGAAAACGACAAAAACGACAAAAAAAAGCTTCTAGAAAAAATGCGCGCTTTAAGTATTAGTGTTGCTATATGGCAACAAAATACCGAAAGGGTTAAGCAGAAAAAAAAAACTGTCACGATATGTATCTTTATTCATTTAAGAGTTATGATTTTTGCAACGAAAAAAGTCAAAAGGAGCCACTGTGCGTCGTTTCCTCGCCCTCCGATTTTTGTTTTTCCCGTTTAATTAAATTTACCGCATCGACGATTTTAAAGCGTTTGTTCTTCAAATCGTGAACATTTAGCTACGACTCGTATCGGTCTTTCAGAATTATTTTCGCAAGTATACCACTGCATTTTTTCAATATTCAGTTTACGCGGTAACTGTCTGAGTCCTTTACGTTTATTTTCCGTTTGTTGTTGTTGAGCGATGTTACTTCAAAATCGGATAGCAACAGAGGTTTGAGAATAGAATGCAGGTTATTATAGTCTGCAATTCCGATTACGTTTATTGGTGGCGGTGGTCGTACCTTAGTTCGTGGATTTTCTTCGGGACATGTGTTTATTTTTTCACGTTGTTCTTTATCTTCTCGCTTATTTTGCGTGTTTTCTTGCCTCGTTACCATTTCGGGTTAAGAGCCAGCTTTTCGTTTCTTAACTGGCCGTTTTTTTTAGATTCCAGTTGGTTTCCCGACTTAGTTCTTCTTCATCCGTTTGATAATCAGTGTTATCGGGGTTGTTTGAACTCACAGCAGACTCATTACGAGGTTTCGGTATATCATTAAAGGCTTTATTTTCTGCTTTAAGTACATTTAATTCTTTTCTTAGTCCATTTTACTAAGCCTGGTCCGGAGTTCCATATTTTCGTCCGTAAGGCTTTGAATTTTTGCTAAAAGTTGGTAAATCTTCTGGTGTGGATGATATTCGATCAGAAATGATCAAGGCTTTAGGTATAGAGTTTAGATGACTCTCACGTCTCATTAAAGTGACCTGGAAATGCGGTGAAACACCTGGTGACTGTGGCTCTTTTAAATGAAATTCCGTCAGCTGCAGCAGTATATCTCTTTTAAGACTCCCTGGAAAAGTCTTTACTAAGGTGTTAGAAACGCGCTCCAGAGCTGTAGTGAAGGATAGTTAAGAGGATTAGCAATGCAATTTTCATCCCAATAGAAGCACAACTGACCTGTTACTCACTCTCAGAATGGTGCTTAAGAGGGCCAGTGAGTATTCTAAGCCTACCTGCACCTATTTTGTGGATTTGGGGAAAGCATGTGATAGGGTTCTCCGAGGAGTGTTCTGCAGGAGCATGGTATTAATGGTTCCATGTTAATGCTGGCGCAGTCTTTATACAAAAACTATAGAAGCTGTGTTCGGGTAAACGCCGTTAATTCAATACCTTTCACTGTGTTCGTTGGACTGTGCCAAGGGAGCATTTTGTCACCTCTCCTCTTCATTGCATATATGGACTGGATGTTGCAGGGCATCTGTGGCAGAGAATGTTTCAAATTGGGAGACATAAGGATTAGTCCTCTGCTCTTTGTGGAGGATTTAGTCATCCTTGAGTCCTCTCAAACGACCTTCAGTGCCCACTCGAAAGATTTGTAGACGTTTATGATGTTGGAATGAAGGTAACGAACGCCCAATCAGTACACTCGGCATGTCAGTGGATTCCCACTGAAGCAGGTGTATAAGTTTAACTACAATGGCGTCTTATTCACGAGTGGTGGAAAAAGCAATGCTGAGTTATCCTGTAGAATTGGGCAGACTAGATCAATTTTGACAGAGCCTGGTCAATCTGTTATAAAGAAAGCTAAACCTAGTATTCAAGCTGAATTATCAGTTTTTAACTCGGTACACGTTTCAGCTCTCACCTATGGTCATGAAGTTTGGAAAATGACCGGATCGAGTGCGCAACTCCAAAGAACGAGAGGCACTCAATGTTGGGCAACTACTCCTTCGAACGGAATGATCTATGCTTCGATGGTTTGGGCACGTAGTGCCTATGTCCCCAAACTGGTTTCCGAGGCGTGTCATGATTGCCGTGTCATCAGGTAAGGGACCCCTCTCTTAGTCGGCTTAAAAATAGATAGTTGGGTCAAGTCCGACATTTCTCCTGAAGCCGTCTAGGGATTCCTCCTGATAAGTTGAAGTCAATTGCGGAGAATCGGAAAGAATGGACAGTCCACCTGAGCATCCTATCTATGCGAACCTCATAAAGGATTAGCGGGCCATTAAAAATTAATGTGTGAATCTACGTGTGCTAGAAAACTTGGTTGGTACTTAAACTAACCAAACTATGTAGCACTCTATAATCGAACACACACATTACTAATACACCATAACACTCATAATTTAAATTTCATGCTTGGGTTAATTTAAGCATATGCCAAAAGATGGCATACAGGGCTTTAGGTAAAAAATTCGTTCACGCACCGGTGTCTACTTTTTTAATGACCGATTTTCGATTTTCGGATATTTAAAAATAAATAAATATTTGGCGCAACAGCTTTCTAAGTGCCTGGGCCTTGCTTCTCGCAACTACTTGTGTTGTGTGCGTTATATTTTTCACACGAATGGAAGGGACATACAGTTTAGTGCCGTATCCGAATGGCAATTTGTTGTTTTGAGAAGCTTTTTCGAGACAACAATACTCTCTGATGTTTGTCAGACGTTCGCGAGAGGTGGGACCATGAAAAAACTTGTTGGTGTTTTCTGGGACTCAAACTTGGAACCTCACGTGCTGTGGTCCGGCACACTAACTACTTGCGCCCCGCCACCAAATTTTCTCAAATGTCTATCAACTGCAACATCATCTTCTTATACATATATAAAATTCAATGTATGTTTGTTTGTTTGTATGCTATGGACTCCGAAAGCACCAAACCGATCGAGCTCACATTTTTAGACAATCTTTCGTATTGGCCCGAGTGTGTTTCTGTGAACAAAATCGCCCCGACAGTTTGCCCACAACTGCATTTTGTGGGAAGCAAGGCGCAACAACGTACTCCGGGTACCCGCTAATTTAATATATTTAAGGACATGGTAAATCAAGTATTAGAACGTTTACAAATTATGTTTTGTTTTTGAATTAATAAAAATGTTGTCCAAAATTCAAACCCGAAACAGTGGCAAGCTGAAACCACAAGTGCAAGTGCTTGCGAGCTAGTCTTGCCGTTGTTTTACACAGTTTGTAAAATAAAATTGATTTGCAATTCCAACCATTCCTCTACACCATTACAATACTCGTATTTATTCTCCTCAACGAATATGAAGTGCATAAGGATTTTGAATTTTTCGAAAATTTATTTCGACGTAATTTCTTCCATTTGGTAATCTCATATAAATTGCCTAGAAACATTTGAGCTTGGCAATACTTTTCTGGACTCTTAGAAAAAAAGGTCAGCTGGACGAGCATAACGTTAGCAATATTAAGACCGGAAGTGCACTTGAAAGCACGTCATACAATCACATAACTACATAAACGGTCCACAACTACCAAGATTACAATTGTAAGTGTCATCTCGTAATGAGGCAGACAGGAGAGAATACTTTCTGAATAGCTCAACGGAAAACGGCAGAAAAACTAAAATCCTCTCGGATGAAATAATTACAGATATTGTAGTTCTGCCACTGTAAGCTTCTATTGACATAATTTTTACATTCTCGCAAAGCGAAATTAAGTTTATAAAATTTCCATTGCGACTATTATTAAGGACATGTCTTCTGGTTCTGGTAAAAGGATAAAAATGGAAGGAAAAATGTCGTGTGTTCACATAGTCCATCCAGTCCTGAACAATGTGTATACCTACCTACCCCACGTATTTGCTTTGCAAAGCCGGACATCAGTTAAACACGGAACCAGTTCACAATATAAAAGGCATAAGAGGACAATGGACAGCCATTCGCGCACTGGTAACTATAAGTGTAAATTAATGGAAATACATATACACACATATGTATGTATGTATGACGGTATGCAGAATTTTAAAATGAAATGTATTGTAATATATAGTGTACCATATATTGCATTGCCAATGTTAAAAACGAACATAAAAATCACTTGGACATTTTATGCATGCTTATTTAGATGCTTTATTAGCAATGAAGACATGTCAACGAGTGTCAATGCTAATACTTTGGCATCCTTTGATACTGTGAAAATACCAAACAAAAACCACCCACAAAAAAAAAAAATCTTAGAGCGCAACAGTAGTAAACTCTAAAACTTGTGTCAATAAAGTTCCCGGAGATATTCCTGGATCCATTTAACCAAAAACCAAATGGTGATAAATATTACGAAAGTCAGAGGCGTGAGCCGACCAGGCCGTTCCGCTTCGTTTTGCCGTTTCATTTCCGGGTTGAAGTTGTGTACATCATTAAGGTTGCCATTAAACATGAATATGGGGCAGCTGGAAATAGTGTGGCTTATAGTTTGGAGAGATTCCCCGCAGTCGCATGCACTTGATGAAGTTGCTCCTCATTTAAACAGCGAGTTACCACAGCGGTCATGCTAAGTCCGTATTCCATTTCTTGAAGTAGTCCCATAAGGAACTAGGATTTGATGTAAGTGTGGATTTAATTTGGTGAATTTGCTAGTTTATTGCATACAGTATCTGGAATGTCGTGGATATATGGGTTGAAAAGAAGCGGGGCCAGGTCTGACCCTGTGGCAGCCCGTTATTTAGTTGTCTGGATTTGGCCATGCTGTCGTTGAGAAATTCCTGGAAAGCCCTGTTACTCGCCTTGTTATTGATGAGAGTTGTTATGGTAGCTCAGCGTTTTACCTTTAGAAGTTTATAAATCATATCTGTATGCCAGACTGTATCGTAGCGGCGGTGAGGTCCACGAATACAGCGCCTGACTTAAGACGGTTTTCGAAGCCATCTTCGATGAAAGTTGTTAACGCGAGAACTTGGTTGGAACAGCTACGACCAGTTCGAAAACCTGCTTGATAGACGGGGACGACTTCGTTGATTGGAGCTTCGATTCTGTTATCGATAAGTCGCTCCAAGATTTTATAACAGATGCTTAAAAGAGCAACTGGTCTCTAGTTTTCGCCCTAGATCGCAATATCATCAAAGAGCACAGAACGTGGACTGTGTTTCATCCAAGCCTAACCAACGGTATTAACCGGGTAGGTAAACGCCGAACATCAGACATGTAAAAAAAAAAAATTGTGCATTTATGCCATAAAATAAAAAGTAATAAGGGGCCGGTTCTTAAAATTGTGAGAAAACGGTTTTACAGACTTCAATTATTGACCCCTCTCGGTTCAAAGCCAAAGGTCCGAAGATATTTGCAAAAAAACGTTAATTTTTATTAAATATCATAAGAACAATCTGTATTCATACGAGTACACCATGATTCTGCACTAATTTTAAATGTTAATGCCGCAGGATACCTTACATACAAAACCTTAATTTTTTATATTTGCATTTGACTATTTTCTAAGGATAAGGAATTTAATTTATCGGTCTTAAAGATTGAATATTTTTTGGTGCTTAAAACTGTGAGACGGTTGCTTTTAATGATTTTATCCCTTCTGGGCAGACATATTGCTTTTGCTTTGTAGGCAGAGCTGCTTTTTTCGCTGAAGCTAGTGGCTTCGACTTAAAGAAAACTTACAAGTATTTCGTTAACAAACATTAATACTCCAGTACCGTTATCTAAGCGGGGGTCATTCGGATCCCTTTTCAACCCCTTTCTATCTCCGAGGCTACGACTTGCAGACCACAGCAGTGTTTTCCAAGCAGAGGTCTTAGCAGTCGCAACAGCCGCCCGTGAGTCTGCGGTAAGGGCAATACCGCCAGAAGGTATCACCATCTTTATCGACAGCCAGGCAGCTATAAAAGCGATTACTGCCATAGAAATTAAATCGAAGCTTGTGAAGTGTTGTCGAGAAGAGCTCAGGGATCTTGGAACGCACCACAAGATATCGCTCTGTTGGGTCCCTGGACACGAGGGTATCCCAGGCAATAAGAAAGTCGACGAGCTGTCGAGAATCGGCTCAGCAGCCCTACCAGAACAAGTTGACCCTCTGTGTGTATCCCGCCTTGCACACTCAAGCTCGCTGCAGTGAATAAAGCCATTGAGGAGGCGAACACAAGATGGAACTCCATGGAAACTTGCACCATCACTAGGAAGCTATGGCCATCTTTCGATAAAGCAAGGACCGAGAGAATCACTCGGAAAGATATGAAATCCCTTTCCGACCTCGTGGGCATCATCACGGGGCACAACACTCTGCGGTACCACTTGAAGGAACTACGCCTGACGGAGGAGGAACTCTGTAGAGGCTGTGGTGACGAGGAAGTTTTTGAGGACACAACCCACTTCCTGTGCCACTGTCCGAGTCTTCAACACTCCAGGAAAAAGTTCCTTGGTAAATATTTCTTCCAGGATCTCGAGGAACTCTTCGGCGTTTCGACAGAAAAGATGCTGAACTTCATCAAATCATCAGGGTGGTTTGTATGCAGAAATGAAGTAAGTGACTGAGTTAGTACTTTTTAGTTTCATTGGGTAAGGGATTACTTTTTCCCCCATGCGTACCACAATGGGTCAACGCTGACCTGAGCGTGGCAGAGAGCGTCCCTCCCTGCCACATACCTAACCTAACCATCTCCGACTCCGAGGCTAGTTACGTTACAGAACTAAATGTTTCCAAGGGCGTTATCAAAAAGAAGTAATATTCCAAATTTCATATGTCTAGGTGGAATAGTTTCCAAAATACGAATGTCAAAAAAATACAGTTTTGGGCATTCAGTGACTTACTGACTAACTGATTGGCTGATAGATCTTCATAAATCTACAGTAATCCCAATCGAGGTAGAACTTTGAAATTTGGAGCTTAATGCGAGAAAAGTAAAAAATCAATAAAAATCCAGCATGACGGATTTTTACACGAAATAGCGACTCTGCTTTGGAAAGATACGGAGTACAGGCAATCGGTACATACATTTTACAGTGGGATGGGATTATTTACTAATACATAAATGATATTCATATAAATTGCGAAACTAAGCTAAATTAAAACCATGTAGTTATAAATTGATATAAATATATGAGTGGACATGCAAAAAGTGAATTCATTTCATGACTGTTTGAGTTTTCAGGACCTACATATAATACATATAAAAAAGAAATGTCCGAGGATGAAGGGGATCATAGATTTGATATAAGACATAAGGGATCAGCAATTTTGGGATGAGTTTTATATCTTACTAACGGATTGATGCCCGCGACTTTGTCTGCGTGTTCCACAATAATATCTATTAATAATATACTTATGTATTTTTGCTATAGAAAGGAAAACCTGAAACGCCATCGTTATCGCTTACGTCAAAATATATATGTACATAGCTGTAAATATGCGCAGCATATGCAACAAATTTGGGGATAAGAAGTCACCAAGTCCTGGCGGCATTCCACATATAACTCTCAAAACGACATTCAAGGGTGCCCAGATATGTTCGTAGAAATGTACAATGCGTGCTTGAAAGAAGGAGTTTTTCCAGAACGGTGGAAAAGGCAGAGGCTGGTACTACTCCTACCAGAAGAACCTTCATCATACGGCCCGCTGTGCATGCTAGACACAGTAGGAAAAGTTCTGGAACGAATCATCTGCAACAGATTGGAAACAGCGATAGAAACTGTAGGCGGACTTTCGAAACACCAATATGGCTTCCGGAAGGCATGCTCAACAGTAGATGAAATCAGCTTAGTGGTTGAGACTGCACAAAAAGCGATAGATGGCAAGAGGTGAAAAGGGGGTTCCAAGAAATATTGCTTAGTGATAACCCTGTATATCAAAAATGCATTCAACACTGCAAACTGGAGCCATATACTAGAGGCACTCAGAAATTTACGAGTCCCAGCGTATCTCATAAAAATCTTGACGAATTACTTCAAGCGCAGAGTCTTAACTTACGACACAGACAACGGAACCGAAGAATACAAGGTCACTGGCGAAGTACCACAGGGCTAAGTGCTAGGTCCCTTACTCAGGAACGTCATATACGATGGGATCTTGGGTCTTCCAATACCCGAGTTAAACAAAAATTATCGGATTTGCGGACGACATTGCAATCGTTATAACGTGCAAACTACTGGAAGAGGTTGAGCAGGTAAGCAACTCTACACTTAGAACCGTACGGAACTGGCTGAGTTTGGCTGGCCTCACGCTTGCAGAAAACAAAACGTAATCGGTTTTTATAAGCAGCAGGAAGAAGGAGGAAACGATAAATATTACTGTGGGTAACCACACAATAACATCAAAGCCCCACATAAAATACCTCGGATCCATATTAGATACCAGACTATCATTCAAGGAACACCTCAAGAGCGTGTCTTACAAAGCAGCGAATGCCAGCGCTGCCCTCACAAGAATCATGCCTAATACAGGAGGCCCGAGGCACAGTCAGAGATTACTTTTGGCCAGACTAATAGTGTCTATAATCCTTTACGCCGCACGAATCTGGACGAGAGCCATGACGACTAAAATAAACAGAAGTAAGATTGCTTTAGTGTACAGAATATGTAGGTACATTAAGAGTATGCTGCGCATACCGTACCACCTCCAGTGATGCAGCCTGTGTGATAGCAAAAATGCTAATAGACATCCTGGCAGAAGAGCAGCGGAGACAATATTAATTGAGACGCTCAGAACAAGAGCGAACTGCTCCAACCGGTGAAACCCAACAGATGTCTTTAAGTATACAGAGCATAGGAGAGTGGCAAGAACGCTGGAACGCCACCGAAAAGGGTAAGTGGGCGCATGTGCTCATACCCCAGATTAAACCATGGATAGAAAGACGGTATGGTGAAGTAGGGTTTCATCTTACTCAGTGGATGCTTCCGGTCATACCTGCATAAATACAAGAATGACGACAGCCCCTACTGTCCACGATGTGCTGGCTGCATTGAAAAAGGCCGAACATGTGTTTTTTCGATGCCCACGGTTTCTAGATGAGAGGGAAACACTGAGGCAGAATTTAGGCGTGGTACTAACCCCCGAAAATATAGTTAGTGAAATGCTTAAGAGCCAAAAAGCTTGGGATGCTGTGACTGAAATTGCCAAAAATATCATGAGCAAATTAAGAATATTGGAACGTGAGAGAAAAGAGTCCAAATGACATCTAAGTCAGAAACCCCCTACGATGAAATGCCAAGAAGGCGGTACCGTAGGGGGAGAAAGGGTAAGAAGGAAGGAGGGGTTAGTGAGTAAAAGTCTCACACTGTTACTGAGTACGGGCTCAGTTTCGTCTTTTGAAGATTACCACCTCCCAGCGTAACAAAAAAAAAAAAAAAATAGTCTGTACGACGACACCCGTGTTTTATTGAGAAATGTCAATAAAACGCGCATATCTGCTTTTATACTCACTTTAATACAAGCTTTGAAATTAAAAATGAGGTTACATTCAATTCATTCGATGCCAGCTGTCGATGGCACACAAAAAAAACAAAATAATTATATCACACAAAAAAAAAAATAAATAAATAAAAAATTACCAACTTAAATTGATAACGAAACAAGACGTAAAAATATAAAAATAATAAATTATTTCCAAACTTCTTGCAGCAATAAGGTTTTAAATGACAGGTTTATTACAGTTATTAGAAGAACAAAAAATTTAACTTGCTCGACTTTTTTGGCTACGACTCGCAAAGTTGTCGTATTTTTTAATGCTTCCTTTTTTTTTATTATACTTCTTTTGAAATAATGTAGCTTTACTGGAACTATATAAATGTTATTTGTTCATTTATACAAGCCCAAACGCAAAATAGTTGGTCTACCAAGCAATTGATACTTACACGTGCTCATCCTTTGCAGTTTTGAAGCAAATGACACACTATTTAATGATTAACGTAAGGTTTAATTCAGATTAAATAAAATAAGCAACAAATAAGGAAGTAACCTAAATAAATTCACGATAAGGAGTGATCTTATGGAAAAAACATGTTTGCAGTACTTTTTGCAGTTGGTCTACGAGCCAACATTTTAATTTTACCACTCTGTTACGTCACCTTTTTTCTTAATTACTGCTGCTATTCTTGGTGGCATAGTATCAACTAGTTTTTCACATTCTTCAGCAGTAAATGATTGCCAAAGATTAGTTATTTTATTTTTTAAGTCCTAAAGAGCCGGCTCTTGTCTCAGTTTCTGCTTCATCTTGTGCCAAACTGTTTCGATTGGTGAAAGGTCAGGACTGCTGGAAGGCCATTCCATTAAAGGAATACCTGCAGCAGATAACCGTCGCCTTGTGGACCTAACCGTATGACAAGAAGTGCCATCTTGCTGAAATATGTAACTTCCGGCACTTGATTGAAGCTGTGGTATTGATGGAAGAAGTTGCCCGTACAGAATATGTTTGTACTTCATAGCATTAACCAATCCGTCAACAAAGTGTAAATTCCCAACACCACGCCCAGACATATATCCCCATACCATGAGAGATGCTGGGAACTTGACGGTTCTTTTTAAACAATCCTTGTGAAAGGGTTCTTTGGAGGTTCGAATCACACGTTTGCGTTCGTCGCCAACGCAAACCCCAAACCTGGATTCATCGCTCCAAACAACGGTCCGCCATTGAATTAATGTCCAGTTTTTACGTTGTTTCGCCCACTCAATCCGTCTTTTCTTATGTTTAGGCGTCAAAAGTGGCTTTTCTTTCGCCAGAGTTTTGCATGAATGAAGTTATTTTGAAATTTTTGATATTAAATTATTTTAAAACAAACCTTATAAAAATGGTAGCCAATTTTTTTCTTAATGCGACTTTTCTATTCTACAGTTAAGGCAGAGGCAGTCGGTTTTTTTAATAATTTTTTTCAACACACGATAAGGTTTTACTATCGATGGACGTCCCGTTTTTTACCTATTTCCACATTTCCGGAATTTTTATATTTTGTAATTATGTTTTGTACTGATGATCGCGGCAAACTAAAATTTTGAGCAATTTTATAGCTGGATAATCCCCTTTGGAATGCCTTAATTATCGACTCCCTAAGATCTCGCGATAGTGCAACACCACGCGCCATGTTTGACCAAAAACGGTTACTAACTTTGCATAAACCAAATGGTCATGCAACAATAGAAATCATTTCTCTCAATTTTTTCGTAACGGCTTACCAGATCACTATTAAAACAGTACTAGACCAACTATTATGCATCCAGAAGAGAGCAGACTAACTATTATGCTCTTATCTTTGTTTCAGTAAAACTTACATTGCTATCGTATGACTCATTTATTTTGTTTCTTTTGCTCTAATTTTATTAAGAATAATTACTTTATTATTATTTTCATACACTTTTTTTATAAGTGACTGCTACCAACCAATTAATATCAGCATAGGAAAGAATTTTTGTGTTAAAAAGCTACGTAGACCAAGTATTTTGCGTTTGGGTCGTAATACAATACATATCCGTATGACTAACAAGATGATTTTGCGAGATTGGGTGTATAGGTGCATTTTTAAAGATAAAAGGGAACAATGTTTTTTACCCATTCCTGACCAGTTATGCTGGAAAACGATATTTTCAAAAATAGATCAGAAATTGTCTTAAGCAAGAAAATAAATTTAGAAAATGGAGTATGGGTAGACTTTTGGAAGTAATATTCTCTTGTAATATTGGAACAAAACACCTTTCCCTGCGTAAAGGCCGTCTCAAAAATAAATTTTTGACTTTTTCTCTAGGCAGAAATGCAGTAAGATACAGAAATTTTATATATGAACTAGCTGGCACCCGGCGTGCGTTGCTGCGCCTAACAAAAAAAAAAAAAAAAGCTGTCATGCAGGCGCCTGGGGCTAAGTCTGTATGGCTTTGTAATTTTTTTTTTTGCCTATCACCTTTGTACCGTAATTATCTACATTTAAAAATAAAAAAAAATTAAGTAGATTGGTTGAAAATTACGAGCGGTAGAGGGACACAAACGCATTTTGCCACTTAGATGTATACCATATATAAGAGAAGAAGATGAATGATGAACAAACTATCGATGGTAGGCAACCAACCCAATAAAAACAGTCTGATTGGGGGTGATGATTGTTGTATTGAACCAATACAACATGTCTTTCTCTGTTATTGAATGATTAATTGAAAATACCGAATCATTTTTCGAACCAATACTTAAACGATTCGGTTTCCAAATTTTAACGATTGGCACAGCTTTAAAACCTTTCCGGAACTATACAAATGGGATCTGTGCAATAATGATATGACTAACATGATGATTTTGTGAGAGTGGGTGTGTATGTAGGCATATTTTTTTTAAATATTAAATAGGTACAGGCATTTTAAATTTCAATGGCAAACATATACCCCTTTACCGCATTAGACAGCCTACTACGCGTGTAGTTGTTCTGATATCTATACATATAGTAAAATTATACATTTTGTCTGTTTATTCGAAGATAACGGATTTTTCAGAAAACGTTACTAAAAGATATCTACTCACCCTAACTCAATAATGGTATTGAAAAAAAAAAATTTAATTTCGATTCATTAAAAATATAAAACATTCATTCATTCATTTTCAATTGGCCGCTAATCCTTCATGAGGGTCGCGGGGGTAGGATGCTCAGGTGGACTCTCCATCCTTCTCGATCCTCCGCTATTGACTCCAATTCATCAGGGGGAATCCCTAAGCGGCTGCAGGAGAGATGTCGGACTTGATCCAACCATCTATTTCTAGGCCTTCCGCGAAGTCGCCTACCTGATGGCACGGCAACCATGGCGCGTCTTGGAAGCCGGTCTGGGGGCATACGCACTACGTGGCCAAACCATCGAAGCATAGATCGTTCCGTTCGGAGAAGTAGCTGCTCAACGCCTCGCGTACTCTGGTGTTGCGCACTCGATCCCTACGAGTAATTCCAACAACACCGCGAAGGAACCTCATTTCGGCAGCTTGTATCCGCGATCTTATTCTTTCGGTCACTACCCAAATTACATGACCATAGGTGAGAGTTGGAACATACACAGAGTTAAAAACCGATAGCTTAGCTTGAACACTAAGTTCGGCCTTCCTTATAACAGATTGGCCAAGCTCTCTCAAAATTGATCCAGCCTGACCAATTCTACAGGATAACTCGGCATTGCTCCTCCCATCACTCGTGAATAGAACCCCGAGGTACTTAAACTTCTCCACCTGCTTCAGTGGGACTCCACTGAATGGGTTTTTTGGAAACGACCATTACTTTCGATTTGTTCACGTTGATCTTCATTCCAGCATCATCACAAACGGCTACAAACCTTTCGAGTGCGCGCTGAAGTTCGGTTTGAGAGGACCCAAGGATGACCAAATCATCCGCAAAGAGCAGATGACTAATCCTTAGGTCTCCCACTTTGAAACATTCCCCGCCACGGCTGCGCTGTAACATCCAATCCATATATACAATGAAGAGGAGAGGTGACAAAACGCACCCCTGGCGGAGTCCAACGGCCACAGTGAAAGGTATTGATTTAACACCGTTTATCCGAACACAGCTTCTACAGTTCGTATATAAAGACTGAATCGCCCTTAACAGGGAACCATCAATCCCATACTCCTGCAGAACACTCCAGAGTTTGCCTCGAGGAACCCTATCATATGCCTTTTCCAAATCCACAAAACAAGTGTAGACAGGTTTGGCATATTCTCAGGCCTTCTCAAGAACCATTCTGAGAGTGAACAACTGGTCGGTTGTGCTTCTACCGGGACGAAAACCGCACTGCTCATCCCCCAAACTTTCCTCAACCATAGCTCTGGAACGCTTTTCTAGCACCTTAGCGAAGACTTTTCCAGGGAGACTTAAAAGAGATATACCCCTATAGTTGGCGCAATCTCTTTTGTCCCCTTTTTTAAAAAGAGGAACTATCACCCCCATTTGCCAATCACCAGGTGTTTCACCGCATTCCCAGGCCACTTTAATGACACGCGAGAGCCATTGAACTCCCTCTTTACCTAAAGCCTTGAGCATTTCTGGTCCAATTTCATCCACACCAGCAGATTTGCCAACTTTTGGCGCTTTGATCGCCAAAGTTACTTCCTCTACCGTAGGACTATTTTCCGCCCAACTCTCGACCGCAGGTCTGTCATCTTCGGTGCCCTGTTCGGGATTGAGCAATTCTGAAAAGTGCTCGCTCCATCTGCGTAAGATCTCCTCCTCATTGGAAAGAAGTCTACCGTCTTTGGATTTGACTCCTTCAACGATATTCAACTTTTTTCCTCTGAGTCGGCGGACGGTCTGCCAGAACACCTTATTTGCAGATCTGTGGTCACGTTCCAATTTCTCGCCAAACTCCTTCCAAGACTGTTCTTTCGCTGTTTTCACAGCTAGTTTGCAAGTTCTTCGCGCCTCAGTGTACCGATTTCGAGAATCTGAGTTCACCAAGTGAATCCACACCTTAAAGGCTCTCTTCTTCTCTCTGATGGCTTCTTGAACTCCGGGCGTTTTAAACCAAGCAGTTCTTTTCTCACCACCAGCCGCCACACCAAGCCGCTTCACTCCACAAACATCTCCCGCAGAGGCAATAACCGCTGTTGAAAACAGTTGCCATTCTTCCTCTATATTTGATGGAACAGTTGGAATTCGTTCAAACCTCTCAGATATTTGCCGCGCAAATGTCTCTCGTATCTCATCGTCCTGTAACCTCTCCCATCGTATGCGTGTAACCATCCTTGGTTTACGCTTTGGTAGGGGAGGCACTCTCTCGCTAAGATACAATTTGCACAGCACTAAGTGATGATCAGTTGACATATAAAACATCCTCTGCGTTATCCTGAAGCTGAGCAGTGTTCAAAACAATTATTCAAATCATCGCCCACAATTTTCCTTCAGTGGAGACCAATATCAGCAGTCATGCAGCAGTGGCTATCGTTGCAATTTTTATTTATTTTGTTTATTTACTTGAACAGCTTACACACATTAAGATATAGTATCTTATAACTAGTGATAAGCTATTAATTAACATTATATGAAAGTTGAGATAGATCGTTTATAATACATTATAATCATATTCATTTCATTTACATTATTTAACATAAATTATTATCCAAAGAGAAAAAAAAAGAAAAGAAAAGAGAAGATAATGTATTAGCTTAACTTAGTGATATTATGTACTTTAGTTTAGCCAAGTAGAAAGAAGATGGAATAGGTACAATTGTAATTTTTAATTATTGTGTAAAATGTATCTTTATTTTTCTTTTAAATGCCGTAGCATCATCTATTTCTCTTAAAGGGCGCGGTAGAGAATTCCACAAGCGCGTGGCATGAACAAAAAATTGACGTTCGGATGTGAGGGAAGCATAACGAGGGTGAATTAACATTCGCCACCTGATTGAAGACGCCATTCTTATTTCTTCATAGATATAGGGAGGTTGGTGGTCTATCAGAATGTTTGAGAGCAGAACTAGTGTGCGGGACCGAAGAAAATTGTCAAAGGTCATCCCTAGAAGGTTTTTAGAAAGATTAGACACCCTATATATCATATCTTCATAAGCCGAAGATGTATCGTATTAGGCTATTAAATGCGACAGTGAGCCTTCGTTTACTTACGGAATCACAATTCGAATAGATTTCACATCCATAGATCAAGGTGGGTATGACAAGCGTTTTCGCTAACATCATGCGCGTTATTTTTGGGGTGTAAGATTGAGTTACCCACATAGTCCGAAGTATGCCATATGTATTTCCCACAACGATGTTTATGTGGTTGTTCCAAGTTAGTGTACGGTTAAAAACCATACTGGAATTTTTTGCTGTATCGATATGTGTTATTGGAGCGTTATTTAAAATGACGGGAGCGTAATACGAGAGGTCGACAACATTTTTTGAGACAACAGAGACATAGACTTCTAAGGGTTCAATATAAGGCCGTTTTGCTGAGACCAACGTGCGATGCTGTCCACATCCTCATTGACACAGTGAACACAATGATCGATTAGACCAAGTCAGCAGCTGAAATACATTTGGACATCATCGGCGTACATATGTATTGAACAGTGTTTCGCAACCGACGGCAGTTCATCATGTACAGCGAGAATAAAATAGGGCCCAAAATTGAGCCCTGGGGGACACCACGCGTTGTAGGTAAGAAATTAGATATTTTGTTGTTACATACACCTGCTTGCGTTCGATTTGTGAGATAGGAGTGCAGAAGCTTAACAGCCATGGTGAAAAATTAAACGAATGGCGAAGCTTGTCACATTAAATGGAGTGGTCCACCGTATCGAATGCTTTCGAATATTCGAGAAGGATTAAAAATGTTATTTTATCCCCGTCCATTACTTGCCGTAGATCTTCGGTGATATTTACGAGGACTGTAGTACAACTATGATTTTTTCGGTAACCATATTACTTTGTTGTGAGCAAATTCGAGCTACCAAGGTAAAAAGACATTTGTCGTTGCACGATTCTTTCAAACACCTTAGATAAAAAAAAGCCAAAGGGAAATAGGTCTAAATTCATCTCTCTTGGAATTTATAGCAACAGGCAGTATTTTAGCCAACTTCCATTGCCCCGGAAATACACCCGTTGTGAGAATGGTGTTAAAAGTATAAGTTAAGAAGGGAAGTAGGATAGGAAGAATCAATTTCAAAAACGATGGATGCATCGCATCGAAACCAGCCGCGTTTGACTTAATCGGGAGTAAACTGGCAACGACCTATGTACTGTCTACCGTTCCGAAGGTGGTGGTTGTGAAACAAATTTACGATTAAGGTCATTGCAGTCGATATCATCTACACAGTTGGTTTTGCTTTTGGCAATTCCCATATGGCGTAAGTTGTTCCACAGCTGCCGTCCGCTTAGGGATGAGTTAAATCGGTTGCAGTAAAACTGCGATTTTGTGGGCGCCGTGGCGTAAGTGGTTAGTGTGTCGGATCACGACGCATGAGGTTCCAAGTTCGAATCCCAGAAAATACCGAAAAGTTTTTTCACGGTCCCACCTCTCGCGAACGTCTGACAAACATCCGAGAGTATTGTTGTCACGAAAAAGCTTCTCAAATCGCCGTTCGGATTCGGCATTAAACTGTAGGTCCCTTCCATTCGTGTGAAAAATATAACGCACACAACATGAGTGGTTGCGAGAAGCTAGGCCCAGGCACTTTAAAGAGCTGTTGCACCAAATAGTGCAGTGGTGTTCCTCTAACCGGAAGCGTTTCCTGCGATTGTAGGCTTGATCACGTCGAAGCATTAAATTACGAATTTGCTGAGTGAACCATGGTTTGCTTTTGGGGGTGCAAACTTTTGTTCTTAGGGGAACGTGCCTATCATATAATTTTAATATGTCAGAATTAAGGAAATCAATTTGCTCACTAGACGATGGCATATCGTAAATTGTCCCCCAGTTTATGCTTCGAACATGTTCTTCTAATAAGGCATAGTCAATATGAAGTCTCCATATTGAATGGTTTTGACTGTAGGCGTAATATTAAAATCGAAAGAGAGATAAATCAAATCATGTTTATAGAAAGCAGCTGCTGTGAGTTGATCATACAAAGCAACTTTTACCAAGTCGCTGACCCAGAATAGGTCAAGCAACGTTGGAAGATAGCAAGAAAAATGAGTCGGTATGATAGTATTTACCGCCCGTAAGTTAAACGCACTCATAGCATAAATAAGGGAATGATCACTTAGAAGATTAGAATTAAAATCCCTACACACTATCATATTAGTTATTAAAGGGAAGATATCGATATTACTGTTCGGCCTGTAAACAGTACCAGCAAATAGCTTACTCTCATCACTAAAAAGTTCAACAAAAACATGCTCAATTTCGCTGTAACTTTGGGACAGGCACTTCAGCTTACATTTGATATCCTCCCTTATGTATGTCGCAACACCGCCTCCCACACGACCTCTTCTATCAGAACGGAAAACTCTGTATCTCCTCAAACTACACAACTCGCCCCTCAAGCCACGTTTGGAAAACACATATTACATGGACTTTAGAGTCCTCAAGCAGGTCGCGAAACTCGTCAATTTTGGGTATTCTACCTTGAGCGTTTATGTGACAGATCTTGGGACCATCGTTTTGACAAATTAAAAACCCTTACCATCGTATGCAATGCTCCACTACCATCCATCTCTGCAAATAGAATTGCTAAATAGCACCCGAATTTATATATAAAAAAAAGAAATAAATGATGCGACAGAAGATGATCAAGAATATATTTATAATTGCTTGTGGAAAATAAATCGAGAAAATATACATATGTATAAAAAAAAAGAGAAAAATACGCTAAATGCTTATGCAAAATAAAACGAAAAAATATAAAAACAAAAACTGTGAGAGATCTGAGAAATGCTTGGACTAAGACTAAACAAGTCTAAACAAGGCTAGGCAAAAATCTTCATCCTAACCCTCCCCGTGGGTGCCAGCCGGTAATAACTCCACAGCAGTCTTGTACGTTGTCAAGATGGGGTTAGCCGAGGCCAAGAAGAATTGTATCGGGTTCTTACTCCTCAATAGTATTATCCTTTACATATGACTCTTGACCATCGGATCGAGGTACCTGATTTCAGTGGTGGTGTGAGCTCTTAACGCAGGAAACCGTGCCCAAGAATGCAAGGCTGGGGATTAAACCAGCCGCGAACGAGCTCCTTCAGATGCACAGGCGAGGTCTGTCGTATCATAGCCTTATCCTGGGAAATTGGCTCTGCCAGGACGAATCTCTCTTCCGTACTACTCGTGGGACCATATATGAATGCTCAAAATAAAAATAAAAAATTAAAAAACACAGAAAAAACTAAAAAAAAAATAATTAGCACCTCTTCGGAAGATGAGCTGCTGGCTTCAAGCCAATAAACCACTGAACCAACAGGCAGTGTAGTAAGTACCAGCCAAAGTACTTTACCAGTGTCTCAACCCTCTACTTCCTCCTCTGTGGATGCCGCGAAGGATACTACCAAGAGTACTCCCAAGCAAAATCCACAAAAAAAATTCACTAACCTCCAACACAAACACTACTTCGAGAAGGCCGTCTTCATTCTAAACAAGATCGCCAAGAATGAAAAGGCAGGCACTGTCACTGAACGTGAGCAGGTAGACAAGTTGAGGTACCAGGCTGTTGTTGAAGACTACAACAAGCGCCAGGCCGCCAAGACGAGTCTAAAAACCCAACAAGAAGCCTTGAAGAGGAGCCGATCTCAAGAAGAGATGGCTCACTCCAGCAAACGCAGCAAAGTCGAAAGCGGCGTTGCTAAGAGGCAGATCAAACAACCGGCAAAAACCACCACGTCCACCACACAGAAAAGCAGCACTGTTGTTGTTTCCTCACGTACCATTAGCGAAGTGGTCAGGGACGATCTCCAAGTTGCTCTGGTAGATGAGCTTTCTACCAGTGGCAAGTCCATCCTGAAGGCATGGGGGGCGATCGAAGCAGATGGTGCTTGACTACCTGCGGAAAAAGAAGGCGGTCCTGTACCCTGGTTCGACTCAGCTGAGGTCGTTAGAGGGTATAGGGTAATCAAATGCGAGGACAGGTTCTCGAAGGATTTCCTTGGTGAGTGTGTCGCTAAGATAAGCGACGCATGGAGCGGCTTGAAGATCAAGCTTATCCCAGCCAAGGACATCCCTCGAAGACCGAAGGCTCGCATCTGGTTGCCGACTATGCCAATAGACAGCGAACAGCTGATTCGAGGTCTGAAGCGCCAAAATCCTGCGGTCCCAATGGATGATTGGGCAGTTATTAAGACGGAGCAGCCGCAGAAAAACAGCATGACTTTTCTGCTCCTCATAAACGAGGATAGTTTGGAGGTGCTCGAGAAGTTGGACTACCGTCTAAGGTTTGACATAAGAAATGCCAAATTTAAAATTTACATCTCTTCAGGCCCGGACGAAGACACAGACGATGTCAACGACGCCAACACTCTGTTGGAGGGCATGAAGATTGTCCAAATGCCCCCTTTGAAGATGATTCAGATTAATCTGCGGCACTCGCAGTGTTCCACAGATAATCTGCGTGTCTTTATCAATGAAGAAAACATCGATATCGGCATCATCCAGGATCCCTGGGTAAGGGGATCTACCATCAGGGGACTTCAGGACAACCACTACAAAGTCTACTACAACCACAATAACTGCAACGGTAAGCCTAGAACTTGCATTTTAGCTAAAAAGCACATAAAAGCTTTCATATGTCCTAACTTTTGCTCTGCCGATTTAACGGTGGTTAAACTGGAAACTGCAAACGGTGAGGCCTTTTTCGTTGCATCTGTCTACATGGACCGGGATCGGCAAGCCCCGCCGGAGGAAGTCCAATACCTAACATCAACTATTAACACCAGTAAGGCCAACCTCTTGATGGGCTGCGACGCCAATGCCAGACATACGCTTTGGGATAGCGCGGAGACAAATGACAGAGGTGAGTCTGTTTTCGATTTTATCATTACCAATAACCTATCAATTTGCAATACTGGCAATTCTCCAACTTTTGTTTTTCCGAGTACGGATAACTTCAATGGGTGGGAGGCGGTTTTTGACAATACTCTAGTATCTAACAACGAAACCATCGGGGTCGATAACTGGAGAGTATCCGATTTACAATCTTTTTCTGATCATAACTGGATACTCTTCAACGTCTGTCTCGAGATTGAGACCCCCAAACTATATAGAAACCCAAAACGCATAAACTGGACAAAGTTTAATCGTATAGTTAAGTCAAAACTGGGTAGCACATCAACGTATAAAATCGACTCGACCACGGAACTGGATTCAAAGGTTGAAATCTTTGAGAAAGCAATTAACGTTGCCTTTAAAGTCTCGTGTCCAATCAGTTTTGGTAAAAAGAAAGTCCCAACATGGTGGAATGAAGATCTATCAAAGCTTAGGAAGATGACCAGAGCGATCTTCAATATCTGCTACATTCACAACTTCTGGCAGCCTTACAAGGACTGTCTAAAAATATATAAGGAGTCCATCAGAATGGCCAAAAAAACAGGGCTGGAAAGATTACTGCCAGTCTATCGAATCCCTTAAAGAATCCGCAAGGCTCAGCAAAATGTTGTCCAAAGGGCATAGCTTCTCCTTTCATAAAAAGACGGATGGAAGCTGGACGGATTCTTCTGCGGCATCTCTGGAACTCCTGATGAGTACTCACTTCCCAGGCTGCAGTGAGATTAGAGTAGAACAAGCTAGTTCCACCTGCACGCCACTGGCAGCTTGGGATAACATCACAAACATTATTACGTAGGATAAAGTCTCCTGGGCTATAAATAGCTTCTCTCCCTATAAGTCACCTGGCCCTCACTACATCATGCCTATTATGATGCAGAAATTGCAAGACATAGCAATTCCCTGGCTATTACCGATTTATAGGAGTTGCTTAAACCTAAGGAGTTGCTTAAACCGGGCCGGCGAGGACATGAATCCGCGAAGGATTTTAGACCCATAAGCCTGTTCTCCTTTGTTTTGAAAACTTTAGAACGTATCCTAGACTTCCATATCCGCGATAACCTGAGTTCTCCACTGTCGAAATCCCAGCATGCGTATCTCAAAGGGCGGTCCACAGAAACTGCTCTTCATGAAGTCGTGCGTACAGTGGAAAAAAACTCTTCACTACAAAGAATATACTCTCGCCACATTTCTTGATATAGAAGGAGCCTGCAACAACATTTTCACTGAATCTATTCAGGAATCTCTCACCGAGTTAGGTGTAGAAGGCTTTATTAGCCAATGGATAGTTTCTATGCTCAGTACTCGTATAATCCAAGCAACACTAGGCAACAGTAGTACAACTAAGACGGTAAACAGAGGAACTCCACAAGGCGGAGTCATCTCCCCCTGCTCTGGTTAATGGTGATCAATAAAATCTTGGTGCGACTTGATAGGGAGGGTTTTAAGATGGTTGCGTACGCGGATGATATGGTTATACTAGTATCAGGAAAGTTCCTCTCCACGATAAGTCAACTCATTGAGAGGGCTCTGGATAAGGTACACTCATGGGCTACGAGCTGTGGCCTCGGAGTAAATCCGAAGAAGACTGAAATGATGCTGTTTACCACTAAAACCAAGATACCGGTATTCACCTCCATAAGCATTGGTATGATTTTGTGGCCTGGTGGACGCGAATATGTGTAGGCGAATCCCTGTGGTTTGATCGGGTTACAACGCGTTTTCGAGGGGGTGATATTGGTTTGAGAGCACAAAGAGGAATAATTCAGAATTGACACTGTGAGTTTTATTTGTTATTATTTTTACCGCTTTTTTTTTTATTTTTTATTGAGAATTTGTTCCCTCTTCGTTTTATCGAATTACTATCCAATGGATCACTTTTCACAATATATTACGGTCAAAAATTATAGAAAAACGATTGTTTCAGTTTTTAAGAACAAACACTGTATTTTTTTGAGCACTTCTCGATTAGAAAATCAGAAATAATTGCCAGATAGACAAGAGACGTCTACTCAGCGGCTTTCATATTTTTCAATCATGGTTGCGCCAAGGGATGTTGTATCTTTTAAAGATACTAGAAGCCCGGGATACAAGCATGCTGCGATTCGAATCGATGACAGAAATGCGCGTATTTACTAATCCACACCCTGCTCACTATTACCACTCACCCCGCGGGATTTTGGTTAAGTATTACTCCGCGGGCTGGTTAGCAATTTATGTTGTACTTTTTGCTTCTCGTCGTATTTTTTCCTGAATTTGAAGCTTTTTTTCCACGTGCGTAATAAACACACAAATTTCCATCTATTTTTCCTCAGATTGTACCATATGGTGTACGAGGAATTGATGACTTGGAAGGTCATTTCTCCAATTTTGAAATCGCCTACAGTAGAAGACTGCGTGCTCCATATCTTACTCCTATCCTGAGCATTCTGAACAGGAATGAGATCTTTCGTGAAGATGTGAAGATATTTGCGATAGCCCCACAGGAACTGCGTGAAGTGGTAAGTGCAGTTCCCATGTACTCGGTTTATTCACCTGGCCATAACCGTAATATCCCATCGAGCTTGCTACACAACTGTTGAAGCTGCTTTCTCTTCTTTCGCTAGCCTCTTGATGGTTCGAACCTTTCTTCTATTGTAGATTCTCTGCATCTCGTTCGCGAGGATGTCAATCGGAACCACTCCTGCTATAACAAAACTGCCTCGTCCGAGATAGTTCTAAAACCACTGATAGTCCTTACAGCGCAGAGTCTTAAGGCTGATGTCAGCTTTCTCCTTGTTTCTTTGCTTGCGAGAGCCCGCACCCAAACCGGAGCCGCATAAAGTACAACTGAGCTGACAACTCTGGATAGTAGGATCTTCCTAGCATATCAAGGACCTCCAGTGTTTGGCATTATCCTTGAGAGTGATGCATGAAGTCTCGACGCTTTTTTTCTCGAATAATAATTAAATTATTGTAATATAATTAAGTCGAAAAGCACTTCTTCACACCCACCTATTTTAATAAAATTGTTGTCACCGCACAACAAAAGTTCAGTGCTATTGCCAATCACCGAAAGACTACTAAACAGCAACTTTGTCTTCGCGATCTTAGTTTTGATGACCCCGAAAAATCTGCTGTCTACATTCATGAGTGTTTAACGATTAAAAATCACTCTCTCTTGCAGTATGCATTCAAAAATAAAAAAGAAAATAAATTGTTCTCTATGTACACAATGCGTGGACGAGTTTACGTAAAAAAATCCCGCAATGAGAATGCGATTTTACATAATTACTATTTTTATTATTCTCTTCTTTTCTTTATTTTTTTCTTTTTATTAAATTACTACATAAATATAATGAATCAAATATGCTCGTTTGTTTGTATGTCTAAAAAATCCAATCATCATAATTTTTGCGTCTTTTGTTGTGTGGTCTCCAACACCAGCTGGTTTTGCGGTTTGTTTTCTAGGAGTGCGGTGCACCTCATTAGGTGCCTTTCATTATCGAACTACTTTATTGGTTGGCCCAAATGAGAATAATAGGGAATCAATAGCCGTAGTTAGTAATGACACAAAGGGCTTAAAGGTAAATGTAAGCAGCATGCTGGATTACAGATCTGCCTTATTAATGCACAGAGTTTGTCCCCAAAAATTTATGAATTCAGGTACTTGTTTGAAGGTTCTAAGGTTGATGTAGTTTGTGTGACCGAAACCTGGTTTTCCCCTGATCTGATTGATGCTCAATGCGGCCTTCATGGGTACAATCTGTTTAGGTGTGATAGAGTGGGGCTTATTGGAGGAGGTTTCGCGATCTACGTCCGTAGTGAATTTTATTATAGATTAGTACGTGAGTCTCCGCCTGTTAGCAAGATCGAATATTTATTCATAGAAATCGTTTGTAACGAGAACAACATTTTGATTGCTAGATTAGATAAGCTAACTTTCGTGTCACCATTGTTTATTCTTGCTGGAGATTTTAATAGTGACATTCTTGTGGAATCTTCCTTCGTTGATAGAATGAGGACTCTAAGTCTACTCCCAGTAAATACATCAACCCCTACTCACTTTACCAAGGATTCTAGCGCCCTTTTTGATGTATTTTTTGTGAGTCATCTGAACAAAGTTATTCACTACAATCAACTCTCCGCTTCTTGTTTTTCCCATCATGACCTTATTCATTTGACTTATCTGTGTGAACCAGCTATTTCAGATACAAGATAAAGTGTACTTCGTGTACTCAGCATTACATTACTGATGAGCGTTCCCCTACTGGTTTTAGTTTTACAGCTGTTGATGAAGCAGATGTTTTGGAAAGTTGCATATCTGTTAAGTCAAATTCTGTGGGATTTGATCAAATCCATCCAGTTTTTGTGAAAGCTACTCTTCCTTATACCCTAAAGTACATAACTCATCTTTTCAATACGATTTTCATGACTGGCGTTTTTTCGAATGCTTGGAAACTCACTTAAATCGTACCTATTCCCAAGAATAGTAATGAGTACTGGCCTATTGCTATTTTCCATTTTTATCCAAGATGCTTGAAAGGATTATGAACCGTCAGATGCGTAATTTTTTGAATAACAATAATATGCTTTGCATCAACCAATCCGGTTTTCGTCCTAAGCATAGCTGTATCACGGCTTTGATTACTGTGGTGGAAAAAGTAAGACAAGCTGTTGATGACGACAAAGTGACCTTCCGCACTCTCTTAGATTTTTCCAAAGCTTTTGACACGGCCAACCACAATATTCTATGTAGTAAACTTAGAAACCAATTCCATTTTTCGTCACCTTCTAAGAACCTAATTTCCTCATATTTATATAGAAGACCTCAGGCAGTTGTTACTAATAACTCCGTATCAACCTTCCTAGCTTTAAAAAGAGGTGTCCCTCAGGGGTCAATACTGGGCCCACTTCTCTTCGAGTTGTATATAAATGAACTCCCTTCACTCTCACTACAATGTACTATTCGAAGTGAATAAAGATCTTTACAAGATACTAAACTGGTCGCAGTCAAATGGTCTCTGTCGAAATCCAGCCAAATCAAAATGCCTGGTAACTGGTGCTCAAGGACCCCCATCGATACATCGTATTTTTTTCAGATACGTCTTAATAGTGCACCCATCGAGTTCGTCAATTCTGCACAAAATTTCGGTATAACGTTCAACAAAACGCTTCCGTGGAATGATCATATAAGATTGACTATAGGAAAGGTTTACGGAGGTTTTCGTATGCTGTGGGCTGCTCAGCGTATAACTCCATTAAAAACAAGGATGATGCTTGCTAAAACCTTACTTATTCCTGTTTTATTGTTCGGATCTGAAATCTTTTCCAACTGCGACTATGACCACATGCGAAGACTTAATGTTGTTTACAATAGTGTTGCACGGTATATTTACGGACGGCGGAGGTATGATCATATTTCCTCCTTTTCGAAATCAATTCATGGCCTCACTCTCGAGAACCTTTTTACATTCAGATCGTTAACCCTCCTTCACAATATAATGCAAACACGTCAACCTTCCTACATTTGTAACGAAATTCACTTTATGCGCTCTACTAGAAGTTATGATCTTGTTACAGTACGCTACTCGTTTTTAATATCTGAGCGCCAATATTTCGTGAACGCTATTCGGCTATGGAATTCCCTTCCCCGAGCTCCAATAGCACTTGGAGGTGCTTTGATAATGATGATTGGTTTTATAAGGCATCGAATTTAAATGAAATTGCAATAACTTAAAAACTTAAATAAAAATAACTGGTTTAATATTATTATCCTTTTGAATTGTTTACATATATTTGTTTTCTTTTTTACTTTTCTATATCTGTAGTTGTAATTTTATTTTATTGTTATTATTTTTCTATTTACTTAGTAACACAAATGGAAATATTCTCTAACAGTATTGTATGTAATACTGAAGCTTGCACTATTTTAAAGATATTGTATCTTACAGTGTAAGACAAAACAAATAAATAAATACATAAATAATCAACATGCAGTTTAAACGGCAGTCTATTGTCGAGCATTACTCCTAGGTATTTGATGGATTCTTTGGATGTGATGATTTGGGTTCCAATCTGGACATTCATATATTCCACAGATTTCCGACTGGTTATTATAACAGCTTTAGTTTTGTGGTCAGCTAATTCTAGATCGGCGGATCCTAGCCAGCTTTTGATTTGGCTGATTGCCACATTTGTAGCTGATTCTATCTTATTGATTTGTTTTGCTACGGTAACAACAGCGATGTCGTCAGTAAATCCAATTATCTTCACTTTAGGTGGCAGTGGTAGTCGTAAGACTCCGTCGTACATTATGTTCCATAGTAAAGGGCCCAGAAACGATTCTTGCGGTACCCAAGCTGAGACATCGTAATACTTCACTCCATCGGTGGTATCATACCTCATTTCCTGTTGGTAAGTAGCTCGCTATCGGCAACAAGCAAAATAGTATATCAATCCTTGTAAGAGATCTTTTTATAGCGGGCCAGTCTGTGTGTGTGAGAGTATATGTGCGCGCTTTAACTTGAACATATGTTTTGCATTTCAATGTACGGTCGTCAGCTTGGCGGGTTTTGTGTTGTGTACACTGATTAAAATTTCCACTATAATGCGAGCCAAACAAGTCCAGCATGGTTCGGATAGTGCCAAAATGTAATATGTAATAAACAATTAAATAAAATCACAAAAATGTATTTCAACCAATCAGGTAATTCAAAGGCTTTTATTGAAAATCGGAAATATCAACGAATATATCCTACTATCATTGCAAAACAGTTGGTGGTTACCAACGTTAACGAAACGAATATTTGTCAATAACACGGATCTGCCCCATCTCAGATTCGAGTTTCTCAAAACTTTATATTCACTTTTGATTACTGACTAAATTATCTCCACTTTTTGTTTTCTTGTTGTTTTGTGTGAAAAAAATTACTCAAGTGGCTATACACTTTCCAATAAAGCACGCCTAATACATATGTACATACATATGTACATTTTATTTACATTTCATTTCCTAAAAGTAAAGGGTGACCAGATAGCAGTGATACTTTTTCCAATTGTTATGTTTCAGCAGCTGTCAAAGTTAGCAATGACATCCAGCTGTCAAAATATTCAGTAAGGTTTGCCATTTCATCATGCATCGTTTCACGCTTGCCGAACGTGCGGAAATCATTAAAAAATATTATCGAAATTCCGGCTCAGTTGTAAATACACAACGTGAATTTTGTCGTGAGGTTGGTCGTCATCATGGCTTCAGTGTGCAGCAATTCGTCGCACCGTAAAAAAATTTGAGCCTGAGTACACTCTTTTGGATCTTAAGCAACCAACCAGACAGAGATTAGTGTGAAATGAAGAAAACGTAGGCGCCGTAGCGGCCAGTATCGAAGAAGACCCAGAAATGCCGATTCGGCGCCGATCAGCTGAATTGGGCATCGCCAGAGAATCAACCCGGCTTATTTTGCGGTTGGATTTAGGCCTACATGCATACAAGATTGTGCTGACGCATGAATTGAAGCCGAACGAGCATAGACAACGCCGTGAGTTCGCTAATTGGGTGCTGGAAATGTCGGCCGGAGATCCGGATTTTGGCCAAAAAATTATCTTCTCGGACGAGCCCCATTTTTCGCTCAGCGGCTACGTCAACAAGCAACATTGCCATTATTGGAGCGAACACAACCCACAAGTGTTCGACCAAGCATCAATGCATCCACGAAGATAGACAGTTTGGTGCGATTTATGGCATTGTGGTATCACCGGACCTTATTTCTTTCGAAATGAGGAAGGAGACACCGTTACCGTCAATGGTCACAGGTATAGAGCGATGTTAACTGACTTCTGTGGCCAAAGCTCGAGAACATTGATATATGCTGTGGTTCGAACAAGATGGCACTCCATGCCATACAAGCGACGAAACGCTCAAAGTTGTGAAGGAGAAATTTGGCGACTGGGTCATCTCACGACGAGCGTTCATCAATTGATAACCGCGATCATGCGAATTGACACCACTCGATAATTTCTCTGGGGCTACGTCAAGTCCTTAGTCTACGCTAACAAGCCAACTACTTTGGATGAGCTCGAGGCCAACATTTGAAACGCTATAGCCAAAATAACGCAGTACGTATTGGACCGAGTCACCAAAAATTGGACCGACAACTTGAAGCACTGCCAACGAAGCCGAGGCTGCCATTTAAACGATATGCTAATGCAAAGATAATGGCATGAAGCAGGCTTCAAAATAGAGCCAAAATCAATTTTCCTATCGTTCTTATCTGGTCATCCTGTACATGTTAAAAAAAATCTTAAGAAAATGTAAGTTACAAATCGAAAAAATAACGACGTTTACCTGAACGCATATAGCGTGGGCATCTCTTCTTCTCTTCGTGTACTTAAGCTTTCAATCGCGGTTTTCTCGAAACGACTTTTTTCGACCTGACCAGAAACAACTCGCTCTAAAATTGCTCGTTTTAACATTTAAAACACGAATTTCAGTAGCTATCGTTGTACGTAGCCCTTTTTTTTTAAATTAGTATTTTAGCGCCGCCAAATATAAGAACAAATTTCGACAAAATGAAGAACCGCCATTAACACATCACACAGCGAAAATAAAGCGACCTGGACTGGATCAACGAAAATCGTTTGTTGTATCTTGTGGTGTAGTTATAGTTTCCGCATCGAACTTCTTTCAAAATATGGTTTATTTCGTGCTGAAATTTTGCTTTACTTTTGCCATATGCATTCGGAACAACATTTATTTCTTCTGGCGTACAACTTGCTATTGTTTTCATTCAATAATTAGTTATTTAAAAGTAGGAATTATTTTTATCCCTCGTTTCCATTAGAATTTCGCAGCTGAGTTCATTCAGCGGCGTTGCCATGCGATTTATTTTCCCTTATATAATTCAGAGAACATGCGATCTTTTTCTTTTAGTGTATGTTTTATTTTTATATTTACTCAATAATTATTAATTTGAAATCATTGGGAGTAACTGGGATATGTATTTACTTTCAGATCATAGAACAATATTTAACCCTCTGCGAATGACGTGCCCTAATTTTTACAATTCTACTGACGTGGTAGTACACCATGCACCATTTTGACAGCTAGTATTTTCAAAATTCGTTTTATATTTTTTTTTTTAACTATTATATTTTAAAGTTAAGAGTGTGCATTATTATTTTAAATTACTAATATATAAAATTAAAAAGACATATAAAGTTAAACAACATTTACTGATATGACATAAATCATTTTTCCAAAACTTACACATATAGAAAAAGTAAAAAAAAAATCAACTTAAATACGTGGGCGCCGTGGCGTAAGTGGTTAGTGTGTCGGATCACTACGCATGAGGTTCCAAGTTCGAATCCCAGAAAACACCAAAAAGTTTTTTCACGGTCCCACCTCTCGCGAGCGTCTGACAAACATCCGAGAGTATTGTTGTCACGAAAAAGCTTCTCAAATCGCCGTTCGGATTCGGCATTAAACTGTAGGTCACTTCCATTCGTGTAAAAAATATAACGCACACAACGAGAGGTTGCGAGAAGCTAGGCCCTGGCACTTTAAAGAGCTGTTGCGCCAAATATTTGTATTTGTATTTGTAACTTAAATACTTTCTTCATTTACCTATTCATTTATTAAAGTTAACACTTATGGTAATCTGACTAAACAAAAAAAGAGATCCATTCATTGGTTCAATTAAAGGATGTGTAACCTAAAGATCACAATTTTTTTGGCAGTCTTCACAAAGTGGCTTTGAAGACAAATTGGCTTCAAACAATCACAGCAACAATATCTAGTTAATCTTTTTATTTTTGTTGGACAAATAGAGCATAGTTTTCTTCCACTTGGTGGCATTGATTGAGTTCTTGGTGGTGAAGGGGGAAGATCTTTACCCAAAACTCTACTGATCGTCATCCGCAGTTTTCTTGGCAATCTTTCGTTGTATACGCGGCCTTTCACGTGATCTAGCACTAAAAAAAAAAGTTCCTCTTCTCATTTTATCATCACTGTCAACTGCACACATTTAATACAATACAAGCTTGGACCAAAGTTCAAAATAGCCTTCAAAGTTAGGAGTATGCAAAGGGCCAGGTAATCTTATTATGTTGTGGGCTGCAGTTCGTGATGTCCTGGGGCACTCTTGTATATTCCAAATGAATCCTTTCTTCCCTTTGTAATATTCAGATGGCTCTCTTGACGTTTCTTGATGCACATTTTCAGTGGTGGGTACATGTGACACTTCTTCACTTGCTTCTTGATACTCTTCATCACCTGAAACTTCGTCGGCTTCCAAGAATTCGGTTTCTGGCTGAAAATTCGGGTCGTCACCTTCGTCGTCGCTGAACTCGTGCTCGCTTTCTTCGCCCAACCACTGTTCTATTAGCTGGTCGTAACTTACAAAAGTTCCAATCGACGTTCTTTTAGATCTATAAGACCCTTGGCTGTTATTTGAGTGAGCCATCTAAGAAACAAACAACAAATTGAACTAAGCAAACCAATTTTACTGACATATTGCTTAGGAGACACTAGGAACATATAACTATTACACTGAGGTTGTTGTTTATCAGACACATACCTTAATACTGACGTGGTTGACTCGTAGACACTCTCCTTCGCACAACAACGTATGCGTACGTCACGACTGCTCGCGCAACACTAACGCACGTTTGAGCATACGACAGAAAGGTACTGAGAAGAGAACGCGAGAGTCAACATTTGAAAAATAACGGCGCAACACAAGATTTTTGTTTTTGTCGTGTCTGCCATACTACCACGTCAGTCGCAGAGGGTTAAGGTGCAGAAAGTATTTCATATTCTAATCTGGCAACATGGGTTTTGATAATTGTCGACAAAAGTGCAGCCTAGCAAGGAATAGGCGAACTAATTTTCAGATCACGAAAATAGATCCAAATGAAAATCAAGATCTTGTATTGTTATTGTAATGCATACATACCAATGATATGATCTGGATCAGGTCAGATAATAAAACACGGCTGTTATTATACTAGTTACTTTGCTAATTTTTATTTATTTTTTAATAAAAGTTTATATAATATAAGTTGTATGCTTAATAATAAACCTTTTCCCCAAATCTAAAATAAATAATCAAGTTACCAAAAGAATTCGAAAAAGATGGGGGGACAGTGGTGGCACCCTTTAAGACACTCTGTCCGGAATGTAAAGAAAACATTGTGCGGCTGCTGAAGTACCCGCATTTATTTTTTTCCGTTCTTACATAATGTATTGTATTACCGATAGTTCTCCTAAAACCTTTAACCCACCAAAACACCCTTGCAACTAAATTTTCGCCAGCAACCTAGTATAGGAAAGCCATTGATGCAATGCAAGTTGAAGTGATTTTTTTTTTTTTTGAAAATAATGGGATTACTTTACAAATTCAATCGATGTCCCCTCGAATCAGAATACTGACATTACCAGTTTCTATAAAATATTTTGTAATATTCCAATTTCTATTCAGTGCTAAAAAAAAAGCACCTCGGAACGTATTATAGATACGAGTATATGTATACCCTACGTGTACTTCGCCTGTTGTATTCTCCACATAACTTCGACGATACTCCTTTCATTCGTTGAAAATTCGAAACTTTTTAATATTTATTCGCATCCTTATCTATTGTGTTCCCTTGGTTGAATTTTAAATATATTACTAATGGCGTCTAGCCAAAAATGCTCATTCATGTCGAAACGAATGCATCCGCATTCGTGGAAAAGCCAAAAAAAAAAAAAACACGAACTGAGAAACTTTCTTCTGCTCGTTCGCTTATAAGAACCAAGCACATACAGGATATTTTCCTTTGCTATCATTGTAAGGATAGCAGCGGTAAAGCACCAGAAAGCAGCGGCGAAGGCGAACGTTTAGTACTGCCATGGAAACTCGGGCGCGCATCTCGTCCTCTTCTCATATGAGCCACGTTCAATTTCAACTAATATCCGTGTACACACATGAGTTGGAATGGAATTTATTTTGTTGTAAAGGCAGTTACATATTTGATATCTACTCTGCGAGAGGGTTTTGATTGTGCCCTTGCACATAATGTACAATATAATGTAATGTTCATGGGACACTCGTCGTATCATGGCACAGTTAGCTTCGTTTTCAATTTCAAGTTCAGTGGAGTGTAGAGCTGGAAGACATCTAGACGAATGGTAATATAATCATAATAAATGTGAAGAGATTTTGATAATAAATACCGAGGACGTTGGGAGAAAAGAAAAGTAATTCACAATCCGAATAAAGCAATAGATACTCGTATACGCAGGCATTACGATCAAGCGTTACCTATTGGGGGGTAAGAGCTGAAGATAGCAAAAATAAAAATAGCAAAAAGTCATGTGGGAGCGGTGTCAGTGCCCCATTTTAGAATAGAACATCATATGCGCCATTTATTTTCATTTGCATACCTCAGGCAGGACACAGGATACATACATTGAATGTAGATACACCATAAATGTACATAAGTCTTTGGTTTGTCCAAAATCTTTTCCAAGTTCTACTCCTATTAAAACTTATCAGCTTACCTAGAATCGAGTGTGGCTTAAAATAGTATGCATACATGTATCGGACCAATGCCCTCTTCTGTCCGCAGCAAGCTACAGCACCACAAATGCATTAGTGTTACTGGTACAGCTACGGCTATTATCATTAGCTCATCTCCATTTCAACTAGGTCAGACTCCCAGAAAACAGTGAGCTTCAATTTGAAGTTCAAAATTGAATGGATATGATTAGGGCTCGAGCTAACAATCTTCAACTCAATAACGGAAACTATTATCCCTACACTGTACCACAGCTGTATTTTTTTCAGAAAATCTGTCGAACATTGGGAAATATGTTTAGCGCAGCTAGCAATGAAGAACAGCTTAGTGGTCTCTTGGTAGCAGCACGTGCTGCATGTTAGATAGATAGATGCTTTATTTCACAATATAGTTTACATTCGCTACCGCAATTCAAACATATGACATATTTTTATCTTTTTACTGAAAATTATTTAAACAATTTCGAAAGTTAATAATTTATGAAATATACATTTTTTTTGAGGATATTGCAAGAAAAACCTACAATTTAAGAAAAAAAAAGAAGAAAGAAGTAGTAGTCATTACTATTTATTTATTATACCTACGTTGGCCGCGGTAATTTCAGCAACTACTAAACCGATTACAAATTTTCAAATATTCTTTATTTTCACGAAATCTAGTTAGAGTTCGTTTGTTTGCTTAAATGCTTTTGGTTTTCAAGAAAATTTAAAAAGAAATATTTTTCTGTTTACTTATTCATATTCACTCCTAACTTGAAACCAATTTAAAGAATTGCAAAACAAAATTTATTGCATGAAGTCAATATGCTTACGCAAATTTTAAGCTTTTTAACTTCTCTCAATTGTACCTACATACTGAGAAATAAATCAATATCAATCAATATTTTTCTTTCATTTATTTTATTTATTAATTCGGACATGATACTACAAGACTTAATATCTTATTATAAGCATCTATGTAAATTTTAACAAAATATTAAAGTTCTTAGACTTAATAGCTTAGGTTTTAAGTACGTATTATGTATTATGTATAGGTTAAATTTGTTATTAGATATAGAAAAGAAAGATTTTAGGTTGATAGGTGCAAAAATATTTTCCTCTGAAAAATGGCTGATGAGTGCGTTCTCTGCAGTTCGGCTGGAAGAGTGTTCCGAAGCCGAATTGCTGAAATGGAAAAGGGCCGTTCTACAACTTGGTGTGTAAATCGCGGTAAGATTAAGCGCAAACCACTACGCGATTGAGCAAAACGAAGCATTTTGTTCAAATACTGTGGGCACTCCTTGTATATTACCTTGTGGAGTTGTAAAAGGTTTCTCATTTTGTAAAAATTATCCAGAGACATTCCAAACAAGTTGGTTTTAAACTTAGCAACGCTGGTATACCTAGGTATATTATATATAAAACGCAAGCAGTCATTAAAGCCCACGTTCATTGTTTTTTTTTACACTCAAAATCCAAACAAGGATATATGTACATACACAACAATTAAACGTGAAAAATGGCAAAATTAAACTTCTTATCTGCTGTTCTCACATACTCTTTCCCTCCCATTCCTACTCCTATTTTGTATGGCGAAATGTATGTGTATCATACTTTCTCTTTAATTTGTTTACGGTCTTGCTTATATTCTCTGAACCAACAAAATTGTGGGAGGATCTTAAGGAAAGTATCTGTGAAGAAATATTACATCAAATGTGTTCCGACATCTTCAACCAACGCTTAACTCTAATCATGCACAATGACTTTATGCTGAGTGATAAGTGGCTACGAGAATTTGGACTTCAAGAACCAAAAAAGATGAATCAAAAAGACTTACAACACCAATACACACGAGAAATCAGAATCGATAAGGACAATTTAACACAGTGCAAGAAAATCTACCAAAACCGAATTCAGATCAGAAAATTGCTTTTAACCAAATAACAGAAAGCGTAGATTCGAAAATATGTATGCCATCTTCAAAAAAGGCGATCCTATATCTTGTAAGAATTATCGAGGCATATCCCTGCTAAATGTCGCATATAAGATCCTATCCAACGTATTGTGTGAACGTCTAAAACATTTCTGCGATACACTAATCGGCACGTACAAGTGTGGCTTCCGGCCCGGCAGATCGACAATAGACCAAATTTTCACACTAAAACAAATCCTGGAAAAGACCAAAGAATATCAAGTCAAAACCTACGACCTTTTCATCGACTTAAAAGCCTCTTACGACAGCATTCATCCTCTTGGACTCTACCAAGCGATGGCCCAATGGATGGGATACCGTCAAAACTTGTCCATATGTGTCGCGTAACGCTGGAAAACACGCGATGTTCTGTGCAACTTGGAAACAGGTCTTCTGAACTTTTCCAACTATGCACCGGGTTCCGGCAAGGGGATGCGCTGTCATGTGACTTCTTCAATATTATGCTGGAGTAGATAGTGCGTAGGGCAGGGTAAACACGGAAAGCACTATCTTTCACAAATCCATCCAACTGCTGGGATACGTGGATGATATTGACATCATCGGAAGATCCCGGAAAGCCGCTGTAGGGGCATTTACGGCAATTGAAGAGCAGGCGAAACGAGTAGGTCTTGAAGTAAATGAGGACAAGACTAAGTACATGTTGTCAACAAACAAAAAATTATCCGCTCAAAGCCTTGGACAGAACGTCACTGTTGATGACTACAACTTCGAGGTAGTAAGGAAGTTTACCTACCTCGGAGCAAACATAAATCCGACAAATGACACCTTCGTGGAGATCGGACGAAGAATAACCTTAGCAAACCGCTGCTACTTCGGCTTCGCAAAACAACTGGGTTCAAAACCCCTAACTCAACGGACCAAATGAATGCTCTATAGAACGCTCATCTTACCAGTCTTGCTTTATGCCGCCGAGTGCTGGACGATAAGTAAGAAAGCAGAGCAAATATTGGGTACATTTGAAGGAAAAGTACTTTGCCGGATATTGGGTCCCACATGCGTGGAGGGCGAATGGATGAGGTTATACAACCGCGAACTCTATGAGTTGTACCAGGATGTGGATGTAGTCCAAAAACAAGACACGTCGACTACATTGGCTCGGCCACATCGAGCGAATGGACAACAACGCTCCAGCCAAGAGAATCTTCGAATCTCATCCCCCAGGTTCGAGACGGCAAAAAAGGCCGAACCGTTGGTATAAAGACCAAGTTGTCGCGGATGCCAGAAAACTTGGTCTTCACAACTGACAGCAGCGTGCCCGGGATCGCAGAGGATGGGGGTTCCAATTTTAGTATAACGGGTGGGCCATCTAGTGATTTCTTTTTAAATCATAGGTTATTTTGACACTGACAGCTGTTTTCTGCTCGAAATCTTGACAGAAAGTCAGTATCATATCTCCGCGGAACGAAATGAGTCACTTTAAGCTTGAACAACATTGGGAAATATTGAAAACTTATTTCCAAAGTGAGTGCTGTGTAGCCCAAATAGTGCGTTTTTTGAAAATAAGTTTTGGCCGAAATGAAGCACCCACCGCGCCTGCTGTACGCAACTTTGTGCAAAAAGTTCATGAGACTGGTATGCTAGTGGACAACACTCATGGTCCCCGTCGTCGTACGGTACGCACAGACGAGAATGTGGCTTCTGTAGCCGAGAGTGTGAGACTCAATTCACGAACATCAACTCGTCATCGATCTCAACAGCTCAACATTTCATGCACTAGCCTGAGGAGAATTCTGCACAAAGATCTGGGATTATTCGCATACACGGTCCAATTGATTCAGCAATTGAAAGCGCATGACCATCCGCTTCGTTATCGCTTCGCAGTTTGGGCCTTAGAGCAGCTTGAATTGGACAACGATTTTGGGCGAAAAATCATCTTTTCTGACGAGGCACATTTCATCTCGGCGGCTACGTTAACAAACAAAGTTGCCGCATCTGGGGCTCGGAAAACTCGCACGTTATTGTCGAGAAGCCAATGCATCCACAGAGAGTGACAGTTTGGTGCGGATTGTGGAGTGGTGGCATCATTGGACCATTTTTCTTCGAAAATGAGGCTCGAAACAACGTTTCGGTCAACGGTGGGCGTTACAGAGCCATGTTAACGACTAATTTTTTTACTGAAATTGAACACATGGATTTGGACGACCACTGGTTCATGCATGATGGCGCGCCATGCCACAATCGGTCTTTTGCGCACCAAATTCCCAAATCGTGTTATCAGCCGTCTTGGCGATGTCAATTGGCCGTCTCGGAGCTGCGATTTGACCCCTTTGGACTTTTTTTTGTGGGGAACCGTGAGGATCGATATTATGCCAACAATCCGGAAACGATTCAAGCACTTAAGGCCAATATCATCCAAGCAATCCGTGAGCTACAGCCCGAAACCATCAACAAGGTCTTCAAGCTCATATTGATAATGTGATTAAGATCTTCGTCGAAGCTTATATTTGGGGAGTAAGAATAATTTTTCAGGGTAATGTTCGTCAAACAATGCTAGTTATTCCCCAGGGCACTCGACCCGATATCATCAAAGCTTGCCTTAAATCATTTCCTACTAAGTAACATGTCCAAAAATCAATATGAGAGCAGAGCTAACTAAAAATACCGACAATGTCGAGTTGACATCTCTTCTGCTAAGAATTGGTGATGGAAAATATACTCCTTCCGGTGCGGAGAATATAATTCAATCAAAGGAACGTTTCGGAAAAGTCCTTTGTAGCACAGAAGAACTCATTTTTATTTTTATGAAGATCCGACGGCTTTATTATCAACACCATTTTATTGGTTCTGCGAAAGAGCTATAGTGTCACCAAAAAATAGTTCAGTGGATAAAATAAACAACCATGTGTTCCTGACTTTAAAAACACGCCAAAACAAATCAATTGTCAATGTAGCAAATGACAATGACAGTGTCAAATACCTTCAAGAACTTCTAATTCTCTCAGCCCAGCAGGTCTTCCAACCTACCAATTAAATATGAGCGCACCAATAGGGCTCATACGGAATCTTAGCCCTCATACTTTTACAATAGCATACGACTTCAAATCAAGAAGTTAAATAAAAACATTATAAAAGCTCAAATTATTACTGGACCCTGGGTAGGGAAGGATGGCATTATTCCCAATATTCCAATTATACCAATGGATCTCCCTTTTCAGTTTAGACGCTTGCAGTTTTCTTTTAACCATGCTTC
Organism: Brachypalpus laphriformis; assembly: GCA_945910035.1. Classification (NCBI taxonomy): domain Eukaryota; kingdom Metazoa; phylum Arthropoda; class Insecta; order Diptera; family Syrphidae; genus Brachypalpus; species Brachypalpus laphriformis. The sequence goes on from OX246754.1 coordinate 256,514,362, forward strand.
TGCATGAAGATTAATAAGGCTCAGGGTCAGTCATTTAAATTGATTGGAATGGATCTTAGCTTTTCTTTCCCATGGTCAGCTTTACGTTGCCTAACAGTGGGCTCGAACAATTTTAACGTTTGCTTCTTCATGCAAACAAGAAAACAGTAAACATTGTCTATCCCGAAGCATACAACTAAATAAAAATAATATAGATATAATATAGATATAATAATATAGATAATATCTTTTTTTTACAATTATTTCCGAGAAATTCATTATTTTGGATACGATAAGCATATTTACATTTTTTTTTAATATTATAGTCTGCAAGTAATAATTTAACGCAAAAGAGATATTTGTTTTCAATTTAAAATTTAAAACAAAATAAATAAATACAAAATCAACATATAAATTAGTAATAAATAAATTAATCAGTAAATTTGTAAATACATAAATAAGTAAATAAATAAAAAAATAAATATATAAATAAATAAATAAATAAGCGTAATAGATACTTGGATACATAGTAATAAATACATAGATACTAATATTAGATATATAAATGAATAAATTACTGAAGAAATAAATAAATATCTAAATAAAGAATAGAAATATAATATAATATAATGAAGAATCTAAAAATTTAGTAATTATTCTATTGTTTACTTTTGCTTTGGTGGTGTGAAGTTTAAATTGTTTATTGTTTTTATATGTTGAATGAGTGAATGTGTGAAAATTGATTGATTGAGCTATGTATAAATGTGTGTTGTTAGATTAGTTTTAAAGCATTTTACTCGTGTGAAATTTAATATTTATATATAAAATATATATTTTTTGTTTATACATATTTTGTTTGGGAGAAAGTGCATATATGGTAAGTGTGTATGTTCAGTTTTTTAGCGGCACTGCGCCGTAGTACAATTTTTGCGGTGTACGCATGTGTAAGAGTGAGTGCTCATGAGGGTGATGATATTTTGTGTTTGATTATTTTCTGTGGTGTGTGGAAGAATGTGTCGCGCGAGTTTTGTAACGTGTACTATGTACTGTTTCATTTGTGTAGTATCAATTGAATATTCTTAAGTATTTTTGAGTATTATGCGTAGTGTGGTTTGTTTTTTTTATTGCGTGAGAGTTGTGCATATTACCGATGTCGATGATGTCGGTGATGTGTTGCATTTGGTAATTTCATGGAATCAAATCCAAAATTTATTATTTTCTTATTTGTATGTGTAGGATGGTTTTTTTTTTTTTTTTTTGGTTGCGCCAAGGGGTGTGGTAATCTTCTAAAGATACTAGTAGCCCGGGCTATTAGTATGCAAGATTCGCAAACCCGAATAATCGATGCCAGCAATGCGCCTACGTACTAATCCACACCCCGCATACTTCTACCAGTCTCCCCGCGGAACTGCCGTTAGGTATTACTTCGCGGGGCTGGTTAGCATGTCATGCCATTCATCACACATGAGCCATTGCTGCTTCCTACGCTTCTGCTGCTTTGCAGCAGCTCAATTTGCACATTCAAATTTCTGTTACTGCGTGAGTTCACTTCTCATTGTGTCCTTTAATGTGTCACTTGTGTTACATTGCATATGTGGGCGATTTTGTGTAATTTTGTCTACCTTCCAGTGTTTGTAGGATTCTCATTTCTCGCTGCTGCTCGTTCCTCCAGACGTAGTTGTTGCATAATATTAGATTAATATTCTTACGAATTCAATTTTAAAGCAAAGTTAAAACTTATGAAGCTCCAACAAAAGGATTATCTGAAAGATTACAATTAATTAAAAATGTATTTGTATTTGTATTTTTGGATTCTGTTTAAAATCATCGTGACTTAGCACCATTTTTAGCAATTTAATTCGATTTATTTGAAGCTTATGAGGTATTATTTTATTATCATTAGACAATGAAAATTGTTTGTTTATAAATGGGTATAACATTTTGATAGTAATATTGATTTTCTACAAGGTTTGGCTGGTATGTACTTGAAAAGTCCACTTTATGTTCAGATGAATATCCAAGTAGAAGCTGCCCAGACTATATCTGCCCCGCTAAATCTTTTTTATTGCTAGGAAGATTGCAAGGCTTTCTTTTTCGTGTGGAAAACTTGGTGTACTTGGGGCGAGGTTATATGTTACCGCCTAAAAAAATTGTTCAGTCAGATAAATACTTTTATCACAGATAGTTTTGAGAACGTGTTCCATAATGACCATTTCATAGACTTTACTAATAGAGATTAAAAAGCTAATTAGCATGTAGCTTTCAGGACTTTCTGGATTTTTTTCTGGTTTAAATATTGGCACAACTTTCGCTTTTCGCCAAGGATAAGGAAAATACTGAAACTTTATACAGGCATTAAAAGGAGAGCTTAATATTTTACCCCAGATTTATGTAGATGTTTGAGGTATATATTCCTTATATTGTCGAGTTCTCCTGTTTTTATTAGCTCGCAAACCACTTACTTTACTTTACTTTACTTTACTAGGGCCTTGTACGCACTGCGACCTGTAAGATCTATTGTGCCAGCCCGGTGTTTAGCTGAGAACTTGGTTAAGACTATTGATAAACCTCAACAAAGCTCCAGGCTCAATATTCCAGAAGTCAGAAGGACTCAATATAGCCCTTCCGATATGGAGAAGTCTTTTTCTTGCGGCCATGGGGCATTCACAAAGAATATGTTCTGCCGTCTCTTTTTGCTCTCCACATAGCCGGCATTGGTCTGTATCTGCTACTCCTATCTTGTGCAGATGGTACCTGAGTGGGCAATGACCAGTCAAGTAGCCTGTTAAGGTTCTTAGGTCTGCTTTCCTAAGCTCGAGCAGCTTTTTAGCCTTGCAGCGGTTGAGATTAATGAACTTCTTTGCCTGTCTTTGGCCCTTGAGTTTGGCCCAGTACTCTGCATGATGATCATCTTCCCATTTCTTTATTTTTATGTTAACGCTACTCCGTGCGACTCCAAAATAGGGTTCAGGACCGACTAGTGGGCGACTAGCGCCTCTTCTCGCTAAGCAGTCCGCCCGTTCGTTGCCCTCGAAGCCTTCGTGTCCTGGTATCCAGGCCACAGTGACTATGTCTTTCGATGCGAGATCTTCGAGTAGGTTTAGACAGTCCCATACAAGTTTTGATCCTACCGTGTACGATTTTAGAGCCATAAGTGCTGCCTGGCTGTCTGAGAGGATATAGATACGAGTACCCTCGACTCTTCTACGCAGACATTCTCGTACACAGAGCTCGATCGCATGGACTTCCGCCTGAAATATTGTTGGTGATTTCCCAAGCGCAGCCGCACGTTGGAACCTGGGTCCACAAACCCCTGCGCCAGTGCTACCATTTTCCAATTTGGAACCATCTGTGTACCAAGTTTGAGAGTTTGGTAAGACTACAAGTCCTTCATTCCTCCATGTGTGGCGGTCACCTATGACCACATTGAATTTCCTGGAGAACCGGTATTTCTTGATCATAGTATCTGGGATTTTGAGAATAGGGTCATTTTGAATATAACTTAGAATCTTCAAATGGCCTGTAAAGTTGCCGATTTTAAGGTCCGAGATCTTGGGTAGCCTGAGAGCACTCAGCGTAGCTTCTTTTTGTGCTGCAAGGTGCAACGGTGTGAGGCTAAGCATTGCTCCCATTGCTGCCGTGGGTCACGTTCTCATTGCTCCTGTGATACTCAGACAGGCTAGACGATGTATTTTATTCAATTGTTCCTGAGTCTTGGCCTGTAAGGTTTTTGGCCACCAAGCCAACGATACATAGGTGACCATGGGTTTGATAATGGCGCTGTACGTCCAATATATTATCTTGGGTTTTAGCCCCCAAGTTTTACCATGTAGGCGCTGGCACATAAACATTGCTCTTGTCGCTTTCTCGGTAACCTTGTTCAGGTGTGAATTCCAGGTGAGCGTCTTGTCAAGTATAACACCTAGGTACTTCGCTTCCTTGGATATGTCGATTGAGACGTTTTCCAGTCTAATTTCTTTGAGAGTGTGGTTTCTTTTCCTGGAAAAGGGTACATGGTAAGTCCCTTTGTCCTGCACCAATCAGAAGTTAAATTGAGGGCACCTGGCATTAGTTGAGAAATTATGTCCTCAAATTTGGCTCTGACGCTGATGACAATGTCGTCTGCGTATCCTTGTACTTTGTAACCCGATTTTTCAAGTAGCTCTAGAAGTTCGTCAATAACTAAGGTCCAGAGCAGGGGAGAGAGGACTCCTCCCTGCGGGCAACCTCTGGTAGCTGTTATGGTTTTATGCGAGCCTCCGCACTCGATTCTTATCTTCCTGCTGCATAGCATGGTAAGGATCCAGTTTATGATCAGAGGAGCGATATTTTTCCTGATCATAGCCTTTTTGATAGCCTCATGGGAAGTGTTGTCGAATGCTCCCTGTATATCTATGAAGGCACATAGGGCTGTTTCTTTGGCAGCTAATGATTTTTCAATCAATAATGTTAAGCTATGAATGGCTGTTTCCGTAGATTTCCCAGGTTGATAAGCAAATTGGTTTGCATGCAGAGGGTCATGTATAAGGAACTTTTTCCTTATATGATGATCGACAATTTTCTCCATCGTTTTTAGGAGAAAGGGACTGAGACTAATGGGTCGAAAGGATTTAGGCGATTGCTCCGGCTGCTTTGCCGCCTTTGGAATGAAGACCACCTTAACCTCCTTCCAACTTTTTGGTATGTAGCCTAGTGTAAGGCTGGATCTGAAAATTCTTATAAGGGTAGGAATTAACAGGTTTGCTCCTTGTTGTAGTAGGCAGGGAAATATGCCATCTATACCTGGTGATTTAAATGGGCTAAAGGTAGATAGAGCCCATCTAATATGGTTGGCAGTAAAGATTTTGCCAGATAGGCTATAGTCTCGTGTAGAAGCAATGAAAACGTCGTTCCTCAGGTGTTCTGGAGAGACAGCACAAACGGATATACAGCCTGGAAAGTGGGTATCAAGTAAGGCTTGACAGGTTTCCTCCGGACTGCTGGTGAATTCCCCATCTGGTTTCTTTAGGAAGCCAAGATGCTTGGAGTGACTCTTGGCTAGGGCCTTTTGAAGGCGAGCCGCAGTGGGGAAGCTTTCGATACGTTCGCAGTGAGTTCTCCAAGATTCGCGTTTAGATTTTCTAAGTTCTTTGTTATAACTTGTTAGAGTTTCTTTGTATAGGCACCAATCGCCATTGATTTTAGCTCTATTGAATAGCTTCCTAGTTTCACGCCTAAGTGACTCAAGACGCTTATTCCACCAGGGGGCGTCGCGGTTGGTCCTTTTCTGTGGTTCGGCACAACTGCCTTCATAAGCGACGGAGATGGTTTTTCGAAGGTGTTCTGCCTCGAATTCCAACTCTGAAATGGTATGTATAGGATTCGAAGCACGATTTAGTTCTGCCTCGAGGATAAACCGATAGAATCCCTATATCGAATCTGATGTGGTTATGGTCCGACATAGAGACTTCATCAGACACGTGCCAGTTTCTGATGAAATTGTATATAAAAGGGCTTGCCAAAGTGAGATCTAGTACCTCTTGGCGGATTATGTTAGTAAAAGTAGGAACGTTTCCCCTATTTACCACCACCATGTTGTTAGTACATACAAATTCGAAAAGCGATTCACCTCTTTTGTTGATGTTCGAACTGCCCCAGGCGGTGTGATGGGCGTTAGCGTCACAGCTGACAATCCAGGGCAGCTTTTTGGCACGGCAGTAAGCCATCAAGTACCCTATTTCGTTCGGCGGTGCTTCGGCTGTGTCCCCGGGAAAGTAAGCGGAGGCGAAGACAACCTTCGTGGTTCCACTTGTTAGCGGCACTTCTGCCACTATCGCCACCAGGTCCCTAGTAATGAACTCTGTAATGGGAAATATATTATGAGTATTTTTAATTAAAAATGCTGCCCTAGGATTACTCCACGAGTCAGAATAAATTAACTTACAGTTCTTCGTTGGGAGCCCTTTAATGGCTCCCTCGAGCACTAATGGCTCTTGCATCAGTGCTAAGTCAACATCTTCCTTGATGAACCGTCTATTCAGCACGGAAGATGCTGCCCTAGCATGGTGCAAGTTTATTTGAAGGCACCTGAAATGCCTTCTGATGAGTGGTGGAGGACTCATCTACCGTTTACGCCCCCTGTCCCGGTGGGCCATTTTTCTGACCCTGCCGCTATTTAGTAGCGCAGCTTCCTCGGGGTTTCTTCTCTCCCACTTCCTTAACCTTCCAGAGGGAGGGATGTAGCGTCTTTCGCTATACCTAGGGGTGTAGTCTTCCTCTCGACGTGGTGTGTGTCTGGGTCTGAGGGGCGAGGGTGGACGTGGATGAGGGTAGCGCGGATGAGGGTTGCGCGGAAGCTTCGGTATTGCGCTTGAAGCTCTAGCTGATGTTCTTTCTGGCGGCCGTTTGTTTGCGGATACCGCCTCAGCGCTGGTGCTGGTGCCCTGTGTGGCCTCTGCCCTGGTGTTGGAGACCCGTATGGCCTTCAGCCGGCGAAGTTGTACGGACCCGAAGCCGTAACTAAGTTCGCCTCCGATTTTCGAGAGGTGTGAGGCTGATGCCGGATCCAGAGCCACGGTGATCTCCACGACGGCTGTTCGTTCGACTCTATTGAGCACTCTCCAGTCGTCCACTCTTAGCCCTTCGTTTTGGCCTTTTATTAGGCCCAACAAACGCTCGTTCGAGTCTTTGCCAGGAAAGTACCCGACAAAAATTTCTGGACGCGAAACTTCTCCCTCGTCCACAGCTTTCAGCTGTGCATCTTTCCAGGGCTTCATTTTGGGTACTGTTGTCTTGAGCCAGTCCGCTCTTGCTCTATTTTTACAGCTGAAAAGAAGACAACCGAGGAACTGCGGTTTAGTAGAACTTTCCCTCTGCTGCAGGATGATGTCCAGTACCTTGTCCTGTACCCGTCTGAGCTGGTCTGTAGTCCAGATGGTGCCCGGGAAGTCTGGTGGTAAGACACCAATCTTGACGATGTCAACGGCGGCGTCCCTGTAGGTTTTTACAGGGCTTGATGGTCCGAGCCTAACTTTTGACGTGGTGGCTATCCTCTTCGCTGCGTTGTCTGGTGGTATAGCGCTGTCACCTCTTGGACGTTTTGAGGGGGCTTCTTGCCTGTTTAGTGGAGTCTGCGCTAGCTCACAAGCTTTCTCCAGGCTGTGTCCTTTCCTCAGAAACTCTTTTAGTCTTTTGCGTCCAGCTCCAGATAGCTTGACCCTTTCTGAAAAGAGACTTTTGACGCCTTCAATATGAGCATCAATCACCGTTGCAGGAGAGCCAGGTGATGCTAGGAGAGTCTCTTCATCCTCCGTATTTATGGTGTCAGTTGTTGAAGCCACGTCCTCTGCTATGACATCCATAAGTTCAGACTCCACAGTAGGACCAAGTGCCCTCTCTGTAGAGTCTGAGAGGCCTAAAGCGGCCCCGGTTTGCACGTTAAGAGGAGTGCATTCCTCATCGTTATTTTTAAAATTTTTATCCATGGGATTTTTTAATAAGGGGAAGGGTAGTTCACCCGCGGTAGAGCCCCATGCCACGGGAGGGCTAATTTAAACCGGATGTCACTTGGTTTCCGGAGTCCACCGTTATAAGACACACTTACGGAGTGCCATTCATCCCTTAGGCACGGTCGTTACACACCTGGGATTACGGGTTTTTTCAAGTTTTCCTCTTTAGATCCGCCATATTTCGTATTCAGCAGGGACACCTCGTGCAGGATGTGGTTCTTCACCACGTATGGATGGTCTTAGGAGATAGATTCATTTGGATGCCTCTATTCCTCTGGCTCCTTTGCCTGGAACCTTACCCCTTATGATGTGCCCTCCGTCCATCACCCACACAAAAGCACTTGAGGGAGATTTGAAACCGAGTTTAGCCTAACAGTATCAATCACTAGGTTAGTTGTAACGTAGTTCCCTTAATTTTGAGACACTGCGCGATTCTTACTAAATGTTAACGCCTTTTACCAAAGCGAAATAATGTTCGCAGTTTGACTCCCATTACTAAATATGGTTCGAAGCTTACCATAAAACTTGTACAATAGATGAACTTAGAAAAACGTATTTAAGTTCCGCTATTCTATCCAAGATTATGCCTGTTATTTATTGCCAAATCCATTCAGCTGGTAAGGCGTAACTTAGCAACAAACACCCAAACTTTCGCATTTGTAGGATTACTGAATATTTTATTTACATGCATATGTAGAAGATATTAAACTTCTTAATATTGCTCAATTTTACATGAAAACATGCAAAAAAGTTATGATCTTTCTAAACAAATTGAACCTGTAGATGCTCCGTTCCTTATTAAAATAAGCGTGCTATTATGTTATAAAAACTTGTAACCAAGATGGTCGTTATTTCTTCTGGTTTCCAGAAGTTTTCCATTTCATATTCGTTTATGACCCCGTGTGTCAGCCATCGTACTCGCAACATTGAGCAAAATTCTAACGTAAGATTCTGTTGATTGATTAAAATATTATAATTAAAAATAATAATGTTTTTACGTACATACAAAAAGAATAAAGCTTATATAAATACTTACTAGCTAAATTAGCTAATAAAAACAAACGTTTCGTCGTCGCAGAGACACATTTTTCTACTTACCTTTTCGACAGAAAAACTCACCATCGCTCACTGCTGTTGTCGTCGGTAAAACTCTTTGATAAGCACTTGGGCAGCAGGGGTTTTTAAAATTATCTCCTGCGGCACTAGTACTTAGAAAAGAATTTTTTCACTTAGCTGGATTTTATCCCGTCTACTACTTTGAAGCTACCTTAATATCAAGATTAAAAATATAAATAAAATCTTTTATAAGTTTTCTTCTTGTCTAGTGTCCTTTTCTTAAAGCTTTAACGAAAATGGTTAGAAGTTAGTTCGCCTGAAGATGATTCTAACCTATCCCAGTTTATCTCTAAGATAACCATTTGTTGGCGACGTGTATGGATAAAAATGTAACGCAAGGAAGTAAAACATTGTTGACGTAGGTGTGTGACTGTGCATAAATTACATTCGATTCTTAATCCAACTAATTGCATGTAGATTTCCAAGTCAGTTTACATATGTATGCAAAGGATTTATCTGAAAAAAGTGATACATTATAGATTTCTCGTAAGTGTATAAATAAAATATAAATTGTAGTCGAATAAACCATAGATATGCCGTCTAATAAAAAGCGATAAGTTATATCATAATTTTTCATATATGAAAGATAGTCCTCAGAACGCGTCCGTCTGTATGGCTGCGCTAATGTCAATGCGAGAACCACCAAATGGATTTGGATACAGTTTTCACTGATTTGATCTGCCACTGTCATGTAACAGTGGCTAACATTGCCATAGTGTGTGTGTGGTCATGCAGGTATCTATTAATTTACTATCATATATTATTATTGTCTTTACCTACAAATGTATGTTTATACATATACAATAGGTGTGTGAAGAGGCGACGATAGTTATTGCCTTCCTGCGTCAACATCATCACAAACTAACGAGTTCTGTGGAAAAAGGACTAGGAGTCAGGAAAACTGAGAGCTGCAATTTTCTTAGTATAGAAACGAATTGACAGCACTTGTCGTGAGTTGGCTTAGCAAATATAGGACACTACTGCATAAAAATTATTGAATCTTTTTTTTTAACTCACAATGGAGAGAATTAAGAAGGCCCCTGTTTTCAGTTTTTCTACAACAGTTTTGTGAAAAATAATAAGAGTCTCGACGGAAAAAATAGTAGGTGATAAATAGCATGAAATCAAATTCGATAATCTAAGTTTATCATTAGATCTAAGAACTACCGAAACGCTGTTACGACAGTCAAAACAGCATTAAGGTTTGCACTTCACCACTAAGCTATTCTCACGGAGGAATCATATCACCGTCAATATGGAACCTATTAGTGGACATATTCATTAGAATCAAGTACAGAACCGGCCTTGACGATGTAGATTCTTCAAATGGCTGCTTAAACGAGAAATAGACAGTTGTCAAAGGTTATGTATTCCGTGATACTGCTTAGCTTTGTTTATTGGCTGTGACATTTGTCTGCTATAATCACTTCTAGCTTTAGACTATAAACGTAAGAAAAAAATGTTCATCAAATATTCGCATGTCCTTGCATAAAGCAAGTTCAAATTGAATTTGACTTTATAAAATGAAAACACAAGCTTGTAGAAAATCGAGTGAGCAGAGAACCGTTCGTTCAGTACACATCAGCAAAAACGCATTATAAACCCATCGAGCACAACAAAAAGCGAAATCAAAGAGACCGTCTATCATCACTTTTATTTCACCAGGACACAAAAAGGGGGAAACAAATTATGAAAGCTCCTGACAAGGATATAAATCCTGGAAAATCTCAGAGCTCCACTCTATTGATCGCTATCAACGCGATGACTATGACGAAGCCCAGCTACACTGCCAACAAAGCAAATATTTAAACCGACTCCTAAAAATCGGTGCCGCAAAAACAGGCAATGAGGCAGACAAACAACGTGTTCAAAACGTAAGGCAGGTAATACTACATACAATAGCCATCTGGCTACTGTTCTCGTTCCTATTCTCGTGCAAAATAGCCTCCCTCTTTTCACGAAGTACTCTCTAGCGTATGAAGCTATCTAGTTGGAACAACAAATCTGCGAACCATCCTTCCCACCGCATGGCATCATCGTCCTGCAAGTACTCGCATCATTGTGTTCATTATTTGAGTCCGTTCAGGATCTGACGACAACATGCTCCCCATTCGTCGACCATACAAAAAACATATAAAAAAATTCCATGCAAGTTAGGTTAGTCGAGTCCGCCATGTCTCAAGTGGGTCATAACCACACGGTCTGCAGATTTCATGTATGCAAATGAATGGCAAATGTTGGAGTACGGTAGCTTGGACAGACATTATTCAATACAAATTATTGCGCGGGTGGATGCGGGGATAGTGGATTACAAAAGATTGACTTTTATCTTTCTCACTTTTGTCTGGAACAGTGAGCGTAGCCGGGGTGTTCCTTCCGCATATCACTCCACGTCTGTCGTCTTACTCGTCGTTTCTTCTGTGAAAGCGTACACAGTCTCACAGGCAAGTGAACCACAACGCGGTAGCCACACCGAACGACACGAAACCAACAAGGGGTCAATTAAGCCAATTTAAATTTAATAAATTAGACATCTATTAAGTAATTTACATGTTCAATTAATTCATTTGTTTCTGCATGCCGGTCTTCGGTCCGAGGGAGCGGGATTTTGTTCTTCGCTCTCCAAGTGAGTTGGGATGATATGGGATATGACTTTTTGCCCTCGTTGTGGTCCACTCGATTGTCTATTGTTGCCCAGTTGCTTGGTGGTTTTACACATTTGTGATGTGTTGTCAAGTGACAGTGATGTGATGTGGGTAGAAATAGTTTTCTGTTGAGTTTCTTCGGCCGGAGAGTTGAGATGCATTTAAGTGTCAATGTATATAGTGTACATACATACATCCGGTTGCGACGGGTTCGGGAATCCTGTAGTTTACTTAGATGGTATCTAGACACGGAGTATCGACACGATGGCCATAGGATAAAAGCAAATAAAAACTGGCTTTTCGGTTTTCCTTTCGGCTATATCACGGCTTTGAATTAGAATTAGTGACTGGAGAAAATGTTTCATTTACCGCAGTAGGTATGCATATCTCTTGAGAAATGCAATTGAATGCCCCCTGTTTTTGTTATGATCGTCATGTCGGTTGAGAAGTCAGCCAACCAGCGGACCATTGAAAGAACTTGTCTTTACATTGTTTCTATGTATATGGACATCTAGAAATATTGGAGCAACCTGTATTTTGATTAGCCGCTAGAACTTATCAAAGTATTCTTTGAGGGTTACTCTGTTTAGTATGAACGTCATAATCTCTCCATACGTTTTACTGACCATAAATGCCCGTTATTGATGACTCTTACATTCAATCTTTACCCAAGCGTAGATGTAAATAAGGACAGTGTTCTACCGGGAAAACTTCAGACTGATGTTACCAGTTACCAAGTAATTTGCGATCTCTAGCCAAGAAAGCTGCATCTTTCACAAAGAGAAAATCTTCACTGCGATGAAAGTCCATAACATCAAACAAACAGGGGTTCACTTATCTCTATGCTCTTAGCCGGTCAAATGCCAGCCAAATGGTTTAAAAATCAGGGCCCAAATTGATTACGAATTCAAAAAAGTTAACACTCAAAACTCCAATTTAGAAAATTCTCAGAACAGATGAAATTACTTAAAATCATTTTAATTAATAGCTTTTCCAAAATGTTCTTAGTACCAGGCCCTAGTTCCAAAATTACACTTAATTCGTTTATATATTCCGAAATTGAATTCACCATCCCAGGCAGCTGAGGGGCGAGTGGTACTCAACATATGTAGATCTTCCAAAACTAAAAGGTGTAAACAGACAACTTAGAATTTTTAAAACCAAAAATTTCTCAGGCAAGCTTTTGCGCACTCTATCTAAGATTTGCAACTATCAGGGCCTTTACTTCTTATACTCTTTAGGACCTTTAGGCGAACCCCACAGGCGGATCAGTAGAAATGCGGTGAAGTGGGAGGGTTGTGATCCCTTGTTTTCGGATCATAGCCTCGCTGATAAAAGGAAGAAGAAGAAGACTCTTTAGGACATTTATAGCACATTCTACATCCAATTTATCAAAATGGATATTATCAAGGTCAACCAAGTTTGATAACCAGCGTCTATAGTATACACTGCATTGAAATGTTTAGCAAAGACTTTGAATATAGTAATTGTATTATCCGGTGCTGAGTTCAAAATGTACATAAGACCCGGAAGTCTTTTTTTATTCCTTTTAGAAACGTTTATAAAACCTTTTTGTTTTTTTGACCTTCAATAGTTTCCTATTAAACCAGGACAGATGATCATTTAATTAAATAATACAAAATAATAATATACCAATCAAAAATATACTATTCGCAGAAATAACAAACCTTTCGCCCTGGAACACTGTTGCCGACTCAAACTATAATATTATGTATACAAAGTGATACGCTGGCGGGGACATATCGCGCAGATGTCTGCGAAACTGCAGCGATTTTTTACTTTCGCTTCTTGCACTACGGAGTTGACGGGCAAATTAACGAAGCTCCGGTATTAGTATATGAAAGTCTCTAAAGTCCTTGCACTCTAAATGGATTTTATGAACTCAGTTCTTCTTAGTTCTTCTAAAAAAAAGTACACATAACGGAAAAAATTCAATGTGTAACATATATACGAGTATATGACCTAGAACTGTATAATATTGTAGAAGTACAAACCAAGAAATAAAAGCGGTAATTATTTCGAAAAAGGGTTAACCCCCTCCCGTTTGCTTGGTACCGTTAATTGTAATGTAAGTATAGGACTTAGCTTGAATTGAACCTTTCATAAAATTGGGACAGGCAAGTATCTCACAGTAAAGTATCTACTTACTTACTTACTTAGGTTTTTTTTTTTTTTCCGAGGGTAGGTGAAAAATCTGCCATAGACACTATGAGAATAGTAAGCGCGTGCTCATAGTAGTGTCAGATTCTTACTGACTAAAAAAACACCACCCTTCGATATAAATTTGTTAGATATAGCAACTAAGTATTAACTTATCAAGCAATTTTCCTATCATGAAATAAAAACGTTTGGCAGGTTACTTTCCCCTGAAAGATCCTGCATATTCCGCAATCTAGACGCGGTTAATCATTATCTCGCCAAGTCGAAAGTTTTCGTCCCTTGTAGTGGGCGCAATAAATTGCTCTCATCCAAAATTTGTAGGACTGTATTGTTGACATGTCCGATTAGTCGGTTTCTATGCTTTCTCGCGAAGCTTCTAGTTTCAGCTTCGATTGTCGGAATTCCGAAATCCCTGTGGATATCGTCGTTTCTGCTTTAGCACTTGCTTGTATAAAAGCAGTTTGTTCTCAGTACTTAGCTGGGAATGTTTTCCGAGTAACCAGTACATTTCTCTATATTTGATTTCGAGTTCTTTTCGTTTCATTTTCAAGTGCGAATTCCATTTCAGCCTTGCGTCGGGTGTCATTCCCAGGTATTTGGCCTCGTTTGCGAAGGGTATTGGGCCGAGTTTAGAAAAATTGGCAAGTCATTAGTTTTCTTGTAAGTGAAGTTCACGTGAACAGATTTAGATTCGTTGAGGGCGATCCGCCAGTCCCTCGTCCATTCATTTACATTATTCAGCGCGTTTTGCAATTTGCAGTCGTTTCTTCGATTGTTTTACCTACTGCTAGGATAGCGGTGTCATCGGCAAACGTAGTAACGATAGTGCCATCTTCGTTCGGTATATCACGAGTATAAAGCAAATAGAGAAGCGGCCCAAGAACGCTTCCTTGCGGTACGCCGGCCGAAATTTCTTTGAGCTCGGACTATTCGACTCCATGTCTAGCACGAAAGATTCTATTCCCGAGATATGATTCTAGAATATCGAATAAGTATACAGGGAGAACTTGTCGTAGTTTAAATTTCAAGCCATCATGCCACACCTTGTCAAAGTCTTGCGAGACGTCAAGAAATACGCTTGAGCAAATCTTTTTTTCTTCAAATGCTTTCTCGATTACGTCAGTAATTCTATGCACCTGGTCAGTCGTCGAATGCTTGCTTCTGAACCCAAACTGGTGGTTTGATTTGGATTATTTTCTTCTATAACTGGCTGGAGACGCCTTAATAATATCCTCTCGAAAATTTTCGATATGATTGGAAGAAGCGAAATTGGTCTATACGATTTTACTTCATTTGGCGGTTTTCCTGGTTTTATAACCATTATGACTTCCACAACTTTCCATTGGCTCGGCACGTGTTTTAATCTGAGTGCAGCATTTACAATATGGAGAAGCTTAATCAATGCTTTTCTAGGTGAAACTTTGAGAATTTCTCCGGTAATCAAATCATAACCAGGAGATTTCTTAGGTTTTAGATTCTCGATCTCATGTTTGAGTTCCCTTAGCGTTGCACTTGTGAGCGTCAAATCGTCATATGGTAAATCCAGCCTATTGCGGTTATCGTAAACCGCTTGACCATCGTACGGTTTAAATGTTTCTTCCAGGTGGGCCGCAAAGACGTCCGCTTTTTCTTTATTTTCCTTCGCCCATTCATTTTGACTAGGTGGCGCTACAGTTCGGGGTGAACCTGGGCCTCAACCAACAAGTCTCTCCATTTAGCTCGGTCTTTAGCTAATTGCCTCCAGTTGCGCACTCCAAGTTGGTCGAGGTCCCCTTGAACTTGTGCGCGCCACCTACGGCGCGGAAGTCCTCTACTGCGTCGTCCCTCCGGGTTAGATTCAAAGACTCTGCGGGCCGAAGCATTGGTATCCATTCGCTCTACATATCCTAGCAGGTCGATGTCGCTGTACAGCTCGTATAGTTCGTTATTGAATCTTCTTCTCCAAAACCCCTCAACGCAAACGGGACCGAATATCTAAAGAAGAATTTTTCTCTCGAAGCTTCCAAGGATATCTTGATACTCTTTTCATAAAGTCCATGTTTCAGTGCCGTAAAGCAGGACAGGGGTGATCAGGGTCTTATACAGAGTCTCCCTAGTTATTCGAGATAGGACTTTACTGTTAAATTGCCCTATAAGCTAAAAAAAACAACGAATGGCAAGAGTTATTCTTCGTTTGATTTCTGCGCTGATGTTACTTTTTGAGGTTATAGCAGAGCCAAGGTAGACAAAGTCCCTTACTACCACTGTGACGTTCTGTCCAATTCGTCGGTGTTGATTGTCCCTTCTTGTTGACAGCATATACTTGGTTTTGCCCTCGTTTATCGCTAAGCCCATTTTGGCCGCTTCCGCCTCAATGCTTGCAAACGCACCGGTGACATCCCGCTGAGTTCTTCCGATAATATCAATATCGTCGGCGTATGCAAGCAGTTGTACAGACTTTTGATAGATTGTGCCTCCGGTGTTGTTTTGTGAGTTCCGTTCACGTACAATATTAAAGAAGTCACATGACAGCGCGTCACCTTGCCTAAGACATTTTTTTGACATCAAAGGTCTCGGTGAGGTCATTATCGACATTGATGGAGCAGCGAACGTTCTCCATCGTCATCCTGCACAGACGAACAAGTTTGGCAGGGATGTCAAAACTAGACATGGCTTTATAAACCTTCTCTATAGATGCTGTCATAGGCGGCCTTGAAATCGATAAAGGGATGGTGAGTATCGATTTGGACTTCTTGGATTTTCTCCAGGATCTGCCGAAGTGTGCGGATTTGTATTGAGGGTGGACTTTCCTGGCCTGAAACCTCACTGATGGGGTTCAATCAGGCTGTTGATAAAAGGTTTCAGGCGTTCACACAATATCGCAGAAAAGATCATGTATGCGATGTTGAGGAGACTGATGCCTCTATAATTGTCGCAGTTGAGGAGGTCTCCTTTCTTGTGGATCGGGCAAACGATTTTGAGATTCCATTCATCAGGCATACACTAGTCTGACCAAATTTTAGAGATGATTTGATGTATGCAATCTACCAATTCATCACCAGCTGCCGTGAAAAGTTCGGCCGGCAAGCCGTCCGGTCCAGCAGCCTTCTTTGATTTCAGCTTGGATATTGCTATCCTCACTTCGTTTTGGTCAGGTGGACGGTAATTTTGATTATCATAGTCTATACTGAATGGTCCATTCTGCCCGACAGCGGGATGTTGGTCTTCGTCACCGTTATACAGTTTGTAGAATTAGTTTTTCCATATTCTCAGCACCGACTGTGATTCTACTACGAGGTTTCCATTTTCATCTTTACAGGTTTCTGTACGGGTATTGCTCCTCTGATACGTTATTTTTACCTTTTGGTAAAACTTCCATACATTGTTCCTGGAGGATAAGCTCTCTATATTCTCGAACGAGCGCTTCTCATGCTCTTTCTTCTTCTTTTGGAAAAGCCAATGTTCTTCCCGTCTCTTTTGCTCGTAGAGCTCACGAGCAGCTCTTGTCTTACGTTGCAGCGCGTTTTATATGCCTCTTGTTTTGCTGCATGCACTCGCCGGCATTCTTCATCAAACCAGGGGTTTCGCGGTGGTGCGCGAGCAAGACGCAGCAAATCAGTCGCGGCATTTCTGATGTCATGTTGGCAGTGCTGCCACTGGTTTTCGGCACTTGATGCTGGCGGAATAGGGATAATTGGAAGATTTCGGGATACGCGTTCAACGAAGAGTCTGTCGGTCTCTTGCGATTGTAGCTTTTCGATATTAAATTTTCTCACCGTGCTTCTTCTTTGTTGCTCAGTTTGGGATATCCGCATTCGTACCTTGGCTACAGCAAGGTAGCCAAGTGTCAGTCATATAATCGGCTGAAATGTTGACCATTACCTATGACACATTTTAGAACAATTTACCCATTCAATCGATCTTGAAATATTCATCAATAATTATTCATCCACGTCACCGCCAGCTCATAAACGCATTCATTCTTCAACTAAAGAAGAAAAAATATAAAACTTCTGAGAAATCACAATTTTTCCAACCTTCTATTTTTCATCTCGAAGATTGTCAACACAACCATCATCACCACCGAGAGCACAAAGACGAAGGCCGTAAAAACCGTAAAATCTTTTTGCCATTTGCAAATGACAATCCTACGATCTTTCTGTCTCTCTCTCTTACTCCATTTCCTCGACATCACCCACAACAATATCTTTTGACTTTACAAAGGAGAAGAGCAAACCTCGCTGTGATATTAAAATGTCACACCTTTCTTGCTTTGTCCCTTTGTATGAACATTTCTTATCCTTCCGTCTTTGTGAATCTCAAAGTAAGGTGACAATAGACAGCGCGCGAGTCGAATAAAGGGAATTTCATTGCAGAATATTGCAAACTAAGAGCATTATGGGTGGATGAGATGCATGGGATTATGCGATGGTGTGAACCACATACTCGTCAATCGTTCTGATTTTATGCTGCAGCAGGCGTAGGTGGTGAGTTTTGCATTTTACCTTTTATTAAGATTAATGGGATTATTTTCTTTACACACGAAGCAAGGAATTTCTGAAAGTCTGAGAATATTATATTTGAGTAAGCAGTAATTATTACCTGCATATGCATACTCGTATAAAGAAATGTTAAAGCATATTGCATCGACTTGTATGGATTTCTTTTTATAAAAAATATAAAGAAAATTATATGTCAAAATACTTTTTTTTTTAAAGATCTCTTATTATTTAGATATAAAATGAAAAAAATAAGTTACATAAAAAAAACAACAACAAATACGTTAAAGGTCTGAAAACGAATCAACGAAAAGCTTGGGGATCGTGTTATAAGACTCCCCATATAAAAATATACGGACACATTTATTGTATAGCCTGCACTCTCTTTTTGTTATATGGCCTTTGATAAAAGCTACAGTCCCGCGAAATGAGAAGTTCACATAAAATATTATCGGAATAGGATATACAATATTTCTATCAAAGAATCTCTAATGAATCAAAATGCACTTAATGATTACTGTGCACTTCTTTCGTAGCACTAGTTCTGCAGTGCCAGCATATGTAGTCTCCTCCCAGATGCAAAGAAGAAAAGGATAACGAAGGTGATCAAAATCATTAATATGACAAAATCTTATATATTAATACGTGAACACGAAAATTATCGTACGTTTTTTTTTAGTATTTATTATAAAAGGAGAAGGATGAAACTTGTATCATTCGAAAGGTATCGTGCCATAGATGCAAAAAAAGCATTTCATTATTAGGCAGGAACCTTTCTGTGGTGCAGTGATTAAAAAACTTCGATATTATTTCTTTTGATACACGTCACATTAAGATGAACAACCTCCTAAGATTCTTATCCCCATATAGGCGGTTCTAATCCAGCCGTGTCCCTTTCCGAGCTGACTAACCCTCTTAGATCCATATCTTTATCTAGATAAGTATAAATTCAGCAACACATTGTTAGGGTAAGAAATAGGGCACCATGGACCATTGGTGGTCTAAGTGAGCAATGATTTATGTCACAAGGCACCTATATACCTAACCTAACCTAATATTAGTTTTGCTCGAATGGCGGCTAGTTCTCCGCTGGGGCTTTAACCAACACATATATGTTATCAAGCCAACACAATACCCACTACAACATTACCACTCTTTTAACACATAATTTTTAACATGAAGAAATATTGGAGAGAGGTCTCATACAGTGAATAATCGGTACCAACAGGCGGATCAATTAAGCTGTGGCCTTCCGTCCGTTTCTTCACCTATTTTTGCTCCTTAATTTTCGAGCATTTTACACACGAGCTTCTGAGAGATCAAAGCAGTATTATGTAAGTGAAAACAATCCTTTGAATCCTTTCCTCTATTGCTGTCTTTGACTATCTGCTTAAATGTAAAGTGTCGGACCCCAAAATGCACCAGTTATTCTTTGCTGACGATGGAGACATCATAAGTAAGGATCTTACGTCCCTGCAACAAGCATTTATCCTATTGGTGGACGTTTTGGAGGGAAATGGGTACCGCATGAGTTCAAAAATATGCGGAGTACTTGTGCTGCTCGTTCTCTGATCCACTCAGGCCTATTCCAGACATTTATTTGAATGGAACATTGCTTCCCAAGTGCGAAAAGTTCAAATATCCATCATCAATAGCGAAGTGACTCTGATATGATAACAACAATCATCGCGTAAGTGTAGGTTGGATGAAATAGCGAGAAAACTTCACTTCTGTGACCGAAAAATTACCTCTAAGCTAAGAGGAAGGCTCTATACCGAAGTTGTGCATCTAGCACTCACAATGTCTTACAATGTACACACATTTTGAGAGTTAATTAATTGCAGTTAAGATAAAGATACATACTTCGCATGACAGCAGGAGTGGTAAGAATTAATCCAATAACAAATCCAAAAATTCGTGGAAACCATCTCCCAAAAAGTAGAGCGCGACCGCGTCAGCTGGTACTGTCATGTTCAAGGAAGGGATTATTTAAAGCCCGTCAAAAAGGCAAAATCACTTAATGTTCCACTAATATTGCGGAAAAGAGGCAAGGCTAAAAACCCCTAGATCACACAAATGCAACAACACCAGCATTTGGTTTTCCTCAGTAACGAAGTGATCCAAAATTGAAGGCCTGTCCATATTTTCTGTGGTCAAACAGTCGAATCCTAAAGTTGCCTTTGTCTACAGTTTATTCAATAATATGTGCATGACTATGCCCACTTTTTAGGGGCGTTTTTTCGAGAAAAACTGTCAGTACAAATGTGAATATTTTTTAGATCCATCCACTTACACGTTCACTTTTTGAAAAAAAAAGAAGATGTTTGCAACATTCTTATCTGATATCATGCAAAGTGGTTTTATTGATCTTTTATTACATGTGTGACAACACTGATCTGTGTTGAAAAATAAAACGAACTTGAAAATGAACGCATATACGTACATGGGTTTCTCGGAAAAAGAAACTATTCAATTGTGACAGTTGTATGGAAACCACCGAAGAGCCAACAAATAATAAAGGTTGTAATTTACTCTAGTTAGTCGTCCTATTATTTTGATAAGAAAAGCTTACCCTCTTCTATGCATACTAATTTTTTATTAGAATATCATTAATAATGAAAGAGAAAATATATAGTTTTGTCTTAAAATGAAACACTTCCAATTTTTATTTCAATTTCGCGCCTTTTTTCAAAGTGATTTGGAGTGGTGTTGTGAAGAAGAGCTCCCCTGTCTGATAAGTCATAAAATATAGATTTTTACCCAACAACAATTTTAAAAACATGAAAATAATTGAGTCGAAATATTGTTTTATGTGTTAAATATTAAATATTTGCATTTCCAATGAATCATTATTATAATAATATTATAAGATATTTATGTACTTTTGTATGTAAGGTACACATATTTGTACTTTGGCTGTTTATGCAAGAAGCGGCGGGTACACATATGTGTACTTTGGCTGATTTTGCAAATAAAATTCTGAGCCTTCTACATGAATTAAAAATTATATATTTACGTCAATGAAGATGACTGCTTTTCAGAGTACCACGAGAAGCAGTAAATTTTTTTTTTTTATCTGATTAAGCTTTTGTTACAAGCTATATTTATTTCAACAAAAGTAAAAAAAAACTAATATTTGAAATGAATTGACTCTGTAATCAACCGCAGTCCACAGTATGTGTACCCTTTAATACTAGATATTAGTAACAATTATTTTTATAAACTTTTTTTTGTAATTGATTACTTAACCCTTTCACACCTGTTGGGACACATATGTCCCACTCAATGTTCGCATAGATCTAACATCGAAATATTGCATCCAAAATGGGTGAATTACATCCCATGCCGTACTTTAACGGATTATTTTCAAACTTAGTGTCAATTGTGCCAATCTTATCGCGTTCATTCACTTTTATAAGGTTCTGATGCTTGGATGTTTTTCTATATGCAAGTGAGTGAAACAAATTGTAAATTGAATGTTTTTTTGTGTTTTATAAGCATAAAAAGTAAAAAACGTTATTATTTGTTTCTGTGTAGACATTGGAGTAATAATTGTAAGTAAAGATTCTTTCTGTATTTTATGTTCCATTGCCATTTTTCTGCACTGGGACACATATGTCCCATCCGATGTTTTTTACAATATATCCCTCTGTAGCTCCGTGTGACATTTCTGTCACAAACCAAAAAAGTGTTTGCCAAAGTTCATAGCAGCGAATTTTGCCCTTATAACTCAATGTGATACATCCATCACATACTAACGCATCATATTTTTCAAAAAGTCATCGATCCACTCATAATTGCCATAGACCAAGCTTCAATAATCAATAAAGTTCTAAATTTATTTCACAACGGATGCGTATTTAATTTAATGAAAACTCTTACACTAGCTGTTGGCTCACCCTTTACTTGACATTGGTTACTGACAGGATGGCAGCGTTAGGAATCAACACTAGAGTATAAAATAATGTCCAATGAGGAGTAATTATTCAACTGGACAAACAAATATTTCTCAAAGTCCCTTAGTAGAGCCAGACAACATCATTTTGCCGCCCTTACACATAAAATTGGGACTTATGAAAAACGTTGTTAGAGCCATGGATAAAACTGGAGAAAGTTTCCCCTATTTAAAAACTTCGTTCCCCAGATAGAGCGAAGCTAAATTAAAAGAAGGCATTTTTATAGGGCCAGATATAAGAAAGGTCATGAAGGACACCAATTTTATTGACAAATTAAATGAATATGCAGGAAAAAAATGCATGGCTTTCTTTTGTTGAAGTGACACAAACATTTTTAGGCAATACAAAGTCACCAAACTATAAGGAAATCATTTCTAAGTTATTCATTCATTCATTCATTCATTTTCAGTGGCCCGCTAATCCTTCATGAGGGTCGTGGGGGTAGGATGCTCAGGTGGACTCTCCATCCTTCTCGATCCTCCGCCATTGACTCCAATTCATCAGGAGGAATCCCTAGACGGCTCCAGAAGAGATGACGGACTTGGTCCAACCATCTATTTCTAAGCCTTCCGCGAAGTCGCCTACCTGATGGGACGGCAACCATGGCGCGCCTTGGAAGCCGGTCTGGGGGCATACGCACTACGTGACCAAACCATCGAAGCTAAGCTAAGTTATTACAAACTACAAAAGCTTGGGATGCAAAATGTCCTTAAAGATTTATTTCCTTGATTCCCATTTGGAGTTTTTCCCTGAAAACTTAGGTGTCGTAAGCGACGAGCATGGGGAGAGCACCAAGACATAATGGCGGTGGAAAAGTGATATCAAGGAAAATGGTCGTCGAGAATACTCGCAGACTTTTGTTGGACCTCGAAACGAGATCATCCATCATACTTGTATTAAAAACAAGCAAAACTCATCAAAAATTCTTCAGAATAATAAAAAAAAAAATTAATATCTACAAATTTTCATGTATTTTCACTTTTTTTTAAATAAACCGATTTTTCCAAAAATATGGATATTTCTTAAATTTTTTACAGACATATTTTAAACAATTTCATGCCAAGGTATAAAAAAAACATTTTGGAAGAACGGCAAAAAAAAAGTATTTTATTTGTTGACCAGTGATATCGTTTGTATCGAAAATCCCTAATAATTTCTGTTAACATTAATTCTGTGGCAATAAGTTGGAATACTTTAAGTCGATTTAAGTCAAAATTGAATTAATTGTAGCAAAATGTTCCCAATCACATATAGTATTCTTCCTCAATTTTTTAGTTGCATATCTGTAAAGACTGCCGAATTACGGTTATCAGAGTAACGGTGCAATTCAAATATTGCATACGATTTTCACGTGAGCGATAACTTTAAATGCCTCTCATGAAAAATTGTGCAAATTGAGTTAAGCTACTTTAACTTATTGCGAGGTATTATATTCCTCGATACGACTTCCATTGACCGAGAGATGAAAATAGTATATTTTGCTGTATCACCATTATCGTTACTGCTGAACATATGAAAAGATTAGCAATATGACAACAAAGACTCCTTGAACCACCCATTGTCTGCAAGATCAATGACCAAGCTCGATTGTGTTCTTTTCTGTAGTCCAGTCTACCAGTACTCAGCTTATTAACATTCTAGACTATCCTTCTATTATATAACCTTAGGGAGAATAATAATATTTTGTTGCCCCCCAAAATCAAAATTCCAGACGTACTATTTACTTTCATGTTCTGCGATATACATACACATATGATACATAAATATAACAGTTCTACACATTTTCTTTGCAACATAGCACTTTGAAAATCGCGATTATTCTATTAGACGCCGGTTTATATAAATGGCTGACCGTGTTTAGATCACTTTAAGCAAATTTATGAATTGAGTCGCTACGCTACGTGCTGGAAAACTATAGACATTTTTGAAGCTAAATATAACTATGTAACTTTTAAAAATATCTTGAATGATGTACTTGTATTCGCTACTTAGCAAAATGTGGTCGATTAAACCTACTAATAAATACGTAGAAGCGTATTTGGAGCGAAATATTGGAGTTATCTATGCGTACTGGGCTTATTTTGTTTGTTCTAACAGCAAATCTCTTCGATTTGCGTTCGTGCGTAAAAACAGAATGAAATTTTATAAGAATACCTTTCGGTGATGAGGATGATAGGTACGCGAAGCTATGAGTTTTAAAACAAAAAATATCTATGAACTTAGGTAATTCTTACGGTCTTTTTAGTGAACTCTCTATCGTGTTGTAAACTTTTCAGTTTTCTTAAGAAATCGATAACCTTTATATAAAAAAAACTCATATGACTATCACCTGAAGTCGTATTTAGTTTCCCGCTTTTCAGACATACTTTAAAACACTTTAAGCGCCAATTTCTATTCATTCTTCAACTTCCATTATTTCATAGCCTACTTACGTACCTACTCGTACTTATGTATATGGCAAATAAATTCTGGAAACTAAATTGAAAACATTAAAGATGAAAACTGCACACTTCCGGTCCAATTTACTTGGCGAACATTCTCGTTCATCTGTCACCACAATAATCATCTTTTATACTGGTCATCTCGATCCGTCGTCATTGTCATCGTGTCGTACATGTCATACAAATGAATGAGCACTGACAAGAAGCAAATGGCAAGGATGGAGAAGTAGATATATTTTTTTTGTCCTCCAACCTCATAATGGATTAATATTTAGACAAATGAATAAAAGCGCTCTAGAGATACATTTTGAAGGGGTGGCAGCTAGGCTATACTCGTATACTACCGTGAATACTACTTTGTAATCAATTTTACTTAAAATGCTCCATTAGTACATACTTTACAACAAAACGGTGTGATATCAATAGGAAGATGGCCTAGCCTGGCATAAATGTATCTATTAGATAAATTCTTCTTGCCAAGTGAAGTACGTACTCCTATCCATTAGAAAAAATTTGATGGCGACGCTGATGTCGTCCGAATTGTCAGCAACTACTCGGTAGAATTAGTCTAAATGATGCAACAATAGATTCATAGATACATTTATACTTCCAACACAATTTGTATTCATCCAACTCTGAGTAGGCACTCATTCACTCACTCACCCGCCCTCAGTGAGTGATCTGGTCTGATCAGATAGCAACATAGTAAGAAAAGGGGTACGTCGGGTAGAGGGTGGTGGCGAACATTTTAAGGTTGTCGCTGCGCTGTTACGGCCAAAGGTCTAGGGGGTCAAATTAATTTATATTAAATTTGTGCGCTCCTTGCGACAGTTCAGTTGACCGCACTAAACGGAACCGTATTTTCCTCCATAGAAAGAGCCTCTAATTTAATAAAGTGGCGATTGCTTTTATAGTTTGGAACGGAATGACATGTTCCCTTAGTTTATTTTGTGAATAATGTGCCAGTTGATTGGGCGGGCAGGATGAGGGGGTCTATTGAGTATGTTTTTTTTTTTTTTTTGTTCTGAAGTGCCGGCGGTGACAATAGACGCACGGCAAACTATTATTCTATGGTGGTGGATGGATAATGCTTGTTGTTAACGATGTGGATGATGATGATGATGATATTGTTGTTGATTAATGGCATTTTTGGGCTGAGAGTTTAAATGTACATTGCGTTCAGAGAATGTGGAGTGAGTGCTATTCTAATTTACTTTGATTTACACTAATCAAGTGGGTGGTTGGGATTTAATTCCTTCTTGTTCAGTTGACAGGGTAATTGACTGCATGTTTATATTACGCATGTGTAGAAAAAGAACAAAATGTGATTCACAGGGGCATGTCGGAGTAAAGAAACGACATGAAAAATTATTCTATTTAGATGATTGAATGGCCAATTAATAGTCAAAAGATGTGCAAAATATTGAACTATAGAGATGATTGAGTCAAATTATTCATTATTACAGTAGTATAAATTATGCTTTTAAGCAAAGAAAGGCGTAGGTGTATTTAATTCAATATAAATATGCTTAAGACGGAAATCTCGCTTTACTGTCATATGGTTTCTGCAAACATTTCAATACGTCACACTACTCGGTCACAAATTAGTAGATTTTTCTTCGAACTTATAGAAATTTCGTTATAAATCGAATGATCGCCAATCAATTTAAATGCTTATCGCTGAATACGTTCTAGTAAACTCTGATATCTTGCGGGAGCTCCTGCTTAAAGAGTTGTAATCGAGTTTCGGACGAACAAATGCTTTATTCATCGTGGTCATGTTTGTAGGAGGGAAAATACATCTTTTAGAAATCTGAGGATATAGCTCCACCTTTCGCAGACGTGGTAATCTGGTGATTTCAGTGAAGGTCAGGGCTAACATGCATACCAACTATTAACAAACCATTGGATTCATCAATCACCTGCCTTAGAAATAGGAGGCATCATTGGGTTTTTGAGGAGTTGAACTCAATTTGGTCTTGCGCTCACCAATTAATAATTACATCAATATCAGAGTTGAGCTCGGTAGACATTCGTTGTCATTGCGACTCCAAAGCTTGGGGCTCTGCCGTGGAGATGTTAAAGAGTGGGCGAAGTCAAGAGTGATGCTGTCGGCGAAGGAATGGACTGGATTGCGAGTAAAAGATGGAAGGTCACTGATAAATATCAGAAATAGAATCGGAGAGAAGGCTGAACCCTGGGGTACACCAACATTGGTTGATAAGGGGGTAGAAATATATCCATTCAATACAACTTATATGGATCGACTGCTTAAAAAACTTGCAATCCATAATGAAACAATTTTTCTAACGCCATAAGCTTCAAACTTGATCACTAGGGCACTGTGCCAAAGCACTCTATCAAAAGCTTTGGAGATGTCAAGAGCTACTATTAGACATTCACCGTGGTGATGAATGCTTTGATTCCATTTTTCGTTTACTTACATCATAAGTGTGAACACTACTGCGAAGGCATAACACTGGCAGTAGCTTGGTCATGTGGCTGGAAAAATTGTTCGCTCTGTTGATGATGATTTGCCCTTGACATCGGTTATCGGGAATCAGAAGCAAAGACAAAAAATAACAAAAATCTCCCCAGTTATCTAGACGCCACCCCCGGAGAATCTCTGAAGCCTAAACAACTGATCTTCAAGAACCACTACACCAAAAATGTTTCTCTCTCTCTCTCTCTCTCTATCCATCCTTTCCCACGCCCGCACTGTGTGTAAACATGTTAAAGGTATTCATGACTCTTTGAGTGCGCGCAAATTATAAAAAAAAAAATAAAAATAAATAATGAAGTATCTGGTACGATGGAATCGCTGCGAATTTTTATCATTGTGAACAAGAGTTGGGATGGTCGAAGGGTCAGTTCCTTTAATTCTTTTGAAGAAAGAACAAACAGATTTACTGTCTTTAGGACATTGCAGTCTTTTTTGCCTCACTCTTTGGTCTCGTAGGAATTTCGCACGTTTTAAGGTGATCCAACAGACGTTTCTAGCCCGTTTATAGAGACTTCGGTTTTCTCTGTAGGTGTTTAGCTTCCCGATTTAATGCTTGCCAACCATATTACTCAATAAATTTTGATTTTGAATTTGATCTTAAATATAGACTTGCATTAAACCGAGATTATTACATTATTAAAACTGACTCTATAAGTTTCATCTTACCACCGTAGATGGCAAAGACAGTCTGATTGTTCTTATGGTAATTTAGGAAGAATGACCAACAATTCGTTGAAATTCGCTATACCTATGCCGTAGTGGCTATTTAGACTTGAGAGAAGTCTAATTCAAATCCAAAACTACACACATGCGCTGAATGATAACACCGTATAGAATTCTGACTCTTATTATTCAATTTCGATTTAACTTATATAAACGAAAATGAATTTGATTTGATTGTCTAGAGAGATTGCTTTTGTCCCAAAGAAGGTTATCGTAAATCCATTATGAGCTTATGGTCTGTGGACTTATGACCATAAGCCTAACCTTTATCAACTCGTAGACAAAGTGAAGCCGAACACACCTTTCTTTAAATTTTTTAATCCTCTTCCGGTAATTATTGAATTACAGGTCTTTTCCGCTTGCCATCGCGAGCAAAATTAGTTACCATCTTATGAGATATCTCGAAAGAAAACACATGCTTAATGGTCTTCAATATGATTTCATAGCGGCCCTCAATATCTCCAAAGCTTTTTTTTATATATATATTCTATTCTCGTGCATTCATTCATAATTTATACAAATTCTTATAATTTTTACAATATAGATAAATTACATATAAGAATAGTTAGTGACATTTTTATTCAGTGAAATAAATAGAAATAAATGTCACTTCAGATAAGGTGGCATCTGGTCGGCATGAAGAAAAGTAATGCTTATACCATATATAAATTTTACTAATAATTTTCTCATTATAAATAACGAGTAATCGGTCAATTCGAGTTATAGATATATGAACTTCCATCTCCCTTTTATTAGTATCCGCCTGTATGTTATTTCAATTAAATGTATAATAGAATGTGAAATGGTCTTCCTTAGTATCTCGAGAAGCCCATAACATTGCAATATGATATTAACACGCTTCCTGTTAAAAAGCTAAGGACCGAAGTTTAAATAAATCCTCTACGGAGGCATGCAATAACTCAAGTTATTTATCGAAAGGTTGAAAACCCTATATTGGAATTGCCTTATTTTAGGGATTTCTAGTGGGTTACGAAACAGAAGGTGAAACTAGGTTGTTTATCTCTCCAGAAATGCGCAAACAAATTTTTATACAGTCAGCACAAATGTAATATGCAGATATGTACCTAAGTAAGCCAAAAATTCAAATGCAACACTTATCTTTATGTACATCAATTACACAGACGACTTTCAACGTAAATACAGAAGAGAAAAAGAACTACCGGCAGTGTGTCAACAGCTTTACTACATGGTCTGGTTTAACCACTTTCGTTACTGAGAAAACACAGGATTAAATAGTATTTAGCGACGTGTGTGTGTGTATAGCTTCATGAATACTTTAACCCGACTCATTATCATCTTTATGCTTCTGTGGATATTTTTAAATATTTGCACAAAGGTGAAGATGACTGAAATGTACAAATACCAACCCCTGTTGTAGAAGTCACACCCCTTTGATGGAAGAAGCACATTCGAATGCGAAACGCTTCTTTGAGCGCATGTTTGATATGGTATGTTTCGTGTAAGTTTTCTTTGTAATGAGATTCTAAAAATAAAAACCAAAATGTAATCGAAGAAAACAACCAGGGAAAAAAAGGAAAAAAAAAGAAAAAAAAAACACAACGTCAATCATCCCAATCAACTCAACCCCTAATCCACCCACGACCCCATTTATCGAGCCCCTTTCAGGTTATACTATGTGTATTCATTCATTTCATGTTATTTTTCCGCGTAAAACAGAAATTTGCAAACAAGGATGGAATTGAGGGCTCCAGGCGACAATTGTAAATTACAAATTGCCGTTGGATTGGGTTTTTCCTTTGAGCCCATGCACGTGGGTGGGGGTGAAGTCGATGAAGTCATTACTCCTTACTGCGGCGGTGGTGGGTGAACCCTCTTGAATTTGATATATTCAAACAGAGATTTAGGCAGTGTCGTGGTGGTATGTGGGTCGCGCTGTTGATGGGGTGGTAATAAAGTTGACGAACTTGGGACGTGAATAAATTGGTCTCTATTACCTGGGATATCATGGAAATAACATATCCTGATAAGTGGCACTTGGCACTTTCCTGGCGGTATCTTAAGTCATGTTTATACACATACACTCACGCTTTCGACTGAAGAGCCAATCTCATAAACTCTATCACGGCAACTAGATGGAAACTTATTTAAAAATCGATTTAAATCGATTTTTTTTTTGCGGGTTTTCCAATTTTTCCTTATTTAATGGCTCGAACACAGGTTACACCGGGGTGTTATATTGATTGTGGTGTTTTGTGCAAAATTGTTGGAATAATAGAGAGAAGGGTATGAGTAAAATTATATTTTGCATAGTCTTTGTGTCGCGAAATGTCTTTACAGGAACCAGTCTTATATATTAAATGGTAAAAATAATTTGCATCAGAGAGAAAAGTCAAAGTATTATAGAATAGTGGAGTAAATTCCAATGAAGTGGAATAATAATATAGTCTTTCACTTGGCTGCTTCTATGTGTAACTGCTTAAGTGATTTTGGTGAATATGCACAAAAAGCAATTACAATTTTTACTGAAAATCCTATTCCGGAACTCAAAAATATATAAACAAAAATTCATACGATATCTTATAGAAAAACAAAATTATTTTATATTCATTTTAAGGAAAATTATTTACAAACGTTTAGGGTAAATGTTGTCATATCAAGCACGCACATTTATAAAATCAATTTGATCAAAACACAATCAACCAAATTGATATCATTGCTATCAAGGAAAGGCACTCGTCCAGTATATTATTTAGAAGGTATTTTCCGAGGTGTCCACATAGACTTGTGTGTGCCAGTTTTTACAGCGAGAATGGAAGCTTGCAGTGATGAATTTAGTAGTCAGGATGACTGTTAAGCGACCAATACTAACACTTATTTAACCTTGACGTCTCTTAAGCATCGCAAGTAAAGAACTGTCAAAAAAGGACAACTATTATCCGGCCAGAATGTACTTAGTCAAACAACTTATTCAATTTCAAATGGCTTATTATTATTTCTTTGCTTATAAAATAAGACAAAATTTATATAAAAACCTGACTAAAGTTTAAATAAATTGGAAGTATTTAAATAATACAGTGTGACCTCAATAAAAGCAACCCGCGATACGCGCAACTCCTTGATAAAAGCAACACCTAAAATTCTAAGATCCAACCAAAAGTTCACAATTTAAAAAATAAAAAATAAAATTGTGTGTATTATGTAGATATGTACATATGTAGTATGTATAAATATTTGTTCTTATAAAATGAAATAAACTATCTGCTTTGTTTTCTTTAATAGTGTAAGAAATGTTTTTCTTTAATATTCTAATGTACTTAACTTTTTGGTCCACCTTTAACAAGTACTACTTTTTGACTCGGTTATTGCAACAACCCCAATTAACGCAACTGCCCGAATTTCTATTAGTTGTTTTTATTGATATCCAAAGCAGATTTGGATCGAATTAAAATTATAAATATTAGAACATATTTTCTGATGCGGGAAAATTACCCAATTTTACTTATTTTCCTATCCATGAACTCACAATTGAATTTCTTAATATAATTTGTATGACTTAATTATTTTTAACTAACACACAATTATAAAATAAAAAAAAAATCTTACAAAGTATTGTTGAAGCATTTTATTGTAATGAAAACAGGCTTAGAGAGCACGCTAATTGACCTAAATTTTAGAGTATTATTGGATATTAAATAAAAGAGTTTTTGACTTAAGTCAACATTAGCCAGTTTAACTGAAAAGAATTGAAACGAGATGGGAATTGTATTAACCGTTTTATTATAATATTTCTAAGAACATAATTTGACTTGCTAGTCCGCCGGGGTGTATGGGTTCATATTCTTCTTGGAAAGAAGAAGCTCTAACAGCTGTACCTCAATAAGGATCTATGTGAGGAGAATTATCGTTAAAAATCCGTTGGAAATATTAAAAGTGTATGTTTCTGTAAATAATAAAGTCCTTGAAGGTTTTTCCGTAGAGTTAACGTTAAACGAGATATCCACGAAAAACCTTGCTTTGTGCTTCTCTCTTTGCATCTCTCTATCTCCTTACTACTTGAAGATTAGCTTGGCAGACTTAGGGATATTTTGGAGCTTTTTCACTCAGACTGACGCAAATTAAATAAAGTACATGACTGGGCCGCTCATGCTTGTAAAGCAAACATATTTAAAAAAAAAATCTCAAGGTAAGTGCATCATGTTCATGCGCATGCCATACCTACTCGTATCTTAGATATTCATTTTGATCGAAATCCACAATATACATATATATATATATATATATATATATATATGTTTATAGACCTCAGATATGCAGTATTCGTATGAAGTAAACCCCTTGAGCGTTTAGGCTGAATAGACAGACGAACAGGCAAATGGAATTGGCGGACTCACTTTCATAGTCATAATATACATTTTTCATCTTTCTTCATTGTAAGAATTGCTTGCTTAAGGGAGAAGCTGCCGCCAAAAGGTATGAAAACCTTTTTGTTTTTCGATTTGTCATGTGTAGGCCAAGCTACCAAATTCTTTAAATACTTACTAAAAAACATTTGACTTATAGTTTTTTGTACCTTCTCTCAGAAAAAGTAAACTCCCAACTATACAGATTTAACTGGAAATTTGACTGATTAAGAAGGGATGCTTCTGCCCGGGAGTTCGCAATACCTAGTAATTGGACTTTATCTGGAAATAATTGATCCTGATACTATTGTTAATGGCAGTATGCATCGCTGAAATATTCTTTTCTTAATCGCTTACAATAAAAACAGTAATACTTACGATGACAGAAAATAAAAGCTGAAAAAGGAACAAGAATATTTCATTACTGTGTTCGCACCGAAACAAACTTTGTTTGAACCTTAATGAAAAGTAGTGCACAAGCCCCTGAAAGTGGATTCGCACTTTTACATTTGAACATATGTACGAGTATGTATCTACAAGTACATATGCCTAGTTCCTCAATGACTTAATTTCAGCATTCTTCAGAATATAATGCAGTGGATTGTGATTATAGAATATTTGTAGAACCCATACAAATTTGTGCTACTATCAGAACTGGTTTGTAACAAACATACTTTTTCTCAATATGCATTTGTACCTCACCTGCCGGACAACCAGAAAAACGGTTTGAGGTAGCCGTTTGTGGTATGTGATACTGAACATAGAATATAATACCCGAACGGAGGGTCCTTTTATATCGTAATATGCGCTGTTAATCTATAATAAGTTTTTGGTATGCGGTATGCCGCACGTTTAGCACAGCAACTTTAAGCGCAAAAACAAACAAAGTACTAAGCCACTGCTGCACTTAATTTACAGCACATACATATATGGTATATATTTTAACGATATCTGCGATTCTGAGAATTTATTTTCGGTGAACAGGCTGACGAGACAAGTAGGGCTTTTATAGTAGCCATGAGTAATAATTAGTTGTCACAGAACTCTACTTTCTAGAGAAATATTTTTCTTCCAATACAACTTATAGCGTATCCGCTAGTCTTATCTTAACAAAGACGATCTCATATTTTACAAAGATTCTTATTGCACAGACCAGCAATTAAACGTGTTACGCAAACTTATCTAGAAGCTTATTGGCACTAGCTTTTGACTCACGACATGCTAATCGTCTAGCTATGCACTTATACGAGTATGCTAGTTTATTCATTTTCTCCGATGTTATGAGAATGATAAAGGCATGATTCAACCGTATGTGCTCTGTTTTCTTAGGAAGTCATCAAAACCGCAGTCAATAAGGGCTACCGATTTTAAGCCTATTCCTTAAACTTTAAGTCTTAGAACAAACATATATATATTATTACTTATTTTTATGATTCGAATAATGATGCAAAAACTCACCAAACTTGCGTTCATATCCACGATCGTTTTCCATCTTTTTTTTTTGTCATAAAATTACACAGTACATCACATAACACAAACGAGAACAGTGACAATCCTTATCGCTTTAATACAATGTGTAAAATTGCACTTTCGTTTACAGCACTCAGATAAAATGTATCTCTCAATATTTGGGCACAGGAAAAATATGTACTCATACATATATTAATTTTCTGAGCTGCAATCACTTTGAAAACCACGTTGACTGAATCTCTCCCACTCAGTACAGTCGTTGTTTGTTCATGTCGACGGGATGTTAGTGGGATGAAGGCGACGCACGATAATGGTGATAACATTATCGCACTAAGGTCTTAACCCGAGCTGTATATTCTTAGTGGCAGAGCTATTTTCGTATACGGTTGTCCATTTAAATTCATTTTCACAATAATACCACACGATCAGAACAGAAATATGTGCATCTTGAACTTCACAGATGCACTTATTCTCACTTTTTGTTTCAATTCATATTAAGTATGCAGATGCAATATTATTCTAGAGAGAGATGAATTCTTGACGGCTGCTCCTAGTTAACTGAACGACATTAATTCCATAACTGACCGTTAGAACGGATCCTCACTTCGAAGTCATTTTATTTTCTGATAGAGATACATATGCATCCCCCATAGAGCTGTGGTCATGTACAATACTTTGCTGAATGACGATATCATCCCCTCCAAGCGTGTGCAGTATGACTTGTAGACTTTTGACAGTATTTGTGTGTAGGTCTTTCGTATAAAACGATCACTTAATTAATAAATTTCAAAAATGACATTTTAATGGACCGCTATAAAAGAAGAAATTCGTTTGACTCGCATGCTCTATCTCTGTCTGACTTTGCAATGGCCTGCTGCATTATACGGGCCCCTTTATCAATGGCATGGTGGACCTCTTGTCATTTTTTTTTGCTATATGTATGGTGGTCATCTTGTGGATTTGAAAATCTGAAGTTGCTTTGTTATATGATCTTCGAATTAACTGTCCAAATTGCCACCTTTTTGGGATTTTTTTTTTTATTGAGTGTAGTTGTGGTTTGAGTGTGGATTAAATTGATCTGGCATAACAGAATCAACCACCATTTCGGTAGGTAGGCAACAATACAGAACAGACCGATGGGAGTGTGACAATCAGAAGGCATTGATTCTTATTTATTGTTCTAAGAGATTTTTTCAATGCCCCTTATTGTGGTTATATTTTACTGGGCTTGTTAGGTCAACGCTGGGTTGTTAAATTCCCGCACAAATAGATGCGAATGATTGCGTTGAATTATGACTTGCATTTGACATTATCCGGGTGCTCTTAGATTCGTATAAGCGATATTTGTGATCTTTTTACATACTCAGTGGCCACTTAAGGCTGCTCGTTCATTTCTTAATTAAAAAAATACGTCGTTTTAACAGTAGAGGACATTATTGATTGAGAAAAGATCTAATGCGCATTATATAGGTATGAAATCAATAATAATTACTGATGATAATTCTAATTTATTTGTAGTCTTTATTAAATAATGTGGGCGCCCTGACGTAAGTGTTTAGTGTGTCGTATCACTGCGCGTGCTGTTCCAAGTTCGAATCCCAGAAAACACCAACAATTTTTTAACGGTTTTTAACATCCGAGATTATTTTTGTTTTGAAAAAGCTTCTCACAACAAATTGCCCTTCGGATACGGCACTTAACTGTAGGTCTCTTTGCGCACAACATGAGAGGTTGCGAGAAGCTAGGCCCTGGCACTTTAAGAGCTGTTGCGCCAAATATTTATTTTTTTATTAAATAATAATAAATTTCATTCTGCTTAATTCATAAGAGATGCAATATTTATGGAGTTAGCTAAGTCTGTCTTTGGCGCGTTAAAGTGGAGGGGCACGCCTGACGAGTAGGCAAGCTTATTAAAATAATAAGAAAACAAAGCCACTGTATTTTCAACCACTTTGAAATTCCAGAACTTAGACGATGGGCTGTTTACCGCTCAACTTTATTGACCTTAATAAGAATTTTAACTTTGGCTTTACTAACCGAACGACAAAAAACAGGTATTTTTAAAAGTTCTGTATATATACTACGAAAATGGGACTTGCTCTCGCTTTGCCTGTGTGTCTGCCTGCCTATCACAGCTTCCTAGGTCTTGTATTATATTGTGCATTTTCTTTGTGCAATAACACGAAAACTTCGACAAGAAGTACCATAATCCTTATTTGACTAAGTTCCTGCACGGCGTGCAGTGGAAATTCTGTTTGCTCGTTAGCCGATGTGTGCAAGTTCAAGCCCCTAAAGGAGAACAACAATCATCAGCCAACCGAGTAAGAAAAGAAAAACGAATAACACCTACGTTTTTTCAACCACTGCACCAAAGAAAGGTTTCTGCCTGGTAGTACAATAGAATGGAACGAGTCTGAATGCTCTGGGAAATGGGTATCCTTTCTTGAAAAAAAAAACTGCAACTTGCTTATCGTACATACGCATACCGCATGGAAGTTTTCAGATCTGCATTTAGATCATTCAACCCAACAAACCCAAGAATACTACCTTACAGATTAGAGGATATTCATTTCCGTTGAGTTCAAATTCTAAAATCAATTCGTTTCTAATAATTCACTCAAATGGCTATTTGAAACGAGAAAAGGGCAAATTGAACTCAATTGAAATTGCTTCGCCTTTTCTCGCTAAGCATCACATTTTAACCTGCTTCATGATACTACGATATCGGAAATTGAAATGATAAGCATAATGATTGCTGATGACATAGATTCAGTCTGTGTGCCATTTACGTTATGCTTTAATTTCGCCACCAATTAACATTGCATTAACGTTATACACACAATTTCACATTCACCTCAATATCATAATTACTGAATCCTCAGAGCACATAAACAGGACTATAAGCAAGCATACAAATACAAACGACACTTGACAATGATAATCGCTCACAATTTCTGTGCGAACGTGTCTATATACAGCTTTTGCTTAAAATATTAAGCTCATCAACTTAACAGCGATTTGCCGTTTTACCAAACTACATCCTGTATGGTCAAATGTCAGCACAGCACACAGCCATTCATATACATATATGTATGTACAAAGCAAAGGTCGGGTTACAGGACTGGTACAATGAGGGTCAAATAAACAAACAATCGCATCAGCAAACATGACTTTGGAAGTGCTTTGATATTGCTCACAGAGTCCTCATAAAACAAGGACTTCCTTCTCGCATGCTAATAAATCTAATGAAGTTATCCCTGCTAATGACCACTTAAGCACAGTGCCTCCCCTGTCATTACTATTTAAAGGCACCTCATGCACGCACTGATGACTTATTGTACACGCCGCTGGGTCGCAACGGTTAGGACTTGTCCAGGAAGTAATTGCTTCTGAAAGATGATTGATATTTTCCACTCACTTGTAGAAGGTGCATAGTGCGATTGTGTTCTCGATACAACATTAATAATAATGCACAATCGGGGTAAAACAATGAATGAATAATCACATCTAGTTGAGAACGTCATGACGTTGTGGCATGTTGATAATTTGAACAACTTCGGGGGCAGCGGGCAGCCAGTAAATTGGGAGTGGACAACGTTTGAAATTATTGATCTTATTTCACATTCAAAAAGGCATTTTGGAGTGAAGGCCACAAGTAATTTTTTATCATTTTGATGTGTTGGATGTCCTTTTTTTGTAGACAACATATATGGTACTTTGTTTTTTTTTTAAACCCATCTTTGCTGCCTCTGTTTCAATACTCGCAAACGCTTCGTCTATGTCAATGTGATCGACGAAAGCGAGTAGTTGTATAGACTTGTAAAAGATTGTACCTCCGGTGTTGGCTTATGAGTTTCGTACAATTCTTTCAAGTATTATATTAAATCGCATGACAGCGAGTCACCTTGTCTAAGACCTTTCCTGACTTCGAATGGTTCGGTGGTGTTCTTTCCGATTTTGATGGAGCAGCGAAAGTTCTGGGAGAGGAGAGAGGGGCATGACTACAGCGATGTAGACTATTACATCACCTAATTCTTACTGGTAGAACACAATGGTGTCGCCGTCGTAGTCACGTTCGTACGTTCTGTCAATACTGCTATTTTAACCGATACCTCTACAGAATGAGAAAAGTAGAGAGCGCAGCCTGCCAATACGGCGATACACCAGATAGGCAGCGAAGAGGACCAGATTGGTATCGGAAATAGGATGATGCATTCTCTCTTAGAAAAAATTATTATTATTGTTATTATTATTATTATTATTATTATTATTTATTTCAATTCGTTAAGAGATAACACTTTTGTTTGACAAAAGAATATTAGCATGGCATAAATTGCCGTCTGCCGAGAATTGATTTTACATTTACAGCTGCATATGTTATATAATTCAAAGTAGATGCTGGATTGAATAATACATAAATAATAACAATAACAAGTTTGATCAATTTCAATAATTCAATAATATACGAGTATATAGTCATAGTTCATTAATATACACTCCATTTCATAACTATATCATCACCCCTGTATTTGAATTTTTTTTAAGATTATAATCTTTTTTTTTTCCAAGTAACTATTTTTACCCGAAAGAGTAATGAAAACATAAACAATTCTGTAAAAAGTCGAAAAGTTCCGTTATCCTTTCTGAGAAAAAAGTCAAGAAAACTGTTTTTTGCATTTTTCATAACTATATCACCACTTCAGTTTTAATTGCATACAAATTTATTACACTTTGAAAACACATAATTCTTAAATGATCAGTAATCTCCTTTCTTTCTTTTCTACTAAAGAGAAAATCCTATTTGGCATACTGTTGATTAAGTTTTTTAACATATCCTGCGGGATTGTGGCCCAAGAAGTATTAATTGCTGCTTTTAGGTCGGCCACGCTGTGGGCTGCTTTCGCACCAGTATGCCCCAAAGATTTTCAATCCGGTTTTGATCTAGTGAGCAAGCAGGCCATTCGAGAACTTTGATCTCATGTCGATTAAACCACGATTTGGTTGCTCTGCTGGTAGAAATAGCGGCGTTGTCCTGCTGGAAAACCCATTCCGTGTCTTGATTATTTACCAAAAATGGCAAAAGTTGTGTTGTAATGACACCAATGAATTCGTCACTATTCATCCTAGTGGATGGGAAGCCTATTTTTTAACCCTGAAAACGCTGTAAAGATATACCGCTAATAGAACCACTCAGATAGTGATTTGAAGCTCAGGAGGTCCGTCACCCCTAGATTGCCTAAGTCCTCCAGCTCCTAGAAGAAGTTACTACCAAGAGTCCTCATTTTTCTGACAGATAGGGCAGTGATAAGTCCTTTGATACGAACAAATTTCAATTATTTCCCATTAGTTTCACCTGAGTTTGGTTTTGGGCATTTTATATCAAACCCTGAAGCAATAATATAAAAATATATATTCCTTGATATGAAAGCAAAAGATAAAAGTTTGCATCATACTTTTGAATTGAATGATGTAGTGGAATTTAAGATCTGAAATTCAAAAAAATCATTTAAACGAATATTTGTTTAAAAATATATACGACTTTGCCGTTAAAATTCTTACACTGCCCCACAGCAGCGCTTGTGCTGAACGAATATTTCCAAACTCACTCGTCAAAAAAATAGACTAACAAATAAAGTGAAAATAAAGACCTGCCCATCCATTTTCTCCGCATTAAATGTTTTGGAAGAGGGTGAATTAGAAGAGTGGCTCCCTCACTCCAGCTTAATCCAGAAGTTTAGGGCTTCGATTCCCAAAAATTAAGTAGGTACATAGGTATATATTTGAAATCACAACAACTTTTTGTTCTGTTCGTTTTCTTTGTTATTTATTTTTTTAAAAAAAAATTAACTAATTTGAGTTTCACATAATTCTCTCAAGAGCTATGTTAAAGAGATCGCATGATAGCGCGTCACCTTGTCTAAGACCTTTCGTGACATCGGACGGTTCGGTGATGTTCTATCGACTTTGATGAGTTCTCCATTGCCATTTTACACAAATGGACGAGCTTGGCAGAGATGCTAAGACTAGATACGGCTCTGTATAACTCGTCTCTATACACGATATCATAGGCAACTTTGAAATCAATGAAAAGGTGATGCGTATCGATTTTAGGTATATTCATGGGTTTTTTCCAAGATCTATCGTAGTGTGAATATTTGGTCAATGGTGGACTTTGCGGGCCTGAAACCGCACTGGTAAGTACCAATCAGGTTGTTGACGATCGGTTTTGGGTCTTCACATAATACGGCAGACAGGAATTTATATGCGATGTTGAGACGACTTATACGTCTGTAGTTGGCGCAGTTCTTTCTTCAGGATCGGACAAACGATACTAAGGTTCCATTCATCGGGCAAATTTTCATCCGACCGAAAAGTTCAATGACAAGGCCGTCAGCTCCAGCAGGTTTGTCGGATTTAGGTTTAGATATTGCTATACTCACTTCATTCTGATCGGGTTGACGGGAATCTTGACTATCATTGTCACTGATGAATGGCTCATTCTGCCTGACAGCGGAATATTCGTAATCATCGCCGTTTAGCAGTCTGCAGAAGTGTTCCTTCCACATCCTCAGCACCGTCTGCGATTCTACTATTATATTGCAATTTTCGTCCCTGCAGGCTTATGTGCTGGCTTTGGAACCTGGCATGTTCTTTTTACCTTTTGGTAACATTTTCAAAAATCATTTCTCCAATAAAGTCACTCAATCTACTTGATCGAGCGCTTCTCATGCTCCCTTTTCTTCCTTCTGAGAAGTTTATGTTCCTCTTTTCTCAACAGCTCGTAGAGCTCGCAAGCAGCTCTGTGCAGCGCTGCTCTTGCGATTGTATCCATCAACGTCAAACTTCCTTACATTCTTTCATTGATTTCGCTCCGTTCTGGATTTTCGCATCCGCACATTGGCTAGGTAGTGATACGAGTCCACGTTGGCTCTGGACACCCAGAATACTGGAAGAGTGCCTTGCGTCGATCGCAATGTGATCAATTTGGCCGACAGTTTTTTGATCAAAAGATAGCCATTTCCCCTTGTGAATATCAAGGCGTGGGAACCACGTACTAGCTACGACAAAGTTTCGTTCCGCCGCAAAGTCGACTACGCTGAATCCGGTGTCGAATGTGATGTCGTACAGGCTGTGTTTTCCGACCACGCTACCAACGACATCCTTCATTCCTAGCTTTACGTTAAAATCGCCCAGGACAATTTTCACGTCGTGGCTAGGGCATTGCACATACGTTTTTTCCAAGAGCTGGTAGAAGTCATCCTCCGTCGCGTCGTCCATCTTCTCGTGAGGGGCGTGAGCACATATAAGGCTAAGGTTGGCGAATTTTGCCATGATACGGATAGCCATAAGGCGCTCGTTCACATGCCGGAAACTCAAGACTTCTTGCCTAGGTCTGCCTCCAATGACAAATCCGCACCCGAATAGACGATGTCCTTGTTGTCTGTAGTAACCGCCGTAGTAGATGTCGCAGTTTTTCATCCTCATTTTGCCCGGCCCATCCCATCGCACTTCTTGGATGGCGCTAATGTCTGCTTTGCAGCAGTCTAGGGCTGCTGGGTTGCACGTGGTTTGTAGAGGGACCTTACATTCTACGTGCAGATACGAAGATCGTTGTCCTTTTTACGTTTGTTTCATCCGTATCCCAGGCTCTTGGTTGCTTCGTAACCATACTTTTTTTTTACGTAGTGGGGAAGTTAAGTCGACGGCACAACCCCCAACCTGGAGGACCAGATCCTTTTTTGCAACCCCTAGGACGCGGGGCCGGCCCATTGATGACCCATTAAGAGTTCATCCGCTACCATCTATTTTTCAATACCGTGACCCAATATTAAAAATCCTTACAGACTTCAGCCCCAAATACGTCGAAGTATCTTAAGTAAGGTATCCGCTGGCCTGTGGACGTCACCGTTGATTCCATCGGGAGAATTCGTCCGCCGCAAGACCTCCTTCTGAGAAGCTCTTGCTAGGCTTCTGATTTCAGTTTCACTAACTGCAAGTTAGTTAACACACGTGTTATCCGTGTGCTTACTGTTTTTATTTCTGAGAGGGAATATTATCCAAATAAAGGTATTTTCGATAAATAGTCGATTTTGAAGAATCAGGTAGTAATGAAGGCGGCTTATACAATATTTACTTGCACCTACAGCCATAGAGCAAGTATTGATTTCGTTAAAAATGTCGATTTCGTTAAAAATTTCGATTTCGAGATATTGATCAGTTTTAGCTTAAAAAATGTGTCTCTCAATTCTGTCCGTTCGACTGCATGTGTGTGATCAACTGAAGCCTAATCAGTTAAGCCGGTTTTCTCCAAACTTCATATCTAGGGTTATGGGGCTTAAATCCGAACTGTAATCGTAACTTTTTTTGTATCCCCAAAATTAAGTATACATTACTCTAGAAAAAGTTTGAAAACTTACTCAAATTCTAACAATTTTGTTTAACAATTAGATAAGCTAAACTAATACATACCTTCATAAATGTATGTTTTGAAGTTGAATTTTGTATTTTTATTTATTGTGGAAAACATACATTGACAGTATACTACAAGATAATAGAATCTTTTAAATAAAAGTATTAAAAAAAAAATATTTGGCGCAACAGCTCTTTAAGTGTTAGGTCCTAGCTTCTCGCAACCACTCATGTTGTGTGTGGTATATTTTTCACACGAATGGAAGGGACCTACAGTTTAGTGCCGTATCCAAAGGGCATTTTGGTTTGAGAAGCTTTTTCGAGACAACAATACTCTCGGATGTTTGTCAGACGTTCGCGAGAGGTGGGACCATGAAAAAACTTTTTGATGTTTTCTGGGATTCGAACTTGGAACCTCAAGCGCAGTGGTCCGACACACTAACCACTTACCGCACGGCGCCCACTCTTTAACGTAATTATTTCACAAAACTCGAAGAGCAAAAACAAAAAGAAAACTAAATAAAAAAATAAATAAATAAAGAGATAGCAAACAAATGAATAGAGAAGTTAAGAGATTTTCAAATAGTGATATTATGCCGATTATTGAATCTGGCGGATTGGTTGCGGAGGGATCTCATTCGATCCGCACCTATTCCCCATCATTGAAAACTTCGGCTAGTAAGTGAAAGAATCTCGGTAAGGAAGTGACAGAAAGTAAGCATTATTGAAACCGCAAACGATTCGCACTCCATACAAAGCAAGATGTTTTCAAAATGCATCAAAATAGCTGCCGATTACGGTAACAGTTGGTAATTTTTCTCTTTGACTACTTTAGCAGAGTGCCTCAAGTAGCGCAACCCAGCAATCCAGCATAAACCTTCCTAATTGTATTAGTGGTTGCTCACAGCAGGTACTTAATGTTCGCGAAAAAAAAAAAAAAAAATGTACAACGGTACTTTCTCGATTTTCGTAACCCGGTGTCTCCACGAGCAATATTTCATAGAATGCAAGATAGCATTCTATGAAAATTGCTCGGGAGACCACAAATAGTATTCTATGAAAAATTGCTTTCTATGTATTGCTCAGCTCATAGCACGCTATGGATAGTATTCTATGGGCTGTCATTTTATTTTGAAATTTGTGTTTTTTTTTCGCATTGTCTGAGTGGCGAATGGAAGAAATTATTAAATTTATTAATAATTATCGACAAATTAAGTGTTTGTGGAATTTTAAAAGTCCGGAATATAAAAGAAAAATAAAGCTTGGTTTTTTCTGTTTGTTGGCGTTTCTTTTTGCAATTCTTTTAATTCCTTTTTATGTGTCCAATGCGAAAACACATCGAAGTGCTTTGCTTTGCAACATTTGGACGCCTGAAATAGTAAGCTATGAAATGCCCACCCTTAATTTCATGGCATGATAGCTTTCTTTCTTTCTATGAAAACTGACAAATGGCAAGCTATGCAATATCCCACTTTTGAAAAGTCGATATTCTTGAAAGCGATTTTAACGATTTTGTTGAAATTCAATATTTGAGTTACCTAGTTCAGGTAGGCACTAACATATAGCTTATTAGGCAAAACCTTCTTCAACTTATGTGAGGAGGTCTCAGAGAAAATTTTTAGAGAACTTATAACTTTCCTAACTGTGGCATTCAACCATAGGTTGGATTTAGAGACTTCTCAATAAAAACCTCAACAGCGAGAGGATTTTATCGGTCTTATGAAGGGTTCATTGCGTTGACCTTTAACTTACACCAAATCATTATCATTAACACAGTCTTCGAACTTATTGAAAAAGATTTCTGATTGACGGCTGCTTGCATTTTGTCAACTATGCTTTCGGAGGTTGGTGGCTTGCCGAGTTTTCCCGTCAGTGCTTCCCTGTCGTTGTATCGTTAGCAATAACGGCTAGCGTTATGTTTGTACTTATAAAAGTACGGTTGTTAGGAACTGCGTTAGATAGGAGTCCACCTCTCCATATC
The DNA here is from genome assembly GCA_945910035.1 of Brachypalpus laphriformis. Taxonomy (NCBI): domain Eukaryota; kingdom Metazoa; phylum Arthropoda; class Insecta; order Diptera; family Syrphidae; genus Brachypalpus; species Brachypalpus laphriformis. Next base: position 256,558,113 of record OX246754.1, read on the forward strand.
GACAAAGACTAGTTTCTAGCACAGTTTAGAGCCAAATGTCAAAATTGTATACTCATTTGAAAGCGTTTTTACTAAATTCATCGCATTTACTCTGGTAGTTAAGCGAGGTAAAATAAAAGGACACGTTCCCTGCGTTTTGCTAGAGATACACACACAAGCATTATATAATTGATGTCAAAGTTGATCAATATCCCCAGATCGATTTTTTTCACGAAACCAATGCTTGCCCTAATATTCTAGGCGCAAGTAAAATGTATTGTTCTCAATGAATGAAAGTGAGATTAAGTAATTATGTACTGTCAGATTTAATTTCTTATTTGCACTTATCTACGTGCGAGTATGTGCGTCACGAATACATTAAGTTTTTAACCGTCGGCTTTAGCCAGCTGCTCATCAAGTTCACTTTTAATTAAAAAGAAGTATTTGCATGCATTGCTTGTAAGTAAACTAAAGAGAACTCAACAACTGTGCTACAAAAATTGTGTGTCACTTCCTTTTTTCAGATTTTCATGTGGGCATCGTTAATTATGTATTTCCGATTCGTTCTTCAATTCCGTCCACTTAAAGATGCTGATAGAGTAAGTATTCTTGGGAACATCACGTTGTATTATATAAAAATTATTAGGAATGAATATTTTTCACTCAAAACTATGACCACCACAAATGAAGCCCCCAGTTTCATATATTAATTACTTGACTTTGCTGGCATTTGACAGCAAAAACGAGAGTGTACATCGTATGACCCTACAATGCGTTAACCCCGACCCCTCATATAGTCGTTGTTGCCGCACACACAAGGAGCTGCTCGTTGATTGATTTCAATTTGAATTTAATTCGGTTAAGAGTTCAGTGGGTATACGAATATTCATTGGATGAGGGTTGGCGACTGGTCTTTACATTATATTCTTGGATTTGTTCAACAATACATTGAAATGATTTAATTATAGATGGTAGCAGCATACATGGCAACAGAACAGAATGTTTTTTTTTAGGTATTTAAGTGAGATGAACTCAGGCGGGATTTATTTATACCTACGTTATAGTATATGACAACCGAAACTATTTCACCTGCTTCAGAATAACAAATCCGGTATTAAAGTTTGACACATACCCTCCTTAAATATTTAGAGCCAAAATGTGTAAAGCACGCCTTATGCTATCACATCGTTCTTGGTATGACAAAAGGATTCTAGGTACTTTAATTAGTCATTTGTTCTTCAACCGCAATAATCCTCGGAAGCTCCTTCATTACCCAAACCTCGTTCTCACGAAACCAAAATACCTCTTTACTCACCTTAATTAAATTTCAAACCTACTCGTAAGTCATTTCCCTATGGTTCGGTGGCTTTATCTTAACAACGTTTTAACCCGCACTATGTGTACTCGTTGGTAAGACCTTTGTATTTTACCTGAAAAACCTTTAATTAAGAAACACGTTTTCCGCTGCAAAGGAACTCGTCACATGAGTATTGTGGCAGAACACCTGTTAATTTTAATTACAAGCAATCCATTCGCGGGTAGAAATTAATTTCAAAAACAGGCATAGCACAAATCAATCCCTGAACATGTGTATCCATCTAATCCTCACCTCTTGATGAACCCAAAGTTATTTCGAAAAACAACTTCGATAGGATGTGCGATGTGTTTTGAAGCAGCTTCGATGTACAGTATCTCTGTTGTATACCTTCTGCTCCATAAACCGGAGGTAAGCCGCATGTCTCGCTGGTGGAAATTACAGTGAAACAAGGCCTACATATTGATTGCACAGATATGTACAATGTACACGGCATAGAATTCGCGCTCGTGGTAGTTGCGTACCCGCATTATGCCTACATACAACCCACCAGTTATATGTGTCATATGTAGGTGGAAGGTACTCGCATACCCGATTATATGAAGGATTGAATTGGTGCTGCACAAATGTTACATCTGATTGATTGCAAGCAAGTGGATATGAATTTTAGTCATTACTTGAGTGGAGTTCTTGTTTCGATATTGTGGAGAAAAATAAAGAAGTGTGCATGAGTTGAATGGCGTATCCTTGAGGCCTTTTTTATATACATAAAAGTCAATACCATAAGAACTCAATTAACTGAAAGGTTGATTGTTTTCACTTCCGAAACGTTGTATTACATTTTACATCAATCATGTAGTAACCAATTGGATAGTGAAAATGGTAATCGAGAAACGTACATATTTACACCTAATAAGGATGAAACATTTAGAAGTCTAAGCCTCTTAAGACACAATTCAGTAGTTACAGATACATTTTACTACCTTCAGGGATCAGTGATCTTCATGTCACTATGCCGATTTACAGCTTTTGGTATAATAACAGGCGGGGCAAAAGTAATGTCATAATGTGAATGTGCCATCATTTCTGCAAATGGCGTCAAATGTCATTGTGCTTTGAATAAATAAAGAGAATTAGTTGACAATAAACAATGGGGCGATACACACCTGAAGAACGCGGAATTATTGTTACTGCTTATTTGACAAATTTCCGGTCCGTTGTTTTAACTTAAGTGCTTGTGTGAATAAACAAAACAGAGAATCCACATGAAATGCACGAAAAACCATTGCATCTCTCAAAGTGTTTGGTGCGGCATTTGCAGTGAAAAAGTGATTAGCTCTTATTTTTTTGAGGACACCGATGGCACCGCCGTGACCGTAACTGATGAGCGCTACAGACAGATGTTAAATGAGTTTTTTTTTTACGGCAAGTTGCTGAATTGGGTCTCAAGCATTGTTGGTTCCAGCAGGAGCAATTGCTCACACAGCACGTGCAACAAAGGATTTGACTTGTTTCTTAAATTAATCCGCATATTACAGCAATTTTCTAGGGAAAGATCCAAAAAGAAACATTTAATACGATTTAGCAACACTGCCAAGAACAATTAGCCTAGCCTAATATTCCCTTCTGTTAATAACTACAACAACCTAAGTCTCGTAGTCTACGATATCATAAATTGTTCATCAAAAGTTACATACCACAACAAATATTGTTTTAAAAGTTTTTTTTTTTTTATTATTTAGAAGGCGGTCGTGAAAACAATACCTGAGTAAACAATGACGCTTGATTTGTTTTTGTTTACAATAGGTGCAGACTCACATGTGCACTGCACAAGCATTCGTCATTCCACGAAATATAGAATGCGCAAAATACCTGCGTCGACGTCTTTTATGACTATTATTCATTTTTTATTTTTTTTATTTTAGTCTATTCAATATTAAAATTTTTAAACTTTTTTTTTGTGGTGGGGGCCATAGATTGCAGGTTATATAGCCTGCGCATAAATACTGCTCTGACTACCATAGCAGATGTTTCAAAAACACGATATTTTAACATCCTATCAAGCAGTGGGAGCCGTGGCGTAAGTGGTTAGTGTGTTGGATCACTACGCATGAGGTTCCAAGTTCGAATCCCAGAAAATACCAAAAAGTTTTTTCACGGTCCCACCTCTCGCGAGCGTCTGACAAACATCCGAGAGTATTATTGTCACGAAAAAGCTTCTCAAATCGCCGTTCGGATTCGGCATTAAACTGTAGGTCCCTTCCATTCGTGTGAAAAATATAACGCACACAGCATGAGTGGTTGCGAGAAGCTAGGCCCTGGCACTTTAAAGAGCTGTTGCTCCAAATATTTAATTATTTTTTTTTATCAAGCAGTACGCTGGGCAAACTAATACAAAGTTCACCTGGCAATGGCTGGAGCGTCTCCTTGCCTAAGTTCATATTTTTAAGAAAAAAGAAAAGTTTGGAACCCACTTCTAGAAAACATATTTGTAGAACCTTGTAATCTTTAACTATTCAAAAGGATAGTCGAAACACATCTGGATGCACCCGGACAGCGTTATAGGTTTGTCACTCATGAAAAAATATTATAAAGCAGAAGAAGTCGCTCCAGATCTTCTTGCTGTTCCCGTTTTTGTATTTGGGGTGCACTGGTTGCCAAATAAAACTTACGTCTTTACTGCCGTATCGCTTTGATCCCACATTGCACATGCTGTCGTGGAGGCTATGTTTCCTGATGAGCCTACCAAGCATGTCTTCTATTTCTACTTTTGCGGCGAAATCCTTAAGGATGATTTTGATTTCATATCAGACATTTTTTTAGGCAAAATATACTGACATTGGTTGACGCTGATGTGATGAAACTTTGTCTTAACCTACATTGTCACCACTCGTTCGCTAACATGCCAATAACGGACATTGTTTTTCAATGTGTATCTATGGTCCATCCCATCGCATTTAATTCGATGTTCTTATGTATGAAGCACTAGAAAATTGGTATCTAAAAACAATAGAATGCAGTACGTACTCGTATATGGAAAAAGGATATCGTGCTCTAATGCTGCGTTCTGTTTTGGTAGTCCTATACGTATACATACCATATACAATAGCGTACCTTGTTTTCATTATTTTTTTTTCAGCGCTTAATCAGAAGTTAATCCTAACGAATTAAAAAGTTTTATTTTCATCTCCAAAGCTAAATTCGAAAACATAAACATAGAACAACGTTTCGTATAATATACATACTATACTTTAGAAGTTAGCTAAAAGTTAGGGTATACTCTACTCACACATAGCGATGTTTACCAGAAGTGATGTATCCCAATCTGTCAGAACATATGCCACCCAAAATAAGCAAAAATGTCCCGTTATGCTCTTTAATGTTATAATAAAGTCATCTTCTAAAGGGGCTGCGATGTTCTTTTGCTGGTTGGGTATTGTGTGCGAGAAATATTAAAGTGCTCTTTCACACACGCCACCCATCCATGCTGAGCAAAAGGACTTGAAATTCCATGGGAAACTTTTGAAACCGCGCCGTTTTGCCAGCTACATGCATAGTACGAGTATATGGTATGCATATCATTATATCCCATATGGAGCTTTATAATCTCAATGACTTAATTCTTTAATGTCCTCTTACAATGAGATGTTAGACGAGACATCGTCTCCATGCAGACGAAGCCGAGACTTGTGTTCCATGCCAGTATTCCTTTTTGTGGCTGGATGAAAGACGATAGTAGTTTAATAAAACGTGTAATGCCTTGATATGGAAATTAACGCTCAAATTGTCGTCGTCGTACGCTGTTGTTTAGAAGGTACTATTCCGGCTTCCGACTTTCATTGAATAAACTGACGTAGCGCATAGGGACTTCTTGTACGGTGTGCTGAGTATCATCATCTAGGATTCATTTTTCCAGATGTTTTTCTTTTTCGGAACTCGTTGGGGATACTTTTTTTTATACTCGCACCCTAGCTGTGTGACAATAATTACGCAGAGCTGCTAAGTAATGGTTTTAATTTCGCAAAAGGATCTCTTCGGTGGCGTAATTTAGTGCCTGTTTGTGGCAGCGGGACAGCAACCAAATTTCTCTCAGTTTTCCACCAAACCGCACACAGTTCATTCATGGCATAGACAGACATACAAGATGGGAAGCGTTGTTTCTGGAGAATGCTAAAGATACTCCTTAGAATTGGTTCATTGTTTGGTGTCTCACTGGCTTAGCTGATGAGATGTTCACAAATCATTTCGTGCTTTCACTTGTTTGAGCGGAAACTGGCACAGGATTAAAAGTTTTGCTTGGGAGCGTTACAGAAATTTTGGGGTTGGGGGGTGCGGCATTAAATTGTTGTATGTCTTTTAGAAGTTAAAAATTAATTCGCGCATGAATTGTAAATATAGTATTAATCTTTTTGTATATATTATCTATTGATAATTAAAATCACACTGAAGCTTCTTATGACCTATGTATGCATAGCTTACTTCAGCTTACATGACTTATAAGAGCATTTCTTTTACAATTATGTTAGCTGTTCTGAAACTTAAAGCAGAATAATAAGATTGTTACTAAATAAACAAATAAAGTACCATTCTCGATTTTTGAAACTAATGAAAACACTAATGAATACAGGACGATGAGATACGGGAGACATTTGCACGGCAAATATCTGAAAGGTTTGAACGAATTCCAACTGTTCCATCAAATGTAGAGGAAGAATGGCAACTGTTTTCAACAGCGGTTATTGCCTCTGCGGGAGATGTTTGTGGAGTGAAGCGGCTTGGTGTGGCGGCTGGTGGTGAGAAAAGAACTGCTTGGTTTAAAACGCCCGGAGTTCAAGAAGCCATCAGAGAGAAGAAGAGAGGCTTTAAGGTGTGGATTCACTTGGGGAACTCCGATTCTCGAAATCGGTACACTGAGGCGCGAAGAACTTGCAAATTAGCTGTGAAAACAGCGAAAGAACAGTCTTGGAAGGAGTTTGGCGAGAAATTGGAACGTGACCACAGATCTGCAAATAAGATGTTCTGGCAGACCGTCCGCCGACTCAGAGGAAAAAAGTTGAATATCGTTGAAGGAGTCAAATCCAAAGACGGTAGACTTCTTTCCAATGAGGAGGACATCTTACGCAGATGGAGCGAGCACTTTTCAGAATTGCTCAATCCCGAACAGGGCACCGAAGATGACAGACCTATGGTCGAGAGTTGGGCGGAAAGTAGTCCTACGGTAGAGGAAGTAACTTTGGCGATCAAAGCGCTAAAAGTTGGCAAATCTGCTGGTGTGGACGAAATTCGGCCAGAAATGCTCAAGGCCTTAGGTAAAGAGGGAGTGCAATGGCTCTCACGTGTCATTAAAGTGGCCTGGGAATGCGGTGAAACACCTGGTGATTGGCAAATGGGGGTGATAGTTCCTCTTTTTAAAAAAGGGGACAAAAGAGATTGCGCCAACTACAGGGGTATATCTCTTTTAAGTCTCCCTGGAAAAGTCTTCGCTAAGGTGCTAGAAAAGCGTTCCAGAGCTGTGGTTGAGGACAGTTTGGGGGATGAGCAGTGCGGTTTTCGTCCCGGTAGAAGCACAACCGACCAGTTGTTCACTCTCAGAATGGTTCTTGAGAAGGCCTGGGAATATGCCAAACCTGTCTACACTTGTTTTGTGGATTTGAAAAAAGCATATGATAGGGTTCCTCGAGGCAAACTCTGGAGTATTCTGCAGGAGCATGGGATTGATGGTTCCCTGTTAAGGGCGATTCAGTCTTTATATACAAACTGTACAAGCTGTGTTCGGATAAACGGTGTTAAATCAATACCTTTCACTGTGGGCGTTGGACTCCGCCAGGGTTGCGTTTTGTCACCTGTCCTCTTCATTGTATATATGGATTGGATGTTACAGCGCAGCCGTGGCGGGGAATGTTTCAAAGTGGGAGACCTAAGGATTAGTCATCTGCTCGTTGCGGATGATTTGGTCATCCTTGCGTCCTCTCAAACCGAACTTCAGCGCGCACTCGAAAGGTTTGTAGCCGTTTGTGATGATGCTGGAATGAAGATGAACGTGAACAAATCGGAAGTAATGGTCGTTTCCAAAAAACCCATTCAGTGCACTCTGCATGTTAGTGGAGTCCCACTGAAGCAGGTGGAGAAGTTTAAGTACCTCGGGGTTTTATTCACGAGTGATGGGAGGAGCAATGGCGAGTTATCCTGTAGAATTGGCCAGGCTGGATCAATTTTGAGAGAGCTTGGCCAATCTGTTATAAGGAAGGCCGAACTTAGTATTCAAGCTAAGCTATCGGTTTTTAACTCTGTGTATGTTCCAACTCTCACCTATGGTCATGAAATTTGGGTAGTGACCGAAAGAATAAGATCGCGGATACAAGCTGCCGAAATGAGGTTCCTTCGCGGTGTTGGAATAACTCGTAGCGATCGAGTGCGCAAAACCAGAGTACGCGAGGCGCTCAACGTTGAGCAGCTACTTCTCCGAACGGAACGATCTATGCTTCGATGGTTTGGTCACGTAGTGCGTATGCCCCCAGACCGGCTTCCAAGACGCGCCATGGTTGCCGTGCCATCAGGTAGGCGACTTCGCGGAAGGCCCAGAAATAGATGGTTGGATCAAGTCCGACATCTCTCTTGGAACCGCTTAGGGATTCTCCCTGATGAATTGGAGTCAATGGCGGAGGATCGAGAAGGATGGAGAGTCCACCTGAGCATCCTACCCCCGCGACCCTCATGAAGGATTAGCGGGCCATTGAAAATGAATGAATGAATGAATGAAAACACGACCGTGTTCCAAAAATTTAAAAAGTTGCATTCATCGAACACAAAATTAAAACACTTTAAAAAGGCTTACGCATTGTACTCTGTGATGTATTAATAAAATTACTTATGTATGTACATTACATTTAAGAATTTAATTTTTATTAAAAAGAAAAAGAAGTATACCTACATACATATGTACATATTTTATAAAACAAAATTCGTTTATACATTTACCTGCATTTTGATTTGTAGGTGTTTTGTAGAAGATCGTTTGGCAACAGCCGGCACTGGGTCTAGACGATTCATGATGTCGTCAAAAGTTTGCTCTTTTTTACAACATTGCATAGTAAAACGTACACACACATACTATGTATGTATGTATTTTGTGTCGAACCATTTCAAAGTTGCGAAAATCAAGAACTTTTTTTGGATTTGTTGGAAAAATTGAAAAAAGTAAATCCATTATCTACGTGGGCTGCAAATATCTAGGTTTGCAAGAGGTTGCAAAAATCGAGAGTGCACTGTATTTACATAAGAATGTAGATATGTACATATGTACATATTAACATGTGACTATGGAACTTGGTGCCCATATAATAAATTTGACTGGGATCTGTGCACATCCGGATGCTATGCAATGTTGCGTAATTGATATGTTGCGGTAAGGAGAACAAAAATACTTCCCTCCTTTTTGCGGGCGGTCATGTAGATATGTATGTACCACGACTACTGTATCCTAGCGTCGTGCCTGAACTCTGAATACCTCTTCCTTAATTGTCGCAATTCCTCTTCGACTATTATATGCTAAGTTTTTTGAGTGCGCTTCGCACACCGTTCTTCTTGATTAAGTGTGATCATTGAATGGCCTGGCTATATTAGTACAAGTATCATTTAATTAACCTTTCGCAGAATGTGACCATGTCAGAGCCGCTTTCATTTTTGTATAATTCTACAATAGTCTTATGGGGATAGGCAAAAATCCTCTTCTCCAGTCCTCTCCATGCCACGGGCGCCTGCTGGAAATAACCAATCCTTGTTCGCTAGATTACTGTCAGCTAAGAATAACACACATGTACTCAATCGCGCGCAGTGGTCATCGAGAATGAGGTTAGAACAGATATCCAACTCCCTGGTTGTGTGAGCTTTAGAACCGTTTTTTTTTTGGTGATGAAAAAGCACAGTGTGGGATTTCCACCAACCAAATCGCCAATTCGCTGATGCTCACGTCTTCGTTGTTGTTTCACATTTTTTTTTTTTTTTCGAGGGTAGGTAAAAAATCTGCCATAGGCATTATGAGAATAGCTAGCGCGTGCTCATAGTAGTGTCAGATTCTTACTGACTAAAAAAAACACCACCTTTCGATATAAATTTGTTAGATATTGCAACTAAGTAATAATTTATCAAGCAATTTTTCTATCACGAAAAAAAACGTTTGGCAGTTTACTTTCCACTGAAAGATCCTGCATGATCCTGAATGGCCAGGCTATATTAGTACAAGTATCATTTAATTAACCTTTCGCAGAATGTGACCATGTCAGAGCCGCTTTCATTTTTGTATAATTCTTCAATAGTCTTATGGGGATGGGCAAAAATCCTCTTCTCCAGTCCTCTCCATGCCATGGGCGCCTGCTGGAAATAACTAATCCTTGTTCGCTAGATTACTGTCAGCTAAGAATAACACACATGTACTCAATCGCGCGCAGTGGTCATCGAGAATGAGGTTAGAACAGATATCCAACTCCCTGGTTGTGTGAGCTTTAGAACCGTTTTTTTTTTTTTGGTGTTGAAAAAACACAGTGTGGGATTTCCACCAACCAAATCCACCTCCTCCTACCCCTGGTCCTCGCAGCACTGCAGTCAAGCATTTCTTAGTGAGGGGGTCTTCAGCCTTACATATCCGGCTGGTTCGTGTTGGCAGCCGTCTGCGCCACGTTTCGCTGATGCTCACGTCTTCGTTGTTGTTTCACTTTTTTTTCTTTTTTTTTTTCGAGGGTAGGTAAAAAACTGCCATAGGCATTATGAGAATAGCTAGCGCGTGCTCATAGTAGTGTCAGATTCTTACTGACTAAAAAAAACACCACCTTTCGATATAAATTTGTTAGATATTGCAACTAAGTAATAATTTATAAAGCAATTTTTCTATCACGAAAAAAAACGTTTGGCAGTTTACTTTCCACTGAAAGATCCTGCATGTTCCGCAGTCTAGACGCGGTTAATCATTATCGCACCAAGTCGAGAGATTTCGTCCTTTGTAGTCGGCGCAATAAATTGCTTTCATTCAAAATTTGTAGGACCGATTAGTCGGTTTCTATGCTTTCTCGCGAAGCTTCTAGTTTCAGCTTCGATTGTCGGAATTCCGAAATCCCTGTGGATATCGTCGTTTCTACTATACCACGGTGCTTGGACAATTTCTCTTAGCACTTTTTTTTGAAAAGTTTGTAAAATATTTGCATTTGTTTTCTTGGTATAACCCCAAAGTTGTATACCGTAGGTCCACACCAGTTTGTTCTCAGTAGTGAGCTGGGAATGTTTTCCGAGTAACCAGTACATTTCTCTATACAGTGGGCCCCCGGTAATCCGGCCCCTGTCTCATCCGGCACCCCCTGTAATCCGACATAAAATTTATTTCACCAAATTTTCACTAATGCATGATTGAACAGGTTGTAACTCGTACGCGCCACCACTATGTATTGTGTTCGATGCGTGTTGACTCAGTTTGAATTTTAGGTTTTTTTTAGTTTTTTTTTTTTTTCGTACATTGCGTGCAAACAGCACCTACATTGTTATTTCAATAATATGTTTAGTTATTATTTTTTGTAGGTTCTGTAGCAATTAGGATGTTCATTTTATAATAAAACGTAAACTCTATATTGTGCTGTTTAATTTACTAAATTCCACATACATATTATATTATATACATAGTATGATTTGTAGTTCAGATAAAATCTTATCACTTTGACTTGTAATTTGTCGGATTACAAGGTACACTTTTTCATAAAGTTCCGGACTATAGGTGGTCTGTGGCAGTACAGTATAATCCGACAAATTCGATAGTCCAACACCGCCCTAAAAAACGTTTGTCGGATTACAGGGGGTCCACTGTATTCGATTTCGAGTTCTTTACGTTTCATTTTCACGTGCGAATTCCATTTCAGCCTTGCGTCGAGTATCATTCCCAAAGTATTTTGCCTCGTTTGCAAAATGTATTCGGGCCGAGTTTTGGAAAAACGGCCCAAGAACACTTCCATGCGGTACGACGGCCGAAATTTCTTCGAGCTTCGAGTATTCGTTTCCATGTACATATAACACTCAAGAGTCTATTCCCGCGATATGATTCTAGAATATCGTATAGGCATACAGGGAGAACTTGTCGTAGTTTGCATTTCAAGCATGCCACTCCTTATCAAAGGCTTGCGAGAAGAAATACGCTTGAGCAAATCTTTTTTTCTTCTGGTGTGCTTTCTCGATTACGTCAGTAATTCTATGCACCTGGTCAATCCTCGAATGCTTACTTCTGAACCCAAACTGGTGGTCAGGGATAAGATTATTTTCTTCTATAACCGGTTGGACACGCCTTAGTAATATCCTCTCGTTTCATGATGGTAGCCACAGTTTCGCTTACTATTACACTACCAAGCTTCTTGCGTGCTCAGCATCTGTCTGGTGATGTTCTCTGGGATTAAGGCCACACCCAGTCTGTTCGCCAGCAAGTTACGTTCTTTGTGATATCGCTCACAGTGGAACATTTTTCTTTTCTCCGAGGGTAGGTGAACATGATGTGTTCCGCATCCTCAACTGCTTCCGTGCACGTTGGGAAAAAAGAATTGTCTTGGCGTCCAGATCTGTGGAGGTAGGCTTTCAAACATCCATGGCCAGTAAGCATTTGCGTCAGGTAGGAGTTCAGCTCTTCATGCTTCCTATTGATCCGAGGGCTTATATTGGGGATTAATCTCTACGTCCACCAACATCTGTCAGAAAAGTTCCATCTCTCTTCCCATTCTTTGAGGCTTCTTCATGGTGGTACTTCAATGTAATTTCTACTAATCGTTGTCCTGCTGGCACGATATTTCCGTTTGACTTCTTTAACGAGGAGGTCATTTTTGGCACCATACCAGCCACTACGCATGCCGCGTCGTAGGAGGTTGTTCGAAATGCGCGGCATACTCTCGAGGCATTGGTTCAATAGACCACCTCCGTCTTCCTTCTGTACGATTTCGTCTTCATGGCACCTGCCCATATTTGGGACCCGTAAAGCATCATCGACGACGTCGCAACTCTTGCTAAAAGCAGTCTCTTCTTCTATTTAGGTTCTTCAATATTTGGCATGATCCTGACCAGGGCAGCCTACTGCCTTTTCAGCTGCGTGTTCATATGTTGCTTAAAAGTTAGCCTTGCATCTGTACTAACACCAAGGTACTTCAATTCTGGTTTGGAAACTACAACGTGATCACCCACGGTTACTCTTATAGTCTCCATAATTCGTCTGGTGCTGATGAGCAATACTTCGGTATTTTCCTCTGCTAGTCTTACATCCATGTTTACTAGCCAATCCTGTACTATCCCGATAGCTTCATTACAGTCGTGTTTTATCTGGCTGGCAGGTAAAACATAGAATGGTTCAGGTCCGATGAGAGAAGATTGGGCACCTATTCGAGCAAGCTCATCAGCAGCTTCATTGCCAGGGATGCAATTGTGTCCAGGGAACCATATTAGTGTGATTTTATTATGTGCAGTAATCTGCAAGAGAATCTTGAGACAATTCCAAACCACCTTGGACTTAAAGTAGAAGAGCATGAGTGCTTCGAATGCCGCTTGGTTATCTGATATTAAAATTAATATGTGATCTACGGAGGTTTCTTCTGATCCATTCTCTGGCAAAGAGTTCGATAGCATCAACCTCTGCTTGGAAGATAGTTGTGGATTGACTTAGTTTTGGTAAAGAGTTTATAGTTGGGGCCAAAAATACCAGCCCCGTTCGACATTTTCGAACCGTCAGTTACCAATTAAATTGAAATATTGTTTGAGGGATATGAGGATAATCCCAATAGCTGCGGTCCAGGATGTTAACTGTGAGAAATGGATTATTTACGGCATAAAGTCTGAAGTACATGCTGCTGGTGAAGATAGTAGCGGAATTTTCTCAAAGATCTTCATATAACCAACTAAACTGGAGTTTGCGTTGTTGCATAAAAGGTGAAGATTTAGTACATTGGCAGTCCCAGTGTTCATAATATTTATGTGCAGGAGTGGAAGGTTTAAGAGAACCTCTAGCGTAGCTGTTGGACAAGTGCGCATTGAGCCCGTAATACATACACAGGCTAGTCTTTGCACGCTCTGGAGTGCAGAGCGGGTAACAGTTTGATTTACTTTTTCCCACCATACTAGCGAAGCAAAGGTAATTATCGGGGTTACGATTGTGAGATAGGTCAAGTGGATCATTTATCGATTTAATCCCAATTTTTCGCCGAAAAACATAGAACATACCCAGAAGGCTTTTGTCGGCTTCTCAGTAGTTCTGTCTACATGAGGCTTCCAGTTTAATTTGTGGTCTAGAGTAACCGCAGGACAGTTTGTTTCTCTCGAGAAATCAATTTGTACGTTATTTAGTGACAATACTTGAAGGCTTATTTCTTCCCCTGGTAAAAATATCATTACGGTTTTAGTTGGATTAACCAGTCCTTCTGACTGACACAAATTATTTACTTTGTTTAGGGCATGTTGCATTTGTTCAGTAATGCTGGATTCATCTTTGCCCCTAGCTATTTGGACTACGTCATCTGCATAAACTTGGGTAAGAATTCCGGAACTATTGAGATCATTTAGGATTCTCTCTACTACAATGGATCATAAAAGAGGGGATAGAACTCCCCCTTGAAGACAACTCTTAGTAGTTTTTACCCAAATCGAGATTTGTCCAAGATTGGCAGTAATTATTCTGCTAACAAACATGGAGCATATCCATTTGGCATCAGTAGCAGACTTAATTGATTGAAACGATATGTTATCGAAGGCTCCAGAAATGTCCAGGAAGGAACATAAAGCGTGCCAATAGTGCTGACTAGATAAGTTTTATAATCCGCCATTTACAAGCAAGAATATCCAAATTTTGGGCAGAAATTGCCCTAAGGATGTTATCGTTTCCAAATAAAGGGTTAGCCGGAAATTGTCTCATCAAAATTTGATCTCGAGGAATACTACCCTCATCAAGTTCTTTAAGTGAAGCACCTTCCCATGGTGCGATGTTAGGAACAATACCTTTAACCAATTCTGGCGTAGACCGGTCTTTGCAATTTAAGACAAGCCATCGTGGGCGGAAAGTCGTGTCTCGGAATTTGGGTTCAACCTTCTCTTCTGTGAGGTTTATAATTCATTCAAAGATGGTGTCTTAAGCAGGATTTCTGCAAAATTAGAAGCAGTGATTCCTATTTTAAAAACCTCCAGAAATTGGTTAAATGTGGTACGTGGCATGATTGGAGCAAGTTGGATAAACGTGAGAGCCACATCTGCTGCTCTTTCAGGGGATGTTATTTTTGTCTTTTTAGGCTGAGAAGCCGAAGGAGAAGTATTTGAGCTGTCCCTCTTACGACCACGTGTAAGTTTAGCTTCTTTTCTGGCATCCTCAGGAGAGACGCCTTTTGAAAGGAGCCATTTAAAGTGCTTATAAGCTGCCTCTCTTAGTCGCTCAAGAGCAGTTTTTGAGGTGGATGGGTGAGAATCATCCGACGAAGGTGGGGCGGCTTCGAGTGGAAGGGTCGCTTCTTCCATTGGACTGATGGTTAGATCGTCCTCTTCCACGCTAGCGACTGAGAAGAGGACTTGTGTGAGACCAATGTCAATGGGTGTGGATTCGTTTAGAGCTGTATCCTGCTATATATCTTTTTTTTGTTCCCACGAGAAGCTAGGAGAAGGAATATACCGCAGGCAGAGGCTCGCATACCAGCGGCATGGACTTAAGTTGAAACCGGAGGTGCCCAATCAACTAGAGTTCACCGTTAGAAGACACACTATCGTAGTAATATTCATTCCGTATGCACGGTAGTTAGACACCTGGGATTACAAGTTTCTTAAAGTTTTCCTCTTTAGATCTATCATATTTAGTATAAAATAGGAACTCCTCGAGCAGGATGTGGCTCTCCACCACGTATGGACGGTCTTAGGGATAGACTGCTAAGCAGGTCTATTCCTCTGGTCCCTTTGCCTGGAACCTAGCCAATGCCATCCTTACTTACCATCCTTACCTTGAGGCGTGATACATATTTTAAAATTTCGAACATAGGATCTTGATTTCGGAGCAAATTTTCATCCACATGCAGATCCATTTGCTTGTTGCTTTTGCGTCTAGCTCAGCTAATATGTTTACGTAATTTCTTCTTTCACGCACAAAGAAAACTCCTACATTGTCGACTAAGAGATGAGTGTATAGCTATATACGTCGCTCAAAGTGGAATGCAGTATTCTGAAGGCTTATTTTGATGTTAAAAGCAAGAAGAAATGATTTAATAACTCCGTTACACATGGCGTATCTCACTCTAATGAATTTTGACACACAGAAGTGAAGTTCTCAGGTCAATTATAATACCTGAAAATTGTATTAACCTCTAACCTACTTGTACACTTGCATGTGTATATAACATACGGGTAGCTTTCAAATAACACTGTTATCGGGCAATAGTTTCTGAACTCATTAAAGTTTCTTTATAATCACCACTCCCAAACACACTTATGTGTACAGATTCGAGTAAACATCAACCCCGTAGGATTATGCATGTTTCATTTTAAAATATATGAACAGCTGTCAGATGGATAAAACTAAAGTTTATTTTGTTGTCTTGCTGTGGGCTAGAGATAGAAGAGATTGTTAGTGGCGTTGGGCGAACAAACCGGATACGAGTGGAGAGAGGAAGCAGCGGAAAAAAAACACAAACTTCTCCTTGGTTATAATATATATATATATATATGTACATTTTTTGTTTTTGTCTTGCTGCAAGGATTTTTGCTTTTGTTGGCAAATCCTTTAATTCTGCACCCCGTATATCTTGTTATGAAATATTGTGCGGCATCAGCATTAAAAAATCAAATGAGGTTGTAAACTTTTGAGTTTGGGTCTTAGATGGCGGAAGAGGGTGCACAGAACCAGAGAGCATACAGCAACGAATTTATGATAAATAAAATTTAAAGGACCTCTGCAGAATTTGCATATGCGTATAATACGTCACTGTGAGGAGTTTATAACTTTATACACAATTCGGTTGAGTTGTGGTGAAAGGCTGGTTTTTCTTTTACAACTGAAATCTCCGCAAAATAATAATAAAATCTTTTACGAAATTATTAATTTTATTATTATACATCCTTGAATTTGAATTCATTAAGTTGAAGAATACGGCGATTTTGAGGTTTTAGTGGGTTGAACATAATGTTTTAGTCCAACTGGATAATAAATGCAAATGGTAAATCACAACAGTCAATCGTTAAATTTGTAAGGTTGGTCAGGAAATGACAAGGATTAGGAAGGCTTTTAAACCTACTAAACAAGAAGTAAATCAAAATGAAAGACAATGAGATTCCAAGTTTGTACATTACCCTTAACTACCTAAATATTTGAAAACTGCTGCTGTGGATATATCGACACATACGATGTATATAATAGTGATCACAAAAACACTTAAATGAGTAATTTTATATTTGTTTTTAACTAGTTCTTACAGATCCATTAAGTTTTCCTTAAAGAAAAAAGTTGTCAGGTGCATGTTGGGCTCCGCGCTACAGTGTTTTGGGTAATCATTTTAACTGATTGCTAATTGTGTTTCGTCGATAAAAAGCGACAGCTACATACATATGCACATGTATTATACTAGCTGACCCAACCGGCTTTGCTCGTGAGCATAAACTATTTTAGTTGCGAATTGTTAGATATGTACATTTATATTTTTAAAGTATATTTATCGTACGTACCACTAATTTATTTCATTTGATCTCTATAATAAATTTTCCTAAAAATCCAACGAAGGGAAAAAAAATTTGTTTATAGAAACACAAACTGTAACAAATGAAAGCCTTTACAATAATTTTCCAGAAAACTTGTCAGTTCCTTGTAAAGTAATTTTAAAAATCGGAAATTTTTGCAGTTGCTAGAGTGACATTACCCCTCAAAATCATCAAATAAATCATGTCCACTCGTAGATCCTTAAACGTTCTATCCGCTGGTTCTATCTATTGCCTATATTGCTCCTTTATGTGATATAGCGGAGTATAAGTTTGCATTCTCGAAGCAGCTGAGCTAGGTACATGATCAAATTTGAAAAGCCGCTGGTTTTCGAAAATAAATCGCTGATTTAGTATGACGTTTCTCTGAAGTACTTGTAGTTGTGGTTGACATGTGTTTCAGCTTGTATTAAGAGCTCCAACCTTGTTTTCTTTGCGTATATTCGGCCAAACTATTTCTGTCATACTCTATGTGCTACTCCTAGAGACGTAGAAATAAAACAACAAAAAAAAAGCATAAAAGCAAAATGATGATGCAAATTAGAAACAGAAGCTTCTTCCATTGTCTGGCCTTAATGTCTTCCAATAGGTCTCGACCCTAGCAAGCTGAGTGAAATATAGAATTATCGAGACTCTTGAACTTCAGGAGGCAGGGGACAGAAAAGCACATAATCTTTTTTACTTCAGACTGTCCGGATACTTGTGTTCCCTGTTTTAAATGTTGTTGTTGTTGATGTGCTGGGTCTCGTTCGCCCACCACCACGAAATCCCTGGTTTGACAAAGAATGCCGGCGAAAGCATGCAGCAAAACAAGAGGCATACAAAGCGGCGCTGCAAAGGAAGACGAGAGCTGCTCGTGAGCTCTACGAGCAAAAGAGACGGGAAGAACATCGGCTTCTCCAAAAGAAGAAGAAAGAGCATGAGAAGCGCGCGTTTGAGAATATCGAGAGTTTATACTCCAGGAACAATGTACGGAAGTTTTACCAAAAGGTAAAAAGAACGTGTCAGAGAAGCAATACCCGTACAGAAACCTGTAGAGATAAAAATGGAAACCTCGTAGTAGAATCACAGTCGGTGCTGAGAATATGGAAAAACTACTTCTGCAGACTATATAACGGCGACGAAGTCTAACATTCCGCTGTCAGGTAGAATGAACCATTCAACATAGACGATGATAGTCAAAATTTCCGTCCACCTGACCAAAACGAAGTGAGGATAGCAATATCCAAGCTAAAATCCTACAAGGCTGCTGGACCTGACGGCTTACCGGCCGAACTTTTCAAGGCAGCTGGTGATGAATTGGTAAAGTGCATACACCAACTTATCTCTAAAATTTGGTCAGACTAGTGTATGCCTGATGAATGGAATCTCAGCATCATTTGCCCGAACCACAAGAAAGGAGACCCCCTCAACTGCGTCAATTATAGAGGCATCAGTCTCCTTAACATCGCATACAAGATCTGTTCTGCGATATTGTGTGAACGCCTGAAACCTTTTATCAACAGGCTGATTGGACCCTATCAGTGCGGTTTCAGGCCAGGAAGTCCACCATCGATCAAATCTTCACACTTCGGCAGATGCTGGAAAAAACCCAAGAATTCCAAATCGATACTCACCACCTCTTTATCGAATTCAAGGCCGCCTATGACAGCATCTATAGAGAAGATCTTTATAAAGCCATGTCTAGTCTTGGCATCCCTGCCAAACTTGTCCGTCTGTGTAGGCTGACGATGGAGAACGCTCGCTGCTCTATCAAAGTCGGTAATGACGTTGCGGAGACCTTTGATGTCAAAAAAGGTTTTAGACAAGGTGACGCGCTGTCATGTGACTTCTTTAATATTGTACTTGAACGCATTGTGCGGAACTCACAAGCCAACACCGGAGGCACAATCTATTACAAGTCTGTACAACTGCTTGCATACGCCGACGATATAGACATTATCGGAAGAACTCAGTGGGCTGTCACCGGTGCATTTGCAAGCATTGAGGCGGAAGCGTCCAAAATGGGTTTAGCGATAAACGAGGGCAAAACCAAGTATATGCTATCAACAAGAAGGGTAAGCCAACACCGTCGAATTGGACAGTACGTTACGGCTATAACTTCGAGGTAGTAAGGGACATTGTTTTGCTCTGCTATAAACCCGAAAAACAACATCAGCGCTGAGATCAATCGAAGAATAACTCTTGCCAATCACTGTTTTTTTGGGCTTATAAGGCAATTCAATAGTAAAGCCCTATCTCGAACAACTAAAGAGACTCTGTGTAAGGCCCTGATCATCCCAGTCCTGCTTTACGGTGCTGAAACATGGACTTTTTTAAAAGAGGATGAAGATATCCTTGGTCGCTTCGAGAAAAAAATTCTTCGCACAAGTTCAAGGGGACCTCGACCAACTTGGAGTGCGCAACTGGAGGCAATTAGCTAAAGACCGAGCTAAATGGAGAAGCTTGTTGGTTGAGGCCCAGGCTCACCCCGAACTGTAGCGCCACCTAAGTAAGTAAGTAAGTCATAAGCGCCATGCACTTTAAGAGTGAAAGAAGATATCCGATTACAAAATTTTATTTCTCAATATAATCTGCCTCGAGTGAAATGGATTTCTCACATCGGCCATACAGTGCCTTAGTACCAATGAAAAAATTGTCTTTTTCCTTACCTTCAAAATGACTTTCTACGGTCGTCTTGATCTCGTTCTCATCTGCAAATCTCCGTCCTCGTAGCTCCTTTTTCAAATAAGCTGAGTAGTAAGTCGTCGAAAACCCTGTGCCTCTCAAGTCCTGACTTGAAACCCGCGCCGTGTGAACAGGCGAGTTATTCTGCAAAAACAACACTCCGTGCCTGAGTTTTCCACGTCGCTTCCGTACGAATGCTTCACGTACCTGAGTCAATAAAGTTGCGTAATATTGACCAATCATCGTAGTCCGGTTTGGCAGGTAATCAATGAACAAAATACCTTCGCTGTACCAAAAAAGAGTCGCCATAAGATTCGAAACCGACTCTCCCACCTTGGATTTCTTCTGTGGCCTCTCCCCTTTTTCAATTCACTGCATAGACTCTTGTTTCGACTCCGCATCGTACTAACTTATCAGCCGCCCCTCGTATTTTGAGTCCTAATAAAGTTACCTTTCATTTGATATGCCACATGACATGGATCGATTTTCTTGCATTGGTTCTTAATTCACAGTATTTTTTTGAGCATGTGGTAATTTACTCTAAGGAGTAAACGGTCGCACTATTTTATTTTATTTAATAATGCTGGAAAAATGTAATGGGTATAGTTGGCACTTGAACCGATAACCTAATATTCAATAGCAAAACACACTACCACTGCACCATGCCACCCACTTACAAGCTATGGAAGGAGAGTCCAGTTTCTTCAAAGTTTATAAAGTGCTGTCACAAAGAGATCAAGATTCTCTCTACTACCATATAATAGAACTTGACTAAATGGCTGTTTATAAATGGTGAATTGAATGTGAAAGCTGATGAACTGAAAAAAAGCGATCACAGCTAAATCGTCCTAATTTGTTTGTCCACTCTCTCTTCAACCATAACTCCATTTATTGTAATCTTCAAGGCATATTGAACTTCTAAGTAAAAATATTTGAGCTTTTACTAATAAGCTAATATACAAGTAGGTTGGAAATATCTGCATAACACAAATTCGATTTCTATCGATTCATTGCTCTCTTGTTATGACCATGTCTTGTTTTACCTGGCAAAACTAAATTTCTGCAGAATATGTAACACAAATACTGCAGGCTGCATTCAATGGGCTCTGGAGAAACTTTATTCTACCTTCAGTTAAAATGTTAATGCACTTACTCCTTTGTACCTATTTAGTTATGTACTTTATATTAAATTCTTAACAATTATTGCTACTTAGTTATTGATTTATCTGTGTATATATATGTATCTTTCTTTTTCCTAAATTTTTATTTTTTAGGTAATTATTTGTTTATTATTTATTTGTATATATTTATTTATTTATTTATTTATTGAAATATATATTTATTTAATTATTCTTGTTTAAGTATTTGCTTATGGCTTATTTGTTTACTATTTACTATTTATTTGTATATAAATTTATTTATTTATTTTTATTTTTATTCATTTACTAATTTTACTTATTTTATTGATTTTTATTTTTTTCGCATTTTCCTTCAAGCTTGCCTCGTTTTCCTATATACGCTCTTAATAAATATAAATAATAATGCTTCAGCTGAAAGATAATATTCCAATTATCAAAACTCTGTAAAATGTGCAATAACACAAATTCTGTAACAAAATTTATATGCGAAATAAAAATCTATCTATCTATCTCCCTTCAGTATACAACACATAGGCCAAAACACCTAACGCGGCCAAACTGAAAACTAATTTTGTTTTCAAATCGCATAAATCGTTATCTTTTGGGCGTTTCACTCGAATATGTTTTGACCGGAGTTGCCAATTACATTTTTTTTTACGTAACCTAGGATTTCTCTGTTTTCTGAGTGAACCACAGGGGCTCAAACACGATGCACGTTAATGCAAAGGTGGTGCTTGATATTGTGCATTGTCCATGCTGTAATTTTTATGTTGTATTTGTAAAGAGGAGTCCTGTGGTATGAAATACTCTTTATTCGGAGCTAGTATAATGTAGTTAGTAATTACATAGGTTTGCATTACATTGGTGTTTCCATTGTCTTCCGACATACGGATATGTGGTCTTTTAACATTGTTGTAATATGGAAAATGCCGAATGAGTTGCCTATTTTCTGGGTTGTGAAAAGTACACTTTTCGAAAAGTAATAATTAGTGTCAGGCTATTCGGATTCTTTACATTATTGGGTTTCCTAGTCTAAAATGGCAATGGATTATATTATTATCATGAATACGTAGAACTCAGATCATGTAATCATGTAAATATTAACGAATTTGTGGAACCAGTGTAGGCTTTCAATATCTTGAGTGCTTAATGATATAATTGAGCACCAAAATTAAAATGTTTTAGTCTCTATTTCGACTGAACATATGTATTATGTAAAAAAAAAAAATAAATAAATAGGTAGGTACTTGGCGCAACAGCTCTTTAAGTGCCAGGGCCTAGCTTCTCGCAACCACTCACGTTGTGTGCGTTATATTTTTTACACGAATGGAAGGGACCTACAGTTTAGTGTCGTATCCGAAGGGCAATTTCTTTTGAGAAGCTTTTTCTTACTTACTTATATCCTTTAACCCCTCGGGGGGCATAGGGCGTCAACCACGCCTGCGCGCCATCGTGTTCGGAGTTCTGCAACGCGTTTGAGCTGCCTCCAACTCATTCCTAAAGAGATCGATTCCTCTTCAACTGTTCTGCGCCACGTTTGCCTAGGGCGTCCCGCTATTCTGCCTGCCTGGGTGAGCGGATTCCACTGCATAGCGTATTTCGCAATGGAGTTTTCTTCGCGCCGTAGGGTGTGTCCAATCCATTGCCACTTTCTTCTTCGTATAGTAATGCTTATAGGTTCTTGGTCCGTTCTCAGATAAAGTTGTTCGTTGGAGATGCGGTTCGGCCAAAAAATCCTTAAGATGATTCTTAAGCATTTGTTTACGAAGACTTGCAGCTTGCGTGTGTTAATGGTGTCCACCTTCCAGGTACTGCACCCATAAAGCAGCACTGATTCTACGTTGGAGCGGAACAGTCGTAGCTTGGTTCTTAAGCTAATAACATTGCTTCTCCAGATTTTGGACAGCATTCCGAACGCAGCTTTAGCCTTCCCGATTCTGCTGCACACATCCAGTTCGGTGCCATCGCGATTAGCCGAGACGACACTTCCTAAATATAGAAAGTTATCAACTTTCTCGACTTGCTTTCCGGCAATGTTAAGTTGAGCGCGGGTATTGGAAGTACTCACACACGGCAAGTCTATAATGCAGCTAAGAATACAAAGCTATCCAAGAACTACAAGTATTTATGGATGAGAAACGGAATAACATTTTTGCGTAAGAAAGAAGGGGATGGAGCAATAAAAGTCAGGTGCCTTGGGGACCTGGTAAATTTATAATTTAAATTGTTTTATTTTAAATGAATTCTAACCTTCCTTTAAACGCAAAAAATGTACAAAATCCAGTTGAAAATGTGCCTATTCTAGCAGTTCATCAAAACATTAGAAGCATGCGAAAAAATTTTAATTCTTTTTTGGCTCATATTGATAGTTTGAGTATTTTAGCTGATTTTTATTTTCTAAGCGAAATCTGGCTGTACGACAATGAATTATCCATCTATAAAATGCCTGGTTTTGATTTGTAGGGTAGCTGTAATAATTCCTATAGCGCAGGTGGTGTGCTAGTATTTATTAAAGAAACATATTATTGCGATGAAGTTAAATCTTTTAATTTGAGTAGCGCTGACATATTAAAAATCAGTTGCAAAGTTAATAACGAATATTTTACTTTTCTTTGTATTTACCGACTACATGAATGTAGCAAGAGTGTTTTTATAGACCAATTGGGTGGTATCTTAAAAACTATCAAAGCGAAAAATTTAGTGGTTCTAGGAGACCTTAACATTGATTTATTGAAAGCTAGCAGTGATTCTGACAATTTTTTGCTTCTTATGTCGTCGCATGGGTTAGAATCACTTGTGAACAAACCCACCCGTCTTACCGATGAAGCTCAATCGTGCTTAGATCACATTTTTGTAAGACTCAGCAAAAATTCTTCATTTAAACCATCGTGCGAAGTAAGCGATCATCAAATTACTGATCACTGTATGGTAAAGCTGACCTTAGAGCATCAAACTTTTTGTAAAGTCCGTAATTCTATGCCTTCTTCTATAAAGCAGAAAATAAACTACACAAAACTAATAGACAGTTTAATATTTGAGTCTTGGGATCAGGTGTATTTTGAAAATGATATTTCGCTAGCTTACGATTCTTTTTTAAATATACTCTTAGGCCATATCACAAAGGCTTCCTACGCTGAGAGGCAGAAGTCTTCTAAAGTAAAACGAATCAGGCCATGGATTGACGAGAAGCTGATTAAGTTAATAAACAAGAAAAACTTTGTTCGGAAAAAATGTAGGCGGCACCCCCTCAATGTGAAGTTAAAGCGTTACCTCAAAAAATTGAACCAGCTTATGAAAAGAAAAGTGGAAACAAGTCAAGATAACTTTTTTTCTGCAGAATTTCAAAATTGTAAGGGGAATATAAAAAAAGAGTGGAAAGTTGTTAATACAATCCTTAACAAGGAGTCGAATAAAGAAAATATCTTTGAAATTGTAGTCGACGAATTTTTAATTTGTAACCCAGTAGAAATTGCGAATAATTTTAATAGATACTTCGCATCTATAGCCATGAAATCAAAGCCAAACCCCCCCCAGAGTAATTGCAGTTGTCCTCTTTATTCGGATATAGCTGCAGATGAATTTCAAAGTAATAGCTTCGTTTTTCAGCACTTTACCTCGTTTGAAATATACAAATATATAATGATACTCGATAACAAGTGCTCTAGCACTTCGGATAGTATTACGAACTATCTTTTGAAACATGTTGCCTTCTTCGTGGCTGATGTGTTAAGCTTTTTGTTTAATAAAAGTGTTAGTAGTGGTTGTTTTCCGTCTTCATTGAAGGCTGGTGAAGTTCTTCCACTTTTCAAAAAAGGTAATCGAAGGCTAATGAGCCAGTATCGGCCTATTTCCCTACTACCAACGTTCTCTAAGCTTTTTGAAAAATGCATGAAGGATCGTATATTATCCTTTTTGAATAAATTTAATTATTTTAGTAATAAACAGTTTGGTTTTCGTAAGGGAAAATCCACTGAAGATGCCATTTTGAAGTTATGCAGTGAAATAAATGAAGGTTTTGATAAGAAAAAAAATTGTATGACTTTATTTATTGACATGACAAAAGCTTTTGACATGGTCAATCATTCAATTCTCTTAGACAAACTCTACAAATCTGGTTTCAGAGATTCAACCTATAATTGGTTCAAGTCCTATCTAACGGGAAGACGTCAGAGGGTGAAACTTAAGGGAGTATTTAGCGAGGAGCTTGAAATAAGTATCGGTGTACCACAAGGTTCTGTTTTAGGTCCCATTCTTTTCTTAATTTATGTTAACTCCATTTTCAAGCAAAAGTTTAACAGCAAAATTACTGCTTTTGCTGACGATATGGCGTTTACGTTTATAACAAACTCCTTGTTCGATTCGGTTGTAAAGCTTGAAGAGGACTTGCAATTATTAAGACAATGGTTTGCAAAACACGAGCTTATTATAAGCGAAAAAACAAAGCTCATGATTTGTAATCTAACACACAATGAGCATGTTGATTGCAACACAGTCTTTCACTCCGCTGAATGTTCAAAAATGTATTTATCCAATCACATTTGTGGGAAAAATAACTATTGCAGTCAGATTTTATGTAGTAAAAATTGTTTTAAAATTGAATCTGTAGACCAATTTAAATACCTTGGGGTCTTCATTGATAGACATCTCAATTGGAAGATACATACAACTGAATTAAAAAAGTACATGATAGTTACAACTCGCCAAATGTATAATCTTAGGCCGTATTGCTCAAGTAAGTTACTTACAATGATTTACTATGGGCTTGTAAATTCGAAGATTCAATATGGTATAACAAGTTGGGGAGGGACGTACTTTAATACAATTGAGCCTCTCGTGATAGCTCAAAAGCATATTGTCCGTATCATAGCCAGAAAAAATAGATTATCAAGAAGTTGGCCTTTGTTTTATAACCTTCGCATTTTTCCGTTAAAACATCTTTACTTTTATAAGGTGCTGAAAGTATTCTTTTTGCGAAGTGGATACAGCACGACTCTCCGTTGCTCAAATTTATATGGTTTAAGGACAAATTCAATGATGTTGCTAAACGTACCGGTTGCAAATACAACACATTTCACAAACTTTTTTACAGTCTCAGCACCTAAGCTTTACAATAAGTTGCCATACGAAGTAAGAGTTTTAAGAGAAAAGAATTTATTTTAAAGAAAGTTAAGAAGTGGCTTTTTACGATGGATAACTCAATTGTCAAAAATTTGTTAGTAAATGTTTCTTAAAGATGTAAAAGTTCCTATGCAAAAAAAATAAAAATTTATAAAATTATTAGCTAGTAAATTGTTACAAATACCCCACAACCTTAAACTTATTTATGAATTTTTTAAACAAACGGTTCATTCGCCTCTAGTCACGCTTAGCGACTAAAGAATGATACCTATTATTTCTACATAATTTGCAATTTTTTGTTTTTGCGAATCTGTCTCTATAGAATTCCAAAGATTAACCAATTTTGTGAGTGTATATAAATATGAATATGAATATGTTTTATTTTAAATAAATGTAACACAAGTATATTATGCAAGCTCTTAGAGCCTAGTTTTGAAGAAAAAGAACAAAAACTTTACATGAATTGCTTTTAGAACCGCAAAGAAAAGTGTTTTTCTTTTCTTATTCTTTGGTTAAATAGTCAATGTTAAAATAAGAAATTGTATGAAATTATGAAAGAAATAAAAAATTATATATATATATATATATACTTAGGGCTTTTGTTTTGGCTGTATTTATTTTTAACCCCACTTTTATTGCCTCAGCTTCTAGATTTTGGGCCATCAAATGAAGATCCATTATCCGATGTGAAAGTAGACAAACATCGTCAGCGTAATCTAGGTGTTTAAGGTAAGATGTCATAGTCCAACGAATTCCAGAATTAGCTTCCGTCAATGCTGCACGGAGTACATCGCTGATAACCACCAAGAACAATAGTGGGGACAGTATGCACCCTTGACGTACTCCACTTTGGACTTCAAAATCCTCCGACACCTTACCATTGTACACCACGTGACACTTGCCGCCCTCATATGTAGCCTTGATAATAGCTATAAGCTTTGGAATGCCTCTTCTGCGCAAGGCCAACCAGATAGCATCTCGATTCGAGCTGTCGAAAGCCTTCTCGAAGTCGATAAACAGTAAATGTAGCGGAGACCTATACTCAACGCATTGTTCGATTATGATCCGTAAGGTGTTTATGTGGTCAATGCAGGAGGATCCAGCGCGAAAGCCTGCCTGTTCGACATCGAGAGTTGAATCTAAATGATCTTTAATTCGTTCTAGAATTATTCTAGCTATTATTTTGGCTACAGCTGGAAGAACACATATACCTCTCCAGCTTAATGATCATCCCCCTTTTCCACTCCTGTGGAAATTGTTCACTATCCCAAGCTCTCCGTATTAGCGGATGCAGCAAATCTGCCGATGTATTTGGCGCCGCTTGAAATAGCTCGGCAGGGATGCCATCAATACCCACCGCTTTGTTTTTCTTGAGGGACTTGATTGCTGTTATTATTTCAGCTTTACAGGGAGATACGGTGCGAATTCGGGAACTTGTTGCTTCGAACTGCTCATTCGAATTCAAGATCATACCGCCGTCGTCTAAGTGATTTAGCACTGTAGCAAAATGTTCTCTCCATCTAGTGAGCTGATCCTCATCCGAAATCAGAAGGTTACCGTCTAGACTCTTCACTGGATGTTGTTTGGAGTTTCGACCGCCAATGAGCTCCTTAGTGATGTTGTAAACAGTCCTACTGTCGCACCTACTCGCTGCTTCTTCAGTCCTTGAGGCCAGTGAGTTGACATGTTGACGTTTGTCACGTCTCACACTACGCTGCACTTCTTTCTTCTTCGCACGGTATTGGGCTTCAAGCTCAGTTCTCTCTACTGCTGAGGCCACTGCAATCCGAGCCTTGATTGCTGTACGCTCATCGATCCGTCTCCAGGTGTCTGTAGAAAGCCGTGTGCGGTGGTGTTCCTGCTTTTTACCGACATAAGTGCGTGCCCCAGTCGCAAAAGCATTTTTCACAGCACTCCAGTGGTCATCCATGTTCTCTTGCAATATGCTGCTGATTGCTTCTGCTTCTAAGGCAAGATGGTCCCTGAACTGTTGGCGCACTTGGGGAACCTTGAGCCTGTCGATATTAAACCTGGTGATGTTAAGCAGGTTTGAGCGGTTGCTGTTGACGGATGCAGTACGAAGGCGTAAATGAGCTACCATAAGATGGTGATCTCGTTCTTGTCCGACATCAGCTCCACGTCTGTTTCGGACGTCCAGGAGACAATTTCTAAAGCGGCGACTGATCGCAATGTGGTCGATCTGGTTGGATGTTCGTTGCCTATCAGTAGAGACCCAACTGATCTTATGGCAGGTGTTATGCTTAAACAGCGTACCTCCGATGACTAGGCGGTTGGTATTGCAGAAGTCCACAAACCGCTCACCATTGTCATTATGGTCTCCCACGCCGTGAACTCCCATCACGTGCTTAGGCATGGTGTTGTCGCTACCCACCTTGGCATTGAGATCTCCCATTACCATTACGATGTCCCCATTAGGCGTTTGGTTGTAGGTGGCGCCTAAGTGGCTATAAAAATTATCCTTTTCATCCTCAGTCGCACCTAGAGTCGGAGCATAACACTGTATCATGGTGATTTTTCTAACTCTACTCTGGAACCTAGCCGTCAAAATCCGGTCACTATGGGGTTTCCAGCATGAGTTCTACCCCAAAACTCCGTGCACTTCCAGCTGGTTTACCAGAGTAGAGCATCACAGTGCTTTTTGTTGGGGAGATGTATTCCCCAGTATCGTACCATCTTATCTCGCTCAGCCCTAAGATGTCGATTTTATACCGTGCGAATTCGTGCTCCAATTGGAGGAATCTGGCGTTATAAGGCCCTTCCTTGAGTGAGTCCAGGAGAGTCTTAACGTTCCAGAATCCGATCGTTGTCCGTGTCCGATAGCCAAAGGTCGTCAACAAATTATCCGTCCTTATCCGAGGCGATTGTTTCCGTTTCGGAGCAAGATTTGTTTTACGGTTGCGGCTCGCTGGGCCACAGACCAACCGACACTAATCCTGTTTTTTGGCGCAGGAAGCTCGCCATTCGTGCTCTCCCGTTAGCAATTTCCGAAAAAAATTCCCAGATGACACCACGAGGAGGTGGGAGTAGGGCTTACTAACAGAGCTGCTAGGTTTTCGGCTGCAGTGGCTCTTACTCGTTACTTAGCGGACCAGCACCTATCGGGAGATGCTGCCCCTACGAGGTCGTTGTTAGTCGTTTGCCATCCTCCTGAGAAGCTTTTTCGAGACAATAATACTCTCGGATGTTTGTCAGACGCTCGCGAGATGTGCGACCGTGAAAAAACATTTTGGCGTTTTCTGGGATTCGAACTTGGAACCTCACGTGTAGTGGTACGAACCTAACCACTTACGCCACGGCGCCCACATTATATATGTAGTTAAT
The DNA here is from genome assembly GCA_945910035.1 of Brachypalpus laphriformis. Classification (NCBI taxonomy): domain Eukaryota; kingdom Metazoa; phylum Arthropoda; class Insecta; order Diptera; family Syrphidae; genus Brachypalpus; species Brachypalpus laphriformis. Next base: position 256,587,399 of record OX246754.1, read on the forward strand.
TATGGTACATGCTATAAAAAGCATCAAATAAATTTTATTAGCATAAAGAAACTAACTGTTTGCAGTAGTTCCAGCATAAAAAAGAAAAATAACAACTAGAAGGGATATGTGAAGCAGATGGGGCAACGTTACAAAGCATGTTGTATTATGGGAGACAACCAAAAAAGTGGGTATTTTCTATTTTGCGCCGGCGCAGACAACTTTTACATTCTTAAAAAACTTTGCTTTAGCTACTGAAGACTTAACAGTAAGCTATGTAAGCATTTATATTCTAAAATCAGTACTAATCGGAGCTTTGAACTCGTAAGACGTTTGTTTCTGTGCGGTACTTAGATAAAGCAAAATTCCTAAAAGAAATCAGTCACCAGTGATTGAAGACACTATGTCTTCAACGCTTAAAAACCCTAAAATAAGTTACGGGGACAAAAATTTAAGAACTAATTATTTTGCTACCAAGTCCACAAATATTGTGTTAAAAAGATGTCTATTGGCATTAAAATTATTAGTGAAGAAATTGATACATTTAATAAAATCTGTGAGTTGTTAAAAGACAAAAATTGGCAATATTTCACACACGATCCGCCATCTGCAAGGTCGTTCAAAGTCATATTGTATGGATTGGATGAAATTCCCCTTGACTCTCTAAAAACTGAGTTGATAGTGTTGGGTCTTAAATGTCAAAACATTAAGATAATCAAGAAAAAGTATGACAATTACACGGATGTGTTTTATCTCATTTATCTCGAAATTGGTTCGATTCGATTTAACGATCTAAAAAAAAATGTGCGGTCAATTTTTAAAACCCAAGTTAAGTGGGACTTTGCGCGCCGGCAGAGAAATAAACTGACGCAGTGCTACAACTGCCAAATGTTTGGACATGGGGAAAAAAACTGCCACATTAAAACATATTGCGCCATATGTGCTGAGACCCACGATACCACTGCTTGCAAATCAAGCAACATCAAATGTGCCAACTGCAATGGTACACACAAAGCGACTGATCCCTCATGCATGAGTCGACAAAGCTTTTATCAAGTACGAGAGAGACTCGCTACCAAAAGTAAAATACAACCAATGGCAAAGAGAGTCGAACATCATTCATTTGTTGCAAGCATGACAGACTTTCCCGCTCTCAAACCTCAGCGACAAACCTCCGCGTCGGTGGTACCTAAGCCGACGACCAGCAATAACACTAATTCATGGTCGAAGAACAACAACAACACCACTTCGAATGGATCCAACAAACTTTTCTCCATGGAAGAGATCAACGCTCTGACTGCCGAGATGTTAACGCTGCTTGGAAATTGTACTTCTAAGGCCGAACAATTTAATGTAATCACTAGCTTAGCTATTAAGTATGTTTATCAAGGTAAATAATAATGAATGCTAGTCTAAACATAACCTGTTGGAATGCTAGAAGCATTCGAAATAAAGACATCGAATTTTTTGCTTTCTTAAGCAAACATAATATAGATATAAGCCTAGTTAGTGAAACATGGTTAAAGAATAATGATAATTTGTCTAATAGCGAATACAAATGTTATCAATTAGATAGAGACGAGAGAAGGGGAGGCGGTGTCGCGGTAATAGTTAAAAGAACAATTAAGCATAAAGTGCTTCCGGTCTTGAAAACTAAATTTGTAGGAAACCTAGGTTTTCAATTAAAATTTTCGCTGTCTATTTTTCTGGTCGTTCTAGCGATGTGAACAGACGCAATGATTTTAGAAATGATATACGCAAGTTAGTAAGCTCGAACGAGATTTATTTAATCGGCGGTGATCTAAATTGTAGGCATAGAAACTGGGGATGCTTAAGAGCCAATGCCTGGGGTAACGTCTTAGAAGACATGAACTATAGGCATCCATTCAGTATCTTATATCCTCCTCACCCAACTTATATATTATACTCTAGTAGTCGGTCTAACCCATCGACATTGGATTTATTCTTAACCAATGCACCGCAACTGATTACGCAGCCTATTGTAGTGAACGAATTAAGTTCTGACCATCTTCCTGTTAAATGTAGCGTCCTTAGTACACCTGTCCGTAATAATAATTTAGTGTATGATTTCAAAAATACTAATTGGAATATATTTAAGAATAACATAAGACTGAGATTAAGGGAAATGCAAGGAGTAGTTCCTGATGCTGTTAATGAAACACAAATTGACGAAGCTATAAACGCATTTACATCTGCAGTTCGCGAGAGTTTGGAGCAATCTGTTCCTAAAAAAGTCAGGTTCTACAATAGTGCTAACGTGCTCCCACCTTATATAATACAACTTATTAGAGCTAGAAATAGATATAGGTCTTGGTGGACGAGAACACGAAATAGCGTCTATTTTTCGGAGACTAAACTCCTTAACGCATTGATTAAAGAATCCATCGCAACGTTCAGAAATCAAGCTTGGAATAGTAAACTACAGGGCTTAGATAAATCAAGCAAACCTTTCTGGAATATAGTAAAGGTAATCAAAAGAAAACAAAGTCATATTCCTGCATTCAATACAGGTAACACAGTACTGCTTTCGAACTCTGAAAAGGCGGACGCACTAGGCCACGCTTTTTTGGAAAACCACTCAATAGGTAATAGCATTATTGGTAGCATCAGTGTTCAATCTGAAGTGGAGCAATCCATGAACTTCCTTCTTTCACACCATATTGAAGACAACACTGATAGCTTATCACTTAATGAAGTGCAAGTGGCTCTTCGTTCTCTTAAACCAACTAAATCGCCGGGTTTAGACGGCATCAAAAATCTATTTTTACGAAATTTACCTGTAGCTGGAATAAGATTCCTCCAAGATATTTTTAATGGCTGCATTAAACTGGGGTATTTTCCTAAGGCTTGGAAACGAGCAAAAATTATTCCAATTTTAAAGCCGGGCAAAAATGCCAATATGCCTTTAAGTTATAGGCCAATCAGTCTACTAAGTGCGTTAAGCAAATGCTTAGAAAAATTAATAAAAAAGAGAATAGATGATCACATTGACGTCAATAACATCTTGCCACCAGAACAGTTTGGTTTTAGACAGCGCCATAGTACGGTCCATCAAATCCACCGTATCACGAAACATATAAAAAGTAACTTTCTGTTGGGTAAAAGCACGGGTATGGTGCTACTCGACGTAGAGAAAGCATTTGACACAGTCTGGCACCATGGACTGTTGCATAAATTAATCAATTTTAACTTCCCAACATACCTTGTGAAAATGATACTGTCCTTTTTAACTGTTCGATCGTTTGTAGTGTCCGTCAATAACTGTCTATCTGATGTATTTTTTATCGATGCAGGTGTACCTCAAGGATCGATCCTTGCTCCAATTTTATTTAATATATATACGTCCGACTTTCCCCGATTAAGAAACTGTGAAACAGCTATTTTCGCGGATGATACATGTATTTATTCGTCGGATGCGGCTGGTTTCAATATTGAAACTAATCTGCAATCCGCTTTAAATACAATTCAAACGTATTTCAATAATTGGAAAGTAAAAATAAACGCTTCTAAGACACAGGCTATCTTTTTTACAAGAAAAAGAAAAACCTGTTTCTTACCAAGCAGTAGACTTATTATTGCTGGTGCTCAGGTAGAGTGGAAGTCGAACGTTAAATATCTTGGGGTCCACCTTGATAAGACATTAACGTATAGCGTACATATACAGGAAATTATAAACAAAATAAACATCACTATTAAAACTCTTTACTCGTTCATCAATCGGAAATCAAAATTGAGCAACGAAAACAAGCTTATCATTTTTAAAGTTATATTTCAAGCTATAATGTTTTACGGGTCACCTGTCTGGGGTACATGTGCAAAAATGCACATTCGGAGACTGCAAATAGCACAAAATAAGTTGCTGAAATTAATATTAAGTTTGCCATGGTACTTTTCTACCGAAGAATTGCACCAAATTGCAAATGTAGATAAAGTTCCGATCAAAATTACTAAATTACGCGACCGTCACATATCATCTTGCATTTCATCTGATAACAACCTGATTTCAAACTTAGTTGGTTAAATTATAGCAGAATCTATTTATTTATTCTATTGTATGTATTTATTTATTATTTATTATTTATTATTTATTATTTATTATTTATTATTTATTATTTATTATTTATTATTTATTATTTATTATTTATTATTTAATATTTATTATTTATTATTTATTATTTATTATTTATTATTTATTATTTATTATTTATTATTTATTATTTATTATTTATTATTTATTATTTATTATTTATTATTTATTATTTATTATTTATTATTTATTATTTATTATTTATTATTTATTATTTATTATTTATTATTTATTATTTATTATTTATTATTTATTATTTATTATTTATTATTTATTATTTATTATTTATTATTTATTAATTATTATTTATTATTTATTATTTATTTTTTATTATTTATTATTTATTGTTTATTATTTATTACTTATTATTTATTATTTACTATTTGTTATTTATTATTTATTATTTATTATTTATTATTTATTATTTATATTATATATATTATAATATTTATATATTATCTATTATTTATTACTTGTTATTTATTGATTACTTGTTAATTTATTCATTGTATTAATTATTTTACTTATATATTTAATCAACGAAGTTTGAATATATTTACTGCATCGGTTCTTACCTTCCCCCCTTCTCTCTTTTCAAGTTCGAAATACAAACATTATGTACATATATCTAGTAACGTAGTATGTACTTTAATTTAATGAAGGTTTTAATGTAGCTTTTCCTTCCAAAATATTATGAATGAAACTGTGATATAATTGTAGAAATTGTTAATGAATTTTTCAGCAGTAAGGTAGCAATAAACCAAATCTCTAAAAATTGTGCAATCTATCTATATTCTAAAATGCATGTTCATGCAGCGTGGTACGAGTATCAGTTCCATAAAACAGCGATGAAACCAGTGCAAACATATGCTTCGTGGATGGCAGATCTAAAAATCGTTAGCAAGCTCACGTCTGAGCCCCTTACCAAATTATGGAAAACTGGAGTTGAATGTCACTTACGGGGATGCAACCCATAAATTGAACTTAACTCTTGTGCTGGATTATTTCTATATTTTGCAATTTTAGAATCGAACATCCGATCCTCCAAATCATTTAAACAGCATTAAGCAATTATATGGATAACAAGCCAATCTTTTTTTGAAGAAACTGGGCAGGTGCGAAGAGCATAAAGCTCATCTGGTACTTATATCCCTAATAATATAAAAAGAAAGTGAATATTTCTTTGCAAGGACAATTTTTGATAAGCAGCAGGTTCGGGCGTACAAAAATATTTGATTTTGATTGTAAAAGATCAAGAAATTCAATAATTAGACTTTGAACTCAAAGTACACTTCTCCTTCTTCTATTTCAACGAAACTAACTTCCGTTTTTAGAACTCTAAAATACACATCTTTTAAGTACAAAATTATATTTCTTCGTGCTCTAAAAGCAATCTTTGCGAAATTCCTTTTTTTTTTTTTTAATTTATTAATTCACCAAGATTTTCAAATCAATCTCAGTGGTGTTTTTTTAAGAGAGCAAGAGCGAATTATTTCTCTTTTTTCTGTACATACTCGTACGTGCTTGAGCTTGAGTCGAATGAATTTGTGTCTGCTCATGCGTAAAAGTTTTGTCAGTGTGTATTTGTTTTCTTTTGGTTCTACATTATGTACATTTATGTGTGTACACACTACCTACGAGTAGTCAGCGCGTGTATTATATTTGAGTGCAATTTAAATGTGCCAGACAGGCGAAGCAAGGCGAGCACGGGCCAGCTACTAACTTATAAATCATTCGTCGAACGTGTAAGATGGTGTAGGTATTGCTGCCATTTCATCCACGCTCAAGTTTCTAAGATGTTCTGCCGGTATATTTCTTTTCCGAAGGGGAAACGATTCTTAGTTGGAATTTTTGCAGTACTAAAGTATTTTCTCATTAGCTTTATATGTATTTCATCGTAGTAGCGTGTAAAGAGTTTCACAGAGTTCAGACCAATAAATCAATTAACACTATGTATAACTTTAATCCGATTGAATCAATATTGTGGCCTTCCTTGGGAAGTTCACCCGTAAATGGAATCATCGTTTATCACACGCCCACGTACACACACCATTTTCCAAACAAAAAATATAAAATATAATAAAAAAAATGATCATACTGCCAATGTGCTAGAAATGTCACGTGGCACAACTATCTCCTGATTTGGTTTTTTGGTAGTGTTCCACTCCACTACACTGTCGACAAACGAATTTTCTTTCATATTCATTCGCACACTGCACACTAGTGACATGGCGTCAGGAAGCTTCTTGTCCTTCCTTCTGATATCGAACCAAATCAAATCCGAGTAAAATATATTTCTTTGGAAGCAATTCAATCAGTTTGCCGCAAGTGCAAAGTTCAAAGCACGTCCGCCACATAGCGACGCATTACAGTTATGATTTCAATGGCTTATACTCCTGTTCGCTGGTAATGGCAGGATATACCTAAGCATTAGAGGACGATATGGTCGTAGTGGCATATAACATCCGATATGGCATTTCTTTCCCAGACATGTCCTGCATACGAAATGAAATCCTTGCAAATACCGTGTGTGTGTTTCTTTATTTTTTTGCCGGGGAACATTATCGAAGAGGACAATACCACGAGAAGCGGCTCTAGGCGACAACGGCGACGAGTAAGTGTGAATTTTGATAGCGCTAAGGGGGGAAATGTCGGCATAAATATGTTGAAGTTTCCCCCAGATGTCCTTGGAATACGCGCCCGGGATATGTGTGTTCACATATGAGTGGCCGGAAATTTATGCGAGTCAAGTTTATGCAAATTACCCGGTAAAGGATATTGCTCCCAGCAGCAGCATAGGCAAATCAATTGTTACCCAGAAATACTGAGTAGCTTGGTGTTTAGGTATAGTGGGCAGCTGAATTTCTTATCATGCTGTTCGTGCATGGCCGCGACTATTACCCTGCATTATCAAAGGCTGGTGGTGTGGTAATCGATTTCTAGCAATTTTCATATTTCGCCATCATATTGGCTGAATGAGGCAACCTAAGCTTCGTCATCTCAATCAATAAGGATATGAGCGGTTGTGGTATTGATGTAGCACAAGATAGTGGGAACAGGAGGATGGAACATGATGAACTTCGTTTTTCCCTTTTTTCTCTTCTGGAAGTGCTCAACTCACTTATCCCTTACGTTTCCCTTCCTTCTTCCGCCTATTTCACAATCCTTCTTTTCTACCTCTTATTATAATCGATTTCCTGATTATGAATCAGGAAGGCGGATATGTGAATAGGAAATCTAAATCATGGTGGAAGTGATTACATATCCGCATTCATATGTGAAATAATAATCGCAGAAGTCGACAAAAGGAATACATACATATGTGATCGTGATAAAAGGACGGTCTTGAATTCACATATCTGGATGTTGATGAAAAAAAGACTGTACCGTGCTCGGAGTAGGTACTACACATGATTTTTAAAGTGTCTGATATCATCCTTTAAGGCATAAGCCAAAAGTTAAGCCTTAAATTACCTAAAGAATGACGTGAATAACTTTTTTTTATACTGGATTTAAGAAATCTTTGAATCTGTTATATATCAAAAAACAATGTACGTCCCACATTCCTCTGTATGTCATAAATACCTATATTGCTTAAATGTCACCGTACTGTGCAGCGAAAACACTTGACACGAAGAAGTTTTGCCAGGAGAGAAGAGGAGGCTTTTTCTTGCCGGTTGGTTGGGAGCCAGAAGACCACGTGACTAGGAAAGGATAAACATTTTAACAACACGACAAATAAATGTGAAACAAAATTTGTATTTTGCGTATTAATGAATGTGATGAATAAAGTTGAAATTTTCACGTAAGTTCTAAACATTTTAAATTAATTGCGGTGACAAACAATATTGTTACTCCTTATTGCTGCTGTCCAAAGATCCAGTTTTCCTCTCGGGTAAATCTGTCAAGATTGTTCCGAAATTACACTGCCTTACATAAATAAATGGGATATATAATCATGTAAATAATATACCAAAAAGCTTCTCCCTATTTCGGCGAGGTTATGATCTGAAAACAAGGGTTTCCCTTGTCGTGACGGCTTCCACGGATCTTCGAGCTTTTTATTCAATCAAGCTTTGTAACTCCTGCTATCATACGAAGCACCTTCATTTCAGCTGCGATTAATTTACTCTCATATTTTTTGTACATTGTCCAACATTGTGAACCCTATGTGAGCGCTGGCCGTACAACTGCAACTTATGTGGCATTTTTCGGTCACAGAAAATAGCGGAGTTTTATCGCCACTTCATCCACCCTACGCTTACGCAATGACTGATGTCGATATCACAGGTTGCTTCGCTATTAATCATAGATCCCAGATATTTGAAGTTTTCGCACTTGGTAAGCACTGTTCCATTCAAATAAATATCTGGAATGGGCCTGATTGGATCAAAGAACGGGCAGCACAAGTACTCTGTCTTTTTTGAACTAATGCGAAACCCATTTCCGTTCAAAATGTCCACTCATACATCAAATGCTCGGTGCAGGGATGTAGGATCCTTACTTAACTTATAAAGTCCCCATGGATCCTGTTGGCTATATCCAGTTCGGTTCCACAATCAGTCGAGACAATACTCCCAAGATACTGGAAATTCTATAATCTTTCTACCGGTTGTCCAGCAATGCATATTTGAGCCGATGAGTTTGTTCCAAGGCTGATAATTTTAGTTTTTGCCGTATTCAATTTCACGATGCCTGCCTCTCTCTCCACATCTGCTGTCATTTGGTGGAAGTCCATAATTCTGTGAGAGAGTAATCATATATCGTCAGCGTAGTCAAGATGTTGAAGTTGAGATGTAAGAGTCCATTGAATTCCTCCGTTTCCCGACGACAAAGCTGCACGAAGCACATCGCTAATCACCAATACGAATAGTATTGGTGAAAGGATACAGCCTTGTCTTACCCCACTTTGGATCTCAAATTCCTCAGACAACCTTCCTCTGTGCAGACCGTGACATTTGAAGCCTTCATATGTAGCTTTGATAATAGCAATTAGTTTATCGGGAATACCTCTCCTGCGGAAGACACGCCAAATAAACTCCCGGTTTACACTATCGAAAGCCTTCTCAAAATCAATGAACAGCAGGTGAAACGCTTAGGATGTAAAGCTTAGATGTTTCTCAGTTTGCAGAATCCACAAAAGTATTTTTCGCACTCAATTATCAATGAGCTAAGTGTGGCAACACCACTGCCAATGTGTCATTGTCACAACTGTCATTATGCACAACAGTTTCTTTCACATTCGGATAGAGGCTTCAAGCATATTCGGAAATGTTCTAGAGGTTCTTGTATTTGGCATAAATACACCAACCAACAGCAGATGGCACACAGTGGATAGAAAAAAAAATTGCGATTAACAAGTGCGATTACTGTGACCCAGCAAGAATATGACAGTATTAATATGTCATATCGTATGAGCAGCATCTCCCAATAGGTGTTGTCCGCTAAATAACGCAGCCGAATAACTTGCAGCTCTGTTAGTAACTCTTTCTTCTACCTACTCGTGGTGCCATCTGGTAATTTCTCTGGAAATTGCGAACGAAAGAGGACGAATGGCGAGCCTACTGCTGCACAAAAAAGGATAAGTGTCGGTTAGTCTATGGCCCAGTGAGCCGCAACCGTAAAAAACCCAATGTCTCCGAAACGAAACACAACGCCTCGGATACGGACGGATACTTTGTTACCGACCCTTGACTTTCATCAATTCCCTCCTCGACTTACTCTCGGAAAGGCCTCAAAATTCCAGATTCTCTCAATTAAAGCGTGAGTTCACGCGATAAAATATAGACATCTTGGGACTGAGTGAAATAAGATAAACCGATTCCCAACAAAAAACACTGTCATTCTCTATTCTGGTAGACCAGAAGTGCAGCGTAGTGAAAGACGTGACAAAAGTCTGTGCATTGAGTCACTTGCCTCAAGGGCTGAAGAAGCAAGTGCGACAGTAGGACTGTCTATAACATCATCTAGGACCTCGTTAGTTGTCGAAACTGTAAACAACATCCAGTGATGAGTTTTGATGGTAACCTTCTGATTTCAGATGAGGATCAACTCACTAGATGGAGAGATCATTTCGCTACAGTCCTTAACCACTTAGACGGTGGTGATATGATCTCGAACTCTAATGAGTCTTCCGAAGCAGAAAATTCCCGTATTCGCACCGGACCACTTTTTTTTTTTGCACCGGACCTCCCAGTAAAACCGAAATAACAGCATCCATCAAGTCCTTCAAGAAAAACTAGCCGGTGGATATTATTATATGTATTACCTTAAACACCTTGACTACGCTGATGGTGTTTGCCTTCTTTCACATCGCGTAATAGAGCTTCATCTGATGGCCAAAAATCTAGAAGCTGAGGCAAACAAAGCGGGACTGAAAGCAATGTTCTCAGCCTGAGAACCGAGCTGCGACTCTTCCGCTCCAACGTAGAATCAGTACTGCTGTAGGTGGACACCACTATCACACGCAACCTGCAAACCTTTATAAACAAATGTCTACGAATCATCTTGAGAATAGTAAAGTAAAAAGTAAAAAGTACATTTTATTTTTTAAACTTCATATTCAATTTTTTTTTACAATAATTTACAATAAAAGACTTTGGCCATTGCCGTCAGCCGAAGAAAAGAAAGAATTAGACTAAAGTTGTTTACATATGTAGTGATTTAAAAAGCTTCGTTCATTATTTGCTGCTGGTATTTTAATGCAGCTTTAAGATAGCTAGCCAGCCCGCTCCAGTCCTCACCATCTAGAGTTCTGATGAATTCAGCCATTTATAGCGCCTCTTTACCCCAGTAAGCTCGTCTGATCTCTTTCAATATTGGACAAGCTCCGATACATGTGGCCTGAAGTTCAGCCGAAGTAGTTCGCCTCTCGCCTTAACGATGTTAGAAATCACATCAACGCCGAACCGATCGTGGAAATAATTTTTCGCAGCCAGATCATGGTTGATTAAGGGATACGTGCACCTGGTCTCGCTTTGTTGCGCCTTCGATCTAAACTTCGCACGGGTAAACTTTTAAATACTGTATAACAGCTGATTCAGAGAACGTCGCCAATATTCTGCATTATAGTTCGTTAGCTGCATATTATGTTCGCTGCTTAGCCGCGACCATTCGTTAAAGAATTGCAGCTACCGCTGTATCAAATATTTTGCGACGATGTGTGGAAGGCGGTAGTTTGAAAGTTCCATTACTTTCAGAATGTAGAGAAAGTTCAATCTTAATGTAAAGATGTAGAGAGGAGAATATTTTGCCCAATCGTATCTCCAACAAACAACGTTCTCTGAGGACGGGCCAAGAACCTATAGACATTACTGTGCGAAGGAGAAAGTGCCAGTGGATTAAACACACACTACGGACGACAACTCCATAGCGTTGCAGAACTCTGAACAAGAGCAGGCGATGTTGACGCCCTATACCCCTTGAGGGGTGAACGGATTTAAGTAAGTAAATATATTATGTTCATCTTAACAGTGTGCCCACTTACCACAAAGACCGTTCATCCGATTGAAATTCATAGTACAATTGCATAGGTTTATATAATACTTCCAAAAATGAAGTAAAGATGGCGCGCGAGCATCATAATCTGTCATTAAGGGGCGTTGCAGGGTGCATTGGCGTTGGGCTGTTTGCTAGTTACAATACATACCAATTCAGCAGTGATACATATTAATTTTTCTTAAAATCCCATATATTGTGATTATTTTGGACTTGGTAAGGCACTGCTATTGTTCGAAATCGATCTTAATTCCAACATTGTACAAAACGTCTGTGCTCTCATGAGATCGTACGAGCAAAGTTGTATCAACTTTGGGCATCGTATAAAACGGACCATACCATCCCAGGACTCTACAAAAACGGCAGTACCATTCTCGGATGGTAGGATTTCGGACTCTCTACGTAGCATATATGCTTATGATTAGTCTAACAAGGACATCTAATGAGAAAACAAGATAAACCTACGAACAATAGCTAAAAAGAAGCATATTCAGTTCTATTCAAAACTTGCAGTACTGTTCCCAATAATCATCGGTCTTAACTGCGATGCACAGCAAAATAATAGCCAGACATCTAGACAATGAATTTTCTAAAAATATAAATTCGAAACCGCAGGGCCACATTTATTTTGTCGCATTAGAGGATTAAGTAAAGCCAATTGATGGCGATTAAATCCAGCAGAGTGGAATACAATGGGTAGTCACTAAGCGATCACAATAGAGTACAGAACAAGGGAATTTATTCCATAATTTGCTGAAGGTATTCGCTTTTACTGATTCTTATTCAGAGAATTTTGATGAACGTACGCAAAAACGTGTAATAGGGAGAGAATTCAGAGGATGGGTGTAAATTGTTGACCAACCTAATGTGCTTAGGTTTGATAATACTCCGCTTCTTTCATCATATAAGCGCGAATGCAATTAAGCAATAGGACTCCTCTTAGCTTTTTAATTTCTATGTCAGTTGTTTCCGCAATGTCACTCTTACCCCTACTTTAACCATTAGCTGTGTCTATAGTAAAACACAATACATTCATAACCAGTAAGCAGCCCCATATACTTGCTCACTGCGGTTCTGATCGAATTGCAAACACCACAGCTGGAGTAAACTGGTGCGGGATATACATACATATGTATTTATGAAATTCTAAACACCAACACTCCACCAACCTGGTAGTAAGAACACCTAGGGTACAATTAAATTTAAGTTTTTGGAGCAAGGGATTCACCACCAGTTGCGATTTAAATACAAAACCACTACCACCACTGGCATTGCTGCCACCATTGCCAACGTGCTTCATCAGCATGCTCGTCATCGTTTGCCACTGCCAGGAATTGGGGCCACTCGGATTTTTAGCGCACGAAAATTGCAGGTATGTTTTGAAAGTAGACGTGTGTACATCCCAATACTTAGCATGCTCTACCAATGGATGAATGCACAAGGTGGCGCGCAGAAGGCACTCTTCGGGGTAGCACAGTAGTAGGAGAACTTATGCTTCTACCTGAACGATACCCAATGCATGTGGAACGTATTATTTCGATACAGTTTGGTTGAAAATGCACTCTGATTGTATTTTATGGATTAGGGCGCCAAAGGAAACCCCAAGCACATGGTTGTAGACACACAGGTAGCGCACACAGCTTTTTGATGTGGTTTTGCACGGCAATTGTATCCTAGTGGTCCAACTTAAGTAAAGGGGTTTTTGTCAGCGTTTTTTTAAGCCACCGTCCAACAGCACTCACAAAGCAGCCTTGAATAAATTTTCAATTGCTCCTAGTGGAGAAGATTAGCCTGAGAGTGAGAGGTCTCGTCAGCCAACACTGGCCATCGTCGTCGATGGGGCAGATCAAACAGGATTTTTGTATTATTTCCAAGAGCATTCTGGCAGTCGAAGAGTACTTTGAAAGGTTTGACAGTTGATTTGGTTTTGACTTATGGGAGGCATATACTTGTATAGCTAAAGGAGGAAACTTTGATTGATTAAATGGTGCAAGGCTGGATTAATAAGGTTTGGAAATGTTTGAGTTGATTGTGGTGATCTCTTATACGAGTATGTCAAGAGTATGTCTTTGGTATATTGTAAGTTGTGGGCTCAATTTATTATTGGTGAGTATTCCAATCTAATAGATGGATCTAGTGAGGGGTGAGAAACAGTCCAATGAGTGGATGCATTACTCTAATAGTTGTATCTAAGAGCAATTGGACACTACTTCGATTCAAGAATATCTAGATGGATTTGATGAAATTTTGTGTGTTTCCGAATACTCGTACTTTTGAACCATTATTCTTACTCTTCGGGCCCATCTAAGGGATTTAGTTAAAATTTTGATTTTTTAACGAAGTGTTCAAGGTGTTGATAAGATTTGATTCCCATTTGCAAATAATATTTTTAGAGAGTACAACCTACCTTATTATGGTTATGATCCATCTGAAAGGGGTCGTATGATACCATTTTCCATTTATGTTAAAAAATATAACGCACACAGCACGAGTGGTTGCGAGAAGCTAGGCCCGCACTTGAGAAGCTGTTTTTTTTTTTCTGTATTAAAGTGGGCATGGAGTTGTGTAAAGAAAAAGTGTCTGTTCAGTTGTATACTTAAGAGATTTCAAAGTCAGCTTTAATAATAATAATTAATTAATTTAATAATGGTCACAATAAAAAAAAAAAATGTTAGGTATTTATTCAAGTCACTGTGTACATATGTATGTCGGATTTATAAGTAAAACACCGTCCATTTAGATATAAAATATAATTCAGCAATATTGGTATAAATTTTTTTTTTTCGAGGGTAGGTGAAAAATCTTCCATAGACATTATGAGAATAGCAAGCGCGTGCTCATAGTAGTGTCAGATTCTTACTGACCAAAAAACATCACCATTCGATATAAATTTGTTAGATATCGCAACTAAGTTATAACTTATCAAGCAAATTTTTTTATCACGAAATAAAAACGTTTTGCAGGTTACTTTCCACTGCAAGATCCTGCATGTTCCGCAAACTGGAGGCAGCTAATCATTATCTCGCCAAGTCGAAAGGTTTCGTCCTTTGTAGTCGGCGCAATAAATTGCTTTCGTCCAAAATTTGTAGGAATGTATTGTTGACATGTCCGATTAGTCGGTTTCTATGCTTTCTCGCGAAGCTTCTAGTTTCAGCTCCGATTGTCGGAATTCCGAGATCCCTGTGGATATCGTCGTTTCTAATATACCACGGTGCTTGGACAATTTCTCTTAGCACTTTATTTTGAAAAGTTTGTAAAATATTTATATTTGTTTTCTTGGTACAACCCCAAAGTTGTATACCGTAGGTGCACACCGGCACTTTAGCACTTGCTTGTATAAGCAGTTTGTTCTCATTACTGAGCTGAGAATGTTTTCCGAGTAACCAGTACATTTCTCTATATTTAATTTCGAGTTCTTTACGTTTCAATTTCACGTGCGAATTACTTTTCAGCCTTGCGTCGAGTGTTATTTCCATGTATTTGGCCTCGTCTGCAAAAGGTATTCGGGCCGAGTTTAGGAAAATTGTAAGTGAAATTCACGTGAACAGATTTAGATTCGTTGAGGGCGATCCGCCAGTCCCTCGTCCATTCATTTACATTATTCAGCGCGTTTTGCAGCTTTGCAGTCGTTTCTTCGATTGTTTTGCCTACTGCTAGGATAGCGGTGTCATCGGCAAATATAGCAAGGATAGTGCCATCTTCGTTCGGTATATTACGTGTATATAACAAATAGAGAAGCGGCCCAAGAACGCTTCTTTGCGGTACGCCGCCGGTCGAAATTTCTTTGAGCTTGGAGTATTCAATTCCATGCCTAACGCGAAAGAGTCTATTCCCGAGATATGAGTCTAGAATATCGTAAAAGCATACAGGGAGAACTTGTCGCAGTTTGCATTTTAATCATGCCACACCTTATCAAAGGCTTGCGAGACGTCAAGAAATACGCTGGAGCAAATCTTTTTTTCTTCAAGTGCTTTCTCGATTACGTCAGTAATTCTATGCACCTGGTCAATCGTCGAATGCTTACCTCTGAACCCAAACTGGTGGTCAGTGATAAGATTATTTTCTTTTATAACCGGTTGGAGACGCCTTAGTAATATCCTCTCGAAAAATTTGGATATGACTGGAAGAAGCGAAATTGGTCTATACGATTTTACCTCATTTGGTGGTTTTTCCTGGTTTTAAAACCATAATGACTTCCGTAACTTTCATTGGCTCGGCACGTGTTTTAATCTGAGTGCAGCATTTACAATATGGGAAGCTTAATCAATGCTTTTCTAGGTAAAACTTTGAGAATTTCTCCGGTAATCAAATCATAACCAGGAGCTTTCTTAGGTTTTAGATTCTCGATTTCATGTTTAAGTTCCCTTAGCCTTGCACTTGTGAGTGTTAAATCGTCAGATGGCAAAAACCTCCGCTTTTTCTTTATCTTCCCTTGCCCATTCATTTTGATTTAATTTAATTTGTGGCGCGGGGACTTTGGGCCTTTTGGTGCCTTTTACGGCTTTGCAAGGTGAATAATTGGAATCTTTTTTCGCTGTTAAACTTTCAAGGTACGAGTAAGAGCCTATCGCACGATTCTTAAAATCCTCAATAGTCTTCTTCACCGAATTGCATATACGATTCAAGTGCGCTTTATGTTGCGGAGCACGACTTTGTTGCCATTTCTTACGCGCTTTTCTTTTTTCCTTGACCAATTCTTTTATTTCCGGAGGATATCGTAAACCGTATCTATTCGACGTTTTCCTAGGTGTCGTAAGTGGAACGCTCAGTTCAACATTATCTTCAATTTCGTTCCTAAAGCCTTCCCAGTTAGTTGTTCGACCAGTTAATCTCGCTGGCTCTAGGTTATAGACTAGTTTTTCGCTCAATGTCAAAATAACTGGGGAATGATTCAGCAATATATGCACGAGTATAATAGAAGCTTAGGGATTTATGTTCACCGATAACTCCAAATCAAGGTTGATGATGAGTAGATGGTAATTCTCATATCCTCATAGAATTCTCATAGAAATAAATATTCCCACGTTGCTCACTGCTGAAGCCTCTTCACACCTTCGTAGATTTTTTTTTGAGCGACACGCGCAATACGAAAGTCGCCTTTATTTTATATTTAATGCACCAATTAGTAGGTATTTACAAGTTAAATCTCGGTTGAGGCCCCAGAATTGTGGGATTTATAAGTAAAATGCCGACCATTTAGATATAAAATATAATTCAGCAGTATATGTACGAGTATAATAGAAGGTTATTGATTTATTATATAATTTTAGGGATTTAATTAGGGAAGTGGTGGTGACGACTCGGTGGATTGATGAACTCTGCTCACTCTCTTTATCTGTCGTCGTAATCTTCGGAGATCGTCAACCGGTACCGTTTTTATGCGGGTGTAGACCATTAGCCTTACAGGGTGACCCTACATGTATTGGCGTGGGCGCAGAAAAATAAACGTTTCTGACCACACTACTGGGAGAGCACCAAATATTAAATTGAAATGACTCCTAGAACTTTCCAGTTCTGAGCGTCCAGCGGTGTGAAAAATCTGGCAGCAAGAAAAGCTCTGAAATTTCGAACGGGGAAATAAAAAGTTTTGAAATGACTGGAAATGACTCAACCTTCTATTGTACGAGGCAATGTGAAATATTTTATTTATTTTTTCTTGAAATACGTAGTAGTGTTTACACTGGTTGTCGCTGCCTACGAAGTTCCATGTTATACGGCACAACCCTCCTGCTAAAGTAGTTATCTATTTATAGATTTATTGAGATTAAATTTAAGTTAAGTTACTCGTAAATAAAAAAAAAAGTTCAAAAAGCCTCTCGTAAACCAAAAACAGTGGACATAGTTAATGTTTTTCTGCCTCCGAGATGAATCTATCTTCAGTGGTGTACCACGGTTTCCCAGCTTTCGTTTGCTATTCGATTGCTCCTTGAAGAAGTCATCTTCGGCGATGTACCGTACTTTTGCTGCAGTATATTACTTCTCCCAACTTCGATGCATTCAAATGGTAGTGCATGCGATTACATGAAAACACAAGCGTTTTCACTTAGCCTAGACCTACCAACTCCTACTCCAACCTTCACGTGGTGACCGCTGGGTGCTTAGTACTTTGACCCAAGAAATGGGTAACTAACCCCGTTTGGACGATTTTTGATGGCAGCAGCCGAGAGATGGAGACGAGTTTTTTCTCGCTATAGTACGTTTTCTTCTTCCAGACGGTAGTGGATGAATTCCCTAGACAGAGTCGACGGCGGCGTCTACAGTTCCAGTTAGGTTGAACTTAGTGAATACAGTGCGCGCGCTTCTTCGCCATATTCGTATCACAGGTCGCCAAGGAATTCTCAGTGTTAGTCAGGGCCTAGCAAAAAATATGGTGGCGGAAGAGCCCCTCAATAGGCCAACGGCAGCGCTCATACTCCCATAGTGGTCTACTGGCACCGGTGTATCCGGCCTCGCGTCCTAGGGGTATAACAAAAGGAACTGACCCTCCAGGGTAGGGTTGTGTCGTCGGGGTAACTTCCCTACCACAAAAAAAAAGAAAGAAAAAAACACTCATTCAGAAACAAACACAAGCCTCGGATAAGGAAGATTCAACTGTTGACGATCTCAGCAAACGAAAAAATGGCAACTACCTTCGAATCTGTACGTGGAATGTTTGCACTCTTAACAAACCACGTGCAGCCGAACAATTATTATCTGCTCTAAACTGCTATAAATTAGATATAACTGCCATCCAGGAAGTGCGATGAGATGGGCTGGGCAAGAAGAGGATACAAAGCTGTGACATGTACTTCGGTGATTTCTACAGAGACAACAAGCAGCGCTTGTTTGGATGCGGATTTGCTATACGCGGCAGACTTAGACAAAAAGTCTTAAGTTTCCGACACGTGAGCGAGCGTATTACGTCAATCCGGTTCAAGACTTAATTCCCTAACATACACCTAATATGTGCTCATGCCCCCTGTTACCAAAGATTGTTTTAACGACCTCCTCGACAAAATATGCAACCATGTGCTAACAACGACGTTAAAATCGTATTGGCCGATTTCAACGCTAAAATAGGAAAGGTGGAAGTCTTTGATAGGGTAGTCGGTAAGCATAGCCTACACAACACCACATCTGGCAACGGGCTAATGCTAATTGATTTCGCTGTGGAGCAAAACGTCACTATAGCAACAACATGGTTTCTTCATATCAATATCCACAAGCGGACACGGCGGTCCAATGATCATGAAACGATCAACCAAATTGATTATATTGCGATCGGTAGCGCAAGACATGTCTCCAGTATTCTGGATGTCCAAACCTACCGATCGGCCAACATAGACTTGGATCATTACCTTATTATAGCCAAGGTATAAATGCGGATATCCTAAACTGAGCAACAAGAAAGAATCACTGTGAGAAAATTTAATGTCGATAAGCTACAATCGTAAGAGAACGCCAGAGTCTTCGCTGAACGCGTATCCCGAAATCGCTCTTTATCATCAACCCTATGCCGTCACCATCAGAAACGTCCTTACTAATGTGCTGGGTTTCGCCCAACCAACACCGTGAAACTCTTGGTTTGACGACGGCGAGTGCATGCAGCAAAACAAGAGGCATATAGCTCTGAGCTCTACGAGCAAAAGGGACGGAAAGAACATCGTCTTCTTCAAAAGAAGAAGGAAGAGCATGAGAAACGCGCGATCAAGAATATTGAGAGCTTATACTCCAGGAACAATGTACAGAAGTTTTACCAAAAGGTAAAAAGAACGTGTCGAAGAAGCAAGGCATTTCAACAGCAAAGCCCTATCTCGAACAACTAAGGAGACTCTATACCTGATCATTCCAGGCCTGTTCTGCGGCACTGAAAGATGGACTTTATTGAAAGCGGATGAAGATATCCTTGGTCACTCCGAGAGAAAAATTCTTCGTTATGTTGCTTTGCGTTGATGGGTTTTGGAGACGCAGATTTAATGATGAGCTGTATAGCGACATCGACCTAGTGAAAATCTGCGTATTAGACGTTTGAGAGGGCTAGGACATGTAGAGCGGGTGGACATCAACGCTCCGGCCCGGAGAGGTTTCGAATCCACCCGGAGACACGATGCGGTAGAGGGCCTCCTCGCTGTAGGTGGCGCGCACAAGTTCAAGGGTACCTCTACCATCTTAGAGTGCGCAACTGGAGGCAATCAGCTAAAGAGCGAGCTAAATGGATACGGTTGTTGGTTGAGGCCAAGGTTCACCCCGAACTGTAGCACCACCTAGGTATGTAAGTCACTTCGATGCCTTTCAGGAAAATCATTATCATGAAAAAAATATATATATATTTTATTAGAATCCGTTATTTAGTTCTTAAAATAGGTGTGTTAAAAGGATGCTATGAATTTGTTCGAAACATCTATATTTACATATTATTAAAATCCATTATTTATTTCATAAAATAGGTGTGTTAAAAAGGATGCAGTGAATTTCTTTGAAACGTCTGCCTCTATCTTACGCCCGATAATGTCCAATTGTTGAATTGTACAGTAGGCTGAATTCGTTAATTTCTTTTTGAGTTATTTCAAAGTCCACCGCCTTTAAAGAGTCGTAAGGTTTTGACATCTAATATGGTATTTGTTGCATTGAATACATCAAAGGTGTTTATACCTATAAGAGATAAATGGGTATACCGGTACCACCTAAATACTTATCATTTTAATGTAGCTTCATCGTTAGTTTGCAACTTCATACACACATATCATATATACATATGTGCTCAAAGAACATAGTGACGCACACTCACAGCAAGGAGCGCATTTTCCAAGAAAATTTGAATTCATAATGCCAGACAAAACCCATGTGTTTCCAAAAATTTCCAACTTATCATGTAACCGCAATTTCTTGAATAATTTTAACACCTGTGAAATTCCCCAAGTCTGTCACAGCTAACATCTAGAGGAGCTGAAACCAAAAAAAAGAAAATAAAAAATTAACACAAACAACTCTGCCAAAACCAACACCTAATTATGCAATTTTCATTCAATTTTCATCTGCTGAATTCTTTTAAAAACTTCAAGTTACAGCTGTGCGCAGTACACACGCAGACCCAAGCTCCTTTTAGGAGCAGAAAAGTCGCCTAACTCAACGATGAACACATCCTTCATACACCTTCATTTCGTATACACTTCATGGACTGACATTGAAAAATATTTAGGTTATGATATTCACTTTCAACTCGACAAGAGTGTGTGGCTCTGTACGGTGAGTGGGTGCGCTAGTGAGTGAGAGTATGTGAATGTACTGTGTGCCGTGTGCCATCAGACAACTTTAATGAGAGTTTTCACAGAAACATATCCTTACGTATGTATAGTACATACATATATGGGGTGGATGGATCATAGTAAATGCGACAGGAGTGCGAATTTATTACATTTTTCATGCAGAGTGTACATATGTAGAATTGCATATGCAAGTGGTAGGCTACGCAGCCAAAACAAAAAAAAAAAAGGATAAGAAGTGGAATGCGAACTCCTGCCGCCACTTCTACTACTGCTGCTACTGCAGCAAAGTGGAAATCTTGTGTAATTGTAAATTCCACACTTGCGGAAAGTTCAAATCCTTTTCAGTTAATGAGATGCAAGACAAAAGGAAAACCCGAGTACATAAAATCTGCATACGTGTTTAAGTGACAAAATGTGCACCCTCGTTCCTTACCCTAGCCGGCCCGCTCCCCGCCCCCTTCCATGTGTGTCACATGTGCACCTCCTCACACAGCCTGACACATCTTATTGCCACCTTGTTGCCACTGTTAATCTGATGGAAGGGAGACTACGTTTTCTCATACCAAATGGGAGTACTGCACAAGTGCTCATAATCTTAGTTGGCGTAGCATTCCGTGCCGCCCTGCTTAGGGGGTGTATTAGAAGCATCAGTGTTCTCCATAGAGGGACCCATATGAAATGTTGATTTGAAAAGCTTTCGAAAACTTATTTGCCTAGAAGCGCTGTTTTTGAATCGAATGCGACGTTGACGACTTTCCTTTTCTTTTCTTTTTCAAAGTGAAACGTAGAGAGTGAAGATACACAATATGATTGCAATGGAAGTCGGCATGGCATTGGCGTGCCATGATGAGTTAATTAGAAACGTAATGAAATAGTATTGAGCTAATGTTTTTTCGCATTTTCGAGTGATGAATGCCCATGTGTGGCTTAATTATTCTATAGTTGACGGGGATGCAGTGCGATATTCGACATTTCGGCTGACGTATATTTGAATATTGCTATGTTGTACCTACTCTTAATTAAAGTGGTAAGATTTGAAGTATAAATAGAAATGTAGGTTAGGTTAGGTTGGCCGTCCGCACGGGAGTGCAGGCAAACTTAGGCCAGTGAAGGTCCTTTGTGATACCGCTTTAGCTTGACCAACTCGGCATTACGTTTTTGGTCCAGCCTAGGCCAGATCTGTTTCAAAATGTGACACGTTGAGCCGTTTTCCCATCTGAGGTTGGTCTGGCTAATAGCGTTCAGCTTTAGTAGATGCTTACATGTAGCGAGGGGCATACCCAGGGCTAGCCTGTCAGGCAGAATCCTTAAAGTAGTATCCTTTCTGGCGAGCTCGTCCGCCCTGCAGTTTCCTGTAATGTCCCTGTGGCCTGGCACCCAGCATAGGCGAATGTTGAACTGCTGTGTCATCCCCATAAGAGATAAGCGGCAGTTTAAGGTGGCATTTGAAGTGAAGGAGCGCGATTCCATGGACTTGATTGCCGCTTGGCTGTCAGTGAAAGTGCTAATATCCCTGGCAGATATTACATTACACTTCAGCCAGTACAGGGCTTCCTTAATCGCCATGATTTCAATTCAATTCAATTCAATTTGGTTATTTTCAATGTAATTTGTGTATTTACAAGTAAGACCGAGGCGTTTATAGTACTAACAATCTTAAATACTATAAAAGCAAAGTCGATTTTCCTTATGAACACCGTTTCTCGAAAACTACTAGACGTAGGTACTTGAAATTTTGCACAGTTATTCCTTATTTTTCCTAGATGCACGTGCCAAGGGTGCGGAATGCTACGCAGACTTTACCACCTCGTGGTGCATTCTGGTTAACACTAAAATTGTCTGCTTCATTAGTACGTCTTCGAACCAAATAGTTACACAGTTTATAAAAATGATAGTTTGGCCGAATATATACAAAAAAACGAGTTGGGCACTTAGTATCAGCTGAAACACCTGTCAGCTACAACTAAAAATCGGCGATCTATTTTGGAAAAATTATAATTCGCTGTACAATACAAGGGACAAACGAGGCAATAGATTTAACCAGCAGATACAATGTTTAAGGATCTACGAATGAGATATCGACCGATTTTTTAATTAATTTACAAGGAACTGTTACATTTTCAGGAGTATACAAAAAAATGTTTTTTTAAAGAAATTTTTTTTTTCGAATTTTTATTCCCTAAATTGGATTTTTCCGAAAACGTATTGTAGAGATTCAATAAAATTTATTAATGGCACATACGATTAAAATACTTTAAAAAATGTAATGTTCATATCTAAGACTTTGCAATTAAAAGAGTTTATGGCCATGAGCGAAGCCGGGTGGGTCAGCTAGTGTTTCAATATAATGATATCTTAAATACGAAAATACAAAAAAAAGATGAAAAAGTGTCAATAGAGAAGAAATTAATAGATAATAGAGATAGGTAGAAGAATGGATATGCATAGATGGAAATATATAGGAAGATAGTAAGAAAGAAGAGGGGGGATGGAGTGATATACTCGTAAGACTATAAATACTATTTAATCGTATTAACGCTGTTCAGAGTGGGCGCCGTGGTGCAAGTGGTTAGTGTGTCGGATAACTGCGCGTGAGGTTCCATGTTCGAATCCCAGAAAGCACTAAAAATTTTTTTTTCACGGTCCGACCTCGCGAACGTCTGACAAACATCCGATTCATTCATCCGATTCATTCTGATTCACGGTATTTTTTTCCCGATAACCGATGTCATTTGCAAATCATCCTTAACAGAGCGAACAAGTTTTCCAGCCATATGACTAAGCTATTGCTAGTGTTATGCCTTCGCAATAGCGTTCACACAAGCTTTCGCAATTCATCAAACTGGCTTTACATATTTCATGAGAAATAAATAAATACTTGCTGACTTCAGGATTTGAACCATAGCAATTAGTGTGGCAATTGACGACATTACTACTACACCACCCCCATTATTATAGTTAAAATAAGCCTATTACTGGACCTATGCGCTTATATAACCTAGTTAGCAACTCAGTTGACTTTAATGCTAGTAGAACTGCAATTATAAGTTTACTTCAATCAGAGTTATTGTAATTAAAACTTAAACTAATGATTTCATTTTATGTATACGTACGAATACATATAAAATTATCTTATCTTAAATACAATACTATAAAAGCAAAGTCGATTTTCCTTGTGAACACGGTTTCTCCAAAACTGCTAGACGTAGGTACTTGACATTTTGCACAGTTATTCCTCATTTTGCTTAGATGCGAGATAAGAAGGAAATTTCCCTAAATTCAAGGTCTAAGTGGCTTAAAGGGGGTTGAGATCGAATTTTTCGTCACTAAAAGTTGATTACACAACCCTAGTAATGGCTCATCGAATTAAAAAAGTAAAAAATATGTCGATTTAGTAAATTTGCTGCTGATTCATTTAAGGTATAAGGATGATTCTGCGTTATCTTGAAGCTGAGCAATGCTAAAAACAATTAAACAAATCATCGCCCAACATTTTTCTTCAGTGGAGACCACTGTCAGCAGTCATGCAGTGGCTATCGTTGCAATAGTGTGTATGTGAGTATATGGGCACGTTATAACATGATTATGTTTTGAACTTTGGTGTTCTAAAGTAAAAATTTAAATAAACCATTATCAGTGCCAAAACGAAGACATTTTAAATTTGATTAATTAGGATATGCATGTACTGTCAAAACTGAATGGAAAAAAGAGGGCTCTCAATATAAATATATATATATGTACACACAGATAGAAATATTGCAGCATTTTTCCTTTGGATTTACTCATATTTTAGAATAAATTTTTAAAACACGCGAGCTGATACTAGATATTTGGATATATGGAAAAATGTAATGAAATCTGTAAGCGTACTACTCCGTAATGAACAAATGAATAGATACAATTGTGTACTTTATTTAAACTGTTAAAATAATCTCATGCTTACTCCCTGTAATGGATTCTTTATCTGTTCTACTCTTCAATAAATATAAGTCAAACGATAGAAAATAACTTTAAACCCTAGGGCTACCATAAAAACCCAATCCCTATTCGAGAAACATGAAACTCTAAACCGATGTTCCCCATCTCTTTGGCACCTGTCAGAAACAAGAAAAACATGAAAACAAAAAATATAAATAAACGTAACCCAAAACTAAAATTTCCCAAATAAACTTCGAAAGAAATGAAATTTTACTCGCACCTACCGTTTTACCCCATTCTCAAGCGTGAACTGGAATTTCAGCATCCCAAACATCGGTAACAAAACCATAACCACCACCAACGTAAACCAACCAAGGTTGGCATTAAACAACCGATAAGATAAATCTTTATCCATTAAGAACAGGACTAAGACGTATATACATACATATGTATGTATGTATGTATATAGCGAAAGAACCTGAACTAGCCGAATGGAAAAACCATCTCAACACGACTTTGATTTATGTGCTGACCTCAATGTAATGAAGTTGTGTACTGTCTCACCAAAAACACAGACCCGGATGGAGCAAAAGGATACAGAGAGCAAAGGATACCTTTATATACATACGTACGCTTCGAACATCCGTGAACCCATTCACCCCGGGATGAAGAAAACTGAAGAAACAAATAAATTCCCTGTGTAACAGGAAGAACCCCTTCAGGGCTGAGAAGTTGAGCTTATGTCTGGAAATGCGAAAACAGAACACCCCACGCCAACCTCTCCACACCGTATCCAGTACAGCCTTGGAAGTTAAGTAATTAGTCTTACACTCGTATACATTCAACATTGTACTCACCGAACGCCATCAATTCACAACCGTTAAATAAAACAGGAAAACAGAATCAATTGTTTGTGCACACACACACAATTGCAGAGCAAGGGATTCTGCCGTAAATTTCTATCCGTGAAAAATTCCTGAAAATAATATTCCTAAAAATTGTGCTGGGGTTCTCATCTGTGGTGCGGATGATATTAACTAATGGATGTCAGGCGATGGTCTGCAATTATGGAGTGGGAGACAGGGAATGCCGATAGATATAATCAAGTTTTGGAATGAATTTTCCTTAACAGAATTGAAATTGGCCCAGTTGCATGATGAAAATGAAAAGTATATACGAGTAAGTATATGTTTATAATCTAATAAGAAATTAAATCCTTAAGTTGTATTCAAAATTTCATCACAATTGATAATAGATCGATAAAGAGAATAAACCTTCTTAATGGTCTATACGCCCTTATTTAAATTGTATGTCAGAACTGTACTACGATATTGACGTCTATAGACACCAACTAGCTCTACATGTCGGTAGAGAGTTTTTGTAGTATGTAGTGCTAATATCGTGACTGCAAGAACAAAACATTCTGTGTGGAGAGTAGATAGAGTCGCAGTCTGTCGTGAGAATTTGAGAACTTATACAGATTCATAAACAGAGATGACGACGGAGAAAACAAAAAGTCGAAGATTTGGAGGGAGTACAAGAAGAAACGTGGGTGCCAGCCGGTAATAACCACCACAGTAGTATTGTGCGAGGCTTTGTAGGAGTCATATCCGAATAGCCACAGGTTTCCTTACAGCG
The DNA here is from genome assembly GCA_945910035.1 of Brachypalpus laphriformis. NCBI lineage: Eukaryota > Metazoa > Arthropoda > Insecta > Diptera > Syrphidae > Brachypalpus > Brachypalpus laphriformis. Next base: position 256,613,784 of record OX246754.1, read on the forward strand.
CACTGTCTAGCGAAAAAACAGCTCATGCCTATGGGAATAGCACAAGACAGCATCTGCAGAATGTGCAACGAAGACGAAGAATCACCAGAGCACATCTTATGTCACTGTAACTGTCTAATCAGAACACGTCATCGTTATTTAGGTAAATTCCTAACCTTGAAGTAAAAGACCTATAGGCAAGCTCACTCAAAACCATAGTAGAGTTCATCACCAAATCGGGTATATTGAGTGAGGTTTAAGATCAGAGGAAATCACAATAGACCCAATGTGGCCGCAGTGATAAGGCGACCTCTTCAACAATCTACAATCTACAATCTTGTGCAATGTCAAGATAGGGTTAGCTAAGGTCAAGGAGAATTGTATAGGATTCTTAACTTCTCAATAGCTTAATCCTCCACATATGCTTTTTGACCATCGGATCGAAGTACCTGATTTTAGCGGTGGTGTTAGCGCTCTAATGCAGGAAACCGTGCCCAAGAATGCAAGGCTGTGGGTTAAACCAGTCTTTAACGAGCTCATTCAAACGCACGGGCGGTGTATGTCGTATTTTTAGCTTATCCCAATAAATCGACTCTGTCGGGACCGACCTAACTTCCGTAACACCAAAAATAATTCCGTGGGACATAATGAATCCAATAAAAAAAAAAAAAACAAAAAAAAACAAAAAAAATAAAAAATAGAAAAAACTAAAAAAAATGAAAATCTGAGCACTTCATCGGAAGATGAATTGTTCGCCTCCAGTCAGTAGACCCTAGTGGGGAGCGAGAACCTTGAGAGGAGTACCCCGAACCCTCTATACCCTCCACATCGGCAGCAGTGCAGGATACTTGACTTAGTGCCCATAAGCGCGCTGTGCAAAATCGAGAATCAGCCAGTAACCGCGGGAAAAGTGCGTACCAGAGGGCCATCTTTATTCTGGGTAAGATTTCCAAGAACGAAGAGGCCGGTACGGTTTCTGCGCGGGACCTGCCTGATAAATCAAAATGCCAGAAGATCGTTCATGAGTGCATCAACTCCCGAAGCGAACAACCTCAACCTCAACAACCCCGCAAGACCGAAGCGGCAAAGCGCAACCGCTTCGTGGAGGAAGTCAAGTCCGACTTCCAACGGAGCAAAGTTGCGAGGCTCTCTACCGCTAAGTCTAATGACCCACCGATCTCAATACCCCAGACGACACGAACTGTGAGCGAGGTTGTCAGAGACGACCTACCAGTTGCATTGGTGGATGAGCTCTCTATCGGCGGCAAAGCAGTGGCTGACGCTTGGGGTGCGATAGAGGTCAAGCTATCAAAAATGGTGATGGAATACCTGATGAATAACCAAGGAGGACCGCAACCCTGCTTTGACTCAGCTGAAGTCATAAGAGGGTACAGAGACATCAAATACGAGGACGCCTTCTCTAAGGAATTCCTAAGTGGCTGCGTTCACAAGATCCGTGACGCGTGGCACGGCTTGGGATTCAAGCTAATCCTAGTCAGAGAGATTCCGAGGAGACCCAGGATCCGCATTTGGCTCCCGAACATGGCCATTGGAAGCAGTACGCTCATTAACTGCTTGAAACTCTACAATCTAACGGTTCCCATGGATGACTGGAAAGTCATCAAGGCTTAGGAACCATGCAATAATACCCTACCTTTCCTATTACTGGTCACCGAAGAAAGTGCCGTCGCCCCTGGGAAGACTGGCTGTAAACTTCGCTTCGGCATCAGACACGCCAATGTCAAGATTTTCAGATCCGTAGGTCCGAGCGACGACCTAGATGAAGTTGACGACACCAACAGGCTGTTGGAGGACATGAGTATCGAGACCGCCCTACCACAACTTCAACAACACAAGATCATACCAATGCTGAAAGTCATTCAGATTAATCTGTGTCACTCGGTATGTGCTACAGATAATCGGATTGTTTTTCTGAAGGAGGAAGACATTGACATCAGCATTGTCCAAGAACCATGGGTTAATGGCCCCAACATAAAGGGCCTAAACGACAACCAATACAACCTTTTCTACAACGCCAATAACAACAACCAATGTAAGCCAAGAACCTGCATTCTAGCGAAAAAACATATATATACGTTTTATTTATTTTAGCTCTTCTGATCTAACAGCTGTTAAGCGGGCAGGGCGGACCTCATAATCGCATCTGTCTATATGGCATACGACCGACAAGCACCCCCGAAGAAGTCCATGACGTAACAACCAGCGTATCCACTACAAGGACCAACCTGCTAATGGGCTGCGACGCCAACGGTATGGGACATCTCAGAGAACAACGAACGCGGTGAGTCTTTGTTTGATTATATTATTAAAACCATAAGTGGATACTCTTCGATGTAGTTCTTGCGATCGAGTCTTCTAAACTTTTAAGAAACCCCAAAAGAATCGACTAGGCCAAGTTTGGTCAAGTCATAAGTTCAAAGCTCCATAAAACCCCCAAAACAAAAATAACCTCAATTACAGAACTCGACAACAAGATAGAGACTTTCGAAAAAGCTTTTAATAGGACGTATAAAGTCTCGTGTTCAGTCAAATTCAGCAAGAAAACATTCCAACCTTGGTGGAACGAGGAACTCTCACGTCTTAGAAAGTTGTCGAAAGAGACCTTTAACATATGCCATAGCTGTAAATACTGGCAGCCTTATAAAGACTGCCTTAGAAAATATAAATAGTCTGTCAGAGTGGCTAAAAGACAGTCATGGATAGATTACTGCCAATCCATTGAGACTCTAAAGGACTCTGCTAGACTTAGTAAAATTCTATCGAAAGTACACTCCAATCCATCCCTTCTTAGAAAGATGGATAGGGAGTGGACTAAATAAACAACAGAATCCCTAGAAGCTCTCAGCACACGCAATCTAATGCCTGGGAAAACCTTTTACCCATTATTACAGAGGAAACAAATTCCTGGGCCTTAAACAGTTTCGCTCCTTATAAATACCCGGGCCTAGGCGGCATTCTACCCATTATGCTACAGAGGTCACAAGACCTAGCAATTCCATGGCTCACGTCAATTTTCAGGAGCTGTTTACTGAACGACCACGTACCCCCTTCATGGAGACGAGTGAGAGTGGTTTTCATCCCAAAGGCAGGCAGACGCGGTCATGAAAATTCGAAAGATTTCAGACCAATCAGTCTAACTTCCTTTGTACTGAAGACTCTCGAGTGACTCCTCGACAACCATTTGCGAAGCGAAGTAGAACCATCCTTCTCCAAAGCTAAGCATGCATACATTATAGGTAGATCAACACAGACAGCTCTTCACGAGGTAGTGTTCAGTATAGGAAACTCCACTCCACACACTGAAGCAATCCTAGAGTCCCTTACGGAGCTGGGAATAGAAAGCAATCTAAGTCCACGGATCGTTTATATGCTTAGCACTAGAATTATTCAGGCAAGACTAGGCAATAGCAATATAACCAAATTTGCCAGTAGGGGTACATCTCACGGCGGTGTTATCTCACCTCTACTATGGCTGATAGTCATGAATAAAATCTTTTAAACATTAGACACAGATAAAATCAAGGTAGTCGGGTATGCAGACGATATGGTGATACTATTGTCAGGAAAGTTTCTCCCCGTCATAAGCGAGACCACGGAAAATGCTCTGAGCAAAGTAAGCTCTTGGGCCAAAAAGTGTGGTCTCGGTGTCAACTTGAGCAAAACTGAACTGATGCTCTTCACCACTAAAACCAAAATACCTGACTTTGTACTTCTTCGGCTAAATGGTCAACCGCTCTCCTTGTCGTCCAGTGCTAGGTATTTAGGAGTTATCCTAGATCCTAAACTTTACTGGAAGCTAAGCATAGAACAACGGGTAAAGAAGGCATGTATAGCTTTCTTAGCTTGTAGCAAAACCTTCGGGAGCAAATCGGGACTGCAGCCAAAATTTACCTTATGAATGTACACAGCCGTGGTACGAGCAATTCTCACATATGGGTCAATAGTACGGTGGCCAGCTCTAAAAAAAGCTTATAATATTGTAATATTCTTGCTGGAGTTCGTTTAAATAAAACGGTCCTTTGTGTATTTTAATCGTTTATTTATTATCAAACACCAACTTTACTTTAACACAATATTCAATCACTTTATTCTTTATTTATTTCAAATTAAACTGTCGCTACAGATTTACTTTCAATACGTCGCTTGTTTTCACAACTGGTCGAATATCTCTTGTAATCGCTGTATTCACTTATACACAACTCTGTGGACGATGGTTGTGGTATGGGTATTTATATAAAATTGCAAGGGGTTCTAGAACATGCTAAATGTGTCTCCGGGTGAATTGATGATCCTGGAATATTGGGATATTGTGTGGAACAATTGTGGAACGTAAGCACATCAGGTTGGAATGTTTACTGTTTGCAGGTTTTGGCAATAGATGTCGTTGCACGCAGTACCTGACGATGTCCTTGATACTACACTGCCCCCCTCTTAAACTTGTTCGTCCCGAACAAGATCATCTGGATTACTACCATGGTAACGATGAAGACGATCCAGGTGGACAGTTTTCATCTTGACTCTTACTCCACGCTGGATCCGGAAGACGACGTCATTGATGCGTGTGACCACTTTATAAGGGCCCTCCCAGTCTTGCTGCAGCTTAGGTGACCTCCCCTTTTGCAGGTGTGGGTTGTACAACCGTACTAGGTCTCCCTTGTGGAAGCTGGACGTTGTTACCTTTGTGTCGTACCTGGTTTTCATGCGGTCACTCGCTATCCTTATCCTCGTTCTGGTTCTCTGATGTATGTCTCGAATCCTTTCCCTGAGGTCTGCCACATAGTCCTCTTCACATTTGGGCTCATCGTTAGGGGATCCAAACTTCACCTCACTAGGTAGCCGAACAGCTCGACCAAACGATACTTCGGATGGAGTATGTCCAGTAGTACTGTGCACTGCATTTCGCTACGCCATTCAGAAGAGAGGAATTTGTCGATCTCAATCGCGCTGGTGGTCTTCTACGACCTTGGAGAGATGTTCGTTTAAGGTTATGTTGAAGCGCTCTACCATCCCGTCGGATAGTGGATGAAGCGGGGTCGTTCTCGTCTTTTTGATTCCTACTTGTTGACATACCTCTTGGAATATCTTCGATTCAAAGTTTCGTCCCTGGTCAGTATGCATTTCCATGGGCACGATAAATCTGCTCACCCAGTTGTTGACGATCTGCTCCACGATGGTCTTCGCTTCCTAGTTAGGGATGGCGAACGCTTCCGGCCATTTGCTGAAGCAGTCCATGACGACTAGGATGTAACGGTTACTATTGTCGGTTTCTGGAAATGGACCAGCGATGTCCTGCGGCAATCCGTTCAAAGGGTGCGCCCACGTTGTACTGGTGCATATTGCCTCGCGTTTTCATTCTCGGTCCCTTGCTGGTGGCACACACGATGCATTTTCGGCACCAATTCTCTACGTCGTCCCTTGCGCTGAGCCAATAGAAACGTTCTCGCACCTTCTCCAGCGTCTTGTTTGCACCCAAATGACCTCCGGATGCTCCATCATGCAACTCCCGTAGCACTTCGTGTACTTTTGATCGCGGCAAGACAAGCTGCATTATGAAATCTTTTCCGTCCGGCCTTTCCCATTTCCTTTTCAGCACACCATCTTGCACATGAAGGGAGTCCCACTGAGCCCAGTATGCCTTGAGAGTGGGGCTCCTGTCCGAGATATCTCCTCCATTTGGCTTTTACATAAACTCCTTCCACGCTAATATCGGCTCGATGTCTGGGTCTTCTTTTTGAGCGTTGCGGATTTCCTCTGCACTCCAACCTTCGATAGGCTCAGTTCTTAGCCTTTGGTTGGAAAGAAGGTTCATCTCTTCCTGCCGCACACAATGCTTGCAGTCGCTCTTACATGGTCGCCGGGATAAGGCATCCGGATTAGAATGAAGTTCGCCTTTACGATGCTGTATTTCATAATCGTACATCTGTAGCCGTTCAATCCATCTTGCGACCTGGTCCTCCGGATTCTTGAACTGCAGCAGCCATTTTAGAGCCGCGTGGCCTGTGCGCAAAATTAACTTTTGGCCATAGAGGTATTTATGGAAGTGTTTTGTCGCCAGAAGAAGCGCCAGAAGTTCTCGCCTGGTAACGCAGTAGTTCCTTTCGGACTTGGAGAGCACTTTGCTGAAGTATGCTACTACCTTCTCTTGGCCGTTGTGTACCTGCGAAACAACCGCTCCGACACCGACGTTACTTGCATCTGCATCCACGACGAACATTTCTCCGGGAATGGGATATGCTAGTGTTGGTGCTTCGTATAGCTGTTGCTTAAGGTTCTCGAAGCTTTTGTCGCACTCACCTGACCACTTGAATTGCCTTCCTTTTTCCGTCAGTTGGTGTAAGCTCTTCGTGGCAAAGTCCTTTACGAATCGTCGGTAGTACGTGGCGAGGCCCAGGAAGCTCCTAAGTTGGTGTTTGTCTTTTGGAACTGGCCAGTCTTTCACAGCTTCTACCTTGTCTGGATCGGTTAGCACTCCTTCTGACGAGATAACGTGGCCCAGGTACTTGACTTCGGATCTGAAGAGGTCACATTTCTTTGGGTTCAGCTTCAGGTGAGCGCTTCGAAGCCGTTCTAGCACATTCTTCAGGTTGTCGCGACGTTCCTCGAATGTTTTTCCTATCACGATCACATCGTCCAGATACACCAAACAACTTTTCCAGGTCAATCCACGCAGGACGTGTTCCATTAGGCGCTCAAAAGTTGCTGGAGCGTTGCACAATCCAAATGGCATTGCTGTAAACTGCCACAGCCCATTTCCTGCAGTGAACGCAGTTTTCTCTCGGTCCTTTGGATCGATCTGTATCTGCCAGTAACCACTCTTTAAATCAAGGGTGGAAAACCATCGAGCTCCTGAGAGTGTGTCTAATGTGTCATCGAACCGTGGCAGAGGGTAGCTATCCTTTTTGGTGACGTCATTAAGTCTCCGATATTCCACGCAGAATCGAGTGCTGCCGTCTTCCTTCTTAACCAGTATAACAGGTGAGGCCCACGGACTCTTAGAACTTTCGAGAACACGGTGGATTCCCTGGCAGGTCTGGTCTGCGGCCTCCATTGTCAGAGCAAATGCCAAAGCTTCGGCGAGCGTTTTCTTTGCAGCCATTCTTACCGCCATTTGTAGTTTCGCATCAGCTATGGCATGAGTAAACGGTTCGGTTGCCATCTCGTTAATGATCTCCTCACCGGCGTTTGGATAGGACAAATGTACCAGTCGCTCGATATCCGCTTGCAATTGCTGAAGCGTTTCTCATCTCACCTGAACTCTTCTGCGCAATTGAACCCTATATACGTGCTACATGTGGTCGTCCCCAAATCGCATCTCAATGGCGTTTACCAGACTATCGTAGTTGCGTTGTTTGTCGTCGGGAATGGTTTGCAGATACGCTGCAGCTGATCAAATGTGAGGGCAATGGACTTCTCTTCGTCGTCCCAGTTATTCGTCATTGCCGCAGCTTCAAACTGCCTCTTATATATCGGACATAATGTCTGTCCATCGAAGACGGGAGGCTGCATCTCTTTCCTTCTCGGGCAGTCGGTTGAATACTCCCGAACTTTCTGTTTCTTCACGTGTTCGAGTTCCCTTGCCAAATTCCCGAATCTTCCTTCAACAGCCTCGATTTTTGTTTGAACATTCTCGAATTTTGTTTCAACATTCTCGATCTTAGCCTGTACGTTTTCGAATTGTCCTTCAATTGTTCCGAATTTAGCGTCTAGAGAATTCCTCTGTTCAGCCAAGAAATTTTCTAGTATCTTGAACTTCTTGTTTTGTACATCCAGCTTAGCATCTAGAGAATTCTTTTGTTCATCGAGCTTGGCATCTAGAGAATTCTTTTATTCATCGAGCTTGGCATCTAGAGAATTCTTTTGCTCGTCTAAAGAATTGTCTAGCTTCTCGAATTTTTTATTCTGATCGTCGAATTTCTCAGATAGCAATTTCATTAAAGCCAACATGTCACTCGTCATACTTACTTGTTCTTCTTCGTAGTCAAACAAAGCTGTTTCAGGATCTGCACCCTCGTCCGTCACTATTTTCCGTAACTTAATAATCAGTTCTCTTTTTGTACCAGTCGTAGGTTGCTCCCGCTGGCTCAGTACTTCCTTTAGTTGCGGCACTGACAAATCTTCTAGCAATTTCCGAACCTTTTTTTTTCTCTTACGCAATAAGCGATACACAATATCCCTTTTATTCCACTTTTCTGACACCAATGTAATATTCTTGCTGGGGTTCGCTTAAATAAAACGGTCCTTTGTGTATTTTAATCGTTTATTTATTATCAAACACCAGCTTTACTTTAACACAATATTCAATCACTTTATTCTTTATTTATTTCAAATTAAACTGTGGCTACCGATTTACATTCAATATGTCGCTTGTTTTCATAACTGGTCGAATATCTCTTGTAATCGCTGTATTCACTTATAAACAACTGTGTGGACGATGGTTGTGGTATGGGTATTTATATAAAATGCATGCTTGATACTACAATATTGTAGTATCAAGTACATCGTCAGGTACTGCGTGCAACGACATCTATTGCCAAAACCTGCTAGCAGTAAATATTCCAACCTGATGTGCTTACGTTCCACAATTGTTCCAGACAATATCCCAATATTCCAGGATCATCAATTCACCCGGAGACACATCTAGCATGTTCTAGAACCCCTTGCAATTTTATACAAATACCCATACCACGACCATCGTCTACAGTTGTTTATAAGTGAATACAGCGATTACAAGAAAGACTCGGCAAAGTGGTGAAAATAATCGACATTGTGAAAGTAAATCTGTAGCGACAGTTTAATATCAAATAAATAAAGAATAAAGTGATTGAGTATTGCGTTAAAGTAAAGTTGATGTTTGATAATAAATAAACGATTAAAATACACAAAGGACAGTTTTATTTAAACGAACCCCAGCAAGAATATTACAATATAACCAAAATTAATAAGGTACAAAGAACGACATGCATAGGCACCACAAGCACTGTACGATCAACCCCGACTGATGCACTAACTGTGTTTTTACATCTCCTACCTTTAGATCTACACATAATAAACATCACAGCACACAGTGCGGTCAGACTCAGGGAGCCTGGGTGCTGAATTATGAAACCCTATGGGCATAGCAACATTTTTCATGATACCCAAATTGAATTTCATAATGCGCTTCGACGTTCAATTCCCCACAAGATCAGAATGGCAAGATGGGAAGGTGATTAAGGATTTCAACGTAACATTCTACACAGACGGTTCAAAGATGGACCCTTTAAATCATATAGGCTTCCGGATTCTGTCAGTGTTTTCCAGGCAGAATTACTCGCTGTACGTGAAGCTTGTCGCCAGATCAAAACACACATCAATATAACGCCGATGCAAAAGATCGCTATTTTGATCGATAGCCAAGCAGCCATCAAAGCCATTACATCAGTTACTACATCCTCCAAGGTGGTGCTTGGATGGACTATGAACTAGTTTCGCTAAATAGCCAACTCAAGGTAGCCATGATTTAGGTTCCAGGGCACAGTAACGTTTATGGAAACGAACTTGCGGATGAACTGGCTAGGCAAGGCTCAGCCCTCCACAGCTATTTTGCGGAATCATTTCAGATTCTACTTGGAGCAGTCAAAGCAGAAATATCCTCAAAATTCCTTGCTCAAGCCAATCTCAGATGGACTAGGCTAACATACTGTGTCATATCTAGAAGATGTGGTCAAACTACAACAAATCAAAAACAACCGACTTCTTGAACAGAACGCGTAGGGACATCGCCAGGATAACAGCAACAACCACCGGTCACTGGCCTATAGGATACCATGTAGTCAAACAGCAGCAACTGTCGCAGTTGCAATGTTGCAACTGAGAAAGAAACCCTTATCCACTTTTTATCCGCCTGTCCGGCATAAGATAGGGCCAGACAACGAGCTTTAGGAAAACCCTTTTTCGATTCCCTTGAGGAACTCTCAGAGAGAAACCGTAAAGATTTAATAATGTTTTTAAACTCCACAGGCTGGATCTAGAGACTCCACACCAACACACCTTTTATATCCAGGTACACGAGTTTTGTGGTATCAAAATGGCACCTAGTGCTAATTTGGTTCTTCTCTTTTCTTAGAAGAACCACCGCACCTACCTACCTACTTACTATGGTTGGTACACGAGCGACAACCTACTTCTCAGTGGCTAAACTTATTACCATTAACACAACTATATACCATACAGCACAACGTCACTTTTGTGTTATTGTAATTGCAAAATTTTTTGGATTGCTTCTCATCGCTTAATTTAGAGGCAACCTTGCTTATAGGCGCTGTCAATTTGGCCGGCAACTCATTTAAATGATAGCTCCATCAAGACGCTTACTACCTAATTACATACATAAATCAACACTCACTCAGAGCTCATACAAAATCGCCATCGCCTTTCCACTACTATATGCTTTTTATATCCTTTTTGTCCAATATTCAATTCCGATTAGTTTTATGACATCGCTCAATTATTTTGAATCGATTTTTTTGGACACTTCTTAAAACCTGACCTCTCTTTCATTATTTGAGCACAATCAATATACGTAGTAAATCCAACAAACCCCTGCACATTAGTGTAACTATCTCGATGAATAGCAACAGTACATGCACGCATATATACATACATGCATACTGACATCAATCTATTCTATAAGGTTGCTGATCCTCAAAGGAGGAAGAAAAGCCATATACGTATGTGTATCTATAATATATACATATGTCCGGAAGCTTCTGTGTCATGCTAGCAATAAATGACGCTGTCACCCCTTTTGACAAAGGCCAGTTGCTGAAATTCAATTCGAGAATACCACTTCCTTTTATCAGTCTGTGATTATCCTCTCTGAGTAATGGTATTATATTCACCTGTTCGCCTACACAATTCCTGAAGAAAATGAAAGGGAAAATAACAAATCATAGGCGTGCGAGATCTCGATTTCGGTTCCTGATTAATTATTTATATATAAGTACTTTAAGAAGATATCCTTTTTCCCCAGAATGCCCACTTATTCCGGAGGCTGCCGGCATGGATAAATCTGAGTTGTTGAAGTTAGGTAAGGACACTACACATTTTTACGTGGTGGACATGGTAATTTCGAAAGGTGTGTGAGCAGTTGTGATGACATAATCAATAGCTAATCAATATTTATTTCGTATTTAAAGTCCAATCATTCCATATAGATTCCACGGCGGTATACTGGTAGCAACATGGCGCATAGCTAACCATCCCATATTTCGTCCTTTTCTAGCCGAAACCTTCGAGACCTCATTTTCAATTCAATTTTTTTAGATTCAATTCCAATTAAATATCATGTAAGCGCTGATTAAATTGCAACACTAATTTTTCTGTGATCCAGTTAAGATTTTGCATGCAAACGTGGATTGAAAGATAGAGTTTGACAGAGATTTTAAAGAAATTTGTCGTTGTAACGTCAGACAGAAAAGAGAGGTTGTTTTTTCTCCATGAAAAGTAGATATAACGAAAATAATTAAGTACATTTTATGCCTGTCCGGTTCGACTGCTTCCACTGAAAGAGGTTTTGCTGCAATAAATAATACGTGGACGGCAGAGAAAACGCACCTAAAAGTCAACACACTAAAGTTCATTCTGACCATTAAGGTGAAAATATCGTGCCTGGAAGTCTATTCGTACATCGATTCCCAACCGGATATGCTTCGCTAAATATGATAGAATTAAAAATATAATGTATGCGTCGGTGGACAAATGGATGTATCTCTCAAATTGATATTGACAATGTATTTCGCATTCAATTTTATGACTATAATTAGATTTTAAAGTACGTTTGTTCATTAAATAAGCCTTCAATCGTCTTCTTTTTGAAAAGTATAAGCCTCCATTTTGGCGAATTTGGTAAAAAAACAAAACTTTTTTCTTGACGTAAATGAAATCGGATGGTTACACATAGCCAATATAATATCGTGTTGCTTCTTAAGTTGGAAATCCGTTGTAAAACCGTCGTACCGACTTGTGTTGTAACGATATCGGCCCAACTGTTGTATGGAGCAAACATATTATACAGTCTACGTACGATGTACATACAACCAGGCATTTTATTCAGTCATTTACCCATACCACCTTGATCAAAAAGTTCCCGGAATTTATTCAGAAAATTAAAAATACAAGTTTATTCATCTATATCTATATTGTCCCCTTCAAAGTAATCCCCATCGAATGCAACACACTTATGCCAGCGCTCCAATCTTCGAAAAATTTTTTATATTCGGTTTTCGGTATGTCCATCAGTGCTTCTTGCGATTTTTCCATTACTTCCTCTCGGCTGCTGAAACGCGTTCCTCGTAATGGTTTTTTAACTCGATTGAACAGAAAGAAGTCACAGGGAGCCAAATCAGGTGAATTCGGTGGCTGTTGGATGGTATTTGTTGCATTTCTCGTCAAAAAATCATGTCTTTTGCGACGTCAACACGGTTTCTTTTTTGCATGAAATTGAGGTCATTTGGCACCAACTTTGCTGCTACACGACGGAAACCCAAATCATTAACCAAAATGTCTTGGACGGATCCATAGGCAATGTTCAAGTCCTCCGCTATCTCTCTGATGGTTAATTTGCGGTTATTGACCAACATTTCTTTTACTTTATCAATGTTTTCGTCGGTTTTCGATGTCGATGGTCTGCCACTGCGTTCATCATCTTCGGTTGACTCACGACCACTTTTGAACCGCTCGTGCCACTGGTAAACAACCGTTTTCTTTAGAGAATCGTTGCCGAAACACTTTTCCAACATTTCCAACGTTCGCGCACCATTAAATCCGTTTTTTACGCAAAATTTAATACAAGTTCGTTGTTGCGATTGATTGTTCGATTGTAAAAAATCGCCAACACACACAGAGGCAGATGTACTCTTGGCTACGTAACTTTTGCAAATGTCAAGCTATGACGCTAAGATTTAGAGGGAATATCAACAACAGATGTACCAACTTAACAAAGAAAACGGAACTCAAATCGGAACGATGGGAGCGCCACACGGTTTTTATTACGGGAACTTTTTGATCAAGGTGGTACATACCATGTAAGTTCCATACAATCTGTGCATGTGACAGCGGTTGTACAGTCAAGACCATGCGACCATACGATATCGGCACAACGGACGATTGTGTGGATACACATGATACAATTATCGTATGCAACACCAAAGCTGTCAAACCGTTGGTACAACAGTTGTATTGTGTATTTCCCACTGTATACTCATAATGTGTCAGTGTCTTTTTTTGCATTTGGAATGCCGATGAGGAATTCAGTCGCTTTCTACTTGTAGCCATGATAAACTAATATTTTTTTAATTTGATTTGTAGTGACGGTTGGTAGCCTCTATTGCATTGCAAGCATATGCAAAATCAAGCGTATGAAATCAGATTAATAAACCACCGGAAACAACTTGTGACATCTATGGGATAGATTTACAACCCGAGACAACTTGTCAACGAAATGCAGTACCAGTTGGTTGATGTATTAGATAGGTTCTGAACTACCTTATCAAAGACACCAACGACACCAAGTAAATGCATGCGAACGAGTAATTGTATGAACCTGTAATATATAGTGTGCGTTTTATAACGTTTATAACACAGATGATAGGAAGAATTGAGGAGTCAGGTAATGTCCGGTTCAGGTACATGATATACGAACTGCATTGCCATCATAGCAGCTACACCGACAAATTTAATCGAATTTGTCAAAAGGTCATTCTACTTCCAGAGAATAGATGGCGCCAAGATATGGTTTGAGAATTTGGAAGTAAAATGTTTCCGCCTGCCTAAATTAAGAACATTGACTCATAGATGGCAAAGCGCGGATATGGATTGTGGCGCATGCAATCGAGTGGCGCGCACTCTAGAAGCGAGCCGAACCAAATTCCTCCGTGATCTCCGTTTCCGTAGTAAGTGGAACAACTAAAACGGAGCTGAACTAAACCATTCCTGCAAACCAACTGCACACGTCCGCTCAACACAACTAACTTCGACTTTTGTTCGTCTCAAGAGCAACCATCTCGTCATCCAATCATTCTTCGATCATCGTTCACCGCCATCGGACGGACTCGTTGAATCATCCTACATCTTTTGTCATTTGTCTTTCCCCTTTGAACTTTTTATAATAAAGTAATTGTAATTTGGTAGTGGCATTTGTGTCTTTTGGATTGTTCCCGCTACAAACGAACCTCAACAATTGGCGACCCATCGCTCGCTATATTGGGCCACCCCAACGCGAGTACGTCGACGCCACATACTGGTCACCCGACCGTCGCCACATTCTGGTTCCTCCAACGCGGACACGATCGTCGCCGACATCCACGCGACATCTAAGTCCCTACAGGATGTGTAGCGGGTCGACGGCGCTATAAACGCCGCCTCGCTATCAATAAAAGAAATGTCAGTGCACAGATTAAAGTTTAAAAAGTTAATTTATTTGAAAACACGAAATACTTAATTCAGATAAAACAAAAAACTAAACAAAGAAAACACGACTTGCTCGGGTGAAATTCTAAGATGACTAATTTGAAAAATGAATTTTGTTTGCCAAGCAAACTCACGCAAGTGGCGAGGGCTCCCGCCTAAACATGTTAGTTATATTCAAGGTTCGGGCGAACGTATGCTTTATAGATCGTGGCCAAATCAGTTGGAATGAAAAAGCGCTTACATCTTTTGAGGAAACTAAGGCATCTAGCACCACCTCTTGCAGCATCAGTAATCTGCTGGTTCCAACGTAGGTTTGGGCTAATATGCATCCCGAGCATTGACAGGCCATTAGATTTCTCTAGATCAACTCCATCCATTTTTAGTGGAGGGTCGGAGAGAGGACTGAGGTCTGTGGAACACCAGCATTAGTTGAGAAGGGGATAGAAGTATATCCATCTAAGACAACTTGTATTGATCGATTACTTCAGAAGCTCGCAACCCATTTTGAGAAAATGTCACCAACGCCATAAGCTTGTAGCTTGTTAACCAGGGCAATATGCCATACGTATATCCTATCGAAAGCCTTGGAAATATCAAGAGCAACTATTCTGCATTCACCATGTTGATGGGTGCATTCGTTCCATTTGTCCGACAGGTAAGGCATTAAGTCACCAGTGGATGCGGAACCGGTCGTTGTCCATGTTAAAAACTTTTGTATACAAAGACATATCGTCGAAAACCTTAAATATAGCCTATTTAGGAAGAAACGACACCATTAGGTTAATCGCAGTTTTAGCCGCCACCGTTGTTGATAACGGTTGATCACGAATCCTAAATATTTAAAATGTTTTACTACTTCGATGGGTTCGCCATCCAGAAACCAGTTCTCCCATGGAGATCTACTTCGTTGTAATGGTCTGAAAATTATAATTTCCGTGGCCAGAAGGTAAATCCGCTTAAGTCGAGTTAGGATAAAATTGAATTAAAGATGCCAAAAGATGCTCTACTATTCGAAGTTTATGCTACCAAATTTTTACCTTATTGCCTGTTATTCTTACCGAGTTAAATTCTCGATTTACCGATTCTAAATTCCCATACGTTTTCAGGAAAAACGGAAACTTTTAACTTGTTTTCTGAGAATCTGTGAAAATCGCCCTAGGCGGTTTTACCTTGTGGCCACAGATTTTAGATTCGGTCGTGCTAATTTTTAACTTCCAGAGATCACAGTACGTATTGCTTGAGTTTGTTTATTTGCACTTTTTTTTATGAACTTCTCTCGGGAAAGGCGAACCTATCAAGCTTGCAGATGTCTGTTGATTCTGCGTTTTAATTTTTGATGATTTTAGTTCTCTGAAAATATTTCCGCCTGGGAGTGATTTTCAAAGATTGCTTGCCATGTAACAAAATTAATTTTAATAGAATGATGTTCTTGC
Source organism: Brachypalpus laphriformis (assembly GCA_945910035.1). Lineage (NCBI taxonomy): Eukaryota > Metazoa > Arthropoda > Insecta > Diptera > Syrphidae > Brachypalpus > Brachypalpus laphriformis. The sequence continues at coordinate 256,629,665 of OX246754.1, forward strand.
TGTTGAAACGTGAACATGAAAGTTATGTTCGCTAGTTACCTGCAAGGTATGACGTTGAAAGATAAAGTTTCAATTATTCTGTTGTGATCTTACGAGCATCTGCCATGGTTGTACCTGAAGAACAGACGTAAGTCTGCCACCTGCCTTCGATGAGCAACGACTAAAGGTTGGACGCATGTAATTGCTGGATCTTATTTTAAACGAACTGCTCGCGTCTGGACCGAGCTCCAAACATGACAGTTGTCCTCAAGCCCCGATCTTACTTGTGCTTGTATTAAAGAAGAAGTTGCTGTAGTGTAAAGTAGTTCTTTGCTCCGAAAAGATAACTCAGTTTCATGGAAGCTGAATTTGCGATGTTGAATGTACAATATGGTCATACCATGTTACTCCAGAGTTTACTATGCCACCCAGTAAAGTCGTACTCTCCTTGAGATTTATTATTTGCTTATCCATTTGAAGCTGGGAAACAGTAGATATATTCTTTATGAAAAAGGTTTTGGATTATGGTTTCTTCGCATTGAACACATGGTTTGCTTTTCCCCATTGCAAGATTTTCTCCAGATCTTTGTTGATTGTGAGGATTTGTTCCCATTTCGAGCTATGTGAGATATTGGCACCCACGAGCCTGTTGTTTGTGCAAGATGCTACTAGAGTGCTGTAATCGGCGAAACTAAAAATCTTATTATTTGTTGAGTGTAGTAGATCATTAATCTTCTTCTTTTCCCTTTTTCAGCGAGGTTATGATCCGAAAATAAGGGATCACACCCCTCCCACTTCACTGCATTTTTACTGATCCGCCTGTGGGATTCGCCTATTTGACCTCAGGAAATATCGACATACCTGCCTATTTTGGATCACTCGGTTACTGAGGCGAATGAAATGCCGATGTCGTCGCATTTGTCTGATCCAGGCATTTATTAGCCTGCCTTTCCTATATCGCGATGTGTGTGGAACGTGCATTGATATTGCCTTTTTGTTCAAATGATCTCTTCTTTGAACGTGGCAATACCAACTGAGCCGGTCGCGCTTTATCTACTATCTATGTACGATGGTTTCCTTGACGTGAAAGCTTCCACAGATCTTCGAACTTTTTATTCGATCAAGCTTTGACACTCCTGCTGTCATGCGAAGCATCTTCATCTCAGCTGCCGTTAATTTACTCTCATACTTTTTGTACATCGTCCAACATTGTGAACCGTATGTGAGCGCTGGACGCACAACTGCGGTGTAGAGCCTTTCTTTCAACTTAGGGGGCATTTTTCTGTCACAGAAGATAGCGGAATTTTCTCCCCACTTCATCCACCCTACGCTTACGCGATGATTGATGTCGTCATCACAGGTTGCTTTGCTTTGATCATAGATCCCAGATATTTGAATTTTTCGCACTTGGGAAGCACTGTTCCATTCAAATAAATGTCTGGAATAGGCCTAAGTGGATCAGAGAACGGGCAGCACAATTACTCTGTCTTTTTTGAACTAATGCGATACCCATTTCCCTCTAAAACGTCCACCCACACATCAAGTGCTCATTGCAAGGATGTAGGATCCCCACTTTACCTTCAAGCAGATAGTCAAGGACTGTAATAAAGAGCAAAGGATTTAAAACGCTTCCCCGGTGCACCCCGACTTTGATTGGGAACTCTTCGGTTACTCCAGCGGGGCATCTTACTCTTGTCTTTGCTCCTTCGTTCGTGTCCATGATCTTCTGTACATAGGTTTCTGGAATCCCTCGATGTCTTAGCGCCACCCATATCAGATCTCGTGATTGTCTTTTGATGCCTTTTCACGATGTTTTTCCATTATGATCCTTATACTTTGGATTGCATCTGTGGTTGATTTACCCGCGACAAACCCGCACTGATCATCAGATAACAGTATTATTTTTCGCAGTCGGCCACCTAATACCCGCTCAACGATCTTCATGGTGTGTGACATCAGCTTGATCGAACGGTAGTTATCACAGTTTCGCGTATCACCCTTCCCTTTGCATATATGGAGAAAGTAAAATTTTCTCCATTGATTCGGCATTGGATCACCTCTCGCAAATTTGGAGATGAGAATTCTGAGACATCTGAACCCGACGTCTCCCATCTTTTTCCAGAACTCAGAGGGCATCTTGTCTGGCCCAATCGCTTTTCGTTTTTTGGAGTATTTGACCGCCTCGCTAACTTCTTCGACTATAATGTCGGGTATTTCTTTACAGTTAGGGGTGGCTCTTGGAAAGTATAGACGGGGAAACTGTTCATTCAAAAGTTCTTTATAATATTGCCGCCACCTCTGCAGAATTTTGTCGTCATCCACAAGAAGCTGGCCATGAGCATTGTTAATGAACTTTGGCGAACGAATCTCCTGAGCATTCCTCCTTCTTTGGGTGGCTATTTTGAAGATGGTTGCGCTTTTGTTCATATTGTGTCTTCGCAGATATTTTTTCCAACTCCTGATACAGGCCCTCCATACTCTCTGCTTGAAGCTGGGCGCACTTCTTCTTCGCTTTTTCCTTGCAACATCTGTATTTCATTTCGAGGCGAGCTTTTTCGTCACTATAATTAGAGGGGACTTTGACCAAGCTTTGAAAGCCAGTTTCTTCTCATTTACCACCTTCTTAGCTTCATCACTCCCCCACCATGTTTCTTTGGCGCGTTGGTGGTGGCCTTTTGAAGCTCCTAGCAGTGATTTGGCCTTCTTTAAGCAAGTTCGCTGTAGGGAATGCCACATATTTTGTGCTCTGCACGCGTCAGCCTCAGCTCCACTCTAGTAGATCATTAATATGGAGTAAAAACATTGTTCGAGAAAGAATGCATCCTTGAGGTACACCAACATTAATAGCAAATGTGTCGGAGGACACACCGTCGACAACAACCTGAATTGATCCGTCCTGAACAAAATGTTCCATCCATCCGTAGTTTGCATAGTAAAGCCATAGGCCGGACCCGATCAAACACTTTTGAGAAATCTAGTGTAACAGCTCTTGATTCGCTATTTTGTTCAATAGCTGAGGTCCATAGATGGGTTATGTAGGTTAGGTTAGGTAATGTTGAGTAGGGTTATGAGTTCATCAGAAAGCACTAGGCACGAAAGTGGGCCCATCGCCATCCCTAGGGAACCATCACGGCAAAAGGCCTGAAACGATTCTTCAACTTACTTACTTAGGTTACAGTTTGGGGTGAACCTGGTCAGCAAGCCTCTCCATTTAGCTTGGTCTTTAGCTAATTGGCTCCAGTTGCGCACTCCAAGTTGGTCGAGGTCCTTTTGAACTTGAACGCGCCACCTACGGCGAGGAGGTCCTCTACTGCGTCGTCCTTCCGGGTTAGATTCGAAGACTCTGCGGGCAGGAGCGTTGTTTTAACAGTTTTTTTTTACTAGGTCGATGTCGTTGTACAGCTCGTATAGTTCATCGTTGAATATTCTCCTCCAAAAATCACCAACGCAAACGGGACCGAGTATCTTACGAAGAATTTTTCTCTCGAAGCGACCAAGAACATCTTCATTCTCTTTTAATAAAGTCCTTGTTTTAGCGCCGTAAAGCAGGACTGGGATGATCAGAGCCTTATAAAAAGTATTCTTAGTGATTCGAGATAGGGCTTTACTGTTGAATTGCCTTATAAGTCCAAAAAAAACAGCGATTGACAAGAGTTATTCTTCGCTTGATTTCTGCGCTGATGTTTTTGTTAGAGTTTATAGCAGAGCCACGGTAGACAAAGTCCCTTACTACCTCGAAGTTATAGCTGCCTGCCGACTGTGACGTTCTGTCCAATTCGTCGGTGTTGATTTTCCCTTCTTGTTAACAGCATATTGTACTTGGTTTTGCCTTCGTTTATCGCTAAACCCATTTTGGCCACTTCTGCTTCAATGCTTGCAAACGCACCGGTGACAGTCCGCTGAATTCTTCCAATAATATCAATATCGTCGGCGTATGGAAGCAGTTGTACGGACTTTTGATAGATTGTGCCTCCGGTGTTGGCTTGTGAGTTTCGGATAATCCGCTCAAGTAGTATATTATGGAAGCCACACGACTGCGCAACACCTTGTCTAAAACCTTTTTTGACATCGAAGGTCTCGGTGAGGTCATTACCGAACTTGATGGAGCAGCGAACGTTCTTCATCGTCATCCTGCACAGGCAAACAAGTTCGGCAGGGATGTCGAAACTCGACAGGGCTCTATAAAGCTCTTCTCTATAGATGCTGTCATAGGCGGCCTTGAAATCGATAACGAGTTGGTGAGTATCGATTTCGACTTCTTGGCATACTTTCGTCTGACCAAATTTTAGAGATGACTTGGTGTATGAACTCTATCAATTCATCAACGGCTGCCTTGAAAAGTTCGGCCGGCAAGCCGTCAGGTCCAGCAGCCTTGTTGTCGTTTTGGTTAGGTGAGTGGAAATTTTGACTTTCATCGTCTATGTTGAATGGTTCATTCTGCCTGACAGCGGGATGTTGGTCTTCGTCGCCGTTATACAGTCTGCAGAAGTAGTTTTTCCATATTCTTAGAACTGACTGTGATTCTACTACGAGATTTCCATTTTCATCTCTACAGGTTTCTGTCCGAGTATTGTTTCTCTGACACGTTCTTTTTACCTTTCGGTAAAACTTCCGTACATTATTCCGGGAGTATAAGCTCTCAATATTCTTGATCGTGTGCTTCTCATGCTCTTTCTTCTTTTTTTTGGAGAAGCCGATGTTCTCTCCCGTCTCTTTCGTTCGTAGAGTTAACGAGCAGCTCTCTTCTTCCTTTGCAGCGCCGCTTTGTATGCCTCTTGTTTTGCTGCATGCACTCGCCGGCATTCTTCGTCAAACCACGGGTTTCGCGGTGGTGGGCGAACGAGACCCAGCACATCAGTCGCGGCGTTTCTGATGGCATTTTGGCAGCGTTGCCACTGCTCTTCGGCACTTGATGCTGGTGGCATAGGGGTGATTGAGAGATTTCGGAATACGCATTCAGCGAAGACTCTGGCGGTCTCTTGCGTTTGTAGCTTTTCGACGTTGAATTTTCTCACAGTGATTCTTCTTTGCTGCTCAGTTTGGGATATCCGCATTCGTACCTTGGCTAGAAAAAGATAATGATCCGAGTCTATGTTGGCTGCTCGGAACGTTCGGACATCCAGACATGGAGGCATGTCTTGCGTCGATCGCAATATGATCAACTTGGTTGATCGTTACATACATGATCATTGGACCGCCATGTCTGCTTACGAATATTGAGATGAAGAAACCATGTGCGTGCTATAGTGACGTTTCGCTCCACAGCGAAATCAGTTAGACTTAATCCGTTATCAGACGTATTGCCGTGTAGGCTATGCTTACCGACTGCCCTACCAAAGACGTCCTCCTTTCCTATCTTGGCGTTAAAATCGCCCAATACGATTTTAACGTCGTATTTAGGACACTGCTCGTACGTTTTGTCGAGAAGCTCGTAGAAACAATCGTTGGTGGCAGGGTCATTTTCTTCCGTGGGGGCATGAACACATATTAGGCTTTTGTTAGCGAATATGGCCTTGATCCGGATAGTCATAATACGCTCGCTCACGTGTCAGAAGCTTAAGACTTCTTGCCTAAGTCTGCCGCGTATAATAAATCCGCATCCGAATAAGCGCTGCCTGTTGCCTTTGTAGCAATCACCGTAGTAGACCGTTGTTCTTATTTCGTTTGCTGGGGTCGTCATCGGTTGAATCGTCCTTATCCGAGGTTTTTGATTGTTTCGGAACCATCGATTTTTTACGTGGTAGGGAAGTTACGCCAACGGCATAACCGCCAATCTGGAGGGCCAGTTCTTTTAGTTATATCCCTAGGACGAGGGGCCGGGTACACCGGTGCCAGTAGTCCACTACGGGAGTATGAGCGCTGCCGCTGCCCGTTGGCTCCTCCGCCACCATCTCTATTCCAAGGTTCTGACCAACATTGGAAATCCCTTACCGACCTGTGATCCAAATACGTCGAAGCAGCTCGCGCAAGGTATTCACTAAGTTCAACCTAACTGGAACTATAGACGCCATCGTTGACTCCGTCTAAGGAATTCGTCCCCTGCCGCCTGAAATAAAAAGAAGTGCTTTAGTGAGAAAGCACTCTTCCCTCCCTCTCTCATCTGCTGCCGCTAAAAATCCTCCAATCGGGGTTGGTTACCCATTTCTTGAATCAAGCTATTAGGCACCCGGCTGTCACCCCGTGAAGGTTGAGAGTAGGAGTTGGTAGGCCTCAGTTAAGTGAAAACGCTTGTGTCTTCATATAATCGCATGCACCATTGTTGACCAGCTAAAAAACAATTCTCCCATACACTTAATTTCCCTGCAGAATTTGAAAATATTGTTATTGTGGACCAGAGACCTTACCTCTTCTAGGTTATCAAAGAAGTATATTTCAAGGTACTTTTGTCCTGGCAATGCCTTGGCATCCGCAGAATATATGTGTAATGTCCTCTAAGACACGTAGGTCTTGCAGTACCTACAAACATCCGTGTTAGATAATCCTAGTCTAATAGCATACTTCCTTAGGAGGCAATGGACAGAGAGTATTCCTATCGGTGTTCTTACCCGTGATCTTTCCCATCACATTTAATACTATCTCAGATTTGGTGACGTAAGACTGCGCCTTGAGCACAGCCAGACTGTCAATGTAGATGGCGATAATCTTGTTGGATATTGATCCCATTTCAAGTAATTCCGCACCTTTATATACAGCTACAACGTCTGCTTGGAACACACTGCATGCGTCCGAAAGACTCAGGGCTACCTGTACCGATTGTGGCAAGTTTTATTCATATAAGATCGAGTGAATCAAGCTCCCTTGATTCCTCCATCTGACAAATCAAATCTGACCGAACGATCGAGAATGCGATTCATAGCCGGGACAACGGTGATATTTATGTTGAACTGGTTGCAGAGTTAATTTGTGTCTCGGTCAAGACTAGAAGGTGCTGTTTCTTTCACTGTAAGTGCTGATAGACGCAACTCACGTTCACGTTATTAAATCCTAAGCCTCGAATATTACAGAGGTCCGTTATGAGCGCGTTATTATTTGTGCCCACAGTCTGTTCATGCCAAAGGCCGCATGTTTGATGAAGACCTCCGGAATATTTTATCCGAGGAAGTGGCATTATGACTTTTGTGTCCCACCCTGATTGCACCGGGTGGTTTCAAACGAGTTCACCGGGCGACAAGAGGGTGGGTCCCTGTCAATATATATAGGTATATATATAAGTATATATACACATATATATATACATTCATACATATACATATACATAACATATATAAACATATATGTATATTTTTTTGGCGCAACAGCTCATTAAGTGAGCTTCTAGCTCCTAGCCTAGCTTCTCGCAACCACTCGTGTTGAGTGAGTTGTAGTTTTCGCACGAATGGAAGGGACCTACATTTTTATACCATATCCGAAGGGTAATTTTTTATTTTTGTTTTTGAGAAGCTTTATTGTGACAACAATACTCTTGGATGTTTCTCAGACGTTTGCGAGAGCTGAGACCGAAAAAAACTTGTTGGTATTTTCTGGGATTCGAACATGGAACCTCACGTGCAGTGATCCGACACTCTATTCGTTTGCTGAGCGTCACCGTCGATAAATTAATTCACCTTGGTCACTATTTTTTTTAACATCGTTTCCCGTCATTGGTTCGATTGAGACAAAATAAGTTAATTCAGGGTCACCAGTTTAGGGAAAGAGAAAAACGGAAGTTCTTACTCACTAATTAATTTAACTTTATTTCCAAACAATGAAATGGCTGTACTTGTTGTAAATGGGGTGTCGGATCCGATGTTCCGCGCTGATGAGATAGAAAGACTGACTTACTCCTGTCAGACGATGTGCTGGTCGACGCTTGTTTACATGCCGTCAGTCTACGGTCTACGGTGGTGGCCAGATGGAATTTAGTCACAAGAAATACTCACTGGACTGACGGAAGCCACCCTTCTAGCACCCAAGACCACGTCAACCCTTGCAAGTCATCTTCCTTAGAACTACGTTTTACACCTTGAAATTTAAAAACTGTTTTAGTTTAGTTAGCTTGGAAAAGTAACGTTGGATAAGGAATTTTAGAGTAGATCTTAGCAACATTTGTGGGCTAAAGAAACGTCTGTAAATACAGGCTAGCTGTTTTGGCACTGGCCAAAAAACCTAGGTAGTTGAGAATTATGAGTTCTCAGATTTGAGCCTACCTGGATATTGCCTGATGCCATTATTCTTTCCTCACCGCGGTCTCGCCATTTACATACGTCGTGATCTAGCCTCGAATTTAATTTCGTGTGGTTAAAATTCAGCGTCCATAGGCAAATTGTCGTTTATAGAAACCCCAACTTAGAGAGCAATTCTACTTGTAATGAGTTTGACGCGCTGTCTGACTTCATCTCAGGAATTGTGTCCCATTTTCCTCGTACTGGGTTCGTTATTGTGGTCGATTTTAATAAACACAATTCTAGTTGGCTTCGAAATTCTGAAATGAAAACTCCCAAAGGAAGATATGTTGAGATCTTCGCTGCTGTAAATAATTTGACCCACCACCCTCAGCTTCTCATATTCGTCTCCAGATTCACGTCCCTGCTCTTCGGATGTTGAACGGTAACGGCAGCCTTTATTAAGCTCATTAAATTCCGATTTTGATAGCATAATTAAATGTGGTACAAAGAACAGGGTGGACTTTAATGCTTCGAAAACTCAATGCTGTCTTCTGTCGCATAAGCAAAACCCTAACCCTCAGCCATTACCAAAGGATGGCACTTGCATCTCCGAAACCGAAAGACTTTACATCCTCGGTATGTGCGTTAACGACAACATTCGAGTACGTTGGCATGGCCACATATTTGACGTCGGTCGCTAAGAACGCTGCAAAATGCCAAGCATTCCTTAAACGATACAAGAAATACTTTATCCCCTCTAATCTGGCTATACATATATTTATAAGGCATACATCCACCACAAGCTTGAGTCTGGCCCGGTTCACATAAAACCACATTGCACCTACTGGATCGAATTCAAAACCGCGAGTTATAACTAAAAGGGGACAGAAGTCTTGCTTGAACAGCGAAGAAATGTTTTGCGCCTGTCTTTGTTTTACTGTTTTTTTCACAAACAGTGCTCCTGCAAAATAGCCAGCTGCCTTCCGCCCCCTCAACAAGTTGCCACGCTATACTTGTCACGCCCTGAATGCTCTTCAGTTCGCCATCAAGCATATTTTCGGACGTACTGTGAAATACAGAGATTTATAAGATGTGAAATCTAGTACAGCAAACCTGAGCCGTACTAGATTAGAGAAGAAAGAGAGGAGATAGAGAAGTAGTTTTGCCATGTAAAAAGATTCATTATTATTGAAAAGTACCGCAGTTGATGAAAGGACACCATTTTGATGCTCCTGCTTTTCTTTTATCATTTTGTTAATATTATTAATTTTTCTAATAAATAAAGTGAAGTCTGTTGTTTAAACGGGAGTATTAGACTTTATTATAAATCAGAAGTGGGATTCTGAGGGAATCCAGAGAGTAAAACCACGAAAACAAAGAAGAATGACGCCGAAAATAAGCAAAATGAATATGGCGGAGTTGAAGCGACGCTGCAAAGATCTGGGGCTGCCAACGACCGGTCCGAAGAGGGAACTAGTGGCAAGACTCAACAGCACAGCCAACGGCGATGATGACTCCACTGGCCGTAGGTCTATCGATGTTACTACGATTTAACGTGAGCCGAACGTAGACGCTATCAACGAAACCAGGCAGCTAAGGGAATCAGTCGAAGTTCTGCAGTCATCTTTAAAACGACGCCTAGAAATGAATGCCACACCTCAAAGGGAAACGCAGGAGCCAGCTCATCGTATCATTTTTCCAACGCAAGAGTCTCACGATAACGAATTAGAGACAAACGTCACATCTCGCAGGGGAACGTCGCAGTCATCAATTCTCGGGCAAGCAAACCGATTCCGTATAAAAGAAATCTGCTCTCTCATTCCTTTATTCGACCCAAACGATCCATCGTCACCAAGAAGCGACCTCTTCATTAGGAAAATCCGTCGATTCGCAACAAACTACGATTGAGACGATATCTCCACGTTGATAGCCGTACAAACCTATGAGGCATTGCCAAAATCTGGGTCGACGGGCTGTCAGACCTTTTTGAGGGATTCGATGACTTTGCTGATCAGCTGCAGCACGATTTCCCAAACGTCAAAGTGCAAGCCGACTATCATCTGGAAATGCAGCGACGAGGAAGACTCAAGACAGAAAATATCCTGGAGTACGTGCACAAAATGATTGCACTGGGTCGAAAGTTCAGTCTGGACGACAAGTCAATCATTAAGTATATTCGCCTTGGAATGGACGACGTCAGATTCCAGGACAACACCGCAACGCAGGAATTCTCCTCCCTCCGATGCAAGGCGTCACCGAACGCCAGAACGAGCCACCGCTGCACAGAGGGAAGAGGAAGTAACGCATGAGATAATTAGGAATTGTGTTTGTAAATTCGAAGAGGGAATAATTGATGCTCGCCCATTAATCGATACCAGTTGTGGTATTAATCTGATTAAAGTGTCCAACGTCTTGGGACCATTCAAATTCGATCCTAATACAACGACCTATAAAGGCATCAATAATTCACCTCTTGTTATTCTCGATAACGTTGAAATTTATATAACGATTGTTAATGTTAGTTGCAGGATAGTTGTTTCTATAGTGGGCGACGACCCGATGCGACCTGATTTCATCCTTGGCGGAGATTTTTTGAAGACGACCGGATTGCAAGTGGGAGGTGATGAGAATGGGTCAATAAAAGTTACGAGCGCGAGCAACGTGGAAGATGCTGGAAGCATTCCTACGCGGAATACATGGAACGACATTTTGAGCATCGATTTCGAAATAGATACAGAACATGTGTTAGAAGTAGACGAAACGATCCAGAACTACGTATTCAATTTCACCAAGTTATGCAGGAATATCGTGCCCAACTAAAACCCGATAAGCCGATTGCAGAGTATACGTTGACGATTTCTTTAGTGGATGATAGAACTCCGGTAGCATGTGCACAACGTAAGTACTCCCATATTGAAAAAACTGGCATTATGAATACCATTGACGACTGGCTAAGGCGAGGCATATAAGAGAAAGCGAATCACTGTACACTAATAGAATTGTGATGGTTAGGAAGCACGACGGACGCTTCAGAATGTGTATTGATTACAGGAAGCTGAACGCGTTAACCGTGCGAGATGGATATCCGCTTCCTCTGATCGAGGATTTGTTAGATCGTTTGAAAGATAAATCGGTTTTATCATTAATAGATTTAAAAGACGGATTCTTTCATGAATTCAAGCTTGATGAGAATTCTAAGAAGTTCACGTCCTTTATTAGTCCCGCTGGACAATTCGAACTTAACAAGCTTCCTTTCGGTTTAAAAAAAACGGTCCATCGGTTTTTTCACGGTTTGTTCACAAGATTTTCAAAGATCTCGCCTACGAGGAGATTTAGTCATTTATATTAATAGCCACGGATAATTTTACGGATCATTTATCTGTGTTGCGAGAGGTTCTCAAACGGTTGAACGAAAATCTATTAGAATTGAACGAAGCGAAATGCAGTTTCATGAAAAACAAAATTGACTATTTGGGGTACGAAGTGAGTCAGGAAAGGATTAAACCAAAGAATAGTCACATAAAAGCGGTTAGGGAATATCCTTTGCCACGCAATATAGTGGAGTTACAACGCTTTCTCGGACTATGTGGATATTTCCGCCGGTTTGTAAAAGATTTTCAGAAAATTAGTATCCCGCTTTATAATTTACGGAAATCCCAGACTTTTAAATTTGGCAAAGACGAAATAGGTTCGTTTGAGCTTTTGAAAAAACGATTGTGCGAACCAGCCATGCCTAAAGATTTTTAATGTAAATTTACCCACTAAGGTACACGCGGACGCTTCTAAGCACGGTTATGGGGGGATGCTCCTTCAACAGCATAATGACGGCCAAACGTGCCCGTTATGTACTATAGTGCCCGAACGACACCGGCTGAGGAAAAATATCATTCGTTTGAATTGGAAACCCTTGCGGTGGTCAACGCATTGAAATGGTTTCATCCGTACGTCTATGGTCTTCGGTTCAAACTTATGACGGACTACAATTCGCTGGCACTTACCATGAATAAAAAAGATATCAATGCGCGGATCTCCCGGTGGGTACTATGATTACAGTCGAACGATTTTACTATGGAGCATCGACCCTCAGACAGAATGCGTCACGTGGACGCCTTAAGCAGGTTGTTTGAGTGTTCTGAATGTGCTATGATAGACGATGACCCTTTTACGCGTACTTTATTTTCGGCTCAAAAAGATGACGAGGACGTTCTAAACGCGAGAAAAAAAGTAATGAGAGTGGATACTAGTGAATTCGAAATTCACAATGACCTGGTTTACAAGAGAAACGATCGACAACTCTTGTTTTATGTGCCAGGGTCTATAGAGGGAAGGGTTCTTTATAAGTATCATGATGAGTTCGGTCACATGTGACCACAGAAAACGATCAGTGCCATCAAACGTGTATACTTTATACCACAGTTAATTTCGAAGGTCAATGAGCATCTCAAACTGCTTAAAGTCTAAAATTCATTCCCCGAAATCAGGAAAGGCGGAGGGATATTTGAGAAGTATCGAAAAGCACAGCGAAGCCTATTACAACGCAACGAAAAAGGAATCCTATCAATATCGGGAAGGAGATCTGGTCGCCTTACGACAGCACTCTACGGAACCCGGCACGAACAAGAAATTGCAACCTTTGTTTAAATAACCATTTCTCATTCATCGAATTCTTCCCAATGGCAGGTATCTCGTCGGAGACATAAACGAATGTAAACACAACCAGAAGCCCTTCGTTTCGTTCGCTGAACCAAATCATCTCAAGCCATGAATCTGCTCGGGGACGATCGTACCGCGGTTGATGAAAGGACACCATTTTGTTGCTCCTTCTTTTCTTTTATCATTTTGTTAATATTATTAATTTTTCTAATAAATAAAGTGAAGTCTGTTGTTTAAACGGGAGTATTAGACTTTATTATAGATTTTTCATTGAGCCGTATTTATCTGTTCGCTTTTTGATAAACAATAGTCGATCACGGAACCACCTTCTTCTTCTTCTTTTCTCTTCGCCTTTATCCATATACGGGGTCGGCTCCCTCTTTTATCCTGCATTGTAGTATTTTGTAGATTATTTCTTTTTAAATCCCGTCCCCGTACTGGCTCCTCGATGTTTAATGCTGTGTTGGTAATATGCATCTCTCTTAATAATAATAATAATAATAATAATAATAATAATAAGTTCTTTATTTCAAAAATAGTTAATTTTACACTTGAATACAAAGAATTTTAGTTTTATTTACTTAAGATATGAAAAAAGAACAGAACATACGGCATGGGCTAACCCGTCGCCGGTAGAGAAGTAATTTTACGTTAAAGTAATACTATAATACTATAATAATAGTTTTCTGTAATTCAGTGCAGAAATTATATAATGGATGACATTTTTCCAGTTTTCCTCTAGACTTCCATTTAAAATATACACTAATTCTTTTTAGCAAAGTATTTGCACCTGATCCCTCTAAGTACGGGACATCTACCCATAAAATGCTGAATTGTTTCATCTTCTCTTAAATTACATAGCGTGCATAATTTGGTACCGCCGATTTTATAGCTATTTCCATTTAGATGAATAAGATCTGCTCGCGCTTTCAAGATCCATGTTATGTCGCTTTGTACGTTTCTATCGTTACAGTATGCGTTGCCTTTATTAAAATCCAGATATTTATATATTCGTGTTTGACTATTTGTGGCTTTATATACATGATGGTGGTATATCTGTTTCTTCATATTGTCTGTTAGTGCAATACAATTTCTGTGCCACTGGGTTTGAGTTAACTCCACATTCCAATTTAAGCCGAAGCCTAAACTTAACCTCTGAAGTTCTTTGAACCAATACAGCTTTTTCATTTTTATTAGATTTGAAAGTTTGTGTGGTAGCCTTTCTGAATTGTACTCAAATAATGTTTTTACAATGTAACGCATATGTAAATTTAGGGTATATATATGACCCTCTTCTACTCCAGTTTCGAGTGCTATAACATAATTTGGGGTGAAATCAGGTAGTTTCAGCAGACGTTTGATGAAATAGCGTTGTAGCATATCTACATCTTCAAAACAAGAAGTATTGATCTACAGGTAGCAAGAAATAATTTCCATTTTGCATTGAGCCCGATCTCTTTCTTATTAATGAAATCCTTCCATGTTGCGTTAATACTAGCTTTCGCCGAAGAGTTTCTACTGCTTACATGCTTTACGAAAGACATTCCAGGTGTAAATATAACTCCCAAATACTTATACTCTGAAACTATTCTTATTGGTTCTCCCCTGTACGACCACTTCTCTTGTCTAGCTAGTCTTCCCCCTTTTCTGAAAACCATTATTTCACTCTTGTTCATGTTTACCTCCATGCCCCAGGTATTACAATACGTGTCCAACTTGTTTATCATTCTCTGCAGGGTCTTAATATCGGCTGTCGGCTAATATAACGATGTCGTCTGCGTACAACAATAGCCTTATATTAATCTGACCTACACTTAGTCCTCCCCCCAGATGATCATGCAGATCATTTATATACATCGCAAAGAGTAGTGGTGACAGCAGGCATCCTTGTTTAACGCCGGAAAGAGTTCTAAACGAATCTGAAAGTTCCGATCCCGTCCACACTGCCGATGTTGTTTCTTCATACACGCTTCGTAAAAAATTCACTATTTTGGAGGACACTCCCATGTCAAGCAGTTTGTAGATTATGTGATTTCTTGGCACTCTGTCGAACGCGGCCTTAAAATCGCCAAAAAACGCATACACTTTTTTGTTCATGAAAGAAAATCCTCTGTAGTTACATGGGTGACTCGCGTCTCCCTTCTTAAATATGGGGAACACAATGCTCGTACCAAAGGATTTATCAGCAATACCTTTAGTTAATGCTAGCTCATACGCCGAAGCTAACTTTTTTACGAACTCATCCGAAGCATTGATAAAAAAATCGTATGGGATTCTATCAACTCCCGCTGTTTTGTTGAGTTTTGCTTTAGACAGCATTAGTTTAATCTCCAATGATGAGATAGGTCGATCTAGATCGTCATCTAAATTCCGCCTTGCAGCATACAGTACGTCGTTCGCAGCATTTGGAGGGTTTAGAAGTAATTCAAAACAGTTTCTGAAATCTTGGGCTGCAATATCTTTCCCGGTTTGAAAGTCTTGGTGCCTTAATTTCTTCACCAGCGACCACCACTCTTTGCTGTCTGTTACACTGCTAATTTTTGCTTCAATATTCTGATAGAATTTCCCTTTTTACCAAGTGCAAACTTCTTTATATATATATTTTGCGATCAAATATTCTTGCTTGTTTACTAAGCTCTGTGTTTTTCGGTATTTGTTCAAAGCGCTAAAAGACTTTTTCCTATGTTTTTCACATTGGTGGTCGAACCACTCGCTCTTAAATTTATTTTTGTTGTTTGCTTTCGGCTGCAAGGGCGCCGACTGTTTTATTATTAACTCCAAATCCCTCAAGTCCAATTCAGATTTTTGTTGTGCTAGCAATTCTAAATGGTCATTTAATTTACTTGCGTAGTGTTCTTTGGATGCGGGTTTAGAGAAAAGCTTTGGTAAAAGACTTAACTTTTTCTTCTTTTCTTCATCTCTCTTAGTTACGTGGCTGTACATCCTCAATCTGTTTTCTACAAGCTTTTCTGCGGTAGAAGTCACCTTCATGCTACCTCTTACATATTTATTTTTTATTTTATTACGGCATCGTAACCCCACTGGAACATCTCAGCATAGGGATTTCTGCAGTATGGAGGCTCTGTCTCCTGATTTACAGATTTGATCCGAGATATTGAAACTTAGATGATATCGTGACTGGTTCCTCATTGATATATCATGTTTTTTTTTTGGCCTGTTGTATCAATTTCGCCAAAGGGGAAGAAAACGCAAAAAATATAACGCACATAACACGAGTGTTTCGAGAAGCTAGGTTTAGGCACTTAATGAGCTGTTGCGTAAAATATATATTATAATATTATTCAAAATAGTAAGAGTTGAAGCTATGAATACTTGTAACATGTTCTTTACCCGAAATTCAATCCTCTTTGGTGCACGAAGTAACGGCTACTTTAGGAATATCAGTAGAATTCCAGTACGTATAATTCCAGTACGTATCTTCCACTTCATTGCATTTATACTGATCCACCCCTGGGGTTCGTCTGTTTGACCTCAGAACATATCGGCAGGCCTACCGATTTTGGATCACTTCGTTGGTGTGTTATTGGATTTGTGTGAACCAGGAGCTTTTAGGCTTGCCTTTCTTTCGTGATATATGTGGAACATTAATTCATATTGCCCTTTTAACAGGGGTCAAATTATCTCTTCTTTGAACATGGCAATATCAGCTGACCAGGTCGCACTCTATTTTTCGTGAGATATTTCTTTAACGTGAAGGCTTCCACGGATCTTCAAACTTTTATTCGATAAAGCTTTGTTACTCCTGCAGTCAGGCGAAGCATTTTTATCTCAGCTGCCGTTAATTTACCCTCATACGTTTTGTACACTGTCGAGCATCGTGAACATTGTGTGCTGGACACATGACTGCGGTGTAAAGCCTTCCTTTCAGCATAGGTCATTTTTCAGTCACAGAAGATATTTCCCCGTCCTTTCATCCACCCTACGCTTACGTGATTATGGATGCTGTTATCACAGGTTGCTTCGCTTTTGATCATAGATCCCAAATATTGTATTTTAACTTTTCGCACTTGGGAAGCACTATTCCATTCAAATAAATATCTGGAATAAATTTGAGCGGATCAGAGAACGGGCAGCACAAGTATTCGGTCTTTTTTGGATTAATGGGGTACTCATTATCCTCCAAAACGTCCAACCATACGACAAGTGCTCATTGCAGAGACGTAGGATCCTCACTTATAATGGCTCCATCGTCTGCAAAGATTTACTAATGGATTCCGTCACCTTACCTTCAAGCAGATAATCAAGGACTACAATAAAGAGCAAAGGACTTAACACGCTTTCCTGTTGCACCCTGACTTTGAGCGAGAACTCTTCGGTTACTCTAGTGGAGCATCTTACTCTTGTCGTTGCTCCTTCGTACATGTCCCTGATCATCTGTACATACATACATATGTCTTCCAATCACAATCAAATGTGAAAAAATGCATAAACGCCCTATTACGAGAAGTTTTTAGAGTGATATTAGTGCATCAAAGCTGTAACTTTTTCTGGCCCTACGAGTGGTCATAAAACTTATTGGATAGTATGAAGCGTATTTTACGAAATTTGAAGATCATTTATTTTTATCATCGTGAAAGCACTCTGTCTCTCAAGCACTATTTATTTTTTTCATGGTCCCACTTATCGCGAACATCTGACAAACTTTCGACAGCCTTGTTACCATAAAAAAGCTTTTATTTTTATTAATTGCCCTTCAGACATGGCATAAAACTGCTGATCCCTTCACTTCGTGCGGAGAATATAACACACACGATACAAATGGTTCGTGGGGTGTTTGAGCCAAGCATTGTAACTATTATGGTAAACGGGGGCACATTCGTCAGTGGTGTACACTTGCCAACGTCATTTTCAACACAAAACACACTATGTAAGGCAAGGTATTAACTGCCGAACACGTCCTTTTGTGATAATCTGCGATGTCTTGCAGTTACACAGTTCTTGTTTGGTGTTCATAGAATATACAACTGGTTTTGTGTTTTTTTACCCGTATGTAAGCATTTTTTTCTGTTAATTTAATAGTTTTAAACCAAAGTTTTTGAAATTAGCAAATATATAGGTACATTGTCATTTATTAATAGCAATTTGATTTAAATTAGATTCGAAAGTTATGTTAGAAATTTTAAACAAAGTAAAAATTGTGAGATTGGATCCCATTCGGCACATTTTCCAGAGGGGCGCATTCGTGCCCTGCCGAATATTTCCCATTGTTAAACTAAAGGATGGGATTTGATCATAAATTGAAGATCTCATTTTCTTCACATGGAAATGGTTCGGAATTATGAAAGAAGACCAACAGAACTAAAATAAATGAAGCAGGGATGCAAAAGGTTATTTCTGATGTTGTGCATAAGCGAGAAAATATAAGTTCTGCGGTTCTGAAATGCAACATAAAACGCACGACTTTGCAGTCGAGACTTAAAAAGCGCGATCCTTTGGCATTCAATTTAGAAAACGAAAATTGTTCTGAAGATTGCTATCCCGTATGGACTCCAAATATTCTTCGCGGCCAATTTTAACAAAGTACCAGGAAGAGGAACTAGTCTCATATATTAAAAAGCGCGCATTCTATCAAGATGGCTTAACATACGCTACTTGTCGGAAGTTCGTTTGAGAGTATGTAACCTTCAATAAAATATCCCACCTTGCTAAATAGGACGGCTGCAAAGAAGCCTCCGATGAACGGATTAGGGGATTCATGAAAATAAATCCAACTCCTGCACTGCGAAACTGGAAAGAATGAGCCTTGCGAGGCTTACGGACTTTATTAATGTAGCCGTCGGCAAAATTTTCGAAAATCTTAAGACTTTATACGCGAGATACTCTTTCCACCCCAAAGATATTTTTAATTTAGATGAATCCGGAATTTCAACCGTGTTGAAAACTCCTAAAGTATGTTTGATATGTAAGTTATTGCTCTTACTTTGTTCATATTTTTTTTCTATTTTGCATTTTAAGGTGATTGGGCAAAAGGTCAGAGAATAGTCTGCCCCAAGTGTCATCCGCCGAACGCGAAGTCTTGGTATATTTTCTTCTATTATGACTGATAAAAAAAAGCTGATGAATATGCCCCTTCAAATAATTAAAGTGCCCCATGGTTGGGAACATTCATCAAAACGACCTTGTTTCAAATCGAAAAAAGTATACATCTTGTGATGCAGAAATAAATTTTTCATTTTATTTCTTATGTAAAATATAGAAGAGATTCTTAGAACACTTAAAGTTTCGAATGTGCCCCCGTTCATCATACTGGGAGTTATGTTGTAGTGCGTGCTTGGGAAATTTGTACCTCAAACAGCTCACTCAGATTTGGGTACATATCCTGACGAATACACGATTCAAAAGCACTGTTTAAGATCGTGTCTTTTATCAAACAATTTAAACATTAATTCGCTGAAGACTGTCAGCTTCGTACCTTCATATGTATTCATACGTTCATACGAGTATGAATAGGAGTTTTTTAGTTCGCAGCGCATTGCATTTGTGCCCATAAAACACTTCTAAAAGAAATCAATTGTGATAGCATTCTTCAATAAAAAGACACACTGTTTTTTTTTCATTATTTAATTTGTCATCTTTTATCACAAATAATTTGAAGCTTTTTTTTTTTACAATAACATAGTTTCATTATTTTAATTATCTTCTTTTCCTCTCTTGCATTCTTCTTCTTGGAAATAATAACGTAACTATTATTTCTTCAAATAATTCTATTGTTCAAATAGTTTTATCTCATCAATTTTAATGTACACAATACCTTTTGTATTTCATTTTTAATTTTAATTTTAAATTAAAAGTACATATCTGATACATTTCAAAATTTTACTAAATCGTTTCATCAAATCGTTATCATTTCAGCTTTTTTATCAGTTAAAAATAATAATAAATTGATTTATTTCTTATTTACAAAACAAATTGATTTGAAGTAACTAAGACATTATTTTGGTTTGCTTAAGAAATCATATAAACATCAAATTCTTGCTTAGCTTGCTAAACACATTTACATTCGTCTTACTACTATCGTATTCACTAGACTTTAATCTATATATTTTATCTTGTTTTAGTAATCATAAAAAATACTAATATGCATACACCACTAGTATCATAAAACATAACATACTTATTCTTATTCGCTAAATTATTTTTTATTTATTTTCTGTTTTGCTATATAAGTTTTAACAATTTCTAACCATTGCACTATGAAAACAAATGCATTTTGTATTTATGTTTTTTTTTTTTACCTATTTCCTATTATTTTACAAAAATTAAGTATGGAAGAGTTTCATTTTCTGTTTATTGTTAAGAGGGATATGTTGAATTTAAAATGTCTTTTAAGGATATGTTTGATGGATATATTCATATGTGTGTATAGTCATTGCAATTACCCAAATCGAAGAATTCACCACTTTTGCCAAGAACTTTAACTTCCTTCCGTTACAAAACTTTCATGAAAATCTCTGAATCTTCGTAGAATTCTGATAGAAAAAACTGAACCACTTACAGGATATTGGTGTTGAAAAGCTAAAAATGTAAATTTTATGATGTGAAACTTTACCATTGCCAATGCAACTGAATAAATAATTCAAAAATGCAAATCTTTCGTTATATGGATTTGGTGTTCTGTTGAATATTCCTCGTCTTCTTCGTCCTTGGTCACTTTTCTCATTGTGTGTGCCACCATTTGTTGCTTATCTGCTCTGGCTGGCAAGCCTTTTGTACGGAAGAACAGCCGAGAAGTTGTATGTTAACCACCGTTTCTGAGAGAAATATGCAATAGTTTTGAGTTTGTTATATTCAGAATATGGGTAGATTATGGAAGAGAAATTTGTTTAGGCTTCAACATAGAAGACAAAACCTGCGGTCAATACTAATTTCTTATTTAACTTGTTTCCTGAAATTAAGAATGGATCCCGCTGGTTTTTCAGGTGCTATCAATTTGACATTAATAGTAGGTACGTTATTATTTTTGTGTCGGGATAAAATGTGAGCTGGGTTTCGGGTTTTTTTTTTTAAATTGTCAACAAAATACCAAAATGTCTTCATATTTAATGCACTAAACAGAAAAAAAATGATATGGGCCTCACCGACATAAGCACATGGTTGGAATTTAACTTTACTTCAATAAAACATATTATTTTAACTCATAAACCCTACACACACACACCGAGATCGATGAGAGATCGGGTTGACACAGGATTGAGTTTCGAACCGCGTTTTCGGTAAGGGGTACGAGTTAGGATCGAAACGAAAAAGGATTGAGTTTAACATTTCTTCACCTGTGTCTGAAGTTTATTTTCTTCCTCTTCACTCTCTTTTTTCTCTTTCTGTCAAACTCGATCTTTCCGGTTTTAAGCCGTCATGTTCACGTTGTCAGTTTGTCAACGGCCATGTGCTTAAGAAACTGAGTTTTTGGCGGCCAAACTAAACAAACCTCTTTACTTGGACAAACATTTAGTACACATCTGTCAGAATAACTAACCAATTGGCAATGATTTTGAGATACCAATATCTTCTTATGCGAAAGATGTAGTACTATATAACTATATTTAACTTGTGATAAAGATGGTACCACTTGAGTTGAACAACTCTACTGAACGGTTGATTACGTGGCACCGGCGCACAACCTAAGCAGTGACATAGGTACTTACAAGCTCAGGCAATCACACCTTTAATATACTCCCGATCTATTATTGAATTAGGAATTAACTATGTCCACATTCCACGGTCAGACAACAATTAACTAAAGTGGTAGTGATCAAATAATGTTCACAAAGGAAACAGCTCATCATGGCAATTAGGGTAAAGTTTGGACAAACCTAAATTATATTGGATAGTAATAGGGTTTTCGTAGTTCGTTTACAGAGCCTTTGAAAACTAAGTACTATTTAGCAGTGGTGGGTGTCAAAACATTTTAAGTAGTACCTTCAGTGTTTCCATAAGTGGCACCAAGATGACTCAAAGCGTAGGTACTGAATATACCAATATTGTTACTTCACCGTGCTTTTATGAGCACTATGCTGTTGCTTGTGCCTCAATGGCCGTGTCAAAGCCAGCCGATTTTAAATGAACATATCTATAGGAACCAAGCAACCTCGCAGTGACAGCAACAATAAATAACTAAAAAAACGGCTGAAATTAGGCATCACGAAATTCCCAGCCAGTAACTTTTTGCTGGGGATAAACTCAAGAGTAGTAGTCAGCCGGTTGTTGTATTTGCTTCATGTGTAAAATTTTACTTTACTAGCAACTACTGGCTGGCTAGGTTTTAAAAAAGCACGGCTTATGTCTCTCTACTAAGAAAAATCACATCGAACCTTTTTTTTTTCCAAGAGTCAGGAAACAATATAGAGTCACACTCATCTGATCCAGTGTTGTCACTTGGATTTTGAAAAAAAGTGGTAGATCCGACAAAAAAATGTGGTAGATTTACAAAAAAGGTGGTAGAATTGATATACGACATTGGTACATATATCAAAATATTTGATTTTGGTTGTAAAAGACCAAGAAATTCAATAATTAGACTTTGAACTCAAAAAAATAAACTTTTTCTTCTTCTATTTCAATGAAACTAAGTTTCAGTTTATAGAGCTCTAAAATACGCATCTTTTAAGTTCATAATTATATTTCTGCGTCCTCTAAAAGACGAACAATATTAATTAACATCTTTGCAAAATTTCTTTTTTTTTTAATTTCTTAATTGACCAAGATTTTCAAATCAATCTCAGTGGTGCTTTCTTCTTTCAGTTTTCTTTCGAGGTATATTCGTAATTTTTTAAGAGAGCAAGAGCGAATTATTTCTCTTTTTTCTGTACATATTATGCATGCTTGAGCTTTAGTCGAATGAATTTGTGTCTGCGCAAGCGTAAAAGTTTTGTCAGTGTCCAGGTATTTCTTTTTTTTTGGTTCTACATTATGTACATTTACGTGTGTACACATTAGCTACGAGTAGTCAGCGCAGATGTAGAAGTGCAGAGACGTGAGTGAGTCATATTCATGTAATCGTGTATTATCCCAGCGGGAAAAATAGTAAACGCTTCCAGAGGATGTAGTGTGTAAGCACTTACTCTTCATATCCAGCGGGAAAAATAGTAAGCGCTTCCAGAGGATGCAGTGTGTAAGCATTTACTTTTCATAACCGGAGGTAGATGCTTGTAAGCACTTTGTATTGAATGCTTACGAAGCGATTCCTTTAGAAGCTCATAGAAAGCATTTTCATATGGCGTAGCCCGATAACTGTCTAGACAGTAGCTCGTAATATTTATTTTTTGTGAATTACGTTCCACCGATATGAGCTCATTCTTGAAGTGATTTTTGTGGAAAATTGATCTGAATAGATCAATGACGTTCTAATGAAGACTGATTTTTATTTCTTTTAACTTTTAATTATATTTTCTTATAAATATGTAAATAAATTTAAAATTATTCAATCTAATCGAAACTGCTTACATCTGCCTTCTTCTGAAGCGTTTAAGAAGTGCTTCTAACTGATCTGGGCATAAGTGCTTACTTCTGCCTTCTCTGCATTTTAAATGTGCCAGGCAGGCGAAGTAAGGGGAGCACGGGTTAGCTACTAGCAAAGACCATATAACAACAAGATAGTGCACGCCATACAAAAAAAATGTTCGGAAATGTTTGTATCCTCCTCCAAGCTTTTCACAATATTTTCGCTCGCAAAAGTTCATTCGCTCTCAGAGCTTTAAGATATTTGTTGCTTTTTTTTCTTATTGAATGCCTTTCGCAAAATAATAGAAGGAAAGGAAAAAAGATCGGCAGAAACTCGTTTTGTTATTGTTTTTGTATTTTCTTGTGTGCGGTATGTATGTACATAGGTACATATCCATATATGCATTATCTTATGGGATTTCATTTTCTGTGAACTTGCAGTATCTCGTTTTGATATTGTTTTTTTTGTTTTTGTATTTTCTTGTGTGCGGTTTGTATATAGGTACATATCCGTATATACATTGTCTTATGGGATTTAATTTTCTGTGAACTTGCAGTATCATTTGTTTTTCTTTATACAGGTTGAAATTGTATCGATCCATACACAGAATGCATAAACATTCACACTGATTGAATCCAAACCAATCACACTTCCTGGACAAAGCAGTGCTTTCCAGTGTAGGTTCAAATAACGACAGTAGCCGCCCGTGAGACGCGATGAAGGCTAGGTGAAGAAAGGTACTCATGAGCTACATACATACATATGTAAGCTGCTGAATTGATGAGATAGTTCTAATATGCGTAGGACTAAGTAGAAGATGATCATTCAGCAAAAGCCCGACCTTGAAAGCTCAAGCATGAAGGAACAAGAAATAAGATTCTCATAAAAGCAAACAGAAGATGTCTTTCTCTGCTTGTCTACAATAAATCCATAACAGATCAGAAAAGGAACAATTAGCGATAGCTGAGTTGGTAGAGTGCTGATGGGCAAAGTCTTAACTTTTGCAGGTTATGTTCCCGGCTCTGGGTGAACACGTTTACTTTTTGCACACAATTTTTTGAATGAGTCATTTATACAGAAAACTGACAGACTGCTTGAGAAAGACGGATAATCAATTGCAAATAAGAAACATGATGCTAAAAGATCAACTTGAGTCACTGCTCAGTCGTTCACCGTCCCGAACAGAGATTGCTTGGCAGATATTTCTTGGAACATATGGAAGAACTACCTGGCAATCCTATAAACGACATTTCCAGATTCATCAAGCTTCAATGTGGTTCAAAGAGGGCGAAAATTCGGCAGGCGTGGCTCGGCGATCATTGGAAACCTTCCCCAATGGAAAACATAATGACATTGATATTGACCTGATTCGTCAATCATTAAACTAGAATAAGCTAATACTGAAACTGATTAGAAATGAATTGGCAAACAAAACCGTTTTAAGCCAAATACTTACCAAACAATTTCATCTGAGCTCCGAAAAATACATAGATGAGAAAACTGCTGAACACATTCTCAGACAGGTGAAAATACTCTTCCACCTTGTACTGGCATACTTTGTACCAAGGAATGTGATAATTATTGTGCCCATAGAGTTATTTTGGTATGTTAAATCTCGCGTGCCCTAAGTTTTTAAAAAAATCGCTTCCGACGCTCTTATTATCATAAGCGAACTTCGATCACAATCTGGTCTGCTTTTGACTGGGTAGAAATCAATCTTTTCATAGCACCTATCCCTTTGGTCAGCAGTTTATGCAAGCACCATCATGAAGCATAGTAACCCCTATGACTAGCTACAACAACCAGTAGGGATTATGTATCTACACAGATGTACGTAGTTAATCGAAGATATTTGTGTATTACTGCCGGCAAAAGATTCCTTTGCCGGGCTTGGTCACGGTAAAATGTTCATAGAAAGTTTTGAGTTTTAGGATAAAAAACCAATGCAAGACTTTGATAGAAGATGTTAAGATTTAGATTTGGTATAACAAAAAGAGATATGCATCTATGTATATGTATGTTGTATATCAATTACTTACTATGGAAAACATGTTTTGTTTGTTTTGTTTTATATCAATTACACTTTTTGTTTTCTTATTCTAGAGAGAGCAATCAATTACTCTGGCTACATTGATTTTGTTTTCGTATCATTATTACAAATACAAATGTTTGTGTTTTGTTAAATACTTTACAATTACATTACTGTCAGTTATTATTTTAAATTACCTACTTAAAGTTAGATAGTTACAAGTTTCTGTTTTTTAATTTACTCGATATTATTCAAAATATGTGGACCAGTCTTATTTCGATACTTTTTTCTTTTTTTCGTTATTTTCTATTCCATTTGCTATTTTTTAATTATTTTCTGTTTTCTGTTTTTTTTTTTTTTCAGTTTAATTGTTCGATTCGATGCGCGATGATGTGCTGATATCGTTTGCTTTGGAAAACAAAGTTTTGCCTTTAAACACAACTTTCGGGGCCGGGCAATGTGTCCGTGATAATATGATTTCGACTTGAGTTCGTTTTACTCGTTATCGAGGATGTTGAATGATTTGGATTCGCCGATGATGAGATGGATGCCAGTGATTTCGGCAGTGTACCCGTTGTCGCTGAATTAGTGAGATTATAATCGATTATACTGCTAGCTGATAGGTATTCAGCTATTGAAAGTTCGGCTTGTTTGTGATGGCTGCCTATGCTATTGGGTAGGGAAGTTTGATTAACGGCAGGAATGCCACTACAATTGCTGTTGAGCGTACTGTTACTACCACCGCCTGGACCACTACCTAATCCACCGCCACTGCAGTTAGTGTAGTTAATTGTATTTCCAAGCGGATGTTCATATCTCGTACTAATGTCATGGCGGGAATTATGAAGGTTAGTTGGAGCGCAGACTATGTTATCAGGAAGCGGTTTGATAGGAAGTGCATCGTAAAGGAGTTGTTGATTTTGGTAAGCTTTGCGCGCTTCTGCGGTGAGCTTGAGAGTGTTTTGCCTGCTCGAAGCAGTACTATGCTGATCAGCGTCGCTGTAGTTCATTGAAGGCGGATCCTAAAAATAATAAAAATAATAAGTAATGTATGTGTTAATATAAAAAAGAAACATATCTATTCCTTTCAGGATCATCAAATGCATCATTCAAACTTCTTAATAGCACGTAGCAGTAGCAAGTATACTTCTTGAGATCTATTAAAAAACGTGTATAAGAAGCGTTAAGCTTATCTACAAACCAAATTCTTTACACCAGTAGACTAATAGTCCAGACATTTGCCGATCAGCATTGCTCTTCTAGAAAAATACATACATACATATTTAGCGCAACAACCCATGAAAGGCCAAATCAGGAAGACGGCCAAACGAGACCTATTCTTAAAACTAAGGAGCCTCCCAACAACGGAAACGACCAAGCTTCATGCATCCGTGGAAAAGGCCTTGGGAACAGAAGCGGAAGTGAAAACCCTAACGCACGAGGTACTCATAGAAGTCAAAGACCTGGACGGAATCACAACGAAGGAGGAGATCTGTGAAGCCCTAACGAAGCAATTAGAGGGACCCAAAGAGTACCATGTCGGAACAAGTGCCATAAAGTCTCTGCGAAAAGCTTACTTAGGGACACAGATAGCGACAGTAAGCCTGCCAGCGGAAGTGGCTGAGAGGCTGATGACTGCCAGCAAAGTGCGCATTGGCTGGACTTCGGACATACTGCCAGAGCATGCAAAAGTGCGGCGGATTTTTCTGACCGATGTATTAGATGTGGTGCGAGTGGACACACCGCAAAATCTTGTGCCCTAGAGCCAAAATGCCTGCTGTGTTGTGACAAAAAGGACACAAATAGCAACCATGTCACAGGAAGTGGCAAATGCCCAGCCTTCCAAAAAGCCTTGAGAGAGCTGAAAAACCTTATATGAAGATAAAACAGCTCAACCTCAATCACTGCGAAGCTGCGAACGATCTCCTCATACAATCTGTGCGCGAACAAAAAGTAGACGTAGTAATCCTTAGTGAGTCCTACAAAGAATTCGATGCAAACACGTGGATAACGGACACTACGAGAAAAGCGGCCATATGGACCTGTGGGAAAACCGCCTTCCAAGAGAGAATGCCAACATCAGGAGATGGTTTTATATGCGCAAAAATCGACGGCATATATATTTATAGCTGCTATGCACCACCAAGCCTCTCGATAGCAGAGTTCGAAGAGCTGCTGCATGGGCCGCTGAATGGGGATGCAAAGAAACGAACAGACGAGGAAGATCCCTACTGGAGGCTTTTACAGCCCTAGACGTGGTACTAGTAAACAGCGGAAATAAACCCACGTTTTGCAGAGGAAGCGGCACTTCGATTATAGACATCACGTACGTAAGTAGCTCCTTGATAGGAAGAACAAAGTGGGAAGTCAGTGACCTCTATACTCATAGCGACCACCAGGCGATAATATGTAAAGTATTGCCGGAAGCAAGAAGACAAACACCGCTAGCCAGGCTACCCCAGAAAAAAGGCTGGAAATCAGACTCTTTCAACGTGGAAGCATTCACATGTATCTTCAACAGAAATGCAGTACTGACGAGTCGTGCGGGCAGTAAAGCAATGCAGGCCATAAACGAGGTTACACGGCCATGTGACGCCACAATGAGGAGAAGAAAGGCTATGGAACATCGTCCCCCAGCTTACTGGTGGAATGAAGAAATCGCGCAGCTACGTACCGAATGTCATCGAGGGAGAAGGGCGTATACGCGATCTAGAGCGAGGGCCGTCTCCAGTGAACTGCAAGAAGAGTACAGGGTGGCTCGAAAGGAACTAAAAACAGCCATACTAAAGAGCAAACGGAAGTGTTTCGCCGAGCTGTGTGATGAAGCTGACGAAAATCCTTGGGGCAAAGCCTACCAAATCGTCATGAAAAAATTGAAAAGGTGCCAGCCACAGATTTCCACCTGCCCAGAGTTCTTACACAACATCGTGGTCGGACTATTTCCTCAGCAACAAGAGAACGCATTCTCGGATGATCCAGTAGTAGAGGCACCAGCAATCCGAGAGGTAACCAAAGAAGAAATAATCAAGATTTGCAATAAAATTGGAGATAAAAAAGCACCTGGACCAGATGGTATCCCAAATATAGCACTCAAGACAGCTATAAAAGTAAGCCCAGAAATGTTTATTAACATTTACAGCTCGTGACTGAAGGAAGGAGTCTTCCCGGATCAGTGGAAACGGCAAAACCTAGTACTTCTTCCCAAAGGTAAGAAACCACCAAATGAACCATCATCATACCGCCCGCTCTGTATGTTAGATACGGCTGGCAAAATATTGGAAGGAATCATCTGTAACAGGGTAGAGGCAGCAATTCAAGAATCTGGAGGTCTTTCAGAACACCAATACGGTTTTCGAAAAGCGCGCTCAACAACAGATGCAATCAGTGTGGTAGTTAAAACGGTACAAGAGGCTATACAGGGAAGAAGATGGAGAGGCGGTTCCAAAAAGTACTGCTTGGTTATAACTCTTGACATAAAAAACGCCTTCAATACGGCAAATTGGAGTCACATCTTACAAGCGCTCAGAAGGATGAGAGTTCCACAATACCTCATAGACGTTATTGTTGACTACTTCAGGTGCAGAATCTTGGTATACAATATAGACCGCGGCCCCAAGGAATATAATATCACAGGCGGAGTACCACAGGGCTCAGTCCTTGGTCCTTGGCCCTTTGCTCTGGAATATTATGTACATATGACGGTATACTGCGACTTCCTATACCCGTAGAAACAAAAATAGTGGGATTTGCTGATGATATCGCCATTATTGTCACTGCTAAACTGGTGGAGGAGGTGGAACAGATAAACAATGCGACAATAAGGATAATACGAAAATGGCTCACCTCAGTTGGTCTAACACTGGCGGAGCACAAAACTGAAGCAGTCCTGATAAGTAGTAGGAAGAAGGTAGAAACTCTCACCGTTATAGTTCTCGGCCATGAAATTACATCTAAACCGCATATAAAATACATAGGTATCATGATAGATACGAGACTTTCATTTAGAGATCACCTTAAGTATGTAGGCCGAAAAGGTGCAATAGCAAGTGCTGCACTCGCGCGTATCATGCCCAACATAGGAGGACCAAGACATAGCCGTAGGTTACTGCTGGCTAGAGTGGTTACGTCTATAATCCTATACGCCGCACCAATTTGGGCCAGGGCCATGGCAATTAAAACATACAGATCACATATCACATCTGTGTATCGAATATGCGCATTGAGAGCTAGCCGCGCATTTCGGACTACTTCTAGCGATGCAGCCTGCGTGGTAGCGAGAATGCTCCCAATAGATATCCTGGCAGTAGAACAGCAACGTCAGTACTGCGCAAGAAGAGAAAGAAACGAGGCCAGCGAAAACCAGTTCTATAGAGCAGAAAGCCTAAGAGAATGGCAAGAACGCTGGAATGCTTTTGAGAAAGGCAGGTGGACCCATAGGCTCATACACCAAATCCAGCCATGGTTCGACAGGCAACATGGAGAACTTGAGTTCTACTTAACGCAGTTCCTAACGGGCCATGGACGCTTTCGTTCGTATTTACATAAGTATAAACACGACAATTGCTCTGACTGCGTAGAAAACGCACAACATATATTTTTTGAATGCCCAAGATTCCTCGACGAAAGGAATGCACTAAGGAGTGAACTCGGCCATCCACTGACGCCAGAAAACATCGTTGGCGAAATGCTCAAAAGCCAGGAGGCATGGGACGCAGTCGCTGGGAGCACAATGCGCATAATGAAGATTCTAAGAACCCTAGAAAGAGAAAGGAAAGAATCAAACCGGCGAAATACAATAAATGCTGAGCAGGAAAATGCAAACATGCACTAGTCGAATACATCAGACTAAACCCCCCCCGCGATGAAATGCTTAACGGCAGTACCGCGGGGAATGGGGCGGGGTTTAGTGGGTAAGAGTCCTACACTGTTACTCAGGACGTACTGAGTTTCGTCTTTTGAAGATTACCCCTCCCAATCAAAAAAAAAAACAAAAAACAAAAAAACCCATGGAAGGCCTAGGCTTAGCTTCTCGCAACCACTCGTGTTGTGTGTGTTATATTTTTCGCACGAATAGAAGGAACCTACAGTTTTTGTACCGCATCCGAAGGCCAATTTTTATTTCATTTTTGAGAAGCTTTTTCGTGACAGCAATACTGTTGGATGTTTGTTAAACGTTCACGAGAGGTGGGACCGTGAAAACAAGTTTTGGTATTTTCCGGGATTCGAACATTGAACTTCACCCACAGTAGTCTGACACACTAACCATGCTCTACGGGTGGCGGCGTCCACTCTGCTAGTAAAATGGTCCGTGCATATTCTGACAGACAACGCTGCCATTTTATATTTAGGGTGCCAAATCTTTCTCTGACTGTTTTTGCCATAAATTAGAAATTGGACTATATATGAATGTACATATAATCACCAAGCAATTATTTCCAGCTTAACCTTCCACGTGTCAAATCAAAAATTTAATTCTTTTTTCGTGGTGTGCACGTATTAGGCACTGTTCAGTATATCTATTATTATAATTCCAATATTTGTTTATGAGACCAATATACTTCATTGAATAATTTACTTTATTGGAATAAAAAATTCATATGTATATGTATTTAACTACCATGGTGTTGAATTGTAAATTGCAACACTTCGCCAAATATTACGAATACAAAATACGGAAATTTTTCATTAATAGGGGTTGAGATCTCAAATTTCTCTTCGCTCCAAATATACTTTCAAATGAAACTCCATGTAATTTTATAACACCCTTAAACGAGTTTCGATGTTAATTTTTGAAGCAGAAAGAGGAAAACAAACATGCGTTATGCTTAAATGATAAATTAATATTATCTTCGCCGATTCCATTCATTTTTATTCATTTTCGAGTGTTTGCGAACTTTTTTTTTTCTTTTTTTTTATTTCGATTTGATGACAGAAGATCGATGAGAATGGAGAGTTTACCTAAGCATCTTATCCCCGCAACCGTCATAAACGATAAGCGGACCATTGAAATGGTCTTTGATGAAAGATTTGATCTTATTTTGAGTCACGATAAACACGCTTTTATTTTTCTATTCACAAAAATGATCAAATGTAAGGAGAACGCCTCGTTTGATCAATGAAATATGACGTAGAAAAATATTTCTAGAGTTGACTGATTACAATAAACAAGCTTTACCGCGAGGATGACTTTGGAAATAATAGATTTTTTCGTAGATGGCTTTAGGGATTTAATTCAAATTTCAAAATTGGTCATACAAAATGGACTATTTATCGATTTGGTTCAAAATTCAAATCCAAGCAACACATATTTATATACAGTGGACTCCCCCTAAGTCGAATTTTCACGGGATACCATGATTTGTTCGAGTTAGAGGGAATTTCGACTTAGAGAGAGTCCACTGTATGTATGTATAACAAGTATACCAGTAAAACATACTAAATTTTTGAAAATGAAAAAAAAATGAAAATGATGACCTATCTATTTTCCACCCCGCTGGCTTAACAAAATATAAATTTGATATAAAAAGATTAAAATTGCTCCATTGTAGAAGTGAATGTAACTGCCTCCTCCACAGCTACATTAGAAGTTTAAATAGTTTTACAGATCTGGGAAATCCCAAGACGGATAATGGACATGTTCTACTCAGCTCCTTGAATCTACGTAATTTATATTATTAAATCCTCGTTGAAAAGACGTTACTTCGCCCAGAGTCAATACGTTTCAGTTTAGTCCATCATGTGTAAGCCGTATAACGAACAAAAAACTAAAACTAAACAAATAATAGACTATGATCCGTTTTTGGGGTAATACTATTGTAAAAAAGAATTCACCAATACGAAACTAAAATACGAAACAAACTTAAACGAAAGTGAATACTCACATAATCTGCAGATGAAAAATTTGGTTTTCCTATGCAAAGAGCGCTGGGCCTATTTCCCATCGGCGACGATGACGCACTTCCAGTTTTTTGTGCACTCAAAATATCCGGTTGTTTCTCAATGCCCTGTTTCAGTGTATATGCAACGACGAGTCTTTGGTGGCCGGCTCCGGTCTCCAATGGTGCCGTTACTGTAACATCCATTCCTGCAAAGGACAATACAAAAAAAGGAGCAAAAAAAAGGTCCGTTAAATGTTTTTCCTTTCATAGGTATACTCTATTTGTTGTTAAGAGATGGTGTCGTACCTAAATGTTTATCCTTGTCATCGCACATACTGCGACTACCCTGTTCTCGACGTTTTCGCACCGCAATCACAACAACAAAGAGTACCCCAATTCCAACAGTGAACAAGGTTCCGGTGAGTAACGCTGCTAACGGAAGTATCGAGAGTCCCATGCGACCATCTACAAAAAAAATAAAAATAAATAAAAAATGAAAATCTTTGACAGCCTCATCACAAAATCCATTTCAATTAGAAAATTGCATTTCTAAGAATACAGAAGATTGCAAAAGGGATAACAATTTCTTTCTGTCTTTATTTATTGACTTTCCTTTACTCAATTTCTTTTTCTTTTACAATTTCGGATATATATGTACATATATGGACATATGTATTGTACATACATATGTACGTAGGATTTTTCGGAAGTCCTTTAGTGGCTTTAGCCCTTATAAAGCTACAAACAAGTTTTCATGACCTTTTCCGTACCACTGCCAGTGGAAATTTAGTCCCCATTTAAGCGTTTTACAAGCTTCTACAAAAAAAAAGAACGACTACGCACACTTAAAATCAACACTCCACGTGATCATTAAATGGTGCTACTGTTCAGTTTTTTTTCTCTTCTATAATAACAATTTAAATACTCCATTGCACGCTCTAAATGAACTTCCGCCAAAATGGCCATACAACCACTAATTTACACAAATTACGTCCAAATTACGCAAATCACATACAAACATCATATACCTTTACGTTATGCCTATACCAGCACTCGTCCACCCAGTGCCAGCAGTGGGAATTTGACCTACTAACCCCAGCGATAACGCCACACCATATCCACGGTCGACAATCAAAAGTATCACCCCCGCAGCACATATATGCGCGTCGATTAGGGTTGTTCGCTCGTTGTTAGCCTCATTGTAGCCAACACAATCCTGACGGTCGCTTACATGCAAAATGTGTGTTTATGGTACGCATATCTACCATGGCTGAGGAAATATACAAGCAATTATACTCACATTAATTAGACCAACAAGCGAAAGTGACTAACATTATCCATTTCAAGCCCTTGACTACCTGCCCCTACTCCCGTCAAAGGAGTAGTACATAAGGAAACAAAGAAAGAACAAAAATAAACAGAAACCTATCCTTTAGTTGTTGTATCCTTTAGTCAGTAGTTGAGGTTGTTGTAGGTGTTATGAAAATGAAAACCGCACCCACTAGTTCTATGGAATTTGGTTAGCCAGCAGGTAATTTGTATGAATTCATCATATATATGAGTATGAAATCAAAACTGTTTAAATTTATTTATAACAAAAAACAAAAGAGTGTGAACCCATTATGACAGACAGGTTAATGAATATGTGTTGCTTTTTTCCTATTTTTTTAAAAGTATGTTTGGCAAGGAAATGTATGGAATACATAGAATTTTGGTTCAAATGCACTTATATTTAGTATAATAACTACACTTGTACCATCCAGAAGTATATACACGTTAAGAAAAAATATGGTTGTCTCTAACAAATTCTGCTGGTAGTAGAATTGTTTTCCCAATTAATCATACGATATTATCATTGTACACAAATAGGTACATTTTACATACATACATACATGCATACATTTTCAAATGGCCCGCTAATCCTCCTGAGGGTCGCGGGGGTAGGATGCTCAGATAAACTCTCCATCCTTCTCGATCTTCCGCTATTGACTCCAACTCATCAGAAGGAATCCCTAGACGTCTCCAGGAGAGATGTCGGACTTGGTCCAACCATCTATTTCTAGGCCTACCGCGGGGTCGCCTGCCTGATGGCACAGCCACCATGGCACGTCTTGGGAGCCAGTCTGGGGGCCTACGCACTACGTGACCAAACCATCGAAGCGTAGATCGTTCCGTTCGGAGAAGTAGCTGCTCAACATTGAGCGCCTCACGTACTCTGGTGTTGCGCACTCGATCCCTACGAGTTATTCCACCAACACCGCGAAGGAACCTCATTTCGTCAGCTTGTATCCGCGATATTATTCTTTCGGTCACTACCCAAATTTCATGACCATAGGTGAGAGTTGGAACATACACCGAGTTAAAAACCGATAGCTTAGCTTGAACACTAAGTTCGGCCTTCCTTATAGCAGATTGGCCAAGCTCTCTTAAAATTGATCCAGCCTGACCAATTCTACAGGATAACTCGGCATTGCTCTTGCCATCACTCGTGAATAAGACCCCGATGTACTTAAACTTATCCACCTGCTTCAGTGGAACTCCACTAACATGCAGAGTGTACTGAATGGGTTTTTTGGAAGGTACATTTTATTTACAGAAAAGTAAAACGTTACTGACATGTAATACATAATATTTGATTTGAAATGTATTAATTAGCCGAAAGCCCTGGTTGCTAGTGCTAACATTGTTATATTAGCATTGTAATTTATTTACTTATTAATAAAGTTACTATTATTATTATTGAAATA
Source organism: Brachypalpus laphriformis (assembly GCA_945910035.1). NCBI lineage: Eukaryota > Metazoa > Arthropoda > Insecta > Diptera > Syrphidae > Brachypalpus > Brachypalpus laphriformis. Next base: position 256,664,554 of record OX246754.1, read on the forward strand.
TACTAATGTTTCGAACAATTTATTGCAATTTAAGTATATTTGTCCGAACAATTATATATATATATCTTGCTATAGTCTGAAACAGCACCAAGATCTGGGGTGGAATCGGCTAAGGGGATAGGTGATAGTGTGATTTGTGATAATTAAAAGCGGTCAGAAAAATTGGTTGCTCTGCGTATAGTGATCTCCAAAAAATTTCGAGGAGCTGGCAGCAATTGACTTCTCAAAACGTCAAAATGCTGTCATTGTTCATTGTCCTGTCTAAACTAACGTAAATAAATTCAATTTCAATTTCATTTATTCAGGTGTTTTGTATTTTTCGCAGGAAAACTATTTGGGATGGTAGAAAGTTTATATGCTAGGGACATAAAATGATGCTGCTGTTTTTATGACCTTAGCCGTGATTTTAGCTATGGTGCTTTGCCCCATTGGCGCCACTCATTCAGCGCCAATTCGTCGTTAGAACCCACCACTTTTAAGAAGGTTTAAAGTTGAGGCCACCTGAAGAATGGGTGGAACGTGCAAAGACCTTATTCCAGCTGGCAAGTCAAGCACACTCAAATCATACAAAAATGCTTGCTCTGAAAGCGAAAAATTTTTTAAGAATCTAAACAACATGATAAGAATCAGCGAAATGCTTGTTGTTTTATGCAAATAAGAAAATATTCACACTTGCATTGCATTTGATAGCCCAATGAAATCTGATTTATTTCTTAGTTGGGTCCTTAGAAGACGTACACTCCTATAACTTTCTTTGTCCTCGTCATCACAGCTTGAACTTAAAAATAATTCCATCGAGGTAAACATTTTGTTGGTCTCTGGACCTAAGAGAATATATGAAAGTGACACCTCTTTAGCTGTCACAAGAAAACTAACTACTATAAAATGTGATTATCAAAACAACTATCACCTTACATCGACTAAAAACTAAAAATATGACTATAACTTATCACAAATCACCTTAGCCGATTCCACCCCTGTATTCTATAATTTGAATTTCAGTAAATCTACTTAAGACTGCAGATCATTTTACTTCATGTTGACTGATGATTTTAACCGTAATTTTCCAAAATGTATACCCGAAGTAAGGTTCAGTTACAAACGGTCTTCTACGGAAAATACAATAATAACGTTCACTTTAACGATTAAAATAAACATTCTGCTGCAACAGGATCTCTGACCTAACTTCTGGCAGCCATTTGTGCTGTAATTATAATCTATTTTCCATGAATAGAAAAGACCTCAAGTTTAATGCCGTAGCTGAAGGAAAATATTTTTAAATAGGTACTCTCGTACTCTCGGATACCTAGCAGACACTCGCAGGATGCAAGATCTTTAAAATTTGTCTGTGTTTTCTGCGATTTGAACTTCAAACTTTCTGCTCAGTATTTCGAATTCTATCTGTAACATTTTTATTTTGGCATGGAATGGCGAGCAACTGATATAATGTAATTATATTCATATTGAAGCATCCACAAAATGTACTTTTCGCAATGCATTACCAACGAGCACGGTGTGGTAACACTACTGCCAACTGTCAAAACTGCCATCATGCATAGCAGTTTGTTCCACATTTCACATTCCACAATTCAACCCTAGTGATATCTAGCATATTCGAAAATGTTCTCTGCGTTCTTGTATTTGGTAGTATTGTATTTTGGCAGCAGAGAAGACAGTCGATAGAGGTGAAAATAACGACGTGCGATTACTGTGAGAGTTAATTATTTCCAAGTTGGAATAAACGATATTGTAATTAAAAGTAAATTTGTAGGGACGTTTAAGCTTGAGACTAATAAAGAATAAAGTGATTTGATTATTTTGAAGTATAACGAAAGTGAGGTTGATAGTTGTTTTCAAATAAATAATTTAAATACACAGGAGGCGTTTTTATTATTACGAACCCCAGCAAGAATATTACAATATGTCGGTTGCAACCGGTTTAGCGGTTTTTCAAATGCCATTTGTACAAAATTGTTTACTTCTTCCGCATACGAAAATTTATGGAAATCTCCACTTTGTTCAATAATTCTTTTACAAAATATGCTCGATAGAGAGTAGTTGAGCCTAATTTTCCGAATTTTGCGTTCAAATTTACACTTAATTCGAACCTACATTTTCTGCCCACATTTTTTTTTTGCTTAAAACGACTTCTACTATAGTAGTTTAAATTTGAACAAGTATTCCCGCTATGTAGGTTTCCGAAGAATAGAAAAGTTTGTTTGGGGTGGCAATGGTGTAGTGGTAAAGTCGTCAATTGCCGCGCTAATGGTTCACGGCTCAAATCCCGATGTCAGCAAGCATTTATTTATTTCTACTGCGAAGGTATAACACTGACAGTAGCTTGGTCATATGGCTGGACAAATTGTTGGCCTTATCTAAGCGCCACCCCCGGAGTTTTTCTGAAACATGAACAACCGAATTTTAAACCACTAGACCAAATCCTTTTCTCTCTCTATTTAAATGGTATTCATAACCCCTTAAGTGTGCGCAAATAGAAAAAAAAAAAAAAAAAGATTATAATATTCAGGTCAAAATTAAGTCTGCATTCGTTCTATAGCAATCTTAACAATCTTGCGATAATACCAATTTTTGAGAGGTCATTGGAATATATTTCAACGAACGCAGGTAACAATTAATCGAAAGGGAATTAATAACACAGATGGAATCGAAAAGCGAAAACAGCTAAACGTCCATATTGCAGCCACTCATGTAGACGATAGACTAATACCGTATAACGAGCAGAAGCGAAATTATATGAAAGCATGAATGAATTACAATATGATTGAAGACGAAATGAGAAAGAACCACCATGGTTGGCTCTATTGAGAGCCAGAAAAACTATCTAAACCCGATGATCTGGAAAAAATATCTACAAATTGATTGAAAAATGAATCCTATTGTAGAACCCTATAGAATAGATCTAACAAAGGTCACGTGAGTTTTGATATCAAAATGGTGCAACCGTTAGCGTTAATCCAGGTATTATTGATCCTCCACTTCTATCTACATATGGTATGTAACTTACTATAATTGGGTATTGACAGAACCTGAATCGAAACTTACAAACGGAGGAAGAGCTGTGTATGGGAGATATTGAATGTGTAATAAAATCTTCATATCCGGTTTGCAGGCAATCGCATACGATCGAATCGAAGGGGAGGGCGAAGTGGTTTGATGGAGATTGTGAAGCGGCCAGAAATAGATGCATTGGATGGCTTATAGCATTTCGAAAACATAACAACTTCGATTTTAAAAGTGTCTATATTGAATCAAACAACGTTTATAAGAAAATCTGTAAAAAAAAAAATAGATTCTTAGAAACGGAGGCATTAAAGCTCACATATTGTAGAGATGCAAAGAATTTTTGACAGCGATAAAAATATTAAACGAGGTGTTTGTCACTCTTAAACAATCGGCTGTGGGAGTGGATAAATAAAAATAAAAAGCTTAAGGAATTTCGGAGTGGTTATTCGACCAGCGACAACATATTTGTCCTGCGAAGCATTGCGGGAACATCCCTCGAAAAAGTAAGTTGTATATATTTTTCGTCGATTTCAAGGCAGCTTTCGACACATTTGATAGAAAAGCGTTATTTTACAAGCTGTATAATGCCAGAATGTCAGCAAAATTTGGAAAGGTCTTAGAAAATCTGTATGATGAGAACTATTCAGCTGTATGGAACGGAGACGAGATCTCGGAAGGTTTCGAGACAACAATAAGGTTAAACAAGGATGTCCCTGAGTCCATATCTTTTTTCTCTATTTATTGACGACCTAACCGACTATCTACCAGGTAGAATAGAGTTTGCCGGAATATACATTAAAGCCCTCCTATTTTCGGACGATGTTGTCCTTTTCGCACCTGAAGCTCTACAACTTATGATCAACCGACTTGATGTGCATTGGCGGTTGTGGAATTTAACGGTGAATCTGAACAAAAGAAAAGTGATGGTCTTTAAAAATAGGGCCGGAAGAATGCCAAGGATTGAGAAATAGCATTTAAAAAGTGAATTATTTTCGATCAGAATATAGTCAGAAATTAATTTCACTATATTTAAAATGAGCGGAGAGCTAGTAAGGTTGAACTTTATCCCTCACCTTGAGGATTTGCCAATTATTTACAGTCTTTGTTACCTGTCGGTGAGAGAAGACGTTGTCCATTTCATCGGAATATGCCCGATCCTGAAAGTAAGGAGGGCATTTCTTGGCAGCGACCTACAAATTCAAGCAGAGGTACTAGCGATCCTAAAATGCGAGGGTGATGCAAACTAGTTTTATAATTATTATAGGAAAGCAATCGCATATAGAAATCGAATCTTGAATGAAGCCTTTTAAAACTTTTTTATTTTTTATTTTATTTTATTTTTCTCTTCTTGGATTACTATTTTTTTTATTAAAAAACTACCATTTACTTTGTAAATTAATGTCAATCGGGCAGACGGCAAAGCCATGCTTTAACGATTAAAAAAAAAAATGTATGTAAATTGTACTATAGATTTTCTCTACACCACAGGGTATGCTTTTTTGTCATCTAGGTGCGACTCGGTAAGTGATGATATACTCGGATTAAGTATTCTGGATCTCGCCATTTAATGCACAATAATAAAAACATTGCAAATGCTCATAATTATCTTTTTTAAGTTTATAATAGTGTGCATGAACTAGCATGTAACTTATTAGGTTACATACAGTTCGCTCAAGTCAGTTTAAAATCAATATATCTTCCTTTATTTTATTTGTTATTACCTTATTTTTCACAAATTCGTTTACAAACATACGCACTTTTCACAAGACATCTAATTGCCAACTTCCCATCCAAATCCAAGACGAATCCACTGCAAACACATCCGACTTGAATTTCCATCTGAAAAAGCTTCGCCTTGCTTCTTTGCACAAAAAAAAAATCACTCCCAATTGACACTTCATTTGTCCATTCCACTTCGAGCCCCAATTGAGAATCCATGTGGAATCTCAATATTTACCAAGTAGTTAACACCCATCCAAGACGAATTTTAAACACTTGACGTAAATAAACAAACTCGCAAATATTTGAAGGACACATGTCCCTGCGTCCCCAAAGAAATCCTCTTCCTAATTTGCATTGGTAAATTTGAACATTTGCCCCCTCCGTTCCATCTATTCATATCCCAACCAGCTTCTATCTATCTATGATCATTGCCACGATTTCCGCCCCCGCACCCTCCACTCCGTCTCGCCTACACAACAAAGTGTGATAAGAAAAAAACAACACACCAGCACGAAACAATGTTTTCTTGGCAATAAAAGTTTACGACAATCCCAATGGAGTCATTATTGCCTGAAAAATTTGTAAAATCGAAGAACAGCAAAACAATAACAAACAGACACATACCTACGCAAAGAGACACGAATATGTGTATGTGTAGATAGACAAAAAGAAATTGGCCAGGAACACATTGACGTAAGGGATGGATGGAGGCGATGGATCCAATCGAAATAACTGAAAGGGAAAAACTGCAAAAAAAAAAAATCCGATCATAAAAGGAAATAAAAAAGCAAACACACACAGCAATGACAAAAGCATAAAAAAGTCACACCAATTTCAGGGGTCAATAAATTTTTTCGTCTGTACCCATCACTTCGAACTCGAACCCCTCGATGCCATCCTCTGGATTGGAGTCATCATTCGCTTTATGTTGGCCCCCTGGCCCGCACTCACTTACATTGAACCGAGATATTATTTCCCCTTCGGATATTGAATATAATAATCGGAAGCCACACGTGGATTTCCTTTTTCCTTTTAACATTTCGCAAAATTTCAAAGATGATAGAGAGGGTTGGCATTGGAAAGGGCTTGGGAAAGGGGGGTTGGTTGGTAGGAATGTGGTTGACTGAATAGTTCTAGGGGTTCAGAGTTTTATTTTAGAGGGATGACTCTGGTTTCTTGCTGTGGTGGTGATATCAGTGTTGTAAGGTGAAACTAGGAAAACGGAATCCAATCAGAAAATCTGGTTGCTAGTACCATCATATTTCGGTATCAATTTATAAAGAGTAGAAACTTAAAAGTTTATATCCGATTGATAAGGCAATATTTTTCGTAAAAAAAATATAATTACGAAATCAGGGGTAGCCTTATATTCGAGGCTGCCTTGTGTATATATTCAAGATCTCGCCTTATATTCGAAACCGAGTAATTTTGTTTGGACGATATTACCCTTGTAATCTGTCGTGAGTTCATACTCAGGGTCCAGGATTAATGAAAATCTGGTAACTGACTGAGTACAATATGTTTTGGAAAGATACGAGTGCGTTAGATGTTAACAGAATTACATTAAATGGAAAAAGTAAAAAAAGGTCTTAAAACCGATTATATAACATTATTATTATATAAAGACGAAACACTAAAAACCTTTGGCCGCGGTAATCTCACCAAATACAAATACCGATTAACGTGAAATAAATTATAATAAAAAAATTATAAGTTAATTTTTACGAAATCCAGTTAGGCTAAGTTTTTTTTGTTTAAATGTTTCTTTGTTTATAAGAAAAGTTAACATATTTATTTTTATTTTTACTTATTTTATTGAGGTTGACCGACAATTCTAACTTAAAACCAATTTAAGAAAATTCCAAAAAACAAAAATTGTTGTACGAAGTCAATATACTTACGCAAATTTTAAGCCCGTAATATTTTCATAATTATATCTACATGCCGAGGAATAAATAAATAACTATTTAAAAACATCGATTATTTTTATTTATTGACATCAGCGACTTCGATTCAATGTGAATAACGAGGTTGCTGCTTTGTTCTATTTCATAATCATTCGCGGTTCTCGCATGCTCTTATGATAATTTCACTTAATCAACGCACGATTTGCTTTACAGAACAGCGTAAAGAAGTTCAATATAATTACGTACTGAACCTATCCAATAGCTTACGCGATAATGGTCCTTTTTTTTTATTTTTTATTATTATTTTATTATATTATTAATTAGCAGCTTGTCATATTTCATTTGACCATAGCGGAGAGAATTCACAGTGACAGCTGGGCCGATTTATTCCTTTCCCTAGCTTCCAGTAGGAACAAAAAAATGTTTAATTCTAATAAAAAAATAAATAAACCCGAAGAGCAAACATGCCACGTACCACCTTTTAGCAAATTCTGGAGGTTTTAAAGATAGGAATCACCCCCTTTAATTTTCCAGAAACCCTGACACCAGGACAATCGCTTCAACCTTCAACCCTACTCCTACAAGAAAACAACCACCGTTGGTCTCAAGAGCAACGAATCTAGGCCTGTCCAATCTCCTCACTCTGATACTCCTATTTCAATATCTGAGGCTGTTTCATCCCCCAAATAAGCCCGTCAATATACTGGCCCAATACATAGTAACTCTTCCAGAGGGCCTAAAGCAGCACCAAGTATTACTCAACACAAGAACCGAGGAGTCAACGGCAAAGCCACGCAAAAACTCATTAAAACTCCCCCAGGCTTCAGTTATACCCCGAAATTGCAATGAACAGCACAACCAAATTTCTCCAAATAAACCTGCACCATTCCAAAGCGCTTGTCGCAGGTTTATTGAAAGCAACCTGGACCTTCTCCCAATTTAGGAACCATGGGTCCTTGATGGCAAAATATGTGGCTTCCTCAGCAACTCATGTAAGTTAATCTATGATAACAAGCAATTCCCTTTTCAGGGGTGCCATTCTAATCAATAAGAGAATTAACTTTCTTCGTATCCCACAGTTCGTAAACAGAGACCTAGTTGCCAATTCAGTAGACCTTATAACCAACAGAGGTCGGCAATCTATCATCATCACCTCGGAATACTTTGCTGACGACCAAACTCCTGCCCCGCCTGATAAAGTCGCCAAACTTTTTTAATACGGTAAGAACACTGGACGGCTCACCGTGTTCGGCTATGATGCTATGCCCATCATACCATCTGGGGCAGCTCCAATATAAACAAAAGAGGTAAGTGTCTTCTTCTCCCTCCGCTTCTATTCTTCAACTGCCTTGACGTAGCGAAACGGCTGAAGAGTCAATGATCCTAATGGTCTGAAAGGACCCCAGGTGAGACATAGAACTAAATGTTGAAGACGTCTTGACTGTGACGTAAAACTTGGTATAGAGTATGATGGAGAAAACGATGGTCTTTTCGACTACGGCTGGGATGAGGATTCTGCTGGTCCCAACCAACATACTCCTATTCCACGCCTCTGGCATTGACCCGGAAGTAGTAGCGATGCTTGATTCCAAAGACTCCCGCAGCTCTGTCTCCGACTCGTTTGATAGACTGGGCTGGAATGACAAGGAAAGTGGCGGAAAGGCTTCGGCTGGAACATCTAATCTCTGTCTCAATAGACGGGCAGCTGACTCGGGAAACCAATACGGCTGAACGAGCTCCTGAAGCGGCGCACTCTGATAAGCTCTTGACTAAGAGTCAACTGAAAAGGAGAAGAAGGACGGCGACAATGGCGCGGTGCAAAGAGGCTGCAGAGTCAGCTGAAGGCGCAAGCGTCGAAAGCAGTCATGCTTCAGTAGCGACAGGAAAGAGCCCTAGGTCGGCAGAGAGTACTCCAACTGCAGCCGATCGATCCCCCAGACCCAACGCTGGCTCCTTTTCGGTCGACTCGAACAGGTCCAATCTGACGAAGCAAATTTCGCCTGCTCTCCTTGGTGGAAGCGTGTGCGCATCTGATGCGCGCTCTTCTGCTGGGCACACTCTTACCGGCGGCGTTATCTGTACACAAAATCTGGTGGATGCTGGTGCCCTTACCCCTAAAGGCACACAACACTTACCACAACAATAGCGTACAGAATGATGGCTGACGCAGGCAAAGCTACGGGTAAGAGCGCTCGCCTCGGCCGAAGCGTGTGCGCACCTGGTTCGCGCCCTACTAATAAAACACCGACCATATCTTTGATATTTCGCAGATTAACCACCATCACTCAAAGGCTGCTACTGCTCTCTTAAGTAGTAGACTTTCCGTTGTGCGTACAAAACCCCACATAACATCTATCCAGGAGCCATACATGCCCAACAAGCGCATATGTGGCTTTGGAGGTGTTCGTGGAGTAACGGTGCTATGTGACGAGCAATCTGAAATACTGAGAGCTTGCCTAATTGTGCCGAATTTCCTCTCAGTAACCAAGCTTGGACAATTCTGTGGACAGGACCTGGTTGCTGTAGCTGTAAGCTACGAAACGAACGGAAGTTGGAAAATCTTCGTCGTTACGTTGGCTTACTTCCCTTATGATTCGGTAATGCCTCCACCACCGAAGCTGATTTTAAACTGACGTGCCCAATGACAAAAAAAAACTCCTGGATAACGCCGGTTCCCTGGTGGAGTCCAGAACTGCAGTGACTTGGGAAAGAATCTAAAAAACTTCTAAATAGGTTACTCAAGACAAATTTAGAAGGCGACTGGGATCTTTTTAGATCGAAGCAAAAATACTATAAGAAGTTAATTCGGTTGTCGAAAATAGGAGTCACTCAGAAATACTGCTGGCAAGTTTGCTGAAAGGAAAGCGGAAACGTCTAGTCTTCTGCTGGAGACTCACTTTTCCCGCAATCAGATAACCACTAGGTCGCAGCTTGGCCCACTTACCCAGGCTTAGCTTGATCTATGTCAGTAAATTCGGCGCCGCTGGTATATTGCATCAGCCGTGGTAACAGTTGAAGCAATTAAATATGCTGCGGCCTCCTCCTTCTTACTGAAAAGTATGGAGAGACTAGTGGAATTTCACGTGCGCAAAGTTGCTTTGAAACTGCATCCACTATCGGAGATGCAGCGTGCTTATCAGCGTAGGAAATCCTGCGAGACCGCACTTTAAAATTTAGTGGCCAGAATTGAATGCGCGCTTGATAGGAAGGAATACGCGATGGGTATCTTCATCGGCATTGAGGGTGCTTTTGACAATGCGACTTTTGACTGCATGTGCGACTCGGCCAGACAACACGGAGTAGGTGAAACATTAGTGTTGTGGATTAAAGCAATGCTAATGAATAGAACTTTGGTAGTGGATGCGGATTGTGGCCGAAATGTTATGACATGGGTAAACAGGGGTTGTCCGCAAGGTAGCGTTCTGTCTCCACTGTTATGGTGCATGGTGGTTGACTCTCTGTTGAACATTCTAAATAGTTCTAACGTCAGGTATATGCAGATGATGTTGCTGTACTTTCTATCGGGCCATGTCTGGCGACGGTCTGTGCTAACGCGCAGGCGAAGCTGGACATGATCAATGAATGGAGTGAACTTTCGGTGAATCCCCTTCGAACTGCGGTTGTTGTCTTTGCGAGAAGGAGGATTCTAATCGGTCTGACTCAGCCAGTGCTAAAAGGCGTCACTATCCGCACCTACCTCCCCTTGATTCTTATATCATGGGTTGCACTACCAAAGCCATTCATCGTCTTAGGCGGGGTGGTTTTTGGTATACTCCACACAGAAATTTTGATGAGCTCGCGCGACTCCGGTCTTATGGATATGCCGTCTGAGGTAATGGCACCAGAACTTCACCTGATGCGCAAATTCAGAGTCAACTTTCCTTGTGTTCAGAACTGGCTTCGGCTAGAGTCTGAGCCAGGAATGGAATGCAGTCGTATTTTCGCGGACGGTTCCAAAACCAGTCAGGAGACTGGTGCTGCTGTCTTCGTGGAAGTCGACAACATTAGACTTATTTTCTCGTTAAGCAAATATACGTCTATTTTCCAAGCGGAAACTTATGCAATCCTAATGGCCATGAACTATGTTGTGAAGAAAAGGTGGAAGGGCCGTAGCATTTGTGTCTGTAGTGACAGTCGGGCTGCGCTTAAGTATGAAAACAAACTCATTATCTTTAAAGCAATCTTCCAATCAATTATCTTCTATGGATCTCCAGTTTGGGGCAAATGTGCAAAAAGTCACCTCCGCAGATTACAAGTAACACAAAAGAAACTATTGAAAATGATCTTGAACTTGCCTTGGCATTTTTCGACTGAAGAGTTACATATGATCTCAAATATTGAAAAAGTGTCCATAAGACTGAACAAATTAATTGAGCGCTACAGCTGTTCTTGCAATTTATCTGAAAACCACTTGATTTCAGGTCTACTGCATTAAACATTGCGAATAAACTGTGATCAAGTTTATAATCGTTTAATAATAAATTTACTTATTAATTTATTTATTCTTGTGTTATTTATTTATTTCTTATTTATTTATTTATTTACTTATTTATTTATTTATTTATTTATTTATTTATTTATTAATTTATTTATTTAGTTATTTACTTATTTATTTATTTATTTATTTATTTATTTATTTATTTATTTATCCATTTATCTATTTATTTATTTATTTATTTATTGAATTTATCTATTTTGTTTATTTACATTGTTAATATGTTCGTACATGTCTATCTATCAATATTATTTATATTTATAAATTTGTATTTATTAATTTAATTTATGCGTATTTGTAACTTATTTATTTTTGTCGTGTTATTTACACTTATTAATTTATATAACAATATCCCAATAGCCTACTTGAAATCAAGATAGCACACCACCACTTCCCTCATCTCGATGAAAAATAAAATATGTTTGTATAGAGGTTTTTCCTAGAAGCTTTTCCTCTAATTATCAATTGTAGTTTTCCAATAAGTTTATAAAGATTATATTAAGTTTCAGTAGTAAGGTAGCAATAGCCAAATCTCTGTAAATCGTGCAATAGTAGTTTTAAGAATGTAAATTTTTGCTGAAATAAAGAAAATATGAATATGAAAAAGTCCTTGCTTAACCCTTTAACCACTTGCAAAATAAATCATGAAACCAAAAACTCTTTGAACTCGTTCGCAAGGCAGAATTCTCTGTCTCCATTCCAATAAAATGGGTAAATCAGGGTTTGCTCTCTAGTAGTACAATGGATCAATTGCGTCTGAGTGCTCCAGTCGAGCGATTCCTATCCCGACAAAAAAAATTGTTTTTTAGAGTTCCTTATTGCTTTAAAATATTAAATAAAGGAAATGAGCTTACCTTTGTCAACTCCATTAGCCAATAGGTACTAGATCTTACCTTTACTAGCTCCTTTCTGTATGATCAAATTACTAATTGGCATGTCTTAAATGAGATCTCTGCCTTTTTACATCGTGGAATCAACACTCTTAACGAATCCCTAGTGCTCGTCTTCAGATACAGCTATGAACTCAGATCGGGCCCAGATCGCAATCAGACCCAAAAGCCTTTATGCTGATCAGTCTCATCTCCGTGTTTCTTAAGGTAGTGGAAAGAATCCGCCCTTATAGAACACCCCCTAAATAATCATCAATTTGGTAAGTCTACGGTCACAGCCTTGTACAATGTAGTCACCACTGTTGGAGAGACCTTGTTAAAGAAGGTAATCGCTTTGTGGTTCTTCCTGGACATTTCTGAAGCCTTAATAACATATCGTTTCTATCAATCTGCTGCTGATGCCAAATGTATTGACCCGCAAGCTACCAAATGAATATTCTCCATTCTCAGTAACAGAATAATTACTGCCAAGCTTGAACAAATCTCGATCCCCCTAAAAAGTACTAAGGGTAGTCTTCAAGGGGGAGTTCCATCCCCTCTTTGGTGGTCTATTGTAGTGGACTGAATCCTAAACGACCTAATAGTTCCGGAATTCTTACCCAAGAATATGCAGATAACGTAGTCATAATAGCTAGGGGCAAAGATGAATCCAGCATTACTGAACAAATGTAACATGCCCTAAACAAAGTAAACAATTGGTGTCAGTCAGAAGGACTAATGGTTAACCCAACTAAAACCGTAATCATACCTTTGATCAGAAGAAGAAATCCAAGCCTTCAAGCACTAACACTAAATAACGTAACAAATTGATTTATCGAAAGAGACAAAATGTTCTAGGGTTACTCTAGACGACAAATTAAACTGAAAATCGCATGCAGACAGAACCATTGAGAAGGCGATAAAAGCCTTCTGGGCCTGTACTATGTTTTTCGCCAAAAAATGGGGATTGACATTACTAAAGAGATTGACACTGTAGACCATGAAATATTACTAATAAAACTAAAACGAACAGGTTTCAGAGGGTTCATGCATAATTGACTTTCTCCATTTCTCAATTAGCATTAGGGTACCGCATAGTTCGGTTATTGGTCCCGTTCTTTTCCTGATATATATCTATTCTATTTTCGGTCAAGGCTCAAAAGGAAGTCAGACAGGGTTTGTCGATGATATAGCTTGCTCTTACTCATACTTTTCCGCTATAGACTTATTTGCTTATATCTCTGGCCATTTTGAACATCATCGACATTGGTTCAATGTCCATAAACTAGTCATAAGTAATAAGACTAAACTAAAGTATTTTAATCTGTCCAGTAATTCTACCTTATATACAAATTTAAACTACCATAGTACTTATTGCCGACACATGCTATTAAGTCCGGTTACTATGGTAAATATAATTGTTTCAGTATACGTATAATAACGATGTAAGCTGCACCCCCAAATGCTTTATTATTGAAAAAGTTCCAGTTTTTAATTAGTTGGTTCTTGAAATTGGTAGCGAACTGAATTATGATGCGCAATCTGCTTCAGTTAAAAAGTTTACGCTTAAAACTGCGACCATAATGTACCATTTAAGTTTATTCTGTTCACGTAAACTTCTAGAAGGAATTTATTATGGTCTAGTCCTCGTACAGTCTAAGATGCAATATGGTTTGGTTTGTCGGGGTGGTACTTATGGTATCTAATAAAATTTGACCCCTGATTATTGCACAGAAGCATATTATTAGATATTATTGTAATCTGGCGAAAGGGACGAATGGAGAATAGCTTTCTGCTTTTTTATAACTCAAAGATACTTCTTCTTAAGCACCTTTACTTTTATAAAGTTCTAAAAATATTTTTTTTAAGAGGTGGATACGCGCTTAACTGACATCCAACTGACTATAGACTTCGAAGCTTCGATTAGTATCTGGCAGCAATTCCACCGCATAAAAAAACTCATTTTCTTAACTTTTTCTCCTTAGTAGCTCCAAGACTTTACACAAAATTGCCTCTTCCATTGCGATACACACAAAAATTTATACTTTTTAACCGAGAAACTAAAAAATGGGTTTTTAATTTCAATCTTAATTAAATAAATGACTTACTCAGTGTGATATCTTAAGATACTTTTTGTGTTGTTAAAACTGAATTTATTGCTGATAATATTGAATTGGTTTCTCCCATGCCATGATGACCCCACTACCACTACCTTTGTTATTTAATGTTTCCTCTTAAGCATTCTGTTAGCTTAGAGGAAAAGTATTGTACTAGGTTTGGAAATATAGGGTGTATTTACATATTCTTCAATGACTAATGAGAAATACTTTTAGTATCTACTATATTTGATTACTGATCTTTTTTAGATGAATTGTTACTACTCGTATTAGAAATTTTATATATATCAAAGTAATCCATACTCATTATCTATTTCGTTTTGTTAATATTAAGAATAATATATATTGTTTACATATGTATTTTTTGAAGAATAAAGTAAAAAAATATAAAATAAAAATATAACGTGTGATAGCCGACTTTAAGTCCAAGCTGGTTTGGAACTGTCTCCAGACTTTGTTGCAGTTGCTGCATACAATGAAATCACGCTAATGTGTGTGGGCACAAGGCATCCCTGGTAACAAAGCTGCTGATGGGCTTGCTAGACTAGGTGCTCAATCTCCTTTCATTGAACCTGAACTTTTCTGCGTTTTACCTACCAGCCAGGAAAAGATAGAGCTATCTCACTTGGAACGGGAACAAATGCTTTAACAATCTGGCCCAACTGACTTCCTAACTGGACATTGCTCTCTCAATTACCATCTCAAGCAAATAGTTCGTGTTCAATCGGATACGTGCCGTCTCTGTCTTGAAGACACCAAAACAGCTCATCATATACTATGTGATAGCCCGCTCATAGCACTTTAATAAAGGTTTTACATAACCTTCTGATGTCACCTCTTTCTCAGCTCGAACCATCCTTAGTTTCATCAATAAACTAGATCAGCTAACAGATTACTTCTTGAACAATCAACCAGGGGACAGCACAAAAGATCTCTCTAGGTCGTAGTGCTTCATGGGTCATAGTTTGCCTGTAACCCCATCTTAAAAAAAAAAAAAAAAAAAGAATGGCCACTAAGACACACAGTGGCTATGTTTTCAGAGTTGATCGAGCAGTACGATGATGGGCAGGCCTTACAACATCACGAACAATACCGAATTGTTCGTATTTGGTGTTTGTGTTGCGAGTTGTTTCCTCTGTTGAGCGATTACGATGACCATAATATATCCTTAAATCGCGTTACACAGATAGTACAGAACTGTTCTTTTTATAGTTGAGTGGATATTAAACGATTTATATTGTAAAATACCAGGGAAAATACTAACCAACTGTCACTTTGGATGACAGATGGACTTGACAGATGCAATAGAGCACGAATGTGAAATTACAAACTCGAAATGAGTAACCCTTTATTAGATAGCGGCAATGTTTTAATAAGCCAAGTATATCGTTGATGAAAGCCAAAAATAGAATTGGGCTTACATAATATGTTGCTGTCTTCGGGAACTCCCATCAGTTTTCAAATCGAATAAGATAACCAATTTTATAAATAATTAGTTTTCCTCACGTCTTTAAGGAACAACTTTTTTTTTATTCAAACGTACTGAAGCGCTTCCTTCTACTACATTACCCCATTCAATAAAGTGCGTGTGCGTATGTTCATGGGTACGGGTAAATATATTCTAGAAAACACCAGGTACCTAACTTGCCTTGGAAAACTCATCAATATCAATTTACACCGATGCAAACATAAAGCAGCGATTAAATAAAAAAAAAAAAAAAAAATTCAATTCGCAACCACCTGTAGTCGAAGGACTTTTCGAAGACCTAATTTTTTATTATACAAGAAATTAATTTTTCACCCCTAATTGATTACGGCTTTTAGCAACTCAAAAACAAAGTATCCAGATTAGCACGCATACAGCCAGCTACACACATTTAATCCACCTAATTATGGAGGTATAAAAGGAGCAAAGCAAAAAAATGTGTATATCTGAAATCACCATACCCTCCATAATACACACCACATTTGCTTGCGCACTTAAAACCTCCTGCAAAAAAAAGGACGAAACTCTTAAAAACTCCCCGGAATAATGTACTCCAAATTGATCCATAAAAACTCAGCAACGCCTCCCTTAGGTCACAGGTGTGGATTATTCAAGTTGCCTAATTAAAAAATCATTTCCACGCAGCAGCTGCTCCGCGCCACCCTTAGCCAATTTACAAACTAATATCCCGTACAACGAATTCGGTGTACAGTATGGGTGGTCTTGGCGGCTCTCAGAGAGGGTAGGTGTAGTACCTGTTCCGCTTAATTCGCGACTTAAATTAAATTTTAATTTGCCTTCAATGGAAATTCCATCCCCGGACGACGCTACGATGCCAAAGCCATAATCGACAATAGCTAATCCAATAATTATAAATCCAAACACCCCGACTGTTGGTGGTGGCTGTTGCTTTTGGTTCTTTGCTTTTCAATTCCGACTTTTGGCGCTAATACTCGTGATGTGAAACACTGCTTTCCCAACGGATTGTGCGAGTTTGGATATCAAGGAATAGCTTCATTCCATGCAGAATGAATGGTTCTGTTAAGTTTTCTCCCTTTGACTTTGAGTAGAAACTTTGTTGATTATTTATTCGTTTATTATTGTTTCATTGAGTTTTTGGAGAAATTTTGGGGAATAAATTTTCTCAGGATATAGTAAAAAGTTCGAATTTTGAATTATTCGGAATAGCGGGGGTAGCTCAAAGAGGTTATAATTTTAGATTTGGGGGTCACGGCTGGATGAAATATGACGAATTAATGAAAGTAAATTAGTATTTAATTGAAATAACTTTGATTTTAGAACAATTTATTGGCAAGGAAGTGAAACGAAGTCAGCTGGTCAAGGATGTTCACGTTGCTCGTAATAGTCTCACCTAATAGTTACATATTTGATTCACAAGGTACATGCAAATGTACATACATACATATATAGGTACTTAAATATGTATATTGAAAATATTCATGATTGAAAGTTACTGCACTGAGTCGTAAATTTAATTGGTTTCTTTGGTGTTAGGCCCAGGCCAACAGCAAATTGAAAAGATTTGCATCGGAAGCATGTTTTCTTTATACCAATGGAAATATGCTTAATTATTGAGAGTGATATTTTCTGAGCAGCTAGGTACTTCTAAAATATTCTTCTTCAATAAAATCTTCTACAGATTCTTGGTATTGAAAATGCTATAGGTTGATGTAGGTTTATGATCAGCTTAAAGCGGTGATTTTAGAATAAGTGGTCCGAATAGTCATGTAAGTATTGTGTTTAGAGACCTCTGGAGCGGGAATTATATACCTACATACATATAAACATATATGTACGAATGTCCTTTAGATCTTTGAACGAACTAATAAATTAATGTATTATGATCAATTATGGTTTGGTTATTCTTGAAGCTACGATTACAGTACTTGAAAGAAGGTACAATGCTTAATAATGCTCAATGACAAACTGCGTATAGTTAAGTCATTTAAAAAAATGTGAACATTTTATTTAGATCCGAACTGTGTCAATTACTGCCAAACGGCAAATGGTCTAACGTTTGTATGAAAAATAGTTATTTAAAATTATTTAATTTTTGCCAATTACAAAATTGTGATGTCAATCTGGCAAGTCACATTTCTGCAAACGCGTTTTTAAGAAAAAAAAAGTGGGACTAAGATTTAAGAGAAAAAAAGTGGGAACATGAACAAAGAAAAAATAAAAAATAAAATAAAATACATGCGAGCCACAGAAATGGCAAGTCGTCTGGAGAGAGACCTCCGAGACGAAGACTACGACAGGCCTAGCACGAGCCGTAGGAGAACACCTCCAGCGCGCAGATTTAGCCCTAGGCGCAGGACACCTCCAGCGCGCGGAGTCAGCCCTAGGCACAGGCCAGCTATGCAGGCATAGTCAGAAATCTGCGAGTGGCTGTGTTCCCAAAGGATTATTCGGTGGCAACGCTAAGCATCGAGAAGCAAACGGCGCTTGAGGACGCCATTATCGAAGAGGTAGTCCTAGGGTGGAAGAGCAAGCTTCAGTTTGAAAGTATGCACTTCAGACTGGGCTTACTACTTGTTAACTCCTACAACGAGGACACAGCTCAATGGCTACTGCAAGCAGCAGCACGACTAAGTGCGTGGAAGGGAGTCAAATTGACAGCGTGTTTGAGAGAAGATATCCCCAAAACGCACACCATTACATTCTTCCTCCCAAGGAGCTCTGGGCACGACCAGAAGAAGTGCAGAACGAGGGGCTTAACACCCACCTGTGGAGCGCGACCAGTAGTCGAGAAGAAGGCAAAGGAAGAGTGGTAACCTTCCTCATAGACGACTAATCGGCAGAGACTATTGCCAAGCAGGACCACATGATCCGATATATGGTAGGTTTGGCAAAATAAATATCTGCGGACTGAGGAAGCAGGCAGCCGAAATAGCCGAAGTTCACGCGGACGGAGCACCCGCAGCCAACCAAGGATCAGTAGTTCAAGAAGAGAGAAATGCAAATCCAGTTGACGCCATTACATTAGCAACAGCACCAGCAAAGGCGGAGGAGATCCACCTGACTGAGGAAGACACTGAAAGTGTCGACAAAGCTGGACTCAACATAGAGGATTTACTCATTTCTCTAACAGAAGAGGAAGAAGAGATGTAGGCGGGCACTTCTCCGAATTTCCCCTAAAATCGAGCAAAAAGCTGTCACTCGTATCGCACAAGTCAACCTACACCACGCGAAGATGGCATCGGCCATCATCTCAAGAATTTTCATTAAATAACACCTTGGATTTGTGCTGATACAGGAGCACTATTACTTCAGGGGAAAGGTAAGAGGTCTCTCAAGCAAGAATGCACAGGTAATCTGGGATAATAGACAGGACCTCCCCAGGGCCTGCATACTAATCAGTAAAATCATAAAATTCTTATGTCTTTCAAAGTACATGACGCAGGATTTAACAGTTATCCAGACCCTCATTAACGTAGAAGGCACCCACTGCGCCATTATAATTGCTTCGGTCTACTTCGACGGAGGCAGGGAGGCACCGCCAGTAGAAGTTCAAATGCTAGTGAGACACTGCAGAAGGAACAAACTGTCACTTTTGCTAGGATGCGATGCCAACGCCCATTGTCTGGAATGCGGCGTAGCGACAACAACGCTAGAGGTGAGTGCCTTCTCGAATTCATTATTAACGAAAACTTAGATATTTTGAATGCGGGAACTACACCAACTTTCATAACTAGGGTAAGAGAAGAGGTTCTAGATCTTACACTCGGCAGCCCGAGTATTAGTAACTGTATTACAGGTTGGAATGTTTCTGACGAGTCGTCCATGTCGGAACACAGGAACATCACTTTTAACATACAAGGTCTCGGTAAGGAGGTTACACCGAACAAGAACCCCCGCAAAACTGACTGGGATAGGTATAGGTCTACACTTGAATGGAACCTAATAAATGTGAAAGGAAAGAAAACGGCTAGGCACTTCCTAGAACTGGAAAACAATGTGGAAGTGGTCGACAGGGCTATCAAAGATGCATTTGAAAGTAGCTGTCCTATTAGCCGTAAGACAGATCCGAAGGACACTCCCTGGTGGAACAAAAGACACAGCTTCAGAGCATTATGTGAGAATATAGCGTCAACCCCTGCAGCAGCCAGATTACATAAAGCACTGGCTGAAGAGAAAGCAGGTGCGCCAGGCTCACTGAAAAAGCAAGATGGTAGCTATACCGAACCTGAAGAGCAGATGGCTCTTCTACTATTAGAATCGCAGATTCCGGGTAGCTCAATATAAAACACCACAGATATATTAGAAAGGTATAAAAGGCCCAGGAGAGAGGACTGGGCGATGGCAAGAGACATCTGCACGAATCAAAGGCTAAGTTGGGCTCTGAGCACCTTCTAGGCATTTAAAGCACCGGTAGCGGACGGAATTTTCTCTGCCCTACTACAACAAGGCCAGGAAATCATTATGCCACAACTTCTAGGACTATTGCTAAGAAGCGTTGCACTTGGGCATATACCAAGAATATGGCGAAGGGCAAAGGTCATATTCATTCCAAAAGTGGGAAAAAGGGACACCACTTCACCAAAATCCTTTAGACCCATCAGCCTAACCCCATTCATGCTAAAGACGCTAGAAAAGGTCATAGATAATTACCTAAGATTGACTGTGCTGGAGACAATACCTCTCCACCATAATCAACATGCCTACAGAGCAGGAAGATCCACCGAAACTGCGCTCTAACAACTGACAAGCTGGGTTCAGGATACACTGGAGAGCAAAGAAACGGCGGTATGCGCATTTCTAGACATCGAAGGAGCCTTCGATAACACCTCCCATGAAGCAATTAGCAGGCGTCTCGAAATAAAAGGAGTAAGTCACACCACAACTAATTGGATGTGTGAGATGCTAAGAACTAGGAGTGCTGAGATAGAGGTGGGACAAAAATCCATCACAATAAGCATCACTAAAGGCTGCCCACAAGGAGGGGTATTATCACCATTGATGTGGAGCCTAGTAGTAGATGAACTACTTCACAAATTGACAGATGCCGGCCAATTGACGTGCCAGGTGTACGCCGACGATTTAGTCATTGTCGCAAGAGGGAAAATTGAAGAAACGCTATGTGAAATCATTCAAAGGGGTCTAAGAATTACACAAAAATGGTATAAAAAGGTAGGACTTAGAGCGATCCCTACCAAAACTCTTTCACAAAGAAAAGACAGCTAAAGCGTATGCAACCTATACTGATGGAAGGGATAAGGGTCGACCCACAGAAACAGGTCAAGTATCTAGGTTTAACACTAGACAGCAATCTCCTCTGGAGAGAAAATGTAGAAGCTGTGGTAACCAAAGCCACAAGAGCACTTATGGTGTGCAGGAACATTTCAGGAAAAAGCTGGGGATGGAACCCAGTCACACTCGAGATTAATGTATCTGATGATAATAAGACCCATCATCACTAACGGGGCATTTGCATGGGTTAACAGAACTAGGCTAACCACGACGAGGACATCCCTCAACAAAGTGCAAAGATTAGCCTGCATATGCATAACAGGAGCCATACGAACCTGTCCCACAGCAGCACTAGAAGTGATCGTAGGTATACCTCCGCTACACATAGTGCTAGAGCGAATCGCCAAGGAGACCATATTGAGAATCAGCAAAGGGGGCACCGGGAAAGGAACATGCATCGCAAACAAAGAGCGAATAACCCTATCCAAATCATTGCCGCTTCTCGACTGGCCCAGAGATGATATGGTCAAGAAATACTGCTTTGAAAGGAAATTCGAATCAAAGCTTAGCAAAAAAGAGACTGGAACAGCGACTCTTATAAATACCAATTCAAACAATACACAATTAAATAGTATACCGACGGATCGAAAACATCTACTGGCACTGGGGCAAGAGTGTACGGGCCCAGGACTAGATACTCATAATCACTGGGAATATAACCTAGTATTACGCGATCGAAAGATGCGCGCAATTCAACCTAGACAGGAAATATCGTTGGTTGGACATCGCAATACTGTCAGACAGCCAAGCCGCTATTAAAGCACTGACCTCGCACGAGATCAGATCCAAATTGGTATGGGAATGCCTCATCAGGATCAACAAACAAAGTAACTCTGTACTGGGTACCAGGACATGTAGGAGTGGAGTGGAACGAAGCAGCTGATGAACTAGCTAGAAACGGATCAAACATGCCGTTCCTTGGACCAGAACCCTTTTGTGAAATAGGACCCCACAAATTACGGGAAGACTTAAGGAAAGAGGAAGAGAACAAATGGGCCAAACATTGGAACGATATCCCCCAAATAAGACAGGCAAAAGAACTTCTGGGGAAATATAACCAGAAAAGAAGCAAAGCTTGCCTAAAAGTTAGTAGGAATCGACTTCGCATCTTGGCGGGCATGTTAACGGGTCACTGCAGACTCAAGGAGCACCTTATGAAACTGGAAATAGAGGAGACGGAAACACAAGCGTACCTTTTTATGGAATGCGAAGCACTGATCCACAAAAGAAGAAATCAACTAGGTGCCTACCTACTATCAGAAATGGATTTACCTTCGCTGGATCCACTGAAGATACTCCAGTTTGCTGTAGCAGCTGGACTGGAGGAAGTGCTCTAGACCGAGTATGTCATCGGCTAGAGCCGTAGTATGGGTGGCTCAATAAATCTTTTAATAGTCGCAGTGTACTTGCACCTTATTAACATATACATCTATCTATCTAAGATCTAAGAACTATTTTTTCTTAACTCGAATTGTGGATTCTACGGCCTAGAGATAGACATCAATGCATAATTGAGTTTTTCTTTTTTTTTAATGATTAAAACTCATTGTAAAATGAGAGATAGAGAGATATATACGAGTATACGATTAGGTAGTATTATGAGTATTTACATATATGGTGATCATCGCATTATTTGTATTTAATGCTTTAGATAATGCTAGTGTCCCTTAGATGAGCCCTTCTCATCATTAAAACAAAGAAACTAGCCTATCCTTGGACTGCAAAGATAGAGTTGCTTACCTCAAATTGGCGTTATGAGGTAGTGCCCCTCAGCAATTAGTAGCCTCGAAATACGATTGGGTAACATATTACTGCTGACAATTTATTGAGCTCTGATTATAACTAGAACTTTTGCTACATTTTTTTGAATCGAGAGGGAGAGCTATCTATAAAGCTGAGATAGTACAGAAGCGCACATTCCGACTTTCGGCATTATGTCTCTAACAAAAGGCTATTGGAAGCTTCCGGGGTATCCAGAATCGACAATTTCATCTTGGATCTTGTGAGGAATCATTTCGCACGGTCAGCAAACGTTACAGAGAACGAACTTGTGTCGGGGCTATTTTACCCTAACCCTGGGTATTTCAGAAATGCTATGGAGAGTGGATATATACCACCTGAGGCATTCTTGCATCTGGATGCACACGGCTATTTATCGGACTCGACGAACGTGCCAATTATCTATCATGTTGCTAGAAGGGCAACAGATAAACGTATTCTCAATAGCCCTATTGACTCGGATGATCGAAATGCCGTCCTAAGATACTGCGTAAGCATACCTGAAAGGGATATAACTAACACCGACCGGTTCAATCGGAAGAAATACTGGTGGCTCGACTGGGTTGAAGCTAATGTGTAGGTTAAGTAGGACTGGGCCCTGGTATGTGATTCCTGTTCCGCCGGTAAAAAGGAGAATGACATTTGTCATTCGCTGGTCCTTTGTATAGACGGGCTGGAGATCGCATATCAGGGCCCAGTTCTGCAGTAAGTTAAGTTAGGGTAAGTTAGGTTAGGTTAGGTTTAACATAGGATAAGTTAGTTGTATTTGTTTTACCCTCTAGTTTAGTTGAATAAAAATAATAAAGATTTGTACAAGGTTTTTCCACATTTCCCCTTAAAGCAAAAAAAATAAAAATACGCAAAAAAGAAATAAAATAAAATAAAAAATAATGCAAATATACTAAGTATAGTATATAAATCATAGTGTAAGTATTGAGAACCATTCAGGTCAGATACTTTAAGTTATGATTATTGCTGTAGTTTTTAGTTTATTTAAACAATAAAATATGTAATAGTGTATAAGTGGACAAATGAACAAACAGAAAAAATAAAGCTGAGATAGATTCTTGTTTTGAATTTCTGGAGATTAAAACCTTCTTAAAAGCTTCTCTCTAGTTTGCCAATATCAGTGTTGATAGAAAACTAAGAGACAGGACATTGGCAGAAATATTCATCACACAAATAGCATCATGATCTCCGTCATTTACTGTCTGTGTTCCTTTCAGCAGTAACATAAGCCAAAAGATGAGCAATCAAATTGAAGCCTTATCTAAAATAGTGCTGAAAAGGGTTTTCAATTTCGAAAGGGTTTTGTTCCATTGGATATCCGATAATAGTTTAGATGCGGCATGTATGGTATCATGCCCCGCCTTGAAACCGAATTGGTTATCCGGAATTACGTGCATGTCCTCAACCCACTTAGTCAGGGCTCTGTGGATCACTTTTTCGAATACCTCGCTGATGTTCGGAAGTAGACTTATTGACCGGAGATTCCCCGGATTGGAACTATCTTTATGCCTTTTGGAAATAGGCTACACCACCGCTGTTTTCCAATACACTAGATAATGGGCATTATTCATTGCATTATTAAACAGGATAGTATAAATGTTCACCGCTTCTGGAGGAAGATGTCTAAGTACAATGTTGGATATACCATCGATTCCCACGGATTTCTTTTTCCTCAGTGATTCGAAGATCGCTTGGAGCTCTGCCTTCGAAATGAACAGGGGATGCACCCTTTCATCGGCGACGGCATTGTTTGCCATGTTTCTTTCATTGAACACGGTGAAACGAGTGTTCTCAGATCGCCAGTGCTCCATGTCATTTCGAAGGCAGAAGTTGTGCACAAGAACCCGATTCTCCAGGTCGTGGTTCGGGCAAACACTATCATTCACCTTATACACGTCCTGGAAAGTCGCTCCTATAGCCTCTACCTTCTCCTGCGGATCTTCAATCACAAAGAAATTGTCATCCTCAACTGCGTTATCTGGATCTATACCTGCTGTCACTAGTATTCGTACATTGTTCGTAGTTCGGGGGATTTTAAGACGCGGAAGATCGTTTTGATTATTCCTCCGAAATATCTTGTTTATTTGCCGAAACATACTAGGGTTATTGGACTTTACAGCCCGAATTTTCCTGTCCCAGTGCAAATTTATAGAAAGTCTGCAATTTTCTTTAATTAATTGCGAGAGGTTTTTAATCGACGACTTCAGCGTCCTAACCTCCTCCGAATTCTGTCTGTCAGTAAACTGTCTGTACAAGGTTTTTAATCTCGACAGCAGTCTACTTTTATGTTCGTGCAGTGCGTCAATCGTTGCATTGCGGTATATGTCCACGTTGTCAGTGTGTTAATACCTAGGTATCATACTGTCCATCGTTCATTTTATTGTCTCGTCCATTTGTTTTAGATATCTATCAATCTCCTCGTTTGACAGATTCCTATTAGACGATAGATTGAGCAAGTTCGAGGAGAGTGCTCTCGTCAACTGTCTGGAGAAGCGAGTCCAACGCGTTCTACTAATAACTTCACGTTTTCAGCATTTTAGTGATATACTATTTATATACATACGTTTATGTTTTTCAGATAATGTACAATATTATTCAATCAAAGACGAGCTGAAGTCTATCAACCAAAACATCAAAGGGTCCTTCACGTTCAAGACATGTCAATATCTGATTTCGAATCTTTGTCCACGGTGTCTGATTGTCTGTTCGAGACTTCAAAAAGAGGAATATTTAAAAAGGCAGTGGAACTGCACTTCTTATGTCAATAGCACTATGGTAGATTCACACAAATAGCGGTGCAGAAATTTTTTTTTTTTATACCTTGTGATTTTTTTTTCGTAAATACATCGGTAAACGTTTGCATAATTTATTTATTATACACCAATTTAAGAGGAGTCACTGTAGAATAACACCGGCATATACAACGATCCAAAACGATATAGGTGAGCTACTCTCTTTAGATAGAGGAGCAATAAAGCCATTGGTATTTTACAGATTACTCGTTAATTATATTCCACTTGCGAATACAGAATGTATGTGGGCGCTAACGCAATTTATTATTAATGAGATCTTGAGGATAAGTATTCCGTCGGAGTGTGCACAAGGCATTTCATGTATTTTATTGTAGCCTACAATATTTTGTAGTAGGTGTTTGTTTTATTACTGTTAGCATTAGGATGAGTGACCTTACTTGGCATTTTAGTATCATGTGGGAGAATTAGCTATGCTCCTATACGCGTTACTTATTAAAATTTAAGGTTCGGGTGAACAAAATGTAAACTATAACTTTGGTGTAGACTTATCTCCGCGAGCCGAGCTTCGCTCCATCTCCATAACCATCAATTTAGCTGATTGCTGATTTTGTTTCCATAATAAAAAGGGAATGATGCGCGCAATCAAAAAGAAAACACCACTAATGGGACCACTCAAAGCTTAAAGTACCGTTTCGGCAAATATAACAAAAAGAAAATCAAAAATCACATTTGTGATATACTTGTATTATGTCATCCTCCCACATATACAGATTATTTCACTATTGAATGTCACAAATTAATTAAAATGTTCAAAACTTTATAGTGAGTCTACATGTTAGATCATGTTGTTCCTCTAGAAACCATTCTCCTGAATCACCTAAGCGACTGTAAACTTTTCAAAACTTGATCAACTTTCCACATAATTTTCCCGGACTAGCTCCTCAATCATTTAATTTCATGCAGATTTTCCAGTCCCGCCCATCTTTCTTCACTTCATTGTGTGCTTACTCTAAACTTTATGATCCATCTTTCGAGGCAGTGTATAAGAGCCCAGCAATATCCCCAGGAGTGTACTACACAATCTACTATCACCACAGCGTACTCTTATCCACCGCCCACCCATTCGATTATATCTTGTTTCGCATACAGGCTCCTATTCCCACTTGCATGCTTGAGACTGAGAGGGTACGGTGGCGGTTCTTCTTCAAGAAATGCTGCCAGGATATGCGTTATCGCGCGCAAACACAAAAGCACACACCGCCCATTTTATAACACTCAAAGTAAACTAAAAACTCGGAATTATCCTGGCGAAATTTTCCCGGCACAGGAGTCAAACAATACACCGGAGTAATACAACACACGGAAACGGAAAGATGGAAAGCTATCACCTTTTTTTTCGTAAGGATAGATTTGCATGGATATTGTTATTCTGTTTTTTTCCTCTCCTCGTTTTTTTCTTGCTTCGTTTAGCGTTGTTTCTTGTTTGTTGCCGACAGAAAATTGTGAGGCGAGAGGTCTCCTAGATGAGTTTCAGAAGCAATTGTTTTTTTACTCGTCCTTTTTATTATACTTTTGGCGGAGCTTCTTCTACCTGATCCCTGAGCACGCTACTAATACAATTCTATATGAAATAATATCCTCTGTCTTATTCCTCTGTTGATTTCCCGTAGTCAATGGCTTTTTTTTTTCAATTTCATATCCAGATCGAGGATTTTCCAAACGTCGAACAGTGCTATGCCGTGCTAAAGCGATGGCGGAAAGAATAGACTATCAAACAATAGGAGTTCCTATTCCTTGCTGCTCAGCTATTTGTTTACTTCAAGTCGTTTGTTGTTTTTCTCGCTTTCATTTTGCTTACATCACTCTGCCAAGTTATCGTTATTTATATGCAAACAGCAAAGAAGGCATGTTTAAGAAGAAGGCAAATGCAAATGGAAACTTCATCGCATTGGTGCCGTTTTATTGTTCATTTTTTTGCCTTTGAATAAAACAAGAGAGAATGGGTTGAATGAAGGGGACACAAAAGGCATTTATACTTTTCCATATTTATCCTTTCGCAGAGATTTTCTTAGTCATTTCCCTTGCAATGCTGTCCAAGGATTACGGCACCGTTCAGAGCATATAGAGAGTGTACTGTGCAGCAGCAAGAGCAGAACTCTACACTCATTCAAGTGCTTTGCAGTAATAAATTGTATTTAACTTTAGCAATTGTTCGCCACCTAGCGCCACCCTTTCTTGTTTGCCTTTCTACCTTGCTATGACCATTTCAGGAGCATTGTGCTTCTTTTTTTTTGTAGTGCTACGCTGGAGTGTGTACATTTTGACTTATTTACGTTACCCTGGTGAACAGGGATGGCGAGGGGTTAACGGGGAAAAATAGAAACACAAAAAATCCCTTAAAGCTATGCAGGTGACTACTGCGACTATTAGCTTTGTATTTTTGTACCCTTTTTGTTGTTGTTGCTTTCAGTTTTTATTTGACCGTCAGCAATTTTTCACACAGCTGCAATATTTAGAAAAGGGATTTAGATGCAGTCAGCAACGGATCAGGGTTTGATTAACGCAAGCTAATATATGCGGATTGCGTTGTGATTTTGTTGGTGTGTGTATATTTCGTATGCATGATGTTCTTTTGGATTAAAGAGAAATAAATGGGAAGTATTGAATCAATGCATTAAAGTACAGTATAAGTACCATTATAAAATGTAGACCATAGTTACGCGTTAAAAAGGAATAGTTTTCGAAGTTCACGAAATATAATTTGGGACATGATGACATTACATTTCATTTTCACTTGCGAAACACACCGAGCTAAGGCCTATATTTAAAGAATTTAATAACTTTTAAGGATATATTACACATGATCCAGTCCAAGGTAACTTCTCAAAAGAGTTGATCGTTTTTTTAATATTATTTATCATCTAGCTGCTTATAAAAAAAAATTAAAAAAGTACTCTATCGCGGAATTCATACGATCGGTTGACCGACTGCAGCACCCATTTGGAACACACATTCGTAAAACGGACAGAATGTCTTCAATACTTTTTTTTTTTTAACGCCGTTCGCTCGGTCCAATCTGATACTTCAAGCTCTGATCGTATATATGTATGTAGGTACAAATCACTAAAGTTTATTAAATTTATGTCGCCTATATTTGTAATGTATGTACTCGAAATTATGAATGTGTGCATTTGTAGTACTACTTTTCTGACCTACTGGAAGGCAGCTAAAATAATTATAAAAGAGTGAGTCCCACTTTTCCAGCGGATTTCATATCGATAAGCTTGTTGATAAGCTATCTATCGAAAATTTATATAAAAAAAAAAAACATTCAATGTTGAATGTTTACTTACTTCAATAACAACAACATAATTATGTCTGGCAATCTGGCTTTCGAGCCCCCCTGGCAGCTGACCTCCTCGTGGTGGGGGGCGGGCAACGTGACTGGGATGCGCAGATGGGGTAACTTAAATAGTTATTCCTATTCATACAATACAGTCACGGCTAATAAAGCGCACACCCCATGATGACAAAAAGAGGCGACCGGCTTCGGATATTGCCAAACCTGGACATCCTTTGGAGCCAGGCCTGAAGGGTGTCAGTATGCGAGCGTCTGGTGGTCGGCCTGTCCCGCTCGGCAGCCGGCCGGGTCAAACCCGAAATGGCTACGAGCTTCCTGTCAATGGTCTCGCGAACCATTACGAGGTCAAGGTGTGAGCGCGCTGTGCACCGATAGGGGTACAGATGGACTTTCCGATTTTCGACAACGGCACCGACTTAGAATAGGCACATGGAACGTCTCATCGCTTACAGGGAAGGACCTTGAGCTTGTTGGGGAGGCTGTTAAAAGTCGACTAGATATAGTTAGCGTCTCTTCAACAAAGCAGAGAGGTTCTAAAACTGTGGACCTTTTGGATGCTTGGAACCTCTTCCTGTCAGGAGTCACACCCTCAATGTCTGTTCAGGCGGGTGTGGGGATACTCACAAGTCCCAGGTTGACAGACAGAGTATTGGAGTGGATACCATTAAGAGGGAGAGTTACGATCTTAAAGCTCAAGCTTGAAAGATCAACTCTGGCATTGGTGCAGGTGTATGCACCGAACCTTCAGTCAGAGTACGCAGTTTTCTTAGATGAAGTTGATGTTGCCCTTGACAAGGTTGCAGATATGGATTCTATTGTCCTGATGGGTGACTTCAATGCTCATGTGGGTGTAGATGTTATGACATGGGGGAGTGTGATTGGGAGGAACGGTGATCCTGATCAAAACGCGAATGGAGAGAAGTTGTTGGATTTTTGATGTGAAAATGGCTTATCCATCATGAACACTATCTTTCCACATAAAGACATTCACAAATACACATGGAACCGTCGGAGTCTTCAGCAGAAGTCGCTGATCGATTTCTTTGTGGTACCATCGTGTCTGAAGAGAATGGTTTGTGATGCTCGCGTATTGAGAGGGGCCGAACTGTCAACTGATCATTACTTCTCCTCTTCCCCTACCAAAGCGTAAACCAAGGACGGTTACACGCATACGATTACGGGACGATGGGATACGGGAGACATTGAATTCCAACTGATCCATCCAATGGAGAGGAAGAATGGCAACTGTTTTCAACAGCGGTTATTGCCTCTGTGGGAGATGTTTGTGAAGTAAAGCGGCTTGGTGTTGCGGCTGATGGTGAGAACAGGACTGCTGGGTTTAAAACGCCCGGAGTTCAAGAAGCCATCAGAGAAGAAGAGAGCCTTTAAGGCGTGGATTCACTTAGGGAACTCCGATTCTCGAAATCGGTACACTGGAGCGCGAAGAACTTACAAATTAGCGGTGAAAACAGCGAAAGAATAGTCTTGGAAGAACTTTGGCGAAAAATTGGAACGTGACCACAGATCTGCAAATAAGATGTTCTGGCAAACCGTCCGCCGACTCAGAGAAAGAAAGTTGAATATCGTTGAAGGAGTCAAATCCAAAGACGGTACACTTCTTTCCAATGAGGAGGACATCTTACGCAGATGGAGCGAGCACTTTTCAGAATTGCTCAATCCCGAACAGGGCACCGAAGATGACAGACCTATTGTCGAGAGTTTGGCGGAAAGTAGTTCTACGGTAGAGGAAGTAGTTTTGGCGATCAAAGCGATAAAGGTTGGCAAATCTGCTGGTGTGGATGAAATTCGGCCAGAAATGCTCAAGGCTTTAAGTAAAGAGGTAGTGCAATGGCTCTCGCGTGTCATTACAGTGGCCTGGTAATGCGGTGAAACACCTGGTGATTGGCAAATGGGGGTGATAGTTCCTCTTTTTAAAAAAGGGGACAAACGAGATTGCGCCAACTATAGGGATATATCTCTTTTAAGTCTCCCTGGAAAAGTCTTCGCTAAGGTGCTAGAAATGCGTTCCAGCGCTGTGGTTGAGAACAGTTTGGGGGATGAGCAGTGCGGCTTTCGTCCCGGTAGAAGCACAACCGACCAGTTATTCACTCTCTGAATAGTTCTTGAGAAGGCCTGGGAGTATGCTAAACCTGTCTACACTTGTTTTGTGGATTTGGAAAAAGCATATGATAGGGTTCCTCGAGGTAAACTCTGGAGTGCTCTGCAGGAGTATCGGATTGATGGTACCCTGTTAAGGGCGATTCAGTCTTTATATACAAACTGTAGACGCTGTGTTCAGATAAACGGTGTTAAATCAATACGTTTCACTGTGGCCGTTGGACTCCTGCAGGGGTGCGTTTTGTCACCTCTCCTCTTCATTGTGGATTGGATATATGGATATATGGATTGGATGTTGCAGCGCAGCCGTGGCGGGGAATGTTTTAAAGTGGGAGACCTAAGGATTAGTCATCTGCTCGTTGCGGGTGATTTGGTCATTCTTGGGTCCTCTCAAACCAAACTTCAGCGCGCACTCGAAAGGTTTGTAGCCGTTTGTGATGATGCTGGAATGAAGATCAACGTGAACAAATCGGAAGTAATGGTCGTTTCCAAAAAACCCATTCAGTGCACTCTGCATGTTAGTGGAGTTCCACTGAAGCAGGTGGATAAGTTTAAGTACCTCAGGGTCTTACTCACGAGTGATGGGAAGAGCAATGCCGAGTTATCCTTTAGAATTGGTCAGGCTGGATCAATTTTAAGAGAGCTTGGCCAATCTGTTATAAGGAAGGCCGAACTTAGTGTTCAAGCTAAGCTATCGGTTTTTAACTCGGTGTATGTTCCAACTCTCAGCTATGGTCATGAAATTTGGGTAGTGACCGAAAGAATAATATCGCGGATACAAGCTGCCGAAATGAGGTTCCTTCGCGGTGTTGCTGGAATATCTCGTAGGGATCGAGTGCTCAACACCAGAGTATGCGAGGCGCTCAATCTTGAGCAGCTACTTCTCCGAACGCAACGATCTATGCTTCTTTGGCCACGTAGTGCGTATGCCCCCAGACCGGCTTCCAAGACGTGCCATGGCCGCGGCAGCAAAGTGAAATACTTTGGGTTCACGTTAAACAATAAGTTAAGCTGCTGGATGCCATTTTGACCACAATCTACTCTGGATTGCACAGCTTATGATGTTTTCCTAGTATCTTTCCCCCGTATATGAAACAGCGTTTAGCTATTTAACCCCTCTCTATAATAATTTAGCATTCAAAATAAATTTAACATTCAATGACTCCTAAAGCTGCATCACCACGTTTCTCGGCAGCTTAATCTCTCGTTTTGATGATTTGCACAAGATCGCCCTATTTGACCGTTTCAGACTTCATTCTATGCAGTTTTTTGAGGTCACATGTCTATACAAAGAAGCCACAGACCTTGGGAGCCCAAGATGACTTAAATAATGTAACCAATTAGAAAGTTAAAACAATAGACTTGCTGCATAATTTATTAATTTAAATCAACAAACATGTGCGTATATACAATATATGAAGAAAAATTACATTTAAATTTTCAATTAAAAATACGTCATTTACAAACGCGTTAAAATCCTACGTCACAATACACCTCAAATAGCTGATTACATTTCCCCGATAACAAAACGATCCCATAAAGCTAATTAAATATACTTGTAAAATGGAATTATACAACACAAAAAATAATCAATCAACGACACTAAATTACTGTCACCCGCACTACGACCGTGTACGTGAAGCAAACATAAATTTACTCACGTTTTTTCAATCAACCCCGACTGAGAATGTTCTCATCAAATATTGAAACCCGTTGTCCGAATCATCGCCAACCCAACAGTCAGCCCACATCGTGACCAATAAAAAAAAAATTATAATATAAAATAATTGCCAATCAACTATACTTTATAAGGGAACATAAACGCCAAAATTAATCATTCATTGTTGCTCGGTGGTGTGTTAGATCCTCCAACACTAGTAGCATACCGCAAACAAACATCCTTATCACGATAATGTCATAATCATTTAAATGTCATTTTCTCATCGCATCAATGTGTGATATAAATAAATCGCTATTAGGGAGTGTGTATTCGCAGCACACAGAGGGCAAAAGCAAAAAGGGGGAACATAACTTTGGCCACTAATGTCCTGCAATGTCAGTGCCATCGTTTGCAGCTGCTCTGCTACTGCTAGACAATCGAAGAAGAGGGGTAGAGTGAAGGATATAAAAATAAATTTCCCACCACCCATTCAAACAATGCGAACGACTATGTATGTCCTTTTCTCTACGCCCTCTACCATTGATATCTTAACAAATATTTAGGGCATAATAAAAATAAAACACATCCTTAAAAGAAACACCCGGCTGATACTTCATATTGCAGGCAAATATAAAACAAATATATCATCACCCCTGCCAATGGGTCTCAGTTGGCCATCGTGGAAAGAAGAACAACCGCCGTTGCTGAGCGCTAGTTCATACGAATCCCAATCGATTAATGCTCCACCCCAACCCAGTGTCTTATCAATAATGAGCACCCACCAAAGTATCGTTAAGCGCTGAACAATAGACGATTATAGGGTGTGGTATACGATGGCCAACAAAGTTGTGTGTCAGATAGTTCCTCCCTAGATGGGAGAATGCGATTATACATCGGCGCCCAACTAGGGGCGATAAAAAGAACACAAAGAGCAAAATCAGATTCCACGACGATTAATCCGCTAAATTATAATCGAGGAGATTGATTGCTCTGATTTAAGCTTAAAACTTTATAGCTTTCCTTTTATTTAGTTATCATGCATGTCAGCGCAGTAGTAGGTATCCTTCTTATAAGAAATGTTATATTCCCCCTCAGCCCCCATAAATAACCACAGATACGAATATACTGAGAAAATCAAGAAACGCCCAAAGTAAAACGAACTGCTTACTAAGCAGGATTTCTTTTATATATTCCTTCCTTTTTTTATGTTGTCTGTCGTCTCTTTGGTAGGACACATGGCAAGGATATGATCCTGCATTTTATGGCGGTACGCTGGCAGCCTGATTATGGCGTAGTAGTGTCATTCTGTAAATCACTCCACTAGCTGCTTATAGTGTGCAAACTATGGAACGAATAGGAGTGAACAACAAATGGAATCCATGACGATATCTGAATGATGTTTATTCAGCAGCAGCAGTAGTAGGAGTAGCAGTAGCAGCTGTATGGAGCACCCAGTAAAACTGAATCGAATTGCCACTACAAAAGAGATACAAACCGTCATCTTCGTCGTCATCGTATTTGTATAGCAAACGCTGAGTTGCATGACCTTTTTACTTTGTCGCCGCACTCTTTTTGAAGTGACAGTAGTTGAAATTATGCGAGTAGGGCGATAAGACTTCTTTTTTTCTTTTTGAGTGGTGTCCTTAATACTTTCGGACTTACTTAAAGATTCAGTCTTGTTGAATGGTAGGAGTTTTTAGTATGCATGTATGTACCAATAAGAACGCAGAAAGTTGATGCATTCAATTTTTATTTTATCCCCTCTCTTCTTTATTGTTAGTCTTGTAATTTGCTCGAATTTGTTATATATAAAACAGCATACATAAATATCCCTTTTCAAAAGTTATGAATCTGTCTAGACAATGACGGTACATTAGTCTTAATAAAATATTTATTTAAATTTTTAGGGTTGGAGCAAATTTTAGCTGGAAGGTCAGTAGGTATAGTATTGATTTTGGGTTTCTATAAAAGGATTTATGGTTCTGAGAGATGGCTGTGTACAGTCGTATTTTACGAGGGATTGTTGGTATTTTTCTTCGGAAACTCACCTCCAATAGAATTATTTGAATTTATGAGATACATAGGATGTTTATTCTGATATCCGTACATGAATGAGTTAACATGTTTTTGGGAGACAGTGACCTTGACTTTTTTTTTAAATAAAACACATATATATATATATATGTATATATGTATATAAAGGGTAAGTGGGCTAGTCATGAAAAGAGTACTTTGAGATATTGGGCACAATACACACAGTTACAAACATACATGTATTTAATTAAACAAAGTTAGCGATTCTAAGGTGTTTTCATGGTTTTGTTTGGTGTGCTGCAAGATAGTAACGCACAATAATCAGACAGCATATCGATACATACAGTGACTTTATTAAGGAAAAAAATTTCGATTAATAAGAAACATCAGCTCAGAATATACATTAATTGTACATATATGTACTCGTATATACTCGTATGTAGGTATCTCAACAATATATACTATTTTCTTGTTATATGATTTTTTGCTACAGTTTTCCCTCCAAACTTATTAAAACTAGTATTTATACTAATAATTAAAAAATTAAGGTATCATTTCTCATATCTCGCATACCCAACTATAAAAAGAAAATAAATATCTATCTACAATACATACATTTATAATATTTTCTGTTTTCATCAAAGTGAGAATTGTAGAATATTTTTAGGTTCATAAATAGGTTTCTGGTTTGTAGCTACAACATATAGGTACATCTCCTCAAAAGCAAGCTTTTTTAATACATTGCGTAAAGCAATCAATGAAAGTTATGTAAACTTTCAAAAAATAAAATAAAAATAATAATAATATAATTAAAAAAAAAAACATCCGCCTGTAGATACTTACTTACTTACTTACATAGGTGGCGCTACAGTCCGGGGTGGTTTAGCGAGGTCGGTGTGGCTTTGAGCGCCGCCTCACTAGCAGTAGATGGAAGACAAATGCAATGCACAACTTTTAAAAAATCTTCAGTGATTTATTTCCGCAATAAAACTAAAGAAACTGAACTGGAACAAACAGGAACACAAAAAATGGAAGAAAGGAAAACGTCTTCTTGAATGGTTTTGCTTATTTCTGAAGAGAATGTTGTCGAAGAGGACCGCTTGAATTCCCTGGAGAAAAAATAATTTTTTTCTCGGGAGCAGGAACGCTTGATGGTTTGAAGAACAGGAATCGAAGAAATCCTAGGATCTTGCAAACTGCTGCGGCGAATTTCCAGAGTCGTCTAAGTCCTTGGTGTGGCGAATTCTTACAAGGTTCTTGTAGAACCGGTTTGTTTAAAATTCCTGAGTCGACTAATTTTAATTTTGAAAATTTTAGACTTTTTGAAATTAAAAAAAAAAACAAAGATTACTCGATGTGATTAAAAATGACTCGAGCAGGTTCCACACCTACGGGTGTTATCGAGTCGAACGTCTCGATGACAAACGTCGAAGACGTCAACCGCCACAGTGGACCTGAGCATCAACCAACAAACCTCTCCAGCCAGCCCGGTTACAAGCCAGCTGCCTCCCATTGCGCACACCAAGTCAGTTGAGGTCCCTCTCCACTTGTTTACGTCACCTACCACGAGGTTATCCTAGACTGCGCCGTCCATCTACAGTGAATTTGAAGACTATCTTGGCGGGAACGTGCTCCATCCGCTCCATATGGCCCAGTTATCTTAGTCGCTGTATGTGAACTTTTCTGACTAAGTTGATGCCTTTGACGGTACCAAAGACCGCTCGAGAAAGTTTTCTTTCTTTTCATCCGATTTTGACAACGCCCACGCCTCTGCACCATACAGCAGGACTGGAATGATTAGCATCTTATAAAGAGTTACATTAGTAGTTCAAGATAAGGCTTTCCCACTCAATTGCCATAAAAACAGCAATTGGCAAGACTAATTCTTCGTTTGATCTCCCCACTGATGTCATTTGCGGAGCTCACCATAGAGCCTAGGTATATAAAGTCCTTCACTATCTCAAAATTATATCTGTCTATTGTGGCGTTCTGTCCAAGACACCGATGTTGGGTGTCCTTTTGTGTAGACAGCATATATTTTGTTTTGCTTTCACTGACCGCTAAACCCATCTTTGCTGCCTCGATATCAATACTCGCAAATGCCACACTGACGGCCCGCTGAGTTCTTCCGATTATGTCAATGTCATCGGTGCAAGCGAGTAGTTGTACAGACTTGTAAAAGATTGTACCTCCAGTGTTGGCTTGTGAGTTTTGTACAATTCTTTCAAGTATTATGTTAAAGAAATCGCAGAATAGCACGTCACCTTGTCTAAGACCTTTTCTGACATCGCACGGTTCTGTGATGTTCTTCCGACTTTGCTGGAGCAGCGAGAATTTTCCATCGTTATTCTGCACAAACGGACGAGCTTGGCAGGGATGCCAAGACTAGACATGGCTCTGTAAACCTCGTCTCTATACACGCTATCATAGGCAACTTTGAAATCGATAAAGAGGTGCTGCGTATTTTATATTCATGGGTTTTTCCAAGATCTGCCGTAGTGTGAATATTTGGTCAATGGTGGACTTTTCAGGCCTGAAACCGCACTGATAAGGACCTATCAGGTTGTTGACGATCGGTTCTAGGCATTCACATAATAGGACAGACAAGATTTGATATGCGATGTTGAGAAGAATTATAACTCTATAGTCGGTGCAGTTTAAATGATCTCATTTCTTCAGAATCGGGTAATCGACGCTGAGGTTCCATTCATCGGTCATAGTTTCGTCCGACCAGATTTTACAGATGAGCTGGTGCATGCTCCTTACCAACTCATCTCCTCCTGCCTTGAAAAGTTCGGCGACAAGGTCGTCGGCTCCAGCAGCTTTGTTGGATTTGAGTTTAGATATCGGTATCCTCACTTCATTCTGATCGTGATGACGGAAATCTTGACTATCATCATCATGTTGATCATTGTCGCCGTTTAACGGTCTGCAGAAATGTTCCTTCCATATTCTCAGAACCGACTGCGATTCTACTACTATATTGCCATTTTCGTCCCTGTAGGCTTCTGTTCTGCCCTTGAAACCTTTGGAAGCTTTTGTGTAAAATTTCGAACATCATTCCTGCAATAAAGTTTCGCAAAACTCCTCGACTGAGCGCTTCTTATGCTCCTTTTTCTTCTTTCTGAGAAATCGGTGTTCTTCTTTTCTCCTCTGCTCGTAAAGCGCGCATCCGCTCTAATCCTTCTATGTAGCGCCGCTTTGTACGCCTCTTATTTTGCTGCATGCGCTTGCCGGCATTCCTTACCAAACCAGGGCTTTTGTTGTGGTGGGCGAGAAAAACTCGTTACATCAGCGGCGGCATCTCTGGTGGCTTGTTGGCAACGCTGCCACTTGTCTTCCGCATTTGCTGCTGGCGGCATAGGACTTAGATTAAGATTCAAGAAACTCGATCGGCTATGGCCGTGGCGGTCTCTTACGATTTTTAGCCGTCCGACGTCAAACTTCTTAACAGTATTTCGTTGATTTCGCTCCGTTCTGGATATCCGCATCCGTACCTTGGCTACAACTATGTAGTGATCCGAGTCCACGTTGGCTCCTCGGCAAGCCCGGACACCCAGAATACTGGAAGAGTGCCTTGCGTCGTTCGCAATGGGATCGATTTGGTTGACGATTTTTCTTGACTTGTGAATATCGAGACGTGGGAACCGCGTACTAGCTACGACGTTTCATCCCGCCGCAAAGCCGTCTAGCCTGAGTCCGTTGTCGCATGTGATATCGTGCAGTCTATGCTTTCCGACCACGCTTATAAAGGCGTCCTCTCTTCTTACCTTTGCATTAAAATCACCCAAGACAATTTTAACGTGCGTCGTGACTAGGGCATTGCTCATGAGTCTTGTCCAAGAGCTGGTAAAAATCGTCCTTCGGTGCGTCGCCCATCATCTCTTGAGGAGCGTGAGCGCATATCAGGCTAATGTTAGCGAACTTAGCCTTTATGCGGATAGTCATGAGGGGCTCGTTCAAATGCTGGAAACTCAACACTTGTTGCCTAGGTCTGCCTCCAATGACAATTCCGCACCCGAATAGATGCTAACCTTGTTGTATGTAGCAATCGCCGTAGTAGATATCGCAGTTTTCATCCCCCTTTTGCCCGGCCCATCACATCGTACTTCTTGGACGACGGTAATGTCTGCTTTATAGTAGTCTAGGGCCTCCGCAAGCTGTTTGGCTGCATCTGGTTTGTAGACGGACCTACACATAACATTTCACGTGCAGACACGAAGATCGTTATCCTTTTTACGTTTATTTTGGTCGTCAACAGTAAAATCATCCGTATCCGATGCTATGTGTTGCTTCGGTACTGTTTTTGATTTTTGTTCTTTACGTGGTAGGGAGGTTAACCCGACGGCACAACCCCCAAGCTGGAGGACCAGATTCTTATTTGCAACCCCTAGGGCAAGCGGCTGGATACACCGATGCCAGTAACCCACTTCGGGTTAAGGGTTCATCTCTTTTTCAATACCCTGGCGTAGTATTGAAAATCCTTACAAACCTTAGCTTCAAATATGTCGCAGTAGCTCAAGTAAGGTATCCGCTGGTCTGTAGATGTCACCATTGATTCCATCGGGAGAATTCATCTGTCGCAGGTCCTCGTTCTGAAGAGCTCTCATTAGACTTCTGAGACGCATATTTCAGCCCACCGGGTCAGCAAGAGATGCTTCGTCTGGTTAAACATATGCATGTGTGCTGAGGTTCATCCAGATGTGCTTGCGCTGGCCTTAGCGTTCAGCTACACATACTCGTATATCATCGTCAGACTCAGCACTGCAGCTGTAGATAGTGAATATTAAATTTTATGGTACAGGCACATATGTATGTATATATACCATATATTTTGTGTTATGGATAAAACCAGTAGAAGGAGTAGACCTAAAATTGCATGTAAATCTTTGGTAGATGACGATGGTTTAAAGGTAACGGCATCGATTGCCAAAGTAATGGTACAGGGCTCCAAGCCTGGTCTCAAGAAACATTTACATATTTATTTCTCATGAAATAAATAAAATTAGTCCTATCAATTGTGAAAGATTATGGCTAAATGTGACTACAATTAAGGCAGGGTCTAACATTCATATATTTAATTTTGGATGAATTATTTTCCATTTCGTTGTAATTTGTTTGCCCTTCTATTCGAATCAAATAAGGAAACAATTTGTTCAGCTGCCAGTTAACCCACGAATACCAATGTATACCATTGGGCATTGCAAATCTGAGATCTGAGATCTGAGATCTCAATTTATTTTATGCGTTATAAATATATACATACTTGTACATACATAAGTAGTATTATATAACAAGCCCAATTTCTCTACATACCAGTATTTTAAGTTAAGGTGGCTGTTCGTACTATTGTTCTTTATACCAAAGAATGCTAATTCAGTTAACTAAAGAGTTAATAAAACCAGCCAAAGTTTCTTATGAAGCGGAAGATTTGTTAAGTTAATGAAAAGAAAGTCCACAAGATCAAGCATTATGCTGCTGAACTGCACTATATAAGAGTAGTTATGCAGTATATTTTCTTTATTTTCCTCATCTTTGGCACTCTTTCCGATATCTTGCCTTTTTTTGCGGCGTCACTCTGCAGACTGTCAAACTGTCTGTTTCTCTGTTCCCGCCTGGTAAGACTTAACACATCAAGGCGATACTTCTGATGATGTTCTGGCAACATTTCCACTGGTCGTGGTTACTTGATGCTGACCTTGGACTCATTGGGTGATTAAGATACACACTATCTGCAAAATCATGGCAGATATCCACAATCGTATTTCGGCTGCAAGCAGGAAGTCGACCGAGTATTTGTGTGGAAAGCAATACGATCAATCTGGATCTTGGAATTTTGATCAGGATAACGATGTTTCAGCCCGTTCAGTCTCTGGGAATCCTTATTTTAATTCCACTCATATGTACGTAAGTACCCCAATTCCAATAGAACACCAAAATCGTGTACTGTTATCGTCGGCGAAGTAACATGTCTACTATACGAAAGACTATAAAAATGGGTGAGACGTGCTAACAGTATCCACCAAAAGATGTACGACGTGCATACATTACGCTACCATAAAAATACCACGTACCGGACGTAGTATGAATGAAAAATATATACGAGTAGTATGACTCAGTGATGCGTACAACACCTAACAGTCGCTTGCAATTGGAAAAATGTCTCTATGTAATTCAAACATGGCTGCTCTCAGATAGACAACTAATTGTTAGAGATTGAACAGAGTGCTTGGGCGTCTCGCATGTCACCGCCAGGCAGAAACTCGAATGACCAGTGGATCTATTGTAATAACACTAATAAAGAAGTAGGCAATTTAATCTACTACAACTGAAACAAAATAAGCGGTTTAATAAAAAATTTGCTAAACATAAAAGCTGATATTGACGAGGTAAAAGTCTTAAATATAAGATGGGAGGTTGGAAAAAGAAATTACGTCAATAAGCAAAGTGATCGATAAGGCATTCTGAGATTTTATGTGTAAGAACACCAAGCTGATACCTGCCAAGAATTTCGCAATATAACTTCCAGCAGCTATCTAATGCGTAGTACTCGTAATTTAAAAGAATCTTCATGTCTAAGGAAAACCGTAAATAAAGTTCCGGTTGCAATAGCTTACTATCGAAAATTCTCATACATATTTAGGGTAGGGGGTGTACACCAAATCATCATTTAAACATGATTGAGACATCAGTTCTCTATTATCCATCTACAACTTTGTTTTAAAGTCTTAAGTCATTTACTTACTTATTTACTTAGGTGGTGCTACAGTTCGGTCCATTCGCTCTACATGTCCGAGCCATCTCAGACGTCCAATACGCAGTTTGTCGCTGTACAGCTCGTGTAGTTCGTGATTGAACCTTCTCCTCCAAAATCCGTCAACGCAAACGGGACCGAATATCTTACGAACAATTTTTCTCTCGAAGCGATCAAGTATATCTTCATCCACTTTTAATAAAGTCCATGTTTCAGCGCCGTAAAGCAGGACTGGGATGATCAGGGTCTTATACAGAGTCTCCTTATTTGTTCGAGAAAGGGCTTTATTGTTGAATTGCCTTACAAGCCCAAGAAACAGCGATTATTCCTCACTTGATTTTTGCACTGATCTTGTTTTTTGAGTTTATAGCAGAGCCAAGGTAGACAAGTCCCTTACTACCTCGAAGTTATAGCTGCCCACTGTGACGTTCTGTCTAATTCGTCGGTGTTGGTTCTCCCTTCTTGTTGACAGCATATACTTGGTTTTGCCCTCGTATATCGCTAAACCCATTTTGGCCGCTTTCGCCTCAATGCTTGCAAGCGCACCGGTGACAGCCCGCTGAGTTCTTCCAATAATGCCAATATCGTCGGCGTATGCAAGCAGTTGCACAGAGTTGTAATAGATCGTGCCTCCGGTGTTGGCTTGTGAGTTCCGCATAATCCGTTCAAGTGTCACTGGAGGCACAATCTATTACAAGTGTGTACAACTGTTTGCATACGCTGACGTTATAGACATTATCGGAAGAACTCAGCGGGCTGTCACCGGTGCGTTTGCAAGCATTGAGGCGGAAGCGGCCAAAATGGGTTTAGCGATAAATGAGGGCAAAACCAGGTATATGCTGTCAACAAGAAGGGAAAGCCAACACCGACGAATTGGACAAAACGTCACAGTGGGCAGCTATAACTTCGAGGTAGTAAGGGACTTTGTCTACCTTGGCTCTGCTATAAATTCTGAGAACAACATCAGCGCAGAAATTAAGCGAGAATAGCTCTTGCCAATCGCTGTTTTTTTGGGCTTATAAGACAGTAAAGCCCTATCTCGAACTACTAAGGAGACTCTGTATAAGAACCTGATCATCCCAGTCCTGCTTTATGGCGCTGAAACATGGACTTTATTAAAAGAGGATGAAGATATCCTTGGTCGCTTCGAGAGAAAAATTGTTCGTAAGATTTTCGGTCCCGTTTGCGTTGCCGGGTTTTGGAGGAGAAGATTCAATCACGAACTATACGAGCTGTACAGCGACATCGACCTAGTCAAAAAAAACTGCGTATTGGACATCTGACATGGCTCGGACATGTAGAGCGAATGGACACCAACGCTCCGGCCCGCAGAGTCTTCGAATCTAGTCCCGATGGACGATGCAGTAGGGGGAATCATCGCCGTAGGTGGCGCGCACAAGTTCAAGGGGACCTCGACCAACTTGGAGTGCGCAATTGGAGGCAATTAGCTAAAGACCGAGCTAAATGGAGAGGCTTGTTGGTTGAGGCCCAGGTTCACCCCGAACTATAGCGCCACCTAAGTAAGTAAGTAATGAATAACGCTGCCCACTAAGAACTATGATTTGCACTTGTACTCGTACAAACTTATATATCTACCTAAAAAAAAAATAATTATGAAGAAGAAATTCCATTATAGCAAATTCCTTACGCTATCCTTTCGGAGAAAAATGAAATATCCTTCTTAAGTGAATGTAAAATGTAATCATATAAGGTGTTCTATTCCTCAACAAATATATGGTATAGCCTCTCAACTTATTTAAGAATATCATTAACTCGTTGAGGAATTCGTACTCTATGCGGGAAGACCCCACAAAAGAGATGTATCATCAATAGATCAACAATGGAATTGAGAACAATAAATGGAATGAAATTTCTTTATACTTCTTTTCAATGTGTGCTATCCTTCGCTGTCTCTATACGGTATGAAGAAAATAGAAGAAACAATAATTGTATATTGTTCCCACGCATCACAGGAAAAATTGATTCGTTTTGACACCTGCAACCGGAGGAACAGAAAACAGGACTCTTTCTCAAGCTAGCGTTGCTTAGGTAGTAAAGTTATCCAAGAGAAAGCACTCCACTGAAGCGGAACAGATGGGCTCGAGAAGGCAATCGCTCGGGCGCGCTAATGTGATAACTTCAAATGTATCCGAAAATGTTGTTGCTAAGTGAAAATGGATGATTTCCTTAAGGTATTACTAAAGAGTGTGAAGAGTAAAAGGATAAAGGCGCACAGGATATCAGGAAGTGTACACATAAATAACGGATTACAATTCGTTTTTAAAAGGATTTCCGTTCCTTTTTTCTGTAGAATAATAGTAGTCTCT
Organism: Brachypalpus laphriformis; assembly: GCA_945910035.1. NCBI lineage: Eukaryota > Metazoa > Arthropoda > Insecta > Diptera > Syrphidae > Brachypalpus > Brachypalpus laphriformis. Next base: position 256,708,240 of record OX246754.1, read on the forward strand.
ACCACCCCCACCAGTCATTCCACTTACCTGTACGCTTTTCCGCTTCGTTAATGGGTATATTCTCCAAGACAATCGGTTCGGAACGCCCCTTCTGGTTTACACTGTAGACGACAAGATGGAGCGCCGGATTGGGATCTGGATAATATTCCATCGGTGATAAATCTGCAAGGAAGTAATGTAAAATGATATTTTAATGTACTCTGCAGTGGTGGTGTTTAGAGTTAGGTATTAAAGAGGGTGAGTCCTGGAAAAAGAAGGATGCTGTATCGAATTGCGTTAAAATTTTTGAATGGGTAGAGGAGCCATTGTCACCTGATGAGTGTGCTATTCACACATGAGATAGCAAGGATTAATGGTGTCGTTTCCATGCCCCAAACACATTGGCATTTACGTAAATTCCAAATAGTATGAGTTGGTTGATGATAAAATCAACTGATAGGTGTCTTAATCGATGTTTGCCAATCCTTTATATGTACTAAGGGTGTGATGGTGGTAGTGGATGTTCTGGTATAGAAAGCAGCGATAATGGATTAGAGCTATTTGAAGTTTAGTAAACCCTTTATTAAAGTTAATGGAGATGCAGAAGAAACGGTTTGCCTTTGTTTCTGTGTATATATGCGTATGTATGTATGTGTGTGCGGGCGTATGTAGGCATGCATTTTTAATAATCCTAAGTGGTGTAATTTTTCTTAGCTTTATGGCGCTACCCGTTTTCGGGAAGGGATTTTCCTGGAAGAAGAAGGAAGTTTAAGGAAAATGGAATAAATTTAAGTGGTGTATGATTACGAGGCATTGAACGATGAAATCCTTTGGGGAAATGTTGAATTTTTATTTCTACAAAGCGGCAGGGTAGTTGCTGTGATTAAGTGAAACGTTAAGAAAACGATTGCGAAGGGAATTAGGAAATTTCAATTTTATTTATATTTTGGTAACCAGCGTGATAGATATTAGATTGGTGTAAATTTTTTTTTTTTTTAATAAGAACGAAAGGAATGGAAAGAAGATAATCAAAGATATATAAGAGAGTGTAAAAATATAAATAAGATACAATATCTCAAATATTAACAGCAAGCGAGATCTTTTTGAACCAAACTAGTGTTGCGCCGTATTGTGAAGATCGGTAGTTTGAACATCGTTTGTTTCAGTTCTAGTTTGTAGTCTGCGGAAAGATGGAGCTATATTTGTTGCGGCTGTATTTAGTAAAAGTGCCTTGGTTTCAACCAAGTTATGCGGAGCTTAAGATTAACGGAACGCTAAAATTGCCACTAAGTGGCAACTGATGTGTTAGTTCTCACTAGGTTTCTAGCTGAATAACGATACTTCATGTTTTATCTATTGGTTATGAATAGAGTTGGCAGAGCAAGATGGGCAAAAATCATCACATTACTGCTTAGAAATGTAATTTTTTAAGGTAGTCTTTGAAGGACTTTTTTTATAATTCCACCCCAAGGTCAGTCCAGATTTTTGAGGAAATTAAACAGGTCAACCTTTTATTATTACTTTGAATTGCTACTGTAGTTTCATTGTTTTGCACTCTGTGTGATTGCTTGAAAACGTCATATCATATGTGTACAATGTACGTATAGAGGTATACATATGTATAATTTATAGAATTTTTAGTCTGTTGCAACCTTTTTAGAGTTGGAGTCAACTTTTAGCTAAAAATCATATCATGTTTGTTTTATTTTCGTCTTTCTTTATTTTGGAATCTAACTCGGAGGGACGACGCAGTAGAGGACCTTCTCGCCGTAGGCAGCGCGCACAAGTTCAAGGGGACCCCGACCAACTTAGAGTACGCAACTGGATGCAACTAGCTAAAGACCGAGCTAAATGGATAGGCTTGTTGGTTGAAGCCGAGGTTCACTTCGAACTGTAGAGCCACCTAAGCAAGTAACTTTATTTTATTTTAGGCAGAAATATTAAATTATTAATTTACATATTTAGCAACCATATAATGTTATTTTGCTCAAATTTCAACGAACTGAAAATTGCTACATGCCGACAGACATGTCAAATTCAGCTTGGTTGTTTATACTGCTACATACATACTTATGCATATAATCCTTACTTTATAACTGTGTAAAAACTACTCAATAGTGAGATAAGGTACATATATATACATATGTCTGGGACTAAAATAAGAAATTTTTATTTTTAGATAAAAATGTTGGAATCCGAAAAACCTTTCAATCTGGCAACATACCATACATATAAAGGTAGTTGCCTAGAACTTCAGCTTGGGAGCATATGAACATCATACGCATAAAACACTTCTTTTGTTTTGAATTTTAAAAGCCTAAGCCTGTGAACTACCTAAAAAATCGACCACAGCCAATTTTTAATATGTGTTAAGTTTTCGTGAAAGAGACAATGAAAGTACATTTTTTAATACATCGTTGTAACATACATTTGGCGCTTATACGTATACCACAAAGCAGTTCCTAAAAATGCAATCATAGCATTCTGTATGTACAGTGCTGTGGAAATTAATTGGGACAGTCACTTTTTCAAACATAATCATAAGTAGGCCGTGTTTTTTCTGTTACTTCTTTAAAAGTTGGACTAGAACTTTACAAATTAATTATGGCTCATATTTTTTGTTGGCTTTTACGAAGATAGGTTGAATTTTTGATTCATTTTATTAAAGTTAGGCTTCATAGGGCTTTTATCTTATGTTTTATTAGATTTGTTCAATTTGGATCGTGTAAATTTAAAAATGAATACCTCTATGGAAAAGAGGACTAAGATTATTGCTTTGCATGAGCATACTGGCAAGAGCATAAGGGAGATTTCTGGAGATATTGGAGACTCAAAATCGAGCGTTGCAAGGATCATAGCGCTGCATAAAGCTTCAGAGTCAACTGCAACGGGTCGGGCAGAACACTGCCGACGAAAACGCAAAACCACGGATCATGACGATAAAAATTTGATCCGAAATAGCGTTATTTATTCTTGGAAGACAAGCGGTGAGCTTCAAAGGGACTTGGCATCAGCTGGTGTGGTGTTGGATTCATCAAATGTTCAAAGGCGTCTTCTGGAAGTGGGCCGCAGGGCCAGAAGACCTCTGAAAAAACAACTTCTTACCGATGCTATGGTAAAGAAAAGTCTGCAATGGGCCAAAAAACACAAAGACTGGTCAGCAGAAGGCTGGAAAAAAGGAATCTTTTCAGATGAGAGCCACTTTGAAGTTCAGGGCCACCGGGTAAGTGTTGTGAGAAAAGGTGACAACGAAAAGCTTCGACCTGGTCACATTATTCAAACCCCTAAAAACCCACCGAAAGTAATGTTTTGGGGTTGTTTCACCTCCGCGGGTCCTGAAAACTTAATGCCAATCGAAGAAATGATGAACAACATCAAATACGCAGACGTCTTGAGCCATATGCTCTTGCCCACCATGCAAAGGCAATTCCCGACTGGAAACGCAATTTTCCAACAGGATCTTGCTCCATGCCACACTTCGATAAAAATGAAACAATTCTTTGCGGAAAAAAATATGAAGGTGCTGGAATGGCCGGGCAACTCTCCTGACCTCAATCCAATCGAAAATCTTTGGGCCATTATAAAAGCGAGGCTCAAGAAACGGGATTGTACCACAAAAAACAAGCTAATTTCAGCTATTATTGAAGTGTGGTTTCACGATGAAAAAATTAAAAAAACATGTGAATCCTTAATTATTTCTATGCCAAATAGAATAAACCATCTTATTGGTGCTGAAGGCGGTCATATAAATTATTAATACAAAAAAAAAGTTATGTTTTGCAAATAAATCAAAATATCACCAAAAATTTGTCTGTCCCAATTAATTTGCACAGCACTGTATCATTTATTTGATGAGGTTGTTTCTTGTATATTGATAGACGGATTACAAGATGACTTTACTACATACAATTTAATTTTGTCTAAAAACTAGTGCAATTATTACAACAAGCAAACAGGAAGTAGATGACTCTCTCTTTGACCAAAGATGTTATAATCAATACATGATATCACGATTAAGATCCTAGAGAACGACTAACTAAACTGTTAAAATTGGATTCCCTTAAATGATGTACCACTTCCTAAGCATAATTATACTTTCTAGCCAAGCGACAATCCTTTTACTCTGGAAACTCTTCTCCTCCCTTCATTTTCTAAATTTCATAAGAAAATAACTGAAAAGGAAACACCATTAGATTCCGGGGGACAAAATTTAAAGAAAACTTAAAAAAAAAAAAAATTAAGCACAACAAAACGGAAGAATAACTATTATATAATCGCCATCCATTCATCTCTTCATCTAGACATACGTATAATACAAAGTAAAGTAAATTACGAAAATATCCTTACCAACCGGCAATGGAATTAAGAAAATCCCCAACATCGCAGAGGGCAATTGGTAAGAAATGAAAAGAACATAATAAAAGTCGAACCAAGGACGACAACGAAGATGACGACGAAACAGACCGTGTAATATGGAAAGACAGGGTAACTAGAACAACGACACTCCGGGAGAAATAATTCCTCTTTACCGGCATACAACATTGGGGATTTGTGAAATGTTACTCCACCACTTTGATGGAGTAAACACATTACGAGTAATAATTGCTCCCAAAGGGATAAACTAACGACATAGCCAAGGCACCCGTTGTGAGGGATGCGCACTCCAGCCACGCAAGTCAGTCAGTAAACTGCTTTATTTATTTCCTTTCCCATTGCTGCTTGCCGCTATCCTCCCCAATTGTGCCCTCATCATGCAACCCGACCTCGCACAACAAACTTCAGAAGACTTTATCAAAGGATTTTGATTTTTCGTAAGATTCTTTTCCTGTCGCTGTTCGGTGTGTTCTCATCATTCTTCAGATACTACTACGGTGGCGTTGGCGGTCCTTCAGCCATTGCGCACACACACCGTTTGGTGATGTAGTTTGCTAGAAGTGATGTAATGATGTTGTTTATACTAATGTTGTTGTTATCAATGTTAGTGGAAAGATGGAAAGAAGCGATGTGGTGACGACACCAGCTCAACCATTTGAAAGGTGTTCATTTGCTTCGCAAGGATACACTTTTGGTTGTTTCTCGGATCCAGGGTAAAACTTGCTAATTGCTGCATGTGAAAAGTGGAAGGAGAGCGAAAGGGAGACTTCTGCGCAGTCTACCACCTTCCGATTAATTAGATGTAATGGATTTGTGGATGTCAGGAAAGTTTTATTTTTCTTATTTTCCTTATTTCTGTTTGAGCTTCCTTAACGTCTCTCGTTCTTATTGACAGAGGAAATCCTTGCAGACGAAGATTGATGAGCATAGTACTAGTGTATAGGTGGCTGTCTGCTGAAGCAACGTAATGGAGCAGAATCCATAAATGCAATACCAGCTTAAGCAGTCACGGAGGTGAATGGAAGAGTGATGAAACGTTAATAAGTCAGGATTTGTTTTATAAAGAAACTTTGTGTGCGACTTACGGTAATTAGGAAGGAAAAGTTTTTGGTGAAATTTCTTAATCAAATGTAGCAGAACTGAAGGTGTCTGGAATGAGTAGGTATTTACTATTTAGTTTGTTGAGTTGGCGTTTGGCGTTAATTTGTTGTCATATGAAGAAGTTTGGTTGTTAGTTCACCGACGCGCCTATGTGATGTATGTAATTATGGCTGTAGGTGCTACGGTTTTCGTAGATTTATATTATACAAGATAATTTATAATACCACATACTTCGCAGTACAGAATATTACTGCAGTAAGTAAACTCCTTTAAAAGTACTCAGTGCTTGGATTAATTATACATTGTTTTGAAGTAATTCTACTCAGAATCTGTAACTTACTTAGATGGCGCTACAGTCCGGGGTGGACCTGGGCCTGTGAGTAAACCTCAAAGTATATGGGAACGATATTTGTGTACTTCCATTTTGTGTGTTAATGCAAGTGGCGGTAAGTGAATGAAATGTAATGTAGCTACGAGTATCTGCAAGCCTCTGACAAAGAAACTTATTTGAGCTAATTCAGCAAACAGGGTTAAGATGAGACTCGGAGAGATTCTTAAACAATTGCTTGAAACATATAGGAACATAAATAACACCGCCACGCAACGGACGAAGTCAATTTCTTTTCATATGATCTTTGAAACCATACAAAGCTACAGTTGAGGTCGGCATCTTTCCCTCATAGATTAGTACATGTCTTCTTACTGCTATCTGGCGCAAGGTAGCTGACAAATATCTCACCAAGCAGACAGACCTTCCTTATTAATCAAGCATCTATCAACACCAATGTCAACGGCATAAATCAAGTAATTCAACATTTATGATGTAGTAACCAATATTAAATGTTGTTTTCTAAATAAGAAGGTGTATCCTATGATTTTCCAGTTTTCGGATAGAAAAATGCACACGCGCTCAGATATGAAATTTGAGCAAACTTTTCTGAGCCATTTACTAAAAAAAACTTAAGTTTTTTTCAAAATCAACCTATCATTAAATTCGGTTAGAAATAAAATTCATCTTGACCCTGAGTAAAAGCCCACAGCCCTCAGATATGAAGTTTGAAGTAAATCCGTCTAGCCGTTTAAGATAGGCGAAAAGTGCAGTTCCTTTTTCTAGCAAAATCAGATTAAACCAAGAACATCCGGTAATTTTTTTTTCTTAAATATGCAAGTCAGATATGAATGTATTTTGGAATATAAAAAATGTATCCACAGACAAAAACACAATTTTCATTGTCTATTATATTTACATAATATGCTTATTAGAAACTGAAAAAAAATTAATGTTGATTTTTTAATGAATGATTACCAAAGTGTACATCATGTGTAAGTATGTATATAACCACGTCCACTTTAAGGAGATTTTTTTTATTGACAGAAGTCTAGCCGGTTTAAAAGGTCTAAATTCGAAAAATTGATTATACGCCCCGAAGAAACTACTAACTCTTTTCGGCTGTAATAGAAAGTTTAAGGCTTTGCCAAACAGAACGCGGGCCAGCGACGCGGGCAGAAGGCGTTGCTACCCGCCGCGATCTGTGATGTCAAACATAAAGCGGACAGCTTTCAGTGTTCTATTTATTAAAGCGATTTTTTGCAGAACACATCGGTCGCTATGTAGCAGAAATGAGTAGTAGTTCTGCGGAAGACGAAATGCTCCTTCTTACTCTTGCATCAAAGAAGAGAAAAAAGTGGGTTCATAAAATAAATAAAAAAAGGAAGGAGTATGGTGAATTCTATCGTCTTTGTAAGGAACTCAGTTTATTTGAACGCCATTTCCTCAATTATTTTCGTAAATCTCGAGAGCAGTTTGAGATAATACACGAACTCATCGCATCGAAGATTTCAAAAATCATATAGAAACTCATTTGAGCGCACTAAATCTATCAATTTCTCCACCTCATCAGTCACTATTGCTACTTGCCCGTCGCGATCTTTGTAAAAAAAACTACAACCAGATATCTGCCTGCCGCGATCGCGACTAGTCCGCATGTTTGAACAAAATGATTAAATTCCACGCAGTATAGCGCCCGCGGCGGACAGAATCACTTGCCCGGGTTGCTGGCCCGCGATCTGTTTGGCGAAGCCTTTAATCTCCCAAAATGTTATTATCTAAAATTAAATATAAGGCAATACATTTTTGAAGTGCATGTTTAAAGAAAAATCTTAGACTTTTAGACTTCCTACAAGGTTCAGTCTATTCTTTCCAAGATGACTCCCACTGGAGGTAGACACTTTGGTGTGTTCTTTACAAACTTTTATTAAAGCGATTAAGACCATATCCGGTTTTCATTTTGCAATTTTTCGATATCTGTTGCATTATGACAATTGGCCCAAAAATATTTGCGGAGCTCCATTGCGGATTATCGGTAATTTAATCGTGGGCGATTATTCGCTCAGCCAACTGGAAGTATAGGCGCATCACGAATATACGAGTATTCCTACTATCGCACCTGGGTCTGAACTAATTCATCCTCCACAGTATGTGCGTTTAGCTCGTAGCTTTCACGCGCAATGTGTCGCGGATTTCGGAGCAAATATAAAATTAAATTAAAGTGCGAATAAGCTGGTTTTTTTGGCGAATATAGTTTTTTGGGTTGCAAGAATAAACTTTTTTAATCATCTGATAAATCAGTCGATTCCGAATGTACCGTATGTGGATAACATTCCTGAAATTGTTTGTTACTTTCGATTTTCTGAGATTTCTGCGACTGAGATAAAAGAGATTTACAGAAGTACGAATAATAAAGAGAGTGACCTGCAGCACATGAACATTACGATAATCCTTGATCATTGGGTAATCTTTGCTTATAGCTTGACGAAACTAGTAATCATATTTAAACTAAACTTACCGGAATTTTGGAAGGAGGCTATGGTAGTGCTTGTAACAAACGTTCCTAGGACAGTAAAATGTGAGGTATTTAGCTGAGTTAACATGTTACGAATGTTGGAAAAGATTTTGGAAAAAGTTTTGAGCAAACAGTTAGTAAATAACCTGGAAAGTAATGAACTACTTAATAAAGAACAGTCTGGATTTTGGGAAGATCATACTTGTGAAACAACGCTTAATTGGTTGTAAATGCAATAGAAGCAAGACTTAGAGAATTGAAACGGAATCACTCAATGTTTCTCGATTTTAAGAGAGCTTTTGAAACCATTGATAGAATAATATTGATCAAAAAATGGTCAATATATGGAATTAATAATACAGAGGTTCGAGGATTCAAGACTTGCCCAATGGCTAGGAAGCAAGTATGTAGTTAAAGTCAAAGATTAGGCCACCAACGTCCGTGATATTCCCCCACGATTCGGATAAGACTGGCGGTCCTGAGCTTTTGTGAGCTTTTGTAATAATCTCTTACGAATATGATAAATCTCACCTCCCTTTTTTTCACCCTTGGCAGCGCCTCTGTGGTAATCTCTCACAGCTAGAAAATCAATTATCCCTTATAATTGGTAGTGAAAGGTATCATGGCCACCAGCACAGTGCTTCGATGGTAACCTTCCGGAAAGTAACCTCATCATCCGTGGCCACCCGTTCTCCACCCATTTCGCTTCGCAAAATAAAGGACACATCCTAATAGGCGTGTATTGTAATGAAGAAACATTATTCAAACTTTATATATGTAGAATATCTAAAAAATATTATACAACTATTGTAAGTAAAATAAATTACTAATAAAGAATCTAGTCTACTAGATTTCCTATAACGTTTCGAGACAGACCTATTTTAAGGTGCAGATAGTAATAGGCTTTCGATCAATCCTTTTGGAACTGAGGGTGTTCTGTCTTCAAGAGTATCATGTTTGGTAAGTCTGATTTAGTCACAATCCAACTCTCTAATGGAATTAAATATACGTATCTTGAAGGCATCCTGGATAGAAAACCCCTTTAAATATAATTAGTTTTCCTCGCATATACATCGGCTGTTTGATTGAATAGGTTTTCGCTTAAATATGTGACTGCTCTAGCGGCTTGTCTTGACGCACGGAAGTTAAATTTTCATGAATGGCTTTAAAGCTAGTCAAGTTCTGGTGCTGATGCCTTACTGGAAGACAACAAATTCAAACTTCACATTTCGTTGGGCAAACCTGAGACTTCATTCCAAGTGGAGACTCATGCAATCCCAATGGCCATATAAGGAAAATGTAAGAAATAAGTGGAAGGGTAGAAGCATCTGCGTTCATAGTACCAGTCAGGTTGTATTTAAGTCCTTGCTCAATCTGTGAATTACATTCAAAGTAATTTGAGTATGCAAGAACTCTCTGAATTCGGTAGCGAAGTTAAGATCACTAAAACTTGTATGGGTTCCTGATCACAATGGAAACTCTAAAAATGATATCTTCGATGAGGTTTGTAGACAGTGGTCAAAGGAGAACTTTCCAAGACCCGAATCTGAGTTGATTTTGCCTGCGGCTTCGGTCAGCGTATCCTTTGATGATTAGAGTTTCTACAAACGCAATCTTCTGAGGCTCTATTCTCTAGGATGTAGGCAGTCTAAGCGAATCTCTCCGGAATTGTGCTAGAAACCCGCTTCATTCTTAGTATTTCTTTCTATTCTAACAGGGCACTACATTTTGTTAAGCATCTGAACGTGCTACGCTTGAGTGACACCATCGTCTGTAAAACCTCAGAAGTGGGCAACGATACTGCATTAACGATTGTTCTGTCTTTGCTCAGATTAAGTGGCAAACATTCGGCGCTGACATGGTGAGTGCTGATAAAGTAAGCTCTTCATCACTGAAGTGACTACTGATCTTTCTTCGAAAGGCGAGGATAAAAAGAAAAAAAAAAGTAAAAAATCATCCCCATCCTCAATGATGGAATACTTGTATCAATGTAAAGAATGATTATTTTTTTGGAGAATTGATTAAAAAAGAAAACATATTTCCAGAGGCAGGAGACGAACCTGCGATAGTTATGGTTTTAGCCACCAACGCTCTACCACTGAGCGTTCCCTTTAATTGATCGTATACCATATTGTACAGTGCACGAAAACGATTGTTTCTTGACTGTTAAATGGTCTTCCCGCTAATATACGAATCGTTAGAGTTCTACCGGAATTAAAAAAAAAAGTAAAAATGTGGCTTCTTAATATTAATCACAATGAAATAGATACTTTGTTGTGCTTAATTTGTTGATGGAACTTTTCCTTGATGCTTTTGTTTTCTTTATTTTTGTATTAAATGAATTTTGAAACGAATTTTAGTATTCACCCCACATTGTATTTATCTGAAGTGACATTTATCCCCATTAATTGCACTGCATACAAATGTCACTAACTATTCTTATAGTCAGTTGGGCGCCGTGGCGCACGTGGTTAGTGTGTCGGACCACTGCGTGTGAGGTTCCAAGTTCGAATCCCAAAAAACACCGACAAATTTTTTCGCGGTCCACCACTTGCGAACGTTTGACAAACATCCAAGAGTATTATTGTTGTCATAAGAAAGCTTCTCAAAACAAATTGCCCTTATAAAAATATAACGCAGACAACAAGAATAGTTACGAGAAGCTAGGCACACGCACTTAAAGAGCTGTTGTGCCAAATATTGTAAATATAAGAATTTGTATAAACAATGAATGAATGTATGAGAATAAAGAATAAATAAATAAATAAATAAAAATAAAAAAAAACACAAAGTAGCCGTTGCGTGTATAGGAATGATACATAGCTTGCATTAAGCCTTTTTTTTACTTTTTCTGCGCGAAGTTGGATACTATAGCTAGTAATACTTGTATATGAATAATTCTGCAAAAAGCAAGTTGCCTTGTGAATCATAACACTTTTTTTTTAAATTCAATTATGCAAAGATATACATTCAACTTACCCGTCAAATCGATGCGAAAAATTGGTACATCCGAGTACGTGCTAGTTGTGTTCAACCTCAGCTTTTTGGTTTTTGAGTCATAAGCCTCCAAGAAGAACTGCTGTTGCAACCCTCCATCGTATCCGGGCAAGCATTCCAGTTCCATTGTCGAGTAAATGATATTATCATAGTTCTCCAAATGCATTCCATTGCCATTCGAAGTGCCATATCCGTTGTAGAAGTTCTCCATGCGCGAGAATGCATACCTCGGTTGATATTCATCACTTTCACCAACGTTCTCATCATTATCATCGTCCTCCTCATTATCATCATCAGAACCACTGACAGCACTAATCTTCATTGTATTGTTGTGGCCAACCAATGGACCATTTGGCTTAGCATTACTTGCACTACCATCTCGTGTGCTACTACTTGCTACAGCCGCAAATGCCGGTGGTGTAATTTTATAGTTCTTCATTTTGTTATTGTTGGTGGAGTGTTGCTGCTGCTGTAATTGCATGGCTCCAAGTGATTTTCGCATCCGAATCTTATCTAATTTATCAATGTCTTTGCTGCCATTGTCAGAAAACCCTTGATGTTCCTCGTGCTGCAGACGATGCTCCTGATAGTGGTGGATCGGTTGCATTGGAATATTACCCGAGGTTACACTTTGGGGCGATGCCACACGATGATGAGTATCACTATATGGATGCGGTAAGGTAGCTTGTCTTTTTGTGAGATGAATTGATACTGTGCTACTGCTTGTCCGCTTCATCTTCTTCGTTTTCTTTGCTCCTCGCCTAGCCCTTGTGTAATGAGAAATGTTACCCACGTCCTGATTCGATTTGGATATTTTTTGATATGTCTTGGAATTTTTAAGATGATCCCTGCTACTACTCCTTATGTTTCGTGGTGGAACAATGGCATCAGCAGAAGATGCTACTGCTACTTCGTCATGTTTCGTGTCACGTTTCGTTCTTCGATAATATATTTCACTTTTATTATTTATGTTCTGGCCGAAGATTGCTGATGTGGAACGTTGTTTTTGCTGCTGCTGTTGCTGTTGATGGTACTCCTGGTCTTGATGTGAAATTGATGCATCAGCCTCACCGTCGTCCTTACCCAACGGCATTACATTCGATGGCGTGAAGGATGTTCGCTTTTTTATTTTCAATTTTTTTGTGATGGTTTTTTTTCCAATAGAGCTGGACTTTTTGCTGAAACTGCTGCCGCTACCAGTGGCCCGGTTGCGATTGATTCGACTGTCACGTAAAAATTCCATGTGAGGATAATTTGATTCTCGTCCGTATGCGGGTGGCATTTGATTAGGATGTATTGTCGTTTGATTCGATGAATTCAATGAAGCCGATGTGACAACATACGGTCGTAGTGTGCAATTCTTTGGTGATCCAGGTTTGGCTGTAATAAGTTAATAATAAATAAATAATGTAATCCATTTTCTAGGAATCTGTTGCACAATCATGAAATCCACCCTACAAACATGCACACATATTTAATAGACAATCATCAATCCGAAATATAAAGTTCAGCAGAACTCTTGCGCTATGAGAAAATACAAGTATTATTTATTATATTTACCTGCAGGTACTACTTGAAAAAGGCAGGGCTCTGTCTGTTTGCCAATTGAATTTCTGCCCCAACAGGCTAGGGTACCGTAGTCTCGTTCGCCTTTAGGTGTATAAATCAATTCACTGACAGTCTCAACTGTAAAAAGTGTGGAAAAGAAGATATAAACATAATAGAAAGGCGAATGGGAGAATAGATATTTAAGGACGAATTCATTTCTATAAATGTATGGTATGGACTGATTTGACCATACCCAATCCTATTAATATTTGCATTATTGAGAATGATCATTACGATATTATAACCAGTACGACGCTATACATCAATAATAAAATGGATTGTTCACTACATGGTTACTTACATATTCCTAATGATAGACTTTCGACACAAAAAAAGGTCTTTAATTCTAGTAATATGTACATATGTTTTTACATATAATCTATACATACGAGTATAATAAAACTGTAGTGTTTTTCTTTTGTTACCTAATGGCGTGAGAACCGCTGGAAAGATTTGGATGAAACTTTTTTTGATATGTTCCTTAAGACCCCGGAAAGGACATAGGCTATGTCGTTTTTTGTCCAGCCTACGTTTTTGTAGTTTTTGTTTGTTTTTACTGATTTTACTATTACTTGGGTAATTGCTAATCAATTTAAAAAAAAGAATGCATAATGGGGTCAACACTTCCCTTAATATTTTAAGCTATCCATCAGCTTTCTGCTTCATCTAGAAGCTGAGCTACAGACCGAAATCTAACATGATCAAATTAAATTTACTTCCTCAAATCTAAAGAAATGAACAACAATCGTTCCTGATCGTTTTTCTGCTTTGGGGTGGTGGGCGCACATCGAAAGCACATTCAGTTCAACAAATACTGTGTGTCGTTTTCTCTGTTGGATCGAAATGAGAGAGAAGTATGCGCACGTGTGGTGGTGTAAATACAAATTGAGTGCAAGTGTATTATCAGTTTTTTTGGAAGAAACACTCGATTTAGTCTGAGTAAAAATTGTTTTCGTCAAGTTTAATGATAATCTGTTACTCACTCACATAATGTTGAAACTTTATAGTTGGTTGCGCCGTTCTCAATAGAATCTACGTGGAATGTTATTTTTTCTCAAACCACCACCACAATTTTCCAGTTTCTTTTTTTACATTGGCTTTTCTTTTAGGTGAGTTAATATTTTTTATTTATTGCTTGATACAGGGCTTACGGTTTTGTTTTATGTAACGTCGTTTCTTTTGTAAAATATCCCTTTTAGGAAAAAATCGAATCTTTCTCGAAGCTCAAAACGTGCTAGGACAATTCATTAAGTTCGATTACATCAAACAAATGAAGAACGTCGCAGTAGGTCAGGTAGTGAAGATGAACGACTTGCTACGACTCGCGCGTCACAAACTATACCATCATAAAATACAATTGTCCATTATTTATAGAATTGCATTTTTTTATTACGTTTGATAACATTTTAGAGAGACGCAAAGCTAGGAAGAGAGGAAGTTTTTAGTAGCGTGGTCGGAAAGCACAGCCTGCACGACAACAACTTTGTTGTAGCTAGTACGCGGTTCCCACGTCTCGATATTCACAAAGGAACATGGCTCTCCTTTGATCGAAAAATCGTCAACCAAATCGATCACATTGCGATCGACGCGAGGCACTCTTCCAGTATTCTGGTGTCCGGACTTTCCGAGGAGCCAACGTGGACTCGGATCACTACCTAGTTGTAGCCAAGGTACGGATGCGGATCCACAACGGAGCGAAATCAACGAAATGCTGTGAGGAAATTTGACGTCGAAAAGCTACAATCGCAAGAGACCGCCAGAACCTTTGCTGATCGTGTTTCTTCTAATCTCAATCTTAGTCCTATGCCGCCAGCAGCAAATGCGGAAGCCAGTGGCAGCGTTGCCAAAAAGCCATCAGAGATGCCGCCTCTGATGTACTGGGTTTCTCTCGCCCACCACAACGAAACCCCTGGTTTGATGAGGAATGCCGGCAAGCACATGCAGCAAAACAAGAGGCGTACAAAGCGGCGCTGCAAAAAAGGACTAGAGCTGCTTACGAGCTCTACGTGCGCAGGAGAAAAGAGGAACATCGACTTCTCAGAAAGAAGAAAAAAGAGCATGAGAAGCGCTCGATCGAGGAGATTGAGAGACTTTATTGCAGGAATAATGTTCGAAAATTTTACCAAAGGGTAAAAAGAACATGCCAGGGTTTCAAAGCCAGAACAGAAGCCTGCAGGGACGAAAATGGCAACATAGTAGTAGAATCGCAGTCGGTGCTGAGAATATGGAAGGAACACTTCTGCAGACTGTTAAACGGCGATGATGATCAATATTCCGCTGTCAGGCAGAATGAGCCATTCAACAGTGACGATGGCAGTCAAAATTCCCGTCAACCCGATCAGAATGAAGTGAGGATAGCAATATCTAAACTCAAATCCAACAAAGCTGCTGGAGCCGACGGCCTTGCCGCTGAACTTTTCAAGGCAGGAGGAGATGAGTTGGTAAGGAGCATGCACCAGCTCATCTGTAAAATCTGGTCGGACGAAAGTATGCCCGATGAATAGAACCTCAGCATCGTTTGCCCGATCCTGAAGAAAGGAGACCCTCTGAACTGCGCCAACTACAGAGGTATAAGTCTCCTAAATATCGCATATAAGATCCTGTCTGCCGTACTATGTGAACGCCTAAAACCGATCGTCAACAACCTGATAGGTCCATATCAGTGCGGTTTCAGGCCTGAAAAGTCCACCATTGACCAAATATTCACACTACGGCAGATCTTGGAAAAAACCTATGAATATAAAATCGATACGCACCACCTTTTCATCGATTTCAAAGTTGCCTATGATAGCGTGTATAGAGACGAGTTATACAGAGCCATGTCTAGTCTTGGCATCCCTGCCAAGCTCGTCCGTTTGTGCAGAATGACGATGGAGAACTCTCGCTGCTCCATCAAAGTCGGAAAGAACATCACCGAACCGTTCGATGTCAGGAAAGGTCTTAGACAAGGCGACGCGCTATCATGCGATCTCTTTAACATAGTACTTGAGAGAATTGTACGAAACTCACAAGCCAACACCGGAGGTACAATCTTCTTCAAGTCTGTACAACTACTCGCTTATGCCGATGACATTGACATAATCAGAAGAACTCAGCGGGCCGTCAATAGGGCATTTACGAGTATTGAGATCGAGGCAGCAAAGATGGGTCTAGCGGTCAATGAAAGCAAAACAAAATATATGCTGTCTACAAAAAAGGACACCCAACATCGGCGTCTTGGGCAGAACGCCACAATAGACAGATACAATTTCGAGGTAGTAAAGGATTTTGTCTACCTAGGCTCTATGGTCAGCTCCACAAATGACATGAGTGGAGAGATCACACGGAGAATTACTCTTGCCAATCGTTGTTTCTATGGGCTAAAACGGCAATTGAGTAGCAAAGCCCTATCTCGAACTACTAAGGTAACTCTTAATAAGACATTAATCATCCCAGTCCTGCTGTATGGCGCAGAGGCATGGGCTTTGAAAAAACCGGATGAGGATGCCCTTGGTTATTTCGAGAGAAAAGTTCTTCGAGCGATCTTTGGTCCCGTCTGCATAGACGGTGAGTGGAGGAGAAGGTACAATGCCGAACTATACTATATATACAAGGACATCGATTTAGCCAGAAGAGTTCACATACAGCGACTAAGATGGCTGGGTCATTTAGAGCGGATGGAGCCCAACATTCCCGCTAAGAAAGTCTTCGAATCCACCCCGGACGGACGGCGCAGTAGAGGACGACCTCGCGGTAGGTGGCGCAAACAAGTGGAGGGGGACCTCAACCAACTTGGCGTGCGCAACTGGAGGCAGCTGGCTCGTAACTGTGCTGGCTGGAGATCTTTGTTGGTTGAGGCCCAGGTCCACCCCGGACTGTAGCGCCATCTAAGTAAGTAAGTAACATTTTAGAGAATGTTGGTTTTAGAGAACTATGAAATCTGCACTTAGGAGCTGAAAGTTACCCATTGGAACGACATTGATAAAATTGAATTTTTTTTTTTTTTTTTGGCGCAACAGCTCTTTTAGTGCCAGTGCCTAGCTTCTCGCAACCACTAATGTGTGTGCGTTATATTTTCCACACGAATGGAAGGGACCTACAGTTTACTGCCGTATCTGAACGGCGATTTGAGCTTTTTCGTGACAACAATACTCTTGGATGTTTGTCAGACGCTCGCGAGAGGTGGGACCGTGAAAAAACTTGTTTGTGTTTTCTGGGAATCGAACTTGGAACCTTACGCGCAGTGATCCGACACATTTACCACTTACGCCACGGCGCCCACTGGTGTATGCTCCTTACCAACTCATCTCCTCCTGCCTTGAAAAGTTCAGTGGCAAGGCCGTCGGCTAATCGGGTTGGCGGGAAAAAATGCAATTAATCCACAAAATTTATTGTACATACAAATTTTATGGACTTAGACAAATATTTTGATGTTTCTTAGCTCGCTCTGATATTACATATCTGTTCGCATTAGGAAGCCTTTAGAGGGCGAATCAAGGCGAGCACGGGTTCAGCTAGTTCGAATATAAGGAAGAGATGAGTTACCTAACTAAACTTTTCATTACTTTCTGTCTAGAGTCGCTTTAGTAGCTCTTTGTTTCGCTGCATGAACTTGGTAGCACAAAAGATGGGCTTAAGAGTGATTTTTAGTTAATAGTGATAACTGCGAGCAATTAAGGAAAGAATAGTTAAGAGTAGTATTGGTTTAATCAGTTGTATTGAACTACTCGGCATGTTGTCTGGCATATTCCAAGTCAATACTGCCCACTCGAAAAGTTAAACAAACAAGACACAAAAGATGTGTCTAACGTCGTTCGCGATGCGATCAATTTATTTGAAAGTTTGTTGATCACCAACCATATACATTTCGTTTTTTTATCTGTAGGTGCGTAACTATTTATTAGGTTGATGTTTGTAAATTGAGTCTCAACGCGGATTGCCAGCGGACTTTCGTTCCAAAGTCTGAAAATAAAAAGAAATGCATGGAATTCACAATATCACCTAGCATTGACTAAACAACTCTCTTGAATTCGGCCAAAAGTTCGGAGTTATTAAGAAGAGAGCAAACAGCAATTGTTTGTGCTTTTATTTCACAATAATATGGTTTTTTTGGTATATGTGTAAATAGCATCTTTAATTAAAAAAAAAGTTATCAAATGTGAAGAAATCGGCGCGTGTATGTTTGTAATAATTCAGCATTCCGTTTCACCTGTTTTTTTTTTTTCTACTTTAAGCGACATATCAGAACCTAAAGCTATGCCTTCATCCCTGTAATAATATCCCAGTATCGTATAACTTACCATATGTCTCGATGTGAGTGTCATTTGATTCGATTATCGTGCGATGTATGTCACCAGTTGTTGTGGTAGTTGCTTCTTGAATTGTCGCATAATGGCCAGATGGAACTTCAAAATGCTCTCCACTACTCGAAAATGTCCATTCAAATTCAATTTCCGGTGGGTCTGAGTTTACTCGACATGGTATAGGTACGGATTCTTCAATCGATGCACCGACTACAGTCACTGTTGTTGTACTACAAACTGGAGCATCTGCATTGGGATATAGAAACCGATACAAAAATAAATATTGAGTTAGGATTAGTGTCCAGGATGATATATTTTGTGTGTATCCGTGTGTCTTTATGTAAATGCATCGGAGTATAAAATTGAATAAAAGTCAATACCACTATCTGTGCATTTTTTTTGTCCCTGTGTGGTTTCTGAGAAAAGGATAAGTGGTAAACGACACTCACGAAAGGCTTCATCTTCGGACGACAAGCTTACACAATTATAAGGACTTGCACACTGAATTTAATCCGGAAATAATTGAAATGTTGTGTCCCGAACATGATGTGATGTGATATTCATGGTCTTCACAACACATGGAGGAGGAACCTACTCTGCTGAATCAAATTACGGAGAGAAGGACAAAAGTTTTATTTTTTTTTTTACAGAAATGTTTCCTTACCGGAAAAACGGAAAAGTATGCAAAGGTACAGAACAGACGATGTGATTTAGTGAAAGAGAAGGAGAAGGAATCCTTGATGAAAAATTCAAAACAAATTTTCCATTTTATGGCCGGTACTTGTGGTAAATCGTTCGGAAATAATTTTGAATATCAAACGATTTCTTTTGTCCTTGCATGTGTTCGTTTTGTATACTGGTTGCTGCTGGTATAAGGACAAGCTCTCTCTGAATTGTACGCAGTCAATTTTAAAGAATTACCTATACATATAGAGAAAGTATCTTGAAGTTCGTTTGGCATGTGTTTTTTTTTTCTTGTACTTGAATGACGGTGGAACACTTTTGTTGTTTTCACATCATTGGAAGTGAAGGACTCTGATTGCTGTTTGTGGCATATGAGGGTTTTCGTTGGTTTTTTTTTTTTTACTTGCGTTTCTATTTGTCGATTGTCGTTTGTGTCGTCTGTGTAGAGGGCGGACAGGAGGTGGAGAACGACTGCCGTCACTGTGAACCTCAAGCGGGGTAATAAATTTTAATGTTGTTTTTCGAAATTGAATTTATTATGAGGTAGGAAATCTTTCAATCTGCATGCGGGATGTAAAGAAGAGATCCTCAAAATAATTTTGTCGGGCATAAGAATGTGAAAATTGCTTAAATAATAGGAATTTGAGGGTTTTGTCGAGGTAATTGGATGGAAGGACTTTCAAAAGAACAGCTGGTATTTAAATTCAATAGGCTTATAAAATTTGCATTAAATTTGAACCGTGAATAAAAAAATATAAACATTCTATTTCCAGGAACAAGATGAATCTAAATAATAACGTCGTCGCCTGAGTTTACGAGTAAATGTTCACCGCTGCTTTTTTGCAATTTTTCGTAGGTAATGGACCTTATCTTAGGACCAGTTTGCCAATCTGCTACTCTGTATCATTCAATCCATTACATACTTAAATCTGCATTTTAGACTTCAAGTACCGATGCAGATTGCCTACGAAAAATAGAAATAAATGTAAATATATGTATGTACATACATACACTGAACCATAGCTTTTAGTTAATTTTATTACTTCAAATGCCTAAGCCGTACTAAATGATAGTTTTTCAGGGTTCTACTAAGCCAGGACGTCTTACAGCAAGTACCATGTCTACGCGACAGTCATTGCTGACATTGCATATGAATGTTTAAATTGCCATTATAGCTCTCCGTTCATTGAATTAAGTTTCGATATTAAAAGGACCCAAGTACCAATTTTCATCGCCAGATCCGTTTACCACAGTAAAGCATCTACATTAATGGAAACTTTCATTTCTGCATTTAATCTGCATTCATTATTAAAATAATGAAATAATATTCTTCCTCGATATTTTGTTTCATTTAATATGTACGAGTATGTACGTATAAATTCTCTTTCGTCTGTTCACGCGTTGTTGTCCTTTTATTGATTTATTATATCGCACTGGTAACAGTCGATTGTGTTTGCGTACCATCAATATCTGGGTAAGTATTATCTTGTTTACTTTTAATTACGATAATTACTACATCGAATCAGTGAGTGAGAGAGATGGAGTTAATGCAATCCTCCATCACTAATAATAAAGTAGTAGCGTAATTTTTGAATTTTTAAGAGTGTGCTACTGCTATGTTAATAAGTTCATCATTTACTTGCATATATATATGTAGCATATAATTATTTGCTCCAACAAATACTTAAATGTATATGCTAATAATATAATAATAGTCGGAGACGTATACAATTGGATTGGCACAAAAACTAGCATTATAACTTGAGATGAACTAGACAAAAATTTGAATGTTACAACACTTTTCATTGAATTTAATTGCGAAGTATTTGAGTCTTATTTTGGATGAGAAATTAGAGTGAAAAACTAATTTATAAGAATGTGTAGGAAAAGGCAGCTCTACGACGTATCTCTTGATATACTCATAGGGGCCGAACTACAAAACTGGCTATTCTTAGATCATATAGGGTGGGCCATAAGTCACACTGGGGTCTAAAAACTTAATAACTTTATGGTGGTGGTGACTTATGGCTCACCCTATATGGTATATGCAACCTGCCTATGCAGACTATGTTGTTATTCCTGTTTTAGGTTAAAACGGAAACATTTTAAGAGAACTCCTTACATATGATGCTTTCTCAATGTTAAAAGGGCCATCGAAAGTCGGTTAAAAGTTAATCCACACAAAATAGAACTGATCTTCTTCACAAAGTTTCTCTTATAGAGAAAACTAAAGGCTAACAGTCTTACTCTTACAGACATAGAAAAATATTTGGGTCCTATTTTGGATAATAAACTTGAACTTGGAACACCTTTTTAAAAAAACCAGCGCAGCTTTCTACTCCTGTAAAAAGGTTCACTTATGGAATAGGTGGAACGTTATGTTTCTCCGAAGAGTTCAATTTGAGCGATTTAGTTTAGTTTATTCACTGGAATCTAAATTTCACATTAATCTTTGCTAGGTGGCAGCACATTTCGAGGAAGTACAAGATTGACGAACTCGTCACCATTAGAATTACACCGGAATACCCTTGGGTGTCCCTTTCGCTACTTGTCAACATTTACTCAGCCTGGATGCAATTAGCAAAGTCAACCACAGGTATGAGTAGGGTGTGGTGGATCAGAACATTTTGGAATACCAAGACTTTCCTAGAAACTGGATGAATGAATTATAACTTATTTATAATACTAGTTTATCAATAGTACCTGAAGTGATACATTTTTTTAACGCACTTAGAGAGGAATCATGGCTCTCTTTCCCAAAAGCGCATTTGAGAGATTCTCGTGTTTCTGGTTTCAAAAACAAAAACAAAACCTTCCCGCAGTGCAGGCTCAGGGTATTTTACCACACTTGAATTTTATCGGATTCAGAAACGAACACTATTTAATAATGCTCAACGGAAATGGTTGTGTCTAAAACGGTGACTATTTCATAGATAGTTATAGTACGAGTATTTTGCAGCGGACTTTGTTTTTTTATATTATTTGCATGCACTCAAGGGGTTATAAATGCTCTTTAAATGCTTTTACATAGTGCGGGCGTAGGAAAGATAGATAGAGAGAGAGAGAGAGAAAGATTTGTGTAGTGCTTTGAAACTCAGATATTGTTTCAGAAAAACTTTATGGAAAAAGACAAAGAACTGCACGATATTTCCAATTCAGGGCAAGCGGTCAAGTAACTTAAAGTAGCGGTTATGAGTTAAAATGTTTGACTTTAAGCTACCAGATTTGCATTTTACCTAACATACAGTTTCTAACAAAATATGCTAATTTAAAAGAAGTACTATACGAAGACAATGACTTAGTCGTGGATAAACAAAGTATTCTGAGTGCAACGCCTATCACATTTATTTGTATCATCACGCTTTTCATACCAAAGCCTAGAGCTCGTGACAGGCATATTATTATCCCCCTCATATCATAGCACCAGGATAATTCCTCTTAATAAAGTTGTCATTACTTACAACACAACGGACAATTGCATGCAATTCATCTCCTGGCATGGCAACGTGTGAATGCCTTATTTGCTTGGCCTCCCCAAAATGATTGATTGCGAATGAGCCCTGAATAATAACTAACGGATTTAAACATAGTATTTCCATTTCGAGCATGTGTACTTAATAAAATCACAGAAGCACACAAACATACACATGATCTCATTTGGATAATTGTAACCCAACTGCTTGGTGCTAGGATCGTTTGGAGTAATATTACATTTTGTTGAGAGATAGAACATGTGTTGCCTCAATTACAATTGAATATAATAACACACATTGTGTGTTTGGATTCCAGTGGCGAGCTTCTAGCAATAGCTAGGTACTATCTTACAGCCTAGGTGAATAATTTGTATTATGCCAAACAATGGGATGTATTTTTAGTAATTGTAAAATAACACATAATATTGCTCTGTGTCCCGGTCGAATATGCTAAGTACATGATGGATTTTTTTTTATTGGCGGACGGGATTGTCTATCGCATTGACCGTCAGCGTTTTATGGGTCGGACCGCATTTGGAAAAATCGATGCAGGCTAATTTGGTATTTGCAGAGGATTTTAATGCGCTGTAAATTGGGTCGGAAATGGGTGCTATCGCGTGATAGATGAACGGGGCATGTCGAAAGTCATAATGCTGCGGAAATAATGAGCGTATTTAATTTTTGAAGCAAATTGCATTCGTGTTTGAGGGATTGGAGACATGGAATTTATAAAATGTGGAAGTGGCACAATAGGGTTTTAAACGTGTAGTATGGAAAAACTGATTAACATTTTGAAAGCCGATATTAGGGTAGCTTTTAAACGTACTTGACCTATGTAATGTAGACACATGAGTATTTACATATAATTTCGCCAAAAGTGAGATGAAAGGAGACTAAGCCGTGGTGAATAAGTGGTGAAGTTTAGAGAAAATTTGCAAACTATTACGTTTAAGAATTGACCGATCAGTCTTTATTATTATTGACTTTTGACGGCTCTGGCAATGTGGCTCATTGTGAAGAAATTTCATTTCGGAGTACTTAACTTAAAAGATTACTTCTCAGAACGTCTCGCACCAAGGGTGGTCAATAAGACAAAATTCGATGAAGGGTGTTTGCCTTTTTAGGCACAGCCTGTAAGTTTAGTCAAGCGACATTTCACTAATAATACCAACTAAGCGATGCCAGATGTGGGGATTTGTCCTCATTTTGGGGAATATTTCACTGAATGGGGAAAATGGGAAAAGTTCTCCTAAAATGGGGAAAAATCAAAAAGCGCACAAATTTATTGATTTGACATTGAACTCGTGTAGTTGCTTCCAAATACAAATTGACGGAATTGTTTCGTTTATATACAAGAATTCCTATTTATTTAGCAGTGAAGTATAAATCTTAATTCCACTTTATTTAATACACTTTTTTGTTAACTCTTTTTAATATTTACTTATTACCAGCCTGAAAATGTATAGGGTTTTCATTAAAAGCGCCCCATTTCGTTTTTTTCAATAAAACAGCTTATGTTTCAGATATAAAAAAAATGTCACGTTCAAGTACATACCATCTATGCAATTAATTATGGAATACAAGGATCACTCAAATACCCCCATTGAAACACCTGCACGAATGAATGCGCTGAACTCAATTTTTCATTACTTTTTCTCACAAATCAAGCAATATGTCGGCAATTTAGCGTTCAATGTTGACCCTGAAGTCTGGCTTATTGGCATAGACCATGTTCTTGACACAGCGTAAAAAAATGTCCAGAGGCGTCAAATCACACGAACGAAGCGGGCAATTCACTGGTCCATTTCTGGAGATAAAACGGTCACCGAAATTCGTCTTTAATAACTCAATTGTTTTGCCAGCTGTGTGGCGTGTAACGCCATTTTGTTGAAACCCCATATGCTTCCACAATATGAGTCCAATTTATCCCAAGAATACTCAGTCAGCATTGTCCGATAGCGATCTCGATTGACTGTGACTGCATTGCCAGCACAATTGAAGAAGAAGTATATGCCAATGAACCCCCAGCACGAAACCATCACTAAACAGTCAATTTTTGTGGGTGTAATTGCATTTCGTGCACAGCTTTGGGTTGCTGTCTTTCCCAAATGTGAAGAATTTGCTTACTAACGAAGATGTTGAGTCAGAAATGGGCTTCGTCACTGAGAATGATTTTGCGGAGTGGGGCACGTATAGTTATCGCAACCGAACGCGAACTTTGATAAATAAAAAATGTGGATAATTTGCAAACGCTGTTGAATTCTCGCATACTTCACGAGTTGAAACGTCAAACAGACCAGCAGCTAACTTCACACATAAACAAGAAACACTAATGATGGAAAAATAGTGCATACCAATTGAAAAACCTTGAATTTTGAATACCCGCAGTATTATGTAGCTGTTTGACTTAACTTATAATGTGTAAAAAATAGAATCGAATCTGGCAGCACCAGCCTATTATTACCCTGCATTATTTATATACTCGAACCAGATCTCTTGTTTAGTCAGTCGTCATAAAGCCTTATCTTTTATTACATTACTTCTAATATTTGTGAAATATCCTATGTACACATTTGAATAAAGTGGTTAACATATTGTACAACATTGGCCGCGACTTTTGATTATCTTTTCGAAATAATGAATGTATTTATTTATTTTTGTATTTTTGTATAAAAGAGAAGAAACTTGTTTTTATTTTAATTAATCCTCTTTCAGTTTTTTTTACAAGAAATTAAAATGGAGAAAAAAGTGGTGAAAAAAACCGTTATGGAATGGGCACATTTTTTTTAAATTTCTCGGCAGATACTGTGTGTCAATTGGTGGTCGTATTTTACTCAGTTATTCAAGAAGTAAGTATATTTTTTTTTAAATGCCTGTAGGTCACTCCAAGAATGCTTCAGGACCAGTAAATCGGATCGGGCAGCTATAACTTCGAGGTAGTAAGGGACTTTGTCTACCTTGGCTCTGCTATAAATTCTACTAACAAAATCAGTGCAGAAATCAATCGAAGAATAACTCTTGCCAATCGCTGTTTTTTTGGGCTTATAATGCAATTCAACAGTAAAGCCATATCTAGAACAACTAAGGAGACTCTGTATAAGACCTTGATCATCCCAGTCCTGCTTTACGGCGCTGAAACATGGACTTTATTATTTACTTTTAAAGAGGATGAGGATATCCTTGGTCGCTTCGAGAGAAAAATTCTTCGTAAGTATTTCGGTCCCGTTTGCATTGACGGGTTTTGAAGGAGAAGATTCAATCACGAACTACACGAGCTGTACAGCGACATCGACCTAGTAAAAAAACTGCGTATTGGACGTCTGAGATAGCTAGGACATGTAGAGCGAATGGACACCAACGCTCCGGCCCGCAGAGTCTTCGAATCTAAACCCGACGATGACGCAGTAGAGGGAATCATCGCCGTAGGTGGCGCGCACAAGTTCAAGGGGACCTCGACCAACTTGGAGTACGCAACTGGAGGCAACTAGCTAAAGACCGAACTAAATGGAGTGGCTTGTTGGTTGAGGCCCAGGTTCACCCCGAACTGTAGCGCCACCTAAGTAAGTAAGTAAGTAAGTAAATCGGATCGCTGCACCTATTTTTTGCACTAAGTTGGCCATTTCATTATGTGCCTTGCATACTGGCGACCAATCAGAACGATTTAGCTTACTTTATCAACTTTAAGGAGATCGGAATGGTTTTAAAACTAATGTCGGACTTACCGTAGGTCAGTCAAGCGCCTTTATACTTGAGATGGAAATGATATAAGATTGCAACGATTGCGTTAAACTCTCGTGGAATAATATGATAAAGTCTTTGCATCTGTTCGTCGAGAAGCTTACTGCCTCAGCCTATTGGATCTCCTTGTCCAATATCATATTAGCGCATGGTACATATGTACCTTGGTTCAGTAAGAAGCTAATATATATCTCTTTTAGCAGAAGTTCCTAGAGAAAAAAATGCAGCCTAGAGTTCGTTTCAAATGAACATGCAATTCTTTTTTCCTCCTCCTCCTTTTTCACTGAGAAAATGAGTATAACAGGGACAACAGGAGAAAAGAATTGCATATTAATTTGAAACGAACTCTAGGCGACATAACGGGAGCAAAACCGAGGTCGATGTGATATTTGGTGCGTTTTGGTGAAACGTCGCGTCTCAGTGAAGTAAGATTTAATACGGAGTACAACAACACAAAGTGACTTGGAACCACTTTAACTTTTTTTCTCAGTCGAAAATGAGTTGCGATGGATGGGAAGAGCTTTTTCCCTGAGAAAAGCTTTTTCATTCAACTGGAATGATACAGTAGTATTTCATACATTTAAGCACAACTTTTTCATACTTTTTACTTCAATTTCAATTCAATCACCAATCTTCAAACAATTAAAAAAGTTTTTTTCCAGATTGACTTAGAATCGTTTTGTGGAGAAGCTTTCACTTTGCTTTGCATAGTTCTCACGAAAACACACCAATTGTGTTTCGGCATTATGCCTTCGCAGTAGTGTTCACACAAGCTTTCGCAATTGATCGGTCTGACTTTATATATTGCATGAGAAATAAATAAATGCTTGCTGACATCAGGATTTGAACCATGAACCATTAGCGTCGCCGTTCGGATTCGGCATTAAAACCGTAGGTCCCTTTCATTCGTGTGAAAAATATAACGCACACAACATGAGTGGTTGCGAGAAGCTAGGCCCTGGCACTTTAAAGAGCTGTTGCGCCAAATATTTATTTTATTTATTTATTAGCGTTGCAATTGACGACGTTACTACTACATCATTGCTAGTTTGCTTCTATAGGTAGTAAATGAAA
Source organism: Brachypalpus laphriformis (assembly GCA_945910035.1). NCBI lineage: Eukaryota > Metazoa > Arthropoda > Insecta > Diptera > Syrphidae > Brachypalpus > Brachypalpus laphriformis. The sequence goes on from OX246754.1 coordinate 256,735,393, forward strand.
ATTATCAAGAATTGTCCGCATATAGTCCACTTAGGTTCTCTCGGCAGCAGCATGGAGATTCCGTGCACAAAGCTTTTTGATTGAGCTTAAGCGTGGATGCAATACCGGATGTTGAATTTGACTGTATTTATCGCAAGAAGTGTTATGATCATACGGCTTATTCTTTCACATGTATACATATATATGCCTTACAAGTGATTTCCACAAGCACATTTACTAATTCTCTAATGCTTACTTAAGCGTGAAAGCAATTCTTAGCCATTTAAGGGCTAAAGGTGAAAGCCTTCCACCTTGCACGCACTATAATTAACAAGCTAATGCATTATTACTCATTAAAAATTGACATACTAACCACACAAAGACATATTATTACCAAGGGGCAATAATTACTCTATAAACACGAAATGGTTCATTCAATAAAATTACTTCACTTAACGCTGATTCGAAAGGTAGCTACACCAAACCAATATGTAATTTTCCGCAATAAAATTTGCCATATTTCCAGTGAGAGAATTAGTTAATTGCCCCGCATTTATTTTCAAATTATACTCTACCCATCTGGTCCGTTCCCCTATTTCTAACGACTCGACTGTAATCGTTAGGACTTATTCCCTCAAAGCATAGCGTTTTACAATTTTTACGACATGTTAGGGTAACCATTAAATACACATATTCATGGAAAAAATACCATCCTTTTTTAACAACAAATAAAATTCAAATTTTAATGGAATTTTACAATAGAATCCTCACATTACGTTGTAAATACTTACCGTACTGTTGCCGAAATTTCAACGTTATACGACCACACACATTCACCTCAGCATCAGCATCCAGTTTCAGTGGAATATGTCATTTAACTTGCATTTTAAAATTCATTCGACGTCTAATAACACGGAACGGCGCACGGCTCCTGGGACACTGCTGGCCACCCTCCAATTTCGAAACAATGACAGTGCAAATTCCTCCGATAACTGATTCTCATAAAATTTTAACTGAAATTTGTTATTATTGTACGTTGCGTGTGTAGCTAAGCGGGGGTTGAGTTGCTGGTGATTGGGGGCAGCCGGATGGGAAATTGTTAATTCGTGGGCACGTGTAAAGTCTGTAAAATATTTGAAGCTGTCCATGAAATATTCAAAGCACGCATTTCAAAACTCAGCGGGGGGTGGTTTCAATTATTCTGCTCGTAGGCTTTAGTTAAAATCAGCGGTTTATGACACTTTCACGATGCGTTGACGCATTTTCCGTTCTTGGGGTTTTCTAACAGTATAAAATTAAACAATTTATAGAAATGGGGCGCCTGATGTTAAAATGTTCTACATCCATAATCGAAATCTGAGGGTGCTATTTGGTGAATATGTTATTAAAGGCTGATTGCACCTACTAGAAGGAGAATTTGCTTAATGTCTCTTAATTTAAGTATAAATAATTGGGCTTATATATATAACTAGCAGATACCCGAGACTTTGTCTGTGTGGTCCATAATAATATTAACTATATATGTGATTGTGTATACATTTAGCTAACGGAAGGAATACATCAAACGCCATAGTTATCGCCTGCATCAAATTACACATGTAGATAGAAATTTGCGCCTCATAGGCAGGCAAGCAAATAAGTTCATGTGTGTTTATATATTTTACTAGCTTAAACCCCACCCGCTTCGCCAGGCACATAAATGCACTCAGCGCCCGAATGCATTCTTTTGTTGTAGGTACTCAGCTGTATGTACCACAACGGCATCGCACACAAAAATGTCAAAGTTTTTTTTCAATGTTTTTGTAATTTTTTTTTTGCCTATTACCTTTGTACGGTAATTATCTACATTTAAAAAAAAACCAACTAAATTGGTTGAAAATGACGGACGGTAGAGGGACACATATGCATTTTGCCACTTAGTTTTATATATATAGATACTGCGCCCAAAAGTACGCAAAAACATCGGTACTTCTCAAACATTTCGAATGTGTAATTTTATAATACCTGGTGTTGCCTGTTTATTTTAATATCTAAATCCTCCTTAAAATCTATTAATCAGTTTTTGCGTGATACCTGCCCAAAGTTACTCACAAACCGTTACTGGAAATGCTGTTTTCAGCCCTGAGGCCGAGAATATTTCAAAGAAATATTAGAGAACGTTCGTATATAAGCCACAATTTGGGGAACAGTTTCATCGAACATTTGGCAGTTTAGTTCTTTAAGTAACAGTTCATGTTTTACAGATCCCGTTGCTAAAATATAGAGATAGCCGTCAATTGCGATATATTTTTCAAGTGTTCACCGTTTACTTCACAGACATAAAAGAGGTTCACTCCTTAATAACGCTGATGTAGGAAGAAAAGTCATGTATCAGTCGTCATGTATTAGACGTGATTCACACTCTCATACAGCTAAAAGAGTTCGTGGTTAAATCTTCGCCACCGAAATATCTGACGCAAGATATTTCTACTCAAATAATTTAATATTTGCTCTGCTTCCTTACTTTCCGTCCAGCACTAGGCGAAACAATGTGACTCGTAAGATCAACGTTCTGTAGTGCACGTCATTTGTAGAGTTGATGTCACTACTATGAAGTTGTAAGTTATCAGCAGGATGTCTACTCCGTGGACAGGCTGTGGTTGCTTTTTTTTAATGACAACATGTATTTGGTATTGCTCTAATTTACTTCCAATTGTGTTAACTAATCATCATACAGGCTATGAGCACATGCTGGTAGTAACTAAATTGCCTATCTTACATTCGTATGAGAACTGTTGAACAAATTTCTTGAGGGCAGTGGCTTCCGTGTGAGCAAACTAAGTTTCAGAAAGGCTTGATAATTTTACACTATACGTTAGATTTGATAATATAAGCGGCTTTCATAAAACATCTTTCATTAACTATATAAGCTAAATCCAAATATTTCAACAGTACCTTATGTACAAACATAGCTTAACTGCAGGTTTAACTGAACCATAGTCAAGCTCTGACCAGGATGAAATAGTGAAAGTGTTGCACGAACGGAGTTCAGAATATTATCTATTTAGGCTCGCATAGGCCTATGGGGGCCTGTATTTCTCTACGCGACTGAGTTTGAGGTATAAGCCGGTGCATTCACCTACCTTTCTCAGAGGCATATCCTTCTTCTTTCCTTCTTCTGATATGTGTTGCCTGCTAGTGTCGGGCTAACTGAAGCAAGCTGCAATTCTTATTGATCTGCTTACTTACTTACTTAGGTAGCGCTACAGTTCGGGGTAAACCTGGGTCTCAACCAACAAGCCTCTCCATATAGTTCGGTCTTTAGGTAATTGCCTCCAGTTGCGCACTCCAAGTTGGTCGAGGTCCCCTTGAACTTATGCGCGCCACCTACGGCGAGGAGGTTCTCTACTGCGTCGTCCCTCGGGGTTAGATTATTGATCTGCTCCTTTCTTATAAACAGGTTAGCAACAACAACGATGGCGAAATCGTCAGCGAAACCCACAATATTTGCCTTCTCACATATTAGGATAAATGTTCTAGAATGCTGTCTTTAGACGAAATCACGGCTCAACTAATTTAAACTGCTCATTTTAGTCAAATTGGATACGATCTCAAGCTACGTGCTTGCAATATTTCATTTTTACGTATGGAGCCACGTTTTCTGAAAATAAATTTCGAAAGTTCTCGTAGATAGTAAGCAAATACATAAAGTGTGCTTCGTAAAGGTTGGGTTTGCTATGTGGTGTAATATTCCTCTCATCAAGGCAAACAGACAAAGGTTGGATGATTTTGTTAGGTTTGGATACTTTGGATGCACCTTGCAAGGACTTGGCGATGGGTAAAGTATCATCTGGGGTTTTTATATTTATAAAGAACGGGTGTTCTATTATGTTATTGGTCAATTTCTAGTGTTTACGCACAAAAAAAAAATGTATGAGTTATTTTCGATCGGGTATATTTCATGTTTTTTGTTACCTTAGTTACTTTGGACGCGTCTGACAAGAATTTGGCCGCGCGCAAAACGTCTGGCGTTCATATTTTTGTAATCTGGAAGAGATGAACTATCTTTTGAGAAAAAAAAAATTGGTTATGTTATGTTATTCCATTTTTGCTTATTTTAACGTTGTCTGGCACTGCCTTCAACGCACCGTAAACGTCTTGGAACCGTATATTCATAATAATATAACTCTGTTCTATGTTTTATGTAAAATTGACATGGTTACCTTGGCCTTAGCCGCATCCTAAACGTCTGGCATAAATGAATCTAAGGCAAGCAAATTCTGCTCTATTGTTTTCAATAAAAATTAAATGGTTATCTCCCCTATTCTTTTTGGGCATATTTTCGCATTTTAAAAGTACTGTTATTTTCCTCAGCCGCCAGTGAGGACTGCCAGACTGCCTTATTTGATATCACCACACTAATAAATAGTACCTATGAATGTACATATTTTTTGGTTAACCTTCACTGCCAAATCTATACTGCGGGCAAAAGGGCAATTCAATCGCATGTTACCTACCATACTTGACTGTACAGTTATTGAATTTGGCTGCTAAGGTGACGCGGTAAGCATAGACTTTTCAAAAACTCACACTACAAATGATAGTTTCCCGACAGGTCGTACGAGTCCCACACTGCATTTTTTTACATCTTACGTTTCCTTTTCGGAAATGTTTCCTTTTACATACCGCAAGTCATGAGATTAAAAATATTTCCTGGTCATAAACTAAACACAGATCTCCCCTTTTTATAAAATAATTTGTAAATAAATTTCCCAAACAATTAAATTCAATGACCCTAATTATCCACCGTGAAATTTCATTAGACCGTATTCATGATGTTTCTGTGAACCACTCGTCCGTCTCCGTTGACGTCACTTGTTAGAAAAATTTGAAAAGCCAGCATTACCACAGTAAATGCACAGTTTTGTTAATTTGCTAAACATTCACAAATCTCCGTATCATTCGCACACCGGCCCTGAAGCCATGTCACGCACATACACCCATGTACGAACAAAGTATTTTGCCGCAGACCTAATGCCAAGGATATAGTCGGCAACCAAACAAAGGAAAATAAAAACAAAAACAGAGAACTACAAAAAAAGGAATTCTATTGTAAGCCTAATTAGCCGGAAAACTCATCCAACATAGAACAAAAACGAGGACCAAGGACATGAACCATCATCTGGTCTGTTTCTCCTTCTCGACTTCTGTAAGGGTTTAATATCGTTTGTTTTTCTTCTTTTTGCACTTGGAGTTGGATGCTTTTACTAATGATATGTCTCGGCTGAGTTGTGTGTACACACAGTACCAAACACTCCGGGAATCACGAAACATAAAAGTAATAAATATCATAATCGTTTGGTTCTATCGTCAAAGAGCAAATTAAACATTGCACATACTTCGGGCACATTCACATGTCCTGTGTGACCCGCCTCACCGACCGACGATGCCGTCGCTTAAAGTTGTCCTTTTTGGGTATTCTGAAGATACTTGGGAAGGATGAATCCATAGCATTATGTTTAAGTCATAATTAAATCATGTGCAAAGGTGTACACAGTCCTTCTGTGTTTGAATGGTGGTGAGAGTAAACTGTCCAAATGAAAGGACTACCAAGTCTGTATGGTCACGTGTGCGCAGGGGGCTTTATTTCATAGAAATGAAACGTTATCACTAGCTTCGAAACATGTACATCAAATATGGCTGTGGGTGAGTGTGTATGTGTATTTTGGTGTGTATGATATCCTTTATATACTTACATCTTATTCGTAAATTGACTAAGGCACTTTGTGTTTCTCCTCTATCGTTAGCAGCCGAACATGCATAGAGTCCAGCATGTAAACGAGCAACTCTCTGAAGGACCAAGGATCTTGTTGAAATGATTACTCCCCAGGAAACATTTTGAGTAACAGGCATACCCTAGGGATAGACACAAAAGTACAAAATTAGTGAATAAATGAATGAACACAAGAAGGATGATATAAAGTACAGTATATGTATGCATATACGTAATAAGCATAAGAACGAAGCCAAAGGAATAGATTCTGGAAAATAATCAGAAAGTATCCCGAAAATGCTTCTATGACTTTTGGACAAAGTCTTGCAGAGGTATACGATACACAAAGGTTTATACGTTTTCAGATATTTCAGCATAGGCTTTGGTATTAAAGAGTTTAAATTCGACTAGGTGCGGCTTTCAGTAAAGAGTACTGTGTAGAAGATACTGGCGTAGTGTAGATAGGTATTACTGGTATTTCATATTTGTTCAGCCTGTGTGAATGTGAATGACGCTGCTAGAATCCATACTTCGTAAAAAGCGTGCATTGAAATGAAGCATTTTCAATTGCCGGAAGGTTGGGGTGATGTTAAAAAAAAAAGACTAATTGAAAGTGTGATTCTGGGATGTATTGAGTATCCTTTAATTAGTATTCGTATATATAATTTGTTCAATAGAAGATGGTATGAATGATATCTGAATTTTTCTTTAACTAAACCTATTAGGGTATAATCGATATCAGAGGCAAGGTAAAGTGAAGACGAACTATCGCTTTGTCATTTGAAAAGGAAAAGAAAAGTCGTGTATCTTTAGTTGAAACAAGAAAGCTGAGCCATACATGAGTGAGAATAAATTTGTTCCTTAATTGAAAGGATGTGTTTTCTAACTAAGTCGTGATTTACACGCTGACTCACGCGACTCCTTAAAAATTTTATAAGTGGAAATGAGATGAGAGATGTCGATAGAATTGTGCTTGACTCCTTGTGACTTTCCTAATATCCTTTGGGTTAACAGATACAAAACAGTAAATAGAATAAAGGAAAGGGAAGAGGAATCAGGCACTTTTTGAAAAATTTAAAAATCCGTTCACAAAAATGGAAGGAGAAAGGCAGTAGGGATATCGATATGGAGATACATATTACCTTTTAACATATACATTTCTTACATGTAACAATATTATATGGCGGCACCTGTATTCAACCAAAAAAAACAGCGTAAATCAGAATTAAAGCAGGCTCAAAGGAGCTTTCTTAACGACAGGAGTATCTACGGTTTATACGAGTAGCTTTTACCCACCGCTGTCACGGAATGGCATTCAGATCAAATGCTTAAATGAAGTCTTTCCACAACTCAAAAAAATAAATACTCTATCAATTATTTGTGAAAAATGGGTTCTGAAATAAAAAATAATTTACAACCAATTCTTATGTTCCACTAATTTTCTGGGCAGAGGTTGAGGAGATTTCTGCTCAAAATGTACACTAAAGACTAAAAAACACACATTTTGTGTCGATATTTAAGTTGACAAAAAACAACGGACTCTTTATTCAAGAATTTGAATATTTTGTTTGCATGCGTTGCCTTATAATTGCATATGACTGATTAAGAATTATTAAGAAGGTTTACCCACTTCTACTCTCAACCCTCAGGCGGTAACCGCTGGCGCTGAGTACCTAGTACCTTGATCCGAGAAATGGGTAACCAACTCCATTTGGGGGATTTTCGGCCACAGCAGACGAGAGAGGGGCAAGAATGCTTACCCACTACGGCACTTTTTCTTGTTCCAGACGACAGCGGATGAATTCTTTAGATGGAGTCAACAGTGGCGTCTACAGTTGAACTTAGTGAACGCCTTGCACGAGCTGTTTCGGCATATTGATCACCTGTCGGTAAAGAATTTCCAATGTTAGTCAGAACCTTGGAATGGATATAGCGGCGGAGTAGCCGGGCCAACGGCAGCGCTCACACGCCTGTAGTGGACTACTGGCACCGGTGTACCTGGCCCCGCGTCCTAGAGGTACACCAAAATGAACTGGCCCTCCCAGGTTGGGGGTTGTGCCATTGGGGTAACTTCCCTACCACGTAAAAAACAACACTGGTTCAGAAACAACGACAAACATCGGACAGCGACCTTAGGATCTGTACGTGGAATGTTCGGACCCTTAACAGACCACGTGCAGCCGAACAATTAGCAGAGCTTCTAAACTGCTATAAAGCAGATAAAACCGCCATTTAAGAAGTTCGATGAGATGAGCCGGGCAAGAAGAGGATGAAAAAAGGTGACATCTACTACGGTGTTTGATACAGGGACAAAAAGCAGCGCTTATTTGGATGCGGATTTGCTGTACGTAGCCGGCAAGAAGTCTTAGGCTTCCAACACGTAAGCGAGTGTATTACGGCAATCCGGATCAAGGCTAAATTCGCTAACATAAGCCTAATATGTGCTCAGGCTCCCACGAAACAGAAGGACAAAGCATACGAGCAATGTCTCAAATATGAATTTAGAATCATATTGGGATATTTAAACGCTAAAGTAGGAAAGGGGGACGTCCTTGGTAGGGTAGTCGGTAAACATAGCCTATATGACACCACGTCTAACAACGGTTTAAGGTTAACTGATTTCGCTGCGGAACGAAACGTTACTATAGCAAGCACATGGTTTCCTCATCTCAATATTCACAAGCCGACACGGTGGTCCAATCATCATGTAACGATCAATCAAATTAATCATATTATGATCGACACCAGACATGCCTACAGAATTCTCGATGTCCGAACCTTCCGAGCAGCCAAGATAGACTCGGATCATTACCTTGTTGTTGCCAAGCTACAAATGCGGATATCCCAATTTGAGCAACAAAGAAGAATCACTGTGAAAAAATTGAACGTCGATAAGCTAGAATCCCGACGTCGTAACGGATCTGCTGCGTTTCGCCCGACCAACAGCGCGAAACCACTGGTTTGACGAAGAATGCCAGCGAATGCATGCAGCAAAACAAGAGACATAGAAATCGGCAATGCAAAGGAAGAAGAGAGCTTCTCATGAGCTCTACGAGCAAAAGAGACGGTAAGAACATCGGTTTCTTCAAAAGAAGAAGAAAGAGTTTGAGAAGCGCGCGATCGAGAGTATTGAGGGCTTATACTCCAGGAACAATGTACCGAAGTTTCACTAAAAGGTAAAAAGAATGTGTCAGAGAAGCAAAACCCGTACAGAAATCTGTAGGGATGAAAATGGTAGCCTTGTATTAGAATCACAGTCGGTAATGATCATATCGAAAAATTACTTCTGCAGACTGTACAAGGGCGACGACCCCAGCCATGACTATCCACCTTGTCGTGGTGCTGGGGCTTAATTAGGGCTGAGCGTTTTCTCGGCTTTGTCGGCGAATTCTGGTAACTCCTGGAATCCCTGAGGTCCAAAAACCAAGAGATAGTCTCCCTAATTCTACCAGTGGTGTGAGCATATATAAAACCGTGCCGAAGGATGAAAGGTTGAGGGGATAAAAACCAACCACTAACGAGCTCTCACAGATGCCCTGGCGAGGTCTGTGTAAAACAAATGCCTTACCCCGGCATGGCGGCTCTGGCGGGGTGAATGTCTATTCTGACCTTACTCGTGGGAACAAAATGAACGACAAACAAGAAAATAAAAACAAAAATACCAGCTCGGAAGCTGACACGCTACCCGTGGGTGTACCAGAACTGGTCGAGCTGCAGCCGCCATTGGGAGCTAGCTCGGATGAGGAGATCTCTATGGAGATGGAGGAGCGGCTATAAGCGGATCCATTCGAGAGTCCCCGGAAATGAAAGGGGGGGAAAAAGGTATTTCCAGGTCAGATGAGACGGCGGTTGTTCCGTAGAGCGACGCATGTCAAGTCGATGCTGGACGCAAAAGACCCCTCTTCCCTCTCCGAAAAGGAAAAAAACTCCCTAGCTTGGGCTATTGATACAATAGCAAAGGACGCTCTGAACGGGGCCTGCGCCTAAACAGAGCGTTGCTGGAACCAAGGCCAGTCGCAGTTCACTGCAGCTAGGTGTGGTGGACTTCGGAAAACCTAGTGGCCAGTATTCCCAAGAATGTGGTCAGATGATTGAGAAGGCCTTAGCTGGAGCAATCTTCGACCGTATTCGAAAGAATGCCGGCGGAACCGCACCCACAATCGCGAGAGCGAAGTGGCATCGTGGGGTCATTATGATAGACTGCAAGGATCAGTTATCGCCTGACTTCGTGAAGGCCACGGTTCGCGGTTTTAAACTCTGGGAGGGGGCTGCATTGCGAGCGTTAGTTAGATTGAACTTAGTGAATACCTTGCGCGAGCTGCTTCGACGTATTCGGATCACAGGTCGGTAAGGAATTTCCAATTTTGGTCAGGGCATTGGAATAGAGATGGTGGCGGAGGAGCCCTTAATGGGCCAACGGCAGCGCTCATACTCCCGTGGTGGCCTACTGGCACCGGTGTACCCGGCCCCTCGTCCTAGGGGAATAATTAAGGAACTGGCCCACCAGGTTGGGGGTTGTACCGTCGGGGTAACTTCCCTACCACGTAAAATATCGATGATTCCGAAACAATCAAAAGCCTCGGATAAGGATAACCCAACTAATGACGACCCCAGCAAACGAAATAAGGACAACGACCTTCGGATCTATACGTGGAATGTTCTGTCCCTTTACAGACCACGTGCAGCCGAACAACTAGCAGAGGCCCTAGACTGCTATAAAGCAGATATTACCGCCATCCAGGGAGTGCGATGGGATGGGCCGGGCAAAAAGAGGATGAAAAACTGTGACATCTACTACGGTGATTGCTACAGAGGCAACAGGCAACGCTTATTCGGATGCGGATTTGTCATACGCGGCAGACTTAGGCAAGAAGTCTCAAGCTTCCGACACGTTAGCGAGCGTATTATGACTATCCGGATCAAGGCTAAATTCGCTAACATAAGCCTAATATGTGTTCATGCCCCCACGGAAGAAAAGGACCCTGCCACCAAAGAGTTTCTACGAGCTCCTCGACGAAACATACGAGCAATGTCCTAAATACGACGTTAAAATCGTATTGGGCGATTTTAACGGCAGAATAGTCGGTAAGCATAGCCTACACGACACCACGTCTGATAACGGACTAAGGCTAATTGATTTCGCTGTGGAGCGAAATGTCACCATAGCAAGCACATGGTTTCCTCAACTCGATATTCGTAAACAGACATTGCGGTCCAATGATCATGTAACGATTGACCAAATTGATCATATTGCGATCGACGCAAGGCATGCCTCCAGTATTCTGGATGTCCGGACCTTCCGAGCGGCCAACATAGACTCGGATCATTACCTTGTTGTAGTCAAGGTACGAATGCGGATATCCCAATTTGAGCAACAAAGAAGAATTACTGTGAGAAATTTAACGTCGAAAAGCTACAATCGCAAGAGACCGCCAGACTCTTCGCTGAACACGTATCCCGAAATCTCTCAATCACCCCTTTGCCGCCAGCATCAAGTACCGAAGACCAGTGGCAACGCTGCCAACATGCCATCAGAAACGCCGCGACTGATGTGCTGGGTCTCGCTCGCCCACTACCGCGAAACTCCTGGTTTGACGAAGAATGCCGGCGAGTGCATGCAGCAAAACAAGAGGCATACAAAGCGGCGCTGCAAAAGAAGACGAGAGCTGCTCGTGAGCTCTACGAGCAAAACAGACGGGAAGAGCATCGGCTTCTCCAAAAAAGAAGAGAGAGCATGAGAAGCGCGCGTTTGAGAATATCGAGAGTTTATACTCCAGGAACAATGTACGGAAGTTTTACCAAAAGGTAAAAAGAACGTGTCAGAGAAGCAATACCCGTACAGAAACCTGTAGAGATGGAAATGGAAACCTCGTAGTAGAATCGCAGTCGGTGCTGAGAATATGGAAAAACTACTTCTGCAGACTGTATAACGGCGACGAAGACCAACATCCCGCTGTCAGGCAGAATGAACCATTTACCATAGACGATGATAGTCAAAATTTCCGTCCACCTGACCAAAACGAAGTGAGGATAGCAATATCCAAGCTAAAATCGAACAAGGCTGCTGGACCTGACGGCTTACCGGCCGAACTTTTCAAGGCAGCTGGGGATGAATTGGTAGAGTGCATACATCAACTCATCTCTAATATTTGGTCAGACGAGTGTATGCCTGATGAATGGAATCTCAGCATCGTTTGCCCGATCCACAAGAAAGGAGACCCCCTCAACTGCGCCAATTATAGAAGCATCAGACTTCTCAACATCGCATACAAGATCTTTTCTGCGATATTGTGTGAACGCCTGAAACCTTTTATCAACAGCCTGATTGGCCCCTATCAGCGCGGTTTCAGACCAGGTAAGTCCACCATCGATAAAATCTTCACACTTCGGCAGATCCTGGAGAAAACCCAAGAAGCCCAATCGACACGCATCATCTCTTTATCAATTTCAAGGTCGCCTATGACAGCATCTATAGGAGAGAGCTATATAGAGCCATGTTTAGTTTTGATATCCCTGCCAAACTTGTCCCTCCGCGCACGATGACGATGACCATGATCATCCCAGTCCTGCTTTACGGAGCTGAAACATGGACTTTATTGAAAACGGGTGAAGATATCCTTGGGCACTTCGAGAGAAAAAAACTTCTGAAGATATTCGGTCCCGTTTGCGTTGACGGATTTTGGAGGAGAAGAATCAATCACGAATTATATGAGCTGTACAAAGACATCAATCTAGTCAAAAAAACGGAGTATTGGAGGTTTGAGATGGCTAGGACATGTATTGTAGAACGAATAGACATCAACGCTCCGGTTCGCAGAGTCTTCGAATCTAATGTGGACGGACGACGCAGTAGAGACCCTCCTCGCCATACGTGAACCGCACAAGTTCAAGGGACCCTCGACCAACTTGGAGTGCGCAACAGGCAATCAGCTAAAGACCCAGCTAAATGGGAAGGTTTTTTTGGCTGAGGCCCAGGTTCATCCCGAACTGTAGCACGACCTAAGTAAGTAAGTAAGAGTAAGAATTATCTACATATATACGATATATTTATATGAGAGTACGTCAGGATAAAACTATCGCGATTATGCTTATGAATGTTGAAACAGTGGTCAGTGAATATGAACAGCATGATATTCTAAGGAAGGAAATATCTTAACCTACCTAAAAATTTTATTTATTGATCGAACACTATAAAATAGCACAGGAAACAAATAATACGCCAACTGACATGCAAACAGATCTGCCATCAGAGTCTAATTATTACGTAAAAAATCCTCTTCTAGAACTTAAACAGGAACCATTTGAAGATCCCTCGCATCCACCACTACAAGATCTAAGGTAGTAAAAGACTGCCGCGCGTTTCTTAACGAGGTTGGACAGTAAAGCCTCACCCATTGCTGTGTCACAGAGACATACCGGAAAATTGCGCAGCTCATGAGCTGGCTCGACAATGCTTCTCTGGTACAAATAGCATAATCATCACCGACATCGAGACGCCAACGTATTATTTTAAGTACCTTATCCACGCCGATGCGTTGAGCGAAGCCAATCACTGATGGTAGCATCAAGGTCAATGTAATATCGCTAGAATACTTTCGTTAACATTGAGCAAAACCAGGCCTATCGGACCCCTGAAACTCAAGAGCGGAACCCTCTCCAAAATAACAAACGTCTTCATCGGACGCCCAGAGATGAATAGTCTCATACAATGACTTCTGCAGAAGCTGTAGGGATGAAGAGGAAGAAGAGACCATCTATAACTTTCTTTCGGCAGTACAATGGATCTATTTCTGGTCTAAGTGCATCCTCATCGAAAGCCGTTACTAACCAACGAACCAACCAAAGGGTTTTCTTTTAGCTTAGACAGAACTTACGATATGGATAATCCCGCTCTTTTTCACACTTCGACACTCAGTCGGTAGTTGATTCGCGAAACATATAGTCGCCATGACTATGTGATTTTTATGGCGCACTGTAGGTAATTGTTCATCTGAACAATAAATTAAGGAATAACACCACAAAGTTGAATAAATTTACGCACTCAAGATAATATTGTCACTGTAAACAAAAGTGTCCTAGCAAATCCAAATTTATCGATTGGTCATTAGTCGCAGTCTCTGTCCGTCCACTACATGAAAAAGTTTGCGCAAAAATCGTTGCCATCGTTCTTTCGCTAATTGGAATCTAGAGCACTTGCAAGCGAACAGTTTTTTTTTGCAAAATTGTGTTCAACGATTCTTGGCTCAATGGGTTTGTAAATAAGCAAAATGGTTGCTTTTCATCAATTTAAAATATAATGAATAATCATTTTAAAATATTAATGCCATGAATTAGCCTTTCGAACAAAAAAATGTATTTTTTTTTGTACCATTTTTCTGTTATTTTTATTTTTTTTATAATTAAAAAAATCGATCGAACTTTAAAGAAATTTGTCCAAAATTCTTGTGTTCCTTTTCCTCTTGTCTAGTAGTCGTCGATTTGGTAATATCTTTATGATCTTTGCAGCGCGAATTCAGAATTTACTCGGCCACATCTCATCCATATAGTTTCTCATCAGCAGCCACATTCTGCAAATACGACCGTCTGACAGTGTGGCTACACACATCATTCATAGTCATAAGGTCAAGGACTCTGTTGTTTCAGCAAATAGATTCATTGCACATCAAACGACAGTGGCCTTCACACCCGTTACCCTGAATGTCAGATATCTTTTATATTAGCATCCCAACTGTACACAAGTGTCAGTAAATTGAAAAATAGAAAATCTTTTCTCACCGGACCGGCGCGGAGGCGCACATATGAAATAAAATCACCTTGAATGTTTCCAGTACCGAACTGACAGAGCATGTATAGGTATAGAATGACAAGCTAAAAGCGCATTCGGCACCACATAAGTATCAGTTTTACATTGCTTTCAGAGAAGACAGAACGAGTGCAGCGTAACACACTGTTATAGGCATCATACTACCAAGAGGCACATCAATCAAAACACATAAAGAATATACATTCTCGTATATAAATACGCGCATATCTATTTTTCAACAAACATAATTAGCCACCCACCATCATAAGCATCTTTTCAGTTTTGCCAAAGGAACATTTTACAGTTGTGCAAAAAAGAAAAAAAAAGTTCACCCATCAGGATAATTGCTCAAAGAAGTAGTGTTCTGTGTTCCAGAAAACTATACATAAACATATGTACATATATGTTTGCACATTTGTTCAAGTGTGTTTCTACCGCCTTGGTTCAGTTTTTTTTTTTGCACTTGCTGAATGGTGATTGTGATAGTTGGAAAAATTGAAACAGAAGTTGGAAATGGAAAAAAAACTGCAATACGAGTATATGTATGTTTGTACCCAGGTAACATGATGATGAATACAGGACTTTGTTAAGTAGTTGTATTTTGGGCGAGAGTCATAGCCACTATAGCGCTATATAGCACTTCTGTGCTCCTTTGCTCGCACAAATTGCGAGCAGGGAAGCAAAAGTAGAATACAAATAAATTTGGATGCACTTTACATAATAGTTTGTGGTAGGAGCAACAGCAGTACGGAAAACTGAAGTTGAGAAGTGTGGTAATCGGTGTGGTTATGCACAGTCCCTAGACGCTTTCCTCGCAATAAACTATGAATAGCAACCAATTACGTTCTACACTAGCAGCAGGAGTATTAATGCATATAAGCTCACACTTATGGTCCCCCGTGGGCGGGGTGCAGAATGATTTTCTTTTAATTGGTTTTTATGTTGATACGTAAAATGTTTAGCAAAATAGGTCACATGAGACGAAACTAGGCAGTTCATAGTCGTTTTGGCATCCTTTAGAGACTATAAATTGCATGCTAGGCATTATCATGATATGTTAGGTGATAAGAATATTGATCTTTAGGGCTCAAATCTAATTTCTCCAAACGCAAAGTTTACATAGAAGAGTGACATGCACCAGTTCCATTTCACTGGTTCAGGTATCCTCACGGATGTAATAGAGGAAGTCCTCGTAGCTCGTGTGTTACTACTGTTTTATAAATGTACGTAAATAAATGAATGAGGTTAATCTTTCTTTATATAATCGATAAACAATCTATATAGGGTGCAAAATATCTGGAGCCGTAACATATCTCAGTTTATACGTATATTTTGCCATATGAATTGAGTTCTTGTCGTTGGCTCGGGGTCTAGTTTACAATAGTCATTTGAGAGGAGCAAACAACTGGAAAGACTCAGACTCTTCGCTGAACGCGTATCCCGAAATCTCTCAATCACCCCTTTGCCGCCAGCATCAAGTACCGAAGACCAGTGGCAACGCTGCCAACATGCCATCAGAAACGCCGCGACTGATGTGCTGGGTCTCGCTCGCCCACCACCGCGAAACCCCTGGTTTGACGAAGAATGCCGGCGAGTGCATGCAGCAAAACAAGAGGCATATAAAGCGGCGCTGCAAAGGAAGACGAGAGCTGCTCGTGAGCTCTACGAGCAAAGGAGACGGGAAGAACATCGGCTTCTCCAAAAGAAGAAGAAAGAGCATGAGAAGCGAGCGTTTGAGAATATCGAGAGTTTATACTCCAGGAACAATGTACGGAAGTTTTACCAAAAGGTAAAAAGAACGTGTCAGAGAAGTAATACCCGTACAGAAACCTGTAGAGATGAAAATGGAAACCTCGTAGTAAGAATCACAGTCGGTGCTGAGAATATGGAAAAACTACTTCTGCAGACTGTATAACGGCGACGAAGACCAACATCCCGCTGTCAGGCAGAATGAACCATTCAACATAGATGATGATAGTCAAAATTTCCGTCCACCTGACCAAAACGAAGTGAGGATAGCAATATCCAAGCTAAAATCGAACAAGGCTGCTGGACCGACGGCTTACCGGCCGAACTTTTCAAGGCAGCTAGGGATGAATTGGTAGAGTGCATACACCAACCCATCTCTAATATTTGGTCAGACGAGTGTATGCCTGATGAATGGAATCTCAGCATCGTTTGCCCGATCCACAAGAAAGGAGATCCCCTCAACTGCGCCAATTATAGAGGCATCAGTCTCCTCAACATCGCATACAAGATCTTTTCTGCGATATTGTGTGAACGCATGAAACCTTTTATCAACAGCCTGATTGGACCCTATCAGTGCGGTTTCAGACCAGGAAAGTCCACCATCGATCAAATCTTCACACTTCGGCAGATCCTGCAGAAAACCCAAGAATTCCAAATCGATACTCACCACCTCTTTATCGATTTCAAGGCCGCCTATGACAGCATCTATAGAGAAGAGCTTTATAGAGCCATGTCTAGTTTTGACATCCCTGCCAAACTTGTCCGTCTGTGCAGGCTGACGATGGAGAACGCTCGCTGCTCCATCAAGGTCGGTAATGACCTCACCGAGACCTTTGATGTCAAAAAAGGCTTTAGACAAGGTGATGCGCTGTCATGTGACTTCTTCAATATTGTACTTGAACGGATTGTGCGGAACTCACAAGCCAACACCGGAGGCACAATCTATTACAAGTCTGTACAACTGCTTGCATACGCCGACGAAATAGACATTATCGGAAGATCTCAGCGGGCTGTCACCGGTGCGTTTGCAAGCATTGAGGCGGAAGCGGCTAAAATAGGTTTGGCGATAAACGAGGGCAAAACCAAGTATATGCCGTCAACTAGAAGGGAAAACCAACACCGACGAATTGGACAAAACGTCACCGTGGGCATCTATAACTTTGAGGTAGTAAGGGACTTTGTCTACCTTCCCTCTGCTATAAATTCTGAGAACAACATCAGCGCAGAAATCAATCGAAGAATAACTCTTGCCAATCGCTGTTTTTTTTGGACTTATAAGGTAATTCAACAGTAAAGCCCTATCTCGAACAACTAAGGAGACTCTATATAAGACCTTGATCATCCCAGTCCTGCTTTACGGCGCTGAAACATGGAATTTATTAAAAGAGGATGAAGATATCCTTGGTCGCTTCGAGAGAAAATTGTTCGTAAGATTTTCGGTCCCGTTTGCGTTGACGGGTTTTGGAGGAGAACATTCAATCACGAACTATACGAGCTGTACAGCGACATCGACCTAGTCAAAAAACTGCGTATTGGACGTCTGAGATGGCTAGGACATGTAGAGCGAATGGACACCAACGCTCCGGCCCGCAGAGTCTTCGAATCTAATCCCGAGGGACGACGCAGTAGAGGGAATCATCGCCGTAGGTGGCGCGCACAAGTTCAAGGGGACCTCGACCAACTTGGAGCGCGCAACTGGAGGCAATTAGCTTAAGACCGAGCTAAATGGAGAGGCTTGTTGGTTGAGGCCCAGGTTCACCCTGAACTGTAGCGCCACCTAAGTAAGTAAGTAAGTAAGTAAGCAACTGGAAATCAGTCTTCATGACCTCCTCCTTAGTGCCCAAAGCCCCTTAGTCGTTATTGCAAAGCTGAGTACCTCCTTTAATTAAGGTGTTTTATGATTGTGTCAAATCATTTGTAATCCAGTCAGCAAAAAGTTAGAGAATCGCACAAGCTCCGCGGAGATAGATTATTAATTCGATTTTCAGGGCTGCTCGCAGAAGCTTGGATGGCTCACCATCAATTGCACAGCTACAGCATACTTCTCTAGTAACACATAATCAGTAGAAGACACTCTAAAATCTTTATAACTGTAGAGCAAGATACTACGGAGCAAGGAATGGAACATTATGTTTAAGCTATCTAACCCACAGGTCGTGGCTCTGACCAGTTCGATGGCCAAATGTTTGGTGAAACACCTTGATGAACTCACCAATATTCACAATTCTATTTTATTGAGTATTGCATAGACTTCCACACTTTATCACATTTCGTAGTAACATTACCGTTGCAAAATATCAAAGATCTGGCTTTATACATATGAATCTGATTATAACCCCTGTAAACCGTCTGCTAGGTTTCAGTTTTCTAGATTAACGAGTTATAACAGAAAGATGCACAAAACACCCTGTGTTGCAAAACTAGAAGGCGAGTGGATAAGACTTTTTCTCCTATTTATTATTATAAATATGACAAGACCCCTCTGCACTGGGTGCAGTTCGACCACATACACATTAAATATCTGCGATATACAATATGTCGAAACAATTTCCACAAACTCATTGCTATTTCAAATGTGTAGGCCTTGCATTACTTCTAATTCGTTTCCAAGAAGTTAATTGACTATGTAAGTCACAAATTGAAGGAAGACGCGGCTAGCAAGGATAAATTTGTTTACTATAGTAACGCAAGTTAAAATCTGTCAAAAACACACCCAACTGGTGCAAGTAGTATGCTAAGATAGAAACACACAATTAAACAGTAAAACAGGCTTGTATCTAACTGGATGATGATGCCATTAGTAAATTATTCTTTTAATCGCTGTTTTCTTGAGCTGTAAAGAAATTTGAACAGTAAAATCGGGAATAACTGAGAATATGTTGTATATGACGATGTATTCCTAACATTCCTATTCGAATTAAAAGTAATGCTTGTTTTTCTATTTATTTTATTAACTACACCCAAGACAATTAAAATCATTCATTACCACAGCTCAAACACGACTGGCACTTCATATGATAGCAAATCAACCAATTCGGAAAATTAAAATCTTTTGACTTTTTTTCAACCAACTTCGCAACTGTTAAATCGATTAAATGACTACGCCACACACGGGTTGATTATGATTTGATTTGACTCAGTTTACAATTAAGTTGAAGTGTGTATGGTACGCTTAAGATATATGTACATATTACTTACTTACTTAAAGTGTTCCCGACCCTTGGAGAGTCTCTGCCTGAGACACGGCCGCCTTCCACCCTCTGCGATCCCGGGTACGCTGCTTCCAGTTGTGAAGACCAAGTTTTCTGGCATTCGCTACAGCTTCGTCTTTATACCGGCGGGCTGAGATTCGAAGATTCTCTTGGCGTTGTTGTCCATTCGCTCGATGTGGCCGAACCAATGTAGTCAACGTGTCTTGGCTTTTTGGACTACATCCACATCCTGGTACAACTCATAGAGTTCGCGGTTGTATCTTCTCCTCCATTCGCCCTCCTCGCATGTGGGACCTAATATCCGACGAAGTATTTTTCCCTCAAAGGCACCCAATATTTGCTCTGCTTCCTTACTTATAGTTCAGCACTCGGCGGCATAAAGCAAGACTGGTTAGATGAGCGTTCTATTGAGCATTCATTTAGTCCGTTGAGTTAGGAGTTTTGAACCCAGTCGCTTTGCCAAACCGAAGTAGCAGCGGTTTGCTAAGGTTAGCAAACTCCATGAAGGTGTCATTTGTGGGATTTATGTTTGCTCCTTAACTACCTCGAAGTTGTTGTCATCAACAGTGATGTTCTGTCCAAGGTTTTGAGCAGATAATTTTTTGTTTGTTTGTTGACAACATGTACTTAGTCTTGTCCTCATTTACTTCAATGCAACTAAACCCAACTGAACGTTAAAACTAAAATCGTTTGTAGATCTTTCTCTGATTGGTCATAATTAGTGGGGTTAGTGTTCCACACTTGGTTTGGGTTTCTAGCCCCACAGTGTCTTTCGAGATTTTCATCTTCATTAAAAAAAAAAAAAAAAAATGCCTCTACAACGGCTTGCCGGGATCTTCCGATGATGTCAATATCGTCCGCGTATGCCAGCAGTATGGATGGATTTGTGAAAGATAGTGCCTTCCGTGTTTACACCTGCCCTACGCACTATCTGCTCCAGCACAATATTGAAGAACTCACATGACAGCGCATCTCCTTGCCGGAACCCGGTGCATGATGAAAAGGTGGGGAGTTTCGACTTGATATTCGTTGGTCTTTTCCAGGATTTGCTTAAGTGATAAAATTTGGCCTATTGTCCATCTTGTGTATTGCAGAAAGGTTTTAGACGTTCACACAATACGTTGGATAAGATCTTATACGCGACAGGATCGCCTTTCTTGAAGATGGAGCATATATTGCTGATACAGTCGTCGGGCATGCTTTCATCTATCCATACTTGACTGATGATTTGGTGCATACACCCTACCAAGATATAACCTCTGTATTTAAAAAGTTCAGCTGAGAGGCCATCAGAACCAGCGGCTTCGTTGTTTTTTAGTTTTCTGATGGCTGTGCTAAATTCTTCAATACTGGGTGGTGGTATTGGTTCTTCATTGACTGGAAGGAGGTTCTCTTCTTGTCTTATCACTCTCTCTGTTTGCTGCCCGTTAAGCAACTACTGGAAGTGGTGCTTAAACACATCAATAAATCCCTGCGTTTCGATGACTAGGTTGCCTTCGCTGTTACGAAGAGCCCGTCATCCGGGTTTGAAGCCAGCTACCAGCTGCTTGGCTTTTCGATAGAAATTCCGGATGTTGTTACGCTCACAAGATTTTTCGATATCCTGGAGTGGGAGGCTGCGTCGTCTCTTTTCTTTTTACGCAGAATTTTCTTTTCTTCCCTTCTTCTGATCCGGTACTCATCTCTCGCTGCTCTTGTCTTTCGCTGCAGCGCTCTTCTGTCACCTTTTTTCGTTGAACGCACGTAGTGGGTGGTAGCCAAGGGTAGTCACGGCCACCTTCGTAATAATATTGCGGTATTCGACCCACTGATTGTTTGCGTTTGTGGTTTGTGAATGCACTGCAGAGAGTTTCTCGGACATGTGCTCTTTGTAGGCTCTGGCTCCTTCTGGCGTGCTAAGGTGTCCAACGTTAATGTTCTTCTTCTGGGCGGCTTGCAGCTTTTTCTGGTTGAATTTAGCTGCACCAAGAAAATGATCAGAGTCGACGTTGGTCCCTCGGAAAGTGCGCACATCCAAGATGTTAGACGCGTGCCTTGTGTCGATTAGACCGTGGTCGATTTGGTTCCGTGTTCGATTTGGTTGCGTGTTTTACCATCAAAGGAAAGCCAGGGTAATGTGTGGATTCTTAGTCTAGGAAACCTAGTGCTACTTAACAGCGTATTACGAGTCGCTGCAAAATCAATAAGTCGGAAGCCGTTGTCTGTTGTCTTGTCGTGGAGGCTGTGTTTACCGACTAGTTCGCGAAAGTTGGTTCCTTACCGATTTTCGCATTGAAGTCCCCGCGTATATTTTTTACATGATACTCCGGACAGGCTCCGTTGGAGGTCGAAGAATTCCTCCTTGACAGGGGCGTGCGTGTACAATGTATTGTACATATTAGGCTGATATTATAGAATGTAGCTCTGATGGGGATTACAGCCAGCCGATCGTTTATATGCTTGAAATCGATAACCCTTGACCGAAGCCGATTTCCCACGACGAATCCGCACCCCAGCCTGTGCAGCCTTCTGTTACAGCTGTAATAAATGTCGCAGTTGGGTCTTTTTGCATTCCTGATCCTATCCATCGTATCTCCTGAATCGCAGTAATATCTGCCTTGTACTGCGTGAGGGCAGATTCAAGTTTTTAAGCGGCACCCGGGGTGTACAGAGATTGTACATTCCAGATGCATACCCGTAGATCGTAGTCCGTGGCCGTTCTGGGTCGATTTGCCAATTGAGGGGGATTATTGTTATTATCCGAGGCTGGTGTCTCTCCCATAACTAGCTTTGTTTTACGTGGTAAGGCATTTACCCCAACGGCACAACCGCCAACCTGGTGGTCCAGATCCATGAGTTTTAACCCCTTCGACTAAGGGCCGGTTTGATAACCGAAGGCAGTAGATATTCCGCTTCGGGAATATCGAATATCGAATATCGAATATGTCGAAGTAGCTCGAGTAAGGTGTCTGTCAAAATCGTCTATGGATTCCACCGTTGATTTCGTTGAGAGAATTCTTCCGCCGTCCTTCCTCCTTCTGAAGGCTCTTGCTAGACATCTGAGATGCATTTTGGCCATTCAGGTCAACAAGAGATGTCTCATCCGATCCCATAACTATGCTAAAGTTCACCAAGCCGTGCTCGCGCAGCTCCGAGTGTTCAGCTACAAATGTATAGACTGATTAGATATACGCTCATCGTTAGTTGACTACTAGGTATCTATCCAGTCAATTCGGGTATTTCATAATGGTAAGAAATAACTCCACAAAATTTCTGGTCAAATTATTTACAACTTACAGTAGGAAATAACTTCATATCATAAGAGTGCATTTATTTCCCACTCGTGGTGAAGTAAATTATCGTAAATCATACTAATTTCACTGCTTTTATTATTTTGGGCAATTTTTCATTTAATTCTGTGGACGATTATTCATTTGGGGAAAAACCCAAATACTGGGCGTTTTTTACCTCTTACTTCCTGAATTGCGAAGAATCGCCAACATTTTTTGGGCGATTGTTCTTTTGGGAGTATTGAGCGGTTTTTCCTTGAGTGATTATTCGCTGTTCTGGGGCAGGAAACTGAAAAAACTCTGAATACTAAAAATTCAGGAATACTCGTACGTAAAAAAACCAATCGCAAGTCCTCTCTTAAGGCCAAAGGTATAAAAGAAGACATTAGTTTTATACATCCCTTGTCAGACTCACAGTATTGTATAGCGTATAGATTTTTTCATAAACGGCGCGCCTTGGAGAAAGATTCCATGTGACGCCCAGGTAACTCCTAACTCCTTAAAGGTGACGTTAGTCTTCCAAAGGAAGTATGTGTATATAACATTTTCTAAGACAGGTAATTTGTGAAGATTAAACTCATCGGACGGCACTTCACGTGGGTATTAAAATCGAGAATCGAGTTTGTCAAGTTCCCAAATATGGTGTGTCAATCAATTTGATAATGCCTCGTCTTGGTATTGGGCTCTTTTTGCATGACCATTTTTATTCGCCTTTGTTCTATAACATAGTTATTGTTCTTCAAAATGCTTCCTGCATTTAATCAAGTTACTGTTGGTTTCTTAAAATACATATTCGTCTTGTCCATCACACTCTACTTTCCTTATTCGAAACCCCCTGAAAGTTGCTTCATTATTCGTTTTGATGAACGTTTAAATCACAAGTCTCATTTGATAACACAACTTAAAACACATGTTCATCCACCAGACGCACCATATTATTCCCAAACAAAAGAACCGTCGACTAAGAATTCATTTGTGCTCCTACTCCTTCGCCATTGTGTTGAAAAAAACATTCTCGATTATAATTGACACGCTTTATTCCGTTGAATACAAAAACATGTTAGCGTTAATTTAGTGAGAGCTATGAGGACGAAAAGGCCAAGTTTTCAATGTTCCCTGCAGAAGCCCTCTTTCACTGTAAACATATTTCAATATGAAAGGCAGGTATACAAACAAACAACGCGTTGAAGGAGCATCAAACTCCATCCGTGAAGTGAGTACTAGACATTTTTGCTTCACACAAACAGGGCAGCCTATTGTCAGAGGTATGAACTCATACATATGTATGTATGATATAATATTATCCTTAGGCGGACACATTTTAAACTCGCTCTCTTTTAACTCGAGCAAGGTGAAAGAAATTTTGTATGAGGACTTGCGATTTTAGCTCCACTTAATGAAATATACATACATTACATACATATAAGAAAGCAACGCACGGGAATACAAGATGGATAAACTTTTAGGTACTCCCTTGAAAGGACATTCCCTTCGATTCTACATACATACCATAGAATTCTCTTGAGAGAAATCCTGAAAAGGACGAAGCATCGTCATTGAGAGAAATGTGCGAGTTTAAATTTTCATAATGATAGCACAACAACTAACCTGCTGCAGCAAAGAAGCGAAGAGGAAAAAAAAACTTCTTTCTCAGAGGGACATTCCTACTTGTATTTTATTTATTTTTTCGTTTTCTTTCGTAAATTTGTATTCAACACTTCATGGTGATTTCTTTGCCCCACGCACCCACTCATAAGGGAGAGCAGTTTTGTCAGCATGTACAATCGTCGCTGTAGATTTGGTTTGTTAATTTAGTTTTGATTCCTCCTTCAAAGATCCACTTTTCACCTTCCAGCACATAGGAAGGAAAGTATGTCCTTGCTAGTCTTCCCTAGCGCGCATGCAGATACAAATCGTTTTACTTTTCTCCCGAGAAAGTTGTGTGCTTTTTTGAATTCCAAGTTTTATTTTGTATTTCTGGTTTCACGTATATACATATATATCCGTAAGTTTTGGCAAACTTTTCACTTAGACATCCCACACATTCCACTTTTCAAAAATATGAATCTCAAACTTCGAGTGATGCTGTCATATTTGCATGCATATCAAATGTCGGTTCGCCCTTAGTGGTTTATTAATTGCCCCTGGAGTTTTTAATAATAAATTTGTCCTCCAATTTTTGAACAGACAAGATATCGAATACGCATAGATGAGTACTCTCTTCAAAAAGGGTCCTTTCGAAGAAGTACGAGTAGGTATGAAAGAAATTGATTTTTAGTTCCCACGAGATTGAAGCGAAAAAATTGTCGGATTGAAGAGAGAACTATGTTTCTCAAATTTAAAAGATTTGTGGGGCCCTTCAAAAAGAGGAAATAATTCTTAATATTAAATTATTTGTCAATTACATAAAATCTCCCGAGGCTAGGTTGTTTGGGGATATTTTTTATGGCAATGACGAGTAATCTGATTGACAAAAATTGATTTACTTTTAAATTTAATTCTATACACATACTCGTACATATACATATAAGTATATATAATCCTAAAGTTCCTCCTAGGATTCGGTTTTCCTTGTTGTCTTTGCTCGTCTGCCCCTGTCAGTCCAATATCCCTACCTTCGTTTTTTTTATTATTTGCACGCACCCAAGGGCCTACGAATGCCCTTGAAATGTTTTACACCGTGTGGGCGTTGGAAAAGACAGACAGAGAGAGAGAAAGATGTAGGGGCTTGAAACTCAGATGCTAGTTTTCATAAGAACTCCAGCGGTGGTGCACAGATAGCTGGGTTATTATTTTGTTATTTTGTCTTTGTGTTCTGATTCACAGTATTTTTTCCGGAACACCTGATGTCAAAGACATATCAATCATCGAACAGAGCAAACTATTTTTCTAGCCACATGACCAACCTACTACCAGTGTTATGCCTTCACAATAGCGTTGACATAAACTTCCGCAATTGTTAGAAATAACTATTTGTATATTTTATGAGAAATAAATAAATGCTTGCTGATATCAGGATTTGAATAATGAGCCATTAACGTAGAAATCTATGACGTTAGCAATAAAGCATCGTCACTCCCATTCTATGTGACCTTTCACTCAAGTGCATTTTATTTTGAGTTTCTATACAAATTTGACACATTTAAGTTCGGCTATTCAATGTGCCTGACCTCGCTCAGCCTGATTGTCTAGCTCAGCCTGATTGTTTAACTTTGCTTTCAGTTAGGTCTCGCGTAACAGTGTTCTAGACCTTCATTTTAACACTGATTGCTATTATTATACTCGCAATAATAATTTAACGTAGAATTAATTTTAGGTTTCCTGGAGAAAGATTTGTTTTATTTTTCCTTTATTTTACCTATTCTTCCGTATTCTAAAATTTGATTCGTAAGAATAATTTTCATTTTTACCTAAGATTATGTGGGGGTAGGGGGTTTGTTTCAGGGCGGTGGACTTTAAGATTTTCAAATCGTCCTCGTTTCAAGTCCTTGTAACGTCAGCTTTGACTTTATATGTCACATGGTAACCAACACAAGTATTTGTTCTGCTCAAATACGAAATCTAAATAAAATCGTTTATTTTGGGGCTAGATTAGAAGTTCCGATTTCTCCTCGAATCGTGGCTCCGCAGAAACCAGATATGGAATTTAGAGTAAATCCATTCTGTTGTTTAACCCTCAGTCAGCTATACAGATGGATAGACAGAAAGATAAAGTGGCCAAATTGGCAGATCAACTTTTTTTTATATTTTCCATAGTTTTTCAGTTTTGATCAAAAATCAAAATTTTTCAGGAAAATCATATTTGCCCTAATAGGTAGGTGCAAGTAAAAATATAAAATAAGTAGGTGTTTAGACAAGTTGAGTCACACATGTGAATCTAAAGCGGCAAAGATGATTCTATACTGCCAGCCTAGATATGCTTCGAAAAATAAAAAGTTATCCTGAGCTGAAAGGTGATGGCCAACCTGAATTCAAAACACTCTAAAAAGAAATGTCATCACGGTTCATCAAGCGATAGGACAATGTATTAGGTAACCCAAGAGGCAATGAGAACTGCAGAAAGCGCTGAAGTAACGTCAATCTGTGCAACAAAGCAGATGAAAATCTATGGGATGGCACACTAAGTGGTAATAAAAACACGAAGGAATTTTGAACACCATTTTCTTACTGTCTGCAATTCGGCTCATCATGGTTGAAAGTTTACTTCCAAGGCCACAGGAAGATAGCGAAGTGTATTCTTACGGTCACAATTAAAGATGTACTAGACATTTGCAGCAGATTTGGGGGTATTAAAGCTTTTGAACAATGTAGCATTCCTAACTAACCTAACCTTAATCTTAACACATGCAATGGACATGTTTAAAACGTGCCTGAGTAACGGAATTTTCCCTCACTTTTTTTTTTAAATGGATTCAATCTGGAAGATATAAGTTTACCTTGCGCTAATTATTACAACAAAAAAAAAAAAAAACAGTCGCACACTTCGTATAGATTGAACCAAATCACTTGACGTTTTTCTGCGCAGGTCTCTTTTATTTGTACGAGTTTTACTCATTTTCATTCGTAAGAGGTAAAAGCAACAACAACTACAGCTAAAAAAATTTAAATTCCGAACGAAAGAAAAAGAGGAGGAGGAAAAGGAAAACAGGCCGTATACCCGTACTTTGATGTTTCTCATCGCAAAGCTGCAGCAGTGATGGTAACTAAAAAAGGAAAAGTACCTGCTGACGATGGAAAGAGTCCCTACTTCTCACTACACGTTCGCAAAATTTCCCCTACAATTCCCCCTACGCGAGTTTTTAAAAAATTAAAATTAAACACAATTCGTTCGTCAAATAAAATAGGCTTTAAATGATTAAGTTTATTTTATTTCTTTTCATAACGAACCAAAAAACAGCACAAAATCAATATTAAAAAAAGGAAAAGAAATTTCGGCCGGCGTACCACAATGAAGCGTTCTTGGGCCGCTTCTCTATCTGTTATATATACGTGATATACCGAAGGAAGGTGGCACTATCCTTGCTACGTTTGCCGATGACACCGCGATCCTAGCAGTAGGTAAAAGAATCTAAGAAACGACTGCAAAACGCACTGAATAAAGTAAATGAATAGACGAGGGACTGGCGGATCGCCCTCAACGAATCTAAATCTGTTCACGTGAATTTCACTTATAAGAAAACTAATAACTTGCCAATGTATCTAGACTCGGCCCGAATATGTTTTGCAAACGAGGCCAAGTACTAGGGAATGACACTCGATGTAAGGCTGAAATGGAATTCGCACGTGACAATGAAACGGAAAGAATTCGAAATCAAATACAGAGAAATGTACTGGTTACTCGGAAAACATTCCCAGCTCAGTACTGGGAACAAACTGGCTTTATACAAGCAAGTGCTGAAGCCAGTGTGCACCTACGGCATACATCTTTGGGGTTGTACCAAGAAAACAAATGCCAATATTTTACAAACCTTTCAAAGTGCTAAGTGAAATTGTCCAAGCACGGTGGTACACTAGAAACGACGATATCCACGGGGATCTCGGAATTGCAACAATCGAAGCCGAAACTAGAAGCTTCGCGAGAAAGCATAGAAACCGACTAATCTGACATGTCAACAATACACCCCTACAAATTTTGGATGAGAGCAATTTATTGTACCGACTACAAAGGACGCAACCTTTCGACTTGACGAGAAAAGGTTTAATCGCGTCTATATTGCGGAACATGCAGGATCTTTCAGTGGAAGGTGACCTGCCAAACGTTTTTATTTCGTGATAGAAAAATTGCTTGATAAGTTATTACTTAGCTGCGATATCTAACAAATTTATATCGAACTGTGGTATTTTTTTAGTCAGTAGGAATCTGACACTACTATAAGCATTTTAAAAAAACATCAGCCGGGAGTTTTTAATATTGAAAAAACCTACTTCTTCGCTTATTTAGTTATTAATAATAATAACCTAAGCATCCTAACAGGTTTCCTAACAGAGCACTGTAGACTCAAGGAAAACCTAAGGAAACTGGGTATAACAGAAGTAAAACTCTGCAGATTCTGCAACAACTCCAGTGATACTCGGGCGCGAATTCTGGAGTCCTGTGGGATACTTACCGAAAAGGAATGAAATATCTAGTAAGTACCAAATATCAGGTGAGAATACAACAACCATAGACCCGCTTCTCATCCTCACATTCTTCAAAGAAAGTAGACTGGAGAGGGTTCTCTAAGGACGGTCTATTTTCGCTAAAACTAAGTAAGAGTTTCTAATCTCTCAAATTTAATTCTGGAGAAAATGTTTATACAAGGGCAACTCTGATGGCAAACAAACATCTCCAAGGCATTAGTAGGAGACAAAAAACTCCATTAAGTTGCAGTGTAATACAAAAATAATAATAATAATGACGTATGCGTCCTTTCTTGGTCTTCTTTGCGAAAGCTGGAAAGCTTCTTCTTTAGCTCACATGAGAATTAGGCTTAAACATTTGCATTTGTTAAAATAAGTTGTCTGTGCCAAAAGATAGTTCATCGCATCAACCTAATTTATTACCAAACAATATTTGACATCTTAAGCTTGCTGTCATAAACCAAGGCATTATATCCGTGCACAGATTATTCAATTACAAACGTGGTTTACTATATCTACGCATTGTAAGACATTACAATCAAATTTCGGGGGTGGAAATTTTTATTACTTAAGGATATTTTTAGCTCTAGTTACAAACTTGTATAATAAAATTTACATTTAAAAAAAAAAAAAGATGTACTTACATTATGTGACCATGTTATTCTATGTTCCTTGGGGTTCGCTTTGATATGACACTCAAAATACACATCGTCACCCTCCTTAATGTCGTCTGGTTTCAATGTAGAGCCCAGTGATAATGTCACTTGCGGTGGATCTAGAGAGAAAAAAGAATTCAGAAACACAACAAAAAGACCGAAATTAAAATCCTTCTTCATTCATTTGTGGGTGTGCTATCAAGGCAATTTGAAATTATAATGTCTTTCTCTCTATTGTTAGAAGGCCGTTAGGCAGCAATATTCGCTGTCGTCATTCTGATTACTCATGAATGAAGCTGACTTCGTAGAATTTTCCCAAGGATATTGTATTTATTGGTGTCTGCGATGTTATTTTTTGAGTTTGATAGGACAATTACAGTTGTATTTATGGGACGATTGCGAGTGGCAACATGTCTTGTTTATGCGGATATAAATGTTTTTTTATTAACCCACTTTAATTTATTGAGGCATTTAAAAATTCGTTAAAGCATTGTGTGGCACGCGTTGTAGCGGTCTTAATGTATATTATGTGGAGTTATATTGCAATGCGTCAGGAGGTGTAAATTTTGGGATTTTTACTGGTGTTTTATTGCTGGTGCTTTTATTATACGGGTAAATAATGTCAGAGGTGGGTTGTCACATCTTATTTTTTATTTTTTTTATGTTAACTTTCAAGGTAATTTTACTAAACATACATAGGCGTAGGAGTTGCACACGAACATTTTTTGAAATACATATATTTGAAGTTTAATTCCTACAGGACTCGAATTATGATTCTAAAAATACATACATATGCATGTATGTGTGATCGGTAAATAAAATGGTAACATTTAATTTATTTTAATTTATAGTTTCCTGGAAAGCCTGAAGGTATTTATTACGTAATAAAGGTTAATTAAATGGTCGAAATTCGAGTACACAAAGCACTGCTACGACTAAGAATTGAGTTTAAATAACTTTGGACCATCCCAGATGTATTATGTCTTGAATTTATTCGGGAATATATGCGAGCGCTCTCTGCGGATTCAGAAGAAATTGACTAAGCAGTTTAATAACAGAGTGAAAACTGTAGATTCGACAATAAATGAAAGTAAAACAAAATCACCATATCAGAACAAGACCTGTCAATAGTCCAAAGCTCAGTCCTACCTCCCATAATACTTGTTAAATCAAATATAGCACTTGACTTCAAACGACAAGCTGAAGAAAGATGGAGAGCGCCCCCTTCATGCCGTGTCTCCAGAAGCATCTGGACAAAATATGACAAGATAAAATTCAAGCTCATCCTTACTCAAAATAAACAAAACTTGGCGTTTCTCGTAGGTATCATTACCGGCCACAACCTATTGGCGGCCTACCGGAAGAGAATGCGGCTAAGTACAGATGAACTCTGCAGAGGATGCGTCAGCACAGACTTAGAGGAGTACATGGAATACTTTCTTTGCAAATGCCCTAGTTTCTGCAGTAGCAGGAAGACGGCCCTTGGAGAGTATTTCTTCAACCATCTGGGCGACCTCTCTGAAAGGCCACCAACCACAATCATGAAATTTATAACTTCTTCAGACTGATTCAGAGGAGGCCGTTCCATTAGCACAGAACTCTACCTATTTTGTTTTTCCCCTTTTTTTTTTTAGTTCTTCAGCCAGGAAACTCCACGTCAGGGGAGCACATTGGATCCGTTTGAGATCTGGGTACAAGCTGCACTCATTCGTTGCAGCTAACCCCTTTAACCTAACCTAAATCACCATATACTTCAATATTATTAGAATTCAGTTATTTTAGGAATATTTACATAAATAACAGTCGGAAACAGCAGAGAAATTCCCAAAAACCTGGTATACCATCTGCCATATGTTCAACCTGGTCTAAATATGGAATTTTGACAGTAAATTGCAATTTTCAAAATTGGTTTTAGAAAAAGCAGCGTTTATTTGGCGTTTGGAATGAGAATTCGGATTCGCCTCGAATTGTGACCCCACTGACCTCAGATATGAAATTTGAAGGAATTTTAACCAGTACTTGCTCTATATAGTTATACGAATAAGTGCTGAGTAAGTAAGTTTTCTTATGGAAAGCTACATTTTCAACTTCGATTCCAAAGGAACGCTTTTTACGTACCTGCCTGGATATTATAAATCTTTTTGTTTTTGTGAAGTACGGTTTGCAAGTTTTATATGCCTCTTCATGTAAAGATCATCTTACATATTAATACATGAACACGAAATTTATCCTACGTTTTTTATTATTTATTGTAAAAGGTGGGGGATGAAACTTATATCATTCAAAAGGTCATGTGCCATAGATGTGCAGGAAAAAAATAAATCATGTGCGTATGTTACTGTTAAATCAGGTAAAATAAAGTGAACATACACACATGATTCCCCATATAAAACGCTTTAACTAATTAAATAAAAGCATTTTGATTACGTTCATGGTTGTATAAGCTTAGATCTTCCTACCTTCCATGCAAGGGCGAATATTACAGAAAAAAAAGTTAGTACATAGCGTTGTTTCTCTAGCTGTTTGTTTATTTCCGCTCGGTCAACAATACGCTCGGTCATACAATACGCTTTTTCGAGACAACAATACTCTCGGATGTTTGTCAGACGTTCGCGAGTGATGAGACCATGAAAAAACTTTTTGGTGTTTTCTGGGATTCGAACTTAGAACCTTACGCGCAGTGGTCCGACACACTAACCACTTACGCCACGGCGCCCACCAAATTATTGTACTACTCACCCCAGTAATGTTGACATATTGTTCCAAAATCGCATTAACTAAACATTAAATTGTTTTTTTTGTTTTCTTACTTGCACCCATAACTATTAGTCTAAGCGGCCGCAGTAATTTTTGGATGTGAATGACAACCAAAATATATGAGTACCCCTAAAGAGTTTTGGAATTTCGTTTTTAAAAAACAAAAGTCTTGCAAACTGTAGTAGGGGCTGAAGTGAGAAATACTATGTTAACAATACGATTTATCCGAAAATCGAAGTAATTGATATAACCCCTTGAAGCTGGTCTTCAGATATAGGAAATTACTCTCTAACACGAATACGGAAGATGTTTTGCAGGTGGCCAACCACTTGCCAGATACGCTCATAGCTTGTACAAAATCTGTTTTTGAATTAACTTGCGGCTGGCTATGGCGTAGTGGTAACGTCATCAATTGCCACGCTAATGGTTCCTGGTTCAAATGGTTATAAGAAAATTGGAAAAATTGAATCTCATCCCTATCACAGCATTTATAAAGAAATGCACTGAGAACCATCATATTTCGTAAGAAACTTCAACGTCAGCTTGTCATGAAGCTGTCTCCTTGGCGTTACATTCATGATGTCTGAGATTTCCAGTTTTGGACGCTCACAACCTCAAACTTACCGCAAATTTGGACTAATATAGCAAAATCGAAAGAAATAATAAAAAAAAGACCTCTGTAACATTGACTTTTTCACCAAGCCAATATTCTTCAGCGCAACTACTGCGTGCAAGGTTTAAATGAATCTCTAGCAAGCTTGTTAACCCATTACCTCATGTAACCT
Organism: Brachypalpus laphriformis; assembly: GCA_945910035.1. Taxonomy (NCBI): domain Eukaryota; kingdom Metazoa; phylum Arthropoda; class Insecta; order Diptera; family Syrphidae; genus Brachypalpus; species Brachypalpus laphriformis. The sequence goes on from OX246754.1 coordinate 256,768,475, forward strand.
AATTGCCCTAAAACTAACTCATTTGTTTTGAAAGCCGATTATTTTATGGGCTTAAACTTTCAAGTAATAAATTCGTCTTTTTTTACTGGGTTTCAGTACGTCCAAGACGGTGGCAACCAATTTTTCGTCTTCGAAAACTTCGCTGCCTCTGATCGAGATAAGACCTTAGTTTTCCTTGCTATCACTTGTTTAAAACAAAAAACCTCCTCTTTATTTCATCCGCAATCCCAGAGCTGCCTCAAAGCTAAATACTTATTTATTGCATTGCATTGTAAAAGATAGTATAAGGATCTATTGTACCACAAAACGAAAACCCTCCAAAAGTAGAACAATACCTCAAAAACAAATATACAAGTACAAACATATTTTTGTATTTTTTTGGATTGGTGCACCTAATGCAGGTTCTTTGAGTGCGTATCGATTAATCTTTTCCCGATCAGAAATGGTGCATCCTTATAGGGTACAAACTACTCCACTCGCAGTACAACATTTTCCGTACTACTTCTTTGACGTTAATTAAAATTCATCTGCACAACTCATCTGTCTGTAATTTCACAGCTTACATTTCTATGAATATTCTCAAAACGCTGAGCGAAGAATTCCCCCCTTTACGTTTCGGGTGCGAATTAGTAGTACATTTCCTATATGCAAAAAGTCATGTTCTTATTGCTCATGTGCTCAGCGCACGGCATAGTCAACTCTAGCATAGAAATGCAGAGAAGCGCACACATCTACATCCCACTTGGAAGCTGCTACTTCAGTACTTATGTAATTACAATGTAATAAGAGCGATGTTAAGCGCATAATATTCTCAAGTGGATGAAGAGCTTTCCAGTATGACAACTCGACATGTATATGTGTGCCTTGCACAAATATGCTACGAGAGCTACATATGCAGTGTTGGCTTCTGTTTATGCATGATATACACATATACGAAAACTCAAGTGCTACGCTCTAGAATGAAGTTGCAGGGGAATTTCACGGCATCCGGCAATGCTACACACGTTACACCCACTTTACACACCCGGTCTTCCATGTCAATGCAGTGAGATGAGAGTTTAATGTTGTCATATAAAAAAATAAAAAAATTAATTACCCAAATGGGAGATGGTAGGTAGGTACCAAGAGCACATCTTTTATTATTCCCTTCTCATTTGTCTTCATTTTCTTGCGTTATTTTTTACCTTTTTATTTTTCGCTCTAAAAAAATAATGGGAGGAAGGTAAAATGGATTCAATTTTCTTTTTATGGCAGCCGATTTGTTACGTCAAATATGGTTTATAAAATAAGGTCTTAAATTTGTGTTTGTAAAAATTTAAAATTATAAAGGATTCCTTGAAGAGGATACGTAGCAGGGTGTTTTGTTCGGTTTCCTTCTTTTTTTTTGTGGGTAAACAAAATTGAAATTTTAATGAGTTGTGATGCATCTCAGGTAGGTACTGAGACTAGGGGCTGTCGCTTTTAAGATTGTCAACTGAGATGTAAAAAGGCTATAATTCTGTTAATTGACAGTGATGAATTAGTTTTTAATTTCCTTTTCTAAGGAATAGGAAATATTTTGATTTCATAACATTTTATAAGGGTAATAGGGATATACTTAAGAGACTCCTCGATATTGAGTAAAGGCTGAAGCCTGGCAAAGTATTGTTTCCGCAAAAAATTTCGATCTCTATATTTATATCAATCCTGGTATTATTATTATAGAGAAATTAAAAAAAAGTGAGTTCCACATGTCTATATGTTTGCCTGTCCGTCTGTCTATCTGTATGTATAGCTTATAGTCTAAACCACTAGATGGCTTTATTTGAAACTTCAAATTTGTGGTCTCTGCGGTCATAATTCAAAGTGGAATTGCAATTTTCATTTTAACCCCAAATTGAAAGGTACTTAGGCCCGATTCAGGAAAAAATTGCGAAAATGCTACTCAACATTTTCTTAAAATTTTATATTTTGGTTATTTCTGGAATGCTATAAGATGAATTGGATATTGCTGCAAAATGCATGTAGGGGCGCCGTGGCGTAAGTGGTTAGTGTGTCGGATCACTACGCATGAGGTTCCAAGTTCGAATCCCAGAAAATACCAAAAAGTTTTTTCACGGTCCCACCTCTCGCGAGCGTCTGACAAACATCCGAGAGTATTATTGTCACGAAAAAGCTTCTCAAATCGCCGTTCGGATTCGGCATTAAACTGTAGGTCCGTTCCATTCGTGTGAAAAATATAACGCACACAACATGAGTGGTTGCGAGAAGCTGGGCCCTGGCACTTTAAGGAGCTGTTGCGACAAATATTTGTATTTGTTTGTATTTGTTTGTATTTGGTATCCGAGAACAATTCCTTAAAAATTGCGATTTCTTTTGCCGAATGGTCAAAAAATTGATTTCTAAGCTTTATTTTACAACAAGAGACATCATTTTTATTTATGAAAATAAAGGAATAACATAGGATAATGAGAAGGAATTATCCTTTTCGTCATCGAATATTGGCTGCGCCTATGCCATGATATTCACAAAGAATATTTTGCAATTATAATTCCCTAAATTCATGATAACTCTGAATCCAATTCAATATGGTGTTGATAGAAGTTTTTGAAATAACAAAATGTTTTTGAACTAAACAAATTACGAAGTACGTCTTTGCTGTTTTTTGCATATGACATCTATTATATTATTCCGCTTTGCATTTATTCTAATATTCAATCTACCAACTGATAAAGAGTTGCAACAAGAGGAAGAAAAATTTATTCGAGATTCAAACCAGGATCAGTCGACCATCATCAAACAAAATATTTTTTTTATAATACTCCATTATGAGCGAATACTAAATCTTAAGTTTGAAAAATATTGATGCTTATGTATACCATTTGCATTATTTATATTTGGGGAAAAACATTTTTGCCATAGAATAGCACTAAGAGAATATATTCACACCGTTAAGAAAATATTTTTTTTTTAATCATGATAAATAAGAGCGCATTTTTGAGTGCAACATCTTTTCTTAGCAACAGAGTACTTCGGGAAATATGTATTCAATAAATTAATTTAGGACAAAAAAGCGAATATGGATTTGCACTTTTGCACTGATTTTTCCAATTTATTTGACGTTCATCCAGTTATTTAGCTTACTACTTATTTAGATGGCGCTACAGCCCGGGGTGAGCCTGGGCTTCAACCAACAAACTTGTCCAGACAGCCCGGTTACGAGTCAACTGCCTCCAGTTGCGCACGCCAAGTTGGATGAGGTCCCCCTCCACTTGCTTGCGCCACATACCGCGAGGTTGTCTTCTATTGCGCCGTCCATCCGGGATGGATTCGAAGACTTTCCGGGCTGGAGCGTTGGGCTCCATCCGCTCTCTATGACCCAGCCATCTTAGTCGCTGTATGTGCGCTCTTCTGGCTTAGTCGATGTCCTTGCATAGGCCGTATAGTTCGGCATTACATCTTTTCCTACACTCGCCACTACTTGGCAAGACCAAAGATCATTCAAAGAACTTTTCCCTCAAAGTAACCAATGGCATTCTCATCCGATTTTGACAAAGTCCAGTAGTATCTTATGAAGAGTTACATGAGTACTTGAATTCGAGTTCTTTCTTACTCAATTGCCTGCTTACCCCATAAAAACAGCGATTGGCAAAAGTAATTCTTCGTTTGACTGGTGCGACAAAGTCCTTTAAAAAAAAAAAAAAATGGCGCAACAGCTCGTTAACTGCCAGGGCCTAGCTTCTCGCAACCACTCCTGTTGTGTGCGTTATATTTTTCACACGACTGGAAGGGACCTACAGTTTGGTGGCGAATCCGAACGGCGATTTGAGAAGCCATTCCATGACAACAATACTCTCGGATGTTTGTCAGACGCTCGCGAGAGATGGGACCGTGAAAAAACTTTTTGGTGTTTTCTGGGATTCGAACTTAGAACATCACACGTAGTGATCCGACACACTAACCACTTACGCCACGGCGCCCACTAGAGGAAGTCCCTACTACCTTAAAATTATATCTGTCTAATGTGGCGTTCTGTCCAAAACGCCGGTGTTGAATGTCCTTTTTTTTTAGACAGCATATATTTTGTTTTGCTTTCATTGGCCCCTAAACTCATCTTTGCTGCCTCGATCTACATATATGCTCGCAAATGCCCCACCGGGGGCCCGCTTGAGTTCTTCCGACTATGTCAATGTAATCGGCATAAGCGAGTAGTTGTACAGACTTGTAAAAGATTGTAGCTCCGATGTTGGCTTGTGAGTTTCGTACAATTCTTCCAAGTTTTATGCCAAAGACATTGCATGATAGCGCGTCACCTTGTCTTAAACCTTTTCTGACATCAAACGATTCGATGCTGTTTTTTCCGACTTTGAAGGAGCAGCATTCATGACATTTCTCCATCGTCATCCTGCAGAAACGGACAAGTTTGGCATGGATGCCGAGACTAGACATGGCTCTGTATAACTGAGTATAATAGGCAGCTTTGATATCGATGAAAAGGTGACGGGTATCGATTTTGTATTCATTGGTTTTTTTCCAAAATCTGTCGTAGTGTGAATATTTGGTCAATGGTGAACTTTCCCTGCCTGAACTGCACTGATAAGGACCTATCCGGTTGTTGGCGATCGGTTTTATGCGTTCACATAATACGGCAGACACGATCTTATATGCGATGTTGAGAAGACTTATGTATCTGTAGTTGACATAGTTTAGAGGGTCTCCTTTCTTCAGGATCGAGCAAACGATGCTAAGGTTCCATGCATCGGGCATACTTTCGTCCGACCAGATTTTACAGATAAGCTGGTGCATGCTGCTTACCAACTCATCTCCTTACGGTTTAAAAAAGTTGGCGACAAAGTTGTTAGCTCCAGCAGCTTTGTTGGATTTAAGTTTAGATATCGCTATCCTCACTTTATTCTGATCGGGTTGACGGGAATCTTGACTATTGGAATATTGGTCATCGTCGCCGTTTAGTAGTCTGCAGAAGTATTTCTTCCATATCCTCAGAACCCACTGCGAATCTACTACTATATTACCATTTTCGTCCCCGCAGGCTTCTGTTCTGGCTTTGAAACCCTGGCATGTTCTCTTTACCTTATGGTAAAATTTTCGAACATCATTCCTGCAATAAAGTATCTCAATCTTCTCGATCGACCGCTTCTCATGCTCCTTTTCTACTCTCTCAGAAGTCGATGTTCCTCAGTTCTCTTCCGCTCGTAGAGCTCACAAGCAGCTCTAGCCCTTCTATGCAGCGTCACTTTTTACGCCTCTCGTTTTGCCATACGGGCTTGCCGGTATTCTTCGTCAAACTAAAGGTTTCCTTGTGGTGGCCGGGAGAAACCCAGTACATCAGAAGCAGCATCTCTGGTGGCTTGTTGACATTTGCTACTGGCGGAATAGCACTTGAGACTAATTGAGATTGAGATTAAAAGAGACTCGGTCAACAAAAGCTCTGGCAGTCTTTTGCAATTGTAGCCGTCCAACGTCAAACTTCCTCACAATATTTCGTTGATTTCGCTCCGTTCTGGATATCCGCATACCGTACCTTGGCTACTACTGGGTAGCGACCCGAGTTCACATGGGCTACTCGAAATGTACAGACAGCCAGAATACTGGAAGAGTGCCTTGCGTCGATCGCAATGTGATCGATTTGGTTGACGATTTTTCTATGCAAAGAGAGCTATGTTTCCTTTGAATATCAAGACGTGGGAGCCATGTACAAGGTACGATAATGTTTCGTCCCGCCGCAAAGTCGACTAGCTTTAATTCGTTGTCTGATGTGATGTCGTATAGGCCGTGCTTTTCGAGCGCGATAACAAAGACGTCTTCTTTTCCTAGTCTTGCGTTAAATTACCCAGGACAATTTTAAGGTCATGGCTAGGGCTCTCCTCATACGAGTTGTCCAAGAGCTGGTAGAAGTCATCCTTCGTCGCGACGTCCATCTTCTCGTGAGGGGCGTGAGCGCATATTAGGCTGATGTTGGCGAATTTAGCCTTGATAAGGATAGTCATGAGGAATAGTGATGTGTCAACTCGAGTTCACAAACCGGTTCAAACCGAGTTAAATTAATATCAAACCGAGTTTGCAAAACCGATGGAACGAACCGAATAATTAAATGCCAAGACAGCATTATACCGAGTTGAACACACGATTCGGTTTGAGTTAGTTAGGATAAGTAAACACAATGCACTAAAAGATGAAAGTACCCGTATAATAAGTCGAGTTGGAAAGCAGTCTATTGTTTTCATACAAACCGAGTTGCACTGCCCGATTCCATATCTATTTGGAATTCGGATTCGGTTCGGTTTCTCATGAGACGGTAGCTCCTGTTTTTTCTCATTAGCCGTGTTTTATAATCTGATCTGATCCAGAACAGATCACACGACGAAAATAAAACGACCTGGATCTGCATCAACGAACCATTTTTGTTGTATCTTGTGGTGTAGTTTCCGCATCGAACTTCTTTCTAAATAGGATTTATTTCGTGCTGGAATTGTGCTTAACCCTTGCCATATGCATCCTGAACAATATTTATTTCTTCTGGCGTACAACTTGTTATTATTTTCATTCAATAATTAGTTATTTAAAAGTAGGAATTATTTTTTCCCCTCTTTTCCATTAGAATTTCACAGCGGAGTTCATTCAAGCGGAGTTGCCATGCGATTTATTTTCCTTTATAAAATTCGGAGAATATGCGATCTTTTTCTTTTACTGTATGTTTTCTCGATCATAATTCATTCAGATGGTGTATATTCACTCAATAATTATTAATTTTAAATCATTAGTAGGAGTAACTGGGATAAGTATTTATTTTCAGATACGCTTTTATGTGCATAATTCCAATGCAAAGAAAACATAGAAATCATAGAATAATATTTAAAGTGCAGAAAGTATTTCATATTCTAATCTGGCAACATGGGTTTTGACAACTGTCGACAATAGTGTAGCCTAGCAAGCAATAGGCGAACTAATTTTCAGATCACGAAAATAGATCCAAATGAACAGCAAGATCTCGTATTGTTATTGTAATGCATACATACAAATGATCTGATCTGGATCATGGGTGATAATAAAATACAGCTATTGTTGGTTTGTTTTGGTGTGTGTTCCATCGAACCAAGTCAATTGAGCGTATACACACCGAGTTAAACCGAGTTGCAAACTGATTCAATATCTACTTTGAATTCGTATTCGGTTCGGTTTTAGTCTCTTATGTGACGGTGACATAATTTTGTTACAAATCGAGGTAGCCAACCCGGTTTGCAACTCGGTTTGCTTAAATTGCAACTCGGATTAACTCGATTTAAGAAATGTTCGGTTTGGCACATCACTAATGAGGAACTCGTTTACATGCCAGAAACTCAAGATTCCTTGCCTAAGTCTGCCTCTAATAACAAATCCGCACCCGAGTAGATGCTGTCATTCTTGTTTGTAGCGATCGCCGTAGTTGATGTCACATTTTTCCAACCTCCTCTTGCCCGGCACCATCACATCGCACTTCTTGGATGGCGATAATGTCAGCTTCGCAGTAATCGAGGGTCTCCGCTAGTTGTTCGGCTGCACGTGATTTGTAGAGGGACTCAACATTCTACGGGCGGACACGAAGATCGTTGTCCTTTTCACGTTTGTTTGGGTCGTCAACAGTAAAATCATCCGTATCCGAGGCTATGCATTGCTTCATAACCAGTGTTTTTTTTTACGTGTTAGCGACGTTAACCTGAGGGCACAAGCCTCAACCTGGAGGGTCAGTTCCTTTTCCTTTCCCCCAGGAAATGGGAGGTGGGTACACCGGTACCAGTAGACCACTACGGGTGTATGAGTGCTGCTGTTGGCCCATTAAGGGCTCCTCCGTAACCATCTCTACTCCAAGGTCCAAGGTCCAGCTTAACATTTAAAAATGGAAATTTTTCTAAGTTTTGTGTCATATGAGAAACAAAATCTCAAGATTTGGGCGGACTAGTCACAGCGTGGTCTATACGCGGATGAAATTATCTCTTCAGATCCTTGATATTAAGCATGAAGGTATTTTCCCCAAGTAGAGGACCGTTTAAGCTTTTCATCGAGTGTTGTTCAACACTGTGATTATCTTTTAGTTCTTTTGTGATTCTATACAAGGTTCTAATATCGCATAAACGAATAGTTGCTTCAATTTGTTTAGTCAATACGTTTCGTTTGCATTGGGGCACTAAATTTTAACGATTCCTGTTGATTTCTATTATATTTGCTCATATGAGTCCAAGTATTCCTTTTGTGTAAACTTTCGGTCTCGAGATTTTGATCAATCTCGGTATAACTATTATAGAATGACTCAAAAAAGTTGATTCATAAATTCTGTTTGTCTGTCGGTTTGTCCACCTGTATATACTCGTATAACTAATTGAATCCTAAACGACTGGGCGGATTTACTTCAAACTTCATATCAAAAGACTCCACTTGTTCTAAATAAGCTTGTTGACGGTATTGTCTGTAATGTTATCCATTACTGCTACTTAAGGCCTATAAAAATCGAGTAATGCGGTAAAAGGAAAGATTATAGGGAAGAGTTAGAGATCGGGCGGAGAACGAAGTACTGATTAAAGCAGCCAACTTTGCGGACATGTTCATGTGAAGAAATATGACTATGAATAAACAAATAACCGATTGAATAAATAATCACCCTTATATGTGGGTTATATTTAAGTTTCAGACTAATGTAAGCTCTAAGAGTGAAGCAATCTATTCAGTAATCTGCTGATTTCGCAAAAGGTAATGGCTAACATTTATATCAAGCATTGCCAATCCATCAAATTCTTCAATGCCAACTTCATTAATTTTTAGTTTGACTACGGCAGTATCCTGCTTTAGAGAATGGAGATAGTACTTGTTCTTAAGGCGATGAACTCAACTCGGTTCTTGGCATCCCAATTGATGATAACAATAATAAGCATTGGATAGTTATTTAATGACAAAAATGAGTTTGAAAAAGTGTCATAAATACGTTTTGCCTAAAAGCTTTAACTTGCTTAGTTTTTTCTTCGAAATTGCAATATAGCAAACAAAATTCTTTTGTTTTTAATTAGTGTAAGAAGCATTAAAAAAAATTGAGAAGAAGTTAATAATACTATAAAAACAATCAAAAATGTATCTTCGAAATTATATCTTTAATTCATGTTGCTACTGCTTAATAGCTATAAACAAATCAAAAAAATATAAATTGACTTCAAACATATACATATGTATATAAAAATTCTCAGAAAAATGCTGGCTGAGCTTGGAGGACTTGTTCACTGTTGGCCGTCACAAAAGTGTTCTCTAATAAACTTAGCCCCAGGCACCTGCCTGAGAGTTGTTGACATACCCTTTACGAATACCAGTGGAGGAGAATGATTAAAAAAAAAACTGGATCCTTTTGAGAAGTTATGCGAAGAAAATTTGTTTATTGTATTATTAAAGAAACTTGCTTGGCAAATATAAAATGTCGATGGTATTAAGAAATGTGTGTTGCCCCAACTGAATTTGTTTAAAAAAAACATTTTTTTTCTCAGCCTGTAGGTGTTGAGGTGTGGAACACGAATTTTGTGAAGAAATTATTTTAATTGGTGGATTTAAGCAAAAGTTATCGTGATTTGCATAAACATTCATGGGCAGATACGGCGCGGTTGGTAAAAACATACTTCTATTTACATACGCATTTATGTACATATTTGTAATCAGATTCTGAGCTTATCTCGAACACAATTACTTATTCAATTTCATACCATACCTTAATTTCTTTGAAACATTAATGTAGGTTTTATGCTAACAGATATTAATAAGTCGCATCATACATGCGTATGCAAGCTGAAGGCTATTTCTGTGTATAGGATGTGTATTATATCAAAATATGTGTCAAGGTCGCCTTGTAGTATGACAGCAAAATGTGTTTAGGATATGGTGTTGGGTACGAACAATGAATTTGGTATGCATATCTTTATAGAATTGGGAAGACCCAAAAGCACTTAGCAAACAAAAGCAATATTGACCCCAATTTCTATCGTAGACACATGGATGATTATTATACTGGTATTATGAATTGAAAGCGATTGTATTATATTTAACGCGGTACTCGTTCGTTTGAAAAAATAAAAGATGTGACCTAAGACTATTCTTTTTTCACTTCTAGTGCTATCAAATGATTATCTTCGTCCTGCTTCAGGGGTTGTAAAATGAATCCAAATTCTTATTTTCTACAGCGTGGCATTTTTAACTAAAAATTCTTCTCTCCCACCTCTGCAGAGAACAATTATCACTTTATACAACGTGGCATTTAACTTAAAACGGAATACGCTCCCAATTGTTCTCCGGCTTCATTATTTGAAGACAGGATTTCATTTTTTTTTTTTGCTTCGCTTTTCTAACAAAATTCTTTCATTGCAATGTGGGTTATTTAAATTGGCTGAGTGCGGGTCCTCCATGAAATGCGAAATCTGCCATGTACCCACCCACATCTACCGAATCCTTACATATTCATAGCTTTACGGATCAGAAAACACCGGAGAACGGTGAATGTGGAACAATTGAAAAAAGGGAAAACTTTCTCAACGAATTGGGTTTACAATAGGATGTGCATAGAATTTTTTTTTTATCTGTGCCTCTCCTCCTCTTTATCTCTTTTCGAAGTATTCAAAAGGAAATGAATGAAAGAGGCACAGGCGGGGATCGAGGGCCATGGTGCAGGAAAATTTGTTCCCATCCGTCCTGTTAAAAAGTTTTACGTTCTTTCCGCGTGCTTCTTGTTGAAAGCTTCTTTTCGTGGGGGTTATCCTCCGAAATGGAGGGAAATCGAAGCGTTCTTCTTCTTTTTGTTTTTCATCGTTGTCACCGTCGTCTTCGTCACATTCGAAAACTTTTGGAGAAATGTTTGCCATTCTCAGTGTTGTGTATGTAGTAACCCTTGCATCTCTCATCCCTTAACCCACTCTTTTCCACACAAAACTCGTGAATATAATTTAATGCGAAAAGTTTACGTTATAATGTTGTTGGTTTATTTAATTTTTTTATCCCGATTTTTGTATGTTATTTTTCTGCACTCCACGCTTCAGTGGTACATATACATTTTTTATTACAATATATCGCCCGTTGTCGTTTTCCTTACCGCCTGCACACGACTACCACTTTCTCCTCAAATGGAACAGATTTAAGTATGATATATTCGCAAAAGTATGAATTGTGGTTTTAATGCAGAAATATATGAAATGTTGGATTTTTATCACTTTGCATATGGGTTGGAGAATTTTTTTTTTTCGCCGCCTGTAAAATGGATCTGTGTCAGTCTCAGGATTGGTTTGGGGTTTTATTTAATTTGTTGGTATTTGTAGATGTGTAAAGATGGAGGGGTATAAAAACAATGTTTGCGGGGTCTGTCATATAATAATTTGCTTGGGGTTGATTTATTGGGGTGGCAATTCTTTGGGGACAATAGCAATGAGGTGTGTTGTCTAAAGTCAGCAAAGTGACTTTCTTTTTTTTATTAGGATTTATTGTGGTTTGAGTGTTTCTTGATCAGCAGACTATAAATAAGGATGTTGTTTTTGAGAAACAATTGTGGACGTGTTTTAAAAAAGAATTGATAAATTGTTGGCAAAATGGCATAATATTGGTTTTAAATGAAGTCTGATCACAAATTTCGAATTTCTTATTACGTTGTGTTATCTCGGAGTAGAACTTTAAAGATAATTACATAAATTTCTAGGAACATACCACTAATAACATACTCGTATTTACACAAGAATTTATCCAAGATTAAATTAGACTTGCATATATAAATTCAGTGGCATATTAGAAATATGGCGCATATATATATGGCATATTATTATTTGGCGCAAGAGCTCTTCAAGTGCCAAGGCCTAGCTTCTGGCAGTCACTCGTGTTGTGTGCGTTATATTTTTTCACACGAATAGAAGGGAACTACAGTTTAGTGCCGCATCCGAAGGGCAATTTGTTTTGAGAAGCAAATAAAGTACTCTCGGATGTTTGTCAGACGTTCGCGAGAGGTGGGACTGTGAAAAAAACTTTTTTTTTGTGTTTTCTTGGATTCGAATATGGAACCTCGTGCGCAGTGGTCCGACACACTAACCACTGCACCTCGGCGCCCACTAAAACGACGGTATTTTAGCAAAATAAAAAAGTCAAAATGTTTATTTTCGATTCATGTGAAAGTAATAGTGAGGAATCAGATAAGTCGCGAATTTATAGACTTCGAATTAATTTCGAAGTCGAAGAACATTTGTTTATCGAAAAATTACGTGTTCCTACTAAGAAATCAATTGAAGGTACCAGCAGACAGAAGCCGAGTGTGGAACAGAAAATTCTTATAGCCCGACAACTGCTTCAAAACCTTTCTCGATGATATCCAACAATTTATCATCGCTTATAAAGTACTGAACTTATACTCTTTTTACCTAGCAGCTCCAGTTTTTTTTTTTTTTTTAGTTTTCTATTTTGGCCTATGAAATTGAATTGGTTGGCGGTTGATTCAGAATCCGGGATAGTAGCTGAACATTCGACATTTGGGCCGACATTTTATATATTGTAGTCTACATTTTATTGAGCTGTATTTCAAACCGTCGACTGTTTAAATTGTCGGTATAACTTAAGTCGACATTTAAACAATCAACGAAATTGTCATTTAAAATCGGCATTCTTTTTGCGGCAATACGTACGCTTCCCGATCTTTTCGAAATTATGTGAATAAATCGTGTGAAGCGCTCCACTAACCCGTTATTTGCCGGCAAAAAACTGTTCTAGAATAGACTTAGTCTCAGGCGCCTACCTGACAGTTGTTAATATACCATTAGCAGAGCAACGAAGTCGCGTAAACGGCTAAAGGACACCGGAAAGCGGAGTTTAAATAAATGAATCGCACAAAGCGCGCCACTTGCCCGTTATTTGCCGGCACAAAACTATCTTCGAATATCCTTAGTCCCAGGCCGCGAATTTTTTTTAAATAGAATAACGAGTTTTAATTGGAAAAGCGGGATTTCAAAAAACAGGACTATAAAACCGGAATTTTAAATGCGGAATTATAAAAAGAGGGATATCGAACCCAACCCGTCTCAAAAGTAAATATTAATTCTAAATTTTTGCCATTTAAGATTTTGATTTCGAAATTTTTTTCTTTCTTATTTTTTTTTTTTTTCGAGATTTTTGTTTTCTATATTATATTTTCTAGATATCGGGGTAGACCCAAATCAAAAGGCATGCGGTGTTTCAATTCCAACGAATTTGCACACATCATGCACAGATGTTCCATAAGCAAAACCAAGGGGGCAGTTGGGTAAGTGTTCCTGATTTTATATTTCAGGTAACAATAGCATTGGTAGATACTGGGAGTGATATCAGTATAATAAAAACATCACTAAAAGATAAATTGAAAATCCTAAAGTTCGAACTGACAGGAATCAAGGTGGTTGGATTCGCGCAAAACAATCGCAATACTCTCGGCACGGTGATTATTGTCGCGGTAATCTATAGCGAATCCTACAATTTTTGTTGTCACGTGGTCCCCAATTATTAGTTAAATGCTCATACTCAAGGGCTTTTTCTCGAACGCAACCCTGGCGATAGAGGATAGCAGGCCAGTTATTTGCAAGGAGAATAAAAAGTTAACAATTTTAGTTCAAGTGAATTTAGTTAATCGTGGAGGCGTTATGCGTAATACGTTATGTATTGGGAAAGTTTAGATAGGATCGCAACAAGGAGAATAAGGATAAAGTAGAGCATCTAATCATAAAAATGAAAATTATATTGGAAGACGAGGTCCCAGTTTTCCAAAAACCTAGCTGGTTAGCGCCGCGTGAACGAGAGATCGTTCAGCAACAGATTTCGGAGTGGTTGAGCGAGGGAACTATCCAGGGGAGTAAGTCGAGTAATGCTAGTCCTATTATTTTGGCCAAAAAGAAAGATGGGAGTAGTCGTCTTTCCATACTTCCAACTGCCATAAGTATTTTGACCACTGTATCCATGAAAGATATGCCTCTGTAGTTTTCCGCTGCGTTTAAATCCGATTTTTTTTAAATTAGAAAAATTAAAGACTTCTTGAATTTATCCTTCACTTTACCATCATTCAGCATCTTCCTTAATAATTGTGCCAGTTTCGCCAAAAAGTTTTAAGGTGCATTTTTAAAGAATTGGTCGGGGAATCTGTCTTCACTTGGCGCTTTGTTGTGCTTCGCTGTTTTCAAAACCGTCTTAATTTCTGCTATCGTAATAGCTGCATCCAGTTCTTCACCTTCAATAAAAGGATACGCATATTCAATGAGTTGGGTTAGAAGGCTCTTCAGAAATACTAAAGAAAAACTTGATCATTCTTCCTAGATCACTACATGCTTACAAAGAATATATGAAACGGTGCCTCGGTCCCGATTCTTTTCCGACAAAGATTTCAAAAGCTGTATATTCCATTTTGAAATCGTGTAATGCAAAATCTTAATGCCCAGTCCTTTTTCTCAAATACTTAGCACAGTGCTTCTATTGTTCTCATCATAGACAACGATATCTGGTACCTAGAGATCCTCTTGTACCTGCCACCAATCACTAAGATACTCTACTATTCTGAAGTATTTCAACCTTGGCTTTACTTTTTAGTAATCGAATAGAAAAACGCGGAAGGTCATTGGAAGGGAAATTTTATAAAACTGAGTTAGAGGCAAACATGTACTCGTATATTTAACTAAGCACTAAGGCAATCAAAGAGTTATGGACGAATTTAGTAAAAACGAATTACCAGTTTCACCATCTATTCAATCCATAACCAACTGTGGACAATTTATTTTAGGAAGACTCTCAAGTACTCAATGAAGTGTATTCTACCTCTGACTTTTCTAAAATGGGAAAACTTCTATCTCCACTTACACCTAGCTTGATCCTTAAGAAGTGGACAGAAATTTGACGACCAATTTTATAAAGTAACCCAATATCGCGTAAGGCTGCTTTTAAGTACTGCGATTTCTACAATGCATTATGAAAGTTCCCTGAGACAATAAGAGTCGTTATACAAGCAGTTTCTAGCAAACTCGTTAAATGCTTGTACAGAACTGCTTTCGGGGTCAAGGATTAAATCTATCGCCTTTTCTGTGGGTGCTATTCATATGAAATTAAATATGAGCTCTTACATTTAAAGTTTAATTTAGGTTGAGTAACTGTAATGTGAATATGTACTTACACATAACATTTAGTGGAAGGGTATCTTCAAGAGCAGAATTTGGAAGACGTGGATTAGAACCGTCACATCTTAGCATAGTACCATCATCATCAGGCATCGGGTTAAATGATAAAATTGATGTCACTTTTCGGCCATTCTGCGTCGTTTTTATCTGCAAAAGATCCATTACATATATACACCTATTCAATTATGTGACGTATAGCACTTACCATTCCACGCTTGAATGGCCGATTATTCTGAGTCCATTTCACATCTGTATCCGGTACAGACCCATCGACTATACAAGTCAGATTATATTGCGTTGCCGACGATAGGACTTTTGGTTTAATCGTCAAGTTCACTGTTGTGGGTCGCACTAAGAATAAAAAGAATACATAAAATTAATTGCATGCCTTGGTGTACAGAGATACGTATCAATTAAATGAAGATATCCTCCATCACTTGCACTCTTAATTGAAGTTTAATGAATTCATATAGAGCTTAAATAATTCATGAACCAAGCTATATCAAAGCAATTAAAAACACGGTGTCCCTGTATTTTCAAGCGTGCATCTGAAATATCGACCGATTGTGCTTCAATTTAATTGCGAATACGATAAGCAATGAACAGGGAGGGGTGGTTAATAACGGAAATAGGTCAGACGCCCGTTAATCACAAAATGACTTTTCCTAATTTATATTCTTTTATCTGTTTTTCTCTTTGATGATCATTGGAAATTTTTTTTTTTTTTTTCTTTTTTGTACCAGAGGCATTTTTTTTGTATCGAGGCCAGAACATCATAGGCAGGTGGTGTCCTTTCATTGAAAGAGAACATTTATATATTCCGCTTCTTTATAAAGGAATCTTTGAAGTTCCCTAAAGGTGTAGTGTAGACTGTCTGTACACACATGGAAATGACAGAAATTTAAAGGTGAAACTTATGTAGATTTCTCTTAGTTTTCCTTTCTTTCAATACCCTTTCAATATTTATAGAGGCTGGACTAACTACTATGAGGTGAGGGTTCAGGATATAAATGAGTTTTCAGGTCACTAGTACTTGTTTATATGGACTTAAATGTGTGATGTATGAAAAATTGCATGTTTTGCTGGCAGGATCTTTGAAATATTTAATTGGTTAAATTTAATTTAGTATTGAAAGCACGTTCTTCAAGCATTTTTTTTATGTATTCTACGCATTACCTACATTTATATTTTTTTACGTAAAAAACATAAAACGGTTCTTTTGCGCCAAATCACCTAACACTGGTTGAAATTTGTGCGAATTTATCATCTATGCAAAATCTATTTTGTCTGACCACTGTATGTCAGGTTCAATGTTCGGGTCTAAACGCCACTACTAGAACGTTTCTGATCAAATTCAGCCCAAATCTGCAGCAAATAGCATGCCGAAATTCCATTTATCCGATAGAATTCGTAAAGTGTGGTGTGCTCATTGGCCATACAGATTCAAAGAACTTTATCGCAACATGACTATCAGTAAATATGGTAATGGCCTCTTTTCTTAACCATTATCTCCGAAAAGCGCTACAATGATTTGAAAGGATTGGGGAGGAGAAATCTTACTAACACGCCTTCAGTTTTAGAGCGGGTCAGTGTTCGACAGTACAAGTGCAAACGCTTCTAGTTCGATGTTATTATTATAAAAACCCCCTTGATATCAACGAATATGACTATTGTACATTTTTCGTACACTTAAGATTTTGAAATGGTACCTATCAGTGAGTAAAGTGTTATTTCTACAAATTCCCTTCACATATCGCATGATTTTAAGCAGAAAGCAAAGCCAGCTGTTACACGAAGTATTACGAAGTATTACACGGTGACTAGCCATTGATCATTCGGGACTGCTGTTGCAGAGCCGGTCCGATTTCCGCATGTAATATCTCCCTCTGTCAAAAGCAATTTGTTCCTTGATCGTTGCTAAAAGCGTAATTGTCATCATCGAGCCACCTTCAATGGACTCGAAACTCGGAGTCCGCCATCAAACGCAGGCCCCGAGCCACAGGCGTACCTTAAGAAGTAGATCCTGTTACTCTGGAACAGCCATCAAACGCAGATACTGACCCACAGGACTACACCGAAAATTAGATCCCGGAACTCTGAGCCCGGCGTCATTCGCCTCACAGGCCTAATCTAAAAAGTAGAACCTAATGCTCTGGAATCGCCGTCCTGAAACTCCGAGCCCGTCGTCAAACGCAGCCCCCGTGCAACAGGCCTGCCCTAAAGTAGATCCTGATACTCTGGAACCGCCGTCAAACGCAGATCCCGAACTACGAGCCTAAGGGGCCTAGAAGCCAGAGGTCACACCCTAAGGTAGATTAAAATATTTGAACTGTTAAGAAAAAGATTGTTAAACAACACCACGACACCTGAGCATTTTATCAATAAAGTACCTCTTCTCCAAAGCCTTAGGATGTTTCTGTGGGTCAACCCGAGAACCAGCGAGTCAACATCAGACTTTGGCAAAAACACCGTCATAATACCTTTTTATATTGTTATGCTTTCTGAAGGATTACCGTAGAAGCATTATCTGCTTTAAGTACATAGTCGGACTCGTGGTCTGGACTGTAATGAGCCTTGACGCTTCTATAGGACTCTTCTATAGATATTCTAATACAAAATTTGTTCCATTATTTCAACTGATTTTTTTTTCAATTCAACCTCTTATGTTTGAGGAACTCTATAAATAAGTTCCAATCCAAGTAATCACTTGAACTGGATTGGAGAGCCGCTTACGACTCCTGCGAAGGGCTGCCCTACCATGGTGGTTTATATAATCGGGATGTGATAGATTTCGTATTGTTAAAGGCGTGCTTATCTCCACATGACCGCTTCGTTTTTCCAGAGACTTGGATTCATCTTATTAGTTATACTAAAAATATACAACCTTATGCAATGCATATTTTGCAATAGTATCCAAAAATTCGCTCGAAATCCACCTTATAACAAACGCTTCTAGTAGTGACGTTTTTTTAAAGACCTACCTGTCAAAGACACATTTTTCCAATTACCACCTAACAATAATTCTAGAAACAAATCCTAGAAAAAAAAATACACGGATAATCACTTTCTACTTACATAACATCTCGATTCGTATACTCCTCTCCACTGGTGGCACTAGCTTCGTGTTCGATGCCTGACATCTGTAGGTATTATTCAAAGCCGATCTCGTAATTTGTGGTACCTCCAAGCGATTTACTGTCACGTGCCGTCCCATTGATACACCGGATCCAGCTTGCAGCAGTTGTGTGCCATTAAACCACGTCACTGTTGGCTCAGGACGTCCTAAATCGCGCAAAAAAAAAGGAAGAGACAAATAGACAAACAAAAAGGATTACAGACTATGAACACAAGACATTTTCATCGTGGTTTGACTTTGTTCGATGATTAGATTAGCATTTGCGACAGCCAAACGAGGCACCACTTTCCTACCCTCTCGGAGCCATTGGCGTTGTCGTTGTCATGCCAGTGGAAAGTCAGTGGGAAATTGAAAGTGTCACTGGGCATTTAGCTCGGTTGACATGAAAAATATTAATTAATCAAATCATGACATCCAGCCGCCACTGTCACCGCCATCGGAGGAGAGGGAAAGTAAACGAGAAAAGGATCTACAAGAAGCAAAAGACCATGTTTGTCTGTTCCAATGGGAGCGAACATTCCGCCTCCGTTTCGAGAAGGAAAATGGCAAAGTTTGCGGCAGGAATTTAATGTGAATATAATTCGAAATGACACGAAACGGAAGAAGACGACCAACACTACGATAATGATGATGATGACGATGATTATGGTGATGTTCTCTTCTTTTTTTTGTTCGCTTAATGCGCCTCCTTTTCTACTGCTAATGGTCTCCTGCAATTTGCTATCACTTGTTGTTACTGGCCCGTTTGATAGGAGAGGATATTTCCACGTTTACGAGTATATCTTCCCTTCTAACATTTAACATCGATTTATGCGTCCACTGTGTCCTCATTTCACCAGAAAATAAGGAAAAGTAAAACTCTAAGCAGGAAGAATGTTAAAAGGATTTTTTCAGTGGCTCTTACTAACCCTCTTGCTGTGAGATACCACCATCCACCACCCAAATGTGTGTGATGCTCGGATTCTTTATGGAAAGACTGTTGGTATTTCTTCGTCTTCGTATAATATCAGTCACTCAGAGCGGCAAGGACGATGAGAAGAATTCCATCGACTTTTACTCCTGTTATCTGGGGATGTGTATAAATGGAGATCTGGGATAGATGTTTGTGTGTATTTTGCTATGGACCAGCGTGAATGCTTTTATTGAGTCATCACGGGGGAACATTAATGGCTTCGCTTATTGGATTCGACAGGGTGAATGTAATGCAATAAACTGATGATGCCAATATTATTATTACTATTATCATTTTCTGTTTTCTTTTTTTTTTCTCTCTGTCTCTCCCACTTTTCATCTTTAGATTACCAACATCAGGAGACGAAGAACATTTTTTTTTTTTTGTTGGCGTCTGTGGGGGTATCCTACTTTGGACCACATTATAGATGAATTTTTGAAGAGGATAATGAAAGCGTAGGAAGCCATTTGAATATGCCATTTTAATAAGAACGGATGTTTTTCGGAACAGAAATGTTCGTGTTTAGCACCCAATAAAGGTGGTGACGAAAGAAAACACAGAGAACCAATGCGAATGTGGGCGGCAGTGGTGGGAATGTACTTTTGGCGTGGTATTTTGGCGTTGTAAACGACTTTATGTCTTGTCCGTGACAAAAGCAGATAAGGCAGATTTAATGACCTATTAATGAATTTGATTGTAATTGATGTAATGGCGTGGTTCTTACGGTTCATTGCTTTTCGGAGAGGGAGGCGATCAGTTTACAATTTTAATATGTGATTAATGGCATCCTGACAAAGGGAGGTCAAAAAGCCTTTTGGAAATTAACTCCAATTATAATGAGGGGCATATGTTGGAACTCACACGTAAAATCCGTGGTGACATTGTAGTGAAGTATTTGATTTTTTTTTTCAATAAAAGCCGGATATCGATAACATTAAGCTATTTGAGTTTCTTATGAATCAGAATAGCGGCGGCAACTACGAGTATATATAATACATAAATATGTACCTCACCAGAATCATCAACAAATTTCGAGTAAAGTTAAGGTGCTCGCTCTGCACCCTTGATAACGAAAAAAAAGGACCTCCTACTTAGTACAATAGAATATAAGACAAAGTTGAAAAGTGAATTGTAAACTATTTAAAAAGAAGCCAATTTCCAAGCTCCAGTTTCCCCTGCCAGATATAGTGGGCCTCCTCTATTCGTCAATTTACGAGTATTAACAAAACCATTAGCAGAACAAAAAAGTTCCTTGTAAGTTTCGCTACTCCAATAAACGCACTGCGGGGACCATGCTACAATAATCCCGTAGTCAGGGGTCGGATAATTAGATACATCGCAATGACGAAGTATGCTAACTACTTCGCTCGGTGACAATATCGCTCAGTAATTATTGAGGGCAACGTGAATATTGCATTGTTGAAATCTGTTCCCCTACCAAAATCAAATTTCAGCAACGCAGGCAGGTTGACATTTTCTAAGAAACTTCTCACAAATTTTACTTTGATGCTGTCATCTCTACAGTATGTAAGTATGTACAGCAAGCAAGGTAACCATAAGGAAAGGAATATATACATCGCTGGTTGAAATGTTAAGAGCGACAGATTGTGCTAAAAATTTCCCCAATTTGAGGACCCAGAAATATATTTATGGAAACAGCGACAGCGTCGTGTTAAGTGGAAGCAATTTACCTATTTTCCGAATTGTATAGAAATTCCGTGCCGTATAGCATCTAAGCACGAAATGAACTTTAAGATAATAGCCAAGCTTAAAACAAGGCAATTAAACTGGTGAAGCGGAGGACTACTGCCAATTTGCACTTCTAAGCTTAAATTAATAAGGTGCCAGGGCCTAATGGATGTGAGGGCCGTGGCAGAGTGATTGGTGTGTCATACCACTGCGTGTGAGGTTCCATGTTCGAATCCCAAAAAGCACTAAAAAGTTTGTTCACAGTCCCACCTCTCACAAACATCCGAGAGTATTTGTTATTTGTTACGAGAAAGCGTCTCAAAGCCCGTCGGATACGGAACAAAACTGTAGATCCCTTCTATGCACACAACGTGAATGGTTGCGGGAAGCTAGGCCTAAGCCATTCATGGGCCGTTGCGCCAAATATTTATGTATATATGTGTAAGGCTCGTGCAAATCTTGTGTGGCTATGTAAACTGTACGTACAGAGAGTCCGGCCACACGTCTCCGAAAGGTTTCAGATATACATATAAACATATAAACTTATTATCCTTCGTATTGAAAACTTTAGAAAGACAGCTAAAATTGAATTCGTTACAAACTCGATCCAACACACATTTTTTTTTAGCCCAACACGCCTATACCAAAGGTGAGACAGCTGTGTATGAGTGTAACAACGATTGAAAAATCAAAAATGTGGACATGAAAGACGCTTTAAGGCAAGAACTAGAGAAATTAAAAATAAATTCTTCAATTTGGTTGGAAAGTATGCTTAAAACAAGACGCATAAGCTCAGAGCTGAGAGAAAGTAAAGTACATGCTCTAGCTTCTAGGGGGACCCCGCAAGGTGAAGAGCTATCTCCTCTGTTTCGGATTTTAGTCCAAAACGATATCCTATTCGTCGCATACGCCGATGGTGTTGTCCTAATGGTAATGAGGAAATATCTGCTCACTATGATGGCACAAATACAAAAAACTCTAAATACACTAGCCTAAACAAATGGGCTAAAGGATACGGAATGAACGTTAATATCGAGAAAATGGGAATAGTTATATTCACAAACATACCGAAAATCGTTTCCGAACTTCAAATCCGTACGAATTTACGACAGAGAGCTTTAAATTTCAGAAACGGTTAAATACCTCAGAAGAATATTCGTTCATAAGTTGACATAGATGGACAACTTCTCAAGAAGAATAGGTAAATAAATCATGAATTGCGTTCTATACGAGCAACAAGATTTTTGACAAGAACTAGTGGTCTAAACCCGCCACCGTTCACTGGATGTTCACAGCTATTGTCAGACCCATAATAAAATGCCTAGTATGTATTTAGCCCATAAAGGACCTAGCGCCTAGATTCACGTAACCATATCTGCTTAAGACCGTTGCACGATTGGAAGCGGCCTATAGTTTTATGCCGTATTCGAAGGGCAATTTATAAGTACAAAAAAAAAAAAAATATTTGGCGCAACGGCTCTTTAAGTGCCAGGACCTAGCTTCTCGCAACCGCTCATGTTGTGTGCGTTATATTTTTTACACGAATGGAAGGGACCTACAGTTTACTTAGTGCCGTATCCGAAGGGCAATTTAGTTTGATAGGCTTTTTCGTGACAAAAATACTCTCGGATGTTTGTCAGACGTTCGCGAGAGGTGGGACCGTGAAACACCTTTTTGGATTTTTCTGGGAATCGAATTTGGAATCTCACGCGTAGTGATTCGACACAGTAACCACTCACGCCACGGCGCCCACAGATGTTTATTTTTAAGTCTGTTCTATTTTTTTTGTCTAGGAAAATTTTTCACTTTCTGGTCGCTTTTCTACAAAAACTGCGTAATAAACATGCCGTTTTATAATTTTTCTCTTATGAACGTAATAATAGTAAAAAAAAATAAAAAAAACTATGTGATGAGTATGCTGAAAAACCCATAGATTTTATGATACTTGGGACTACTAAAGGTTGAAGACGTTTTGACTGTGACGTAAGACTTGTTATACAGTATGATGGAGAAAACAAATGAGATGTCCGCTCCAGGTGGTACTCGTGAAAACTTTAATCCACCCGTGGTCTTTTCGACTACGGCCGGGACGATGATTCTGGAGGTACCCCCCGCCTCTGGCGTTGAATCGGAAGTAGCAGCGACGCTTGCTTCAGAAGACTCCTGCAGCTCTGTCTCCGAATCGTTTGGTAGACTGGGCTGGAATGACAAAGAAAGTAGCGGAAAGGCTTCGGCTGAAACGTCTAATCTCTGTCTCAATAGACGGGTAGCTGATCGAAGTTGTGTTCGTGACGGTTTGACTCGGGAAACCAATAAGGCTGAACGAGCTCCTGAAGCGCCGCACTCCGATAAGCTCTTGACCAAGAGTCAATTGAAAAGGAGAAGAAGGAAGGCGGCGAGGGCGCGGTGCAAAGAGGCTGCAGAGTCAGCTGAAGGCGCAAGCGCCGGAAGCAGTCATCCTTCAGTAGTGACAGGAATGAGTCCTAGGTCGGCAGAAAGTACTCCAACTGGAGACGATCAATCCCTCAGACCTAACGCTGGCTCCTTTTCGGTCGGTTCGAACAGGTCCAATCTGACGAAGCAAATTTCGCCTGCTCTCCTTGCTGGAAGCGTGTGTGCATTTGATGCGCGCTCTTCTGCTGAGCACACTCTTACCGGTGGCGTTATCTGCGCACAAAATCTGGTGGATGCTGGTGCTGTTACCCCTAAAGGTCTCAGCACTAGCGGACAGAAAGTGGCTGACGCAGGCAAAGCTACGGGTAGGGGCGCTCGTCTCGGCGGAAGCGTTAACTCATCTGGTGTGTGCCCTTCTACTAATAAAACACCGACTATATATTCGATATTTTCGCAGATAAACCTCCATCACTCAAAGGCTGCTACCGCTCTCTTAAGTAGCAGACTTTCCGTGGTGCGTACAATACCCCCCATAACACCTATCCAGGAGCCATATGTGCGGAACAAGCGCATATGTGGTTTTGGAGGTATTCGTGGAGTAACGGTGCTATGTGACAAGCGATCTGAAAGACCGAGAGCTTGTCTAATTGTGCCGAATTTCCTCTCAGTAACCAAGCTTGGACAATTCTGTGGACAGGACTTGGTTGCTGCAGCTGTAAGCTACGAAACAACCGGAAGTTGGAAAACCTTCGTTGTTGCGTCGACTTACTTCCCTTATGATTCGGTAATGCCTCCACCACCGAAGGCGGTTGCTGCACTCATAAAGTACTGTGACACTCGGGAGATGGGACTGCAGCAGCAAATGTAACATACGAGGAAACCATTTCCTAGACTTTATACTGTCGTCTGGTATGGTAAATGTTGGCTTCCAGCCAACTTTTGTTACGGCAAGGATGCAGGAGGTAATTGATTTGACTTTATCTAATAGGTATTTCAAGTCAATTACTAACTGGAGGGTACTGCCGGAGGTGTCCTTGTCAGACAATAGATACATCGCTTTCCAAATCGAATGCGAGGCCATAACTTTGCAGGAGAGGAGGAATCCGAGGAAAACCAACTGGGTGCGGTTTAGGGAAGAGCTAGACAGATCTGTCAAAACTCCAACTAAACTCAGAACGAAACGAAAGGTTGAGGATGATGTTCAAAACCTGACTAGCGTCCTTACCAGCTGTTTTGAACTGACCCGGCCATTGATAAAAACCCCCTGCAGAACTCCGATTCCCTGGTGGAGCCCAGAACTGCATCGACTTAGGAAAGAATCCAGAAAACTTCTAAATAGGTCACTCAAGACAAATCTGGAAGATGACTGGGATCTTTTTAGATCGAAGCAAAAAGACTATAAGAAGTTAATTCGGTTGTCGAAAAGTGATTCGTATAGAGATTTTTGTGAAAAGATCGAGACACTCGGTGAAACCAGCAGGTTGGTTAAGGTCCTCAAAAGGGGCAAGCCGACCAAACCGGAATCACTGAGAAAGTCTGATGGCAAATTTACTGAGACGAAAGCGGAAACTTTTAGTCTTCTGCTGGAGACTCACTATATCCAACTCTGAAAAGAATTTTCACCGCTGGCTTGGCGCTGGCATATATTCCTACACCTTGGCAGACAGTCAGAGTAGCTTTCATACCGAAAATTGGTAAGGAGGACTATTCGCTCCCCAAGAGTTTTAGACCTATAAGTTTGACATCCTTCTTACTGAAAAGTATGGAGAGACTGTCAGAATTTCACGTGCGCAAAGTTGCTTTCAAGCTGCATCCACTATCGGAGATGCAGCATACTTATCAGCGTGGGAAATCCTGTGAGACCGCACTTCAAAATTTAGTGGCCAGAATTGAATGCGCGCTTGATAAGAAAGAATGCGCGATGGGTATCTTCATCGACATTGAGGGTGCTTTTGATAATGCGACTTTTGACTGCATGTGCGACTCTGCCAGACAACACGGGGTAGGTGAAACATTAGTGTTGTGGATTAAAGCGATGTTAATGAATAGAACTTTGGTAGTGGATGCGGATTGTGACCGATATGTTATGACAGGGGTAAACAGGGCTGTCCACAAGGTTGTGTTCTGTCTCCATTGTTATGGTGCATGGTGGTCGACTCTCTGTTGAACACTCTAAATAGTTCTAACTTCTACACTCAGGCATATGCGGATGATGTCGCTGCACTTTCTGTCGGGCCATTGCCTGGCGACGGTCTGTACTAACGCGCAGGCGGCGCTGGACATGATCGATGAATGGTGTACTAGGAGTGGGCTTTCGGTGAATCCTCTTAAAACTGAGGTTGTTCGTTTTACAAGAAGGATGATTTTGACCGGTCTGACTCAGCCAGTGCTTAAAGGCGTCACCATTCGCATTTCCAATGAAGACAAATATCTGGGAGTAATTTTAGATACGTAACTTCATTGCTCTAAACACTTCGAGTCGAAAACATCCAAGGCGCTCTCAGTCTTCTGGCAGTGTAAGGGTGCTTTTGGCAAGACATAGGGCTTGTCACCGAATAAGGTTCTCTGGATCTACACGGCTTTGATAAGACCATTCCTCGCATATGCGTTGGTTGTTTGGTGGAAGGGGCTCTCGCGTAAATGTGCGGTTGCGCGAAACTCCAAAGAACGGCCTGTCTCGGCTGCACGGGAGCTTTTCCGAGTAGGCCTGGCTCTGCTCTAGACGCTTTGCTGAACTTACCTCCACTCGATACTTACTTACTACTTACGCACTATCAAAGCCATCCATCGTCTTAGGCGGTTTTTGGTATACTCCACACTGGAATTTTGATGAACTTGCGCGACACTTATCTTACGACTCCTGTCTTATGGATATGCGGTCTGATGCAATGACACCAGAACTCCAGCTGATGCGCAAATTCAGAGTCGATTTTCCTTGTGTTCAGGACTGGCTTCGGCCAGAGTCTGAGCCGGGAATGAAATGTAGTCGTATTTTCACGGATGGTTCCAGATCCAGGCAAGGGTCTGGCGCTGGTGTCTTCGTGGAAGTCGACAACATTAGACTTCTTTTCTCGTTAGGCAAATATGCGTCTGTTTGCCAAGCGGAAACTTATGCAATCCCAATGGCCATGAATTATGTTG
Source organism: Brachypalpus laphriformis (assembly GCA_945910035.1). Taxonomy (NCBI): domain Eukaryota; kingdom Metazoa; phylum Arthropoda; class Insecta; order Diptera; family Syrphidae; genus Brachypalpus; species Brachypalpus laphriformis. Next base: position 256,794,948 of record OX246754.1, read on the forward strand.
TGAAGAACAAGTGGAAGGGACGTAGCATTCATGTCTGTAGTGACAGTCAGGCTACGCTTAAGGCCTTGCTTAACCCCTTAACCACTTCCAAAATAGTTTGTGAAACCAAAAACTCTTTGAACTCGGTTGCAAGGCTGAATTCTCTCTCTCTTATCTGGGTCCAAGGTCACACTGGGATCTTTGGGAACGAGATCTTCGGTGATATTGCTAGACAAGGCTCAGAGGAGGCTTTCTCAGGTCCCGAACCCGCGTTGGGTCTTCCAGCGTCCTCGTTTAGGGCTTCCATTGACGATTGGGTCTCTCACGAGCACAATTGTGTGTGGCTTGACTTACCAGGATGCAGGTTGACTAAACGCATGCTCCCGGACGTCTGTAAGAAATCAGCGGCATTCTTGCTGTCTCTCAGCAGAAAAGACTGTAGACAGTTTAAGTGACACTACAATCTGCGACGCTTGTGGAGAGAGCGACGACACCACGGAACATTATCTCTGTGAGTTGTCTGGCCTTTGCTCATATCAGGTGGCAGATCCTCGGTGCGGATGTGGTGAGTGCTGGTACTGTAAGCTTCTCATCACTGAAGTGCTTGCTTGGCTTTCTTAGAAAGACAAGGAAATTCCAATAAAATGGGTAAATCAGGGTTTGCTCTCTTGTAGTACAATGGATTGCGTCTGAGTGCTCCAGTCGAGCGTTTCCTATCCCGACAAAAAAATAAAAAATAAAATGATACTTGTGAAATGCTGCAGCAGGTAAAAAAAGGAAAATGTAATTTTTTGCCTACTTTTCTAACCGCAGTTGAAAATTAGAGCGATTTCCCAACTATTCATAATTGTGCAATATTTATTTTTTTAATAATGCATTGCTTTACGAAGGTTTTGAAGCACGCTCATTTATAAGACTACCTGTCAAAACCTACCACAGAAAGAGTTAGGTTTGACAATGCAGGCCTATTGGAAAATTCACCTAAGGAAAATTGTATAAAAGATTAGAAAAAAGAATTAAAATCATCAGTTTTATTTTTGAAGCCGAGGTTACACAACAGTTGTTTAGAAACGGTATTTGAAATGACATCTTTTTCAAACCAAGAATACGCAGATATTATCTACGTTTATGGGGTGTGTAACGCAAGTTCCAATTAAGCACAAGAAAGATACCGTAAACCTAACCTAGCCTAACCTGCGGATTCCTTATCATCATGTATAATATTTAGAAATAAGTTTCGAAGACTTCGGGAAACAGGATCTGTTTCAACTAGACGACCCGACGCAGGAGCACGCTCGACCAGTAGTCATCCTGGACATACAGACAAGTTTGGCAGGGATGTCGAATCTAGACATGGCTCTATATAGCTCTATAGCTCTAGCCATAGATACTGTCATAGGCGGCCTTGAAATCGATTAAGAGATGATGAGTATCGATTTGGACTTCTTGGGTTTTCTTCAGGACCTGTCGAAATTGTAACATTCATTACCAGCTGCATGAAAAGTTCGAAACCAGTCGATCCGGCTTCTAAGTCGGTTGAACGTATTGCTAAGCAGACTGAGCGGGCTCGTAAGCTAGTTGTTCAAACTCCTAAGCCGACTGAAGAGACGATTGAATCAGCAGAACAGACTCTTGAAACAGTCAATCAGCCTTCTGAGCCGATTAAACGTACGTCAAAGTCGTACCGTACGTCTGACGTATTCTCAGGCTGCAGTCAAAGCAACCAAATGAAACGACCGGCCACGCTCTGATCCGTTGAATGAAATTCTGAACTGCATCTACGCTAAGTTCGAGGAACAATGTGAATTAACAAACGGATTCTCGAACGTCTTAGTAACGTCGAAAGCTTTTGTATAGCTAACCTTATATCTAAATCTAAGTAAATATGGACTCTTTGCTTACAATAGTGACATGGAATGCAAATGGACTCTTACAAAAATCTAACGAATTAGCAATGTTTCTAATAAGAGAAAATATCGACATATGTTTGATCTCCGAAACCCACCTAACAAGGGAGTCGCAAATAAAGATAAGAGGCTACGCTGGTTATCACGCCTATCATCCTTCTGATAGAGCGCGGGGCGGTTCGTCCTTGTTCATTAAAACTAACATCGAACATTCGGTCGATATAAGCATAGAGCTGGAAAAACTTCAGTTGTGCGCTGTAAGGGTTAAAAATAAACACATGAGCTACAATATAGCATCTCTTTACTGTCCGCCGCGATGTTCACTAGAAAAAGATGACAACTTTCGTGTCTTCAATGTCCTTGGTTCAAATTTCCTTATTGGTGGAGATTTCAACGCGAAGCACACCTTCTGGAGTTCAAGATGTACATCTTCTAAAGGAAAAATTCTCTACGAAGTGGCATATGAATTCGGTTGTTGTTTTTATTCGACAGGAAAACCGACCTATTGGCCAAATGACTCACAAAAAATTCCCGATCTTATCGATTTTTTTTGTTGCGAAAGGTATTTACGAGAAGTTTATTACAATCAAAGAATGTTTTGATCTCTCTTCTGACCACTCTCCGGTAATTTTATTACTTGGAGAAGCGCTGATCAAGAAAAAGGGCCTCCAAGACTTACTAGAAATAGAACAAACTGGGAGGGCTTTAGAAATGATTGCAAAACAAATATCGCCTTAAATGTTTCACTTAAAACACCTTGTGAACTAAAGGACGAAGTTGATCGTTTCGTGGAAACAATCCAAAGAGCGGCATGGAAAAACACTCCTTCTAGAAGCTATAAGATCAACCGCAACGAAAAGTATCCCAGAGAAATAATTGAACTGCTGAGGGGGAAACGAAATGCACGAACGAAATGGCAAATCACTCGTGCACCGCAGCACAAAACGGTCCTTAACCGACTATGCAATCGTTTTAGAGATAGTATTCGCGAATTTAAAAGCAAAAAGATAGCGACATATCTTGAAAATCTCTCCGGCGAAAGAGAAGCCAATTACTCGCTTTGGAAAGCGCTCAAAGGCATCCGGAAACCTCAAATGCAAGCGCCACCAATTCGGAAAAACGATGGAAACTGAGCCAAGAGCGACAAAGAAAAGGCAGAACTTTTTGCTTTGCACTTAGAAGAAACTGCGCAGGTAGTCAAGGAATTGCCGAATAAAGCTCTTATCAAACTGCTCTATTTGATCAACGCTTCATTCAGATTGCTCTACGTTCCGAGAAAATGGAAAGTCGCCGAGATTATAATGGTCCCGAAACCAGGCAAACCGCTAAATGAGAAGAAATCTTATCGGCCTATTTACCTATTGCCGGTTATCTCAAAAATATTTGAAAAACTTCTTTCCAAACATCTACAGCCCGTAATCGACGAACGACGTCTCATTCCTGACCATCAGTTTGAATTTAGAATCAAACATTCTACAATTGACCAAGTCCACAAAATAACTGACGTGATTGAGAAAGCTCTGGAAGAAAAAAAGATTTGTTGTGGTGTATTTCTTGACGTCTCGCAAGCTTTCGATAAGGTTGGCACGAAGGCTTGGAGTATAAATTACAACGACTATTGCCACGGCAACTCTTTCTAATCTTACTATCGTGCCTCACCGAGAGACGCTTTCATGTTAAGCACGGAAATGATTACTCTGACTTCAAGGAGATTGCGGCCGGAGTTCCACAAGGAAGTACCCTTGGCGCGCTTCTATATGTACTCTACACGCGTGATATCCCGCAGGAAAGAAACTGTGTCGTCGCCACGTTTGCGGACGATACGGCGATATTGACCACGGGCGAAACTATTGAAGCAGCAACTGGAAAGCTGCAACATGCTATTAATAAAGTCTACGCTTGGACGAATTCTTGGCGTATTGTGCTGAACGAAAGCAAATCTACTCACGTTAACTTTACCTATAAAAAAGTGGATAGATTACCTCTATATCTTAACTCGGCTCAAATACCGTACGCAAACGAAGCCAAATATCTATGAATGACTCTAGATGTTAAGAAATCGCACGTGAAAAAGAAACGCGACGAGCTCGAAAACAAATACCAACAAATGTACTGGCTACTCGGAAAACATTCGAAGTTAAGCTTACATAACAAACTGCTTATCTATAAGCAAGTGCTAAAGCCAGTGTGGACGTATGGTATACAACTATGGGGTTGTACCAAGAAAAGCAATAGAAACATCATACAAACTTTTGAAAATAAAGTTCTTAGAACGATCGTCAACGCACCGTGGTATGTACGTAACGAAGATATTCATCGAGATCTGGCAATTCGCAGCGCCGTCGAAGAGATAACAAAATTTGCGCGTAAACACAAAAATCGTGTTCACGGCCATTGTAACTGTACCGTCATTCAACTACTTGACGCGAATAATTTAATTCGTCGTCTGCAAAGAACAAATCCTTCTTACATCGCGTCATAGCATATGCCGGTCGCGAAAAAAGCAGGAACTTTCATTGGAATTTAACCTGTCTAAAGTGCTACATTTCTTTTAACTTCATACGAACATCTTTTTTTCCAAAAATCACATGTCTCGTAAGCGAAAATAAAACTGCTGGATAAGCGTCGGCTTAGTTGTAGTATCAATTTTGAAGAGAGGTGTTTTTTTAGTGAGTAAAAATCTCACACTACCATAAGCACGCGCGGTCGCGCCTTATGGTGTCTTTAGAAGATTTTCACCTGCTCTCGGTCAAAAAAAGAAATAAAAAATAAAAAATAAAAAAGTTCGGCCGGTAAGCCAACAGGTCCAGCAGCCTTGTTGGATTTAAGCTTGGATGTTGCTATCCTCACTTTGCTTTAGTCGGGTGGGCGGAAATTTTGACTATTATCGTTTACGTTGAATGGTTCGTTCAGCCTGACAGCGGGAAGTTGGTCTTCGTCGACGTTGTACAGTCTGCAGAAGTAATTTCTCCATATTCTCAGCACCGACTGTGATTCAACTATGAGGTTTCCATTTTCTTTTCATTTTGTTCCGTGTGGCATGGGCTATATCAGGCTTACTTTAGCGAATTTAGCCTTGATACGGGTTGTCATAATACTCTCGCTCACGTGTCGGAAGCCTATGACTTCTTGCCTAAGTTTGTCGCGTGTAGCAAATCCGCATTCAAATAAGAGCTGCTTGTTATCTCTGTAGTAATCACCGTAGTAGATGCCACAGTTTTTCATCCTCTTTTTGCCCGCCCCATCCCATCGAATCGGGATGGCAAACGACTAACAAAGGCCTTGTAGGGGCAGCATCTCCCGATAGGTGCTGGTCCGCTAAGTAACGAGAAGGAGCCACTGCAGCCGAAAACCTAGCAGCTCTGTTAGTAAGCCCTACTCCCACCTCCTCGTGGTGCCATCTAAGGGGAGAGGATGAATGGCGAGCTTCCTGCGCCAAAAAACAGGATAAGTGTCGGTTGGTCTGTGGCCCAGCGAGTCGCATCCGTAAAACAAACTATTGCTCCGAAATGGAAACTATCGCCTCGGATAAGGACTGTTAATTTGTTGACGACCTTTGGCTATCGGACACGGACAACGATCGGATTCTGGAACGTTAAGACCCTCCTGGACTCACTCAAGGAAGGGCCTTATAACGCCAGATTCCTCCAATTGGAGCGCAAATTCGCACGGTATAAAATCGACATCTTAGGGCTGAGCGAGATAAGATGGTACGATGCTGGGGAATACATCTCCCCAACAAAAAGCACTGTGATGCTCTACTCTGGTAAACCAGCTGGAAGTGCACGGAGTTCCGGAGTAGGACTCATGCTAACACCAGCAGCACGTAGTAGCCTCATATCCTGGAAACCCCATAGTGACCGGATATTGACAGCTTAGTTCCAGAGTAGAGTTAGAAAAATTACCATCATACAGTGTTATGCTCCGACTCTAGATGCGACTGAGGATGAAAAGGATGATTTTTATAGCCACTTAGGCGCCGCCTACAACCAAACGCCTAATTGGGACATTGTAATGGTGATGGGAGATCTCAATGCCAAGGTTGGTAGTGACAACACCATGCTTAAGCACGTGATGGGAGTTCACGGCGTGGGAGACCGTAATGACAATGGTGAGCTGTTTGTGGACTTCTGCAATATCAATCGCCTAGTCATCGGAGGTACGCTGTTTAAGCATAACACCTGCCATAAGATCAGTTGGGTCTCTACTGATAGGCAACGAACATCCAACCAGATCGACCACATTACGATCAATCGCCGCTTTAGAAATTGTGTCCTGGACGTCCGAAACAGACGTGGAGCTGACATCGGACAAAAATAAGATCACCATCTTATGGTAGCTCATTTACGCCTTCGTACTGCATCCGTCAACAGCAACCGCTCAAACCTACTTAACATCACCAGGTTTAATATCGACAGGCTCAAGGTTTCCCAAGTGCGCCAACAGTTCAGGGACCATCTTGCCTTAGAAGCAGAAGCAATCAGCAGCATATTGCAAGAGAACACGGATGACCACTGGAGTGCTGTGAAAAATGCTTTTGCGACTGGGGCACGCACTTATGTCGGTAAAAAGCAGAAACACCACCGCACATGGCTTTCTACAGACACCCGAAGACGGATCGATGAGTGTACAGCAATCAAGGCTCGGATTGCAGTGGCCTCAGCAGTAGAGAGAACCGAGCTTGAAGCCCAATACCGTGCGAAGAAGAAAGAAGTGCAGCGTAGTGTGAGACGTGACAAACGTCAATATGTCAACTCACTGGCCTCAAGGGCTGAATAAGCAGCGAGTAGGTGCGACAGTAGGACTGTTTGCAAGATCACTAAGGAGCTCTTTGGTGGTCGAAGGTCTTAGGGAAAAGTTGGGGAGAACTCAGACACATTGCCAGAAACCGTACACGATGGCGCGTAGGCGTCGTTGAGGCCCTAGGACCTACGAGGGGATACAGGACATGAGAAGAAGAAGAAGAAGAGCTTGGGATAGTGAACAATTTCCACAGGAGCGGAAAAGGGCGATGATCATTAAGCTTCCAAAGAAGGGTAACGTGATGGAGTGCGGTAACTGGAGAGGTATACGTGTTCTTCCAGCTGTAGCCAAAATAATAACTAGAATAATTCTAGAACGAATTAAAGAACATTTAGATTCAACTCTCGATGTCGAACAGGCAGGCTTTCGCGCTGGATCCTCCTGCATTGACCACATAAACACCTTACGGATCATAATCGAACAATTCGTTGAGTATAGGTCTCCGCTACATTTACTGTTTATTGACTTCGAGCAGGCTTTCAACAGCTTGAATCGAGGTGCTATCTGGTTGGCCTTGCGCAGGAAAGGCATTCCAGAAAAACTTATAGCTATTATCAAGGCTATATACGAAGGCGGTAAGTGTCACGTTGTGCACAATGGTAAGGTGTCGGGCGATTTTAAAGTCCAAAGTGGAGTACGTCAAGGGTGCATACTGTCCCCACTATTGTTCTTGGTGGTAATCTGCGATGTACTCCCTGCAGCATTGACGGAAGCTAATTATGGAATTCGTTGGACGATGACATCTTACCTTAAACACCTAGATTACGCTGACGATGTTTGTCTACTTTCACATCGGATAATCGATCTTCATTTGATGGCCCAAAATCTAGAAGCTGAGGCACACAAAGTGGGGCTAAAAATAAACACAGCCAAAACAAAAGCCCTGAGCACTTCTAATACCCGCGCTCAACTTAACATTGTCGGAAAGCAAGTCGAGAAAGTTGATAACTTTCTATATTAAGGAAGTGTCGTCTCGGCTAATCACGGTGGCACCGAACTGGATGTATGCAGCAGAATCGGGAAGGCTAAAGCTGCGTTCGGAATGCTGTCCAAAATCTGGAGAAGCAATGTTATCAGCTTAAGAACCAAGCTACGACTATTCCGCTCCAACGTAGAATCAGTGCTGCTTTATGGGTGCAGTACCTGGAAGGTGGACACCATTAACACACGCAAGCTGCAAGTCTTCATAAACAGAGGCTCAAGAATCATCTTGTGGATTTTTTGAGCGAACCGCATCTCCAACGAACAACTTTATCTGAGAACGGGCCAAGAACCTATAAGCACACCCTACGGCGCAAAGACAACTCCATTGCGAAATACGCCATGCAGTGGAATCCGCTCACGCAGGCAGACAGAATAGCGGGACGCCCTAAGCAAACGTGGCGCAGAACAGTTGAGGAGGAATCGAGCTCTTTAGGAATGAGTTGGAGGCAGTTCAAACGCGTTGCAGAACTCCGAACACGATGGCGCGCAGGCGTGGTTGACGCCCTATGCCCCCTGAGGGGTTAAAGGATATAAATAAAAAAAAAAACAAGAATCCTATCGAACTTCCTGGATGGCGGTCATAACTGCTTTATAGAAGTTTAGAGGCTCTGCTAATTGTTCGGCTGCACGTGGTCTGTTAAGGATCCGAAAATTCCACGTACAGATCTAAAGGTCGTTGTCCGAGATTTGTCGTTGTTTCTGAACCAGTGTTTTTTACGTGGTAGGAACGCTACCCCGACGGCATATCCCCCAACCTGGAGGGCCAGTTCATTCTGTAATACCCCTAGGACGCGGGCCCGAGTACACTGGTGCCAGTCCATTGCGGGAGTGTGAGTGCTACCATTGGCCCATTAAGGGGCTACTCCGCCACCATCTCTATTCCAAGGTCCTGACTAACATTCGAAATTCTTTACAGACCTGTGATCCAAATATGTAGAAGCAACTCGTGCAAGGTGCTCACTTTGTTAAACCTAACTGTAATTGTAGACGCCACCGTTGACTCCATCTAGGGAATTCATCTGCTGCCATCTGGAACAAGAAGTGAGAAAGCACCTTTCCCCTTCTCTCGTCTGCTGCCTCCAAAAATCATCCAAATGGGGTTGTATTCCCATTTCTTTGGTCAAGGTAGTTAGTAGGCCTAGGCTAAGTGAAAACGCTTGTGCTTTCATATAATCGCATGCACAGCCATTTGACCACTGACCGTTGGTAAGCTTTTAATTGCTCATTGTTCTTGGTGAGTAATTCATTATACTTTGGTGCGAAAGAGTAATGTTCTTTTGTCATACGTTAGAATCGTATCCTTCAATGTAATAAGCCCTTAGATGGAGTATTAAAGGAAAGAGTTTACGGAAGAATTCGAAATTGGACATATGGGTTATATGTCCAATTTCGAATTCTTCCCTATACTTTCTGCAAATACTCATAACTACACTGTTTTTCTTGCTCCTACTCAAGTGCTATTTATTCCTCTTTGCGATTGTTTTTGCTTTGTACTGAAATACCAGATGTCCTTTCAGGCATTCTTCTGTGTCAAAAACATTCCACTCTTTTTGTCGTCCTTGCTTTTTTTGTGCTTGTTGAACGGAGTCTGACGAACATATGTGGTCAGTGCATATGTTCATTGTGGTCACTCCTCGTAACAGAAAAATACTGCAGCAATAGTGAAGGATATACTCGTTCAAAGAATTAAGTCTTTCATTATGGTCGGTCGCGCTGTTAGATGGGGGCTCCTGGCGGTGTTTCTAGAAAACAAGCGGAAGCTGTTTTTGTCTTCTCGTATTATGGTGAGAAGAACGAATGTTTCAAAGCAAAGACGATAATAACAGTATCCACGGGGTATGGAATGTGCCTATATATGTATGTATACATATGTATAGAGTGTGAAATTCGTACTAAAGGCTTGTTTATTTCGGTACAAAAAGATTTTTTCTCTGCTTTTGTGGCAGCTTAATAAATATGGGTGCCTTATTTATAATTTGTCAATCAAGGAAGACGGCTTTTTGTGGTTTGTGTGATAAATTTAACATTCGTGCAGAGCGAATTCTTTTTTTTCTGTTAATGTAAGCAGTTTTTGTAAAGAGCATGAAGCAAAAGTGCGGCTCTTTCATCTGTTATTTACACAGCACTTTGTTTTGTCGGTATAGGAAATTCTTTACTGGAACAATCAGACGAAACTGGTCCATTGTATTAGCAGGAAGCAAAATCCTGCTTTACCTATTCTGATGGAATTTTCTTGTCTTAAGATTGTTTTACTCTGTTACAACAAAGCTGTGAATATTCCATCTATTAGATGATGCCACATCATTTTGATAACTTTATCCGTCACCATACAACTTTTAGCCTCGGTCACATAGTTGTTATCTGATAGACTAAAAAGTCTCAGTAAAAGTGCCCTCAGATTTCCTTAGTGATTCCAGTTTAGTTGGTTTGCTCTTTTTTAGGACTTTAACCAACCTACTAGTTTCACCGAGTCTTTCGATCGTTTGACAAAAATCTGAATTGGAAAAACTTTCCGACATCCGAATAAACTTACCATATTCTCTTTCCTTTGATCTAAAAATATTGCAGCCGTTCGTGCAGTAGTAGTATTGCAAAATAGCTGGACCTCGAGGAGGAAAGGAAGAGACAGTAATGCTATAATATAATAATCCTTTTAAGAGAAGAAACCGATGTAAATCGGTTTTAAATGCTTGTGGGTTATAATGAGAGGGAAAAACAGAGCTATCCAAAGCATTCCACATCCGTGTTGTAGAGGTCAGGAAACAATCTCTATATTTCACAGTACGTCAGAAAATAGGCATGAGGCTGAGCTGATAAGCATTCAGGGCGTGACGAGTATTGCGAGAGAACTGTTGAAAGGGTGGAATGCATCTTTCGCTGAGGGACTGTTTGCAAAAAAAAAAGTGATAAAATAATGAGAGACAGGCAACATCTTCAGTGTTCGAGCAAGTCTATTGACTCCACAAGCTTATGTCCCCTATTAGTTTTAAGGCATGGTTTTGAATCCGATCAAGTAGGTGCACCGGACCAGACATGGGCGTTATACTCGAGCTTGGGGCGGATGTATGTCTTATATATCGCAGCCTGATCAGAGGGGGTAAAATATTTCTTAGACCGTTTAAGAACATTTCTCAGCGTTCTTGGCGACATCAAATATGTGATCAATCCAACATAGGTTGTTGTTAACACACATACCGAGAATGAAAAGGCCTTTGGTTTTGGAGATGCAAGTGCCATTTATTGATAATGGATGAGGGCTAGTTTTAAGGGCAGAGTCGACTGGCTGGTGGATGGAGGATAGTACTCTTCGTATTTTCTTATTCTTCGGTTTCGTTTTCTGTTATACCTCTTTGAAGGGCTGTGTTGTGTGCGTGGTTGTGTGTGCTCTGGTGCGGATTCCCACTAGGAAGGTTATGATTTAGTTTACACATTTTTAGTATCTACTATATGCGGTATCCAGCATAGGCTGGATAGAATAAAAACGGTTATTACAAGCGTTACTATCGCATGAAAATGAGAGCATAAGTCAGCAATGAAAGGATAAAGCTTCTAAAACATTGAACTTGATGACATTTGTCGAAATTGTGACCCATTATTTCTTATCTAATAATCATCAAATGGCGGTTTTTCTTAAGTTTTTCATATTTCCCCTTCATTCAGCAATTCACTTTAACATCATCCAGATATTCTATTTACAACCCTATAGTGGCATACACTCAAGGGTAGTGGAACAATTAAAATTGCCATAATCCCTCCACCGTCCGTGTATATCAAACCTTTTACACAAACCATGCTAACAAAATCAAACCCACATACATATTTATTATAGCTCACCTACCAGCGAGGACAATGAGAGACTGCTGCAAAGTAATCATACTTTAGCCAACGGCTCGTGTGACTATGCATTATGATGTCGTTTACGCGATATATGGCACAGGAAACTAAGGTATGTGGGATATGTAGGGCCAACACCAGACAATCCACTGCATGTCCTTTTCAAAGTCTGCCAGGCTAGAGTGTCCTTCATTCAAACGGCTTACGGTATTACAAGTATTTAAGTTTCATAGAACACTCAACGCGCATTCTACTATTTCAGTAGGGCCGTCCATTCGACACAGTGTATGTATTAGCCGGACACGGTATGTGTGTGCCTTGTAAAAACGAAGAAAAACCCTGCTTGCTAACTAACTGACAGGAAACAATTTTTCACGATGACATTTACAAGTTTTGAGTAATAGGTGTTGGTGTGTTTTTTAACTCTCTTTTGTCTACCCTTTTTTTTCACACAGCTACTGAAGACTAGTATTATCTGCTACGGCACAGGAAGGTCTAATGTTACTATTGAGCGTTGCAAAAACTGATGCGTTTGAAAAACTCCGGTTTTTCGTTTCACACTTTTTGTGCTCTCTCTTTTCGAAATCCCAACAAACATGGAATCATTTTTCATGCACACAGGTGAATGTTTTCACCTCTCGATGGTTTTTTCTCTACCGTGTCCTGGAATCCTAACTAGCCGAGTAGGTAATGACATTGATAATTACACGTTAACTGCCCACTTGTTGGGCGGCACAGTTGGTGTGCGGGCGGCGCATAGTGTTAGGAGAACATACCGCATAAAGTGATTATCACCCCTTAATTAGTAGTCGTTGCAAGAAGGTAGAGAGGAAGAAAACAGGATGTGAAATTGTGGCGTTCTTCTAGTTAGAAGATTAGGTATAAGCTAGAAGAGGTGTCGGTCATCCTTTAGTAGTTGTAATGGGAACCGGTTGAATGGGTTCGTTGGAAAATCTGTTTAAGTATTAAAATTGTTTAAAAGCAATTAAGTTGGCGTGAAAGTGGTAATTTAGAAGTTAATGTTGTTGCAATTACGCAATTAAAAATTACAAATGCATAAATACTGATAAAGCGTTACGATGCTACAAATGAGGTTCAATTATTATTATGACGGGACATAGGTGAGACCTTCCACCTTCTTATTGGCATTCAGTAAACCTGGTAAAAACGTTTACTTGATGGGTAATTCCAAAATCCGGGTTTACTAGATTTGCCAATGCCAATTTAATTTAAAAAAAAAACAAGAAAATTCAATTCCAAACTGCTCATTCAATACACAATGTATGTATATGTATATTTGTCTATTATATAGACACCAAAACATTTGGTCAAAGGATTACGAAAAAATCAATTCGCTTTCAAAATCAGCGCCAATCACTAGCTGAGTGTTCAATTCGTACTGAAGCGGTCCTGTGAGAGCAAAGAAATAAGTGCTGAATAAATTGTTTCGTTTTGATTAACATACCTTTTTTTTTTAGTAAACTGAAAACCAGATACATATATGCCCAAAACGACTTCAGTTGAATTTACGAGTCGTAATCCTTGCAGATGATGAATGCATTCATTCACTGGTGAAACAGACCGCGATGTATGTACGAGTATGTATGTACAGTACATACGTAGTGTACATATTTGGGCAATTTTTTCCACGGAAGTAGAAGGAGATGATTAGTACTTTGTACAAATAGGTGAATACAAATAAAAAGTAGCTGGAACTGGTATTCGGATATTTTTGTCAAGACCACTTAAAAACTGCTGGCTGACATCGGCATTTCGTTGAATATTTAACAAAATGAATGCAGCTATACTATATGTACATTTTCATTACTGCAGAACATGGGATGAGGTGTCGGCTTCTCTGGCTGTCGGTATGCCTGTTTTAGTTCGTTAATTTCAAGAACCAATGTAAGACGTTTAATTTCTTCTTCATCTTACTATTTCGGCGAGGTTATGATCCGAAAATAAGAGATCATAATCCTCCCACTTCACTGCATTTCTACAGATCCCCCTGTGGGGTTCGCCTAAGCGAAGTAAGACGTTCAACATTGTTTTTAATTAAATATCGCTCTTCAAATCGGCCATACAACTTTATGTACCTTCTATACGTATAAAAAATATAACACAACTCAACAAGAGTGGGTGACAAAAGCTAAGGCAATAGGAATTACAAGAGCCTGTTTAGCAAAAATATTCATATTATTACTAAAATTACTTGCAGCTTCACCTATATCCGTGACGATACAACAAAAAATGTGGAAAATAATAATAAATAAAGTGTACGATGACCCGCACTTGCAGGACGGGTGCGACAGGGTTCAGTTTTGGTCCTACTGCTATGGAATGTCAAGTACGACAGAATATTTAAGCTGCATGTATCAACAATCGTAGGAATTGTATTGTGAGTTGGTGCAAATCAGCAAGGAGACTACTAAAGAAGGAAAAATAATTAAAATTGCAGCAAAACCCATTTTCAAATAATAAGGCCTTATGACAGACACGCGAATTGTGGGCGCCGTGGCGTAAGTGGTTAGTGTGTCGGATCACTGCGCGTGAGGTTCCAAGTTCGAATCCCAGAAAACACCAACAAGTTTTTTCACGGTCCCACTTCTTGCGAGCGTTTGACAAACATCCGAAAGTATTGTTGTCACGAAAAAGTTTCTCAAATCGCCCTTCGGATACGGCACAAAAACTGTAGGTCCCTTCCATTCGTGTAAAGAAATATAACGCACACAACACGAGTGGTTGCGAGAAGCTAGGCCCAGGGACTTGAAGATCTGTTGCGCCAAACATTTATTTTTCTTTTTTATTTTTTTTTATGACCGACACGTGGCTCTTGTTCAAAGAGCAACTGGAGTATGCGAAGACTTCACCAGAGAATAATGCTCTCGTACACAATCGAAGGCGACTTCTGTCCAGAGTTGTTGCATTAGCAGTGCTCTATGGATCATAATATGGGCTGAATATATATAAAAAAAGATTCTATAGGCGTACAATTGAATTCGCATATTCAGACATTTCAATGTCGAAAAGATGGTGGAATTGACTTCTATACAATAAAGCTGCAGGGCGGATATGGATATTCCCATAAATACATATCTAAAAGTTTGTATAGGTATAGATTTAAGCATACAGCTGTCCCTATTTACCGTTCTGCGAAGGGATTAAGGATGACGTGGAACATATATTCCTTCCCTGTCAGCGCTTCGAAGACTAAAAAACACACTGCGAAAGAGCTGCAGGAAATACCAAAGCCCAAGAACATAGTCAGATACATGATTCAATCGATGTGCTAAGCACATTACAAAAGAGGTAAAGGTCCATTCACAGCTCAGCGACCTGCGAATACCCGAACTGCGAACAAACCGTTTTTAGCACATTTATAAGCACGCTATTGGCAATTTTACTATTCCAAAAGAACGGAGCCTAATTTATCTATCGTTTGATATAAAAAAAAGTTGAATTCTAATTAGTTTCTGTGAAGAAATTAACAATTCACCGATTTTTCCGCGAATAAGCGAATGCTTTTTGCGAACTGTCAACTTTTATTCACATTCCACATATGTAGGACGCAATCCACATTCCCGCGTTCAAAACATTCGCGAGAGATTAACCTCAATTCTTTTGTTTTGTTCTTGGTGGGTAAGATCGTGGTTGAATTTATCGAAAGGAGGTGAGATATTACCTTCTCATTGAAACTCACCCTATGTATTTATGCATTTTTCACGTTTAGGCAATTAGTTACAAAATGAATACCAACTGAAATTCGCGGATTGCCGCGACCAGATAAAAAGGAGCTATGAAAGAAATGTCAAAATTTGTGAACATTCGCTCGTGCGCACTCGCAGGTCGCTGAGCTGTGAATGGACCTTAAGACGCCTAGATAGTGAAAGGAGACATATTGAGGAAAGCTTATTTAATAAAATGGCGAGAAGCTTTTTCACAAATAAGTGCGAGATGAAAACTTAACAAAATCGTTATAGCCATCTTGGAAAAATTTGATCCACCCACCCACGTCATTATGCTCCCATTGATTAAGGATTATTGCCTGCAACTACCTTTAAATTTCTTACTCTTAAACTAAAAAATTGGGCCAGAAATACACATTCATTCATAGACATCTCATTTTGTTCTAGTCAAACATAAACACCTATAACTAATTTTTCCAATCAGACGAAACACTTATCTCCAGTTCATTTCAGGAGTGCAATTGAACTTCTCCTTAGTTAAAGCAAAGGGAAAAAAGAAAAAAAATAAAGAAACGAAAACACACTGCTGGCTGCCCTAATGATTCCAATTATTCGCGATTGTTTATGATTTTTCGTTTTCGCATGAACTTATACATATATTGGCTCACTACTCCGGTTCTAGAAAGCACAGATTAATGATTGATATCTCAATCTCTTTATTGATTAATCCACTAATCAGACAATTTAATTATATTCAAAACGGATTAGCTATTTTTAAGCTAACAGCGTGGAAATGAAAAAAAAAAGTGTTTTAAGGGATACACAAATGTGTTTAGAATATGCTTTTTTCCGAGTTGATTCCCTATTATCGTTACTCCTTATTCTTCATATTACCCATCGTAACAAAATATGTACTATAGCCTGGCCAGAGAACATATCTATGAAATAAAAAAACACGTAAATCGGATAGGTAGTTCTGAAGTTATGATGCCACTAACAAAAAAAGTTTTGCATTTTATAGGTATACTCGTATACTAGAGATTAGAGAAGAGAAGACACGCAAGCTTTTTACTCAGTTGTATTTTCTTTGACTGTTCAAAGATTTCATTGGAATTAAAATTGGAATTCAATTCGCCGGCGCGGCGTGGCTCTATGTAATATATTTGCACTGACGAGCTGGCACCCGGCGGGAGTTGCTGTGCCTAACATAAAAAAAATTTTAGGCAGGCGCCTGGGGATAAATCTATATGTTTTTGTAATTTTTTGCCTATCGCCTTTGTACCGTAAGTATCCACATTTTAAAAGAAAATCCAAGTAAATTGATTCAAAATTACGGGCGATAAAGGGACTCAAACGCATTTTGCCACTTAGATTAATTTATAAGATTATAAAGGAGACCAATATCTACAAATAAAAAAAAAAAAAATTAAAACTGGGCTCGTCAGTGAGCGGATTTCGAAAATGTTGAGACTTAAACTCATTCGGGCCCTCAAAACTGATATTTTAATTGTGGCCAGAAAATTCAACACTAAAATAAGGTGACATACAGAAGTATTGGACAGTGATCAGTGAATCGATCTAAAAGATATTTACACAATTTAGTTCGGTAAGTTGTGGTAGGCAGTATCATCAATTGGAGCTGAAACGGATAAACTCAGCATATCGATGGTCAAGCTATCAAAGTGCAACCTCAAACCAAATAACAGGACCGCTTTCTAAACACTCACGCAGTACTTAATTTAGATTTCCTCCATTCAAGCTCTATGGAATGGAGCCCGTCTCGAAGATGTTGTGTAGACTCAATTATATCGTGTAAATTTGTGGAAGTAGTTAACGGTATATTACTTGTAGTAGTTATAGGTCGTTTGCTGTATGTTACTCTAACCCTCATTAAATTGTATATAATAACTACTACTTGAAGCAATCGTTCTGAAACAATTATAGCCTCATCAACACTTCATACCAAATTGCATACTTCAAACTAATAAATACTTACTAACAACCTATATTAAGTACAAGCTGGCTGTTCTCTCTTTGTATATGTATGCATGTACACACACAATATAACGTCGACAAGTGCAACTTGTTCATTACCCATCCACAACCCTTCTTAAGTCCCAATAAAATTATACAAAGTAACGATGGTCATGAATTTCATCACTGGCAAGGGATTTCGCCACCACTTTGATACTTTCCATCAAATGAGCTTTTTTGGCGCGAAAGCATTTATTTGCAACCATTACGGACCCCGTCTTCTTCGTCAACGTTGACGTTCGGGGACGACGACAACTTAGTCTCTGCCGACCTAAGCGATGACGTATCACTTACAATCAGCCAAGCGGCAAAGTATTGCCCTTAGAGTAAGGACCCTATGACACGCGACATGAAGTTCAACCCGTTTCTGGGGTTGATGGAGCTTCCAATTTCGAAAAGCAAGGATTGTGCTGCCTTTTTTCTCTCTATTCTGTGTGTGTTTATACAGTCGAACTCTTAAGTAAACACAATCAGGATCATTATGGTTGCTTAGCATGAATGTTACTCTTACACAAAGGCCACAAACAAATAGAAAACAGCAACATTTTAAGAAAATTGTTTGCCCTTATTGACCTAGTCTGTTGTGTAATGTTGTCTGAACATTTTTCCCATGCATAACTGCAGTTTTTCACCGCCAAGTGGAAAAGTTTTATCTTTCATAATTAACTTTCGTAATGCACTCGATTGGTTTAACTTTTTTAGTGGCTTTCCCGAATAGTTTTCGTCAGGTGGAACTTAATGCGAGTTGTGAGAAGTTTTTCTGACTAGAGAGATTTATTCATTATATTTTCACTCAGAATTTACTTTCCCATGTTGAAGAGAAGTTGGAACAAGTTGAAATATGCGTAAAAAATATTCCAAGGGAGCACACCTATTTCAACGGTTTTAAGATTAAAATCACAGCTGGTTTGAGTTTAGGATGTATGTGTTCACCCCTCTGAAATGAATAGCAGTCGATTATATGGATTGTTTTCGAGGCGTGATATTTGGAAGTTATTAAGAGCCCCTTTCAAATTATGTATTGATGCATTGATACTATTAAAAATTCTTTAGCTATTCCTTTTTTTTATAATTTGGCTATTGTTGCCGCCAAATATCATATTTAGCAGTCAGTCTGTGTGCTAACTTCGTCGACGACGGTTGTCTTTTGCTCCGCTTTAGATTTAATAAACAGTTTTTAATAATCGCAGCATTTTCATTTTCTTTACGCATGTTTCGTCATCATAGCGCGAACATTGGTCCTTCTACGCCAAATATAATCAAAGAACCAGCATAATTTAGCACATGTATATGCACAAAGCACATTACATGTCTACGCACACATATTTTCCCGCTAACGCATAACTGATAAACATTTATCGTTTTCCTTTTCACCACTTTCGTTTACGCATACAACGCTATTGCGAGGCACCATCAAAAGGACAGTTAGTTTTCTGCTAGTGGTTTTTTCTCTTCTGTCGTCGACAAACGGAACGAGCGGTCGCAGTTTTTTCATAGTTGCTTAGAGTCAGTCAACTTGACAAAAATGATTTAACAAAACGTGATAGCTATCGAAATTCCATCAAACGGCTCTTAATCGCCAGTAAAAAAGCGGAATCATATGACGCAGCTGAATTGGAATCATATTTTCACCTCCTATCTGAACATTGGACTGGTTTTTCCCAAGCACAAGAAAACGTGGAGCTTTCTTGTGGCGACGAAGTACTAAAAGACCAGGAAGCAGAGAGGGAGCAAGGTGAGCAGTGGTACCGCGAAGCATTCGCTAATTTAACTCGTGCCGCAAACAAGTTAAGAGCCAAGGTGGAATCCAAATCAGACAACATGCCGCAGTCAACACGTGCAGACATCAGACTTCCCCGGATGGAACTTCCGCAATTTGCCGGTGATCCCAAAGAATGGACACCTTTTCGCGACGCTTTCACATCGTTCGTCCACAATGAAGTATCGCTTTCTGGATCCCAAAAGCTCCATTACTTGCGTTGCAGTCTACAAGGGGAGGCCATGCAGGTAATTAAAGGTTTTCCAATTACAGACAATAACTACGATGAAGCGTGGAAACTTTTGACAAAACGCTATAATGTGCAACGCGTAATAATTGATTCCCACTTTCGAGCCCTTTTCGCTTTAAAAAGGGTAAATAGCGAATCATCAACTGCTTTGAAAGCTCTGCTAGACGCCACTCAGGAGCACTACCAAAGTCTTAAAGCGCTCGGCAGACCTGTTACGAATTGGGATGATTGGCTAGTCCATTTAACAGTAAGTAAACTAGACGTCGAAACTCACAGACAATGGGAGCTCTCGCAGAAGGACGATAAGATAACGGACTTCGACACTCTTGTAACTTTTTTAGAAATGAGGTGCCGTTCTCTTGACGCGATTGATTCACACCAGCAAACCTCATCTCACATATTTAAACACTCCGGTCATCAATCAAAAAGTAAAGCCAAGTCCGCCTCTGGTTCTCTCCACACTGCAATCCCCGCTAAACAGACCGATCAACATGCAGTTTCCAAATTTCAACGGAATGCATGCGCCTTTTGTTCAGCCAATTACAAAATTTACAGCTGTGACAAATTCCGGTCTCTTGAAACAGCTAAAAGAGCTTCGTTCGTCCGTGAGAAAAACCTTTGCGTTAATTGCCTTTGCGCTGGTCATGAGCAAGATAAGTGCCGAAGTTCAAATGCTTGTCGTGTGTGCCAAATACGTCACCACACGTTGCTGCATCGTGAAGTGCCGTAACCTCAAACACCGGTTTAATACCATCGCTTGGCGCACACGCTGCACATCACGTTCTTCTAGGCACGGCCATTGTCAAAATAATGGATAATTCTGCAAGATACCAGCCAGCCAGACTCCTTTTCGACAACGGATCTCATCTCACGTTCATTAGTGAAAGTTGCGTTCAAAGACTTAAGCTAAGAAGAACTTCAGCATCCACGGCAATTGAAGGAATTGGCGCTACCGCAGCTGGAATCTCCAAGGGTGAAGTTGAACTTACCATCTCATCGCATGACGTCACCTTTACAACAACAATCCGCGCACACATTTTACCTAAAATAACAAGCAATCTACCGCCGGTTCAGTTACCCCAAACTGATTGGTCGCACATCAACAGGCTTAAACTAGCCGATCCTCTTTTCCACGCACCCGCTGCGATTGATATCCTCTTAGGCTCGGATGAACTGGGTCAGTTTATACTAACTGGCTTGGTTAAGGGTCCCATCGGAACTCCAATCGCACAACAATCTACACTTGGGTGGATTCTCTTCGGGAAAATAGCCGATACGAAACCCAAATGCACCGCTTCTACCGCAGTCTGTATGTATACAGACGCCTCGCTTACAAAGGCTGTCTCCAAGTTCTGGCAAATCGAATCATTACCCGCAATCAAGCATTTAACCATCGAGGAACAGCTGTGTGAGAAATTCTTTGTCGACACGCATTATCGCCGAGAGGATGGTCGGTACGTGGTCAAACTACCATTCAAGCCTGACTGCCCTCTGGGAAACTCCCGTCAAGCCGCCGTTCGTGCATTAATCCGAATGGAAGCGCTCTTCGCAAAAGACAAACACCTCTACGATCAGTATAAAGACTTCATCGAAGAATTTATCAGCCTAGGTCATATGGAGGAAGCGACTCAATCTCCGAAACTAGGTAAGCACTACTATATGCCGCATAGAGCTGTAGTAAAGGAGACAAGTACCACGACCAAATTGAGGGTTGTTTTCAATGCCTCTTGCCGCACTACTACTGGCTTTTCACTCAACGATTCGCAAATGGTCGGTCCGCAGTTACAAGCAGATCTTTTTTCAACACTTTTTCGACTACGTTCTTATCGCTTTGCTATGAGTGCAGACGTGGCGAAAATGTATCGCCAAGTACGAGTGGACGAGGAACACATCGACTACCAACGGATTGTTTGGCGTAATACTCCACAGGATGACATCAAGGACTACCGGCTGTTAACTGTCACTTACGGGGTCGCCTCAGCTTCTCACTTAGCAGTAAAGGCCCTTCAGCAGACTGCCTTAGACGAAGCCGAAGGTTGTCCTACAGCAAAGCAAGTTATACTACGTGACTTCTATATGGATGATCTGTTGACTGGGTGTTTCGAAGAAGCAGAACTGCTGCGTCTACAAGTTCAGACATCATCTATACTCAATCGAGGTGGATTCCATCTCAGGAAATGGTCCTCAAACTCTCTTCGCGTTATTAGTGCTGTACCAGAAGATGAACGTGAAGGCACACACTCTTTGGATTTTTCCGAAACGGATAGCGTCCGAACTTTAGGACTCCAATGGGAACCGCTCCTCGACAATCTAACATTCACTGTTCAGGTTCATGAGATAGATATCGCAAATTTAACTAAACGCTTACTTCTTTAAGATGCCTGTAAGCTGTTTGATCCTTTGGGCTTGCTTTCCCCTAGCACCATCATCCCCAAGATGCTTTTCCAACGGCTTTGGACTCCCAAAGTCGATTGGGATGAAGCTGTACCAGGCGATGTGAAACGGCAGTGGCTAAATTACAGGAACCATATCACCAGCCTCGCAGCAATTAAAGTGCCGAGGTGGGTCGGTACTGGTGTTCCGAATGCTGCAACTGACCTGCACGGCTTTGCAGACGCATCCCAAGCAGCATACGCCGCTGTCGTGTACGTCCGCACAACAACCCCTGATGGCAAGGTCACCGTTAATTTGCTCACAGCAAAAGCCAGAGTCGCCCCACTAAAACAGACGACGTTGTCTCTACCCCGCTTGGAGTTATGTGGCGCTGCCTTGTTAGCACAGCTAATATCACAAGTTAGATCGTCGCTGGAATACCCAATCCGTAGCGTATTTGGATGGACGGATTCATCAGTAGCTCTTGCTTGGATTCGTCAACACCCAGGCAAATGGTGTACATTCGTAGCGAATCGTGTATCACAAATCCAAGAAGCCATACCTGCAAACAATTGGTTCCACGTTCAATCATCGCAAAACCCTGCTGACTGTGCTACGCGCGGCGTACTACCACAGGACCTAGCTGAGCTATCACTCTGGTGGGACGGTCCACCTTGGATCAAACAAAACGAGTCGTCATGGCCTTCGCAACAGCTTTTCGTAACAAACCTAGACCGGCGATCGGAGTCAACATATTTAGCAACCAGCCCTAAAGTACCGCCGATTTGGGAGCTGATAGATCGCTATTCGTCGCTCAGAAAGTTAAAACGCCTATGTTCTGAGGTTCCAGCATAATGTTCGAGTTGCCCTGCAAAACCATGAGAGCGGAAATCAACTGACCCGCCGAATGAGTAAACATCTTCATCTTTCTGAATTGGACGAAGCATTCTCTTTTTGGATAAAACTCACCCAACAGTATTTCTTCGCCGACGATATTCAACGCCTGTTGTCTAATAAGCCAGTTAGACGCAACAGCAAACTTCTGAGGTTACATCCGTTTATGGACGAAAAAGGATTGCTTAGGGTGGGTGGAAGACTGTCTCATACCTCACTTCAACAGGATAAAAAAAATCCCCTCCTGTTACCAACATCCGCAATACTCACCACTCTCATTTGTGAAGATATACATCGCATAATCCTACATGCAGGACCCCAGGTTATGCACGCTATGCTTCAAAGTCGCTTCTGGGTTATCGGTGCACGCAAGATTTTACGGAAAATATTCAGATCATGTGTAAAATGTCGCAAACGCTCCTACGTGATTCAGCAACAATTAATGGGTGATTTACCAAAGCCTCGCGTCGTGGCATGCCGACCTTTCCTGCGTAGCGGAGTGGATTTCGCCGGACCTGTAAACCTTCGTTTCTCCAAAGGCCGTGGTTCGAAGTCCGTGAAGGGGTACATATCTGTTTTCATCTGTATGACAACTGGCGCTATGCATTTGGAACTTGCAAGTGATTTATCCGCAGCTACTTTCATCGCTGTCTTCAAACGTTTTGTATCTCGCCGTGGCCATTGCAAGGAGCTATATAGCGACAATGGCACCAATTTTGTTGGTGCTGAAAAAAAGCTCAGCAACTTACTCAAAAATGCTATCAAGGATGAACATCTAGCCAAATATCTCACTGACGACGGTACTACTTGGTACTTCAACCCTCCAGCGCCGCCCCACATGGGTGGGTACTGGGAAGCCGCAGTGAAGCGCGTAAAATTTCACTTGCGCCGAACGTTGGGAGAAAATCTGTTAACTTACGAAGAATTTACAACGCTTTTAACGGAGATCGAGGCTTGCGTTAATTCACGGCCTCTATGCTCGGTATCTTCGGATGTAAACGATTTCCTCGCTCTCACCCCGGGACATTTTTTAATCGGAGAACCTCTCAAAGTAATACCTGAGCCCGACACGGTCGACTTCAAGGGAAACCTAACAAGCAGGTGGCATCTTATCACGAACATGAGACAGCATTTCTGGAGAAGGTGGAGTTCGGAGTATTTATTACAACTTCAACAGCGTTCCGAGTGGACTCGTGTGAGCTGTAACGTCAATCTGGGTGACCTAGTCGTCATTCGCGATGAGAAGCTGCCTCCTACCAAATGGAAGGAAGGGTTATAGACATTCATCCCGGAACAGACGGTAATGTGAGAGTCGTTACACTCAAGACAGCTGATGGAATGCTAACTCGTCCCATCGTGAAGATATCTCCACTTCTAGCCGCAAATGACGTAACTTCCTAGATTTCCTTAAAACCTAATTAAAGCATTTATATTTATTAATGTATTCACTTTTTTGAACAAATTTATCAATTCGTTCCAAGGCGGGCGGAATGTTGCCGCCAAATATCATATTTAGCAGTCAGTCTGTGTGCTAACTTCGTCGACGACGGTTGTCTTTTGCTCCGCTTTAGATTTAATAAACAGTTTTTAATAATCGCAGCATTTTCATTTTCTTTACGCATGTTTCGTCATCATAGCGCGAACAGCTATCCTTAAAATGTTAAGACACAGCGCGGGCGGTAGGAAAATTAGGAGAAATAAGAAGAGAAACCAATGAAAATTGCTTCTAAATGCTTGTGGGTTATATTGAGAGGAAAAAATAGAAGTTTCCAAAGCATTCCACATCCGTATTGTAAGGCTCAGGAAAGAATCTCTGTATTTCATAGTACGTCGGAAAATAGGCATGAGGCTGAATTGATAAGCATTCAGGGCATGACGAGTATTGCGAGAGAACTGTTAAAGGGGCGGAATGCATCTGGTTTTTACGCTGCACTGTTTCTCATTAGAGTACTTTTTCTTGTTTCAGACGGCAGTGGACGAATTCTTTAGATGGGGTCAACGGTGTCGTCTACAGTTCTAGTAAAGTTGAACTTAGTGAACACCTTGTGCCAGCTGCTTCTACATATTCGAATCACAGGTCGGTAAGGACTGTTAGGCCCCTCTATAAACCACGAGCAGCTGAACAACTTGTGGATGACTTCTACCAGCTCTTGTACAAGACATATGCCATAGCCATAGCCACGACGCACGTTAACGTTGTCCTGGGTGATTTTAATGCAAAGCTAAGAAGAGAGGACGTCTTTAGTAGAGCGGCCGGAAAGCACAGCCTGCACGACATCACATCCGACAACCGATTCAGGCTAGTCGACTTTGCGGCGAGACGAAACGTTGTCGTAGCTAGTAAGCGGTTCCCACGTTTTGATATTCAGAAAAACCTGATATTCTCCTTTGATCGAAAAACCGTTAACCAAATCGATCATATTGCAATCGACGCAAGGCACTCTTTCAGTATTCTGGGTATTCGGACTTTCCGACGAGCCAACGTGAACTCGGATCACTACCTAGTAGTAGCCAAGGTACGGATGCGGATACCTAGAATGGAGCGAAATCAACGAAATACTCTAAGGAAGTTTGACATCAGACGGCTACAATCGCAAGATACCGCCAAAGCTTTTGCTGATCGAGTGCTATGCCGCCAGTAGCAAATGAGGAAGACCAGTGGCAGCGTTGATGTACTGGGCTTCTTTCGGCCACCACAAAGAAACCCCTGGTTTGATAAGGAATGCCTGCAAAGAAGAGGCGTACAAGCTGGCGCTACATAGAAGGACTAGAGCTGCTCGCGAGCTCTATGAGCGAAGGAGAAAAGAGGAACATCGACTTCTCAGAAAGAAGAAAAGGAGCATGAGGACCGGTCGATCGAGGAGATTGAGAGACTTCATTGCAGGAATGATATTCGAAAATTTGACCAAAAGGTAAAAAGAATATGCCAGGGTTTCAAAGCCAGAAAAGAACCCTGAAGTTATCAAAATGGTAATACAGTAGTACAACCGCAGTCGGTGCTGAGGATATAGAAGAATACTTCTGCAGACTGTTAAACGGCGACGATGACCAATATTCCGCTATCGGCCAGAATAAACCATTCAACAGTGACGATGATAGTCAAGGTTTTCGTCGACCCCATCAGAATGAAGTGAGGGTAGCAGTACCTAAACTTAAATCCAACAAAGCTTTTAGAGCCGACGTACGGCCTTGCATCGAACTTTTTAAAAATGGAGACTCTCTGAACTGCGTCAACTACAGAGGTATAAGTCTTCTCAACATCGCATATAAAATCCTTTCTCCCGTATCATATGAACGTCTAAAACAGACCGTCAGCAACGTGATATGTAGGACCTTTTCGCTTTTTCGCTTGATTTCACCGCTGGCATCATTGTTCGAGTTTATAGCTTTGCCTAAGAAGACAAAGTTCGTTACATTATGTCCAAGATCGTGTTTGCCCCTCTTGGTTGACAGCTTGTATGCTTTGTTTTGCTGTCATCAAAAACATTTTGCCACTCCTGCCTTATTACTCGTTAAGGCACCTTATATTCATATAAGCATTAGCTTCAAATATGTCGAAGAAGCTCACATATACATATATATCGAAAGAAGTGATCCATATTCCACTGATAGTACTAATAAGCTGCAGATAGTATAGTTTGGTTAAATGCCGTTTAAATAGAGACCTAATAAGATACGAAACCCGCCTATGCATGGACATCAGCTATCGAACAAAAGTAAGTGCTATGGGTATCTAAGAAACGCTCAACTAAGACTTATTTAGCAAAATATGTTCATATGGAAAACTTTTATCAGGATGGACCTATAGAGTGTCTGTTAATACCTTTGCTGCAAACCTTGAAATGTCTCAAGAAATTCGTTCTCTTACCAGATATATTAATTATACGTTATCAAGCCAAAGCAAATAAAGCATCTTTTACAATCAGCTCTGCACAACTTATCAAGCATTGCATTCATGTAGCCACCTTGAAGTTAAGTTACCCGTGACGAGCAACGAGACAAGTCTTTCTTCTATACAAAGCACAAGTTCAACCGGGGCTTGAACGTTGTTTTCATATTTGGGGCGTGGTACCAAGGGATTACCTACATCCGCCCGACAGCATCCAGAAGGTCCTGCACTGACAACCAATCCTCATACCTTAAGAGTTTACTCCCAAGAAACATGTTTCTGCAAGCTTTTAAGCCATACAGCAATTCAAGAATAGAATCAACAGGTATTTGTAGGCACCAATTCATACAAAAAACTCTTATGGGCGAATAGATTTGTTAACTCTTCGCTGCAGGTTCGGGCTTTGTAGCTTATCTTTGTCTTCTCGTAAAAATTTTAAACGTCGGTTCTCTATAAATCTGTGGCTCGTTGGAAGAACCACATATTGGTATAAAGATATTAATAATATCTTCGGCGGGCGTAAATTATAAAAAAAAGTAAATATGACAATGGCGGTTCTTGCACCAAGCCACAGAAATATCACGTTCCTCTTTTGACGCGATAGGTACTAACTAAGTAAAAAGGAGGAATACCAAATCCAATCTTAAATGCTGATAAGAACGCTGTATCGTTCTCATAACTTCCCACCTATCAACATAGTGCAACTAGAAACTTAAACTTCACAAAAACCTACCTAACCTACATTTATACGCACTCACATAGCAATTCAACGAAATAGCAATCCAACACAAATATTTTAATCTGCAATACCTCCATATTAATCATTTGCATTCTTTTTCAAGTTTTCAAATTATGTAGAATCTGTGCAATCTGAGGTAAAAGCATTTTAGCATATTTTCCTCTTAAATATAAAACTTTTTCAGTTTACCACCCAAAATTGGGCACGTGTAAAAAATTTAAAAATAGGGAGGCAAAAAATAGAAAATAACCAATCTCTGAAGCAATTTCAGGATCCTCTCCACCGTAACATAATTTTGTCACAATCGACTTCTCCAGCAGTTTGTAGACATTTGGTTTTCTCTCCTAACGTATCCCCATGTTCTTGATTAATTTCAGATGTCTCTGATTAAACATCTGTGTTCAGTGTTTCACAAATTCACAGACACTCACTTCATGGTTGGAAAATGTTCATCTCACACACAACTCCGAAGTGTATTCGAACCAAGAAACTGCAATTTTCCTTTCTCACGCCCCCTTTTTCGTTTTATAGTACCGAATGTATTGTAACCCCTTCGCCCACCCACCTATTTGGTATGTATAATACTCTTCCAACACTCTACACACCTGCAGGTGTACGCAAATATCAAATCGAATCTGGAGCATAATGCAAAAACAACAACAGCAGCTCCAGCCTTTAGCTTGCTCATAGCCAGCATCTGAATACATATTTCCAAAAGACGTGCACACAAAGAAGGTGTGCATAAATATATGCAGTATGTGCAGCAACAGCAAGCAAAAGAAAGCAAGTCGAACATACATTTGGAACAATTTGTAATTGCTCCACGAATCACTAGCTCACCGACTTCCAGCACCAGGACGAGGGAACTTTGTACGTCCGATGCTTTTACAGAGATATGACTTCGATGCTGTTCCACACTACACATGTGTTATGCATGCGTTTCCTGGTCAACCAGAATGTATGCTAGAGCGAAAGAGCGAGCGATATAAACAACCACACGATTAAGCTACTAGGACATAGTGAACTGCTTAGAATTCGAGCAAGACGCAGGAGTACCATTTTTTCATATACACCTTTTTAAATTTATTTCTATGCATGAAGACACTTTCAAGCATGTGCTTTTGCTCTCTCAAATGTCTGGTGAGGAAGGAGAACAATAGAAAAGGATGTTGGGAATATCGGATGTAGTTTTTCTCAGTTTTGAGGAACAATTTTGGAGGAGCATTTAGAGATATACGACTATGTCTGTTATGTATCTTCGTTTTGGCTATCGTCACACAATCGCAATTTTACAATAAGCACTACAAGGCACACCAGAACACCGACAGCGGCTAGAATGGGTAAGCTGTTGGGGTTTTCAAGTTCGACATGCTATGGTGTTCAGACAGTATTAAGGTTTTAAAAGCAAGAGTGTTAATGACATCAACAAAAAATTACGAAACAAAAATATGCTGACTTCGCTTATCGGGCATTGCCCTTTGTAGCTAATGCAATGTTTGTTTATTGCATTTGTCATAACGCGTTGTCACCAAGTTTTTGTTTTTCTTTTTATTAAATAACTGGCTGGCCAGTGCTCGCCTTGCTTCGCCGGCATTTTAGTTAACGGTTAATTACTTGTTGAAATATAATTGCCAACTGAATACAATACCGAAAATGTGTAAACTCAATTATAACTTCCCCCTTGGGAGTCCCACCAGAGCATACCCAAACCCGCTTCCAACACAATTTATTTTAAATTCATTAAAACATTCTAAAATATCGAAAAATCCAACGATCAACAACATCTCATCTAACACAATGGAAAAAGATTGCGATAGTTCTATGTATACACATGCATATGCATGTACATATGTACATACCTACGCGTATATTCCCAAGTCTCTTAATTGCATGAATTTTTGACAGCACATGGATATCTTATTTAATAAAATTTACAATATCTTAGATTTAGCACTGATAATGTTTTTTTCAATTTTAACTCTAGAAGATATCGCACACTGAAGATCAAAACATAATCATGGGATAGCGCGCCCACATACTCACACACACATGCTATTGCAACGATAGCCACTGCTGCATGACTGCTAGCCGTGGTCTCCACTGAAGGAAAATTGTGGGCGATGATTTGATTATTTTGTTTTTAGTATTGCTCAGCTTTAGGACAACACAGAAGAATGTTTTATACCTTAAATGAATCAGCGGCGAATTTACTAAATTCACGTATGCCACTTAGACCTTGAATTTTGGAAAATTCCTTCTTATCTCGCATCTGGGCAAAATAAGGATTAACTGTGCAAAATTTCAGTTACTTAAGTCCAGTAGTTTTCGAGAAACGGTGTTCACAAGGAAAATTGATTTGGCTTTTATAGTATTTAAGATTTGAGTCTTTTTCATTTTTCCGTAATTTGCACTTTTGTCTTTGTATTTATAATATGCACTTTTTGTTTAAACTAGCATTAGTTTTGTATAAATATTAAGGTAAAATAAAGCAATTTGTCATTGTTATCTGATTAATCGGACCAAGCCTTTTGTAATCCTAATGTGAGGCTGCATTAAGCGATTTTCAAGTTAATCTATCAAAGATTTTCAAAGAGCTCAAGTTGTAGGTTGCATTGTAAAGATGTAATGTAGTTTAGGAAAGTCTTTAAGATCAATAAATTACTATGAGCTTAGGTTATATACCATTTTATGTGGCAGAATTAACTCTGGATATATATGATAGGTAGGTTGGTAGCTAAGGAGCTGTGCTGAATCAAGTCTTTCACCTTGAATGTGTTTAAAAAAAACATGCTCATGAAATCAAGGTTTTTTTCGAATTCGCTGGACTGCAAATTTTGCAAGGCAATTCCTCTTAGTCCCTAGATGGAAGATAAGAAGGGATTTTCTGAAATTCCAGCTCTAAGTAAAGAAAAAGAACTTATCGGATATGAAAACTATGTATACGTTTATTATAAGTAAATACCACGATATTCTTAAGCTATAAATCATCCTCGTTTTTCAACGAGTCTCTATCAGTGGAGACCACAGCAAACAGCTTTCCATCTGTAGATGACCTTGCGACAATGTTTCCCGTAATTTCGCTTTACGTAAAAGACATGAATCTACCGTTCCCACCGCGAGCTAATTCTGCCAAAATCTGCCATAATAACAGGTGTTGTTTTTTTTTTTTTATTCAATGACCGCGCCGTTCAGTTGATACACGATTTTCTGCACCTACTCTTAGGCTAGAACACTTTTGTAAAAATCTGTTTAGCCTTGCGACATTTGTATTTGTTTTAAGATCTAATACATTTTATATTAGGTTTTAGCCGAACTCAAAATTTTAAGCAATATTATTTGGTTATATCCGCACCTGATGGACTTAACTTAACGTCTGGTGTCTGTGGGC
The DNA here is from genome assembly GCA_945910035.1 of Brachypalpus laphriformis. Taxonomy (NCBI): domain Eukaryota; kingdom Metazoa; phylum Arthropoda; class Insecta; order Diptera; family Syrphidae; genus Brachypalpus; species Brachypalpus laphriformis. The sequence continues at coordinate 256,825,467 of OX246754.1, forward strand.
TTAATTTAGTAATTTACTTTTTATTTGATTTAGGCTAAATTTAATATCAAAGCAATGTGTGATAGATATAAACATATCTGCATGATTACTGTAAGCTCTGGAATCTTGTCGTGAATTTAGAGAAATCCAAAGTAATGGTTTTTAAGAAAGGTGGCGGGAGGCGTAGCAAAAAGGAAAAGTGGTATTACAATGGTGCAGAATTGGAAGTGGTGAGTGAATTTAAGTATCTTGGTGTGCTCTTAACAAAAAACCTTAATATGGATAAACACCTACAGGAGAAATTGTCAAAGGCAAAGACGGCAATCAACACAACTTGGAAGGGATGTTTTGCCAATCGTTTTATTGCCCATAGCAGCAAATATAAGGTATTTGAAGTCGTTGCTGAATCCATTTTGTTTTATGCTGCTCAGGTATGGGGATATAAACAGTACGAAGCGGTTGAAAAATTTCTGAGATTTTATATTAAGCGTATTTTTCATCTCCCTTCTAATGCGCCAAACTACCTGTTAATGATTGAAACTGGTCTTTCTACCTTGTTCATCAAAACCTTAAGACTCCAGGTCGACTATATTCTTAAAGTGATGAAAATGACAGACGCACGACTTCCACAGAAAGCAGCTCTAAAGACCGTTGCCAGTAAAATAAGCTGGTACGCGGAATGGCTGGATCTTGCGAGCCAATGTAAGATAGAATTGGATTTGAGTATTGATAACGTGGCAAACTGGAAGCCAGTCTTATATAGATTATTCGAAAGCATGGATGATCTTTACGCAGCGAAATACAGAGAGGAAGCCGAGTCGTCAATGCATAGAGCCATTTACAGCCGCTTGAACCACAACTAATCAGAGAATAATTATTTCCATGATAAAAATAGTGTACAGGAAATATCAATGATGATGAAGTTACGAGGAGAACTTTTGAGGCTGAACTACATACCACATAGGGAGGACCTGCCGTGCTTGTGTGAATTATGCAACCTAGGTGAACGAGAAGACGTCTTACACTTCATTGGAAAATGCCCGGTACTTCGTGAAACGAGACAGCATGTGTTTGGCAAAAACTATCTTTCGGATGAAGAAAGTATAAGTGCGCTAAATGAACTAGATGTTTGCAAACTGTACAGCTTTTCTAAAATTGCTCTAGCGTATAGGGAAAGAATTATGAGCGGAAGCTTCATTCATTCATTCATTCATTTTCAATGGCCCGCTAATCCTTCATGAGGTTCGCGGGGGTAGGATGCTCAGGTGGACTCTCCATCCTTCTCGATCCTCCGCCATTGACTCCAATTCATCAGGGGGAATCCCTAAGCGGCTCCAGGAGAGATGTCGGACTTGATCCAACCATCTATTTCTAGGCCTTCCGCGAACTCGAGTACCTGATGGCACGGCAACCATGGCGCGTCTTGGAAGCCAGTCTGGGGGCATACGCACTACGTGACCAAACCATCGAAGCATAGATCGTTCCGTTCGGAGAAGTAGCTGCTCAACGTTGAGCGCCTCGCATACTCTGGTGTTGAGCACTCGATCCCTACGAGTTATTCCAACAACACCGCGAAGGAACCTCATTTTGGCAGCTTGTATCCGCGATCTTATTCTTTCGGTCACTACCCAAATTTCATGACCATAGGTGAGAGTTGGAACATACACCGAGTTAAAAACCGATAGCTTAGCTTGAACACTAAGTTCGGCCTTCCTTATAACAGATTGGCCAAGCTCTCTCAAAATTGATCCAGCCTGACCAATTCTACAGGATAACTCGGCATTGCTCCTCCCATCACTCGTGAATAGAACCCTGAGGTACTTAAACTTCTCCACCTGCTTCAGTGGGACTCCACTAACATGCAGAGTGCACTGAATGGGGTTTTTTGGAAACGACCATTACTTCCAATTTGTTCACGTTGATCTTCATTCCAGCATCATCACAAACGGCTACAAACCTTTCGAGTGCGCGCTGAAGTTCGGTTTGAGAGGACCCAAGGATGACCAAATCATCCGCAAAGAGCAGATGACTAATCCTTAGGTCTCCCACTTTGAAACATTCCCCGCCGCGGCTGCGCTGCAACATCCAATCCATATATACAAGGAAGAGGAGAGGTGACAAAACGCACCCCTGGCGGAGTCCAACGCCCACAGTGAAAGGTATTGATTTAACACCGTTTATCTGAACACAGCTTCTACAGTTTGTATATAAAGACTGAATCACCCTTAACAGGGAACCAGCAATCCCATACTCCTGCAGAACACTCCAGAGTTTGCCTCGAGCGGAAGCTTTTAGAATATTATTCAGTGCATATATGTATGTTTTTCTTACTTTCTTTTTTCTCACATGTAAATTAAAATTTGTTTCAATTATAAAAAAATTATAGAAATATAATTATTGAATTATAATCTGGCAGACGGCAAAAAAGCCAAGCTAATTTGTTTTTGTTAAATTTATATGAAAATATTACCGAATAAATAAAACTAACTAAACTAACTAACTAACTAACTAACTAAACTATAAACATATGGTGACAATTTGGCTTGGTATAAGTCTTGGAAAACTGTATTAAAGCATTTGGTTTGTACATGAATCAAAATCTGACAGCTGGACCAAACTCTAATTTGGTGGAAAGGTAATATTTATAAGCTAATATTTGTTTTATTTTTTATTTCCGTTTTATTTTTCTGAATTTTTTTTCAAATCGGCGTGATTCATCTCAACCCCGAACCACATAAAATCAATGGCAAAGGTCAAACAACTCAACTTGTCAGTTGTGACCAATCCATTACGTAACTCGGTAACTAATTGACCTTAAATTCAATAAAACTCCCGTCGATATATTCGATTAATCGATTCTCAGAAACAGAACAGAGAATAATGCACCCTCAATTAACGTAAGGAAATAAATTAAAAGAATAAAATCCAAACGATACACTGATTTGAAAAATCCCCAATTTAAAATCCCACCCAAGCCAACTGGAACTATCCGCTTGCCGCAGTGCACCCGTACACTATAAATACTGAGCACAAAATTAACCATCCAACAACAACTACTGTCGGTTCCAATCAACTTCATTGAGAAGGAAAACCAATTAAGTTCGAAGAAATTACAACCTAAGTGGCCACGTAGTTAATACCACCTTCGTTGCTCAATTCCAAGGAACTCCCGCAGAGGTTCGTTCACACGAGCAGTGTGCCTGTGCAGCATCAAGTCTTATTTACTCCTTATCGCCATCACCCTAACAGCAAATCCTTGCAAAAAGTTCAATGAATTCCTTTGAAGACTGAGATTGATCGAACACAGAGACTAAGGCGAAGGAACTTCCAATCTGGGTTTCTGGGGAAATTCCAATTTTATATAATACCCCCATGGGGAGTAACAAATAGATGGTACTGGGTAACCGAACAACTCTGCCACCCTCAATACACACCTGCATCTGTTAACCCTCTGATTGAAGTTAATTAAAATGAAATTTGTTTTCGCTTTGGGATATCTCATGCTGAGAGCGATCCGCGGAATGGGATTGAATTCAGATTTTCTTTTCTCTACCAATCGTGTTGTTAGTTGTTTTACTCTACTCAAGTGGGTCAGGAGCAGGCAGGTGCTTATCAATTTCGAAAGTATCTTAATGCATCTTATCTGGCAATGAAGTTGAAGTTTTTGTTATGGGAAGAATCACTCTAAGACGTGCTGTACTCGTGCTCCCCCTCAAAAAATGTATAATATCTCCCTTTATATTACCTAAAATGATGCCATAGCGAATCGGGAATCGTAATTTGTTATTTACCGGATAGCATTATCCTTTTGTGTCTCGGAATTTGAAGAGTGAGAGCGACAAGGCAACAAAAATAAACAGACAGGTAACACAGTAACTTTAAGGAATAAGGGTTTCTGCTTTTGATGCTACTGCTGTTGCTGCTGCTGCTGCGATTGATGTGTAACAGAAATATGCGTGTTTTGGACCGTAAACTACTGTTGGTTTTTTTTTTTTTTGTTGTGGGGAAGATGGATGGGTAGATATTTCGATTACGTTTATCTTTGGGCGAATAATTAATACGATGTGGTCGCCTTTGATGTCCGGAAATTGTTTTTCAGTCATCAGCTCGAATTAAAATGCGAAATTTCATAGTTTCAGCATGAGAAGATTTCTGAAGAATTTATTGTCCTGGCAACGGCGCAACTTAGCCCTTGCCTGGAGGCGATGAAGGACTATTATTTATTTTTTTTATTTAGTGTTATCAAATATTCACTTTTGTGGAGGATTGAAAGTGTCGGTTTTAATGAGGATGACGTGTAAGACAGAGTTCCTTAATGAAAGCGCACAAGCGTTACTCTCCTGAGGAAAGCATAAAGCGAATGAGGAAAAGGAGGCGTATCGTTAATTGGTAAGTGTCCCTTTTTAAAACAAAAGTTAGGGGTGTTTGGGTTACCATGACTTGAGGGAAAGTTCATACCGGGAAGAAGTTTTCTGAAGATAATTAATAAAAATTACAAAGCGATGCTTTGTCTTAAAATGGGTCTCGAAGGGATAGAAATTTATATTTATTTTTGGGTTGTATCCTTTCTTAACAATTTTTGTACGAATTAATATGAAAAGGATAGTAGTGTTTTTGCGAAGGTCTTATTGTGGTGGGAGTGTTTGGATCACGACTAAAATAAATGTATGTACAAACTTCATTGTGTATTGTTTAAATATGTGAAAGAAAAAGAACAGTCTTTAGAAGGCGTTTCTTCTTTACGAAAATCTTTTATGTATGGAAATATACAAAGGATGGGATAAAAAGATAAAGCCATAGGTAACTAACTGACTATTAAATTATCTTCGATATAACTATGACAATGTGTTTCATTCCGGTAATAACAGCGTAGGACCGTAGGTGGTGAGATGAGTAGTAGTGTCAATCAAAATGGTATATCAAAGTTTATATGAGTGATCTTATTTAAATCTTATGACAGTCTTATATGTCTTAAGGGCATAGATCTAGCTGATTCCCAACTACTGATCGAAGGTCTGCTCCGCGAAGACATAAGTTGTCCGCAAAGCCAGCATTTATTCACGAAATTATCGGATTTCTAAATAACAAACAAACTTTTTCTGAAAGAAGATTATGTAAAAAAATGAATAATATTATTTATTTTTCCTGAACATCACGCAACTTAGAGGTGGACCAGTCTAGAGTAATATAATTATTCAAGTCGTCAGACGGGAACTTGCAAATGATTAAGAGAAATTTAAAAATAGTCTTAATTGCATTTTTAATAATCTATAAAAAAAAAGGTCAAGTTAATACTGATGTCCCCAAGTGAGTTGAAACAAATGCTTTCTAATGTATCTTAGCGATAAGAAATTTAGTTGACTGGCTGTACTACTGACACCATATTCAGAAGTTCCACTCTAAAGGCAGAGCACATTAGTGGTCTGCAGACCACTTAAAATTACTTTGAAGATATTGTGCGTGCACTTATGATGAGGGATATCTTCTTCAAATGTGGCTACAAATCGAATAGTAGACAAAAGGAACTTTGAACGGGGTGAAATCAAAGCGTTAATGATGAAACTGCCTAATAGCTACACAGGTAGCTATTAGGCAGTCAACACGGGATCGATAATTAGGAACAGACCTTTGGCTGTTGGTCATGAATGTCGTTTAAGTTTATATATGTACATACATTCGTATATATGTTGAACTATTTGTACAGCACTATACAATGCAACAGTGGTAGAAACTTCTAAGGCATGCATATTCAACAATATATGGTATTGTACATACCTACCTTGTGGGCGCCATGGCGCTGTGGTTAGTGTGTCGAACTATTGCTCGTGAAGTTCAATATTCGCATCCCAGAAAACACTAAACCTTTTTTCACGGACCCACCTTTCGCGAACGTTTGACAAACAACCGAGTGTATTGTTGTCGTGAAAAGGCTTCTCAAAAACAAAAATAAAAATGGCGCAGAACTGTAGGTCTCTTCTATTCATGCGAACAATATAACGCACACAATACGAATGATTGTGCGAAGCTAGGCCTAGGGACTAGGGCCTATGGGTTGTTGTGCCAAATATGTATGTATATTTGTAGATCTGCTGTACAGTTATATATGCTCTACTACTAGATTGCAAGTACTTTCAGAAAGTAGCAATGAAATATTTAGCGCGTATCTCCAACAAAAATGCTTTTAATCTGTGTGTTCGAAACTAAGTTTGAAAAAATATCTGTAGATTTTATATTATTACGAAATGCGATCTTCTATCAGTACCAGCTAATTTAAATTCATATATCTTTTAGATTTCCACTAGAATACTGTATATATCGTGTGACTTTTTGTAAAAAAAAAAACGTCGAACAAACTCTGCTCCACCAATGCTTCCAACATCGAAAAGGACAATTTCTCATTTTCCCCCATATACAATATGCAGGCAAGGGTGACAATGTCCGCTCCCACTCCAGCATCCGCAAAAATATAGAAAGCTTTCACACAAAAAAAGAAGCCTTGTGTTAGCGAACGGGAAACTCTTTCATAGAGCGCACTTGAAAACATCAATTTAATTAATTTTCTCATAAATTGTCGAGTCTATTGTTTTCGGCATATTTAATAAATGAGAAAATTGAGGTAACATCCTTCGTAACGGCCAAAAGAAATGCCACACAAAAAAGGGGGTGTACGTATGTATACCTGCTATGAAAAGAACGATTGACAAAGAGCAGCAGAAAGTAAGAACCACCGGAGAAGAACTTCAAGCTCTGCTCTTCTAGGTGCTGTGTACTACCCGAGCGAGTGTTCAAAAAGAAAAACAAAAATGTAATGTGGCCTAACCACAGGGCTGTATGACGGTGCCGAGAAGACGATAAATTATATTGAAAGGCTTTTATGTGGCTTTTCCAACCCAGAGTCTCGGATTTTTTTTTTTATAAAGGACATTCTCTCACCACCAGAATATTTTTCCACAAAATCGAAGGTGGAGGTGAAGGAGGGAGCAAAACTAATTTTATTATGCTGGTATGCTTGTATGATATTCAGCGCAGGAAAAAAAGTAGGAGGCCGCACCCCAGCAGCATCCACTGGAGTGAATGACAAAAATTATTAGGAAATAAAGAAAAATGAACAGTCCGTTTTACAGGGAAGAATATAGTTTTAAGGATTTTGGCATAGATGTCCGACTTTTAGGATGGTGATCACTTATTATCTCTTTTAGTTTATTAATTTATTTTTAAAGAAAATTCTGCACAATATGTGCGATAATATAGTGAGTGTACGTCACAGTCAGCAACTTCCCAGTAAATCTGCTCATTATTAAAAAATGTGATTATTAAAAACTATTGCGTTCGAAGAGTATGTACTTTTCCTTTTTGTCATCAATGGTATATACATATCAAAAATTTAGAACAGTCAGTTTCGTTTATTTTTACTTGCACCTGTAGATCAAGTGTTGCTTTCGTGAACATTTTCAATCTCGAAATTTTGATTTATTTTGGAGTTACTATTATGGAGAAACTCAAAGTTGGTTCTACAATCTTGTCTGTATGTCTGTGTAAAAGTATAGCTTACTGCCACCTAAACAGTTGTACTATAAGATGGCTTACTAAGTTTCTGCCAGAAGATGTGCATAACCATGTATATTTTAGTTCGTGTCCGGTTTCTGAAAATCAGCTGTTTTAAAGCTTTTCCTGAGGCGATTTGGTTCAAATTGAATAACGGAGCTAGATATGTATATATACATATATATTTGCCTTGCAAGCGAATTTTTAAAAAAAATTCGTTTTTTCTAGAGGTTTTTTTTTTCTAGAATTTAAAATCGAGATAAATTGCAACCGAACAGCAACCTAGTCGTGCATTTAAATCATTAAATATGTAAAAGGTTTCTTTCCGCCTCTTTAAGGAGCATCACAGTAAGAGGTATATACCCCTCATGAAAAGTACTGAAGAGCGAACAAAAATCTATGGTGCGGACGATGCAGACAGACGCCCTATTTTAACTGCGTTGAATAGATTCGCAATAGTTACGAATTTAAATGCAATCTGCAATCTATTTCATCTACCAAATATGTATTCAATTCGTCGGTTGCTGAAAACTCAGGAGTGAACTTAGGTCTTTAAGTGACTAACAATAGCGAGTTTTTTTTATGTATAATCACCAAGATATGCGGAGAGTCAGTCATAGTAGTGGTTTACAACTATTGCAATCTTTCTCCTAAGCATGGTTTAAAATGTAACTTTATTTTTAAGTTCGACAGGTTGCCAATGGTGTACTCGTAAAGGACTTTTTTAACGTAAATTTATAAGTTCCAGTGTCAACGTGGGACAAAAATATGTCCTTAGGATAAAAAGACACTTGGTTATAGCCAGATTAACACCAGTCGGCCAATAGGAGAAGCGAATGGAATCCAAGTTCGTCTAACCACCGCCGGAGAATAACGACTAAAATACAAACTTAATTCCGCTGGTTCGATATTTTTCTCTCTTTCTGTAAGATAGACAATCAGTATTAAATGATGTCCTATGGATTTCCACTAATGCACTAAGTCATTCAAGACTACTGCATGTACATATCAGAAAGCTTAGTGTACTGTATACCTATTCTAGAAAGGAGATGGTGGTGGCAACTAATCATTTTAATTGCTCATAACAATAACTCCACAATCTTAGTTATCTTTTTTTTTTAACACTGTATATTTTCTTTTCATATCCACTGTTAATATAATGTTAAGCAATTTTTTTGGTGAACTGCAGGGTTGAGTAAAAAGAAAATACCATACTCACATAATACAACAATAAATTGCATTACAAGAACAATACCCCCATAGAGTGAACGAAGGCCAGGGACCCTTTTAAGAGAGTTCGTCCTATCGAGAGGTTGGACAAAATGTGATTTATTCAATGTGAAAGAATTTTCCGCTCATTTCCAGCAGACTGAGAGAAAATCGGGTGGCAAAACATAAAAAAACAATTCAATATGATTTACGATAAAAATGACACGAAGGAGGAAAAAAGTAATAATAATCCTTGAGCGCCTGGCTCGGTGGTACCTCATATCGCAAATGCATATACAGTATTTGGTTGATAATATTATATACTCGTATGTATGTATGCATGTACTTGTACAAAGTTGAATGCTTATTTCATTTTTCCTTATTCTATGGAGTACTTACCCCCACGAACTTCACAAGTCAAGACGATGTTGTCACCCTCTAGAAGGGGGCCAACTGCACCAGCAACATCTCGTCCAGATGCGTCGTAAACGAGAATCTGATGTGGAGGAACTGTGTTGTTTGTTTTGTTTTGTTGTTGTGATAATAATGATCCCAGTTAAAGGCGGCAAGCAAGGAATGACATTAAGGGTTGTTTTTCAAAAGAGAATTAGTTCTTGAGTCATATTAGGAGCGGTGATGACGAGAACATACTTGTTTCATCATTGCCGCTGTCATCGTAACAGAATACTTACCAATAACCGTTAAGTTAATTCTATGATTACGTGTGGGTGAATTTTGAAAATCCACTCGACATCTGTAAACCTATTTGGCAGACGAAAGGAATGTATTTCAGAGTTAGTTGAATGCATATTAATACAATTTCTCTTAACTTACTCCTTCGTCATCCAGTTGAATATTGTCGACCGTTAATTTGGCAGGTTGTTTATTTGTAACGAAATATGCTCGCGGACCGAATGAGTTTGTATCGGACCAGTAGAGAGCTTTTTCGAACGGTCTCCCCCGGACATCAAAACTGCAATACAAAAAGAAAACAATGATTAAAATTAGCAGTACAGTAAACAAACTTAAGAGATGACTTCTAAATTTCTCTGAATGGTACAGTGTTCTGGTACCAAGCAAAGGTGTAAGGCTGTTTAAATATCTAATAGAGGGATTCGTGGCAGTGCTATGTCCGACCGGCTCACTAGCAGATTAGCGTTGACTTCGGTGTTTAAGAGAGAGAGGTGCAAGTCCGGGTCCTGTGATAAATCGTTGGCAGCAAATTTAGTCAAGCAAAGTACATGTACTCGTAAAGATACTGGAGAAATTACATAGAAGCACACGCACATGTGTGTGTGTTCGTATTCCTAAATGCTATAGGAAGCGTCATATTGCACGATATAGCTTTTTTTTTGTAAATGTTAACTAACGTCTAAGAGTTTAATTTCTTTTGTTTTAATTGCACGACCGACATAAGTTGGAAATAAAGAGTAGATATAGAGAGGAGTTACTTTTTGATGTAGTAGTTTGAAACTCAGGTGATATTATGTTTTTATTTTTGCATTCAATTCTGATTTAAAGTTACAACTGCTTCTTTAATTATGATAATAATTATGTACCATCATCCCTTCGGAGAAACCTGATAGTAAGCGACATAAAGCTTCCAGTAGAGTCAGTTCGGCGGGTCCAATCACTGTCTCAGCGAAGAGGAGATGCAGAGTAAAGTCAGGCACCAGCTATGCAGCCATAGCCAGAAACCTGCGAGTGGCTGTACTCCCAAAGGATTACCCGGTGGCAACGCGAAGCACCGAGAAGCAAACGACGCTTGTGGATGCCATTATCGAAGGGGTAGCCCTAGGCTGGAAGAGCAAGCTTAAGTTTGAAGGTACAAACTTCAGACGGGGCTTGAGGACACAGCTCAATGGCTACTGCAAGCAGTAGCACGCCTAAATGCTTGGAAGGGAGTTAAACTGGGAAAAGATATCCTCAAATCCCACACCATCACCATCTTTCTCCCAAGGAGCTCTGGGCACGGCCAGAAAAAGTCGTTAGCCCTCATGGAACCGGAAAAGGAGGGGCTGAGCACCCACCTGTGGAGAGCGACAAGTAGTCGATAAGAAGTCAAGGGGAGAGTGGTAACCTTCCTCATAGACGACCAATGGGTAGAGCGATTGCCAAGCAGAACTACATGATACGATATAGGTTCGGCGGACTGAGGAAGCAGGCAGGCGAAACAGCCGAAACTCACGCGGGGTTCAACCAAAGATCAGTAGCACAAGAAGAGGGAGCTGCAAACTCAGGAGGCACCCACTGGGCTATTGTAATCGCATCGGCCTCGGGAGGTACCGCCAGAAGAAGTTCAAAGAATACTGCGATACTGCAAAAGGAAAAATCTGCCACTTCTACTAGGATGTGATGCCAATGCCCATTGTCTGGAATGGGGCAGTAGCGACAGCAACGCTATAGGTTAGTGCCTCTGGAAGTCATTATTAACGAAAACTATTATAAACGTGAAAAACATACCAACCTTCGTAACTAGGGTAAGAGAGGAGGTTCTAAACATTACACTCGGAAGTCCAGGTTACTCCGAGCAGGAACCCCCGGAAAACAAACTGTGACAGGTATAGGTCTACACTCGAGTGGAACCTAGCAAATGTGAAGGGGAAGAAAACGCCAGAAAACAACGTGGAAGTGGTCAACAGGGCGATTATAGATGCTTATAAATGCATGGTGGAGCAAAACGCTAGTCGAGCTACGAACAAAGGTGCGCAAGCTTTTCAACAAAGCAAAGCGTGAATGAGACTGGCAAACACACCGAACAATAAATAAGGTACAACTTGGAAATCATAAAAGCTAAAGTAAATAGCTTTAGAGCATTCTGTGAGAACATAGCGTCAACCCCTGCAGCGGCTAGATTACACAAGGCACTGTCTAAGGAGAAAGCAGGCGCGCCATGCAATAGACATCTGCACGAAACAAAGGCTAAGTTAGGCTCTGAGCACCTTCTAGCCATTTAAAGCACCGGTAGCGGGCGGAACATTCCCTGCCTTATTACAAAAAGGCCAGGAAATCGTTGTGCCATAACTCCTAGGACTTTTGAGAAGCAGCATAGCACTTGGGCCTACACCAAGAATCTGGAGAAGGCAAGGGTTATATTCATTTCGAAAGTGGGAAAAAGAAAAACCACGTCACCAACGTCCTTTAGACCCATTAGCCTGACTTTATTAATGTTAAGGACGCTAGAAAAGGTCATAGATAATCACTTAAGGATGACTGTGCTGAAAAGAATACCTCTCCACCACAATCAACACACCTACAGAGCAGGAAGATCTGCGCTCTAGTACGTAACAAGTTGGATTCAGAATATGCTGGAGAGCAAAAAAATGGCAGTATGTGCGTTTCTAGTACGTTCAGTACCGTTTCTGAACTGGCCCAAAGATGATATGTTAAAGAAGTACTGCTTTGGTTGGAAATTATACTCAAAGCTGATTAACAAAAAAGACTGGAGTAGCGAATCCGATAAGTACCAATTCAAACAACACACAATTGAATGGTACACTGACGGATCGAAAACATCTACGGGCCCAGAACTAGATACTCAGAATCACTGGGAATATTCTCCAGTATATATGTACATACATATATTTTCAATGGCCCGCTAATCCTTCATGAGGGTCTGGGGTAGTTTGCTCAGATGGACCATCCATCCTTCTCGATCCTCCGCCATTGACTCCAACTCATCAGGAGGAATCGCTAGACGACTCCAGGACAGATGTCGGACTTGGTCCAACCATCTATTTCTAGGCCTACCGCGGAGTCGCCTACCTGATGACACGGCAATCCAGTATATTTCAAGTATAAGTTCATGCAATCGAAAGATGTACGCAATTCAAGACAGGGACAGACAGGGAATATCGTGGGCAGGACATCGCAATACTGTCAGGCAGCCAAACCACTATTAAAGCACTGACTTCGCGCGAAGTTAGATCCAAACAGGTATGGGAATGCCTCACCAGGATCAACAAACTGGGAGAAATAAACAAAGTAACTCTCTATGGGCAGCTGATGAACTAGCTAGAAACGGATCAGATACGCCGTTCCTTGGACCAGAACTCTTTTGTGGGATAGGACTCCACAAAATACCGGAAAACTTAAGGAAAGAGGAAGAGAACAAATGGGTCAAGCATTGGGACGATATCCCCCAACTAAGACAGACAAATGAACTTCTGGGAAAATACAACCCGAAAAGAAGCAGAACCTGTCTAAAAGTGAGCAAGAATCAACTTCGCATCTTGTCGGGCACTGATCTACAAAAGAAGAAATAACCTAGGTGCCTATATCCTTATCCTTATCCTATTTTGCTTAATTTTAGGCAGATTTCCTTTCAAACCTAAATAAAAATAGAGAGCAATTACAGAAGATTCCTGTCATTAAGCTCAGGAAAAACGAGAACGAGAAAAATTGGAAACTAGTCCTTACTTACAAATCGAGACAATATTTATGTACGTTTGTATGTTAGGTATATGAATATAAACCTAGATTCCTAGTACGATTTTTTTTTAATTTTGTTAATGTTTCCCATTTGGATAATTTGTCACAGCTCTACCATGTGCTACACGTATGCATTACCTAATTCGCATTTTAAATAATAAAACAACTAATCAGCATACCACGGAACTTAAAAAGTTAGTCAAAAGACTCCGATTCCAGTCAAGTGTACTTATCATCAGAATTACCAGTGAACTACCTGCTGGCCGCATGATAGTATCATTACCCAATATCATCCCCCTACCAGCCTGAGTATCATTTAACAATCATTATAAAAATAACCGTCCCCACATTCAGTACTCAGATTCTATTGGAAAAAATACGACATATTTTTTAACCTAACCTGCGACAAATATACGTCCGGCAAATGTCTTCCATTTAGGCTCATGGACCGCTTCCGACAGCAGGATACACCACTTCATTGCTCTCGAACACGAAATGAAAGGGGGACACTACTACCCACCACAAACACAACAACATCAACATCGTCATCATCAACCATCTGATGTCCCTTGCGCGTTATGACCTTTTCCGCAAAAGCAAACTGCCATTAACATTTATAACATCGCGGCAGTTACTTAAATGCGCGACCAAAAAAAAGGCGCCCATTGTTGGAATGAATGACGACCGGACGTATAGTCACCACAGTGATAAGGGTTCTCAAAAGCAAAATATATATATATATAATATGTATATATATATATATATATATATATATGTATATATAGGAGGATATTTTTTTAATTTTCTGATGTGGTTTTTAGTTTATTTTCTTTTTACCACGTTGCGCTTCCTTATCATTATTGTCACCCGCTCGCTCTCTGAGAAATACATATTGTCCTTGTGCACGAAATGGGCGAACAACGGTTGACATCTACACCCCCACGCAACAAATCTACAGGTCGGGAGAAAGTGAGAAGAAAACATTAATTTTTCTTCCAACAATTTCACCCTCGCGCGCAACGTCGTCGTCGTGTTGATAAGAATTATTAATGAGCGAATAATGGGAAATAATCTCACGGAAGGGAACACTAAATTCAAGAATCTTTTGTTACACTCTCCTGCCCGCAGCTCGTCGTTGCCTTGCCAATGTTTACGCAATACATTGCGAAGGAGAAATAAAAAAAATAAGAAAAATGAAAGGAAAATCTTGGGGTTGATATCGTTTTTTCTACACTTACTCATATTTTTATCAGCTTCTTCAGCCCGTTTCTCGCCTTAGTGCCAAGGATTCATTCTAATTTTTGTCGTTTCCTTGTCTCTAGTCGACCTTATCAAGACGTTCACAGGAGATCCAGAAGTTTTACTTATACATACCTATCTACTCTTTTTTTGCAACGAAAAGATTGGCGCCCAACGAGGGCCACGCATATAAATTGATTTAAATTCAACACGGCTGTAGGTTCTTAGGGGTGTGGATTCCGGTTCCCCCCGCCATATTTCTGGTGGTGAATAATTAGCGTGATTAAACATTGCACTGAGAGTAAAAAAAATACCCCAGCTTGGGTTATTTGCCCATTTGTCAAAACATTAAATGAAAATTTTGCAAAAGAAGGGAATACGACACCAAATTACAGCATCGCCCTCCCGGATAAATAAGTGTTTTCCTTTCTGCACTAACCACCGACCGAACCGCAGCGTAGCAGACTTACTCTAATGCCGGGGATTTTATTTCTTGTAGTCTCTTTAATGGTGGCGCTGCGCAAGTAGTCGCCCCCTATAAATAAGCATTGGACCGTTGGGAGCCATTTGAAATTTCCGTTGATAAATTACAAGTTCGTCGCAGTATAACCAGCACGTGGGTAGGCACGGTATTATCTGATAAAATTGATTTCCCACCACAATTTCGCTGGCCTGTTAAATTAGTTAGAGGCATCAAGGGGGCTTAAACGCACATAATTGCCCTTCCAAGACGGGCAACGTACGCCCGAAAAATGGCCACTCTGTAATGAACACCCATTTTGGCAATAAATAAACTCCCAATTGACTGGAGACAAAAACTTTTTGGACGCTATCATTCTCCCATAATTACTAACTTACGCACCAGCTATCCTGTTTCCTGTGGGAGAAGAAAAATCACAGAGTTCCTTAACTAAAAGCAACAGTAAATCGTAATGGTGCGGATATGTACATATATACAATACGTACATGTATGTACATTGTACATATCATATATGTATGTGTGGCGGTGGGTCTTCGAATAAAGAAACCATTCGAAAGTGATTTCGATTCGATTTCCTACTCCTCGCTTTGGAATTGGTATAACAGCAAGAGAAAACGAAAATCCATAGAGGGGACGAACTAAATTATGTTCCGGTTTCCCAGGGTTCAAGGAAAGAACTGCACAAAAAACAAATAAGAAAAATTACTCAAGTGGTAGTCCCTACCATGGGCGTCTAGTGTGCGGGTGGGTGTGTGGTGCCTACCCATCCATCCTTGGTGTATCTGGCACACGACTTCAGCAGTAGCAATAGGGTCGAACGTATGTCTATTAGATTTCGATATTTCATCGGAAAGCAATAAAAATTGCAAAAAAGAATTATTGCCAATTTCGCAGCGGTACAAGGGAGTATTTCTATATATATATTTTTTTCTCCTTCCAAAAATGATGGTCAAATGATGCTTATTGGTACTTTGAGCTTTCACTTTTTAAGCTTCTTTGAGCAGGTAGTATGGCTGTATGGGGGCATCTGAGGCTATTACTACGACTTGAAGTCCTAGAAAGGAAGAAAGGAGGGGGCCGTAGCAATAATGTTGCGTTAGAATTTATTACTTATTTAGATGGAAGTGCACTATGTGTGTTTTTTTCGGCTCTGTGGTTTTTCGAGAATTTCTTTGAACGTAAAAACTGTGCTGTGGTTGGGAGAGAACAACTATTAATCGCTGGCAGGTTAAGTGGAATACTTTGCCATTTGTCTTCCAATTAAGTCGTGTTCACTGACCAAGAAAATTTACATTGCAGTTTTTCTTCCGACGACAAAAGATGATCGATTTATTGATGGTCCTAAATCGACTGGCCTTGTTTTTACAGTGAGGTCCTGTAAAAATGAAATGATGAGAGAGATGGTGAAAATTTAGTTTTTACGTTATGTTACTTAAACCGCTCAATTCTATTTCCAACATGGTATTTGCCTCTCATTGAAGCCAGTCAACGAAATGTATATTAGAATTATATATGTATATATAATAAGTTAACGCACGCATCTTGCAAATAACGTGACTCATCATAATATCATCCTCATCGTAATGCAAACGCAGATAAGAATTAATTGATTTAACGCATCTTGCAAACACAGCATAACATCATCCAGAATGCAGCCAAACGACATGACTCATCACAATTCAAGTCACACAGTCCAGAATGCAGCGACTCACCAGAATATCATCCTGAAATCCAAGCCACCGATAAAACCCACTCAAACGCAGATAAGATTTAGTTGAATAAAAATTGTATTTGTTTCCACTCAGTTGTTCGTCACCTCTTGTCCAGTTCAGTTTGTAAATTAGTTTTAATTTAAATTTTAATGAAGTTTTTTTTATTTTCATTTCAGTGTTGAACGCCATATGCATATTTGCTGAAGAAAGAACTTTTACATACAAAATAAGTAAACGTTTATGAAAAGTTAAAAAAAGGTGAAGTGCTGGGTCGTATGTAATTATTATTGTATATCAAGACAATAACGACGAGACGAATTATTTCCACTAGAAGCATAAAAAAAACAAAATATTGGATTGTTGGCCGGCGGCATCATCGGTCCGTACTTCTTCGAAAACAACGATGATATTGCCATCACCATCAACGAAGAGCTACACAGCTGATGCCACAATGGACATTCTGCACGAGCGATTTGAGGGCATGATTATCTTATGCAGAGGCGACGTGAACTGGCCACCGAGATCGTGCGATTTGACCCCGTTTGACTTTTTCTTGTGGAGTTCCTTAAGTCGCAGGTCTATTCTTATAAGCTGCAAACGACCGGTGCCCCCAAAGTTAACATAACTCGTGAGATCGCTCAAATTCAGCCTGATATTTGCCCCAGAGTAATCAAAAATTGGACCAAAATAAAAAAATCTCAAATATCTCAAACACAACTTTTTTTATTTCTCTTAATTTTAACATCTACCCATTCCTATTGGAAATCATTTATACACGGTGCTTCGTAAAGGTTAGGCTAGCTGGCTGGCTAGCAGTGGATTAATGCAAACAATTCCCTTTATTACTTTGCATGAAGGGAATAAAAGTATCCACTTAACTGTACATTTTTTGCTAAATGTGCTAAAAATGAAAATGTTATGTTGAAGATTGGTGAAAAATATATGAAAAACCAAGTATATCTCAAACATTTTAGAATGGTTCTAGGATTTCAAGAACTCAATAATTCGTAATCGATAAAGAATAAATTATAGAAATTGACAGACATTTAATGAAGAAAAAGATACAAGAGGATTATGGTCGCATCACTTTTAAGTGCCGTTATAGCCCGATTATGAAAAGCAATCTAACAAAACTTAACTATAGACTTTTTAACTTGCCTTGACGCGGGGAATATCTCTGCGAACAGCCTGGCCAACTCTTATGAAATAATCTGTATGTACGTACAAATATATTCTTAATAAAACCACTTTTCTCTCTACAGTTGATGACGGATATAAGAAAGTCAAAAAAATCCAAAGAATATCAGTGTTTTCTTATATAAATTGAACAGATATAAGAAATGTATTTTCTTTTATTAGTAATACGCAAACAAAAAAGAAAATTACTTATATAACATATAGGTATCGCAAAATCATTTAAAACAAGATCTCTTAGCATTGGTAGGCACATTATATGTATCGTTTATCTGTACATACATGCATATCATATATTTAATTTGAAGTTTCATAAGGATGTGTTCACCAATGTAGTGCATATGTACAAAGTTACACGTCGCATCATTTGTGTAGAGACTAATTTCCTACACACGTTTAATATTCTAAGCAATTATAGAATTTCGTATCAGAATACATTTTTTTTATCAGTGTTTTTTTTTTTATAAACGCTTTTCTTATACCAGATGAATTTAACAGCTAACTATTTGGGAAAGTGCATTGTGTATTAGAATTTGCGTCTTATAAGGGTGTTTTGCTTATATTAGGTTTTCGTATATCCCTCATCTACTATAAATGGTAATGGTCAAACCTACACTTGATTGTTGATCTGTTCTAATAAAATTCGCGACTTTGTTGGTTTTCTTAGTAACTGCTTTAACCTATCCTTACCGGAAAAAACTAAAATCCGCAAAATAACAGTAAACGATGAAAAAAAAAAAAGTAAATCCAAAACCTAGTCCGTTGAAAACCACGATTGATTGTTAAGTTACCGTCTGATAAGAACCTAAAGAACAGCACTTTAGTTCAGTGTATCCACTCATAAGACTCTTACTATACTTAATTACTCCTACCAACTAAATGGTCTGTTGGTAAACTCGGTTTCTCCTTGTAAAAGTAGTTCTGCAATTTCAGCAGTTGACACATATATTCATAGTCCGGATATTTTTAAATCTTCTGGATTTGCGTACTTCCAGATTGATTGACCCACAGCTAAATAGCTAACAACAATTTAAAGAAAGTCAGGTTTCTGTATGAATTCTAGTGCTACTAATTACAGGATTTCAGCTAAACAAAGTCGATTGGTCGGAAGCGGCTATCTCTCGATATGTTCTAAGATTGGTTTAACTACGCCGTCGAAGATGCTTTTCATATCGCGTTAAGTACCAAAATTGCATAATATTTTTTTTTATTAAACTCTGGACAAACTGCGCAAGTTCCATCCAAGATGAAAAAAATATCTCGATCGTAAATGTGAAATTAAAAATTTGTATAAATTTGTAAATTTGGATGCTGCACTAAGTGGCCCAAAAACTTCGATATCGGAATCATATGAAGAGGACGTTTTACCACTAAATAGGTGACCATATACTTGGTAACAGGCACTAAACCAACTACTACTGCTGTGCATGGTACTGAACGTGGACCAAACAGAAATGCCAAGGCTATGTCTATACGAATTCCGAAGGCAAACAAAGTAATGCAACAGATTGGTCGAAATTTAATGATGTTAGTTGGAACTTTGGAAGTATGTACGGTCGAAGTTTCAAACTTGAAGAAATGATGCTTAGATAGAAAACGAGTGGAAATCTTGTGTGTCCAAGAAGCTAAACGTCAAAACACCGAATATCGGACGCATTTCTCGAACGTTAGAGCAAAAGATTTCAAGATGTTCTACCACGAAAGAGAGCGGAGTAGATATCATCCTTGCGACAGAGCTAATGGCAACGTCTTGACCACTTCGAAGTCCAGCGATTGTTTGATATCTATTAAACTGGTTATGCAAGGAGAGGTATGGAATATTGTCAGTACATATCCTCCCCAAAGTGGGTGTAAGCAGAGAGAAAAATATGCTTTTTGGCTAGATTTTCACAATTTCCTAAAGAACGTCCCAAAGAAGAGTTTCTCTTCGTTGGAGAAGATTTGAATGGATATCTTAAGAAGTCAAACGAAAATATAGAGCATAAGAAATCTTCATAATGAAGACCTGAAGTAGGTCACACGGTTTAATCGTGTTAAATACCAAAGCCGGTACATGATCATTTACAGCAGTGGTTGAAATGAAACCCAGATTGACTACCATTCGATAGCCAGTTTTATAAAACCTTAGGTTAAAGGTTGTAAAGTGATCCTGGGAAAGGCGATCGTTCAGCAGCACATTTTCCTGTTAATTATGGCGACAGTGAAGAAAAGTGAACAAACAAGGGTCTCTGGGAAAATCTAGTGGTAAAATCTGAGCAAAGGATAAGACGTACATAATAATATCAAAATCCACTGTACTGTGTCTAACAAATATCTTATCAAAGAATTTTGAAGTACATATGTCTGTTAAGAAGTTTCATTAATAAAAGTATGTGCAGATTAGCCAAGGTTTTTTTAATAAAGACATGGCTTTTGTTTTTGCGATGAAAAATTACAGATCTCACATTACTAATGGAGCTGAGGATGAAGAGTACAGAGCACAAAATATATTGGATATCTTACAGCGTTCTTGCTTAGGAAAGGCCAAGTCACTGCCAAAGCAGCACGATTATGGAATGATGAAATTAAGGAAGTAATAAATAAGAGGAAAGCGACTTTCAAAGCTCAAAATGCCCCTCCAAAATTGATAAGAAAGCCCGCTTCGTAGTGGTTTAGAGACCTTGCAAGAGACAAGCGAAGAAGAAGTGCCAACACCAAGCAGAGTGTACGAATGGCCTATATCGGGAGCTGAAGGAAATATCTTCCCCGGTTGCTGATACAAGCACAATATGAACAAGTATGCAATCATCTTCAAAAAAGCTCTCCAAAGATGAAGGATTGCTCAGAAGATTCGTTCAGCAAAATTTATTAACAATGATCAAGATAAGTTTCTGTGGATGTCTTATGAATGACTTTTGAATCAACAGTTTCTCCGGCTTTACTTTCCAAAAGCCACCCCTAACTGTGAAGAAACACTCGATTTTACAGTCGAAGAAGTCAGTGAGGCGGTCAAATTCTCCGAATGAAAAGCGGTTAGGCCAGACGAGATACCCTCTGACTTCTGCAAACAAAATGGGATAATTCTAGTTTAGACGGCTGAGGGCTTTATCTCCATGTCACTGATGTCACACACCATAAATATATTTGAGCGGGATTTATATCTCCAGATACAGTTCAAAGTAAAGGGATCATAATGGAATAGCATTATGATTCCTTAAAGGATTTGTATATTGTATTGGTTGACTTTGAAAAAGCATTCGGCAGACAACCTCGAGATTCGAAATCGGTGGCGCTTAGACATCCTATGTACAGAATCCTATGTACAGATGATAATAGACATGTACGAGGGAGCAAAGAAAAGAATAAGTTGCCCTGCACGAGTAACCGAAGAGTTTAGGCTCGAAGTCGGGGTAGACCAGGGAAGTCTTAAGTGCTTTGCTCTTTATTACAATCCTTGATTACCTGCTTGAAGGTGAAGTGATGGACAGCAAAGCACAGCAGTTATTCTATGCTGACGATGGAGCAATAATAAGTGAGGATCTTATGTTCCTGCAACAAGCATTTGATGAATCGGTAGACAGTTTTGAGGGAAATGTGTACCGCATTAATCCAGAAAAGACAGAATACTTATACTGTCCGTTCCCTGATTCACATGCCACTTATCCAGACATTCACATGAATTGAATGCGAAAAGGTTATATATCTATATAATATTTAATAGCGAAGCAACCCGTGATGAGGACATCTATCATCGAATAAGCGTAGGGTGAATGAAGTGGTGGAAAAACTCAGCTATCTTTTTTGACCGAAAAAATATCCATTAAGCTGAAAGGAAGGCTCTACACAGCAGTTCAGGACAATGTACGTACTAGGGCAAATTAGGGAAGTGATCCAAAATCGGGAGGTCTGCCGATATTTCCTGAGGCTAAATAGTATAATCATTACTTAAGGAGTATACCATTCCTTTCCACAAATCAATTACATGGACCAGCTTAAGCTTATAAAAATCAGTTTTTAACCGGACTTATTAATTCTTAAAACCCACATATCAAGAGGTAGGAAAACTTATTAATTCAATACGAGCAGTAAAAACTGTTTCGTCAGATTTATTCCCCTATTGATCTAATATTTAGATCAAAACACTGTTAACATCTACTCCAAAAATTACGAGAATTAACTTCCTAATGAAGAAGATAACATCCACTTTACTCTACACGACTTCTTGCACTAATTTAGAAGCGTTCGATGAATTCCAACTACCTGTAGTTCTTTTACACTCCTGTACACCACAAAGACCTAATAAAAACCTTGCTCTGAAGAGCAAAACAAAAAAAAAAACCTTAATAGTTACCATCAGCACATGATAAATATAGAAACCCAAGCCACAAGATAAACATCTTGTTGAAAACATCAATTTCCTTTAACTACACCAACATACACATCTACTGCCAATCGGCAAACAAAAACCTAGACTATATTCAACTAGACTACAAGAGCTTGCAGTCTGATGACAACTAGGACCGACTTTTCGATCCAGAGCTAAAAACTAATTAAACTTTTATTGTGATTTAAATGAAATTCCACGAAGAGCAAGTGGGGATAAATACAATCTATTACACAGAAAAACACATGACAGACGGAGAAGTAGAGATAGAAAGCAAAGGAGTGGAACTGTCTTCAAAAAAGTCATCACAATACCACGAAGAAAAAAGGTCATGGTTATTAACTTGCACATTTCCAGCTTAAAGGGTAGAATGTTCTTTTATCCATGGGCATCCAATGAGAAGACCATAGAAGGAGACACAGTAAAACTACGTGAGAGAGAGAGAGAGAGAGAGAGAGAGAGAGGGAGAGAGAGAGAGGACATAGTGCTAAAAGAACCCTACTCCGACTCAACTCCAACGAAGACATGTCAGATAGTAGAAGGCCAATAAAATTAGTTTCTTTACGCTTTTTGCCGCAAGAACAAATCCACAAGATCCGAAAGGGATGAGAAACTTTTTTCTCTGTGCTAGGAAAAGCGAACAAGAAAATTCGTAAGACAAAGATTGCAGATAGAAATTGGAAATGAAAACGGTCGCCTTTTTCTAAACTTTTTTTCCTCTGTGTTTTCTTCCTTTTACAATACCCATAAGGGGTTAATTTGAAAACTTGAATGCAACGGTTACGGCGGTGATCCTTGGAAGGATGAGAAAATTAAAAAGACAAAACACTGTTGTGGCAGAATGGTATGCTCAAAAAAAGAACATCACTATAGCCGTGATAAACCACGTACTTTGACTTGAGTTTCCTTAGTACTCTCTCTCTACTCCGTGGAAATATTTGGAAAAAAGTTCTACGATTTGAACTCTATCACATCCATGCCAGACGCTGAGGCGCAACTTTGTTTTGGTGTTTTGGTATTTCCTTAGTCTTTTTTTTTTTTTTCTTATTTCACCACTTTTCCGCTGCATCCTACGTTGATCAATACAAGAGCACTTCTGCTACAATTCAAATAAGCAACCAAGTAAACTAACGGCAAAGTTTGCTAGCAATGAAAGGACGAAAAGGCATCGTGAAAGGATTAAAATCTGTGGTGGTGTTACGAAGAAGAAGAAGATTCACCATCTTTCTATAATAGTTGTCGAAAATCCTTCACATTTTTGGGGTCTAAGCTGAGAGTGACTGTTCTAAGAAATGTTTTTCTTCAATGAAAATTGTCGTAAGATTTTCAGTGGCTTCTTCACTCACCACAAAACTTAGGATAGATATTGAAGAATATTTCCGGGAAACTGCGCAAGATATTAATTTTATCCCTGTATGATTATCTACAAGTATGTGCAATATACCATATAATGAATTTGGGTACTCGAAGTTGATTTTTCGGTCACGAATCTACTTGTAATTGACCAAAGTGCTGGTGTTGATTTGTACTTACACCTCAAACTACAGAGTAAGTACTGGTTTTCTAAAAAATGTTAATCTTGGTATACTGATCAATTTAATATTTACATCTAATTTAGAAAATATTACATTTATTTACTGCATTCAAATGAAGCAATTATTTTTAAGTACCTATTGATCACAGTAAGAGGAACATCGAAGCACATAGCAAGTTCAACCTTTCCAAAACAGTCTGTATGTTTTCCATTGAATTTTACTGTTTTTTATGTTTATTTGGAGAAACCCTTTTCAAAATATTTAACTACGAAGTAGAACGCATCGCAGCAGTAAAGTGTTAAGTTCCGACAGAAGCTTCTCGCTTAATAAGATTTTTTCACAACTTTTGTGCTTATCATTTTTTTTTTTTTTTTTTTTTATCCTCTGAGATCTGCAGTTTAGATTAGTGCTCCTGGATTATTTCGTAATTCAATGTCGGTTCTTTCTAATATACTCAAATGTTTAAATAAAGCAGGTGCCACCTAGACATGACATTTAGAAGAACTTCAGTGGCAGGACTACACAAAACCATTAACATACATATGCTTACCTTGGAGAATAATTACTTTATCAATTTGGCGTTGTTATACTCCTACATACTCCTCAAAGCATCAAACGCAACTCGAAGAAGAAAGCACCAAAGACGTCTGCGGTTTAAGCTCCGGTTTTACCCTTTAATTAAAATTTCTCTTGAGACCGAGAAACGAACCCCAACATCTCTGCCATTCTCCGAAATACTATAGTATCTCGAGTATTTCAATTCAATGAAAACCCACAATTTACCATCTCAGAGGACTCTGTGATGTGGTTTTTCCCGAATGTCGAAGCTGATACATACTCCAAGTGTTTCCTACGAAATTAAAAAATTCCATTGAAAACAAAAAATAAAAATAAAAGTCAAATGCGTCAGCTCTTGGAGACCGTTTTCCAATCCCATGCTATTGGCATGGCAGCATGGACCGGAAAACGCCTCCATCCGCCTACTCAATAACACTCCCATATTTCAACAATGTTATGAGTGACTATAAAGTGTCAATGTCAAAGGCAAAAGAATACAACGAGTAGTGTCTGAAAATTCAATTTTATTACACCCAGTATTGGGAGAATTTTTACTCGCACACTGCACCAGAAATTGTCCTTTCAACATTCAATTGGAAGGATATGAGGGCGGAGAGATAGAAGGCAACTTTTTGTCACACAGCGGTAAGTCAACCCTTTTATTGGAATTATAAAGGTTCATTTTTTATTTGTTTGTTGCTTTTGTATGAATGTGTATACATACCTACATATATGTACATATGCCTGTGCTTGTCTGTTGATATTCGACTTTGACATATCCCCATAAAATTGGAAAACTTATTTACGCTTACACACGCATTGACACCATTCAGGGCATGGAGCGATGAAAAGTTTTCCTTTTATTTGGCCGAAAGCGTTGGGGGCCTTCTTGTGAGTTTATCGTGTGGAAAATGACCACTATGTAAGGAACATAAGGGATTCAGTGTAGCAAGCAGTAGTATAAGATCACAGAATTTAGTAGAAAATTATTTATTTTTTTAGATGGAGAAAATGTGCCATGCACGACGTCGACCTGACCTAAATTGAATATACTTTGTTGGAGTAGTTGTGGAAAAGTCGTTGTTGATATTCTTGAGTTTTCACCTTTTTTCCAAGCTCTTTACGTGTCACAATGTAAATTCGGTCAATTTATTTTATACTGCTACAGTATTGTCGGCAGGCAGGCAAACTAGTTTAGGGTCTTCATTTTGTTGTGTCCCTTGGAACTGCAAATGGAAATGTTTATGAAGATGCAATTATCGATAAAATTTTATTTTGTAGAGAAATTTTCATGAAATTGCTAAGCTGTTTCTTTACAAACTGCTTCGGAATTGAAAAATCTTTAAAATACTACCAACTGCTTTAAAAAGGTTCATGTTCTGGCATTGCGGCTGATACAGAGCCGCGAAACAATAAATGTTCGAAAACCGGACAATACGTAAAAAACCTGCTGTGTATATACTCGTATGTACCTACCGTTCTACAATTTTCTTTTTTTTAGCATATGATGAAATTGAGTTTTAATAAAATTGTTAAAACGGTTCTTAGGAAAATAAAAAAAAAAATCTTTAATTTTTAGGCTAGAATGAAAATTCCGATTTCCTCGAATAAGAGATATCCCTAATGTAAAGTGCAAAGCAAGTCACCCTGGCCACTTAAACTGCAGTCGTACGTATACAGATGGACAGGCAGCAAAATAGACAGCCAAACGAGATTTAGAGACCTAGTTTTTCGAGATCCTCTATAATAATAACACCAAGGCTTATCAAAATCTCGAGACCGAATATTTTCACGAAAACAATGCATTTGCACGAAATTAAAACATATGTACATTTATGCTAGTGAAAATAGTATAAAGTTCAGTTAGTTAGATATTAGAAAATGTTGCTTTCGTCACATACAGTTCAATTGAGATAAATATAATACACTGATGCTCAATCGGGAGGGTAAACACCATATCACTTTTTGAAACTATTCCAGAGGAAAACTGACGCATTCATCCTGGGCTGGGTAGTTATCTGCTTCAATACTATCACCACTGCTATGGCTTCCTTTAGTGAGGAGGATACTTAGTACCCTGAGCAGAGAAACCTGTAACCAATGCTGTCATTTGGATTTTGAAAAAAGTGGTAGATCGGACCAAATAACGTGGTAGATTTACAAAAAAGGTGGTAGATTTGATATAACATTAACATTGGTAAATCCCCCCCCCCCCCCAACATGAGCATGCAGTCTTCTACTATAGACATTTGAAAATTGGAGAAATGACCTTCGCAGTCCTCCATTTCTCATAGACCGTATGTTACAATCTGAGGAAAAATGGATGGAAATTTGCGCGTTTATTACGCAAGAGCTTCGAATTCAGGAAACAATACATCGAGAAGCAAAAAGTACAGCAAAAATTGCTTACCAACCCCGCGAAATAATACCTACCGGCAGTCCCGCGGGGAGAGTTGTAGAAGTGAGCAGAGTGTGGATTAGTACGTAGGCGCATTCCTGACATCGATTATTCGGGCTTGCGAATCGTGCATGTTAGGATTGGAAAAATGTACATACTTGTACATATATATTTTCCAAGGGAACCGAGTTAAATTGGTTGGTTCAATATGGGGAGGACAGAATTCAAAAACGTGGTAGAATTTTTACATTCCGTTGTAGATGTGGTAGATTTGAAAAAAGTGCAAAATTGGGGTAGAGTGACAACACTGCCTGTAACGTTATAACCTATGAGAACTCAAAAACAATCAAGACTCTCAAATAATACATCCTGATTCGTAACTAGCATCGAAAAATACGTTCGGCCTTGCCGCCGAACTTTTCAAGGCAGGAGGAGATGAGTTGGCAAGGAACATGCATTATATGTAAAATCTGGTCGGACGGAAGTATGCCCGATGAATAGAACTTCAGCATTCCTGCCTGCCGTATTGTGTGAACGCCTAAAACTGATCATCAACAACTTGATAGGTCCTTATCAGTGCGGTTTCAGGCCGGGAAAGTCCACCATTGCGCAAATATTCACGTTACGGCAAATCCTAGAAAAAACTTATGAATACAAAATCGTTACGCATCACCTCTTCTTCGATTTCAGAGTTGCCTATGAGACCAGTTATACATAGCCACAGGTATCCCTGCTTAGCTCATCCATTCGAGCAGGATGATGATGCAGAACTCTCCTTGCTCCAGCAAAGTCGGAAAAAACACCACCGAACCGTTCGATGTCAGAAAAGGTCTTAGACAAGGTGACGCGCTATTATCTTTATCTCTTTAACATAAAACCTGAAAGAATTGTACAAAACTCACAAGCCAACACCGGAGGTACAATCTTTAACAAGTGTGTACAACTACTTGCTTACGCCAATGACACTGACAAGTTCGGAAGAACTCAGCAGGTTGTCAGTGGGGCATTCGCGAGTATATAGATCGAGGCGGCAAGGATGGGTTTAGCGGTGAAAGCAAAACAAAAAATATGCCGTCTGCACGAAAGGACTCCCAACATTGGCGTGTTGGACAGAACGCCGCAATAGAGAAATATAATTTTGAGGCAGTAAGGGACGTTGTCTCTATCACGCTCTGTGGTGAGCTACGTATTAAATGCTAGTGGGGAGATCAAATGAAGAATTACTGTTGCCAATCGCTGTTTTTATGGGCCAAGAAAGCAATTGAGTAACAAAACCCTATCTCGAACTACTAAGGTAACTCTGTATAAGACACCTATCATCCCAGACTTGCTGTATGGTGTAGAGGCATGGACTTTGTCAAAATCGGATGATGATGCCCTTGGTTACTTTGAGAGAAAAGGACATCGACTTAGCCAGAAGAATTCATATACAGCGACGGAGATCGCTGGGTCATGTAGAGCGGATGGAGCCCAACGTTCCGGAAAATCTTCGAGACCACACCGAATGGACGGTGCAGTAGAGAAAGAACTCGCGGTATGTCTAAGAAGGCTCTATATAACACCCTGATCATCCCAGTCCTGCTTTACGACGCTGAAACATGGACTTTATTGAAAGCGGATGAAGATATCCTTATTCGCGTCGATAGAAAAATGTTTCGTGAGATATTCGGTCCCGTTCGCGTTGATGAGTTTTGGAGGAGAAGATTCAATGACGAACTATACGAGCTGTACAGCGACATCGACCTAGGCAGAAAACTCCGTATTGAATGTTTGAGATGGCTAGGACATGTGGAGTGCATGGACATCAACATCAAGTTCAAGGGGACCTCGTCACACTTGGAGTGCGCAACTGGAGGCAATTAGCTAAAGACCAAACTAAATGCAGAGGCTTGTTGGTTAAGGTCCAAGTTCACTCCGAATTGTAGCGCCACCCAAGTAAGTAAGAAACGAACGCTCTTGCACATCTTTTCCCGATAATATGGAGGGGGTTTCTTTTTACACGCATATAATATAATTTGATAAAACAATATTTCTCATAGAAAAAGTAAAGGAGACCGGCATCCACGCAGTTGGTTTAGCAGATGAAATGCACATTGAATGGGAGGGCAGAGGTACAGGAACTGGGTTTAGCCAAGAATGCATGAATTCATAATTTGAAGGTAGATGGTTAATAAAGAGGAAGAGGAATTTCAATTCGTACTTTAAACCCTTCAGAATGGAACTCAAAGTATTCAAGAAAGTTTAATATTATACATACATCCATACACTCTTTTAGCCATTACCATAGAGCAATATCTATTTTTAAAGAAACATTTAATAAGTTCTCAGTTTGCTGACAGTATTTTTAAATTATAAGAATACCATTGGGTCCAAAGAGTAAGCTAATCTTCTGACTGCAAGTTCACAGCAAGTTGCACATTACAAGACACAAACTCATTTAACCTACATCGGACCCGGTTCAATATTCTTTAGGACACTAATTGTTTCAAATCCTTTCAGTAACCTTAGCGACCTAAATTGTAACAAATCTGCAGGTCCACGTTAGGTTTTTCATCTATCGTGTACGACAGCATCTTTCCAGATAAGTTTTCGTATACCCAACCAATGTGCAAATACTCATACAACTCGTATGTCTACGCAGGGGCTCCCGCTGAGTTTATTCTATTGGCGTAACGCTATGATTTTAATTATCAGTTTTTCCTTCTGTTCCTCCTGACCAGAAACAACTTTTAACTCAAACTGGACTTCCTAACAGAAAGGTGCTAGATTCCGGGTTCTTTTGAGAGGAAATTTATTTATCGAATATTCGATCCTATGAACTCTAAATAAGAATGAAGGCTCTTCGTCGACGAAAGGAAGCTTGAAACTGACTGACATTTATACACACTGAGAGAAAATTGTTTGTAGTGAAATAAAACTTATTTTGCAATGGAAGTACATACTATTTAATTTTAAGTATGCCAATAATTAAAACATTTTACTGTAACCGTAGTATGCAGTTCCAAAAAAAAAAAAATTTGGTCATTTGGAGCACTTTAACCCGTGCGGACTTGGATCGAAACATATCAGCACAAGTATTACGCGAGAATAGTAGCACATGTCTGAACTAGTTTTCACTGAAATTTTTGGTTTTTAAACGGTAAACACTTTTTTTTTTAAATCGGTTAAGGATACCACTGCAATTAAAAAGTAATACAGAAAGTATTAACTTAGTCGGAAATACAAATCAGCAAATAAAGGGTGCTAAACTACTGGCAAATAGGCAAATTCTTGCAGTATTCTCTTTTACCATAATATGCGTGAAGTTAAGTTAACAGTCAGCGAAAGTACAAATCATGTTATTCGTGAATGTATTATTTTTTGGGAAAAGGCAAAAAAACCCATAAAATCACTACCCAACAGTGTGAAGAAGTTATTAAAGCTTATTAAGCTTGGAGAGAACTGCAAAAAATAACTTGAGGAAAACAAAACACGTCAAATGACGACAAACGTCAAAAAATACATTTAAATCTAATGTTAATCTTAAATAATACCGAAATGAATATTTCTATATCATAATTATAAGTACTGAGTGGATTCATGTAAATCGTAGTTCGAAATAAATAAACAAATACTCAAAACACACAATATATATGCACATACATATGCATAAATATTATACTCGTATCAGATGCCTTGGAGGACCCAACGTATTTAAATATGTATATAAATTTCATCAAACATATGAATTTCAAACAGCTTCAAATGCAACCAACTTCATCTTAGTTTTGTCACTTAAACTTGTAAAGGATTTAATGATTTGGATTGACATTTGGCAACTGTCAAAGTGGTGTTGTGTCTAAAGATCGTTAAGTAAAAAGTAAACTTTAAGAATATAGAAACGTACAAATATAACGAAATTTTGGTTAAAAGAGCTTCCTAAGAATATCAACTAAAGTTGCAAAATATTTTCTGAGTAAGTCATAGCAGCTAAGACTTCTAACCATCAAGTTGAAATCCCGATAGTCTAACCTAACCTAATGAAAAAAATAGGACTGCAAGAGGCCTCCTCAGACCAATACAGTAGCCAGAGGAAACGGATCAACGATACCACAAGCGGTGAAACAATGGAAGGTATCAATATCGAGCAACTGAAGGAAATTCTAGACGAAAAAAATAAAGAGCTCAAAAAAGATCATGTGTCAAAGTCCGACTTTCAGCTGCTTTATACCGAACTAACAGGATTGAGGGCAAGACATGCTAAGATTTCTGAAAAAGTGGCACAATTGGAAGATCGGAACAAAGAACTAGAGGCTCAGGTAAATAAACTCATTCAAAAAAGTACAGAAGCTAACATCATCGTAAATCTCCCTACTGAGATCAACATTGATCTAGCCGAGAAAGCAAAATCGGTGTGTGCCGGGATTTTGGATGAAGACAGCTCCAACATCGAATCAGCATACAGAATCCCAACACGCAACCCTAGAACTGCAACGATAGAAGTGAAAATGAAGTCCAGAACTTCCGCCATTGAGGTTTTGAAGAATTCAATTAAGCTAAAGAATTCAAACATGAGCATACACAAAGATCTTACACTTAGTATCCGTCGCAAGAGAGGTAAATTTATCCCTCTTATGAAGTTTCTGCGCGGAAAACAACCGGCGACGATAAAGAAAATCTCTTTAATGGACGACAAATTGTACGTAGACGACAAAACATTTACGTGGGATCTAGCAAAGGGATTGAAAAGTGACGACGTGAATCGTATGGAAATAATTGAAGAATTATTCGGTGAAATTCCGGCAAATTTACTAAATCCGGAGGATTGTATACAAGTACAAAATGACAACGTGGAACGAATGCCAGTCTCAACTGAAACTGACAGCTTCAAAAGTCATAAATACGTCTATGGTGGAAAAGTAAATAAAGCAGCCGCTGTAACAAGAAGGCATGCAATCATAAAGGGGCGTCCACACGTCGAGTCCAATTGAAATTTGCCCGTCTACCCGATCAACAATGAATTAAAGTTTAAAATTTTAAGTTACAATAGCCGTATTTTATTATCACCCAAGATCCATATAGATCACACGACGAAAATAAAACGATCCGGATCTGGATCAACGAATATTTTTCTGTGTGTCTTGTAGTGTGGTTGTGTAACCTATCAAGGAATAAAAAAAAAAAAATTCAGGATCACGAAATTGATCCTGATAGAAAGCAAGATCTCGTATTGTTGTTGTATTGCATAGAAATCAATGATCCATATGGATCATGAGTGATAATAAAATACGGCTAATATAGCGGGTCTAAAAAATAAAACACTATTTCCCAACATTTTTAATTATGTTAATGAATTTGATGTTTTTATACTATTTGAGACTCATATAGTAGAGTATGATGAAAATAGGTTTAAGAGTATTTTTAAGAACTTTGAACTGAAATATGTCCCAGCAGTGAAGCCGAATATATTTGGAAGAGTAAGTGGAGGCGAAATGTTTGGTTATCGTAAGCAGCTGGAAGGTGTAGTAATTGAATTCAAGAAGATGGATGAGGCATATATACTGGAGTTAAAAGTGAATAGTACCACTTTTCACTTAGTGCCAATATACCTTAATTGTAGCCGCTGGCAGCTCGAACTCCATAACCTTAAAGATCGATTGAATAGCATAATGTCATCAAATTTAATGCTTATCGGTGATTTTAACAGTAGAATAGGGCTAACACAAAACAATTTGTTAAACGGATCTTACATGGCACCCATACAGCCAAGCCGCAACTCTGAGGATGAATGCTGCGATGCCAGAGGAGTTCAAATTCTTGATTTAGCAGATGATTGGGACTGTACAGTTTTAAATGGAAGCTGTAAAGGAGATCTTTCGGGGGAACTTACTTTCTTACGTGGTACAGCAAGCTCGGTAATCGACTACGCTTTATATCGTGAGAATGGTATTGTCACATTAGCAATTTCCGAGTAGCAATGAAAACGTTTTCTGATCATATGCCCATAGAAGTTTTGTTAAAGGTTTCCGGCATTGAGGATACAGCAAAGACATCTATACTCGAACTTCTCCCTAAATTAGTTTGGAAGGACAGTTTTCGGGACTTATACAAAAAAATCTCAACGTAGAGCTCGTGAAATTATGTGGAATCAGTAACATACCACGAATCGATGCCCTTACGGAGATAGTTAAAAAATCAGCGCCGCATAATATGTCAACAAGAGCAAACAAGAAAATAAATAAGCAAAAATGGTTTGACAGTGAATGCATGCTCGCTAGGAAGTTTTCGTTTGCATTTCTGAGACTATTAAGGATGTATAACAGCGACGTTTTCAAAGTTTTATATGCAGCTGCAACAAGTATTGCAAAAATATTTGCCTTGAAAAAAAAACTAGCTTTCGACCAACAAAATATAGCTCTTTTGAATGGAACTAGATCATCAGCTGAATTCTGGAAAGTTGTTAGGCTAATAAATGGGGAACAAATATTATAGCATCAGGCTTGCAAGCAGAACAGTTAAGAAACCACTTTGCAACTTTTTTCAATGCGCCGCAAATATTTCCATCCTTCCAATGTGCAGCACCTATGATCGAGGACGAATTTTTGGATTCACCGATCACCGTAGCGGAAGTAGAATTTGTCATTGAGAAATCCAAAGAAAATAAAGCTCCCGGAAAAGATCGTATTCCGTTTGAATATTATAAAAACTGCACACCGGAATTTCTGTCGGCACTTGCATTGGAATTCAACCGGATATTCTAATTGGCAGACGTTCCAGACTGCTCCCGTAGCGCTATAATATTCCCACTGCATAAGAAAGGAGAGCACGATAATCCAGCAAACTATAGAGGCATTTCGTTTGTGAACATATCCGCTAAGCTGTTTACCGGGGTGCTTTTTCACAGGCTCACCCAATGGGTGGAAGACAAGAATATCCTAACCGAACTTCAGGCAGGTTTTAGAAAAAACTGTTCAACCATAGACCAGATATTCTCCTTAGTTAACATTGCTGAGATTTTTAAGAGAAAACATAAGAAGTTGTACGCATTGTTTATAGATTTTAGTGCGGCATTTGACTCTGTAGCTCAGGAAGCACTTTTCTATAAGTTGTGTAGATATGGAATCTCGACTAAATTCATCAACGTCTTAGGAGCTATGTACGAGAATAATGTGGCGTGCGTTTGGGATGGGTTCAACGTATCGGAGGAGTTCGGCACTTCAATGGGTGGAAACAAGGGTGTGTATTCAGCACGCTTTTATTCATTTTGTACATAAATGATATAACAGAGCATGTAAAAGGTGGAATTGAGCTGAGCCAAAGAAAAATCTCAGCATTATTATTTGCTGATGACATTGTCTTCCTTGCAGACACGGTTGACACTATGCAGCTGATGATTAATCGGCTAGAAAACTACCGCAAAACATGGAACTTGTCCGTAAATTTAGCGAAGACAAAGATGATGATTTTAAGAGACGGTGGCGGCAGGAACTCTCGAAGCGAAAAGTGGAGATTTCAATGGGAAGACATTGAAATAGTTCGAGAATATAAGAACCTTGGAGTGTTGATTACAGCAAACCTTAATACGACCAAGCATCTTCAAATGATATCAGCAGAAGCAAAACGGGCGATTTGTGCAGTTTGGGGAAGTTGTATCAACAATAGAAGCATCACACATGCCGCAAAGCAGAAGGCTCCTTTGAAGTAGTGGAAAGATTCCTTCGTTATTTTATCAAGCGAATTTTTAGATTTCCGAGTACTTCTCCCAACTATATGCTACACTAGCACCCCTATTCTTGGATACCCTCAAACTCCATCTAGACTACGTCGTAAAAGTCTTGGCAATGAACCAAGAAAGGCTACCACGAATGGTGCTTTCTCACATACTGCAGTACGGAGAAGAGTTTATAAAAGGATGGAATAATCTAGCAACCGAATGCGACGTGGCATTAGATATCTCTCAACACGAACTACCGAACACATTTTACACCTTACTGAAGAAAATGGGCAATAAAATCTACGATAATTTTGTATCTGAAGCCAAGTTCTCGCAGTACAGATCATATTACAGCAAATTGAACCACTATTTACTGGACAACACGTATTTTTTTTAAATAGAAACCCAACAGATATGTTAAACATTATCTTTAAAGTAAGAGGTGAGCTGATCAACTTGAACTACATACCGCATCGACCGGAATTGCCAATTATATGCGACCTATGCAACCTCAAGCAGCGTGAGGATATAAGCTAATTGGAATATCCGGAATATTCTAGATATAAGCATCAACTTCACAAGAGGGCTCTATTTTTATAAGAAACAGTATCAAAAATTTGTCAATCTGGTAGACGGCTTAAAGCTAAACCATATAGACTAATAACTTATATTGTGAACAAACACTTTTTTTCAGATAAATAGTCATAAACTACCTGATTGAGAATTCTCTTTCATAGCATACTGTGTATTTCATACTTTCTTGGTAAAGTGTTCCAATTTTCCCAAATGCTTCGCTTTTTTTATACTCTCATGGATATTGAATCCATCTAATAGCTTCGGGTAACTTACGGCCGACCCTCAGGTATGTGTACTGTGCACATTCATATCCCCGACTGAGAAAAGAGGCAAACCTTTTTGAACTAAAAAAAGGAAATTGCCAGTTGTAGCATAACTATTTTTCGTCAACAATACATTGCAGGCACATTGGCTTTTAGCACCGAGAGAAGCCCTTCCGAACAATGGATTCAACATATAAGACAACAAAAGGTGAAAAGTGTTTATATTCTTCGACTTATCCCCTTAAATCTTTTCTGTATATTTCTACCACACCAACCTCCCGTGCACTTGGTATGCCCTTTTGAATAAAATCGAAAGAAAAAAAAAAAAGAAGAAAATGAAATTTTGATTGTCACATCCAAAAGTGTGACAAAACGAAATAAAAAAATGGAAGGAAAGTGTAATAATTTCAAATTGAAGGAAACGAGTGGATAAGGAAGACAAAAAAAAACAGCAGTGGACTTTCGCTTGATTCTTTTGTTCTGGGTTCCATTCACATCAGCAAATTTCATTTAAGGGGCACATGACAGTGATGACTTTCCAACAAATCCTTGGCTATTGTACATAGTCGGCTAGTTTGCCGCACGCAGGCATTTTTCCTTTTGTATTAGTCAATTTACGAGGGTGTACTATTTTTTGAGGAACAAATCAATTAACTTCGATTGTTTGTGAAGCATTTCGAATATGGACAATAGAAGTTGCAAGTAACAGGTGATGATGCGGAAGTGCTGCGTGACAAAGGAATGTTACCCCCCTGAGAAGTACGGCCTAAGTTTATTTGAAATCATTGTTCTCAATATTAGTGCTTTTTATTTTATATGCACAAAGGATGCCCAATCCTAACGATCTGTAGGACGTAAAAAGGAAACGTAAATGGGGCGGTTGAAGTTGGGTGCAAGAAACCCGCCTTGTGATGGTTAGTTGGTATTTTACTATTCATTCAGGATACTACTTTGAAAAGCCTATCTATTCTTCTATCTTCTAGATAGTTCTATTTTTTATTCCTATTTTTATGAAAATTTATTGTTATAAAATTCATTCCGTAGTCAGTGGTCATGGTGATCAGTGGCTAAGGAAGTAAGGGATAAATCTTTTGTCACAGAAAATAGTGCCAACTGCAAACGCTTTATTGGAATATTTTCTAACTCTACTTAATCCAGCCTGATATACTTCTCTAAACCTGTACGGTCCACCTCTCTATACTGATCCCGTCTTTGATAGTAATATTTCCATTGAAGAGATAGAGTATGTTGTTAGCAAAGGAAAACGTAGTACAGCCCCAAGCCTGTCACTCAGACAGTGAATAATATTTTAAAGGGCAAAAATATTCCAATCTCAATAAGATTTCCACTTCACAAAAACGAAATACCAATAGCCGTGTTTTTTTTAAAGCTAGCCAGACAGCAGTTGCTAGTAAAGTCAAATTTTACACATAAAAAAAAAAAACACCGGCTGACTACTACTCTTGATTTAATCCCTAGCCAAAAGTGAATGGCTGGGAATTTTGCGATGCCTACTTTCAGGCGGCGCAAAAACGAATATTTTTCAGTTATTTGTTGTTGCTGCCACTGCGAAGTTGTTTGGTTCCTAGAGATATGTTCGTATAAAATCGGCTGGCTTTGGCTGGCTGGGAAATCGTTTAAATGAAAAGCTGGCTGGCTAGGTTTAAAATTGGCATATTGCTGGAACGCATATCAAACCGGGCAGATACTCATAATATCATCAATGAGTACCCAGCAGGTTTCAGGAAGAGGTATTACACAGTGGACAATATTTTCAATCTTTCCTCCATGCTAGATCTAAAATTTAGAAAAAGAAAAGCAAAACTGTATGTGTTCTTTGTCGATTTTAAGGCCGCTTTCGACACAATAAACCGGGAGGCTCTGGTATATATCTAAGCTCCATAATCTAGGAATGTCATCTAAGGTCATACAGCAATACGCAATCAGCTGTTTGGGATAGCACGCATATATCAAAACTTTTTAAGACTGAAATGGATTTAAGACAAAGTTGCTTGCTAAGCCATTTGCTACTTTCACTTTTGTCAACGAATTGTATGAGGAATTGCCAGGGGGAATCAACATTCGATGTAACATTATTGAGGTTATTTTTAACGCAGATGACTTTACAATATTTGCACACAATCCAACGTCATTGAATTGTAAAATATGATTAACCACTTGGTACTCTTCTTATGGCAGATGGAACCTATAGGTCAATTTATTGGAATCAAAAATCGTTACATTCAGAAAAGGGGATAGGAGAGCTACTAATGGCAAATGGTATTATAAATAAATAAAATAAATAAATAAATATTGATTTGGCACAACATATCTTCGCGTGCTTAGGCCTAGATTCGCGCAACCACTTGTGCTGTGTGCGCTATATTTTTCCACACGAATATAAGGGACCTACAGTTTAGCGTCCTTTCCGAAGGGCAATATGTTTTTGAGAAGCTTTCTCGCGACAACAATACTCGCGGATGTTTGTCAGACGTTCGCGAGAGGTGGGACCGTGAAAAAACTTTTTGGCGTTTTCAGGGATTCGAACATGGCAATATAAGGGCACAGAAAAGCAAATAGTAAACGAATATAAGTATTTAGGGATGAGGTTTATCCGCAATATGTTTTACCCACATTTACATGAAAAACTTTTAATGTCAAAATCAGCCCTAATAAAATATATCAATATAAAAATATACAATTTTTGAGGCAAACCTTATTCTATACGGCACAAGTCTTGGGTCTTTCACAGCATTAAGACGCAGAAAAGTAGTTAACATACTTTGTGAAGAGAATATTCAAATTGCCTTATAACTAGTGATTTATTTATTTATTGGAGCTTAATACAAGAAAGAACTTAAAGGTAACTTAAAACTAACAAAAGGGCACTTAACCTAACTTAAGTAACTGGAACCGAATAATTAAAGGCATTAAACCAAGTTGAACACATGATTCGGTTAGGATAAGTATACACAATGCACTTATAGTCCGTTCCAAATCACTTGAACGTTTTTCTGCACAGGTCTCTTTTATTTGTACGAGTTTTACTCATTTTCATTCCTAAGAGGTAGAAGCAACAACATAAAAAATAAAAAAAATAAATATTTGGCGCAACAACTCTTTAAGTGCCAGGGCCTAGCTTCTCGCAACCACTCATGTTGTGTGCGTTATATATTTCACACGAATGGAAGGGACCTACAGTTTTAGTGCCGAATCCGAACGGCGATTTGAGAAGCTTTTTCGTGACAATAATACTCTCGGATGTTTGTCAGACGCTCGCGAGAGGTGGGACCGTGAAAAAACTTTTTGGTGTTTTATGGGATTCGAACTTGGAACCTCATGCGTAGTGATCCGACACACTAACCACTTACGCCACGGCGCCCACAACAACTACACCTAAAAAAATTTAAATTCGAGAGAACGAAAGAAAAAGAGGAGGAAAAGGAAAACAGGTTGTATACCCATACTTTGATGTGTTTCATCGCAAAGCTGAGGAACCACTGACGAATCAGAATCAAGTTGCGTGATGAGTATACCGAATTTGAGAAAAGGACCAAAGGGAACATATTCTAGCTTCTCAGATTTACTTGCTTGAACGATGCATATTGAACGACATTTTTTCAGTTGTTGTTTTGTATGTCGACTTTATTTGGTTTTTAAATGAAAACATGTATTGTATTTGTTGTTTTTATCCTATTTTGGAAAACTAAAGAAACAATTTTATTTAGGCTTAAAGAGATATAACAATACATACTTAATTAACTAATACAATAAATAAATAAATGAATACATAGTAAAACAAAACACTTTAATTATATTTATAAAATATCACCATCACTATCGCTTTCCGTTTTGGTTGAAGAATCGACGGATGGGTGGATAATGATACTTTCTGTGATTTCATCCAAAAGGTCTTCATGGGCACTGTATTCATTTTCAAACCACCGTCATTTTTTTTAAATTCTTCTTCTGTGATTTGTTTTACGTCGTCCAGTTTAAATGTAGTAAACTAAGAACCAAAATAAGTTTTACTAAACTAGAAAAAGAGCATCATACAGAGTAAAGTAGAGAAAATCATTAACCATTCTTAGAAAAATTAAAAGAGATTTCATCCCCTTTATTATTTTGGGAAATTTCTCTCTGCGCACGCCGGAGTATTTCAAGTGATTTGGAACAGTCTATACCAGTGTTGCCAGGTGCTTATGCCAACGTCCCCACAGAATTAACAATTTTTGCAAAAAATCACCGCAAAAAATATATTAAGCACATACAATTTTTTTTTTTGCAATTCAGTTTTTATTAAAATTATTAGATACCCATGTCGGTATACATAAACATACATTTATACATCAATATTTGTATATATTTACACATATTTATATTTATGTATAATATTTACACATACTCGAAAGACTAAGAAATAGTATTCTTTTTAACTTAAAACTCTGTGACTAGCACATGGCATCAAAAGACTTACTAGCAAACAAGAAGAAATAATAATTAAGAAACTTTCTATATGTTGGAGCAAAATTCTTAAAGAATATCTTGATTTTCACAGTCATTTAGTTTGTACATATTTTCGGTGTTAAACATTTTCAACATATCGTCTGTAAATATAAAATTGTTGCACCCAGAATGAAGATTATAGGCGCACTTTCTGCACCAAAGTTCGCAGTTTGTCAAATTTCCATGAGTGGGGGTAAAATTCTCTCAGAAAGAGGTAAAATTACGAAAAAGTAAACGAACGCGTTGAACACCAAAAGTTGCCCACTTTTGAAACGTCAAACCTCAAACCCAATTGTACGCGAAAGAAAGAAAGAGAAGGAACAATCCAACAAAAAGTCACATGTACAGCGATGACAGATTTGACAGTTTTCACAAACCAGCCCAAAGAAATTTCTTGCACTAAAATTCGCAACATGGGAAAATTTCTCACTCTCTCGCGAGTGCTCTTTTCTGTCAAAAACTACGAAAATTCTCCGTACTGGAACAGGTTTTCGTAAAAATTCGTAACTTTTCGTAAAAAATCGATGTTTTGGGAAGGTACGTAAAATGCTGTCAGCTTTTTCAGTAGACATTCTATTTCTTAGTTTATCTTTGATTATCTTTTATTATGCTCTTTCCACACTTGCATTTGAAAATGGCAGTGATAAGAGTGTTGTCGCTAATTTGCTTATGTGAGCGTACTTTTCGACACCAGCCGCATCCTTTTTACCCAAAAACTTCAGCCCAGAAGCAGTCTGACGAATCAAGATTTTACCAATTAGTCGCATGAAGTAAATTCCATTCATAATGTGCAGCATCAGGATCTCCACAAACCCGTATAAATCGGCCGATAAGTTGCTATACATCTGGTTTCACCTGAGCATTCCCTTACAGTAGCTGAATTTTTATTTGGTAGCATAGTTGACAACTCATTAAAAGCAAATCCAAAGTTAACGCAGCTACGACTTTTTGGAATTATATGTGACTCAAGGTTGCAGTACTATATTTGCACTTCCGCACATTGTTCTAACAAATCGGGCTTAACAACCATTTGCATTATTGAGTATATCAACTGCTGTAAATCTTCAAATAATTTTAACGGATCAACATTCTCTCCTTCAAAGTGTTTATTTACTTTAACAGCATGCTTTAGAATGTTTTTTAAAAATGTTAGATAAGGTTTATTTTCCCCGGATGTATAGTTACATTTGGCTAAGTAATTCAGCTGTATGGCATCTTTCGTTTGTTGCAGCTAATCGAAAGTGTAATTGCAACATACCAGCTAGATGCAGTGCTCTCAGATGTGATATTGCATTAGTATTTATCAAAAATTAAAGAAAGAATGTATATCGGGGAGCTTTATATATTTCATTGCTTCAAGCCATTTATTCCAAATGAAGTTGGTTGAAATTTCTTTTATGAAAATTCCCCCCAGATCTCCCCCTAAATGCGTTGTGCCCCCATATTTGCCCCTAACGAGCAAAAATACGCCTAAATCTGGGGGGAAAACCCCCAAACTGGCAACACTGGTCTATACACATGAATGTACGCGTATATTAAGTCGAGTTGGAAAGCAGTCTATTGTTTTTAAACAAACCG
Organism: Brachypalpus laphriformis; assembly: GCA_945910035.1. Classification (NCBI taxonomy): domain Eukaryota; kingdom Metazoa; phylum Arthropoda; class Insecta; order Diptera; family Syrphidae; genus Brachypalpus; species Brachypalpus laphriformis. Next base: position 256,866,727 of record OX246754.1, read on the forward strand.
AGTTGCACTGCGCGATTCCGTACATATTTGGAATTCGGTTTCCGGTTCGGTTTCTCATGAGACGGTGACTCCTGTTTTCTCTCATTGTTGGTTTTTTTTTGTGTAGGTATGTGCTGTTTTGGTGTATGTTCCATCGAACGAAGTCAATTGAGCGTAAACACACCGAGTTAAACCGAGTTGCAAACTGATTCAATATTTATTTTGAATTCGTATTCGGTTCGATTTTAGCTTCTTCTTATCCGACGGTGCAATAATTTTGTTACAAACTGAGTTAGGTTAGGTAAGGTTAGGTTAGGTAGGGTTATGAGGTTGTCATAAAACACTAGGCACCAAAGTGGGCCCATCGCGATCCCTAGGAAACCTTCACGGCAAAAGACCTAAACCCAATCCTCCAAGCAATTAATCTACAAAATCTGAAGAGATCCTTCAAGGAACTCACCTCCTCCAAGTTATCGAAGAATACAAACTGAGTTAGCCAACCCGGTTTGAAACTTGGTTTGCTTAAATTTAAACTCAGGTTAACTCGGTTTGGGAAATTTTCGGTTTGGTACATCACTACTTATAACTAGGGATCGGATTTCCATGCAAATGCATGTTTTTTTATGAACACCATGGATGCAAGGCAACTTCTTATGTATACGTATCATGAAATTTCCTTTAAATTGGCATTTAACCTTTAGTGCATATTTTTGCACATTTTACTATAAATGCATATTTTAGTGCATATTTTACTATAAATGCATATTGTTACAAAAATCGCCGATCAAGCCGAAGACTTCCAGAGTTGCGACGGACGGTGGAGACAAAAAGAGCAGAATTTTTCTGGTTCCCGAGAGGGTTATTTTTTATTTAAAAAATGTTTCTAACTAAATTTAATTTAAACAAAAAAAATTAAAATCTAGTACAATTTTTCTTTAGGCTTATAATCTGCGCGTCTCTAATATCGGCTGTCAACGCTGACCAAAACAAACTCCTCCCTAGACTTCTGTCAACCTCCTTTTATATGCGACTCTGGATTTCCAGTTCACCGCTGGAACTTTATTTGTAGAAAGTCTGGCAAGTTCTACAATGTTCTAGTTGACTGCTTCTAGGGCTTTCGCGATTGTGCTCGGCTTTAGTTTGTGCGTTCGCGTAACAATATTTTGCATATTTTTTGACCGATGCTGCACCATATATGGTAAAGACAGCTCGTGGATTAGCACTCTTTTATCCAAAATTGTTGCACGTCACTTGCTTAGCACATGCAATGCACCGAGATGCAGAAGAAATAAGGAGTCATTTTCGGAACGTCGATGGATTAATTTCAAACGGCAAAAAAATATTTTTAAAGGCACCATCACGCGTCGAAATTTTTAAAGAAAAATATCCATTGACTCCTCTTCCGCCTCAGCCTATTGTTACAAGATGGGGAACTTGGTTGAAGGCTGTTGAGTATTATGCACAAAATTATGAAGCGTTTGAAAGCATTGTCAATGGGTTCGATGACTCCGATGTAGTTGCAATAAAAAATGCAAAAGAAATCATGAACCAGCCATTGTTAAAAAGCCAAATAATATTTATGAACTCAAACTTCAGTTTCCTATGTGACACCATCACAAAGCTAGAAGGCAGGACCACCTTAAAAAATCAAATTGATTTAATTGAAAATGTTGTTGCAAAGATAAATGCGGTTGAAGGACTAACGGGGGCAGTCATTAAAAAAAAACTTCAGTGCGTTCTGGCAAAAAATTAAGGATTTGCAATAATGCAAAATGTAAGTAAGACCTTCGCATTGGACTGCAATGACGAAAATTACCCAAAAAACTTCACCGTTGATGAGATTTGTTCTTTCCAAAATGCTCCACTAACTTCAGTTGACGTCGAGCTATCTTTTTCGTTGTATAAGGCATTCTTAAGACCAAATCGGCAACGTTTTGATTTCGAAAACTTTAAGAAACATTTTATGGTCTATGCAAATAAAACTTTTCAAAATCAGAACAATTAAGGAATTAAGGATTTTATGTTATTTTGAATTATTTATTTGAATTAAACAAATGAAGATGTTTATGTTTACGTTGACTGTGTTTTTGTTTTTTTTTTATTAAATGTTAATTTCGTTGTAAGTTATTATTTTATTAATTAATAAAAATAAAAAATTTAACTTATTCTTAAAGGCTGAAGAAAACGTGTTTTTAAATTGAAGCGAAATTAAGTTAAATTAATTTTAAGTGCATATTTTAAGCGCATATTTTGAGATTTTTAGTGCACGAAAATCCGAACCCTACTTATAACACACCAAATTATATGATTCACAAAGAAACTGGGCTCTCGACTCTGTTCCTGCAGACTGCGCATGCATTTCAGATATATACAAAAAATATTCACAAGCTAATCAAATTATATTATACGTGAACAAATTAATTGGGCAAAATAATTGGTGACAATCTCTGGCTGTGTGAATCTGTGTATAGATCTAAATAATATACGTGGTTGGTAGGGATATCATGCACAAACTATTCTCGCATTAAAAAGCAAACAATGGAGCAATCACACTATAAAAGCAAAAACCGGACAGTTCCACGATGAACATAGCATCCTCAAATATGACAGCATACCAAAATACTTTTCTGATAAAAACAATCTTATCTTATATATAAAATACAATGTATGTTTGTTTGTTTGTTTGTATGCTATGGACGTCGAAACCACCAAACCCATTGAGCTCACATTTTCAGACAATCTTTAGTATTGGCCCGAGAGCATGAAGTTTGGTCAAAATCAGCCCACTGCTTTAGAAGTAATTTAGCAATAAAATACTTCAGTACTACAAATTCATTTATTTTTTTGTTTGGTGCAGCAACGCACTTTCTTATGTCGAAGCTTGTGAGGTATTGTAACAGTAAAGTACCGCCTTACTATTTTAAGCATGAAGTGGGAAAAAAGACTTTTACAGAAGCAAATCTCGGAGATACTTTGTAGTGTATAAGGAAAAATATGTTTTTTCTACAACAAAAGGACGAATGGCGAGCTTCCTGCGCCAAAAAACAGGATAAGTGTCGGTTGGTCTGTGGCCCAGCGAGCCGCAACCGTAAAACAAACTATTGCTCCGAAACGGAAACATACGCCTCGGATACGGACTGATCATTTGTTGACGACCTTTGGCTATCGGACACGGACAACGATCGGATTCTGGAACGTTAAGACCCTCCTGGACTCACTCAAGGAAGGGCCTTATAACGCCAGATTCCTCCAATTGGAGCATGAATTCGCACGGTATAAAATCGATATCTTAGGGCTGAGCGAGATAAGATGGTACGATGCTGGGGAATACATCTCCCCAACAAAAAGCACTGTCATGCTCTACTCTGGTAAACCAGCTGGAAGTGCACGGAGTTCTGGCGTAGGACTCATGCTAACTCCAGCAGCACGTAGTAGCCTCATATCCTGGAAACCCCATAGTGACCGGATATTGACGGCTAGGTTCCAGAGTAGAATTAGAAAAATTACCATCATACAGTGTTATGCTCCGACTCTAGACGCGACTGAGGATGAAAAGGATAATTTTTATAGCCACTTAGGTGCCGCCTACAACCAAACGCCTAATGGAGACATCGTAATGGTAATGGGAGATCTCAATGCCAAGGTGGGTAGCGACAACACCATGCTTAAGCACGTGATGGGAGTTCACGGCGTGGGAGACCGTAATGACAATGGTGAGCGGTTTGTGGACTTCTGCAATATCAACCGCCTAGTCATCGGAGGTACGCTGTTTAAGCATAACACCTGCCATAAGATCAGTTGGGTCTCTACTGATAGGCAACGAACATCCAACCAGATCGACCACATTGCGATCAGTCGCCGCTTTAGAAATTGTCTCCTGGACGTCCGAAACAGACGTGGAGCTGACGTCGGACAAGAACGAGATCACCATCTTATGGTAGCTCATTTACGCCTTCGTACTGCATCCGTCAACAGCAACCGCTCAAACCTGCTTAACATCACCAGGTTTAATATCGACAGGCTCAAGGTTCCCCAAGTGCGCCAACAGTTCAGGGACCATCTTGCCTTAGAAGCAGAAGCAATCAGCAGCATAGAGAACATGGATGACCACTGGAGTGCTGTGAAAAATGCTTTTGCGACTGGGGCACGCACTTATGTCGGTAAAAAGCAGAAACACCACCGCACATGGCTTTCTACAGACACCTGGAGACGGATCGATGAGCGAACAGCAATCAAGGCTCGGATTGCAGCGGCCTCAGCAGTAGAGAGAACCGAGCTTGAAGCCCAATACCGTGCGAAGAAGAAAGAAGTGCAGCGTAGTGTGAGACGTGACAAGCGTCAACATGTCAACTCACTGGCCTCAAGGGCTGAAGAAGCAGCGAGTAGGTGCGACAGTAGGACTGTTTACAACATCACTAAGGAGCTCATTGGTGGTCGAAACTCCAAACAACATCCAGTGAAGAGTCTAGACGGTGACCTTCTGATTTCGGATGAGGATCAGCTCACTAGATGGAGAGAACATTTTGTTGCAGTGCTAAATCACTTAGACGACGGCGGTATGATCTTGAATTCGAATGAGCAGTTCGAAGCAACAAATTCCCGAATTCGCACCGTACCTCCCAGTAAAACTGAAATAATAACAGCAATCAAGTCCCTCAAGAAAAACAAAGCGGTGGGTATTGATGGCATCCCTGCCGAGCTATTTCAAGCGGCGCCAAATACATCGGCAGATTTGCTGCATCCGCTAATACGGAGAGCTTGGGATAGTGAACAATTTCCACAGGAGTGGAAAAGGGGGATGATCATTAAGCTTCCAAAGAAGGGTAACTTGATGGAGTGCGGTAACTGGAGAGGTATATGTGTTCTTCCAGCTGTAGCCAAAATAATAGTTAGAATAATTCTAGAACGAATTAAAGATCATTTAGATTCAACTCTCGATGTCGAACAGGCAGGCTTTCGCGCTGGATCCTCCTGCATCGACCACATAAACACCTTACGGATCATAATCGAACAATGCGTTGAGTATAGGTCTCCGCTACATTTACTGTTTATCGACTTCGAGAAGGCTTTCGACAACTTGAATCGAGATGCTATCTGGCTGGCCTTGCGCAGGAGATGCATTCCAGAAAAGCTTATAGCTATTATCAAGGCTACATATGAGGGCGGCAAGTGTCACGTCGTGCACAATGGTAAGGTGTCGGAGGACTTTGAAGTCCAAAGTGGAGTACGTCAAGGGTGCATACTGTCCCCACTATTGTTCTTGGTGGTTATCAGCGATGTACTCCGTGCAGCATTGACGGAAGCTAATTCTGGAATTCGTTGGACTATGACATCTTACCTTAAACACCTAGATTACGCTGACGATGTTTGTCTACTTTCACATCGGATAATGGATCTTCATTTGATGGCCCAAAATCTAGAAGCTGAGGCAAACAAAGTGGGGCTAAAAATAAACACAGCCAAAACAAAAGCCCTGAGTACTTCCAATAACCGCGCTCAACTTAACATTGCCGGAAAGCAAGTCGAGAAAGTTGATAACTTTCTATATTTAGGAAGTGTCGTCTCGGCTAATCGCGGTGGCACCGAACTGGATGTGTGCAGCAGAATCGGGAAGGCTAAAGCTGCGTTCGGAATGCTGTCCAAAATCTGGAGAAGCAATGTTATTAGCTTAAGAACCAAGCTACGACTGTTCCGCTCCAACGTAGAATCAGTGCTGCTTTATGGGTGCGGTACCTGGAAGGTGGACACCATTAACACACGCAAGCTGCAAGTCTTCGTAAACAAATGCTTAAGAATCATCTTGAGGATTTTTTGGCCGAAACGCATCTCCAACGAACAGCTTTATCTGAGAACGGGCCAAGAACTTATAAGCATTACTATACGAAGAAGAAAGTGGCAATGGATTGGACACACCCTACGGCGCGAAGACAACTCTATTGCGAAATACGCTATGCAGTGGAATCCGCTCACCCAGGCAGGCAGAATAGCGGGACGCCCTAGGCAAACGTGGCGCAGAACAGTTGAGGAGGAATCGAGCTCTTTAGGAATGAGTTGGAGGCAGCTCAAACGCGTTGCAGAACTCCGAACACGATGGCGCGCAGGCGTGGTTGACGCCCTATGCCCCCCGAGGGGTTAAAGGACATAAGTAAAGTAAGTACAACAAAAATAAGTAACTACAACTGAAAGATTATGACTTCGATACAGGAAATTTCACTTTACTCTTGCGTAACAGATTACAATATTCTGCGATACCATCAAAAAAAGGCTCTACTGTCGATTTCTTTTATAACTATAAACTTCGGTTCTAATCATTTTATTGTTTGAATAAACTCAAAAACTATAACAAGAACTAGCATTTTGATATCTACAAAACGCAATCTTATCCCAAATAGTTCGACGAATAGATAAGGAATGATCGAGGTTCGGTGATGGAACTGTATGAGTTTCGAAGGAAAAATAGATAGATATTAAGCCCACGGTCTACAACAGAGACCTGACGGCTTACCGGCCGAACTTTTCAAAACAGCTGGTGATAAATTGAGAGCATACACCAACCCATCTCAAAGATTTGGTCAGACGAATATATGCCTGATGAATGGAATCTCAGCATTTTTGACCCGATCAACAAGAATGGAAATCGCCTCAACTCCGCCAATTATAGAGGCATCAGTCTCCTCAACATCTCATACAAAATCTTTTCTGCGATATTGTGTGAACGCCCAAAACCTTCTATCAACAGCCTGATTGGCGCATATCAGTGCGGTTTCAGGCCAGGAAAGTCCACCATCGCTCAAATCTTCACACTTCGGCAGATCCTGCAGAAAACCCAAGAAGTCGAAACCGATGCTCATCACATTTTTATTGGTTTCAAAGCCGCCTATAAAGATGAGCTATATAGAGCCATGACTAGCTTGGACATCCCTGCCAAATTTGTCAGTCCATCTAGGAGGACGACGGAGAACGCTTACTGCTCCATCAAGGTCGGTAATGACCTCACCGAAATCTTCGATGTCAAGAAAGGTTTTAGATAAGGTGACGCGCTATCATGTGACTTCTTTAATATTGTACTTGAACGGATTGTGCGGAGCTCGCAAGCCAACACCAAAGGCACCATCTATCAAAAGTCCGTACAACTGCTTGCATGCGCCGCCGATTTGGACATTATTGGAAGAATTCAGCGGGCTGTCACCGGTGTGTTTGTAAGCATTAAAGCAGAAGTGTCCAAAATGGGTTTAGCGATACCCGAGAACAAGGCCAAGTATATACTGCCAACAAGAAGGGACAATCAACACCAACGAATTGGTGACGATAGAACTTCACAGTGGACAACTATCACTTCGAGATAATAAGGGACCTTGTCTACCTCGGCTCTGCTATCAACTCTGATACTGACACCAGCGCAGAAATTAAGCGAAGAATAACACTTGCCAATCGCTGTTTTTTTTTTTTTTTTGCTAATAAGGCAATTCAACAGTAAAGCCCTATCTCGAATAACTGAGGAGACTCTATACAAGACCCTGATCATCCCAGTCCTGCTTTACGGTGCTGAAACATGAACTTTATTGAAAGTGGATCTAACTCGGAGGGAGGACGCAGTAGAGGTTCTCCTCGCCGTATGCGGCGCGCACAAGTTCAAGGGGACCTCGACCAACTTGGACTAAGCAATTAGCTAAAGACCGAGCTAAATGAAAAGGCTAGTTGGTTGAGACCCAAGTTGACCCCGAACTGTAGCGCCACCTTAATAAATAAGCCCACGGTCTAAAACAGTGTCAAAAAGAGGTTTTTATGGAACGGTGAAGCAAAATATGCTCATGCAACAAATGTATTCCTAAAAAAAAAATATTTTGTCGTAAAATTTTAAATCTCAATACAAATTTAAACATATACTATACATACATAAATACAAATTAGATAATAAATACAAATCAGTGCGCATTTAATTTCTACTATTTAATTTGTTCAAAAATTCTTTTTTCGATTCCTTTTTCCGTTTGAAGTATGCGGAATTCCTGTTATGTCTTTGAAAGGCTTAGAATTTATTTACAGAATTGTCCTTGCAAAAATTCACGGAATGCAAGCGTTTCCTTTAACTACATATTTTCAGAATTTCCACTATACTGTCAGCATATCAACAAATAAATTACACCTTTGTCGCAAATGTCGGAATTCGTGTATGGGGAAAGCAAAAAACAGGACAAAAAGAAAGAAGAAACCAATTGGAAACCTCTCGGTATCTTAAGGTTACCACCATCACGAAATGGCAGTAAAATATCCAAGGGGGTGGAGTTATAACCTACCGGTTAGAGTTTCCCACTACTTGCGTGACTAGAGGTAATTTCGCCTCGTAAATGATTTCAAGAGCAACACCAACAATTTCGAATCCTATACCGCTGCTGCCGCCACAAACTTTGTTTTTCACTGCGCTCTTGGTGGAAAGGCGAAGAAAAATGTTGAAATCTGAATCCTTTCCGGTGACTGCTTCATTAAAAGCTCTTCAAAGAAAATTGATTTAATTTTTTTTTTTGTCTTTTCATTGTATCCTGCCTATAGTTGCAGGTATGTAGATTCAGTTCTGGTATTCAGGTGAGGAGGAGTACGATAGGTGATACATGCCACACGAAAAGAACGAGGTGGTGATATTTTCTGGATAATATCCGCTGAAGCTATGGCTAATTAGGTGAATGATATTCTATTTCACGTAAACGGAAATTATAGAACTTTCTTGTTGATAACCTTTTCGGAGACAGGAAAGTTTATTACCGTCGTAAGTATACATGAGCAGTGGACTACGGTATGGGTAATTTGTTGGTGACAAGTTGATGTGTTGTAAAGGTGTTGTGAACATTAGCTGAAATTATTTAATTTACTTGGAATTTTAATAAATTGATAGTCAAGTTGCGACAAGTCGTCCTTAGATCTTCAAATTATCTTTATCCTTAAAATGTTTAACACAGTGCGGCATTGGATAGACTTTGTTGCGAACATAATAATATCACATCTTGCAATTTTACCTCTACGGGAAGACATTAAATAAAAGTTCCCAACCTGGAAACTGTTTGTGTATCATGTAACCATTTCAAGGTGCAAATGCAAAATCTTTTCACATAGTGCAATTCTACTTCTACGGATAATCATAAAATAAACGTTCCCATCACCTTGAAATTGTTTGTGATACATAAAATACCATTTAACCGTGTTGAGGTGATTAAATGCAAGCTTGCAATCTCGTATGGGAAACAAGGGCAGAAGACTTCTTGGTATTGAGTTGATGAGAGAATGGTTTCTGAGCTCAACGATGTAACAATAAAATACACTAACTCAACAGATTTAAATAATCCTTCGGTTTGGCATATAAAATAATTGTATATCACATTGGACAGCTAACGTGAAAGCAAAAAGCAGCTTGAAAGATGTGTTCGACAATAATTTTAAAATAAATTAGTACAGCAATTTAAAAGTGTTAAAAAGTCAAACTTATTGATAAAGCTCATCACTTGAAGTCTCACTGAGCCATAAAAATAATAAAATATTTGAGGTGAGTCACTAAATATTCATTGAAGAACTGCAACAAAAATCAAACAGGAACTGCATCAAACGGGTCATATGATGGAATGGTCACCGGTAAACAAAGACTCTAACAGCAAAGTGGTAACTCAACGGTCTGCTAAGAACCGATTGATGGATGCGTCTCCTAAATCTTCACATAAAAGTCAACATGCTAGCAGCCATTCAACTTCTGTTGTAGGAAATATGCCGGTCAACGATCTTCAAACACTGATCCAATATATAATAGCAGCTCTGCTGGACTACAAACTCCAAAGCATCGCTAATAAGTCAGAAATCAGCACCGAAATCCACTCATTAAAACACAATAACAAGTTACTACAATTCCAACTTCAACAAATGGAGGCACGATGTGTGTCACCAGAAAGACAAGTGGAAACTCTCAAGAAAATATCGAACGAGAAAAACACTGTTCTGCACATTCCGACGCAAAGTCGTTTAACAAACACCGATCGAAGATATAATACAATGACACCTTGTGCTTAGAGCTCGTGAAGTCCATACCGGTGAGAAAATCGCAAATGTCATAGTGGAAATGCTCCACAAGAATGATGTAGTTCATATCTTGAAAACGAAAACCAAACTGCGCGGCACTGGAGTGTCACTGCATAAGGATTATCCGGCTGCATCAAGGCAAGAAGGAGACGATTGTTTAAATTGAAAACTGAAATCACATCGAAGAATAGAAATCTAAACACACAAATCCGAGGCGAAACACTGCAGGTCAATGGAAAGGCTTTCTATTTTGACTGGAACAAGATCTTGATGTGTGATGTAAATAATGGAGTCGAGGTCAGTGACATATCTGTAATGACAGCAACTGGTGTCAAATCAATAAATACTAATGGCGTTACTGCATGTGAGGATCACAGCACGGGCTTCCGAACTGTTGGTTGGGTTCAGCAAAATTATCTCTTACATGTCGCTGCCATGATAAAATTATATTTACATTTTTTTTGTTAGTTACATTTTTTTTTTTGTTCCCCCTTCGGGTAGGGGTTAGAATATACCCGAGGTAGGCATGCCTGTCGTAAGAGGCGACTAACATCCACCCTCCGTATACCGAGTATGGCGTATACAAAAAACATGCAATGAACAAAACAAAAGATTTGAATACCCCAGGTGGCAGTCCAGGTAAACTGGAAAATCCACCCTCTTCGGAGGTCGGCTCTACGGATTCTGGGGAGAGCCATTTATTGCACCTTATAAATCCCTTCTCAAAAAGTACAAGGGTATCTCGATCTCCACCAACAAGATCGAACGTCTCCGGAAAAAGAAGTCCGCCGGAAGCGCGAACGCGTGAAAAACGGGACCCAGCGAAATCTAAAAGCATTGAGGAGGAAAACGACGTACTCCGTACCAAGCTTAGCGAAATGGAGCTACTCTATCGTGAGCTCAAGAAAGAGGTAGATTTACTCAGGCAAGAAAATAATGCCCTAAAAAACACGTACCTACAAAAAGAAAATACAGTTAGCCCACATCGCTTACCTAGTCGCGAATACCAGACGGATGAAGAAGAGCTAACACGCGAAACGAATTGGGTCGAAAAGAAACGACCTAGCAAAAAACAAAAAGCTAGTTCCTCACCGGAAGTCGAGCCACAAAAAGATGAAAAGCGCAAGGAGATGCAAGAAAAGCAACAACAACCAAAATTACGTCCTCCGCCACCGATAAACGTCGTTGGAATTACGGACTATAATAAGTTGCATTGCCTCCTTAAAGGAACTCTGGCGTCGAAGTTTAAGGTGACATCTCTGCGAAACAATACGTGGAAAATCAATGTCGATGATGCCGACGGTTACCGATCAGTATCTAAAAAATTGAATGCCGAAAAGATTCAGTGGTATACTTATGAAAATAAGTTAGAAAGACCACTGCGTGTTATAGCAAGGGGACTCCACCCCTCGTGCACTAAAGAAGATGTAATGCACGACCTTCAAGGCAAAGGCTTTAAAATTCTTGATGCCGTCAATATTATCAAGAAGGAGAAGCAATAGTCGGAGGGAGATCATGAAAAATTGGTAAAGCGCGGACTTCCACTATTCATGCTTAGTTTTGATAAAGACGAAAATAAAGATATTATATATGGTATCAAGACTATTCTAAACATCGTGGTCAAAATCGAACCCATGCGTAAGACCTCCAGATCGATCCCGCAGTGTAAGCGCTGTCAAGGCTTCAATCACACGCAGACTTACTGCCAGAAAGAGGTGCGATGCGTCAAATGCGCAGGTAAGCATCTCTCGGAAGAGTGTTACCTAAACAAGCAAACCCCAGCCACTTGTATAAATTGCAAAGGAAAACATCCTGCGAACTATCGAGGTTGCGAAGTGGCGAAAGAGCTTCAAAAACGCCGCGAACCGCTAAAAAATTCGATGCGTCCGAATATGAAACCAATCAAGAACACACCCAAAATAGCTACGAAAAAAGCAGCGAAAGATAGAAAGTCCGTTAATATTAACTTAAGATCGGTTAATGATAAAAAATCCAAAAGTAATAGAGATAAGGTAACAGAAGCAAAATCTCCGAATATTGACGTGCAGTCTTATGCCTAAGCGGCGAAGACAGTTAAGGGTACGTACACGACCGACAACTCACGGGAGATCAAAGCAAGAAACCGTCCAAACTTTAATGTAAAGACTCCTTCTCAAGTTGCGACATTGAAAAATAGTGATAGAGGTAGTTCAGAAGATCATGTATCCAATGTTTTTTCCCTAATTCTTGCGAAACTTGAAGAGCAATGCAAAACAAATAAACTAATTTTCGAGAGACTAGTTGCACTAGAAAACAACGTTCATAACACGCGCACTTCAACTAGAATATGAAAGAAAAATTCTTACTTGGAACGCTAACGGGCTCATACAAAGACTCGACGAGTTAGAAATATTTATGCGAGAGAAAGATATTGATATATGCTTGGTCTGCGAAACTCATCTGACAAAGCAATCGAATATTAAGATAAGGGGATATAGCGGGTATCACGCCTTTCACCCATCGGAAAGAGCCAGAGGCGGATCATCTTTGTTTATAAAAATATCGAACACTCAGCGGAAATAAAAATTGAATTAGAAGCAATGCAAGTAAGCACGGTACGTGTTAGAAATAGACATTTTGCTTTCAACATTTCGTCTATATATTGTCCACTGCGATGTAAACTTGAAGAAAGTGATTTCACAAACATCTTCAACTTCCTTAAACCAAATTTTATTATTGGTGGTGACTTCAACGCGAAACACCCCTTCTGGGGCTCAAGGTACGCCTCTCAGAAAGGTAGAAAGCTTTATAATGCGGGTATGCAATTCAGTTGTGATTTTTACTCGACGGGTAAACCAACATATTGGCCAACTGATAGAAATAAGATACCAGATCTGATTGATTTCTTTGTTGTTAAAGGAATATCTGGCAACTGTATAAAAGTTGAAGAAAGCTTTGATCTCTCCTCTGATCATTCTCCAATCATTATGACGATAAGCGAAGCTTTGATTAAAAAAGTAGGACCGGCCAGATTAACTGGCGCGAAAACTAATTGGGATGGCTTTAAAAAAGATATTGAAGCAAATATTGAGCTGAGGGTATCACTTAAAACGCCCTATGAACTTGAAGTTGAAGTAGATCGCTTCGTCGAAATCTTACAGGATGCCGCGTGGAAGAATACTCCCAAACCAAAGAGAACCCCGGCCAGTTACATTCAAACTTATCCGCAGGAAATAAAAGAGATGATTAAGGAGAAGAGAAAAGCGCGTAAAAGATGGCAACAAACTCGGGCTCCGCAACATAAAGCACATCTTAACCGTTTGTGCAACTCACTAAAAAGATCTATTAAAGACCTTAAGAATAATGAAATACAAACTTACCTAGAAAGCTTAACGGCAGAAAAAGATTCTAACTATTCGCTTTGGAAGGCTATAAAAGGTATTAAAAAACCTCAAATTCAAGCCGCGCCAATTAGGAAAAATCAAGACGAATGGGCCAGGCATGATAAAGAGAAAGCGCAAGTTTTTGCCGCCCACCTGGAAGAAACTTTCAAACCGTTTGATGGACAAGCTCTTATTGAAAATATAAATACGTCGTATATAGACAATAGCGTAATAAGAAATGCAACGCTTACCGAACTTAAGGAAGAAATAAAGAAACTTAAACCTAAGAAAGCTCCTGGATACGACCTAATTACGGGAGAGGTTCTTAAAGCACTACCAAGAAAAGCTCTAATTAAGCTTCTGTTCATTATAAACGCCGCGATTAGACTAGAATATGTTCCCAGTTAATGGAAAGTCGCCGAAGTTATAATGGTCCTTAAGCCTGGAAAACCGCCGAATGAAAAAACGTCTTATAGACCGATTTCACTCCTTCCAATTATATCCAAAGTGTTCGAGAGAATATTGGTTAGGCGAATACAGCCGGTAATAGAAGAAGGGCATCTCATCCCTGATCAACAATTCCTATTCAGAAGTAAGCATTCTACAGTTGAACAAGTACATCGAATAACACATGTAATCGAAAAATCACTTGAAGAAAAAAAGATTTGTTCAAGCGTATTCCTTGACGTTTCTCAAGCCTTTGACAAGGTCTGGCACGAAGGCTTAAAGTTTAAATTACGACAAGTTCTGCCAGAGCACGTTTATAATATTTTGAAGAACTACCTTACGAATAGACTATTCCGCGTCAAATGTGGAAACGAATATTCTGATTTTAAGGAAATAATGGCTGGGGTGCCGCAAGGAAGCGTTCTTGGTCCAGTCTTATATCTATTATACACTCGTGATATACCGCAAGTAGAAGGCACTGAGCTAGCTACATTTGCCGACGACGCTGCTATCTTGACAGTAGGTAAAACGGTCGAAGATACTACAGAAAAACTGCAAGAAGCTTTGGATAGAGTAAATGAATGGACAAAGGTTTGGCGAATCGCACTTAACGAGACCAAATCTGTTCATGTAAATTTTACTTATAAGAAAATAAATAATTTGCCGATCTTTTCAAACTCGGTTCTAATTCCCTTTGCAAACGAGGCTTAGTATCTTGGAATGACACTTGATGCAAAGCTGAAATGGAAAACACACGTAAAGAAAAAACGCAAAGAACTAGATAACAAATATCGAGAAATGTATTGGTTACTTGGAAAATATTCCAAGCTTAATATAGAGAACAAACTGCTTTTATATAAGCAAGCGCTAAAGCCCGTATGGGCATATGGTATACAACTCTGGGGTTGTACCAAAATAACTAATATTAAAATTTTACAAACTTTTGAAAACAAAGTGCTAAGAGGTATTGTTAATGCGCCATGGTATATCAGAAATAGCGATATCCATAGAGATCTTGGCATTAAAGCAATCGAAGACGAAATCAAAACCTACGCGAGAAAGCATAGAAGTCGACTAGAAAGTCACGCTAATATAACAGTCCTCCAAGTTTTGGATGAAAGAAATTTACTTCGCCGTCTATAAAGAATCAAACCTTTAGACTTAGCGCGCTAAGTAACCGCGTCTAAACTGCGGAGCTGGCAGGAACTTCTAATGGGAAGGTACCTGCAAAACGTCATTATTTCGCGAAACGAATACTACTTGATAAGTCGAATACTTAGTTGTAGTAAAAATAAAAATCAAGTCTGTTTTGAAGGGAGGTTTTTTAGTGGGTAAGAATCCCACACTACTATGAGCACGCGCTGTCGATTCTCATAGTGTCTTGTTGAAGATTTTGACCTACCCTCGGAAAAACAGTAAAGCGCATATAAAATGATCCCATTATCGCGGAAAAAGTCGTTGAACTCCATCCTTAGGTGTGACTTGTGACCATCGAATAAAAGCAATACTGGCCGATTGATATTGTTTTTGTAAGCCAATCATTAAAACTATTGGCCACGTATTCGAAAAATATTTCCGACCGCATCCAGCCCCTTTCTGATCTCCCTAGTACGCATTCATCTGGCATATTTGGCTTGAGAAGGACGCACGTAGGGAAATACAAAATACATGTGGTAATGTTTGCCCATCAGCACTAAAAAGCAGTAGTACAGTTATTGTCTCTTTGCCCTTTCCGCAAGTGACCTTTTACACGTTCTTCCGCACCTTAGAAGCCAAAACAAACCTTGCTTTTGGAGACAGACAAAATGCGCTTCATCCTCATTGAAGATTCTAGAAGGGTCTTCGAAAATATCCGTTGTATTAACTTCTCGTGAATGCCCCTTTACTTTCCGGAACCACTTACTAACCAACTCTTCTTTGATGATAGCTCGTCGTTTTGAGAGCCCTTTAGCTGTTCTTAGGGACAGTTCGGGATGGCGGTTAAGAAAACCGTGATACCAAGAGTTGCCGGGTGATTTGAAAGGTATCTTCTATTTGTCGTCCTGGATAATTTTTTGCTTCGTATTCACCAGGTTCATTAGTTTCTGTGGAAATTCGCATTCCGCAAGAGTTTGCTCTTCAGTTGCACTCAGAACGGTCTCTGGCCTTATTTTTGTTGGCTTTTCGACAACTCTGCCATGGGCGCGGTCTTGCAGAGTGCCTCTAGGGATCCCAAATATGTTACTTGCTTTTCTTATGGGCCTTTTATCTTTACGGATTTTTATTAAACCTTCAGCTAGTGCCTCTTCTGTGTAGTTATGGAAATAATGTGTGCTTTTTTTAGCAAAAACGTACATTTTTCAAAATGACTTAACTAAAAGTAATTTCCGAGGTTACTGACTAGGAATTTTTCATCTTTTAGAAAAATGACTGAGATTAGTAGACATTCTCCTATGGTCAGACACTCCTGTCTTCACTATGAAAAGAGGGGGCTGACTACTGAAAATACAAAAAATGATCCGATAGTTTTTGGGAAAATCAAGAGAGAATACTACTTCCATTCATTTTGCATACTCAGTTAAAGAAAAAAACTAAATAAGCGTAGTCTTCAGTAGTCAGCCGGGTGGGCTGAACTTAGGAGAATTTTGAAATAATGCTTCCTAAGGTCAGCCCCCTTGCTATTATTTCAAAAAAAATAATGCTCAATTTTTTTTTTTTTAATAAGAAAAATAAACTATCCATAACATAAAAATAATCACAAAATGAACGAAAGCAAATCTACTCACGTCAACTTTACGTACAAGAAAGTGGATAGATTGCCTGTGTATCTAAACTCGGCTCAAATACCGTACGCGAACGAAGCAAAATATCTAGGAATGACTCTAGATGTTAAGCTCAAATGGAAATCGCACGTAAAAAAGAAACGCGACGAGCTTACAAATACCGACAAATATACTGGCTACTCGGAAAACATTCGAAGTTGAGCTTACATAACAAACTCCTTATCTATAAGCAAGTGCTAAAGCCTGTGTGGACTTATGGTATACCACTATGGGGTTGTTGTTTTTTTTTTGTATAACATGCGTGTCTTGCACTGTTGACAACCTTAAGCAAATGTTAATTTTTTAACGCTGGAAGTAGTAGCTGCATCGTAGTAATTTTTTGCACACAGACAGAAGAACCGTTACCCTTATAAAATATTATGTTTGTTGCAAGCATGACAAAAACATTTACTATAACGCTGCACTTTGTGCTGCAGAGGCTGACCTTACATGCCATCACCGTACAATGTGCCAGGGTTATCGAAAAAGTGTTTACCATATTTAGGGACATTTGTAATTTTCTTTATGAAATTGATTTTGTTTTTCGATACGTATGTAAGTATGAAGCCAAATTTAAAAATGATGAATATATGTGGATACCAGCCGTAGGAAGTTATACTAAGGGAAGAGCCAGAGGCGGATGTTTCCACGGTTATAAAAAGGATCTAAAAGAAGTAAATTATAAGTTTAAATCGAAAGATGGTGCGACATATTTAAGTTTGCAATTCGATTATATGAGTTTTCGTTTACTACCCACATATATTAATTACAACTATTGGGATATTCATTTGTAGGTGTAGTATTCCGAGGAATATTCCACTGCAGATCATTCTTTTGTCCTGAGGAGCATAGCAAATTCATTTATTAAGAAAGGAAACAAGTTGCACATCTTTTTTGTCGACTTTAAGGCAGCATTTGATACAGTTTACTGCTCTTATGTACAAGCTGTATGGCATGGGAATGTCCCAGAAATTTAGCAGAGTAATACAGAACCTTTAAAGAGAAACAGTAGCAGCGGCATGGAATGGTGAGGCGTTATCCGAATCGTTCCACACAAAATCAGGTAGGAGATAGGGATGCACATTAAACCCGACCTCATTTCTGTTGTTTATTGAAGACATAACTCATTGCCTGCCTGGAGGTATTGAGTACGCGGGTCTCCTCATCAAGGCGTTACTATTTGCTGATGACATAATTTTGCTTGCATACACGCCCGGGTTGCTTCAACTTATGATAAATTAACTGTATTAATATTGTAATGGCAAAATCGCATCATTACCTCCCCGTGGTGCCCGCTGGATAGCTATCTGGTAGTGAACTAACGATGAGCGTATGATGAGTCTGACGATGTACATATGTGTAGCTGAACACTCAAACCTGCGTAAGCATATCTGCGTGAACTTCAGCACGCATATGTCTAACCGGACGAGGCATCTCTTGTTGACCTGACTGGCTGAAATATGTGTCTCAGAAGTCTAGCAAGAGGTCCTCAGAAGGAGGACGTGCGGCGGATGAATTCTCTCGATGAAATCAGCCGTGATGTCTACAAACCAGCGGATACCTTACCGGAGCTTCTTTCATATATTTGGAGCTGAGGTCTGTAAGGATATTCAATACTACGTCAGGGTATTTAAAAAGAGACGGTGGCGAATGAACCTTTAATGAGTCAACGGCAGCGCTCATGTTTCCGAAGTGGGTTACTGGCATCGGTGTATCCGGCCCTCGTCCTAGGGGTTGCAAAAAAAAGGACCAGGTCCTCCAGGTTGGGGGTTGTACCGTCGGGTTAACTTCCCTACCACGTAAAAAACCTTAGGTTACGAAGCAACCAACAGCCTCGGATACGGATGATTCTACTGTTGACGACCCAACCAAACGTAAAGAGGACAACGATCTTCGTGTCTGCATTCCACATGCCTCTATAGACCACGTGCAGCCGAACAACTTACGAAGGCCCTAGAGTGTCTCAAAGCAGAAATTACCGCCATCCAAGAAGTGCGATGTGATGGGCTGAGCAAAAGGAGGATGAAAAACTGCGACATCTACTACGGCGATTGCTACAGACAACAAGGACAGCGTCTATTCGGGTGCGGATTTGTCGTTGTAGGCAGACTAATGCAAAAAGTCTTGACCTTCCGGCATGTGACGGAGCACTTCCTGACTATCCGTATCAAGGCTAAATTTGCCGACATAAGCCTAATATGCGCTCACGCCCATCACGACGCGACCAAGGACATATGACATATGAACAATGCCCTAGTCACGACGTTAAAATTGTCCTAGGTAATTTTAACGCAAAGCTAGGAAGAGAGGACGTCTTTAGTAGCGTGGTCGGAAAGCACAGCCTGCACGACATCACATCCGACAACGGAGCCAGGCTAGTCGACTTTGCGGCGGGACGAAACTTTGTCGTAGCTAGTACGCGGCTCCCACCCCCACGTCTCGATAATCACAAGGGAATATGGCTCTCCTTTGATCGAAAAAATGTCAACCAAACCATCACATTGCGACCGACGCAAGGCACTCTTCCAGTGTTCTGGGTGTCCGGACTTTCCGAGGAGCCAACGTGAACTCGCATCACTACCTAGTTGCAGCTAATGTACGGATGCGGATATCCAGAACGGAGCGAAATCAACGAAATGCTGTGAGGAAATTTGACGTCGTGCGGCAACAATCGCAAAGACCGCCAGAGCCTTTGCCGATCGAGTTTCTTCTAATCTTAATCTAAGTCCTATGCCGCCAGCAGCAAATGTGGAAGACCAGTGGCAGCGTTGCCAACAAGCCACAAGAGATGCCACCTGTAATGCACTGGGTTTCTCTCGGCCACCACAACGAAACCCCTGGTTTGATGGGGAATACCGGCAAGCACATGCAGCAAAACAAGAGGCGTACAAAGCGGCGCTGCATGGAAGGACTAGAGCTGCTTACGAGCTCTACGTGCGCAGGAGAAAAGAGGAATATCGACTTCTCAGAAGAAGAAAAAGGAGAAGCGCTCGATCGGGGAGATTGAGAGACTCTATTGCAGGAATGGTGTTCAAAAATGTTACCAAAAGGTAAAAAGAACATGCCAAGGTTTCAAAGCCTGCAGGGACAAAAGTGGAAAAATTGTAGTAGAATCGCAGTCGCTATTGGGGATATGGAAGGAACACTTTTGCAGACTGTTAAACGGCGATGATGACCAATATTCCGCTGTCAGGCAGAATGAGCCATTCAATAGTGACGATGACAGTCAAGATTCCCGTCAACACAATCAGAATGAAGTAAGGATAGCGATATCTAAACTCAAATCCAACAAAGCTGCTGGAGCCGACGGCCTTGCCGCTAAACTTTTCAAGGCAGGAGGAGAAGAAGCATGCACCAGCTCATGTGTAAACTCTGGTCGAACGAAAATATGGCTGATGAATGGAAACTTAGCATCGTTTGTCCGATCCTGAAGAAAGGAGACCCTCTGAACTGCGGTAGAGAGGTATAAGTCTCATCAACATCGCATATAAGATCCTGTCTGCCGTATTATGTGAACGCCTAAAACCGATCGTCAACATCCTGATAGGTTCTTATCAGTGCGGCTTTAGTCCGGGAAAGTCCACCATTGACAAAATATTTACACCACGGCAGATCTTGGAAAAAACCCATGAGTATAAAATTGATACGCACCACCTTTTTATCGATTTCAAAGTTGCCTATGATAGCGTGTATAGAGACGAGTTTTGCAGAGCCATGTCTAGTCTTGGCATCCATGCCAAGCTCGTCCGTTTGTGCAGAATGACGATGGAGAACTCTCGCTGCTCCATCAAAGTCGGTAAGAAAATCACCGAATCGTTCGATGTCAGGAGAGGTCTTAGACATGGTGATGTGCTATCATGCGATCTCTTTAACATAGTGCATGAGAGAATTGTACGAAACTCACAAGCCAACAACTGAGGTACAATCTTTTACAAGTTTGTACAACTACTGGCTTACGCTAATGACATTGACATAATCGGAAGAACTCTGCGGGCCGTCAATGGGGCATTTACGAGTATTGAGTTCGAGGCAGCAAAGATGGGTCTAGCGGTCAATGAAAGCAAAACAAAATATATGCTGTCTACAAAAAGGACAAAGAAGGTCTTGGACAGAACGCCACAATAGAAAGATATAATTTTGAGGTAGTAAAGGATTTTGTCTACCTAGGCTCTATGGTGAACTCCGCAAATGACATCAGTAGGGAGATCACACGAAGAATTACTCTTGCCAATCGTTGTTTCTATGGGCTAAGGCGGCAATTGAGTAACAAAGCCCTATCTGGAACTACTGAGGTAAGTCTTTATAAGACTCTAATCATCCCAGTCCTGCTGTATGGCGCAGAGGCATGGGCTTTGACAAAACCGGATGAGGATACTCTTGGTTATTTTGAAAGAAAAGTTCTTCGAGCGATCGTTGGCCCCGTCTGCATAGACGGTGAGTGGAGGAGAAGGTACAATGCCGAACTATACGGCCTGTACAAGGACATCGACTTAGCCAGAAGAGTTCACATACAGTGACTAAAATAGCTGGGTCTTTTAGAGCGGATGGAGCCCAACGTTCCCGCTAAAAAGTCTTCGAATCCACCCCAGGTGGACGGCACGGTAGAGGACGACCTCGTGGTAGGCGGCGCAAACAAGTTGAGGAGGACCTCAACCAACTTGGCGTGCGCAACTGGAGGCAGCTGGCTGGAGAGGTTTGTTGGTTGAGGCCCAGGTCCACCCCGGACGTTGGCACCACCTAATTAAGTAAGTAAGTAAGTATTGCAAAATGTGGAACTTAGTAGTTAATCTTATATATTAATACGTGAACACGAAATTTATCGTACGTTTTTTAGTATTTTTTATAAAAGGATGGGGATGAAACTTATATCACTCGAAAGGCACTTTGCAATAGATGTGCAGAAAAAATAAATCATGTCGCTATGTTACCGTTAAGTTAAGCAAAATAAAGTCAACATAAACACATGATTTCCCCATACAAAACACTTTAACCAAATCAATGAAAGCATTTTGATCACATTCATAGCTGTATGAGTTTAAATCCCTTTGCCTTTCGCGAGAATATTACAAAAAAAAAGTTATGTAAATTATATTTATTTAATTACCCTCGGTCGATTTCCTGCGCCTTAAACACTTTCGGTCCTTATAAATCCCCGGGCCTGGACGGCATTCTACCCATTATGCTACAGAGATCGCAACACCTAGCAATTAATGGCCCACGTCGATTTTCAGAAGCTGTTTACTGAACAACCATGTACCCCCTTCTTGGAGACGAGTGAGAGTGGTTTTCATTCCAAAGGCAGGCAGACGCGATCATGAAAACTCGAAAGATTTCAGACCAACCAATCTAAATTCCTTCGTACTGAAGACTCGCGAGCGACTCCTGGAAGAGAGATAGAACCACCCCTCTCTAAAGCTTAGCACGCATACGTCAAAGGTAGATCAACAGAGGCAGCTCTTCACGAGGTAGTGCACACTATAGAAAACTCCATACACTCCAAAGAATATACCCTAGCTACCTTTCTAGACATAGAAGGAGCTTTTAATAACATACACACTGAAGCAATCCTAGAGTTCCTTACGGAGCTGGGAATAGAAAGCAATCTATGTCAATGGATCGTTTCTATGCTTATCACTAGTATTATCTACGCAATATAACCAAATTTGCCAGTAGGGGAACAACCCAGGGTGGTATTATCTCACCTCTACTGTGGCTGATAGTCATGAATAAAATCCTTTTAACATTAGACAGAAAAAAAATCAAGGCCGTCGGGTATGCAGACGATATGGTGATATTAGTGTCAGGAAAGTTTCTCTCCGTCATAAGCGAAATCATGGAAAATGCTCGGAGCATAGTAAGCGCTTGGGCCAAAAAGTGTGGTCTCGGTGTCAACTTGAGCAAAACTGAACTGATGCTCTTCACCACTAAAACCAAAATACCTGACTTCGCACTTCCTCGACTAAATGGCCAACTGCTCTCCTTCTCGTCCAGTGCTAGGTATTTAGGAGTTATCCTAGATCCTTAGCTTAACTGGAAGCTAAACATAGAATAATTGGTAAAGAAGGCATGTATAGCTTTCTATGCTTGTAGCAAAACCTTCGGGAAAAAATCGGGACTGTAGCCAAAATTGACCTTATGGATGTACACAGCCGTTGTATGACAAATTCTCACATATGGGTCAATAGTATGGTGGCTAGCTCTAAGAAAAAAAGCTTATAATAACCAAACTTAATAACGTACAAAGAACGGCATGCATAGGCGCCACAGGCGCTCTACGGTTTATGAAGCCCTATGGCCATAGTAACATTTTAAACTCTCTGCCGACTGAACTCATTTTGCCCACAACAAATTACATGATACCCAAATTTAATTTCACAAAGAGCTTCGATGTTCAATTCCCCACAAGATCAGAATGGCAAAATGGGCAGCTGATTAAGGATTTCGACGTAACAATCTACACAGACGGTTCAAAGGACTATGGAGTCGGTGCTGGTGTGTTTTCAGAATCCTTAAACATCTCTAAATCATATAGGCTTCCGGATTCTACCAGTGTGTTCCAGGCAGAATTACTTGCTGTCGGGGAAGCTTGCTATCAGATCAAAACACACACCAATATAACGCCGAGGCAAAAGACCGCTATTTTCATTGATAGCCAAGCATCCATCAAAGCCATTGCATCGGTTACTACATCCTCTAAGCTGGTGCTGGAATGCCAAAATGAGCTAACTTCGCTAGATAGCCAACTCAGGGTAACATTGCTTTGCGACCAGGCCACAGTAACGTTTATGGAAGAACTTGCGGATGAACTAGCTAGGCAAGGCTCAGCCTTCCACAGCTCTCTTGCGGAACCCGTTCAGATTCCGCTTGGAGCTGTCAAAGCAAAAATGTTCTCAAAATTCCTTGCCAAGTCAACCTCAGATGGACTAGGCTAACAAACTGTGTCATATCTAGAAAGATGTGGCCAAACCACAACAAATCAAAAACAACCCACTTCTTAAACAGAACGCGTAGGAACATCGCCAGGATAACAGCAACCACCACGGGTCACTGGCCTATAGAATACCATGCAGTTAAACTAGGTATCCCACACAATACAAAATTATGCGCTTGTCCGGCACTAACTAGACTCAGACAAGCAGCTTTAGGAAAACCGTTTTTCGATTCCCTTGAGGAATTTTCAGAGAGAAACCTTAAAGATTTAATAATCTTGTTAAACTCCACACACTGGATCTAGAGACTTCACACGAACACACCTTTTATATCCAGGTACACGAGATTTGTGGTATCAAAATGGCACCTAATGCTAATTGGGTTCTTCCCTTTTCTTAGAAGAACCACTACACTTATCTACCTACCTACCTTCCCATCGGTCGAATTTCGACCACACGCGATACTAGTCTCGATAAATCCAGAAAAATTATTTTCCAGAGAGGTGGTGGGAGGTATTGCGCTAATGAAAGGTGGTGTTATAATGGTGAGAGGATAGAAGTAGTTAAGAATATAAATATCTTGGCATTTTTTTACCAAGAGTATATATATGGAAAGGCATCTAGAGGAAAAGTTTTTTAAAGCTAAGAGCACAATCAGTGTCACCTGAAAGAGATGCTTCGCTAATCGGAACATTACCCACAGTTGTAAATGTAAAGTCTTTGAAGCGGTATCTGAAGCAATTTTGTTTTATGTAGCACATATTTGGAGATGCAAGCAATACGAATCGGTAGAGAAGCTGTTGAGATATTTCGTCGACCGAATTTTTAACTTACCAGTAAAAAAAGAAAATAAATAAATAAATATTTGGCGCAACAGCTGTTTAAGTGCCAGGGCCTAGCTTCTCGCAACCACTCATGTTGTGTGCGTTATATTTTTCACACGAATAGAAGGGACCTTCAGTTTAGTGCCGTATCTGAAAGGCAATATGTTTTTATGTTTTTGAAAAGGTTTCTCGCGACAACAATACTCTCGGATGTTTGTCAGACGCTCGCGAGAGGTGGGGCCGTGAAAAAACTTTTTGGTGTTTTCTGGGATTCAAACTTGGAACCTCACGTGCAGCGATCCGACACACTAGCCACTTACGCTACGGCGCCGACTATTAAGCACACCTAATTATGTGATTACCTATGATGAAAATTGGCAAGGGGCTGTGGAATCGAACCTAGTTTACTTACTTCCTTACTTAGGTGGCGCTGCAGTTCGGTGTGAACCTGGGCCTCAACCAACGAGCCTCTCCATTTAGCTCGGTCTTTAGCTAATTGCCTCCAGTTGCGCACTCCAAGTTGGTCGAGGTCCCCTTGAACTTGTGCGCGCCACCTACGGCGATAATTCCCTCTACTGCGTCGTCCCTCGGGGTTAGATTCGAAGACTCTGCGGGCCGGAGCGTTGGTGTCCATTCGCTCTACATGTCCTAGCCATCTCAGACGTCCAATACGCAGTTTTTTGACTAGGTCGATGTCGCTGTACAGCTCGTATATTTCGTGACTGTATCTTCTCCTCCAAAACCCGTCAACGCAAACGGGACTGAAAATCTTATGAAGAATTTTTCTCTCGAAGCGACAAAGGATATCTTCATCCTCTTTTAATAAAGTCCATGTTTCAGCGCCGTATAGCAGGACTGGGATGATCAAGGTCTTATATAGAGTCTCCTTAGTTGTTCGAGATAGGGCTTTACTGTTGAATTGCCTTATAAGCCCAAAAAAACAGCGATTGGCAAGAGTTATTCTCCGCTTGATTTCTGCGCTGATGTTGTTTGTAGACTTTATAGCAGAGCCAATGTAGACAAAGTTATAGCTGCCCACGGTGACGTTTTGTCAAATTCGTCGGTGTTGGTTTTCCCTTCTTGTTGACAGCATATACTTGGTTTTGCCCTCGTTTATAGCTAAACCCATTTTGGCCGCTTCCGCCTCAATGCTTGCAAAAGCACCGGTGACAGCCGGCTGAGATCTTCCGATAATGTCTATATCGTCGGCGTATGCAAGCAGTTGTACAGACTTGTAATAGATTGTGCCTCCGGTGTTGGCTTGTGAGTTCCGCACAATCCGTTCAAGTACAATATTGAAGAAGTCACATGACAGCGCGTCACCCTGTCTAAAGCCTTTTTTGACATCAAAGGTCTCGGTGAGGTCATTACCGACCTTGATGGAGCAGCGAGCGTTCTCCATCGTCAGCCTGCACAGACGGACAAGTTTGGCAGGGATGTCAAAACTAGACATGGCTCTATAAAGCTCTTCTCTATAGATGCTGTCATAGGCGGCCTTGAAATCGATAAAGAGGTGGTGAGTTTCGATTTGGAATTCTTGGGTTTTCTCCAGGATCTGCCGAAGTGTGAGGATTTGATCGATGGCCTGAAACCGCACTGATAGGGTCCATTCAGGCTGTTGATAAAAGGTTTCAGGCGTTCACACAATATCGCAGAAAAGATCTTGTATGCGATGTAGAGGAGACTGATGCCTCTATAATTGGCGCAGTTGAGGGGGTCTCCTTTCTTGTGGATCGGGCAAACGATGCTGAGATTCCATTCATCAGGCACACACTCGTCTGACCAAATATTAGAAATGAGTTGGCGTATGCAATCTACCAATTCATCACCAGCTGCCTTGAAAAGTTCGGCCGGTAAGCGGTCACGTCCAGCAGCCTTGTTCGATTTTAGCTTGGATATTGCTATCCTCACTTCGTTTTGGTCAGTTTGACGGAATTTTTGAATATTATCATCTATGTTGAATGGTTCATTCTGCCTGACAGCAGGATGTTGGTCTTCGTCGCCGTTATACAGTCTGCAGAAGTAGTTTTTCCATATTCTCAGCACCGACTGTGATTCTACTACGAGGTTTTCATTTTCATCTCTACAGGTTTCTGTACGGGTATTGCTCCTCTGACACGTTCTTTTTACCTTTTGGTAAAACTTCCGTACATTGTTCCTGGAGTATAAACTCTCGATATTCTCAAACGCGCGCTTCTCATGCTCTTTCTTCTTCTTTTGGAGAAGCCGATGTTCTTCCCGTCTCTTTTGCTCGTAGAGCTCATGAGCAGCTCTCGCCTTCCTTTGCAGCGCCGCTTTGTATGCCTCTTGTTTTGCTGCATGCACTCGCCGGCATTCTTCGTCAAACCAGGGGTTTCGTGGTGGTGGGCGGTCTCCTGCGATTGTAGCTTTTCGACGTTAAATTTTCTCACAGTAGTTCTTCTTTGTTGCTCAGATTGGGATATCCGCATTCGTACCTTGGCTACTACAAGGTAAGATCCGAGTCTATGTTGGCCGCTCGGAAGGTCCGGACATCCAGAATACTGGAGGCATGTCTTGCGTCGATCGCAATATGATCAATTTGGTTGATCGTTACATGATCAGACCGCCATGTCTTACTTACTTACTTATGTCCTGTATCCCCTTGTGGGTCCTAGGGCCTCTACTACACCTACGCGCCATCGTGTACGGTTTCTGGCAATGTGTCTGAGCCATGTCTGCTTATGAATATCGAGATGAGGAAACCATGCGTTTGCTATGGTGACATTTCGCTCCACAGCGAAATCAATTAGCCTTAGTCCGTTATCAGACGTGGTGTCGTCAGTATGCTTACCGGCTGCCCTACCAAAGACGTCCTCCTTTCCTATTTTCCCGTTAAAATCGCCCAATACGATTCTAACGTCGTATTTAGAACATTGCTCGTATGTTTTGTCGAGGAGCTCGTAGAAACACTCTTTGGTGGCAAGGTCCTTTTCTTCCGTGGGGGCATGAACACATATAAGGCTTATGTTAGCGAATTTAGCCTTGACCCAGATAGTCATAATACGCTCGCTTACGTGTCGGAAGCTTAAGACTTCTTGCCTAAGTCTGCCGAGTATGACAAATCCGCATCCGAATAAGCGTTGCCTGTTGCCTCTGTAGCAATCACCGTAGTAGATGTCACAGTTTTTCATCCTCTTTTTGCCCGGCCCATCCCATCGCACTTCCTGGATGGCGGTAATATCTGCTTTATAGCAGTCTAGGGCCTCTGCTAGTTGTTCGGCTGCACGTGGTATGTAAAGGGACAGAACATTCCACGTACAGATCCGAAGGTCGTTTTCCTTATTTCGTTTGCTGGGGTCGTCATTAGTTGAGTCATCCTTATCCGAGGCTTTTGGTTGTTTCGGAACCATGAGTTTTTTACGTGGTAGGGAAGTTACCCCAACGGCACAACCCCCAACCTGGAGGGCCAGTACCTTAATTATTTCCCTAGGATGAGGGGCCGGGTATACCGGTGCCAGCAGTCCACTACGGGAGTATGAGCGCTGCCGTTGGCCAATTAAGGGCTCCTCCGCCACCATCTCTATTCCAATGTCCTGACCAACATTGGAAATTCGTTACCGAGCTGTGATCCGAATACGTCGAAGCAGCTCGCGCAAGGTATTCACTAAGTTCAACCTAACTGGAACTGTAGATGCCACCGTTGACTCCGTCTAGGGCATTCGTCCGCTGCCGCCTGGAACAGGAAGAAGTGCTCTAGTGGAAAAGCACTCTTCCCCCCCTCTCTCATCTGCTGCCACCAAGAATCCGCTAAACGGGGTTGGTTACCCACTTCTTGGATTAAGGTACTAGGCACCCGGCTGTCACCGCGTGGAGGTTGAGAGTAGGAGTTGCTAGGCCTCAGCTGAGTGAAAACTCTTGTGTTTTCATATGATCGCATGCACTACCGTTTAACCAGCGAACCTAGTTTGAATACCGCAGAAATACCAAATTGCAAGCCAGCACTTCATCAACTAATCGCAGCAACGTACATGCTATATAGAGAACGTCACCTAAATAAAGGTTCGGGATCACAGCAGAGGATGATTTGCAGCCGATTATGCCATAACTTGCAGCTCAAAAACTACTTTCGGGGTGAACTCAAATTACCATATGTAGAGCAGTGGTCAATTTGAATTATGTTCCGCAATGGATCTTCGAAATTTAAGCGGTTTATGCAATAAATTGCGGTTCTCATAAAACGACTGAATATTATATCTTTTACGTTTGACTTAACTATCTAGTGAGAATGTCTAGTTTTTTTTTTTTTTGAAACTATAGGGTTTAAGTCATGTGGAAAAATGCAAAGAACCGTTCTAAATAAACAGAAAAGCAAGAACTGTAGAATCTTTTTTTTCTGTGGACATTCTATTCGGGCTTTATCCACACTCCAACGTTATCTTGTTAGTATATTTTACTGGTCTTACTAGGTGATTTGCATACCATTGGCAAACTTTGCATACTTCCAGGACTCTAAGAGTAATTCGTTTGAACTACTTTAAAACCAACTATCATGTGGGTAGGCTGCATGAAAGTCAATAGGGAAGATTCGAATAGTTTTTAATCCGCGTGATACTACATTCTATCACACAGCAAACAAATGGACGCTTCACAAAAAGGATTATTAAATCACAGGCCTTAAGTTGACAGAACTTTCGATTCAAGGATCAAGCGGGGTGGCAGTAGTGTAGCGATAACGTCATCGGTTGTCAGGCTAGTGGTTCATGGTTCACATCCTGATGTCAGAAAACATTTATTTATTTCTTATGAAATACATAAAGTCAGCCCGGTCACGAGCGAAATTTTAACGCTACTGCAAAGACATATTTCTGGCAGTGGGTTGTTCATATGGAAAAGTTGTTCATAATTTTGTATCTTCTTCTTCCTTTTATCAGCGAGGTTATGATCCGAAAACAAGGAATCACAACCCTCCCACTTCACCGCATTTCTACTGATCCGCCTATGAGGTTCGCCTTTCATACTTTCATACTTTTGTATGATTGATACATTATACATAAATGACATCAGGTGGTCAGGTGAAACATGCTGTGAATCATAAGCAAGGGCAAAATAAAAAAATGGTTTTCTGGAGTAATCTTTTTATATAAAATATATGTATGTGTCAATTTTTGCAACGTGGCGCCACGCTATCCTTTTGTAGGCATATTGAAATCATAATACTCGTACATCAATTAAATAAAACAAAAATTTTTCAGTCAACTTCTAAGCCATTGTTCCCAATAGACAAATCTATAAATGAAAACCAAAATACACATACCTGCCTCCATCTATTTTACTCACAAGCGTGGATAATTTAATTATATCACTTATCTTTTATTCCCGTTGGCCTCATTTACCTTGAAACATACTAAAACTAGTGGTTGCGACAGTGGTGGGATAACCTATTGTCTGGTTAATCCAATCATAGGATGAATTGTTGGCAAATTGAAGCCTCAAGTGTATATTTTCTTTAGGCAGAGATCCCGCACTCATAACGCCACCATGATATGAACGTACATAATATAAAAGCAAAACGTGAATAAACCTACAAACGTAGTCACGACAACACTATCCCCAGAGAGCATAATCAAAAAAGAGTATACGTATGTGTATATACTGTCACCTTTATAAACATTCGCTCCTACTTGACATTTTATTTGGGTTGCCCAGTGGAAAGAGTATACTAACAAGGCTACTCATCATTAGCCCGTGTTATCCATGTGACCACTGCACTTTCGTTAACACCACACAGCCTGCATTACTGCTGCCCTGGTGAGAGAGTCGGAAATGTTTCATCTGCTGATGATGAAGTCTCCATATGGCACAAAAACAAACAAAAGTTATTCACAGACCACATAGGATCTGTTGTCCGCCAACTAAACAGCAATATTCCCATATCCTGTCCAAACGGTATACCGTACTTTTGTACCTATACAACATCAGCGGCAAATTAAAAGAAAGAGCAGAAAGTAGCCAAAGGAGGCAATGTCTGCCCATCGTCACCATATGCACGGTGCAGTACACTGGGTATAGAAATATCAAAGCCACCCACATCCCTTGGACCAAAATAACCAGAAAACCTCATGCTAAATTGAAATTTTTCTAATTTACCTGTAAAGTGGTTTGCCAGCGCTTTCCCTAAACCACAAAACCATATAAACTCTATCATCCTTTGCTTCTGGCTCGATGTCACATGGCAGGGATGCTGTTCGACCCAGAACGGCTTCAACAGCAACTGTGGATACTGAAAAAGAGAGCAGAAATTATGAAAATGTTAGTGCAGATTTTTATTTTATTTTTTACAAAATCGTAAAAGAAAAGAAAAAAAAAAACGAATCCTATCGAAGTGAGAAGAAAACTCCCTCTTTATTTTTTTTCAGTGCTTTATTTCGAAATGGAATGGAAAATGCTGTAAAGGCCATGGAAGAAAAAAAAACAGCTCAATTGGCAGAAAAGCGTATTTTTGCGCATATGAATATGTAGTTATTTTTGGGAGATACTCGTATAGAGCCAATGACGATGACTAGAGCACGGATCCATGGAAAAGTGGATGCAATTGTTGTTTTATTTTTCTTATTTATCAAAGAACATCTGTAATGATATTATATAGGAGGGAGAGGATACATATGTGCGTATATACAATTTGTGTTTAGCTACAGCCATTTTTTTAATCACGTCGATTTGGAGAAAGCTTACAGATACAATACTGAAAATATCTAAGACAAATGTAAGTGAATTGAAATAAGAAAGCCATTTATAAGCAGCAAGTTAATACATCAAATTCTATCTCCTATTCATATAATAAAACTATGGGGGGTCGAATGTTTTTTTATGTCTGTGCACGCATCACGCTTTATCTTGGTCAATGCAATACAATTATGATACTTTTTATCCAGCGAAATGAAAGGGTTCCTGAAAATTGAAAGTGTTGGGTTGTAGGTGTACTTAGAACTGTATGGCACTTTACTACTCACTCCCATTTTAAATTTAAGTAAAGTCGTTAACAAGTCACTATTTTCACATTTTTCAAAACTCGGTGTGCCATGTTCTTGCATTCTGAAGTATCGGGTATACAATTAATGTAACATGGAGCTGATGACTTTTACGAGACCTACGGTTTTAACCGATGATCCATGTTTTCAAAATGAGCAAATAAAATTAATTGGGAAAAACATTTCCATATATGTACGCTAACACAGAGGCAAACTTTCGATCAGCAGACGGTAGTGGCAACTCGAAAATGCGGTTTGGTGCTACACGTAGTAGTTAGAGCCATATAAGAGCTACACTGGCCAAATGCTTTACGCAAAAGTTATGGACAAAAACTTAAGTCAAATGATTTTAATGCCAAGCTAGGAAAATGGGTGTTTTGTAGCACGATCGGAAACCACAGCCTTTAGAACATCATATCCGATAACGGATTCAGGTTAGTCAACTTTGAGGCGGGACGAAACGTTGTCGTAGTATGTACGCGCTTGCCACGTCTTGATATTCAAAAAGAGGTATGCCCCTCTTTTGATCGGAAAACCATTAATTAAATCGATCACATTGCGATCGACGCGAGGCACTCGTCCAGTATTCTGGGTGTCTAAATTTTCCGAGGTGCCAACGCGGACTAGGATCACTAACTAGTCATAGTCAAGGTGCGGATACGGATATCTAGAATGGAGCGAAATTAGCGACAATAGCAAGAGACTTTGCCGATCGACTCTCTTTTAATCTCAATCAGAATACTACGCCGCGGTGTAGGGAAATAACTCCACGGGAATTTACTCCACATGGAAATTTATTCCACATATAGTGGGAAATGTCGGATGAGGGTGCCCTTGCTTACTTTGAGAAAAAAGTTATTCCAGCGACCTTGGGTCCCGTCTGCATAGACGACAATTTGAAGAGGAAGTAAAATGTCGAACTATACGGCCTATATACTGACATGGACATGGAGCTAGATGAATTCACATTCAGCGAGTAGGATGACTGGATCATGTAGAGCGGATGGGGCCCAACGTTCAAGCCCGGAACGTCCCCAAATGGACGGCGCAGTAGAGGACGGCCTCGTGGTAGGTGGCGCAAGCAAGTGGAGGGTGACCTCAACTAACTTGGCGTGCGCAACTGCAGGCAGCTGGCTTGTAACCGGGCTGGCGGGAGAGGTTTGTTGGTTGAGGCCCAGGACGACCCCGGACTGTAGCGTCACCTAACTAAGTAAGTATGTAAGTAAATATGTAAAATAAATACTTTGTAATATTAACAATTTATGAAAACATAAACAAAACAAGTAACAGCTTTCTCATATTTTAATTAATACGAATATAAACAAATAAATAGTAATTAAATTAAACGCAGC
Organism: Brachypalpus laphriformis; assembly: GCA_945910035.1. NCBI lineage: Eukaryota > Metazoa > Arthropoda > Insecta > Diptera > Syrphidae > Brachypalpus > Brachypalpus laphriformis. Next base: position 256,899,469 of record OX246754.1, read on the forward strand.
ACTTATAATAATAAATGAAAATAAATAAATTCATTAACAAAACGAAAATAAATACTACATATGAGCAATAAGGACGCACTTTGGAATCGATGAAGTGGCTTTGAAGAGGAAGCATAAGCAATTAATCGGAAATTTTATTTAGGTTAGCAGTTGGTTTCCTAAGTAGCTTCCAGCCATTATTTAAAGATATTATCAGTAACCTCCCAGGTCTCTAAAGTGTAGTACAGCGAAAACTCGATCATAATCCGTTCAATGGTTTTAAAGTGACGCAAGGGGCTTATACATATACACCAAAAAATTAAATGTCTACAGTTCCATCATATGTAACATATATACATAGGTACATATAAAATTAAAAATGACTGCCATTTAGCTCTATGTACCTTAGGTGAAAGTCCAGTTACTTTTAAAATATGACTTTTACATAGAATCAAGGTTAGTAACCCTTTAGAAGCAAAAAAGCGCACATAACAAGCCTAACCCTTACAATAAATGACAGTTCTCTGTTTCACTTTAATACTTCATGAAGCTCAACAGAATAATCGTCTTTAATTTGTACATATCTAAGTTTTAAATTACGTTTGCTATACTTCTCCAAGCTAGTAAGCAAACTCGCACTCAACTCCATTGAGGACATAATGCAATCGTCTAAAATATTCACCTTAATCACTCTCATGTCTCTTCGAACGAAACAATAAAACCCTCTATCAAGATAATTCACTAGAACTCAAACCAGGGAAACACCACCGGCTGCACCGGCCAAAATCAGAGTCACAATTTAATTTTCGAAGGATTTCTCATACAATTACGTTGAATCTTGCACTCGATAAATTCATAAAGTTCACCCCAAATCAAATTACCATTTTTACAAAACGCGATGCACCGCCCCTACATCAGGTCTGGGCGTAAACCGAGTCCTCGATCTTCAAGAACACCCACATCCTCGGCGAGGACTTTCTGCAGTTTAATCACCCTTTTGCGAACAAAACCACTTTAAAATGTGCTATTAGATTCGAAACCGCCAAATCACTAAGCGCACGAAGCTCTTCCAAGTGGTACCTCGGCAATTCTCACCCCTTCCACACATACACGAGTAACCTCAAAAACGCTTTTCTACGGAGAATTCTCCCTCCGCACGCTGCGTAAAACAAAGGAACCATCCAAGGTTGCTGTTTTGCATTCTACAATGGAAATTGCAGATTTGTGAGCGAATGGAAGAGAAGCAGGCGCTGAGCGCAGATCATAGGTAGTGGTTTGTGTGCCAGAAAATGAAAATTTTCATTTAGTGTAAAAGCAACTTAAGAACAGCGGTCGAGCTATCTTCGATATCTCAACCATGATACTCCGCTTAAAATGGAGTCGAATAGTGAAGCACGAAGACAGTACAGCGAGGCTTCCGGGTGAAAATTACTGCATTAAGGACGATCGAATCCAAATATGCAAATTGCATCGGAAAATCCGCCGAAGAGCTGTTATTTGCTGCTACAATACCATTGCCAAAGCACCACCAGCAAAACCAGCGCACTTAACCTGGGTAAAATCGTGCAATCTTCATAGTTTGAAGGCAGTCAGTTGAAAACCAGGTCATGTGCTTACTATTGTTAAAATCCTACTCCAGTCCCAGGTAGGTCACCGTCGTTAGATTGAAATTTTCATGTGTGTGTATGGGTTTGTATGTGTGTTTGTGTTTAGCGTGTTTAGGTTAAGGTGGTTTTTGGTATTTCACCTTTTGCCACATATTTCGGATGCAGTTTTTACACACGAAACGAACTTTAGCCGCGACCTTAATACATAGCAACATGTATTGTAGATTGTGAAAGTTTGTTCATTCAGCTGTGGGTGTTGTTAAGATGAGGGGATGGTACAGGTGGTTAACGAATGAAAATATGGAGTCTTGTAAAATAGATGCCGAAAATGATATGAAAATCCAATCGATTGATATCCATTACAGGATGAATTTCAAAAAATTGTATCAAAAAGACATCGAAACAATACAGTCGTATCAGCACTTTAATTTCCCCTTGTGTACGTTGTCTATCATCTTCTCACGACATCAAATATCTAGGAATATTTTCTTATTCTCCAGACTTATTTAAACTATTTATGCATCCTTTTCTGAACTACTTACATAAAGAACATGCCACAGCAACGTCAGCGAAAAATGTGAATGTTTGTGGACTTAGGCAACGCCGTCTAGTTTTTATGGCACTATGCTTAAGCATTACAGCTAATAAGTACGAGTAGTGACATTGCATTGCTTGGTCGAATTGCTGTTTTGTACAGGATCAACTATTATTATTAAGACTGTGTTTTCAGTACGATTTCTTACTCTTTGTTTGTTAAAGATGCGAAGGATACTAATTCAGCAGGTATCTACATATTAATACGTGAACACGAAATTTATCGTACGTTTTTTTAGTATTTGTTATAAAATTATGGAGATGAAACTTATATCATTCGAAAGGTACTATGCCATAGATGTGCGTATGTTACCGCTAAGTCAGGTAAAATAAAGAGAACATACACACGTGATTTCCACATACAAAACGCTTTAACCAAATTAATGAATGCATTTTCATCACATTCATAGCTGTATAAGCTTAAATCCCTTTGCCTTCACTGCACGGGAGAATATTACAAAACAAAGTTATGTAAACAAATTCATAGCGTTGTTTCTCTCGCTGTTTGTTTTTTTTTTTTCTCGGTCGAATTTCGACCACACGCGATACTAGTTATTATAAATATGCAGATGGGAAAGCTAATGTCTTACTTAATGCGGGTAATTTAGTTATTATAAAAGAAAAAAATTAAAGTTTTTCTCTGTTTTTTTTTCTTGCATTGTATTGTCTGAGTACAGCATTACTGTTTTTAAGTTGTGTGAAGTTGAATTTTTACGAATATTGTACCATCTTAGGAATTTGACCAACGAAATAAGCTATAACTATGGCAAATTTCATCAAAATCTATTCAGTAGTTTCCGTGTGATGAATGCACAGACAGACAAATAGTACTCGTAATATATTTTTTCTTAATTATGTTCAACGTACAGATATTCGACCCTCTATAGTTTTATTGTTTGTTGTAAGTTATAGATTACCAGTGGGCCTATTGCTACGAAAATCATTCTACTGGTAGTTATGGAGTTTTTACGAGGATATCTCAGTTTTTTCATATATTTCTACGCTCCACATTAGAAGTTAGAAGTCTACTAGAACAAGCGCTATAAAGCTCAATCTTACATGGATTGTATATTCTTATAACTGGAAGAAGAAAGGAAGGCTTGGGATCATATGCGGATGCTTTCCTTTCCTTTCTATGACATATAAACGGATCTTAAATGGAGAGCGAAGTAGATGCAAACTTTATGTTCGGTATGTTATAATAGGGACGTTCTTGCCAAAATTTTTCAAACAGGGATTGCATAACGGTGACTTTTGAACATTTCATAGAGGTAAACTTTTAGTTCGCCATGCAGTGTGACAATGTCTAACCTCTCATGGTTATAAATCAAACTTAATTTGTACTCAGTTAATAAGCATGATGCATAAAAAAATGCGCCCTCAGTTTAAGACACATATAAAAACCACGAAAGGCGCAAAGTGTGTAGAGACTGAAAAAATTTTCTTCTATTTCCCGACTTATTTTTAAGCCATGCTGTTTTAAGTTAAGCATTCAGTGCTCCTTACGAAATCAGCTATGTATCCGCAAGGTAAATCCTTTTTGCTTATCCATAAAGAATCCCTCTCTAGTCTACTTAATAATAATAAATTTATCTTGCTGCATTGACAACAACATTGAATAAACCCAGTTGTCCCCACTTTATGCAAGCAAAGCGTAAATATTGCATAGTTCGTGATTTAAACACGAATAGCAAAGGACAATATTGAAGTCACATAAATGCATAAGCTAAAATTGAAAACATCATCCTTGGAAGTTGTAACAAAAAATATGCTTAAATTCTTCAAAAAAAAAGAGGAAGCTCATGACTTTCATTTTTGTAGGTACAGAATTCTTTTAAAAATCACTACTACACCACAAACACGTTTCTTTACTTCCTTGATGTCCTTGTTCTCAGTTGAGTTAGTAAAAAGTACAAATTTTCATAGAAGGTAATGAAAATATTTTCCATTTTTTGAATTTCCTTAGAATCCAGAACATTGGGACGACTACAATGGAAACGTCCTTGCTCCTACTTGTTAACCTTAAAAACCGCAAAAAAATTGTTTGTTTCTTACTTTCTGTTCATTTTTTAGGTCGAATTTTTTTTCCTTCGTAGACCATGGCGTCAATCAAAACACAGGGACTAGGTTTACAATTTTGCTACCATTCTGATGGAAGAATTCTAGTTCCTGTGACTTTGCCTCTCTCCCCATAAACATTGTGTATTTTGTAGTTTTGTAAATGACGATATCTGGGTATACGACGACTGTTTGAAAAGTTAGTGACATGTTAGCATTGCTTTCGATAGAGTAAGTACTTTCTTCCTGTAATCTATAATTTGTATACGCTCTCTATGTGCAAATACGTATGTGTATGTGTGTGTTGATATCAATTGGCTTTGAGCACACGAGGGTAGTTTGAGCCTTAAATGCGTTGTCATTGGGGGGAAATCACATCCGAGTGACCTTTAATGGTTTTGATAGCCAAGTGTTGTTTGTTATTTTCTTTTATGGTCTTTTGCTTGTTATTGAATATCGATTAGTTGTTGATGCTTTGATGGAAAGTGGAGATAGAAAGCCAAGGATATAAACTTTGAAAGTTATTTCCCTTTAACACGTCAATCATGCTTATGGCTGGTGATTAATATGGTCGAGATGTCTGTAGGAGATGTGCGTATATGTGCACGGAGTTGAGTGATTTGGTAAGATTGGCATGACAATGATTTAAAAGTTTTTTTTTTCTTAGAGATTAAGGATAATTTTAGCCATGATAGTGACTTTGACATTGTCATTCAGAAATAGACGACCATTATCGGCACGTGATATTAATTGGTAATTTACATTCGTTATTACAACTCGTATGATCAAACAATTGAGTGGCTATTTACGTTGTGGTTCCGATCTGAGATTTCAATTCACACATAACCACCTATTTACTCTCCACGCACATATGTTAAAGACATTGTACCTTTAAAAGCAGTTACAATTTCAATATCACTCCTAAATAACGCTGAGGATTTTTCGCACCAAAAACATACATGTAATCAAACAGGTCAACTTCTCGTCAGGATTTTTGTTTGGTTATCTGAAAAAAATTACTGAAATGTAGAAATTATGTCAAGTTCCTTATGTGCATCTTATAGGAAGTATTTTGATAAACACTGAAAAGTATTGTGTGAATTGATAAACTTACAGACCACATTTGGCAAGTTTTCAAGCGTCTCAGTAATGCCCAGTTCTTTAATGAATACCTGCCAAGTTATGATATTTCATTTCATTTCATTTCATTTATTCATCAATCAGAGTACATATATCTCTTATGGACTACAAGTATAATAATAATGATAATACAACTAAATATGTACATTAACTCCTTTAATTAATATAAACAAAAGGTTATTATCAGTAAAGGATAAAACAAAAAATAAATACATATAAAAAGTTAATGAGAAATAGCTTATACTGTTTGATTGGCAAGCAAACAAAGAATTCTAGATTTGAAAGTATCACACAACAATTATCGAAAAAGTCTACTTCAGAACAAATTGAATTAGCTTCTCTGATGCAACGCGACAATGGTTCGACGACTATAGTTAGAGCGATGAAGTTGCTCGTAGAATAATAACTGTTCACGCAACATTCTAGATGGAGAATGCAAATCAATAAGTTGGAGTAACGGAGGGCATTTAATATAATAGGTCAAAAGATCACGTATAAACATAATGGAAAAGTACTTACGTCTTTTCTCAAGAGACACTAGTCCACGTAATAAACACCTAGCGTCATACGCAGGCATCTCAATAAGCCAGTTTAATTTATGAATAGCATATGGTATCTGCTGAACTTTCTTTGAATCCTTTCTAACCTTTCTGATGCAACAATATAATATGGACACCACATAGAGCTTCAGTACTCCAAAACAGATCTAACCAGAGATATAAACAGCGACTTCAATGAGTAGGGATCAGAAAACTCACTTGCATTTCTTTTGATAAAGCCAAACATAGAATTTGCTTTGCTTATTACATAATCGATGTGGAGTGAGAACGTAAGCTTTGTATCTAAAATTACACCAAGATCTTTTTCACGATATACTCTGTCGAGGCATATATTGTAAATGCTATAATTAAATATAATAGTATTTAAATGTCTATACCAGCAAATGATTCGCATTTTGCTATGTTCAGATGCAGAAAGTTAATATTGCACCATTCAACTAGTCTCGTTAAGTCCTCGTTAAGAAATACACAATCGCGTACGGAAGCTACCAAACGATACAGCTTAAAGTCATCAGCAAACAGTAGGCAGAGTGAGTGTTTAAAAATTAGAGGGATATCATTGATAAAAAGTAGAAAAATTAAAGGTCCTAAATAACTGCCTTGGAGAACGTCAGATGTAACAGTAATAAGAGACGACATGCATTGATTGATTTTCACATATTGTATTCTGTTGGTCAAGTCAGACCTAATCCATTTTAAGATATTAGAATAAAAATCCATACAAGATAACTTATGCAGCAAGACCGTATGGTTCACCCTATCAAAGGCCTTGGCAAAGTCCGTAAAGATAATATCGGTCTGCAACATTTTTTCAAAACCTGTGACTATGAAGTTTGTCAGAATAGACAAGTTTGTACTCGTGGATTTACTGGAGACAAACCCATGTTGATAAACGGAAATGTATTCTTTAACTTAAACTCTAAATTCTCCCTGTTATTCCTATAAAGTTTATAAGCTTTATTTTTTTTTATTCTTTATATTAGATAGCCTTTTGTTGAACCATATAGGATTGCAGTTACATCTAATACTCCTTTTAGGTACAAATTGACTAATCGCGCAATTTAAAAAGGAAAGAAAGGATTCATAAGCGTTATTTAAACAAGAGGAACCCAAAATGGTATCCCATGGCACAGAAGACAAGTATTCGCACATTGCATCAAAGTTAACATTTTTGTAATTATAAATAGTATAATTTTTTGACATTTTCTGTTTTAAGTAACTAAAGAAACTAATTTTAGCATCTAAAGCAAGATAGTGAAGAGAGTTTTTAATGATAGGGAAATTAGATAGATCGACACTAATATTAAATTTCATATCAACAAACACTAGTTCAAGTAAACGATTGAGGTTATTGCGATGATTATTGACTTGAATAAGATCATAGTGACTGAAAAAATCAATTATAGATGCTTCAACTTGAATGGTAACATTAAAAGGAATGAGGCATTTATTATCTGAATCAAAAATCCAATTGTTGTGACCTAAATTAAAGTCACCGATACATAAAACATGCAGAGAGCAATTAAGGTTATCTAAAATGAAACAACAGTTGTTTAGATGTAAATCATAAAGTTGAAGTGAGCTCTTAGGTGGAATGTAGCTTACCATTCAAATTAATTCTAATTCACCATCTGACTTTATACTGACTAATAATTGATCAACATCTAGATCAGAAACTGAAGATGAAGAGTCTGATTTCAATTCGATCAATCTGCATGATAAGGAAGAATGAATTGCAATCAACACTCCACCACCAGTATCTTTACCTGACAAAGGTAGGTTACGATCTTTCCTAAACACAGTGTAATTATTAGCATTAACCAATTCAGTGGTTAATTGATTATCAGTTAACCAAGTCTCGGTTAAAATAACATTGTCATACAAGCAAGAAGAAACAAATATGTAAATAAATTTTATTTTGGACTTACAACCACCGACATTTTGGTAAAACAAATACTGATAACTTTCATTAAGACAAGGTGGTTTAGGTAATGATGATGACGATGAGAGTTGAGGTAGAACAGCAGCAACATCAGAGACTTTGGATCTCTTATTAGGAAGAAATAATCGTTTTTTGGATGAGCAGCTGACAAAACAGAAGTAGGCATAGCAGCAGAAATAGCAGAAGCAGGCATATGTTAAAAGGAAAATTTAGCGAAGCGTTTCTTTTCTTCGGAACAAATTCATGAACCACTGTCTCATCAGGCCAGAAATCTTAGAGAGCAGCAGGTCAAAGAAACCATCCAGTGGAAACAGCTTAAAGGATGCTATTTACCGAGGTACATTGAAGTTAAATTTAAAGCATTTTGTGACAGGCCCAGGCGAGGAAATTTTACTTCTGGGGGTGGCAATGGTGTAGTGGTAACGTCGTCAATTGCCACGCTAATGGTTCATGGTTCAAATCCTGATGTCAGCAAGCATTTATTTATTTCTCATGAAATATACAAAGTCAGTCCGATCATTTGCGAAAGCTTGTGTGAACACAACTGCGAAGGCATAACACTGGCAGTAGCTTGGTCATGTGGCTGGAAAAATTGTTCGCTCTGTTAATGATGATTTGCCCTTGACATCGATTATCGGGAAAAAAGTACTGTGAATCAGAAGCAATGACAATAGTAACAAAAATCTCCCCAGTTATCTGGACGCCACCCCTGGAGAATAGCTGAAGCATAAACAACTGAGCTTCAAGAACCACTACACCAAAATCTTTCTCTCTCTCTCTCTATCCATCCTTTCCAACGCTCGCACTGTGTGTAAACATGATAAAGGTATTCATAACCCTTTGAGTGCGCGCAAATTATAAAAAAAAAAAAAAAAGTTCATTACGTCATCCATAGTGGTAGCAGAAGACAGCCTCGAAATGAAAATAGATTTTCGAGCGGGCTTTTTTACCACAACTAAATTGACGGATGATGGAGGAAGACCCGGAGAATTGGCTGCAGGCAGGATAGGTGAAACTGGGGCAGAAATGGATATATTCCCCACAGGAACAGGAGTTAGTTGAGTGCTCTCAGAAGGATCATCGACTGGTACAATTAAATCCACAGCAGGAATATCAGCAACTAGCGAACTAGGCACCAAACAAGTCCCGGCGGCTACAGCAGTTTATATCGCCAATTCCTTCCTTTTTTTTTTGATTTATCGAGATTTTTGGGATTGGTAGGTTTCCCCTCATTCGGCGCAGCTTCATTGCGACAAGCGGGATCGTACAGCTTGTCGCAGTTGGATAGATGCTCCTTACATAATGACTGTAGGCGATCGAGTTCACTTAAAATGTACCTAGATAGCGCTCTACAGTCGACAAGCAATCTCAAAAACAAAGACGTAGAGAACATCCTGCATCTCACACAGAACCACTGATGACCATTAGGGGTAGTACTTCGCAAGCAATCCCCAGTCCTGGCTGACAGATTAACGCATTTAGTATGGAACAGTTTGAGACAACCGTCGCAGAATATATAAATGTCATTAGAACTATATGCTTTTTCGCATTCAGAACAACCGATATCCATTTTAAAGCGATTTAATTAAAAGCAATTAAAAAAAAATAAATAAAAAATAAGATAATAATAATAATCGATTTTTTAAATGTTTCAAAGTACACACAGGGCCTAAGACACTGTGTTATCATGAAAAAAAATAAATAAAAATTAAGCACAGCACTTGGCTTAAAAAAAGAGTGTATTTAATTACACCCCGTAGTTAAATTAAGTTAGCTTAAGTTTATTTTAAGGTAGTTTATAAGTTTTATTTTAATAGTTTAAAAAAAAACACAGTCCATTTACTAAGTTTTTTATACAATAAACATTTTTCTTAGTTGTGACTTTGTTAATTAGTTAAGTTACGTCGAAAGACATAGGTTAAGTGTTAAGTTTAGCTTAGAGCGCCCGCATGGGGCCAGTAAGTTAGAATAAGATAGTTAAGTTAATTAAGCTAGTTTTAAGCGTTTTTGTTTGCAGTTAAGAAATATTTAATCGAATAAAATGCATTAAAAATGCACTGTATGCCGACACTGATGTTATTGTTAATTATTGGATTGATATCTAAAACTGCATAGTTTTAATTTAGCTTGCTTTTGCAATTTATTTATATAAGTAAATAATCCCATCCCATTTGTCCACCTATATAGTGTATATACACCGTCTGCCTGTACTTAGTAACTTCCTAAAGCAGAAGTGGCTATTTCGTGTCAGAATTCATCATTTTGGATTTTATTAATTTTTTATTTACCACCTTAAAAACTATCTATGTCTAAGTTTCAAAGCTCTAGCTTCATTGGGAGTACCCGAAATTGATCTATCAATCAGTCAGTCAGTGAATGCCGAAAGTTGTGATTTTTGGACACTTGTATATCAGGAACTATTCCATCTAGACGTATATAATTCGGACTGCTGCTTCTCAATTTCAATCGCCTTGAAAGTTCAATCCTGAAACCTAACAAGCCTCGGAGATAGAAGGTGGACGAAAAGGGCTCGAAATGGTTCTGGGGAACTTTCCAATCGTCAAAATCCTACAGTTATTCAATACGAGCTACTTGAAACCATTTGAAGGCTCGTGAATCACTTATACATTTGTGAATACTCTGATTAATTAAATACTTTGAGTACGAGCCTACTGCACATTCAAATATTGGTGAGTGTCGATTCATACTTGCTTATTTTCTTTGTGTGTGAGACTGTAGACGACTCGCGTTTCATAGAATGACGAATGAAATTAGTGGATTCATGCAGTTCTTTGTAACACACTACCTCGTATGGGATAATCGCAGATATCGATAGCAGCGCACTTCATCGAAGCTAAAGAAGTTGCAAAAACTCCCACTTCCCCGACTGTTTCAACCAGATCTTTACTAAGCCTTAATACCTTCGGGCAATAAATAGCCTAGGACCGAATATCATACTGATTACGCATCTGAAAGGAACTGCACCGATACGTCTACATTTCATCAGGACCGAATGGTTTTACAGGCTCTCTGCCAGGGATCCTTCTGGAAACCTTTTGTTAATGATCAAAAGTACTAACTGAAATCGATTTAAAGATTTTTTTCTAATATCGCTTGAGTCAGTCGCGTGGTAAAAGTGTTTCCCATCGATCGGCCCAGACTAATCAATCATCTATTGAAATACTTAATGAATTCAGAATTTTATATTATCTTATCTTATCTTTAGAATCGTGGGCGCCGTGGCGTAAGTGCTTAGTGTGTCGGATTACTGCACGTGAGGTTCCAAATTCGAATCCCAGAAAATACCAACAAGTTTTTTTCATGGTCTCACCTCTCGCGAGCGTCTGACAAATATCCGAGAGTATTGTTGTCACGAAAAAGCTTCTCAAAACAAATTGCCCTTCGGATACGGCACTAAACTGTAGGTCCCTTCCATTCGTGTGAAAAATATAACGCACACAACATGAGTGGTTGCGAGTAGCTGGGCCCTGGCACTTAAAGAGCTGTTGCGCCAAATATTTTTTTTTACCTTTAGAATCAATCAATCAATAAGCCGTGCAGAATTTTATATATTTCATCAGTTAAATTTTACAATAATTTTAAATAATTCATGCTCAAATTTAAATAAGTTCTAAATATCTTAATTTTCCTAAAAACAAAATTGCAAAAGTTACCGTAATTAGAATTTATCAGGCCACATCAAAAAGAAAAATAAAAAAAAAAAGAATTCCACAATAAATTCCTACCTATAAGAACACCTTCAAATAGTGGCAAAACTTCCAAAGGCCACAAATTGCCCAATTCAACTCTTCTACTACTCCCTTCCTAAGCTATAAACTATCTACCCTTTCAACTGGAGATCTAGATACTTTTGGCATTTAAAAGTGTTATCCCTCTGCTCATTTACGGGATACGTAGAAGACTAAAATGAGCGTTCATTTGCATAAATATTTTACTCAAAAAGTTCTGGTTCCCATCTGAGTAAGATAAAGAAAAAAAAAAATAAAGCATGCCTTTCTATATCTCGCAACATAGCTACAACTATATTCTGTAATTATACATGCAATAGGAATGTCTACCGAAGGTTCTCCTAGAGTTTATACGTACCTGAGAACAAAACGAACACAGATGAAGCAGCATAGCAGAGACAGAAAATTACCCAGATATTCAAGATGAACTTTGGACTAATTTGGGTTTTGGTCGGAAATGTCCGGAATTTTCGGACAAATGTCCTCTTCTTCCTTCGTTTCTGTGTACAGTTGCCTGTGTTTGGCTTGTTGTGAAAGTACATAAGATGAAAGGTGCCACTCTCAACCCAGACACACAAAAAAATAACAGGACTCCGGTATCGTTTGTGCTCCTCCCAGGAAAGTATATGTACGGCTTAACAAATGGTCGCTCGTTTATTTAAATGATGCAGGTGGTTGAGTTAAGAAATATTCCACTTTCCGAGTCATTCCCCTGTCTTCTAGCGAATGCTATGACATATTACAGCACTTGAAGAGGGACAAAGAAGTGAAGCAGAGCATACCTACCAACAACAAAAAGAAGAAGAAATGTGGGTTACATTTCTTGTCGAAGTAATGTTTATCCATCTCGTTAACGAACCATCGTAAAATTAACAAGAAACCCTCAGTTTATTGACAGCGATTAGGACAAGACACCAACTAACCCCCCTCTGATGTGCCTCGCTCCATCGCATAGGCAGAGGTTCCTTCGAAAACAAACAACAAGAACATTTTATCAATTTAACAATCGAACATTAGACATGCTCGAATTAATGTTGTACTCCTCCTGACTGAAATGTTGAATGGCAAGCAATTTGGAACGCTCGTTACCTTCCGCCGCTAGGGCTGATTTTGGTCCTTACCTCTGTCCTTGCTGTATACCCGCATGTATTCAAAAGATGGCTGTTGCTTAGGATAAAAGAGAGGCTCGCTTTTTGATGGAAAATCATAGAGAACTACACCAGTGAGGGTAAACAGTGTGAAATTACCCGTAGATCCTGAGCAAAAGTCATACCCTCAGTGATGAGATGTGATGAATCTCTCTGCGTGGAATACTCGTTATTCAAAATAATGATTGTGACTGTTGACGCAATGGAAGGCCTGATGTTGAAGAATATGTATGGTGGACAAGATGCGATACATGGAGTGACATAGAGTGATTGATTGGCAACGGAAAAGATTTTCATTCGATTTTCCAAAAGAAATTTTAAAGCCGATGTTTCTTATCACTGGGCCCTTCTTTGTATGGTGTTTGTGAGGCGGCGATCGAAGGTAAGTTGTGGTGGTCGTGACTACATTTGTCATATTCAGTGATAACACTGACCATATTTCTGCACCCTTATTTACCCTTTCTCAAAATAGTCCGCTGGCTGTCAAGAAACTAAGCTAGACCATGTAGGAGTGGAATCAGTAAATTCCAGTAGTTTTATTACTATTACCCATAAGACTATAAAAAAATTAAGTAATACGTACTTCTTACGGATTTTAGGGCATTTATCATGCCTGCGAGCCATCGTCTTCGGTTCCTGGTGATGTACCTTAACTTGTTATACATTATGTAATTATTTTTCGCATAGTATGACTTGCCGCTTTAGCTTCTGTATTACCGCACCCGTATTTTTCTGACTCTCAGCCGTCTCTAACCCCTTCAACTTTCGTTAGTTCCTGTAATAGTAATGACTATCTTCTGCGTAGGGACGGCAGTACTGTGTACTCTCACCTTACTGGCAGTCTATCGTCGGTGCCAAGCAGATATAGCATACCTTCCCCCTTCAAACACTTTTTGTTAATTGTGTACAGAATGTCTTCGGAGATTGTCAATGAAGCGTATTTGATTCGAGCGATTTTATCGCGGCTATTACTTCTTCTTTGATGCCAAGTGCAAGGAGAAATCGGAACGGATAGCTCATTCTGTCTTTGCAGCATCTCTTCATATACAACAAAGATATAATCTACCAATGGGTACATTTGTGCATTTGTATATGTGTATATCTATGAAGTGCGCAATCTTTTTCTTCTTCCTATTTCGGCGAGGTTATGATCTGAAAACAAGGGATCATAACCATCCCACTTTATCGCATTTCTACTGATCCGCCTGTGGGGTTCGCCTCTTAATAAAAACTGCTAAAATAATGGAATACAATGCTTGAGATTTGACCCAACAACCTACAAAAAAATGTTGACTACTGTATACAGAACTTTCCAATAAACCAAAAGGTAATCAATCTCTTGTTCAACAGACTATTAATTTAAAGTCAACAATTCTTGTCCGTCTTATCCTGTGACTTCCAACAATCGATAAGATAGCAAAAATTTCTTCTTCCAACGAAAAGAAATAATTCAACTGAGAAGGTACTTGCCTATTGATTATGCGGCGTGGTATTTCTTCCAGGGAGTTTTCAATTTTGTGGTAACTTTTAAATGCTTTCTTTCATTTTAAGTATTTTCTTTCTTGATTTTTACTCGGTGGTGTATACAAAATAAATATTTGGCGCAACAGGTCTTTAAGTGCCTGGGCTTCTCGCAACCACTCGTGTTGTGGGCGTTATATTTTTTCAGACGAATGGGAGGGACCTACAGTTTACATAGTACCGTATCCGAAGGGCAATTTGTTTTGAGAAGCTTCCTCGTGACAACAATCCTCTCGGTTTGTCAGATGTTTTCGAGAGGTGAGACCGTGAAAAACTTTTTGGTGTTTTCTGGGATTCGAAGATGGAACCTCACGCGCAGTGGTCCGACACACTAACCACTTGCGCACGGCGCCCATTAATTATGGAATATATATTTTTTTTTCTTTTTTTCCGAAATACTTGTAATTTTTTTGTACATACCTGGTTTTTTTTTTGTTTTCTTAAAGTCACCAAGTATTGTGAAAAATAGACTCATACAAAGTGAATCAATAATTATACTATACGTAGTAATTTAAGTCACTACATAAACACATGCAGTCCTTTAGTATTAAATTCTCAAGGGTTTAAAAAGATTCAATTCCAGACTGTTATTATACAAAAACAGCTGTTCGACATAAAATTTTGAATATTTTACTGCTTTCGAAAAAACTTCACCATAACTTCGTATTACTTTGTCTTCTCCTGTTTGGTAAACAGAAGACGTGTGTAACACTAAGCAAAACTAAGTGAAAATGTAAAGAAGATCTATTCAGAGGATTTAAGTTTTAGATTTGCATACGATTCTATATTAAAAACTGGTTCAAGACTTAAAACAACATGGTCTTGAACAACGTTTTGCAGTAGCAGCTCGAACTCAAAAACCTATTGGCCTTCTCTTTTATCTGATGATCTGATCTCTTTAATGCTACTTAAAAAAGACTATTATATAAACAAACCACAAACCTAATAATATTTAAAAACTAAAACACGTGGCGAAATTATAGATTTGGATTCAGATGTACGATGCAGCGAGGCCAATAACGGCGATCATTTATGTCATAAAGAAAGAATTTTGTACACTCAGCTTATCAAAATTGGTAAAAATTATTTACTCATGATAAAAAAAAGTTTTTATGTATTCGTGGCTTATGCGCAACCCTGTACATATTTTATGAATATATACAGGGTGATTTGCATAAGATGCGACAAAAGCCTAGAACGGATAGGTTGGGTAGAGACAAGTATGGGGGGGGGTCTATCTTCCCCGATTAGGCGGGAGGGGCAATTTTGTAAAAAATTGACTTTAAATGAAAAAAAAAAAAAAAACCATAAAAATTCAACAGAAACACGTACAATAATGTGTTATAGTCTACTCTAAAGTTAATATTCCATTCTTTTATATACTTTTTAAATTGAGTTGTTTCAGTGAACAGTTTTTGAAAAATTATATTTCAAAGTCAACATTTTTTTAAATATATTTTGAATTTTTTTTCAAGTAAATTTTTTTCAAAATTTTGCGTTATTAACTGCCACTGATATTTTTATTTTTCAATGCTCTTATCAATTCTTAATTAAATACCGAAAACCCGATGTCAAAATCTTTCTCAGTTTTTGAGATATTAAAAATATTATATTAAATATATATATATTGAGATATTAAACCCCTTTTTGGGATTTTCTATGATTGGACTTTATTGAATGAGCAGATTATCCCCTTTTCAAGGGAAACGAAATTTACTTTTTTTTTAATATCTCAAAAACTAAGAAAGATTTTTACAACGGGTTTTCGGTATTTAATTAGGAATTGCTAAGGGCATTGAAAAATAAAAATATCAGTGGCAGTTAATAAGCAAAATTTTGAAAAAAATGAACTTCAAAAAAAAATTCAAAATATTTTTAAAAAAGGTTGACTTTGAAATTTAATTTTTCAAAGACTGTTCACTGCAACAACCCAATTTAAAAAGCATATAAAAGAATGGATTATTGGCTTTCAAAAAAGCTATAGCACATTATTGTACATATTTGCGTTGATTTTTAATAATTTGTTTTTCATTTAAAGTCAATTTTTTACAATATTACCCCTCCCGCCCCAACGGGGGGAGAGAGAACTCCCTCATCCTATACGATTTTTTTCTTGTCTTGACCCAACCTATCCGTCCTAGGCTTTTGTCGCATCTTATGCAAATCACCCTGTATATATATATGTACAATATATAAATGAAATGCTGTTCGTTGGTCATCGCATCACTTGAGAACGGCTGGACCGATTTGGATCATTTTTTCATTAAAATGCTCGTATTGGCCCGAACAAGGTTAACAAGGTTAGGTTTATTGAAAGAAAAATAGGGAAAGTTGTCCGGAAAATTGGAAAATTCGGAAAAAAACAGAAAGCGCTTTTTTTCATCGGAAAAAATGTGTGCACCTATGTTTGTATGCTGTGGACTCTGAAACCACAAAACCGATTGAGCTCAAATTTTCAGGCAATCTTCGGTATTGGCTCTAAAGTATTGATGTTTGGTCAAAATCGCTCGAGTACTTTAGTATTATAGTACTTTAGTATTATAGTACTTTAGTATTATAGTACTTTAGTACTAAAAAATCTCGTTTGTTAGTCGCAGCAAAGCACGCCGGGTACCATCGCTCCAGCAGTTTTCCCACTACTTTAGTATTATAGTACTTTACTACTATTTTTTTTTATATGCACATATATGTATTTACGGTTGGACCACTTACCCACTGTCAGCACAAAACTGTACTCTAATAGACTTAGCCCCAGGCGCCTGCCTGACAGTCGTTTTCTTTTTTTGTTAGGCGAAGCAGCGCTCGCCGGGTAGCCGCTAGTTAAAAATAAGAATGGAGCGAGTATAGTTCCTTGCGGTACATTAAAGATCGTTGTTTTGTACTAATATGACATTATTCACTTTAATGCGTTATGTTCTTTCACTCAAATATGTTATGTACGAAACCAATTAAGGAAACTATTTTCAATGCCGTACTTATTAATTAAGTTTTTCTAAAAGCAAGTCTCGGTCAATAATTTCAAAAGCTCATTAAGAATCTAAAAAAATGTATCAATTACTTTATTTTTGTCATGTTTTTGTTCTTCAACAATGATAATTAACCAGTTTAACAATGTTTCACATGAATGCTGGGGTCTGAAAGAAAATTGGTTTTCTATAATATTATATTTTGTGCATTGGAATATACTTACTGTAAAGTATTAACACAATCATCTCATCTTTAAATTCACTTTATTGGACTTAATACTAAGTTACAATAGAATATGTTTGAGCGAGAGTTAGTAGACGACTGACTTATTAAAGAGAGAAGTACAACCTCTTTCTAATGTAATACAGTTGTGTGTGTGTGTGTGTGTTAAAGGTTCAAGTCAATTAAGTAATACAAATCATTGTATTGATTAAATACTCCACAATCTCCCCTCTTTAAAACTCAGCAGCCTTCATCTTAATTTAGTTACAGGAAGTTAAGTTTTTACACTTGCTTCTTAAATAATAATCATGCTTGCTATCACCACTGATATCCTCTCTTAACAATTCATTTAAATGGAACCCATCTTCCTGCTCAATAGCGCTGATATCATTGGTGATATTGTTGGAATTACAGGCATTATTGTTTTCAATTTCTTTTGTATGTATAAGATTAACTGGATTTAAAGAATCCGGAATATAATTTTTGCAGTTTTTATTTCGATTCTTAAAACTACCTTTTACTAAAAGAAGTTGATTTATGTGTCTTTTCCATGTTAAATTTGAATTCATAGTTTTAACAATATACAAATGCTTGCCCAAAACCTCAACTATAATTGATTTAGTCCATAATTTCTTATTAGGTGAACAATAATCCCTTGCCATTACAATATCGTTTACATTTAATATTGTCTTTCTATGTCCTCGATAATGTTTTTTCTGATTTTGTTGTTGTCTATTCACCGTTTTCAATAAATTACAATTGGATATAATTTTGTTTGCATTGGGATTTAATAAATCAAACCTATTTCTTAACCTACGATTAAACATGAGTTCTGCTGGTGATTTACCAGTGGTTGAATGAATAGCATTCCTGTAATCAAACAGAAAATTGGTTAAACAATGGCTTAGGTTCGAAAAAGTTTCTTTTTTATACAATGCGCGTTTCAAAGCATTTTTAATTATTTTTACCGAGTTTTCCGCCTGACCGTTAGATGCAGGATGACCTACTGGCGTTGTTAAATGCTTAATACCATTACTTTTTAGAAATATTTGGAATTCTTTGGACACGAAAGATGTTCCATTATCGGATACGATGAACCTCGGTAGGCCAAACCGTGCAAACGTAGATCTTACCTTTTCTATGGTTGCCTTACTTGAAATGTCTGAAGCCATATCGAAACATTCTACCCATTTGCTATGGGCATCTACCATAATTAAGAAATAGCGTTTGAATATTGGTCCCATAAAATCGATATGAATACGATACCAAGGTGATGGTGGCCATTTCCAACTAATTAACTCGTTTTTAGGTTCCGTGCTGCGTACGGACAAACAGTTTTCGCAAGATCTTGAAATTTCTTCTAAATCTCGATCGAGTTTTGGCCACCAGCAATATTGTCGCGCGACGGATTTCATTTTGTTTGCCCCCATATGACTTCGGTGGAGTTCTGTTAAAACAGCCTTACGTAAGGATTGGGGTATAACTATCCGATAGCCCCAAAAAATGCAATCATAGTTGACGTGCAGCTCATTTCTTCTTGCCCAAAAGGGTTTTAAATCAGAATTTGAAAGCTTTTGTGGCCAGCCCGAACGAACTATTTCAATTATTTGACGACACAGTGTATCCTTCTTAGTTTCTTCTTTAATGTTATCTATTGAAATTGGTAGCTTGGAGGTTTCCAGAATATAATTAATATTAACTTTATCGCAATCGCTATACAAGTTTTGTTCATTGATATTATCGACAATTGGAAATCTAGAAAAATAATCTGCAATATTTTCCTTCGATTTAATATACTGAATTTTGAACTGGTAACCAGATAGAACCAATGCGATTCTCTGCAAACAGTTTGCTGCCATTATCGGTATACCCTTTTTAGGACCAAATATGTGCATCAACGGTTTATTATCGGTAGCTAAAATAAATTCACGGCCAAATAGGTAATGGTGAAATCTTTTGACACCGTAATAAATAGCCATAGCTTCACGATCAATTTGTGAGTACCTTGTTTCACTCGGTAAAAGTTTTCGAGATGCGTACTCAATTGGTCGCTCATTACCATTGGGATAGACATGCGAAAGAACTGCATCTAATCCGATGGGACTAGCGTCCACTGTTAGTTTAACTGGGAGCTTCGGATTAAAATGTGCCAGAATTCTATTCGAAGCTAATTCCTTCTTAATTTTGTGGATTGCCTCGTCATGCTCTCGTCCCCATACAAATTTTCTTTCCTGTTTTATTAGTTCGTACAGTGGTACGCAAATTGTTGTAATATGGGGAAGGAACTTCCGGTAATAATTTACAACTCCCAGAAATGACTGCAGCTCCTTCACCGATGTTGGGATAGATGTCTTGATAACGGCAGCAACCTTATCTTTGCAGGGATGTAGACCTTGACTATCAATGATGTGACCTAGATATTTAATAGATGTTGCAAAGAAAACGCACTTCTCTCTAGCTAGCCTAAGACCACTGTCGGATAATATTTCCAGTACTTTTTTCAGCGCCCGTATGTGCTGTTCCCTATTGGGCCCAGTGATCAAGACATCATTCAAAAATACAACAACACCGGGAATTCCTGCTAACAAACCTTCCATAACTTTTTGGAAAATGGCTGGCGCAGGGGCCAGGCCATATACTAGGCGTGTATACCTGAACAACCCCTTTGATGTCGATATGGTGGTCATGTCTCTTGACTGCTCGTCAAGTACCAGTTGTTGGTACGCCATAGAGAGATCTAACTTCGAGAATTCTTCTCCATTGTGGAGTTGTGCAAAAAGATCCTCTATACGTGGTAATGGATATTTATCCACAACTAATTGAGAATTTAAGGTAACTTTATAATCGCCGCATATGCGTACATATCCAGTTTTCTTTAATACTGGTACAATAGGTGTACCCCACTCACTAAAAGAAACTGGCTCTAGAATTCCTAGTTCAACCAAGTTGTCTATTGCGGCTTCGACCTTATTCTGCAGGGCTAAAGGCACCGGTCGAGGCTTGAAAAATGTTGGTATAGCATTTTCTTTTAAATGTAAACTCACCTTCATTTTATTAAATTTTCCTAAATCATCCCCGAAAATCACACTAAACCGATTAAGTAGCTTTGTTTTTATCAATTCGATATCATTATCTGCAACATAAAACAATTTTTTTACTCCTAAATCAAAAGCATGCATGAAATTTCTACCGAGTAATGGTGGGCCGCCATTTTCAATCAGCATGAAATCGATTACTTTAATTTTACCTGAATATTGTGTACTAATTTTACAACACCCTATTGGCTTTATTAGAGATCCATCATAATTAGTTAAGCTTATTTTTAAGGGAGTGTAGGGAATATTTTTAAAATACCTGCAATACGTTTTCCACGATACTGCCGAAGTAGATGCACCCGAATCAATTTCTGCGGTTAGAGGAATGCTATTCATCACTACGTCTACTTTAAATGGCTCCGTTACAAACATATTCCTACCACTACAATTAAATAATGACAGTTGAAAATTATTGCTTAAATATTAATCTCTTTCATTTACATCAGTCTTACTGTAATGAATTTGTTTGTTTGAATTTTTGTTACTGTTACACATTTTTTTCAGGTGTCCCTTATTTTTACACTTAGAACATCGGTAATTTTTAAAACGGCAATTGTTTGAGACATGGTTAGTAAAACCGCAATGTATACAACACTCTTTTGTAGACCCTAGTGGTCTATACTGCGATTTTTTTTTGTTGATTGACACTCTGTATAATCCGCTAGTTTCCGCTTCAGCTTAATTCTCTGCCTTTACAGCTACACTATACTGGTTTTTTATGCACTCTACAGACTGGGCGATCTCCAAGGCCTTATCCATGGTTAGAGTACTGACAGACTCTAAAAACAATTTATCTTTTACTGCGCCTTTTTCCAGCCCCATAATAAATCGATCTCTCAGAGCAGTGCTGAGATCCGTTCCAAATTCGCAGTTTGATGCCAAAGATCGAATTCGCGCAGCCCATTGTTGAAGACTTTCCGTTACGTCCTTTACTGCCGAATAAAATTTATATCTCTCTGCGAACGCTGAATGTGCCGGCTTAAAGTGTTTGTCGAATACATTTACTAACTGTGTATATGTGGCTGCCGAAATCGTGATTGGATGCAATAAGGTACTGAGCAATTTATATGACTCCTCGCAAATTACATTAACTAATATTGCTTTTTTCTTAATTTCCACCTTGTCTAAATCATTGGCAATAAAAAATTGTTCAATTTGAGATTTGAAAATTGTCCAGTCATTGATGTTATGACTAAAACTTGGTGCAGTACCAATCATAGACATGATGCTCGCACACGTGTTCTTGTTTTTCACTTTTTTTTTTCTGTACTAAATCACACCCTCGTGTTTACTTTAATTTAGTATATTCTTTTAAGAAAAAAATAATAATTAGTTAGAACAACAGTTTTCCTCGTCGCCAATGTAAAGTATTAACACAATCATCTCATCTTTAAATTCACTTTATTGGACTTAATACTAAGTTACAATAGAATATGTTTGAGCGAGAGTTAGTAGACGACTGACTTATTAAAGAGAGAAGTACAACCTCTTTCTAATGTAATACAGTTGTGTGTGTGTGTGTGTGTGTTAAAGGTTCAAGTCAATTAAGTAATACAAATCATTGTATTGATTAAATACTCCACACTTACTTATAAAATTGATTACAGGGCGCCTTTTCTACTATTTTTTCGAGAATGGGTAACACATTTATTGATCTAAACTTATTGCAGACAACTGTATTGTTTTCTTACGGTATGGGAAATACCAAAGATTTTTTTGCATAGATAGCATTAGCATTATTAACGAGCCAACACTATCAAAGCACTCTAATATAATTTTAATGATACATTTTATAGAGTTGCTTCTTTTTTCTTAATTAATTTTTTTGGATTTCTATTTGAGATCTGTAAGATTGACTTGTTTAAATTTGAAAATATATTGCACTTCTGTAAGCCTGTATTAATTTATAGGTCACTTGTGAACCACTTGTTCGGAGACACTCCGAAAAAGTTTCTTGAACACACTTTTACAATTTGTTTTAGTGCTGTGAGATGCCAGACCTATACATTTTACACACATGAAGTTCCTGAATTCAGTTTTTCTATATCTAAACATATCACCAAATTCACTTATTTCATTACTGTTTAATTTTTTGACAGAAACCTCTCGGGGATAGACTCAGGATCACTTACATATTCATAATTCTGGTATGGTATCGGCCCATTTATCTCTTTCCGTTGGTATTGTTACAGTTAAGCTATCATTCGTAATCTTTCATTAATTCTTGTAGGTTTATTTATTATCTGCTTGTACTTATTATACATTAATATTTCATACATTCTATTTTCATACGTGTGCTTTTTATGCATATTGATATTAAAATCACCAACTATAATTATGTTGGAATTTTGAAGTACTTCTACTATCACACTTCACAGGCGAATAGTTTCGTAAATTTATTCCATTGTCACTTATGTTATCTGTTGAATGAGTTACTGACACAGCAATTATTTCGAAACTGTAACATTTTAGCATAGCTCAAATTTCGTTTAAGTCATTTATTAAACCTTACGTATTTTAATGTCAATCACGTTAGTTGGTAATATTGGATTTTTTCCTCTAAAACTTTAAATTTTCTAATAAACACTAGACGCTTAAGAACATCAAATTTCAATTCATCAGCAAAAATCTTATTTGAATTTCAAAATATCATTGAATTCTTAAAACACTTACTCCCATCGTACTTCTAGTGCGCCCATACTAAGAACGTCTGATAACGGACTAAGGCTAATTGATTTCGCTGTGGAGCGAAATGTCACCATAGCAAACACATGGTTTCCTCATCTCGATATTCATAACCAGACATGGCGGTCCAATGATCATGCAACGACTAACCAAGTTGATCATATCGCGATCGACGCAAGGCATGCCTCCAGTATTCTGGATGTCCGGACCATCCGAGCGGCCAACATAGACTCGGATCAGTACCTTGTTGAAGTCATTGTTGTAGTCTTGTTGTAGTCATTGATGAAGAATGCCGGCGAGTTCATGCAGCAAAACAAGAGGCATACAAAGCGGCGCTGCAAAGAAGGACGAGAACTGCTCGTGAGCTCTACGAGCAAAAGAGACGGGAAGAACATCGGCTTCTCCAAAAGAAGAAGAAATAGCATGAGAAGCGCGCGTTTGAGAATATCGAGAGTTTATACTCCAGGAACAATGTACGGAAGTTTTACCAAAAGGTAAAAAGAACGTGTCAGAGAAGTAATACCCGTACAGAAACCTGTAGAGATGAAAATGGAAACCTCGTAGTAAAATCACAGTCGATGCTGAGAATATGAAAAACCACTTCTGCAGACTATATAACGGTGACGAAGACCAACATCCTGCTGTCAGGCAGAATGAAACCTTCAACATAGACGACGATAGTCAAAATTTCCGTCCACCTGATCAAAACGAAGTGAAGATACTCGTAGTAATATCCAAGCTAAAATCCAACAAGGCTGCTGGATCTGACGGGCAAAACCAAGTATATGCTGTCGACAAGAAGCGAAAGCCAACACCGACGAATTGGACAAAACGTCACCGTGGGCAGCTATAACTTCGAGGTAGTAAGGGACTTTGTCTACTTTGGCCGTGCTGTAAACTATTAAAACAAGATCTGTGCAGCAATCAAGCGAAGAATAACTCTTGCCAATCGCTGTTTTTTTGGGGTTATAATTTCTTATAAATTCAACAGTAAAGCCCTATCTCGAACAACTAAGGAGACTCTGTATAAGACCCTGATCATCCCAGTCCTGCTTTAAGGCACTGAAACATGGACTTTATGAAAAGAGGGTGAAGATATCCTTGGTCGCTTTGAGAGAAAAATTCTTCGTAAGATTTTCGGTCCCATTTGGGTTGACGGGTTTTGGAGGAGAAGATTCAATCACGAACTATACGAGCTGTATAGCGACATCGACCTAGTCAAAAAACTGCGTATTGGACATCTGAGATGGCTAGGACATGTAGAGCGAATGGACACCAACGCTCCGGCCCGCAGAGTCTTTGAATCTAACCCCGAGGGACGACGCAGTAGTGGACCTCCTCGCCATAGGTGGCACGCACAAGTTCAAGGGGACCAACTTGGAGTGCGCAACTGGAGGCAATTAGCTAAAATCCGAGCTAAATGGACAGGCTTGTTGGTTGAGGCCCAGGTTTAACCCGAACTGTAGCGCCACCTAAGTAAGTAAGTAAGTAAGTAAGTAAGTATCAAATCCTATTATCACAATCAAATTTCTTGTTTTTGTTTTTAAAGATTTCACTTTTTTGCACTTGCTAATATTACAAGTAAGTTCCGGATTTTGTTTTGTTATTTTGTTTAAAATGTTGGTTTCTATTTCATTCTTCTCTAAATTCATTACGCACAGTTTGCGTTTAATCATTTTAAACTTCATAATTTTCATTCAACTTTTATTTGATTTAATTTTTTTAGTTTTTCGGATGAATTCTTATCGACACATCTGATGGCAGTTACACTGTTTATATTTTTAATAGTCGCATCGATGTTCTTTAATATTTAAAATCCTCTCGTTTCCTTTCAAACACCAAATTGAACACAGAGACTAATACTGGCTGCACAGATTTTCATATTTTATCTCTTAGCTTTTTGTGCTTAAGCTGGCTGAGTCTTAAATGTTATATAATTTTATAATTCAAAATGTAGTACCTGTTTCCTCGTAAATAGTTTAGTAATTTTGACATAGGCTTTTTGATGTTTTGCTGATAGTTTAGCTTGCAAAATTACTCCGTTATTTGCAGTACATATATTTCATTTATAATTCATAAATGATTGTTATAATTCTATAATAACGACATCTAAGAAATAGATTAATTTCCCAGAAAACCCATTAAGAAAGATTCAGGCATTCTTCACTTCTCGAAAGTAAATGAAAAATTAAATGAAAAACGGAAACCTTCATCATAAAAAGTAAATTTAGAACCAGCAAAGCGAGGCCTTGAACTGGTTATCATTATTTTTTGCTCAATTGTCCTTAAGCGATGGTACGCAATCAACGACAAGGGGGAGAACCTTCATCTGCAGGATAAACAAGAGTAAGATCCAAACATTTAAACGTCAAATTCCAACCCATCAGCCCTAATCTCATCGGAATTCCAAAATACCATTGAATTCCTAAAACACTAACTACACGAACTTCCTTACATGCCATTGCGTTACGTGGGTACGTATTTGTTAATGTGATTTCTCAAGACCAAATTCCAATGTCTTACGCACACACTTTTCGATTCGAGATGATTGTGTGCGTAGAGACAGGATATCGAGGCAAATCGATTTAAGTTGCAAAGCAAACAATCTGTCAGATTTTTATCGACCATTCTTTAGGTGTTTTTATGTGCGTAACAAGAAAATTCCATATCCTCCATATCCCTGATATCCGCTATACATTGGCAGTGTTAAGAACAAAGATATCAACTGATTTAAGCTGGAAAAGTTGAAAGTAGTTCACGCTGACGCTCTCTCAATATAGCATGCGGATAAGATTGAGTTCATCCCGGGAACAAATCCCACAATGAGACACTGTTCTCTTTGGTTGTAGTTTAGGTCGTACCGCAATAAAGCTTTATAATGGAATTTTCCCACTTTTGTTGCGGGAATCTTTGCACCTATACGAGGGGTTGGTATCTAACCACAGCGATATGTAGCCAGTGGCGATATTGCTTGTTGCTTGTTTTCACTCGACAAGGTTGTTTTTCCATTTCCGTTCGAATGTTATTATTATTTTTTCTTTTTCTTTTTTCCTGTCTGTTCGTCTCCCACTTGTTAGGCATGCTTTTGCAAAAATAACCATTTCCCCGAATCTCTGGCGTATACGTGCTTTTTTGTGCTGATGGAATTGATTAGACAGAATTCATCGGTTTTTGACATTTTTTTTTGCATACAGTATCGATTTAAAATTTAAACTTTCTCCAGGATAGGCCAGAAGCAATGAAACTTTTTTTGTTTAGTATTACGAAATCCTCATTTCATGGAGATATTGTTTTTTGCATTGAACAAGTTGTTTTGGCTGGCATGGGGTAAGACTGGGATAAGTAGGTGGTCTCTATGTTAATATTGGAATTTTGTGTTCAATTTAAAGTTTTATTGGAAACGCGAAGGATTTGGAGAATTTTAAATTTTTTAGGGCAATATTGCTGGAGGCTTACATTTTTGATTGTTTGTGATTGGATTTGCATTTTTCTTCTTTTTTTTTTTTGTAAGGTTTCCTTGTCACTGACATTGAAGCAGGAGAGATCTTTGTAGAATGCTTAAGATGTTTTCTATAATAAGAACTAAATATTTATAAGAGTTTGGACTAGATACAGATAGGGTACTTAAAAAGCTATTATATTTACAGATTTTTTCACAAATGCATTATTGCAAATAGGTCGGTTCACGTTGTGAAAATAAAGTGTTTACAAGCGTTCTCAACTGAATGTTCTTCTTAATAAATTAACGCCTACATGAATATGAACTGCTAGAAAAGGAAATCATCTTAATTGTGGATTAAAAAATGATATCGCTTTATTTAATTCAAATAAAAAGTCAAAACCACACAATGCAACAATAGTACGAGAAGTGGTACTTGGATTTATAAAGGAATAATTCGATAGGTACATGAAGCGAGTTACGCTATAATCCCCCTTCTTTTTTTGTTGATTACAAAATCAGTCATACATTTTTTTATTGTTGAAATTTTGATCGTATACCATAATACATAATTCAATATTAAAAAACCATGGCATGGCAACGCAGGCTTATCAGCCGCAATTATAAAACTGGTTTATGCTATTTCCATTTAGTATTGCTTTAAGAACACAATAAATTTACGAGTAATAATAAATTTTATGAATAATATCTAAAAATTTCCAGTAATTATACTATCACAATATTTTGGATTAGTTGTATAAGTTAGATACATTTAGTTTATTTAGGATGGAAGTACTGGACCATCTAACAGGAAGTTGCATTTCAGGTAGAATTGGACACGTGCCGACAAAATATTAAACGTTTTCCTTCACTTTTAAGTTAAACATACTGCATATCACTCTATATCGCAGTTTTAACAACATGACAACATGAAATTCTGGGCACTGTATTCATCGCGAAAGCAATTTTGATGAAGTAAGTCGCAAGGCTGAATTCTCTGTCTCTTATCTGCGTCCCAGGTCACACTGGGATCTTCGGGAACGAGATCTCCGATGAGATTGCTAGACAAGGCTCAGAGGAGGCTTTCTCAGGTCCCGAACCCGTTGGGTCTTCCAGCGTCTTCGATTAGGGCTTCCATTCACGATTGGGTCTCTCACGAGCACAATTGTGTGTGGCATGACTCTCCAGGTTGCAGGTTGACTAAACGCATGCTCCCGGACGTCTGTAAGAAATCAGCGGCATTCTTGCTGTCTCTCAGCAGAAAAGACTGTAGACAACTTATCGGCGTCTTGACAGGCCACTTCGCTTTTGCCAAGTATCTTAACGTGTTAGGCTTAAGTGACACTACAATCTGCGACGCTTGTGGAGAGAGCGACGACACCGCGGAACATTATATCTGTGAGTGTCCGGCCTTTGTTCGTATCAGGTGGCAGATCTTCGGTGCGGATGTGGTGAGTGCTGGTACTGTAAGCTCCTCATCACTGAAGTGCTTGCTTGGCTTTCTTCGAAAGTCAAGGAAATTCCAGTAAAATGGGTAAATCAGGATTTGCTCTCTGGCAGTACAATGGACCAGTTGTGTCTGAGTGCTCCAGTCGAGTGTTTCCTATCCCGACAAAAAAAGTCATGATATGGCTGACTGCACATTGAATTATTTGGAGATCCAACTGCATTCATCCCAAATCTCAACTTATAATGCTTATCGACTCTGGCGATAAGTTAATATGTATAGCGTAGCTGTCCAGTTTCTATGATCTGTTTTACAATATTTAGGTTGAGTTCTATTTCATATCCTTCAGTTAGCTCCAACCACTCACGGTACCAACATATTTTCTCAGTAATCACTTGAAATTTAGATATATTTGAATGTTATAGTGAAACCATATTACTTCTATAGTACCCAAAACGTTAACACAACATAGCCTTGTTAACCCGAAAAGCATATATGCATTGAAGTTTGGATTATGGTATATATGACCTTGCTCCAAGAATGCAAAAATGAAGTTAAGAAAGTAAGAGTCATGTATCTTTCCGTTAGTTTACATTATGCGTCCTACTTCTCGAGAAGTATTTAAGGCCAAGCTTTTAATTGCAATTTAGACATAACATTTTGCAGGATAACATGCGGTATTTCGAACTATGGTTAGTTCGAATTCTTAAAGATTATAGATTATATATAGGACTTTGCAAGAAGACATGCCCGCTTTAGTTGCAGAAGTAAAACGATTCGTGCATATAGTTTTCTAAACACAGTTTTTGAACACAAAAATGAATATACCGTGCAATTAATATAGCATTTTCGGATTCTGCCTTTAAATTCGAAACGCTGCCAGAGATACTGCGATCAGTGAAGATACACTAATTCAACCACAGTACAATAAGTAGCAATTTGATACCACTAATAAAAGTCAACCACTAGTACAAAACCGAAGCTTATGATTTTTTCTAACACTTAAACAAATAATCATACTACCGATTTCAAATTATGGCCTATATTGAATGGAATAAAATATAGATATGTATGTACATTGTACATATATGGTGAACGCTTGTATCCGCATTAACCAAGGAACTTAAATATTAATATGCTTGGTGGAAAGCTTATTACTTTTGATTAGTGAAACAAGTATGTATTTATATATCATATACCTAAAATGCTCTATATATATCATGTTTTCCATGAAAAAATGGAGACTAGGACCAAGGAATAATATAGAATTTAGCTTTATTTCGACTTCAAAATGGAAATAGAATCCTTCAATCATTATTTCTACACATATACATATATACATATATTACATTTGACACTCGGAATAAAGTAAGTCTATAGATTGCATTATGGTGTTTATACATTATCAGGAATGTTAATTCACAACGTGACATGTTTTCACAACATATCTCTTGAAATCGAATCTAGGCACTACTTCGATAAGAAAATACAATACGACATCTCAAGAACTTACCTTCCTTCTAAATGTCAATACCGTCAAAAGCGTTTCCGTAGCTAAAAAAAAAAAAATCGATACCACCATTCCGCAATCCTATGGATTCGAACTAATATTATCCTCTTTGTTAACGTCATTCTGACTAAGCAAACTTCCATTCCATTGTAATACAGTAAGTATCTGACATGCAAGCAGTGTATTCAAAATCTTTAATCCACAAACACATTTCGTTACAACGCATGTTCACCTCTCGTACTTCTCTATTGTAGAATCGTTTTTTTTTACAAAACTTAATAGTCAACAATAAAGCCTTCCATATGAACGCAAACTTGGTAAACACCAGCACATATGCTCCCTTCCCAGGACATCAACTATAAACAAAAAAAGATAGAAAGGAAAAAAATGTATACTCAACCACGCCGACACCTTATACGAATGAAGACCCAGACAATTCACAAATACATATATCTATATGTATCCATGCATACGGATAAATGAACAAAAACTTCAGCAGCCGCCGGCATCGGAAGCTCCACATGAGTGGACACAACATAACTTTCTACTTCACTGCACTCTTATCTACCTCGAAAATATCGAGGCGTACCAAAATAGTATCGAAAATTGCACCCACCCACAACGCAACTCATACAAATATATACACAGGCAACAGTGGAATGGAAAGGACTCCATTAAACACCATCGAGACAGCGAATCACATCAGAAGAGATCAATGTGGCATACACTGCTTCCGGGGTAATACATGCGACAAATCGATGGTCCCACCATCCACGTTCATCAATGTCTGCCCAATGCTGATAGTCCAAAGCATTTTCAACTTTTGGCAGGTAACAATCCTTTAATTGCTAGCTGTACGTGGCCTGACTTCATCGGCCACCCACACAACCATTCGCCTCAAGTAATCCTCTTCAGCCTCATCTCGGTCTACCGAAATTCTCAGGGTTATCGTGCGATTTGTAAAGAACAATTCGTCGCCTTTAACACATTTAACCTGCGGCACTGGTGCAGCATTTTGTCGAGTGAATCATGTGGGCGGACTATTCCTAGAGGAATTTTGGGTCTAACCAGTTAACTAATGCGATTGTAACTGTGCAAAAAAGGTCAAACCTTTAACCCCAAAAAATTGTCTGTTTCCAGCAACACCTGCTGGTCGATCTGAATGACCTGCTTCGTGCACCACCAAATCCGGAACACTCTGTGGACTTTGTGCATGGTGTCACGTTCATAGTTTAACTACATCAGGAAAGATTACATTGCTCAGTCTACTGGCCACTGGCCAGTTGATATTCATACGATCAACCCTTCAGTTAGGGATGAAGGATACCGGAGTCATGTTACATACAAACGGGTGGTGGTTGGTGACAATGCACGTTCTGCAAAAAGGAAGAATGTTTTTTCTTCTTGGGCAACGCAGGAGCAAGTTGGCATAATCCTACTTTCTCCTCCTTGGACTTTAACTCTATATAGAAGTAGGCGAGAGCAGGACAAGGAAAGAGAATGCTGTGCTACAAATACAAATACAATCATCCTGCGGACAAACTGATTCCATCTACTCGTTTAAACCCAGTGCCAACACCATCATCAGTTCACCTGGAATAATCACAATTGCATTGCTGCGTGAAAGATGAAACTCACTTTATTCGAACGGAAGAAATCCATCATCGGGGTAAATGTGTTTTCTTGCTCTAAAAATGGAGACACCGGCGGCGGTGTTAGATGTTCCCCCAGACGACGCTTAGCGATAGCAACGAAGACGACTTTTATCTCGAGAGCTATTTCTTATTTAATTCGAACAGTGAAATGGAATAAAAGCCGGTAAGAAAGCGACGAGAAATAGAAGCCAACCGGTTAAAAACAGTGAAGGTTTGCTGTCTGCTAGGTTGCCGGGTGTGAAGGTGTCCCTTTGGGAAAGTGATTGCAAAGACGTCGTGTATCCCGCTCTGCGCCGTGACGTGAAGGTTAAACTTGTCTTATTTTTTTGCTATCGAAATTTTTTTTCTGTCACTTTGAAGGAGCAAAAAAAAAAAATGAAACCGGATATTAAAGATAAAAACGGATTAGGTGAAATGCCTTTGAATGATGTCTACGTAAGCGGAATCCACGTTTAAATCGAAGGAAGTGGAAATATGAAAATAGACGACACCGTGCTGCTGTCGATGTGAGGAAGTATCATATTGATGGATGGTGGTATTAGAAACATGAAAGCTGTTGGGAAATCTCAGGAGGTACTCTTATTATATATTGCTGTACGAAAATATTCAAGTTAATAGAATAGCTCAATGTAATATATATTTACATATGAAATTTATTTATGAAAGTTTATTTGCAATTCGTATAGGTAGAACATTTGGTGAGTTTGTAGAAGAAATGTTTATCATAATATTTTGCAACTATTATAACAATTTATATTATATTATATATTACAAAATATGGAACTAAATATATGGCTTGCTAAATAGAATATAAAAAATCCAGAACTATTTTAGAGAGTGAATAAGTTGGGACTAATTGACGACTCTGACGATCATTGCTATTGGTTCGAGAAGCACTCTATTCGTCAACATGATCAACTGATTTTTCTCTTATTTATCAGAGTCATAAGTAACATGGGTACGAAAAACAGGATACATTTTAAGAAAAAAGTCTAAGTTTTTTTTTTTTTTTTTTTTTTCCGAGGGTAGGTGAAAATCTTCAACAAGACACTATGAGGATCGACAGCGCGTGCTCATAGTAGTGTGGGATTCTTATCCACTAAAAAACCTCCCTTCAAAACAGACTTGTTTTCATTTTTACTACAACTAAGTATTCGACTTATCAAGTAGTTTTCATTTCACGTAACAAGGACGTTTTGCAGGGACCTCCCCATTAGAAGTTCCTGCCAGCTCCGCAGTTTAGACGCGGTTACTTATCGCACTAAGTCTAAAGGTTTGGTTCTTTGTAGACGGCGCAATCAATTTTTTTCTTCCAAAACTTGGAGGACTGTAATATTTACGTGACTTTCTAGTCGAGTTCTATACTTTCTCGCGTAGGTTTGCATTTCGTATTCGATTGTTTTAATGCCAAGTTCTCTATGGATATCGCTATTTCTGATATACCATGGCGCATTTACAATACCTCTTAGCACTTTGTTTTCAAAAGTTTGTAAAATTTTAATATTAGTTATTTTGGTACAACCCAAGAGTTGTATACCATACGTCCATACAGGCTTTAGCACTTGCTTATATAAAAGCAGTTTGTTATATATATTAAGCTTGGAATATTTTCCAAGTAATCAATACATTTCTCGATATTTGTCTAGTTCTTTGCGTTTTTTCTTTACGTGCGTTTTCCATTTCAGCTTTGCATCAAGTGTCATTCCAAGATACTTAGCCTCGTTTGCAAAGGGAATTTGAACCGAGTTTGAAAAGATCGGCAAATTATTTATTTTCTTATAAGTAAAATTTACATGAACAGATTTGGTCTCGTTAAGGGCGATTCGCCAAACCTTTGTCCATTCATTTACTCTATCCAAAGCTTCTTGCAGTTTTTCTGTAGTATCTTCGACCGTTTTACCTACTGTCAAGATAGCAGTGTCGTCGGCAAATGTAGCTAGCTCAGTGCCTTCTACGTGCGGTATATCACGGGTGTATAATAGATACAAGACTGGACCAAGAACGCTTCCTTGCGGCACCCCAGCCATTATTTCCTTGAAATCCGAATATTCGTTTCCACATTTGACGCGGAATAGTCTATTCGTAAGGCAGTTCTTCAAAATATTATATAGGTGCTCTGGCAGAACTTGTCGTAATTTAAACTTTAAGCCTTCGTGCCAGACCTTGTCAAAGGCTTGAGAGACGTCAAGGAATACGCTTGAACAAATCTTTTTTTCTTCAAGTGACTTTTCGATTACATGTGTTATTCGATGTACTTGTTCAACTGTAGAATGCTTACTTCTGAATCCGAATTGATGATCCGGAATGAGATGCCTTTCTTCTATTACCGACTGTATTCGCCTAATCAATATTCTCTCGAACACCTTGGATATAATTGGAAGAAGCGAAATAGGTCTATAAGACGTTTTTTTTGCGGTTTTCCGGGCTTAAGGACAATTATGATTTCGGCGACTTTCCATTGACTGGAAACATATTCTAGTCTAAGTGCGGCGTTTATAATGAACAGAAGCTTAATTAGAGCTTTTCCTGGTAGGGCTTTAAGAACCTCTCCCGTAATTAGGTCGTATCCAGGAGCCTTCTTAGGTCTAAGTTTCTTTATTTCTTCCTTAAGTTCGGTAAGTGTTGCATTTCTTATTACGCTATTGGCTATATAAGACGTATTTATATTTTCAATAAGGGCTTGTCCATCAAACGGTTTGAAAGTTTCTTCCAGGTGGGTGGCGAAAACTTGCGCTTTCTCTTTATCATGCCTGGCCCATTCGTCTTGATTTTTCCTAATTGGGGCGGCTTGAATTTGAGGTTTTTTAATACCTTTTATAGCCTTCCAAAGCGAGTAATTAGAATCTTTTTCTGCCGTTAAGCTTTCTAGGTAAGCTTGCATTTCATTATTCTTAAGGTTTTTAATAGAACTTTTTAGTGAGTTGCACAAACGGTTAAGATGTGCTTTATGTTGCGAAGCCCGAGTTTTTTGCCATTTTTTGCGTGCTTTTCTCTTCTCCTTAATCTTCTCTTTTATTTCCTGCGGATAAGTTTGAATGTAGCTTGCCGGTGTTTTCTTTGGTTTGGGAGTATTCTTCCACGCGGCATTCTGTAAGATTTCGATGAAGCGATCAACTTCAACTTCAAGTTCATAGGACGTTTTAAGTGATACGCTCAGCTCAGTATTTGCTTCAATATCTTTTTTAAAGCCATCACAATTAGTTTTCGCGCTGATTTCGCAAGTCTAAGTGTAATATTCATCATCATTTATGGTAATGAAATGAACAATGTTTTCCAACAAATTTATTCGAAATTGAAAAAAAAAGTGTATAAAAACGTATAAAATAGTTATAATCTAACTGAAATAGAACGTATCAAACTGGTCGTAGTCCAACCTTAAATAAGTGGGCGTAACGTCAAATAAAATCTAGCAACCTAGAAGTAATTTCGTCAAATATTCAAAAATTATATGATATTTTGATCTTGAAGAAAACGTCCCAAGAAAGTTAGCATAGCTATATATGTTTTGTGAATTTATTGTATCTATAGAGAAATGCAATCCCTACATATTTTTCTGAACATCTTTTCGCAATTTCTAGTAAAAAAAAATTCAAATGCGGACATTAATATTTTTTTTTTTTTAAGAAAAGAAACTTTTTATTCAGATGTACTCACTTCTCTTGCGTTTTTTTTTTTCGTATTTCAATAAAATAAAATTTTAATTTATAAAATCACCCCCAAAACGTAGGCGTAGCTTTATATATTATACAAGGTGGCGCAAAACTAATCATCCAATTTTGTTTTTGAATTACTTTTTTACTAAATAAAAAAAAATGATTTTGAGTGATGGAAATCTTAATTTCTGGAGTATAGCGCTCCATTGCTTGTCCGTTTGTATACTGCAGCTGTCTAGTTCACAAATGTCAAATATGATTGACGTACAACGCCATTTGTAAAAATTATAACATCTTCCGATAGGGTGATTAATTTTGCGCCACCTTGTATGTTAATATGTGGAAGAATTAGAGAAGAGGTATTACTCGTACTTTTTCTTTATTTGTAATAAATATGTTAAGAACGAAATTTTTTTGGTAATGGTCAGTAAGGATTTATAAAAAATCTTAACACTTCTGTTTTTCGAATTTAGAAAGAACATTCGTAAAATTTGATCTTCCCAGCTCGAAATTTAAGGCCCAAGCAAAGGAGACGTGCAGACGGAGAGACATTGCTCAATCGACACGGATATCGGCTGATCATTATAAAGGTGTAGTAAAAAGAAATCCATTATTTTTGCATGAAATTGAAGGCTTTATTTAGCGTAATTGGAATGATCCGATGTACGCCAAATATGCGCTATTTTCTTCGATAACTTGTTGCCATTTTGATGGTAATTCGATTATGCCTCTCTTATAGAAGCCTTCGTCCCTATTGGCAAAAAAACTGGGACAGTCGATTTGCAAAAGCCTATCTTGAGGCTAAATTTTTACTGGCAAAATCGTTCGCCATGGACATGAACAGATAGTAATCACTTAGTGCCAGGGTCGGACAATAAGGTGGATACATAAGAACTTCCCAACCAAGCTCCCGAGCGTCTGGGGGGTCACTATCGATGTGTGTGGCCTGGCGTTATCGTGATGGAATACAATTCCTCTCCTATTGGTCAAAGCTGGCCGCTTCTGGGCGATTTTTTCCTTCAGACGGTCCAATTGTTGACATTACAGGTCCAAATTAAGAGTTTTGCCGTAGGGGAGCAGCTCATAGTAAATGATTCCCTGCCAATCCAACCAAACACATAGAAAAACCTTCCCAGCCGCCAATCCTGGCTTGGCCACCGTTTGCGCCGGCACAGCACGGTTCGACAACGACCGTTTTCACTTTAGATTGTCGTTAGTGATTCACTTTTCATTACCAGTCACCGAAATCCGCTTCAGAAATGGGTATCAGGACCATAAACACTATTCACATTTTCAGCCACCTGGATTGCATTTTCGCCTTTATCGAAGAAGAACCGTAAAATATAGCGTATTTTCTCTTTACTGGTGTACATTTTTGACGCGCGCTCAAACAAAACTGAGTCAACTACTCACCAAACTGTCAGAGAAGTTTTTTTGTACGAAATGTCATCTTTCTAACGCCATTTAGTGTACGTCCGATAGGATGCATATAACGCGAGATACAAATTACTAAAGCCATCTGCCGTCTAATGGATTTCTTTTTACTACACCTGAATCTCAACATATTCGAAGATTTTATTTTCTCTTAGACTCGAACTTCGAATCTTGCGGTCAGGATTTCAACGTTACTAACACTACTTACTTTACTTAGATCCTTTAACCCCTCGGGGGCCATAGGGCGTTAACCACGCCTGCGCGCCAACTTGTTTGAAGTTCTGCAACGCGTTTGAGCTGCCTCCAACTCATTCCTAAAGAGCTCAGTTCCTCCTCAACTGTTCTGCGCCACGTTTGCCTAGGACGTCCCGCTATTCTGCCTGCCTGTGTGAGCGGATTCCACTGCATGGCGTATTTCGCAATGGAGTTGTCTTCGCGCCGTAGGGTGTGTCCAATCCATTGCCACTTTCTTCTTCGTATAGTAATGCTTATAGGTTCTTGGCCCGTTCTCAGATAAAGTTGTTCGTTAGAGATGCGGTTCGGCCAAAAAATCCTCAAGATGATTCTTAAGCATTTGTTTACGAAGACTTGCAGCTTGCGTGTGTTAATGGTGTCCACCTTCCAAGTGCTGCACCCATAAAGCAGCACTGATTCTACGTTGGAGCGGAACAGTTGCAGCTTGGTTCTTAAGCTAATAACATTACTTCTCCAGATTTTAGATAGCATTCCGAACGCAGCTTTAGCCTTCCCGATTCTGCTGCACACATCCAGTTGGGTGCCACCGCGATTAGCCGAGACCACACTTCGTAAATAAAGAAAGTTATCAACTATCTCGACTTCCTGTCCGGCAATGTAAAGTTGAGCGCGGTTGTCAGAAGAAGTGCACAGGGCTTTTGTTTTGGCTGTGTTTATTTTTAGCCCCACTTTGTTTGCCTCAGCTTCTAGATTTTTAGCCATCAAATGAAGATCAACTTAAGCTCACAGATGGGAAGAGAGCAATCAACGCCACGTGGAAAAACTTGCTTTCTACCTCCAAAGTATGCGTAACAGCGAAGATGAAAGTATTCGAAGCCGTAATGCGATCAGTAATGTGTTATGGAGCCCAAGTATGGGGAAGCAAATCATATGATGACGTCGAAAAACTTCTTAGGTTCTTCTTGAAAAAACTTTTGCGTTTACCTTTAAATACGCCAAACTATATGTTACACCTAGAAACTGGAATATCACCACTCTTTATATTCACGTTAAAGACAAATATGAAGTATATTTTAAAGGTGCTAGGCGGAAGCGATGATACACGGCTGACTAAGATTCTAGCAAAAAGATCCTTAAGATGTAAATCACAGATCTTTAAAGATTGGGAAAATACTGCTAACAAGTAAAACATCAGATTGAACTTAACGGAATCGAATCTCCCAGAATGGATACCCTCTATCTTTCGATTTTTATCGGACGTCGAACAAGGTATGAAAAGAGAATATACTATAATGGCAACAAACTCAAGTTCACGACTTATCTACAAAAGCTTAACTTACGAGCAGAACTATATATACTCGAACCTCAGTGTAGCACAAATTTCGATAATATTTAGAACAAGAGGAGAGCTACTAAAACTAAATTGCATGCCACACCGCAACGACCCTTAAGATGTGGCATACGCAATACAGGTGAAAAAGAAGATATTGCACATTTCATTGGTACTTGTCCAATACTAAAAGAAACCAGGCGAGCGCACTTCAGAGCGGACCTTTTAACACTGGATGAAATTAAGAGTTTATTGAATGGAAGCGATTGGATTGCCCTTGCAGCATACTGCCATGTAGCACTCAATTACAGAACTTCAATTATAAATGAAAACTTATGAACTTTGATTTAATTATCTGCGTAACTGTTATAAAAAAAATGCGAAATATGTCCACTTTTGATTTTGTTTTCAAAACCTTGTATAGGTGTAGCTAAAGATTGTCAATCTACGGCAGACGGCTAAGCCATTGTTTAAATTGTACTTTTAAATTGAATAAAGTACCCCTTATTATTATTATTATTATATTATATGAAGATCCATTATCCGATGTGAAAGTAGACAAACATCGTCAGCGTAATCTAGGTGTTTAAGGTAAGATGTCATAGTCCAACGAATTCCATAGTCGCCTTCCGTCAATGCTGCACGGAGTACATCGCTGATAACCACCAAGAACAATAGTGGTAACAGTATGCACCCTTGACGTACTCCACTTTGGACTTCAAAATCCTCCGACACCTTACCATTGTGCACGACGTGACACTTACCGCCCTCGTATGTAGCCTTGATAATAGCTATAAGTTTTTCTGGGATGCCTCTCCTGCGCAAGGTCAACCAGATAGCATCTCGATTCAATCTATCGAAAGCTTTCTCGAAGTCGATAAACATTAAATATAGGTGTTTATGTGATCGATGCAGGAGGGTCCAGCGCGAAAGCCTGCCTGTTCGACATCGAGAGTTGAATCTAAATGTTCTTTAATTCGATCTAGAACATTTCTAATTAATTACATTTGTATTTCTAATTATAGGTAATTACATTTTACTTTCAAGCCCAAGTACCGTAAAACTTTTCGCACATTTCTATGCCTGACACTTTCGTGGAACTGATCAATGCCATTGAGACCACAACATGTATACGTAGCACTACCACCCACATGCCCATTGGCCCTGGAAAAGAACACTATCATGAAAGGCATTTGCATTAAGAGTGACCTACGTATCCTAATATCGTTTTTCTTTTCCGAAACAATCAACAACATCTACACAACATATTTGTATGTAAATAAATATTCATTAAAAAAAAAACATACGGAGAAAGAATGAAAAGAAACCAAAACACTATGTATTTCGATTATTTTTTCTGGCCATCATCATCATCACACACCCACGCCAACACGTTTGGCCGATCTCGCCTTAAGATTATACAGAACAAGCCAGCTAAAGAGTTGACTTATTGTGTTCCCAACCAAAAGAAATAACTGATATTTATAATAAACGTCAAACTGAAAAAAAAATGTATATTGTGGGTGTAGAAATAACATAGAAGCGGATATACAGGCCGTTACAGGTCACGTTATTGCTGCAAGCACCCTTATATTAATCTTATAAGCATACTACTTTACAGCGCGCTCAGTAATGTGAGCCAAGCATTCCCAATGACCTAGTCGGTTTACCATCAACCAGGGATACGCAAAGTTCTCCGGTGGTAGGTGGGTAGGAAAAAGGAAGAAAACGCGTAGCGATGAAAAATGATTACTCGAACTGTCAATTAATCCTCGCGTCGGTCGACGGCTCAGCCGACAACAATTTTCAGGGGGTTAATATTTATTTTCATTGCTTTTTTCCCCCTTTACTTTTGGGGAAAACATTTCACTTTATTTTTGAGTTTTTTTTTTTTTCGTCCTTTTTTGTTTCTGCTCATTTTTGCGGTGAACTAATGTTTTTTCTTTTGTATCGCGGTGTTGTTACCTATCAGCCATATTTTGGTAGTATGCCCTTTCATTTACACCCCTCGTTGAGCTACAAGGTACAACAGCGGAATGTTCGTCAGAACACGAATTAAGTTTTAATAAACAGCAGTGTAATAACAACACACAACTCCATGGGGTTGATTATAATTGGCAGGGTATATAAACGCACTAGGGGGTCGTCATCGCTAATGTTTTTTTTTGTATAGGCGGGTGGTACGAACAGAAAAAAAGGGATAGAAAAGGGAAAACATAAAACGACCGTCAAGATAACATTTCGCGTCGTTATTCGAATTTGGTTATTAATTTTCGCGCACGAATCTTTGGCCTGGTAAGCAATTTTAGCGTAAGGAGTCACTTTGGTTATTTACTTTTCATTTTTTTTATTTTTTTTTGTTAGGAGGATATCTGAATCTCAATTTGAAATGTTATAACAAAAAAGTTTGGCTTTATCTACATAACTCTTTAAGTTGACATTAACTTACCCCAGTAGGCATTATTCGGTTTCACCGCGTGCTAATAAACATTTTATAATATCGTCATTTTGCATCTTGCAGAGCTAAATTAAAGTAAAGTCACGAAGTAATTTCTGCATCAGAAGCAGTTTTAAATTGAGACCCAGTGCCATTAACTCACTAAGCTTACTAATTTACCTATTGGGACAAGCGATACGTCTCCAATACATTGTTTCTGGTGGCTACTGAATAGTTCCAAGAAATATTATACAGAGTAAATGAATGGAAGAAAGAATCTGTTAATGTAAATTTACTTATAAGAAAGTCAGTTAAAAAGTAAATATATTCACAAAGTTATCTGATTACTAACATACATTCGAAGATGCAATCAAAAATTTCCCTGGAAAGCATAAAAATCGATCACAAAGAAATCGCAATAATACAGTCTTTATCTTAATTGGGTATGGTTGGGTTTAAACCGGAAAAACTTAATTAATAGTTGTAGATACTAGGGCTGGAGCCGAACAGGCATACTACAAATACGAGAGCGGCATGGTGCAGTAGTTAGCGTGGCAGACTACGCTTGAGATTCAATGTTCGAATCCCGAAAACACCAACATTTTTTCATGATCCCATCTCTCGCCAACGCCTGACAAACGTCAGAGACTATTGTTGTTAGGCAATCCCATGTTTTGCAAAAACAAATTAGGCATATCCCTGCTGAATGTCGCATTTAAGATCCTATTCTACGCAATGTGTGAAAGTATTAAGCCTTTCTGCAACAAAACAATCGGCACGTACCGGCGTGGCTTCAAGCCCAGCAAACTTTCACTTTCACTGAGACAAATTCTAAAAAAAAATTAACAAACTTCAAGTCGAAACACAACACATGTTTATCAACTTTAAGGCATATTATATCATAGAATTCATCGTCTTTATGAACAAGGCGATGGCGGAATTCGGAATTTCGTCAAAACTGATCCGGCTGTGTCGGGTAACGCTGGAAAATATACGGTACTCTGTGCAATTTGGAAAAAGGTTATCTGACCGATTTGCACCGAATTTTAGCAAGGAGATGATCTGTCATGTGTTTTCTTCAATCTCGAGCTGGAACAGATAGTGCACAAAGCGGAAGTTAACATTAAAGGCACTATCTTCCGCATTTCCGTCCAGTTGCTGGGATATGCATATGATATTGACATCATCAGGAGATCTCAGTGTGCCTTTATAGAGGCAGTTACAGTAATAGAAAATCAGGCAAAACGAGTTGGTCTTGAAGTAAACTAGGACAAAGCCAGGTTATTAACAAACAAAAATCTTAGTTTCCTAAGCGTAGGACAGAATGTCACAGTTGATGACTTCAACTTCGATGTGGTAAATGAGTATGCATCCCACAAATGTCACTTTCTTGGAGATTCGACTACATAAGAATAGCTCTAGAAAACCGCTGCTATAATACTTCCATTTAGCAAAATAACTGGGATCAAAACTCCTCACTCGATTAACTGCATTAATTTAGATGAATGCTCTACAAAACACTTATTTTATCAGTTCTGCTATATGGCGCCGAGTGCTGGACGATAAGCAAGGAAGCGGAGCTAATATTGAATTCTTGCGAGAGAAAAATACCTCGTCGGATGTTAGGTCCCGTGTGCGATGAAGGGCGAATGAGGGCGAATGGATATACATATTATATACACATATATGCACAATACACACGCCAAAAACGTGAGGCTTTCGCAAAGTAACTGAACACCGTCTAGACACGCCATAGAAATAGAACTGTGCGGAAAAAGCACGAGTTTATTTTCTGGCGGTTGGGTATCCGCACGGTAAGGTGTGAATCAATGTGAAGACAGTAATGTCATGTAAATGAGCTCCACGCGGTTGACTGCGCTTTCTGCCCTATCTGAATGAGGTTTTAGCCGCAAACTCAATGAGGTGTACCACGATGTCTATGAATAATAGTCTAAAAAGGTAAGATACGTCGACTACATTGGCTCGATCACATCGAGCAAACGGATAGCAAAACTGATTCAGCTAAGAGAATCTTCGATTCACAGCCCCAGTTTTGAGTTGACGAAAACCCCCGAACCTTCGTTTTATATACCAAGTAATCACGGATGCTAGAAAACTAGGTTTGCGTAAGTGAAAGCAGCGTGCCTGGGATCGACGAGGATGGAAAAATGGTGTGTTTTGGGCAGAGAAGGTCCAAAAAGTTGTATGTATATGTAAAAATGTAATGTATATTCATTATATTGCAATAAATTTTCAATTTTATGAAATATGGTCATTTAACATGATACTGGGTTCATTGCGGCACTATGGACTCCGAACCTTCCAAAATTTTAACAAGTTCAAGACAAAAAATAATAATTTTTATCGAGTGCTGGTGTATTTATCGCAACTTGGAGATACTTTACCACTTAGTCGGGGGACGTTAACCGAGAGAAAAACAACCAGAAACCACAGAAAGCACTGACAATATTAAATGAAAAATTAGTATTCTACAGATGAACTCCCAAGATGATACATAATTCAATCATGTCTTACATTTAGCCCGTGGTGAACCACATCGTGTGTTTCTTAATTTCCTACATATTTCCCATAATACAAAGAAAAGTTTCATAATTTTGAAACACGTGAAAAGAATACATGAAAATGGTTTTTGGTTTTCAAAACATCAGATATTTCAAATAAAATGTAATAACAGTAGGTATGTGAATTAAAACCATCTGTGTGGAATTTTCGCACTCATTCCACCACAGTCAATGTAACTTAGGAAAAAAATGGTGATGTAACAAAACCCCAATTCTCACTTTGTAATGTGAAACATCGCAAATGCTTTAGATCTCCCCCCAAATACAAAAAAAAAAAAAGAAATTGAGTACAACATTTCAAACACACCACAAAACAAAAATTTCCAAATCTTCTTCTTTTTTTTTTTATTCTGTGGTAACATGACAGGAAACCAAACCACCTCCGACTTTTTTTGTTTTTTTCTTTCGCCTCTTCATTTTTCTTCGTCTTCGAAAACAATAGAAAATTATTTTCCACACAAAATATTTCCAAAGTTTAACCGCATTACAATTCTTTCATAAAAAAAAACA
This sequence comes from Brachypalpus laphriformis, assembly GCA_945910035.1. Classification (NCBI taxonomy): domain Eukaryota; kingdom Metazoa; phylum Arthropoda; class Insecta; order Diptera; family Syrphidae; genus Brachypalpus; species Brachypalpus laphriformis. The sequence goes on from OX246754.1 coordinate 256,942,928, forward strand.
AAAAAGAAATCCTCTAAAAATATCCTACGGAAGCACTTTAACTTCCGCTAAATATCCATACAAAAAATAGGATCTCTCGCTTTTCGTCATCAAGCAAATCCAAAATCCACACTTTGAAGAGCCAAGCACATACTTCTCGAAAACACATCTCTATGCCTACCACTTCAGACCCTCTTCAGTGTTGTGAACGGGCAAAAAGAAGAAATTCCAGTAAATTCCTAGGCAATGTGCTACGCTACTTAAGTGCTTCCTAAGACATTTCCTGTTTTCCTTTTCATTGCCGTCGACTCTCGAATTCTCACTTCTTATAAATAAGTGAAAAAGAAATAAACCAAGGAAGGATAGACCAGAGAGACGCTCTACACAGCGCAAAACATAAAAAGTCAATTTGGCAAGTTGAAGGAAGTTTTCGACGCCTTCTCGTCACCACCAAAATACCACCACCACAAACACCATCGCCTACTGACACTAACTAACAGGGCCGCTGAAGCTCGATGCTGTTATCCTTGGAACAACATGGTGGCGTACGACTTACGAAAACTCAAACTATATTTAGCGCTGCGAAAAAATTCACTTCATCATGATCAATTAACAAACAGGCACTTTGCTATTAATTATTCAAAGCTTCAAGAGACCGTCGAAAGCCTACGCAGGAACTATGGGTTATGTGACACATAGCGGTAGAACGGTGGTTTCATTTTCTATTCTCTGGTACAAGTTTTTCGGGGGTTTGTATAATGATGACTCTGCGGTGGTGGGCGTGCAAAAAAACTGATGAGATAGCATTAAATTTTAATTCTGATATAACCTTGAATGTGCATAGGTACATACTCGTACATACGTATAGTATACGGTGTGTTCTTTTAATTTAGCAAACAAATTTTGAAGGGGCGACCCTCAACGAACTTTAATTACTAACGACCGTTAATAAATAATAACTGCCTTTAAGTGTGCGCTGACTTTGTATTTTGAAAGCAATTCGAAGGCGACTCGGGCTATTTAGCAGGCCATTAAAATCTAATTTTTATTTGTCATTTACGGGTAATTTATAAGAGTAGATGGAGGACGAGTTACAAGTGATTGAAGAAATAAGTAATGTGAGGCAGTGGGTCGCAAGATCTTAGAGTCTGAGCTAATTAGTTTGAACTCACACACTAAGATTGATTCAATAGAGCTAAGCTCGGACTCAAGTTTTCATATGCAAAAAAGCAGATCGTTATTAGCGGCTTTGGCTTCTTGGATGTGAGATCGATCTTAAAGCTCTCTGTCTAATTTAGCTGCGTTTGCAATTTCTGTGTCGCAAAAATGTTGTTTTTAGCAGTTAACCGGATCAACTAAATCAATTTTTGGTGCAACAACTTAAATGAAGGAGGATTCTGCTGAAGCGCACTATTCTTATTTTTGCTTCATCCGTCAAACCACCACCAGGTGTTTCCAGCGACGACCCCAAAAATTGTTAAGTTAACAATTGCACACCCTCTTCACTAAATTGACACAACAGACAAAAATCTTCACCAACTGGACACTTTCTATTTTTATAGACTCGACGTGTAACAAAATTTTGTAGAAATTCGACAATCTCGACAGCTGTTGGTATAAACTGAGGAACTGAGTAAAGAAAATACCATGCTTAACAATTTATAAACAAGATCTCAGGAAAGCAAACGTTTTCTCATCATTTTGCATATGAAAGCAGGCACTGACTTTTTAACACTTGAGATCGAACTTACAACATGCGCACTTACTTGTTCTTTTTTTTTTTTGCATGCCATGTTAAGAAAATTCTCAGAAAAACGAGTAAATAGCCTGAACTCATACCATTGCATACCACCCTGACTGGTATGGTTGAGCTCAAATTATGAGATTTTTGTTTAAAAATTTGAGATCAAGAAGAAGTAATGAAGAAAACAGATTTACGTGCTGACAGGGCATATTTATTTTAAAGTATACGTAGAATATATAACTAAAATATGTATATTCGAATAACGCAATACGCAAATTTTACTGAAGTACAAAGAAAGTACTCTAATTACAGGAGCAATTAAAGTGTTGGAAACACGTTTCCACACGTGGGCGCCGTGGCGTAAGTGGTTAGTGTGTCGGATCATTACGCATGAGGTTCCAAGTTCGAATCCCAGAAAACACCAAAAAGTTTGTTCACGGTTCCACCTCTCGCGAGCGTCTGACAAACATCCGCGAGTATTGTTGTCACGAAAAAGCTTCTCAAATCGCCGTTCGGATTCTGCATTCAACTGTTGGTCCCTTCCATTCATGTGAAAAAATATAACGCACACAACATGAGTGGTTGCGAGAAGCTAGGCCCTGGCACTTTAAGGAGCTGTTACGCCAAATATTTGTATTTGTAAACACGTTTCAGAGATGTGGTTGAGACAAGAATATAAGATGAGCGATGCGGCTTTCGTTCCGCCGGAAGTGGTACCGACTAGTTATTTACTCTCAGAATGGTGCTTGAGAAAGCCTGGAAGTATACCAAATCCCTATGGTAAATAGGAGTGTTCAGAACATTGCAAACAATCAATGCAATTTCATAACCGGTCGACAAAATGCTTTGTTCAGTTTTGAGTAGAATATATTCATTTATTGGAGGAGATTAACGTTTTAGATTTCTAAAGAAATTTGTTTGGCGCAAATAAAATATGCTTGAATTAATCATTGTATTTGTGGAAAATACCTATATATTTTGCAACTAAAAGATTGAAAAACTTCACTAACATACAAGAAGGGTTAAATTATGGCACTTATTTTTTTTTTTTTTTCAATTTGAAAGCAAAGGTATACTTGTACTCGTATGTTTCCTATCAATGAACTCTTTTAACATCTAAATGAAATTTTGAAATGTTGGGCAAACGAAATTTAATTGGCTATGATTCTTTTGGCAATAGCTGTGTGAAGAGCAAAATGTCAAAATATTTTCTCCCTTCTGCAATGAGCTGTTTATTATATCCGAATTTATTTCCCTGCAAACAATGCCCCTTTCATTTTTGTTTGACAAAAAAATATTAGCAGAACATAAAAGGCCGTCTGCCGAGAATTGACTTCACATTAATAGCTGTGTTATATCATTTAAAAAAGATAATGAATTGAATTGAATTGGGTCAGATGAGATACCTTCTGAGTTCTGTAATAAGATCGGAGACTTCAGATGGCTCAGAATTCTCATCTCCAAATTTATGAGAAGCGATCCAATGCCAAATCAATGGAGGGAAATGGGTACCGCATTAGTTCAAAAAAGACAGAGTGCTTGTGCTGCCCGTTCTCTGATCCACTCAGGCCTATTCCAGACATTATTTTGAATTGAACAGTGCTTCCCAAGTGCGAAAATTTAAAGTATCTGGGATCTATGATCAATATCAAAGCAACCTGTGATGACGAGATCAATTATTGCGTAAGCGTAGGGTGTATGAAGTGGCGGGAAAACTCCGCTTTCTTCTGTGGCCCCTAAGCCCCACTAAGTTGAAAGGAAGGCTCTACACCGCAGTTGTGCGTCTAGCGCTCACATACGGTTCACAATATTGAACAATATACAAATGTACAATGTACAATAATGAGAGTTAAGTAACGGCAGCTGAGATGAAGATGTTTCACGTGACAGCAGGAGTGACAAAGCTTGATCGAGTAAGAAGCTTTCACCTCAAGGAAACCGTCTTACGAAAAATAGTGCGCGACCGGCTCAGCTGGTATTGCCACGTTCAAAGAAGGGATATTTTGAACCCTGTTTAAAAGGCAATATCAATGAACGTACCAAAGACATCGCGAAGCAGGAGAGGCAGGCATATAAACGCCTGGAATACACCATTGCGACGACATCGGCATTTCATTAGCCTCAGTAACCGAGTGATCCAAAATCGGGAGGCCTGCCGATATTTTCTGAGGTCAAATAGGTGAACCCCACAGACGGATCAGTAGAAATGCAGTGAAGTGGGAGGGTTATGATCCCTTGTTTTCAGATCATAACCTCGCCGAAATAGGAAGAAGAAGTGAATTGAATAATCTATATATATAAAACTAAGTGGCAAAATGCGTTTGTTTCCCTCTACCGCCCGTAATTTTCAACCAATTTAGTTGTTTTTTTTTTGTTATTGTACATAATTACGGTACAAAGGTGATAGGTAACAAAAAAGATCACAAAAACATTCAAATACATTGAAAAAAATTTAGACATTTTTGTGTGCGATACCGTTTTTTAATGCTTGGCAAGGTGGGCGGGGCTTAAGCTAGTATCATATACAAATAATAAAAGTAGCCATATGAGCCGTTTAGAGTTTGTTTAGCTTCTTTAAGTGTCAGATAGTTCTTGGAGAAATAGAATGGGCGTATCTCCTGTAGTATAGGCCACACGGTACAAATTGTGCGAAGATTTTGCCTATTTGGGACGTAATTGAGAGTTAAGAAGTCAGTTAATATTTTAAACACTGAGCTTATGTGACTGGCTTTTAACTCCCTGCATGCATTTGCCTTAAAAATTGTAGGTTTGTGAGAGCCCAGATTGAACATATTGTATATTGCGTAAGTAGCGCTGTCACGGAAAATTTTGCACTTGAAGAAAAGTGGGTTAAATACATTCAAACTCTTCAAGATGTTATATCCAAAGGCCTGGTGTATATGGTGAATAACTTTGAATTTGGACATGGTATCTACGCGCTGGTTACAAAAAAAACTTGTTCCACATAGGATTGATAGCCGTTTATCCTGCTACCGTTTTTTCTTTTGCATGAGGGCCCAAGTCTAGATTGTACGGGATAAGGACTCCTTAATACTTAAATTGTTTGACTACTTCAATAGGCTCATTCCCCAGATACCAATTTTCCCGTGACACCCTCCTACGCGATGACTCAAAAACCATGATTTTAGATTTGACAGTGTTGATTCTCACGCATTACAAATATCATCCAACGATCGCCTAAGAGTTTTAAAACGCAGTATACCTACGAGTATAACCAGAGAAGCTGGATTTTTAAAGTTAAGTACTATAACATTTGGAGAATAACATTCATTTAAAAAAATGTACAGTTCTTCAAAATTGTGTGGCCAATTTTTATAATTCAAGTAAATTATTACAATATACGAGTATTATATTATATGTGGCTTCAAGCGATAACCGCTTAAGTCGATTAATAACGGAATTGACTTAAGGATGCCAGATGACGCTCCAATATTCGAAGGTTTGGTCATATATTTTTTATTTTTTTCTCTGCAGTGGTTACAGAATTGTAACCAAAGAAACAAGACCGCTTTATCAAAATCCTATACGTTTTTGGGAAAAAGGCAAATTTCAAACCCGTTTTCTGAAAAACTGTAAAAACCGGCTTAAGCGGTTATTCCTTGAGACCACAGGGTCTTGCCGCTATATCTCTATTACAAGTTTCGTTCCTATAAATTTGATATTTATAAAACAACTAAATTTTTTTTTTGATTGCCCATAATACCACTCGGTCTATCACGAGTGTTGGTTCTTGTTGCGGGAATGCATTTAATATTATAATCTCTAAAGTATTTAAAAAAATCTGATTCTGAAGAATCCCATCAAAATTAAATTAAAAAAATAGGAGACAAGTAATTCGTTTTTCGAACAGAGAAACTTTATCTTTGGAAGAGTTACGTTGCTTATATGCAAAAAAATTGATGTTCCTCTTAAAGAGAGTACTTTAGATAACCAGGTTTAAGCATTTCTAATAAATCCGCTATAAGGAACTTGAACTTCACTATTATTTGACAGTTGTTCACCTTCATGTTTGATTGAAATTATGTTTATTGGTTCGCTAGGAGCCATACAAAGATGTGCTACCAATAGAATTTTAGAGTCTTAGAAGAAAAGCATTCATTAATGAGAGTCGAATGAAAACGTGCATTGGCGACAACTGCTAAATATAAGAGAGTTCCTGTCAAAAACAATATATGCAGCCATTTGTAGTGGCGATTCAAAAAATATTTCAAAAGCTACAAATAAAATTTCAATCCAAAGTAATCGAATTCATACCAATACATTTTTCGTATTACTTTGTTACACATTACAAATTCATATAATACCTTTGGGGATGACAATGGTGTAGTGGTAATGTCACATGTCGATTGTCACGTTAATGGTTCACGGTTTAAATTCTGATGTAAAAACTGTTCCTCTGTTGAATGATTGATATTCCTATGATATCAGGTGGTCGAGAAAGAAATATTGTGAATCAGAAGCAAAAGACGAAATAAAAAAACAAATCTCACCACTCATCTGGACACCAACCCTGAAGTTTTCAAAAACCTAACATCTGAGTTTCAAACCACTGTACTAATCTTTCTCTCTCTGTCTCACTGTCTATCCTTTCCATGTCCGCATTGTGCAAAACAATTTAAGGGTATTCATAACCCCTCGAGTGCGTGGAAATTATAAAAAAAAAATATCGGTAGTATATATAGGTGCATATGCAAAAGTATTAACAACCCTCATCACATTAATACTACACACACAGTACCATAAGTGCGAATGAAGTACAGACACTCTGTAAATTAACAATCCTGAATAAACTTGAAACCAATGTATCTATGTATGTACTTACATACATACACATGTATGGATCTGTTGAAATTAAAAGCAAATATTCTCACCATCATCACCCGCGCAAAGCCCGAGGGCTTTGGCAAAACCCAAAATTAAATTCATTTTCAAACATATGAATATTGCAATTAACGTTTTCCATTCGAAGTTGTGTTTTACATGGTAAAAAACACCATGTAACTCATACTCATTTACACTTGGGGCACGAGGAGAGGACAATCTCTATCCTCGCGAGCAGTAAACAGTACATTCAATGCAATTAATTTTTAATTTAATATCTTCGAATGAAAATTGGAGAGTAGCACTGTGTGTTATTTTTGGAGTTCGCGCGAAATGGTTCAAATATGACTAATTTCAGGGTAAATATGCAAACAGTCTGACGGCCGCCGACACGGTGCGGATCGTGATAATTAACAAAAGCCATGGTATTATTTTTAATGGAATGTTTTGCGTGTGAATTTGATTTTTGAAGAGTAGTTAACTCGAGAATAAATGGAAATAAATTAATGAACGTAAGTACAACATTTTATGTAGCAAGGCATGATTTACTTATAAACTAAGGAAGTTGACCACATTTGAGTGCTTGGAGGTCAGTTAACGGCTTTCTTTTTCCGGTGGATTGCGTGAAATAGAAATTTTACATTACGTAAACTGGCTCAAACTTAGTTTGTTCAAATTCCTATGTAAGGCTAGCTTCAAATAGTAGACGGAGTAAGGAGACTTATAACGCCTTTCAGTTCTATTTAAAGAAATTCATAATTTAGTTGTGACTAAAATTATGTTTATCTGTCTTCAAGCAGTGGCTTAAATTAGTAAAATGTATGTGGAAAATATGATGATTCAGTTTTGGGAAACAAGTTTTTCTGTGAATTCCTTATGGGAGGAGTCGTGGCATTGAGGATGTAATAAACTATGTCCTAGCGATTCCTTTCTGGATACTGGATAGCTTACTAGCTGCAAAGATCTGTATTAACGATATTAGCATAATACGATGTACCTGCCTTTTTAGCATAGTAACTACTGAAAATCTGCTTTGTAACATACATAGCATCAAGCCTTTAAGATCACCCGATTACATTATACCCCTTAAACACAGCAATCCGTAAATATTGTTTTCCCTTGTTAAAGTTGGTAGCCTAGTCTTATCCACTTTCGAAACAATGGAAGTCGTCTTTATTTTTAGTATTTGATTCAAGATTGTTGGTATGGCACAACTGAGTTTTTGTCTCCCATAAACGTCGAAGTTTTCACGAGTTTCGTGCTCATTTTCGTTGCTTAGATTTTGGAGTATAGGTTGCTAGAAGCGAAGGTCATTGTAATATTCTAGAATAACTGTCATTCTAAAAACAGCGTTATCGTCTAAGACCTTGGGTATATTATTGCTACCATTTATTGTTTCAATTATTGTATACTGAAGATCTTTTAGCTTATTTAGATTAGTTTTTAATGCATTCTCCCATGCAATATCTCATATCTCAAACGAAATTCCACCTGTGAATGATACACTTCACTTTTTTTTTTGACATCTATTGATGTGTACCTCCTGAGATACACCAACTCAAACATTGCGCTTTTTAGTTGTGACCTGAACTTGTCGATATGATCTTATAATAAAAAGGGTAGTCGACCATGATCACCAGATATTTGATCACCTTAACTAAAGGGTGACCAGATAGCAATGATACTTTTTACAATTGTTATGTTTCAGCAGCTGTCAAAGTTACCAATGACATCCAGCTGTCAAAATATTCACTAAGGTTTGTCATTTCATCATGCATTGTTTCACGCTTGCCGAACGTGCGGAAATTATTAAAAAATATTATCGAAATTCCGGCTCAGTTGTAAATACGCAACGTGAATTTCGTCGTGAGGTCGGTCGTCATCATGGCTTCAGTGTGTAAGCAATTCTCGCACCGTGGAAAAGTTTGAGCGTCAGTACACTCTTTTGGACCTTAAGCGACCAACTAGACAGAGATTGGTGCGAAATGAAAAAAACATAGGCGCCGTAGCGGCCAATATGGAAAATGACCCCGAAATGACGATTCGGCGCCAGAGAGTGAACTTGGCTTATTTTGCGGTTGGATTTGGGCCTACGTCCATATAAAATTGTGCTGGCGCAAGAATTGAAGCTGTAGTTCCAATAAGACGGCGTTCCATGCCACACAAGCGACTAAACGCTCAAAGTTGTGGAGGAGAAATTGGCGACGGGTCATCTCACGGCGAGCGATCATGCGACTTGACACCACTCGATTATTTCCTCTGAGGCTACGTTAAGTCCTTAGTCTACGCTAACAAGCCAACCACTTTGGACGAGCTCGAGACCATCATTCAAAACGCCGTACGTATTCGACCGAGTCATCAAAAATTGGACGGACCGCTTGAAGCACTGCCAGCGAAGCCGATGCGGCCGTTTAAATGATGTGCTATTCCACACATAATGACATGAATGTTGCTTACCCCGTGCAGGGACGGGTTAAGAATATCACTGCAGCGCCCCCCAACAACTAGCGCTAGTCGTAAAAGGCGACTAAGGGGACAAATCAGATCTAAGCAATATAACACCCAAGTGAGCCTAGCGACACATATACTACCATAAAAACCCTCCCACAAGTGTGCATGCGAGTCCGTGGGTTGACACGACTGGAGATCACCGGTGTCATGAAAGAAAGATCAAACAATACTAAAACAGGAGCATGCACGTGTCAAACAACAAACACCATCGCAATATGGTGCAAAAATTGTATTGCAAAACTGTATCATTATGATAATACTTGCAAAAAGGAAAGGCACTACCCCGCCAGGCACTACCACTGCTGTGCATGGTACTGATCCTGGACCGAGCAGAAATGTTCGGGTCAGAGCTATACGGATTCCGGGGGCTAGCAACATAATGAAACAGTTTGGACGCAATTTAAGGGTCGCGAGTTGGAACGTTGGAAGCATGACGGGTCGAAGTTACGAGCTGGAAGAGATGATGAATAGAAGGCGGGTGGACATCTTGTGTGTCCAAGAGACGAAATAGAAAAACACCGGGAATCGGGCGCGTTTCTTGGACGTTAGGACAAAAGATTACAAGATATTCTACTACGGAACGGAAAAGGCTAGGAACGGAATCGGTATCATCCTTGCGGCAGAGCTACTTGGAAACGTCTTGAGCATTTCGAAGTCCAGCGACCGTTTGATGTCTCTCAAACTAGTAATGCAAGGAGAGGTGTGGAATATTGTCAGTGCATATGCTCCCCACAATGGGTGCAATCAGATAGATAAAGATGCATTTTGGCTAGATTTCCACAATCTCCTTAAGAACATCCCAAAGGAAGAATTTCTGTTTGTTGGAGGAGATTTGAATGGACATGTCGGGAAATCAAACGAAGACTATGAAGACTGCCATGGAGGACTAGGATATGGCACCAGGAACCTTCCTGGTGAAGACATCCTAAGCATGTGCAAATCACACGGTCTTATCGTGTTAAATACCATGTTCATCAAACAAAGCCGACACCTGATCACTTACAGCAGTGGTGGAGATGAAACTCAGATTGACTACCATTTGGTAGCCAGTTTCATGAAGCCTCGGGTAAAAGATTGCAAAGTGATCCTGGGAGAGGCAATCGCTCGTCAACACCGTCTCCTGCTAACAGAAATTTTTATGAAAACACCAAAGAAAAGCAAACAAACAAGGGTCTCTGAGAAAATCAAGTGGAACAATCTGGACAAAGAAAAAGGCGAGGCTTTTGTTTTCGTAATGAAAAATTACCTCTCTCACACCATCAACGGAGCTGAAGATGAAGAGTGCAGAGCACAAAATATGTGGGATTCCCTACAGCGAACTTGCTTAAAGAAGGCCAAATCACTGCTAGGAGCTTCAAAAGACCACCATCAACACGCCAAAGAAACATGGTGGTGGAGTGATGAAGCTAAGAAAGTGATAAATGAGAAGAAAGCGGCTTTCAAAGCTTGGTCAAAGTGCCCCTCTAATAATAGTGACGAAAAAGCTCGCCTCGAAATGGAATACAGATGCTGCAAGAAAAAAGCGAAGAAGAAGTGCGCTCAGCTTCAAGCAGAGAGTACGGAGGGCCTGTATCGGGAGCTGGAGAAAATATTTTCCCCGGTTGCTGATGCAAACCAGGCTACCCAGGAGCTGCGAAGACACAATATGAACAAGAGTGCCACTATCTTTAAAATAGCCGCCCAAAGAAGGAAGAATGCTCAGGAGATTCGTTCGCCAAAGTTCATTAGCAATGCTCATGGCCAGCTTCTTGTGGATGACGACAAAATACTGCAGAGGTGGCGGCAGTATTGTGAAGAGCTTTTGAATGAACAGTTTCCCCGGCTATACTTTCCAAGAGCCACCCCTAACTGTGAAGAAATACCCGACATTACAGTCGAAGAAGTTAGTGAGGCGGTCAAATACTCCAAAAAACGAAAAGCGGTTGGGCCAGACGAGATACCCTCTGAGTTCTGGAAAAAGATGGAAGACATCGGGTTCAGATGGCTCAGAATTCTCATCTCCAAATTCGTGAGAGGTGATCCAATGCCGAATGAATGGAGGGAAAGTTACCTTCTCCCTGTATACAAAGGGAAGGGTGATACGCGAAACTGTGATAACTACCGTTCGATCAAGCTGATGTCACACACCATGAAGATCGTTGAGCGGGTATTAGGTGGCCGACTGCGAAAAATAATACGGCTATCTGATGATCAGTGCGGGTTTGTCTCGGGTAAATCAACCACAGATGCAATCCAAAGTATAAGGATCATAATGGAAAAACATCGTGATTCCTTAAGGGATTTGCATATTGTATTGGTTGACTTTGAAAAGGCATTCGACAGACAACCACGAGATCTGATATGGGTGGCGCTAAGACATCGAGGGGTTCCAGAAACCTATGTACAGATGATTATGGACATGTACGAAGGAGCAAAGACAAAAGTAAGATGCCCCGCTGGAGTAACCGAAGAGTTCTCAATCAAAGTCGGGGTACACCAGGGAAGCGTTTTAAGTCCTTTGCTCTTTATTACAGTCCTTGATTATCTGCTTGAAGGTAAAGTGATGGACCCCAAGGTACACCAGTTATTCTTTGCTGACGATGGAGCCATCATAAGTGAGGATCCTACATCCCTGCAACGAGCACTTGATGTGTGGGTGGACGTTTTGGAGGGAAATGGGTTTAGAAATGGGTTTAGTATGGCATTAGTTCAAAAAAGACAGAGTACTTGTGCTGCCCGTTCTCTGATCCAATCAGGCGTATTCCAGACATTTATTTGAATGGAACAGTGCTTCCCAAGTGCGAAAAGTTCAAATATCTGGGATCTATGATCAATAGCAAAGCAACTTGTGATGACGACATCAATCATCGTGTAAGCGTAGGGTGGATGAAGTGGCGAGAAAATTCCGCTATCTTTTGTGACAGAAAAATGCCCCCTAAGTTGAAAGGAAGGCTCTACACCGCAGTTGTACGTCCAGCGCTCACATACGGTTCACAATGTTGGACGATGTACAAAAAGTATGAGAGTAAATTAGCGGCAGCTGAGATGAAGATGCTTCGCATGACAGCAGGAGTGACAAAGCTTGATCGAATAAGAAGTTCGAAGATCCGTGGAAGCTTTCACATCAAGGAAACCATCGTACAAAAAATAGAACGCGACCGGCTCAGTTGGTATTACCACGTTCAAAGAAGAGATCATTTGAACCCTGTTAAGAAGGCAATATCAATGCACGTTCCAAAGACATCGCGATGTAGGAAAGGCAGGCCTATAAACGCCTGGATCAGACAAATGCGACGACATCGGCATTTAATTGGCCTCAGTAACCGAGTGATCCAAAATCGGCAGGCCTGCCGATATTTTCTGAGATCAAATAGGCGAACCCCACAGGCGGATCAGTAGAAATGCGGTGAAGTGGGAGGGTTGTGATCCCTTGTTTTCGGATCATAGCCTCGCTGATAAAAGGAAGAAGACGAATGACATGAATGTTGCTTCAAAATAAAGCCAAAATCAATTTTATATCTCATACCGTTGCTGTTTTATTTAATATTTTTTTCCTATCGTTCTTATCTGGTCACCCTGTTTATGTGTATATTATAATATGAATTGGCGCAACAGCTCAGTGCCTAAGTGTGCATTATATTTTTCGCACGAATGGAAGGGGCCTTCAGTTTTGCACCGTATCCCAAGGACAATTTTTCATTTTGAGAACCTTTTTCATGACAGCAATACTCTTAGATGTCAGTCAAACGTTCACGAGATGTGAGACCGTGAAAAAAACTTTTTGTGTGTTCTAGAATTCGAACACTAACCACTGCTCCACGGCGCCCATCTTCTTTTGCATTATAAATATTATTATACGAGTACACCTCTGTGGATTCCTACATAAATCGTTCGGTGGCATTTATGAAGAATTCGTATGGCACACGATCTTCCTCAAGAGCTTTATTCTGAAATATTCAGCCAAAGTGTTGACTTCAATTCGGGTACCCCAGGCAAAAAATGCACTATTTAGAGTTTTAGCTAGTTTCCAGAACAATCGATTTTCTCTTACATCCGACACAAACTGCAACAGACGGGATGTAAATGTCTTCCGTGTTTCCATGCAAATGACCTTATAGTGCATGGTTGCTTTCTGCGCAATATTTTGGCAGATAGCGTTCCCAATGTTCTAACCATTCAAAGGTATGATTCTTTCCAAGCCCTTTCGCAAGTATGTACGAGCATATATGTATGTATGTTTGTTCCACAAACACTTTTTCTATACAGTGCAAATTATATGCAGCACGTTTGATATGTATATTATTTACCAACCCAAAAAACAAAATACATCTCAAGTCTGAGCAATATTTCTTTTGTTTTAAAGCGTGTGCTATAAATTGACATGTGTATTCTTCGGCAATTTAGAAAAATTACCGTCGGGGCCCCAGCGCCCACCAGACGGTATAGTTAAAGTAGAACTGTTCAAAAAGATGACAAGATTAAAGGACATATCACTGATGTATGCACAGCTCTAATAAAACCAAAATACCCGTAGCGGTACCATTAACATTTCTTATCTGTACAAATATAACTTCGCCCTATACAGTTTTTTACCCTATACTTTATTCTGAGAATAACCTCTTTGCTAATATAATATATACTGTCGAAGGGTTGGGTTCGATATACCGCTTTATATAATCCCGCATTTAAAATCCCGTTTTTGTAATCCCGTTTTTTATAATCCCGCTTTGTATACTCCCGTATTTGAAATCCCGTTTTCATAATCCCGTTTCATTTAGTCCCGTTTCTTGAAATCCAGCTTTTCCAATGAAAACTAGTTGTTGTATTTAAAAAAAACATCGTCGAGAACAGTTTTGTGCTGGCAAACAGCGGGTAATGTGGTGCGCTTCGCGGTATTCATTTACTTAAACTGCGCTTTTAGGAGTGGTTTAGCTGTTCACGCGATTTTGTCGCTCTGCTAAGGGTATATCAATAACTGTCAGGCACGCCCCTGGGCCCAAGTCTATTCGAGAAGAGTTTTGTGGCAGCAAGCAAAGGGTGAATGGCGCGCTTCGCGCGATTCATTTGTTTAAACTACCCTTTCAGGAGCAATTTAGCCGCTCACGCGACTTCGTCCATTCGTTAGGGCTATTTCAACAACTGTCAGGCAGGCACAACTGTGGGGCGCTTCGTGCGAATCACTCATTTAAACTCCGCTTTCCGGAGTGGTTTAGTCGCTGATGTGACTTTCTCGTTCCGCTAAGGGTTTGTCAATAACAGTCAGTTAATTTGATCAAATTCTATAACAAAAATTTAATTTTAATTGATTAAATTAAAATAAAAAGGCGGAATTCTGAAAAACGAGATTATAAAAACGGGATTTCAAACGCGGGTTTTTAAATAATCGGGATTATAGACGACGGGATTTGTCAAACGGGATTTTAAAAAAAAATCGGAATATCGACGCGACGCTCCCACTGTGGAACTTTGCTAAGTGGCACCTGAATAACTTAAATCTGTTTCTTCTTCCTATTCAAGCGAGGTTATGAACTGAACTCAAAGGATTTAAACCTCCCATGTCACGGCATTTCTTCTGATTCGCCTGAGAGGTTTGCCTCTTTGACCTTAGGAATATTGGCAGGCCTCCCGATTTGGATCAATTTGTCGCTCAAGTAAACCAAATGCTCGTGTTGTTGCATTTGTGTGATATACGAGTTTTAAGGCAGGCGTATGTGTGGAACGTTCATCGATATTGCCTTTTTAACGGGGTTCAAATGATCTCTTCTTTGAAGATGACAATACCGGCTCAACTGCTCGCGCTCTATTTGTCGTGAGATAGTATATTTGTCGTGAAGGCTTCCACGGATCTTCGAATTTTTTATTCGATCAAGCTTTGCCACTCCTGCATTCCTGCGAAGCATCTTCATCTCAGTGGCCTTTAATTTACTCTCATACTTGTGCTGAACGCACAACTGCTACCTACGGCTTTTCTTTCAGCTTAGGGGGCATTTTACAGTCACAGAACATAGCGGCGTTTTCCCGCCATTTCATCCACACTACGCTTACGCGACGATTCATGTAGTCTTTACAGGCTGCTTCGCTATTGATCTTAGATTACCAATATTTAAAATGTTCGCACTTAAGAAGCACTATTCCATTCAAATAGGTTCTGGAATAGGCCTGAGTGGATTAGAAAACGGGCAGCATAAGTATCCTGTCCTTTTTGGACTAACGTGGTAGCCATTTCCCCCTAAAACGTCCAACTTCAACTGAAGTAATCGTTTCTGGGACGTAGGATCCCATCGATATTTTAGCACCACCCATGTCAGATCTTGTTTATCGAATGCTTTTTCAACGTCAATCAATATAATGCGTAAATCCTGTAAGGGATCACGATGTTTCTTCATTATGATCCTTATTCTTTGGATTGCATCTATAGTTAATTTACTCTGACAAGCCTATATTATTCATTAGATAGCGCTATTATTTTGCGCAGTCGGCCGCTTAATACCGCTCAACAATCTTAATGATGTGTGGCATTAGCTTGAAAAAAACAATATTATCACAGTTTTGCGTATTTTGCGTTTTGATGATAGTTGGGTCCTTGCTTATATTGTAAGTTCGTCACTCCTGGATAGCCTGGTTTATATCAGTAGCCGAGGAAGACATTTGCTTCAGCTCCCGATATGCCATCCATACTCACCGCTTGGATCTGGGGGCGCAGCTTCTTCGTTTATTTCTTTCAACGCTGTATTATACTTCGAGGCAGGCTTTTTTGTCTTCATTATAAGAGGGGCACTTTGGCGTTATAAAGTTGATTTCTTCTCATTTAAAATGTTGTTAGCTTCATCATTCCACTATCGTGTTTCTTTGGCGGGTTGGCGGTGGCCTTCTGAGGCTGCTAGCAGTGATATGGGCTTCTTTAACCAAATTTTCTCTAGGCAATCCCACATATTTCGTGCTCTGCACTCTTCACCATCAGCTCCTACGCATCATCTCTGCAAGCTCCTAACTTCGACTGATCATACTTCCAACGTTCCAAATCGCGACCTTTAAATTTCGCCCAGTCGCACCAAGCGTAGACGTGGTAGTGCTTTTCCTTTTGGCAAATATTTCATTAATGTTCTAGTTTTTGCAATATCTTCGCGATGGTTTTTGATACTGTTTAATTTACTTATTTATTTAGTGTGGGAGAATTTTTAGGTATTCTATGTGTCAATGGGCTCGATTGCGTGTTAAATTGCCTAGACCTGATTAGTCCCCTTAGTCACATTTTAAAACAAAGGCTATTTGTTAGGGGTCTTTACAGTGATATTATCTAAAATAGTAAATACATATGTATTACGGGGATCGGGAAATAATGTCGTTTCTGCACATGTCAATATTTATTTACTATTTATCAGCTGATTGTGTACTTGTTTACTTGTAAATAAGTAAGTGTTACATTTTTTTTTTTAAGTTTAGGTGAAATGGCTAGCTAAATATGAGAAGAGGCACATATACGGCATTGTATGCTTTTGAGTTTCACAAGGGTAATAGCGCAATAGTTGCTACCAAAAACATTTGTTTATTCAAGTGCATTAAACGTTCATAAATGCCAAAGGTGGTTTCTAAGTTCGGATCCGGCAATTTTGTTCTTCCGATCTTTTGATTCGCGTATCGATCAAGAAGACGAAAAACTTTAGACAATGATATGCTAAGGGCGGAAGTGGAAGTAAATCCATGTCAGACAATCGATGAGCTGTCAAACACTCTTAACCAACCTTGGTCAATCATCCAAGAACATTTTCAGAGAATTGGTTAAGTAGAACAGGTGTTTGAGTCACTCACGATCTGTCCGGATAAAACAAAGCGAACCGATCAACCACATGCAACTTATTGCTTCAACGGCACAATACAGAAGTGTTTTTTGATCGCTTAATCACTGGAGATAAAAAATGGGTCCTCTTCGGTAATCCAAAACGTAAAAGTCAATGGCTCTTTCCGTATGAATCGCCACGAAGTACTGCTAAGCCAGGTTTTCATTCCAAAAAGGTGCTTTTGTGTGCTTGGTAGAGTATTCGCGGAATCGTTCATTTTGATTTTGAAGTGCTGGAACCTGGACAAACTGTGAATACAGACCTATACTGTGAAAAATTGGATCGAGTTAATCAATCTATAATTCGAAAGTGTCCAGGGATTGTCAACAGAAAAGGCATTATTCTGGAGCAAGATAATGGAAGACCGCATTACGCAAGACGAACCCTGGAAAAATCAATAAATTGGGGTGGGAGGTACTTCATCATCCACCATACTCGCCGGACATTGCACTATCGAATTTCCACTTATTCCGATCTCTACAACACTTTCTATGCGAACATTTTTTTTTTTTTAAATTTGCCATCTCCAGATATTTCGCTCAAAAACCAATTGATTTTTATCGATCCGACATTAAAAATGTACACACTAGGCTGTTGATAACGAGGGCGATTACTACATTGATTGAAAATAAAAATTATCAAAAATTTATTTGTTTGAATTAATGTAAAAAAAACGGCATTACTCTCCGGTCCTCCTAATTGGAATTGGAACAAAATTTTTGCATTTCTCAAGGAAATTAATTCATTCGAAAATCGGGCAAGATTTTGGAGCAAGAATGAAAATTTTGATTTCGCCCTGGGGTATGAGACCCAGCAATGCCTGCCTGCAGATTAATTTCTGCTGTTGTTTATAAATTATTCAAATTGCAAACCTAAATAAAACCGTAAAAAATTGGCAATTTTTTTATAATTCCGTAGTGAAGCAAGAAAAATATATTTTAGCAATTTTCAAAAACTTGCTATGCCAAGCCAATATTCTATGTCGTATCGCATTTACGGCCAGGCCTTCTCAGTAAAATGTTTGAAAATTATTTTAAACTGAAAGAAAGTTGATATACGAATACCACTTCCATTTAAACATATAAGTAACTATACGTTTCCTTATCCCAATATATTAACTCATTGTTATAATTTAAACTTATATTAAATGAATTCATCAAATATCATGATCAATTTTTTTTTTTATTGAAAAATGTGTGTGCATGTCTCGTGACACATGTTCCCCACAAAGGCCAAAAGTTACATAAATTTTCATTAATTATTTGATCTTTTGATAAATTAATAAAATTCAATATTTGCTATTACGCACAACTAACTATAAGCGCTGTTCATAAATAGAGTAAACCTTTTTTTTAATTTATTCCTCCGATTATAGTGATGAAACCAACAAATCAATTATCTGTATCACTGATAAGTTAATTGATAACTCTACAAAAAGTCAGTTCCTGTTGCTTTCAACGTTTTGAGCCATTAAATAATTAATAAAAAAATTATAATATAAGTATAATACTCCTGTAACTAAATTAATGAATTTAATTTGAGTGATATAAATCAAAAGTATAATTAAAAAGGAAATACAAACCTGTGCACCTTGCCACAGATATACAGAGGTACATAAAATAAAACATGGAAATACGCAAAAGTACACATTGGTACATATAAGTATATATATGTATGTATCTACACATTTGCATGAATAATACTTATAAAAATGACAAATATCCCCACAGTCAGGCCCGAAAGCTTAACTGCTGCAATATAAACTTCAATGCGGCAAAAAATTGTATGTCACCAATTTCGATATCATCTTCCAATCATATGGAGATGAAGATAGTACAGTACGATAGCTGCTGATGGTTAAGGAGGGTTGGTAGGGACTCATATCCTTGTGGTGCGACTGACGACGATGGTAAGCGCTGGCTAGCAATTGAAATTCACTTGACGAACGAAATCCAATCGCAGCTAATGGCTTTAGTGAGAGAGCGCACTCGGTTATTTTATGAAGTCCTTATCTGCAAAAACCCCTTTTCCTGCCAGTGGCAGGCAGCAGCTATGTAGGTACATACATACATCGACGGTGACTTTGGCGCTGTGGTGCTGAAAGTTTTCCTGATTTCTGTTTATTCAACTCACAGCCAAGGCAACCTTTGACTTTATTTATCGATCTCTGCTTAAACGTTGCTATGGGTCACAAAGTCATCTTTACTGCTACCCAAAAGCAAATTATTCCAGGCGAAAAACAGGAAGAAGGGGATTACATAATAATTACGCGATATTGGGAGTACGCAAAAGTTGAAGTTGCCCATTAAGGGCAATGGGTAGAAGCAATATTTTTGTTTCCGACAACTTTTTAATCACATTAGGCAGTAAATGTTTTCTGTTTTTTTTCTGTTTTTCTCTTTCGGGATTTCCTGGTGGGCGGTAACCAGAGCAAATGGAGCAGATACAAATTAACAGAGATGTTAATAGATGGACATAGAAAATCAGAAACATGTGCAGTGTTTCTATGGATTTCACGTCAGGGTATGTTTAGATATACATACATGTGATGTCTTCAGGCGTGAATTCTCGACAAGATAAATCACAAATGTATCTGTATGAATGAAGCAAATAGCGAAGTAAGCTTTTAAATAGCTCACATTATCATTACTTTATAAAGAAATGTACAGAACGCCACAACATGAATAGTTATAAGAGAATGATCGGTTACCTTAAAATCATAAACAGCTGTCTTATAATTGACTGAGTTATTTCTATGCAAGCGTAAATAAATATGATCTAAACACGAACTAGATCTTTCAGTTTCGCGCGTAGGATCAATCAACAATTTGATAAAAGATTTATATTAAAATCACCAATAAGTACTATATTTTTACAAGTCTTGTCTTTTAAGAATTCAGAAAACTCATCCAGAAATGCAGTATTTATGCAACCTATAAACACCAACAAAGCAGTAGTGCAAGAAATTAATTTCAAACTCAACAGTTATCAAATCAGCGCTTTTTAGACTGATATTACTTATTTTGCAACCAAGATCGGTTCTATAAAACACAGCAATTCCACCGGCGGAATAAAAATTATTACAATTCACTTACTGCAAAAGTGTAATCAGGAATACAAGTATTAACGTATGAAATTTCAGCGTCATAAATCCAAATTTCCGAAAGAAAAATGATATCCGGTAGATGGTCAAGAGAAACCAGATGAGAGTAAAATGAATCCACATTTTTCCTCAAACTCCTAATGTTTTGGTGTATAACAGAGAGACCATAGTAATTAGATAAAGAGTGATTTATACAAAGACAATTTGATTCATTACAATTGTGAGAAGAAAAAGTGTTATCAATGAAACTGTGAGGATGATACAAGTTATTCGAATCCATTAAGGAGTATTATGATCTAGATTCTTGCAAGATCATCACAGTTTTTAATTGTTAACAGTTTTTCTCCATCGTTATCCTAACAAGCACCGTTGAGCTACGTATCCAAACATATTTACATTTATCGCTATTCTTAAGTGAAATTGCCTTCTAAACAGCGACCGAGTGAAGCTTGTAAAACTGTCATTAATGAAAATTCTGCCTTTGATATTGTTGTTGGTGGTGTTGTTGTTGCTGATGTTGTTGTTAGATTGCGAGTGAAATATATTTGAAGACAATTTGATTTTATTTGCATACATATTGCCCATAATTCTTTGTTTTGTTGCAAATGAGGAGAATCTGATACAAGCTATGCTCACTGCTTTTTTTTTTTCTTATCAGGTTTATTTTTAATGTAGCAAGACTCAATATCATGCGTGCTTATATTTTCGCCAATCCCTTCAGCAACTAATTTAATGACACTTTCTTTAATATTTGCACTGGTGAAAGATGGAATTTCTACGACGTCAACGCAGCATTCTCATCGTTTTTGCTCTAAGACATTAACCTTATATTCAAGGTCATCCACCTTATTAGTGAGAGTTTCAGTTCTCTCTTCTAATAATTTTATTCGACTTATAGCCTAAGGGTTTAGTTTTTGTAATTTTTTTATTTCACTGAGCAGTATAGACATTGTAACTGGAGTTGATGATTCACTTACAGAAACAAGAACATCGGATGGTGTAGAAACAGATGGAGCAGACGGAGAAGCGATTGATTTCAGTTCAAAAGTATTGGCAGTAGAACAGGCAGCAGGAGAGCGGGTATTACCTGTAGAGCTGCACATGCTTGTTGATGATTTGACTGCCAATACGGAGAATGGAGCCGACCTTTGATCACCCACGAATGATTTTTTTCGCAAATTGATGCAGCTCTCACATTTGTAACCTTGCTTACTCTTCTCAAAAAGTTTAATGTCTGTTTTCTTTAGTTTGGCACACTTGCCATGTATGTATAAACTGCAAAGTGAGCATCGAATTTTTAGCTCCACTCAGATTGCACTTCATATTGACTTTTTTAATTAATTTTATAGTTCGATGAATTTCATTTTTTTTGTTTATATCTTAACTTGAACTAAAAACTTTTATAAAGAAAATCTAGCAGAGAAAATTCTCAATGATTGTACCCCACAAACTTTCTTTGATGTCTGTCAGACGTTCGCGAGAGGTAAGACGGTGAAAAAACTGTTTGGTGTTTTTTGAGATTCGAACATGGAACCTCACGCAGAGTGGTCTGATACACTACGCCGCGGCCCCTCAGACAAAACTTTCCTTGACTTTACCTTGAGACTCTCTATGATCCAATGTTTTATTGTTTATGTTCATTTCCTAGTTGTAAAACTTTCACATTGTTCAAGTCAATATAAATGAAAAATTTCAGGACAAAACGAAGAATTTTACAATTCTATCACGTCTATCGTACTAAAATGTAAACATTTCATAATCACATTTACCCCTCTACCACGCTTACCCACATTAATGAACCCTTTTCAGTGATTTTAATTTCTTTTAACATTTCATCCTTTCAAATTCCAACACCCACTTGCACCTCACCCACTGTCATCGTCATCGCTCAAGCACTGCCCAGCAAATCCGCCTCCAAGTAAAAACGAGAAAAAAGGGAATACCCCACCAGAACCCAGCAAACTCAACACGAGCGATTATGCTTAGTCGGCGCCTTCTTTCATTTGGAAGCCATTAAGTTATTTCTAGTCGATAAATTTTCCGCACCACTCTGTGCGTTAGTTAGCAGCATCTGCTATTCCACAGCCGTTAGCTGAAATGCCAGGGGAATATATATATTTTTTTTACATATTCAAAAGTATAATTTTCTCCCGAAAGCAAACTGTAGCAGCAGCATCGTTTAGGTCTGCCTGGCTATGGCGGTGCTACCCGGGCTACTTGCTCAAGGGTATGCAGATGTGAAATGGGTTTTTGCTCGTTTCTTAATTTTTGATTATGTTAAGTGGTGATGGTTGCTAGGGCAAAAAGAGAAAACGAAAATCGGGTACACTCTTGTATCCATAATAGCGGAAGGATAGCTCCATTACCGGTTAGTTCGGACGGATATCTCTTGCAATCTATGTATGTATATCATTTGTCGAATAAGGAGCAAAATATATTCTTTATTTATTTCGCGCTGTGAATATGCTAAAAACAAATTAAGAACCCAAAAAGGGCGAAAAAAAAGCTCCAAGCTCCAAAGGGATTAAAATCATGTCCTTTTCACATTATGAAAATCCACTTAGAAATTTATGACACCCATTTCGGGAGAATTGAAATGGAATGGGAGATGTAACACAAGGAAAATTTATCCACCAGCCCTTTGAAACTCTAGCCCGGATCGTCTTAACTCATAGCTTAGCAATTAATTTTTATGACTTTGGAAACTACTTCAAGATCAAAACGAAAACAAAAAGCTCGACGAGAGCATGAAAGTGTTCTTAAGGAAAATTATAATTCTTCCGTCTACCCAACGTGCGCATCTGGGGGAGCAGAGTATTATTTTCAGATTTCTGTTATTTAAGAGTACAGTCAGGCGAAAGGACAACGCAACTAGGATCAGGTGGAACATAATATGAAACCACTTGATTAAAAATACACGCGGCCAAGGAGAAAAACATGTATTATTATTGTTATATATATATTTTTTTTCTTTTTTTTGGAACTTATTACAGGCGAATGGCAGCGACATTGATGATGATGAGGATGGTGCAAAAAAAAACTGTTTATGAATAATGATGGAACGTTTTTTCAATCTAATTACAATTTATAAGAAATAAAAAAGGGTCTGCAATTTGTAGAGTAGTTAAAAATGTTGCTTCAGTACCTATTTAAATTGATTTCGCTGAAGTGGCAATAGGTTATCGCTGGTAGTAGTACGATCGTAGTTGAAGTACCCTTAAATTCGTTCTTAACATGCAACATGCAACTCATGTTAAGATCAAATCATGATCTTACTTACTTTCTTTGATGGAGCTACAGTTCGGGGTGAACCTGGGCCTCAACCAACAATCCTCTCCATTCAGCTCGATCTTTAGCTAATTGCCTCCATTTGCGCACTCCAAGTTGGTCCAGGCCTTCCACTGCGTCGTACCTCCGGGTTAGATTCGAGAACTCCGCGAGACGGAGCGTTGGTGTCCATTCGCTCTACATGTCCTAGCCATCTCAAACGTCCAATACGCAGTTTTTTGAGTAGGTCGATATCGCTGTATAGGTCGTATAGTTAGTTGTTGAATCTTCTCCTTCAACACCCGTCAACACAAACGGAACCGAATATCTTACGAAAAATTTTTCTCTCGAAGCGACCAAGGATATCTTCATCCGCTTTCAATAAAGTCCATGTTTTAGTACCGTAGAGCAAGACTAGGATGATCAGAGTCTTATACAAGGTCTACTTAGTTGTTCGAGTTATGGATTTACTGTTGAGTTGCCGTATTAGCCCAAAAAACAGCGATTGGCAAGAGTCATTCTTCGCTTTCTGCGCTGGTATTATTGTCAGAATTAATACCAAAACCAAGGTCCCTTACAACTTCGAAGTTGTAGCTGCACACTGTGACGTTCTGTCCAATTCGTCGGTGTTGGTTGTCCCTTCTATTTGACAGAATATACTTGATTTTGCCTTCATTTATCGCTAAACCCATTTTGGCTGCTTCGGCCTCAAATAAATAAATAAATAAAAGCATAACGCAATCTCGAATCCCTGAAATGCTTAAAGTCTCTACAGTGAGACCAATATACAAGAGCGGCAAAAAAAGTGACATAGTGAACTACCGACCTATCTCTATCTTGTCAGCTGTGGATAAAGTACTTGAAGGCGTAATCTCAGATAGGCTTTACCAATACCTGGAAAGATACAAAATTCTAGAAAGAAACCAGTTTGCGTTCCGGAAGAACAGAAGTATAAATCAATTATTAGGAGAGTTCACTAATCAAATAAACAGCAGCCTGGATAAAAACCATAACAAAGTAGTCCTATTCATCGACTTTAAAAAGGCATTCGAAACCCTGAGCCACCAGAATATATTACGGCAACTAGATAAAATCGGAGCGCGAGGAGTTATCTTGAGGTGGTTTGAAAGCTACCTAAGAAATCATAGCTTTAAAGTTAAAATTAAGGAGCGTTATAGTGATCCGGAAAACACATTACATGGAGTACCGCAAGGATCAAAACTCGGGCCGTTACTTTTTATTATATATGTTAATGATCTTCTTTCCGCTCTTCAGCATAGTAAGGGATACGCGTATGCAGATGATACAGCGATAGTTGTCAATCATAGATGTGCGGAAAGGGCAATAAAAATAATGCAAAAGGAATTTAATGCAGTAACAGCTTAGTGCCATGATCACGGTCTCTTGATAAACGCAAAGAAGACAAAAATAATGCACATACGCCCACCACATATCCAAAAAGTAGTACTAAAAATAAAAATGCATGACACCAACTGCCTTCATAATGCAGGGAACCACACGCACCTTGAAAGAGACGACACATGCGAAACTTTCATTGAAAATGTGTCAACATATAAATATTTAGGGGTCATCGTAGACTATAGTTTTAAATGGTGCTACCATACAAGAGCGCTGGAAACAAAACTTCGCCAGTCAGCATACGCGCTGTTCCATCTCAGCAACGTTGCACAGCGGGTGTTCTACGGCAGTGCTATTTGGGATTAGTAGAATCGCATCAACGCCATGGTATATTAGCGTGGGGAAATGCACCTCAGATTCAGTCATTACAGCAAATGCAAACAAGAATTCACAAAATAATACGCCGCGTAAGGACAGGGCAGCACTCCGACCGACAACAGGACAGTAATAAGATGAAACTGATTAATATCGAACAGCTGCATAAGATGGAAGTTATTTCGAGATTTTGGAATAAGAACATTTACAGAATTTCAGTTCAACATAACTTCAATACACGAAGAAGACAGGAAGGACGATAAAACATCCCGCGACACTGGAATGAGTATGACCGTAGGCGATATGAACTAGCAGTACCGAAAATATTCAATGAGCTTCCAAGCAGTTTTAGAAATTTTTCAAAACCTCTTTTATTAAAAAAAGCGAAACAGTATTTTTTGAGCATCGAATAAAATAAACATCAAGAGGTGTATGCACATATTTAGAGATCTTTTACTTTTTTATATACAAGTTTGAACCTGTAAATTAAGTCAGTTATATATATTCAGTTCAACTCACATAAAAAACAAAAAAATATATATTATGTAACTAGTCTTCCGCAGATAAGCCCCAAGGCTTTGCAGATAATTATATCAAAATGTTAATTACTAATTACTTATGCTTGCAAACGCACCGGTGACAGCCCGCTGAGTTCTTCCAATTATGTCAATATCGTCGGCGTATACAAGCAGTTGTACGGACTTTTGATAGATTGTGCCTCTGGTGTTGGCTTGTAAGTTCCGCACAATTCTTTCAAGTACTATATTAAAGAAGTCACATGACAGCGCGTCACCTCGTCTAAAACCTTTTTTGACATCGAAGGCCTTGGCGAGGTCATTACCGACCTTGATGGAGCTGCGAGTGTTCTCCATCGTCATCCTTCACAGACGAACAAGTTTGGCGGGGATGTCAAAACTAAACATAGCTCCATATAGCTCTTCTCTATAGATGCTGTCATAGGCGGCATTGAAATCGATAAAGAAATGATGAGTATCGATTTGGAATTCTTGGGTTTTCTCCAGGATCTGCCGAAGTGTGATGATTTGATCGAGGGTGGACTTTCCTGGCTTGAACCGCACTGATATAGGCCAACCAGGCTGTTGATAAAAGGTTTCAGGCGTTCACACAATATCGCAGAAAAGATCTTGTATGCGATGTTGGGGAGACTGATGCCGCTATAATTGATGCAGTTGAGGGGGTCTCCTTTCTTGTGGATCGGGCAAATGATGCTGAGATTCCATTCATTGGGCGTACACTCGTTTGACCAAATCTTAGAGATGAGTTGGTGTATGCTCTCTACCAATTCATCACCAGCTGCCTGACAGCATTCTGCCCGTTAGTCTTCATCGCCGTTATACAGTCCGCAGAAGTAGTTTTTCTATATTCTCAACACCGACTGTGATTCCATTACAAGGTTTCTATTTTCATCACTATAGGTTTCTGTACGGGTTTTGCTCCTCTGACACGTTCTTTTTACCTTTCGGTAAAACTTCCGTACATTATTCCTGGAGTATAAGTTCTCAATGTTCTCGATCATGGGCTTCTCATGCTATTTGTTCTTTTTTTTGGAGAAGCTGATGTCCTTCCCGTTTCTTTTGCTCGTATAGCTCACGAGCAGCGCTTTTTATATGCCGCTTGTTTTGCTGCATGCACTCGCCGGCATTCTTCGTCAAACCAGGGGTTTCGCGGTGGTAGTCGAGCAGAGTTCTTTTGTTCCGTGGGGGCATGAGCACATATCAGGCTTTTGTTAGCGAATTTAGCCTTGATCCGGATTGTTATAATACGCTCGCTCACGTGTCGGAAGCTTAATACTTCTTGCCTAAGTCTGCAGCGTGTAGCAAATCCGCATCCAAATAAGCGCTGCTTGTTGTCTCTGTAGCAATCACCGTAGTAGATGTCACAGTTTTTCATCCTCTTTTTGCACGGCCCATCCCATCGCACCTTTTGGATAGCAGTCTAGGACCTCTGTTAATTGTTCGTCTGCATGTGGTCGGTTAAGGGTCTGAACATTCCACGTACAGATCGGAAGGTCATTGGCCGTATTTCGTTTGCTGGGGTCGTTATCAGTTGAATCGTTCTTTTCCGAGGCTTGTAGTTGTTTCGGAACCAGTGTTTTTTTTATGTGGTGGTGTTGTATCTTCGAACACACCTACTTCGATCAGCGTTGAGGGTCTAGATGACGTCCTGTGAATTTTCCTTCTGTGCCCACCATCTTGGCATATTGACGTGGGTTTCTTTTCCGCCTTAGATGATCCTGCCACTTGCTTTTGACCTCTCCTCGTGGATTCCACTCGTGTGCTCGAGTTAATTTTCATTCATTAGTTGTATTAAACTTTTAGTTTGTACAGTTATCGTTATTAATAAAGAACGAACTCCACTATATAAAACATAATAATTGGCGACGAGGATGGCGGAGAAATTAATTCAACAGCAGCAAGAGTGGTTTGCCGAAATGATGAAGAAGAACATGGAGAACATGCAGGAATTGATCAAAAGTTTCACCGGTGCAGCGCCCACCAATATTCCCAGATTCAGTGCCTTCGACCCAACCAAGGCAAATTGGGAAAACTACCTTTTTCAACTCCAACAGCATTTCCATGCACATGCCGTAACAGATGACAATCTAAAGAAATCATATTTCTTATCATCATGCGGTGATTATCTTCTGGATCTACTAAAAAAGTTATTCCAGACAACAGATGTAAGTACACACACGTATACTAAGCTAACCTCGCGTTTAACACAACATTTTCAATCTAACCAACACATACTCGCGTCGAGATGCAAATTCCTTCGCCATAAAATGTCACCAGGGCAAAATTATAGTGACTGGATCGCAGATCTGAGGGGGATCGCAAAGGATTGTGCGTTCGTATGTAAAAAGGAGGAGTGCAATCATTCATATGCGGAGTACATGATCCGTGACATGATTGCGTTTTATACACCGCACGAGCAGGTCCGACTGGCAGCGACGCAGAGCAAAGATCCAACACTGGAGAAAATGGAAGAGATCATCGCAGGATTTGAGACATCGCAGCTCGCATCATCGATTTTAAAAGACAGCGACAAAAGCTCAGCAGCCACAGTAGAGGTCAACGCAATCCAGCCGCACTCAAGTAAGTCCAATCAACAGTTTTTAAACCGTAAATCCTGTCCTGATTGCCATGTAAGTCATGACCGAAGTAGATGCAGGCACCAAGATTCAGTGTGCGATAAATGCCAGCGTAGGGGACATATACAGAGCGTCTGTATGGCAATCCAGAGGAAGCTAGACACCTCACAGTCAGGTCCACGCTTTCGACGTCGCCAAAGAGACTTTTCTAAGCACCGTAGGAACTTCCGCCCTAACTCAGCGCATTCACATTCACATACAAATTCCCGTCCAATTTTTTTTAAC
Organism: Brachypalpus laphriformis; assembly: GCA_945910035.1. NCBI lineage: Eukaryota > Metazoa > Arthropoda > Insecta > Diptera > Syrphidae > Brachypalpus > Brachypalpus laphriformis. The sequence continues at coordinate 256,971,322 of OX246754.1, forward strand.
AACAATCGTCACCGGAGCATTACTGAAACCGCTAATTCGATTCATCAGCTACAGCCCGCGGAGTTTTGTTTATCGTCAGGGAAAATCGAGAACTCGGAGGTAAACAAAAAATTGATGGTCTCTCTTTCAATCAATAATTTACCGCTGAACTTTCAAGTAGATACGGGTGCATCGTGCTCATTAATAGGTATGCAAGGGTATCGCGACTTAGGTCAACCGATTTGTCAGCAGACAGATAAGCAATTAAGAGCTTACGGCGATGTCAAGGTGCCGATAAAGGGCATAGTGTATGTAAATGTGACATGGAATCAGAAGACACGTTTATTGCCGTTACTAGTCGTAGATAGTGAGCAAGGGTCGAATATAATGGGCTTAGATTGGTTAAAGGCATTTAAGTTCTCTCTCAATAGTTCGACAGAGGAGCTAGTCCTCCAAATGCGCGACGAAACTAGAGAGCAACTCGCTGCTCAGACGAAATTACTTTGTGAATCGTATAAATCAGTTTTCAGCCCAGGTCTAGGACGCAGTACACAGTACAAAGCCCATTTAAAGCTAAAAGCAGGTTCTCACCCCGTATTTGTACCATTTCGTTCCGTGCCATACGCTCAGAAGCCAACCGTGAAGGCAGAAATCGACAGAATGGTTCATCTTGGTATTCTACGCCCTGTGGAGACAAGTCAGTGGGCGACACCAATTGTGGTGGTGAACAAAGCGAATGGTTCTATTCGCATTTGTGGCGACTATAAAGTAACCATTAATCCGCAATTAGAAGTCGACCGCCACCCTATGCCGAAAAAAGAAGAGCTTTTTCATCGCATTCAAGGAGGAGAACACTTCACGAAGATTGATATGTCTGAAGCCTATTTACAAATCCCCTTAGACGAAGAGTCTAAGAAATTGTGTGTTATTTCAACGGAATTTGGATTGTTCGAGCTTCAAAGGTTACCCTTTGGTACATCTAGCTCCACCGGAATATTTCAAAGATTCATCGACCAATTGATATGGGATTTGACATGCTGCGGCGCATATATTGATGATGTTATCGTTTCAGGAAGAACCCCAGCTGAGCACTTGCAAAACCTGAAAACAGTTTTAGAGCGTTTTGAAGCACGCGGACTGAAGTGTAATCTTACGAAATGCCAATTTGCTCAAAAGGAGGTTGAATATTTGGGTCACATTATTGACGCAAGTGGAATACGCCCGTCGGAGTCACGGTTGCAGGCACTGAGAGACTTGCCTAGACCCAACAATCTAAAAGATTTGGAGGCGTTTTTGGGAAAACTGAACTATTATCATCAGTTTATTGGAAATTTCGCACAAATTGCAGCCCCGCTCAATAAGCTGCGCTCGAAGAATGTAAAATTTGTCTGGGGGAGAGAGCAACAACAATCTTTCGACACGTTCAAAGAGAAGATGATGCGCGAAACTAGGCTGGTCCATTACCAGGAAGACTTGCCTATCTCTTTGGCAACAGACGCATCGTCTTACGGCATCGGCGCCGTTATATCACACATTTACCCCGGTGAGTCGGAGAAGCCCATCGCTTTCGCTTCGAAGACTCTGACAGAAGCGTAAAAGAATTACAGTCAGATCGAGAAGGAGGCACTGTCAATCGTCTACGGTGTGAAGAAATTCAACCAATACCTGTATGGGCGTCAGTTCGAAATCATCACTGACCATCAGCCCCTTGTGACGATTTTTAATCCCAGCAAAAAATTGCCCCAGATGACCATTCAACGCCTATAGCGTTGGGCAATCACGCTTATGAGCTATACGTATTCTATTTGTTATCGTCCAACAAAGCAGCATGGCAATGCTGACTGTCTTTCCCGCTTACCAGTCGGGCCAGATGCGGACTTCGATGAGGCGGAAACATGTCACACTATGGACGATTTCTACGGCACGGCAGTTAATAACTTCCCAATCAATTCCTCAGTGGTAGCCGAGCAATCAAAGAAGGATCCTATTCTTAGCCGGGTAGTTTGGTACATTCGGAATGGGTGGCCGAGGCAGTTACCGAGTAACGAAGCCAATTTGATTCCTTATTTTCGACGCAGGTTAAGTTTATGTGTGTGTACTAATGTTGTTTTATTGCAGACAGACCATACCAGAGTAGTAGTCCCGGGTTGTCTTCAGTCACGAGTGCTTTCCTTGTTGCACGAAGGTCACTGGGGAGAAACCAGAATGAAGCAGATGTCTCGTCGTCATTGCTGGTGGCCCGGAATAGATGATGCTATTCACCAAACAGTCTGCCAGTGCTCCGCTTGTCAGATCAACGGAAGTCATTCCCCCAAGCAGTACACTAGTTGGCCATGCACCGAAGCAGCTTGGGAACGCATCCATATAGATTTTGCAGGTTCTTTCGAGAAACACATGTGGCTCATAATCGTGGACTCTCTCTCGAAATTCCCATTTATCGTCAAGATGGCCTCGACTACATCGAAATCAACCATAAATGCGTTACGATCGTTGTTTGCGCTGGAGGGTTTACCCAGAACCATAGTGTCCGACAACGGCACTCAGTTCATGTCAGCTGAATTTCAAGATTTTTGCGGTCAAAATTCCATTCAGCACGTTACTTCGGCTCCTTTCAACCCCGAGTCTAACGGAGCTGCTGAACGGATGGTTCGAACGTTTAAGACGGCGTTAACAAAAATTCTCTGCGACACCACTTAGAGCGATGATGCTCTGCAAGTGTTTTTGTCCACATATCGGTCAACACCAGGCACCGATGGGAAGTCACCGGCAGAGAAGCTTCATGGACGTTGCCATCGCACCGTTCTATCCGCCATGTGTCCAGATCCTGACAGGAAGTATGCAAGAGCCAAGTCATCTAAATTTGCTATAGGTCAAGCTGTTTTCGTTCGACAATATCTTCGCAAGATCAAATGGGTTAAAGCAGTCATCCGAGAATTGTTGGGGAGGCGGATGTATAGAGTTGAAACTGAACTTGGAACTAATTGGCGTCGTCATCAGAACCAAATCCGACCAAGAGAAGTGCCAGCGGATAAACAAACACCTTCTAATTCAAGGATTCAGGCAAGTGAAAATTTTGCTTTTACTAATCCAGCTTTTCATTTTAATCCAGATGACTCCCAACCAATGGGGAAGAATTATCAAGCAGCAAGAGGTCCTTTCGTAGAGGCGTATCGCCCTTCTTCATCAAGGATTGAAGGTGATTCAATCATAGAGATGGATCCACCATCACCACCAGTGATTGAGCTTACATCATCTGTGGCTCCAGCATGCGCTACGCCTACTGAAGTGGTTGAAGCAGGACGTCCGGCCCCAGAACAGCATCAACGGTCAACCAGCCCTATGTTATCCGAGTTTAGACGATCCGAGCGCTTAAGGAACAAGCGAGTCAGATTTAACTCCAAATAAGTGTGGAGGAAACTGTTGTATCTTCGAACACACCTACTTCGATCAGCGTTGAGGGTCTAGATGGCGTCCTGTGAATTTTCCTTCTGTGCCCACCATCTTGGCATATTGACGTGGGTTTCTTTTCCGCCTTAGATGATCCTGCCACTTGCTTTTGACCTCTCCTCGTGGATTCCACTCGTGTGCTCGAGTTAATTTTCTCCCTGTATAATTCATTAGTTGTATTAAGCTTTTAGTTTGTATAGTTATCGTTATTAATAAAGAACGAACTCCACTGTATAAAACATAATAGGTAGGAAAGTTGCCCCGCTGGTACAACTCCCAACTTGGAGGACTAGTTCCTTTTATTATACCCTTACTACGCGGGCCGGGTACAACGGTTCCAGTAGTTTAATACGGGAGTATGAGCGCTGCCGTTGGCCCATTAAGGGGCTGCTCCGCGACCATCTCTATGCCAAGGTCCTGACCAACATTGGAAATTTTTTACCGACCTGTGATCCGAATACGTCGAAGCAGTATTGGCTAAGTTCAACCTAACTGGAACTGTAGACGCCACCGTTGAATCCATCTAGGAAATTCATCCACTGCCGTCTGGAACAAGAAGAAGTGCTCTAGTGAGAATACGCTCTTCTCCCATCTCTCGTCTGCTGCCGCCAAAAATCCTCCAGATGGGGTTGGTTACCCATTTCTTGGATCAATGTACTAGGCACCCAGTGGTGAAAACGTTAGAGTTTTTGTATAATCGTATGCGCTACCGTTTGACCATTTCCTGTTTAATTTTTTTTAAAGTTTGAATAATCGAGGTCCGGGAAAATCATATGACGTTAAACTTCTGTATGAGTCTCATAAATTTGTTGCAGACCGATTGACAATTTAAGTAATGTATGATACATCACACTTGCATGCATGCTTATACAAACTCCTAAATTTGCTGTAATTTCTTTAAAAAATAAGAACTATAAGCGATAAGCAACTTTATGCATACCTATAAATGTACGATATTTGTAACTTCAATAGTGAGCATATACCACACGTACGCGTATGTATTGACAGCTTATATTAACCTTTAACGACTGCACTACCAGTGCACGGAAATAACACATGACATTTCTCACCTTAGCCGTGAGAAATAATAGCCGACGATCTATTAAACTTTTTTCCGCGTACATTGCGGAATATGACTCATTTAAAAATAACTATTATGATTGTATTATTGATATTGGATTATACAACAAAATCAATAAAAACTAATCGCTCCTTGACAAATTGAACCAGGCATTTTTCTGTCTCAAGCTCTTATTACCTGCAACTAATTTCGTGTACTTGTCATTATCGCACACAACGAAACTATAATTATGCTGTATGTACTCGTATTCGTAAATATGCAGGATATGCTGCTTGTATTAGAAATAAATTATTTTTTTAAATTTAAATTTTTAAAGGTTCCCAAATTCCAGCAAAAACTATATACCTAATAATGCTATATAAAATAAGACAAGAACGTACGTATGTATATATGTATGTACGTGTATAAATACGAAGGTACTGGACAAGTAATTGTTGTTGTTTCATCGAAAAACGAAAAAAATAAATCAAAACATAAATTTTCTTCGAAGCGTTAAAATCCAAAAATATTTATTAATAAAATACACAATTGGCGGTTCTATACAAAAGCAGAATCAATCGACTGTCATATACTTACATATACATATACAATATGTTAAAATCATTATCAAAAAGCGCATTTAATCAATGGCATGTACTCATAAGTACAATTTTATTGTCATTAATTTTGCATTATAATTTTACGTTGAAATGAGAATTGCAATGAATTGTAATGAAATTCAATGCTTAAACTTAATGAATAATCACAAAACAATTGAGGTAAATACAAAGAAAACAGACATGCACTCTTTACCGATAAAGATAAACATGGCCGAAAAAGTTAACTCGACGTAATACCTTTTCCGGATTCTATTCAATACCTACCCATCAATACACTTTAATGCAGTAAGCAGTGTTGCACGGTTGATAATATCGATTTCAATTAATTTATGCATCTAATACTACGAAATGGTGAAATAAATTATTAAATAGATATAAATATACAGGGCCAAACAAACCAAAGGGGAGAGCTTGATTATTGTCTCATTAATGTCGCGTGTTGGCTTACACAGAGAGAATGCAATATTTTCATTGCGGAAATACAGATAAATTTTTTTAAGGATAAATCGCTGGAAAACTCACAGGAAAGTGGTGCAATTTTATTTGGAAACATTTCAGAATGAGATATATTTACATTGCAAGTTGCTTAATTTACGCAATAAAATTTGAAGCCCCCGAGCTAGTTTCACTGTATTTCATATACACACATTTTTTTTTTTTTCAAATAATTTCATGGGATTGAGCTTGAAATCCTTTTTGTCGAAGTTCTATTTTTAATTGTGCCTTGGTTAAAAAAAAATTTTACCAAAATACATAACTTGTTAGCAAAGTCCATCCATTAGAATACTTTTTACATGCTGTTTTGTTATTGTGGGCACCGTGACGCAGTGGCTGGTTTGTCGGTCGAATCCCAGAAATTACAAAACGTTTCTTTCACGGTCCAACCACTCGCGAATACCTGACAAACATCCCAGAGTACTGTTGTCATGAGAAAGCCTCTAAAAAAAAATTGCCCTTCGGATAGGGCATTCCGAAATATCTCAAGACCTCGTCGAAGGTTTGGTAACAGGGCTGCTTGGTTTTCTCTAAAAGCCTAGTCAAACTTTTTCTTAGATTGCTTTTTCAGCTTACGTACCAGCACTACTGTGTACTCACTCGTATTTTCATGAGAAATTTTACAAGTATGACAATGCTGATATTAGAAAAAAATAATAATTTAAACCCCGTATATTTCACTGAAATTGGTTAACTTTTAAGCTGGTTCAAATTATAGTAACTTGACGTATATAGCGTTTACCTGGATACGTTTTGAAATGGTATGGTAGCGCATTGTAGCAACAGGTTCGCCGCAACTTAATGGCCAGCAGGTGGAAAGAGTGAATAGAAGTGTAACCGCAAAGTTAATTAGTGGCAAATCAGAATAGAAATATATATCCAACGAATACCGACACGAATGCTTACACCATTAATAATTTGGCTTCAAATTTTGAATAAATTATTCTTACCAAAACCTTAACATAATATATACTGTTTTATATTTTAGTTTATGGGTCTCAAAATGTAGTCTTCTCAGCTTGATTTTGATTACTCCCAATTTGAAATTGATTGTTATTGACCTTAAGTTGATAAGTTAAAGAATAGTAAAGGTTGTTTTTTTAGTGACACAACTTTTAGCAGATATAGCTGTTAAACCAATTGTCAAATTTAGCAGATGCATATAACATTTTTATAGTATACTTTGACAAATCATCATGTAAAAGCTCACGGCTCAACAACGCTTTCGTATCGTGAAAATTTATTCCCAAAATTCGTGTTCTGTTCGCCAAACTTATAGAGCGTTTCGTCCATTTTTGGTGCGCATAATCATCCATCTGAACAAGCTATTTCTCGAACCATGGATAAATTAGCATCCACGTCTATCTATCCACACTAATGGACAATACCCATCTAGTACTGTGCGCACCAAGGAAACGCTGTAAGCGGTAATGTGATTTGTCAATTCGCCACCGTTTTTTTTTTTTTTCTAAATGAGGCCGGAGCTCGCATTACGGTCAATAGAGATCATTATCGGACCAAGCTCGATGAAAATTAGTTTTAAAATATGGATATGTTTGTTTGTTTATTTGTAGCAGAAATGTTTACAGAGGTATATGGTATATTTTTTTAAACAAATGTACATAGATGTGGTAGTTATTTACCTTTCTTATGAAAAACATATAAGAAATAAGTAGATAGATAAATAGTTGAAAGGAAAGCTACTTAAAACCTTAATTCAAAAAAGATCACAGTGATTGAGTGTTGCATGCTGAACATACAAAAGATATTAAATAAGTTTTATTAAATACAAATACGTATAAGAATAAAAATGTGGATGAATAATCCGGAAGAATGGTTTCAACAGGATGGCGCTACGTGACATATAGCGACCGATCCCATCGGTTTATTCAAATCACAGCTTTGCGAAAAGGTGATTTCGCGAAATCGACTTAACAATTGGCCTCCGAAATCATGCGATTTGAAACCTCCCGACTGCTTTCTTTGAGGGCACCTACAGGCATTACTTTTTTCGGATACACCAGCTACTATTGAGTACCTGAAAGGGAATAATCACCCTGATTGTCGTTGGCGTTTGTCGCTTTTCGACGATTGTCGTTTTATTCTTCAGATGTAGCACGAATACATTTTCATAACTTTTCCAATGTAGAAGAGTTGTAATAGTATTCTACACGACAAATAAATTGCTTACTAAAGTTCAACGGTCAGCAGGTCGTAGCTATGAATAAAACGACAATCGTCGAAAAGCGACAAATGCCAACGACAATCAGGATGAATGTGTTTGCTATTCACGATGTACAAGCCAATTTACTCGAAAAAGTGGTCAAAAGTTCGACTGACAAGAAGATCTTTGTAAAACACAGTCGAGGTGATTATATGCCTGACTCAATTTTACTGAAACGTTAAATGCAAACAATTTTTCAATCACATTAAATAAAAACGTGGCCTTTTAATTGTGTGTTGCATTTCAAAGTTCTCACGCTCCAAAAAAAAAAAACACCATTTACGTACGTAGGCTTAATTCAATATTGAAAATTTAAGTTAAAGTTGTACTGAAGATTTCAAAATATATATATATTTATTTTTCTTTTTTAACTTTTCGTTCATTATCTTTACACAAGTAAATATACAATGCGAATCAGATTATTGTCCTGACAACAAAAAATGTCGAATCAGCTTCTTTTAACGAATGAGAATAAGAAAGTTTACAGGCGCTGGCACGATAGCTTATTAAATGAATTCATACATATTACATATGTACATAAAAAATAAATAAATAAATATTTATATTTGGCGCAACTGCTCTCCAAGTGTATGGGTCTAGCTTCTTGCAACCACTTGTGTTGTGTGCGTTATATTTTTTCACACGAATGGAAGGGGCCTAGAGTTCAGTGCCGTATCTGAAGGGCAATTTGTTTTCGAGAAGCTTTCTCATGACAACAAAACTCTCGGATGTTTGTCAGACGTTCGCGAGAGGTGGGACCGTGAAAAAACTTTTTGATGTTTTTTGGGATTCGAACATGGAACCCCACGCGCATTGGTCTGATACACTAACCACTGTGCCATGGCGCTCACTATATTACATACTCGTACACATGTATGTACATATTTAGAACAACAGCCCAGGAAAGGACTAAATAGCGTCTCGCAACCACTCGTATTGTGTACGTAATATTTTTCACACGAATGGAAGTGACCTACAGTTTTGTGCCGTATCCGAAGAGCAATTTTTATTTCGGTCTTTTTGAGAAGATTTCTCTTGATTATAGCACTCTCGGATGTTTGTGAGACGTTCGTGAGAGCTGGGACCGAGAGTGTTTTCTGGGATTCGAACATTGAACCTTACGAGCTGTGGTCCGACACACTGAACACTGCGCACCCACCCACATGAAATGCAGGATAATAGCGTTTATGTGTACAGTTAAAATGCCTAGAAATATGAAAAACGAGCATGAACTTTATTAGCAATTAAAAGATGTAACTTCACAAAGAAATGATTCAATTGCCAATAAATTTAACTTTTTGTTCGAATTGAAAATTTTAATTCTTGACTCAACAAAAAAAATCTTAAATTAATATTTATGTTAGCAACTTTTAAATACACAGAGAGATGAACACATCGAATGTTATATACTTACAAAGTTTCATGTCGATATTTAAAGTATCTCCCTGCGTTACCATTCAGTGAGGAAAATCAATACACCCTGCACTGAAAGGTTTAAGCAAATAGTAATAAAAAAAATATTAAATAAAAAAGAAAAAACTATTCAATTTCATGGATTCATTTCTGTATCTCAACCTAGAGTCGGTCGTTGCAGATAGGTACAGCTACTCATACTCGTATATACAAACCCAGATCGTCCTTTTGACCCGTGCACATTTCCATTAATTCATTCATTCTCATTGACTGCAACGTATTGGTTGGTAAAGTGCGCGGTCATGACAAAGGCGTAAGAACCTAATAATTGCATTATCCCGCGCACTGTGTGGGCTACATTTACGGTTTAAGCACAGGCCCAAATGCAATTACCTACCCACGTGTATTTGTTTTGGATTTAATTGCAGTTATTTACCCGGAAACTGTTTAAAAAACAATGATTGTATTATATCATTACAATGATTACATTATTGTTTGTACTTCACATTCTGTGAGACAAACGACACGAAGCAGGCAGCACTGCATATCCATCGAGTCTCGTTTAGCATGATATGAAATTAAATTTTTCTCTTGTACACTTATGATAATGTAATGATCTTTATAGTTGGTTATTTTTAATTTAAATTAACAAAATTAAAGCAAATACGTATAAAATTCATGTGACTACTATTTGCGCACTAACGTGAAGAAGATGATGTGTATGCCTAGTTATAGATACGAGTATGTATATCAATGAGAGACGATAGAAAATGTCAAAATATTTCGACGTTTCCTGAATGACATTTTATCTCAAAAGAGTGAAATAAATGACATTGAAAATGGCTACAGTGCAACCTCTGAAAAATGTATTAAATTGAATAATAAAAATAAGAGCTGCTCGAAAATAAATTGTTCAGCACGAATCCAATAAAAAAATCTACCATTATTGAGCACAAGTAAAAGATGAAATACAACTACAGAGATGTCCCTCAAATGGGCAATTCACTTTCCTTTTCTCACACCACACCTGGTTATTGTCGGGATGCAGACCTGAATGAAAGGTTTATTATGAAATTTCAAGCTTCTTACCAATATCCACTCACGTCTCGACAGAAGCTTACTTCGCAGACCTTGCTCTCTTTAACGTGAAAAATTGTGGATAATGGTGGAAATCCAAGAAGTTTAGTTGTAAGCGAACCCCAATGTTGAACTATCACAGACGCAGACACATGTGTCAGCTCACTGAATAGATTCTACGCAAGTATTATAATTACCTACAACAAACTGCCTGCCTATCCTGTTTTAAATTTTCAGTCTTCAGCAGGGACAAGGCTACAAATAGGATGAAAAAATAGCTCGCCTTGTCAATTCATAGGAAGAAATACTTATATTGTACATTTCTATGTCTTATGCATAAACCTGACTGAGACGTTTCCATTTCTACTTTAATTTAAATTTGTTTATTTTCTTTCTACTTTCCATTTTATTTTGTTATAGTAGTTTCATTTGTTATAGTAGTTTTTTGTTGAGTTACTTTTCCACGGATGCCTGACTGATTAAAAGTCTTAATTATGTCCTGTGGGCTGGACACAAACCAGCAGAACCAACGGCGAAAAAAAACACAAATTTCATGTCAACTCTTTTTGTCTCGTTTTTTCCCTCTTTCGTTACGTTTTCTAATTTATTCCTTCTTGTTTTATTATTTGTGGACTTGTTTGTTTTGTTTGTTTGCTCTTGCTTACCCAGCAATAACGATGCCCTTTAAATAAATCCACCTGACAGGCGAGACGAGAACTTAAGGATATCACATGCCCCGCGCTCCATCGTCTGTGAACGTGTGCGCGTATTTATCAATGAACGTACTCAAGCGTCTGATGTCTAGCTATGTCTGGATATGTGCCACATACAAATAATGTGGAATAGTTAGGTATAGTGTTCCTTAAACATCGATAGTCAACACTTGCGATAGTTCACGATAGTTTGCGATAGTATCGATAGTTATGGATTGGTTCCATGAAGAAATAAAAACAACGCTTGTTAAAATGTATGACTATAAACTGTAGATATTTTTAATGGCGGTATGGAAATCTTTATAAGGGAAAAATACAAAATGAATTCTATATAATAATAAATCTTCAGTCTGTTGCGTCGTTCACTCATTATCTGGCTAGCTTTCGAGAATATCCTAAGGCAACTGCCGTTGCTGGTATACAAAGAAACATTTGTGCAATTTCCTAAAGCCTTCCTTGTTCCTGACTACTCGCAATATTTTGTTGGACATTCATTTTTTTCAATGGCTGACTTTTGCAAATATTGCTTTATGTGAACGATTGCGTCACTCACTGGTGTAGGTGTACCTATTTTATAAAATCATGGGGGATTCCTCCAATATTTACTCTGTGACTGGAATAACCACCGTCGACAGAAAGCTCTGTTTCCGTTTACATCATGCACTGTGTGTAGGAGAGTGGATTCAGTACAATAAAATAATGTATTTAGCGCTTTACAATAAGTAATTGGAAAACGATGCATTCATTTTTGTTATTTGCGATAGTTCTTAAAACCATCGATGTTTTCGATATTCATTTACTGTCGATAAGTATCGATAGACTATTGATGTTGAAGGAACACTAGTTAGGTATAGGTTCCCTTTGCCTGTCGTCCGTCTGGTATGAATGGTGTAACTTGTCATTTGAACGTAAAAATAAATCCAAAAGACAAATGAGTAGGGCAGAAAATTGTTGGTTATGTTGCGAGTTACTGCAAATATTCGAACGCCACTTGATACGAATGTTATATCCTACCAGTAGTTTGGTAAAAGAAAACTGAACATAATTAAATAAAAGATGACAATTCAATGAACTAAACATGTGTGCATACATTCATACATATACAGTGAAAACTCCCTAAACGGACACCTCTCATAGGCAAACACCTATGTTGAGCGAATATCTTATCAAAAAAACAATGATCCTGAATTGTGGATAAATCTACTCGTATATGTAAATCCCATAAGCGGACACTTTTCTTGATTGGAGAAATTTCTCAGTCTAATAATGCACGTTCGTGACAGGTATCAGTATGTATACATACATATGTATGTGTACAGGATGTAAATTAGTATTGAAGTAGAATCTTTCATTTACCTATTTGTGGGAGCATACTCGTATACCATTCTTTCAATTGATTGTCCTGTTGTACCAATGAGCACGAAGACTCACATACACACTGATCATCAAAACCTATAGGGTATTTCCAGTCCACGTAGGTGAGTTCACATTTTTTATAATATTTTCTCATGAGATGCGTACCTTCAACGCTAGGAAAGCGCCTGGTATCTGTTATGCATGCAGATGATTGTTGATTCTGCTCTCAAGTAGCTAAAGAATATAGGCTTCTGAGAATATTTTTTCGACTGACCGAGTGAATTCCACAGTTGACTTATTCTGTAACAACATTTTTTGACACAGAGATGTTCGCGCGAACATGAAACTGATGTGCTCTACCGGTCTGCCTAGTAGGACACCCAGATGTGGTGTTTCTAGGGTTCATTCTTCGAAATTCTTCGGAACATCTTTCGTGATAGTATCCGTAGTATAGGCATAAATCTGCTACTTCAGCAAACCATTGACTGGAGTGTGATTATCTATCAGGCTAGATTTTCTGCTCGTCTCTCTAAGCTGTGGAGTAGGTGTTGAAAATGTTTAAGTTACTACAAACGTTAGGTGTAACTAATGGTGAAACTTGAGTTTTGTATAAGAGTAAAAGCTGCGCTTTTTCCAATATTCTGTTGATCTGCCGATCGCAATATGTACTCGTATATGCTGAAGACGTATTAAAAGGACGCTGCAGGCAAAATAAAAGTGATGAACTTTCATCAATTATAAACAGGAGAGAATATAACATGTCGCTTTACACAAGAGCATCTCTCCTTACGTATCTCTTTTGTAGAAGAGATATTCATAGATGATTCTATTTGCGTAACTGTGCCCCGGTATTTGGACCCACTTGAGGAATATTTATTGAATATCCTTCTTTACCTCTACATAAAATCAAAGGATATTGTAAAGCATCATATGATGGATGAATTTCTGATATTCTTTGCAGATTATCATCAAGACCGCGTATTATTACAATATCCCGTATGTGAAATTGTTGACCGGCTATGATAACTGCTACTTCAGTCGTAGAAGGGGCGTTATAGCAACCACGATGTTCGACAACAGGTACCTTATCGGCGTGGATTATTAACTGCATAGTCATTTATAGTTTATGGAAGAACTATAATTCATTGCAGAACACTCCTTAGTTGATTAGCAGTTTGACATCTCATAACTCGTTCCTTGTTTCTCAGATTAAGGCGTATTTTCCTATCTTCGAGTGGCCGATTGCTTCATTCTATAGGCAACTCAATTTGCCTCTGTAAATCATGCCTATTTCGATCTAAAGAAAGACGCGTATTGCATTTAGCAGAAGTCCTTGGCAAAATATTCCTGTCTCGGTTATTAATCAACTTAGATTCTCTTTCTTGTTCGCTTGCCTTAGCCCACGATAAACGCTTTCCTTTAGGGTTTGCTGTACTACGATCTATATTTGATTTACGCCTTGGCATTATTGCCTCTCGAGACAACAATACTCTCGGATGTTTGTCAGACGCCAGAGAGGTGGGACCGTGAAAAAACTTGTTGGCGTTTTCTGGGATTCGAACTTGGAACCCCACGCACAGTGGTCCGACACACTTATCATTTACGCCACAGAACACACACGCCGCCTCCTAACAAAGGGAAAAAATAAAATCAACATTGCGATAATTTCATGAATTGTTTTGATCATAGCTGAGCTTCAGGATAACGCAGAGGGATAATTTATAGCTCAAATTAATTTTTGGAGAATAAGCTAAAAATCATTTCATTTGTTTTTATATCCAAAAAGCTATTGTTGAGTTAGGACCAGATGAATATAATTTGAACCCCCTTTCTGCCACTTAGACCTTGAATGCTCACTTCCTGTAAGAGGTAGAGCAATTTTTGCTACACAAAAACCTTCCCGACAAAATTCATATCATAACAGTGCAAACCGCATCTAAATCCCTTCAGTGGTTCTCGAGATTAGCGGGGCCACGTAGAAGTTGGGGACTTTGTTTTATACGATGTAGTGATAGATATTTCGTTTTAACAATGAAAATAATTATTGTAATCAATAAAACGAACTGTCTGCACTGTATCAGAGCTGTAAAAGAATGCGATCATTTCCGCATGAAGTTATTTTGACTTCGCTGGGAAATGTTTCAATTTGAATTGCTTTTGAGCAGTTAAAAAATTGCATTCTTTTTGACTTAAAGATTTTGATTGCTGAAAATGTTTGCCCCAGTCATGACTTCCAAATTAATGGTGATTAATTTTTTCGAAGTTGACGTCCAAATTGAAGTCATTGAATTGAAACATATTCATAACATTTTTTAGTACAACTTTATGGAATGCATTCCGCAATGATTCACTCATACCTCTTTGTATTAAAATTTGTTACACTCATTTATCTGACAAAATGACAATGACACTGAACGTAAAGAACTTTAAGTACATACATAATTTAATTTAAAAAAATGACAACTTAGTAAATTATATATTTCCATTTTGTTTGATAAAATTGTTATGAACGCAGATTTTTATTTTTTTTTTTTTTGAATCTGGTTTGCAGATTTCCGTCGGCTAATAGCATGATTATGGTTCTGGCTTAGAGACACTCTTTTCAGCGCCACACCACACCATTTTTTACGAGTACATTAGCTATTACAGTAAATTTCATACTGTAAATAAATCAATTAAAAAGATGAGAACATGTTTTTTTTCTTATGAAAATATACCATTATCAGTTGTGTGACACTATTTGTAAGAAGGAAAAAACTATACATATATTCGGCGCTAAGCCCCATATACGGTATGAGACTGTGCTTTCAACTGGGGTTCTTTTAATGAAGAACTCGAATCTCGTCTTTTTATTTGAAAACCCATAAGCCCGTACTCGATATCAGATACACGTCGTCAGATGCACGCTATTTAATTGTTTTCACTTGTTGTTTATACTGTAGCATTTACAAAAAGAACCATCGCACTGCATGATTCGTTTACCAACTAACTCTAACAACGCCACTTATTTGCCAAAGCTGCTAGCGTGTAAATTGGTTTACTCCATATTCCACCTTAACCACAGTCATCAATTTATCCCCAGTGACATCTAGCATGTTCTAGAACTTCTTGTATTTGGTATAAATACACCGACCACAACTACAGTCGATACAATTGATAAAAGGTGAATAAAGCGATTTAAAGTGCGATTCAATGGTGGTGAAAATAAACGATATTGTGATTGAAAGTAAATTTGTAGAGACAATTTAATTTGAAATAAATGAGGAATAAAGTGATTTGAGTATCGTGTTAAAGTAGAGTTGATAATTGTTGATAAATAAACTGTTCAAGTACACAAAAGACGGTTTTATTTGTGCGAACCCCATCAAGAATACCACAATACTTTTCTTTGAGTGAAGGGCAAATCTCAATTCTCTGCTTCATAACTTGTGATAACGGCAACCAATTTTAATTTATTACCTAATCGGACCACTCCCACGGTGGGCAAAATGGATAAACCATAATTGAATACCAGTTTCTTGGGTCTAACACCTTTTAGAACTACGAGCAATAAGCCCCGCACACCTTACCTCCACTCTATCTGAGGCTCTTTAGCAAGGTAGAGTCTTGAACTACTACTAGTCATATCTTACTCCTTTGCTACCTAGTTCTGTTGAATTTTATATGAAACTATTCAAATATTATACCAAACCAAAATTTCATCAAAATTCATCAGATGATTCTCAGTAATTTTTGTTTTAAGAATTGTTTTACTTTATCTCCTCATATTCACTGCTCATACTCGTACCTTCTTCTTTTTCTTATTTCGGCGAGGTTATGATCCAAAAACAAGTGATCATAACCCTCCCACTTCACCGCATTTCTACTAATCTGCCTGCTCATACTCTTACCTATTATAATATATTTTTAAATTTGTTTGGACTCCATGTTGAAAATTAACTCGAAAGAAGGTTCTGCTGATATTTTCGAGTATTTTTCTTGGACGATAGAAATTAATTTTTGACTTGGCAGTTTCAATTCTTATTGCCATATGAATAGCCACCATACTGACCAGATATATTTATAGTCATAAATGTCTGGAAATGATTAGTCAGTCACTTCCTCGTTTGACTGCAATTCAAAAGGCCCAAGGAGAATATACGATGGAGATTTATGTACATACATACCAAACTGAATGTATGAAGTAATTTTGAGCAATGGAGATAACATGTTTTACTTAAAGATAAATAAAAACAAAAATGGTTAATATTTAACAACTATGTTTTATTCCGCGGAACGATTTTATGTAATTAAAACACAATTTTTTCATATGCAACAGAAAAGCATATAAAATAAGAAACATAATACGGCAAATTTCCATTAAATTTCCATTCATATTTTTTTTAAACATACTATTCTGTTACGTATTCTATATTTGACAAACCTAATTAAACGGTAATACCTATACGAAGTAGATAAAATCGTTCGAGCATACTTCTCTTAATGAAACCATTCGAAACAAAAGTCTTTCAATGCTTTGTTGTGTGGAGGGAACAACGCTTAAGGCTATCCCATGGTTCTTTAAAAGCTTACAAAAGTGACTTCCTATTGAAAGTTATCGGTAATATTGCTTTTACGTTTTAAGTATTATATATAATCAATATAGTAAATCTCAAAAATTCTGCACATACGGGTAATTATTGTTATATATTTAGAGCTGTCAAATACATCCTTTATTTCCACGCATTTAAGTATATTAAGTGTTTTTTTTTTTCTAAGAAGAAAGCGCAAAATATTCACGCTTTCAATTTATTACATTCAAGTTAAAATCTAATTCTCCTAACTTTTCCCGTATTTTGAATGCAAGTTGAAAAGTAATTACATCAAGTGAATATTTCTCATAGTATGAAATTTTCATAAAGCCACCGCAGTTGGGATTTACCAGAGTTTTCAAAGAAAAATTTTACAAGTCTATGCAACCCCATAAGTTGATGTGCAAATGGAAAGCCATCAACAACAGAAGCGAAACTATTTTCTGTAGCTGTCATATGAATGTTTCAAAATAACATCCAAAATATATGTATGTATATGAAATGAAAAGATCTTTTTTTTAAATGCTCCCGTCTTCTACATATAGTACTTCAATGCCGGTGAAATCCTTGCTGAATGTTTGGCCATTGAAGCGCACATCACTTTCCAACTGACTTGTTTTGTGCTACCGGATGTTACACATACACTTGGTGGATTTCATAAAGAAGGACGACAGTTTTATGGTATTTCATTCGAGCTACTGTCAGAGGAAAAGGGAAAATTTGAGATTTTCCTTAAAATCCCTTTTTGTTGTCCCGCTGAGGCGAATGAGAATTAAATATTTAAATATACGTCAAGTAAGGGACGAATGATTTTTGCGTAGTCCATTTCTAAAACTGTTTCCTTATTTGAATACCATTTTCCAGAAGGCGGTTTTTTTTTTCTTCAAAAAATGGGCAATTACTCAGATGGAAATAACTACTCACTGGAAACTACTATTCAAGATGTGTGTCTAAGTTAACTCGAGTGTGAAGACGAAACTAAATGGCAGCGTACGACGGTATCTCCTGCCCGTAATAATGCAAACAAAAATAAATCAACGAAAGCGGGTGGGTTACGAGAACAACAAAACTTTGTTCCTTCGAATTCATCTGTCATCTGGATAATCATCAGAGTATCAGATGAGCACCCCCGCCCAATAGTTATTTTTCAAGTTACACTGGGTTTATG
This sequence comes from Brachypalpus laphriformis, assembly GCA_945910035.1. Classification (NCBI taxonomy): domain Eukaryota; kingdom Metazoa; phylum Arthropoda; class Insecta; order Diptera; family Syrphidae; genus Brachypalpus; species Brachypalpus laphriformis. Next base: position 256,989,445 of record OX246754.1, read on the forward strand.
CAGACCCAATTCTGGTTCGACGTTCTGTTCAATGTCTGTGCCTTTAAGGCTTTGAAACTAGTTTGGAGCGTATTAGAGCTATTTTCTGTGACTCAACAAGCAGCGAACTAAGTGCCTGTACTCATTGTAAAAGAATCTGTATTCCCTTCCCTTCGTAACTTTCATTTAAGCGATGAGAAAATTGGCTTTCTGTAGGATTGCATAGCGCTGCAAATACTTGCACTGCTTTGCCCGGCAGTTGTACACACATATGTACATATATTCAGATTCTACATAGCGCCCATCCAGTGAATTTTAGCTTCTGCCACTGCCTTTATCAAAGGAAATCCTTGTTGCAATCACAAGCCAACTTTAATTTCGAATTTTTGCGTGTCAACAATAATTTGAGTGAGTCAAGAAAAAGTGACAAAGTCAAATGCAGAGTTGTCATAGGCAAAGAGATGAGAATTTGCAGAGGGTAATTCAAACTCATCACTCGCCGCAACCCCCGTTCGTTGACAGAAAATTTCACTGTCTTACTAAGGACTGTTGGCGGCGGTAGCGGCAGGGAGTGAACAGACAAGAAAACAAAATACAGAGCAAAAATGAGCTTAAGATAAGAGATTGAAGGATAATGCGCTCCTATTTGACTTTGCAGTTTGTTTGCTTCCGCTATGAGAATGAACTTAAGCAGGGGGTGTTCATTTTCTTCTTCTTCTTTTTCAATTCTTTTTGAAAAACGAAAAAAGAAAACCGATGCTTTTCGGCTGAGTCTCAGAGCTTGACAGTTTCTTTTTCCATATTTTTTTTACACCAGCATGGAGAATGGAGAGTGTTCTATAGCTTAGGGGGCTGATATTTTATTTTTGCGCCATCCTTCCTAACAAAGGAAAGTAAGGTTAAGAGAATTATTTTACAAAAAAGAAAAAACGGGAAAATTCTACGTAAGGAACTTAAAAAGAAAGTTCCACATTAAGAGGATAATTTGCGTAGACAACGGTTTGCGTGGATGTGCGTTTAGTAGGATTAAAAGATAAACGCAAAGTTGCAAAATATCTTCGTTTTTTTTTCTTTCCTTAAAAAACGTGGAGAAAGTCATCAATAAGAGTTTTTTTATACGTAATAGCTGGTTTTAGGATTAAATTCTTATGATTGAAATCTCTGATTATGAATTCAAAATTAAGTCAATATCATTTGAGTTAAAATGAAAACGCTTACTTGCTATGAAAAGGAAAAAAAAACTTATTCAGTTTTTATATTTACCAACGTAGCGGTTGTAAAGCACTTTATTTACCTGCAAAAAGTGGAAAAGAACAATTAGAATATTATTTCCAAAAAGCTTATTTAAAAAATATAATTTAAATTAAAAATATAATAATATTTTCTGAATACTTTAATACTTTCTACGTTTTGTAATGAAAATATTGGAAAAAAGGTATTTTTCGAGAAATGGGCGCGATTTCAAAATATTTACTTTTGTACTACTTTGGGCACATGGTGAAATTTCGTCTTCCTAGCTGGAAATTGTAGTCTTTAAACAGGTTATGTACAGACAGAAGTCGGACATTGCCCAATTTACTCGGGTGTTGGTGCTAATAATTTATATATGTATATGAGTATACTTTATAGGGTCTGTCATTACTGTATTTTACATGTTACAAGCTATACTCATTTTTTGTAGTCTCAGCGCCAAAACAAGAGGAAGACTAACTGTTGCCTTCAACAACATTGTCAGTTATGTTTACAACCTTAAGCGAAGACATAGCTAATCCAGCTTCTCCAAGACCATTCTGGGGTGCCATTTATATACCTATATCAACTACAGAGTGCTTATATTTTTATACAAAACAATAGTTAACAAACAACCCTCGTATATTTATAACAGTCTATCGTTTGCAAGATCATCGCGTTCTATAGTACTCATAGGTACATCCGCGATTTACTTGTTGAGTAACAGAAGTGTAATTTCTCGTTCACACCATTAGATTGTGGAACTCATTACCACTCAGCATAAGGAACATAAATAATACGTGGAGTTTTGAGAATATCTTGTTTGAGTATATGACCAGCAGTGAAAATTTGGATCTTATTATTTTATAAATTTTATCTTTACTTTATGAACTTTAAAATTATATTAAGTACCTACTTATATTGTCAGTTTATTATTTTATCTAAATGTATTTTTAACACTCTACAAAACAAATATTTTATAATCGACTATAAGAGATGTAAATTAAATAAATAAATAAATAGCTAAATATCTACTCTACTTATAAGCTATGTAATGATAATTAAAATAAATAGTTGGCGCAACAGCTCTTTAAGTGCTTGGACCAAGCTTCTCGTAACGACTCGTGTTGTGTGCGTTATATTTTTTCAGAGCTTTATTTAATTTCAACTTTTTCAAAACTTCTCTTATATTCTCTACTGTAAACTCTGCGTCCAGATCTGAATCACATTTCCATGGTTCTGCGTATTGGACGGGTGGTGATATCAAAGCTGGGTTCAGCAGTTTGTTGAAATATTCCCTGAAATTTTCGGTTATTAAGTTTGTGCTAATTTGAAACTTTATATTTTTTAGATACCCCGCAAAATTCCTTAGTATCTTTAATAGTGTTCAATGTTATTTCCAGTCTGGAAGTAAAATTTGCGTTTAGCTTCGCATAGTCTTTTATAGTTTTTGTTAGCAAGGTGCTTTTTCGGCACATTAAAACATATTTTGCATAGTTTTGCAATTTTTTCGTAATGGGAAACGTCTAGATCTTTAGTGTACATCGTAAGCTGATAACCAGCAAATATCAGTGTTATATCCTTTTGTGAGCAGTTTACATGTCTACCCAACTCGTCGAGCAAGGCGAATCGCGGCATGTATCTCGCTACAGTACTACTAAAGCTCAACACCACTAGCGCAATCAATAACAGATGAGCTAGCAGCACTGCATGCCTCATTGCTAGACAGATCTGGCCTTAGCTGGATGAGAAACGCTCCAACTGTCTTATCCGTCTGACAAGATCGCTCATCGCAACTACAGTAGGTGTTATTACGGGGCACTGAATTATCGGTAGGCATACCATCAGGCTAGGCATATTAGCTAATAATTTCTGCAGAAGTTGCATGGACGAGGAGGAGGAGGAAACCATACTACACCTTCTTTATACGTGCTAGGTCCTCTTCGCTTGCAGAAGACTACACCTAGGAGTCTACCTCTTCGAAAATTTAGACGATCTAGCTAACGTCAGCATCGGCATCCTCATCGGAGGTTCATAACAAGCTCCAACTGGTTACAAGAGTAGTGGGGGATGATAAAGCCTAATCTGTCATAGGTGAGGCTGCAATCTGCAGCATGCTACTCTAACATAACCTATCCCTTCGTAAGATGTCACAAGTATTGATTTGCTCATCAGTACGACTAGATAGGACACAAATGTATTGTGGGAATCTGTAAATGTAGTAGGTTTTGAGTAGGTTTTCTTGTGTGCAAGATACCGCACATATTGAAATTTGACAATCATTTGATGAAGTAGCGAGAAAATTCCGCTATCTTCTGTGACAGAAAAATGCCACCTAAGTTGAAAGGAAAGCTCTACACCGCAGTTGTGCGTCCAGCGCTCACATACGGTTCACAATGTTGGACGATGAACAAAACGTATGAGAGTAAATTAACGACAGCTGAGATGAAGATGCTTCGCATGACAGCAGGAGTGACAAAGCTTAATCAAATAAGAAGTTCGAAGATCCGTCTAAGCTTTCACATCAAGGAAACCATCGTACAAAAAATAGAGCGCGACCGGCTCAGTTGGTATTGCCACGTTCAAAGAAGAGATCATTTGAACCCTGTTAAAAAGGCAATATCAATGCACGTTCCAAAGACATCGCGATGTAGGAAAGGCAGGCCTATAAACGCCTGAAGCACACAAATGCGACGACATCGGCATTTCATTGGCCTCGGTAACCCGGTGATACAACATCGGCGGGCCTGTCGACATTTTCTGAGGTCAAATAGGCGAACACCACAGGCGGATCAGTAGAAATGCGGTGAAGTGAGAGAATATGATCCCTTATTTTCGGATCATAACCTCGCTGATAAAAGGAAGAAGAAGATTGAAATTTGATAATCACCCTTATTCCGAGTGGCGTTTACAACGATTTAAAACACGCCAATTTGAATTTACCATTACGAGTAGCGTTTTTGCGTCGTTGAACGCCTTGTGGAACCCATAAGTGTACGACGAACGTCATGTGAGAAATTTCACTGTCATTCTTTAAGGCGTTGAACGCCTCAAAAGGTCTGGGAAAACATCGGTATTTGTCGTCAACAAATTAGTGATCGCCAAGTAGTAAAAACGACTGAAACTGAATTAAATTATCTTACTTTCTGGGGTAAAAATAGCGCACCAGAAGCAAATTAATGGGTTTGGCGATAAACGAGGGCAAAACCAAGTATATGCTGTCAACTAGAAGGGAAAACCAACATCGACGAATTGGACAAAACGTCACCGTGGGCAGCTATAACTTCGAGGTAGTAAGGGACTTTGTCTACCTTGGCTCTGCTATAAATTCAGCAAACAAAATCAGCGCAGAAATCAATCGAAGAATAACTCTTGCCAATCGCTGTTTTTTTGGGCTTATAAGGCAATTCAACAGTAAAGCCCTCTCTCGAACAACTAAGGAGACTCTATATAAGACCTTGATCATCCCAGTCCTGCTTTACGGCGCTGAAACATGGACTTTATTAAAAGAGGATGAAGATATCCTTGGTCGCTTCGAGAGAAAAATTCTTCGTAAGATTTTCGGTCCCGTTTGCGTTGACGGGTTTTGGAGGAGAAGATTCAATCACGAACTATACGAGCTGTACAGCGACATCGACCTAGTCAAAAAACTGCGTATTGGACGTCTGAGATGGCTAGGACATGTAGAGCGAATGGACACCAACGCTCCGGCCCGCAGAGTCTTCGAATCTAACCCCGAGGGACGACGCAGTAGAGGGAATTATCGCCGTAGGTGGCGCGCACAAGTTCAAGGGGACCTCGACCAACTTGGAGTGCGCAACTGGAGGCAATTAGCTAAAGACCGAGCTAAATGGAGAGGCTTGTTGGTTGAGGCCCAGGTTCACCCCGAACTGTAGCGCCACCTAAGTAAGTAAGTAAGAAGCAAATTAAGACTTTGGTTGATGAGTTGGCTAATGCCAACAACACGCGGTGTTCCACAGCGGTCCCCCATCTAGGTACTACCCAAGGCCAATGTTGGTTGATTTCGGCGATCGAACGAGAACCGATATTCTCAGCGTTGTACGGTCGATGGTATAGCATGCAGAATGCAAACTACTTACTGACGACGTTTTACCCTGTCGTCGAAGTTATGAAATAACTCTTGTAAAAAGAAACGCCTCAAATAACGACAAACGTCGTGCAAGTAAAACGCCACTCAGAATAAGGGTGGATATCTAATCTATTTCTGAGTCGTTTTGGTTCCAAATGAATATCGAAGTATCTAATATATTATTGTATGTATGGAACGACATAGCACACCAAGTTTGGACAATTTTTTTAGGAATAAAAAAAAATATCTAGAGTTGTTTCCTCTTTCTTCATGACCATATAAATTTAAAGACCAACCAATTCTTAATTTAATTTAACGATTTTAATTTATGTTATTGTTTATTTTTTCAATAGCTGTAGCACATAATAATTTTAACACGTTGGTTGCCAGTGCACACGTGCACAAAAAAAGTAATATTTATGTTTTAAACACAAATGTATCACCGGTGATCACTAGGTATATGAACATGTCTTGACATGCCCATTATTGCTTGTGCAAAAGATCTCAGCCATCAACTCATCCTAACATATGTATACATACATAATATGTACATATATTTTTGCTTTGCAATTAGGGTAAGATTTTTGTTGTGATCACCGGTGATACACGTGGCAGCCAACGTGTTAAGAACAGATATTCAAAAGCATCGTCCTGAATTTTTCTTTGGCATATTCTAGAGAAAAGTTGATGATGAATTTTAATCAAAATAATTCTCAAAGATCAAATGTAAACAATTTTAGAAATAATGGCGCAAAATTATAGTCAGCTGTTTTAAGTAGGTTAACTGCACACTAAGTACGAGTACTATCATGTTAACTTTGTATCTAATTATAAACACTTTCAACCTATATACAACTAGTATCAGCTTTCGAACGAATACGCAATGAATTTTAGTCAAACAAACCCAAAAATTACAGAAGTTTCAAAGTCGATACCAAAAGTTAATATGGGCTCTCGTTTGTTTTAAGTTTAGTACGGGGTTATAAAGATTAAGTTAGTATTATATCGACTATTAGCTTTGGTATGTACTAAAATAATTTTAAAGGGCACTTTACCCGATTATAATTTTGGGCAAATAATTTTATTAATAACTAGCTGGCTGTACCCGCTTGAGTGCGATTTCAAGTACAATACACTTCTTTAGAGCACTCTCCGTTTTGTCATTGAAAATAGTTTACCCGCTAATCCTTTATGAGGGTTGCGGGAGTAGGATGATTAGGTGCACTCTCCATCATTCTTGATCCTCCGCCGTCGACTCCAACTCATCCGGAGGAATCCCTAGATGGCTTCAGGAGAGATGTCGGATTTGATCCAACCATCTATTTCTAGGCCAACCGAGGGGTCGTTAACTTGATGGCACGCCAATCATGACACGTCTTGGAAGCCAGTTTGGGGACCTACGTACTACGTGGCCAAATCGTCAAAGCATAAATCCTTCCGTTGGAAGAAGTAGCTGCTCAATATTGAGCGCCTCGCGTACTCTGGTGTTACGCACTCGATCCCAACGAGTTATTCACATCGCAAAGGAACCTCTTTCGGCAGATTGTATTCGCGACTATAGGTGAGAGTTGGAACATATATTAAACACTAAGTTCAGCATTCCTTATAACAGATTGACGAAACTCTCTCAAAATTGATCCAGCCTTACCATTTCTACAGAAGAACTCGACATTGCTCTTTCCATCACTAGCGAATAAGACCCCGAGATACTTAAACTTATCTGCCTGCTTCAGTGGAACTCTACAAACATGCAGAGTGTACTGAATAGGCGTCCTGGAAACAAACAATACTTCCGATTTGTTCACGTTGATCTTCCTTGGGTTGTGGACAACTTGATACGTGGACTCAAGACTCCTAACTACCACACCCTGTATGTGCGTGTCGAAGGTAAACCCAGAGCGTGTATACTGGTGAAAAGTAACCTAAATGTAACTTTACTCCCTAATTACAGCGATCAAGATACAACAGCAGCGAGAATAGAAACACCCTGTGGCTCTTACTTCTTGGTGTCGGCATATCTCGCCCATGACAATATAGACTCTCTTTTTGGGGAGGAGAAGCGAAAGACTGGTCTCATTATAGGATGTGATGCTAACGCTCACCGTACTGTATGGGGCAGTTCCGATATCAACAAAAGATGCGAGCTACTTTTGATTTAATTTTAAGTACAAACCTTATTTTGTGCAACATAGGTAACGAGCCCACTTTCGTCACCAGAAACAGGCAAGAAGTATTGGACATCACCCTTGCCTCCGACAGTATCGTCCAACGCATCAAGAATTGGAAGGTGTCAAGCGAACCATCTTTCTCGGATCACAGGTATCTCCAATTCTCTCTGTACGTAGATTCTATTAGCCCGCCAGTTTTTAGGAAACTACCGCAAAACTGATTGGCTTAAGTACAGGTCAACTTTAAGCAATTTAGTTACCTCAGATCACCTTAATCCCCCCTGCAACCCCCAAGAACTTGATCGCGTGGTTGAGGACTTAACCTTCAAGAAAGAGTAAAGAAAGCTACAGTATCACTTTTCTCTTGCAAAAAAGCTATTGGAAATAGATGGGGTTTACAACCCCGAATCAATCACTGGCTCTACATCTCGGTCATTAGACCGATACTCACATCCGGGGTGATTGTCTGGTGGACAACCTTAGAAGAAGCTATAAATCGCGATTATCTAAGTAAGGTCCAGCGCACAGCTTGCCTGCGCATAGGCGTAGCACTACGTACAACTCCCTCTGCGGCACTGGACATTTTGTTTCATCTGATACCCCTCGATATATTTAGTAAGCAAATGGCAGCGAATGCAGCCGTTCGCATCGAAACTACCCAACAGTGGTCAAGAAAAGAATTTGCCCACGCTTCCATTTTGAATAAATTCAAATTCTCTCCCGAAAACACGGACTACACCATCCCACGTCTGAACTGTGACAAGAACTTCCTCGTCACCATCCCCTCCAGATCACTCTGGAATGATGATGCATTTTTAAAAGACGGGTCAATCCACTTCTTCACTGATGGCTCAAAATCCAAGGACGGAGTTGGTGGAGGTGTTTTCTCTGACAGCCTTAATCTCAAGCTCTCTTTCCGTCTTCCAAATCATTGTAGCGTGTTCCAAGCGCAAATTTTGGCGATTAAAGAAGTCTTATCTTGACTAAAGAAAAACGTGATATCTGCTAGAAATATACGCATCTTTTCAGACAGCCAAGCAGCAATGAAATTCTTGGAATCGACCTCTATAAATTCCTTAGCAGCTCTAGACTGCCGCTAGTCCCTCGTGGAGATGTCTGAGCAGTTCAATATTCACCTGTGTTACCGGGTCATAGGGACCTGTTTACCGGTTAATAGGAACATTCCAGGGAATTGTAAGGCCGATGAACTCGCCAGAATAGGAACAACTATACCCATTCTGACGGATAAAGGCTCCTTAGGTATACCAATCGCTACTTGCAAACTCAAATTTTAGCTGGATGCTATCGAGAGTACGAATCTTAGGTGGACAAGTGGACCCACATGTCTAGCGACAAAACAAATTTGGCCGAAGCTGGATCTAAAACATTCTAAGAATTTAATTTCTCTCAACAGATTGCATATCGGCGCTATAATAGGTGTCATCACTGGACACTGTCTACTAGGCAAGCAAGCTGCAAGGCTAGGCGTTTTCGCGAACGACTTTTGTAGAAGCTGCATGGACGAAGAAGAGGAAGAAACTCTTCCTCACCTTTTTTGTTCTGCCCAGCTCTCTCTCGTAGAAGAAAGCTTCACCTAGGAGCCCTCTATTACAACGACATAGGCGAATAACATCGATATTAAGAGCCTCCTACGCTTCATAAGAAGCTCTAAATGGTTTAACGAGTAGGTAGGAGAAACTTTCTCCCATGATCCATGTGATATCACAATGGACCTATTTTTGGTCTAAGTATGTTGGCGATTCTCTGCTGGCAGCCACTTCAACCTAACCTAACCTAACCTTGCCTTGAGGAACACTTACACATGTTTTCGCCAAATACACAAAGCAGGTGTATACAGGTTTATCATACTCCCAGTCCTTCTCAAAAATCATTCTGAGAGTGAATAACTAGTCGGTCCTGCTTCTACCGGAAAGAAAACCGCATTGCTCATCCCCCAAACTATCCTCAACCACAGCTCTGGCACGAGTCTCTAACACCTTAGCAAAGACTTTTCCAGGAATACTTAAAAGAAATATACCCCATGTAGTTGGCACAGTTTTTTGTGTCCCCTTGTTTAAAAAGATGGGCAATCACTCCCATTTGCCAATCACCAGGTGTTTCACCACATTCCTAGTCCACTTTAGTGACACGTGCGAGCTATTGCACTCACTCTTTAACAAAACCCTTTAGCATTTCTGACCGGATTTCATCCACACTGGTAGATTCGCCAACTTTTAGCGATTTGATCGCCAAAGTCTCGACCATGGGTCTGTCATCTTCCTGATGACATGGCTTGTTCGGGATAGAGCTATTCTGAAAAGTGCTCGCTCCATCTCCATCGGTCATTGAAAAGCAGTGAACCGTCTTTAGTTTTGACTCCTTTTACGATATTCAACTTTCTTTTCTCTGATTCGGCGGACGGTCTGTCAGAACATTTTATTTACAGATATGCAGCCACATTTCAATGAAATAGTTTATTACATTTGAAAAACACGTATAATTACCTGAAGTATTTCTCGAAAAACACCTTCTACACGTAAAAGGTTGGAAAATAGACTTAAAGTATGAATATTCAAATGCAATATTCTGCCTACCCCTGTTAATAATTTATTTTAAATCTATTAAAACATTCTAAAATGTGGACAAATCCAACGATGAAAAACATCTCATCTAATAAAATGGAAAAGTATTACAATGTTTCTATGTAATACGTTCCAGAGTCCTGGAAAATCGCAAGGGTCATTCCCATTGCTAAGAAACCGAATGCAACTGCTGTAAGTGACTTCAGGCCCATTAGCATTTTACCGTGCTTATCAAAGGTCCTGGAGAAAATTATAGCTAAGCAGATACTGAGGCACTTGTCTCTCAATCTCCTATTGAGTCCCTTCCAATCTGGATTCAGACCAAATCATAGCTGTTCTACAGCTATGGTTAACGTATTAGAGGACATAAGACAAGTCTATGACAAAGGTTATGTCACGCTTCTCTGTTTGCTTGACTTCTCTAAGGCCTTTGACAAAGTCAATCATAAAATCCTCTGCTGGAAGCTACAACATTTTTTCGGTTTCAGTGAGAGAGTAGTAAAGCTATTAAAAAGTTTTCTTTCCGACAGGTCACAAAGAGTTGTTGTGGGTGAAAATTCGTGGTTTAAATTCAGCAAGGTGTGCCTCAGGGATCAATTCTTGGGCCAATTTTGTTTTGTATATTTATCAATGACTTGCCGTTTGTATGCAAACATTCTTCCATACACCTATATGCGGACGACGTTCAGCTATACCTAGCCCGCCCTTTGAGTTGTGCAGTGGAACTTGCTTCTTTGCTGAACGAGGACTTGCATGAAGTACATACCTGGTCACTGGTAAATGGGTTGCTCTTAAATCCCGCAAAATGTCAAATTATACCCATCTCTAACAAAACTTTTAGCCTTGGTCTTGTGCCCGACGTACGGCTATCCCACAGTAAACTGCAGCTTGCTGAATCTGTTAGCAGCCTCGGATTCAGAATAAATCGGAACTTATCGGGATGTAATCATATCAATAGTGTTATTGGTCGTGTCTATGGATGTCTACGCAAACTTTGGTTGAGTGCTAATTTTACCCCAACTGAGACAAGGCGAAGACTAATTAAAACTCTGGTCTTACCAATCATAACCTATGCTGAAGTTGTGTACGGTAGGTAACCTTGATTCATTGTCTCAGAACAAACTGCAAGTTGCGTACAACGATGCGGTACGATATGTTTATGGCATTCGTAGGCATGACCATATTTCTGAATATTCTAGAGACTTCCTGGGTTGCACCCTGAAACAGTACATCAACGCTAGAAACTGCATATTTTTACACAGAATCATTAATAGTAAATCTCTGTCATATTTGTTTGACAAACTACAGTTCGCTCGTTCAGCCAGATCTTACTTACTTAGGTGGCGCTACAGTTCGGGTGAACCTGGGCCTCAACCAACAAGCCTCTCCATTTATCTCGGTCTTTAGCTAATTGCCTCCAGTTGCGCACTCCAAGTTGGTCGAGGTCCCCTTGAACTTGTGCGCGCCACCTACGGCGATGATTCCCTCTACTGCGTCGTCACTCGGGGTTAGATTCGAAGACTCTGCGGGCCGGACCGTTGGTGTCCATTCGCTCTACATGTCCTAGCCATCTCAGACGTTCAATACGCAGTTTTTTGACTAGGTCGATGTCGCTGTACAGCTCGTATAGTTCGTGATTGAATCTTCTCCTCCAAAACCCGTCAACGCAAACGGGACAGAAAATCTTACGAAGAATTTTTCTCTCGCAGCGACCAAGGATATCTTCATCCTCTTTTAATAAAGTCCATGTTTCAGCGCCGTAAAGCAGGACTGGGATGATCAAGGTCTTATATAGAGTCTCCTTAGTTGTTCAAGATAGGGCTTTACTGTTGAATTGCCTTATAAGCCCAAAAAAAACAGCGATTGGCAAGAGTTATTCTTCGATTGATTTCTGCACTGATTTTGTTAGTAGAATTTATAGCAGAGCCAAGGTAGACAAAGTCCCTTACTACCTCGAAGTTATAGCTGCCCACGGTGACGTTTTGTCCAATTCGTCGATGTTGGTTTTCCCTTCTAGTTGACAGCATATACTTGGTTTTGCCCTCGTTTATCGCCAAACCTATTTTGGCCGCTTCCGCCTCAATGCTTGCAAAAGCACCGGTGACAGCCCGCTGAGATCTTCCGATAATGTCTATATCGTCGGCGTATGCAAGCAGTTGTACAGACTTGTAATAGATTGTGCCTCCGGTGTTGGCTTGTGAGTTCCGCACAATCCGTTCAAGTACAATATTAAAGAAGTCACATGACAGCGCGTCACCCTGTCTAAAGCCTTTTTTGACATCAAAGGTCTCGGTGAGGTCATTACCGACCTTGATGGAGCAGCGAGCGTTCTCCATCGTCAGCCTGCACAGACGGACAAGTTTGGCAGGGATGTCAAAACTAGACATGGCTCTATAAAGCTCTTCTCTATAGATGCTGTCATAGGCGGCCTTGAAATCGATAAAGAGGTGGTGAGTTTCGATTTGGAATTCTTGGGTTTTCTCCAGGATCTGCCGAAGTGTGAGGATTTGATCGATGGCCTGAAACCGCACTGATAGGGTCCATTCAGGCTGTTGATAAAAGGTTTCAGGCGTTCACACAATATCGCAGAAAAGATCTTGTATGCGATGTTTAGGAGACTGATGCCTCTATAATTGGCGCAGTTGAGAGGGTCTCCTTCCTTGTGGATCGGGCAAACGATGCTGAGATTCCATTCATCAGGCATACACTCGTCTGACCAAATATTAGAAATGAGTTGGTGTATGCACTCTACCAATTCATCCCCAGCTGCCTTGAAAAGTTCGGCCGGTAAGCCGTCAGGTCCAGCAGCCTTGTTCGATTTTAGCTTGGATATTGCTATCCTCACTTCGTTTTGGTCAGGTGGACGGAAATTTTGACAATCATCGTCTATGTTGAATGGTTCATTCTGCCTGACAGCGGGATGTTGGTCTTCGTCGCCGTTATACAGTCTGCAGAAGTAGTTTTTCCATATTCTCAGCACCGGCTGTGATTCTACTACGAGGTTTCCATTTTCATCTCTACAGGTTTCTGTACGGGTATTACTACTCTGACACGTTCTTTTTACCTTTTGGTAAAACTTCCGTACATTGTTCCTGGAGTATAGACTCTCGATATTCTCAAACGCGCTTCTCATGCTCTTTCTTCTTCTTTTGGAGAAGCCGATGTTCTTCCCGTCTCTTTTGCTCGTAGAGCTCACGAGCAGCTCTCGTCTTCCTTTGCAGCGCCGCTTTGTATGCCTCTTGTTTTGCTGCATGCACTCGCCGGCATTCTTCGTCAAACCAGGGGTTTCGCGGTGGTGGGCGAGCGAGACCCAGCACATCAGTCGCGGCATTTCTGATGGCATGTTGGCAGCGTTGCCACTGGTCTTCGGTACTTGATGCTGGCGGCAAAGGGGTGATTGAGAGATTTCGGGATACGCGTTCAGCGAAGAGTCTGGCGGTCTCTTGCGATTGTAGCTTTTCGACGTTAAATTTTCTCACAGTAATTCTTCTTTGTTGCTCAGATTGGGATATCCGCAATCGTACCTTGGCTACAACAAGGTAATGATCCGAGTCTATGTTGGCCGCTCGGAAGTTCCGGACATCCAGAATACTGGAGGCATGCCTTGCGTCGATCGCAATATGATCAATTTGGTTGATCGTGACATGATCATTGGACCGCCATGTCTGCTTATGAATATCGAGATGAGGAAACCATGTGCTTGCTATGGTGACATTTCGCTCCACAGCGAAATCAATTAGCCTTAGTCCGTTATCAGACGTGGTGTCGTGTAGGCTATGCTTACCGACTGCCCTACCAAAGACGTCCTCCTTTCCTATTCTGCCGTTAAAATCGCCCAATACGATTTTAACGTCGTATTTAGGACATTGCTCGTATGTTTTGTCGAGGAGCTCGTAGAAACACTCTTTGGTGGCAAAGTCCTTTTCTTCTGTGGGGGCATGAACACATATTAGGCTTATGTTAGCGAATTTAGCCTTGATCCGGATAGTCATAATACGCTCGCTCACGTGTCGGAAGCTTAAGACTTCTTGCCTAAGTCTGCCGCGTATGACAAATCCGCATCCGAATAAGCGTTGCCTGTTGCCTCTGTAGCAATCACCGTAGTAGATGTCTCAGTTTTTCATCCTCTTTTTGCCCGGCCCATCCCATCGCACTCCCTGGATGGCGGTAATATCTGCTTTATAGCAGTCTAGGGCCTCTGCTAGTTGTTCGGCTGCACGTGGTCTGTAAAGGGACAGAACATTCCACGTACAGATCCGAAGGTCGTTGTCCTTATTTCGTTTGCTGGGGTCGTCATTAGTTGAGTCATCCTTATCCGAGGCTTTTGGTTGTTTCGCAACCATGCGTTTTTTACGTGGTAGGGAAGTTACCCCGACGGCACAACCCCCAATCTGGAGGGCCAGTTCCTTAATTATTCCCCTAGGACGAGGGGCCGGGTACACCGGTGCCAGTGGTCCACTACGGGAGTATGAGCGCTGCCGTTGGCCCATTAAGGGCTCCTCCGCCACCATCTCTATTCCAATGTCCTGACCAACATTGGAAATTCCTTACCGACCTGTGATCCGAATACGTCGAAGCAGCTCGCGCAAGGTATTCACTAAGTTCAACCTAACTGGAACTATAGACGCCACCGTTGACTCCGTCTAGGGAATTCGTCCGCTGCCGCCTGGAACAGGAAGAAGTGCTCTAGTGAGAAAAGCACTCTTCCCCCCCTCTCTCATCTGCTGCCACCAAGAATCCGCCAAACGGGGTTGGTTACCCATTTCTTGGATTAAGGTACTAAGCACCCGGCTTAGCCAGATCCTTAACCTTAATTCAACCGCGTTCTAAAAATTTAAATTCCTCTCGTCTATTTTTCGTTCACGTCACTAGATTATGGAATTCACTGCCCTTCCACTTAAGGGGTATTTCAAATGCAGCAATCTTTAAGACTGCAATCCTCCTACATTTTTCGATGCAATCTTGAACTTACATTTTCTGAACTTTAACTTTCTCAATACTTTTTGCTCTATCTCTTGTTTAATTTAATTTTTATTTATTTTGTTTTTTAATGTACATATATATGAAACTTGTTTTTATTAATACAATTCATCTTAAATCCATTTTTTATAATTTAAAATCTGAATTCTAAATATCTACCTTGGTTATTCGTACTATAAAAGATTAAATCTTAATGTACATTCCTATCTTGAAAAATAAATTGAATTGAATTGAATTGAATTGAATGTTTCTATGTCTGTACATATTGATATTGAAGTTTTGATAGCACATGCATATCCTTATTAATAAAATTTAAAATGCCCTTAGATTCGGCACTGATAATGATCACACTAAAGTTCAAAACA
This sequence comes from Brachypalpus laphriformis, assembly GCA_945910035.1. NCBI lineage: Eukaryota > Metazoa > Arthropoda > Insecta > Diptera > Syrphidae > Brachypalpus > Brachypalpus laphriformis. The sequence goes on from OX246754.1 coordinate 257,004,839, forward strand.
TAATCATGTTCGACCTCGAATGCTCAGTTCATGTAAGTGGTATAGCCGTTTTGAGTACAATCTTCCCCGGGAAATGCAGATCATAACAGTAAAAACCACATCCAAATCCCTTCAGTGTTTCTCGTGATTAGCGCAGTCATTCACGTTTTGGGGACTTCCTTTTATACCATATGATGTATTGTAGTTTGTTTGATGAACATGAATATGCGTGCACTCCACTGGTGGGCCATTGATTGAAATGACCCACGCATATCTGTGATATCTTTATATCTCAAATAATTATTGTATATTCTTGCTTATTACTTCCGTTATAAGAATCACAGAATAATGATTTATACCTCAATCTCTTCAGCAGGAAATGTACTAATCGACGAATTAAATCATATTCAAATCGGTTCAGCCATTTTGTAGACATATGTATATGTATAAAGCAAAGAAAAATGGTTTTTGTCAGTTAAGAAAGCATATAAAAGGGGTTTAAAAACCCAATAACGGATTCAGAATACTATCGATTGATATATATATTGTTGAGGTATTCGCGCACAAACAGAAAAAATATGATGTCTTTTGTAGATGTAGAGATAATAATGAAGATTATACACAAAATTGTCAGTATTGCAATTTATCGCATATGCGAAGAAATGGTCCAGCGTTTAGTAAAAAGTAAAAAAACTGTTCATTTTGCTATTGTCTGCAAAGAAACAAATGTCAGGCAAATAAATTCGAATAAGGAAGATTTGGAGTCTAATAATAAGTTTTACATTCATTCCATAGGTTCAAAAGTACCAAACTGCTGTATGGATCTGTAAGTTTCGTCAAGGCCGAATCTATTAGAATTTATGATCAATTTGTGGAATTTCAGCTAGACACCGGTGCTGATGTGAACATTCTTCCTCAGAAGACATTTAAGGGCTTATAAAAACCAGCTGTTTTGCGCCCAACATCCACCGTTCTGTAAGCATATGGAGGCTCAAGGATTGTGCCATTTGGAGTTTGAACATGAAAATGCGTTTGTGGAAATGAAGCAAGTGCAGAACAATTTGCAAAAGTTTTAGAAAATTATGTGTTGATCCTAGGGCTTCAGACTTGTGTACAATTAACAATTTTGAGTAGAATTGGTTCAATTCAAAATAGGTGCAATAGTATGATTCAGTTTGGAAAGAAGTTCAAGGTGTCAAAGGACGTAATTGTCAGATCTTATCCGAATTATTTTCTGGAGTAGGTGAATTTCCACAAAAATACATCATTAAAATTAAGGAAAATGTAGTCCCTGTAGCACGTTCTACTAGGCTGTTCCTTTAAAATGAATTGAATGTTTAAAGTCCACGTTCGATAAGATGAAAAGGGAAGATATTATTAAGATTGGGTTAGCAATTTGATTAGAGAAGATAAATGGAACTTTAGTATTAGGAGTATGTTTAGATTCTATGGAGTTAAATAAATGTCTAATTAATGAAATGGTTTTAACTCCAACGTTAGAACAAAAAATGGACAATTTAAAGGAACCTAAGTTTATCAGTGTTTTAGATTTGAAATATGGGTTTTGGCCGGTCGAGTTGATAAAGGAGTTACAAAAATGGTGCGCCTTTTTATCACCCTACGGCCTATATAATTGCAATACTGTTTGGTATAAATATAGCTCTTAAGGTTGAGAGGAGTATGTTTATATGTACATATATGGACCACATAGTTATATTGGCTAAATGCAGGAGTCTTCTTGCCGTACTTAACAGACCTCGAGAAAGAAATATAAAGTTTAAACCAGATAAGACAAATGCAAGTGAAATTAAGAACCTAGGCCATGTTTTCTCTACAAGTGGTGTTCGTCCACATAAAGACCAAATACGAGCCATACAAAATTTGAGGCATCCACAAGATAAAAAGGATCTGCAAAAGTTGTTGGGTGTCATTAACTACGTAAGAGCATTTGTTTCAAATTTAGCAAAACTTCAAATTTAACATCTTCATTTAACTTAAAAAAAAATGTAATTTTCAATTGGTTAGATTTACATACAAACGCAGTTGATAAGACCAAAAATCTTATTTTAAATTATAATTTTGAAACCATTCGTAAAAGACGAATCTGTAGCATAATGTTCATAGAATGCATTAATACTTAACTTATAAAATTATACAAAATAAGATTGATATTAACTATGTATGTATTCTGATGAATTGATGCGTAAAGAGCTTATTCAAGCTTCTTAATAAAGGTAGTTTATGCTGGCTCTTTAAACGTTAAGGATCTATTTGTAACTAAAACTACTTCACATGTGCATACTGCAGGCAACAAAATATAATTTCAATTAATTTATATAGGTACGTATCTTCGAAAATATTTTCTTTTAAATCTGGCAACACTGCACTTTCCAATTTTCTCTTCGATTTCTATACATACAGTCTTCTTAAAACGAGGGTACTCGAGTAAGCTTCTTTTCTTTTTATAGAATTATGCTTACTATTTCCATTTCATTGGAACTCCAAACCTGGAGGTTTTCTATTTCTGTATTAAACTGAATGAATCTCAACCTTGAAAAGACATTATTTCCAATAGCATGTGTATCGTAAACACTTAAATTTCATAGATTTCGAAGAGAAAATTCTATTTCTATTTCTAAGAAAAAATTACCTCATTAAAATAATTTTCTTTGTTCACAAATACCTTGGTACTAAGTAGCACGCGTACCTAGTCAATTACCGAAACCATGACCAGTCGAAATCATGCCACATGTAATCGTGCTCTATTCATTCGGTTACTTCTTTCTTAATTCATACATTCAGGCTCTAACTATTCATGTTAAATACACATTTAGTAGTAATACTGTACCGAGAAATGAAAGAAGCAACCAATACTCTGGTACTTTTCCTAGGACGACTTGGCGCCAACAAAAGGTATTCAGTATGCATGAATAGCTCGACAATGTATCTCCTCTTCCCGGAAGAAACATATTAATCTTGATAATGCTGTTCATTTTATGAATGCCAGCCGCGCACACTGGACAAATCTCCCCAACCCCGATTCACTTCGAAAAGTGTTCTCTGATATGTGAATGGGGCCTCCACCTAACCACCTGACTGACATGCGAGTTCCATTAGACTGATCAGATATGTTGCCCTATTCTCCTCTATCCACTGCGGCATCTCCTCCACCACCTTCCACCAATAACTTTCCTCACCTGATTTACTAAAGAAAATATTTCCTCGTTGCAAAAAAGGAACAAAAATTATAAACATTCGGCAACGATACACCTGTAGATCGGTCTGAAGGTAAAATGGGATAGAGTTTTGGGCACTCAACTGTGTAGCATAGAACAAAAACACAGCACATAAATCTAAAAAAACACAAACACACACCCACACGGTGGGTGCAGGAGGAAGCATGTTCCTCATGTGTAATGGATGGTGTTTTTGGATCTGGTTTATGTCTTCCATTGAATGATGGTACACCCGGTTGGGTATCCCGTCACCCACACCACCTGCTTAGTTGCTTAGTCAACTTAATGTTTAAACTGGGGAGTCGTCTGGATATCTTCTCTCCATCCAGGGCAGAGCGAGAAATAGCAAAAAAAAAAAATCCGCAAAAGATTTATACCTTTCCCCCTTAGCCCAGGCATTGAGCAGTTGGTACTTGGCATATATAGGTTGCATGAAATTCAACTCTGTGGCACTATCAGTGCCAGTGCTTCCGATGGTTTTGGCCATATGGACGGTAGTTTATCATCGGGGTTAAATTGCTGAGAAAACTGTTTCCTGCTTTGCTCTCTTCTGCTACCGCCGGAAACCGATACTATTGGTCTGTTGCTGTAAAGTATTTTTTGTGTTGTTGTGTGCTATATCTTGTGGCATAGTCATTTTTGAAGTGTATGATGTAGCACCAACGTGTGTCTATTGATCATTTTTTCGTGTGGAATGGATAGAATGCACTTTGTGTGTGCATGTGGCGCGTGCAAAGTTTATTTCATACTAGAGCAAAGACTTTGGTTGGTAATTTACTGATTTTACTTCTTTGACAGCTGCAGGATGTATACTCTACTAATGAGATTGCATGAATTTATTTGTGACGGAAGAATTAAGTACATACTTCATTTAGCATAGCACAGGGCATGAGAAGAAGAAGCCTTAAAAGCAATTTTCGAAAACCCTTGTGTTCAAGATAATTCGGGACAAAGATCTAATAAGGAATGCACCATGGGCTTATTGGACTCTGTCGGCATGGTAGCCACAGCTTGAGATCGCATCAGTCACAGTACAATTGCTACCTGTTTTAAGCATGCGGGCTTGCAGACTTTGAACAGCTCTCGAAAGGAAGAGCAATTTGATGAAGAGCATGATTGGTCCCTCTCTGAATGGAATGCATTGATGAACAATTCAAACATCGTTGCTTCAGAAATAGCATAGGAGGAGTACTTAACCGTTGATGACAACGTTTTAACCTCAGATGATTCAAATTTTGAAGAAATAGTCAGTACTGCTGCTGCAGCAGAAAATCCTATTTTAGAGGACAGTAAGTATTGTTAAAGAATACTGTTATTTCGCTAACTCAGCGTCAGACTTAACAAATAATGTGTCGCAAATTAAAAAAAAAAACTTAGAAGTTCTTTTCCTTAAAAATAAACGTAAAATGGAGCATACAAATTAACGAAGACAAAACCCAACAAGTAATATTTACCACTAAATTAAACTACTCTCCAATCCCAATAAAAATAAAAGACAAAACTATTCCAATCGACAATGTGGCCAAATATCTTGGTATGTACTTGGACAACAAACTTAACTGGAAATACAACATACAAAAAAAAGGGACCAAATTAAACTAAAATATAATCAACTGTACTGGCTCCTGCGTAAAAATTCTAAACTTTCGACAACCAACAAATTACTACTATACAAATCCATTATCAAACCTATCTGGACATACGGGATACAACTCTGGGGAACGTCAAAGAAAACAAACATCGCCATAATCCAAAGACAACAATCAAAAATATTACGAACCATAATCAATGCGGACTGGGACATACCTAACATCGACATCCATCGCGACCTAAAAATACCAACAGTGGAAGAAGAGATAGTAAACATAAGCAGAAGACATCATATAAAATTAGAAGTTCATCCTAACATCGAAGTCAATTCATTACCAATGAAGGAATTCATCGGAAGACGACGACTAAAGAGAAATAGACCCAGTGACTTGATAAGAGGGACCACAACGTCAACATACTAAAACATCCTAAACATAAAAAAAATTAAATTTCTAACATATTATAACTAGTTTACTCGTTTCATAATTGTTTAAACTGTTTAATTGCTTTTGTTTTTTTTTTTTGTTTAATTGTTAAACTGTTGTTAAGTTTAAAATTCCTAGAAAAGGGCTAAGAACAATGGTCACTTAGTCCAAATTAAATCCCAAAATTCAAATTGTTAAAACAAATATTAGATGTCTTTTTCTAAGACAGATGTATTTACTGCATTGGGAAATAAAAAAAAAAAAAAAATAAAAAATAAACGTCAGCTAAATACTACAGATTTTTTTAAAAGAACTGGTTCGTAAATTAATACTTTAAAGACAAAAAATATGTTGCTACTTGGAAGAATTGGAATCCTTTGATTTAAATGAAATAAAAACATAACATATAAAATATTTAAAAAAAATAAAAGATTTTTTTTATTCCGCTTATAACGACGGAAAATTTGTCTCGCATTAGTGGTCGTTATAACCGATTGTGTGCTGTGTTTTTTTTTTTTAAGTTTTTATCGTCCCTTAAATGTTCTATGGGCGTGGCTACTGGTGGGCCACATGGCACGTGATGTAAAGAAATGCATGGGGTACCACGTGACCCACCGGTGTGTATTTTCCTCATGTACGGCTTTATTTTTTCGATGTTGGTTCACAGATGTTGATTGAAATTAAAATACAAATAAAAAAATTAAAAAGCGATGTGTAGCAATAATATAAAGAATAATGAAGGCAGAATCACTACGATGAAAAAAGCTAAAAAGGTGACAACATTCCGCAGTACCTCTCTAGGAAATCCATCTTTCTGCTTGAAATGTTTTAAAAAGCATCAAAAATAATATTTATTTATAAGTTTTAAGTCTCAGTTAGTTTTTTTTTTTCCTACATTGAACTCATAATAACAAACTAAAATAAGTCCGATAAAAACTCGCATTATAACGTACATTTTTTTATATTCCGAGTAAATATAATATTTTTAGCTACGTGCCAGATAAGAAAAACAAATACTTTAACAACCGCCCACACAGAGAATATTTATACAAAAATATTCAGCTTATGACTGCCGGGGGTGCACACGTCCTGTCAATGATTAAACTGTGACCCACCGGCGGGTCATACGGTAGCGATCGTATTAAGAAGCTAAAGTGTCACTAAACCAGTATAATGTGTAAAATCTTTAAGAAGTTGAAGAACTGATTGGAACCCTTATGTGCGGGTTCAAGCATAGAGAGAATAGACATGGAATAATTCTGTGTAAAGCACAAGAATGGCAAACCGACACTTACAACACACTAAAGATACTCCATACCTAGATGGGATCCCGAACGTCGTGCCCAGAGACCAGAGATTTTCCCATGCCTTTATACGAAATGCCTAATGGAAGGCAATTTCCCACTGCAGTGGAAAAAGCAATGGCTAGTCCTCATCCCAAAAGGAAACAAACCACCTTGGCAACCGTTCGTCGTACAGGCCGCTGTGTATACTTGGCATAATGGGGAAAGTGATAGAAAAAATAATACGCACAAGACTAGATCCAAACACGGAAGGAGGCTCGGGGCTCTCTACTCAGCAGTACGGCTTTAGAAAGAAACGAAGCACCATAAGGGCGATGTGCGACATTGCACGTGAAGCAATCCCAGGACAAAGATGGCTAGGAGGGTGAAAGAAGTATTGTGCTGTCGTAACACTCGACGTGAAAAACGCCTTCAAGTTAGCCAGCTGGAGCTGCATAGTTAGATCGCTAAGCAACCTACACATACCTAACTACCTCCTGAGAATAATAGGCAGTTACTTCAGTGAGAGAACCCTTCATTATGATACGGAAAAAGGGGCCTTAGACGTACAAAACCACGGGAGGAGCCCCGCCAGGGTCAGTGCTAGGCTCAGCTCTGTGGAATATTATGTTTAATGGCATACTGAGAACGCCAAGGCTTAGTGGAGTAGACATCACCGACTATGCTTATAACATTGCAGTAGGTAATTGTCGTAGCAAAACTCTAGAAAAAGTGTCAAAAAATTGCAGCCAGCCAATTAGAAACCTGTGAGCAATGGTAACCAAGTGGATCCCTATGTACGGCTTCCCCGTATGGGCACAAGCGACGTATCGGATAACGTACCAGACGGATCAATTTGCCTTCCGGATGGTATCCGCGGAATCAATTTGCTTAATCTCCGGTCGAATGCCAATAGATTTGGAAATAAAAAAGTCCGCAGGAACAAACGAGAACGAGTCGATAGGCATGAGAACTACAAGCGAGGCTGTATAAGCAGATTGGCAACACAGGTGGAATACCACACCCAAAGGAAGATGGACTCATACGTAGAAGAATGTATCAGCAGGAAACACGGAGAAGTAAACATCTACATAACGCAGTTCCTATTGGGGCATGAATGCTTCCGAGAGTGTCTCTACAAATACAAACACGTGGATGGCCCATATTGCCCGCACTGTGAAGGCAAAATCCATAACGCGGAACATGTTTTGATGGTACGCCGGATGTATACGATGGCCAGAAACATATTGGAGAGATAAACTGGCGGCTAAGTTACTCCGAAAGGACTATAACCGTCTTTATATCACCCAATAGGCCTCCTGGATACAATGCGAAAAATCTTGGAGCACATCATCTACGAGAGAGGTAGCTGAATAGAAAGATGCACTGTCCGATCTTGAATTCGGACTTAGAAAATCTCTCTCAGCGGTATGCATAATACCAACTATACTAACTATATTGGATTTTTCAGTACCATACTGGATTTGAGGTTCAGATACTGGATGAATTTCCATACTGGATTTTATACTGGAATTTCATAAATTCTGTCAGTTTGTGCGTACTACGAATTAACAAGCTCTTTCAAAAATCAACACTCGTCAAATGCAGCATGGAGTGGAATTGCCTTGATTCTTAAATTTTTTGAAAACGCCACCAGATTTCTTCCGAAAAATCTCGTCTCAGAACAAGTATGCTTTCAAACAATCGCAGACAGCGCCGCAGTCAGCTGATGTTGGACTGATGTCAATGCAGTTCGCTAAATTGAGCACAGACTCAGATTAATAAAAAAATGTTGTACTCGTTTGGATGAAGTAATAGAAAAATAGTTAAACTGAATATGCTGGATTTATACTGGATATTAATAAAAATAATAATAATAAAAATTGTGGGCGCCGTGGCGTAAGTGGTTAGTGTGTCGAAACACCAAAAAGTTCTTTCACGGTCCCACCTCTCGCGAGCGTCTGAAAAACATCCGAGAGTATTGTTGTCACGAAAAAGCTTCTCAAATCGCCATTCGGATTCGGCATTAAACTGTAGGTCTCTTCCATTCGTGTGAAAAATATAACGCACACAACATGAGTGGTTGCGAGAAGCTAGGCCCTGGCACTTTAAAGAGCTGTTGCGCCAAATATTTGTATTTGTATTAATAAAAAATAAAAAAAACATTTATACTATATATACTGGATTTCATCTAGCAAGAGTTGGTATCATTAGGTATACACCATTAAGATGGTAGCTGACATCACAGACGAAGCGATAAAAGGAGAAAGATGGCGTTTTGGAACTAAGAAATACTGCGCGGTAGTGACGTTGGACATAAGAAATGCGTTCAATTGAGCAGACTGGTTTATAAGGTCAACATTAGTCAGAATGGGTGAAAAATACCCTTTACCAAGGAAAGATAGCTAAGGCGTATGCAACCTATCCTATTGGAAGGTATCAGGATCGACCCACAGAAATAGGTCAAATACCTAGGTATAACACTAGACAGTAAACTCCTTTGGAAAGAACACTTAGAAGCTGTGGCAATCAAAGCCACTAGAGCACTCATGGTGTTGCAGAAACATTTCAGGAGAGGCCTGGGGGTGCAGCCCAGCCACACTGAGGTGGATGTACAAGATGATAGCATCGGGAAAGAAACATACATAAAGAGCGAAAAAGATTCTGGGGAACTACAACCAGAAAATATGTAAAACCTGCCTAAGAGTCAGCAAGAACCGGCTTCGCATCTTGACGGCCATGTTAACAGGTCACTGTAGACTCAAGGAGCGCCTCAGAAATCTGGGAATAGAGAAAGACGGATACTCCAGATTCTGCAGGAACTTCGCAGAAACACCAGCACACCTTCTTATGGAATGCGAAGCACTGATCCACAAAAGGAGAAATCACTTAGGTGCATACATCCTAGCAGAATTGGATCTACCTTCGCTGTATCCACTCAAGATACTCCGGTTCATAACAGCAGCTGGACTGGAGGAAGTGCTCTAGACCGAGTATAGTATCGACTAGAGCCTCAGTTTGAGGGGCACAATAAATCTGCTAAAGGTCACAGTGCAGTTGCACCTCACAATAATTATTATCTATCTATCTATCTTCAGATTCGTTCGCCCAAATTGATTAACAATGCTCATGGCCAGCTTCTTGTGAATGACGACAAAATTCTGCAGAGGTGGCGGCAGTATTGTGGAATACATTTGGATAAACAGTGAAGAAATACCCGACATTACAGTCGAAGAAGTAAGTGAGGTGGTCAAATACTCCAAAAAACGAAAAACGGTTGGACCAGACGAGATGCACTCGGAGTTTTGAAAAAGACGGGAGACATCGGGTTCAGATGTCTCACTTATGAGAGATGATCCAATACCGAATCAATGGAGGAAAAGTTACCTCTTCTCTGTGTACAAAGGGAAGAGTAAAACGCGAAGCTGTGATGTGGGCGCCGTGGCGTAAGTGGTTAGTGTGTCGGATCACTACGCATGAGGTTCCAAGTTCGAATCCCAGAAAATACCAAAAAGTTTTTTCACGGTCCCACCTCTCGCGAGCGTCTGACAAACATCCGAGAGTATTGTTGTCATGAAAAAGCTTCTCAAATCGCCGTTCGGAGTCGGCATTAAACTGTAGGTCCCTTCCATTCGTGTGAAAAATATAACGCACACAACATGATTGGTTGCGAGAAGCTAGGCCCTGGCACTTTAAAGAGCTGTTGCGCCAAAATATTTGTATTTTTTGTGATAACTAGCGTTCGGTCAAGCTGATGTCGCACACCATGAAGATCGCTGAGCGTAACTATTGGAAGGCCGACTACGAAAAATAATACAGCTATCTGATGATCAGTGCAGGTTCCAGACATTTATTTGAATGGAACAGTGCTCCCCAAGTGGGAAAAGTAAAAATATGAGGGATCCATGATAAATAGCGAGGCAACCTGTTATGACGAGATCAATCATCGCGTAAGCGTAGGGTAGATGATGTGGCGGGGAAACTAAGCTATCTTCTGTCACCGAAAAATGCCGCCCAAGTTGAAAGGAAGGCTCTAGACCGCAGTTGTGCGTCTAGCGCTCACATATGGCTTACAATGCTGGACAATGTACAAGAAGTATGAAAGTTAATTAACGGCAGCTGAAGTGAGGATGCTTCGCATAAGAGCAGGAGTGACAAAGCTCGCTCGAAAAAGAAGTTCGAGAATACGTGGAAGCATTTTACGTCAAGGAAACTATCTCACGAAAATTAGAGCGTGACCGGCTCAACTGGTATTGCCACCTTCTAAGAAGAGATCATTTGAACCCTGTTAAAAAGGCAATATCAATGAATGTTCAAAAGACATCGTGAAAAAAAGGCAAGCCTATAAACGCCTGGACCATACAAATGCAACGATACCAGCATTTGATTTGCTTCAGTAAGGAAGTGATCCAAAATCGGAAGGCCTGCAATATTTTTCGAGGTCAAACGGGCAAACCCCACAGGTGGATCGGCAGAAATGTAGTAAAGTGGGAGGGTTATGATCTCTTATGATCAGATCATAACCTCGCCGAAATAAGAAGAAGAATATTCAATAATATACTCGTACCACAGATAATAAGCATAAGCATATATAATATGGTTATTATCTGTGCTCATACCATACCAAGTTTCGTGAAATTTTAGAAATATTTTTCTTAAATTTTGAACGGAAATTCGAAAATAAATTAAGTTTTTGCAAATTTGCTTGCATTTTGATTTTGTATAACTTACAAACAAATAGCATAAGGGTTAATGTCCTGTATCCCCTTGTGGGTCCTAGGGCCTCTACTTCGCCTACGCGCCATCGTGCAGGCACCTATTAACAAACGTTTGCAGCTTTCTGGTGATAGTAGGGGTCACTCTCCACGTGCTGCAATCATATAACAGCACGGATTCAACGTTGGAGCGGAACAGTCTTATCTTGGTGTTCAAACTGATTGCATTGCTTCGCCATATCTTGGACAACATCCCGAACGCGGACTTTGCTTTGGCGATCCTGTTGGCTATATCCAGTTCTGTTCCACCATCGGTCGAGACAATACTCCCAAGATACTAGAAATCCTCTACTCTCTCTACCGGTTGTCCAGCAATGCATATTTGAGCCGATAAGTTTGTTCCAAGGCTGATAATTTTAGTTTTTGTCGTATTAATTTTCAGCCCGACGATGCCTGCCTTCCTCTCCACATCTGCTGTCATTTGGTGTAGGTCCATAATTCTGTGGGAGAATAAGCATACATCATCAGCGTAGTCAAGATGTTTCAGTTGAGATATAAGAGTCCATCGAATTGCTCCGTTTCCCTTCGACAAAGCTGCATGAAGCACATCGCTAATCACCAATAGGAATAATATTGGTGAAAAGATACAGCCTTGTCTTACCCCACTTTGGATCTCAAATTCCTCAGACAACCTTCCCCTGTGCAGAACGTGGCATTTGGAGTCTTCATATGTAAAAATAGCATATGCATAGGTGCGACCCAGTCGTACGTACCATTTATTATATTTACTTGTTGGCGGTAGGGTGGTATTCGACTGCCAGTGGAAATATATAGACACAAGTAATTGTCAGTAAAGGATGATTACCGGGTTCTTCCATCTCATTATATATATGTGGGCCTATGCTGATGGCCGCTACTGTGAACTTTGATTAAAGCGGCGAATTTAAAAGATACTCAAGTTCAAACTTTAGCTTTTGAGTTTAACTATTTTAAAAGTAGCTTTGTATTTCAAGAGACAGACTTAGATTTGCTCCCAATAAAAGAAGACGTTGTTTTTCGCTTTACGATCGTCCATGTAATTAAACTTAGACTTTTTAATAAAGTGAATTATTGTAAATTAAGTGGTATTTTTATAAGAATCCTACAAAATTGGTGTCAGAAGTGGGATTAAATCACTTTAAGGAACGGATTCAAGGAACGGATTCAAAGAACGGATTCAAATTAACGGCTAGCAAAACCACCCCGTTACCGAACACCGCCCGCTACGAAAGGAAAAGGAAAAGAAGACCCGCTTCAAAGCCCTAAGTATAGAGAATACGGAAATACTGTGAGTAGAAATCAAATTACTACTAACAAACTAAAGTAGAACTACCAAAAACACTCGCCATATAAGAGTAAGAACATTTTTACCACCACTCGCATCGCATTCAAACCACAGTAACTGCGATTATTAATTTGCAAAACACCTTGTAATCAGTTTTATCAAAAAATTGCATTTCTCCAATTAGTTGGAAACAAAGCTTTGCAGCTAATCCAACATTTTACATGCTGCTGAGTTCTTAGCAACACACATAGTCTTGCAATATTTTTTTCGGCTTATAGACAAACGAAGAGAATCGAGAGTCTAAGATTAAGGCGCGAGTATCGATTAAGCTCTCTATAAAATTTGTCATTTTGACATTGAATTTTTTTTTTTTTCTCGAAACTCCATAAAAACAATCAATTTTCTTTTTCTGAATCGAGGATGGTTGGAGGGGGGAATGAAAATCGGGAGCCAGCAAATAGTACGGCTATCAACAACCAACAACCAAGGGACGTAGCCCAGGAAATACGACAAATGGAGCTGATGGAGGAAGATTTCGAAACAAGAGCTAGCTGGTTTGAGAATAGGAAAAATACGCTGCAGGTAGATTGGAGAGAAATAGAAAGACAAGAGGAACTAGAAATGCGAGATAGAAGAAGAAGGTTGGTAAAGGTTGACGAAGGGCTGGGCAAAGATGCGATGAATAATGGTGGGGCAGGTGGGTCAGGCGTCAGAAATCTGGCAACAGGTGGGTCATCGGCAAAAGAATTGGAGTCAGGCAGGCCAGTTTCAGCTGAATTACAAGCAGGTGTGCAGACGGGGGCGGTTAAACGACGAGACGAGCGGAAAACAATTGCAGAGGTTGAAAGTGAATTGGATTTAAGAGAAAGTCTTCTCAGGGCAAGGGAAGAAAGTTTACGGAAAGAGGTCGAAATATCGTTGCTAAGAAGTGAGATAGACGCCTTGGGTAACAGGGCTAGGTGCGCAATTTCGTTTGAAGATGCTTTGAATATTGTGCCGGAATTCAGCGGTAGTGGTTCATACGACGTTAGGAACTGGATATGCGACATAGAAGCTGCCGCTGTTTCGTTGAAGTGGACTGGGCTAGAAAAGTTGTTGTTTGCTAAGCGGCTTTTAGTTGGATCGGCAAAACTAGCTTTACGCACTAGACCAGACCTTTACACATTCGACAAATTGAAGGAATTCTTAATTGAAGAGTTCGGCAACGAGGTGACAGCTGTGGACGTTCACCGAATGCTGAGTAAGCGAAGGCAACAAAAAGGTGAAAGCCCGCAGGAGTATTTGTTGAAAGTCAGGGAACTTGGTGCCTTAGGACGTCTGGATGACAAGTCTATTATCCAGTACGTGGTAAACGGTATAGACGAAAAGTTATTCTGTACGGAGCCAACACCATGAGAGAATTTAGGGAGAAGCTAAGTTTGTACTCCAAATTTAAGGAAGATTTAGCCACATCTAGGGCTAAAGAGAACGTTAGGCATAGTCAGAATGAAGTTATGTCAGGGAATCGGACACAGCTTTCCAAAGCGAGGTGCTATAATTGTGGAATAAAGGGACACAAGAGCTCCAATTGTCCGAGTGGAGTAAAATGTTTTCGCTGCAATGAGTTTGGTCATAAGTCATCTGCATGCAACAGGCCGAGGTCAACAAACTGCGCTAAGACAGGAGAGGGCGGTGCACGAAAAGTTATTAGGGTCAATGGCCAAAATATTTGCGCTCTTATAGACTCGGGAAGCGATTTGTCGATTATACGGTGCGAGGAGTACGTTAAGTTGGGTGCACCAGAGCTAAAACCAGATGCAGTACAGGTACAGGGTCTATCGGAGGTACGTGTTAAGGCTCTAGGTTCATTTGAGGCTACAGTAGAAATCGATAGTTGCTTTTTCGAAACGCGTGTCTTTGTGATGTCCGGTGACATCCTAAAACTACCGTTCATTGTTGGAAGGGATATTCTCAACGGTACGAACATCAAGATATCTTCGAGAGGCGCAGTCACCATAACACAGATAAGAACCCTCCTGTTTCCTAACCACGCGCTACAAAACCGAGGAGTTGAAAGTCAAAGTAGTAGCCCCGGAGTGCACAAAGGCGATTAGGACTTTGGTAGATAGCTACGAGCCACGATGCGAAAAATCGACCGTAAAGATGAGCATTGACCTCAAGGATAAGCAACCAATGTGGCAAAACTCCAGATGTCTAGCGCCTTTGGAAAAGAAGTTTGTCGATGCACAGGTCTGTGAGTGGTTGAAGAATGGCATATCGAAGCCAAGTCCCTCTGAATTCGCCAGCTTGATTGTACTTGCTAACAAAAAGGATGGAACAAAAAGGGCGTGTGTTGATCATCATCCTCTTAACAGAGTCGTACTTCATGATAGGTATCCCTTACCTTTAATAAAAGATGACCGAAACGCTGGACGCGAGCATGCAAAAACCGCGATTAAGACCATTCAGGAAGAGAATCGTAGGAACCATAATAAGAACCAAAAAAAACAATTAGATATCAAATTAACGATTTAGTAGCGATTAGAAAAACTCAATTTGGTACTAATCGAAACAGTTTTTCTAAATTCCTAGGTCCCTATTCTATCGTCAAGGTACCTGCGAACGACCGCTACGAGGTGCAAAAGGTGGGGTCTCACAAAGGTCCGCGAAAGACGACAACAAGTGCTGACAACATGAAACCGTGGGGCGACAGATCCGAATTTTCGAGCGAAGACGAAAAGGACGAAGAAGATAGCGACGGTTCAACGGATGGCGCTTTAAATGCAGACTAATACAACAAATACTAGTAATGAAGAGACGACGATACTTTCTCACTACACGACGCGACGGTTGAAGATGTCTCTAAATTTTCCCACGATGATGAAGAACCCCAAAGGCGGATCAGTAGAAATGCGGTGAAGTGGGAGGGTTGTGATCCCTTGTTTTCGGATCATAGCCTCGCTGATAAAAGGAAGAAGAAGAAGAAGAAGAAGATGAAGAACCCCAAAGATGAAGAAGATGATTGCCTAATGACGAGATTTTAAGACGCTGAAGACGGTTTCCCGAGGACGTGGAACAACCAGGATGGCCGATTTGTGGGCCTATGCTGATGGCCGCTACTGTGAACTTTGATTAAAGCGGCGAATTTAAAAGATAAGTTCAGTTCAAGTTCAAAGTCTAGCTTTTGAGTTTAACCATTTTAAAAGTAGCTTTGTATTTCAAGAGATAGACTTAGATTTGCTCCCAATAAAAGAAGACGTTGTTTTTCGCTTTACGATCGTCCATGTAATTAAACTTAGACTTTTTAATAAAGTGAATTATTGTAAATTAAGTGGTATTTTTATAAGAATCCTACATGTATATACGTACATACATAAACACACATTGATCATGTAAACAAAGTGAACATATATCCTTGCTGCTGCAGTACAAAGCTATCAGACCCACAGATAGAACCATTTCACGAGCACAAGAGATTTAAAGAGTTTTAATTGGACAGGCTATATACTATGTGAACTATTGAAGAAAGCTCTCATAATACGGAATGAAACTGTAATTTCGGTATTAATGGAAGCACGTTAAAAACTTTTTAAGTATTTTCCCATCAAATAAGGTGTTCTTCTAACAAGCACATCAATATTTTTTTATATTTTTAGAGTCCCTTAACAAGTACTATATCCCTCTACGAACATATGTATGTTACGTCACCAATGACAACGGCAAAACATCATCAGCAATCAACATTGCACCAAAAGACTATGATGAACAAAAATTATAAAAGATTCGCTCCTGCCACATGCACTTCTGTCTTCTCCCATTCAGCTATATGCATTCAATCAATCCTTTTCTACTTTTCCCAATTCCCAAAACATCCCTTCAAATTTCATTCAACCGAACATCGACGTTTATTTCATAAAAAAAAGTAAAGAATTGAAAAATGTCAAAAAGTTGTAAATTCAATAAATAGAATAAAATTGAACGATGCATGCGATTGGCAAAGCTGCCAAGCACTTCAAATGTTTTCCCATGCAAAATCTGCAAAAACAGAAAGTTAGAGCGTAACACTCGTACGAATCGCGTACAAAAAATACAAACACATTCTCACAGCCACAGAGGAATGATATAAATCTGAAATATGGATGTAAAGGCGGCTTCAGGGTTGCAATGCTTGAACTACTTTCGCATAAATTTGCATAAGCAGACATGTCCAGAGATTGAATTCGCCTCTAGCCCCCCCTCAGGCTTGGGGAGAGTGGAAAGAAAAAAATTATAGTTTCGATCTCTTTTAGTTATATCCTGTGAAATCTCGAATGACGCTTTTCAGAAACAAGCCGAGCGGGAGAAAACAAACCCGCGATCCTTATTGGATGGTGTGTCACAAGCGCCTTAATCGATGTCAACTTATGTACATACATACATATGTATCTTCATGTGGGTGCATGTCATATGAATATGGATAAACGCTTGCACATGTGTTCCGGTCGTCGTCATCATCGCACGGAGAGATCAATGCTAAGCCGAGTATTTCTGTTCCTCCACACAACCAGTCATCCGGGTATAAGGGCTCATGTAAGATATGTCGCCATTTAGCATCTACTAACACACATATTCAGTTCGTTTGTTTTTCTCCTCTTAAGGATGGATACCAGTCTTTTCGTAAAAATTGTGTTAGTGCGGAAAGTTTTTTTTCCGCGCGCATGTTTTTGTTGGCTGTTGGGTTTTTTTATCAGCAGCCGCTCGGGCATAAATCCATTACAGCGCTTCGCATCGTCCTATAGTGGTTGTCACTAGAGAAGACGTGTGTGTGGCAGGATCTACCAGCGTGCAGATACGAAACTATCAGCAGAGAGTTTCAAGTGTTTGAATAAATCGTTGCATATGTGGAAAAGAGCAATAAATTTACGTTTTAGATGAGATGAGAGCCCATACATCCTAACGCGTATGTCCGTACACCACCCGATTTCTAGTCCTAAGCTCGTCGTTGCTGCTAGGTGGGTGGTTGCTTGGTTTAGTGCATATTCATTTTAGGCACTTTGCCTTCACTGCTGGCGTCATCATCATCACCGTCATCGTCATCAGCATTGAAAATATATTCATTGCATTGCATATGGAGGAATATACCCAGATACAAGCAAGTAGAACGCTAGAAAATATTCCACAAGAAATACTACGACCGTATGGAGAAATTGGCAAAAAAAAAAAAAAGACAGAGCACACTCGTACATATAGATATAAGCGGCACACACTAATCCACTCTAAGTTGCATTTTATCCTTCGGATGAGAGAAAGCAAAAAAATGGGCGGCAAATAGAAAATAAAAGTGTCTGACATGCGAGTCCTTGGAAGTGTGAAATTTGTTATCTTATCACCATCGCCAACGTTAAATGGCGGAAAATTCAGTGGTTTGTTTTATATTCGTCTTTCTTTTTTCAATTTTAAATGGAAAGTGAAAAGGAAAATATCCGACAGAAAACAGCATCCAAGGTCCGCTACAGTTGTGCCTTTGGCTATGAGATGATCAAGGTTGCTTGTGAGAATGTTCGTGTGTAATGAGGAGTGCATTTTCGTGGCGCATTATGTGACCCAGGAAACATCTACATTTCTATGAAATCTGTGGAGTTTTACTGAAAGGACTATAAAACGAGTTCATTTAAAAATAATTTGAAAATATGACAAGTGGTAGGCGATGCAAAGCAAATGTTGATCGGATTTTTTGTATTTCTGATAATTCAAATAAGTAATGTCTACCTTCCTATTCTTCATATTTCGACGAGGTTATGTTCGGACAACAAGAGATCATAACCCTCCCACTTCACCGCATTTCTACATTGAACCCTATTTGACCTAAGAAAATATCGGTAGGCATCCCGATTTTGGATCACAATGAAATGCCGATGTCGTCGCATTTGTGTGATCCAGGCGTTTAAAGGCTTTCCTCTCGCGATGTCTTTGTAACGTTCATTGATATTCCCTTTTGAGTAGGGTTCAAATTAACTTTTCTTTAAACGTGGCAATACCAGCTGAGCCGGTCGCGCTCTATTTTTCGTAAGATGGTTTCCTTGATCTAAGTTGCAAAATGCGTTTGTGTCTCTATACCGCCCGTAATTTTCTACCAATTTACTTGTTTTTTTTTTTTTTAATGTATGTAAAAAACAAATTACACCCGGCGCAGCAACGCACTATGCTTTTGTTATTCTGACCTTCTTTGACCTTTCTCTCTTAATTAACTCCCTTTGTGGGACTTCATGCCTGGTGAATTTTTAGCCAAGACAAAATAGGGACATTTTCATCCCCCAAAAAAGCTCCATTTGGCTTGAGAAAAAATAGTCCTAAAACCATTCTGTGTGTTAATAGAGCAGTCTGTCATTCGACAATTTCTCGTACTAGCTCCGCCGTATGTACTTTTCACCACCTGCAGATGCATTGCGTTCTATTTGTCCTGATAGCCCACCAAAATAATACTTTGGGATAAGGTTTCAGATAGAAGTTGTTCATCAGAGCGCTAGCGCATGAACTGGTATTTCAAACACAGGAAGCACGAGTTTCCCTTGTGCGCCATGAAAGCGCTGCTTAGAACCGAAAGCATAGCCGACAACATCAGTTTAAACATACAAACATTTGCCAGGAGCTCAAGGACATTGACTTCCGGAAGAACGCCAAAACTGTTTGCTTTCTATCTTCTCAAATGACATCACTGCAGGAATCATAATTGATCCTGGTGCTGATGGAATTGTTCACCCGCCCCGGTCCAGAAGCCCTCCGCAATGCCGTGTTCCTCTCACTGTTCGGAGACTGTGGGCGCCGTGGCGTAAGTGGTTAGTGTGTCGGATCACTAGGCATGAGGTTCCAAGTTCGAATCCCAGAAAACACCAAAAAGTTTTTTTTTCCAGGGTCTCACCTCTCGCGAGCGTCTGACAAACATCCAAGAGTATTGTTGTCACGAAAAAGCTTCTCAAATCGCCGTTCGGGGTCGGCATTAATCTGCAGGTCTCTTCCATTCGTGTGAAAAATATAACGCACACAACATGAGTGGTTGCGAGAAGCTAGGCCCTGGCACTTTAAAAAGCTGTTGCGCAAATATTTGTATGTGTATTTTGTTCGGAGGCTGACTGACGCCGACAAGTTCAGGTGTGCTGTGCAAACTGAAGTGCCTATCTGTTTTCGGGCTTCGTGGCGTCCTCTTCGCTACCTTAAAAGCGAATAATTGTTTGCTTAGTCCTCTGGAGCTATGCAGATTTTAGCAGACTTTATGAGTGAATAAATCGTCGAAGAAATAGTCATAGCGGCGTCAACATTTTAGCTTAAGCACGCTAAAAATAAGACTGGCAAATTGTGTAAGGACTCCTTCTTTTGACGTGAAGCAATTCTATTCATATATGTATGTATTTAGTTACCAAGATAAGACTGTTCCGCGCTCCAACGTTGAATCCGTGCTGTTATATGGTTGCAGCACGTGGAGAGTGACCACTACTATCATCAGAAAGCTGCAAACGTTTATTAATAGGTGTCTGCGTAATATCTAGGTTTTTCTTGCCCAATCGTATCTCTAACGAACACCTTTACGAGAGAACGGGTCAGGAACCAATAGGCACAATCATCCAACGACGGAAGTGCCAGTGGATTGGTCACACGTTCCGAAAGAAGAAGAAGACGTGGCGGTCCAAGGAAAACATGGCGCAGAACAGTCGAGAAGGAGGCACGGCAGTTGGAGAAAAGTTGGGGAGAACTCAGACACATTGCCAGAAACCGTACACGATGGCGCTTAGGCGTAGTAGAGACCCTAGGACCCTCAAGGAGATACAGGACACAAGTAAGTAATTTATTTAATTGCGCCTCCTTACAATTTAGTAAGGAACAACATTCTCTTTCCTAAACTGTCAGAATAAATACTCAATGTGTTGAACGCTCAATTTAACGCGTTTTTGTTGAATGACTACATTTTTAAGAATAAATAGTTAAAACACCAACCCTCTCAACATGGTAAGCTCAAGGCAAGCAAACCGTATACCGCGATCATTAAGCAATTTCTACTTAAACACGTATTTCTCATTTCGGCCAAACGCTGCGTGCGGAATCAAATTCGCATCCAACGTATGTACATGCTGTACATTGCGCCCCGATCCCCAAGTACCACTCGACGTGTCCAAATCCACCAGCCTTTATTTTCATTGAAACTTTGGAGTAATCACATTTAAATGGTTTCACTGTGGATGTGTGCTTGTGTGCCGTCCGCATCAATATCCCGCGGGTGCATTTTACAAATACTCTACAACCGATCCAGGATGTAAAACTCACTACACTCACTCACGGAGTGCTCTCAAGGCTGTTAGCGATTTCACAGTTTTCTATTATTCCCCGGAAGTCAAACGTGTAACAAAAATACGTTTAACAATGCGTACTCACCCCGCGCAGACATCACCCTCGCTACGACCCAGTCAAGGTGTAGCACACAGGTTGCGGATGGGACAAGACCGACCACAATATTTCGGCAGATATGACGTGGCGGCAGCTCTTGTAATAAAAATGTGAACCGTGAAATGTATATTTTGTGTGTTCCATTCACCGCAAGAATCCTCCGTTCAGGATACGTTACATCATTCGTTCTATATGTGCGAATTTAAATTCATAAGTACGTTTACCTTCCTTTTCATTCTCTACTCATGCAAATGTAGCGCGTCGACAACGTCGTCGTCAGAGGCGGCGGCAGTTTCTATTTATTTTTGTGTACTCAGGGGAGTGTGGGATTGGAAGACGCACCAACCCACCCCCATCCGACACAACCGGCAAACACATTCTTCATTTCGGAATCATAAGTTATAAATATGTATGGCGCGGCTTTTGTGTGCCCTTCAAGTAAATCGTATTTAAATGTGTGTCCCACTTTATGTCATTATTCATATTTTATTATGTAAGAATGGTGGTGTAGAGCGCGCGCGGTGAGGCTGCTCAAAGGCTGTTGACAGAGTATGTAAGAAAAAACCTCTTTTCATCTTCTATTCTGATTGCATATTTTTGCCTCCTGCTACCTACACTCTACTAATACTGTTCTCTGGATTCTAGTGTTTGTGGTGTAGGTTATGCTCAGCAGGCGCTTGCCGTCGCTATTCAGAAAACCTTCACACACGATTGACACGTGAAAAGATATGAAGTGACGAGAGGACATTATTGATGAAGTTGCCCCACTATTCCGCACATAAAGCTCTACGAACAAGAACGTGTTGTCGTCATTCATGGCGTGGAACTATTTAACAAGGCCATAGCCAGGTGGATAAGGTGGGTAGTGTTTGTATGTATGGATGTATGTATTGTACACAACCTAAGGTGAAGTTTTGTCAACAAGGATAAGCTGTGTGTTTCGCAAACGTCGTTCTCAACGTCCTTGTCGTAGTCCGAAGATAGACGAATGAATGACGTTGAGGAAAATGTCCTTTGACTTTGCAGTAGCCGTTAGTTTTCTTTTTTGGCGAAAGAAAGTTATCGTTCAATGTCGTCTGGTAGAAATTAATATTTATGTACCTATGTATAGTCTTTGTTCTTCTGTCCCAAAAGACGTGCCAATGGCGTGCACCTTTTGATAATACGAGTAAGGTGACAACGAGTATGATTGATTAGAATGAGAGGATACGAATTAACATTGCGTAAGATGACGAAAGAACTCTGAAACAGGTGTCGTTTTGAAGTTGCTTGAATATAAATACAACAAGCATTCGAGTACATATGTATATGCATGCACTTATGACCTAGGTAAGGTTACGTTAGGTTAAAGGGGCTGCCAGCTGAGAATCGCCGAAACGAACAATAGGTCCCTACCTATCTTGTTAAACCATTTTGAGCTACTTATGAGGCTAAGAAGGCAATGTGTTTCAGGTCGCCTATATCGTGATAATAGGAGGCTCCTATGTGGAGCTTCCTTATACGGGGTAGAACTGGGCAGAAACAAAGAAGGTGAGAAATAGTTTCTTCCTCTTCTTCATCCATGCAGCTTCTACTTATGACCTAAAACAAAGCGAAATGGGAAATCGAAAAATTAATGGAATTTTGCGGTCTTCTAATAGAACGCAGTGAGATTCAAAAAATAGAGTTAATGGCGATTATAGGAAGGTTGTGTTAACAGGAACGAAGCCAGTCAGGAGAGATTTGTCCAATTGGGCGTTTTAACAATGTTGACAGTACAAGTCAGGTTGACCAATTTTCGTATACTTCATGTACCTATGCATAGTGTCTCGGACCACTGCGCGTGAGGTTCCATGTTCGAATCCCAGAAACACCGTAACGTTTTTTCACGGTCCCACATCTCGCGAACGTCTGACACTTGTTGTTGCGAGAAAGCTTCTCAAAAACAAAAAGGCAGCGCAGTAGGAAGGGCTCCTTTAGGAGTTTTGGCTGCTTTGCTGAATACTGGGCTCCCCATAAATCAAAAATGCTCTCCAAATTTTAAAGTTAAATTTGCAAAGAACCAAAATAATAAGGTTAATTTTAATACCTATGCTAAACAATATATGCATTCTATATACAAATATATAATATATACAAATTTATAACGTATATATAATACAGGGGATAACCACTTTAACCTAATTTGCACATCTTATTAATACTTTTCCTGTGGCTCCTCTTTCACAGAAATGACCCCACAAAATCTTCCAATGGTCTCCTCTTTGAAATTAAAAACCACAGCTCTGCTTCGGATACGACACAAAACTGTAGGTCCCTTCCATTCGTGCGAAAAATAAAACGAAGCTAGGACTAGACACTTAATGAACTGCTGTGCCAAATTTATATTATACATGCATAGGCTATATGGACATATTCGGGGCGCAAATCTGGTTCAAAACTGAGTCAAGGCTATTTATGAATAAAATTGTTTTAAAGCCTGATAGTGAAAAGAATAAGTGTCATCGTATTTACACGTATCCTTTGTACATATATTATCACAACTAGCTTAAATAACTGATTATGTGTGGCGGCTCTGTCATGAGGGATCATCCACGTAAAGAGGAGTTCAATCGGATCATAAAGAGGCACGTATATCAAGGAATGAGAACTAATTACAATGGTTAATAACATTCAGATTTTACATTAATTTCCAAAAGATTCTATGTAGAAAACTGGCAATCAACTGCAAATCGCGTGCTAACATAAGCGCTCATAGAATATCTAAACCTGAAGATCACCGGCGATGCGAGTTGTGCATTGGCCTACTGATTGAGAGGTTAAGGTCTGAGTTCCAAAAATATCTTCCATTTTCACTGCACAGACATTCGCCTCCTAATTTGACAACCATTCGTAAATATACTTTTTTACGCTCCGCAAGAGGATTACCTATATGGTCTACATTCCTCACCATAGCCATTTTAGTATTAATACCTGAATTCGTTCGTCATTGTATCACTATCTAAACAATCGGGGTAGTAAATTATTTTAATAATTTTTTTTTTTTAACAATCGCGCCTTTCTCCCCACAGAGTAGAATTGAGGCGATGAGGGTATTGTACGGGTAGGTGGGTAGGTAGAGGTGACGGTTCTTTTTAAAAGGGAAAGAAACCAAATTAGCGATAGGTGCGTTTTGATACCACAACTCACGTAACCTGACTGTTTAAGTACGTTCGTGAGAAGTGTCTAAATCCAACCTGTGGAATTTAAGAAAATTATGAATTCTTTAATATTCTTCCCTAACACATCTTCAAATGAATTGAAAAAGTTTTTGCCTAAATGTCATTGTCAGGCCCGAGCCGAGTGCCGGACAAGCGCATATATAAAGAGTAAGAATCTGTTTTTCAGTTGCGACATTGTAACTAGTAACTAGTTAAAATATTGTATCTAGGATCTATGATCAATAGCAAAGCAACCCGTGATGACGACATCAATCATCGCGTAAGTGTAGGGTGGATGAAGTGGCGCGAAAATTCCGCTATATTCTGTGACCGAAAAATGCCACCTAAGTTGAAAGGAAGGCTCTACAATTGTGCGTCCAGCGCTCACATACGGTTCACAATGTTGGACGATGTACAAAAGGTATGAGAGTAAATTAACGGCAGCTGAGATGAAGATGCTTCGCATGACAGCAGGAGTGACAAAGCTTGATCGAATAAGAAGTTCAAAGATCCGTGGAAGCTTTCACATCAAGGAAACCATCGTACAAAAAATAGAGCGCGACCGGCTCAGCTGGTATTGCCACGTTCAAAGAAGAGATCATTTGAACCCTGTTAAAGAGGCAATATCAACGCACGTTCCGAAGACATCGCGATGTAGGAAAGGCAAGCCTACAAACGCCTGGATCAGACAAATGCGACGACATCAGCATTTCATTGGCCTCAGTAACCGAATGATCCAAAATCGGCAGGCCTGCCGATATTTTCTGAGGTCAAATAGGCGGATCAGTAGAAATGCGGTGAAGTGGGATGGTTGTGATCCCTTGTTTTCGGATCATAACCTCGCTGATAAAAAGGAAGAAGAAGAAGAAGACAATACAACTACGTCAGTGTGTGTTATGCGGTCAGTGTCCCGAGGTGATCGCTGTTATCCTGGCGATGAGTTTACGCATCCTTTTTAGAAAGTCGTCTGTTTTTACCTTGTTGTAGTTTGTCCACGTCTTTCTAGATATGACACAAGTTGTCAGCCTAGTCCATCTAAGGTTGGCTTTAATAAGAAAGTTTGAGGATATTTTTATCTTGACTGCTCCCAGCGGAATGTGGACTAATTCTGCACGTGAATAGTGGAGTGCTGAACCTTGTCTGGCCAGTTCGTTTCCATAAATGTTGCTGTACCCTGGAAATCAAATCAGGGTAACCTTAAATTGACCGTCTAGCGAGGCTAGCTCATTTCGGCATTGTTGTACTAGTTTGGAGAAACAGAGGCAATTGCCTTTATAGCAGCTTGGCTATCAATAAATATTGTGGTATTTTGCCTTGTCGTTGTATTTGTATATAGTTTGATCTGGCGGCATGCTACGCGGATAGCTAGTATTTCCGCATGGAAAACACTGGCAGTGTTCGGAAGTCTATATGTTGAGACGTTTAAGGATTCAGAAAACACACTTGCACCGAGGATCTGCGGGGTCCATCTTTGAACCGCTTTTGTAGATTGCTAGATCGAAATCCTTAATCAACTGTCCGTCTTGCCATTCGATTCTTGTGGAAATTGTACGTCAAAAGGTTTTGTGAAAATCAGTTTGGGGATAATGTAATCTGTTAAAGTCGATACGAGTTCTCTCGGTAGAGAGTCTAGGATATTAATATGGCCGTAGGGTTTAGCAGTCCAGCACCCAGACTCGCTGAGTCTGAGAGTTTTTCTCATAACAGCAAAACTACTGGATGCTTATCAGACGTTCCCCAAAGCTGGGACCATGAAAAAAACTTTTTAAAACAAAAACACCTGACTAAATGATCTACAACAAAGGAAATTTATGATCTCAGATCATTTCGAATTCCATCAAATATAGATAGCACATCCCCTTCCCATTTAATTTAAAAATATTTGAGCTACCTCTAGAGAATTTGTCATTTTATATCAAAGGTTGGTATATTCGGCAGAAATTCTTTGCCTGTTAGGCGCTTACTAGCGCCTGAATTTAAGCACTTTCAATGACTCTGTATGTAGACTTGTCACCCATCAGCCCTTGCCCTTTTTGTTTCTTTTTTTTTTTTTTCAAATAATGAGACATTACATTCAATTAACCTTCGTACAATTTTTTTTTTTATAATTTAAGAAATTTGAACTACAATGCTTGTTTGAAGCTATTTCGAAAGACATAAGATTTTTTTTTTCTTAATTTTTTATTTCATTTCTTGGTATTTATCTTGAATTACTTTATTTGTAGCATGCAGTTGAAATAAAGTTTCTGATTAAATATGGAAAATTAGTTTTTTGTCATTTCACTTTCTTCTACTTCAATGAAGCCTAACTGGAAAGCGTTTTCTTTTCCCGTTTTTATTTTGCCTTCAAAGTAAGTAAATACCTTCCAGTTATATTATTTTATGGCTATTGGAAATGGCCTTGATTTTTCCACATCTGAAAGTTGAGGGCAGGTGCGTGTCATCGATGTATATTAAAAAAATAAAAAAATTTAATTAAAATTCATTCTGATCCGTTGGAGTAATGAGTTTTAAGGAATCAATTAATAATTAAGCTAGACGTGGTGTTTTCCAAGAAAATATTTTCGGCTAAGAGCGTAAGGCTGTTCAGTTCAGCACATGTGCATGTTTAGAATTTTGAATATCTTAAAAATGCCATCTTTTTATTTATTTATTTTTTTTTTATTTTGAATTTGAAATGTTCTGTGTTTTTGTTCAAGATTTTTGAAAATACCGCAGTTTGCAGTAAGAAAATCGTTCGTTCAGATACGAATAATTGAACTTAGTATATTTTTTTAAGAGTTTTAACTAGATAGTTGAAATTCATACAAACTACTGTAATTAAAGCCATATAAAGGACCATGTGACCTAACCTGTTGTATGAGGGATTTCACTCCTAAAATATGAATACCAATATAGATATATAATCATGAAGCAGACATAGAAGCTTTATACCCTTAGACTGCTACTACTACTACTCAACCCAGGCATTTTTGTTCACTGTCAACTCGTTTGTATTTCAACTCGCTTATATGACATTCGACCTGAGGTGAAGCCAGATTGAGCAATTGTCCGACACATAAAATAGGCAAACTAATCTGGCAATCAATCTCTTACCCAGCGTTGCCTCTATGCGATTTTAGTCGCAGTTTAACCCTTTCTTAACGCAAAGAGACAATGATCCGACTTTTTCAAAAACACCTCTTTTTGACCCTTTTCTTAATTTTTTGAGACTTTTTGAGATTCTTTAGCATAAAAAATATTTTTCCAACAAAAATTTCATTCATTTGCTCATCATCATCACAATCGTTCACAATAAAATTGTACTGATTTAATTTAATTAAATTCACTTGGGGAACTCCGATTCTCGAAATCGGTACACTGAGGCGCGAAGAACTTGCAAATTAGCTGTAAAAACAGCGAAAGAATAGTCTTGGAAGGAGTTTGGCGAAAAGTTAGAACGTGACCACAGATCTGTAAATAAGATGTTCTGGCCAACTGTCCGCCGACTCAGAGAAAAAAAGTTGAATATCGTTGAAGGAGTCAAATCCAAAGACGGTACACTTCTTTCCAATGAGGAGGACATCTTACGCAGATGGAGCGAGCACTTTTCAGAATTGCTCAATCCCGAACAGGGCACCGAAGATGACAGACCTATGGTCGAGAGTTGGGCGGAAAGTAGTCCTACGGTAGAGGAAGTAACTTTGGCGATCAAAGCGCTAAAAGTTGGCAAATCTGCTGGTGTGGATGAAATTCGGCCAGAAATGCTCAAGGCTTTAGGTAAAGAGGGAGTTCAATGGCTCTCGCGTGTCATTAAAAAGGCCTGGGAATGCGGTGAAACACCTGGTGATTGGCAAATGGGGGTGATAGTTCCACTTTTTAAAAAAGGGGACAAAAGAGATTGCGCCAACTATAGGGGTATATCTCTTTTAAGTCTCCCTGGAAAAGTCTTCGCTAAGGTGCTAGAAAAGCGTTCCAGGGATGTGATTGAGGACAGTTTGGGGGATGAGCAGTGCGGTTTTCGTCCCGGTAGAAGCACAACCGACCAGTTGTACACTCTCAGAATGGTTCTTGAGAAGGCCTGGGAATATGCCAAACCTGTCTACACTTGTTTTGTGGATTTGAAAAAAGCATATGATAGGGTTCCTCGAGGCAAACTCTGGAGTATTCAGCAGGAGCATGGGATTGATGGTTCCCTGTTAAGGGCGATTCAGTCTTTATATACAAACTGTACAAGCTGTGTTCGGATAAACGGTACCTTTCACTGTGGGCGTTGGACTCCGCCAGGGTTGCGTTTTGTCACCTGTCCTCTTCATTGTATATATGGATTGGATGTTACAGCGCAGCCGTGGCGGGGAACGTTTCAAAGTGGGAGACCTAAGGATTAGTCATCTGCTCGTTGCGGATGATTTGGTCATCCTTGCGTCCTCTCAAACCGAACTTCAGCGCGCACTCGAAAGGTTTGTAGCCGTTTGTGATGATGCTGGAATGAAGATCAACGTGAACAAATCGGAAGTAATGGTCGTTTCCAAAAAAAAAACCCATTCAGTGCACTCTGCATGTTAGTGGAGTCCCACTGAAGCAGGTGGAGAAGTTTAAGTACCTCGGGGTTTTATTCACGAGTGATGGGATGAGCAATGCCGAGTTATCCTGTCGAATTGGTCAGGCTGGATCAATTTTGAGAGCGCTTGGCCAATCTGTTATAAGGAAGGCCGAACTTAGTGTTCAAGCTAAGCTATCGGTTTTTAACTCTGTGTATGTTCCAACTCTCACCTATGGTCATGAAATTTGGGTAGTGACCGAAAGAATAAGATCGCGGATACAAGCTGCCGATATGAGGTTCCTTCGCGGTGTTGTTGGAATAACTCGTAGGGATCGAGTGCGCAACGTTGACCAGCTACTTCTCCGAACGGAACAATCTATGCTTCGATGGTTTGGTCACGTAGTGCGTATGCCCCCAGACCGGCTTCCAAGACGCGCCATGGTTGCCGTGCCATCAGGTAGGCGACTTCGCGGAAGGCCTAGAAATAGATGGTTGGATCAAGTCCGACATCTCTCCTGGAGCCGCTTAGGGATTCCTCCTGATGAATTGGAGTCAATGGCAAATGATCGAGAAGGATGGAGAGTCCACCTGAGCATCCTACCCCCGCGACCCTCATGAAGGATTGGCGGGCCATTGAAAATGAATGAATGAATGAATAATTTAATTAAATTTTTTTGTATGATCTAATGCGTTCTTTTTTTTTTTTGTTGAATTATTTATTTATGTTTTTCTTTTGTTTTGTAAAATACAAGCTTAATGTTTGTTTCTAAGATCTTCATTTCAATGAATATGGATTTCTAACCAGAGAACTGCAGCAAACAGCTCGTTTTATGAACCACTTGAAACATTCACTGCCTTCACACAAATACACATTCATTCCAAGAAATGATTAGCTACCCGCACACTTTATTGCCTCCATTATATGTGTTCTGTACAATTTACACTTGTTCAATTCGAGTTACTTGAACCCACTCGAAGCCTCGTGAATCACTTATACTTTTGTGAATACTCTGATTAAGTGAATACTTTGGTGCGAGCGTACTACGCATTCAAATATCAATGAGTGTTGAGTCATACTTGCTTATTTTCTTTGTGCGTGAGACTGTTGACAGCTCGTGTTTTAGCGAATGATTCACAGCTGCAAATGAGTGGATTCATGCAGTTTTCTGATTCTAACGTCGTTTCAGTTGTTACATTATTTGTTTTGTTGCGACTTTTTTTTGCTCCCTCACCTTTTTTTGCGACTTTTTCAAATCTTTCAGCGGCAACCCTGCTCTTACCATACTTCATGATTAGATAAAGTTTTCGAGAAACGCCTCTGAGCAATTCAGACAGTGCAGTGCAGTTGAAAAAGAAGACATCGACATACTTCCGGGATGGAATGGGGTATTAGGTAGCCTGGGACTTCAAGAACTTTTGCGCCAAATATTATATTTATTTATTAATTTTATTCGACTCAAGTGGCAATACTTTCAGCAAGCGAACAAATAGAAACTATCGATTTCGGAGGCACTATTATTTAGAAAGCAACCATTTTTGAAACCTGTTTTTAATGGAACGTGGTTTCAAAAGCAGTCAGGTATATTGTTATGCAAGTGCAATTAAGAAGAAAAAAATTATGTTTCAGCCGTCTTTCTCACGAATAATGGAGAATCGAGACGGCGAATAAACAAGTACTGATAATGCATCAGCTTGAAATAAAATATATGTGTGAGTGATTAAGAAAAAGTCAGAAGAGTTCATTTTTATTAACCTAACCACAATAAACGAATTCTTAGAATAAAACTCGTGTTGTAATTTTTTTTTATTTTTTTTTTTTAATTCTTCTTCACTGGGATGACGGGTACTTCTTCACTACGGTGGTGACGATTTGATTAAATAATTCAACGGTTATAATTGCAACACAAAAGTAATACTGGGGGCGAAATCGAGTGCAAATGCACTTTATTCATTTTATTTCTTACCTTTTGTAACGCTCCACAATTTCCTCTTATGTCTTGAGAATTAACAACGAACTCTAAGGGCTTTTGAATAGTATATGCTTTCATAGATGATGATGGCTCAGTGGTATGAAGCATATGAACAACAACATTCTGCCTCGGAAAGATTTTGAAAACATCTAGGAAGCAGAAGTAATTTGTCTTCAGATGGCTTGGCGTAAGCCTAGTCTATGCGGGCTGTAACGCCATTAAAGCCAAATCAATATCTAAAATCTGACCTTAAAACTTAACACACAAAATATGAAATCATTGCCTTATGGTTCATCACTTAATTTGTAGCTATCTATGCCAATAAGCCTTTAATGATACAAGGACACCAATTAAAAATGTATGTATATGCCTTTTTATATACAGTGCTTTTTTTTATTTCATTGGATACACTCACTCATTCTGTTCACAGATAACGACTTACTGCTGAACAAATTGAAACCAACAAAAAGGACCAAAAGGCTGCTTGACTGAAATTAATTCCAGATTTTGAAAGGGTAAATACACCTCCGCATATGAACCAGAACTCAAAAATTCCAATTTCAGGAGAATCATCAAGCCACACACCATCCCTTAACTTCTCTGTATCACAGGTGAAATTTGTGTTGCCTTTGCTCTCCCTTTTAGCGCAGCAATTTTGTGAAATTGGTGAAAGGATTCACCAATAATCCACCAAAGACATATCCTGCATTTCAATGTTATAAACACACATCTCGAACCGAATCGATATCCATTCATGTTCGAAGACTGTAACCCCTTGTGGAATCCTTTTCCACAGAAAAAGATGATTCAAACATATTCATGACACCGCACGAACCCTTTTGAGATTTTTTTCTCTTCTACACCTTTATTTTGATATTAATTCTTCTGTCTTTTGTACGTACACCCTTCCGAAATAGTGTATAGTTAATTGGAAGCATAACTTGTAACTAAGAGAAGTACGTAAGAAAAATGTGTAAACATTTTTTGTGATTAGTGGTGCGAAGGTCAGAGGGAGAGTTCGAAAATGGGAGTGAGAATACCAGTATTTAGCAGACGACATATGTATGTATGTAATTTTGGGGGTACTTTCCAAATTCTTTATAATTTCCAAATCTAGTCCTTTTGAATTCACGTGAGAAAGTTTTGGAAAACGAATTCGGAGATGAGTGCGACACCCTCCGATGTGGGAGTGAAAATGTCACTGCCCAAATATATAGCTAAATCACATTGCAGAAAGACGAATCTCACCAGTTTTTGGACATTTAATTTTGAACTAGCTTAGCTAATAACAAAGCCTTTTTTTTCTCTGTAGGACTTTTACTTAGTCTACATTTTACTAGAAATCATAAGAAAATATGTTAATAACGGAAAGTTTTAAATACACAACACCACCCTCATTTTTCAATGTGGTAGCTACCCTGACGAGCTTCACGCGTGTACAACAAACAAAAACAAAACATTTACACAGGATATTCCCGAAATACGGGTCAACCTTATTAAAAGTATCTAGTAGAAGTAAGTTAAACGAAAAATTATAATGCAGTAACTTTTACGATTTTTCACAGTTAAGGTGTTGTAGCGGTTATAAAATGGGAGACGTCAGGTTCACATCAGAATTCTCATCTCCAAATTTATGAGAGGTGACCCAATACCAAATCAATGGAGGAAAAGCTACCTTCTCCCTGTGTATAAAGGGAAGGGTGATACGCGAAACTGTGATAACTACCGTTCGATTAAGCTGATGTCATATACCATGAAGTTCGTTGAGCGGGTATAAGGTAGCCGACTGCGAAAATCAACCACAGATGCAATCCAAGCTAAATATAAAGATCATAATGGAAAAACGTCTTGATTTGCATATTGTATTTGTTGACTTTGAAAAAGCTTTCGACAGACAACCACGAGATCTAATATGGGTGGCGCTAAGACATCGAGGGGTTCCAGAAAAAAAAATAAAATAAAATAAATATTTGGCGCAACAGCCAATGCCAGGGCCTAGCTTCTCGCAACCACTCATGTTGTGTGCGTTATATTTTTCACACGAATGGTAGGGACCTACAGTTTAGTGCCGAATGGCGATTTGAGAAGCTTTTTCGAGATAACAATACTCTCGGATGTTTGTCAGACGCTCGCGAAAGGTGGGACCGTGAAAAAACTTTTTAGGTGTTTTGTAGGATTCGAACTTGGAACCTCACGCGTAGTGATCCGACACACTAACCACTTACGCCACGGCACCCACCTATGTATAAAAGATAATGGACATGTACGAAGGAGCAAATACAAGAGTAAGATGCCCGCCTGGAGTAACCGAAGAGTTCCCAATTAAAGTCGGAATGCTCCAGGGAAGTGTTTTAAGTCGTTTGCTCGTTATTACAGTCCTTAACTATCTGCTTTAAGGTAAAGTGATGGACCCCAAGGTACATCATTTATTCTTTGCTGACGATTGAGACATCATAACTGAGGATCTTATGTCCGCGAACGAGCACTTGATGTATGTTTGGACGTTTTGGAGGGAAATTGGTATCAGATTAGTTTAAAAAGGACAGAGTACTTGTGCTACCCGTTCTCTGATCCACTCAGGCCTATTCCAGATGTTTATTTGAATGGAAAGTGCTTCCCAAGTGCAAAAAGTTCAAATATTTGGGATCTATGATCAACAGCAAAGCAATCTGTGATGACGACATGAATCATCGCATAAGCGTAGGGTAGATAATGTGGCGCGAAAACTCTGCTATCTTTTGTAAGCGAAAAATGCCGCCTAAGTTGAAAGGAAGGCTCTACAACACAGTTGTGTGTCCAGCGCTCACATACGGTTCAAAATGTTTGACAATGTACAAAAAATATGAGAGTAAATTAACGGCAGCTGAGATGAAGATGCTTCGAGTTACAAAGTATGATCGAATAAGAGTTCGAAGAATGGTGGAAGCCTTCAAGTCAAGAAAATCATCTCACATAAAATAGAGCGTGACCGGCTCATCTGGTTTGCCGCGTTCAAAAAGAGATCATTTGAACTCTGTTGTAAAGGCAATATCAATGAATGTTCCAAAGACATCGTGAAAAAAAGGCAAGCCTATAAACGCCTGGATTGCACAAATGCAACGACACCAGCATTTGATTTGCCACAATAACGGAGTGATCCGAAATCGGGAGGCATGCCGATATTTTCTGTTTTCAGATCATTGTTTTACGAAACACGTACATTAGGTGACTTTCCTACTCCATAATATGAAAATCTATTAGTAACGCTATTAATTTTGTTAATGTTATTCTTTATGTAAGGCTCATAGTTTGTAAGTTACAGCAGCTTGGGATAAGTTAAAAATGGAAAAGGGCGATATTTTGAACCGGTTGTTACAACTAATTCTGATGTTTCATTTTGTTACAGCTGTAATCACTTCATTGTAGACCATCATGATAAACTCGTAAGCAACATTATATTTATATACTTTTTTTTCAAAAGCACGTTTTAAAATCGATACCATTTTATCTTAGTTGCTTTTATTTTATTTGCTGTAACCTCCAAACTATGACTCTTACGTAAAAAATATTGTTAACAAAGCTATAGGATTTAATTATTTTGAAATTGAAAAAAAAAAATAATAATAATAATAAACGTTATAGGTATCAAAAATGCCTGCTTCTTTTAAATTTGCAAGTGAACTTTCATTCAAGTTATTTCATAATGTCCTATAATTTTGAACACTGGATTAATTCGGTACAACTAACGAAAGAATGATTAAAACAGATTTACATTTGATAGAAATAGTGCCGTTTTAAAAAGGCGAAGGCCCGAAAAATAACTCTTTAGCTATTCAAAAGAGAGAAAGTTACTGCATTCTACTTTTTTGCTTGAAATGACTTCAAACGCATTCTAACGCAATATTTCAAAAGTTCACCGGTTAGTAACCACCTTCCTTCAGCGTTGCCGTTGGGACACTTAAGCGTCCATTTGGACACCTTTTTGCGATCGGGACTCCTGGACACTTTCTTTTTTAAATTAGCTAAAATGGACACCTTTTGAAAATCATGGACACTTTTGGATGCTTTTGACTCAAAATCATCAAATAACTTGTTTAGTTCTGTGTAGTTAAAATATTTACAATGGGTATTTCAATCGATAATTCTTTAAAACCACTGGACGGTGTCATTAAGTTATCGAAGACACTGTCAACAAGAAATGGCAGAAACGTAACGTAACCGTACGTTAAACGTTAGTACATAGATAGGTATTACCATTGTCCCTATATATAACTGCATTTAAGAGATGTATGATGTGTACACAATGATGTATATACAATGATATTACCCACGAAATAGTAACGGTGACTGATTTTTGAAGTTTGTTGCTCTACTGCATAAATTGTACCTACCGCAGCCGGTATTGCAGCGATGGAATTTTGTACCGCAGCAAGCACAGTTGACCGCCGTGTACCGCGTACCGCATATGAAAATGTGTATTGAAAAACTTTTTGAGTTAGTGGAAATGCACAAATTTGTATGAATTTGGAAGTAAAGGAACATCTGTGTCATCCATCCATACTGGAAAACAAACAATTGCTAACATTGACGTATTATAATATATGGACTGCTAGCGAAGTGTCACTTTCATACTATGTCTGCAGAAAAATGTGTCCCAACATCTCCAGCTCCCTTGTTTCAGTGCGGTATTAAACAGAAACAAAATATCCGCCAACATAGATATCCCCCATAGAAACTTGCGCCATCTGTGTTTGTTCAATTTGACTGGCTGTAAAAAACTATTAGCATTTAGATAGTTTTAATATTCGTTGACATAGACGGCACTGCAAATATTTTCTTGTTTTCTACAGTTACAATATTACGAATTTGAATTTCGTTGCAACACAATTTGTATTATCGATCACAGCCAACCACATAGAACTTCATTTTATCTCTATTCTCCTTTTTTTAGTTAGTTATTATTTATTGCACAATTAAATGGTCCCAGCTTAGTTTTCCACAATCAAAAGCACAAATCAAAATACTATTTCTTTTTCCTTTGGCTCCCCAACTATCAAACAAAGTACCAGTTTCCAATTTTTTCTACTGTGAAACAACGTGGGCACCGTGGCGTAAGTGGTTAGTGTGTCGGATCACTACGCATGAGGTTCCAAGTTCGAATCCCAGAAAACACCAAAAAGCTTTTTTCCTCTCGCGAGTGTCTGACAAACATCCGAGAGTATTGTTGTCACGAAAAAGCGTCTCAAATCGCCGTTCGGATTCGGCATTAAACTGTAGGTCCCTTCCATTCGTGTGAAAATTATAACGCACACAACATGAGTGGTTGCGAGAAGCTAGGCACTGGCACTTTGAAGAGCTGTTGCGCCAAATATTTGTATTTGTAAACAAGGGAGCTTGGCGCATGTTCCAAGCGTGAAGTTGGGCACTAGCAGTCCATATATAACACGTCAATGATTGGTAATATAAATACCGCATACAAAATTCCGCAAGTGGGAACGATCAAGCGTTACACCGCTACCGCGTACCGCTCTGGTGTGTGAGCTCCTTAATGTGGACACTTTTTTTACTCCTGGACACCTTTTTGGACACATTTTAAATTTTCCCAGCGGCAACGCGGCTTTCCTTACTGACTACTTTTTGTGGAAACATAAATAGAAGACATATTCTCTCGCGAACTTTTCTATAGACCTTTATACGGTACGAGCATATGGTATAATATCTTATTTTTAGGGTGCTAAGCTTGAAGTCTTCAGCGAAAACCTTGGCGAAAATGCATCAGATTTGGTTCAGTAGTTCGGGAGTTCATCGCGTATAGACAAAACAAAAAGACATTTTTATTTGTATTATATAACTGTAGTGGAAGTAGATAGATAGCTGAGTTGCAAACGAAATTTAACTTTTCTGTATATTTTATAAAGGCAACATTTTTTTTTTTCGTCTTCAATAATGCCACGCCTACTTTCTTTGCATTTTGTTAAAGAAAAAGGCTTAAACGGCCTTTGAGAGGGATTTTATTTTTTCTGTATGTTTTTCTATGTCTCTCCAGTGTTGTTCGCTTTTTTGGGGATTTAACCTCTTCTACAACCTCTATATATTTAAATTGATTACCATAAAATTTCAACCACGTCCGAAATGGAGTCATGTGCCATAAGCCTATGTACCCTTTTCCATCTCTACCGTACGGGAGAGGGAAATTGGCGCGAAATGGCTTCACATGGAAATCCATTCAATCAGCCTTCCTCCCTCTGCCGTCGAATTGATGTTGGCATACACAAAAAAAAAGTGGAAATAAAATAAAGTGTCAGAATGAAGCTAACATAAACGAATACAGGAGCGTGTTGTTCCTCGAGAGTTGTGCGTTGTACGAGAGGAGATTGTGGAAAACAATTCGAAGGATACATTTTTGTGCGCTCAAGGTTTATAGGAATCTTTCACATCCACTTATAGCTTCATCTCGGGCAAATAAATGAATTGATTTCAGTAAAGTTTGTTGGCAGGGAGCTGTTCGTCTCGCACCACCTTTTGTTCGAGCCCGGTAAAGTACTACCGAGAAATTGCCTGTTCATACGTAATTGGAGGTATTTATAGGACGTGATGCGCGTATTCACTTAGGGATTTCTCTGTTTTTCGTTACGCAGCAGCAATAACAGCCATTCTGACTGGCTTCTTGGATATAGATGTTTGTTTTATTGAGTGACTGATGTCTATAATGGGGATTGGAGTGGATTGAAAAACAAAAAAAACAGGCAGCTCGTATGTATTGATCGATACTAAGATTTTGTTTAATTTGTTGTACAAGTGTGGGTAGCTGGATTTGGAATTATGACTAAAGTTGATGAAAATCTATTTGCGTTGACCTAAGTATGCCCAGTGTCCTATATGTAGAACACCTTGATTTGTCCGCTACAATTTTAAATTTTAATCAAAACATGCGTTTTTTATATGAAACAAGCCGATACCCAGTGCGCTCCGCGGCACAGAAATATTATATGTATTCGGTAATGATTGTGATTTTGGATATATTGTAGCCATTTGTGTGTTAGAATACTTACGCGTTGGAACTTTTTTCCATTAATTAATGAACGCATTTGAGTTCACTTCTTGATAGACAACGTAATGTTGATTTTAACACGTACATATTTTTTCACAAATAATTCTAAAATTGTAAATTAACTTTGTGCGATTGCGCGTGAATGTGTTGTTTTTGCTAGGAGAAATGTCATTTCATTTTTAGCTGTCACCGTGGAGTGCTGTGCTGTAGTCATTGACATACTATATGTATATGGACTGCTAGTGAAATTATTAGTTCCATACAATTTCTGCCCAAAAAATTACACCAACATAACTTGGTTCGAAGCGGAAAAAATATGGAAACAAAAAACCAACCATCTTGAATTTCTCCATAGAATAGTAGAGACACCTATATTCGTATATTTATTACGAATAAATTGTTTATGTAATATGTCAATGAAAACACTGTCTTTGTACACCCAATTGCATCCAACGAAATTTCAAACAAGTGTGACTTTCGATTTTTTCCGAACCGAACCACTTGAAAAGTGAAGTCTGCCGACATGTTTGCCAATGTGAACGCTAACGACATCGGTCTGTCCGACATTCATCCGACCAAGTTAGATATGTTAGACCGTGTGAACCCCCCTAATGGCCGTAGGAATAATTTTGAAATTTTGGTGTTCAGCGCCATTTATCAGAAAACTTGAAAACTTTTGATTCACGTACATTTCTCACTTCATAACAAACATATTGTGTAAGTGTCATCTCAATCTGATGGTTGGTTTTTGAGTTTTAACGCTTAAACGAACAGGTTATTTTTATATAAATAGGAGTATATAAATTTGCAAAAGAGATCTATGGCATCAAGGACTCTGATTTTTTTCGGATTTCGTATTGAACGTTCGGGTGCATTTGTTCAAGAGTTTGCGAACATTTTATTTATAGTTGAAATTGTGACAATGTCAAATAAGAGGTCGAATAAAGTTTATACATTTTTTCTTATTAGTGAGGTTCACATTCAACGATTTGTTTGACCGATTTACTTGACGACCAAATAATGCTTGGCCTTCGAATTGTAGTACATTACTCGAACATTCTTGATAGGCTTCAGTGGTATAGATTTCGAAAGGTTAACGTGGCGGCGGATGTTTTAGCTGTGGCTTTTGCTATCGATGAGATGTTGGAAACTGAGCAAAGTAATAGAAAAGAAAAAAGGAAAACAACTAATGTGGGTTAAGCTCTGGATAAAAACAAAGGAATACATTTTCATTCGTAAACCCGTTGGAAGAATTGGAAGAAAATTCGTCTGACGGTTTGAGAAATTAGTTAAGGATGGACGCTGTGACGTAAATATGAAGAACTATTAACATATAAAAAGACAAAATACACTGTTAAGAGAAGGAATATCACCTCATGAACGTCTGTCTGCGACATCAAGATTTTTAGCCGCTGGAAGAAGTTTCTCGGATTTAAAATTCACCACCCGCATAGCGAAATCAACTTTAAGTGGAATAGTACATAAAACATGTTTTTTCACGGTCCCACCTCTCGCGAGCGTCTGACAAACATCCGAGAGTATTGTTGTCACGAAAAAGCTTCTCAAATCGCCGTTCGGATTCGGCATTGTTTGTAGGTCCCTTCCATTCGTGTGAAAAATATAACGCACACAACATGAGTGGTTGCGGGAAGCTAGGCCCTGGCACTTTAGAGAGCTGTTGCGCCAAATATTTGTATTTGTATTTTACGTAAAACATGCAAAGCATATTTTTCATACATGGATTTTTCAATTTTAATGTTCCTGCCAAAACTCTTTTTCTACCCTCGACACAATATTTGTATACAAAGCTTCCATGTTTTCTCGTCGAAATCAGAAACAAAAATTAAAAATGCTCTGAAGTTGTACGACAAGCATTCACATTGAACGACATGTCACTCAAGCAAAGCAAAAAGGTTGAACATTTTTAAAAACCATACTACAAATAGGATGACTTGCTTGACGAACTTCAATGATTTGGTCAGTCGTCAAGCAATTCGCTCAATGTGAACCACGCTATTTCTCTTAAATAGTTATTCATTTCATTGATGTTGAGGAGTCTAACATTAATTTCCAAATGCATGATTTTCATGCAAATTTATGTAGATGTCCTACACGTATGTAGAACACTGGGCATATCGCATACTTCAAAATCAAAAAAAAATTGTTTGTAGAGGATTGACACTAAACGAAATATTAGACACTTTGGAAAAGTATGATGAAGATGAGAGTTTAAACAATTTACAAAGCTTCGATATTGAGATTGTTTCGCAACAAATTGCCAACAATAAAGTCACTGACTGACGGGGACTCTGGGGAGAAAGAGAATATAATGTTTGAAAACTTACCTGCTGTTTTGTTAGAAGTTAAGCTAAATATACACGACATATATACCAGTTCATCAGATGACGAGGAAAGCAACATACCAATGGTAAAGTTTCTTAAACGACAGAAGCCGGTTAAAAAAAACAAAACAATTAAATTTAGAAACTAAATTATTTAATTTGCCAACCTTTTATTTGCATTTTTGTTTTGAATTTTAAAAAATATAAAATTCTTATAACAGTCGATGTGACCAGTGTCCTACTGGGAGGACAGTCTAAAAAAAATAAATAATCATAAATATATGTATATATGTACATATGCACGTATGTATACACATATATTTATATTAATTTTTTTTTTAAAATATTTTTTTACAAGTCCGACTTCTCTCCAGGAGCCATAAAGGGATACTTCCTGATGAG
This sequence comes from Brachypalpus laphriformis, assembly GCA_945910035.1. Classification (NCBI taxonomy): domain Eukaryota; kingdom Metazoa; phylum Arthropoda; class Insecta; order Diptera; family Syrphidae; genus Brachypalpus; species Brachypalpus laphriformis. The sequence goes on from OX246754.1 coordinate 257,045,230, forward strand.
TTGGAGTTAATGATGGAGGACCGAGAAGGATAGAGAGTCCACCTAACTATCCTACACTCGCGACCCTCATGAAGAATTAGCGGACGCATGTACTTATATTTCATTTAAGAATTAGAGTTGTTTGCTGTGGAATATGATATATGATATAATTTTTTTAATAATTTAAAAAAAAAAGTTTAACTGTATATGTCTCACTAACTTTCGAATTGCAAGCGGTATAGCAGGATTAGTGAAACAAATCAGTCTCCATATCAACGATCTCAGTGATCAAACATAAATCTCAGCAGGTAGTCTGAAATCGTAAATCAACTCTCATCTCTAGCAAAATCACTACACAACACAGGCTACCCTTAATGGCATAAATAGTCTGTTACTTAAGGAGCCCAAATGTATGGTCGTAGAAACTACTACTCCATCTAAGAGGTGTTTTATAATTACGAGATCGAAAATAAAATTTAAAGTAGAGATTATTCTTGTAGTGTAATCAAAAAATGATCAGTCATGCCCACTCTGTTAGGGCTGGCTTAAAAGAGAAGCTATAGGGTATCAAATAAACTTTTCTGCACGTTCATTACTGTTTTTACTGACGTCTACTGAGCCGCATCAGTGTCAATCACCTCGACTTTTCTCATGATCATGATCTAATACTAAACATAAAATAGAATTGGACAACATTTCACTGGATTGATAAAAGCCGCAACCAATCGATCTTGCAAGTAAGCGAATAAAAAAAAATCTAGTGACTGTAGGTTCATTCGAGGTATTGCCTCATTAGGTGGAAATGAAGAGTCGAATCGCAAAAAACAGCGTAGTAGTATCTAAGATCAGAAAAAGCAGTCGGATTATTCCGCTTAGAAATATATGTACATAAATCTAAACAGGTAGATTAAAAAATAAAACATATACTCGTATGTACCATTATTTAAAAGCACAAAAGACTGTCGATTTAAGCTAATAGAACTTACTTGTAGAACTACTTAAAGCATTCGTAGCTCTCGAAAAGTTAAATGTAGGACATTTTGCCTAATGGCTGTCATTACCTATCTTCTATCACCCATATGAAAAAATATAGTCGAATCCCTTTTAAGTCGAAATTCCACCTCCCATAAAAATTAGTTGTAGTTAGACGAATTTTGACTTGCAGTGAGTTTTTCTATGAAGAATTGAAGGCGATGCAGAAAACGTTCTAAATATACTTTTTTTAATTTAATTTACTCGCGCTAAAGGGGTTATGACTACCCATTTAATGTATACGAATTAAAAAAAATTAGAGCGGGTTCCACTGTAATAATATAACTTTTTTTTAAATCGTTTTAGTTCTAAACTGAAGATACATGTTCAAAGAAGAATCAATTGAATGAGAATAATTGATAATTACCTTGAGCTTTGAAGTTTATGAATTCAGTTTCCATAAACCTGTCGCCTTTCCCTGTATAGCTGTCCAGTAACAGTCAAGCTACTCCCTTCAAGGCAATAGTGGCTGGCGTACCTTAATCCTGCAGTTCTTACTTTAATTGGTGGAGTGCAAGAACAGCATAATCAAAATTATGAAAATGTCGTCCTTATATCTACATACAGTGGAAAGTACGGAATCTATTTAAAACAACTAAGCTTGCTAAAGCAACTTCACAATAAAATTCCTCCTTCAAATAATAAAGGCATCATGCCCCCAAAGAGTTTGTTTTATAAATTTATTAGAATCGTACATTTTCAAAAGGATTTCATTTGTGTACGTTCACCCATCCTAAGCAAAGTTCTTTAGTCAAGGACATCCAAATATCAATGCCCGCCATAACCACATAAGCTTAACATACTTCTTGCGCTAAATCCCTACATAAAATTCCCCAAGCAACTTAGTTTATGCACATATAAACATTATATGTATCCATTATGGGTGTCCTTCCACTCGACTACGTTTCGTTGAAGTGAAACCATTTGCTAAATTAGATTCAAGCCTCAGATAAACACTTTGACGTATAATTATGTCTATCTGTCAGCACGTTTAATTGCGTCAGAGCGATGATTTAATGTTTTATTCGCCCAATTTCCCCCGTACCACACGTCTTTGCACACAAACACATAGAAACATCGCACAAATTAAATCATAAAACGGTCAAAGATGAAAGAGGACAACGTCTGCAAACACTTTTTGTTTGTCCAATGTCAAAGGGGACACTTTTAAGACCCCAGAGTTTGTGTTTACTTTTCAAAAAAAATTTAAATATCAAGTTCTCTCGGACCAAGAGAATCAGTTCATTGGCTATAGCCTTAGGCAGTTTATCAACGAGATAAATCACAATATATACTCAACTCGGGTATCAGCACCCCAAGGATGTAAGAGGATACTAACTACAGCTTCTCAGTGTCGATAAAGGAAGTTATTTGGGCCTAATGATTGCACAAAACCGTAAACATGAAAAGTTTAGTGTCGCTTCTGCTTGAAGATTTCCGGGCGCAAACAAGAACCACGACCGGCACAAAAGGGACGAGTAAGAAATAGATGTAAATTATTGTCCTTTAAGAACTTCGGTTTTAGTGGCGAACGGGAGGCAAAAGGGGAGGAAGTTTCGTACCCTATCAACTGAGGGTTTTTGCTTATTTGTATAAATATATATATTTATATATATATATTTTTTTTTTTTCTTTCCTTTGGCTCATTCCCTTTTTACTTTCTTTTAAATGTCACCCAGGAGACACTTCGATGACGGAGATGAAATAAGGGAAAATGTGTGTCCAAGATGGGGCAGTGTCTTCTGTCTAGATACAAACTAACATATACATATGTATGTATGTGTTGAAATTTATAATGTGTCCCTAAAGTCTAGTATAGTGGCAAACGGTTTAGTTCATCGATCATAAATTCAAACAAGCACGGGGAAAGATTTAATCCCTAGTGTTTGCGTGCGTTAAGTAATAGTCCTATTTCATGTCTGCAGTAAAGCGTCGTCGAACAGCTGTTTGATGGATGTGCAGCGGGAGGTAGGGTTTGAACGTTTACTAATAATTCGATTTGTGATCGACGGATCACATTAGCATATGAAAGGAGGAGTTGGGTTATTATGTACCAAGTCATACATATTTGACAACTCCTATGTTACGATTATTATAAAATAGCTCCTAGCATAGGCCTTAATTGTTAAGTCGCATTATCGTGGCGAGGGCCATACGTAAGCATTATTGTCTGCGCATCAGAAATTTGTTTATACTTTCGTGTACCTATCCTCTTTATGGTACTATATTTATGCTCTCAATTTTTTCCAATCTGTTTAACTCACAGTTCTTATCACGATTATGGAAAAAACAAATATTTAGTACTTGATGTGAACATTCCATAAAGAGCCTAATACCTAGTTTTTCGCATCCATTTGTATTGTGTGCGCTATATTCTTCGCACGAATAAAACAGACCAGCGGTATTTGCAGTATACGGAGGGTATTTTCTTTCTTTTTTTTACGCACCGACCCAGAAGATGGTACCTTACTGTACTACCTCAAGAAGAGTGAACTGACGTGTATATTTTAGTGCAAAATAAAACGAAAAAATTATTGTTAATATCAAGATATTGCCTCAAAAAGAGTAAACTTGAGTGTGCGGAGCACTTTAAGGATGGGCATTCAAGAAAAAACCGGTTAGAGAGTTGCATGCGGCTTATATTTTACATACATACAAACATTTTGCCAAGAAAGTGTTAACACAATGTAAAAAAAAGCCAATTCTACTTTTGCATTACAAAAGAAGCAATTATAGCAATTTTGTTCAATTTTTGTTTTTGAATTTATAATATTTCTTATTACAAAAAATAAATAGCATACAAAAATAATGTACTTAATTTTGCTTAGAAAACAGCAACAAAAAACAACAAAACCAAAAAAGAGGAAAAAATTCAAATTTTACAGTTGGAATGATATTCCAATTGGACAGAGTTGTTAAAGGCTTGCATCACACTCTGTTGGGTCCTTCATTGTAGCATAGCATTATTTTCGTTTCGTCGCAAAATATTACATCATCCCAATATTCATTTGGGTGAATAAGATGCTCTGTAGCGAACGATAAACATTTTTGTATATTTAGAGCTTAAAGCAGTTGTTTTTTCCGTGTGACTCTTGATGAGTACTCATGCTGTAACAGTACTTGCCTTACTGTTTCGTGGGAAACTTGTACACCGCGTTCTTCCTTTATCTCCCTTGACAAAGCTGTAATTGAGATATGGGGATTTTCGAGCACTTTTTTTAACAAACGGTGTTCCATTCTGTCCGATAGCTTCCTTGGCTTACCTTTTGGAGCACTATTCTCCAACCGATTTTCTCGTTCTGCTCGATTAATGATGTTGTAAATCGTTTTTCTGCACAAGCCAAACATTTCAGCTATCTCCAGAATACTTTGGCCCTTGTAAAGATTGTAATAAACCAATTGCTTCACGTCAAGCGATATTCTTATGCCAGGCATATTGAAACTGATCAACTAACACAACTCAAGCCCTTTCAACATCTGAAGTACCACTAAAATTGTTTGCTTTCAAATTGGTACATCTATCGCAAAGCAGGAAAGAAAAAACCGCTATAATGGTACCGTCATGAACCGATACATACACTGCGAAAGTGGAGTGTGTAAACACATTCTTAACAGTGAAATTTTTGTTCTTTTTTAGTTTTGTTGTTTTTGTTCTTATTATTTAAGTGAAATGAAGTATTTTTTGTATGCCATTTAATTTTTTAAATATGAATTATTATAAATTAAAAAACAAAAATTAAATAAAGTTACTACAAGTGCAGCTATTTGTAATGGAAAAGCAGAGCTTGCTGTTTTTCCCCCGTTCTGTAAAAACTTTCTTTACAAACTGTAGATAGCTGAGAAATGATAAATTTTTGAAAATCTGTAGTTTATAGGTCTGTTCGTGTACCCCCCAAAACAGCGGATTTTGATGAAAAGTTACGAATTTTTACGAAAACCTGTTCGAGTACTGAGAATTTTCGTAGTTTTTGACAGAAGAGAGCACTCTCGAGGGACTAAGTAATTTCCCCATGCTGCGAATTTTAGTGCAAAAATTTCTGTGGGCTAGCTTGTGAAAACTGTCAAATCTGTCAAATCGCTGTATATGTGATTTTTTGTTGGATTGTTCCTTCTCTCTTTCTTTCGCGTACAATTGGGTTCGACGTTTGACGTTTAAAAAGTGGGCAACTTTTGTGGTTCAACGCTTTCGTTTACTTTTTCGTAATTTTACCTCTCTCTGAGAGAATTTTACCCCCCACTCGTGGAAATTTGACAAACTGCGAATTTTGGTGCAGAAAGTACGCGAACAAACCTCATGTCTCAACTACCCCAAATACAGACGCAACTGCTTAAATCGAACCTTCTGATATAACGAACCATTTCACCCTATCCCACAAGAACAATGGATTATAATTTCGCATATATGTACATATACATATGTAGCGAACCCGCTTAAAGCGACCTTTCGCATATAACGAACCCTTTTTGCGCGTTAAATGAAGAAACTATCCGGTTATAACGAACCAAAAATGTGTTACTTTAAATTGTCATTTATTTTCCATTCATTATTGTAAAGCACTAATTACATTATTTTATTGTACTGAACCCACTCTCCTGCACACCGTGTATGATGTAAACGGAAACAGAGCTTTCTGTTGACGGTGGTTATGCAAGCCACAGACTAAATATTAGGGGAATCCCCCATGATGTTATAAAATAGGTACACCTACACTAGTGACTGACGCAATCATTGACATTGAATAGCTGAAGCATAAACAACTGAGCTTCAAGAACCACTACACCAAAAATCTTTCTCTCTCTCTCTCTATCCATCCTTGCCAACGCCCGCACTGTGTGTAAACATGTTAAAGATATTCACAACCCTTTGAGTGCGCGCAAATTATAAAAAAAAAATAATAATAAAGCAATATTTTGAAACGCCAGCCATTGAAAGAATGAATGTCCAACAAAATATTGGGAGAAGTCAGGAACAAGGAAGGCTTAAGGAAATTGCACAAATGTTCCTTTGCATACCAGCATCGTCAGTTCGTTAAGAGAGGATATTTTCGAAAGCTGGCCAATTGAACGCCGCAACAGACTGAAGACTAAAGTATTAAATGAATTCTTATTTTTAAAACAAAACGACGCTATTTTTGGATAAAATTAATTTGTATTTTCCCTTATAAGGATTTCCATACCGCCATTAAAAATATCTGGTTTATAGTCATACATTTTATCAAGCGTTGTTTTTATTTCTTCATGGAACTTATCGATAACTATCGATGCTATCGGATGTTTTTCGCAAACTTTAGTGAACTATCGCAAGTGTTGACTATCGATGTTTACGGAACACTAAAATGGGTCTTAGTAAGTCGACTGGTGGCACAATTTTGAAAAAAAGGAAGAGATCCAGAACCACTTCAATCAAACGAATTTAAAGGTAAAAAAAACATTAAAAAAAAAGTGAATAGCGGATTGTTAAAGTGGTTTTGCCAACCAAGGGCTAACAATATTATAGTGAGTAGTGCCATATTACAAGAAAAAGCCGAAGAGCTTGATCGAAAGTTTGTGAATGAAAAATGCAATCTTAGCAAAAGCTGATTGAATAGATTTAAAAAACGAGATGATATTAGCACCGGAAAAATTGTTGGGGAAGGGGAAACAGTTGACATGGGTATTATTAATGATTAGTTGTAAGACAAATGGCCAAGTATTAAGGGAAACTTTAAGGATGAGGACATATTTAAAGCGACGAATCTGGGTTAGTTTATAAACTGATAGATACAAACCTAATAGAACATTGCATTTTAAAGGAGAGACGTGCGTTGGTGGGAAACTATCGAAAAAATATATAACCGTGTTGGTGGTAAAATTTGTTAGGGACATGCATATAAAAGAAGACTGCTGGTCATAGAAAAACCAAAAAAAATCCCTTTGCTTCCAGAACATTAAACAATTGCCAGTGAGCTACAAATATAATTGGAGGCAGCGGGGCAATAAATTATGTCGTAAAAATAGAGCAATTCTATTAATAGTGGATAAATGTCCAGCTCATCCAGACGTTAAGGATTTGAAGTTGATTAAGTTAGTGTTTATGCCTCCTAACACAAGCTCAAGGCTGCTATAGACCAAGGTGTTAAGAACAGTTTAAAGAGCGATTATCGGCATTTCGTTCTTATGAAAGTGATAAATTTAAATGATAAAAAAGAAGCAAATTGTTCAGTTAATCTATTAGATGCAATCAATTTAATTAATATGGCATGGCAAAAAGCTACACAAAAAACAATTTTTAATTGCTTTCGACATGACGGATTCATCAGAAGTATGGACGATTTTGATTTGGAGGACGATATACCCTTAGTTGACTGGCTCAGACTAAATCACGATGAAGACATAGGTGCTCAAAATGCACTAAAAACTGTTAACGATAGCGACACTTTTGAGGAATATGTTCAGTTTGATGTCAACCTTATAAATGTAGAACTTCTGGATGTTGATGCAATTGTGGCTTCTGTAAAAGGTAGTGGAGATCTTGACGAGAATAAAAACGACGATGAAAGTGAGAATGTGGAATTTATTGCTCCATCGGACGCGTTGTGGTTTGCTGGGAGCCTTCGTGCTTTCCTTCAGTCACAAAACACTCCCCAAAGGACTTTCAATGGGCTTGCAGATGTCGAATTTTCTCAAACTGTAAGACCACTAAAAATCGTTTCAGTGTAGATCAACAAAGCTTTATATAAACACATATTATATTGCTTTATGTAGGCATCTTTTTTATGAAGCTAACTACAAACACATCTACATTCACTTAAGATTTTTACTTATTTAATCATAATTAAAAAACTTCTTAGAATTATAATTAATAAAAACTGAATTCCATAATTATTAAAATATTTATTTTAATCTAAAAGCATATACAAACAAAACAAACTAAAGTTCAGGACTTTTTCTTAAAATAGAAATTAAATAAAAAATTAATGCTGTGAACTGAAATACTGTCTTTTATGTGTTCAAACATAGTTTTCCTATTTTTCTACTTTTTTGGTTTTCTGAACAAAAGTTGACGTTTTTTTTAGCATCGTTATAAGCGGACACTACTGTTTTAAATTTTTCTCAAATCGTAGGAATCAATAGTAGAGGTACCGCTGAATGTGTAATTAGAATGAAGATTCCGATTTCGCCTCGGAATTATGATCACACAAACTGCAGGTAAATCGAAAGCTGTTTTAAAATTACCAAAAAATGATTTACTATACTATCGCTAAACTGAATACTACCAACAAAACTACCCTCAAGAATATTTAGAAAACCACGCATAGAACAGATTGGGATGGTAAAGTTACGTCAGAGTGAATAGATGACGTAACCCAGTGACTCTCTACAAAACTCCAAAGTTTAGAAAAACAAACTTTTGAGAAACATTGAGCCTCAGAGTCAACCTTGAGAAATCGAAAGTTAAGTTTTCACGGAGTGGATAGGCTAGGCTGGAAAGGAAAGAAAAATAGTTTGATTGAACTAAAAATAATGACTGGTTATACTTATGGTACCAAATATAGATGCGGCAAAAGGTTAAGTCAGCGACCTATGTATCTACTCCATAGAAATATTGAGTCTTCCAAGGGGTAATTCGTTCTTTGATATGTTATAGTTGTCAAATTTGGCGATATGCATAGGTCATATGAAGAAATAGAAAAGTTTCAGCCTCTGTCCCTCGAAGGGGGGTTGCCATATTTTTTAATTTATACACTTAAATACAGTTCGACTGGATTAAAAAAAAATGTTTAATAATTTTGCGGGTAGAATACATCGTATACTCGCAAAATATACGGTGACTTAAATTGCCGATCACGCCGAATACTTCCCAAGGTTGCGACGGATGATCGGGACAAAAGAACGACAAAAGTTCCCTGGTTCTCGGGAACATTTTCGAACTTCTTTTCATTTAAATAGAATTTTGTTCAACTAAATTAATTTTTAACAACAGTTAAAAAAAAAACTAGTACAATTTTTTTAAACTTCACAAGAACTGGCCGCATAAGGTGTCCAGTGAAGTTCTTGATTTCAGAATTACTGACCACTGTATGGTAAATCTACTGCGGAAAATTTCAATCTATTACATTTTTTTAGAAAATCTACCGCAAAAAAAATAGTCCTAAAGTGGTAACGTTGTGTGTCCGGGTTATGTGTACTCTAATGAAGATTCCCATTGGGAAAGATATAATTCAGTTTACACATTTTCAGTATTGTATTTAATTGGCAACTATACATTTTTCAGCGTCAAATAAAATGCGGGCGAAGCAAGACGGTCACCAAGTATCTTAATATTAGTATAATAAAATGTCTTATATTAAAAAATAATATAATAGCATGTATGTATATAAAGATAAAACAGTACTACCTCGATAATGTGAACTAATTAAAACAAGGCCTGTTCACATTTTGGAGGGGTTAACATTATTGGAACATTTTTTTCGACTAAAAATAAGAGAATATTCGAATAACGAATGCTTATTATAAGATGAAAAAGTTTCTTCCCCCAATAAATAACAGGTGGTACGAAATGGAAAAGGATGTCTAGACAAATAACTGCAAATATCAGAAGAATAACAAGAGAAGAATGCGAAATGTTGAGGAAAAGTTCACATTATGGAGGTGAGAAAATCTCAAAGTTCACATTATAGAAATAGTACAGTATAGATTTATGAGTTCACATTAACGAGGTACTACTGTATTTTACGAGTATATCGGCTCAATCAGACAAACGGCAATAGGTGTTCCACAATCGTATTATTACAATTCATTATAAATACACTTCAATTGTAAAAAAAAAACTTGAAATTGAACTACAGATGTGAAGTTTGATTATCTGATCTGATCTTTTAGGCTACAGCCGAGCGTACATGCAAACAGACACAACATTACTTTTTGTGTTCCTCTAAAAGACTAAGCCCAAGTCTTATCAAATCTTATCTCGAGATCGAAAATTTTCATGAAAACAATATTTGCGCTATAGTTAACATAACTTTGTACAAGTGAATATGTACGGTATATCAGAGAAGTGCCACTGAATTCCAAACATACAGCACGTCTTTCTCAAATCGAATGGGCCTGTTTTGGTAGAACCTGGATTTTCGCGAAGCTATGTAATATTTTGACCTTCAATCGGACCTGGTAAATTATATCTGTTGGCAGTTCTAGTACTGAACATTTTGTCAAAGCTTTTTCGTTTTCTGCCGGTTTACTCTTACTTACTTACATACTTAGGTGGCGCTACAGTTCGGGGTGAACCTAGGCCTCAACCAACAAGCCTCTCCATTTAGCTCGGTCTTTAGCTAATTGCCTCCAGTTGCGCACTCCAAGTTGGTCGAGGTCCCCTTGAACTTGTGCGCGCACATACGGCGATCATTCCCTCTACTGAGTCGTCCCTCGGGATTAGATTCGAAGACTCTGCGGGCCGGAGCGTTGGTGTCCATTCGCTCTACATGTCCTAGCCATCTCAGACGTCCAATACGCAGTTTTTTTGACTAGGTCGATGTCGCTGTACAGCTCGTATAGTTCGTGATTGAATCTTCTCCTCCAAAACCCGTCAACGCAAACGGGACCGAAAATCTTACGAAGAATTTTTCTCTCGAAGCGACCAAGGATATCTTCATCCTCTTTTAATTTAGTCCATGTTTCAGCGCCGTAAAGCAGGACTGGGATGATCAGGGTCTTATACAGAGTCTCCTTAGTTGTTCGAGATAGGGCTTTACTGTCGAATTGCCTTATAAGCTAAAAAAAAAAAATAAACAGCGATTGGCAAGAGTTATTCTTCGATTGATTTCTGCGCTGATGTTGTTTGTAAAATTTATAGCAGAACCAAGGTAGACAAAGTCCCTTACTACCCCGAAGTTATAGCTGCCCACTGTGACGTTTTGTCCAATTCGTCGGTGTTGGCTTTCCCTTCTTGTTTACAGCATATATGTACTTGGTTTTGCCTTCGTTTATCGCTAAACTCATTTTGGCCGCTTCCGCCTCAATGCTTGCAAAGGCACCGGTGACAGCCCGCTGAGTTCTTCCGATAATGTCTATATCGTCGGCGTATGCAAGCAGTTGTACAGACTTGTAATAGATTGTGCCTCCGGTGTTGGCTTGTGAGTTCCGCACAATCCGTTCAAGTACAATGTCGGTTTACTCGAAGCCATTAAAAATACAACTAATTCGATATAGTATTGTTGCAAATGTGCACAGGCCGACGCTGAGTATACCTGAGAAAAGAGGAAACAAATTGAAAAAACCACTAATTTTTGGTTCCCGAGAGGGTTTGATATTTTTTTATTAAAAGAAACTAGTGTTCGACAATTAATTGCTCGTTGCTTTGAGCTCTACAACCAACTTTCTTCTTTCTTCTTTTAACCTCCTAGCAGCGGCTTTTTATAGACCCATCGCTACATTCCAGGGCCTTCCAATCTCCATTGTCATTACTCTGGAAAATTCCGCATGTCCGCCATCTTGGTTACATTTGCCACGCCTATCTTACCGCCCACGCACATTTGTCGCCAAAACCGTCGCATTTTTCGAGTCTGTCGCGAATTTACCTTTCATTTGGTATGCGACATGTCTACAAAGGCGTTACTAAGTGTAATCGGGCTGCAGCAATAAATAACCCCGAACACAGCCGCCATCGCCATGGAGTAGCTGTCATGCCAATGTATTTTTTTTAGGGTTAGTTTGTTGTCTTGTAACATTGCTCCCCTCTAAGGACTCAAGGTTCCATTCGAGTCTTGTCGTGTTGCGAAGGGGGCCAGTCGGTTCACGTGCACAACTTTCGGCGTTCTCTTACCTGCCATCTGTATTTTAACCACCAAATCCGAGATCTTGTCGACGATTTTAGCTGGCCCTTCCCATTCGGCCTGCAGCTTGGGGCTTAATCCTCTTCGTCTTTGGGGGTTGTATAGCCATACTTCTTCTCCTACTTGGAATGATGGGAGATTTGTTCGAAGATCGTACCTGGCCTTCATCCTTTCTGAGGTGAGTTGCAGGTTTCTGCGTACCGTTTCACAAACCTGTTCCATTTTTTCCAGCAGATTCCGAAGATATTCCGGTGGCGATGAAGAGAGGTCTGCAAGCGTCCCATACTCCAAGTCCGTTGGCAAGCGCAGTTCTCTTCCCAGGAAGATTTGAGCTGGTGAGAAACCCGTGGATTCGTGGATCGATGACCGATAAGCCAGCAGGGCTAACGGTAGATATTCATCCCAATTCTGTTGGTTCTTATCCACAAACTTGGCTAAATAATCCAACAAGGTCCGATTGAAGCGCTCTACCATCCCATCGGATTGAGGATGCAAAGGGGTTGTCCGAGTTTTCTGCACTCCTAGCCGCTCCAATGTTCTCCTGAAGATTTCTGCTTCGAAATTCCGGCCCTGATCGGAGTGGATAATGTGTGGCACACCGAATCTACAGAAAACGGATTCCACCAGCCTATCCACTATCGTCACACTCGTTTGGTCGGGGAGAGCAAAACATTCTGGCCACTTGGAAAAGTAATCCATTATGACGACTATATAGCGGTTACCTTTCGCGGAACGTGGTAGTGGCCCCAGGACATCAATTGCAATACGCTCAAATGGGGCTCCGACCAATGATGGCTGTAGTGGTCCACATACTCTCCGCTGTGGTCCTTTTCGTGCGCCGCACTTCTTGCAAGTGGAGCACCAAACCTTTACGTCGGTACTTCTTCCAACCCAGTAGAACCTTGACTCCACTTTTCTTAACGTTTTGCTTCGTCCCAGATGGCCACCGGTTGGTGAATCATGCAGCGAGGCCAGTACTTCAGGTACTAGGCATCGGGGGATAACCGGGAGCAAAACTAGCGATCCATCGGTCTTGTGCCACCTGCGTGTGATCACTCCATCCTGCAAGAACAGTGAGTCAAATTGAGTCCAGTAAGTTTTGACGGTTGGACTTTCTTGCAAAATGCTTTCTTTCGAGGGTCGGCTTCCCCTCTCTATCCAATGACGTAGCAACCGCAGATCCGCGTCGCTTTCTTGCTTCTCCTGCAGATTCCAGGGGGTGGTATGTGTGAGGAAGACGTTGGTTGAATTCTCCAATTGCTCCGTTCTTTCGCAGTGTTTGCAATCTGAACACGGTCTTCTCGATAACGCATCTGCGTTACCGTGTTTCGGCCCTGCTCGGTGTTGGATAGCGAAGTCATACAGTTGGAGTCTCTCCAGCCACCTGGCCATCTGACCCTCTGGCTCCTTGAAGTTGTAGAGCCAGCGTAAGGAGGCATGGTCGGTGCGCAGAAGAAAGTGGCGTCCGAACAGGTAGTGATGGAAATGCTTAATGCCTAGTACAGCAGCAAGTAACTCCCTTCTGGTAACGCAGTAATTTCTTTCGGATCTGTGGAGGGTCCGGCTGTAATACTCGATTACTACTTCCTTCCCATTCTGAAGCTGGCTTAGCACTGCCCCAACGCCGACATTGGAAGCATCTGTGTCCAGGATGAAGGGGTCCTCTGAAGTAGGATAAGCCAGAATTGGTGCGGTGGTAAGGCATTGTTTAAGCTGAACGAAAGCTTCAGTACACTCGTTCGTCCATTGAAATCGTCTTCTTTCTTCCGACAGCTGCGAAATAGGTTTTGCGATAGTACTGAATCCTTGGATGAATTTGCGGTAGTAGGAACATAAGCCTAGAAAGCTTCGTACATCCTTCTTTGAAGTTGGTAGGGGCCATGTTTGTACCGCCTGAATTTTACTAGGATCCGTCTCTAGCCCTTCTGTTGACACAACATGTCCCAGGTAAGTTACCTTTTTCTGGAAAAAATTGCATTTTGAAGGACTTAATTTCAAACCAGCCTCTTTTAGACGTGTGAAGATAACTTCTAAGTTGGCGAGATGGCTAGCGAAGTCGCGGGAGTAAACAATGACATCGTCTAGGTAAATTAAAGCTGTCTGCCAGGAGAGACCGGTAAACGTGGCATCCATTAACCTCTCAAAGGTAGCTGGAGCATTACAGAGCCCAAACGGCATCACACAGAATTGCCAAAGTCCGTTGCCGTCGGAGAAAGCAGTCTTTTCCTTGTCTACCGGGTCCATTTCTACCTGCCAGTAGCCACTCTGCAAATCCATGGTCGAAAACCATTGGGACCCACCCAACGCAGCGAACAGCTCGTCGATCTTAGGAAGAGGGTAGGAGTCCTTTTTCGTGGCCTCATTAAGGCGGCGGTAGTCGACGCAAAACCGGGTGGATCCATCTTTCTTCTTCACCAGAACTATGGGTGCAGCCCAAGGACTCGTCGACGGTTCGACGACACCTTTTCGTGTCATATCTTCGATGAGTTCTCTCGCTTCTTGTCGTTTGGCTAACGGGACTCTTCGAGCTGGAATCTTAATGGGGGTACAGTGACCGGTATCGATCCGATGTCTAGCTTTCGACGTTCTTCCTAACTCCAAAGGACTCGTGGCAAAAATCGACCGGTGCTTTTCGATAAGTCTACCGAACTCGAACTTCTCCGCAGCGGTTAGGTAAGGGGTCTCAAAGTCCAGTACGGCGGCTGTTTCTTTTCTCTGACTGGTTGGAATCGCACATATTTCCGCTGCTTCTGCTCGACCTAGAACAATTCCCGATGGCAGTATCCGTTCTTCCTCCGAAGTGTTAACTAAGCGGATGAGCATTTTGGGTCTCCCAGCGTCGACGAGGCAACGTCCCAATAGGACGTCTTTAGGTAGGCAAGAGTTTTCACAGGGCTCCACCAGTACAGCCCTTTCTCCTTGCAGCACCATCGATGGAACTTCGATGACAGTTTCCGCCTTCGGCGCTAATTTCTTCTCTTGAGTCGTATGGACTAGGTAAGTGGCTGCAATCACGGGAAGTTGCAGGTTGCACGTTCTTCCCTTCACTGACAGACACAGGTTCTCACAATCTATATTGCAGTGGTGGCTTGTTAGAAAGTCCAGGCCGAGGATCGCCGGAACTTGGTGGTTAAGGATGACAAAATCTTGTACAAACTTGATCCCGCATAACACGATCTCCAACTTTGCACATCCCTCCGCGGCCAGTTGTCCTCCGGCTACACCATTGATCGAGATGGCTCGTTCTACAATCTTGGCTGTCCTTGGTAATAGGTGCTGGGGCAAGATAGAGACATTAGCTCCAGAATCTACCACGAACTCGCAGGCTAGACTATCTATAAACCCTCTAATGGAGAGGCTGGACGGGCCTATTAATCCCACCTCTACCTCCGTAGGTTCCTGTAGGCTTCCTGACGATTGTCTTCGTGGCTGCAAGGTCGGCGTCGATGAGCTGGCATGGGTGGTCCTTGTTTGTGAATGAAGGGGAGTGAACGGCTCCTGGTCGGATGTTTCTGGTATTTTAGGTGAATGGGCAAAGGAGCGGATGAACGTTTGGGTAGGTATCATGGTTTCTGTGGGAGCATTAATTGGGGTACCTTCTGACAACTGCTCCTGGTTGTCATGGTCACTTAGTTTTTTGGGTATGAATTGGAGTGTTGCCTACCACTGCTGCGGGGCTCGTCTGCCATAAAAACGTTCCTGGATCTGCGATTCGTTCGTGCGGTGAGTTCTTGAGCCAGGTTAAGAGCCTGCGACAAGTCTGTTGGTTGGCTAACGGTGACAAGACTCTGGATGTTATCGTCCCATAATCCATCTATAAATTGGCTTATCATCAGCTCCTGTACAACCTTTTCTGGGCAATCCGGAAGAGCGGACACGGCCAATCGCTGTAAGCTTAATGCGAATTCGGCTAAGCTTTCCTTAGGTCCTTGGATTCGGTTGCGAAGTTGGGTGTAGCTGGAACGGCTGCCTGGGCAAAATCGTTGGCTCAGCAGATCCCGGAGAAGATTGTAGTCGGCTTCTGCATTTGGGGGCAATGCGCTGAGGACCGTGACAGCTTCTCCGCGTAGTTGCATTGCTAAGACTGCGCCCTTTTCCTTGATGGTCCATCCGGCATATCTAGCAGCTATTTCAAATTGGCGTTGGTAATCGCTCCAAGACCCTGAACCGTCGTATGGTTGCACAGCGCAGGGTAGCTCAGGTCTTTGGGACGAAGAGGAAGTGGTAGGTTTCTCGCT
Source organism: Brachypalpus laphriformis (assembly GCA_945910035.1). Classification (NCBI taxonomy): domain Eukaryota; kingdom Metazoa; phylum Arthropoda; class Insecta; order Diptera; family Syrphidae; genus Brachypalpus; species Brachypalpus laphriformis. The sequence continues at coordinate 257,061,290 of OX246754.1, forward strand.
GTAAGCCTGTTCCAGGCTTAGAGGGGTATCTCTCACTCTGCTAATATCCATGTCCTGGGGTTGAATACTGGTTGCTTGCGGCAAAGATTCCTGGGTGGCTAGGTCCTCCATGGTTTGTACCCCCGCTGGGCGGTTATCGGAGGAAGGAAGTGATTCTCTGACAGCTGGACGGTTGTTCGGGGATGAATGCTGATCTCCCCTTACAGCCTGATTGAAAGAAAGAGAGCCTATAGTCCGCTCAAGGTCCTCCAGTCGCTTCTCGAAAGCGGCGTTGTCCACTCGTCTTTCTTGCTTCCACTCTTCCATCTTCCGCTCCCAAAATGTGGAAAAGCTCGTTTGGTATTCTTGGAGAAGCGTCCTCAGATTTACATCTCCACTTTCTGGTTGCGTTTCCTTTTCCGAATCAGACATCACTCTAAACTTTGTTCTTTTCAACACAAGAAAAGTTTGTTACCCCACACCTGACACCAATGTTGCAAATGTGCACAGGCCGACGCTGAGTATACCTGAGAAAAGAGGAAACAAATTGAAAAAACCACTAATTTTTGGTTCCCGAGAGGGTTTGATATTTTTTTATTAAAAGAAACTAGTGTTCGACAATTAATTGCTCGTTGCTTTGAGCTCTACAACCAACTTTCTTCTTTCTTCTTTTAACCTCCTAGCAGCGGCTTTTTATAGACCCATCGCTACATTCCAGGGCCTTCCAATCTCCATTGTCATTACTCTGGAAAATTCCGCATGTCCGCCATCTTGGTTACATTTGCCACGCCTATCTTACCGCCCACGCACATTTGTCGCCAAAACCGTCGCATTTTTCGAGTCTGTCGCGAATTTACCTTTCATTTGGTATGCGACATGTCTACAAAGGCGTTACTAAGTGTAATCGGGCTGCAGCAATAAATAACCCCGAACACAGCCGCCATCGCCATGGAGTAGCTGTCATGCCAATGTATTTTTTTTAAGGTTAGTTTGTTGTCTTGTAACAGTATAATGCGGTTTAACATTGCAAAGTGTAGCCCAGTGACACTGTGGGCCCGATTATGCCAGCGCAAGGAGATAGAGAACATTAAAAACATAAATTGATCGAAGAACTTTATAGTAAAGGAGCTCACGGCTAAAGGAGGTTGCAGAAAATATTGATAAAAACTCGTCAAAATGTAAGTATCTAAGCAATAAAATTATTGATATTGGTGTCGAAATTATTGAGTTCGATTTAAGTACATTATCTCATAACTTTGTGATATTTCACATCCTCGCTGTAATAATTTATTCTTTTTTTTTTTGCGAAAGTATTGACGCATATGCATGTCTGATCTTTATTGCCGTGATTATAAATTTAATTTACATTACTCATTCTCATGCGCCATCATGTGGCAATTTGACATATTCCCATTCGTATCATTTCCCACCCCATTTGAAATCAATTTCAAATTGCATTAATGGAATTCCTTTTTTTTTTTTTTCTTTCACGTAATTTCCATCCAAAAATACCACGCGCACCCAAACCCACCCCGAGGGGGCAGGAGGCAGCAGTAGAAACATCTGTAATTTTATTTTCACATACCATATCCATAAAGCGTCATCGCAAATTCATTTCTTATAATTCCCTTGAACCGCAGATATACTCGTACTTGAGCATAAAATTTATTATTACATTTACCAAGTAAATTGAAACAAATGAGGGAAAAAGCATGAAGCAAACGTATAACAGGGTGTTGCTGCGTGTACTATTCCCTCTCTCAAAATTGATTTCACATTATTCAACTTCCAGGCGGGGTGTCCTAATACTAACTCTACACATGCGGATGTATGTATCTACCAACACCTGCTTCCTGCAAGGTGTCGAATACGATTATTACCAAATGAGAGAAGAAAAAAAGCACACACAAACTCAACTTCTTAAAATCAGAAAGTATTCAAAATTATGTATATCCTAAGCTTCACCCCAAAAAAAGCACAGCAAGGATCTTTCAAAAACAGCAACAAGACGAAAAAAAAATATCGACTCCACAGTAAAATATGTCTAAGTCGTCGTATATTCGTCGATGAAAAAAAAAACGGATATTTCCATAAAATTTACGAAGCCGAAAAAATTCTCAATGTTAGCATAAATTTTCTGCTGGAAAATATTTTTAAGTGAATTACATCGGTTTACTGCGCGCAGAGCCAGAAAAGATGATTTCTGCGATGATGATGATGCTGCGAGTGAAAGACAAACCTTGTGCAGATTCCTTCTTAAAGCGATGATGGAAATATGAAAATATCCTGGCGACGTAACTGAGTAGGTTGCGAAATTCCTTTATCTCGTATAACCTTCATCAAACAGGAGACGTCATCTCACTGGTGGCGCTTAGGATATATGGTATGTATGTACGTATACGTATGCGGTGCTGTGCGAGAACCCCATTAGGAAAATTTATTTTCCGATACAGAACTTACGTGCAAAGCACATCTAACCATAGGCATGTGGGTATGGTTGTGTAGATACTTTTTTTTTTACTTTAGTTTTGCGTTGTGTTACTTCTTGATGAAGTAGGAACATGCCGCAAAAAACGACGCAAGGTTAGGTCGGTTTCGCACAAGCTAAGATGCAAAATATCAACTATGTTCATAGGGTTTTTTTCCAGGTTGGGATGCTGTTTGTTGGCTTAGATATTTTTCGTGAGGATACGTGATTCTATTATGAGCGAAAAAAAAAGAAAAAAACACGAATTCTGTTTAAAAAAAATGATTATAAGCAACTCTCACCATAATAACGTATCGAATATTATTCTGGGATGAAGTAGATCTATCGAAACAAACCTTATCATACAATATTGCTTACAGATGTAGATATGACATGAGGTAGGATGTTAAAGGCATGTCTGGGTGGAAGAAAGGGTATTCGTTAGCCTGAATAACAAACATGTTCAAGGATGGTTCAAAAATGGAAGTACACGTTCCGGAATTTATTGAAAAGAACCCACATTTGCCTTGGTCATTGTGGTGGCTTCCCGAGAATTGTCCTCATTGATACCCCTAAGAAAAGATTTATAGCGGAGGTATAGAGAGACGTTGTTAAACGAGGCGACATAGACGAACAGCTTGCTAGCTGAGAAAACACTAAAACATTGCAACAAAAAAACAACAATCAAAAGTGAGGTTGTAGGGTTTCGGTTCTACAAACAAGTCTGTTCTGTAAACAAGTGTTTGATTATTGATAAAAACGTTTAGGTGGCATTGCCTTAAGGTACAGTCGAAAGAGTGTACAATAATGCTCGGAGCTTTCGAGTGATTATAGGGTTGAATAAACGATAATCTCAGTATCAATGACGAATGGTATTTCTTGGATGCGCGACATAAATGCTAGTTTAGCCCACGAGAAGTTAAAATTACAATTTTGCAGTTGGAAGCATCAGTCTTAAATGGAAATAGAAACATTTAACAATAGTTAATCTATCTATAAATATTATGTATTTACAAAAGGATAACGTTCTATTGTAATTTGATTTAAAATTCAAGAAATTCCTGAGCTATACAATTTTACGTTTTAAGTGTTAGATCGTAGAGACATTCAACACTCAAACTCTTAGACTAGTGAATTGTTACATCTGACTAGAAAACCAAGTAATAGCAGGTTTTATTGGATCTGTATTAAAAAGTCCTGCATTCCTGCACTATGGGCGTATATTAAAATATGAACATATATTAAAAAAAAAAAAAACACGCATACCTATATTTGAGCAAAAATACTTTTTTCGCTTCTCTTTTCCTTACAGTGGTGCCACCCTCTGGATAACGGCTGTTTAAAAAAAGGCAACCGCTATTTCTGACTGATATTCTATATAACCTGTGTTAAAGTCATATTTGTGCCGTTTATAGCTTAGGAGCAACAAGATGATGGCAGGCAAACAGACGACAGCACAAGAGAAGCAGGGTTATGGCAGTACATTTGCGGAACCCTTAAAAAGAGGAATCGTGCCAACTTTTTCTTGTAAACCCCACCTCAAGAAAATAATCAAATATTTATCTTCTACAACTTCATGCCTAAAAGTCCTTCAGCACCAGGGCATAAGTATTGAGTATTGCTAGCCTGGTGCTTATAAGTTACAACATGTCTGCTGAATCATTGTCCTTCTCCTACATCTACACTTCACTATAACGAAAAGATATCTTGTCTAAATGAAACGTTGTTCGATAGTATATAAAAGTAGGCCACCTCACCATTCCAGCTAAAGATCCACGAAAAAAAATTAAAACTCTTAGAGTCAAAGACGTTAGCATCATCTGCCGAAATAATGATGATAATGAATGACAGGCAAAGCCTAGTTTGCGACAACAGCTGCTTCTGGAAGGTAATTACTCTAAATTCTTGTAACGGTCATACATAAAGCGGAAACCAGGTCGGAGAAAATACGGCAGCGCCGGCTGAGTAGAGGTATTCTTACTTTTAGCTTGGTTGAGAATCTACCAATAAAGGCACACCCAAACGTCCCTGCTAAAACTGGAAGGGATTGCAAAGTTCACTGATAGTTCAGGTACTGAAGGTTAAAGCAAGGTATGTAGACTATCAAAGGTAAATTATTCCCTCGAGTAGAGAATCAGCACACTGCTAATAATGCATGGCATTTCCTAGACAACAATTACTGTCTCTCATCAGCTACAATCCCATTAGGCTTTTTAGCTTAGCCAAGTTTGCAAATGACCAAATGTAGAGTAGCTGCTGTGGCGTCGTCTTTGGCATCGAAAATTTCCTTTTGACGTCTGAATTAGGCACCGTATGCCTTGAGGCGATATTTAAGGAAATATGTATGGTATATCCGTTTTACTACATGTTAAATACACTGTTCACACATTCAGTAGAATAGTACCGACTAAACCGCTAGTTATCACATCTTACATCTTCGATAGGACGGAAAAAACAACAGACTCGTATTCGTTTGTCCTGCACAATGTACCACATGTTCTATGCTCCCAGTTAGCGCGTCTCAGCTTCGTATTTGTTCAATGCCTCAACATTTTTCATTTTTTTCGCCATCGGGTGTTGAGATGACAGGAGGCATCTTGCGCCAAGAATATTTGTGTTGCCTTGTGTACGTTTTTTTCACTTGTGTGTTGTGTTGGTCCCTTAGGGGAGCATAAAACACTACATTTGGCAAAAATCTCCCATAAGACATTCAATATAGATACGAGTATATGCATACTCGTATGTACGTACTCGTACATATATAGGTATACTCATGCAAGAATCTTCTTTGTTGGAGCTAGCTGATGCTGGTGGTGTTGATGTTACTTCGCTGAGATTCAAAAGAAATTACATTTTCCTGTTTTGTCCTGCAGGGATGTGCTGTGCTATGACACTACAACAACAACAACACCAACAACAACAGTAACTGCTGCAGTGTGAAGAAATGTGTTTCAGGCATGTGACTTAGTAGGTATAGTCCCGCTTGGGTGGCACACATTCTTCTTTCTCTCTTTTCTTAATGTATTTATTTTTTACGCCGTTGATGACAGTTCTTATGAAATATTGTCACCTCCTTGTCAAAGGGTAGAAAGAATACCATGCAAGGTGCAATTCCACCACGAAGTCTGGATATTGCAACTGGAAGGATTCGATTTTTTTATTTTATAGAAATGGAATTAGTAAGAATGCACTTCGCAGAGAGAAACAACCGACGAGCAAAAAGAAATTGATAAAAATATGGAATAAGATTCCAGAAGGGTGTACATTGGTGATATGTAAGCTGCTGTTGCTTGCCTGCCTACGTTTGCTGTCAGTTAGTCAGGACCATGTATACTAGTGACACAATCAGTTTCTTCCCCAGCGTTCTGGATGAACTCCAAAAGAGCATCACGTACGAAGAAGTGTATCCCCCTACCAAAGAAAATCCTTGGCAATGCAAATAGTGTGCTGGAGTATATGCGAGTTTTATCCGAGACAGGGCTTCGAAATTTTTTCTTTCGAAATCGGTTGTGGGTGAGTGACATTATCAATGGATTTTTATAACATACTCATTTTTTTTTTTTGCGCTACGCTAGTGAAAATATAATATACGGGTATATGTACATATGTACATAATGTAGTTTTTCTTTTTTTGGCATGTCCCTTTAGTAGATAGATACTCTTTTTTTTTAAGCAAAGTGTCGGAGCATTGTGTGACATAATTTGAGTGAACGGAAGGGAATCATAAGAGAAAAGTGGGTGGAATAGGATTCTGTTTTTTATGTAGCAGACTTGCATTGATATAATTTTTTTTTCTACAAACTGCCAGGACGTGCTGATGTATTAAGGATATTCAATTTACGAATTGGCACCGGATGTGTTGCTGCACATAGCAGCGAGTAATGTATAGAATTTTTATTATGGGATTGACAATGCCTAAGGGATTACATTGGGACAAGTAGGGTACCTGAAACTTTAAAATACATTTGTATAGTGTCTGTTGTTAAGTATTGGACTCGAAACTATCACAAAAGAATGAAAATTTAAGATTGAATTATACATATATATATATTTTAGATATCACAGAACGGGCAATATAATCTTAAGTGACTGCAGGGCAATAACGTATGACATGCTGTTCTACGAATATATTAAGTCGATTCAGAATAGAAAATAAAAATAAGCCAGTGTATACACTTACGTATTCCTACCTAAAATTTATAATCATAGGTCTTATACATATAAAGATTAAGTTGCTCTGTAATTAATCCTATACAACAAGCTCAATTAGCTCAATCTGGATCTATAAAGCGTTCAAGCGAAGGAATGCCTTGACTGGTGGTGCCGCAGGGGAACAATAGGACAGAGAAACCGGAGGGGTTTCTTAGCACATATCAATGCAGGAGCATGGAGTCGGGCGTAGCTCGTAGCACGGGCTACAATTTTTTTTACCCTTAGCCGCGCATAAAAAGAAAAGTGTTCAAGCAGTGCAGTGAATACGAGTATATTCAACAAACTTGGACTTTGGTGTCTGGTCACTTAATATCTCCGTCTCATTTGTGACAAACCATGTATAATGCAATACTTGGTTGTAGCGCTTGGTGTTGTGTGTATGGACGGACGGCTTAGAGCAAATTGGCAAAATATTACGTTAAAGCATTCTACATCATGAAAGGGGGTGTAAAGGGTGGTTTTAAAGCAATTAAACAACCTCGTTCATTTCTCATTTTATTTACTTATTTATTTGTTTTACACGCTAACCAATTTTATTTAAATCGTTTAATTTTTTCTAGAGCTAGATGTTCTTAGGTTCTTAAGCTAAATTTCTTTAACCACCGCCGCGAAATCACCGCTGGCAAATGGTAAATTTAGCAAAACCATAAGCATTGCACACAGGCGGACATTGGGTATTAATCTGGAACGGAAATAAAAAGACAAAGATTTATATATGATGGTCTTGATCGACAAAAACATGTGTGAAATGTGCCACTGTTTTTCGAAACAATTTCATATAGGAATACAGCACTATATGCAACAAAAAAAATTATAAAAATTATACATAATTATACGTAATTTATGACATTTTGAATTGAAAACAGGAAATTTACAATTGCAAAAAGTTTTTGAGTGTAATTAAAAAAAAAGTATATACGACTACATACAGCTGTGTTCAAAATAATAGTAGTGTTTTTTTACATGTCACGGTCCGAGTAATTTTCAAATGTTCCGTTATTTTCAAACTAAGCGAAGTCTACAGAAATTTATAACGGAACTCAGCAAAGAAAATAATGTATATACATTTCTAATGCCATATTAGATGTAGCGTCGATCATTCGTGAAAGGATAAGGGAAAGAACAAGTTTAAAAAAATAGTAGTGTGCAAGTTTTTTCACGAAAAAAATAATTTTAAATCAAAACTAAAGCTAGAATCTAAAAAATAAGAACAAATATATATGGTATATTTTAATGTAAGTGATAAGAAAACAAATTCTAAATTTGTGTACAGTGGGCCGAAAAAAGCATTGTACTGATGAGCAAAGAAAATTAATTTTAAAACTCGGTGCAGATGGAAAAACGTACAAAGACATAGAAATAATAATAGGATGCACAGCGTCAATGATTGCTAATGTAATCAAGTACGATTTCAAGTCCGAAATTCGCGGACGGAAAAGAAAAACATCGGAATTAGACGACCGGAAGATTATTAGATACTGCAAAATGCACCAATGTGTAGGCCTATGTGTAGGCCCCATCAATCTTATTTCTGGGATTATGGACCAAAATGTGTATGTAGACATCTTGGCAGGAACGATGTTGCCTTATGTAAAGTAAGAAATGCCGTTAATCTGGGTCTTCCAGCAGGATAACGCCCCGAAACATACCAGCAAAAAGGCTAATGAATGGTTTCAGGTCAATGGGGTTAAGGTAATGATGTGTCCCACACAGTCACCTGACCTCAATCCCATAGAAAACTTGTGGTGTGACGTAAAGATAGTAGTAAGGCATGCAAAACCGACAAATAATCGAGAGCTTTGGCATGTAGTACAAAGCGCGTGGCAAAATCTTTCCGCCAAACGATGCCAAAATCTAGTGAACTCCATGCCACGTCCGTGCAATTTAGTACTCAAAAATGATGGAAGTGCAACTAAGTATTGAGGTGATCTTATGTCTAAGAGTAGCTTTTATAAGAAATTTCTAATATAATTTGTTTTTTTTTTACAATGAAAGGCAATACTACTTATATTTTGAACAGTGGATTTTATAAGTATTTTTTTATTTTGGGTATATTTTAAATTACAAAGTTTTAAAAGCTATGAAATAAAAATGAAATAAAACATAAACATACACTTGTGCTAAGATAGCCTTTAGAATTAGCAAATAAACTATTGTTTGACCACAGGAATATTAAAACTCGTGCGACTAAGCGCACTACTATTATTTTGAACACAACTGTATATAAAGATATTACTTATAATAATAGTAATAATTGATATAGTAAAATGTATCAGTAAAATGCGACTTAAAGAATAAAATAATTTCTTAAAGAAAATCAAAGTTTAAACATCTTTCAACTAGCCTAAGCTTTAAACTGAGATACAACTGCTTTGAAGCGACATTTCGTTTTCAAATTTTGAGGTCGCGCTTATGAGTGATATTATCGTAAAGTCTATATAAAGCCTATAACCACACGCGCGTGTGCACGCGACGTAGTGAATTGGGCATATAAATTGTGGTGATATATTTTATGAGGTACTAGGGAGAAAAAAGGAGAGAATCGACGACATACTCCTAAAAAACTTTTCACCTGATAAGAGTGTTGTGTCATTAGCAAACGAATTCGCCGCGAGTTTCACGGAACAAACATTAAAAATAATTCACCAATGTAACACCATAACATCCAAGCACACTAACTTCACTGTAGCCAACTCAATCTTTGTCGAAGAAACAACTGAGGTTGAAATGCTCAATATACTAAAATCAATTAAAGTGAATAAGGCACATGGCGCTGATGGTATTCGAGCAATAGACCTTAAGCAACATGCCCACGTTTTTGCACCAATAATGACCAAATTTGTAAATCTAAGTCTTGCGCAAAGTAGAATCCCAAAAATTTTAAAAAAAGCAACAGTACGACCAATCTACAAAAAGGGTTCAAAAACGAGTTTGGAAAATTATAGGCCAATCTCTATATTATCTATGATCAACAAGTGCCTGGAGGAAGTGGTAGTGAGACGATTGGCTTGTCTCATTGAGCAAAATAAAGTAATGCACAAAAATCAGTACGGCTTTCAGCGTAATAAGGGTTCAAATATGTTGCTAGGAGAGTTTGCCAACTTAATAAATGAAAGCCTTAACAAAAATCACCATATTCTTGTCATATTTATAGACTTTAGCAAAGCCTTCGACACGTTTAATCATAGGAAAATAATAGAAGTACTATCAAGAGCGGGAATCAGGGCTACATTATCCAGCTGGGTTTAAAATTATTTAACTGATAGAACTTTCAGAGTACAACTAAAAAACACAAACAGCAAAGATATGCTATTAGAGTACGGAGTACCTCAAGGATCGAAACTGGGCCCATTGCTCTTCATTTTATACACAAATGAACTATTACGAGTATTCGAGAAAGCCACACCCCTTGCGTATGCGGACGACACAGCCCTAATCGTTCGACACCGACAACTTGACACTGCAACAGAGTACATGCAATCAGAGCTTTGTAAGGCGGCAAGGTGGTGTCATAATAACGGCCTAGTAATTAACGCATCGAAAACCAAATAAGTATACATCCGAGCACCCCATATGCGAAAATCAAAACCCAAAATTTATCTCGAAAACAAGGACTGCCCACATGCATATTCAAGGCAACCTATAGAACAAGTTGATAGTTACAAATATCTGGGGGTCACAATCGACTGTCACTTCAGATGGGACCAACACATAAACAATCTACGCACGGACTTAAAAAAAGCGCTGTTCGCGATTATATATCTTAAAAATCACTCTACTTTCGAAGTTCAGAAACTGGTGTACTTTTTCCTGGTCGAATACAAACTGAGATACGGAATACTACCTTGAGGAAATGCAGCAAAAACTCATCTTGATAAACTAAGTAGAATCCAGAAAATAATCCTCAAAAACATCGGCCGCTACACAAACAACACCCTTGAAGTACTTGACGTGAAGCAAAGCTACGAGATGACGGTAACCTTAGAGCACTATGAAGACACCCGTTTTCAGACCACGATTACACACCACCTTAATACCAAAAGACGAGCCCGGGAACTACTTGAAGTGCCAGCATTCTACAACATATACGGAAAAAGGCAGCTAAAATACGCAGTACCAACAATTCTTAATAACATACCAAGAGAACTTAAAATTATAGTTAACCCAAAAGAACGTAAAAAAAAGATTAAAGAACACTTTCTTAATTTATAACAACATATGTACATACATACCATACACTAATTCAATAATTTAAATCTGAAAATAGCATTCTTCTTTCTAAAAATAGCGTACAAATTTTTATTTTTCTATTTCTTTCCTTTTTTTATTTTTTGTTGATGAAACTACGTACCATATATTGTAATGAATTAAAGTAAAGCTCACGAGACAAAGAAAACTAAAATAAGAAGACCATTCTCCTGCAGAAAAGCCTTAGGCTTCGCAGGTATCTTTGTATTAATATTGTTAAACTTTCTTTTGAAAAATAAAATAATAATAATAATAATAATAATAATAATAATATGCGTCTTTCAAATAATAAATTCCGGGTAATTTTTACACATTATGTATGTGATCAAGCCCGAGACAATCTCCGAGTTCAAGGCCAACATTGCCGCAGAAATTCGAGCGCTTCAACCACAAACTTGAAAAAATGTTATGGATAATGCTCTAAATCGTGCTCATCATTGCGAAGCAGTAAATGGTGGTCATTTAAAAAAAGTCGTTTTATGTGTTTTGCAAAATGAAATAATGAAATTAAATAAATTTATAAACAAAAAATAAGGAATTAAGTTTTTAAACTACATTGTATGTAATTATTGTCCTCCATGTTTTATTGCCTAACAATATTCCATCTTATAATCACACTGTATACTCTAATCTCTTTGTTTTGCCTACATTCAAACTGGGGGTGGCAATGGTGTAGTAATAACGTCGTCAATTGCAACGCTAATGGTTCATGGTTCAAATTCTGACATCAGCAAGCATTTATTTATTTCTCATGGAAAGTATAAAGTCAGTCCGATTAATTGCGAAAGCTTGTGTGAACACTATTGCGAAGGAATAAAATTGTTCGCCCTATTGGATGATTGATATGCCTATGACGTCGGTTGTCGCAAAAAAAAAAAATGTCAATCAGAAGCAAAGACAAAAGGCAACAAAAATCTCCCCAGTTATCTCCCCGGAGTTTCTCTGAAGCATAAACCACTGAGCTTCTAATCACTAAAGCAAGTCTTTCTGTCTATCTGCGTAAAAACATGTTAATGGTATTCATAACCCCTGGAATGCACGCAAATTATAGAAAAAAAGAATTAAACCATTTACTCAGTTGATTCAAATGTTTTTACTATAAATATATTACGAATTTTCTTCCGTTAACAATTGTTTTATGAAAGAATGCTTCAATCCTTTCGCATTTACATACATAAATTGCAAACGGCATTTAGTTTTTTATTTACAAGTTAAAAGTTCATTTAAAATATAATCCTTTGAAATTTGAAACGACTTCATCTAAGGGATTAGCTTTGTAAGATTTTATATACATACGAGTATGTACATGGTTGTCCATACAACGAGATATTTATAAAATAAGAAGTGTGAGTATTTCCTCGTTATTTGGCGTTGCTTCAGATACACATTATTGGGTCAGTTTGGTGCACAATTTTCTAATTAAGGCAATAAATCGAATTTTCATAAAAGTGTTAACATTATTCATCAGAGCAAGTTGCTGTGTATTTTTGCAGTCATGACAACTTTTAACATCCCCATTTCGATATTAAGCTGTACCTTTTTAAAAAGTTTTTTTTTACCTACATACTCGTATGTACGTACATACATATTTATAAATAATTAAAAGGCATTTCATTGACGTAATAATAGGAAAACCATTGATCTGTACATCACTTCCTTAAACAACAAAATATTTTTTGACCACATTAAATTTCAAACTGCTGTGTTGTGGTAAAATTGTTTATATGATTTCCGGTTTGGGAAATCCACCCATAAAAAGAATCGCTGTTGTTGCTAAGAACCTCGTTCTTAAAAAGTTAATTAATCACGTAATTTTAATTTGTTTTCACCGGCAAACCACGTCTCAGTTGTGTAAATAAAAACTAAATTATTAAATTAAATCCTCTAGCAACAAATATTTCGAGTTCTATTTCCGCTAATTAAATACTCCACTGGGATAGATCACCAACGGGGTATGTACATCTATACTCGATTAGTTAATTACATTTATTTTTGTATCTGTATTGGCTTAATTCTGAGCGTGGTATTTCGTGGAATGGCAAACAAAAGTTACAATACATTGCTGTCCCCTATCAATTCAGATAGTCCGACACTCATATAGACACACAGAAAAGTACACCAAGTGATGCTTCCCACACTGTGACAATCGGTGAAAATTTTGGATGGCGTTCCCCACTTTTGCACGCCTGAGGGAAGTCATGTTGCAAAGTACAATTATAATTGAGTTTTCGGACAGTTCGACAAATACGAAATATACGTTATTGCCAACCTTGAAGAGAAAATCAATAGGAAGTCGATGGAAAGCAGTAGGTTTGCATACCATATATCAACTGAAAGGGTTATGTTAAATTTTTAATGGAGTTAGCTGCGAGTTAGTAAATTGAGTTTAGTTTTCCATTTTCGAAATGAAAAGTCTGATTGTGCAGGAAAAACTAAAAATAATAATACGTATCCAATTGCAGTCATCAATTTAATATCCTCTCAATATTTTGTACCCCGCGTCCTGCTATTGTGCACCTCCTACAGCGGAGGGCGGACATATCTCACAAGCGCCGATCGAAACAGGAAATAGACTACAACATGCACCGATTGCGAACCAAAATAATAATTGACATACTTTTGCCCGCATTGCAGTGTTGTGTGTTATTTATTTATTTATTTTTGTAGGAAAAATAATATTTTCTTTTTCTAGGGGGTGGGTGGTCCCAGTCTAGGAGTCTGCCCCCAGTGGGTTGTATGAACAGCAGCAGTCAAAAAGCAGACATGAAGGCCGTCAATTGTTATCTTTATTTGCTCTTTTTTTTCAGGATGGCTCTGTACTTTAATTTTCCAATAACAATTTGAAAATCGAGATACATTTTGTCCAGTACTTTTTGGGGGGAAGAAATATACTTTTACTCACATTCATTTTACCAATTCTAGTTTCACTTCCAAGGAACGAAGGCCAACGTCTGCCGATGCAAGGGAAGTTAGACGGAATCTTTTCGGTAGGGGTAATAGGAATAAAATAATAACCTTAAGGAGTTTTGAATTCAATTGCTGGCATTGTCTGACTGAAACGTAAGAGAAATGGTGAAAGCTTAGGTACTCGTATGTATGTACATACATATGTAGGTTGTATTGTAGATACATTTTGGGGGGGAAATATTGTCAATAATGTCGCATCTTATGTGTAGGGATGTATGAAGAAGTAACAAAACAGATTGTCTTCAATAAAATATTTATATGGATTTGGTATGTAACGCAATGTGTACCCAATTGACGCCTTTGTAACTCGGCTATTTTAGCAGAAATGCAACAAAATGTTCTTAAACCCTCACTTTGTTGAACTGAACCCCTTTTTACCTTTCGAAGTACAATATGATAATACATTGTTTATGCTTTCCGCTTTTTTTCCGGATTCCGTTTTTTAGTGTCAAGTTGAGTACCTACACTTTGTGCCCTTTTTGTTTAAAGCCGTTGGTGTTGACAGAGTGCAACTCCTTGCGTGCGGCTTTGATTCACAGATATACTTTTTTGTATGGGTTTGTTTACTCAAGACGGTGTGCGATTGCAGCATTTCAATTTTCGTTCAGTAACCGGTACACCGCGCCATACTTATATAACTTACATTTACGTAGATGTTTTCATTAGAAATAATGTAGTTATTAGAAGTGTATTCACGACGTTAAAATTGTCCTACTTTAGTAGCGTGGTCGGAAAGCACAGCCTGCACGACATCATATCCGACAACGGATTGAGGCTAGTTGCCTTTGCGGCGGGAAAAAATGTTGTCGTAGCTAGTTCGCGGTTCCCATGTCTTGATATTCACAAGGGGACATGGCTATCTTTTGATCGAAAAACCGTCAAGCAAATCGACCACATTGCGATCGACACAAGGCACTCTTCTAGTATTCTGTGTGTCCGGACTTTCCGAGGTGCCAACGTGCACTCGGATCACTACCTAGTTGTAGCCAAGGTAAAGATGCGGATTTCCAGAACGGGGCCAAATCAACGAAATACTGTGAGGAAGTTTGACGTCAGACGACTACAATCACAAGGGAACGCTAGAACCTTTGCCGATCGAGTCGCCTCTAATCTCAATCTAAGTCCTATGCCGCCAGCAGCAAATGCGGATAGTAAACTCGTCGCTGATTCATTTAAAGTATATGCAACAGCGGCTATCGTCGCAATAGTGTGTGTGTGAGTATATGAACGTGCTATAACATGATTACCTATGTTTTGAACTTTAGTGTGTAATATCTTCTAGAGTAAGAACTGAAAAAAAAACTCATTATCAGTTGGCGTGTTTTGGTGAGACGCCGCTTCTCAGTGAAGTAAGATTTACCACGGAGTACAACAACAAAAATGACTGGCAACCACTTAAGCTTTTTTTCTCCAGTCAAAACTGAGTTGGGATGTTTAGTTTGCCCTACTCAATTTCAGAGGGCGCTGAAAAGAGCTTTATCATTCAATTTGATTCAAGTTGAAAAATTCAATAGTATTTCACAAATTTAAGCTCAACTTTTTCACACTTTTCAATTCAATTTCAGTTCAGTCACCAATCTTCAAGCAATAAAAAAAGTTTTAAACCAGATTGACTGGGGATCGTTTTGTTAAGAAGCTTTCACTTTGCTTTGCATAATTCTCACCAAAACACGGCTACTACCAATTTTAAGGCATGTAAATTTTCTAAATTAGGATATGCATGAATGCGTGTGCTAGTCAAACTTCGTGCAATTAAGTGATTTGGCAATATACGCGTACGTATGTACAATGTACATACATATACATGTACAGACATAGAAACGTTGCAATATCTTTCCATTTTGTTAGATAAGATGTTGTTGATCGTTGGATTTGTCAACATTTTAAAATGACTTAATAGATTTGCTTCTATTGAAGGGTCACCCCACTCATTGCTTTTAATTATTTTTTGTTATAATATTGAAGTGACATTAACTCTATTTTTTATATATAAATAATATTGTCACTTATTTTTTTATTATTTTTCTCTTGTTTTTTTCTGTTTTATAAGTTATAATCAATGTACAATGAATTCCTAAAGAAATAAAAAATAAATCAATCAATTTAAAAAAATTATTAATAGGGTGGCGTAGGCAGTATATTGCACCTTGAATACTCATACCATATATATTTGAAGTCTGTTTTTCTACCTAGACCAAAAATGGAAAAAGCTTAAATGTTGAAAATTAGGAGACAATTTGCAGAAGAACAATAATACGAAAACGTATCAAACCGCGAAAGTGGTGCACCTTTGAAAACTAATTCAAATCGAACACAAATTTTAAATTGGTGTACATATGGTATGTTTAATCGTGATCAGCCATCGAGAAGTAAGCTCCCTCTCAAAATGCGGACCTTTTGTAATCAAAGCAAGGTAGTAAGGGCTTTTGTCTTACTTAGTGCTTTTTGAAAAGAACTGTTAATATGGTCCATTATAGATCTGGTCTATCAAAGTGGGCATTACTGCTTCTTGATTGATCCCCATTGTTGCGAAAGTGTAAATTCTTGCGAATGAGCTCAAACCTATTTTTGGCATCGCATTTGCAATATAGAGTACACCTAAATCATAGCCCATCACAATATTCATGTCAAGAAAGGCTTTCATTCCATCACTATTAGTGGTGAATCGCGTGCCATTCTCCTAAGCATGCTTTATCAACTCGCACTTAATTTTTTCGATTAGGACTTCGGAGTTGGTGTTTGAGTAAAAATATCCATTGGGGTCAACGAAATAGTCTCTCTTTCCTTGCAAAGAGGTTTAAGAAAATATACAAGTACATATATATTTTAAAATTTCGTCTGGACTCTTTCAACATGGTCCGAACGGATCTGGTAAAATGGATTCCAAATAACATCAGCGTATTCTAGTAGCGATCTCACTAGTGCGATAAGGAGTGAGACAAATGCATGGGGATCTGAAAATATAAGTTTGGTTGATGTCCTTTGAATTATGGCTAAATACAAATATTTGGCGCAACAGCTCTTTAAAGTGCCAGGGCCTAGCTTCTCGCAACCACTCATGTTGTGTGCGTTATATTTTTCACACGAATGGAAGGGACCTACAGTTTAATGCCGGATCCGAACGGCGATTTGAGAAACATTTTCGTGACAACAATACTCTCGGATGTTTGTCAGACGCTCGCGAGAGGTGGGGCCGTGAAAAAAGTTTTTGGTGTTTTTTGGGATTCGAACTTGGAACCTCATGCGTAGTGATCCGACACACTAACCACTTACGCCACGGCGCCCACATTCATTATGGCTATTCAATGACATTAAAGTCCATCAACTTTCCCTGGATATGTTCTTCTGATACACTTTCAAGATATTATGGTGTATTAATTTGTTAGTCCATGAAGTATCCTTTCATCTCGAGGCATTGTTTTAGGGTTGCAAAAATAAAGAGAACTAAGAAAAATACCCTTTATAGAAATAAACCATGGGTACTTGGCAGAACATTTTTGGAATTTCCGCTTAATTGGATACAAATCATTTCTGTACGCAGTTATACCCAAAAGATCCACTAAGTCCGAAATTGACCTATTCAGTCAATCCCCAAACGTACCTACAATGTTCAAGCCCATTTCCCACTCCCTTGTATAACCTCTCCCACATTTTGTATTCAAATTTCTACTAACTTCTGGCAACTTCAACCCATTATCAAAATTAAACCCCAAAAGCATTTCTCATTATGTTCATCCCTCATTAAGTTCTATTTCACCATAAATCAAAAATAAACATTCTAATAAATACAAACCGTGTCACATTGTTGCTAGGATTAGGGTCAATTTGTATACAAAGTGTCACTCATTTCCAACTAAATTAACTCCCAAAAGATTGACCGAAAGCAGCCAAGTTGTCCCGACTCAAACTTTATTAAAAAATAAAGTAAATAAAAATACACCCAACGGAAAAAGTAAATTTCTCATCACATTCGTTCTTCCGTCCAATTGTTTTGTGCTACGATATTAGTTTGATTGGGGTCAAAACCAACGGTCGCATAAGGTGTATACATATGTATATGCTTACGATCCAATTATAAAGCTATTTATTCAATGTGAGAAGATGTTTTTAAAATGGCATTTAAATTTGAAGCGGAACACCTAGAGCACGAGGAAATTTACTATAAAAGTCTTTCCCCATTTACCAGAGGAAACTCAATCACCTACAAGTCACTTGAAACCCAAGAATCTACACTCCCTCACAGCATACCTATGTATATACACTCATTCAAACTATGAATTCGGAAAGGAGTCTCTGATGCAATGGTGGCAAACAGAAAAAAATAAACATACTCTGACAGTGAAAAGAGAAGAGACAGAAAAAAAAACAAGAACTCTTCAAAAAGGACGACTTCAATATTCTTCAATACTGTCTACCGTGTTTGAATGGCAAGGACTACCACCCATCACCACCCAAAAATAGAGACAAAATACTAGGAGTATTTCCTAACAACATTGTTAGTAGCAGTGTGTCACAATTTCCGTTACAGCTTGCCCCTTTTTTGCGTTCTTTTTCGTCCTCACACCGACTGTTTTCGGCGCCAAATGTCCGTATCTAAGTACGAAGTATCCCTAAAGTGTCAGAATGGTCGATTTATTTAATTTTCATAGATTAGGTCGGGATCACTCAACGGCCAACTGAGCAACAACAACACCAGTAATTTGATCTCGGGGCATAACGATGGCGACGACGAGAGAGAACGACGACACAGACATACTCACGGGACAGGGGTTGCATATTAAAAGAATCGGGCCAAAACATTTTGCGGAGGCTAACTTTTTTTAACCCCAAAAATGTAGGTTTAGTTTTTCGAAGTAAATGCTTGGGGTTTTCCCAAAAAATTTTTTTTTTTTTGTGCTGCTATGTTTTGTTTCCATCGTTGTCGTCGTTTTCTTGTGCTTTCCTTCTTCTAGTTTACGTGATATGAAGGATAAATGTTGGGTATATTATTAGTTTTCTACGTAGCTGCATTTGCCTGTGTGGGTGAAAGAAGAAAATAAAATCCAGAATTCAAGACGAGGAAAGCGGTGTTTGTGTCAAAAACTTTTTATTGCCTTTGACAGATGTATCTAATTTTTCTTGATCGCATTTTGACAGTCCACCACCTTGTAGTCTGACGAGATATAAATCTGAAATAAGATTGCTCAAGGAAAAAATAAACGCAAACAATATCAATACTACAATGGTAATAGGGATATAGTAAGGGTAACAAGTGAGGACTGCAAATACAAGAAATTGTTTGTTATTCCTTAATACTCGTATATGTATTTCAAACTATTGCTTAAAAGTTTTCAAGTTTTTGTGTTCTCAAAAAATTGAACAACCCTATATGAATGAGGTCTAAGCATCCTGTGATATTAACTGTTAAACTGAGTTATTTACAGAGGACACCCTCAAATAGTTAGTATGTATACAGATGGTCCTCAAATCGAGAAGAACGGAAGGCAAGGAAATGACCCCGATTCAAAATTACTCTAGTATCTGTAGGTACATACCATAACTAGCTTACCTGGAATTGTTTCAACATTATTCCGAAGCTGCTCGCAATACATTGCATTCAAAAGGATAGGCTTTGGCAAGTTTTGAAAAATTGTAAGATATCAATTTCCGCCTTTTAACGTAGGGTGTATGAAGTGGCGGGCAAACTCCGCTATCTTCGTGACCAAAAAATGTCCCCTAGCCGCAAAGAAAGGCGTTACATCGCAGTTGTGCATCCAGCACTCACATGTACGGTTTACAATGTTGAACAATGTACTAGACGTATGAGAATAAATTAACGGCAGCTGAGATGAAGATGCTTCGCATGACAGCAGGAGTAACAAAGCTTGATCCAATAAGAAGTTCGAATATCCGTGGAGGCCTTCACGTCAAACAAACCATCTCACAAAAAATAGATCACGACCAGCTCAACTGGTATTGTCATGCTCAAAGATGAGATCATTTCAACCCCGGTTATAAGGTAATATCAATGGACGATCCAAAGATGTCGCGAAAGAAAGGCAGGCTAAAGACTCCTCGATCACACAAATTCAACAACACCACCATTTAGTTTGTCTCAGTAACGAAATGATCCAAAATCGGGAGGCCTGTAGTATTTTTTGAGGTCAAACAGGCGGATCAATAAAAAATCCAGTGAAGAGGGAGGATTATGATCCGTTGAGCTCAGATCATAGTTTCATAATTCTCACATAAACTCACTCTCTAAAAAGAAGAAACAAAAATCCGCCTTTTAATAGATTCTTGATAAATTTGTTTGGTTGTATCGTCCATTTTCTTGGGTAATTACTCTGTTTTCCCCTCACATATGTAGAGTTGTCTTCGCGCCCTGGTTTGTCCAATCGACTGCCACTTTCTCCTTCATAAAGTAATGTTTATAACTTCTTGGCTCGTTTTTATATAAAGTTGTTCGTTGGAGATACGGTTCGGCCAAAAAATCCTCAAGATGATTCTTAAGCATTTGTTTACTAAGACTTGCAGCTTGCGTGTGTTAATGGTGTCCATCTTCCAAGTACTGCACCCATAAAGCAGTTTCGATTCCACATTGTAGGGGAACAGTCCCAGCTTGGTTCTTAAGTTGATAATATGCTTCTACAGACCTCGACCGGGGAAAATAAGAAATAGAGAGAGTATGTAGAGGCTATTTCAAAGGCGCCACGACTTCACAAAATGTAGTAGCTGAAGGCGACCAATAAAATTTAAGAGTTGTAGATTGCATATGAGACTTTCGAAGACCACACACATTTGAGCAAAACGCCTCGCCGTAAAAGAAAACTTTTTTGTACGACACACTGTAAAAAAAAAAAGTATACCCCAAGAAAGGAAGACACAGTTCACCTAATCCCGTCTCTGGAGTTTGGTTTTTAGTTTTGTTTCACCGACAAAACTGAGACTGGCATTAAGGAAAAGTTTCTCCTTAGGTGCTGTAGTAGGGCGGGTTACCATACTCCTCCACCATCACCACCAATGCCCGTTCTGTAGCAAAATGTCATCTGAAATGCGAAGCGGAAAGTGGTGAAACATCACAAGGGTAATCTCCGGTAAAACAACATTTGTGCTAATCTTTACAAAGTACTTTCGGCTTGTTTCTCACATAACCCCTGCTACCATGCCCGCCAGCAGTGAACAAAGTGTGTTAAAGGGTACCCTACTGCCATACTGCTGTGGCTCTACATAGAAATATATTTAAGGGGGTGGTTGGTGAACTTGATGAATTTCATAAAATAACGCGTTGATTATCCTTGCTAACATTTATTATGAATGGATGGCGGTGTGTGCTAAACCCAAACACCCATGTAACCATCGCCATCAGGATGGGAAAACTTCCTTGAAATGGATTTGTCATAGTTTTATGTTTTCAGTGCTGGCGGTGGAGTGGTGACATTGTTTCATTTTGTTTTGCGGAATGTTTCTGCGGACGATATACGGTAAATTCGTATATGGAGTGACATATTTTCAGGACTATTAATTCGAATAAGTTAATTTTTGAAAAGTTTATACTCGTATATGTTTTGGTGGTTCCCTGCTCTCTGGGTGTGTTTTAGGTTCTGTAGACTTAAAAGCTAAATAACTAACATTCGTAGTCAATTCAGTTAAGATGTCAGCGATGTTTTGGGGTTGCCTTACATGCTCGCGTATTTATGTATTATAGTATTCTCTGGCATATGTGTCATTAACGACTCAGTGCGGCTTAGATGGGAAAAGTTTTTCTAACGTAATTTCTTTGCTGCAACAAACTTTCGGACCTTTTGACTCGTATAATTAGTGCTTTCGCAGGAAGTTTGGATGTTGTTATAAGTTGCCAACATATATCGAAGGATGTAATTGTGGTGTGTGAGTTGTTGTTTCTTCCTAAATGGGGAAGAGAAATAAGAAAACATTTTCCTGTACTTCATGTAATGAGATAATTTGTAGATCGACAATTTTGCAGTTACAATATGTACGAGTATGTAGTTACAAAAACCACAGAAGTTTGGTACTCATAATTAAATTTTCTCCTGTACACTGTTTCGTTATATACTTAGAAGTACTGAATTTCCACAGATGGCTCATTTGGTTCGACACAGACTTTTAAAGCTTTAATTTGTATAAAACAGCAACACGACCGTTTTGCAACGTATGAAGTATTTTTATCACACTCAAAATTAACAAATTTTGTTTCCCTCTTATATATGTATGTGGTTATAAGTTCTCATGAGGTTATAAGTTAGAATCCCAGAAAAACCCAAACGCTTTTTCACGGTCCCACCTCTCGCGAACGTCTGACAAATATCCGAAAGTATTGTTGCCACGAGAAAGCTTCTCAAAACAAATTGCCCTTCGAATACGGCCCTAAACGGTAGGTCCCTTCCATTCGTGGGAAAAATATGATATAACGCGCACAACACAAGTGATTGAGAGAAGCTAGGCCCAGGCACTTAAAGAGCTGATACCCCAAATGTATGTATCCAAATTTTAGATCTGCTACCATATTTTTCATGGTAAAATTAAAAAAAAAAAAAACGTTAAAACCCCTCTCTGGAACCGAAAATAGTGGATTTGATTTAACATTTCTGCCTCCTGGGTAAAGTCGTCTTCGGTGGTGTACCCTATTTATACTACAATATTGTGCCAGCCTTCATTTCTTTGCAATTGTGTGTTTCGTTTTTCGATGAGCATAGCGAAAAATTCGCCACGAATCGAGGTACAAGCCATTACATGTCAATGCTTTTTCTAATTTCTCTGCAGACACGTTTTTTGTTATTTCGTACTTCGTCAATTTCACTGAAACAATCTCCATCATCATTAAGTGGCTATATGGCTTCTTATAGCCTTATCATACTAGGTACTCATGATTTAAATACCTATAACATATTTTCAAATGCTTTCGCTCATCAACAACTCCTAATCCGAATGATGAGATTCTTTAATTATGATAGCAAGGAACAAGGTATTCCCTGCATAAGTATTCTAAGGACCGTAAGTTTTTTTTTTTTTTATGAAATCAGATAGTAGAATAGTGCAAATGAGCTTTACAATAAGTTTCCTTAAGTTATGAGTTTTACATCATGAAACCTTACCCGTGCACAGCTCGTAAAACTAAGACACAAACTTTATATCCCTATTAAAAAAATAATAATTTGGTCTGTTGTTTAACATTAAAAAGAAGAAGTGTCGAAAAAGGCAGTTAAGGATTGTTTTATGTCTCTGAAGGATTATCGTTGATACCCCACAACTGGTTGTTAGTGTCAACGGGTCATAACGTATTAAAATAGACAATTAGTCGAAAATGTGCCACCGAAAGAAAAGATCATTCGAATTTTACGCAAATCACTTTTTTATCGTAATGTTTTTAATCAATTTAATCAGAATAATATTCCTGCTAAATGACTCACTTAACTCAACGAAGCACAGAACAAATAAAATCTTGATTAAACCTTAACCGCACAATTTCCAAATTGTTCTCCTAGTCTCACCCGCCTGCCCATCTTCGCCGGAAATGACTACGTCGACAACAAACAACGCCATTTCTTTTGACAATTCTTCCTAGATTAAAAAGGATAACTCAACGAAACGTAACTGAGAGCAAAACAGCCGTAATCGTCTTCGTTTTATATTTTATAGTCAAATTAAATAATTTTTCTTTTGCCCACACGCCCCTCGTTTGACACAAATGTGGTTAGCAGAGTTCATGTCCTTCGTCTCATTGTCCTCCCCATTGACAAGTGGGGGTCTCGCATTTGCACAATAGAGATAGCTGGATGTCTGCCGACGACGTACACATTCAAATGGGAATGGGAAAAAAAATCTTGTTTAAAAACATTACAAGAATTTTTGAGAAAATTTACGACTGCAATAAAGTTTACGCGCGTATTTTGTCCACAAACAGCCGCAACAGCAAAACAGAACAACAACAACAACAACAAGCCACGTAAAAGTTTAAGGGCTGCAGATGTGTTCGATGTTGTGTTGGTGTTTTGTTTTTACTCTCTGTATATTTTTTGTTTGTTTTTACCACGTACGTGGAAAACCTATACACATTGGACTATGTGTGAATAGGGTGCTTGTTAAAATCGTACGCAAAACTCTGTGAAGGATATTTATACTCGTATGTGCCCACCTACAAACAAAGAAGAACAGTAGCTATGTGCAAATGCTATAAGTAAAAGAAAACGTAATCAAGATCCTTTTGTTGGAGTCACGTTCTTCACTTAATGAGGTCATGCCAGTAGGCGGGCTTCAGGATACGTTTAATTTTGCCGTTATTATTATGATGATCGTCGTTGGTATATTGTATGATTGTGGCCCACAACACGTATGTGTATGTGGATAAGGCAATTGTTTTGCTTCACTTTTCCCCTTGAAGCATATACCTACAAATGGCAAACTTTGACGAGTGTAGTGCCCCAAGTGTTGTCTGTGTCACAAGAAAATTACATGGGTGGTTAGGTATGATTTTTCCCAAGAAATAAACGAGTTATTAGACACGTAAATATCATATCCATGGAAATACAGAACACTGTTTCTTTTGAAGGCGCATTTTAATCAGAATAAACCAATGCAACCCTCTTACACAATTGTGGTGCTAAACTTACTTACTTAAAGAACTCTCGACTCTTGAAGAGTGTTAGCCTGAGACACGGCTGCCTTCCATCCTCTGCGGTCCTGGGCACGCTGCTTCCAGTTGTGAAGATCAAGTTTCCTGGCATCCGCGACAATTTGGTCTTTATACCGGAGGTTAGGTCTTTTTCGCCGTCTCGAACATAGGGGCTGAGATTCAAAGGTTCTCTTGGCTGGAGAATTCTTGTCCATTCGCTCGATGTGGCCGAGCCAATATATGTATGGTGCGTTTTGGTGAAACGTCGCTTCTCAGTGAAGTAAGATTTAATATGGAGTACAACAACACAACGTGACTTGGAACCACTTTAATTTTTTTCTCAGTCGAAAATGAGTTGGGATGGATGGGAAGAGCTTTTTCTCCTGAGAAAAGCTTTTTCATTCAACTGGAATGATTCAGTAGTATTTCATAAATTTAAGCACAACTTTTTCATACTTTTTACTTCAACTTCAATTCAATCACCAATCTTCAAACAATAAAAAAAGTTTTTAACCAAATTGACTTAGAATCGTTTTGTGGAGAAGCTTTCACTTTGCTTTGCTTAGTTCTCACAAAAACACACCAATAGTCAATGTGTCTCAGCTTTTTGAACTGCATCCACATCCTGGTACAACTCATAGACTCAAGACTGGTAAGATGAGCATTAATTTGGTCCGTCGAGTTAGGTGTTTTGAACCCAGTTGTTTTGCCAAACCGAAGTATAGATCGTTTCAAATGAGTATGCAGTAAGTTCGCGCATGTTTTCTCTTTTCCAGTATTCCAACACAAGGCAGAAGAAAAATCGCATATACCCTTACTTTCATGTTTACTGTGTGAATTCTCAACGCAGACTGATCAATTTCTTGAATACGATTGGTCGATAAGGTGTTAAATGTATAGAGAAAATAGGAAGCCGGCATTGCCAAATGTGAAAAATGAGTGTAAAGAGAATGTGCGGAGTATGCATTCATTATTTTTTTTAGTGAAGTGGGTAATGACAATTTGATGGAAAAATGGTTAGTTCTCAGTTATTGTGTTAAGGAGAAGAAAGACTGTTTTGCTAATATGATTTTGGCTTGAAAATATGGGTATGGAAAATTTGAAAAAATTAAAGCATGTGTTTTTTTAATTAAATATGTATATTTATTTATTAGATGTTTTTTTTTTAATGCAATAGCACTTATGTACATGTTCGCGTTTTTATATACGCAAAAAATAGTTAGAAAATATTATTTTTACCTAACCCACATACATTCATACATAAAAAAAAGGTATATTAATACTAATAATTGGGTATAACTTAAAAAAGGGTTAATTTTATTATCTATACATTTATTGCAGGACGTAATTGAATTTTGTCAAATAGATAACGCACAGGAAAAACCCACGCTTACCAATTGAGTACTGTAAGTAAAAATCGATATGATAAAATATCAATGAAAATGGAGAAAGTTCAGCCGATTCGTAAATATCATTTTCTAGGCAGCAAAGGCGTGGCAAATATTTCCATGCTCTCTCTGCGCAGTTTTCGAATTGCATAGTGATTTGAAACGATCTATAGCAGCGGTTTGCTAGGGTTATTCTTCGTCGGCTTGTTTCGATGTAGGTAAACTCCTTATCTACCGTAAAGTTGTAGTCATCAACAGTGACGTTATTTCCAAGGTTTTGAGCAGATAATTTTCTTGTTTTTTGACAACATGTACTTAGTTTTGTCCTCATTTACTTCAAGATCTACTGGTTTCGCCTGCTCTTCAATTGCCGTAAATGCCTCTAAACGGCTTGCCGGGCTCTTCCAATGATGTCAATATTATCTGCGTATCCCAGCAGCTGGATGGATTTGTGAAAGATAGATAGAGTATCGCGTTTTTTCCAGCGTTATGTGACACATTTGGATAAGTTTTGATTGTATCCCGAATTGGGCCATCGCTTGGTAGAGTTTAAGACGATGAATGCTGTCGTAAGTGGCTTTTAAGTCGATGAAAAGGTGGTGAGTTTTGATTTGATATTCATTGCTCTTTTCCAGGATTTGCTTAAGTGTGAAAAATTGGTCTGTTGTCGGGCCGGGCAGAAGGGTTTTAGACGTTCACACAATACGTTGGATAGGATCTTATATGCGACATTTTCTTACAAGACATAGGATCGCCTTTTTAAAGATGGGGCATATAGAGCTGATATTCCAGGCCTCGAGCATGCTTTCCTCTATCTATATTTGGCTGATGACTTGGTGCATACGCTTTACCAAGACATCACCTCCATGCTTAAAGAATTCAACTGGGAGGCCATCAGAGCAAGCTTTGTTTTCTTTTTCAGTTTTCTGATGGCTTCTTCAATACTGGGTGATAGTATTGGTTCCTCATTGACTGGAGGCGGGCTCTCTTCTTGCACCAATCTTTCGCCCTCTCTCTTTCTATCCTTTCCTACGCCGCAGTATGTAAAAACATTTAAAAGTATTCATAACCCCTTGAGTGCGCGCAAATTACAAAAAAAATTCACTTTGGAAACGATGAAAGTCGAATAAAATAGGTCAAAATCATAAAAAGGCGTTTCCAAAAAATGCAATAGATATTTCTAACACGTTTATTTCAAGTCTTGTTTAGCAAATTGCGTTTCTATGTAAGACATTAATACGTATCTGACGAATCTGGTGTAAAATATCGTGCAGTGAGTAAATACTCCAAATTCTCCATTTTGTATAAAAACGGTGTGTGTTATGAGATTTGTTGTAATTTTAGCATCATTTTTGATGATGATAGAGAACAAACGTACTTTCGTACTTAATACAAGGTTGCCAAAAAGCCACTAAAAAATATGTCTATACATACATGCGGTGCATGTCGAAAATATCAGCTCTCACAGTCAAACGGTTCAGAACTTACAAGGGATCAGATAAGAAAAACTAAAGTTCATGAGTGGTTAGCACGTATGTATGTACCTACTTGCACTTTACTATCAAATGATGTTCGGTTGCAATTTATTCAGATAAGAAATTCGAGGAACATCGAGAATATATACATTTTTTTGATTTCGTTAAGCAAAATACTTTTTCCTTAAATTTTTGGGTTGGGTTGCAATAGCACAATAGTGCGTCAGTTTCATTTGCTTTCTACAGCGCTTGCACTCTTTTAGGTACCTTTTATAGCTAGCAGGCCATAAGAGAGACCCCTCGAGGATGTCTTTCTCATAACAAGTTATCTTATACGTTGACTAAAGGGTAGCAAAATCCCTTATTCGCGCATAAATTATAAAAACAATGTTCGGCTGAGTCGCACATTCTTACACCATTACTTACATAGTGTTTGGTAGTATATGTACTGTATATTCAAATTCGAAATTCAAGCAATTCATTCATTCATTCATTCATTTTCAATGGCCCGCTAATCCTTCAAGAGGGTCGCGGGGGTAGGATGCTCAGGTGGACTCTCCATCCTTCTCGATCCTCCGCCATTGACTCCAATTCATCAGGGGGAATCCCTAAGCGGCTCCAGGAGAGATGTCTATTTCTAGGCCTTCCGCGAAGTCGCCTACCTGATGGCACGGCAACCATGGCGCGTCTTGGAAGCCGGTCTGGGGGCATACGCACTACGTGACCAAACCATCGAAGCATAGATCGTTCCGTTCGGAGAAGTAGCTGCTCAACGTTGAGCGCCTCGCGTACTCTGGTGTTGCGCACTCGATCCCTACGAGTTATTCCAACAACACCGCGAAGGAACCTCATTTCGGCAACTTGTATCCGCGATCTTATTCTTTCGGTCACTACCCAAATTTCATGACCATAGGTGAGAGTTGGAACATACACCGAGTTAAAAACCGATAGCTTAGCTTGAACACTAAGTTCGGCCTTCCTTATAACAGATTGGCCAAGCTCTCTCAAAATTGATCCAGCCTGACCAATTCTACAGGATAACTCGGCATTGCTCCTCCCATCACTCGTGAATAGAACCCCGAGGTACTTAAACTTCTCCATCTGCTTCAGTGGGACTCCACTAACATGCAGAGTGCACTGAATGGGTTTTTTTTGGAAACGACCATTACTTCCGATTTGTTCACGTTGATCTTCATTCCAGCATCATCACCAACGGCTACAAACCTTTCGAGTGCGCGCTGAAGTTCGGTTTGAGAGGACCCAATGATGACCAAATCATCCGCAAAGAGCAGATATATCATTTAAATTGCTTCTTTTTTTGTGTATGTCCATGTCACAGGACATCGGTCATATTAATCCAAATCGATTCGGAAAAGCAGCCTATTTTAAAAAACTGAGTCCAAGTAAAAATATGTAAGGGTACATTTGTACGTATATGTACATGCTGAAACCCAGTGGCAAAGGAGAGAAGACTATCGGTAAGGTGTACCATTAAAGAGAGATCAGTGATATTTCTCAGTGCGGTCAAGCATGAATACTTACATATAGGCACAATGGCTATGAAGTTCATTGAGAGATTTGATTAAGTTGTCTCATATCATGTCTTTAAAAAGTTGAAATCTAAGAATTTAACTAAGAAACTCTTGAACTTCGTTAAATGAGACCAAAGAGCCGATCATAAGGGGAATGGTTCTTCACTTCCCCTTTCGCTCCTTTCTTAAAGCGCACGCGAAGAAAAGAGTTTTTTATAAGTTTCAACGTTATTAAAATATGTTAATTATATAATATATATAATAAAAGCTAATTCCAAGGAAACTTTTTTGGCGAAAGTTATAAATATACAGGTATACTTATACGTAACTTTTTTATTTAAAAATATATTATATATACATATATTCGTTGGAAAGATATTTCAGTTTTTCTCTTCAGCAGCAGCATTTTTACTAACGACTTCGACGGAAATATAAGATGGGTTCTGCCAATAGCACCCAGCTACAAGCGTCTTGTCGGCATCATCGTTTCCAGTGAGAGGCTAGTGAAAACAATACATTCCCGGATGGTCTGATGAAAATGATCGTCTTTACAAAGAATTTGACGCCAGCAATGAACTCACGATTGCAGATGAGCTACGTAAGTCCCTCTATAAGGTACGTAGTGACATATGGCAGCACTCATTCCAAAACACCAAATTTGTACATTCCAGCCATAAGGCTTGGAATCAGTACTCCAATAGTTGCCCCGAAGCCCTCAACCAACCCAAATTCGGTTGTCGATAGAAATATACAGCTTTTCAAAGATCCTTCCGATAAAGAAGAAAGCAGATCAATCAAAAAGAGACTCAAGTCACTATAAAAAGGGTCACAGGAACTTGAAGAGTTTTCAAGTCATTCACCTTTAAGGAAGTCGAAGCTGCCTTATCTACTTAAGATTAAAGCGGCGAAGTCCGCCGTTTTTGAAGGCATATTTCCAAAATTTCTCCTACACAGCGGCACACATTTCAAGTTATGGATCTCTTGCTTCTATTCAAATATCTTGAAAACAGGTAATTTTTCTGCCAAATTAAAGAACTCTAAAGTCATTGCCTCGCTGAAACCCGAAAATCGAAGTAACAATCCAGAAAAATACCGACCGATTGCGGTCCTTTGTGTTGTATACAAGTTATTTGAAAAGTTAATATACAAAATAAACGAAATTCCCATCAACACAGTTGCACCTATGGAACAAGCTGGACTTAGGCCTGGACGCAGCTGCTCAGATCAAGTGTTGTTAGCATTGTAAACCAAGAAATAGTGTGTTCTGAAAAATACAAAGGAACGTACTCTACCCTCTTGTGCTTTTAATCTGCCTGCAGTAGTGCTAGGTAGCCAAGTGGTAGGTCGGGCATACGAGTGGTGTGTTACAGATTGTTCAGTTCAATTCCGGCATGCAACAACGTTAGACGTATGTCCAAGTTCGCCCTTGATTAGGGTTAAAGTATCTTTTAAGTGAATATCGGCTAAAGCGTTTTCATCCTGTACGTTAATAGCACTGACAATACACATTGAAGCTGGCTATCAATCAAACCATAAAATATCGGTAGCACTTATTGATTTAACGGCCACGTACGATACAGTCTGGAGGGATGATCTGATCTGCAAGCTTCTCCAAGTCGTACCATGTACCAAAATAATCACCGTTTTAAACAACATGCCTAGCGACAGATCATTATAATTTTTTCTTAACAAAACTCATAGCCGGATAAGAAAACTTAATAATGGCAATTCCCAAGGGTCAGTATTAGCACCCTTGCTTTTCAATTTATATAATCATGTCCTCCCAGAAACGAACTCAACAAATTTGCAAACGCTGACGACTTCGCCTTACGGAATCAACCCTAACTGAGGAGCGCAAAAAAAAAATTAAATTAAAAAATGTCGGGCTTGTGAAGGATCAACCATCCATCCCTTTCGTATGTTTTTTGTCACATCTGTATCCCGTATTAAAATTTAGGCGAGCGTTAAGCATGGGGTTCTCTGAAAATGAGTCTCTTCCTCTATAAATCTATTGATTCACAATTATAGTTATAAATGCATTTGAACTTTCGTGAAGAAAGAGTTTTTTCTGCAGTCTCCTCTTTTTGTTTTGGAAGTTAACATTTTATACCTTCTTCTAAGAAATATGTAAATATCCTACTTAAAACTATGTTTAAGCTTGCTGCACTTTAAGCACCTCAATTCACTTTCACCTAAGCTTATTGTCCTTAATTTCTAGCGAGTCGCAACTTTTCCTGTAACCTACACTGTAAATACCCATCGGATCCTGACAATAGCAAAGTAAAAGCATAAGCAACTTCCTTGTACGAGTACGTCTAATAGAAATCTTCTATAGTCCTTCGTCGAGGAGATGACTCCTGCTTCTGCTGTCTCTTCACATTTAACCCATTAAACGTTTTGCTAATTCGATAAATTACCAAAAACGATACACACACAGTAAGCAAACTGCGTTTCGAATTCTATTCAACGAATTATCGCTCCGTTAACAACCGATGTTCTGGCAATAATCCTCGCCTCTCGCCAGTTCGATTATATTAACTTATGTGGTTCATTATTTGCTTGACTGCATTGCTTAACCCCACCGTCTAAGCGATCGACTAAGCAATGATAGCACCTACGAGTACCTAGTCAACATCGTCTTTTCAAGAAATTCAAAAATTCCTGCAATCGAAATAGATAGCACACCCCATATTAATAGCACGTACAGGATAACCCGTGTGTGTATGTGTGCATCCATAAATTCCGACGTTCGCTTTCTCTTTCTCTCGCCCTAGCTTGGTGTATTTTCCAACTAATCACCCTAATGGCAAAGTAATTATCCTTTGGAAATACATTAGGCCATTAGCTGTGCGGTAGCTTCCTGAGGATTGCCGCAGAGAGATTTTGAATAATATTCAATTAAATATTGAAAACCACTACATAAATCTCTGTCTTTAATTGTGTGCCGAGAGCTGGTCGGGTGGCATGCTGCATGCACCATGCATCAAGCCCCATACACCATCCCGTGTAGCAGCGTAAGCAGATCTTTCTAGAAAGCGGTACGTAAGGATGGATGCGTACGTAGGTACGATTGTGTGTTTTTCTGCCAGAATTAATGTGAGCCAAACGGCAGCAGGCCCATTTCGTCTATTGGTGCTATTGTTGTTAGTTGGTCTAGTATTCTACAAACAGCCTTAAATACAATATCACTGGAGGGGGGGGTTGTGTTTGCACAAAGGCACATTATCATCTGTAGTGAGGTGTGCGGTAAATGTGTACATATGTATGTATATCTAGCAAAATGAGCCTCAGCTGCAGTATGGGTCGAAATGTTGAGCATCTGACATTCGGTGCGGTTTCATATCTGCGGTTCGTTATGTATGTTCTTGTAGAGTGAAATATATTGGCCAAATATTGAAATTAATCTGGTTTGCTTGGTAAATTCACCCAGCCCTTGCTATCCGGCTGTACTGTATAGGTGTAGCAAATTATTTTGATGGATTGTTTCGTATTTTGGTTGATTGAGCTTTTGCGTTTGAGGTAATAAATGGGTGAAACTATCCATTAGTTAAAGGTGTGGAAGTAATGAAATCTATTCCGATACGAATCAAGATAAGATGTAAAGTATTTCGGAAATTCATCTGGCAACAAGTCGGTACATAAAGACGTAATTGGAAATTGTTGTTATTCAATCAGATCAATTTGAATAAAGCAATGAATGAGAAATGAAATTCACTTGACAGCACGCAAATATTTATGAAATTCGAATTCGTTGAATGGCAAACTTAATTTTTAGGTAACCTTCGGGGCTTTCCATTCATGTTTTGCATTCACTGGATGGTATGATCTTGGAAATACATTTTTGCATTTAGTAAAACTGCTTGGTATTCCACTTGTGAAACAAGCCGTTATTCAACTGTATGATGAAGAGCTTCTCCCTGAGGCCCAACAGAAGTCATCCGCTAGTTGGAGTGGTCACTCTTTTTCTTAACCGAAGGATTGATCTTTCTTGACCGCATCTGACTCTTTAATTTTGACTGCATGCCTTATTTTTTTGACTGGTAGGGCTATATGAAACCTGTCTGTAACTCCGTAGTTCGGAGCGCAGATATCCATACGTAAATGGATTGGTGATAGGATTCTAGAGCGACCAACTAAAGGAATCATTCACAGATGCGGAAAAACTACCTCTGAACTTATGTGCCACCCAATGAAAAATGTTTGTGGACTTATAATGAGCATAAGAGGAGCAATGCGCTAGTGTCCGCCTAACGATGGTGCTGCAAAATGTGTTTAGTTAATGTCCACTACCGTACATAAGAAAATATAAAAAGCACGCCATTCTACGAAGATATCGGTGAACAGTCATAGATCCTGTGTGGGGAGTGGATTACATATGTACATACGCATTTGGCGTAACAGCCCATGAAGGGCCTGGGCTTAGCTTCTCGCAACTGCTCGTGTTGTGTGCGTTAAAAGTTCACGAGGTGGGACCGCAAAAAAATGTTTTTTCTGTTTTCTGGAATTCGAACATTGAACCTCACGCACAGCGGTGTTGTGGTATTCAAATCATTTGCTCCACATATTGCATCACGAATAAAACGCAGTCTGCGAGTCAGAGGAAATTATTGTCCCATGCTATGTTCGTTACTTATGTTCGTACTTCATTACAACTTAGAGTTGACTTGAGCCTCAATAAATTAGGCTCTTTGATTAGATCGATCTATACCTAGCTGCCTCGTAGACCAAGTTGATTGTGATCCCTTTAAAACTCCGCAAGGGCTCGATACCCAATCTGAAGTTTTACTCTACTGCGTTTTAACTTCAGGTTGGTCTCGACAACTCATCAGACTGCAGCGCGGTTATCCATACGGTCCACGAGTCCTAGTCATCTTTAAACATTGGATGCGTCATTGCCAAGTGTCTCAATCTAGTTAGCAATGACTACAGCATGACATGCAGTGAAAAGAAGATTGAAGACTCCTATTACACACATTTCGACGAAATGAGAGACTTGAACACCTAACGTTTGGATTCAGGTGATTGTCTATTAAGTGCTTCTCTTTCGAAGTTAACATTATAATCAATAACACGGACAGTAACTGTAGGCCCAGGGCACCTCCAGACACAGGCCAATTGTAAACACATCATACGAGGCATCTGCGAAAATGTTTGGAAATTATGAGGTTTATCAAGAACACTCCGTCGGTAACATTCACCGCAAAGTTTTTAGGAATAATTTTAACACAGACGGCAGATGACAACTCTGCATCAAGATTGTTGCCACTTAATGATGAATTCGTTATTTTTTATGACACATCTCCTGCATATCATACTAAAGCTGCACACTACACAACTTTATAATGCATGATCTGCGTAGAGACATTTATTTTAGTCATGTCGCCGTCATTGATGAAAGAACACAGAAATATGAGTTACAAATTTTGAAACTCGGGACGCGGCCAAATACTTTTAGTTTCCCATAATAATAAGTGATGAAAAAAAAACACATTCGTGATTCATTATTCCCATAGCAAAAAAAATTAACCCAACGGAATTTTCTTTCCCAGCCAATGCTAAGCAATAAACGCTAGTTCAAACTCGATTAGAAACGCCTTCCACTGTCTCGAACAATTCAGAAGAAGTTTCGCACAAACTAGAAAACTTCATTAGAATTCTACCAGAGATCCAAGCGAAAACTTTCAAAAACCACCGCATTACTTTAGCACTCCATCAATTTCCCAGACCTAATCCTCCACACCATCCCAGTCGTATTATCTTCTAAGGAAACCTCGAAAATGTCCGCAATTAAATAACCGAAACCACAAAATCGCAATCTTCTATCGTTTAAATTTCACAGTGGATTTGCCAACCAGCCTCGGTGGAACTGCTGCCTTTGCACATCCGCCGCACTTTGAATTTCTGGGCAGAAAGAAGCTTTCCGGGATCCATAGGACTAACAAAGGCAGTTAAGTCCCCAAGTGACTGAAACCACACAAAGCAGTGACATTCCTATGTAATATAAGTGAAATATCCTGACAATGCACAGCCACGGTAGGTAGTTCCAGTCCTGCCTGGACTGTCATCCTGCCCGCTCGAGTGCACCCACATACGACGAAACAACTTCCTCTCTCTTTGTGTATTTTCCAAAAATCATCATCGCGCTACACTTACCATGATGAGTGCCAGCCGTCGTCCTTGGGATTACACATCTGGAAAAGTTCCTAACTAAGGGAGCGGGTGGTGGGTTTTACGAATGAATATCTGTTGGTGTATGTGTATGTATATACTCGTATGTGTCTAAGAGCTTTAAACGAGAGCTCCTGGCTAATGCCGTAACAGTTATGCACCAGTTAATTTTGTCGTCCAGTTCTATAGCGACACATTACCACACTAGGGGGCACAGTATGTGCACCGGGAGCTCATCCTTGCCGCCGAATAAGACCAGTAACAACAAGACCAGTTGCGAATGCAAAATCAATAAAGCGGGTACCAGAAATACTATGGTCGACTCGCAGAATCCTTTTTAGCTTTCAGTAAATATCTCCGAAAACGATAGAAATTCGCTTCTCGACATTAATGTGGTTCTACTTTGTTTCGCTTTGCTTTGTGCGTCTGTGTGCACTTATATGCATATACCTATAATATAGAGGAAAGTACTCTAACTGAGAGGGATGCGAAATGAAAATTTTAACAAAACACACTAGGAATTGGTATTGCAGGGCATCACAGCCGAGGTGGAGTTGGTAGAAATTGCATAAATAACTTTAAGCATTCCGACAGCATTTGTGTGATACGAATGCATTGCATTTGGCCTCTACTATTTCTGAATATATGCTTCACTTCCTTTTACGGTCGCGGTCCAAGGGATATGTATTTTGATTTCATCATGCATAGAAATACAAACTTGAAAATTTACAGTATGCTATGCAAGAAGGTAATTTACGTTCTTTGGTGTGCAATTGCGATTCATTGAAATCCCTTTAATTTAACGAAGGATATGAACATAACAGTCGTCTGCCACATTCACAATTAACGAAAAACTTATATGTGATAAAGTCACTGATACCAAATACTCGAAAGCCTAAGCTTTACCTAATAGCGCTTGTCCTCGGTAACTACTGTATGTATGTATATGTATCAACCCCTATAAGTACACGTTGCATGCGCACATTAGGACTCTACCTTGGATTGCAGATGTCATCAACCGTGACGTCAATCTTGTGTACTACTTACAAGAGCTACTGGGAAATGTTTTCTAGGGAGTCTTCAAAAATGTGTCAATGGTTTTTGATGTAGAGTTGGTGGCTGACAAACCCCTTCTTTCACCAACGGAGCGTGCATCCTCGAAGTTGGGAGAGAGTCCCGCGAGATAAGAGTATAAAACCTGAGCATTGGAGGAAAAAAAGCACTGCATACAAAGAGAAGACTCGGAAAGGAGGCAAATTCCTCGAAATTTCACCCGTCTATGAGGTTTTTTTTTTAAGGTAAATGGGGAGGAAGGCAAAGAATGACCCCTGGTCAGTATCCCCGCCTGTTTATGAGGGTTAGTCTACCAATCAGTGAACTAAACAATAACAAACACGACGGATCTGATATCTTGCAAGCGAAAACATTGGAATATGAAAGTGGTAGTACATAAATCAAGTACGGGTGGACTCAAGCTTATACCTGACTCTTTATATCCCATGTACAGTAAAGGAGATCCTATATCATGTATTGTAAGAATTACCGATGCGCATTCCTCCCCATTGTCACTTATAAGAATACACACTTTCTGAAAGACAGGTCAGCACTCAGCAGTATGGCTTTCGGACAGCCAATTGACACAATGATTTGGCTTAAATACTTGGTCTCTACTACCTAAAGCGAAGGTCAAATAATAGTTCTAGGGCCGTCCGTGTTTTATGGATGCTGGAAACATAATCCGCTTATATCCATATGTAGGTGTTTAATCATTATTTATCGCATCCACCAGAAATAACCTATTAATTAATTATCTGTGAACAATGGTTAACACTCCTAATAACAATACTAGTGACAACCAGCGGAGACAACTGCGTTCCGCAGTCGGTTCTTCACCCTCTCATAAGCAAGCGAGCGCTTTGGGATCGGAACTATTGGCCAAGATTGACTCCTGCTTCAAATCTCTGAAAGCCACCTTAACAAATACCATTGTCTCCCATTTAAATCTGAAATTGAATTCATGAAATCTCGGCTATCGGAACGTTTGTCCTTGATCAAGAGTGAATTTGAACATAAATTAAATGCACTTGAGAAAGATTTCAGTGATAAGTGTAGTTCTCTTAAAAACTCTTCAAATGCCTTGCAAACTGAAAACAAACATTTGAAAATGAAAATTGATTCTCTCTTTCGAAAAAAATCTCCAGGAGATGTGGTCTTGCAGGGAATGCCTGTGACTAAAAACGAAGACCTAAGCGAAATTTATAAATAAATTTGTACTACGATCGACGTTGTTCCTTTGGATCCAGTTCCCATAATACGTGCTGCGCCAAAGAGTAACGTAAGCAGTAGTGTTGTTATTGTAATACCGCCCCGCGAGTAAAATTATAGTCGCATAAAGTACACTTTAAAAAGATTTTATCAAGTAACAAAGTCAAGATTAGTGTTTTCCTATTTATAGTCGACATAAAATCCACTCTATAGTTATCAGCTCGCGCTAACTTTAAAACCACCAAAAGTACGTTTTAACTTTTAGAGTGGGCTTTTAACCATTCGTCATTGGAAATTCCAATTCAGCCAACCAACGGATGAAAACAATCAACAAGTGTGGCAATGGT
Organism: Brachypalpus laphriformis; assembly: GCA_945910035.1. Taxonomy (NCBI): domain Eukaryota; kingdom Metazoa; phylum Arthropoda; class Insecta; order Diptera; family Syrphidae; genus Brachypalpus; species Brachypalpus laphriformis. The sequence goes on from OX246754.1 coordinate 257,098,950, forward strand.
GCAGTGGGTAGAGTGCTTGCTCGTTAGCCGATGTGTGCTAGAGCTCAAGCCGCAGCGGGGAACAGCAAGCATCAGCCACCCGAGTATAAAAAAAGGACAAAAAAAAATACCATCGACGTTTATCCAACCACTCACGACGATCGGTTCTACATACTGGAGCGATTCGAGGGCAATACCTCGACCAAGGATCGCCAACATCAGCTACACAGCTGCTACAACAACAACAACAACAACAACAATTAAGAAGTGTGTTCAATTTCTATTCGATTTGTCAAATTCATTTAAATTTGATACAACATTCTCCCTTAAACTATGTTTTTGTTCTCGAACTTTAAATTTTTGGGATTTCTTTTTTTTAGTAAAATTTCCTGTTAGTTCGAAGCTCGATACTAGTTGTAGGTGATTAAAAACTGTTAATAATTCAATTCATAGTTAAGTACTGGCTTTAAAGTTAAAGGGATATTAGTTAGTGGCTACTAACATTCTTTAAAATCAGATGACTATAATTTCGCGCCAATGTTTTAAGACGAATGCCAGCTTACTACAAGCCTTATTCTAAGCTCGTATCACTCACCGATTTAGGGTTTAAGAGCAACAAATTCGGTCGCGTGTATGTAGAAGGGCCTTTCGAAACAAAATCACAAGATTTTTTGGAAGGTTTTTGACCTAAGGTAACTACTGCTTCGAGACCCACTGCTGTTTTGATATGCTATCTCTGGAATCCTCTCTCATTGAGAAATGATCGTGGTAGTTCTCAACACTACGACTCAATTGATGCTAATGAAGGTATTGCTGTAAATGCTGCTACCGATGGTCGTTGATAGAGTTGCCGATGCTGTTTATATTCATGAATATACATATATTTATTTATTTTTATTTGTTTACATTTCTAATTCATTTTGACTATCTTTGCAACTGTGATACAACTGTTAGTTACCGATCTTACAAGAATATCGACTTCGCTGAACTCAATAATGATTTTTACAGCCTGAGCTGGAGTGATATTTACTACACACCCGAAATTGATATGAACATCAATATTTTTAATAGTTTTGTAATTTATTTGTTCCTGTTCATTTTCCTGTTGTATCTAAGCACATAAAACGCCTACCTTGAATGCTTCATTAAGAGGTATAAGATACCGAACAGAATACAGCAGAAGGCAATAGTGCGTTTCTCGTAACAAAGTTAATGTTATACGAAATGCGAACCGATCCTATTTCAAAAGATCTTTGAAGAAATCTTAAGGAGTTTGGTGTTTCAGGTAATACAAATTCAGTAAAATGTCCAATATGCCCAAATGAAATAATTTTTTTTTTATGCCGCATTACTCTGATTCATAAAACTTACGATCAGGGCTCACCTGAATCTATGAACTTTTCTTTTCAATGCATTGACGAATATGATGTAATTAAAGCGTCACTCAATTAAGTCTAACGCTACTGGTCCATAAAGTATCCCTCATCGAATCCTTAAGCTCCTTCTCCATTACTTATTGCCTTACGTACATCATATCTTTAGTTTTTGTTTATATAGTTATCAGTTTCCTGAACAATGGAAAATTGCTGAAATTATTCCTATTCCAAAAAAAGCCAATCGTCTAAATCCGTCTAGCTATAGAAAATCAATACTCTTTGTTTTCTGTCAAAAACTTTTGGAAAAATACTTTCAAACCAGATACAACAGCATTTGAATAATAATAATATCATATGTTGTCGAAATGACAGTCAGGCTTTCGCAGCGATCACAGATGTGAATCAGCTGTTCTTGAGATAACCAGCGATCTTGGCCCAGATATCGATTCAAATAAAATTGGGATATTGGTTTCGCTTGATTTCTCGAAAGCATTTCACTGCATTTATCATAGAATACTCCTTTAAAAACTCGAAAATAGGTCTAATTTTTCACAAGCTTCTGTCAGGTTACTGCACTTTGATCTACGCAATAGGGTTTAAACAGTAATCACTGAACGAGCAGTTTCAAACCCAAGCTTTATAAATATAGGAGTTCTACAGGGTTCTGTCATGAGACCGCTGTTATTCTCCTTATTTAATAACGAATTGCCCCTCGTAGTTGTTAATTGGAAAGTGCATATTATGTATGCAGATGATGTGTCAATTTACTTTTCACGTTTACATGGTTTAAGCTATGATTGTGTTGCAAGGATAAATTAAGATCTCTAAAATATCGTAAAATGGTCAACGTGCAACAAATTGAAACTTAACCCTAATAATACAGTCAGTATGATATGCTAAAGATCGAAATATCCCAATGTATCCATTGTGGCCTGAATTTAGAAGTTTATTTGAATGTCTTTTCTGCAAAAATTCCTCAATATACAACGTTTAAATGCTTCACTACTAAAGGCTAATTTAAGCGGGGAAGCTGAATAGTTACTTCGGAACACTTCAATCACCGATGATAGTTTTGAATCAGCTAGGCAATTCTGGTCAAATCTTCGGTTGTTGAAGGACAACTAATTTAAATAACTATTTGATCAACTAAAACTGTCTCATGAATCCTTCTCCGAATAAAATTAAAACAATGTTAGATGCCGCAGACGAAGTGAAGCAGGCGCTCAAAAAGCTTGAAGTTACTTTGGAATCTTGGGAGACGTGCAAATATTTCAATCTGTGCAGAAACTAGCACTTACTCCCGAGGTCATTGGGAATCGCACATATTTCCTTATGTCCCTTATCTAACATACAGTGTCTTATAGGATCTCATGCTGGTGAGGTCAAGGATCTTGGATGTTGTGGAATAATCCTCATTAAGATTAACTCAGCCTAAAGCTAAAAAACGTAAGTTGTGTACGTTCGCTCGTACAACGTACAACGTACAACGACGTCGACCAACTTGATGTGCTCAACTGGAAACAGCTGGCTCGTAACCGGGCTGGCTGGAGAGGTTTTTTGGTTGAGGCCCTGGTCCACTCCGGACTGTAGCATTAACTAAGTAAGTTTACGCTCGAATGGTTGTTCCCGCTGGGGCTTGAACCTAGACCTGAACCCATTTTAAACTAGTTTTGAAGCTCTGAACATTTATACAGTCACGTATTTGTAAATTTTCAATAATTTGTAACTTAGAAACTTTAAATATGAGAACAAAGTGTGTTTTAACAATAAGTATAGGAATTAAGCAAAGCAATACAATAATTTACTATAGAAAAATTAATCTATTATAGGTACTCGTATTAATAGGCAAACACGAATTTTGTGATCCCTTTTACGCCGTTTTCTATTGAAGCGATTTTCATTAATTATATATCGTTGGAAATCTCTTTCTATATGGATGTGCAGAATGTTTTTTATTTAAAGGACATGCTAATAACAAAACTGCAATCGCTATATAAAGGTTGGTCAATACATATGCATTTATGCATGCAATTAATGCACAAATCAAACGTACAGGGTAAAGCCTTCCACTCTTTTAAGGACCCACACAGTTGCACTGATCTGTTATGTTTCTCTTTCGGAAAGTTCGTTACTTTAAAAAAGAGAGTGGTCAGTGATGCCACTTATGTATCTTTAAAGTATGTACTACTTTCAAAAAAATGTTTATACCACAGATATCGCGAATCGGACATCTACATATTTTTATAAAGCAAATATTAAAAATGAATGCCATTGAATTAAGCAATAATGCAGTTTCATTAAATATTGGATTGTTCAATAAGTTCTGCGTTTTTTTTTCGAAGTGGCGTTTATCGCTTCAGAAAATCTCTGTGTATAAAACCGTTATGAAAGCTTTTTTTTCCCAGTAGAGAGGATTATTCTTTACATTGTTACGAGAATTTGTTTTGATCGGACGTGTTTTTTAATTGCTCAATTTTTTTTTTTTTTAAAGTAAGATAAAAAAAAGTGCAATTTAGGCATATTTTGCTTTTTTTCTTTAAAAAAGGTGTCAAAGCGACAGAGGCGCAACGGGAGATTTGTAGCGTGTATGGAGATTAGGCAATTAGCGCTGGTTTACAAGCTTTCGTTCTGGCAATACAGACCTTGCTGCTGCTGCTCGCTCTGGACGTCCACCCACCACAGACGACGATCAAATCTTAGCTGCAGTTAGCGTTGACAGACATTTGACGACACGAGAGATCGGTCAGAGGTTTGACATTGCCAATACAACCGTTTCACAGAGACTGAAAAGGCTTGGAATGTCGAAAAAGGTGGATGTTTGGGTTCCTCACCAACTCATTTGGTGCATTGGAGCATTTGGTGGGATTGGCGAGGTGTCCTATACTTCGAGTTGCTTCCACGCACTGAGACAATAAATGCCATCAAATATTGCTCTCAGCTCGACAATTTGAAGCAGGCAGTGGAAGACAAACGGCCAGAGTTAGTGAATAGGAAGGACGTTGTTGCTGAATTCCTTTGGCTGGGAGGTAATGCAGTACCCACCGTACTCTCCAGACCTTGCGCCGTCTGACTACCACCTATTCCGCTCTTTCCAAAACGATTTGGACGGAAGGCAATTTAATCCCGAGGAGGACATAAAAGTGCACCTGGAAAACTTTTTTACCCAAAAGTCTACTGATTTTTACAAAATAGGAATTATGCCTCTTCCAGAACGTTGGAAGAATGTAATAGATCGGAATGGACAATATGTGATGGATTAAATATATGATTTTAAACCAAAAATGTGTATTTAACTTTAACCAAAAAAAAAACCGCAGAACTTATTGAACAACCCAATATATAAAATATTTGATTAACTAGAATGCGGTCGAATTTCGGCCGCTTGACCCACTTACTTCTTAATTACTTTAATAATTTTGCTATAAAATGAAACATTTTTTTTTTTTTTTTTGGGACTTGATCGGGTTTATTTATTAATTTGCCATAGCTGTGATCATTTGCAATTTTTCTATCCATGTATGTGTAAGCATGTCCGACTTACAAAGGAAAAATATATTTTTCGCCAATTTTTGTAATTTTGATTTTTCAAGTGAAATATGGTAGTATTCTCGGAGGATATTTATCTAGAAACGACACCGAAACGTAAAAAAAATAATAATACAAAATTTGCGAGAAAAATCAACCTATTTTACCTCCACTCCCGAGCATGGTTAATTTGTTAATCTCAGCTGTTCAGATATGGCGGACATTTTGGTATTTTTCGTAATTTTCGGTTGGCTTGGAATGCACTATTGATGTAAAAATATGACATGCCAGTCACTTCTAAATTAACAGTTATTGGCATTTGAAATCATTTCAACGCGCCGGGAACAGCTACTGTGGTTTTGATAAAAAATCATCGAAACGTGTATTTTTCGATTCGGTGGGAGCATGGTATTATACAATTTTTTATCGCGTTTCCAATATACATTTTCTGCGGAGTGCTCCATTGCAAGCAGAGCTGCGTAAGAAACTGAGTTCAAAAAGTTTTTCAAACTAATGCGTCAATACAATGTCTAATTAAGGTAATCAAAGATTTTGTCAATCTATTATTCTATTATTGTATATCTTCCGAAGACATCAACTATTTATCATTTCATATGGCTAGCTCATATGGAGCGTATGAATGCCATCACTCTGAAATGGAATCGAGCTCAAAAAACGTAAACCTTCTTCAGCAGCATGCTCAAGTATAGGATGATCTTAACTCAACAGAACTGCAAGCTGCAGGTTAGAGTAAAGTAAGTAGTACACACCCAACCTTGTGTCAAGATCTCTGTTTTACCACCCACTGTTTTAATGTTCTAAGGTTTTGTTAAAATTTGTTAGTGCTCCAACTTGTAAGCCTTATTGTTACAATCTAAACTCTTTTGGAATATCTGTCCGCGAACTTTATTCAACAATAATCTCGTTCGTCTATCATTCTCTGGATACATTTGGGACATAATCAGGACACACCACCACATGTCCGCCCCCGGCTTCCACATGCAGTATTACACTCAACGTATTAGTAATGCATGAGGTCATCCTCATTTGGGGGGAAGACGATCATAAATGAATGAATTGGGAGTATGTATTATTACGTTGGAATTTTGATGACACTCTTGGTGAGGATGAGTATGTAGTGGTAAAGCTGAAGCCCATTCCAACTTTCTTGCTTCTCGCTATGACACGACGACAGTGGCGACGATGACGATAGTGATGATAATGATGTTTCTGACGAGAGTAGGATATTCCATGTAGGCGAACGCCCTGTGTACTCCATATGCCCCTTTGTGGCAACATAGGCACTGGCGCCGACGACGTCTGTAGTGTCAGAGTGTAATTCGGGGGAAAATCCAAAGTTTCAAGCTCGATTTAATATTTAAATATTCATGGAAAATATTTATACAATATCATACACAGCAATTGTTGCACACACAGCCACAGTCACAGAGAGTCAGTAGTGCACTTTTGGAAATTAGCACTACAGGCACAGACAGAAATCGAGTATATAGCACCGCAGTAGCACAGAGTGGATTCCAAGTCAGTGACCATAACGTGGTTGGTCGGTTACTTGTCTCTGTATTCCATACATTCACTTTGATGCATGGATATGGTCCATAGACGGATGGGCAGCAGGACAAACAGACAAGTGATGGTGGTTGAACGAATGTGAAAATGCAATTTTCTAAAACTAACTCAATTCCCTGTTGGCAAAACAATCTTCGGAATATCTAATTGGTTAGGATGAAGCCTAAGTTGAATGGATGAATAGATTATGGTTGCAGCAGTTCTTTCTATATTTATATGGCGGCAGAATAATTGACATTGGGAGTTGAGGGGGATTTTCTTTGAATTTAGGAATAGATTTCGTATTTCGTTGGGAGACGTCATTCGTTCTTCTGAGAAGTGAATTTCGAGAGAAGCTTGTTCCTGCGCCTATTCTGAATGGAAGGAGAATGTTGAGATACTCATTCAAGGATAAGTGTAAAGTAGAAATCACATCTCGATTGAAGTTTAATAGTTGAGATAAAGTTTCAGTTAAATTAATTTGTTTCTATTGTATGAGTGTTGAAGATGTTTTGAATTAAAGTGAAGAGAACGAGTCGGGAAATTGAGGATGCTTGCTTTGAAAGTTTGAAAGTCCAGTTTGATTGGAAGCCGTATTCTGTTGAGTGCTGATAGTAAATTAAATGTGGAATAGATTTCAAATTCCATTTGAGGTAGACATTTTTTTTCAGCTTTTAGGGTTGTATTTATCTATGATGTATGTATTATTGATTAAGAGTGTTTGGATCAATATCTATAAAAAAACACAGCGTTCGACGCCTCATTAAGACTTATTTAATGATATGCATTGATTTTTAAAAATTAGATAAACATTCGCAAAAAAAAATAAAAATATGTAATACTCTTTATTACACAAAGCTTGTTATAAAGGTTTTTCTTTACGCGGTCGGAGCAGGGTACCGCAAGTAGTAGATACTAAAAATGTGTAAACTCAATAATAACTTCCCAGTGGGAATCCCCATCAGATCACGCACAACCATGCACAAAACACACAACCTGTCAAGCAGATATAACATAAAAGGAAACCGAAGAATAAGAAAATACTGTGCTCTTAAAGATTAAAGCATAAAAAAGCGTTGGGTGCAAGCAAAAAGAAACATATAGTAATTTCGAAATGGAATCTCGTAGGCTTGTGCACTGTAAAAATGCATCTGATTTCTGGAAACTGGCAGCAAAACTGAATGGGAGGAAATTTATCATCCACCGTTAGACATGCTTCGTACTCATATTAAGAGACCACTGAACCCTCCAATCAATAGCTGCTCTCATCAATATGCATCACCTGCTTTTGAAAACGAAATTTTGGATGTAACGATTTCTCAGTCTGAGATAAAAAAGGCTGGAATGTGCTGGAATATGGAGTAATTCCGAACCGTTTCAAAGAAGCACTGATTTTCCCGATACATAAGAAAGGTAGTACGGGGGAACCGTCAAACTATCGTGACATTTCCTTCTTGAACGCATCATACAAAATTTTTACTTCGATTCTGCAATGCCGATTAAACACGTGGATAGACACAAATAAATTATTAAGAGAATTCCAAGCGGGCTTCAGATCAGGATATTGCATTGAAAATCATATTTTCGTCCTGAGGAGCATAGCAGATTCATTCATCAGGAAAGGAAAAAAGTTGTACGTCTTTTTTGTCGACCTTAAGACAGCATTTCATACAGTTGATCGCGATGCTCTTATGTATAAGCTGTATGGCATGGGAATGTCTCTGAAATTTGGCAGAGTAATACAGAACCTTTACATAGAAACAGTAGCAGCGGTATGGAATGGTGAGGCGTTATCTGAATGCTTCCACACAAAATCAGGGATGAGGCCGGGATGCATATTAAGCCCGACCTTATTTGCGCTGTTCATCGAAGACATAACAGATTGCCTGCCTGGATATATTGAGCTCGCGTGTCTCCTCATCAAGGCGTTACTATTTGCTGATGACATAGTTTTGCTTGCATACGCGCCAGAGTCGCTTCAACTTATGATAAATCGACTGTGTCAGTATTGTAAAATGTGGAACTTAGTAGTTAATCTCGATAAATCTAAAATACTTATTTTCAGGAGAGGTGGTGGAAGGTATTGCGCTAAAGAAAGGTGGTATTATAATGGTGAGAAAATAGAAGTAGTTAATGAATACAAATATCTAGGCTTTATTTTTACCAAGAGTCTGTGTATAGAATCATCTAAAGGAAAAACTATCTAAAGCTAAGAGGGCAATCAGTGCCACATGGAAGAGATGCTTCGCTAATCGGAACATTGCGCACAGTTGTAAATTGAAAGTCTTTGAAGTGGTATCTGAAGCCATCCTGCTTTATGGAGCACAAATTTGGAGATGCAAGCATTACGAAACGGTAGAGAAGCTATTGAGATATTTCATCAAACGAATTTTTCACTTAACATCAAGCACACCCAATTACGTAATTATGCTGGAAACTGGCTTGTCCCCACTGATTATAAAAACGCTTAAGCTGCAGGTAGATTATATATTAAAAGTTTTAAATATGAGTAATGACCGGCTACCGAAAAAGCAGCTCTTCAAACTTATCAGTTTGTATGGCGATTTGCTGGAATTAGCAAGGCGCTGTGGAATCCAACTGGGCGCCGTAGCGTAAGTGGTTAGTGTGTCGGATCACTACGCATGAGGTTCCAAGTTCGAATCCCAGAAAACACCAAAAAGTGATTTCACGATCCTACCTCTCGCGTATTGTTGTCACGAAAAAGCTTCTCAAAACAAATTGCCCTTCGGATACGGCATTAAACTGTAGGTCCCTTCAATTCGTGTGAAAAATATAACGCACACAACATGAGTGGTATACATATACATATTGAAATATAATTGCCAACTGAATGCAATACCGAAAATGTGTCAACTCGATTATAACTTCCCCCGTCGGAATCCCCACTAGAGCATACATAAACCCCCTCAACCACTTCAGCTTGACTGCTGGTAGCGGTCTCCACTGCAGGAAAATTGTGGGCGTTGATTTCATTAATTGCTCTTAGCATTGCTCAGCTTCAGGACAACGCCAGAAGTATGATTTATGCCTTAAATGAATCAGCGGCGAACTTACTAAATTCACTTTTTTTTAATTTTTTTAAATCCGATGAGCCATTGCTGAGCTAAGCCTGTATAATCAACTTTTAGTGAAGGGAAATTCAATCCCAATCCACTAGTAGTTTTCGAGATACGGTGTTCATAAGGAAAATCGACTTTGCTTTTATAGTATTTAAGATAAAAAAAATATTTGGCGCAACCTGAAATTCACTCCTTTAAGGGAAGTTATGAATCAAAGAGTGATTAAAAACAAACACTAGACCATTATATGATACATGGACGGACCAAGACTAAATGCTTTGCGAGTAGAAGTTAATAGAACTATATCCTCGGGATCATTCTCATCACCTTTCAAATAGAAGTTCAACCAACAAAACAGAAATAGCGCCAAACTTTACAAACTTCTCAAACTGGGGCAGACAAATGAACCAAAATATTGTATATCCTTCAATAACACATGCAAGAACTAGCTTCACATTCTGAAGATTTTTAACGTTTGACCTTAAAATTGTGGAACATCCTTGGCTGTCCTTATCCTTATCCATTTTTGGAACATCACCACTTGCTGTCATATGACTGGAACTTCTGTATCAAGCGCGAATAGTTGATATTATGCTTGTATAATGAGGCTAGGTTAGGTTAGGTAAGTGGGCAGGTGTAGGGGGATAGAAAACCTCCACACCACACTCAGGTCAGTATAGACCCATTGTGATACCCATGGGGGGAAAGGAGATAGAAAAGGAAATCCCTTCCTCGTGGAAAAATACCGTCTTTGTAAATATCCTAAAGAAAGAACTAAGTACTCACTGTGCCCTAGATACAAACCATCCAGAGGATTTGATAAAGTTTGCGATGTCATTTATTGGTCTGTTGGACAACTCTTCTAGATCCTCAAAGAAGTGTTGTCCAAGGATCTTATTTCTTAAATGATAGAGGCCTGGGCAATGACAGAGAAAGTGGGCAGTGTCCTCCTGAGCCTCCACGTCGCCGCAGCCTCTACAAAGGTCTTCGCTAGTCACACGTAGTTTTTTCATGTGGTACCGCATGGTGTTATGCCCCAGAGTAATGGTTCTTACTCTGTCAAATGCGGGCCACAGCTTCCTCGTGGTGACACAAGTATCTAAAGAGGTCCCCCTATTGTTGGCCTCCGTCATGGCTTTGGAGAGACCAAGCGTTTCAGAGAAGATGCCTGCGCCTAACTGAGCAGAATTTTATGTCAGCGAAAGACAATATGAAGAAGATATATGATTTTTTTTTTTAAATAGGCTTAACGCGACACGGTAGTGCATGCGATTACATGAAAACACAAGCGTTTTTACTTTGCCTAGGTCCACCAACTCCTACTCTCGACCTTCACGTGGTGACCTCTCGGTGCATAGTACCTTTATCCGATAAAAGGGTAAGCAACCCCAGGAGAAGACTGCTTTCTCACTGGAGCACTTCTTCTAGTTTTAGACGACAGAGGATGAATTTCCTAGATGGAGTTAACGGTGGCGCCTACAGTTGCAGTTAGGTTGAACTTAGTGAACATCTTGCGCAAGCTGTTTCGACGTATTCGGATCACAGGTTGGTAGTGAATTTCCAAGGTTATTCAGGACCTTGGAATAGACATGCCTCGGATAAGGACGATTGAAATGTTGACGACCCTAGCAAACGTTATACGGACAACGAGCTTTGAATCTGGATTTGAATGTTCGAACACTCAACAGACCACGTGCAGACGAACAATTAGCAGAGGCCTTAGACTGCTATAAAGCACATATAAAAGCCATCAGGAAAGTGCGAAGGGATGCGCCGGGCAAAAGGAAGATGAAAAACTGTGACATACTGTATACTACGATTGAGAGACAAGGAGCAGCGCTTATTTGGATGTGGATTTGCTATACGCGGCACACTTAGGCAAGAAGTATTAAGTTTCCGACACGTAAGCGAGCGTATTATGACAATCCGGATGAAGGCTAAATTCCCTAACAAAAGCCTGATATGTGTTCATTCAGCCATGGAATAAAAGGACCCTGCCATCAAAGATTGTTTCTACGAGCTCCTTGACAAAACATACGAACAATGTCCTAAATACGGCGTTAAAATCGTATTGGGCGATTTTAATACCAAAGTAGGGTAGGACGACGTCTTTGGTAGGGCAGTCGGTTAACATATCCTACACGACACTACGTCCGACAACGGACCAATGCTAATTGATTTTGTTATGGAGCGAAACCTCACTATAGCAAGCACATTGTTTCCTCATCTCAAGATTCACAATCATGTAACGATGAACCAAATTGATCATATTGTAATCGACGCAAGACATATATTTTGGATGTCCGAACCTTCCGAGCGGACAACATAGACTCGGATCACTACCTTGTTGTAGCCAAAGCACGAATGTGGATGTCGCAAACTGAGCAACAAAGAAGAGTCACTGTGAGAAAATTAAACGTAGAAAAGCTGCAATCTATAGAGACCGCCAGAGTCATCGCTGAACGCGTATCCCAAAATCCCTCAATCGCCCCTATGCCCCAGCATCAAGTGCCGAAGACCAGTGGCAACGCTGCCACTATGCCATCAGAAACGCTGCAACTGATGTGCTGGATTTGATGCAGTGGTCAGTGTTCCCAGATTTTCTAAATTAATTTCCCTTTTTTTTATCGCATTTTGGCTTTTCTTCCCCTTTTTTCCAATCTATTTTCCCCGTAATATTCCCCTTTTTTAAACAAAGGTAAAAACACGTATTATTGAAAAGAAACACTAGTTTGTCGTTTTAAAACCTTGTTCGAATCAAAATGCTTAATTCAAGGAAAAAAACAAGAAACGAAAATTTTATACAAATCTTAAAATATTTTACGAAACTAACTAAAAACAAATAATGAAACAAAAAATAGCTTAAGTCTTAACGAGAAAAAATAATACGTGTCAATTAGACGACAGGTATTAATGAAACGTTTTAAAAAAAAAATTAAATAACATCACATAATTGAGCGTCTATAGTGCATACATATTTAGCCTTATCGAGGTATCTGTTTGGAAAAAATTCCGAGACGCTAAAAAAATCCAATCGGAACGCGTATAACATTCTTAGTATCGATCTTCTGGTAGTGGTTTGAAGTTCAGTTGTTTATGCTACAGAGATACTAGGGGGGTGGCATCCAGATAACTGGGGAGATTTTTGTTATTTTTTGTCTTCGCTTCTGATTCACAGTATTTTTTTTCCCCGATAACCGATGTCATAGGCAAATCATCATCAACAGAGCGAACAATTTTTCCAGTCATATGACCAAGCTACTGCCAGTGTTATCCCTTCGCAGTAGGATTCATTCATACAAGCTTTTGCAAGAACAAATAAATGCTTGCTGACATCAGGATTTGAACCATGAATCATTAGCGTGGCAATTGACGTCGTTACCGCTGCAGTTTCAGGCCAGGAAAGTCCACCAGCGTTCGAACCTTCACACTCCGGCAGATCCTGGAGACGATGGCGAACGCCCTGTGCCCCATCGTGGTCGGTAATGACTTCACCGCGACCTTTGATGTCAAAAAAGGGTGTAGTAAGGTGGCGCGCTGTCATGTAACTTCTCCAAATTTGTACTTGAACGGATTTAGCGGAACTCGCAAGCCAACACCAGAGGCAAAAGTCAATTCAACGACGAATTATGCGAGCTGTACAGCGATATCGACCTAGTCAAAAAACTGCGTATTGGACGTTTGAGATGGCTAGGACATGTAAAGCGGATGGACACCAACGCTCCGGCCCGCAAAGTCGTCGAATCTAACCCGAAGGTACGACGCAGTAGAGGACCTTCTCGCCGTAGGTGACGCGCACAAGTCAAAAGGGACTTCGACCAACGTGGAGTGCGCAACTGATGGCAATTAGCTAAAGACCGACTTAAATGGAGAGGATTGTTGGTCGAGGCCCAGGTTCACTCCGAACTATAGCGCCACCTAAGTAAGTAAGTAATGCGATCAAAGACTTTAATTAATTTCACTCCACAGCTTAAGACATAAAGTGTTTCCTATTTGGACACCATGAAATAGTGTTGTCTCTGTAAATCAGAAAATAAGCTAGAAGAAAGTCTAAATTTAAGCAGCCATTAGTCAGTCGCTCATTGCCGTATGCTATATTTCCCGCTTAGTAGGCGAACTATCGTCAATGAAACTGAACTGAAACAGTTCTAGAATGTTTTATTTAAATCAAGAATTTCTCTCAACTAAAATCTTAGAACTTAGCAATTTTTTCAAAATTTAAATTGCTTCTAGAATAATCCTTAAATCCTTTTTAGACTTTTTTTTAAAACCGACGTGTGCTTTTCCATGATATTCTAATTTTTTATTTTTTTTGTCCAGACACAACTCAGACCTGCAGCTATGCAACTAAACATAAAAGGATTCGGTAGAATTAAGTTCACTCTTTTCCCCTGCAAAGGAATTGTAACAATTCTAGCATTGTTTGAAATTTAAATGGAAGATTATTCAACAACGCTCACATTTGTATATTCTATGATCCTTTCTTGTCATTCGTTCATGTTCAGATGTGCGTTGCGTACTTTTCGTATCCCACTAATCCTTGGTTGTCTCTATCTCACTATGCTTTCAGCTGTAAAAAAATAATACCAACTTTTCGACAAAAATGCTTATCGTCATTCCCTTCGTTACACGATTTTTCCATTTCAATTATTTACGGTTAACAAACTAGGAGGTAACCACTGACTCTAAATGGGCAGGATGCTGCAACTCAATGGGTAAGACTTTGTGAGTATGTGGGTACGGATAGAGAAATGTATTTTTAAAGTCAACTTAAACCTTTGAATTTAGAATTTCTCTTTAAAAATGTGTCTTTTTTTAGCACCGGTAGATCCCTGTGACCACCCAGTTTGGAAACAGGATTAAGCAAGTCTTAACTGAATTTCTGGGAAAGACCTTGTTGTGTTCAACTGGGGATTTTGATTTCTCGACTCTGAGATGATATTATGTTGTTTTATTTTTGAACTCATTTGAAGATTAAATCAATTAATTTTTTAATTAATTGCCAGAAGTAAATAGGGGCTTTTACTTTGTAGGCTGTTCTAGGTCCGTTGTCAACTTAATTCAATTGAAATTTTTTGTTGAAATAATGGTAATACGGTTTATGGTTTATGGTTAATGATTTATGCACAAAACTATGCACTATTAAAATCTGTATTCAAAATTACATCTCAAAATGTACTTATATATCGTAAGGATGTAAAAGAATACAAGTGGGAACGATGCTGTATCCTTCGATATCAAATAACTGATAATATGCGAAATCATAATGCCTGCCACTCTCACCGGCTATCTTAGAACTGGCATCGCTTTGCATTTCAACTCTTTAGGAACTAATCATTGTTGAAGCGCGATATCTATCCGCAATGAGTGCGCGAATGGCGCCAAGACAGAAGTTCAGTTCATTTCTGTACAGATGGATCTAAGACAAAAAATGGGGTGGGTGGTGGTATCTTCTTCCAAAAGCTCAACTTGATCCGCCTCCAAGATCACTGTATCGCTTGTCAGGTGTAAATTTTGACGATTAAGTAAGCCCTGTCTTGACTAAAGCCTAATGTAATATCTGTCGGTGATATAAGCATTTTCACGAACAGCCGAGAGGCAAATAAGTCCCTGGAATTATTCTCATTTACGTCAAAGGTCGATTTAGATTGCCACTCGCCTCTGGCGGATGACGGACCAATACAACACTCTCCTATTCTGGGTGCTAGGCCACTGAGATATGACAGATAACTGTAAGACTGACGAGCTCTCCAGGCTTGGCACCGTAGATATTCCACCGGATAGGCAGGACGTGGGTATGTATCCCGCTACGTGCAAACTTTTACATAAGCTGGATGCTATCAGCAAGACCAATCGCTGATGGGAAATTGGCAATTTCAGAGATAAATCAAGAAAACGAAACTGGGTATATCAAAACCCAATCTGCTCTTTAATGGCTTATTTCACAGAATTCCGCATAAGAAAATCCCAGTTATAATATCAACAGCGTAGAGTAGTTCCTTGATTCTGCTCCATATCTAGAACTACGAGTAATAATATACCTAAAGGAGATTTAGAGGCCTCCCGGTTATCATGTGCGAGTTCTCAGTTCGGCAAAATCAGGTGTTCTGTTTTTGATAAATTTATTGAAGTCAAAATCGGCTTCGTCGCTCATGATCAATTTTTCGTCAAAACCCGCTCCATGATCAGTTTTCAACAACTTGAATCTGCATCTGTCGAAAAAATTCTGACAAATAAGGCCAGACAAAAATTAAAACCAATACACATTAAGGACTTTATTAAAGTGCACTGGCAGATGATAATTGGCTGAAGCTTCAGGTCTCGGAGATAAGAAAGATCATTAGCTTCCCGAAAGACATTGCCATAGCACTGGGCAAGAACTAGCGGAGCCAAAATGAACAAGATGGATTGGACCATTGTATATGAAAAAAGATTCATATGCAATGGTTGGACTTTCTTGCACCTACAAATATAGAGTCCTTTCGAACCGCTTCGAAATCATGTCCTAAACTTAAGGGCAAGTATAAGTTTTGATCAATATCGGCATAGTTATGAATTTCGATGTTACTGTAATTATTATGGTGAAGCTCGAAACGCGAGTCTTTCGATTTTACCTGTCTGTGTATACATGTAAATCTGGAAGCATCGTTGCATAATAGTCATCACAGACATCAAGTGACATCCAACGCAGAGTTAAAATGCGCGGGAGCAATTATAGAAAAGAAATTAATCAATGCTTGTTTAATCACAGCATTTAGAATATCTGGCTAACAAGATAAGAAATACGGTCAAAGCACTCGTCGTAACAAATTATATGTATATATTATTTATGTAATATTATTTTTAAGACCCTGAAGCTTTAATTATATAACAGAATTCCTTTTGCATTCCATAAAAATCAGTATCTTGTATTCACCCCACGATGCTCTAAAGATTCGGACCTATAGCAGATCAATATACTTCTAACCTTCCGATAAGAATACATTTAAAATATACATACACAACAACGGGGGTGGTAGAACACCCCAGCCAGTATTAAATTACAAAAAATACTTTTAAGGATAACATACATTTTTTATTCAAACAAAACAATTCATAGACTATCGCGGGGACTGCTCATCAGCAACTTTTTTTTTTTTTTTTTTTTTTTTTTTTTTTTTTTTTTTTTTTTTTTTTTTTTCCGAGGGTTGGTGAAAAATCTTCCATAGACACTATGAGAATAGCAAGCGCGTGCTCATAGTAGTGTCAGATTCTTACTGACTAAAAAAACACCACCCTTCGATATAAATTTGTTAGATATCGCAACTAAGTAATAACTTATCAAGCAATTTTTCTTTCACGAAATAAAAACGTTTGGCAGGTTACTTTCCACTGAAAGATCCTGCATGTTCCGCAATCTAAACGCGGTTTATCATTATCTCGCCAAGTCGAAGGGTTTCGTCCTTTGTAGTCGGCGCAATAAATTGCTCTCATCCAATATTTGTAGGACTGTATTGTTGACATGTCCGATTAGTCGGTTTTTATGCTTTCTCGCGAAGCTTCTAGTTTCAGCTTCGATTGTCGGAATTCCGAGATCCCTGTGGATATCGTCGTTTCTAATATACCACGGTGCTTGGACAATCTCTCTTAGCACTTTATTTTGAAAAGTTTGTAAAATATTGGCATTTGTTTTCTTGGTACAACCCCAAAGTTGTATACCGTAGGTCCACACCGGCTTTAGCACTTGCTTGTATAAAAGCAGTTTGTTCTCAGTACTGAGCTGGGAATGTTTTCCGAGTAACCAGTACATTTCGCTATATTTGATTTCGAGTTCTTTACGTTTCATTTTCACGTGCGAATTCCATTTCAGTCTTGCGTCGAGTGTCATTCCCAGGTATTTGGCCTCGTTTGCGAAAGGTATTCGGGCCGAGTTTAGGAAAATTGGCAAGTCATTAGTTTTCTTGTAAGTGAAATTCACGTGAACAGATTTAGATTCGTTGAGGGCAATCCGCCAGTCCCTCGTCCATTCATTTACTTTATTTAGCGCGTTTTGCAGTTTTTCAGTCGTTTCTTCGATTGTTTTACCTACTGCTAGGATAGCGGTGTCATCGGCAAACGTAGCTAGGATTGTGCCATCTTCTTTCGGTATATCACGAGTATATAGCAAATAGAGAAGCGGGCCAAGAACGCTTCCTTGTGGTACGCCGGCCGAAATTTCTTTGAGCTGCGAGTATTCGTTTCCATGTCTAACACGGAAGAGTCTATTCCCCAGATATGATACTAGAATATCGTATAAGCACACGGGGAGAACTTGTCGTAGTTTGAATTTCAAGCCATCATGCCACACCTTATCAAAGGCCTGCGAGACGTCAAGAAATACGCTTGAGCAAATCTTTTTTTCTTCAAATGCTTTCTCGATTACGTCAGTAATTCTATGCACCTGGTCAATCGTCGAATGCTTACTTCTGAACCCAAACTGGTGGTCAGGGATAAGATTATTTTCGTCTATAACCGGTTGGACACGCCTTAGTAATATCCTCTCGAAAATTTTGGATATGACTGGAAGAAGCGAAATTGGTCTATACGATTTTACCTCATTTGGCGGTTTTCCTGGTTTTAAGACCATTATTACTTCCGCAACTTTCCATTGGTTCGGAACGTGTTTTAATCTGAGCGCAGCATTTACAATATTAAGAAGCTTAATCAAAGCTTTTCTAGGTAAAACTTTGAGAATTTCTCCGGTGATTAAATCATAACCAGGAGCTTTCTTAGGTTTTAGAATCTCGATCTCATTTTTGAGTTCCCTAAGCGTTGCACTTGTGAGTGTTAAATTGCCAGATGGTAAATCCGGCCTATTGACGTTATCGTAAACCACTTGACCATCGTACGGTTTAAAGGTTTCTTCCAGGTGGGCCGCAAAGACGTCCGCTTTTTCTTTATCTTCCCTTGCCCATTCATTTTGATTCAATCTAATTGGCGGCGCGGGGACTTTGGGCCTTTTGGTGCCTTTTATGGCTTTCCAAAGTGAATAATTGGAATCTTTTTTCGCTGTTAAACTTTCAAGGTAAGAGCCTATTGCACGATTCTTAAAATCCTTAATAGTTTTCTTCAACGAATTGCACAGACGATTCAAGTGTGCTTTATGCTGCGGAGCACGACTCTGTTGCCATTTTTTACGCGCTTTTCGTTTTTCCTTGACCAATTCCTTTATTTCCGGAGGATATCGTAAACCGTATTTGTACGGCGTTTTCCTTGGAATGGGAGTATTATTCCAAGAGGCGAGCTGTACGATCTCGACGAAGCGATCAACTTCAACCTCAAGTTCATAGGGTGTCGTAAGTGGAACGTTCAGTTCAACATTGTCTTCAATTTCGTTCCTAAAACCTTCCCAGTTAGTTGTTCTACCAGTTAATCTCGCTGGGTCTAGGTTATAGACTAGTTTTTCGCTCAAAGTCAAAATAATTGGGGAATGATCAGACGACAGATCAAAACTCTCTTTGACTTTTATGTGGTTGGTAGATATTCCTTTCACAACGAAAAAATCTATCAGATCAGGTATTTTTGAAGTATCAGTTGGCCAGTAAGTCGGTTTACCCGTCGAATGGAAATCGCAATTGTACTCCATACCTGCCCCATAGAGCATTCTACCTTTTTTCGAACTGTATCTTGAGCCCCAGAACGTGTGTTTCGCATTAAAATCGCCGCCAATAATGAAATTAGGTTTAAGCGATTCAAACATGTTAGTAAAATTACTTTTTTCAAGCGCGGAACGCGGTGGACAGTAAATAGACGAAATTTTAAGAGTACGCTGACTATTTTTAACTCGAATCGTGCACAGTTGCAAAGTTTCAAGCTCTATCTTTAGGTCTTCCGATTGCTCGATACAGTCTTTAATAAGCAAGGAAGATCCGCCTCTCGCTTTTCCCGAAGGGTGACAAGCGTGGTAATCATTATAGCCTTTTATTTTTAAATGCGATTCCTTTTTGATGTGGGTTTCAGAAATCAAGCAAATATCAATATCTTTTTGGCGCATAAATATTTCTAATTCGTCAAGTTTTTGCAAAAGTCCGTTTGCATTCCAAGTACATATTTTCAACATTCGTTTGTCATTCATGTTCTAGTTGAAGTGCGCGTTTTCTGTGAATTATTTTCAAGCTTAACCAGCCTATCGAGAATAATTTTATTTATTTTGCCTTGTTCTTCAAGTTTCGCGAGAATAACTGAGAAAACATGAGAAAAGGGGTCGGTCGAAATTTCAAGGTTTTTTGGTTTTTCGGAAGCCACGGCCTGAGCATAAGACTGCATTGCTGCTGTCCGAGGGTCATTACCCGGTGGCTTTTCTAATCTTAGCTTTTCAGTACCGTTTCTTTTAAGAGCAGAGGTCGAGGGCTTTTCTGTTGTCAATCTTTCCCTCACCGTTTTGTGCTCTGAACCCGGTAGTTTTAGTTTGCCTACTTTCTCCGGCGCGATCTTACGCTTTGGTTTAGTTTGCAATTTTGATTTTATATTTAGTGGCTTAAGGAACGCATCTCTCCGTTTTTGCAACTCCTTAGCTACTTCACAGCCTCTATAATTTGCCGGGTGCTTTCCCTTACAATTAACACATGTTGCAGAGGTTTGTTTGTTTACTCCACAAACTTGGGAGAGGTGATTTCCGGCGCATCATCAGCAACTGACACCTGAGATATTAGATGACAAATACATAGAACGGCAGAAAGAGAAATGAAGCCAAATCAAAATTACAGTTAAAATAAAATTGCCTGGGGTGGTAGAGCACCCCTGTTGTCATCGGAAGGTTAAGCATTTACTAATCACTTGTAGCTGGAGGGAGCGCAACAAAGAAATATTATAACATACTTGAATAATTTAACAGGAACTGATTCTTGACGATTCACAAAACAAGATAAACGCGCACGTTCGAGAAGTACTTCACTCAAAAGGGCTTAAATACATTGAATGATAGAACACATCTTCAAACTTTAACTACTGTTATAAACTACTATTACACTTATAATACACTATTTTAAATTCTGTTCTAAGTTCATCATGTCCAATAGAGAATTTTCTGCAAACATATTTATGTCACACTCAATTATGAATAGTCATCAAAATAACAACAGGACGAATCCAACACTAGTTTGTTTTATAATCTGGCAGTAACATCGCTTAATACAGTTTACAGCGTGTGCACTACAAGACTATTATTAACGAGCTCCAAGGATGTAAAACTTTCATATTCTGGACAACGTAAATGTCTCTATGGAAAATAACTCATAAAACCAAGGTAATAACCAGTCATGCACATCTGCATCATTTTAGCAAACCAAAATTATGCATCGCAATCCTTTCATCCAAGCTCCATACATCAGCGATGAGAAGGACCACAACAATGTCTCAAAGTATCCATAAACCTAACAAAAATATACACACATTCAATCTTCGCCGGAAAGCAAATTAATATCAACTGGAAACTAAAAGGCACAACGAATCATATTTATGATGGAGGAGGATAATTCCTCCTTTGTGTGTAGAGTTGTTGTTTGCCCGTACAGTTATTCCATTGTAGGAATAAACCGTTTTCCCACTCCGTTAAGCTGCCCAATCCCCGCTAAACCATTAACAATGTTTGATACATTCACTCAGAACGAAGGAGTAATGGAATTCACCAAATATTTGCGTTTTTATTACGAAAGGATAAAAATTTAAAGGAGAACCATAAACCCGAATGGGTGAAAAAAAAGGGAAAACATCACTCGGTAAAAAGGAACAAGGAGCATGCTTATGTGTACTCGTAGGTGGCTGTCAAAAAAACTTGCATCGAACAAAGGCAAAGGATATGCACAACAGGACTGTGCATGGCTACTAGTACAAGGATAATAACACATTGTTACAATGTTTTTGATCATTAAAAATTATTCTTCCTTTCCAGGACAATAGTTTGTTCCATTGTGTGCGATTCATTCTGTTGCTGGTGTTGGGTGTTGTTGAGCAAGAAAATTGGCAACGACCATGGACGTCGTCGTCGTCATCTTCTCCTGGCTCTCTCCATTTGAATGGCACAAGGGTGAAACCATCTCCCTCACTTCCATTACACCTACTCATCGTCTCAAGTTTGTTTTTGTATACATATAACCCGTGTCTATATGGTGCACATTTTTACTTAGGACAAGGGGCAGCAAACACTGAAGGATTGAATGAAGAGTCCTGCTGATGATCTCGTTGTTGTTGCTCTTGTTACTTTTGCTACATTTGAGCAGTTGTCGTAGTGCTGATATAAAGTGAACAATGTGTTTTCCAAGGACTCATATATTTGACAATTAATAATGAAATCACCTGTGACACATCAGGGTGGTGAATGGGGGTGTATTATTCGCAACAATGAGTCCCGGAGTGTGTGTCTTATTTGCCTGACTATCATATTGTGCTTTTTTTTTATTGTCTTAGATCCTATTGGATTTTTGCAGACCAGCATTGAATGGCTACATCTACATACATACGTGTTAAGTCATGTGGAACACCCAAAGCAGTTACTGAGTTTTAATAGAGTTATTGAATAATCGATGGGATTAGATGGAGAAGATTATTGTGCTACTTTATTAAATAAAGACTTATAAATCATGGGCTTATCTACAGAGAATTCAATTAATGCGAATTTGCGACCACGCATTGGTGATAATTGCCGTATGAAACCTTCATAATATGATA
The DNA here is from genome assembly GCA_945910035.1 of Brachypalpus laphriformis. Lineage (NCBI taxonomy): Eukaryota > Metazoa > Arthropoda > Insecta > Diptera > Syrphidae > Brachypalpus > Brachypalpus laphriformis. The sequence continues at coordinate 257,121,160 of OX246754.1, forward strand.
CATTTCTTTGGGCTATAGATATGATGAGACACGATAGTTTAATGAACCGTAAATGAGATCATTCTAAACATCTGGGATGTGCTTATCTCACCAGGAATATGATCATCAAAGTCAGACTGTGATATCTTCCTTATGCCCACTAGTGTAACATTCATTTTAATAAATAGTTCGTAGCAAACTAATCCAACTCTTATTTATTTATTTATTTGTTAACTTACTATTACTAGCGAGTTCATCCATGTAGGGCTTGGGATAATTATTATAACTTTCCATCAGCAACTAATGCAGTCCACTTCCTGTTTTCTTTAAGTATTCGATTCATTTTCAATACTTGCTTTACCACTGCGTTCGATGTGGAATACAATGATGTTTACACTAACAACCTCTGGGGTCTACTACTGATCTACTACGATCAACAAATAATTCGGTTTTTAGTTTCGCCGTTGACAGAACCCTAGCAGCATCTTGCTCAAACAGCATGTCCGTGAGTGCCAATACCTCACATAGTCAGAGATGCGAATAAATCCAAACAAATAAGAAAGATCTCCAGAAAATCCTGCAATGGGGCAAACCTTGTGGCGTTCCACACGAAGAAAACATAATCCACTACCTTTTCTGGAAGAATACATCTTCTGTTCTTCAGATCTTCAAATGGATAGGTGACCAAATAATCGAGCCCAAGGAAACCATGCATATTTACTGGGTGTCACAGTAGTAGTATATGTATGTATTTAACATCGCAAAATCAGGTTCCACGAAGTTTAGTAAAGAAGTACTTTACACCGCCACAACTTCTTTTATACAAAGCGCAACAAACACCGGGACTGCTTTCAAGTTTCGAGCTCGGCCCCAAAACAATGTCTGAATCTACTTACCAGCATCCAGATGCCAGCATTTCGCTTAATAGCAGACCCAGCACTAACGAGAGAGGTTTATTCAAAAAAAAAATGGAGCCTCGCATTTGAGAAGAATCTTGTGGACTGAGAAGCCAGGAGGAACCCGTCGTACGATTGTTCAACCAAGTCAACAGACCTACTCGTATATTCTATTTCCGTCTGTTCGTCCGTCTGTTAAAAACGGAAGCATAGTTGCTCTTGAGAGTCACGGCGACGGCGCTCTTTTCCAGACTACGGTCTTATTTAATTACATGTGTACACATGTTGTGCTATACAGCACCATACACACGGGTACAAGTGTATTTCTTAAATACAACACGCATTTATGAAAAAAAAGAAAAGAAGAACGTTATCGATGAGGACATACCATACATAAGTAGAACTACTAAAATTTGTTTGTTGCGGTGGTACGATCATTGGGACAGCATTTGTAGGAAATACATGGAATTTTGAATTATTGCCTACAAATATTTGTGTTAACAACATATGATGGCATCCGAAAATGGTTCAAAATATGGCAAATAACTTTAAAACCAATTTTACAAAAGACTTACGGCAGCATTTGCATATACAATTGGATCGCACATCTGACACAATATCTACAAGACAAGTTGCCTCTTTTCTTCATCCGTGTTACAAAGACCTCGAACATGAATATTATAACGTAAGAATGGCCATAAGAGAAATATTTACACGTTGGCTGCCAGTGTATCACCAGTGATCACAACAAAATTCACCCCCTAGAGGCCAGTGTCTCACCGGTAATCACATCAAAAATCTTCCCCCAGGTGCCAATGTATCACGGGTGATACACTCATAGACCTATGGGATTTCAGTATTACCACAAAAGTGAAAAGAGTTTATGAAAATTTATAAATTAAATTGAAGAGTAAAAATATTTTATTACATAAAAAAAAAAACAATTAATTCATAGTATTTAGCAATTTATTTACAATTAACAAAAAATAATTAAATTGATCTATTTCTCTTTTTTTTTTTTTTTAACTTCTTCCGCCGTTTGTTCACGGGTGATACACGTGCACAAAAAAAAAGTAAAATTTATTTATTTAATTTGTCACTATATAAAAATATGTTCACACATGTCTTGACATACCCATTATTGCTTGTGCAGAAGATCTCAGCCACCAACTCATCCTAACATACATACAAACATATTTCTGTTTGGCACATGGGGAAAGATTTTTGACGTGATCACAGGTGATACACTGGCAGCCAACGTGTTAAAGCAGATACTTACAGAAAATACACCAATTGAGAATACTAGACGTGTTAGTAGTAATATGAGTACTATTACAGAATGTTATAGTACAGATGTACAGATTTCACTAAGCGAAACGATGTTGGAAGCCAGCTAGAAAATGTGTAGTGTCTGTGGTCAAGTTCATTTTTTCAATTTCTCGATGTTAATACGGTGTCGCGAAAGTCAAAATATTTTTATTTGTTGTGTCGGTGTCGGCTTTCTGTGTCGTGTGTGTGGCGATTGTGTGTACATTGTTCATTTTCGCGTATCCATCGACCATCAATCTCACATCTGGGGAGCGCTTAAAAGTTTGTGTGAGTGAAAAGGGCTTTTCCGATTTCTGGAGCTCCATGATAGGTCTCTATCGGGATCTTCCAGAAATCTGGAAAGTATATTAAAATCGGTCTTACAACCGTATAGACAGTACAACACATTTGCTTCGTATCTCCATGTTTTCCCTGAATGCTCTTCTACATCCACATACAGCCAACATACGAGTACATAGGCCTTTTTTATTTCGTCGCCAATGTTTCCTTTCCAGTAAAGCCTGAAATCTGTATTACGCCGAGATTGCATATTGCTGATTTCTTGGGTATCAGATCAACTCCAGTCGAACGAGGGTATACGTTAATGTTGAAAAAAGAACTAATTTTTTTTAATTCAATTTAATTCAAAGTTTATTTAAAGAATATTTAAGTATATGTATACATGTAGTTATATCCCACGAAGCTCATAAGGCTTGTCTGCAGGAAAGACTAGCTGAAAATTAAACAATTCATATTCTTATGCTCGTATCTAACTGTATCTTATTATTTGACGACTGATAAAGAAAAAAGATCGAATAACTACATTTAAATGTAGTTTTTTTTACACAGTTTTACATTACAACTCATTCGATTATTTTATATTATTTTGATTTCTACTTTGCTTTATTGATAAAATGCTTTATAATTAGTTTTTTTCTTATTGACATTTGAGAAATGTTTATAAGATTAGCAGGAAGCTCATTTAGAAGCATAGATAACATTGTTGCTAACGAGTATTTGCCGTAGTTTTTGTAGAACTTCTTAAGCTGCCTAATGCATTCCGTCGTGTGTTGTGGTGGTGATCAATGGGGATTCTGTAGCGGTTATCGTGGTGAAACTCATTGATAAGGCTGGTTTTGAAAATGCTTCCTATATTTAAAAGCTCCAGTTGTGTGCTGAGGGTCGTAGTTGATTCCTTCTTCTTTGCCAGGATTTTGAGTAGGTATTTTTGAGTAATTTGTAGCTGTCTGCAGAGTGTGGAAGTGCCCAAAGCCGTGATGCCATGGCGGATTTATGACTCACTTAGCGCAAGGTAGACGGGCTAACTACTTCATAGTCACTGCAGTTGCTGAGATGGTGTAGCATATATGATGTTCTACGAAGTTTTTTCTGCAGTTGTTCAATATGGTCATCTGATTTGCTGCTGGTGTTATTGTTGGCCTGCAACCATTTTGCGTCATGGAATTTAATCCGAATATTATGATACAGGATCTGAGGCGGTTTGACGTTAATGGTATTCGTCTTGTCAGCATTGATTGTGAGCCTATTGTCGTGACTCCATCTTGCAACGATGTTCAGCTCCTTCTGCATAATTGCGCTTGCCCTTTCAATGTGTCTATGAGACACCACAATTGCCGTGTCGTCTACGTATGCAAAAGTCGTGCTGCTTCTTAGCGCCTTGAGTAAGCCGTTTGCATATACAATGTACCTATATAGAAGTGGACCTAGTTTTGAGCCTTGGGGAAGCCCATCCGTAATGCTAACTTCATCACTGAGATTTTCATTGATTTTAAGGCAATATGATCGGAGTGTCAGATTCCGGAACGCTGCAATGAACAGCGTTTGATGCGATAGTGCATCAAATGCCTTTCTAAAATCGATAAACAAAACTAGGCTGTCGTGGTTTTTGCTAAGGTTTTTATTTAGCTTGTTTGCGAAATTCCCTAAGAGTTAGTTTATGTTTTCACCCCTTTGCAAACCATATTGTTTCGAATCTATAACTTTATATTTTCAATAAAAAATTTTAATCTTCTTACCATGACTTCGATTTCGATGTTGTCGCTAAGAAAATTAAATTCACTCCAAGACATTTATATTCTATTCTCAAGGTTAGGTTAGGTTGGCCGTCTGCACTGGAGTGCACTCAAACCAGTAAAGGTACATTGTTATGCCATGGATTTACCATTAGACCACTCAGGGACTAATAAAACCATCTGGAGCTTTTGATAAAGCGATGGACGCCCAAGGACCCCAAATCGCATTATTATACGTTTTCTCAAAAATAAGAATACTTTTACGAAATATGCACTTCCATCCATTTTTTTAGTGTTTGCAACTTTTCATGTTTCATGTTGAAAATACGTAAAACACGAAATATACGAATAAATTGACTACTTCAGAAAAATAAAATGTAATGTGTATCCACCAGAACAATTTTATGCTTCATGTGCTTCCTCTTCTCCATTCTCATCCTATATTTGGCCGTCAATGTTCTGTCCACGAGAAGGTAAATCAAGCACTAGGTTACGAACTTCGTTTTGGACAGTAGTTTTCTGACCAAACGATAACTTACTTTATTATTCTCTTTCGGGAACAGCGATTTTGGTTTCAATCGGATAAAAGTTTTTAAAAATATCGTTGATTTTGTAAAACCTACCCCGTTTTCAAAAATACTGGTTGTCTTGTGGAAATTGTTTCAATGTTCCACTTCTGTTCAGAAAAACTTATGACAATCTACACCGATTTGGGTTACTCCTATTGCAAAATTATGGATACCTGTTTTTTTTGTAAAAATACTTTTTATTATCTGCGTCGTATATTAATTCCTGCCTATATATATTTTCAGTAAATTGTATTTACTCAGAGTCATATATGAGTGCGGTTCTCTATACCAATTCCGGACCGATGACTGGATCGTACTAAATTTCTTAGAGTTTTAGACTTAAACTAACGTTAAAAATATAAGTTTCGGCAAAAGAACTCAAAAATATGTATCTACAATATATCTTTGCACCTCTGTATTTCAAAGAAATCCCTTTAGTGCTAAGTTTGGACGACATTTCAACCCACCTTCACCACTAATAAACTATGAGTACTAATATAAGCAACCCCTGTCAATGCACTGAACCCACTATACCAGTCAGTACTATGTCCAACCTCATTCGATTTTTCCATTACATTCTACATCTTATAACGACGGACATGATTCTTAAGTTCGACCGTCATTAGAAATTCTGCCCAAAAGACATAATTAAATTGCATTTGCATAAATAGTATATTTAAATATTTTTTTAATCAGCGCTAGTTGTCATCTCTCTTTCTGTACCTGTTTGTTCATTTCCTTCCTTATGTCCCAAAATTTTCTATGTCCTATCATTTTTAATATTATTATTTTATTAAATTTTTAGTTAAAATATTATTAGCTAAAATATTACATAGTATTTCAATCTTACCATATTTATAATATCCTTTATATTTAAGTATAAAAGAATTCATGTCGTAATTGCATAAACCGATAGAAAATTCAAAAATGTATACATTTATATACCACCTCCATCGATTTCGAGCGCTGTAAATTGAGTGACAAAAAACGCGTTTCGTTTCCCAAATAGACCCATCTAAACACTGTCAGCCCAATTATCAAGCCCACAAAAGCCATGCCAAAAGTAATAAAGCTTATCTGGGGTTGAAATGACCGCAGTACAGAAATATCTGCCCTCTCGGTCCCCATCCAGTGAGCATTCAAACAATTCCGCACACACACCTCAAATTGATAGCAGAGCAAATTACCACCCTCCGCCCTATTTCATCTTCTTCACATATGAGCCTTTCGTGGCGTTCACTATCGCGTCGTTAATAAATGTCACTCGCCCACGTGCGACGTGTTGACTTCTAAAGCACCCGCAAACCCACGGTCAATGGTCCGTCATCAACCGGAGGCACCTAATTTGACATGCACACTTGAGAGTATACATATGTACACACTGTAACTACACCCGAATTCAAATATCCTTTTTATTAGGTCGCGTGATTTTCATTAATAATTCTCTTCAACTAAAAATTGTATATGACACCCAGGAGTTGAAACGGAACCCAGACACGGCCAATGCGAGCAAAAAGGAATCCAACAATGCGAATTTTTTAATAACACGCAACAGTTAGATTCCGCATATATACTACAAATTCCGCCTTGGTAAGGTGGTGGGTGAGTCACCAGACTGGTGGGTAATGCTTACTGAAATTATTTACATTTACCAGATACAGGAGCATGAAACCTTCATGACAGTACAAAAAAATTGCGTACATTCCTGCACTTAATGGAACTAAAGTCGTAGCGTTACAATTATCCTCTCGCGAAATGAGTACAATGCAATTTGGTGTAGCAGACTTTTGTTACAAGGATAACAATGTATATTTGTATATCTGCGGGCAAAAAATGCAAAATAGAATACCGGAATAAAGAAAAAAACGAGCTTGACTTAAAAATTGAGTATGTTTACATTTTTATTTTAAATGTAATTGTATTCAATGAATGTTTTGTATCTATATATGTATATAAGGCACATTCGTTTGTCATTCTTAGCTATTCTATATTAGTATCACAAAAAAAAAACTAAGAATCGCAAGCAGCATTGTTCAAACTATGGACGAAATGGTCACCCACGATCAGCGAAAGTCGGTATTTCAATTAAAAATCTTAAAAAATATAGAACACTACTGAAGTATATAATGTTTATCCCTTCCATATTTTTCGTATTTAAGAATTAAATCAAGTCGTTAAAATTACCTTTTTTTTTTGATTCCATTACAAAACAATGAAATGAAGAAAGAAGAAAAAAAAAATGTTTTTTTATTGTCTTGAAAACTTGGCATGCTATGGGCCTGTTCTTTAACCAGTAGTAATTGCTATAGCTTAATTTTCTATTTCCACTTTGTTTCAAATACAAGACAACCTACATAAGTCTATTTTCACAGATTCTCAGAAAACAAGTATGAAGTTTTCGTTTTTCCCGAGAACGAATGAAATCTTTGTATTTTAGATTTGTGTCTTTGCCCACAACTCGGTAACGACAACAGATAAGAAAGTAAAATTTTCGGTCTTGATGGCATTAAAAACCTATATCTCAAGCAAAATCAGGGACACGATTCTTAACTTTTCTGATGGATGCATGCCTTAAGCTTCAATACTTCCCGAATGCCTAGAAAATTGCGAAAGTGGTACCGATTTTGAAGGCTGAGAAGCAAATTCAAAATCCAGATAGGTACAGGCCAATCAGTCTACTTAGCTGCCTCAGCAAAGTTTACGAAAAAGTAATTAAAAAGAAACTTATGACATTTATTATTGACAGACGTATCTTCCCTCATGAGCAATTTGGATTTAGGGGTCACCACAGCACGTCTCATCAAGTGCTCAGAATATACCAGCATGTTAAAAGTAACAGTGCGTTAGGCAAATTCACGGGTTTAGTTTTGTTCGATATTGAGAAAGCTTTTGATTCCGTTTGGCACAATGGGATTATGTACAAAATGATTGACTTCGGTTTTCCCCTGTATCTAGTCAAAAGTATACAAAGTTTTTTGACTAATAGACGTTTTAGAGTTTAAGTCAATGTCAAAGCATCATCTTTACAGCGCGATTACGTAGGGGTGCCCCAGGGTTCAGTCCTCGGTCCAGTGCTTTACAATGTTTACACCTCCGACTTTCCAAGGCTCCCAGCATGTGAAACAGCTATTTACGCTGATAACACAGGTATATTTTTATCGCATGAGTTTAGTCTCAATAGCCGTATTTTATTATCACCCAAGATCCATATAGATCACACGACGAAAATAAAATGATCCGGATCTGGATCAACGAAATTATTTTCCTTGCGTCTTGTAGTGTGGTTGTGTGACCTACCAAGGAATAAAAAAAAAAAATCTGGATCACGAAATTGACCTAATAGAAAACAGGATCTCGCATTGTTGATGTATAACATAGAAACCAATGATCTATATGGATCATGAGTGATAATAAAATACGGCTAATGTTGAGACTAACCTGCAAAATGCGATTAGAATATTAGTTGATTATTTTAAAAAACTTAATGCCAGAAAATTGCAATCAACCTTTTTCAGTCGAAAAAAAAAGAGTTGTTATCTGCCCAACAATCCGCTTAACGTGTGTGGTGTAAGAGTCGATTGTAAACCAAGTGTTAAGTATCTTCGAATTCATCTAGATGAAAAACTGACTTTCAGAGAAAACATTTCCAACACCATTAAAAAAGTAAATATTGGTACCAAGATGCTTTATCCATTTGTAAACAGGAATTCAATGCTAAGCAACTTAAACAAAATCATAATCCATAAAGTAGTATTTCAAGCAATACTACTTTATGGATGCCAAGTATGGGAGACTGTGCAATATGTCATAAAAGGAAGTTACAAGTGTCGCAAAACAAATTGCTGAAAATGATGCTTAACCTATCCAGATACCATTCTACCTTGGATCTTTATTTCCGAGCGAATGTTGAGTTGATCTCCGACAGAATCATTAAGCTGACAGACAAATTTTTACAAAACTGTATTTTTTCAGATAATCCTCTTACATACCAATTAAATGTTTGAACATATTTTTTCTCTTGTCTCAGTCCACATAACTATTTGTTTACTTATTTATTTAGTTATTCTATTATATATACATTTTCTTCGTTATATATACCTATTCATAATTTATTTATTTATAAATTTGCGTGTTCGTATATTTACGTATACATTCATTTTTAATTTCTTTTTTTATATATTTACTTATTTATTTATTCATAAATCTATTTATTTACATATCATATTTATTTACTTTTTTATTTTTCTGTTAAATTGTGCTTTTATCTTATTATATACATTTATACATTTACAGCCGTATTAATAAACATGAGTTATCTCTAACTGCAAAGAAGATAAAAAAAAATGGTTTATCATCAAAAATTCAGAGATAGGTAGGAGAATCACGGCAGTACTATCTTCTTCTTCTTCTTCCTTTTATTAGCGAGGTTATGATCCGAAAATAAGGGATCATAACCCTCCCACTTCACTGCATTTCTACTGATCCGCCTGTGGGGTTCGCCTATTTGACCTCAGAAAATATCGGCAGGCCTGCTGAATTTGGATCACTCGGTTACTGAGGCCAATGAAATGCCGATGTCGTCGCATTTGTCTAATCCAGACGTTTATAGGCCTGCCTTTCCTACATCGCGATGTCTTTGGAACGTGCATTGATATTGCCTTTTTAACGGCGTTCAAATGATCTCTTCTTTGAACGTGGCAATACCAGCTGAGCCGGTCGCGCTCTATTTTTTGTACGATAGTTTCCTTGATGTGAAAGCTTCCACGGATCTTCGAACTTCTTCACGGCAGTACTATGTAAATAGAAAACGTTACTTTTCTTTTAACACCCAAGTTGTGTGCGAATCCCACTTAAGAATAAGGGCTATTGTTGCTTACTGGTGTGGAAGTACCCATTAATTTCAAAGAGAGCAGATCTTTCGAAAAGTTCATTTGGAAAGGGCGAAGTTCAGGAGTCATCTTTTAGGAAATGGTGGTTTTGTATGCACCATCTTTTTACGCCCGTTTTTAGTCACAGAAATCCTGCAGAGCAATGCTGCAATATTTTTCATATTGCTACTCCAAATATGGTTAAAGGAACCTTTAGTGTTTGGAAAGCCAGATTTCTTTGGAGAATGTAAAAATTATTATTGTAGCCCTAGGCGTTCTACATAAACTGCCCAATTATTATAACGTTTCAATAGAATGTAGTAGATTTTGCTTTCTTTTTGCTACAATTAAGGACAGTTGTTACCATTTGAAAACTGTAGATATAATGAAAACGTCAGATAACTATTGTATGGAGAAAACATTTTTATTAAAAAAAAATGTAACTAATGGTTAACTCATTGGTTATCGGTGTGATAGCGATTTTTTATTAATACGGCTGTTATTTATTATTATTTATTTGTTTATATTGTTTAGTTATTTAGTTACGCGTTATTAAAATAATATTTTATTTATTTATTTATCTATTTATTATTATTATTTATTAGCTTATCTATTTATGTTATTTTTATTTTTTTTTATATTGAAGGTTTTTCGTAGTTTCCTTCAGAGTAATTTATTTCTTTTTCTCTTTATTATTAAAGTCCTAAAAGATAATGTTTCAGTTGAAAGATACAAAATTAGTTATCGAATCTCTGTATGTAAATTATGCGGTAACAACCTTAATGTAAACTTAGTACAAAAATAAAATATATGTTATGTTATAAAGTAAAAAATTCGTAACTTAAACTACAAAGCAGAGCATCTTCTGGTATCCTTAACTCAATTTTGTCTTAATTCGACTTATGTTGTTTTGTCTTGCGACCACGGCTATATATGGAGTTAAATCAAACATTTTAATAATATCCATAATAACTTAAAATTGGTTGCTCATATTTTAACTTTCTTTTCAGATTTGTATTTTCGTTCCTATAGCAGTGTAGCACCGACTCAAAGTACTGCATGGTTTGTGTACCAAACTAAAACTAACTGTAAGTGGCGCCACCTATTGGCCGGGCATGGCAGGTGCCTGACGGATGTGCCAATGTTCCACAATTACCACATAATGTTCCAATTATTCCACAATCATCAATTCCTCCCTAGCGACATCTAGCATGTTCTAGAACTTCTTGCATTTTGTATAAATACACCAACCACAACCACCGTCGACACAGTTGTTAATAGAGTGAATACAGCGATTAAAAGAGACTCGACCAGTGGTGAAAATAAGCGACATTGCGATTGAAAGTAAATCTGTAGACACGGTTTAGTTTGAAATAGATAAAGAATAAAGAGATTTGAATAATGTATCTAAATATAAAAAAACTCCCTCAAATATGTAATTTTTCCAGGGAAGATGTTTCCTTTTTCGAAGACAATATTTAAATTTTTAAGAAGCCAATTCACTAGTCAACAAAAAAGAAATATTTAATTTTTATTCGGGAGTTAAAATTTTGCGATTCGTAATCGTTAGAGCTTATAGAATCATTAAGCTCAATCTGACTGTTGAGATGTGGTGCATAAGAAGAACGGGGGAGCTCAAATTCGGGATCATCCATGGTTTCTTTTAAAAAATATGACGAAATTTCAGTTCGACACCGGAAGGTGTCCCAAAGAAGACTTTGAACCGATACAATTTCTGTGTATGGTGAATGCTTTGATTTTCGAGAAAATCTCTTCATATTGGTGCAACAAAAGTAACAATCCATGTGACTCTGGGATTCTCTACATATACTGTTGTGCCTAGGTTGCAGAAGTTTAAACATAGTATTTTTCTTTTGCTTTAATTACTTGCTTATCGATGCCATAAAATAAAAGCGTAATTAGGGGCTTGTATCCGTTTAGAATTTCCTGTATACGACTTTTTATAGGGTGTGCTTATGCTTTTGCAAGGCACTGTATTAAAAAGCTAAAAGCGTGTATTGTTGAGTAGTTGTACGTAATCTGAGCAAAACATTATTTTTTCCGTTATCTGCAGGAGAAACATTGTTCGCTATGTTGGAGTATTTTTCTATGTTGCCCAGTGTAATTGCCATATAGCCTTAGGTCCCCTGAAGTAATGCAAAAGCGGCCCCGGAGTGGACGGTGTCAAGTAGAATAAAATGTGGTTTTTTAGTGAGTGTCAAGTCCCACACTACTTTAAACAGAACGGGCCTGTTTCTCGTGAGCAGTAGCGTTTTACACCACCCCTTAGGCAAACAAAAAAAAACCTTAGGTAAAAGGAAACATCAAAACATTCATTATCATCATCGTTTTCAATGGCCCGCTAATCCTTCTGAGGGTCGCGGAGGTAGGATGCTCAGGTGGACTCTCCATCCTTCTCGATCCTCCACCATTGACTCCAATTCATCAGGTGGAATTCCTAAGCGGCTTCAGGAGAGATGTCGGACTTGGTCCAACCATCTATTTCTAGGCCTTCCGCGAAGTCGCCTACCTGATGGCACGGCAACCATGGGCCGTCTTGGAAGCGCCATTTAGTTCATATATTTTGAAAAAATAATACTTAAACTGGAGGACGGAATGGCCAAAGATTGATGCAATGCAATAGTGAGGGGTTATAACATCCATGTAAGCTCTAGAACGTTAGATAAAGAAATTATGCTTGGAAACGTTCTGATCTAGTAACTCCTACTGACCTCCATGCGCAGAACATTATTTTCTTGTCGAGAGGAATTCTTTGACTTTTCGAAGACCTAGGTATGAGTGTGCGCGCCGCAGCGAAGTGGTTAGTATGTCGGACCACTGTGCGTGAACTTCCATGTTCAAACCCCAGAAAACGGCAAAAAGTGTTTTCACGGTCGCACCTCTCGCGAACGTCTGACAAACATCCTAGCGTATTGTTGTCTCGAGAAAGCTTAAAGCTTAAAACAAATTGCCCTTCGGATACGGTACTAAACTGTAGGTCCCTTCCATTCGTGTGAAAAATATAACGCACACAACACGAGTGGTTGCGAGAAGCTAAGCCCTGGCACTTAAGGAGCTGTTGCGCTAAATACATTTTTTTTTTTATGGAAATGACTTTGTTATAGATGAAACATTGGGATACAGAATTTTGGAGCGGTCTTAGAATTATATCTCGCCACATTGTTCAAACAAAACCAACAATCATCAATATGATTTGTTTGTTGCCACCACATCATAGGAATACTAAATAAAAATGTTTTCATTTGCCATAAGTCCACTTAGAGAGAGATAGCTATACTAGGCATTTATGTAGTAGGGATATCATAGAATTAACTAAACTAACAAAGTAAACATGAATTTACTAGATTATTCCTAAGAATAATGAAAATATTTAACTGCTTTAATAGAGTTATTCTAAAAAATACCTATATGAATTTAAAAAAAAAACATGACGTGATGCGTACAAATTGAGTTTATATTCTGAATCAGTAGATCAAAATTTATATGCAACATATAAAAGTGTCCAGAAAACTTTTTCATCGCAGACCTGTATAATCTTAACATGAATATCTTAATTCTTACTCCCAGCAGGGATCACTGATTTATCAAATAATGTAAAAAGTGGAGAAGAAGTAATTTTAGGTTCTTCAATAGGCGTTTTTCTTTTTTCGTTCAGAGCGGAACAGAGCTCGAGCACATCGAGCGTGCTCTGAACGTACTCTGAACAGAGCATGCTCAGAGCGCTGTGATTTATTTATGAAACACACTTGAGCACTCTGATGTCATTTGATTAGCAATTATAGGTTGAACTGTCAAAATATGAATAGAATATCTATTGATAGTTATTTTTTTTGTTATATTTACTCGTACTTTCTGCACCAGAACAACAAATTTCGTCCGCCACTTCAATAGCTGTTGGAATTTTTTTTTCTTTGCCCTCTCCTGTCAAATATGAAAAATGGCTGTGCTCATGATTTTGCTCTGAACGCTCGGTCAAATTATTCTGATGTGTCTGAGCTAAAAAAGAAAAACACCTAATGATGAATTATTCAAGGACAGGAACAGGCCAATTCCCAAAGGCACAGCAAAAACAGGAAACAACAAAATTAGCGAACATGGCTTTATAGGTATTTAAGAGAGCACATACATATGTTATATTTACTGTACGGCTATGCATTGCTGCAATACGTCTCTATTTCTAATTTTAATGCAAACTTTCAGTAGTAGAACGGAAAAATAGTAAAATTTAGTACAATTATTTGGTGTTGACGTTTCATGCAAGTGACAACGACAGCAAACTAACGCGATGAAATTTCAATAATTAACAGCACGTCTGTTCCACATGCTTCGCTGCATGCACCGCTGCAGCAGCATTGCTGCACATCTGCTTTAAAAATCCAACTAGTTAAGCCATCATCATCAAATTGCTACTAGGCCATTTCAAGAGTGACAAGAACAACGGCTATGGTCTAAGGTTCACAAAACAGCAATATTTGATGAAACGTTAGCGGTTCTTTATTTAATCGTTTCTACTTTAAAGTTTGAATGAAAACAAAACTTTATTTTAGGAGTGTGTGTTCAAAACACAACAATTTCCAGTAGGCACTTCCAACTTAGCCACACATCCACAAGTTTCGACAAAAGTTCAACGGAGGATCATTTGAACACAAATGTAAATATTCTTATTCGCCCTCCCAAAGCAGTTTATATTTTTTCTTATTCCTTTTCCGACCCGACACCAACTAGGTGTAGTGGTGGAGGAAATACCTGTGATAAAAATTGCATGCTCGGATTGGGGGTGAAGGCTATGTACCTATATTTGTGTGTGTTAATGCAAACGTTCACTTCGAGTATAACAATTGCTTGACATGGTCCTTGTTCATGTTGAACGTTTGAGAAGGTTGGACGGATCTATCTATACATATATACATATGTATATATGCATAGACGAACAATACCTACTTATGGGGGAAGGTTTTTGTTTTCATCTTTTACCCCCACCTGATAGAAGCTTTGCTTCCACCTTGCATTGTGTAGTGCACTCAAGTGAAGGACAATGAAGGCGCTGACGCTGACGCTTATTTAAAGTAAATTTCTGTTTCCTAATTGAAGATCTTACCCTCTTCCTAGAATCACAAGCTTTGTTGACACTTTTGTACTCTTGTTGTGTCATTTACCCTTGGAGCTTTTTGCAATATGCATTGCTATTGTTTTACTTTTTTTTTGTCAATCTCTTCTTTATCATTTAATGGAGATGAAAATATTTTTTTAATATATGTATGTATAATATAAGAGATTGTTGCAAGGACTTACCTGGATCATCATCGTCGTCCCAATCAATTTGCCCGGAAGTAAGCTTTGTGAAGAGTGTCACCAAAATGAGGACACCAGCGATGAGTCGCAATATCGATTGTATCTCTAAATCCATAGTTTTTGCTTTTCGTCTTCTTTTGTCTCAAATCGAGTATTCCTTATCACCTTTTAGACAAGGTATATCTATTGCAATGCCAATTATATATATATATATATATTTTTAAATCTTTCCAAAATAATTCGAAAAATAATCCTTCAGGAATTTTGCTCTGATTCAATTTTTTTTTTTTTTTTTTACTATTCCTCAAATCTGATTTTCTTTCAAACCCACGCATACGCCCACACCACCCGACAAAAAAATTAGAACGCACAAGGAAAACCGAGGATGAAAGAAAATATGTATACATACATAATGTATATAAACAAACAACAACTTCCAAGTGATAGCGCGGCGGAAAAGGACGTTTAGGAAATTTTCTAATATACTCGTACGAAAGGAATGTAAAAATGAAAAAATAGGAAAACCGGAAAAACTGGACAATTGTGCCACACGCAATCAAGTATCTCTCGAGGAAAATCTAAACGATTTTCGTTCCAAAGAAAATTTTAAATGTTTTCCTTGCATTATGGTTTCTATTCTTGTTTATTTCTATTGTATTCTTTTATGCCTTTCCTTTTTTTATTAGAATAAGTTTGAGTTGCTTTCGTTGTTGAGCGCTTTTTTCGCTCTGTTTTATTTGGGAGAGTTGTTCCCTTATCTTTTGATCCTGTCTATTGGGACTTTCGTTTAGAGGTCCTTGTGAATGGGTGTTTTTTTTTTCTTATTCACTAGATGTAAAGACGAAGGAATTCCCCGAGGATGTTTTCATGCGATGACTCTTGCAGAATTCATATCTGTAATGGAAAAAGATGAGAGGAAACAAATTGCAAATTAGTTTTAATTAGTTAAGAGGAAAACGATGAAAGAGAAATGGTAAGAGTACTTTCTTTTTTATAGTCAAGTCGAGATGTTATTACTTAACTTATGAACTTGCCTTGGATGCCTAAAACTATAATCGACACTGTAGTGACTCTTAACAAATTCGTTATGCTTTATGAAATTTTCTCAGTCGAGGGATGTTTTTTTTTAATTTATTATGGTCAAGGTTACAAGAGTGATTTCAACAGAGGCTCAAACACGGAAATAGGCTCAGGGGTAGTAAAGAGTGTTTTAGATCGTTTTAAGAGTATATGGTTATGCAGCTGGTTGTATTCATAGTTATTGGGGATTGGAATCGGGAGTTTAACACACATGCATATATACTAATGATGTTTACATATCAATGGGTTTTGTACACATTAGGTACACGAACTTACATATGAGCCGCTCACTTGCCAAATCGATTAACTCCATAAAACAAAAAGCGTACAAATGTGATGAAATAATATTTATATAAATATTTATTGTTCGATGGCCAACAAAATTTTGTCATTATCATGACGTTAAAAGCTTGCCATTAGGGAAATTTATAATGAAAATACAAAGTTAGAACTCTATGAAGTGCTTTAACACATAAATTTAAGGAAGTTAAAAAAGTGGAGTTATTCGATTTGGCCTGTGAACGGCTCATATAAGCACTACAATCTGAAACTCTGTCTCTACAACATATACTTCTAAATCTCGTACATGTGATAAGTTTCACTCATGCGGTCTCATTTTTCATAATAGTTGCATTGTACGAAGTGGCCTAGTGTCACCAACATCATATTATATCTATGAATTTATTAAAATCTAATCTGAGTAATCTGATTCTGATTGTAAAGAGGCTATCAAGTAAATGACGAACGTACCGCTGTGTATTTTACTAATTCGAATAACGTTGCATAGCCACATTACATGGTCCAAAAGAGATTCGCAGAGATTCTCTTATATAAGGGCGAGAACTAAATGTTAGACCGATTTCTAATCAAAACTATCGAAACTTTACCCAATACATTTTTGTCTACCTTCCTTCATTCGCATAATATAATCAAAACTAAACATCGAAATTGAATCCACACTCTTCAGAATTCATTAGTTTTATCTCATTCCCAGTCCTGTTTCTTGTAGTCCCAGAAATCGAACTCACTCAAGAACAAAATAAAATAAAATCACAGCACCCTCTTTTCTTTGCACCCGCACCTACCAGCATATACGACTCGGTACAAGGAATGCTCCTTTCTCATCTCCCTCGGAATATGTAGGAGAAAGCTCTGTCGAAAATCACATAGTAATCAAAGAAAAAGGCTAAGAAAACTCTTGGAAAACTTAAACGTAAACTTTTCGTCCGACTACCGGTTAAGTAAACTCTCGACAACTTGCGGATGAGTTACGTTTGGGGTCGGATAGATGAGCAGATGGATGAATGAGGTAGCTGCAAGAACACATGGTTACCAATCTGGTGATTGTAGAAGTGCACTTTACAAATGAGTCCCTACGATCAGGTAGAGGAAGACAGCTAAAAAAGGAGACGACCGAAACTCCCACACATAGTCCTACACTTGAATTGCGAAAAGATATCCTTTTCACCCTATGAGTGACCATTAAACTCATGTGGTTTCGCTTGCAACTTTACTTACGGTTAAACTTGGGTAAAGTTTACTATGGATACAGATACCTACATACTCTTTGTATAGTTTGTCAGTTCACCTGACTAGAACTTGGTGTTACCGTCAGATGCTGTTGTAAATTATGAGCTTTGGTGCAGGGTGGGGGATGTGTGCGAAAGGTATAAGCTAGAGATGAACTTTTCGCAAAGAATGTTCTCATATTTTATCCCATTAGGTTTCCTCTGGAATAGATCAAGTTTATTTTTTGCCGGTAAAATGTAGTGGTAAGGCAGAGGGAGAACATATACTTATCAACTAGAGTTGATAAAGGGTTCGGTAGCTGCTGGCACTCCAAATCGTTTGTTAAGTTTCCTCGTTTCCAGAAATCCAATAAGAAGTGCTCAGTCCACTGATTCTGATTTCAGAGGAAAGGCACTGAACGGGTTTATAGAGCACAAACCAATCAAATTACGGCGAAATGAGTTATCCCTGAATTCTCATTTAATTAAAAGATAAAGCAGGGAAGTATTTTCTTTTTTATTTTTCTCCTCATACGAAAACTCATTTGCCATAATTTTTTTTAGGACCAAAAGACGCCACCCAAAGTTCTTAAAATTATTTCCAAGAAAATATGAGGTTTCATGCAAAGAGAATTGTTTTAACATCATTCGAAGGAATAATATTGCTGGTATAGATTGAAGTGGCTCATCTATGCGATAGGGGTTGGAGAAATGTTCAAATCGACACAAAAGTTTTCTAATTATTTTGTCATTACACAATTTGAAAAGCATGAGGGTGTGAAGGTGCCAACGCTGGTTGGTTGCTTTTTGCAAATCAAAATCGAAGTTTGTTTTCAAAGGATAAGTACGCGCCAGGGTGTATAATTTGCATGGTATACCACATGCTTAGTATCCTCCCAGTGGAAAACTCATTTTCACAAATGTTTTCCACAAATAATTTCAATCGTACAAAACTCATCCTAACACTAGGAAGTTATTGCAGAGGAAACGTGAGAGTCATTAGCAATCTAGCTGAGTGCTTGGTTGGTACTATTTGCACAAATTTTTTTTCGGCTTCTTTTGTTTTCACACTTGCACACAGGGTGTCGTGAAAATAACCCAACGAGATTCTTATCGCTACAAAATGTGTTACTGTGATACCTACATTGTATACACATATTAGATTCATATGAAAAGTATTTAAATCGAACAGAATAGCTACAATCAGTATGAAGCGGATCTTATGATACCCTATCCCTTGTTTCTTAACCCTGTCCTATAAAAGTGGGCGTTACTCGTATATTGTGTCAATGAATTGTAGAGAAGATCAATGAATACAGTAGATGGCGGATATAAGAAAGTTAAAAAATCCAGAGAATTTATTTCTTATATCAGTGTTTTCTTATATAAAAAGAACGGATATAAGAAATACATTTTGTTTTATCAGTAATACGCATATAAAAAAGAAAATTTCTTGTAAATAGATAAAGCAAAAGCATTTAAAACAAAACCTCTTCACATTGATAGACACATTATATATGTCGTTTATTATTTGTATATACAGACATACATTTTGTATTTCGCTCTGCCATTGGGTTTAATTTGCAATTTCATACGGATGTGTTCCCAAATGGGCGCCGTGGCGTAAGTGGTTAGTGTGTCGGATCACTACGCATGAGGTTCCAAGTTCGAATCCCAGAAAATACCAAAAAGTTTTTTCACGGTCCCACCTCTCGCGAGCCTCTGACAAATATCCGAGAGTATTGTTGTCACGAAAAAGCTTTTCAAATCGTTGTTCGGATTCGGCATTAAACTGTAGGTCCCTTCCATTCGTGTGAAAAATATAACGCACACAACATGAGTGGTTGCGAGAAGCTAGACCCTGGCACTTTAAAGAGCTGTTGCGCCAAATATTTGTATTTGTATTTGTGCCCAAATGTTGTACATGCGAGTATGTCCACAGTTACACGTCGCATCATTTGGGTGGAGACTGATTTCTTATACACGTTTAATATTCAGAATAAGTATCAGAATAAGTTTCTTTTTTCAGTGGTTTTCTTATAAACGTGTTTCTTATAACAGATTAATTTAACACGTATGTAACTATATGGGAAAGTGCATGGTGCATGAGAATGTGTGTCTTATAAGTGTGTTTTTCTTATATGAGGTTTTCTCATATCCGTCATCTACTGATATTTTCACGTTAACTAATGAAATGGAATGAAAATGTGTGACGGAAATGTATACAGGAAAGCATAGAAAATGTGAGCGGAAATATAGTACGAAAAAGTGCACTTACTTTAGTGTTCTAAATCAGTTGTGTGGTATAATTGTTGCTGTCTTAGAAAGTACGTGTGGTGACAGCATTATAATTCAATACCGGTGAGCATTGGTATGCATATTATATATGGACTGCTAGTGAAATGTCAGTTCCATGCAATCTCTGCCCAAAAAAGACGCCAACATAACTAGCCGTCCTGGTTCAAAGCGGAAAAATGTGGAAACAAAATGCCAACCATCTTAAATTTCTCCATAGAATGACAGAGATATGTTACCTCTTGGGTTTGTGCGGAAATGTGCTAGTTTAAATTGTAATTAATGATAGACTGAGCCAAACAAATTTGAATAAAATATTCCAAATTGCAACCAGTTAAATTGACATACAACACTTAATTTTTTTAATTTTAAGTCTTTATTCAATAAATCGCAGTAATAAAATAAAACCCTGTTTTTACATATCCAACTGCATCCAAGGAAATCTAAAAAAAGTGTGAGTTTTCAATTTGTTTCGCTTTGAACCACGAGCGCTAGTTATGTTGGAACCAACGCGAATTTGGCTACTATCAGTCCATACATACATATATAATATGTCGATGACGGTGAGTTCTTTCATTTGCAGCGATAATTGATAAAGTATTACAAAAATCGTGAAATTTTGCTTACGTATGAAACGTAACCTAATAAACTGACAGATAGTGCATTCTTTATGCTTCCAAAGTGAATCTTTCTTAGCAACAGTAGAGGATGAGTAATGCTAAACCGAATGCTCAACGAAATGGTAGAAGTGAAATACCTCTTTTCTTCAAAACGCATTGAATGATTTTAAGAATCGGCTATGTCTTAGAAACTATCGACTAAACCGATTTTGACACATTTCTTATTTTAGTTAGATTGGATTGCTGCATGCTGCAAAATGTCAAAAAAATATACGCATATAATATGAGCGCCGTGACGCAGTGGCTAGTGTGTCGGACAACTGCGTGTGAGGGTCTATGTTCAAATCCCAGAAAACACTAAAAAAGTTTTCTAACGGTCCCACATCTCGTGAACCTCTGACAAATATTCGAGAGTATTGAGTTCACGAGAAAGCTTCTCAAAAAACAAAATGAAAATTACCCTTCGGATACGGGAAAGAATTGTAGGTCTCTTCCGTTCGTGTGAAAAATATAACGCACGCAACGCGAGTGGTTGCGAGAAGCTAGGCCTAGGCCCGGCATGGGCTGTTGCGCCAAATATGTATGTGTATGTAATGTATACACATAATGGAACGAAACTTTTGGAAATCGATTAAAAAAGCTTGTGAAAAGGCTTAGAATTCCATTAGAATATGGAATAAGAACCCCTTATGGGGTAATATCTTACTGGGCGCATTTATATGACCATATTCAAATTATTGATAGATTTTTGAAAAAAGGGCTTTTTCTCAGTCAATAAGCAAAATATTATATAGGTATATTCAACGACATGGTATTCCAAAATGCATTCCATTTAACGATTTTTCTGGAATGTCAAATTTAAGCAAATGGCAACCAGCGACATACACATGGATTATAAATACATGATAAATATGTATGCAAGTACGTGCTAAATAGTCAGAAGTTTTTTACGTTGCCAATTGCAGGGAGCGAGCAAATGCTCGTACTGTATTAATTTTGTGTTCATAGTGAGACTCCCCTCTTCCGATTCCCGTGAAAGCCCTCGACAACACAAGTTCGCTTTAAATGTAAATGGAGGAGTTTGTTGTCACGACTCGTAAGATCTTCGGTGGAATTCCATTAAGCCTAACCCCTGTTTTCTTTTTCATCCTTATTACATTCAGGAATTTGATTACTCGGAAACTTAGCCTGATTTTTCGCCGGTCAATATGTGGCTCAAAGCCATACTCGTACCAAAAATATCCTGCTTTTGTTTGTTTATTTCATGCAAAATGAACAGTGAACTGGATGTTGCCTTTGGCTGGGACTACCTTCTGGCATGTTCCATAAATTTTACGTCGATATCGGCTAAATGTCCAGAAACAAAAAAGAAATGCTTTTTGTCATTTAGGCTATTCGTGAAAATTTAGTAGATACGGCACCATTGCTTTCTTATCCATGCTGACAAACAGTAAACAAATAACTCGCAACATGCGTAACGTAACCTTTGGCTCTAAACTGACAGTGAATTTGTTTCGGTCACGTCTATCACTACTTTTTCGAAAAATATTGGTAGATGGCAAGTCGTAAAATTAAATCCCCTAGAGAGAAGGGCGATGCAAATAAGTTTTTAATGTTTGTGCTTATAAATAGAATATGTATACGTGTGTAAAGCTCTTGTGGTAGATTAAGCCGTAATAGGTTTTTCATGACTGAAAGATGAGCACTCTTCTTTCATACCATTCCGTGCGCTTATTTTTCACACACAACGTCTACGAGTATGTGCCCATTAAAATATTTTATTAAGATTTCCTTAGTGAAAAGATACCAGAAAGTTTCCCAATAAACCCGTTCCGGCGCACCACCATCGTCACCAACCTAGTCACCTGTCATATCATTTACTTTGACAATTATACCCCAGAGAGATTGGCTTCTGCAAAAAGACAATTCCCAGCAAATGCGGTATGAAATTAAATTGCAATAAAATCGTGCTACTTCCTCGTGTGCATGCATACCTAACTCTTGTTGGCCGTGTTAGTTGCGTACTGTTTCTGTCCTTTGACTGTGAATGTGGATGAGGGAATCTTTGTTAGTTGTCACACTCAAGAAAGAAGAAATTACGTTCTTATATCCAAATGTGGGTAGGGGGTGTATACTCGTATGCTGCTACAACCCCCAAGGCATACACTTGGTTTGGGTATGGAGCTTCAGGAAAATGATGTTTTATTTAATTTTTAACTCCTTCGGAACTCGTACTCTTTCCCTCCCTCCCATTGCTTGGTGAAATCCTGAAAGCTGAAAATATAATTTGAAACATGTGTTTCTAATGAACATATTGCACCCTTGGTATGAAATTGTTTTATGGTTTTGAATTCCGTGGAACCCTTCAGCAACATCACACTACGAAGATCAGCTTTATGCCTTGCTTGTTTGTTACTCCCTGTCGACTGGGTGTGGGGCTTAGCAGTAGCAGTGGAAGGACAAATGATTCTGAATCCCTGACATTTCACAAAAAGGTACACTCTGACGCTCCGTCGTTTTCGTTGTTTCTACCCGTAAATGAGGGTTGGAGTTAGCTCTCGAGACGAGCGAGACATTCAAATTTGTACTTTCAGTGTTGGGAACGGCACTCGTAAGTTAAGCATTTGAACTCATATGCGGTTAAGGACTCAAGACTCATTGCTGTTGCTTGCTGGTAATTGTACTGCTGTCGCTAGGTTCGTGCGAATTCATTGCAATGCGATATGCTGTTACGTGTTTTAATTAATTTATCAAAATGTAAAATTAACCGATTCCAGATGTGTGATGGGAAATTGCTCGGAATAAGCTTAGCGATGTGCGCTGTCTTCTTAGATGTGTGTCGTTTTATTGAAGGGGTGGTTTGTGGTGGCTTGTTTTTTTATAGTTGTTTCTGCTGTTGTAGATACAAGTACGTATTTTTGGGTGTATCTCGTGCGCCTGCCCTAATAAGTCATCTTGTATGTGGAAGTCATTTGATATTCGCTGAAACCATGAATAATCACTTTATTGACGCGAGCACAGAGAGAGATAACATGCAGGAACTTTCGCATATCTGTCTGAAATTTGTAAGTACAGTACAGGCGTGGGAAGTTGATGATTTAAATAAGTTTATGTTTAGATAAGACGTAGTAATATGTTATGACATGCACATGCAAATAAGGCTGCAGATTTATTTTATTTTTTTTTTTAATTTTATATAAAATATTTTGATAAGAATGGAAGTCGGGTTGGGATTGAGTGTGTGTTCCACATCTAATTTGTGTATATTACCAAAGATGAATAGAAGATTTTGAAAATTTTTACGAAATAATATCGTCAACTCGAGTAATTCTTCGGATTAAGTGTGGGTCACACTTGAACCATATGAGACAGAAAGTGCAAGTATATACCTAAAACTAGCCAATATAATGCACCTAGGTGTCGTGATAGAGACACTGCGTTATCCCAGATGCACCGAAAAACTTGAAATTGCCACAAACGACTTTTATCGCAGCTAGAGGCATAAAGAGAAAAGAAAAGATTCCGCACTTCCTTTCCTCTTGCTCGGCTCTGACAACAAAACGGCATTCAGATATAGCTACATAGAATCGTTCTCCGTCATATCGCTGGAAGAAATTGTAACACATAAAATTAGAAAACTCATTCCACAAATTGGTTCTGACTCCCACTTTTTCGACAGCAATATATTACTTTCTTAACAGAATCACAAGGATCCATCGGTTGTTTAAGTGTCTCCTACAGGTTCGGTAGGCATCTACTTATCAGATCTAACGTAATAATCTATACTTAATCTGAATTATATGATAAAATATAATAAAACAGTCTTCACAGTTACGTATATCCTTATGCGATTCTGTGTATAGGATCTGGCCTCTTGCCAGTAACTGAGTAAATGGTAGAGGACAAATTTGATGAGACTACGGTGGGACGAATGGTCAACTTACAAATCGCCTAACCCGATCGGTCATAGCTACAATTTATTTTAAAAAAAATTGGTGGATGATTCTGAAACCGTTGATAGACCGTGGTCACCCGCGTAACCTGACCTGAAATACAATCTAACTGTATCTGTATCTGCTGTACGTAGCTGTATCTGCTGAATTACTTGAGATGATCAATATTCAACAAAGGTTTCATCATCGACGTTGACAGCTGGTGTTTAGGGTGGTGCAATCTGCTGTTTTCAGATTTGAAATAGCGAAGAATTTCCGAAGAAACATTAAGGGATCATGCAGGCAAAAACATGACAGATTACGTTGGGTACCTTTTGGCTGCACGGTACCTTTCTTGAGTACATCTGACTCTGCTCTAGATGAACTGCTGAACTTGATATTTGTATCATGATCATTACTATCAAAGTCATCCATTGTTTTAGACGGAGTGGTTTTTAGTATAATCAACACTGAAGTTTTGCTGCCCGTGTGCGAATTATTATGACTCTGGTTCTATTGATGTGTAATCTGAAGCAATGATACCAAAACTTCGGCTGTTGTGCAAAATTAGTGAACTTTCTTTGTATGCAGGATTGGCTCTAGCCAAAGATTGAGCCGGCAATGGATTGTAATGACTGGCCTCCAAAACCAGTCAAGGTTTGGGCACTGGTGTCTACGTGCAAGACGGCAATATTAAGCATATTTTATCGTTAGGCAAATATGCGTCTATTTTTCAAGACGAGACTTTTGCATTCTTTATAGTTTTGAACTATATTGTAAGGAACAGATGAAGGAATCGGGCTTATCGCCTCACTCAATCCTTTAACCACTTCGAAAATAGTTTGTAAGTGTAAAACTATCTAAATTCGTTAGGCTTAGAGGAGTCTTCTTAAGACATGGACTTACGTTGAGTCTTTCTGCGTCGCCGGTTAGGACATCTATTGACGATTAGGTTTCTCAACAACATAATTATGTGTGGCACGACTCTCCAGAACGCAGGCTGAAACGGATGTTTTCGGTCGTCTGTATAAAATCCGCAGCAATCTTTCTGTCACTCGGGAGAAAACACTAGTCAACTTATTGGCATCATTAAAACGCACTTCGCTTTTGCTACACATCTCAGCTGGGGCTGAGTGACTTTACAGTCTGCGACGCTTGTGCGGAGAGCAATGACAATGCGGAACAATCCCTTTGAGAATGTTCTGCCTTTGCACGTATCAGGTGGCAGATCTGCCGTGCTGATGTAGTGCGTGCTGGTGCTCCTCTTTAATGAAACGCTAACCTCTCAACATTAAAACAACAAAAACTCATTAAAATGAAAAAGTCAGAATTTTTGCTTTCTGGTTATACAAGACCAGTTTGCTCCAGTGAAACGTTTTCCAAAAAAATAAAAATAAAAAATGGATATTTGTGACCCGATACACTTACATGCATTTAGGAATGAAGCTCCATTCACAGCTCAGTGACCTGCGAATGCCCAGTCAGCAAACAAACCATTTTTAGGGCATTTATAAGCACACCATTGGCAATACTACTATTCCAAAAGACCAGAGCTTAATTTATGTATAGATTAATGTAAAAAAAAGTGCGCGAAATTAACAATTCGCCGATTTTTCCGCGATTAACCGAATGCTTTTATCGAACTGTGAACTTTTATTCACATTCCACACTTGTAGGACGCAATCCACATTCGCGCGTCCAAAACATTCGCGAGAGCTTAACCTCACAATTCTTCCATTTTGCTATTGGTGTATAAAATCGTGGTTCAATTTATCTAAAAGAAAGTAAGATATGCCGGAATTTTCTCGGAAGATCTGGACTTACACCTCTCCTTTAACCTTCCAGACTACTGCAGCGTTTTTCAAGCCGAAATCACCGCAGTTCGCAAAGCTGCTGACTGGCTGGCGGCTAGCACACTATCAACACCTGATATTGTTATTTATGTCGACAGTCAGGCAGCCATCAAATCCCTCGCATCCAGCACTACGAGATCTAAGGCAGTGAAAGACTGTCGCATATCTCTTAACGAGATAGCTGGTCAGTACAACCTCACCCTTTGCTGGGTACTAGGTCACTGTGACATACCGGGGAATTGTGCAGCCGACGAACTAGCACGACAAGGCTCCTCTGGTACAGATAGCATAAGCATCACCGACATCGAAGCACCAGCGTCTTATGTTAAGTACCTTATTCAAATTGATGCCGAGAAAGTAGCCAATCATCGATGGCAACATCTAGGCCAATGTCATACCGCCAGACAGCTCTGGCCGACACTCAATAAATCCAGGCCCATCGGACTCCTGAAGCACAAGAGAGGAACCCTCTCCAAAGTAACAAATGTCCTCACTGGACACTGCGTCATAGGAAGACATGCCCAAAGATTAGGTGTCCCTCATAATGCCTTCTGCAGAAGCTGCAGAGATGAAGAGGAAGAAGAGACCATCAGTCATCTCCTGTGCGCCTGCCTGACCTGCGCTCGCCAACATCAGGAAGGCCACTATGGGTAAATACTTCTACAATGATCTTAATGATCTCGGCAACGTCTGCACGGCTTAAATTCACGACTTCATTCAACGAAGCAAATGGTTCCAAGAGTAAGAGGGTGATCCACCCGCCTTACACATCGGCAGTACAATGGACCTACTTTCTCGTCTAAGTACATCCTCATCGAGGGCCGATCCTAACCTAACCTAACTTAAGTAAGATATTGACCATCTAAAAAAAATTAAAGCTATGCTATCTAGAGGTCTGCAAAGAACGTCTTGAAACCAGTTCCAAGACATTCATTTCATTTCAAGTACACTTCATTACTGCACTCACAGTTTGAAAAAAAAATGAATGAATCACCTGACATTTCATTACCAAAAATGAATGAGTATTTCGCTCATTGAAAACAAAACAGTCAGTTCAGTGTACTCATATAGAATGGGTACAGTACACTGAGTAAACTGAGTATACTGTAAGTGCACTGAGTACTTCACTTATAATGTTGCAGAATTGATATGAAGTAATTACGCAAGACGGCGGTAGTGAAAAGGGGTGCTGTTCTTATAAATAAAATTAAACGAAAGTTTCGTATGTTTTTAATATGTGTAATTTTTTATTTTCTCATTTTTTCAAAGAAGAGATCATTTCCACCCTGTTAAAAAACCAATATCAATGAACGTTTCAAAGACATCGCGAGGCAAGGGACGCAGGCCTATAAACGCCTGAATCAAGCAAATGCAACGGCACCAGCATTTGATTAGCCTCAGTAACCCAGTGATCCAAAATCGGGAGGCATTCCGATATTTTCTGTGGTCAAATAGACGAACCCCACAGGCGAATCAGTAGAAATGCAGTGGAGTGGGAGGGTTATAATCTCTTGTTTTCGGATCATAACCTCGTCGAAAAAGGAAGAAGTGTGGAAAAATCCGGGGGTGACGTCCAGATAACTAGGGAGATTTCATTATATTTATTATTTTATATATAGGTTTTCTCCAGGATCTTTGTAAATATAAGTTATTTTACCCCCTCCATTCCAAACCACAGTGCAGTAGGTAAAATGTCAGTCCTAAAAGCACTAATAGAGGGCTCGATGACAGCTTTACTCGACGAACAACATAAAAATATGGCTACAAAAGCAGATGTGGAAGGAGTAACCGTCGAAATACTAGCCTTACAAAGGGAAAACTCTATCCTACGGAATAAATTGCAGCATATGGAAACTTGCAACGTTGTGGTCCATATGCCTGATCAGACTGGTGTGAACCCTGAGGTGAAAGCGAGGGAGTTATGTTTGCAACTTTTAGGGAGCGAAGATGCATCGCTAATTTCGGATACACGGGCCATGAGAACTAAAAACAACATTGCAAACGTCTTCTTAAAATTGCTCAAGGAGGACGTCGGGCGTGTTCTAAACAAAACATATAAACTTTACGGCACTAGAGTGACTATATACAGAAATTACATGAACGCATCACGGGATAGGAGAAAACGAATGTTTAATATAAAAGCTGATATTTCAAAGAAAAATAAAAACATTCATGCTGAAGTGCGCGGACAAAAACTGAAAATCGGTGACAAGACATTTTACTTCGACAACAGCAACAGTCTGTGATGTGAAGGGTGTGATGGCAAGTGTAAAAAGTCAATTCTCCAGCAGGTGATCGATGACAGTCCTGCAATGATAGTTGAAAATAGATCAATTGCTGAGAGTGGAAATACAGTGGGTGGAAACACAGGCCGTTCTTCAAATTTTGTGCCACAGTCTAGTATTTAATTGTAATGCCGTCTGTCCTGTTTTCTGTAATAATAGCGTTAAAAATAGGAGGAATAATGAAAATCGTATTAAGAAAGAATTAAAAAAAATATATAATAAAATATTGTCAGATAACGTAGCAGGTTTAAAAAATAAGGATTTGATTGTAGACTCTTATAATTTTATCTATCAGTTTGAAATTATCTTCTTGCTATTAGGAGGTGATTGGAATTCGCGTATACGGACTTAAGGTCGATTCACAGATTCAGCGACCTGCGAATGCGAACGAGCGAATATTCGCCGATTTTGACATTTCATTCACAGCTGCTTTTTTATCTGCTCGCGGCAATCCGCGAATTTGAGTTGTCATTCATTTTATTATTAATTGCCTAAACGTGAAAAATGCACAAATACATAGTGTAGCTTTCAATCAGAAGGTAATATCTTACCTTCTTTCGATAAATTCAACCACGATCTTACCCACCAAGAACAAAACAAAAGAATTGTGAGGTTAAACTCTCGCGAATGCTTTGGTCGCGGGAATGTGGATTGCGTCCTACATGTGTGGAATGTGAATAAATGTTGACAGTTCGCAAAAATCATTCACTTATTCGCGTAAAAATCGGCGAATTGTTAATTTATTCGTAGAAACTAATAACAATTCAACTTTTTATATATTAATCCATAGATAAATTAAGCTCCGTTCTTTAGAAATAATAAAATTGCCAAGGGCGTGCTTATAAATGTGCTAAAAACTGTTTGTTCGCAGTTTGGACATTCGCAGGTCGCTGAGCTGTGAACGGACCTTTAGAGGTTAAACGGTTCCTTACTCGGATCACTTGGCTATTGTTGCTACTTTTGTTATATGCGTCGCAAACTGTGGAGAAGCTACTAAAATTTTTGTTAAAAGAATTTTCCGCCTTCCGCCTAACTATTATACATGCTTATGGTCGAAACAGGCTTATCGCCTTTATTTATTAAGACATTCAAGCTACAGGGAATGGCTGGATCTGGCTGATGGATGTGGGATCAAACTGAGAGAGTACAACATGATTAACTGGGACACTGAATTGTACGAGCTCATTATAAAGTTAGACGAGCAGCCTAGAAAGTGATATGCTGAAGAGGCAGCTGGATCAGTACATAGGGCAATCTACAGTAAGCTCAAAGACAACTTGCAGAATAATAATTATTTCCATGATAATTACAAGATAGAAGAAATAACGATGACACTGAGACTACGTGGTGATCTCCTGAACCTGAACTACGTACCCCACAGGGAGAACTTGCCTATTATATGCAGCATGTTTAACTTAGTGGAGAGAGAAGATGTATTCCATTTTATGGGAAGATGCCCAATCCTACGAAAAACAAGAAAGCATGTATTTCGATATGACGCCTTGGTGGAGATGCATGTGGTTTCCCTCCTTAATGAAGCGGAAGTAAGCACAGTTTACCGGTATTGTAAAATTGCTGTAACATATCGACAGCAAATTATAAATGAAAGCTTTTAAAAAAACTATTCCTTTTATTTGGTGTAGTTTAATATGGAAGTTGAAATTACTATTTTATTTTTACTTGTGAATATGAATAAATCAACCAGGCAGACGGCAAAGCCATGCTAAATTTTGATTTTGTACTATATTCGAAAATATTACACGAATAAATAAAATCTTTTAAATCTAACAATCGATCAGTTATGTTAATATTTGAGTACAAACACATTATTTGATTTACTGGATAAACTATTTCGAAAGGTGATATTACCCGCTATCAAAATATTTCAATTGTTTGTCGAATCCTTGTTAAAATTAAATGTAAATAAGAATGAATATGCAATTATTTTCAAAGGAAAATTAATTTACATCATATATCAGGTTCTAACATAAGTATTGCGCGTTTTTTTGGGGTTATTTTTCAATTGCCATAACACCTACAAAACAAATAAAATGCTTAAACCGTTACTGATATTAGCATTTGGGATATATGACTGATCCAGTGTGCAAACTTGGTTGTTCAAACATCATTCTAAGCATTGTTAACTAACTTTTGAAATGTTTGTATAGGAAGAGCATATTCCGTACATTTGTTTTTGTTCCGGAGTAACCAGAATGGAAGTGAAGCCACAATAGAAAACCAAAATGTGTATGAAGAGGGTGTTCTTAGCGAATCCTGAAGTTCACCGTCAAAAGAATTTCCATTGCTACGGAAAAGATAGGAAAACTCAAAGTTGGAAATAATTTTCAGCAATGAATCGATGCTGCGCTTCTGTCGCGCCTCCACCAAGAGCCGTTTTTAGACCGGATCGTTACCGGAGATGACAAATGGGTTCCTTACAATTAGTGGTCTGCATGAATGCATTTGTTCTTTCTAAGCCTGTATAGAACTTTAGTGTAATCTATTCATTGCAACTATTCAACCAAGTGTACAGTTAAATACAGCTAGGACCACCTGATCACAATTGCAGATTTATTCTCCAGATTTATCACCTTCAGATTTTCAGTTGTTCCAAAGTCTGACAAAAAAACGCTAGATTTCAGAATGATGTTCAAGAGACTTGGGTATTTTTTTTCGTCAAAGCCAAACGAATTTTTAAGTGAAGTCATTAAGAAGTTGCCTGAGAAGTGAGCAGAAGTGTTTTCTTATAAAGAAAATCATATTGACGACTAAATTCAAAAATCTCGCAATACTTAAGTTACACCTCATACTTCCATATTGTTGAATAATATTATAATACACTACACAATTGTAAGACCAGTGATTTTTTTCGTTGTCACGAGCAAATCTAGAAACCAATTACCCATTGCATTCATTTAAATGAATGCATTCAGTGTACTCAGCGTATTTTTAGCAGTTAATATGGTACATGTTTTGTTCACAGCAAGCACCGGCTTATATTAATGAAGCCAAACAATGTACTCATTTTGGTATTAGGTGATCCAGTAGTGTACAGTAACTGTCTCTTTTAGTATGGTACGCAATTGTAGGCTATTCTCATTCGTAGAATTGCAATCAGTAGTGAACACTGGAGTACTGTACACGTTTAGAGAAAGCAAATGAATGTATTCATGCATTTTTTATGTTAAGGCAATTACATAGTTACAAAATGAATAAAAACTGAAATTCGCGGATTGCCGAAATGTCAAAATTGGCTAATATTCGTTCGTTCGAATTCGCAGGTCGCTGAGCTGTGAATGGACTTTAAAGGTGTCCATACATAAAATAATCGTACTTTGCTCTATATGACTACGTACACAAAAGACGAAACAATGCTGTAAGAAGAATAATGACACCATATTCATTTGATTATATTTTTTATTTTAGCAAAAATACAAAATAGAATTTCCATCCTCAGTGAGCGCAATTTACGGCTGCACAATGACGGGCACGAGTAATAGTATTTTCATTGACATTTTTCATAGTTTCTGACTAAAGCCCTCGATTCTGCTCTTTCAGGTTAGCAAAAAGTCGACTGGCGTCAAATCCGGCGAACGGGCCAACAAATTTCCGAGTTTTTGGAAATTATTTGACTCTCCAAAAAATTGATTTAAAAGTGCCATTGTGTCTCGGTCAGCATGAGCAGTGGATTCATCTAACTGAAACTACATCTCCGACCTAGTTTTAACATTCAATGGTACTACTCATTTCTACTAATGGCGAAATTAACGTTAAAATGGCGATGATATGCTCATTGTGCTAAAATAATTACTGGCTGATTTAAATAAAAAAAAATTGAATATTCTATTTAGGTCTTTGTCCTGTTGTGAATCTCTCCATTATTATTTTTTTTCCATATGATATTCATAAAATCTGGGAAATAAAATTTAGAAAATACAAAAAACAAATCTTTCACGTGATGTCTAAAAAGTTAGTTTCTGTTTCGAAGTCTCAGCATATACAGCGAGCAAAAAATAATCATAGTCATTGCTCAATCTTTAATTAAATTCCTCATCAGTAGAAACAGAAACTTTTTTTCACTTCAAATGAATACCAAATTTCGACAAAAATGTTTTAATTTTTAATATTCTTTTCTTCATTTCCGCTGAACAATAGGGACATAAGAATGGTGACTGCAAACGGATGTGCTAACAACTTTGTCTCACATGCTCTGTTTATGACTGAATATTCCACTCACAACTACAAGTGCACCAGTGGCAACAGTTTCAACTTTTTTTTTTTACATAAATAACCGTCGTCGTTTCAATTTATCCCAAGTTTACATTTACCCCAACTAATTCATCAATTCCATAGAGCAACGACTATTGACAAACCAGTGTTAATTTGCGATACAAGAATATGACTTGCCTTGACAATAATTTTTTAAGGATGATGGAAGCTGGATCTTAGATTGTCGACTTATCAATATGTATAAAACCCACAGATATTTTTTTAAACTTAATTTCGAACACACAGCTTAAAAGCATATATTTCCTTGCAACTTTCTGAAAGTACTTGCAATCTAGATTGGAGTATAGCGCGTATAACTGCTCAACATTTTTCTTTCAGATCTACAAATATACATATGTACATATTTGGCGCAACAAGCCATAGGGGCCCTAGGCCTAGCTTCTCGCAATCTGGTGATGCGTTTGTGTGCATTATATTTTTCGCATGAATAGAAGGGACAGTTTTTTTTTTTTTACCGAATTCGAAGGGCAATTTTAATTATGTTTTTGAGAAGCATTTTCATGACAACAATACTCTCGGATGTTTGTTAAACGTTCGCGAGAGGTAAGAGCGTGAAAAATACTTTATGGCGTTTTCTTGGATTCGAATATTGAACTTCACGCGCAGTGTTCCAACACACTAACTACTGCGCCACAGATCTGAAGTACAATAAAATATGTACATATATGTGAGTAGATATTCTACTGAATGCGAAAGCGAAATATAAGTTTAAACTCATTTACAAAGACACTGCATTCCTTCACCTTAGTAAAGGACATCCTTTGTGTTGAAAATCTGTTTGTTGTACTTTGTTTCTCATACTGAACACCCAGAATTTGAATCATAAACCCAAGTAGTTCTTTGAAGACAGGGTATCCTTAGACTCCAAATATTACAGGAAACCAAAATCACAAAGAAAGAGTATTACAACCTTCGCTTCTTAGTAACTGTATCTACTTCCGGCCTCATGAATTTTAAATTATTTTCATGAATTAAGTCAAAAACGCAAAATGACTTATAGCGCGCAAATTCAATGGAAAAGTTTCCTACTAAAACTCTTCCTGCAAAATAAAGAGAATGACAAAAAAAACGCGAACTCTTTATAATCAACTTTGAAATCCAAAAGTCCTAAATTACAAAAAAAAAAGATATATAAAAAAAAAACATTCACATTAAGTTTCGTTTTCAAAAAGCAAATAAACGAACAATCCGAGGACGACTCAACAAACTGGCGAAGAAGGAAGAAAAAAAATTAATTACATTTTCATCCGGCACTAGCTGCGAACTCCTTTTGGGACAAAACTGAAGTACGACTTTAATATTTCTCTCGTCCTGTAGTTTTCAATTTTTTTTTATTTTTTATTATTTTTTCCCATAACTTTTCCTTGATGAAACTGTCTGGAATGTTTTTTTTTATTTTTTTTACAAAAAAATTATGCTTACAATGTCCTTGTGACAGCTTTAATGCAAATAATAAAATAAAAAAAACAAGCACCAATGGACTATGATGTTCGGTCAACTGCATGCGCATTTTAGCACACAAGAAAGGAAATCAGGTCATTATCCTTAGGATCATAAAGCTTTGTACCCTGCCTTTCTTCCATCCACTATCACATGAACCCTAAAAGTAGTTCAGCATAATGCAAGGGCCCACCACTCATGGCGAGATGACGCTGGTGGTTGTGACCCCCTATATCTAAAAATTATCCCCATTGTGCGGAACGAAAATGAAATGTGTGTATAAAAAAAAGACGTCACAGCCGCACTGCAATTTTTGTTCACCATGCTGCTCCACAGTGACTGCATGCCCCAATCTTGCGTTGTCATTTTTATTAAGAAAAGCTCTGACAAAAAGGAAGAATGTGCTTAGTTGCACTCTTATTTATAATAAAGGACATTCCGAAATAATTTTTGTTGAGCTTGTTTTAATGAACGACCATATATTTGCTGGTGTTCTTTTTTTTTTCTTTTTCTAGCTTTTTTGGCACAAGAAAGGATAGGGAGAGCCAGCGAGGCTTTGCTGTGTACAATTTCTCTGGTCGAGGAGGTTGGTTGTGGAACTGCAGAATTTGACATGGAGGAAATGCAACTTGTTTGTGTCATGGCGTAAAATTAGTTTTCTGCTTATTTTTCCTGAAAGTTTTCAACTTTTCTGTGGTAACGGAAAACAGTTTCTTTTTTTAGGCCTTTAAATTTTAGTTTATTTTGACGTTTTTTTGTTGAAACTTTTCAAATTTGCTTTTGCGTGAGGTTTTAATGGAAGAATAGGAAGTGGTAGCATTTGACATTAAACGTGATACATATAGTCTATCGGAATAAACAATATATTTTCTTGTTGCAATTACAACGTATCCCTGTCAAGATCTTAAATTCGTCTCTGAAAGTTTAAACACTGGTGGTCAGTACTATACTATACTATACTACACTATACTAGGGCCCTTGTACGCACTACGACCTACAAGATCTATTGTGGCAGCCCGGTGTTTAGCTGAGAACTTGGTTAAGGCTCTTGATAAACCTCAACAAAGCTCCAGGCTCAATGTTCCAGAAGTCAGAGGAACTCAATAAAGCCCTTCCGAGATGGAGAAGTCGTTTTCTTACGGCCATGCGGCATTCACAAAGAATATGTTCTGCCGTCTCTTTTTGTTCTCCACATAGCCGGCATTCGTCTGTATCTGCTACTCCTATCTTGTGTAGATGGTACCTGAGTGGCCAATGACCAGTCAAGTAGCCTGTTAAAGTTCTTAAGTCTGCTTTCCTAAGCTCGGGTAGATTTCTGGCCTTTCAACGGTTGAGAATAATGAACTTCTTTGCCTTGGTTAGGCCCTTGAGTTTGGCCCAGTACTCTGCATGATGATCATCTTCACATTTTTTTTTTTATTTTGATGTTTGCGCTACTCCGTGAGAATAGGGTCATTTTAAAAATACTTTAGAATCTTCAAATGGCCTGTAAAGTTGCCGATTTGAAGGTCCGAGATCTTGTGTAGCCTAAGAGCACTCAGCATAGCTTCTTTTTGTACTGCAATGTGCAACGGTGTGAAGCTAAGCATTGCTCCCATTGCTGCCGTGGGGCACGTTCTCATTGCTCCTGTGATACTCAGACAGGCTAGAAGATGGGTTTTATTCAACTGTTCCTGAGTCTTGGCCTGTAAGGTTTTTGGCCACCATGCCAACAATGCATAGGCGACCATGGGTTTGATAATGGCGCTGTTCGTCCAATATATTAACTTGGGTTTTAGCCCCCAAGTGTATGTAGGTGCAGGCACATAAACATTAGGACGTTTTCCAGTGTAATTTGTTTAAGAGTATGATTTCTTTTCCACGAAAAGGGTACAAGTATAATTTTTCCGGGGTTGATGGTAAGTCCCTTTGTCATGCACCAATCGGAAGTTAAATTGAGGGCACCTTGCATTACTTGGGAAATGATGTCCTCAAGTTTGCCTCTGACGTTGATGACAATGTCGTCTGCATATCCTTGTACTTTGTTACCCGATTTTTCAAGTGGGTCTAAGAGTTCGTCATAACTAATGTCCAGAGCAGGGGAGAGAGTACTCATCCCTGCGGGCAACCTCTGGTAGCTGTTATAGTTTTATGCGAGCCTCCGCACTCGATTCTTATTTTCTTGTTACATAGAATGATTAGGATCCAGTTTATGATCAAAGGAGCGATATTTTTCCTGATCATGGCGTTTTTGACAGCCTCATAGGAAGTGTTGTCGAATGCTCCCTGTATATCTATGAAGGCACATAGTGCTGTTTCTTTAGCAGCTTATGATTTGTCAATCAATAGCGTTAAGCTGTGAATGGCTGTTTCCGTAGACTTTCCAGGTTGATAGGCAAATTGGTTTGCATGCAGAGGATCATGTATAAAGAACTTTCCCCTTATATAATGATCGACAATTTTCTCCATCGTTTTTATGAGAAAGAAACTGAGACTAATGGGTCGAGAGGATTTAGGCGATTGCTCCGGCTGCTTTGCCGCCTTTGGGATGAAGACCATCTTAACCTCCTTCCAACTTTTTGGTATGTAGCCTAATGTAAGGCTGGATCTGAAAATCCTTATAATTAACAGGCTTGCTCCTTGTTATAGTAGGCAGGGAAATATGCCATCTTCACCTGGTGATTTAAATGGGCTAAAGGTATAGAGCCCATCTAATATGGTTGGCAGTAAAGATTTTGCCAAATAGGCTCTATTCTCGTGTAGAAGCAACGTCGTTCCTCAGGTGTTCTGGAGAGACAGCACAATCGGATATACAGCCTGGAAAGTGGGTATAAAGAAAAGCTTGACAGGTTTCCTCCGGACTGCTGGTGAATTCCCCATTTTGTTTCTTTAGGGAGCCAATGTGCCTGGAGTGAATCTGGGCTAGGGCCTTTTGAAGGCGTGCCGCGGCGGAGAAGCTTTCAATTCGTTCTCAGTGAGTTCTCCAAGATTCGCGTTTAGAGTTTCTTTGTTATAACTTGTTAGAGTTTCTTTGTAAAGGCACCAATCGCAATTGATTTTAGCTCTATTGAATAACTTCCTAGTTTCACGCCTAAGTAACCTAAGATGTTTATTCCACCAGGGGGCATCGCGTTTGGACTTTTTCTGTGTTTCGGCACAACTGCCTTCGTAAGCGACGGAAATGGTTTTTCGAAGGTGTTCTGCCTCGAATTCCAACTCTGGGATCGTATGTATAAGATTCGAAGCACGATTTAGTTCTGCCTCGAGGATAAACCGATAGGAATCCGAATTAGTGTGCCTAGGGTTCCTGTAATTTAGCGTGTCATTCGTGGAGATCCCTATATCGAATCTAATGTGGTTATGGTCCGACATGGAGACTTCATCAGTCACGTGCCAGTTTGTGATGAGATTGTATATTAAAGGGCTTGCCAAAGTGAGATCTAGTATCTCTTGGATGATGTAAGTAAAAGTAGAAACGTTCGCCTATTTACCATCACCATGTTGTTAGTACATACAAATTCAAAAAGCGATTCACCTCTTTTGTTGATATCCGAACTGCCCCAGGCACAGGTGGTGTGATTGGCGTTAGCGTCACAGCTGATGATCCATGGTAACATTTGGCACGGCAGTAAGCCATCAAGTACCCTATCTCGTTCGGTGGTGCCTTAGCTGTGTCCCCGAGAAAGTAAGCGGAGGCAAAAACAATCGTCGTGGTTTCACTTATTAGTGGCACTTCTGCCACTATCGCCACCAGTCCCCTAATAATGAACTCTGTAATGGGAAATATATCATGAGTATGTATTTTTAATTAAAATGAATGCCCTAGGATTGCTCCACGAGTCAGAATAAATGAACTTACAGTTCTTCGTTGGGAGCCCTTTAATGGCTCCCTCGAGCACTAATGGCTCTTGCATCAGTGCCAAGTCAACATCTTCCTTGATGAACCGTCTATTCAGCACGGAAGATGCTGCCCTAGCATGGTGCAAGTTGATTTGAAGGCACTTGAAATGCCTTCTGATGAGTGGTGGAGGACTCATCTATCATTTACGCCCCCTGTCCCGGTGGGCCGTTTTTCTGACCCTGCCACTATTCAGTAGCGCAGCTTCCTCGGGTTTCTTCTCTCCCACTTCCTTAACCTCCCAGAGGTAGGGATGTAGCGTCTCTCGCTATGTCTAGGCGTGTCGTCCACCTCTCGACGCGGTATATGTCTTAGTCTGAGGGGCAAGGGTGGATGTGGATTAGGGTTGCGCGGTTGTTTCGGTAGCGCGCTTGAAGCTCCAGTTAATATAGAGCTGGCACGATTTTCCTTTTCTACCGTGCCTGTCTGGTTTACGGCGGGTCTTGGGTGTTCTTTCTGTTTTCGGTGAAGTTGTATGGATCCGAAGCCGTAACTGAGTTCACCCGCGATTTTGAAAAAAGGCTGATGCCGGATCTAGAGCTACGGCGATCTCCACGACGGCTACTCACTCGACTCTATTGAGCACTCTTCAGTCGTCCACTCTTAGCCCTGCGTTTTGGCCTTTGATTAGGCCCAAAAAAACGCTCGTTCGAGTCTTTGCCAGGAAAGTATCCGACAAAAATTTCTGGACGCGCAACTTCTCCTTCGTCCACAGCTTTTAGCTGAGCATCTTTCCAGGGCTTCATTTTGGGCACTGTTGCCTTGAGCCAATCCGCTGTTGCTCTATTTTTACAGCTGAAAAGAAGCCAACCGGGTTTAAGAGTACAGCCGAGGAAGTGCGGTTTTATGGAACTTTCCCTCTGCTGCAGGATGATGTCCAGTCCGCCTAAGCTGGTCTGTCGTCCAGGTGGTGCCCGGGAAGTCTTGTGGTAAGACACCAATCTTGGCGCCTTCAACGGTATCGGGCTTGATGTTCCGAGTTTAACCCTTGACGTGGTGGCCATCCTCTTCGCTGCGTTGTCTGGTGGTGTAGCGCTGTCTTGGACATTTTGAGGGGCCTTCCTGCCTGTTCAGTGGATTCCGATGATCAGTAGAAAATGTAGACTCCTTTAAATAATGCCGATGTTTTGGAAAATTAGTACAATTGGTTCATTCAACCAAACGTGGAGCTGAATGATTGGTGATGAATCAAAGAAGCTGGCAATGAGTTACAGAGTGCTGCATTTTGGTATATAAGCACACAAAAAATAAATCATTTTGCCTTGTGTATGGTACATTTGTTCTAATACATACTTCTCCCTTACGTTGGGCAAGTGCAATTTTTCCCCCTTTTCAACCGAATATGTACGTTTACCCATGAAGACGATCAACTTCTATTCTTTTTGGAATAAGTGGAGCATCTTTTCAGGAACAGGTGACCGTTTGTTTTAAGTTATTATAAAATGTGTAAACGCAAAACAATTTTTGATAAATGCGGTCTTTGATATTGATTTTCTTTCTTATCAAATCCGATCTATTAGTATCTCAATTAGAGGTTGAATGAGTTTTAAAAAAGTAATTCACACCTTATACCTTCTAGGGAAATTACTATTAAAGTAGTAGTAGAGTCTGCAACTCCAAATTTGTTTAGATATGCCACTTTTTGAAAATTTATAAAATGTCTCTTGTCTTCAAATAATTATAAATTATTATAACTAAAGTAAATTTGTTTAAATTTTACTTACATTTATCAGTTAAGAATTAAATGAAAAATCAGTTTACTACTAAAAAGAAAATTTATTGCAAAGCAACTGCACCTACAGTGGCGAGCTTATAAATAGGGAAATGGTGGTAACAGTTATTTGATAATGTGCATAGCAACATCAAGTAACTAATTTTGGAAAAGGCTGTTATTGCAGTGTAGAGCACATATTAAAAAACTAACTCTCGCTTGTAGGTGACTGCATTCTATCTGTTTCCTATTTGTTTATTTTTTGCTAGCAGTACATATATTGAATCGGTTCGAGCAAATAAATAGGGAAATCTCGTTTTTTTTCAGTTTTGAATCTGCAAGTAGCTTGATTTTTCGGTAAATTTTGGTGGTTATAAATTTTTGATTGTAATGTGTAGTGTTTATGCGATATTTGACTTTATAGAAATGGGACGAGGCAAACACATAACCAGACCGGCACCGGGAAATTTGTCGCTAGAAGGAAGAAGACATGACGCTGTCCGCAATATCTAAGTATTTAGATATTTCAATAAATGCTTGTCATCAAGCTTTTTAGTTCGTCAAACGTCATGGGGACTTCTCTTACCAACCTCGTGCTATAAGGCCTCGAAAAACAACAAGTCGTGTTAATAGCATGATTCAACGTCTATCTAAAAATGATAGATTTAAGAGTGCTGTTGACATTCACATCGAAATATCGGCACAAGAAGACGTAAATATTGGTGTTCACACAGTACGACACCGCAGCCAACCGGCGTTTTGGTTTGAGAAGCCGTGTTGCACGAAAAAAACCTCTTATAAGCAACAAGAATCGGAAGGCCAGATTGTTGTTTGCGAAAGCGCATATTAATTGGACACATGAACAGTGAAAAAATGTTATCTTCACTGATGAATCCAAATTTAATCGTTTTAGTTCCAATGGTAAAACATATGTTCGATGTCGTATGGGTAAAGAATTCAATGAAAAGTGTCTGAAGCCAACAGTAAAAGGAGCTGGTGGGTATGTGATGGTATGGGCTGGTATGAATCTAGCAAACGTTATGACATGGCCAGCTCAATCTCGTGACCTTAATCCGATTGAGACGTATTGCAATAACGTTGACAAAATCGTCAAAGAGAAAAAACCCTCAAACCTTAACGAAATGTATGAATTTATTCAAGACGGATGGAGAAGCATTTCCATTAATCGATGCACTTGGCTCACTGATTTAGTGCCGCGAAAATGTGGGAAGGTAATAAGGAACAAAGGGAGGCCGACTAAATATTAATGTTTTATAAAGTTTCAGCCAATTATCTACATATATATATCAACTAAACTGAAAATTATATATCATGTTCGCATTTTTGTTATTTTATAAAAAAAATCGGTATTTATGTACTCACAAGATCAAAAGATCAAATTTAAACTTGTTAACTATATTTATTTATTTTTTTTTTTTTTTTCAAAAAAATGGTTTAAATACTTTAATTTTTAATAAAAAATGTATAATAAATATATCACTCTTGTTTATGAATATGTTTGTTTTTCAGTTTTTGAAGATTTGACTGTTTTGTGCAGAAATTATTTTTTCAGCTACATTTTCATATTTATAAGCTCGCCACTGTACAAGTATGTCTAAATTTTAAATGATAAGCCAATTACATGCTATACTGATTTCTCGAAAAGACATGGTGGTACTTTCGTCTTGAGGTATGGTACTGGAGATTGTTAGACAAAAGCTAACCTAAATAAGAAAACCTAAAACTTTCAGGGAGGCTTTTAAATATTTAAATTGTTACAGTATATCTAAAGCTATCTACACGTTGTTACCTTACACACTTATAATCGAAGTGAGCGTAAGTTACAAGGATATGTATGCCTTCTAACACGCCCGTCTCTAAAATGCTGAACAGATTTTGACGAAATTTAGGATTTTGGTTTAATTTGACATTAAGATCATTTTTCTGATAGACATTTGAATCTGATAAAATTGCTGTAAGATATAGGGGGATGAATAGATACCACATATTCTTCATTTTGTGCAATAGTGGTGCCTATAGTTTTCCTGGTAGCTAATTACAGTTTTACATACAATTTTTAATTTTTTACTTTTCATATTGATACATTCAGGGATTGGGTTCAGAAATAAGTTTTCTTGTTCAACAAACTTTATCATAAAATATATTTCACATATAAAAAGTCCTTGTAATGTCAACTCCCTAAGTGAAAAAGTTTTATAGTTTAGCATGTGGTAGAGTAACAGACAGACAAGTATTCGGGTCTAAACTTTTAGGATCAAAACACTAGAAAAGCTTAAAAGGGGTGTTGCTTCTTTTTTCAGATTGGTGGTGCCTTAAAAAAAACTATTTACACAATTCACCTTTTTTTCATAAAGAGTTCAAAAGCAATTTCTCTATAATTGTTTCCTTTATTTGTGACATAGTGTAGATTATATAGCAAAAGTACTTTGAGCACTTCAGTTTCGAATATTTTGTATTACATTCTACAGACAAACCAACGCATATACTATAAAACATTGCATTCTATCCCGAGAATATACACAGCTACACATCGTAGGAATTGTGAGCAGAAAGTGGAGAAAAGAACTCTAAATTAGTTTTCCAATATCAACAATTAAGTTTCATTACGATTTGTTTTTGAAAACCATTCCAAATAAAGTCCAAAACGAAATCCATTTGCTTTCTCAAACATGCCAGCCACAACAAATTAAATTCATTGAATTTGTTCCCACACAATTACAATAGCCAAAACCAACATCCCAATACATCACCGGTAAATTATTTAATCATTCAACATAAACAGGAAATCAATAAGAAATTCGAAAATACTCCCCAAACTTTCAGGCAAAATAGATTGCATCGTAGGCTACAATACATACATACATACATACATATCTACAAAACCTTACACAATTCGGAAACATTCCCACAATTAAATCTCGAAATATCCTTCATTGCCTGGTCTTTAAGTAAAATTTTACATCAACCACAATTACTTAGTCAGGGGACCCCCAACTGCTAGGAGAAAGATTCCGTCCCTAACGACGAAAACACACACACACATGAAATTCTATTTCAATTTCGAATTGACCTCAAACCAATTTAAGGCTTAGTCTTTTTGATTTAAATTGATTGCTCCGGAATCGCCTTCGCTATATTGGTGGGAGTTAATAAATGATGACAGTTCTATGCATACCCGCAAATGCCAAAGGATAAATGCCACAACCAGCATAATAATATTCGGTAAAATCA
This sequence comes from Brachypalpus laphriformis, assembly GCA_945910035.1. Taxonomy (NCBI): domain Eukaryota; kingdom Metazoa; phylum Arthropoda; class Insecta; order Diptera; family Syrphidae; genus Brachypalpus; species Brachypalpus laphriformis. The sequence continues at coordinate 257,164,269 of OX246754.1, forward strand.
AAAGCACGTCACTTGTTCAAATCAAAACTCAGAACAAGGACTCGTCGATTTGTAGTTAGGTATTGTATGAATTATGAAAAGTTATGTTGACATACCATATTTCGCTGAATGAGTGTGCGACAATCGTTAGTATTAATTAAGGACAGGACAAATTAACTAAAGCTAGTGGTAAACAACAATTCATTTTGTTATGTCAGTGTCGCTTTTCGTAACACAAAGTGTCAGTGGCGTGCCGTTAGAACAATTGGTGTGCACCACCAGTCAGTGAGGACAATGTGTGAAGGGACCTTTTGCCCTAATTTGGGTGGATTACACAAAGGCACTGCTTCAATAATTAGAGAGTATTTCAAAGGAATATTTTTAATTGCGGTTCCCCAAGTGACAACAAGAAACACAAAGCTAACACAAACACACAATTTCTATATGTATATGTGTTCTTGGAAGGGTTTTAGGGGTTGCTTTCTTAAATATCTAATATAAATGCGAGAGCATTTATCTACGTTAATCCAGAGAGAGGAAGAAATTAAAAGGAAACATGAAAAAGGAACCAGCTTTGTTTCTTATCTGTACCGGCTTAAGAAGCCAGCCTGCGTACGTACATAAGTATAGGTATAACTTCCTATTTGCAGTTCCTACAGCAAACGAGCGAAAAAAGGGGTTGTAACCTTGAATATCTGCTTTCCTGTTTTTTTATTTTTTTTTTCAGATTTTTTCCATTATGCTTTTGTACTCTGGAAAATTGGCCTCTTTAGCTTAGGTGACTATTTCAGTTTGCCAATAGCAGGAGGGAAGGATTCTGTTTTTTTTTTCTGAGTTTTCGTTGTTTTTTTTTAGTATTTAAGGCTATTATTGAATTTTTGGTTCCGGAATTTCAATGAAAGAAATTTGGTTTCTCTTTTTGCAGAAAATTCTTTATATAATATATTTCTACGGCAAGGGATCTGAGACGAATTAAAGCAAACGATGATGAAGCCACAAAAAAAGGGATGAAATCTTAAAGCGGCTGCAAAAAAGTTCAATTTTCTTGAAAACAAATTTTTCCTTACTAAGTCTCGAGGAGTTTTATTTTCAGTTAATCATTGTGAAAAGAATAATGAGCGCGCACAGAAAAAGACATTTCAATTTGGGCCAATGAGTTGCGAAATGCACAAAGAAAAGAGTTAATTAATCAAAGACCCTAAGGGTTTAACACTAATCGGAAGAAATATTTTTTAAAAATAACTGAAATCAGTAATGAATGAGTAAATTGAAATGAAATTGTAAGGATTTTATTTTTTAGTTTTTTGTACGTTACTTAATGTATTGTATATTCGTGATTAGTGGCCGAAAGTACAACGGTCGGAAATAAAGCTCATCGCCGGGTTATATCGTACGTACTTGCACCTACATTTGTGTATCCTATTCTTATGCAAATAATGCAGATTCGAAACTTGAACAAAAAAGTTTTCAGAACTTGACATGCGTTGGCACTCCATATACCATATTATTACAAGTTCTTTAAATATTAATTCTGAAAAGAAAATTTTCAAAAACAGGTCACAAAATAAACTGCTATACGAGTTTTATGGTAAAAATCTTGTAAACGATCAAATAGAATATGCCCATGCATTCAGTTTGAACACCAAGATAAGACTGTTCCGCTCCAACCTTGAATCCGTGCTGTTATATGGTTGCAGCACGTGGAGAGTGACCACTACTATCGCCAGAAAGCTGTAAACGTTTATTAATAGGTGCCTGCGCAATATCTAGGTTTTTCTGGCCCAATCGTATCTCTAACGAACACCTTTACGAAAGAACGGGTCAGGAACCAATAGGCACAATCATCCAACGACGGAAGTGGCAGTGGATTGGTCACACGTTCCGTAAGGGTAACAGATCCATAGCGAACCATGCTATGCAATGCAACCCTTTAACTCAGGATGGCAGAAGATCTGGCGATCCAAGGAAAACATGGCGCAGAACAGTCGAGAAGGAGGCACGGCAGTTAGGGAAAAGTTGGGGAGAACTCAGGCACATTGCCAGAAATCGTACACGATGGCGCGTAGGCGTAGTAGAGGCCCTAGGACCCACAAGGGGATAGAGGACATAAGTAAGTAAGTAAGTATGCTAACTCAAACATACAATTTGAATAAAATCGTTAGAGTCGTTTTCGGGAAATTTGAATTTTTTCCCTAAATATGCCTTCGGGGGAATGCTTTGAATGTTTGAATTTTTTCATGAACACAATACTTGTCCCATAGGCATAATAGGAGCAGGTACATATTGAGATTAGTTGATAAAACCGAGTTATTTCCTTTTTACCTTTTAAGTACTCACATTGCGTCGAACAGTACTAATTTATATTATTTCATACTTATACTTTGTAATTGATATACATAGCTATATTCTACCACATTTTATACACACTGGACGCATAAAATTATTTTTTATACTATAAGCGATCGATCCACGTAAGGTAAAAACATACATTCAGAGCCACAGATCTACATTATCTAATAGACAATTCTCTAAATCAGAAAACCCATCAATAAAATTCAGTTGCACAACTTATAGTCTATTATTGAATAATTCACTGTTGATGTACAAAAAAATATATATCGCTTGTTTACATGAGGTAAATAAAATTCATTTTAATCATTACAGTGTATTTGTTTTCAGAGTCATTTACTGGGCAGGCGATTTATTGTGTTCGAATTCGTTGATTGCCTTGTAAATAAAATATTTAGTTTTGTGGTCTGTAAACATAGCACAGAGAGTGATTAAGTGTTTTTAAACTACCCTGAGTGTCAACTAATACTCACTAATACAGTGTTGCCGCGGCTGTCAAATTGTACGCTTCCATTGAACTTGAAAAAGCTATCAATTTGACGAAAATTGTATCCAATTAGAGCACTTAAGCACTTAAAATATAGGGCACGACTGCATCGTGCATACTTGCACCTCAATGATGTTATTTGGTAATCATTTACAAGTGGAGAAGTTCCAGTGAAGCATATTGAAGTTAGAAATTCTATTACAATCGTACTACGGTGAGCTCAGCAAAATGATATTGATATGTTCGACATATTAAGGTTAATGTGGCTTCAAGGGAAGACCATAAACTTTACCTAATTACGTAAAGCAAAACCAACTTTTATTATCAATTTTTTCTTAAAACATAACTGTATACAACAAACTATATTTGTACGTAAAATTATTCTCGATAGGCTGGTTAAGCTTGAAAATAATTCTCAGAAAACGCGTACTTCAACTAGAATATGAATAACAAACGAATGTTAAAAATATGTACTTGGAATGCAAATGGACTTTTGCAAAAACTCGACGAATTGAAAATATTCATGCGTGAAAACCATATTGATATTTGCTTGATTTCTGAAACCCACGTTAAAAAGGAATCGCATTTAAAAATAAAAGGCTATAATGATTACCACGCTTGTCACCCTTCGGGAAAAGCGAGAGGCGGATCATCCTTGTTTATTAAAGACTGCGTCGAAGAATCCGAAGACCTAAAGATAGAAATTGCAACTTTGCAACTGTGCACGATTCGAGTTAAAAATAGTCAGCGTACTCTTAAAATCTTATCTATCTATTGTCCACCGCGTTCCGCGCTTGAAAGATCTGATTTTACTAACTTGTTTGAATCGCTGAAACCTAATTTTATCATTGGCGGCGACTTTAATGCGAAACATACGTTCTGGGGCTCAAAATACAGCTCGAAAAAAGGTAGAATGCTCTATGGGGCAGGTATGGAGTACAGTTGTGATTTCCATTCGACGGGTAAACCGGCTTACTGGCCAACTGATACTTCGAAAATACCTAACCTGATCAATTTTTTCGTTGTGAAAGGAATATCTACCAACCATATAAAAGTTAAAGAGAGCTTTGATCTGTCGCCTGATCATTCCCCGGTTATTTTAACAATCAGCGAAAAACTAGTCTATAACCTAGAGCCAGCGAGATTAACTGGTCGAACAGCTAACTGGGAAGGCTTTAGGAACGAAATTGAAGATAATGTTGAACTGAGCGTTCCACTTACGACACCCTATGAAGTTGAGGTTGAAGTTGATCGATTCGTTGAGATCGTACAGCTCGCCTCTTGGAATAATACGCCCAATCCAAGGAAAACGCCGGACAGATACGGTTTATGTTATCCTCAGGAAATAAAAGAATTGGTCAAGGAAAAAAGAAAAGCTAGTAAAAAATGGCAACAGAGTCGAGCTCCGCAGCATAAAGCACACATGAATCGTCTGTGCAATTCGTTGAAGAAGACTATTAAGGATTTTAAGAATCGTGCAATAGGCTCTTACCTTGAAAGTTTAACAGCGAAAAAATATTCCAATTATTCACTTTGGAAAGCTGTAAAAGGCTCCAAAAGGCCCAAAGTCCCCGCCCGCCAATCAAATTAAATCAAAATGAATGGGCAGGGGAAGATAATGAAAAAGCGGACGTCTTTGCGGCCCACCTGGAAGAAACCTTTAAACCGTATGATGGTCAAGTGGTTTACGACAGCCGCAATAGGCTGGATTTACCATCTGACGATTTGACGCTCACAAGTGCAACGCTAAGAGAACTCAAACATGATACCGAGAATCTAAAACCTAAGAAATCTCCTGGTTATGATTTGATTACCGGAGAAATTCTCAAAGTTTTACCTAGAAAAGCATTGATTAAGCTTCTCCATATTGTAAATGCTGCACTTAGATTAAAACACGTGCCGAGCCAATGGAAAGTTGCGGAAGTCATAATGGTTTTAAAACCAGAAAAACCGCCAAATGAAGTAAAATCGTATAGACCAATTTTGCTTCTTCCAATCATATCGAAAATTTTCGAGAGAATATTATTAAGGCGTCTCCAACCGGTTATAGAAGAAAATAATCTTATCCCTGAGCACCAGTTTGGGTTCAGAAGTAAGCATTCGACGATTGACCAGGTGCATAGAATTACTGACCTAATCGAGAAAGCACTTGAAGAAAAAAAGATTTGCTCAAGCGTATTTCTTGACGTCTCGCAAGCCTTTGACAAGGTATGGCATAATGGCTTGAAATGCAAACTATGACAAGTTCTGCCTGTATGCTTATACGACATTTTAAAATCATATCTCGGGAATAGACTCTTTCGTATTAGACATGGAGTCGAGTACTCCGAGCTCAAGGAAATTTCGGCTGGCGTACCGCAAGGAAGCGTTCTTGGGCCGCTTCTCTATTTCCTATATACTCGTGATATACCGAAAGAAGATGGCACTATCCTTGCTACGTTTGCCGATGACACCGCTATCCTGGCAGTAGGTAAAACAATCGAAGAAACGACTGCAAAACTGCAAAACACACTGAGTAATGTAAATGAATGGACGAGGGACTGGCGGATTGCCCTCAACGAATCTAAATCTGTTCACGTGAATTTCACTTATAAGAAAACTAATGACTTGTCAATTTTAATAAACTCGGCCCGAATACCTTTTGCAAACGAGGCCAAATACCTGGGAATGACACTCGATGCAAGGCTGAAAAGGAATTCGCACGTGAAAATGAAACGTAAAGGACTTGAAATCAAATATAGAGAAATGTACTGGTTACTCGGAAAACATTCCCAGCTCAGTACTGAGAACAAACTGCTTTTATACAAGCAAATGCTAAAGCCGGTGTGGACCTACGGTATACATCTTTGGGGTTGTACCAAGAAAACAAATGCAAATATTTTACAAGCTTTTCAAAATAAAGTGCTAAGAGAAATTGTCCAAGCACCGTGGTATAGTAGAAACGACGATATCCACAGGGATCTCGGAATTCCGACAATCGAAGCTGAAACTAGAAGCTTCGCGAGAAAGCATAGAAACCGACTAATCGGACATGTCAACAATACAGTCCTACAAATTTTGGATGAGAGCAATTTATTGCGCCGACTACAAAGGACGAAACCTTTCGACTTGGCGAGATAATGATTAACCGCGTCTAGATTGTGGAATATGCAGGATCCTTCAGTGGAAAGTAACCTGCCAAACGTTTTTATTTCGTGATAGAAAAATTGCTTGATAAGTTTATACTTAGTTGCGATATCTAACAAATTTATATCGAAGGGTGGTGTTTTTTTAGTCAGTAAGAATCTGACACTACTATGAGCACGCGCTTGCTATTCTCATAGTGTCTATGGAAGATTTTTCACCAACCTTCGAAAAAAAAAAGTCTACGTTAAACTGAAATACATAAGAGAATATAATATTTTATTTTATAAAATAAATAAATACTGACATAAAACTTGATGTTTGGGCATATTATGGATTAAACGGGTACACAAAAAACTCTCAATATAACGAACAATTTTAGTATACTGGCCGACCACTATATTGTCTAGATATTAATATTAATTAAAATCGATTCATAGCTAGTTATTTTTTTAAATTCTTTGTTCAACTTAAATAAAGTATAACAATGATTTTTATGTAAGAGAATTTGGCATGGCATATTTGCCGTCTGCCGAAAATTGATGTTTGTGACTATCTTTCAAAATTACTAAATATTTAAGAATTAATTAACAATATTATAATAATTTAAATACAAACTATTGTGATAGTTACGGGCATGACTGCGAAAGATAGGAAGTCGTTTCCAGCCAAGCGACCCGTTTCAATGTTGCTTGGCTTCTTCAAGTGTGAGAAAGCTCTCGAAGAAGTAGGTACAGTATGCGTAGTCTCTGCAGTATTCGACACGCTACTAAGAAGTAATAGACATCCATCATAACGGTAGCAAAGACTACAAATTTCTCAAAGATCGTGCCCATGCGAAATATAATATAATTTAGACGCAACTTCTCAATTATAATTTAAAAGACAAAGTTTATTTGGTTGACTGTTATATTTGTACAAAAGAAATTGTTCGTACCCAGTGAGCAGAATGGAACCTCAGCATCGTTTGCCCGATCCTGAAGAAAGGAGACCCTCTGAACTGCGCCATTTACAGAGGTATAAGTCTCCTCAACATGGCATATAAGATCCTGTCAGCCGTATTATGTGAACGCCTAAAAACTTTCGTCAACAACCTGATAGGTCCTTATCAGTGCGGTTTCAGACCGCGGTGTGACCAAATATTCACACTACGACAGATCTTGGAAAAAACCCATGAATATAAAATCGATACGCACCACCACTTCATCGATTTCAAAGTTGCCTATGATAGCGTGTATAGAGACGAGCCATACAAAGCCATGTCTAGTCTTGACATCCCTGCCAAGCTCGTCCGATTGTGCAAAATGACGATGGAGAACTCTCGCTGCACCATCAAAGTCGGTAAGAACATCATCGTTCACCGTTCGATGTCAGGAAAGGTCTTAGACGAGGTGACGCGCTATCATACGATCTCTTGAGAGAATTGTACGAAACTCACAAGCCAACACTGGAGGTACAATCTTTTACAAGTTTGTACAACTACTTGCTTATGCCGATGACATTGACATAATCGGAAGAACTCAGCGGGCCGTTAAAGCGGCATTTGCGAGTATTGAGATCGAGGCAGTAATGATGGGTTTAGCAGTCAATGAAAGCAAAATAAAATATATGCTGTCTACAAAAAAGGACACCCTACATCGGCGTCTTGGACAGAACGCCACAATAGACAAAGATAATTTTGAGGTAGTTAAGGAATTCGTATACCTAGGCTCTATGATGAGTTCCGCAAATGAAATCAATGGGGAGATCAGAATTATTCTTGTCAATCGTTGTTTCTATGGGCTAAGAAGGCAATTGAGTAGCAAAGCCCTATCTCGAGACACTAATCATCCCCGTCCTGCTGTATGGCGCAGAGGCATGGGCTTTGTCAAAACCGGATGAAGATGTCCCTGGTTATTTTCAGAGAAAGTTATTCAAGCGATCTTTGGACGGTGAGTGGAGGAAAAGGTACAATGCCGAACTATACGGCCTATATAAGGACATCGACTTAGTCAGAAGAGTTCACATACAGCGACTAAGATGGCTGGGTCATTTAGAGTGGATGGAGCCCAACATTCCCGCCATGAAAGTCTTCGACTTCAGTGCATTGGTAAAACTTATCTTGCCATTCATTAACGTTCACTTTGGTCAATTTAAACCTTTAAAAAATGCAAACAGAGAAACAATAGCCTAACTAGATTTCGTGCAAATAAAGAATATTTTTAAATTTATTTCACATGAATCTGTTTTGTATTTGCTGAGATTACAACGTTTTTTAATGTTTCGTCTTTTATATAATAGTAATGTAATGAGTAATGGTTTGATCCTATACAAGAGAGTTCTTGGAAGCTTTTACGTAAAATTGATATTAAAACTTGCAAAAAAAAAAATACAGTTCGGGCTCTTCTTACTTACTTACTTACTTATGTCCTGTATCCCCTTGTGGGTCCTAGGGCCTCTACTACGCCTACGCGCCATCGTGTACGGTTTCTGGCAATGTGTCTGAGTTCTCCCCAACTTTTCCCTAACTGCCGTGCCTCCTTCTCGACTGTTCTGCGTCATGTTTTCCGCGGACCGCCAGGTCTTCTGCCATCCTGAGTTAGAGGGTTCCATTGCATAGCATGGTTCGCTATGGATCTGTCACCCTTTCGGAACGTGTGACCAATCCACTGCCACTTCCGCCGTTGGATAGTTGTGCCTATTGGTTCCTGACCCGTTCTCTCGTAAAGGTGTTCGTTAGAGATACGATTGGGCCAGAAAATCCTTAAGATATTGCGCAGACACCTATTAACGAACGTTTGCAGCTTTCTGGTGATAGTAGTGGTCACTCTCCACGTGCTGCAACCATATAGCAGCACGGATTCAAAGTTGGAGCGGAACAGTCTTATTTTGGTGCTCAAACTGATTGCATTGCTTCGCCATATTTTGGACAACATCCCGAACGCGGACTTTGCTTTGGCGCCTGTTGGCTATATCCAGTTCGGTTCCACCATCGGTCGAGACAATACTCCCAAGATACTGGAAATCCTCTACTCTCTCTACCGGTTGTCCAGCAATGCATATTTGAGCCGATGAGTTAGTTCCAAGGCTGATGATTTAAGTTTTTGTCGTATTAATTTTCAGCCCGACGACACCTGCCTCCCTCTCCATATCTGCTGTCATTTGGTGGAGGTCCATAATTCTGTGGGAGAGTAAGCATACATCGTCTGCGTAGTCAAGATGTTTCAGTTGAGATGTAAGAGTCCATCGAATTCCTCCATTTCCCGTCGACAAAGCTGCATGAAGCACATCGCTAATCACCAATAGGAATAATATTGGTGAAAGGATACAGCCTTGTCTTACCCCACTTTGGATCTCAAATTCCTCAGACAACCTTCCCCTGTGCAGAACGTGACATTTGGAGCCTTCATATGTAGCTTTGATAATAGCAATTAGTTTATCGGGAATGCCTCTCCTGCGTAAGGCACGCCAAATAAACTCCCTGTTGACACTATCGAACGCCTTCTCAAAATCGATGAACAGCAGGTGCAGTGGCGATCGATATTCAACACACTGTTCGATGATAATCCGCAGGGTGTTGATGTGGTCGGCACAGGAGGATCCAGAGCGGAAACCTGCTTGTTCGGCATCGAGTGTGTCTTCGAGATGTTGTTTGATTCGCTCAAGGATGATTTTAGCTATTATCTTAGCTACAGCAGGCAGCACGCAGATACCCCTCCAGTTACCGCACTCCATTAAATTTCCTTTCTTAGGAAGCTTGACGATCATTCCCTTTTTCCACTCGTTAGGAAAGCTCTCAGCTTCCCAAGCTCTATCTATAAGTGGAAGCAGAAGCTCAGCCGATGTTGTTGGCGTTGCTCGTAAGAGCTCTGCTGGAATACCGTCAAGTCCTACCGCCTTGTTGGTTTTGAGTGCCTTGATCGCGGTAATGATCTCATCTTTACTGGGAGTCGTGGTGCGTATTCGGGAACTTCTCACCTCGGGCATCTCAGTCTGATTTGGGAGCATATCGCTAGCGAATACACGGTTCAAAACCGTAGCAAAATGCTCTTTCCATCTCTTGAGCTGGTCCTCATCCGAAATGAGCAAGGAGCCGTCTAGGCTTTCACTAGGTATTGGCTGGAGCTGCGACCACCTGTCAGCTCTTTCGTGATTCTGTAAACAGTCCTGCTGTCGCACCTCCGTGCAGCTTCTTCTGCTTCTGTAGCCAGCGCGTTGATGTAGTTGCGCTTGTCACGTCGTACGCTACGCTGAACTTCTCTCATCTTCATGCGATATAGGGACTCTAGCTCGCTTCTCCCTGCTGCTGGGGTAGCTGCAACGCGAGCTTTTAGCTGTTTTCGTTCGTCAATCCGTCTCCAGGTATCCTCGGAAAGCCACGCCCTATGTCTTCCCTGCGATCGACCGACAATTCTTTCAGCACCAGATGTAAAAACATTTTCCACAGCACACCAATGGTCTTGGATGGTTGCGGGCATTGAGCTGCTGATTGCTTCCACACCTTGCGAAAAGTGCTCCCTTAATTGTTGGCGCACTGAGGGATCACTAAGTCTATCGATGTTGAACCTGGGCATTCTTGTGTTGTCGTGGGATCTTCGAACTGCAGCAGTGCGGGCTCTTCTTACCAAGATAACACCCAACAAATGATCTTGGGGAACAGTAAACATAATATGTTTTCCATGAACTGACAGTAAATGCTTAACGACCATTTCTCTCTTTTCTGGCCTGTATAAACCAAAGAACAGTAAATATTTTATGATTTTTAAGGCATATACTTTCAGCCTTCCCCAAAATGTTGAAAGATCTACAATTAAATAAATTCATATTTCATTAAAATTCATATATGATCAAGTTGCCATACGCATGTTCTATAATTTCAAAATCCCTGTCCCTCTGCATTGCTATCAAACTTTTGTAGACAAGCTTTGTCCAAGGTTTCCTTGACATTAAAATCCTTTAACACAAACTTCTTCAATAAACAATGTTTATAGACGTGTATTTTCAAGTAACTTTGCTAAAAATTATTTAAAGGGAATTGAAGTTGTAAAAAACTTTCCATCATATCAAAACAAATAAAAACGCAACGCTTAGCATTGCCATAAAAGAAGGACCAACCCCATCGCAATTTACATCATCGTTTCATTAAATTCCAAAACATAAAATACAAAAAGCATTTCCTAAGGCATTTCATTCTCGTTTTTATGACCAAAAAGGATTCTGTTTCCAGAAATCATATATCCTGTCGGACGAATATTCAGTACATTTTTTGATGTGTATGATGGAGATATGAATGTGAAGAAATAAATGTTCCGCCCGCACTTTGCATATTGCATATCCAGAGAGGAAATAAGTTGAGTGAGCTGGCCCCTACTGTGTTCAAATTGCGTTTACGATACATCATACTCATATACAGTGTACGGTCTTCAGCATTGTCTTTGAGGTGAACTTCCAGGTCACACGCATCATATCCGTAGCACATGCTGAGCTCAACTTACTTCTCACACTTTTTGGAATACATAATCGGGCGTGGGATTTTGCAGAGTATTTTCACTAGCCGCTGAAGGATGAAAATTTATTTTTGGGATTTTCGACAATGTCAGAGGATGGCGGGGATTGACCTATTAAAGTTTTGCGAAAGTATTCTTCAGTCTTTGATTATCACGATTTGATGCTACGGGGCCCCTGAAAACCACTGCGGGATCTTTCGAAAAGTACTTTGGGTGGGATTTGTGACTATGACCGGTGACCTTCTGTGTGAATTTAATTTAAAGTTTTTGTGGGTTTTTATGATTTCTGGAAAGTTTTTTTTCTTATTTTTCCTAATGTTTTTTACCATCCTGGGAAAAGTTTTTCATATTGAACCAGTAAGTTCATTGAATTAGAAGCTTTTAACAGAAATTACATATTCATGAGTAAATTTCGCTGACTAGCCTATCACCATCTTTCGTCTCTATGTACTACTATCACTAAAGTAACCTTTGCGATCTATTTTTATAGTAGTACTGACGACACAACGGCACATGGAAGAGTTCCAGAAGGAAGGCAAACGTTTCACCCCTTAATATTTCATGATACTAACGTGTGTTTAATTAAGCATTAATGATTTTGAATTTATGTTTACATCTTCTTCTTATTCACTCCCGGTGAGGGTGAAATGTAAGAGTGTATTTGTATGCCGGGATAGACGTGTGGGAACATTAATTTAGTGATTAAGGTAATATAATACTGTGTTTTCTGTTAACCTAATGTGTAATTAATATGTTGGCGTGTTCGATTGGTATTCTCGATAAGAATTAGAGGTGCAAAATATATACGAGAGCGTAGTTAAGCAGGAGAAAAAAAATTATATACATATACCCACACCATAATTAGTTAATTATGACCACTGATTAATTGAATTGCTGGCTGGTATAATCGTAAATTGTTTAGCAACCAGATGGAACTGATTCATCGATCAAAAATAAATAAATAGATTTGCTTGTGATGGTACTGTGTATGTAAATTTGCAATTTCGTGTGTAGGTTTTGAAAGGCATTTTAATTAGTTGTCTGATAATTCTATCATTGATTTAAAACCCACGGCGATCGAAAATATAATTTATGACGAATGAAATCGAGCACAGTATAAAATATGCCTTGTTTGCACAAACGAAAAATGCAGCGATTTTTAGGAAATCTCTGAAACACTCATGAAACAGTTATGAAAAAAGGGTTCATCCACACAAAGATTATCGAAGCTTCAAACGACTCATATTGTCATATGTTTCTTAAGATATTTTAAAATTAGAATAAGCACAGGCGACCCCCACATGCGGATCAGTAGAAATGCAGTGAAGTGGGAAATAAGAAGAATGGCAAGTGAATGGTTTATTCTTGAGCACCGGAAAAGAATTACTTTTGGCATTGCCGTGGAAGGACAATATTATACAAAATAAGTTTAAACTGTTATCGGGATTAACATTAGCTATTAAGCACTATATCCATTCAACAACCATAAAAAACATGCCGAAGTTTTTGCTTAGGACATTTAAGAAAAAACACCTTCTATGTTTTAAAGACAGAAGAATATTTCGGATTCAGAATTTAGCTTTGTTAAGCGCTGTTACACCAATTAATTCGTTCGGCAAATAAACTAATTTATTCTTAAAGTTTCATGCTAATAATCTTATCAGTTTATATATGTACATATATTTAAAAAAAGACACCTAATAGCCCAAGTCAATATTGTCATTGCGGTGAAATGTAAGCTCGAAACTTTCATCAAAATTGATATGTACTCGTATAATGAGTATAGAGTTAGCGGAAAAAGTTGGTCTCGCAGTTCTGTTGTCTGTCTACTGATATCCTGATCTGATTGTATATAAGGTGGACATTACTTACTTACTAAGGTGGCGCTACAGTTTGGAGTTGACCTGTGCCTCAACCAACAAACCTCTCCAGCCAGCCCGGCTACAAGCTCGTCACTTCCAGTTGCACACGCCAAGTTGGTTGAGGTCCCCCTCCACTTGTTTGCGCCACCTACCACAAGGTGGATTCGAAGGCTTTTTTGGCTGCGCCATATAGCAGGACTGGGATGATTTGTGTCTTATAAAGAGTTACCTAAGTAGTTCGGGATAGGGCTTTGTTAATTAATTGCCTTCTTAGCCCATAGAAACAGCGATTGGCAAGAGTAATTCTTCGTTTGATCTCCCCACTGATGTAATTTGCGGAGCTCACCATAGACCCTAGGTAGACAAATTCCTTTACTACCTCAAAATTATATCTGCCTTTTGTGGCGTTCTGCCCAGGATGCCGATGTTGGGTGTCCCTTTTTTGTAGACAGCATATATTTTGTTTTGCTTTCATTGACTGCTAAACCCATCTTTATTGCCTTGATCTCGATACTCTCACACGTCCTACTGACGCGACGGCCCGCTGAGTTCTTCCGACTATGTCAATGTCATCAGCGTAATCGACTAGTTGTACAAACTTTTAAAAGATTGTATATTATAAGGTGAGGAGAGGCTTATTTAAAATTTCGTGTCTGGCATCTGTGAGCTTATACCTAAATGTAAACTGTGAACTTCCGTTCAAGAGCCAGAAGAGCGGTACTTTTCTGCGTTGAACGTACTTCCATATTTGCACATGCTTTCCGTTTTCAAAAGCATAAATTACGATCCGTTCCTCAAAAGCATTGTTACACGAGATGATAAATGGGTTTTCTATAAGGCGTGCCAGACAGGCCACCTAAAAAATAGAAAGCTCTCTATTAATACAATACTTGTGGTATTGTCCATTTTTAAATCCTCTCTTCTGCCCAAACCATCACTGAAGAGTATTGCAGTCAACAATCAGACTGATAAAAAGAAGATCTTGAAGAAAAACGTCAACATTGGTCAATCGCCGAAGAAAACTCCTCCATCAAGACAATGGAAGGCCACATGTAGCAATCCAGAAAATCTACAGCTTTAATTTGGAAATTATGTATCATCCAGCGTACTCTCCAAATATTGCCCCTAGCGATTACCATCTTTTCATGAGTTTGGAAATTCATTTAAGCAATCAGAGAATGAGAAATCATACCGATGGCGAAAGTGTACCGAACGAGTTTTCGCTTCGAAATCAGAAGAATTTTATAAATTACAATTAACATTACATTCGGATGCCATTATACGTATACTCGTAAGGAGCGACGGAAAATATTATGATGACTGAAAATGTGTATGAAAATGAAATGAAAATAAAGTACACGAAAACCCGTATTATTTATGGGATGACTTGATTTTTTTTTTCTTTCAAAAAACAAAACCCAAATCCCTGAGCACTCAGACTCTCCGGTCCTTTCTTTGGTACAGTGGTTGGAAAAACTTCGATATAATTCGTTTTTCTTTATACTCAGGTGGCTGATGATTCCTATTCCCCGCTGGGACTTGAACCTGCACACGTCGGTTAACGAGCAAACACCCTAACACTGCCCATTGTCACCCTCCATGTCTTCATGTACGAGTCCATATAAATTATATTACAGTATTATATTGCAATGCCATAATCTACTAAACGTTTGCAGTTCTATGCAATAGGTCCTTGCCTTGCCAAACAATGCTCCACCATTGTGGATAGTTCGGAACCATAACCTATGAATTTACTATCAATTGGTGAAGTCGTGGCCAAAAGTTAAGTTAAAAGTATTGTAGGCTAATTTTAAGAACAGAGCTGTGTGGTTTTTGTTCATTTGTACAGAAAGCGATGTTGGTAAATGTGTAAAAGCAATTCGAAAAGGTGAATGATTCTTTATGTTCTTTTTATAATTATTTATTTATTTGTTTTTTTTTTTTCTACTTAATTAATTTGAGAAGAACGAAATGTCATTTAGCGGATCGGAACCATTGTGTGCAGTGCTTCCCGAATCGGATCAGATCAGAGTTGATCGGCGCTGTAGGCACAATTTGCCGTAGTAAAAAAGTGAAAAATATGCATTGTCGATGGGACTTAAGTCCGGCTATAAACAAGCCAAAATCTTATTACCTTACGAAATCTTGGCAGGAGGGAAAGCAATCGTAGGCATTTATATAAAAAAAAACATCCTATATAATGTTTTGCCCTTTAATCACCGTTAATATGCATGAGGAATCAGGATTTGTCGCTTGGGTGCGATATGTACGTTATTCGAAAAAAATACTTTTTTATTACAAACGGAGCTAAATTGCTTGGTGAGGTCCATCTTTCTCATTCTGATCCTTCGTAGTCCCCATTCTGAAGCAGAAACAGGACCGATTACTTAATTTTACTTTTCGGTTTCAGAGAACTATCAATAATTATACCCGTACATAATAAAATGCACTAGTGGGCCATACTCGCATTAGTCAGGCTTTTCTTTACAACTGACTCAGTTTAGATGAATATCAGTAAAAAAGAAAAAAGCTACTTTGAAAAAAATCTTTAAGAAGCGAAAAAATGACCGTACATATTTGGTATTCCATATTTTTTTTTTAAATCTATGACAAATATAGAATAGTTAGACATTACAGTCCAATAGTAGATTTGTGGTAACAGCTTGCTTACCGGTGTACGACTTTTCGCAAGCAACTTGATATACAATCTACTATATATCTGATGTCCGTGTTCGAAAAAATCGTTTTGTTTTTACATGGGCCTTAAATAAAGTAGGTTTCTTTTATTTTTAGATCAGAATACAAAATGTGATTTCGCCGACACACACCCAAGTCATGATACATTATGGTCGGAGCAAATCTGCCATTAAGGATGAAGTAAGAGGTACGGACGGCCGGGGTTATGGAATGTATCATAGGTTTTGAATGGCTCTATCGTTATGAGAGCAAGACCTATCAAAACGTCGAGATCGAGGTAGTATACATAGTACTTAATTTTATCGTATTCGAAGTTAGGAAAGTATGTAGGTGGATTACGAAAAGTTTGGATAGAAAAAGTTGATTTGAATAACTCATGTTTTATTTATTAACTTATCACTGAATACAAACTACTTTGCACGCCTTAAAAGAAGGTAAAAGATTGCTACTCAGAAATATTGTAAACACCAGTAACCCCCTACGTGAATATATTAAATCAAACATCAAAGAGGTATTATAAAAGTTCAGTACAAGAAATATCAAAGTCAAATCTGTTATATAGTATTCTTAGCTTATATAAATAGAGTAGGTTGTAGACAAAAAAATCAAATCACGTAGGCAGCTACAAATTTCCTGAATCAAGTGAATTCGTCTCACCGAATAAATTATTTATAATTTTTTTTCTTTTTTTTGTTTATACTATGTTTTTAGATTGAAAGAGATTCGCATCCTGTAAAACTGTTTTGAAGAAGGATATGGATAGGACCTTACGAATTCAGTAACAGTAACTCCAATATGGTTATCCAATATTAACTAGCTCTCATTATGAGTCATCTACCTAAATAAAATACCTTATTGGCTACCAATAACAAAAAAAGCATCAAGCCGATTTCATTTGTTTACCGACTTAATATCACAATCATTTAATCCTTCAATTAAAAATAAAACTTCATTATGTTGCGTGTCCACAAAAGGAACAGGAAAAGGTACCCTCATCAAACCGATTTAAAACTTAAGCTATAAACGCATTTCGCACCTACATACCTCCAACAAAAACCGGATCATGCAATGAACGATGAATAAGAATGATAAACTGCTACTGGTCAACACGCCAGGTGCTGCATCCTGTTTGTTTTTGTCGCACATACACGCAGTTTGTATCCTTTTGTATGTTTAATTTAGAAAATCCTCCATCATAATGGCTTTCAGAATTGTGGCATCACAACACGGGTAACCCACGCAAAATACACAATTGCACTCACGCTGTATAAACTATTCGAATGCACCGCAATAATTTCCGTTTTGCAGAGCTAGGTTTTCGCTTAAATAATTGCAGGATATCAACGATATGTGATACGTATTGATGTATCTATGTATCTATGTATATTTATTGTATGCACTTGCATATGAAACGGAAGCACAATCATCATCACTGGTATGACAGGATATGATTATTTTTTCCCCTCTGATGATAAGGCTCGTAATCAAAGATCACAAAACGATTATCGAACCGGAAACCGTAAACAAAGCAAAATAAATTAATTATCGCAAAAAAAAAATAACGACATAAAACCCATTCGCGACGATTTCCACGTTGTTATTGGACTTTCTTCTCACTATCTCCACTAAACATTAAGGATGTACCAAATGAAGTAAAAAATCATTTCACTGATTTGCTCTTGTTAAAATCTTAACTATCACGTAAACTTGAACAATGATGTGCAAGAGGTTTTTTTCGAATTACTCAACGTAAACGACAGAACGGTAATTGAATTTACCAGATCATCAGCATCAGTTACGGTTAAGGAGGATAAATAGGACTCGTGTAACCAGTGCCGTTTCTATTATCAAAGATATTGATTTTCATTTCACTATCACTAGCACTAAGCAGGATGAGGAGGACATTTGTTTTTCTTATTCCTCCTCGTTGTATTTCAATGAACGAATAAGAATTTTCACTTTATCACGAATTTATTATCCATCAGCTAAAGCACGAGACCAATGAAGTGAAGAGAAATTAAGTACAAAAAGAATAAGACAGGAAAACACAAACTAAATTAAAATTGTGTTATAAGGACACCGTGCGCACGAGAACATACCGTCACGAAAATGACAAACGTTACGTTCAAACTCGAATGCGAAACTGGATTCTTAATTCGTTTGATGCACAGCAGAGGCGGCAGAAGTGTCCTTTGGTGGGATTTAACTTATTTTTTTCTTGGAGCGAGTGTGGGTAGACAAATGCTCTCGAATAAGTATCTCTTCTTTTGGTTTCTCTATTTTCAGCTATAAGGATGTGAAATTTAACATTTTGAATATGCTCAATTTGGGTCTCTTAGAAGAGTCTTTCAATGAAAGGCAAAGCGATTTTTGAGAGTTAGGAATGTGCGCATGTTTTGCGAGTGGTAGAAGAGTTAGAACAGGAACTTTTTTTAAATTGTTTGTTGTGTAATGGAATTTTTGTTGCTTGTTAGTGAAATCAAGTTCTATAACTTAATTTATGATACTCTCTAGTATTGAATTGGTGTGACCTAGTCTACGAATGACTTTGCGAAATTTTAAAAAATTCCGTGTGCGTAAATCTGTCTATTCTAGATTATTCTAACATCGGTCTGATACCATTAATAAAAACCCACTATCTACCACCCACCAGACCCATCAAAGCTACAGTAACTTTTTACCAACCTCTTCTAAGAATTTTTCATTAACATCATCAACTTGACGATATCTTAACCAAACGCAATTATCCAATCCTAGAAACGTCCTTTCTGAAGGCCGCAACCTAAGGTATTCGCAATTTACTCTCTTAAATATGCTCGAACGGTGAGTCCCTCTCGCATATGGAATTCCATCACAGCGTATCCTTCCAATGTTTCCAGACTATACTTCCTTCTCTATGTGGAATTTCCAATGAGAGATCTCTTATACTGGGAAATTCTCTTAATTTCCACCCCATGTCCTTGTGTCCGACCTACGATATCCTGCAGGATAGTGGCTCTAGATTAAAAAAAAGAAAAAAATAATATTTTCAAATCATATCCTAGTTCCGATGAAATTCCTATGGCCGAACTTCTTCTTTTTTTCATTTTTCTAGCCACAGAATATGATATCTCCTTCACAGGATAAATTGAAAGTTCAGGAATGACTTACGTCGTGGCTTATTTGAGTAATAAAAACCATTAAGTAAATATTATTACCACATATTGCATTTGGAAAATGATTTTAAGAAATCCAATGCTACGAAGCATTTATCATCAATCTCAATCTGGCCGAAAAGAAGAAAAAACTTCGTGCTTCGGTGATGGGGAAGTCTAAAGGAGAGGAAAAGTTTGGCTTTTTTTCGCCAAACACATTTTTCATGCACATTTAAAATACCGACTGCCCCAGAAGGAAGAAAAAAGTCTGACTCTAAAAACGTTTCTCCAAGTCGAAGTTCTGATAGGCTATGTTGGGGTGGGGGCTGAAAAAAATGATTTAATTGAGAGAATGTTGTTTATTTTTTTTTAAATGAATGATGAAGGCGAGATGAAGATGAAGAATGTAAATCACAAGAGAAAAGCGAGGAGAAAAGAAAAAAAGAAAACATATTTTCTATGGACGGAACGACGATGGTGCGCGCTCTGCTTGAGGTTTGAAACAGCCAAAGGATGTTAATGGGCTTTTTCTTTTCTGTGTAAGAGTTGTAGGCAGAAAAATAATGGTTTCTGTTAAAAGCAGATGAAAATATTATACATAGTATCGTGATTTTATTGAAGGACAAAACTCTTCGGGCGGTCTAGGGCATCGTTAGTGGCGGTGATGTCTGGAAGATAGTACCTTGAACTTTTTTTTAAACGAGTTGTGCCAGATTTGTAAACGTAATGACCTAGTTGGTAAGTCATGTCTAATTAATATACGCCTTAAGGTAAACATGTTGCTCAGATACGAAAGTCATTGAAATGGTTAGCAAAATATTTTAAGCGGGGAGTTTAAATGACTTACTTAGGTGGTTCATCAGTTCGGGATGAACCTAGTAATCAACCAACAAGCTGGTCTAAAGCTAATTGCCTCCAGCTGCGCACTCCAAGTTGGTCAAGGTTTCATTGAACTTGTGGGCGCAACCTACGGCGAGGAGGTCCTACGAAAATTCTGCGGGCCAGAACGTTGGTGTCCAGTCGCTCTACATGCCTTATCCATCTCAAACGTCCAACACGTGGGTTTTTTACTAGGTCCATGTCGCTGTACAGCTCGTATAGTTCCTCATTGAATCTTCAGCTCCAAAACCCGTCAACGCAAACGGGACCGAATATCTTACGAAGAATTTTTCTCTTAAAGCGGTAAAGGATATCTCCATCCGCTTTCAATAAAGTCCATGTTTCAGCGCCGTAAAGCAGGACTAGGATGACCAGTTATTCGAGATAGGGCTTTACTGTCGAATTGCCTTATAAGACAAAAAAAAAAACAGCGATTGGCAAGAGTTATTCCTCGCTTGATTTCTGATGTTGTTTTTCGAGTTTATAGCAGAGCCAAGGTAGACAAAGTCCCTTACTACCTCGAAGTTATAGCTGCCCACTGGGACGATCTGTCCAATTCGTCGGTGTTGGCTGTCCCTTCTTGTTAACAGCATATACTTGGTTTTGCCCCCGTTTATCCCTAAACCCATTTTGGCCGCTTCCACCTCAATGTTTGCAAACGCAACGGTGACAGCCCGCTGAATATGCAAGCAGTTGTACAGACTTGTGATAGATTGTGCCTCCGGTGTTGTCTTGTGAGCTCCGCACAATCCGCTCAAGTACAATATACATACATATAATATAGGCGGCCTTGAAATCGATAATCAGGTGGTGCGTATCGACTTGAAATTCTTGAGTTTTCTCCAGGATCTGCCGAAGTTTGAAGATTTGATCGATGGTGGACTTTCCTGGCCTGAAATCGCACTGATAGGGTCTAATCAGGCTGCTGATAAAATGTTTCAGGCGTTCACACAATATCACAGAAAAAATCTTGTATGCGACTTGGAGGAGACTGGTGCCGCTATAATTGGCGCAGTTGAGGGATCTGCTTTCTTGTGGATCGGGCAAACGATGCTGAGATTCCATTCATCAGGCATACACTCGTCTGACCAACTCTTAGAGATGAGTTGGTGTATGCACTTAAATTTTGACTATTTTCGTCTATGTTGAATGGTTCCTTCTGCCTGACAGCGGGATGTTGATCTTCGTCGCGGTTATACTGTCTGCAGAAGTAGTTTTTCCATATTCTCTACAGGTTTCTGTACGGGTATTGCTTCTCTGACACGTTCTTTTTACCTTTTGGTAAAACTTCCGTACATTGTGCCTGGAGTATAAACTCTCGATATTCTCAAACGCGCGCTTCTCATACTCTTTGTTCTTATTTTGGAGAAGCTGATGTTCTTCCCGTCTCTTTTGCTCGTAGAGCTCACGAGCAGCTCTCGTCTTCCTTTGCAGCGCCGCTTTGTATGCCTCTTGTTTTGCTACATGAACTCGCCGGCATCCTTCGTCAAACCAGGGGTTTCGCGATGGTGGGCGAGCGAGACCCAGCACATCAGTCGCGGCGTTTCTAATAGCATGTTGGCAACGTTGCCACTGTTCTTCGGCACTTGATGCTGGCGGCATATGGGTGATTGAGAGATTTCAGGATACGCGTTCAGCGATTGTCTCTTGCAATTGTAGCTTTTCGACGTTAAATTTTCTCACAGTGATTCTTCTTTGTTGCTCAGTTTGGGATATCCGCATTCGTACCTTGGCTACAACAAGGTAATGAGCCGAGTCTATGGTGGCCGCTCGGAGGGTCCGGACTTCCAGAATACTGGAGGCACGCCTTGATCGCAATATGATCAACTTGGTTGATCGTTACATGATCATTGGACCGCCATGTCTGCTTATGAATATCGAGATGAGGAGACCATGTGCTTGCTATGGTGACATTTCGCTCCACAGCGAAATCAATTAGCCTTAGTCCGTTATCAGACGTGGTGTCGTGTAGGCTATGCCTCCTTTCCTATTCTGCCGTTAAAATCCAATACGATTTTAACGTCGTATTTAGGACATTACTCGTATGTTTTGTCGAGGAGCTCGTAGGAACACTCTTTGGTGGCAGGGTCCTTTTCCTCTGTGGGGGCATGAACACATATTAGGCTTATGTTGGCGAATTTAGCCTTGATCCGAATAGTCATAATACGCTCGCTCACGTGTCGGAAGCTTAAGACTTCTTTCCTAAGTCTGCCGCGTATGACAAATCCGCATCCGAATAAACGTTGCCTGTTGCCTCTGTAGCAATCATCGTAGTGGATGTCACAGTTTCTCATTCTCTTTTTGCACGGCCCATCCCATCGCACTTCCTGGATGGCGGAAATATCTGCTTTATAGCAGTCTAGCGACTCTGCTAGTTGTTCGGCTGCACGTGGTCTGTAAAGGGACAGAACATTCCACGTACAGATCCGAAGGTCGTCGTCCTTATTTCGTTTGCTGGGGTCGTCATCAGTTTAGTCGTCCTTATCCGAGGCTTTTGGTTGTTTCAAAACCATAGGTTTTTTACGTGGTAGGGAAGTTACCCCGATGGCACAAACTCCAACCTGGAGGGCCAGTTCCTTAATTATTCCCCTAGGATGAGGGGCCGGGTACACCGGTGGCAGTAGTCCACTAGGGGAGTATGAGCACTGCCGTTGGCCCATTAAGGGCTCTCCGCCGCCGTTTCCATTCCAAGGTCCTGACCAACATTGGAAATTCCTTACCGACGAGTAATCTGAATACGTCGAAGCAGCTCGCGCAAGGTATTCACTAAGTTCAACCTAACTGGAACTATAGACGCCACCGTTGACTCCGTCTAGGGAATTCGTCCGCTGCCGCCTGGAACAGGAAGAAGTGCTCTAGTGAGAAAACTCCCTAAAAAAAGAGAATTTCTTCTCCCTTCAACTACCGACCCATTGCACTTACGTCCCTTTCTAAGGTCATAGAAACGCTGATAAATCGTCAGCTTTTGAAATATCTTGATTTCCGAAAGATTTTTAATGACCGGCAATACGGCTTTCATAGCAAGAAGTCCACTGGTGATTTGATGGCATATCTCACCGAAAAGTTGAACCAATCGGTCCATCACTCTGGTGAAAGTAAGATTGTTGCGCTTGATATTTCTAAGGCATTTGACAGAAATTGACATCCAGCAGTTTTGTCGAAAATGCGTGCACTTGGTACCGATGAATCTCTTTTTCAATCAATTAGAAATGGCCTTTCAGCCGTTCAAGTTTTTTTGGATGGTGTCAAATCTGGTGGTGGTGGCTGGTGTTCCCCAAGGCTCTATTTTGACTCCGACTCTCTTTCGCCGACTCTTCTCTGCAGGAACTCATCTTTCACAAGACTTATTGGATTTCTGGTTAAGGCATCTGCATGCCGCATTTTTATTATATTTACTCGGTTTCCTTCGTCCCAAACTAAAATTTAGCGTATTTTTTTAATAGGTCTGTCAGTGGCCTCGCGATCACGGAATAGTAAGGCCCAAGAATCTTTGTATTTTTAATACATTTTTGGTTACGAGAATTTTTTAACCGCCTCTGCCTTAAGCTCAGATGGCCTAGTCATACCATTCTCAATTCTAAAACCCAAGTACTGGAATCTGTCACACAAGAATTGACACTTCTTCCATCTAAACACCAGACCGTACTTACTAGCTAGCTCCAAAACATTTTTGAGGTTCCAAAGTGCATCATGATAGTGCCTGCCAAGTATCACAAGGTCATCCATATACAGCAAAACATGTCTTTGTAGAACCACATCCTGAAATACTAAATTCACATGTCGTTGAAAGACAGCCGGTGATGTGCAGAGCCCGATTGATACCCTATTAAACTCATACTGACCGCTTGTAGTTACAAAGGAAGTATATTTTGGGCTGTCTTCGGCCACTGGGACATGGAAAAATCCATTCGCTAAGTCCATTATGGAGCAAATACTTGCAGAACTTAGTCGGTCAATTTGGTCGTCAATCAGTGCCAGAGGAAAACGATCCCGAACAATAAATTTATTTAGACAGCGATAGTCCACACACAGTCTTTTGCTGCCATCTTTCTTGTTGTCCACCACAATCGGGGATGAATATTCCGAGTTACTTCGTTGAATAATGCTATTGTCTAACCAGTCCTGTATTTGATCTTCAACGATCTCCTTCTCCAGCGGGGCCTGTCTCCTAGGACGTTGAGCCAGAGCGATGTCATTTTTCAAAATTATCCTCATCTGTACATTTGTAGAGTTGCTTCCAATTGGCTCATTTGCCAAGTGCTGGACTTTATTCCTGTACTCCGGATTCATTACACACATGTCCATCTTTTCATTTGTTACCTGGCAACAGTTTTTCCATTCAGGTTCAAACTTCTCAACCTGAACGCCTTTCTTGCCCAAGGTTATGCGCGTACTTCTTAGAATGTCTTTGCCAGTCAAGAGAGCCTGTTTAAGGAACCGCAACGAAATGACATAAATTTTAGTCCGATAAGAATTGTCGTCAATACCGACGATAGCTATGAAACATTCGTAAGCTTTCGTACATTCCTCTGATAGCCCCCGAAAAACTTGATTATCGCTTACTAGAGATGGCGAACCCAATTTCAAATATTTGGTAGATTGCATCATCGTGACATCGCTCCCTGTATCTATCCTGGCCCATACGTCGATGCCAATGACCGTAACCGTCCTCACCTCCAGCTCACTTACTTCCCATTCTACCACATTAACAGCCCTTGTATTTTCTTTTCGCAAAGGACAGTTAGGAGAAAGTTGGCCGAACTTATCGCAATTGAAACACTTAGAACCATTCTTTTTATTTTCACACATCCTACTTTTGTGCCCTTTCATCCCACAGTTAAAACATCGAATTTCAGCGCTGACAGGATTTTCCTTAAGCCTCGTTATTCTTGGTTGGTTATGCTGAGTTATGGAGACTCCGCCTGTGGTACCCAGCTTTTGCATTGCGAATAAATAATCAATAATTGACTCACCCTTTTTCTGCTTCTTATTTGCCATCGCCTTATGTACATCAGCCACGGTCATATTGTTTGAAAATTCTTCGAACAAAAATTGCTTCAACTCCTTCCACTTGATTATAGTTGGTAGTGTTCTTATTGCTAATTTCGCCGTGTCCGTCAATAATCGCTTAGCAAAAAGGATCTGCTTCATCTCGTCCCACTTCAATAAGGTAGCCACAGTTTCAAACTCATCAACCCAACCGCCTACGTCGCCGTCTCCACTGAAGATATGGCGTTAAGAGCATCTTCGAAGGTACCTATAGGTATACTGCCCGTTCATTTCGTCTTTTCAGTTTGTCGACCTCTGTCCGTAGTAGTGAGATTTCAAGGTCGTCACTAAAACGAGCTGGGTGGTGATCTCTTCCAACATCTACCTGCGTCCGCTAAATATTCACCGTACTCTCTGCTATTCCTGAGCTTATAGCCGCCTGAAGTATACTTTGTGTTCTATTTGACTTGCCTCCACTATTGGATGCAGGCACTTCCCTATCCTCTTCACCATGTTGTGGTGCGGCTAAGTCTCCCCACTGTATAGTCTTCCGCCACGCATTAAATTTACTAAAATCGCCTTTTTTATCTTTTAAATCCGATGAGCCATTACTGAGCTTGGATTATATAACCAACTTTTAGTGACGGAAAATTCGATCTCAGCCCCGTTTATGACACTTAGACCTTGAATTTCGGAAAATCCCTCCTTATCTCGCATCTAGGTAAAATATGGAATAGCTATGCGAAATTTCAAGTACCTACGTCTAGCAGTTTCGGAGAAACCGTGTTCACAAGGAAAATCGACTTTGCTTTTATAGTATTTAAGATTTCCGAAAAATCAGCCCCGAAGTTGCTACTGTACTATTTAAATTCAGTCTATTTCCTTGTTTAGGTACCTTTTTTTATGACTGATGAGACCACGTAAATGTCTATTCGCGTAATGTTAGTCGCGGTAACCGATTCGATTTTGTTCTCTTTTTTTATTTCTATTACGGAAGCGGTAATAATTACCGATACTTAAGAGATTTGACCCGAACTTTACCTTCAAAATCGAGTATAATTTTTTTTTTATTTTTTGCAGGAACGAATTTTTTGAATGTTTGTGGCAACCCGCTTAAACGATATGGCCCCCAGATTTGTAGGATCCAGAATATAAAAATGCAGTTTTTAAGTCAAGGTAATTCAAATATAAAGATAATAGAAAGTACGAGCATATAATGATAGCGGAATTGAAAACAGTATGTAGATACTTGTAGGAAACGATCTTGATTCAATAAAAGAAAGAAATACCGCGCAATCGTTCTCGTCGTCTTCTGCTGTCGTCGTAGACTGCTTTCATTCCTTATATGATACGCACTTGGAGCTTGATTCCGTCGGAACTTGATGCAGCGAATTTATTGCTAAAGTGTAGAATTTAATAGCCAGTGGCGTAGAGCTAGATCCGGCACCCAACATACATACATACATTTTCAATGGCCCGCTAATCCTCCATGATGTCGTGGGTCATGGGGGTAGGATGCTCAGGTGCACCCTCCTTCCTTCTCGATCCTCCGTCATTAACTCCAACTCATCAGGAGAAATCCCTAGGCGGCTCCAGCAGAGATGTCGGACTTGGTCCAACGATCTATTTCTAGACCTACCTGGGAGTCGCCTACCTGATGCTACGGTAATCATGGCACGTCTTGGTAGCCGGTCTGGGGGCATACGCACTACGTGTCCAAACCATCGAAGCATAGATCGTTCAATTCGGAGAAGTAGCTGCTCAACGTTGAGCATACTCTGGTGTTGCGCACTCGATCCCTTCGAGTTATTCCAGCAATGCCGCGAAGGAACCTTATTTCCGCAGGCTGTATCTGCGATTTTATTCTTTCGGTCACTACCCAAATTTCATGACCATAGCTGAGAGTTGGAACATACACCGAGTTGAAAACCGATAGTTTAGCTTGAACACCAAGTTTGCCCTTCCTTATAACAGATTGGCCAAGCTCTCTTCAAATTGATCCAGACAGACCAATTCTACAGGATAACTCTTCATTTCTCTTCCCATCACTCGTGAAGAAGGCCCCAAGGTACTTAAACTTATCCACCTGCTTCAGTGGGACTCCACTAACATGCAGAGTGCACTGAATGGGTTTTTTTGAAAACGACCATTACTTCCGATTTGTTCACGTTGATCCTTATTCCAGCATCATCACAAACGGCTACAAACCTTTTGGGTGCGGGCTGACGTTCGGCTTGAGAGGATCCAAGGATGACCAAATCATACGCAAAGAGCAGATGACTAATCCTTAGGTCTCCCACTTTGAAACATTCCCCGCCACGGCTGCGCTGCAACATCCAATCCATATATACAAAAAAGAGGAGAAGTGACAAAACGCACCCTTGGTGGAGTCCAACGCCCACAGTGAAAGGTATTGGTTTAACACCGTTTATCCGAACACAGCTTCTACAGTTTGTATATCAATCCCATACTCCTGCAGAAAACTCCAGAGTTTGCCTCGAGGAACCCTATCAAAGCTTTTTCCAAATCCACAAAACAAGTGTAGACAGGTTTAGCATACTCCCAGGACTTCTCAATAACTATTCTGAGAGTGAATTACTGGTCGATTGTGCTTTGATTGCCAAAGTTTCTTCCTCTACCGTAGGACTGCTTTCCGCCCTACTCTCGACCATATCTCATATCTCTGAAAAGTGCTCGCTCCATCTGCGTAAGATGTCCTCCTCACTGGAAAGAAGTGTACCGTCTTTGGATTTGACTCCTTCAACAAAATTCAACTCTTTTCCTCTGAGTCGGTGGCCAGAACATCTTATTTGCAGATCTGTGGTCACGTTCCAATTTTTCGCCAAACTCCTTCCAAGACTGCTCTTTCGCTATTTTCACAGCTAATTTACAAGTTCTTAGCGCCTCAGTGTACAGATTTCGAGAATCGGAGATCCCCAAGTGAATCTCCACCTTAACGGCTCTCTTCTTCTCTCTGATGGCTTCTTGAACTCCGGGCGTTTCTAACCAAGCAGTTCTTTTCTCACCACCAGCCGCCACACCAAGCCGCTTCACTGCACAAACAGCTTCCACAGAGGCAATAACCGCTGTTGAAAACAACCCCTCTTGATGCTCTGGAGAGATCTGCGTACTCTGCCTCAGTACTGCTTAGAGCAATTTCGGGCTGCTTTTTATTCGCCCATGAGACCGCTGCGCCCGCAGCGAAAAATGAATGATTTTTGGCATCGCGGCTTCTAGCCCGTCAGCATCAACATAACCCTATAGTCGCGTTTTTGTCTAAGGTTTATGGTGCAATTAAGGTACCTCAAAATGTGCTTTGCAGTAGCCATGCTCAGAATATGGGTTCTTGTTGAACTGAGAAAGTTTGCACACCGAGTGTATGATGTCCGGCCTAGGACATACCCACATACGCGGATATTTTGTTTCTGTTTAATACCGAACTGAAACAATGGCGCTTGAGATGTTGAAACATGCGTGAAGTTGGGCACTAGTAGTCCATATATAATACGTCAATGATTGTATAGCTTGAACCAAATCACTTGAAATACCCCAACGTGCGCAGAGAGGAATTTCCTAAAAAAATAAAGGGGATGAAATCTCTCTTAATTCTTCTAAGAATGGTTAATGATTTTCTTCACTTTACTCTGTATGATGCTCTTTTTCTAGTTTGGTAAAACTTCTTTTGGTTTTTATAAAGCGGAAAGCGATACTGATGAACAAATATGTATGGTATGTTTTACTATATATTTATTTATTTATTTATTTATCGTATTAGTTAATTAAGTATGTATTGTTATATTTCGTTTAGCCCAAATAAATGTGTTTCTTTACTTTTCCAAAATAGGATAAATACCACAAATACAATCCACGTTTTTATTTAAAAATTTAATAAAGCCGACATACAAATTCCCTTCAATTGATATGCATCGTTCAAGCAAGTAAATCTGAGAAGCAAGAATTTGTTCCCTTTGGTCCTTTTCTCAAATTCGGTATAGCCATCACGCAACTTGATTTTGATTCGTCAGTAGTTCCGCAGCTTTGCGATGAAAAGCATCAAAGTATAAGTATGCAGCTTGTTTTCCTTTTGCTCCTCCTCTTTTTCTTTCGTTCTCTCGAATTTTTTTTTTTTTAAGCTGTAGTTATTGTTGCTTCTACCTCTTAGAAATGAAAATGAGTAAAACTCGTACAAATAAAAGAGACCTGCACAGAAAAACGTCAAGTGATTTGGTACAATCTATAGTGTGTACACACATAAATGTATATAATGTAGAACCAAAAGAAAACAAATACACACTGATAAAACTTTTACGCTTGAGCAGACATAAATTCATTCGACTCAAGCTCAAGCATGTATGTACAGAAAAAAGAAAAATAATTCGCTCTTGCTCTCTTAAAATATTACGAATAGGCCTCGAAAGAAAACTAAAATAAGAAAACACCACTGAGATTGATTTGAAAATCTTGGTCAATTAAGAAATTTAAAAAAAAAAAAGGAATTTTGCAAAGATGTTATTTATATTGCTCAGCTTTTAGAGCACGCACAAATATAATTTTGGACTTAAAAGATGCGTATTTTAGTTTCATTGAAATAGAAGGAGGAAAAGTTTACTTTTTTTAGTTCAAAGTCTAATCATTAAATTTCTTGGTTTTTTACAATCAAAATCAAATATTTTTGTACGCACGAACCTGCTTCTTATCCTTTCAGCTGTGTAGGTCCTTGCAAAGAAATATTCACTTTCTTTTATATTGTTAGGGATAAATTTGGCGCAACAGCTCATTAAGTGGCTAGGCCTAGCTTCTCGCAACCACTCGTGTTGTGTGCGCTATATTTTTCAAACAAATGGAAGCGGCTTATACATATTTTTGTGTCGTATCCGATCCGAAGGGCATTTTTTTAGTTTTAAGAAGCTTTCTCATGACAACAGTAGTCTTGGATATTTGTTAAACGTTCCCCAGAGGTGGGACCGTGAAAAAAAAGTTTGGTGTTTTCTGGGATTCGAACATGGAACCTCACGCGTAGTGGTCCGAAGCGCTAACCACCGCTCCACGGCACCCACCGAGGAATACTTTGATCCATCACAAATTTAATGAGAATTGTTTTTAAATTTGAATTGCTTTGAAGCTTGAATCGAATTGCTTGCTGCTGAAATATTGCTTCTTTAATTTTTTCCAGATGTCTGAGATTAGAGCATTCTAACAATATCTCATCCACTAATACTGCAATCAAGTTCATATCTTCATCACTGCTTAATTTATACACACAAGCGTTGCCATCACATTTCGAAAACCCATTTTTTTTGCAGCAGTGCATCAAGCTTACAATTCCACTCACGTCCGGATTGCTTTAGACCATAAAAAGCCTTTTCTAAACGACAAACCTTCTTTAGATTCTAAGGATCGACAAAACACTGTGGCTGCATCATAAAAACGTGCTCTTTGAACTTTCTATATAAATACGCCGATTACACGTCCATTTGATACACTATTAGGTTATACTCAGCTAAGAAAGCAAATATGAGTCATATTGATGAATACCTCACCACAGGAGAAAAACTTTCTTCCTATTCTATGCCAAAACACCGGCTACAAACCTTAGCCACCAGCCTGACTTGTATCTCTCAATCTCACCATTTTTTTGCGCTTTATAGTAAACACCCATTTTGGTTTTAAAGCTTGGTGATTTTGGTGTTACTTGACCAACTTTCAAATTTGGTTTTTAATCAGGGAAATTATTTTCTCATATCTAGCAAATGGTAATCTTCGTCGTCAGCTTTCTTTTCCAATTGAGATAAAAACCTTGCATACCTTCGATTGGGCTGAATATCCCACCATGACGCAATCGACACCGCCGAAAACTTTGATTTGCCTAGCCGTTTATCCAGAATAATTGCTTGCCGACCAAATATTTGTAGATACGAAACACTTGGTTAGCTCATAACCAGCGCAATTTTCATAGGGGTGATACTTTCCAAGATCTTTGTTGACGAACGGTTTCGCAGATAGACTGCGTTATTTACTGCATCCGCCCAAAGAAATTCGGGCAATCCGGAATCTATTAACATACACCGCGACATTTCAACAATAGTTCTATTCACTCGTTCCACAACGCGTTTTTGTTGCGGCGTTTAAGCTACAGTTAGTTAGTAAGTGTTCTGCAAATGCCTTTTAGTTTTATTGACGTATTCCTGACCGTTGTTATTGCGTAATATCTTTATTTTTTTATCCTTTTCACGTTCTACGCAATTTTGAAATGTTTTAAAAACTCCCGACACGTCTCTTTTGTTTTTAATGAAATAAGCAACAATTTTACGGCTGTAATCGTCAATGAAAGACGCATGATTCCTAAAATATCTCTACTGCATTTATCTAAATTTTTTTTGGAAAGGCACTCATTTGGGGAACCATATTATTTTTATCCAAAAATTCTAGGTCTTTTAAATTTAAATGCCCGTATTTCCTATGCCACTCGAAAATATATTGGGGACTCCGTTGTCTTTGCGGCACACAACGCATTCAGTTCTCGACAGAGAATAAAAAATTCATCACATTTGTTCGCTCGCATTATTTGCGTACCGCGCTTATTCTTTAAAATTTCAAATTGCTTAAATTATTTTCGATCGCTTTCGTAACGAGATAAAATTCGATTTAAGTACCTGCACAAGTAATATGTACATCCATCAACGAAACTTCAGTACTTTTAGTTTAAATTTTCACCTTCCCCGTAAATTAATTTACTTCCCGCTACTTCCATTTTTTCTACGTGTAGTTTTATGTCATTTTGTGATCGCAACACATATGGCAAATAGCGCCGCTATACCAAACCCAATCATCTTTATTTACTTGAGAGTTGCTTAGAATATTTGACATGACGAAATCAGCTGTAGTCTTGTCTTTTCTAGCATTTTTTTTTTTTTTTTTTAGGTTGCGCCAAGGATGTATAATCTTTATAGATACTAATAGCCCGAGTGCTACTAGCATGCACGATTCGCGAACCTGAGTAATCGATTCCAGGAATACGCCTACGTACTAAACACACACATTACACACTTCAACCACTCTCCCCGCGGTACTGCCGTTAGGTATTTCTTCGCGGGGCTGGTTAGCAATTATGCTCTAGTCTCCGAGGCCGCCTCTTGGGCTCTTCTTAGGGCTTCTGCTCTTCGCAGCGCATTCTGCGCATTCTTTTCTAGTATGTAAAGATGTATTTGTAGATGAATAATTAGCTGCAAGGTTGCACTTGTAACATTTCCTATTTTGCTTATTTAGCGCAAACATTTTTCCCGGTTTGTCACACTCCCGTCGCTTCGCCTCGTCCAGTAGCTTCAGCTTCATTACTTTTGTCGTTGGCAAATCATACCGCGATTCAATTACGACAATGAAATTATCGTAGTTTCATGGCAGACTGAAAAGCATCAATATCACAAGAAGTTCATCTTGCAGTTTAACATCCATTTCAGCTAACTTTCCGGAGAAATCTTAAAATTTATTCAGAAGTACCAACATTTATGCTCCTTCAACCATTTTCAAGTCAAGCAATTGCTTAAAAATTGTCACCTTGCGTGCAGGCCCACTTGGACAGCGTACGGCTTCAAGCACATCCCAAGCTTCACCAGAAACCTTACAATCTTTTTTTTTTTATTTTTTATTTTATTTTTTTATAATTTGCACGCACTCAAGGGGTTATGAATGCCCTTAACATATTTACACACAGTGCGGGCGATGGAAAGGATAGATAGAGAGAGAGAGAAAGATTTAGTGTAGTGGCTTGAAGCTCAGTTTATGCTTCAGAGAAACTCCAG
Source organism: Brachypalpus laphriformis (assembly GCA_945910035.1). Classification (NCBI taxonomy): domain Eukaryota; kingdom Metazoa; phylum Arthropoda; class Insecta; order Diptera; family Syrphidae; genus Brachypalpus; species Brachypalpus laphriformis. The sequence continues at coordinate 257,197,053 of OX246754.1, forward strand.
ATAACTAGAGAGATTTTTTGCAACTTTTTTTGTATTTGCTTCTGATTAAAATTTTTTTCCCCATAACCGATGTCATAGGCAAATCATCATCAACAGAGCGAACGATTTTTCCAAAAAACTAAATTGGTTGAAAATTACGTACGGTAGAGAGAAACATACACATTTTGCCACTTTGTTTTATTATCTTTATAATATAGATGTATCTACCATATATCTCTCTTCTTGTCTTTCTGTGCATGTATCACGCGGAAATTAATGCACAGATTTTGATGAAACTTGGCATAGCGATAGCTTATATCCTGGGTCAATATTTCGGATACATTTGAACTCGGTAAATAACAGGGTTCTCACAAAATAGTAAAAATATATCCGTAATTTATATAATAAGAGTGTGAATGTAACATTGTTCCCACACGTACCACACAATAACTGGTCTTACTTTTAGAATGATGTATGTTTTATCGTGAACCGTCATCCAGAAATTGAGATCTAATCAAAACTATCTTTTGCAAAATTCAAAATTTGATTAATTTTATGATTTCATGATTTTGAATCTGCACTCATTGGAGGAACTTTTTTTTTTTCTGTTCTCCTTTCGCTGACTCTTCGCAATCTTTAAGAAAAGAGCCAGCTGGTTGATGGAAAGGGGATGGTATGGAACTCTTTGTGTTTTCTTATTCTTCGGTCCCTTTTCTGTTATTCCTGCTTGACGGGTTGTGTGTTGTATGCTCTGGGGCCTATTTCACCAACTACAAATTACAATCACATACTTGTGCTTGTTAATTCCAATTACAAATTTGTTTCAGAAAGTACAAATGTGTACTCCACAAATTTGTAATAGGAATGGCAAACGAATTGTAAAAGAAAAACTTGATAATCACAAGTCGTAAAAATTAGCGTTGCACTGAATTTTGTGCGACTTGTAATCTACATTCGTTTTTACACAAATGTGTGGAATATCGATTCGAAAACACGTTGGATATGAATAAACAAAATATTAAAATATAAGATTTTAGTTGCGTGTCTAATTAGAGAAAAAAGCGTGAAAGTACGAATAATAGAAATACCTTGGAGATATTAGTATATTAAGTGCTTCAGATAGTCCTTTATTGTTTTAATGTTTTTATCTTTATATTTTTTTTTTAACAAAATATATCTGTTTTTTAACAAAAACTTAATAATGCTAAGAACATTGGTTTTGTACGACATTTTCAAACAGTGAGCTTGCAATAACGGCAAACACATCTGCATAAGCTCGATTTAGATATTCCATGCATAGTTGCAGTTCCGTATTAATCTCCAATATTACCAATCGCGTGTAAAACAGTAATTGCTGCCTTGGGGATAAAAAAATATTTGGCGCAACAGCTCTTTAAGTGCATGGGCCTAAGTTCTCGCAACCTTGGGGATGCCTTGGGGATAATCCACTTTTTTTCAGTTGTGTGACAAGTTTGTTCCCCACAAGCAAAAATTATTTCTTCCGCTTTCCAGTGGCTGAAAGAAAAACACTCATTGGAATCAAAATATTGGGAAACGTTTTAGTTTATACGCGAATGGTATAATTTTCTTCTGATATTTAGAACAATTTTATTGCTATCATTACTATCAATTGTACTGTGCCAACATCGTAAAGCCATTTTCTGATCACTTTTTGATGCAAAACAAAATTTGTAGTTAAAATTACAGACGTCTTTGGTCGTGTGAACAATTTTCACAAATCACACAAAACTTGTGAACTCAATTTCTTTGGTGAAATAAAAACTTACAAAAAACTTGAAATTATATACATATAAATTGTTTTTGGTGAAACAAAACGCGAAAAATTCCCACAAATTTTCCCTTGTGAAATACAATTAAAAATATAAATTTAGTGAAACCAAAATTACCATTTTTTCTAAAAATTTTGGGAAAAAACGATTATAAATCACAATTTGTAAGTTGGTGAAATAGGCTCTTGGTGGAGATTCCCATTGGGGCTGTTATAACTACGCTTACACATTTTCAGTATTGTATTTAGTTGGCAATTATATTTCAACAAGTATTATATTTAAGTGAATGAGCGTCAACTAAAATGTGGGCGAAGCATGGTACGGAAAAGCTCGTTAGAACTGCTCGCGAGCAACTTCACAAAACAAGCTCCCAAAAATGCTCTTGCTAGCGAATCACGAATCATAAGTAATTGTTTTAATGCTCGTGCTTGCGAGCCGAGCCATTTTCGTTTTGTTCGTAAACCAGTTAGGGTGCTTCCCCACCAAATAGAGCAGAAGCAAACAAAACCAAAACGACGAGTCAAAACAGCGTTTTAGTTTTGCTTCATTTGGTGTGGTTTAAGAACAGTCACCCACACTTCTTTTTTGTCGGGATAGGTAACGCTCAACTGGTCCATTGTAAGTGGAAGCACCCTTACTATTGAAAGAAACAACATTTATAAATCCATACAAATAGCCTAGATCTAATTAAAATGTTACGTACCGCCGCAAAATCTCAAATTCCCGAGAGGGTTTCTAAACTTCTTTTATTAAAATGAATTTCAACAAAACTAACTTCTAACAGAAAAACTAAATCTAATACAGTTTTATTTTTCGGCTTGAAATCTGTGTCTCCAATATCTGCTGTCATCTCTCATTATCAACTCATCTCCGGGCTTCTGCCTGCTTCCTTTTATATTTGATTCTGGCTTTCCAGGCAAATTCCCCAATTTCCAATTCGCCGCTGGAATTCCATTTGCCAAAGTCTGGTAAATTCTGGTTCCTTCGGGTAGAGAGCTTCGAGATGTCTCTCAGGGCTTCTCGATTGTTAACGTTGTTTTATTTTGTGCGCTCGCGTAACAATAGCAAGTGCGTTCGCTTGCCATTGGCTTGAATGGCCATTTTTTACAAGCTCTTGCGAGCTCTTTGAAAAGGACTCTGGCTTGCAAGCCGAAAGAAAACCGCGATTTATTGGCGAGCAGCTTGAATGCGAGCTTATTCGCACCCAGCATAAAACATCCTTTGCAAACTGTTGCTTTTCTACTTTGTCACCTATCCATATCTATTGCAATTACGTAAGTTGGTTTGCTTATTAAAAAACAAAATTTTGGATTTGGGCCTAATTGAATTAATAATCTCTTTAATTTAAAATAACGTCTGCCACACTTAAATTAAAGCTTACTCAAATTTTGTTACATTTTGTCCTATTTTGACGCTGAATTTTTGTTTTTGATTCAATTTAATTCAATTTATATGTACCTACATATACATATATAGGTACTGACTTTGTTGATCTTTATTTCCCAGCTTTTCATATCCGATCTTATTTGCTGGAAAAGAGATAATAAGACAGATGATGAATATACATATAGGGCGAATGATATGATTAGCCATATTATTTGGGAACATTTTCCGAAATGAGCTCATTTGACTCTAGGAGAAACGTAAGGTATTACTGTTATTTAGGGAATAAAGCTATGGTTTCTCCTTTTACATAGTAACTATGTAGAAGAAACCTGTGTTTTATTTGTTTGTCAATCTTTAATTAATCGTTGGACCAGAACTTAGAAATGGATATACAAATAGATTCGTCCGAATTTATCTGTATCCAAATGGATTAAGAAAAAGATTTATTTTAAATCTTTCATGTTTTTTTTTTCGTAGGTATATACTGTCGAATATATGTATGCAAAGTTACGTACTGTACATTAAAAGTCTGATAAGAGATATTTATAAGTTAAAGTAGACTCTCTCACAGTGGCATTCCGTCTTTTTATAAGCGTGTCATTTGGTTAAAGTGGTCTTGAAAAAGCAAATTTTATTTGAGCAAATACTCAGTGTAAATAAGAGCTGTTGAGTATGCAATGGCACGCCTACTTCTTACATACTTGCTTAAACCCTTTCACCCCTTGAGGGGCATAGGGCGTCAACAACGCCTGCGCGCCATCTTCTTCGGAGTTCTGCAACGCGTTTGAGCTGCCTCCAACTCACTTGTAAATAGCTTGATTTCCACTCCGCTGTCCTGCACGTCGTTTGCCTAGAGCGTCCCGCTGTCCTTCTTGCCTGGGTTAGCGGATTCCACTGCATTGCGTGGTTGTAGTTGCCCGACAATGTTGAGTTGAGCGCAGGTATTAGAAGTGCTTAGGGCTTTTGTTTTGGCCGGGTTTATTTCAAGCCCCACTTTATTTGCCTCAGCTTCTAGATTTTGGACCATCAGTTGAAAGGCTATTATCCGATGTGAAAGTAGACAAACATCGTCGGCGTAGTGGAGCTTTTTAAGGTAAGATGTCATAGTCCATTGAATTCCATTGTTACCTTCCGTCAATGCTGCACGGAGTACTTCGCTGATGACCACTGAGAACAACAGCGGTGATAGTGTGCACCCCTGACATACTCCACTTTGGACTTCAATATCCTCCGATACCTTACCATTGTGTAAGACATAACACTTACTACCCTTGTACGTAGCCTTGATAATAGCTATGAGTTTTACTGGGATGCATCTCCTAAGCAAGGGGCCTTCTCGAAGCCTTCTCGAAGTCGATAAACATAAGATGTAGAGACCTTTTTTTTGCTTGCGCCATAATCTTCCAAAGATACTAGTAGCCCGGGCTGCTAGCCTGCACGATTCGAAAGGCTGAATAATCGATGCCAAGAATGCGTCTACGTACTAATTCACACACTGCACACTTCTACCACTCTCCCCGCGGGACTGCCGTAGATGATACCTGTACTCGACGCATTGCTCTGTTATGATCCGTAAAGTGTTTATAAGGTCGATGAGGGGAATCCAGCACGAAAGCCTGCTTGTTGGACATCGAGAGTTCAATATGTACTCGTGTATAATATTCTTTAATTCGTTCTAATATGATCCTAGCTATTCCTCTCTACGGCCGACCGGGAGAACGCATATTCGAGTCCAGTTTCTAAAATCCATCACATTTCCGCATTACAGGTAACAGGAGACAAATCCGATGTTTTCTCGTTGCTTCCAATATTGGTCATTTGTTTTTCACTCCGAAACATATTAATATTCCGATATATTATTTTCATAACGCCTTCACCTTACCTTCTTCTCTCCAACCAAGACACTTCAGTGCTTTCACTCTCAATTCACTGGTGGTTATCTTGATTCTTACGCTGCGTTACTGTTAATTCATTTCACTTCAATTCAAGGACTCGTCCTTTTGCATAAAGTATATAGGTAGGTAGGTACAATGAAACATTTGAATTTTTTTTTTTTTTTTTTTGAAACCCAAAGAAGATAGATAGCGTCATCAAATCATCAGGCCATTCATTCTTCATTCTTCTCGGTATGAATGGGAAAATGCGTCACACACAGGAACACTCCAAGCACGCTTACAGAAAGAAACGTGTATAATTGAAAACATAACTTGAAATTTCCAAGTCATTTTTAAGGGACGTATTCGTTTTTATTCCACTCTAGCATCATTGTTGCGTAAAGCCGTTTTCTTTTAACCATATATTCTCACAAACACACACGCCTCATAGTGAAATGTAAATCTGAATGGGATTGTATTTTAGGGACATTCTTGCACGCTATACGCGCTGACAAACGCGTTCGCCTTGCTAATTCAATGAAGCTAAATCGTAAATGATAAATGAGCACGAGTGGGGAAAAGGACATTCCCCTTGTACGCAGTTCTTATGCTCCTTGGTCGTGTATTTAAATGAAAACAAAGTTCATATATAATACTTAGTCTGGTTGACATTTATGAGCAACTAAATGGATTATTTTTTCGCTGAGTTTAAGAAATATCGTCCTTTCCTTTAACTTTGTCGGTTGCAGACACAATGACACAATTATTCATAAACAGTCATTTACCGAATTTTCACTTTTGTCTGGGTTGCTGGCGCGGGGGTTTTTGGACTGGTTTATTAGCTAAACGAATTTTAAAAGAGATTCCATGGAAGAGGTTTACGGCAATTATAGTTGTTGTTCATGCAGTATACAACTTTTCATGAGAGGTTTTAGGATAACTGGCCTGGAGAAAAAGCGTGGGCTAAAGAGATTCATAAATATTTTTGGAAAAGATCTATTGATTTCTGAAACGTGTGGGTACCCAATTTGAGTTTTATATTTACGTTTCTCAGAAGCTGGATTTCTAGGAATAGCATAGCAAGTATTTATCTACACACTCGAGGGGCGTGGATAGACTGAAAAAGAGGATCTTTTCACGCACGGAATGTGTTGTTTTTGTCAGGAGCAAGCTAATTACTTTCAATTAATTTGATTTGTTTCTTCTTCAAGCCAAGCCTCTTCTCGCGAATTTTGGCATCCAGCTGGTTCTCAAGGTAATCAATTAACAGGATCCCTTTCGCATCCCAAAACACACTGGCCATGACCTTTCCGGCAGATGTGATCGACTTCGCTTTCTTTGGTGCTGAACCACCGGGTTCCACCCACTGCTTCGACTGCTGTTTCGTTTCTGGCGTGTAGTGGTGGTCCCATGTCTCATACATGGTGACAAATCGCCGCACAAAATCGGTCGGATCCCTATTGAATCGGTCCAAAGATTGCCGCGAAAATCGTTTGCGCATTTGCTTTTGTTCGGCATTCAGCAATTGCGGCACCCATCATGCGCAGAGCTTTCGCATCCCTAAGTTTTTGTGCAAGATGTTTGGCACCTTCTCTTCCGATATACACACAGCCTCAGCTAATTCACTCATCTTCACTCGCCTATCGTCCAAGACGATATCATCGATGGTTTCGGGTGTGGTTGCGGTTTTTGGCTTTCCCTTACGTGGGCCATCTTCGAGGGACGTGCGACCACGTTTAAATTCCCCGTAAGCTGTCAACTTTGGATGAATTGCCTTAAGGGTTAACCCATCCAAAACGAAGAATTTTATAACCGCACGATATTCAAATTTATCCATTTTAACGAAAAACACGCAAGATGTCTACTGCAAAAATTTGTGTAAACAAACTACTTGAGAGAACAAGTTGAAACTTGTCATACGAATTAATGAGAAGTGCACCCAGGCAGGAAACATACATTTTTGCTGATTGGAACGCTATCTCTGCGTCAGGCCGAGAACTTTTCACCTTGCCTTCGTAAGTCTGAGGACGTCACGAAGGAAAAGTGATATCTACTATTGACCCTCCTCCATTTATGCTGAAAATCAGCTCGCTCCCGGAATTCACGATTCGAACACCTCCAAGAGTGTTCTTCCTCTGGCGTTTGATGTACGTGAACTCCATTCTATCGCCCACACGGTGAAATTGCCTGCAATGGCGACGTGGTTTCTTAATCTTGCAGTGGTTGTGATGTTGTCAACTCTCCGTTCGAATTCCTCATGCGTATTGCTGAGAGATGAGTAGTAGCTGAAGAAGTATATGCTATTTACTTTGGCCCACACGAAGCCTTAGGGCTTGCAAAGTATTGCGATATCCGCATGGTACTCTCGGACCTTCTGAGTAAGTAAGTCCTGAGCTGCCTCGCAATGGTTGAGGTTTAGTTGGATAACCTTGATGTTCACTTCTGGGAATCGCTCAGCGCAAGCTGGAGTGCAGAGCATCTTATCCTTCCAGTACGGTGTTTGGCGCTATGCCCACTTCCTTTACAGAGCATGCATTCCGGCTCTATGGAGCAATCCTTTGCCTTGTGACCCTTTGCACCATATCTGTAGCAGTGTTTGCACTGGTCTTTGATCTGGCAACATATTTTAAGGTCTAGTTCTCCTCTTAATCGGCAGAATGAAGCAGTTGGAGGATGAAGCATCATGGTAGGGAGTGTCCCATCGTTGGTAGTGGTGGGGGTAATGCAATCTGTGTGCGATAAAAGTGATAGCTTAGTAGTATGAGGTGAATCCAAAATGTTACTTTCGGCATACAGTTTCTTCAAGACTTTCTTTTCTTCCAGCCATTACAATCATCTGTGTGTAAACTCATCGCGGATGGAGGCAGCTGACGTGTCTGGTAGTGCTGCTGATCGGAGGTTGGTCGCTGAGTTTCGTTGTCGCATACACTGGTGTCATTCGCAACAGTATATACACCTTGTAAATATCCATACATAGCGATGCCCAACTGATCATACTAAAGCAAGCAGTTCTGCCTGACTGGATGTGTTAACATACGGAAGCGCCTGAGTGACATGCAGGAACACAGGACGTTTCTGTTGAACTAAGACATGATAGCATTTACTACAGAGGAAAAGATTTGTTCTTAGCTTAGTATCTACATACGTATCTATGATCTTCTTTCTTCTTCTTCTTCCTATTTCGGCGAAATTATGAGCCGAAAACAAGGGATCATAACCCTCCCACTTCATCGCATTTCTACTGACCATATGTGTATATGATATGGGTATTAAGATTGAAATACATTCTTAGATGAGGTGGAGGAGGACAATTTATTTTATTTCCACCTACGTTTGTATAAAATGACGATATACTCGTAGATTAGATCAATGATATGTTGTTATTCATTATTCGAAATTTTAATGTCTGTCAGTATACATATGTACATACATATGTCTGTATAACTATAGGAAAGGTTTCGTAAAGAATCGGATTTCGAAATATTAATTAATTTCAACATATTGTTACAAAAATTGCCGATCACGCCGAATATTTCCCAAGATCACGATGGATGATGGAAAAAAAAAAACAAAAAAAACCAGAACCTCTCTGGTTCCTGAAAGGATTTATTAACATTTTTATTGTACTAAAATTGTTCTTTATTAAATTTACTTTTAACAAAAATATTAAATCTGGGTTGATATCTTCGAGATGTCTTCATAGGGCTTTACGGTGTTATCTTCGTGTTTCTGCGCTTGCATAACATTACCTCCTCCTTAGGACTCAAAGCTCCTGCTGAGTTCCACAAAGGTACTAGAAGAGCGCTAATCCGAAAAAACTCTTTCCTCTGCCAATTCCTCTGGACTTACATACATATGTACATACATTTTCAATGGCCCGCTAGTCCTTCATGAGGGTCGCGGGAGTAGGATGCTCAAGTGGAACCTCCATCCTTCTCGATCCTCCGCCATTGGCTCCAACTCATCAGGAGGAATCCCTAGAAGGCTCCAGGAGAGATGTCGGACTTGGTCCAACTATCTATTTCTGGGCCTACCGGGGAGTCGCCTACCTGATGGCATGGCAATCGTGGCACGTCTTGGAACCCGGCCTGGGGGCATACGCACTACGTGGCCAAACCGTCGAAGCACAGATCGTTCCGTTCGGAGAAAAAGCTGCTCAACATTGAGCACCTCGCGTACTCTGGTGTTGCACACTCGATTCCTACGAGTTATTCCAGCAACACCGCGAAGGAACCTCATTTCAGTAGCTTGTATCCGCGATCTTATTCTTTCGGTCACTACCCAGATTTCATGACCATAGGACTTTCACTGGACTTTTCTTCGAAAAGTCTTGAAATGTTTGGTTGTAGGTTGAGTTGTCGATGAGGGCTCGCTCGCTTAGCCGCACACACGCCCCTGGCACCTAGTTCCTGTGGTAAGGTCACAGCCTTCACAAAGGGGCTTTCTCTCCTTACCATTGGCTCGTGTCGACGAAGTTTCTAGTTAAGGCTAAGCCCGCTGGAAACCCGTTCCATGCACAGAACTCGACGGGGACAACCATTTCTCTCTGCTCAATGAACGTTGACCTAGACACAGTTGCCTCTGTGTGAGCTGGAAGTATTTTCGTAGACATAAATCCCAAAAGCTTAGTTTGTGTTTTCGCTGGCAGTTGCAGTGGCCGATGACTATTGTAGCAGCGCTCGCTAAAATGGGAACAGGAGCCCATTCGTTATCGCTCGTTTACTTCTGATAGCTACGTAAGTAATGGTGTCACTTACAGTGGGTTACTGGATCAGGGCAACTATTTACCGGGCTTCGATGGAGATGGTCTAGCTTTTCAGACTACCTTACGAGTAGTGCTTGGCAATCCTGAATCTTTGATGGTTTTTTCATTCAGGGACGGGACGGGTGCTTTCCACTTTCGTCTGATTTTCTAGTTTAGCTACCGCTAGTGCGATAGCTCTGGGGTACTCTTCCTGATCACCCGTGTTGCAGCTAATTTGCGACTGTCACGAGTTTCCACTGGCATCACTCGGGGCGACAAATGAACAAGTAATGCTGTGGTAAAGGCAGCTTATGTTAATTTATTTTTGTTAATTTAATGTTTAGCTTTCTCTCAAAACCATTCTGCTTCTCCATCATCTCCATCATCACCCTTTCCATGAGCTGGGTTTGCTTTCGGGTGGCCTCCTCGAGTATTCTCTTACTTCGTCGACCTTCATTTTGATTTACATGGTGGAAATTATGCTTAATTCTGTCCGCATAACCTGACACCTGTTACCAATGTAGCAAAAAATGCCGATCGCTCCGAATACTGCGACCGAGAGGGTTTTTGAGCTTTTTTATTTTACTAAAATTGATTTTAAGTGCATTTACATTTAACAATAAAATAAAATCTATTATAATTTTTTTTTGCCGGAAATCTGCGTGCCTCTTATGTCTGTCGGCATCTCTTACCGAAACGGAACTTATCTCTCAACCTCCTTTTATATTTGACTCTGGCTTTCCAGACAAATTACAAAATATACAATTCGCCGCTAGAATTCCATAAGCAAAGAATCTGGAAAATGTTGGTACCTTCCGGTTGACATTTTCGAGGTTCTCAGGACTTCTCGGTATTTCTCGTTCTGTTACTGCGCTCGCGTAACAATATAGATGGCTGATAGATTTAGTCAGTGAAAATTCTCATAACGGTACATTGCTCCTCGACAAAACATACGAGCAATGTCCTAAATACGACGTTAAAATCGTATTGGGCGATTTTAACGCCAAAATAGGAAAGGAGGACGTCTTTGGCAGGGCAGTCGGTAAGCAAAGCGTACACGACACCACGTCTGATAACGGACTAAGGCTAATTGATTTTGTTGTGGAGCGAAATGTCGCCATAGCAAGCACATGGTTTCCTCATCTCGATATTCATAAGCAGACATGGCGGTCCCATGATCATGTAACGATCAACCAAGTTGATCATATTGCGATCGACGCAAAGCATGCCTCCAGTATTCTGGATGTCCGGACCTTCCGAGCGGCCAACATAGACTCGGATCATTACCTTGTTGTAGCCAAGGTACGAATGCGGATATCCCAAACTGAGCAACAAAGAAGAATCACTGTGAGAAAATTTAACGTCGAAAAGCTGCAATCGCAAGAGACCGCCAGACTCTTCGCTGAACGCTTATCCCGAAATCTCTCAATCACCCCTATGCCGCCAGCATCAAGTGCCGAAGACCAGTGGCAACGCTGCCAATGTGCCATCAGAAACGCCGCGACTGATGTGGTGGGTCTCGCTCGCCCACCATCGCGACACCCCTGGTTTGACGAAGAATGCCGGCGAATGTATGCAGCAAAACAAGGGGCATACAAAGCGGCGGTGCCAAAGAAGACGAGAGCTGCTCGTGAGCTCTACGAGCAAAAGAGACGGGAAGAACATCGGCTTCTCCAAAAGAAGAAAGAGCATGAGAAGCCAGAAACAATGCACGGAAGTCTTACCAAAAGGTAAAAAGAACGTGTCAGAGTAGCAATACCCGTACAGAAACCTGTAGAGATGAAAATGGAAACCTCGTAGTAGAACCACAGTCGGTGCTGAGAATATGGAAAAACTACTTCTGCAGACTGTATAACGGCGACGAAGATCAACATCCCGCTGTCAGGCAGAATGAACCATTCAACATAGGCGATGATAGTCAAAATTTCCGTCCACCTAACCAAAACGAAGTGAGAATATCCAAGCTAAAACCCAACAAGGCTGCTGGACCTGACGGCTTACCGGCCGAACTTTTCAAGGCAGCTGATGATGAATTGGTAGAGTGCATACACCAACTCATCTCTAAGATTTGGTCAGATGAGTGTATGCCTGATGAATGGAATCTCAGCATCGTTTGCCCGATCCACAAGAAAGGAAACCCCCTCAACTGCGCCAATTATAGAGGCATCAGTCTCCTCAACATCTCATATAAGATCTTTTCTGCGATATTGTGTGAATGCCTGAAACCTCTTATCAACGGCCTGATTGGACCCTATCAGTGCGGTTTCGGGCTAGAAAAGTCCACCATCGATCAAATCTTCACACTTCTGCAGATCCTGGAGAAAACCCAAGAATTCCAAATCGATACTTAAGTAAGCTTCTGTTCATTATAAACACCACACTTATACTAGAATATGTTCCCAGTCAATGGAAAGTCGCCGAGATCATAATGGTCCTTAAGCCCGGAAAAAACGTCTTATAGACCGATTTCGCTTCTTCCAATTATATCCAAGGTGTTCGAGAGAATATTGATTAGGCGAATACAGCCGGTAATAGAAGAAAGGCATCTTATTCCGGATCATCAATTCGGATTCAGAAGTAAGCATTCTACAGTTGAACAAGTACATCGAATAACACATGTAATCGAAAAGTCACTTGGAGGAAAAAAGATTTGTTCAAGCGTATTCCTTGACGTCTCCCAAGCCTTTGACAAGGTCTGGCACGAAGGCTTAAAGTTTAAATTACGACAAGTTCTGCCAGAGCACCTATATAATATTTTGAAGAACTACCTTACGAATAGACTATTCCGCGTCAAATGTGGAAATCAATATTCCGATTTCAAGGAAATAATGGCTGGGGTGCCGCAAGGAAGCGACCTTGGCTCAGTCTTGTATCTATTATACACCCGTGATATACCGCAAGTAGAAGGCACTGAGCTAGCTACATTTTCCAACGACACTGCCATCTTGGCAGTAGGTAAAACGGTCGAAGATAGTATAGAAAAACTGCAAGAAGCTTTGGATAGAGTAAATGAATGGACAAAGGTTTGGCGAATCGCGCTTAACGAGACCAAATCTGTTCATGTAAATTTTACTTATAAGAAAATAAATAATTTGCCGATGTTTTCAAACTCAATTCAAATTCCGTTTGCAAACGAGGCTAAGTATCTTGGAATGAAACTTGATGCAAAGCTGAAATGGAAAACGCACGTTAAGAAAAAACGAAAAGAACTAGATAATAAATATCGAGAAATGTATTGGTTTCTTGGAAAATATTCCAAGCTTAATATAGAGAACAAACTGCTTTCATATAAGCAAGTGCTAAAGCCCGTATGGACATATGGTATACAACTCTGGGGTTGTACCAAAATAACTAATATTAAAATTTTACAAACTTTTGAAAACAAAGTGCTAAGAGGTATTGTTAATGCGCCATGGTATATCAGAAATAGCGATATCCATAGAGATCTTGGCATTAAAACTATAGAAGACGAAATTCAAACCTACGCGAGAAAGCATAGAAGTCGACTAGAAAGTCACGTAAATATTACAGTCCTCCAAGTTTTGGAAGAAAGAAATTTACTGCGCCGTCTACAAAGAACCAAACCTTTAGACTTATCGCGATAAGTAACCGCGTCGTAACTGCGGAGCTGGCAGGAACTTCTAATGGGAAGGTCCCTGCAAAACGTCCTTATTACGTGAAATGAAAACTACTTGATAAGTCGATTACTTAGTTGTAGTAAAAATTAAAACAAGTCTGTTTTGAAGGAAGGTTTTTTAGTGGGTAAGAATCCCACACTACTATGAGCATGCGCTGTCGATCCTCATAGTGTCTTGTTGAAGATTTTCACCTACCCTCGGGAAAAAAAAAAAACTGTTTGCATACGCCGACGATATAGACATTATTGGAAGAACTCAGCGGGCTCTCACTGATGCGTTTGCAAGCATTGAGGCGGAAGCGGCCAAAATGAGTTTAGCGATAAACGAGGGCAAAACCAAGTATAATATATGCTGTCAACAAGTAGGGACAGCCAACACCGACGAATTGGACAAAGCGTCCCAGTGGGCAGCTATAACTTCGAGGTAGTAAGGGACTTTGTCTACCTTAGCTCTGGTATAAACTCTAAAAACAACATCAGCGCAGAAATCAAGCGAGGAATAACTCTTGCCAATCGCTGTTTTTTGGGCTTATAAGGCAATTCAACAGTAAAGCCATATCTCGAACAACTAAAGAGACTCTGTATAAGACCCTGATCATCCCAGTCCTGCTTTACGGCGCTGAAGCATGGACTTTATTAAAAGAGGATAGAGACATCCTTGGTCGCTTCGAGAGAAAAATTCTTCGTTAGATTTTCGGTCCCGTTTGCGTTGACGGGTTTTGGAGGAGAAGATTCAATCACGAAATATACGAGCTGTTTAGCGACATCGACCTAGTCAAAAAACTGCGTTTTGGACGCCTGGGATGGCTAGGACATGTAGAGCGAATGGACACCAACGCTCCGGCCCGCAGAGTCTTCGAATCTAATCCCGAGGGACGACGCAGTAGAGGGAATCATCGCCGTAGGTGGCGCGCACAAGTTCAAGGGGACCTCGACCAACTTGGAGTGCGCAACTGGAAGCAATTAGCTAAAGACCGAGCTAAATGGAGAGGCTTGTTGGTTGAGGCCCAGGTTCACCCCGAACTGTAGCGCCACCTAAGTAAGTAAGTACAATCTTTTTTTTGCAGGGTTAGGATTGAAAGGGGGAGGTCTATTGCCTTCAATTCAGAATTGTTTAGCCTAGATATAATTGACTTAAGTTTTTAGCTCAAACTGACCGCTAAGCAATGTACAGGGTGTCCGCCGGGAACGTATACTACTTTGTTTTGCCGCCATTTTCGTAAACATTAGTCTTGACAGTTCATATTTGGCAGTCGTGAAGTAGACACGTGGCAAATTTATTATGGAAATTTGTCGAGGAGCTCGTAGAAACACTCTTTGGAGGCGGGGTCCTTTTCTTCTGTGGGGCCATGAACACATATTAGGCTTATGTTAGCGAATTTAGCCTTGATCCGGATAGTCATAATACGCTCGCTCACGTGTCGGAAGCTTTAGACTTCTTGCCTAAGTCTGCCGCGTATGACAAATCCGCATCCGAATAAGCGTTGCCTGTTGCCTCTGTAGCAATCACCGTAGTAGATGTCACAGTTTTTCATCCTCTTTTTGCCCGGCCCATCCCATCGCACTTCCTGGATGGCGGTAATATCTGCTTTATAGCAGTCTAGGGCCTCTGCTAGTTGTTCGGCTGCACGTGGTCTGTAAAGGGACAGAACATTCCACGTACAGATCCGAAGGTCGTTGTCCTTATTTCGTTTGCTGGGGTCGTCATTAGTTGGGTCATCCTTATCCGAGGCTTTTGGTTGTTTCGGAACCATGCGTTTTTTACGTGGTAGGGAAGTTACCCCGACGGCACAACCCCCAACCTGGAGGGCCAGTTCCTTAATTATTCCCCTAGGACGAGGGGCCGGGTACACCGGTGCCAGTAGTCCACTACGGGAGTATGAGCGCTGCCGTTGGCCCATTAAGGGCTCCTCCGCCACCATCTCTATTCCAATGTCCTGACCAACATTGGAAATTCCTTACCGACCTGTGATCCGAAAACGTCGAAGCAGCTCGCGCAAGGTATTCACTAAGTTCAACCTAACTGGAACTATAGACGCCACCGTTGCCTCCGTCTAGGGAATTCGTCCGCTGCCGCCTGGAACAGGAAGAAGTGCTCTAGTGAGAAAGGCACTCTTCCCCCCCTCTCTCATCTGCTGCCACCAAGAATCCGCCAAACGGGGTTGGTTACCCATTTCTTGGATTAAGGTACTAGGCACCCGGCTGTCACCGCGTGGAGGTTGAGAGTAGGAGTTGGTAGGCCTCAGCTGAGTGAAAACGCTTGTGTTTTCATATGATCGCATGCACTACCGTTTGACTAGCCAAAAGATTGTCTTAACCCAAAAAAAGATTGATCGAGATGTGAACATAGTAGGACCTACATTTGCATGGTAATTTCAGCAGGTAACCGTCATTTTAATCCATGTTCTTCTAATTCGGTTCGGGTAACTTCAATTCACATAGAAAAACACACATAGTCTACTTATTTCCAAAAATAAAAATATAATACAGTCGCATGTACATATGTATGTACGTACTGTACTCGTACGCACACCTAACAAACATGCATACATATGTACATAAGTTTCTTGCACATGCTAAATGTTTCACCGCACAAAAATACTCTATTTACCCAGCTACGCATACCAATTGAATTTATTTGTATCCTTAAAGGAACTTCCTTGCCACAACTTCTTTGAACCACTCCCACGAAAGGCAGAAAAAAACCAAATTCAGTGGAAAAAAAAAAATAAAATTAATAATAAAGCTCAACGAACCATAACCTCATGAAGTGAAATCATATTTTTGCGCGCGCTCTCTCGCAAACACCTTTAATACTCATAAAATGTGACAAAATATTGAAATTCTATCGAGGACAACCACACACACCCACATACTTACATTTACACACATTGCTTTCCTTAATTCCGCTCGTGTACAACCAAAAAGTCATATACTCTCCTATAAGTATGTCGAGGCACATCAAGGTAAAACGTATAAAATGTACACAAACACCTTTAAAAAAAAAAAACTCAAAATATCAAAGCCCAAATAAATTTCCCGACCCCGAACCCCGACACCCATTGAACACAGCCCGTTATACGGCAAACACCAAAAACAGCGAAAACAAATTCACAAAACAAATAAAAATAAATCAAAAAATTCATATAAATTTCTCCTTCGTCCTTTACTTTTTCTCGTCGTTTCTGCCTGGCATGGGTTCGGTTGTATGCGACAATTCAACTACGCTGTGGGCTCAGCCTCAGTGGTAGAGCGAGTGGGTGCTGGGTGCCACATAACCTGATCCTGTTGTAAGGTGTGAAGGAGTTCACACAGCCCCCATACATATTTCTTACCCTTTTCAACAACAAAAATAAAAAGTCCGAATAAGTAGCAAAATCCATATAAAAGTCAGTAATATTTCGGTTATTATTGTTCGTTTATTTTGTTTATTTATTTATTTATTTTTCTTTTTAGCTGCACAGGGGGCGGAAATAAACGACCCCTTAAATTTTCATTGACAACAAACAAAGCAAAAAGGGAAAAGCCGAAAATGAAAACGAAAATCTCGTCGGCTAAGACCCGAAATGAAATAATAAAACCGAAAAGGGTATAAAAATCAACACATAGCAATATACACAAGTAACGTTGGACATTTTTTCCGGATCTGCTCCGAAATCCGAATCTCAGCCCGTTGTAAATGTGTTCAATGATCGTTGAATATACAGCCAGTTGAAGCGGTGTAAAAACAAACAGAACAAATAGGGGATTGTCTTCGGAAGGGAACGCAAGCATTGTTTTCACTTTGTTCTACTCCTGCCTTTGCTGTTCAAAGAACCATAACTTGAGCCATGGTCAAGGGGTCGAGTAGGTTGAAGCTGGAATGCAAATTACATGTTTGAGTGCCTTTTTTGGTCTGGAGTATACAAGGTTTTGTCTATTTTGTCCGAGTAAAGGTAGGATTGGATGAAATGCAGAGGTAGGAGGATGTGCTAGTAGTATCCTTATACCTTTCGTGAAATAAGGAATTTTCGAGACAGCATTTCTTTCCTTGTCTTGTGGGTAAATATTCGAACTGGTAACTTTGATTAAGATTCATACACGATGTAGCTTAATAAGTTTGAAAACTGGTTTGTCAATAAAAAAGAAGAAATAGGTATGTTGGTTCGATGTTATTGTTCATTTTAATACCAAGATGAGAAATTCGTGAATTGCCTGTACGGTGACCTCAATCTGCCTTGGCCCATGAGAGTGCACTATATTTTCTGGCAATAGTGCAGAAGCGATTGATATGACACTTTATCATTTGATGGGTATTCATTTTAATGGCAAGTATTGTAATCGAATCGGCGATTGCATTAGTCACTCCTAATACTCTATCAATTTTAAGATCTAGACGATTAGGGTTCGAACGAATCAGTCACCATACTCAGCTACATCAGTCAAATTGAGATCTCCTAGTTAGAATTGCATAATAGTATGTACTATTATGGGTTCAATTGCATCAATCACCCATAATACTCTTACGCACCCTACTTTGGGATATCTAGACAATCAGGGCTCGACTGAATCAGTCACCCTTCTCAACCACATCAGGTACATTGGGGGATGTCTCAGCATACATCCAACACCATACTTTTTATTTTTTTTTTATGGTTCCCCTAGATACTCATTAATCTCCGGCCCTTAGACCTGTGGTATCACAATGAACCTTACATTGGTCTAAGTGTGTCCTAACTCTGTCGGGACAGCAACCTCACCTAACCTATTGTAATAGTGAAGAAATTCGATCTGGAGATCTACATATGTATATAAAACTAAGTGGCAAAATGCGTATGTGTCCCTCTACCGCCCGTAATTTTCAACCAATTTACTTCGTTTTTTTTTAAATGTAAATAATTACGGTACAAAGGTGATGGGCAAAAAAAAAAGTTACGAAAACATTCAAAAACATTGAAAAACAGCTTTGACATTTTTGTGTGCGATACCGTTGTGGTACATATAGCTGAGTACAACAAAAAAATGCCTGGTGAAGTGGGCAGGGTTTAAGCTAGTTTTATATAAAATCGATGACATGATTATAAAGAAAGTTGAAAAACTGAGGCTCGCAATTCTGTCCATCTGTACCTTAGTCTGCAGCCTAAACGAATTACTAGTCACTATATACGAGTGACAGTGGTGCAGTGGGTAGTGTGTTTGCTCGTTAACCGATGTGTGCAAGTTCAAGCCCCAGCGGGGAACAGCAATCATCAGCCACCCGAGTATAAAGGAAAAACGAATTACATCGAAGTTTTTCCAACCACTGCACCAAAGAAAGGTTCCTGCCTGGTAGTACAATGGACTAGAGAAGTCTGAGTGCTCTGGGATTTGGGTTTCCTTTTATTTAAAAAAAAAATAAAATAAAAAATATATAGTAAATATACATGCCTGTTGTTTTGCGATTGCAAGAACTAATAGTAAATCACTGAATTTTCGAAGATAGTGAGTGGTAAACTATGACGGATTCTGTAAGAAGAAACTCCATATTGGCAGTCCTTCTAAAACTCAGCACCATACTTAGCACCGATTCTTTGCAAACTTTTCTCTTAATCTTGCTTACAGTAAACTTCCATTGTGCTGTAAAACCACCCGCATCCAACCGATTCACAAAAAAAGAAAGAGTACCTGTCACAAAATTAGCGCCGTGCTATCTATGCTTTCCAAACTCATGGAAAAGACAATAAACGTATTATCAAATACTAGTATGAAGAGGGTCATGGACTAATAAGTGACCGGCAGTATGGTTTTCGTAGATGCCGTTCAACAGGAGATATGCTGAGTTACGTAACCCATCTATGGACCTCAGCTATTGAACAAATTGGTGAAACAAGAGCGGCTGCACTAGACATCTCAAAAGCGTTTGATTAAGTCTGGCATAGGGCTCTATTAGCAAACTAACTTCCTATGGTCTACCAGGAAACTCTGCGGAGGGATGGGAAACTTTCGTCCGAACAGATTAATTCAGATTGTTGTCGACGGTGTGTCTTTTGATCGGTTTGCTATTAATGTCGGTGTACCTCAGGGATCCATTCTTTCTCCAACATTATTAACTCTATATTAATGGTCTACTAGGATCAAACAATAATTACATTTTTAGTTTCCCCGATGACAGTACTTTAGTAGAAACTTGTTCAAACACCGTACCCGTGAGTGCCAATACATAGTCATTGGTGCGAACAAATCCATACAGTTAACGAAGATCTACAGAAAATCTTGCAGTGAGGAAAAGCAAACCTAGTGGAGTTCAACGCCGAGAAATTGCAATAAACCACTTTTTCCAAGACGATTATATCTACTTATATCCACAGCTTTAAATTAAGAACCGAATAATCGAACCCAAGGAGACCTTGCATTTACTGGGTATCACAGTAAACCCTGGAGAAACATGGCATGACCACATACCCAACATCGCAAAATCAACTTACAAAAAGTTAAGTTATCTATTCAGAGCAAAAAAGTACTTCACACCACCCCAACTTCTTCTTTTACACAAAGCACAAGTAAGAGAGGAGCTTGAGTACGTTCTCACATTTGGAGCTCGGCCCCAAAACACTATCTAAATCTACTGGACAGCATATAGAGACGAGCAGTTCGCTTAATAGAAGGTTTCGCACTGACGTCAAATCTCCAATCGTTGGCTCATCCAGGGCAGGTGGCAGATTTATGCATATTCTACAGATACTACTATCACAGATGGTCGAAAGATCTCATTTCAAGATCCAACCAGGCAGGCTACTAGAGCACACAAGACAAGCAAACCTTGGAACTGACTGCCAGGCGAAATATTTCCAGAAAGCTGTATTCTGAAAGAATTTAAATGCAGAATAAACAGCCATCTGCACGCATCTGGGGGTCCTGGCTCAGCGTTAGTTATAGCTTCGCCTTTCCCGAGAGAGGTTTATAAAAAAAAAATTCACTTCCGAATTTTAATAGTGATGAGAAGCACTACAATATATTATACAACATTTAAGTGTACAACAATGTCGGAATATATATGTACATGTACATACATATCCCATAGCTGAGTCGATTTGCATATGTATTTACATGCATATGTCCTTTTGGCAAGGATGCGATAAGAATGTGATAGCCGTTTAAACAAAGACAATGCTCCCATAATATTAATCACATTTCGTTTGGTTGATTTTGTTGACATTTAACACTGGTGACAAAGAAACCCACTAATTTAGCATAATTGCTTCATTATCTAATTGTGAGTAGGTTTAACAGGAATCCCTGAAATCCAGAAAACACCTAACGTTTTTCCGAGGTTCCACCTCTCACGAACGTTTGACAAACATCCGAGAGTATTGTTGTCACGAAAAAGCTCCTCAAAACAAAGTAAAAATTGCCCTTCGGATACAGTAAAAAACTGTAGGTCCCTTCCAATCACGGGAAAATATAACGCGGACAATACGATTTGGAAATGAACTATATAATACTTCTTGTCCTGTATTTTCATTTATTTTACCTTTTAGCACCATTTCTGTGTAATTTCCAGTAGATCAATTTTCAAACCAAACCATATTAGTCTTAAATATCACACCACAACCGGAATGCTCTTGATAGACCCCAAGTCATACAAATTCACGAGGTAATTGCCAAATTGCACAGCTTTCTTGTATGCCAATTAAGTTTAACCTTGAATGCTTTGATGACTCTTTTGAACTACAACTCCAACCGCTAATCAGGAAAAGGCTCTAATTGAAGTCCACAGCTACAACTGAGTTAACACTGATTCCAACTAAAATAATACAATTTATTACTAAAATAATTATTTCGTGTGGAAGCTCATTAATTGTTCATTTTTCAATCAGTACATTTGCAAGACGTTTTGAATCACGTCGGCCACCCCACAGGCCAAAGCCTAATTAAGAACCTCGCGCGCACGTGTGTCAATCTAATTGAAATTAATTAAATTTTTGCACCCCGAACTAATTTTGTCCCTGGGTCAGTAGAAAATGGCTTGTATGGGTGGATGTTTACCTAATAGATACAAACGGAAGACTTATGAATTTAACTTGATGTCTGTCTGTCTGAATTTCTCCATACCAACAAATTTTATAAAAAAAAAAAAAAAGCGTTTAGAATATAATTACAGACATGCAGGCTACAAGCATTAACTAATTTTGAGACCAAAAAAGTCAAATTTCTACATAGAGCTCCCTTATTATCGAGGATGCAAAATTACCACTCAGTTACGAAGTTCGTTTAGAATAATGCGTGAGACCCGATTCACGCCTAAGTAACCTGGAAACGGCGATTGCATAGCAATTCAACATTGAAACAACAATCCCCCAGGATAATTCCACTTGAGACATCTTTCGAGGTACACATAAGTGTATTACGAAAAACACTCTCTTGGGTGTCCCTTTTCTAAAGCTCTTGCGCGCTCAAATACTTTTAGCCAACTTCTGACATTTGTCGAATTGAAACAACTCTATCTGAGTACTTCTCGGATGCTCTTGCATCCTTTGTTGTACATATTCAAATTGCCCTTTTGTGTGTCGTCGGTCGGATGTCTTGAAGTGTTGCGCTAATGTTGGAAAAAGTTTTTTTTTCCTCCTCTACATCATGCCACGACTCTTTTGAAGGACCTTTATTTGAACGATTTAATGGCTTCTTTTATTTAATTAAGTGTATGGGCCATCAGACTTTTGTTGCGCCATTTGATGTTGTGTTGTCTCCTCTTCAAGTTGAAAAAGAGTTTTTTTTTTTGTATTCAAAGGAATCTGAGTGAATTAAGTCCTCCGAGGGGAGTGAAGGATAAATCCCTCAAAGACAATAAAAAAAAACTTTTAATTGTTAATGGAGATGTAATTTAATTAAGAGTTGTGCTTTTATGTTCTTCATTTAATTTGTTGAAGAGAAAGATTTTTCAACCATTTTAAGTTTACTGTTGGGATTTAAATATGAGAGTAACTATTTCAAAGAGTATTCCGAATTATTTAAAAATAGTTAGTTTTAAAAAGACTATGATGGAATTGTGGACATGAAGAAGGGAAGCAGCGTCTTAGAAACGATTTTGATGGAGTAGTTAATATAGATCCATCAATATTTATACCAAAGTAATGGCGAGAATATTCTGCAAATATATTCAATGGTTTCGTACTACTTCAATACATTTTTTTAAAAATGATTTGTATGTCATTATTATTAAATTGCACTGTTTTATGTCAACTCTGCTAGGGGATTTGCCTTGTTGCGCTCTTATGATGTCCATATTTCTTTCCACCACTGAGTTAGAGATTTGGAACTGTGTATGCCCACGAACTGATATAAGCTGGGTGCTGGACTGCGAAGCGCTACGGTCATAGCAATATTCTAATCTATATAAATCCAAGAGATTATATTGTAATCAAAATGAACTTTAGAAAGCGTTTTGACGTACAATTCCCCATAAGTTCAGTATAGAAAGATGGACAGGTGATTAAGGATTTCGATTTAAAAGTCTACACTGACGGTTCAAAGATATCATTGCGGATGTGTTTTCGGAATCTTTAAATATCTCAAAATCCAATAGATCTCCGCATACTGCCAGTGTATTGCAGGCGGAGTTATTGGCAACCTGAGAAACCTACCGTCAAATCAAACTATTATTATTGTTATTATTTACTTATTTTCTGCATAATGGGTACGTACAATAGCTTTTAGAGGCCTAGGCCTAAGAAAAAAAAAATATATCTTTATAGAAACTTCATATTTACAATAATCGTTAAATATTAATAGAATTAAATAGATTAACAATTACAAGAAATTTGACTAACGATTATATATATATTGCATTTAGTTGGTGTTTAAGAATCTTCTTGCTATGTGACAAGTGTCGATTATCACAGCTTTCTGGATTACGTCAATAGTATTTCGTTTCAGTCCTATTGCCTCAATGTCCATGAGAAGAGTTCTGCGCACTATTCCTTCGGCGCTTATTACGATTGGAACTATTTTTATGCTATTGAGTCTCCAGTTTCTCTTAATCTCTACGGCAAGCTTTTCATACTTTCTTCGTTTGTCGATATGTGTTTGCGTTATTCTTCTTGTCGCAGGTACAGTGACGTCAATAAAGATAGCTGTTTGGTGTCGCTTATCAACTACTGTGATATCTGGTACATTGTGGAGCATATACTGTTCCGAATATATTGTCCGGTCGTAATATATTTTAATACTTTCATTTTCCACTAAAGGTGTCCGATTGTATGCATAGTATGGCGTTTTAATGTTGTCTATCTCATACTTACTCGTACTAAGCAGTTTTTTTATGTATTATTTTAACATGTTATTGTGTCTTTTTGTATAAGTTAATTAAAATAGCACACGATTTACTAAAAAAAATCACAAGGCTGAATGCCTTGACCTTTATTGATTCGTAAATCCTTAAAAACTGAACTGACAATTATTCAATCACTTATACGTATTTATTACCTAATTTTCCCTAACTTAGCTTCTGCTGTTGTTTGCTGTCGTGGGAACGATTCGATGTGTATTGATTGCACCAGACGCTTGGTCACCATTTCCGTTCCTCGGGGTTCGCGTGTGCAGGTGTTGTTTGCACCGTCTGCTGGTGTTAAGTCTTCCCCTCTTAAATGCGGTTGTCTGCTATCGCTAAAAATATGGGATGTTTTTAAACCTTTGCTTTGGCATCTCAAGATGTTGAGGCGCGTTAGGTGATACGATCGTCCTTGGTTCGGGATGTTTCTCATGGATCTTTACTTCTGGAATTTGGATGGTGACCTTGGTATTGTTTCATTTAGGTAAAAGCTTGCGGATCGTGGTTATTATGGCGAGTATTCCGAGACAGGAGGTGACCGAGTAGGTGGCGTTTTCTCTGTTTGTAATAGTCGGATTTCATTTGTGTTGTTGATGTGGAGGTCCTTCATCATTTCCAAGGATAGTAATTACTAATTACCTGCACTTTTCCTCCTTTGGATTGAGTTGGAGTATTGCCGGTAATACTTTCATCATTAATACTTCTCTGGAAATAAATGGACCGCCAAGTCATCAGCATAACCGACGGTGGTATAGCCTGATCTGTGAAGATCTGCTTACAGGTTGTCGATGACTATTGACCATAACAGGGGGGAGAGAGCTCCTCCTTGAGGACAGCCTTTCGCTGCCGTTACAGACACCGACACTCCCCCGGAGGAGGAGGTAATGAATCAGCTTACCAGCATGGCCCTAATCCATTGGTTTCTTCGATACCTCTGCTACTAATCGCCCTTGCGATCGAGTCGTAACCAGTGTTATCGAAGGCGCCCTCGATATCAAGAAATTCACATAAGGCTATTTCCTTAGAACTGAGTGTACCCTCTATCTTTTTGACGAGATAATGAAGGGCACCTACTGTGGATTTGCCTTTTCTATATGCGTACTGATTCGAGTGCAGAGGGTTAGACACATCTAACCTGTCTCTGATGTGAATATCAATTAGTATCTCCATTGTCTTGAGGACAAATGAAGTTAGACTTATAGGTCTATAGGACTTAGGCAGCTCAATAGGCCTATTGCCTGGTTTGGGAATGAATACCACATTAACCTGTCTCCAGGTGGGTGGTATGTATCCCCAATTGTAGCTAGCTCTAAATAAAGCTATCAAACCCGGCAGGATGAGGTCGATTGACTTTTGTAGAGGTGCTGGAAAGAGACCATCACCGCCGGGAGCTTTAAAAGGTTTGAAGGTGCCCACTGCCCATTCAACTTTATCTGGACTAAATATTTTACCTGATAAACTGTTAACTCTACTTTCCACAAAAACCCTGTGGTCAAATGTGTTCGAGTACACATGAGATGTGTTTAGAGATGAACCTGGGAAATGTACCTGGAGCAGGGTTCTAAGTGTATACGTACCGTTGGCATAGTGGCAATGGTTTCGCAGCATTTCCTCCAAGCAGCTCGTTTAGATCGTCTTAATTCTAGATTGTATTCTGTGATAGCAAACCTATATTCGTCCCACCTCTTCGTTCGCTTTGCAGAGTTGAAGAGTTTTCTGACCTTCTTACTAAGTTTCGCCAGTTGGTCATTCCACCAGGGCACTTTACGTTTGCTAACATTGGTTTTGGGGACGCAGCTGTCGTGGTAGGAATTAAGCAGTGTATTGTTAAGCTGGTAAGCAGCTTCATCCAGGTCCTCTATGGACTCGATAGATGTGAGGAGCATATCTTTTCTTGAGAACACTAGTTCACGATAGCGATGCCAATCCGCAGATTTGGGATCGTATCTGCTAGGGACACATGAGAGTTGACCGGGTATGTCAAACCTAATATGTTGATGGTCCGACAGTGGGGCCTCGTCTGATACGTACCAATTTTCAATAAAATTAGAGATAAATGGGCTAGCGATAGTGAGGCCAAGTACCTCTTCGCGAATCGCATTTATGAAGGTCGGTTTAGAGCCTTTATTCAAAACATCTACTTAACTACTGACAAGGTATTCTAAAAGACACTCACCCCTTCTGTTGATGTCACTACTACCCCAGACCTCGTGATGTGCATTGGCGTCGCAACCGATGATGTAGTGGAGGTTGCTTTTTAGGCAGTAGTTAATGAGGCTCTGGACGTCTTTAGGCGGGATATCACCATTATCGTCAGAGAAATACGCTAAGGCGCACACGATATTCTGTGTTCCCTTTCCGGTTGGGTCTTCCAGTATTGGGCCACCAGGTCTCTAGTTATAAATTCTGGAATGGATGGTTGAGTGGATAGTGAAGTTGTATTCATACATGGCTCGTTCTAGGAGTTCTTCAAAAGACCGTGGAGGTCCGTCAGATTTAAGACATCTCATGATTTTGGACAATGTGGACTCGAAACGTTCAACTTGACCGTTCACTTCACTTTTATATAGACGGGTTTTAAAAATGTTGATTGGAAGATCATCTTCTAGCATTGAGATTATTGAGGCTGAATTTAGCGCCTTCTCATTATCTATTACAACAACTTCGGGTACGCAGAAGAAGAACGTGATATCTCGTAATGGTCGTTTAATGTCTTCGATTGAGAGTGATGAGATAATTTTAGCTTGAGCGAATTTTGTGAATTTATCGATGGCCGTTAAGACAAGTTGTTTTTCGTTAGAAAAGATATCGATATGAATGATGTGTCCAAGTTTCAGGTGTGCTTTATTAGGATGCTTGTCGTATTTATTCTCTTTGCAGGTTGCGCAACGGTTTACTAAGGCTTTCATTTTTGAAGACATTTTAGGGAAGTCGAAATTTTCTAGCAACTGAATTCGGTTTTCTCCGCCGATGCGATGAGCGCGTCGGTGCATCTTTAGGATTTTTTCTTCTTGCTCGGTTTCTCTGGGTATGTCTTCCTCAAATTTTTGGGTAAATCTAATACGGTAGTCTATGAAGTGAAGCGGGTAAATTTCTTGTATCTTACCCATAGTTTCTTCGTTTGTCAAGAGTCCATTTATAGTATTAGTGTTCAAGTATCTCTTGAATGCGTTTACTTGATTTGCTTCCGTGTACTCTGGTTTGATAAAAATGTGTCTTGTGTAATTTTCGAACGGAGTTTTAATGTGGTAACTGTTATCTTTACCTATTTTTAGTACTAGTTGATTATGGAATACATTTATTAGGGTTTCGACAGTGGGGATTAAGTTATCAGAAGAGCTATCGGCACTATGTTCGGTTGAGGTCATTAAATGAATTTCGGATACTTGGGGAGGCCTTGAAAGGAAGTCAGCCACTACGTTTGCTTTCCCTGGCTTATACTTGAGTTCGTATGTATTCTTCTAGAATAGCCTTCCACCTTTTCATTTTGCTATTGGTGTTTTTACTGCTCAAGGCATAAGTGAAAGGCATCGCGATGTAGGAAAGGCAGGCCTATAAACGCCTGGATCAGACAAATGCGACGACATCGGCATTTCATTGGCCTCAGTAACCGAGTGATTCAAAATCGGCAGGCCTGCCGATATTTTCGGAGGTCAAATAGGCGAACCCCACAGGCGGATCAGTAGGAATGCGGTGATGTGGGAGAGTTATGATCCCTTATTTTCGGATCATAACCTCGCTGATAAAAGGAAGAAGAAGAAGAAGGCATACGTGAGAGGCTGGTGATCGGATAAAAATTTTCACTTTTCGAGATCCGTAGAGGAAGTTCCTTAATGAATTTAATAGCGAGCATTTCTTTCTCGTTTGTTGCATAATGAGGTCTTGTTTAGAGTTCTCGAGAGGAATGTGATTGGTTTGCCATTTTGAAAGAGGACTGTATTATGGCCAAATAATTGGACAAATGAGTGGTGTGTAATTTTTACGCTCCCTCCGACTGATTTAACGTAGAAATATCTTTCATTCAGGAGAGGATTCCTGATATGCCGGGGTTGGATGTAGTCTTTAGAAGATCCTGTGATCGAGCCCTTCGGTGTGGTAGACTCTCTGCACTTTGTGTGGCTGATGGATCTGTTGTGAATGTTGGCGCTTCTGTGGAACAAACTATTGGTTACGAGGCCTGTTCTACTAATTAACCTTCTGGGATTTGATGGAATAGTCGATGTCCATTGGCTTAGGAGGAAGCGGGCGTTGATTTGCCGGTGGTCGTTGCTGTGGATATTGGTGTTTCGGCTGGTACTGTGGTTCCTTGTGGGATGGCTGAGCATTTCGAGGGTTATGGAGTAACTCAGGATGAATTTCGCGCCTCGGTGCGGGAATCGGTGCTGGTCCTGAATCTAAAAAATTGTACTTCTAGTGGGAACTGGAGGCGATGATTGGTGGAATGTTTTTCGAGTGCTTGGTTGTGAATTGTTTGCATGCTGAGCCCGGAAATCGACATTTCGCAATTTTAAGCAAAGGTGCAAAGCTTGCGGTAGGTCAGCGAGCTCGCGGATACTGAGTCAGCTGGGCAGGTCGCTTTTCAACCCTCTGACGAAGGTGTCAAGTGCTTTATCCCTGATCCCATTGATCCTAACTTTTTTAGGATAAGCGACAAGTGGTGGTAGACGGCATATAATTTGGTACTCGAGGGTTCGTAAATCCATCTTGTCTACATAATGTAAGGTAAAACATTTTGACATTTTTTCCCAATTGAAGGGGGTGTTATATGATTCTAGGGCGACGTCTGCGTAGCCCGTAATTTTATTTCTGATAACCGATAGGATTCCATAATACTTGGGGGTCAAATGTTTATAGATTTAGAGTATCCTATCCACACTCTTTTTCCATGAGTTAAATTCGTGTGCCTGGCCAGAGAATTCTCTGAGGCTTTTCACCACATTAGGTATTTTGTCCATGTCGGACAAATTCCTATCGTTAACCAAGTCCATTGGTTGATCTATGTCGTTGTTAATATCGGACGCGGGGTTCATGATGATATTAAAAAGTTGCCGTCCCTGTGTTTGAAGGCTTTCAGTCACTAGTTGTGAAATCATCCTAATCATGTCGTCGTTAATTGCATTAGGAGCAGTGGAGGAACGGGACCAGGAGGTTGAGGAGCTGCAACGTTATCTACAGGCAATTCTAGACGAACTGGTCGTATTAAATTATTAGGGTTTGCCATTTTTCAAAAGATATTTGTTTTGTTAAATGAGGGAATCAATTATATCACTCGTTCAAGTAATGAAAATAGATGTTTTAGTTAACGTATTTGCTTCCAGAGCAATAATTTAACAAAAAAAAAAATTAATTAAATCTATAATTTAGAATATAAATTCACTATTCAGTATTTTCACAATCGTTAAGGTAGTGCGAATACTTGCACTCTTATTCAAATAGATGTGGTTTATGGATATGGTTTTCATGCAAATATTATAAAATACGTATTTTTGTTGTTACTTATGTTGATTACTATTGACTTACAGTAATATAATAATTAATCTTGTAGCATTTCCTCTTAACGTTTTTGTTTTGGGGATAGGTTCTGGCTGCTTCGGTTGGTTAGGGCGGCTGTCAGAGGAGTTTCCTGACTCCTTTTTGTTCCTTTGGTAAGTAGAACTACTCGGGGGCCTTTGTTTTCCCTATGACTATACTGTCGTCTTGGTGGTCTGGTTATCAACTTCTTTTATTTATTTCACTATTTGGTGGCTTGGTTGTCCACTATTTTCATTTATTTCAATGTTTGGTGGCTTGGTTGTCCACTATTTTTATTCACAACACTTTCACTGATTCTAAGCTTGGTTATCGCTTGAGTTCACTCGAGGTTTGTGTTAACTGGAATTTTTACAGTGTCACTGCAGCCCCACGTTGGGCGCCATTTAATTAAAATGCCACACGATTTCCTAAAAAAAATCAAAAGGCAGAATGCCTCCGCAAATACTTTAGAACTGTACTGACAAATATTCAATCACTTATATTTATTACCTTATTTTCCCTAACTCAGCTTCTGCTGTTGTGGGAACGATTCGATGTGCATTGATTGTACCAAACGCTTGGTCAGCATTTCCGTTCCTCGGGGTTCGCGTGTGCAGGTGTTGTTTGCACCGTCTGCTAGTGTTAAGTTATATTCAGTCTGGGCCTGTAGTGGGCATCCTGACATTATGTGATCAATCGTTTCACTCTGACATTTACATTTTCTACATGTGTCTTCAGCTACGGTAGAGTCACCTAATAGAAATTTGTTGTAGTTCTTACGGGTATGTTTCGGTCTTGAATGGAAATTATGTAAACCTCGGTCTCAGCATATAGGTCTCCGTTTTCAAGCCATTTCTGTGACATCATGCATTTTTCTACATTTTCGGCATTAACAGCTCTATAATACTGTCCATGTATTGGCTTAATCGCCCAATTTCTCTCCTATATGTTTTTAGCTACTGCATATTGTTGAAAGGTTCCATAGAGATTTAACGGTGTTAGATTTGTGTATGCTTCTGCTTCAGCTTTCATGACGTTGGACCTTTCTGCCATTGAGTGAAAGTGGCTCCGAAGAGTTTTGATCTGGTTATCATGAATTGTTTGTAGGCCTATCAAACCCATATCTCCCTCCTTTCTCGGAACTACCATTCTCTCGCAGCAGGACTTAGGGTGATAAGATTTATATGGCGTAAGCATCGTCCTTTTTTTTCTCTGAAGCGCTTCTAACTCTGTTTTATCCTATTACACGAAAACTATATGTTAGTAAAGGTATTGCAAAAGCGTTAGTGGCTTTTATCTTGTGTTTACCGCTGAAATTGGCTTTTGCATGCTTACGTGTCTTAAATTTATTGGCTAGATTTGTCTTTATGGTCTTCTTGTAAATTCGATTACACGAAAGATAATCCTGATTTGGGTTTCAGGGCACATTGACTAGCCAGTCAAGGCTAATCTCTCCACTGCTCAATTGCAGAAGCAGTAAATATTTCGCTTGGAGTATTTAAGGCAAAACTTTCTTTAAATTCCCGTCCAAAAGTCAAATCCCAAATGCACAAGGCTGACAAACTGTGTCATATCAAGAAAGATATAGCTAAACTACAACAATGCAAAAACAAATGATCACCTTAATAGAACGCGTATTGAGTTCGCCAGATTAACAACGATTAGCATTTTACATCTCTTAAATAGCAAGACTCGAACGATGACGAAGTTAATATTGAGGGAAAATATTTTTGAGCATGTCAGTAACATTTTGCTTGCCTTATACTAATGGATTAAGGCCTTAGGGCCGCATGAATTCTGACAGATACTTGAATATGCTAGGGACCTTTGAGAAAAAAAAAAAATGATTACAGAATACTGCCTGCAGTTTGCACTCACAAATTTTCATAAGTATATAGGCTTTTACAATACTTATTATGTAGGTGCTGGACTGTGTAAAAACTTACACACGCTACGACGAAGAAGGTTCTATTAGTAGAAGCAAGTTATTTGGATCGTATGAATGAAATCATTTGAAAAAAATAATTTGAGTCAGTCATAATGTTATTATTATAGTTTTTAATGATAATCTCTAGCTATTATAAAGAATATTTTCAATATGACTAATACTATTATATTACCTACCACGAACTTATATTTCAGAAGCCTATTGATTGCTCACTAGTTAGTGCTGAGCATTTTTGAAAATTATGTATTGTAATTTTTGATTAAAACCCTATAATGCTTAGAAATTCATTCATGGTCAGTGTGTAGTTTCTAAGTACTCACTCTGAAATTTCATTTTATATTTATATTTTACTTTATATTTTAGAACTAAAGAATTCTTATTCTTTTAGCAATTCGGTTCCGACTCCTAAGACATCTGGCGTGCTTTTAAATATATTTTTTTTTTTTATGAGTGCGTTCAATTCTGTTTCACATTAAATGAACGTTTCGCCCTGTTTGTTTTGGAATCGAGACCGAAGCCACAGTTATATTTTAAATAATATAGATTTATGACATACATATTGGATGATCTTAATATAAACATATTTCATTCATGCAAGACTAGTTAATTGTTTAGACTGAATACTTCATAACACTAGACAATAATCCACAAAGGACTTCTTAATTTATAATACTCGTATTTGACAATAAGCATTGATAGCAACAAAGTGTGCAATCGAGCAAGTAAACTCTCCATTATAAATACGAGTATAATATTATAATTACGAGCAATTACACAAGCCAACGAAAAAAATGTTTGTAAAAACTTTTTAAACCAATTTACCTAAATCTTATGTATTTTTGGGTGCTGACACCTAAAAGAGATTTTTTTTTGTACTAAAGTACAATTATACTAAAGTAGTGGACCGATTTTGAGCAAACTTCACAAGAATACTTTCCGGCCAACACCAAAGATTGCCTGAAAATTTGTGCTCAATCAATTCAGTGGTTTCGGAATCCATAGCATACAAGCATAGGTACACCCTTTTCCCATGGAAAAAAGCACTTTCAGTTTTACCCGAATTTTCCAATTTCCGGCCAACTTTTCCAGTTTTTCTTTCCCTAAAAACCTTACTCGGACTATTACGAACATTTTAAAAGAAAAATGAGCCAAATCGGTCTGGCCGTTCTCAAGTGATCCGTCTAGCGAGGACTTGGCGACAAGTAAAACGTCTTGGACTTATGTATTGTAGTTATATTTATAGTGCTTTATTCTATATTTCAGAGAGATTTCGTGTGGTTACATCAATCATTTAAGGTCCAGCTGTATGCTGGGTTTGTATGCTGGAAGATGCCACCCGAATATAAAGGAAAAACGAATTACATCGAAGTTTTTCCAACGACTGCACCAAAGAAAGGTTCCCGCCTGGTAGAAAAATGAACTAGAGAATCTGAGTGCTCTGGAATTTGGGTTTCCTTTTTAATAAAAAAAAACATGCTTTGTGTGGATTAATGGGACATTTGGTATCCGATTTCGATCCTTTGAATGCGTCTGACAAGGACTTGGCGACAAGTAAAACGTCTTGGATTTACATCTTCGTAATCAGAACGTCTGGCTCTATGTTTTAGAAAATAATTAAGTGGTTACACCAATTATTCCAAATTGGCGTTTTGTCAATATTTTGAGTTCGTCTGGCAAGCCCTTAGTGACATCCACAACGTTTTGTACCTTCATAATTGTATTCATGTTGTTATATCCTATGGTTCAGGAAAAATTAGTGCGGTTACATAAATTATTCAAAATTGGAATTTTGTACGCGTTTCTACCGCGTCTGGCAGGGCTTTAGCTACACTGAAGACGTCTTGGACACATGTATTCTTACTGAAGGGGTTGTACTCTATAATGTACTAGTACATTCAAGCGGTTACACTTATTATTCCTGTTTTGAAATTTGTGGCATTTTCAATATACAGTTATTTCCTTTAGCTATTGGGCACCAATGCAACATATTAACATTGGATTCATTCGGTTACCTCTCACGTCCAAAATTAACTGCGGGCTCTTGGTCTCTGTGAAAGTTCTTGATCAGAATAATGCGCAAATTACATGGAAATACGAGCATACTACCTAGCCTAGGGGATCTAGTGTTATTTCAATTTTCGTTTGTATCTTGTAGCACAATACCAATGAGCTCCTCAAAATGGTCTTAGTGCATCCAATTGCTTGACTCAAAATTTGATGCATGTCTTCTTCTTCCTTTATTGGCGAGGTTATGAACTGAATTCCAGGGATCATAACGCTCCCAATTCACTGCATTTATACTGATCCGCCTGTGGGGTTCGCTTATGATTTTGATACATGGTCTGTATAAGCTTATGTAGGAGATGGTTATATTGTCTAGGTGTTAAAAATCGTCTGAGCTGTTATTCTAGTCCGATTTAGGCTTTGAGTATAGCTGCCTTGATTTCGGTACGATACGGTCGTTGGAAAAAATATAATCCAGATTGATTCGATTCGGTTGAAAACAGCAGGATGTTGGCAAACGCGGCTATTTGACAGTCCACAGAAATTGATGGTGGACCTGGGCCTCAACTAACAAGCCTCTCCAGCTGCTTCCAGTTGCGCACACCAAGCTGGTTTATCTTCCCCTCCACTTGTTTGCGCTACCAATTGCGAGGCCGTCCATCCGGGGTAAATTTGAAGATTTTACGGGCTGGAACATTGGAGTTCCTGCGCTCTATATGACCCAGCCATCTAAATCGCTGTATGTGAACTCTTTTGGCTAAGTCGATGTTATTGTATACGCCGTATAATTCGGCATTGTATCTCGAAAAATTATCAGGAGTAATATATGTATAATCTTTTCATTGGTGCCATTTGCGGAGTTCACTACAGAACCTACATAGGTAGACAAACTTCTTTATTACCTCAAAATTATAATTGCCTGTTTTGGCTTTCTATACAAGACATCGGCTGTGAGTCCATTCTTGTAGACAGCATATAGTATATTTTGGTTTGCTTTCATTGACCGCTAAACCCATCTTTGCTGCCTATGTCTCAATACTTGCAAGCGCTTAACTGCCATCGCACTGAGTTCTTCCGATTATATCAATGTCATCGGCGTAAGCGAGTAGTTTGTACAAACATGTAGAAGACTGTACCTCCGGTGTTAGCATGTGAGTTTCGTACAATTCTTTCGAGTATAATATGATGTTGTCTAAGACCTTTTCCGACATCAAACGGTGCGGTGGCATTTTTACCGATTTTGATGGAGCAGCGAGAGTTCTCCATCATCATCCTGCACGGACGGACGAACTTGACAGGGATGCCGAGATTAGACATGGCTCTGTATGACTTGTCTCTATAAACGCTATCATAGGTATCTATCAAATAGATGAAGAGGAGATGCGTATCGATTTTATATTCATGGGTTTTTCCAAGATCTGGCGTAGTGTGATATTTGGTCAATGGTGGACTTTCCCGGCCTGAAACCGCACTGATAAAGGACCTATCAGATTGTTGACGATCGGTTTTAGTTGTTCAAATAATACAGCGGACAGAATCTTATATGGGATGTTAAAGAAACTTATACCTCTGCAGTTGGAGTAATTCAGAGATTCTCCTTTCTTCTTGGGCTAACGATGCTGAGTTTCCAGTTTTTGGTGACAAATGTTACCTCTGAAAATATAAACCCCCAATTTCGTCCAGATTTGCTACCTAAGTTTGCCTCTAATAACACAAACTTACCTGAATTAACGTAGCTACTTTTTTTGGTAGCAGTCTTGTGAAAAATTCCACAGGTAACTCTTCTTCCTAGGCTCCATATATCCCATTGTCTCTTCTGAGTAGTAGTCAATCTGCTTCTTTGTGGTGAGAGCATCTCCAAAATTAATGCTGTTTGCAGGTAGCCTATCAAAAGTACGAATGAAATGAGAATTGACTTACTATACATACACCTAAAAGCTATATACTTAAAAGTACGAAGAGAATTCAATAAATTCTCTTTATCATGCACCCTCGCTTGCAGAAGACCATGCAATTAAAAAGAAATCGGCATATAATACAAGCAATCAAAAGAACTGTGATAAGCAATCACTGCCAAAGTCATGCATTATCTTATGAGTGGATCTCATCCGTGCAAAAAATTAAATCCTTATGCGGCTAAGGAACACTTATTTCCTCGTTATGCCACTTAGCCAGCAAAATCCATACCCAACTTTGCGTTCTAATATTTCTTTGCGTACGCGCTGAAACAAGATTGTCGGGTATTTCATTAAGCTCGTAGGTATGGTAAATAATTTATTACACTGTTTGAGTATCCGGTGGAGATTTCCTTCTCTTCGAACGACAGGACAGATAGTACTATGCTTCTTCTTATTAGAAGTGGACGAAGGGAGAATCAACTCTCGATCATCATCATCATAATCGGCGTGCTCGTCGTCGTCATCATACGCCGCCACTGTCATTCACGACCTTTGGTGAACGTGGTAACCATATCCGATAGGCCAAGCTGGAGTGTTATTATTTATTATTCCCGCACTGAGCTATACAGGACGCTGGACGACGGACGCATTCATAAATCAATGGCATCATCCATATGGATGTGTTACATTGTTGCCTTAGATTGGCACTCTGATATGGGTGGAATAATTAATTACCCTTGCTATTGGAAGATTGATTCACACTTAAGGTGATAAGATTTGCGCTGGTGGTCGCATTGCTGTGCGTTTGTATCTAGACACGGACACTGGCTGTGCTTTACGAACCCTACATCTGAATAATTTCGTAATAATTCGAGCATAAGGGAGAAAAATTAGCCAAGTGAAGAGTGTGAGTAAGTGACTGACTACTTTTTCATGTATTGTAGGTCGAAGCCAGGCTACACATATGTCAAAAAGAGGACGGAAGTGAAGTAAAATCACGAACAAACACTAATACATGTAACAATACTGCAACATGTGGGAAATTTTGATTTGCATAATTTGTGAGATTTTCAGTTTCCTGTTAAATTGAACGAAACTAATCGAAAAATCTGTGCCGAGTTACAAATTGGACTGCAGGGTATTAGTTACATGTTTGAGTTGCTAAGCGCAAATATGTGCTGTGCGCAATGGGCATAAGGAATGACACTCTGTGGGTTGGCATAAAGTTGATAGCCCTAATTTTGTATGCCGACTTAGTTATGTGGCAAGGATGATGGATAACTTTAGTGAAATGAATTCACTCAGCTTGAGATTGCAATAGACTGAAGAGATATGTGCATACGAGTACTAAGATTTCTGGCAAGCGTGCATAATAATTAAATGAATGAGGTAGAGCAAAAGTTTAGATACATATATACATATATGTATGAGTATATGTATATATGTATACGCAAACTTTTTTCAGTTTATTTCTTTGCTTAGTGGAAATGGAAATATTGTATAACTAAACGTCGTATCTGAGAGAAGTTAAAATTTCAACTGTTTTTTATCTCAAACATGTAGAGAATTTGGTTTTCGAAAATGGCTACTCGTCCGTTTTTTCCGCCTGTAAGTGTGTTTGTCTATATGTGCGCAGAAAGTGTTTCTTTCGATCAAGATAACTTATAGAAAAGTACGCCGATTTGGACGCTACCTTCTGCAAAAAGTTTTGTTTTAAGTTTAAATGGAATTAGTGGTTTTGAAATCGTTCTTTTTTTTACTTTTACCATAATGTTGCGTTCAACATATCAGATAAGAAAAAGTATAAGATAAATTCACCGTTTTCTCATAGATTGATTTTATTGTAGCAATAAAGATACATGATTTTCTTAAGACTATATTGCATAATCTACAGTGATATGTTATAACACTACATTACTATTGAAAATACTAAAACTATTATAACAATACATATATCAAAAACTTTTTTGAAGGAAAATGTAGTGGAAAAAACCTTCATTAAATAACTAGATACTAGAGTGAAGAGAAGATGAAACACTGAAAGTTAATAGCAATACTTGGTTGAAATCAGCATTGATTTATGAAGTGCTTATGCGTATATATAAGGCTTTGTTTAAATAAACAATTTAGTACAACTCAGAGGGACCAAATTGACAAGGACGGTAATTTAAAAGCATGAATATAACGCAATAATAAACAGAGCAATAAATTGTTATCGCAATAATCATAAATAAATAAATATATACGAGTAGATAGATAAATAAGTAAAAACAAAATTAAAAACTTAATAGATAATTTTACGAGTATATATATACACCAAGCTATGTAGCGCTAGATTTTCACTCGGTCTGTGTACCGTTTATTGCAAGTCTGTTGCTTGGCAAGAATCAGGCCTTTCTTTTCATTGTGAAAAAGACAGCCTATGTCTTTGAATCATTTGTTTTTATCTTCCAAGTAATAAAGTACATTTGGACGGTATTTAAGGTAAATTCATTTGGATATCGAAACCAATTGCATCCGACGCATAAATACACCTGCAACATGGCTTATTCACAGTTTTATAAGAGTTTGCTTTTCTTCGGACCAGGAAATGAGTTATTCTGTTTTTGTTTTCTTGGATTAACGGTTTTAAAAATACCATTAATTTCGTTATGCTTGTCGCAATTATCCTCTTTCGTTCGCCACACTTATACGATTCGTTTTGGCTCTACAAAATGAATCCCTAGGGAATAAAAGTAGAAAAAAAGTAAAGCTTTAAATTTATACGCACAGTACAACAAAAACTCTCTGGATGTGGGTGAAATTAAGAAAAAATACGTAATCAGTTGCCTCATTGACATATGAGATCCAGTTGCAGCAGTGGCTTTAATAAATAGGCCTATATGATGTATATGTAAAATTGTCTCTGGTCCCGCAGTTGGGCTTGAATTTAGAGCCCCTGTTGTGACTAGACACACTGCTCTTTGTACCTTTGTTAGTAAGTGATAGTTTTGGAATTTACAGGAGACCATCCACCATACAGTACAACCGTATATGAATATGATTCTAACAACTGTTGTATACCATATAGCCAGTGCATGCAAAATATTCTGTTGCAGCTATACAGACTAGATTCCAGTTAATTTTACTATCAAGAAGTTAAGTGCAGAGGCAATTGTCGGTAGTATGAAGTCTGGAATAAATCGTTTCTTAATTAATAATACTGGTTTTGTTTTCGTGTATTTACTCCTAGACCACACGATTTCGGCCATTTGTTAAGATTGCTGAGTCCAGATTGCATTGATGCGCTTAGGGTCAATGGAAACTTGCCACAGACTATAAGCACTACATCGTCGGCATATTCGATGTCTTTTACGGCTGAATTTTTCCAGTTTCACCAAGATCTCGTCGTCCTCTAGTCGTAGATACTTTCTTTGCGCATTCTCCCAAGCTTGATATGATAATGCGATTTAATAGCATTGCTACTATCCAATCGCATACTACATTATAAGCGCCATTTTAGACTAGCGCGTTTTCTACTGGTTCTGTTTCAACGTTAATGAGAGCACCTTCGCTGTCGAGGAAAGCGCCAAGGATGTATTTCTTAACTTGCATAGATCTGCCCACTGTCCATACCATGTTATGAGGTGGTGTTTCAATCGATTTGCCTTTGACATATGCATGTTGGTTGGAGGATATGCCTATGGTATTTATTTTACTACATGGGTATACATATGTCTTAAAGCCGGTTCATGGTTCTTAGTAGAAAGGAGCTTAGGCCTATTGATCTGAAATCTTTGCAAGTTGTATGGTTCGGCTTACCGGACTTAGATATGAAGATATAACTTACTTCGGGCCATGACCTGGGAATAAAGTGTAGTTTTTGACAGCTGCGGAAGATTACCACCAGCATAGGTATAATATGTTTGTTCATTATTTAAAGCATGGCTGATTTTATCCTCTTCGGTCCAGCTGATTTGTAAGGCTGAAAGGTTCTTATAGCTCAGCTAATTTTCTCGCTGTTCACAATGTCAGCGATTATGCTTGTTGTAACAGTCTGCGGCTTGGATGTGTTTTGATGTAACTCTTCATAAGTTATTTGTGGCCAGTTAGGGAAGTAAGTGTTGAACAGAAGGTCACAAGTTTCGGAACATTGTTTTTGAGGAAATTTACAGTCGGTGGTTCTTTTGAAAGAATTCTTCTGAGCCTCGCTGATTCGTTCATGTTTTCAATTCTACTACAGAATTTTTTTCAGTCTTTCGTTTGGCAGTCCCAATCGGTTGTCTCATTTTGTCCTTTTTGCATTTTTTAAATGTTTCTTCGCCTCTTTTCGATACTGTAAGAATTCGCCGGACCACCATGGGTTCCTCCTCCTCCGTGTGCGTTTGTTTTTGCTTACAGGACAAATCATCTTAAAAGTTTTCTCATATGTGCACGTGATATCGTTTACACTTTTTTCTATCCATGCTTTGTCGTCGGGATTAACTTCGAATGTATGTTGATAAAAATTTACCAATTTGTTCGTTTTGGGTTACGATAAGGTTCCGGTGGATTTAAGTTATGTCCGATGGTGAATTGAATAATTTTGTGATGGGAGAAACTGTGCTGTTTAGAGACAGCAGGTAGAGTCATAGAATTGGATGAGATCTTGTCTGTTTTTGACAAGAAAGGTTGGCTCTTCGCCCCGTCTATGGATAACAAGATTATTTTTTATAAAGAAACAAGTAAAGACTCATTGATGGCACTACTACGCTCTGGGAGCGTCTCGATATCCCGCTTATAGGGGATTATAAACCCCTTTTTCAAAATGCCGAAAAAATACGTTCTAAAATCCCGTCGGCTATAATCCCGATTATTTAAAATTCCATTTTTATAATCTCGTTTTTCAGAATCTGCCTTTCTATTTGAATTTAATCATTTAAAACTAAATTTTGATTATTTTTATTGCTTTATAGAATTCGATCAAACTGCCTGGCAGTTGTCGACATACCCTTAGCAAAGCGACGAAGTCGCGTTAGCGGCTAAACCACTCCGGAAAGCGGAGTTTAAATAAATGAATGGCGCCACTTATCCGTTGTTTGCCGGCACAAAACTATTAGCTCCAGGCCCCTGCCTGACAGTTGTTGACATACCCTAAGCGGAGCGACTGAAGCACTCCGGAAAGCGGAGTTTAAGTAAATGAATCGCGCGAAGCTCGACACTTACCCTTTGCTTGCTGGCACAAAACTGTTCTCGAATAAACTTAGCCCCAGGTCGCATTTTTTTTTAAATAAATCAACTAGTTTGATTGGAAGAGCAGGATTTCAAAAAACGGGATTATGAAAACGGGACTTTAAATGCGGGATTATAAAAAACGGAAGTATAAAATTGGGATTTTAAATGCGGTAAATCGAACCCAACACCTTTTTGCTTCTGGAGTCGGACAGAATCCCTAAAACCAAAAAGCCCCAAATCCCGAAAATCCGAGATCCAGAAATACAACATGCCGAAAATCCAAAATCCCAAAAGACCAAAATTCCGAAATTGAAACTGAAAATTTTATTGTAGAAAAAAAAAATTAAAATACTCGTAACATATTAAACAAAATAACAAACTTCAACATGGATATAAAGAAACTTTGCATACACCCAAACTTGGACCTACTCCAACTCCAACAGTGACCCCAAGCAGGGGGTCTGTAGGGTGGCAACATGCCCCCCATATATATTTCACTGCTCATGTATTG
Source organism: Brachypalpus laphriformis (assembly GCA_945910035.1). Classification (NCBI taxonomy): domain Eukaryota; kingdom Metazoa; phylum Arthropoda; class Insecta; order Diptera; family Syrphidae; genus Brachypalpus; species Brachypalpus laphriformis. Next base: position 257,237,813 of record OX246754.1, read on the forward strand.
TGGACTTATATATATATGTCCCAGCTTCTGCAAAAAATCTGGACCTATGTCGCGACGGGGTGGAACATGCGCATGGATTTAAATAATCTTAGCATATACCCAACCTCGCACCTCCTTCAAATCCAACAGTGACCCCAAGCAGGGGGTTGCAGGGTGGCAGCTTCCCCCCGATACATATTCCACTGTTTATGCATTTGCACAAATTTTGGAAATACGGTCCGACCACGAAGACCCACGCGCTACGTGGATAAGATTGCGTTCAAACCGGAGGGGGACCTGCATTGCGATTGATCGGGAAACTACTGACTGCCCAAAACTTGGCTTGGGCCAGTAGCGCAACAATCAAGTTCGTGATGAAGTGCTTACTTTACCTCCTAGTGCTGGTCCCCGGGCAGCTATACGTATAATCCCTTATATGTGGAGGCCAAAATTGTAAGTGCGGGTTGTCTAGGGCCTTGGTTCTAGGCTAGGTAACGTGGGCCAGCAACCTGCGTTACTGAAACCAGCTCGCTACTGAAACCGACACTATGCCTCGGATAAGGACTGATCACATGTTGACGACTTTTGGCTATTGTACCCGGACAAAGATAGGTTTCTGGAATGTAAAGACGCTCCTCGACTCGGGAAGAGAAGGTCCTTACAATGCCAGATTCCTCCAACTGGAAAAGGAATTCATGCGATATAAACTGGACATTTTGGGGGTAAGTGAAGTAAGATGGTTAGAAGCGGGCGAGTACCAGTCTCCAACGCGTAACACTGTACTACTCTATTCTGGAAGACCATCCGGAAGTCCGCGAGAATATGAAGTCGGACTACTGCTAACAACAACAGCACGCAAGGGCCTAATTTCCTGGCAGCCTCATGGTGATAGGATTTTGACGCCCAGATTCCGGACTAGAGTACGACGCGTCACCATCATACAGTGTTACGCCCCAACGAATAGTTCGTCTGAGGACGAAAAGGAGAGCTTCTACAATCTCTTAAGCGCCGTCTTCAACACAACACCAAATGGAGACATTGTGATAGTGATGGGGGATTTGAATGTCAAGGTAGGCAGCGACAACGAAGGGCTCAAGCATGTAATCGGGAAGCATGGACTAGGCAACCGCAATGACAACGGCGAAAGGTTTGTGGATTTCTGCAATGCCAACCGCCTTGTGATAGGTGGCACCATGTTTGAGCACAAGACCTGCCACAAAGTCAGCTGGGTTTCCAATGACAGGCAAGCAACCTCCAACCAAATTGACCATTTTGCTATCAGCCGCCGCTTTAGAAGTAGTCTCCTGGACGTCCGAAACAGACGAGGGGCAGATGTGGGGATAGTACGTGATCACCATCTTATGATAGCTACTCTCCAACTACGCACTGCTGCAGTTCGAAGATCCCACGACAACACAAGAATGCCCAGGTTCAACATCGATAGACTTAGTGATCCCTCAGTGCGCCAACAACTAAGGGAGCACTTTTCGCAAGATATGGAAGCAATCAGCAGCTCAATGCCCGCAACCATCCAAGACCATTGGTGTGCTGTCAAAAATGTTTTTACATCTGGTGCTGAAAGAATTGTCCGTCGATCGCAGGGAAGACATAGGGCGTGGCTTTCCGAGGATACCTGGAGACGGATTGACGAACGAAAACAGCTAAAAGCTCGAGTTGCAGTTACCCCAGCAGCAGGGAGAAACGAGCTAGAGTCCCTATATCGCATGAAGATGATAGAAGTTCAGCGTAGCGTACGACGTGACAAGCGCAACTACATCAACGCGCTGGCAACAGAAGCAGAAGAAGCTGCACGGAGGTGCGACAGCAGGACTGTCTACAGAATCACGAAAGAGCTGACAGGTGGTCGCAGCTCCAGCCAATACCCAGTGAAAAGCCTAGACGGCTCCTTGCTCATTTCGGATGAGGACCAGCTCAAGAGATGGAAAGAGCATTTTGCTACGGTTTTGAACCGTGTATTCGCTAGCGATATGCTCCCAAATCAGACTGAGATGCCCGAGGTGAGAAGTACCCGAATACGCACCACGACTCCCAGTAAAGATGAGATCATTACCGCGATCAAGGCACTCAAAACCAACAAGGCGGTAGGACTTGACGGTATTCCAGCAGAGCTCTTACGAGCAGCGCCAACAACATCGGCTGAGCTTCTGCTTCCACTTATAGATAGAGCTTGGGAAGCTGAGAGCTTTCCTAACGAGTGGAAAAAGGGGATGATCGTCAAGCTTCCTAAGAAAGGAAATTTAATGGAGTGCGGAAACTGGAGGGGTATTTGCGTGCTGCCTGCTGTATCTAAGATAATAGCTAAAATCATCCTTGAGCGAATCAAACAACATCTCGAAGACACACTCGATGCCGAACAAGCAGGTTTCCGCTCTGGATCCTCCTGTGCCGACCACATCAACACCCTGCGGATTATCATCGAACAGTGTGTTGAATATCGATCGCCACTGCACCTGCTGTTCATCGATTTTGAGAAGGCGTTCGATAGTGTCAACAGGGAGTTTATTTGGCGTGCCTTACGCAGGAGAGGCATTCCCGATAAACTAATTGCTATTATCAAAGCTACGTATGAAGGCTCCAAATGTCACGTTCTGCACAGGGGGAGGTTGTCTGAGGAATTTGAGATCCAAAGTGGGGTAAGACAAGGCTGTATCTTTTCACCAATATTATTCCTATTGGTGATTAGCGATGTGCTTCATGCAGCTTTGTCGACGGGAAACGGAGGAATTCGATGGACTCTTACATCTCAACTGAAACATCTTGACTACGCAGACGATGTATGCTTACTCTCCCACAGAATTATGGACCTCCACCAAATGACAGCAGATGTGGAGAGGGAGGCAGGTGTCGTCGGGCTGAAAATTAATACGACAAAAACTAAAATCATCAGCCTTGGAACAAACTCATCGGCTCAAATATGCATTGCTGGACAACCGGTAGAGAGAGTAGAGGATCTCCAGTATCTTGGGAGTATTGTCTCGACCGATGGTGGAACCGAACTGGATATAGCCAACAGGGTCGCCAAAGCAAAGTCCGCGTTCGGGATGTTGTCCAAAATATGGCGAAGCAATGCAATCAGTTTGAGCACCAAAATAAGACTGTTCCGCTCCAACGTTGAATCCGTGCTGCTATATGGTTGCAGCACGTGGAGAGTGACCACTACTATCACCAGAAAGCTGCAAACGTTCGTTAATAGGTGTCTGCGCAATATCTTAAGGATTTTCTGGCCCAATCGTATCTCTAACGAACACCTTTACGAGAGAACGGGTCAGGAACCAATAGGCACAACTATCCAACGGCGGAAGTGGCAGTGTATTGGTCACACGTTCCGAAAGGGTGACAGCTCCATAGCGAACCATGCTATGCAATGGAACCCTCTAACTCAGGATGGCAGAAGACCTGGCGGTCCGCGGAAAACATGGCGCAGAACAGTCGAGAAGGAGGCACGGCAGTTAGGGAAAAGTTGGGGAGAACTCAGACACATTGCCAGAAACCGTACACGATGGCGCGTAGGCGTAGTAGAGGCCCTAGGACCCACAAGGGGATACAGGACATAAGTAAGTATAGTTATATATATGATGATAGATAGATAGATAGATATATAGTTTATTCATACCATTATAAATTTACAATACAATTTAATTTTTTGATTCCTATTGTAGAATAACTTAAGGCATGGCGTATGTATATGTGGCCTGCCTATGTGGGAATTCAGTTTTATAATAAGAAAAGGTTTAAATATTTAAGACTGAAATATTATTATGTACTCGTATGAATACTCTTTGTCGGGCATATTTGCATTATCTTTCCATGTAACAAACTACGTATCAAACATAATATAATCGAATACCGTATAAGGCGAAAATGTCGAAAATAGTGTTAGAAAGCATTTTTACTTAAAAACTGCAGCGTGTCAGTTTGGATTGCATTTCAAGTCAACAATAATCCATACCTAAGACATTAGGCTCATCCAAGTTTACCGCTATTTGCATCAGCCTCCCCACTAATCACTACCAAACAAATATACATCGCAATACCTGCTGTTCAGGTACCTACCTACTTCCTTTGAGCGATGCCCCCAAAACATGGCTAATAACACATCAACCGAAATAAATCACTAGTATTATGGAGTTTCTTCACACCCACCCACACGCCCCAATAAGTCACATGAATGACAGAATTGCGAAGAAAAAAAAAAAGCACTAAACCACTCTACAATAACAATCCGCCTGAAAATGGTACACAAGAACAAAACATCACGAAACGTGTCACAGCGAATTTTGTAATTAATGTGAACTTGTGGCACAATCACCAACACCCCCGTGCCACAAGTAAGCCATACCCACCTACTGGTCACTCAAGGCTCCACCACTTATCATTATTTCTTTGCAGTGATTGACAAATTGGCACTTGACCGTCCCCGGTAATTATGCTAACTTGGGTTGTCGCTGTACTTCTCGAGTGTAAATGAACAGCATTCACTAGATCACCTGCTTTTAATTGCACACAGTTCCCGATTGCCTGCTTCAACATGGCTCGCGTCTGGGGCACGACGGCGTTTCATGGCAGTTTTCAATTAGACATTGTTTTTTACGCAATTTCGTGGAATACACTGTATTTATTATGACCACGTAGAGGGTATCCAAAGTGTCCATTACACCTTTAAGTAGCAGTCGAGGGACCCGGGGGTGGTCTGGTAGAAGGTATAAAAAATGCTTCGCCCAAAATCGATATCCGAGTTTTATTCGAAACTTCAATTTGTAAAGTTATCGGGCGCCTTTAACTGACTTAAACAATTTTCAATACTTTCTCTGTTGTCGGTCCGTGTCAACGTTTGTTGCTCAGATCCCTTGAACTGTGAGCAGTGTTGTAGTTGTTGTTTTGTTTTTTTTTTTTGCTTTGATTGTTGTTTCATTGTGATCCTTTGAGTTGGCTGCATTTTCAATCCGGCGTTGTGTGAACAGTTAAGCCGGCTACCAGATAGAGAGCTAGCAAGCATACACGAACATAATGAAATATTTTTTAGTTCTCATTGCACTTTGTGGGACAAGTGTCCTTTGCCAGAAAATTGAACCACGTCGGGATGAAACGGTATGATTTTCTGATATTGATTTTGTTTATATATTTTTTTTACTTTCTTTTTTTTTTTGCTATAATGCTCTTTTGAGTTTGATATTGAATATTTCGAAAATAAAATTGAATCTCTCTGGTCCAAAGAAAAGTAATACGATAGTGCAAAGGGGTAAAAAGAGATGCATAGATGAGTTGTTATTAATATATACATAAATAGGATATACCTGGCTTGTCAAAGGGATAAGAAATTTAAAATTTTGTTTATATTTTTTATTTTCCCAATCCTATTATTTAGAAGCATACTGAGTGTAATCGCCCCAGTGAGAAAGGATGCGAATAGATTGTTTCTCAAATTTGTATTAATCCCTTGTGTGTGAGACTTAAAATTTCTACAATTGTAGTATATATTAATTATAATAAATTCCCCTTTTTCCCCCCTCATTGGGCTTACCGGAAAAGGTCGTGAACTACTGGTGAAATACTGAGCTGTCAGTTTTAGTACAGTTGGACGGCATTGTCAGAAGTGGCAATACTGAGCGTCGAAAGTAAGTGAACACATACTGCGAATAGCTTGTACATTGTGTTCAAATCAAAACGGAAACAGTAACAAAAAAAAATCTTAAATATTTTTCAACACCCTCTGGCCTATGATCCCTATGGCGATATCTCTCATTCTGAGAGCTTTCTTTGTTCTTGAACCTTAAAATAACTGGTCCATGGGAAGATATCGGAGAATCAAGGCATGCTTGAAGTGTACTCGTAACTATTTGACCATTCTGCAGCCTGAACAAGAGATTTTCTCAAGACAGTAGAAAAAATCAAGGACTTGTGACATATTTGAACATCGAATAACACTTTGGACTTATTTTCAAAACTGACAAATTTGAAACAGTTTTTAAATCTCTTGCGGTCACCGCACAGTGGTCCTCAGGGGGAAAAATAACAAATTTTCATAAGTTGCACAGCACCGTGGCGAAATGCGTATGTGTCCCTCTACTGGCCGTAATTTTCAACCAATTTAGTTGGTTTTTTGTTTAATGTAGATAATTACCGTACAAAGGTAATAGACAAAAAATAATTACGAAAACATTCAAAAACATTGAAAAAAAAACTTAGACATTTTTGTGTGCGATACCATTGTGGTACATACAGCTGAGTGCCACAAAAAAAAGCCTGGCGAAGTGGGCGGGGTTTAAGCTAGTATATATCTTATATATAAATCTTAGTGGTAAAATGCGATTGTGTCCCTTTACCGCCCGTAATTTTCGACCAATTTACTTGTTTTTTTTTTTAATGTAGATAATTACGGTACAAAGGTAATAGGCAAAAAACAAATTTGCTTAAAACAAACAAAAATTACAGAAACATACAGACTTAGCCCCAGGCACCTGCTTGACAGTTGTTTTTCTTTTTTTTTGTTAGGCCCAGCAACGCACGCCGGGTGCCAGCTAGTATATAATAAATTAAGAAAATGTACGTATTTTTTTTTTCTTTTAAAACATTCAAGTATATCTAGTTCCAACAGATATGGGTGACGCTAAGACATCGAGGGGTTCCAGAAACCTATGTACAGATGATCATGGACATGTACGAAGGAACAAAGTCAAGAGTAAGATGCCCCGCTGGAATAACTGAAGAGTTCCCAATCAAAGTCGGGGTGCACAAGGGAAGCGTTTTAAGTCCTTTGCTATTTATTACAGTCCTTGATTATCTGATTGAAGGTAAAGTGATGGACCCCAAGGTACATCAGTTATTCTTTGCTGACGATGGAGCCATCATAAGTGAGGATCTTACATCCTTGCAACGAGCACTTGATGTGTGAGTGGACGTTCTGGAGGGAAATGGGTATCGCATTAGTTCAAAAAAGACAGAATACTTGTGCTGCCCATTCTCTGATCCACTCAGGCTTATTCCAGACAGTTATTCGAATGGAACAGTGCCTCCCAAGTGCGAAAAGTTCAAATATCTGGGATCTATTATCAATAACAAAGAAACCTGTGATGACGACATCAATCATCGTGTAAGCGTAGGGTGGATGAAGTGGCGAGAAAATTCCGCTATCTTCTGTGACAGAAAAATGCCACCTTAGTTGAAAGGAAGGCACTACACCGCAGTTGTGCGTCCAGCGCTCACATACGGTTCACAATGTTGAACGATGTACAAAAAGTATGGGAGTAAATTAACGGCAGCTGAGATGAAGATTCTTCACATGACAGCAGGAGTGACAAAGCTTGATCGAATACGAAATTCGAAGATCCGTGGAAGCTTTCACGTCAAGGAAACCATCGTACAAAAGATAGAGCGCGACCGGCTCAGCTGGTATTGCCACGTTCAAAGAAGAGATCATATGAACCCTGTTAAAAAGGTAATATCAATGAACGTTCCACAGACATCGCGGGGCAGGAAAGACAGGCCTATAAACGCCTGGATCAGACAAATGCGACGACATCGGCATTTCATTGGCCTCAGTAACCGAGTGATTCATATATTTTCTGAGGTCAAATAGGCGAACCCCACAGGCGGATCACTACAAAAGCCGTGAAGTGGGAGGGTTGTGATCCCTTATTTTCGGATCATAGCCTCGCTGGAAAAGGAAGAAGAAGGCATCCAAGTAGGTATACACTCATTCACAAAATTATTCGCACAAATACTTTTTAGCCAAATATGCGTCGTTTTTCTTGGTTTTCAACACAAAAAACATCTTTTTTTTTATTTTGTACATTTGTTCTGCATGCTCAACTAGTTGTATTCGTGCTGAAAGATAACGAAATCTAAACTAACGGTAGTGCGCCCAGTGTTTTTTTAATTTTATATGGAAAGAGCAGACACAAAATTATTCGTACAAGCACAAGGGGTGTTTTGTAAGCTGCACTCATTCTGTTAAATGACTTGATCGAGGCAACAAGCATTGAGTGTAGAATGTTTGCGAATATATGCAGTGAGAAAAAACTCGAGAAAAGCGATATGGGCGGAAAAAAATCGGAAACATCTTTGGAAGAACGAAAGCTCATCCTTAAGCTAGTTTGCCAAGGAAAGACATACCCCGAGACCGGTGATCTTGTTGGGAGGTCTTACACCGTGCTTAGGGATATTGTCCAGAAGTTTAGAAATGAAGGAAATTTGGAGAATAAGTCAGGTAGGGGCGAAAGAAAATATTGTCAGCAGCAAATGAGCGGCACATCATCAAGAAAATAAAGAAAAATCCGAAGACACCTGTAAAATTACTGACCGCGGAGATGTCTCAAATAATTAATAAACCAATCTCTACTGAAACAGTAAGACGAACTTTAAGATCGCACTGTTTTCATGGCAGAATTGCACGTCGCAAGCCTTTCATTTCTGAAACCATAAAGAAAAAAAGACTTAATTTCGCCAAACAGTATGTTAACAAGAGCTCAGAGTTTTGGAAGTCCGTCATTTTTAGCGACGAGAGTAAGTTTAATCTGTTTGCCAGTGATGGCAGGCAAACGGTTTGGCGACAAGCAAATACTGTCTCGAAGCAACCGTGAAACACGGTGGTGGTAACGTCATGATGTAGGGGTGTATGTCTGCAAGTGGGGTAGGACAAATGGAGTTTATTGATTATAAGATGGATCAATATGGATACATGAACATCCTGAAAAGAAATCTCCAGCAAAGCGCCACAAAATTGGGTCTAGGGTCAGATTACATCTTCCAACAGGACAATGACCCAAAACATACTGCCCATAACGTTAAAATGTGGTTACTTTTTAATACACCCTCGCAACTAAAAACACCCCCACAGTCACCCGACATCAATCCCATCGAACATCATTGGGCTCAGCTTGAGAAAAATATTAGAAATCGGCCTATCACCAGCATAGCTTCTCTTAAAGAAGCCCTCAAGCAGGAATGGGAGCTTATAAGCCCAGACTTCACTAAGGAACTTGAGGATAGTATGCCAAGACGTTTGCGAGCCGTAATTGAGGCTAGCGGTGGCACAACACCCTATTGCTGTGCTCCCCATGCTCTGAATTTAGTTATTTTCTGCTTCAGTTTTGTTTTGTGCGAATAATTTTGTGTTACGTTTTATTAAAGTTATTTTATTGTTAGCTTCCCTATTTTTATATATTAAATATTTTGTTTTGTTTGTTTTGAACTACGTATTAAGAATGAAGTCAGAAACACTTTTTTAATATAACATTTTAAATTTTAATCAAAGAAAATTTTTTAATTTTATTTTAATCCTTATATATGGCCTTGTGCAAATAATTTTGTAAACATGTGTATGTAGTTAACATAAAGTTGCTTCTTCCTCGATTTCCTTAATTTAAAAGTTTTAATAGGTTAAAAGGCTGTATGTAAATAGTACACATGATTATAAAAGAAAACCTTCATTTTATCAATTGCAAATTTTGCTTTAATACAGTAGACGCTTGATATAGTGAACTAATAAAAACCGGGCCTGTTCACCGGAACGAGATTGTTCACTGTAACGAGCCCGGACTCCTTGAAGCAAATTTCATAAAAACGTGTATGTTTTTACATTCAATACATCGAAAATAGAATTTAATTACAATATTTTTTTTTTTGCAATTACTAAAAAACAAGCCAATCTTTATTGAACAGAATAATTTGCATTTGTACTACAAACAACCCCAAACTGCGTAGTATGCAATGGTGCAAGATACTCGCAAAACACTATGAGTAGAACAAACGGTAAATTTGGACGATTGTATATGGGTATGCATATCTATGAACGTACCAGTACGTACTTCCCAGCGGGCCTAACTGGCGACTGCATGGCGCAAATGAGTTTTAACTGTTTTTTGCATGCTGTAAGGTTCTAAGAAAATAAAAAAACATAAGTTCACGGTAGCGAGATTTTTTTTGTTCACTATTTAGAACAGCCTGTATAAAATATTAGGCGTGTTTTTTTGACGAATCTATACTCAGCTCACTTTTATTTTACACGCAAAGCAAAAATAAAACAAAAATGAGTATAAAATAAGTATAATTTAGTCAGTAAACAAAGTGGCTATAGAAAGTGAGTACGGCGAATTGCTTTCAATTTCAATCTCAATCGTAAGTGGCTTGTTCATCAATATTATTTGCCTTCGCTTAAATAAGCTATGACAGCAACCTTCACGGAACAAAATTGTTTCTTTGATTGTACTTTTCTGTGCTTTGTTTATTAAAGGTTGTTGCCATCGATAAAATTACCGCCAACTAAATTTCAGATGCTTCTACTTCAAGAAATGAGTTAAAAGTGAGTACATGTCGTTTTTTTGAGATTTTAAAAGTGAGTACAGTAAACTCTCAAAAAAACAAGGCAGATATTGGATTGTTCACTGTATCGATGTTCACTATATCGAGCGTCGACTGTAGTACAATTACCGTTTATCAATTTTTTCTGTCAGTCTAAACTATAATGCTCTTAACTGGAGCTACCTCCCACCAAAGCGAGTCTTTCAGTCTTTTGGTCCTTAAAAAAAACTCCACGTGGATCCGCGCTGGCTCTGACCTTTCTTTGAACCTCATGTAATATGCTATTTATCGTGTAAAAAGTAAAGGTCATTTCCGATCACTTTGCTTGCAAGAGGCTTTTAAGTGTAACAGTGCGTTTTGCGCAAACAGCATTTGAAATCGACTTCTGGTATTACCACTTCTAATTTCAAAACCATTTTAATAAAATTTGTTTTTTACATTATAAAAGGTCAACAAGGTCATTGTTCCAATTGCGTTTGAAGTTTTATTGAGTAAAGTTAAGTTACGAAGTGTCAACGGACTCAAATTCGCTTATGACATCGATTGTACTACTGCAGTTAAGCATAACTGATTCAGATAGTAATATTTTGAGAAATCTTCGCTCCCCTTAACACGATATTATAATCCACTAAAATTTAAATTTAAAAAAAAGTCAAGAACTAATACGAGAAGAAAAAATTTTGGTTAAAAATAAAATGAAAAACTTGGTTGAAACTATTATAAATTTTGAGTCGCATATTATTAAGGCTAAACATAAATTATATTTTACTATGGTACATGGAAATGTGGCACAGGCTGTGATGAACACGTTTTTATATTTATAACAAAGCTTAAAGCAAAAGCAAAATCTACTCGCACTATTAAAGGAAAAAAGGCATTTAGAAATAGTTCATTGAAAAAGGAAGGTGTACAAATATTATAGATATTGTTAAGCAAGGAGCAGGTACAACCAAGAACGGCAACACTTCATGAAGATTTTTCGGGAGCCCGACTGTAACGGCAGATATCACCAAAATAGATTTAAGATTAATAAAGAAAATTCAGTGTAATTTTAGAAACTTTCTGCAGCGATTTTTCTATTGACCCCGATCAATTTGGAGCTTATATGGATGAGACTGCTATGTTGGCCTTTGCATTATATCCTTGATAATATATCCCAGCACCAGTGCATAAGATTTAATGCACGGAGCTTAAATAATACAATCGCCAGTACTGCCTGCAGGAGCACTTTCAGAAAAAGTCCAAGAAAACATAAATGAAGATTAGTGGTACTATAGATATAGTACACAACACGAATTTCATCTTATGCCCATATCATCAGATCGCATAATGACATATCTAAGGCCTGAACCAAAAACAAAAGGTAACATTCCACTTAGTGAAGAGGAGCACAACCTATTGCAACAACTTACTCGTTTTGAACTATTAAAGGAAATAGGTGCCGTGGATCAGTGGTTAGTATGTTGGACCACTACGCGTGAAGTTCAATATTCAAATCCCAGAAAACACCAGACGTTTTTTCACGGTATAAACAATATAGTTCGCATAACACAAATGGTTAAGAGAAGCTGCGCTCTAGGTGCTTTATGTGCTGTTTCCGCCAAATATACGAGTAAACATGTATTTTCTTTTTTATACTTTTGAAGACAGGGATGCTATTGACATAGAAGAATGAATTTGCGCCGAAGAATCTTACACGGAATTCCTTTAGCACTGAAAATATCGCACGGCAATTAAATAGCTCTTCTCTCTCTCTTTGAGATTACAGATATCACACAGACTTGGGAGATCCGGTGGACGAGGTATTCGTATATAATGCAAGTTCATTAATTCTCCTATTATTTCAAAAAGGGTACTTATCATATCAGTTGAATTTGAATTTAAGAACTAAGTTTTGTCTTGGAAGTTATATTTCAAACCGCTGGAATAAGTCCTATACATAGATTGGCTGTGTATTTATCGTAAAAGTCAGGTTTTCAGTAGAGTGTTGAATTATGTCTTTATGGATGTATACTGCTTATCTGGTGTTATGTTTAAATTCAAGACGCCATTAGACACTACTTTTTCCCAGCCTGGAAAAAAGCTCGCTTTGGTTGAAAGGACGTGAACTAGTACTAATTTTGGCAATCTCTCGTTCCACCACCATAACTTTCACAACAAAAGAGGTGATTTCCCGGTATCTATGTATGTCAATGTACTTAATATGATCTTTACGAGAGAGTAATTCTTTGACGTTAGGTAAAAAGGGGTTAAGTCAGAAATTGCAGTTACCAGAAAATGGGATTTTAAGTGTGCTTTTTGTATGAGACATTTACTGACTTATTGCCTGTGGATCAGTTAATTACTATAGGAAGCAGTTACGCTAGACTTATGTTGGTAATACCAATCGGAAAATAAAATAAACTGACCTAAACCCATGTGCCATTTTTTGACTCAACCCCTTAATACCTGACACCAGAGAATTGTGCTTCTGAATTATGTATGTAAGTAACAGGTACTATTTAAAAAGTCTTACGAGGATTGTATCAGGTAAAATTACAAATTTATTCTGCATATTATGCAGCCGAAAATAGGATTGTCTGTTAGAGCTATGTACATATGCGCCTATGAATTTTTTACACGTTCTCGTTTCCCCTTTGTGTAAATTAATATTTCGATATACATACGTACGCAGATTAAAGATTTGAATAACGTCGTCCCGGATAATAATGGTTTTTCGAGCATTTGGCTCTTAATTCTTCAAAATCCCAGTATAATTAAATATCTCTCTAATACTTAAAGTAATTTTTCAATCGATCCTTCTATATGGTTGCCAAGTTTGGGGAAATTCAGCAAAATGTCATCTTAAAAAACTACAAATTTCCCAAAATAAAATTCTTAAGATGATGCTTAATCTTCCCCCGTATCACTCAACCGCTGATCTTCATAGCAGAGCAAAGGTTGACTGATTCACGATAGAATTACAAAACTAACCACAAAGTTTCTCCATAATTGTGAGATATCCGAAAACTGAAGGTTTTTAACGTATTTTTCCTTCAAAGTTTATCATTGCCTAATATTTTGTTATTATCATTTAAAATAATTGTTCAGTAGAAAGATATAATTTAAATATCAAATCTCTGTATGTAAACTGCGCGGTGGTTCACTAAATGTAAATTATAATACAAAATAAAGTTATCTATCTATCTCTTCTACTTCCAAATTGTATATCAAATCTGTGTTAAGCTTTCCTTGCTTACTCTTGCAGTACCCACCACCGGAATTATTAGAAGCTCTACGACCAGTACATGATGTGTGCGTGCAAAAGACTGGAGTAACTGAAGGTATGTTCAAGTCTCTAATTAACATCATCTTACCGATAGAAAAAAAAAAAAAAATCAATAAACCTTTCATTGCCAACCACTCAACATTATTCCGTACACGTTACATTTACCCACAGAGGCAATCAAAGAATTCAGTGACGGTGATGTTCACGAGGATGAAGCTCTTAAATGCTACATGTACTGTGTATTTGACCAAACGAATGTCCTACACGCTGACGGCGAAGTCCATTTGGAAAAATTGCACGATTCACTGCCGGATTCTATGCATGATATTGCTCTGCATATGGGCAAACGATGTCTCTATCCTAAGGGTGATACGCAGTGTGAGAGAGCTTTCTGGTTGCATAAATGCTGGAAGGAAGCTGACCCCAAGGTGAGTAGACTCGCTATGCAGTCACTTGAATTTGTGTGAGCAATTATCACACGTACATATGTACTTATTCTTATTTTCTTCTTTCTAGCATTATTTTCTTATCTAAAAATGGAGAATTCGAGAGATACAATTGCGGAAATTTCATAGTGAACTATGCCACAGGAATTCATAAAATTTTTAATTTGTTTGTAGATATTTATTTTTTTTATTTTTTTTTTTTTATTATTTCTTTTTATTAGAGACTTTTACTGCTATGTTCTTCCTTATTTATTATTTTTGTTTTTAAATAGACGTTATTGCATTCAAGCTGATGTATTTTTGATTTGAAAATAATGACTCATTTTATGGCGAATTAATTCTCTTTAGGTCGTTGATCTGTTCCGATCGGTGAACATCGATAAAGTCGATGTAAAAAAAATATATCGAAATATTCCAATATATGATTAACCAATGTTCAATTTTAACCCGGAATGATGACGCAGTGGCGCCCACAAGTTCAAGGGGACCTCGACCACGAGAGCACGTATCAATGTATTGGGTTGGCCAATAAATTCCCTCTGTTTTTTTAGGCGGAATGAAAGATTAAATATTTATTGTTAGGAAAAACTTTAATCAGTTATATGTATGTATATGCACCATTATTTTCTACCACTTTATGCCATCTTTCGGGCAATTTCAGATGGCCCCTTTCGTAGAACGTTTGATTTTTATTGGCGAAGAATTGCTTCAAGTGGATTTTATATGCTTCCAGCGAAACGAAATTTTTTCCATAAAGTGAGTTCTGCAGGGCCCGGAATAAACAGTAACCGGAAGGTGCAAGATCAGGTGAATACGGTGGGTGAGGTAAAACATCCCATCCAAACTGCACTAACTTCTGCCGAGTCTGCAAAGAGACATGCGGTCTAGCGTTGTCTTGATGGAACATGACGCCCTTTCGGTTAGCCAGTTCCGGTCGTTTTTCGCTGACTGTATCCTTCAGTTTATCCAATTGAGAGCAGTATTTATCGGAATCAATGGTTTGGTTATGCGGAAGAAGCTCATAAAACACAATTCCCTTCCAATCCCACATTGCCAGAAACCGTACACGATGGCGCGTAGGCGTAGTAGAGGCCCTAGGACCCACAATGGGATACTGGACATAAGTAAAAAAAAGTAAGTTCGAATCCCAGCAAATACGGAACATAACCTTCTTAGGGTGAAGACCAGCTTTTGGAATGGCTAAAGGTGGCTCACTTCTTTTGACCCATAATCTTTTCTATTCCACGTTATTGCAAAGTATCCATTCTTCATCGCCCGTCTTAGAAATGGTTCATTTTCGTTGCGTTTCTGCAGGGAATCGTTGATGGAGACACGACCCAATAAAATCTGTTCACTCAAATTGTGCGGCAGCTAAATATCGTATTGATTTACGTATTGCAGTTTACGCAAGTGATTTTCTACGCTTGATTTCGATATATCCAATATATCAGCTATGTATGTGCCTGGTTGTGGAGCGTGCATTATTTTCAACTAGAGCTTTAATTTGATCCCCATCAATCTCAACCAGTCGTCCAGAACGGGGCAAGTCAGAACATGTGAAATCACCACCACGAAAACGCCGGAACCACTCGCGAACAGTCCAAGCGCTTACAGAGTTATAACCGTGGACAGCGCAAATTTTCTTATGTGTTTGTGCAGTGTTTTTTCCTTTCCGAAAATAAAAGAGCATAATATGCCGAAAATACTCCTTATTTGCCTCCATTTTCAAAAGTTTACCAAATGCGTAAAACACAACCGATCGCTATGAACTTTTCGGATCACACGTCGGTAAGGAATTTCCAATGTTGGCCAGGACATTGGAATAGAGATGGTGGCGGAGGAGCCCTTAATGGGCCAACGGCAGCGCTCATACTCCCGTAGTGGACCACTGGCACCGGTGTACCCGGCCCCTCGTCCTAGGGTAATAATTAAGGAACTGGCCCTCCAGGTTGGGGGTTGTGCCGTCGGGGTAACTTCCCGACCACGTAAAATATCGATGGTTCCGAAACAACCAAAAGCCTCGGATAAGGATGACTCAACTAATGACGACCCCAGCAAACGAAATAAGGACAACGACCTTCGGATCTGTACGTGGAATGTTCTGTCCCTTTACAGACCACGTGCAGCCGAACAACTAGCAGAGGCCCTAGACTGCTATAAAGCAGATATTACCGCCATCCAGGAAGTGCGATGGGATGGGCCGGGCAAAAAGAGGATGAAAAACTGTGACATCTACTACGGTGATTGCTACAGAGGCAACAGACAACGCTTATTCGGATGCGGATTTGTCATACGCGGCAGACTTAGGCAAGAAGTCTTAAGCTTCCGACACGTGAGCGAGCGTATTATGACTATCCGGATCAAGGCTAAATTCGCTAACATAATCCTAATATGTGTTCATGCCCACACGGAAGAAAAGGACCCTGCCACCAAAGAGTGTTTCTACGAGCTCCTCGACAAAACATACGAGCAATGTCCTAAATATGACGTTAAAATCGTATTGGGCGATTTTAACGGCAGAATAGGAAAGGAGGACGTCTTTGGTAGGGCAGTCGGTAAGCATAGCCTACACGACACCACGTCTGATAACGGACTAAGGCTAATTGATTTCGCTGTGGAGCGGAATGTCACCATAGCAAGCACATGGTTTCCTCATCTCGATATTCATAAGCAGACATGGCGGTCCAGTGATCATGTAACGATCAACAAAATTGATCATATTGCGATCGACGCAAGGCATGCCTCCAGTATTCTGGATGTCCGGACCTTCCGAGCGGCCAACATAGACTCGGATCATTACCTTGTTGTAGCCAAGGTACGAATGCGGATATCCCAATCTGAGCAACAAAGAAGAACCACTGTGAGAAAATTTAACGTCGAAAAGCTACAATCGTAAGAGACCGCCAGACTCTTCGCTGAACGCGTATCCCGAAATCTCTCAATTACCCCTTTGCCGCCAGCATCAAGTACCGAAGACCAGTGGCAACACTACCAACATGCCATCAGAAACGCCGCGACTGATGTGCTGGGTCTCGCTCGCCCACCACCGCGAAACCCCTGGTTTGACGAAGAATGCCGGCGAGTGCATGCAGCAAAACAAGCGGCATACAAAGCGGCGCTGCAAAGGAAGACGAGAGCTGCTCGTGAGCTCTACGAGCAAAAGAGACGGGAAGAACATCGGCTTCTCCAAAAGAAGAAGAAAGAGCATGAGAAGCGCGCGTTTGAGAATATCGAGAGTTTATACTCCAGGAACAATGTACGGAAGTTTTACCAAAAGGTAAAAAGAACGTGTCAGAGTAGCAATACCCGTACAGAAACCTGTGAAGATGAAAATGGAAACCTCGTAGTAGAATCACAGTCGGTGCTGAGAATACGGAAAAACTACTTCTGCAGACTGTATAACGGCGACGAAGATCAACATTCCGCTGTCAGGCAGAATGAACCATTCAACATAGGCGATGATAGTCAAAATGCCCGTCCACCTGACCAAAACGAAGTCAGGATGGCAATATCCAAGCTAAAATCCAACAAGGCTGCTGGGCCTGACGGCTTACCGGCCAAACTTTCAAGGCAGCTGGGGATGAATTGGTAGAGTGCATACACCAACTCATCTCTAAGATTTGGTCAGACGAGTGTATGCCTGATGAATGGAACCTCAGCATCGTTTGCCCGATCCACAAGAAAGGAGATCCCCTCAACTGCGCCAATTATAGAGGCATCAGTCTCCTCAACATTGCATACAAGATCTTTTCTGCGATATTGTGTGAACGCCTGAAAACTTTTATCAACAGCCTGATTGGACCCTATCAGTGCGGTTTCAGGCCAGGAAAGTCCACCATCGATCAAATCTTCACACTTCGGCAGATCCTGGAGAAAACCCAAGAATTCCAAATCGATACTCACCACCTCTTCATCGATTTCAAGGCCGCCTATGACAGCATCTATAGAGAAGAGCTTTATAGAGCCATGTCTAGTTTTGACATCCCTGCCAAACTTGTCCGTCTGTGCAGGCTGACGATGGAAAACGCTCGCTGCTCCATCAAGGTCGGTAATGACCTCAGCGAGACCTTTGATGTCAAAAAAGGTTTTAGACAAGGTGACGCGCTGTCATGTGACTTCTTTAACATTGTACTTGAACGGATTGTGCGGAACGCACAAGCCAACACCGGAGGCACAATCTATTACAAGTCTGTACAACTGCTGGCATACGCCGGCGATATAGACATTATCGGAAGAACTCAGCGGGCTATCACCGGTGCGTTTGCAAGCATTGAGGCGGAAGCGGCCGAAATGGGTTTAGCGATAAACGAGGGCAAAACCAAGTATATGCTGTCAACAAGAAGGGAAAACCAACACCGACGAATTGGACAAAACGTCACCGTGGGCAGCTATAATTTCGAGGTAGTAAGGGACTTTGTCTACCTTGGCTCTGCTATAAACTCTGAAAACAACATCAGCGCAGAAATCAATCGAAGTATAACTCTTGCCAATCGCTGTTTTTTTGGGCTTATAAGGCAATTTAACAGTAAAGCCCTATCTCGAACTACTAAGGAGACTCTGTATAAGACCTTGATCATCCCAGTCCTGCTTTATGTCGCTGAAACATCGACTTTATTAAAAGAGGTTGAAGATATCCTTGGTCGCTTCGAGAGCAAAATTCTTCGTAAGATTTTCAGTCCTGTTTGCGTTGACGGGTTTTGGAGAAGAAGATTCAATCACGAACTATACGAGCTGTACAGCGACATCGACCTAGTCAAAAAACTGCGTATTGGACGTCTGAGATGGCTAGCACATGTAGAGCGAATGGACACCAACGCTCCGGCCCGCAGAGTCTTCGAATCTAACCCCGAGGGACGACGCAGTAGAGGGAATCATCGCCGTAGGTGGCGCGCACAAGTTCAAGGGGACCTCGACCAACTTGGAGTGCGCAACTGGAGGCAATTAGCTAAAGACCGAGCTAAATACAATCCTCATTTATTTTCTTCGATCCTGGCTGATACTCTATTGTATAGTCATAAACCGACATAAACAAACACCACCGTAGCATGCGTGGCGATACCATTTGTGGAATCTTCTTTTTTTTTTCTATTAAAGATTCCCAACAACTGCTTATTATCAGTCAGAATAGTAACTTTTCTTCCAGCCACATACTGATATAAATGCCCGATGTCCACCACCAGCTGTTGATACGCTTGTCTAATTTCGTGAATATTTGCCCGCCTGCAATCGCGACCATTACCTCTGAAAAGAGGGAACGGATAGGAGTCGGTCTTAATAACAGGATTGACTGTACTCCGATAATCGCCACAGATTTTAATAGATCCGTCGGCCTTGGGCACTGGTACAATCGGTGTAGCCCATCTAGAGGATAATATTGGTTCCAATATTTTTTGTTTAACAATTTTAGCAATTTTTTTTCCAACAGCTGGTTTTTAGGCAATCAGCCACTGCCTACGTTTCAGAAAGACAGCTGTACCTCCAGGTAAAATTTCAATGGAAATCGGCGGCTCGTTGTATGCGCCCAAGTGTTCATTACAAATGTTCTGGTACTTCTTCAAGGCACTCACCCGCTCCATTGCCCGCTCCATCACGCACACCCCTTGCACCGTGATTCCTATACCCGGAAACCAATCTCTGCCAAACAAGCATATCCCACCACTTGCAATAACAAGAACTGGCAAAAGCATGTTTCTATTACTCGTATTATAATAAAATTTCGCCATAGACGATGCCAGGACCTGCGATTCCTCTTTTGACCAAGTCTGCAAAGTTATCGTGGAGGCCATAAGTTGTTTGTTTTAATGGTTGATGCGCTTCCACGTAGCCTCGGAAATCACCGTATACATGCCGCTCCAGAATCGACCTCAAAAGATGCCTCCACACCGTTTATCAACACCTTTATCAGGATCTGGTGAGTGGAAGATGTTTGGATAGCTTTAAGCCCAAAAATGTAATTCGGTGCAAGCGATTCAAGCTCTTTTTCATCTTCCCGTGTCTCTACCACCTTGGCAGCTTACTATTGACGCAGAACTGTCTGTTTCTTAAAGCGCGCCCTACTACAATGCCCCTTCATGTGGCAAAAATCACAGTTTTTCTCCTTGAGGAAACATGCTTGCAATCACAGCGATAAAAACGCCCGCTTCCTGGGCTTGTCTTTGAAGATAGCTCCATAACTTCCATGTTGCATCGTACATCAATTACGTGTCGGTGTGCAGCCTCATGAGATGTGCAAGTTGCAATTTCATGCGCTCGCTTGAAGCAAAATGTTGGCTCGCTGAAAAGCCTCTTCTGAAAGGATTCATCCGCCACTCGACACACTATTTGATCTCTCAACATATTGTCCAATTCCACAAAATCCGCGACCGTTTCTTCATTCTTATGGAAAAACGTTGTACAATCTCATTGAATTTCGCGTAAAAATGATTGTCTAGCTTTTTGATGATCTCGGAGAAAGTCAACCAACTTCGTAGGTTGTTTCCTCAGCACAGGAAAGAAACATAGCGATGAGCACTGCCCCAGCCAAAATGTTAAAATTTTACTGGACGACTTTAACGCAGAGCTGGAAAAGGAAGGCGTCTTTGGAGGTACAGTTGGAAAACGCAGTTTACACGAAAAGACATCCGACAATGGATTTAGGTGAATCGACTGTGCGGCGGAACGAAGCGTTGTAGGAATTGGAGTTAATTTCACCTTCACTGCAGCGCGCTTTTTTGACATTTCCATACAAAACAAAAAAAAAAAAGATATGCCACATCAGTAAACAGAAAAATTAATCGATCTATTAAAAGGAATAATATTCTATGCGATTTGAGTAATCCGCGCTATAAAAATATAACAAAAAAAAGCCAAGGTGTGAAAAAAAAAAATTGGAAGCATTTGGAATTACCAACAACAAACACCCGTGCAACGCTTCACCGTTGTGTTCGTAATCAGCTTCATCAGTGCGCGATTTTTTGACTACAGGCCTATAGCTTCAGCTTCACCATTGTGCTCGGCCAGTTAGTCGCAATTTGACCCTTTATTGACGCAAAGAGACTATGATCCGACTTTTTAAAAAAACACCCCTTTTGGCCATTTTTATTTATTTTTTGAGACTTTTTGAGACTTTTCCGTATAAAAAAATATTTTTCCAACAAAAATTCCATTTAGTTGCTCATCATTAACACAATCGTTCACAATAAAATTGTACTGATTTAATTTAATCTAATTTATTTATTTATTTTTTTCTTGTATAATCTAATGTGTTCTCTTTTTTTCTTTTTAATTATTTATTTATGTTTTTGTTTTGTTTTGAGAAATAAAAGCTTGTATGTTAGTTTCTAAGTTTTTCATTTCAATGAATATGGAGTTCTAACCAGAGAACAGCAGCAAGTAACTCAGTTTATGAGCGACTCGAAACATTCACTGCCTCCACACACATTCACATCCATTCCAAGAAATGATTAGCTATCAGAAACACTTTATTGCCTCCATAATATGTATCCTGAAAATTTTACACTTATTCAATACGAACTACTTTTTTTTTTGATACCCCAAGGAGTGTAGTAGTGTTCTAAAGATACTAGTAGCCCGGGCTGCTAGCATGCACTATTCGAAAGCCCGAATAATAGATGCCAGGAATGTGCCTACGCACTAATCCACATCCGGCACACTACAACCATTCTCCCCGCGGGACTGCGAGCTAGTTGAAACCATTCGCTTGTGTTTTAGCGAATGATTCACAAATGCAAATGAGTGGATTCGTGCAGTTCTCTGGTTCTAACGTCTTTACAATTTTTACATTATTTGTTTTTGTTGCGGCTTTTTTCTGCCCCGTGACCCTTTTTTTTGCGACTCTTTTAAATTTGTTAGCGGCAACCCTGCAAACGCCTCATGACAATTCACATCAAGGCTAAATTCGCCAACATTAGCGTCTCATGTACTCATGCCGCCACAGAGAAGAGCGATGACGACCCCAAAGACGTGGAGATTGTTCTGGGCGACTTTAACGCAAGGCTGAGAAAGGAAATTTTGTCAGTGTAATTGACTTTGTGACGGGTCGAAACATTGCTGTAGTAAGCACGCGGTTCCCTCGCCTCAGAATCCACAAGGGAACATGACAGTCTAATGATCATATAACCGTCAAGCAAATTGATTATATTCCAATCGATGAAAGGCACTTATCCAGTGTATTGGATGTTCGAACATTTCGAGAAGCCAATTCAGTACGGAATCAGCGAAATACTGTGAGGAAGTTTGACATCGAACGCCTGTAATCGCAAACAACCGGCAGAGCCTTTGCCGATCGAGTATTACTCAATCTCTATATCCTATGCCGCCAGCAGCAAGTGCCCTTAGAGATACCGCTTCTGATGTGCTGGGTTTCTCCAGACCAACACAAAAAAATCGCTGGTTTGATGAAGAATACCGGCGTGTAGAATTTTTTTTTTATAATTTGCGTGTACTCAAAGCTTTATAAATGCTCTTTAAATGTTTTCACATATGTAGTGCAGGCTTTGAGAAGGGTAAATAGAGAGAGAGACAAATTGATGTAGTGGTTAGAAACTCAGATGTTGTTTCAGAAAACTCCAGATAACTGGAGAGATTTCGTTATTTGTGTCTTTGCTTCTGATTCACTGATGATTCTGATTTTTATCGATCACCTGATGTCATTGGCATTTCAATAATGCTACAAGGCGAATCATTTTTTCAGCCATATGACCAACCTATTGGCAGTGTTATGCCTTCGCTATAGTGTTTACACAAGCTTTCGCAATTGATCGGACTAAATTTATATATTTCACGAAAAATAAATAAATGCTTGCTGATATCAGGATTTGAGCCATGAAAAATTTGCGTGGCAATCGATGACATTACCACTACACCATCGCCAACCCATGCAACACATGCGACTAAACAAGAAGCATACAAAGCGGCATTGCACAAAAGTACCAGAGCTGCTCACGAGCTCTACGAGCAGAGGAGAAGGGAAGAGCTTCGAAAAAGAAGGAGCATGATCGAGGAGACACAGAGGCTCAAATGCAGGAAAGATGTTCGAAAATTCTATCAAAAGGTAAAAAGAACATGCCAAGTCGGAGAAGAACAGGAACACAAAATCGATACCCACCACTTCTTATCGATTTCAAAATGTCGAGATATAACATTCTATAGCTACCTTGGCTCCGCTATAAACACGAGCAATGACATCATAGCGGAAATCAAAAGAAGAATTAATCTTGCCAATCGCTGTTTCTTTAGCGGACCTTACACGTTCAATAGTAATGTCATTACTGCAAAATAATAACATTAATAATGATCGTGTAAGGTCGATAGTATTGCCATTACTTGTTACTTGGAATGATAGACGGGAATGACGAAAATCCGGTATTTCTGATTTATTATTATTATTATTTATTCATTTTTCATTACATAGTTCAAATACATATCATATTAACAATTTATTGAGTAGGTTTATTCAATTTAAGTATTCACACTATGGTCAGAGAACCAGTAGCAAGTACATTGTCTGTAAGTAATGTAATATAAAAGTAAGCCGCAAAGAAGGAGACAGAGAGCGCGATACACATAACGTGCAGATATTTATTTCAAAAGTATCAATTAAGGTAGAGAAGACAATTATAACAATGAAATATAGTGTCCGACCGAAGCTTCGGCTTCGGTGACATCCGGCTAAAAAAACTACAATCGGCTAAACCTTAGGCTTAGGCCGAAGTTTTGGCCGAAGCCGAAGGCTTAGTTTATGGTTGATTGGTTGCCGCGCGTCGTGGTACTTACTTACTTACTTAGATCCTTTAACCCCTCGGGGGGCATAGGGCGTCAATCACGCCTGCGCGCCATCGTGTTCGAAGTTCTGCAACGCGTTTGAGCTGCCTCCAACTCATTCTTAAAGAGCTCGATTCCTCCTCAACTGTTCTGCGCCACGTTTGCCTAGGGCATCCCGCTATTCTGCCTGCCTGGGTGAGCGGATTCCACTGCATGGCGTATTTCGCAATGGAGTTGTCTTCGCGCCGTAGGGTGTGTCCAATCCATTGCCACTTTCTTCTTCGTATAGTAATGCTTATAGGTTCTTGCCTCGTTCTCAGATAAAGTTGTTCGTTAGAGATGCGGTTCGGCCAAAAAATCCTCAAAATGATTCTTAAGCATTTGTTTACAAAGACTTGCAGCTTGCGTGTGTTAATGGTGTCCACCTTCGAAGTACTGCACCCATAAAGCAGCACTGATTCTACGTTGGAGCGGAACAGTCGCAGCTTGGTTCTCAAGCTGATAACATTACTTCTCCAGATTTTAGATAGCATTTCGAACGCAGCTTTAGCCTTCCCGATTCTGCTGCACACATCCAGTTCGGTGCCACCGCTATTAGCCGATACCACACTTCCTAAATAAATAAAGTTATCAACTTTCTCGACTTCCTGTCCGGCAATGTAAAGTTGAGCGCGGTTGTTAGAAGAAGTGCTCAGGGCTTTTGTTTTGGCTGTGTTTATTTTTAGCCCCACTTGGTTTGCCTCAGCTTCTAGATTTTGGGCCATCAAATGAAGATCCATTATCCGATGTGAAAGTAGACAAACATCGTCAGCGTAATCTAGGTGTTTAAGGTAAGATGTCATAGTCCAACGAATTCCATAGTTGCCTTCCGTCAATACTGCACGGAGTACATCGTTGATAACCACCAAGAACAATAGTGGTGACAGTATGCACCCTTGACGTACTCCACTTTGGACTTCAAAATCCTCCGACACGACGTGATACTTACCGCTCTCGTATGTAGCCTTGATAATAGCTATAAGTTTTTCTGGGATGCGTCTCCTGCGCAAGGCAAACCAGATAGCGTCTCGATTCAATCTGTCGAAAGCTTTCTCGAAGTCGATAAACATTAAATGTAGCGGAGACCTATACTCAACGCATTGCTCGATAATGATCCGTAAGGTGTTTATGTGGTCGATGCAGGAGGATCCAGTGCGAAAGCCTGCCTGTTCGACATCGAGAGTTGAATCTAAATGTTCTTTAATTCGTTCTAGAATTATTTTAGCTATTATTTTAGCCACGGCTGGAAGAACGCATATACCTCTCCAGTTACCGCAATCCATCAAGTTACCCTTCTTTGGAAGTTTAATGATCACCCCTTTTCCACTCCTATGGAAATTGTTCGCTATCCCAAGCTTCGTATTAGAGGATGCAGCAAATCTGCCGATGTATTTGGCGCCGCTTGAAATAGCTCGGCAGGGATGCCATCAACACCCACCGCCTTGTTCTTCTTGAGGGACTTGATTGCTGTTATTATCTCGGTTTTACTGGGAGGTGCGGTGCGAATTCGGGAATTTGTTGCTTCGAACTGCTCATTCGAATTCGAGATCATACCGCCATCGTCTAAGTGATCTAGCACTGTAGCAAAATGTTCTCTCCATCTAGTGAGCTGATCCTCATCCGAAATCAGAAGGTTACCGTCTAGACTCTTCACTGGATGTTGTTTGGAGTTTCGACCACCGATGAGCTCCTTAGTGATGCTATAAACAGTCCTACTGTCGCACCTACTCGCTGCTTCTTCAGCCTACGCTGCACTTCTTTCTTCTTCGCGTCGTGGTAGGCGCCGAAAATTATTGATTGGATAAATGTTTTTTATTATTGCTAATGAATTATTTGTTTTTTGTTATTTATGAGTTATTTCTTGTTTTGTTTTGAACTATTTACTATTTCAATAAAATATTAAAATTGATACTAGTTTAATTTGTTATTATTTTTGAAAAGTTAATTTATCCCGTTAGTTTGCTTATTGCATGCATACATTCCAGAAAAACTTCCAACAAATCTTTATTTTATTCACTTTTAGTCAATCTTAAACGGACATTTTTTAAGCCTCGGCTTCGGCTTCGGCCGAAGGTTGTTGTTTAGCCGAATATTCGGCTTCAGCTTCGGCTTCGGCTGGAAATCGACCTTAGGTCGGACACTAATGAAATATGAATACGAAATTTAGACGTGCGTAAATAATGTAGTGAGAAGCATTTATATTGGGGATATAAAGTAATTACTTGAAGGAGTGATTCCACTTCAGATCTTGAGATTAACCATTCCCTTAAACTTTCGAGAAATTGTTTACTTGATGTGACCATACTGCATATTTCGACAGGCAGTTTGTTGAAGATGTAAGGTGGAATATTACTAAGAAACTGTCTACTGTGCTCTTTTATAACTGTTGGAACCGTGACTGCAAGATTACTTCTCATTTAGCGTTGTATTTCATCTCTTCTAAAGTGAATATTCCCGCTTCTAACAAAGAATATTTTTAATGCTTAATATATGATATGGGAGTATTTTTTTAGATTGGAAAAGTGGAAGGGATGGCTCGAATCTATTTTTATGTAACATTAATCTTACTATCTTTTTCTGTGCTACTATGATAGGCTGCAAGTTACTCACGTATGCACAACCCCAGCAACTGATGCCATACTCCAATCGAGAATTAACCAGTGCATAGTATATATTAATGAGCAGGTTGTGTGGGACCAATTTTCGTAGATAATAAATTTTATGTAATTAAATGTACAGAAGTTTTTTTTAGATACATTATGTGAGCTTTTCAGTCTAGTTTATTGTCTATGAAAACTGCCAGATATGTAAATTCCCTAACAAGTTCTATATTAAAGCAATAGTTATTACAACTCGATCGCAGCCTACATCATGAGATTTTAGTTCTTCAGTCATAATATTGGAGCTATAGGATGTAAAATTATTGCTTTTAACTTAGCACTCAGTACAATTTGATGGTAATTAGACTAAGTACTTAAATTGCATAAATCCTCTTTTATTTTACTTTCTACAGTGGTTATGGTTTTTTCTGCATAGGAGAGTGCTAGGTCATCTACATAGGCAGTTATTTGTCCATTTAGGGGTAAGCTAAAGACTGAGTTTATATATACCCGAAACAGTATCGGTCCAAGTACCGACCCTTGTGACATGCCTGTATTTGGGGATACTATCGCTTCACTCAAGACTCCACTGATTCTGACGCACTGTTTTCTATCACTCAGGAAGGACTTAAATCACTCAAGAAGGATTCCTCTAAAGCCGGCATTACTCAATTTTTGAAGTAGTACTTCATGATTAACTAAGTCGAAAGCTTTAGTTAAATTCAGAAACAGACCCACAGTTTTTAGATTATTATTAAGTGCACTGTAGATTTTATTTAGAAACGCCAGGATTGCATCCTCTGTACACTTATTTTTTGCAAATCCAAATTATGCTGTATTGAAAAATTTGGTTATATCAAAGAAAATTATCATTTTATGGACAATTATTTTCTCATAAATTTTAGAGAAAACCGAAAGTAAAGAAATAGGTCTGTAGTCGTTTGGATATTCGTGATCACCTTTTTTATAGATCGAAATAATAATTGATGTTTTCAGATCCATTGGAAACTTCCCACATTCAAAACTTTTATTTATTAGGAATTTAAGGGGATATAATACTGATATTGCTTTCTTTTTCACAACATTATTTCCATCAATACCACACGTGTTTTTCGATTTCAAGCTATTAATGCCAGAGAGTAATTCGGAATCTTCCACTGGGCCAAAGTAGAAAGAGGATACATTCTGTTTACCCAGCAAACGTTCCCTATTTCTTTCATTTAGTTGTACATAAGGGACTGGCTTTGACTTAACCGCTACATTCTTAAAGAAAATATTGAAGTTGTTACCAATTTGAACATTGCTAACTAGAGTATTATTATCAAACGATAAGGACTATACGTTGTGTTCAGTTATATCTTTCCCTAGGATATCATTTACAATATTCCACTGTTCTCTCATTGTGGGCGCCGTGGCGTAAGTGGTTAGTGTGTCGGATCACTACGCATGAGGTTCCAAGTTCGAATCCCAGAAAATACCAAAAAGTTTTTTCGCCGTTCGGATTTGGCATTAAACTGTAGGTCCCTTCCATTCGTGTGAAAAGTATAACGCACACAACATGAGTGTTTGCGAGAAGCTAGGCCCTGGGACTTTAAAGAGCTGTTGCGCCAAATATTTGTATTTGTATTGTTCTCTGCGATTAGATCAATTTTCAGCAAATTTTTGTCTATAATATACAATTTTTTGCGAGTCTACAAGGTTGGGTACACTTGCCTGAAGGTCGCGATATTATTGTTTAACTGACAGCTCGTTTAATCTTGTTTTATTTTTTGCATAGAACTTGTATCTTTTCTTAATCTTCACACAAATTTCATCCATAATCCACGGTTTAATTTTGTTTATTTTTCAGTTTTTTAGTTTTGCATGTATCAATGTAATAATAAGGACACTCACAACTGTAGACATCGCACCACAACAATTTCGAGCCATCATTACTGGCAATATTGAAGTACATGTATAAGTGCTTTGCATGTTTCAACTATGGCATAGCTTATTAAAGCCTGGTTATACACCAACTCATGCCCGATGAGTGTCAGCAAAATGGGACAGTCACCAACAGAATGTCACCACAACGAGTTACAATTTTGATGGAGTTAAGCATTTCATCTACCTATACTCCACCATAAATTCAAGTAATAATACCAGCGGGGATATCAAGCGAAGAATTAATCTAACCAATCGCTGTTTCATTCGGATTGCGACTGAAATGGATTGGGCATAGTAGAACGTATGGACCCGAAAAGTGTTAAATCGACTCTAGAGTGAAAACTTAGTAGAGGAAAACATCAATCTGGGGCTTCAAAAGAAAAACGCTTAAGTCGGCTTATGACAGATTTGTCTTAAGTATGCCAGTCGATGCCCCAATATTCGAAGTAGTCTATGCCATACAATTTCTACATTTTTTTTTTTTTTTCTGCAGTGGTTGTAGACAAAGAAACAGACCGAGATGGCAAAATCCCACACGTTTTTTGGAAAAACGAAATTTACAAAGTCGTTTTCTGAGAAACTGTGACAATCGACTTAAGCGGTTATCGCTTAAAGAAACAGGATTAATAAAGTACTATTTCGACCTTACATGGTTATTTTCGAGGCTATAATGAAAATTCTGATTTGCCTCGCGGTATAAGTTGGAAGACATCTGATATAAAGTTTGGAACAACCACTTGTGCAGCAGTTTAGGCTCAGGTCCGAGGCGAAGACAGACAGAATGGCGAGATACACTTTTCCGTGTTTCCATGTTATAGTCATATCAAAAAGATCAAAATCTCCTGGTCAAAAATGCCAACTTTGGGGGTACGGGGTGTGCAGAAGGACAAGAAGAATCATTAAAGCTGCTGGAACTGAATGCATACATATTTCTCAATTTGAAACAAATCAATTAACAGTTCCGTGCATCTTTTAAACGGAGTTCTCATTTTGGTCGTAGTGAAATTCGTTTATTAGAAATTGAAATAATAATCCCATTAAGTTCAAAGATAAAGGTTATTTGCCCTGATAATGCCGTGTTGAGTTTATAACTGAGTTTTTAATTAGATCGAATGATCATCCACAATTGGGGTTACTTACTGACAGAGTATAATCAAAACTTTTCATCGAACGTAGTAATAACAAAAAAAATCGCATTAATCTAGTCCCGAAAACCCTACAGCAATTTAACTTTCCAAATAGGTCATAGCCACTTTTCAGTGTCATAAAGAAAATCTCTGTTTTTATTTTTCAACTTGGCAAACGACAAAATTAATTGCAAAAGGACACCCGCAGTGAAATAAATTTAATGATCACCTTTAAAAAGGCCAACAAATGACCTCGGGTTACATTTCACATAAAAATCAACCAAAATAAACTTCCACCACGAGTTTCCATGACAGTGGAAAAAAAAAATAAATAATTACCAACTCCGCGGGACAATTAAAAAGACACAAAACAAAGTGGAAAATCTCCCCCACCCTCCGACCATCCGTCTGTCATAAAATGAAGGTATCGCATTTGCAAACACTACGAAAAAATATGCGAATAGGGTGGATTGCTTGCCAACCCCCACGTCCAGCCGCAGGTAACTAATTACAGAACACTATTTGATATGCAGTATCACGCCCCATCAAATCTGTCATGCAATAAAATTTTCCATCATTAGTGGATTTAATTTTGTTTTTGTTTTCTCCTGATTGAACACGATATAAAGATAAGCTGGAGAGGGAATTGGGGACCGAACCCTGTGCGCATCGTGCCTAGCATAAATGCCCTTTTCGGTGCACTCAGACAAACTGAAAATACCAAAAATCGAAAATCAGGCAATCAATTGCATCGCCAGCTGGAATGCCGTGTAATGTAATTATTTAATTTTCTGGCTGAACGCACGATAAGTTCATAATTACAAGTGAATTTGGTGTGTATAGTTATGGTAGAGGCTTATTGTCGAAGCGAACGGTTAGTTGCTGCATCGTTGCATTTGTAGAAACAGATACAGAAACGAACATCAATCAATGCGTGCGTTTGACTGACAATTATTGTTATGAACAGTATGTCTAGAAAAGAAGACAGCGAATTTACGGGAGATAATCACTTAGAATCGAAATTCATTCGATTTTCCGTCCACAGTTCTGAGTCATGATATTTAGACCAACAGCATACATATATTTATACCGTTAAATTGTGTATGGTAAATATTCGAATAAAGCTGGATTCAAGTCCGGACATAGCTGAATAACTTCTAACTTCCTTAGTAGCTTCAAAGGATGCATTAAAAGCCTTAAAGACGACCATAAACTTATGATCAACTTATTCACACCAAACTGTCAAGTCAAGATACATATTCTTGAAAAGATCCTCGAAAGACACCGCGTAGGCTACATAACACTCCACCCTGACATATCCATGTCTCTTGAGATCCATAACTAACCAATAACGAAATCATATATTTTACACGTAATCTGATGTACGAATCTCATTCAGCTACGACCTTCGGTGGAATGAAAAAGAAAAAAGTCTTTAATTTTAGATTCCTCAAAGCATGCAAATATTTTATTTATTCGTAATTTGATTTTGTGCATTTTTGACATTGTACTACTTCAACTTGATTGCCTCCATTTTTTACGTATATTATATCTCCAAACAATATTAGGAAAAAAGAGTGAAATCAAAATCATCCGGAAGTTTATGTGAGTCGTTGATGTGCTATGACTTATAGTCATATAATAATTTTGGCACAGAAAGCAGTTGTTCCCCCATCTTCAAACGTAATAACGATAGGAAGTCGTTCTTCCTTAAAACTTCTTACGTTTAAGCCAGGTAAACATTTTCCATCGCAGTGAACAGTAACGGCTTCCGGAACATTATTTTGCAAATCGGTTTTAATGTCTTCTGCCCTTTCTTTTCTAATCCCTCTCCGCACTTGTTGAGTCGAGGACTTGTTGATTGAAAAATCTTCCAAATTAAATCGTAGAGTCTTCACTGAAGCCTGAGGTATATAAACAGAGTCTCTTATGCTCAACTGACATCTGTCTAAGGCTGAGATGATGGTTTAGGAGTAGTCGGAAAATCCGCTTCGCTGCTTTCGTAAAAGCTGGTAAATGTATTATGCTCTTCGGGAAATAAAACCTCCAATGAGGCAGAAGAAGTAGATGGTATTGCCGATGACATGTACTTCCGATGTTTTTGTTCTTCTTCTCATCGCCTTTGTCTTACCCTATCTTCCTTTTCCGCTTGTTTTTTTTTACCAACAACCGCTAAGCAGCCCGGTCGTCCTGGCACTCTCTCTGACGCTGTAAAAAAAACTCTGTCTTCTAACACAACATCGTAAGCAAAACAAACAAATAATAAAATCAGACTTGATTTGACTTCTAGCATGTGCATTTTCAATCCTCAGTTCTGCTTTCTAGCCATTACGCAATATCGGCTCTGGACAGCCTTTATGGTCCAAACAATACGGACTCATCAGCAAGCATTACATGGCGATCTTGCCAGACACAGGGAAATTTCATAGAGCAAAAGGGAATCTCAAAACAGAATGGGGAATCGTTAATGAAATGTTTTCTAGAAGTGGCTCCTTTGATGCTCTATCATATATCTCCTGCAAGGACAAAGAAATTAATTCTTCAATCGAAATGTTTTTTACTAGCGTTGCCACTGATACCCTTTCAAATGCAGGTCTTACATTTTTGGCTCAAAAATTTTGTACGGAACAATGTTTTATCAAGGAAAGTGTCTCGCAAAATAGATTTTTCTTCTAACCTTTCTCTTCTTTTGAACTGTATATTTTCACATACTTTGTTACTCAACAATTCTAATTCGTTTACATAGAACGGCTATTCAAATACTTTCCTTAAAAACATTTTCTTCAACGTTGTGGATGTCCTAGCACATATTTTCAACAAAAGCGTGTAGTGCTGTATTTTTTTCCTAGCAGTTTAAAGATTGCTGAGGTTATACCCATCTTCAAAAAGTTAACCCCAACAAATTAAATAATTATAGGCCAATATCCCTTCTAACGGTTTTTTGTAAACTTTTCGAAAAAGTGATTAAAGTTAGAATTATTGCCTTTCTTGAGAGATGTTTGTTTTTAAGCAATAAATCAATACGGATTTAGAGCTGATAAGTCGACGGAAGATGAGCTTTTAAATGTTTATACCCAGATCTATGATAGTATAAATAAAAGGCAGACGACTGCTGCACTTTTAATTGACATTACCAAGCCCCTTGATACAGTGGACCACGAACTCTTAATGATGAAACTAAAAAAAACTGACTTTAGTGGTTTTATTCTTTCCATATATGGTTCTCTTCTTTGCTTAAGCATAGAAAACAATGTTGAAGATCAGGAACGTGTTTAGTAAGTATCTGGATATTCAAATCGGTGTTCCACATGATTCTGTACTTGGTCCCATTTTATTTCTGATTTTTACTAATTCAATTTTTAACCTAAGGGTCAAAACTGATTTTGCAAATATATTTTTTTTTATTTTTTTTTTTCCGAGGGTAGGTGAAAATCTTCAACAAGACACTATGAGGATCGACAGCGCGTGCTCATAGTAGTGCGGGATTCTTACCCATTAAAAAACCTTCCTTAAAAACAGACTTGTTTTTATTTTTACTACAACTAAGTATTCGACTTATCAAGTAGTTTTCATTTCACTTAATCAGGACGTTTTGCAGGGACCTTCCCATTAGAAGTTCCTGCTAGCTCCGAAGTTTAGACGCGGTTACTTATCGCGCTCAGTCTAAAGGTTTGGTTCTTTGTAGACGGCGCAGTTAATTTCTTTCTTCCAAAACTTGGAGGACTGTAATATTTACGTGACTTTCTAGTCGACTTATATGCTTTCTCGCGTAGGTTTGAATTTCGTCTTCGATTGTTTTAATGCCAAGATCTCTATGGATATCGCTATTTCGGATATACCATGGGGCATTAACAATACCTCTTAGCACTTTGTTTTCAAAAGTTTGTAAAATTTTAACGTTGCTTATTTTGGTACAACCCCAGAGTTGTATACCATATGTCCATACGGGCTTTAGCACTTGCTTATATAAAAGCAGTTTGTTATATATATTAAGTTTGGAATATTTTCCAAGTAACCAATACATTTCCCTATATTTATTATCTAGTTCTTTGCGTTTAATCTTAACGTGCGTTTTCCATTTCAGCTTTGCATCAAGTGTCATGCCAAGATACTTAGCCTCGTTTGCAAACGGAATTTGAACCGAGTTTGAAAAGATCAGCAAATTATTTATTTTCTTATAAGTAAAATTTACATGAACAGATTTGGTCTCGTTGAGTGCGATTCGCCAAACCTTTGTCCATTCATTTACTCTATCCAAAGCTTCTTGTAGTTTTTCTGTAGTATCTTCGACCGTTTTACCTACTGCCAAGATAGCAGTGTCGTCGGCAGATGTAGCTAGCTCAGTGCCTTCTACTTGCGGTATATCACGGGTGTATAATAGATACAAGACTGGACCAAGAACGCTTCCTTGCGGCACCCCAGCCATTATTTCTTTGAAATCTGAATATTCATTTCCACATTT
Source organism: Brachypalpus laphriformis (assembly GCA_945910035.1). Lineage (NCBI taxonomy): Eukaryota > Metazoa > Arthropoda > Insecta > Diptera > Syrphidae > Brachypalpus > Brachypalpus laphriformis. The sequence goes on from OX246754.1 coordinate 257,271,742, forward strand.
GACGCGGAATAGTCTATTCGTAAGGTAGTTCTTCAAAATATTATATAGGTGCTCTGGCAGAACTTGTCGTAATTTAAACTTTAAGCCTTCGTGCCAGACCTTGTCAAAGGCTTGAGAGACGTCAAGGAATACGCTTGAACAAATCTTTTTTTCTTCATGTGGCTTTTCGATTACATGTGTTATTCGATGTACTTGTTCAACTGTAGAATGCTTACTTCTGAATCCGAATTGATGATCCGGAATGAGATGCCTTTCTTCTATTACCGGCTGTATTCGCCTAATCAATATTTTCTCGATCACCTTGGATATAATTGGAAGAAGCGAAATCGGTCTATAAGACGTTTTTTCATTCGGCGGTTTTCCGGGCTTAAGGACCATTATGATTTCGGCGACTTTCCATTGACTGGGAACATATTCTAGTCTCAGTGCGGCGTTTATAATGAACAGAAGCTTAATTAGAGCTTTTCTCGGTAGGGCTTTAAGAACCGCTCCCGTAATTAGGTCGTATCCAGGAGCCTTCTTAGGTCTAAGTTTCTTTATTTCTTCCTTAAGTTCGGTAAGTGTTGCATTTCTTATTACGCTATTGGCTATATACCATAAGACGTAATTTATATTTTCAATAAGAGCCATCAAGAGCCATCGGTTTGAAAGATTCTTCCAGGTGGGTGGCAAAAACTTGCGCTTTCTCTTTATCATGCCTGGCCCATTCGCCTTGATTTTCCTAATTGGGGCGGCTTGAATTTGCGGTTTTTAATACCTTTTATAGCCTTCCAAACCGAGTAATTAGAATCTTTTTCTGCCGTCAAGCTTTCTAGGTAAGTTTGCATTTCATTATTCTTAAGGTTTTTAATAGAACTTTTTATTGAGTTGCACAAACGGTTAAGATGTTCTTTATGTTGCGGAGCCCGAGTTTGTTGCCATTTTTTGCGTGCTTTTCTCTTCTCCTTAATCAACTCTTTTATTTCCTGCGGATAAGTTTGAATGTAGTTTGCCGGCGTTTTCTTTGGTTTGGGAGTATTCTTCCACGCGGCATTCTGTAGGATTTCGACGAAGCGATCAACTTCAACTTCAAGTTCATATGGCGTTTGAAGTGATACGCTCAGCTCAGTATTTGCTTCAATATCTTTTTTAAAGCCATCCCAATTAGTTTTCGCGCTGGTTAATCTGACCGGTCCTACTTTTTTAATCAGAGCTTCGCTTATCGTCATAATGATTGGAGAATGATCAGAGGAGAGATCAAAGCTTTCTTCAACTTGTATATAGTTGCCAGATATTCCTTTAACAACAAAGAAATCGATCAGATCTGGTATCTTATTTCTATCAGTCGGCCAATATGTTGTTTTACCCGTCGAGTGAAAATCACAACTGTATTGCATACCCGCATTATAAAGCTTTCTTCCTTTCTGAGAGGCGTACCTTGAACCCCAAAAGGGGTATTTCGCGTTGAAGTCGCCACCAATAATAAAATTTGGTTTAAGGAAGTTGAAGATGTTTGTGAAATCACTTTCTTCAAGTTTACATCGCAGTGGACAATATATAGACGAAATGTTGAAGGCAAAATGTCTATTTCTAACACGTACCGTGCTTACTTGCATTGCTTCTAATTCAATCTTTACTTCCGCTGAGTGTTCGATACATTCTTCTATAAACAAGGATGATCCGCCTCTTGCTTTTTCCTATGGGTGGAAGGCGTGATACACGCTATACTATATCCTCTTATCTTAACATTCTTTTGTTTTGTCAGATGAGTTTCACAGACCAAGCATATATCAATATCTTTTTCTCGTATAAAGATTTCTAACTCGTCGAGTCTTCGTATAAGCCCGTTGGCGAATTTTAAGCGTTTCTTTCATATTCTGGTTGAAGTGCGCCTGTTATGAATGTTGTTTTCTAATGCAGCTAGTCTCTCGAAAATAAGTTTGTTTGTTTTGGATTGCTCTTCAAGTTTCGCAACAATTAAGGAGAAAACATTGGATACTGGATTTTGTGAGCTACATCTATCACCGTTTTCCAATGTCGCAACTTGAGCAGGAGTCTTTACGTTAGAGTTTGGACGGTTTTTTGACTTGATCTCCCGTGGGTTGACGGTCATATACTTGCCATTAGCTGCCATCGCCGCTTGAGCATAAGACTGTGCGTCAGTATTCGAAGACTTTGCTTCTGTCACATTTTCTCTACTGCGTTTGGGTTTTTCTTCGTTACCCGATCTTAAGTCAATATTGACGGATTTCCTATCTTTCCTGCTTTTTTTGTATCTATTTTGGGTCTGTTCTTAATTTTAAGCATATCGCGCCTTTTTTGGTGCTCTTTCGCCCCTTCGCAACCTCGATAGTTCCCAGGATGTTTTCCTTTGCAGTTTATACAAGTGGCTGGGGTTTGCTTGTTTAGGTGACACTCTTCCGAGAGATGCTCACCTGCTCATTTGACGCATCGCGGCTCTTGCTGGCAGTAAGTCTCCGTATGATTGAAGCCTTGACAGCGCTTACACTGCGGGATCGATCTGGAGGTCTTACGCATGGGTTCGATTTTGACCACGATGTTTAGAATAGTCTCAATACCATATATAGCATCTTTATTTTCATCTTTATCGAAACTAAGCATGAATAGTGGAAGTCCACGCCTTACCAATTTTTCATGATCTCCCTCCGACTATTGCTTCTCCTTCTTGATAATATTGACGGCATCAAGAAATTTAAAGCCTTTATCTTGAAGGTCGTGCATTACATCTTCTTTAGTACACGAGGGGTGGAGTTCCCTTGCTACAACACGCAGTGGTCTTTCTAACTTATTTTGGTAAGTATACCACTGAATCTTTTCGGCATTCAATTTTTGGGATAATGATCGGTAACCGTCGGTATCATCGACATTGATTTTCCACGTATTGTTTCGGAGAGATGTCACCTTAAACTTCGATGGCAGAGTTCCTTTAATGAGGCAATGCAACTCCGTTATTCCAACGACGTTTATCGGTGGCGGAGGACGTAGTTTTTGTTGTTGTAGCTTTTCTTGCAACTCCTTGCGCTTTTCATGTTTTTGTGGCTCGACTTCCGGTGACGAACCAGCTTTGCGTTTTTTGCTAGGTCGTTTCTTTTCGAACCAATTCGTTTCACGTGTTAGCTCTTCTTCGTCCGTCTGGTATTCGTGACTAGGTGAGCGATGTGGGCTAACTGTACTTTCTTTATGTAGATACGTGTTTTTTAGGGCATTATTTGCTTGCCTAAGTAAATCTACTTCTTTCTTAAGCTCACGATAGAGTAGCTCCATTTCGGTAAGCTTGGTACGGAGTACGTCGTTTTCCTCCTCAATGCTTTTTGATTTCGCTGAGTCCCGTTTTTCACGCGCTTGCGCTTCCGGCGGACTTCTTCTTTCGGAGACGTTCGATCTTGTTGGTGGAGATCGAGATACCCTTGTACTTTTTGAGAAGGGATTTATTAGGTGCAATAATTGGCTCTCCCCAGAATCCGTAGAGCCGACCTCCGAAGAGGGTGGATTTTCCAGTGTACCTGGACTGCCACCTGGGGTATTAAAATCTTTTGTTTTGTTCACTGCATGTTTTTGTATACGCCATACTCGGTATACGGAGGGTGGATTTTAGTCGCCTCTTACGACAGGCATGCCTACCTCGGGTATATTTTGACCCCTACCCGAAGGGGGAGATGCAGATATATAGTACGTTCATACTCAAATAATTAGGTATTGGGCTTGGTAGCTGATATCAACCATGATTTGGAAATCCTGAGACACTGCACTGAGTTTGCACAAACTAGTCATAAGTGACAAAACCATACATATGTTTTCTAATATACCTTCTTTTTATCTTCACTCCCCGAACTTCATCTACCATAGTTTTGATTTCAAAAATATGTGTGTTAATGTTGTTACTTGCACTGCGAGCTGTTCCACTTCAACATTTGATAGTAGCGTAAGCTGGTCAGCTTTATAATTGAAAACGTTTCTGTTTTTAGGTACTTGGGCTTGTATATAAAAAACAAACTGAACTGGAGCGTTCACATTTCCTAAAATAAAAAAGTATCTTCCGTCAACAAGGTACATTATGCATCATCTAAAACAGTTCTGTTCTAGAAAACTCCTTGAAAAATATTTACTATGGTTTAGTGCAATCTAAATTGCAACATAGGCTCGTATGATGGGGCGGTACTTTCAGCTATAACTTACAACCCTTAATAATAGTTCTAAAACACATCCTAAGAATTATGTGCAAAAAAAGTCCGCGTAAACATAGTTATCCAAACACTATCACCATTTTTCAATCATTTTATTTGAGTTACATAGTTTGTTTTTAATTTGTTTTATTCGATTCACCCGCCACTAGTTTTCATAACTATTTATTTAATTTATTTATTTATTCAAGCTTAATGCAAGCGAACTTAAAGCTAAACTTAAAACTAACAAAATGGCCACTTACCTTAACTTCTTTTTTTTTTGCTGGGCCCAAGGGCCCAACACAATTATACCAGACTTAAACTAAAGCTTAAAAACTATCAGGAGGAATTATGGGAATGAAGGGCGTTTCTTAAGGAGGCTCTGCTGGTGTGAAAGGCAAAAGCAGTTTGAATGCGATTAGCTCCACGGAGCATTCTGGACATTGGTTCATGAAATCCATAATTGGTCCAGTGCGGAGAAAGACGAAAGAGAGGTGAGGATCTGAGGTTACGTGGGTTGGTGTTAAAAGAGATCAGATGTAGCGGGGAAATCAATGTTACCAGCTAATAATTGATGAATAAACAAAATGTCAGCAACTTCCCGACGTTTACCGAGAGACTCTAAATTGATTAGCTTCAAACGGTCCGCGTATCTAAGGGGGTAAGTGGTAACTATTATCAGCCCAAGGAAGACCTCGTAAGGCAAAGCGAATGAACATACACTGGACGGCTTCGATTCGCAAGATATGGATTTCATAGTAAGGTGACCATACCTGGCAAGCATACTCAAGGAGGGGTCTGACGAATGTGATGTATAATGATTTTGTAACATGAGGCTTGGACCATCGTTTAACGAAACCTAGCGCAGAGTTAGCTCTGTTGATAATGTTATCAATATGGGAACGAAAGTTAAGTTCCCTATCACAGATAACACCCAAATCGCGCAGTGAAAAGACAGAGGGAATAGGCTCACCGTAAATAGAGTACACTCTAGCGGATGGTCGGATGCGCTTACGTGAATATATAATAGCTTGACACTTGCTGACGTTGAGCTCTAAAAAAATTACTACAGCACCAGACTGAAAATCGGTTCAAATCATCTTGCATAGAGAGAGAGTCGGCAGGGGATGATATAGGTCTAAAGATTTCATATCATCAGCGTATATAGAAAGGTGGGAATCGTTGATGATACAGTCGACATCGTTTATTGTCAAAATGAAGATTATTGGGCCAAGATGGCTGCCTTGAGGGACTCCCAATGTGACTTTATAAGGATCAGAGATTGAAGACCGGATGAGGACTTTATAATGGCGTTTTCCAAGTAAGATTTGATCCATGAAATAAACCCCGACTAAAAACCAAGAGCTTTAAGTTTGAAGAGAATGATTGCATGCGAAATTTTGTCGAAGGCTTTGCTGAAGTCGGTGGCAACAACATCAACTTCATTACCATCTTCCAAAACGTACAGAGTCCTAGATACAAACTCGATAAGATTAGTGGTTGTTGATCTGCCCTTGAGAAATCCATGCTGGTTCGGTTAAAGGATAGCTTTACAGTGAAAAAACATTGTGTCGTAAACAATGCTTTCAAAGAACTTAGGTATGCAGGACAGTTAGCGATGGGCCGGTAGTTGGATATTTCACTTTTACAATCTTTTTTGTGAGTGGGGATTATATACCAATTTTTCCAGATTTCGGGTAAAACTTCCTGCGAAATACGTATAGTTAGTTGGAAAAGTGTAGTAAGGCCATCAGGGCCAGGGGAGTGTTCGTCCTTAAGTTTGCCAATCTTATCTAATAGCGACGCCGGGGTTATAACAATTGTGACTAAGGAGGTTTGGGGACAGTTGACTAAGTAGCGGAAGCAGCTATGATCAAGTTGAGTAACGTTATCCGTAAATGATTGGCTGAAAAAATGAGCAAACAGGTTTGCAATTGTGATGGGGTCTGCCGAAGATTTATCAGCAAGTTTCAAAGTAGATGTATAGCTATCGGATTTCCGTTTGGCATTAATGAAGTGGTAGAAACGTTTGGGGTCACTGATTAGCGTGGTTTGCATTCTGTCAAGATATTCCATATAAATATATTCACAGAGTTCAGAAAATTGGGAGTGGATGTGCTGGTAATGGGAAAAATCAGAGTCAGATCGAGATTTGAGGAATGCTTGCCAAATTTTGTTCCTTTTGCTACAAAGCGAGCGTAGCTCTTTATTATACCATTTTGGGGCTGAGGGAAAGTTCTTCTGAGGCACAAAAGGGACAGATTGAATGAGACAGGTGAAAATTTGGTCATAAAAATACGCTACAGCGTTGTCGATGCTCTCAACGTGGATAGGACTAAAGTTAATGTTGCTGAGAAGATTATTAAGCTTAGCGAAATCAGCTTTACGAAAATTAAAGGTATATGATTTCTGACAGTGAGGAATTTTACTTAAGTTGTCGTACGAAAACGTTAGGAATAGAGGTGGGTGGAAGCGGTCTAATGTGGAGAGAAGGTGGTTGCTTGCAGTAACGACGTAATTGGAGGCATCGGCTGAGAAGATCAGGTCTAGTTGTCTACCTAAGTTGTTCGTAATGCCACTTATTTGGAAAAGGCCAGAATCAGACAGACAATCAATGAAGATGGGTTCCTTTTCAGTGGTAGGGCTTGTAGCAACAAAATGGGGCTCACCTTCAGACAGGGCCCATTAAAGATGCGGAAAGTTAAAGTCTCCCAGGATAATGACGTCATCGCAGGGGTCAAGAACGTCAAATAAAGAATCAATCGCATCTACCGCAAGCTGGTAGCCCTAGATTGGTTGAGAAGGGCGAATGTAGCAGCACAGAATGTAGAGGCTACGCCTTGGAAAACAGATTTTGATGCAAATATATTCGAAATCAGCTGTAGGCGAGGATTTGACGAAAATTGATTCGAAGCTGTTATGTACCGCCAAAAGAACTCCACGACCAGAGGAATTGCCATCTTTCCGTTGACCATTACTATAAATAAAATATTAATAGAAAATAGCTCACTACTCATGAAACTAGAACATAAATTCATTTCAGTGAGAGCGAAAATATCGTAGGGAAGCTTTTGAGAGTTAAGAAATACGGCGGAGGTTTTAGTTCGCAGACCTCTCACGTTCTGGTAATAAATAGACAAGCATTCGAGGGGCATAACGGAAACGTTAGGGATACTTTGAGTTGAAACTTTATCAAGAAGAGAAGAGTGAGACGATAACTGATTAGGGGCGAATAATTATTATAATCGGCGCGAGTTCTCTGGAGGTGGGACCTACGTTTGGAACTGATGTAAGACGCGAAAGACAAGAGATCGTTAGTTACATACAGAGGTGGTATATTGAGACTCTCATGGAACTGAACAAATATATTCATCAGAGCGTACTTTTTAGTAGGGAGACCCTCTTGAGAGATGGAAACCTTAATATTTGTATTGGTTTTTCCATCATTACAGACGGAATCACCTTTATCATGGAGGTAGGCAAGATGCGGACATTTTCCCTCAAATGTGAGATTACGTAGCGGTTATCATCACCGGCAATTGCGAACTCTTTCGTAAGTTTGACAGTGGGTGGGACGGATCTAAGAAGGCAGGCGGTGTGATGGTAGAGTTAGTGGCGTTAGCATCTGAAGATGGAAGGTTAGAAGAGTTGGGTGGAGCTGACGATAAGGAGGAAGTAGGGTTAAGACAGTGGGTGGGAACAGGTGGTGTGATGGTGGAGTAAGTGGCGCTGGAATTTGAAGATGGGAGGTAAGAAGAGTTAGGTGAGGCTGACGATGAGCTCAAAGCAAGGTTAAAAGTATGGGAATGAATGAAATTCGAGTAGTCGGCTAGGGGGAGTGTCCTTAGCGTTCAGCGGGGGAGAGGGGACAGGTGGGACGTCGAATGAAACTCGGTTAAAGTTAGGAAATTTTAAAGCAAAATTAAAATTAGGAAATAAACCCATTTTGAATGACCAATTAGAGTTGTTGGAAGAAGTGGAGGGTAGGGGATTGGAAGTAGAATGGTGGGACTGATGCTTAGATGTAGGATTAGGAGTATGATTACTATTAAGTCTAGAGCTAGGCTTCGAGCTAGAAATAGAAATATTAAATTTAGAGCTAGAACTATTCGATTTATTTATTATTTATTTGCCGTCATCTCGGTTTTTCTCACCATATACAGTCACTCCAAGCCAAACTCGGACACCTGAGCAGTCGTAGTTCCAATGCTGAAAAATTAACTTTCAATGCAAATTCAAATAACATATTAAACATTTTTTGTAATGGTTTTTATTGTATTTTCAAAAACAAAAAACAAAAACTTCATTAATTAATTTAAACAAAAACAATGAATAAAAACAAAAGAACTCAACAATTTCAACGCACAAGCCAAACTCGGACACTTATGTAAATGTAAGTAAGAACTCATTTATTTCTCAAATTTTTAAAAGATTAGTATTTGGTATGTAAACCTGTTTTTTGTATTACCATTTTTAATCTTGTTGGCATCGATTCAATAAGTTTTTTGCAATATGCTGGACTAATTTTTTCCCAATCTTCTTACAAAGGTCTTTTCAGTTCAGTTTTATTTGAAATGGGTTATTTTCGGGCTATTTTTTTTAAATGTTGCCACAAATTCTCTATGGGATTAAGATCCGGACTTTGCTGTGGAGTTTCCATAACGTGGGGGCAATTATACAATAACCACAAGCGAACATTGTGGGCCTTGTGCTTCGAGTCATTGTCTTGATAAAATTTCCACCCGCTACCAAGTTCCAATTTTTCCACACTTTGGGTCCAATTGGCTTTTAAAATGTCCAGGTACATCTTCTGATCCACTTCTCCTTCAATAAAATGTAGAAAGTCTGTCCATCAACCATAAGGAATGTTCTCCAAAGAGCCGGTTTAAATGGTCGAAGGGCTAGACAAAAGCCATTAATCAGTAAACAAAATAAAAAAAGGCTACGTTCGCAATAGAACATAAACTCTTTTTGGAAAACTGTTATTTTTTTCGATGGGAGTAAATTTACTATTTTTGGTTCTGAAGGTAAACCAATAGTAGGAAGAAATGCAAGCGAGGAGCTCCTTTTGATAAATTTGGAGCCAACAGTCAAATATCGTGGCGGTTCATTGATGGTTTGGGGTTCGGTTTCAGCTGTTGGGCCTGGATGACTACATTTTATTGAAGGAAAAATGGATCACAAAATGTACCTGGACATTTTAAAAGCCAATTGGACCCAAAGTGTGGAAAAATTGGAACTTGGTAGCGGGTGGAAATTTTATCAAGACAATGACTCGAAGCACAAGGCCCACAATGTTCGCTTGTGGTTATTGTATAATTGCCCCCACGTTATGGAAACTCCACAGCAAAGTCCGGATCTTAATCCCACAGAGAATTTGTGGCAACATTTAAAAAAAATAGCCCGAAAATAACCCATTTCAAATAAAACTGAACTGAAAAGACCTTTGTAAGTAGATTGGGAAAAAATTAGTCCAGCATATTGCAAAAAACTTATTGAATCGATGCCAACAAGATTAAAAATGGTAATACAAAAAACAGGTTTACATACCAAATACTAATCTTTTAAAAATTTGAGAAATAAATGAGTTCTTACTTACATTTACATAAGTGTCCGAGTTTGGCTTGTGCGTTGAAATTGTTGAGTTCTTTTGTTTTTATTCATTGTTTTTGTTTAAATTAATTAATGAAGTTTTTGTTTTTTGTTTTTGAAAATACAATAAAAACCATCACAAAAAATGTTTAATATGTTATTTGAATTTGCATTGAAAGTGAATTTCTCAGCATTGGAACTACGACTGCTCAGGTGTCCGAGTTTGGCTTGGAGTGACTGTACATATGTATGTCATGTTATTATCATGTCCTTTTGTCATGTTATTTTTAGTTTATTCAGAAATTGGTGAGGATAATTTTTTATAACATCTTAAGATGTCGGAGAACCGTTATTTTAAAAATATGATTTACAATGGTTTTGCGCAAATATTCAATTCAATTGAGTACACAATACTTAGGTGGCGCTACAGTTCGGGGTGAACCTGGGCCTCAACCAACAAGCCTCTCCATTTAGCTCGGTCTTTAGCTAATTGCCTCCAGTTGCGCACTCCAAGTTGGTCGAGGTCCCCTTGAACTTGTGCGCGCCACCTACGGCGATAATTCCCTCTACTGCGTCGTCCCTCGGGGTTAGATTCGAAGACTCTGCGGGCCGGAGCGTTGGTGTCCATTCGCTCTACATGTCCTAGCCATCTCAGACGTCCAATACGCAGTTTTTTGACTAGGTCGATGTCGCTGTACAGCTCGTATAGTTCGTGATTGAATCTTCTTCTCCAAAACCCGTCAACGCAAACGGGACCGAAAATCTTACGAAGAATTTTTCTCTCAAAGCGACCAAGGATATCTTCATCCTCTTTTAATAAAGTCCATGTTTTAGCGCCGTAAAGCAGGACTGGGATGATCAAGGTCTTATATAGAGTCTCCTCAGTTGTTCGAGATAGAGCTTTACTGTTGAATTGCCTTATAAGCCCAAAAAACAGCGATTGGCAAGACTTATTCCTCGCTTAATTTTTGCGCTGATGTTGTTTTTAGAGTTTATAGCAGAGCCAAGGTAGACAAAGTCCCTTACTACCTCGAAATTATAGCTGCCCACTGTGACGTTTTGTCCAATTCGTCGGTGTTGGTTTTCCCTTCTTGTTGACAGCATATACTTGGTTTTGCCCTCGTTTATCGCTAAACCCATTTTGGCCGCTTCGGCCTCAATGCTTGCAAAAGCACCGGTGACAGCCCGCTGAGTTCTTCCGATAATGTCTATATCGTCGGCGTATGCAAGCAGCTGTACAGACTTGTAATAGATTGTGCCTCCGGTGTTGGCTTGTGAGTTCCGCACAATCGGTTCAAGTACAATATTGAAGAAGTCACATGACAGCGCGTCTCCTTGTCTAAAGCCTTTTTTTACATCAAAGGTCTTGGTGAGGTCATTACCGACCTTGATGGAGCAGCGAGCGTTCCCCATCGTCAGCCTGCACAGACGGACAAGTTTGGCAGGGATGTCAAAACTAGACATAGCTCTATAAAGCTCTTCTCTATAGATGCTGTCATAGGCGGCCTTGAAATCGATAAAGAGGTGGTGAGTATCGATTTGGAATTCTTGGGTTTTCTCCAGGATCTGCCGAAGTGTGAAGATTTGATCGATGGTGGACTTTCCTGGCCTGAAACCGCACTGATAGGGTCCAATCAGGCTGTTGATAAAAGGTTTCAGGCGTTCACACAATATCGCAGAAAAGATCTTGTATGCGATGTTGAGGAGACTGATGCCTCTAAAATTGACGCAATTGAGGGGGTCTCCTTTCTTGTGGATCGGGCAAACGATGCTGAGATTTCATTCATCAGGCATACACTCGTCTGACCAAATCTTAGAAATGAGTTGGTGTATGCACTCTACCAATTCATCCCCAGCTGCCTTGAAAGTTCGGCCGGTAAGCCGTCAGGTCCAGCAGCCTTGTTCGATTTTCGCTTGGATATTGCTATCATCACTTCGTTTTGGTCAGGTGGACGGAAATTTTGACTATCATCGTCCATATTGAATGGTTCATTCTGCCTGACAGCGGGATGTTGATCTTCGTCGCCGTTATACAGTCTGCAGAAGTAGTTTTTCCATATTCTCAGCACCGACTGTGATTCTACTACGAGATTTCCATTTTCATCTCTACAGGTTTCTGTACGGGTATTGCTACTCTGACACGTTCTTTTTACCTTTTGGTAAAACTTCCGTACATTGTTCCTGGAGTATAAACTCTCGATATTCTCAAACGCGCGCTTCTCATGCTCTTTCTTCTTCTTTTGGAGAAGCCGATGTTCTTCCCGTCTCTTTTGCTCGTAGAGCTCACGAGCTGCTCTCGTCTTCCTTTGCAGCGCCGCTTTGTATGCCTCTTGTTTTGCTGCATGCACTCGCCGGCATTCTTCGTCAAACCAGGGATTTCGCGGTGGTGGGCGAGCGAGACCCAGCACATCAGTCGCGGCGTTTCTGATGGCATGTTGGCAGCGTTGCCACTGGTCTTCGGTACTTGATGCTGGCGGCAAAGGGGTAATTGAGAGATTTCGGGATACGCGTTCAGCGAAGAGTCTGGCGGTCTCTTGCGATTGTAGCTTTTCGACGTTAAATTTTCTCAAAGTAATTCTTCTTTGTTGCTCAGATTGGGATATCCGCATTCGTACCTTGGCTACAACAAGGTAATGATCCGAGTCTATGTTGGCCGCTCGGAAGGTCCGGACATCCAGAATACTAGAGGCATGCCTTGCGTCGATCGCAATATGATCAATTTTGTTGATCGTTACATGATCATTGGACCGCCATGTCTGCTTATGAATATCGAGATGAGGAAACCATGTGCTTGCTATGGTGACATTTCGCTACACAGCGAAATCAATTAGCCTTAGTCCGTTATCAGACGTGGTGTCGTGTAGGCTATGCTTATCGACTGCCCTACCAAAGACGTCCTCCTTTCCTATTTTGGCGTTAAAATCGCCCAATACGATTTTAACGTCGTATTTAGGACATTGCTCGTATATTTTGTCGAGGAGCTCGTAGAAACACTCTTTGGTTGCAGGGTCCTTTTCTTCCGTGGTGGCATGAACACATATTAGGATTATGTTAGCGAATTTAGCCTTGATCCGGATAGTCATAAGTCTGCCGCGTATGACAAATCCGCATCCGAATAAGCGTTGTCTGTTGCCTCTGTAGCAATCACCGTAGTAGATGTCACAGTTTTTCATCCTCTTTTTGCCCGGCCCATCCCATCGCACTTCCTGGATGGCGGTAATATCTGCTTTATAGCAGTCTAGGGCCTCTGCTAGTTGTTCGGCTGCACGTGGTCTGTAAAGACCAGAACATTCCACGTACAGATCCGAAGGTCGTTGTCCTTATTTCGTTTGCAGGGGTCGTCATTAGTTGAGTCATCCTTATCCGAGGCTTTTGGTTGTTTCGGAACCATGAGTTTTTTAACGTGGTCGGGAAGTTACCCCGACGGCACAACCCACAACCTGGAGGGTCAGTTCCTTAATTATTCCCCTATAATGAGGGGCCGGGTACACCGGTGGCAGTAGTCCACTACCGGAGTATGAGCGCTGCCGTTGGCCCATTAAGGGCTCCTCCGCCACCATCTCTATTCCAATGCCCTGACCAACATTGGAAATTCCTTACCGACCTGTGATCCGAATACGTCGAAACAGCTCGCGCGAGGTATTGTCTAAGTTCAACCTAACTGGAACTATAGACGCCACCGTTGACTCCGTCTGGGGAATTCGTCCGCTGCCGCCTGGAACAGGAAGAAGTGCTCTAGTGCAAAAGCACTCTTCCCCCCTCTCTCATCTGCGGCCACCAAGAATCCGCCAAAGGTTAAGGTACTAGGCACCCGGCTGTCACCGCGTGGAGGATGAGAGTAGGAGTTGGTAGGCCTCAGCTGAGTGAAAACGCTTGTGTTTTCATATGATCGCATGCACTACCGTTTGACCAGCCAAGTACACAATGAGTACACAATTGGATTTGTTCATTGATATAAGATAAACTTACTATTTCGATTTGACATAAGATTCTCTTGCTTCATATACTGTATATCCATCCCCATCGCTTCAGTGTCACTTTTCAATATGAAACCTCTCATTACTTATTAATTAAGCGTTTGTCCTGTATTTTGACGAATGTAAACTGCGCGTGCAATCGCCGCCCCAAACCCAACAATTATTTTTTTTTAAATTCTCTCATCTGACTATATAACCCGCAAATTGAATAGAATTTCCTGCATTTTCCATACATTTTAGAAAACCAATGTTCAAAGCGCTGCAACGCGATAAATAGTGAAACAAAATAGCTGAGACAACATTTGAAAAAAAGAAAAAAACCATTAAAAATTCATTCCAGTTTTGGGAGTCAACTAAATAAAAAAGAAATAAAAATAGAAACTGAAAAAAAAAAGATGAAAAAGTTTTATTCGTTTGTAATTTTAATTTGTGGATTCTGTGGTTTTGTCCTCGGACAGCAACCTCGACGTGACGACGAGGTGAGTGGCAGTGAAGCACGAACGTCACCAGTGTTTGTCTTCTTCTTTTTTTTGTCCTGATGCAACATTTTCTGTATAAATTCTGAGGATTTCGGGATTTTACAATTTTTTCTGTGCATCCCACATTATTTTATCATTCTAAGCGGATTTTCAATTACAGTGGCCACCAAAAGCAGTTTTATCCATGATAAAGCCAATTGTAGATACCTGCATGACAAAAACCGGTGTTACAGAAGGTAAGCTTATACGTATAAAAGGGATCTCTTTTTTGACAAGATATTTCTTGAATTGTGGTTTTTTTTTCCAAGGATTTTACTCTATATTGCACAGTTGGTACTGCTAATGTTGTCGTTTGAAGTACATAATAGTAAGAGTTGCATTACTTCAGCTGCACATGATTTAATTTACGATTTTAGAATGGTAATGAAGCTTTATGAATATAGGTTCTAAAACTCATAATTAATAAGCTCCTTCAGGACCTAGCAAGCCGTTGAAGAGGTCAAAATCAATATTATTTAACTTTGTTAGCACTTATTTCAATTTTTTTTATTAAAAAAAAGTGTTTTCGAATTCCACTCAGAATGTTACACCACTAAATCAAAAAAATATATTTTCTTTATTTCTTGGGTCTACCCCGATATCTAGAAAAATATAATATAGAAAACAAAAATCTCGAAAAAATACCGAAAAAAATATCTAGAAAGAAAAAAATCTCGAAACCAAAATCTCGAGCAGATAATATCTAGAAAAAGAAAAACAATCTCAAATGGCAAAAATCTAGAATTCGCGGGCGCGGATTGTTAGCATTGTCTCGAAAATTGATATAAATTCTAGATTTACGTACATGGCACCGCGATGTTTCACACGGGAAAATAGCCCAAAAAATTACTTCACATGGGTAGAAACTTCACCTTAAGCGGAAAATGAATGCACGCAACTTTGTTGCTGAGCAAATAACCGCCAAAATTCCAATAGTGAACATTTTTGGGGCGAATAATCACTCTCTTTTGGGCGATTACGCATTTTTATATGTTGGGCTATTGTTCATAGTGAAATTATATATATACATATGTACGTGCTTGACGGGTAGTACGTTGAGTGTGCTCTAGTAGGGATTCCCACTGGGGAAGTTATAATTGAGTTTACATATTTTCAGTATTGTATTCAGTTGGCAATTCGATTTCAAGAAATAAGTATACGAACGTCAACTTGAATACGGGTGAAGCAAAATGAGCACTGGTCAGCTAGTATTAAATTAAATGTATATCTATATGCATATAATCAAATAATAACTATAGTCGTATTCCGACATGTATCACACAAAAACTAATTAACAGATTTTAATACAAATTTGCCATTGTATACCTTACAAGCTTGTTCTTTATTTCGAATTACAATTATCACGATATTCCTCAAAGGGACTAAAATATTAAATAAATAACTACAGTGATTTAAAAACACGGGCAAAATCAGGCATTATAAAAGAGTTCATGACGTTTTCCCAAAGATGGTATCCACAAAATAAAATCCCCACACCCAAAATCCACAAACTGAAATTTTCAATAGCAATTCACCAAAAAGAGAATCCCCTATCCAATATCTCCAAGAAAAAGACTGCGATTAAGCCCCTGCAATATTCGGTTTAGTTTATGTTTCATGAAATGTTATCCTCAAAAAAAAAAATTAAAATTGTTCATTTTCAAAATTAATACAAAAACAAATGGTAATATGTAAAAAGAATTCGAACAAAATAAAACTTCTATTAATGTTTTAAACAAAAAGTAAAAATTCACAAAAATAATATTAATATTATATAATAGTATCATTTCAAACAAAAAGTTCTGATTGGATGGTTGTTTTCTTTGTTCTATCAATATTTTTATTTTATTGTATTTAATCATATTATATTCCCATGGGTTTTGTAACTAGCCAGCGTTTATTTTTAAAATCGAGGCCTTTATTTGGATCATCACCTTCTTTTCTTTTAACAGTTGGTGTAACCCTACATGCTTTGTTCCTACAATGACTTTTATTCTGCGATGTCATGCCTCTACATTGTTTTGGGTTCTAGGAAAATTATCTCTACAAGTTTCATAAGCTGACCAAACCTCGGCGGTATAATTCGAATTTTTTGTGACATTAGGTGATGAAATATAGTTTTTTTTAAACCATAGTGCAAATTTTTTAAATTCCTTGCCGAATCCGAATCCACTGCTGAAACGTATTGTGGAATTTCCTCTGGCGGCGCAAAGGTAAGACTTTTAAGAATTCGGATATTAATATTAAAATGTTCGCTATGCCCATATCGCTTAGACAAGTGCTCTTTCTGAATCCTTCGCCAAATAATTTGCCTGAAATGTATTTCATTGATCAGCGCAAGGAAAATGCCTTTTGACAGATGAAAGAACTGCGGGCTCAAAATTGGAAATGATCCTTCTAAGATTCAAATGAATATTTTCCTTGGGACAGAGTTCAAACAAATTCTTAAAAAAATCATTATAGGACTGCATTTTTTGCTCATCAAGAAAAACACAAGAGGCAAAACATGTCCTCCCACCTGCCCATGAATGCATGATATAATACTTAGGACGATGAGAAATGTCCCATCCATTATCCAGCATCTAGACTCACGAAGGGCTTCCAAAGTGAACCTTGTCCCAAGAATATTATTAATTTCACCATTGAAACGATGTTCACTTAAAACAAAAATTTAATTTTCCAAATATTTTAATTTTTCTGGAATTTTAATTTGGAGAAGTTATAAAAAGTCCTCTTGGATGCTTCGAAGTAAAGTTCTTCGAATTTTTCCGATCACATAAACAGGGAGCTCAAAAGAAGATTCAATGGCGAACTATAGGTAAAAAAAAAAAATATTTGGCGCAGCAGCTCTTTAAGTGCCAAGGCTTAGCTTCTCGCAACCACTCATGTTGTATGCGTTATATTGTTCACACGATTGGAAAGGACCTACAGTTTAGTGCCGTAACCAAGGCGCAATTTGTTTTGAAAAGCTTTTTCGAGACAACAATACTCTCGGATGTTTGCCAGACGCTCATGAGAGGTGGGACCGTGAAAAAACTTTTTTGTGTTTTCTGGGATTCGAACTTGGAACCTCACGCGCAGTGATCCGACACACTAACCACTTACGCCACGGCGCCTACGTGGCGAACTATAGGTGGTGCACAGAATAGGACGGCTTAGATACGTCCCAGTAAGTAAGCAGGTAGTTATGCTGTTATTCCTTGCAGCCGATATGTCGAAAGCTACTTGTAGAATTTTTTTGCGTAAATTAAAAGATTCTCAGTGTATCTCACCTAGTCGCGAAATCATTAGAAGAACTAAAACTTTATTCAAATCCAGAATTTGTATTCCTTTTACACGTTCGCTGCACGAAAATCATTTTATAATATTTTCACATCACTATTGTAGCGGCAATTAGGGAATTCAGTGATGGCGAGATTCATGAGGACGAAGCTTTAAAATGCTACATGAATTGCCTTTTCCACGAAATCAATGTGGTCGATGATAAAGGCGACGTACATTTAGAGACTCTCTTCAATACCGTACCGGAAAGTGTTAGGGATGTCCTGATAAATATGTCGAAGGGCTGCATCCATCCAGAGGGCGATACGTTATGCCACAAGGCCTGGTGGTTCCATCAATGTTGGAAAAAAGCAGATCCAGTGGTAAGTAGAAAACTATAACACTACTTTTATACACAATTTACTTCAATGGATTTCCAATTTCTTTTTCCGTGTCTTTCGCAGCATTATTTTCTCCCTTAAATATTGCGGTTATGATTACGAGCAGCCGCTGCTCCAAAGACGACCACCAGATGTAGATCCATATACTCGTAGTTGTTACATTATACTTTCTTTTTATTTCAATTTTAATTTTATTAAAGCATGAAGAGAAAATGAAACACCAGCTCTAGTTTGTTACTTCTCCTCAGAGTCGTAGTCGTCGTTATCTGCCTTAAATCAGGAATTTTAAAAACGTCCTTTAAAAGGATCTAACGCTAATGCACAATAAATTGAAAAAGTAGTAGAAAAAAAAGGATGCCCTTCCTCTGTCGCTGAATTTTGAATTACCATATCCGCCCACCCCCAGATTCTTGATTCTTGCACAGGTGTTGCTCGCTGAAGTGTGGCAAGGACGAGAAAAAGAGAAGCGAAAAGTTTACACACACCTAATGTTCTTGTTGGGAACTGTGTACGCGTGTAAACAACAACACTTAGGTGGGATCCTATCACCAACAACGAAATTATATTTATTTACGAACAAATAATCCTTTTATCATGTATGCATGATGCTTGTTATATATTTTTTTTTTTTTTTTCTGTTCGTCCTGGTGGTAAACTTGTTTGGTATTCACCCCTTTTTTGTTTTTGCTGGTAGAGTAGGTGATGGAGAAATGTGTTGTCGCTTACCGTTGTTATTTGGCGGCGGGAATACATTTGCACAAGTGTAACTGATGAGCGTAAGTTACAAGGACATGTTTGTTGTTCTAGTACATGAACGGTTGGCGGTTCAATAGATGGAGTGGAATAAACATAACTTCCATTCGATGGTATTTCATATCCGAAATAAGGGTGTGGGAACCACCTACAGTAGGAAAAAAAGCGAATAATATACAACGGCTTTTGTCTTCAATGGAATCGGAGGGACGACGCATATAGCCAGAAATAGTGGTAATCCGGATGGGAGTAGTAGTCGTCGTCGGGCACAAACAAAAGTGAATGATTTATGAGGGCATCGTGTATTACAAGAAGTATGTGCGTAAGTAGTCCTTGTTTGTAATATTTCATTTGGCGGTAGGATAATTTATTAAGAAAACTGAGAAAGCTAAGGTGCAGTGTATATGGCATTGCTCCAGTAAATGAGAAAGATAATGCTGTGGTTCGGTGGATAAATGGACGCAACAAGTTGAAAAGGTATTTTATGAACATACCTGATAATAGAAAGATTAAAAGGAAATAATTAAAGATAAGGGAATAAAAATAAGGGTTATACCTTTTTCATTTTATTTAATTTTTATAGATAGACTTCCTGAGTAGATAAGTACACATACGGACACATGTGGAAGATAACCCAAGGAAACACATGATCATCAGATGATGAGTCGGACACCGATAAAAACCGGGGAGTTTTAAACATGCCAAACGTTGCTGACGAACTCGAAAGGGAAATCGATAATATTGATAACCGAAAAAAAACTTATTATAATATGCGAAATGAATATTAATTTGAACGAAAGTTAAATTATTTGATCATGGCGTCATCAAATCGGATACAAAAATAGATTTAGCTAGAGGAATTAGCTCGAGAATTGACCACTGTTTAGTTCGCATAAGAGAAAAAAGCATTGTATCCCCCGTCATCGAAAGCAACATCTCAGATCATTCCTATTTGTGTGGTGTTAATAATAGTACTTACAGAGCTCTATTTTTTAATTAAAGATACGTATATTTGTATACACTTTAAAAAATTATCGAGCAATAGATTAAGTAGTCATTTGTAATCTTTTATTAAAAGAATTTATGTAATGAGTCAACTGAAATTCGTTGGGCCCCTTTTGTTGAACCATCCGCCATATTTTAGTTATAAGTATAGTTTTAAGCCAATTTGTATATAAACTTGTGATAGTAAAAACAATTTTTAATCTAAAAGCCTAACAAAGCATGAAATCAGTAATTATATGATAAATGATATTCGTAAATACCCATTTTAGAAGCAGGAACACGAGCAATCTTGATGATTTAATTTGCAAGAAATTTGGAGCTGAAGCTATTATAAATATGCCTGTGAATACATTTGCTTCGAGTTTTAAGCGGCAAATACACGATACAACCGTCGTACCGATTTGTGTTGTATCGACACCAGCCCAACATTTGTATGCATCACACACATTGTACAATCTGCGTACGATTTAGGTACAACCAGACATTTTAGTCAGTAATTTTACACATGCACACATATAATTTCTATACAATCTGTCCATGTGACAGCGGTTTTACAGTCAAGACCATGCGACCATACTATATCCGTTCAATGGTCGGTTGTGTGGATACACACGATACAATTATCGTATACAGCACCAAAGCTGTCAAACCGTTGCAACGGTTGGTACAGTAGTTGTGTCGTATATTTCCCACTTTTGAAACGAAATACAAAATGTTGTTGATCCATGCAGTATCGAAATATACCACGCTAAAACTGGAGTATCTCTTCAATTCATGTTTATCGGACATGTACCGACAGATGAAATCGTTCAATTATTGGTTAGAATCAAAACAAACCAATCAGCAGGAATAAACATTAAACCAGCGAAAGATAAAAAAAAATTACCAGCATCTGTAATATCGCAGTTCATTAATTTAAGCAATGGTGCGTAATTGACAAAATATTAGAGGAAGTTATGGCGGGAAAGTTGCAGGATTATATTGAACGCCACAAAATTATAAATCAGATCCAATTCGGCTTCACAAAAAATAAGGACATAAATAAGCTCCTGGCAGAATTCGCTAACTTAGTAAATGCCAGCCTTAACTAAAATCACCAAAAACAGTTTGATAATCTATCTCATGACAAAATACTACAGATGTTAGAAAAGATTGGGATTTAAGGAGACGTTTTGAAATTCTTTTAAAGTTATCCGACCGTGCCTTGAGAACCAGTATAAGGGTAATAGTAATCCCTTTAGCGTGCGCAAATAATAAAAAAAATTAGAGCCAGCAAGAAGCAATAGCGTATGGAGTTCCACAAGGTTCTATTTTAAGACAATTATTGATCATTATATACGACCTATTGACAGTTTTGCGAAACAGCGTGGGATTTGCTTATGCGGGTGACACCGCAATTGTAGTCAGCTACAGAGATCTAACAAAAGTAGTAGCACAGATAATATATGTAGTTACATAGATATCGCATCCAGTACAAACAAAAAATGGCCAATTTCAATCGACTGGGATTTACTCGTGGGTCCCAGTTCGATCGATCTTGTATGTATACCATGCTCAAACGGTTGTGAGTTGAGTAGCACATTTTGTCAGATATATGAAAGGATGATTCTATGTGTGAGCAATTTTCATCAAATAAAAAATAAATATCTACATAGGTACATATGTAGGTGACACAGTCACATAAATTTTTCAATGAATTTTAATTTTTCAAAAAAAGGTTTTCGATTTTTAAATTATTTATGTTTGCTTTATAAATAATTACGAGTATGATAAGGTAGGAGCTTGGTACAATTGCGAAATTATGTCGTCTCATTATTTGATTTTTTTCTGAATAAACTTTATTATTAAAAGCATTTTGTAAGGTAATGAAAACGGTTGAAATTAGTTATTTGATTTGAATAAGTATAGATTGATAGATAGATAATTTATTTGGTTAGAATGTTTACATTTGAATTTGTTATCGCATATTTTACAGTACAGAGATTCGATATAGCGTGTTTATTATATCTTTCAACTGAAAATTTATTTTACACAATGAACTACATATTAATAATTTCAATTTGAAGGAAAATACCACAAAAACCTTCAATTTAATAGGAATGAGTATAGATTTATCTTATGTTTTTTCAAATGATGATGATGATGATGATGATGATGATGATGATGAGTATTATTTACATCTTTTATTTTCTTGATAATATTTGCACCTTTTGATTTTTGTTGATTTTTCGTCAAACAATATTCATCTGATGGTGCAAAAAGACTGCCAAAATGACTTTTTTGAGAAAAATGTTTGGCAAATATAAAAAACTCATGTTATTTTCTCATCTTTTCTCAAAAAAATTTCTGAACAATTTGAACAGTGGCTCTTTGAAAGCATTTTGTAAGCAATATATCCCGCAAAGTATCGCGTTGCAACAGTCTCAAGTGTAAAATCAGTTTCTGTTTCTAGTTTGTTTATGATTTCTGTGTACAAAAACTCATCACTGTCTTCTTCTTCTTGTTCCTCATTCAGCAAAACAACATGAGTGCCCTTTGTTTGGTCTATACCTAAGCTCAAAAATTGAACATCGTCGTCCTTACAATTACTGTAAGGTGAGAAGGAAATAAGGTTTGACGAAAGAATTTTTGACATTAGTACATTGAATTCATAAACAGATGAATTCTTATTATTACCACCTTTTATTCTGACAATTGAGAACAGGTTCTCTAAGATGCCTTGATGTACCCTCTTTGTCAGCAAGTAATCAGCATCAACAAACGTACCGTTGTCAATGTCCTCGCTTAGTAATAAAACTGCTTTAAGTGTCTGTTCCATTCCTTTGAAACAAACATTTTTGGGTACATTTGAAAAATTTTCCATCGCTTGCAAATATATCACAAAATATTTTATCTGTTGGTATGCAGCATTTCCAACAGTAACTCCACGTTGAAGCGCATTTTTGTCGTATTGTGAGCCACTGTTCATACAGTCAAAGGTATTGTTTAATGCCAGCGTAAAAGCTTGCGTTGCTTGAACGTGTTGCGAAGTAAATTTTAAACTATTCAGATGTTTAGCTGTTTGTATGGACGCAGCAGATGTCCTGCTAAATATATGAGTCGCTAGGCGTACGCCCGTTTTTTCAAAAGCATTAGAAGCTATATGTGAGCTAGTAAATTTTAAACAAGTTTTGGTAACGTTGTCAGTCTCTAAATTATATATTTCTCTGAAGAAAGAAAGAAACTAAACCATCGGGGGTGTTCAGATCCGATTTGAGTAACAGATTGCGCACTGATTTAAGTAAATAAGGAAAATCGTAAAGTCAATATATTTTTTGGTTTTCAAATGTCGTAAATGGGTTTTTTTCAGTCACATTCAAAAGTTGATACACTTTCCTGTTGTTTGGATCCTAGTGACAAACAATAGCGCATACTTGAAGACCAAGTTCCTTGCATATTTCAAAATTCTTTTTAATCAACTGTTTTAAGTCATCCCCTTTTATTCCATTTTCTGAAACAAAATAGTTAACAACGCTTTTCCATGAATCAAAAAGATCATTAATCATAAATACACAAATTTCATTAGCATATGATTTTTTTCTTGCTGAACCTAAGTCTTTGAATCCATCAATTAAGTCGCTGGTAGCGTTGTAGGTCAGATTTCGGCGGATTCGAATCTCATCAAAAACCAACACAACATACTTTTGACGATGACTCATTGATGCAATTTTAGATTTCAATATATTTTGGGCCATGTTATGGTACCCAGGCTATAGACCTTTCACAGGAGCCCAACGATATAATGAAGCTATAGGAGGAAGTCGAAAGCCCAACCCATCGCGTAGAAATGTATATGTATTTTGCGAGTGATAAAAAACATTTTGTGCAAGTTCTTTTTCTTCTGGGCTATACAAATTTGATATAGAAAGCCCCATCAATATAAAACAAAATAATTTAGACTGCTCTGACATATCCATGCTCTTAATTTGGGATACCAAACCTGAATACCTATTTCGCTTTTTTATATTTAATGTAGAATGAGCTCTGTTCTTTAAACTAAGTTTTTGCTTTAAAGTTTTAATTTTCAAACTGAAAGAAGCAATACTTTTTTTTAGTTGAAAAATGTTTTTTTCCCGCTTCTCCATTGATTGCATCAATTTGATGCATTTCAAGCAGCCTAGATCTGAACTTGAAGTTGTTCTTCTCTTACTATTCGAAGAAGAAAGATTTTCTAATTCTTCAATCATTTTGTAAATTGAGTGTGGGAACTGCATCTCTTTTTAGCATTTTCCTGCCCGCAGACTCACTACAAAAATGATTTTGCCAAACAAAAAAATCTTATCGCCATTAAATATACATGCTTTTTTCGATAAATTATTTAAAATTTCATTTATTTCTTTTGAGGGGCATGCACAAATTTTTAAATTAGGAAAACACCTTCCCGATTTCTTGCATATCGTGCAAGATACTCCTGATCTCCTTTTATCATTCATTTGTTGTTTTTATTTAAAACCAAGCAACCAAGCGCTGTCGCAATTCAATCTCAAGTGAATGATAGACATAATTTTTAACCTGGGATGACAAAAATTTCAAACTCATGTATTTACCAAAAGAAACAAGAAATACGCATCTAGACAAGTAAATAAATGCCATGCAACCCTTCTAAGACAACACGACGCAACGTAAGAAACAGACAAGCCACACACACGATCGCTATTGAATCGTACCATACCATCAGTTTGTTGTATTACATAGATATTGTTCTTTAACAGAAAATGGTTTTTGTACGACAGAAGTTTGATTTGGTGTCTCTACGACACACTGAAGAGCAAGATTATTGCATGGCCTTGCAACATAATTTTATTTCGTTCGGTCTGAAAAAGTTCGATTAATCTCCTTTACTAGGGTGGCAACCAAGATCGATCGAACCCACGAGTAAATCCCACTCGATTGAAAATTGGCCATTTTTTTTTGTACTGGATGCGATATCTATGTAACTATATTATCTGTGGTAGTAGACATTATGCAATCAGATTTCGATTTACAAGAAAGCCTCGACCCGAACGATAGTTGCGCTTACATGATAGAAAACGTAACAAGCTACATATATGTATATACGTGCAATTGGACTGTTTCTTCAAGTGGGATTTACATACAACACAACTATGCAAACGTCTAAGAAAAGCTTCATATGGCTTACATCACTTAAGCATTTATGGTCGACACTGCCAAATGCATTTTAAAAGTCAAGGAGACATAGTAAAGTAATATTATTACAATCAAAATTGTACCCTAATATCGTCCAGAACCTTTAGCATAGCTGTCGTACAACTGTGATTTAACCTAAAACCCGACTGGAATGAACCAAGAAGCCCATGTGTATTTATATATTCGTTAATCTGAATTAGACATACAAGGTAAAATACTAATTGTTCTAAATCACCAGGCGAGTTACATATTGTTTTCTTAAGGACCGACGCGCGTTACCATACCATCAATTTCGATAGCCTCAAAATTTGGTATGATTAATAGACTTTGTAAATTTGTGCACAATATGCGTGCCATATAAAGGCACATTTTTTTGCTAACATGAACTACAAAAAGAAATTAAGTCCTTGTATGATGGGAAGTAAATCCAAAGAAATTAACTTTCTTTAGAATGCAGTATACAATATGTATGTATACATATTAAAATACTTATACTTATTACCACTATTCGTGTTGAGTGTGAAGGTGCGCAAGAGGTAGAAAGATACAGTTTTATATCGTATACGAAAGCCACTAGGTATTCAAAAAGCAAAAAGCAGAAATTTTATGTTAGCTACAAAATTAAAGGTACTTTACCTTATAACGATTATATACATAATTTTTTTTAAAGACACGTGCAATGGCAACTTTCTTTTCAATCTCGATATTTAGCTATGACCATGCTCAAGTGTGCACAATGCAGACTTGCTCTTCATTTATATATTACATACTGTCACGGTTTTAACATCCATACGTTGCCAAATCACTTAACTTGCACTATGTAGTGCTTCTGAAAGTTCACTTTCACCTCTGGTCAGTAGGGCAAGCCAGTTGTCATGTCATATAAGTTGTAACATGACCGCAAACACATGGCACTCTGTACTTCGCAATTTAGTTTCCTGACTTTTGCATTAATTTCCCAAAATGTTAATTATAAAACTATCACAAGCCCTATACAATGTGACGGGATAATCAAACCTCGTTTACATGAATTTCATTGGAAGTGCCCAAAAAAAAAAAGACCAAACCGTTTAACCCGTCTACTGTCAGGTTCATTCCTCTGAATTGTTTCTCATCCCTAAAAAAACACTTAGCAATACAAGTGCTTTCAACTACAGCCCCCCGTGCTGTGCGAAAACACGCCATGACACTGTGCCAGCCCCAAAAAATAACCCCACAATCCGTGGAGAAAATCCAGCTTTTCGCTTACAACCGTACAAATTAGTTTAAAAATTATGACATCAACGAAGGAAAACAGGAATAAAAAACGAGCAGGGTCGGTCGCCCACACGACAGACGATGGTGAGGGAGGATGACACAGCGAAGAGTAATGCTGGGTTAGGGGTTAACATTCGCCATTTTTCGAACGACCGCCAAAACATATAGAGGATTCAAATTATGGCTCAACAGGGAAGCAAAAGATGCAAGCCGTACCTCTTTCGCGTATATAATAGTGGCGATGTCTGCGGTGTGACTCTCTAATGCAAAACTTTGTACCGCTGTGGTGGATTATTATCGCGCGCTGGAAAAGAAATAAATCATCTGTCCGAGTCCGGGTACACGTTGTGGTACTCCCAACATCAGAGGTGGTGGCATGGCAGAGAAAAAGTGTTCACCCTTTCGTTCGATAAGCCCGAAGGGTTGTATTAGATTGGGGCTCCAGGAATCCCTTTTTACTGTATTTGTGGGCTGGACGATTGCCAGTAGTTGAACAAACAGAGGGATTCGAGCAAATTTTTCGGTTGTAACTTTTCCCGATGCTAAGCCAAGAGCGACACTTTTTATTAGCTTTAACATCGCTTAAGTTTTATTTATGACCCGGAATAGGAGAATCACATTTTTTCTGATGGCCTGGCGAGGGGTGAAGATCGAAAGGAGCGCCTATTTGCTGCTTCTTTTTTAGCAACCGTGGTTTGATTTTTTTTTTAGACTTTTTTCGTGGGTGATGTTAACTCAGCCCCAAGATTTTCTTTTAACATTGTAACATAAATCCGGTAGGGGATGTTCTACTACTCGATGCGAGAAAGAACGATAGGAAACATTTTGTACGCTAAGCGACCGGATTTGCTATCATTGAAAAAATTCTTTTTTTTAGAGCCATAACATTAAATTTAATATTGTGTCATGTCTACAGAGATATTCAGGTTCGGTTTGGATGCTTTGGATATATTCAATTATTGTGAAGTTGAGTTCTGAGAGAAAATTTGCAGTAAATCTTAATGAAACATAGGTATACCTATAAATTGGGTATATATATATACTCCTATTCTATGCGATTTGAAAGCTATTTGATATCCTGAACTGTACCTAGGTGCGTTCATATACAGAATATTTCGCAAGGTCAGCCCGATACTTTGGGGTCTATTGGACCACAAAAGAATATTTTACAAGCATACGTCATACTTTTACCAAGATCAAACCACAGCACTTACATCACTATTTCTTGCTTAAATTTTCTAACCACTTATTTATTATCTTCTATTTCCATCCATCTTAGTTTCTCGATCTGCCAAATATACCATATCAATGAAAATTGTAGACGGCAACACTGTAGCAATTTGTAATAATTCGATTAATTTGTACACAAACATCCGATTCTCCGAACTTACAACGACTCAGTTCCAAGACTTTATCCTACAAGATAAAGCCAAACACGCTGAATGGAATTTAAAAATAATTCCTTTTTTTACTGCTCAACACAGTTTCTTACTTCACAACTTAAACATGGCAAACACTACACACAAGGCCACATAAGGAGTATAACGTTCGTGAAAACTATCTTAACAAAGTGTAACAAACTCAACACTTTTCCATTCAGAGCACACTATTCGTGTGCTCATTGCACGCCTATAAAACCGACCCATTAAATCCTTCAGATTAAATAAAATTTCCACAAGCTGAAATTATCCGCCATCCCGTCCTCAAGCACTAGTTCTGCTTATGCTGCACCAAACGACAACTTAAATACAAAGGTAAAGCTCTCTTATCAATAAAATGGAAACGTTACGACGCAATTTTCACGGCTGCAAATAAAAAGGATAAAATTATGTTGACATTCGTACCGGCGCGGCGGCCGTGGTGCTGGCGAACGGTATGTGAGTGCCTTGCACCACAATCACAAAGTCTAATCCAAGGTCTTTGCTATTACTAATTAACCACAAGGAAACTCTATCCACTTCATTCCCCAGAACTCCACTACCACTGACTGCTAGGGAATTTATTCCTTAGATAATTAAAAGCATTTGTGTCCACCAAAGGATATTTACCACCTTCTCTGGGTGTACGGGTAGTCTTTAAATTTTGTCTGTGGCGGGTCATTTATGAAGACTTTTCATTTTTAATCAGAAGAGGAGTATTTAGGAACACGCCACTCATATTGAATGCTCAGCAGCATACATAGGAACGCCCTACATTACTGACGTAAGAGCTAATTTTGTTGCAAGTGTAATTATTTCCTCGACGTGATACCAAATTCAAGGGGTCAAAATTCAGAAACTCCTAAACAACCACCAACTCCTGCTGAGTGTAAATAAATTTCGAAAATTCGACAAATAATTCCTCCTTTGGGGAAGGATGAAAATCACATGAATCTCGATTTGATGGTAGTTACCATTTCCAACAATTGGGGTACACAGTAAAAGCAGCAGCAGCGCCTACACTCAGAACTGAGTCCTAAATCGGAGAGCCTGCGGTTAATTTTACCGCCAGAAGATAATGAGCATTCGATAATATTTCCAAATTATAAATTAGGATTTGGTTTTTGGGGAGATAGGGGTGTGGTGCTGTTTTGGGGGCAAATTTATTGACTTAATGGAAACGGTGAAAGGAAAGGATACGATGCGGTTTCTGGTGCTGGGCATGTTTTTGGGGCCGGATCTATTATGCCAGACGGACGAAATGATATTTTCGAGACCGCTGCGAATTATAACCATGTTCATTCATTGCTTGTTTTTTTGAGAAAGGGAAATGAGTGGAACCAATGAACTTAACCGCTCCCATTGACAACAGGACGTTGCTTTATTTAATTAGATTTTGATTACGATTTAAGCGTGCAAAGTTATACTGGTTGAGTGTACGTACGCTCAGCATGAAATTGTCGAAATTGTGCGTTCAATGGACGGCTCTTGTAAGCCATCTGATAGCAGGATTATAATTTAGAGGAGCAGTAATTAAAAAAGGGATGCAAACGGTGTTCGGGTTGTTGCGATGTTATTGAAGGTTATTTACATAGATAATGGCACGTGGTGAATGATGAAAATGACTTTGTAATTTGAATTGTAAACAGGAAATTTCGTAGACGTGGGTCGTGAATTAAAATTAAAAGGCGTTGAGGGTACTTCTTAAAATTATTATTTTTCAGCGATAATCACCGCATGAAGTTCCAAAGATAAGTGAAACATCAGACAGAAAGAATTAACTTAAATGCTATCGTACAGCGATGTTAGTTAAAATGGAAGGCACAACCGATTTGACCATGATGGCATACTTAACGTAGCCTACAAGGCTGCAATTAAGGTCAGCCAAACATATTCGTCGTGGGGCCGTGGTTTAAAAACTATTAAATTGCCGTCATCACCCCCATAACTCAAACGGATTCAATTTCAATAGACGAAGCATTGCACCGTACGTTTAGTTTTCCTCCCAATGTACGAAACAGGTGCTGTGCAATATAGATTCTGTAAACGCAATATAGATTGACACAACGTAGATATTTTGCATATATTTGCATATTTTGTTGTTCCAGAATGAAGACAAATCTTATTATCGATCCAAAATCGGTAACTTTGATGCTGAAATGGTTGCGGTTACCACGCAATACCATCATTTGAAACATGCAATGGATCTATATTTTCACCATCAACAACTGATTCGTTTGTTTCGTTGATTAACTCACTTCCCCTTCATGTCAAAATCACTATCTTTTGAATACAAATCATTAGCATCACCAATATACAATAACAACCATAATAACCTGTTATGTATTCTAACAGTACTTAAATATAAGTCACTCTCTCATATTATAATACTTAAGTGTAACTCGATTTCTTTCTCTCTCATATATACATATAAATTAATTTATTGAATCGGATTTAAAGGAAAAAAATCTTTATTAAAACATCAAAATAAAACTATAAAAATGTTTAGACTCAAGCGTAGGAGTAACTGCTCGGATCTGACATGAATTCCCATGTTGGGTTGGATTTCATATCTTATGTCCATGTATATCATTACCGGCCTGGCTTTGCTTTTCATACCTTATGTCCAAATAAGGGCATAAATTCAGTGGCTTGGGTTGACGTCTTAAAACGGTTTGAGAGTGCATTCCGACATAGGGGATGGCTTTGGTGATAATGATATTGTTGAGTACGGTCAGTATTCACAGTGCGCCGACATCCAATTTCCAGCCGCCCGACATTGTACCCGATACCTAAATTCACTTGCCTGACATTTAACTGAGTTCAACCCAAATACGGATGCAACATAACACCTTTGCTTTGTATTATCTTTGCATGCTTAGTTCATTCATATTCATTCATATTTATGTTTGCACTATATTTGCACAGTAATCAATTTGCACTACTCGTAATAATAAAATTGTATTTGCAGAATAAGCAATTTGCACATATTGCACTCGCACTTATTAGTCTTTTTGTTTGTAATATTCAGTAAAGTAAGCTAATTTCGTTAAGAATTCTTTGTGCTAGAATAAGCTAAATTTTTGTATAAATACTGGTTGGCAGCTATCTAAGACTGTTAATTTTTATTCCAAGTGAGTCTGCTTGGAAGGCTGCAAATATTCTCAATATTTGGTGTTCTAGTATTGTACTGGAAATACCGCCGATAGTCACGGTACAGAACCGTGGTCTATCAACATATACAGTAAAAGCACTGTATACAGAAATATTTTTCTTATAGTATGTAAAGTCATGTGTTAACTTATACCTATATGATGTACAACAACCTCAATTGAATCTAGTGAATAAACTGATTGCATTGGATATTTATTTTTATTAAAGAAGTCAAATAGAACATAACCTTCATTTCATTAACAAATATGTATATTTTTTTCGCTTAATAAGGCTTATCTGTTTCTTAAATTGCTGCAATAATTTTTAAATAAATAAATCTCATATGTTGGAACGAAACTATTTTTTTCCAATATTATCAAAAAATCAACCATTGAATTTTGATACTGGCAGCGCAGTTTTCCAATAGTTTAGAGACAAGATAAAATGTCGCCAAAACTCGTAAATCCTTTCATTCTCGTCACGCACTTAAGAACTGATAAAAAAAAGTTCAATAAACGTCTATTTTAATTGCATTTTGATATCTACGCTTTTTTTTTATGATAAAACGTAACTTGAGTTAATTTTAATTCAGAAATTAGTAAAATATGTTGTTACTTTTTTTTAGATTTATGTCTTTAGCGTCATGAAACCAATTAAAATAATTTTTTCAAAAAATGGTAGTTAAAGAACCTAAAAAATGTTCATTGTCAAGTTGATTCCTGTATTCGAAAAAATTTCTATAAATTTTTTTTTGAGTGGAAAATCAAATTTGTTTTGTCTTCTGGGACAAATTGTAGCGAAAATGACAAAAAGGTGACGCAATAGACAATATTTGCTTAAATTAATTTATTTTCCAATAAAAAAAATTAAAAAATCTGATTCTGAAATCAGATCTAAAAAAACCAAAAATAAAAAAATGACTTTTTATGCCCAAACTTAATTTTTTCACAAACATTCATTGGGCTTAAAAAATTTGGAAAAAACAGCTTCCCTTAATTTTGATATAAGGATTTGGAAGCTGTGTAATTATATCATTAAAATTTACATCAACTAGTTCATTATTATCAATTTTATATGTGGTTTTTGTACTGTCACTTTAAATATGTGATGCTAATGACATGACGATAATGACAATTCGCCCTGATCACAGTAATTTCTTATTAATAACACAATGTATACGTATACACACAATAAATTATTTTATAGCTCACCGTTCACTTTCCCTTCTTTACAAACTTTTTCTAAACTGTTTTTTTTCTTTTACTGATTTGCCTTAAAAAAGTCGTGACACTAATGACTTCCAATAAACATACAGACCATACAGCAATAGTGACTTGGACGCAACTGACTCTTCTGAGATGTTTCGCTGCACATGGTGTGTGTAACTCATAAATACATACATACATTTTCAATGGCCAGCTAATCCTTCATAAGGGTCGCGGGGGTAAGATGCTTAGGTGAACCCTCCATCCTTCTCGATCCTCCGTCATTGACTCTAACTCATCAGGAGGAATCCCTAGACGGCTCGGACTTGGTCCAACCATCTATTTCTGGGCTTACCGGGGAATCGCCTACCTGATAGCATGGCAACCATGGCACGGCTTTAGAAGTCGGTCTGGGGGCATACGCAATACGTGACCAAACCATCGAAGCATAGATCGTTCTGTTAGGAGAAGTAGCTGCTCAACATTGAGCGCCTCGCGTACTCTGCTGTTGCGCACTCGATCCCTTCGAATTATTCCAGCAACACCGCGAAGGAACCTCATTTCGGCAGCTTGTATCCGCGATCTTATTCTTTCGGTCACTACCCAAATTGTATGGCCATAGGTGAGAATTGGAACATACACCGAGTTGAAAACCGATAGCTTGACATGAACACTAAGTTCGGCCAAGCTCTGTCAAAATTGATCCAGCCTGACCAATTCTACAGGATAACTTGGCATTGCTGTTTCCATCACTCGTGAATAAGACCCCGAGGTATTTAAACTTATCCACCTGCTTCAGTGGGACTCCACTAACATGCAGAGTGCAGTGAATGGGTTTTTTGGAAACGACCATTACTTCCGATTTTTTCACGTTGATCTTCATTCCAGCATCATCACAAACGGCTACAAACCTTTCAAGTGCGCGCTGCAGTTCGCTTTGAGAGGATCCTAGGATGACCAAACCACTTCCACTTTGAAACATTCCCCGCCACGATAGTATTGAAGCAGCAACTGGAAACCTTCAACATGCTATTAATAAAGTCCAAGCTTGGACGAATTCTTGGCGTATTATGCTGAACGAAAGCAAATCTACTCACGTCAACTTTACCTACAAAAAGGTGGATAGATTGCCTGTATATCTAAACTCGGCTCAAATAGCGTACGCGAACGAAGCAAGATATCTATGAATGACTCTAGATGTTAAGCTTAAATGGAAACCGCACGTAAAAAAGAAACGCGACGAGCTCGAAAACAAATACCGACAAAGGTCGTGTTCACGGTCATTGTAACCGTACCGTCATCCAACTACTTGACGCGAATAATTCAATTCGTCGTCTGCAAAGGGCAAAACCTTTTGACCTCGCATCATAATATATGCCGGTCGCGAAAAAGGCAGGAACTTTCATTGCAATTTAACTAGTATAAAGTGCTACCTCTTTTTTCCAAAAATCACGTGTCTCGTAAGCGAAAATAAAACTGCTGGATAAGCGTCGGCTTAGTTGAACATAGTATTCATCTTGAAGAGAGGTACTTTTTTAGTGAGCAAAAATCGTACACTACCATAAGTACGCGCGGTCGGGCTTTATGGTGTCGTAAGACGATTTTTCACCTGCTCTCGGCAAAAAAAAAACATCAGACACGATGGTACCACAAAGAAATTTATCAGCGACATCTGCTGAAGACTCTGACTGTACCACGTATATTTGTGAATGTCTTTGTGTGGAAAGATAGTGCTCATGATAAACAAATATTTGGCGCAACAGCTCTTTAAAGTGCCAGGGCCTAGCTTCTCGCAACCACTCATGTTATGTGCGTTATATATTTCACACGAATGGAAGGGACCTACAGTTTAATGCCGACTCCGAACGGCGATTTGAGAAGCTTTTTCGTTACAGCAATACTCTCGGATGTTTGTCAGACGCTCGCGACAGGTGGGACCGTGAAAAAACTTTTTGATGTTTTCTGGGATTCGAACTTGGAACCTCATGCGTAGTGATCCGACACACTAACCACTTACGCCACGGCGCCCACTCTGCTCATGATGCATAAGCCATTTTCACAACAAAAATCCAACAACTTCTCTCCATTCCCGTGTTGATCAGGATCGCCGTCTCCCCCAATCACACTCCTCCATGTCATAACATCTACACCCACGTGAGCATTGAAGTCACACATCAGGACAAAAGAATCCATATCTGCAACCTTTTCAAGGGCAGCATCAACTTCATCCAAGAAAGCTCTTAATCTGGGACTTGTGAGTATCCCCACTCCCGCCCGAGCAGACATTGAGGGTGCGACTCCTGACAGAAAGAGTTTCCATCCATCAGAAAGGTCCACAGTCTTAGAACCTCTCTGCTTTGTTGAAGAGACGCTTTGTTCCATGTGCCGTTGTCGAAATTCAGAGAACCCATCTGTGCCCTATCGGTGCACAGCGCGCTCACCCCTTGACTCCCGTAATGGTTCGCGAGACCATTGACAGGAAGCTCGTAGCCTTTTCGGGTTATAATATCCGCGCGGCTGCCGAGCAGGACAGGCCGACCACCAGACGCTCGGATACTGGCAGCCTTCAGGCCTGGCTGCAAAGGACGCGCTGGCTTACCAGGTTTGGCAATATCCGACGTCGGTTTACGTCTTCTTGTCATGTTGGGATGTGCGCTTTGTTAGCCGTGACTGGATTGTATGGATGGGACTAACTATTTAGGTTACCCCATCTGCACATCACAGTCACATTGCTCGCCCCCTACCACGAATAGGTCAGCTGCCAGGGTGGCGTACATGTAACTCCTGAGAAATTTCGAACAGTAAAAATCGCAGAAATATGCAAATTTCAAATTCAATTTTTAGCGGAAAGTACATTCGTGACGCGAATGACGAAATATGGGGACACGTTTTTTTTAAATGAAAAATAATACAAGATGATAAAATTGTTAAATATTAATTGGAATTATGAATAAAGAAAACAAAAACCTTGTCTGTTAGCTTTGGTAGCATTTGTAAAGTTATGAAGGAGCTAATGATATTTAATCTTGAAATGGAAATTACTGCGGTGAGGACAAACATCATTTACTACGAAAGTATTTGAATTCTTAAATTTACAAAAAAAAAAAAAAATTCTACTTCAAACTATGCAAATTTATTGATAATAAATACAAATACTGTTTTTAGAAATAAAAAAATAAATAAATGTGGTAATATGAAGGACTTAAATTCAGGGCACATCTTACTGCAACATTTTAAAAACAGCCCTTATAATAACGTCAGAAAATTCCGAAATATTAATTGAATCATGAATCATGATCATTGACGATACCTTTTGCTCGAAAATTTCTCG
The DNA here is from genome assembly GCA_945910035.1 of Brachypalpus laphriformis. Classification (NCBI taxonomy): domain Eukaryota; kingdom Metazoa; phylum Arthropoda; class Insecta; order Diptera; family Syrphidae; genus Brachypalpus; species Brachypalpus laphriformis. The sequence goes on from OX246754.1 coordinate 257,306,963, forward strand.
ACAAACATCCAAGACTAAACTTGCATGGAAAAGGTTTTCGAATACTATCTTTCGGATATGGTATAAAGGCGTCATAATGCACACGAGTATTTTGTTCCTTCATTATACGGAAATACGTCGTCTAAAAGCCTCTAGTTTGTTTGTTGTTTGTTTACTCGTTGGCGAATATTAGCAATATTCAATCGATGCAAAGTTGGTTAATGATGTTCAACCATAGAAAGTTATGACATTATTTATTTTCACGCACAAATATTAAAGGATTGTGGGCGCCGTGGCGCATTGGTTCGTGCGTCGGACTACTGCGCGTGAGGTTCACCAAACACCAAAAAAGTTTTTTCACAGTCCCACCTGTCGCAAACGTCTGGCAAATATCCGAGAGTATTTGCTGTCACGAAAAAGCTTCTCAGGAACAAAATAAAAATTGACCTTCGGATAAGACACATAACTGTAGGTACATTCCATTTGTGCGAAAAATATAACGCACACAACACGAGTGGTTTCGAGAAGCTAGGCCTAGGCACTTAATGACCTGTTGCGACAAATTTATATTTTTTATTTTATTTAATTTTGTCTTCAAAGTACAAAGGCTTTCTTAGACTAATATATACATTTTAAAAACAGAAGAAATAATATACATAATTAACAAATAAAAAGATAAAGCAAACCATCATAACAGCACTGCTTTCAGTAAGACTTTCTTAATACAAGAGATTGATTTGTTGAAATCAATTAAATTTACATTAGCATTATAGGCTATCATTCAACCGTTTATTGAGGAGGATCGGTCGTAATTAGTACGCGAGTGTGATATGTTGTTTCGTAGATTGAGAAAAGGAACGTTTATGTTCAGAAGGCTTAGGATTTCCGGAAAGTCAATCTCACCAATGATTACCCTATGTAAAAAAGAAGTCTTGCCACCGTTCGACTAGCTTGAAGTGATTCTAAACTTATCAATTTTAACCTAGATTGATTGGATGGTAAATTATATGGATCGACCCAAGGGAGTCCTCTAAGGGTAAATCTAAGAAACTTTTTTTGAATAGATTCAATTCCGGTGATGTGGTCATTGTAATAAGGATACTAAGCAATAGATGCATATTCTAAAAGAGATCGAACAAAGGACAGATGCAATGTCCTAATAACATATGTGTCAGAAGACTCAGAAGCGTAACGCCGTAGCATTCCCCATGACCTATTAGCTTTGTTTGAAATGTAATCAACATGATTGTTGAAAGATAGTTTACTATCTAGCAATATACCCAAATCTTTTATTAACGAGACCTGAGATACAACTTTAGCGTCAATAGAATAGGTATGCATGAAAGGTGATTTGAGACGTGAACATGCAATAACAGAGCATTTTGTAACATTCAGAGAGAGATCATTTTTTGAGCACCACAAATAAAACTTTTGAAGATAATTGTTTAAACGTTAAAAGCAATGAATATCTTTTCCCGACAAATAAATCTTAAAGTCATCAGCAAACATAAGTATATTACATTCAGTTATGAAATGAACGACATCATTAACAAACAAGATAAATAAATGAGGGCCAATGTGGCATCCTTGGGGGACGCCCGAAGTCACAGAAATTTTATTGGAGATTTGGTTACGGAACCTTACATATTGATATTTATCACATAGAAAGGATGAGAGCCAACGTAAAAAGGAAGATGGGAAACCTAATCTTTCAAGTTTATAAAGTAAAATGTTATGGTCAACACGGTCAAAAGCTATACTGAAATCCGTATAGATTGCATCAACTTGGTTTCCTTTACCAATTTCAGAAATGACAAAATTAGTAAAGAGAAGAGGATAAGTAACAGTCGAACGTTTTTTTACAAAACCATGCTGGTTATTACAAATTAGAGACTTGCAGAAATATTTTAATTTCTTAGTAAGCAGCATATCAAACAATTTTGGAATAGATGACTGTTTACATATACCTCTATAATTCTCAATTTTGTTTCTCCTACCAGACTTGAAAATAGGGACAATAAAGGAATATTTCCAGATAAACGCAAATGAACTAGTTTTCAACGATAAATTAAAGATCTGGCATACAATTCTATGCAATTGAGGGGCGCATTTTTTAGGAAAGACGGAAGGAAGGCCGTCTGGACCAGGATTAAAGCTTGAATCCAATTTAGTCAAACCGTCCAAAGTGTCTTTTACCGAAATTTCAATGTTCTTAAAAATTGGAGTGGAAGAATCACCAAAGTAAGAAAAAAAATGTTCATCAATAACAGAGTCTTCTTCTGAATAGACAGATTGAAAAAATAAACCAAAGTTATTACAAATGGTGGTGGAAGAGTCAGCTGGCTGTCCGCTTGAAGAAAGTAAGGCTGGGTAACCATCATTTTTATTCTTGGACTTACGAGTAAGTCTATTTTGTATATCGTTTATGTAAACCAAATACGCGTGATAAAGGGAGGATTTCAATTCTGACTTAAGACTTCTATACAGCATGTAGTCTTCATTCGCCAAACTACAACGCCATCTCCTATAAGCTCTGTTCTTTTGAATTTTCAGGTTACGAGTTATTACATTATACCAAGGAATTTAACGGAGTATTTTTAGCGCAAACAACAGGTACAAATCTAAAAATTAAGTTATTGATAATCTGATAAAAGTTAGAACATACGTCGTTAACTTCTAATGAGAGATAAGGAGCCCAGTCATAATTGTTTAGCTTATGACAGATTTCATTTAAGTTACCATTTTTAAAATCAAATTTAAAAGAATTACGGCAGTAAAGCTCACTTACATCAAGAGTAAAAAATAAGTATAAAGATGGATGATATATATCTTCCGGAACGAGAGGTGTGTAGCTCCTGGAGACAAAACTTTCTCCGCATTTATTGGAGAAGATGAGGTCCAAGATCCGGTTTTGGCTATTTCTTAAATGATTCATCTGGAGCAAGCACAGAGATTGGAATGTGTCGACAAATTCAGCAGATGTTTTGGATGAAGTGCTGACCGGGTTCAGAAAGGTACAGTTCGCATCTCCTGAAGCCCAGTTATTTTTAGGTTGGTTGACGTCGCCCAAGATGTATATTTTATCTGAAGACGACAAAATGCCTTCAACGAAACGAATTGCGTCTAAGTAACTATTCACTATAGATAACAGAGACGAAGGAGGAATATACACGCAAACGATATATAATGCAGCAGAGGATGTTATGTAAACTTTGCTACAGCAGATTTCAATGTCAGAATAACCACTGAGCTCAACTTCCACCATCTTATAGTCGTTTTTTATGGCAATAAGAACACCGCCCAGTCGCTGGTAAACACTGTTATCTGGTAATCTATCACGACGATTCACGGAGAAAATTGGAGGAAAAATCACGTTGTTATTAAAGCTATCATCTAATCCAGTCACAATGAGAACAATTATATCGGATGAACAGGTATACATACTTATCAAAAATTGTGTGCATTTTGTCCTTAGCCCTCTTACGTTTTGATAGAAGAAGGCAATTTCTTTAAGTTTTTTGATGAAGAGTTTCTTTGGCTAGCCCTGTTTGTAAACTCTTTTACTATCATATCACTTGGCCAAAAATAAGGATTCACAATCACTTTTCCAGTTGATAAAGGAGCAAGTAATTTAAAATATGCAGACATACGTCCTGAAAGGTTATCAGCTGTTAAGCTTAGACATCTGATCCTATCAGTTTCGATGTCCTTATTTACAATATAATTGATGATATCTGATGACTTAGTGCCATACTCCAGCCGTAATAAATATATATATTATAGTTTATTTAAGGATCCAAACGTAATCTCCTAACGTCTAGGCTACGACTGTGACTTTGACAACCAAGATAGAAATATTGCTTAGTTAACTCCATCGTTCATGTAGATAAAAAAAATCATTATCATAAAAATCATAACAATTTGTTCTCATGATTGCAAACCTAATCCCTTTATTCAAAACTAAAAAATCACGTTCTTAAAATAAATATGTACATGTAAAATATTAGTCATTATCCATTGTCAGTCATTCGCATTGGACGTCCATGATTACGGCAGGAAGTAGTGCTAAAAATCGAATAAAAGCAAAGTTTAAACAGATATAGAAACATAATATTATAGTTCTTGCGATTTCTAAACAACTTCAGAGTTGTGTGCACTCACTCATAGTACATATGGCCAGAGCCCCATCTATCCAATCTAATTTTGTTTCTCTTTAAAATAATTTTTGGAAAATTGGATCAAGTACGCTCATATATACAAGTACACTTACACACGAGTATATTTTAATTGCATTCGATATAATTCTAAAGAGACTTTCAATAGGGGAAACCCGGCTCAAAATCAAACGAACAAGTATATCAACTTTTTGAACGAAACAAAATTTAGTTGAACTTTCGCTAGAATTTTACACCGAAAATACTTTCGAATTGCTAAGTACGGTTAGGAAGTATTTTTTTAATGTGTTTGCCATCTTAAATTTAAATTTCCGATAAGTTGGTAATTTCTATCAAATTTTATGGGAAAGACATTTTTGAAAATAACTGATTCTGACGAAATTGATTGCTATCAAATTCTGAGTGAAATCTGTGATTTGATTAAAAATCTGAGTGTTTAGCAAACCATGGGAAGAATAAACCGTCTGACGCCACGCAACGATTGAGAAAAAAAAAACATCCTGTTGTCAGGATTGACTTTTTGTGCTGTTTAACATTGTGTAGCTTAATTGGTAAAGATAATGGAAAAGATACCATTATTACACAAAAGGAAAATTTGATTCCATTAAACGCGAACCCAAGTAACATGATATACGTACGAAATTTTTGCTACTGGAAATCTAAATTTCAAGCCGAAAGTTTTCCATTTCCTTATTTTAAATATCTGAGCTTAACCTTAATTCATCTTAATATTAATTTCACATTTAAACCTATGTTGGAATGACATTACTTTAAACGAGATATACTTAGCTATCCTGTAAATTTTTACAAAAAAAAAAGAAATCTGACTGATTCAATTTTAAAAGTATATATGTAGTTTCTAGTCGGAGTTAACTCTACTATAAGCCTGACAATTCATATAGCTTACCACGGGATCATTCCTCTTCCAGCACTGATGCCACCACCATGCTCTGTCGCACTGCGTCTCTCCTTCAGGATGATTGCACCCACTAAGCATTGGTCCAACAAGTTCTAACATGTCGGCTGGGACAATTCTTCTCAGCTTTTCAAAATGCATTTCTCCATCATCGTCGACAACATTTATTTCATGAAAAATGCAATTCATGTAGCACTTCAAAGCTGCATCTTCGTGAATATCACCATCACTGAATTCCTTAATTGCTTCTGTAGGAAATATCAGAAAAGTAGTGTTTTAAAACTAAAAATAATAATTTCTTACTACGAGTAACTTGCCAGCATTAAACTTAAATTTACACAAAAAAAATGCTATCTTTAACAGAACATACAACTTTGGTTAAAATGCTGAGCAAAGAAATGGAGTTTGTCTATAGTAAGACTCGAGCGAGTGTCTATGCTATAATTTACGTTCGCATTTTTGTTACTTACTTACGTACTTAGATGGCGCTACGGTCCGGGGTGTGTGGCGTTTCACAGAACTCAGCAGTCCACGAAATTTGTTGTAGAAACAAAAATAAATTTTTTAATGGTCGTCTCAAGAAACTTATCGAAGCAAGTCGTGTTTTATTTGTTTTCGTTTTTTCAAAATAAATAAATTATTTCGTTTTTAAAAATAAATTAATTCTCGAATTTTAATCTGTGCACTGATATTACCTTTGTTGATAGCGAGACGGCGAACATGACCGCCGTCGACCCGCTATAGGTGGACCTGGGCCTCAACCAACAAACCTCTCCATCTAGCACGATTACGAGCCAGCTGCCTCCAGTTGCGCACGCCAAGTTGGTTGAGGTCCCCCTCCACTTGTTTGCGCCACCTACCGCGAGGTCGTCCTCTACTGCGTCGTCCATCCGAGGTGGATTCGAAAACTTTCTTAGCAGGACGTTGGGCTCCATCCGCTCTAAATGACCCAGCCATCTTAGTCGCTGTATGTGAACTTTTCTGGCTAAGTCGATGTCCTTGTACAGGCCGTATAGCTCCGCATTGTACCTTCTCCTCCACTCACCGTCTATGCAGACGGGACCAAAGATCGCTCGAAGAACTTTTTTCTCGAAATAACCAAGGGCATCCTCATCCGGTTTTGTCAAAGCCCATGCCTCTGCGCCATACAGCAGGACTGGGATAATTGGTTGTCAAACGGTAGTGCATGCGATCATATGAAAACACAAGCGTTTTCACTCAGCTGAGGCCTACCAACTCCTACTCTCAACCTCCACGCGGTGACAGCCGGGTGCCTAGTACCTTAATCCAAGAAATGGGTAACCAACCCCGTTTGGCGGATTCTTGGTGGCAGCAGATGAGAGAGGGGGGGAAGAGTGCTTTTCTCACTAGAGCACTTCTTCCTGTTCCAGGCGGCAGCGGACGAATTCCCTAGACGGAGTCAACGGTGGCGTCTATAGTTCCAGTTAGGTTGAACTTAGTGAATACCTTGCGCGAGCTGCTTCGACGTATTCGGATCACAGGTCGGTAAGGAATTTCCAATGTTGGTCAGGACATTGGAATAGAGATGGTGGCGGAGGAGCCCTTAATGGGCCAACGGCAGCGCTCATACTTCCGTAGTGGACTACTGGCACCGGTGTACCCGGCCCCTCGTCCTAGGGGAATAATTAAGGAACTGGCCCTCCAGGTTGGGGGTTGTGCCGTCGGGGTAACTTCCCTACCACGTAAAAAACGCATGGTTCCGAAACAACCAAAAGCCTCGGATAAGGATGACCCAACTAATGACGACCCCAGCAAACGAAATAAGGACAACGACCTTCGGATCTGTACGTGGAACGTTCTGTCCCTTTACAGACCACGTGCAGCCGAACAACTAGCAGAGGCCCTAGACTGCTATAAAGCAGATATTACCGCCATCCAGGAAGTGCGATGGGATGGGCCAGGCAAAAAGAAGATGAAAAACTGTGACATCTACTACGGTGATTGCTACAGAGGCAACAGGCAACGCTTATTCGGATGCGGATTTGTCATACGCGGCAGACTTAGGCAAGAAGTCTTAAGCTTCCGACACGTGAGCGAGCGTATTATGACTATCCGGATCAAGGCTAAATTCGCTAACATAAGCCTAATATGTGTTCATGCCCCCACAGAAGAAAAGGACCCTGCCTCCAAAGAGTGTTTCTACGAGCTCCTCGACAAAACATACGAGCAATGTCCTAAATACGACGTTAAGATCGTATTGGGCGATTTTAACGCCAAAATAGGAAAGGAGGACGTCTTCGGTAGAGCAGTCGGTAAGCATAGCCTACACGACACCACGTCTGATAACGGACTAAGGCTAATTGATTTCGCTGTGGAGCGAAATGTCACCATAGCAAGCACATGGTTTCCTCATCTCGACATTCATAAGCAGACATGGCGGTCCAATGATCATGTCACGATCAACCAAATTGATCATATTGCGATCGACGCAAGGCATGCCTCCAGTATTCTGGATGTCCGGACCTTCCGAGCGGCCAACATAGACTCGGATCATTACCTTGTTGTAGCCAAGGTACGAATGCGGATATCCCAATCTGAGCAACAAAGAAGAATCACTGTGAGAAAATTTAACGTCGAAAAGCTACAATCGCAAGAGACCGCCAGACTTTTCGCTGAACGCGTATCCCGAAATCTCTCAATCACCCCTTTGCCGCCAGCATCAAGTACCGAAGACCAGTGGCAACGCTGCCAACATGCCATCAGAAACGCCGCGACTGATGTGCTGGGTTTCGCTCGACCACCACCGCGAAACCCCTGGTTTGACGAAGAATGCCGGCGAGTGCATGCAGCAAAACAAGAGGCATACAAAGCGGCGCTGCAAAGGAAGACGAGAGCTGCTCGTGAGCTCTATGAGCAAAAGAGACGGGAAGAACATCGGCTTCTCCAAAAGAAGAAGAAAGAGCATGAGAAGCGCGCGTTTGAGAACATCGAGAGTCTATACTCCAGGAACAATGTACGGAAGTTTTACCAAAAGGTAAAAAGAACGTGTCAGAGAAGTAATACCCGTACAGAAACCTGTAGAGATGAGAATGGAAACCTCGTAGTAGAATCACAGTCGGTGCTGAGAATATGGAAAAACTACTTCTGCAGACTGTATAACGGCGACGAAGACCAACATCCCGCTGTCAGGCAGAATGAACCATTCAACATGGACGATGATAGTCAAAATTTCCGTCCACCTGACCAAAACGAAGTGAGGATAGCAATATCCAAGCTAAAATCGAACAAGGCTGCTGGACCTGACGGTTTACCGGCCGAACTTTTCAAGGCAGCTGGGGATGAATTGGTAGAGTGCATACACCAACTCATTTCTAATATTTGGTCAGAGGAGTGTATGCCTGATGAATGGAATCTCAGCATCGTTTGCCCGATCCACAAGAAAGGAGACCCCCTCAACTGCGCCAATTATAGAGGCATCAGTCTCCTCAACATCGCGTACAAGATCTTTTCTGCGATATTGTGTGAACGCCTGAAACCTTTTATCAACAGCCTGATTGGACCCTATCAGTGCGGTTTCAGGCCAGGAAAGTCCACCATCGATCAAATCTTCACACTTCGGCAGATCCTGGAGAAAACCCAAGAATTCCAAATCGATACTCACCACCTCTTTATCGATTTCAAGGCCGCCTATGACAGCATCTATAGAGAAGAGCTTTATAGAGCCATGTCTAGTTTTGACATCCCTGCCAAACTTGTCCGCCTGTGCAGGCTGACGATGGAGAACGCTCGCTGCTCCATCAAGGTCGGTAATGACCTCACCGAGACCTTTGATGTCAAAAAAGGCTTTAGACAAGGTGACGCGCTGTCATGTGACTTCTTCAATATTGTACTTGAACGGATTGTGCGGAACTCACAAGCCAACACCGGAGGCACAATCTATTACAAGTCTGTACAACTGCTTGCATACGCCGACGATATAGACATTATCGGAAGATCTCAGCGGGCTGTCACCGGTGCTTTTGCAAGCATTGAGGCGGAAGCGGCCAAAATGGGTTTGGCGATAAACGAGGGCAAAACCAAGTATATGCTGTCAACTAGAAGGGATAACCAACATCGACGAATTGGACAAAACGTCACCGTGGGCAGCTATAACTTCGAGGTAGTAAGGGACTTTGTCTACCTTGGCTCTGCTATAAATTCAGCAAACAAAATCAGCGCAGAAATCAATCGAAGAATAACTCTTGCCAATCGCTGTTTTTTTGGGCTTATAAGGCAATTCAACAGTAAAGCCCTCTCTCGAGCAACTAAGGAGACTCTATATAAGACCTTGATCATCCCAGTCCTGCTTTACGGCGCTGAAACATGGACTTTATTAAAAGAGGATGAAGATATCCTTGGTCGCTTCGAGAGAAAAATTCTTCGTAAGATTTTCGGTCCCGTTTGCGTTGACGGGTTTTGGAGGAGAAGATTCAATCACGAACTATACGAGCTGTACAGCGACATCGACCTAGTCAAAAAACTGCGTATTGGACGTCTGAGATGGCTAGGACATGTAGAGCGAATGGACACCAACGCTCCGGCCCGCAGAGTCTTCGAATCTAACCCCGAGGGACGACGCTGAATTTATAGCAGAGCCAAGGTAGACAAAGTCCCTTACTACCTCGAAGTTATAGCTGCCCACGGTGACGTTTTGTCCAATTCGTCGATGTTGGTTATCCCTTCTAGTTGACAGCATATACTTGGTTTTGCCCTCGTTTATCGCCAAACCCATTTTGGCCGCTTCCGCCTCAATGCTTGCAAAAGCACCGGTGACAGCCCGCTGAGATCTTCCGATAATGTCTATATCGTCGGCGTATGCAAGCAGTTGTACAGACTTGTAATAGATTGTGCCTCCGGTGTTGGCTTGTGAGTTCCGCACAATCCGTTCAAGTACAATATTGAAGAAGTCACATGACAGCGCGTCACATTGTCTAAGACCTTTGCTGACATCGAACGGTTCGGTGATGTTCTTACCGACTTTGATGGAGCAGCGAGAGTTCTCCATCGTCATTCTGCACAAACGGACGAGCTTGGCAGGGATGCCAAGACTAGACATGGCTCTACATAACTCGTCTCTATACACGCTATCATAGGCAACTTTTAAATCGATGAAGAGGTGGTGCGTATCGATTTTGTATTCATGGGTTTTTTCCAAGATCTGCCGTAGTGTGAATATTTGGTCAATGGTGGACTTTCCAGGCCTGCAACCGCACTGATAAGGACCTATCAGGTTGTTGACGATCGGATTTAGGCGTTCACATAATACAACAGACAGGATCTTATATGCGATGTTGAGGAGACTTATACCTCTGTAATTGGCGCAGTTCAGAGGGTCTCCTTTCTTCAGGATCGGGCAAACGATGCTGAGGTTCCATTCATCGGGCATACTTTCGTCCGACCAGATTTTACAGATGAGCTGGTGCATGCTCCTTACCAACTCATCACCTCCTGCCTTGAAAAGTTCTGCGGCAAGGCCGTCGGCTCCAGCAGCTTTGTTGGATTTGAGTTTAGATATTGCTATCCTCACTTCATTCTGATCGGGTTGACGGGAATCTTGACTGAATCTTGAATCGTCACTGTTGAATGGCTCATTCTGCCTGACAGCGGAATATTGATCATCATCGCCGTTTAACCGTCTGCAGAAGTGTTCCTTCCATATCCTCAGCACCGACTGCGATTCCATTACTATGTAGCCATTTTCGTCCCTGCAGGCTTCTGTTCTGGCTTTGAAACCCTGGCATGTTCTTTTTACCCTTTGGTAAAATTTTCGAACATTAGTCCTGCAATAAAGTCTCTCAATCTCCTCGACCAAGCGCTTCTCATGCTCCTTTTTCTTCTTTCTGAGAAGTCCATGTTCCTCTTTTCTCCTGCGCACGTAGAGCTCGTAAGCAGCTCTAGTCCTTCTATGCAGCGCCGGTTTGTACGCCTCTTGTTTTGCTGCATGTGCTTGCCGGCATTCCTCGTCAAACCAGGGGTTCCGTTGTGGTGGCCGAGAGAAACCCAGTACATCAGAGGCGGCATCTCTGATGGCTTGTTGGCAACGCTGCCACTGGTCTTCCGCATTTGCTGCTGGCGGCATAGGACTTAGATTGAGATTAGAAGAAACACGATCGGCAAAGGTTCTGGCGGTCTCTTGCGATTGTAATCGCCCGACGTCAAATTTCCTCACAGTATTTCGTTGACTTCGCTCCGTTCTGGATATCCGCATCCGTACCTTGGCTACAACTAGGTAGTGATCCGAGTCCACGTTGGCTCGTCGGAAAGTCCGGACACCCAGAATACTGGAAGAGTGCCTTGCGTCGATCGCAATGTGATCGATTTGGTTGACAGTTTTTCGATCAAAGGAGAGCCATGTTCCTTTGCGAATGTCGAGACGTGGGAACCGCGTACTAGCTACGACAAAGTTTCGCCCCGCCGCAAAGTCGATTAGCCTGAGTCCGTTGTCGGATGTGTTTTCGTGCAGACTGTGCTTTCCGACCACGGTACTAAAGACGTCCTCTCTTCCTCGCACTGCGTTAAAATCACCTAGGATAATTTTAACGTCGTGGCTAGGGCATTGCTCATACGTCTTGTCCAAGAGCTGGTAGAAGTCGTCCTTTGTCGCGTCGTCCTTCTCCTCATGAGGGGCGTGAACGCATATTAGGCTAATGTTGGCAAATTTAGCCTTGATACGGATAGTCATAAGGCGCTCGTTCACATGCCGGAAACTCAAGACTTCTTGCCTAAGTCTGCCTCCAATAACAAATCCGCACCTGAATAGACGCTGTCCTTTTTGTCTGTAGCAATCGCCGTAGTAGATGTCGCAGTTTTTCATACTCCTTTTGCCCGGCCCATCCCATCGCACTCTTGGATGGTGGTAATGTCTGCTAGGGCCTCCGCAAATTGTTCGGCTGCACGTGGTTTGTAGAGGGACCTAATATTCCACGTGCAGACACGAAGATCGTTGTCCTTTTTACGTTTGCTTGGGTCGTCAACAGTAAATTCATCCGTATCCGAGACTGTTGGTTGCTTCGTAACCGAAGGTTTTTTACGTGGTAGGGAAGTTAACCCGACGGCACAGCCCCCAACCTTGAGGACCGCATTTTTGTTACAGTCTCAGTTTAAAAATACTTCAGTTCCATATTGAATCAAAGTATTATACTTACTCACCTTCGGTAACTCCTGTCCTTTCCTGACACACATCGTGAATTATATTGAATCTTGCCAAATATTCTGGTGGAGGATACTGCAGGAGGCACAAATATACTTAAGTCAATCATAATGAAATATGGAAACTCAGTTTAATATATTACCCACCGACTCATCGCGACGTGGTTTCTGCCCGCTGACGTTTACAAGTCCCACCCCTATCAAAAGGATCAAGTACGAGTAGGTACACAGTTTCATCTGTTAGTCGATAGCAATCACTTCTGTTCGATACTCGATTAGACGGATTAGACGATGAATAATTTGCATAGCAAATTAAGTTGGCTTTTATAAAGCATTTTGCGGTCGATGGAATTTCAGTAGAACTTGGGAGGTGAATATGGGTATCTTCGCCCTCCCTTTCAACAACAATGGGAAATTGCATCTTTTGTGATATTCCTAAAGTACGGTGGTGTTTAGGGGCACCACTTAGATAGATAGATCGTGACAACGGAACCCGAACAATAGACACCCACCCACACTATTACTTCCCAGATAAATGAGTGTAATTTGCAAATTGGCTAATTATAAAGCAACAATAATGCGCTTACTTCGCGTTTAGTCTCGATATGAGCAGGTGCTGCCACGTAGAGGCATGCGTGTGTATTTTTGCGTAGAATACCTACTCAGCTACGTTGTCGTCCGCGCCAATCAATATTATTATTAACGTTAAAAGCTTAATTGAGTATCAGCTTTCAATTAATTTTGATGAAAATTTACATAAATTGAATTGGCGGGTGTGGTGCATTGTTGTATCGCTATGTACGGGTGGATTTTGTATTGTGAGGTAACACGGAATGTGCAGATTAATTGAAAATATCCATCAAAATGGGCTGAGTGGCGGCTGCCGCCGCGAGGGTTGCTTATGCCTTTAGCGGCAATGAAATCATTTTTAAATCAAAGAACCCGATAATCCAGTGTTATGTAACGATAACAACATTGATTATGCGCACATGTGGTTATTTATTTTTCATTTGGCAGCTTATGAAGGCTTAACGCTGAGGGAGAAATTAATTTGTTGGATAACAAGTGTGAGGATAGTACATACTCGTATTGGTAGTATTTCACGATTTTAGATTTTGGTTACAGTAGTTAGTGGAAGTCGCATACTTAAATTGTGTTTTGTTTTTCTGTGGAATAGCCGACAGCATTTTGGTTGATTGTTGCTTTGATTTCCTAGTAAATGGTGCGTGAAAGAGTCAGCCTTCTTCTTCTTCATCTTCCTATTTCGGCGAGGCTATGATCTTAAAATAAGGGATCATTGCCCCTTTCACTTCACTGCATTTCTACTGATCCACCTGTGGGGTTCGCCTATTTGACTTCAGAAAATATCAGCAGCCCTCCCGATTTTGGATCATGAGGCCAATCAAATGCTGTTGTCGTTCCATTTGAATGTGATCCATACGTTTATAGGCCTGGCTTTCCTTCAAGCTTTGTCACACCTGCTGTCATGCGAAGCATCTTCATCTCAGCTGCGGTTAATTTACCAAGGCCAAGTAATCAAATGAAATCTCATTCCAGGCAAGTTTAATGGCATCATCAGCGCTTCGTTATCATCGTATTGCTTTCCACCTTCGTATACTTTACGTGTGAGCCGGGCCCAAACATTTTCTCTAATGTTAAGGTCTGGCGAATATTGTGGCCACGGCAGTAGTTCAACATTTTGATTGGCAACAAACGATTTAACGACGCGAGCGGTGTGTATAGCAGCGTTGTCATGTTGAAATATCCTTAAAAGTGGTGCGAAGAGCTTGCAGATTTTTCGAAATGCTGATTCCAAAACGACTTTGTAGCCATATCCTGTCATTTTTGACCTTTGAACTACGAAGTCGATGGTGCCACAATAAGACATTGCAGCCTAGACCATTACGCCCCTCTGGTAAGATGACTGCAAAGAGCTCCTCTTTTCTTAGATCGTGGAAATAATAATTATAGACATTCGATCCATCTAAATTACTCGTACATCTACTTTTTTCCAGCCATTTGAACTTGCCTCTTGTTGCACATCCTAGGTCATGTGGACTTTCACGAATTGTAAGCGTTGGCATTTTCGCGAAACATGAAGCGGTTATTTTTTCTGCTTTAGTCGCTTGAGGTGTCTGGCACTACGAATCACACGACGAGCAGTAGATTTACTTGCAGAAACACCAGCTGCATTCTGATTTTAGCTGTCGCAACAGCCGAATTGAATTCTTGTCTGACAATTTTTCGTATTTGCCTCACTGAAAGGGCCATAGAAAAGTTTTCTTTGTAATTTGTTCCGTACACTTTTGGGCCCTTAAATAATTGCCAATAACACGATCACTTCGATTGATCCTGCGAGCTATAGCATGTTTAGACAAGCCTTCCGAATGCTAAACATTTTTTTTTTCCTTTCTGACAATGTCAAACAAATTTTTTTACCCATACTTAAAGAAAATCAAGTAAAAACCTTTCCATTTTATAAAATTTACTTTTTATATTACAGATTCAAAAAAAAATCAAATCACTTCGCGAACAACGATGGCACTTTGACTGCTTCTAATCTTATGAACCGATTTAAATGCATGCCATTCTGGCTCGTTTTCTAAAAGGTCTCCAAGGCGCCGTTACGCTTGTTCTCTTGCCATTTTTATATTTGCAGGTTTATTAATAATTATATTGTGGACATCTTTCTTACGCGAACAGCTCCCTTAAACGGACATATTATTCTAAACAAACTTTTTTTCGGATTGCATACATTTTACGTTCCCTTATGAGGACACTCCCTTGAACGGACGCGAACAACAATAACAATAGGAAATACTTTAATTCATATCCTTAAAGCGGACAAAAACAAGACGCAACTCGTAAAATGCAACCATTCATCACAACGAGGTTTTTACTTATTTCCTACTGAGGAAAAAAGTTACGTTAGGTCTGTTTGTACAAATTTGTACGAATTTGTATGAATTCTCGCCCAAAAGCGTTCCTCTACTCAAAAGAGAGAAGCCACGAGAGAGTAACAATTGCCCCTTAGTGAAAAATCTTACGAATTCTTACTCAACAAATTTCTGTCGGTAAAAAGTGTATTATCTGCTGATATTTTAAAGAATAGGGACAACATTTTGGAAGCATGGCAGTCAAATTTTGCCGCAACGCACACACGACGGCGGTTTGTTTCATCGGGTCTTGTCTTGTCTTGTCGACGAAAAAGTGTTCGAGTGGTTAAGAGTCGTGCGGAATAAGTATCTGCCTAATTCTGGAACACTGATCAGGCACAAGGCAAAATCGGTATATTTCTCCACTTGGACGGGCAACTCCCTTAGACGGACAAAAATGTTGGCACCGTCGTGTCCGCCTAAGGGAGATTTCCTCATTCACCACAAATTTATTTTTTTTTCGATGCCATGTAACGGTTGAAAGATCATTTACACTTGTCAAAATCTTCTTCTTCCTTTTATCAGCGAGGCCATGATCCGAAAACAAGGGATCACAACCCTCCCACTTCACCGCATTTCTACTGATCCGCATGTGGGGTTCGCCTATTTGACCTCAGAAAATATCGGCAGGCCTGCCGATTTTGGATCACTCGGTTACTGAAGCCAATGAAATGCCGATGTCGTCGCATTTGTCTGATCCAGGCGTTTATAGGCCTGCCTTTCCTACATCGCGATGTCTTTGGAACGTACATTGATATTGCCTTTTTAACAGGGTTCAAATAATCTCTTCTTTGAACGTGGCAATACCAACTGAGCCGGTCACGCTCTATTTTTTGTACGATGGTTTCCTTGATGTGAAAGCTTCCACGGATCTTCGAACTTCTTATTCGATCAAGCTTTGTCACTCCTGCTGTCATGCGAAGCATCTTCATCTCAGCTGCCGTTAATTTACTCTCATACTTTTTGTACATCGTCCAACATTGTGAACCGTATGTGAGCGCTGGATGTACAACTGCGGTGTAGAGCCTTCCTTTCAACTTAGGGGGCAGTTTTCTGTCACAGAAGATAGCGGAATTTTCTCGCCACTTCATCCACCCTACGCTTACACGATGATTGATGTCGTCATCACAAGTTGCTTTGCTATTGATCATAGATCCCAGATATTTGAACTTTTCGCACTTGGGAAGCACTGTTCCATTCAAATAAATGTCTGGAATAGGCCTGAGTGGATCAGAGAACGGGCAGCACAAGTACTCTGTCTTTTTTGAACTAATGCGATACCCATTACCCTCCAAAACGTCCACCCACACATCAAGTGCTCGTTGCAGAGATGTAGGATCCTCACTTATGATGGCTCCATCGTCAGCAAAGAATAACTGATGTACCTTGGGGTCCATCACTTTACCTTCAAGCAGATAATCAAGGACTGTAATAAAGAGCAAAGGACTTAAAACGCTTCCCTGGTGTACCCCGACTTTGATTGGGAACTCTTCGGTTACTCCAGCGGGGCATCTTACTTTTGTCTTTGCTCCTTCTTACATGTCCATAATCATCTGTACATAGGTTTCTGGAACCCCTCGATGTCTTAGCGCCACCCATTTCAGATCTCGTGGTTGTCTGTCGAATGCCTTTTCAAAGTCAACCAATACAATATGCAAATCCCTTAAGGAATCACGATGTTTTTCCATTATGATCCTTATACTTTGGATTGCATCTGTGGTTGATTTACCCGAGACAAACCCGCACTGATCATCAGATAGCCGTATTATTTTTCGCAGTCGACCACCTAATACCCGCTCAACGATCTTCATGGTGTGTGACATCAGCTTGATCGAACGGTAGTTATCACAGTTTCGCGTATCACTCTTCCCTTTGTATACAGGGAGAAGGTAACTTTCCCTCCATTCATTCGGCATTGGATCACCTCTCACGAATTTGGAGATGAGAATTCTGAGCCATCTGAACCCGATATCTCCCATCTTTTTCCAGAACTCAGAGGGTATTTCGTCTGGCCCAATCGCTTTTCGTTTTTTGGAGTATTTGACCGCCTCACTAACTTCTTCGACTGTAATGTCGGGTATTTCTTCACAGTTAGGGGTGGCTCTTGGAAAATATAGCCGGGGAAACTGTTCATTCAAAAGCTCTTCACAATACTGCCGCCACCTCTGCAGAATTTTGTCGTCATCCACAAGAAGCTGGCCATGAGCATTGCTAATGAACTTTGGCGAACGAATCTCCTGAGCATTCCTCCTTCTTTGGGCGGCTATTTTGAAGATAGTGGCACTCTTGTTCATATTGTGTCTTCACAGCTCCTGGATAGCCTGGTTTGCATCAGCAACCGGGGAAAATATTTTCTCCAGCTCCCGATACAGGCCCTCCGTACTCTCTGCTTGAAGCTGAGCGCACTTCTTCTTCGCTTTTTTCTTGCAGCATCTGTATTCCATTTCGAGGCGAGCTTTTTCGTCACTATTATTAGAGGGGCACTTTGACCAAGCTTTGAAAGCCGCTTTCTTCTCATTTATCACTTTCTTAGCTTCATCACTCCACCACCATGTTTCTTTGGCGTATTGATGGTGGCCTTTTGAAGCTCCTAGCAGTGATTTGGCCTTCTTTAAGCAAGTTCGCTGTAGGGAATCCCACATATTTTGTGCTCTGCACTCTTCATCCTCAGCTCCGTTGATGGTGTGAG
Organism: Brachypalpus laphriformis; assembly: GCA_945910035.1. NCBI lineage: Eukaryota > Metazoa > Arthropoda > Insecta > Diptera > Syrphidae > Brachypalpus > Brachypalpus laphriformis. The sequence goes on from OX246754.1 coordinate 257,324,807, forward strand.
AGAGGTAATTCTTCATTACGAAAACAAAAGCCTCGCCTTTTTCTTTGTCCAGATTGTACCACTTGATTTTCTCAGAGACCCTTGTTTGTTTGCTTTTCTTTGGTGTTTTCATAAAAATTTCTGTTAGCAGGAGATGGTGTTGTCGAGCGATTGCCTCTCCCAGGATCACTTTGCAATCTTTTACCCGAGGCTTCATGAAACTGGCTACCAAATGGTAGTCAATCTGAGTTTCATCTCCACCACTGCTGTAAGTGATCAGGTGTCGGCTTTGTTTGATGAACATGGTATTTAACACGATAAGACCGTGTGATTTGCACATGCTTAGGATGTCTTCACCAGGAAGGTTCCTGGTGCCATATCCTAGTCCTCCATGGCAGTCTTCATAGTCTTCGTTTGATTTCCCGACATGTCCATTCAAATCTCCTCCAACAAACAGAAATTCTTCCTTTGGGATGTCCTTAAGGAGATTGTGGAAATCTAGCCAAAATGCATCTTTATCTCTCTGATTGTACCCATCGTGGGGAGCATATGCACTGACAATATTCCACACCTCTCCTTGTATTACTAGTTTGAGAGCGGTTACTCCAGCGGTGCATTTTACTCTTGTCCTTGCTCCTTCGTACATATCCATGATCATCTGTACATAGGTTTCTGAAACTCCTCGATGTCTTAGCGCCACCCATATCAGTACTCGTAGTTGTCTGCCGAATGCCTTTTTAAAGTCAACCAATACAATACGCAAATCCTTTAAGGAATCACGATGTTTTTCGATTATGATCCTTATACTTTGGATTGCATCTGTGGTTGATTTACCCCCAACATACCTGCACTGATCATCAGATAGCCGTATTATTTTTCGCTGTCAGCCAACGATCAACGATCTTCATGGTGACGCTCGAGTCTGTCTACTTGTATAAGGTATTAATATTTTTAACATTATGCACCGTGATGTGAGATGCGTAGTGATTTTTCCGGATATGTTGGTCTATTTAACGTTAAATGGAATTTTTGTTCAAAAATGTAATATCCTTTAGTGACATTTAACATTTTAACCAGCTCCCGGCTATTTAGTTGAATTTAAAAATCTTCTTTCTTTCATTATTAGATTGTTATGAAATATCTGTTTTCTTCACAAATGTGAAAATAAATATTTAATACAATAATTGTGTTCCAGCAATCCTCTATTTTTTATTTTTTTTGTACTACCTAATTTCATCGACTCTGAAATAGCAAGAAAGCTTTCCGTACCCTGGTATTTAACAACTTGTCTTTCCACAGTGATAGTCTCACGACTTACGCACCTTGAACTTTTGGAACATCCAATCTCATCTTTAAATAATAAACATTGTCCTGCCTAACATAATGATTTCACTCTACTCACATGCAGTTTACTTTATATTCTACAAAAATAGCCTGAGTAACAATAATTCAGAAGAAATCGTGCACCTTATACACATTTTGTGAGAGCAAACAAAGTTTTGGATTTTTCTACATTAATGTTTACTTCTCCAATAATCTGTTACTGCTTAAGAAACATATCACGCTCCAATAAGACAGATGGTATAGTACCGCTTACGCCTGCATCCAAGTAGTTGACAAATGATATGCATGCACGTTTGAAATTTCTCAAAATTGATTTCTCAAGTATCTGTCTCTACGCTTATCTATGAATAGAAATACCACCAAAATGGAATTGATCTGCTCAGTTTCACTTCATCCAAGGACGAATATACATTTATCTGGTAAGCTCCGGATGGTGCAAAACTGATCTAATCTTCCCTGCACCAAAATATTTCTTCGACATATAAAAATTGAAAACAATTTAATCTGCAGTTTCGTCACCTGATGTCCACAGGACTGTAAACGTTCATTCCGCATTCAATATGCCTACTCAAACCCACCAACTTCACTGCATTACTAAAAAAAATATATATATACATATATACAAAATCATAAATAAATAAGTCCAAAAGATGCACACACAAAAAACGTACCATCTCAAAACATATTAAAATTCAAGAGAACTTGTCCAAACACAAATTACCGACAGCACCTTTCCAAAGGTGAATTCAAATAGATTGCCCATCACGGAACCAGGTGCCTTTGACATTTCTTCGTGCCATCGCACTCCATAAAATGAGGGTGGTTGTCTCTCCGCCGCCGTCTTAGAGGCTGATTACGAGTACATCAGGCCATGTCCAACGAAAAAGGAAAGGAGAACAACATTTTATTAAATCCAAAAATACACCTCAAATATGAGCACACACAAACCCCCCGAAGCAGCTTGCAAACCAGCTAGCCTGGGCATACTGGAATATTGTTTATATGTACAACAACTATGTGCCACTGACGACGGTATTACTCAAAATGGTCACGTTTATGTGCATCACGTTCCAATTTACTCCGCACCAAAATACAAAGTACAAAATGAAATGTTTTTGCCTTTACACAGAGAAACTCCTGTACCTTGTCACTCAGTGAGGTCCCTTTAAAAGGAAAACAAAAAAAAAAAAAAAACAATATTTCGTCCTCGGTGGCGGGGGTGAGTTTGGGAAATTAATTTTAATAACTTTTCATCTTGTTGCCATTTTCAATCAAACGATTTCCTGGTACCACTTTTATCCTTCGACTTATTTGTTCTCGTTGCTTACCATAATTCTCTCACCACTACTCACTCACTAAATTGAACCGTGCCACCCACTCCCAGCCTTAAGTGATGCTATTAATTTGATGTAAGCACGTCTCGAATTCATGAAATTTTGATTGGTTACGTTAACCTAATCGACATTTGGAGAAAAGACGAGATCAAAAAACCGGTCCTTTACTAATAAAAACCGGGCCACAAACCGAGGCAATGTCTTGACTCTGTTATTAATATTATTTTCATTCATTTGTTGTTGTTGTTGTTCTTGTAAATGCAAATGTATCAAATATAGTGTGGAGGGTGTATAGGTATATGTAGAACTAGAAGCAACCAACACATCTTAGAAGGATAAAGTCAATTTGGAATACGTGATGTTAGTTTCAAGGGATGTGACTGAGATGTGGCGCTGTAATGTGATCAACGATGTCGATGACATCTCCTATGAGCTATGCCTTAATGGTCTCTGTGCCATATTTTCTACTTCCACTGGGGAGAGAGGGTAGGTAATATGTATTATAGCTTAGGTTGGTGCTTGAATTTTGGCGTTTTATTATTATATGGCCACTGCTGACGTTGTAGTCTGCAGGTCTTTCTAAGGGCAGAACTCTGGCAGAGGACTGAAATAAATAGGATTAATTTTGTCAATGTGGGACAAATGTGCTACGATATGGTGCTTTCTATTCACCATTCACCAAGTGAACGAATGAGGAACACTCGTAATGAATTGCTTGACAAATGGACAATTTTATTGCGGTCAATGATCTATGGTGTGCTGCTGTCCTTTTACAATTGAAAAGGTATCAATTGTGCATGCGGGTTTTGGTTTTTATTACTGAGATGGATGGGAAATTGAAAAAGGCACTGTTTTGCAGAATTTCTTAAAGCTGAATGTTATAATAGAATTTTAGAGAAGAATTTCTTAGAGGAATTTATGAACAGAGATTGGGTTTCTAAAACATAATTTAGGTCGATTGCCATGTGAATCTGATGGAGTACTGCTATGAGCATAAATAAGAAAGTTTACCATCATCTAGTATTATGGGCAGATGGGAGCTATCAACTGAGTTAGATATAGCTCCTGTCCTACCTCATGTAGGGTAAAGACTTTAAAAATCCCTGCGGAGTCATCTTTTTCGGATTTCTGCAACACCGATTATAAGGTGGATTTCTTTAAAGGGCCGGGTCCCTAGCACTTGCCCCTTTTAATGAAAAGCAGGGAGTATACGCTTTTTAAAAGTGAAATTGTTCTTATTGGCGCATTAGGAGTATTTCGCTGAGTTCATCCAAGACGTAGTCCTAGAGAGATAATTGCCTTTTATAAAACATTTGCCTTTCATATATGTATGTACACCAATATTTAAATAAATCTCTTTAGATTTAGTTCGAAGAAATCTTTAGATGATACTTTTGCCGAATCTTGGAAATATCAAGCTCAAGCTTCATATCAGTAACTAACGATTGGATGCTAGTTGCATCATGTTTTATCCGGAAACTAACATGAATAACTCGTATTAAAAAAAAAAAATGGTGGTAGTGGTAGCTTCTGGGTAAAACATCGATAAGGATGTTTTCTACTGAAAGATGCAACTGACTTAGGAGGCGCTAGGTATTCTAGTGGACAGTATATCTAGCGCTCCTAAGTCAGTTGCATCTTTCAGTCAAAAGCATCCTCTTCATCGATGTTATACCCAGAAACGACCACTACCACAATTTTTTTTAATATGAATTAACCATGTATGCTTAACATTTAATAGCATTAAGCCGATACCTATGTAACGCATAACCTTTCTTTAAATAACATCGATGGCCCAGCAAAATAAAATTAGTTTACTAAATATATAACAAAATCCTTCTGAGTCATTGGGTAAACACTTGCTATGCTGTCCACGTCCTTAAACTCTTCACACACAACATACGCCTTGCAACGAAAAAAAAAAATATAAACAATTCAGCTTGCATCCTTCCCCCATGTATGAGGCATAACAAAGATGGTTGCTTCACTCCTTCAAAAACAGTACCACGAGAAAACAAAAACTTTTCAAAATCCCACACAAAGCAGGGCATGTTGTTTTCATAAATTATTCAGTTTTTTGTTCCTTTCAATGTCCAAGTTCCATCCGATCATGTCACTCGGCCCGTCAGGATAGAAATCTTAAATCCATTGATGGATTGGGGTGACTAAGATTTTTCCAAGCAAAGTACAAGCTGATGATGAAATTTCTGTTTCGGACACTGTTTTTCATCGTGTACTCTATATTTGTTCACATGGGATAGTGTTTTACTTCATCACAGATACATTAGCTTGGGATTGTGTAATTTTATGGACAACAGTTCTTGGTTTATTAATAAGTTGGTTGGTTCATTAACTCTGGATGGTTATGCTTCGTCGAATCGACGAATACATCTTTTATTTTGTAAAATTTCTCTTAAAATATCCAACGTCCAATGTTTATTTTAAGTAAAGTAAAAATACCAGGATTTTTAATAAATCTAATTTACTCTATTAAAAATGCGTTTAAGAGTTTTGTTTACCAATTTCAGGTTCTAGGTTACCATAGTTTAGGGAGTAGATAGGCTTTAAGGTGGATTTCGTCGATTTGACAAGGCATAACTTTAGTGTGCGTAAAATATGCATAACCATCCAGGGTTAAATGAGGCGGTTAAAGTCATAGTGTTGAAAGTCATATTTAGCTCATGTTAAGAATTTGCACCGCTGTAACTTACAACATATCAGCTTTTCCTTTGATCTATCAAACTTGTGCTACCATCTGTTGACGGAGTAGTCATATTATAACTTGCTTCACATTTTCATGCAACAGTTTGGCATGTGTAGTATCATATCCAATATTTTTGAGAAATGACTTCCACCTATGGCTTTAACCGCCTCAAATAGTCCTCAGTCCTCCTCAAATAGTCCTCTGAAAAGCGGGAGGACAAGGTGTCGGACTTCCAAAAAAAAAGGCCAACAATCTACAAGTCATTCACTTTTCAATCAAAAAATGTGTTCCAAATTGATATATCCTGCGATATTCACCATCAATAGGAATGATATTTCTTAGCCCTAACCGTCGTATTTTCTGTTGAATAATAATAAATATAATAAAAAACGTTAAAGTCCATTAGTTCAGTAAGCCAAGTAAATCTGTCAAGAATTTCCCTGTAATAACAATCGCAAAAAATTATCCAACTACGTGCATGCTCCCGAAACATAACCGGATGCTTATATGTACTTACAATTTATATCCATTAAAAATCCGCCCCATTTTCTATACTTCTGAGATATGTATCATATCCTTATTCTAGTTTTTTTTTAAAGAGCGAAATTTCACCACCGCACCAATTGGCATTTTTATTACTTGTTATAAATTTCGTTACCCACCATAGTCCGCATTGAGCACCGCGCCGTCTTCCTGCCAACATCACCAAAGCGACCTTATTCCAAAAAACGGAACGAAATTCCTATATTTCTCTTGTCTCTGACTGTGGGTTCCTTTGTGAGGGCTGTCTTCTTTATTTTCTCCTCTTTTTTTTTTCTAAACCGAGGACAAATAAGGTTATCCCATGAGAAAAGGAGAGTTCTGGTGGCCAAAAGAAAATGAAGCCAAAGTGAGACTTTAGCCTCAGCCGCAGCAATGAGTTGCTGCTTCAACTTCTACTCGTATGTATAGGTATGTTATGTATAGATATGTTTGTCTTCCCTTATTTTTTGATTTCCATTATATGCTGGAGGAACATGTTAAGAAAATCTCTCAGCCGGAAGCTGAAAGATAAAATAAAATATTTTCGTTGGTTCTCTTTCGTTTTTATTATTTTTTTTTTTTTAAATTACTTACTATATAAAAAAAAGCGAAAAATATCTGCAGTGTTCCATATTTCATTTCAAACGTAAGCATAATTTTATGTGTCCTTGCTGGTCTGAGATCTTTCTTTTTTCTCTATCCTATTCCGTTTCTTTAGTGGAAGATAGATTTTTGCATTCAAGTAAAGATGATAAGTTGCTTTCTGCAGATAGACCTTAAATGACATGGCATAGTTTTTGCAGGAAAAATTTAAGAATTCAAATGGACTGCGAAGATACTCGTAAATCTTTAAGGGCAAAGTTTAAGTTATTGAATTATGAAATGAAATACTTAATCCGTTTTCCAATTTTCCGCGTATAACTTCTACAACGTCAGTTAACAGTGGTTTCTAGGAAATTAAAAAAAAAACTTTGTGTAGTAAGTTTTTATCGGAAAGATGATTTTGGCACATGTTTGTAATTGACAAGTGGACCATACGCATGCTTCAATGGGTTTTCTGACGCTTCTAACCCGAAGTCACACGTTCGCCTCTTCCTAACTGCGAACTATAGGTATATTCTCAGAAAAGTCATGGTCATTGAGTAAGATTTTTTAGACTATGTTAGTATGTTAAACGTTAATGGGATATCATAAATTAGTACAGTATAAAGTATAAGGTTTATTTTTTACGTACAGCCAGTTTCACATTAATATAAAAAATCAAATATGCTATAGACCAATTTAAAAATGCACGAGACCACGTAGGCAGGCGATGAGGCTATACCCCCAAAACACAAATCTCTGCACCCTACAGCATATGGCATATTAATATTGGCACATGTTGTAACGAAGCGTTACATTTTCCACCAGTTTGTGCCCCGTCGTGTCTCACTTTGATCACCTACAGTATTTTCGGTTATAAAAGTTTAGGATGTTCGCTTTGGAGCAACCCCGAACCTGACTAGCTGCACCTCAGCCTTCGAAAAAACACGATCACAATGTTTGCATAAATTCCTTTCAACTGAGACATGTTCATCCACCTCACATTGTAATAAGGCACAAAATGTGGTAAAAAATATGATTAAAAGGAGTGCCTAATTAAATCATATAGTGGGCGCCGTGGCGCAAGTGGTTAGTATGTCGGATCACTGCGCGTGACGTTCCATGTTTGAATCCCAGAAAACACCAACAAGTTTTTTCACGGTCCCGACTCTCGCGAGGTAAACATCTGAGAGTATTGTTGTCACGAAAAAGTTTCTCAAATCGCCCTTCGGATACGGCACAAAACTGCAGGCCCCTTCCAATTGTGTGAAAAAATATAACGAACACAACACGAGTGATTGCGAGAAGCTAGGCCCAGGCACTTGAAAAGCTGTTACGCCAAATATTTATTTATTTTAATTAAACCACATAAGAATTCCAATTAAGCGGTATTTATACATACCAGAAAAAGATAAATATGTCCGAGATATTTTGCACACGTCTTCAACCAAATAAAACTAAATCATTGTGCAAAAGTGGGTGCTATTGGATGCGGCCAATTAATTGATATACGAAATATTGTACTCGTATATTATGGGTAACATAATCCTACGCCTAGGTACTAATCCATACCCTGCACACTTCTACCACTCTCCCCGCGGGACTGCCGTTAGGTATTACTTCGCGGGGCTGGTTAGCAATTTATGCTGTACTTTCTGCTTCTTTTCTTGAATTCGAAGCTGCATTTGCACGTGCGTAATAAACGCGCAAATTTCCATCCATTTTTCCTCGGATTGTACCATATGATTTATGAGGAATAGAAGACTGGTAATGTCATTTCTCCAGTTTACAAATCGGCTACAGTAGAAGACTGCATGCTCCGTATCTTCCTCCTCGTCTGGACATTCTGGACACAACGGAGAACTATCGTGTCCAAGCCGGTAAAGATATTTGCGATAACCTCCATGGCCAGAAAGAAACTGCGTGAGGTGGTAGGTGCAGTTCCCATGTGCTCGGTTTATCCAAATGTCGATGGTGGGGATTAATTTATAGGTCCATCTGCCTTTAACCGTATTATCCCATCGATCTTGCCACACAGCTCTTGAAGCTGCTTTTTTCTTTTTCTATAACCCTTCTTCTTTCGCTAGCCGCTTGACGGCTCGAGCCTCTCCGATTGTGGAATGTCTGCATCTCGTTTGCGAGAGTGTCGATCGGAACCATTCCTGCTATGACAAAGGCTGCCTCGTCAAAGATAGTTCTAAAGCCACTGATGTCAGTTTCCTCCTTGTTTCTTTGGTCGCGAGAGCCCCCGCCCAAACCGGAGCCGCATAAAGAAGGACTGAGCTAACAACTCTGCATAGTAGGATCCTCCTAGCGTATCCAGGTCCTCCAATATTGGGCATTATCCTCGAGAGTGCTGCCTGAAGTCTTGACGATTTTTTGCTCGAATAATCAACATGTTGTTTAAACTGCAGTCTATTGGCGAGCATTACTCCTAGGTATTTGATTGCTTCTTTGGATCTGATGACTTAGGTTCCAACCTGGACATTCATATATTCCACAGATTTCCGACTGGTTATTAGAATAGCTTCAGTTTTGTGGTCAGCTAATTCTAGGCCGCCGGATCCTAGCCAACTTTTGATTTGACTTATTGTCACATTTGTAGCTGATTCTACTTCACTGATTTGTTTTGCTACTGTGACAACAGCGATGTCGTCAGCAAATCCAATTATATTCACTTTAGGTGGCAGTGGTAGTCGTAAAACTCCGTCGTACATTATGTTCCATAGTAATGGGCCCAGCACCGATTGTTGCGGGACCCCAGCCGTAACATCGTAGTACTTCACTCCTTCGTCGGTATCATACCTCAGTTTCCTGTTGGTAAAGTAGCTCGCCATTATCTGCAACAAGTAAGATGGTGTATCCATCCTAGCAAGAGATCTTCTTATAGTGGGCCAGTCTGCCGAATTAAACGCGTTTTTGACATCTAGCGTCACTACTGCGCAGTATTCCTTGGTGCCGTATCGCCATCTTTCACCTTCAATTGCTTCCGCTGCTATATTAACTACAGCTTTAATGGCATCAATTGTTGAGCGAGACTTTCGGAATCCGAATTGGTGGTTGGACAAAGTCCCTTTCTCCTCCGCTATTATGAGCAATCTGTTGTAAATGATTCGCTCCAGGATCTTTCCCATTGCGTCCAGTAGGCATATCGGGCGATACGACGATGGGTCTCCTAGGGTCTGTTTCCTTTTGGCAATAAAACGAGATGTTGCAGTTTCCATTGATTAGGGAAAATTCCTTCTTCTAAGCACTTTTGCCTTGTTGCAAAGATGTCTGGCCTTTTTTGAACAGCGGCTTTCACTAATTCTTAGGAACTGCGTTAAGTAAAAATCAAGTTTTCCATGGCGTCTATCAATGGCTGGATTTGGTGTATGAGCCTATGAGTCCACCTGCCTTTCTCAAAAGCATTCCAGCGTTCTTCCATTCTCTTAGGCTGCCTGCTTTATGTAGCCGGTTTTCTTCATTTCTTTCTCTTCTTGCGCAGTACTGACGTTGCAGTTCTACTGCCAGAATATCTATTGGGAGCATTGTCGCTACCACGCAGGCTGCATCGCTAGAAGAAGTACGAAATGCACACCTCAATGCACGTATTCGGTACACAGATGTGATATGTAATCGGTGTGTTTTAATTGCCATGGTCCCAGCCCATATCGGTGCGGCATATAGGATTATGGACGTAACCACTCTAGCCAGCAGTAACCTACGACTATGTCTTGGCACTCCTATGTTGAGCATGAGACGCGCTAGTGCAGCGCTTGCTACTGCACCTTCTCGCCCTACATACTTAAGGTGATCTTTAAATGAGAGTCTCGTACGAGTATCTATCAAAATGCCTAGATATTTTATATGCGGTTTAGATGTGATTTCATGGCCGCCGACTGTAATGGTGACAGTTTCTACCTTTTTTCTATTGCTTATCCAGACCGCTTCAGTTTTATGCTCCACCAGTATTAGACCAACTGAGGTAAGCCATTTTCGTTTTATCCTTATTGTCACTTCGCTTATCTGTTCCACCTCCGCCAACGGTTTAGGTTACGTTAGGTTAGGTAAGGTGGCTGTCCTTACAGGGTCAAGACACACTTAGACCACTTGGGTCCATTGTGATACCACGTAGAGCTGGGACCGGAGACTCACCGGTTACCGGGGGAACCTTAACCTTTCTCAGGAGGGTGTTGGGTGAGAATAAGTATGCCTGAAGTGGCTAGAGAGGGTGACTGACTCAATCAACCAACAACAACAACTCCAACAGTTTAGTAGTATATATTTCATTATACGAGTATATCATAAACATTGATTACGCCGACATATACCTTGCTTTGCATGGCGTAGAATTGATGACGGAGGTAAACTTTATTGAGTTGAAGGTAAAATCCGCCAACATCAAAACTCTCAAGTTGATTGTCAATCAAAAGCATTTCTGGGCAAAAGATCGAAAGAATATTGACGATGGTACGTACTCCAAGCTCTATTAACTGAAGTTGAAGTACCGACCTGCAGCGGTTCCGCTATACGTCGAAAGTGCAACGCTTTCAAAGCTTCCGAAAATATTACAAGCCAGCAGCGGTTATTTGTTATTCTGTGTTTCAAACACACTACAAATGCCTTGGCGAAATTATGTCTTAAGCGAACATCTTTAAGGAGGAACAGGCATAAGATACGATTATATTTACAAAAGGAAAATCGCCTTCGGATTTATGAGAACCTACGAAAGAGGGGTAGCTAAACACAAAACTTCTGGACCCCAAGGACAAAGTAGTTTAAGAGCTCATGAGTCATCCGCTGCGAATCGGAATCAAAATCTTACTTTAGAGAACATTAAGAACTACGTGTATTTCTTTGTTCCCTAAGACTTCCTTTCTGCAATTTCACTCCACAGCTCCCACTTTTCACACATCTGCGTAGCCCTATCGGTCGATACCATGGCACTTTTAAAAGAACGTAATTCTCTGCAGCCTGACGTCATAACTCAACTACTATGCTATTATGTTAATATAGAATTCAATTGTTTTAGCATTTAGCCGTGTGCATATTTCATTAAAATGAGACACCTGCCGCGTCACTGTAAGCCACCCTTGTCTGGTGGTGGCAAGGCAGGAAGCCAGTCAGAGCCAAAAACAGCGAAACAGTGATAGCACCAGGCTCCACGGCACTGATGAGGTGATGCGTCTGTGCTCTGTTGTTTCCTAAGCAATATCAAAACGAGGTAGCTTACCACATATATTTTGTCGTTGGTTGTATGGCAGCAACAGACCCTTTCTGTTTGATACTCGTATGAAGTTGTTTGTTCTTTTTGTACCTTTCGAGACAGTAGTTGTGTGTGATGAAGTAGTGATGATGGTGGGCGGAGATGGTGTATTTGCTTCTGTTAAGGTTGGCCCTTTCTCCAAGCAAATCATAAAACCATTAAATAAAAATATACACCAAAGGAAAGCGTGTGCGGGTTTTTGCTGCTGGTGTAAGCCTGCTGTTAGTATTGAGCACTGGAGCTGCATTAAAGGATTCGATTAGAATTTTTCAAATGACATTAAGGAAGATGGATGTGGGGATTATGTAAAGAAGGGAAGAAATAAAAAACAGAACAAAATTTATAAAGCATCTTATGTAAGTGGAGGTGAATCTGTTGAAAGTTGAACGTTGAAGCTCGCAAGATTTAACAAGGTAATACGAAAACAGTTCACACTCAGTACTAGCAAAATACAGGACTTTTGACGTTTGTTACTGGAATTCTTCATTATGAAGTGGTAAATGTTTGGATACTGATTTAAGGTGAGATTTCAATTACTAGTTAAGAGAAAAGCGGCAAAGCACGATGGTTTTAGGACTTAAGAGACTTAATTGGCAGAACCTAATACATATAGCAAGGGAAAGAAGGTGAAAGGCTTCCAAAACTTCACCTTAATAAATCGTTATTAAAACAACTTTGTTTATTAATTGTTTGTCAGTATCGACAGAGAACTTGAAAGCGACTGCATCAGCTGACCTTGAAAGAAACAAGAGGTATGTAGCTATAGACCTAGCAGTGCTACTGAGAGTTAAAAGCAAACATTGTAATATGTATGTACACATAGAACGCAATAAGACGAGAAAAGATTGAGTGTGAACTTACTTACGTTATTTGATCTGGTTATGCCATTAATTTCTTCTGTACTGTTCTCTGTCATATGTTCTCTAGTTCTTAGTGGTGGAGATCATTTAAAAAAATAAAAATAAAAAAACTTAAAATATATCCCTACGGACTAAAAGTTTGCAAACATATAACGGGTGGGCCATCTAGTGATTGCTTTTTAAATCATAGGTTATTTTGACACTGACAGCTGTTTGCCGCTCGAAATCTTGACAGAAAGTCAGTATCATACCTCCGCGAAACGAAATGAGTCGCTTTACGCTTGAACAACATTGGAAAATATTGAAAACTTATTTCCAAAGTGAGTGCTGTGTATCCCAAACAGTGCGTTTTTTGAAAATAAGTTTTGCCGAAATGAAGCACCCACCGCGCCTGCTGTACGCAAGTTTGTGCAAAAAGTTCGTGAGACTGGTATGCTAGTGAACAACACTCATGGTCTCCGTCGTTGTACGGTGCGCACAGACGAGAATGTGGCTGCTGTAGCCGAGTGTGTGAGACTCAATTGACGAAAATCAACTCGTCATCGATCTCAACAGCTCAGCATTTCACGCACTAGCCTGAAGAGAATTCTGCACAAAGATCTGGGATTATGCGCTTACAAGGTCCAATTGATTCAGCAATTGAAAGCGCACGACCATCCGCTTCGTTATCGCTTCGCAGTTTGGGCCTTAGAGCAGCTTGAATTGGACAACGATTTTGGGTGAAAAATCATCTTTTCTGACGAGGCACATTTTCACCTCGGCGGCTACGTTCACAAACAAAATTGCCGCATCTGGGGCTCGGAAAACCCGCACGTTATTGTCGAGAAGCCAATGCATCCACAGAGAGTGACAGTTTGGTGCGGATTGTAGAGTGGTGGCATCATTGGACCATTTTTCTTCCAAAATGAGGCTGGGAACAACGTTTCGGTCAACGGGGGGCGTTACAGAGCCACGTAAACGACTTTTTTTTTTTACTGAAATTGAAGACATGGATTTGGACGACCCCTGGTTCATGCGCACCATGCCACACAGCCCATGCCACAATCGGTCTTTTGCGCACCAAATTCCCAAATCGTGTTATCAGCCGTCTTGGCGATGTCAATTGGCCGCGTCGGTGCTGCGATTTGACCCCTTTGGACTTTTTTTTGTGGGGAACTGTGAAGAACCGATGTTATGCCAACAATCCGGAAACGATTTAAGTACAACAAGGTCTTGGAAAATTGGAGTGATAGAATGAGCTACTGCGAGGCCAGCCGAGGCAGCCACTTGAACGACGTTGTGTTTCATAATTTATGGGAATGTTTGCTCTTACTAATAAAGCCATAATACATGGAAAGAATTTCATTTTGTTCATTTTATTGCATTTTTAAAAAGAAACTTGTAGTTGGCCCACCCTGTACAAATGTACCCCAACCCCAGGTCTTTCATTAAAAATTACATTTTACATTTTACAAAAATAAAAGCTGCGCACTGTGGCCGTATATTGTTTTCGAATATTTAATTCATTTATTGTAATAATTCGATTGAACAAATGCCCAATTGGCCCAAAGGCTTTTGTTACAATTAACGAAATGTTTTTACTGTAACACCGTTCTTATGAGTTAGTACTTTTTTGAAGGTTAGACTTAAGAATTTAACCTTGTCACAGGACACTCTCACTGTTACATGATTTCTGATTTATCATTAAATAGGTTGCACAGGTTAACTCAGGAATATGAAGTATTCGCCCACTCGCTTCGATTCGATGAAAACGTGATTTCGGTTCAATGTATCCAATTTAAAAAAAAGTGTGTATAACGAAGGATCGTAAGGGGAAGTAAATTCGAACACGTCCTTCGTGTACCTGTTAAGTGCGGGTAAGGCACTTATGGTTGGACTTTGATTTTTATTTTCACCTTTCGAAGGACTACGACTACCCTAGACCATCCTGTTGCCAACACAATTTGTTTTTTTTTTTAATTTCATTCTAAGCATCAAGTTTACTAGAGCATTGGGTGTTACTTGGTACGGAAGAATTTTTTTTTTTCGTCGTCTTTCATCCGTCATGGTCTCTGCACTTCAAAGTCCTAAATTTTTATCCCCCGATACAAACACATCTCTCCAGACGACACATTTTAAGTTAAACATTTTTTACACCATTTTTCATAGAGATTCTTTATAATGAACCTTCTAAAGGACAGTATGCTGGTGGCCCTTGGATACCGGTGCTGTGCTGGGCGAATTGGCTTCATTCAACGAAGTAAAATTGGATTGACAGTTTTGAGGTTGTTAAGTGTTCGTTTAATGATCCTTGAAAATTTTTCTACCATCATAGCATACGGTTTGTTCGCCGGCATCGTCAATTCCTCGTTTCCTTTTCTATATATATGTATTTTTTTTTTTGTTCGTTGGTTGGTAATGATGTTTGACAGCGTTTGCTTTTTTCTTGTGATAGTTAATTGGGAATTTGTGCGAGGGAACGAAGGACGTTGGTTACCACGACATCATAATCACATTTTCTTCTTTTCAAGATTTTTTTTTTGTTTTAGTTTTCAGCGAAAAGATGTTTCAATATAATCTGTTTCTTCTGGGCGATTAATTTTTGATTGATTTCGTGACATTAATTTAATAATTGCAAAAAGTTTTTCATCACAGCGTTGTTCTATTTTATTCGACAATAATGGCCTTTAGAGGAGCTAAACTTTTGGTTGTAACAGTAAGTTTATTTAAAAAAAATGCATTATTAAGACACTATTAATGGTTAGTAAGCTGTACTTGCTTTATTTTATTTTATTCGAATACCGGATACAAAGAAGGTATCCATCGACATCGCAGATTGCTGGCATTTACACGACCATCTTCAAACTGCACTTCTTTTGGGAAAGGTAATTACTAGCCTCTGACGGTATAATCACTCTTTGATTCAGATTAACTGTATATCTCTGCTGTCATTTACTTTTTGGAATTGCGATACAATATGAACATCTATTTACTAGGCGCAACATGGTCTACTAAGCAAAAAAGTAAAAACATATCCTTAAAAAAAAAAGCCATCTCCTTAACCACGCGTGTTGTGTATATACGTGTAGGTATTGTGTATATTTCTTCTTAAGCTTATATCATTGAATTGACGTGTATGTAACCTCGACCCTCTCCTGCATAGTCGCGTTATAACCGCCGGATATCTGAACATAGTATATTCCTCTGCGGTTTGCAACCGCGCGGTTTCTGCTGTGTTTGAAGCGGAGCTAAGATCTAAGATTATGTACCTAACAATAATAACACCAATTAAGTGTCGTGGAAAATTCTCGATCGATATGGTTCAAGGTATGTATATATTTTTTTATAGCGAAGAAGAATACTCAGGAGATTCGTTCGTCAAAGCTCATTATGTAACAATGCTCAGGGCCAGCTTCTTGTGGGTTACGACAGACAAAATTTTGCATATATTACGTACGACATTAAATTCAAAGAAGTTAGTGAGGCGGTCAAATACCCCAAATAACGAAAAGCGGTTGGACCAGACGAGACACTCTGAGTTCTGGAAAAAAATGGAGACATCGAGTTCCGATCGATCTGCGGAACATTTTCTCTGTGAGTGGTGCCGTTGTGGTATTGTGAGCTCCTCATCACCGAAGCATTTGCTTGGCTTTCTTAGAAAGACAAGTAAATTCCAACAAAATGGGTAAACCAGGGTTTTCATCTCTGGTAGTAAAATGGACCAGTTGCACCTTTCATCCTTATCACGGTTCAATTGCTAAAAATCCACCATTACTGTATATGTATAGTAATTTATAGTATTTACTCCAAGCTATGTATTACATAGCATGTCTGAGAAATGCGTCTTAAAAAAATACCTCTTATTCTAGCATTTTAAATTTTCATTATTCTGCTTTAGATTGTGAAACAAGAAACGTAATTAACTACGCATCTTTGTTCAGAAAATGAAGATGAATAAAGTGAAAAGACTAAAAAGATTACAAAAAATTAAGTTCCATGTTGCATGTTTTCAACCATTAAAAACTGGACATTTGATGTTCCATACATACATACATACATACATATGTACATACATTTTCAATGGCCCCTGGGACCACGCTTAGGCTACCAGGGGGGTCAGCAAGGTGGCGGATAGCTGAACGGCCTTCAGATATGTAGGCTAGCTGCGAATAATCAATAAGCAGTCCCCGACCACGAGCGGCAGAATGGAGGATGTGAGGGAAAAAATCACATGAGCCCTGTGAAGTATCTGTGACAGAGCGAGTAGACGCCGCTCTTAAATAAGTGTCCTATCCCGAAGGCAAGGTGTTACGCGACCCGTGCTGAGGCCTGAATGGTGCTGGGGATGTAAAATCAATACAGCATCTCTAACGGAGCCCTCCAGATACCTGGTGACCTCTGGTTAAAATAAAGCCTTACCACGCTACAGGGGGCTATGGCGTGGTCGATATCAATTCCCCCTTACTCGTGGGATTCAAAATGAACAAATTTAAACAAACCAAAATAAACCAAATAAAAATAACAAAAGAAGCGGAAAAAAAACAAAAAAATGGGGAGCCAAAACCCCAAACATAGAAGACCCATTTCGAAGGGGAGCACTATTGGCTCGATCGCCAGTTGATACTCCGCTTGAAAAGGAACAGGCGGCGATAATATCGCCCCAAATCGAACGCGTGGACACTGCTACCATAGCTTTAGCTGAAGTTCAAAACAACCCACGCTCCAATGAAGAGATAGGCAAGTGTGATACGATGACTGTACTGGGCAAAAAAATAGCCGAACTTGCTGAATTCATCAAGGATAAGAACAACGTGCATCACGAGATTCGTAAACTGGTGAGTTCTATTCGTACCACGTATGAAAAGGCATTGGACCCTGAAAACGAACGACAAGAACATTTACACGTTGAAAGGCAGGATAAGACTACACAAACCATACAGTCAAAACCGTTAAACTACCGAGCAGCAGTCCTGAAGACCACTGAGGCGTCAAAGCCTGCGGTAGATAGCTGTGAGATACGACCACAAATGCCCAAACGCAGGCGGGAAAGCAAAATTACGAGCCAGCAGCTCCCAGCCGCGAAGAAGAAAAAGACCGTGGTCCCGATAGGAAAAGAAAAACCCGTCCAGGTGGAAACCCATAACATGAAAGCCGAAAAGTGGGAAAAGCCAAGAGGCAGTACCAAAAAAGGCTGAAAGCGCGCCCAGATGCTTTAGTGATTAAAGCTAAGGATGGTCTCTCTTATGCAGAAATGCTACACAAGGTAAAGGACAACCCTGAATTGAGAGAGCTCGGCCAAAAGGTCAACCAAATCAGGAGGACGGCCAAAGGAGACCTACTCTTAAAACTAAGGAGCCTCCCAACAACGGAAACGACCAAGCTTCATGCATCCGTGGAAAAGGCCTTGGGAACAGAAGCGGAAGTGAAAACCCTAATGCACGAGGTACTCATAGAAGTCAAAGATCTGGACGGAATCACAACGAAGGAGGAGATCTGCGAAGGCCTAACCAAGCAATTAGAGGGATCCAAAGAGTACCATGTCGGAACAAGTGCCATAAAGTCTCTGCGAAAAGCTTACTTAGGGACACAGATAGCGACAGTGAGCCTGCCAGCGGAAGTGGCTGAGAGGCTGATGACTGCCAGCAAAGTGCGCATTGGCTGGGCTGTCTGCCGAATACGGGAAAAAATCACTCCAACAAAATGCTACAAATGTATGGACTTCGGACATACTGCCAGAGCATGCAAAAGTGCGGTGGATTATTCTGACCGGTGTATTAGATGTGGTGCGAGTGGACACACCGCAAAATCTTGTGCCCTAGAGCCAAAATGCCTGCTGTGTTGTGACAAAAAGGACACAAATAGCAACCATGTCACAGGAAGCGGCAAATGCCCAGCCTTCCAAAAAGCCTTGAGAGACCTGAAACACCTTATATGAAGATAAAACAGCTCAACCTCAATCACTGCGAAGCTGCGAACGATCTCCTCATACAATCTGTGCGCGAACAAAAAGTAGACGTCGTAATCCTTAGTGAGCCCTACAAAGAATTCGATGCAAACGCGTGGATAACGGACACCACGGGAAAAGCGGCCATATGGACCTGTGGGAAAACCGCCTTCCAAGAGAGAATGCCAACATCAGGAGATGGTTTTATATGGGCAAAAAGCGACGGAATATATATTTATAGCTATTATGCACCACCAAGCCTCTCGGTAGCAGAGTTCGAAGAGCTGCTGGACAAACTCGTAAACGATGCTTTAGATCGAAAACCGGCGATCATTGCTGGCGACTTTAATGCATGGGCCGCTGAATGGGGATGCAAAGAAACGAACAGACGCGGAAGATCCCTACTGGAGGCTTTTACAGTCCTAGACGTGGTACTAGTAAACAGCGGAAATAAACCCACGTTTTGCAGAGGAAGCGGCGCTTCTATTATAGACATCACATACGTAAGTAGCTCCTTGATAGGAAGAACAAAGTGGGAAGTCAGTGACCTCTATACTCATAGCGACCACCAGGCGATAATATGTGAAGTACTGCCGGAAGCAAGAAGACAAACACCACTAGCCAGGTTACCCCTGAAAAAAGGCTGGAAATCAGACTCTTTCGACGTGGAAGCATTCACATGTATCTTCAACAGAAACGCAGTACTGACGGGTCGTGCGGGCAGTAAAGCAATGCAGGCCATAAATGAGGTTACACGGGCATGTGACGTCACAATGAGGAGAAGAAAGGCTATGGAACATCGTCCCCCAGTTTACTGGTGGAATGAAGAAATCGCGCATCTACGTACCAAGTGTCATCGAGCGAGAAGGGCGTATACGCGATCTAGAGCGAGGGCCGTCTCCAGTGAACTGCAAGAAGACTACAGGGTGGCTCGAAAGGAACTAAAAACAGCTATACTAAAGAGCAAACGGAAGTGTTTCGCCGAGCTGTGTGATGAAGCTGACGAAAATCCTTGGGGCAAAGCCTACCAAATCGTCATGAAAAAATTGAAAAGGTGCCAGCCACAGATTTCCACCTACCCAGAGTTCTTACACAACATCGTGGTCGGACTATTTCCTCAGCAACAAGAGAACGCATTCTCGGATGATCCAATAGTAGAGGCACCAGCAATCCGAGAGGTAACCAAAGAAGAAATAATCGAGATTTGCAATAAAATTGGAGATAAAAAAGCACCTGGACCAGATGGTATCCCAAATATAGCACTCAAGACAGCTATAAAAATAAGCCCAGAAATGTTTATTAACATTTACAACTCGTGCCTGAAGGAAGGAGTCTTCCCGGATCAGTGGAAACGGCAAATCCTAGTACTTCTTCCCAAAGGTAAGAAACCACCAAATGAACCATCATCATACCGCCCGCTCTGTATGTTAGATACGGCTGGCAAAATATTGGAGCGAATAATCTGTAACAGGGTAGAGGCAGCAATTTAAGAATCTGGAGGTCTTTCAGAACACCAATACGGTTTTCGAAAAGCGCGCTCAACAACAGATGCAATCAATGTGGTAGTTAAAACGGCACAAGAGGCTATACTAGGGAAGAAGATGGAGAGGCGGTTCCAAAAAGTACTGCTTGGTTATAACTCTTGACATAAAAAACGCCTTCAATACGGCAAATTGGTGTTGTTGACTACTTCAGGTGCAGAATCTTGGTATACAATACAGACCGCGGCCCCAAGGAATATAAGATCACAGGCGGAGTACCACAGGGCTCAGTCCTTGGCCCTTTGCTCTGTAATATTATGTATGACGGTATACTGCGACTTCCTATACCCACAGAAACAAAAATAGTGGGATTTGCTGATGATATCGCCAATATTGTCACTGCTAAACTGTTGGAGGAGGTGGAACAGATAAGCAATGCGACAATAAGGATAATACGAAAATGACTCACCTCAGTTGGTCTAACACTGGTGGAGCATAAAACTGAAGCAGTCCTGATAAGTAGTAGAAAGAAGGTAGAAACTCTGACCATTATAGTCGGCGGCCATGAAATAACATCTAAACCGCATATAAAATACCTAGGTATCATGATAGATACGAGACTTTCATTTAGAGATCACCTTAAGTATGTAGGCCGAAAAGGTGCAATAGCAAGTGCTGCACTCGCGCGTATCATGCCCAACATAGGAGGACCAAGACATAGCCGTAGGTTACTGCTGGCTAGAGTGGTTACGTCTATAATCCTATACGCCGCACCAAAACATACAGATCACATATCACATCTGTGTATCGAATATGTGCATTGAGAGCTAGCTGCGCATTTCGCACTACTTCTAGCGATGCAGCTTGCGTGGTAGCGAGAATGCTCCCAATAGATATCCTGGCAGTAGAACAGCAACGTCAGTACTGCGCAAGAAGAGAAAGAAACGAGGCCAGCGAAAACCGGCTCTATAGAGCAGAAAGCCTAAGAGAATGGAAGTTCGCTGGAATGCTTTTGAGAAAGGCAGGTGGACCCATAGGCTCATACACCAAATCCAGCCATGGTTCGACAGGCAACATGGAGAACTTGAGTTCTACTTAACGCAGTTCCTAACGGGACATGGATGCTTTCGTTCGTACTTACATAAGAATAAACACGACAATAGCCCTTACTGTCCGCATTGCGCTGACTGCGTAGAAAACGCAGAACATATATTTTTTGAATGCCCAAGATTCCTCGACGAAAGGAATGCACTAAGGAGTGAACTCGGCCACCCACTGACGCCAGAAACATCGTTGGCGAAATGCTCAAAAGCCAGGAGGCATGGGACGCAGTCGCTGGGAGCACAATGCGCATAATGAAGATTCTAAGAACCCTAGAAAGAGAAAGGAAAGAATCAGACCGGCGAAATACAATCAATGCTGAGCAGGATAATGCAAACATGCACTAGTCGAATACATCAGACTAAAACCCCCCCCCCGCGATGAAATGCTTGACGGCAGTACCGCGGGGAATGGGGCGGTCATGGGAGGGGGGTTCAGTGGGTAAGAGTCCCACACTGTTACTCAGGACGTACTGAGTTTCGTCTTTTGAAGATTACCCCTCCCAATCAAAGAAAAAAAAAAAACATTTTCAATGGCCCGCTAATCATTCATGAGAGGGTAGAATGCTCAGGAGGACTCGTCATCCTTCTCGATCCTCCGCCATTGACTCCAATTCATCAGGAGGAATCCCTAGGCGACTCCAGGAGAGTTGTCGGACTTGGTCCAACCATCTATTTCTAGGCCTTCCTCGGAGTTGCCTACCTGATGGCACGGCAATCATGGCGCGTCTTGGAAGCCGGTCTGGGGGCATACGCACTACGTGACCAAGCCATCGCAGCATAGATCGTTCCGTTCGGAGAAGTAGCTGCTCAATATTGAGCGCCTCGCGTACTCTGCTGTTGCGCACTCAGTCCCTACGAGTTATTCCAGCAACACCGCGAAGGAACTTCATTTCGGCAGCTTGTATCCGCGATCTTATTCTTTCGGTCGCTACCCAAATTTTATGACCACAGGTGAGATTTGGAACATACACCGAGTTAAAAACCGATAGCTTGGCTTGAACACTAAGTTCGGCCTTCCTTATAACAAATTAGCCAAGCTCTCTCAAAACTGATCCAGCCTGACCAATTCTACAGGATAACTCGGCATTGCTCCTCCCATCACTCGTGAATAAAACCCCGAGGTACTTAAACTTATCCACCTGCTTCAGTGGGACTCCACTAACATGCAGGGTGCAGTGAATGGGTTTTTTTTGGAAACGACCATTACTTCCGATTTGTTCACGTTTACCTTCATTCCAGCATCACCACAAACGGCTACAAACGTTTCGAGTGCGCGCTGAAGTTCGGTTTGAGAGGAGCCAAGGATGACCAAATCATCCGCAAAGAGCAGATGACTAATCCTTGGGTCTCCCACTTTGAAACATTCCCCGCCATGGCTGCGCTGCAACATCCAATCCATATATACAATGAAGAGGAGAGGTGACAAAACGCACCCCTGGCGGAGTCCAACACCCACAGTGAAAGGTATTGATTTAACACCGTTTATCCGAACACAGCTTCTACAGTTTGTATATAAAGACTGAATCGCCCTTAACAGGGAACCATCAATCCCATACTCCTGCAGAACACTCCCGAGTTTACCTCGAGGAAACCTATCATATGCTTTTTCCAAATCCACAAAACAAGTGTAGACAGATTCGGCATACTCCCAGGCCTACTCAAGAACCATTCTGAGAGTGGACAACTGGTCGGTTGTGCTTCTACCGGGACGAAAACCGCACTGCTCATCCCCCAAACTGTCCTCAACCACAGCTCTGGAACGCTTTTCTAGCATCTTAGAGAAGACTTTTCCAGAGAGACTTAAAAGGGATATACCCCTATAGTTGGTGCAATCTCTTTTGTACCCTTTTTTAAAAAGGGAACTATAACCCCCATTTGCCAATCACCAGGTGTTTCACCGCATTCCCAGCCCACCTTAATGACACGCGAGAGCCATTGCACTCCCTCTTTACCTAAAGCCTCTGGCCGAATTTCATCCACACCAGCAGATTTGCCAACTTTTAGCGCTTTGATCGCCAAAGTTACTTCCTCTACCGTAGGACTACTTTCCGCCCTACTCTCGACCATAGGTCTGTCATCTTCGGTGCCCTGTTCGGGATTGAGCAATTCTGAAAAGTGCTCGCTCCATTTGCGTTAGATGTCCTCCTCATTGGAAAGAAGTGTACCGTCTTTGGATTTGACTCCTTCAACGATATTTAACTTTTTTCCTCTGAGTCGGCGGACGGTCTGCCAGAACATCTTATTTGTAGATCTGTGGTCACGTTCCAATTTCTCGCCAAACTCCTTTCAAGGCTCCTTTTGCTTTTTTCACAGCTAATTTGCAGGTTCTTCGCGCCTCAGTGTATCGATTTAGAGAATCGGAGTTCCCCAAGTGAATCCACACCTTAAAGGCTCTCTTCTTCTCTCTGATGGCTTCTTGAACTCCGGGCGTTTTAAACCAAGCAGTTCTTTTCTCACCACCAGCCGCCACACCAGCCGCTTCACTCGACAAACATCTCCCGCAGAGGCAATAACCGCTGTTGAAAACAGTTGCCATTCTTCCTCTACGTTTGATGGAACACTTGGAATTCGTTCAAACCTCTCAGATATTTGCCGCGCGAATGTCTCCCGTATCTCATCGTCCTGTAACCTCTCCCATCGTATGCGTGTAACCATCCTTGGTTTACGCTTTGGTAGGTAAGGCACTCTCTCGTTAAAATACAATTTGCACAGCACTAAGTGATGATTAGTTGACAGTTCGGCCCCTCTCAATACGCGAACATCACAAACCATTCTCTTCAGACACGATGGTACCACAAAGAAATCGATCAGCGACTTCTGCTTAAGACTCTGACGGTACCATGTGTATTTGTGAATGTCTTTGTGTGGAAAGATAGTGTTCATGATGGATAAGCCATTTTCACAACAAAAATCCAACAACCTCTCTCCGTTCGCGTTTTGATGAAGATCACCGTTCCTCCCAGTCACACTCCCCCATGTCATAACATCTACACCCACATGAGCATTGAAGTCACCTATTAGGACAAAAGAATCCATATCTGTAACCTTTTCAAGTTCATCTAAGAAAGCTGCATACTCCGACTGAAGGTTCGGTGCATACACCTGCACCAATACCAGAGTTGATCTTTCAAGCTTGAGCTTTAAGATCGCAACTCTCCCTCCTAATGGTATCCACTCCAATCCTCTGTCTGTCAACCTGGGACTTGTGAGTATCCCCACTCCCGCCCGAGCAGCCATTGAGGGTGCGACTTCTGACAGGAAGAGCTGCCACCCATCCTAAAGGTTCACAGTTTCAGAACCTCTCCACTTTGTTGAACAGACGCCAACTATATCTAGTCGACTTTTAACAGCCTCTCCAACAAGCTCAAGATCCTACCCTGTGAGCGATGAGACGTTCCATGTGCCTATCCTAAGTCGATGCCGTAGTTGACACTCAGAGAGTCCATCTGTGCCCCTATCGGTGGACAGCGCGCTCACCCATTGACCCCCGTAATGGTTGGCGAGACCATTGACAGGAAGCTCGTAGCCATTTCGGGTTTGACCCGGTCGGCTGCTGAGCGGGACAGGCCGACCACCAGACGCTTGCATACTAACACCCTTCAGGCCTGACTCCAAAGGGTGCCCTGGTTTACCAGGTTTGGCAATATCCGAGGCCCGTTTCTGTCGTCTTGTCATCATGGGGTGTGCGCTTTGTTAGCCGTGACTGGATTGTATGGATAGGAATAACTATTTAGGTTACCCCATCCGCACATCCCAGTCACGTTGCCCGCCCCCCACCACGAGGATGTCAGCTGCCAGGGGGCTTCCATTCAAAATCAAATCAATTTTCTCATTGGCAGGTAGAGTGAAAACTACTCATCGTTCGAGGAAATACTTAAATTGATCAAACATTTTAAAAAACACTTTTCTTTATTTTCTACAATGGGAACAGCTTGCATCCGTTAGCATGTAACTGAAAATATTCATGGCCCCATATTACTCTCATGGAAATCAACATGCTAATTAAGGGAATAATAAATACAGTACTACCTACGATACGACCGTTGATTTGCATAGAACATGAAAACTAAATTGTACGCTATAGCAGTCCCTACACTCACACAGGACACGTGTTCTCCTGAAAAGAGCTCAAAAGCTATGGTCGACATATTTATACCCCAAACAATGTATCTCGACATTTCCTTTATTATCAAGAAAACAAGATACAAGCCCACATCAAAGGGAACAACAAAAGATGTCATTATAAAACTCTATCGACCAGCAGTTGTGTACGTGGCTCGTAAATGTCTATAAGGAAGAAGTGACGATATAAGCAAATGAAAGGACGGGGTTTAGGATTATTACGAGTAATGCACATGTCTGTAGGTTTGTATTTGTATATATATGTATGCATGGAAGTTTTTTTTAAGTAGTGGTAGGTGCTCTAACATTACGAATGCATATCTGAATTGGAATGTAATCACTGTATTTAGTTGCTTGACGAAAGGCTTGACATCACTGTTAGCTTTATTGTTAAATCGATTCGACTTAGGTATAGTATGTGATTTCCTGAAACGAACTATCGTATTACCCGAGCTTCTCTCGTTCTAAGTTCTTTCATCGCCCTTGGAGTCTTCCTCTTCCGACACACTAAGTGCAAGCGGTACATTTAATACCTTCAACGCACGAGAAAAAGCGGAAGCAGGAGAAAGAAAAGCAAGTTTGAGACCATATTTATAATAGGTATTAGATCCGGTAACCAAGCTGTTGCTAAGCTACAGACACCTCAAGAAAGAGATTAGGTTCGCAAAGAAGAACTCTTGGAGGTCCTTTTGCGTATCTATAGAATCAACAAACGAAGCGTCCCGCCTAAGGAAGGTCCTGGCCAAGACACCAACGCCGGAATCCAATATCAGGAAAAGCGATGGCACCTACGCAGAATCACACGAGGAAACGCTGGATATGCTACTGAGTACTCACTTTCCTGGATGTACATCAATCTCTGGAGATGATCTAACCATTCCAGAGACGACATCGGGAATAAGTGCGGAAGAGGTGGGATATATAATAGATGATGACAAGATAGCGTATGCAATTAAATCATTTGCTCCATATAAGGCACCAGGAATGGATAACATTCGACCTGTGATGCTGCAAGAGTCAGTGGATATTGCTATTCCATGGCTCAAACGTATCTTCACAGGATGCCTTAAGCTAGGTTATGTTCCTAAAGCATGGCGGGAGGTGCGCGTTGTTTTCATTCCCAAAGCAGGGAAAGCGAGCAAAAGCCCTGAGACCTATCAGTCTATTGTCCTTTTTGCTGAAAACTTTGGAACGTTTGATAGATGTATATATAAGAGGTGTGATCGGCGATGATTACCTATCTAAATCACAACACGCATACATCTGCGGCAGATCGGTAGACACGGCCCTCCACCGGGTCGTATCGAGCATAGAAAGATCCCTCCACTTCAAGGAGTTCACTCTTGGGGCGTTCCTGGACATTGAAGGAGCGTTCAACAACGTAAGCTCTAACGCAATCCTGAGCAGTCTGCACAGAGCACATGTCAGCACCGGCCTCTGCAACTGGATTGCGCAGATGCTTCAATCAAGGATAATATCTTCAACGCAAGGAGATGTAACCATCCGGAGAAGGGTCTGCAGAGGAACACCCCAAGGTGGAGTCTTGTCCCCGCTAATATAGCTCCTTGTGGTTGATGAGATCTTGGTAATACTGAAGGAAAACGGCTTCAACGTGACGGCCTATGCGGACGATGTCGTTATCCTGATTTCGGGAAAATTTCCTCCAGTCCTAAGTGAAAGGCTCAATTTCGCGCTACAACTAGTGGACAACTGGGTCAACAGCAAAGGGCTGGGAGTGAATCCTTCAAAGACGGAGGTAGTTCTCTTCACTAAGAGGAGATTAATCCCTACCTTCAGACCCCCAAATATTGGTGGCACTGAACTAAGTATCTCAAGTTCAGCTCGGTATCTGGGCGTAGTTTTAGATTCCAAACTTAACTGGAAGGAAAATATTGCCGAACGCGTTAAAAAAGCAAGCGTAGCTTTCTACTCCTGCAAAAAGGCTTTCAGCAATACGTGGGGCTTCAAACCGGCTGTGGTGTACTGGATATACACGGCGGTTGTAAGACCCATTCTCACATATGGTTCACTAGTATGGTGGACGGCACTTGAGAGGCAATACCTGCTTTCAAACCTCACCAAAATCCAGAGGGCGGCGTGCATCGGTGTCATGGGATCAATAAGAACAACACCAACGGCGGCAATGGAAACCATGCTTAGTTTCATTCCGCTTGACATATACTGCAGCAGTCTGGCGGCTAAAACCGCTGTAAGACTGAGAGAAGGCCGGTTGTGGTCATCAAGCCTTTACGGCCATGCCTCCATTCTGTCCCGATGGGGGATCACCAGCGGATTGTCGGGAACTGATCACAAGAATCCGACGCTAGCATTCGAAAGGAGGTTCACTACAAGAATTCCCGATAGAATATACTGGAAGAATCGTAGAACCATGAAGAAAAATGAGTTGGCTCTCTATACCGACGGTTCTAAGATGGACGTTGGCACGGGAGCCGCAGTTTATTGTGAGGCCCTAGGAATAAACCGCTCCTTTAGAATAAACGACGACTGCAGCGTCTTCCAGGCCGAGGTCGCAGCCATTATACAGGCTGCTGAAATTATACGCGAGAGTAATATCGTTGGGAAAACGATCACTGTCTATATAGACAGCCAGGCAGCCGTTAAGGCTCTGGACTCTGTCGTAGTTAGGTCGAGGCTCGTGAGAAGCTGTAAATCACTCTGAAACGAGATATCCAGGGCCAATGCGGTGACCCTCTGCTGGGTACCAGGGCATATGGATATCGAAGGTAACGAAAGGGCTGACGAGCTTGCTAGGAAAGAGTCGGCGCTGCACTTATCGCGGGCCCTCCCCTCTGTAGCAATCCCGATCAGCTCCTTGCGGAAAAAAATAGAGGATGAAGCCACCGGTCGAGCAAACAGACGCTGGGTTCATCTGGAAACATGCGCTACGGCCAGGGCGCTATGGCCGGCTTACAACAAGAACAGATCAACCTCTCTGGTAAAACTTAGTCGTTATAACGCACGGGTCATTTCTAGCATAATTACCGGACATTGTGCCATTGGCGTTCACGCGGAACGACTCGGTGTGCTGCATAATGACTATTGCAGAAGTTGCACGGACGAAGAAGAAATTGAATCTGTTCGTCACCTGTTGTGTGACTGTCCTGCCCTATCCATCAGAAGAATGAGGACTCTTGGTAGTTACTTCTTCTCGGAGCTGGAGGACTTGGGTAGTGTTGAGCTAGCGGACCTCCTGAGATTCATATCACTTTCTGGGTGGTTCTAACGGCGGATTTTCTTTACAGCGTTTCCAGGGTTAAATGATTGGGCACAATGGACCCGTACTGTTGGTCTGAGTGAGCAGTGACTCCTTGTCACAAGGCACCCATCTACCTAACCTAACCTAAGCTACAGACAGCTTGATTTCGCTTAAGTTAAAATATAGTATTAGTTTAGAACGCACATATTCCCCCACATAAACATCAGCTGTGTGCATTTCCCCACAGAATACGAAGCATACCACGACATATTGTTTCCAGGACTTTCCCGAGGTATCTTTATAAAAGCGTGAAAAGGACAACTAAAGGATAGTTAAGCCAAATTCGGAGCCTAGAAGGATAAAGCTCTAGCAACAAGAACAAACAAACGAATTAAAATGACACCACGAAGCTACAGGTACTTGCTGCTATGCAGTGCTGTTTTCTTGGAAACTGGTCAGATATTTAAGCAAAACTATAAAAAAAAATACCAATATTTAGAAAATCTTCATATCCCATGTCATACATTGCTAAAATGCTAACCTTGAACCAAATAACCTGAGAAAGCCGAGAGGAAATGAATACAAATTATTTCGCTAAAAACCTATATAGTGTGTCATATCTGATAGTATTTGATATACTATCTATCTATATCTATATATGAAATTTAAAAACCAAAGTACGAAGCTTGAAGAGGCGTTTTCAAGACATTCGACATCTTTCCAAAATCGATTTTTAGTATAGAACCGGTCATCTTCGGATTATAATGACTATTTTGAAGAAAAAAATAATATGCTGATATTCACCGATAAGCATTAACGCACAGATCGTAGATATGAAATTTAAAGTATTATAAATGCGCCCAGCCATTTAGGTATAGCAGTGCGAGGTACATACATGTATGTAAGTACATACATAGATATTTGACGCAAACAGCCCATGAAGGACCTAGGGCCCCGTGTTCTGTGCGCTCTATTTTTCGATGGAAGGGAAATACAGTTTTTTCCGACAGGCATTTTCTTACATTTTGTTTTAAGCTTTCTCATGACAACAATAAATGTCTGAAAGACAAAAGCGCCCCAACCTCAGCTTCGCCTGACATCTATGAGCTGAACCATAGGAAATCAATGTATCCTATCACAATGTCGCTTCCACCTCGACCTCACGTTGTCCATTCGTAAAGAAAAACGTAATGCTATACTTAACGGCACTCTAACCCGAGGCAGAAGTTGAGATGAGCTGAACTTTTGCGTGCTGTGACAGCTAACAGCTGTGGAACAAAGGAAAATTATGAATTAAAGGTGAATGGGACGTAACGGGAGCAAAACCGAGGTCGAGGTGATATTGTGTTTTAAGCATAATCCAGTAAGTGCATATGTCAGACGTTTACGAGTCGTAAAAAAACTTTTTGC
This sequence comes from Brachypalpus laphriformis, assembly GCA_945910035.1. NCBI lineage: Eukaryota > Metazoa > Arthropoda > Insecta > Diptera > Syrphidae > Brachypalpus > Brachypalpus laphriformis. The sequence continues at coordinate 257,354,636 of OX246754.1, forward strand.
GTTTTCTGTGATTCGAACATTGAACTTCACGCGCCCTCAGTTCGGGCAGAATTTCGAGAATTTTCGGGTTCTACTATACAAATGATATAAATTTGGCAGAATGCTTACCCTACAGTTAAAGGAACAAGTCAAAAGAAGACCCTTTATAAAGTATTGCAGTATGTGCAATCGTGTGCACTTTGTCGACATCGGATTAAAGTGCACTTGGAAACGTAAAGAAAAATGTTGTTCGTACAAGCTATGGTCATGTCTATTTAATGAGGAAGTCATGCATTGAACCGCTGAGAAATTCAGACCGGTGAGCCATACGAAAACTAAAGAGCAGAAGAAATAAGATGGGATGGACCTGGGCCAACGAGACATGTGGCACCTTAGTTAAAGTATGAATTGAAGAAAAAGATTATTTTAAATTTTGTAAAAGAACGACACAAGGTTATAAGAACCACCCAAAGCTGTTTTATGTACTAATCTAAATTAACCTACTGCGACCGTAGTCGCTTTCTCTCTATATGCTCTGATTCCGAAAAGTTTCTTGTTTGGCCCGATAAGATGCGTTTTAACCGATCGGACTAAAAACAAATTCTTTGTTACATTTTGCAACAAGATATCGTTCACGATTACATTAACGAACAGACCTAGACACTCCTATGTGTAATGACCCGTACTTCTTCCGACTTAGGCTTACCCAAGTAATCATTATCAAATACAGACATACCTTCATATAAATATAATAAGTCTGGGTAAGCTGATGATGAATTTTGACAGCCATTTCTATGCTTCTTCGTCTCAAAATGAAAGATGTTTGTAACATTTGTTATTTTCCATAAACATACCTATCCTGTCAAAGGAGAACTCTCCAATTTGCAATCCCACTTTAAAAAAAAACAGTCGCTAATCTGCGCCATTCTTTAAAAAAAGTTCGCCTTACCTCTAATTACATTTCATTGAACTTAATTTAGCAACAAAACCATTGAAACGTTTTGAAAACCCTCGAACTATTTCAACAATGTATTTAAACTCGCAGTTTCGTGGCAGTTAATCTGAAGTCCTTGTCTCTTAACTCGCGAACTTCGTTTATTCTATACTTCTCTTGTTTTCAGCTTGCTTAGTTTTTCATAGCCTTGTCTACAGCTCGCTTCCACAATTGCAGTTTCCTCGCCTTTTCCCAAGCAGTCCTTAAGTAGACTTAACTGCTACTATTTCTATGCTTCTTTTGTATGAATTCACATAAAATTAATTTGCTTGAGGGAATTTCTCCAACTCTAGGGCCCCAGCGAACGAGATTTATTTCCGTTTTTACTTCATTAAGCAATTTTTCCGCCCTCTCTACTCACTGGAGAGTGTAACACAGCAGCGCAGAAAAATAGCGCGTGGAACACGGCACATGAGTTGGGCAACAAAAAGAGCTATACCATTGGAAAAAAATTCCAAAATGAAACAGTTCATAGGACGACGGATAAAAAAAAATTGTGTACCAGGAATCCAGGACACGGATTTCTCTTTTACGCTACCATCTACTATGAGTTTCAAGTAGAAATCTGATCCTCGTCTTCCTCTGTTTGTACGGCTGCATTGCTACTGCCTGTCAGCAAGTACCAGGAGGTGATCCTTGTACCTCCGGTTTACATTTTCCCGTCTTTTGTTTTTGGCAGCTCTATGTGGGTGCTGCGTTTGATGGTCCAGATTGAACTCCCTATTTTCCTTCAATTTTTTTTTTATGTGTGTGTGTTTTCTCCTGTTTTCGGCAAGCAGGAAGGTGGGAAAGTTCTTGGCGAAAGAACAACGATGAATGGAGAGGAATTAGGAAAGACGAAAGCCCAAGTGGTAGCAAATAAAGTGATTTTTAATGCTGGCTGATGCTCCTTTCTTCGTCCTTTCAACGCGAGACGGTTACGTTTGCCTTTAAATTGGACTTTAGGTATGTCGGTAGAGGGACGACGGCGGCGGCGACGGGCTTAGAAGGAATATTACCTTTATCGAGTTCGTCCTACTGTAATCCAAGCACATTAAGTTGGAAGAGATTTATGAGCGCTGATGGATGGGTAGTGGTGGTCTTTTCGCCCGGAGATCTATTTAAGTGAAGGTTGCTTTCTCAGTTCCTCGCTTTTGTGGGTTCATCAACTGTTCAGCTGGAGTCTAATACGATCCGGTGCTTGTAGGTACGTTGTGCAGGGATGCGTGATTCCATGTGTTAAGCAGATAATTTTCCATTGAATTTGCTCTAATGTTCTCTTACCGCGGTGGGGGCTTGTGTGGTTGTGATTAATTATCCTGAGTATGTGCGAAGTGAAGCCACCACTGCCAGCAGATCTACATCTCCACCAAGTGATGATGCATTACCCATTGAGAAATAGTTATGGTACGTTGAGTGGCAAAACCATGTTTTTTTCATAAAAATATCTTCGAAAGAAACGAGTACCGATATGATATTCTACTTCAGTGCAATCAAGCAGTATTTATTTACGTTAAGACATTTAAAAAGATAAATAATGTGGGAAATGTAAATAGTATAGATAAAGAAGAAGCCAGGAAATAATAGAAAACGCAAAAAGTTTGGAAAACGACAGGTGTATTGGTGGTTGCTTAAATATACTTTTTTCGTGATTCAACCCTTCTGCCAACACGGGGGCTCTCAATGCAGATATTTGGTAATATGCTGTAATTTTTAATTTGTATGTATGTGCTTAAAGCCAGGCCTAGATTGATGTGTCGAATAGAATAGTTATTGTAGCTACTCTAACCAAAAGCTGCCAGCTCTAGAACACATCCTTTAAAGAATTTACGACAATTAATTATAATGTTGTGGCTAGAGATTTTTTTTTTTTTTGTACATTCATTTAATAAATTAATTAATTGTTGCCAATTGGCCCCTGTGTGTGCCACAAAAACTACATCGTTGGGTTTAAAGAAAGCTCGACTGACTATGTAGGCTTTTTATTCTGTATTTATCTACTTATTTTATTTGAATGTTTTCCCTTAAAAGTCAAGACTCTGTATTTGTTTGCACTTTTTTTTTAGAAAGTATTTCTCTGAATTGTATGTCACCAGTATTTTCCTTTCACAAATGTTGTCGAACTCCAGTCCCAGTTCATTTTCTGTTAACAAAATCACTTTTTCCAGTTAAATGGATAATCCCAATTTGATCGCGAATACATATGTACCATTCACATCAGTAGCATCCATAAAAATTGTTTATTTTCGCCCAACCTCGTGTATGAATAAAACTTAATCTAAGTTCCACAATCAAAAAATTGTTGAACCATAACTAACTTCATCTATGAATAAAATTCACATTTCTCTCCTGCAGTAGTCGGTACCTACTGTGTGCTACTGCATATGTATTTGTGTTTTATGCAAATCGAGCACATTTTTTGATTTATGCTCCTAATTAACTAAACGACGAGGACGATGATGGAAAACACCAAGTCGACGAAAGAACCCCGCTTCTCATTGCTGCTACATCCTGCGACCGAAGCGAAAAAAGTTATCCTTTCTTGCAGCTTCACTCTCCCCCTCCAGTTTAAATCAGGAAATGGGAAATTCTCATACAAATTCACACGCAGAGCTGTGGAAATTCAAAGGAAAATCCATTTCAAATACTTTCCTTTGAACAAGAAAAAGCGGGACTCTAAATAGTGTCGATGTTTAAAGTTTGTGGGGCGTTCATTTTTTACATTCTCTGTGTGTATTGATAACGTGCTACGCTATGTCGCAACTATAAAAGAGTAAATACATCAACGCTGACTTCGACGCAAGGAGAGGCATTCAATTAGGCTCGAGAAATTCGTCAAAATCCCCTCTATTGGCTATGCAATGGAGCCTTTGTTTACCACTATTCCGGAAGATAAACGTTGGTTTGGTGGCATAATAGTGTTCTGGTTTTCGGTAAGAATGTGTCCCAACGGGAAATTTTAATTGGGGTTTAAAGTTTCATTTTCTGCACAAATAGGCAGGATGACAAAAGGACTTCGGAGCGGACCCAACAAAGAAGGTGGCGCCCCGCGCGGTTGAGTATACTACTTACTCTGCGGCTGGTAAAATGTTTACAGGGTTTCAATGGGTCGATTCACCCATTCTTGGTTACACACTCTATTGAGGATGGAATTCCAATGGTTTGATATACTTAATGGAGGTATCGCGTGTGAATAGATAGTTTCATCGCTTCAGAATGTCTTCATTGTTATGAGTTTGGCGTAATAAAGTACTTCAACATTGTGGCAGCCGCGGTGAAGGGTTTCATCGTCATCGTAGTAGTGGGCTCCTTTTTTTCGTTTCCTGCAGGGAGGCCTTTTGTGTGGAAATTAATGTGCCATATGTGGATTAGAAAGGATATCATAATTTTCGGAACATAGACACACAAATAAACACATGCTGTGTGTACATACACTTGAAATGCGAGAGTTTCGCATAATTGAACTTAATAGTTTTTGGGGGTAAATTTGCAAGGATCATGATATGTGTGTTTATGAATTCAAGGATCTGTTTGAGTTGGATTAGTGCTTCATGTTGATAAATGGGGTTTGCTTTCAGCTGTGTGGTATGAACAAATTCAAACGTTTGTCATTAAGGGTGAAATTTGTTTAAGTTTTACCATAAATATTTATGTGAGGTAAAAAATTTTTTAGAGGCATACATGACTCTAGTTCGAAACAATGTTTTTTTTTTTTTTTATATATATATAATTTGCGCCCACTCAAGGAGTTATGAATATCCTTGACATGTTTTTACACAGTGTGAGCATTGAAAAGGATAGATAGAGAGAGAAGGATTTGGCGAAGTGGTTTGAAGCTCAGTTGTTTATGCTTCAGAGAAACTCCGAGGATGGCATCCAGATAACTGGAGAGATTTTTGTTATTTTTTGTCTTTGCTTCTGATTCACAGTATTTTCCCGACCACCGATGTCATAGGTAAATCAGTCATCCAACAGATTTTTTTTTTTGCCGAGAGCAGGTGAAAATTCTTCCAAAGACACCATAAGGCCCGACCGCGCGTTCTTATGGTAGTGTGAGATTTTTACAGTAGTTTTATTTTCGCTTACGAGAATCGTTATTCTAGAAAAAGATGATCGTATGTGTTTAAAAATAAATGTAGCACTTTAGACAGGTTAAATTCCAATGAAAGTTCCTGCCTTTTTCACGACCTTCATATGCTATGACACGAGGTCAAAAGGTTTTGTCCTTTGAAGACGACGAATTGAATTGTTCGCGTCAAGTAGTTGAGTGATAGTACGGTTACAATGGCCGTGAACACGATCTTTGTGTTTACGCGCAAAGTTTGTTATCTCTTCGACGACGCTGGGAATTCCCAGATCCCGATGAATATCTTCGTTACGTACATACCACGGTGCGTTAACGATCGTTCTAAGAACTTTATTTTCAAAAGTTTGTATGATGTTTCTATTGCATTTCTTGGTACAACCCCATAGTTGTATACCATACGTCGACACTGGCTTAGGCACTTGCTTATAGATAAGCAGTTTGTTATGTAGGCTCAACTTCGAATGTTTTCCGAGTAGCCAGTACATTTGTCGGTATTTGTTTTGAAGTTCGTCGCGCTTCTTTTTCACGTGCGATTTCCATTTGAGCTTGATATCTAGAGTCATTCCTAGATATTTTGCTTCGTTTGCGTACGGTATTTGAGCCGAGTTTAGATATACAGACAATCTATCCACTTTTTTGTACGTAAAATTGACGTGAATAGATTTGCTTTCGTTCAGCACAATACTTTATTAATAGCATGTTGAAGCTTTCCGGTTGTTGCTTCAATAGTATCTCCCGTTGTCAATACCGCCGTATCGTCCGCAAACGTGGCGAGAACACAGTTTCTTTCTTGCGGGATGTCACGCGTGTAGAGTACATATAGAAGTGGGCCAAGGACACTTCCTTGTGGGACTCCGGCTGCAATGTCCTTGAAGTCAGAGTAATCATTTCCGTGCTTAACACGAAAGAGTCTCTCGGTGAGGTACGATCGTAGGATTAAAAAGAGTTGCCGAGGCAGTAGTCGTTGCAATTTATATTCCAAGCCTTTGTGGTAAACCTTATTGAAAGCTTGTGAGACGTCAAGAAATATACCACAACAAATCTTTTTTTCTTCCAGAGCTTTCTCAATCACGTCAGTTATTTTGTGGACTTGGTCAATTGAAAAATGCTTGATTCTAAATCCAAACTGATGGTCAGGAATGAGACGTCTTTCGTCGATTACGGGCTGTAGACGTTTGGAAAGTAGTTTTTCAAATATTTTTGAGATTAACGGCAATAGGGAAATAGGCCGATATGATTTCTTCTCATTTAGCGGTTTGCCTAGTTTCGGGACCATTATAATCTCGGCGACTTTCCATTGTCTCGGAACATAGAGCAATCTGAAAGAAGCGTTGATCAAATAGAGCAGTTTGATAATAGCTTTATTCGGCAATTCTTTAACTACCTGCGCCGTTATCAAGTCGTAACCCGGAGCTTTTTTCGTCTTCGAATTTTTAATCACTTCCCTCAGTTCAATCAATGCAACTTTTTTTACTTTAAAATTGTCAGATGTCGTGACTGGGGAGTCGGGCGTTAACGAAGGGCCGTCGAACGGCTTAAACGTTTCTTCTAAGTGTAAAGCAACAAGTTCAGCCTTTTCTTTGTCGCTCTTGGCCCAGTTTCCATCATTTTTTCGAATTGGTGGCGCTTGCATTTGAGGTTTCCGGACGCCTTTTAGCGCTTTCCAAAGCGAATAATTTGATTCTCTTTTACCGGAAAGATTTTCAAGATAGGTCGCTATCTTTTTGGTTTTAAATTCGCGAATACTATCTCTAAGGCGATTGCATAGTCGGTTAAGGACCGTTTTATGCTGCGGTGCACGAGTGATTTGCCATTTCTTTCGTGCTTTTCGTTTCTCTCTCACCAGTTCAAGGATTTCTCTGGGATACTTTTCGTTGCGGTTGATCTTATAGCTTCTAGAAGGAGTGTTTTTCCATGCCGCTCTTTGAATTGTTTCACAAGGTGTTTTAAGTGAAAAATTTATTTAAGTCTTGGAGGCCCTTTTTTCTTGATCAGCGCTTCTCTAAGTAATAAAATTACCGGAGAGTGGTCAGAAGAGAGATCAAAACTTTCTTAGACTCTAATAAACTACTCGTTAATGCCTTTTATAACAAAAAAATCGATAAGATCGGGAATTTTTCCTGAATCGGTTGGCCAATAGGTCGGTTTTCCAGACGAATAAAAACAACCGAATTCATTTGCCACTTCGTAAAGAATTTTTCCTTTAGAAGATGTACATCTTGAACCCCAGAAGGTGTGCTTCGCGTTGAAATCTCCAGCAATAAGAAAATTTGAACCAAGAGCATTGAAGACACGAAAGTAGTCGTCTTTTTCTAGTGGGCATCGCGCGGACAGTAAACAGACGCTATATTGTAACTCAGGTGCTTATTTTTAACCCTTACCGCGCACAACTGAAGTTTTTCCAGCTCTATGCTTATATCGACCGAATGTTCGATGTTAGTTTTAATGAATAAGGACGAACCGCCCCGCGCTCTATAAGAAGGATGATAGGGGTGATAACCAGCGTAGCCTCTTATCTTTATTTGCGATTCCCTTGTTAGATGGGTTTCGGAGATCAAACATGTGTCGATATTTATTTTACATTTATAATTCGTTAGATTTTTGTAAGAGTCCATTTGCATTCTATGCTACTATTTTAAGCAAAGAGTCCATATTTACTTAGATTTAGATTTATGGTTAGCCATACAAAAGCTTTCGACGTTACTGAGACGTTCGAGAATCCGTTTCTTAATTTCACATTGTTCCTCGAACTTAGCGTAGATGCAGTTTAGAATTTCATTCAACGGATCAGAGGGTGAACCGACGTTTCGTTTGGTTGCTTTGACTGCAGCCTGTGAATACGTTCAGAGTACTCTGTTCGAAAGCTTGCGTTTTCCGAATTAACATATCCGGATTAGCGAGACTTTTATTTAGCGCTTTAGGTGAAAACTATTGAGGCGGAGATCTTTGTAGCCTCGAGCTTTTCCGAAATGGGTTGATTAAGTCCTGGTGCAATAAATAGCTCTCCCCAGAATCCGTAGAGCATACCTCTTGCGAGGGTGGATTTTGCAGTTGAACTGGGCTGCCACCTGGGGTATAAATACCATTAGTTTTGTTCATTGCATGATTGATATTACCGTAAGAAAGACGGCGGGTTGGCATTTTAGTCGCCTTTTACGACAGGCATGCCTACCGTGGGTATATTCTGTCCCCTATCCCACAGGGGGAATCCAACAGATTAAAACATTTTTCCAGCCATATGACCAAGCTACTGCCAGTGCTATTTTTTTTTTTTTTTTTTTTTTTTTTTGGATTGCGCCAGGGATGTGTAATCTTCATAGATACTAATAGCCCGAGTGCTACTAGCATGCACGATTCGCAAACCTGAGTAATCGATTTCAGGAATACGCCTACGTACTAAACACACACCCTACACACTTCAACCACTCTCCCCGCGGGACTGCCGTTAGGTATTACTTCGCGGGGCTGGTTAGCAATTTATGCTATGCTTCTTGTGTCAGCTTCTTCCGCTGCTTCAGCTGCTCTTCTTAGCTCTTCTATTCTCCGCAGCTCTTTTTGTAGAGTTGTTACGAAGGAACATATTGCCATCCAATTCTCTTCCGACTGTAACATATGGTCGAGGAGTAGTGACGGACTTGGCAGAGTAATTCTCCATGCCGTGAAACGTGTGCAGTAAAACACTGCGTGCTTCGTATCTTCATCTTCACCTGGGCATTCCGGGCAGGATGGTGAGTTGTCATGTCCAAAACGGTGTAGATATTTGCGGTAGCCACCGTGGCCAGACAGGAACTGCGTTAGATGATAGTTGCAGTCTCCATGCTTTCGACTTATCCAGTCTTGGATTGTCGGTATAAGTTTATATGTCCATCTGCCTTTTGTTGTATTAGCCCAACGAGCTTGCCACATAGCTGCTGACGCTGCCCTTTCTTCGATTTTTATCACCTTGATACCAGTGGCGTCGTGATGACTCAATGCTCTTCTGTTATATATCCTCAGCATTTCATCTGCGAGAATATCGATGGGGATCATTCCAGCTATGACAAATGCAGCTTCGTCAGAGATGGTTCGAAAGCCGCTGATTGTCCGTAGCGCACAGAGTCTGTATGATGACGATAGTCTCCTTTTGGTCTCCTTCGTCCTCAGTGCCTCCGCCCAGACTGGGGCGGCATACAACAGAACTGAGGTGATAACTCTAGAGAGTAGAATCCTTCTAGCGTATCCAGGTCCACCGATGTTAGGCATGATACGCGAGAGAGCTCCCTGCATATGCGATGCTTTTTTGGCAACAAAATCAACATGCGTTTTAAACCGTAGCTTGTTGTCCAGCATTACTCCAAGGTATTTAACCGCCTCCTTCGACCTGATGGTTTGGTTACCAACCTGAAAGTTAGCAAATTCGACGGTTTTCCGGCTGGTTATAAGAACAGCTTCTGTCTTATGGTCAGCTAGTTCTAGTCCGGCGGATATTAGCCAATCTTTTATCCGGGCAATTGCTTCATTTGTAGCTGATTCTACTGCATGGATCTGTTTAGCTACTGTCACGACTGCAATGTCGTCGGCGAATCCAATTATCGTTACTCCGCCAGGTAGAGTTAATCGTAGGACTCCGTCGTACATGATGTTCCACAATAGTGGCCCTAAAACCGATCCCTGTGGAACTCCCGCAGTTACGTCGTAGTATTTTACCCCATCATAGGTGTTGTACCTCAGCTTCCTGTTGTTGAAGTAGTTCGTCACTATCCGTAGCAGGTAATATGGCGTATCCATCCTGGCAAGTGACCTTCTAATAAACGACCAGTCCGCAGAGTTAAATGCGTTTTTAACGTCCAGCGTTACTACTGCACAATACTCCTTTGTGCCATAGAGCCATCTGCCAGTGCTATGCCTTTGGAGAAGTGTTCACATAAGCTTTCGCAATTGAGCGGACTGACTTTATATATTTCATGAGAAATAAATAAATGCTTGTTAACGTCATGATTTGAACCACGAACGATTAGCGTGGCAATTGATGGCGTTACCACTACACTATTGCCACCCCCAACAAGAAGATTCTTTACGAAATATTTAACTTCCAACGATTCTATTTGCATCACTCCCACATACTGACCATTCCAGCATAAAGCATAAAGCGAACGGGGATGACTGGTTTGCACACATTTTAAGCCGCTGACCTATCATACCTCGCTCTTAAAATATTGTGAAATAATCAGAAGGCTAGCATGTCGCGCAACGCAGTATGACAACAAACGCTTACCCGTATTAACGTAACTTTTCCCTGTGGTCGCATTTTCTATCTGTAGTTAATACCGCAGTTCTCTTTTCTCCTACAGTCCAGTTCATCTCGTCCTACGTCCTGGATGCCACGTGTAGATTAGAAAACCTTCATATATTTTTATCTATGGGACATACGCCCCCAACATTTAGTCCTCTTATTTTCTGATTTACGTTTGGAAGGGAACAAATGCATAACGTGTTTTTAATCTCAACCAGCGAGTAGTACACTAGAACGATTGCACATTTCTAATTTCTGAAAACACCTTCCCTAATCTTATGCGTGATTAACTCCTTTGGGAGTCAACAAGAGAGCGAAGCTATTACAACCTTTCAGCGGTGATGCTTTCTTTCGTCTTGTGAAGCGGTCTATGACTGCAAGTGCATTGGAACATACCTACCTACCTATATCCAATCCATAGCGTGTGGTGACTATTGAAATCTCCTGCATACGTTATACTATTGGATGTAAATGTGTTGTTAAGATATTTCTGTTCCAAGGTGTGTTTAGGGGTTTTTGTACACACGTTAATAATTTTGACACCTGCGATACTGATAGCAATTGAGTAGATATTGTCAAAAGATTCGATAGATAGCTAGTCTGCTTTAGTTATTTTAGATCGCACATATATGGTATTGCAATACCATACGAGTTATGGTTATTTGCTCCGATAACGGGGCCGCCTGCTATTTTTCCCCTTGCCGATAGTTGTTTGTCGTTTTCGGTATGCTCGGTTCCTTGGATAGGCGCAACTTCTATTTTGTTTTCAGTTAGCAGTTTCAGTAAATAGTCGCACTTTGATCGACTAATTGCTTCAATGTTGAGTTGGCAGATTCGGACAGAAGGTCCTAAATCTCTTGTCGAGTGGCACTGAGAGGTGCCAATGGGATGGTGAGTTGTGTTCATGTTTGTGATGTCTTTATGATTTATATTTTTTGTTTATGTTTTATACGGTGTTCTGCCAGAAGTTTCATATAGAAAATTTGGCATCCTTCACTTGATAGTTCATTTAGCGTAACCCATGGTGTACCACGTGGAGGCGAACTATCTTTACACCCCACCTATTATATATCCAATAGAATATGGCTATGGACGCTCGATGTCATTATGTGCGGGAAACTTTAATTGTTCTGATGCAAAACTGTCGCGTGCTCCACCCAGGTGGACGAGATTACCACCGATTTATTATTGACGTTTGAACCATCTTATACCTTAAAGAGTCATAATGCACTTTCCGTTTACTTATTACCCAATCAGTTTATTCATTTTATGGAATTCGGAACAGTAAGTAATTCCGTGATAAAAAAGAGAGTAGGTAATGCTGATTTCAATTTATTTTCTTTTAGCCAGTGTTCGACGTTTGTTGTTGTAAGTACGCGAAATACGACTCGATATTTGTATGTTTCCTTCGGATAAGAAGGAATATTGAAAATTTTAACCGCATTGGGAGTATAAATTCAGCACAACTAAGCGGTGCAATAGAACTTTAGGGAAGGTCAGAGAAGCTATTAAAAGTTCAATACCTATGAAGCACAGTACTTTATCACCTAGCGAAATATTTCTAGGAGATTGTCAATTTTATACTACCTGCTATTGAACAAAGCAGTATCGTATGTACCATAACCGCTTACAGTGAATCAACTGCTGAATGCACTAGGGGTCAAATTTAGAAACTCTGGTATCCACCGGATCGCGCTTTTATAGTTATTCTTATCGCCGGAATGAAGGGCGATCGTAATTTGTTCTTCGAGCAGATTCTGCCGTTACCACGAAGGGATCATAGCTCAACGTTATTTTATTCTCTCTCCAATGCCCGTTTCCAAAATCGTTATCAATATTTCTTCCCAAAATCTCTAATAACCATTGTAGTGAACTGAACATAACATCGTGAAGGCTAAGCGCTTGGCCAATTTATATATCTAAATATTTCACTGTTAAAGAAAAAGTACTAAGAAGAACTTAAAGCCTACAAAATTTAACGTCAAAGACTCATCAACTTCGTTAGACCAGTGTTGCCTTTTATCAGCCACGCAGAAATAAATTAAATTAAACTGAAATACAAAGATGTGGTATTAAACTAAATTGTAATTTTATTCAAATTCTAAAAATACCTTCCCCGTAGGTACTTTAAGATATCCAATGACACGAAAACATTCACACCCCTAGCACTTTTCATTAAAACAACACACTTCTTCTATTTATAACTTACTTACTTACTTAGATGGCGCTACAGTCTGGGGTGGAACTGCTCCTCAACCAACAAACCTCTCCAGCCAGGGCGGTTACGAGCCAGCTGCCTCCACTTGCGCACGCCAAATTGGTTGAGGTCCCCTTTCATTTGTTTGCGCCACCTACCGCGAGGTCGTTCTCTACTGCGTGGTCCATCCGGGGTGGATTCGAAGACTTTCTTAGCGGGAACGATGGGCTCCATCCGCTCTCAATGACCCAGCCATCTTAGTGGCTGTATGTGAACTCTTCTGGCTAAGTCGATGTCCTTGTACAGGCCGTACAGTTCGGCATTATACCTTCTCCTCCACTCACCGTCTATGCAGACTTTTCTCTCCAAATAACCAAGGGCATCCTCATCCGGTTTTGTCAAAGCCCATGCCTCTGCGCCATACAGCAGGACTGGGATGATTAGTGTCCTATAAAGAGTTACCTTAGTAGTTCGAGATAGGGCTTTGCTACTCAATTGCCGTTTTAGCCCATAGAAGCAACGATTGGCAAGAGTAATTCTTTGGGGACCTCCATTGCGATTGATCGGGAAACTACTGACTGCCCAAAACTTGGCTTGGGCCAGTAGCGCAACAATCAAGTTCGTGATGAAGTGCTTACTTTACCTCCTAGTGGTGGTCCCCGGGCAACTATACGTATAAACCCTTATACGTGTAGGCCAAAATTGTAAGTGCGGGTTGTCTAGGGCCTTGATTCTAGGCTAGGTAACGTGGGCCAGCAACCTGCGTTACCGAATATTGCCCGCTACGGAAACCGACACTATGCCTCGGATAAGGAATGATCACATGTTGACGACTTTTGGCTATTGTACCCGGACAAAGATAGGTTTCTGGAATGTAAAGACGCTCCTCCACTCGGGAAGAGAAGGTCCTTACAATGCCAGATTCATCCAATTGGAAAACGAATTCATGCGATATAAACTGGACATTTTGGGGGTAAGTGAAGTAAGATGGTTAGAGGCGGGCGAGTACCAGTCTCCTACGCGTAACACTGTACTACTCTATTCTGGAAGACCATCCGGAAGTCCGCGGGAATATGGAGTCGGACTACTGCTAACAACAACAGCACGCAAGGGCCTAATTTCCTGGCAGCCTCATGGTGTTAGGATTTTGACGGCCAGATTCCGGACTAGAGTACGACGCGTCACCATCATACAGTGATACGCCCCAACGAATAGTTCATCTGAGGACGAAAAGGAGAGCTCCTACAATCTCTTAAGCGCCGTCTTCAACACAACACCAAATGGAGACATTGTCATAGTGATGGGGGATTTGAATGCCAAGGTAGGCAGCGACAACGAAGGGCTCAAACATGTAATCGGAAAGCATGGACTAGGCAGCCGCAATGACAACGGCGAAAGGTTTGTGGATTTCTGCAATGCCAACGGCCTTGTGATAGGTGGCACCATGTCTGAGCACAAGACCTGCCACAAAGTCAGCTGGGTTTCCAATGACAGGCAAGCAACCTCCAACCAAATTGACCACTTTGCTATCAGCCGCCGCTTTAGAAGTAGTCTCCTGGACGTCCGAAACAGGCGAGGGGCAGATGTGGGGATAGTACGTGATCACCATCTTATGATAGCTACTCTCCAACTACGCACTGCTGCAGTTCGAAGATCCCACGAACACACAAGAATGCCCAGGTTCAACATCGATAGACTTAGTGATCCCTCAGTGCGCCAACAATTAAGGGAGCACTTTTCGCAAGGTGTGGAAGCAATCAGCAGCTCAATGCCCGCAACCATCCAAGACCATTGGTGTGCTGTGAAAAATGTTTTTACATCTGGTGCTGAAAGAATTGTCGGTCGATCGCAGGGAAGACATAGGGCGTGGCTTTCCGAGGATACCTGGAGACGGATTGACGAACGAAAACAGCTGAAAGCTCGCGTTGCAGCTACCCCAGCAGCAGGGAGAAGCGAGCTAGAGTTCCTATATCGCATGAAGATGAGAGAAGTTCAGCGTAGCGTACGACGTGACAAGCGCAACTACATCAACGCGCTGGCTACAGAAGCAGAAGAAGCTGCACGGAGGTGCGACAGCAGGACCGTCTACAGAATCACGAAAGAGCTGACAGGTGGTCGCAGCTCCAGCCAACACCCAGTGAAAAGCCTAGACGGCTCCTTGCTCATTTCGGATGAGGACCAGCTCAAGAGATGGAAAGAGCATTTTGCTACGGTTTTGAACCGTGTATTCGCCAGCGATATGCTCCCAAATCAGATTGAGATGCCCGAGGTGAGAAGTACCCGAATACGCACCACGACTCCCAGTAAAGATGAGATCATTACCGCGATCAAGGCACTCAAAACCAACAAGGCGGTAGGACTTGACGGTATTCCAGCAGAGCTCTTACGAGCAACGCCAACAACATCGGCTGAGCTTCTGCTTTCACTTATAGAATGATCGTCAAGCTTCCTAAGAAAGGAAATTTAATGGAGTGCGGAAACTGGAGGGGTATCTGCGTGCTGCCTGCTGTAGCTAAGATAATAGCTAAAATCATCCTTGAGCGAATCAAACAACATCTCGAAGACACACTCGATGCCGAACAAGCAGATTTCCGCTCTGGATCCTCCTGTGCCGACCACATCAACACCCTGCGGATTATCATCGAACAGTGTGTTGAATATCGATCGCCACTGCACCTGCTGTTCATCGATTTTGAGAAGGCGTTCGATAGTGTCAACAGGGAGTTTATTTGGCGTGCCTTACGCAGGAGAGGCATCCCCGATAAACTAATTGTTATTATCAAAGCTACATATGAAGGCTCCAAATGTCACGTTCTGCACAGGGGAAGGTTGTCTGAGGAATTTGAGATCCAAAGTGGGGTAAGACAAGGCTGTATCCTTTCACCAATATTATTCCTATTGGTGATTAGCGATGTGCTTCAGGCAGCTTTGTCGACGGGAAACGGAGGAATTCGATGGACTCTTACATCTCAACTGAAGCATCTTGACTACGCAGACGATGTATGCTTACTCTCCCACAGAATTATGGACCTCCACCAAATGACAGCAGATGTGGAGAGGGAGGCAGGTGTCGTCGGGCTAAAAATTAATACGGCAAAAACTAAAATTATCAGCCTTGGAACTAACTCATCGGCTCAAATATGCATAGCTGGACAACCGGTTGAGAGAGTAGAGGATTTCCAGTATCTTGGGAGTATTGTCTCGACCGATGGTGGAACCGAACTGGATATAGCCAACAGGATCGCCAAAGCAAAGTCCGCGTTCGGGATGTTGTCCAAAATATGGCGAAGCAATGCAATCAGTTTGAGCACCAAAATAAGACTGTTCCGCTCCAACGTTGAATCCGTGCTGCTATATGGTTGCAGCACGTGGAGAGTGACCACTACTATCACCAGAAAGCTGCAAACGTTCGTTAATAGGTGTCTGCGCAATATCTTAAGGATTTTCTGGCCCAATCGTATCTCTAACGAACACCTTTACGAGAGAACGGGTCAGGAACCAATAAGCACAACTATCCAACGGCGGAATTGGCAGTGGATTGGTCACACGTTCCGAAAGGGTGACAGCTCCATAGCGAACCATGCTATGCAATGGAACCCTCTAACTCAGGATGGCAGAAGACCTGGCGGTCCGAGGAGAACATGGCGCAGAACAGTCGAGAAGGAGGCACGGCAGTTAGAGAAAAGTTGGGGAGAACTCAGACACATTGCCAGAAACCGTACACGATGGCGCGTAGGCGTAGTAGAGGCCCTAGGACCCACAGGGGATACAGGACATAAGTAAGTAAGTAAGAGTAATTCTTCGTGTGATCTCCCTACTGATGTCATTTGCGGAGTTCACCATAGAGCCTAGGTAGGCAAAATCCTTTACTACCTCAAAATTATATCTGTCTATTGTGGCGTTCTGTCCAAGACGCCGATGTTGGGTGTCTTTTTTTGTAGACAGCATGTATTTTGTTTTGCTTTCATTGACCGCTAGACCCATCTTTGCCTCGATCTCAATTCTCGTAAATACCCCATTGACGGCCCGCTGAGTTCTTTCGATTATGTCAATGTCATCGGCATAAGCGAGTAGTTGTACAGACTTGTAAAAGATTGTACCTCCGGTGTTGGCTTGTGAGTTTCGTACAATTCTTTCAAGTACTATGTTAAAGAGATCGCATGATAGCGCGTCACCTTGTCTAAGACCTTTCCTGACATCGAATGGTTCGGTGATGTTCTTACCGACTTTGATGGAGCAGCGAGAGTTCTCCATCGTCATTCTGCATAAATGGACGAGCTTGGCAGGAATGCCAAGGGTTATTTAATTATTTATAACTAATCCTCCTAATTTGCGGTGGCAATAAAATTAATTTCATTTCATTAACAAAATGATTTCGAAATATTCTCTTAAAATAGAAAAGAAACGACCGATTGATTAACACTCTGCCATTTTTCTCTGCATAAACCGCCTTAAAATACATTCAAATCAATTCTTAGAAACTAACAGCATCTAAAGTATTTCGAAGTTTCCCCACCACCTCTCATAGTGATAGCCATTTGTCGAGGTATCTCAATTGATGCGTACCAACTCCATGGCAAAGCTGCAGATTAACTGCTCCTCTCCAACTGCCGCTAATGCTCCTCTCGACACAATGGCAAAGTGCCGAAACGAACATAACGACAGCAGCACCTCATCTCAACAAGGGAGACGACTAATTGCAGCAATTAGGATTCGACTTCGGATTAAACCGAAATGATATTATTTAAATCCTCAGCATCGGTCCTTTCACTCCTTGGAATTGTTAATTATGAAATAACCGGAATGGAAACCTAATATAACCACCAACGGCCATCAATAGCTTAGAGACGAGACTCCAAATTGAGAAGAGATATTTTTAACACAATCAGCAGCCAACCCCCGCGCCACAAAAGTGAAACCAACTTCTTCGAATGGCACTTAGTCCTGTGTCCAGCAACTGATATATTAGGAACACAGTCAGAGTACAATGAAACTCAGCGAGCCAGAGCCACTACCGAGACTAGAAGAAGACAAATCGCATCATAAATAAGGCGAACAACTGGACGATGTATTGAAGTTCATATACAAAGAAATCTCCGCCCACATTTCACCACAGTCTGCTAAATCCTTATTAAAATAGGATGGAGACCAATCAAAGAAGAAATTTTTAGACGAACTGCTTAATGACATACCAACCGATGGGTTTGCGGTGGAACGGTCTGTATTAGGTTTGTGGTTGCGCCTGACGCATTAAGAGGCTTCCATACAGAAGCAGGCACAAATGAAGAGGACGACTGCCTTTGAATAGCGGCGCGGTTAGATTGGGGCTTCGTAGAAGTTAATGAAATTTCCTATTAAATTAATTAGTAGAATAGAGGGGTGCAGAGAATAGGAATGTTCCACGACAGAGAGTATGTAGGAAAGTGTTTCTTTCGTTCTTAGAAAGCAAGATGGCTGCCTGGACGGTTCACATTGTGGACGCACATCATAAATGATGCCGATTCGAGAGTGGGCCAGGAAAAAAAGCAATAAAAAGGAAATCGTGAACCCAGATTTACATTCTAGGAGTAGCCAGTGGTTGGAATTTCATACGCCCTGCAGAGTGTAAAAGTGGCAAATCGGTTTTGTCTTGCTCGAGCAGTGATTAGGTTGAAGAAGTTTTACGATAATGCATGTCTCCTCAGAAACTGTCCACTGTATATAGATAAGTACTGAGAAGATGTTAATTGGATTCTTGGTTGATTGGTAATGATGAATGTTATCCAATGAAAGAATACAGTAAATGGAAGGCCCTAAAGCGAACTCCAAGTAATTATTACGTTATGTCGTCTAGACTTGTCTCATTTAGATGGCTTATAGAAGATTTGAGTACGTTAGGGACGTAATGTAGTAATTAGCATTATTTACTCCAGAGCGATAAGTGTTCTTTTAAATTAAGACTGCTTTAAGTATCGAAACTGGGAATTTAGTTTTCTTTATAAACTCAAAGCTCGCCATAGCTTTTTCACTTTCGTAAGTGCCCAATCCTCACCTTTTCATGAAAAATCTGAACACCTGAATTCTGACTTCCGATGCTTCTTTCCTACCCGGTAAGCCTTGCTACCATATTCGAATCTCCTTAGACTTATTCTGATCCTTTTTTTAGTATGCTAATCAAAAGACCGGAAAACTTTAGGTAAAACCAAATATCAACATTTTCAAACAAGAGATGGTTGCAGATAAACCTTTGATGGGCCGACGGCAGGGCACTGACTCTCGTAAAGGTTATTGTCGAAGAGGTACAAAGTGAGTGCAAATTCCGGAAGTTGCACAGCAACCGAAAAATTTGTAGACACCATTGAAATACTAAGTATATACGCACTGTTAGTGAAATGTCAGTACCATACAATCTCTGCGCAAAAAATGACGCCAAAGTTACTAGCCCTCTTGGTTCGAAGCGGAAAAATGTGTAAACAAAATGCCAACCATCTTGAATTTCTCCATAGAATGGTAGAGACATCTCTTGGGTTTGTGTGGATTTGCTAATTAAAACGGTTGAAATTAAAATTGTTGAGTCATTGTTTGCAGCAGATGGCACTTTGCTAGTTCAAATAATTACCAATAGATGGAACCAACAAAATTTTAATAAAAAATCGTTATATATGCATTTTACTGCCCCATAGTATGCACAATATTCGTACATTAGATTACATTTATTACGAATCAATTTTTTTGATTGGTTGAGGCCGAAGTTCACCCCGAACTGTACCGCCACCTAAGTAAGTAAGTAATTCATACTATAAAAGATTAAATCCTAATGTACATTCCTATTGTGAAATAAATTGAAAAACTTAAAATTGAAAATCTCCGTCAGTCACTGCAAGGAGCCTTAAAAGGGCATCAACAACACTCAAAGAAACATGGTGGTGCGAGTGATGAAGCTAAAGAAGTAGTCAATAAGAAGAAAGTGCATTTTAAGGTTTGGTCAAAGTGCCCCTCTAATAATATCGACGAAAAAGCCTGTTGTAAGAAACAAGCGAAGTGCAGTGCGCCCAGCTTCAAGCACAGAGTACGGATGGCCTGTATTGAGAGCTGGAGGAAATATATTCCTCGGCTGCTGATACGATACGATACGATGTTTGGGGCCCAACTGACCCAATGGTTAGCCGGAAGTAAAATTGAAGCTTTTGATAAACCTCAATAATGTTTTGGGTTCCATATTCCAGATCTCCGCTGTTCAAGGCCGATGAGTGGACGCCCAGCGCCCCTCCTTGCCGGACAGTCTGCTCGTTCGTTCTCCTCCAAGTTTTCGTGTCCAGGAATCCATGTTAGGGTGACCTGGTTTGTGCAGAGAGGCTATCAAGGAGGTCAAGACAGTACCACACGAGCTTTGACCCTACCGTAAAGGAATTAAGGGACCTTAGTGCTGCCTGCCTGTCTGTTAATGTTAATGTTTCTCTGCAGGTTCTTCCAAATGCATAATTCTTTCGCATGGACATCCACTTGGAAGATGGTAGGTGCTTTACCAAGCGCTGCCGCACGCTGAAAGTTGGGACCATATACCCCAGCTCCGGTACTGCCATTTTCCAATTTGGAGTCATCTGTGTACTAGATTTGTGCGTTTGGTGGTGTGTTGAGACCTTTGTTTCTCCATTCTTTATGGTCACTAATGATCACTTCGCATTTCCTGGAGAACTGGAATTTCCTTAGCATCATATCTGGAATCTTGAAGATTGGGTTGTTTTGGATGTTTTCAAGAATGCTCAGATGGCCTGTGAAACCGTCGGGTTTCAGTTCTTGTATGTAAAGTAGCATAAGAGCACCTAGCATAGCTTCTTTCTACACTGTAAGGTGAAGCGGCGGAAGATTAAGTATTATGCTTAATGCTGCCGTCAGGCACGTTTTCATTGCCCCGGTAATGCCAACACAGGCTAAAAGGTGCAGTCGATTTAGATGTTCCTTTGCTTTGATCTGCTGTGTTTTGCCACCATATTAGAGAGGCGTAGGTGATCATTGGCCTTATGATTGTGCTGTATCCATTAGATCATCTTGGGTTTCAGACCACACTTTTTACCGCAGAGGCGTTGGCACATGAACATTGCCCTGGTCGCCTTGTTGATAACACTATTTAGGTGAGAGATCCAGTTAAGCTTTTGGTCCAGGATTATTCTAAGATATTTTTCTTCCCCAGTAGGGTCGATCGGGGTGTTTTCCAGTGAGTTTTGCTTCAGTACGAGCTTCCTTTTCTTAGAAAATGGTACAAGGATAGTTGTATAGTTTTTCCCGGGTTGCCCTTGGTTCTACACTATTTTGAGATCAGGTTGAGGACACCTTGCCGACATGATGTTTTCGAATTTGTCCGCAACGCTGATGACGACATCATCTGCGTAGCCTTGTACTCTATAACTATAACCAAATTTGGTAAGTAGCTCTAGGAGTTCGTCTATGACTAAGGCCTAAAGCAGAGGAGACAACATCATCTGCGTAGCCCTGTACTCTATAACTATAACCAAATTTGGTTAGTAGCTCTAGGAGTTCGTCTATGGCTAAGGCCCAAAGCAGAAGAGACAGTACTCCTCCCTGCGGAAAGCATCTAGTGGCTATAATAGTTATCAGCGATCCTCCGCACTCCTTTCTGCTGTGTAGTATGGATAGAATCCAGTTTATGATCAGGGGTGCGATATCTTTCCTTGTCATAGCCTTATATAGGTAGATTGCTTCATAAGGACTGTTGTCAAAGGCTCCCTATATGTCAATAAAGGCACAGAAAGCAGTTTCTTTTGCAGCAATTAATGCAGTTTTGTTAATTTGTGAAACCAAGCTGTGAATGGCGGCCTCTGTAGATTTGCCGGGTTGATATGCAAATTGGTGTGCATGTAATGGATCAAGAATAAGGAACATATCCCTTATGTAGTGATTTCTCCATAGCCTTTAGTTAAAGGAGACTGAGGCTGATAGGACGGTACGTTTTGGGTGATTCGTCTTGGTATAGAGACTACCCTGACCTGATTCCAACTGTTTGGTGTGTAGCCTAGTGTTATGCTGGATCTGAATATCTTTAGAAGGCAAGAAGTCAATAATTCTTATCTCTGCTGTAGGAGACAGGGATTTAAATCTTCACCTGGTGATTTAAATGGACTAAAAGTGGAAAGAGCCCATTTTATATGGTTGGCGGTAAAGATTTTGCCAGATAGGCTATAATCTTGTCTAGAAGTATTGAGAACAAGGTTCCTCAATTGTGCTGGAAAGACCGCGCTGTCGCTGACTTCATTGGATACATGCCAGTTGATGGTAGCGCTGTAAATGAAAGGACTAGCCAAAGTGAGATCAAGTACCTCTAGTACATGTCCCCTGTTTACCGCCACAATATTATTTGAACATAAATATTCAAAAAGCAACTCACTTCTTTTGTTTGTGTCCGTACTATCCCAGGCTGTTTGATGTGAATTAACATCACACCCGATGATCCCTTGTAGGTTTTTGCTACGGCAGTACTTGATGAGGGCTGCACCTTGTCAGTGTCACCTGGGAAGTAAGCGAAAGCGATCCTTGCATTCCCGGTTGTTAGCGCCACTATCGCCACCAGGTCTCTTGTGATGAACTCCGTAGTGGGAAAAATGTTATACCATATGTATTTTTTATTTGAATTTGATCAATTTAAATTTTTCATTTTTTTCATCACTAACTTATAAAAACAAATCAACATAATATGACTTTGCTGTCTGCCGATTGACAACTAGATTTTAGAAGAATATATTTAAACACTAACTTAATAAAAAACAGAGACCTGAACGAAATACACCAACATGCCAATATACCCTCAGAAATTTCCTTGGATTATTCTCTCACGATAGGCCAATGCGAATTTGCAGTATTTGAATAATTGTGGAACATTCAACTCATTAAGTACATCGATAACTTGTTCCTGCGATAGATAATCAGTACTGAAGACACTACGCCGAGTTTCCCTTAGAGTTGGGCACTTTCCAACAAAATGTATCTTATCCTCCCGTTCACCTACATTACATATGCCACATATGGTAGGGAGGTCTTATCTATGAGGTATATAGTTTAAATTTAGCAATTCTCTCAATTTGATTATCATCGATACGAGTATTTCCTTATCCGGGAAATAATTAAGATGCCCTAGATTCTGACTTAAGTGCCTGTAAACTGTTCTAAGTAAAGAATTTGATGCCTCCTGTAAGAATTTCTCAGAATACAATTAGTTCGCAATTAGTTTATACAGCATTGGCTTCCAGGTCGTATAATCCGCTGGTTGCAAGTTTAATTCCATCCCACATTCTTGAGCTAAGTCAAGCCAATCAACATACCAACTTGCCCTTTGGATATAATCTTGCTAGCTGAATTTCTAGGCAGTCTTTTCTCTGGCCTTTGTAGAAGTTTAAGAACATTTTTTATTAAGATGGCTGCTCTGGATCTACTTCAGACGATAGAATAGATCAGCATACAGTTTTTGATGACTCCCTCGAGAGCTCGTGGCTCCTGTATCAATACCAGGTCAATATCTTCCTTGGTGAAATGATTACTCAACACAGAAGATGATGCCCTGGCATGATGCAGGTTAATTTGACACTTCAGTTGCTTTCTGATGGTGTGTGGAGTACCCAATTTCAACTCTGGTGCTGGAGCCCATATTGTCCCCAGTGCCGCTGAATTTCCTCTGCTTTTCCCTTGAATCCCTGGTGTTATTAAGATCTCTAGACTCGTGGTGGGCAAAATCGCATCATCACCTCCCCGTGGTGCCCGCTGGATAGCTATCTGATAGTGAACTAACGATGAGCGTATGCTGAGTCTGACGATATATGTGTAGCTGAATACTTGGACCTGCGTAAGCACATCTGGGTGAACTTCAGCGCGCATATGTTTAACCGGACGAGGCATCTCTTGTTGAATTGATCGGCTGAAATATGTGTCTCAGACGTCTAGCAAGAGCTCCTCAGAAGGAGGTGCGGCGGATGAATTCTCTCGATGGATTCAACGGTGACGTTGCGCAAGAGAAAAGAGGAACATCGACTTCTCAGAAAGAAAAAAAAGGAGCATGAGAAGCGCTCGATTGAGGAGATTAAGAGACTTTATTGCAGGAATAATGTTCGAAAATTTTACCAAAGGGTAAAACGAACGTGCCAGGGTTTCAAAGCCAGAACAGAAGCCTGCAGGGACAAAAATGGCAACGTAGTAGTAGAATCGCAGTCGGTGCTGAGGATATGGAAGGAACACTTCTGCAGACTGTTAAACGGCGATGATAATCAATATTCCGCTGTCAGGCAGAATGAGCCATTCAACAGTGATGATGGCAGTCAAGATTCCCGTCAACCCGATTAGAATGAAGTGAAGATAGCGATATCTAAACACAAACCCAATAAAGCCGCTGGAGCCAATGGCCTTGCCGCTGAACTTTTCAAGGCAGGAGGAGATGAGTTGGTAAGGAACATGCACCAGCTCATCTGTAAAATCTGGTCGAACGAAAGTATGCCCGATGAATGGAACCTCAGCATCATTTTCCCAATCCTGAAGAAAGTAGACCCTCTGAACTGCGCCAATTGCAGAGGTATAAGTCTCCTCAACATCGCATATAAGATAATGTCTGTCGTATTATGTGAACGCCTAAGACCGATCGTCAGCAACCTGATAGGTCCTTATCAGTGCGGTTTCAGGCCAGGAAAGTACACCATTGCCCAAATATTCACACTACGGCAGATCTTGGAAAAAACCCATGAATATAAAATCGACGCACCACCTCTTCATCGATTTCAAAGTTGCCTATCATAGCGTGTATGGAGACGAGGTATACAGAGCCATGTCTAGTCTTGGCATCCCTGCCAAGCTCGTCCGTTTGTGCAGAATGACGATGGAAAACTCTCGCTGCTCCATCAAAGTCGGTAAGAACATCACCGAACCATTCGATGTCAGCAAAGGTCTTAGAAAATGTGACGCGCTATCATGCGATCTCTTTAACATAGTACTTGAGAGAATTGTACGAAACTCATAAGCCAACAGCGGAGGTACAATCTTCTACAAGTCTGTACAACTACTCGCTTAAGCTGATAACATTGACATAAACAAAAGAACTCAGCGGGCCGTCAATGGGGCATTTACGAGTATTGGGATCGAGGCAGCAAAGATGGGTCTAGCGGTCAATGAAAGCAAAACAAAATACATGCTGCCTACAAAAAAGGACACACAGCATCGGCGTCTTGGACAGAACGCCACAATAGACAGATATAAATTTGAGGTGGTAAAGGATTTTGTCTGCGTGGGCTTTATAGTGAACTCCGCAAATGCCATCAGTAGGGAGATCACACGAGGAATTACTCTTGCCAATCGTTGTTTCTATGGGCTATTGAGTAGCAAAGCCCTATCTCGAACTACTAAGGTAACTCTTTATAAGACACTAATCATCCCAGTCCTGCTGTATGGCGCAGAGGCATGGGCTTTGACAAAACCGGATGAGGATGCCCTTGGTTATTTTGGGAGAAAAGTTCTTCGAGCGATCATTGGTCCCGTCTGCATAGACGGTGAGTGGAGGAGAAGGTACAATGCCGAGCTATACGGCCTGTACAAGGACATCGACTTAGCCAAAAGAGTTCACATACAGCGACTAAGATGGCTGGGTCATTTAGAGCGGATGGAGCCCAACGTTCCCGCTAAGAAAGTCTTCGACTCCACCCCGGATGGACGACGCAGTAGAGGACGACCTCGCGGTAGGTGGCGCAAACAAGTGGAGGGGGACCTCAACCAACTTGGCGTGCGCAACTGGAGGCAGCTGGCTCGTAATCGTGCTAGCTGGAGAGGTTTGTTGGTTGAGGCCCAGGTCCACTCCGGACCGTAGCGCCATCTAAGTAAGTAAGTAGGACTTGTGGTTCAACTTTAAGTCCGCTGGCTTTACTACTTCTTTGATTTTGGGTCTCAGGTGGGCGGAGCCGAAGCCAAACTGATCATACCCTTCATCTTGTTCAGCTGTTAAGCTGTTGCTAATTCAAACTAGGCTATCCAAGAGCTCCGACGACAAAATATAAACAAGGGCGCAACCATCTTTAAAATAGCCGCCCAAAAAGGAGGAATTTTCACCAAAGTTTATTAACAATGCTTAGGGCCAGCTTCTTGTGGATATCGACAAAATTTTACACAGGTGTCAGCAGTATTGTAAAGGGCGTTTGAATGAATCGTTTTCCCAGCTATACTCCCCAAGAGCCGCCACTTACTGAGAGAACTACCCAACATGACAGTCAAAGAATTTAGTGAGGCGGTCAAATACTCTAATGCTGCCCCCTGCAACCCCCCTGTCTGTGGTCGCTGTTGGATTTGAGGTGGGCGCGAGGATGGGTGTATGTAAAGTTCCTTTATATCCACGTTTCTCACCCAACCTCGCACCCATCTCAAATCCAACAGCGACAACGCAGAATGATGTTTTATACCTTGAATGAATCAGCGGGGAATTTACTAAATTCACCTATTTATTTATTTTTTTAATCCGGAGAGCCAGTACTGAGCCACGGAATCAATATTAACGGGTGGAAAATTCGATGTCAACCCCCTTTATGCCACTTAGACCCTTCTTATCTCGCATCTAGGCAAAATAAGGAATAACTGTGCAAAATTTCAAGTACCTACGTCTAGTAGTTTTGAGAAACGGTGTTCACAAGGAAAATCGACTTTGCTTTTATAGTATTTAAGTCATATAAAAATATAGATAAATTGCTATATTGATGTGTATTTTATGCGATACATCAAACATCGATATACTCATAAGATTCAACTATTTGAATACCGTAATTCGATATACATACAAACATACCATATGTATGTTTGTATTTACTTTTATCTGTATTTTATGCGATACGCGCATCCCTATTTTTAACCAACTAGGTACAAGACCATGCACCTGAAAAACACTTTTGTAAATAGAAGCACAATATTGACATACGAGTCTTTAACATTTTCAATCTATCATTATTCAAGTGAAAAACGACAACATTCATAACTTATGTATTCAAAAATTTCGTTATGAAATGCTTATCAACATCAGTTTGAACAACCCCGTTCAACTGTTGTGGCTTGCAAGAACATCGCTCTGTCTTTCACAAAAAATCAGAAAATCAAACAATTCTCTTTTTAATATTCCTCCCCTAAAACTCATCTTATCACAGATTTCACCTGACACACACCTGTATTACCAAAACAACAGGCAAATGTTACGCCAATAAAAGCTTGTAAGATTATGCAAAACTGGAACCACTTCCATGCCATGTCAAGGAAGTCTTTCATACCACAACAACAGCGTGATCTAAAAAACAATTTTATTGGAAACCTTAAATTATTTCATTACACTTTGCCCGCCGTGACCCATGTACCTTAATCCCGCTAAAAAGGTAAAAACGACGAACATAAACATTGAAGGGACATCAATGTAAATGGTTATGCAGCCAAAGAGAAAGGAGCAAAATAAAAATAATCAGGAAAAAACTCCACTTATTGACACAGTCCCCCGTGTTTGCCATTTTCCTCTGACTTTTCCCGCAGACATCACTTAGTTCGGGGAGCAAATGAAATTCCTTTCATATCGCTTCGTTTCGACAACCATTTCGTGTATTCTTTTCTTTTTACCGCCCACTTTTTTTCAATAACTTCATTCCAATGGAAAATGTATTCCACTTTTCTATTGTTCAACCAGGAGTAGCTCTGTTTGGTCGCACGGTTATGTCCGTTTATGTGTGCGCGATTCCAATTCAACTGGGAGAGCGAGACATTCGCTTGCCCACTTGCAAGTGATTGTTTGTGCTGACTTGTCCAAGGCGACAACACTGTAAGAACTCTGAATACAACTCCGCCGGAAAAAGAAAGAAAACAAAAACGATGACAATAGCAACGAGGACATCCATGACGAGGGTGATGATGACAATGGACGTGTAAGCGGATGCGGGCAAGGGATGAAGGACGATAAAACGCGCATTTTACTCTTCATTACAATAAATTTCCCCCATGACTGAATTCTTGTGGCACGAAAGCTTTTCGCCTTACAAATTCAATATTTCTTACACCATTTCCTTCATTGAGTTCCATCCAAGCGATGTAATATTAAAATTTATTCTCGACGGAGGTCCTTTCCGTCTTGTGGTATAGTATTATTGTTGGCGATGGCTCTGTTATTTGGTGATATCGTCGTGTACCTACTCTAAAATCCTCCTCTCTACCTCGATAGTGGTGACAACATGGAGTCGAAGTGGGATCAGTCAATCAGAGTGCAAATGTTTCGAAGTAAATGGAATAGAAACAGCTCCATCAACTCGCTTTCTGAGCCTTTGTGTGGTTCGGTATATGGTGTGCGGTGGGCCCTTAATTTCGTTATATGTATCTGGTTGAAATCACTTGATAGTGACCGTACTAGCAACTTCAATTTAATTTTCGTTGTTGCATTTGAGCAAGTGAGATTAAGATGCTACACATTATATATATGAACATGCATACGAATGAACCTTGTTCTGTACACCTACACATACTCGTACTTACACAATGTACTTCTACTCAACCAACGGATTAAGTCCGATTGTAATGGGCGCTGGTCCACCCTGAATACGAAAAGTGTCACCTAGTAGATATACAGATGGCGTGGTAAATCGTATTTTATGCAAATTTATGAACAACCTGAGTCTAAGTCAACGTCGGTCTGTAGACATTTTAGTCTAAGAGCCGACCGCGTGATGTCCTAAGGAATATGAAAGAAGGATGAATTGAATATAAAATGAAAGCTTGCTTGCAGACGTAGACCAAACGCCAATGGTTGGCTGAACTTTTTGCCCAGGAATAAAAAAATGGCAACTTCCGGTACGTTTTTTTTTTAATTTTCAAAGGCGTAAAAAAGAAGAATGAATGAGCAACCATTCGATAGAGGACCTTAAATAGTACTTCAACCCATTGGGTTGGCAGCTCCCATCCGGCCACTAACACCCAACAACAATGCACTGATGTATTTTGTTCTTGTAATTATAAATGATCAATAGGTTGCTTGTTCATCGCACTATATTGTATCAAAAAGGCAAAAAAAATGCATTTGAACCCAATCGGATTGTTTGGTTCAGTGATTCAAAATAAAGTTCTGGTAATAATCTTCCGGTCGGTTTTTTTTTCAATTAATACAAAAGGAAGGAGTGTGTTTTTAGTGGTAAAAATGAAAATTTAGTAGACTTCACAGATGAAATTATCGCGAAGATCACAAAATCGGTAGCTTTTCACCGCATAAAAAAGTTTATATACGGTGACATAGTGTTTTCTCGTGAAAATGCCAATGATTTCGGCTACCACTCATTGCAAAAAAAGGTCACGGTTCATATGAACAAATACAAAGAAGAATTTGAAACGTTTTGTAAACCTGAAGGTATAAGAAAAATTTGTAATAGTAGTGTCAATGTTTCGAAAAATTACATTACCTTATCATTGGCTTCAGACGATCATTGCTGCTGCTGTTGATAACGAGCCACATCCCATAACCCCATCCTCATCTGGAGATGGCCTTATTTTGGAGAAGCTGTTAGAGCAGGTAACTAATGTCAAGGCTCCACTTCTTCAAATG
Source organism: Brachypalpus laphriformis (assembly GCA_945910035.1). NCBI lineage: Eukaryota > Metazoa > Arthropoda > Insecta > Diptera > Syrphidae > Brachypalpus > Brachypalpus laphriformis. Next base: position 257,383,714 of record OX246754.1, read on the forward strand.
AAACACAGAGGCATTTAGAGTATTTAAATGTTAAGAGGGTTAACCCTCTACTGCATACGAAGCCATATATTGCTTTGCATGTTTTTGACTAGTTTCTCTAACTTATATCATTCACAGTGATAAAAACACAACATATTCCTTTAGAATGTATTCTTAGACAAAGAATAGGATAATTTTTTTGTCTGTCATAAAACGACTGCCGGGGATATTTACGTTTTCAGGCAAGTCCATCACGCGAGTGCATTAAAAACAACAGTGGAAAAAAGCGACAACCGATTTCAAATGTCAATAACGGCAATTAATCGTTAAGTACGATGAATAAAAAAATGCTCTGAATAGTGTATTTAATGGTGTTTGTTACATAAGTATTTTGAATAAAAAATAGGTATCATTTTACCTGTGCGAGCAATTTTATTATTGAATTGCTTGGCCCTTTATTTCTTAAACACATTTTTTTAAATAAAAGTTGCTTAACAATAACACAAAGAATCTATTTTAAGCGTTATTTTTTTGTTTTTCCTACATGCGCAATTATTCATGCAGTAGAGGATTAAGGGTAAAAAAAATATGTTCTCGAAAGAACGATCTTACAAATCGTAATAGCATTGCTTATCATTCAGCATGCTATTTTTTTTTTTTTTTTTTTGCCTAGGGGGTAGTGGAAAAACGCTAATGCGCACGGGAAACAGTCCCGCTCTGTTTCTAGTAGTGTGAGACTCACTACTCACTAAAAAACCACCTTTAACCCCTCTTTCTACTTGACACCATCCACTCCGGAATCGCTTATCGCATTACTTCAGAGTGGTGTCGTTTTCTTTCCCCTCTGGGGACCGGCTTTTTTATATTCAGCTCCTGGTGCGGGTTTATACATTCTTGCCGGTAAGGCTTTTATCTACTTTATGTAATTTGTGAGGGAATGTTGGTGTCTTCCTCTCTCTTTTTGGATCTTAGTACCGTCTCGATAAAGGAAGATATTCTACTCCATGTGTCGGTACTCGAGATCATCTTGCTTATAGCATTTTCCGGGGAAAAATCGCCTATTTCCGACTCCAGTCTACTCCTCTGCTCTGTCCATCTGCTACAGGCGAAAAAGGTGTGGAAAGCGTCGTCTTCCGCTGAGTCTCCATATTGGCAGGCTGCGCTCTCTACTTTACCCATTTTGTGGAGGTATCGGTTGAAATACCCATGTCCGGTTAGGAATTGAGTGACAAAGTAGTTCACTTCGCCGTGTTCCCGCTCTGTCCAAGCCGTGACGTCTGTAATCAGCCTCGCTGTCCACCTCCCCCTCGTTTCAGCGCTCCACCTTCTCTGCCAAGCCTGCTTGGTAAGCTCCTTCGCTTCAGCGACTGCCAGTTGAGCCCCTACTTCCGCCTTCTTGTCGTGGGCGTACTTCCTCTCTGTCGCTAGGAGGTCGATGGGGGTCACACCCGCAACTACGAGGACGGCTGGTTCCGACACTGTGCGATAGGAGCTTGCAACTCGGAGAGCTCCTCGCCTTTGTACTGCGGCAATTTGCTTTCTGTAATTCTCCTGTCTAAGTGCGTCTGCCCAGATCTCACACCCATACAGAAGAATGGCGTGGGTGATGGACATGAGGAGTCGTCGCCTACTCATTGTTGGGCCTCCGATATTTGCCATAAGCTTACTCAGCCTTGACGTGACCTTCGCAGCTCGCTCAGATGCGGACTTAATCTGTTGCCAGAAAGAGAGTTTAGAGTCCAGGGCGATTCCTAGATACCTTACTGCTGGTTTGCTAATTATAACTTCTGGACCTACACGGAACTCGGCAATGGTCGGGATCCGTTTCCTAGTCAGAAGAACTATCTCTGTTTTTTCCGCGGCGAGACTAAGGCCATGGGCTTCCATCCAGGCGAGTACTCGTCTCATTACCTGGTTCAGTTTCAGCTGGGCCCCTTCGATGTCCCTTGCGGTAATCACCGCACCGATGTCATCTGCGTACCCGACTAAGAAGGTATCGTCGGGCATCTCCATGCGAAGGATTCCATCGTATGAGATATTCCACAGATCGGGTCCAAGGATTGAGCCCTGTGCTGCTCCAGCAGTGATTTCCTTTCTGTGAGTACCCTCCACGGTGTCGTACAGAAGTTCGCTGTCTTTGAGATAGTCCTTCACAATTTGCAGAAGATATTGCGGTATCCTGAAGGTGTTCTCGAGCGCATCTAACATATCTCCTCATCTGGCCGAATTGAAGGCATTCCTCACATCCAGAGCTGCCAGCACGACGATTCGCCTTGAGTAGTGATTTCCCCTTTGGGCGAGGTGGGTGGTTTTGAGTACTTCCTCAATTGCTCCTATCGTGGAGTGGCCTTTTCTGAATCCGTGCTGTCGATCGGATAGGCCACCTGCTCTTTGGATTGCTTCTGTGATTCGAGGCTTTAGCATCTTCTCGAGGAGTTTTCCTGCCGTGTCCAGCATGCACAGAGGTCTGTATGCTGATGGGGAATCCGGGTCTCCTTTTCCCTTGCTTATGAGTACCAGGCGTTGTACCTTCCACTTCTTGAGAAAGATCCCTTCCTTTAGACAGCCATTATACATACTTAGAAGTATCTGTGGGCAAGTTTTGGCAACCGTTTTCAATACTTCCGCTGGTATGCCGTCGGGGCCGGGGGGCTTATTGTTCTGAAGAGATTTAGCTGCTAGAATCAGCTCTTCTTCGCTGAACAATGGGATGTCTTGTTGTTGGGCAGGAGAGATCTCCATTGACCTAACAGGGTGGGCCGGGAAGAGTGTGTCTACTATGCTCTTCATTAGCTCTGCTGTCATCGTGGGGGGTGACGCCTGCGCTCCTAATTTTTTCATGACAACCCTATAGCCGAGTCCCCAGGGGTCGCTGTTGATCTCCCGGCGAAGGTCCTCCCACTTTTGTTTCTTGCTCGAATTGATGGCCCTCTTGAGCTCGGATCTTGCGGTTTTGTATTCCGCGAGTGCGCCTTCCGTGATTTCAGCGTGTCTTCGCCTTCCCCTGGTGACCTTGCGTCTATGGTGTAGGCATCTCCTCCTAAGTTCAGCGATCTCCTCCGTCCACCAGTACACTGGTTTTCGCCCTCCCATTGAGTTTCTAACTCGAGGCATCGACGCATCGCATGCGCGGTGTAAGAGTTGCATCGTCGCTTGGGCTTTTATTTCAGCTGTCCCCGTCATTTCCTGGATGGCTTCCTTCCCTTCCTCTAGCGTGGCCGTGAGAACTTCTTCATTTAACCGGCTGACTTTCCACCTCGGTGCTCGCCTCTGGTGTCCGTTAGAGACTCGTCGGATCCTCTGTAGGTCAAAGACGCTATATTGGTGGTCGCTCCCGGTGTACTCCTCGATGACTCTCCAGTTTTCCACCTTTGCTAGTAGCTCTTCTGACGCGAAAGTAACATCCGGTATTGTTTCGGTATATCCGGGACGCCTGAAGGTGGGTGTATTTCCTTCGTTCAACACGTAGAGCCCCAGTCTGGCAGCCATCTCGAGTATCTGCTTACCTCGTGAGTCTGTGCTAGACATCCCTCAATCTAAGGCATTGGCGTTAAAATCGCCGGCAACCAAGATCCCGCCCTCAATATCTCTCACGGTGTCCTCTAAGCGGTCTAGCTTTGCTCGAAAATTACTGATACTCTCGTTCGGCGTAAAATAACAGCTAAATATCGTGATTCCATCACATTTCACCCAAACAAAGCCACTAGCTGTGCCGTGGGTTTTTATGCGGGTCGTCTTTACGTCCGGTATCCATATTGCAGCTGTGCCGAGTGTATCCGAGAACCAACTGGGCCCGTCCTTGTTTTTATACTGCTCACTTATGGCCACCACATCCACTTTAAGATCGAGTCTAAGTTGTGAGAGTAGGTTGTCAGCCGTGCGACTTCTATGGAGATTTGCTTGTAGGATTTTCATCATGGTGCGCTGCTTCTCTTCGCCTTTTCAAGTGCCCCTCTAAACACCTGACAGTTTCCCGACCCTGGTAAATGGGCTAGCAGTGCTGGCCCGAGCTTCAACTCCGCACATAAGCAGCACTTCGCAATAGCTTTGCAATGGGATTTTTTATGGCCTTGTACTCCGCACTTGAAGCATATTCCCTGGTTCTTTCTGTCGGGCCCCTTACAATTAGCTTGCTGGTGGCCATAGCCGAAACATCTGTAGCAGCGCGTGACCACTACTCTTCGGCGAACTCTGCAGAAAACCCACCCGACTCTTATACGAGCGATTTTTAGCAGCTCACCTGCCACTCGGTCGTTCAGCTGAACTAAAGCAATTTTTTGCGCCCTGCTGTTGGCCTTCTTTAAGGTGATTTGAAGTTCCACCCTCTGGTCATTGATTGCTCGTTTGATAGCTTCCTCGACTTCATCTACTGTTGTCAGGTCATCCATGTCTCTGATCTCCAGTATCGTTTTTGGTTCAAGGTTTCGGACCGTTGCCTTCTCCCCCAAGATGGCCTTAAGGGATGAGCTAGAACCTTCCTTATCTTTTCTTTTTGCACCGAGCTCAAGCAAGACATCTCCGGACCTCGTTTGACGGACAGCTCTTATCTCCGTTTGTGTTTCATCTGGGTTGGCCCTTGTACGAATTTCTCGGAGGATCTCCGCGTACGTTTCTGCTCCTCTTGGTCTTATGATGATTGCTTCGCGCCGGTGCCTCGCTGGTCTCTTATCTTTTTTTTTGGCTGATTACCATTGCTTCCTCCTTTTTCTGCTTCTCGTGCTCTTTCACCGAGGGAGTCCGCGCTTTACCATTGGCCTTCTTGCTCTCGATCAGCTTTTTAGGTTCTTTTCCTTTCGAGAACGGGTTGTCCTTCTGGCCTATATTGGGTCCAAGATCTTTGTGGACTACATCCCTTCTCCGTACGGTTTGAAGCCTAGTTGGAGGAGTTGCAACCTTCGGTGACTTCTTCTTCTTCTTTTCCGTCTCCTTTTCAAGGGGGCTAGATGGTGGTCTCTTCTTGGGTTCCCGAGTTCCGCTCGGTGTCCTACTTTTTGGAGGCTCCTGGTGGTTCGCATCTGTTCTGTTGACCTGTCGCATCTGAAGTTCAGGTTGTTGTGATCGGTGTAGCCTCAGGTCGCTATCCCGCCCCTTTTTAAGGAAGCTGATTACGTCCAATGATTCCTCTAGTTCAGCAAGACCTTTCTTAATATCAGTGCTGATATTCTTCTGCCTGTCCGTCGCGAATTTCATTTTCTTAATCGTCTCCTTGCATTTCTGTAGCTCCTTCTCCAGTGAGTTTTCCGTCAGCTGGGCTTCACTAACATCGGAGGACTCATGTTGGTTACCGTCTGTTGGTTTCGTTAGGGTGGCGCTCCCTATTGAAGGGTTTTCTGCGATGATTTTCCAGGCTGTGGCGTATTTCTCCCGTGGTGCCGATTCGGGTTCATCCTGTTTTAAAGGCGGTGGTGATCTTCCCAGATGATAGCTCTTTTTGAAACGATTTTCTCCTGTCTCACTTGTAGACGCTTTATAATCCGTGGGAGCCAAGTGTTTCACTCCCAGGCAGCGATGAGGGGATCAGATCGTGTTGGTGGAGATCTGGATACCCTTCCTCTCCTTATGAATGGGTCGCTTAAACGCAATAGTTGGTCCTCCCCAGAATCCGTAGGACGTGCCTCATTTGAGGGTGGATTTTCCAGTGTAACTGGTCTGCCACCTGGGGTAATATTATCAGTTGTTTTGTCCATTGCATCGAAATAACGGTTGCATTTTATACCTACTGCCAGGGTTTTTTTTCATTCTGCTCAAATATAATGTATACTGCCACAAAAGATAGAGTCAAACCGAGTAAGCAGATATTGTTAGAAGTGGCAATGAAATCAATAACGAGTAATAGGAAGGTACACATTAACGATCCTTCGACAACCTACTTTTTTTTAACGCTTAAACAAAATACTCTAAATGCCTTTGCGTTTTATCTGAAGAAGTGGAGCTTTCACAGCAGTTACCTGCTCTAACAGCTTTTCCAAAATATGGCCATCTCGAGATGAGAATGGAATTATGGGATGCGGCTCGTTACCAACAGCAGCAGCAATGATCGTCTGAAGCCAATGATAAGGTAATGTAATTTTTTGAAACATTGACACGACTATTACAAATTGTTCTTATTCCTTCAGGTTTACAAAACGTTTCAAATTCTTTTTTGTCTTTGTTCCTAAGAACCGTGACCTTTTTTTGCAATGAGTGGTAGCCGAAATCATTAGCATTTTCACGAGAAAATTCTATGTCACCATATATAAACTTTTTTATGCGGTGAAAAGCTACCGATTTTATGATCTTCGCGATAATTTCATCTGTGAAGTCTACTAAATTTTCATCTTTACCACTAAAAACACACTCCTTCCTTTTGTATTAATTGAATAAAAAACCGGCCGGAAGATTATTTCCAGAACTTTATTTTGAATCACTGAACCAAACAAACCGATTGGGTTCAAATGCTTTTTTTTGCCTTTTTGATACAATATAGTGCGATGAGCAAGCAACCTATTGATCATTGATAATTATAAGAACAAAATGTATCAGTCCATTGTTCTAATACCATATATCGTGCGATGAGTAATTAGAATATTTGTTTGATGATATCTCTCAACTTTTTGCGGCTGAGCGTTCCATATGGTCGCATACAGATCGTGCAAGTCGCGCGCCAAAAATCGTGGGTTGTCAATGTACATATCTGGGCAAATATTACAATTGCAGACAACCCTATATATTTGTCAATGGTAAGACATCAGCTTTAATTAGGTATTTGTTCCAACTTTATTTTGTATGCCTATAGTCAATCAAAAAAAAAAAAGGGCAATTTAAAATAGGGTTGTCGGGTGTTAGTGGCCGGATGGGAGCTGCCAACCCATTGGGTCTAAGTACTATTTAAGGTCCTCTATCGAATGGTTACTCATTTATTCTTCTTTTTTATGCCCTTAAAAATAAAAAAAAAACGTACCGGAAGTTGCCATTTTTTTTTATTCCTGGGCAAAAAATTCAACCAACCATTGGCGTTTTGTCTACGTCTGCAAGCTAGCTTTCATTTTATATTCAACTCATCCCATTCAACTCATCCTTCTTTTGTATGCCTTAGGACATCACGCGGTCGGCACTCCTACTATATCTGTGGCAATACGACATAATAGCTTAAGTCGACTTAAGTCAAAATTGAGTTAATTATAGCAAAATGTTCCCAATTACATGAAGTATTTTCCCTCAATTTTTTTAGTTGCATATATGTAAAGACGGCTGAGTTATGGCTGTAAGAGTAGAGGTGCAATTCAAAAATTTCATACGATTTTCTTGTAAGCCACAACTTTAAACCCTTCTCCTGAAAAATCGTACAAATCGACATAAGCTATTATGTCTTATTGCCACAGATATGTACCTTTAAGTATTGTATACACCCATGCTCCTGACGAAGAGACTGAAATGTACATATGACCCCTCGATACAGCCTACTGAGCCTGCGCAGAGTATGGTATTAAACTCGCACTCGACGACACCAATGCCAAAATCGGTAAGAAAACCACCATTGGTGGGTTATTCGGAAAGCGTAAATTGCTATGATGATATGTGCACGCCAAACTTTGTCAGCGAACCTTGCCACAAAACCACCCGCGAGAGTACTACTTTATCCAGTACCATTTTAACTGATGCCTATCGAAATTCGATGAAGATGTTCTTGGCTAATTGAGACACGTCTGCATACGTATGTAGATGGGTAGTGGAGGAGGAGATATAATCAAGAAGTGGCTGTACAGTGATATCAACCTAACCAAAAAAGTACACATATAGCGTCTGAGATGACTGGGACAGCGAATGGACATTAACCCCCCGGACCAAAAAGTCCCTTTATTGATTTCAAGAAGTCATTTAACAGTGTAAGCATAAGGTTCATACGGCGTGCTTTATGCAGGAGTTTTTATGGATAAACTAGTGGTTGTCATAAAAACAAGCTGCAAAGGTTCTAATTGCTTTAAACTGCATAAGAGTAGGCTTTGGAAGAATTTGAGATTCAAAGCGGTGTCCAAAAAGCTTATATAATATCACCGTTACTTATTCTGGCGGAAGAAAGAGACTTTATCGACGTGAAGCGGTGGAATCCAATGGACCCCTACAGTTTAGCCCTTTCCAATAGAATTATAAGCTTGAAACAAATGTCCACCGTTTTGGTGAGGCAAACCTGGTGATAGTCAGGATAAACTCCACCAAAATCAAAATCCTTAGTTTTACTGCGAAATGCAGTACCTACATGCGAACATGCTGTAATAATACTGCAAGTAACATCGGCCAAATTGAATCAGTGAAGCCAGTTTGTCGCAAGAGTACTTTGTTTTTTAGTCTAGAGGTGGACAACAATCAAGGGTAACTCTTGTTACATTGTTTGCTTCAGCGGAATTTGCATTTAATGTCGATTTATGTAAATAAAATTTTGTCATCATTGATTTGGAGTTCAGGAATTTTTCTACCTTTCAGTGAATCGTTGATTTCATTCTTTTTGATTTTAGAAGAGTGCTGAGTATAAGTACGAACCTGAAGCGCATGAACCTACACGTGTCAGTTTTTGTAAAGCATTGACTATCTAAAAACTAAAAATGATTGTACATGCAATTCACGAGATATAACAATACAAGAAGAATAAGAATAATAATAAGATCATTATCTTGGTACATTTTTTGGCTTTCGTTATATGTAACTTATCTCTTCTTTTTTTTGTTGTTGTTGTGGTTCATCTTTGTTGTAGGTCTACGGGTCTGCGTCTCTTGAGTCGTCTTCTTGTGATGGTTTCCTGATAGGGTAAAGCTTGTAGGTCATTGTTTCTGTGCGTGGACAACTTTCTTATGTGTTGTGTGCTCATATTTTTATTTCTTCGTTGATTGAAGGTATGCCAAGATCACGATGTATACTGTCATTACGTATAGATAATATGTACCAAGGAGCATCTATAATTGTCCGAAGGATTTTGTTTTGCAGTCTTTGAATAATGGCTACATTTGATGTACTGGCGGTGCCCTATATTTGTATTCCATATGTCCAGATTGGTTTGATTATGGTCTTTTATATTAACAGCTTGTTCTCTGTCGATAGTTTTGAACTTTTTCTTCGGGAGCCTATATAGTTGTCTAAATTTGATTTGAATTTGGTCTCGTTTTTGCATTATTTAATGTTTCCATGTCAGTTTGTTGTCTATATGGATTCCTACGTATTTCGCATGGTTGTCAATAGATATTTGCTTATTATTTAAATAAATGGCTTGAGGGCTAAAACCTCTTTTGGTGGTATAAATAACTTGCACTGTTTTATCTTCGTTGACTTGAATTCCCCATCTGCTGAACCAGTCCACTGTTTTGTCCCTTATTTCCTGTAATATGTTGGTAGCCGTTTGAAGGCAATTATGAGAGGAAAGAATCACCGTGTCATCTGCAAATGTTCCTACCATAGTGCTTGGGTTTCTTGGTTTTGGTATGTTAGCTGTATACAAAAGATATAATATCGGTCCCAGAACACTTCCTTAAGGAACACCTGCGTCTACTTTACACATGTCTGAATATCCGTCATTGCACTGTACATAAAAGAATCTTTCGTTTAAATAACTCTTAATAAGGGGGTAGTAGTCTGGTAGCAATCGTTTTAATTTTTGAAGGAGTCCTTTATGCCAAACACGTCACGAATGCTTTGGCAACGTCTAGGTAAACAGCCACACAATATCTTCAGTCGTCCAGGTCGTTAAAGATCTTATTTGGTATTCTGTGAACATGTTGAATTGTTGAATATTGTCTACGAAATCCAAATTGATTGTCGGGGATGACGATTTTTTGCTGTATGGCTACTAACATACGGTCAAGAAGCAATTTTTCAAATGTTTTGAAGGTTATTGAAAGTAAACTTATTGGTCTGTACAATGTTGATCTTGTAGCGTTCTGGTTTTGGTATTGCGGTTATTTTTGATACTTTCCCAACTTTTGGAAAGTGGTTTAGTCTAAGAATGGCATTAAAAATAATCCTTAGGTATTTAATTGCCGTATCGGGTAGTTCTTTTAACATTCTTCCTGTTATCATATCATAACCAGATGTCTTCTTAATGTTTAGTCTATCTTAGAGGAAGTGTTTTATTTCAGTTGCATCGAATGCTTTTATTGTCCTGTACGTCGTAATTTTAACTTGAGGCATCGAGGTGTTAGTTTGGTTGATAGGATTGGTGAATGTTGTTTTAAAGTAATCTGCAAATGTTTAAGCTTTGTCTGTATTTGTCCTAGACCATATGTTGTTCAGCTTTAATATGTGTGGTTGGTAGATGCCTTTAAGTTTTTTTTTAATTTCGACGGTGAGTAGTTAGTTCATTTAGTCGCTGTTAGGTTTGATAAAAGTTTATTGGTGTTGTCATTATTATGTGTCTAGAAGATTTTTCATAACTCTTTTGTTGATTTGTTCAGTTTTGCCGTATCGAGTGTGGATCTATTTACTTGCCATACCTTTCGTAGTCTCCAGATTTTTTTAATTAATTGGGGTGTCAAGTGGTTGAATTATTTGGTTTTAATCTCTAGAGTTGATTTTATTGCGGCGAACTGGATTGTGTCATTTAGATGGATAATGGCACTTTCAAATTCGTTTGGTATTTTAAGAGATACCTATTTGAAGTTCTATTCTCTCGTCAATTATTTTGCGAAATGTGGTCCAGTTTGTCTTGTAGTTGGATAGTTGTACTCCTGGAGTTTGAAACCTTGGATTTGTTTGAAATTCAATTATAATGGGTGAATGGTCAGAAGATAGTTCAATGCATGATTTCATGGTCAAATATTTCTGGTTAATATTCCTTACTATGCAGAATTCTATGAGGTCCGGTATTTCTGCTGATGTGCTTACAATTGGTTTTTGTTATTGCGTCTAGTAGTTTTTTTCCTTTTTTGTTTGTGAGCCTGAATCCCCAGTAGGTATTTACTTACTTATGTCCTGTATCCCCTTGTGGGTCCTAGGGCCTCTACTACGCCTACGCGCCATCGTGTACGGTTTCTGGCAATGTGTCTGAGTTCTCCCCAACTTTTCCCTAACTGCCGTGCCTCCTTCTCGACTGTTCTGCGCCATGTTTTCCGCGGACCGCCAGGTCTTCTGCCATCCTGAGTTAGAGGGTTCCATTGCATAGCATGGTTCGCTATGGAGCTGTCACCCTTTCGGAACGTGTGACCAATCCACTGCCACTTCCGCCGTTGGATAGTTGTGCCTATTGGTTCCTGACCCGTTCTCTCGTAAAGGTGTTCGTTAGAGATACGATTGGGCCAGAAAATCCTTAAGATATTGCGCAGACACCTATTAACGAACGTTTGCAGCTTTCTGGTGATAGTAGTAGTGTTTTGGTGGACAATATAGTGAAGATATTATTAGCGGTCCTTGTAAATCTTCTATTTGAATTATCGTAGATTGTGTGTGTTCTGTTTTGTACTCTTGTAGCTCTATGTATTTAATACATTGTCTCACTAGGATTGCCGCACCACGGCGGGATCGTCCACTAGGGTGATTTGTGTGGTGTATGTTATATTTTGGAATTTTAAGATAGCGTTTGTTTGTGAACTGTGTTTCAGAAAAAAGGGCGATATCAACAGAATTGTCTTTGACAAACTGTTTCAGTTCCAACAAAGAAAATTTAAGGACGATATAAACTGATGAAATGGATTTTAAAAAGGTTTAGAGTTTGGATAGTGAGTAAACCCGTACACTTGTGTGAAAGCAATACTTAAGATGACAAGTGCTTAAAATATAAAAACTCTGCTGTCCATTGTGATGTTGTGTTCACCTAAAAATTAACTTTAGTTGAGCAATAAATATCCCAGACTCACCTGGGACAGAAATATGCAAGATAAACTTCCACTCTCACTGCTTTAATAATTAAATAATAACAACGGTCTTGCACTTGCACAGAACTCCATGCATGAATCTTTTATTGAAGTTTTACATTACTAGGTATTCTCCTCGAATTGTTTTGGTGCTAATTGACTTTTGATGCAAATCAAAATCACTTTAAACGTGTGAAGCTGAGGGACAAAGAAATGCAATGCAAGTTAACAAGCGAAACACTTCGGCTTTGCATTGCCTTCATAAACGTCATTACTGTGAAAACATTTTTTTAACGAACGCATCCACTAAATACCCCAAATAATATCCTCAAGATGGTTTAGAGTATTTAAAATCTAATTAAGTTCCTCCCACTCCAGTCAAAAATTTCAGTTTTTCTTTTCTTAATTGGACCTCGGGTTGGCTATCTGGTTGGTGTTGGGGGTTGGAAACTTTTTTTTACCCTAGCTTTGTTTTGTTGTTAAGCCCGAAGGAATTTTGCGGAACGGCCAGTGAACCGGAATGGCAAGAACTGAAGTTCTCGGACAATTGGTTGAAGTTTAATGTTTTATTTGTTTTGCTTTTTCTTTGAGGGGTGGACAGGACATTTTATGCTGAGTTGGCTTCTATGTATTTTTTGTATTTTAACATTTTTTTCTCCTCTCAAATAATGGATTCTATTTTTTCCTTTGGATTCGTTTTTAATGAGTTTCTTTTGAATTAAGTTTTTTTTGTTACTTTTTGTTTAAATGAAATGACATAATGTCAAGAAATTTTCTTTTGCAACAGTTGAGTTGTCACATTAACTAATTAGAAGAAGTGTTGATTGTAAAACGATAAATAAGTGGATGATGACGATAGTGGATTGGTAAGATTTCTGTGCGAGGGTCACCCTTAAAAGAATGTGTCAAGTTGAAGGTGGAGAAAACTTAAAAAGAGAAAAGTAAGCAAACAGTCAATTCAGACAAGTCAATTCCACATGGAATGTGTAGGCAGCAGTAGTCCGGGACCGGGTGGGTTAATTCGCTACCTTTGTACACGAGAAGTGCGTATCGTTCAAGTACGAGTACTTTGTTTGCGAGTACCTTACGCGACGCGGCGTGAGGTAATACTGTATCGCGTCGTGTGATACATTTCAAAATGAGAAGGTATACGCGAGTTCACACACAGGCGCTTATCGCCCAAGTGATATTTAATGCCTTGGGTACTACGCCTCAACGACGCGTTGCACACGGTTGCCGTTTTGGTAGAATCCTAACAATCTTTGTAGGTTCTTTCAGCTTTGGTAGATTGGTAGTTTAATTCGGCATTTGGTAGGTTTTTTTTACAACTCTAAAGCCTATGAAACAAACATTTTTTAACAATTGTCATAAAAAACTGAAATAATTTCCAATCAACTCAGAAACAAATAAAAATAAAAGAATTCATGTAAATACAGACTAATTGAATCAACTCGTTTTAAACGTGTTATCCTCATTTCTCGATTTGACATTGACACTATAAGTACCTTCATACCATATAATTTCGATTATTTTTTATTATTGGTTAAACCTTTACGTTATTTTAAAACATCAATTTTGCTTTGGTAGGTTTTATTGGGAAGTTTGGTAGGCATTTTTGTTTTGCGAGTGGCAACCGTTTGCATTACTTGGTTGATCTATGTCGTGTCAGGCTGCGAGATTTTTTTGTTCTCAGTCATGGGTTCGTCTTCAGATGAGGAAGGTTACATCTTAAGGTTAGAATCGAAGGTGATGGTCTCTACTGATTTTAATATCTATATCTATGTCGAGCGCATAATTCGAGAACGGATCGTCCGATTTGAGCTGTCTTTTTTTTGTGTTCGTCTCCGCCCAAGGAAACGTTTTACAGCGAAAAAATTGGAAAATGTTTTAGAACATTAAAGGAAAATTGGAAAATTCGGAAAAATCAATTTTCCATACATTTTGTATGGGGAATTTTCTTTTATTTTGGGCGGAACAAAGTTCGCCGGGGCCGCTAGCATATGTTTAAATATCAGATTCTGTTTGTGTGTTATCGATAAACTTAGACATAAAGTATGTCTTGAGGAGAGGAAAGTTACGCACATAGCACGATTACTATATGATAGGTGGCGCTGAATAACAACTTCGAAAAATTGAGAAATGAAGCAGAAAATGACAACCAACACTCACGCCAGAAATGTAATATAAACCACACGATCGCATAAACAAAAATCGAACTTTAATGGCCGCTAATAAGAAAAAAATAAACACACACATACAAACAAGCAAAAAAACATCTATTTCACTTCACTAAATTGGAGTGCAGCGCACGGCGGGCATCCGCTAGTTTGTTAAATTTTCAGTTGAGGAGATTTCAGATTCATAAACAAATGCTACAATAAATTAACAATAGGCCACTTTCTTTACTTTCTAAGCTCCAAATGTTAACACTGTTTTGTACGGTTTCCTACTAATTTATTTCCTTCGACGGTTTGGTCACGTAGTGCGTATGCCCCCAGACCGGCTTCCAAGACGTTCCATCAGGTAGGCGACTCCCCGGTAGGCCTAGAAATAGATGGTTGGATCAAGTCCGACATCTCTCCTGGACCCGTCTAGGAATTCCTCCTGATGAGTTGGACTAAATAGCGGAGGATCGAGAAGGATGGAGGGTCCACTTGAGCATCCTACCCCCACGACCCTCATGAAGGATTAGCGGGCCAATGAAAATGTATGTATGTGTATGTAGACTTACTTAGGTGGCGCTACAGTTCGGGCTGAGCCTGGTCCTCAACCAACAAGCCTCTCCATTTAGCTCAGTCTTTAGCTAAATGCCTCCACTTTCGCACTCCAAGTTGGTCGAGATCGCTTTGAACTTGTGCGCGCCACCTACCTGCCACCCTCCGTATACCGAGCGTAGTATATGCACAAAATGCAATGAACAAAACAAAACGATTGATTACCCCAGGTGGCAGCCCAGGTTCACTGGAAAATCCACCCTCTTCGGAGGTCGGCTCTACGGATTCTGGGGAGAGCAAGTTATTGCAACTAATAAATCCCTTCTTTAAAAGTACAAGGGTATGTCGATCTCCTCCACCAAGATCGAAAAACTCCGGGAAAAGAAGTCCACAGGGAGCGCCAGCGCGCAAAATTCAGGACTCAGCGAAATACAAAAGTCTTGAGGAAGAAGATAAAACACTCCGAATCAAGCTTAACGAAATGGATCTACTCTATCAAGATCTTAAGAAAGAGATAGACTTATTAAAAGAAGAAAATAAGGTCATAAAGAACACTCATATCCAGAGGGAACGCGAATGTACTCCAGCACGCTTAGCTAGTCTGGAATATCGCACAGACGAAGAAAAGCTAGCACGTGAAACGTATCGGGTCCCAAAGAAAAGAGCTACTAAAAAGCGGAGAGCCTGTTCATCGCCCGAAATCGAGCCCGTGAAAGAAGAAAATCACAAAGAATCGCAAGTAAAGCAACTTCGAGAGCAATTTCGCCCACCCCCACCACTAAACATCGTCGGGATAACGGAATACAATAAGTTGCAAAGCCTCCTTAAACGAATAATAACCTCAAAGTATAAGGTTACGTCTTGATAGATACTGCGTGGAAAGTTAACGTCGATGACTACAAAGACTACCGAGCTGTGTCCCAAAAGCTAAATACCGAAAAGATTCAGTGGTATACCTTCGAAATCAAGTCAGAAAGGCCACATCGTGTTGTTGCAAGGGGACTCCACCCCTCATGCACCAAAAAAGAGGTTATGACTGATCTTCAAGTCAAAGGCTTTAAAATTCTTGATGCCATTAATATCATCAAGAAGGAGAAGCAACAAACGGAAATAGATAAAGACGTCTTGGTAAGGCGTGGACTTCCGCTTTTTATGCTTACCTTCGATAAGTCGGATAATATCGACGATATCTACCGAACTAGAGCTATACTTATCGAGCCCATGCGTAGAAATTTAAGGATGTTCCGCAGTGCAAACGTTGCCAAGGATTTAACCATACGCAAATGTACTGCAAAAAAGAACCGCGATGTGTGAAATGCGCCGGAAATCACCTCTCCCAAGTCTGTGGAGTAAATAAGCAAACCTCTGCAACATGTGCTAATTGGGGAAGGGAACGGGAAAGCACCCGGCAAATTATAGAGGCTGTGAAGTAGCTAAGGAGTTGCAAAAACGGAGAGATGTGCTCCTTAAGCCCCTTGCAAAATCTAAACTGCAAACTAAGCCAAAGCGTAAGAATGCACAGGAGAAACTAGCCAAACTAAAACTACCGGGTTCAGAGCGCAAATTGGTGAGGGAAAGAGTAACAACAGAAAAGTCCTGGACCTCTGTTCTTAAAAGAAACGGTACTGAAAAGTTAACGTCGAAAAAGCCGCCAGGTAATGACCCTCGAGCAGCAGGAGTGCAGACTTACGCTCAGGCCGCGGCATCCGAAAGCCAAAAAACGTTGAAATTTCGACGGACCCTGTCTCTCATGTTTTGTCGGTTATTCTTGAGAAATTTGAAGAACAAAGCAAAATAAATAAAATTATTTTCGATAGGCTGGTTAAGCTTGAAAATAATTCTCAGAAAACGCGTACTTTAACTAGAATATGAATGACAAACGAATGTTAAAAATATGTACTTGGAATACAAACGGACTTTTGCAAAAACTCGACGAATTGGAAATATTCATGCGTGAAAAAGATATTGATATTTGCTTGATTTCTGAAACCTACGTAAAAAAGGAATCGCATTTAAAAATAAAAGGCTCTAATGATTACCACGCTTGTCACCCTACGCAAAAAGCTAGAGACGGATCATCCTTATTTAATAAAGACTGCATCGAACAATCCGAAGACCTAAAGATAGAACTTGAAAAATCTGATTTTACTTACTTGTTTGAATCGCTAAAATCGGAGGCGACTTTAATGCGAAACATGCGTTCTGGGGCTCAAGATACAGCTCGAAAAAAGGTAGAATGTTTTATGAAGCAGGTATGGAGTACAGTTGTGATTTCCATTCGACGGGTAAACCAACATACGGGCCCACTGATACTTCGAAAATACCTGACCTGATCGATTTTTTCGTTGTGAAAGGAATATCTGCCATCCACATAAAAGTCGAAGACAACTTTGATCTGTCGCCTGATCAAACAATCAGGGAAAAACTAGTCTATAACCTAGAGCCAGCGAGATTAACTGGTCGAACAACTAACTGGGAAGGCTTTAGGAACGAAATTGAAGATAATGTTGAACTGAGCGTTCCACTTACGATACCCTATGAACTTCAGGTTGAAGTTGATCGCCTCGTTGAGATCGTACAGCTCGCCTCTTGACATAATACTCCCAATCCAAGGAAAACGCATGACAAATACGGTTTGCGATATCCTCCGGAAATAAAAGAATTGGTCATGGAAAAGGGAAAAGCGCGTAAAAAATGGCAACAGAGTCGTGCTCCGCAGCATAAACCACACTTGAATCGTCTGTGCAATTTGTTGAAGAAGATTATTAAGGATTTTAAGAATCGTGCAATAGGCCCTTACCTTGAAAGTTTAACAGCGAGAAAAGATTCCAATTTTTCACTTTGGAAAGCTGTAAAAGGCACCAAAAGGCCCAAAGTCCCCGCGCCGCCAATCAAATTAAATCAAAATGAATGGGCGAGGGAAGATAAAGAAAAAGCGGACGTCTTTGCGGCACACCTGGAAGAAACCTTTAAACCGTATGAGGGTCAAGTGGTTTACGAGAACCGCAATAGGCTGGATTTACCATCTGACGATTTGACGCTCACAAGTGCAACGCTAAGGGAACTCAAACATGAGATCGAGAATCTTAAACCTAAGAAATCTCCTGGTTATGATTTGATTACCGGAGAAATTCTCAAAGTCTTACCTAGAAAAGCATTGATTAAGCTTCTCCATATTCTAAATGCTGCACTCAGATTAAAACACGTGCCGAGCCAATGGAAAGTTGCGGAAGTCATAATGGTTTTAAAACCAGGAAAACCGCCAAATGAGGTAAAATCGTATAGACCAATTTCGCTTCTTCCAATCATATCGAAAATTTTCGAGAGGATATTATTAAAGCGTCTCCAACCGGTTATAGAAGAAAATAATCTTATCCCTGACCACCAGTTTGGGTTCAGAAGCAAGCATTCGACGATTGACCAGGTGCATAGAATTACTGACGTAATCGAGAAAGTACTTGGAAGAAAAAAAGATTTGCTCATGCGTATTTCTTGACGTCTCTCGGTGTGGCATGATGGCTTCAAATCCAAACTACGACAAGTTCTCCCTGTATGCTTATGCGATATTCTAGAATCATACCTCGGGAATAGAATGTTTCGTGTTAGACATCGAGTGTCAATTTTCCTAAACTCGGCCCGAATATCTTTTGCAAACGAGGCCAAATACCTGGGAATGACACTCGACGCAAGACTGAAATGGAATTCGCACGTGAAAATGAAACGTAAAGAACTCGAAATCAAATATAGAGAAATGTACTGGTTACTCGGAAAACATTCCCAGCTCAGTACTGAGAACAAACTGCTTTTATACAAGCAAGTGCTAAAGCCGGTGTGGACCTATGGTATACAACTTTGGGGTTGTACCAAGAAACCAAATGCAAATATTTTACAAGCTTTTCAAAATCAAGTGCTTAGAGAAATTGTCCAAGCAGCGTGGTATAGTAGAAACGACGATATCCACAGGGATCTCGGAATTCCGACAATCGAAACTAGAAGCTTCGCGAGAAAGCATAGAAACCGATTTATCGGACATGTCAACAATACAGTCCTACAAATTTTGGATGAGAGCAATTTATTGCGCCGACTACAAAGGACAAAACCTTTCGACTTGGCGAGATAATGATTAACCGCGTCTATATTGCGGAATATGCAGGATCTTTCAGTGGAAAGAAACCTGCCAAACGTTTTTATTTCATGATAAAAAAATTGCTTGATAAGTTATTACTTAGTTGCGATATCTAACAAATTTATATCGAAGGGTGGTGTTTTTTTAGTCAGTAAGAATCTGATACTACTATGAGCACGCGCTTGCTATTCTCATAGTGTCTATGGAAGATTTTTCACCTACCCTCGAAAAAAAAGAACCTACGGCGAGGTGGCCCTTTACTGCCTCGTCCCTCCGGATTAGATTCCAAGACTCTGCGGGCCAGATCGTTGGTGTCCATTCGCAGTTTTTTGACTAGGTTGATGTCGGTATACAGCACGTATAGTTCGTCATTAAATCGTCTCCTTCAAAACCCGTCAACGCAAGCGGGACCGAATATCTTACGAAGAATTTTTCTCTCGAAGCGACCAAGGATATCTTCATCCGCTTTCAATAAAGCCCATCTTTCAGCGCCGCAGGTCTGGGATGATCAGGGTCTTGTACAAAGTCTCCTTAGTAGTTCGAGATAGGGCTTTACTGTTGAATGGGTTTATTAGCTCAAAAGAACAGCGATTGGTCAGAGTTATTCTTCGCTTGATTTCAGCACTGGTTTCATTATCAGAATTAATAGCAAAGGCAAGGTAGACAAAGTTCCTTAATACCTCGAAGTTGCAGGTGCCCATTGTGACGTTCTGTGTAATTGTCGGTGTTGATTGTCCCCTCTAGTTGGCAGAATGTAGTTGGTTTTGCTCTCTTTTATCGCATAACCCATTTTGGTACATGGCAGAGCGTCACCTTGCCTAAAACCTTTTACTGGCATCAAAGGTCTTGGTGAGGTCATTACCGAACTGGGTGGAGCAGCGAGAGTTCTCCATCGTCATCCTGGACAGACGGACAATATTGGCGGGTTGTCAAAACTAGACAGGGCTCTATATGGCTTTTCTCTATAGATGCTGTCATAGGCGGACTTGAAATCGATAAAGAGATGTTGAGTATCAGTTTGGATTTCTTGGATTTTCTCCAAGAGTTGTCGAAGCGTTAAGTTTTAATCAATGGTGGACTTTCCTGGCCTGAAACCGCACTGATAGAGGCCTATCAGGCTATCGATAAAAGACGTTGACACAATAGTGCAGAATAGATCTTGTATGCAATGTTGAGGGGACTGATACTTCTTTAAACAAACTATTCTGAGATTCCATTCATCAGGCATGCACTCATCTAACCAAATCTTAGAGATGGGTTGGTGTATGTTCTCTATCAACTCATCACCAGCTGCTTTGAAAAGTTCGGCCAGTAAGCCATCATATCCAGTAGCCTTGTTGAATTTCAGCTTGTATATTGCTGTCTCTCATTTCGCTTCGGTCAGGTAAATGGCAATTTTGTCTATCATCGTCTATGTTGAATGGTTCATTCTGCCTGACAGCGGGATGTTGTTCTTCGTCGCTGTTATACAGTCTGCAGAAGTAGTTTTTCCATATTCTCAGCACCGACTGTGATTCTACTACGAGATTTTTATTTTCATCTCTACAAGTTTCTGTACGGGTATTGCTTCTCTGAGACGTTCTTTTTACTTATTGGTAAAACCTTCGTACACTATTCCTGGAGTATAAGCTCTCAATATTCTCGATCGCGCGCTTCTCATGATTTTTTCTTCTTTTGGGGAAGCTGATGTTCTTCTAATCTCTCTTGCTCGTAGAACTCACGAGCAGCCCTCGTCTTCCTTTGCACCACCGCTCCATACGCCTCTTGTTTTGTTTCATGCAGTCACCGGCATTCTTCAACGCGGTCTCATGTAGGATATATTTACCAACTGTCCTACCAAAGACGTCGTCCTTTTCTATTTTGGTATTCAAATTTAGGCTGGCAATGGTGTAGTGGTAACGTCGTCAATTGCCACGCTAATGGTTCATGGTTCAAATCCTGATGTCAGTAAGCATTTACTTATTTCTTATGAAATATACAAAGTCAGTCCGATCATTTGCGAAAGCTTGTGTGAACAAAACTGCGAAGGCATAACACTGGCAGTAGCTTGGTCATGTGGCTGGAAAAATTGTTTACTCTATTGATAATGATTTGCCCTTGACATCGGTTATCGGGAAAAAAGTACTGTGAATCAGAAGCAAAGACAAAAAAAATAACAAAAATCTCCCCAGCTAACTGGACTCCACCCCTGGAGAATCTCTGAAGCATAAACAACTGAGCTTCAAGGACCACTACACCAAAAACCGTTCTCTCTCTCTCTCTCTATCCATCCTTTCCAACGCCCGAACTGTGTGTAAACATGTTAAAGGTATTTATAAGCCTTTGATTGCGCACAAATACACCGTATTCGCCGTATTTATGACATTGCTCGTATGTCTTGTCGAGGACCTCGTAGAAACAATCTTTGGTGACAGGGTCCTTTTATTCCGTGGACGCATGAGCACATATCAAGCTTATATTAGCGAATTTAGCCTTGATCCGGGTTATCATAATATGCTCGCTCATGTGTCCGAAGCAACTTCTTCCCTAAGTCTGCCGCGTGTAGCAAATCCGCCTTAAAATAAGCGCTGCTTGTTCTCTCTATAAGACACTAATCGTCCCAGTCCTGCTGTATGGCGCAGAGGCATGGGCTTTGGCAAAATCGGATAAGAATGCCCTTGGTTACTTTAACAGAAAAGTTCTTCTGGTGATCTTTGGTCCCGATTGCATAGACGGCGAATGGAGGAGAAGTAACAATGCCGAACTATACGGCCTTTATAATGGCATAGACTTAGCCAGAGAGTTCACATACAGCGACCAAGATGGCTGGGTCATATAGAGCGAATGGCTCCCAACATTCCAGCCAAGAAAGTCTTTGAATCCACCCTGAGTGAACGGCGCAGTACAGGACGGCATCGCTTACTTACTTACTTAGGTGGCGCTACAGTTCGGGGTGAACCTGGGCCTCAACCAACAAGCCTCTCCATTTAGCTCGGTCTTTAGCTAATTGCCTCCAGTTGCGCACTCCAAGTTGGTCAAAGTCCCCTTGAACTTGTGCGCACCACCTACAGCGATGATTCCCTCTACTGCGTCGTCCCTCGGGATTAGATTCAAAGACTCTCCGGGCCGGAGCGTTGGTGTCCATTCGCTCTACATGTCCTAGCAATCTCAGACGTCCAATACGCAGTTTATTGACTAGGTCGATGTCGCTGCACAGCTCGTATAGTTCGTGATTGAATCTTCTCCTCCAAGACCCGTCAACGCAAACGGGACCGAAAATCTTACGAAGAATTTTTCTCTCGAAGCGACCAAGGATATCTTCATTCTCTTTTAATAAAGACCATGTTTCAGCGTCGTAAAGCAAGGTTGGGATGATCAGGGTCTTATACAGAGTCTCCTTAGTTGTTCGAGATAGGGCTTTACTGTTGAATTGCCTTATAAGCTCAAAAAAACAGCGATTGGCAAGAGTTATTCTTGGCTTGATTTCTGCGCTGATGTTGTTCCCAGAGTTTATAGCAGAGCCAAGGTAGACAAAGTCCCTTACTACCTCGAAATTATAGCTGCCCACTGCGACGTTCTGTCCTATTCGTCGGTGTTGGCTGTCCCTTCTTGTTGACAGCACATACTTGGTTTTGCCCTCGTTTATCGCTAAACCCATTTTGGTCGCTTCCGCCTCAATGCTTGCAAACCCACCGGTGACAGCCCGCTGAGTTCTTCCTATAATGGACGACATCGCTGTAGGTGGCGCAAACACGTGAAGAGGGACATCAACAAACTTGGCGTGTACAACTGGAGGCAGCTGGCTCGTAGCCGGGCTGACTGGAGAGGTTTGTTGGTTGCCCCGGATAGTAGCGCCACCTAAGTAAGTAAGTAAGTAAGCAGTCTAAGGCCTCTGCTACGTGATCTTTTAAGGGTCCGAACATTCCACGTCCAGATCCGAAGGTCGCTGTCTTTACTTCGTTTGCTGGGGTTGTCATCAGTTGAATCGTCCTTATCCGAGGCTTGTGATTGTTTCTGAACCAGTGGACGGGAAGTTATTCCGACGACTTCCAACCTGGAGGGCCAGTTCTTCTTAATATACCCTTACGACGTGGGGATGAGTACACCGGTGCCGGCAGTCCACTACAGGAGTGTGGGCGCTGCTGTTAGCCCATTAAGGGGCTCCTACGCCACCATCTCTATTTCAAGGTCCTGGCTAACATTGGAAATTCCTTACCGACTTGTGATCCGAATGTATGGAAGCAGCTCACGGAAGGTTTTCACTAAGTTTAACCTAACTGTCACTGTAGACGCCACCGTCGACTCCATCTAGGGAATTCATCCGCTGCCTGTGCTCTAGTGAGAAAGCACTCTTCACCTTTCTCTCAGCTGCTGCCGCCAGAGATCCTCCAAACGGAGTTGGTGACCCATTTATCTGATCAAGGTACTAGGCACCCGGCGGTCACCAACGTGAAGGTTGAGAGAAGGAGTTAGTAGGCCTAGTCTAAGTGAAAACGCTTGTGTTTTCATGTAATCGCATGCACTATCATTTTGCTATTTCGTACTCCTTTTTGTCAAATTGATCCTGGTTTTGTCTAAAGGTAAATGTAACAATTACGCGAAACAAATGACTGATATAGTAGCAAATTACGATACTGCACTTTCCTTCATTTTTATTATTTGCACGCACTCAAGGGGTCATGTTATGAATACCCTTAAAATGTTTACATACAGTGTGTGCGTTGGAAACTATACAGAGAGAGATAAAGATTGGTGTAGTGGTTTTGAAACACAGATGTTATATTTCAGAAAACCCCGAGGCTGGCGTCCAGGAACGTGCCTGCTTGTAGGCGCCTTTAACCTACCAAGGAAGCACAAGTAATATGTTTCGTTTTAACAATACTTATTCAAACTTTTTGTACCTCATCTTCTTCTTCTTCCTTTTATCAGCGAGGCTATGATCCGAAAACAAGGGATCACAACCCTCCCACTTCACCGCATTTCTACTGATCCGCATGTGGGGTTCGCCTATTTGACCTCAGAAAATATCGGCAGGCCTGCCGATTTTGGATCACTCGGTTACTGAGGCCAATGAAATGCCGATGTCGTCGCATTTGTCTGATCCAGGCGTTTATAGGCCTGCCTTTCCTACATCGCGATGTCTTTGGAACGTGCATTGATATTGCCTTTTTAACAGGGTTCAAATGATCTCTTCTTTGAACGTGGCAATACCAACTGAGCCGGTCACGTTCTATTTTTTGTACGATGGTTTCCTTGATGTGAAAGCTTCCACGGATCTTCGAACTTCTTATTCGATCAAGCTTTGTCACTCCTGCTGTCATGCAAAGCATCTTCATCTCAGCTGCCGTTAATTTACTCTCATACTTTTTGTACATCGTCCAACATTGTGAACCGTATGTGAGCGCTGGATGTACAACTGCGGTGTAGAGCCTTCCTTTCAACTTAGGGGGCATTTTTCTGTCACAGAAGATAGCGGAATTTTCTCGCCACTTCATCCACCCTACGCTTACACGATGATTGATGTCGTCATCACAAGTTGCTTTGCTATTGATCATAGATCCCAGATATTTGAACTTTTCGCACTTGGGAAGCACTGTTCCATTCAAATAAATGTCTGGAATAGGGCTGAGTGGATCAGAGAACGGGCAGCACAAGTACTCTGTCTTTTTTGAACTAATGCGATACCCATTTCCCTCCAAAACGTCCACCCACACATCAAGTGCTCGTTGCAGGGATGTAGGATCCTCACTTATGATGGCTCCATCGTCAGCAAAGAATAACTGATGTACCTTGGGGTCCATCACTTTACCTTCAAGCAGATAATCAAGGACCGTAATAAAGAGCAAAGGACTTAAAACGCTTCCCTGGTGTACCCCGACTTTGATTGGCAACTCTTCGGTTACTCCAGCGGGACATTTTACTCTTGTCTTTGCTCTTTCGTACATGTCCATGATCATCTGTACATAGGTTTCTGGAACCCCTCGATGTCTTAGCGCCACCCATATCAGATCTCGTGGTTGTCTGTCGAATGCCTTTTCAAAGTCAACCAATACAATATGCAAATCCCTTAAGGAATCACGATGTTTTTCCATTATGATCCTTATACTTTGGATTGCATCTGTGGTTGATTTACCCGAGACAAACCCGCACTGATCATCAGATAGCCGTATTATTTTTCGCAGTCGGCCACCTAATACCCGCTCAACGATCTTCATGGTGTGTGACATCAGCTTGATCGAACGGTAGTTATCACAGTTTCGCGTATCACGCTTCCCTTTATATACAGGGAGAAGGTAACTTTCTCTCCATTCATTCGGCATTGGATCACCTCTCACGAATTTGGAGATGAGAATTCTGAGCCCATCTCCCATCTTTTTCCAGAACTCAGAGGGTATTTCGTCTGGCCCAATCGCTTTTCGTTTTTTTGGATTATTTGACCGCCTCACTAACTTCTTCGACTGTAATGTCGGGTATTTCTTCACAGTTAGGGGTGGCTCTTGGAAAGTATAGCCGGGGAAACTGTTCATTCAAAAGCTCTTCACAATACTGCCGCCACCTCTGCAGAATTTTGTCGTCATCCACAAGAAGCTGGCCATGAGCATTGCTAATGAACTTTGGCGAACGAATCTCCTGAGCATTCTTCCTTCTTTGGGCGGCTATTTTGAAGATAGTGGCACTCTTGTTCATATTGTGTCTTCGCAGCTCCTGGATAGCCTGGTTTGCATCAGCAACCTTTTTGTACCTCATCTACTTCATTTATATATAAATACTGAATAACATTCGAAGAATTAAACTTTAATTTTTTCACGGGGCTCTTCTGGTATAAAAGTTAAGATAAAACTTTTGCACGCGTTTTCCTAATTGACTCCCATAAGGGAGGTTGGCTCCTAAGTGATAGATGATGATTTGTAAGCAAATTTGTTTTGAAAATGCGACAAAAAAAAGATAAATGATAATTTCTTAACGGGTAATGAGGATTGATTTTTGCAAAACCGTGAACGTGCTTGATCGATTATGTGGGGGTGATGCTATTTTTTTATTATTATTATTTAACATAAAGGAATGTGATGATGGTATGTATGTACTAAGTCACGGTGTAAAAGGAGAGTGAGACCCTTAATGTTAAATGTAATTTCTAAAGTAAACGATGAGGAGTTTCAAAATTAAATGAAGCGAATAAAATAAGATAACAGATTTGCCATTGAGGACAGTTTCATCTTCATTGAGCTATTTCTCCTACCTCCTGTACTTTAGTTATATAAAGAGAAACACTGAAATGAAATACTGAAAATATGTTTAACAAAGTATTACATTATAATTTATTTACGATAGTACTATGTATTCAATCATTAAGAGAAAAAAAATTTAATTTACAAAATGTAGTATGAATATGGATTAAAATAGATGTACAATACTTATGTTTCATGTCTGAAACGTTTTGTATGATACCCTTATGATTTTGGAATTTAGCAAAAGATAATTTCGATATAACTTGGCTTCTAGATAACTTAGGAACATAATTTTAGGCTTAAAGTTTTCATCCTTAAATGTCAAAATTATATATACATACACCTTCAATGACCCATTAATTCTTCATAATGATTGCAGGGTAGGATCCTCAGGTGGACCCTCCATCCTTCTCGGTCCTCCGCCATTGACTCCAACTCTTCAGGAGGAATCCCTAGACGGCGAGAGGAGAGATGTCGGGACTTGGTCCAACCATCTATTATAGGCCTACCTATGCCGTGGCATCAGGTAAGCGACCACCCGATGCCACGGCAATCATGGCACGTCTTGGAAGCCGGTCTGGGGGCATACGCAATACGTGACCAAGCCATCGAAGCATAGATCGTCCCGTTCGGAGAAGTAGCTGCTCAACATTGAGCGCCTCGCGTACTCTGGTGTTACGCACTCGATCCCTACAAGTTATTCCAGCAACATCGCGAAGGAACCTCATTTCGGCAGCTTATATCCGCGATCTTACTCTTTCTGTCATTACCCAAATTTCATCACCACAGGTGAGAGTTGAAACATAAACCGAGTTAAAAACCGGTAGCTTAGCTTGAACACTAAGTTCGGCCTTCCTTATAACAGATTGATCAAGCTTTGTCAAAATTTAGCCTGACCAATTCTAAGGGATAACTCCGCATTGCTGTTTCCATCACTGGTGAATAAGACCCCGAAGTACTTAAACTTATCCAACTGATTCAGTGGGACTCCACTAACATGCAAAGTACACTACTGAATGGGTATTCTAGAAACGATCATTACTTCCGATATTTTCACGTTTACCTTCATTCCAACATCATCACAAATGGCTACAAACCTTTCGAGTGCGCGCTGAAGTTTGGTTTGAGAGGACTCGAGGATTTAGTCTCTTTAGTCTCCCACTTTGAAACATTCTCTGCCATGAATGCGCTATAACATTCAGTCAGTTCAGAGAGGCTTAGCATACATTCATACCTTCTCAAAAGCCACACTGAGAGTGAATAACTGGTCGGTTGTGCTTCTGCCGGAACGAAAACCGCATTGCTCATCCCCCAAACTGTACTCAATCACCTTAGCAAAAACTTTTCCAGGAAGCCTTAAAAGGAATACAACCCTATAGTTGGCCCAAAATCTTTTATCTCCTATTTTAAAAAGAGGGACAATGAACCCCATTTGCCAATCACCAGGTCTTTCTCAGCATTCCCAGGCAAATTTAATAAAGTGCGGGAGCCATTTATTCCACTCCCTCTTTAGCTAAAGCCTTAAGCATTTTTGGTCGGATTTCATCCACACCAGCAGAATTGCCAAATTTTAGCGATTTGATTGCGAAAGTTACTTCCTCTAGGACTACTTTCCACCCTAATCTTGACCATAGGTCTGTCATCTTCGGTACTCTGCTCGGGATTGAGCAATTCTGAAATGTGTTTGTTCCATCTGCGCAAGATGCCCTCCTCATTGCAAAGATGTCTTTGAATTTAACCCCTTTCACGATATTCAACTTTCTTCCTCTGAGTCGGCGGACGGTCTGCCAGAACATCTTATTTGCAGATCTGTGCTCGCGTTCCAATTTTTCGCCAAACTCAGTCCAACACTGGATTCTCGATGCTTTCCCAGCTAATTTGCAAGTTCTTCGCACCTAAGTGAACCGATTTCGAGAATCGGAATTCCCCGTGTGAATCCACACCTTAAAGGCTCTCTGATGGCTTCTTGAACTCCGGGCGTTTTAAGCGAAGCAGTTCTTTTCTCACCACCAGCCGCTTCACTCCACAAGCATCTTCCACAGAGGCAATAACTGCTGTTGAAAACAGTTGCCATTCTTCCTCTACATTTGATGGAACAGTTGGAATTCGTTCAAACCCTTAAGATATTTGCCGCGCAAATATCTCCCCTATCTCATCGTTCTGTAACCTCTCATCGTATGCGTCTAATTATCCTTAGATTGAGCTTTGGTAGGGGAGGCACTCTATCGCTAGGTACAATTTGCACAGCACCAAGTAGAGATCAGTTGTCAGTTCGGCCCCTCTCAATACGCGAACATCACAAATCGTTCTCTTCAGACACAATGGTACCACAAATAAATCTATCAGCGATTTCTGCTAAGACTGTGACGGTGCCATGTGTATTTGTTAATGTTTTTATGCGGAAATATAATATTCATGATGGACAAGCCATTTTCACAGCAAAATCCAACAAGTTCTCTTCGTTCGCGTTTTGGTCAGGATCACCGTTCCTTCCAATCACAGACCGACATGTCATAACAACTTCACCCACGTAAGCATTAAAGTCACCCATCAAGACAAAAGAATCCATATCCGCAACCCTTCAACTTCATCTATTTACACTTTAAAATTTTCCGACTCGGCAGTACTGCAATCATCCTTCATTTGTGAACTCGGGGTATATCTAGTCGACATATGCCTCAAGGTCCTTCCCTGCGAGCGATGAAACGTTCCACGTGGCTATCCTACGTTAATGCCGTTGTCGAAAATCTAGAGTATCCAACTGTGTCCCTATCGGTGCATAGTGCGCTCACCCATTGACTCCCGTAATGGTTCGCGAGACCATTGATAGAAAGCTCGTAACCATTTCGGGTTTTACCTGATCGGCTGACGAGCGGGACAGGCCGACCACCAGACGCTCGCATACTGACACCCTTCAGGTCTGGCTCTAAAGGATGTCCTGGCTTACCAGGTTTGGTTTAACTCCATCTACACATCCCAGTCACGTTGCCCGCGCCCCACCATGAAGAGGTCAGCCGGGGGCTTGCCAAAACTAAAAAAAAATCAAACTTTTAGGTTAACTTGTTCAGTTCAATAAATACCACAAAATACGAGTACGCTCTCAATCAATTCGAAAAAGAAGTGTGCTGAAATTTGGGGATGCCGTCGAGATGATCTTTAAAGTTCTAATTTTTAAGTTTCTCGCCCCAAATAAACTTTGCCAAACTATTTATGTGCGAGTATATTAAAACTAATCACGAAAATAATTAAAAAGCTGCTTATCTTTAGTAAATAGATTCCGGGAAACATGTATATACTTAACAGTTTTTTTATTACAGAGAAACCTATCAAAATAAGATTCTACGCATCGACGTGATCTGCGTAAATGGTAAACGTCCCGGGAAACCACTTTTTTACTTGCATCGGATAGACAGCAAAATGTTTTTCTGGTGCTGTATCTGCAATGATTATCTTGTAAATATAGTCGCTACTGCTCGCTTCTTCACTTGCAGGAGAGGGTTTTGTAATTCTTTTACACGCTTGTATCATATCTATATCTTTAAATGCAATATCGCTCTGCGGTAACTTGTCCATGCTCGCCATTATGACACTACGAATCTCTTCTGCCATTGAAGGATTAATAACATTTATTTTTGCAACTGGCAATGGACACACAACTTCTAGCTCATTTGCAATATTTTGTCTTAACTTCAGAAGCGGATCGTAGTTAGGAACTATTTTGTTAGTGAACCTTGTAGGACTTGCGGTCATGCATAGTCCATTTTTGATTTGCATCATCATTTCGTAAATTTGATCGGCTTTCAGTCTATTCATAGGTGAATGTAATGAAATATTTTTTATAAAGTACTTTTCACATGCCGTTTTGAAGTTTGTACATGGTTTCGCCATTTTGTAAGAAAGATACAATTTTTTTTTTTTTTGGAAATTTTTCTCCGATAATTTTAACGTAAATTCAGTTATACGAAAGCAAAAAAGTAAACTGACATAGTTTTCACTCGCTAGGTATATTTAGGACTTACTCAGTACTTTTGGAACAAAAGTGAGCTTTTCAGTATGATAGAACTAAATAGGAATAGTTGTATTCTGGCTTATCAAAATGTTATAAGTCGACTTTCCTATTTTTATTTACCTATAGATTATAATTACGATCTATGCTTCGATGGTTAGGTAGGCGACTTCGCGGAAGGCCTAGAAATAGATGGTTGGATTAAGTCCGACATCTCTCCTGGAGCCGCTTAGGGATTCCCCCTGATGAATTGGAGTCAATGGCGGAGGATCGAGAAGGATGGAGAGTCCACCTGAGCATCCTACCCCCGCGACCGTCATGAAGGATTAGCGGGCCATTGAAAATGAATGAATGAATGAATGAATTATAACAATATGTGTTTCAAAATGGGAACTAGCTCAATAACTATCTGCCCTTTTTCGTTCGTGATGGAAAGAGAAAATCACGTCAATACATTCTGGCTTGTTTGCAGAATGAATTCACTCGAACACAAAAAATAATTTTTATTTGCACCTAAATGAACGCACCTGTAAGGCAAATATCGTTTCCTTACCACTTTCGAACTCTAGATTTTAATCAATTGTGATACTAATATTAGGGAGAAACTCTAAAAAGTGGACCTTGTAATTCTTTATACCTGTCCGTATGATACTAGGTTTTACTTGCCTGTTTAATTCCTTTCACTCCTCGAAGGGCATAGGTCGTAAAAAGCTCCTGCGCTGCATCTTGTTCGAAGTTCTGCAAAGTGTTTGAGTCCTCTCCAGCTCATGCTTTAAGACCTCGCTTCCTCCTCAATTGTTCTGCGTCACGTCCCCTTAGAACGACCCATTTTTCTGTCTGACTGTGTGTTAGTGGATTCCACTATTTTGCAATGGAATTGTCTTCACGAGCTAAGGTGTGACCAAGCCACTGGCATTTCCTCATACGTATAGAGATGCCTATAAGTTCCTCGCCCGATATCTGATCAAGGTATTCACTGTTCGCGAAAGTTTGTGGAAACCAAGTGAGAGTGGTATTCTCACCTTCCATACAATACACACATTCAACGTTGTAGCAGAACATACTCAGTTTGAATTTTCTGCGAAAAATATTACTTCTCCAGATTTCTGATAGCAATTTTTATTGTTTTTGAAAAGCTTTTTCGTGAAAACAATACTATAAGAGAATTTTATTCTCTCATTCTCATTGCACTCAGCATCCATGACATCAATAGCCAACCTATCACGCGCTCACTCGCTCACTCGCACACCAATAGATATGGTCAGTAACGCATTGAAATTACATTTTTCTATCTGACTTATAGCGTTTTTAATCTTTAAAGGGCATTATTACATTTTTTTTTTCTTTTGTGCCTCATCAAAATACAATAAGCGCTTCAATCTATATATAAACTTCTAAAGATCCGAAACGAATCAGACTTAAAATGTTTGAAATCGACCCACAGACAGCCCCACCATTTGAAAAATGCTCTTTATTCAATACTTTTACTCGAAATCATTAAAAGTTGTGTTAAGAAAGTGTGTAACGATTGACTTTATCTAAATTTCGTTCATGTAAAGGACCACGACCATACTTTCATACTGATACCCAATTGCTTATGATTTAACCACGCTCTATTGAAGTGGGCGCGGAGTTATGAAATTAAAACGTTCTACTAAGGCCCACTTTCCTTGTTATTTTTATTACGAAAGCACAACCTAAACGTTGGCGTGGCCCTCATAGCTTGTGGAGGGATTATAGAAGAGTTCAATGCTAGATAATTTCTTGTCAGAATCAAGCTATACATACTCGTACATATAATAAATTGTATGTTAGTGTCCGATGTCCGATACTTAAAATATGTATGTTTGTTGTACGATACTTTAAAAATGTTATAACTCACATTTGGTATTCAATTTTTTAAAAACCAAACGGCATAGAAAACTGAAATTTTACATGAAGGTAGATCTCTCGGAAAATATGGGCGTGCACACTTCAAAATGACCACTCAATTGGCATCCAATTTCTCGAAAAGCAAAATACTTAGAGTGCAAAAATTTTGTGAAAGTTATTATATAAGTTTGATATATTTTAGTGTTTTTTACCGTTGATTTTTCAACGGAATACAATCTTGTAAATACCATATATAAAAAGATAGTTGATACCTTGGAGTGTGCATTTGGTGGGCATCAGGGAAAACTGACGTTATACAACGTTCGATATACAACGCTATCAACCAATTGTAGATTAACATTTAAGATTTTTTATTTAAATAAATATAGAAAAAATAAAATAATAAATTTTAATATTTTTGGTATAGAATAATGATACAAAATAAAACCCAATTTGCCACTGATTGAAATGGCTTTGAAAGATCCACGTATCCTTTTGAAGCTCAACTTAATCTGGTTTTACATCACCCGTATTTGTATTTTCTACTATTTCATCTGAATGCTCTTCTCTTGTATACAGTTTAATCATTCGAATCCTTATTGATTTCCGATGATGACCGAACTTTTGTCTTATATTCGCAAAAGGTGAAGTGTGCTCCGAGGACTTCGGGTTCTTTTTCCTATTCCTAGCTAATTCAAGTAATGCTTCAATGTTTATCCTTGAGATATATTTCCACAGAACATTTCTGTGTTTATGGTTCTGATATGGAGGCTCTGGAATGTTTATCTAAGCAATGACATTTTATAAATTAATATAAATATATATGTACATATGTAAATAAATACCGGTTCGTAAATATTCTCCTCGTCGTAGCTATGAGATGCTGAATCTTTGTAATTATCAAATAGTTTATTGGGATAATCAAGTACCTGTTCAATATTAAAATACGATTATATAATGAAGTATATTAAAAAACGTACAAAAAAAAATACAATTCGTCTGGAACGAATTCTTGCTGAATAAGAACGTGCTACTTGAATGCTTTCAATTTCCAGACATTATATGTACGAATTTCTTATTTTTTATGAAATCGCAATAAGAAGTAGCAGTTGTCCTATATGATATGCATTTGAGTATATTATAGAGAAAAGCAATGCCTACATATTATGTTAAATTAGCTTTTAACTATAATATTTCTAGCAAAAAATTGAATTATGAAAAAATAAATAAGAAACGATTTGGATCGAGTATACACTATTGTACAATGGGCCTTGCAGTAATCTTAGGCATGTTTCATCTTGGTAAGACCCTTACCTATAATCAACTTTAGTATTCAATTAAATATTTAGCTTCACACTTTAAAAAATGTACTACCAATAACTATTTAAGTACATACCTTTTGGTTAAATTTTAATCTTCGGAGACAACTTTAAAATAAAATATATTGACGTGAGCGAGAGATTTTATTCATTTTCATAATGTCTGCACAGTTATTATCTTCGGCATTATTTACAGTTATCTAATATGAAATTCCTGCTCATCATATCTATCAAAAGGATTTGTTGCACGGCTTGCTTCTTCGACTAGGGTCCTATTCCTTAACTAGTATCAAATACATATAAATTTCCTCACCAGAATCCGCATACATTTTTGGGATAACTAATAAGATTAAATGTGGTTTATTTGGTAGATCAGAGGAGAATCGATGGAACCCAACCTTTCCGATATTATGTTTTTACGAGTATATTGCCCAAGCTTATTTTTCATACATGTTTCAACCGGTGTCCAAAAATGTCGTTAGGATAGGGATTCATCATTCGTCGAATATAGATTTATCATTGTTCTTAGCCACTTAAACGTCCACAATATTGTATTGACTGCATTATACTAACAGAATGACGACGTCGGAAGGCATTATAAGACATTTGTCATCAGATGCAATCTCACCCAGCCGATAGAACAGCCCAAACACATCCCAGATATTCCAAACGACTTCGGAAACACTCTAGATCTTTTTGTCTCATCAGAGTACACCCACCACGATTTCAATGATAGGACAACAGGACCATCATCGGCAAATTTAGAATTGTCAACATGCTATTACTGCTAACATACATTTGTGCATATGTAATTGAAGTATCGAAGCCGTTATCAGCTCGAAACACGCTATAGAAACTTATTATCACTCAAGAAGTCTTACAATACTGCTAACGTTATAAGCAGCTTCAAGTAAAGTAGAACAATTGAATAAAATAAGAATTGTAAGAAAAGAATAATGCTTAATTTGGGGAAAAAAAAACTGTAATACAGCATGTTTTGACAGTGCTCATTAGCTATGAGTCTTAACTAGCTCAAAACTGATAACTAGTAACCCTTTTCAAGCACGCTCGAAGCGCAGATAAATAAATGTTAATACGAGTATATGGTCGTATCGAGTCCAACTGAAAATTGAAATAACAGCATTTGTCAGATATCTACAAGACCTAAAGTTTCCTTGGATAACATGAAAACTCCAGAAACTTTAAATACCTACTATACATATATACTAAATAGATAGATATAGTTTATTCATCGCAATATAAATATAAATGTAAGGCGAACACCACAGGCGGATCAGTTAAAATGCGGTGAAGTGAGAGGGTTATGATCCCTTGTTTTCGAATCATAACCTCGCTGAAATAGGAAGAAGAAGAAGAAGAAGATCGCAATATAAATGTACTGTTAATTTATATTGCGATGAATTAACTATATCTATCTATATCTAGGCTAGGCTAGGCCCTGGCACTTTAAAGAGCTGTTGCGCCAAATATTTGTTATTTGTTATTTGTTTATCTATATCTATATCATATCTATCTAAATACTTAATACCGGTTTTAAGTTTGCTTTTGGTGCTTTTTATTTAGCCGAGCCAAAACTTAAGCGTATCTGTATCTCTGCGAACTTTTAAGTTCATCAAATTAACAAAATAGACCTTACCTCTTCATAATCCGTTGTCACCTCATCCAAGCTCTTTAGGTAACTGATTCGACTCTTTCGCCTTTCTTCCAATTCATGTCGAATCCTTGCCCGATGTTCATATTTATTTTTTAAATCAACTACCGCATAAATCGGTTCATCCTGTGAGTTTTTCCTAATGTCTTCACTAATTTCACTATCGTCGCCATTATACGACGACTCGTTTCTTCGCTCTGATGATGAAGATGATCCAGCCGATGATGCAGACGAACATCCCTGCTCAGGTCTTCTACGATGTCTCAAAAACGGGCTGCCTACTTCCCTTCGTACTGTGGTACTCAAACGCAGGCAATTCTCTTCTTGATCTGTAACTGTGTTTCGGTTGTCATTTATCATGTAACCACTTGATCCCCGCAGACTCAGCCTTTGTATTTGGTCTTCAATTGTTTCATTCCTGCAGGTTAAAAAAAATAACTCGCTTAAGGGAAATTTATATCCAATTTTATTAACTCTTTTCTACTTTAAGTGGCTAGTTTTCTGCACATAGAGGAGAATTAAGAAATCCTTTCTATAAAATTCCATTACTACAAAAATGCATCTAAAATAAACTTGAAATGAAAACTTCTCCAGAATGCAGGGACAATTTAGAACAAAGTATCTCAACAAGTGGACTATGGAAGACTAAAGTTTAAAAAGAAGAAGTAGCTGCATTCTTAGCGTCATACAACCCAAAGTATACGTATCTGTTTTATTTTGTCAAAAGGGAAACATTTTAAAAATAGATTTAATGACTTCCAGCAGTCCCAAAGGGAGGAAGGAACAGTTTATACGTATTGTTGATGATTGGTGTTTTTTAGTGTTTCTTTGGTTTGCTATTTATTTATTTTTTTATTTTTAGACAATAGGGTGGAGCAAAACACACATATGGTGCATTCTTTTCCCTTTCGGTGCAGCGACATCAAACAAAGGAGATTCTTTCGTTTTGAGGGAAGTGGTCTCGTCGTCGTAATCTATGACTAAAGTATCGTCGTTTACCGACATTGGTTGAGGAAGTATCTGTCTATTGGCAGGTTGTAAAGAAGAGACAGTTGTTGCTGGGTTTTAAATCAAAGTATTTTTAGAACCGATTGAGTTGGGTTTACGTGTAAAGAGCACATTGTTGAAGAACTTACTCAATAGTTTCCTTCTTTTGTAAATTGTTCTTTTATTTTTATTTCTTGTTTACTAGAGGAGTTTTGGGAAAGTGCACTTGAGATTTGTAAGCCGTTATGAAATGCTATTGAGATTTATACTCTGTAAGTGATTTATTGTGAATTTTATTTTTATGTTACGAGTATAATAAGTTGATGTCTTAAAGTGTTCTTGAATGATTGTAAGCTTCTGTCGCAAAATTACATACAGGATAACTTTTTAGATGATTTTAATCTTATATATTATTGGTACGCAGCGAGAGAGAACGCAATTTTAAGGGTAATCAATAGGACCTCTAAGGAAACTTTGCGAAATAAAATATAAACTTGAGACTTAATAATTTGTTGTGGATATCGACTAAGATTAAGTGTTATTGTCTTGAATTAACCTGAGATGAAATGATAACGAAATACTGCTTCGTCGAAAACCTTCACACAAGGCCGAGTGATAAAAAAAAAAAACAGAAATATAAATTCCTTAACAACTTACAGGAGTAAGTTTAAGGGATCCTAGGAAGGCCCACCTCAACCTCGACTGCTGCCACTAATAAAAAGGCAACTTTATCGCCCACTACTCTATGAAAGACCAAGTTGGAGTAAAAGGTAGTAAAGAAATCGATAAGCTGTTAAAGTTGCAGTCGGCTATCTTATTCGTAGAGCCAGAACCATTTTCAAAGAGTAATGGTACCAAAACTCTATATCTTTTACGAAACTATGTAACTAAAAATAGTTCAAGTTTAAAGAAGCTGAGTACAAATACTCAGTGTATCAAAGGATCCGTTTCAGATAGATTTGACTTTTCTCAATATTTCAATTGACAGAACCGTTCATAGAACTTATTGAGTTTATTTAGGATTCTTCACAGGTCAGTGTTGGGTTAAAAAACATCTTGCAGCTATCGGGATACCACAAAGAGACAAGCATAATGAGGAACAAAAGTCTATAAGTATAATATATTTTTATCAAATTGTATTGTAGATTGTCTGGGGGTTTCTGGAAGCATGCCCTGTGCGGCATGCAACTTCAAGAAAATTAAAATGAACTTTGGCGGCTGCAGCAAAACCATTTCTAGGCGGTAAAAACTATGAGGAACACATAGGAATTTAGGACACTTTTAGCATGTTGGTCACTGCACTTTGCCATTTAGCAAATTTTGAGTCAAATCTATTCATTCCTTAGTGAAAGTTTGTAATTTTTTTAACATAAATCCAAAAATCGTAGATACAATCTTCCGCATCCCAGAGTAACTGGAAGCTTTTAACTGTACACATCAAGTACCAATAAAATTCGCTGCTCACTTCACCATTATCATCCCAGTTTTTTTACTTAATGACTTAAACCCACCAACAATTCGAACTTACCTTTCAGTTCCTGGCAGTGCCTCTTCTTCTTGATCTATAGCAAGAGCTTCACTTCCAGTGTCCAAAAACTTTTCAAAATCACGACTCCTATTGGAATTAATGCCTCTTGGAATATCACATTCTTTCACTTTATCCTCAATCATGCTCAGATTCTCTGTCTTCATGAAATTCAACAAGTCATGCATTTTTCTGCTGATGACACTCTTTTGACTGATTTCACCATCACTCTCACATTGTAATCCTTTAAATCCAGTCGACGTCGTCGTCGTCGCCTGTTGAGTTAATCCCGTATCACTCGTTTCGGCGTGTATTATTGAGCTTAGCTCCACATCTGATGCGCTACCGCAAAACATTCGATTTATCCGAGAGACTGCATTTGACTGATTCTGGAGAAAATTTCGATTCTCGTGTAAAGAGAAGTAATGTGCCCTATAAAAATAGAAATAATGGAAGCACTGAGAGAGTCGATAATTACAGGAATATAAATGCTTGCAGCTCGAATTGTTTTCTTTTTCATGTCTTACGCCACTGGTTATGGAAACGTGTAAACATAAAGGGACTGATTATGAAATTGTTGGATTCAAGGCTAAACTCAGTCATAAACAATGGAAAAACTGGCGGCGATGACGTGTACATTTATAAACTTTCCTCAGAATACACAAACAAGTTTTTATATCCTACCTTTCATTGCTGTCGTGATACGCGCACCCAGTTCTGGAGAAAGCGCGAAGGTCATTTTCAGATAAACCAGTCCTATTCAAAATTCTAGCAGTTCCATGAGCGATTGGGATGTGAACAATTTTATTCTTTTTAGACCGTACTAATGAGCTGCAGCTATGACTGCCGTATAGGGGTTTCTTTAGGGGTGATGTTTCAAAGCCGTTTTTCTTTTTAGCAGTAGATTTACCTATTGACAGGCTATCCACCAGTGCTGTTATCCACTCCATATACGTTTTATTATCGTCACATCGCTAAATGCCACATCATTTAATCAACAAATTATTTTTATGTTGGACAACTTACAAATATAAAAACACTCTCTGAAGTCGTTTGGATTGCAAATCGATATCCACCCAGCGGACGCACAATGGTTCCTGGTACTAAATTCAAAACATCTTTGAATGAAACCAGTTTCTTATTGTAGTCTTCTTTCGACGGATATGAGAGTAAAAGTTGATTTTGTAGAACAAACCACATTTTACGCCAGCCTCCAACTTTCTGTAAAAATATATTCTTGTATGTATTTAATTTTTGTTTATATTTACTAGCACTTAAAACTTACAGTTCTCTTTTTCTTTAAGTATCCAGCCAATTTTACTTGACTTGGATGTAAAGTTTGTTCCTCAATAATACTTGAGCCGCTATTTAGCTTTATAAATTTTTGCATTGTAAAATGGGTTTAAGTACTAAAATTGACAAAACAGAATATTAATCCTGAATTGGGGCATAAATTCAGTTTATAAACATGGATAACAATAAAAAGAACAATATGTCAATATTAGGTATTAACAAAGGAATAAGAAATACATAATGTACGAGTGATCAAAATATCTTCCACTGTTACATAGATTGTGAACTTAATAAATTTGTGAAGATGTTCTGGATGCAAAAAGTGTCGTTCCGCACCTCAAAGGAATCGCTGACTCCAGAAGAACATCATGTGAAGAAATCTTTAAAAACAGCACAGACGAGATCCCGAAGGGAGATACATCTTCAGGCTTCCTTTTAAATCACATCCCAATAACCTTAGAGACTTTCGCATTCCTGCGCTTAAAATGTTACATCACATGAAAAGACGGTTCAACGAAAGTCCAACATTTCACTTGAATTACTCTGATTTCTTAGCGGAATACGAAAACTAGGACACATGAAAGGAATTTCTTCACCACCTCAACCAAAAGATCAATTTTTGTATCTTCCTCACCATGCAGTTCTTCGTGAGAGTAGTTCAACAATCAAGTTGCGTTTCAATAGGTCGCTAAAGACAGAATTGGGGACTTCACTAAACGATTTTCTCCCTGAGGGTAAAAAGCTACAAGTTGATCTGCCCGACTTACTTACGACTAAGTCAGTTCGTCTATTCTACGGATGCAGTCAAAATGCTGCGGCAAATTCAAATACATCTCGATGACTGAAACTACCAGCGAATCTTATGGGCTGAAGATTCAAACTTTCAAGAGTTCGTACTTACAACAGTGACTTACGGAACAAATTCGGCACTCGATCTAGCTATAAGGGTTCTTTACCAGGTAGCTGAGGACGAAGGTCAAACAAGTCATTCAAGTGTTTTGAATTCATTTTTAAGGAAATTTTAAGAAGTCACGTCAGAGGTGGCGATGATGTAGTTGTAACGTCATCGATTTCAACGCTAGGGGTTCGTGATTCAAATCTCGATGTCAGCATCATTTATTTATAATATTTCTCATGAAATATACGTCCTATCAATCGCGTTGTGTGAACACTATTAAAAAGGCGTAACACTGGCAATAGATTAGTCATATGGCTGGAAAAATTGTTTGCTCTGTTGCATGATTGATATCTCTATGACAGCAGGTGGTCGGGGAAAAAATATTGTGAATCAGAAATATTTGGCGCAACAGCTCTTTAAAGTGCCAGGGCCTAGCTTCTCGCAACCACTCATGTTGTGTGCGTTATATTTTTCACACGAATGGAAGGGACCTACAGTTTAATACCGAATCCGAACGGCGATTTGAGAAGCCTTTTCGTGACAACAATACTCTCGGATGTTTGTCAGACGCTCGCGAGAGGTGGGACCGTGAAAAAACTTTTTGGTATTTTCTGGGAATCAGAAACAAAGACAAATATAAATAAAATCTTCTCCGTTACATGGACGCCACCTTCGGAGTTTTTCTGAGACATTATCACGTGAGTTTCAAAGCATTACACCAATCTTTCTCTCTCTCTCTCTCTGTCTCTCTCTCTCTCTCTCTCTCTCTCTCTCTCTCTATCGTTTCCAACGCCCCCAGTGAAAAACCTTTAAAGGTATTTATAGCACCTTCAGTTTTATTTAAGTAAACGCCCACCCCTTCGGGTAGGGGCCAGAATATACCCGAGGTAGGCATGCCTGTCGTAAGAGGCGACTAAAATCCACCCTTCGTATACCGGGGATAAAATGTATACATAATATGCAATGAGTAAAACAAATAGATATAGTACCCCAGGTGGCAGTCCAGGTTCTCTGGAAAATCCACCCTCTTCGGAGGTAGGCTCTGCGGATTCTGGGGAGAGCCAATTGTTGCATTTAATAAACCCCTTTTTGAGAAATTCAAGGGTAACTCGGTCTCCACCATCAAGACCGAATGTCTCCGGAAAAAGAAGTCCGCCGGAAGCGCAAGCGCAAGAGAAACGGGACTCAGTGAAATGTAATAGCTTTGAGGAAGAAAACAATGAACTCCGTATTAAGCTAAATAAAATGGATCTACTCTACCAAGAGCTTAAGAGAGAGGTAGAATCACTAAAAGAGGAAAACAAGGCGTTAAAGAATTCACTTTTGCAAAGAGAACGGGAAATTACCCCACCCCGTGCAGCTAGTCCCAAATATCACACGGATGAAGAAGAGCTAGCACGCGAAATAAATGGGGTCTCAAAGAAAAGACCCAGCAAAAAACGAAGAGCCGGTTCTTCACCTGAAGTCGAGCCACGAAAACAAGACAAAGAAAAAGACTTGAAACAGAAACAAACTCACGACAAATTACGTCCCCCGCCTGCAATAAACGTCGTCGGCTTTACGGACTACAATAAATTGCATTGCCTTCTTAAGGGAACTGTGACATCGGAATTTAAAGTAACGTCATTCCGAAACAATGATTGGAAAATTAATGTAGTTGACTCTGACGGCTACCGAGCAATATCGAAAAAACTAAACGCGGAAAAGATCCAGTGGTTCACCTACGAAAATAAATCAGAAAGACCACTCCGTGTTATAGCAAGGGGTCTCCACCCCTCGTGCACTAAAGATGACATTATAAATGACCTTAAAGGAAAAGGCTTGAAAATTATCGACGCAATTAATATCTTAAAGAAGATAAAGCAGAAAACGGAACAAGGCAATGAAATCTTGGTCAAGCATGGACTTCCGCTCTTTATGCTAACCTTCGATAGAAGCGAAAATATAGACGATATTTATAAAGTAAAAAGTATTTTGAATATCGTAGTTAAAATCGAGCCTATGCGTACGAATACACGATCGATACCTCAGTGCAAACGCTGTCAAGGTTTCAATCACACCCAGTCGTATTGCCAAAAAGAACCGAAATGTGTAAAATGTGCCGGGAACCACTTATCAGAAAGGTGTGACTTAAATAAGCAGGCTCCGGCGACCTGCATAAACTGTAAAGGCAAGCACCCAGCAAACTATCGAGGTTGTGAAGTAGCAAAGGAGCTTCAAAAAAGGCGCGATACTCTCAAGAAACCGATACACCCGAACCCAAGCTTAAGAGATCGTAAAACCGATAAGCCCAAGACCGCTAAGCCAGTCAAAACGAAGCGACCGATAAAGGGAAATAAAAAAATTGCGCAAGAGAACGTCGCTGGTCCAAGTGCAGCGGAAAAACCGCCACAGGTTGACGCGAGATCGTACGCGCAAGTCGCGTCAAACGAAAACAAATTAAGATCAGCTACAACAGATCCGGTTAGCCAAATATTTACCATTATATTGGAAAAATTTGAGGAGCAAACCAAAGTTAATAAAATCATACTTGACAAATAGAGCAAGCTCGAGTTCAAAGCAGACGGCCTTCTGAAAAAAATCGACGAGTTAGAAGTGTTTCTACGGAAAAATAACATTGACATATGTTTGGTATCGGAAACGCACTTAAAAAAGGGACTTAGACCCAAAATAAAAGGCTACAGCGATTACCATGCGAATCATCCTTCGGAAAATGCGAGAGGCGGGTCCTCTCTTTACATCAAAGACTGTATTAAGCACTCCGAAAACATAGAAATAGAATTTGATTCTATGCAAATAAGCTCAGTCTCCGTAAAAATAAACCACTTAGACTACAACATCGGATCTAGTTACTTCCCTCCGGGATATAAGCTAGTAGAAGACGACCTCGTTCGTCTCTTTGACTCACTCGGACCTAATTTTGTCTTAGGTGGTGACTTTAACGCGAAACACACTTTCTGGGGATCAAGATGCAATTCGACAAAAGGCAGATTATTGTACAAAGCCAGCATGAAACGTAAGGTGAACTTTTTTTCGACAGGAAAGCCAACTTATTGGCCAACTGACAAAAATAAAATCCCTGACCTCGTCGACTTCTTTATCGCAAAAGGGTTAACTAAAAATTTGACGGAAATCGAAGAATGCTATGATCTATGCTCAGATCACTCGGCAGTCACTCTGAAAATGGGTGGAAGTCTAGTAAAAAAAGAAGGACCGCCTAGGTTAACTAGTAACAAAACTAACTGGGACGCTTTCAGAAGAGACTGCAAGGAAAATGTTGCTTTAA
This sequence comes from Brachypalpus laphriformis, assembly GCA_945910035.1. Taxonomy (NCBI): domain Eukaryota; kingdom Metazoa; phylum Arthropoda; class Insecta; order Diptera; family Syrphidae; genus Brachypalpus; species Brachypalpus laphriformis. The sequence goes on from OX246754.1 coordinate 257,426,412, forward strand.
ATGTACCGCTAAAGACACCGTTCGAAATAGAAGAAGAAATCGACAAACTCGTCGAAGCCATTCAGAGCCCAGCGTGGAAAAACACTCCTTTGCGAAAGACAGAAGCGCGGAACAATAAAGTCAAATACCAGCCTGAAATCGAAGACCTCATACGAGAAAAGAGGAGAGCGCGCAAGAGATGGCAACAATCCCGCGCGCCACCGGATAAAACTTATCTGAACCATCTTTGTAACAAGCTTAAAAAAGTGCTGCAGGACCTAAAAAATCACGAGACTTCTACTTACCTCGAGGGTCTGACCGCTGATAAGTATTCAAACTACTCTCTATGGAAAGCCTTGAAGTCCATAAAGAAACCTGTAATGCACTCGCCGCCAATTAGGAAAGCTAACGGGGAATGGGCAAAAGAAGATAAAGAGAAAGCAGAATTATTTGCCGATCACTTAGAGGAAACGTTCAAGCCGTTCGATGGACAACCGTTGATCGAAGATCCGAATGTTAATATGGCACCCGACAACTTTAGAGTAAAAACCGTATCCCTGTCCGAACTTCGAATGACAATACAAAAATTGAAAAATAACAAGGCTCCGGGATATGATTTAATCACTGGCGAAATTTTGAAAGAGCTACCGAAAAAAGTGCTGGTTAAGTTGCTCTACATTATAAATGCTTCCTTAAGACTATTATATGTTCCAAGGCAATGGAAAGTCGCCGAAGTTATTATGGTTCCGAAACCGGGGAAATGTGCAAATGACAAGAAATCATATAGACCCATTTCACTTCTGCCAATAATATCTAAGGTCTTCGAGAAACTTCTGCTGAAACGATTGCAACCAGTAATTGAAGAAAGACACTTGATCCCGGATCATCAATTCGGGTTTCGGGTCAAACATTCCACAATCGATCAGGTGTATCGAATAACGAACGAGATTGAAAAAGCTCTAGAAGGGAAAAAAATATGCTCTAGCGCTTTTCTCGACGTATCGCAAGCCTTCGACAAGGTATGGCACGAAGGCCTAAGGTATAAGCTAAGGGTAATCTTACCGGAAAAGTTGTACAGAATATTGGAATCTTATCTTGAAAACAGACTTTTCCGTGTTAGACACGGGAGTGAATATTCGGATTTCAAAGATATCTACGCCGGTGTTCCACAAGGAAGTGTTCTCGGTCCAATCCTGTTCTTGCTCTACACAAGAGATATACCACAAGATGAAGGGACCGTTGTAGCAACGTTCGCAGACGACACGGCTATCCTCGTAACGGATGAGTCAGTCGAATCATCAACGGGAAAACTCCAACGAGCTTTGAACAATGTATGCGAATGGACAAAAGCCTGGCGAATAGTCCTCAATGAGACAAAATCAACGCATGTCAATTTTACGTTAAGAAAGATAAACAACGTACCTATATCCATTAACTCGGTACACATACCTTACGCAAACGAGGCAAAATATTTAGGAATGACCCTAGACGCAAAACTTAAGTGAAAACCACACGTTAAAAAGAAGCGCGAAGAGCTCGAAATCAGATTTAGAGAAATGTATTGGCTACTCGGAAGATACTCGAAGTTAAGCGTATACAACAAACTGCTTCTGTATAAGCAAGTGCTAAAACCGTCTTGGACATATGGTATACAACTTTGGGGTTGTACCAAACCAAGCAACATGGCTCTACTGCAAGCATTTCAAAATAAAATGCTAAGAGCAATCGTGAATGCTCCTTGGTATATAAGGAATAGTAATATTCACAGAGATCTAGGAATTGCTACCGTGAGGGACGAAGTAACAAACTTTGCTCGCAAACTTCGTACCCGTCTTCATGTTCATTGCAATAATGAAATAATCCGTACTATGGACGTGACAAACCTTGAGCGCCGACTACAAAGAACAAGACCTTTCGACCTAGCGCCGTAAGGAAAAACCGCATGTAATGACGGTATTAGTAGGTGCCTTCACTGGAAAGCTACCTACCTAACGCGATTAACACTACAGAAGCGTAAACTACTCGTTAAGGCAACTTAGTCGTAGTCATCACAAAAAATGAAAATATGAGAGGAACGAATTTCCTACTACTATGAGTACGCGCAGCCGGTTCTCATAGTGCCTCTCTGAGGGGGTGAGGTTTAGCCCGTAGGCATATACTGACTAGCACTGATGGCATTGTCAGATATATGAATCGGGCATAACCAATGGTACGGACCATTGGTATCTTTTGAAGATTCCTGCACCTCCAGGCGCAACCAAAAAAAAAAAAAAAAAATTTAAGTAAACGCATTTTGTTTTACGCATTTGTAGATTGATGTGATCAAATTTAATTTACAACTGAAAAATGTACCTATGTACTATAAAGGAAAAACTGCGCAAAGTGCATGACAAGATTGCGACTGTTTCGCATTTAAAAATAAGAGGGAGTCGTTAAAACTCTTTTTTTTTTAAATCAACTACGCTGAAAATTTGAAATGCCACACAGCGCTGCCACTTTACTACAATCCTAGCACATCTGCTACACTATTTGGAAAATAAACCCATCTGCTACTTTGCTATCCAGTTTCAAAAAAATCATCGACTTTGCTACTCGGTAAGCTTTTTTCCTGTTTCATATTTGTGCATTGAATTAATACCCAGATTTCACGCAAGTGTGGTTTTTTTTTCATTTCTACCTGAAAGTGGTTGCATATGGATACGTTCATTCAAACTTCAGCGATTTCTGTGGGAATAATTTTGTTAAAAACATATCGAAAATTTAGGCTGATTTATTCATTCAAAATTTTGAAAAAATTCACAGACAGACAAACAACATTCGTCTTTAGAAAGGAAATTCTCGAATGGGCGATTATGCACAAAAAAAAACATTTTAACGTTCTGCATTTCTCCGAAAAAGAGCTAAAGTAGCTACATAGATAACATAATAGGGCGGCTCACTAGAATCTTTTAAAGAGCATGAATACTGCCTAAGCTATTCCAACTTTCTCCCGCTTCCTGCCTTGCGCTGAAGTAAAGGAACCTAAGCTCTGCCTGTCTATCTTCTATTACATGCCTTAAATACTTAGAATGAGGAAGTTAAAGCTATGCATTCAGAATAAAACGAAGCTAATTCACTTTTCATAATAAAGCAAATGTTTCTTATTTAGGGTTTCCTTCACTTACAAACAAAAAGGTAAATAATTTAAAAGCACTTTCATAAAATGTGTTGCCTGGGAAAGGAATATGATAAAAGAAATATGTTTTTTTCAAAAGAAATAATGAAGGGGACAACTGGGCCGCACGCACAAGCACCTACATGTATCTGTGGCGTCAAGTGATAACCTAGTAAGTCGATGTACTCGTTTGGTCTATTTTAATCTTGTTTCTTTGCCTACAACTCGGTAATCACTGCAGATGTTAAAATAAAAAAATTAGGACATAAACATTGAATATTGGAGCATTTCCTGTCATCCTTAAGTCATTTCAGTTTTAACCCGACTTAGGCGATTATTGCTTGCGACAGAATATATTATATGCGATTCTTTCCTCAAGTTAAATACCGCCTATTTTGAGGTAAGCATACAAATTCCATTATCCGACCAAAATGAGTGCTGAACAGGAAGAAGGTAGTTTTCTTCCCAAATTGTCAAGAGCGTTCAAAATCTTCTTACCTCAATAAGATAACACGAACACTTTACGCGATGATAAACCGGAAGCAAAGATCTATTGTAACAGATTACAAATATTGAAGAAAACAACAACAGAAAAGAACACCATCAAACATTGAATTACACACATTTGACAACTTCGGATTTTTTTTCCATTTCCGGATTAAAAATGCCTTAAAGGAAATGTTCATATCATCACCGTTAACTCAATCCTAAAGGGTTTTCTAACCAAAATAGGAAGTTTTTTTTTTTTTTGTCGTCTGTACTACTTATGTCTTGTTATCACTGTATCCTTTTGTTGGTGTTCCACGAAAAGATTTGCAAACCATCCTTCAATGATTTTTTTTTTGCGGTCACGATGATTTTTTAATTACTTAACTAACTACCAATGCGATATGAAATTATTTGGGTACTCAAGTAATTTTCTTTACTATGATAAAATTTAATGCGCACTAGCTGGAATACAACAATGCTTTGCCAGTATAACTGCTTCGCGTTTCGCATGACTCGTTCCTACCTACATACATAATAATAGTGACGCTATTTTATTTCAAACTGCACAGTGTATAGGTACAAATTTTAAATTACAATTTGCATGGAAACCGAATTTTATATGCAATAAACGATCAGCAAAATCTAACGACACTTTCTTTTGAAACCGGAATTTTTACACAATTTAGGGTGAAAATGAAAAGATACTGGTTACACAAGTATCTTCTAGTTTTTCACTTTGAGCTGAACTCTGTTCCATAAGTAGTCTCAAGGACCTGACACATCTTTGTGGCTTATAATCTTTAATGACTCAACCGTTCAACTCCCGATTAGAATCTACAGAAAGACGCCACCACGCCTTTGGAATTATAGATCACTCGACCGCGTTTGCCTTTAATGGAAGCACCAAATTGAAATTCTTTTTCGTAAAAATTAAGTTCGCACGTACGAAAATCTAAACCTGCTGCTATGTATAGTGTTCACCTGTTATGTGTCTTCTTTGCGAATGGCGTCTACCGCACAATGAAAGTATCTACACGCTTGAAGCTCTTGTAACCACTAGCACTAAATAAAAAATGCATGGGGGAGCGGTGGCCTCAAAGTTGTCGTCGTCGTTTCCCAAGTTTTTTTTTTTTTTTTTTTCGAAATTTACAAAATATGAGACCAAAAAGAGAAGAACAATGCATGATACCAAACTAAGTACCAGCAGCAATAGCAGCACAGAGGCAGTAAGCAGAAGCGATCACTCTCCAGGGAATCACGGTCTACTACTTTCGTTTGTGGCACTTTGGATTGCGCACCCAACCATAGAATGCGGTAGATATTCGTTGCTGTATGTGGAAATATATATCTTTTTTTTTTTTTTTGTAGATGAGTATATCACAGGCACCAAGGCACTTTACCTATTGTGACGTTGTCTTTTATGAGGTGAAAAGTTTTCATTTACTTGCGGTTAACGTAATCGTTACAATAAAATCGCCCCGTGATTTTCAAAAAAGCGTTCATTTGGTGAAATTTCATGAAATCTGTCTAAAGTAAGGCTCGGTGCATTATGGCATGCAATGTGCGATGCGTATCCCATAAATAATGAAGGCCTTCAAATAGAAAATCTCTGCGAAATACCGATTGAAGAAATTTCCAAATAGTTTTATTAGAGTACATAGTCGAATTGAGGGCAGGGAAAACATTTTAATTTACAGTGGTCTTGGAGGGTGGTTCCACTTATGGTTCGCAATTTAGTCTTTTAGCAACTGAATGAGTTGCAGTTGAATGAGTGGATTTCTGGAAACAAGTATCTACGGTAACCCTACCTCGAAAAAAGTAAGGTGTACAACTTTGGATCCAATTTTCAAGCTAGTGTGTTCTTAAAAAGAACACCATCATCATTTTTTAAAGTTTCACTTCAACGAACATTTATGTAACTTGTTTAATTTAGGTGGCCCTGCACTTCAGGGTAGGCTTGGGCCTCAACCAACAAATCGCTTAAGCTAATCTGATCTTTAGCCAGCCTTCTCCAGTTTTCTCTGCTAAGTTGTTTGAGGTGGCTCTTCAGCTACACGTTCTACCTAAGATGATTCCTTTCGGTAAGATAACCCCCGGGCATGGTCTCTTTGTGCTGGATATCTTGTATCCATAAGCGTTTAAGTATCCGTGATGCGAATCTTTCTAACTAAGTCTAAATTATTCAAAATTCTTAGGGAATTATCTAAATATGCCTATGCCGCCTTTGAAGCTACTAGATGGGCATGAATGTTCAGAGTTTGCTAATTGCTTATGGCTTTTAGATTAAAAAAAAAAAACACAATTACATGCCTAAATAAAGTATCTCTGAATAACTAATTAACTTTTGTAGTTAATGTTCTGTAGTAACAGTAAAATAAGAATGATTTCTGCAAACTATATGTAATTTTGCATATAATAGGCAGATATTAAAATACTTGGTATTAATGCGGATTGTCATTAGGCCTTCGTTTACGTGCCTGACACTCAAGAATTATTATCTAAGGCTTCACGACAAGCACTTTTGGTCATTAGTAAATTTATCTTCATGCAAGACTTTAACGTGCTTCAAAACACGAATTATTTTTTATATGGTGGAGCAGATGCTTCGGCGAAACATCCTTAGTTATATTCGTAAGGCAAGTGGTCAAATAAATCCATTTCTATTATAAACAATATAAATAAAATGGTCTAACGGTAGTCCATGCGATTATATGAATATACAAGCGTTTTCACTTAGATGAGGCCTACCAACTCCTACTCTCAGCCTCCACGTGGTGACCTTGGTCCAAGAAATGGGTAACCAACCCCGTTTGCAGGATCTTTGGCGGGAGCAGATGAGAGAGGGTGGAAGAGGGCGCTCTCACTAGAGTACTTCTTCTCGTGCCAGAGCGCAGCGAATGAATTCCGTAGATGGAGTCAATGGTGGCGTCTACAGTTCCAGTTAGGTTAAACTTACTAAACACCTCCGAGCTGCTTCGACATACTCGGATCACCGGTCGGTAAGGAATTTCCAAGTTTAGTCAGGAATTTGGAAAAGAGATGGTGGCAGAGGAGCCCCTTAATCGGTCGACGGCAGCGCTCACACTCCCGTATAGGAGTATTACACAAGGAAATGGCCCTCTAGGTTGGGGTTTGTACTGTCGGCATAACTTAACTACCACGTAAAATAAACAATAGTTCAGAAATAACCACAAGCCTCGAAACTGATGACGACCCCAGCAAACGGAATAAGGGCAACGACCTTCGGATCTGGATGTGGAATGTTCGGACCCTTAACAGACCCCGTGCTGCCGAACAATTAGCAGAGCCCCTAGACTGCTATAAACCAGATTTAACTGCCATTCAGGAAGTCCGATGGGATGGGCCGAGCATAAAGAGGACGAAAAACTGTGACACTTACTACGGTGATTGCTACGATCATATTGGGGTCGACGCAAGACTTGCCTCCAGTATTCTGGATGTACGAACCACCCGAGCGGCCAACATAGACTCAGATCATTACTTTGTTGTAGCCAAAGTATGAATGCAGATATCCTAAACTAAGCAACAAAGAAGAATCACTTCGAGAAAATTTAACGTCGAAAACTACAATCGCAAGAAACCGCCAGACCGCCAGAACGCGTATCCCGAAATCTTTCAATCACCCCTATGCCGACAATATCATGTGCCGAAGACTAGTGGCAACGCTGCCAACATGAAATCAGAAACCTCGCAATTTATTTGCTGGGTTTCGCTCGACAACCACCTCGAAGCCCTGGTTTGACGAAGAATGTCGGCGAGTGCATGCAGCAAAACAAGCGGCTTATAAAGCGGCGCTTTAAAGGAAGACGATAGCTGCTCATGAGCTTTACAAGCAAAGAGAACATCGGCTCCTTCAAAAGAAGAAGAAAAAGCATGAGAGAAGTAGTGATGTGTCAACTCGAGTTAATAAAGCGGTTCAAACCGAGTTACAGCTAAACCGAATTACATTTATTTCAAACCGAGTTTGCAAAACCGATGAAACAAACCGAATGAAAATGCCAAAACAGCATTAAACCGAGTTGAACACACAATTCGGTTTGAGTTGGTTAGGATAAGTATACACAATGCATTAACACATTAATGTACCCACATATAAGTCGAGTTCGATAGCATTCTGTTGTTTTTATACAAACCGAGTTGCACTGCCCGATTCCATACCTATTTGGAATTCGGTTTCGTTTCGGTTTCTCATGAGACGGTGGCTCCTGTTTTCTCTCATTGTTGGTTTTTTTTCCACATAGTTGTGTCAGTTTTCTTGTGTATGTGCTGTTTTGGTGTGTGTTCCATCGAACCAAGTCAATTTAGCGTATACACGCCTAGTGAAACCGAGTTGCAAGCTGATTCATGAATTCGTTTCGTATTCGGTTCTGTTTCTTATGTGACTGTTGGGATAATTTTGTTACAAACCGAGTTAGCCAACTCAGTTTGTAACTCGGTTTGCTTAAATTCCAACTCGGGTTAACTCGGTTTGGGAAATGTTCGGTTTGGTACATCACTAATGAGAAGTACGCAATCGAGAACATTGAGAGCTTATACTCCAGGAGCAATGTATGGAAGTCTTACCGAAAGCTAAAAAGAACGTGTCAAAGAAGCAAAACTCATGCAGAAACATGTAGAAATGAAAATTGGAACTTCGTAATAGAATCACAGTCGGTGCTGAGAATGTGGAAAAACTACTTCCGCAGACTGTAGAACGGCGGCGATGTCCAACATCCCGCTGTCAAGCAGAATAAACCTTTAGACAGAGACGATGATAGTCAAAATTTACGTCCACCTGACCAAAGTGAAGTGAGGATAGCAATATCCAAACAGAAATCTAACAAGGCTGCTGGACCTGACGGATTACCGACCGAACTTTTCAAAGCAGCTGGTGATGAATTGATAGAGAGCATACACCAACCCATCTCTTAAATTTGGTCAGATGAATGTGTGCCCGATGAATGGAATCTCATCATCGTTTGCCCTATCCACAAGAAAGGAGACCTCTTCAACTGCGCCAGTCTGTGTTGGCACTGTGTAAAAACATGTTAAGGGTATTCACAACCCCTTGAGTGCGGTAATTGCGCCAAGAGACATATTCTGTCAACAAAATTGCAAAACTTTTAAACCGCAATCGTGCAGTTGTTTCAAACTATATAAAGGATCCAGAAAACTACGGAAAAGATACGTACCTGGGCGAAAATACAGCATGATACTAGCAGGCCGCTGGTCCATACTAAGAGAATAGTAAAATTCTACAGAAACAACAAGGGATATCGCGGTATCAGCACGGATTTCGAATGTGGACAGAAAACTAAGGACTTGCCAGCGTGTGTTAACTGAAGCGGAACAACTTTAAAGAAAACCTTTGAAAAGAAAATCCGCTCTACTACAACGTCATCGAAACGCCCGTTTGACCTTTGCCAGAAATCATTTAAGATGGAAGAAGCGTTAGAGAACTGTCATCTTCACCGATGAGAAACGCTTTTGCCTTATTAGACCTGACGGATTTTGTCATTATTTTCATGACTTGAGGGAGTACGAGCATTTTTTAAGAGGCGGAGGTGGAGTCATGATTTGGGCAGAAATATCATACCAAAATAACACTAATATCCGCTTCGTAAGCGACAAGATGAAAGATGATGACTACCTTAATATGTTAGATGAAGAAATCGTGCATCATAACCAAGACAAATTTGGCAAAAATTTCATCCTGCAACAAGATATGCAACAATCCACACAGCCCGCAAGGTAAAAGAGTACTGTGAGCGTAACAGCGTTTCTGTTCTTGACTGGCTAGTATTGTCTCCAGCCCTCTACATAATTGGGAATATATGGGGGGTAGGGGACTATTGGCCGATTTTTTTTTTTTTGGCAATTAATCATTTCGCCATGATTATTTCGCAATTTGTTGGCTTGCATTTTAATTATTTTGCATTTTATTTATTCGCAATTTTTGTTCAGCAAGTTCTTATTTCATTATGCTATCGTATCGCAAGAATATCATTTCGCAATTACAATCTCTCAATTTTTATCTTGCATTGTATTATTTAGCTTTTTCATTATTTTGCATAGTATTATTAAGCTTTTAAATTGTTTTGCCGCAAAATTTATTAACATATAATAGATTACAAGGCAAAATAATTTAAAAGTTTAATAATACTACGCAAAATAAAAAAGAAGGGACTTATATACATGTATGTATTCTTTAAAAAATTCAAACGCATTTTTTTACAGAACTCAATTCGAGTTTATTAACAAAATCTACTATTTTATGCACTGCATTATCTAAGCTAGTAACCAAACGGCCTTTGCAATTATATTGAATAATTTCTAAATTCACAGCACCAAGCAGAGTTTTTTTTTCTTTGTTAAAATACTCAAAGTCGTATGAAACACCGTCAACAGTAACCTTATCTTTATTTCTTATTAATTTAAACAAGGAACAAACGTTTTCCGGACTATCCATTTTGCGAAATAACGATACATGACTCTTAACCACGACCGGCGTTTGCAAAACGAATGAATGCCAATTGTCATTTTGCCCATTACATAAATGACGACTTAGCAAAACGGGAACTAATAGCAGAATAAATTCTTTGAAAGCAACAAATTTCTGCCTAATCATAAGCGAAATTGAAAAGCGCAGGAAAAGCATTGCGAAATGATCACGTTGCGAGATAAATGAAAGACCGAATGAAAATTTGCGAAACAACTATTGCGAGACAAACAAAATTTATTTTAATAAATGCGAAGTAAGATTTTCGAAATGAATTTTGTCGAATAGGCAGGCTCATGTAGGGGAACATCTCTCCAGAGCTAGCTACCAAGGCGGACGGCAATCCAATAACGTAGGAGACATAAAGACGCCATTGGAACTGAATGGACCAAAATCCCACGAAAATGAATTAAAAAACTCTTTAAACCTCTTTCATCAAGAATGTAAGAGGTTGTAAGTAATGAGAAAGGAAGTACTCATTACTAAAAAAAATAAAACCATTGTAATAAAACTCCCAATTTTGTTTCTATTTAAAAAAAAAAACATAATCCCGCCTCAACCACTTGTCGCGGTCATTTAGGGACAAATTGCAAATTCCATGAAAATTCAGGGAAAAAAAGAATTTATGACGATTAGAATTTTCTTTAAAATTGGTAATGATTATCTAACAGCAATATTTGGAGCAGATACGAAACAAAATTATCGAGAAACCGAGTTGTCCCAACCAGTTGTCGAGGAGTGTATATGGATCATGCCTAATCATTGCATCTATCCTCTTTTTGGGGGGCAGTCCTCCTTTTCGACCCAGAACCTACCAGCCTTCCTTTTCGCTTTAAAACCTCTGTTTATCCTCTAATAATAAATCCATTCATATCCGAATCATATACACCGTTTATATGACGAATTGAATTCAGATTCAATTTGAAATGAGTGTCATGTAAACGAGATTAAATTGGAACGTAATTGAGTCAATCCAATCACAAAGTTTTCTATGAACGAGTTGAGATTTCGCATGTAAATCATTATTGAAAAATGTATTTTTTTTAGATAAAGAAAGGAGAGAAATTTAAGAAATTTCTCGTTGTGACGTCAGACAACGAAAATGGGTTGTTTTTTCTCCACGAAGAGTAGGTATAACGAAAATTATTGAGTACATTTTATGCCTGCCCGGTTCGACTGCTTCCGATGAAAGAGTTTTCCTGCAATGAATAATACGTTGACGGCAGAGAAAACGCTGCTAAAATTCGAAACACTTAGGGCCTGGAATTCAATTCGTTCGTCAAATTCCAACCGGATATGCTTCGCAATATTTCATCACCGAACAAATGAATGACGAAGATGACTTTCATCCATCAACGTCTCTTTCAAATTGATATTGACAATGTATTTCGCATTCTATTTTATTGCTTAAATTACATTCAAAAATAGATTCCTTCATTAAATAATGAACCTTCAATCGTCGTCTTTTTGAAAATAATAATCCTCCATTTTGGTGAATTTTGGTAAAAAAAAAAAAAAAAAAAAACTTCCTTTTGACGAAAATGAGATGGAATGGTTAATCATGTGTGATAATAAAACACGGATGCTCAGGTGGACTCTTCATCCTTCTCGATTCTCCTCCATTAACTTCGATTCTCCTCCATTAACTTCAGATCATTAGGAGGAGTCCCTAGACGGCTCCAGGAGAGATGTCGGACTTGATCCAACCATCTATTTCTAGGCCTACCGGGGGTTGCCATTAGGTGACACTGTTTAATAAAGTAATTTAATTAAACTCAGCGCGTACATTTTTATTTAACACTGCCACACATTAGTGTCTAAAAGTAGTGCCCTTCGGATACAGCACAAAACTGTAGGTCCCTAACGCACACAACACGAGTGGTTTCAAGAAGCTAGGTCCTTCACGGGCTGTTTGCCCCATAGGTTTTTTTTTATATTTCATTGAACTCAAAAGTATTCTATTACTTCAGGAAATCTTGATTTCGAAGCGCCGCGCCGCTTAGCAGATCAGCTGCCAACAGCAGAGTGATTATGCACGCCCATTCACTCTGATCTCGCCCTTTGTTCCCACGAAGTTATTAGTCATCTGTTGTAGAATGAATATACTCGTATTATTCCTACATACTATGAATAGGTACATGAACAATGGACGAAGAAGTATCGTACGACTGTATCAATCGTCCATTTCAGATTTGTCAATACAAATCGTAGACATAAAAATTTCATTGCACAATTAGCTGGCCATTAACTCTGAGCTAACTTGATTCGTTTGTCCCTCAGCTCTTTTACATAAATCTAGCGGAAAAGAAATAGACAACACAGTTTAACAATGGCTAATCAAAAAAGAGAAATATTGCAAAACAAATATTTATGCAATTAAAATATGCAGCTTAATGTTTGGAACGAAATTTCTGTTATGGTTGGAATCACTTTTTAGGGATTTTGAATTTTGTTTTCCTTTACACAAAACTCTGGCTAACCTTTGTTCAATTTCTTTTTTTCGCACAATGTGGGCACACTCATAGGTTGGCAATATCCGTTTTTTGTGATCTGTATACACGATTGGAAGTCACAAAATTAAAAAAAATGAATAAAAAATGTACAAGCAAATTCCCTTCAAAAAAAAAAGTTATACGAGAATATGAGTGCTGAAAACTATGAATCCGCGTGTACAGATCCGTTTCTATACGGTCGCTTGCAAGGATATGAATAAAAGTTGACGGCGTCGAAGGGATTTAACTTTTTTTTCGAAAGTTGATTGTGTTTTCTATTTGCACTTGCTCCTATATGGTAATCGATTTTTATGATTTTTTTTTTTCGAACACTTTTTTTTTATTTGTTGTATACGTCGTCGGTACGAGTAGGAAGGAATGCCGCACACGGAAGTGCAACCGATCATTGAAGCGGAATTTTTTGGATTTTTGCTTCACCGACAACAGTGCGGCGGTATTTAGCAGGGTGTCATAGTGCGGCTATAACAATTGCTTAGGATTGAAGCACGACCGGTGTGGCATGTTGTACCCTGGCATATTGAACTGAATGACAAGTAGCTGAGATGCATTGATGTGGAGAACTTGAATTGGTACTCTGCAAGCAACTAGGGCTGGTGCTGCAACACACATACGTATATGTACGATGTACGATGTCATGGAACAGTGAGTTGGGTTCGATGCAATTAGATGATTTGTGGTGTGCATATAGTGCATTAATTAGACTGGAACTGGCTGGGAAGCGAATAGTTGCAATTTCATATTTTCCATGCAAACTGGTTCGAGGACTTTTACAAAGTTTACAAGAGAAGAGGCAATTTGTGAATTTATTCACTCCTCTAGAAAGAAGGGTATTGCCTTAGTTCAATGGTCTTCAATAAAGAAAAATTTGAATTGATATTGGTGGCCTGTGATAGTAGTGACCTTCGGTAGCTCATATGCGCGAGAACTTTTGCATTCAATCAACTGAAGAATAAACAGCACTGATAAAACTCTAATACATACAATGAATGAAACTGACAATCCCACCTTCTATCAAAAGAAAGAAACTAAGTAACTGAGAAAGCCAAGAGATAATACATTCTAAATATTTATATGACTACATCTGCGACAAAAAATTTTAGGATTTCTACGGTTCTAAATTTTTAAGTCATGCGAAATTCGTATGAAATATTTGTATTGGGCTGCTACTCCGGTACATATAATTACCGTTGTAGATACCGAACTAAAAAATCAATAAGAATACTTTATATAATTAAGAATATTCTAGTAGGTATCACAATTTTGTCTTTAGTCGACTTTAGGTACTTTATCAACAATATTACGTGTTCATCTTTTCGGCAATCTATTATTTTGATTTATCCAATTTTTCCGCTGTTTATTTCTTTATTTATTCTTATTTAAATTTGTCTTACTCTTGTAATTCCCTTTGGATATAAATATGCAATACTTAAAATTTCACATAATATAACTCATTAAAAATGTTCTAAAGGACAGCACTGGCTGTTAAACCGTCCTGAGCACAAAAGGGGAGGACCATTGAAAGTATTAAATGTAATAAAGATCTTTGCTTCGCATGAAAATAAAAAAAAATATCAAAATATGTATTTTATTTTTAATCCTTTATCAGGGTGCGGTTATCAGCAATGCGGTTTTCGTCTACGTAGAAGAAAAACCGACCACTTATTCACTCTCAGAATAGTTCTTGAGAAGGCCTGGAAGTACTCGTATGCTAAGCCTGTTCTCCCAAGCAATACAAAGTTTTTCGCTTGGATAGGGAAGGTCGTGTCGGGGGTGGTGTTAGGTTAGGTTAGGTTATGTAGGGTTATGAGGTTATCATAAAACACTAGGCACCAAAGTGAGCCCATTGCGATCCCTAGGCAATCTTCACGGCAAAAGACCTAAATCAATGGTCCCATACAATTAATCTCCCTACAGAATTTAAAAAGGTTCTTGTTGTGGTTCAAGGACCTCAACTCTTCTAGGTTATCGAAGAAGTATCTACCAAGGTGCTTTAGCCTTGTCCTGGCAATGCCTGGGCACTCACAGAGTATATGTGTTATATCCTCTGAGACATGTAGGTCATAGCAGTACCAGCATTGTTCCTTAGGAGACTGTGGCCAGAGAGTATTCCTATCGCTGTTTTTAGCCGTGATCTTTCTAATTTGATAATCTCCCCAGATTTTCTGCGGTCTAACACAGGCCAGAAGGCATTAGACATCCTGTGATCATCTAAGTTTGACCATCTTAAATTAGCCGTGTCGATGATTCATATCACGAATAATTCCCTTAGCCACGCACTCTGGTGGTTTAATACTACCAATTATGTCACTATGTGGGAGCTCCGCTCCTATTTTGGACAGCGCGTCGGCTTGCTCGTTGCCTTCGATATCGCAGTGTCCAGGTACCCAACATAATCTGACTCGGTTCTGCACACATAATGCCCTAAGCAATGTGCGGCAATTCCTGACTATCTCAGATTCGATGACGTAAGACTCTAGCGCCTTTAGCGAAACCGGACTGTCAATGTAGATGGCGATATTCTTGTCGGATATTGATCCCATCTCAAATAATTCCGCAGCTTTGAGTACAGCTAGAGCCTCTGCTTGGAACACACTGCATGTGTCCGGAAGTCTCAGGGCCCCATGCCGTCTCTGGTCTTAGAACCATCTCCGTATATTGCAATCTCGTTATGGACAGAGACTGTCTTCCATTGCCAGTCCTCTCTAATAGGATACATTACTTCGTATGGTGTGTCGAAGTCTAATTGATTCGTCAGGGATTTCGAGTAATGATTCCTTGAGAATGGAGTTATGTCCTACGGTATTAGTCTTGAAGAGACCAACGTTAGTGAGACGAAGCGCACTGTTGCCAGCTTGAAATTTGATTTGTAGGTCTAGTCGTAAAAGATACAGAAAGATCTCGAGTGCAGCCGTAGGTGTTGTGCGTAGAGCACGCGTGATGGCAATGCAAGCTGTTTTTGTACCATGGCCAACATATCCCGTGTGTTTTTCATATTCGTTTCCTTCCACCACACAAGAGCCCCATACGTAAGGATGGGTCTGACTATCATTATGTATAGCCAGTGCATCGTTGCAGGCTCCAGGCCCCATTTTTTCCCTGCGGTCCTCTTACAGATGAAGAGGACTCTTTCATAGCTTAGATGGAAGGCACTCTTCCAGGACAGTTCGGACACCCAGAATCCTGGCAGAGTGCCTTGCGTCGATCACAGTGTCATCGATTTGGTTGACGGTTTTTCGATCAAAAAAGCTATGTCTCCTTGTGAATATCAAGACGTGGGAACCGCGTACTAGCTACGACAACGTTTCGTCCCGCCGCAAAGTCGAAAAGCCTGAATCCGTTATCGAGTGTGGTTTCGTGCTTTCCGACCACGCTACTAAAGACGTCTTCTTTTCTTAGCTTTGCGTTAAAATGACCCAGGGCAATTGTGGTTAGTGTGCGGATCACTACGCATGAGGTTCCAAGTTCGAATCCCACAAAACACTAAAAAAGTTTTTTCACGGTCCCACCTCTCGCGAGCGTCTGACAAACATCCGAGAGTACTGTTGTCACGAAAAAGCTTCTCAAATCGCCGTTCGGATTCGGCATTAAAACCGTAGGTCCCTTCCATTCGTGTAAAAAATATAACGCACACAACGTGAGTGGTTGCGAGAAGCTAGGCCCTGGCACTTAAAGAGCTGTTGCGCCAAATATTTATTTATTTGTCGTAGCTAGGACATTGCTCACACGTATTGTCCGAAAACTAGTAGAAGTCATTTTTTGTCACGTCATCCATCTTGTTATAAGAGGCGTGAGCACATATTAGGCTTAATTTGGCGAACTAAGCTTTGGTACGGTTTGTCATTAGGAGCTCGTTCACATGCCGGAAACTAAAGACTTCTTGCCTAAGTCTGCCTCTTATAACAAATCCGCACCCGAATAGACGCGGTCCTTGTTGTCTATAGCAATCGCCATAGTATTGTAGATGCCGCAGTTTGTCATCCCCCTTTTGCCCGGGTCATTACATCACACATTCCTAGTTAGCGGTCGTACAACGAAAAATTGATTAACAGTATAAATAAATAAAAAACATTGCAAGTGGCTCTTAGAAGTTGCAAACAATGGACCAACTTAAAGTCTTCCAATTCGACGAACATGAATAACAGCCTTCAGTTAAGGTACATATATATGTACATAGGTACATCATCAACTCTTCTGCGAATGGCTCAATTGGGTAATACATGTATATGTATAATATCTATAGATGAACCAGTTAACACGCAAATTGACTCAAGCGAGTACACAATTAAATAAAATGCGATATTTTCAATTACAGCCAGCATACTCTGGTTTCAGGCGAACACTGTACATATGTGTTCCTTTCATGATAATACCAACGCAGGTCTGCTACCCCTTTTGGTTCGATATGATTTTAAAAGGATTAAATTCCATAAACAAAAAGTTCAGCAGAATAAATATGCCAACGAAGCCGGTCGGTTGATTGCCTTTTGGTTTAAAAAGGACGATGCGATGGTAAAAAAAATATCAAATTTGCAATTTCCGATAAATTGACTTTCAGAAAGCCTAACGTGAACAAAAGTCAACTAGAGTTAATTTCATTCATTGTTCAGCGATCACACTTACAAACTAGTTGCCGCTGCGAGCGCATTCGATGCAAGGTAATGCATTACACTTTCGCTGTCAGTTACAACCTTCAGGCAAGGGCAAAAGTGTTAAATTGCTAGGGTTATGGAGATAAATACATACACACACACATAATGTATCTGGGTAAAAAATATATACATGTACTCGTATTAAAAATTTGATAAACCGCAATGGCCTTTGTAATGAGGAAAAATCTCATTTAATATTCCTGTTCAACAGGTTCTGTTAAAGGACTGCATAAATTCCTTATTGTTAAGACTATTATAGCAGTTATATAAATAAATAAATAAATGAATATTTGGCGCAACAGCTCTTTAGGTACATGCTGCTAGGCCAACAGCTTTTCGCATCCACTCGTGTTGTGTGCGTTATATTTTTCATACGAATGAACCTACAGTTTAGTGCCGTATCCGAATGGCAATTTCTTTTTGAGAGGCTTTCTCGCGACAACAATACTCTGGGATGTTTGTCAGACGTTCGCGAGAGGTGGGACCGTAAAAAAAACTGTTTGGTGTTTTCTGGGATTCGAACATGGAACCTCACGCGCTTTGGTCCGTCACACTAACCACTTGCCCACTTTTTATAAGCTGTAATAATATGCAAGTGTGGTGCAAGTCATGTTTTTTTTTTAATATTTGAATTTGTATAATTAATCAAGATTTAACGTCTGTCTGTCTTGTGATGAGTAGTGATAGTCTACTTCTCTATGTTTCCGCTAGATTGCTGCAGAAGTGGAAAGTTAATTAACAAAATCACGACAGCTGCTTGTGCAGAAGTGGCGTTAGTCGAAACTTGTTACTGTGACTGAATCTATAAATTCGACATCACGAAAATAATGAAACATCGTTGGAAATTTCCGCAATGATGAAAGCATTTTTTTTATCCAGAAACAATAATCCAACCCGCAGTATGACTTTAGCGACCAATACGCTACTAACTGAGCTATGACTTGATGTCTTCTTCTTTTTTCAATGCTCTAAAGCTGATAGACACCATAGTGACATTTCTATCTTCTTAAAAGCTTGAGCTTCGGCCTTCTGTCTCAAACTCAAATTGTATATACAATGCTTACCATTTGTTACTCGTGGTGAAACAAAGAGTCCCGCTTGTCGTATGTATACACGTTTACATACATTCATAATTTGACTCTACTTTATCAAAGTCGATTCTCTCCATTTCCTCAATTCCATTCAGAAGCCAGAATCAGGCAATACATTAGGCCTCTAGATAAAGAGGGGATGACACCAAATGAAAACTCTAATAAAATGAATTTCGCTTTTACAATACCTTATCTCATTCTTGTATCAGTCTTAAGTCTTATTATCAGTTTCGTGAATTTTTTTTTTTAAGAATAGTAAGAAAATGTTGTTTATCAAAATTTGTTTATGAATCGTTCATCTATAGATTTCTGTAGTTCTTAATTTACTCGGAACGAAAAACAGTGATATCAATCAATCAATCATGATATTGACGTGAAAGATTTTCATTGCTATCTGTTTATATCCTCTTCAAGAATTTTAACTTGGGAGGAACTATACCCAACTACAACCGACTACATATCCTGCCACGAAACAGAATTTGTACATGCTACTCGTATGTAACGTATTTCCCTGATTTGTTTGAGTATTGAGAAGTTTAAATGCTCTTTGAAAACTAGTTAAGTCTTAAGCACTAGTAATAAGTAAGGATTTTGGTATAGTTTTAAAACTGACCCCATACAAAAATAAAAATATATGAACTTCAACTTGAATAATTATAAAGAATAAAATGGGGTGCTTAAAACGGTACCAAAAAGTAACCGTGCTAAGAATATGGATCATTTTTAAACTATATATTCGCTGAAGTATTCGCAAAACACTTCAAGCTTAAGTCGCTGCAAACCATAAAATAAACTTTACGCTTCCTCTTCTAAACAAATATATGTATATATATTTTTTTTTGAGGACTTTAGATGCCGAAGTTTCAGAAAGTTGTGACGACCCAAAGTAATTCTCTATTCAGAAAATGTGGACCAGTCTAATATGTATCAAGCATACATACTCGTATATCACGGACAGCTCAACATGTACGAGTTCTTGTGCGTAAAATCATCCCACAATTAGTCGTGAATGGTGACAAACACATGTATGATAAATATGGGCAAAATATATAAATATGTATAATTAGTATAAATAAATAAATATGTATAATTAGTATAAACCAAAACAATTGGTAAGGCTTCAATTCCCGGGCGAAGAAAATTACTCAAAGAACTTATCTTTCAACCAAATTTTCATCAGTCCACTCCTCCGTCTCCTTGAGAGATCGGTTGTGGTCCAAAATACAGAGGCATTCAGTCATACAGTCTCCGAAACATGTCTGCCATCAGTAGTAATTAATTTTTCAGTCACTTACCAAATACTCGTACATACTCGTATGTATGTATTTCAACCCATCAACGTCATAAGCTTTATCAAAACATCTCTTGTACCTACTGCGCACAATAAAAACTGTTCAAAATAAAAAATAAAAAATAAAAATCAAATACTGGCATTTCCAGAAAAATCCCAAGCGGGGAGCAGAATTTGACTTCCTTTAAATTTCCACTCACCACTCATCTCTTTGGGGTAATTGTAATGACTTTACATGGCTACGCTAAAAAGTACGTTTTCGTTTGAATTGTTTTCTTTTTAATTATGACAGATTTGATTTTGCCCTTTGTGCGCTTCTGTTCATTACTCTCCCAATTTGAAAGGCCTCGAGGGGGGTTTGGTGTTGAAATAAGTTCCTTAGCTTCACTTTGTTGTTGATGCTTTTGTGAAAATAAGAATTTTTAATTAAATTGTTACGCTTGAACATAATGAGCGAGTAGTGGGAGTAGATTGTGCCTTATTGTAACGTGATTTTTTTTTTAAATCTTACCTTTATCGAAGCAGTGTCCTGTACTATTGTTTAGTCATAAGGCAAATTAAATATATTTTTTTTTATTTTCTTAACCGCACAATAGCTTCTTGGTATCTCATATATTTTTATTTTTTTATTTGTGGCAACAGGTAAATTGACTGTAGTTGCATATCCTTCATAAAAGATTTTGTAACAATTGATTACCGGATGTGAAGCTAAGACTGATTCTGACCAAATTGACGTACAGTCCGCAAGGATATGGTGGCTATGGAACGGTAATGAGCAGGAATTTTGTCCGGTGCAAGGATAATCGGTAATTTATTTTAATTTGCGAATTAATATTCATCGCGGCATGTAATTGTTTTTAAAATTGTTGTTTTTAATTTTACGCTTGAGTGGGTATAAACGGAGAGCTGCGCAAATCGAAAGGGATAGACGGTGTGTACAATACATGAATGAGGAATTGAGATATTAAAGGAAAATCTTGACTCAGTATAATTTATTGCTAAACTTAAATTTAAAGGATATATTATTCTGAGTCAAATAAAAAAAAACATTTTAATCTTAAATACTCCGAAAGCGCTAGACGCAGAGACTTGAAATTTTGCACATTCATTTTTCATTGTCATTGGATGCGAGATAAGAAGGGGCATTCCGAAATTCGAGGTCTAAATGGCAGAAAAGGGGTGAAAGAGCTGTAAATGAATCTAATCATTTTGGCATGTAATCCATTGGACTTCACTGAAATATGTTTCAATTCAATAACTTCATCTTAAAAAAAAATCATCATTCATTTTGAAGTCGTTATTGACCAAACGTTTCTGCAATCATGATTTTGAAGTCAAAATGAGTGCAATCATTTTGATAGCTCTGCATTCATTGAAGTCACTTTGAAGTCACTAGCATTGAATTTATCTGAAGTCATTAAAGCCTTTACATTCGTTGAAATCATTCAAGCTACTGAAGCAATCTTTGGTATTGCCCACTTTATTAAAAAATAAGGATTGGTTTGTAATTCAACTTTATGTAATATACAGCAAGTATAGGTATATGGTTTATTTAACTTAATAGAATTTTATTAATTTTAATTTTTATGTAATAATAATTGAAACATGTATTTTAGTGAGTTTTATGTCTTATATTTTATATATTATAATATATGTTAAATGTTTTATATTATGTATTATAAATTTTGAATTTTCCGTTTTCTCAAGTTAAAAAAATTCACTCATATTGCTTTGCAGTACCCGTTTAGCATCTCCCAACTCTGCCCATTAAGCATAACTTTCATTTCTTCCAACGTCCGTGTTACTTTGCATCAAGATGGGGCGCCAATAAAATTGAATGTATCTTTGTTAGCGCACAAGTTATATAAGGTACAGTTTTTGTTTTTAACATATAAACACACATTATTACTACACTGTGCGAACTCGCCAAGCGCCCTTCCAGCACAGATACGTAAAGCGAACTGAACTACAGACGTCTATCTCACTTGGCGAGCTACATGTGCAGACCTACACTAACACTAATAAC
This sequence comes from Brachypalpus laphriformis, assembly GCA_945910035.1. Taxonomy (NCBI): domain Eukaryota; kingdom Metazoa; phylum Arthropoda; class Insecta; order Diptera; family Syrphidae; genus Brachypalpus; species Brachypalpus laphriformis. The sequence continues at coordinate 257,448,103 of OX246754.1, forward strand.
CCTTTGAGCAGTAGGGATTTCCCGGCTCAATTAAGCTTTAAACACATTGCATGTTAACAAACATTACTAAGATATCTTCCGTTGAGGTTTAATAATTCTTCTCTCACTCTGAATCCTTCTTCCTATTTCGGCGAGGTTATGATCCAAAAACTCGGGACCACAACCCTCCCACGTCACCGCATTTCTACTGATCTGCCTGCGGGGTTCGCCTATTTGACTTCAGAAAATATCGACAGGCCTCCCGATTTTGGATCGGGTTACTCTGTTACTGATGCCAATGAAATGCCGATGTCGTCGCATATGTGTGAGGGCGTTTATAAGCCTGCCCCTTCTGCCTCGCGATGCTTTTGGAACGTTCACTGATATTGCCTTTTTAACAGGGTTCAAATAATCCCTTCTTTGAACGTGGCAACACCAGCTGAGCCGGTCGCGCTCTATTTTTCGTAAGATAATTTCCTTGGCGTAAAGGCTTCCATCGATCTTCGAACTTCTTATTCATGCTAGGCATCTTCATCTGAGCTTCCGTTAATTTAATCTCATACTTTTTTATATTGTCCAACATTGTGAGCCGTATGTGAGCCCTGGTTGCACAACTGCGGTGTAAAGCCTTCCTTTCAACTTAGGGAAAGTTTTTCGGTCACAGAAGATAGCGGAGTTTTCCCGCCACTTCATCCACCCTGCCCTTACGCGATATCGTCATCCCATGTTGCTTTACTATTGATTAAAGATCCCCGATATTTGAACTTTTCGCACTTGGGAAGCACTGTTCCATTCAAAGTAATGTCTGGAATTGGCCTGAGTGGATCAGAAAACTGCAGCACAAGTACTCTGTTTTTTTTTTAGCTAACGCCCACATCAAGTGCTCGTTGCAGGGATAAAGGATCCTCAATTCTGATGGCTCCATCGTCAGCAAAGGATAATTGATGTACCTTGGGGTCCATCACTTTACCTTCAAGCAGATAATCAAGGAATGTAATAAAGAGCAAAGGACTTAAAACGTTTACCTGGTGCACCCCGACTTTGATTGGCAACTCTTCAGTTACTCCAGCGCGGCATATTACTGTTCTTTGCTCTTTCGTACATATCCATGATCATCTGTACATAGGTTTCAGAAACCCCTCGATGTCTTAGCGCCACCCATATCAGATCTCGTGGTTGTCTGTCGAATGCCTTTTCAAAGTCGACCAATACAATAGGCAAGTCCTTTAAGGAATCACGTTGTATTTCCATTATGATCCTTATACTTTGGATTGTATCTACGGTTAATTTACCCGCGACAAACCCGCACTGATCATCAGATAGCCGTAAGATTTTTCGCAGTCGACCACCTAATACCCGCTCAACGATCTTCATGGTGTGTGACATCAGCTTGATCGAATGGTAGTTATCACCGTTTCGTGTATCACCCTTCCTTTGTACACCGGGAGAAAGTAGCTTTCCTTCCATTGATTCGGCATTGGATCACCTCTCTCACTCTGAATAGTAGATATATTAGTACAGCTGTTACTACCGTTAAACTAGTTGCATATAATATTTTAATTTGTATTCCAAATTGAAATGCGTGCATACATACGCATACATATGAGTATACTCATATTAAACGATTTTCCGAATTTATGGCTTTTTGGATGTAACCGTTTTGTAAACTATATCTGTTTCCCTTAACATTCAGTAGAGCTTATCTTTTAATGTCTCATAATTTTCCGATCCGAAATCAATGCGTAGATCACATTCTTCTGCTAGTTGTCTCTATTTTTGGGCAAAGTTTCTTCCGTATTGCATATTGTGCAGAGTGTGCGGTAGCCTATTATAACTATGGGAAAGTGCTCTTACGATGTAGTCAAAGTCTAACTTCAAAGGTTACAAGTGATAAGAAAGTTTTATTCAATACACAAGAGTTTTCACTTAGCCTTCCAACTCCTTGAGAGTAGGACCGCTGGGTAGGACGTGGTGACCGCTGGACGCCTAGTACCTTGGTCCAAGAAATGGTAACCAACCCCGTTTGAAGAATCTTTGACGAGAGCAGATGAGAAAGGGTGAAAGACTGCTCTCTCACTAGAGTACTTCTTCTTGTTCCAGACAGCAGCGGATGAATTCCTTTGATGGAGTCAACGGTGGCGTCTACAGTTCCAGTTAGGTTGAACTTAGTGAACACCTTGCGGGAGTTGTTTCGACATATTCGGATCACATGTCGGTAAGAAATTTCTAATGTTAGTCAGGACTATGAAATAGGGATGGCCAACGCAACGCTCACAATTCCGTAATGGACTACTGGCACCGGTGTACCAGTACCGGGTTCTATGGGTATAACAAAAGGAGCTGCCTCACTAGGTTTGCAGTTCTGCCGTCTGGGTAACTTCCCTACAACGTAAAAAATTTATGGTTGTAAAGCAACCAACAGACGGCTGATTTTACTGTTGACGTCCCCAGCAAACGTAAAAAGGACAACGATCTTCGTATCTGCACGTGGAATGTTAGGTCCCTGTACAAGCCACGTGCAGCCGAACAACTTGCGGAGGCCCTAGACTGCTGCAAAGTAGACATTACCGCCATCTAAGAAATGCGTAGGATGGGCCGGGCAAATGTGGAGGATGAAAAACTGCGACATCTACTACGGCGATTGCTACAAACAACAAGGACAGTGTCTATTCGGGTACGGATTTATCATTGGTGTCAGACTTAGGCAAGAAGTCTTGAGTTTCCGGCATGTGAACGAGCTCCTCATAACAATCCGTATCAAGGATAAATTCGCCAACAATAGCGATCACCCTCCTTACGAGAAGATAGACAACGCGATGACGGATGACTTCTACCAGCTCTTAGACAACACGTATGAGCAATGCCATAGCCCCGACGTTAAAATTGTCCTAGGTGATGTTTACGCAAAGCTAGGAAAAGAGGACGTCTTTAGTAGTGTGGTCGGAAAGCACAGCTTGCACAACACCACATTCGACAAGGGAATCAGGCTAGTCGACTTTGTGGCGGGACGAAATGTTCTCGTAGCTAGTACGCGGTCCCACGTCTTGATATTCACAAGGGCACATGGCTGTCCAGCAGATATCCAAAACGCAGAGGAATCAACGAAGTACTGTGAGGAAGTTTGAGGTCGGATGGCTACAATCGGTAGAGACCGCCAGAGCCTTTACCTATCAAACCTCCTTTGATCTCAATCTAAGCCCTATGTCACCAACAGCAAATGCGAAAGACCAGTAGCAGCGTTGCCAACCAGCCACCAGAGGCCGCCTCTGGTGTACTGTGTTTTTCTCGGGCGACCAAGCGCATGCAGCAGAACGAGAGGTGTACAAAACGGCGCTGCATAGGAGTACTAGAGCTGCTCGCGAGCTCTACGAGAAAGCTGCAAAGCTGCTGGAGCCAACGGTTATGCCGCCGAACTTTCCAAGGCAGGAGGAGATGGTAAGAAGCATGCACCAGCTCATCTGTAAAATCTGGTCGAAAGAAAGTATGGCCGATGAATGGAATCTCAGCATCTTTTGCCCGATCCTGAAGAAAGGAGACACTCTGAACTACGCCAACTGCAGAGGTATAAGTCTTCTTAACATTATATATATATGTAATATCCTGTCCTGATAGGTCCTTATCAGTGCGGTTTCAAGCCGGGAAAATCCACCATTGACACTATGGCAGATCTTGGAAAAAACCCATGAATACAAAATCGATAGGCATCATCTTTTCATCGATTTTAAAGTTGCCTATGATAGCGTATATAGAGAAGCAACACCATGCCATCTAAGCAATTCCTAATGGCCTGCCACCTGCCACAACATCCTAATAACATACTCACGACATTGGGAACCCCACCACGCAACATCCGCAAAAACATCACCACCTACGAAAACGACATCGCACTATACCAACACAACGACGACGTCAATGACGCAAGCTACAAAAGCTACATAAACCACCTACACCAAACTGCAGTCTCCAAAGCTCTGGCCAGCTGCCACCCAAACGTCATTCTCGGTGGTCGCCCTCCACCTATAGTAAAATAGGAACGCCAGCTGCCACGCCAAACCAGAATAACATTGGGTCAACTTCGCTCAGGCTGGTGTCGCAAACTCAACAGCTACAAGGCATGCCTGGACCCCAACTTGGCAAACATCTGCCCAGATTGCGACAACGTCCCGCACGACGTACCTCTTCAACTGTCCGGCAAATCCAACAACATTGACCCCCGAAGCACCCTGGAGCCGCCCAATCGACGTTGCTCTATTCTTGGGCCTGGAAACCTCAGAACACACCAGCCGCAATTGAAAGTACATATATATATATGTAAAGCTGCTACAACAACACCAGCAACAACAAAAACGAGTTATATAGAGCCATGTATAGTCTCAGCATCGCTGCCAAGCTTGTCTGTTCGTGCAGGATGACGATGGAGAACTCTCGTTGCTCAATCAAAGCCGGAAAAAAACATCACCGAACAGCAAAGGTCTGAGACAAGTTGACGCACTATCATGCGATGCTTTTAACATAATACTTGAAAGAATTTTACGAAACTCACAAACCAACACCGGAGGTACAATTTTTTACAAGTCTGTACAACTAGTTGCTTACGCCAATGACATTTGAGATAGTAAATGTCTTTGTCTACCTAGGCTCTATGGTGAGCTCCGGAGATAACACCAGTAGGGAGATCAAACGAAGAATTACTCTTGCAATCGGTGTTTTTATTGGCTAAGAAGGCAATTGAGTAACAAAGCCCTATCTCGAACAACTAGAGTACCTCTTTCTAAGACACTAATCATTTCAGCCCTGATGTATGGCGCAGAGGATGAGGATGTCCTTGGTTACTTTGAGAGGAAAGTTTTTTGAGCGATCTTTGGTCTCGTCTCCCCTATCTGACTGCACACCTTGCCGTGGTGTAGGGGCCTAGTACATAGTACAGGTCAAGGATTCTCGGGTACCTATCCCCAGATGAGACATGAAGCTAAATTGCAGTCGTCCTTACCCCCCCCCCCCCCTCCCCTCCCTCCCTGTCATATCCTATCCATTCCCCTCTCCCTTCCGGTGGGCCGGATCAAGGTGTTACACGACCCGTGCCGAGGATCAGCCTGGCCACTCTAAATAATAGCCCAGTCGCTAACGGAGTATCCGGATACCTGGCGACCTCCGGATTAGCCTGCCTTGCCTGCACAATGCGGATCTCTGTGCAGGTCGACCTTACCATTCTCCGCCACTCGTGGGTCCTAAAATGAACAACAAAAAAACAAAACAACCAAAACAAGCAAAAAAAAAACAAAAATAAATATTCAAAAAAGGACGGTCCTCTTGAAAAACCGTCTTCCAGCCTCCTGAAAAGCACACCTGAAAGCTCTGCTATTGCAACTCCTGCTGGCGCATTGGCTTTGAAGCCTAGCACTAGCTATGCGAGCAGCTGCAAGCAAGTGGTCGCTCCCATGATTGCTGAACGCGCGCCTGTTACGCTGGCGGATAGGACAGTGGTCTCAACACCTGGTCCCATCGTAAAGCCAGACCATGTAGCGCGTGGTGTCAACCCCCACATTATCTCTTTACCCTCAGGGACAGCTAAGTGTTCGGCCTCGAGCTTACAGCACGCTGTTCCCTCCTCCTCGAAGGATCCACATCCCCTTCTTAAATCTCTCTCAGGGGCGACGGACAGCTCGGTTTCGAGCTCGCGGAACGTCGCTCCCTCCAAGATCTCTTACCAAGATCGACGGCTAGCCTACAAGCTAATTCGCCGCATTCAGGCTATCCCTGAACGAGAGAGAACACAAAAATATAAAACGTCCTTAAGCTGGGCTACTAAACGTGTCCAGCTCCCCTCCGACTCATCCAACAAGGACTTATCGTCCAAACGCCAAAGATCTCAGGATGAGTCTCCCACCTTAGCAAAAAAAAACCAAGGTAGTACTTGCCAACACTACCTCCAAGCCCTTCAACCAAGTACTTAAGGCACACTTGGAGATCGCGGTCGTTGACCACAGCGATCCGGATGGTAGCATCACAGCCGACAAATGGAGGAAGGTGGAGATAAAGCTCGCCACCAATTGTCTCCAAGTCTTACGTGACCATCCCGGCCCTGATGTTTCTTGCAGAGATGCTGGCTGGTATCAAGGGCACGTAAAAATCATTGTCTGTGTTGATCAAAGATTTAAGGTTCTTTACAAAATTGCTGTCTCCAGATTGGGGCAGGTTTGGCCAGGTGCACAGTTAGAGGTCGTGGAAAAAAACCAAATTCCTAACCGTCCTAGGACTCGTGCTACCATTCTGGTCGAACCCTCCGATCCTAGGGTGATCCTGGATATTCTCAGGATCAGCAACAGCTCCCTCCCTACTCACAACTGGAAGATTGCCAAAGTGGACGAGCCGAGAGGTGACATAAGAAGCGTCATCATTGTCAGCAATGAAGAGTCCCTGGCCCCCTTGGCATCTTCAAAAGGAGTGATTAACTACGGCTTCAGCTCTATCACTCTTAAAGTATATAAATGCGATGAGAAAGAGCCCGAGAGAGTCCCTCCCAAACTGGACGCTTCTTCCATACCAGTCGCGAGTTTCTCTCCTTCCGAGCCCATTCCCTCGCTCCCCTCCGCTGTTCCACCCTTCTTGAGGGTCGACTCTTCGTCGACGGACACGGAAATGGTTGGCGCTCTTCTCAAACTGGACTTTTCCGGTCCCCCTTCTCCCTCACCATCTATCCGTGAGTCCGACTTCGGTTTGACGGACACGGAGATGTATAGCGATCCAAATGGCCCTTCTCTTGAGGATGACCTCCTGTCATCAGATTCAGAGGACGGCAACAATACCGTGATAATGGTATCTGAACAGAGAAGTAGCTCCAATGCTGCGGATCCTTCAGATTAACCTGCATCACTCCATCTCGGCTTCGGTCTCCCTTATTCTCCGGCTTGCTAAAAACGGGGAAGACTTAGTCTTGATCCAGGAACCATGGGTTGCTGGAAACCGGGTTTGTGGCCTCAAGACTCCAAACTATAAACTTATCTACGCAAGGATGGAAGGTAAACCGAGATCTTGTATCCTTGCGAAGACCCACCTTAACATCTTTTTACTCTCTAATTTCATCAATCAAGACATAGTCGCTACCAACCTGGAATTTCATTTAAAGAATTACTGGCTGGTTTCTGCCTATTTGGGTCACGATCAAGTGGGCCCACTCCCTCCGGACATCTTGGGGAGCTTGATTGCGAAAGCAGAGAGCCTTAAGACTGGTCTCATCATTGGCTGTGACGCGAACGCTCATCACTCAATCTGGGGCAGTTCCGACATAAATGAAAGAGGTGAGCAACTTTTTGATTTTATCCTCAGTACTAATCTCCTTATTTGTAACCGAGGGTCTAAACCGACCTTTATTACTCGTAACCGACAAGAAGTCCTGGACATTACCCTTGTCTCTGATCATATATATAACCTGGTAAAGGACTGGAGAGTCTCTGAAGAGCACTCTTTCTCAGACCATCGCTACCTCCAATTCAGTCTTGACGACCATCTACCTCATCAGAAAGTTTTTAGAAATTATAAAAAAAAAACTAATTGGTCTCTATACAGGAAGCGCTTATTGACGCTTATTCTTACTGAACCTACTAGCACGGATGATCTTGACAGGTTGGTCAACACCTTTACATCGGCACTTAACGGTGCCTTGACTGTGGCGTGCCCTAACCGCACTCCTCGAGGTAAGAAGAAACCACATTGGTGGAATGCAAATCTTAGTACTCTTAGGAAGGACAGTAGACTCCTCTTTAATATTACTCTCGCGAGACGGCCGACTGGGACACCTACAAACTGTATCTCAGGAAATATAAAATCTCACTGAGGAAAGAGCAACGACGCTCCTGGAGACTTTTCTGCGACAGTATTGAAGAATCCTCGGAAGCCTCTAGGTTGCGGAAAATCCTCTCAAAAAGCCCTTCAACACCTAGCTACCTCTTATATCCAGATGGTCACTGGACCACCTCTGCTAAGGAATCCATTGACATCCTACTGGATACTCACTTCCCTGGTAGCTCCCCTGTTGCTGTTTCATTATCGGGCATTACCCGTACTTGCTCTCTACCGTGCAGCAGCTCCCTGGTTATAGTAACTACAGAAAAGATCCGCTGGGCCATGCGCAGCTTCAAGCCCTTCAAGTCCCCAGGACCTGACGGCATTATTCCTGCTGAATTTCAAAAATGTGAGGACATTGTGCTTCCATGGCTCAGGTCATCTTATCGAGCTGTCTTAATCTGGTCTACATCCCCAAGGCGTGGACCGATGTCGAAGTTGTCTTCATTCCTAAGGCAGGTAAGAGCTCGCATGTGGAACCAAAGGATCTCCGAGACCTATAGACCTATCAGTCTATCGTCCTTTCTACTGAAAACGCTGGAAAGGCTGATTGATATTCACCTCCGTCAGAGCATTAGCCCGTCTTTGCTCTCGCCGTCCCAACATGCGTACTGCAAAGGCAAATCCGTTGAAACAGCCTTACACTCGCTTGTGCGCATCATTGAAAAATCTCTGAGCATCAAAGAATATATATATTAACAATGTCAAACCAAAGGCAATCACAGACGCACTTGCAAATCTGAAGGTGGATACTTCGCTCGGAGTGTTGATCAATCAATTGCTAACACGCAGGATTATTAACACACAGCTGGGTGGAGCATCGGCCAGAAGACTTGCCTGCTGCGGAACCCCAAAAGGTGGTGTTTTGTCCCCCCTCCTGTGGAATCTTGTAGTGAATGAGCTACTAGTGGACCTGGATAGGTCAGGCTGTAGAGTGATTGCCTATGCTGATGACATTGCGATTGCTGCGTCTGGCAAGCACCCAGACACTCTCAAGGAAATCCTCCAATATGCTCTCTCTCGGCTCTTTAGGTGGGCCTCCAATTGTCGATTGGGGGTTAACCCTCATAAAACAGAACTTGTTCTCTTCACAAGGAAATATGAAGTTCCCCACGTAGACCCTCCTATGATTAATGGCACCAGTCTCACCTTCACTGTTAATGCAAAATACCTGGGTCTTATTCTGAACAGAAAACTGAACTGGAAAGCCAATCTACTAGAACGCGTAAGGAAAGCCAATGTAGCTCTCTATTCCTGTAAAAAGGCTATAGGTAGGAGCTGGGGTATGAAACCTGAAATCACTCGCTGGCTTTACGTGTCTGTTGTCAGGACAATACTACTCTATGGCGTGATCGTTTGGTGGCCTGCCCTTGACAGGGCTGTTCACCTCTCTCAGGTAGCTAAAGTGCAACGATCCGCTTGCATGTGCATCAGTGGTGCACTAAGAACTACCCGCTCTGCAGCACTGAACATTATGTTCAAGCTGTTACCCCTGGATATCCTTGGCAGACAGACTGCTGCCAGTGCGGCTATTCGTCTTAAAGCCTCCTCTCAGTGGTCTAGTTATCACATTAGCCACTCCTCGATCCTTGATCTTCTCAACTTCACACATGAAAACACGGACTACTCAACACGGAAACAGCTCAACCTGAGCATCTCGTTTCGCCTCCCTGATCATTGTAGCGTTTTTCAGGCGGAAATCATGGCGATTAAGGAAGCCCTGTCTTGGCTGAAATGTAATGTACTATCTGTCAGCGTTATTAGCATTTTCACTGACAGTCAAGCTGCTATCAAGTCCCTGGAATCGTGCTACTTTACTTCAAAGACCGTCTTAGACTGCCGTTCATCTCTTACAGAGATGACAGAGCAGTTCAACATTCACCTATGCTGGGTGCCAGGTCACAGAGACATTCAAGGAAACTGTAGGGCGGATGAACTCGCTAGACAGGGTACTACTCTAAGGATTCTGCCAGATAGGCAAGCCCTAGGTATGCCCCTCGCTGCATGTAAGCATCTACTGAAGCTGAACGCTATTAGCAAGACCAACCTTAGGTGGGATAGTGGCTCTACGTGTCTCATTTCGAGGCAGATCTGGCCTAAGCTGGACCAGAAACGTAGTGCCGAGTTGGTTAAACTAAAGCGATCACAGATCAGCTGCGTTATCGGTGTCATCACCGGACACTGTCTAATCGGCCATCATGCCAAAAGAATTGGCCTCTTTTCCAATGACTTCTGCAGGAGCTGTAGGGACGAGGAGGAGGAGGAAACCATTCTCCACTTCCTATGCACATGTCCTGCTCTATCACGCAAAAGAATGCTCCATCTAGGAGCTCCCTTCCTTGACGACCTCGTGGCGTCCTTAGACGTCACGAACAGCCATCGCTTCATCAAAAGCTCCGGTTGGTTTTATTAGTCCCTGAGTAGTCTAATGGTAGATCCTTGGCATCACAAAGGACCTTTACTGGTCTAAGTATTTCTGCATAGTGGTGCAGACAGCCAATCTAACCTAACCTAACCTTAGTCTCGTCTGCATAGGCGGCGAGTGGTGGAGAAGGTACAATGCCGAACTATACGACCTATATAATGAAATCAAATTAGCCAGAAGAGTTCACATACAAGGACTAAGATGGCTGGATCATACAGAGCGGATGGAGCCCAACGTTCCAGCCAAACCCAATCCACCCCGGATGGACGGCGCAATAGAGGACGACCTTGCGGTAGGTGACGCAAACAAGTGGAGGGGGACCTCAACCAACTTGGCGTGCGCAAAAGGAGGCAGAAGGCTCGTAACCGGGCTGGCTGGAGGGGTCTGTTGATTGAGGCCGAGGTTCGCCCCGGACTGTAGTGCCACCTGATAGCCCCACACTTGAGTACTTTAGCACATAATCGATCGTAGCACTGCTTCATATACATTGTATTTTGCTGAATTGGGAACCTCCTTCTCCCGCATCAATAGATACCATGTTGCATAAATGGCATTTTTGTCGCTGCCAAATGTTTAACATATTACTTCGTATTAAAATTTGGGGTTAAGGTAGCACTAAGATACCCTTATATTCTTTCACGTGTTCTACTCTCTCTTCTCCAAAGTTCCACTTCTCATTTCACGCCTGTCACCGTCTTCCAGAGCCTACAACCATAACGTTTCATTTATCCAAGTTAATGGTGAGATTCAAAAAATGACAATAATCGTAGTTTATTAATCATCAACTGGAAACTTTCAGATGATTCAGCCAAAAAATTAAATCATCTGCACACAGAAGATCTTCAGTTTGGTTGTTCGCGATGTTTACTCCGCTGGTAATTATAAGACTTCAGAGAATTCAAGTCAATGCAATGAATACACAGCAAGATTATGATTGCAGAAAATGATTGCGAATCATAACTTCAAAATTAATGGTGATTTATTTTTGTTAGGTTGAAGTTATTATTGAAGTCACTGAATGCAGCTCAATTCAATAGTTGATTAGTAAAATCGTCCCTGATTCATTTGAGCCATAAGTCATCCTTCTGCGTTGTTCTAAAATGATGCAACGCTCAAAATAATTTTCCATCAGTGAAGGCCGCAGCCAGCAGTCATACTCATACAGCAGTGGATAACATTGTCATAGTATGTGTGAGCGATTATACGCGCGCAGAAAATACCAGAAACGCATGTGCAGAGGTTCTGTTTGCAGTAATTAGAATACACGTAGCTAAATGAACAATGCCACATGTATTTGCTGCATGCAGCGCAGATCTGCATGATATCTCAATTTCTGAATTGGCTTCATGAGTCAATGCTATCAAATTGCGAAAAATGAAATGGAATGGAGTCTCATAAGGAGTTAATACACTTTCACCAGAACAACTCAAAACTAATGTAAATCTATTGGGTAATCGATTGAGACAATAGGCGTGTTTTGGTGAGACGTCCCTTCTCAGTAAAGTGAGATTTAGAGCGGAGTAGAAAAATTACTGACAAACACTTTAGCTTTTTTCTCCAGTTAAAACTCAGTTGGGATGTTTAGTTTGCGTTTGGGATGTTTCAGTGGGCGCTGAAAAGAACTTGTTGTGCGATCTCGCTGGCCAGTGCAAATCGGCAAAAAAAGATATTAGGCGACCAGGAAACGCATCCTTCAAAATGTGCATTGTCGCGTGAGCTGTGGTTGCTGTTGCACACCACAGAACCACATGTTTTCCAGTCCCAATTCATCAATTTGCGGCAATAAAAAGTCATTGATCATGCATCGCTCACCAGTCACAGTAACCGTGTTACCCATGGCGTTCAGCCACAGCGGCGAAATTCTCATCAGAACGAGCACTACGAGGCCTTCCGGCGCCTCTTCTGTCACGTTCTGTTTCAGTCTCTTCGAGGCGAGCGGCTAAGTGCCTTAGTGATTGACCAGTTGGCGTAGGAAGGCCGGGAAATCTGCGCCGAAATTCACGTTGCGCTGAAATCACTGACAAATTATTCCGTAAAGAAATAGTCACGAGTATACCATATTCCACGATCTTGAGGAATATAGCATTCCATGGCTTGCCGTCGTCTTTTCTGCATCTGTTTACTTTACAAATATCAAAACAAAACCGACAGTTGCCGCCATTTGCAAAAGTTATAGCATCTTCCGATAGGGTGATATATTTTGAGCCTCATTGTACATGTGTATGCAGATTTGAAGAACAAAACCACAAACCAATTTCATGGCTAAGGAAGCAGGCTGCACTAACACCAAAAAATGATGCCGCAAACGAGATTAATGCTTAAGTAAAAATGACACACAACTCCATAGACACCGTAGTTGATATAGAAGAAGTGGCACTTTACCCGGTGGAATTCCTAGATACCCGGTGGAATTCCTGGATACCCTCAACCCCCTGGGTAGTCGTTTGCACAAACTAATATTGAAAGTGGGCGCACCTGCTATGATCTTAAGGAATTTAAACCTTCCCAAAATATGCAGCGGAACCAGATTTCAGGTGAAAGCACTTCATAAGAATGTAATACAATAATACAATCGGATTCCCTTTTTTGTTTTAAACCACTGCAGTTTTCATTGAAGGTCTGCTTCGCGATGAGAATAAATAAAGCTCATGGTCAGGCATTGAAGAAGGGTGTTGATTTAAGGGTTGACTGTTAGTAACTTCTTAAGAAAAAAACACACTCAGCATAATTTATTTTTGTTAAGTAATATTTAAATATTCCTTGCAGCAGCGTCCTAATTCGGTGATATTATATTGTTGTCACTAGAATTTTGATCAACCACATTGAAGAAATCTATATCCACCTTGCTATGTCACGATTCCAATAAAGCTTACAGAAACGTGCAGAAATTCAACACAATTTCAGCCAGTGGCCTCAGACTGCGTCAGATTACCAAAAAAGTGTCAGGTTCTTACCATCGTCGTCTGGTTGATTACAAACTTCAAGTCAAGGATTTACCCGCGAGGCAGAAAATGTTCATTACACGATATCCAAGCATGAAGCCTTAAATTAAATTTCCATTTCCAAAATTAAAAAAAAAATTCAGTTAAGCATGTTTCTGTTCTAAGTGTCTAGTGACTACCCCGAAGGTACGTGATTGAAAAGATCAAATTTTTGTTGTGAACCGAAATGGAGGCAAAAAAAACAAAGAAATCTACTCAATGAAAACTTTGCATTTGTGAAAGACACGTCTGTTAATCTTCCATCATTATTATTATTATCATCCACATCCAATGACTGAATGTGTATAGAGTCTACTAGCAAAAGCTGATTAGCCTCATTGTCGGCAGGAAACGTTCTGGTGATAAAGAGGACTAGAACATCGACGATACCCCGGAGCAACAATTCATCTAAAGTATCGACATCATCAGACTCATTATTACCGGTGTATTGTTTGCATCAGGATTTCGACCTTTGTCCTTTTTAAGGACGAATCGATGAACTGTGCATAACAATTGGCATCATTGCATAGAAATGCAATTGCCGCCTACGGGTTGAAATAATCTTTTGTCCCAACTCGATGATTGGAGTAGAGTATCATTTTGTGGAATGCGAATGTTTAAATTGCTACCACTCCTAGACCTGTAAGAATCTTAGATAAATGGGAGGCCAGCTGTTAGGTCAGTCTCATTGATGATAATATTCAATTGTTGTTTGTAGATATTTTAAGATCTTTGCACAAATATATTCAATGCAGAAATATTATAATAAAACGGCAGAAGGAAATCTGAGGTGCGCGAGTCTACACTGCATACCCAATTTAAGACATACAATCAAAAAATGATAATAGACGAGTACATATTGTAGTATTGTTGCTGAGGTTGGTAAAAATAAAACCCTCTCTGTGTATTTAAACTGAACAAGCTAATCTATGCTACTGCCAAGATAACGGTGTAGACAATCCAAATGAACAATTTCCATCTTGACTCTCACTCCACGCTGAATTCGATAGACAACGTCATTGTTTCTCTCCCAGTTTTTCTGCAGCTTAGGTGATCTCCCTTTAAGTCGATGTGGACTGTACAACCACACCCAGTCTCCTTTATGAAATCCTAACGATGTTGGCCTGGCATCGTACCTGGATCTTCATATTATCGCTAGTTATCCTTATCTTCCTCCTGGACGTCTGATGTTTGCATTTGATGCTTTCACTGGGGTCTGCAATGTAATCCTCTTCACAAGTGTGTTCAGGAAGGTTTCAATCGCGTCCAACCTAGCACTAGCCAAAAAACCGCTATGACCTCGAGGAAGGTCCCTGAGCTGTCAAGAATAGCAGCACGGGCCAAGGAGTTCGGGCATAGCTTAGACACCTACAGTTCCACAATCCAATGCTCCTCCGACCAAGAGGAAGCAAGCATGCCCGCCAATGCCGCCACCTGCGCTACTAGGAGGCAAGGATGACCCTCTAAGAAAGGGTCTAAGCGGTGCGGGCTCTCGCTGGTACCTGCGCTGCCTCGAAAAGGGCTGTGCACCTGATGCCAGGAAAAAGGCAGAGGACCACATGGCTACGCCCGACTGTACTACTGTGCCATCAGCAAAGGGGGCCAGTAATGCTATTATACCCCCTGCATGTAACGTGCAGAAAAGACTAAGGACAGAGGAGAACGCTAAGAGGCCCCAGGCAGAGCCTGGAACGCTAGTGCCGTATCAGCTGGTAGAAGCTATGCTGTGGCTGTTGGGGAAGCTCCGGTTGGTGAAAAACACGCTGAGGCCGCGAAGGCTGATCGAGTTGCGGTATTTAGAGTGAAATACACACAGGAAATGATCGATGCCGATGACCTTGAGGCACTCGAGAGCACCGTCGTGGTGGAAATGGTCTTGATATGGGAACATAAGCTCATGTTCCAGGACATATATTTTAATAAAGGTATGCTACTGGTTGACTAAGTGGGCATCGTGGCGTAAGTGGTTAGTGTGTCGGATCACTACCCATGAGGTTCCAAGTTCGAATCCCAGAAAACACCAAAAAGTTTTTTTCACGGTCCCACCTCTCGCGAGCGTTTGACAAACATCCGAGAGTATTATTGTCACGAAAAAGCTTCTCAAATCGCCGTTCGGAGTCGGCATTCGTGTGAAAAATATAACGCACACAACATGAGTGGTTGCGAGAAGCTAGGCCCTGGCACTTTAAAAAGCTGTTGCGCCAAATATTTGTATTTTTTTGTACTGGTTGACTGTGAAACTCTGCAGGTGGCGGAATGGCTTAATACCATAGCACCCAAACTGAAGAGGTGGAAAGGGGTGGGCCTTACTGTATGTGGCAGTGCGAAAATACCATATGCCGATTCCATCAGCATCTTCCTACCACGCAGTGTAGATCAGTAATACCAAACTTCTTTGGCTCTAGGAGTGCAGAATGATGGTCTAGACATCAAGGCATCGAAAGTTCTCTATTGCCGTAATGAGGGGACCTTGACCTTCTTGACATCATGCTAGGCAGACCGAGCATTAGTATAATAGGTTAGTTAGAAACTGGAAAATATCCGATGAGCCGTCATTATCTGACAACCGAATTGCAGCAACTTGACAAAGTTACGTTCTGAAACACACAAGCTGTTCAACAGGGCAAAGCGTAACGAAAATTGGCAAAGCTACATGGTTGCACTTACAAATTACAACAAGGAACAGAGAAGGGCAAAAAAAACAAAACTTCAGGAAATGCTGCAAAACAGTAACCAACACTCCTGCTGCGGCTAGACTATGCAAAGCCTTAGCAAAATCGGGGGGAATACCAACATCGCTAAAACAACCAAATGGCAGTTTCATTAAGAATGGAGAACAAAGAGCATAACTGCTCTTAGAAACTCACTTCCCCGGAAGTTCGCTGAACTCCTGTAAAGGGTGCATAACCTACAAAAAAGATTGGGAGATTGCAGGGACTATCTGTTCCCGGGGAGAATTGAATGGGCAATCAGCTTTTTCAGCCTTTCAAGTCAACAGGCAGGGATGGTATCACTCAACCCCTATTGCAGAGGGGGCAAAAGAAACTACTACCAAACTTAGTTAGAACAACATAAAGTAGTCCCGCATTGGGATATACATATTCCGGACCAGTGGAGATGAACGAAAGTTGTGTTTGTACCAAAAATAGGAAAGAAAGACTCAACACGGCCGAAGTCAAACAAACAGATCAGCCTAACGTAGTTTCTTCTTAAAACAATGGAGAAAGCTGTGGATACCTACTTAAGAGAGGATGTATTTAACACATCCCCACTTCATTACTGTCAACATGGATGTAGAGCGGGCAGATCTACTGAGACGGCTGTTTTTCAGTTGACGGAAACCATCCAAAGAGCTCTTGAAACAAAAGAGATAGTACTCTGCGCCTTCCTAGACATCTTACTTACTTACTTACTTACTTACTTACTTAGGTGGCGCTACAGTTCGGGGTGAACCTGGGCCTTAACCAACAAGCCTCTCCATTCAGCTCGGTCTTTAGCTAGTTGCCTCCAGTTGCGCACTCCAAGTTGGTCGAGGTCCCCTTGAACTTGTGCGCGCCACCTACGGCGATGATTCCCTCTACTGCGTCGTCCCTCGGGGTTAGATTCGAAGACTCTGCGGGCCGGAGCGTTGGTGTCCATTCGCTCTACATGTCCTAGCCATCTCAGACGTCCAATAAGCAGTTTTTTGACTAGGTCAATGTCGTTGTACGGCTCGTATAGTTCGTGATTGAATCTTCTCCCCCAAAACCCGTCAACGCAAACGGGACCGAAAATCTTACGAACAATTTTTCTCTCGAAGCGACCAAGGATATCTTCATCCACTTTTAATAAAGTCCATGTCTCAGCGCCGTAAAGCAGTACTGGGATGATCAAGGTGTTATATAGAGTCTCCTTAGTTGGGCTTTACTGTTGAATTGACTTATAAGCCCAAAAAACAGCGATTGGCAAGAGTTATTCTTCGATTGATTTCTGCACTGATTTTGTTTGTAAAATTTATAGCAGAGCCAAGGTAGACAAAGTCCCTTACTACCTCGAAGTTATAGCTGCCCACGGTGACGTTTTGTCCAATTCGTCGGTGTTGGCTTTCCCTTCTTGTTGACAGCATATACTTGGTTTTGCCCTCGTTTATCGCTAAACCCATTTTGGCCGCTTCCGCCTCAATGCTTGCAAACGCACCAGTGACAGCCCGCTGAGTTCTTTCGATAATGTCTATATCGTCGGCGTATGCAAGCAGTTGTACAGACTTGTAATAGATTGTGCCTCCGGTGTTGGCTTGTGAGTTCCGCACAATCCGTTCAAGTATAATATTAAAGAAGTCACATGACAGCGCGTCACCTTGTCTAAAACCTTTTTTGACATCAAAGGTCTCGGTGAAGTCATTACCGACCTTGATGGAGCAGCGAGCGTTCTCCATCGTCATCCTGCACAGACGGACAAGTTTGGCAGGGATGTCAAAACTAGACATGGCTCTATAAAGCTCTTCTCTATAGATGCTGTCAAAGGCTGCCTTGAAATCGATAAAGAGGTGGTGAGTATCGATTTGGAATTCTTGTGTTTTCTCCAGGATCTGCCGAAGTGTGAAGATTTGATCGATGGTGGACTTTCCTGGCCTGAAACCGCACTGATAGGGTCCAATCAGGCTGTTGATAAAAGGTTTCAGGCGTTCACACAATATCGCAGAAAAGATCTTATATGCGATGTTGAGGAGACTGATGCCTCTATAACTGGCGCAGTTGAGGGGGTCTCCTTTCTTGTGGATCGGGCAAACAGTGCTGAGATTCCACTCATCAGGCATACACTCGTCTGACCAAATATTAGAAATGAGTTGGTGTATGCACTTACCAATTCATCCCCTGCTGCCTTGAAGAGTTCGGCCGATAAGCCGTCAGGTCCAGCAGCCTTGTTCGATTTTAACTTAGGTATTGCTATCCTCACTTCGTTTTGGTCAGGTGGACGGAAATTCTGACTATCATCATCTATGTTGAATGGTTCATTCTGCCTGACAGCGGGATGTTGATCTTCGTCGCCGTTATACAGTCTGCAGAAGTAGTTTTTCCATATTCTCAGCACCGACTGTGATTCTACTACGAAGTTTCCATTTTCACCTCTACAGGTTTCTGTACGGGTATTACTTCTCTGACACGTTCTTTTTACCTTTTGGTAAAACTTCCGTACATTGTTCCTGGAGTATAAACTCTCGATATTCTCAAACGCGCGCCTCTCATGCTCTTTCTTCTACTTTTGGAGAAGCCGATGTTTTTCCCGTCTCTTTTGCTCATAGAGCTCACGAGCAGCTCTCGTCTTCCTTTGCAGCGCCGCTTTGTATGCCTCTTGTTTTGCTGCATGCACTCGCCGGCATTCTTCGTCAAACCAGGGGTTTCGCGGTGGTGGGCGAGCGAGATGCAGGACATCAGTCGCGGCGTTTCTGATGGCATGTTGGCAGCGTTGCCACTCGTCTTCGGTACTTGATGCTGGCGGCAAAGGGGTGATTGAGAGATTTCGGGATACGCGTTCAGCGAAGTCTGGCGGCCTCTTGCGATTGTGGCTTTTCGACGTTAAATTTTCTCACAGTGATTCTTCTTTGTTGCTCAGATTGGGATATCCGCATTCGTACCTTGGCTACAACAAGGTAATGATATGAGTCTATGTTGGCCCCTCGGAAGGTCCGGACATCCAGAATACTGTTGGCATGCCTTGCGTCGATCGCAATATGATCAATTTGGTTGACCGTTACATGATCATTAGACAGCCATGTCTGCTTATGAATATCGACATGAGGAAACCATGTGCTTGCTATGGTGACATTTCGCTCCACAGCGAAATCAATTAGCCTTAGTCCGTTATCAGACGTGGTGTCGTGTAGGCTATGCTTACCGACTGCTCTACCGAAGACGTCCTCCTTTCCTATTTTGGCGTTAAAATCGCCCAATACGATCTTAACGTCGTATTTAGGACATTGCTCGTATGTTTTGTCGAGGAGCTCGTAGAAACACTCTTTGGTGGCAGGGTCCTTTTCTTCCGTGGGGGCATGAACACATATTAGGCTTATGTTAGCAAATTTAGCCTTGATCCGGATAGTCATAATACGCTCGCTCACGTGTCGGAAGCTTAAGACTTCTTGCCTAAGTCTGCCGCGTATGACAAATCCGCATCCGAATAAGCGTTGCCTGTTGCCTCTGTAGCAATCACTGTAGTAGATGTCACTGTTTTTCATCCTCCTTTTGGCCGGCCCATCCCATCGGCCATCGCACTTCCTGGATGGCGGTAATATCTGTTTTATAGCAGTCTAGGGCCTCTGCTAGTTGTTCGGCTGCACGTGGTCTGTAAAGGGACAGAACATTCCACGTACAGATCCGAAGGTCGTAACATTCCTATACATTGAAGGGACAATTGATAACACTTCGCATAAAGCTATTAAAGGAGCCCTAGACAGAAAATGAGTTATACGAACAGTATCTAAGTGGATGAACGAGTGTCCGGGAACAAGATCAGCAGAAACTCAAACATCACCTAGAATTATCGAGGTCAACACAACAAGAGGATGCCCACAAGGAGGATTGCTCTCTCCTCTATGTAAAGTTTTGTTGTGGATGAAGTATTTGAAAAGTTACCAAGCCTCGAAATCAATTTTCAAGCTTATGCTGATGACATTGTACTGATTGCCAGGGAAAAGTTTGAAGAAACCCTCTGTTGTGATATCATACTAAGGGGCCTAATAGTAATTCAAGAATGGTGCCGCACGGTTGCGCTCAATATAAACTAAAATCGCAGTAGTACCATTCACAAAAGAAGGAAACTTGGACTGAAGCCAATCCGGCTGTCGGACATGATACTGACACCAGTAAAAGAAGTGAGGTATCTAGGAGTATACCTAGATAGCAAACTCATATGGAAAAACCACACAGAGGAGATATACAAAAACGATAACCGTTCTCTCATGATATGTATGAACGTAGCGAGTAAGTCTTGGAGATATAGTCTAAATATTTTAAATATATTGCAATTGTAAGGCCAAAAATTAAATATGGAGCAACTAGCTGACCAGTGCCCGCCTTGCTTCGCCCGTATTTTAGTTGACGGTTATTTAATTGTTGGAACATAATTGCGAAATGTGTAAACTCAATTATAACTTCCCCCCGTGGGAATCACCACCAGAGCAAACAAAAACCCATTCACAACACAATTTATTTTAAATCCATTAAAACATTTTAAAATGTGGACAAATCTAACAAAATGGAAAAATATTGCAATATTTCTATACCTGTGCATACGTATGTATGTCTTAATTGAACGAAGTTTTGATAGCACAAATGTATATATCGTAACTAATAAAATTTAAAATGTCTTAGATTTGGCACTGATAATGATTTTTTTTCAATTTTTACTCTAGAGGAGATCACACACTAAAGTTCAAAACAGCGCGCATGTATACTCACACACCCCCTATTGCAGAGATAGCCACTGCTGTATGACTGCTGGCAGTAGTCTCCACGAAGTAAAAATGTGAGCGATGATTTGATCAATTGTTTTTAGCATTGCTAAGCTTCAGCATAACGCAGAAGGATGATTTATATCTTGAAACAAAATAATTAGAAAATAAACTAATTTCACCTATATTATACTTTTTCAATCCGATGAGGTATTACGAGCACTGAGCTAGAGCTATATAATCACCTTTTAGTGACGGAAAATTCGATCTCAACCCCCTTTATGCCACTTAGACCTAGAATTTCAGAAAAACCCTTCTTATCTCGCATCTAGGTAAAATAAGGAATAACTGTCCGAAATTTCAAGTACATGCGCCTAACAGTTTTGGAGAAACCGTATTCACAAGGTCACAAGTTTTTGCTTTTATAGTATCTAAGAAATGCTCTGACTGGGGATGATGATCAGTGATGAGAATTTGAAGAGGTTCAGGCGGCATCTGAAATGGGGGCAGCTGTACCTTGCCGCTGTTACAGCACATTCCTACACTTTCATCTTTCCACTTTTTGGCCTTGCACCATCTACAAAGGTTGGACAATTTTCCAAAGTTTACACTTTTATCACCGAGATAGTCAACAAAAACACCAAGTGATGTTGGTTTGCGGACTTGAGGAGTGGATTTTATGAATTCGGTCATTTTTTTGCGGTATATGACCGTGGATTGTCTAATTATTGTCCTGCGTATGGCGTCATTAACCCTTACTCTATTCCGTTTTGAAGGTAAGAATGTTGGTGTGGTTTGCAAAGAAACTATATGCTTTGACGTGCAGGTACTGCTTAGCTCTACGGCTGGCAGTAAAATATCGAAATGTCCCCCAAACAATGCTCCAGAAAGCCGAGGTCTAACGTAACCTTCTACAGGCTCTCCAAACTGCGCAAACATAACGCCACTCCTAAAAATCTGGAACTCATAAGGGAAAATTTCTCCCGCTGCCACTAAGTCACAAGTTGTGCCAAATGTCACAGATAAGCCCATGTCCGCAGTATACTCTTTTTTTGTCGAGTAATTGTTGCAGGTCGACATTGCCGTTAAAATTGCAAACCTATTCCAGTTGGCTGAGACATAATCAAGAATTTCCTGACGCACCTCGAGTGCCATCACTTCCGTTCCATATACACCCTAGGATATGGAAGAAAAGAGGCAGTCGCCATTCCCTCTCATAAGCACCACATGGTGAAGCACCTTCCCACCATCAATCAATACAATTTCTTGATTCACGTCCATAATTATTTTTCATCAAAATCATACACTGCATAAGAATTCTTTTGTCAAGTAGTCGTAGTAACAGGAGAAAAACATTTTTTCACGATTACCTCGTTTTTATTAGTGTACATGCATAAGTACATACATATTTATATGTGAAAATATCTACCTGTCCTAAATAAATATATTAGTAGATTAGATTAGATTTAGATTAAATAGATTTTATTTTTTATTTATTATTTTTTACTTAAACGACAACACCGATTGTTTTTACCTTTCCCTTGGCCCTGATTTATAGCTTAAACACTACTTCATTATTAAAATGCTTTTAACAAAAAATTCAGAAATGAAAAACCAAAATACTGGGTTCACATTTCATAACTCACTTTTTTTCGTAACACTCGATAAAATATTACTCGTAGCTAAAAACTTCACTTGAAAAAATTTCAAAATATACGATAACTTATTTTAACTCAATTGAATTCTTTGAATTATTGTTAATGTTGATTTAATTTAAGTTTCATAAGGACTAAGCGCAATATAACCGAAATCATTTCTTAATGAATAAATCGCACTCAGCATTGATATTTTTTACTTGCGTTTCGAATTAGTTTTCATAGGTGCACCACTTTTGAGGTTTAATACTTTTCCGTATTAGTGTTCTTCTGTATAGTATATAGTAGTATAGTATATAGTATATAGTAGTATAGTATAGTAAAACTTTAGGCATATTACGATTTTTAAATAAAGGCAACGCCCGCGGGTTCAGTTAACTATAATAGAATGTATATTAAACATACAGGAAGGTTACAATCCGTCTGAAATAGATTGTATGAAACGCTATACCTCAGAAGGTGGGAGTGACATTTATATTCTGTTGATATAAATACAAAAATAATTTTCAAATATTTATGATGTTATGCATTTCTTTAAAAAAAAAAGAAAGGGGGGCCAAAAGATGGATATTTTCGATTTGTCGTCCTTTCTTTCAACCCGCTAAAAATGTAAGAACTCCTACGTATAATGTAGATTTTCCATTGTAATTCCATTGAATTGAAAAGGAGTTAGACGGTTTTTATAAAGCTTTATTAAATAAGTTCATAAGTTTTAAAAACATTGAATTTTTAAGCTAAGTAAAGAAACTTTATTTGAAAAAAACAGTTGTAAAAAATCTGTACTAAAAACAATTCCTATAAACAAAAGAAAGAGATTCGAATTTATTTATTTTTAGATCACCCACTAGGATTTAAAAAATCCGAGGCCCATGACTCATGCTACGTGTTTGATAATATCATATAATAATAAATAAAAGGCCAATAATGGAAAAGACATCTTAAATATGGTATATTATATAGGTGTACATATTGCTAGTAAAGTACAGTTTTTACCTACATAACGCAGTTAGGCGTTCCACAGTCTGCGTGCCTTAAGTTACTGTAGAATTTGTGAACTATACCTAAAAATCCGTTTTGCCCGTATATGGTGCTTGCGTCGGCATCGTCAGTAGACGGATATCACATTTTGTCTAGATGCACTATTTGCGCGGTGTTTTCCGAGGCTATATTATTTTTTCTGCTAAAAGCAGATGTGAATTATATGCGTTCACTCATCTTTAGTCAAACACTGTAAGTGGAAGCATATATTACCCGTGGTTTCATGCACCTTAAGTGTATCTGGCAACCACGGCCGATGTTCGAATTCAAAACAACCTTTAAATATTAAGTATGTAATACATATAACAATTCTCATTCGCCTCATTAGGAGTAGAAGCACAATTCAAGATGTGGATTTTCTCATCGGTAATAAGCATAATTTGAACCCAATGCGCCCGATGGTGCCTCCGATGCGATGACTAGGATAACAACTTGGGAAATGGAATTGGTGTGAGGCCATGTGCTAGACGCCTCTGTGAGAAATTTCAAATCAATCTTTTTTTAAGAAAAACATGTAAAAAAGTGTGAGGCTGGGAAGTGACAAAAGGTGAAGTGGACTAAGTTCACAAATAGCATGTGTTTTTCTCTTTTTCGTACTTTGCCTCCATGTGGGTTACAGAGGAAAACATTTTTTTATCAGAAAAACATAAATCCATCTTAATGAATCAAAGTGGAATTCCTTTGCCTTAGAATAATTTCCTTATTTATGTACATTCTGGAAACGAAAATGAATTTAAATATAGAAGAGTAAGGTAGTAATAGAAAATCCTTCTTTTAGATAGTTACTTTGGTTTTTTCTCGGGAGCATGAACGGCTGTTTCTGGTTTTGCATTTGGTAACTAAGCTGGGGCGTTGAGTATCAGTGCCATATTTTCTGTGGCAATTGATTTCGGACGTAATTTTTTAATTTTATTTTGTATGTTCTTAAAGTCCGTGTTATGGTCATATTTATTTCAATTCGGAGTTCTTATTTTATTCCACGAGAAGTCGTGAAAAATAGGTCCGCCTTACAAAACCTTTAAAATGAAATACTGCCGATTGTAAATTATCTATCGTGAAACACTTGGTTTGTCTTAAAAGTGGTATACAACTTTGTATAACCAAGGAATGTTACTTGCCACGTTTATACAATTCTCATCCTTGACAAGCAACCACTTCGGCGAGACAAAGATTGACTCTCTTATTTTTGGTCCCCTATTTACCTAAAGCCGAAATGAAGAAAAGTATGATACTTTAATATGTACACAGAGCAGACGAATTTCGAACCAAAACCTAGATTGGCACTCTCATATCACCATTACGTTCTTTATTTTTAAAGTGTAAGGAATGCACTTGCCTGGTGGATAAGCAACGTATTTGGGAGTTATACTGGTGGATAGTTACCTGATACATAATACCGGACTTGTACAGCTTTGCACAAGGTTTTCTTTGCAGAGTTTACATTTCCGAATGTCATTTTGGAATACAGAACTTTGAAAAGGCAGAATTAAAAACAAAATAGAATTTTTAAGTGCGGAATTTTGGATATAGAATTTTGGGCCATGTAGTTTTTGTTGCAAATACGAGTATAGTCTGGTTTAACAAACGTTATATTGGATTACACTCGAGTTGATTTAAAAATAGGCAGTACCACCTTAATCGACTATATCTTAGTCAGCATTTTCCGAGAGCGCATGTTTTCGGGAGTTATAGAATGCGATATTTCTGACCATTATGCGACTATGTACGGAACCGGAGAAATAAATAAAGATAACGGCTCACAAAGAAATGCTATACTGTCCATACGCACAACCCTAGTTAATAACTTAATGAAGCCCACTGACTGGGGAAGCTTAATGACTGTAACAGATGTAGAATTACTTTACAACAAGTTCATCGAAAAAATGCAGCAAATATACCAAAAGGCAACTATAAGAAATAGTAGCAAGAGCCGTGACCATAAGCCCTGGATAAACGCAGACTTAAGAGAAAAATGTAGACGAATAGATGATTTGTACCGTAGGTGGAAAAACAGTCGCCTCAATAGAACCTATGAAAAGGAATATAAACAATACCGAAATTTTGTAAACTACGAAATTACATCAAGTAAGTCGCAGTACTATCACAATAAATTTGCCCAATCGAAATCGAATTCTAGAAAGACGTGGAAACTTATAAATTAAATTATGGGAATAAAGAAACCGTCAGTAGATGACACCTTGTTAAAAAATATTTCGTTACATGGAGATAGGACTACACTAACAAACGAGTTCGCAAAATATTTTGCAAGAGAAGCCTAAAAAATAATCCATGACTGTGATGTCGTGACATCAGATCATTCACCGGATACTAACTGTCAGACAATATTCGTTGAGGAGACAAGCAAGCTGGAAATACTCACCATACTGCAGACACTAAACACAAATAAGTCACCTGGCATAGATAAAATAAGACCTGTTGATCTCAAAAACAATGCAAATGTTCTCGCACCGATAATAGCCAGAATAGTGAACCTCAGTTTGCTCCAATATAAAGTTCCCATAGTACTAAAATCAGCCGTAGTACGACCAATATATAAAGGGGGTACTAAAAAGCTTATTTCAAACTATAGGCCGATCTCCATACTACCAGTCGTGGACAAATGTTTGGAACAAGATGTTGTTAGAAGACTATGGGACTTTTTAAAGAAAAACAAAATCATACATGAAAACCAGTATGGATACCAAAAGAATAAAAGTACGAATAAATTGCTTGGTGAGTTTTCAAACATAGTAAATCAAAGCCTGAACAAAAATCATCATGTCCTAGTCATTTTTTTGGACTTCAGTAAAGCGTTTGATACTCTTAGCCACGAAAAACTATTAGCAGTTTTAAGCTGAACTGGAATAAGAGGGGCACTAGCTAGCTGGTTGCAGAACTACCTAAGCAATAGGAACATAGTAGTAAGAATTGGAGATGAATGCAGCCAAGAAGAGATTGTTATGCACGGAGTTCCACAGGGCTCACAGCTGGGACCAATACTCTTCATACTGTACACTAATGAACTTTTACGTGTGTTAAAAAAAAAGTACTGCTTTCGCTTATGCTGACGACACCGCTATCATAGTACGACACAAATCTTTGGAGACTGCAACATCAATAATGCAAGAGGAATTCAATGAAGTGGTAAAGTGGTGCCACGATATGGGTTTAGTTTTAAACACATCAAAAACTAAACTAATGCACATTCACGGACCTAGATCCAAAACTGGGAGCATTTGCATAAGGTACGAAAACGGAAGCTGTCCTAAGACGTTGGCGCAAGATATAGATGTTGTAGATGAGTTCAAATACCTAGGTGTAATTATCGACAGTAACTTCAGATGTGATAAACAAATTAAAAAAAAGGCGATTTTCGGAATGGTGTATTTGAGTAGGTATTCTACAGTGCAGGTTCTAAAACAGGTGTACTATGCACTTATAGAGTCAAAGCTCAGGTACGGTGTTTTGGCTTTGGGTAATGCAGCAACTGTGTACATAAATGATTTGCAAAGACTCCAAAACTCCGCTTTACGAATTATATCCCGAAAAAGACGACCAGGAAGTGAAGACTTCAATATGCTGAATGTGGGAAATATCTTCAAGCTGACGGCGGCGCTGGAGTATTATAAAGATCAGCGGTTCCAATTGCCTATCCCCCACCAGTTCAACACAAGAAGACGTGCTCAAAATCTTCTCCTTATGCCCAGTTTCTACAATGAGTATGGTAAAAGACAATTAGACTACGTAATATATCTTACTTGAGAGATCCTCCATAAGCACTTGCATGCGTTTAAAAAATTTGCATTTGTGCTTACCATTGGCAATGATTAGGTAGATTGACCACATAAGGTCTGTCGTCTTGTTGGCTTATCTTCGCTAATAAATCATTTCTAATGAATATTTACAGTTTTGGGACTATATTTTCACAAACATTTCAAATTGTTGTATTTAAAATAATTAAAAACTGCAGGCTTTTCGCATGATTCATGTACCTATAAAGATAAATTTTGATATTATAGTAGATTTTTAAGCACCTACAGCGTTGGCCACAGCTAAAGCACATAATGACCTCACTTAAAAAAAAATTTTAAAAAGCCTATGATAATTGTATAATTTTTATTTTTTTTCTTACAAAAATATATTAGTCTTCAATTCACAATTATTAATTTTATTATAATTCTTAATATATTTAAAAAAAAAAAAAAACTAATTCGCATTTTTGAATTCGTAAATAAAAAAATATGTACGAAATCCGTCAGATCCCTTTAAATTAAATTTAGACTCATCAGAGAGGAGAACCGGTTTTTATTTTACCATAGTCCAGTTCAAATGAGCCTCGGCAAACTCCAGTCTTGCACGTCGATTTTTCTGAGAAATAAATGGCCCTTTATTGCTCAATAAGATAACAAGCCACTATCAACCGCTCTTCGGTGGATCGTCCTGCTTGAGATCGTTAAGCCTAGTTCATTTTGCACACATTTCGACGATATGAAGAGGTACATTTTAATGAGCCTGATGATTCTTTTATCTTCGCGACTGGTGATTTTTCGGGGTCTACCGCCACTATGGATCGTTTGGACATTTCACCGAGCACGAAATCGAGTTATTATTTGCGAAATCATCGTATGGTTTATACCAAATTTTTTGGCAATACATGTTAGTGAAATCAGACCCTATTTTTTCTTTTAGTTCGTTGGAATATTTATTGCGAGCCATTTTATCACTTTTTTTTTTATCATTAATAACTAACGTTCGATCTGAAACGCATATAACACACAACTAATTATTTTTCCCATTGTTTAGATCATGTTGAAGAAAAAGAGCAGTTGAATGTGTAGCATATTGGAAGTAAATGAACTAAATATAGGCAAGTTGTTCCTAAAATAGGGTGCATGTGCTGTAGTTTTGTCCATTTACTTTTTAATGAGTTCTGAATTATTATTATTATTTTTTAATAAATTAAGAATAATTATAATAAAATTAATAATTGTGAATTGAAGACCAATATATTTTAATTAAAAAAAAATAAAAATTATAAGTTTATCATAGGTTTTTTTTTTATTTTCTTTCCTTTTTTCAAAGTGAGGTAATTTCGTGCTTTAGTTTTGGCCAACCCGTACACACTTTGCTGTGTCTTATAGACTGGTCATGGTCTATACAATCGATCATACGTAGATAACCCCATTTGCCATACCGCAAGTAAGTATGCATTTATGTACAAATATCTACTCAATTCGCACGTGCTGTGGACATTAGAATTCGAGATAAGACCATTAAAATGTCATCTCGCATTTTTATTGTCACCATACGAAAATTCAAGCCAACGGCGTCAGGCGCCCACCATTGGCCATTACCAAATTCAAAATGTGTTCTTGCTTATCTTAATGATTTTGCCTTATGGAACTTCCTAAAAAACTGACGATTATTCTTGACCATTAACACTCCATATTGATGGCAGCCACAAGCCACATTATTTCTATCTGCCACTCTACACCACGGTCTATTTCCTTCGATCATCATTTAATGGCACTGATATTACCAATCGCTGGAAAGGTGTTTTGTTACAGCAAAAAAAAAGAAAAAAAGAAGAAAAAAAAAACCACCCAAGAAACACGCTCGTAAATTTAATCAAATTAAAGAAAATTTCCAACAAAACCGGCGAAATTCCATCTGCTGGTTTTGACACTACGCTAACCATTCTCTCTACTAAAAGACAAGAATATACCGAAACCATTTCCGGCCCACCTCCCAGGGGAATATTATATCGTTGCTGGCTTTATTGCTGGTTACTACCACGGCTGGTTTTATTGCGTTTTTATGGACGGCGCGGCGGAACACGGCTGTTTACGACAGGTTTTTATCATAAAGTACAACGCCCATTAGAAGCCTACTCGCATATCCTGCGCATCACCTCCCGCCGCTCTACTCATCTTAAATGGCTTCATTGATTCAGTAAAATAACTCAAGATGTTGCCAAAGACTTCTTCTATTGAGAGCAGTGCCAAAAATCCACTTTATTCGATGGAACAAGAGGTACAATCAATTTTGTCGGAAACTCCCTCTGCCTAAGTAAGTCAATTTTGAATGCAAATACTGATGCATAATTGATTCGTGGCTGGGAATTTATTGCTTTTGCCAATTTCGGAAGGTTTGATGAACCGCAACGCCATAATGGATGTGGTTTTATAATTCACTTATTTATTTATTTATCTTATCTACCACATTGGTGTTCCTAGGAATGGAACAGTTGAAAGTTGTGTCGTTTGAATTTTCAAGAAGTAAACATTGTTAATAAGGATATTGATATACGAGTATTTTAGTTGCACAGAATGTCTCACAAGTTTCGTTGTTTTAATTTGACGCTTTGATTATGGTACATACAAATTTGGATTTTGGAAAAAATTATGTATCGAACTGTTTTTTAGCAACTGTCTGTACAATTTTCACAACTACAATTTTATTGAGAATGATCAAAATCTATAAAATTATTTTCTGTACTTATAATAAATTGTAGCCGACTTTTAAAGTATATGCTTAGCTAAATAAATTAAGGAATATAGCTTCATAAGCTTTTCAATCATTATACATGCATTATTAAATAATAACAATAAGTTCCTACTGTATGCTGCAGCCGGCGTACTTTAATAACTGTACTGTAATGGGGTTAAATATGCCTTGGTACAGAGTAAAATGTTTATTTATTACAAAAACCCAGGAATACATTTTCTGAGTCATGAAAACAATCAACTTAGTCACCTCAATTTTATTTCTCGGGAAAAAAAGCCACAGACAACTGGCTCAATATCCACAAGACACGTCACCCCGAAGGTCTTAGTTGCCGGCCACTAAACACGCGTATGTAAAACCCTTTACGGATATTCTGTAGCCCGTGTTACAAGTTGAGTCCGACTCTATGCTTAGGGCAAGTCTACGTGCTAAAAAAAAAAGAAAAAAACATCTGTTCTACTTATTTACCCCCTGCGGTACTATCAGTGCTAAGAGTTCCTTCGCAGGGTTGAGTTTGCGTGACTTCATTTTCAGCTGCCA
This sequence comes from Brachypalpus laphriformis, assembly GCA_945910035.1. NCBI lineage: Eukaryota > Metazoa > Arthropoda > Insecta > Diptera > Syrphidae > Brachypalpus > Brachypalpus laphriformis. The sequence goes on from OX246754.1 coordinate 257,478,499, forward strand.
GAGTTTGCAAACTTCACAACATTTGTAGTCATTTCTCGCCACTCTTAATGACTTCGTTTGCAGTCATCTAGGTTCCGGTCGTCGTTAGCATAAATGAAATTAGGCGGCTTCTTGGGGATACTAGGCCGCTAGTGGCATTCTAACATATGCTGTTCGGGGTCCTACCTTGACAACAGTGTGGGTCATCCGCGTGACTCATCTATGCCACGACAGGAATGGCGTTAGTTTACTTCCTAGTGTTTTCCGCTAATCCACCGGTCGACGTAGGGAATCCATTCTTTTTGGATAGCTTCAGTGGTTCTTCTCCTATCTTCATGTTCATTCTCGCGAACTGCCGCAGACCTCGCTGCTTTTAAATCGATAGACATTCGGCATGCTGCATGCATCCTGGATCCTCCAATATTTGACATTAACCTAGACAGTAATGATACTGTTTACCAATACTCCCCTATATTTACATACGCGTATTTGCTCATATGTATGTACCGTTCGCTGCACTAGGTACATAAAGGAATGGTGAGGGGCTTCATCCAGAAATTGTGCTCTGGCGAGAAAAGAGGGGTATTGAACTATAATTGGTTAGAACGCGAGAGGATCAGCCAAATCACTCTTTAGGCAATGCTAGCGTTAACACCGAGGATCGAGGCTGCCAAGGAACTCTGGAAAAATCCAGAAAATATCAGGTTGAGACCACTATGGTAAAGAGACGAGGTAGTCTGTTTCAAAATATCTCGAAAATGGAGATAGTACACTAAATGCACGTGCGAAACTCACATTACAAAGCCAGGATGCTAAAACCCTTGACAATTATTGAGAACTGTGCGAAAAATAGTCTTGGGTTAGAAGCACGGACATAAGGTCGAGCAGCCATCACCTTATGAAAGCGATATCGATGTCGGCCGCATCAATCTCCCCAAGATGCCTGATGGTCTTTCTGTCATAGTCCAGAATTTTTTCTTTCGCCGTGAGCATTTCCACTCTGCAGTCTCTGTCATGATAACCATAGTTTTCATTGGGTCTGAACCTTTTGGTAGTAAATGGAGACAGATGGCATTGCAGTACTGTCGGAAGCGATAGACTAGACCTCAATACCAGCGTTGCCACTTTTACTATATATGTAGCAAAACTTCTACATTTTGAAGTGCCATGCTACATACTACATATTTCCCTCATTATACTACACTTTTCCAAACAGTCTACCCCAGTTTTCATATACATGTACATATATATATACATATATACAACTAAAAGTATTTTAAAAGCATATTTTGCCTTTAACTTATATTATTAACTTTCATATGTAAACCCTGTTTCTCAATGAATTTCTTTACATTAATTTAATGTTTAAATGTTTTATCGATTTATTTATTACTCTCTTATATGTTTAGTTTGTTGAATTAATACTTTTTGTTCGTCATTTTTTTTTATTCTATTTTATTGTTGAAACTGAATGCTATATATTCATTTTCAGTATACTACAAGTTGCATTCTGACAATCCTTTTAGGGTTAACAATACTTACTTACATTTGCTGTGGATAAAAGTGGCAACGCTGCTCAGTACTGTCGGAAGATGTGGGGATAGAGGTGGTTTATTTTCACGGTATACTGCGGTTCACATCTACGCGGTACTGGAGTGACTTCGCAGTCGGAACTGGTACACAAATAGTAGTCATCCTTCTCTAAAATCATCCTTTCTTCTTCGGAATCCCCTATTCTCACCTTTTTTTTTTTGTCTAACACCCCTGTCGTGAAACCCGTTGAGGGGAACGATCCACTAATAATGACAAATTTACATAGTGCAATCCGCAGACGTGAACCATTCCCATGTCGGTATCACGAATAAGATTCACTGTATAGTGGAAAATGAACGGATCGAATCTCCCCATGCATTTGACTTCCGCAGCTATTTCATTGCGGATTTGGTTGGCGTATGAAATCTTACGTTGCTTCTAGTAGTTCCATAATATTTTCCGTGAGAGCGCCTTCTTCTGTCTGAAGATGATCTTTCATGAAAAACCAATGCAACGCTTTCACACAAAATTAATTTTTTTCTTCCCAATTGAATTTTCACAAAGCACATATGTAAGTGTTTCAAACAAGCTGGCACTATAGATCTTCCTAATCAACAATAGTGGTCGGTAAGGAAGAGTATCCGCGGATCCCACGGTAGCATTTTTACGTTAACGTGAATCGAATAGGTGAAGCGATCCGACGGACTCCACGATATGGGTGTAGGTCAGTGCCGAGTTCATGCATTCGGTGAGGTACTCACGAACATTTTCCTCTGGTACCTCTTCGGCCTGCATGCCGTCACCGGAATCGGTTATGCTGACAGTGCTGACGTTTTAAGAAGAACATGTTACAGCACATAGAAAAGAGACAGGTTAGTCCAGTGGTGACCAACTGCCCGCTCAACCCACCGACACTGGTTCGATCCCCGAGCACGAACGAAGTTTTTTTTTTTTTTAAATTAAAATAAATAATCAAAAACTAAAGTGAGAAGTGTTTTAAATAAACCAAATCAGGTGATGGAATCAGACGAGCGGTCCACGCTCCCAGTAGCGGGACCGGTAGAAGACACATCGGCTGATGATGAATCAATTCATTCAGGCCACTTAGCTACAATATCCACAGACGGAACGGCGAAGAGGAGGAGGAAGCTAGATCCGACTCCCATTGTGGTAAAGCGCCTCTCTCTATCAACTCCAGCTGAAAACCTGCCGGGTGGATTGGGGGAGGGGCGCCAACGACAACAACACTTGCAGCTAGAAAAATACATACACGCAGCGACAAATTAAAGTACGTCTACGATGAAGGGGAAGGCCGCTATATGGACGACAGCAACAGAATTGCTTATCTGGCGACCTCTGAGTCCGAAGATGAGGATGAAGAAATGGCATGTCTAAATAACAGCATAAAGCAGCTCGTAGAGAGGGTGAATATTATCAAGGCCAAGCAAACGGCCAGACGTGAAAGGGAGCGACAGCCGGAGCCCCAGCTCGAGCAGCAGCCGGCACAGGGCCAGCTGCAAAAAGAAAAACAGCCGCAACAACAGCAGTAACAAAAACCGCAGCCACAACAACGCTACAGCCGAGGTGTCAGAGGCAGCCTAAGCTAAAGCAAGAACTGCAGCAGCAACCACAACAGCAGCAGAAACTGCATCAAGCGAAACATCGGCAAAAGCAGCAGAAAGAACATCACCAGCAGCAGCAGCAACAACAGCAGCAGCATCAACAACAACAACAACAACAGAAGCAACCACAGCAGCAGCAACAACCACAGCAGCAGCAACAACACCAACAACAACAATAGCAGCAGCAGAAACTAAGCAACACTTTCAAGATTGAGCTAAAGGACACGATTGAACTGTGTTAGTCGGCCATAGGCAACAATTTTTACTTAAAACGACTTAGCGTAGATATGCATGCTATTCACTGTAATACAATGAAGCAGCATAATAAAATAAAAAAATTGTTAAAGGATTCTACGACGGAGTTCTTCTCTTTCACCACAAAGGGGGAAAACCTGCAAACAATGCTACTGGAGGGGATGGAACCGTCCACTGAGCCGGAGGAGCTTTTAAAATTGATTAAGGAGAAAGAGTGCGACGATCTTATTTTTGTAGGAGTCAAGCCGTTCACCACAGCTAAAGCCAAAAGGGAGAAGCGGAAATTACCATTCTTCCTGGTTCACCTGTCACCCAACAACAAACTGGGTTGTCTAAGGAGCATTAAAGCCCTAGACTACCAGGTTCTCACCTGGGAAAAAGTAAAGAGGAGCGAAGGCATGTTACAATGCGTTCGCTGCCAAAGGTTTGGGCACGCCGCATCGAACTGCGATATGCAGCCTCGATGCGTGAAATGTGGAAAAGACCACAAAGCAGAGGAATGTGCGCTAGGTAGGGAAGGCGCGACAGAAAAAAGTCCGCTCACGTGCGCATTATGTAGTAACACAGTTCCAATACACTAAAAAAGTAAATCTGCCTCGTCTGCAGAAGGTGAAAGTGAAGCGTCCGCCCATTCCAAGTGTTCTTGCACAATCCGTCACTCCCCAAGTGACGGCCAAATGGCGTCAGGCCGCGGGAATACGGTAGAGTCGCGGCCGAAAGTTGTTCCGCAGGCCCTAAAGCCGAAAGCACCGGAGGCTGAACCTGATTTGTAGGCTATCTTGCTCTCTATCCAGGGGCAGATGGGCCAACTTCAGCGACAAATTCAGGAGCAGGCGAAGCGGGTGGACCAGATTTACGCGCTTCTGCCGGGCCTAACGCACCACCAATCGTAATGGGTATGAACATGGCAGAGCAACCCTTAAAGATCCTTGCGTGAATTCACTGATTAGGATCAAACGTAGAGCCGTACTTTTCAAGTTACTTGAGGACCGATGTGTTTTTGGTTAGCGAAACTAAGCTATCCCAGAAACACAAGTTGAGGCACAGTAGTTATAACATTATATGAAGAGACAGACCCAACTCTGTACAAGGAGGAGGTGTCGCGATCTTCATTAGAAAAGAGTTGCGTCATAAAGTAGTATACTGCGGTGAAGTGCGTAGGTTCCAGGAGCTGGAAGCATGTACCGTGTATATCCCCCTCCGTAGTGGAAAGAGGATGTATATCGTCGCGGTCTATGCTCCGGAAGCTATTCAAACCACTTCTTTTATCTCAGAGCTCGAGACACTTTTTCGAATATTAACGCTGGAATCAGAGGAGAACTTTTTCATTATAGACGGTGATTTAAAGGCCAAACATAGAGATTGGGGAAATAACACGCCAAATTCTAGAGAGAACGTACTATTCAATTGGTGGGGTCTACGCAGTGTTGAGTATCGACTAGATTCAAAAGCGACAGATAGTCCCTTGTATCTGAGAAGCGGATCTTATCTGGATCTAATGCTGTTCGACGTACGGTTACAACTTACCGACATGGACCGACAAACGATAAACTATTTACACACTTTTGTGTATGACAGTGACCATTGCGGACTCAGTGCCGAAACAACTATTCCCAACGAAATTGCGGAATTGGAGCAGTTCGTCCAATTGCACGCCTACAATTACGGTAGAACGCGTTGGACTCACTTCTCCAGACAGTTGACGAGACCACTCTCCTCGAACTTGCTCGGCCTACCGTCCAATAGGAATCTGTCAAACGAGGAGATTGATAGATATCTGAATCAAGTGGACGAGACAATAAAACGAACGATGGACAGTACGATACCTAGGTATCAATGCACTGACAACGTGGGCATATACCGCAATGCAACGATTGACGAACTGCACGAACATAAAAGTAGACTACTGTCGAGATTAAACACCTTGTACAGACAGAACTCGGAGGAGGGTAAGACGTTGAAGTTGTTGATTAGAAACCTTTCGAAGTTAATTAAAGAAAATTACAGACTTTCTGTAAATTTGCACTGGGACAGGAAAATTCGGGCTGTAAAATCCAACAACCCGAGTATGTTCCCGCAAATAAATAAGATATTTCGGAAGAATAATCAAAACGATCTTCCGCGTCTTAAAATCCGCCGAACTACGAACAATGTACAAATACTAGTGACAGCAGGTATAGATCCAGAAAACGCAGCTGAGGATGACAATTTCTTTGTGATCGAAGATCCGCAGGAGAAGGTAGAGGCTATAGGAGCAACTTTCCAGGACGTGTATAAGGTGAATGATAGTGTTTGACCGAACCACGACCTGGAAAATCGGGTCCTTATGCACAACTTCTACCTTCGAAATGATATCGAGCACTGGCGATCTGAGAACACTGGTTTCACCATGTTCAATGAAAGAAATATGGCAAACAACGCCGTCGCCGATGAAAGGGTACATCCCCCGTTGATTTTGAGGGCAGAGCTCCAAGCGATCTTCGAATCACTGAGAAAAAAGAAATCCGTGGGAATCGATGGTATACCCAACATTGACATTTTCCTCCAGAAGTGGTGAACATTTACACTATCCTGTTTAATAATGCGATGAATAATGTCCATTACCCAGCGCATTGAAAAACAGCGGTGGTGCAGCCCATTCCAAAGAAAAATAAAGATAGCTTAAATACACACATATGTACTGCGTACTGCATATGCTCCTATTCGTATTTGCACGCGTTATGCGCGTAATTGCGTTTGACAGATAGAGGAAGAAAATACATTTCTTCTTGTGACAGGGGAAGAAGTGTCAAAATCAATGCGGTTTCGATTCGATTCTTCGGTTACAGCGAAAACGTAGATCGAAACTAAATCTTATTTCAATCCTGTTTCAATCATTATGGGAATTGAAGAATAATACAACATTCATTTGAATTTCTGATGAGCCAGTCTTGATTTTATGCCAGTTTTGTCTGGTGGGGCTTCCGTTTAATTCGTAATTTCGTTTTGAAATTAACTTTTAAGAGAATATCAGATTATTTGCAGCATTTAAATGCTCTCCACAGTCTAATGGCTTTAATTAAAAGTTTTCAAAAGAATTTCAATTTGGTAAATAAGTAGAACAAATACTAAAAACCGAAGGCACTCCAGCCTCAGAGATAAGCGAGGCGGATGCGGTGGTATTCAGCTGGAGAAAAACCCCCAAAGTAGCGTCTGCCTCCAATTTCTTTGATGATTTTCTTGTGAATTATAAAATTAATACTGGCCTAGGATGATGAATTTCTAGTTCATTAAATTTTACTATTTGAGAATTATTAAAGCAGATTATGACTATCGTAAGCACAGTCAAGTAAGAGTGAACGCGTTGATTGGCAGCTGAATGGGTCGTCAATGAGGGTTGGAATTCTTTGAACTTTAATTTCTATGAATTTCAGCAGATTTGCTTCGCTTGTCTAATGTTTTTCTAATGTTGTCTTGTGTTAATATTCTCTTTCGATTGATCACAAAATGTTAAAAAATTAATAACATTTCAGTAGTTATGTACACGAGCATTTGTGGAGAATTTTTTTTGTTATTCACTTTGTATACATGCTTATGTATAAGCACATAATGTATCATGACAAGGTGAAGCGAGCGTAATAAGGTGTACAAACGTTTAAATGGAATTTACTCGTATTTGAAGTATTTTTGGAGAACGTTATACGTCTAGTAAAATGCCACGTCTTTTTTTTTTTTATTAATTTTACGTTTTTAGTTATATAAAAAAAAAATTGGAACACAACTTTCATCTTTTTTTAAAATCATTAAAGCTGAGTGGGGGTTAGTTAAAGGCTTCTTTTTTCTTCTTCGATTTCAAAGAAAGCAATAGTCGGTGCATAGATATACAATATGTATGTACAATACAAAAAATGGAGAAGAAATCATTGCACCAAGACTCAGGGGATGGGGCATGTTTCGGTAACCCATAGGGGAAGAAACATTATATTATACCGAAGCGAAGTCCTTGAGACGGAAAGGATTGTAGTGGATTATACGCAGAATACGACGCTAAAAAGGTATACCTTGAATAGTAGACAAAATGCAATCGGAGCGGGTATATCTATGAATACGGCGCTTCATCAAGTCGTTCGCGTTGCGAAAAAGAGCTTAGTACAGGAGGTGTTGCAATGCCCACAACCATGGATGTTGAAGGTGTGTAAGCATGAAGCGAGGAGCACTCAAATAGTCCCTGATCAAGGGACATGGCTACTTCAGATACTCAGATTTCCAAGCCGGTTTTAGAAAAGGCTACTCGACAGTAGACAATATTTTCACGTTAACAAGCATAGCTAGGTCTTACCTGAATAATGGAAAAAAAATGTACGCGTTCTTTGTGGACTTCCAAGCGGCATTTGATTCTGTTGATAGAAAAGCGCTTTTCTATAAGTTAAGCAATCTTGGAGTGTCAACAAAAGTGCTCAAAATTATCGAAAGTCTCTATAAGAAGAATATGACTGCGGTATGGGACGGAAACAATGTTTCAAATTGGTTTGAGTCTCATATGGGTGTTAAGCAGGGTTGTCTCATGAGTCCTCTTCTTTTCGCGCTATTTATGGACGATTTGCCAACATCTCTACCTGGAGGAATTGAGTTCGCTGGAATGAAAATAAGGGTACTCTTATATGCTGATGACATCGTCATCTTGTCGGAAACACCATCCATGATGCAAATGATGATCAACAAGCTAGAGAAATATTGCGACCTTTGGAACCTAAAATTGAATACAAGCAAGTCCAAAATATTGGTATTCCGAAACGGTACCGGTCGCTTCGCTAGGGACGAAAAATGGTTTTACCAAAACGAAGAAATTGAGAACGTAAAGGAATATAAGTACCTTGGAGTCATTTTAACACCGCGAGTGGATTTTAAAAAGCACCTTCAGGAAAAACTCAAGGAAGGAAAAAAGGCAATAAACTGTAATTGGAAGGAAATATTTTCTAAAAATAACGTTCCGCTTAGTACAAAGTATAAAGTCTATGAGGCAGTGGTCAGGTCCATCCTGTGCTATGGCGCCCAAGTATGGGGTATCTCTCAGTTTGAAGAAGTTGAAAAGCTGCTAAGATACTTTATCAAAAAAATCTTCAGGCTACCGGAAAACACGCCAACGTATATGCTTCACCTGGAAACAGGACTGTCCCCTTTGTACATCTTCACAGTAAAGCTGCACTTTCATTACATTTTAAAAGCAATATCACTCTCGAGTCGGAGGCTTCCGAATTTGGTTGCAATGCACATAATACACCATAGGCAACAATTTTTCCTCGAATGGTCCAGGCTCTGCGGCATTCATGATATCCAACTAGCGGATTACAATCCTACATCTTGGAGAGAGGCACTACAGGAACTGTTGATTAAGGTCGACCTATCCACCCGTGAGGCATTTAAAGTAAAAGCCCAAGAGAGTCAAACCAGACTCATATATCGAACTCTTCAACATGACTTGGGGGAATTCAACTACTTCCAAGACCAAAACAGTGTGGAAGTTATTTCAACATTATTTAAGGCTAGAGGAGAGCTCCTGCGCTTGAATTACATGCCATATAGAGCCGAACGAAATTCTGAATGCTCACTAGGCAACCTACATGCCTTAGAAGACGTCTTCCATCTCATCGGAGTATGCCCAATATTAAAGGCGATAAGGCGAACCCATTGGGATAAACATGTGCTACCGGAAGCTGAAGTCAGGGCAATACTAAACGGTCAAAATTGGAAGGTTCTGTTTAGCTACTTAAAGTCCGCTTTAAAATACATGCAACAAATATTACATGAAGCTTTTTAGAAAAATTAGTGAATATAACTAAAACGTATTTAGACAGATAAAGTAATTGAGATCTTTTGAATTCTATTTTAAAATTTTGTAAATCTCTCTTTTCAGGCTGACGGCAAACGCCAATGCATATTTTGTGATTATTTAATTATGTATTAGTAACAATTTTCTAATGTTCAATAAAAATCACTTCTACTACTACTACTACTACTACTCAGATTTACAGGATTGACTCGATCCGATCAAAAAATTGTCTGGGAGGAGCACTCAAATAGATAGCTGATCATGGGACATGGTTACTTCAGATACTCAAGAAGAGACGAAAAGAGACCCAACAAGGTGTTCTGATCCAACATCTCTCGAAAATATTTACGTAGCAATTATTTTAATACAAAAAGAATCCGGTGGTATGACTCAGTGGAGGTGCCTGTTTACTGTTTAAAAGTATGTGAATAGCGAGTCGGACATTTAATTTGTTCACTGTCTATTTGGGATAGAATTTGAATTTTTCCAGTCATCCGTTGGGGGTATAACTACTGACTAATTTAGCTTGAAGCACCGAAATCCTTAAGCTTAGCTTCCATATCTCTGTGGCCACAAGGTAAAACCGCCTAAGTCGATTTTCACAGATTCTCAGAAACCAAATTTAAAGTTTTTGTTTTACCCGAAAACGTATGGGAATTTGGAATTTTAGTCTTGTTCCTTTGATAATAACTCGGTAAGGATAACAGGTAATAAGATACTAATTTGACAGGATAAATTTCGAATAGTAAAGCATCTTCTGGCATCCTTAACTCAATTTTGTCCTAACTCAACCTAGGCGGTTTAGGCTTAGGCTGTGAACAAACGGAAGTGCATGCGATCATATAAAAACACAAGCGTTTTCATTTAGCTGAAGTCTACCAACTCCTACTCTCAACCTCCACGCGGTGACAGCTGGGTGCCTAGTACTTTAATCCAAGAAATGGGTAACCAACCCCGTTTGGAGGATTCTTGGCGGCAGCAGATGAGAGAGGGGGAAGAATACTTTCTCACTAGAGCATTTCTTCCTGTTCTAGGCGGTAGCGGAAGAATTCCCTAGACGAAGTCAACGGTGGCGTCTATAGTTCCAATTAGGTTGAACTTTGTGAATACCTTTGCGCGAGCTGCTTCGACGTACTCGTACCACAGGTCAGTAAGGAATTTCCAATGTTGGTCAGGACATTGGAATAGAGATGGTGGCGGAGGAGCCCTTAATGAGCCAACGGCAGCGCTCATACTCCCGTAGTGGACTACTATCACCGTTGTTTCCAGCCCCTCGTCCTAAGAGAAAAACTAATGGAACTGGCCCTCCAGGCTGGGGGTTGTGCCGTCGGGGTAACTTCCCTACTACGTAGTTCCGAAACAACCAAAAGCCTCGGATAAGGATGACTCAACAGATGACGACCCCAGCAAAGGAAATAAGGACAACGACCTTCGGATCTGTACGTGGAATTTTCTGTCCCTTTACAGACCACGTGCAGCCGAACAACTAGCAGAGGTCATAGACTGCTATAAAGCAGATATAACCGCCATCCCGGAAGTGCGATGGGATGGGCCGGGCAAAAAGAGGATGAAAAAGAGTGACATCTACTACGGTGATTGATACAGAGGCAACAGGCAACGCTTATTCGGATGCGAATTTGTTATACGCGACAGACTTAGCCAAGAAGTTTTGAGCTCCGACACGTGAGCGAGTATTATGTATTACGTATTATGACTATTTGGATCAAGGCTAAATTCGCTAACACAAGCCTAATATGTGTTTATGCCCCCACAGAAAAAAAAGGACCTCGCCACCAAAGATTGTTTCTACGAGCTCCTCGACAAAACATACGAGCAATGTCCTAAATACGACGTTAAAGCCGTATTGAGTGATTTTAACGTCAGAATAGGAAAGGAGGACGTCTTTTAGCTTTTACGAAACCACGTCTGATAACGGACTAAGTCTAATTGATTTCGCTCTGGAGCGAAATGTCGTCATAGCAAGCACATGGTTTCCTCATCTCCATATTCATAACCAGACTTGGCGGTCCAATCATCATATAACGTTCAACCAAGTTGAGCATACTGCGATCGACGCAAGACATGCCTCCAGTATTCTGGATGTCCGGACCTTCCGAGGGGCCAACATAGGCTCGGATCATTACCTTGTTGTAGCCAAGGTTGAATGCCGATATCCCGAACTGAGCAACAAAGAAGAATCGCTGTGAGAAAATTTAACGTCGAAAAGCTACAATCGCAAGAGACCACCGGACTCTTCGCGGAACGCGTATCCCAAAATCTAACAATCACCTCTATGCCACCAGCATCAAGTGCCGAAGACCAGTGGCAACGCTGCCAACATGCCATCAAAAACGCCGCGACTGATTGGCTGGATCTCGCTCGCCCACCACCGCGTAAGCCCTGGTTTGACGAAGAATGCCTGCGACTGTATGCAGCAAAACAAGAGGCGTACAAAGCGGTGCTGCAAAGGAAGACGAGAGCTGCTCGTGAGCTCTACGAGCAAAAGAGACGGGAAGAACACCGGCTTCTCCAAAAGAAGAAGAAAGAGCATGAGAAGCACGGGTTCGAGAATATCGAGAGTTTATACTCCAGGAACGATGTACGGAAGTTTTACCAAAAGATAAAAAGAACGTGTCAGAGAAGCAATGCCCGAACAGAAACCTGTAGAGATGAAAATGGAACCCTGGTAATAGAATCACAATCGGTGCTGAGAATATGGAAAAACTATTTCTGCAGACTGTATAACGGCGACGAAGACCAACATCCCGCTGTCAGGCAGAATGAACCATTCAACATGGACGATGATAGTCAAAATTTCCGTCCACCTGACCAAAACGAAGTGAGGATAGCAATATCCAACCTGAAATCCAACAAGGCTGCTGGACTTGACGGCTTACCGGCCAAACTTTTCAAGGCAGCTGGGGATGAATTGGTAGAGTGCATACACCAACTCATCTCTAAGATTTGGTCAGACGAGTGTATGTCTGATGAATGGAATCTCAGCATCGTTTGCCCGATCCACAAGAAAGGAGACCCCCTCAACTGGGCCAATTATAGAGGCATCAGTCTCCTCAACATCGCATATAAGATCTTTTCTGCGATATTGTGTGAACGCCTGAAACCTTCTATCAACAGCCTGATTGGACCCTATCAGTGCGGTTTCAGGCCAGGAAAGTCCACCATCGATTAAATCTTCACACTTCGGCAGATCCTGGAGAAAACACAAGAATTCCAAATCGATACTCACCACCTCTTTATCGATTTCAAGGCCGCCTATGACAGCATCTATAGAGTTTTGACATCCCTGCCAAACTTGTCCGTCTGTGCAGGATGACGATGGAGAATGCTCGCTGCTCCATCAAGATCGGTAATGACCTCACCGAGACCTTTGATGTCAAAAAAGGTTTTAGACAAGGTGACGCGCTGTCATGTGACTTCTTTAATATTGTACTTGAACGGATTGTGCGGAACTCACAAGCCAACACCGGAGGCACAATCTATTACAAGTCTGTACAACTGCTTGCATACGCCGACGATATCGACATTATCGGAAGAACTCAGCGGGCTGTCACCGGTGCGTTTGCAAGCATTGAGGCGGAAGCGGCCAAAATGGGTTTAGCGATAAACGAGGGCAAAACCAAGTATATGCTGTCAACAAGAAGGGAAAGTCAACACCGACGAATTGGACAAAACGTCACAGTCGGCAGCTATAACTTCAACGTAGTAAGGGACTTTGTCTACCTTGGCTCTGCTATAAATTCTACAAACAAGATCAGCGCAGAAATCAGTCGAAGAATAACTTTTGCCAATCGCTGTTTTTTGGGGGTTATAAGGCAATTCAACAGTAAAGCCCTATCTCGAACAACTAAGGAGACTCTATATAAGACCTTGATCATCCCAGTCCTGCTTTACGGCGCTGAAACATGGACTTTATTAAAAGAGGATGCAGATATCCTTGGTCGCTTCGAGAGAAAAATTCTTCGTAAGATTTTGGGTCCCGTTTGCGTTGACGGGTTTTGGAAGAGAAGATTCAATCACGAACTATACGAGCTGTACAGCGACATCGACCTAGTCAAAAAACTGCGTATTGGACATCTGAGATGGCTAGAACATGTAGAGCGAATGGACACCAACGCTCCGGCCCGCAGAGTCTTCGAATCTAACCCCGAGGGACGACGCAGTAGAGGAAATCATCGCCGTAGGTGGCGCGCACATGTTCAAGGGGACCTCGACCAACTTGGAGTGCGCAACTGGAGGCAATTAGCTAAAGACCGAGCTAAATGGAGAGGCTTTTTGGTTGAGGCCCAGGTTCACCCCGAACTGTAGCGCCACCTAAGTAAGTAAGTAAGTGTCCAGCGTAAGCACGGGCAATGCGGTGCGTTTAATGCGGAGAGATATCAAAATCAAACTGAAGTTAGGATATGTCGATGTCCAACGTAAACACGGTATTGCGGGTAACATGTGCGTTGCGACGTCCCCGCATCGCACGCATTGTTTGAAAATCAAACTGGTTTGATTTTGCGCGCAGTATCGTGCGGAAATTAAACAATGGTAACATATGATGATAACAATTATCATGTATGATTTTTAAAACATAGTCGAATGTTTTTATCCGCATTCTCGTATACAGGCGTACCGCGGTTTAAGTCGTTTCGTATAAAATCGTTTCACACTTAAGTCCTCAAAAAATTTCCACCTTACCTCGATTAACGACGACATTGTCCCGTATTTACGTCATGTGGAAAAAAAACGTTACGTTGAAATTTCCAACGTTCATTTCACATTAATTTCCAGAATCGAAGTTTACACACATATGTATATGAAAAAGGGGGAATCACCAACAACTGAAACGTCATTAATTTTTTTTCTTTCGGGTTTTTTTTTTTTTTTGTTTTCAGTCGACCCGTGGTAGTTCTTCTTGGACATTCCACAAATTGGCAGAAGCATTAAAACTCGAAGATGATGCGAAAGCTATCTTTAGCTTGGTCCTTAATACAGTGTGAAGCGAAAGAATTATGCAAGCCCTTGACAAGGCGGCATTACCTTACCGAGAGCTATATACACAGCAAAAGAGGAGTGCACCTCAGCGAAGTATAGACGATTTTTTTTCCAAAGATTACCCCTGCAGTTCATTACCACCTTCTACTACAACTATGTATTAGAGACGATAGTAACGATGACTAATGTCCAAATTAATATCGTGTAAATATTTTTGTGTTTAAGTAAATATGTATATGTACATACACAACAGAGTAAATTGATTTACACCCCTATTATGGTTAGCGAATCGAACGTTCGACTCAAGTCGAACTGTCAGCGTATTGCTTCTGTCGTGGTATCGCTGTTAGCAAACATTTCCATTCGATTAAAGAATAATTGTGACAAAGGAAGAAACAATTAAATGTCATCTGTGAAGTGTATAAAGCGACAGAAGTAATTCGCCGGGAGGTTCGACTTGAGTCGAACGTTCGATTCGCTAACCATAATAGGAGTGTTAAATATGAATTTCGAAATGCAGACACATTTTCTCTTACTAGAGAATTTAAGCTGACTCGATTTAACTCGTTTCAAGTTAAGTCGACATTTCCTGGAACGTAACCCTGTCGTAAACCGGGGTACGCCTGTATTGGGGAAACGCACTTTCCGGGTACAGTTGATAAAACTCGCCATAAATTAATCTGTTTTTATATACGTAGGGACTAACAAAAGTTCGCTTAGTTGATTGAATAATAAAAATAAATTAAAAGTAATTTTAACATTAGATATTTCTTCATCTTCATCTTTTTTTAATTTATCCTCATAATTCCCATTTATTTCAATACATTTCTTCAGCCAAGAGCTTTTCGATTTCGACATTGACTGCATTAATAATCTCCTCATTAGATGTGAAGATTTTCCCCTCAATTTTTTTTTTATTTTCAAAAACAGCCAAAAGTCACACGGCGCTAGATCCAGAGAATAAGGTGCTAGGCGAATTGCATTGATGCCCGAGAGGGCAAAAAAGTTGTTGGTTTGTTCAGTAATGTGCACAGGCGCATTGTCGTGATGCAAAAAGCAGCGGCGCAGCTCCTCTTTTTGTCGGTGGCCTAGTAAATTTTTTAAAACTTGCGGTAAGCAAGTTTCAGTATACCAATTAGCAGTGACTGTCTCGACTAGTTTTAAGCGGGATGACGGGGACCATTTTCGCGCTGGTGAAGTACATCGACATCATAACTTTTGTTGTTTGGCCTTTACTGGAGGATTTGCATCTTCTGGGCTTCATACTATGGACTGCTGTTTGACTCCATTTTCCATTTTCAAACTTATCCAGGAAATATTGAGTAAAACGAACACGAGCCTGTTTCTGCTCTCCATTCAACATTTTTGGAACCCATCGAGCTGACTTCTTCGAATATTTCAGGTGATAATTTGAAATTCGTGACACAGCCATGGCATTCAAGCCCAGTTCATCCGCTATCATCTCCTGTGTCATCCTGGCATCTTCGTCAATTTTAGCCTTCACCAAGGGGCTTATTTTGTACTGGGGCCTCACTCTGGGGCCTACTCGAAAGTCAAATTTTTGCGAAAGTGCTTTGCAATTCTAATCTTAGCCCGCACTCTGTAATCTCGTTTTCCTTTGGTTTCACTCCCGATTTCACTCTTTTTTGATTCCAATGGAACATGTGAAATCGTCTTCTGCTTACTTTTGTGTGTGTTGGTGAATGTCTAATTTTTGTTTACATTTTTCACAGAAAATAAAGCGAAAAATGGCTTCTATTTGCCAAATGGAAAACAACATTAGTAATTCTATCATGTTTTTATTAATATATTATTAATTTTTTTAATTATTTCTATGTAAAATTTGTTTCTACTAACTTGCCCCAACTGAAAAAATAAAATAAACAAAAGAATGCGCATTGTACCATATGACTTTGACAAGTAGTCCGATGTAAGGGTTTATATGTGTGAGTGCATTTTGAAAGCACTCCCAAATGAAATTCGGAAGAGAAAAACGCTCCCGGAACAGCACTCCAAACAGCCAATGGAACATGATAGGGAGTGCTTTTTCTGTGCGGAACACAAAAAGAGTACTCCTTTTTGCCCAATGGAAAACGACATAAGAAAACAGAATCGAATGGAAGTATTGCCAACTGGGGCTATGAAATGTGCGAATCTAGCTTCGAGTATCGAACGCTGAAATGTCACTTTGAAGCAAATTTTCTTCCAAAGAATTTTGTGTTTTACTTATATTTGAGAAAGAAAGTTAAATATATGTTAAGAAATGGAAGTGGATACTGTCGAACTGTGGTTTCATCAAGATGACACAGAAGGAGAAAGAATAGACCGCAGGCGAATTAGAAATAGGTCGAATATAATGGAGCTAAGTGATAAAAAGTAGAAGAAAAATATAGCAGTGGTTGGTTCAACCCGAAACTGAGAGTATTAGGTGGGAAAACACGATACAACCGTTGTACCGGCATCGGCATACTGTTGTATATTCACACACATACGATTTGCATGCGACCTACGTACAACCAGGCATTTTATTCAGCCATTTTACACATACACATCATATAATTTCCATACAGTTTGTGTATGTTACAGCGGTTGTACAGTCAAGACCATGCGACCATACAATATCGGTACAACGGTCGGTTGTGTGAATACACACGACGCAGTTATTGTATACAACACCAAAGCTGTGAAACCCTTCGTAGAACAGTTGTATCGTCTATTTCCCACTTTACTCATTCTATACACTGCTACCTTCAAGAGAAGTTAAGGTGGAAAATTTACATTTGATTTTTGGTGGACTGCCCTCATGTTCTAAAACACGTTTTAATAAAGTAATTTCACAAAAGTATTTTATGTATATCACTTTCATTGTATTTTAAGTTAAAAATAACATTTTATGTCATAAAATACTTACATTTTAAAAGAAACACAATTGCTTACCTCAACATCCGCAAACCAAATAGCAATAGAACAAAATGATGCGAATTCGAGTTACTTTGACATTTCGTTTAGCAATACAGAGTGCCAGATTTGCGATAAGAAATTAACATTGAAGTTGGCAACAAAAGTTTGTTCGATTGTCATAAATTTGGATTTGCGATTCGAATTGCAGAGTGCCAATTCTGCGAACTCGAATGATTTGACTTTAGAGTAGCAATACAGAGTGAGGGCCCAGAGTGCCAGATTTGCGATAAGAAATTGACATTGAAGTTGGCAACAAAAGTTTGTTCGATTGTCATAAATTTGGATTTGCGATTCGAATTACAGTGACAATTCTGCGAATTCGAATGATTTGACTTTAGAGTAGCAAAACAGAGTGAGGCCCCTGATTTTCTTGCTGCGGCGTATGAAACTTACAACATTTCGTCCGACTCAAGCTCACACAAATATAGGAAATCCCAACCATTGGCGAATATTAACAAGAAAATTAAACGAAACATTTTTTTTGTCTTGAATCCAAAGTTCAACTTATTTTTTTTTATTTTTTATTTGTTTCACATTTAATGCTCCATTCTGACACTTTTTCTTAAACATTAATTGTACAAAAAAGAATGAATGTGTACGCCTACAAAAATTTCCACACGCTTCTGTGTGCAAATACTTGACTTTCTTCTACCTACTCACACATTCTTCAATCATTGTAGAACAAATAAATAAGGATACATGTGTGGTTGGCTATAGGCTAACAAAAATCAGTGGCAGAAACAGTTTTAAACTGATAAGCATGCTTCCGACAATGCAGACACACCGACAATGAGTATAAATAACTTTCACCCACAAACAGCCGATTTGTCTGCAATGGCGTAAAACATTTTACACGTTTCTTTAATCAAATCACACACGAGATACGAGTTCAAAGTACAAAACGCGATTATCTCATAGATTGACAATGCATTGTTCTATTATTTATTAAAAGACGCGGAATGATGTCTTCTCCCTTACAAAACGAAATTTCTTATAAATAGGATTTTTATATAAAAAAGAAAAGAAAAAAATATCAGAATTTAAGAATGGATGGTTATTTTTAAGTGATTGTTTTGAGTGTGTGTGTGTGTGTGTTTTGGAAGGTCTCGAAAATACAAATACTTATTCCATTAGTTTGTTATTAATCTACTATAACTAAAAACGTTAAGTTAATTAAATAAAATTAATTCAAGAAATTCATCTTTTAACCAGTAATTTAATCAAATCTCGTGTGTCTGCCGCCTCCATTGCTTGAAGCACCACCGGCTGTACTGCTGCCAGCGGTTCTGTTGTCACGGTTAAAACCACCTCCATTTTCGCGGCCAAAACCGTTTTCTCGACCAAAACCGTTTTCACGATTTTCTCCGCCGCCATAGCCTCCACCTCGGCTACCGCCGAAACCTCCTCCACGTCCTCCGTTTCCGCCGCCTCCACCACCAAATTTGCTTCCACCGCCTAGCGTACCCTTTCTAAAGGTACCACCAAAACGGTTACCTCCACCACCACCGCCATACCGGCGATTGCTGTCAAAACCACCGCGATTGTTGCGCACCATTTGTTCAAGGGCGGGTGAGATTTCCTAAAAGAGAAAGGAAAGTTAAATATTGGAAGTTTTCAGTCAAGACTGGGGATGGTAAGAGTATTAGATACATTAGTTACAAATATCCAGGGTGATTTTGATTTGATATTAATAAGTACCTTTTATACAATTTTCTGACTTGTTTGCCTTTAGTCTCTAGCGTGTCTCTGAGCACTGACCTTGAGCTTCATGATATATAGTAGTAGAATCGGGAATGTTCTTTACAGCGTGGTACTACTTATTACGCTTTGGAACTAATTTTAGAAATCTTTTAACACCATGGCCATTTTCGAAAACGCCATCTGTGTCAAGAACGCAATTGCGGCATGTTCTTAAACGCAAACTGCAAAAGTCAACTGTTCGAAAACGCAAATACGAGTTTTAACTGCATTAGCATTGTGTTCGATAATGCAGTTTGCTAAAGTCACATGTTCCAAAACATCATCTGCAGCGCAGCTGTGCAGTAAAAAAAATTTGAGGTGGCCGAAAATTTCATACTTGCCTCTCGTTCGCTCATCAAAACAAATTATGTGTGTTAGACCCTCCCCTTGTATTACTTCCTTGGATCTGCCAAGTTACACATAAAGTTGGGTTATCGTCGCACAGGGGCGAAAAAAAAAAAAATTCGCGATACATTTTTTTATGGGATCCATTTTGTTTGGTTTTACTTTTTGTTCGAAAACTTCAAATGCGCTTGGAAACAAAATAATTTGACCTTCATCAAAAACCATTTGTGCAAGCGAGACGATTGCAACTTTTGTGCCATATAATGACGATCAATTGCCGGTCAAATTGACTTTGATTTGACGTTTCCGAAAATGTCCCATCACTGACTTGTCTGATCGAAAAGGTGACGGATGTTGAATAAAAACTTCTTGTAGAATATCAACGACATTCGGGATAACTACGAGTATGTATCCTCTTTTCAGGGACCTTATTTTGTATTGCGTTTCTATAGCAAATGTATACAAACTAAATTTCCAAATAATTTAAGTGACGTTTGATAGATGTTTTGAGAATCTAACTTTCGGAAATGTTTGATTTTGAGTTGGAAGCACTTACAGCCAATCCGAGAACCATACAAAATACCAATTCATTTTAGAATCGGATTACATTTCCGAATGGCAATCCGAATCCGAAAGCAGTACAAAATAAGGCCCCTGCAATTAATAGTACTGCGATAAAATATTCAGTAGCACTCTCTTAAACGTCATGCACTTTATTTATTTTTAAGCGAAGATATTTCTACTGCAAGTTGGGGCATCGCTTCGAAAATAATAACTAAGAAAGTAGAGTTTTGTAGATCTTCAAAGAAGTAAAAATCAGAAGATGCAATCTCTGTATAATTTTTACCTTTACAATCCTGTTACCAGACTTAACAACTTACGTCTTGATTGGATGAAGTATACTTCCGGTTGTAACTAGCCTATTTTTCATTAACGACATTAATGTGGATATTAATTCTTTTTCTAAAAAAGCACTGAGACAGCACAGTTAGGATAAAATTCCTTACGACTGTGGTCTACGATCGACACTCACATCTTCAAATCAAAATTACCAACAGAAATCAATCAATAAAACGCTGTCCACATATGTACATGTTACAACCAGAATGGCAAAATCTTAATGTATTAATATTGTTAAACTAACCTGATTAGCCTCTCTGAGTACGTCCACCAGAGCTTTGGACTGTCTGGCGTTGTTCTTTGTAAAGAATGCATATGAAGTACCCTTGGTCTCTGAACGGCCCGTACGTCCAATACGATGAATGTAATCCTCTGATGATTGTGGGTAGTCAAAGTTTATCACGTACTTAATACCGTCGACATCTGTTGTAAGGGATAAATCACATATTAGTATCAGTCAATAATGGGCCCAACTATACCAAATGGGTAAAACTAAAACTAAATGTAATGAGCACTTTTTTTTTGTAGTAAAATATTGTGAGCTATTATTTTTTTTTATTTGTATAATAAAACGTGATTAGCAGCTAAGTAGTAGTAGTAGTTTAACTTAAGAGCAAGAAATTGAATTGACATTACTTTACCTTGGACAAAAAGGAGAAGAGTTGTGTGAAGCAGAGCAGCAGGCATTTCCTTTATACATCTATGCATATCCGTCGCCCACCCATATGTGTCCTTTGTGTGTTTTGCTATATAGCTGTGTACGTTTTTTTTTTTTTTATTTTAGATATTATATTACGATATAACCGGATACGAGAGGACCTTCTCAGTTTCAGTTGCAATTGTTTTTAAGGACCACACACTCCAGAGTTGTGTGCATGTGGCATGCGCAATCCTTAATTCAATTCTTGTTTGAGGTCCCTTATTGTCATATAACGCGCGATAGATAATGTACACAAAGATCTTCACAATCCCACTTCCAATTGAGATACAGAGAGCGGACTGTTTAGCTTTGTTTTTACTATTTTTAGTTTGTCAATGTCAAAGAACACATTCTGGTTGATAGAGATGCATTTGTGGATTTTGCCTGCAGCAGTTATTCGGTATTTAGAATCCGAATTCCCTACCTCTCTCCTCCCAAGAACAAGCAAAAATGAATCGTACACCAAAGCGTCATCGCGTTGATTTTTTTCACATATTTCTGACTGACTTTCAGGATAAGAATCTGTGAATTTGTGGCTGTCCCACCATGTATAACGCTTGCGGCAACAGATTTATTTGCAGCGATATTGTGCGTCGTTGGTCAGTGATTTGCAGTTTTATATTCACAGAACTGCTTGTTGTACTGCGCCCTACCTTAACACGAAGACGCCAGTAGTGCGATCCGCTTTCATTTTGCTTTTATTAAAGTTTAAATAGATTTTTTTTTTTGTTCCCTCTTACACACTTAAAAACCAACCAGAGGCCTCATTTTTGTGATGATAGGGATAGTTTAGTAGCTCGTCCGTACTGTGGAACACAAATCCGTTTGTAATTGTGAGGTATACTGCTATCGGTTTGTCCTAAGTTTGCGCGCGCTATTAATTTTATTCCCATCTATGAAAAGCCGTAGGATACTTGGCGCAAACTATGGAGCGTTTTGATGTTGAATATACCTCGGCGTGTATGCTTTGTAACATTAGTAATCAATCTTGCTTGTGCGCTCATCATGCGCGCACGTGTAGTACATCAATCACGATGGCAGAGTTTCACAAAAGCGGAAACATTGCCAAACGTTTTTTTTTTTTTTTTTGTTATTTTCAGCTTTTTTTTTGCAAAGAATTTAGCACACATACATAATTACATCTTCATTGTGTCATGTTATCCCCACCATACCATCATAATCGGCCTCTGTAAAATAAAAGTTGGAAGAAAAAGAAAAACGGGAAAATTGGTTTCCAAAACTGATTAAAAATGTTTTTGTCTTAAAATTTATTTTAAGAGGGAGATGTTGTTTTCGGGTTGTTTCTTAAGAACTAGATTTAGTTTCAAAAGAGAAAGGAGTTTCTATACAGATTGCATTGTAGAGGGGAGTAGTAGATTTGCTTATGTCTAAGGCAGCAATGTTAAGATTGTCCCTAATGAGGTGATGATATAAAATTGTAATAGTTACACGATGCAGAACTCATTCAATATCCAATCGAGCTGTGTCGCAGCCCAACAAACGCCGCAATCCTTTATTGAAACTCGTTTCATCTTGTCGAAGGATTAGAGCTAAGTCCGCTATCAAATTAAGGAGCTTTCTTATGTAGATACATACATAATTTTATAGCATGCAATTTTCCTTGTTATCTTATAAAATTTAGATGCAATAAGTTGCTTACGTGTTTTCTGTACTAATAATAAAAGTAGTAAATACCTAGAACGTCAAAAATGCGCGAGTAAGCAAGAAGCATTTTATGTAACAAACTTGTATTAAAGCTGAATTAACAGACGCCATTGGAAGTCAAGAATACGCGACAATGAATGGTCCAGTTCTAACAATAATGTTAACAAAAGTTGGAACACTACAGAATGTAAGAATCGACATTTAGCACGAAGATACATAATTCACCCTTATGAAGAGTTTCATACGAAATGAAAATCGGAAAACGAATTCAAAACCGAACGGAAGTGGAAAGAGTGTGCTCAATTTCAGTCAAATTTCTGAGTTCGAACGAAAACAAAAACCTCACCAATGTGATTTCGAAAAAAGGGGGCTAACTATGCACTTCGCCGCAAAGCACATTTCCGGGCAAAATCGCATTAGGTAGTATTCAATTCGCTGGCGAACACTATCGCACTTCGCTCTACTATGTAAATGCGTCGCCGCGAGGCAGACGGAATGAATCGCAAATTATAGGATTCTCGGTGCATAGTTAGCCCCCAGCTGTTGTTCACTGAGAGCTGCCAAACAAAAATTTTTTTTTTCTCAAAATTTGTGAAAAAGTATTTCAAAATGAATTAAGCCATTTCAATTGGTTATATTATTGCTGAAGAACAGACAACAAAGAGTTCGAAATGATTTGTGGACAGAAATACACAGAAACATATTCTGTAAACTTCTGAAATTTACCAGAATAGAAAACTGTGATGTCTACGTTTTCAGCTGTACTATAACAAAACTAAATATTAAAACTTGCAGGTATTTTTCTTCGTAAAACTTATATTTCTTACAACAGCTTACGATTTCTCCTTTGTCAATAAAAACAACTCAATTTTTTTTTGTTTTACAATAGCGATCGAATTGAATTCGTTCGAATTAAAAGAATTGTGGAATTCATTACACCGAAAATTTAAAAACGGTACGAATTCGAATTCAAACGAAATTAGCCTTAGGGATAAATATATTCATTTAAGTAAGAATGGTATTGAAACAACAATATAAAAGGATTGTTTAGTTACGCTGTTTCGAACAGTTAAGAACACAGAACATCGTCGAAAAATGCTCTTGTTTGCGTTCTATGATACTGACCGACGTAGTTTCAGTTTGTGAATTTCTTGTTACAGTTGCAGTTACCCCTGCAAGTTTGATTACATGTGGATTACATGTGTTAGTGAGCTCATTGATAGTGCAGTCATTTGTTTAATATATAGTAGCAAAATGAATGCTAAGTAATACCTAGTATTTTCCAAAGAATTAGTGCATGTCTTTAAATTGGTAAGGACTGACATACTAGTTCTTCTCTGAAAGAAAGCTTAATTACACAATCGAATGTTATTATAGGTACGTTCCTGTACTTTCTGCTCCAAAATTCGTAGTTTGACAACTTTCAAGAGTGAGGGTAAAATTCTCTCAGAGGTAAAATTACCAAAAAGTAACTCGTTGACATTCTGCGATTTTAAAGATTTCACAAATCTGCCCAAAAAAAATGTCTTGGGCTGAAATTCGCAGCATGGAGAAATTTGTTTACTCTCTTCTATGAAAAACTACGAAATTTCTCCGTACTCGAACAGGATTTAGTAAAAATTTGTGAAAATTAGCTGCTATGGGAGGGTATGCATGTACATTTGGACGAAGTGGTATCAGATTGAGAAGCTCCAATGATTTCTGTTGTAGCTGATTAGGATTCAAAAACCATTTTTTAACATACAAACTATGCAGCTGAAGTGCTTCTTCCTTAACAGGAATAAAGATTTTACAGCAATTCAATTGACAAAACTACTAAAACCAAAAACATAACTTTTGAACAGCACGAGACGAGGGTTAGAAGAATTTCGGTTCATCGCCATATCAGACTATTCAAAATAAAGCTAGATATCGAAATATGGGAAAAATCGTATGCTTTTAAGATAACTGTACAAAATCGGACGGAGTAAACGAAAATAGACAAATACCTATTATTACAGTTGTACAAACGACAGCAGTGATTCTCAATGACGTCTCTCCTTGTTGGTTGTTAGTAAACTATATTAAATACACTCCCGATCATAGGTAATAGGCCTAGGCCCTTCAATAGCTGTTGCGCCGACATTAATCACGATAATTAACTGCGACATTAATCGCAACATGTTTTCATGTGCATAAATTAATAAAAAACGCCAGCGAAATTCTTGAAGTAATTTAAAATGTATACACACATTTTATTATTCAAACCAAATTTCGTTGATGTAGCCATATTTGTAGCAGAGCAGACATGTGAATCGTACTTTTATATTTAGATCTCGTATAAGCAATTGCAAACGATGCAAAAATAATAATAAAAAAAAAAAAACAGTATTAGAGCAACCACAGTATTAGCGTGCCAGCGGTGCACTTTTGCCAAGAGTCGCATTTCACATCAGATACAACGGTGAGAAAAAGAAAATTAAATCTATGTGGCAGTAATTTACTGCTACAAGTGAAATTATTTGCAGACATATAATAAAAACCAGAAACAGTGGTAACAGAAGCAACACACACCGCTTTATAAGGGTGGCTTTGAATTAATGAGTTTTCTCCAGACTAGTTCTCATAGTACGACTAGAGAAGCAAAAACATGCTACTAGTCGGTGACATCATCAACAAACCTAAGATTTCTTTTGAATAAGTTTATCTCTCTCTAGTGTTATAAAAATACAACATACGCTTAGCAACTGAATATTAATTGTATTCTCCAAGCAATAAATGAATACACATGACCGGAAAACGTGTTTCCCCGTCACAATCTAGTCCGATTTTGCGCAGTAACAACAGATAATATACGAAGTCGCTGAGAAAAATCAATATCAACCACCACCTCCCCCCCTCCTCTACAATGCAACAATTTTACATGAATGAAAATTTACAATTTTTTAAGACCAAAAACCAAACGCTTTGTCTCATCTTAACTGCTAGAATCCCGCTGTTAGGAATCAAAAAATGCACACGTTCTACCGGAAACGATTAAAAATTTTGCCCACACACAACTAAGAGTATCTAAGAATATGGAATATGAACAAAATTAAACGTTTCACTCACCCAAGCCACGAGCAGCCACATCAGTGGCAACTAAAATGTTTGATTTTCCCGAACGGAACTCGCGCAACACAAAGTCACGCTCCGATTGCGACTTGTCGCCGTGAATAGCACCGCAACGGACACCAAAACTGCGAATGTAGCGCACTAAATGATCTACGCGTTTCTTTGTCTCAACAAAAATTATAATTTTGCCGGGATTTTCACTTGTGTCATATATGTCTGAGAGGAGACTCTTTAATCTGTAAAGAAAAAAAAATATGAGTGAATCTCCATCCAACCATAGAGCAGGTCTTAGCAATACTTACTTTTCTTCTTTGTCGTGCTCGTCGCAAATCTCAATAACCTGTTTGATGTTATGGTTAGCGGACAGCTCCAATGAGCCAATGTTGATCTGAACATAGTTGCCGAGGAAATCCTCAGCCAACTGCTTGACTTCACGTGGCCAAGTGGCACTCCACATGAGTGTTTGTCTGTCAGGGCGAATCTGTGTAAGAATCTTGCGAATCTGGGGCTCGAAACCCATGTCCAACATACGGTCAGCTTCATCCAGCACAAGATATGTGCATCGTCGTAGGTTTGTTGTTCCCGATGCGAGGAAATCAATGAGACGTCCAGGTGTAGCGATGACGATCTCACAACCACGTTGCAAATCTCTGGCCTGTCCGCCCTTTGGAGCTCCGCCAAACACGCAGGTGTTGCGAACGTATGATGAAGAACCGAATTCGGTGGCTACTTGCTGGATCTGTTGCGCCAGCTCACGAGTAGGGGCCAATACCAATGCAATTGGTCCGTCTCCACGTTGCAGTGGCTTCTGGTTGTTAATATGCACAATAGCAGGGAGGATGTATCCCAAAGTCTTGCCGGAACCGGTCTTCGCAATGCCGACCACATTGTGTCCGCTCATGGCAATTGGCCAGCCTTGTGCTTGAATCGGGGTTGGAGCCTTGTATCCCTGGCGTTTGATCTCCTTCGACACGTAGTCGGGCAAGTGGACTTCGGCGAAATCTTCAATCGGATTTGGGGCATTTCCACGAATGGTTATTTCATTTTCATCGCGGTACCTCTGCACTTCTTGTGGGTCTCGGTTGGCTACTTTTGGGTGCTCTTGGTAGAAATGCTTCTTGAACGGTTCCAAGTTGGACCAGTCAACGTCAAAAAGCTCCAGGTCACCACCGCTATTACGATTACCACCTCCCATTCCACCACCACCGCCACCTCCCATACCACCACCACGACGGTCGTTGTTGCGACGCTTATCTATGCGTCCATTGCGAATTCCACCTCCACCAGATGCACCACCGCGGCTTCCGCGATCGTCGTGACCTCCGCGTCCACCACTGCCACGAGCTGAGTAGTTTCTATCATGAGGAGCCCTATTCATCAAAAGGAAATACATATATTACACCAAATTTTGTGAAAAACAAGAGAAAAACGTGTAAACTAGGGCTAACTTTCATTAATCCAAGTTCATTTCGCGAGGACGCTACTGTATTTAATACGACGCAAATTAGCTACACGTTTTCGCGTGATAGCGTTATCAACGACGGCATGGTTTCAGCTTCTAGACACAAATCAAGGCCATGAGAATCGTGTTCCGCCATCGCTGTAGGCAGTGATTCATGAAATTGAACCCACTCGGCAAAAAAAAAAAAAAATTGAAACTTTCCACCTCATGTAGTCGTAAAAGAACAAAATGGCGGACCGACGCTTGAAACTTTTTTTTTTTTTACATATTCACGAGCTAAGTATACTTACATTTCTTCGGATTCTTCTGTATCTATGTATAAAGATGAATTTTTTGGTGATTTACTTTTAGTTTGAATATATCTGCAAAAATTTGTATTTCTACTGCAGCAGTGACTCGATGTAATTGGACTGGTGACTGTGGGCAATGTGCTGTGAAGAAAATGGCGTACAGGTTCAATGGATGATGAAATTATACGAGATTTCGAGGCACTTATACGGCACGAGTTAGCAAAAGAATTAACCAAAACTTTCAACATTGTTTTAAGCACTTATTTTCAAAATTTAAATAAAATAAACGACTGATATATTAGCTTTATTTTAGAAGGAAAAGAAAAAAAAAAACTAACTCATCCGCTTCAGAGAACGAAAACCACGGAACTTACCTAACCTCGTCCAAAAGTGGAATAAAACATGACGCAAGTGCGAGATTGGTCGATGCCTCGTGTGTGTATTTTGTAACGAATATAATGCGGAGTTTAGATGGAAAATTGTAGTAGATTTTTTCTTGAGCATGTATTTAGTACAACAGTGATAGATTTCATTAAAAGAATTTAAAACTTATCTACTTAATAAATTTAATTATGTTTCAATAACGAAAGATAGTGGGAAGGTGGCTTTTAGAGTTCATTTTCTGTATTCTATGAAGTTTTTGGAATTTACTGTATGCCAGGCCAAATGGCAAAGCGTTATACAACAGGAGATATACAATATATACATTGTATTCAACGGGTGGTATTAAAAAAACTGACTTTGCTAAAATATGAAGCAATTTGTAGAAAAAGTAAACATTTTTAACATTTACTTCCATTTGTATGATAAAAAACTAACTTTAGCGAATGCCATGTTCGAAAATGGCGTTTGCTTAATTTGGTATGAGTAAAAGACATGAAACTAAGCACTTGCTAGGAAAATCCAAGTCTGCTGTTTGACTGACTAAAAACGTTCGCTGCGTACTTTCGACACAAAATGATAAATGAATTGAATTCTTCTCCGCATTTTTTTCTTTTTTTTCAGAAAATGAGCAAATGAATTTATTTTTGAAATAGATTTCCATATTATACCCTTTTCGCTGATTTTGATTGCAAATGCAACAGCGTTTGTGAACAAAAGCAGCATGTATAGCGAAAAATACTTGCTTTCAATAAAAACTTCAGCAGTTGTATATTTTTGCAAGTCGAAATATGGATTATTTGGCACACCAAGTTTTGCCTGAAAATTTAGAAACGGTGGCGTGTTGATCTCGATTCACATGTCGATGTAGATGCTGTCGTTGTATCATCGCCATCTGATTGAGATAGAACACACAATAAAACCACAAAAAGAGAGAATAATTAACATCCAGATATTCCGCATCAGCGGTGGTTGATTAAATTTCATTTTATTTGGTTTTCAAATGAAGGTTTGTTTTTTGATGTCGTTTGATGTCAAATTTAAAGCAATTGCTAAGTTCGAATATTCGAATTTGCTGCAGTAAAGTAAAGTCTTATGCATACGGTTTCGAGCAATTGCTTTATGCATTGTATTTACTCTGCTACGAGACTTATCTTCGAGCTATTGCTAATTTTGATTAATACCATCGATGAAGTGAGTACGAAACGAAATAAGGACAACGACCTTCGGATCTGGACGTGGAATGTTCTGTCCCTTTACAGCCCACGTGCAGCCAAACAACTAGCAAAGGCCCTAGACTGCTATAAAGCAGATATTACCGCCATCCAGGAAGTGCGATGGGATGGGCCGGGCAAAAAGAGGATGAAAAACTGTGACATCTACTACGGTGATTGCTACAGAGGCAACAGGCAACGCTTATTCGGATGCGGATTTGTCACACGCGACAGACTTAGGCAAGAAGTCTTAAGCTTCCGACACGTTAGCGAGCGTATTATGACTATCCGGATCAAGGCTAAATTCGCTAACATAAGCCTAATATGTGGTCATGCCCCCACGGAAGAATAGGACCCTGCCACCAAAGAGTGTTTCTACGAGCTCCTTGATAAAACATGCAAGCAATGTCCTAAATATGACGTTAAAAACGTATTGGGCGATTTTAACGCCAAATTAGGAAAGGAGGACGTCTTTGGTAGGGCAGTCGGTAAGCATAGCCTACACGACACCACGTCTGATAACGGACTAAGGCTAATTGATTTCGCTGTGGAGCGAAATGTCACCATAGCAAACACATGGTTTCCTCATCTCGATATTCATAAGTACACATGGCGGTCCAATGATCATGTAACGATCAACCAAATTGATCATATTGCGATCGACGCAAGGCATGCCTCCAGTATTCTGGATGTCCGGACCTTCCGAGCAGCCAACATACACTCGGATCATTACCTCGTTGTAGCCAAGGTACGAATGCGGATATCCCAATTTGAGCAACAAAGAAGAATTACTGTGAGAAAATTTAAAGTCGAAAAGCTACAATCGCAAGAGACCGCCAGACTCTTCGCGGAACGCGTATCCCGAAATCTCTCAATCACCTCTATGCCGCCAGCATCAAGTGCCGAAGACCAGTGGCAACGCTGCTAATATGCCATCAGAAACGCCGCGACTGATGTGCAGGGTCTCTCTCGTCCACCACCGCGAAACCCCTGGTTTGACGAAGAATGCCGGCGAGTGCATGCAGCAAAACAAGAGGCATACAAAGCGGCGCTGCAAAGGAAGACGAGAGCTGCTCGTGAGCTCTACGAGCAAAAGAGACGGGAAGAACATCGGCTTCTCCAAAAGAAGAAGAAAGAGCATGAGAAGCGCGCGTTTGAGAATATTGAGAGCTTATACTCCAGGAACAATGTACGGAAGTCTTACCAAAAGGTAAAAAGAACGTGTCAGAGAAGCAATACCAGTACAGAAACCTGTAGAGATGAAAATGGAAACATCATAGTAGCACCACAGTCGGTGCTGAGAATATGGAAAAACTACTTTTCCAGACTGTATAACGGCGACGTAGACCAACATCCCTCTGCTAGGCAGAATGAACCATTCAACATAAACGACGATAGTCAAAATTTCCATCCACCTGACCAAAACGAAGTGAGGATAGCAATATCCAAGCTAAAGTTCAACTAGGATGCTGGACCTGACGGCTTACCGCAGCTGGGGATGAATTGGTAGAGTGCATACACCAACTCATCTCTAAGATTTGGTCAGACGAGTGTATGTCTGATGAATGGAATCTCAGCATCGTTTGCCCGATCCACAAGAAAGGAGACCCCCTCAACTGCGCCAATTATAGAGGCATCAGTCTTCTCAACATCGCATACAAGATTTTTTCTGCGATATTGTGTGAACGCCTGAAACCTTTTATCAACAGCTTCATAGGACCCTATCAGTTCGGTTTCAGGCAAAGTCCACCATCGATCAAACTTTCACACTTCGGCAGATCCTGGAGAAAACCCAAGAATTTGAAATCGATACTCACCACCTCTTTATCGATTTCAAGGCCGCCTATGACAGCATCTATTGAGAAGAGCTTTATAGAGCCATGTCTAGTTTTGACATCTCTACCAAACTTGTCCGTCTATGCAGGCTGACGATGGAGAACGCTCGCTGCTCCATCAACGTCGGTAATGACCTCACCGAGACCTTTGATGTCAAAAAAGGTTTTAGACAAGGTGACGCGCAGTCATGTGACTTCGTTAATATTGTACTTGAACGGATTGTGCGGAACTCACAAACCAACACCGGACGCACAATCTATTACAAGTCTGTACAACTGCTTGCATACGCCGACGATATCGACATTATTGGAAGAACTCAGCGGGCTGTCACCGGTGCGTTTGCAAGCATTGA
The DNA here is from genome assembly GCA_945910035.1 of Brachypalpus laphriformis. NCBI lineage: Eukaryota > Metazoa > Arthropoda > Insecta > Diptera > Syrphidae > Brachypalpus > Brachypalpus laphriformis. The sequence continues at coordinate 257,509,634 of OX246754.1, forward strand.
GGCGGAAGCGGCCAAAATGGGTTTAGCGATAAACGAGGGCAAAACCAAGTATATGCTGTCAACAAGAAGGGAAAGTCAACACCGACGAATTGGACAAAACGCCACAGTCGACAGCTATAACTTCGAGGTAGTAAGGGACTTTGTCTACCTTGGCTCTGCTATAAATTCTACAAACAAGATCAGCGCAGAAATCAATCGAAGAATAACTTGCCAATCGCTGTTTTTTGGGCTTATAAGGCAATTCAACAGTAAAGCCCTATCTCGAACAACTAAGGAGACTCTATATAAGACCTTGATCATCCCAGTCCTGCTTTACGGCGCTGAAACATGGACTTTATTAAAAGAGGATGAAGATATCCTTGGTCACTTCGAGAGAAAAATTCTTCGTAAGATTTTTGGTCCCATTTGCGTTCACGGATTTTGGAAGAGAAGATTCAATCACGAACTATACGAGCTGTACAGCGACATCGACCTAGTCAAAAAACTGCGTAATGGACACCAACGCTCCGGCCTGCAGAGTCTTCGAATTTAACCCGCAAGGACGAAGCAGTAGAGGGCCTCATTGCAGTAGGTGGCGCGCACAAGTTCAAGGGGGCCTCGACCAACTTGGAGTGCACAACTGGGGGCAATTAGCTAAAGACTGAGCTAAATGGAGAGGATTGTTGGTTGAGGCCCAGGTTCACCCCGAACTGTAGCGACACCTAAGTACGAAGTGAGTTTTCTTGAATTAAAAAAACGAAGAGTGATGTGAAGCATCGTCAAAATATAAAAGCAGTCTTGCTGTGTGGAAGAACTTTAAGACTTAACTGAGAGAAGAGAGACTTTTAACTTAACAAAGGATTTCATACACTTTTAAACTCCGAAGTGGTTGGTGAAACTAAAATACGAAAGTCTGATAAATAAGTAAAAGTGGTTGGTTAAACCGGTATTTATGTTGCACAAGTTTCGGGTGTTAAAAAATATGACACGGTCGAGAAGCTGCTTCGCTAATATGTCCATATCATTCCATCTTCCACTAAATACATCAAACTACATGGTTATGATAGAGACAAGCTTATCACGACTTTTTACCAAAACTATGAAATTGCATGTAGAGTGCATTCGGAAAATTCTAAGGTGCAGGATATCCTCCTTCTTCCTTTTTCGGAGAGGATGTGGTCCGAAAACAGGGGATCATAACCCTCCCACTTCACCGCATTTCTACTAATCCGCCTATTTCACCTATTGACCTCAGAAAATATCAGCAGGCCTCCTGATTTTGGATCACTCGGTTACTGAGGCCAATGATATGCCGATGTCGTCGCATTTGTCTGATCCAGGCTCTAATAGGCCTGCCTCTCCTGCCTCGCGATGTCTTTGGAACGTTCATTGATATTGCCTTTTTAACAGAGTTCAAATGATCTCTTCTTTGAGCGTGGCAATACCAGCTGAGCCGGTCGCGATCTATCTTCTGTACGATGGTTTCCTTGACGTGAAGGCTTCCACGGATCTTCTAACTTCTTATTCGATCAAGAATATCGTGCAGGATATCCAAGTGCTCTTCAAGCAATACAGGCGAAAACAGCATGGTAGAGGTAGTCGCTGTAGCTTGCAAATGAGTGTAATTTGCATTTGAAGTTTTGCGATAATAGTGATAGAAACCTCAGATGTATCAACTGATAACAGTTATGGAGGAAAAGGCTAGATAGTTCAACATTGAACAGATTTGTAAGTCACCACTGACGTCATGTGCGCAGAACATTCGATTTTTGTGCACATAACAGCACAATCTTGTATTCTATCATTCTTGACTGTAACAGTCTAATCAGAACACTTTATCGTTATTTAGGTAAATTCTACCTTGAAGCAGAAGACCTATCTGCAAGCTCACTCAAAACCATAGCATAGTTCATCACCAAATCGGGTATATTGAGTGAGCTTTAAGATCAGAGGAAATCACAATAGGCCCAATGTGACCGCAGTGAAAAGGTCACCTAATCTCACCTCTTCAGCAATCTACAACCTAAATTAATGGACAGTGGGCAAACATATTAAACAAGAATAAAAAAAAGGCAAATGAACACATGAAGCATAATTATATGCTCAATATGACAAGCACAATTAATAATTTTCCACTCCTTCTCTTAAAATCTAGTACATTTTCTTTACAATCGATAACTTACATTTGCTAGTTATCGCAACGATCTTGTAGAACGCAACCAGCTAATGACTTGTACCCCGCTTACATGTTCGGATTGAGAGATTGACTTGAAACATGGTAGAGTTTCGATCCGCGTTTTCGCTGTAAGTCGATTTTACACGTAACGAATGGACTCGGCAGAATTTTGATTGTCACGATGATTCCGGTGAGAAGTGCAGGGGGTAGATCGACTCGGGCAGGTAGAGGAATCGTTGCCGATTCTTGTGTGTTCTCTTTTCTCTCGTTTCATAATTGTATCTCTTCTATTGTCGGCGTTGAGAAATACCAATAATCGGCTGCCCACAATCGCCATGTATAAAAATAAAACATGAGCCTAAAAGAAAATAACGATAACCCAGCGGAGCACATTCGTTACGTGTAAAAGTCTTACTTACTTAGGTGGCGCTACAGTTCGGGGTAGTGATGAAAAATGTGAATGCATTTGACTACTCGTACTCATTCGTTACTTTTCCATAAGTACTCTGATAAAAGTAACCAGTATTTAATACTCGCGAGTACCACATACAAAAGGTATTCTGGCAACAATGCAAATACAATACTTACTACGTTTATATGCAAGGTTGAAACTTGTTTTCATTTCTCATATTTGAATGCACGGTCATACCTGATTGCTTGCAAATGCGAAACAGAGAAAAGAATATTCTAAATAATTTGCTTGCTCTAGACCATGTTTAGATGTTAACAAATGAGTGCGGTATGTCGAGTAGTTTATTGGTGAGAAGAGTGACGGGTCTATTTACCCTTCACTCTTCTCACCGATAAACTACTCGACATAGCGCAGTCATCAGTTAACATCTAAACACGGTCATACTCACTCACTAAAATGAAAAGACGAAGGAAAAATGAGAGAATGAATCGTTTATAGTATTGGTGTATGATGGGTATAAGATAATCTCTTAAAATGCTACTTGTGGTGTGGGTAGTGCAAGAGAGAATGAGTACCTATTTGAATACATATCTGTGGCGAAAAAGATTCCTTTGCAATGTTACGTGTATTGGGTAATGGGTATTGGTAGTGCAAAATGGAATGAGTACGTATCTGAATACTTTGGAAGTAACGAGTACGAATGAGTCCATGGCAATAACGGATACATTGTACCGAATGAGTATTTTTTTTACACCACTAGTTCGGGGTGAACATGGGCCTCAACCAACAACCCTCTCCATTCAGCTCAGTCTTTAGCTAATTTCCTCCAGTTGCTCACTTCAAGTTGGTCGAGGTCCCTTTGAACTTGGGCGCGCCACCTACTGCGATGAGGCCCTCTACTGCGTCGTCCTTGCGGGTTAGATTCGAAGACTCTGCGGGCCGGAGCGTTGGTGTACATGTGCTCTACATGTCCTAGCAATCTCAAACATCCAATACGCAGTTTTTTGACTAGGTCGATGCCGCTGTACAGCTCGTATGTTCGTTATTGAATCTTCTCCTCCAAAACTCGTAAACGCAAACGGGACCGAATATCTCACGAAAAATGTTTCTCTCGAAGCGACCAAGGATATCTTCATCCTATTTTACTAAAGTCCATGTTTCAGCGCCGCAAAGGAGGACTGGAATGATTAGTTTCTTATACAGAGTCTCCTTAGTCGTTCGAGATAGGGCGATTGGTAAGAGTTATTCTTCGCTTGATTCCTACGCTGATGTTGTTATTGGAGTTTATAGCAGAGCCAAGGTAGACAAAGTCCCTCACTGCCTCAAAGTTATAGCTGCATGCTGTGACGTTCTGTCCAATTCGTCGGTGTTGATTGTCCCTTCTTGTTGACAGCATATACTTGGTTTTGCCCTCGTTTATCGCTAAACTCATTTTGGCCGCTTCTGCTTCAATGCTTGCAAACACATCGGTGACAGCCCGCTGAGTTCTTCCAATTATGTCAATACCGTCGGCGTCTGCAAGCAGTTGTACGGACTTTTGATAGATTGTGTCTCTGGTGTAAGCTTGTGAGTTCCGCACAATCTATTCAAGTACAATATTAAAGAAGTCACATGACAGCGCGTCAGTTTGTCTAAAACCTTTTTTGACTTCAAAGGTCTCGGTGAGGTCATTACCGACCTTGATGGAGCAGCGAACAAGTTTGGAAGGGATGCCAAGCGCTTATAATGTTGCCACTGACGATCAGAAGAAAACATTTTTCTTATCTTATTATGGTCGGGCCCAGAGCTATACGAACTCATATGTAATTTGTTCGCTGGCAAAAAAAATAGAGGAAGAATCATTTGAGACGCTCATTGCCAAACTTACCGCACACTTCGCTGATAAAACCTATGTTCTTGCTGCCCGCTATATGAAAGAATGAAAGAGAGCCAAACGTATGCAGAGTGGTTAGCGGATTTGCGTGGAGCAGCGCGCGATTGCGAGTTTGTGTGCAACAATGATAAGTGTAAAGAACCGTTTGTAGACAATTTAATTAGAGATATTATGATTTTTGCACACTCCTCGTGACACGGTTAGGTCGGCCGCCCTACAAAAGACGAACCCCAACTTAGACGATGTTTTTAAGATAGCGGAAACGTACGAATCGACACAAATGTCGGTGCTAGGGTAATATGGTTCATCAGCTAGTACATAGAGTGGATAATAATTTTAAAAGGCCACGTTCACGCTCCCAAGCTAGGTCTCAGTTTGAGCACAAAACTGAAAAATCGCATGCTGCTAATGCGCTGTCAAAAGAAGCCAAAAGATCGTGCCCTGGCTGTGGGGTACGACACATGTATTTTCAGTATCCAATGCGGGATACTGTTTGCCGGATATGGAATATCAAAGGCCATAATTCGTCGATTTGTCATCAAAATCAAAAATTTAAATACACTAGCACACGAACTAGGTTCGACCAGATAAAATCCTTGAAAGAAGATAATACGGGAGACATTAAGCGGCTTGCTAGACAGTTGGTGGTGCCGTTAGCTGTCAATGGGTTTGCTCTCGATTTTCAACTTGATACAGGTGCTACTTGCTCCATGATCGACCTTCGTGCTTATGAACTGCTAGGTAAACCCGATTGCATTGAACCCGCTAGGGTGTTGAAAGCGTATGGTAATGTTGCGGTTCCTGTTAAAGGCAATATACAAGTTAACGTGCAGTTCAGGGAGCAGGTACATAAGCTGAAACTTTTGGTTGCTGATACATATGAAGGAGGAAATATTCTGGGGATGGACTGGTTTGATGTCTTGCGGTTCAAAGTAAGTTGTTGCGAGAGTGTGCTCTTTTCACATGTAGCTAGTACTGCAGAAGAACTAGTCACACGTAGCGATGAGGTTTGTAAACAGTTTCCGCAAGTATTCAATGATGGTTTAGGCTGCTGCAGTAATTTTTCAGCTAAATTACATATTAAGCAAAACGCTTTCCCAACATTTTTAAAAACCCCGCCCAATTCCGTTTGCTCAGAACGCCCTGGTGAAGCAGGAGCTGAAAGACTGGTCGCTGCTGGAATCTTACGACCTGTGGTGACAAGCCAGTGGGCGGCTTCCGTACTTGTTGTCCGAAAGCCATCAGGAAATATACCTATATGTGGAGATTTTAAGGTCACGATAAACCCGCAGCTAGAGGTTCAAAGATATCTACTTCCAAGAGTGGAGGAGATATTCCACAGGCTACAAGGAGGCGTCCGCTTTAGCAAAATTGATTTACGCGACGCCTATTTTCAACTACCGCTCGACGAGGTTTCCAAACAGTATTTGGTAATTAATACACCATTTGGCTTGTATCAGCATGACAGGTTGCCTTTTGGAGAAGCTAGCGCTCCGGGAATATTTCAGCGCCTCATGGAAAAAATAATAAGTGGCATGGAACATTGCGCTGCTTATTTGGACGATTTTATCGTGACAGGGCGGAATGACGATGAGCACATAGCAACCGTCCAAGAACTTTTAACGCGGCTATCGTCGTATGGTCTGCACTGCAATTCAAAGAAATGTGTATTTGCCCAGCAGAGTGTAGAATATCTCGGACACAAGATTGGTGCAGCTGGTATTAGACCTCCGGACAGCGGACTAGAAGCAATACAGAAGATGAGCGCACCCAAGGATCTCAAGCAGCTACAAGCATTTCTTGGAAAAGTCACATATTATGGCAAGTTTATAAATAATTTTTCTCAAATAGCAGCTCCGCTTAATGAGTTAAGAAAGAGAAATACTCGTTTTATATGGACCAGTCGTCAGCAAGATTCGTTCAACGCTCTTAAGATACAAATTATAAAAACCGCCTAATGCATTTCACGGACAAACTACCTCTCGTTTTAGCGACTGATGCGTCATCGCAGGAATCGGTGCAGTGCTATTGCATCGGTATGCTGATGGATCCGAGCGTCCAATTGCACATGCATCCAAAACCCTGAATGCACAACAGTTGAAGTATAGCCAGATAGAAAAGGAGGCTCTTTCTATTATTTTTGGTGTCCAAAAATTTCACCAGTATATTTATGGTCGCACGTTTGAGCTAGTCACGGACCACAAGCCCCTTCTCTCTATATTTAGTCCCAGCAAGCAACTACCAACAATGACTGCGCATCGATTGTAGAGGTGGGCAATCATTTTAATGGCGTACACCTACACTATCAAATACAAACCAACAAAGCAGCATGGCAATGCTGATGGACTTTCGAGGTTACCTACAGGACCAGATGTTGATTTTGACGTAGAACGGCCGAGCTTGACAGAGAAATTGAAGAGTTTCCAGTTAATGCTAAATTAATTGCGAAGGAAACTGTTAAGGAGTAAGGATGCTGTACTTAAGAAAGTATCACGATTGATGGACATCGTTTGGCCGGAGACCATAAACAAAAAAGAGGTTGATGTAAAGCCATTTTTTGCCAGACGTTTTGCTATAACGCGGTACAATGGTGTTCTATTGGAGCAAGCAGGTATGTCACGCGTGATAGTTCCCTCTAGTCTAAGGAAGAGAGTGCTCAGAATGCTACATGCTGGCCACTGGGGTATCGTAAGGACGAAGCAGCTAGCAAGGCGTCATTGCTGGTGGCCATGCATCGACAGGGAAATTGAAACTTTGGTACATCGGTGTGAAACTTGTCTGCAGAATAGTTCCAGTCCTCGTCAAGAGTTTACCAGTTGGCCGTTACCTTCTAATCCATGGGAGAGGGTTCATGTGGACTTCGCTGGTCCTTTTCTAAGCCACATATACCCCATTTGCGTGAATGCCTACTCCAATTTTCCCTACATTATTGAGATGTCCAGGACAACGACAGAAGCAACGATCAACGCAATAGAGAATTTCTTCGCTATAAAAGGATTACCGGAGCTGTTGGTATCTGACAATGGTCCACAGTTTACGTCAGATAAGTTCCAGCAGTTTTGCAACCAGAGGGATGTTCAACACCCTCGTTCAGCCCCGTTTCATCCCGCATCCAATGGGAAAGCCGAGAGGCTGGTTCGGACTTTTAAGTCCGCAATGAAAAAACTGTTTCAAAATGGGTATGATGTTCTTATAGCTTTAATAGATTTTTTAATTTCTTACAGAAGTCTGCCTAACGCCACGGGGAAGTCACCAACTGAGCTGATTCACGCTAGACAACCTCGTACACTGCTATCGCAGCTGGCCCCACGTGAGGCTACGTTGAAAACGCCAATCACATTCGAGTCGAAATTTGCTACTGGAGAAGATGTTTATGTCCGAAACTTCGCCAGAAGTCCCTGGTGGTTACCAGCCAAAACAATCGCCAAGGTGGGGAGGAGAATGTATCTTGTGCAGACTTCGAAAGGTGTAAGCCGACGACATCAGAATCAAATGCGGAAGACGATCGGCCCAAGCGAATTTGATGAAGGAAGCTGTTTAGCTGCCCTAAGCCAAGCTGACAGCATAAAACCTGACCTACCATCGACGTCGGGCAGTATTTTGAAGAAGCCATTCCTGCCACGACGTTCGCAGCGTACTCATAAGCCGGATGTCAGATTCACATCAGCTGCTATATTTCGCCAGCGTAAGCGATAACTTTGAAGGGGAGAAGTGTAGTGTCTAACAGTAGGAGCAACAATATCTTTTGCACAACTTCAGCTAGGCGGCCCAACATCTGTTAGGCGTCAGTTGATAATTAACCGTCACGCCGTGCACATCACTCACTCGTATCTTCTATACTAATTAATATGTTGCAAATACAAATATTTGGCGTAACAGCTCTTTAAAGTGCCAGGGCCTAGCTTCTCGCAACCACTCATGTTGTGTGCGTTATATTTTTCACACGAATGGAAGGGACCTACAGTTTAATGCCGAATCCGAACGGCGATTTGAGAAGCTTTTTCGTGACAACAATACTCTCGGATGTTTGTCAGACGCTCGCGAGAGTTGGGACCGTGAAAAAACTTTCTGGTATTTTCTGGGATTCGAACTTGGAACCTCATGCGTAGTGATCCGACACACTAACCACTTACGCCACGGCGCCCATTAATATGTTGCGCTCTTAGTTATTTTATACCCAAATGAATTACTGTTAAAGTGTGTTATACCAACACAACAAAAACTAGACATGGCTCTATAGAGCTCTTCTCTATAGATGCTGTCATAGGCGCCCTTGAAATCAATAAAGAGATGGTGAGTATCGATTTGGATTTCTTGGGTTTCTTGGGTGTAAAAGTCGACTAACCAAATCAAGGAATCGAAAGAGGATTGAGTTTGACCTGTCTTCCCTATGTGTGAAATCAGGTTTCAAAATATCATCCCGTTAAGGTCCATTCACAGCTCAGCGACCTGCGAATGCGAATAAACGAATATTCGCAAATTTTGACATTTCTTTCACAGCTACTTTTTTTTCTAGTCGCGGCAATCCACGAATTTCACTTGTCACTCATTTTGTAACTAATTGCCTAATTCATTGAGAAGGTTATATCTTACCTTCTTTCGATAAATTCAACCACGATCCTACCCACCAAAAACAAAACAAAAGAATTGTGAGGTTAAACTCTCGCGAATGTTTTGGTCGCGGGAATGTGGATTGCGTCCTACATATATGGAGTGTGAATAAAAGTTGACAGTTCGCAAAAATCATTCCCTTATTCGCGTAAAAATCGGCGAATTGTTAATTTCTTCGCAGAAACTAATAACAATTCAACTTTTTATATATTAATCCATAGATAAATTAAGCTCCGTTCTTTAGGAATAATAAAATTGTCAAGGGCGTGCTTATAAATGTGCTAAAAACTGTTTGTTCGCAGTATGGGCATTCGCAGGTCGCTGAGCTGTGAACGGACCCTTAGAGGAAATACGTTTAAATGTAAATTGCTTTTAAGTAGCTATTCCTAAGAGACGACACTTTGTGTTTGGCATATCAGTGTTACAAAAAGAGAGAGATAGCATGAATCAATGTACTTTTAATTTTTTGCCGCTGCGTAAGAAGAGCGCTAGTTATGTTTAGGCAGGGGAGCAGAGCTGCCATATTATTTTTTGAGAAAATTGTTCTTAACAGAAAATAAAACAGTTTTCTGAATTAAAAAACTACCACTCATTAAAACAAGAATATTGGAATATTTAATGAAATGAACTAAAAAAAAAAAACTAAAACAACAGAGCGACAGACACTCAAAACAAATATTTATGAAAAGTATATACATAAATAGACAAAAATGTAAGCAAACACAATAAAAATTGCGAAAACTGTTGAGAAAAAAATTGGGAGAAAAACTTAAAAACTGAACGGCTTTAAAACAAAGGCTCAATTCGTAAACGTCAATTGCACGACGATCTCGTCAAAGTTGCGATGGTCATTTGCAGACCTGTGACGCAAGCGCAATAAAATGCCATCGCATATTTTTACGTTTATGAACGCAATCGTCGTCGTCGCCCTCGATTTCCCCATTTTATTTGAATTTTTGTACTTAAACGTTATTCACATGGTTATCCTACTCGTAAAACAAAATAAATAAAATGGAAAATTCGATCACTAATTTTTTATTAACAACTCTTGTCGAAGAAAACGGTCAAAACAGATTAGTTGCAATAAACAGGCAGAGGAAAAAACAAAATTATAGAAACATGGTTTTGTTGAAACACATGAAGCTCGCATTGTCGAGGAAGATACTAAAAATTAAAAATTATTTGGAGACAATAAAACAATATACCGACGTTGTTTTTAAGGCTCACTTCCGCATGAACCGAAGAACGGTTGAGGTACATTGTTTTAATTTTAAAAACAAATAGGAAACCTAAAATTGAAACTTCCAGGCACTAAGAAATCAAATTAAAAAAGAATGGAAAAGTTCATGGACTGGGAGGCCAAAATATAAACTAGAGAAAGCCCTTTATATTTCTCTTTGGAGGTTGGCGAATGCTGGCTGTTCAAATGGTAGTGCATGCGATATGAAAACACAAGCGTTTTCACTCAGCTGAGGCCTACCAACTCTCAACCTCCACGCGGTGACAGCCGGGTGCCTAGTACCTTAATCCAAGAAACGGGTAACCAACCCCGATTCTTGGTGGCACCTGATGAGAGAGAGAGGGGGGGAGTGCTTTTCTCACTAGAGCACTTCTTCCTGTTCCAGGCGGCAGCGGACGAATTCCCTAGACGGAGTCAACGGTGGCGTCTATAGTTCCAGTTAGGTTGAACTTATTGAATACCTTGCGCGAGCTGCTTCGACGTATTCGGATCACAGGTCGGTAAGGAATTTCCAATGCTGGTCAGGACATTGGAATAGAGATGGTGGCGGAGGAGCCCTTAATGGGCCAACGGCAGCGCTCATACTCCCGTAGTGGACTACTGGCACCGGTGTACCCGGCCCCTCGTCCTAGGGGAATAATTAAGGAACTGGCCCTCCAGGTTGGGGGTTGTGCCGTCGGGGTAACTTCCCTACCACGTAAAAAACTCATGGTTCCGAAACAACCAAAAGCCTCGGATAAGGATGACTCTTACTAATAACGACCCCAGCAAACGAAATAAGGACAACGACCTTCGGATCTGTACGTGGAATGTTCTGTCCCTTTACAGACCACGTGCAGCCGAACAACTAGCAGAGGCCCTAGACTGCTATAAAGCAGATATTACCGCCATCCAGGAAGTGCGATGGGATGGCCCGGGCAAAAAGAGGATGAAAAACTGTGACATCTACTACGGTGATTGCTACAGAGGCAACAGGCAACGCTTATTCGGATGCGGATTTGTCATACGCGGCAGACTTAGGCAAGAAGTCTTAAGCTTCCGACACGTAAGCGAGCGTATTATGACTATCCGGATCAAGGCTAAATTCGCTAACATAAGCCTAATATGTGTTCATGCCCCCACAGAAGAAAAGGACCCTGCCACCAAAGAGTGTTTCTACGAGCTCCTCGACAAAACATACGAGCAATGTCCTAAATACGACGTTAAAATCGTATTGGGCGATTTTAACGCCAAAATAGGAAAGGAGGACGTCTTTGGTAGGGCAGTCGGTAAGCATAGCCTACACGACACCACGTCTGATAACGGACTAAGGCTAATTGATTTCGCTGTGGAGCGAAATGTCACCATAGCAAGCACATGGTTTCCTCATCTCGATATTCATAAGCAGACATGGCGGTCCAATGATCATGTAACGATCAACCAAATTGATCATATTGCGATCGACGCAAGGCATGCCTCCAGTATTCTGGATGTCCGGACCTTCCGAGCGGCCAACATAGACTCGGATCATTACCTTGTTGTAGCCAAGGTACGATTGCGGATATCCCAATCTGAGCAACAAAGAAGAATTACTGTGAGAGAATTTAAAGTCGAAAAGCTACAATCGCAAGAGGCCGCCAGACTCTTCGCTGAACGCGTATCCCGAAATCTCTCAATCACCCCTATGCCGCCAGCATCAAGTGCCGAAGACCAGTGGCAACGCTGCCAACATGCCATCAGAAACGCCGCGACTGATGTGCTGGGTCTCGCTCGCCCATCACCGCGAAACTCCTGGTTTGACGAAGCATGCCGGCGAGTGCATGCAGCAAAACAAGAGGCATACAAAGCGGCGCTGCAAAGGATGACGAGAGCTGCTCGTGAGCTCTACGAGCAAAAGAGACGGGAAGAACATCGGCTTCTCCAAAAGAAGAAGAAAGAGCATGAGAAGCGCGCGTTTGAGAATATCGAGAGTCTATACTCCAGGAACAATGTACGGAAGTTTTACCAAAAGGTAAAAAGAACGTGTCAGAGAAGTAATACCCGTACAGAAACCTGTAGAGATGAAAATGGAAACCTCGTAGTAGAATCACAGTCGGTGCTGAGAATATGGAAAAACTACTTCTGCAGACTGTATAACGGTGACGAAGACCAACATTCCGCTGTCAGGCAGAATGAACCATTCAACATAGACGATGATAGTCAAAATTTCCGTCCACCTGACCAAAACGAAGTGATGATAGCAATATCCAAGCTAAAATCGAAAAAGGCTGCTGGACCTGACGGCTTACCGGCCGAACTTTTCAAGGCAGCTGGGGATGAATTGGTAGAGTGCATACACCAACTCATTTCTAAGATTTGGTCAGACGAGTGTATGCGTGATGAATGGAATCTCAGCATCGTTTGCCCGATCCACAAAAAGGAGACCCCCTCAACTGCGCCAATTATAGAGGCATCAGTCTCCTCAACATCGCATACAAGATCTTTTCTGTGATATTGTGTGAACGCCTGAAACCTTTTATCAACAGCCTGATTGGACCCTATCAGTGCGGTTTCAGGCCAGGAAAGTCCACCATCGATCAAATCTTCACACTTCGGCAGATCCTGGAGAAAACCCAAGAATTCCAAATCGATACTCACCACCTCTTTATCGATTTCAAGGCCGCCTATGACAGCATCTATAGAGAAGTGCTTTATAGAGCCATGTCTAGTTTTGACATCCCTGCCAAACTTGTCCGTTTGTGCAGGCTGACGATGGAGAACGCTCGCTGCTCCATCAAGTTCGGTAATGACCTCACCGAGACCTTTGATGTCAAAAAAGGTTTTAGACAAGGTGACGCGCTGTCATGTGACTTCTTCAATATTATACTTGAACGGATTGTGCGGAACTCACAAGCCAACACCGGAGGCACAATCTATTACAAGTCTGTACAACTGCTTGCATACGCCGACGATATAGACATTATCGGAAGATCTCAGCGGGCTGTCACCGGTGATTTTGCAAGCAGTAAGACGGAAGCGGCCAAAATGGGTTTAGCGATAAACGAGGGAAAACCAAGTATATGCTGTCAACTAGAAGGGAAAACCAACACCGACGAATTGGACAAAACGTCACCGTGGGCAGCTATAACTTCGAGGTAGTAAGGGACTTTGTCTACCTTGGCTCTGCTATAAATTCTACAAACAAAATCAGTGCAGAAATCAATCGAAGAATAACTCTTGCCAATCGCTGTTTTTTTGGGTTTATAAGGCAATTCAACAGTAAAGCCCTATCTCGAACAACTAAGGAGACTCTATATAAGACCTTGATCATCCAGTCCTGCTTTATGGCGCTGAAACATGGACTTTATTAAAAGAGGATGAAGATATGCTTGGTCGCCTCGAGAGAAAAATTCTTCGTAAGATTTTCGGTCCCGTTTGCGTTGACGGGTTTTGGAGGAGAAGATTCAATCACGAACTATACGAGCTGTACAGCGAAATCGACCTAGTCAAAAAACTGCTTATTGGACGTCTGAGATGGCTAGGACATGTAGAGCGAATGGACACCAACGCTCCGGCCCGCAGAGTCTTCGAATCTAACCCCGAGGGACGACGCAGTAGAGGGAATCATCGCCGTAGGTGGCACGCACAAGTTCAAGGGGACCTCGACCAACTTGGAGTGCGCAACTGGAGGCAATTGGCTAAAGACCGAGCTAAATGGAGAGGCTTGTTGGTTGAGGCCCAGGTTCACCCCGAACTGTAGCGCCACCTAAGTAGTAGTAGGTTGGCGAATGGGACATCATACCGTGTGGTATCTGATAGGTTTCACGTTGCACAGGGAACAGCTCATATCACATTTAAAAAAATAAACTGTATAATAGCTAACCCCGTTAAACAATTTGTTGAATGGCTAAGGTCCGATGATGAATTTCAGCAAATAATGCTTGTCCGGTGTTGTGATTTTAAAAATATTCGACAAGAAAGACCATTTAAAAATGTTATCGGATGTTTAGATTTGCCTCTCATTCAAACAGCACCGAAACACAGTGGCGCCAATTGCTACAACAGTAAAGGGACTCATTCAATCATTTTACAGGTTTATTTTGAAAAGAGAAGAATCCGACTATGTAATTAAAAAAAAATTAATTTCAGGCTGCTTGTGATTCAAAATTTCCTTCACGGACATATTTTTTGGCTGGCCAGGTCGATCATATGATGCTGCTGTTTGGCACAAAAGTCCACTGAAACGCGATCTCGAGTCTGGAGTAATTTCCTTGCCGGAAGAAATCCATTTATGTACTAGGAGACTCCGCTTTTCCCTTAAGCACGTACCTTATGGTGCCATTTAGAGATAATGGATATTTAACAACCACAGAACGGAGATTCAACTTTTACCACAGGTTGACCAGGGTCTGTATTGAGCAATCATTTAAAATAAAAAATCCTTCCAAGGCTGCTACTGCTCTTCTAAGTAGCAGACTTGACCAAGAGCTTGCCTAATTGTTCCGAATTTCATCTTAGTGACCAAGCTTGACGGATACTTTATTGACGTCCTTTGACTATCGTACACGCGCAACGATCGGTTTCTGGAACGTCAGGACCCTCCTCGACTCACTCTAGAAAGGGCCTCAAATTGCCAGATTCTCTCAACTATAGACAATTTGGGGCTGAGTGAAATGAGATTGTACGAAGCCATGAAATACCACTCTCCAACAAAAAACACTATCATGATACACTCTACTCTGGTAGACCAGCTGGAAGCACGCGGAGGTGTGTAATTGGACTGATGCTAACTTTAGCAGCACGAAGCAGCATCATATCCTGGAAACCAAGTGCGCCAACAATTCAGGAATTATCTTGCCTTAGAAGCAGAAACAATTAGCAGCACAATGCAGAAAAGCGTGGATGACCACTGGAATGCTGTGAAAATGTTTTTGCAACTGGGGCACACACCTACGTCGGTAAAAGGTAGGATAGTCACTGCACATGGCTATTGGCAAACATGCGTCTTACTTTTGGGTCGCTTTCTCGCTGCAACTTCTTCAACGTCGTCCCTTGAACTCAGCCAAAAAAAACCTTCTCGGATCTTGCCCAGTGCCTTGTTTGCACCCGAATTACCTTCAGATACTCCGTCATCCATTTTCCGTAGCACCTCATGTACTTTTGATCACGGCAGAATGAGCTGCATTACGACATTTTTTCCATCCGGCGTCTCCCATTTTCTTTTCAGCACGCCATCTTGAATAGGGAGAAAGTCCCGCTGTGCCCAGTATGCCTTTAGAATGGGGCTTCTGTCCGAGATATCCTGTATCGGCTCGATGTCCGGTTTTCTTTCTGAGCGTTCCGGATTTCTTCTGCACTTTAGCTCTTACCCTTTGAATAGAAATAAGATTTTTCTCCTCCTGTCGCACACAATGCTTGCAGTTTATCTTACATCGTCGCTGGGATAGCTTGTTCTAGTTAGAATGGAGTTTTCCTTTACGATGCTGAATTTCTTAGTCATTCATCTGAAATCGTCCAATCAATTTTACCACCTGACCCTCCGGATTCTTGAACTGCAGCATCCATTTTAGAACCACATAGTATGTACGCGAGAGGAACTTCCGGCCGTAGATGTACTCGTATTTATGCAAAAAGTTTTGTCGCCAGAAGTAAAGCTAGAAGTTCTCGTCTGGTCACACAATAGTTTTTCTCAGGCTTGGAGAGCACTTTGCTGAAGTATGCTAGTACTTTCTCCTGACCGTTGTGTACATGCGAGAGGACTGCTCCGATCCCGGCGTCGCTTGTATCTGCATCCATAATAAATATTTTGCCGGTGGTGAGGTAAGCTAATCGGTGCCTCGCATAGTTGTCATTTAAGTTCTCTAAAGCTTTCATCACACTCGTCTGACAATTTAAATTGCCTTATTTTTTTCGTCAGTTGGTGCAAGCTCTTCCCGATTCCTGTAAAATCCTTCACAAATCGTCAGTAGTACGTAGCGAGCGCCGAAAAGCTCTTGAGTTAGTGTTTGTCTCTTAGAACTGGTCAGTTCGTCAAACTTTCGACATTTTCTGGTTCAGTTCGCACTCCTCCTGATGAGGTAACATGTGTCAGGTACTTGACTTCTGGTCTAAAGAGGATACATTTCCTCAAATTCAGTTTCAGGTGAGCATTTCAAAGTCGTTCGAAAACATTCCTGAGGCTGTCAGTTCCCCAAATATGATATTTTTCCTACTACGATAGCATCGTCCAGATACTTATGAAAACCTGTGGTTTTTCAATTTTGAAAGCGGGGTCTTTTCAGGGGGGATTTTGGAACAGAATATTTCTTTGCAGCGAATTTTGGTACGGTCGATTTTAAGCAAATGTTTGAGTTCAAAACAAAAGATTTTCGGTTGCAGCGGATTTTGGTACAAGGGATATCGTAGGGATCACGGCTGCAATGATCCAATGTCCAGAATGCTGCGCATGGCTAACGGCATGCAAAGCTCTTTCGACTTTCAGTGTAACAGATTTACACTTGGCAATGCCCTCCGCGACTTTCCTTCGCTTCCCGCCCGCCTTAGTTCACAATTTAGTTTTTTTAGATTAGCTCTTTGTTTATTTATTAAGCGGCGCTTGTAGTAACCCATTTAGGACCACCATTATAAATATTCAGAAAAAGGTCAATATTTAAATTCATAACCTTTTTATTGAGTGTGTATAAACATTTAGGGTTTTAAAAAACAAAAAAAAAAAAACAGTTTTACCAGTCCACTTTTTGCGTGTTAGGTTAACGCAGCATTGGGATAATGCGTATAAAAGAATGTAATGGAATTGCGCGTCAATTACATATAAATACAGTTGTGTTTTTACAAACTCTGCACAGTCTTCTCTATAATTCTGTGCAAAGCGTTCACTATTGCAGAATCTATCGTATTGATATACCTATAATGGCCACCACCATTTTATTTTTCAATAGTATTTATACGGTACACTGCATCAGCGAAGCGGAGAACTAAGAACAACTCCAATAGTGGCTCTTGACATTCGTTTGTACCTGCCTCCTCTAGATATCTATAGCAAACAAGTGGCAGCATGTGCAGCCATCCGCATGAAGGCCATATCCCAGTGGTCCGATCTAGGTACATGGCACTCTTTTATTCTCAACAATCTTCACTTCCTTCCACAATACATCGACTATTTACTTCCACAATGTCTGTTTGATAAAAACTTTGAAACCCACATCCTCTCCAGGCTTGAATGCGAGGAGTAGCTAACTATCAAGTAGCATGCCTATCGCTACAGTAAAACTATTAGCGCGACTTATCACAGGTAGGCTAGCGGCACTAGGTGCCTCATTACTAAACGATCTGGCCTAAGCTGTGTCGGAAACGCTCCAACTGACTTATTGGGCTGACAAAGTCGCTCATCGCAGCTACAGTAGGTGTCATTACGGGGCACTGCATCATCGGTAGGCATGCCATCAGGCTAAACATTTTAGCAAATAATTTCTGCAGAAGTTGCATGAACGAGGAGGAGGAGGAAACCATAGTACACCTTCCTTGTACGTGCCAGGTCCTCTCCGCTGGCAGAAGACTACACTAAGGAGCCTACCTCTTCGACAACTTAGGCGAGCTAGCTAACGTCAGCATCGGCAGCCTACAGCGCTTCACATAAACACGTGTGTATGTATGTCATGAATGTATTTCCTTATTAAATTACTGTAATTAACATCATATTCACCATATTACACCATATTCTTATTAGTGACAGCAGTGTTTAGACAGTAGCTTGAATGAAATCGGGTCGTTTTTGAGTCTATAGTGCACACATTCGAACACTGCCTTTTATTTATATAGATTCTATATTGGCTTTCATTTAGAAAGATATGTACTCAAATTTAGCAATATCGAAACATTGCTGGGTCCGCTAGTAAATAAATAAATAATCTCCGTTGATATACAAATTTCAAACAGGAATATATTTCAGAGTCTATTAAAGCTTCGCCGTATGTCCCAATTTTGCGTTTTCGCACCGTTACTATTCAAAGCTGATTAAAAGTACTTACGGTCAATGTTTATTCTCTTTTTTTTTAATTACTGTTATTAGCACTATGTTTTATATAAAACCTCATTCGCACTATAAAAAATTGGAAAAACAATAATATTTAGGGAATTTATAACTTATGTCGGTTTTTTTCGGAAATTTGCCATTTTTATTTTAGATGTAATCAAAACTCCAAGAGCCGCTACCTACATATATCAAACAAAATTATATGAAGGTTAAAATATTCATAAATGCAGTAGAGCTAAAAATACATCAAAAAAGCTTACCTTTTTATTAATAATTTTTTATTTTTTTATTAATGTTGCGTTAACGCAACCATGGATATAAATGGGTCTTAAGTTAAATTATTAAGCGAAGCTTGTATTAAGTTAAATAAATAAACAGTACATATGTACGAATTTGGTGTTTTTGTGTATTTTTCGCAACCTCTACAAATTCGCAAATAGTACAAAAAACGGCATTGTTTATTTCCAAGAACAAAATTGCATTTAGCGATAAAAACCAAGCCGCATACGTGGGATTTGAGGGAACATTTGGTACATTGACCGGTGCTCTTTAGATTAGATTAGATTAAGCAGAAAATAGTTCTTGATGCGATGCACTTAGATCAACATAGGTCCATTATGATACGAGTACAACCATGATACAGGGATTTCGATGCCTATCTGCCTTGGAACCATCTACTTCTTTTGATAAAGGCATTTATTTTGGCAGTGCATATGTTTAGATCATAATCACTAAAAAACGAATCTTCTAGAATAGCATTTCTAATATGGACAAGGGAAGGACATCTGCAGATAAAAGTGAACAATGGTTTCTTCCTCCTCCTTGTCGCTACAGCTTCTGCAAAAGTCATTGTTAATGGCAGTACTCCTTAGTTACATTATTTTTTCAAAGGCTTTGTATGATTTTTGTCTAGGATTTCTTGGGTACTAATATGTACCACTGTATATTTAAACTCTTGAACACGAATTCACATTATTTTTGGTCAACATATGCATTCCCTTTTAATCACAGGACATTAAGATAATGATTAAGATGTAAGCCGCATCGAGATCTTTTCACCCAATAACGATCTCAGCAGAAGTAATTCCTTTCACGTGATAAGTTTTCGAGTACACTTTCTGTTTTCGGTTTCTTTGGCAATTTAAACTTTTTCAAACAGTCGCTGATTTTATTAATCTTCCCTAATTATTTGGTTAGCTTTAGGTTGTCTACATCTAAGATTCATGAATAATTCACAACGGAAACACACCACTCTACTATACATATACTTGGTACCTACGACGCTACGGCCAGATTAAAACAATGTCTTCTGTCTAGTAAATAATAAATTGCTTCGCTAATACCAAAAGTTAGTGCTTAGCAAATACATTTCATTTGGTTATCAACTCTTCAGTCTATCCGTAAGCCATGACACATTACTTATTTGCCAAGTAAACAACATAGAAAATTTCAAAATCAATATTTTTCAGTTTCACAGTAACACTTAAGATTTACTCAAATAAATTAAAACAGTTGTACAAAAATATGTTAGCACTATAATCCCAGTAGCTTGCAGAAGCTGCGATACATCTTTGCATGACGTCCGGTCAGACAACCATACAACTCGTTAATCTTCAAGCAGTCGATTTTGCTCAAAGTCCTTCTTTGACCGATTTTCACGCCTGGCGAAAGCGGTGTAACTGTTGGCTTCTCACCCTTTTGTTTACTAAACAAAAAAAAAATGTTAAAATGGAGTCAAAAATCTGTTATGCATTTACCTAAAGTAATATGCCCCATAGTGCATTACAGAGTTGTAATCATAGTCGAATGAGTACTTCCCATTTTTGGTGGACACTAGTTTGAAATTTTTTTTAAATTTCGGCACAATGTTCTCCCAGTGGATCTTCACATACTGGTCGCGATCAGCCCGCGACTGTTCGTGATATATTCCAATGGCATGCATTAGTTCATGCATAATTCGTCCTTCACTGCTGAAGCAATGCAAACTCGCCTCGTCGGGTCTTTGCAATGACACGGTTTGCTCTCCACCCCGTCGACCGACATATGACCAACAGCCCTTTGGACCTTCTTGAGGTGGTGTAATGAAAAGATAATCCTCGTGCTCTCCATCATATGGGACAAATTTAATGCAAGTTAATGAGTTTAGAATATGAAGAGCACTTTCGATGGCTGATCTTTCCTCGCTGTTATAACTCAGACTGATTTCGAATGGTATAGTACCATTAGGCCAAAGACGTTTTGGATGCTTTAGAGGATTCACTCCCAGTCTCAGACTCACAAAAGTTACGGGATCGATGGCGATATCACCTTGAAACAGCTGAGGCATTGTCTCAGGGTCATCTTCAGCTTCAAATCCTTCGCTTTCATTATCCACTTGCTGTTCGTTGGAGAAATCTAAACCAAAATCATCGATTTCTTCTGCGAATAAACGACACGATTTGCAAAAATCTCACACGACGTTATCACATTCAACCCACCTGAACTAAAATAATCCGAAGCAGTGGATTCGTAATAAGATACACTGGCCGCACTAATGATCACGATCACAAAACCCAGAAACCCGACGCTAATTCGCAGTGCAGTGATAGTTTTACACATATCTTTGGAGAGTGTATCTCAGTATCTAACAACACTATAAGCCAAATGGAAGTCTTTGCCGAAAACCATCGTGTGCTACGAGCTACGTTTACTTTTCATTTCGTTTGTTATCACGATTGTTGTGGTCTGGCTACTAGCCAGAGTCCGAATCAAAGCAAAGCCTCTCTCTCATCATGTGGGTTAAAAAGATGAAGAAATCTTAATTTGTTTTTAGCCGAACATGGAGTGGGAAATGGGGATCTAGCATGATATCCCATGGAGGGGGATTGCTTTGATTGAGCTACATTTTGATGGTTGTGCATAATTATGGCTGCTGCTTGGGACCTGGTGCGTGGTATGTTATCTTGCAAAAAAAAAAACATAACATTTAGCCATGGATTACTGAATCGGAAAAATGCGACTTAAAAGAGAAACAAAGTGCTTGGAATTTTAAATTAGTTTTGAATCAATTTTGTTTATAAATGCAATTATACGGTCTTGTTGGACTTTGCGTATTGTAATGGCCAATGA
Organism: Brachypalpus laphriformis; assembly: GCA_945910035.1. Taxonomy (NCBI): domain Eukaryota; kingdom Metazoa; phylum Arthropoda; class Insecta; order Diptera; family Syrphidae; genus Brachypalpus; species Brachypalpus laphriformis. The sequence goes on from OX246754.1 coordinate 257,531,023, forward strand.
AAGTAAGAGTGATTGTAGGTATTGTAAACGCAGTGCGTATTATGTAAAACAATTATGGTGTACGGGTTAATTTGAACTTGGCATATTAAAAACTTTCATTCTTATGCTTCGTTTGTTTAACATTGTGGGCACCGTGGCGTAAGTGGTTAGTGTGTCAGATTACTACGCGTGAGGTTCCAAGTTCGGAATCCCAGAAAACACCAAAAAGTTTTTTCACGGTCCCAACTCTCGCGAGCGTCTGACAAACATCCGAGAGCATTGTTGTCTCGAAAAAGCTTCTCAAGACAAAATGCCCTTCGGATGTGGTACTAAACTGTAGGTCCCTCCCATTCGTGTGAAAAATATAACGCACACAATATGAGTGGTTGCGAGAAGCTAGGCCCTGACACTTAAAGAGCTGTTGCGCCAAATATTTTTTTTTTTTTATGTTTAATGCCTTAGCCTATTCAATACCTTGGTCTTTGGTTTGAATGAGATACGAAAGTGTGACTCTAGTCTTCAACAAGCTTGTACAGACAGAATCAAAACCTTAGATTTTCTCTAATAGACATTAAGGAATATCTGTTTTCATACTTATCCAATAGAGTACATTAAGTTTGATGCGTAGAAAGCTTCCTTTTCAAAATTCTACGTCCGCTTTAATAGAGTGTGGATAAGAGATCACTACATAGCACAAAAGGAAGTCCTCAGAATCTCGAGAACCACTGAACGGATTTGAATTCACTGTTTTCACTGTTATGATCTCCCTTTCTCCGGGAAGGTTTGTGTGTATTCAAAATTGCTCTTTCACTGAGCATTCGAGGTTTAATTTTAATTCATTCGAGAAAATCAAATTTTTCGTCATTAACAGGTGATTACTCAGCCCAAACTCAATAATGCAAATATAAAAATAAAATTGTCCGAGATTCATTTGAGCTATAAGCTGAGCTATGCTCAAAATATTGTAAATCCATGAAATCATCCCCAGCACTTTTTAATCAGTGAAGACCACAGCCAGCAGTCAGGCAGTAGTGGCTAATGTTACATTGTGTGTTTTTTTTTTTTTTTTTTTAGGTTGCGCCAGGGATGTGTAATCTTCATAGATACTAATAGCCCGAGTGCTACTAGCATGCACGATTCGCAAACCTGAGTAATCGATTTCAGGAATACGCCTACGTACTAAACACACACCCTTCACACTTCTACCACTCTCCCCGCGGGACTGCCGTTAGGTATTACTTCGCGGGGCTGGTTAGCAATTTATGCTGTACTTTCTGCTTCTCGACGTATTCGTTCTTGAATTCGAAGCTGCATTTGCACATGCGTAATAAACGCGCAAATTTCCATCCATTTTTCCTCAGATTGTACCATATGATCTATGAGGAATGGGGGACTGGGAAGTTCGTTTCTCCAGTTTTCAAATCGCCTACAGTAGAAGACTGCATGCTCCGTATCTTCCTCCTGGTCTGGACATTCTGGACACAACGGAGAGCTTTATTTGCGATAACCTCCATGGCCAGACAGGAACTGCGTGAGGTGGTAGGTGCAGTTCCCATGTGCTCGGTTTATCCAAATGTCGATGGTGGGGATTAATTTATAGGTCCATCTGCCTTTAACCGCATTATCCCATCGATCTTGCCACACAGCTCTTGAAGCTGCTTTTTCTTCTTCTATAACCCTTCTTCTTTCGCTAGCCTCTTGGTGGTTATGTGTGTGTATGGTTATGCGTGTGCAGTAACATGATCATATTTCGATTTTCAGTGCAAGCTCTCTTTTCAGGAGCTGAACTGGTGAATAAAGAATAAAAATGGTATCTACTAATTTGCTATCATGTATTATTACATTGTATTTTCCCAATTTATTTATTAGTGGGGCCTGGTAGTTAGTATGGTACGGTATGGTATCATACGTTCCGTTCATATGCATTGTTTTTCGCAAATAACTGCTAGTGCCAATGTTTGTAAACATTTATAACCCTGCTTATAAACAATGCTTTTTGATAAACTTTATTGCTTTATTGATGCTTCTCATGTGTGTTGCATTTTTTTCCAGATACCTTATTTTGCTATTCTTAATTGATCCATTCTAACACCGTGTAATAATCGCAAGGGTCAAGATCATCTCTAGTGGTGAACAGATTCTTCTTGTTGTAGCCTTAAGCTGATGGATGGGTTTTAGAAAAAAAATTGGAACAAAAGCTACCCTTTTTTATATAAATGTGAATATACAAATATAAAATATAGGCATAAATATAAAATATATAGGTAACTATAAAATATATAAGTGGGCAAAAATTATCGTCTTTAGCCCTCTGCCCTCCCCGTGGGCGCCAGCCGGAAATAGCTAAGCACATCTGCGCTTAGTATCAGCTAAGAGCTTACATGCGTGTCTCAACCATGCGCAGTGGTTCATTAAGACGCAGGTGGGTAGTAAATCCTAAAAAAAATCTGACTTTTAAAGTCAAGGTGTTGAGGTACCCGTGTTGATGACTGCATGACCAGCTAGTGAAGAAAGAGAACTGGTAGATTAACTACATCATCAAGCATGACGTGTGAGCCGTACTGATACAGGAGCCCTGGCTCAGCGGCAACAACCGTATCTAAGGGCTCAATACAATTATTAAAAAACAGCATAAGCACATATCTTTTGAATAATTTCAGAGACGTTGATTTAGTACCAGTCTCCTGCGAAAGAGGTAAAAAAAAACCACTGTGCCTGGTCTCAGCATATCTGCCTTACGAGCTTTCGGAGATTCCATCTGTCAAGATGAAGCAGTTGGTAAACAAGGATAAATGGCTCTTCATCGTGGGCTGCGATGCAAATGGGTCTCACTCGCATTGGGGAAGTAGTGATACTAACACAAGAGGTGAGTGCCTTTTAGATTTTATACTATCTACTAAGCTCATCATATGCAACAAGGGATATACGCCAACTTTCGTAGAAAGGAACAGAAGTGCTTGCTACAACACTGGCTTTTTGTTCTGATTACGTAACGGCAGAGAGATGGAGGGTTTTAGAAAAGGCATCTCTGTCTGATCGCAGGTGGATAAGCTTTCGTATAGACTTCCAACCCAGAGCTAGCAATAGCTACAGAAACCCCAAGAGAGCAGACTGGGTTAGGTACACAGAGATAGTAAGGAAACATCTTAAAAATAAGCCTATTTGCAATGGCGATCCTGAAGATATAGACAAGGCAGCAGATAATCTAGGCAAAGTTATGAATCTGGCATTCGAAAGGGCCTGTCCAATGAGGAAGAAGTTCAACCCAACCTCCATGCATGAGCAAAGAATTAAACTCCAAGAAAAGACAGGTTAGGTATTTCCACAACAGAGTTAAGAAAGTAGTGGACGGTACTACATGGGATGAATGTATAGAGCGCAAGAGAGAGTTTAAGTACTTAATCAGGCAATCTAAAAGAAAGTCGTGGAAGGAATTCTGTGAGTTCATCGCGGATACTAGTGAAGCTTTCAGACCTTGCAAGATGCTGGTTAAAGACACCACTGTCACAAGCCTCATCCGAAAATCTGACGGCTAGTTGGCGGAAAGTAGCGAAAAAGTTTTAGAAACGTTAGTTGAAACTGACTTTGCAGGAAGTAGATCACCAATGGATTTTACTGCATATAGCTACTCGTATACTGGTATGTCAATAGGAGACGAGGTAGAAAATCTCATTACTAGGAAGAATGTCCGATGGGCTATTATGTCATTCGCACTACTCAAAGCACCAGGCCCTGATGGAATTTTGCCAGCTATGCTGCAAAAACTCCATCCAAGGTTAGAAATATGCGTGGGGAAATTTTTAAACACTGTTTAAGGTCAGGTTACGTACCAGTGGCATAGAGAGAAGTTTCGTGTTATATTCATACCTAAAGCAGGTAAACCAAGCCACACTTCAGCGAAAGACTATAGATCCATAAATCTCTCGTCATTTCTCCTCAAGACAAATGAAAGGCTTCTCGATATCCACATCAGAAGTAAGTGTTGCAATGACACTCTATGTAAATCTCAACATGTATATTTAAAGGGAAGATCGGTGGAAAAAAATTTACATGACGTAGTAGGGAAAGTAGAAACAAGCTTTTACCATAAGGAATTTGCACTAGCAGCCTTCCTAGATATAGAAGGTGCTTTCAATAATGTAGAAGAGAGGGCCATCAAACAGGCCCTAGAAATAATGAATCTCGAGCATACTCGTAGCATAACCAATTGGCTCTGCAATAAGAAAATCCGTTACCAGAGGGACTCCTCGGGGAGGCGTTATCTCACCCTTATCTAGGTTTTAGTCATCGATGGGATACTTAAAGAACTAAGTAAAACAGGCATAAGCGTCATTGCTTACGCGGATGACGTGGTGACACTTTAAGGGAAATGATGGAATCAGCTCTTAATAGTCTTGGAAAATGGACTAGCGGGTGTGGACTGCATGTCAATCTGGATAAAACAGAATTGGTACTCTTCAACAAAAAATACAAGATACCACGCTTCAAACTGCCTAAGCTAGCAGGGGTGGAGCTTTCCCTTTCTGATCGCGGTAGATATCTTGGCATAATGCTAGACTGGAAATTTAATATGGATATACAGTACACAAGGCTTATAATATTCTCTGTAAAAGGACTGCGGCCGAAAAATGGGGCCTAAAGCCTGCAATGATGCACTGGATGTACATAGTCAGACCCTTTCTTACGTATGGGGCTCTTGTGTGGTGGAAGGCAACGAATACGAAAAACATACGGTATATTTTGGCAATGGTACAAAGAATCCCTGATGAATCGGACGACATCCTTGGTACCTTGAATTTCGTCACACCATACGAAGTAAGAGAGGATTGGCAAGGGAAGATAGTCTCTGTTCACGACGAGATTGCAATATGCACAGATGGTTGTAGGACCAGAGAGGGCACGGGGTCATCGCCTAAAGATATTAACCTACAAGATCGTTCTCCCCTTTTAAATCCCCAGGACCTGATGGGATTATACCGATCATGCTGCAAAAAACTGCACCAATCATTACCCCAATTCTCAAAAAGCTATTTGCCAGTAGTCTTAAACAATGTTACATACCAAGAACATGGAGGGAGGTAAAGGTGGTTTTTATACCCAAGGCGGGCAAGGCTAGTCACACCACCGCGAAGGACTTCAGACCAATTAGCCTTACCTCTTTCATCCTGAAAACTTTTGAAAGATTGCTCGACATCTACATACGTAGCAGAATACGCCCGGGGGACTTATCCCCAGCCCAACACGCATACACGAAGGGTAAATGTGTGGAAACTGCCCTACACCATGTTGTCGGCTCTATAGAAAAATCACTTAAGGATAAAGAGTTCACACTAGCTGCTTTTTTGGACATTGAAGGAGCCTTCAATAATGTAAATACCGAAGCGGTTAAAAGAACCCTAAGAAACCTAGACATCGACATTAGTCTAATAAACTGGATTGTTAGCATGCTCGAGGAACGACATATAACCACCGAACTTAAGGGTTCAAAGCTCGAAGCATACGCCTCGAGGGGCACCCCTCAAGGCGGGGTAATCTCCCCACTGCTCTGGGTCATTGTTCTCAATGAGGTACTACAACAACTAAGGTACAGCGGGGTCAGAGCTACAGCGTACGCGGATGACGTCGTGCTGCTTGCTACAGGTAAATTCCTGCCTACCCTCAGCGAACAACTTGACGGAGCCCTCAATACTCTTAGCATATGGGCCAGGAGCTGCGGTTTAAAGGTTAATCCCCAAAAAACCGAACTCGTACTTTTTACGAACAAGAGGAAAATACCGGAGTTCAATACACCTTCTGTTGATGGTATCCCACTCAGATTATCCGATAGCGCAAAATACCTGGGCCTTGTACTTGACAAAAAGCTCAACTGGAGATTAAATATAGAGGAAAGAATCAAGAAAGCAACAATAGCCTTTTACTCATGTAGTAGAATTTTTGGTAGAACCTGGGGACCCTCCCCCAAAATCATACTATGGATGTATACGGCTATAGTTAGACCCATACTGACTTACGGCAATCTAGTATGGTGGCCAGCTGTCAACAAATGCACCAACTTAAAGGCAATCACCAAAGTTCAAAGACTAGCGTGCATTGGCATCACCAGTGCAATGAGGACAACCCCAACCGCAGGACTCGAGGCTATCCTCAACCTGCTGCCGCTAGACATCTTTATACGAACATCAGCAGCCATTAATGCTATGAGAATAAGTCAGTCAGCGAACTGGAAACCAAGCAGAACAGGTCACTCGATGATCCTACTCGATTACTTTGGCCTCATGCCCGTAACGGATTACATGACGCCATATTTAGACTTTACAAGGCCTTTCTCTACCGCCTACCCTAGCAGGGAAGATTGGAAAAGCGGTCATATACCTAATGCCGAATCTATAGCCATCTACACGGATGGTTCAAAAATGAGCACTGGTGTAGGATCAGGTATCTTCTCCGACCCTCTAGGTGTATCAATATCCATACGACTTCCAGACCACAGCAGTGTTTTCCAAGCAGAGGTCTTAGCAGTGGCAACAGCCGCCCGTGAGTCTGCGATAAGGGCAATACCGCCAGAAGGTATCACCATCTTTATCGACAGCCAGGCAGCTATAAAAGCGATTACTGCCATAGAAATTAAATCGAAGCTTGTGAAGTGTTGTCGAGAAGAGCTCAGGGTTCTTGGAGCACAGCACAAGGTATCGCTCTGTTGGGTCCCTGGACACGAGGGTATCCCAGGCAATGAGAAAGCCGACGAGCTGGCGAGAATTGGCTCAGCAGCCCCAACAGAACAAGTTGACCCCCCTGTGTGTATCCCGCCTTGCACACTCAAGCTCGCTGCAGGGAATAAAGCCACTGAGGAGGCGAACACAAGATGGAACTCCATGGAAACTTGCGCCATCACTAGGAAGCTATGGCCATCTTTCGACAAAGCAAAGACCGAGAGAATCATCCGTAAAGACAGGAAATCCCTTTCCACCCTCGTGGGCATCATCACGGGACACAACACTCTGCGGTACCACTTGAAGAAACTGCGCCTGACGGAGGAGGAACTCTGCAGAGGCTGTGGTGACGAGGAAGTTTTTGAGGACACAACCCACTTCCTGTGCCACTGCCCGAGTCTTCAGCATTCCAGGAAAAAGTTCCTTGGTAAATTCTTCTTCCAGGATCTCGAGGAACTCTCCGGCGTTTCAACGGAAAAGATGTTGAACTTCATCAAATCATCGGGGTGGTTTGTATGCAGAAATGAAGTAAGTGACTGAGTAGTTTTTAGTTTCATTGGGTAAGGGATCACTTTTTCCCCCATGGGTACCACAATGGGTCATCGCTGACCTGAGTGTGGCAGAGAGCGTCGCTCCCTGCCAGCCCACATACCTAACCTAACCTAACCTACAAGTGATCCTGAGACTTCCGGACACATGCAGTGTGTTCGAAGCAGAGGTTCTAGCTGTATTTAAATCTGTGGAATTACTTGAGATGGGATCAATATCCGACCAGAATATCGCCATCTACATTGACAGTTAGGCTGCGCTGAAAGCGCTAGAGTCCTACATCACTAAAACTAAAATCGTCAGGAATCGCCGCACAATGCTTAAGGCACAATGCTTCACGAGTGAGAATCGACAACTTTTTTAGTGTATTCAACTACTTGGAGATATTCTCATAGGCATATAGCACCCATATCTTGAATGATCATTCAAGAACCGAGAACTGAGACATGAGAAATGAGACATGAGTGATGAGATATGAGATATGCTTTCGTTCTTGGTTCTCGCTGCTACGTAGGAAGTAGGTATAGTAAATCATTCGAATGATTTCAGACGATGACTCAAGATATCTCGAGATATTGGAAGAATCAATTATAATCGATTATATCATTCGAATGCGCCCATCACAAATCGCTCATTTAATTGAAGACTGTCATAACTCAAAAAAAGTGATTTTGCAGGAAACGTGTTTAAAGTTTTCAGTTGACTAACACCTTGCAGGAAAAAAGAAGAGATCTTTTAATTCTAACGCCGAGAGTATACAAGATATTAATATGACATTTTTACACAATATGAAGCATGGTAAAACGAATAAGTCTGCACCAATAACTCAAAAATAGCGTTTTACAAGTTATGACAGTCTTCAATTAAATGAGCGAAATCTTAATAGGTCTGCGCAAAGAGTTGAACTTTACAAGTCGGCGATACGAATTCAATTGCCTTGTTGGTTGGTTGCGAGCGGCTTCTATCCTGTGGCCGCTGATTGTTTGGTTTCAGGCATCTTCTAACAGACTCAGCTGTCATTTTGGTGTAGTGTTCGACGTTCCCAGGGCGCTGTTGGTTTGTGAGCCTAACACTCCGCCACATATATGTACATATGTCACTAGCTAACCCGTGCTCATCTTGCTTAAAACTTGTTTTCTTCTTAGACTATCTTTTACTCATTTTAGTTGAAGCTCACACATGTACGTATAGGATGAGTCGGTGTAATATGCCACACTTAACAGTAAACGATTAAAATTAAATAGTAAATGGCAAATTCAGTAAAAGCTTTTTAACACCAATAAGGTGTAATTTTATTTATGAAATAAACAAAAAAAAAAAAAAACATAACTTTTATCCTTATAATTCATTGCAAATTGATTTTAAAAAAAACCTTAAAAAGTGGATTTTTACCCACATGTGAGGGGAATATGCCACTTCTTATTGGGTAAAATGATAGTTAACATTTGATATGTTAAGTGGAGTATTTAATTTTCATTTATTTTACAGGCAGTCCTCGTGCATCCGTTTCTGGCAACTGGAGCATTGCACTCAATCACATCTCGGGCCATACTTGTCGTAGAAGAACATCTCACAAATGGGGCTTTCTTCCGTCCAAGAAGCTCGTTCCGTCTTCCATTCGTATTTTCGAGCCTAATTCTATAAGAAATAAAGATCAAAATTCGTAATATGCCACTTAAGTGGCTAAAATGCCAGTTGATGTGAAAAATGTGGCATTTTACCCCAAAACGTCAATAACTATAAAAATGTCGCAAAAAAAAAAAAAAAATGGACTGAACAGGACACGTCTAGACACAAAAAAATAAGGCACATTAAACGAGTCTTATCTTATTGAACGAAGCCTTCGAAAATAATGCACAAAACCCGAAAAAAAATAATCTTTTAAAACGCACTGAATTTTAGATCAAGACACCTGGATATATGCTGTGCCGAATATTTTTTTAATTCGACTGCCGAAAAACTTGCGCGCCCGTTTGGTCAGACAACTTATCTAAACTGAGCAAATTGCAATCTTAGCAATTCCAATACCAACTTAATATGCGAAATATTGACAAGTGACATATAACCCACACTGGCATATTCGCCCGACCCTATTCGTTGAGATTGAGTTGCTAACTACATACAATACTTTAAATGCGTGAACTCAATTTCCCGCTAGTGCGCACACAACGAAGAAAAAACGAAGAAAGTACCATCCCCCGTCCGTCAGTCAGTCAGTCAGCTACTCTACTCTTAAAGATAGCAAAGAGACAGTGAAAGAAGAATAAAAAAAAAAAAATTATTATCACCACTGAGTGCAAATTCGAGATCATGACCAAAAAATAATTAATTAAATTCTGAACTTAGAAAAATATATTTTTGATATTACTTAGCTTCTAAATAACGTAAAAACATAATGTTGAGCTTTAAAGCAGCCCATACACAATTCAATTCGATTGTAAACTGAGTTGTCAACTGAATTGATACTTGGCCATGCACTACATCAACTGAATAGACCTTTTCGCGGTTTGACGTCTATGCTGTCAAAGTGTTTTGGTGGCCATCGACGTACAATCCATGGCGTGCATTCCTTCCATGCAAAGGACAATTGTAATGCTAGGACATACACAAACTTTGCCTTCGGTGGAATTTGGGGATCACCAGCAAGGAGCTGAACATGGAAACCTGTCGTATACCCACCGATATACTGGAGAAGGTCAACTCAACTTTGGAACTCTACGAGGGCACAAAGAACTATCACAACTTCACGAGCAAAAAGTGAGTTAACTAGGAATTAGCAGCAATTTTTGGTAAACTTAACTCCCTCTCCTTTACAGAAACTTCTTGGATCCCTCGGCGAAGCGCTTGACAAGCGGTGAACCATTCCTCAGCCCGCAGGGCATTGAATTTCTTACGCTGAAGGTGAAAGGCAAGATCTGCCGAGGGCGCCCGGATTGGGTTTGGTACTCGATCAGGTGAGGATGGTATCCATAAACCACTCACTTGGGAAGAATTGGAACCGGAGATTGAGGAATTCGTCGAGAAGTACATCTATGCGACGGAACAGAAGGACAAGTCAATGTTGTAGCGGTTAGACACTCTCAAGAAGCATTCGTACGATGCAAGGGAAAACAAGGATGTGGCAACTCAACCGTCACCTGTTATTATTGAGCAGATAGTCCAATAAAAGTAGATTTATGTAAGGATACAGATCCACTTGCATTTTGTTTTTTCACATAAGCTCAACCAAAGAGAAGGAGACTATCCAAACAATAAAACTCAGACTTTCTAAGAATGCAAGTCAACTTTTTAATGTTTCTTTTTTTTTGTATAAAAGATGATTTAGTGTCTTCCCTTCTTCTTTTTGTTGTGTCCGACTTTACGGTGCTGCTGACGGGGTCCATGTATAACCTCTTGGTACACCGGAGTAACCGGAGAGTTCTTACTCAGATTCCGAGCCTTCGACGTGTCACTGAAAGGAGAAATAAGTTAACGAATCTGAACGATGGGCTTATGAAAAAAACAACTAACTATTGATCTGCAGCTCCAGTGGACATTTCCTGTGAACCTTTGATGATATCCTTCGCCCTGCGATCCCTCTTCTTTCTGAAACCAGTTCTCTCATACTTGGGCAACTGCACATCTCCTGGCGTGCTTGGTGATTGTTCGATCTTGGCATCGGCAGACATCTTGGCCGCCTTGGTACTCATGATCCAGTTTGCTGCCTCTAAGGTGTCTTTTTCGGAATTGTAGTCAGTTTTTCAAGTGTTGGTAGTTCCTTGCTGACTTCGAAGGCCTTCTTCGGATTGATATGAGCATAAGCGATGACCAGCTGAGCGAGAACTTTCATGTCATTCGGTTTCAAATGAAGGAGCTCCTCAAGAGAACTTGCAGCAGTGTCTGTGGCACCGCATCGCAAATCGAATTCAGCGGCTTGGCGCCACATGTCTGATAAATCGGCGCTGCTGACCTGAAATTAACGAGTGTAAGCGGTCGGGGAAGTCAGCAATAGATCCAACTTACGTTGTTCTTCTCGTACCAGTCCACTACGGATTTGAGTAGATCCGAGGCGGCTTTATTGTCGGTGCCCTTATCATGCCGATTGCTACAGCTCACAACACAACACTTTGCCGGCATTTTACACGTAAAGTATTAATTTTTTCGTATGGCAAAATAGTACGGTGATGTGCTATTAATATTTACACGCACCAAATGCAAAAATATTCTTGAAATATTATGTTTTGGAAGAATTTTCTCCCTTACAACTTATTCCGCGAGCAAAAACGTTTGGCTACCAAAAGTGGTTTGTCACTTAAACGTCATAATTTTGACAAGCAGGCGAAAAGGTCTAAAAAAAAAAACACGACGAGCGCATGTGCAGACGATTTGACAGTGAATATCTACTGCAAATTCTTAAATTTGACAGCTAGTCAAATGATTTGCCCTCACACAGTTCAATCGAGTTGAAAGACTTGCCAGTCAACTTACAAAATTCAAAATCTTTTGATTTATCTTCAACCAACTCGTCAACCATCAAACTGATCAATTGACAGCCACACACGGGTTGATTTCACTGTGATTTCACTGAGTTGATGATTGAATTGAATCTTGTATGGTCTGTATAAGTCTGCATTTTTCAAAGTTCTAAATGCCAAAATAAATTTTATTAAAATCGTTGAAGCCGAAGTTGATGTTATTTGTGTTTTCTTGTTTCTTTGTCTCTTTTCGTGGTCTCTCAAACTCAAAGTCGAATAAAGAGCTTTATATGAACCGGCTCCAGGAGATTTCCTAATCAATAATATAAAAATTATTATAATCCGTTCAGACGTTTTCCGACAAGCCCCGGATAAATATCAACTTCTTTTTATAATAGTCGGGATAAGACGGCGCGCGTACCAGATTTATGCCAACACATCCGTATAACGCAATTTTACCGTTTCTAAGCATTTTCTTAGTCGATTTGGCTGAAAATGAAAATGTAGCCAATATAGGTACTCGTATGACACACATAGACAGAAATTTGAGTTACTAAGTTCTACAAGTAAAATTGTTTGCTCTTAAGAGATCGTCTTTTTAGTGCTATTTCTTGTTAAATCTAAATAAATTGCAATTGCCCAGCATACAATATAAAGGTACAAGTACATATAAAAATCGTCAAAACAATGTTCAAAAAGTGTTTAGAGGATAAACTCCTTCATTTTAAAATTTATTTTATCGCCTATTTATCTTATACATATATAAATACGTGAACACGAAACTTTTCATACGTTTTTTTAGTATTTATTATAAAAGGAGGCGGATGAAACTTATATCATTCGAAAGGTACTGGAAGGCCATAGATGCGCAGAAAAAAAATTATATGCGTATATAACCGTTAAGTTAGGAAAATTCCCCTCCTTCGAATTTCGACCACACGTGATACTAGTTCTAATAAACATTTGAACATCTAATTGTGTTAATCAATTAAGATCAGTTAATCTAATGAATATGTTAAGGTGGTACATACAATGGTCACTGGTCAGCCACCTGTTTTATGCCTAAAACTTTGAACTTAATTGACGTATCATATTAAGCGTGCAATAAATTACCCCAAAATAATGCCAATTCCGATTGCATATTATGCAACCCAAAGAAAGCTGAACGTAATAAAAATGTATAAAAATTGGAATTCTCTACGTGACTGTTAAAAATTTTATAAAATTATTTATTCAAACACTGAACTCGTTACCATTTTAAATTTGGATTTATTGCTTTGGTTTTTCGAAATCGCATGTGTGTAATCAGGTAATCGGAATTTAATATTTCCGTATTGTTATCGCGTTATTGTCATTTGTGTGGGTTAGAGTTCGCGGTTATATTTAGGCCACTGCCAGACATAGTGAGGTAGGTTAGGTACTCGTATATATTTCTCCCCCCTCGCATTCTTTTGTATAATTGGCTCGTAAATGTCTATGATTACAAGTCTATTACTTTTCCGGCTTGTTGCAGTGTAATTTATTGCCTATCACCTGCTGACTTTAAGATGAAAGCACCATCGCTGTAATTGGGTGTGCGCTTTGGGGGGGTTTGATATAATCAAAATGTGAACATGTATTTCATTAGATGACAGAATGCCTGAGGTGAGTATGGGTGCGCTGCTGGTGAAGAAACTTTCGCGAGTTTGGTCATTGCCGCTGTCAGTTGGTAAACGTGTCGTATGTTTAGTTGGTAATATTGTTTCGATGAAGTAGGCATTGTACGTCTTAGGTTCCAATGGCTTGGGTGTGAATTAGCAAAATCTGAACATATTGATTTCGAAATTAGTTTTATCTCAGTTCTTTAATTTATGCACATTATGTGGGTGTATATTCTATTTTTATTGGATACTAGTTAACATTAGTTAAATCGTTTCGAGATCGAATTTTTAACTGTCTGGTGGCTACTGGGAAGTACACAAAATATGTAAAATGAAAACACGTTGGTGTGAATTCATTAAGATTTGATATCGGTTATTTTCGGTGCCAACTAGTTTAACAATAGATTACGATTGAATTATTATATACAACAAAAACGCGTGCTTGTCTTTTAACATTGCATAATGAGATATTTGAATAAGTTTACCGTGCGGTATAAATTAATCTAGCATAAGCAATTAAGGCCATCGGACTACTATAAATATTCTCGATATGTTAAGGATGTTGTCACGAAGCAACTACGTAAAAGATACCACTTTTCCGAATACGTTATTGTACCCAAAAACGTCAATCTGTCAGTTATAGCTAATAAAAAGACTCGGCAAAGAACACCAATTTTGTACATCTTTGCATTGAACCAGATAATTATGCTACTCCGTTACGGTATTCATCGGGCAGTTGTTTCTGCAAAACCTATTCCCGGTATTGAAAATGGAGAGTCGGTATTGTTTTTCATCTCGTGTTTTGCAACTTCATGCGATGCAATATAGTAAGACCTCTACTCTTTTTTCAGTGCTTTGCAGTTCTTGCTTTAAATGAGCAGGATTACAGGTTTCTACCATGTCTGGATGCTTTTTGAGACTGTTGGAAAAATACATTGCAAATAATAACTATCTTTGTTTGTAATTCAAAATCGTCCTGCAAAATAAATTAATTCTGAATAATTCTTGAGAACTTGGTTCGGTGTATAATAGTACTGGTCATGGCTACGAAAAAATATGCTTGCTCAAAACAAATTGCGCTGGTAGTAAGGTATAGTTGCCAAGTTTCGTCCCGTTTCATTCATAGAAGTTAAATTTCAAATACCGAGAAAACAATCCTAATATCGTCCCGTATACACAGTTCTGACGAGAAGTTGGCCTGTTGTTTTACATGTCTGTTTTTGATGGGATTAGATTATTAGAGGAGGAATAGAGACAAGCAAAACGAAAATTCCGCTGCTGTTATTTGCAAATGATATAGTTCTCCTCATAGATACTCGTACCGTAGAAGGTATGCAGCTAATGATAAACAGATTGAAAAACTATTGCAAAAATTGTAATTTGTCTCTTCATCTAGTAAAGTCGGACATAGGTACTTCCGAAGAGTAAAGTGACGCCTGTCGTAAGTGGCGATTAAAATCCACCCTCCGTATACCGGGCTCAAAGTGTATACCAAAAATGCAATGAGTAAAACGAAAAGATTTGATACCTCAGGTGGCAGTCCAGGTACACTGGAAAATCCACCCTCTTCGGAGGCAAGCTCTACGAAATCTGGGGAGAGCCAATTATTGCAATAAATAAATCCCTTTACAAGAAATTCAAGGGTACCCCGGTCTTCATCATCAAGACCGAATGTCTCCGGGAAAAGAAGTCCGCCGGAAGTGCAAGCGCATGAGAAACGAAACTCAGTGAAATGCAAAAGCTTTGAGAAGGAAAACAACGAAATACGTATTAAGCTTAATGAAATGTATGAAATGGACTCTACCAAGAACTTAAGAGAGGGGTAGGCATACTAAGAGAGGAAAACAAGATTTTAAGGAGCTAGAGTTTATAAAAATAACTTGAAGTTACCCCTTCTCGCGCAGGTAGTCCCAAATATCACAGAGACGAAGAAGAGTTACCAAACGAAATGAATTGCGGATTAAAGAACCTAGCAAATAATGAAGTGGCATGTCATTACGGAGTATAATAAGTTGCATTGCCACCTCAAAGGAACGGTGACATCGAAATTCACGGTAACGTACCCCAGGAACAATGCTTGGAGAACTAACGTCGAAAATTCCGATGGTTACCGAGCAATATTACAAAAATGAAACACGGAAAAGATCCAGTGGTACACTTATGAAAATAAGTCAGAAAACTACTGCGTATTGCAAGGGGGCTCCACCCCTCGTGCATTAAAGACGACGTGATGAATGACTTCAAAGCTGTATGTTTTAAAATTCTTGATGCCGTTAACATCCTCGAGAAAGTGAAACAAAGAACGGAACAAGGCCAGGAAATCTTGGTCAAGCATGCACTTCTGCTCTTAATGCTTACTTTTTTTTGATAAAAGCAAAATATAGACGCATTAATAACGGTAAAACTATTATACATATCTTAGTCAAAATCGTGCCTATACGTACGAGTGCAAGACTTACCTTTCGGAAGAGCTAGAGGCGGATCCTCCCTATTCATTAAAGAGTGCATTGAGCACTCCATGAATAGTTCAGTTCGAGTTAAAAATAAGTACTAATATTTCAACATCACGTCCATTTATTGTCCATGTCCTCCGCGACGCACTTTTAAGAGTAAGGACTTTGTACGTCTCTTTATCTCACTCGGACTAAATTTCATTATTCCTGGCGATTTCACACCTTTTGGGTTTAAGTTCTAATTCTCGGAAAGGCAGACTTTTGCACTAAGCCGGCATGTGATTCGGGGTTGATTTCTTTTCGATAGGGAAACCGGCATATTAGCCCTCCGACACAGCAAAAACACCTGACCTAACAGACTTCTTCGTAGGAAAAGGAGTATCTACAAACTTTGCGAAATTAGGGGAAAGCTTCGATCTCTCCTCAGATCATTCACCGGTAATTTTAACAATAAGTGATCGACTAATGAAAATAGAAGATTTGCGCATTGCGTTAGACAAAAGATCATGCAGACCGTTATCACTACTACCAATAATATCAAAGGTATTTGAAAAACTCCTATTGAAACACATTCAACCGGTCATTGAAGAAAGACGCCTAATACCTAACCACCAATTCGGGATCAGAATCAAGCATTGACTAAGTTCACAGAATAACCGATTTAATTTGGAAAGGCCCTAGAGGGAAAAAGGATTTGCTCTGACACTTCTCTTGACGTCTCTCCAGCCTTCGACAGGGTTTGGCGCGATGAGTGCCTTATTTTATCGATTTTATCGAAGGCCTTACTAAAGTTGGTGGCAATTTCGTCGTGTTTCGTCGAGTGTTAGATACGAATTTCGTTAAGTTGGTGGTTGTTGACCTTCCCTTAAGAAACCCGTTGGGGAAAAGATAGATTTGCAATGGAAGAACTTTGCATCATAAACGATGCTTTGAAAGAGCTTCGGTGCGCAGAAGAGTTTAGCGATTGGTCGGTAGTTGAAAGTTTTGTTCTTAGGACCTTTTCTGTGAAAGGGGATTATGTTAGAACTCTTCCAAAGCATAGGGAACACTCCCTGTGATACAGAAATTTGGAAGAGAGCAGTAAGAGGTTGAGCCAAATAGTTCACAAAATTTTTCAGAACTGTAGAGGGTAGGCCATCGGGACCTGAAGAGTATTCTCACTTGAGTTTTTTTATCTTTTCTTCTACGAGAGCCACGGATACTTTAATTGAGTTTAATTAAGTTTGGGTACAGCTTCTCATGTAGGAGAAGTATTACGTGTAGCGCTTTCACTGCGACCATAGTATTTCACAACGATTTTTACTTATCTCGGCCCCAACACCAACCACTACGCCATTACACAAATAACGCAAATAAAATAAAATACTTCCATTTCTATTGAACATGGAAGTAAAACGTTTTGATTTTACTAATCAAGGCAATAATGTATATCTTAAATTAATTTGTTAAAATAAATAAAATTTATACGAAACATCACCATAACTTAGTGGAAAAAACTTTGTTTTTTTTTTTCTTGTGCAAAAAAGTGCGAGAATGCTAAAAATTTTCGAAAGTGCCAGTTTTGAAGGGGCTGGCTTGTATTTATTGTATTGTATTTCTTCTTTTTCCTCGAATAAAGCATAACTGCCGCAGAACAGGTAACGAAACGAATTTCGATATCGATAAACTACAAAGAAGTCTAACAAATTTCCAATGTAGCTACATTGCTAAAATCAATGACACAAAATTATAGTCACCGAATATTAAGTAGGTTAAGTGCATACTAAGTAATATCATATTAACTTTAAAATTAGGTCCTAACTTTGTATTTAATTATAAAAGCTTTTCAACATACCTACAACTAGTATCACCTTTAGAACGACTCCACATAAATTTTAGTCAAACAAACCCCAAAAACGACAGAAGTTTCAAAGTCGATACTAAAAGATAATATGGGCTCTCGCTGGTTTTAAGTTTAGTACAGGGTTATAAAGATAAAGTGGGTATGATATCGACTATAATTAAGATAACACAAATTTTAACTTTGGTATGTACTAAAATAATTTTAAAGTGCACTTTATCCGACTATAATTTTGCGCCAATATTTTTACTTGACATGTTTGAAAAGAATATTAAAACAGAATCGTTGATCTCAGACTTTGGATAAATAGTACTTTATTGCATAGCATTACAGCTAGGCCGATACCATTTTTTGCAACTGAATTAACCATATGCATACATACTCAACCACTAGAGTATGTGTGTGACGCAGAGTTATTGTACCTTTTTCATCGAAGATTACGAATATCACCCTGCTAAGTTAAGCAGTTCCAATATATTTAATATAGAATGACAACTTGCAATTATCTACTCAACAAATTGTTTTTACACCAACGCCTTATCTATTAAACGATGTCATATATCATCCGATTTCCCCTACGCGTTATTCAGTTATGAAGAATTCCGAAGAAACTTAATTTTATTTAATGGGATCCCTAATAATTTCGCTTTATTTACAATAAATCATCCCCGGCATCTATATGATTAAGGACATTAACGTGACACTTATGTACTTTATCGTTCACTGCCACCCAGCATAGAGAAGACAAAAAAAAAACCTTAAATACCAAAACAAAGGACACTTGAACCCAGCTGTCACCCACGACACCCTTTCAATCATCGTCCAACGCCGGGCGCCATCATCTTTTACCCCCGGAAAATGTGAAAGCATAGCGCCTTTGCTTTAGCTTTATTATACTCATTTCCAATGAATGAATTTTCATCAACTAAAACAATTAAATACTGGAGCAGATTATTTCCTTCTCTCTGCAGCAGTATTTAGAAGGTGCTTTAGATTTTATTATCTCCAAAGTTGTAATGATAAACACGGACACATGACACAAACGCCTTGTAATCATGTCCCCCCACATGTACGCATTCTCTAGTCGTTGTTGTCGTCCTAAAATCACATTGACAGGAAAGCCAAAACAATTACTGCCATCTATCTTTTCGGACCCTCGTCCTTTGTAGCGGTAGCACTGTTGTGCGTTTTGTGTTACGCAGCATCATCCTCTTAAAAAAATATATACACAATATATAAAGGGAGCAACAACACCCCGCATTATCTTATGCCGAGTGTATCTAATGTGATATTTATTATGGATATTTGTCCGAGTTCCAGGATCAGGACAATCGACTGGTGCTTACGTAACTATGTATGTATGTGTGGGGCAAGCCACTTAAGTAGGGCGACGGCAATGATGACGGTTGTGCGTGCGGAAGAGTGCGGGCTTGAGTGAAATGAAATTATTTTATGCCGGTCATTCCCTTCTTAGAAATATACCAACAGAGCTTATGACTTCCCGGTGATAACAATGTTTATAGACTGAGGACATTTTTGGGGACAGTAATTTGCTCTGGGCAAATAGTATTCATGCCACCATAATATTAGGCTTAAGTGTATAGGGATTTATTTTCAATTTTGCGTTCATTGTTTACTCAAGCTACTAAGGGGCGATGTCTGGTTTGAAGTGCCAAATTTTCAAAGAGGATATGAGGTTGCAGCATGCCAACAAACTTCAACTTTAGTAAAGGAGAGATTGTAAGACTTGAACTGACGGAATCATGTGTACTTTAATGTTTATACTATATTTCATGTATTTTCACTAACACTCAAACTTAATCCATTTCTTAGAAGACAACAAAATCCTTATACAAACAAGATCCCATCAAAGTCTACTGTAGGATCTTGACTGAAGCTGAAGGCGTAACTACCGGTTACGTCTTTGCCTCTATACGTTCGTTGACATCATTGCTTGCACATATTACGTATTTCTTGCTGGCTATTTTCGAATACTGCATTGGAGACTGAAAAAAATTCCTAAGGCTTGTATGCAAATGACGAATTTAATTTTTTTCCAACCAACTGAAATTGTCCAATTATCTTGTATTGGATTGACATCCGCTGAGTGTGCTGATCAATCAAGAAACTGAACATTACGGCTTGGAAGCTGTGCCTTAGTTGAACGGCTTACGTGGCTTTTGAAAATTAAAAATTTAAACAGATATGACACGAGCCTTAATATTAGATCAGGAAAAGGTAAATATGCTTCTGAAGAACAGAGGAAATATTTAGAGTCAAGATAAGGCACTGCACTATGTGTGGACGTGCTGAAAGGCTCATATTTTCCGCCAATAATAACACTTTGGTTACTCAACACAGGCTTTTTAATAATAACAATTCTTGACATATGTACGAGTACATACTTACATAGATATTATATGATAAGACATTTCTGAAGCGCAGTACAGTGAATTTTGGTATTATTATACGAGTATAGTCCCCACTTTATCAAAATATGTACATATGTATTACAATTGAAGAATACCTATTTTTAATAAAACTATAATGTTTTGAGTTACAAACATTTTTTTGTTAACAGATCAGCAAACATATTAGCTGTGAGTAAATAATTAATTTTAACAATTCTATTTGCTACAGCTTCTCTTGCATCCTTTTTTGACATCATTTTGTCTAACATCTATACGTTTTGATCTATATTATGAAATATGTATAGGATTTGCCGATAGCTTCGGTGTACTCTGACTGTCGTTATAAAGTGTTGCAGTAGATATATTTTGTTCTACTTGAAATTCTAAATTTCTCAAATTGGTAGATTCTTTACATGCTTCAGATAGGCAGTAGTTGATAAAGCTATAGTTTTTTAACCTTACTCTCTCACAATATTGCAGAACAACAAATTTTGAAACAGTAATCAGTATATAACTTCCTGTCAACTGTATTACTGGTCCAATCCTACAAAGCCAGTTAATTCTGTATTTCATTTTACATATATTGCATCACTCCATTTTTGTTTTGTTTTTTTTGTAAGTATCTTAAAATTCTTTTAACATAATTTGAATGTTGTTGTTAAAAACCCCAATTAAATTTCTTGGAAAAACTTACAGAGAAAGCAGTGTCAGGTCTAGTCAATCTCCTTTATTGAAAATAAAGTCATGTGCGTATGTTACCACTAAGTCAGGTAAAATAAAGTGAACATAGGTACACATATGATTTCCCCATACAAAACGCTTTAACGAATTAAGTGAAAGCTGCTTCATGGCTGTATGAGCTTAAGCCCCTTTGCCTTCGCTGACGGGAGAATATTAAAAAAAAAAAGGTTATGTAAACAAATACATAGCGTTGTTTCTCTCGCTGTTTGCTCATTTCCCCTCGGCCGAATTTCGACCACACGCAATACTAGTATATATAGATCTTTGAGATATCGTATTTATTATTAATTTATTATTTAGGGTTGGCAATGGTGTAGTCGTCAATTGCCACGCTAATGGTTTATGGTTCAAAACCTGATGTCAGCAAGCATTTATTTATTTCTCATAAAATATATCAAATCAGTTCCATCGATTGCGAAAGCTTGTGTGAACACTACTGCGAAGGCATAATACTGGCAGTAGCTTGGTCATATAGCTGGAAAAATGCCTATGGCATCGGCGGTCGGGAAAAATACTGTGAATCAGAAGCGAAGACGAAAATAACAAACATTTCCACAGTTATCTGGACGCCAGTCCCAGAGCTTTTCTGAAACATAAAGAATTGAGTTTAAAAATGTTTTCTCTACTTCTGTCTCTCTCTATTTTCTCCGGATTGTATGTAAACACATTGAGTGCGCGCAAACGCAAAAAAAAGGTATCTCCCTTAACAATATTTAACTTAGCTTCCATAGGTGTTAAGGCAATTTCACAATTTGACATGTTGAATTTATTCAAGAACCATTTAGATACTTATCCTGATCTAGTTTTTCCAAATTATTATTAGTTTCATTTTCGTTATTTGAAAAAATTAAAAAAATCATCTACATATAGTGCCACAACAGTTTTGAAACATTATTAAATTTTTATAAATATACATGGTTCTACTATCGACTGCTTATTATCCATAGCTGCAATTTGTATCTATCTTTTATACAATGCTCAGAAAATACGAACAAGTTTTTTACGGTCCCACCTCTCGCGAGCGTCTGACAAACATCCGAGTGTATTGTTGTCTCGGAAAAGATTCTCAAAAAAAATTCCCTTCGGATACGGCACTAAACTGTAGGTCCCTTCCATTCGTGTGAAAAATATAACGCACACAACATGAGTGGTTGCGAGAAGCTAGGCCCTGGCAGTTAAAGAGCTGTTGCGCCAAATATTATTTTTATTTTTTTTTACAATGCTGTTGAGGATTATTACCCTTTTTAACTTTAAAACTTTTAACAATCATTTAAAACTTCAGGCCTATACTTGTAGACATTTTCTTAACGAATACTATTTAAAAAGGATTTTTCATATTCTAAATGCGTAATATAATATATTATCTAAATCTAATTTAGTTGATAATGTAAATAAAAATCTTAACGATGAATATCTGACTACTGGCGAGAATGTTTCATGAAAATAAATGACCTTTTTCCCGGATGACCTTCGCCAACAATCGTACTCCATAGCGTATCATGACGATTTCTTTCTTAAAAACCTATTTGTACTGTACAATGATGCTTGTATTTTCAGCCGCCTCCACAAACTCCCAAGCGTCATTTTCTTCAAAAAACATCAGCTCCTCTTTCACGGCTCGCATCCAGTTTTGTTCATCTAGTCCATTCAAAGCTTCGCTCAACGTTTCAAAACCTCCTGTAGATGTAGAGTTTGCTTCACAACTGTTTCTTAAGCCGCATCATTCAGGTTTACGCCTTGATCTAACTAATCACCTTACCCTCGCTGCTATTTTTTCACGTTCAGGTTAAGGAATTTCCGAGAAATCACCAGGAAATCTTAGGAATTTTAGAGCCTTCAGCGTCCTCTGCCTCTTTTGATTCACCTTGTAGATTCTTCTTCTTCTACTTATGAAATGCTGCTTGCTGTTTTCCCCACTGAATCAGACATTTTCTCTACTTACGAGTATGTTTTGTTTTCGATAGTAAGGTTTACGTTTTCTACCATAGTTTTCTCCATTAAAATGACGTACGTACATACCTACTTGTTGTCGCTGTGTTGTTTTGTGGATTGTATATTCATTAAGCCGTTATGTTTTTGAGTAACCAACAATTACTTTTTTTTTTTTGATTTCCTGTCGCATTTTAACCTTTTTTCCTTCGGGACGTGGACCATAACTAAGCTACCAAATAGTCTTAGGGTACCTAATTATCTGGCTAACAACTTGTCCACAACTCAAACGGTGTATTTTTTTCTAAGCCCGATGAAATAGTTCTGTTTCTCATATATACCGACGTATTTACGGCCTCCGGGCAAAAACTATTCTCTAACTTGGCATTGAATAATAGACATCTTGCATTTTAGACCACAGTTCTCTTAAGCCTTTTATAGAGCCTATTTTGCTCTGGTGTGTATGGGTTGGTTTTCCGTCCCTTGTTTTCGGATCATAACCTCGCTGATAAAAGGAAGAAGAAGAAGAAGAGCGTATCATACATACAGCTTTTTTTTAAAGGAAGCCCCATAGAGCCTATTTTGCTCTGGTGTGTATGGGTTGGTTTCGCATTTCTTAATATATACATACATTTTTAATGGCCCGCTAATCCTTCATGAGGGTCGCGGGGTCAGGATGCTCAGGTGGACCCTCCATCCTCCTCGATCCTCCGCCATTGACTCCAACTCATCAGGAGGAATCCGTAGACAGCTCCAGGAGAGATGTCTGAGTTGGTCCAATTCTATTTCTAGGCCTACCGGGGAGTCTCTTACCTGATGGCACGGTAATAATGGCACGTCTTGGAAGTCTGTCTGGGGGCATACGCACTACGTGACTAAACCATCGAAGCATAGATCGTTCCGTTCGGAGAAGTAGCTGCTCAACATTGAGCGCCTCGCGTACTCTGGTGTTGCGCACTCGATTCCTACGAGTTATTCCAGCAACACCGCGGAGGAACCTCATTTCGGTAACTTGTATCCGCGATCTTATTCCTTCGGTCACTACCCAAATTGCATGACCATAGGTGAGAGTTGGAACATACATACAAGTTCGGCCTTCCGTATAACAGATTGGCCAAGCTCTCTCAAAATTGATCCAACCAGACTATTCTACAGGATAACTGGACATTGCTCTTCCCATCACTCACGAATAAGACTCCGAGGTACTTAAACTTATCCACCTGCTTCAGTAGGACTCCACTAACATGAAGAGTGCACTGAATGGGTTTTTTGGAAACGACCATTACTTCCGATTTGTTCCCGTTGATCCTCATTCCAGCATAATCACAAACGGCTACAAACCTTTTGAGTGCGCGCTGAAGTTCGGTTTGAGAGGATCCAATGATGACCAAATCATCCCCAAAGAGCAGATGACTAATCCTTTAGTCTTCCACTTTAAAACATTCCCCGTTACGGCTGTGCTGCAACATCCAATCCATATATACAGTGAAGAGGAGAGGTGACAAAACGCACGGTTGGCATTTCCTAATATATCATTAAATTGTTTATTGCAGAATTCACCACCATACGAGTAGTCCGTTCTGAGAACTTTAATGCGTTTATTTTTCAGATTTTCTACCATTGATTTAAACGGGAATGACAGGTAGTAAATAGCATTTTGAACAAGTTAACTCTTTCTAAAAGGGCAACCGTGCTTCGTTGACGTTAAGCCGACTTTTTGGCACCAGTCAGCAACAAGATTCAAGGCCCTCAGGAGGTGATCCGAAATTGTTTATTCGAATTTTCCTCTGATTAATATCGCAATATCATCTGCGTAGCCTTGGACAGCCTTCGAAGCTGAGTATTTTCAGCAGTTTATTAACTACGACAGACCACAAAAAGTGGGAGAGGACTCCTCCCCCCAAGGGCATCCTTTCGCATCAGCGACTCTGAGTTTATTGTTGCCTAGTGAGATGTTCATTTTTCTGTCTTCTAGCATGAATTTTATCTAGTTACATGTTGTATTATCTATTCCTGTGTACTCCTTCGATGTCAAGGAAGCAGCCCACTGCTCTTTGTCTTTAAATTTGATATATATAAATTCTATTTTCAGTCTGGCCTTAAAAAGAAGTCAGACAGGGTTTGCCGATGATATAGCTTGCTCTTACTCTAACATTTCTGCTTTAGACCTATTTGCCAATATCTCATACGATTTAGAATATCTACGACATTGGTTCAAAATGCACAAACTAGTCATAAGTGATAAGACCAAACCCCATGTATTTTAACCTGTCCAGTAATCTCATCTTATTTCCGGATTCAAAATACCATGGTATTAATTGCCACCACATGCTATTAAGCCCGGTTACTTGTGGTAAAAATAATTGTTCTAGTCCGTATAATAAGGATGTTAGTTGCTCTCCCAAATGCTTTATTATTAAAAAAGTTGTAGTTTTTAAGTACTTGGGTCTTGAAATTGATAGCGGACTAAATTGGGGTGCGCAAACTGCTTTAGTTAAAAAGTTTATGCTTAAAATAACGTCCATAAGACCATTTAAGATTATTCTGTTCGCGTAAGCTTTTAGAAACAATTTATTATGCTCTAGTACAGTCTAAGTTACAATACGGTTTGGTTTGCTGGGGCGATACTCATGGAAATAAAATCCAAACTCTGATTATTGCCCAGAAGCATGTTATTAGAATAATCTGGCGAAAGGGACGCCTGGAGAATAGCGTTCTGCTTTTTTACAACTCAAAGATACTTCCACTTAAGCACCTTTATTTTTATAAAGTTTTAAAAATATTTTTTCTAAGGAGTACGGTAAGGATACGCGCTTAATCGAACTTATTAATTGTTGTTGTTGTTATAACTTCACTTAATTGCTGATATTACTGAATTTGTTTCTTCCATATGTAGATCACCTCACTGTCACCTTTCTATTTAATGTTTCCTCTTATTTTTTTCTGTTATGGTACACTTGGCACTAGCTTTTTGAGCTACAGAGTGTATTTACATATTCTTCATTTACTAGTGAAAACCACTTTTAATACATGCTCTATTTGATTACTGATCTTTTCATGAATTATTGTTAGAATTTTGTAAATACTCATATATCCAAGTAATCCATGTATAATGTAAATATTTTTGAATTTAAGAAAAAAATGTAAAATGAAAAGGATTTTTCAATCCTAGTTGTAAGTTCCTGGCGAGCATGGGTCCTTGATTTTCCTGGTTGATAGGCATATTGGTTTTTATGTAGAAGATTCATAGCAGGGACTCTGTCCCTGATATGTCTATTAAGTATTTTCTCGGTCGGCACGATTTTGGTAGTTCTGTTGGTCTACGGCCCGCTTCAGGGATGAATTTAACAATGACTTCTTTCCAACTTTTTGGTATATAACATGACGCAAAAATTGATCTGAGAGCAGGGAATATTCCGTCTTCTCCTGGGGCTTTAGAAGAAAAGAATTTATGGCCCATATTATTTTGCTTCGTGGAAAATTTCTTTTGATCTCTGCCAGTCTTCTCTGGTTGGTCTTACCATCCTGCTTTGGGGAGGATAAGTTAAAGAGATAGGGTCGATGATAGAATCTGGGAAGTGTGTTTCGACGTTTAAGAGCTGTAGCTTCTGTAGACCGTTTTCCTCATATGTGTCATTTGACTTTTTCATTAACCCGGTTTGATAAGTGTGCTATTTTAGAAACTGGGAATGTCACAAAGACCTTGGCAGACATTTTATATGATTCTCTTTTAGTTCTTCTATTTTCAAGGTTATATTTGGTTAGAGCTTCAAAGTATGTTGTGCGTAATCATTGTTACTCTTCGCTTTACTGAATAATTTTCCAGTTTTGTTCTTTGATTGGCGAGCTGTTGGTCCCACCACGCGGTGAGGCGATTGGCTGATTTTTCTTTCTTTTGGCAATCCTGGTGGTGGGTGATTTGATTGCCAGGTTGAGATTCTCACAACCAAGTTCTAGGCTATCTATGTCTCTAACATTCTTATTGCAACGCTTCAAGCTATCCATGAGTTCTAGATTATATCAGTCCCAATCTGTGGATCTTGGCTGTCTATAAGTTTGAGAGTATTTAGTAATATCGAAGCGACTTTGACGATGATCCGATATGGATGATTCCATTGAAACACGCCAATTTTCGATAAAGTTTTTTTTATAAATAAGCTACTAAAGGTGATATCGAGAACTCCTGCCCTAACTCTATTTATAAAGGTGGCGTTATTTTCGTAATTTATAATATCAATATTATTTTTATTACTAACTTCTAGAAAACACTCACTTTTTTTTGTTTATGTTTGAGCTACCCCAGATGGTATGATGAGCATTTGCATCGCATCCAATTATAAGCTGAAGGTTCCTTCTGCCACAGTAGTCCACGGGTCCCTGTAGTGACAGAAATTCCAGGACTTTGGAGTCTCCAGCCAGGTAAGCTGAGTATACCATATAACTAAGTCTCTCTTACCTCCTTCAACGGGTAGTTCTATCATTGCTGCCACCAGATCTTTTTGTAGTATGCTCTGGAATTGGAATCGTTTTTACCGTTTTGTTAACTAAAATGCATTCTCTAGGTCAACCTTCATTTACAGAATCGTAAATTAACTCACCTGTGAGGCGTTTAATTAAGTGTGTACGGCTTCTGGATAAAAGCCACATCTAGGTGACCCTTATTAAATCTATGACTTAAAACCACCAAGGCGGCTTTTGAGTGCTGAAGATTTATTTGGATGCACCTGCTGAACCGGTAATACCAGTAGTGATGGTTTTTACTGCCTGGCATTTTCTTTGGGCTTCATCTGCTCCAATTTCAATTCCTTTACTCGCGATGAGCAGTCTTTGCTGAGCGCTAAACTTTGGATGTACCTTACCTCTGTCCTCAGTCACAGCTTCATGTTCTTTTCTCCGGATCAGCTTCAATAGTTCATTAACCTGCATGAAGTTAAGGAATATTTTACAAATTTGACTCAGGATGTAATCCTTGGATTCCTCATCAACTGAAAAAGTTATAGTTTCACCCCCGCTTTTCACCTTAGAGATCCGGAGGACTCGCCGGTGTTTTGCCTTGTGATCATGGTTAGGAATACGACGTGGCAGGTGATTGATAGCCATCCGTCTCCATCAAAATCAACTACGGATTTTGGCTCCAATTCGGCGTCTCTGAGCCAAAGATCTTGCTACTGGGTCTTTAGCTTTCCTACATTGTCGTTGTTTTCCTCGCTGAGACATTGCGTTTGCGACGCAAATTTTTATTCTTCATTCCCTGTATCATTTAGTCCTCGGCACGTCTTGGGAAGATTTTTCATCTTGGTCGCGGAGGTGGAGTCCTCTACCATAGTACGCGCCCCTCCCCTATCCGCCACCTGAGAACGCGCCGGGTCGCCGGAGAAGCGCGTGTTTTATCCCGGCGAGAAATACAGAACCAAAACCGTTGGATTGTTTTCGGTTGCTGTCGGAATACGAAAAAATTTTACATTGGCTCTTGTAGAACCTGGTTTCCTTGCACTTGCAACATTTAATTTTTTTGAGGTTGGACTTCATGAGTGAATCGTGATCTTTCGTGTAAACAAGGTTTTGTTCCGCTGACAACTTTTACTAATAAACGGTCTACTTTAAACCCCACTGCCCTCTGGTTCCATGTCCATAAGCATCGTCTTTATGGAATCTGCAGTATTTTTCACACCCGTGAATTCTTTCGTCATAATTATTGGGGAAAATCGTTCAGGCAAACCTGCTAGCATTAGTACCTCTATCCATTCGTCGTTGATGTCGACGCTTAGTTTCTGTTCAATTTTTATGAATTGTATGACATATCTAGCAATGGAATCGCAATTTCGTAATCGAATTACGTAGCAAACTAATTCACATAGAGTAGCCAGAGTCATCAAACATCGTTCCAAGTTTGGTCCACACTTCCATGGTTGTACGTGCACCTTTAATGTGAACACATTAAGATGGATCAATTGTTAGAATTAATGTGCCCTTAGCCTATTTCTCGGCCAATATTTACCCAACAATTGTTAAAAATATGTTATGGAATTTGCAACCTAGAATTAAGTTGCAATATGGGATTACCTGCTTTTTACTTCAAAAACACAGTTTGAAGAAAATTTGTCGTAAACCTCATGTACCTATATACGTGTATTTTAGTTTTCCATTGTTCAAGGTTTTAAAGATTCTTCCAGTCCGTCACTTGTACTGTTATAAAGTTCTTAAAGTATTCTTTATATGTTCAGGAAATCTTAATTTCAGACAAATCAACATGTATTATATTTTGCGTGGAAGCTCTTTAAATCCAGTATCAATATTCGCTTTTCGAACAACCGAGTTTCGAACTTTTATACAATAGTATTACTTCTTATAAATAAGTAAATATTTGGCGCAACAGCTCTTTAAGTGCCAGGGCCTAGCTTCTCGCAACCACTCATGTTGCGTGCGTTATATTTTTCACAGGAATGGGAGGGACCTACAGTTTAGTGTCGTATCCGAAGGGCAATTTCTTTTGAGAAGCTTTCTCGAGACAACAATACTCTCGGATGTTTGTCAGACGTTCGCGAGAGGTGGGACCGTGAAAAAATGCTTTGGTGTTTTCTGGGACTCGAACGTGGAACCTCATGTGCAGTGGTCCGACACACTAACCACTTACGCCACGGCGCCCACCGTAATACTTCTTGTCGATTATTTAACAAATTTCTACAATTGATCAGAGCTCTCACTCATCATCATGCGTTTTTAAAACACGTACAAAATTGGCTATTTTGTCTTGATCTTAAAATTATTGAATCTTTGTTTGATGTTCTGTTTTTATATTCTGGTGTAATTTTTTGCTTTCTGTTATTCTTTTTTATTGTCCGAGTAGGCCTTATATTGTACGTTACTCTTGCTTCCTTAATTTGGAAAGTTCATATTAAGCTCACCCATCCATTTTTAAATTGTTTATGTAGCATTTTGTTAAGCCTTTGAAGTGGCATTATCTCTTTTTTTTTAAGAAATACATTACTCTTGTTTTTACCTACGTTAATCCAACAAAAATATTGTAAGTTTTGAATATCAAGAATTAATAAAACTATCTGTCTATCTATCTTTCTATATAATCGCCGTCCGGGAAGTACGATGGGATGGGCCGGGGTAAAAAAGGTAAAAAAAAAACTGTGACATATACCACAGAGACAAAAGCAGCGATTATTTCGATGAGAAATTGCTATACGCGGCCGACTTAGGCAAGAAGTGTTAAAGCGGATACACAACATCGAGCATAAATGTCACTCAAAACTGATGTCAGTTAAAACGCAATAGCAAACATTTTTACGAACATCAGTTTTGCGTGACAAACCATCAGTCAGCAAAGTACACACCATCAGCTTTGAGTGACATCATTCAAAGCTGACAGATTTGCTCGACGGTGTGCACTGGCTTTTAAGCTTCCGACAATTGAGAAAGCGTATTATGACAATTCAGATCAAGGCTAAATTCGTTAACATACTAAAATTTATATGTGCCCATGCCCCACGGAACAAAGAATGTTCCGTGGGGGCATGTATGTACGAGCTTCCCGACAAGACATATGAGTAATGTCTTAAACACGACGGCAAAATCGTATTGCGCAATTTAAACGCCAAAATAAGAAAGGGCAGGGCGGCCGATAAACGTAGCCTACACGACACCACGTCCGATAACGGACTAAAGCTAATTGATATAGCTGTGGAGCAAAACGTCACTATAGAAAGCACATGGTTTCGTTATCTCAGTATTCACAAGCAGACATGGCGGTACAATGATCATGTAACGATTAACCAAATTGATCATATTGCGATCGACGCAAGACACACCTCCAGTATTCTGGATGTCTTCCGAGCGGCCAACATAGATTCGGATCATTACCTTTTGTAGTCACCTTGAAATCACTAGCATTCCTTGCATTCACTTGAAGTCATTGAAGTCATTGAAGTCATCTGAAGTCATTGAAGTCTTTTGAATCATTGAAGTCATCTGAAGTCATTGAAGTCATTTAATACGTTGAAGTCATTCAAGTTATTGAATCTGTTTTTTAGGGTCGTCTACCGGAAGAATAAATTAATAAAAATAAAGAAATTACTAATCAGTACTAATACATAAATTAAAAAAGGAAATAAATAATATTAAAAATTATAACATTATGTCTCTACATTTTCGTGTAAAACCAATAATAAAGTTATTTATTCTTCTGATAGACGACACTAAAAAACGGATTCAATAACTGAAATAACTTCAACGAATTAAAAGACTTCAATGACTTCAGATGACTTCAATGAATTAAAGACTTCAATGACTTCAGATGACTTCAATGAATTAAATGACTTCAATGACTTCAGATGACTTCAATGATTCAAAAGACTTCAATGACTTCAGATGACTTCAAAGACTTCAAAGACTTCAATGGCAGTAGTGGGTTTAGGTAGGTTCCGGCGCTTTTCCCATAGGGCAACGTGTGTTAGAGTGAGACCCCATAGGGTGGAATGTGTTAGAGTGAGATGGAAGGTTTGGGGTGTAGTCTAGCTCTCCATAAAAAGCAATGGGTTAGAGTGAGATGTAAGATTTGGGGCGAGGCTTTTTTCCCCTTCGATGTTGGAATCGAGGTGTCATATTTCATGTTTGTTTATTGCAGCTTTTGGATTGAGATCTGAATTTGGGGCGCGAGGTGTCATATTTCAAGTTTGTTTATGTTTTGCTTTTGGACTAAGATCTGAATTTGGAGCGAGGGGTCATATTTCATATTTGTTAGTGTTTAACTGTGGGGGAATCAGCATCGGAGTGAGGTGTCATATTTCAAGTTTGTTTATTGGATTGAGATCAGAATTTGGGAGCGAGGTGTCATATTTCATATTTGTTAGTTTGACTGGGGGATTCGTAAGATCAGAGTCAGAGAGTGTGTGTGTGTGTGTGGAGAGCAAGTTGTCATATTTGATTTGATTGGCGAATTGCAGATTTCATAGATCTGATGATCTGCTGATCTGTGTGTATGTGTCATATTTCATAGTTGTAAGCGTTTAGCAGGGGGAATAATCATCATCGGAGCGAGGTGTCATATTTCATGTTTGTTTATTTTAGCTTTTGGATTGAGATCTGAATTTGGGGCGCGAGGTGTCATATTTCATATTTGTTAGTTTGGGCCGTGAGAAAGTCGTACGATTCCAGGAATTTGGTTGAGATGTAAGATCAGAGTCAGGGAGTGAGGCATTAAGTGTGTGTTTAGAGCGAGGTATCATATTTGATTTGATTGGAGAATTGCGGATTCCATAATGATTGTTTAGAGCAGAGTTTTTATTGCTGTTGATATGTGTGTATTTTCATATTTGATGTATGGGGAGCGAGGTATTCTATTTCAGAGATTGGTTTGATTGGCGAGTCGTTGGACTATGATTCCTTCGGGGGGGATTTTATTTTCTGTGTGTGTAATCGGTGGTGGAGCTTAGATTGGTTTGATTGGGGAAATTGGCTTTTTTTTTATTTCTATTGATCAGTGTGTGTCTTTTTCATTTAGGGTGGTTGAGAGGGGAGGAGAGAGGGAGGTTTGGCTGATTTCAGGAATTGATTTCTGGATTTTGTAGAGGAATTATGAACACATATAAGAATTAGAGAAGAGTTTTGGGCTACGAGTCAGGCTGATTCATAGCTGTGTGTTTCTTTTTGAATGCTGACCCGGAGTTAGTAAGTGTTTATCCCAAAGCAAATGTTGGGCGCTACAAATGTTTATCTGTTACTATTCCGTAAAAAAGTATAATATGAGTAAAGAGGATGACATAAGGAAACAAAAGAAAAATCTGAATTATGTGAGTCAAATTGATTTGTTTGCTATTCGGTAAAGAAAAAGGGATCTATTGATCTGGGTGTGTGTGACGTCATCGGGGTGGAGCTTAGATTGGTTTGATTGGAGAAATTGGCAAATTCCATATATGGGTTATGTTAGCTTAGAGGTTATTTTTTTATTTCTATTGATCTGTGTGTGTGTGTGATTGGTTTGATTGGGGAAATTGGCAAATTCCATAGATGGGTTATGATTGCTTAGAGGTTATTTTCTAATTTCTATTGATCAGTGTGTGTCTTTTTTCGTTTGAGAAGAATGAGAGGGAGAGGGGAGAGGGGCTGATTCCAGGAATTATGAACACTTATAAGAATTTGAGAAGAGTTCTGGGCTACGAGTCAGGCAGATTCATAGCTGTGTGTTTATTCTTGAATGCTGACCTTGAGTTAGTAAATGTTTATCCCATAGGAAATACTGTGCAGTATAATTGTTTATCTGTTGCTGTTCCGTAAAAAAAGTATAATATGAGTAAAGAGGATGACATAAGGGAAAACAAAAATCTGGACTATGTGAGTCAAATTGATTTGTTTGCTATTCGGTAGAAAAAAAGGAATTTTATTTCTATTGATCTGTGTGTGTGTGACGTCATCGGGGGCTGGAGCTTAGATTGGTTTGATTATTCCATAGATGGGTTATGATTGCTTACAGGTTATGTTATAATTTCTATTGATCAGTGTGTATCTTTTTTCGTTTAGGAAGAATGAGAGGGAGAGGGGAGAGGGGCTGATTCCAGGAATTGGGTTTTGGATTCCATAGAGGAATTATGAACACTTATAAGAATTTGAGAAGAGTTCTGGGCTACGAGTCAGGTAGATTCATAGCTGTGTGTTTATTCTTGAATGCTGACCTTGAGTTAGTAAATGTTTATCCCATAGGAAATACTGTGCAGTATAAATGTTTATCTGTTACTGTTCCGTAAAAAAAAGTATAATATGAGTAAAGAGGATGACATAAGGGAAAACAAAAATCTGGACTATGTGAGTCAAATTGATTTGTTTGCTATTCGGTAGAAAAAAAAATTGGAATTTTATTTCTATTGATCTGTGTGTGCGTGACGTCATCGGGGGCTGGAGCTTAGATTGGTTGGATTGGCGAAATTGACTAATTCCAGGAAATTGGTATCGGATTCCACAGATGGCTTGTGATTACTTAGAGGAGATTTTTTATTTTTTTATTTCAATTAATCTCTGTGTATGTGTACGATCATATTTCAGAGATTAATTTGATTTAATTGGCAGTAAATAGCTAGGCTATTGATAATTTGCTGGAGTGAGAAGGGCTACATGGATAGCACTACAAATACTGTTGTTGTTGCTGTTCCATGAAGAAAAAAAAGTACGATATGAGCAAAGAGGATGACATAAGAAAAAAAAAATCTGGACTATGTGAGTCAAATTGATTTGTTTGCTGATCGGTAGAGAAAAAATAAAACAAATAAGTGTTTGATATGACTAAAGAGGAAGGAATAAAAAATCTGGACTCTGTGAATCAAACTGATTGTTTATTCTTAAACACCAGACTTGAGTTAGTAATTTTAATGTGAGATATAGAATATTGAGGTAGGTTAGCTCTTTAAAGGAAATAAATAAATAAAGAGGTGACGAACAATAGTTAATATTTTATCAGAGCAGAGCTAAAAATATTGAAACAAACAGGTGAAGTGGAGAGTGATTTAGGGGTTTTTAAGGAGTAAAAGGTTATTAATACAAAGTCTCTATTTAAGCTCGTGGGATAGATTAAAATCTTACGGATAGAATTTTTCAATAACCCAACTAATGAGGAATATTCTGAGAAAGATAATGCTCCTATGAGAATCTTTAATGGCAAGTTAAGCATCATCTTTAATGATTTCCTTCAGTAAATAGGTTTATGCAATGCAGTCACAAATATTCAAGGTCAAATATTGAATTTATTTCTTCATTTGTTCGGAGATATAACTACGCAATATACTGTATATTTAAATACAAATACTCTGTACGCTTGGGCAAAGCCTCAGTAACTTCTTCATAAAGCATTTGGGTGGGCAAATCCGGAAATATTTATAACTGTCTAAATAAAAGTGCTAGATGATAACGGAGAAAATACATAGGTATGTGTTAGAAGTAGATTTAGATTATCCAGAATATCTTCATGACGCACTTACCTAAAAGCAGATAGTCAAGGAAGCAGTACTTAATGCTGAAATTACAATTGGCGAAATTGACTAATTCCAGGAAATTGGTATCGGATTAGACAGATGGGTTATGATTGTTTAGAGGAGATTTTTTATTTTTTTATTTCAATTGATCTCTATGTATATGTACGATCACATTTCAGAGATTAATTTGATTTAATTGGCAGTAAATAGCTAGGCCATTGATCATTTGCTAGAGTGAGAAGGGCTACATGGATGTTACAGTGGCTGGGAGTGATAAGAATTTGAGAAAAGTTCAGGGCTGTTTATTCTTGAATGTTGACCCTGAGTTAGTAAATGTTTATCCCAAAGCAAATGCTGTGCACTACAAATGCTGTTGTTGTTGCTGTTCCATAAAGAAAAAAAGTACGATATGAGTAAAGAGGATGACATAAGAACAAAAAAAAAATCTGGTCTATGTGAGTCAAATTGATTTGTTTGCTGTTCGGTAGAGAAAAAATAAAAGAATTAAATGTATGATATGACTAAAGAGGAAGGAATAAAAAATATGGACCCTGTGAAGCAAACTGATTGTTTATTCTTAAACTCCAGACTTGAGTTAGTAATTTCAATGTGAGATATAGAATATTGAGGTAGGTTAGCTCTTTAAAGGAGATAAATAAATAAAAAGGTGACGAACAATAGTTAATGTTTTATCAGAGCAGAGCTAAAAATATTGAAACAAACAGGTGAAGTGGAGGGTAACTTAGGGGTTGTTAAGGAGTAAAAGATGATTAATGCAAAGTCTCGGTTTTTGCAATTATCAAAGCATAGACTTAATCAAAAGAAGGGACGTCTTACCTTATGATTATTTAAGCTCGTGGGATAAATTAAGTGAATTATCTCTTACGTATAGAATTTTTAAATAAACTAACTAATGAGGAATGTTCTAAGAGAGATAATGCTACTAAGGGATTCTTTAATGGCAACTAAAGCATCGCCTTTAGTGATTTCCTTCAGTAAGAAGGTTAACGCAATGCAGTCACATATATTCAAAGTCAAATAATGAATTAATTTCTTCATTTGATCGGTGATAAACCTACGCAATATACTGTATATTAAGATACTGTACGCTTGGGTAATGTCTCAATAACTTCCTTATAAAGCCTTTGAGTGGACAAATCTGGAAAAATTAACAACTGTCTATATAAAAGTGCTAGATGATAATGGAGAAAATATGTATGTATTAGAAGTAGATCTAGATCATCCAGAATCTCTTCATGACGCATTTACCTAAAAGCAGGCAGATAGTCAAGGAAGCAGTACTTAATGCTGAAATTACAAATTTTATCGAATAATCACCATTGTGAAAATAAAACGTACAAGCTCAGAGCAGAAAAACTGACCGTTTTTAAATCTGAAAACAAATGATATGTTATAAAACACAAATTCATATTTTAAAAGAATTTTTTTATTTTATTTGTATCCACTTAAAAAAACTTTTCCAATAGATAAACATAAATTCCTAACGCTAATTTTGCTTTTGACAATGTGTTTGATAAGAACTGATGTTAATATATGATATCTGCTTCCTGTAGCTCTTCCACAATTGAGTTTACATCATTTTGATGATTAATATTGCCAGCATTTTGCGATGCAATTAAAAGTCTTAGTCTATCAACGAGCTCATTGGGATCATTCCAATACACATATTCGACGGGATTATTAGAATAGCTCATATCTTTGAAATTATTGTTGTATGCTTTTCCAATTTTCTTTATAACTCTTTGCGTAAGGTGTTGTAATAAAGGCCGAATAACATGTTTATACTTATAACCTCCATTGCCTTTAACCTGTGAGTTGCCATCATAATTTTTTAAGTGTACCTTTGTTTTTTGTAGAATCTTAAGATATTCATCCAAGTCTTCATTGGTACATCGTTCTTTTGTAGGGTTTTCCGAAAAATGAATTCATAGACGTCCTCTGTTCCAGGGAAGATTTCATCATCAATAACGAGATTCTTTTGCTCGTTAATTACAAAGCTTGATCTGCCTCAACTTTGTTGAATTCGATTTTACATCGAAATGCGGACCATAGATCTTATCCAGATTCGATTCTGATGGCGATGATCTATCGACAGGTGTACTTTGATCAAGACTATCAGCTTCTGATAGCGATGGTCTGTTGATCAATATTATCTATATCGTAATTTTCGGGTGTTCTAAATGAAAAATCTTTATCATCCATCGTTGGTTGAATGTTTGACTCAGGATATGAAGAGTCAAAACTCTCCTCCAGAGCAAGTTTTTTTCTTTTGGTGGACTTTGGAATTGTAATTTTCGTCGAGGCCTTGTTTTAGTCATTATATCGTACTCAACAGTATCTCGACTTTTGACATTTTTCACAATATCTTTTAAGGGCTCAACTACAAGAAAAAGTTAACTGCAAACAAGTTGCATGCATCGGATCTGTACGCCAACAATCTCTTTATTATTTATCGTCTTTCATCCTTTGATACTTAACATCGGAGGATTGCTCTCTCTGCTTAGGTTCTGGTGATGATGATAATGATTTAATTGAAATGCTTTTTAAAGCATATTCCATTTTCTTTTGAAGAGTATCCTTCATACTTACATCTTTTTTCGTTTGATTTTGATCCATTTTACCTCATCCGTTAATCAAAATAATTTTTCAATCTGTACCCCAGCGATAATAGGAATTGTCTATTTTGTAGAGTAAGTTTTGATGTACTCCTATCGGAAGTTGATAGTATATTGATAGAGTTAATAGTACGATCTACTCTTTTATATGTTAACGGGTAAGATGAGCTATCATACGAGTATATTATCATAATTGTGGTTTAAATCATTCAGCCAGTGAGGACGACGGCCAATTGGTTCCTATGAGATTGAAGACATAAATAACTGCATAAGCAAATAATAACACATTAAAATTACAATTCCAAGGTCCACCAAAAGAAAAAAACTTGCTCTGGAGGAGAGTTTTGACTCTTCATATCCTGAGTCAAACATTCAACCAACGATGGATGATAAAGATTTTTCATTTAGAACACCCGAAAATTACGATATAGATAATATTGATCAACAGACCATCGCTATCAGAAGCTGATAGTCTTGATCAAAGTACACCTGTCAATAGATCATCGCCATCAGAATCGAATCTGGATAAGATCTATGGTCCGCATTTCGATGTAAAATCGAATTCAACAAAGTTGAGGCAGATCAAGCTTTGTAATTAACGAGCAAAAGAATCTCGTTATTGATGATGAAATCTTCCCTGGAACAGAGGACGTCTATGAATTCATTTTTCGGAAAACCCTACAAAAGAACGATGTACCAATGAAGACTTGGATGAATATCTTAAGATTCTACAAAAAACAAAGGTACACTTAAAAAATTATGATGGCAACTCACAGGTTAAAGGCAATGGAGGTTATAAGTATAAACATGTTATTCGGCCTTTATTACAACACCTTACGCAAAGAGTTATAAAGAAAATTGGAAAAGCATACAACAATAATTTCAAAGATATGAGCTATTCTAATAATCCCGTCGAATATGTGTATTGGAATGATCCCAATGAGCTCGTTGATAGACTAAGACTTTTAATTGCATCGCAAAATGCTGGCAATATTAATCATCAAAATGATGTAAACTCAATTGTGGAAGAGCTACAGGAAGCAGATATCATATATTAACATCAGTTCTTATCAAACACATTGTCAAAAGCAAAATTAGCGTTAAGAATTTATGTTTATCTATTGGAAAAGTTTTTTTAAGTGGATACAAATAAAATAAAAAAATTCTTTTAAAATATGAATTTGTGTTTTATAACATATCATTTGTTTTCAAATTTAAAAACGGTCAGTTTTTCTGCTCTGAGCTTGTACGTTTTATTTTCACAATGGTGATTATTCGATAAAATTTGTAATTTCAGCATTAAGTACTGCTTCCTTGACTATCTGCCTGCTTTTAGGTAAATGCGTCATGAAGAGATTCTGGATGATCTAGATCTACTTCTAATACATACATATTTTCTCCATTATCATCTAGCACTTTTATATAGACAGTTGTTAATTTTTCCAGATTTGTCCACTCAAAGGCTTTATAAGGAAGTTATTGAGACATTACCCAAGCGTACAGTATCTTAATATACAGTATATTGCGTAGGTTTATCACCGATCAAATGAAGAAATTAATTCATTATTTGACTTTGAATATATGTGACTGCATTGCGTTAACCTTCTTACTGAAGGAAATCACTAAAGGCGATGCTTTAGTTGCCATTAAAGAATCCCTTAGTAGCATTATCTCTCTTAGAACATTCCTCATTAGTTAGTTTATTTAAAAATTCTATACGTAAGAGATAATTCACTTAATTTATCCCACGAGCTTAAATAATCATAAGGTAAGACGTCCCTTCTTTTGATTAAGTCTATGCTTTGATAATTGCAAAAACCGAGACTTTGCATTAATCATCTTTTACTCCTTAACAACCCCTAAGTTACCCTCCACTTCACCTGTTTGTTTCAATATTTTTAGCTCTGCTCTGATAAAACATTAACTATTGTTCGTCACCTTTTTATTTATTTATCTCCTTTAAAGAGCTAACCTACCTCAATATTCTATATCTCACATTGAAATTACTAACTCAAGTCTGGAGTTTAAGAATAAACAATCAGTTTGCTTCACAGGGTCCATATTTTTTATTCCTTCCTCTTTAGTCATATCATACATTTAATTCTTTTATTTTTTCTCTACCGAACAGCAAACAAATCAATTTGACTCACATAGACCAGATTTTTTTTTTGTTCTTATGTCATCCTCTTTACTCATATCGTACTTTTTTTCTTTATGGAACAGCAACAACAACAGCATTTGTAGTGCACAGCATTTGCTTTGGGATAAACATTTACTAACTCAGGGTCAACATTCAAGAATAAACAGCCCTGAACTTTTCTCAAATTCTTATCACTCCCAGCCACTGTAACATCCATGTAGCCCTTCTCACTCTAGCAAATGATCAATGGCCTAGCTATTTACTGCCAATTAAATCAAATTAATCTCTGAAATGTGATCGTACATATACATAGAGATCAATTGAAATAAAAAAATAAAAAATCTCCTCTAAACAATCATAACCCATCTGTCTAATCCGATACCAATTTCCTGGAATTAGTCAATTTCGCCAATTGTAATTTCAGCATTAAGTACTGCTTCCTTGACTATCTGCTTTTAGGTAAGTGCGTCATGAAGATATTCTGGATAATCTAAATCTACTTCTAACACATACCTATGTATTTTCTCCGTTATCATCTAGCACTTTTATTTAGACAGTTATAAATATTTCCGGATTTGCCCACCCAAATGCTTTATGAAGAAGTTACTGAGGCTTTGCCCAAGCGTACAGAGTATTTGTATTTAAATATACAGTATATTGCGTAGTTATATCTCCGAACAAATGAAGAAATAAATTCAATATTTGACCTTGAATATTTGTGACTGCATTGCATAAACCTATTTACTGAAGGAAATCATTAAAGATGATGCTTAACTTGCCATTAAAGATTCTCATAGGAGCATTATCTTTCTCAGAATATTCCTCATTAGTTGGGTTATTGAAAAATTCTATCCGTAAGATTTTAATCTATCCCACGAGCTTAAATAGAGACTTTGTATTAATAACCTTTTACTCCTTAAAAACCCCTAAATCACTCTCCACTTCACCTGTTTGTTTCAATATTTTTAGCTCTGCTCTGATAAAATATTAACTATTGTTCGTCACCTCTTTATTTATTTATTTCCTTTAAAGAGCTAACCTACCTCAATATTCTATATCTCACATTAAAATTACTAACTCAAGTCTGGTGTTTAAGAATAAACAATCAGTTTGATTCACAGAGTCCAGATTTTTTATTCCTTCCTCTTTAGTCATATCAAACACTTATTTGTTTTATTTTTTCTCTACCGATCAGCAAACAAATCAATTTGACTCACATAGTCCAGATTTTTTTTTTCTTATGTCATCCTCTTTGCTCATATCGTACTTTTTTTTCTTCATGGAACAGCAACAACAACAGTATTTGTAGTGCTATCCATGTAGCCCTTCTCACTCCAGCAAATTATCAATAGCCTAGCTATTTACTGCCAATTAAATCAAATTAATCTCTGAAATATGATCGTACACATACACAGAGATTAATTGAAATAAAAAAATAAAAAATCTCCTCTAAGTAATCACAAGCCATCTGTGGAATCCGATACCAATTTCCTGGAATTAGTCAATTTCGCCAATCCAACCAATCTAAGCTCCAGCCCCCGATGACGTCACGCACACACAGATCAATAGAAATAAAATTCCAATTTTTTTTTCTACCGAATAGCAAACAAATCAATTTGACTCACATAGTCCAGATTTTTGTTTTCCCTTATGTCATCCTCTTTACTCATATTATACTTTTTTTTACGGAACAGTAACAGATAAACATTTATACTGCACAGTATTTCCTATGGGATAAACATTTACTAACTCAAGGTCAGCATTCAAGAATAAACACACAGCTATGAATCTACCTGACTCGTAGCCCAGAACTCTTCTCAAATTCTTATAAGTGTTCATAATTCCTCTATGGAATCCAAAACCCAATTCCTGGAATCAGCCCCTCTCCCCTCTCCCTCTCATTCTTCCTAAACGAAAAAAGATACACACTGATCAATAGAAATTATAACATAACCTGTAAGCAATCATAACCCATCTATGGAATAATCAAACCAATCTAAGCTCCAGCCCCCGATGACGTCACACACACACAGATCAATAGAAATAAAATTCCTTTTTTTCTACCGAATAGCAAACAAATCAATTTGACTCACATAGTCCAGATTTTTGTTTTCCCTTATGTCATCCTCTTTACTCATATTATACTTTTTTTACGGAACAGCAACAGATAAACAATTATACTGCACAGTATTTCCTATGGGATAAACATTTACTAACTCAAGGTCAGCATTCAAGAATAAACACACAGCTATGAATCTGCCTGACTCGTAGCCCAGAACTCTTCTCAAATTCTTATAAGTGTTCATAATTCCTGGAATCAGCCCCTCTCCCCTCTCCCTCTCATTCTTCTCAAACGAAAAAAGACACACACTGATCAATAGAAATTAGAAAATAACCTCTAAGCAATCATAACCCATCTATGGAATTTGCCAATTTCCCCAATCAAACCAATCACACACACACACAGATCAATAGAAATAAAAAAATAACCTCTAAGCTAACATAACCCATATATGGAATTTGCCAATTTCTCCAATCAAACCAATCTAAGCTCCACCCCGATGACGTCACACACACCCAGATCAAAAGATCCCTTTTTCTTTACCGAATAGCAAACAAATCAATTTGACTCACATATTTCAGATTTTTCTTTTGTTTCCTTATGTCATCCTCTTTACTCATATTATACTTTTTTACGGAATAGTAACAGATAAACATTTGTAGCGCCCAACATTTGCTTTGGGATAAAAACTTACTAACTCCGGGTCAGCATTCAAAAAGAAACACACGGCTATGAATCAGCCTGACTCGTAGCCCAAAACTCTTCTCTAATTCTTATATGTGTTCATAATTCCTCTACAAAATCCAGAAATCAATTCCTGAAATCAGCCAAACCTCCCTCTCTCCTCTCCCTCTCAACCACCCTAAACGAAAAAGACACACACTGATCAATAGAAATAAAAAAAAATATCCTCTAGGCAATCATAGCCCATCTATGGAATAAGCCAATTTCCCCAATCAAACCAATCTAAGCTCCACCACCGATCTCACACACAGAAAATAAAATCGCCCCCGAAGGAATCATAGTCCAACGACTCGCCAATCAAACCAATCTCTGAAATAGAATACCTCGCTCCCCATACATCAAATATGAAAATACACACATATCAACAGCAATAAAAACTCTGCTCTAAACAATCATTATGGAATCCGCAATTCTCCAATCAAATCAAATATGATACCTCGCTCTAAACACACACTTAATGCCTCACTCCCTGACTCTGATCTTACATCTCAACCAAATTCCTGGAATCGTACGACTTTCTCACGGCCCAAACTAACAAATATGAAATATGACACCTCGCGCCCCAAATTCAGATCTCAATCCAAAAGCTAAAATAAACAAACATGAAATATGACACCTCGCTCCGATGATGATTATTCCCCCTGCTAAACGCTTACAACTATGAAATATGACACATACACACAGATCAGCAGATCATCAGATCTATGAAATCTGCAATTCGCCAATCAAATCAAATATGACAACTTGCTCTCCACACACACACACACTCTCTGACTCTGATCTTACGAATCCCCCAGTCAAACTAACAAATATGAAATATGACACCTCGCTCCCAAATTCTGATCTCAATCCAAAAGCTGCAATAAACAAACTTGAAATATGACACCTCACTCCGATGCTGATTCCCCCACAGTTAAATACTAACAAATATGAAATATGACCCCTCGCTCCAAATTCAGATCTTAGTCCAAAAGCAAAACATAAACAAACTTGAAATATGACACCTCGCGCCCCAAATTCAGATCTCAATCCAAAAGCTAAAATAAACAGACATGAAATATGACACCTCGATTCCAACATCGAAGGGGAAAAAAGCCTCGCCCCAAATCTTACATCTCACTCTAACCCATTGCTTTTTATGGAGAGCTAGACTACACCCCGAACCTTCCATCTCACTCTAACACATTCCACCCTATGGGGTCTCACTCTAACACACGTTGCCCTATGGGAAAAGCGCCGGAACCTACCTAAACCCACTACTAATGACTTCATGTGAATGCAATGAATGCTAGTGACTTCAAGGTGACTTCAATGAGTGCAGAACATTTAAAATGATTGCATTCATTTTGACTTCAAAATAATGATTGCAAAAAATGATTGCTAAATCATGACTTCAAAATGAATGGTGATTTATTTTTTCTAAGTTGAAGTCATTGAATTGAAACAAATCCACGTGAATTCTTAGTTCGACTTCAGTGAATGCATTCCGCAATGATTGCATTCTTTTACAGCCCTGCCATCGAGTGCATGCAGCAAAACAAGTGACTTGCAAGGCTGCGCTAAAAAAGATGGAAGCTGTTCGTGAGCTCTACGAGCAAAAGATTGACGCAGAACATCGGCTTCTCCGAAAGAAGAAAAAATAGCATGAGAAGCGCGATCGAGGATATTTGGAGCTTATGGTCAAGGAACAAAAAGACAAAAAGAATGGGTCAGAGAAGCAAAACCCATACAGAAACCTGTACAGATGAAGCAGAAACTTTGTGGTAATATCACAGTTGGTACTGAGAATATGGAAAAACCACTTCTGGAGACTGTATAATGGCGACGAAGACCAACACTCCTGTCAGGTACAGTTAACCATTAAACATAGACGATAATAGATCATCTGTCTAAAGCGAAGTGAGGATAGCAATATCCAAACTGAAATCCAACAAGGCAGCCGGACCTGACCGCTTACCGGCTGAACTTTTGAATTGGAAGAATTCAGCGGGCTGTCGCTGGTGCGTTTGCAAGCATTGAAGTAGAATCGGCCAAAATGGGTTTAGAAGTAAAACGATAGTAATACCAAGTAAGTCAACAAGAAGGAACAATCAACACCGATAAATTAGACAGAACGTCACAGTGAGCAGTTACAACTTCGAGGTAATAAGGGACTTTGTCTACCTCGGCTCTGTTATTAGTTCTTACAATGATATCAGCGCAGAATGGCTCTTGCCAATCGTTATTTTTTGGGCTAATAAGGCAATTCAACAGTAAAGCGAAATCTGGAACAGCTAAGGAGACTCTATATAAGATCCTGATCATCCCTGTCCAACTCTACGGCACTGAAACATGGACTTAGTTGAAAGCGGATCGGATAAGGATATCCTTGCTCGCTGTGAGAGCAAAATCCTTCGCAAGACATTCGAACCCGTTTGCGTTGACGGG
This sequence comes from Brachypalpus laphriformis, assembly GCA_945910035.1. Taxonomy (NCBI): domain Eukaryota; kingdom Metazoa; phylum Arthropoda; class Insecta; order Diptera; family Syrphidae; genus Brachypalpus; species Brachypalpus laphriformis. The sequence continues at coordinate 257,575,704 of OX246754.1, forward strand.
ACTTGTAGGACAAGATTCAATGACGAACTATACGAGCTGTACAGCGACATCGACAACACATACACTGCTGGTCAAAGAAATAGGTGTGATCCATTTGCTTTAAAAGTTTTGATTTGATGATAGTTTAACAGCTATTTTGGCATCGCAAAATGTGCAATAACATGGAAATGTTTGAAGATTGTCATTTTACGGTTACAACGCCACCAACATCTTTTCAGTTGTGGCACGTGCTTATTCGTATTTTGTTTGATAAAATAGGTGCGTGTGAATCTAAATCGAAGTTCTGGATATTTTATTAGTTTAATACTGATTATATCAAAGTGAGTTTCTTTAGATTATAGCAGGTACTTTTAGCTAAAAGTTTAATAAAATAGCTTTAAAATATGGGACGAAAAGCTCATTGCACTCAAGAAGAACGAAATTTGATAAGAAGGCTAAGGGATTCGGGCAAAACGTACGAGTTTAGCTGAGGCACTAGGGCACTCTGAGAACTTTTAACGAATGCCCTTAAGCCTTGAAAAGTCACGGAAAATCGGGGAAAGTAGAAAAAAAACTTCACCGACTACTGACCGTCGCATTGTTACTGTCCAAATTTGACCCTTTTCTGTGTTAAAGGACTATTTGTGTACAAATTAGAAATGTAGTGAGTGCGCGTACAGTTTGTCGAAGACTCCAACATGCCAAATTACCAGGAAAAATCGCCAGGAAAGTTCCACTTATAAGAGGCCAGAACTTAAAGTCTCACAAAGAATTCGATTTAAGGCACAAAGAGTGGACCGGACCTGAAGGATTAAGAAATTGGTATAACTTGCTTTGGATTGACGAAACAAAAATAAATTTGTTTTGCTCGGACTTTGGACATAACGTGCGAAGGCCAAAACGTAGGGAGTTTGAAGCGCGCTAAACAAGAAAAACGGTAAGGCACAGTGTGGGCAATATCATGGTGTGGGATTGCTATTCGTGGCATGGTATTGATCCTATATTTCGAATAAATAACACCATGACCAAGTTTGAATACAAGGACATTTTGGAGAACATAATGCTTCCATATGCCGGAGAAAACATGCTCCTTCGATGGCACTACCAGCAAGATAATGACCCGAAACACACATCGAGCCTTGTAAAAGATTGGTTTTGAGATAATGAAGTGTCTGTAATCCCGTGGCCCAGTCAGTCCCCTAATCTCAATCCTATTGAGAACTTGTGGAATGGGCTGAAGAGGAGATTAGTGGGTCAATATTTCACCAACAGGGATCAGTTATGGGAAACGGTACAAAGACAGTGGTATGCTATAGCCTTGACATGTCAAAAACTAGTCAATTCAATGACACGAAGTATTGAAAAAGTTTTAGTTTTAGGTGGAGGATATTCAGGATATTAAGGTAAGGAAATGGAAAACGTTGGAATTTTCAAAAACATGTTGGTAAAAATAATAAATTTCACTGTTTCAGGTCAACACACGAAAAAATCATGAAATTCAACTAATTTTGTCATTTTATTTCTTAATTTCTTAATTTTAGAGTTGTTATGCATATAAATCATTTGTTTATTTTATTTAAATTAATTTAAACCCGAAAAACATTAAAACTATTGAAAACATTTGGTACAAATCAATTAAAAAAAAAAAATAAAAATAGGTTCACACCTACATATTTCTTTGACCAGCTATGTAGATATGTACATGTATAGAAGTTTGGTCCTTGTTCTGAAATTCATGAGCTCAGGCTGTATACCTACGTACCATTTTCTTTTTATTCTTCCAACCCAATATATTTCGCTTTAAATCGTTCAACCTTTAAAGTGTATCATAAATTCCATGCTATTCCTTTTCATATACTTCAATATATTCATCTCCAAAGATACCCCCCCACACCTATGGAAAAAAGTAAAATAGGGCATCATTATGCTAAGGATGAGAAATTCTTTCTAATTGAAATATGCCCGCACCGTACATAAAGGATAATCACGTTCTACGTGCGTCATGCTCAAACTCTGGGACACTATATCATTGCTCTGCACTGAAAGCGCTGATTTCATGCGTCAAAAATTAAATCATCCAACTCTAAGCAAGCAGAAAGATGAAAGCAAAAAAAAAAAAAACACACACTTTGGCGACACTGTGCAATTCATTTAACTGAACATCCATCAACATCTGTGTATCAAATCGATTCCACCCACCGCACAGCCTGTGCGCTCCATACTACGCTCTACACGAGTATCTGCGAACAATCTTTTTATCATTCTGCGACACCATCGATGGTGGCTCATCCCACGTTCGCGTTGCTTGCGGTGTCAATAAAAAGCAACGCTACACCTTATTCAGATACAAACGATGACACAGATGACACATGATGCTAACGTCAAAGATGTTGTCTATCCTGTCTTCCTTATTTTCCATTCCACCCCATAAATTTAACATTTTTTATTTTTATTTATTTTTCTTTTCTTTTCGTTTTTTTTTTTTTAAGGATCAGCTCCGTACTTCTCATCTAGGAAGGTACCTCTTGAAGTGCACCAAAGTGAAATTGGTGATGTTCTTAAGGGGATATCCGGCCTACTTTCAGATTGTCTCCTTTCATTTCGTTGCCGCGTCACCGTCGCTCGGTTCTTTCTTTTTTACTTATGTATTGTGCCGGAAAAATTAATGTTCCATACTTATTTGCATGTGCAAAAAACGTTATGTTGTCATAAATCCTCCGTCCTTCAACTTTTTGTAAGGGATTGGTGCAAGTACTAACAAGATTTGCGAAGTCACCCTCGTTTTACACACAAGTGTGTAACAAACAGGATTCAACACAGGAAGAAGGACGAACGCAATGAGAAAAAAGAAAAAACCGATTATGCAAATCGATTTACGCATAAGAAATTTGCCATAGGAAGGTAGTGATGTTGCGTTTAAGAGGGACATAGAAGTGGTGTGGTCGGGGTCTTAGAATACTGTAAATACTTTGACTAAAATACATTAGGCTCGTTAGCAACTTGATCGTTCATTTCACTTTTTCCTCGTGTCATTGTGCTGAAGAGTGTGCTTAGTCACTGCGTTTGTGTCTATGAATAAATTGCTGGCTCTGGGATTTATAATGTTTTAGGGTTGCGAAGGGTCAACTAAAGTGATAACGAACATTTAGCATTTGACACACATTTTTAGAAACATGATTCGGCTAAAGGCCAGCATGCTTTTTTTGATAAAAGTCTTGCATTTTTATTAACAAATGCTCGGATAGTCAAGTTACCTATACTGTATTTGAACACTGAAAGTGCGACACAAGATCCTGATGGAAAGGTTGAATAGAGGAAATCTTGAAAGATCCGGTAAGCCAACCAAAGAAGCAGTGAGTTGATGCGAGAGCAGAATATTGCACAGTATTACCAAGTCGTTCGTAAATTTGAATATCTTAAACAGCCACTGAAGATTTTCCATGAATTCTGTTGGTGAAGATCAAGTAGGAAGGTGGAAGGACAAACTTCTATCAAATCCTTTTAGATGAAAATCATAAGAATGAGTTATTCGATGCCCAACATTTTAAGATTCTGATTATAATTGCCACAAAGCAAGAGATCGTTTCTGGGATTAAACCACATAAAATAAGGTTGATGGTTTTCTACGAGACCTCTTGAAAGTTTTGGCAACACCATTCGCAGATCTTCCAAACCCACAGACAAAATATTTGGATGCTGAGGACTTAAATTGGAAGCGGCATAACAAAGCATTTTAGAAAGGGTAACTGGCGACTTTGCGAGTATTCTTCTGCTCTAACCACATCAGCACCTTATAATCGAACAATGCGTTTAATTTTGTACACATGCAGATCATACACATGTTTCTTCCAGAATAGGATAATATTGTAATATTCTTGCTCAAATAAAACCGTCTTTTGTATATTTCAACTGTTTGTTTATTAAAAAAGATCAACGTCACTTCAACACAATATTCGAATCACTTTAAACTCTATTTATTTTAAATTAAATGGTCTCTACAAATTTACTTTCAATCACAATATCGTTCATTTTCTCCACTGTTCGAATCTCTCCTTTAATCGCTGTATTCACCTTATTATCAACTGTCTCGACTGTGGTTGTGGTAGGTGTATTTATACATACAAGAAGTTCTAGAACATGCTAGATGTCACTGGGGATGAATTGATGACTGCGGCGAAGATGAAATATGGAGTGAACCGATTGGCACGCTAGCATGTTTGGTGAATAGGTGCTCCTAAAGCTGCTCAAGGAGAAAGAGTGCGATGAGCTCAAATTCGTAGGGGTCAAGCCATTCATCACAGCTAAGGCCAAAAGGGAGAAGCGGAAATTACCGTTCTTCCTGGTTCAGCTGTCACCCAACAGCAAACTGGATGGTCTAAGGAGTATCAAAGTCCTAGACTACCAGGATGTCACCTGGAAAAAAGTAAAGCAGAGTGAAGGCATGATACAATGCGTTCGCTGCCCAATGTTTGGGCACGCCGCGTCGAACTGCGATATGCAGCCTCGATGCGTGAAATGTGGAAAAGACCACAAAGCAGAGGAATGTGCGCTAGGTAGGGAAGGCGCGACTGAAAAAAGTCAGCTCACGTGCGCATTATGTAGGAACACGGGGCACACTGCAAACTATCGGGGTTGCCCTAAGTTCCAGTATATAAAAAAAGTAAATCTGGCTCGGCAGCAGAAGGTGGAAATCAAGCGTCCGCCCGTGACAAGTGTTCCTGCACAATCCGTCACTCCCCAAGTGACCTACGCCCAAATGGCGTCAGGCCGGGGGAATACGGTACAGTCGCAGCCTAAGGTTGCTCAGCAGGCCCCAAGGCCGAGAGCACCGGAGGCTGAACCTGATTTGTTGGCTATCTTGCTCTCTATCCAGGGGCAGATGGGCCAACTTCTGAGAGGTGGACCAGATCTACGCGCTTCTGCCAGGCCTAACGCACCACCAATCGTAATGGGTACGAACATGGCGGAGCAATCCTTAAAGATCCTTGCGGTGAATGTGAATTCACTGATTAGGATCGAACGTAGAGCCGTACTTTTCAAGTTGCTTGAGGACCATTCTCTCGATGTGCTTTTGGTTAGCGAAACTAAGCTATCCCAGAAACACAAGTTGAGGCACAATAGTTATAGTATCATAAGAAGAGATCGACCCAACTCTGTACAAGGAGGAGGTGTCGCGATCTTCATTAGAAAAGAGTTGCCTCATAGAGTAGGGTACAGCGGTGAAGTGCGTAGGTTCCAGGAGCTGGAAGCATGTATCGTGTATATCCCCCTCCGTAGTGGAAAGATGATGTATATCGTCGCGGTCTACGCTCCTGAAGCTACTCAAACTACTTCTTTTATTTCAGAGCTCGAGACACTTTTTCGAATACTAAGGCTGGAGTCGGAGGAGATTTTTTTCATTATAGCCGGCGATTTTAACGCCAAGCGTAGAGATTGGGGAAATAACACACCAAATTCTAGAGGGAACCTACTATTCAATTGACCATTGCGGACTCAGTGCCGAAATAAAGATTTCCAATGAAATTGCGGAATTGGTGGAGTTTGTCCAATTGCACGCCTATAATTACAGTATAACGCGTTGGACTCGCTTCTCTAGACAGTTGACGAGAGCACTCTCCTCGAACATGCTCGACCTACTGTCCAATAGGAATCTCTCAAACGAGGAGATTGATAGATATCTAAACCAAATGGACGAGACAATAAAACGAACGATGGACAGTACGATACCTCGGTATCAACACACTAACAACGTCGACATATACCGCAATGCAACGATTGATGCACTGCACGAACATAAAAGTAGACTACTGTCGAGATTAAAAACCTTGTACAGACAGTTTACTGGCAGACAGAACTCGGAGGAGGTTAGGACGCTGAAGGCGTTGATTAGAAACCTCTCAAAGTTAATTAAAGAAAATTACAGATTTTCTGTAAATTTGCACTGGGACAGGAAAATTCGGGCTGTAAAATCCAACAACCCGAGAATGTTCCCCCAAATAAACAAGATATTTTGGAGGAATAATCAAAACGATCTTCCGCGTCTTAAAATCCCCCGAACTACGAACAATGTACAAATACTAGTGACAGCAGGTATAGATCCAGATAACGCAGCTGAGGATGACAATTTCTTTGTGATCGAAGATCCACAGGAGAAGGTAGAGGCTATAGGAGCGACTTTCCAGGACGTGTATAAGGTGAATGATAGTGTTTGCCCGAACCATGACCTGGAAAATCAGGTCCTTGTGCACAAATTCTACCTTCGAAAGCACTGGCGATCTGAGAACATTGGTTTCACCGTGTTCAATGAAAGAAATATGGCAAACAATGCCGTCGCCGATGAAAGGGTATATCCCCCGTTCATTTCGGAGGCAGAGCTCCAAGCGATCTTCGAATCACTGAGAAAAAAGAAATCCGTGGGAATCGATGGTATACCCAACATTGTTCTTAGACATCTTACTCCAGAGCGGTGAACATTTACACTATCCTGTTCAATAATGCAATGAATAATGCCCATTATCCAGCGCATTGGAAAACAGCGGTGGTGCAGCCCATTTCGAAGAAAAATAAAGATAGCTCCAATCCGGGAAATCTACGGTTCATAAGTCTCCTTCCGAACATCAGCAAGGTATTCGAAAAAGTGATCCATAGAGCCCTGGCTAAGTGGGTTGAGGACATGCATATAATTCCGTATAATCAATTTGGTTTCAGGGCGGGGCATGATACGATACATGCCGCGTCTAAACTGGTATCGGATATTCAATGGAACAAAAGCAAGAAGCAATGCACGGGCGCCTGTCTGGTTGACTTGGAGAAGGCTTTCGATACCGTATGGTTAGAAGGACTCTTCTACAAATTGAGCAGGCTGGGTATAAGTAAACCACTGCTGTACATACTTTATGATATGCTCACCGGTAAGAGGTTTATTGTGAAGAATGGCAATGTGACGTCTGCTGGAACTTTTGAAGTAAAAAATGGTCTGCAACAGGGTGCGGTTAATTCGCCGATCCTATTCAACATTTACACGAGCGATCTCATATGTTCACTTCCCCATGCCATAGCGTACGCAGACGATTTGGTAGCGTACAGGTTAGGGCCTACGATCGAGGTCATTGCAACACTCTTGCAGCGCGACTTCAATAAAATCAAGAGGTACTGCGACGACTGGAAGCTGAAGATTAACTTTCAGAAGTCGGAGACCATGTTGTTCAGAACGCCGTTGTCTGGGGCCTCTAGGGACACCAGAAAGAATTGGCGAAAGTTCTCTATCGTGGGACAACACGGACAGCCACTTTCGAATCGAAGTGTAGTCAGGTACCTTGGGGTCTGGTTAGATCAATATCTATATTTTAACAAACATATAGATGCTGCTCTGGCCAGAGCCAAAGTTGCTTTTGCCCTCACAAAGAGACTGTTTTATAGCAGCCAACTCGATGCGAGAGTGAAGGTAATCTGCTACATGGCCCTCATTCGGCCTATGCTCGCATATGGATGTCCCGTGTGGTTCAACGTGAGGCCAAGCATGTTGGAAAAGATGCGGGTGTTTGAGAGGGGTTGCCTTAGGGTTTGCCTTCGTTTGTATAGAACACCAGAATCTGAGTACATAAAATTCTATCGTAATGGGGTCCTGTACAACAGGGCGAATCTGATCAGAGTGTATAATTTCTTGATCAAGTTGATTCGAAGGGACATTAGAAGAGCAATGACCTCGATGAATAACCTGATCTTTGGGGCTTATTACCCCAACAATCTCTTTCACGAGAGTGTGCGCCTTAACGGCTTTATCCCTCCAGAAGCGTTCCTATATCTTGATCAAAGAGGTCTGATCCAGGATAAGTTAGCGGTGCCGCTAATCTTCCACGTCGCCAGAAAAGCTGTGGATAGGCGATTCAACTACGACAGAGACGTCACACAGGGTAGTTTAGAGCGATATTGAAGATGTTAGTAGGCAGCACGACCAATTTTGGTGGCTTAACGAAGAAGAGGAAACGCCGTCGTCGTTTCCCCCTAATCCGGGTTAGTCCGTAACGGGACAGAGCGGGTCGTATGTTTGTTGTATACAATAGACACGGCCGACTTACATAGTTTTAAGGTAGTCTCAAGTTAAAAAAAAAAAAAAAAACAGCACTTGGCTATAAAAAAAAAAAAAAAACACGGCACAGCACTTCGCTTACGAAAAAAAATTGTGTATTTAATTACACAAGGTAGTTAAGTTAGCTTAAGTTTATTTTAAGGTAGTTTGTAAGTTTTATTTATCTCTACAAAAATCAGTCCATATACTAAGCTTTTTTTCCCCCCCCAGAATAAAACATTTTTCTTAGTGTTTTTAAATTTCTCAGATAGTTAGTATAGATGTTAAGTAAATTAAGTTAGGTTACGTCGAAAGACATAGGTTAAGAGTTAAGTTTAGCTTAGAGCGCCCGCATAGGGTCAGTAAGTTAGAATAAGATAGTTAAGTTAATTAAGCTAGTTTTAAGCGTTTTTGTTAGCACGTAAGATAATATTCTGAATTTAAAATTAAAATGCATTGAAAATGAAATGAAATGTTTCAGTTCGTTTGGTATACAAACCATGCAGTGCGGTGGTACTTTTTGTTGATTCTACAATGTTATCAGAAAGTCTCTACGGCACGTATAAATTCAAATATGCAGTTAGAAAAATGACATCACGTACCGCTTTAAGATACAATGCATCTTATTAGCTTTGGCCATTGTTTAACACGGTTCACGTTTTATGCATCTTTTGACATGCTTTTGATTAGGAATTTCATAAAAAAAAGAAGAACTTGGCGCGAGCTGCTCATAAAGGGTCTAGGCCTAGCTTCTTGAAACCATTCATGCCGTGCCCTTTATATTTTTCGCACAAATGAAACAGAAAGGACCTACAGTCTTATGCCGTATCCGAAGGGAAATTTATTTTTTTGGGAAGCCTTCTCATGACAACAATACTCTCGGATATTTGTAAGACGTTCGGAAGACCGTCTTCTCTTTTGGTGCTTTCTGTGGTCCGAACATTAAACCTCACGAGCAGTGATCCGATACACTAACCACTGCGCTACGGCCAACGCCCAATAACTCCACAATCAATACTTTAAGCAGTACTTTCTTGTTTTTTCTTCGAATTCCCAGAAATTCGTGTTTTAAAGAAAACGGCCCCAAAACGTGGGCATGGTCGTGTAATTCTATGGACAAATTGTTGCGAAAGTTGATCCTCCTCGCATTTTTCAAAAAAAGTTTTGTGCTTGTGGCGAATTTCTAATATTTTATGGTTGTACTATTACAGAACAATATATCTACTCGTTTTATTACATGGAGTATCCGAGCAATGAAAATGAAATATCTAGGAAGAGTAATAGGTGTAAAAAGAATCGATAAAAAATGTAAAGCAAAAAAGTAATATATACGAGTAATCTGCCAAAATAGTAAAGGAAAAAAAGCTGAGATGCTTTGGACACCTCGTGAGGATGGAAGAAGATAGTCAAGTCAAAACGATTTCGGAGACGAGAGCTACAGGGAAGAACAAGACGGTTGAAGCAATTCTAGAAACAGCGGGAATAAAAACCTCGAGTAAGACAATAGCAACAGATAAAGCCAAATGGAAGAATTTGTGAACGAAAGGCAGATGGAAAACAGAAGAAATCTCGCCACCATAGGGTAGAAGAGGAGCTGATTATGACGATGACGACTATTCCGGATCATTGAAAGTTTATATGAGTATGTGTATAAAATTACATCATCCTAACGCAAAATTAAGGGCCAACAATTAGTGACATACAGACAATCAGACGACGGACGGACAAGGCATAATAGATCCGGTTTTTGGTACTGAACTGATCATCTAACACAATTTGTGAGGTATACCACATCTTTTTCTCTTTCTTCTTCTTCTTCCTTTTTCAGTGAGGTTATGATCCGAAAATAAGGGATCACAACCCCCCCACTTCACCGCATTTCTACAGATCCGCCTGTGGGATTCGCCTATTTGACCTCAGAAAATATCGGCAGGCCTGCCGATTTTGGATCACTCGGTTACTGAGACCAATGAAATGCCGATGTCATCGCATTTGTGTGATCCAGGCGTTTATAGGCCTGCCTTTCCTACATCGCGATGTCTTTGGAACGTGCATTGATATTGCCTTTTTAACAGGGTTCAAATGATCTCTTCTTTGAACGTAGCAATATCAGCTGAGCCGGTCGCGCTCTATCTTTTGTACGATGGTTTTCTTGACGTGAAGCTTCCACGGATCTTCGAACTTCGTATTCGATCAAGCTTTGTCACTCCTGCTGTCATGCGAAGCATCTTCATCTCAGCTGCCGTTAATTTAGTCTCATACTTTTTGTACATCGTCCTACATTGTGAACCGTATGTGAGCGCTGGACGCACAACTGCGGTGTAAAGCCTTCCCTTCAACTTAGGTGTCTGTCACAGAAGATAGCGAAATTTTCTCGCCACTTCATCCAACCTACGCTTACGCGATGATTAATGTCGTCATCACAGGTTGCTTTGCTATTGATCATATATCCCAGATATTTAAGCTTTTCGCCCTTGGGAAGCACTTTTCCATTCAAATAAATGTCTGGAATAGGCCTGAGTGGATCAGAGAATGGCAGCACAAGTACTCAGTCTTTTTTGAACAAATGCGATACCCATTTCCCTCCAAAACGTCCACCCACCCACTCATCTTTTTCTCTTTACAAGTTACAAGTAAAGTGTGAAATTAAATATTCCCTATGGGGTAGGGTATAAAAACACAACAACTAGTATGGCAGGTTCTTCCACCTCGAAAAATGTTGTTGAGGAAGGAATTCGGTCAAGTGAAATGGAGTCGTGTGTTACAATTAGCAAATCTGCTCCCGTTCTTATGATTGTCTTTAGTCTAGGAGAAATAGAGATGGAACAATTGCAATCACTCTTCAACGTTTTCCTAGATTCTCAAGGTGGTTTAATTAAAAAGCCCAAAAAAAGCTAGATCTATGAGTATGAGAAACTCCTCATAACACCCTCTGTGTGGATAACGAACTGGTGCTGGGTGCAAAATACATTTGTTATTTTTAGATATTATTCTCTCCCATTACGAACTGTAGTGATACAGCAGTACCAGTTAACAATTAGAAAACTGGACAAAACAATGAACTCGCACATAGCACGTTCTCACTATTACGTTGCTGCCATTGTTTACTTTAAAGTGGCCCAGGCACTCAGTATGAATGCTGAAGTTGTTTTACGAAACGGAAGTGCAGGCACGTAATGCGTTTGCACGCTTTTGTACTCCGACGTATGTGTGTTTAGCGATCGGCAACGGGTGTATTGTTGCGATGATGTGCAGGTGGACATTATGGTTTCCAACAAATAATGTTTGTTTTGTATTATTGCAGTTAGAATTAATATTTTAGAAAGTTGTGTTTAGCACTGAGTAGGAGCAGTGTGGGTGAACTACTGGCAGATAAGTTGCTTCTTGTTATTAGTAACTGGAACAGGAAATCTTTGTGTGCTATGCACCCACGCGGCGCAGGTACATATGTACATTACAATGTATTGATACATTTTGCGTATGGTTTCTTGAATAAATCGCCCTAAATCAATATTTGGCATTATAGATAATTTGAAGGGCAGCATTGTGTATCCGAATGTGACAGAGTGCGTTTCTAGCGTACGATATGATTTGAAAATAATTCAGCACATAAATCCAACTTTAGCAGATTATTTTCAAATATTATGAGGAATTCACAGATGACCGTTTTCATGCCGTTATTTGTTTTTTATGTAGACCTATGTATGTACATATGTGTGTACTTAAGTACAACCATTTTTGTAATGTTTCGTTCAAGAATCAATAAATGAAATAAACTTTTTATTAAAGAAAATATTTGCTTTCTGTTTCAAATCTCGCGAAAGCTGCTCTATTTATCATATTGCTCATTGCATAATTTTTCCTCAGTGGGTGCAACGAGCTCAGTAAATGCAACAACCCGGATTTCTATCAGTTACGATTACCGAGTTTGTACTGTAATTACAATTTTTTTTACAATTACTAAAAAACAAGCCAATATTTATTGAACAGAATAATTTATTTTTAACAGAAACAAGCAACGGGCAGTATGCATTTGTACTACAAACAACCCCAATCTGCGTAGCGTAGAGAGTAGAGTATTTTCGGCATATTATGCTCTTTTATTTTCGGAAAGGAAAAAACGCTGCTCAAACACATAAGAAGATTTGCGCTGTGCACGGGGATAATTCTGTAAGCGCTTGGATTGTTCGCGAGTGGTTCCGGCGTTTTCGTGATGGTGATTTCACATGTTCTGACTTGCCCCGTTCTGGACGACCGGTTGAGATTGATGGGGATCAAATAAAAGCTCTAGTTGAAAATAATGCACGCTACACAACCATACACATAGTTGATATATTGGATACATCGAAATAAAGCGTAGAAAATCACTTGCGTAAACTGCAATAGGTAAATCGATACGATATTTGGCAGCCACACTATTTGCGTGAAAAAAATTTATTCCATCGTGTCTCTATAACGGGCTATGAAAAGTGGATACATACTTTACAATAACGTGGAACGGAAAAGATCATGGAGCAAAAGAGGTGAGCCACCTTTAGCCATTCCAAAAGCTGGTCTTCACCCTAATGCATACTCTAATGTTTCGATGTATGCATACTTTTCTGTGAAAAGCAAGCACACGCCACCTAGCGAATACTGACGGTAAGAATAAATTTCGTCTGATGAGAATACTATTATATTAGATGTGTATACAAAGATTATACGTATATGTATGTGTATCACTGGCGTACAATGCAAATTCAGCTCTGTATTTTTTAGCTGATTTTATTTAAATATTTAAATAAGTAATTATCTAGTACTCAGCAGAAATAAAGATTGAATTAGAAGCAATGCAAGTAAGCACGGTACGCGTTAGAAATAGACATTTTGCTTTCAACATTTCGTCTATATATTGTCCACTGCGATGTAAACTTGAAGAAAGTGATTTCACAAACATCTACAACTTCCTTAAACCAAATTTTATTATTGGTGCCGACTTCAACGCGAAACACCCCTTCTGGGGCTCAAGGTACGCCTCTCAGAAAGGTAGAAAGCTTTATAATGCGGGTATGCAATTCAGTTGTGATTTTTACTCGACGGGTAAACCAACATATTGGCCGACTGATAGAAATAAGATACCAGATCTGATTGATTTCTTTGTTGTCAAAGGAATATCTGGCAACTGTATAAAAGTTGAAGAAAGCTTTGGAGAGGAGGAGAGGAGAGATCTCTGATCATTCTCCTATCATTATGACGATAAGCGAAGCTCTGATTAAAGAAGTAGGACCGGCCAGATTAACCGGCGCAAAAACTAATTGGGATGGCTTTAAAAAAGATATTGAAGCAAATATTGAGCTGAGCGTATCACTTAAAACGCCCTATGAACTTGAAGTTGAAGTAGATCGCTTCGTCGAAATCTTACAGGATGCCGCGTGAAAGAATACTCCCAAACCAAAGAGAACCCCGGCCAGTTACATTCAAACTTATCCGCAGGAAATAAAAGAGATGATTAAGGAGAAGAGAAAAGCGCGTAAAAGTTGGCAACAAACTCTAGCTCCGCAACATAAAGCACATCTTAACCGTTTGTGCAACTCACTAAAAGGATCTATTAAGGGCCTTAAGAATAATGAAATACAAACTTACCTAGAAAATTCTAACTATTCGCTTTGGAAGGCTATAAAAGGTATTAAAAAACCTCAAATTCAAGCCGCGCCAATTAGGAAAAATCAAGACGAATGGGCCAGGCATGATAAAGAGAAAGCGCAAGTTTTTGCCGCCCACCTGGAAGAAACTTTCAAACCGTTTGATGGACAAGCTCTTATTGAAAATATAAATACGTCGTATATAGATAATAGCGTAATAAGAAATGCAACACTTACCGAACTTAAGGAAGTAATAAAGAAACTTAAACCTAAGAAAGCTCCTGGATACGACCTAATTACGGGAGAGGTTCTTAAAGTACTACCAAGAAAAGCTCTTATTAAGCTTCTGTTCATTATAAACGCAGCGATTAGACTAGAATATGTCCTCAGTCAATGGAAAGTCACCGAAGTTATAATGGTCCTTAAGCCTGGAAAACCGCCCAATGAAAAAAACGTCTTATAGACCGATTTCCCTGATCATCAATTCGGATTCAGAAGTAAGCATTCTACAGTTGAACAAGTACATCGAATAACACATGTAATCGAAAAATCACTTGAAGAAAAAAAGATTTGTTCAAGCGTATTCCTTGACGTTTCTCAAGCCTTTGACAAGGTATGGCACGAAGGCTTAAAGTTTAAATTACGACAAGTTCTGCCAGAGCACCTATATAATATTTTGAAGAACTACCTTACGAATAGGCTATTCCTCGTCAAATGTGGAAACGAATATTCTGATTTTAAGGAAAAAATGGCTGGGGTGCCGCAAGGAAGCGTTCTTGGTCCAGTCTTATATCTATTATACACTCGTGATATACCGCAAGTAGAAGGAACTGAGCTAGCTACATTTGCCGACGACACTGCTATCTTGACAGTAGGTAAAACGGTCGAAGATACTACAGAAAAACTGCAAGAAGCTTTGTATAGAGTAAATGAATGGACAAAGATTCCAAATCTGTTCATGTAAATTTTACTTATAAGAAAATAAATAATTTGCCGATCTTTTCAAAATCGGTTCAAATGCCGTTTGCAAACGAGGCTAAGTATCTTGAAATGACACTTGATACAAAGCTGAAATGGAAAACGCACGTAAAGAAAAAACGCAAAGAATTCGATAATAAATATCGAGAAATGTATTGGTTACTTGGAAAATATTCCAAGCTTAATATAGAGAACAAACTGCTTTTATATAAGCAGGTGCTAAAGCCTGTATGGACATATGTATACAACTGTGGGGTTGTACCAAAATAAGTAATATTAAAATTTTACAAACTTTTGAGAACAAAGTGCTAAGGGTATTGTTAATGCGCCATGGTATATCCGAAATAGCGATATCCACAGAGATCTTGGCATTAAAACAATAGAAAGTCACGCTAATATAACAGTCCTCCAAGTTTTGGATGAAAGAAATTTACTTCGCTTTCTACAAAGAATCAAACCTTTAGACTTAGCGCGTTAAGTAACCGCGTCTAAACTGCGGAGCTAGCAGGAACTTCTAATGGGAAGCTACTTGCAAAACGTCATTATTTCGTGAAATGAAAACTACTTGATAAGTCCAATACTTAGTTGTAGTAAAAATAAAAACAAGTCTGTTTTGAAGGGAGGTTTTTTAGTGCGTAAGAATCCCACACTACTATGAGCACGCGCTGTCGATCCTCATAGTGTCTTGTTGAAGATTTTCACCTACCCTCGGAAAAAAAAAAAAAAAAATTATCTAGTATAAAAAAAATAAAAAAAATAAATTAAATTTGGTCCAAAATTGTTTGGCCCTTAATGGCAGCATGAATTTAACCCTAGAAAGATAACGTGCGCCTCGGAGGCGCCCGCGACGCAGATACATATATTGCTGTCATCTGTTAACCGACGCGCGTATAAAATATTACATAACTTTCTTATAAATGAACAATAATAATATATTTTTGTGTTTTATTTACTTATTAATAATGTAACTATTCATTGAAGTTATAGAAAAAAAAGAATAATTATTTAAATTTGTAAAATAAATCGGTTTTTAAAATTGTGCGCCTCTCGGGCGCATGTTTATCTTTTCAGTACTATAAAATAAGGTTATCTTTCTAGGGTTAAGAAAAACCGAATTAAAATCTTCTTCCCCTGGCATTTTAGTTTTAATTCTTTAGTTTAGTCTAATTTTCTTTTGGATAGATACTGATATCTTTTAAAGATCCTCTTCTTCTTCTTCTTTCTGTTCGGTGAGGCTATGATCTTAAAACAAGGGATGATCATGATAACCCTCCCATTTCACTGCATTTCTACTGATCCACCTGTGAGGTTCGCCTACTGATATCTTTGAAACATTAAAGGAAATTCAAATAGTGAAAGACTTGAACCAAAATTTCGGTTAACATCAACCAACTGAAGCGGAGTATAAGTCTCTTGATAAACAAACTCAACCCAAGTGCACAATTCTACTATTTGCCGGGATATCGGAAAACGCTTTTGAAAATAGCAAGCTGTGTGGAAATTAACGAAATTGACACCCACAATCAGACGGCAACCGTCCTAATTCTCTGCGAATGTATGGGCAAACAGATTAGGCTATGGAATCGCAGGGATAGTCGCTCCATGTACACCTCATCTAAATGCAATTGCAGGAGGATTTTGTTTGATTGTGAATTTCAGGTGTAGATATGGGGTAAATTCAGGAAAGTCGTGAGTATGCTTACACTATGCTGCTGTGGACTATCGGCCATATTGCACTTTGGTCCGATGAACATAATGGCTTATTCCGAACGTTCGACGTTGAAGTAGGGGTATTTGGTGAAATATGTGTTTCAGATATTTAACGATGCTATAGTTGGCGTTTGCAAGTGAATTTAGGTAACTACTAATTTGAAGAATAGACGGCTTGCAATTGTTAGGATTTTAGTGGAATATGGGTTTCTAACTCTGAATGTTACTATATCAGGTTTTATCTAACTGCGTGTGCGGGTGGAGAGATAAAGAGAACTAGAATGGTGGCAAGCAATTCCGATTTAGGTCATTCACTGAGCACTAGGTAGAATTGAACTTCTTTCACTCAATGTCCTAATTTGTCACAATGTCATTACTCTCGTAATAGAAACAATTGCAATCATCTGATTGCTATAAGTTTTCACTAATTAATATTCAACTATGAATAAAGATACGAGTACATTCACCACAATTACGAAATTCACATGCAAAAACTGAATCAACTAACATACACACCAATTCCATGCGTTTTAAAGAAAATATCTTGCTTAAACTAAAGAAGACGTGCTGCAAGGGTTGAATAACAGCCGATAAAGTTGCTCAATGCTGGGGTTGTATGATAATTATGGTGATACACCTGGATGGAAAATTTATGGATTGGTGTCAGCATAGGTCATTGTATTGTACACACAAAATTCATAAAATAGTCTCTATGAAATATTCATTGCAACTTAAGAATATATCGTGCTGTTGGATGTAAGTGGGTCGACATGTTGCCTCCCATCTAATTCAAATGCACTATGAATACTCACAATATTCCTATTCCATAGTAAAAGACAGGAGAGTTAGTCGTTTTTCTCGTTGTAATTGAAAACTCTTTTGGGCCATCATTCGAAGCACAGACCCATCTTTACCATATCACGATTTGCTGCATGTATTTGGTTTGTTCATCACAGTTATTCGAAGGAGGAAGGAGTTGAACAAAATGAATATTCCATAATACGAATCTTTTGCTCTGTCATCTACAATTACCTTCAACGAAGACGAGGATCCTATTGAAACAGTGGTTACAGAAAGTCTGCATTGTGTGCACCCTGTTTCTGGGAAGATCATCATCATTGGCCTCAACATTGTTCTAAGGGTTGATTTCTAACAATACAATTTTTGCATATGCTTGTCTGCTTTGAGAATAGATACATACGTAGCAACTCATAAATGAAAGTGAAATGCGGCAAACTGATTGGCGTAGCGACAGACAGACAGATACTCGTAGATATTCGGTTAAAAAAGAGTTATATGCCTGGAGTTTACAATGATGTATGTGCATAAAAAAAGGTCCATTTCTGGATAAAAAGAACGATGATATTCCCTTAATGTAATTATCTAAAGGGTACAGAGTCCGCCTAGGAACGTTTTTATTTTCATCATAATCACTGCCACTGGAGCTGAAAGCGGTAGGGTTACTGTAAAATAATAGCCTTCCGTACGCATTCATTCACAGGAAATTTTCTTGGTCATTAGACAAGGTACATTGTTGTTTATGGTTTAATATTCTTTAGATTTTAGAATGCGATGTGATGCATCTGCAAATGTGTATACGTATGTTTACATGTTGGACTTTTACTCAGGCTGACAAAACGTAAGAATACCAACGAAAGTAGACAGATTATATACAGTGGGACTACTAAATATGAGACCGGATTGAAATCAGAACATTGGTTGTTAAGGAAAATGTATAATTCGAAACGGGCGATAATAACCAAGACTTCGTCTATTCGACTGAAATAAAATTAAGATATTGTAACGAAATGTTATCTTATTCCTCTATAATTGTTGTCGATCGACTTGCCTTTCACTATTCAAATAATCCTATATACAATACATGCATATCATTTTGACGCCGAGTTGTCCATAATGGTACTGCCCGTGGCTATGGCAAAATACGTGCATTTGTGATTATAATAGTACTCATTTTAATTTAATTTAATTTAATTAATTAGCTTAATACAAGCTGTAAAGAACTTAAATATAATTTACAATATGTACTTAAAAGCTAGTTAAAATTTACAAATATCAAGACCTGAGTGAGGAAGGGGAGTAAAGGGAGTTTCTAAGGGTGTTTTTACTGCACTGGAAATCAAAAAGGTTCTGACAGTCATTAGCAGAACGAAGCATTTGAGACATAGGCTCATTACAGCCGTAGTTTGTACGGTGAAACTTGAGGCAGAAGAGAGGTACTGATCTCAGAAAACGTGGGTTGGTGCTGAGTGAAATGGTTTGGAGCAGCATAGGACAATCAATATTGCCTGTTAATAGTTGATGTACAAATAGTATATCGACAACTTTTCTGCGCTTTTCAAGCGACTGCATGTTCAACAAGTTTAACCGATGCTCATAAGGCGGTAGGTTGAATGTGTCAGGCCACGGGAGTCCGCGTAGAGCAAAGCGGATGAACCTCCGTTGGACACACTCATTCGATGTGAATGTGTATCATGATAGGGAGACCCGACTTGACTGGCATATTCAAGAATTGGTCTTACAAATGTGAAGTACAGCGATTGCGTACGTAAGGATTTGAGAATTCCTTGGACCAACGTTTCACATAACCTAGCGCAGAATTAGCCCTGCTAATAATATTGTCAATATGGCTACGAAAATTAAGCTCGCTGTCGCATATGACGCCCAAATCACGGAGAAAAGTGACAGTGGGAACAGGCTCGTCGCAAATCGCATACGTTCTGGGGTCTGTCGGAAGACGCTTCCGGGAATAAGTAATAGCTTGGCATTTGTTGACATTCAACTCAAGACAGTTTTTATTACACCAAGTAGAAAAGCTATTCAAGTCAGTTTGAAGAGCACGGGAGTCAGTGGGTGTGGAGATGTGTGTAAAAATTTTCATGTCGTCCGCATAAACTGATAGGCGGGAATATTTAATTATGCCATCAACATCATTAATTGACAAAATGAAAATCAGGGGACCAAGATGGCTACCTTGGGGGACTCCAGAGGGGGACATAAATGGATCGGATACAAATGATCTAAAAAGGACTTCATATTTACGTTCAGGAAGGTAGGATTTGATCCACGCGATATACCCAGGCGGAAAGCCGAGAGCTTTGAGTTTAAAAAATACAATTGCGTGCAAAATTTTATCGAAGGCTTTGCTGAAATCGGTAGCAACGACATCAACTTCCTTGCCATCTTCCTATGCGCACAGGGTGCTGGATACGAATTGGGTTAGGTTTGTGGTTGTAGACCTTCCCTTTAAAAAACTATGTTGCTGAGGGGAAAATATAGATTTACAATGGAAAAACATTGCATCGTAAACAATACTTTCCAATAGTTTGGGTATGCAGGAGAGTTTAGCTATAGGACGATAGTTCGAGATTTCGTTTTTTGGACCTTTTTTATGAAGGGGAATAATATAAGAGCTTTTCCAAAGCATAGGAAAGACGCTTTGAGAGAGAGACAGTTGGAACAGAGTCGTAAGGGGTAGATCTAAGGAGTTTACACATTTTTTTAAAACTACGGCAGGTATACCGTCTGGGCCGGTGGAGTAATCGCATTTAAGTTTTTCGATCTTTTCTATCACGAGAGCCACTGTTATGTCAATTGAAGTTAAAGAGGTCTGGGGACAATCTCATGTCGGGCTCTGATGTGTGGTTGGAGAACGATTGACTAAAGAAATGAGCGAATAAATTTGCTATTATTTTAGGATCGCTCGACGATGTATTGGAGAATGTCAGAGTCGAAGGGTAGCTGTCTGACTTTTTTTTGGTATTAATAAAATAAAAAAATCGTTTGGGGTCAGCGATAATGTCAGATTGCATACGGTCAATATATGCGTTATAAAGGAAATCACAGAGTTCGGAAAAATGTGTATGTACAAGAAAGTAATTGGAGAAGTTGAAATCAGAGCGACATTCGAGGTAGATGCGCCAGAGCTTATTTCTTCTATTGCGAAGTGAACGTAATTCTTTAGTAT
This sequence comes from Brachypalpus laphriformis, assembly GCA_945910035.1. Classification (NCBI taxonomy): domain Eukaryota; kingdom Metazoa; phylum Arthropoda; class Insecta; order Diptera; family Syrphidae; genus Brachypalpus; species Brachypalpus laphriformis. The sequence goes on from OX246754.1 coordinate 257,596,045, forward strand.
GCCAAGGTGGAGAGGACGAAAAACTTCTGTGGCATACCACCTTGATCACAAAGTTCCCGGAATAAAAACCGTGTGGCTCTCCCACCGTTCCGATTTGAGTTCTGTTTTCTTTGTTAAGTTGGTACATCTGTTGTTGATATTCGCTCTAAATCTTTACGTAGCCGTTACGTAGCCAAGAGTACATCTATCTCTGTGTGTGTTGGCGATTTTTTACAATTTTAGAAATGGATTTAAATTTGCAACAACGAACTTGTATTAAATTTTGCGTTAAAAACGGATTTAATTGGTGCGCCAACGTTGGAAATGTTGGAAAAGTGTTTCGGCAACGATTCTCGTAAGAAAACGGTCGTTTACCAGTGGCACGAGCGGTTCAAAAGTGGTCGTGAGTCAATCGAAGATGATGCACGCATTGGCAGACCATCGACATCGAAAACCGACGAAAACATTGATAAAGTAAAAGAAATGTTGGTCAATAACCGCAAATTAACCATCAGAGATATAGCGGAGGACTTGAACATTGCCTATGGATCCGTCCAAGACATTTTGGTTAATGATTTGGGTTTCCGTCGTGTAGCAGCAAAGTTGGTGCCAAAAGACCTCAATTTCATGCAAAAAAGAGACCGTGTTGACGTCGCAAAAGACATGATTTGCGGGGCTGAATCCGATCCCACATTTATCAAAAGGATCATTACTGGAGACGAGCGTGGGTTTATGAGTACGACACGCAATCCAGACATCAGGCAAGTGAATGGCGTTCACCAAATGAGCCGTCACCAAAAAAACCACGTCGTTTTCAGTCAAAAAAGAAGGCAATGCTCACGGTTTTCATGGATTACAACGGTGTAGTGCATCATGAATTTTTGCTGTCTGTAAACAAAGAGTATTATTTGGGCGTTATGAGACGTTTGCGTGAAGCAATTCGCCGAAAGAGACCAGAATTGTGGGCAGAAAAATCGTGGATTTTGCACCATGATAACGCACCGTCGCACAGTGCCATCATTATTCGTAATTTTTTGACGAGAAATGCAACAAATACCATCCAACAGCTACCGAATTCACCTGATTTGGCTCCCTGTGACTTCTTTCTGTTCAATCGAGTTAAAAAACCATTACGGTGAACGCGTTTCAGCAGCCGAGAGGAAGTAATGGAAAAATCGCAGGAAGCACTGACGGACATACCGAAAACCGAATATAAAAAATGTTTCGAAGATTGGATTAAGCGCTGGCATAAGTGTGTTGCAGTCGATGGGGATTACTTTGAAGGGGACAATATAGATTTAGATGAATAAACTTGTATTTTTAATTTTCTGAATAAATTCCGGGAACTTTTTGATCAAGGTGGTATATGGGACGGATTGCATAAAACAGCTGAACATTTCAGAGTAAAACAATCCAAGTACATTATCGGCAGAAATATGTGTACTGTTAAAAATACTGTCGAAATTAATAGCGCTTAAAAGGTTATTAAGCTTTGTGAAGTCTGCCTTGCCAAAATTAAAGCTGTACGAGTACTCTGATTGTACAGTATTTTTATTATTATTGTAAGACAATGTAAGAGCTAGAGGAGGGTGTTAATGATCCAATTTGGATAAGAGATGCTTGCTCGCTGAAACGAGGCAGTTTTCGGCATCTGACGAGAAAATGAGATCAAGTTGTCTGCCTAGGTTATTAGTGACACCACTTAACTGATATAAGCTGGAATCTGAGAGACAGTCAATGAAAAGGATTTCCCTTTTTAAAGAGGGGTTTATGGCAGTATAATGGGACTGATCGTCAGATGGAGCCCATTGGAGGTCGGGAAAATTAAAATCCCCCAGAATTAAGACGGTATCGCGAGGATCAACAATATCGAACAACGAATCGAACGCGTCTATGACAAGCTGGTAGCTCTGCATGGGCTGGCAAGGTCGAATGTAGCAGCAAAGGATAAAAATGTTGTGGTTTAAAATTGTTATTTTGACACAAATGTACTCAAAATTAGATGTGAGCGATGTTTTAACTAGTGTCGAGTCAAGGCGATTATGAACTGCCAGAAGAACACCTCGACCCGAAGAATCATCCTCTTTTCCTAGACCATCATCTCGAAAAACGTTAAAATCGGAAGTAAACAATTCATTGCTGTTAAAATCTTGAGTAAGATTAGTTTCGTTTAGGGCGCAAATGTCATAGGGGAGCTTTTGGGAATTAAGGTATACAGAGGATGTCTTAGTTCGCAGCCCTCGGACGTTTTGGTATTATACATAAAGACTCTCAGGGGGAGTTACAGACAGATAAGGAATGTCTAAATGAACACCTAATCGTTTTTTGGATGCGACGTTACTGGTGCAGGTCATATCCTTTCATGTACTTTATTCTTACAGCTTGGTCGAAGTATGGCTTTGTAAATTATACTGATGATATATTGTTCGGTTTTAATACCGGCAGAAACACTAGCAGCAATTAATATTTAGTATTATGCAATAAATAGAAACGAGTAGATGGTTAGGAACTGTTCACACAATCTCTGCCAATTCTTTGCGCGAACATAAACGCTAGCGCTGTTGTTCCCTCCGGAAACGAAAAGAAACCGTTAAAAAAAATAGTTAATCGAAAAGCAAGTAGAAACGTAGGGAAAAAATACTGTGAATCAGAAGCAAATACAAAAATCTCCCCAGTTATCTGAACGCCACCCCCAAAGCTTTTCTGAAACTACATTTGAGTTTCAAACGATTACACCAATCGCTCTCTCTCTCTCTCTCTCTCCCTCTCTTTCTATTAAACCTTCCTGCGCTCTCACTGTACATACGTAAAAAAAAACTTTCAAAAGGGTATTCAAGGTGCAAATTATTAAAAATTGAAAAGGAATGTCACATCTTATGACATATTGTTTTGCTTTCCATTTAGTAATTTATTGATTTAGCTAAACGTTTACGTAACCCCGGGGCTACCATCTTGGCTGTAATTAATGTCTGAAGCTGTTATTCCGTGCATTGGTTTGCCTCTGATTAGGCTTCTGCATATTTACAATGGGTACTCTTCGGCGATAATATTCACACCGGATCCGACATATGTATGTACATATGTACATTCACAAAAAGTGTTGCAATGTAGTTATTTTTTTAACACATTGTATTTTCATGCGGCCACACCACACACATATTGCAGTTCTGCGACCGACTGAGCATAAAAACAATAACGGAACGAAATTATACTGGACAACCGCCATATAAAACGGCATAAAAACACACACAAAAAGGTTTCAAAACTTTGAACAGGTACTCATCGCCGAGAAACCACAACCACTCGGAATGTATTCGTTTGCTAAATTCGGCTCCTGGCTGCTTCACATTACGGTCTAGAGATGGCTTTTGGAAGTGGCCCATATGGCTCATTGGTAGACTGGCGTTTTTAGCTGTATTTTTACTCTATAGTATGCCAGCCAGTTCCGGAACAACTGGGGCATAGCTCGGTCGCAACAAAAGACCAAAGGTGCTAGTTTCATTATTCTTTAGGAGTTCTTGTTTTTCATATTCCATCCTTTCACTTCTAATTTTGTCTGACCACACCGCCAACAAAATGAAAATTCAAAATGCAAGTAAGAAATAATAGTATAAACTTATATTCAGAAGCAATCTCTCGACCAACACCTTAGGGAGTGTTCCGTCTGCTGCAATATATTGTAATTGCTTGTGGAGAGGAGGAAGTGGTAGGTACTCTTCTACTGCTTGGTGTAAGTTTTATTAATATTAAATTCTAAAGGATTGCTTAAGGTCACATTTTGAAAACTTTTTGCTATACAGTTTAATGTTGGTTTTTCTTCTTTTTTTAATAGGTGAACAAATAGGTGAATAGTAAAGGGATTTTATTTGAAATTTTAACATTTATGAAATAAGTTAACGCAGGTACATATGTATATGCAATGTACAGAGAGTATATATATTCTCGCAGTCAAAGAGTTGTTTGAGAATTTTATCAGCACATCTTTTTTGGAATTTGGTTAGCTGTAAAACATTCCCTTAAAATGTATGTGCAGTAAATATACCAGCCAGAAGTGGAAAAGACTGCTAACATATTTTTTGTGTTTTTGCGGCTAGCATCTTGAACTTTACGCTCAGTATTCCGACGTACATACGTATTAACTACAGGTCCACTGTTCTCCCATATGGATTACTACACTTAGAAAAAACTGTCCTATTAATTTGTTAATAGTACAGTTATTGACTTAATAGTACCGATATTAATCACTTTTGCCTATATATTTAATAGTTTTCTAATTGAATTAAAGGTGTGTGTATTATTGATCTTGATATTGATATTAAGTGCAGACATTTTTCTCATTTTAATGGTGTACAGAATTAATACTATAGATCTAATATTATTTCTCTTATTGAAATAAATAGATCATCCTATTATTCTAACAGTCTGAAGTAGTAAATTATTAATAGTACCATCATATTAAGGTTTTAATGGAAGAAATCTAGATATCATATTGGTTTAATAGTATATACACTATCCTATTGATTTTATGTGATCATACTATTGAAGTAAAAGGTTTTCGTATTAAAAACTTTTCTTCCGTCATTCCGTCTACAGCATTTCGTAAACATTTCGCATTCGGCGTCTAAAATTCAAGTGGTAACGTTGTGGAAGCAAAAAAAAAGTTCAGAAGAAGTGCATTTTGAATATTAAATTATTTAAAATTTATCAGTGCTTTTGTTTTTCCCTATATTGAAGATATTAATTTTATTCCGAGTCAATCAGACAGACGGCAATGCCACAATCTAATTCTTTCATTTTATTGAACACTTAAAAAAAAATGTTTAACGTAATATTCATTGTATCATCATGTAATTGTAATAAAATAAACTTGAATCTTGAAACTTTTGTTTTTTCTATGTACAATATTTACTGTATTTCGCTTTCCATTTCCTCCTTATATTATGTTTTTGTAATTTTGGCGAAGACAATTCTTCTTTTATTAATATTACGGACAGATTATTAGAATGTGTCCCAAATGTTGAAGTGGAAGAAAACAATAAAAAAAAGTGTAATTGATCTGTGTAATGAAGTAATAAGCAGTTTGGGGACGGACAGACGCCTTCACCCCATCTCAAGAAATTATAAGGGTCGTGGAGGAACCTTCTGCTTCTGTGGTGATCCAAAATTCAGAAACGAAAGAGGATGATTAAAACAACTAATTTGCAACCGGTTTGGGTTCGACGAAATAGTGTATAAACGAGTCGCTGGTAGGACAGTAAAAAAAAATGATTTTGACATTGAAAACCTTGGTGTTGCACCGGAATCAGAACTAAGAGCTAAGTTTAAGTTCCATTTAAGTCTATGGAGGAAAGACGTATTTCCTTTTTTGGTTTTTAATATAAATAAAAAAATTCTTTTATTTTCTTTTTGTGGCTAGGCCAGCACAATTTCTACAATCAACAATTTCAAACTTCTTCAACTAGGTGTTCAAATTTTCAAATTTTATGATGAGAAGAAATATGATGAAATATGAATTCTTGTGTCATTCAACACTAACTTTTTAAGTTACAGAATGATCACCATTATTTAATTCCACCATTGTTAAGCATTTTTTGTTAACGATCTTTAAGTCTGGAAGTAAATAAATAAATGAAATGAAAAATATAATATCTTGATGAGTATCACAAGAATGCTTTGACATCTATTATAGTAGATAGCTATTCTAATAACAATCTAACAATGTCAATGAATATATACGTATGATGTTAGCTTGTTAGATGCTGTACTTAATAATAATATAATAGGTATAAGTCTACTGGAAATTTGCTGTGCTCATAAAATAAAATTTAAAGGAAAATGTTATTAGAAACATTTTTTTTGTTTTACAAAAACTTATATGAAATCAATTTCACTCTATGAAATAGAACATATTATGCTTGTATGTAAGTCAGATCTTTACTTCATATGTAGACAGTGGAATGTTGGCTACATAAGTGAACTTATTGAACTTATAAAACACCAATTCAATTTTGTACTACTCGTATGTAATATTAAAAAAAAAATAAAGGAGAAAAAAAAAGAAATAAGGGAATTGTTTTATTTTTATTTAATTGGGGTACCCACATCAATTTGATAAGATATACTATTGATTAATAATAGTGTCATGGATTTGAAGTAATAGGAGGATACCTTTAAACATAAGTAGTGGTTTTTAATAGGATTTTCCTTTAATTTTAATAGTTTCTACGATTCTTACTTATTATTCTTTGTCACATTAAATTAATAGGAGATATATTAAAAGTAATGCTGTATACTATTAAAGATTAATATAACGCAATATAAATATTAAATGGCAATCCTATTGAAAAAAGAGAAAGAATACAGTATTGATACAATGGTTTTGAAAGTTTAATTTTTATGGTACAAATCCCATTGACTAATTTTAATAGTAAAAAACTGTGAAAGTAATAGGAAAAATAATTCATTTAATAGGATTTTTTTCTGAGTGTAGTATTATAACTAGTGCAGGGATATGAGGAATCCATATCTCTATTTCTATGCTGTACCTGAATGCAACAACTGTTTCTGTATTATAATCTATTTCTTCAACGATGTCTCAACTCTTGCCTTTTCACCACGGTAGTGACTCCAAGTAGTGAAATCACAGTGGCAGCGAATGCCAACTAAAGCTCAAGAATCCAGTTTTGCCTTTTGTCCCTGAAGCGGGATACTAAAGTAGGCGAAAGTAAAAATGAATGAATTCGATATTGTCCTTCGGTTACGGCAAAAAATTGTAAGTCCCTTCCGTTCTTGCGAAAAATATTATATAACGCACACAACAAGAGTGGTTGCGAGAAGCTAGGTGTGTTCATCGTCAAGCGTTTAGATGATCAGTCTCTACACAGATAGGTCTCCTCGTTTAAATACTGCTTAAATCTTAGATGCTTTACACTACTCTATCGGTACTTTTGCTACAAATGTTTGAATGAATATAGTTGTGTCCGGGACGTCTGGCCTGTTCGCTGTTATACTCCTAAGGTATTATCGGCACATGCGCGTGTATACTTTAGGGCCTGCTTGAAATTAGTCAACACGAATGTGGAGTAACCTGCGCTTCATCACCTCAACCTTTTTTCGTTTCCACCTATTTTTTAAATCTTCTTCGTACCATCTCCTTCTACTCTTCTATTGGGTAGAAAAGACTTAAGAAATTATGTAACAGTTGCACACTCTTGAGCACCATTGAGATGCAATTTCATATGTGAATAAAATAATAAAAATCAATGCAAATTATGTTCTTGTTTAGGTGGTCGTAACCCTATGCATTGTATGGACAAATTATAGTCGATCCCTAGATATCACTAGAAAGGAAAGGAGATTTTGAAATGAAACTTTTTTAGCGAAACTAGTAAATCGGAATTTCCTCTGCACAAAAAATCAAACATGAAATGACCAATCACGCTGATAGTTCTCATCCGATCACCGAAGTCAAGCAGCGTCGGGTGCGGTTCGTACTTAGATGGAGAACCGTTTGGGAACACCGCGTGTTGCTGGCATTTTAGTCGTTTACAAGTTGATGTACTTCTACTCAGATAAGTGTAGTGATAGAAGGCAATCCATTAAACTATCGTTTTACACTCAAGCAATGAAAGTAGCTTCTGGCGTCCCACGAAATCGGCTTTTTTTTCAAATAAAGTTCCCGCCACCTCATCCTACACATATGTATAAACAAATTGAATCGAATTGGATTGATCCTAATCCAAAAATTGGCGATATTCGGACGGAGGAATAGACGGTCAGATAAACGAACATGGCCTAATCGACTCGGCTTTTGGCACTGATCATTTATACTCGCACCTACTGATATACAAATATTCTCTATGCGGTCCGTCGCCATTATTTACAATGTAAAAAACTTATTATACTTTACGGGCTACCGTATAAATAAAAAAACAAAATGCTGAAATAACCAAGAAAATTCTTAAATTACAGTCAAATAATTACCACCCTGGGATTAGACTAATCCATGAATGTATAGGTTAGCATGTGCCGACGAATATTAAAAGTAGACAGTAGATTAGATAGAGGTTGCGTTTAATTAAATTTCCCCTTGTAATTGGGAAAGTACACACGAAATTAGAAAAGTTTCTTAAAAGTTTGTCTTCGGTATTTACTGTGTTAAATTCCTTGAAACACATTCAATTAGCGAGGAGTTTTTGAGGGAGGTAACTGAAGACTGAATGACTAATTTAATTCAGATCGCTTAGGCAAAGATTTAAATGGCATTCGGGAAATTTGAAACTATCCTTGACCTTGTGTGCTGACATTTGTAAAATACGTATCCAGTTTCAATTCAAAGCGTTGCAGTAAATAAGCATCCAATAAAGTTTTATTTTTTGTGAACAGAAGGCATTAAGATGCACAGTGCTTGTAGGAAGTAAAGTCAAAAAATAAATGTAGGGATCTCGGAAGGCCAAAAAAAGAAGATAAGTTAATTTAAATTCAATTCGATTTATTATCTGAACCGTATTTGATAGTCTTTTTTAATAATTAATGTTTAAGTAGCGATAAGATTTATAAGTGAGGTATAATTTTTAACTGATTTTTGAACGAAATTAAAATTAGAGATGTAACGCATATCCGGTAAGTATTCGTTATCTCTATCTGACTTTCGGCAGGATAGAGAACTAGTATTCGGCGAAAACCGGATAGGTAAAATAAAACAAAAATACGAAGTCAATTGAAAAAGCATTTTTCTTTATTCGCAGTACTTAAATAAGTTACAAAATTAGTGCTTATAATTGATTAATGGTAGATTATGATGAATAAATACCGGGTGTCCGCCGGGAAGGTATACTACTTAGTTTGTTTATAATTTTTGATTAAATGAAAGAGAATGGATCTTATATTGATAAATGTTTTATTTAATGTCGGCAATTATGTATGGAATACAATATCAGGTAAATGTCCGCCTCTGCTAGTCTCACAAATGCGAGCCCTTTTGAGCACATTTTTCATTACATTCTCACACATTTCACGCCGTATTTCATTAATTTCATCACGAATATTTTGTTTGAGTTGCTCAAGCGTTTCTGGTTTGTTTGCATAAACCTTGCTTTTCAGATATCCCCACAAAAAGAAGTCAGGAGCAGTCAAATCAGGCGACCGTGGAGGCCAATCAACATCATCATTCTTTGAAATAACTTGTTGTGGAAAGAGGTCTTGCAGTAATTCCATTGTAATCCTGGCTGTATGCGATGTGGCACCGTCTTGTTGATACCACATGTTAATCAAGCCCAAAGCATGCAGTTGTGGCGTTAAAAAGTTTTCAATCATATCACGATATCGCTCCCCATTCACAGTTACCGTTACGCCGTTTTCATTTTCAAAGAAGTAAGGTCCAATGATTCCTCCTGACCAAATTGCACACCAGACTGCTACTTTTAATGGATGCAAAGGTGACTGATGAATAATTTGAGGGTTTTCCATTGCCCAGAACCGACTATTCTGTTTATTCACATATCCATTCAAATGAAAATGTGCCTCGTCACTCATTATGGTCATGGGCTAGCATATGTATTGGCATATGTACGGCGGCGTAAATGGTCTTCTTGAAGAAGCTCTTGTGTCAACTGAATCTTAAATGGAAACAAATGCAAATCCTTGTGCAAAATTGTGGCCAAAGTTGTTCTTTGAAGACCAAGCTCCTGAGCACGGCGTCGAATTGAGGTTGATGGATTGTTTTGAACACTTCCTTGAACAGCAGTAATGTTTTCAGCCGATCTTGCAGTACGTTGTGGCCCATGCTTGGGCCTATCACCTACAGACCCTCTTTCTTCGAAATCATTCACTACACGATAAATAGTGCGTTTTGTTGGCACGTTGTTTCTCCCAAAAATTTCACGTAACTTTCTCATCGTCACAGTAATCGATGATTGATTTTGATAAAATGTTTTAACGATTAAAACACGTTGGTTTATCGAATATTTTTCCATAATAAATTTGCCACGTGTCTACTTCACGACTGCCAAATATGAACTGTCAAGACTAATGTTTACCAAAATGGCGGCAAAACAAAGTAGTATACGTTCCCGGCGGACACCCTGTACAAGTTTCCGTCATTAACCAGTAAAAGACGGTTGCGTTTTTTTATGCCAGCTTTAGAAAAGAGCCTCTCGCTGTATACGCTGCTACTTGGTGATGAAAGATAGACCTTCCATCAGCCTACCGGCCGCTCTGTATGTTGGACACGGCGGGAAAAATGCGGGACCGAATCATCGGTAACAGGTTGGAAGGAGCGATTGAAGAAGCATGTGGACTACCAGCACATCAGTACGGATTTCGAAAGGCACGCTCGACTGTTGATGCCATTAAGAAAGTGGTTGATACAGGGGATATATAGATAGATAGATAGATAGATAGATAGATAGATTGATAGGTAGATAGATAGATACATTATATCCCAATCTATTTTCTTCTGTCTATCTTATCTTATTAATACTATAAAAGCAAATTCGATTTTCCTTGTGAACACCGTTTCTCGAAAGCTACTAAACGTAGGTACTTGAAATTTTGCACAGTTATTCCTTATTTTGCCTAGATGCGAGATAAGGAGGGATTTTTCGAAATTCAAGGTCGAAGTGGCATAAAGGGGTTTGAGATCGAATTTTCCGTCACTAATAGTTGATAATACACCCCTTGCTCCGCAATGGCTCATAGAATTTCAAAAATGAAAAATAGGTATAAATGCTAAAAACAATTATCACTGCCTACAATCATACAGCAGTATCTTTCGTCGGAATATGTGTGTGAGTATATGGTATATGGGTGCTCTCTAACATGATTATGTTTTGAACTTTAGTGTGTGATCTCAATTGAAAAAATCATCATTAGTGCCAAATTTAAGCAAGCAAAGCAATCAAAGCTGGAACAATTCCCACAGAAGTGGAAAAAGGGGATGATCATTAAACTTCCAAAGAAGGGAAACTTGACGGTGTGCGGTAACTGGAGAGGTATATTCTTTCTTCCAGCCATAGCCAAAATAATAGCTAGAATAATTCTAGGACGAATTAATGAACATTTAGATTCAACTCTCGATGTTTAACAGGCAGGCTCTCGCGCTGGAACTTCCTGCATTGTCCACATAAACACCTTACGGATTATAATCGAGCATTGCATTGAATATAGGTCTCCGCTACATTTATTGTTTATCGACTTCGAGAAGGCTTTCAACAGATTGAATCGAGATGCTATCTGGTTGGTCTTGCGCAGGAGAGGCATCCCACGAAAACTTATAGTTATTATCAAGTCTTATAACGAGGGCGGAAAGTGTCACGCCGTGCACAATGGTAAGGTGTCGAAAGATTTTGAAGTCCAAAGTGGAGTACGTCAAGGGTGCATACTGTCCCCACTATTGTTCTTGGTGGTTATCAGCGATGTACTCCGTGCAGGATTGTCGGAAGGTAAATATGGTAACTTCGATGGACTATGACATCTTACCTTAAACATCTAGATTACGCCGACGATGTTTGTCCACTTTGACATCGGATAATGGACCTTTATCCGATGGCCCACAACCTAGAAGCTGAGGCAAACAAAGTGGGGTTAAAAATAAACACAGCCAAACCAAAAGCCCTGAGCAATTCTATTAACCGCGCCCAACTTAACATTGCCGAACAGGAAGTCGAGAAAGTTGACTTCTAGGAAGTGAAGTCTCGGTTGACCGCGGTGGTACCGAACTGGATGTGTGTAGCAGAAGCGGGAATGCTAAAGCTGCGTTCGGAATGCTGTCCAAAATCTGGAGAAGTAATGTTATCAGCTTAAGAACCAAGCTGCGACTGTTCCGCTCCAACGTAGAATCAGTGCTGCTTTATGGGTGCAGTACTTGGAAGGTGGACAACATTAACACACGCAAGCTGCAAGCCTTCGTAAACAAATGCTTAAGAATCATCTTGAGTATTTTTTGACCGAACCGCATCTCCAACGAACAACTTTATCTGAGAACCGTCCAAGAACCTATAAGCATTACTATACGAAGAAGAAAGTGGCAATTGATTAGACACAGCCTACGGCGCGAAGACAACTCCATTGCGAAATACGCCATGCGGTAGAATCCGCTCACCCAGGCAGGCAGAATAGCGGGGCGCCGTAGGCAAACGTGGCGCAGAACAGTTGAGGAGGAATCGAGCTCTTTAAAAATGAGTTGGAGGCAGCTCAAACGCGTTGCAGAACTTCGAACAAGATGGCGCGCAGGCGTGGTTAACGCCCTATGCCCCCCGATGGGTTAAAGGATCTATGTAAGTAATCGAAGTTTCGTGCAATATACGCACTTTGAAAGCACGCGAGCGAAGCCGGCGGATCAGCTAGTTTATACGTACTAGTATTGCGTGTGGTCGAAATTCGACGGAGGGGAAATAAACAAACAGTGAGAGAAACAACGCTTTGTATCTATATCTTTCGAATGATATACGTTTTATCCCCTTCTTTTTAAAATTAAAAATGTACAATATATGGTATTTCGTGTTCACGTATTAATATATTAGATAATATACTCGTATATATAATGTAACAAATAAGTGGTTTATTAAAAAACTAAAAACTTTATTCAAATCTTTAATACAATATAATATACGGTCTGCAACTGGTGTCAGACTGCCCAAAGAAGTCAGGTGTGCTGCTTTTTTACACTCTGGATATTGTAGATAAGAAGGTCGAGGGATGATATTACTTTCGGGTTTGTTTGTTTGTTATCGATAAGGTGGTCGAAGGATGACATCACTGTCGGATTGGGTTGTTTGTTGTTCTCGTGTCGTTATCGGCAACGTGACTACGCGATGTTTGCATGTAAACAGTTTCGAAGGATGTGTGTTTGTTGATAACCCCTTTGTGTTAACTCCCTCCTTCGTTTAAGAAGACCACTCCACGTCTTCATAGCTCCTTACTAGCATTTGGATTCTTTCAACTCGTTGATCTAAGAGTTGCTCAGGAGTGAGTTGAGGTGTTCTATGTTTTCTGAAATAGATTACAAAAAATGGTAGAATAAGTCCTGTTATCGATAATAATCCCATAGTCGATATGATAGAACTATTGCTTGCTTCCAATCGCAGGGATTCTGGTACGTTTATATTGTCGAATCCCAATTTCTCCTCTAACGATTCAAAGTAGGTTCCAACTTCATATTTGTCAATAGCATCAGTCTTCAGCTAATTCTGGATCATGTTAGTTGGTTATATATATATAATCGCTGTGTTCTCGAAGTTAATAAGGTAGACTCCGTTTAATTTTTCGTTATTGACGGTGTGTTGTCCTGATACCAGTATTGCTCCATATTTAATTATTTCTATGTCTTGATTCTTTTCCTTAATTTTGTTGCATTTGACCTTCTGGTTGTTAAGCAATTCAGACAAACAGGTTTGGTAAGTATTTATTTTACAGAACGTGCACTTAAGTTATTTTTTACAAGTGTTAATGTTTACAAACTTGGATCTACAATTTATAATATCTCTGCTCAAAACTAATTTACCATCGTTTTGGCTTATGGTTCTTGTTTCATACAATTTTGACGGTTTACGTTTTGGAGGGGTTCACATTATCGTACAATTTTTTTCGACTAAAAATAAGAGAATTTTCCAATAACGAATGTCCATATGAAAAAGTTTCTTCCCCCAATAAATAAAATGTGGTAAAATATGTCTAGGCAAATAACTGACAACATTATACAGGTGAGAAAATTTCAAAGCTCAGATTATAGAGATAGTAATGCATAGATTTGTCAGTTCACATTATCCGTAAATTCACATTATCGAAGTTCACATTGTCGAGGTAGTACTGTATCTTAAATTCGGAAACATCGATTTAATCAGATAGTTTGAGTTTACATTTCTCAGCAATAAGCTCGTCTTTGATCGTATGCTTCACAGATTTAATAACATCAAATAGTTTTGAGTTAGTTACAAATTGTCTGTTATTATTTTTAATCAAATCATATATATACTTTATAAAAAAAAAACTGATCAAGAAGTGTCTGTATGATGTTCAAATTATTGTCGCGTCTATTGTCATGTGGCGTATCAGCATATATAGTTTCGTATTTTTCACGATCCATTTCTTCTGTTACCGTGGTTAAGAAATCTTGTATATATGTGAGGTTCATTCATTCATTCATTCATTCATTTTCAATGGCCCGCTAATCCTTCATGAGAGTCGCGGGGGTAGAATGCTCAGGTGGACCTTCCATCATTCTCGATCCTCCGACATTGACTTCAACTCAACAGGAGGAATCCCTAGACAGCTCCAGGAGAAATGTCGGACTTGGTCCAACCATCTATTTCTAGGCCTACCGGGGAGTCTCCTACCTGATGGCACGGCAAGCATGGCACGTCTTGGAAGCCGGTCTGGGTACATAGGCACTACGTGACCAAACCATCGAAGTATAGATCGTTCCATTCGGAGAAGTAGCTGCTCAACATTAAGTGCCTCGCGTACTCTGGTGTTGGGCACTCGATCCCTACGTGTTATTCCAGCAATACCGCGAAGGAACCTCATTTCGGCAGCTTGTATCCGCGATCTTATTCTTTCGGTCACTACCCAAATTTCATGACCATAGGTGAAAGTTGGAACATACCCCGAGTCAAATACCGATAGCTTTGCTTGAACACTAAGTTCGGCTTTCCGTATAAGAGATTTACCAAGCTCTCTCAAAATTGATCCAGCCTGACCAATTCTACAGTATAACTCGGCATTGCTCTTCCCATCAATCGTAAATAAGATCCCGAGGTACTTAAACTTATCCACCTGCTTCAGTGGGACTCCACTAACATGCAGAGTGCACTGAATGGGCTTTCTGGAAACGATCATTACTTCCGATTTGTTCACGTTGATCCTCATTCCAGCATAATCACAAGCGGCTACAAACCTTTCGAGTGCGCGCTGAAGTTCGGTTGGCGAGGATCCAAGGATGACCAAATCATCCGCAAAGAGCAGATGACTAATCCATAGGTCTCCGACTTTGAAACATTCTCCGCCACGACTGCGCTGTAACATCCAATCCATATATACAATGAAGAGGATAGGTGACAAAACGCACCCTTGGCGGAGTCCAACGCCCACAGTGAAAGGTACTGATTTAATACCGTTTATCCGAACACAGCTTCTAAAGTTTGTATATAAAGACTGAATCGCCCAAACAGGGAACCATCAATCCCAATATGTCAGGTTAGTCACATGAAATAGGTTGGAGGTATTTTCATAGATCAGTGTATCTCCTGTTTCAATGAGCACATAGTTGTCTCTAGTATAATCGATAATTTCAGCATCGGTCAGTGTGAAGGTGATTAGGATTGATAGGAGTGGTAGGAAGTCGATTGTCTGAAATTAGAGTTTCAGGTTATCTTTGTGGACCGTTTTACCATTACTTAATTTAACTTTATTCCCTAAATCTCTGGCTACAACTCTGGTTTTATACTTAGGTTGTAGTTTACCCCTGTAAGCGCCAATTGTTTTTTGATTAACTTTAGTAATTGGTTTAATTTCGACTATCTTTAGATTCTTGTTATGGGAGTCTATCATTTTGTCCTGTGCCATGGTTAATTTTAGTGGGACATCAGAATAAGATATATATGTTAAGATATAAGATATTTTGTTATATAAAACATGAGCAAGTTTCTTTTCTGTCGAGGAGTGAATAAAAACAAAAAAACAAATATTTGGCGCAACAGCTCTTTAAAGTGCCAGGGTCTAGCTTCTCGCAACCACTCATGTTGTGTGCGTTATATTTTTCACACGAATGGAAGGGACCTACAGTTTAATGCCGAATCCGAACGGCATTTTGAGAAGCTTTTTCGTGACAACAATACTCTCGGATGTTTGTCAGACTGAATGGATGGATTTGTTGTATTCTATTGCTGCTCTAATGAAGACTTCAGTGTAATCTAATAAACTATGTTGTTGCTTTATGCAGCGAGTAATTTCCTGTAAGGCATTGTGCGCTCTTTGTAATTGTCCATTGGACGTACTGTGGCTAGGTGGTACGTGATGCAAATTACTACTAGCTATAAGTGTCATAAAGACGGCTGATGTGAAGTATGGGTCTTGATCGCATGTTATATTTTTGCAATCCGGGAAGTTTTGTAAAATTTCCAAAACTTTGTGTGAAAGATCCTTCCGATCCGGTAATGTCTTACGAGTAATGACCAACATTTTTGAATAAGCATCTACGCACGTTAGGAATTTCAAAATCAGCGAACATAACGTCAATATGAAGGGATTCCCACTCTTTCTTAGGAATTGGAATCTTCATAGGGTGCCTGTCGTGTTTGTTTATACTACAAATCTTACAATTTTTGGCATATTGCAAGAATTCATCTTGCATATTTGGCCAGTAGTATTTGTCTAGAATTCGCTGGGCATTTTCTCGAGCATTCCTATGGGCTCTATTATGTGTTTGTTCAATAATGGAGATTTGATCTTCTTTGTTCGTTATGTCGTTTAAAAAATATTTGCCTTGTATGAACTTATTTTTAAAGTGCTCCTGCAGAACTGGTAGTGATGCCCTCTTTAATATATTGCTTAAAAATAGGAATTATTTTAGGTGGTTCATTAAAGCATATCAAGTGACCTGCTTTATTTGGGAAGGGTTTCATTTGTTCGTGGACTGTTTCTAATCCTTTATTTATAATTATCTTTTGATTTTACCAATTCACAGGCCGATTATTACTTCGATCTGTTCCTCTTCAACGCTTTCAGCAGAATGTTGCGTAGCTACCGAATCATTATCTGACATTCGGTTCAAGTTCTGTCTAAACAGAGCATCAGCTACAACGTTGGTAGGGCCAGGTTTACAAATCATTTTTTGGCGCGTATTCTTCAATTAGAGCGTGCCAACGCTTCATTTTGGTATTAGAATTAAGAGGTGAAACTGCAAATGAGTCGATGGATCCGTGTGGATCTCTAAGTTTGTGGTTCCATATAGGTAGTTCCGTTGGTACTTTAATGCAAAAACTATTGCATACAATTCCTTCTCATTAGCTGCAAAATTACGTTCAGATTTATCTAATGTTTTACTAATGAAAATTATGGGTTTTCCGTCTTGGGAAAGAACTGCTCCTACTGCGTCGTTGGAGGCATCGGTTGTCAATTGGTGAAATCGGGCTGGGTGAGCTCGGTTTCTGTTACAATGAAGAACCGATTAACTGGGATGTTCGGGACCGAGCTCATCGCGGAAAATCGAAAAACCCGGATAAACGTATTTCTTTCTATAAAGCAAAATATTAATAAAAGTCACCAAAAACGTATTCATTATGTCAATAAAACAAAAACGAAACAAAAACAAATAAAATTCATAGCAACAATTCATAAAATATATACCTAAAAGGTATAAATAAATACAGGGTTATGCAATACTAAAAGAATTTTACAGTCTTTTCTGAGACTGGTATTTTCCAAATGCTCTTTGACTTCGGGTATAAAGTTTTGGTTGAACCACTATAGAAAAATTATTTGCGCTACCCAAGCTCTCTTGTTGGCTTTATATATATACAATATATTTTAATGATTATTATATATATAATATATTTTAATATATATTATATATTTCATATATTTTGAGTGTTCTTGGGCGAAGACTTTTACTAATTGCAATTAATTTGCATTTGCGAGTCCCTGCAGCATTTGGGCAAACTAGCAGTGAGTCGTTTCTTGGAATCTTCATAGCCCTCTAAAACATGTTCTTCTTTACAAGCGAAAGTATTTCGTGGTAAGCAGTTCCAAAAAAAGTTTGCCTCGCCCACATTGCTCACTTGTCAAATTTTCGGTTTTTATGAGTTCAGCTAGTTCTTCAACAAAAAACGTAGCAGATTCATAATCAGCTGATTATTTTTCACCTGAACTTTTGAGAGAAAGAATTCCATGATGATTTTTGAAATTTCTCAGCCAGCCAGATGAACACGAACATTCAGAGTGTTGACACAACACGACGTAAAAATATTATGCCACAATCATTTCGCCAGAAAGTGGAATTCCCCTATATTTTTGCTGACATACCCAGTCATATGTTGCACTATCCACTTATGTGCTCTCAGCTTTCTTAAATGTTTAACGTTTCTGGGAACCATTGATGGAATCACTTTTGGCAAGAAATTTGAGAATGGTATATTTATTTTTAAGGAAGCCATACATGCGCCGATTTCATATTTTTGAGCCGAATTTTTCACAGAAATATTATGTGATCGTTAATTAACTCTACCTTTTCTCTAATAGATCAGTTACAGTTACATCAATAAGGCACAAAACCAATGTATGTAAGTGTGAAGAATCTGCACTAATCAACATGTAGCACGATTGTGTTATGTTTTCGTTTTGACTTAATTTAAGCTTGCATCCCGGATAATAGAGTCTTTTCCGGTTAATCGAATTTCAATGGGAAAGAAATTTTTTTTTTTAATATTCCGGTTGATTGTTGACAGTTAATCGGCTCTCCACTGCATTAGATGATTTTTTAATGTGTTGAATGCTTCTATTGCTTCGTCATCAAGCGAAGTGCTTGTTTTCTTTGCTATGTGAGTAGAAATTTGTCCTGATTCGTTTTGCAAATACTTGGCTTTGTGATTTTGGCATCGTTTCTTATAAATATTCGGTAATAACCGATCATTCCTAAGAAGCCACGGAGCTGCCTTAGTGTAGTGGGTTGTGGGTACTCTTGAATGGTCATTACCTTATTAGGGTTAGTTTTTAGTATGTTATGTGCAATGACTTAACCTAGAAAGTCTACGCTTTCTTTATATAGAGTTGATTTCTCTACAGAAACCTTCATGTTGGCTTCCTTTAATACATTTATTATTTTATTAAGTTCTTGGGTATGTTCTTCGGGGGTTTTTAAATAGAGAATAATATTGTCGATGTATACATGGCATATTTTGCCTATGTATGGTCGTAGAATATCGTCCATTGCACGTTGGATTATAGAAGGTGCAATCTTTAAACCGAACGGCAATCTCATATATTCGTATTTACCATTATTAACACGAGGTTTTCTCAATGTTAGATTCCTTCATCTTAATCTTCTAGGGTAGAGAAATATTTACCTTGCCCTAAATTTGATAATATTACGTTTGTATCTGGTATCGGGTACTTGTCAGATACCGTTTGGACATTAAGTTTTTTATAATCAATCACCATTCGGTGCTTAGGACTTCCGTCCTTGCTTGTACATTTGGTACGACCCATACCTAACTGTTGTATGGGGACTTCGATGGCCTGATTATACTGGAGTTAAGAGGTTTTTGTACTTCATTATTTACAAAATCGTTTGCAGCAAGAGGGTATGGATACTGCTTGCTCCAAACTGGCCTTTCACAACTGGTTCTGATTTCGACAAATACGTCTGTCCGGAAAGGGAGAGTAGTATCGATGTTTTGGTGGAAACTTTGCACTTTTTCCAAAATCGATTTTTCTAAATCAGAAGTACTGTTTTCTTTGATATGATTCAGTTTATTCGAATAATTAAAATACATTTTTTCGATGTAATTGTTATAGACAAGGGTTCTTGTCTCGAAATTAATCTTAGCGTTCACCCGATTTAGTAGGTTGAATCCTATTAATCTATCATATTCTAAATTATTTATAATATAGAAACGAGTTATCGTTCCAAAAATAGAAACTTTATGAAATGAGTCAATGATGATCTCACCGTTGACTGTACATGCGCGTTTCTTGATTGGGAGAATGATCTCATTGCTGAGAATTCGATGAGAATTCTCATTTGTTTGCTATTTATTAATCTTCGTATGTGGGGCAATCCCACATTTCTTCTAAAAAATAGGTTGAGGTTGTTAATACGCTCGTTCCTTACCGGAGGTGGCTGTATCGAGTGACGCTGTCATGGGCGGCTTTGAAATCGATGAAGAAATAATGAGTATCGATTTGGACGATTTGGGTTTTCTCCGGGATCTGCGGAGTTTGAAGATTTGATCGATGCTGGACTTTCCTAGCTTGAAACCGCACTGATAGGGTCCAAACAGGCTGTTGATTAAAGGTTTCAGGCGTTCATACAATATCGCAGAAAAGATCTTGTATGCCATGTTGAGGAGACTGATGCCTCTATAATTGGCGCAGTTGAGGGAGTCTCCTTTCTTGTGGATCGGGCAAACAATGCTGAGATTCCATTCATCAGGCAAACACTCGTCTGATCAAATCTTAGGGATGAGTTGGTGTATGCACTCTACCAATTCATCACCAGCTGCCTTGAAAAGTTCGGCCGGTAAGCCGTCAGGTCCAGCAGCCTAGTTGGATTTCAGC
The DNA here is from genome assembly GCA_945910035.1 of Brachypalpus laphriformis. Classification (NCBI taxonomy): domain Eukaryota; kingdom Metazoa; phylum Arthropoda; class Insecta; order Diptera; family Syrphidae; genus Brachypalpus; species Brachypalpus laphriformis. Next base: position 257,616,295 of record OX246754.1, read on the forward strand.
TTGGATATTGCTACCCTCACTTCGTTTTAGTCAGGTGGAGGGAAATTTTGACTATCATCGTCTATGCTGAATGGTACATTCTGCCTAAGAGCAGGATGTTGGTCTTCGTCACCGTTATACAGTCTGTAGAAGTAGTTTTTCTGTATTCTGAGCACCGACTGTGATTCTACTATGAGGTTTCCATTTTCATCTCTACAGGTTTCTGTACGGGTATTGCTTCTCTGACACATTCTTTTCACCTTTTGGTAAAGTACATTGTTCTTGTGTGTGTGCATTATATTTTTCACACGAATGGAAAGGACCTACAGTTAAGTGCCGTATCCGAAGGGCAATTTGTTTTGAGCAGCTTTTTCGAGACAACAATACACTCGGATGTTTGTCAGACGTTCGCTAGAGGTGGGACCGTGAGAAACTTGTCGGTGTTTTCTGGAATTCGAACTTGGAACCTCACGCGCAGTGACCCGACGCACTAACCACTTACGACACAGATCGCGCGCTCTTATGCTCTTTCTTCTTCTTTTGGAGAAACCGATATTCTTCCCATCTCTTTTGCTCGTAGAGCTCACGAGCAGCTCTCGTCTTCCGCTGCAGCCCCTTATAAGCCTTTTGTTTTGCTGCATGCACTCGCCGGCATTCTTCGTCAAACCAGGGGTTACGCGGTGGTGGGAGAGCTTTCGGGATACGCGTTCAGCGAAGACTCTGGCGGTCTCTTGCGATTGTAGCTTTTCGACGTTAAATTTTCTCACAGTGATTCTTCTTTGCTGCTCAGTTTGGGATATCCGCATTCGTACCTTGGCTGCAACAAGGTAATGCTCCAAAATAAGTAATATTAAAATTTTACAAACTTTTGAAAACAAAGTACTAAGAGGTATTGTTAATGCGCCATGGTATATCAGAAACAGCGATATCCACAGAGATCTTGGCATTAAAACAATCGAAGACGAAATCAAAAACTACGCGAGAAAGCATAAAAGTCGACTAGAAAGTCACGTTAATATTACAGTCGTCCAAGTTTTGGATGAGAGAAATTTATTACGCCGTCTACAAAGAACCAAGCCTTTAGACTTAGCGCGTTAACTAGCCGCGTCTAAACTGCGGAGCTAGCAGAAACTTCTCATGGGTTGGTACCTGCAAAACGTCCTTATTTCGTGAAACGAAAACTACTTGATAAGTCGAATACTTAGTTGTAGTAAAAAAAAAACAAGTCTGTTTTGAAGGGAGGTTTTTTAGTGGGTATGAATCCCACACTACTATGAGCACGCGCTATCGATCCTGATAGTGTCTTGTTGAAGATTTTCACCTACCCTTGGAAAAAAAAGGTAATGATCCAAGTTTACGTTGGCCGCTCGGAAGGTCCGGACATCCAGAATACTGGAGCCATGTCTTGCATCGATCGCAATGTGATCAACTTGGTTGATCGTTATATGATCATTGAACCGCCATGTCTGCTTACGAATAATGAGATGAGGAAACCATGTGCTTGCTTGCATCCGAATAAGCGTTGTCTGTTGCCTCTGTAGCAATTACCGTAGTAGGTGTCACAGTTTTGTATTCTCGTTCTGCCCGGCCCATCCCATCGCACTTCCTGGATGGTGGTTATATCTGCTTTATAGCAGCCTAGGGCCTCTGCTAATTGTTCGGCTGCACGTGGTCTGTAAAAGGACAGGACATTCCACGTACAGATCCGAAGGTCGTTGTCCTTATTTCGTTTGCTGTGGTCGTCATCAGTTGAGTCATCCTTATCCGAGGCTTTTGGTTGTTTCGGAACTAGTGTTTTTTTCTTTACGTGGTAGGGAAGTTACCCCGACGGCAAAACCCGCAGTCTTAAGGGCCAGTTTCTTTAGTTATACCCATAGGACGAGGGGCCGGGTACACCGGTGTCAGTAGTCCACTACGGGAGTATGAGCGCTGTCGTTGGCCCGTTAAGAGCTGCTCCGCCACCATTTCTATTCCAATGTCCTGACCAACATTGGAAATTCCTTACCGACCTGTGATCTGAATACGTCGAAGCAGCTCGCGCAAGGTATTCACTAAGTTCAACCTAACTGGAACTATAAACGCCACCGTTGACTCCGTCTAGGGAATTCGTCCGCTGCCGCCTGGAACACCAAGAAATGCTCTTATGAGAAAGCACTTTTCCCCCCTCTCTCGTCTGCTGCCCAAAGAATCCTCCAAACGGGGTTGGTTAGCTATTTCTCGGATTAAGGTACTAGGCACCCAGCTGTCACCGCGTGGAGGTTGAGATTGAGTGTAGGAGAGTAGTTGGTAGGCCTCAGCTAAGTGGAAACGCTTGTGTTTTCATATATTGGCATGCACTACCATTTAACCAGCTTCGTGTCGTTATCGGGAACGTGACTGCGCGATGTTTGCATGTAGGTAAACAGTTTCGAAGGATGTGTGCTTGCTGATTACCGCTTCGTATTAACTTATATAACACTCAATGTATACGTGTTTGTTTGTTTATTTGTATGCTATAGACTCCGAAACCACCGAACCGATAAGCTAAAATTTTCAGGCAATCTTCGGTATTGCCCGAGAGTGTTCCTGTGAAGTTTGGTCAAAATCGGTGCAGCAGTTTGCCCACGACATTACTATTATAGTACTTTGGTACTAAACAATTCTTTTTTTTTTGTTAAGCACAGCGACGCACACCGGGTACACGTCGGTTCAGCAGTTGGTCCAATACTTTAGTATTAAAGTACTTAAGTTGTTGCTGACAGCGCTAACTACGAATGAACGCCCCACCACCAGAAGTTCCTCGTTGAATGCTGTAGCGGCGGAGGTTCATCTAAAAATTGGCCTCGTCGCTCAAGAGGATTTCTTTGCTGAAATCGGGATCCGCATCCAACTGCTCTAGAACCCAGTCAGTAAAAAAAAGCTCGTTTACGAGCCAGCTGCCTCCAGTTTCGCACGTCAGGTTGATTGAGGTCCCTCTCCATTTGATTGTGCCACCTACCGCGAGATCGTTCTTGGCTGGAACGTTGAGCTCCATTCGTTTTACATGACCCATCCATCTTAGTCGCTATATATGAAATCGATGAAAAGATGATGCGTATCGATTCTATATTCATGGGTTTTTTTCCAAGTAGTGTAAATATTTGGTCAATGGTGGACTTTCCGGGCCTGAAACAGCATTGATATGGACCTATCACCTATTGATAGACATCTGAGACGCATATTTCAGCCAATCAGGTAAACAAGGGATGTCTCGTCCGGTTAAACATATGTGCGCTTGCGCAGGTCTGAGTGTTCAGCTGCACATAGCTACACACTGCTGACTTCGTATTACTCTAGATATTTTCTACTAAATTAACAATTTACATTGGACATAGAGAAGTAAATTTTAGCCCTTAGTTCCATTCCTATTTTTGTTCGTTCCTATTCACCTAAAACCACTGTAGCTAATTAAATTTAATTTATATTTATAGAATTGCAATGAGTTTAAAAAGAACAATTGAAACAGTAAATTAAACCGCAAAACAACAAAACATCTACCTACTAAGAAATAAAATAAAATGAAGATAAAAATGATGGCCTGGTAAGAGCATTCATAACGTTTCTTTTTATATTGTAATATCGACCGAAGAATTGAAGTCGAGGAAATGAGCAATTGCATTATACAACTTCATAAACCCATTTATCGATGAAGAATGACCATAATTAGTTCGCAAGTGAGATCTGTTAAAAAATCGTTAATATCTTAGTCCAGCAGCTGGAATATTTATATTTAAAAGGCTTAAGATCTCAGGGGAATCAACTTCACCAATAAGTAGTGAACAAAAATGGTTCTTACCACCTCTCTTCTAATTTCAAGCGGTTCTAACCTAATCAGCTTAAATCCCGATTTGTAAGAGGGTATCGTGTTAGGGTCAACCCTGGGAATTCTTCTAAGGGCAAATCTCAAGAACTTCTTGGATTGCTTAAATTTTTAAGATAAGTACATTATAATATGGATACCAAACAATTGACGCATATTCCAAAACGGACCTAAGAGGATACATATATTATTTTAATAACGTACGGGTGGGTAAATTCACCAGCATAGCGTCTTATCATTCCCCAAGCTCTATTAGCCTCATTTGTAATAAATTCAATACGATTTGTGTAGGAAAGTTTAGAGTCCAGCAAAACGCCCAAATCCTTAATTAGATAGACTCGAGAAATTTCTTTATTGTCAAGTGTGTAATTAAATAAAAGATGCGATTTACGGCGTGTGAATGCTACAACCGAACACTTACTAACATTTAGGGACAAAAAGTTTCTGCATGTTTAGTATTAAGTATTCGGAAGCTGTGCAACATTTTCATCCACAGACATTTACCTTTCTATCGACCTGGTCAGAGTACCATTCGGAAATAATGTCAAGTTCAAAAGAGCCTTATTTTTGTACATACTTGCATATTCCTTGTTTATATAGGCTTTCTTTCGTATTTAGCTTATTTAATTGTCTTACACTGCCCTTAGAAAACCAACAGAATTTCACATTTTCTTAATAATTTGCGGCCGGTTCAAACTATTACGGTATATATTTGTTGCATTTCTGGCAAAATGAGTTTTACTTGACCATCGTTTCAAAGCTTTACGTACGCGTTAATGAATACACAACCTTCCTTATCTTACCGTCCTAGTGAAAACATCTAACTGAATCTATAGAAATATTGCAAATAGTAGAAAGCTTAATCATGCCTTCAACTGTCCCAATACCCTAATGCGACTTTCTTGTACACACTTTACTTAGGTAACCTATCTATATCCGTTAAAGATCGGACCTATGGACCCAAATATAACAAGTTACAATTCTCCAAATGTCCTAATCCCAAAATGATATTTTAACTAAAATTCATATTCAAAGGAACGACCGAAACTTTTGCCAACTATCTTCATCAATCAAATCACACTTCCTGCTTCTGAAACACAAAAAGGTCCTTCCCATCATATCCTATTGTGTGCGTGCGTGTGCACCATTAAGTATCACAAACAATGTGATAATTTTACACTATCAACCTGAAAACTTTGTTTTCCCCTGTAAATCACTTAAATTGCCGAATTTCCTCACCTACCCAGCGAACCCTATTTGCTTTTGTAGAAAAACCCCAAGCACATCACAGGCGAAGGTCCAAGGTTAAATGAACATCATTAAACCATCTAATTCTATCACTTCTTACCCGACACAACCCGCCACCGTTGCCGCACACCAGCGCTTTTTGTTAAAGAATTGATTTCGAACACTACTATCATTGTCAATTAAGTGGTCCGAAAATTCCCAGCAGCCATCATCAATCCAGGGAGGGGGAACGAATAGAAGGGAACATTCCAAAGGGCAGGTATATGGCAAGCAGCATAACGGATGTACGCAGCATGGTACGTGCTTTGTCACCCACATTAGCCAAATGGCCCATAATTTCCAGTCACGTTTTTCAAATTGGCCTTAGCCAGGATTCATCGATTCACCTGGTTTTCGGGGTCGGCAGAAAATTGGGTCTCGCACCCATTGTGGGCGGCTAAAACCTATTTTGACTTTCACATAAAACGCTTGTGCTTTTGTCGAATAGTGAAGAGTGAACGTCCTAAATGTGGTTATTTCTATATCCACGTTGGTGGTCCACCCTTTCCTGTGTCACACAAAAGAGAGTCGAACAAATTCCAGGCGATTTGTTTGAATGAGTGAATCCGCCAAATGAAATGTTATGACATCATTCGGAATTCCTGGCATGATTACTGTTTTCTATTTTGCGTCGCTTTTCTGTGTGACTCGTTCCGACCGGAATGAAGGATGGGATTACCTATCGAAATGCGGACTGAATCCTTTTTAACTGTTATCTATGACGGCTATAACGGCCGGAGGCATGAACTGTACATGAATATTTAGGTAACAGGAGATTAGCAGGGGGTTTCTAATCAGGGATAAGTGTACGCTGGCAAAGTTATTAATCGTTGTTGGTGGATGGTTAAGTTTTATCCGCAGTGACATTCCATTTGACTTGCTTAGTGGAGATAGATTATGCTAATAAATGTTAGTTAATGAAAATATTATGCACATATATGTACGTACATACATATGTATGTATGTATCATCGATCAGGAAGCAGTTCTTAAGTACTGATTGTAGTTCAGGTATTTGGTAGATAAGTACATATGTATGTACATACATATGTGCAACAGGGGGATTATGGAGCATTCCAAAGCAGTGCATCCATTATTTATCGAGAGTTTATTTGCTACTCGTATTATTTGACTTCATTAAAGGCCACCAGCAAAAGATAACGAAAAAAAAAAACACTTATTGAAAGAGAGGAAGGTACACTCCAATGCAATTGAATAGGGACAAGATTCTTCAATCACTTCATTCTGATTTTCTCTTTCTCATTACTAACTACGGCATTTCCTTTAATATATTTAGTACATTATAATAGGAAACTTTTAGAAACAGAAAGAAATTCCAACAATTTCACAGTTATGCATTATTTTAATTTTGCTTTGACCATGCAAAAAAGTGAGCTTTTTTCTTGCAGCACTTGAGTAGAGACAGGGGCAATTGCTTTAGTGTGGATTAAACCATTAACACGAAAAGCAATTTTTGTTATCTGCTATAAATTCTTAACGTTTTTAAAACAAATGGCCCGAGGTAAAGTTTTGATAGTAGGAGAGAAAAGCAAAATACTTGCCTACAAAGAGTGTAATCTCGCCTATAGAGATATTACCGAACAAATTGGAAGAAGCAAGTCGGTGGCTTGCAACTTTCTTAAAAATAAGTCGAACTATGAGAACAACATAAAAGAGCGGACCAAAAAAGCGACTACATTTACTGGCAACAGACGAACTTTCAGAAAAGCCTCGAATTCTCACTGCCTCAAATAAAATCGTATTGGACGACTTTTATGCCGAAATAGGAAAGGAGGATGTGGATGAAAAATCCTTGAGAACAAATTTAACGTCGAAAAGCTCCAATCGCAGGAAACCGCCAGGGTCTTCGCTGAACGCGTATCCCGAAAACTCTCAATTACCCCTATGCCACCAGCATCAAGCGCCGAGGACCAGTGGCAACGCTGCCAACATGCACATGCCATCAGAAATGCCGCAATTGATGTGCTGGGTTTTGCCTAATCAACGCCGCGAAACCCCTGATTTAACGCGTACAAAACGGCGCTGCATAGAAGGACTAGAGCTGCTCTCGAGGTCTACGAGCTGAGGAGAAAAGAGAAACATCGACTTCTGAGAAAGAAGAAAAAGAAGCATGAGAAGCGCTCGATCCAGGAGATTGAGAGACTTCATGAGAGGAATAATGTTCGAAAATTTTACCAAAAGGTAAATAGAACATGCCAATGTTTCAAAGCTAGAACAAAAGCCTGCAGGGACGAAAATGGCAATAAAGTAGTAGTATCGCAGTCGGTGCTGAGGATATGGAAGGAACACTTCTGCAGACTGTTAAACGGCGATTCAACAGTGACGATGACAGTCGAAATTCTCGCCAACCAACTCAGAATGAAGTGAGGATAGCGATATCTAAACTTAAATCCAACAAAGCTGCTGGAGCCAACGGCCTTGCCGCTGAACTTTTCAAGGCAGGAGGAGATGAGTTGGTAAGGAGCATGCTCATGAGCCAGCTCATCTGTAAAATCTGGTCGGACGAAGGTATGTCCGATGAATGGAATCTCAGCATCGATTGTCCGATCCTGAAGAAATGAGACCCTCTGAACTGCGCCAACTTCAGAGGTATAAGTCTCCTCAACATCGCATATAAGATCCTGTCTGCCGTATTATGTGAACGCCTAAAATCGATCCTCAACAACCTGATAGGTTCTTATCAGTGCGGTTTCAGGCCGGGAAAGTCCACCATTGACCAAATATTCACAGATCTTGCAAAAAACTCATGAACATAAAATCGATACGCACCCTTCATTGACTTCAAATTTGCCTATGATAGCGTGTATAGAGACGAGTTATACAGAGCCATGTTTAGTCTTGACATGGCTTGCTTGCCCTGCCAAGCTCGTCCATTTGTGCAGAATGACGATGGAGAACTCCTGCTGCTCCATCAAAGTCGGTAAGAACATCACCGAACCGTTCGATGTCAGGAAGGGTCCTAAACAAGGTGACGCGCTCTCGTGCGATCTCTTTAACATAGTACTTGAGAGAATTGTACGAAACTCACAAGCCAACACCGGAGGTACAATCTTTTACAAGTCTGTACAACTACTCGCTTATGCCGATGACATTCTCACAATCGGAAGAACTCAACGGGCCGTCAATGGGGCATTTGCTAGTATTGAGATCGAGGCAGCAAGCAAAACTGGGTTTAGCCGTCAATGTAAATAAATAAATAAATATTTGGCGCAACAGGTCTTCAAGTGCTTGGGCCTAGCTTCTCGCAACCACTCGTATTGTGTGCTTTATATTTCTTCATACAAATGGAAGGGACCTATAGTTTTGTGCCGTATCCGAAGGGCGATTTTGAGAAGCTTTTCCGTGACAACAATACTCTCGGATATTTGTCAGACGCTTGCGAGAGGTGGGAGCGTGAAAAAAGCTTTTGGTGTTTTCTGGGATTTGAACACGGAACCTCACGCGCAGTGATCCGACACACTAACTACTTGCGCCACGGCGCCCACGTTTAATGAAAGCAAAACAAAATATATGCTGTCTACAGAAAAGGACACCCAACATCGGCGTCTTGGACAGAACGCCACAATAGACAGATATATATGCATATATATTTTTTTTTTTCCCAAGGGTAGGTGAAAACTCTTCCATAGACACTATGAGAATAGCAAGCGCGTGCTCATAGTAGTGTCAGATTCTTACTGACTAAAAAAACACCACCCTTCGATATAAATTTGTTAGATATCGCAACTAAGTATTAACTTATCAAGCAATTTTTCTATCATGAAATAAAAACGTTTGGCAGGTTACTTTCCACTGAAAGATCCTGCATATTCCGCAATCTAGACGCGGTTAATCCTTATCTCCCCAAGTCGAAATGTTTCGTCCTTTGTAGTCGGCGCAAGAAATTGCTCTCTTCCAAAATTTGTAGACGAATAGACAGATATAACTTTGAGGTAGTAAAGGACGTTGTCTACCTAGGCTCTATGGTGAACTCCGCAAATGACGTCAGTGGGGAGATCACACGAAGAATTACTCTTGCCAATCACTGTTACTATGGGCTTTGACAAAACCGGATGAAGATGCCCTTGGTTATTTTGAGAGGAAAGTTCTTCGAGCGATCTTTGGTCCCGTCTGCATAGACGGTGAGTGGAGGAGAAGGTACAATGCTGAACTATACGGCCTGTACAAGGACATCGACTTAGCCGGAAGAGTTCACATACAGCGACTAAGAGGACTGGGTTATTTAGAGCGAATGGAGCCCAACGTTACCGTCAAAAAAGTCTTCGAATTCACCCCGGATGGACGACGCAGTAGAGGGCGACCTCGTGGTAGGTGGCGCAAACAAGTGGAAGGGGACCTCAACCAACTTGGCGTGCGCAACTGGAGGCAGATGGCTGGAGGGCTTTGTTGGTTGAGGCCCAGGTCCACCCCGGACGGTAGCGTCACCCAAGTAAGTAAGATGTATAGTCCGTTCCAAATCGGGTTTCTGCGCAGGTCTCTTTTATGTGTTTTACACATAAGTTTTACTCATTTTCATTCCTAAGAGATAAAGCAACAACAACTACAGATAAAAAAATTCAAATTCGAGAGAACAAAAGAAAAAGAGGAGGAGCAAAAGGAAAACAGGCTGTTTACCTTCAATTTGATGTTTTTCATCGCAAAGCTGCGGGACTACTGGCGAATCAGAATCAAGTTGCGTAATGAGTATACCGAATTTGAGAAAAGGACCAAAGGGAACATATTCTAGCTTCTCAGATTTACTTGCTTGAACCATGCATATCTATTGAAGGGAATTTTTTCAATTGTTGTTTTGTATGTCGACTTTATTTGGTTTTTAAGTAAAAACATGTTTTGTATTTGTTGTTTTTATCCTATTTTGGCAAATTAAAGAAACAGTTTTATTTTGGCTAACGATGATGGAAAAACTCGAAAAAGTGGGTCTCGCAATTCTGTCCGCCTGTCCGTTTGTACCTCGGACTGGAGCCGAAACGGCTTGTTGGATTTGCTTGAAACTTCATATCTGGAGTCTGTGGGCTCATAGTCCGAGGTGAAATCGAAATTTTTATTCTAGTCCCAAAAAGTACGGTACTTTACTTAAGGCAAATTTTGCAAAAAGTCGATTTTCTCGAAAATGGCTCCAACGATTTTGTTCAAATTTCATATTTGGATTAGTTTGGATGCTATTAGACAGTACGTGCAACCCAGTATCGCCCTTTATTTTATATAGGGACCCCACCTTTCATTACCTTTCAACACATAAAAATTGTGAGTACTATTTTGAAACAATTAGGTTCCACGTGCCGAATGCTAAATACAGTCAAACTTCGATAACTCGATTTTTATATAACTCCAATAAAATTATGTGGCAGCAGCGTTTAGAGTTCAAATCCCATACATTTTTTCCCTGATAACTCGAACTTTTATAACTCGATTTTCTTTTTAACTCGAACAAAAAAGGAATGGCATATGCCTCAAGCAAGTCGAAGGGGAATTCCCATTTAGTGAGAAGAAATAACAACAGCACGTATGGATTTGAAATTCGAATTTTTGAAGGGAATTTTCATTTGAAAAGGAGATACATAGCTACATACACACATATTTGTAGGTTTATGAAATTTTACATTTTAATTACATGTTTCGTTGGTGGTTGGAAGTTGTAATACTTACAGAAAATTTTTATTTCATGCGGTGCACATTTCAATATTTTTCAATTATGTATTTTTTAGTTTAGTTATTGCTTGGTTGTTTTTTGTATAAGATTCGAATTGTTGATCATGGCACCGAAATCGAAGCGTGTTCTTAAAACTTTAACAATCAAAGAGAAATTCCAGCTTGTGAAGGAAATAGAAAGTGGTTCCAGAAAAAAAGACGTTGCCGTGAAATATGGAGTTCCACCCAATACGGTATCCACGATAATGAAAAATAAACAGCAGGTCATCACAGCAATAGAGTCCAGAAACCAGTTTTTGAAAGTGTTGATATGGCTGTAATTGAATGCCTATATCTGGAGGAATTATAAAGGAAAAGGCCTGGAATTTGCAAGACGACTAAGTGTAGCAAATTTTAAATTAATTACTGTTTGGCTGGATAATTGGAAGCGAAGGTACCGGAAAAAAATTATACTTTCCATTTTTTCCCCAATTGGAAATTTGCCTACGTAAACTTTTCCATTTCAGGCATGGGGTAGGCCATAAGAAGGCGTGTGGTGAAAGCAATGACGTGTCTGATCAGGACTGCGATAAATGGAATAGTGAAATTTTGCCGCATTTCTTAGAAAAGTACAATGAGTCCGATATTTTTAATGCAGATGAAACCGGATTGTTTTTCAAATGCTCACCGGACAATACTTTGACATTTAAAACTTAAAAATGTCACGGGGGCAAACACAGCAAGCAGCATTAATGTTGGCTGAAAACATGGACGGATCTGAAAAAATGAAAATCCTTTTAATAGGCAGAAGTAAGAAACCTCGTTGTTTTCGGGGTGTTAAGTGGTTACCTTTTGATTACAAAGTAAATTCCAAGGTGTGGATGACCGGACAGTTTTTGAAGAATGGATTTTAAAGTTAGATGGGCAATTCTTACAAAAAGGAACAAAAATTTTACTTTTTATCGATAATTGTCCGGCACATTCCAAAGACCTACAAAAAAAGCTGAAGTCTATTGAATTAGCATTTTCCCCCCCAAATATGACTTCAAAACTGCAACCCCTGGACCAGGGAGTGATTCAAAATTTAAAATGTCACTATCGCCGCAGAGTTTTAAGGGAAACTTTAAAGCATTTTAAAGCGGAAAATAAACACGATCTAATACTACTGAAATGCATCAATACCATCGGAAAAGCTTGGGATATTGACGTCAAGAGTCAAACGATAGCAAATTGCTTCAAAAAAGCTGGTTTTGGCCAATATTCTACGTGGGAAGAAGAGGACGACATTCCTCTAGTTTTCCTCAATAATGTTGATGAAGATCAAATTTTAATGGAAGCTGAATATGATGAACGGATAAGGCAAAGTAATGTATCAACCAATATACCTCTTGACTATTATGTGACGATACAACAGATGAAATTTATGCAGCTTTAAATAAATTAGAATCTTTTTTCTTGAGAAAAAACAATCAAAAAAACTACTCTCAGACCCAAATCACTAAATACATGCAATAATTTTGTGCATGGTGTAAGAACGTATGTACATACATTAATGTAAAACGTATTAGACTTAATAAAATCACAAAATGTGTGTGCATATGTATTTCAGATATTGAATTGTTTAATTGTTTTAATTTTGATCAACAATTTGGATAACTCGAAGTCTTGATAAGACGAACTTTTATTGTGGATAATAGTAGTTCGAGTTATCGATGTTTGACTGTACATAGATTTTTGAACGTATTTGCGTAGTTAATTTTCGATACGAAAATGAATCCAACGAATTAAATCCAACTTACAAATAAATATGAGGAGTAAATTAAAAATTATTTGGAAGTTCAACGAAATGTGAACAGGGTGGAGGCTCTCAAAATATTTATTTTGCCACAACAAATGAAGGGGTTGATCTTAAGATTGATTGACTTCTAATTGAATTAAATTTTTATTGTTTTAAAATTTAGGATCTGCCAAACAAAAAGCCTCGCATACAACAAAAAAATGATATGCACCAGAAGGAAATGTCGGAAAAGGAAGAACATCGTAATTTTTCAGGCCCAACGGATGATAATATGAAAATCACTTATACAGATAGTGCAAACGATGTTCTCAACCGCATAGTTTTGGTTTCAGGAGAGTGCGAAATGGTATATATCAGCACCGATGAAACTATAAATTTTACAGAGGATGAGAAAACAAATTCCCCAATAGAGTTTTTAAATTATTTCACGCCTCAAGGTATGCCACCCTATAAATTACTCTTGCAAGTTGGAGCTATCGTTATGTTGTTGCGAAAGGTTAATGTAGAAAAAGGACTTTGTAATGGTACACGTTCTATTATGAAACAACATGGTAGACACACCATAGAATACACCATTCCAGCGTGTAGCAATATTAACAAAAAAGTCATTCTGGCAAAAATAGATTTGACTATTGCAGGTAATTTTGAACTATCATTTGAGTGCAAGAGAAGAAAATTTCCAATCACATTGGCCTTTTCTATGAGAATAAATAAAAACTAAGGTCGTACTCTGAAGAGCCGAGTAGAGTCGACTCCTCTTAATTGAAACACTAATTTGCCACAATTATTTTTTCACTTAAGCGGTATTTTCTCCTAAGCGAACTTCGGATAACTGAAAAAAAAATTTCATTTAACCAGAGTTCGGATAACTGAAAAACAATTTCACTTATCCATCGTGAAAATCAAAAAAATACCAACAACATCATTTTTAGTAGTGTCAATATTTTATCAAAAAAAACTCCAACCAAAATAAAACTTCGATAACGTGTAAATAAAGAAAAACAAAAATTGGAAAAATAAATATTTTTATGCTAATTTACAGGTCACTTTTAGGGATGGGCGCATTCCGTTATTTGATTTCAGTTATGCGGAGTACTTTGAGTATAAATTAATAATTTCTGTTGTAAAAGATTTTCCAGTTAACCAGGTTTTTCAGTTAAGCGGAGTAATTTGTATAAAGATTGTGAAAAAAAGCTCCGGGACAAATTCTGTGTTTCAGTTAACTGATTTTTTCAGTAAAGCGTAGTTCAGATAAGCATAGTTGACTGTATTTGCACATGGGCAACTGTATGTGCCACATATATTATATTATATATTATTATTATACTTAGGGTTACATTTGGCATTTGCCGAATGTGCCTCTTCAACAAATGCCGAATGTACCCCAGTGTCTCATATTTCTCATAAAAGACTTCAATCACTTCAGATGACTTCAAAGACTTCAAGACTTCAATGACTTCAAGACTTCAGTGACTTCAAGTGAATGCAATGAATGCTAGTGACTTCAAGGTGACTTCAATGAGTGCAGAGCATTCAAAATGATTGCATTCATTTTGACTTCAAAATTATGATTGCTAAATCATGACTTCAAAATGAATGGTGATTTATTTTTTCTAAGTTGAAATCATTATCGAAGTCATTGAATTGAAACAAATCCACGCGAATTCTTAGTATGACTTCAGTGAATGCATTCCGCAATGATTGCATTCTTTTACAGCCCTGCTATGTAGTTTGGCAGCTCTAGTTAGTTGGGAAAGAAAGCTACGACTGGTTGTTTATTTTTCTGCACCTGCTTGTAATTTGTCACTTCAGGTATGTAAGCAATTTTTTATGTTGTTCTTCTGTAAATAAAAGTGAAATCTTGTAAACAGTGTTATTGGACGTTGAATTTTAAGTTAAGTAAATTAAATCAGCTTTGGCTTTTTTTTTGTTTTAATATATTAAAAAAGGAAATATGAGATACTGGGGTACATTTGGCATTTGTTGAAGAGGCACATTCGGCAAATGCCAAATGTACCCCTAAGTTTAATAATAAGATGTAGCTACCTACATACACCACCTCCAACCGCTTGACGTTGCAGTATTTGGCCCTTTCAAGAAATTCTTCCGAACATCTTTCATTGATTTCTTATGCGCCAATAAACGGAAACAAATAATTATTTATGATGTGGCCAAACTGACAAATCTGCCTTTCCAGAAGGCATTTTCATCGCAAATGGCGTATTTAGAATAACTGGAATATATCACATTGATTCGCAGGTACTTCAGGAAAAAGAATTTGCATTGGAATTGGTAACAGAAAATGATTTAAACATTCAGGTCAATGCAAACGTTACCGCATTAGAACCTTTGCCACCAGAACAAATGCAGCGTGTGCCGCTGACAAGCATCCAAGCAAATATAACGCCCGAAATGATTTGCCCAATTCATCACTTACATGCTGCCAAGGCAACAGCAAATAGCGGATCTTCTCGAATCTTAACAAGCTCAGCGGAAAAGCAGAGAGCAGAGGGCAATGATGCCAGAAAGAGGTTTAACCAAACCGAAACAAGTCTTAGTAAAAACCAAGGCCGTGAAAAGAGTTGTGAAATTTCCACGAAATCGCAATCAAAAAATTTGTAATAGCTGCATCATCTGCAGAAAGTGATAGCGGCGGTGATTCGGATCAGTCAGACGGTGCATTTGCGGAAGACGAAAATTGTGATACAGAAAAGTCAGAAGCTTCTAAAAATATTTTGACTAACTATTCTTTCGAAGTGGAAGAATACCTTCTTGTAAAGTTAAGTGGTAATTTAAAAAAAAAAGCTTATTATGTTGGGGAAATAATTGAAAAATTTAGCGATTCAACTTACAACATAAGTTTTCTTCGAAGGGCTAATACTTCAACTTGGATGTTTTTAAAACCCCTAATTAAAGACATTTCTGTAACACTGAGAAGTGGAATAAAATTGAAATTACCTAATCCTACGAACCCGTCATCTATTATACATCTCGATGCCGGACAAAATATTGTTTTGATATTAAATTGAATAATTACTGCGTTAAATAATTTCGTGCTTGTACGATCTTTTATTTTTAGGAATTGCCGTTTTTTTATCTAGTATTTTTATGAATTGCAATTTTTTTCTATGTGATACAAATTTTATTATTATTATGAATTATTTTTTTTACGTTTTTTTTTATAAGTTTTGTTTTTGGAAAATAAAAAAAAATTTAATACGGTTGATTTTTGTTTTTGGATTAAGAAAGCTTCTATGCCGAAAGTACCCCGGGAATTGACGAATGTGCCCCGTAACAGCGAACGCCCTTTTTTTAATTAAAAAAAACTAAGGGTTTTATAGGTGTAATTTATTTCAAAGATAAAATAACATTCGTTTCATATAGCGTTTCAAGTTTTTAAATATGTTAAGTTATTTCGGTAATACCAAGCTTGCATGTTTGGTACCGAATGTGCCCCACTTTACCATACAGTGACATCGATTTAGTCAAGAAACTGTGTATTGGGTGTTTGAGATAGCTGGGATATGTAGAGCGTATGGACACCAATGCTCCGCCCCGCAGAGTTTTCAAATCTCAGCCAGGGCGACGACGCAGTAGAGGACCTTCTCGCCGTGGCTCGCTCAAGTTCAGGGGGATCTTGACCAACTTGGAGTGCGTAACTGGTAGTGCATAATTAGGTAAATACCGAACTAAATAAACAGGGCTGTTGGTTAAGACCCAGGGTCACCCCGAACTGTAGCGCAACTTAAGTAAGGAAGTAGGTAAGTAACTTTTATTCTGCCAAATAAAAAGAACTGAATTTGTATTTAGTAGTAATACTGCAAAGTGCTGAAAAGTGAATTAAATTTTCCTTAAGTATTGCTTTTTATACCATGCGAATACAAAACAAAATTTCGTTATGTAATGTGCAGGAATAGTGATAACAAATTCTTTTACACCGCTTATTTATAATTTAGTTTGAAGGAGTGAGAAATACGCACATTTTACATTTGTATGCAGCTTTCCGAAGATAAAATAAAAGTATGAGCATGTTTCCCACAAATTCTGTGGCCTCAACCGATAACCGCCTAAGTCGAGTTATGGCAAAATTGACTTAGGGATGCCACAGAACGTTCCAATATTCGAAGTTTATGTCATTATTTTTTTTATTTTCCTATCTGCAATGGTTACCAAGTTATAGGCAGAGAAATAGGATTCCCGTGCAGGGACGGGTTAAGAATATCACTGCAGCGCCCCCCCAACAACTAGCGCTTGTCGTAAAAGGCGACTAAGGGGACAAATCAGATCTAGGCAATACAACACCCAAGTGAGCCTAGCGACACATATACTACCATAAAAACCCTCCCACAAGTGTGCATGCGAGTCCGTGGGTTGACACGACTGGAGATCACCGGTGTCATAAAAGAAAGATCAAACAATACTAAAACAGGAGCATGCACGTGTCAAACAACAAACAACATCGCAATATGGTGCAAAAATTGTATTGCAAAACTGTATCATTATGATAATACTTGCAAAAAGGAAAGGCACTACCCCGCCAGGCACTACCACTGCTATGCATGGTACTGATCCTGGACCGAGCAGAAATGTTCGGGTCAGAGCTATACGGATTCCGGGGGCTAGCAACGTAATGAAACAGTTTGGACGCAATTTAAGGGTCGCGAGTTGGAACGTTGGAAGCATGACCGGTCGAAGTTACGAGCTGGAAGAGATGATGAATAGAAGGCGGGTGGACATCTTGTGTGTCCAAGAGACGAAATGGAAAAACACCGGAAATCGGGCGCGTTTCTTGGACGTTAGGACAAAAGATTACAAGATGTTCTACTACGGAACGGAAAAGGCTAGGAACGGAATCGGTATCATCCTTGCGGCAGAGCTACTTGGAAACGTCTTGAGCATTTCGAAGTCCAGCGACCGTTTGATGTCTCTCAAACTAGTAATACAAGGAGAGGTGTGGAATATTGTCAGTGCATATGCTCCCCACAATGGGTGCAATCAGATAGATAAAGATGCATTTTGGCTAGATTTCCACAATCTCCTTAAGAACATCCCAAAGGAAGAATTTCTGTTTGTTGGAGGAGATTTGAATGGACATGTCGGGAAATCAAACGAAGACTATGAAGACTGCCATGGAGGACTAGGATATGGCACCAGGAACCTTCCTGGTGAAGACATCCTAAGCATGTGCAAATCACACGGTCTTATCGTGTTAAATACCATGTTCATCAAACAAAGCCGACACCTGATCACTTACAGCAGTGGTGGAGATGAAACTCAGATTGACTACCATTTGGTAGCCAGTTTCATGAAGCCTCGGGTAAAAGATTGCAAAGTGATCCTGGGAGAGGCAATCGCTCGTCAACACCGTCTCCTGCTAACAGAAATTTTTATGAAAACACCAAAGAAAAGCAAACAAACAAGGGTCTCTGAGAAAATCAAGTGGTACAATCTGGACAAAGAAAAAGGCGAGGCTTTTGTTTTCGTAATGAAAAATTATCTCTCTCACACCATCAACGGAGCTGAGGATGAAGAGTGCAGAGCACAAAATATGTGGGATTCCCTACAGCGAACTTGCTTAAAGAAGGCCAAATCACTGCTAGGAGCTTCAAAAGGCCACCATCAACACGCCAAAGAAACATGGTGGTGGAGTGATGAAGCTAAGAAAGTGATAAATGAGAAGAAAGCGGCTTTCAAAGCTTGGTCAAAGTGCCCCTCTAATAATAGTGACGAAAAAGCTCGCCTCGAAATGGAATACAGATGCTGCAAGAAAAAAGCGAAGAAGAAGTGCGCTCAGCTTCAAGCAGAGAGTACGGAGGGCCTGTATCGGGAGCTGGAGAAAATATTTTCCCCGGTTGCTGATGCAAACCAGGCTATCCAGGAGCTGCGAAGACACAATATGAACAAGAGTGCCACTATCTTCAAAATAGCCGCCCAAAGAAGGAAGAATGCTCAGGAGATTCGTTCGCCAAAGTTCATTAGCAATGCTCATGGCCAGCTTCTTGTGGATGACGACAAAATTCTGCAGAGGTGGCGGCAGTATTGTGAAGAGCTTTTGAATGAACAGTTTCCCCGGCTATACTTTCCAAGAGCCACCCCTAACTGTGAAGAAATACCCGACATTACAGTCGAAGAAGTTAGTGAGGCGGTCAAATACTCCAAAAAACGAAAAGCGGTTGGGCCAGACGAGATACCCTCTGAGTTCTGGAAAAAGATGGGAGACATCGGGTTCAGATGGCTCAGAATTCTCATCTCCAAATTCGTGAGAGGTGATCCAATGCCGAATGAATGGAGGGAAAGTTACCTTCTCCCTGTATACAAAGGGAAGGGTGATACGCGAAACTGTGATCACTAACGTTCGATCAAGCTGATGTCACACACCATGAAGATCGTTGAGCGGGTATTAGGTGGCCGACTGCGAAAAATAATACGGCTGTCTGATGATCAGTGCGGGTTTGTCTCGGGTAAATCAACCACAGATGCAATCCAAAGTATAAGGATCATAATGGAAAAACATCGTGATTCCTTAAGGGATTTGCATATTGTATTGGTTGACTTTGAAAAGGCATTCGACAGACAACCACGAGATCTGATATGGGTGGCGCTAAAACATCGAGGGGTTCCAGAAACCTATGTGCAGATGATTATGGACATGTAGGAAGGAGCAAAGACAAAAGTAAGATGCCCCGCTGGAGTAACCGAAGAGTTCCCAATCAAAGTCGGGGTGCACCAGGAAGCGTTTTAAGTCCTTTGCTCTTTATTACAGTCCTTGATTATCTGCTTGAAGGTAAAGTGATGGACCCCAAGGTACATCAGTTATTCTTTGCTGACGATGGAGCCATCATAAGTGAGGATCCTACATCCCTGCAACGAGCACTTGATGTGTGGGTGGACGTTTTGGAGGGAAATGGGTATCGCATTAGTTCAAAAAAGACAGAGTACTTGTGCTGCCCGTTCTCTGATCCACTCAGGTCCATTCCAGACATTTATTTGAATGGAACAGTGCTTCCCAAGTGCGAAAAGTTCAAATATCTGGGATCTATGATCAATCGCAAAGCAACTTGTGATGACGACATCAATCATCGTGTAAGCGTAGGGTGGATGAAGTGGCGAGAAAATTCCGCTATCTTTTGTGACAGAAAAATGCCCCCTAAGTTGAAAGGAAGGCTCTACACCGCAGTTGTACGTCCAGCGCTCACATACGGTTCACAATGTTGGACGATGTACAAAAAGTATGAGAGTAAATTAACGGCAGCTGAGATGAAGATGCTTCGCATGACAGCAGGAGTGACAAAGCTTGATCGAATAAGAAGTTCGAAGATCCGTGGAAGCTTTCACATCAAGGAAACCATCGTACAAAAAATAGAGCGTGACCGGCTCAGTTGGTATTGCCACGTTCAAAGAAGAGATCATTCGAACCCTGTTAAAAAGGCAATATCAATGCACGTTCCAAAGACATCGCGATGTAGGAAAGGCAGGCCTATAAACGCCTGGATCAGACAAATGCGACGACATCGGCATTTCATTGGCCTCAGTAACCGAGTGATCCAAAATCGGCAGGCCTGCCGATATTTTCTGAGGTCAAATAGGCGAACCCCACAGGCGGATCAGTAGAAATGCGGTGAAGTGGGAGGATTGTGATCCCTTGTTTTCGGATCATAGCCTCGCTGATAAAAAGGAAGAAGAAGGCAGAGAAATAGGACCGAAATAGGAAAATCCCAAACGTTTCTGGGAAAAAGGAAAATCTCAAACGCGTTTTCTGAGAAACTGTGGAAATCAATCTAAGCGACGGAATTAATACTATTATTTCTATTTTTTTTAATTTCTTCCACCACTTAAAACACAGTTGTTTAAAGCATTAGAAGCATAGTGATAAAGTGAACGGAAGGGGCATGGGCAAGAATAAGGAGTGGAAAGTAAAACAAAAAGAGTGAGGTTGTATGATTCCGGAAATACTGAGAAAGGCAACCTATTTCACATTCGTATTATACGGCTAAAAACCGAGATTTACTGGACTTAGCGGTACGACTGAAACCAATTCCAAAAGTGTAGTTAAGCGCAGACTCTGGTATAATACATTACAACTAAACAGACGGTCGAGCGGGACGAAACTATATAACCGGTCTGCTACTGGTGGTACACTGCGAAACTCTGCAGACAGTGGCATGGCTCAAGACCGTGTCATCCAATCGAGGAGATGGAAAGGAGTGGGCCTTACTGCATGCGCCAGCATGGAAATACCACGTGCCCATTCCATCACTATTTTCCTACCACGCAGCGCAGATCAGAAGTACCAAACTCTTTGGCACCCGTAGAAGTGCAGAATGATGGCCTGACCATTAAGGCATCGAAGGTTCTGTATGGTCGTAATGAGGAAACGGAGCAGATACTAGCCCTCGGAATTGACCAAGAGTCATAGGAAGCCATCAAGGCTCTCTGTGCTACCGGTTGGGCCGAGTGACGATATGTGGACTCAAGATGTTGGAAAAGTACCGAATCGAAATCAATCTCACAGGGGACACAACCGGAAATGGAGCAATCAGTTCCGCTGACGGTCAAAGCACCAACTCCGATTGTCGACCAGGATGCTCGGAGCGCAGATGAATTTATGTCCATCTCAGGGGGGTCGCTTTCTGAGGAGGACCTAAATAGTACAGTAATCTTCTTCGCTCTGGACTTCAACCTGGAGGAGAAAGAGATTCTGCTGACGGAGGGTGGGCCATCAGTCACGATGAGCACTAGCTTGATGACCTCCACATCCACTTCCAATAAAGGTCATCCACGTAAACATCCACCACGCCATAGCGGCATCAGCCGCAATAGCTAATATGTTTACCAAATAAAACATGGACAGAGCATTTATTCGGGAGCCATGGATCTTGAAAAGAATAGTCAAAGGAGTGTCATGCGGATGCAAAGGTAATTTGGCAGATAAGGGTGACCAACCTAAAGGCATTCTTATAAATAACAAAGTTAACTTTCTCCTACTTTCAGAATATGCGACACGACACTTGATGCCATTGCAGGTTTCTTAAAATAACGGCGGAGTACACCGCACCATTATCATCGCTTCTGCATACTGTGCTGAGGGGGAACCAGCTATCCCAATAGAACTGCAACGCTAAGTGGAGCACTGTAATAAGCTCAAAATGTCGCTGCTGATTAGATGTGACGCCAATGCTCAAAATGTCATATGGGGGAGCATTGCCACCAATATCAAAGAATTTATTCTTTGTTCATCACTTGATATAGCCTATATATGATGTAAGGAATACCCCTACCTTTGTTACTAGAATTAGATAGGGAGTTCTTGACCTCACGCTAGGCAGTGCGATCATTAGAAGGTTAGTTAGAAACTGGAAAGTATCCGATGAGCAGTCATTATCTAACCATAGAATTATTGTGATTGACTTAGATGTGCGTGTGTCAAAAGAAATTCAGTAAGAAACCGCAGAAAAACAAATTGGGAAGCCCTCAAACAAATACTAGTCAGTAACCTGAAGTATATTGACCATAGAAGGGCTCCAGCACATTACCTATAGTTAGAAAACGCTGTAGAGGGCATTAGTACCGCAATTACAAACGCGTTTGAATCAAGCTGTCTCATAAGCAACCGAAATTGTGGAAAAGATGTGCCATGGTGGAGCAGCAACTTGACAAAGTTGCGTTCTGAAACACACAAGCTGTTTAACAGGGCAAGGCGTAACGGAGATTGGTAAAGCTACAGGGTGGCACCTAGAAATTACATCAAGGAACTGAGGAGGGCAAACAAAGAAAACTTCAGGAAATGCTGTGAAACAGTAACCAAAACTCCTGCTACAGCTAGACCATACAAAACCTTACCAAATAACAACCAGATGGCAGTTTCACTGGGAGCATTACTGCTCTTAGAAACTCACTTCCCCTCCCCGTGCAGGGACGGGTTAAGAATATCACTGCAGCGCCTCCCAACAACCAGCGCTTGTCGTAAAAGGCGACTAAGGGGACAAATCAGATCTAGGCAATATAACACCCAAGTGAGCCTAGCGACACATATACTACCTTAAAAACCCCCCCACAAGTGTGCATGTGAGTCCGTGGGGAAAGATCAAACAATACTAAAACAGGAGCATGCACGTGTCAAACAACAAACACCATCGCAATATGGTAATATTGCAAAACTGTATCATTATGGTAATACTTGCAAGGAAAGGCACTACCACTGCTGTGCATGGTACTGATCCTGGACCGAGCAGAAATGTTCGGGTCAGAGCTATACGGATTCCGGGGGCTAGCAAAATAATGAAACAGTTTGGACGCAAGTTGGAACGTTGGAAGCATGACCGGTCGAAGTTACGAGCTGGTAGAGATGATGAATAGAAGGCGGGTGGACATCTTGTGTGTCCAAGAGACGAAATGGAAAAACACCGGAAATCGGGCGCGTTTCTTGGACGTTAGAACAAAAGACTACAAGATGTTCTACTACGGAACGGAAAAGTCTAAGAACGGAATCGGTATCATCCTTGCGGCAGAGCTACTTGGAAACGTCTTGAGCATTTCGAAGTCCAGCGACCGTATGATGTCTCTCAAACTAGTAATACAAGGAGAGGTGTGGAATATGGTCAGTGCATATGCTCCTCAAAATGGGTGCAATCAGAGAGATAAAGATGCATTTTGGCTAGATTTCCACAATCTCTTAAAGAACATCCCAAAGGAATAGTTTCTGTTTGTTGGAGGAGATTTGAATGGACATGTCGGGAAATCAAACGAAGACTATGAAGACTGCCATGGAGGACTAGGATATGGCACCAGGAACCTTCCTGGCGAAGACATTCTAAGCATGTGCAAATCACACGGTCTTATCGTGTTAAATACCATGTTCATCAAACAAAGCCGACACCTGATCACTTACAGCAGTGGTGGAGATGAAACTCAGATTGACTACCATTTGGTAGCCAGTTTCATGAAGCCTCGGGTAAAAGATTGCAAAGTGATCCTGGGAGAGGCAATCGTTCAGCAACACCGTCTCCTGCTAACAGAAATTTTTATGAAAACACCAAAGAAAAGCAAACAAACAAGGGTCTCTCAAATAAGATTGTTACCCACCTTAAAAATAGAAGTCTTCAATTCTTTGATGAATGGGTAAGGCTGGGACGCGAATTTAACGTTGCCGTATACACTTCAAGCAATACCTTAGGAAGTGTTCTTCAGGAGTTATTAGTAAAGATCGAGGAAGGCACGCGTGAAATGTTCAGACCACAAAACCAGCAAAGGCAAACATGAAATACATATAAAGTTCTTCAGCACGACCTTTATGATAAGAACTATTTCCATGATCGTAACAGCTTGGATGTAATTTCAACCATTTTGTAAGCCAGAGGTGAATTGTTGCGCTTGAATTATCTGCCACACATATCCGAAGGAAATGCTGAATGTTGTTTGTGTAACCAAAGAGCTAGAGAAGGCGTCTATCATTTCATTGGAATCTGCCCTATACTCAGCGAAATCAAAAGATCCAATTGGGGGAAAAATACTCTTACGTCGGAAGAAATCAATTGCTTTTTAAATGGTGAAAATTGAACTGTCCTCTATAATTATCTAAAATTCGCACTAAATTACCGTCAGCAAATAATAAACGAATCCTTTTAATTAATATAAATAAACAAAATGAGATGAAAAACATGAAAGAACATAATTTTTTATAATTTGCGCGCAATCAAAGGGTTATGAATACCTTTAACATGTTTACACACAGCGCGGGCGTTGGAAAGGATGGATAGAGAGAGAGAGAGAGAGAAAGATTTTTGGTGTAGTGGTTCTTGAAGCTCAGTTGTTTATGCTTCAGCAATTCTCCGGGGGTGGCGTCCAGATAACTGGGGAGATTTTTGTTATTATTGTCTTTGCTTCTGATTCACAGTACTTTTTTCCCATTGTAATACATAGCAAAAATAATAATAACAATAATTCAGCATTATAAATAAGTAACAATCTTTAAGCTTCAAATTCAAAAACTCTCTTTCTCGGCTGATGGCAAAAGACAATGCGTATTATTGTAAACTTTTCTGTAAAATGAATTTTAATGTATAAATAAAGTCACACTATTAGTTACTTACTAATCTTTAGGCGTTTTTGGTAAAATAAAATTTACGTGCCGATTATGTTCTTGTGGTCCGAGCTTTCTCATCAGCAAACTTACCTTCACAGCGTCATCTAATTTAGATGCATCGTTCTCAAGAAGGTCGGAATAACGCACATACCAGTTTGGAAAGGTGATACCATTGACTTTATCAAAGTGGAATTCTTAGATGTTCTGAGCCAAAACTTCGAGACAGTATTCGGGTGACGACTGCGCTTTGTCCTGTGCTATTTTAGGTATTTCCTGATTGAAGACATTGTTATCTCAAGTTTTAGTTTAGATTGCTCACTTAAAGGGAAACACAGCGGCGGACGACTGCAATCACGAAACATTCAGATCAGAAGCGCCACAAATCTCAGAGGAAGTTGTAAACGACCGAAAGCTCTCGTGGGTTGTTGGAGTTATCCCAGTGGAGATGCAACATGCATATGGCATTTTTCGACCTGGTTGATTAAACTATTCCGATCCTCCCTAGATAATGGTTATATACTTAAACATTGGGGAGAGGTAAGAGTAGTTATACCGATGACCGGAAAAGCTTCGCACACTTCCCCAAAAGATGTAAGACCCATTAGCCTGTCTTCGTATCTACTAAAAACTCTGGAGAGGTTAGTGGATACATACTCGTACATACGTGGCAAGATTAATGTAGAAATGCTTTCGCTGTAGCAGCATGCTTGCAATAAGGGTAATTCCGTAGAGACCGCCCTGCACTCTCTAGTTGGCACTGTTAAAAAATCGCTGGCTAGCAAGGAATTCTCGATGGTGGCCTTACTCGATATAGAGGGCGATGTCAATAATACAAAATCGGCCGCCATAATGGAAGCCCTCAGTAAACTAGAGATTATTGCTAGGCTAAGTCACTGGATCAACCAAATGCTGTTAAGCAGGGTGATCTATTCAGAACTTGGCTGCTGCAAATCAAGAAGATCAGTTCAACGCGGAACACTACAAGGAGGAGTATTATCTCTACAGTTATGGCTTCTTACCGTGAGCAAAACACTCCTCACCTTAAAAAAGGAAGGATATGAAGCTATAGCTTCTGCAGACGACATTGCTATAGCAATCAGTGGTAAACATCCCACGACCTTTCGAGATCTCATTGAATCAGCTCTGGTAAAATTATTCAAGTGGACTGACGGATGCGGACTTAATGTCAATCCAACGAAAACTGAGCTAGTGATATTTATAAAAAAGCACAGAATTCCGGAGATCACATTACCAAAAATTAAAAACACTATAGTTTCTCTGAACATGCCAAATACCTAAGCCTTATACTGAACAGGAAACTAAGCTGGAAAATGAACGTACATGAACGTATTAAGAAGACCGCTAAGGCACTATACGCCTGTAAAAGAGCCTTGGGCTATAAGTGGGGTGTCCGTCCCCAAATAATGCACAGACTATATATAGCGGTAGTAAGACCAACAATCATGTATGGAATCTTAGGCTGGTGGACTGCACTGGAAAAGGTTAGCTACCTACTACCATAAGTACAATTCAATTTTTTTTTTTGACTAAGCTACTGCCAGTGTTATGCCTTCGCAGTAGTGTTCAAACAAGCTTTCGCAATTGATCAGACTGACTTTATATATTTCATGAGAAATAAATAAATGCTTCATGAGGTCAGGAATTTAACCATGAACCATTAGCGTGGCAATTGACGACGTTACCACTACATCATTGCCACCCGCATTGTCTGCATAACTGGCGCTCTTCGCACGACTCCTACGGCGGCTCTGGCAACAATGTTACATATCATTCCACTAAATATTTATGGAAAGGAGGTGGCAATAAAATCGGCTTGGCGACTGAAGGAATCACCACAGTGGATCAGTATTGATACGGGGCATGCCAAAATCCTAAGCTTATGGTCACAGACCACTTACCACCGTCTCTAGACTTCAATATTAGATACAACACAAACATTCCCAGTCGACAGAATTCGGAGGAGAATGTTATCCCAAAAGATTCGCTTTGGAAATATGCACCGATAGGTCCTAGACAGAGGAAGGCGTATGGGCAGGCATGTTCTCGGCAGCCCTGGATATATAGGAGCTAAGACAAGTACTACAGGTATTTGCTGATCAGTAGAAATGCAGTAAAGTGGTAGGGTTATGATCATTTGTTTTCAGATCATAACCTCGCCGAAATAGGAAGAAGGAAGACTGCATTTTATGACTTCAAGCATTTGCTAGATAATTAAGTAAATGCTGCTTGAAGTAAGTACTTAAAGTATTATAAATAAATACCAAATTATTTACTTAAAAAGGTGCTAGTCACAGAATTTACTAGCTTGCCATTATGCATACGAGGCCATGAATGTAAAACTCACATCCGAACATAGCATGGAAATCGAAACTTGTGCTTTCAACCTATTTAAATAATCATTCTATGATGCTCAGATCTTGCGCTACATTTGTATAACGTTTTTGGCTACTTCAGTCGTGCTTCAAAAATGTTCCTCATATTTTGTTCCATTAGCGGATGGTTTGTTTGATAGACAATTGAACCAACCCAAGATAGTCAGCTTTCTGCGATGAATTCAGCCCAATTCAATTCAATACTATGAGATATCGGTGAACTATAATATAATGCCAACCTGTTAAAAATATCCTGTCTTTCAACTAGTCTGCTGCATATACTTCCGACTACATATTGATGACATGAAGTTTCTTGTATTATATAGGTAGTATATCCGATCTTATTGCATAAGTACATCCTTTCCTAGCGAATGTACAACGAATCTGTTCAAAAACCAGACCCAGTTAGTTAAGAGCTACTCAAGCTATTTTGTGACTTACTAGCATTCTATAGAAGTACAATAAAATTCCACAACACTCCGAACAATGTCTTTGAAATTCAAGTTCTACCTTAATTTACACTGTGTACAGGAAAGTCCTATTTATCTTAATACAAAAGAAAGAACCCTTAGTGTTCAACACTCTACCACCATACACCTAACTACTGTTAAACGACATTCAATTAACGAAAACGATGGAAAATTGATTAAAAGAGATAGCACAACAAGCAGAAGGAAAAAAGCAAAATGTCCTTCACAATGACAGGACAAATTACTTTCCAACAATCTCTCACGAAACAGATAGTACAAATTGCTCTCTGTTTTTTTTTCTGCAACGGAGAAAACAAATGAAGTTCTTGAGTACTTATTGTACAACAATTAACGAACCTCGCCGGCGCTGCTCATACAGAGTTCAAAAGAAGAGGTACCCTTCTGCCGTGCAGTTTTTGTTCCAAGGAGTTTGTCTCTCAAATTGTATAAATAGTCATTAATATTATTATCGCCATGCCAGCACCTTTCTTTGGTCAGCACAGACATTTGGTAGATTTCGATGTGGATTTTTTGCTCCTAGTAGGATATACTTCTTGCTTTACCACCGATGGTACGTTTGTTTTTTTTTTTTAAAGTGGTGAGTAATTGAGACAAGACCCTAAGGTTAGATATGTCATCTTAATCGTTATTTTAAACCGACCACTGCGTATTAAACTGTAATGTTTGGCACCATCTGTCAATTAAGTAAACGCACAAATCTGGTAATCAATCCAAGCCTCATACTCTTATGACAATCCGATCCAAATATATGTACATATGTATATCATATTATACGAACAACAATCAGATTTGGCCAGACCAACCAGATGTACAAGCGACAACTTAACTCCCTAAATTCTATTCGAAAGGGGTAATTAAGTGAATAGATTGAATATATGTATTATACGATTGCTATCGCCCATTTAGCAATGTCAATCCATTCGGCGGCATCCTTGCTTCCTTGTGCAACTAAATCAATTAAATAACAACACCCCTGGCAATTCATATCCCCAGTGTGCCTGCTTGTGTGCTTTACCTCCATAGGGCTATCATATTTATCAGCAATAATGAAAAATTAATTAATTATGTCCCTAACTTCGCATGAGGACATGCATGCCAACTGAATGTCACTCTATCAGTTCACATTTTCAACAGCAATTCAGCAGGCGCCCATATCACTGTGTGACAGCAGCTATGTTAGGCAATTCTCAATTGGCCTTCACTCGGCTGCAACTGAATTACTAAACCGAACTTCATTTAACCATGCGATTAAACTAATTCATAAGTCGTTAGTCAAAGTCCACTAGGACGTTGATGTGCAATTGCAATAACCCATTTGTTGAAGGGTAAGAGGAAAGCTAGAGTACACCTGAGTGGGGAGGAAAAAGAGTTGAAAAAAAGAATATCCCTTCAGGGAAAAGTTGTCTTGAAAAATTTGTATGTTTTATACATTGCACAGTATGTGCAACATTATGTGAGAAAGGATGGTGGGCTTTTTTTTATCTTAAGCGCAAACAAAACCATAGGTCTACGCACGTAAGTAGTGCTAATTGTAATTAAATAAATATTGCATTTGGCGCAACAGTTCTTTAAGTGCTAGGGCCTAGCTTCTCGCAACCACTCATGTTGTGTACGTTATATTTTTCACACGAATGGAACGGACCTACAGTTTAGTGCCGTATCCGAAGGGCAATTTGTTTTGAGAAACTTTTCGAGACAACAATACTCTCGGATGTTTGTCAGACGTTCGCTAGAGGTGGGACCGTGAAAAAACTTTTTTGAACTTCATCAAATCATCAGGGTGGTTTGTATGCAGAAATGAAGTAAGTGACTGCGTAGTTTTTAGTTTCATTGGGTAAGGGATTACTTTTTCCCCCATGGCTACCACAATGGGTCAACGCTGACCTGAGTGTGGCAGAGAGCGTCGCTCCCTGCCAGCCCACATACCTAACCTAACCTAAGTCTCCAGTAATGTTTTCCTATGGTTTTCAAAACGATTGGCTTAAAAGGTTGTCCTAGCCAGAGGAACGATAACTATCGTATGTATGTTATACATATATATATATCTATATACATATGCATAGGTTGTCCTAGCCAGAGGAACGATAACTATCGTATGTATGTTATACATATATATATATATCTATATACATATCGTATGTATGTTATACATATATATATATATCTATATACATATGCATATATATATATATATATATATATACATATATATATATATATATATATATATATATATATATATATATATATGTATAACATACATACGATAGTTATCGTTCCTCTGGCTAGGACAACCTTTTAAGCCAATGTATATATATATATATATATATATATATATATGCATATGTATATATATATATGCATATGTATATATATATATACATATGTATATATATATATATATGTGGGATCTCTGTGGGGAGATCTCAATGGCTTCGGAAATGAAACGCAACCAGATATGATAACTATAATATTTTATTGAATAAGTCGGTGTTGCTTCCTTTCCGGACGCGTGCAGTTTAATGACTGACACACAGTTATGGTGTTTTAAGTTAATAGGGATAGCAAGAGAGCGTGTGTGTGTGTGTGGTATTCAGGAACTGTAGGGTCGTCCTGATCGTGTCGTCGGTCGTCTGTCTGTGTCGTCGTCACGTATTCCCATATATATATATATATATATATATATATATATATATATATATATGTATATGTATATATATATATATAGATATATATATATATGTATAACATACATACGATAGTTATCGTTCCTCTGGCTAGGACAACCTTTTAAGCCAATCGTTTTGAAAACCATAGGAAAACATTACTGGAGACTTAGGTTAGGTTAGGTATGTGGGCTGGCAGGGAGCGACGCTCTCTGCCACACTCAGGTCAGCGTTGACCCATTGTGGTAGCCATGGGGGAAAAAGTAATCCCTTACCCAATGAAACTAAAAACTACGCAGTCACTTATTTCATTTCTGCATACAAACCACCCTGATGATTTGATGAAGTTCAACATCTTTTCCGTTGAAACGCCGGAGAGTTCCTCGAGATCCTGGAAGAAAAATTTACCAATGAACTTTTTCCTGGAGTGTTGAAGACTCGGGCAGTGGCACAGGAAGTGGGTTGTGTCCTCAAAAACTTCCTCGTCACCACAGCCTCGCCAGAGTTCCTCCTCCGTCAGGCGTAGTTTCTTCAAGTGGTACCGCAGAGTGTTATTCCCCGTGATGATGCCCACGAGGGTGGATAGGGATTTCCTATCTTTACGGATTCTTTGCTTTGTCGAAAGATGGCCATAGCTTCCTAGTGATGGCGCAAGTTTCCATGGAGTTCCATCTTGTGCTTGCCTCCTCAGTGGCTTTATTCCCTGCAGCGAGCTTGAGTGTGCAAGGCGGGATACACACAGGGGGTTCTTGTTCTGTTGGGGCTGCTGAGCTGATTCTCGCCAGCTCGTCGGCTTTCTCATTGCCTGGGATACCCTCGTGTCCAAGGACCCAACAGAGCGATACCTTGTGCTGTGTTCCAAAAACCCTGAGCTCTTCTCGACAACACTTCACAAGCTTCGATTTAATTTCTATGGCAGTAATCGCTTTTATAGCTGCCTGGCTGTCGATAAAGATGGTGATACCTTCTGGCGGTATTGCGCTTATCGCAGACTCACGGGCGACTATTGCCACTGCTAAGACCTCTGCTTGGAAAACAATGCTGCGGTCTGGAAGTCGTATGGATTTTGATACACCTAGAGGGTCGGAGAAGATACCTGATCCTACACCAGTGCTCATTTTTGAACCATCCGTGTAGATGGCTATAGATTCGGCATTAGGTATATGACCGCTTTTCCAATCTTCCCTGCTAGGGTAGGCGGGAGAGAAACTGACTACTACTACTACTTGAAACTTAATAGAAATACTCTTTCAGAGTTTGGCATTGTACTGTATTATATATGATTTATGAGAAATATGTGTAGCCACCTCCTTAGGACACTTATAAAACACAAACGTAAAAAGATATATTTCGATATGAAATATTAAAAATATATCCACAATGCCGTAAATGCGTTATAATTCAGAAGTTTAAAGAAACGGTTTTAAAGAAAAGAAAATATTCCTGAATCACTCCAAAAAAAAAAAAAAAAATTAATTGTTAACACGAACACATACGTGTACATATGTCGTCAGCCGAAAGCCAAATTCTTCTATGTCTCCTTTTATTCGAAAATGAGTTAATAATGCAGCTTTATTATTTGAGGACTTTCCTTCCAATCTGCTTTGGTGCATCTTATTTTGTTTATCAGATAATCTTTACCCCCTTTGTTCTAAGAGCCAAATTTTTAAAGGGAAACTCATTCCAAATTGTTCGAAGACACATGATTGTATGAATAGAACAATTTTCCATGCACCTTCGGGATTCAATAAAAATTAAAAATGGTCTAGGTCCAATTAACAGTGTCACTCAGGCCAAATAGGGACTACATAAGATTCGTAAGGACATTTTGTTCTAAGCGACAAAGAATTCTTCTTTGGTCTATCTCAAACGAGCGCACTGCTGAATTTTGTTTTATGTCCATGTTATTTTTTAGGAAGATGCACACTTTGTATGGGAATGGGTTCTATCTCCATTTTTTTGTTTTTAAAATTATTTAAAAATAGTATTGTAGATAGTTATTTATAAAGCAATTTTCTTTTATTAAAAAAAAAATTGTAACAGAATTTAAAAAAAATTACATGAGCATTCAACGAGCCAACAAATGTGTCTATAATTTAATTTAATTCAATTTAAAACCGAAAAATCGTGCCGTGTCAAATGTTGTTTTTGTGACTTAGACCAATTATGCTTTCCGCTGACGATGTGTTTATGGTAAATATATTTTTATTTTCTCTTCAGAATGCTAGGAACAAGTCATGTATTAATATTTGCCAAAATATTTTATTTATTGTAAATAAAAAATTGTGGGAAAAATGTTTTAATTGATAGTAGTTTCTAATTTAGGCGTATCTATTGGAAATATTGACGTAAAGTCGTTATTGTTCAGGGTCCAATATAAAATAAAATGTACTTGTATCAATTGTTTTTTATTTGGGAAATAGTTTTGAACTTTAGTTTGAGTCTACATTCATCACATTGCCTGTGATTAGAATTTATTTTTCATTTTTTCTGCAGAACAATATATGTACCATACAATAAATATATATTTAATTTGAACAAAATCTATTGGATTTTTGGTGTGTAATAATGTTTATTAGCAAGCGATTCGAAATATGTATATCTAAATTGTAAACAATTTTTTTTTTACACAATTAATATATGATTAATTAATTCAGTATTTGAAACAGTTTATTTAAAAAAAAAGCATACATGTTCGTAAAAAATATATTTTTTATTTGATTTGCAATTAACTCTTTTTACAATAAATGCGCCATGGTGCAGTGGTTAGTGTGTCGGACCACTGGGCGTGTGGTTCAATGCTCGAGTCCCATAAATCATACACAAGCTTTTTCATGGCCCCACCTCTCGCGAACGTTTGAAAAACATCTGAGAGTATTGTTGTCACGAGGAAGCTTCTCAAAAACAAAAATAAAAATTGCCTTTCGGAGATGGAATTTAATGTGAAGGATTCTAGTTTGTTCCTGTAGTTACAATAAACTTACCCAAATATAAAATATATGGTATTTTAAAGCAAATGAAACGTTTTATTTTATTGCAAACAAAACCTCTTCACAATACTCAATAGGTTTGTGCGTTTCAGAGTGACTCTGTTCTTAATCTTTCTGCTGACATAAATCATGACCTGGAGGTCTTAAGTCATTGGTTCCAAATGCATAAAATGGTTATTAGTGACAAAACTAAAATTATGTTTTTTAATGTTTGTGGTAAGGAAGTTGACTATGGACCTTTCTTTTTTCATTGTGCTAACTGCAACAAATATAAGCACAGTAAGTATATTTGCAATTCGGAAGATACCTCGCAGACATTTTTTGACTCACGCACACGCTCTGATAAATGTTTTTATATTGAAAGTGTCAAGTCGTTTAAATATCTTGGAGTCTTGCTTGACTGGAAGATGAGTTGGTCTGCTCATACCGATGCACTAAAGAAGTATCTTATGGCTGCCACAAGGCAAATGTACATTTTAAAATCGTATTGCTCACGAATTCTTCTTAAGTGTATTTATTACGGTGTAGTGCATTCTAAGCTTGCATATGGCATAGTTTCATGGGGTGGTACACACAACAACAAAATCCACCCGCTTCTAATTTCTCAGAAACACGTTATACGTCTCATTTGTAGTAAAAATCGCAGATATAATAGTTTAATACTTTTCCGAAACCTTAAAGTTCTACCTCTAAAACACTTATATTTTTACAAAGTTTTGAAAATATTTTTCGCCAGATCGGGCTATCTATTGAACAGGTGCTCTTCTAGTTATAGCCTTAGAGTAAACAATCAAAATCTTGCTTTAGCACCTCATCACAATTTGCAAATTTTTTTTAATTTTTTTACGTCAATTGCTCCGAGACTTTTTAATAGCCTTCCTTATAGCATTAGAAGTATAAGAATTGGATCTATTTTTCTTAAAAAAATTAAACTATGGCTTTTAGACCTAAATTATAAAGATATTTATGATCTATTACGTGTTACTACTTAACTTATTATTCTATTGTATTTAAATTTATATCTATGCTGGTATTTAAATAACAAAAGGAAAAAATAAATGTATTTATATTTATAAATCTTGTCGTGACCCCATCTCACTACATTCTAAACTTTTTTTTTTATGTTATTTTCTTATGCTTTGCCTGCTGCTTTCGCCTCTAGTTCCTTCTGAACTATAGATTGCAGATTCTTTATTAATTTACCCCTATTAATATTAACCATTGCTATTTGTAGTCTATTCTAAATGTTATAAATTGATAAAGAAATAAATTGAATTGAAAAAATTGATTGTTTGTAATTTTAATTTTCTTCTTCTTCCTTTTATCAGCGATGTTATGATCCGAAAACAAGGGATCAGACCCCTCCCACTTCACCGCATTTCTACTGATCCGCCTGTGGGGTTCGCCTTGTTTGTAATTTTAATATATACATATATGTATATGTATGTATGTATTTAGAACGGAAACAAATTTGTAATACCAGGAATACAGGATTTCATTGGAAAACAACTTTTCCGTGTACATGTACATAAAATTGAGTGAAAGTCCATTCACTAGTTTTTATTTAGCATATAACTATGTATCTGACGAGACAATTGTACAGCTGACAGTATACGGACTGACAATAATTGATCTCTCTCAGTTCAATTTCCTGCTTACCTATATAATGGTATACTGGGCCACATTGTTTTTAATAAAATCGTTGCGATAAGTACTTCAATAACCAAAAATTCTGAGTTAGTCTCATGATGTGTTTTCGACATTTCTGTTTACCTCAATCCTTAATTTTTCAGTTTCAATTGATGTGTTTATTGAACCCAATGCTTTTGAGTTGTAGGTTAAGATTAATTCATCAACGCTATACCACTCCGTTTGTACTTCATTAACAAGAACTATTTTCAATTTAAATTTGAGCAAAATTCCCTTCATATGGGAACATTCATATAAGAGACTTACCTGTCAGCCACACCGTTACTGCATGCAGCTGAAAAGAACAAAATTCTCAATGGAAAACGTAACGAATGACGAGTGTCTGGAAATGATATATTACTTAGCTATTGTGTTCCAGGACTAAAAACCAAGACTCACTATCACCATCATCTCACCACTTTCTCTGAGAGGGCAACCAATCTAATAATGCACTTGGTCTGGGCTTCCAAAGGGACGATTCAAGTGGTACATCGCTCTATATGGATGTGGAGCAAGGAGCTAAAAAAAAAAAAACTTGAATGGAAGATCTCCTACAATTGCCTGAGAGATTGTTTGGTTTTCTCATGTGTGTTGCACACACAACGTTCCACCATGCAAGCAATCCCTCGTGGAATTAATGACTTTTGGTTTTTGTACCTGCTGCTTCAAGGAACTGCTAGATATGTACACTGGCCCAGCAGTACCACCTGCATGCACTGCGCTGACGAAAAAAAAAAGTTCATACTACTGCTGATATTATTACAACTTGCACCCCTATGCAATTTATCTACAACTGTCAAGAGAAATGAATTTGTTACTCTAACCCAATTGCGATGAGTCTTCATTTCCTCGGTATGCACGATATTGGTCGCATTGCAATGTGTAAAAGTTTAATTGCGCTAGGTAATTGAGAGTGAACTTACTGTCAAAAGGTGGCAGAGGGTTGTTCAGGGATTCAATAACCTTCGTCAATCATTGATGTTATGCCAGAGAGCACAGTGCACACCGCATCAGGTAATTTACTCGAACGTGTGTGATTAATTTAATAACTTAAAAGGACTGCATTACAAGTTCCCCCGACGACATTGTAAGTAGTTCGCTGAAGTAGTATAGGTTTATTCATCGAAGCGGAGTTGCGTCCCTGCTGATGTAATACAAAAAAGTAAAAATTTTCTTTTTCATTTTTCATGTGTAACTTCGATTCCGAATGACTAATTTGCCCATTGGGATAGAGAAAATTGTTAAGGTATGCACTTTCACAAGACTGAGAGAGTATTAGCTCGCATTTCAAAAGTTCAGGACAGCGATTTATTGCAAAATATTCAGCGACTGGAGTGTGGATAGGGGGTGACTGTAACTTGAAAATTGTCATTTTATTTTGCTTATTAAAAATCGATTGCCTGCAATTATGTATAATGATTGACGACAATCACGAGCCTAATGAAATCCGATAATTTCTGAAAGTTGAATAATGGACATACCTATAAATACGTACTGGCATATGTTTGTGTGGCCAGAATAAAATAACTAATGTCTGAGAGCTGAGCTCTTTAATGCAATTGTACGAGCTCAGGTGGTATCTGGTTTCAGCACAGTCTTACTCCATAGCTGGTGTCCAAACTAGTCGGGAAGAATTCACAGTGATTTCGGATTGCAAGCATTTGTTTATCAAAAACACAGGACCCACTTTCCTGGCCGACGTATAGTTACAGTATCTTGACGCTCAGATTCCGAACTAGAAAAGATTTTTTACGAAAAACTATAGGTGCTGCTTACAACACAATGCCAAATTGAGACATTGTCATTATAATACGTGATTTCAATGCGGAGCAAGGCAGCGGCAGCGAAGTGTTAGTTGTGATCGGGAAGCACGGAATAAGTATCGCAATAAAAACGGCGAAAAATTTGTAACTTATGATAGCTATTGTTCAACTACGTATTGCTGCAGTTCCAGGATCTGAAGACAGGACAAGAATGCCCAGGTACAAAATGGACAGATTTATTGATTTTACTGTGAGCCAATAATTAGGCGACCAGCTTGGAAATAATCAGCATGAAATGCATAACACGTGGCTTTCGATAAGGGCCTGGAAATGGGTCGATGAAGCCCACTGAACGCCCGCTTTGAACTTAAAATACTAGAACCGTAGTACATAAAGTCTTCCAAACAGTGCTGTGTTCTCTGACTAAAATTTTACGTTTAAAGTGATTATATTCATGAATATATTTTAATGTTCAGCCGGTAAGCACGACCTATACCTGGCTTCCTTGAAATATCTCTCAAAATTCTTTTATTTTGTAAACCTCATCTATAAATCGCGAATTTCTCCGAATCTATTTACTCACTTATTTATCCAGTTCATCGTAAATATCCAATCTCCATGGTATGCCGATGCCACTTTGTATTCAACTCAGAGAAGCTCATTAATTTTCAATCACAAGCGATTACCCCGAAGCGAATGAATGCCTTGGTTTTAACTAGAAACCATAAATAACTTTCTGATACATAGCCCCAAGAAGAACATTCCGCCCCGCAATGAACCGCCATTCAAAATTTTATACAAAGACCACAGATGCATCCAACAGATACGTAGATAAAAGCAAAACTCTCATCAGAAATGCGCAATTGCTTTTCCCGAACATTAATTAACATTTTACCAGTTACCAGTGTGACAAAGGACTTCTCCGCAGGTATTAACATCAGGTGTTCATGACTTTGGGAAAAACTTTGCATTTTATTTATTGTTTTTGTTTTTCCTTCTCTCATCCAAAATGTAAGGTGAAATTTCAGCAACTTCTCTCTGGAAGAAGTTACACCGAAAAACACGACCGTAATGAGTCGTTGAAGTCGTATCGTATCTGCTTTTGCGTTTAGATGGAAATTAAGATGTTTTCGACTTCTGAGGGACTTTTTTTCTGCTTTCGGCTTTCGGTTTTGGTTTTGGCTATGTTCAACAGACTTTAACTAAGTTTAGGGCAAAAGAAAGTCGTTGTAAAGGTAGACAGACCATCGACATCATTAGGCAGGTGACGAAAAAAAAGAAAAAATTGTAGAGAAGCATGGCAGTGCTACTGCTACTCAATCAGTGAATGACTCAAGGCAAATTGAAATTGATTTCATATCCGCTTTCTGGGGTGAAAAAAGTGGGTAGGATGAGCAGGTGATGGTGAATTGCTAAGCAAATATATATACATACATAGTTTCTGTTTACTTGTTAAATAGTCTGTCAAAGAGAAACCGATGCCTTGTGACGGGGCATATGACTATGAGTTGAGATACTTAAAAGGCCAGGATGTCAAGCAGCAAATCGCGCCCGGTGGATATTTACATGTAGTTCAACAATAATATTAAAATTTGCTAGCTTCCTGTTAAAAATGTTTACCTCCCTCAGGATAGGTTTGATAATGGATAACAAATCAAAGTGTTGACACCAATAGATGAGCTTATCAGTTGAATTGATTTGTAAATAGTTGCTTTGTGCCAAGAGATTTGTATACTTAGCATATTCTCAAAATCATTTATCAATCTTACTGTTATTACGTGACTTTGATGGCATTGGCGTTGTTCAATTTCAACCGCTTGCGTCTACGGTATTAAAAAAAATACACTACAAATTCATATAGATGTGCATATCAAGAGCTTACTTACTTACTTAGGTGGCGCTACAGTTCGGGGTGAACCTGGGCCTCAACCAACAAGCCTCTCCATTTAGCTCGGTCTTTAGCTAATTGCCTCCAGTTGTGCGCGCCACCTACGGCGATGATTCCCTCTACTACGTCGTTGGAGCGTTGGTGTCCATTCGCTCTACATGTCCTAGCCATCTCAGGCGTCCAATACGCAGTTTTTTGACTAGGTCGATGTCACTGTACAGCTCGTATAGTTCGTGATTGAATCTTCTCCTCCAAAACCCGTCAAGGCAAACGGGACCGAAAATCTTACGAAGAATTTTTCTCTCGAAACGACCAAGGATATCTTCATCCTCTTTTAATAAAGTCCATGTTTCAGCGCCATAAAGCAGGACTGGGATGATCAGGGTCTTATACAGAGTTTGCTTAGTAGTTCGAAATAGGGCTTTACTGTTGAATTGCCTTATAAGCCCAAAAAAACAGCGATTGGCAAGAGTTATTCTTCGCTTGATTTCTGCGCTGATGTTGTCCTCAGAGTTTATAGCAGAGCCAAGGTAGACAAAGTCCCTTACTACCTCGTAGTTATAGCTGCCCACTGTGACGTTTTGTCCAATTCGTCGGTGTTGGTTTTCCCTTCTTGTTGATAGTATATACTTGGTTTTGCCCTCGTTTATCGCTAAACCCATTTTGGCCGCTTCCGCCTCAATGCTTGCAAACGCACCGGTGACAGCCCGCTGAGTTCTTCCGATAATGTCTATATCGTCGGCGTATGCAAGCAGTTGTACAGACTTGTAATAGATTGTTCCTGCTGTGTTGGCTTGTGAGTTCCGCACAATCCGTTCAAGTACAATATTAAAGAAGTCACATGACAGCGCGTCACCTTCTCTAAAACTTTTTTTTACATCAAAGGTCTCGGTGAGGTCATAACCGACCTTGATGGAGCAGCGACCGTTGTCCATCGTCATCCTGCACAGACGGACAAGCTTGGCAGGGATGTCAAAACTAGACATGGCTTTATAAAGTTCTTCTCTATAGATGCTGTCATCGGCGGCCTTGAAATCGATAAAGAGGTGGTCAGTATCGATTTGGAATTCTTGGGTTTTCTCCAGGATCTGTCGAAGTGTGAAGATTTGATCGATGGTGGACTTTCCTGGCCTGAAACCGCACTGATAGGGTCCAATCAGGCTGTTGATAAAGGGTTTCAGGCGTTCACACAATATAGCAGAAAAGATTTTGTATGCGATGTTGAGGAGACTGATGCCTCTATAATTGGCGCAGTTGAGGGGGTCTCCTTTCTTGTGGATCGGGCAAACGATGCGAAGGTTCCATTCATCAGGCATACACTCGTCTGACCAAATCTTAGAGATGAGTTGGTGTATGCAGTCTACCAATTCATCCCCAGCTGCCTTGAAAGTTCGGCCGGTAAGCCGTCAGGTCCAGCAGCCTTGTTGGATCTTAGCTTGGATATTGCTATCCTTACTTCGTTTTGGTCAGGTGGACGGAAATTTTGACTATCATCGTCTATGTTGAATGGTTCATTCTGCCTGACAGCGGAATATTGATCTTCGTCGCCGTTATACAGTCTGCAGAAGTAGTTTTCCCATATTCCCAGCACCGACTGTAATTCTACTACGAGGTTTCCATTTTCATCTCTACAGGTTTCTGTACGGGTATTGCTCCTCTGACACGTTCTTTTTACCTTTCCGTAAGACTTCCGTACATAGTTCCTGGAGTATAAACTCTCGATATTCTCGAACGCGCGCTTC
The DNA here is from genome assembly GCA_945910035.1 of Brachypalpus laphriformis. Lineage (NCBI taxonomy): Eukaryota > Metazoa > Arthropoda > Insecta > Diptera > Syrphidae > Brachypalpus > Brachypalpus laphriformis. Next base: position 257,656,549 of record OX246754.1, read on the forward strand.
TCATGCTCTTTCTTCTTCTTTTGGAGAAGCCGATGTTCTTCCCGTCTCTTTTGCTCGTAGAGCTCACGAGCAGCTCTCGTTTTCCTTTGCAGCGCCGCTTTGTATGCCTCTTGTTTTGCTGCATGCACTCGCCGGCATTCTTCGTCAAGCCATGGGTTTCGCGGTGGTGGGCGAGCGAGACCCAGCACAGCAGCCGCGGCGTTTCTGCTGGCATATTGGCAGCGTTGCCACTGGTCTTCGGCACTTAATGCTGGCGGCATAGGGGTGATTGAGAGATTTCGGGATACGCGTTCAGCGAAGAGCCTGGTGGTCTCTTGCGATTGTAGCTTTTCGACGTTAAATTTTCTCAAAGTGATTCGTCTTTGTTGCTCAGATTGGGGTATCCGCATTCATACCTTGGCTACAACAAGGTAATGATCCGAGTCTATGTTGGCCGCTCGGAAGGTCCGGACATCCAGAATACTGGAGGCATGCCTTACGTCGATCGCAATATGATCAATTTGGTTGAGAAAACCATGTGCTTGCTATGGTGACATTTCGCTCCACAGCGAAATCAATTAGCATTAGTCCGTTATCAGACGTGAGCTTGTAATATCTAATAACGCTAGAAAAAATAAAATGAAAGAAATCAGGTTCTGCAACATATTTGATTTTACAAATCATTAATTTGAGTTTTCGCTTAAACATACGAGCTGCATTAAAGTTTGACGTGGTGTCTTCGCAAAAGAAGATAGCTCGTCGGACATCTTCACACGCACTGTGCGTTGTAGAGAAACACATATTGTTTGTAAAGAAATAAAATTTAAAATTTAGATATATTTCGTCGTTTTCCTATTCGAATAGCCTAACCGAAAGCTGCCCAATTAAATGCCAATTAAAGTGTACGACTGGGTCGCGCGTACTTTTACTTCTGTACGAGTGTACTCGTATAGTGTTGCTTTGCAACTGCTGTGCATTTAAAATGTTTGCAAAATCCTTAAGGTGTTTCTTTTTCCTCAAAGCGAACATTTTTCAAACTTGGCATGGCTTAGTCTTGCATATTTGAAATTCTCTAATAAAGTATTGGTTTTGAGCAAATAGCGCATCCGAGAAATACCCAATTCTCAAGAATGTGTTATAAAGTAAAATACCGTTATACGATTTCTTAGCCAGAAACCTTAAAGATCTATTGTGTAAAGAGTGGTTATACGTTAGGTATTGGACAGGACCTGGTTAAAAAAATAAATATCCAGGAACGGAATGCAACATTTTAGAGCAACAAACACAAATCTGTGGCCACAAGGTAAAACGCCTAAGTCGATTTTCACAGATTCTCAGAAAACAAGTTTAAAGTTTTCGTTTTTCCCAAAACGTATGGGAATTTGGAATTTTAGTCTGGTTCATTTGCCTATAACTCGGTAACGATGACAGGTAATAAGGTACAAATTTAGTACCTTATTTTAGTTTTTTTTGTCTTAACTCGACTTAGGCGGTTTTACCTTGTAGCCACAGAAATATGGAATATAAAGAAAATCGTTGGTGCCGTTTTCGAGAAACTTAAATATTTTTGAAATGATAATTTTCTAAAACTTTTTCATACATTCATTTCTTAAAATCTGACTTAAAGACTTATTTTGGAACAAAATTCTCTATTAGATAGCCGATTTTCCAAAACCAATAAATATGAGGAATACCGTTAAACTGTTTCCTTAAAGAAATACCTTCGTATCCTATATAGGGATATGAATCACGACGTTCTAAGATTCGCATGCCTTTCTAGGTGGTTCTAATCCAGCGGTCCTCTTTCCCGAGCTGACTAGCCCTTTGAGATCCATATTCCTACCTAGATGGGTATATACATAGGTATATGGTATACCTAACTTAACATACTACCAGATAGTATCTGTCTAAATCGTTGGAGCTATTTTTTATAAAATAAAACCATCTTTTTAAATGGGCTTTAAGAAAAGTAAGTATGTAAAACTAATTTTAAAATTTCATGCCACTGATCCCAAATATGAAGGAAATCCGTCCAGTCGCTTAGGCTGTAGTCCACTATACTTAAGTATTTATGTGCGATAAAAATCTCAAGACAAGGACAGGTGTGGAATATTGCCAGTGCATATGCTCCCCAAAATGGTTGCAATCAGATAGATAAAGATGCATTTTGGGTAGATTTCCACAATCTCCTTAAGAACATCCCAAAGGAAGAGATTCTGTTTGTTGGAGGAGATTTGAATGGACATGTCGGGAAGTCAAACGAAGACTATGAAGACTGCCATGGAGGACTAGGATATAGCACCATTAACCTTCCTGGTGAGGACATCCTAAGCATGTGCAAATCACACGGTCTTATCATGTTAAATACCATGCTCATCAAACAAAGCCGGCACCTGATCACTTACAGCAGTGGTGGAGATGAAACCCAGATTGACTACCATTTGATAGCCAGTTTCATGAAGCCTCGGGTAAAAGATTACAAAGTCTCCTGCTAACAGAAATTTTTATGAAAACACCGAAGAAAAACAAACAAACAAGGGTCTCTGAGAAAATCAAGTGGTACATTCTGGACAAAGAAAAAGGCGAGGCTTTTGTTTTCGTGATGAAAAATTACCTCTCTCACACCATCAACGGAGCTGAGGATGAAGAGTGTAGAGTACAAAATATGTGGGACTCCCTACAGCGAACTTGCTTAAAGAAGGCCAAATCACTGCTAGGAGCTTTAAAAGGCCACCATCAACACGCCAAAGAAACATGGTGGTAAAGTGATGAAGCTAAGAAGGTGATAAATGAAAAGAAAGCGGCTTTCAAAGCTTGGTCAAAGCGCAGCTCTAATAAAAATGACGAAAAAATTCGCCTCGAAATGGAATACAGATGTTGCAAGAAAAAAGCGAAGAAGAAGTGCGCCCAACTTCAAGCAGAAAGTAGGGAGGCCCTGTATCGGGAGCTGGAGAAAATATCTTCCCCGGTTGCTGATGCAAACCAGGTTATCCAGGAGCTGCGAAGACACAATATGAACAAGAGCGCCACTATCTTCAAAATAGCCGCCCAAAGAAGGAGGAATGCTCAGGAGATTCGTTCGCCAAAGTTCATTAACAATGCTCATGGCCAGCTTCTTGTGGATGACGACAAAATTCTGCAGAGGTGGCGGCAGTATTGTGAAGAGCTTGTGAAGATGGCTCAGAATTCTCATCTTCAAATTTGTGAGAGGTGACCCAATGCCGAATCAATGGAGGGAAAGTTACGTTCTCCCTGTAGTACAAAGGGAAGAGTGATACGCGAAACTGTGATAACTACCGTTCGATCAAGCTGATGTCAAACACCATGAAGATCGTTGAGCGGGTATTAGGTGACCGACTGCGAAAAATAATACGGCTATCTGATGATCAGTGCGGGTTTGTCTCGGGTAAATCAACCACAGATGCAATCCAAAGTATAAGGATCATAATGGAAAAACATCGTGATTTCTTAAGGGATTTGCATATTGTATTGGTTGAATTTGAAAAGGCATTCGACAGACAACCACGAGATCTGATATGGGTGGCGCTAAGACATCGTGGGGTTCCAGAAACCTATGTACAGATGATCATGGACATGTAGGAAGGAGCAAAGACAAGAGTAAGATGCCCCGCTGGAGTAACCGAAAAGTTCCCAATCAAAGTTGGGGTGCACCAGGGAAGCGTCTTAAGTCCTTTGCTCTTTATTACAGTCCTTGATTATCTGCTTGAAGGTAAAGTGATGGACCCCAAAGTACATCAGTTATTCTTTGCTGACGATGGATCCATCATAAGTAAGGATCCTAGATCCCTGCAGCGAGCACTTGATGTGTGGGTGGACGTTTTGGAGGGAAATGGGTATCGCATTAGTTAAAAAAAGACAAAGTACTTGTGCTGTCCGTTCTCTGATCCACTCAGGCTTATTCCAGACATCTATTTGAATGGAACAGTGCTCCCAAGTGCGAAAAGTTCAAATATCTGGGATCTATGATCAATCGCAAAGCAACTTGTGATGACGACATCAATCATCGCTTAAGCGTAGGGTGGATGAAGTGGCGAGAAAATTCCGCTATCTTCTGTGACAGAAAAATGCTCCCTAAGTTGAAAGGAAGGCTCTACACCGTAGCTGTGCGTCCAGCGCTCACATACGGTTCACAATGTTGGGCGATGAACAAAACGTATGAGAGTAAATTAACGGCAGCTGAGATGATGATGAGATGCTTCGCATGACAGCAGGAGTGACAAAGCTTGATCGAATAAGAAGTTCGAAGATCCGTGGAAGCTTTCACATCAAGGAAACCATCGTACAAAAAATAGAGCTCGACCGACTCAGCCACGGTATTGCCACGTTCAAAGAAGAGATCATTTGAACCCGGTTGAAAAGGCAATATCAATGCACGTTCCAAAGAGATCGCGATGTAGGAAAGGCAGGCCTATAATCGCCTGGATCAGACAAATGCGACGACGTCGGCATTTCATTAGCCTCAGTAACCGAGTGATCCAAAATCGGCAGCCCTGCCGATATTTTCTGAGGTCAAATAGGCGAACCCCACATGCGGATCAGTAGAAATGCGGTGAAGTGGGAGAGTTATGATCCCTTATTTTCGGATTATAACTTCGCTGATAAAAAGGAAGAAGAAGAAGAAAACTCTCAAGATCGAACAATATGAAACCAATAGTTTCGCTCTAGCATTGTTTTTTTTTTTTTTGAGGATCGCTGTAAGAAAAAATCATCTTCAAAGAATCGTTCAACTAATCAGTTATATCAGTTAATTTATGTATATGTATATATGTACATATTGAGCAACCGCCGTTGTTGTTTTTTTTTTTTTTTTTACTATATATATTTTGACTTAATTTTTTTGTTTTGCTTTAATTAACTAGATTAAAAGGTTTCACCCTTTTAAACGCATTTTAAAGTAATCGAAGACGAAATCATAAACTACGCGAGAAAGCGATTAGAAAGTCACGTAAATTTTACAGTCCTCCAAGTTTTGGATGAAAGAAATTTACAACGCCGTTTATAAAAAACCAAACCTTTAGACTTAGCGCGTTAAGTAACCGCGTCTAAACTGCGGAGCCAGCAGTAACTTCTAATGGGAAGGTACCTGTAAAACGTCCTTATTTCGTGAACCAAAAACTACTTGTTAAGGCGACTACTCACACCAAGCCTCCACGAGACATATTTATTTCAGACTTCACGTCAGCAACAATCAGGGATGTTTTCTTTGTAATTAAGCTCAAACTGACAGTCTCTGTGAAATTTATTTCAGGGTTTATGTCCACAGAGATTGCAAGAAATAAAAGCAGAAATTGATGTCATGAAATGAATTACCATATTTTAAGAAATTTGCGGTCTTCATTGGAAATTTCAATTGCTTGACAATGAATTATTGCCAGTGGAGACCACGGGCTAGATGTAGTAAAAAACTAATTTGTTTTGAAGGCAGGTTTTTTAGTGGGTAAGAATCCCATATTGCTATGAGGACGCGCTGGCGATCCTCATAGTGTCTTGTTGAAGGTTTTCACCTACACTCGAAAACACTCGTTCGGATACAAATTAGAGCCCAAACACACCTTAATGAAAGCGTTGTCTCGTTGATTTTCTTGAAAAAAGGAAGCGTAAACTGGTCATCAAACATATGTAAATAAAGTGTACAACAGAGACACCCGTCTTTGCGCTCTTATTATACTCAATTGGTAACCTCAAAAGAACTTCGATGCGCCATTGGATAAAGTTGAATACTTAACATTCTTGCTGAAGTGTGCTTCACGACATGCTGACACATCTTGACTTTCTGATCTCTTTCTATGGAAAATTGCGAATAAGGGTAGCCGAAGCCGTAATAGAGTGATGTAAGTTAATCTGTATTAATCGCAGCATCGGAGCTACAATCAGGGGTAGATACATTAATTACGGTACTATTGGCCTCTTCCGAGTCCGACGACAATGAGAGATCGCCGTTCTCGAAAAAAAGGAAGTTTTAAAAGACCACTATCCATCTCTGTGTCCGTCAACTCTAAGTCGACCACCTAGAGAGATGGAGCTGTGGTAGGATGACCCAAAACCAGGTCAGTACGAGGGAGTCACTGTCCATCTCAGCGTCAGTCAACATAGATTCGAATTTGAACGCCAGGAGGGATGGAACAGTGATTTGCAGCACAAGACTAAACCGCGATTAATGTGATGTCAGTTGCAATTGGTTGCGGAATGTTCTTTTTCGTCACATTTGTAGATTCTTAGGGTAATTGTGCTAAACCTATAACTGATTACACTCTTAGAATTGGTAAGAGGGTTCAGGGAACCATAGTTGACAATGATGACAATACCCCTAGATTAGATTTGCCTTTTGGTATTTAAGAAGCAAATGTATACTTCTCAAGGGTACAGAGGGAATGACTGGCTCGAAGCCAAGCTGTCAGTATTCTCTGAGGGTACAGACTTGAAAGTTGCTAATGGACTAAATTGCCGCGAGCTCGAAGCCGAACGACTAGTTCGGGCGTCATTAGCAAATTACGATGTATTTTGGAATCTACCGCCCAACAACAGCTATCTTGTATTTCGTTCATGAGTTAAAATCGGTTATCACTTTTACGAACTTACGAACACAGCCGTTTATTTTTTTTTACATCTGACTGGTAGTGGTAGCTTTCTATGAAAATAGAATTAATAAATGATGTTTCACAAATGTAATCAACTACGTTATGATTTAATACATCTTTTTCTAGATTATTTATTGAAATTTGAAATTCTCCAAAGTATTTTTTTACGATGGGGTGCGCCATGGTGTAAGTGGTTAGTGTGTTGGACCACTGCGCGTGAGGTTCCAAGTTCGAATCCCAGGAAACATCAAACAGTTTTTCACGGTCCCACCTCTCGCGAACGTCTGAAAAACGTTCGAGAGTATTGTTGTGTCGAGAAAGTTTTTCAAAACAAATTGCCCTTCTGATACGGCACTAAACTGTAGGTCCCTTCCTTACCTACTTACTTAGATGGCGCTACAGTCCGGGGTGGACCTGGGCCTCGACCAACAAACCTCTCTAGCTAGCACATTTACGAGCCAGCTGCCTCCCGTTGCGCACGCCAAGTTGGTTGAGGTCCTCCTCCACTTGTTTGCGCCACCTACCGCGAGGTCGTCCTCTACTGCGTCGTCCATCCGGGGTGGATTCGAAGACTTTCCTAGCGGAAACGTTGGGCTCCATCCGCTCTAAATAACCCAGCCATCTTAGTCGCTCTATGTGAACTCTTTTGGCTAAGTCAATGTCCTTGTACAGGCCGTATAGTTCGGCATTGTACCTTCTCCTCCACTCACCGTCTATGCAGACGGGACCAAAGATCGCTCGAAGAACTTTTCTCTCGAAATAACCAAGGGCATCCTCATCCGGTTTTGTCAAAGCCCATGCCTCTGCGCCATACAGCAGGACTGGGATGACTAATGTCTTATAAAGAGTTACCTTAGTAGTTCGAGATAGGGCTTTGCTACTCAATTGCCGCTTTAGCCCATAGAAACAACGATTGGCAAGACTAATTCTTCGTGTGATCTCCCTACTGATAGAGCCTAGGTAGACGAAATCCTTTACTACCTCAAAATTATATCTGTCTATTGTGGCGTTCTGTCCAAGACGCCGATGTTGTGTGTCCTTTTTTGTAGACAGCATATATTTTGTTTTGCTCTCATTGACCGCTAGACCCATCTTTGCTGCCTCGATCTCAGTACTCGTAAATGCCCCATTGACGGCCCGCTGAGTTCTTCCGATTATGTCAATGTCATCGGCATAAGCGAGTAGTTGTACAGACTTGTAAAAGATTGTACCTCCGGTGTTGGCTTGTGAGTTACGTACAATTCTCTCAAGTACTATGTTAAAGAGATCGCATGATAGCGCATCACCTTGTCTAAGACCTTTTCTGACATCGAACGGTTCGGTGATGTTCTTACCGACTTTGATGGAGCAGCTAGAGTTCTCCATCGTCATTCTGCACAAACGGACGAGCTTGGCAGGGATGTCAGGACTAGACACGGCTCTGTATAACTCGTCTCTATACATGCTATCATAGGCAACTTTGAAATCGATGAAGAGGTGGTGCGTGTCGATGTTATATTCATGGGTCTTTTCCAAGATCTGCCGTAGTGTGAATATTTGGTCAATGGTGGACTTTCCCGACCTGAAACCGCACTGATAAGGACCTATCAGGTTGTTGACGATCGGTTTTAGGCGTTCAAATAGTATGGCAGACAGGATCTTATATTTAGGAGACTTATACCTCTGTAGTTGGCGCAGTTCAGAGGGTCTCCTTTCTTCAGGATCGGGCAAACGATGCTGAGGTTCCACTCATCGGGCATACGTTCGTCCGACCAGATTTTACAGATAAGCTGGTGCATGCTCCTTACCAACTCATCTCCTCCTGCCTTGAAAAGTTCAGCGGCAAGGCCGTTGGTTCCAGCAGCTTTATTGGATTTGAGTTTTGATATCGCTATCCTTACTTCATTCTGATCGGGTTGACGGGAATCTTGACTGTCAACGTCACTGTTGAATGGCTTATTTTGCCTGACAGCGGAACATTGGTCGTCATTGCCGTTTAACAGTCTGCAGAAGTGTTCCTTCCATATCCTCAGCACCGACTGCGATTCTATTACCATGTATCCATTTTCGTCCCTGCAGGTTTCTGTTCTGGCTTTGAAACCCTGGCATGTTCTTTTTACCTTTTGGTAAAATTTTCGAACATCATTCCTGCAATAAAGTCTCTCAGTCTCCTCGATCGAGCGCTTCTCATACTCCTTTTTCTTCTTCCTGCGAAGACGATGTTCCTCTTTTCTCCTGCGCACGTACAGCTCGTAAGCAGCTCTAGTCCTTCTATGCAGCTCCACTTTGTACGCCTCTTGTTTAGCTGCATGTGATTGCCGGCATTCCTCATCAAACCAGGGGTTTCATTGTGGTGGCCGCATTATCCTGTTGAAAATAGAAGTCGTTAGCCAAATTCAAATTTTCAGCGCTTTTCCGTAAATGTTCCTTCAATATTTTAAGGTAAGGTTCTTTTTTCATTGTTTCATCAGTAAACATAAGCTGTTAGTTTACTTGGGCGACCACTTCTGGCATTATTTCTTGAGTTTGAGTTATTTTCATAACGTTTCATAATATCTCTTACGGTATTGAATTGCCACTTTCAAGAAAATTTAAAATAATTTTCCTTTCTTCCAGTGTTGTTTCTTTGCCTTTTCAACCCATTTTGTTAAATGAAATGCAAGTTTCTACACACGAGGCACTACAAATGTGACATGAAACAATAAATACCTAGTATTCATGAATTTATATCATTCTATGGGGTTGCACATTCTTTAAATCATTTTAGAACAAATTTTTCAAATTCAGTTTGAATAGTTTTGTCATTTTTGTTTATTTTCAGTTATTGCAAGATTGAATTTTTGAATTTCGAAGTTTTATGATTACGTTAGGAACTCATCCTTTATATAATAAAAGAAAGATATATCAAAGATGTCAGTTTTATTATTTTTTTTTTTTTTATTTTTCATCAGATAATACCGTTTTACGAATACTTTTGTCCATCAGTGTATATGTACATGGTAGGACTTAATCCAAGACTAACCGCGGCCAGTTTTAGACTATGGTACGGCTGCTAGAAACAAATCCCGATATCGCCACTGGCTTTACCACAATAAACAAAACGGCGATACATTTTGAAAAGAGGGTGCAATTAAATTGGTCAGTTTGGGGCCCCCTTGCAAGAATGTCACTAGATGGACGAAGGTAAAGGAAATGCAAGAAAAGTCCGACAGCGTGTTTTTTTTTTTTCTTATTTTCTATTGCTAGGCGTGGGTCGACTTCAAGGCGAATATAAAAAAAAAAAAAAAACAGTACCTTTGGAAGAGAATTCTATAAGAATAACTGCGATTAATATGCCATCTTTCAGATTAAGTGAATTTGATGTGTCTCTTAACGTTCTTCTCTTTATTTTGTTTAATTCTTCTTGCACAAATATATTGTATATAATGTGTTCATTCGATAATGAACCCCTCTCACTCGAGAAACGGAAAATGAAAAGTTCATTCGAGTGAAATTTATTACTCGAGTGAAATCTGTGTCGAGCGAGACCTGGAATAAGCATGTTAAACTAAATCTAAACAATGTCAAAATCACAATAACAATTATATTATACATTTGAAAGAAAATATATATAATTATTAGTTTCGCACATTCCGACTGCGTACAAAATGCTAGAAGGCCATGAAATACTTTCTATCTCACTCAAAATTAGTTTATCTTTGCGCTTTCATGCCATTCCTACGCATACCGAATACTTACACATGCAAGTATGTATTATTTCATTGGATTTGGATTCTTATCTGATACGCATTGGTGAATATCAAAGTATCATATCTACGGTATTCGTATTAGCGATGCGTTATATGTACAGATATAAGTGATATATTGCTGAATACTAATATATTCGTCTCACCCCTATTGTTTACCATTTATTTACCCTACAAATTGTTATGGCTTTGTATCATTAACTGCCCAATCGTTAATAGCAACGCTGTTTGGGTAACTGTAAAGGGCATCTTTGGGAAATTATTTCATGCCATTTCTGTCGGACTAAATAAAAGAAATACTACAGTTCTTTACGAACTAACAGCTCTTGGCTTTCAATCGGGGTTCATTATGTGGCTTAAATTATACCTTGAAGCAAGACAATGCAAAGTGATATTTGGATCAACTATATCTGACCCCATTACGGCCACCTCCGGAGTTGCTCAAGGTACCCACTTGGGACCTCTGATTTTCATTTGCGATTAATGACGTTGACCGTATCATAAGATTTAAATATTTCCTTCTACACTGATGACATGAAACAGCTTTATAGACATATACCCCCATGGATTCTCACCCTCTCCAAGTTGACCTGCATACATTTTCAAGATGGTTCCAAAAACACTTATTTGAGCACAATGTTATTAAATGTCAACTCCTTCGATCATATTTCTACCACTAACACTACCACTATATCCGTTCTCTCCGAATTGAAGCTATTCAACGCAGATTCATCCATTTCAATCTACGGGGCCTCCAATGGAATGACAGATATAACTTTCCCCTATATGAGGATCGTTGAAGATTGATCAATGTAGAATCAATTTAAAAACGTCATAAAGTAGTTGGCATACTCTTCAACCATCAGCTACTAACAAAAAATAGTGACTACACCGCGCTACTCCAAATGATTTCCCTTGACACGAACCGACGCAACCTTAGGTCTGTACTAATCTTCTGTCTTAATTTTCGTCGCAACGACAACAACAATGTCAAGAATGCTAGGGAGTGGCGTAGTGATAACGTCATCTACTGCCGCGCTATTGCTATCTGTAAATCTATGAATGAATGAAGGAATGAATGAATGAATGAATACTGCGATTCAGAAGAAAAGACAAATATAAAGAAAAATTTCGCCAGTTATCTGGACACCACCTCCGGAGTTTTTCCGAAACATATCATTTGAGTTTCAAACCACTTCACCAATCTTTCGCTCTCTCTATTTATCTGACACGTACTACGCATTACTTACTAATAGATAATACAAACGCACAGACGAACTTCGTCTAATGTGTGTACGCTTCGGACAGCACGGTAGCAAGTGCTTACATGAATGTCTGTCAGCTCCAAACATTTCTTGTTTGGCCTTGTTACTTCCCTACTTCAGAGGTACGAAAACCCACTGAGTTGCTGAATTTCGTTGTCGTTGCTACTGCACAGCTCGAGGTTTTTTCCGTGATCTTGTTAACTAATTGACGAAATCAAGAGTACTGTCATCTGCAAAAAAAGAATCCCAGAGGCCTAATATAGCTAAATAGATCCAAACCACCTTTCCTATGTTATAACTTCATATCCATAACTTTACATCCATCTGAAATAAAATAAGCTGCATAGCTTCGCCTGAAGAGTTTTCCTTTAAATTGGAGTTCGGTTGAAAATTCATAATACAACCACTTATTGACATTTCTCTCAAAAAACAGAAAAGTGAAATTCTATTTGAAACGAACTCTTTCCCAAAATTTCGACGCGAGAGTACCTATCCACGAAAGGAAAACAAATACTATATACCAACTCGTTGACGACGTCGCTACTGCACGGTTTAGTGGAAGGAAGACGTTTGCTAAAGCAAATATCCGCATTGATGGAGTGTGAAACACAATCTCGTGAAAAAGGAATTGAACCACTCCTCTAAGAATTCACATTTGGACTACGACAAGGCAGTAGAAAGATACAAAAATTAAAACGGGCCAAAAACTTGCATATCCTTCGTTTGGCAACAAATAAGAAAAGGAAGCGATGCTTACTGCTTTTTTGTATCCTGTTGCCTAGGGAAATTGAAGGAATTCGCAATAAGAGCTATTTGAGATATTTATCCTTTAAGGAAGTTCAATTTATTCGCCTAAACATGTAAATCGCATAAGATACATACATACCTGCATGCATACACACACACGTATGTATACATATATTAGATGTGCTTTGAATGATGAAAAAAAATCCAATTGAAGATACTGAAAACAATGAAACTGTAGTAACAAGGTCAGCGTTGATGTGTATGTAGTATATATGATATTTATTTGAATATAAAGAATGTTATCCTTAACTTTGTTAAGAGTTTGAAAGATGTCCTTTTATCAATGTGTAGATGGGAGTCAAGTTGCGTTTGCCTTTAATTAATCAATTAATTAACTACATACATAAATTCTTTATTTCAATGTAAGGACTACATACAACTTGTGAATTAAAAATATGGTCATGGAAGTCGTGCCGTGTCTGCCTGATTAGATATTTCTTTAAATACATAGGATACAAATATATACATACGTATACGTAGTAGGTAGAAATTTAATATTTCTAGTTTTTTCCTTTTCTCAAATTTAAAATTTTTCAACAAAAGTCTGTTAAATTTTACAGAGATTTGGAAATATTAGAAACTATTACATTAGGTGAGAGCATGGTTGTAATATTTGTTCACATTTAACGATCCAACAGAATCAATTAAAACATAATGCAGTTGATTAAAAGACATCGCGCTTTTATTAAAATGTGGGCGCCATTGCACAGTGGTTAGTGTGTCGGACCACTGCACGAGAGGTTCAATGTTCGAATCTCAGAAAACACCAAAAAGTTTTTTCACGGTCCCACCTGGCACGAACGTTTGACAAACATACGAGAGTACTATTGCCACGAGAATGCTTCTTAAAAACAAGATATGCAAAGAAAAATTTGCCTTCGGACCCGACATAAAACTGTACGACCCTTCCATTCGTGCGAAAAAAGTAACACATACGAGTGGTTCCGAGAAGCTAGGCCTAGGCCCTTCATGGCCTTTTCTTGTTTTGCTGCGCCAAGGGATGTAGTAATCTTCGAAAGATACTAGTAACCCGGGCTACTAGCATGCACACACTTCTACTGCTCTCCCCGTGGGACTGCCGTTAGGTATTATTTCGCGGGGCTGTTTTGAAGTTTATTCTATGCTTCTTGTTTCACCTGCTTCTGTTGCTCTTCTTAGCTTTTCTATTCTCCGCAGCTTTTATTAAAGAGTTGTTTCGAGCATATTGCCATCCAATTCTCTTCCGACCGTATCATATGGTCGAGGAGTAACGACGGACTGGGCAAAGAGATTCTCTATGCCGTGAAACGTGGCAATAAAATACTGCGTGCTCCGCATCTTCATCTTCATCTGGGCATTTCGTGTAGAATGGCGAGCTGTCGTGTCCAATTCGATGGAGACACTTGCGGCAACCGTGACTAGACAGGAACTGCGAAAGATGGTAGTCTCAATACTTTCGACTTATCGAGTCTTGGATTGTCGGTATCAGTTTGCATGTCCATCTGCCTTTTGTTGTATTACCTCAACGAACTTGCCACATGGCTGGTGATACTGCCCCTTCTTCAATTTTTATCACTTGGATACCAGTGGCGTCGTGTTGGCTCAATGCTCTTCTGTTATATTCGTATACCCTGAGCATTTCATCTGCGAGGATGTCGGTGGGGACCATTCCAGCTATAACAAATGTAGTTTCGTCAGAAATGGTTCGAAAGTGGCTGGTTGTCCGTAGCGCACAGAGTCTGAATGTTGACGATAGTCTCGTTTTGGTCTCCTTCGTCCAGACTGGGGCGGCATATAACAGAACTGAGGTGATAACTGTATTGTGGGTTCAATAAAACATGTGTTTTTAGTTCGGCTGACAGCGTCTTAATGACAATTGCCTCTAACATATGACATTAGTGACATTTTTATTATCTTAGCGTACTTGAGGTTGATAATAGTCCGGTCGTGTTACGGGAGCCTGCTGGTAACCCAGGAATCACAAAATGATTCCTGGCACCAATCTGAAAACAAAAAAAATCTTATTAGGGCGAAAACATAAACAAGTGTGATTTGAGGTTATCTGCCGGGCAATTCTCATAATTGCCCAAAAGATACCTCCACACGAAGTAGTCCGTACTTACCTGGACACCTGGTTGCTACCTCACCGCTAAAATACAAATGAATCCGTAAGTTAGTTAAACAAAATAAAATATTAATAGAAAACAGTACTTACCACCAACACGATCTATTGACTTTTGACAGTTGGGGTAGGCGATCTCTCTCCTCCCCACAAACTCTTCATTGGCAAAATACTTCCTTTTTTTACTGTGGGAAATTACGCCTAGGCCCCATTTACAATTGTGAGTCTTAAGCTCCCAAAATGACTTATGCCCGGTTTCACAGTGGGAGCTTAAGTCGCAGCTTAGTTAAGTAAAACGTAGAGCTTAAGTTTTGGCTTAAGTTTTTCGGGTTTCACAGTCATTTAAGAAGTGTGGCTTAGCTAAGCCAAGCATAAGAGGTGATTGTGAACAGTTTGTGGGTAATTAACTACTGTGAATGGATCAGAGATATCAAATAGACAAATATCTTGTTAGTGATGCAAATAATTTGTTTTTCTTTTCAATAAAAGAGTGGAACATGTGTGACGACAAAAAGAGAAGTCCGAATTTCAGCTCAGCTGAAACAAAAATGAAAAAAATGTCATCCAAATAATGAATAAAAAAAGAAAATATCGCTGCATTTAGCTGCTCTCAAGCAATAGGTATTGCCAGTGAACGTTTTTACGTGTCTGTATACAATACATACGTATAACTATAAAACACAAGGGGCACAGGTCTTTAACGAGATTAATAAGTGAATTTCACTTAAGTATGTCTTGCTAATTTGAGAGTAGATGTTTATTGAGTAAAGCAATATTCCCACAAATAGAATAAAAATAAATTATTTTGCAGGGCTAGGTTTATGTCCATAAATAAAGTAGTTACATTAAACAAAGGTAATGTGCTAATGCTGATAACATCGAATGATGAATTTTGCTCTGACAGTAGTTAAGCCAATACTTAAGCCACCAAAATCGCCGGCTTAAGTTATATCAACACTTAAGTGGAGTTTAGCTTTTAAGCCGGCACTATGAAACGCAAAGATGAGTTAAACCGAAGCTTAAGCTCCAATTGCGGCTTAAGCTCTCATTGTGAAACCGGGCATTAGCGTTATATATGTATATTTTTTTTATTATTAAGTTAGTTATGTTGTACATGTATATTTACGTATAATTATATTTAGTTTTGAACAAGATGTTATTAATGTAGTGTAAGTTTATTTATGTTATAAGTTATAAATAAGGCCATTGTGACTGGAACCTAAGAAACTAG
Source organism: Brachypalpus laphriformis (assembly GCA_945910035.1). Taxonomy (NCBI): domain Eukaryota; kingdom Metazoa; phylum Arthropoda; class Insecta; order Diptera; family Syrphidae; genus Brachypalpus; species Brachypalpus laphriformis. The sequence continues at coordinate 257,672,256 of OX246754.1, forward strand.
GGATATTGGAAGGTGGGGATAGATGTAATGTTCCGATTCGAATGAAGGGCATAGAGAGAATTCAGAAGAAAAAAAAAAAAAAAAAAAAAAAACGGGATGAGGAAGAAAAGAAGAATGAAAAATAGGCCATTGACCAACAAGACTTGCAGTTTTTTTTTGCAAAAGAGGCGAGCGGTCGATGCCCTAAAGCAAACACCCACAGGGTAGGCATTTTTTTTCATTGTGGAAGACCACAGTGAGTGAAATCTCATTTGCAGAAGATTTTAACTTAAGCTGCAGGATACCTCGGTTTTCTAAAGGATACATATAGGCAGCATAGAATATATAGGTGGTATAAGAGCTGTACAAAGAGAATTACCTGGTTAGTGGGTCGAGTTACCGCTTCTCCGCGGTAAAGCAGCAACCGTGACGGACCCAGCCGGAGAAGCATAGAGCGGTAACGTAGCGGTGGTGGCGAGGCACCGGAAAAGCGGTAGTGCTACTATTTGCCTTTAACGGGCATACATATATGCAATGCACGTACATACACACACGCAGCTAAAGATAAGCCGACAACGTTTATAACAAAGTACATCGAATAAAGAACACAAAGGACACAATCTACAAAAAAAATTAGCGACAGGAAAATATTCAACAGACAACAGTAAGAGCTTGAGGTGCTCCACCACTACAGGGCCCAAGGGTGACCCTGGACATATGGTACACTCAACGCCCAGAAGGTGCTCCGTGGGACGCAAAAAAGTGTTAAAATTTTTTTTAATTAAGAAGTGAATTTTTAAGTGAATATAGTGTTAAGGTTAGATTAGTTGTCGAGGGCGCCGTGGCGTAAGTAGTTAGTGTGTCGGATCACTACCCATGAGGTTCCAAGTTCGAATCCCAGAAAACACCAAAACGTTTTTTCACGGTCCCACCTCTCGCGAACGTCTGACAAACATCCGAGAGTATTGTTGTCACGAAAAAGCTTCTCAAATCGCCGTTCGAAGTCGGCATTAAACTGTAGGTTCCTTCCATTCGTGTGAAAAATATAACGCACACAACATGAGTGGTTGGGAGAAGCTAGGCCCTGGCACTTTAAAGAGCTGTTGCGCCAAATATTTGTATTTTTTTTTTTTAGATTAGTTTAGTATTAATTTATGTTTAGACTAGGGCATAAGCTTTCTGTTGTAAATAGTATCTATGGTGCGCGATTCCAGAATAAAAGGAAACAAGGATCCTTCCTTGTGCTGCCGGCAGAACAATGGGGGATTCCAATACAAACCGTGAGTTCTAAGTTTTATTTGCATTTTTTTAGTAGTCTTAAGAACAGAAAGTGGTTTAGTTTTCTTTAGTTTCTAGTTTAAGATATCATTGAATAAAACGGTTGAAAGTGATGTTGAATTCAAGGAGTTTTAGTGATACTAGAGCTATGTGCGACTAAAGATTTTTCTTGCTAGTGGTGTGTGGGTGCCGGGTCCTGCCGTCCTTATATGGACGGACAATGACGTAACAACCACGAACGCTGACGATATGACGTGACGACAGATTCAGTGCAGTGACCGAAATGTACTTAGAGGGACTATCTCTCACAGAAATTCGGGCAGAGAGATAGCATTTGGTTTGCGTCGCAAGACTTTAAGAGTGGGCGGGTCAACCTTTGCCAACAACATCTGGCATACCACGGGTTCTTGACGAACCTATATCTGAGGGAGACTGTGGAAAGTAGGAGTTGCATGTTAGGGTAAGTTGGAGTAGTTTTAAGGTAGTTTAGGGGTAGTTTTAGGGTTTATTTTAAGTTTTAGGTTAGTTTAGGTTAGTTTAGGTTTAGTCTAGATTAGTTAGGTTTAGTTCGCGTTTTCTTTTCCACACTTTCTCTTGGGTATAGGCATATGTTCTTGGACATGGTTTTCTTTCTTTTTTTTCTATAATCTTTCGTCCGTCCGATGTTTATTTAGGGTTTAGATTACTTTCCTTCTAGGTTTAGTTATTTTTGGCATGATTTTTTATTTGTTGAGTAGGTGGTGTATGCTGGGGTTGGCAAGAACCGTTCCGTCCGACGAGCTGAGCCGAGCAACCGCAAGCATGCTGCCGCCCTCCTCACGTGCACCGAAGTTGCCTCCGTGGTCCTACCCTTTCTCACAACAGTTGCTTAACCACTCCGCCCATATCTTGTTCGGTATTGACATTGCTTGTTACTATGTAATTCTGATGGCAGAGGAGCTTGTTGATTATGTTGACTATCATTAAAATCGCTTGGAGAAATTTGAGACTTATATTCATAACCATTACTACTATCTAGATTGATCGATTTGATACCGTATTCCAAAGATATATTCTCATTAGATATATTCTCTCTAATGTTTGAAAGCTAGGAAAGTTTTGAGATTCTCTCAAATGCTCTGTATTTCGTCGAATAATTTTATTTTCCACATTTCTTATCACATAGGACCTTGGCATATTAGTTTTTGCAATGACTACTCCGGGCTTCCACTTGCACTCTCTCCATCTCTCTATATACGAGTACTATAGGATTTCCTGGATTTAGCAGCAGTTATTGCTGTGTGCGTTCTTATTGTAGCCAGTTTTTTGTTGAATCTTTGCCCTTTCCTTATTAAGTTTAGCATTATCAGTTACAAGATGTTGTGTCAGCATGTTTTTCTAAACCAGATGTTTGGTTCTTAAAATTTTGCTTTATAGTAATAGTTGACATAGCGTCCAATAGATGGAATAATTATTTTTGTTTTTTTTTTATAATTTGCGCGCACTCAAAGGGTTATGAATACTCTCAACGTGTTAACATCCACTGCGGGCTTTGGAAAGGATAGATAGAGAGAGAGAGAGAGAAATTTTGGTGTAGTGGTTCTTGAACTCCGGGGTTGGCGTCCAGATAATGGGAGACTTTTTGTTATTTTTTGTCTTTGCTTCTGATTCACAGGAACTTTTTTCTCGATAACCGATGTCAAGGGCAAATCACTATCAACAGAGCGAACAATTTTTCTAGCTACATGACCAAGCTTCTGCCAGTGTTATGCCTTCGCAGTAGTGTTCACACAAGCTTTCGCAATTGATCGGACTGACTTTATATATTTCATGAGAAATAAATAAATGCTTGCTTACATCAGGATTTTAACCATGAACCATTAGCGTGGCAATTGACGACGTTGCCACTACACCATTGCCAGCCCTAAATTGAAACTCCTATATTCTAACAGGGAAAGCAAGAAATCATGAGAACCTTCATTTAATTTTCTGAGCATGCTCTTCACGACTTCGACTGCCTTTTCAACTAAACCGTTGGTTTTGAGTAGAATGGGCTTGAGGAGACGAATTTGAGTTCCAATTCGCATGTAAACTCTCGGCATTCAAACGAGTTAAAAGGTGAGTTATCACAGACTACCTCTGCAGGTATACCATTTGCCGTAAATGTTGCTTTTAATGCAGCAATTACACTTTTTGCTGATTTGTCTACTATTTCATTAACATCAATCCACCTGGAGTAGTAATTGACTATGACAATGTATTGTTTTGCTTTGCTTTTTGATAAGGATACTCGGGAATAGGACGATTCAACATCTGCTGCTTATTGTTAGCAGCTCTAAACTTTTCGCTTACTCGACACCTAATAATAAAACTCTCCATATCACTTACCATGTAGGGCCAATACGGGAGGGATTTAGTTCTTGTAATTGATTTTGTTAATCCAAAATGATTTTCATGCAACTTTCTTAACGCATCCTGCCTTAAAGTTTTAGGTACGAATACCCTTCCCTGAAAAGAAAAAACTAGACCGTTTTCTTCATACAAGCTGTCCTTTATGCACCAATAGAATTTCAAGTCTTCGTCTAGTTTACTTTTAGCTGTTGGTCAACCCTTATGTCCTTATTTGTTTCTATCAGATACCCTTTCTTGGCATTATCGCTCATACTATTGTTGTGTACTACATCTTAAAGAAATGTTTGTAACTCAACATCGTTGTCACTTAACGAATTACATGAAAGCAAATCTGATATGTGCAGATCTCTTCCTGGGATATATTTTGGATAAATGTCGTACTTTAATCATTTTATTTTCATTCGTTTCAAGCGGACAGAATAACTTGAATGAAGAGACTTGTGTAGAATTGGAATTAGTGGCTTATGATCGGTGTGAACTATGATCTTTTTACCATAAATGAAATCATGAAACTTAGTACATGCATAAACTATTGCCAATAGTTATTTTTCTATCTGCGCGTAGTGGACTTCCCTTTCCGAAAGACTTCTTGACGCATAGTCTATGGGCGTTCCGTCTTGGAGGAGGCAACAGTCTAATCCATATTTTGAAGGGTCCGCTTGTATTATGATCGGGATCGATCAGGTTTAAAATTATGCAAGATTAGGGAAGTAGACAACGAGTTTTTAATTGTGTTCAGACAATTATGATGTTTTGGTGTCCAAACAAACACATATTTTTTCTTAATGGTTGCGATAATTCAGCTAAATTTGGGATAAAGTCTATTAAATAATTTATAGTATAGCGTGAACCAAATCACTTGAACATTTTTCTGAAATGAAAATGAGTAAAACTCGTACAAATAAAAGAGACCTGCGCAGAAAACGTTCAGGTGATTTGATTCAAGCTACAGTATAGCACTTGAACGTTTTTCTGCATTATACACGAGAGCTCCCTGCATTTCCGATGCTTTTTTGGTTATATGATCCACATGTGTTTTGAACTGCAGTTTGTTGTCTACCCTTGCTCCAAGGTACTAAACCGCCTCTTTGGACCTGATTGTTTGGTTACCAACCTGAAAGTTGGCAAATCCGACGGTTTTTCGGCTGGTTATAAAGACAGCTTCTGTTTTATTGTCAGCTAGTTCTAATCCGGCGGATAGTAGCCGTTATTTTATCCGGGCAATCGCTTCATTTGTAGCTGATTCTTACTGCACGGATCTGTATAGCTACTGTCACGACGACAATGTCATCAGCGAATCCAATGATCGTTACTCCGCCAGGTGGTGTTAATCGTAGGACTCCGTCGTACATGATATTCCACAAAATTGGCCATAAGACTGATCCCTGTGGAACCCCCGCAGTGATGTTGTAGTATTTTACCCCTTCGTTGGTATTGTACCTCAGCTTTCTGTTGTTGAAGTAGTTAGTCACTATACGCCACAGGTAATATGGCGTATTCACCATGGCAAGTGACCTTCTAATAAACGACCAGTTCGCAGAGTTAAATGCGTTTTTAACGTCCAGTGTTACAACTACATAATACTCCTAGCCTATTGGGCGATAGGACGATAGTTCTCCTGGATGCTTCTTTCTTTTTGGTAGCAGGACCAAATGCTGTGTTTTCCAGTTTTCAGGAATGGTCCTTCCTTCGAGGCACTTCTGCATTATTGCTATAAAGAGGTCTGGTCTCTTTTTTACCTTTACTGCTTTAGTCGGGATGCCGTCGGGTCCGGGCGCCTTGTTGTCGCCTATCTTGCTGCATGCCTCCTTCCTTGTAATTAATGGGATATTGGTACTCGTGTATGTGTGGTACTCGTAGATTAAAATGCAATCTGAAAAATCTTAAATAAATATCTTTGAATCCCCTCGAATTCTTCAAACGGTATATTCCCGAAAGCCTGGACTCCATAGCACATGCACATGTTTACCGTTGCGTATTTCGACATCAAGGTAACTCGTCATTGAAATGTGAGGACTTGACATTACCGCCCTCGTTATCGAGAATTCAGTACAAAAATTTGGGATGACAGAACACGTCATTTCATTCGAACACTATTGTGCCCTCGATCAACATAACAAATGTATCAGAATTTCCGTTTTTTTAATTTAGGTCCAATCTCAACAAAATTAATATGTTGCGGTATTATGGCCAAACACCCCGATTTGGCAAAGAATGTTTTGCCGAAGTGCCGATAGGGGAAGGCAACACTAGTAAGACTATGGCAGCATATCACGGGATTGCTAAATGGAGAAGGACGACGAGTTAAATACGAAAAAGGTTGGAATAAGGTAGTCATGTTACGTTTTTACCTTATATAAAATAATAAATTCTTTTTTGCTAGACTTTTGCACATCAAAAGTACAATACATTGTAAAAAATAAATATAGTAAACAATCGAGGATGAAAACCGGCGGTGGCTCTTTTGAAGAGAAGCAGCTGAGTCAAGCTGATGAGACAATAAAAACGGCGAGTGCGCTATGCTGCACTGGAAGCGTTGCGGAGTTATAATCGTCGGAATCCGAGTAAAAAGAATTATTTACTTTTATCCCTTTTCTTAAATTTCAACAACAGAATTGTCACTTTGTTATTTGCAGTAGAATTTCTCTTAAATTTTGATTTTCATTCGATACTTGAGCTTTCGACTGTCATCATCCCAGTGAGGTCAATCAATCATTTGATCACAAGTCCTACTACTCACTCGATATCGACTGCAGTAATTCTGTCCCAGATCAATATTTTGATTGCAATCAAATTTAGTCCACATTATGTTCAAGGCTTCAAGGCTTCAGCTACAATACTTTTAACCTTAGCATATGGTATTTACTGAAATTTAATTTTGAGATAAAAAGTACTCCTAGTTATTTAAATCCACTAAGAACTTCGATGCGATCGTTTCTGTGAAACCGATTTTCTTCGTGCGGTCTTGCGTTTAAAAAATCATAATTTTCGTTTTTTGGGCATTTATTTGAAGGTACCAGGATTCACAATAATATTGCAGTTTGTTAATTTGTGGGCGCCGTGGCGTAAGTGGTAAGTGTGTCGGATCACTACGCATGAGCTTCCAAGTTCGAATCCCAGAAAATACCAAAAAGTTTTTTCACGGTCCCACCTCACGCGAGCGTCTGACAAACATCCGAGAGTATTGTTGTCACGAAAAAGCTTCTCAAATCGCCGTTCGAAGTCGGCATTAAACTGTAGGTCCCTTCCATTCGTGTGAAAAATATAACGCACACAACATGAGTGGTTGCGAGAAGCTAGGCCCTGGCACTTTAAAGAGCTGTTGCGCCAAATATTTGTATTTGTATTTTTGTTAATTGCAACTGGAGAGTGGAGGGGTTGAGAGCCAACACCACTTAATCGTCGCATACATCAGAACTTTAATTTTGATTCCACCAAAAAGTATTTTTCTAGCATTTTTCTCACGCAACTGCAGTAGTCGACGGTAGAAAGTTTTTATAGATTGACAAGACACTTATTCAAGTGACGGTAATTTATGTACCTAAGCATTCCTATTCACCATATCAAAAGCGGTTTTAACGTATACGAAACAAGCATACATTTTTCTTCTTTTGGACGACTTGCTTACCGATTCTAATCAGGGCAAAAATGTGGAATAAGCTTAAGTGGTCCCTACTCTCAATCCGTGTTGCTAATCTTTGGTAAAGGATCATTGCAAAGATCTTACTGATAGAATTTAATATGAATGTGCCTCTATAATGTTCCGGTATGTTTACATCACCCTTCCTAAAAATGCTATATTAGAGCTTTGTTAAAGCTGTTTGGTACACACGTATCGTTGTACAACTTATCATAAAAAATTAGCAAATATTGTTTCAAAAGCAGTGTTGAATTTTTATAAAACTCCACTGGAAGTTTACATGCATACAGGCTCTCGCCTTACGTAGACTAAATAAGAAATAAACCTTGGGAATGACTGCCAATGATATTTGGTCAGACATTAATGCCATCAGACATTCATTGAGGGTCCCTGAATGCATTATACGAGTATATGGTGCCAGTTATCTTAAATAATCCTTTAAGAACCTAAGTCTAGACTGATCAATGTATCAATTACTGCAGGGGAACCTAATAAGGTTTGTAGAATGCATCGGTCAATTTATAGAATTTCACTTTTTATATTAGTTCTACCGGTCTGTTCTACCTGAATTCTAATAATCCCTTTAATTTTGAAATATCTACTTAGATTTAAAAAATGGTATACCTATTCATGTCATTGCAATAACAACCCTTCTCATTTAAAGCAACCATCCTTTACTTATCCTTTCTCTATGAATTTATTACACAAGGTTACCTTTCTGACCCAAAAAAAAGAAACGATTGTATGCCCTCACTAAAAATTCATATTTGGGTATTATTATAAAAAAAAAAAAAAACAAAAATACAACCTTCTAGGCAAACATCATGAAATCCTTTCTGCTCCGTAACTTTTCGAATTATTCTCATAAAATTCGTCTCAATGGTGTAACTTAAAATCTCAACCCGATCATAGTTGAATAACAAATCCAGGATAAAAGAAAAATCAAATAAACCCGATGATTTTGGAATGGATGTGCAAACACACCCACCCACGTGCAGACAGATACGGGAAAAGTTGTATTTCCCCACCGGAGAGGAAAGGCAATATTTTTATGCAAAACAAAATTCGAAACAAATTTTTCTTGTTTTTCTCTACCACCACTCATGGCATGGCTTACGTCCGTAACAGAAAAGAATTTAAATAAAAACCATAAGCGGAAACAAATCGATTCAACATCAGACCCTTCCGAGAAGGTCAGTTTGCCTTCGGGGAGGGGTCACTCTCTTAGTGTGTAGTAGGAGCTAAGTTAACACTCCGAAGTAGTTACTGCGAGCCATTTAGAGAATTGTGAATAATGACAGGTCAGAGAGGGATGACAAACTTGAAGTCAAGCGATTAACTTTTATGTACAGTTTTATTTATTTTCAATCCTTCTTGGTTGTTCTTATTGGGCGGTTGGAGTAGAAAGGATTATATAAGTAAATAAACAATCAAGGCAGCATTTGTTTTGATTGAAATATATTTCTGGGCTTCCAATCAGCGGTAAACTTTAGTATATTTCCTAGTAGTAAAGCTGCAGTCAATCGATTTTGAACTTCAAATTCATTGAGCTTAACTCGGCAGCTTTGTTTAAGTTCGTTTTATTCGAAAATTCACCCGCTGCAGCTACGCCAGACTAGATATGTGTGTATGCATATCGTTACAGGAAGATGGACATTTCTTCCAAGCACTTATACTAAGATCTTAAATGGACAAAAGTTTCGGTAACTGTTTTCATTATAAACAAATGGACCTTGTTACTAAGAGGAAGAGGGGTAAGAGGGTGTCAATGGTGCAGTGTGTAACGTGTTTGTTTGTTAACCGATGTGTGCAGCCTCGAGCCCGAGTTGGAAACCCCAATCAAGCCGAGTGTTGCCTTTTTCAAGGTTACCTAGGAGGGTGTCTAAATAAATGCTACATAGAATAGATGATAAAGCTAATTCTACTCGTATGCTCTAAGTTCCAGCAACTTTTTATACAACATCAAATTATCAATTTTTCTATGTAGCCTTCTTGGCTAATCGATTAGCAATAACTCTACCATCAGCTGAACCAGAAAACAGCATAACTGCTGAAGTATAGATTGAAAATTATTTCTTATCCCACTAATGTTATAAAGCTCTTGCTTGGCAGGTACCTTGACGATGTGCGAGGAGTGACGAACCAAGAACAAGGAGGTAACACGCACTCCAGAAGGGCAGGGCCAACGAAAGAGAGGAAGGGATACCATCAGACCCGGCTTATTGGTACTGCTAGATGACTGCTACAATGAGGAAATAGCAATATGGCTGTTAGAAGCAGCAACACGACTGAGTACGTGGAAGGGAGTGCAATTGACGGCATGCTTGGGAGATAAGATTCCCAAGACATAGACCATCATCATTTTCCGCCTTAGAAGCTCTAGGCACGACCAGAAGAAGTCGCTTGACTTGATAGAAGCACAAAAGAGGGGCTGAATACTCATTTGTGGAAAGCGACCAGTAGTCCGGAGAAATTAAAGGCAGAGTGGTATCCTTCCTCTCTACGAGCAATCGGCAGAGACGATTGTAAAACAAGGCCATACAATCCGGTATAGATTCCGGAAAATCAATGTTGGCCGATTGAGGAAACAGGAAGCTGAAGGAGACCCCCTGAGTGAGGAATACACTGAAAGTGTTGACATCGCCAGCCTTAACATGAGGGATCTAGCAGCAATTCCTTTCACAGAAGAGAAAAAGAGATGGAGGTAAGCACTGCCTCCTCTACGACCTTCGCTTGAATTGAAGATAAACCGCAAACTCGTATCGCACAAGTCAACCTCCAACACGCGAAGGCAGCCTCGGCCGTCATTGCAAGACTATTTATGAAACAACTCTTTCTACTTGTGCTGCAACAGACACCCTACCTCTTTAAGGGTAGATAAGATAAGAGGTCTTTTAAGCAAGAAAGCACAGGTACAGGTAATTTAGGAAAATAGACAGGGCATCTGCAGGGCCTGCATACTAATCAATAAAAACACAAAATTCTTATGTATTTTAGAATTCATGACGCAAGACCTAACAGCCATCCAAGCCTTCATCAATGCAGCAGGCACCCACTGCGCCATCATAATTGCATCAGCTTAATTAAATGGGGCGAAGATGCACCACCAGAAGAGAATGAAGAGCAAGTAAGGCACTGCAGAAGGAATAAACTGCCACTTCTGTAGGGATGGCATCGTATGCTCATTGTTTCGAATAGGGAACTAGCGAGAACAACGCTACAGATGAATGCCTTCTCGAATTTATTATTAAAGAGAACCTAGATTTTTTCGATGTGGGAAATACACAAACTTTCGTAACTAAGGTAAGGGAAGAGGTTCTCGATGTTACACTCGGCAGCCTGAGTATAAGTAACTGTTGGAAGGTTGGAAAGTTTCTAACGAGCCGTCCATGTGGGATCATCACTTTCAACGTAGAAAGTCTCAAGAGAAGGTAATCCCGAAAAAGAAATCCCCGCCAAACAAACTGGGACAGTTATATGTAGGTCCCAGGATGGTACTTGATAAATGTGAAAGGAAGGAAAAAAGCTAGTCAGTTCCTAAATCTAGAAAACAATGTGGAAGTACTTAAGAGGCCTTGGGCTATCATACAAGCTAATGAAAGCAGCGGCCAGACTGCATGAGGCACTGGCTAATGAAAAAGCAGGCTCGCCATGCTCACTGGAAAAGCAGGATGGTAAATACACCGCAGATGAAGAGCAGCAGGCTCTTCTACTACTCGAAACATACTTTTTGGGTAGCTCAATATGCAGTAGTACAGATGTATTGGAAAGGCATACAAGGTCCAGTAGAGAAGACTGGGTGATGGCAAGAAACATCTGCACGGAACAAGGGCTACATTGAGCCTTCAACACGTTTGAGCCGTTAAAAGCACCAGGGCAGACGACATATTCCCTTACCTACTGCTAAAAGGCCAGGAAACCATTACGTCATGGCTCCTAGGATTGATGAGAAGCATAAAGCACTTGGGCATATACCAAGCATTTGGAGAAGCTTTGTCCTTCTTTGTAATATTCATCCATAAAGGGGGTAAAAAAGACACCACTTCCCCAAAGTCCTTTACACCCATCAGCCTGATCTTTTTTTTGTGACAAATATTACTTTGGACTGAGAGAGAAAAACTCAAATCAACTACTGAGTAATATCCAGCTTGTCACAGTCATCATTTAGCGTGGTGTTAGTTGTTAGCATTGTGTATATTTATAAAGCCTAACACCTTACACTAAAAGACTGCACAAGTAAGTAAAAAGCAGATTGCATACTAAACAATAGTATGAACTAAAAATGAATATGCTACGCATAAGTCAAACATTGAATGGCAAACGACTAACAAAGGCCTCGTAGGGGCAGCATCTCCCGATAGGTGCTGGTCCGCTAAGTAACGAGAAAGAGCCACTGCAGCCAAAAACCTAGCAGCTCTGTTAGTAAGCCCTACTCCCACCTCCTCGTGGTGCCAACTGGGGATTTCTTCGGAAATTGCTAACGGGAGAGGATGAATGGCGAGCTTTCTGCGCCAAAAAACAGGATAAGTGTCGGTTGGTCTGTGGCCCAGCGAGCCGCAACAGTGAAAACAAATCTTGCTCCGAAACGGAAACCAACGCCTCGGATACGGACGGATAATTTGATGACGACCTTTGGCTATCGGACACGGACAACGATCGGATTCTGGAACGTTAAGACCCTCCTGGACTCACTCAAGGAAGGGCCTTATAACGCCAGATGCATCCAATTAGAACGCGTATTCGCACGGTATAAAATAGATATCTTAGGGCTGAGCGAGATAAGATGGCTCGATGCTGGGGAATTCATCTCCCCAACAAAAAGCACTGTCATGCTCTACTCTGGTAAACCAGCTGGAAGTGCACGGAGTTCCGGCGTAGGACTCATGCTAACTCCAGCAGCACGTAGTAGCCTCATATCCTGGAAACCCCATAGTGACCGGATATTGACGGCTAGGTTCCAGAGTAGAGTTAGAAAAATTACCATCATACCCCTTCGGGTAGGGGTTAGAATATACCCGAGGTAGGCATGCCTGTCGTAAAAGGCGACTAAAATCCACCCTCCGTATACCGAGCGTAGTGTATACACAAAATGCAATGAACAAAACAAAACGATTAATTACCCCAGGTGGCAGCCCAGGTTCACTGGAAAATCCACCCTCTTCGGAGCTTAACGAAATGGATCTACTCTATCAAGATCTTAAGAAAGAGATAGACTTACTAAAAGAAGAAAATAAGGTCCTAAGGAACACGCATACCCAGAGAGAACGCGAATGTACTCCAGTACGCTTAGCTAGTCTGGAATATTACACAGACGAAGAAGGGCTAGCACGCGAAACTTATCGGGTCCCAAAAAAGACCTAGTAAAAAACGGAGAACCGGTTTATCGCCCGAAGTCGAGCCCGTGAAAGAAGAAATTCATAAAGAACCGCAAGTAGAGCAACTTCGAGCGCAATTTCGTCCACCCCCACCAATAAACATCGTCGGGATAACGGAATACAATAAGTTGCAAAGTCTCCTTAAAGGAATAAGAACATCAAAGTATAAGGTTACGTCTTTGAGGGATAATGCGTGGAAAGTCAACGCCGATGACTACAGTGACTACCGAGCTGTGTCCCAAAAGCTAAATACCGAAAAAATTCAGTGGTATACTTTCGAAATCAAGTCAAAAAGGCCACATCGTGTCATTGCAAGGAGACTCCACCCCTCATGCACCAAAGAAGAGGTTATGACTGACCTTCAAGCCAAAGGCTTTAAAATTCTTGATGCCGTTAATATCATCAAGAAGGAGAAGCAACAAACGGAAATAGATAAAGACGTCTTGGTAAGGCGTGGACTTCCGCTTTTTATGCTTACCTTCGATAAATCGGATAATATCGACGGTATCTACCGAATAAGAGCCATACTAAATATCGTGGTCAAAATCGAGCCCATGCGTAGAAATTTAGAATGATTCCGCAGTGCAAACGTTGCCAAGGATTTAATCATACGCAAATGTACTGCAAAAAAGAACCGCGATGTGTGAAATGCGCCGGAAATCACCTCTCCCAAGTCTGTGGAGTAAATAAACAAACCTCTGCAACATGTCCTAACTGTAAGGGAAAGCACCCGGCAAATTATAGAGGCTGTGAAGTAGCTAATAAGTTGCAAAAACGGAGAGATATGCTCCTTAAGCCCCTTGCAAAATCTAAACTGCAAACTAAGCCAAAGCGTAAGAATGCACAGGAGAAAGTAGCCAAACTAAAACTACCGGGTTCAGAGTGCAATAAGGTGAGGGAAAGAGTGACAACAGAAAAGTCCTCGACCTCTGTTCTTAAAAGAATCGATACTAAAAAGTTAACGTCGAAAAAGCCGCCAGGTAATAACCCTCGGACAGCAGGAGTGCAGACCTACGCTCAGGCCGCGGCATCCGAAAAACCAAAAAACCTTGAAATTTCGACGGACCCTGTCTCTCATGTTTTGTCGGTTATTCTCGAGAAATTTGAAGAACAAAGCAAAATAAATAAAATTATTCTCGATAGGCTGGTTAAGCTTGAAAATAATTCGCAGAAAACGCGTCCTTCAACTAGAATATGAATGACAAATGAATGTTAAAAATATGTACTTGGAATGCAAACGGACTTTTGCAAAAACTCGACGAATTGGAAATATTCATGCGTGAAAAAGATATTGATATTTGCTTGATTTCTGAAACCCACGTAAAAAAGGAATCGCATTTAAAAATGAAAGGCTATAATGATTACCACGCTAGTCACCCTTCGGGAAAAGCGCGAGGCGGATCATCGTTATTTATTAAAGACTGCATCGAACAATCCGAAGACCTAAAGATAGAAATTGAAACTTTGCAACTGTGCACGGTTCGAGTTAAAAATAGTCAGCGTACTCTTAAAATCTCATCTATCTACTGTCCACCGCGTTCTGCGCTTGAAAAAACAGATTTTACTAACTTATTTGAATCGCTGAAACCTAATTTTATCATCGGCGACGACTTTAATGCGAAACATACGTTCTGGGGCTCAAGATACAGCTCGAAAAAAGGTAGAATGCTCTATGGGGTAGGTATGGAGTACAGTTGTGATTTCCATTCGACGGGTAAACCAACTTACTGGCCAACTGATACTTCGAAAATACCTGACTTGATCGATTTTTTCGTTGTGAGAGGAATATCTACCAACCACATAAAAGTCGAAGACAGCTTTGATCTCTCGTCTGATCATTCCCCGGTTATTTTAACAATCAGCGAAAAACTAATCTATAACCTAGAACCAGCGAGATTAACTGGTCGAACAACTAACTGGGAAGGCTTTAGGAACGAAATTGAAGATAATGTTGAACTAATCGTTGCACTTACGACACTCTATGAACTTGAGGTTGAAGTTGATCGCTTCGTTGAGATCGTACAGCTCGCCTCTTGGAATAATACCCCCAATCCAAGGAAAACGTCGGACAGATACGGTTTGCGATATCCTCCGGAAATAAAAGAATTGGTCAAGAAAAAAAGAAAAGCGCGTAAAAAATGGCAACAGAGTCGTGCTCCGCAACATAAAGCAAACTTGAATCGCCTGTGCAATTTGTTGAAGAAGACTATTAAAGATTTTAAGAATCGTGCAATAGGCTCTTACCATGAAAGTTTAACAGCGAAAAAATATTCCAATTATTCACTTTGGAAAGCTGTAAAAGGCACCAAAAGGCCCAAAGTCCCTGCGCCGCCAATCAAATTAAATCAAAATGAATGGGCGAGGGAAGATAAAGAAAAAGCGGACCACCTGGAAGAAACATTTAAACCGTACGATGGTCAAGCGGTTTACGATAACCGCAATAGGCTGGATTTACCATCTGACGATTTGACGCTCACAAGTGCAACGCTAAGGGAACTCAAACATGAGATCGAGAATCTAAAACCTAAGAAATCTCCTGGTTATGATTTGATTACCGGAGAAATTCTCAAAGTTTTACCTAGAAAATCATTGATTAAGCTTCTCCATATTGTAAATGCTGCACTTAGATTAAAACACGTGCCGAGCCAATGGAAAGTTGCGGAAGTCATAATGGTTTTAAAACCAGCAAAACCGCCAAATGAGGTAAAATCGTATAGACCAATTTCGCTTCTTCCAATCATATCGAAAATTTTCGAGAGGATATTATTAAGGCGTCTCCAACCGGTTATAGAAGAAAATAATCTTATCCCTGACCACCAGTTTGGGTTCAGAAGTAAGCATTCGACGATTGACCAGGTGCATAGAATTACTGACGTAATCGAGAAACATTTGAAGAAAAAAAGATTTGCTCAAGCGTATTTTTTGACGTCTCGCAAGCCTTTGATAAGGTGTGCCATGATGGCTTGAAATTCAAACTACGACAAGTTCTCCCTGTATGCTTATTCGATATTCTAGAATCATATCTCGAGAATAGAATCTTTCGTGTTAGACATGGAGTCGAATACTCCGAGCTCGAAGAAATTTCGGCCGGCGTACCGCAAGGAAGCGTTCTTGGGCCGCTTCTCTATTTCCTAAATACTAGTGATATACCGAACGAAGATGGCACTATCCTTGCTACGTTTGCCGATGCTACCGCTATCCTAGCAGTAGGTAAAACAATCGAAGAAACGACTGCAAAACTGCAAAACGCACTGAATAATGTGAATTTGAATTTCACGTGAATTTCACTTACAAGAAAACTAATGACTTGTCAATTTTCCTAAACTCGGCCCGAATACCTTTTGCAAACGAGGCCAAATACCTGGGAATGACACTCGACGCAAGACTGAAATGGAATTCGCACGTGAAAATGAAACGAAAAGAACTCGAAATCAAATATAGAGAAATGTACTGGTAACTCGGAGAACATTCCCAGCTCAGTACTGAGAACAAACTACTTTTATACAAGCAAGTGCTAAAGCCGGTGTGGAACTACGGTATACAACTTTGGGGTTGTACCAAGAAAAAAAATGCAAATATTTTACAAGCTTTTCAAAATAAAGTGCTAAGAGAAATTGTCCGAGCACCGTGGTATAGTAGAAACGACGATATCCACAGGGATCTCGGAATTCCGACAATCGAAGCTGAAACTAGAAGCTTCGCGAGAAAGCATAAAAACCGACTAACCGGACATGTCAACAATATAGTCCTACAAATTTTGGATGAGAGCAATTTCTTGCGCCGACTACAAAGGACGAAACCTTTCGACTTGGCGAGATAATGATTAACCGCGTCTAGATTGCGGAATATGCAGGATCTTTCAGTGGAAATTAACCTGCCAAACGTTTTTATTTCATGATAGAAAAATTGCTTGATAAGTTAATACTTAGTTGCGATATCTAACAAATTTATATCGAAGGGTGATGTTTTTTTAGTCAGTAAGAATCTGACACTACTATGAGCACGCGCTTGCTATTCTCATCGTGTCTATGGAAAATTTTTCACCTACCCTCGAAAAAAATCATACAGTGTTATGCTCCGACTCTAGACGCGACTGAGGATGAAAAGGATGATTTTTATAGCCACTTAGGCGCCGCCTACAACCAAACGCCTAATATGGACATCGTAATGGTGATGGGAGATCTCAATGCCAAGGTGGGTAGCGACAACATCATGCTTAAGCACGTGATGGGAGTTCACGGCGTGGGAGACCGTAATGATAACAGTGAGCGGTTTGTGGACTTCTGCAATACCAACCGCCTAGTCATCGGAGGTACGCTGTTTAAGCATAACACCTGCCACAAAATCAGTTGGGTCTCTACTGATAGGCAACGAACATCCAACCAGATCGACCACAATGCGATCAGTCGCCGCTTTAGAAATTGTCTCCTGGACGTCCGAAACAGACATGGAGCTGACGTCGGACTAGAACGAGATCACCATCTTATGGTAGCTCATTTACGCCTTCGTACTGCATCCGTCAACAGCAACCGCTCAAACCTACTTAACATCACCAGGTTTAATATCGACAGGCTCAAGGTTCCCCAAGTGCGCCAACAGTTCAGGGACCATCTTGCCTTAGAAGCAGAAGCAATCAGCAGCATAGAGAACATGGATGACCACTGGAGTGCTGTGAATAATGCTTTTGCGATTGGGCCACGCACGTATGTCGGTAAAAAGCAGAAACACCACCGCACATGGCTTTCTACAGACACCTGGAGACGAATCGATGAGCGTACAGCAATCAAGGCTCGGATTGCAGCGGCCACAGCAGTAGAGAGAACCGAGCTTGAAACCCAATACCGTGCGAAGAAGAAAGAAGTGCAGCGTAGTGTGAGACGTGACAAACGTCAATATGTCAACTTACTGGCCCCAAGGGCTGAAGAAGCAGCGAGTAGGTGCGACTGTAGGATTGTTTATAGTATCACTAAGGAGCTCTTCGGTGGTCGAAACTCCAAACAACACCCAGTGAAGAGTCTAGACGGTAACCTTCTAATTTGGGATGAGGATCAGCTCACTAGATGGAGAAAACATTTTGCTACAGTGTTAAATCACTTAGACGATAGCGGTATGATCTCGAATTCGAATGAGCAGTTCGAAGAAACAAATTCCCGAATTCACACCGCACCTCCCAGTAAAACCGAGATAATAACAGCAATCAAGTCCCTCAAGAAGAACAAGGCGGTGGGTATTGATGGCATCCCTGCCGAGCTATTTCAAGCGGCGCCAAATACATCGGCAGATTTGCTGCATCCCCTAATACGGAGAGCTTGGGATAGTGAACAATTTCCACAGGAGTGGAAAAGGGGGATGATCATTAAACTTCCAAAGAAGGGAAACTTGATGGAGTGCGGTAACTGGAGAGGTATATGCGTTCTTCCAGCCGTGGCTAAAATAATAGCTAAAATAATTCTAGAACGAATTAAAGAACATTTAGATTCAACTCTCGATGTCGATCAGGCAGGCTTTCGCGCTGGATCCTCCTGCATCGACCACATAAACACCTTACGGATCATTATCGAGCAATGCGTTGAGTATAGGTCTCCGCTACATTTAATGTTTATCGACTTCGAGAAAGCTTTCGACAGATTGAATCGAGATGCTATCTGGTTGGCCTTGCGCAGGAGAGGCATCCCAGAAAAACTTATAGCTATTATCAAGGCTACGAGGGCGGTAAGTGTCACGTCGTGCACAATGGTAAGGTGTCGGAGGAATTTGAAGTCCAAAGTGGAGTACGTCAAGGGTGCATACTGTCACCACTATTGTTCTTGGTGGTTATCAGCGATGTACTCCGTGCAGCATTGACGGAAGGCAGCTATGGAATTCGTTGGACTATGATATCTTACCTTAAACACCTAGATTACGTTGACGATGTTTGTCTATTTTCACATCAGATAATGGATCTTCATCTGATGGCCCAAAATCTAGAAGCTGAGGCAAACAAAGTGGAGCTAAAAATAAACACAGCCAAAACAAAAGCCCTGAGCACTTCTTCTAACAACCGCGCTCAACTTTACATTGCCGGACAGGAAGTCGAGAAAGTTGATAACTTTCTTTATTTAGGAAGTGTGGTATCGGCTAATAGCGGTGGCACCGAACTGGATGTGTGCAGTAGAATCGGGAAATGCTATCTAAAATCTGGAGAAGTAATGTTATCAGCTTAAAAACCAAGCTGCGACTGTTCCACTCCAACGTAGAATCAGTGCTGCTTTATGGATGCAGTACTTGGAAGGTGGACACCATTAACACACGCAAGCTGCAAGTCTTTGTAAACAAATGCTTAAGAATCATCTTGAGTATGTTTTGGTCGAACCGCATCTTTAACGAACAACTTTATCTGAGAACGGGCCAAGAACCTATAAGCATTACTATACGAAGAAGAAAGTGGCAGTGGATTGGACACACCCTACGGCGCGAAGATAACTCCATTGCGAAATACGCCATGCAGTGGAATCCGCTCACCCACGCAGGAAGAATAGCGGGACGCCCTAGGTAAACGTGGCGCAGAACAGTTGAGGAGGAATCGAGCTCTTTAGCAATGAGTTGGAGGCAGCTCAAACGCGTTGCAGAACTTCGAACAAGATGGCGCGCAGGCCTGGTTAATGCCCTATGCCCCCTGAGGGTTTAAATGATCTGAGTGAGTAAGTAAGTAAAGTATAAGTCAAACATTACACTAAACTTTACAACATCAAAAAGTTAGTATCGATGGTATAATTGTATAATTTATGTTTTAGATTTAATTTACTATAGTTGTAATCAAACTTGTCGCTGTTACTATTTACTTCCTTCGCCATACGCCTAAGAGGTTCATCAGAACCGTAGTTCGTTCGGTGGAAATTTACGCGGAAAATCTCGGTATTTCTGGAGTTGTAGCATCTTACGTTTAAAACGACTTCATTTAAAAGATCCGGCGAGTCAATAAAAGCATTTACCAGTTGGTGTAAGTATACTACATCAAATACTTCCCTACGTTTCTCCAAAGAATGACGATTTAAGAGAAGAAGGCGGTCGCAATATGGTGAAAGACATGTAGGACCAATCCAGTTTAAATGGCGAACTGCCAACCGGACAAATTTATGCTATACCGATTCAATACTGCATACATTGGACACCAAATGTTAGATGCATACACTAACTGGGGACGTACAAAGGTATTATAAAGTGTGGATGTTTTAAGAGGATTTTATTACTCCAACGCTTTATATATTGAATTTGCTTTATTGACAATCTGTTCAATGTAAACATCGAAGTCTATATTTTGCGAAAAATACACTTGTAAATCACATATTGATGTGACTTTGTTAAGCACAGATTCATTGTAATCATAACTTATTAAATGATGTTTTCTTGAAAAAATCATCGGCATCATTTTAAACAGAATTAAGCTGTGAGAAAGTTTGTCAAAGGCTAAAATTGCTAAAATCTATAAAAATACAGTGGACCTGACCACCCTCTTCGACAGCTTTGTTTGTAAAAGATGTAAATTCCAACAGGTTGGTAACAGTGGATCTTCTATTCAAAAGCCCATGCTGCTTGGTTGATAGAAATGTTTGCAAGCAAAATGAAAATCCTTATGAACTATAGCCTCGAACAGTTTTGGCAGACACGATAGCTTGGCAATATGTCACTAATTTATATTTTACCTCGATCTCCATTTTTGTGTATTGGAATGATAAAAGAGGTTTTCCAAATTTTAGGAAAAGTGCTCTGCTTTAATGCTAAGGATTGCAACAATATTTTAACACAACCGGAGGAATTCCGCCAGGGCCACAGGTAGTATCGCCACTAAGTAAAGCTAAATGCTCTCTCACGTCTTCATCAATTATTGAAATCTTACCCATTGAGCTTCAAGGTGGGAAAAGTTACTTTGGGTAGGTGAATAGTTGTCGGAACAGAAAGATAGGCCAAAGAATGAAGGGAACATACTGCAGACTACAAGAGGGCTGCTGCTTGATTCGCTTAAATAAGACATGTTAGCAGGATAACCATCCGTTTTTTTTAGTGTTAACAAATTTCCAAAAAAACTTTCGGATCGTAAAAAAGTGAGCCCCGCATTTTATTAATGTAACTATCATAGATTTTTCGATAAGTTTTGAAAGTCTCTATAGAGGCTAGCGAACTGGTTATAATCGCTTGTTCTGCTTGTCGTTAAATAATTTGCTCTTTTATTTCGCAGACTCCGTAATTGGTAATTGTACCAAGGAGCAGTTGTAGACAAATCCTTACATTTCTTACAGGTATGGATGAGATAAAACAATCAAATATACTTATGTAAACATTTGGTATACAACTTTGGGGTTGTACCAAACCAAGCAATATGGCTCTACTGCAAGCATTTCAAAATAAAATGCTAAGAGCAATCGTGAATGCTCCTTGGTATATAAGGAATAGTGATATTCACAGAGATCTAGGAATTGCTACCGTGAGGGACGAAGTAACAAACTTTGCTCGCAAACTTCGTACCCGTCTTCGTGTTCATTGCAATAATGAAATAATCCGTACTATGGACGTGACAAGCCTTGAGCGCCGACTACAAAGAACAAGACCTTTCGACCTAGCGCCGTAAGGAAAAACCGCATGTAATGACGGTATTAGTAGGTGCCTTCACTGGAAAGCTACCTACCTAACGCGATTAACACTACAGAAGCGTAAACTACTCGTTAAGGCAACTTAGTCGTAGTCATCACAAAAAATGAAAAAATGAGAGGAACGAATTTCCTACTACTATGAGTACGCGCAGCCGGTTCTCATAGTGCCTCTCTGAGGGGGTGAGGTTTAGCCCGTAGGCATATACTGACTAGCACTGATGGCATTGTCAGATATATGAATCGGGCATAACCAATGGTACGGACCATTGGTATCTTTTGAAGATTCCTGCACCTCCAGGCGCAACCAAAAAAAAAAAAAAAAATGTAAACATTTCCAGTCATTTGATCAATATTACTACCGCTGTTGCAAATTCCTACAAAGTCAATGCTAGATATTAGTTCGTTTAGTAAATTAAAGTCTGAGTTCTTAAAATCGAATTCAAGTGTAAGATTTTCAAAATTATCATGAGCCACGTCGTCATGAGAAAGAATAACGTGAATTGGAGGATGATGCGCGTCAATAGTACTCATCGTGGTCGAACTAGGTTCCACAATACAACTGCTCGAATTTGTATAAAAAATCAGGTCAAGTTGTCTGTCAAGAAAGTCTTTTATACTGCTTAGCTGCAGTAATCCACAAGACATTGTCCACCAAAATTGTTTCTTGGAGTAAAGACGCATGAACTACCACAAAACTAATATCCTCGTACACTTTAAGTTGGGTAGATTAAAATCACCCACCAATAAAATGTCGTCGAGAGTATTACAATTTTCCGATACATAATTTATGGGATCAGTAGCATGCTTATATACCTCGATCGGGCTTTCAGGAGGAATACAAGTGTTAATAATTATAATGAACTTATATTCTAGATTTAATTTCACACAAATAACATACAGCGAGTCTGTATTAGGAATTGGAAAAATACAACTTTGCAAAGAATTTCGAACAGCAACACGCCTTAGATGCTCAATATCTAAGTATCTATCTTTAGGATATATCTCAAAGTCTGAGGAAAATAATTCCCTTTGATACTAAAGAGTAATAATTCTCATTTATACTAAAGACGTTGAAGCCTTTGACGACACCTCCCATGAAGCAATTAGGAGGGGTCTCGAAATGGAAGGAGTAAACCACACCATAAGTAATTGGATTCGTGAGATGCTGAGAATTAGGACTGCTAAGACAGAGGTGGGACAAGAAACCATCCAAATAAGGCCCACAAGGAGGAGTACTATCACCATTAACATGGAGCCTAGTAGTAGATGAGCTACTGCAAAAAACTGACAGATGGTGGGGTTAAATGCTAGAGATACGTCGACGACATACGAGTAGTCATTATTGCTAGAGGAAAATTCAAAGAAACGCTCGCGCGAAATTATTCAAAGCGGTTTAAAAATCACATAGAAATGGTGTGAAATGATATGGATGAGAGTGCATCCAACCAAAAAAGGGTATGCACCACATTATACTGGAAGGTATTAGAGTCGACCGACAAAAACAGGTGAAGTACCTAGGCATAACACTGGATAGAAAACTACTCTAGAAGGAACATGTAGAAGCTGTGGTGACTAAAGCCACTAGGGCACTTATGGTGTACAGGAATATCTCAGGTGAAACCTAAGGGTATAGCCCAGCTTCACTGAGGTGGTTGTATACGATGATACCATTACGCATGGTGCAGTGGCATGGGTCAGCAGAACAAATCCAGATTGGTATGGAAGTGTCTCACCAAGATGAACAAGCTGGGTCAGACTAATAAAGTAACTTTCTACTGGGTATCATGATATGTAGGAGTCGAGGGACACGAAGCGCCTTAATAACCTAGCAAGAAATGCCTCAGACACCCCGTTCCTTGGACCAGAACCTTTTCATCGGATAAGACCACGCAAAATACAGGAAGAACTGAGAAAAGAAGAAGAAAACAAATGTGTCTAGCATTGGGATGATGTCCCCCAACTGAGACGGTCGAAAGAACTTCTGGGAAGCAACAAACCAGAAAAGAAGCAGAACCTGTCTAGGACTTAGCAAGAATCGACTTCGCATCTTGACAAGCATGCCAACGGGTCACTGAAGACTCAAAGAGCAATTTAGAAAACTGGGAGTAGAAGAGTATGAGCCCTGCAGATTCTGCAGGGACCTCGCAGAAACACCAGCACACCTTCTTACGGAATGCAGCACTAATCCTAATCTTTCTATCGAATTTACTTTCACTGGGTCCACTTCAGATACTCCGGTTCGTCAAAGCAGCTAATTTAGAGGAAGTCCTCTAAATCGAGCATATCATCGACTAGGGCCTTAGTTTGGGGGCACAATAGATTTACTGAAAGTCGCAGTAGACATGCATCTCACAAATCATACATACATCTACATCATCTATAAAGTTCTAACTTGATACTTTAGACTAAATTGACACCCTTCTTAGCCGACAAGCACAAAGCTTCATTACTTGAATTCTTCTCCTATAATGTCTAGTTCAGATCTCCTTGTATAATGCTAGCTTTTCTTGGAATACAAACCTTCGTTGTACTCTACTACTCGTAATCGTACCATATTGCAATGGCGGTAGCTGTTCAAATCATGTTAAAAAACAAAAAAAACTTACAACTTGCCACTTACTTACTTACTTAGATGACGCTACAGTCCGAGGTGGACCTGGACCTCAACCTGATATCGAATGGTTCGGTGATATTCTTACCGACTTTGATTGAGCAGCGAGAGTTCTCCATCGTCATTCTGCACAAACCGACGAGCTTGGCAGGGATGCCAAGACTAGACATGGCTCTGTATAACTCGTCTCTATACACGCTATCATAGGCAACTTTGAAATCGATGAAGTGGTGGTGCGTATCGATTTTATATTCATGGGTTTTTTCCAAGATCTGCCGTAGTGTGAATATTTGAACAATGGTGGTTTCCAGGCCTGAAACCGCAGTGATAAGGACCTATCAGGTTGTTGACGATCGGTTTTTGGCGTTCACGTAGTATGGCAGACAGGATCTTATATGCGATATTTAGGAGACTTATACCTCTGTAGTTGGCGTAGTTCAGAGGGTCTCCTTTCTTCAGGATCGGGCAAACGATGCTGAGCTTCCATTCATCGGGCATACTTTCGTCCGACCAGATTTTACCGATGAGCTGGTGCATGCTCCTTACCAACTCATCTCCTCCGTCGGCTTTAGCAGCTTTGTTGGATTTGAGTTTAGATATCGCTATCCTCACTTCATTCTGATCGGGTTGACGGGAATCTTGACTGCCATCGTCACTGTTGAATGACTCATTCTGCCTGACAGCGGAATATTGATCGTCATCGCCGTTTAACAGTCTGCAGAAGTATTCCTTCGATATTCTCAGCACCGACTGCGATTCTACTACTATGTTGCCATTTTCGTCCCTGCAGGCTTCTGTTCTGGCTTTGAAACCCTGGCATGTTCTTTTTACCTTTTGGTAAAATTTTCGAACATTATTCCTGCAATAAAGTCTCTCAACCTCCTCGATCGACCGCTTCTCATGCTCTTTTTTCTTCTTTCGGAGAAGTCGATGTTCCTCTTTTCTCCTGCGAACGTAGAGTTCATAAGCAGCTCTAGTCCTTCTATGCAGCGCCATTTTGTACTCCTCTTGTTTAGCTGCATGTGCTTGCCGGCATTCCTCATCAAACCAGGGGTTTCGTTGTGGTGGGCGAGAGAAACCCAGTACATCAGAGGCGGCATCTCTGAAGGCTTGTTGGCAACGCTGCCACTGGTCTTCCGCAATTGCTGCTGGCGGCATAGGACTTAGATTGAGATTAGAAGAAACACGATCGGCAAAGGTTGTGTCGGTCTCTTGGGATTGTAGCCGACCGACGTCAAATTTCCTCACAGTATTTCGTTGATTTCGCTCCGTTGTGGATATCCGCATCCGTACCTTGGCTACAACTAGGTAGTGATCCGAGTCCACGTTGGCTCCTCGGAAAGTTCGGACACCCAGAATACTGGAAGAGTGCCTTGCGTCGATCGCAATGTGATCGATTTGATTGACAGTTTTTCGATCAAAGAAGAGCCATGTTCCTTTGTGAATGTCGAGACGTGGGAACCGCGTACTAGCTACGACAAAGTTTCGCCCCGCCGCAAGTCGACTAGCCTGAGTCCGTTGTCGGATGTGATGTCGTGCAGGCTGTGCTTTCCGACCACGCTGCTAAAGACGTCCTCTCTTCCTAGCTTTGCGTTAAAATAACCTAGGATAATTTGAACGTCGTGGCTAGGGCATTGCTCATACGTCTTGTCCAAGAGCTGGTAGAAGTCGTCCTTTGTCGCGTCGTCCTTCTCCTCATGAGGGGCGTGAACGCATATTAGGCTAATGTTGACAAATTTAGCCTTGATACGGATAGTCATAAGGCGCTCGTTCACATGCCGGAAACTCAAGACTTCTTGCCTAAGCCTGCCTCCAATGACAAATCCGCACCCGAATAGACGCTGTCCTTTTTGTCTGTAGCAATCCGTAGTAGCCGTAGTAGATGTCGCAGTTTTTTATATTCCTTTTGCCCGGCCCATCTCATCGCACTTCTTGGATGGCGGTAATGTCTGCTTTGAGACTCTCTAAGGCTTCCGCAAGTTGTTCGGCTGCACGTGGTTTGTAGAGGGACCTAACATTCCATGTGCTGACACGAAGATCGTTGTCCTTATTTTGTTTGCTTGGGTCGTCAACAGCAAGATCATCCGTATCCGAGGCTGTTGGTTGCTTCGTAACCAAAGGTTGGTTTTTTACGTGGTAGGGAAGTTAACCCGACGGCACAACCCCCAACCTGGAGGGCCAGATCCTTTTTTTTTCGTACCCCTAGGACAAGAGGCCGGATACACCGATGTCAATAACCCACTTCGGGGATATGAGCGCTGCCGTTGGCCCATTAAGGGTTCATCCGCCACCATCTCTTTTTCAATACCCTGACGTAGTATTGAAAATCCTTACAGACCTCAGCTCCAAATATGTTGAAGTAGCTCTGGTAAGGTATCCGCTGGTCTGTAAACGTCACCGTTGATTCCGTCGAGGGAATTCATCCGCCGCACGTCCTCCTTCTGAGGAGCTCTTACTAGACTTCTGAGACGCATATTTCAGCCAATCAGGTCAACAAGAGATGCCTCGTCCGGTTAGACATATGCGCGCTGAAGTTCGCCCAGATGTGCTTACGCAGGTCTGAGTGTTCAGCTACACATATATCGTCAGACTCAGCATACGCTCATCGTTAGTTCACTATCAGATAGCTATCCAGCGGGCACCGCGAGGAGGTGATGATGCGATTTTGCCCACCTCAACCACCTTGCCACTACAAGTAGTTTATTCGGAATAACGATGTAAACTCTAATCCTTTTACCAATTAGTTGCGACGCACGTCTTGCCACTGTCATTTAACTCAGAACTCCCATAACTTAACGTAAATTAATTTTCATTAGTTTACGGATCAACTTTGCTACATTTTGCATTGTCATGTGTAACTAGAGACTTAAAAGTGTTTTTCGTTCCAAGCACTGCTTTTTCCTCTATTTGCTTTCCCCGTCAACAGAAAATAACTTTCCCACATGACTAGAACTACTACCATTCGTATCCTTGCTGCAGGTATATACATACCTATATACATGTGTAGGTATGCATACCAAACAAGAAATTTAATGCTTAATCCAGGCGCGCGCACACCCACACGCAAATATGCATTACCTAAATTATTACGTGAAATATGTTTACACGACAATCTCAGGCAGTAAAACCAAGTGGGCCGTGTGCCTGTAAGGCGAAACCTCTATCATAAAATGCGCCCGTAAAGTGTCACCAGCATCCCACAGCACAACAACTACCTTACTCTTTCGTGTAATTTTTCCAACGAGCCCCATCAAGCCCCATCTCGAAACCTAATTGGTTTTGCCGCTTTGTCAAACTACCCGAAAAGTGGAGTATTACCGCTATTCCACACGGTCTGGCTGCTTCAATCTTGCGGCAGCGTTCCATGTTAGCTTGCAATTTGCTCCAGAGCCAGAGCAGAGCGGGGAACTTAACTCTCTGGTGGCGTCGTGAACAAGAGACGCGTCAAGGCATCATGAGCTTTGTCGAGCAATAATTAAAGACATAGAATTCCTGTCTTATTATGCACTGAGATTGTTTAAAATTAATTATATGTCAGACAATGAGTGGGGTCGTATCCTAGCTAGTGGCACACAGCTTTGTGTGTGATGTGGGGGGAGGGGGCGGCTTGTGCTGAAGCTGAATTTAGGTGCGCGCTTTCGCTTTATAATCCGGTGAACCTACCATCGGAAAGGAAGAGTTGAACATTTAACCGACAACAACGTGAATTGAAGTTGACGAAACTTGAAGGGATTTGTTGACGTTACACGGGAGCTAGTGACACGCAGCAGCAGAGGGTGACGAAAATGTTGACTCCTGTGTGTAATGCCTTTAATTGTGTAAAAGGATGTCTTTGTAATTTTCCGCTATTATTGTAACTTGAGAGAGCACCACCACCTTAAATTAATTAATAAAATATAATTCGAGTGAACAAGGGAGAATGGATGGGTCTGATAGAGATGATGTGCGTGTGGCGTATCCTTATCAGCAGTGGGTTTGTTTTGCTTTTTGCCCATTTTGTTCGCAAAATGAGGTTTGAATGGGCGCCCTGGTAGGCGCACGGGGAAGACATCTTCAATTTTATGACATGTAGTTGAAAAAGACCGTTGACAAGAATAATAGGTTGTGAGAGAAACATTCCAGTACTTCAAGGGAGACACGGTGAGATACGATTTTATGAAACCTCGGAATTGAGTGGATTCCTTTGAATTAAATCAGCATTTGAAGTTCGGATGGCAGCATCTTAAGTGCTCACCGAAGGATGATGGTGTTAATTTTTAATTTGGTTGTCTTAAATTTACGATTTTCTTAAGGAATAGTAGGGGGGTGTCGTAGGCGGATAGTGAAAAGTATGTTAACTAGTCTCGAAAATGCTCTTTTTTTTTAAAAAAAAAGTGCATATTTATTTAGAAGAACTCACAACATGGTTTTTTGAAGTAAATATTGTTTTAAATTTAGGGTAGTAAACGTTTTGATTTTCGGTTCCCTTTCCGTTTTAACCTCAGCTTAGGTTTGAGACGCACATTGATATGATATCAATTCGATCATTTAACCCACAAGCTCAATTTGGAAATAGTTACGGTTTACAGAATTTTTTAGCTGCTAACTATGGTTGTGCATCTAGTCTTATCATCTGCCAGAGTCTGATAAGTAAAGGGACTTGGACGTGGAGCCATCTACGAGTAACGGGTGGGCCATCTAGTGATTTCTTTTTAAATCATAGGTTATTTTGACACTGACAGCTGTTTCCCGCTCGAAATCTTGACAGAAAGTCAGTATCATACCTCCGCGGAACGAAATGAGTCGCTTTACGCATGAACAATATTGGGAAATATTGAAAACTTCTTTCCAAGTGAGTGCTGTATAGCCCAAACAGTGGGTTTTTTGAAAAAAAAATTTTGCCCGAAATGAAGCACCCACCGCGCCTCCTGTACGCAAGTTCGTGAGACTGGTATGCTAGTGGACAACACTCATGGTCCCCGTCATCGTACGGTGCGCACAGACCAGAATGTGGCTGCTGTAGCCGAGAGTGAGAGACTCAATTCACGAACATCAACTCGTCATCGATCTCAACAGCTCAACATTTCATGCACTAGCCTGAGGAGAATTCTGCACAAAGATCTGGAATTATTCGCTTACAAGGTTCAATTGATTCAGCAATCGAAAGCGCACGACCATCCGCTTCGTTATCGCTTCGCAGTTTGGGCCTTAGAGCAGCTTTAATTGGACAACAATTTTAGGCGAAAAATCATCTTTTCTGACGAGGCACATTTTCATCTCGGCGGCAACGTTAGCAAACAAAATTGCCGCATCTGGGGCTCGGAAACCCCGCACGTTATTGTCGAGAAGCTAATGCATCCACAGAGAACGACAGTTTGGTGCGGATTGTGGAGTGGTGGCATCATTGGACCATTTTTCTTCGAAAATGAGGCGGGAAACAACGTTTCGGTCAACGGTGGGCGTTACAGAGCCATGTTATGGACATTTTTTTTTAATGCAATTGAAGACATGGATTTGGACGACCTCTGGTTCATGCAGGATGCCACGCAATGCCACACAGCCCATGCCACAATCGGTCTTTTGCGCATCAAATTCCCAAATCGTGTTATCAGCCGTCTTGGCGATGTCAATTGGCCGCCTCGGAGCTGCGATTTGACCCCTTTTGACTTCTTTTTGTGGGGAACCTTGAAGGACCGATATTATGCCAATAATCTGGAAACGATTCAAGCACTTAAGGCCAATATCATCTAAGCAATCCGTGAGCTACAGCCCGAAACCATCAACAAGGTCTTGGAAAATTGGAGTGATAGAATGCGCTACTGCGAGGCCAGCCGAGGCAGCTACTTGAACGACGTTGTATTCCATAATTAGTGGGAATATTTGCTTCTACTAATAAAGCCATAATACATGGAAAAAATTAATTTTCTTCATTTTATTGCATTTTTAAAAAGAAACTTCTAGTTGGCCCACCCTGTACATTCGTAGTGCCTGTATCAAAAGTTTTATTTTTTTTATTATTAAAATAATAAGCGCGCTTTTACGAGGTTTTGTACTATATCTGTCGGTCATCACCCAGACTGCAAGTGCAGATTCAGCAAGTCAACTGTCATCAACCTGCACTCGCCCACATCACGACATCGTCCAGTGCACCTGCCCAAATATAGTTCAATAAAATACTACATCAACAATTATGGAAAATGAAAGCAACCTGCAATCAGTTACTGTCGCTTTTGTTGAATTTGTTGCATTTTGTCGCTTTTGTCCAGTTAACGAACTATCGACCAATTGCAATCTTGCCTGCCATCGAGGAGATTCTGGAGCAAATAGTTGTAGATCGAATTCGGGATTTCATCCAAAAGCATGATTTAGTATGTAAAAGGCAATATGGCTTCCAGAAAGGTAGAAGCACTAGCCAACTCCTTGAAGGCTGGCAAAAACCCTCTTCCAAGCCCTCCTAGTGGGTGCCAGCCGGTTATAATCACTACAGTTGCCTGTGCGATGTCCAGACGTTGATTAGCTAAGGTAAGGGCGAACTGATGAGGTATTCCTTTACTACTCAATAGTTCAATATCCATTATGTGCGTCTTTGCCATAGGAGAGAGGTACCTAATTTCAGCGGTGCCCAAGAATGAAAGACAAGGGGTCAAGCTAACCACTTACGTACTCCTTCAGAAAACCCACGCAAGTTCTGTCGTAACCCTTTTGCCTTATCTCGGCGCTACCGGGACTGACCTTGTACATCCAATTTACTCGTGGGTCCAAAATCTTTAACAAGTGAACAAACTAACAGAAAATCTAAAAGAAAAGAACAATAAGAATAACGACAACGACAATGACAACAAATACGACTGGACTTAAAACGACAATCACAACTACTTACACCTACCGACAAGGACCAAAAAAGTGAACAGTAATAGCGATTGGGACTCACACACGATAACTCTCCCTCATTCCTTTTCCGGTATGCTCCATAACGATAGCGTGGAAGAAGAATCTCTTCCTCCTCCATCGACGTAGGCCCTGGGATGGAGAACGAATTGCTCAACGAATCAGAAATCGATGAGACATTGAAATCAACTGCAACCCCAAAATCAAATAAGATCCGAGGCTACATCACGTATGAAAGAGAAGGATCAGGCCTCCCTCACTGAAAAAGGCAAGGCACTGATCAAAAAGTATAAGAAATCGATCCAATCCTATGAACGTCGGGCATCACGTAGCGCTTCTGAAACTGCAGAGAGAGGTAAAAATTCAAACGAGCCGTTGTAGGTCCACCCAAGAAGCAAACAGCAGCTAAGAGAAACGCATCTGTCAATCGGGAATAGCTTGCTAAATCCGGACTGATCCCTAAAAAGATCAACCAAGAACGGGCGATCTCGTTGACAGACAGACGATCACAAAAGCTGGTACGAGCAAAAGAGCACTGACGGCCAAACCTAAGATGTTCCCTTAAAAGGTCGTCAAAGAACAGGTCAGCAAAAGCTCTACGGTCTCCGCCCCAAGGACCTCAGGATCGACTTCTAAGCGTTAAAAATCTGAGGAAGAAGTACTAGCAAACGCTGCAAAGAAAACTAAGTCGGCGACCTTACTCGAAATCACAGCAACTGAACTAAAGGTAGCTATCGTAGACCTAAAGCACCCTAATGGCAAGATTATCCTAGATAATTGGTTACTGAAGAACTTTGCGCATTTTATGTGTGCAAGAAAATCTTTGGTAAACAATGGGGTCTGCGTTCGTCCATGATCAAATGGGTGTACACCGCGATTATCAGACCCATCCACGGAATCCTACGGAATTATTGTATGGTGGAATGCAACAAATAAAACCAGATATGTATCTTAAAACACTCACAAAGGTACAAAGATTAGCATTGCAAATGTACAATAGGAACACAAAGATCAACACCGCCAGCGCGCTTAGAAATGATGTACATGCTGTACGAGTACATACGATGCACAGCTGCCAAAAGTCCGATTCGTCTCAAAAAATCGGGTGCATGGAAGCAAAGCTCCTTCTTCTTCCTTTTATCAGCGAGGCTATGATCCGAAAACAAGGGATCACAGCCCTCCCACTTCACCGCATTTCTACTGATCCGCCTGTGGGGTTCGCCTATTTGACCTCAGTAAATATCGGCAGGCCTGCCGATTTTGGATCACTCGGTTACTGAGGCCCATGAAATGCCGATGTCGTCGCATTTGTCTGATCCAGGCGTTTATAGGCCTGCCTTTCCTACATCGCGATGTCTTTGGAGCGTGCATAGATATTGCCTTTTTAACAGGGTTCAAATGATCTCTTCTTTGAACGTGGCAATACCAGCTGAGCCGGTCGCGCTCTAATTTTTGTACGATGGTTTCCTTGATGTGAAAGCTTCCACGGATCTTCGAACTTCAAGCTTGGTCACTCCTGCTGTCATGCGAAGCATCTTCATCTCAGCTGCCGTTAATTTACTCTCATACTTTTTGTACATCGTCCAACATTGTGAACCGTATGTGAGCGCTGGAAGTACAACTGCGGTGTAGAGCCTTCCTTTCAACTTAGGGGGCATTTTTCTGTCACAGAAGATAGCGGAATTTTCTCGCCACTTCATCCATCCTACGCTTACACGATGATTGATGTCGTCATCACAAGTTGCTTTGCTATTGATCATAGATCCCAGATATTTGAACTTTTCGCACTTGGGAAGCACTGTTCCATTCAAATAAATGTCTGGAATAGGCCTGAGTGGATCAGAGAATGGCAGCACAAGTACTCAGTCTTTTTTGAACAAATGCGATACCCATTTCCCTCCAAAACGTCCACCCACACATCAAGTGCTCGTTGCAGGGATATAGGATCCTCACTTATGATGGCTCCATCGTCAGCAAAGAATAACTGATGTACCTTGGGGTCCATCACTTTACCTTCAAGCAGATAATCAAGGACTGTAATAAAGAGCAAAGGACTTAAAACGCTTCCCTGGTGCACCCCGACTTTGATTGGGAATTCTTCGGTTACTCCAGCGGGGCATCTTACTCTTGTCTTTGCTCCTTCGTACATGTCCATGATCATCTGTACATAGGTTTCTGGAACCCCTCGATGTTTTAGCGCCACCCATATCAGATCTCGTGGTTGTCTGTCGAATGCCTTTTCAAAGTCAACCAATACAATATGCAAATCCCTTAAGGAATCACGATGTTTTTCCATTATGATCCTTATACTTTGGATTGCATCTGTGGTTGATTTACCCGAGACAAACCCGCACTGATCATCAGATAGCCGTATTATTTTTCGCAGTCGGCCACTTAATACCCGCTCAACGATCTTCATGGTGT
This sequence comes from Brachypalpus laphriformis, assembly GCA_945910035.1. Classification (NCBI taxonomy): domain Eukaryota; kingdom Metazoa; phylum Arthropoda; class Insecta; order Diptera; family Syrphidae; genus Brachypalpus; species Brachypalpus laphriformis. The sequence goes on from OX246754.1 coordinate 257,705,448, forward strand.
GTGACATCAGCTTGATCGAACGGTAGTTATCACAGTTTCGCGTATCACCCTTCCCTTTGTATACAGGGAGGAGGTAACTTTCCCTCCATTGATTCGGCATTGGACCACCTCTCACGAATTTGGAGATGAGAATTCTGAGCCATCTGAACCCGATGTCTCCCATCTTTTTCCAGAACTCAGAGGGTATTTCGTCTAGCCCAACCTCTTTTCGTTTTTTGGAGTATTTGACCGCCTCACTAACTTCTTCGACTGTAATGTCGGCTATTTCTTCACTGTTAGGAGTGGCTCTTGGAAAGTATAGCCGGGGAAACTGTTCATTTAAAAGCTCTTCACAATACTGCCGCCACCATTCATGAGCATTGCTAATGAACTTTGGCGAACGAATCTCCTGAGCATTCTTCCTTCTTTGGGCGGCTATTTTGAAGATAGTGGCGCTCTTGTTCATATTGTGTCTTCGCAGCTCCTGGATAGCCTGGTTTGCATCAGCAACCGGGGAAAATATTTTCTCCAGCTCCCGATACAGGCCCTCCGTACTCTCTGCTTGAAGCTGGGCGCACTTCTTCTTCGTTTTTTCTTGCAGCATCTGTATTCCATTTCGAGGCGAGCTTTTTCGTCATTATTATTAGAGGGGCACTTTGACCAAGCTTTGAAGGCCGCTTTCTTCTCATTTATCACTTTCTCAGCTTCATAACTCCACCACCATGTTTCTTTGGCGTGTTGATGGTGGCCTTTTAAAGCTCCTAGCAGTGATTTGGCCTTCTTTAAGCAAGTTCGCTGTAGCGAATTCCACATATTTTGTGCTCTGCACTCTTCATCCTCAGCTCCGTTGATGGTGTGAGAGAGGTAATTTTTTATTACGAAAACAAAAGCTTCGCCTTTTTCTTTGTCCAGATTGTACCACTTGATTTTCTCAGAGACCCTTGTTTGTTTGCTTTTCTTCGGTGTTTTCATAAAAATTTCTGTTAGCAGGAGACGGTGTTGCCGAGCGATTGCCTCTCCCAGAATCACTTTGCAATCTTTTACCCGGGGCTTCATGAAACTGCCTACCAAATGGTAGTCAATCTGAGTTTCATCTCCACCACTGCTGTAAGTGATCAGGTGTCGGCTTTGTTTGATGAACATGGTATTTAACACGATAAGATCGTGTGATTTGCACATGCTTAGGATGTCTTCACCAGGAAGGTTCCTGGTGCCATATCCTAGTCCTCCATGGCAGTCCTCATAGTCTTCGTTTGATTTCCCGACATGTCCATTCAAATCTCCTCCAACAAACAGAAATTCTTCCTTTGGGATGTTCTTAAGGAGATTGTGGAAATCTAGCCAGAATGCATCTTTAGCTCTCTGATTGTACCCATCGTGGGGAGCATATGCACTGACAATATTCCACACCTCTCCTTGTATTACTAGTTTGAGAGACATCAAACGGTCGCTGGACTTCGAAATGCTCAAGACGTTTTCAAGTAGCTCTGCCGCAAGGATGATACCGATTCCGTTCTTAGACTTTTCCGTTCCGTAGTAGAACATCTTGTAATCTTTTGTTCTAACGTCCAAGAAACGCGCCCGATTCCCGGTATTTTTCCATTTCGTCTCTTGGACACACAAGATGTCCACCCGCCTTCTATTCATCATCTCTTCCAACTCGTAACTTCGACCGGTCATGCTTCCAACGTTCCAACTCGCGACCCTCAAATTGCGTCCAAACTGTTTCACTATTTTGCTAGCCCCCGGAATCCGTATAGCTCTGACCCGAACATTTCTGCTCGGTCCAGGATCAGTACCATGCACAGCAGTGGTAGTGCCTGGCGGGGTAGTGCCTTTCCTTTTTGCAAGTATTACCATAATGATACAGTTTTGCAATACAATTTGGGGGGGGCTGCAGTGATATTCTTAACCCGTCCGTGCACGGGGTGGAAGCAAAGCTCCTATGGGCATGAATCTATACTCAACAGATCTTGACAGAACAACAGATTATATCATTCCCTACACAGATTTCGCAAGAACTGCTTCACTTTTATTCCCGAAAGACAGGAGTGGGATTCCAACACAGTAATTAATGTACAGGACATTCAACTCTACACTGACGGGTATAAAATGGATATCGGAACTGGCTCTGGAGTTTTCTGCGAGCCACTTAAAATCAACGACTCATACAAACTCCCGGATGACTGTACGTATAGCATCTTTCAAACCAAGGCCTTCGCCATTGATAGGGCTGCACAGACAATATATAGCAAAAAACTGAATCCTTTCAAGATTACAATTTTCGCGGATAGTTAAGCGGCAATCAAAGCACTAGAAAGCGAGGAAGTCAGATCACAAACAGTTTCCAGATGCCGTAAAATATTGAACAGAATATACAACACCCATGGCGTAACTCTCTGCTGGGTTCCTGGACATAGTAATAAAATGAGACAGCAAATGAACTAGCTAAAAAGGGATCAGCATCGGATTTTCAATATACTCTGATATCAGTAGAAGCTCCAATTGGTGAACTAAAAAGAAAAATAGACCTAAAAGCAAGAGAACTGATTAACTCCGCATGGTCCGCCAAAAGCCACTGGAAGAGGTACATACCACAATCAACAACGTAAGAGTTCTTAAAGTGAACAAGATATTTAAAATGACAGCGGCGCTGGAATACTATGATGACACGAACTTCCGAACACAAATCAGTCACCAGTTTGATATCAGACGACTCATTTTAAATGAGTACGGAAAAGGAAGACTGATGTACACCGTGCCTGAAATATTTAACAGGCTACCTGTCGTATTTTTTTTGTTTCTTCTCGCTTTTATCGCGTCTTGTTACCTTTGTCGCTTTTCACAATTTTTGTCCTTTCTTGCCGTTTTTTTATTTCTTGCCGCTTCTTGTTGCTTTTGCGGTTTTTGTCACTTTTTTGCTTATGTTGCATTTTGTCGCTCTTGTTGCCTTTGCCGTTTTGTCACTTTTGTCCTTTCTTGTTGCTTCTTGTTGCTTTTGTCGCTTTGTCATTTTTTCTGCTTTTGACCACAATTGTGGTAGATCTCCCACAATTTTGCACGTTTTTCAAATCTACCACATCTACAACGGAATGCAAAAATTCTACCACGTTTTTGAATTCTGTCCTCCCATATTGAATCAACCAATTCAACTCTGTTCCCTTAGAAAATAAGTATTCACAAGTATATGTATACATTTTTCCAATCCGTTTCGAAAATTCAACACATACTTACTTACTTACTTACTTAGGTGGCGCTACAGTTCGTGAACCTGGGCCTCAACCAACAAGCCTCTCCATTTAGCTCGGTCTTTAGCTAATTGCCTCCAGTTGCGCACTCCAAGTTGGTCGAGGTTCCCTTGAACTTGTGCGGGTCACCTACAGCGAGGAGGTCCTCTACTGCGTCGTCTCTCGGGGTTAAATTCGAAGACTCTGCGTGCCGGAACGTTGGTGTCTGTTAAGGCTTCGCCAAACAGAACGCGATCCAGTTATTCTGATCACCGAGATCGCTGTACTGCGTAGAATTAAATCATTTTGTTCAAACAGAATGCGAGCCAGCGACGCGATTTAGTCGAGATCGCGGCGTGCCGATATCTGGTTGTAAATTTTTACAAAGATCGCGGCGTGAAAGCAGAAATAATGACGGATGAGGTGGAGAAAGTAATAGATTTGGTGCGCCCAAATGAGTTTCTTATGATACACGATCTTATGATACACGAGTTATGAGTTTGTGTATCATCTCAAACTGCTCTCGAGACATACTTACGAAAATAATTGAAGAAACGGTCTTGAAATAAACTGAGTTCCTTACAAAGACGATGGAATTCACCATAATCCTTCCTCTCTTTATTTACTTCATGGACCCACTTTCTTTTCTTCTTTGTGCAAGAGTAAGAAGAAGAAGCATTTCATTTTCCTCAGAACTACTGCTCATTTTTGCTGTACAGCTACCGATGTGTTCTGGAGAAAATCACTTTAATAAATGGATCGCTGAAAACTGCCCGCTTTATGTTTGACATCACAGATCGCGGCGAGCAACAGCGTGTTCTGCCCGCGTCGCTGGATCGCGTTCTGTTTGGCCAAGCCTTTAACTGTGAGAAATTCTTCTTTGGTGTATGGTGTATCTGCTTCCTTCTGTAATCAGTTTTTTCTCTTGTTTTCTGGCGAGACATCGCGTTGATACTGCGCACTGGTTTTAACCACAGTTTCTTATTACTTTTGTTTGTGAATGCGGCGGGTGCCACAATAAGAGTCGACTTTTTGTTGCATTAAAATGAATTTGAATGAAAAATGTAAAAAGTGTCGGTTATTTCAGAATTTTGTTTTTTGTCCGGAAAAGTCTGACATTTAAAAAAAAATTACAATGAGGCAACTCAGAGATGTATGATGTCTCTAAATCGACTATAACTGCAATTAAGAAAAACGCAAAAATGCTTTTGGATTTCTATGGGAATGCGGAATCGACAAATGAAAAAAGGAAAACTGTCAGATCCTCTGAAATGCCCCAAATGGTAGCTGTTTTATTTGGATGGCTAAAAAAGCAGTCTGAAAAAGCAACTGTTTCAACTGATTTATTTAGAGGCAAAGCTAATTTATGCAAAGAACAATTTAAGGATGCGCCAAATTTCAAAGCCAGCAACGCATGGGTTCAAAAATTTCGCGAGCGTCATGGGGTGAGAATTTTAAAAGTATGCGGTGAAAAATTATCTGCGCATCCGGAAGATGTTGAAGCATTTTTGAAAAGGCTTCATGCATACATAAGGGAGCATTCGCTTTCGCCGGATCCGATTTATAATACTGATGGAACGGTTCTGTATTGCAAACTTCTTCCGGGAAAAACGGTTGTGCTGTCGAGCGAAAATTCTGCACCAGGGAGGAAAACAAGCAAAGAACATGTAACATTCGTATGTTGTAGAAAGGCGACTGGGATACATATGTATACTAAAACAGCTCATAATTGGAAAGTTTAAGAACCCTCGGGTATTTGCAGGATTCACCTTACATGCCTCATACGAATCAAGTTAAAACGCATTGATGACAAGAGATATTTTTGTGAACTCGTTCCATAAGCATTTTGCAAAAGAGGTACGATTTGTTTGCTTTTAAACTAATTTTATAAATTGTTTAAGTCGTCTTTATATCTGTTTAGGTCAACTTTTCTTTCCGAGTAAGTAATTTCTCAGAAAAGGCTATTCATCTGCTCGACAATGAATCTTGCTACAGCAATAAAGACAGGTTAACCAGCGCTGATGTACGACTCATTCGACCACTTTGCCGATGTTTTCTATAATACTTCCTCCACTCAGAGTTGGGAAATCTGCTTTCAAATGCCTTCGAATATTCCGTGAACAATTTCTATAGTTAAATATGTATGTATTCCCCGCAGATTTTGTAGGATTGTTACTTCTTACTTACATTGCTGGCGCCACTGTCCAGGGTGGACCTGGGCATCAACTAACAAACCTCTTCAGCCAGCCCGGTTAAGATCCAGCTGCCTCCAGTTGTGCACACCAAATTGGTTGCGGTCCCATCCGCTTGCTTGCGCCACTTACCGCGAGGTAGTCCTCTACGGCGCCGTCCATCCAGGTTGGATTCGGAGATTTTTCCGGCTGGAACATTGACCTCCATTCACTCTACATGACCCAGCCATCTTAGTCGCTGTATGTGAACTCTTATGGATAAGTCGAAGTCATTCTATCGGCCGCATAGTACTGCATTGTGCATTCTTCTCCAATCTGGACCATAGTTCATTCGAAGAACTTTTCTCTTAAAGTAACCGAAGGCATCTTCATCTGATTTTGACAAAGCTCATGCCTCTGCGCCATACAGCAGGACTGGGATGATAAGTGTCTTCTACAGAGTTACCTTTGTAGTTCGCGATAGGGCTTTGTTACTCAGCTACATTCTTAGCCCATACAAAAATGCGATCGATAAGTTTAATTCTTCGTTTGATTCCTCCACAGAAGTCATTTGCAGAGTTCACCATAGAGCCTAGGTAGTAAAAGTCCTTTACCACCTCAAAATTGTTCCTGTCTATTGTGGCGTTCTGTTCAAGACGCCAATTTTGGATTTTATATTCATGGGTTTTTTTTCAAGATCTGCCATAATGTGAATATTTGGTCAATGGTGGATTTTCCCGGCCTGCAGTGATAAGGACCTATCAGTTTGCTAATGATCGGTTTTAGGCGTTCACATAATACGGCAGACAGAATCTTATATATGATGTTGAGAAGACTTATACCCCTGCTGTTGGCGCAGTTCAGAGAGTCTTCTTTCTTCAAGATCGGGCACACGATGCTCTAGGTTCCATTCATCGGGCATACTTTTGTCCGACCGAATTTAACATAGGAGCTGATGCATGCTCCTTGACAACTCTCATCTCCTCCTGCCGTAAAAAGCGTCAGTCCTTTGATGCAGCATCGCTTTGTACGCCTCTTGTTTCGCCTCATGTGTTTGACGGCATTCTTCATCAAACCAGGGGTTTTGTTGTGGTGGCCCAGAGAAAGTCCGTACATCTTTGATGGCTTGCTGGCAACGCTGCCATTGGTCTTCCGCATTTGCTGCTGGGGGCATAGGACCAAATTGAGATTAAAAGAGACTCGATCGGCAAAGGTTTTGGCGGATTGTAGCCATCCGACGTTAAACTTCCTCACAGTATTTCGTTGACTTCGCTCCATTCTGGATATCCGCATTCGTACCTTGGCTACAACTAGGTAGTAATCCAGAATACTGGAAGAGTGCCTTGCGTCGATCGCAATGCCATCGATTTGGTTGACGGTTTTTCGATTAAAAGAGAGTTATGTCCTCTTGTGAATATTAAGACGTGAGAACCGCGTACTAGCTACAACAAAGTTTCGTTCCCCTGCCAAGTCGAATAGCCTGAATCCTTTGTTGGATGTGGTGTCAAGCTGTGCTTTCTGACCACGCTACTAAGGACGTTCTCTTTTCCTTCCATCGCTAGGGCATTGCTCAAACGTCTTGCCCAAGAGCTGGTAGAAGCCACCAGCGCGTCGTCCACTTTCTCGTGAGGGGCGTGAGCGCATATCGGGCTTATGTTGGCGAATTTAGCCTTAATTCGGGTAGTCACGAGGCACTCGTTCACATGCTGGAAACTCAAGACTTTTTGCCTAAGTCTGCCTCTAATAACAAATCCGCACCCGAATAGACGCTGTCCTTGTTATCTGTAGCAATCGCCGTAGTAGATGTCGCATTTTTTCATCCTCCTTTCACCTGGCCCATCCCATCGTACTTCTTGGGTGGCGGTAATGTCTGTTTTGTAGCAGTCTAGGGCCTCCGCAAGTTGTACGACTGCCCGTGGTTTGTAGAGTGACTTAACATTCCACGTGCAGACATGAAAATTGCTGTCCTTACTTTGTTTGTAAGGGTCATCAACAGTAAAGTCATCCATATCCGAAGCTGTTGGTTGCTTCGTATCCAGGGTCTTTTTACGTGTAGGGAAGTTAACCCGACGGCACAACCTCCAACCTGGAGGGCCAATTCCTTTTGTTATACTCCTCCTCCGCCACCATTTCTATTCCTTACCGACTTGTGATCCGAATGTGTCGCAATAGGTGTTCTCTAAGTTTAACCTTACAGAAAGTGTAGACGCCACTAGTGACTAAAATCTAGGGAATTCATACGGTGCCATCTGGAAAAAGAAGAAGAAGTGCTGTAGTGAGAAAGCACTCTTCCCCGGTCATTCGTCTGTAGTCCCCAAGATTTTCCAAAGGGGTTGACTACCCAATCTCCGACCTAGGCACTAGGCACCCAGCGGTCACCAGTGAGTAGGTAGAGAGTACGAGTTGTAGGCTTAGGCTAAGTAAGAACTTTATGTTAAATGTACTACCTACCGTTTGATCGCACCGTAGGATTGTTCAAAAAACAAATTGAAAAAAAATTAGATGAAATAAAATCGTGCTAAAAGTGCATAATATTTAGTTCATTCTAAAGTTTTCAAATCGGCTAAGTTAAGTAAAAATTTAGCCTACAGTAATCAAAATGATGACTAAATTATTCAATTTGTATGAAATACAAATTGGTTATCGTCATACAGCTCATACATATACATATATAGGTACGGATATATGGTATCGGTACTCGATAAATCTTATGGAGATTTTATAAATTACACTGCCCAAAAAAATTCAATTTTGATTTTTTGATTTTTTCCTTCGATATTTTTATCACTTTCGATGTATGTACGTACCATATTTCATATTTATGACATAAATTTTTGCTCAACAGCTATAGTTTTTCAAGTGTCAAAGTGCAACCGACTGTGAGCAGTGATAATTGATAATTATCAATCGTAGTAAAATTAAAAATTTAATTTGAATAAGCGTCACAAAATTAATGGAATATTTAAGTAAGTGACATATCATTTTCTCAACGAAGGATTTTTCTTTTCATGCGCATTTAACTCTTCGTAATGATTTCTGGAAAATAGCAAAAAACTCTATTTCTAGGGTAAATTTTTGGTGTCCTGATGCAGTGGAGAAAGGAATAATTCCATGTTAATTTTGCAGTAAAGTTTAATTTTATAATTCCATTTTTTTTATGAAATTATTTATTTAAGTTTTTACTGCGCTTCCGAAAGGGTATTTCAACGTCCGTGAGCAGACTCCTTATGATGTCGTCGTTGCAGCGAGCGCGTTCGTTTCGATTTCTTTTGCAATTTATCTGTGGATAATTGAAAATAAATATTTGAACAGCCATAACATTTCACTTTGCTATAACAGTGGATATAAATTTAAGAAGAAGATGAAAATGTGTGCTTGATACAAAAGAGTAGAAAAGTAGAGATAGCATAATGTTGCACATTGCATAGAAAGATGAATTATTGTAAGTATTTTGTTAAAGTGTTCTTCTCTTGTCCGTATAATAAAATATGATATTACAAAAATTCATACCAGTTACTGAATTGAAATATGTTTCTCCCTTTAATAAACTATGTTTCTAAAAAAGCAAAAGCAGGTCTAGCTCCTGTTTGTCAACCCGAAATGCCCGGAATATGTTAATTGAAGACTAAACTTTTAACCAAGACGCACACATACACTGCATTGCTGCACCATTGACTGTGACCAGAAAGGCACAGGGTAAATGGTTCACTTGACAAAGTGTTGGAATTTTCGTTTCGATAACATCGTTTGAAGCTGTTTCATTGCGGCTATGGCAATAGCGGAAATGTATGCCGGGGAGTCACATTCGTTCTGGTTGGTGCTCGGATGCTTACTCAGCTCAGGCTCACATCTGGTTGGGTTTGATTTCAAAACTATTTTCGCCGGGATAATAACCCATTTCATATGTTGGAATGTGTCCTCTACTATACCAATGATACCAGTGTGAAGGAACTTTCTAAAGAGAATATATGTATGTATCTAACGCTGTACCAGAACGAGTGTGCCTGTCGGTCGGTATGTGTGTGTGAAATAACTTTTTAATGAGATAATTAGATTCAAAAGTTCTGATAAATTTCATAAGTTTTCAAATTGGATTCGAAATTAATGAGTCTCAGAGATATGTATGCATATGCAGGGTGGTACTACAAAGTAACATCGAGTGTTGGCTGCTGGATCTTTTGAAAGTCATTTGGGGATCTGTTGGCATTGCAGATGCGCCTATCCATGTCATTTATGTGTGTTTCTTTCGAGACTTTGAGGTTGAGTACCAATACATATACATAGGTATGCTTGCACAAAGGCTGATTTGACAGGGGAATCATCGTCGTCGTTGGAAAGCGTCAGTGGACAGGGGCTAGAGATATGAGTGTAATTTGAAAATAGTTTCCACAGCAAGTTACGGAGAAGTTATATGTTTGTCAAAGAAAGGGATCGTACAGATTGTCGGTTACCATTGGCAAGAGAGTGGTAAAATGGTGGTGGTAAAAGGAATTCAGATTGAAATTCCGTTGCTAACCATTAAGTAGGCGACAACGTGTGTGGGTGTATCAAGATTCTCCAATGATGATGTTACTCCCAATAGATACGCAGGTACGAGTATTAGATTAGTAGATTTTTACTTCGTTATGTGATGCTAGAAAATTCTTTAGAGCGAAATCATTGTGGCTTGAAGAAGAATCAATGTAATTGAAGATAATTTATTTTTGAGATTCTCAGATCTTCAGGTCAGTGCGCCATTAATAGATTTAGACAGTTATTTTATTTTAGATAAACTAAAAGCGTAGGAGCCATAACTAAAGATTGTTACTCTGACAATCTAGTCTATTGTTCATTAGATGATTCTGCTACGATTATCTGATATAAGCAGCGATTGGTGAAGTGATTATTTCTTTAATCTCTTAATTCCTGTGCTTTATTATACATACTTTCCATGGTAGTAGTGATCAGACCTATGGGAAAAATAGAAATGCTCTCCAAGATTAGGCATGGCTCTAACACGAAGGAGTGTAGGGACGCGATTGAGGTCATTAGGAAGCACTACCTTGAATGTCAGCGAGCTGTATGAAGGTGCACGAATGAAGAAAATCCAATTCAATGAATGGAAATCTTTCTCGGCTGTTTGGCAAAGCTTTAAACAACTTAATTTATCGAGGATCTGTGCGACAGTTTGAAGGAATTTCTATGGGGCTTCAGTTCAGTCTTGTGTTGAAAATGACTCTACTGTCGACATATTTTTTTTAGATGGAATGAAGGCGTTTGAACACCTCAGTATTTTTAATTCGTTTTTAACTAAGTAGAGCACGGGAAAATATATACATATTGACACCCTGAAAGTATTGCCTCAGCTAATGGTGGAACCGACGTTCGTTAGGTATATATATTAATAAAAGTTTTTAAAGTTAAAGGAGCTATCACTGAATTCAAAATTTTCTAATAGGGCTGTGTTATAAACTACGGATGGGGGAAAACAATTAGAAACAACAGGTGTGAACAGTGTTTTTTTTTGCGTTTATTCCGTTTGCGTTTATTGTTCAATATTAAAAGCTCATCGAATCTTGAAAGAGCATTTACGGGCCACTTTTTCATCGGGAGATTTTTTTAGGCTAATTTTTTACATTTTCCCGCATCAACGCTGGAATAGGTAATAATCTACATTGGTGATATTGCAATTCTATACCTTTGTAGTTATCAGATCCACGTCATTTTAAGTGTCGCACGTAGATTCGTATTTCTACAACGATAATGTGAACCTTATCCTTTTTTTTTCATTTACCTTTGCAGTTGACTGATTTTACCTTAAGACTTTACTTATTTTACTTCAGGGACATCAAAAGGATTCACCCTAAAAACAACAGAATAGAAGGGATTCTTGCGGAACAATCAAACGCGTTCAATGAATAACACAAGAGTAAATGAGAGTAAAATATTCCACCTTTTTTCTTACGATTGCCTTAGGCTTCTACCTAATTAGCATGAATCGCTGCCATAGAAAAAAGGAACAAAAGAATGTAAAGAAATCATCCTCCTTTCACATTCTCTAAAAATACATCCCATCTTTCTTCATCGCAATTAAAAGCACAAAAGTTCGAAAATGAAAGTAAATTAAAACAATCACCCAAACAGCAAACCTTTTCCGGGGTTCTTAGATAAGAAAATCGTCATAGTCGTCCTCTTTCAACAAAAATGAAGAAAATTAATGAAAGGATTTGAATGATGCATAACGATATGGAAGGTGAACAATAATAAAAATGTCAGACACTAAACAAAGTCGTTGGTAACCTTGCAGTAGTAGTATGTATTATAGGTATACTCGTATAAGAAAGAATTTTGGCGGTAAATTGATATTTAATGAATTGTCCTTTTTTCTTGAAATAAGACCAAGAAGTCGTCTCGCGCGAGGGTTGTTGTTTACATTCAAGTGCAAAAGGAGCAAGTACCCAAAAAGGATATCTTCATTTGAAAGATAAATTTTAAACTAAGGCAAAACACATTGAGGTGGATTTCGTGGAACCCCATCGTGTTATCTTTCGAAGGACATTTTGTTTACTCTCTAATTATAAAAGACCATGACAAAAAAGAATACACCAAAGGATGGTTGGGGGTTTTTGGTTTCTTGTTTCTGTTATCGTCTTCCCTTTTTTGCACTCTAATTAAAATGCTGGAACAATTAAATACACACTAACAGCGTTAACAAAAATAAGGACTCTCCTCTATACAAAACAAAAATACACACATTTCAGTGGCAGACACACCGGACCGAAAAGAGTTACGCTTTCACATTTCTTTTATACCAAAGTCAGCTTCGCATCATTTATCACTCATTCATGTGAGGCATGATTGTGATTGTGTGGGAGTTAAGGGCCGACGACGCCATCTCATATCCCTTCTAATTCATCTCTGCAAGAACGGACAGACAAAAATCGCACACGGGAACGCCAATGAAAGTGGAAGGACAAGATAAATGATAGGTAACAAAAAAGGAAAGCATCACGAAAGGAATCACAAACAAGGACTGTGTCTCGTGGCAAGAAACAAAAGTTGTAGGGGGCAACACACAAACGATGAGCGTTTTGGTATTTGGAACAAATCGTATCTACTTTGAAACGTGAAAGTGGGTTGGACAATTTAACATCATTTGTCAGGGGCGAAAACTGAAGAAGGAAGCGAATGGCAAAACAGGAACAGAGGAGATAGAGGACGAATTATTGAGATATCAGTTGTTAGAGAATTGGTTTTGCAAACGTAATGATAAATGCACAACGGGGGCATTGAAGGAGACTAGTGTACGAGTATATCAGTGTATGCTGTTATGGTGAGGTAGAAGATTAATTTCTGTTGCGGATGGTTTTAGGGATTAACACTAGTTAGCGGGTAAAATATATTGCTTGGCTTTTTCACTTTTGAACTGAGCTCTAAATTCTACTCCCATAATCACCTTTACCACGGTTTGATTTTAAAGCTGTATTTTACTCTTCTTTCGAGCAAAGACAGGGAATGCAAGCATGACAGACACATTTGGGAGGGTTTGAAAACGGAGACCGAAACCAAGAAGTTTATCCAATAAAATGACAGAGGTAATCAAGATATGATTTATGACACCTTTGATGACGATCTGCATATAAATATAAAACTCTAGAATTGGATAATATTATAAAAGCCGATGCACGTAAATTCCAAATTGATTTATCTTTCAAATGAAGATAGCTTTCAGCGTCAATATCTGAAGATCAGAGCTGTCATTTTTCCAAACTTTCTTCGCTTGTGAAAACATACGTCCAACTGGAGCTGAAGAACCAGAGAAGGAAATGACGAACTTAATGATTTGAGAAAATTCGACGAAAGGCATGTGTTGAGCGTGATGTTGGAAGAATTCCACTTGGTGAACTTTTCTTCAGTGCAGGAATTTTTAATGTTGTTGTACTGATCAAGGGCGTGGCAAAATCGCATCATCACCTCCTCGTGGTGCCCGCTGGATAGCTATCTGATAGTGAACTAACGATGAGCGTATGCTGTGTCAGATCTTTTTTTCTTTTTTTGGATTGCGCCAGCAGGGATGTGTAATCTTCATAGATACTAATAGCCCGAGTGCTACTAGCATGTACGATTCGCAAACCTGAGTAATCGATGCCAGGAATACGCCTACGTACTAAACACACACCCTACACACTTCAACCACTCTCCCCGCGGGACTGCCGTTAGGCATTATTTCGCGGGGCTGGTTAGCAATTTATGCTATGTTTCTTGTGTCAGCTTCTTCCGCTGCTTCAGCTGCTCTTCTTAGCTTTTCTATTCTCCGCAGCTCTTTTTGTAGAGTTGTTGCGAAGGAACATATTGCCATCCAATTCTCTTCCGACCGTAACATATGGTCGAGGAGTAATGACGGACTTGGCAGAGTAATTCTCCATGCCGTGAAACGTGTGCAGTAAAACAATGCGTGCTCCGTATCTTCATCTTCACCTGGGCATTCCGGGCAGGATGGTGAGTTGTCATGTCCAAATCAGTGTAGATATTTGCGGTAGCCACCGTGGCCAGACAGGAACTGCGTTAGATGTTAGTTGTAGTCTCCATGCTTTCGACTTATCCAGTCTTGGATTGTCGGTATAAGTTTATATGTCCATCTGCCTTTTGTTGTATTAGCCCAACGAGCTTGCCACATAGCTGCTGACGCTGCCCTTTCTTCAATTTTTATCACCTTCATACCAGTGGCGTCGTGATGACTCAATGCTCTTCTGTTATATATCCTCAGCATTTCATCTGCGAGAATATCGATGGGGACCATTCCAGCAATGACAAATGCAGCTTCGTCAGAGATGGTTCGAAAGCCGCTGATTGTCCGTAGCGCACAGAGTCTGTATGATGACGATAGTCTCCTTTTGGTCTCCTTCGTCCTCAGTGCCTCCGTCCAGACTGGGGCGGCATATAACAGAACTGAGGTGATAACTCTAGAGAGTAGAATCCTTCTAGCGTATCCAGGTCCACCGATGTTAGGCATGATACGCGTGCTTTTTTGGTAACAAAAGCATTTGCGATGCTTTTTTGGTAACAAAATCAACATGCGTTTTAAACCGTAGCTTGTTGTCCAGCATTACTCCAAGGTATTTAACCGCCTCTTTCGACCTGATGGTTTGGTTACCAACCTGAAAGTTGGTGAATTCGACGGTTTTCCCGCTGGTTATAAGAACAGCTTCTGTTTTATGGTCAGCAGCGGATATTAGCCAATCTTTTATCCGGGCAATTGCTTCATTTCTAGCTGATTCTACTGCATGGATCTGTTTAGCTACTGTCACGACTGCAATGTCGTCGGCGAATTCAATTATCGTTACTCCCCCAGGTAGCGTTAATCATAGGATTCCGTCGTACATGATGTTCCACAATAGTGGCCCTAAAACCGATTCCTGTGGAACTCCCGCAGTTACGTTGTAGAGCTGAGTCAGACCTGCGAAAGCACATCCGGGTGAAGTTCAGCACACATATGTTTTACCGGACGAAGCACCTCTTGTTGACCTGATTGGCTGAAATATGCGTCCCAGAAGTCTAGAAAGAGCTCCTCAGAAGGAGGACGTGCGGCAGATCAATTCTCCCGATGGAATTAACGGTGACGTCTACAGACCAGCGGATACCTTACCAGAGCTACTTCAACATATTTGGAGCTGAGTTCTTCAAGGATTTTCAATACTGCGTCAGGGTGCTGAAAAAGAGATGGTGGCGGATGAACCCTTAATGGGCCAACGGCAGCGCTCATATCCCAGTTGTGGGTTACTGGTATCGGTGTGTCCGGCCTCTTGTCCCAGGGGTAAACAAGAAAAATGATCGGGTCCTCCAGGTTGGGGGTTGTGCCGTCGGGTTAACTTCCCTACCACGCAAAAAACCTCCGGTTACGAAGCAACCAACAGCCTCGGACACGGATGATTCTACTGTTGACGACTTAAGCAAACGTAAAAGAGACAACGATCTTCGCGTCTGCGCGTGGAGTGTTAGGTGCCTCTATAAACCACGTGCAGCCGAACAACGAGCGGAGGCCCTAGAATGTTTCAATGCAGATATTACCGTCATCCAAGAAGTACGATGGGGTGGGCCGGGCGAAAAGAGTATGAAAAACTGACATCTTCTGCGACGATTGTTGCAGACAACAAGGACAGCGTTTATTTGGGTGCGGATTTATAATTGTAGGCAGACTTAGGCAAAAAGTTTTGAGTTTCCGGCACGTGAACGAGCGCCTCATGACTATCCGTATCAAGGCTTAATTCACCAACATTAGCCTAATATGCGCTCACGACCCTCACGAGAAGAAGGACGACGCGACCAAGGATGACTTCTATCAGCTCTTGGACAAGAGGTTTGAACAATGCCCTACACACGATGTTAAAATTTTCCTGATTGATTTGAACGTTAAGCTAGGAAGTGAGGACGTATTTAGTAGCGTGGTCAGAAAGCACAGCTTGCACGACATCATGTCCGACAACGGACTCAGGCTAATCGACTTTGCTGCGGGACGAAACTTTGTTGTAGCTAGTACGCGGTTTCCACGTCTCGATATTGACAAGGGAACATGGCTCTGGTACAATAAATGGAACACGTTCTAGCGATGTTTGCATAACAACCAATATATTTAAAGAAAAATATGACTTATATGTAAATCAAGTAAGTATGTTTTCGTTAACTTATACTTTTGACCCGAAATATTACACATATTTGTAAGTCTTTCATTGGAAAAAATGTATATACCTATATGTACATACTTTGGTTGCTTCAATATTGGCAGGTCAAAATTTGAAAACGTGGTAGAATTCTTGCATTCCGTTGTAGATGTGGTAGATTTGAAAACGTTTAAAATTGTGGTACATCTACCACAATTGTGGCAAAGTGACAACACTGGCGGAAAGCCAAATTGTACACTTTTTCAGAGAATGAGTTAATAATGCAGTTTTACTAATTTGAGTGGCTCTTTTCGAATCTGAAATCTAATCTATACTCTCCTTGTTCTAAGAGCCGAATATTTAAAGGGAAACTCATTCCAAATTGTTCGAAGAGACATGATTGTTTAGAATAAAACTATTTTTCATACACTTTCAAGATTTAGTAAAAAAAATTCAAAATGGTCAAGTCCAATTTACAGTGTCACTTAGACCAATTGGGAATTTAGTACTGTACATTCTATTCGTAAGGATATTTTGTTCTAACCGACAAAAAATTCTCATTTGCTCTATCTCAAATGACTTCACTGCTGAAATTTCAAACGGTATTTTAACTGACAATAATTCATTGGCAGACACTAGGCAGATTGATTGAAAATTGCAGTGCGTAATCGCTTGAAAGCCATGGATAACAATATCCAAATTTCCATACTTTTTTTTATGCAACTTTGGACAGAGCAAAGTCCAGAATATATTACTACTTTAAACAAAAACATAATCCGACCACTGGATTCCCAATGCCCTTTAAAAAGAACAATCCAACAAAAAACAAGACACCACCGGAAAAAAACTTCGGAAATCAGAAAACACATCGAGGGATTTCCTTGCATTGACTTACGCTACGTCCGAGTATCTACTCAAAAACAATACTTAAATGCTGGACTTAGTTTGTGTAAAATGTATATAACGAAATAACTGAAAATCGGCTAAAATATTACATGCACAGAACAGTTTTTACCACCGAATACAACATATCATTTCACAAACCAAAAACCACCAATGTGATGTATGCACAAAATTTCAAAACCTTCGTAGTCCCACTTCTTTCGAAAACGCAAAAATACACCGCCAAACGGATCGAGAACTTAAAGATAAGAAAGTTGTAATAATATCTTATGACTTACAAAGTGTATTTTCTATGCCCTATGCTAATATTTCAAACTTCTGCTATGAAATGAGGTTCAGTATGCATAATCTTACTGGTCTGTGCTATTTAAACAAAATAATGTATGTATTGTTTTTTGTGGTACGAAAGTCAAAGTGGAAGAAGTGGAAATGATATTGATAGGGCGCTCCCTAATAACAATTCTAAACGCAGTGCTGCCAAACAATCTGGAAGTCACCAGAACTATTCTCTGGTCAAATTCGTGCATACTCGTACCTCAGAAGATAAATCTTAGCTATCCTTAAATTCTTTGAAAGTCATCCACAAATCTAAATGATTACCCAGCGCTTTTCTTCGAGACATTCAAGAATACAAGAGCTTGATGCAGTTTACAGTGTCATTGATTGGCATTTGAAAAACATTTCGTATTTTAGTCCAAAATCCATTATGCGTAATCTTAAAAACATAGATTATCCAAATGTAAAATTAAAATTAATACAATTTAACCAAAATGACTTTTTTAACCATAGCATTGCTACAGTAGGATTAAACTTCGTACCATTCTCAAAATGTTAAGAGATAGTTTAGAAAGAAAGTGAAGTACGAGTAGATCTTCATATAAAATATCGTGAAGATTATGGGGAAAGCATAATTTTAAAATCTATTTCGTTATTTAATAACAAGAAGTTAAGAAAATCAGAAAAGAAAAAAAGTTTTCCTTAAAGTAATAAAAACTTCAAAGCGAGATCCGAATCACTGTTCAATTGGATGCCTGCTGAAGATTTTAGAAAACAGTACCTATGTACTTAAATAAGAAGTACCTTCATGAAATGTTGTTTGTTTTAATCAGACATTAAATTTCGCTTACAAAAATTGTACTTAAAATTGGATATAGAACTACACAAAGAGGAGAGTTGTATAGTTTAATTGCAACAACATTATGTCCAATTGTTCAAACTACCATAGTTTGTTCTAGGTATGTCCATGCTATTTTTTAGGAAGATGCACACTTGTATGGGAATGGTTCTATCTCTATAATTTTTGGGTTTTTTTTGTTTTAAAAATTATTTAAAAATAGTAGATAATAATTTATAAAGAAGTTTTTTTTTATTTTAATTTAAAAAAAAAAATTGGTGAGGGAACTTAAAAATTACATAAGCAATGAACGAGCCAATAAATGAAGCTATAATTCAATTTAAAACCAAAAAAATCGTCACCTATTCAATTTATGTATGTCTACCCACTTTATATCTCACATCTATCATTTTGAGCCAGATGCATAGAAAGGTAAGTCCTGCATTAAGCGCGGAACTAATGCACAAAACCGAAAAACACACAAAAGTCACTTAGCTTACAAGATAAGCACCTATTCACTCCACTGAGAGAAAAGTAAAAAAAGAAATAAACCCTGGCTACTAAGGATTTTTTTCTGAATAAAACACACATTATATATTCGAAGAATCGGGACGCATTAAGTGCGACCGATAAGAGTCCCTTTTGTGGAAACATGTAGTGGCTTTTGAGTTGCTCCGGTAAGGGAAATCTTAATTCTTACCCATTGTTATCTCATTCACTTATTGCCATCATTGCCACTACTACCGCCATCCGCGCTCTGCTTAAAAGATCTGATGGAATTTTCTAGAAGGACATTTGGATAGGAATTCCATTCTATTGCCAAAGCTGAGGAACACAATTTTTGTGGAAGATAGTGCAAGGAATTTCAATTGTAAAATAACTTCTGAATGTCTTTCGGGGATAATTTCCACCCCCACTCAAGTCGTAAAGGCGTAACTTAAAATTTGTTGCGGTTGCGGAAGTTTCGTAATTAACCAAGAACTCAGACAATGAGAAGGTGTGCGTGAGAACGAAAGAAAGGGTGCGAATGCAAGGTTTATTGAAGTTTGCACTCCCTTCATTTGGTACCGGGGATTACGAGTACACGAATGACGTTCGAATTGTGGGGTGCTGAGCATTCCAATTTCGCCTTAGGTCGCAGGTTAAAAATGAAAATAAATCTCAGGTTTCCTCAGGACCTTCCTTTAATTTTAGTTCTTGAGCTTGAGCACGCATACATAGTTGGAGGGATACAATTGAATGCGGTAGTGCGATAAAAATGGTAGTGAGATAAAAATATGAAATAATTTCACTGCAGACAATTACACCCTCTGTAGGTTATGGTGGCTGGTGAATGCTATTAATAGCTTGGCTTTTTTTCCCTTCATATTTCCTCATTCCTTTATTTAGAAAGAATAGCAATAAGGGATTGCAATGAAATGCGGAGAATTTCAGCGGTAGCTGGAAGCACTTTAGTGAACCCCTTCAAGGAGTACTTTATCTAAAATGTAATGGTTATTATTTTCAACACGTTGAAAAGTATTTCGAATATTGTATTTTTTTTTATTTCGTGTGGACTTTAAGAGAATTAAATTTAAGGTTTCTTTTGGTCTTTAATAGAATAGTTGGAGGAGCATTTACGTGGGTCATTACTGGGAGGGACGACACTATGTGTTTTGGTGAAAGGGTTAAAGCATTAAGTGTATGTTTTCGAAGTTGTTAAGGTTTAGTTAGGTTAGATGGCTATCCTCCGTAATCGGTAGAATTCACTGAGATCAGAGGAGAACTATTGTGTTAGTACTCTTGGAACCATTTTAATTTGCAGATTAGTTCCCAATTTAAATGATATCCAAACCGGGATTATGGTATATTTAAGAGTTCCTGGAAGAAGTATTCATACAGTAATTGCTTTGTTGCTAAGGATAGCATTGGACAATTTCATAGCAAATGAGTTGGTGTTTTTTTTTTAATTTACCCATACAGTCGCGAAAGAAGCCAATGGTCGGAATTCCTAGCCTTGCAGCACGTCCGGGTAGTGTGGCGTGATCTGTTAATTTCGTCGTCAGGGTACCCATTTTCTTTTTTTTTTTGCTGGGAGGTGGTAATCCTCAAAAGACGAAACTGAGCCCGTACCCAGTGACTTTATGACTTAGCTGTTATCGGGATTCGTGTTAGTCCTTTTGGATTATTTTCTCCCACGTTCCAGTAGTTTTAGTTGGCTCATGATGATGGTTACGCGTTTGTGTGCCATTGTGGCCGCATGTATGTGCGTATGCCCGCGTGTCTTTGCGTCTGCGTAGGTACATTTCGATGTATAGCCCAATCTCTTTTTTTTCAGGGGTAACCACGAATTCTCTGCTTGGGCCATATACTTTAAGCTACGGCCACATTTGCTTCACATAGCTACATTATGAAGATTGCACCACATGTCATTAGATTGTTGCAGTGCTAGTGTAGAAGTTTTGTATCTAGCCGTTTCTACTGGTATATGGGACACCTTTTTTCGCAGTCATGCAAAACATCCTGTTTAGTGTTAGCTTTGGCTGATTTGTCTGCCTTGCTGGAATTGTTAATATGTACTTGTAAGATCACAACGGGTTGGATTGCCACCGTTGGATATCCCGTACAGCCAGTCAGCACGTAAAGCAACAACCTTCGCTTGAAATTCTCTGCTAAAAAGGGGTACCGTGAAGATAACGGCCCTTATATAATCCGCTGCCTAAGACCCATCGGCAGGGGATAGAGTTCTCTAGTATTATTTAGGAATTGTTCTATAGCAGATTCTTGTGAGGATAGTATTCGCCGCCGAATGCTGTTGAATGGGGATACTAGTACTGAATTTTTTTTTTTTGTTTTATTGCTCCAAGGGATGTATAATCTTCTAAAGATACTGGCATGCACGTTTCGCAAACCTGAATATTCGATGCCAGGAATACGCTTACGTACTAGCCCATGCCCTAGACACTTCGAGCACTTTCCTCGCGGGACTACCGTCAGGTATTACTTCGCGGGGCTTGTTAGCAATTATGCTCTTCTTTCCCCGTTTGCTAGCTCAATAGAGCCAGATTCAGCGTTTGCCGTACTTTATTCTATGAGAGATATCCGGACTTGGTTTTCACTGCTGCTCTGCCTGACTCTTTCCAACCGCCGAAGTTCTTTCTAATACTTGTTTCACTGCATCCCATATTGCTCGATGCTCGATGTTATAATCCAGTCTACAATATTATCTGGATGGAGTTAGTATTACTCCAATTCTTTTCCTTTAGTTGCTTGTGCCCTATACAAAGGCGTGGGCATTAAAAAAATATTTGCTGCGGATCTTCTCTGGCCTCTCCGCAATTCAACGGTTAGGGAATTCATCGAGCTCAAACCGGTTCAGATACGCTCGAAATAGTATTGCATTCAAAATTAAAGTCTAGTTAAGCAATCTTTGGCTTCCGGTAGAGCTGTTTAGCCTTCAAACTTTAGCGTCCCAGTCGTAATGTTGATTTCATTGTTATCTTCCTTTGATTAACTCCTAGAGGAAGGATATTCACCTTTCTTTACAGGGACGTCTTAGTTTTGTTTCGCAATTCGGTGGCAATGCAAACGTATGACGTCCTCTGCATCGTATTGAGAAGAGAATAGCTAACTTTGATTAGTGCTGTTCTCCAGACTAGTGCTCCGTACCTAACTATCGGTCTTATTACAGCATTAAGGTTAAGGTCAGAGCATGATTTAATAAAAGTAGACCATTTTGCTTTTGTGACTACTTCGTATATGTAGGCTATCTTCTTCCTATGATTTGCATGCCGTGTCTTGTGCCACTTTTCTTTTTCTATGTACCTATTTTGTTTTCTTCATTTTTGCTTTGATTTGCTCCTTATCCATGTGCTTTTCTTTTGTTTAACACGAAGCATTATGTTCGAAATAAACGATCTTTACACTATTTGTAGCAACACTGAACCTCATGTCAAAATCAATTCTTCTTCTTCTTCCTATTTCGGCGAGGCTCATAATTCGAGTTCATCCAGTTCCAACTTCAACGCATTTGTACTGGTCCGCCTGTTTTTTTTTTTTTTTTTGATGCGCGGGTAGGGGTAAAAATCCTTATGGATACTTGTAGCCCGTGCTACGTAGGGTTTGCCAGTTCTCCCGATATTCCGGGAGTTCTCACGATTTTTTACTAATCTCCCGGTCTCCCGAAAATTCTACGAAATCTCTCGATTTTCCAATCTCTTATTCTTACTTTCTTAAAAAACCACGAACAGGTAAAAGAAAGTTTCATTACGAAGAAGTGTAATCAGCGCCTTATGTAACTATACAAAATTATTTGGCATTACTCTTTCTCGTATTTGAACTGCCATAATACATTGACATTTCCCCAAATATAATTGTTTGCTCGAAGGAGAAATGTAGCTTACAATTTTTGTAAAGGAAAATATTAAATGTAAGCTATTAAATATGAATTTCAGCTACAAACAAATAAAGTAATGTTATGCATTAACAGATTGCATTCATTTTATGGACAACGCATCAGAAAAAGAAAATATGCGGCAAATTCCATGCAACAGTGTTTTCTATATGTTTTCTACAAAACAACAAATTTGTTCTGTACTATGAAGTAAGGACGTTTTTCTTATTCTCCCAATTTTCTCTCATTCTCCCGATTTGTTGAGGAACATTTCTGGCAACCCTCCTACGAGCTATGCCCGACTCTATGCTCCTGCATGGTTACGTGCTGGTTTCTCTGTCCTGTTGTTCTCCTGCGGCACCGCCAGTCAAGGCATTCCTTCGCAGGGGCAGGTTTGACATTTCGTCATTTCTTTTTAGCAGCCTGAGCTGGCAGGATCTTCGTTTCTCGCGTTTCTCGTTGCTCGTTCCTCTATACGCAGTTGCTGCGTACTCTCATACTTGTGATTACTTCATTTGCAGTTTCCCAGCCTTCGCTGCCCGCCAACATAAATGAGCTCAGGCTTCTTGGGGTCACTTGCTCGCCAATTTCTCTTTCTAGGATGTCCCTGGCCCTGATGTAATTTTGGCATTCCATCAGTACATGCTCCGTGTTCTGCACTTTTCCTTCACAGTGCTGGCAGAATGGGTCGTCCGCGTGCTTGTACTTGTAGAGATACTCCCGGAAACATCCGTGCACCGATAGAAATTGTGTTAGGTAGTAGTTTACCTCCCCGTGCTTTCTGCTAATCCATTCATCAACATCGGGGATCAATTTATATGTCCATCGACCTTTGCTTGTGATGTTCCACCTATGTTGCCATTCTGCTTTTATAGCTTCTATAGCTGTTGTTCCATCATCGTGCTCGTTTTCACGTAGGTTCGCAGTCTTCTTCGCGTCCATATCGATAGGCATTCGCTTATCGCATCCGCTGAGATAGTTCTAAAGGCGCAGCATACCCTTAGAGAAGCGATTCTATGTACCGAGTTCGTCGTTCTAATGTATGACTTACGATGCGTCGCTGATGCCCATATTGGGGCCGCATACAAGAGTACTGACCTACTCACGGTTGTTAAGAGATTTATGATTGGCTGCCTTGGTCCCCCAATGGTTGGCATTAGTCTGCATAGTGCCGCTACTGCCCGGGAGGCCTTCTCGCCTGCGTACATTAGGTGGTCCTTGAAGCTGAGTCTGTGGTCCAGCAACACTCCCAGATACTTGATGTACAGCTTCGATACTATAGTTTGCTGCTTATGAGAACGGCTTCGGATTTGTGGTCCCCTACGAGTAGCTCCAAACCTGATGTCTGTAGCCATAGCTTCACGTTTGCGATTATTTGATTGAAGTTTTGTACAACTTCCGGTATTTGTATTACTTTCTCATTTGTGACTGGTGGTATCATCTCCGTTTCATCTGCTATGCCTCGTGGCAGTGTGAATCCATCTTTCCTCGGGAATAGGCTGCTGACAATTGAGTTCATGATGTGTGGGCATATCGGTGCAGCTGCCGCGGTGCTTTTTAGTTTTTCCATGACTATTTTATAAGCGCTTCCAGATGGGTTGTGTTGTAGTTCCTCCCTGAGTATTTGGAGTGATTCACGCTTCCTCTGGAATTCTCCTCGGAGTTCTTCATAATTCTCTGAGTCTCTGCCTCTTGCCCTTTGTTGGCGCCTTCGCATTCTATGGCAGTCGGCTGGGAGCTTGGCGATGTCTTCGTTCCACCAGTATTCCGGCGTTCTTCCATTTCCTTTTCCCCTGCGCGGAATGGCTGCACAACACCCGCTGGTTAAAGATGATGTCACTTCTTTTGCTTGCTCCTCTGCTGTGCCGCCCGTTATTTCGATGCCGTTTAGCATATAACCAAGCATGTCGGAGTCTAAGTCGCTCGTTTTCCCTGCCTTTACGAGGCAGGTTGCAGTATTGGAATCGTATTTGCTCTTCTATATCGAATATTATGGCCTGGTGGTCGCTGTTCGTGTACAGGTCTGAGACGTGCCCTTTTATTCTTCTTGCTAATGATCTGCTGGCGAATGTCAAGTCAACTATGGAGCCGCATCTGCCGTTGTGGAAGGTGTATTTATTTCCTCTGTTTAGCAGCACTAAGTCGAGATTGGCAAAGGCTTCCATTAGCTCCTCCTCCCGTCGGTTTGCCCTGACATTATTCCACTCAACTGACCAGGAATTATAGTCCCCGGCCACGATGGTTGGTGACTTTCCTCGTACTTCAGCCACGATGTTGTCCAGCATCTCTTCGTATTCGGTCATACTCGCGCTCGGTGGGGCATAACATATGTAGAAATGTATTCCTTTTAATTTTGCATACACGTAGTTCTGCCGCCTCCTTGGGTCCTTACGTTCCAACGGGTATGTACCGCAGGTCCATATTGCTAAATACAAATACAAATATTTGGCGCAACAGCTCTTTAAAGTGCCAGGGCCTAGCTTCTCGCAACTACTCTTGTTGTGTGCGTCATATTTTTCATACGAATGGAAGGGACCTACAGTTTAATGCCGACTCCGAACGGCGATTTGAGAAGCTTTTTCTTGACAACAATACTCTCGGATGTTTGTCAGACGGTGGTGGTGTTGGTGTTTTCTGGGATTCGAACTTAAAACCTTATGCGTAGTGATCCGACACACTAACCACTTACGCCACGGCGCCCACCACATATTGCTGCCGTCCTGCTTTCGTCCTCCACACACCTTGCACTGGTGTGTGGTGTTATACGGTTAGCTGATAAGGATATATAAGGATTATATCTGCGTTTTGTTCTCTCGCCGTCTATGTAATTAAGTTTTGGGCGGCCTCACAGTACATTCGATTTATTTGGATGCACTTCATTATTTCGCTGTGATTGCTCGTATCGCACTTTTGTACGAAGCGCATCTAAAACTACCGGTAGGATGTTCGTTATCTGTTTTACTTCGTGGGTCACATATGGCACACTTCGGTTTCGCCCCCACATCATAGGCATGTTCCCGTACGGTCGACTTCGCTTTGACAGTGTCTAGCAACATGTCCGTACTCCAGACATCTGTAGCACTGTGTCGGTGCTATGTGTTCACGCAGCCTACACCTGACCCATTCTACTCGCATATACCCTACGGTAGTGATCTTATTTGTTTCATTCAATGGGATACTGACGAGAGCCGTTCGGGTTCCTCTTCCTGTCGCCCGTATGGATTTGATAGCATCGGTGGTGATGTTCCCTGCCGATGGGAATTGCTCCGCTATGGCCTTGCAGATCTCTCCTGGTATTGTTGCTTCATCTAGGTCGCGGCACTCTATCGTTACTTGTTGGCAAAAGATTTTTACTTTTGCTTCATTTTGGAGGATTTTAATCATATCTTCATTGTGTTTCTCGCTCTGCCCATCATTTTTACTCTTTAGCTCAATTAACATGTCACCCTTAGCTGTCCTTCGGATTTTGTTCACATTTTCGCCAAACTCCTTTAGCTTTAGCTTCTACTTCATCTTTGCCGTTTTCGTTATGACGATGGCCTCAGGCCTTATGGGTTTTTTCCGGGTTTTGCACTCTTTGTCGTTTTGCACTCTTCTATCTTCTATTTTATCGTGGTTTTATTTTTTGTCCTCGTTTTTATTTTTGAGTTTCGGTCGACTTTCGACCATTTTCCGCACCTCCTTCCGTACTTCCTTCCATTCCTGTGCTCCAGGTGGCATTGTTTCCTTTCCATAAGGCCTGAGGCCATTGTTGTTGGCCTCTTGTCCTTTTCCGGGTCTGGCAGCTGGTCCTCTGTTTCGCGTTTCTTCCTTCAACCGCATGTGTGGTTTGTGCACTTGTTTTTGATTGCTCTTGGTTCTCTCTTGTGGCTTTTACTCTTGCGATCATAGCTCTATTGTGCTGGTTAGAGATGATCCTCATTAGATCCGTCATGGCTTGGTTTATATGCCGCTGGGCTCCTATTGCATCCTGTAGCTCGCCAATTTTCTGGCCGAGTTTCTCCAGGGTTCCTCTGCCTCCATCTTCATCTCTGCTGGCCTCTAGGGTTCCTTCTATCACCATTGGGTTCCTCCGTGTATCTGGTGGGGCTTTGGTGACGTCTTCTTCTCTCGGCCGTGAAGTCCTCGTTGTCCTTCCGGCTTGCGTTCAAGCTACTGGGAGAACCGATGTCTGGGATGCCGGTTCAACCGGCGTCTCTTTCCTTGTGGTTGACTCACGTCCCTTCATGCTCCTCCGCTTGGCCACCTGATGACCTCGGCATCTTGGAACTCCTCAGAAAGGGGTTCACTGCCTTCTCATTGTTACTACTGTCGCTTCCTTTGGAGGTTCGCCTTATGTCAAAATCAATTAATATTTGTTTATAAAATCACAACTTGCTAAAATAAATTAAATTAAATTAAAATTAAATTTATTGAGTTCTTCCTCGTGCACATTTCGGCCAATTCTTTTCTCTTAACTAAATTTTATTAACTGAGAAACCCAAACGACAACCAGCTGTCATAATAATATGCTAAATTCAATGTTACACTTCTACACTCTTTGTAACAATAGGGTTGGAGCATTGCTAAAGTGTAAAAGTGTAACAAAGTGACAGCCAGTGTATATTGTTGTTATATTGTTAGGAAATGAAACACTTTCACACTACTTTAAAGCCTGAAACAGATGCGCAGCAAAATCCCTGCAGTAAAATTAGAGAACATGGCTTTATATTGTATGTAAGAGGGCACATGTCTTTACTACACGGCTATGCATTGCTGCAAGATGCCTCTATTTCTAATTTTGATATGAACCTCCAGTAGTACGAATATAGCAGCAAAATAGTACCTTTTAGTACAATTTTTGTGATTTTACATTTCGTGTAAGTGAGAACGACAATAAACTAATGCGATGAAATGTCAAGAATTTACTGCAAGTCTGTTTCACATGCGTTGCTGTATGCAATACTACACGCAGCTTTGCATAAGCATAACAACGTTACAAGACCAGATACAACGAAGCGTGAATGCCCCTATTATGTTTGTAACTCGGAAACACATCTGCAGAGTTCTGCATACAGCGAAATATGTAGAGCTCTGATGTTGTGCAACTATAGCGATGTCATCAGCGTACGCACATTTTCTTGATAGAGTCACTGGTATATCATATTATGTATATAGGTTAAAAAGCAATGGAGCTGGTACCGAACCTTGCGGTAGTCCATTGATCAGCTTTCTTGGCCTACTGTGCGTGTTATTTATCCTTACTAAATGCGAAGAACAGACTGTTGATGAAGTACTACTCACGCAACTGAAAGTAATTTCAGCAGTTTATAAACGGGTTTCTCCAACAGAATCCCAGTGCGTATTCGGTAGCTGCCAACATAGCGAAAGATCACGTATTCCGTATAAGGAAACAGTTATTAACTGATCTCAAATTATATATACTACCAGAAAATGCTCGCATTTGTTGCTTTCATCTTTCTGGTCGCACTTAGCTAACAGTACCGAATTTTGTAATTTTACTGTATGATATGATGTCGATTAGGAGCTGCTTATCGAGACAGTGCGTACCACGCTACTTGGGCTTGGAACATATGAGCGCTCAAGACGTTGCTAGAAGGAATAAACTAATTCCGAATGGATTATTTGGCAACATTGAAATATTTAAAAATGATAGACCAGCTAAAGTCATCTGTGACGGCACTTAGGTTTACATTCCAAAGAGCTCTAATTACGCATTTCAAAAGCCAACGTACAATTTACATAAGCATCAGAATTTGGTTTACCCATTTCTTATAATGTGCTGTAATTGATATATCCGTATTCTTCAAGTATTGGGTCGGTATGCTGCCACTGATTCGGATGTTTAAATAATAAACAGGCTCTTCAGAAACGAAAATGGCGCGTTGATTCAGTTTTTCAGAAGGAATTATGTCTTCATTCTCGATAGAGGTTTACTTACTTACTTAGGGGGGGCTACAGTTCGGGGTGAATCTGGGCCGGAGCCAACAAGCCTCTCCATTTATAGTTCGGCCTTTAGCTAATTGCCTACAGTTGCGTACTCCAAGTTGGGCGAGGTCCCTTTGAACTTGCTGTTGAATATTCTCCTCCAAAACCTGTGACCGAAAATGTGACCGATTATCTTACGACGAATTTTTCTCTCAAAGCAACCAAGGATATCTTCATCCGCTTTCATAAAGTCCATGTTTCAGCGATATAAAGCAGGACTGAGATGATCAAGGTCTTACATAGAGTCTCCTTAGTTTTTCGAGATAGGGCTTTACCATTGAATAGCATTACTAGCCCAAAAAGCAGCGATTGGCAAAAGCTATTCTTCGTTTGATTTGTTCGCTGGTATCATTGTGAGAATTAATAGCAGAGCCAAGGTTGTTTCTCGACGTTGTGATGTTCTGTCCCATTCGTCGGTGTTGATGGTTCCTTCTTGTCGATAGCATATAAGTACTAGTTTTGCCCTCGTTTATCGCTAAACCCATTTTGGCCCAAACGCACCAGTAACATCCCGCTAAGTTCCTTCAATTTCATCAATATCGTCGGCTTTTTTTTTTTTTTTTTTGCGCCAAGGGGTGTGGTAACCTTCTAAAGATACAAGTAGCCACAAACCCGAATAATCGATGCCAGGAATGCGCCTACGTACTAATCCACATCCTGCACACTTCTACCACTCTCCCCGCGGGACTGCCGTTAGGTATTACTTCCCGGGGATCAATATCGTCGGCGCATTCAATCAGTTGTACGGAGTTTTGATAGATTGTGTCTCCGGTGTTGACTTGTGATTTCCGTACAATCCGTTCAAGTACAATATTAAAGAAGTCGCATGACAGCGCGTCACCTTGTCTAAGACCTTTTTTGACATCAAAGGTCTCTGTGAGGTTATTACCGATCTTGATGGAGCAGTGAGCGTTCTCCATCGTTTGGCAGGGATGTCAAAACTAGACATGGCTCTATAAAGCTCTTCTCTATAGATGCTGTCATAGCCGGCCTTGAAATCGAAAAAGAGATAATGAGTATCGATTTGGACTTCTTGGGTCTTCTTCAGTATCTGCCGAAGTGTGAATATTTCATTGACATTGGACTTTCCTGGCCTGAAACCTCACTGATAGGGTCCAATCAGGCTGTTGATAAAAGGTTTCAGGCGTTCACACAATATCACAGAAAAAATCTTGAGGAGACAATGTCTCTATAATTTGCGCAGTTGAGGGGGTCTCCTTTCTTGTGGATTGGGCAAACGATGCTGAGATTCCATTCATCAGGCATACACTCGCCTGTCCAAATCTTTGAGATGAGTTGGTATATGCTTTCTGCCAATTCATCACCAGCTGCCTTGAAAAGTTCGGCCGGTAAGCCGTCAGGTCCAGCAGCCTTGTTGGATTTCAGCTTGGAAATTGCTATCCTCATTTCACTTTGGTCAGATCAACGGGAATGTTGGCTATTATCGTCTATGTTGAATGGTTCATTTTGCCTGGCAGCGGGATGTTGGTCTTTGTCGCCGTTATACAGTCTGCAGAAGTAATTTTTCCATATTCTCAGCACCGACTGTAATTCTACTACGAGGTTTCTGTATGGGTCTTGCTGTTCTGACACGTTCTTTTTACCTTTTGGTAAAACTTCCGTACATTGTTCCTGGAGTACAAGTTCCCAATATTCTCGATCGCGCGCTTCTCAGGCTCTTTCTTCTTCTTTTGGAGAAGCCGATATTCTTCTCATCTCCTTTGCTCGTAGTTCTCGTCTTCCGTTGTAGCGCCGCTTTATATGCCTCTTGTTTTGTTGCATGCACTCGCTGGCATTCTTCGTCAAACCAGCGGTTGCGCGGTGCTGGTCGTACGGGACTCAGCACATCAGTTGCAGCTGGTTTTCGGCACTTGATGCTCACCACATACAGTGACCGAAATTTCTTTAACCGCACCAATATTTTTTCTCATAACTTGACATTGATGTGGATTTCAGATTAAAAATATACCTAAATTGATTGTATTAGATAAAATATCTAATTTTATGATAGAAATAAAAAATATAAATATTACTTTTTCCTTTTTTTTTATTTTTTTTTTTTTTGTATTTTAAGGATATTTTGTTGGGAAATTTCTTTAAACGCAGTAGCAAAAACTTCCGAAAAAGGCTGTTTTTTTAAAAAAAAAATTAGTACAAACTTGATTTCAATACTTTGCCTGTGCTCCGTTCTTTTGAGTCAATGCGAAGATTCTATCCGGCATGGAGTTAACAAGATTAATAATAGTTCTTCGGTTTATTTGCTGCCATGATTCCTTTATCTTGTCTTTTAGCGAAGCAACTTGGGATATTGGCGTCCATTTTTATAAACATCTCTTGCCAATATACCCCATAGGTTTTCAATGGGATTCATTTCAGGGCTACGTGCCGGCCACTCAAGTAAGGGAATATCTTTATTCGAAAACCACTCCTTAGAATACCTTGACACATGGATAGCAGCGTTATCTTGCTGAAAAATAAAATATCTTTCGCCGACGACATCCTCTAAAAAACACTTTTATGCACTTTCTAGCATTTCTGTGTACATTTCGGAATTCATTTTGGTGGTAATAAAACATAAAGGCAACTTTCCCCAAGAACAAAAAGCACCCCATACCATAACACTTCCACCCTGGAAGTTCCTGCTGAATTTTGGAAGGTTGTCTTTCCGCAGATCATGCCAGTATGTACTAAATCCATCTGGACCGTCGAGGTTAAACTTTTTTTCGTCAAAAAATATAACACCACTCCACTTTGCATTCCAAAGCATGTGGTTTCTAGCGAACACTAGTCTGCCTTGTGGTGTTGGTTTAATAGTGGTTTTTTTGTAGGCTTTTTGAAAATCACATGCGGATTGGCTCTTAAAATTTGCTAAACGCGACGATTCGTTACAGGCAAGCTTAATTTGTCAACTATTTGCGAACTATGGAGACGGCTTTTGGTCGCTTCAAGCACAATTTTATTTTTTTTTGCCTATTAGAAAGCTTGGTATTGCCCTTTGGAGATTTCCGCGTGCCGTAATTTTCACCAAGCTTGATGTAATTTCGCACCACTCTGTCCGACCGATCAATTTCGTCCGCTATTTGCCTCATTGAGTAGCCGAGACTTCGAAAAACATTAATTTTCGTTTTTTCCTCTTCCGTCAACCTTTTTCCTTCTGCCATTTTGTTCTTGATTAAAACAAAAACAAAAAATTAATTAAATACAACACGAAATATCAAATAATTACGATTACCTTTTTAAAACAAGCAGATTTTTCGTTAAATTCGCAATAATTCCAAGCGCGGTTATAGAAATTTCGGTCTCAAAACTATCAAAATTACGACCTTTCTGCACTGTTACCACTTAACTGAATAAACAAATGTAGATGCCTGTTGTTTTTTTTCAGTGGTGACTATAGAGACTTTGAACAGTTATTTAAAAGTAGTAGAACCGGGCTATAGCACTTAGTACTCTTATGAGACCTTGCTTAATTCAAATATTATTATGCGGTTATAGAAATTTCGCTTACTGTAGGGGTGATTGAGAGATTTCGGGATACGCATTCAGCGAAGACTCTGGCGGTCTTTTGCGATTGTAGTTTTCGACGTTAAATTTTCTCACAGTGATTCTTCTTTGTGGCTTTGTGAATAAGAAGTTCGAAGATCCGTGGAAGCTTTCACATCAAGGAAACCATCGTACAAAAAATAAAGCGTGACCGGCTCAGTTGGTATTGCCACGTTCAAAGAAGAGATCATTTGAACCCTGTTAAAAAGGCAATATCAATGCACGTTCCAAAGACATCGCGATGTAGGAAAGGCAGGCCTATAAACGCCTGGATCAGACAAATGCGACGACATCGGCATTTCATTGGCCTCAGTAACCGAGTGATCCAAAATCGGCAGGCCTGCCGATATTTTCTGAGGTCAAATAGGCGAACCCCACAGGCGGATCAGTAGAAATGCGGTGAAGTGGGAGGGTTGTGATCCCTTGTTTTCGGATCATAACCTCGCTGATAAAAGGAAGAAGAAGATTCTTCTTTGTGGCTCGTTTTTGGATATCCGCATTCGTACCTTGGCTTCAACAAGGTAATGATCCGAGACTATGTTGGCCGCTCGGAAGGTTCGGACATCCAGCATACTGGAGACATGTCTTGCGTCGATCCCAAATGATCCTAGCAATCACGGTCCTCTTTTTGCCCGGCCCATCCCATCGCACTTCCTGGCTGATAGCTATATCTGCTTTGTAGCAGTCTAGGGCGTCTGCTAATTTTTCGGCTGCACGTGGTCTGTTAAAGGTCTGAACATTCCACGTACAGATCCGAAGATTGTTGTCCTTATTTCGTTTACTATGGTCATCATCAGTTGAATCGTCCTTTTCCGAGGCTTGTATATGTTTCTGAACCAGTGTTTTTTTTATGTGTTAAAGAGGTTACCCCGACGGTACAGCCCCCAACCTGGAGAGCCAGTTCCTTGTGATATACTCCTAGGACGCGGGGCCGGGAACACCGGCGCCAGTAGTCCACTACGGGATTGTGAATGCTGCCGTTGGCCTATTAAGGGGCTCCTCCGCAAGAATCTCTATTTAAAGGTCCTGACTAACGTTGTAAATTCTTACTTACATAGGTGGCGCTACAGTTCGGGGTGTACCTAGGCCTCAACCAACAAGCCTCTCCATTTAGCTCGGTCTTTAGCTAATTGCCTCCAGTTGCGCACTCCAAGTTGGTCGAGGTCCCCTTGAACTTGTGCGCGCCACCTATGGCGATGATTCCCTCTACTGCGTCGTCCCTCCGGGTTAGATTCGAAGACTCTGCGGGCCGGATCGTTGGTGTCCATTCGTTCTACATGTCCTAGCCATCTCAGACGTCCAATACGCAATTTTTTGACTAGGTCGATGTCGCTGTACAGCTCGTATAGTTCGTGATTGAATCTTCTCCTCCAAAACCCGTCAACACAAACGGGACCGAAAATCTTACGAAGAATTTTTCTCTCGAAGCGACCAAGGATATCTTCATCCTCTTTTAATAAAGTCCATGTTTCAGCGCCGTAAAGCAGGACTGGGATGATCAAGGTCTTATATAGAGTCTCCTTAGTTGTTCGAGATAGGGCTTTACTGTTGAATTGCCTTATAAGCCCAAAAAAACAGCGATTGGCAAAAGTTATTCTTCGATTGATCTC
This sequence comes from Brachypalpus laphriformis, assembly GCA_945910035.1. Taxonomy (NCBI): domain Eukaryota; kingdom Metazoa; phylum Arthropoda; class Insecta; order Diptera; family Syrphidae; genus Brachypalpus; species Brachypalpus laphriformis. The sequence continues at coordinate 257,738,992 of OX246754.1, forward strand.
TACGCTGATTTTGTTAGAAGAATTTATACCAGAGCCAAGGTAGACAAAGTCCCTTACTACCTCAAAGTTATAGCTGCCCACTGTGACGTTTTGTCCAATTCGTCGATGTTGGCTTTCCCTTCTTGTTGACAGCATATACTTGGTTTCGCCGTCGTTTATCGCTAAACCCATTTTGGCCGCTTCCGCCTCAATGCTTGCAAAAGCACCGGTGACAGCCCGCTGAGATCTTCCGATAATGTCTATATCGTCGGCGTATGCAAGCAGTTGTACAGACTTGTAATAGATTGTGCCTCCGGTGTTGGCTTGTGAGTTCCGCAAAATCTGTTCAAGTACAATATTGAAGAAGTCACATGACAGCGCGTCACCTTGTCTAAAACCTTTTTTGACATCAAAGGTCTCGGTGAGGTCATTACCGACCTTGATGGAGCAGCGAGCGTTCTCCATCGTCAGCCTGCACAGACGGACAAGTTTGGCAGGGATGTCAAAACTAGACATGGCTCTATAAAGCTCTTCTCTATAGATGCTGTCATAGGCGGCCTTGAAATCGATAAAGAGGTGGTGAGTATCGATTTGGAATTCTTGGGTTTTCTCCAGGATCTGGCGAAGTGTGAAGATTTGATCGATGGTGGACTTTCCTGGTCTGAAACCGCACTAATAGGGTCCAATCAGGCTGTTGATAAAAGGTTTCAGGCGTTCACACAATATCGCAGAAAAGATCTTGTATGCGATGTTGAGGAGACTGATGCCTCTATAATTGGCGCAGTTGAGGGGGTCTCCTTTCTTGTGGATCGGGCAAACGATGCTGAGATTCCATTCATCCATCGTCTAACCAAATATTAGAAATGAGTTGGTGTATGCACTCTACCAATTCATCCCCAGCTGCCTTGAAAAGTTCGGCCGGTAAGCCGTCAGGTCCAGCAGCCTTGTTGGATTTTAGCTTGGATATTGCTATCCTCACTTCGTTTTGGTCAGGTGGACGGAAATTTTGACTATCATCGTCTATGTTAAATGGTTCATTCTGCCTGACAGCGGGATGTTGGTCTTCGTCGCCGTTATACAGTCTGCAGAAGTAGTTTTTCCATATTCTCAGCACCGACTGTGATTCTACTACAAGGTTTCCATTTTCATCTCTACAGGTTTCTGTACGGGTATTGCTCCTTTGACACGTTCGTTTTACCTTTTGGTAAAACTTCCGTACATTGTTCCTGGAGTATAGACTCTCGATATTCTCAAACGCGCGCTTCTCATGCTCTTTCTTCTTCTTTTGGAGAAGCCGATGTTCTTCCCGTCTCTTTTGCTCGTAGAGCTCACGAGCAGCTCTCGTCTTCCTTTGCAGCGCCGCTTTGTATGCCTCTTGTTTTGCTGCATGCACTCGCCGGCATTCTTCGTCAAACCAGGGGTTTCGCGGTGGTGGTCGAGCGAGACCCAACACATCAGTCGCGGCGTTTCTGATGGCATGTTGGCAGCGTTGCCACTGGTCTTCGGTACTTGATGCTGGCGGCAAAGGGGTGATTGAGAGATTTCGGGATACGCGTTCAGCGAAGAGTCTGGCGGTCTCTTGCGACTGTAGCTTTTCGACGTTAAATTTTCTCACAGTAATTCTTCTTTGTTGCTCAGATTGGGATATCCGCATTCGTACCTTGGCTACAACAAGGTAATGATCCGAGTCTATGTTGGCCGCTCGGAAGGTCCGGACATCCAGAATACTGGAGGCATGCCTTGCGTCGATCGCAATATGATCAATTTCGTTGATCGTTACATGATCATTGGACCGCCATGTCTGCTTATGAATATCGAGATGAGGAAACCATGTGCTTGCTATGGTGACATTTCGCTCCACAGCGAAATCAATTAGCCTTAGTCCGTTATCAGACGTGGTGTCGTGTAGGCTATGCTTACCGACTGCCCTACCAAAGACGTCTTCCTTTCCTATTTTGGCGTTAAAATCGCCCAATACGATTTTAACGTCGTATTTAGGACATTGCTCGTATGTTTTGTCGAGGAGCTCGTAGAAACACTCTTTGGTGGCAGGGTCCTTTTCTTCTGTGGGGGCATGAACACATATTAGGCTTATGTTAGCGAATTTAGGCTTGATCCGGATCGTCATAATACGCTCGCTCACGTGTCGGAAGCTTAAGACTTCTTGCCTAAGTCTGCCGCGTATGACAAATCCGCATCCGAATAAGCGTTGCCTGTTGCCTCTGTAGCAATCACCGTAGTAGATGTCACAGTTTTTCATCCTCTTTTTGCCCGGCCCATCCCATCGCACTTCCTGGATGGCGGTAATATCTGCTTTATAGCAGTCTAGGGCCTCTGCTAGTTGTTCGGCTGCACGTGGTCTGTAAAGGGACAGAACATTCCACGTACAGATCCGAAGGTCGTTGTCCTTATTTCGTTTGCTGGGGTCGTCATTAGTTGAGTCATCCTTATCCGAGGCTTTTGGTTGTTTCGGAACCATGCGGTTTTTACGTGGTAGGGAAGTTACCCCGACGGCACAACCCCCAACCTGGAGGGCCAGTTCCTTAATTATTCCCCTAGGACGAGGGGCCGGGTACACCGATGCCAGTAGTCCACTACGGGAGTATGAGTGCTGCCGTTGGCCCATTAAGGGCTCCTCCGCCACCATCTCTATTCCAATGTCCTGACCAACATTGGAAATTCCTTACCGACCTGTGATCCGAATACGTCGAAGCAGCTCGCGCAAGGTGTTCACTAAGTTCAACCTAACTGGGACTATAGACGCCACCGTTGACTCCGTCTAGGGAATTCGTCCGCTGCCGCCTGGAACAGGAAGAAGCGCTCTAGTGAGAAAAGCACTCTTCCCCCCCCCCCCTCTCATCTGCTGCCACCAAGAATCCGCCAAACGGGGTTGGTTACCCATTTCTTGGATTAAGATACTAGGCACCCGGTTGTCACCGCGTGGAGGTTGAGAGTAGGAGTTGGTAGGCCTCAGCTGAGTGAAAACGCTTGTGTTTTCATATGATCGCATGCACTACCGTTTGACCAGCCCGTTGGAAATTCCATACCGACATTTTCGAAGTTTAACTAGATGTGCTTTTTCTGTGAATAGCGCTATATAGGTGCGAGAAGCTAGGCCTTAGGTATTTTACAGGCTATTTATGAAGCCCCATTTAGACGATCAGTATCAGTTTCAGTTGACAGCTCGCTTCAAAAAGACAAAGATTAGTACTTAAAAAGACGACCAGTTTCGCACGTAAATTTAATGAAGGAATTTAGAATTTAGAATTTTGAACATGATGATCGGCCAAACTACAATGTTTAGTTATACGTGAAATCGTATACCTGGAACTAATGCAATTAGTGACGTCAATTATCAAACTATTTACCATCTTCGTGGGCTATATTCAAATACGGTGCTTTGACAAACCACAGCCAACTGTTTAACTGCAAGCTTATTTTTATTTTATTTTATTTCTTTATTTAAAGTCCAACGATTTGCTACTACACAGTAAGATACAATATCTTATAATTAGTGAAGAGCATATAATAGTTCATAATTAATTTAATTTAAAAGCAGCGTGAGTTTAATTTATAGATTTAAAATCTATGAGAGAAAAAGAAAGGGAAAAAAATTATATAAGTGTGTTTTTAGTTCACTTTTAAATCTTGATGTGTTGTCTATCCTTCTAATACTGCGAGGCAAAGCGTTCCACAAACGAATGGAGTTAACAAAAAACTGACGTTCCGATGTCAGACAAGAATGCCGAGGGAGAATTAATTGGCCAGATCTGTTTGAGGAATATAATCTAATTTTTTCATAAGGATAGGCAGGCTGACGAGTAAGTAGAATATCTGAAAGCAGGCTAAGAGTGCGAAACGGAAGAAAATTATCGAAAGTCATATAGTACACGTACTTAGTGTAATTTGAAATTCGAGCTTGTCGTCGCAATCGTAACGTGTTATGCTGTTAAAAGCAACATTGAGTTTGCTTTTGGAGATGCAGCTGCAGTTGTGAAATATTTCGAAATTATTTAACTGATACCTTAACAGAAACTGAAACTGAACTGATTATCTAAATGGGGCTTAATATTTTACCCAACAATTAACTACTTCTGAATTACAAAAAAACTAAGATCTATACCTAAATAAAAAAGCCGATTAAACCCAGGGGAAAATATTGCGGCTTTTTTTTTTTTTGAAAGACACCTAACATTTTCTTTTGTATTTTAGACTTTCCATTGGCACTCAATTTTTTTAGATCCCTCTTTCTGGTTTCCTAACGAAGATTTATTGCTATTGCTGCTACTACCACATATTACAAATACAGGTAATTTAGAGATTCAAAACTAAAAATTCGAATTATCCTGGAAGATAATAAAAATTAGAAATAAGACTTAAAAGTAAGAATTAAAATTATCGTAGAAATAAAATTTATTAGTCAGAATATGGGTTATCATATAACATAACATAATAGCAATTTGAGTTATAGCTGTAGTAAGAAAAACAAAAGAACACTTTTTATCATATTCATAAAATTCTCAAATTTTCATTAACAAATAGCAATAAAAATTTGAATTTGTTATAAACAAAACAAAAAAAAGTGTGTACATCATTACAATTTTTTTTATAAAAGAAAAATATATTTTATGAAACAATTAGCAATAACATCTTTTTGTTTAATTTGTTAATTTACTGTAAAGCTGTACTTTCATTTGCCATTAAACATATTGTTTGATATTTTGTTAATATCGAGAGAAAGGATCTGCACACAGATACACGTACATCACTATCTAGTTTTTCAATTTCTTAGATAGTTAATATAGGTATTAAATAAAGTAAATTAGGTTACGTCGAAAGACATAGATTAAGTGTTAGGATTAGCTTAGAGCGCCCGTATGGGGTCAGTAAGTTATTACAAGATAGTTAAGTTAATTAAGCTAGTTTTAAGCGTGTTTTTTGTTAGCACGTAAGATAATATTCTGAATTCTGAAATTAAAATGCATTGAAAATGAAAAAAAAATAAAATATCACTGTATGACCACCATTTGATCCTGTGTGAGTGCATGTGGTATCGCTCTCTCTGAAAAACCCTAACCATCGCACATAGGGGTACTTGCCTCGAAAAACAGCTCAAAAATCAATGTTTCAAAATGTAGAGTTCAGAAGTATTTTTTTTCCTGGCTGTAGTTAAATAACCATGGAAAAATGTACCGTTATTCTTTTTATTTTTATGCACACACTTCGCCATAGCATTAGTTGAAAGTCATCGATCGTAAGCTTGCATTGTGAATCTGTTGATTTGTCTGAAGAATCGCACTGCTAAATAACTAAGATCTTATTTTTTTATATTGTTATGGAGGAATAAGCAGGTGTGTACTTTATTATGAATCTATTTTTATGATTATTGGAGCTTTAATTGTATGGATATTGGATTTATTTGAAATGGATGCAAATGGCAATTTTTTTCCTTTATTTTTTTAATGGACCTTTGTTATATAATTAAGAGTCCGACACAAACCCGAAAAACGTAATCCTGAAAATCCAAAACCCAAAATCCTGAAAACCCAGATTCGAGAAATTCCAAAATCCCGAAAATCCAAATTCCCGAAAACCCAAAATCACGAAAGGCCAAAATCCCGATTTCGAGTACGATAACGGCTCGTGACAATGCTCTGTTGGATTTTTTTTTTATAACATGCCAGTTGTTGTCTAGTATTTTGTTCAGGCGTGATTTGCACAAGGATTCTTTTCGCTGCTCGCACTCCCAGTAAAATGTGCCCTTGCATTTTTTGTTGAGATGGTAAGTATAGCTGTCAATAACCAGTTTCTCACGCTGTTTGTTTGTTTTTACGTTGGACACGCTCATTTTTACTTCAGACTGTATTCATTTAAATATAAATTTCACTGATATTTTAAAGTTTTTAATTATAAGATGTTCACTGGCTAATTTTAATTCACTTGCACAAAATTCTATTCTATCAGCGATCACATTGAATAATATCAATCAACACAACTTAATGCACATTGCGAATTGCAAAAGATTACAACACCAACGCTAACGGGAATGGACAATCACTTGTCTATTTTACATTCAAAATAAAATAAAAAAATCCGAAAACGAGATCCCGAAAAATTATATGAAATTAAAAATTTGCGCAATTTGGGTTTTCGGGATTTTGGATTTTCGGGATTTTGGGCTTTCGCGATTTCGGTTTTCGGGATTTTGTCCCCGTCCCATATAATTCGGTGTTATTCAGTAACTTTTTTGGTAGCAAAAAAAAAATTGGTGCCCATAACTGCCCCTCTAGATTTTATCGTCCCTGATGTGAGCCTAGTTTAATGAAAATTCAAAAACTGCTTTTCATAAAATAAATTCTTTTGCTTGAAGGATCGTCTGGCTTATGCATTCTAACTAAAAGACAGTTATATGATGTTATGAAAGAGTATGAAGGGAATGATTTTGAATATAAAGTGGAGAGCTATTTGCTCAATAAAGCGTCTTGCACGGAGGAAAACCTTAAAGATTTTAAGCTTAAAATTGGAAGTTTAAGGTATAAAACTAAGCTAAACTTTGTTTTTATTGGTAGCTTCAACTTACGCAAGAGCTCTTTAACGGCCAGGGCCTAGATTCTCGCAACCACTCATATTGTGTGCGTTATATATTTCGCACAAATAGAAGGGAACTATAGTTTAGTGCCATACCCGAAGGGCAATTTGTTTTGAGAGGCCTTCTCGAGACTATAATACTCTCGAATGTTTGTCAGACGTTCGCGAGAGGTGGGATCGTGAAAAACTTTTTGGTGTTTTCCGGGATTCGAACTTGGAACCTCACGCTCAGTGGTCCAACAGACTAACCACTTACGCCACGGTGCTGACCGCATTCTTACAATAGTCGATGGCAAAGTTTGCAATGCAGCAACTAACACAAAATCTACAATGTAATGTTATATTTGTGGAGCTACTTCAAAAGATTTTAATGATCTTTCCAGAACAAAATCAGTTGATAAAGATGCGATAAAATTTGAATTGCCAATTTCGCATGCCAGGATATGGATTTTTGAAAGCATTCTTCATCTTGCTTAGAAGATTCCCTTAAAGAAATGGCAGCTTAGAATGCTTTCAGAAAAAAATATTCTTAAGGAAATAAAAACTGAGCTCCAAGCAAAGTTTAAAACAAAACTAGGACCCATTGTTGATGTACCCAAACCTGGTTTCGGGAACACTAATGATGGCAATACAAGCCGCAGGTTGTTTAACAATCCAGAAGTAGTTGCTGAAATAACTGGTGTTGATGTGCAACTTATTTTTAGATTCAAAGTCATATTAGAAGTAATTTCTAGTGGATTTAAAATAGATGCCCCAACATTTTAAGTATTTGCTTATGATATGGCTAAGTTGTATGTTGAGTTCTATCCATGGCATCCTATGACTCCAACGATGCACACAAATCATCTGCATGGATTAGAAGTTATTCGAAATGCTGTCCTACCGATTGGGTAGCTATACGAAGAAGCAGCAGAAGCACGGAACAAGCATTTAAGGTTCTACCGGTTAAATTTTGCGAGAAAGTTTTCTAGGACGGAATGCAACATGGAAGTTTTTAAAAGGTAGGCAGGTAGGTAGAAGTGGTTAGCGCAGAAGCGGGGTTTTATTACCACAACTCAAGTGACCTAACGGATGTAATGCGGACGTTAACTACTAGAGAAAAGAAGAAGAAAAAGGGGAAAGGATTATTCAAATCCACCCCGTTACATTGAGGAAGCTGATAATATGCCCAATGCTAATCTCCGCTAGCTCTATAAGGTTGTCGAAAAAGAGCTTACCTAAGGTGCACTGTCTGGCATTGCCTAAAGCCGGACACTTGCAGAGGAAGTGTTAGATTGTTTCTATCTCGTCAGCAATATTACAGCTGCGACAGTGTGCATTAAATGCAATGCCTATTCTGGCCGCATGAACCCCGATGGGCCAATGGCCAGTACTAACTGCCAGAATTTTTGCGATATCTGCGCGATTTCTGTTTAGTAGATCTTGCGTTCTTTTCACGGAGTATTTGGGCCACATCTGCCTGGATATGACACACTCTTAAGGACCCCCAACGGGACGTTCACCTCCTTTGCTAGGGAAGCATCAAGGGCAGATCCTTGCCTTGCGAGTTCATCAGCTCGCTCATTCCCCTCAATGTTGCTGTGACCCGGCACCCAAAGGAGACAGATCCTTAGCCGGTGACCAAGCGAGGCGAGTTCTTTTTTTGCACTCTTCTACTAGCCTTGAGGATGTAGTGGCAGATACTATTGCCTTGATAGACGCCTGGCTGTCAATGAGGATGGCAATGGTATTTAGGGTTGTAGATGTTTGCCTACGTAGGCGGCAGGCCTCACATCCAGCACAAACTTCCACCTGGAAGACACTGCACAAATCAGGAAGCCGGTACGACCTGGAAATATTGAGAGAATCAGAGAAAATCCCCGCCCCTACCCCGCAGTACATTTTTGAACCGTCGGTGAAAATTGTTTATTCGAACTCATTTGTCAGTACGCCAGTTTCCCATTCCGCCTTGGTTGGGAGGATAGGAAGCGTAAACGTCGGTATTTTGGTTTTAGTAGTAAAGACCATCAGTTCAGTTTTGTTTGGGTTGACGCTAAGTCCACATCCAGTGGCCCATGAGCTAATCTTGCCCAAGGCACCTTCCACAACCTCACTGATTACGGATGGAAACATCCCCGATACCAGTATTACCACGTCATCCGCATACGCGACAACCTTAGCTCCATCCCTATCAAGTCTACACAACATTTTATTGATGACCATAAGCCATAGAAGAGGAGACAAGACCCCACCTTGAGGAGTTCCTCTAACAACAGATATGGTGCAGCTGCTGTTGCCGAGAGTCGATTGAAGGATTCTGGTTTTTAGCATTGTCAATATCCATTTGCTAATAAACTCTTTCACACCTAGTTGGATCAGAGCTTCCTGAATCGATTCCGTACTGACGTTATTGAAGGCACCTTCAATGTCTAAGAAGGTAGCAAGGGAATAAAGTTTGAAGTGGAAGTGTCTTTTCTATCGTTCGCACAACTTCGCGGAACGCCGTCTCTGTCGATCACAGTTTAGTGTACGCATGTTGAGATTTGGACAGAAGGGATTTATCTAGGCTGTTTCGAATATGTGTATCTAAGATGCGTTCCAAAGTCTTTAACCCTAGACCGTCATCCTTATTTTTTGTACACTAACGTCATCCTTCGTCTTTTTGACGACGACCGATTTTATATCGTTATCTTAAAGCTCCTGAGTACAAAAAATGTCTATAAATGATTTTTTTTATTATATACTTAATTTTCAAATTAAATTAAAAAAAAAAATGTTTGTTGTCAAACTTAAAAATTTATTTTTCATAGCCTTCATTCAATTGGCTTGGATTTTAAAGATCAATATTGTATTACATAGAAAATCGTAAAAAAGGTACACATTTTCGTGAAAGTCTTTTTGTTTCTTAAAATTAATGTCTTAAAGTATAAAAAGAACACAATTGTTAATATTATATATGTTAATTAAAGCAAGAGGCACAAACCTCAATTTTATGCTCTCCGCATAGGCTTTTATGGCACTTTGCACATGCCACCTTTGTCATTCTTCTTTTGGACGAAGGACAAACTGCGCAAATCTTTCTTTTTTTATCACCTGTTATCGGTACTTCATTTTCCGGCTTCTCATTCGTGTCCATCAGGAGTCGATTTTGAACTTCTGATCTCACAGTTGTGGTAATTGTTGGCATAGCTAGCCTGTCATTTAAACTGTTTTTATAAGATCTGAAAAAACTTTCTTCATAAACTCTACTCGTTTTAGCGGCTGTTTTTTATCTTGAAGCATATTGTGTGAGTAAATTATATATGCGATGTTCAAAATTCCAAAAAATTGACACAACGGCCATCTGTTTGTCTTTCTTGAACAGCTCATTATACTGCACATCTGATCGAGAGTATCAACTCCTCCTTTAGTACTATTGTAAAATTCCACCATGCTTGGCTTTTTTGAAACAGGATTAATAGTTCCCTCTTCATTGCAAGGTGACAGAACTTAAACGATTTTGCTTGGTCTTGGTTTATAAGATAAAAGGGTTAAGTCCTTGTCATAGCAAAGCATGGATGTACCGCACTCCCTTTTTATTTTTTAGCTCAGCTGGGATTTCTCTTTTGTTTGAACGAAGGGTACCTACTATAGTCAAGTTATACGGTGCCTTTCCTAACGACTGTGCCAATAGTATGGAGGTGAACCAGTTGTCCATTGTGATATTCCTATTCGAACCATGAATAGTTCTTGTCAGCTCTTTCACATAAAACTCTCCAAGTGGCATTTTTGTGGTGTTCGAGCCTTTTCCCAAATAAGGCAATGCATCAACCAAATACTTTGTTCCACTATCACACAGTATTACCATTTTAAGTCCGTATTTTGCTGGCTTATTTGGTATATACATTCGAAAACTGCACTTACCTCTGAAAGCCAGTAGCTGCTCATCAATTGTAAAGTATGAATCAGGGGTGTAATTTTCTCTGCATTGCTGGATGAACATTTCCCATACTTTCCTAATGGGAGCAAACTTATCACCAATTAATTGAAGACGGGCAGATTTATCGTCGAACCGCAAACAAGACATAAGACATTTGAATCTTGCCTTGGTAGTTATACTTGTGTACAACGGTCCACTGTATGACCGGTCAAACAATTCCTCTACAGATAGATGCTGATCTTTTCTGACAGCTGTAATCACTAGTATTCCTATTAGAGCGTCTATTTCATACGGTTGTGTGATGGTATCTAGTGAGTAGACATACTTTTTGCTGCTCTCAGAAAATCCGAAAATTATAAGAAGTACTGCATTAAAATTCCTAAAACTGTCAAATTAACTCGTTTAAGTTTAGTTAGTTGTTTAGTTTGTTGAATGACTTAACGTTTAAATTGTTTAACCTTTCTGTTTAAATCATTTGATTTTCACTTACGTGAGTGATATTTACATACTTCGTCTCCGAAAGTTTTTTCTCTCGTCGCCTCTCAGCTATGTCGAACGGTGGTAAAGGCAATCCAAGCACTAGGCCTAACACCCGCTATGCTGGTAAACCGTCTAGTAGTATTTCTACTGATGATTTTGCATCTATGGAGAAAAGCATCATTAAACAGATGCAGATTCTCATAAAAGAAGCAGAGGATCGTATCACCTCGAAGATGACTGAACTGCTAAGTGAAATGAGAAGTAAAATGATTGAAATGGATAGCAATATTTCAACGCTGAGGGCTGACAACAACCATTTAAGAGATCAGCTTGACGAAATACAACGCTCTCAGAGACTCAGCGATGTGGTCATAAGAGGCATCCCACACGTCGCTAACGAAAATACGAACATCATCGTTCAAAATCTTGCTGACGCCATCAAACACCCCCTCTCATCGTACATTGACTCCTTCAGAACAAAGCCAAGAACTGCAACTGCAAGTGCTGCACAAAATAGTACAATCATTGTGCGACTCTCTTGTCATGCGGAGCAGCGTGCCTTTCTGTCAGCGTACCGGGCGAACAATGGAGTTCAACTTTCACAGATAGGAGGCTTCACATCTAATGATGCTGTATACGTCAATGAAAGTCTGACTCCCAAGAACAATGCAATTCTGCGTGAGTCATTAGAACTACGACGCATTGGTAAAATTTTTGCTGTAAAAACAAAGAGCGGCATTGTTTACATCAAGCTTTTTATTTTTATTTTGCTTTTCCTAAATTTTTGAGTCGGCATTTTGTTTTAATGGTAATATCTATTTGTTTATTTATTTTATTTATTTATTTATTTACAGAGTTTAAATTTCATTTATTTAATTATTAATTCATTTATTTATTAATTTATTTATTTATTTTCTTACATATTTTTGTTATTTTTTGTTTTTACATTTGTAATATTCCTTAAAATGAGTCGTCGTGGTGTGAGCAGTTACAGTATTCCTCGTGTTATGCTCAATATCTTTGCAAATTCAGTGGATGGTCTAAAAATTTGCCAATTAAATGTACAAAGCATATCTGCTCATATGGATGAGTTACGCGATTGTTTTTCACCGGGATTGGTTGATATTATTTGCATTACTGAAAGTTGGTTAAAACCACAAATTTCGAATTCGTGTGTTGACATACCTGGTTATTATATTATGCGCAATGATAGAATCTCTAAACGTGGTGGAGGTGTTGCCGTATACTGTAGTTCGTTTTTGAAATGCAAAATCGTGGAATCGTCAAAAGACTCTGAAGTAGAATTCATTTTTATCGAACTCACAAATTGCAGTGATAATATTCTCGTTGGTTGTGTATACAATCCCCATAAAAGTCTATGCGTAAATCCGTTTTTTGAAAGTCTAAGTGTCTATAGTCCAGAATATTCCAAAATTGTTGTATGCGGTGACTTAAATATTGACCTATTAATAAACAACAACTTAACTCAACAGCTCAAAAGTAACTGTTCAATGGTTGGTTTAGAAATTGTTAATGTTTCCATGGCAACTCACTCTCGACCTCACTGTAAGGAAAGCCTTCTAGATATAGTTCTCACCTCAAATTTAGAACTTGTTAAGTTATATGAGCAAATATATTTTCCGGGTATTCCAACTTATCATGACTTAACATTTGCCACGTTTGATATACAAATTAATACGGGTCCTTCTCCAGTTGAATTTTCCTATCGCGATTTCAACAATATTAATGATGTTGAATTGACTCGAGATACACTCAATAGTCCGTGGTATCTTTGTTGGGAATCGTACACAATCGACGACAAGGTTAATACGTTTCAATCTATTGTTCAGTCACTTTTTGAGCAACATGTTCCAATTAAAGTAAAAAGAGTTGTAAATAAAAGCGTTCCTTGGTTTTCCGAACATATCAAAAAACTTATAATTGAAAGGGATAGATCGTATCTACGATGGCGACGAAATCACAAAAGAAGTAACTGGCAGATTTACACATCACAGAGAAACAGAACCACGGTGGAGATACGAAAGGCCAAAGCTAAATATTACTCTTCGAAGCTCAATTCTAGTCAGCCCAGCTCTATTCTCTGGAAAAATCCTCGTTCTCTAAGGGTTATTGAGAAAACTTCTACAGGGTGCGATCTAGATCCTAATCAATTAAATAACTTCTTTTTAAAAGCTGGAACAAATGCGTGTGCGTCAAGACGTGCAGTTGTCGAATCCGCAGCAGGGCATAATGACGATTCAAATCGCTTTGAGTTTCAGTGTGTGTCGGAGTGTGATGTAATAGAGGCGTTGTCTAAAATCAAATCAACACCTGATGGTTTACACTTAAAATTTATTAAACGCATTTTGCCTCTAATATATTACACCCTTACACACATAATAAACTCAAGTATTATGTGGTCAGAATTTCCAACAGCCTGGAAATATGCCAAAGTTGTTCCAGTGCCTAAAAATACTTCAAAAAGCAAACTTGAAGACTTTAGGCCTATTAGTATATTACCCTGTCTCTCCAAAGTATTGGAAATATTAATTAAGAACCAAATTGATGATCACCTAATTTCAAACAAAATGTTATCTCCTCATCAGTCAGGCTTTAAAGTTAAACATAGTTGCACTACCGCAATTGTTAAGATTTTAGACGATTTGAGAGAAGAATTCGATAAGAATAATGTGTCCATCCTGTGTTTGTTGGATTTTTCAAAAGCTTTTGATTGTGTCAATCATAATCGTTTGATAGTAAAATTAAAGCAACAATACAATTTTAGTGAAAAATCTGCTCTGCTCATTTTAAATTATTTGAGCGGAAGATATCAGCAAGTCACCACCAACTGTGGAAACTCCCAATTTCTGGCTGTTCATTCAGGAGTACCTCAAGGATCTATTTTAGGTCCACTTTTGTTCTCTCTTTTCATCAACGAAATGCCTGATGTGTGCCTTGATGCGTCCGTTCACCTGTACGCAGATGATGCCCAGGTGTATTTATCCAGACCAATTGGTTTAATAGAAGACTGCGTTACAAGGCTAAATGAAGACTTAGATCGAATCCATAAATGGTCCATCCTAAATAAATTATCCTTAAATCCAACTAAATCAAAAGCAATTGTTATTTCAAAAAGTATAATCGATAGTCGTTCTTTACCACCACTAAATCTAATGGGGCAGTTGGTTCCTTTTGAGGACGAGGTCAAAAACTTAGGTATTTATATTAACCGTACGCTATCCTGCGAAACTCATATTAATTATGTAGTAAAAAGAATTTATTGTGGTCTACGTCAACTCTACATCTCGTCTGCTTTTGTACCAATAACTACTAAGCTTAAACTCGTAAGAGCTCTCTTTATTCCTATTATTAACTTCAGCTCTATAGTATTTAGTAATCCTAACGCATTATCTTTTAGGAAACTCGAGTTAGCATTTAATTCTGCAATACGGTATGTATATGGGCTCCGTAAATATGACCACATTTCGAGATTTTCCCTTAAACTCACCGGTTGTACCCTCAGGCAACATATTAATATAACCAACTGCACTTTCCTATATAACATACTCAAAACTCAGCAACCAAATTATCTCTATGAAAAACTTAGCATATCTCATTCACAACGTACTAGAAATATTAATGTTCCTTATTTCAACTATTTAAACAGTCAACGCTTATTTTTTGTTCACGCCATAAGACTGTGGAATTCCTTACCGCAAAATATACGCCAATCTAATTCGCTCTTTAACTTTAAAAATTCAGTTCTTGATTTTGTAAATAATAATAATCAAAACAACAATATTTTCAATTAATTATTTACCTTATGTTTTCCAATGTCAATTAACTTCTTTCGTCGACTCAATGTAAAATGTTTCTTAACTAGATACCTTCTTTTTATTTTATGTTTATTTAAGTACAATTAATGAGAACTTAATTTCTTAATGTACAATCCAAAATGTTCAATAAATGAAAATGAAATGAAATGAAAAAAAAAAAAAAAATTTGTTTTTTTTTTTTTACACCTTGTGGGTCCTAGGACTCTACTACGCCTGCGCGACATCATGTACGATTTCTGACAATATTCCTCAATTTGCCGTGCCTCTTTCTCAACTGTTCTGCGCCAAGTTCTCCTCGGACCGCCAGTTATTCTGCCATTCTGCGTCAAAGGGTTCCATTGGCCGTAAAAAAGTATGTTGCTGCGAAACGAAAACGAATGCCTCGGATATAGACGGATAATTTGATGACGACCTTTGGCTATCGAACACGGACAACAATCGGATTCTGGAACGCTAAGACGCTCCTGGACTCACTCTTGGAAGGACCTTATAACGCCAGATTTCTTCTAATGGAACGCGAATTCGCACGATATAAAATAGACATCGTAGGGCTGAGGGAGATAAGATTGTTCGATGTCGGGGAATACATCTCCCCAACAAAAAGCACTGTCCTGCTCTACTGTGGTAAACAAGCTGGAAGTGCACGTAGGTCCACAGTAGAACTGGTGCTAACTCAAACAGCACGAAGAAGCCTTTTATCCTGGAAACCTCACAATGACCGGATATTGACGGCTAGGTTCCAAAGTAGGGTAAGAAAGGTTACCAGCATACAGTGCTATGCTCCGACTGAAGACGCGACTGAAGATGAAAATGATATTTTTGATAGCCAGTTGGGCGCCGCCTACAAACAAACGCATAATGGGGACATCGTAATGGTGATGGGGGATCTTAATGTGGACTGTGGACTATTTGTGGACTTCTGCAATACCAACCGCAGGAGGTAAGCTGTTTAAGCATTATACCTGCAACAAGATGAGTTGGGTCTCAACTGATAGGTAGCGAACATCCAACCAGATTGGCCACATTACAATTAGAAGCCTCATTTATATTGGCGAGGAGCGAAGGCTGGGGGATTGCAAATGAAGCAATCACGAGTATGAGCAACGCAGCAACTGCGTATAGAGGAACGAGCAACGAGAAACGTGAGAAACGAAGATCCTGTCTGCTCTGGCAGCTAAAAAGAAGTGATGAAATGTCAAACCTGCCCCTGCGAAGGAAAGTCGTGACTGGCAGTGCCGCAGGGGAGCAACGGGACAGAGAAATCGGAGGGTTTTTTTTTAGCACGTAACCATGCAGGAGCATGGAGTACTGGCTACAAGTTTCCATAAAGGATTATTACCCCTACTGCGCATCAAAAAAAAAAATAATCGATCAGCCGCCGCTTTAGAGATTGTCTCCTGGACGTCCGAAACCGACGTGGAGTTAACATCGGGCAGCATCACTAAGGAGCTCATTGGTGGTCGGAATTCCAAACAACACCCAGTGAAGTGTCTAGACGGTTACCTTCTGATTTCGTATGAGGACCAGCTCATTGATGGAGAGAACATTTTGCTGCAATGTTAAACCACTTAGACGATGACGGTATGATCTCGAATTTGAATGAGTACTTCGAAGCAACGAATTCCCAAATTCACACGGCACATCCCAACAAAACCGAAATTACAAGAGCAATCAAGTCCTTCAAGAAGAACAAGGCGGTGGGTATTAATTAATGATGTTCCAACTCGAGTTGATAAACCGGGTCAAATCGAGTTACAGCTAAACCGATTTAAACCGAGTTATATTTATACCAAACCGAGTTTGCGAAACTGATGGAACGACCCGAATAATTTAATGCCAAAACCGCATACAACCGAGTTGAACACACGACTCGATTTAAGTTGGTTACTAACACATGAATGTACCCGTATATAAAGTCCAATTGGAAAAACAGTATATTGTGTTTATATTACAAACCAAGTTGCACTGCCCGATTCCAGATTTATTTGGAATTCGGTTTCGGTTCGGTTTCTCATGAGACGGTGGTACCCGAAGTACTTGCTCCTGTTTATTGTTGGTTTTTTTTTTTTACATATCCGTAGTTGTGTTTTTTTTTGTAGTTGTGTTTGTTTTTTTTTTTTTTTGTGTATGCGCGTATATCATACATACCGAGTTGAACTGAGTTGCAAACTGATTCAATATCTATTTTGAATTTGTATTCGGTTCCATTTTAACACAGATAATAACTATTATATTTCATCAGCAGATCTTCTGCTTCCGTTAATACGGAGAGCTTGGGATAGTGAGCAATTTCCACAGGATTGGAAAAGGGCGGTTATCATTAAGCTTCCGAAAAGGGGAAACTTGACGGAATGCGGAAACTGGGGAGGTAATATGCGCTCTTCCAGCCGTAGTCAAAATAACCGCTAGAATAATTCTGGAACGAATCAAAGAGCATTTAGATTCAACTCTCGACGTCGAATAGGCAGGCTTTCGTGCTGGATCCTCCTGCATCGACCACATAAACACCTTACGGATCATAAAAAAACAATGCAATGAGTACAGGTCTCCCCTACATTTGCTGTTTATCGACTTCGAGAAGGTTTTCGACAGCTTGTATCGAGATGCTATCTGGTTGGCCTTGCGCAGGAGAGGCATCCCAGAAAAACTTATAGCTATTACGAGTATCAAGGCACATACATACTGCAAGTGTCACGTGTTACACAATGGTAAGGTGTCGGAGGATTTTAAAGTTCAAAGTGGAGTGCATCAAGGTCGCCACTATTGTTCCTTGTGGTTATCAGCGATGTACTTCGGGCAGCATTGACGGAAGGCAACTATGGAATTCGACTATGACATCTTACCTTAAACATTGAGATTACGCTGACGATGTTTATCTACTTTCACATCGGATAATGAACCTTAATTTTATGGTCCTCAATCTAGAAGCTGAGGCAAACAGAGTGAGGCTAAAAAAAAAAAAAACACACCCAAAACAAAAGCCCAGAGCACTTTTAATGCCCGCGCTCAACTTAGCATTGCCGGACAGGAAGTCGAGAAAGTTGATAACTTTTTTTATCTAGAAAGTGCGGTCTGGGCTAATCACGGTGGCTCCAGGCTGGATGTGTGCAGCAGAATCCGAAAAGCTAAAGCTCCGTTCAAAATGCTATAAAAAATCTGCAGACCAATGGTATCAACTTCAGAACCAGACTGCGACTGTTCCGCTCCAACGTAGAATCGGTGCTGCTCTATGGTTGCAGTACTTGAAAGGGGAACACCATTAACACACACAAGCTGCAAGTCTTTGTAAACAAATGTTAAGGAATCGTATTGATTCTTCATTCATCGACTTCCTTCGTTTCCCGTCGACAAAGCTGCTCGAAGCATATCGCTAATCACCAATAGGAATAAGTAAGGCTGGTCAAACGGTAGTGCATGCGATCATATGAAAACACAAGCGTTTTCACTCAGCTGAGGCCTACCAACTCCTACTCTCAATCTCAACCTCCACGCGGTGACAGCTGGGTGCCTAGTACCTTAATCCAAGAAATAGGTAACCATCTCCGTTTGGAGCATTCTTGGCGGCATCACATGAGAGAGGGCGGAAGAGTGCTTTCCCACTAGAACACTTATTCCTGTTGCAGGCGGCAGCGGACGAATTTCCTAGACGGAGTCAACGGTGGCGTCCATAGTTCTAGTTAGGTTGAACTTAGTGAATACCTTGCGCGAACTGCTTCGACGTATTCGAATAACAGGTCCGTAAGGAATTTCCAATGTTGGTCAGGACATTGGAATAGAAATGGTGGCGGAGGAGCCCTTAATGGGTCAACGGCAGCGCTCATAATCCCGTAGTGGACTACTGGCACCGGTGTACCCGCCCCCTCGTCCTAGGGGAATAATTAAGGAACTGGCACTCCTGGTTGGGGATTGTGCCGTCGGGGTAACTTACCTACCACGTAAAAAATCTAAGGTTCCGAAACAACCAAAAGCCTCGGATAAGGATGACTCAACTAATGACGACCCTAGCAAACGAAATAAGGACAACGACCTTCGGATCTGTACGTGGAATGTTCTGTCCCTTTACAGACCACGTGCAGCCAAACAATTAGCAGAGGCCCTAGACTGCTATAAAGCAGATATTACCGCCATCCAGGTAGTGCGATGTGACATCTACTACGGTGATTGCTACAGAGGCAACAGGCAACGCTTATTCGGATGCGGATTTGTCATACGCGGCAGCCTTAGCCAAGAAGTCTTAAGCTTCCGACACGTGAGCGAGCGTATTATGGCTATCCGGATCAAGGCTAAATTCACTAACATAAGCCTAATATGTGTTTATGCTCCCACGGAAGAAAAGGACCCTGCCACCAAAGAGTGTTTCTACGAGCACCTCGACAAGACATACGAGCAATGTCCTAAATACGACGTTAAAATCATATTGGGCGATTTTAAAGCCAAAGTGGGAAAGGAGGACGTCTTTGGTAGGGCAGTCGGTAAGCATAGCCTACACGACACCATGTCTGATAACGGACTAAGGCTAATTGATTTCGATATTCATAAGCAGACATGGCGGTCCAATGATCATGTAACGATCAACCAAATTGATCATATTGCGATCGACGCAAGGCATGCCTCCAGTATTCTGGATGTCCGGACCTTCCGAGCGGCCAACATAGACTCGGATCATTACCTTGTTGTAGCCAAGGTACGAATGCGGATATCCCAATCTGAGCAACAAAGAAGAATCACTGTGAGAAAATTTAACGTCGAAAAGCTACAATCGCAAGCTACTCTTCGCTGAACGCGTATCCCGAAATCTCTCAATCACCCCTATGCCACCCGCATCAAGTGCCGAAGACCAGTGGCAACGCTGCCAACATGCCATCAGAAACGCCGCGACTGATGTCCTGCGTCTCGCTCGCCCACCACGGCGAAACCCCTAGTTTGACGAAGAATGCCGGCGAGTGCATGCAGC
This sequence comes from Brachypalpus laphriformis, assembly GCA_945910035.1. Taxonomy (NCBI): domain Eukaryota; kingdom Metazoa; phylum Arthropoda; class Insecta; order Diptera; family Syrphidae; genus Brachypalpus; species Brachypalpus laphriformis. Next base: position 257,758,727 of record OX246754.1, read on the forward strand.
AAAACAAGAGGCATACAAAGCGGCGCTGCAAAGGAAGACGAGAGCTGCTCGTGAGCTCTACGAGCAAAAGAGACGGGAAGAACATCGACTTCTGCAAAAGAAGAAGAAAGAGCATGAGAAGCGCGCGTTTGAGAATATTGAGAGTTTATACTCCAGGAACAATGTATGGAAGTCTTACCAAAAGGTAAAAAGAACGTGTCAGAGTAATACTCGTACTGAAACCTGTAGAGATGAAAATGGAAACCTCGTAGTAGAATCACAATCGGTGTTGAGAATATGGAAAAAGCTACTTCTGCAGACTGTATAACGGCGACGAAGGCCGCTGTCAGGCAGAATGAACCATTCAACAAGGACGATGATAGTCAAAATTTCCGTCCACCTGAACAAAACGAAGTAAGGATAGCAATATCTAAGCTAAAATCCAACAAGGCTGCTGGACCTGACGGCTTATCGGCCGAACTTTTCAAAGCAGCTGGGGATGAATTGGTAGAGTGCATACATCAACTCATCTCTAAGATTTGGTCAGACGAGTGTATGCCTGATGAATGGAATCTCAGCATCGTTTGCCCGATCCACAAGAAAGGAGACCCCCTCAACTGCGCCAATTATAGAGGCATCAGTCTCCTCAACATCGCATACAAGATATTTTCTGCGATATTGTGTGAACGCCTGAAACCTTTTATCAACAGCCTAATTGGACCCTATCAGTGCGGTTTCAGGCCAGGAAAGTCCACCATCGATCAAATTTTCACACTTCGGCAGATCCTGGAGAAAACCCAAGAATTCCAAATCGATACTCACCACCTCTTTATCGATTTCAAGGCCACCTATGAAGCATCTATAGAGAAGAGCTTTATAGAGCCATATTTAGTTTTGACATCCCTGCCAAACTTGTCCGTCTGTGCAGGCTGACGATGGAGAACGCTCGCTGCTCCATCAAGGTCGGTAATGACCTCATCGAGACCTTTGATGTCAAAAAAGGTTTTAGACAATGTGACGCGCTGTCATGTGACTTCTTCAATATTGTACTTGAACGGATTGTGCGGAACTCACAAGCCAACACCGGAGGCACAATCTATTACAAGTCTGTACAACTGCTTGCATACGCCGACGATATAGACATTATCGGAAGAACTCAGCGGGCTGTCACCGGTGCGTTTGCAAGCATTGAGGCGGAAGCGGCCAAAATGGGTTTAGAGATAAACGAGGGCAAATCCAAGTATATGCTGTCAACAAGAAGGGACAGCCAACACCGACGAATTGGACAAAACGTCACAGTGGGCAGCTATAACTTCGAGGTAGTAAGGAACTTTGTCTAACTTGGCTCTGCTATAAATTCTGAGTACAACATCAGCGCAAAAATCGATCGAAGAATAACTCTTGCCAATCGCTGTTTTTTTGGGCTTATAAGTCAATTCAACAATAAAGCCCTATCTCGAACAACTAAGAAGACTCTGTATAAGACCCTGATCATCCCAGTCCTCCTTTACGGCGCTGAAACATGGACTTTATTAAAAGAAGATGAAGATATCCTTGGTCGCTTCGAGAGAAAAATTCTTCGTAAGATTTTCGGTCCCGTTCGCGTTGACGGGTTTTGGGGGAGAAGATTCAATCACCAACTATACGAGCTGTATAGCGACATCGACCTAGTCAAAAAACTGCGTATTGGACATCTAACATGGCTAGGACATGTAGAGCGAATGGACACCAACGCTCCGGCCCGCAGAGTCTTCGGATCTAACCCCGAGGGACGACGCAGTAGAGGGAATCATCGACGTATGTGGCACGCACAAGTTCAAGGGTACCTCGACCAACTTGGAGTGCGCAACTGGAGGCAATTAGCTAAAGACGGAGCTAAATGGAGAGGCTTGTTGGTTGAGGCCCAGGTTCACCCCGAACTGTAGCACCACCTATGTAAGTAAGTAATGAAATGAAAAATGAAATTGAAAAATGAAAATGAATTGGATTGTTACAAATGGTGATTATATATGTTGAAGTTGAAGTCGTGAATTCATGAGTTACACATTTTTGGGTATAAATCAACTATTGCCAACTCTGAAAAGAATTTTCACCGCTGGCTTGGCGCTGGCATATATTCCTACACAGACAGTCAGAGTACCTTTCATACCGAAATTTGGTAAGGAGGACTATTCGCTCCCCAAGAGTTTCAGACCTATAAGTTGGACATCCTTCTTACTGAAAAGTATGGAGAGACTGGTAGAATTTCACGTGCGCATAGTTGCTTTGAAGCTGCATCCACTATCGGAGATGCAGCATGCCTATCAGCGTGGGAAATCCTGCGAGACCGCACTTCAAAATTTAGTGGCCAGAATTGAATGCGCGCTTGATAGGAAAAAATACGCGATGGGTATCTTCATCAACATTGAGTGTGCTTTTGACAATGGGACTTTTGACTGCATGTGCGACTCGGCCAGAGAACACGAGATAGATGAAACATTAGTGTTGTGGATTAAAGCAATGCTAATGAATAGAACTTTGGTAGTGGATGCGGATTGTGGCCGATATGTTATGACAGGGGTAAACAGGGGCTGTCTCCATTCTGCGACGGTCTGTGCTAACGCGCAGGCGGCGCTGGACATGATCGATGATTGGTGTACTAGGAGTGGGGCTTTCGGTGAATTATCTTAAAACTGAGGTTATTCTCTTTACGAGAAGGAGGATTTTGACCGGTCTGACTCAGCCAGTGCTAAAAGGCATCACTATCCGCATTTCCAATGAAGCCAACTATCTGGGAGTAATTTTAGATAAGAAACTTCATTGGCCTTAACACGTCGAGTCGAAAACATCCAAGGCGCTCTCAGTCTTCTGGAAGGGTAAGGGTGCTTTTGGCAAGACATGTGTCTTGTCACCGAATAAAGTTCTTTGGATCTACACGCCTATGATAAGGCCATTCCTCGCATATGCGTCGGTTGTTTGGTGGAAGGGGCTCTCGCTTAAATATGTGTTTGCCTTTTGCGCCAAACTCCAAAGAACGGCTTGTTTCGGCTGCACGGAAGCTTTTCCGAGTACGCCTGGCTCTGCTCTAGACGCTTTGCTGAACTTACCTCCCCTCGATACTTATGTCATGGGTTGCACTATCAAAGCCATCCATCGTCTGAGGCGGGGCGGTTTTTGGTATACTCCACACTGGAATTTTGATGAACTTGCGCGACACTTATCTTACGACTCCGGTCTTATGGATATGCCGTCTGACGCAATGACACCAGAACTTCAGATGATGTGCAAATTCAGAGTCGACTTTCCTTGTGTTCATGACTGGCTTCGGCCAGAGTCTGAGCCAGGAATAGAATGCAGTCGTATTTTCACGGACGGTTCCAAAACCAGTCAAGGGTCTGGTGCTGGTGTCTCCGTGGAAGTCGACAACATAAGACTTCACTTCTCGTTAGGCAAATATGCGTCTGTTTTCCAAGCGGAAACTTATGCAATCCTAATGGCCATGAACTACGAGTATGTTGTGAAGAACAATTGGAAGGGCCGTAGTAATTGCGTCTGTAGTGACAGTCAGGCTGCGCTTAAGGCCTTGCTTAACCCTTTAACCACTTCCAAAATAGTTCGTGAAATCAAAAACTCTTTGAACTCGGTCGCAAGACTGAATTCTGTGTCTCGAGTAAGTATGTAAGTAAGTATTTCTGCTTTAACTTAGCTTCGATTTCAGACTGAAGAACAGTTTATAGAAAAGTAGAACTATATATGTTTAGAGAAACATAAGTTTAGCTATACGAATCAGTTCATTTTACGTGGAATTAGATTCGGCTGTCAGTCTTGCTGTAAGTGTTAATGATAACTGTTAAAGCTTTTACTGGATTAAAAAACTTTCTATTGAGTGGTAAATGTCACAAACTATTTTTGCCAATCCATCATTCGAAATCAAGATGCCAATGATACGTATTATCATTGTCCTACACCATACTCAGTCATCTTGACAGGATCATCAAAGTGCAATCTGGCACACGGAGAGTCGAATGCACCCTTTTGATATGAAAGATTTAAGCGGATAATGAGTGTAAACTGCACACATACATGCAGTGATGCAGACCAGCAGCAACAAAAATAAACTTTACTAACCAATTCATTTTTCTGGTTTTTACAACAGGTAACCGGTCCACCCTCGTCCTGCCAGAGTAAATTGTAATCTGCAGTTTGCAGAATCTGCAGTGATTATCATCCCTCATCCCCATTTCTATTTAATAAAAGAAAAACAAATTAAATGCCAACATTAAAAAAATCATCGGGTTTAATCATTATCGTCCACATTATCCGTTAAGCAAGTTGTTCGCAACAGCAGCAGCAGCAACAACAATACACTACCCCACATACAATCAAGAGTTGATGGATCCTGTGGATAATGGGTGGAGGCCAAATAACATTCATCCTGCGATGCATTAAACTTTTACAACTGCGAATTTCACTGAATTACAACCGCCCAGACGGAGTTGCTTTGTGTTGTGATGTTTCGCCACCACCGCCCTGATCCGCCCTCGCCACCCCAATGGCATAATTTATTGCTCTCTGTCAGTCTTTTTCCCAATAAAAAAATTAAAGGCAAATATTGTATAATGCATATGTATATCCTACTAAATAACAAATGGTCATCTCTTCTGTTTGGCCATGGAAGGCTGTTCCATCCAATTACTCGTTAAATGTTATTAATACCGAGATCATTATGTGAGCATTTAATCGGTCATTTGCGCTTAATAGTTGCTGACACAATGAGACTCTAAAATGTGCGTACTGCGTATAGCCGTAACAATGGTTAATTGGTCATGTTTTCATATTATCCTTTTGTTTGGGATTTAATACACACTTCCTTTTGTTTCTTTGGTAGATAATATTTAATGGGTGCCCGACCGATTGAGGTCTATAAACACAAAAATGTCAATAAATCGGAAAACGGGCTATAAGAATATTTTACTCGTATAATCCTTTTCTGAGATTTTTATGAAATCGTTTGATAAACTGAGTTGTTACGTTTTTATTTAATGATGCAGAAGCAATTCCAATCAAAGCGAATAATACTCGTAAACTTATTTGTGAAATGTTGATTTTTTACTTGTAAAGAATGTCCGCTTCCTCCTTGGTTTTAGAAGCACTCGTCCCGGCTATACTGCCATGGGACTCTTACCTTGTAGCAATTGCATGCTACCTTAAGGTGAGACTAATGTCGTTCCTAAACTTCTAGTTTTTGAAGCGAGTTACTTCATACAAAAACACAAGGTTTTGGTTGTGTGACGGTATCCGAATAACAAGAAGAAGTCATTTTTATTTCCCCAAATCTTAGCTTTTATACAATTTAAATTCTTACGATCTATCCCTATTTAGATTCTTGAACCCAAATAAATTTACTAATTTATTGCTGAATCGGCATAGATGTATGACCGATTGTAATAATTTCGATGTATGACAAGACAAGACAGGGGCAATAGGTTGATATTTTATTTGGAGTATGAATTATTTTATACTAGCTTACATTTTTTTTTTTCGTTTGTTATTAATGGTAACATATGTGAATAATACTTCAAAAACTAATGAAAAACACAAAAAGTCTTTTGTTGTGCCACGCACTAGAACACGTCTTCCTTATTCGAAGTTTCCCTCAGAAGTGATAACAATGCACATAGGGGTATTAGCCTCGAAAAACTACTCAAAAATATTTTTTTTGTCCTAATGAAGTGCTACTTGTCGGAAACAACTTTAAAAGCGTTATTAAGCTTATTTAAATCAAATTAGGGTACAAATAAAGTATCTTTGATATACTTAGATCTTACTTTATTAATGTGAAAAATTAGTATGGAATGAATTATATGGCACTTTAAGTTATTCAGTGGGTTCTGCCCAGGATTCTTCTTCTTCAGCACTTTCCTCATCTGTTTCTTCATTTTCACCTTTATTAGATATTGTAGTCTCGTCAAAATTTTGTAAAGATGATGAGCCAGGAATCCCGGAAATCAGCACTTCTAGAGGTTGTTCTGTAAATTGTTTAGTTTTTTTTTTAACAGGCAACGGTCTTAAACCTGTTATTAGAGGATGCGAGCTTAAAATTAACCTACAAATAGTACGAAAAACAGATTATTTATTATTTCCAACTGCTAATAATGCTTTCTTTTTTTTAAACCTGTGAAAAGGTGGGCAAAAATCCTCGTCTTTGGTCCTCCTCGTGGGCGCCCGCCGGAAGTAGCTATTCACCCTTCAGGTGTCTAGTGTCAGCTAATAATGTACACGCATGTACTCAATCGTGCGCTGTGGTTCATTAAGGCGAAGGTGGGGAGTAAACCCATAAAAATCTCACTTAAGCCAAGGTGTGTAGGTACTCGTGCCGAGGGCTGCATGGCCAGCTGGTGATAAAACAGTGCCGGTCTCGAACGGTCCCTATCGATGCCCAGGCGAGGTCGGTAGTATAATCGCCTTATCCTGGTATGTCGGCTCTGCCAGGACTAACTCTTCTTTCCGGACATACTCGTGGGACCAAAAATTATAAAAAAAAAAAACAAAAAAACCAAAAAAAAAAAAAAATTACCAAAACCGATGCCCGACATTGGCTCCTCATCGGAAGACGAGCTTCTAGCCTCCAGTCAAGAGTCTTCAGTCTTCCCTTCAGCCGCAGCAAGTACTAGGCAAAGTACTCCCTCCGGCGTACAGACGGCGGCTCATCAAACACCAACAACAGCAAACACCAAAATGGCAACCAAAGGCATTATGGTTAGTGGGGCTGGTTCGTCGAAGAAAACCAAAACCCCGGACGCCATCATGAAGAGCAGGTACAAGATGGCTCGATTCGTTCTTGACAAGGTTGCCAAAAACGAAGCAGCTATTACCGTTCATGAGAGGGATGCTGCGGATAAGGCCAAATATCAAGCTGTGGTCGATGAGTACATCACACATCTTGAGAAGCAACAACAACATCCACAACAGAAGAAGTATGACACCAAGGCAAGCAAGCGAAACAGGTCTTCGGATGAGACCAATCGCGAGGCAAAAAAGTCCAAGGTTGTCAGGACGCCGACTACGACACAAAATCTACCAGGTATATCCTCAGCCAACGCGACAATTTTCCGAACTGGTAAGAGACCATCTGCAAGCCGCCCTCGTGGACGAGCGCTCCTCAGATGGCAAGACGGTCAGTGAAGCGTGGGGTAGCATAGAGACCAGACTATCGGGTATGGTCATGGACTACCTGTTGGGAAATCCCGGGGGACCTCTGCCGTGCTTCGATTCCGCCGAGTTAGGGGTTATCGGGTCATCAGATGGGAGGACCAGTTCTCCAAGGATTTCCTTAGCGAGTGTGTAACTAAAGTTAGTGACGCCTGGGAGGGCTTGAAGCTCAAGCTTATCCCCGCTAATGATATCCCCAGGAGACCAAGGCCCGCATCTGGCTGCCCAATATGCAGATTGATGGGGGAGGGCTTCTCCAATGTCTGAAACTGCACAATCCGGTGGTTCCGATGGATGACTGGGCTGTCATCACGGCGGAGGAACCTCAGAAAAATAGCTCCTCTTTCCTGCTGCTGATTAACGCGGCTAGCCTGGTGGCTTTCGAGAAATCTGATCACAAGCTGCGTTTCGGCATAAGGCATGTTAAACTTAAGATTTTCCGCCCCTCTGGTCCTGATGATGATATAGGTGAAATCGATGGTTCGGACAGGATGTCGGAGGACATGGGGGATGTCATTATTCCACCTACCACCAATGCTGAACATCATTCAGATTAATCTGCACCACTCGAAGAGTGCGTCAGATAATTTGCTTGTCTTCCTCGGCGAGGAGGATATAGATATCGACATTGTAGAGGAACCCTGGGTGAAGGGTTCATCCATAAAAGGGCTCAAGGACAACCGTTACAATATCTTCTACAAGACCACATACCAGGTTAGTAACAAACCTAGGACTTGCATCCTAGCTAAAAAACATTTGAATTCATTTCTATGTCCTGATTTTAGCTCGATTTAACCGTAGTTAAATTGGAGGTTGCAAATAACACTCTTTTTATATCCTCAGTTTACATGGATCGTGATAGACCATCACCACCAGAAGAGGTACGCCATTTAACATTAATGACAACGGCAAAATAGGACAATCTGCTTCTGGGCTGCGACGCAAATGCCAGGCATACATTATGGGGCAGCTCTGAAATCAACGAACGCGGTGAGTCCTTGTTTGATTTTCTAATGATGTCCAACCTTTCTGTTTGTAACGTGGGTAACAGACCACTTTTTCTTTTTCCGAGTACAGAAAATTTCAGAGGGTGAGAGGAAGTTTTAGACATCACTCTTAAAACCAACAATAATAACATTAGGGTAGTTAACTGGCGAGTATCCGATCGAATGTCCTTCTCCGACCATAGATGGATTCTCTACAATATGTGCCTCGAGGTTGAGGCTCCCAAGCCATTTAGAAACCGTAAGGGAATTGACTGGAAGAAGTTTGGTCAGGTCATTAAATCAAAACTTCATAGAATACCCGACTTGAAAATTGAATCAGTCGAGGAAGTAGACGTCAAAATCAGGACCTTCGAAACAGCCATGGGTGCGGCTTTTAAGGTTTCGTGTCCTATTAAATATAGCAAGAAAAAATTCCCCCTTGGTGGAACGAAGATGTATCTAATCTGAGGAAGATAACTAGAGAAATCTCCAATGTCTGCTTTAAACATAATTTCTGGCAACCATATAAAGATTGTCTGAAGGAATACAAGAAATCCATTAAAAGTGTCAAGTCTCTTGCTTGGAAAGACTACTGTCGATCCATTGAGACTATAAAAGACTCTGCCAGACTGATTTAAATTCTGTCCAAGGAGCATTCTAGTCCGTCCTTTATTAAACGGCTGGATGGGACTTGGATGGACTCCTCTAGTGAGTCACTGGAACTTTTAATGCAAACACACTTTCCAGGATGTACTGGCCCTCTCACCAGTTTCTCGGGTCGGGCAATCTTTTTCTTGGAATTAAGACAACAATTACAGTAGTTAACACCCCCCGGGCTATTAACAGTTTCTCTCTCTATAAATCATCCGGCCTTGACCCTATTATGCTGCAAAAAACATTGGACCAGGTGGTTCCATGCCTAGTTCCGATCTACAGAAGCTGTGTTCTCCTAAACCAAGTTCCCCTGGGCTGGAGACGTGTTCGTATTGTGTTTAGCCTGACAGCTGGGAAGCGGGGTCATGAATCCGCAAAGGATTTCAGACCCATTAGCTTATTTCTTCTAACTTTAGACCGTCATCCTTCGTCGAAACGACGACGCACAATTTTTTTTGCAAATTTTTTCGGGTTTTATTGTTTGTTTTGGTCTCCATTTTCGTACAACGCTAGTTGCTTGGTGGATGCAAACGAGTAGCGGACTGCGCAAGTTGTAAGTGCATTTTATTTGTAACTTATTTTTTTTTGCGTAGTCGGAATGACGAAGGATGACGTTTGTGAAACTTTTAGGTTTTTGGTTGTGTGCTGTTTTTGGGATCAGTTGTTCATTTTTTATAACATGACCACCAAGAAATCTCTAAATGATGCTGAAATAGAGGACTTTCTCTCTTGGATCTATAACAACGATCAATTGGAGAGCGATCTGAGTGACGTAGAGTCTGATATAGAACTCGATCAAGATGAGTTAATAATGAGAACGAGTTCTTCCGAGGGCGAAACAGATGCAGACGAAGATGACATTCCGCTAAATATTTTAAAGGCTAAGTCCAATATCACTGTGGATTGAATATCGTACATCAAAGCCGAGGACCAACACGTCAATGCAAAAATGTAACTGACCCACTTGAATGTTTCCAAATGTTCATAACAAAAGATATCATCAGAGAAATTGTGCAATGGACAAATGTCGAGATAACACAACGTCAATCCATCTTGATTGGGAACACGGATATAGCTCAGAGGCGGAACACCACCTATTTCTTAAAGAAAACGCACCAAATTTCGTAGTAATCTCTAATTTATTAAATTATTTAAGTTTTTATTTTTAAAGAGAAGAACTCAACATTTTTAGTCGTTACTCGGTCGCTTTACTACTAGAAATGACAACTTTCTGCCACTCTCGATATATCTCCTTTTCCATCTGATCTATCTATCTCTTTCTCAAAGTGCTGCCAGAATTCTTTTATTTTTCTCCACACACAAGGGGATACAGTACATAAATAAATAATAATAAGCTGATAATTTCTCATTGCAAAAACGCCATGCAATTCAATTGCCCTACACAGCGTGCCAGGAAAGTGCAAAACAAATATAGTGCAGAAACATCGACTTGAAATCCAGATCTTTGACAATTAATTGTCATGAATTAAAACGTGAAAGAAAAAGAGGACGTCTTTATGTATTGTATAAATGTAATAGTAGTCCAAATTAATATGCATAGTAGGGGCTAAGTCAGTTACACCGAGATCGTATTTTCTGAGGAGCGAGAATAAGGAATTAGCAATATGGAGCAAATTAGGAAGTCTGTAAACTCACCTCAACTATAAAGCGATTATACCAAGAAAAACACAATTTCGGTAGCCTCACACAGTAGGATCGTGAGTCCTACAAAAGATACGAATATTGATCGGATCCCAGTTGTGGCTGATTTAGATAAAAGCTCAAATGAAATTATAGGCACATCTTCATAAGCACAGTTAAGATCGGCACTGCAACATCATTACAGAACAAGATATGGTCGGGAAGTAAGGCAGACGAATTTTTACCAGGCAAGTGTTTGAAATACTCAAGAAGCCCTTGAACTACCCTCATTGAATACTTAAACTATTATTATTAGCACTATTTAACATTTTCAATTAACTAAATTACTTTACAGCTATTGATGTCGCTAATCGCAATATATGCAATGGGAATATCTGTGGCCACAAGGCATAAACAAGGCATAAGTGCCTTTCACATTTCAGAAAACTTATTTAAAGATGTCATTTATGGGCCCACTTCCCTGCCCTTAATTCAGTAACCGCTGCCAATATTGAATTCCAGCCATCTCGGAGGGCTTTTTCAGCGTTGAGAGAAGATTTTATACAAAATATTTGTAAGAAAAGATATTTAAATCTTTTCGTAAGTATACTTATGCTGTCATTCCTTGTGGCCACAGATATATGCATACAAGTATGTATATACGTGTACAAATAATTTCAAAGCGTTCACTTACTAATTCATACATACTTACATAATTCGTTTGAAATTCTTGGTGGCACTTCCGATTTCGACGATCCATTTTTAAAATTCCACACAACATCTTCGTGTGTCCAAAAAATTGCTATTCAAGTGGAAGCACAAGTAGGTATATCTTAAATGTAAAGAAACCCGTCTCAAGATTTAAGTACTTCAGCAAAAGATCGGCAAATAAATTCCCAAATTCATTTCAATTAAATCACTTATCAGCAATCGCTGTAAACATATAACCATCCAAGACGTTCCCATTAAAAGTCACATGAAGGTGAGGATATAGCTCAACCCACAACCCATTTCAGAGAGTTAATTCCACTTAAATTTCGAGTTTCCTTCATTATGAAAACATTCTTAATCTTTTTGGTTGAGCACCTCCTACCGAGAACAATGTAAACACTCATAACGCCTCCATCCTATGAACCTGCTTTACTACCTACACATGAGGACTTAACTCCATTTCAAGGTACATCTCATATTTAAACCAAAGAAACGACAAAAGGAAAAAAGAATCATAAGAAGATTACCACAGCTTATTTTAGTAATTGATTCAGTAGGTATATGTATGTACATACATAGGTGAACCCTGAAATCTCAAAGAAATAACTCGCATTTCTTCAACCCTCTGGTCACACCCCCCGGATCAAATCGAATCGAATAACTCACACGGCACAAATAAAAATGTAATCACGTATATCCTCCAACAGGATATTCTCTCTTTCTCTTTTTCTCATCACATGTTTCTTCTCGATCACAGCCAAGAGCGAACAATCGCTTCTTGAGACCTATTGAAATCCGTAATCCGCCCGCTCACATGAGCCTATAGAGTGTGTATAGCACAGAGGCACTGTCGTGAGATGTCAGCTGTAAGCTCCGTGCGTATAAATCAAATTCCGCCCTAAAATTTCATTAAGCCAAAACCCTTGTTCCCATGTTGTTCGAGGTTAAGTGCCACAAGAAAGGAAAAAAATCCTCCCAACAAATTCCGAATTAAATAAGAAAATAATAAAAAAAAAAGACAAAAAAATACTTTTCCACTTCGATTTGATGTGATTCAAAGGGAGGTGGTAGCATCTATACCATCCCTCTACCCTGGTGCCATGTAAAACAAGGCGAAGAAAACCAACGGAATGGTAAACAAAATTAATATTTATTAAAGTATTTACTAAGGTTAAAAGGGGATTTCGGGCGATGGCATACGATATCGTTACATCACTTTTGCTGGAAAAATCTCCTACACACTTCTTCACCACCTACCACTCCATGAATGTGTTCCACACGCCATTCCCCAGGAAGGCATTTATGTGCCATCAAACTGATTGAACACAACAAGGAGGCGACCTGAATGAGTACCATATCGAGGATATTCAACGTAATGTGATTTAATATAATGTAATCAATGCAATGATGTTGTGTGTTTTTCCTCTTTTCCACAAAGGTGAATAGGAATCTCCCGGAGTGGGGGTATGCTATGTTTTCGCCCCAAAAGGATTTCTCTCGTTGTTGTTATGAGAGTGTTATTACATTAATTTATTTGATGCGAATAAATTGGTCATGTGGCGGTCATTTTGAGGATGAAAATTCATTTTTTCATCCTGATAATTGGCCGGCATGTGGTATCCAATTATGAAGCTCCATAAATGGTCAATAGTGGTCATAGATACGCGAATCTAATGGGTGAAAAAGAACTTCAATTCAACCGCACATGGGGAAAACAAGTTTTCAAATTCTACTTTTGGACAATTGGGCTTTTAATGCCAAGGTGGACAATGTAGTAGGTGATGATAATTGGAATTCAACAAGAGCGAAATTCTAATAAAATAAACAGCAATTCATTTACATTAATGGGTATAAATATATACGCACATTTATAAGCCAAGTTAAAACAAATATAAAGGTTTTATTTCTTATAAGAGAACTCATAAAACAACGATTGAAAGATTAACAATTAAAACGTTTAAAGGACAGCTTATAGTCTTCATGTTAACTGCTTAACAACTGCTTGAAGACTACTTCTCTGTTGGCGCTAATCAGTGTGTAATGATGAGTCATGAAAGTTAGAGAGAGGCTCTCTCCAAAGATGCCGTCATGAATAGAGAATGCAATGGAAGATTATTACAAAGGCACTACTCCTACATAAACATGTGCATACATTCACAAATATGTATGTTTGTTGAGCAATTTCATTCCCCTTATTTTATGGCAGGGGACTACCATTATTAGCCAACATAGACCTATTGGACTTTATTAAAAGAGGATGAAGATATCCTTGGTCGCTTCGAGAGAAAAATTCTTCGTAAGATTTTCGGTCCCGTTTGTGTTGACGGGTTTTGGAGGAGAAGATTCAATCACGAACTAAACGAGCTGTACAGTGACATCGACCTAGTCAAAAAACTGGTAATTGGACGTCTGAGATGGCTAGGACATGTAGAGCGAATGGACACCAACGCTCCGGCCCGCAGAGTCTTCGAATCTAGCCCGGAGGGACGACGCAGTAGAGGGAATCATCGCCGTAGGTGGCGCGCACAAGTTCAAGGGGACCTCGACCAACTTGGAATGCGCAACTGGAGGCAATTAGCTAAAGACCGAGCTAAATGGAGAGTCTTGTTGGTTGAGGCCCAGGTTCACCCCGAACTGTAGCGCCACCTAAGTAAGTAAGTACCTATTGGTGAGAGGACGCACTAGCCTATACCTCGAATTAATCGAAAGAAGAAATAAAGAAATTGGATGCATTAACCGCCTGCCTACCTTAGTACTTATGCGAAGGAGAATAGATCCCAACAAATCTAGAGTAAAAAGAAGAGAATTTTCGTTTTCATTTACTTCTTTTTCACTTCATTTCATTTACTTCAAGATATTTGCCCCGGTAAACATCCTTTTGGTGGCAGTTGTCCATCTGTCGCTCTTCTGCAGACTATATAACGACAACGACCAATATTCCGCTGCCAGGCAAAATGAACGATTCAATAAGACGATCATAGTCTTTATTTTCGTCCATCTGACCAAACCGAAGTGACGATAGCAATATCTAAACGGAAATCCAATCAAAGCAACTGGTGATGAACTGGTAGAGAGCATACACCAACTCATCTCTAACATTACATTTGGTCAGACGAGTATATGCCTGATGAATGGAATCTCAGCATCGTTTGCCCGATCGACAAGAAAGGAGATCCCCTCAACTGCGCCAATTATAGAGATATCAGTCTCCTCAACATTGCATACAAGATCTTCTCTGGGATATTGCGTGAACGCCTGAAACATCAATTAACAGCCTGATTAGCCCCTAGCAGGTTTCAGGCCAGGAGATTCCACCGTCGATCAAATCTTCACACTTTGACAGATCCTGGAGAAAACTCGAGAAGTCCAAATCGATACTCATCATCTCTTTATCGGTTTCAAAGTCGCCTATAACAGCATCTATCGAGAGGAGTTATTTATATAGAGCCATGTCTAGTTTTGACATCCCTTTCAAACTACTCATAGTATATACGTTCGTGCAGGATGACGGTGGAGAACGACGAGACCTTTGATGTCAAAAAGGTTTTAGAAGGGTGACGCTCTGTCATCCGACGTTTTTAATATCGCTGCTTTAATATTATGCAGAACTCACAAGCCAACACCAGAGGCACACTCTATCAAGCCAATCTATCTGTACAACTGCTTGCATACGCCGACGGTATTCACTTTTTTTGGAAGAAGTGAGCGAGCTGTCACTGGTGTGTTTGTAAGCATTGAAGCATAAGCGGTTAAAACGGGTTTATCGGTGAACGAGGGTAAACCAAGCACATGCTGTTAACAAGAAGGGACAGTCAACACCAACGAATTGGACAGAACGTCACAGTTGGCATCTACAACTTCGAAGTAATAAGGCAATTTGTCTACCTTGGCTCTGCTAGTCTTAACAATGATATCAGCGCCGAAATCAAGCGAAGAAAAACTCTTACCAGTGGCTGTTTTTTTGAGCTAATAAGGCAATTGAGTAGTAAAGCCCTATCTCGAACAACTAAGGAGACTATATATAAGATACTTATTATCCCAGTGCTGCTTTATGACGCTTAAACATGGACTTTATGAAGGAGGATGAAGATATCCTTGGTCGCTTCGAGAGAAAAAATCTTCGTAACATATTCGATTTCGTTTACGTTGACGGGTTTTTGAAGAGAAGGTTAAATCACGAACTATATCGACCTAGTCAAAAAACTGCTCCGCCCCACAGAGTCTACAAATCTATCACGGAGGGACGACGCAGTAGAGGACCTCCTCGCCGCAGGTGGCGCGCACAAGTTGAAGGAGACGTCAACCAAGTCGGAAAGCACAACTGGAGGCAATTGGCTAAAGACCGAGTTAAATGGAGAGGCTTGTTGGTTGAGGTCCAGGTTGACCCCGAACTGTAGTATCACTTAAGTAAGTAAATAAGTACATATGCCACTCTTCCACTTTGTGGCAGTCATTTACAGATCTCTCAAAAGCTTATTTTCGTTTGGATCAGTTGTTGAAAAATTCTGGAATAGAAACAGCAAACAAATCTCCGAAATAAATTGATAACATTGGGGGAACCCGTTTGAGACTACATATTAGAGATGAGCAAAAAATCGCAACCTGCTAATCATTCACTGGTAATGAAAAGTCGCATGCGCAACCTGTTAACAACTTATAAATAAACTGCTATTGCTAATAAATTGCTAATGCTAATTTGTCTGGCTTCTATTCACGAGACACAATTTTATTTTTCATGCACTACACACAAATGTATGTTTGTCTTATACGAAAAACGCGAAGAAGAAGAAGAGGTATAATAAAATTATAAAACTTAACCTTAACCCTTTTTGCACGTTATTTGCTGAACGTCTCATCCAATTTTCTTTTCGAACATGTGCCATTGTGTGTGCGAAGCTTTAAATGATACGCCAACAAGCACCAAACCAACTCATAAGGTATATCGCAGTCGCAACTGGTTTGAAAATTTAGTTGGTTGGTATATAGCAGCACCGGCTATACTTGCGTTGCTACTGCTGCTATCCCAGTCTCATCGCAGCTGGTTTGTAAGTTTGGTTGGTTGCTATATAGCAGCACAGGGTTTACACTTACTAAGTTGCTATTGTTCTTATTACTGCTATTGCTGATATCGCAGTCGCAGCTGGTTTGTAAGTTTGGTTGGTTGGTATACAGCAGCAGAGGGTTTATACTTGCTAAGTTGTTATTGCTGCTATTACAGTCGCAGCTGGTTTGAAGGTTTGGTTGGTTGGTATATGGCAGCACGGGGGTTATACTTGCTAAGTTGCTATTGCTGCTTTTACATTCGCAGCTAGTTTGAATGGTTGGTATATACCAGCACGGGGGTTATACTTGCGAAGTGTCTATTGGTACTATTGCGTTGCGAATGGAATTTCCTAGCGGGAGCTCCAGTATCAATACACCGCATTTAAAGAAGCACATTGAAATTAAGCATCCAACTGTGTCTTTAGTTTCAGCAAGTTCATTGGCGGCAGATGTGCGACTATGTTTTGTTTACTTTCACAGTGAATGAGGAATTGCATTCGCAGTTCTAATTGCGAATGCAAATTCACAACTTAGCCCATCTATACTACATATTGTTACCTCTTGAATTCACGAAAATAAATATATTGACTGCCAAGAAAAATCAAAAAATGTTATCCCTTTTTAAGATGGTATTTTACATACGAGTACTTACGACTACTTACGTAAATCGTACCTTTATGGGTCTTAGCGCAATAACCACGTCTACGCGCTATCGTGCTCGGTTCCTGCCGATGTGTTTCAGCTCCAACTCCCTGTATTCACTCTTGTTCAGTAAGCGGGTTCCATTGCATGGCTTGTCGGGCAGTACGATTTTCGTCCTTACGTAGGGTGCGACCAATCAACTGCCACTTTTGTACAATCACATCTATTTGTACCTTGCCCATTCTCTAATTAAGCTGTTCATTTGAGATACGATATGACCAGAAAACTCGTAATATGTTTCTTAGACAGCAGTTTAAAAAAATGTGCAGCTTTATTGTGACATTGACGGTCACTTTCCAGGTACTGCAGCCAAATAAGGGTTTTCACAATCCAGAAACCAATATTTGTCGGAGCACGTTTGTCAAAGATTGCCAACGTTTCATCAGTCCTTATCCCAGGCAGGGTTCTGTTTCGGAAGCAATTACATTGGACAACAAATAAAATATTTTTTTTTTGCCGTTTTTGGAAAGTGTTTTTATTTTTATACCTTGCATGAAATTGTGTAAAAGAAAATAAAAAAATATTTGGCGCAACAGCCCTTTAAGTGCCAGGGCCTAGCTTCTCGCAACCACTCATGTTGTGTGCGTTGTATTTTTCACACGAATGGAAGGGACCTACACTTTAGTGCCGTATTCAAAGGCCAATTTGTTTCGAGAAGCTTTTTCGAGACAACAATACTCTCGGATGTTTGTCAGACGCTCGCGAGTGGTGGGACCGTGAAAAAAACATTTTGGTGTTTTCTAGGATTCGAACTTGGAACCTCATGCGTAGTGATCCGACATACTAACCACTTACGCCACGGCGCCCATGTGTTGAAGTTAAATTTAATTAAATACCCATTTATTGTGAAATTAATGTAGAACTTTATTGATTAATGATCGGTCAATGGCAATTATGAGTGGAACACAACATCGTTCATGTGACCACCACGGCTTCTGTTGCAAGCGACCATCCGAAGGTCAAAATTATCGATGACTTTTTTAAGATTAAGTGAGTCAATGGCCGCAATTTCAGTTTGAATGTTATGTTTGAAATCAATTCATAATTGCCATGAACCTTTAGTAATTAATAAAGTTGTATATAGATTTCGTAATAAATGTGTGTTTAATTTAATGAAAACTTCCACACTAGTTGTTGGCTCACCCTTTATACATTTTGTCGTATATTTTGATAATTCCAAAAATGTATAAAACGATTAACGACAAAAAATCGTGTTGACCGGTGATATTTCAGTAACGCAGGATGCTAACCCACGTTACATAGTCTAGAATTAAGACACTAAATCACCGCCACTTGCAATTTTAGCCTGTGTGTATAAAGATTTATATGCGTAACTAGCTGAACAGTCGCAGCTTGGTTTTTAAGCTGATAACATCACTTCTCCAGATTTTGGATAGCATTCCGAACACAGCTTCAGCCTTCCCGATTCCGCTGCACACATCCAGCTCGGTACCACCGCGGTCAGCCGAGACTACACTTCCTAGATAAAGAAAGCTGTCAACTTTCTCGACTTCCTGTTCGGCAATGTTAAGTTGAGCGAGGTTGTTAGAATTGCTCAGGGCTTTTGTTTTGGCTGTGTTTATTTTTAACCCCCACTTTGTTTGCCTCAGCTTCTAGGTTGTGGTCCATTATCCGATGTGAAAGTGGACAAACATCGTCAGCGTAATCTAGGTGTTTAAGGTAAGATGTCATAGTCCAACGAAGTTACCATAGTTACATTCCGTCAATCCTGCACGGAGTACATCGCTGATAACCAAAAAGAACAATAGTGGCGACAGTATGCACCCTTGACGTCCTCCACTTTGGACTTGAAAATCCTCCGACACCTTACCATTGTGCACGACGTGACACTTTCCGCCCTCGTTATAAGATAATAACTATAAGTTTTTCTGGGATGCCTCTCCTGCGCAAGTCCAACCAGATAGCATCTCGATTCAATCTATCGAAAACCTTCTCGAAGTCGATAAACAGTAAATGTAGCGGAGACCTATATTCAATGCGCTGTGTTATTATGATCCGTAAGGTGTTTATGTGGTCGATGCAGGAAAATCCAGCGCGAAAGCCTGCCTGTTAAACATCGAAAGTTGAATCTAAATGTTCTTTAATTCGTTCTAGAATTATTCTAGCTATTATTTTGGCTATGGCTGGAAGAAAGAATATACCGCTCCAGTTACCGCACTCCATTAAGTTTCCCTTCTTTGGAAGCTTAATGATCATCCCCCTTTTCCACTCCTGTGGAAATTGTTCCAACTTTGATAGCACATGCATATCTTAATTAATAATATTTAAAATGTCTTAAACTTGGCACTGATGATAATTTTTTCAATTGCGATCACACACTAAAGTTCAAAACATAATCATGTTAGAGCGCACCCATATATATCCGCATACAGCCTATTGCGACGAAAGAGACTGCTGCATGATTGCAGGCAGTGGTAATTGTTTCTAGCTTTTATACCTATTTTTCATTTTTGAAATCCTATGAGCCATTGCGGAGCTAGTGGTGTGTTATCAACTGTTAGTGGCGGAAAATTCGATCTGTATGCCACTTAGACCTTCAATTTCGGAAAATCTCGCATCTAGGTAAAATAAGGAATAACTGTGCGAAATTTCAAGTATCTACGTCTAGCCGTTTTCGAGAACCCGTGTTCACAAGGAAAGTCATCTTTGCTTCTATAGTATTTAATATTTATTAAAACATTCTAAAATATGGACAAATCCAACGATCAACAACATTTCATCTACCAAAATGGAAAAATATTGCAATAGTTCTATGTCTACACATGCATACGCATGTACATAAGTATGTACCTACGCGTATATTCCCAAGTCTCCTAATTGCATGAAGTTCTGACGGCACATGGTCATCTTATTTTTTTCTGAGGGTAGGGGAAAAATCTTCCATAGACACTATGAGAATAGCAAGCTAGTGCTCATAGTAGTGTCAGATTCTTACTGACTAAAAAAACACCACCCTTCGATATAAATTTGTTAGATATCGCAACTAAGTATAAACTTATCAAGCAATTTTTCTATCATGAAATAAAGACGTTTGGCAGGTTACTTTCCGCTGAAGGATCTTGCATATTCCGCAATCTAGAAGGATTAAAAAATTAGTATTCAAAAATTAGTATCAACTATTGCAAATCGGGTGCCGAAGCATTTTCTATTAATATTAAATGACGATGTTTTTTAGATGATTTCATTTATAAAAGATTCGGATGCTTCAGATCCCACTCAAGGAAATTTACGAGAGTCGAAGGATTAGGAATTTGCAATGCAGATCTCAAATTCTTTCAAAGTTTATTACCATTCATTACTTTTCAAGGCAGGAGGAGACGAATTGGTAAGGAGCATGCACTAGCTTAGCACTAGCACTAGCATGCATTGCTTATTTGGTCGGATGAAAGTATGTCCGATGAATGGAACCTCAGCGTCGTTTATTCGATCCTGAAGAAAGGAGACCCCCTGAACGGTGTCAACTACAGAAGTGCTTATAAGTCTTCTTTATATGGCATTTATTATCCTGTCTGCCGTATAATGTAAGCGCCTGAGACGATCGTCAACAACCTGGTAGGTCCTTATCAGTGCGGTTTCAGGCCAGGAAAGTCCACCATTGCCCAAATATTCACACTACGGCAGATCTAAAAAAAAATCGACAAATATAAAATCGATACACATCGCCTCTTCATCCATTTCAAAGTTGCCTATGACAGCGTGTATAGAGACGAGTTATATAGAGCCATGTCGGGTTGTAAAATACAACAACCGACGGATGTTCCCGTCCGCATCTTAAAACGCCCCAAACAACGAACAATGTACAAATACTTGCGTTGTTAGGCGCAGATCCAGATAACGCAGCTGATAGCGAGAATTTCTTTGTGATCGAAGATCCGAAGGAGAATGTATATTCTATAGAAGCGATTTTTTAGGAAGTGTATTTATAAGGTGAATGATAGTATTTGCCCGTACCACGACCTGGAAAACCGCGTCCCTGTGCACAACTTCTACCTTCGTAATGACATGCAGTACTGCCGATGTGAGAACACTGGTTCTGGCAAAAAATACTATCGCCGAAGAGAGGGGACATCCCGATCTCATTTCGAAGGCAGAGCTGGAAATGATCTTCGACTCATTGAGAAAAAAGAAACCCATGGTAATCCATGGTATACCTACTCGTAACATTGGCGCAAAATTATAGTCGCAAAAAGTACACTTTAAAAGGATTTTAGCACGTAACAAAGTCAATATTAGTGTTTTCCTATTTATAGTCGACATGAAACCCACTTTATACGTATCACCTCGCGCTAACTTTAAAACCACCAAAAGCACCTATTAACTTTTAGAGTGGGCTTTTAACCATCTATCATCCGCCATTCTTTTTCACTTTTTCAAATCCAAATTTCAGCCAACCAACGGCTGAAATTCATATACGACATTGGTCCCTAAACTGTGTTTTTGTTCTCAAACTTTAAATTTTTGGGTTTGGGTCGATACTAGTTGTAGGTAGGTTAAATTTTTTTTATAATTCAATTCAAAGTTAAGTACCGGCTTTAAAGTTAAAGAGATGATAATTAGTGGCTACTAGCATTCTTTAAAATCAGATGACTATAATTTTGTGCCATTGTGTTTAGATATCTTCTTCCAGAAGCGATGGACATTTACATAACCCTGTTGAGTAGTGCAATGAATAATACCCCTTGAAAACCCTAGTAGCTATCGTCTCATAAGTTTACTTAGCTATCTGAGTAAAATCTGTGAAAAAGTCATTAGAAAGAAACTTATGAGATATGGTATGTTGATGACGTACATAACATGTATTTCCTGACGAACAATTTGGGTTAAGAAGTCATCACAGCACAAGTCCTCAGAATTTGTAAACGTGTGAAAATAAACCGTTCGTTGGGCAAGTCAACCGGTTTAATATTACTAGACACCGAGAAAGACTTTGCCCGTGCAGGGACGGGTTAAGAATATCACTGCAGCGCCCCCCAACAACTAGCGCTTGTCGTAAAAGGCGACTAAGGGGACAAATCAGATCTAGGCAATATAAAACCCAAGTGAGCCTAGCGACACATATACTACCATAAAAACCCTCCCACAAGTGTGCATGCGAGTCCGTGGGTTGACACGACTGGAGATCACCGGTGTCATAAAAGAAAGATCAAACAATACTAAAACAGGAGCAAGGCGAACCCCACATGCGGATCAGTAGAAATGCGGTGAAGTGGGAGGGCTGTGATCCCTTGTTTTCGGATCATAGCCTCGCTGATAAAAGGAAGAAGAAGAAGACACCGAGAAAGACTTTGATTGTGTACAAAACGTGAAGATTTGGTTTTTCTCCGTACTTAGTAAAAATTGTCCAAAGTTTTCAAATCATCAAATCGTTTTTTTAGTCTATGTTAATGGCTGTGCATCCATCCTACAGCAAGTTAGCGCAGGTGTTCCACAGGGTTTAGTTCTTGGTTCAGTACTTTATTATATTTACACGTCATTGATGGAAATTGGTTTGCATGGAATCAGAGAAATGAATTAGTGTGCGGTGAGAAAAAAGCCGATGAGGTATTACGTATTATCTATGGTGACACTTTTTCTAATAATATTAACTTAGATTATAATAGTATTTTGAATAAGACAATTGCAAAAAACTAGAAAATTCTCTTAAAAATAATCCACTTAATGAATTAAGACAAAATAAAAAAAAAATTAATAGTAATATCAAACAAATTCAAAATAAAAATAATAGTATATTAATGAATTTTAAAATAGTCGCTTATAATATTCATGGTTCAGAAAATAAGTATTTGCATCCTGATTTCTTTGAGTATTTAAAAAAGTTGGAAATATTTGCACTCTTTGAGACACATGCCGATATAAACAAAACTGAAAAAGTAAGGAATAAATTTAATAATTTCCATTTAGAGTTTAAGCCGGCCACTCGTATAAGTCGTTTTGAAAGATGTATTGGTGGTTGCCTCTATGGAGTTAGAAAAGATCTGCGTAACATTGGGGTAGAACACAGGTTCGAAAATATTAATGGTGTAGACCTCATCCGATTAAAGACCATGACAAAGGACCTTACAATAGTTCCGCTGTACGTACGTGGTGCAAATTGGAATGAGGAGTTCAGTGTGGTGAAAGGTTTGTTTGAGGAATTCGAATTGAATAACCCAATACTAATTGGCGATTTCAATGTACAAATAGGACGCCTACAACAAAATATTGAAGAGTGCTATAAAGTTTCGTTTGCAGCTGGTTTAGAAACAAGATCTTCCAGACACACTACCTTAAATGCAAAAGGCAAGGAGTTTTCCAATTTCTGTGAAGTTTATGGGTTGACGATTCTGAATGGCAGGACCCTTGGAGATACTGAAGGAAATTTTACATTCATTTCTAATGTAGGAAGCTCTGTAAACGATCTATGTGCCCTTTCAAGAGAAATCCTGGATCTTGTTAACAAATTTGAAGTTGGAGAAAGAATCTGGTCTGATCATCTCCAAATAAAACTTGATCTAAATTTAGAATGTACTGCGCATTATAAGAAAAAGTTAAGTCTTTTACCAAAGCTTTTCTGGAAACCCGCATCCAAAAAACACTACGCAAGTAAATTAAATGACCATTTAGAATTGCTAGCACAACAAAAATCTGAATTGGACTTGAGGGATTTGGAGTTAATAATAAAACAGTCGGCGCCCTTGCAGCCGAAAGCAAACAACAAAAAGAAATTTAAGAGCGAGTATTTCGACCACCAATGTGAAAAACATAGGAAAAAGTCTTTTAGCGCTTTGAACAAATACCGAAAAACACAGAGCTTAGTAGACAAGCAAGAATATTTGATCGCAAAATATATATATAAAGAAGTTTGCACTTAAAAAAGGGAAATTCTATCAGAATATTGAAGCAAAAATTAGCAATGTAACAGACAGCAAAGAGTGGTGGTCGCTGGTGAAAAAATTAAGGCACCAACGCTTTCAAACCGGGAAAGATATTGCAGCCCAAGATTTCAGAAACTATTTTGAATTACGTCTAAACCCTCCAAATGCTGCGAACGACGTACTATATGCTGCAAGGCGGAATTTAGATGACGATCTAGATCGACCTATCTCATCATTGGAGATTAAACTAATGCTGTCTAAAGCAAAACTCAACAAAGCAGCGGGAGTTGATAGAATCCCATACGAATTTTTTATCAATGCTTCGGATGAGTTCGTAAAAAAGTTAGCTTCGGCGTATGAGCTAGCATTATCTAGAGGTATTGCTGATAAATCCTTTGGTACGAGCATTGTGTTCCCCATATTTAAGAAGGGAGACGCGAGTCACCCATGTTACTACAGAGGCATTTCTTTCATGAACTGTATAGCTAAAATTTTAATGGGCATAATAAATGAGCGGCTGTCAGAATGGGTTGAAAAACACCAAAAACTTAATGAATTCCAAGCCGGGTTTCGTAAACATTACTCGACAGCAGATAACATATACAATCTTACTGCTATAATTCAGCTAAAATTTGCGGAAAACAAAAAAGTGTATGCGTTTTTTGTCGATTTTAAGGCCGCGTTCGACAGAGTGCCAAGAAATCACCTAATCTACAAACTGCTTGAGATGGGAGTGTCCTCCAAAATAGTGAATTTTTTACGAAGCGTGTATGAAGAAACAACATCGGCAGTGTGGACGGGATCGGAACTTTCAGATTCTTTTAGAACTCTTTCCGGTGTTAAACAAGGATGCCTGCTGTCACCACTACTCTTTGCGATGTATATAAATGATCTGCATGATCATCTGAGGGGAGGACTAAGTGTAGGTCAGATTAATATAAGGCTATTGTTGTACGCAGACGACATCGTTATTTTAGCCGATGATATTAAGACCCTGCAGAGAATGATAAACAAGTTGGACACGTATTGTAATACCTGGGGCATGGAGGTAAACATGAACAAGAGTGAAATAATGGTTTTCAGAAAAGGGGGAAGACTAGCTAGGCAAGAGAAGTGGTCGTACAGGGGAGAACCAATAAGAATAGTTTCAGAGTATAAGTATTTGGGAGTTATATTTACACCTGGAATGTCTTTCGTAAAGCATGTAAGCAGCAGAAACTCTTCGGCGAAAGCTAGTATTAACGCAACATGGAAGGATTTCATTAATAAGAAAGAGATCGGGCTCAATGCAAAATGAAAATTATTTCTTGCTACCTGTAGATCAATACAAGCATATGGCGCACAAGTATGGGGGTATTCTTGTTTTGAAGATGTAGATATGCTACAACGCTATTTCATCAAACGTCTGCTGAAACTACCTGATTTCACCCCAAATTATGTTATAGCACTCGAAACTGGAGTAGAAGAGGGTCATATCTATACCCTAAATTTACATATGCGTTACATTGTAAAAACATTATTTGAGTACAATTCAGAAAGGCTACCACACAAACTTTCAAATCTAATAAAAATGAAAAAGCTGTATTGGTTCAAAGAACTTCAGAGGTTAAGTTTAGGCTTCGGCTTAAATTGGGATGTGGAGTTAACTCAAACCCAGTGGCACAGAAATTGTATTGCACTAACAGACAATATGAAGAAACAGATATACCACCATCATGTATATAAAGCCACAAATAGTCAAACACGAATATATAAATATCTGGATTTTACTAAAGGCAACGCATACTGTAACGATAGAAACGTACAAAGCGACATAACATGGATCTTGAAAGCGCGAGCAGATCTTATTCATCTAAATGGAAATAGCTATAAAATCGGCGGTACCAAATAATGCACGCTATGTAATTTAAGAGAAGATGAAACAATTCAGCATTTTATGGGTAGATGTCCCGTACTTAGAGGGATCAGGTGCAAATACTTTGCTAAAAACACACTTTCAGATGAAGAATTAGTGTATATTTTAAATGGAAGTCTAGAGGAAAACTGGAAAAATGTCATCCATTATATAATTTCTGCACTGAATTACAGAAAATTAATAACTGAGGAATTTCATTAAATAAAATGTCAATGTATTACTTTAACGTAAAATTACTTCTCTACCGGCGACGGGTTAGCCCATGCCGCATGTTCTGTTCTTTTTTCATATCTTAAGTAAATAAAACTAAAATTCTATGTTTTCAAGTGTAAAATTAACTATTTTTGAAATAAAGAACTTTTTATTATTATTGTTATTATTATTATTATTATTATTATTATTAATAATTACACGTCCGATTTTCCAAAGTTACCAGCATGTGAATGCTGATGACACTGCTATATTCTCATCGCATGAGCTTGGTCTCAACGTTCAGATTAATCTACAAAATGCGGTTAAAATAGTAACCGAGTACTATAACAAATGGAAAATTAAATTAAGTGGTGAAAATGTACAATCAATCTTTTTTAGTCGCAAAAGGAAACATTGTTTTCTTCCCAGCAATAAACTTGACGTCTGCGGTGCAAGAGTCAATTGGGAACCAAGTGAAGATACCTAGGTATTCATTTTGATCAGAGATTAACTTTTAAAGAACACATCTTTAAAACAAGTAAAAAGGTTAACGTTGTCATTAAGATCCTCAGCTCAACTGGTATTGCCATGTTCAAAGAAGAAATCATTTGAACCCTGTTAAAAAGGCAATATCAATGCACGCTCCAAAGACATCGCGATGTAGGAAAGGCAGACCTATAAACGCCTTGATCAGACAAATGCGGCGACATCGGCATTTCATTGGCCTCAGTAACCGAGTGATCCAAAATCGGCAGGCCAGCAGATATTTTCTGGGGTCAAATAGGCGAACCCCACAGGCGGATCTGTAGAAATGCGGTGAAGTGGGAGGGTTATGATCCCTTGTTTTTGGATCATAACCTCGCTGATAAAAGGAAGAAGAAGATTTATATTGGATGTTTTTCTTTCGCATTTTTCCCCAGAATTTATCTTTAATATCTTTTACTCACGGCCAGTCTAATAAATATTTCGGTAGAAAGATATATATGTAATATCAAATCTCTGTACTTGTGTAAATTGTGCGACAACAACCTCATTGCAAATTTTTGCGAAAATAAATATATCTATCTATCTATTCAGAGCATTGGAAAACAGCGGTGGTGCAGCTCATTCCAAAAAAAAAAACATGTAAGGACAGCTCCAATCCGGGGAATCTCCGGTCGATAATTCTCCTTTCGAACATCAGCAAGGTATTCGAAGAAATGATCCATAGAGCCCAGACTAAGTGTGTTGAGGACATGCACATAATTCCGAATGCGTCAGATAACCGTTTCTTTTTCATTTTATCACAACTAAAGTCCTCAAGGAAGGAGCTATATTTTTATATTCTTAAGAAGCATTTTGCAGTTTTCAAAACAACAAGTAGTAGTAGAGGTCAATCTATTATTGGAAACAAAACGAGCCATCGTATAAAATATAATCGCTTCGGAGTTTATTTGTAATTTGAAATTATTTATTTTAAGCTTCCATTGTACTTGTTGCGTTTACTTTTATTGCACTTATTTTTACTTGCAACTTTAACTATAGGGGAAGTCTTGTTTGCTTCCTGTATAACATCTACAAGGCTTCATGCTTAACAATTGATATCCAACAATCTATCCCGAAAAATATTGTTGCAAACTTCTCCTCTCCAATGTATCACGAATCTAATAGCATGCCAAAGGAAAATTCAAGTCTCCACCCTCAAAAAGGAGAGAGGTTCACAGAAAAATAAGCGAACACAAAAAATAAATGAAAAGTGCAAAATCAAAGGGTCTCGCCTGATACCAAGTGCACTGTAAATTGCACAAACTTTTTGATGCTCTCTAGAAGTTGTCTCTGTCCGTGCCCATTCCACAATCACCACCCCCGAAAGACAGTCCCTCTCACCACCATGGTACAAAGCACGCTGTACTTTGTCATAATTTTGAAACGATGCCCTTGGGGGCTATTTCGTAGTAGTTTTTGCCTCCTTAGTTTTTGGCTGAGAGAGTTTACGGAAAACTTTTTGTCGGACAAGATAACTCTTCAGGCTCAATATGCGGTCCGTTGCTCTGTGGAATTGCAGCTATTGCCACTTTTACTGACTGCTGTTGTTGTGTTTCCTTAGTCTCCTTTAAAGTCAGCATCAGCAGCCTCAGTTTTTGGTTTAAGCAGCTCATGCGATCCGTATGGTCGCTTTTTCACAATGTATTGTGCACACGCATATGCATTGTACGTTTCGTGTATACAGTTCAGCCTATGCCTGTACGTAATGGGATAAACAATGTCGGAGTCGACGATAAGTGGTTCTCCTTTTCCTGTTTTATAGAAAATTGTTTTCCTTAAAGCTGAAGCAAAATTACTACAATGTACTGCGATAGGGTTTTCTGACTTAACTCGATACAAATTTAAATATGAACCTTACAAGGATAATGGGTTTTATCTTAAGCTCTTCTTCGCCCATGAATGCTTGGTTATTTGGTTGTTCACCTGTGCACTGTATATCCTTATGAGTATTTTGGGTCAAGTGGCAAGGGAATACAAGTACTAGCCTGCATTCCCTTTTGGAAAGATGAAGGCAAAGAGGTAGATATACAAAACTAGAAGATGTAGTTTACTCTCAAAGTTTAAGGCTAAAGGATATTGGCAATTTTATGCAGCCATTGATAGGTGCTCAGATCGATCCAAGCACATTGGCTAATTTACTTTCTGTAATCCGTGTGCGTATTTTGGACTATCTGTTGTTTGCTTGTCTGTTTGTATGTGCTTGCGATGGGATTTATTATGTTTGGGGAGGCAATAAATATTGAAAAATGCTTATTGGGTAATACGAAAAGGATGTCGAAGTTTGGATAAATTTGTAGACATTGTACAAAGGTTACCTTGTAAGGAGTTTCTTGGTAGCAGATAATATTTATGATGTAGACGTACAATACAATACATTGTTTTATCGTTTTGTTATGCTACTACTGGAGGCACTAAAGTATTAAATTATAGATATTATATAAACTAATTTCAAAGGAAAATCGTCCAAACCTCTCAAATGAACAATCGCCCATAAAATCGCGCGGGCGATTATTCATAAATATTTTTTTATTTTGTTTAAATGTTATATTTTATAGAAAACACAAAACTAACTTAAGTAAGTGAACTGTAAACGTACTTGTGTCGTAAACGACTTTTGTTTTTGTACTTATACGCCTAGAAATATTTAGATGGTTGGATCAAGTCCCACATCTCTCCTGGAGCCGTCTAGGGATTCCCCCTGATGAGTTGGAGTCAATGGCGGAGGATTGAGAAGGATGGTCCGCATGAGCATCCTACCCCGCGGCCCTCATGAAGTATCAGCGGGTCATTGAAAATTTATGTGATGATGTATGTATGTATGCACTTATACGTCTATTGTGATGAAATCTTCACAGGTTAAAAGGATTTCACACTTTTGTCTCAGGGTTCTGCCGCTCACACAACTTCGTTCCTCCGCTAAGGGCAGGTGCTTGTTGCTTTGCATGCGCATATATCTTAAGATTACTTGGGTGGGCCGCTTTGTCGGTTAAAACTACTTCACTTTTCGGAGGGTTCAGCCACTCACGCGACTTCGGCCCTCCGTTTGGGGTATGTCAACAACTGTCAGACAAGTGCCTTGAGCTTAAGTTTTCAAATATATGCATACATATATAATTGGGGGCCAATAGTGCATAAGTGGGGCGCTTTGCTCGAGTAATTAATAAACTACGCTTTTCGGGGTGGTTAACCTACAGTAGTTTAACTGTGATACAGGTGTTCTAAAAGCTGCCAGACAGGGGCTTGCCTGTCTGACGGTTGTTGACACACATTATAAAACGCGTGAGCGGTTAAACCACTCTGGAAAGAGAAGTTTATTAAATTAATCCCGCGAAGAGTGCTTCTTCCAAGTTTAAGTTGGAAATAACTTCACATCATACATTTATTTCTCACTTGCGGTAAAGTAAATTCCCGGAAGTTATTTTGCCGCACCTGTAAAGAATGCAAATTTTACTGGTTTTGTTATTTTGGGCAATTTTTAATTTAATTTTGTGGGCGATTATTCATTAGGAATAAAATCCCTAATATTGCACAATTTTTCATTCTGGCCTATGGGTGAATCTTCATTCACTTTTGAGAGTTTTTCTACCTTTATATCGATCTTCGTCACTGCGGAGAATCACGCAACATTTTTTGGACGATTGTTCATTTGG
Organism: Brachypalpus laphriformis; assembly: GCA_945910035.1. Classification (NCBI taxonomy): domain Eukaryota; kingdom Metazoa; phylum Arthropoda; class Insecta; order Diptera; family Syrphidae; genus Brachypalpus; species Brachypalpus laphriformis. The sequence goes on from OX246754.1 coordinate 257,788,791, forward strand.
GAGTGTGGGCGAATTTCCTTGGGCGATTATTCGCAGATCCATTAAAAAGTCAGTATTTAAAATAAAAAAAAAACGTAATTTTCATGACTTGTAGTTTCAATTTTGAACGAAATCGACTTAAAACAAAAATATTCCAAAAGAGCACACGTCATTGTGCACACCAGCGCTCGGTGCCATTTTACCATTTTTTATGCTAAATTGCATATAAGTATAAATAAAATATGGTACATGGAATCTAGCATATTTTCAACTTATATATAAAAACACAAAAACTTTAAACCCATCATAGAAAATGTTCGTATTATACTTTGCTATACAAATAACGAACGCATCCATCAAAGTTTTCAATTTGAAGTATCAAATTTTAAACCTCAAGAACAAAATTCAATTCAAAAGTGAGCTTCCAGTGTTCAATAAATGTGCTTAAATTTTTATTTAATTTAATGTAATTTTTAATTGGACGGGTAAATATACTATATAGATATGTCTATATAAATATGAAACGCAAATAAGCAAAAAGCTTAATGCATTTCACCAGGTTTTTTGAGTAGCAATTTTTGTTTGCAATTTTGTCATAAAAAATTTCGAGAAGGGAGAAGCCAATGCTTCACTCTTTCTAGGGCTTTTCGACCTGTTATGTACAATTATACCATAAAACTAAATTCTCTCAATAGAGTGTCCTCGAAGAAAGACTTAGGGGTAATATTTGATCATCGACTTACCTTTATTGAACATATAGACTACATTTTTTGTAAAGCCAACTCAATGATAGAATTCATTAAAAGAAATTCTAAAGATTTTACTGACGCCTACACTTTCAAGACCTTATTTACATCTCTTGTTAGACCACATTTAGAATAATGTTGTATTATTTTGAATCCGTCATATCATTTACATTCTTATAGAATTGAAAGAGTGCAGAAAAGCTTTACTAGATTCATAATTTTTCGATTGAAAGACGAAGGATAGGTACGGGAACCGACAATGATAATGGCAAAGAAGAGTAAATTCTAAAACTTAGCAAATGATTGTTGTACTACAAATATTGAATTCCAAGAAAAATTTCGGAGGAAATGGATGTGCAAAGATATTTTAAGATGTGAAGAAAAAGTTATTTGTAAAATTTGGAAGACTTCCTATAAATTATGCTGCTTACAACATGACATAACAAAATCCATGAAAGTTATAAGTCATTGGGTCAAGAATCATGATATGAAATTTTAATTTAAATATTCCTGTCCAGAAGGTTTCAAGTAAGGCAGAAGCTAAATATTGCCCGTACATTTGCTGGCACGCTTTAATTAAATCGATTAATCACCTTATACTGTGTGAAAAGGATATCTTTACATATAATAAAATGACGACTAAGGTTGGCGATGTGCGCGTATAACGCAAGAACTACTGAACGGATTTTAACAAGACCATTGCCAGTTTTAGAGGCTTGAGCTTTATCTCCAATTAGAATTAACACTATATGGTATTCCTCAAGGGGATTTAGATGTTGAAATAAATAAACGCAGGCAAAACCAAGCATTATAAAACTAACTACGCATTAAAGACGGAGATCTAGTGAAATTTGTTCATGATTATTTTGTCAACAAAATGTTGCTTATTTCTTGGTTGTCGTGGTCGAATATATCGCAGATGTGAAATTCTGGCTACATGGCCTCAAATTTGTGAGAAATCTTGAAATAAAAAAGTTGTAGCGTCAACTCAGAATCCTTGCTTGATGAATCACAATTGAAAAACATAAATATTGTGTAGTGTAATTGCCAGAGCGATTGGGCGGTCGCAAACCACTGCCAGAGTACCCGAAACATGAAGCGTCAATTTTAAGTCATTTTATCCACACACACATTTTTGGTATAGCATATAGTATAGAACTGGTGAATCTAGAACTAAAATGCCAGATTACAAATATTTTAACTGATTCTGAAAGACTATTTAAAGATCTTTAAGACCGTGTTTACTTTTAAACTTAGTCCTACCATTACTTTCGATAATACTTGATTTTAAAACAAAACATGTAGAAATGAATCAAATACTTTTTGTGTTCACGATATTTCTACACCTAAAGTAACTTAAAAATTTAGGTTTCTGTGTTAAGTTTCGGGCGCTCAGGGGATTGCGACCGTCCAATCGCTCTGGTAATTATACTACACAATATAATTTCCAATTGCGATTCATCAATTTGACGCCAGGGTTGCCATTAAAAATTTTGAAAAAATCACAAAAAGAAGGGTCACGGAGCAAAAAAAAGTCGCAACAAAAACAAATAATGTAAAAATTGTAACGACGCACAGACTGGTGTTTGGGCCGAAAAGCTGGCCAAAAATCAGAATTGCAAACATTAATGTATAGAGCTGGCGTTCAGTCACAAAAGAGTTACTGAAATATGACGTTATGTGGCAGCATCTCCACCCAAGACGGCTTTACTAGTTAGATGGGACAGCAGTCACTTCATAGCACTCGCTTGATACGTTCAGTTTTTGTTTTCGGCATTACCGTACATTAACACACTTGCATTGCATTTTTTTTTATGTTACAAGTGGTTTTAGTGAAAATATTTATCGTGGATATGTCTAAGCAAGGTATGTACTTTATGTTGCAGAAATTTTTACTAATCTTGTATTGTTATTTTTTTTTTGTTTTTGCCGCTTTACAAACCCTACTTGAGTGCATTTTTGCATAATTTTAAATATTGACGAATGTTTTTAATAACTGTGTACTCATTTTTACTACATCAAATTTATATGATATAATGCTTTAGAGTACGTATATATCATATATATATCTCTTTAAAGTGCCAGGGCCTAGCTTCTCGCAACCACTCATGTTGTGTGCGTTATATTTTCCACACGAATGGAAGGGACCTACAGTTTACTGCCGAATCCGAACGGCGATTTGAGAAGCTTTTTTAGACAACAATACTCTCGGATGTTTGTCAGACGCTCGCGAGAGGTGGGACCGTGAAATAACTTTTTGGTATTTTCTGGGACTCGAACTTGGAACCTCATGCGTAGCGATCCGACACACTAACCACTTACGCCACGGCCCCCCCTTGCAGACATCGCATTCGTATTTTTCATTATAAATCTCTTATTAATGTGTGTATATTTTTTAATAAAATTAATACGTAAATATAATTATGTAAATAGTATTTTCATATTTACTTGTTAGTAGTACCATTATATTGGAAAAAGAACAACTAGACACACCAAATGTAATAAGAATATTTTTCACCAGCTTTTGGGCTCAAATACCAGTCTGTGCGACGTTAGAACCAGAGAACTGCATGAATAAACTCATTTGCAGTTGTGAATGATTCTCTAAAACACAGACAGAGAGACACAGAGACACACAATCATTCGTCCACAGTCTCACGCACAAAGAAAACAAGCAAGTACGACTCTCATGAATATTTGAATGCGTAGTAGACTCGCACTCAAAGCATTCACTCAATTCTGATTGTATTCAAAAATGTATAAGTCATCCACGAGCCTTCGAATGGTTTCAAGTATCTCGTATTGAATAAGTGTAGAACTTTCAGGTTATATATTATGGAGGCAATAAAGTGTGAGGGTAGCTAATCATTTCTTAGAATGAATGTGAATGTGCGTGAAGGGAGTGTATGTTTCGAGTGGCTCATAAGACGATCTACTTGCTGCAGTTCTCTAGTTAGAACTCCATATCCATTAAAATGTAAAACTTAGAAACTAACATAAAAGCTTATATTTCACAAAACAAGACCATAACATAAATAAATAATTAAAAAAAAAAAAAAAACATTAGATTACACAAACAAAATAGTTTTTTAATTAAATCAGCACAATTTTGTTATGGAAGATTGTGATAAGCAAGTAAAAGGAATTTTCGTTGGAAAAATATATTTTATATGAAAAAGTCAAAAAAATAAATAAGTAAATACATTTTTTTTTTAAAGATTTGTCTTAAAGTTGTACTTTGAGGCCCTGTAGCCCCTAAAATGATGTATCCGACCACGACAACGAACAAATAAGCAAACTTTTGTTGACGAAATGGTCATAAAAAAATATCTGTGGATAAAAAATACATACATATAGTTAATATCATTGTGGACCATGCAGACAAAGTCGTGGGGATCAGTCAACTAAGGTCAAGCGTTGAGCAAGGAGAGAATTAAAAAAATGAAAATATATGAAATCGCAGGTTGTGGCCACGTAGTTGATGAACGATGAGCGATTTTGGTAAGCGACAGAGGAACCTCGCTCTGCATTCAATTTTGTTTTAATTTTCTAGTTCATCGCTGAGCGACGAAGAAAAAATAAGCTTGGAATACTTTATTTTAGCTGTCCAAAGCCGCCCGATTCTATTGCCGAACAGCCAAAAGGATTACAAAAATAAAGAAATTTTATCTTAGAAAAATTAAAAGTAAAAATAAAGAATCATACCTTACCTTAGTAATAAAAACTAGCATCTGTTTTGCACAAATCGGTTTCCTTTGTTTTGTTAATCTTGGTAGGACTTTTTCTAGCAATAAATTAAAAGATGGTACTGATACGCAGGTACTGTCAAAATCGGTCTGAATATTTGCGAAAATCTTAAATACAGTCCTCGATTTACGTCGTCTTCGAAACCGAGGAAATGCAATGTAAATCGAAACAACGTAAATCGAAAATAAAATTATCCAACACTCGTACAGTCCATATGGATTGAAAAAGACTTACTCCGAATAATACTGTGCACGAAATCGGTGAGATGTGCATCTCGATTAAATAAGAATAACGAAAAAGGGAATTTCGTGAGAAAATTGTGTTTCAAGGAAGGATGTAAGTCAAAATTGTAACGACGTTAATCGAAACTTGGAAGTAAAAAACCGGACAACGTATGTAAATCGAGGCGACGTAAATCGAGGTATCCCTGTACTATAAAAGCAAAGTCGATTTTCCTTGTGAACACCGTTTCTCGAAACCTACTAAACGTCGGTACTTGAAATTTTGCACAGTTATTCCTTATTTTGCCTAGATGCGAAATAAGAAGTGATTTTCCGAAATTCAAGGTCGAAGTGGCATAAAGGGGGTTGAGATCGAATTTTCCATCTGTAAATATTGATTCCACAGCCGTAGCTCAGCACTGGCTCTCCGGATTAAAAAAAATATAAAATAGATGAATAATTGTAAATTTTATTAATTAAGATATCCATGTGCTGTCAAAACTTCATGCAATTAGGAGACTTGGGAATATACGCGTAGGTACATATGTACTCGTACATGCATATGCACATGTAGACATACAACTATTGCAATATTTTTCCATTTTGTTAGATGTTGATCGTTGGATGTGTCCACATTTTAGATTGTTTTAATGAATTTAAAATAAATTGTGTGTTGGAAGCGGGTTTCAATTCAATTCAATTTTTATTCTCAATGTACAAGTAAGACCGTGTCTTTTATAGTACTAACAATGCTTAAATATAATTATATCTTAAATACGAAAATACAAAAAATAGGATGAGGAGAAGTGTTTAATAGAGATAGGTACTCGTAGAAGGATAGATATACATAGATGGAAATATATAGGAAGATAGTAAGGTAGAAAGAAAAAGAAAAGGGGGAGATGAAGTATAAATACTATTTAATATCGTACTAACGCTGTTCAGATAAAAACTTGAATATTATATTTTTAAATAAATTAGAACTACTTATTCGCTTAATATCAGTTGGCAGATCAAAGATCCAAAGCTTAGTGGTGCATACAAAGAATAGACGTGATGAGTTCAGGTATTGACAATTTGGAACATTAAGGTTTGAAGTTTGAGATTGAGATTGCGCAAACTGCAATTTTTTTTGCAAGATATGCAGGTTTTTTTTGTAAACATTATATTATGCAGAAAAATTAATTTTCTTGCGTTTAAAAACTGCGTTAATGAGCAGCCTAAGGCACGTAAGTTATATTGCGTAATATGATCATATCTACGAAGACCATATACCTACATATCGAACCGAATTATAAAATGCAACTTGGAGTTTATTTTGCGATGCCGAATCCAGCTTACAATACACAGTTTCAGCATAACATATGAGTGGAATTATAAGCGTTTTAAATAGCTTCAGTCTAGTTCCTTGACGAGTAAATGTCGGCGACTGCCATAATTTGCGAAGACCACCATAGATTCGGTCAACAATGCAATTTATGTGGTTACTGCAGGATAAGTTACGATTTAACTTAAAGCCAAGAGTGGTGTTTCTATGGTGATTTGTGGGCTTCCAGCGCCTATGTAGAGCTTTCATACAAGCCCGTTGCATGATGTTTGTTCGATGGTGAAGCTTTTCTGTCATCAGCGGTTGGTGTCCCCGAAGAGCTTTGGATGTTGCCAGATGAATGTTGATGATGCGTTCCCATGATGTTGGAATTTGAATCAGCATTCACGATGTCAGCAAAACATTGAAGAGAGATTACACGCAAAGCTTCCGATTTTAGGTGTCTCCTCACATAAACATTTCCACGGTATGAGAACACTGAGGCAATTTTTGCTTTCTTCTTTAGAACCAATGCATATTTCATTAATGCGTGGTTTTGTTTCGTAAGAGACTCATGGATGTATATAGAGGTGCCAGAGTCTATACCCATGTCATGTAACCAGAGCTAAGACTTTTTCTTCTTGCAATACAGTGCAACTGACTTTAGAAAAAAGTTTTTGTCGTAAGAAGAGTTGAATTTGATCATTATTGGGGAATGATAAGTGTTGTTTTTAGAGCGTATGCGGTAAATATTTTTCAAAGGTGAAGCTTTTATATTTAGTGTACGGCAAAGGTTATTGAACATAGCTTTGAGGTTTTCTTCAGAAGAGTATGGAACCTTATGGATTAATGCATCAGCTGCAACGGCTCTGTTCTCTTGAGCATAAACTATTTTTTTTAACTCGGATATTTCACATTTAAGAGCATCAAAAGCAACAGCAGTTTTACTAGTTTCAAGTGTAGTTACTCTTTCCTCAATTTTAGCAATATCGGATTTCATGGAGGTTATTTCTCAATCAATATGTTCGATTCGGTTTGAAATTCTTTGTTCGGATTCAGCTATTTTTGACGACAGGAGACTAACAATCAACTCACTTTGTTTAGAGCACTGATCAATTGGACTTTCCATCTTGTCAATGGTGATCTTTTTGGCAGTGTTTATGAAGGCCAGCCGAGGTGAAGAGCGAGATCAACAGGGAGAGAGTTCCTTGTTGCGAGAGTTCGATCGGAGTGTCTTTTATTTGACATTTGAGTAATTTATTTATTTTTATTGTCCAAATCAATAGGTGTAATTGATTTTCAATCCTTTAACACCAAAGAACTATTTGCAAAATGCACTTGGAAAAAGACTGAACTGTTTATTTGAAAAAAACAAAGGAACACCAGGAGTCGAAAAAAACCACGTCTACTCGATAGCTAACATCCTACTCGACTCGAGGGTTTGCGTATGCTCTGGTGGGATTCCCACGGGGGAAGTAATAATTGAGTTTCCACATTTTCGGTATTGTATTCAGCTGGCAATTATATTTCGACAAGTAAATAACCGTCAACTAAAACGCAGGCGAAGCAAGGCGAGCTCGGCTGCTCGGGAGCTTCCCGAGTACGCCTGGCTCTGCTCTAGACGCTTTGCTGAACTTACCTCCCCTCGATACTTATATCATGGGTTGTACTATCAAAGTGGGGCGGTTTTTGGTACACTCCACACTGGAATTTTGGTGAACTTGCGCGACACTTATCTTACGACTCCTGTCTTATGGATATGCCGTCTGATGCAATGACACCAGAACTCCAGCTGATGCGCAAATTCAGAGTCGACTTTCCTTGTGTCCAGGACTGGCTTCGGCCAGAGTCTGAGCCGGGAATGGAATGTAGTCGTATTTTCACGGATGGTTCCAAAACCAGTCAAGGGTCTGGCGCTGGTGTCTTCGTGGAAGTCGACAACATAAGACTTCACTTTTCGTTAGGCAAATATGCGTCTGTTTTCCAACCGGAAACTTATGCAATCCTAAAGGCCATGAACTACGAGTATGCTGTGAAGAACAGGTGGAACGGACGTAGCATTTGTGTTTGTAGTGACAAACAGGCTGCGCTAAAGGCCTTGCTTAACGCTTTAACCACTTCCAAAATAGTTCGTGAAACCAAAACCTCTTTGAACTCGGTCGCAAGACTGAATTCTTTGTCTCTTGTCTGGGTCCAAGGTCACACTGGGATCTTGGGGAACGAGATCTCCGATGAGATTGCTAGACAAGGCTCAGAAGAGGCTTTCTCAGGTCTCGAACCCGCGTTGGGCTCCCTGCGTCCTCGGTTAGGGCTTCCATTGACGATTGGGTCTCTCACGAGCACGATTGCGTGAGGCATGACTCCCCAGGATGCAGGTTGACTAAACGCATGCTCCCGGACGTCTGTAAGAAATCAGCGGCATTCTTGCTGTCTCTCAGCAGAAAGATTGTAAACAACTTATTGGCGTCTTGACAGGCCATTTTTGCTTTTGCCAAGCACCTTAATGTGTTGGGCTTAAGTGACACTACAATCTGCGATGCTTGTGGAGAGAGCGACGACATCGCGGAACATTATCTCTGTGAGTGTCCGGCCTTTCCTTGTATCAGGTGGCAGATCCTCGGTGCGGATGTGGTGAGTGCTGGTACTGTAAGCTCCTCATCACTGAAGTGCTTACTTGGCTTTCTTCGAAAGACAAAGAAATTCCAATAAAATGGGTAAATCAGGGTTTGCTCTCTGGTAGTACAATGGGCCAGTTGCGTCTGAGTGCTCCAGTTGAGCGTTTCCTATCCGGACAAAGAAAAAAAAAAAAGGCGAGCACTGGGTCAGCTAGTGTTTATATAAATGAAGAAATTCACCATTTCTCGACTTATAGGATGTACACCAAATCCTCATTTTTTCGATTTCATAATAAATCTATAAATATAAAGACGACTTTCAAGCAAACGACTACGACGACCAGCACTTGGCAATAGTATTTTCACAACTAATCGCTTAAGCGATGATGCTCTCCGCTCAGTGAGCGACCTTAGCCTAATCATTATTATTATTATAAAGACGAAACATTAAAAAACGTTGCCCGCGTTAATCTCAGCAAATACAAAACCGATTAATGTGAAATTGATCCTATAATATCCTTGATTTGCATGAAATCCAATTAGGATATCTTCTTTCTGTTTAAATGTTCTTTGCTTAAAAAAATTAGTAGTAAAGTACTATAATGCTAAGGTAGTCGGCAAACTGCTGGACCGGTGGTACCCGGCGTGCTTTGCTGCGACTAACAAAAGAGAATTTTCTTAGTACTAAAGTACTACACATAATACTAAAGTAGCCGACCGATTTTGACCAAACTTCATAGAAATACTCTCTACTCTACCGAAGATTGCCTGACAATTTGAGCTCAATCGGTTTCGTGATTTCGGAGTCCATAGCGTGCACACATTTTTTCTCAAGGAAAAAAGCACTTTCAGTTTTTCCCGAATTTTCCAATTTTCCGGGCAACTTTAAAAATATTTCTTTCCGTAAAACCTTATTCGGACTATTATGAACATTTAAAACAAAAAATGAGCCAAATCGGTTCAGCTGTTCTCAAGCGATGCGATGACCAACGAACAGCATTTCATTTTTATTTATGTATATACGAGTAGATACATACATATATTATTACGAATATGTAAAAAAGAACCTCTTACATTTCATAATATTTTAGGCATATCTGGGGTAAAAATTGTTATTTTTGTATACTTATTTTATTGCGGCTAACCCATTCACATATGCACATACATATGTACATGCATACATTTTCAATGCCGCTAATCCTTCATGAGCACCGTGGCGTAAGTGGTTAGTGTGTCGGATCACTACGCAAGAGGTTCCCAGTTCGAATCCCAGAAAACACCAAAAAGTTTTTTCACGGTTCCACCTCTCGCGAGCGTCTGACAAACATCCGAGAGTCTTGTTGTCACGAAAAAGTTTCTCAAACGCCCTTCGGATACGGCACTAAACTGTAGGTCCCTTCCATTCGTGTGAAAAATATGACGCACACAACATGAGTGGTTGCGAGAAGCTAGGCCCTGGCACTCAAAGAGCTGTTGCGCCAAATACTTACTTACTTACCTAATCCTTCATGAGGGTCGCGGAGGTAGGATGCTCAGTTGGACTCTCCATCCTTCTCGATCCTCCGCCATTGACTCCAACTCATTAGGGGAAATCCCTAGACTGCTCCAGAAAAGATGTGGGACTTTATCCAACCACTAGGCCTACCGAGGGTTCGCTTACCTAGTGGCACGGCAACCAAGACACGTATTGGAAGCTGGTCTGGGGGCATACGCACTACGTGACAAAACCGTCGAAACATAGATTGTTCCGTTCGGAAAAGTAGCTGTTCAACATTGAGCGCCTCGCGTACTCTAGTATTGCGCACTCGATCACTACGAGTTATTCCAGGAAACATTGAAGGAACCTCATTTCGGCAGCTTGTATCCGCGATTTTATTCTTCTTTCGCTCACTACCCAAATTTCACTCACTTCTAACTTTAAATCAACTTAAAAAATTGAAAAAAAAAAATAAAAAATAAATAAATAAAAAATTGTTGCGTAAAGTCAATATGCACGCAAATTTGAGGCCCTTAATTTTTTCTTATTTATTAATATTTATTTATTTTTTTTTTTTCTTAGTTATTTATACCTACATGCTGAGAAATAATTAAATAACTATTTTAAAAACATCCATTATGTATTTTCATTTATTTACATCGATGGCTTTGATTCACTCGCAATGATGCGATTGCTGCTTTGTTCTATTCCATCATCATTCCCTCCTCCCGCTCCCATTCCTATTCCTGTTTTGTATGTTCAAATGTATCTACATATATCATATTATCACAGATATCACAGATTGCATATAATTTTTTTATTGCAGCGCCGGATTTAAGTTTTTGGTGCTCTAGGTTTTTGTAGTCAACGGTGCGCTAGTTTTCCTCTTTTTGTTGCTCGATATGTTCACTTCTAAAGGATAGATGGAGTCATTTATTCATAAAGAAACAAAATAAGGAGAAAAGTCGTCTGCAAACACATAATTTTTAATCAGAAGTGTAATTACCGAAATGCATATGTAGATAGTTCTAACTAGGAAAAAAAAGTAATAGCTCCACCGCAATGGCCCCGCAGAGGCACCGGTGTGCGGCTGCGGTGCAGTTGCGGTGCCGTTGCGCTGCAGTTGCGGTGCCATTGCTGTGCAGTTGCGATGCCGCTGCGGTGTGACTGCGGTGCCATTGCGGTGCAGTTGTGGTGCCGCTGCGATGCAGTTGCGGTGCGGTTGCAGTTGCGGTGCCGTTTCGGTGCAGTTGCAGTGCTGCTGCGGTGCAGTTGCGGTTACGGTGCAGTTACGGTGCCACTGCGGTGTGGCTGCAGTGCCGTTGCGATGCAGTTGCGGTGCCGCTGCGGTGTGACTACGGTGCCGCCATGCTGCCACTGCGATGGAGTTGCTGTGCCGTTGCGGTGTAGTTGCGGTGCCATCGCGGTGCAGTTGCGGTGCCATTGCGATGTAGTTGCCGTGCCGCTGCGATGCAGTTGCCATGCGGCTGCGGTGCCGATATTAAAAGACTGCACTAACTCGTTAGAATGATGTTGACGTTGCACATCTCGCACGCACTCTCCTGCGTGAAGTTTCCAATTAGCTCCATACACTGCAGAATTAAACTTTTTGTGCCCTAGGTTCTTAAGAAGAACTCAGACACACTGCCAGAAACCGTACACGATGGCGCGTAGGCGTAGTAGAGGCCCTAGGACCCACAAGGGGATACAGGACATAAACTAGGTTCTTAATGTGAACGGTGCCCTGGTTTTTCTCTTTTTGTTGTTAGATACTTCCCAAGTAATAATTTATTTGTGAAGAAACAAAGTAAGGGGAAAAGTCCTCTGCAAATACATACTTTTTAATTAGAAGTCTAAAAACCGAAATAGTTCTATCTAGAAAAAAAAAGTCTCTTTTTGTGAAGCCCCCCTCTGTGGTGATGCCCTGGACCGGTGCCTAGAGTGTTTTACTATAAATCTATCACTGATTGTCTGTGATATTATATTCACTAGATTACCGAAATATCTGCATGAAAAAACTCAAGATGCAATGACATATGAATGTATGTATCAGAGTTGTAAAAGAATTAAATCGTTTTGGAAGATAATTCTATTGAATTCATCCAGAATGATTAGAAGTCTTTTTGCTAAAAAAGAATGTGATTTAAAAAAAAAAAACCAAGTCAGTGATTAGTGCATTCAATTTTTAACATTCCATGAATTAAGTCAAATGATTGCATTTTTTTGAATTACATTACTGAATGCACTTGATGTTAGCTGAAGTCCGCAGTGAATTCACATAAAATCAGTTAAAGTTAATGAATTCAAGAGAAATAATTGAATTCCGTTGACTACAGCATATTAACGTTGTTGGCTATTTCTTGACTTTTTAATGATTCACGAATAATCTCGCTTACAACCTTTATTTTTTTCCTAGTCTTAAAGGTTGCAGCAGCAAGTAATGTTGAAGTGAATTCACTGACTACAAATGAATTCAAACAATTTTAGTTGAATTCACTGATGTCAACTATTCACTACTGACTTCAACTAAATATATGAATTCACTGATGACTACAACTTACATTAAGTGAATTCAATTGACTTCCAAAAATGGTTTCAATTCTATGATTGCTAAAAGTTAAATGCACCAATATCTGACTTCAAAAGAGTGGTGATTTAAATTTTTTTTAAATCGCAGTCTTTCTTTAATTTGATTGCATCGTTAAAAAATCCGAACTCTCTTTTTTGAATTCTGTGAATGCATTCCCAAAAGAGTGCATTCTTTCTGGTATATGTCAAAAAAACATGATCTCTTTATAATCATGAAAGTAATCCAGAGTGGTCGGAAATCAAAGCTGAACTTTTTCCAGGAGAGAAATCTATTGACAAACAGGGCATGAGGCGTGTTTTGGTGAGAATTATGGAAAGCAAGGTAAAAGTTTCTCACCGAAATGATTCCCAGTCAATCTGAACTTGAAGCTTTTTTATATATCAAGATTGGCGCTCGCTATCAGCCTGACAAAGTATTCGCGCTGTAGAAAAAAATCTTGTCAGCGCCCTCTGAAATTGAGTGTTATAAACTAGAGGTATACATCCACCACACGTTTGACTGAACATAAAACCTAAAGTAATTCCAGTAATTTTTTGTTGTTATACTCCGTTCTAGATTTTTCACCTGAAATATAAGAAACTAATGTATTTTATTTATAAAAATTATATTTTTGTTATGAAAAAAAGTTACATTACTGAATGGCAAAAAAAAGTCTACCACACGTGAATATATTGATCTGGCTTACAACGAAAATTCAACCTAATGAGATCGATTCTAAGAGTTGGGATACCGATCCATGGACCCTGTGGTGAACTTAATCCCCGATTTCCATGCATGGGTGATGGAAAATGGTAATGGCGGATATCTCCAAAATCGTCAAAGTTTTGCTACCCCGAAGGGTGTGCTGGGACTGCGTATCACAGTAAATAATCAGTCAGAAATTATTAGATTCTGTCCTTAAGACTAACGTTTTTCTTACAATATATATGGTATACATATATATACAACAGTAAGATGCTCTTGAGAAGAATATGACTGCGTATCACAGTAAATAATCAGTCCGAAATTATTAGATTCTGTCCTTAAGGGTAACGTTTTTCTTATATATCTACATATTTTTTAAATAATGTACAACAGTAAGGTGCTCTTGAGAAGAATATGATTTTTGTCCGAAAAATTTACTTAATCTGAATTAAACTCCTCTCCTTAGTATTATTAGCATACAGTCTCCCCCGGTTCCAATCACTTTGAATATGAACCTTCAGTCACTAAGTTTTCTAGTCATATTTAGGATATGTAAGTAAGTATATATAGTATATGTACATAGCTATTTAGTTCACGTACGTAACTCTAGCAAAATAATACATAACTTCACTTAACTTCGCGTTCTTAAGACCTTGTATAAATTTGCTTTAATTCGGGTTCTGGTTCTGTATTCTGACTTAAAATGTTTTGCATTGTACGTAGACTACTAATCCTAGGTTTGTGAATGTAGAACGTGTTGAACAAAGTAGTGTGTTCTAGATTCTACCATATAGCATCTATTAAAAAAAAAAAAGTTAAAAATTGTAAATTCAGTTGATTGAAGGCTTCAATCCTGTGTATTCCAAAAGATAAAAGTTTGAAAGTCAGCTACTACGCTTGCTTTTATACTTTTTCCTTAATTTACATTCCTTTAAATTTCGTACAGTCCGCTTAACCGAGCAACGGCGGCCAATGCCTCAAGTCGAACATTTACAGCCTTTCTTGGGGTAATTATATGCGATAGAAGAGGCTTACTCTCCGCTTCGCGTCAAGTATTAAATTACTATTCGTTCATTGCACTATTCCTCTAGACTCGTATCCTACCGCCGCACGCGGTACTTTAAATTTGTGGCCAAGTACCACCACTCGCTCCCTCGAGCGCAACACTTCCTCACACTCAATTTAGACGTAGGCAAATAGGCGAGATTTCAAAAGTAGAAATGGTGCTACATTAAACAATTTTTCAGTGGCACCCCACCATGGCAGAAAGTTAGACATGTTACGCGATGGTTACCCTGTGGTACAATTATTTTGTTATTTCCAAACCTCTTAAAAGTGCCAACCAGAAAGTTTTCATATTTTTTTTCCACACCCCGCGGTCGCCTTAAATAATTTTGCTCTAGGTCCTTTGAGTGTGGTCCATTCAGCATTACGTTACGTTTACTTCTTCGAGTTAAGAGGGTGCAGCTTCTTTCTCCCCGCACAGTCTTTAAAGGGGCGATGGTAATTTGGTTCTCCTTTGGGAGTCATTTGCGAAATTTCCCTTTTTCAGAGTGCTGTGCTGAACGCTGCCTTAAACTCGAGCTTCGTCTCAACACCATCGTGCACACACCCCGTCTTCGAAGAGTGCTCTTGAGAAATTTAAGCATTTTTGTGGCCATAAGATAAGCGGCACCAACAGTTGTGCCATAGTCTCCTGTTGGAGTCACGATGAAATTATGGATGCTGGTTTGGGCTAAATGTTGGTTGTATAATGAGGTAAACTCATTTGAAGATGTTCGTCCGTCGTGGTTTCGTGTCGTTGATGTCGTCCATTGGCTTTTAAGAGGCCAACTGAGCGCGCCAGTGCCACTTTTGTATTTTTATTTTGTCCTCATGGAAATGTGGAATTTTAACGGAAAAACGGCAAAGAAAGAAATTTGATGGATCAAAAGCATTTTGTAAGTGAAAAGTTTTTGTTGGCCGCGTTTATGCAAATGAAATTGTCTCCGGATACTTGCCGAGCCTGTCCACTCCATCGCCGCCGTTATTAGAGTGGATAAAGTTTTGTAATTTTGGCGCAAAAAATCGCAGGATAATGTTTATGTTTGTGCGAGAATTAAATTCTCAAGTTAATATTATTCAGAGTGCTAAAAGCGATTTCTTACACCCATTGAATGCCCTACACATCTGAGATCTCGTTAAGGAGAGTTGGAGGTGTTAAATGGATTGCGATAAAGGGAACGCGGATGTTTGGCTGAAAGAAGTGCGCCTATTTGAATATGTTACACTAAATGTAGGCTCATTGTTATTCATTTTGTTTTTAAAAGGTTGGTCGTAAGGTCAGGAGAATATCGATGTACACTTTTCTAATTCATTACCGGCTAATATATCGACAGGCTTTTCGCATATGTAAGTTGCCCACTTTGTTGATGGAGTTATCAAGTGGTCAAGTAGTTGAGTGGGTTAAGGGGACAATACGCCGAGACCATCATTCGGTGCGAATAATTACCTGATCTCCATATTGTATTGTTGGAGCGCAAAGTACCTGTAAATGTACCATCCGATTTACTATGAACTTGAATCTATTACCTGCAATATACTTCTCTTAGGTTACACAAAATTTCCCTCTGTCCAAGCTAACGAAGCACATTGAATCTTGGGGTTTAAGCCTAACTAATAAGTTTTTACTAACACGAGGTGCAGCGTAGAGTTTGCGTCAATAGCTGGATGTTTGTAAAACTTGGCATCAAAAGGCGCTCAACAGCTACTTACATATGATATGTTTCAGTCTCGGCAGTAGGCAAGTTTAGCTGGAAGATAATGTAGAAGAAAAAACATTTTCATTCAACATTCTATAATTTTAAAAGATCTGTAACTATTCGGTCGTAATCAGACCACTTTGGCTACAAGTGGTATACATATGCACCACATTCTAAGCATAATAATTGCCATTTAGTCAACATCTACTCGTACTGCAGCTCTAGGAACTGCGACGTAAATTAACTCTCTCGTACAGAACCTAGGGCTCTGAGCAATCAGTCCCAGGAAAAACATCAAATCATGTTAGTTCATCAGAAATAAAGGGCTGGGCGAATTGGCCAATGTCGAATCTTACCGAAATGTATCACTAGCAGATGCAAGGCTCCATATATTAAAAACTGCCGAAAAATACATGCAAATATAAAAAGGTGGATAAGGACACCATTTATATATGTCATGAGTATCAATGCGATTTGCTGGACTCTCTTTGGAAGCAGCTCCTCTTTTGCTAAGCAAGGAAAATCTTAACAAAGTTGGCACATTAAACTAGGAGCTATTGGCTTTTAAAATATTCCTGTGTGTAGCGCCATCGAAGTTATAATGAAGTCTTATGTTTCAAAGTGGCAGTCTCATTTTTGGCGGGGCTTAAGATAAAAGAGAATACAGAATCTTGGTGTCCAAGCCAAGCGAGTTCTTACAGGGATGCAAAGTGAGCGTAATGAGACTTTCATTGTCTACACTCTTCGTAGTTAAAAGCGTACTGTACTCATTAATAAGTGCTTGTGTGAAGTTTATTTTTCTATAATATATTTCATTTAAGTAAGTATATACGAGTACATACCTTCATGTTTTATTCACGGTTTGTAAAATCGAAAATGTTGTTCAGTAAGTTTAATTTTTACTGTGATACCTACCTACTTTCTTTTTTTTTTCTTGTCATTATTTTTCATATTAATGAGATAAGTTTTACTTGGCGTTTAATGAGTTTTAAACTCAAAGACAATTTTCGGCTAAGAGATGAGGCGGGGGGAATCGTCCGACAAAAAAGGGATCACAGCATCGTAACTTTTTCATATTTAATGACTTTGTTGTGTCCTCTCCGACAACCATCATCGTCATCATCATCGTCAACCACCCAGCAGCCGCGTAGACCCATCTTTAACTTGAAAGTTGATCCTTTTCGGAACGATAGACTCTAAGGCCGCCCAATTGATAATCTCCTTACTTTTAAGGACGGCTTTTGCTCAGCAGTAAGGGCAGCTCACTCACCTACAATTATATTTCTGTTTTTCTTCTGATAGTACGACTTCGTACTATTATTGAAGTAAGACTAAGACCAAGTTGAGGATGGAGCAGTGGAAAGTTTTTCGCTAACGCGCGAATATTTGAAATGCTATTTACTCGACAACACTTCTACTGCATTATCCCTACACTGAAATGAATTAAATTATAAAACAGGAACTTTGAAGAATATTTTCACTGTCATATTATATTTATAGAGCGAATTCTTCAAAAACACTGATACCAGCAGTGGCAGAACCATGTGGCAGAGGCTAGTGGGTGGGTTTGGGCCAGATTTGAAGATGGCAAGAAAGTTACCCATGAACAGTGAATGAACACCCCATCCAACTAACATACTTACATAGAAATTTTGCTACAGCGAAATGCTTTTAGTTTATCGCAATCTGGTGGAGAAGAAAACATTTTTACGAGTTACCTCGTCATCGTCGTGTGCTCGTAGTCGACGTCGGCATCAGTCTTAATTTATTAATGATTTAGAAACTTTGGTACATATTAGTGCGCTGTGACGTAGAGTTATCCTGCAAGTTATGGCCTTCACAATTCACAGGCAAGCAAAGAATATTAAAAGTTAGAGGTGAATTGGATTGATGCGACATCTGCAAAAAGTGAAACAGCGAGTTTTAAATGGAAAGAGGAGAAATTATGGTTTCTATGCTAAATGAAATTGCGGGGCCATTGTAATTTAATTATTAACTATGATCATTGGGCGAGTTATAATATAAATTTTCTCATACACAATAAATATTGCATATTAAGTAAGATACGTATTAAAAAAAAAATAGACGAACGACAGGGTAGCATATTGTGCTCCTTCGGTAGTGTTTTGTATTTGAAATAAGGACGAAATTTTAAAAACCTCGTTTAAAAAATGGTTTGGAAATGTTATAAGACTTGTCGTGGGTTAGGCAACCAGTTCTAGGCTTAATCATAACACTATACCAGAAGGGCGTTGGGGGTATCGATCAGTTCAGTTCAGTTTCTTTATTGAGTCTTAAAATTCACAAATTTAATTTTGATTACATGATTTTATATGCTGCCGACTTTATAAAGTATGTCTGGCTACTAAGTAATTTATTAAAGAGTGTTAATTTTTCTTCCTCTCCCAGTATAATTACATAATTACAAATGTATCTCTATTTTAATTTTCGTATGCTTGCTCCCGACACACGCTCATACAATGGCTCTTAAAGGCCGAACTTATAACTAATGACTAGGACTTAAAAGTAAAAATTAAGGGAGAAAGATACAAATTGTATATCATAATGAGTGATTTTTAATTCATTGCAAATTATGAAGCAGTTTTATATAAATATAAGACAAGTGCACACTTAATTCGTGATATAGTCTAATATATTAGAACAAGCAACTTGAAATTTACATAAACCAAAACCATGATATATAATTAAATACTTAAATCTATTTACATCTGAGTTCAACGACTAATTTCAATCCAAGGAATATGTATTATGATTATAATTATTTAATAAATAATATACTGTATAAGCTTAGATCTCTTTCTTTTTATTAATTTTTTTTTAGTTGTTCAAAACTATCCTCTCAGAGCATTCAATGAGGCTTTTCCGTAAAAAGGTAAAGTGAGTACTTCATTGAACTCAGGTTCTGTTAAAAATTGGGATCCATTATGCATAAGATTGAAGGGCGACAAATAATTATGATCATTTGCGCTGTCATTTACATTCGCATCCCACAAACCTTTTATAAGTGGATTGAGGTGATGGACCACAGATTGCAATTTTCTTTTTAGTAGATTAACCATGTACATAGATCATAAGAGGTGAAACCTTTATTAAATTATGCAATGTATGATTTGAAAACCATTTTTTATTTGGTTTTCGAAATTTTCCGCTGCAATATCGCAAAATTGTTCTTTCAAACTTTTCGAGTACCTTTGCTACCGTTGGTGAGATGGTAAACCAAGAACTAAAACTATTGGTGTGTTTTCGTGAGAACTGTGCAAAGCAAAGTGATTCCAAGTCAATCTGGTTGAAAACTTTTTTTATTGTCTGAAGATTAATGATTGAATTGAAATTGAAGTAAAAAGTATGAAAAAGTTGTGCTTAAATGTATGAAATGCTACTGAATCATTCAAGTTGAATGAAAATGCTTTTCTCAGCGAAAAAGCTCTTCCCTTCCATCCCAACTCATTTTCGACTGAGAAAAAATGTTAAAGTGGTTCCAAGTCACTTTGTGTTGTTGTACTCCGTATTAAATCTTTAATACTCCGTATTAAATCTTACTTCACTGAGAAGCGACGTTTCACCAAAACGCACCATATATGAAATAATCGGTCTTATGAGTGTTTTATACATAAGAACTTTCGTGTTTTGAGATAGATGCTTAGATGAAAGAAGTTGTTTTAAGATAGCTGTGGCCATTCTCGCTTTATTCAACACACTCCTTCCATGCTTATTGAACTTAAATTTGTTTTGATAATGAATGCCAAGGTATTTGGTTTCTGTTTTTAATGGAATAGGTATATCTTGGATACTCAGGGAGAGTGCTTTACTTTCTTTAACCACCTTTCGCTGTCCCCTACCATACACGTTTCTGAAACAGGTAAGCCCACATTTCTCAATTTTGATATTCAAGCCCAAAGTCTTTAAATAAGACATTAATATTGGAATGGCCGCAATTTGAGGGTCGCGAGTTGGAACGTTGGAAGCATGACCGGTCGAAGTTACGAGCTGGAAGAGATGATGAATAGAAGGCGCGTGGACATCTTGTGTGTCCAAGAGACGAAATGGAAAAACACCGGGAATCGGGCGCGTTTCTTGGACGGTAGGACAAAAGATTACAAGATGTTCTACTACGGAACGGAAAAGTCTAAGAACGGAATCGGTATCATCCTTGCGGCAGAGCTACTTGAAAACGTCTTGAGCATTTGTTGTCTCTCAAACTAGTAATACAAGGGGAGGTGTGGAATATTGTCAGTGCATATGCTCCCCACAATGGGTACAATCAGGGAGATAAAGATGCATTTTGGCTAGATTTCCACAATCTCCTTAAGAACATCCCAAAGAAAGAATTTCTGTTTGTTGGAGGAGATTTGAATGGACATGTCGGGAAATAAAACGAAGACTGTGAAGACTGCCATGGAGGACTAGGATATGGCACCAGGAACCTTCCTGGTGAAGACATCCTAAGCATGCGCAAATCACACGGTCTTATCGTGTTAAATACCATGTTCATCAAACAAACCCGACACCTGATCACTTACAGCAGTGGTGGAGATGAAACTCAGATTGACTACCATTTGGTAGGCAGTTTCATGAAGCCTCGGGTAAAAGATTGCAAAGTGATCCTGAGAGAGGCAATCGCTCGGCAACACCGTCTCCTACTAACAGAAATTTTTATGAAAGCACCGAAGAAAAGCAAACAAACAAGGGTCTCTGAGAAAAATCAAGTGGTACAATCTGGACAAAGAAAAAGGCGAAGCTTTTGTTTTCGTAATGAAAAATTACCTCTCTCACACCATCAACGGAGCTGAGGATGAAGAGTGCAGAGCACAAAATATGTGGGATTCCCTACAGCGAACTTGCTTAAATAAGGCCAAATCACTGCTAGGAGCTTCAAAAGGCCACCATCAACATGCCAAAGAAACATGGTGGTGGAGTGATGAAGCTGAGAAAGTGATAAATGAGAAGAAAGCGGCTTTCAAAGCTTGGTCAAAGTGCCCCTCTAATAATAATGACGAAAAAGCTCGCCTCGAAATGGAATACAGATGCTGCAAGAAAAAAGTGAAGAAGAAGTGCGCCCAGCTTCAAGCAGAGAGTACGGAGGGCCTGTATCGGGAGCTGGAGAAAATATTTTCCCCGGTTGCTGATGCAAACCAGGCTATCCAGGAGCTGCGAAGACACAATATGAACAAGAGCGCCACTATCTTCAAAATAGCCGCCCAAAGAAGGAACAATGCTCAGGAGATTCGTTCGCCAAAGTTCATTAACAATGCTCATGGCCAGCTTCTTGTGGATGACGACAAAATTCTGCAGAGGTGGCGGCAGTATTGTGAAGAGTTTTTAAATGAACAATTTCCCCGGCTATACTTTCCAAGAGCCACCCCTAACTGTGAAGAAATACAGACAACCACGAGATCCGATATGGGTGGCGCTAAGACATCGAGGGGTTCCAGAAACCTATGTACAGATGATCATGGACATGTACGAAGGAGCAAAGACAAGAGTATGATGCCCCGCTGAGAACCGAAGAGTTCCCAATCAAAGTCGGGGTGCACCAGGGAAGCGTTTTAAGTCCTTTGCTCTTTATTACAGTCCTTGATTATCTGCTTCAAGGTAAAGTGATGGACCCCAAGGTACATCAGTTATTCTTTGCTGACGATGGAGCCATCATAAGTGAGGGTCCTACATCCCTGCAACGAGCACTTGATGTGTGGGTGGACGTTTTGGAGGGAAATGGGTATCGCATTAGTTCAAAAAAGACAGAGTACTTGTGCTACCCGTTCTCTGATCCACTCAGGCCTATTCCAGACATTTATTTGAATGGAACAGTGCTTCCCAAGTGCGAAAAGTTCAAATATCTGGGATCTATGATCAATAGCAAAGCAACTTGTGATGACGACATCAATCATCGTGTAAGCGTAGGGTGGATGAGGTGTGGAGAAAATTCCGCTATCTTCTGTGACAGAAAAATGCCCCCTAAGTTGAAAGGAAGGCTCTACACCGCAGTTGTACGTCCAGCGCTCACATACGGTTCACAATGTTGGACGATGTACAAAAAGTATGAGAGTAAATTAACGGCAGCTGAGATGAAGATGCTTCGCATGACAGCAGGAGTGACCAAGCTTGATCGAATAAGAAGTTCGAAGATCCGTGGAAGCTTTCACATCAAGGAAACCATCGTACAAAAATTAGAGCGCGATCGGCTCAGCTGGTACGTTCAAAGAAGAGATCATTTGAACCCTGTTAAAAAGGCAGTATCTATGCACGTTTCAAAGACATCGCGATGTAGGAAAGGCAGGCCTATAAACGCCTGGATCAGACAAATGCGGCGACATCGGCATTTCATTGGCCTCAGTAACAGAGTGATCCAAAATCGGCAGGCCTGCCGATATTTTCTGAGGTCAAATAGGCGAACCCCACAGGCGGATCAGTAGAAATGCGGTGAAGTGGGAGGGCTGTGATCCCTTTTTTTCGGATCATAGCCTCGCTGATAAAAGGAAGAAGATAATGGCGTTTTTTAGTTTTTCTAATGCATCATTTGGTCTTATAGCGCTAGCTAGTAATTTACTGTCATCAGCATACAAAAGAGATTCAGGCTCTGACTCATTGTTGCAAAATGGGAAATCATATATTAAAATGTTGAATAACTTTGGTCCTAGTAATGTTCCCTGGGCAACTCCTAAGAGGACGGGAAATTCTTCGGAGTATTCTGATCCAACGGCGATGGACGCTGTCCTTGAATCGAGAAAGCTTATAATCATTCGTGTTAAAGGCGTGGGGAAGTTGAGATTAATTAGCTTAAAGATAAGTCCCTTGTGTCAAATAGAGTCAAACGCTGCCTCCAAATCGATATTCAGAACAACAGTGTATTTCCTTTGTCTCAAGTTTTGTAGAATCTTGTTATTGAGCACTAATAAACAGTGTTCCGTAGAATGCTGTTTTTTAAAGCCAAATTGGGTGTCTGGAATAACATTTGAGTCGTCGCAAAAGGTGTCTAGGGTTTCGGCTATAACCCTTTCGAGTAGTGCCCAAGTTTGATAGTAGTGAGATTGGACGAAAATCTTTAATGTTTGTAGCATTATGTTTCCATTCCGTAGGAAAGTATCCGTTGTTTATGCAATGGTTGAATAGAGAGGATAGGATAAAGTCAAGAGAATTTGGGCATTTTCTTAATATAAAGTTCGAAATACGGTCTAGACTAAAGGATTTTTTGTTGTTCAAGATTGTTCTAAATGTATTAACTTTTTGCTGTGTGGTAAATGGTAATGAAAGTTGATTGGAAGCTTTGTTTGTCTGCGAAAAAATTGTGAGTGTTACATTTGAATGTGTGTTATTGAATTCTTGTACTGTTGAGACGACTTCATTATTCAAATACATGTCGTAAGAAGGACTTCGATCTGAAAAAATATTTGAGTATAGAAACGGAATGCATTAAGCTTGGCTTCAACATCTACTAGTTCTTGTCCATCGACATGTAAAACATCCTTTACTATATCCGCCCCAAATACCTTTCTTCCTGTTATTTTGTCGATTTCCTTAAAAGCATGGGGAGATGGTCTTATTTTATTTAAACGTGATCTGAACTCAAGATCAAGGTCTGTGTTAACTCTTTCTTTTATTATTTTGCTAAGACATTGTATTTGAGAGTGGAGCTCCTGATACTCAGAGTTGCGTCTATTCAAGTGCCTATGCTTAAGCTTAAGCTTTCTTAGCCAAATATTCCGAATTTTCAGAAGATTCTTAGTAAACTCAGAAATATTTTTGTACCTCATGTCTTTCGCGTTTCGAATAACTGAGTTATTTTCAATACTAGCAGCAATTTTATGATTAATGTCCAGTATGGTATCATCAATTTCTGCGTTTGAAATATTTCTGTCTGTTGGTAATTCTAATCTGGAAAAGCTGTTGTGCAGTTGCATTCTAAACACATTCCAATCAGTTCTTTTGAAGCTTGTGTAAGACGGAGGGGGTATCAAAATAGGGTAAACGTTGAAAATCTCAAGCTTTATTTCTATTCCATAATGATTCGAGAAGGTAGAAAAGGTTTTACAAAGCCTATTATTATTATTTGGAACTTGCGAGAGTGAACTGGATATTAAAAAGTAGTTCAGTGTTCATGAGGACTGCGGAAAGGTTGAACTAAAAGGAGAAATAAGGTTCAAGTGTAGGAATGGACCATAAAATATTCCCATTTGCATTGCTTACGGAGTCTCCCCAAGAGGGGTGACGTGCCTTATAGTCACCACCTAATATTGCGGCATCAAAAGTACCAACTATGGTATTCAGCCGATTTTCGGCATGATAACCTTGTTCCGAATTCGAGGGTATGTAAATACTTCCTACAAGGAAGCGTTTGGTAGTGCCGAAGTCAGTTCTACCTATCAGGACACCCAGGCACGCTGAAAATATGTCACTGTGAAAAACAAATTTATTGAATTTTAACTTTTCATCGGTAACGACAGCAGTTCCCCTGCCGTCGTCATTGCGAATGATGTTATAGCCTTCGAATGAAGGTTTATGTCTTTTGCTCAAAACAGTCTCAGATAAAAGACATATTTGTGGATTTAGATTTTTTAGAAGGCTTGATAACGCTAATCTTCTTTCATTTGATACTATAGAATTTATATTGACCGAAATTATTTTAAGTTTTGGATTGGAATCCATCATACTACAATTGTTGCTACGAATTCAAGATATGCGAACATCTTGTCTTTTTTTTTTTGCAGTTTCTGGTACTTTAGCCAAAATTCTCGAATTTTGTACAAAAGATCTTTGAATGAAATATTAAATAAACTTTTTACTTCGTCAAGGAAATCAGTTATATTATTGGGTTGCGAATGCTTGGCTTTAGGAGGGGGTTTTGTCATGGTGGAATTTGACTGTTGTTTGGGAATGCTTCCCAAGTTTTGAGGGGTTCTTGCCATGTCGGCGAAGGAAACATTTTTATCGGTAAACATATTAATTGAGTTTAGAACTTGCCTTCTTGATCTCTCAGCTGCAAATTTTGCATTTTCAATTAACATTAACCTTTTTTCCTTGTATCCTATATATGCTTCATACTCAAGGGAGTTTGCTGAGTGTTCTTTAGAGCAGTTGGCACATTTAAGAGCGGGTATTTCTTCATTTTTTTCCATGAGAGCTTTAACGGAGTTTATGCAAACTTCGGAATCGTGAAACTCACTACACAGAACGCATCGGCTGTTGTAAGAACAACACTCACCTGTGTGCCCAAACCTCTGGCAGCGATAACATCTAATCACTGCTCTGTTATATTACTTTTCCCAATAGACTCGTTGATGGAGAAGAGATCTTATCTGAGTTAAGTCTTTAATAGACTCTCCTACGTCTAATTGAACAATAAATATGTTTAATTTAAGGCCTTGCTCTTTAGTTTTATTGGTAGAAAATGGCGAAATCTTGTTTATTTTAACATTTGGTAAAGCTTCGTTTAAAGCTCTCTTGATTGTTTCTGGTTGTGTCTCTCCGTCAATACCTTTTAGCAGAATAGATGCTAAAAGAGAAAGCCCCAATACCTGTTCCTCGAAGTTTTTCTATGACTAATTTATGTACAGCTGTATCATTTACGTAAACCTTGGTTTTTCTATAACCTAAATTGACAAATTTATATCTTATATTACAAGCCTGACACTCGAGAGCAGCAAGATTAAGCAGATCTGTAATTAAAATACAATTAACACCAAAAATAAAAATGGGAGGGCAAAAGTTTTTATTGCTTACAATAATATTGGAGTTGTCCGAAGGAGTCTCCTCTCCAGTTGAGGTTGATGGAATATTGTTGTTGTTCCTATTGTTTTCTGCTTCAGTGACTTTTGTTTTCGCGCCTTTTTTTTGTGTTTTTTTATCAGGGAGCCGCAGAGGTGATGCCTGATCTAAGTCCGATAATGGATAGAAGGTGTTGAAAGACAAATTTGGTTGATGAGGTACTTCTGTATTATCTGTATCAATTCGTCTTCTTTTGCCATAACTTTTGGCAGCATGCTTAAGATTTGTGAGCACGGTGGTCCAGTCATTTTCTTTGACAGATTCGTTTTCACTTGCCATGCTTGATTCGAAGGGATTCTTAGTCATGTGATTTTGCGTGGCATTTGCACTAGCATTCATTGTATTTGAGGACACAAAATTAATACGCGAATCATGAGACCTCGTTGTATATTTTATTTCACTAAAGTTAATACCCGAAGTGGTACTACTTTCATGAGTTACTCGTATGTGCCCCAGAACATGTTCTGGAGCACAGGTGTTTTCTTTATCTATATCCACTGTATTATTTAATAAGAGTCACTGTCTCAATTCAGACAATATTATTTGGGCAATGTAAGCCCAGTTCAATGGAAAATTTTAAACGATTTTACAAATTGTAATGCAACGCTCACTATATAGTTTATCACACATCAGTACTCGACGACGGTTACCGACGCAATCTTGGGGGTGTCGATGGTGTAGAGATATCACCATCGATTGCCACGCTAATGGCTCATGGGTCAAATCCTGATGTCAGCAACATTTATTTATTCATTTCTCATGAAATATATAAAGCCAGTCCGATCAATTGCGAACTGTTTTGAAGACATGACCCTGACAGGAAGTTGGTCATATGGCTGGAAAAATGTCACGCTCTGTTGGAACTCAGAAGAAAAGAAAAAATTATAAAACCAATCTCCCCAGCTACCTGGTCGCCACCCCGAGGTTTTTATGAAACTTAACTCCAACCACCACACCAATCTTTCTCTCTCTCTATCCTTTCCAACGCTTGCACTATGCAACTGAGGTTAAGGGTATTCATAACCTCTTGAGTGTGCAAAAATTATAAATAATTTGGTTGAGAGCGGGTCAGCTGCCAAATTTTTAGTCTCCAAACCTTTCTATTATGCTAATGGGGCAATGTCAACTTCCGTATCTCATTGGAAAAACGTTTTGTGACTTAAGCCATTCAAAAAAATAATCCAGCCGTATGGCAACACGAAAACTCTTATCAAGATTTGCATGAGGGAGGTGGTAAGCTTCATCACATGCTATTGCTGTCTGAGAAACGATTTTAATAAAATAAACCTGGTTAGAAACAAAGACTGTCACCACTACCTGAAGGAGGAAGAAACACATTGTTTGCCAATGTCCGAATTTTATATAAGTAGCTGGTAACCGTATCTTGCACGTAGCATAGAAATATTCATCCTCTCGAGGTAGGAGAATTAGGAAGTGTTCAGGACGTATTTTATAAGACAGATGGTATGTTACTTACGCTAATAGTCATTGCGTAGGGGAATGATTTTAAAAAAGTATTGCTTCAGAATATTTATATTCTAGCATCTTGGTTGGTGCAGGTCTCTTCATTCAGCTGATTATTAAGTTTTATTTTTCGTAATATTCTTCACTAAATACCTTTTTTTGCTTCACTTCCCCAAAAGCTTATCTCAATGCTTGCATTTTAATTTAGAGTTACGATCCGTAACCCGTAAACTTATCCAAGCCAGCTAGGGTTGACCACAAACTATTTTGAACTATAACCATATCAACTCCAATCAAATAAAAATTATTCCTGACCAATAAGCATTCGCATTGTTACTACATATATAACCAGTGGTGGTCCATTCAGCAATTAAACCGATGTCCCCTACTACTTACATATAATCATTATATCAAACCCATTGTAATGCAATTCACGTAATCAAACTTCATTTGCCACGTCTTTTTCAACTCGAGCCTGATTACCTATTATGTATAACTAAAACACATAAAACCCAAATCCTAATAGCTAATGGAACACTGAAAATCCTTCGCTCAAAAAGGACAATTCCCTTTCTGCTTTAACAAACACACAAACACAGCCGGTGGTAGTAGATTGCCTTGAGACCTATTTCCGGTGCCGCCTCACATTATGTTCTCATTAATTCGCAATCAAAATTTACCATTCCCATCGATATAAAACTGGCACATAAAATCATTTAAAGTCCTTATGGAAATCTACAAGAGCTTCTCCGTCCAACACGCAGCAACATACCCATATCGACAAACCCATATTCATAAAATTTTATCACGCATTGTAAAGACGGAGTGAAGGACCTCAGGCCTTCTTTTCCTCCCTGTGCTTTTGTGGAAGTAAGTGTGAACCCCTTAAAAAATATCTAAAACGGATATGATATTAGAAAACTACCGTCACGGACGAAATCCAAGACCGCAAGTTGTATTTCTATTCACCATGGCTGAACGCCTTGTCCTGGTTCTAAGGACTTTGCACACAGATTTCCAAACAACACCGACTGTAAGCTGGTTTTGAGACATAGCGACGAGATTCGATCGTCCTTTGGGGTAGTATTAGAGAATAATGCTGATGGCAGGTGGAATCATCATCGTCGTCGTCCTCCTTCCACGCTTACTTGTTTTTTTCCTTGGCACACAATTTGCATATTATTTCGAGTACCTTTTAACGAAGAACGTGGACTGGTTTTTTTTTGTTTTTTTTTTTTAGTTTTATCTCCTAGAAACTTTCCCATATGTACATATATACATACATATCTATATCTAACTCACACACGTTTGCAGATTGTATAGTGTCTGCTTGGCAGACAGAGTGCATGTGTAAGGATATGGATTGAAATAGGGAAGCTGTACCTACTTAACTTTTATTTTGTTTAATAGGGATTCTTCAAAAGCGATTTTTTTGTTTCGTATGTAAATGTTGTGTTCGATGGAATTGGAGGGGTTCAGTAAGTAAGTGAATGAGAAAGAATGCGCAGCTCTTAGCGGACTCTAAAGAGATAAACACGTTTGTATGTATTGCTACGAGTATGTATATAGAACATATCTGTGAATGGACGAACGGTGGGTTTAAAAAAAGATTCGCTTGTTTTGACTCTTGAAAGGTTTGGGTTAACTCGGAGCAGTCTGACTATTTGTTATATGTGATAGGAATATGTACTCGTATGTAAATCCCTAGTCCGACATTTGTTTAAATTTATTCGACATTCTTTGGTATTTGCCCAGAGTTGGAGTGTGTGTTTTGAAGAAGTTTCACTTCTTAATTGGTAACTAAAGAAAGAACGTAAAATGATTAAATAGTTTATATCTACTGACTGAACTCTGCTTTAAACTGTGCAGTAACTGGAGGCACAAAAATAGATTTGCGACTCGGAACTTCAAAAAAAAAAGCCTGTCTACTGTGGATGTCGGAAAGTTACCTAACTCAATTTACCAGGGCAATTCATCCACCTAATTATTTATTTAATGCATCTAACATATTAAATGCCTATGACGTCGGTAATAGTGAAAAAAATACTGTGAATTAAAAGCAAAGGCAAAAAATAACAAAAATCTAACCCGTTATCTGGACGCCACCCCCAGAGTTTCTCTGAAGCATAAGCAATTGAGTTTCAAACCACTAAACCAAATCTTTCTGTCTCTCTCTCTATCTATCCTTTCCAACGCCCGCACTATGTAAAAACTAGTTGGCCTTTTGTCCGTTCTATTATATTGTAATAAGGCTTATAGTTAATTCATAACTACGCACGTACATATATGTATGTATATTTATCTAGCAGAAGTCGTCTTTAAAACTAGGTTGTTTTATTAAATGCTAGCTGTTCCACCCATCTTCGAGGTCCGAGGAGGTCCTAGGGGTTAGACTCGAAGACTGCGGGCCGGAGCGCTGGTGTCCATTCGTTCTATATGTCCTAGCCATCTCAGACGTCCAAAATGCAGTTTTTTGACTAGGTTGATGTCGCTGTACAGCTCGTATACTTCGCAATTGATTCTTCTCCTCCAAAACCCGTTAACGCAAATGGGACCGAATATCAAACGAATAATTTTTCTCTCGAAGCGGCCAAGGATATCTTCATCCTCTTTTAATAAAGTCTATGTTTCAGTGCCGTAAAGCAGGACTGGGATGATCAGAGTCTTATACAGAGTCTCCATAGTTGTCCGAGATAGGGATATACTGTTGAATTGCCTTATAAGCCGAAAAAAACAGCGATTGGCTAGAGTTATTCTTCACTTGATTTCTGCGCTGATCTTGCTTTGCGAGTTTATAGCAGAGCCAAGGTAGACAAGGTCCCTTACTACCTCGAAGTTATAGCTGCCCACTGTGACGTTCTGTCCAATTCGTCGGTGTTGGCTGTCCCTTCTTGTTGACAGCATATACTTGGTTTCGCCCTCGTTTATCGCTAAACCCATTTTGGCCGCTTCCGCCTCAATGCTTGCAAAAGCACCGGTGACAGCCCGCTGAGATCTTCCGATAATGTATATATCGTCGGCGTATGCAAGCAGTTGTACAGACTTGTGATGGATTGTGCCTCCCGTGTTGGCTTGGAAGTTCCGTACAATCCGTTCAAGTACAATATTAAAGAAGTCACATGACAGCGCGTCACCTTGTCTAAAACCTTTTTTGACATCAAAGGTCTCGGTGAGGTCATTACCGACTTTACCGACCTGCACATACGAGGAAGTTTGGCAGGGATGTCAAAACTAGACATGGCTCTATAAAGCTCTTCTCTATAGATACTGTCATAGGCGGCTTTCAAATCGATAAAGAGATGGTGAGTATCGATTTGGACTCATTGGGTTTTCTTTAGGCTCGAAGTGTGATTTGATCGATGGTGGACTTTCCTGGCCTTAAGCCACACTGATAGGGTCCAATCAGGCTGTTAATAAAAGGTTTCAGGCGTTCACACAATATCGCAGAAAAGATCTTGTATGCGATGTTGAGGAGACTGATGCCTCTATAATTGGCGCAGTTGAGGGGTCTCCTTTCTTGTGGATCGGGCAAACGATGCTGAGATTCCATTCATCAGGCATACACTCGTCTGACTAAATCTTAGAGATGAGTTGGTGTATGCACTCTACCAATTCATCATCAGCTGTCTTGAAAAGATCGGCCAGCAGCCCTGTTGGATTTCAGGTTGGACATTGCTATCCTCACTTCGTTTTTGGAAAAAACTTGCGTTTTTTTTTTTATGTTTTTATGAAGATTTCGAATCTGATATACAATAAAAAAAAGAGTTCCCCGTTTGAAAGTTAACTTTCTTTCACCCCTAGGAGTGTGTAGGGAAAAAATTCAATCCTTTTTTCTTGCATGACTTCGTTTGGCATACGATAGAGGTAAAGGAGGGAAATTTTATCCAGCAATATGGCGTAGTTTGTAAGAATGTTTGCTTTTGTCTCGAACTTATTATCCTCAGCCACACTTTGCCTTCTCTCAGGGCTTTTTGATGCAATTTTAATATTTGTAAAAAAGTAGGCAAACATCGTTAGCGTAGTCTAGCTGTTTAAGTTAAGCTGTATGCCGCTGCAAGTTCATGATAGGGTTGAATTGCACTTTAGTAGCTGCGGTGAGTATGTACTGTCTTCCGCATCCTACTTCAAAATTCAGAATCATTTTTGCTTACACTTACGAATACCGTTGTGCAATGTGTGAAAACTTAAAGTCTTTCGGTGATACTTCTTCTGCACAGGGCGTATCAGATAAAACCAAGATTCAAGCTGTCATACCCGAATGCTCACCAATCTTAAACTTTAAATTTTTACATAATATAATATTCCTGCAACAGACACTCGGCCTCGAAAAAAATTGCTCTGAAAATCGCTCAAGTACGTTATAATAACCAATTAATGCTTATACATAAGTACATCCCTTAATTCCATTTGCGTTCAGATTTAAATCAAATTTTACGTATAAAATCCTTAAAACAGCCTTATTGGCTTTACTTGAAGTAAAATATTACTCGCTACCAGGTTATATTCAACAATTACTGCCACTTCACTAAAACTGTTTTAAAGTTAATTAGATGTAAGCATGAATAAATTACTTGGTTATCATGGAAATAAGCTACCCTTCCCACAATGAGAACGATAAATATTATACTAAACGCCATCAAATTTCATTGTTAATCCTTTTTGGCATTATCCTTCGAGCTACTGACCCCCTGGAGCATATAAAACTGCATCCCGAAACAATGTAGTGTTAGAGAGAACACAGGGATAATAATTGCTCGTATAAGCATTAAGTTAAGTGAACTTTGCAATTTTGATAAGCAATTATGTGTTAGCCGGAGAAATTTTACACAGTTGAATCACTTCATTGAAGGCGAATAAGAGATGTTCTGGGGGGGTAAGACAGCATTAGATACTGTGATAACCTTATAGGTTGAAACGTCTATCTGTTTACATACTAATACCAAATAGAAACAGTAGTAACACCAATATATAAAGAAACGAAGAAGAAAATCACTCAACACCCATGGTACGTTTTTGCCGCATTGCCAAACCCATTCTCGAACCGGAAAACGAGAACATAAATATCACCCTAATGTCACTTAAGTACCTTCATTACTTCACATTTAGCGCAATTACATTTTAAATCGGAATTTACGACCATAAAACAAGAGAAAAATGACACTGCCACCCAATGCTGAGGCTTTTAACTAAAAGGAAGTGAATCTAGAACGAAGAGGCACATGAGAGAATGCGAAAGTAAAAGAAAGGATGCGACGCGAATAAAGGATGCGAGCCAAACCACAAGACAAATTGGAAAGTTATGCGTATGGGGTTGGTTGTTGGTGTCGCTGCTACCGAGAAATTGTTTTCATTTTCACTTTAGGGGCTTGAGCGAAGTAAAATATTTGTAATGCGTTCTGTTATAGCGTTAGGCATACATATACGAGTAGTACAGAGCAGAGTATGTGGCCAACTTGCAGAGGAAATCACTGAGCCAGAGCAATGAATCGAGGGTAGTAATACATTTCTTATACAGCAATTACCACGTTTTAGTTAAAATGTAGTTCTTTCTAGAGTGACCTTTTGTTTTGACAAAATTGTAGTGGTTTTAGCAATTTGAATTTTTTTTTTTTACAGATTAGCTTGCGGAGTGCAGCGAGCAACAGCGTTGCGCAGCATAGAGTTGATAACCGCGTTTGTCAACAACTGGTTAACCATGGCGCCAATAGGTTCTTTCAATTCTAAGGTTCGTGAGTCTATATAATTGCTCCAGATTCGACATTGTTAAAAGCTCCTTCGATATCGCTAAATGCTACCAATCTGTATTCTTTGCAATTTAGATATTTTTCAATGATGCGCTCCAGCGAGTGCAGGGCCGGTTTCTATGGATTTTCTTTTGCTATACAAATTCTGGTAGGCTGACAGCGAAAGCTGCAGCGAATTTGGGCATCTATCAGTTTCTTCAGAGTTTTCAGAGAAAATGATGATCAATTTATGGGTCTTTTACCTGTCTTCGGCATGAAAACCACATTAACACCAAATGGTTTGAAGTTGCGTATTGCCCAAAGGATGTTGCTCTTATTAATAAGATTAGTTGAGCTGCATATCATTGATACTGCAGATGCTGCTACAGCATGCGGTTTATCATTGCAGCAATTGTGGAAGTGAGAATCCATTAACAACTCCAGTGATTTAATGCTAGAAGTGGTCCAGGAGCCTCCAGTTCTTTTAAGACGGCTAGGGGCTTTAGGGAAGGTACCTAGAACCTTTTTGAACCTTGATGCCTCAGAGGTCTCTTCTACTTTTCTATAGAAGAGTCTCCAAGATTTACGCTGGGCTTTCCTTAAGTTAGTATTATAGGCTATGAAGTCCTCTTTATATAGGGTCCACGTTTGAGGATCACGAGACTGTTTGGCCGGGTTCACGAGGGAAGTCCAGCTTTACCTTTAGGTTTGTTGGTTAGGCAGGAGATCGACATTGCATGATTGAGGGCGCCAATTAGTTTCTCTACAAGAATGTCTAGCTCGTGTATATTATTGGGCCGGTCAGGGAATCTGCGAACTGCAGATATTCCTACACTCTCCCTAAAGACTGACTGATTGAGGGGGAAGTCGGTTAGGTCAAACAGAACATATCTATGATCAGACAAGAAATGTGCACGAGATACCTTCCAATACCTAATACTTCTT
This sequence comes from Brachypalpus laphriformis, assembly GCA_945910035.1. NCBI lineage: Eukaryota > Metazoa > Arthropoda > Insecta > Diptera > Syrphidae > Brachypalpus > Brachypalpus laphriformis. The sequence continues at coordinate 257,822,812 of OX246754.1, forward strand.
CTTCTTCTGCTTTTGTATCGGCGAGGTTATGATTTGAACCACTTCTCCCACTTCACTGCATTTCTACTGATCCACCTGTCGGGCTCGCCTGTTTAAAAAAAAAGATCAGCAGCCCTCTCGATTTTGAATCACTTCGTTACTGAGGAAAACCAAATGCTGGCGTCGTTGCATTTGCATGATCCGGGGGTTTTTAGTCCTGCATTTCTTTCGCGACGTCTTTGAAACATTGATTGATATTGCCTTTTGAACGGGGTTTAAATGATCTCTTCTTTGATCATGACAGCTGAGTCGATCGTGCTCTATTTTTCGTGCGATGGTTTCTTGGACGTGAATGCTTCCACGGATCTTCGAACTTTTTATTCGATTAAGCATTGTCACTTTTTTTGTCCCTTGCTATGCTCTTTGTACATTGTCCAACACTGTGAACCGCGTGTGAGTGCTGGACGCGCTGTAGAGCTTTCTTTTGATCTTAGAGGCATTTTTCGGTCACAGAAGAAAGCAGAGTTTTTTCGCCACTTCATCCACCCGTCATGACATGTTGCTTCGTTATTGATCAAAGATACCAGATATTTAAACTTTTCACATTTAGGAAGCAATGCTCGATTTAAATAAATGCCTGAGTGTATCAGAGAACGTCTTCGTCTTTTCTGGACTAATGTGATACCCAATTCCTTCCAAATCGTCCACGCCTACAAAAAGTGCTCGTTGCAGGGACGTACGTTCCTAACTTGTGATGACGCCATCGTCAGCAAAGAATAACTGATGTACTTTAGGGTCCATAATATTACCGTCAAGCAGATAGTCAAAGACTAAATTAAGGAGCAAAGGACGTAAGACGCTTCCCTGGTGCTCCCCGACTTTGATTGAAAACTCTTCGGTTACTCCAGCAGGGCATCTTACTCCTGTCTTTGCTCCTTCGTAAATGTTCATGATTATCTGAACATAGGTTTCTGGAAACCCTCGATGTCTTAACGCCATCCATATTAGATCTCACGGTTGCCTATCGAAAATGGTTTGCTTTTTCAACCAACAAAATATGCAATTTTTTTGAAGAATCACGTTGTTTTTCCATTGTGATCTTTATACTTTGGATTGCATCTGTTGTCGATTTACTCGCGACAAACCAGATACCCGTATTATTTTTCGCAGTCGGCCACCCAATACCCGCTCAACGATCCTCATGGTGTGTTACATCCGCTTGATCGAACCACAATTTTGTGGATCACCCTTCCCTTTGTGCACAGGGAGAAGGTAACTTTCCATCCACTACTGGTTCAGTATTAGGTCAGCACTCATAAGTTAGGAGATTAGAATCATGAGCCGTCTTAATCCGATGTCTCCTATCTTTTTCCAGAATTCAGAGAGTATCGTCTGGCCCACCTAGTTTTCGTTTTATTAAGTATTTGACCCCCCCCCCCCCCCCCCCACTAACGCCTTTGGCTGTAATGTCGGGTATTTCTTCGCAGGGGTGGCTCTTGGAAAGTATAGCCGAGGAAACCGTTCACTCGAAAGTCCTTCAAAATACTGTCGCCACCTATATGCATAATTTTGTCGTCATCCACAAGAAGTTGGCCCCGAGCATTGTTATTTAACCTTGGCTAACGAATCTCCTGAGCATTCCTCCTTCTTTTGGCGGTGATCGATTAAACTGCACATTTCCGTTTCTAATTTTTTTTTTGCTGGGGAAGGAATTTTTTTTTTTTCGGCGTTATCGTGAATAAATTTTCGCTCAGAATTTTCTCCCCTAACAAAAATTAGGTATCTTCAAAAATAGGAAAAAAATTCATCAGGAAAAAATTAAATATCAGGATTGCGTTGAAAATTCTACCGAATTGTCATTCATGATACTTATTCCTTTTCCGCGGAATTATTTCCTCTTTTTTGAAAATACCTAATTTTTGTTTGAGAGAAAAATTCAGAGGCAAAATTTATTCACGATAAGCCTAATTGTATTTTAACAGAATTCAACGAACTTAAGCATAAAATAAAATACACAATGCAACCGCCGTGCAACCAATGTTAAGGATCAAGTACTGAGAAAACCTCCCATAACAAAGTACAAAAAAACACAGGATGTTAAAATCATTTAAATCCCCGCTTTTTTAAAGCCCGAGGTATTATTGAACGCAGAAAGTATGACTGAACAAACTCGTACATGGGCTCTCATGTTGTCATTTCAGTTTACCTAAGAATGTTGAAATAGTCCCCAGATGTCTAGCTGTACTTCGAATCCTTAAAACAAAACCTGTCATTTTCAGAAATTAGAAGCCGACATTTGCCAATCCTACATTTGCTACTATTAGGTAGCCAGAACTTAAATAAGAAAGCATTTTTAATTTTATAATTTTAGCTACACAATCTTCTGAGTACTTGCGTGCGGTTTCAAGTAATAATCCGGTATTGCGAGTATTAATCGTCTCACATCCTCAACTTTTTGAAAATATAATTTAGTGACTATAAAGCCCCTGTAATGGCCACAACACCAATTTTTTTCATCAAAAATTCCCTCACAGCCGAACATAATAATTCATTTTGAAAAATGTTCGTATAATTGGTTCAGACATTAATTCCGTTCATACTGAAAGACCTCCCATTGCAAAAAAAATTCAGCATCCTCATTAAAAGCAGCCGACGTCGATGTAATTTCTCATTTATTTACACTTTTTTATCTTATTTTATGTTCTTATTTGGGGTTCCCTCAATTTGTCATTGTTTGTCGCACGTCCTTTACGCATTAGTAATGTTAATCTTAGTCCATGGCATGTCCAACGTAATCGACGAGACGTTAACGAACGATCCAACGCATTAAACAGATTCCTCATGCAACTTCCCCTGAAGCAAGTAATACTGCAATTAAAAGTAAATTAATCACAATTTTTATCGATCGAAAGGATTCAACTGCGTCACGACTACACAAACAAACACATTCCAGGCAAAGGACTCGCGTTCAATATCGTGTCACTTGTAAACACAAGCGTTGTGCGCTTGATGCGAACAAAAGAGTTTCATTATCACCGTTCCAACGCCCTCCAATCTCATATTCAAGCCGTTTTAAAAAATGTCAACGATGATGAATATTTCGACAGGATGCAAAAGTTACAGCAGCCGAAAAAAATAAATAACAAAAACACATCAGAATCCAAAAGCACCAAACACGAGTTGTGCCATTAATCCAATAAATTTCCACGCTTTTTCTGAATCTATGAAATATTGCATTTTGAAACAAATATTGAGATGTGTACATCTGTTGCTCTGTAGTAAATCATGCATGTACTTTTGTACATATACAAAGTGTACACACATATAACATACACTGCGATATTCCTACGAAAATGACTTTCTCTCGTAGCAAGTTGCTGACTTGAAAGGCTTTTCTCCTTGGTTTTTTTCCAAAAAAAGGATTTAAAATGCCGAGATAAATCGATAGGGCACGTAATTAATGGAATGCGTTCAAGTGAGGCATTAAGTTGTGATGGTAGATCAAGAAAGTTGAATGAATAAAGTTAAACTTTATAGACATTCCGCATAATTTCACAATATCTTGCTTAATTTCTTCTTCTTCTTCCTTTTTCAGGGATCATAACCCTCCCACTTCACCGCATTTCTACTGATCCGCCTGTGGGGTTCGCCTATTTGACCTCAGAAAATATCGGCAGGCCTGCCGATTTTGGATCATTCGGTTACTGAGACCAATGAAATGTCGATATCGTCGCATTTGTGTGATCCAGGCGTTTATAGGCCTGCCTCTCCTGCCTCGCGATGTCCTTGGAACGTTCATTGATATTGGCTTTTTAACCGGGTTCAAATGATCTCTTCTTTGAACGCGGCAATACTAGCTGAGCCGGTCGCGCTCTATCTTTTGTACGATGGTTTCCTTGACGTGAAGGCTTCCAAGGATCTTCGAACTATCTTGCTTAATTTGCTAAGGTATATTACTGATAAGTCAGTGGTAGAGTAATGTTGACTGTCCCTTGGGTTTATTTTAACTTCCGTACTTATACAATATTTTTGCTTACTAACTATTACTTAAATTCCTATAAAGTGGGTTAACAACATATTTCTTGCACTTATGAACTAATTATGATTATTCCGCACATTGATTAATAATATGGGTCATTTGAGGGCAGTGTGCTGGGGTTAATTGAGCAATCATTTTATTGGTGACTAAGATTTTAAATATGTGCAAATAACCTGGGCTTTGTAATGCACTCAAATGATTTCTTGTTTATGTCTAAATAATTACTGAAAACTTATTTAACGGGTTCCCGACCAATGCCGAGTTTCTGCCCGAGTCACAGCATCCTTCCATACTCATCGATCTCGGGCAGGCTGCTTTCAGTCACGCAGAGCAAGTTTTCTGGAATCCGTGTTTATGGTGGTTTCCGTCGTCTCATACCTCGGGTTATAATTTGCCGATTCTCTTGGTTGGAGTATTACTGTCCGTTCGCTCGATGTGGTCGACGTATCTTAGCTATTTGGATTACATCCATACAGCTCATAGAGTGCACGGTTAAATATCCTTCTCCATTCGCTCTCCTCGCATACGGGACCTAATACCCGACGTAGTATTTTTCTCTGAAAAGAGTTCAATATCAGCTCAGCTTTCTTACCGTCCAGCACTCGGCGCCATTTAACAAGACTAGTAAGATTAGCGTTCTGTAGAGCATTCGTGTAGTCCGTCGAGTTGGGACTTTTGAGCTCAGTTGTCTTGCCAAACTGAAGCAACAGCGATTTGTCGGATCTACCGGCTTTGTCGGATCTACCGGCTTTGTCGGATCTACCGGCTTTGTCGGATCTGTTGCATTTGTCGTATCTGTCAGATTTGTCAGATCTGTCATTAGTAGTGCGTTTTGATGGGTTCGGAGAAAGGTGCTGTTTCTTGTGGTTGTGACGTCATACCTATGGTTTGTATCTTAGATCCTAGGAAATGGCTCCCTTAATCGCCAACAAAGATTACTACCATGATAAGAATGTATCTCATTGGCTAAGAGATGGTGTTGATTAGATGTCGGATGTAGCGGGTCGATGGCGCTCTGAACGCCGCCTCGCTATCAATAAAAGAAATGCCAGTGCACAAATTAAAATTTAAAAAGTTAATTTATTTGAAAACACGAAATATTTCATTTATATAAAAAAAAAAAACGAAACAAAGAAAGACTTGCTTGGGTAAAATTTTCAGACGACTGAATTAAATTTTCGAAATTCGTCAAACGCCAAACGGATTTGTCTTATTTGTCGGATTTTATGGATCTGTCAGATTTGTCGAATTTATTGGATCTGCCAGATTTGTCGGATCTGTTGAATTTGTCAGATCTGTCGAATTTCTCGAATTCGTCGGATCTGTTGGGGTGTTACACCGACTTTTATCTTTCCGAGTATGGATAATTTTAACGGTTGGTAGGACGTTATTGATGTCATACTCTCTAGTAATAACCATAATATCAAAGTTGAGAATTGGAGAGTATTGAATCCTGAAATCTTTCTCAGACTATAACTGGATACTCTTCGATGTAGATCTTGTGATCGAGTCTCCTAAAGTTTTTAGAAACCCAAAAGAATTGACTGGGTCAAGTTTGGTCAAGTCATAAGTTCAAAGCTCCGCAAAACCTCAAACCAAAAATAAACCTCAATTACAGAACTCGACAACAAAGTATAGGCTTTCGAAAAAGTTTTTAATACGGCATATAAAGTCTAGTGTCCAGTCAAATATAGCAAGAAAATATTCCTACCTGATGGCACGGCAACCATGGCATGTCTTGGAAGCCGGTGACGTAGTGCGTATGCCCCCAGACCGACTTCCAAGACGTGCCATGGTTGCCGTGCTATCATCAGGTAGGCGACTCCCCGGTAGGCCTAGAAAAAGATGGTTGGACCAAGTCCGACATCTCTCCTGAAGCCGTTTAGGGATTCCTCCTGATGAGTTGGAGTCAATGGCGGAGGATCGAGAAGGGGGCGACTCCTGGACAACCACTTGCGAAGCAAAATAGAACCATCCTTCTCCAAAGCTCAGCACGGATACTTCAAAGGTAGATTAACAGAGACAGCTCTTCACGAGGTAGTGCGCACTATAGAAAACTCCATACACTACAAAGAATATACACTGGCTACTTTACTAGACATAGAAGGAGCTTTTAATAACATACACACTGGAATAGAAATCAATCTAAGTCAATGGATCGTTTCCATGCTTAGCACTAGAATTATTCAGGCAACACTAGGCAATAGCAATATAACCAAATTCACCAGTAGGGGAACACCCCAGGGCGGTGTTATCTCACCTCTACTATGGCTTATAGTCATGAATAAAATCCTCTTAACATTAGACAAAGAAAGAATCAAGGTAGTCGGGTATGCAGACGATATGGTGATACTAGTGTCAGGAAAGTTTCTTTCCGTCATTCCGAAATCAAGGAAAATGCTCTGAGCAAAGTAAGCTCTTGGACCAAAAAGTGTTGTCTCGGTGTCAACTCGAGCAAAACTGAACTGATGCTCTTCACCACTAAAACCAAAATGCCTGACTTCGCACTTCCTCGGCTAAATGGCCAACCGCTCTCCTTATCGTCCAGTGCTAGGTATTTAGGAGTCATCCTAGACCCTAAACAAAGAACAACGGTTAAAAAAGGCATGTATAGCTTTCTATGCTTGTAGCAAAACCTTCGGAAAAAAATGAGGACTGCAGCCAAAATTGACCTTATGGATGGACACAGCCATGGTATGACCAATTCTCACATATGGATTAATAGTATGGTGGCCAGCTTAAAAAAAAAGCTTATAATATAACCAAACTTAATAAGGTACAAAGAACGACATGTATAGGCACTCTACGGTCAACCCCGACCGATGCTCTTTTCTTTGTGCATCTCCTACCTTTAGATATACACATAATAAATATCACAGCACACAGTGCGGTCAGACTCAGAGAGTCTGGGTGCTGGATTATAAGACCCTATCTGCGTAGTAACATTTTAAACTCTCTATCGAGAGAACTCGTTTTGCCCACAACAGATTACATGATACCCAAATTGAATTTCATAAAGCACTTCGACGTTCAATTCCCCACAAGGCTATAATGGCAAGATGGGCGATGTTTAAGAATTTCGATGTAACAATCTACACAGACGGTTCAAAGATGGACTGTGAAGTCGGTGCGGGTGTGCTTTCAGAATCCTTAAACATCTCTAAATCATGTAGGTTCCCGGATTCTGCCAGTGTGATCCAAGGAGAATTACTCGCAGTCCGGGAAGCTTGTCAGATCAAGACACACACCAAAGTAACGCCGAGGCAAAAGATCGCTATTTTTATTGATAGCCAAGCAGCCACCAAAGCCATTGAACGGTTACTACATCCTCCAAGCTGGTGCGTGAATGCCAAAATGATCTAGCTTCGATAGATAGACAACTCAAGGTAACCCTCATTTAGATTTCAGGGCACAGTAACGTTTATGAAAACGAACTTGCGCATGAACTGGCTAGGCAAGGCTCAGCCCTTTCAGAATTAGTTCAGATTCCACTTTGGGGCAGTCAAAGCAGAAATATGCTCAAAATTCCTTGCCCAAGCCAACCTCAGATGGAGTCGGCTTACAAACTGTGTCAAATCTAGAAAGATGTGGTCAAACTACAACAAATCAAAAACAACCAACTTCTTAAACAGAACGTGTAGGGACATCGCCAGGATAACAGCGAGACCATGCAGTCAAACAGGTATCCCACTACAGTGTTGTCACTTGGATTTTGAAAAAAAGTGGTAGATAGGATAGGATTGGAAAAATGTATATACTTATACATCTATATAAATAAAAATGAAATGCTGTTCGTTGGACATCGCATTACTTCAGAATGGCTGGACCGATTTGGCTCATTTGTCTTTTAAAATGTTCGTAATAGTCCGAATAAGGTTTTTACGAAAAGAAAAACTGGAAAAGTTGCCAGGAAATTGGAAAATTCGGGAAAAACTGAAAGTGTTCTTTTTTCATGGGAAAAAATGTGTGTACCTATGTTTGTATGGTATGGACTCCGAAACCACTGAACCGATTGAGCTCAAATATTCACGTAATCTTTGGTATTGGCCCGAAAGTATTCATGCTGGTCAAACGGTAGTGCATGCGATCATATGAAAACACAAGCGCTTTCACTCAGCTGATGTCTACCAACTCCTACTCTCAACTTCCACGCGGTGACAGCCGGGTGCCTAGTACCTTAATCCAAGAAATGGGTAACCAACCCCGTTTGGCGGATTCTTGGTGGCAGCAGATGAGAGAGGGGGGGGAAGAGTGCTTTTCTCACTAGAGCACTTCTTCCTGTTCCAGGCGGCAGCGGACGAATTCCCTAGACGGAGTCATCGGTGGCGTCTATAGTTCCAGTTAGGTTGAACTTAGTGAATACCTTGCGCGAGCTGCTTTGACGTATTCGGATCACAGGTCGGTAAGGAGTTTCCAATGTTGGTCAGGACATTGGAATAGAGATGGTGGCGGAGGAGCCCTTAATGGGCCAACGGCAGCGCTCATACTCCCGTAGTGGCCTACTGGCACCGGTGTACCCGGCCCCTCGTCCTAGGGGAATAATTAAGGAACTGGCCCTCCTGGTTGGGGGTTGTGCCGTCGGGGTTACTTCCCTACCACGTAAAAAGCCTATGGTTCGGAAACAATCAAAAGCCTCGGATAAGGATGACTCAACTAATGACGACCCCAGCAAACGAAATAAGGACAACGACCTTCGGATCTATACGTGGAATGTTCTGTCCCTTTACAGACCACGTGCAGCCGAACAACTAGCAGAGGCCCTAGACTGCTATAAAGCAGATATTACCGCCATCCAGGAAGTGCGATGGGATGGGCCGGGCAAAAAGTGGATGAAAAACTGTGACATCTACTACGGTGATTGCTACAGAGGCAACAGGCAACGCTTATTCGGATGCGGATTTGTCATACGCGGCAGACTTAGGCAAGAAGTCTTAAGCTTCCGACACGTGAGCGAGCGTATTATGACTATCCGGATCAAGGCTAAATTCGCTAACATAAGCCTAATATGTGTCCACAGTCCAAAGGACCCACAGAAGAAAAGGACCCTGCCACCAAAGAGTGTTTCTACGAGCTCCTCGACAAAACATACGAGCAATGTCCTAAATACGACGTTAAAATCGTATTGGGCGATTTTAACGCCAAAATAGGAAAGGAGGACGTCTTTGGTAGGGCAGTCGGTAAGCATAGCCTACATGACACCACGTCTGATAACGAACTAAGGCTAATTGATTTCGCTGTGGAGCGAAATGTCACCATAGCAAGCACATGGTTTCCTCATCTCGACATTCATAAGCAGACATGGCGGTCCAATGATCATGTCACGATCAACCAAATTGATCATATTGCGATCGACGCTAGGCATGCCTCCAGTATTCTGGATGTCCGGACCTTCCGAGCGGCCAACATAGACTCGGATCATTACCTTGTTGTAGCCAAGGTAAGAATGCGGATATCCCAATCTGAGCAACAAAGAAGAATTACTGTGAGAAAATTTAACGTCGAAAAGCTACAATCGCAAAAGACCGCCAGACTCTTCGCTGAACGCGTATCCCGAAATCTCTCAATCACCCCTTTGCCGCCAGCATCAAGTACCAAAGACCAGTGGCAACGCTGCCAACATGCCATCAGAAACGCCGCGACTGATGTGCTGGGTCTCGTTCGACCACCACCGCGAAACCCCTGGTTTGACGAAGAATGCCGGCGAGTGCATGCAGCAAAACAAGAGGCATACAAAGCGGCGTTGCAAAGGAAGACGAGAGCTGCTCGTGAGCTCTACGAGCAAAAGAGACGGGAAGAACATCGGCTTCTCCAAAAGAAGAAGAAAGAGCATGAGAAGCGCGCGTTTGAGAATATCGAGAGTCTATACTCCAGGAACAATGTACGGAAGTTTTACCAAAAGGTAAAAAGAACGTGTCAGAGAAGTAATACCCGTACAGAAACCTGTAGAAATGAAAATGGAAACCTCGTAGTAGAATCACAGTCGGTGCTGAGAATATGGAAAAACTACTTCTGCAGACTTTATAACGGCGACGAAGACCAACATCCCGCTGTCAGGCAGAATGAACCATTCAACATGGACGATGATAGTCAAAATTTCCGTCCACCTGACCAAAACAAAGTGAGGATAGCAATATCCAAGCTAAAATCGAACAAGGCTGCTGCACCTGACGGTTTACCGGCCGAACTTTTCAAGGCAGCTGGGGATGAATTGGTAGAGTGCATACACCAACTCATTTCTAATATTTGGTCAGACGAGTGTATGCCTGATGAATGGAATCTCAGCATCGTTTGCCCGATCCACAAGAAAGGAGACCCCCTCAACTGCGCCAATTATAGAGGCATCAGTCTCCTCAACATCGCATACAAGATCTTTTCTGCGATATTGTGTGAACGCCTGAAACCTTTTATCAACAGCCTGATTGGACCCTATCAGTGCGGTTTCAGGCCAGGAAAGTCCACCATCGATCAAATCTTCACACTTCGGCAGATCCTGGAGAAAACCCAAGAATTCCAAATCGATACTCACCACCTCTTTATCGATTTCAAGGCCGCCTATGACAGCATCTATAGAGAACAGCTTTATAGAGCCATGTCTAGTTTTGACATCCGTGCCAAACTTGTCCGTCTGTGCAGGCTGACGATGGATAGCGCTCGCTGCTCCATCAAGGTTGGTAATGACCTCACCGAGACCTTTGATGTCAAAAAAGGCTTTAGACAAGGTGTCGCGCTGTCATGTAACTTCTTTAATATTGTACTTGAACGGATTGTGCGGAACTCACAAGCCAACACCGGAGGCACAATCTATTACAAGTCTGTACAACTACTTGCATACGCCGACGATATAGACATTATCGGAAGATCTCAGCGGGCTGCCACCGGTGCTTTTGCAAGCATTGAAGCGGAAGCGGCCAAAATGGGTTTGGCGATAAACGAGGGCAAAACCAAGTATATGCTGTCAACAAGAAGGGAAAACCAACACCGACGAATTGGACAAAACGTCACCGTGGGCAGCTATAACTTCGAGGTAGTAAGGGACTTTGTCTACCTTGGTTCTGCTATAAATGCTACTAACAAAATCAGTTCGGAAATCAATCAAAGAATAACTCTTGCCAATCGCTGTTTTTTTGGGCTTATAAGGCAATTTAACAGTAAAGCCCTATCTCGAACAACTAGGAAGACTCTATATAAGACCTTGATCATCCCAGTCCTGCTTTACGGCACTGAAACATGGACTTTATTAAAAGAGGATGAAGATATCCTTGGTCGCTTCGAGAGAAAAGTTCTTCGTAAGATTTTCGGTCCCGTTTGCGTTGACGGGTTTTGGAGGAGAAGATTCAATCACGAACTATACGAGCTGTACAGCGACATCGACCTAGTCAAAAAATTGCGTATTGGACGTCTGAGATGGCTAGGACATGTAGAGCGAATGGACACCAACGCTCCGGCCCGCAGAGTCTTCGAATCTAACCCCGAGGAACGACGCAGTAGAGGGAATCATCGCCGTAGGTGGCGCGCACAAGTTCAAGGGGACCTCGACCAACTTGCAGTGCGTAACTGGAGGCAATTAGCTAAAGACCGAGCTAAATGGAGAGGCTTGTTGGTTGAGGCCCAGGTTCACCCCGAACTGTAGCGCCACCTAAGTAAGTAAGTAAGAAAGTATTCATGTGGTTTGGTCAAAATCGGTCTACTACTTTAGAGTTACAGTACTTTAGCGCTAAAAAAAAATGTATATTTATATATTTAAGGTTGGACCACTTACCCGCTGTTAGTCGGCACAAAACTGTTCTCAATTAGACTTAGCATCGGGTCTCATTTTGGTCTCTTATTTCCTGCGGCCTAATTTTGCACAGCCAAAATAATTGCTATTTGTTTTTTTTTTTAAGTAAGAAGATCTAAGGATTTTTAATTTATATAATACAACACTGCAGTCTTGGCTCATAACTTCACGATATATCACAACGATTTATCCCATCTCTAACATTTGACCGCTAATATTGCGGACATACAATTTCTTTTTTTGTATTTATCTAAATTAAATACAACATATTATTTACCTGCTTAGCTTAAAGCTTAAGGGCTTATCTGCAGAAGATTGGTTTTCATATTAAGTTTAATAAAGTGAACAAAAATATAAGTAAATTTAAAAATTAAAATTAACAAACAAAATACAAACGAAAACGGCAACAAAGAATCTGGACACCCTGAAAATGACTGAATGCGTGTCACAAGGACTCTTAAACAGACCTGTAAAGTATTTTTGGACTGAAGTACAACTTAAGTACAATTACCTTCTACTTCTTGGTCATAGTTGATCAAATGTCTCTTGAGCATTCAAAGAGCAACATCGGTAGAATCAAATTCGGAGGAGGTTCCTTGAAAGCGAAGCTACCCATCGATGATGAAAGCACAGGACTAAGAAAAGCTTCTGGTGGTGCAGATTAATCTGCATCATTGTAAAGGAGCTCGCGATGGCTAATAATTTTTAATATTTTTTTTTTAACTTCCTACAGTAATAAGGATCTGACCGTGGTCTCCTGCGATCAACGGGACATGTTGTTGCTCCTATCGTCCGTTTACATGGCATACAAAGAAGTTAAATCCCCAGCAGAAGCAGTCCGAAAACTAGCAGCATTTGCCAAGTCACGCGGACGGCATCTGATCGTTGAATGCGACGCTAAAGGGCACCATATCCAGTGGGGGTATAAGGATATCAATAATCGAGGAGAGTCAATTTTTTAATTTTTAATTTCCACAAACCTCAGATTATGCAATAATACATCAATGTTTCAAAATTCAGTTAGGGAAGAAATTCTTGATTTGATCCTAGCCTCTGATTCGGAATTCGATTTTATTGAGGATTGGAGAGTTTCCACTGCTTGTTCTCTTTCGGACCACAATTGAATTCTCTTCACTCTTAAACTTACGCAAAATCAAAATCCAAAAATCTAAGCGTAGCTTATATCGAGAGTTTAGTCGAGAACTTAATTAAGTACTGATAGAATCATTTGATAACTCTTGCCCGATCAGTCGACCTAGAAAGAGAATAGCAGCATAGTTGGTGGACTCCTGAGCTAAGACAACTTTTTGGTTAAGACCAGAAAATTTTGAATAGGAGTGAGTTAAAGATTAGAGGGCTGGGGTAATTAAAAATCCAGTTTTAATGAGTATAAATACAGTATTAGAACAGCGAAACTAAAATCATAGTAACCTTTCGGCGAATCCATACAAGTCGAGAATGAGGCCACAAGCTTGCGCAAGGTACTATCCAAAGGCCCTTAAGTCCCCGCATATATCCAGAAGCCTGATGAATCATGGACGGAATCCAGTCACGAATCCTTCGAGATGTTAATGAAAACCCACTTCCCTGACTGTAAGGACCTAGAAACTGCCAGTCCTTTTAGGCCAGCGCGCTTCAAGTGACCACACAGTTAAAGAAGTGATATCGATGATTACTAAAGAAGGTAAAAAGTAAAAACCGTACCCCTGTCCGAACTTCGAATGACAATAAAAAAATTGAAAAATAACAAGGCTCCGGGATATGATTTAATCACTGGCGAAATTTTGAAAAAGCTACCGAAAAAGTGCTGGTTAAGTTGCTCTACATTATAAATGCTTCTTTGCCGGAGAAACGTGCAAATGACAAGAAATCATATAGACCCATTTCACTTCTGCCAATAATATCTAAGGTCTTCGAGAAACTTCTGCTGAAACGATTGCAGCCAGTATTTGAAGAAAGACACTTGATCCCGGATCATCAATTCGGCTTTCGGGTCAAACATTCCACAATCGATCAGGTGTATCGAATAACGAACGAAATTGAAAAAGCTCTAGAAGGGGAAAAAATATGCTCTAGCGCTTTTCACGACGTATCGCAAGCCTTCGACAAGGTATGGCACGAAGGCCTAAGGTATAAGCTAAGAGTAATCTTACCGGAAAAGTTGTACAGAATATTGGAATCTTATCTTGAAAACAGACTTTTCCGTGTTAGACACGGGAGTGAATATTCGGATTTCAAAGAAATGTACGCCGGTGTTCCACAAGGAAGTGTTCTCGGTCCAATCCTGTTCCTGCTCTACACAAGAGATATACCACAAGATGAAGGGACCGTTGTAGCAACGTTCGCAGATGACACGGCTATCCTCGTAACGGATGAGTCAGTCGAATCATCAACGGGAAAACTCCAACGAGATTTGAACAAAGTATGCGAATGGACAAAAATCTGGCGAATAGTCCTCAATGAGACAAAATCGACGCATGTCAATTTTACGTTAAGAAAGATAAACAACTTACCTATACCCATTAACTCGGTGCAAATACCTTACGCAAACGAGACAAAATATCTAGGAATGACCCTAGACGCAAAACTTAAGTGGAAACCACACGTTAAAAAGAAGCACGAAGAGCTCGAAATCAGATCTATAGAAATGTATTGGCTACTCGGAAGATACTCGAAGTTAAGCGTATACAACAAACTGCTTCTGTATAAGCAAGTTCTAAAACCGTCTTGGACATATGGTATACAACTTTGGGGTTGTACCAAACCTAGCAATATGGCTCTACTGCAAGCATTTCAAAACAAAATACTAAGAGCAATCGTGAATGCTCCTTGGTATATAAGGAATAGTGATATTCACAGAGATCTAGGAATTGCTACGTGAAGGACGAAGTAACAAACTTTGCTCGCAAACTTCGTACCCGTCTTCATGTTCACTGCAATAATGAAATAATCCGTACTATGGATGTGACAAACCATGGGCACCGACTACAAAGAACAAGACCTTTCGACCTAGCGCAGTAAGGAAAAACCGGATTTAATGACGGTATTAGTGCCTTCACTGGAGGTGTCTTCACTGGAAAGCTACCTACCTAACGCGATTAACACTACAGAAGCGTAAACTACATACTTGTTAAGGCAACTTAGTCGTAGTCATCACAAAAATGAAAAAATGAGAGGGACGAATTTCCTACTACTATGAGTACGCGCAGCCGGTGCTCATAGTGCCTCTCTGAGGGGTGAGGTTTAGCCCATAGGCATATACTGACTAGCACTGCTGGCATTGTCAAATATATGAATCGGGCATAACCAATGGTATGGACCATTGGTATCTTTTGAAGATTCCTGCACCTCCAGGCGCAACCAAAAAAAAAAAAACTAAAGAAGGCAAAATAGCATGGCCTATAAATTCGTAAAAATCCTACAAATCAGCAGGACCTGAAACAATTATACCACCAATGGTGCAACAGTCTTTATGCACTGTTGTACCCCACCTTGTAAATATTTTCTCAGAGACGGGTCGATTTCGACAGTTCATGGCGGTCATGTTTTTTTTATCTGTTGGTAATTTTCCAGTTTTTTTGTTTTTCAGACGCTAAAGACAAATCACAATAACAAGTTACAGCGTCGAACAACACGTGCAAATAATAAAACATTATTATCAAAATGGGTGTTCTGTTGTGGAAACGATGCGCTCGTTGCACCTATTTTACGGTTTACATGGTCGCCCTTCGCAGTCTACTATTCAACGTTTGGTGGCCAAATTCGAGTCGAGTGGTTCAGTTAACAATCAGCCAATACCCGTACTTCAACGAAACGCAAGAGACGTCGAAAACGCCGTGTCCGTGAGAGTATGCAGGTGAACTCGAGGCAGTCAATTCCGCGCCGTCAAATTGACTCCGTTAGACTTTTTCTTGTGGGGTTTCCTTAAGTCGAAGGTCTATGCCAACAAGCCGCAAACGAACGGTGCTCTCAAAGTCAACATAATCTGTGCCACCTCTCAAATTCAGCCTGATCTATGCGCCAGAGTCATCGAAAATTGGACATCTCGAATGCCCGCCACCCAGCGAAGACGCGGCGGCCATTTGAACGATGTCATATTCCACACATAATGTTATTGATAGGTCTTTCAAATAAAACAAAAATAAAAAGTAAATATCTCATACACCACTTCTTTTATTCAATTTTAACATTTACCCGTCCCTATTGGAAACCCCTTTATTAACATATGTGTGTAGATCTGTTATGTCAGTGTCATGTAATCATTACTATCATATTATAAAGGCAGAACAATAAAAGCCTTTGACCGCGGTAATTTCAGCAAATACGAAACCGATTAACGTGAAATGAATTTTATAACATTCTTTATTTACACGAAATCCTGTTAGGCTATTCATTTTTAAATAAATACCACCTTGATCAAAAAGTTCCCGGAATTTATTCAGAAATTTAAAAATACAAGTTTATTCATCTAAATCTATATTGTCTCCTTCAAAGTAATCCCCATCGACTGCAACACACTTATGCCAGCGCTTGATCCAATCTTCGAAACATTTTTTACATTCGGTTTTCGGTATGTCCATCAGTGCTTCCTGCGATTTTTCCATTACTTCCTCTCTGCTGCTGAAACGCGTTCCCCGTAATTGTTTTTTAACTCGATTGAACAGAAAGAAGTCACAGGGAGCCAAATCAGGTGAATTCGGTGGCTGTTGGATGGTATTTGTTGCATTTCTCTTCAAAAAATTACGAATAATGATGGCACTGTGCGACGGTGCGTTATCATGGTTCAAAATCCACGAGTTTTCTACCCACAATTCTGGTCTCTTTCGGCGAATTACTTCACGCAAACGTCTCATAACGCCTAAATAATACTCTTTGTTTACTGTCTGGCCTTCTGGCAAAAATTCATGATGCACTACACCGTTGTAATCCATGAAAACCGTGAGCATTGCCTTCTTTTTTGACTGAAAACGACGTGGTTTTTTTGGTCTCGGCTCATTTGGTGAACGCCATTCACTTGCCTGATGTCTGTATTGCGTGTCGTACTCACAAACCCACGTCTCGTCTCCAGTAATGATCCTTTTGATGAATGTGGGATCGGATTCAGCCTCGCAAATCATGTCTTTTGCGACGTCAACACGGCCTCTTTTTTGCATGAAATTGAGGTCTTTTGGCACCAACTTTGCTGCTACACGACGGAAACCCAAATCATTAACCAACATGTGGACGGATCCATAGGCAATGTTTAAGTCCTCCGCTATCTCTCCCTCTTTTTTTTTTTTTTTTTTTTTGCCGAGAGCAGGTGAATAATCTTCCAAAGACACCATAAGGCCCGACCGCGCGTGCTTATGGTAGTGTGAGATTTTTACTCACTAAAAAAACACCTCTCCCCAAAATTAATACTACAACTAAGCCAGTGCTTATCCGGTAGTTTTGTTTTCGCTTACGAGAATCGTTATTCTAGAAAAAGATGATCGTATGTGATTAAAAATAAATGTAGCACTTTAGACAGGTTAAATTCCAATGAAAGTTCCTGCCTTTTTCACGACCTTCATATGCTATGACGCGAGGTCAAAAGGTTTTGTCCTTTGAAGACGACGAATTGAATTGTTCTCGTCAAGTAATTGAGTGATAGTACGGTTACAATGGCCGTGAACACGATATTTGTGTTTACGCGCAAATTTTGTTATCTCTTCGACGACGCTGGGAATTCCCAGATCCCGATGAATATCTTCGTTACGTACATACCATGGTGCGTTAACGATCGTTCTAAGAACTTTATTTTCGAAAGTTTGTATGATGTTTCTATTGCTTTTCTTGGTACAACCCCATAGTTGTATACCATACGTCCACACAGGCTTTAGCACTTGCTTATAGATAAGCAGTTTGTTATGTAGGCTCAACTTCGAATGTTTTCCGAGCAGCCAGTACATTTGTCGGTATTTGTTTTGAAGTTCGTCGCGTTTCTTTTTCACGTGCGATTTCCATTTGAGCTTGACATCTAGAGTCATTCCTAGATATTTTGCTTCGTTTGCGTACGGTATTTGAGCCGAGTTTAGATATACAGGCAATCTATCCACTTTTTTATGGGTAAAGTTGACGTGAGTAGATTTGCTTTCGTTCAGCACAATACGCCAAGAATTCGTCCAAGCGTGGACTTTATGAATAGCATGTTGAAGCTTTCCGGTTGCTGCTTCAACATCTGCTATCTCTCTGATGGTTAATTTGCGGTTATTGATCAACATTTCTTTTACTTTATCAATGTTTTCGTCGGTTTTCGCTGTCGATGGTCTGCCACTGCGTTCATCATCTTCCATTGACTCACGACCACTTTTGAACCGCTCGTGCCACTGGTAAACGACCGTTTTCTTTCGAGAATCGTTGCCGAAACACTTTTCCAACATTTCCAATGTTCGCGCACCATTAAATCCGTTTTTTACGCAAAATTGAATACAAGTTCGTTGTTGCAAATTTAATCCATTTCTAAAATTGTAAAAAATCGCCAACACACACAGAGATAGATGTACTCTTGGCTACGTAACTTTTGCAAATATCAAGCTATGATGCTAAGATTTAGAGGGAATATCAACAACAGATGTACCAACTTAACAAAGAAAACAGAACTCAAATCGGAACGATGGGAGCGGCACACGTTTTTTATTCCGGGAACTTTTTGATCAAGGTGGTAAGTGCTTTTTGATTATATTAATACAAGAAAATAAAAAGTGTTACTTTCTTATATTTATTTTAATGAGGTTGATCCACGTATTCACTCCTAACTTTAAATCAACTTAACAAAATTTCAAAACAAAAGTGGCGTGAATTCAATATGCTTACGCAAATTTTAAGCCCTTAGTCTGTTCTTAATTATACCGACATGCTGAGAAATAAATAAATAACTGTTTTAAAAATATTCATTTCATTTTCATTTGTTTACATCGATGACTTCGATTCAATCGTAATGACGAAGTTGCTGCTTCATTCCACTTCATCATCACTCCGCGGCTCCCGCACGCTCCCTCCCTTCCCTTCCAATTCCGCTTTTGTTATGCTCACTGGTTCACCGAGATATCTGCATGAAAAATTAAAAATGCAACCATTATAGAATTTTGCGAAGCAACGCGATTACGGGTTTGGTACATTTAAATATAAGCTGGGTGCATATAGGTACTTCTCCATTTATCGAATGAACTGTTGCTGTACCAGTAGCAATGGTTACGATGGCTACTGAAGCTTAGCGTAGTTTGTAAAATCTCCCGTCATTCACACACTTTATCGAACTCTCTAAAATTCTTGCAAACTTTAGTACAAAAAGCTTCTTTAGACACTTAAAATTCTTCGTGATATTTGATCACAGGTAGGTACTATCGGGAACGTGTTGCAGATACAAAATTGTCCGTTTTCCCTTGATCCACCAAATCTCAAAATTCTATGTAATTTGTCGATACATCTTTTACTCCTACTTTCTTATAGAAAAGAAAACTATTAAACAATTCTTGTGCATACCATATTAAGGCCAACGAAAGGTTAAATTGCCCGTGCACCAATATCAAAAAAGAAACAAACTTCCTTTCGTGACTTGTCAGTTTGCTAAATAATACCGATGATGTTTCCTCTTTTTTAATAAAATTTTGTAAGTAATATTAAAATTTCCTTTCACGAAAATTTCACCCTTCACGGGGAAAACAATGGAACCCGCGCAACGATATTTCTACTAATACTTTTGTACTCACCATCATCGTGTACTTATCCCCTTGGCACCGACACAACTTCGTGTAACAGTGCACCTGAAAAAAAAAAAAAAAACAGAATCACCGAACAAATCTCTGGCAGCGAACAATAGCACTGCGATTAATATGGGCTATACTGATTTTAAGGTTCACGGGATACCATTGCCACCTTGGTTTTGCGATATAGTACAAAAGAGGTAACCAGCAAAAACGGTGCCTTCCCAAACTCTTACCATGTTAAGATATATGTACGTACAAGCGTGTTGTAGGAATACGTTGAACGTAATATTAAAAGTAAGCGAGCCTCAAATCCTCCCGCCCGACGTCCGGCAACGTCGCTATACTGCCAGAGAAGGCTTCGAGGATTTTTCCTTTCAAAGTTATTATAATGTATTACTTTATGCCGATGGCTGACACCATGCCCCCACCCCTCGTCTTTTGATTCCAAACCACAACCACGATACCTAACATCATTCAACATTTGGTGTCGGTGGCGCGGTACGATGATCTCTCTGGAACCTTATTTTCATATGCAGACACTCTTTCCAGCAGCAGCTAACACACGATACTTCCATGTTATCCACATGGATTTACATCACATGTAGAGGGATATAAATTAATGGAGTAAAGAATAGAAAATCCTTCTTTTTTTTCAGAAACTCTTGGAAAATATTGTACGTACATCAAAATTTCTACAAAATAAATACTTATACCACGACGAAGACGAGCGGGGTGAAGGCCATTTTTAACCTGACTCATAAATTAGATTTTGTGAAAGTAATTCATACCTATACATGGGGATGTGTACTGTATGAAGGGAAGATAAATCAAAATCGCGCAAAAGGATAACGTGCCGACAGAATAGTTTCAAATATTTAATCAATAATTTTTAGCGGTACCACTAGCGGAGTTGCGGAGCCGAAGCTATTTGGCCACAATTGGCAGCAGGTATTGCGGTTTGGCGTATCCAGTTGGCGCATGCAATCACCGGCTACATGTGCTGTTACACGACCTGTTTCGCGCGAGTGGTAATAAAACAATAAATATCCTTTGAATGTGGGTCATCCTGCTGATATATATGGCGTTCACAGTAATTTCGCGGTATTTGTTAGGTCGTCGAAGTACCTAAATGGCTTTTACATTTCGATGTCTGGAGTTAAATGACACTTTGAGTGTTAAATTGGCTGACACGACGCCATAAATATTGAAAGAATTCTACTTGAGGCAGCCAAAGTGGGCAGAGAATTTGAAAAATAAAAAAAATAAAAAAAATAAAATTTATATAATATACTCGTATATATATGTATAATACATTGAAGGGTAAATATAGGTTAAAAGTGTTTGCAGAATCGAGAATTTCTTTACATAATGTAGTTATTTCACATAATTTCGTGGAATTTTTTGATTAGTTAGCTAAAAAAAAAATCGTTAATCGTCAAAATCATAGCCAGATTAAGGCACATTTGCGAATGTCAAACTCGAAATACCATTTTGCGAACCTGACTAGTGTCAAAATGATGTTTAACTTGAACATTGCAGGCTTTAAGGTTGAAATCGTTTTATTGTAGAATAAACAGAAAATATACTATTACATGTTTATGTCCTGTATCCCCTTGTGGGTCCTAGGGCCTCTACTACGCCTACGCGCCATCGTGTACGGTTTCTGGCAATGTGTCTGAGTTCTCCCCAACTTTTCCCTAACTGCCGTGCCTCCTTCTCGACTGTTCTGCGCCATGTACTCCTCGGACCGCCAGGTCTTCTGCCATCTTGAGTTAGAGGGTTCCATTGCATAGCATGGTTCACTATGGAACTGTCACCCTTTCGGAACGTGTGACCAATGCACTGCCACTTCCGCCCTTGGATAGTTGTGCCTATTGGTTCCTGACCCGTTCTCTCGTAAAGGTGTTCGTTAGAGATACGATTGGGCCACAAAATCCTTAAGATATTGCGCAGACACTTATTAACGAACGTTTGCAGCTTTCTGGTGATAGTAGTGGTCACTCTCCACGTGCTGCAACCATATAGCAGCACGGATTCAACGTTGGAGCGGAAGAGTCTTATTTTGGTGCTCAAACTGATAGCATTGCTTCGCCATATTTTGGACAACATCCCGAACGCGGACTTTGCTTTGGCGATCCTGTTGGTTCGGTTCCATCATCGGTCGAGACAACACTCCCAAGATACTGGAAATCCTCTACTTCCTCTACCGGTTGCCCAGCAAAGCATATTTGAGCCGATGAGTTAGTTCCAAGGCTGATAATTTAAGTTTTTGCCGTATTAATTTTCAGCCCGACGACACCTGAATCCCTCTCCACTTTTGTTGTCATTTGGTGGAGGTCCATAATTCTGTGGGAGAGTAAGCATACATCGTCTGCGTAGTCAAGATGTTTCAGTTGAGATGTAAGAGTGCATCGAATTCCTCCGTTTCCCGTCGACAAAGCTGCATGAAGCACATCGCTAATCACCAATAGGAATAATATTGGTGAAAGGATACAGCCTTGTCTTACCCCACTTTGGATCTCAAATTCCTCAGACAACCTTCCCCTGTGCAGAACGTGACATTTGGAGCCATCATATGCAGCTTTGATAATAGCAATTAGTTTATCGGGAATTCTCCTGCGTAAGGCATGCCAAATAAACTCCCTGTTGACACTATCGAACGCCTTCTCAAAATCGATGAACAGCAGGTGGAGTGGCGATCGATATTCAATACACTGTTCGATGATAATCCGCAGGGTGTTGATGTGGTCGGCACAGGAAGATCCAGAGCGGAAACCTGCTTGTTCGGCATCGAGTGTGTCTTCGAGATGTTGTTTGATTCGCTCAAGGATGATTTTAGCTATTATCTTAGCTACAGCAGGCAGCACGCAGATACCCCTCCTATTGCCGCACTCCATTAAATTTCCTTTCTAAGGAAGCTTGACGATCATTCCCTTTTTCCACTCGTTAGGAAAGCTCTCAGCTTCCCAAGCTCTATCTATAAGTGGAAGCAGAAGCTCAGCTGATGTTGTTGGCGCTGCTCGTAAGAGCTCTGCTAGAATACCGTCAAGTCCTACCGCCTTGTTGGTTTTGAGTGCCTTGATTGCGGTAATGATCTCATCTTTACTGGGAGTCGTGGTGCGTATTCGGGAACTTCTCACCTCGGGCATCTCAGTCTGATTTGGGAGCATATCGCTAGCGAATACACGGTTCAAAACCGTAGCAAAACGCTCTTTCCATCTCTTGACCTGGTCCTCATCCGAAATGAGCAAGGATCCGTCTAGGCTTTTCACTGGGTGTTGGCTGGAGCTGCGACCACCTGTCAGCTCTTTCGTGATTCTGTAGACGGTCCTGCTGTCGCACCTCCGTGCAGCTTCTTGTGCTTCTGTAGCCAGCGCGTTGATGTAGTTGCGCTTGTCACGTCGTACGCTACGCTGAACTTCTCTCATCTTCATGCGATATAGGGACTCTAGCTCGTTTCTCCCTGCTGCTGGGGTAGCTGCAAAGCGAGCTTTCAGCTGTTTTCGTTCGTCAATCCGTCTCCAGGTATCCTCTGAAAGCCACGCCCTATGTCCTTCCTGCGATCGGCCGACAATTCTTTCAGCACCAGATGTAAAAACATTTTTCACAGCACACCAATGGTCTTGGATGGTTGCGGGCATTGAGCTGCTGATTGCTTTCACACCTTGCGAAAAGTGCTCCCTTAATTGTTGGCGCACTGAGGGATCACTAAGTCTATCGATGTTGAACCTGGGCATTCTTGTGTTATCGTGGGATCTCCGAACTGCAGCAGTGCGTAGTTGGAGAGTAGCTATCATAAGATGGCGATCACGTACTATCCCCACATCTGCCCCTCGCCTGTTTCGGACGTCCAGGAGACTACTTCTAAAACAGCGGCTGATGGCAAAATGGTCAATTTGGTTGGAGGTTGCTTGCCTGTCATTGGAAACCCAGCTGACTTTGTGGCAGGTCTTGTGCTCAAACATGGTGCCACCTATCACAAGGCGGTTGGCATTGCAGAAATCCACAAACCTTTCGCCGTTGTCATTGCGGTTGCCTAGTCCATGCTTCCCGATTACATGTTTGAGCCCTTCGTTGTCGCTGCCTACCTTGGCATTCAAATCCCCCATCACTATGACAATGTCTCCATTTGGTGTTGTGTTGAAGACGGCGCTTAAGAGATTGTAGAAGCTCTCCTTTTCGTCCTCAGACGAACTATTCGTTGGGGCGTAACACTGTATGATGGTGACGCGTCGTACTCTAGTCCGGAATCTGGCCGTCAAAATCCTATCACCATGAGGCTGCCAGGAAATTAGGGCCTTGCATGCTGTTGTTGTTAGCAGTAGTCCGACTCCATATTCCCGAGGACTTCCGGATGGTCTTCCAGAATAGAGTAGTACAGTGTTACGCGTTGGAGACTGGTACTCGCCCGCTTCTAACCATCTTACTTCACTTACCCCCAAAATGTCCAGTTTATATCGCATGAATTCGTTTTCCAATTGGAGGAATCTGGCATTGTAAGCACCTTCTCTTCCCGAGTCGAGGAGCGTCTTTACATTCCAGAAACCTATCTTTGTCCGGATACAATAGCCAAAAGTCGTCAACATGTGATCATTCCTTATCCAAGGCATAGTGTCGGTTTCTGTAGCGGGCAATATTCGGTAGCGCAGGTTGCTGGCCCACGTTACCTAGCCTAGAATCAATGCCCTAGACAACCCGCACTTACAATTTTGGCCTATACGTATAAAGGTTTATACGTATAGTTGCCCGGGGACCACCACTAGGAGGTAAAGTAAGCACTTCATCACGAACTTGATTGTTGCGCTACTGGCCCAAGCCAAATTTTGGGCAGTCAGTAGTTTCCCGATCAATCGCAATGCGGGTCCCCAAACTATACATAAGAGTACAAGAAATATATTTATACACGCGTGGAAAAACAAAGTAAGAGAAGAAAAGCATAAGCAAGGATAAGCATTGAAATCCATCTGGAGTGAATCAAATCATACCCTGACTCTACAACACATTCTCAGTATAGTGGCCAATTTTAATTTCAACGTCTTGAGATGTTACTGTACTAAGGATGAGTCTCAAATTTCAAGAGATTTTATGAGAATCCTATTGGCAGATTTTTTTTTATAAAAAAGTGGAGAGATTTATAAATTTTAATTAAATCAGTGCAATCACAGCGTTCGATAATAACTTTTAGTATTGAACTATGCATCTTCATTTTGCCCTCTACGCATCATATCTAGTTTTCTTAGCACATTTTCATAAAAAAATCATTTAACACCTGTTGGCTGCTATGAAACGAGAAGTCGCAGTTTTATCTGACGTCTATGTTACGTAGTTGATTTCACTGGGGAGAAAATCGAATATATCCACATGCACAGAAGGTATTCTATATATCCACTGTAAGACATATTCAAATGGACAATCAAGTAGACATCTAAAGAGATCCTTTTCTCCAATAAAACTTAAATGTGAAGCTACAGGAAAGAGAACGTTGGGTCTGTTCAACTTAACGATGATAGGACTTACTGACTTGACCTAACAATTATGCATATTGCGGGCAGGCCTGGCGACTACTCGAATAAAAACACATTCGTCATGGTTATGGGACACCAAGCATAAAGTTGAGTTTAGAAAGAGGCATTACCTACATTAAATGCTGTAGCTTAATTATCTAAAGAATCTATTGGGATCCACGTGACCAGACTAGGCACTGCATTGTATGCATATTGTCGCAGCTGCAATATTGCTAACGAGAAAGAAACAATCTTCCTTTTCCTTTGCAATGGTCCAGCTCTAGGAAGCGTCACGTAGCGCACACAAGGCAAACCCTTCCGTGACAACCTAATAGAGATATCTGTCAAAAGAATCAGAGAAGTAATCAGCTTTCTTAATGCCACAGGGTGGATTTAAAGGCTATACGTCTCTAATTTCGTCTATCTCCAAGTTTAAGATCCGGAGAGGTCAAGTGAGTTGTGGTATTAAAATGGCGCTAAAGCTATAATTAGGTTTCAGTATACATATAGGCCCTGGCACTTTAAAGAGCTGTTGCGCCAAATATTTGTATTTGTATTTGTACACATATTACTCGCTTTTGAAGTACATACATACATATGTATGTGAAAGAAAAGAATTTTTTTTTTCTTGAGCTCTATAAATAAAAAAGAATGCGCCGAAATATCCAGAAGACAGAAAGAAAAACAAATAGTATTCCACATCAATTAATCCCTTCATCGTTGTTGTCCTGTCCATAATAGACAGATAGATCCCAGCAATACTTTAATTCAATTAGACGAATTCACCACTCAGCAATTTAGCACAATCACAGAACTGTCACAAGCTAGGAATTGCTCAAACCACCACCGCTTCTCCCATTCAATTGCAATAACAAGGGTGAACGTAAATACGAGTATGTATTTGACTGCCACACAAAACATCACCGCCAAAAACGACTAAGATGAGGATGGCGACTTCTTAAATAATTAACAACGCTAAACAACGAGTCCCGCATTAGCTCACCACCAGCTACAGCCAAGGTTGCTTGGCGATTAAGTCGCTTTACCGAAATTCGTCTGAATTAATTCTGTCACAAAGTGAAAAAAAAAAAAGAAAATTGCCAGGACTTTTTTCTCTTCGTAGGAACCACCAGGCATCCTCTGACTTAATTTCCGACATTAAGAAATACTGAGAAGAGAGTGCCATAGTGAATCACCTTCCGGGAGTGCAGCCGTGGTCGATGAAACCATTAAGGACAGTAAGAAGCACAGATTATACCCCCTTTCTCTCTGAAAGATGTCGACGAGTCAGTTGTTCGCATGTCATGTGGTCACAAGACATGCAAAAGTTCGTGTCCGTTCATTTTGGCTTTTTGTCTTCCTCCTGACATCTTGTGATACTTAGCCGTCTGCTTAGGACTTAATACCATCCGCATGTGTGTCTGGGATGTTGCGCTGCCTAGAAATTAAAGTTTTGCCCACCTTTCGGACTTTAACGAGGGGAATCCACTTGGCTGCGGTTGTCGAAAATGTTCAGCAGACTCAGCAGCGTAAAGTTTGCGTAATCAGCACAGTGTACTTGAGAATGTCGGGTACGTTAATTTGTTTAAATTTTACGACTAATTTAATCGAATTAAATTACGAAAGTAACTACCTTTTTGAGAAAGCACAAGTTTGATACTTTGGTAATTACCTGGGAAAATATTTTCGTGGAAAGTGAGCAATTTGCTATGACTTCGCGATTGCAAATACATACCTAAAAGGTGTACATGATGGCGCGTATAGTGGCGAACTTTTAATCATATTAGTTAAGTTATTTATTTTGTTGCATCGTGCAACTTGAAAGATAAAACACGCTGGATATGATATACATTTATGAGTAGTAGGTCGATTTTTTTTTTTGTCGGGATAGGAAACATTCGACTGGAGCACTCAGACACAACTGGTCCATTGTACTACCAGAGAGCAAACCCTGATTTACCCATTTTATTGGAATTTCCTTGACTTTCGAAGAAAGCCAAGCAAGCACTTCAGTGATGAGGAGCTTACAGTACCAGCACTCACCACATCCGCACCGAAGATCCGCCACCTGATACGACCAAAGGCCGGACACTCACAGAGATAATGTTCCGCGGTGTCGTCGCTCTCTCCACAAGCGTCGCAGATTGTAGTGTCACTTAAGCCTAACACGTTAAGGTGCTTGGCAAAAGCGAAGTGGCCTGTCAAGACGCCAATAAGTTGTCTACAGTCTTTTCTTCTGAGAGACAGCAAGAATGCCGCTGATTTCTTACAGACGTCCGGGAGCATGCGTTTAGTCAACCTGCAACCTGGAGAGTCATGCCACACACAATTGTGCTCGTGAGAGACCCAATCGTCAATGGAAGCCCTAATCGAAGACGCTGGAAGACCCAACGCGGGTTCGGGACCTGAGAAAGCCTCCTCTGAGCCTTGTCTAGTAATCTCATCGGAGATCTCGTTCCCCAAGATCCTAGTGTGACCTGCGACCCAGATAAGAGACAGAGAATTCAGCCTTGCGACCGAGTTCAAAGAGTTTTTGGTTTCACGAACTATTTTGGAAGTGGTTAAAGGGTTAAGCAACGACTTAAGCGCAGCCTGACTGTCACTACAGACACAAATACTACGTCCCTTCCACTTGTTCTTCACAACATAGTTCATGGCCATTAGGATTTTATAAGTTTCCACTTGGAAAACAGACGTATATTTGCCTAACGAGAAGTGAAGTGTAATGTTGTCGACTTCCAGGAAGACACCAGCGCCAGACCCTTGACTGGTTTTGGAACCATCCGTGAAAATACGACTACATTCCATTCCCGGCTCAGACTCTGACTGAAGCCAGTCCTGGACACAAGGAAAGTCGACTCTGAATTTGCGCATCAGCTGGAGTTCTGGTGCCATTGCATCAGACGGCATATCTCTAAGACAGGAGTCGTAAGATAAAAACCGCCTCGCCTAAGACGATGGATGGCTTTGATAGTACAACCCATGATATAAGTATCAAAGGGAGGTAACTTCAGCAAAGCGTCTAGAGCAGAGCCAGGCGTACTCGGGAAAGCTCCCGAGCAGCCGAGACAAGCCGTTCTTTGGAGTTTCGCACAAAAGGCAACCACATATTTACGCGAGAGCCCCTTCCACCAAACAACCGACGCATATGCGAGGAATGGTCTTATCATAGCCGTGTAGATCCAGAGAACCTTATTCGGTTATAAGCCCCAAGTCCTGCCAAAAGCACCCTTACACTGCCAGAAGACTGAGAGCGCCTTGGATGTTTTCGACTCGACGTGTTTGGACCAATGAAGTTTCTTATCTAAAATCACTCCCAGATATTTGGCTTCATTGGAAATGCGAATGGTGACGCCTTTTAGTACTGGCTGAGTCAGACCGGTCAAAGTCCTCCTTCTCGTGAAAAGAACAACCTCAGTCTTAAGAGGATTCACCGAAAGCCCACTCCTAGTACACCATTCGTCGATCATGTCTAGCGCCGCCTGCGCGTTAGCACAGACTGTCGCCAGGCATGGCCCGACAGAAAGTACGGCGACATCATCCGCATATGCCTGAGCGTAGACGTTAGAACTATTTAGAGTGTTCAACAGAGAGTCGACCACCATGCACCATAACAATGGAGACAGAACGCCACCTTGCGGGCAGCCCCTGTTTACCCCTGTCATAACATATTGGCCACAATCCGCATCCACTACCAAAGTTCTATTCATTAGCATTGCTTTAATCCACAACACTAATGTTTCATCTACCCCGTGTTGTCTGGCAGAGTCGCACATACAGTCAAAAGTCGCATTGTCAGAAGCACCCTCAATGTCGATGAAGATACCCATCGCGTATTCTCTCCTATCAAGCGCGCATTCAATTCTGGCCACTAGATTTTGAAGTGCGGTCTCACAGGATTTCCCACGCTGATAGGCATGCTGCATCTCCGATAGTGGATGCAGTTTCAAAGCAACTTTGCGCACGTGAAATTCTACCAGTGTCTCCATACTTTTTAGTAAGAAAGTTGTCAAACTTAAGGGTCTGAAACTCTTGGGGAGCGAATAGTCTTCCTTACCAATTTTTGGTATGAAAGCTACTCTGACTGTCCGCCAAGGTGTAGGAATATATGCCAGCGCCAAGCCAGCGGTGAAAATTCTTTTAGAGTTGGCAATAGCTGATCTATACTCTCTTGCAGCATAGCTGCATATATTCCATCTAGTGATTATCCGATTGCCAGGAAAGTGAGTCTCCAGCAGAAGACTAAAAGTTTCCGCTTTCGTCTCAGTAAACTTGCCATCAGATTTTCTCAGTGACTCCGGTTTGGTCGGCTTGCCCCTGTTGAGAACCTTAACCAACCTGCTGGTTTCACCGAGTTTCTCGATCTTTTCACAAAAATCTCTATAAGAAGCACTTTTCGACAACCGAATTAACTTCTTGTAGTCTTTTTGCTTCGATCTAAAAAGATTCCAGTCACCTTCTAAATTTGTCTTGAGTGACCTATTTAAAAGTTTTCTGGATTCTTTCCTAAGTCGCTGCAGTTCTGGGCTCCACCAGGGAACCGGAGTTCTGCAGGGGGTTTTTGTCAATGGGCACGTCAGTTCAAAACAGCTGGTAAGGACACTAGTCAGGTTTTGAACAGCATCCTCAACCTTTCGTTTCGTTCTGAGTTTAGTTGGAGTTTTGGCAGATCTGTCTAGCTCTTCCCTAAACCGCACCCAGTTGGTTTTCCTCGGATTCCTCCTCTTCTGCAAAGTTATGGCCTCGCATTCGATTTGGAAAGCGATGTATCTATGGTCTGACAAGGACACCTCCGGCAGTACCCTCCAGTTAGTAATTGATTTGAAATACCTATTAGATAAATTCAAATCAATTACCTCCTGCCTCCTTGCCGTAATAAAAGTTGGCTGGGAGCCAACATTGTTAATTACCATGCCAGACGATAGTATACAGTCTAGGAGATGGTTTCCTCGTATGTTACATTTGCTGCTGCCCCAGACTGTATTCTGAGCATTCGCGTCGCAACACATGACTAGTCCCATCTCCCGAGTGTCACAGTACTTTATGAGTTCGGCAACCGCCTTCGGTGGTGGAGGCATTACCGAATCATAAGGGAAGTAAGCCGACGCAACCACGAAGGTTTTCCAACTTCCGGTCGTTTCGTAGCTTACAGCTGCAGCAACCAGGCCCTGTCCACAAAATTGTCCAAGCTTGGTTACTGAGAGGAAATTCGGCACAATTAGACAAGCTCTCGGTCTTTCAGATCGCTCGTCACATAGTACCGTTACTCCACGAACACCCCCAAAAACCACATATGCGCTTGTTCCGCACGTATGGCTCCTGGATAGATGTTATGTTTTTTTTTTTTTTTTCTGAGGGTAGGTGAAAATCTTCAAGAAGACACTATGAGGATCGACAGCGCGTGCTCATAGTAGTGTGGGTTCTTACCCACTAAAAAACCTCCCTTCAAAACAGACTTGTTTTCATTTTTTACTACAACTAAGTATTCGACTTATCAAGTAGTTTTCATTTCACGAAATAATGACGTTTTGCAGGTGCCTTCCCATTAGAAGTTCCTGCTAGTTCCGCAGTTTGGACGCGGTTACTTATCACGCTAAGTCTAAAGGTTTGGTTCTTTGTAGATGGCGCAGTAAAGTTCTTTCTTCCAAAACTTGGAGGACTGTAATATTTACGTGACTTTCTACTCGACTTTTATGCTTTCTCGCGTAGTTTTTGATTTCGTCTTCTATAGTTTTAATGCCAAGATCTCTGTGATATACCACGGCGCATTAATAAAACCTCTTAGTACTTTGTTCTCAAAAGTTTGTAAAATTTTAATATTACTTATTTTGGTACAACCCCAGAGTTGTATACCATATGTTCATACGGGCTTTAGCACTTGCCTATATAAAAGCAGTTTGTTATATATATTAAGCTTGGATTATTTTCCAAGTAACCAATACATTTCTCTATATTTATTATCTAGTTCTTTGCGTTTTTTCTTAACCTGCGTTTTCCATTTCAGCTTTGTATCAAGTGTCATTCCAAGATACTTAGCCTCGTTTGCAAACGGAATTTGAACCGAGTTTGAAAAGATCGGCAAATTATTTATTTTCCTATAAGTAAAATTTACATGAACAGATTTGGTCTCATTAAGCGCGATTCGCCAAACCTTTGTCCATTCATTTACTCTATCCAAGGCTTTTTGCAGTTTTTCTGTACTATCTTCGACCGTTTTACCTACTGCCAAGATGGCAGTGTCGTCGGCAAATGTAGCTAGCTCAGCGCCTTCTACTTGCGGTGTATCACGGGTGTATAATAGATACAAGACTGGACCAAGAACGCTCCCTTGCGGCACCCCAGCCATTATCTCCCTGAAATCCGAATATTCATTTCCACATTTGACGCGGAATAGCCTATAGGTAGTTCTTCAAAATATTATATAGGTGCTCTGGCAGAACTTGTCGTAATTTAAACTTTAAGCCTTCATGCCAGACCTTGTCAACGGCTTGAGAGACGTCAAGGAATACGCTTGAACAAATCCTTTTTTCTTTAAGAGATTTTTCGATTACATGAGTTATTCTATGCACTTGTTCAACTGTAGAATGCTTACTTCTGAATCCGAATTGATGATCCGGAATGAGATGCCTTTCTTCTATAACCGGCTGTATTCGCTTAATCAAAATTCTCTCGAACACTTTGGATATGATTGAAAGAAGCGAAATCGGTCTATAAGACGTTTTTTCATTCGGCGGTTTTCCAGGCTTAAGGACCATTATGACTTCGGCCACTTTCCATTGACTGGGAACATATTCTAGTCTAAGCGCGGCGTTTATAATGAACAGAAGCTTCATTAGACCTTTTCTCGGAAGTGCTTTAAGAACCTCTCCCGTGATTAGGTCGTATCCAGGAGCCTTCTTAGGTTTAAGTTTCTTTATTTCTTCCTTAAGTTCGGTTAGTGTTGCATTTCTTATTATACGATTGTCAATATACGACGTATTTATATTTTGAATAAGAGCCTGTCCATCAAGCGGTTTGAAAGTTTCTTCCAGGTGGGCGGCAAAAACTTGCGCTTTCTCTTTATCATGCCTGGCCCATTCGTATTGGTTTTTCCTAATTGGGGCGGCTTGAATTTAAGGTTTTTTAATACCTTTTATAGCTTTCCAAAGCGAATAATTAGAATCTTTTTCTGCCGTTAAGCTTTCTAGGTGAGTTTGCATTTCATTATTCTTAAGGTCTTTAATAGATCTTTTAAGTGAGTTGCACAAACGGTTAAGATGTGCTTTATGTTGCGAAGCCCGAGTTTGTTGCCATTTTTTGCGCGCTATCCTCTTCTCCTTAATCATCTCTTTTATTTCCTGCGGATAATTTTGAATATAGCTGGCCGGCGTTTTCTTAGGTTTCGGAGTATTCTTCCACGCGGCATTCTGTAGGATTTCGACGAAGCGATCTACTTCAACTTCAAGTTCATAGGGCGTTTTAAGTGATACCCTCAGCTCAGTATTTGATTCAATATCTTTTTTGAAGCCATCCCAATTCGTTTTCGCGCTGGTTAATCTGGCCGGACCTACTTTTTTAATCAGAGCATCGCTTATCGTCATAATGATTGGAGAATGATCAGAGGAGAGATCAAAGCTTTCTTCAACTTTTATACAGTTGCCAGATATACCTTTAACAATAAAGAAATCGATCAGATCTGGTATCTTATTTCTATCAGTCGGCCAATATGTTGGTTTACCCGTCGAGTGAAAATCACAACTATATTGCATACCCGCATTATAAAGCTTTCTACCTTTCTGAGAAGCGTACCTTGAACCCCAGAATGGGGTGTTTCGCGTTGAAATCGCCACCAATAATAAAATTTGGTTTAAGGAAGTTGAAGATGTTTGTGAAATCACTTTCTTCAAGTTTACATCGCAGTGAACAATATATAGACGAAATGTTGAAAGCAAAATGTCTATTTCTAACGCGTACCGTGCTTACTTGCATTGCTTCTAATTCAATCTTTACTTCCGCTGAGTGTTCGATACATTCTTTTATAAACAAAGATGATCCGCCTCTGGCTCTTTCCGATGGGTGGAAGGCGTGATACACGCTATATCCCCTTATCTTAACATTCGATTGCCTTGTCAGATGAGTTTCACAGACCAATCATATATCAACGTCTTTTTCTCGTATAAATATTTCTAACTCGTCGAGTCGTCGTATGAGCCCGTTGGCGTTCCATGTAAGAATTTTGAGCGTTTCTTTCATATACTGGTTGAAGTGCGCGTGCTATGAATGTTGGTTTCTAGTGCAACTAGTCTCTCGAAAATAAGTTTGTTTGTTGTGCATTGCTCTTCAAGTTTCGCAAGAATTAGGGAAAAAACATTGGATACATGATCTTGTGAGCTACCTCTAACAATGTTTTCCAATGTCGCAGCTTGAGCAGGAGTCTTTACGTTAAAGCTTGAAGTATTTCTTGCTTTGATCTCCCGTGAGCTGTCGGTCTTGTACTTGCCATTAACTGTCATCACCGCTTGAGCATAAGACTGCGCGCCAATATTCGAAGATTTAGTTCCTGTTACCTTTTCTCTACTACGATTGGGTTTTTCTTCGTTACCCGATCTTAAGGGAATATTGACCGATTTTTTATCTTTCGCTGCTTTTTTCGTAGCTATTTTGGGTCTAATTTTAGTTGGTTTTGGATTCATGCCCATGGATATTTTGAGCGTATCGCGCCTTTTTTGGAGCTCTTTCGCCACTTCGCAACCTCAATTGTTCGCAGGGTGTTTTCCTTTACAGTTTATGCAAGTGGCTGGGGTTTGCTTATTTAGGTGACACTCACCTGAGAGATGTTTACCTGCGCATTTCACGCATCGCGGTTCCTTCTGGCAGTAAGTCTGCGTATGATTGAAGCCTTGGCAGCGCTTACACTGCGGGATCGATCTGGAGCTCTTACGCATAGGTTCGATTTTGACCACGATGTTTAGAATAGTTTTAATGCCATATATTACATCTTTGTTTTCGACTTTAACAAAAGTTATCATGAAAAGTGGAAGTCCACGCTTTACCATTTTTTCCTGATCTCCCTCCGACTGTTGCGTCTCCTTCTTGATAATATTGACTGCATCAAGAATTTTAAAGCCTTTGCCTTGAAGGTCGTTCATTACATCTTCTTTAGTGCACGAGGGGTGGAGACCCCTTGCTACAACACGCAGTGGTCTGTCTAACTTATTTTCATAAGTATACCACTGAATCTTCTCGGCATTCAATTTTTGGGAGACTGCTCGGTAACCGTCGGCATCATCGACATTGATTCTCCACGTATTGTTTCGGAGAGATGTCACCTTAAATTTCGATGCCAGCGTTCCTTTAAGAAGGCAATGCAACTTATTATAGTCAGTAATTCCGACGACGTTTATCGGTGGCGGAGGACGTAATTTTATTTGTCGTGGCTTTTCTTGCAACTCCTTGCGCATTGCATCTTTTTGTGGCTCGACTTCCGGTGAGGAACCAGCTTTTCGTTTCACGTGTTAGCTCTTCTTCGTCCGTCTGATATTCGCGACTAGGTGAGCGATGTGGGCTAACTGTATTTTCTTTTTGTGGATACGAGTTTTTTAAGGCATTATTTTCTTGCCTGAGCAAATCGACCTCTTTCTTAAGCTCACGATAGAGTACCTCCATTTCGGTAAGCTTGGTACGGAGTACGTCGTTTTCCTCCTCAATGCTTTTTGATTTCGCTGCGTCCCGTTTTTCACGCGCTTGCGCTTGTGGGGTTTTGTACGCACCACGAAAAATCTGCTACTTAAGAGAGTGGTTGCAGCCTTTGAGTGGTGGAGGTTTATCTGCGAAAATATCAAAGATATAGTCGCAGTTTTATTAGAAGAACGGCGCGCACCAGGTGCGCACATGCTTCCGGCGAGGCGAGCGCCCCTACCCGTGGCATTGCCTGCGTCAGCCATTTTCTGGCCGCTAGTGCTGGGACCAAGCGCACAAGCTTCCACCAAGAGGAGCAGGCGAAACTTGCTCCATCAGATTGGACCTGTTCGAGCCGACCGAAAAGGAGCCAGCGTTAGGTCTAAGGGGTTGATCGGCTCCAGTTGGAATACTTTCTGCCGACCTAGGCTTCTTTCCTGTCGCTACTGAAGGATGACTGCTTTCGGCGCTTGCGCCTTCAGCTGACTCTGCAGCCTCTTTGCACCGCGCCATCGCCGCCTTCCTTCTTCTCCTTTTCAGTTGACTCTTAGTCAAGAGCCCATCGGAGTGCGCCGCTTCGGGAGCTCGTTCAGCCTTATTGGTTTCCCGAGTCAAACCGTCACCGACACAACTTCGACCAGCTACCCTTCTATTGAGACAGAGATTAGACTTTCCAGCAAGCCTTTCCGCCACTTTCTTTGCCATTCCAGCCCAGTCTACCAAACGAGTCAGAGACAGAGCTGCACTAGTCTTCTGAAACAAGCGTCGCTACTACTTCTGATTTAACGTCAGAGGCGGGGGGTAAAAGTATGGTGGTTGGGACCTCCAGAATCCTCGTCCCGGCCGTAGTCAAAAAGACCACGGGTGGATTATCGTTTTCACGAGTACCACCTGGAGTAGATACCGTACAAGTTTCTTCCATCATACTGTCAACAGGTTTTGCGTCACAGTCAAGACGTCTTCAGCCTTTAGTTCGATGTCTCACCTGGGGTCCTTTCGGACCCTTAGGGTCATTAACTCTTAAGTCGTTCCGCCACGTCAAGGCAGCTGAAGAATGGGAACGGTTGTAGGTCCATGTAGGTCCATGGTTGGCATATCCTCATCTGATATTTGGTACTTGCCCTTATATTTCAGTCTTTTGTCGGTCAATGCCCTACAAGATTGCAGAATATGTTGCGGAGTCTCACTGAACTCATTGCAGAACATGCAAAGGCCTTCATCTGTTATACCTAGTTTTCTTAAATGCTTCCTGAGTTTGCAGTGTACGGGGCATTGGCTATTAGAATGCGTAGGTTATTCTTGCTAAGGAAGATGCGTGCTTCGAATCTTTTCCAGACGGGAACTCAAAAATCATGCAATCATATGGTAAAGTGCCAACATCGGTGTGACACTTCTGAAAGAGCGCGAAAGACCCTCTTATGTCCTCATTAGCGATGTGGATAAGCTGTTGGTAAAGCGATGCAAACTACAATTTGATTCAAATCTTAATAGGGCATATGTAACTGCTTCTGTTAAAACATTAATAGATTTTAACATACCGACATTCGCTTCCGGCCAGTATACATACATATGTACGTAGAACAGGGGCCTATTTCACCAACTTACAAATTGTGATTTACAAGCATTTTTTCACATAACACTGGTAAACAATAGTTTTGTTGCCCTTGATATAAAAGTGGTTTCGAATAATTGTATGACTACAATTTATGAAACTATTAATGATTTTGGAAGATTGGCTCTAGTTTTTTTTTAAATCTTCATTTTCTTATTACACTACAAAAAAACAGAATGCAATAACTAGCATATCAAATTTGTATTGAAAAATATTACTAATTGTTTCTTTTAGTATTTAATGTTAATGTACATAGAAGTAAAAAGAGAGACACATTTTTAAACTTTAAAGAAACACATTTTATAAGCGTTTCTTCTACAATTTTTTTGGAGGCAATCTCTTCTTAAAGACCAGCAGTAATCTGCCCTCATGTGACGGCCCCATCTACCCTAATACCTTTGTACCATAATTATCTACATTAAAAAAAAAAAAAAAAAACAATTAAATTGGTTGAAAATTACGGGCGGTAGAGGGACACGTACGCATTTTGCCACTTAGATTTATATATATAGATAAGATATGCCAAAATCATAAAAACTAGAGCCAATTCAGTACTTTCATGAATATATTCGCAAACTGGGTACTTGAAAATATAGAAATCCGCAGAGATATCCAGGGCAAGAAAAAAAAATATTTTTTTGTTGAGCTGTGTTAAAGTTAGTTAGTTAGTTAGCTAGTTAAAGTGGCAAGTTTGGTTTTACCAAATTTACGCTTCACATATATTTAATTGTGTTTCACAAGGGAAAATTTGTGGGAATTATTCGCGTTTTGTTTTACCGAAAGCAATTTATTGATGTAGTTTTGAAGCCACACATTAGTGAAATTTGAAGTTTTTTGTATGTTTTTGTTTCACCAAAGAAAATGAATTCACAAGTTTTGCGTCTTTTGTGAAAAATGTTCACACGAGCAAAGACGTCTGTAATTTTTGCTACATATTTTGCTTTGCATCAAAAAGTGATCGGAAAATGGCTTTGCGACGTAGGCAGAGTACAAGTGATAGTAGTGATAATGACGATTTTCTTTTAAATGTCAGAAGAAAAGTATACCGCCCGCTTATAAACTATAATACTTGTATACTCCAGTGTTTCGATTTTAATGAAATTTTTCTTTCAGCCACTGCAAGGCGGAAAAAATAAAATGCAAACATATGTTGCATTATCCCCAAGGCAGCAATTACTTACTGCCTTACACTGGATTGGTAATGGTGGATAGTATCACGGAATTGCGGACATACATGACATCTCAAAAGCTACAGTATGTGGATCTGTAAAACGCGTTTGCTTAGTAATTGTTGATCCATAGCTGGTTTTTATTGTACTTACCATGGTCCCACGATTTATAGTTTGCTAAGCAAAGTCCCGGAGATATTTTTAATCCTTATTACCTGAAACACTGAGATGCGAGGATATTCAAAATAATTTTCCATTAGCGACAAATAGCGCTTGTCGTAAATGTCGACTAAGGGGAGAAATCAGATCTAGGCAATGTAACACCAAAGTGAGCCCAGCGACACATACAATAAGTGTGCATGCCAGTCCGTGGGTTAACACGACTGAAGATTACCGGTGTCATGGAAGAAAGATCAAACAATAATGAAACAAGAGCATGCACTTGTCAAAGACCATCGCCATAAAATTCTAAAAGAACTGTAACATTATGAGGCGAACCCAACAGGCGGATCAGTAGAAACGCATTGAAGTGGGAGGGTTATGATAGCTTGTTTCAGATCATAACCTCGTCGAAATAGGAAGAAGATTTCTCCATTTTTCTGTTATGTCATCGTGCGTCAACTTGTCACTAAGTTTTCCAAATAAAATCTCCCTTTTAGTCTTAATGAGGACATGAAGTAACATTTTGCTTAGTTTGCTATGATTTATTTCCACGAACTCTAAAAAATTGAGAAAACACTTGTGGTTTACAAATTAAGAAAAA
Source organism: Brachypalpus laphriformis (assembly GCA_945910035.1). NCBI lineage: Eukaryota > Metazoa > Arthropoda > Insecta > Diptera > Syrphidae > Brachypalpus > Brachypalpus laphriformis. Next base: position 257,861,039 of record OX246754.1, read on the forward strand.
ACATGGTGAAACAGAATATTGCAGCACTTCTTATTCATACAAGTTTTTTTCCACATTTTTTTGTACTGAAATAAAAAATTTGTAAAACAGTTACTTGTGCTTTGTGAACCCAAAATCAGTATTACAAATTTGCAATCGCGAATCACAACTGCAAATTTGTAGTTGGTGAAATAGGCCCTTGACAGTAAATGCAAATCAGTTTCAGTGTTCACATTTTCTTAGCTGTTGGATGTATTACGAAAGTTTTACTTACTGGATAACATCGTAAAGCAGTTAGAATCCAAAGAGAGGACCAGGAGGACTTCCCGCAATTTTGGTCCGAACCATAAGTTTCCACACTTTAACTTTCCTTGAAGTTCTGTATAATTTTGGCTTTTCCATTAATGTTTATTTATTTTTTCCATTACTATTTTCTTATCAATCTGCCAGACGTGATTTATAAAATTTGTCATTTTTAAACTCAAATACGTTCTCATGGATTTTATTGAGATTTGCTATACAGTTTCAGCCTAGTGCCTTCGCCATGCGCTTTGGAAATGATTGAGGTCGAATGGAGTAGGTGTAAGATAAAGATAAACCACACCCTTCGGACACAAGCAAAACGCATATTTTCTGAACATTTCAGCTCAGAAGGCTTAACGTTTCCTATAAGAATAGTGCAGTTTGTAAAATAATTCTGAAGTTGTAACAAATATTCAGCCAATGCAAAAATATTTTAACGGTTCTGTTTAACTATTGCTATACTTACGTATTGGTTTTCAATATATTTTATTGAAATATTTGAATAGGAAATACAACTTTAAGAGAATTTCCACATTTCTATTATTTGATTTTTTATTAATTATTTTAATTATGAATAAAATCTACTTTCATATATGTATGTACATGCATTTCATTTATAAAATGTTTGAAAAGTTTTTGTTTGTTTGGGAACTTCCATGGCTGTATTTCCGAAATCGCGCTGTAGAAAACATATAGAGACGAAAGACGGATGCTCACCATATTGTAATAGCTAAATATCGATAGCTTTGCTTGAACACTAAGTTCGGCCTTCCGTATAACAGATTGACCAAGCTCTCTCAAAATTGATCCAGCCTGACCAATTCTATAGGATAACTCGGCATTGCTCCTCCCATCACTCGTGAATAAGACCCCGAGGTACTTAAACTTATTCACCTGCTTCAGTGGGACTCCACAAACATGCAGAGTGCACTGAATGGGTATTTTGGAAACGACCATTACTTCCGATTTGTTCACGTTGATCTTCATTCTAGCATTATCACCACAAACGGCTACAAAACTTTCGAGTGCGCGCTGAAGTTTGGTTTGAGAGGACCCAAGGATGACCAAATCATCCGAAAAGAGCAAATGAATAATTCTTAAATCTCTCACTTTGAAACATTCTCCGCCATGGTTGCGCTGTAACATCCAGTCCATATATACAATGAAGAGGAGAGGTGACAAAACGCACCCTTGGCGGAGTCCAACGCCCACAGTGAAAGGTATTGATTTAATACCGTTTATCCGATCCGCCCTTAATTGGGAACCACCAATTCCATACTCCTGCAGAACACTCCCGAGTTTGCCTCGAGGAACCATATCATATGCTTTTTCCAAATCTACAAAACAAGTGACAGGTTTAGCATACTCCCGGGCTTTCTCAAGAACCATTCTGAGAGTGAATAACTGGTCGATTGTGCTTGTACCGGGACGAAAACCGAACTGCACCTCTCCCATACTATTCTCAACCATAGCTCTGAAACGCGCACCTTAGCGAAGACTTTTCTAGGGAGACTTAAAAGAAATACCACTGTAGTTAGTGCAGTCTCTTTTGCCCAGACCATAGGTCTGTTATCTTCTGTGCCCTGTTCGAGATTGAGCAATTCTGAAAAGTCTTCGCTCCATCTGCGTAAGATGTCCTCCTCATTGGAAAGAAGTGGATTTGACGTCTTCAACGATATTCAACTTTCTTCCTTTGAGTCGGCGAACGGTCTGCCAGAACATCTTATTTGCAGATCTGTGGTCACGTTCCAATTTTTCGCCAAACTCCTTCCAAGGCTCCTTTTGCTGTTTTCATATCTAATTTGCAAGTTCTTCGCGCCTCAGTGTATCGATTTTGAGAATCGGAGTTCCCCAAGTGAATCCACAACTTAAAAGATCTCTTCTTCTCAATTGCAAATCGTTCAAGCCTTTCAGATATTTGGCGCGCAAATGTCTCCCGTATCTCATCGTTCAATAACCTCTCCCGTCGTTTGCTTGTAACCATCCTTGGCATCCGTTTTGGTAGTAGAGGCACTACATCGCTGAGATGCAATTTGCATAAGCACTAAGTGGTGATCAGTTGACAGTTCGACCACTCTCAAAGAATCAAAAAAATCTATCAGCGTCTTCTGCTGAAGACTCTGACGGTACCACGCGTATTTGTGAATGTCTTTGTGCGGAAAGATTGTGTTCATGATGGATAACCCATTTTCACAGCAAAAACAACAACAACAATAACTTCTCTCCGTTTGCATTTTGATTAGGACCACCGTTCCTCCCAATCACACTGCCCCATCACATAATATCTACACCCACGTGAGCATTGAAGCCACCCATCAGGAACAAAATAATCCATATCCGCAATCTTTTCATGGGCAGCATCATTTTCATCTAAGAAAGCTACATGCTCTCACTGAAGATTCGGTGCATATACCTGCACCAATGCCAGAGTTGATCTTTCAAGCTTGAGATTTTCGATCGCAACTCTCACTCCTAATGGTATCTACTCCAATACTCTGCCTGTCAACCTGCGACTTGTGAGTTTCCCCATTCCCGCTTGAGCAGACATTAAGGGTGCGACTCTTGACAGAAACAGCTTCCCCCCATCCGGAAGGTCCACAGTTTTAGAGCCTCTATACTTCGTTGAAGAGACGTCAGCTACAGCCTCCCCAACAAGCTCAAGGTCTTTCCCTGTGAGTGATGAAACGTTTCATGTGCCTATTCTAAGTCGATGCCGTTGTCGAAAATCGGAGAATCCATCTGTGCACCTATAGGTGCATAGCGCGCTCACCCCTTGACTCCCGTAATGGTTCGCGAGACCATTGACAGGAAGCTAGTAACCATTTCGGGTTTGACCCGGTCGGCTGTCGAGCGGGAAAAGCCGCCCACCAGACGCTCGCAAACTTACACCCTTCAAGCCTGGATCCAAAGGATGCCCTGGTTTACCAGGTTTGGCAATATCCGAGGCCAGACTTTTTCTCTTTGTTATGATCGGGTGTGCGCTTTGTTAGCCGTGACTGGATTGTATGGATGGGAATAACTATTTAAGTTACCCCATCCGCACATCCCAGTCACGTAGATCCCCTTCCACCTTGAGGAGGTTAGCTGCGAGGGGGGCTCGGATTTTGAATCCGTTAAGTAAATAAATAATGAGCTGTGATTCAAGAAAATGATGACCACCGGATGCTGTTTACTCCCATTTATCTAAATACTCTACAATCCTAATGGGACTGACCATTCAAAGAAAGCAATTGAAAATCTAAATTAATTCGGCCATTGAAAAACGTACGGATTCTCTGGTCCCCTTTTAATCATTTGGGCATTAGGACTAATTGTGCATCAACAATGATAAACTCTAGAAAACAAAAAAAAAAAAAGCATTTAAATTGTTGCCCAAGAATACCTTTTTTTTCTTGCCGGAGTTGAAATTTAATTAAATTAGAAAAATTACAAACACTGTTAATTTCACTGCTGGTAATTAATTATTTCATGATTAAATTTATTGCACACTGAGGATTCACAAATTGATCGAGGACCTATTTTTTATGGAGAGCCTTGTTTTCCAACTGGAATGTTTTTTTTATTTTTTTATTTTTCTCGCCTTCGTAATTTCGCCCACAAACAACGAACGCTTGATGACACTTTTTATCCTCGAAATTTAATTAATGAGACATTAAATTCTAAATGGTCGCGGCTGGTGTATACGCAGTGCTTGCACTAAGTGCTGTGATATTAATTTTTGAAAACCTTCCAATGGGTGTGCTAATTGCTGCCAGGCCAAATGATTTAATTGTTTATGTTCGATATACTCCTCGCAAGTGGTTAACCAATTTAATTTATTTGGAAATTCATTAAACGGAACTGCTTAAATGGCATCAATTATTACCCGGTGGTGGGCTCGTATTACGGGGGAACGTCAAATTCACACTCAATTTGCAATTTTATACCCCCAAATGAAAAATAAAGCCGAACACGTATAGGTACACCCCGAACCGGCGGTGACCATAAAATAAATTAGAATCGAATATAAGCGAAAATGTCGTTCATAATTCGGGGTATTAACTGCACGAAAGGAATGTAATTCAGTTCAGTTCGCTAAGAGAAGAAAAAACTGTAATTAAAAATACCAACGGCAAGAGTTCATAAATCTTTTCCAGGAAAACCGTCTACAAGAAACTAACAATTCAGCCGGCAAATATGCGTTCGCACACCAAAACGAATCACTTAATTATTTTAAGTGCTTTTGGGCAAATAAGTAAAAGGATAAAATCGGAGCAAGGAACCGAATAGGATTAAGCGATTTTGTTATGCTTCGATTATTATTTTTTTTCGTACTGCGTATTTAGATGATTCTAATCGGTTTCGAGATACGGGTGCAAGGGGTGCTGACTTTTATTTTATTTTAGGGTCTCATTATTAAGAAAGTTTTCAAAGTTTCCACCAGATATTGGACGAGAAAACAAGGTTAGATAGATTGATTGGAAGGAAATCTGCTGTAGACTTTATCCGTTGCTGATAAGGTTCTGAACCTGCTGAGTTAAAGTTAATTCTTGAGTGATTAAGTCGGTATCAACTCATATTTTTTCCAAAAATTTCCGATGTGATAAAGTGGAAACAGATTAGATTGTATATGAACTTCGGAAATTTAATAGATTTAGGGCTGAGTTTTCAATAGTCAGATAAATAATCCTTTATGGGTTAACTGGCAGATAAGATATAATACGAGTATTAATGCATTTTTCATTAGTCGTATAGTAGCTATTTGAATAAAATAACACAGCTTATCTAGTAGATAAATAGTGGAATAAATTAAATTATTAGTTAGCAATCAGACTTTTTATCTGACAATTGAAAAATCGGCCCTAAATGAAATAAAGATAAAAAACAAAATAAAAAATACAGCATAATTGTGTATACTTTATTTAGCTTTCGAGATATCGAGAGCCAACAATTTTCCCTTTCTATAGAAGCTCTACTACTAATTCTTCTAACATTACAGTATACTTGAAGTGATTAAGTAACTGAATGACTAGCGGGCGATTGCCCGAAAATGTGAAATTTTCGACTAAAGAGCAAATAATACTACATTGTCCCAAGAGTAGTAAAAACGCTTGGTCGTTTGTTGACAGACACTAAAAATTCAGCCTCATCATCTATACTTATTTAATTAGGTGACACTACAGTTCGGGGTGAACCTGGGCTTCAACCAACAAGCCCATGCATTTAGCTCGGTCTTTAACTAATTGCTTCCAGTTATGCAGTCGAAGTTGGGCAAGGTCCCCTTGAACTACGGCGATAAGGCCCTCTACTGCGTCGTCCCACCGGGTTAGATTCGAAGACTCTGCGGGCCGGAGCGTTGGTGTCCATTTGCTCTACATGTCCTAGCCATCTCAAACGTCCAATACGGAGTTTTTTGACTAGGTCGATGTCGCTGTACAACTCGTAAAAGTTCGTCATTGAATCTTCTCCTTCAAAACCCGTCAACGCAACTGGGGCCGAATATCTTACGAAGAAGATATTTATTCAATAAAGTCCATGTTTCAGCGACGCATCCGAATAAGCGCTGCTTGTTTTCTCTTTAGCAATCACCATAGTAGATGTCACGTTTTTCATCGTCTTTTTGGTCGGCCTATCTATCGCACTTCCTGTTAATTGTTCGTTCCAACATACCACGTAGAGATCCGAAAGCCGTTGTCCTTATTTCGTGCACAGTTGAATCTTCCTTATCCGAGTCTTGTGGTTGTTTCTGAACCAGTGTTTTTTTTTACGTGGTAGGGTAGTTAACCCGACCGCACAACCCCCAACCTGGAAGGCCAGTTCCTTTTGTTATACCCCGAGGATCATCTATACTTTCGTTCATTTACAATGAAGTAGCAACTATCAGCTCTTTAGACAAAGCAAATCTGCTTGCTGCGCACTTTACAAGCTAGTTCAATGCGGCCGGATTCCGATTTGCCTGCACCGGTATTTCAGAGAATAGAATACTGCTTGGGACCAATTAAATTTCGCACTCCTACAGTTGCAAGACTACTTCCTGATCATAGTATACACAAATCCGCTGGTCCAGATGGTATACACCCTGCAGCTACTGACCCACTGGGCTGATGTCCCTTGTTTCCAAGGTTATGGAAGCTTATGTCTTGAAGCGTGAGAGCTCCGCAATGACAGGCAGTATGGCTTTCGTGGCAACTGGTGATTTTATATCATATCTCAGCGATAAGTGGAACCAAACTTTGCACCATTCTGATGAAACTAGATAGATAGATAGATGTATATTGTTGAGAGGTGCAAGTGCACTGCGATTAAAGATCTATTGTGCCCCCCTTACTAAGGTTCTAGCCGATGATATACTTGGTCTATAGCACTTCCTCCAGTCCACCTGCTACAGCAAACCGGAGTATCTTCAGTGGATCCAGCGAAGGTAAATCCGTCTCTGATAGGAGGTAGGCACCAAGGTGATTCCTTCTTTTGTGGATCAGTGCTTCGCATTCCATAAGAAGGTGCGCTGGTGTTTCTGCGAAGTCCCTGCAGAATCTGCAGTGTCCGTCTCCCTGTATTCCCAGTTTCCTAAGGTGCTCCTTAAGTCTGCCCGCCAAGATGCGAAGCCGATTCTTACTAACTCTTAGGCAGGCTCTGCTTCTTTTCTGGTTGTATTTCCCCAGAAGTTCCTTTGCCTCTCTTATTTGGGGGATATCGTCCCAATGTTTGGCCCATTTGTTCTCTTCTTCTTTCCTTAAGTCTTCCCTTATTTTGTGGGGTCCTATCCCACAGAAGGGTTCTGGTCCAAGGAATGGCGTGTCTGATCCGTTTCTAGCTAGTTCATCAGCTGCTTCGTTCCCCTCTACTCCTACATGTCCTGGTACCCAGTAGAGAGTTACTTTGTTTATTTCTCCCAGTTTGTTGATCCTGGTGATACATTCCCATACCAGTTTGGATCTGATCTCATGCGAGGTCAGTGCTTTAATAGCGGCTTGGCTGTCTGATAGTATCGCGATGTCCTGCCCACGATATTTCCTGTCTAAGTTGAATTGCGCGCATCTTTCGATCGCGTGAACTTCTGCTTGAAATATACTGGGGAATATTCCCAGTGATTCTGAGTATCTAGTCCTGGGCCCGTACACTCCTGCCCCAGTGCCAGTAGATGTTTTCGATCCGTCTGTATACCATTTAATTGTGTGTTGTTTGAGTTGGTATTTATCGGATTCGCTGCTCCAATCTCTCTGATGAAACTAAGATAATTGCGCTTTATATTTCAAAAGCATTTGACAAATTTGGCATCAATCTTTTCTTAAAGATGCTTGCATTTGGGGTCAACGATATTCTTCTTTTATGGATTAGAAATTACTTTTTGGGCTGTTCAATTCAAGCTGTTTTGAACGCCTCTAAGTCTGCATTCCTTCGCTAAAATAGTACCCTTAGTTTTTCACATTTGTTCCCAAACTCACGACCCTGCTCTTCGGTCATAGAAAAGGAACGGGAACGTATGTTGAACACAATCAATTCCTACCTTGACTTAGTCAAGGCTTGGTAGCATATTTAAACTGTCATAACCAATAGAGTTAATGCTCCCAAAACTCAGTGCTTTACCCTAACAATAAGCCACTATCCATGAATAGCACTTGCATTGAGGAAACCGAAAAACTTTCCATGCCTGGTATGTGTATCAACAACAAACCTTGTCGGAATTACCATATATGCATTCGAAATCACCAAAAAATGCTGAGAAATGTTTAGGCTTCCTAAAGAGGTGTAAACAATATTTCATCCCTTCAATTTATAATGCGTACATTGGCCCTAAGTTAGAGTATACGCTCACATCTAGTTAGGTGCAACAAAAACCATATTACACTTGCTAGATACTCGTAGAATACAAGGACGAGTGATAAAACTTACAGGAAACACGAATATTGCGAGCAGTATTGATTCACTTGAACACCGCCTTAACGTCGCCTGCCTTTTATCGGTATTTTCACCAAAAGTCAAAATAGGTAGCAGCATTCCTCCCCTTCTTCATTTTAACCGCAATACTCACCATGCCGCGAATGGTCATCAGTTTACCCTAAGGTCTATCTTCGGACGTACCGTGAAATACATATAGAGATTCTTTCATGAGTGGAATGCACGTCCAAACTCTGTCATTCCTCTCCATTATAACCTACCGACATTTAAGACCAATGTGCATCGGTGTCCTCGTTCCCTTTTACCCTTATCTTACATATTAATGCTCACGCTATGTATAAAAACAATACATGAAAAGGGTACTCATAACCCCTTTAGTCGATTATAAAAAAAAAAAACAATTAACAATGTTATATCCATTTACTAACAGGATATTTTCTAAAATGTTCAGAAGATTTCCTTGGTACTACATACGAGTATGTCATCATTTGCAACAAAAATTTCCATTTAATCATTAAAAGTTGTATTTTTCAAAAGTGTGTACATATGTATTTGGCAACATCATATTTCTACTTTAAAAACTACAATATAATGCGTCCGGATTAATGTACGGTATAGGAGATGGTATAAAGCATAAAATAAATAAATATATACGAGTATAGGGTACTGTCGATAAAACGAGCCGGAAGAGTCCGAGATTATTTTAGATTACCTAAAAACTATTGCAATATTTAATGGTAATATACTACTACTTACTTACTTACTTAGATCCTTTAACACCACGGGGGGCATAGGGCGTAAACCACGCATGTGCGCCATCTTGTTCGGAGTTCTGCAATGCGTTTGAGCTGCCTCCAACTCATTCCTAAAGAAATCGATTCCTCCTCAACTGTTCTGCGTCACGTCTGCCTAGGGCGTCCCGCTATTCTGCCTGCCTGGGTGAGTGGATTCCACTGCATGGCGTATTTCGCAATGGAGTTGTCTTCGCGCCGTAATGTGTGTCCAATCCATTGCCACTTTCTCCTCCGTATAGTAACGCTTATAGGTTCTTGGCCCGTTCTCGTATAAACTTGTTCGTTGGAAATGCGGTTCGGCCAAAAAATCCTCAAGCTGATCCTTGAACGTTTGTTTACGAAGACTTGCAGCTTGCGTGTGTTAATGGTGTCCACCTTCCAAGTACTGCACCCATAAAGCAGCACTGATTCTACGTTGGAGCAGAACATTCGCAGCTTAGTTCTTAAACTGATAACATTGCTTCTCCACATTTTGGATAGCATTCCGACCGCAGCTTTAGCCTTCCCGATTCTGCTGCACACATCCAGTTCGCTGCCACCACTATTAGCCGAGACCACACTTCCTAAATAAAGAAAGTTATCAACTTTCTCGACTTCCTGTCCGGCAACGTTAAGTTGAACGCGGATATTAGAAGTGCTCAGGGTTTTTGTTTTGGCCGTGTTTATTTTTAGTCCCACTTTGTTTGCCTCAGCTTCTAGATTTTGGGCCATCAAATGAAGATCCATTATCCGATGTGAAAGTAGACAAACATCGTCAGCATGATCTAGGTGCTAAAGGTAAAATGTCATAGTCCAACGAATTCCATAATTAGCTACCGCCAATGCTGCACGGAGTACATCGCTGAAATTGTTCACTATCCCAAGCTCTCCGTATTAGAGGGTGCAGCAGATCTGCCGATGTATTTGCGCCGCTTGAAATAATTCGGCAGGGATGCCATCAATACCCACCGCCTTGTTCTTCTTGAGGGACTTGATTGCTGATGTTATTTAGGTTTTACTGGGAGGTACGGTGAGAATTCGGGAATTTTTTGCTTCGAACTGCTCATTCGAATTAAAGATCATACCGACATCGTCTAAGAGGTTCAGCACTGTAGCAAAATGTTCTCTCCATCTAGGGAGCTGATCCTCATCCGAGATCAAAAGGTTACCGTCTAGGCTCTTCACTGGGTGTTGTTTGGAGCTACGAGCACCAGTCAGCTCCTTGGTGATGCTATAAACAGTCCTACTGCTGCACCTGCTCGCTGCTATTCAGCCCTTAAAGCCAGTGAGTTGATGTGCTGACGTTTGTCACGTCTCACACTGCTGCACTTCTTTCCTCTTCGCACGGTATTGGGCTTCTAGCTCAGTTCCCTCTACTGCTGAGGCTGCTGCAATCCGAGCCTTGATTGCTGTACGCTCATCGATCCGTCTCCAGGTGTCTGCAGATAGCCATGTGCGATGGTTTTTCTGCCCTTTATCGACATAGCTGCGTGCCCCAGACGTAAAAGCATTTTTCACAGCATTCCAGTGGTCATCCATGCTCTCCTGCATTGTGCTGCTGATTGCTTCTGCTTCTAAGGTAAGGTAGTCCCTGAACTGTTGGCGCACTTGGGGAACCTTGAGCCTGTCGATATTAAACCTAGTGATGCTAAGTAAGTTTGAACGGTCGCTATTGACGGATGCAGTACGAAGTTAAAATTAAGAATAAATTAAGAATAATGAATGAATAAATGAAATGCAACGAAGGCGTAAATGAGCTAACATAAGATGGCGATCTCGTTCTTGTCCGATGTCAGCTCCACGTCTGTTTCGGACGTCCGAAAGACAATTTCTAAAGCGGCGACTGATCGCAATCTGGTCGATCTGGTTCACTGCCTATCAGTAGAGACCCAACTGATCTTGTGGCAGGTGTTATGCTTAAACAACGTACCTCCAATGACTAAGCGGTTGGTATTGCAGAATTCCACAAACCGCTCACCATTATCATTACGGTCTCCAACGCCGTGAACTTCTATCTCGTGTTTAAGCATAGTGTTGTCGCTACCTACCTTGGTATTGAGATCCCCCATCACCATTACCATGTCCCCATTAGGCATTTGGTTGTAGACGGCGCCTAAGTGGCTATAAAAATTGTCCATTTCATCCTCAGTCGCGTCTTGAGTCGGAGCATAGCACTGAATAATTGTAATTTTCCTTACTCTACTGTGGAACCTAGCCGACAATATCCAATATCCAATATCGCCAATCGTCCTCTTCCGTTCGCAATTTCCAGAGAAATTCCCAGATGGCACCGCGAAGAGGTAGAAGTAGGGCTTACTAACAGAGCTGCAAGTTGTTCGGCTGCAGTGGCTCTTTCTCGTTATTTAGCGGACCAACACCTATCGGGAGATGCTGCTCCTACGAGGCATTTGTTAGTCATTTGCTATCCAAGTGGTAATATGCCTATTATATATATGTAATAGGAATTTAATTTTTTTAGAAAACCATGATCACCCATGATCCATATCAGATCACACGACGAAAATAAAACGATCTGCATCTGAAATCAACGAACAATTTTCGTTGTGTCTTGTGGTGTGGTTATAGTTTCCGCATCGAACTCGATCCAAAATATGGTTTATTTCGTGCTGAAATTGTGATTAAGTCTTGCTGTATGCATCCAGAACAACATTTGTTTCTTCTGGCGCACAACTTGTTATTGTTTTCATTCAATTATTAGTTGTTTAAAAGTAACAATTATTTTTCTTCCCTCTTTTCCATTAGAATTGCACAGCTGAGTTCCTTCAAGCGGAGTTGCCATGCCATTTATTTTCCCTTATAAAATGCAGAAAACTGTTATGCGAACTTTTTTCATTTACTGTATGTTTTCCCGATCTTAATTCATTCAAATGTTGTATGCGTATATTCACTCAATAATTATTCATTTGAAATTATTAGGAGTAAATGGGATTAGTTTTATGCAGACATGGGCGGATTTTGTTTGAATAACAAATAACAAATAATATTTCCGATTTAAATAACATTTTATTTGTTATTTGCAAATAATGTTAAGAAAACGGGAAGCATAATTGAAACAAATTCAAATAATTTATTTGAAAATATTTTTTTTATTTGAATAATAATCAAAGGAAAATAATTTTCAACTAAATTCATAATCATAGTTGGCGTACGAATTTATCATTAACTCTTGCAATAAAATCTTCAGTACTCGTGTTGGCCCGAGAGTGTTCCTGTGAAGTTTGGTCAAAATCGGTGCACTACTTTAGTACTAAAACAAAAACAAAAAACAGTTCTCTAATAACTTAGCCCCAGGCATCTGCCTAGCAGCTGTTTTTTTTTTTTGTTAGGCGCAGCAACGAACGGCGGGTACCCGCAAGTAATTCATAGAAATAGATCTCATATTTGAGGACTAGCGAACATTTTGAAATACTTTCTTTTGCCTGAGTCTGACTAATTAACTTATGTTCTCCTATCCAAATATGACTTGCAATCCCCTGCAACTACAGACGGTTTATCTTAAGTTTCTTGCTTGCGAGTACGGTTACAATAATACATACATATATGTATACAATCGTTTTGAGGTCACCTTATGTGTCCCAAAGTTAGATGGTAGACTAAAAGAGATAATACCCAACAGTTGGTTATTTTATTGTAAGTCTTCCCTGGTTCAAGTATTGTCAGCTCAGATGGCTTCCAACTTTTAATCTTAAAATGCATAAAGTATCTATTAAGTATTACAAATTGCACGTGTTATAAATTATGTAATGAGAGTTTTGTGTGAAATTGTTAGGTTGGTTGAAAATTCATTTTGAGAACCTTTACATATATACATATATAAATAACATGTAGCAATATAATATTTTCTAAATAATTATTTTAAAGTAATCCAATTAATTTATTTCAAAATAAAGTATTTGCAAATGATGTAAATGATTAAATGAATGATGTAAATAACATATTTTCAAATAAACAAAAAAAATCATTTGAAATGTAATTTACATACATATTACTTGAAGGAATTATTTGCAAGAGTATTGCTAACATTTTTATTTCAAAAATTGTATTTGGAAATTATTTATACTTTTATGTGCATTATTCCAATGCAAAGAAAACATAGAAGTCATAAAATAATATTTAAAGCGCAGAAAGTATTTTATATTCTAATCTGGCAACAGGAGTTTTGACAATTGTCGATAAAAGTACAACCTAGCAAGGAATAGGTTAGGTTAGGTTAGGATCGGCCCTCGATGAGGATGTATTTAGACCAGAAATTAGGTCCATTGTACTGCCGATGTGTAAGGCGGGTGGATCACACTCTTACTCTTGGAACCATTTGCTTCGTTGAATGAAGTCGAGAATTTTAGCCGTGCAGGCGTTGCCGATATCATTAAGATCATTGTAGAAGTATTCACCCAGAGTGGCCTTCCTGATGTTGGCGAGCGCAGGACAGGCGCACAGAAGATGACTGATGGTCTCTTCTGCCTCTTCATCTCTGCAGCTTCTGCAGAAGTCGTTATGAGGGATACCTAATCTCTGGGCATGTCTTCCTATGACGCAGTGTCCAGTGAGGACATTTGTTATTATTTGAGAGGGTTCCTCTCTTGTGCTTCAAGAGTCCGATGGACCTGGATTTATTGAGTATCGGCCAGAGCTGTCTGGCGGTATGACATTGGTCTAGATGTTGCCATCGATGATTGGCTACTTTCTCGGCATCAATTTGAATAAGGTACTTAACATAAGACGCTGGCGCTTCGATGTCGGTGATGCTTATGCTATCTGTACCAGAGGAGCCTTGTCGTGCTAGTTCGTCGGCTGCACAATTCCCCGGTATGTCACAGTGACCTGGTACCCAGCAAAGGGTGAGGTTGTACTGACCAGCTATCTCGTTAAGAGATATGCGACAGTCTTTCACTGCCTTAGATCTCGTAGTGCTGGATGCGAGGGATTTGATGGCTGCCTGACTGTCGACATAAATAACAATATTAGGTGTTGATAGTGTGTTAGCCGCCAGCCAGTCAGCAGCTTTGCGAACTGCGGTGATTTCGGCTTGAAAAACGCTGCAGTAGTCTGGAAGGTTAAAGGAGAGGTGTGTGTCCAGATCTTCTGAGAAAACTCCGGCACCGACTCCGTCCTTGGTTTTAGACCCGTCCGTGAAAATTGACAGCGATTCGTTGTAAAGGACATTGCGTTGCGTCCACTCACTTCTGTCCGGTATCGAGTACGTGTAGCCCTTGTCAAAATCATATTCAGTGGGCAGAGCAGACTGCATGACATCGGCCAGCGTCTGCGGGTATTTGCCTGTTGTTAGAATGGCGACATCATCTGCATAGGCAATAACATTGCATCCAGTTTTTTCGATCTTTAGAAGGGCCTCGTTGAGCATCAAATTCCACAATAGTGGAGACAGTACACCCCCTTGAGGGGTGCCTCGATGTGCATGTCGCTTGATAGTACTACTTCCGAAGGATGCTGTTATTACCCTGTTCTTTAGAATGTGTTCTATGAAACAACAGATGGGTTCGCAGATGTTGAGCCCACGTAAGGCACTGGTAATCGAATTTGTTTCAACGTTGTTGCAGGCTCCCTCTATGTCTAGAAATGACACTAGGGTGAACTCTTTGGCTGAGAGTGATTTTTCGATAGGGTGGTTGATGGAGTGCAAAGCCGTTTCGACAGGCTTACATTTTTGGTAGGCGTGCTGTGACATGGATAGTAGGGTGCTATCAATAGTGGCCTTGATGTGTAGGTCCAGGATTCTTTCCAGAATCTTGAGAAGGAAGGACGTTAGACTAATAGGTCTTAGGTCCTTTGGGAGGGTGTGCGATGTCTTGCCTGCTTTGGGCCGTCTGAATCTGGGCCGGAAAAACACCATCCGGTCCCGGGGATTTGAATGGTTCGAAGCTGTTTACTGCCCATTTCAGCTTATCTTCGCTGATAAGATGAGGAGGTGCCTGTGGGCGTGCAACATTTGCCAGGGCGCGATCATCGTTGGGGGTAGGCATGCAGCCGGGGAAGTGAGTGTCCATGAGCAGGTTGAGCGATGCTTCGTCCGATTCAGCCCAGGATCTGCGTCTAGCTTTCCGAACCTCTGTTATGAAGTTCTTCAGACTTTCTTTGTAGATCTCCCAGTCCAGTGGTAGCCTTGTTCGTTTGGCTTTATTGAATTGTTTCCTGCTTGTGCAGCGAAGGCTGTTAAGCTCTGCATTCCACCATGGGGGACGATTGCCCACCTTTCTTCTTGTGATCGGACAGGATTCGATGAAAGCTGTATTAAGTGCAGAAGTTAGAACGGTGTTTAGCTTGTCTAATTCCAATTGTGTAGTTGGTGTAGTATACACTCGATTGGATAGTTTAGCAGAGGGGGATTTATTGTGTAAGCACCAGTCGATTTTCCGTCGATTGCGGAAGACCAAGGGTGCGGTACTGTGACAAATTTCCAGTTTGTACTCCAGACAGCGGTGATCGGAAAACGAATGACTGTTAGATACAGTCCAGTTGGAAATTGCAGGATAGATACTTTGGGAAGCAAAGGTGACGTCAAGCACCTCTTGCCGGGTCTTGGTAATAAAAGTAGGACTATTTCCTCTGTTACAAACTAGTAGGTCGGTGCCTACTAAATACCTACCTCGAGGGTAAGTGTCGGTACTTCCCCATAGATCATGGTGCGCGTTGGTGTTGCACCCCAATATGATGGCTTCTCTTCTCCTCCTTGCTTCATCTACCACTTCTTCCACTTCCTTGGATGGAGCAGACTCGGGGTCTTCGTAGGGTAGGTATCCTGAGGCCAGCCAGATGGTGGCGTTTTTTGATTTAAGCAGTGTTACTGCTAAGTCTCTTGTGCTATGGTGGGGAAGAAAAGTTATTTTTAAGGAGGTTTTAGCAAGAATGCAAGCTCTGGTTCTACCTACATTCTTCGCGTGGTATAGCGTATATCCTGGGGCCCTCAATTCTATGACGGTGTCATCTCTTATCCAAGGTTCTTGGATCAGGGCGATGTCAAAGCCTCGTTCGATCTCTTGGTGTCGTTATCCGTTTTTTTAGAGCTCGGTGGCTCCTCAAATGCCTTCCAGTCTTTGACTGGTAGGTCCGGATTTTGATAGGCAATCAGGCTAAGGACTTTTGCTGGCTCGGGCGGTTCGAGTGGAACCCGGATCCTCGCTTTCGGCCTGTGGGGGATTTGGCTCCGTTTCACCGCCTTGAGCTTGGGTCCTGGCCAGATTTCACCTATGCTGCTAATGGCAGCGGCGATGAAGTCGACCGAGTTCTGATCGTCGTATGCGATCAGCTTAACAAAACCTTGATGCCAGCCAGCGTCTTGAAAGGTGGGTGGAGAGTTGGGATGAGTTAGTATACGCTCGTAAAGGCAGTTCATCACTCTGCCTTCAATGAGCCTCCACTTATCGTAGGAGATCCTCCCCTCTTCGTCAGACAGGTCCACTATCGCGACGACGAGGCTGTCCTTGACCGTCTCGGAGAAGGATTTGGAGCTCACTGAGCTCTTTGTCTTCTTCGAGGCGTTGGACTCCTCGTCTACGGACCTGCGTCTCTTGGGCGCTGAGTCTATCGCGACTACGGACTGGCCCCCAGCTTGGTTTCGTAAACCAGATCGACTCGGTGTGTCGTTAGCGTGGGAGCGATTCTTTCGAGGAGAGGGATTCACTCTTCGATTCGTGGGTTGGCGAGTGCCCCGGGTTGAGGACTGGCGTGAGCCACGGGTGGAAGGGTGGCGTGTGCCACGGGTGGTTGGGTGGCGTTGCCCACGGGTAGCGAAGTGCCGCAGAGGCTTTAGCTTCATTAGCTCGCTGAACTGTCTGGCAATGTCAGTTGCCCAGACGTGAGATTCGGCTGTTTCCGGGTTTTTTTTGTTAAGGTCCGGCCTCAAGGTCTGGTTTTTTGTTGTTGTCTGAAATGTTGGTCCCACGAGTAGCTAGGGAAAGGGTGGTCAGTCTGCACAAGCCCCGCATTATGCAGATAAGGCAGTTGATACCAGAGCGTGCCCGCTGTCTCTGGATACACCGTTTGCGACTGAGCTATATTTGGTTGTCCTGGGCCATCAGCCAGGCTGATCCTCGGCACGGTACGGTTGACACCTTGATGCAGCCCAGGGGGAAGAGTTGGGGGAGGGGTGGGGAAGAAGGATAGGAGAGACTAGGTAGGATGATTATCTTTTAGTTTTACTTCGAGCCTCTTCAAGTGAATCGCTCATCGTTGCGGCGATACCGCTTGGGACGTGATACGTCCCCGATGTCGATTCCAAGCGTCTTGAGCTCTAGTATAAGCCATTACACCGCGACAAGGTAGATAATCAAGTGATGGTAGCAAGGAATAGGCGAACTAATTTTTGGATCACGAAAATAGATCCAAATGAAAAGCAAGATCTCGTATTGTTATTGTAATGCATACACACCAATGATCCAATAGGGATCATGGGTGATAATAAAACACAGCTAGTGATGCCGTCTGCCCCGATCCAATTAATTGTAAAAGTATTAAGCTTAAAATTCTTTGGTATAATATAATATTTCTGGTTTAAGTAGTAAATGTTTATATGTACATTTTTTTGAGTTCTTAAAACAGCATGAATTATTTTTTTTTTATATGAAACTTTTATAGCAGATGATAAATTTAAAATGTATGAAAAGTATTTTGAGGGTTGTCAGTTAGAGCGAGTACATGCAACAAGAGTTCATAGAGTAGGAGAGGCCAGTGGGCATATACTGTTTGGAATCCAAAATCAATTTGCTGTAAAATCTGAAGCCAAGTTTGTGAGAATTGAAGGAATAACAGTTGTGGAAGTGGAAGAAAGTAAGGAACATATCAGCATTGTACCAGCATACGAGTATGTCAACTGTTGTTATTGGCAAAGTGACTTCGATAACCTAAATGATCTTCTACTTCAGAAACATAATGCTCATTGGAGATTTCAACGCGCGTGTGAGCAGAGAGCAGGTAGTCCCCCTGAGAAAAGACGACTTTCGCCCGTTCATCAACACTTCAAGGAACTCAAAAGACGAGGTATTAGATATAAAAGGAAGACAACTTATAGAGATGTGCGAATCTTTAGACTTGTGTATGCTAAACGGAAGGAGTATAAGTGAACAAGATGGTGAATTTACCTATATCAAAGGAATTGTGCTCCGTGCATAACTACGCGATGTTAAGTCCAGCCTGGCATGATTTAATCCTAGATATGGAAGTTAAATCTGAAACATACTCTGACCATTTTCCTCTTGTTGTACATTATGATCTACAAAGAAAATCTACGGGTGTAATGGAGCTTGGACTTATTCCTAAGTTATGGTGCGAAAGTTCCGCATATGAGTATAGAAGTAAACTCAATGAAATGATAACAATCCTGGTTTAATCAGGAATGTCTTAAAGTAAGGAAAAAATCACTATCAGCATTGAATCTATTCAGAAAACTCAATATGGAAACAAACAGAAAGCTATATCTGGAGTTAAATGCGAGATACAAATCGATTTTTAAAAGAATATCAGAGCGAAATCACAAGAGAAATTTCTGTAGCCTGGGATAGAAAACCTTTTTGGTCAGCAGTAAAAAAACTAAATAGCTCAACTTTTAAGGTGGGATGCACAATCGAACCGACGGCCTTTGCGTCCCATTTTAAGTAACTACTTAACCCGAATGAGAATTCATTAAATTTCCAATACGCTTCGCCATTAGTTACGAAGACAGCGTAGACAAACCCTTCGAGGAAAACGAGCTTTCAGATGTCCTAAGAAAAGCAAAAAACACCAAAGCCCAACGTGAGGATAGAATTCTCTATGAGCTTCTCAAAAATGCATCACCGCTTTTCCCACAAAAGTTGCTCATCGCGTTCAATCGGATCTATGATAGGGCGGGAATAGACTTCCGAAGACTTTAACAAATCAATTATATCTCCCAAATTTAAGAAAGGAGATCTTAACATGCTAAAGAACTATAGAGGAGTATCATTCATAAACACCATCGCGAAAATCTTCACAGGATTGTTAACAGCGAGACTGATGAAATGGGTAGAGGAAAGAAATGTACTCAGCCAATTTCAAGCGGGATTTCGGAAAGGTTTCTCTACAGTCGACCAGAACTTTACTCTGACATCCATAGCGCAACGTTTTATAAATAGGGAAAAAACTGTACGCATGCTTTATAGATTTCCGAGCGGCCTTTAATATAATTAACAGGGACACTCTCTTCTACAAACTCTTTAATATTGGGATTTCCACGAAGTTCACAGCATTTTGAGAAGCCTCTATAGTATGATACAAGGGAAAAATATAAAACTGCTAACGAAAACTATAAGAGAATATATAAGGCTAAACGTAAATCGTACTACAGTGATTTGGAAACAAAATTGAGCACTATCAGAGATGCTAAGGATTGATGGACTTTTGCTAAATATCTAAGAAATAAAAAGTTTAAAACTAGCACAAACTTAGTAGCGGAGAATTTAAGGATTATTTTAATGAACTATTGAATCCACCTTTGCTATCTCCACCCGTTCAATATGCAGAGCCATGGAAATGCGATGCAGATCTGGACGCAGAGCTTGCAGTAGAGGATATAAGAGAAGTTTTGGAAAAGGTTAAATTAAATAAAGCACCAGCCGCTGATAGAATCTCGTATGAAATGTTCCTTAATGCTCCAGAAAACTTTTTAAAACTACTAGCAAAAGCGTACTCCAATATGTTAGCGAAGGGAACAATCGAGAACAGCTTTCTCCAAACTATTATTTTCCCTATTCACAAGAAAACTGATCCGAATGAGGTGCAGAATTATCGTGGTATATCCTTTAAGGACTGTGTCGTAAAAATATTAGCGGGAATGATGCAAAACCGACTCAGTAGGTGGAAAAGAAAACTCAAAGTTCTCAATGAGTTTCAAGCAGGATTTCGAAAAGGATATTCGACCATAGACAACATCTACAACTTGATGAAAATCAAGAACTCTGAAAAAAAGAAAGTATATGGTTTCTTCGTTGACTTTAAAGCAGCATTCGATTGTAGTGACAGGAGATCTCTATTCTACAAGTTAAATAACATGGGCATATCGACAAAATATCTTAATTTGCTACGTAACATGTACGAGTTCACTAAGACTATGGAGGCAGTTTGCGAAGGAGAAGATATGTCAAAGTATTTTGAAACTAGTTTAAATAGTACGTGGAAATACTTCATTGATAAAAAGGGTATTAAACTCTCGGCAAAATTTAAAATTTTCAAGACTGTGACACAAGCTTCTTCTTCCTTTTATCAGCGAGGCTATGATCTGAAAACAAGGGATCACAGCCCTCCCACTTAACTGCATTTCTACTGATCTGCCTGTGGGGTTCGCCTATTTGACCTCAGAAAATATCGGCAGACCTGCCGATTTTGGATCACTCGGTTACTGAGGCCAATGAAATGCCGATGTCGTCGCATTTGTCTGATCCAGGCGTTTATAGGCCTGCCTTTCCTACATCGCGATGTCTTTGGAACGTGCATAGATATTGCCTTTTTAACAGGGTTCAAATGATCTCTTCTTTGAACGTGACAATACCAGCTGAGCCGGTAGCGCTCTAATTTTTGTACGATGGTTTCCTTGATGTGAAAGCTTCCACGGATCTTCGAACTTCTTATTCGATCAAGCTTGGTCACTCCTGCTGTCATGCGAAGCATCTTCATCTCAGCTGCCGTTAATTTACTCTCATACTTTTTGTACATCGTCCAACATTGTGAACCGTATGTGAGCGCTGGACGTACAACTGCGGTGTAGAGCCTTCCTTTCAACTTAGGGGGCATTTTTCTGTCACAGAAGATAGCGGAATTTTCTCCACACTTCATCCACCCTACGCTTACACGATGATTGATGTCGTCATCACAAGTTGCTTTGCTATTGATCATAGATCCCAGATATTTGAACTTTTCGCACTTGGGAAGCACTGTTCCATTCAAATAAATGTCTGGAATAGGCCTGAGTGGATCAGAGAACGGGCAGCACAAGTACTCTGTCTTTTTTGAACTAATGCGATACCCATTTCCCTCCAAAACGTCCACCCACACATCAAGTGCTCGTTGCAGGGATGTAGGATCCTCACTTATGATGGCTCCATCGTCAGCAAAGAATAACTGATGTACCTTGGGGTCCATCACTTTACCTTGAAGCAGATAATCAAGGACTGTAATAAAGAGCAAAGGACTTAAAACGCTTCCCTGGTGCACCCCGACTTTGATTGGGAACTCTTCGGTTACTCCAGCGGGACATCTTACTCTTGTCTTTGCTCTTTCGTACATGTCCATGATCATCTGTACATAGGTTTCTGGAACCCCTCGATGTCTTAGCGCCACCCATATCAGATCTCGTGGTTGTCTGTCGAATGCCTTTTCAAAGTCAACCAATACAATATGCAAATCCCTTAAGGAATCACGATGTTTTTCCATTATGATCCTTATACTTTGGATTGCATCTGTGGTTGATTTACCCGAGACAAACCCGCACTGATCATCAGATAGCCGTATTATTTTTCGCAGTCGGCCACTTAATATCCGCTCAACGATCTTCATGGTGTGTGACATCAGCTTGATCGAACGGTAGTTATCACAGTTTCGCGTATCACCCTTCCCTTTGTATATAGGGAGGAGGTAACTTTCCCTCCATTCATTCGGCATTGGATCACCTCTCACGAATTTGGAGATAAGAATTCTGAGCCATCTGAACCCGATTTCTCCCATCTTTTTCCAGAACTCAGAGGGTATTTCGTCTGGCCCAACCGCTTTTCGTTTTTTGGAGTATTTGACCGCCTCACTAACTTCTTCGACTGTAATGTCGGCTATTTCGTCACAGTTAGGGGTGGCTCTTGGAAAGTATAGCTGGGGAAACTGTTCATTTAAAAGCTCTTCACAATACTGTCGCCACCTCTGCAGAATTTTGTCGTCATCCACAAGAAGCTGGCCATGAGCATTGCTAATGAACTTTGGCGAACGAATCTCCTGAGCATTGTTCCTTCTTTGGGCGGCTATTTTGAAGATAGTGGCGCTCTTGTTCATATTGTGTCTTCGCAGCTCCTGGATAGTCTGGTTTGCATCAGCAACCGGGGAAAATATTTTCTCCAGCTCCCGATACAGGCCCTCCGTACTCTCTGCTTGAAGCTGGGCGCACTTCTTCTTCGCTTTTTTCTTGCAGCATCTGTATTCCATTTCGAGGCGAGCTTTTTCGTCATTATTATTAGAGGGACACTTTGACCAAGCTTTGAAAGCCGCTTTCTTCTCATTTATCAGCTTCTTAGCTTCATCACTCCACCACCATGTTTCTTTGGCGTGTTGATGGTGGCCTTTTGAAGCTCCTAGCAGTGATTTGGCCTTATTTAAGCAAGTTCGCTGTAGGGAATCCCACATATTTTGTGCTCTGCACTCTTCATCCTCAGCTCCGTTGATGGTGTGAAAGAGGTAATTTTCATTACGAAAACAAAAGCTTCGCCTTTTTCTTTGTCCAGATTGTACCACTTGATTTTCTCAGAGACCCTTGTTTGTTTGCTTTTCTTCGGTGTTTTCATAAAAATTTCTGTTAGCAGGAGACGGTGTTGCCGAGCGATTGCCTCTCCCAGGATCACTTTGCAATCTTTTACCCGGGGCTTTATGAAACTGCCTACCAAATGGTAGTCAATCTGAGTTTCATCTCCACCACTGCTGTAAGTGATCAGGTGTCGGGTTTGTTTGATGAACATGGTATTTAACACGATAAGACCGTGTGATTTGCACATGCTTAGGATGTCTTCACCAGGAAGGTTCCTGGTGCCATATCCTAGTCCTCCATGGCAGTCTTCATAGTCTTCGCTTGATTTCCCGACATGTCCATTCAAATCTCCTCCAACAAATAGAAATTCTTCCTTTGGGATGTTCTTAAGGAGATTGTGGAAATCTTGCCAAAATGCATCTTTATCTCTCTGAGTGTACCCATCGTGGGGAGCATATGCACTGACAATATTCCACACCTCTCCTTTTATTACTAGTTTGAGAGACATCAAACGGTCGCTGGACTTCGAAATGCTCAAGACGTTACCAAGTAGCTCTGCCACAAGGATGATACCGATTCCGTTCTTAGACTTTTCCGTTCCGTAGTAGAACATCTTGTAATCGTTTGTCCTAACGTCCAAGAAACGCGCCCGATTCCCGGTGTTTTTCCATTTCGTCTCTTGGACACACAAGATGTCCACCCGCCTTCTATTCATCATCTCTTCCAGCTCGTAACTTCGACCGGTCATGCTTCCAACGTTCCAACTCGCGACCCTCAAATTGCGTCCAAACTGTTTCATTTTTTTGCTAGCCCCCGGAATCCGTATAGCTCTGACCCGAACATTTCTGCTCGGTCCAGGATCAGTACCATGCATAGCAGTGGTAGTGCCTGGCGGGGTAGTGCCTTTCCTTTTTGCAAGTATTACCATAATGATACAGTTTTGCAATACAATTTTTTGCACCATATTGCGATGGTGTTTGTTGTTTGACACGTGCATGCTCCTGTTTTAGTATTGTTTGATCTTTCTTTTATGACACCGGTGATCTCCAGTCGTGTCAACCCACGGACTCGTATGCACACTTGTGGGAGGGTTTTTAAGGTAGTATATGTGTCGCTAGGCTCACTTGGGTGTTATATTGCCTGGATCTGATTTGTCCCCTTAGTCGCCTTTTACGACTTCAACTTTGAAGAGAGGAGCAAATCAGAAAAAATATTGAAGAAGCTCAAAATAGTTCACATGGACTATATAAAAAATTAAACCAATATATAGGGCATACCTACTGCAATGATATATTTAAAAAGAGTCAAATATCATGGACGTTTAAAGTCAGAACAGGATTACTCGGGCTAAATACCAACAAATTTAGAAGAGGAGAATCCAGAAAATGCTCGTTATGCAACCTGAGCGAAGAGGAAGATGTGGCGCACTTTATGGGAAAATGTCCAGTGATTGCAGAACAACGAAGAAAATATTTCCGTAGAAGTGTCCTTCGAGAAAACGGGATGCTGCAGATACTAAATGGAGAATCCGAGGATCCATGGAACATGCTACACAAATTCGTAAATGAAGCCTTCTGGTACAGAAAAACACTTATAGATGAATTTAACTTTTATAATGGAGAACATAACGTATTGAAATCTATATTAGACATTGTTAAATTAAGAATAACATTCACCAACAGGCGACAGACATGTCAAAGTTGTAATTTTTTGTTGTACATTCAATAAAAAATATTATTATTATTATTATTATTATTAGTAACAACAGATTAGCAATATAGTGCGTCGAAAGACTATCTGAGTGGTTCGAAGTTGGATTTGGAGCGAAACAAGGCTGTTTGCTCTGCCCCCTCCTATTTGCCTTGTTCTTAGATGAAGTGCCATCGCAATTGCCAGCTGGTATAATGGTGGAAGGTTTGAAGGTTACAGGGCTTCTCTTCCCGAACGACATAGTTATGCTTGCAGAATCACCAAATTCGCTGCAGCTGATGATTAACAACCTGCAAGCATATTGTGAGCTAAATAGTTTACGCATCAACACGAACAAATTTAAGGTTACAATAAACTAGGAGTAACATAGCATAGACTCTCGCTGAAAACACACTTAGCGCTAAAACTTACAGAAGCAAAAAAAGCGATCAATAGCACTTGGAGAAATCTCTTATCCAATGTGTTTGATGCGGTGATGAGAACCGTGATGTGCTACGGAGCCCAAGTATGCGGGAGCAGAGAATATGATAATTTCATAATTTCATAATTTCATAATTTATTAGTTCATAAAAAATCTTTTACAACAGATTGTAACAATATTTTGTTAGCAAAAGTTATAAAGAAAAAAAACAATGTAAATAAAGAAAGATAAAATGTAAGCAAAGAGAAGTGAGACAAGTTAGTGTAAAAAGAATTTCAAAAAAAATTAAATTTAAATTATGTAATATAAGTACAAGTAAATAAGAAAAGGTAAGAAAGCATTTAAGATAGTTATTCAAAAGTATTTCAGTCTTCAGCCAAATGTCTAAACAGGACGTCACCAAATGTTCTTGAACCACAGAGTCTTCTAATGCTGAGGGGAAGCGAGTTCCAGGAGCGAGCGGCAGAAACGAAAAACTGCCGTTCGGGTGCAAGGCAGGTAAAACGCGGTTGAATTAAAGTAAGTGAGCGTGTTGAATTGGCAAACAGAAGCTTGTCCGATAAATAAGTGGGTTGTTTGGTTGTCATAATTTGGTGTAAAAACATTAGGGAAAGATAATTGAGATACGTATCTAACGTGCATCCTAGTATCTTTTTGACATAATGAGATACATGGTCATATCGCCTTAGGTCATAAACATAACGTGCCGTGTTATTGAAGACGGTGGTTAGCTGTCTTTTACTCTCAGCGCTACATCCAATAAAAATTTGACACCCGTACACCTTTCCAATGACTGATTGAATATGATCGTCCCATCCCAAAGTTCGATTAAAATAAATGCCAAGGTTTTTAGCTTTATCAATGTACTAAAGCACTGTACTACCAAGATAGATAGGAGGGAAATAGCTAGGATCAAGCTTGGTTTTGTAGATACCAATGCAGTGGGACTTGCTTGGTTTTAGTCGTAGGCAGTTTTTTTCGGACCAACGGACGACATCCCGCAGGTGGAAAAGCTGTTGAGATTTTTCTTAAAAAAGCTGTTTCGCCTTCCGTCCAATACACACAACTACATGCTTTATATTCAAAGTGGTTGCTCTCAACTCTTCATATACACGCTGAAGATAAATCTGAAATATATTTTAAAAATTATGAACTTAGAAGACAGCAACCGCCTCACAAAAATGCTGGCTCTGAAAGCAGTTAGGATGAAATCGCAGTTCTTCAAGGATTGGGAAGAGGTTGCCTCGAAGTATAATGTGAACTTATGCTTGATGGAATCAAACCTCACACACTGGAGAAGGCATATAACCAAATTCACAAATCGCGTTGACCAGGTTTACAAATTGAACACCACAATCTACTCGGATCTCATTTAAAGATAGATGAAATTTTAATCATATTGCGAACAAGGCGAACTTTTGAAGCTGAATTGTATGCCGCATCGCATCGACTTACCTACGAAATGTAACCTGTGTAATACCAGAGAAAAAGAAGACGTCCTACATTTTATTGGAAAAATGAAAAATGTATAATTTGGTGTGGTTTACATGCTGGATGCGTCATTAGTTCTTTCTTCTTTATAAATGAGATGTATTGAAAACGACTGTTATTGTCAATTGTGAGTGTTACAAATCAAGGATAAATGATTATTTGCTTCCAAATTTCTTTAAGATCGACCTGGGAAAATGTTGGTTTAAGCAAGATGGTGCTAAGTATCATACAGCTACCCAAAAAATTAGTTTATAGAAAGACAAATTTCATGACAATAAGAAATAGTTCAGTGAACTGGCTCTCGAGATCATCTGATTTAACACCATTTGATTACTTGCCATGGGGATATGTGAAGTCACTAGTTTAGTTACTTACTTAGGTGGCGCTACAGTTCGGGGTGAACCTGGGCCTCAACCAACAAGCCTCGCCATTTAGCTCGGTCTTTAGCTAATTGCCTCCAGTTGCGCACTCCAAGTTGGTCGAGGTCCCCTTGAACTTGTGCGCGCCACCTACGGCGATGATTCTCTCTACTGCGTCGTCCTTCGGGGTTAGATTCGAAGACTCTGCGGGCCGGAGCGTTGGTGTCCATTCGCTCTACATGTCCTAGCCATCTCAGACGTCCAATACGCAGTTTTTTGACTAGGTCGATGTCGCTGTACAGCTCGTATAGTTCGTGATTGAATCTTCTCCTCCAAAACCCGTCAACGCAAACGGGACCGAAAATCTTACGAAGAATTTTTCTCTCGAAACGACCAAGGATATCTTCATCTTCTTTTAATAAAGTCCATGTTTCAGCGCCGTAAAGCAGGACTGGGATGATCAAGGTCTTATATTATTAGTTGTTCGAGATAGGGCTTTACTGTTGAATTGCCTTATAAGCCCAAAAAAACAGCGATTGGCAAAAGTTATTCTTCGCTTGATTTCTGCACTGCTTTTGTTAGTAGCATTTATAGCAGAGCCAAGGTAGACAAAGTCCCTTACTACCTCGAAGTTATAACTGCCGACGGTGACGTTTTGTCCAATTCGTCGGTGTTGGTTTTCCCTTCTTGTTGACAGCATATACTTGGTTTTGCCCTCGTTTATCGCTAAACCCATTTTGGCCGCTTCCGCCTCAATGCTTGCAAACGCACCGGTGACAGCCCGCTGAGTTCTTCCGATAATGTCTATATCGTCGGCGTATGCAAGTAGTTCTACAGACTTGTAATAGATTGTGCCTCCGGTGTTGGCTTGTGAGTTCCGCACAATCCGTTCAAGTACAATATTGAAGAAG
The DNA here is from genome assembly GCA_945910035.1 of Brachypalpus laphriformis. NCBI lineage: Eukaryota > Metazoa > Arthropoda > Insecta > Diptera > Syrphidae > Brachypalpus > Brachypalpus laphriformis. The sequence continues at coordinate 257,888,356 of OX246754.1, forward strand.
TCACATGACAGCGCGTCACCTTGTCTAAAGCCTTTTTGACATCAAAGGTCTCGGTGAGGTCATTACCGACCTTGATGGAGCAGCGAGCATTCCCCATCGTCAGCCTGCACAGACGGACAAGTTTGGCACGGATGTCAAAACTAGACATGGCTCTATAAAGCTCTTCTCTATAGATGCTGTCATAGGCGGCCTTGAAATCGATAAAGAGGTGGTGAGTATCGATTTGGAATTCTTGGGTTTTCTCCAGGATCTGCCGAAGTGTGGAGATTTGATCGATGGTGGACTTTCCTGGCCTGAAACCGCACTGATAGGGTCCAATCAGGCTGTTGATAAACGGTTTCAGGCGTTCACACAATATCGCAGAAAAGATCTTATATGCGATGTTGAGGAGACTGATGCCTCTATAATTGGCGCAGTTGAGGGGGTCTCCTTTCTTGTGGATCGGGCAAACGATGCTGAGATTCCATTCATCAGGCAATACACTCGTCTGACCAAATATTAGAAATGAGTTGGTGTATGCACTCTACGAATTCATCACCAGCTGCCTTGAAAAGTTCGGTCGGTAAGCCGTCAGGTCCAGCAGCCTTGTTGGATTTTAGCTTGAATATTGCTATCCTCACTTCGTTTTGGTCAGGTGGACGGAAATTTTGACTATCATCGTCTATGTTGAATGGTTCATTCTGCCTGACAGCGGGATGTCTTCGTCTTCGTCGCCGTTATACGGTCTGCAGAAGTAGTTTTTCCTTATTCTCAGCACCGACTGTGATTCTACTACGAGGTTTCCATTTTCATCTCTACAGGTTTCTGTACGGGTATTACTTCTCTGACACGTTCTTTTTACCTTTTGGTAAAACTTCCGTACATTGTTCCTGGAGTATAGACTCTCGATATTCTCAAACGCGCGCTTCTCATGCTCTTTCTTCTTCTTTTGGAGAAGCCGATGTTCTTCCCGTCTCTTTTGCTCGTAGAGCTCACGAGCAGCTCTCGTCTTCCGCTGCAGCGCCGCTTTGTATGCCTCTTGTTTTGCTGCATGCACTCGCCGGCATTCTTCGTCAAACCAGAGGTTTCGCGGTGGTGGGCGAGCGAGACCCAGCACATCGGTCGCGGCGTTTCTGATGGCATGTTGGCAGCGTTGCCACTGGTCTTCGATACTTGATGCTGGCGGCAAAGGGGTCATTGAGAGATTTCGGGATACGCGTTCAGCGAAGAGTCTGGTCACTAGTCACTAGTGTGGCAAATAAACTAATTCACTAGTAAAAATAATAATAATAATATTTGGCGCAACAGCTCTCTAAGTGCCAGGGCCTAGCTTCTCGCAACCACTCATGTTGTGTGCGTTATATTTTTCACACGAATGGAAGAGACCTACAGTTTAGTGCCGTATCCGAACGGTGATTTGAGAAGCTTTTTCGTGGCAACAATACTCCCGGATGTTTGTCAGACGCTTGCGAGAGGTGGAACCGTGAAAAACTTTTTGGTGTTTTCAGGGATTCGAACTTGGAACCTCACGCGCAGTAATCCGAAACACTAAGCACTTACGTCACGGCACCCACAGTTTGTTTGCCATAGGGGCATGGTTTATGCTGATAAACCCGAAACATACCTTTCTTGTCTTATTTCAGAAATAAGGCCTTGATAAAGTGATCCAAAATTGGAATAAAGAATGCGATTTATTAGAGTTAGTCTTAGGGGATATATGGTATGCTAGAAATGCTTATATATTTCCCTTTTCCGTCTATACTAATACACTACAGGATCATTTTAATTGGAAGATGCAACGTGGTCCATAACATGAATTAATTTCTTCTCGTTCTAGGGCTCTTACTTCCCTGCTCTGTCCATGTATAGGTTACAAAGCGCAACAAATCTCCAGTTTATTTCGGCTGTAGTCAGCTGATGGATTCGTATCTTGTCCGATAAATGCTAAGGAAGTATGTTCGGTTGCTCATTATGTAGATGAGCCGTGAATTTAGAATAAAAGTTTGGGGGAACTGCTTATGTACGACGAGTTTAAATAATATAACCAACCTTTGGCAAGCCAAATCTAATATTCAATCCACTTAATGAATAGATTCCATCCCTTAACCATAATTGGGCTTGCAGTACGCAGCCATGACAACGAGGATGCATAAGTGAGGTCAGGCTACCAATGTTTGGGTATTTTACCGGGCGACTAGGCTATAGGTTTGCACCACTTTGAGACGTATTCTGCTAAAGACTATTTTAAACTGTTTCAATACAACATGTGTATTCCGCAAGAGTCTCTCCCGTTACTTAATGAGGACTAGAACTCATCTATGTACAGCGATGTACATTTCAAAGCGTTGTCCTCGACTAATTTACATCACTTTGGTTTTTCTCTGACACAGGAAATCTTTGAGCTAAAATATATAAATAAATCTAATTAGTCTTCAAATATACCGAAATAGTTCTAAAGAACCAAAGCACTTGCCAAGAAAAGCAAAACCTTCAAAACCATAGCAAAAACAAAAATAAGTTTCAAATTAATTTTCTTGCTAACGTCTTAATTTAAATTTGTAACTCGCACGGTGCACCAACGAGTTGGCAATGAAGCTGTCAAACAACAGCCAAATAGTACCCCGACTGCGGTCTCTGCTAACTATCAGCAACACTCACTCACAACGTAAACCGCTGCGCTGCGCCGCTTCGTCCTTTCGATACATGAAACAGTTTCCTCTAAACGAGGTAAAACCATGGGTAAATTCCTTTTTCGGTAGGTATCCTTCTTCTGCACTCAGTGAAGCGTACATCAAGTAAGGCAAATTAATTGAGTTTGACTGACGGATCGGATGTTGTGTGCCAACTTGTGTTCCAAGTTAAAACGGCAAATGGTCTCACACTGAAACACTCAAGCACACACATGCAAACAACCCGCCAACCCTCTTTAAGTTCAAGTACTGTGTAGCAAGTCATGTTAGTCCGCCTTCACCTAGGTTACTCGAATGTAAGCTGTGGATACATACAAATGTTGCCCAATCAATTACAAGATATTCCTTTGGCAGAAAGAAAAAGAGTTGAGGTAGACAAGGCGGAGAGGGGTAAAACTTGGAATCGAAGACAAACAAAATCGATCGAATTTAAGAAAACTTTTCTGATTCCGTGTGATTGCTTATTTGTCGCTTAAACACATACACGTTTAAAAGTGTCAGCATCTGACGCTTAAGGATCTACATACTGTAAGAGCGCATCCATTCGATAGACAGCCAATTCTTTTTCCCCTAAAGCGCTAATCCTCGGAAGGCGGGTGGCGGTAGCTAGATAAAGGCGGATAGGAAGTACATCCTGAGCAGATGCGATGTCGTTGAAAAATGGTCATGTTTAACTTAAGGTAGGTACTCCACCCGTGCACCTTGTTTTTTATGTTTACCAGTGCTGACATATTGATGATGCGACAAAATGAAGTTGTCTTTGACGGAAACCCATGTACAGATGTAAGTACTAGGAGCGCTGTACGATGTTTGTGCACTTGTAATATTTACGCAAGGAACTCAATAATTGGATTAAATTGCCAAAAGGGGATATCTGGTTTAAAATACATACCTGAGATTGCTTTAGATGATGAAAGCGTATGTGCGTTTTATCAATCGGTTACAAATATTTGAGCTCTCTAGCAAAAAGCTTAAAAGAACTTCAGCTTGATAAATACAAATTAGTGCTAAGTTTTATATGTACCTATTAAGGAGAGTATGGGTAAGCAATCATCAGCAATGTTGATTTGTATGGCTTGTGAGGAAACTGACTTACTGATTGATATGAGTTTCATATGCTACTTTGACCGGTTGATATGGTGATAATCCATTCGCGGTGTAATCCGTCCGCAGTCAAATTGTTCTAAGTTTTTTTTTTTTTAATCTCAAATACCAACCAAAGTAATAATAATAACAATGTCTTACTGTAGCGAAACGTTCCCGGTGGGATTGAAGGTTTTGGATAGGTCATTTCCGTAGTCGCATTATCTAGTATAAGTAAATAACCTCTCTAGGGGTACTTATACATCGTGTGATATAGCTTATCAACACAAAGCGATATCACATGACTGTATAATATGTATCTACTCACAGAGATTCAAAAAACCATAGTGGTGGAAGGAACCAGTCATATATTTAGAACCCATCCAAGGCATTGAACGGGTTTTGAAATGCTTGAATCCCTGGACATTGATCTATATATACATATTGGGTTAAATAGTCATCAGATCGACAAAGGTAAACTTAGAGTTGGAAGATAAACAATTGATCTCCCTAATCCAGGGTGTTATATGGATTTTGACGAAAATATACTGCAGGCCAGGGACAAATCGAACGAGAACACCCCTATAAACAAACTAAGTCAGAGAGACAAAGCAAGTCTCATGCTGTAAAAAATCAGGAGAGATATGATGTTCCAAGGAAAACTCGTAAGCCTCCTTTTCTACTAGCTTTGGTAAATTTGAAAGATTTTATGATCTAGTGACAGAGAAAAATGGAACGGGATACTACGTCCTCTACACATTGCGCTTAGCATATGACTTATGTATGTGCATACTCGTAGGTGACTTTACTTGAACCCACCAATTTTTTCTTTTTGTTAGTAGGTTAGGGTAGGGTGGTGAGCGGTCGTGTCCAAATCGGTGGAGATACTTGTGGTTACCGCCATGACCAGATAGGAATTGCGTAAGATGGTACTCGTAGTTGCAATCTGCATGCTTTCGACTTATCCAGTCTTAGATTGACGGTATCAGTTTGTATGTCCATCTGCCTTTTGTTGTATTAGCCCAATGACTTTGCCATACAGCTGCTGACACTGGCCTTTCTTCAATTTGTATCACCTTGATACCAGTTGCGTTGTGTTGGATCAATGCTCTTCTGTTATATATCCTAAACATTTCATCTGCGAGGATTTTGATGGGGACCATTCCAGCTACAACAAATGCAGCTCCGTCCGAAATGGTTGAAAAGCAGCTGATTGTCCGTAGCACGCAGAGTCTATATGCTGAAGATAGTCTCCTTTTAGTCTTCTTCGCCTCCCAGATTGGGGAAGCGTATAACAGAACTGAGGTGATGACTGTAGAGGGTAAAATCCTTCTAGCGTATCCAGGTCTACCGATGGAACCCTCCACACTGTCATACGCCGAAATTGTTGCGGAAAAAACGGAAATGGAGGTGAAACAAAGCATGCATAAGGACCAGAAAGAGAGAAAAAAAAAGGCCACAGGGAAAAACCATGCACAGACAGTGAAACTCCGGATCGAAGAACCAGTTGCAGAAACTAATAATAAAGCCGTTTGGCGTCACCACAAAGGAAGAAATCTGCCAAGCTCTGTCCGAGCAGTTCGAGGAAGCACAAGGCATAGAGATCTCATCCATCAAATCTATGAGGACAGCCTATGCAGGGACGCAAACTGCCGTCATTAGCCTCCCGATAAATACTGCCAAAAAAGTTCTGGAGGTTGGAAAAATAAAAATTGGATGGACGGTATGCCGAATACGGGAGAAAATAATACCGCTGCGATGTTTTAGGTGTCTTAATTTCGGGCACCTAGCCAAGGCGTGTAAAAACACGTTGCATAGGAGTGAGGATTGCGCTCGGTGTGGACAGAAAGGCCATGTATCCAAGAACTGTAGCAATGATGCAAGGTGCGTCCTTTGCGAAGAAAAGGGAAGTAGCAACATCAAACACGCGGCAGGAAGAATAGTATGCCCGGTATACCAAGAAGCTGCAAAAGTCGCAAGAAGAATATGAAAGTGCTGCAACTAAACTTAAACCACTGCGAAGCGGCACAGGACATCTTGACACAAACCGTTTGCGAGTTAAAGATAGATGTTGCCGTATTATGCGAGCAGTACAAAAATCTCGATGATACAGTTTGGGCTGCGGATGACTCAAAAAGAGATGCTCTTTGGGCCTGCGGAGATTGCGCCTTTGAAGAAAAAATGATGACACCCGGAACAGGCTTCGTGCGAGCAAAGGTCAAAGGAGTGCATGTCTATAGCTGTTATGCATCTCCAAACAACACCATTGAGGAGTTCCAAAGTATGCTTGATAGGCTCGTGGATGATGCTAGATGTCGTAGCCCAACGATAATAGCTGGAGACTTCAATGCATGGGCCACTGATTGGGGCAGCGCACGGACCAATAGAAGGGGAGAAGCTCTCGTAGAATCCGTATCGTCACTAGACCTAATATTGCTAAATACAGGAAGTGAGCACACTTTTAGTAGAAATGGTGTAGGCTCCATAGTTGATATCACCTTTGCAACTAGTTCCTTATCGAGAGGCGCCAACTGGAGAGTCAGTAATCAATATATAATCACAGCGACCACCTTGCCATCCTGTTTGAAGTACAACCTAGGAGACCTACCCAGGAACGCCCAAAGAAAGCACAACGAATGGGGTGGAAAATAAGCACCATGGACAAAGACACTTTTGCCCTGATTTTTGCAGAGTCAACAACAAGCCCAGGAACAGCAAACGCTATGGCCGTTGAGGTTACCAAACAAGTAACTAGAGCTTGCGACGCATCCATGGCCCGGAAAACGTCAACAAATCGCCGGCCACCAGTATACTGGTGGAACCAAGAGATAGCAGAGCTACGCAGCAAGTGCCATAGAGCCAGAAGACTATTCCAGCGATCCAGAGGTTTGTCCACACATCAGGACCTACGGGTGCAATTCAAAGATAGGCGAAGAGAGCTAAAACTAGCCATCCGCAGAAGTAAGAGCAATAGCTTTAAAGAACTCTGCGAGCAGGCAGATGTAAATCCTTGGGGCACCGCCTATAGAACCGTAATGGCAAAACTCAAAGGTACTAGGGCACCCTCCCCCTCATGCCCTCTTCTTATGCAGAAAATTGTATCGGGGTTGTTTCCACCTCAAATACCAGCAGAGCGTATAGAGCCACCTCCGGAAGTACAGGACATCCCAACTGTCACGCAAAGGGAACTCCTGGAGGTATGCAGACGATTCGAGGATACCAAGTCACCTGGATTGGATGGTATACCGAACAAGGCCCTTAAATTAGCCATTAAAACAAATACGCAACCATTTGTGGAACTCTACAACAAGTGTCTAACAGAAGGAGTTTTTCCAGACCAATGGAAAAAGCAACGTCTAGTGCTGCTGTCTAAAGGGGAAAAACCACCAGACGAGCCCTCGTCATACCGTCCCATATACATGTTAGACACAATGGGTAAAATACTGGAGCGAATCATATGCAACCGATTAGAAGTGGCAATTGGTGAAGCCCGGGACTCTCCAACCAACGGTACGGCTTTAGGAAAGCTCGATCTACAGTAGACGCAATAAGAAGGGTAACTACAACCTTGGAAGAAGCTATTCAGGGCAGGAGATGGAGAGGCGGTGCAAAGAAATACGGTGCCGTAATAACATTGGACGTCAAAAACGCGTTCAATTCTGCGAATTGGGGACTCATAGTGCAATCGCTTAGGTCAATGATGGTGCCATGGTTCTTAATTAAAATAATACTGAGCTACTTCGAGAAACGGTTTCTGCTCTTCGATACCGACGATGGAGTAAAGCAGTACCACATATTTGGCGGAGTTCCACAAGGATCGGTATTAGGCCCTATCCTTTGGAACATTATGTATGATGGGGTTCTAAGGCTTGGAATCCCAAATGAGGGAAAAATAATAGGCTTCGCCGATGATATTGCAATTGTCGTGGTTGCAAAACATCTAGAGGAAATAGAGGATATTGCAAATGAATGTATCCGAAAAGTCAAACGGTGGATGGCAGCAGTCGGGTTAGAGCTCGCCGAACATAAAACAGAGGCAGTATTGGTAAGCAGCCGCAAGAAAAGAGAGGAAATCACCATCAGAGTAGGAGATCATAATACGACATCAAAATCGGTTATCAAATACCTAGGTGTGATGATCGACGCTAGGCTCACTTACAAGGAGCACCTTGAAAGAACGTGTGACAAAGCGGCTCGGGTGAGCGGTGCCTTATCAAGAATAATGATAAATATAGGAGGACCTAGGCAACAAAGGAGACTTATTCTATCCAGGGTGGTGCAGTCTATCCTTATGTATGCGGCACTCATATGGGCCAAAGCTATGACGAAAAAGACCTACGCAAGAAGGATAAACTCTGTCAACTCTCTGACTATGTGCGCTGAGAGTATGCTGTGCCTTCCGTACGGTGTCAGACGAGGCAGTTTGTGTCATCGCGGGAATGCTACCAGCGGATATCTTGGCTATCGAGCTACAAAGGACCTACGACGCCAAAATTCAGGAACCTCAAGCGTCAGTTAAAAATATCAAGCTGGAAGAAAGACAGCGAAGCATTAGAGCATGGCAGGAGCGATGGAACCAGTCCTCAAAGGGAAGATGGACCCATCGACTTATACCGGATATCCAAAAATGGATGGACCGGAAACACGGAGAGGTAGATTTCTATCTTAGCCAGTTCCTAACCGGACATGGCTGCTTTCGAGCGTATCTCAACTGGTTTGGGCTCGATGAATCTCCCAACTGTCCAAATTGCGGAGAGGCCTCAGAAGACGCTCAGCACGTATTTTTTCAGTGCCCACGTTTTCATATAGAGCACAGAGAACTGGAGGAACAAATTGGAGAAATACCAACCCCCGAAAACATTGTGCACCATATGATAGCATCGAATGCAATATGGGACGCGGTGAAACAAGTTGCAGCGATAATCGTGCAGGAACTTAGGCGGCTGGAAAGAGTCAGAGAGAGCAACCAAGTCCAACCGGCAACACTTTTGGAACAAGGAGCGGAAGACAGCGAATGAAGAGCATAAATAGCTAACCAGCCCCGCGAAGTAATACCTAACGGTAGTCCCGCGGGGAGAGTGGTTGAAGTGTGCAGGGTGTGGTTTAGTACGTAGGCGTATTCCTGGCATCGAGTATTCAGGTTTGCGAATCGTGCATGCCAGTAGCTCGGGCTACTGGTATCTTTAGAAGATTACACACCCTTTGGCGCAACCATAAAAAAAGGTCTACCGATGTTAGGCAGTTTTTTTTTTATAATTTGCACGTGCACAAGGGATTGTGGCTACCCTTAATATGTTAAGTCACAGCGCGAGCGGTAGGAAAGTTAGGAGGAGATAGGAGGAGAAACCGATGCACATTGGTTTTAAATGCTTGTGGGTTAAATAAAGGGCAAAAACAGAGCTTTTCATAGCATTCCACATTCGTGTTGTACGGTACTATTTCATAGTACGTCCAAAAATAGGCTTGAGGGCGAACTGATGAGCATTCAGGGCGTGGCGAGTATTGCGAGAGAACTGTTGAAGGGGTGGAATGCAACTGGCTTTTTGCCTCGAGCACTGTTTGTAAAAAAAGGGATAAAATAAAGAAAGACAGAAAACACTTCTTCGGTGTTCAAGTGAGTCTATTGACTCCGCAATGTTTCTGTCCCCTATTCATTTTAACGCACAGTTTTGAATCCGATCTAGTAGGTGCAATGTGGTTTTAGGCGCACACGAGCAGGTATGGGCGTTATACTCGAGCTCAGGGCGGATGTATGCTTTATATATCGCATATATCTGGCAGACGGTTTCAAACCAAGGCCAAAATTAATTTATTTGCATTACTTATGTTGTAAAATGTATGTACCTGTACATGAAATCGAAATAAAATTACTTACGTACTATATCGCAGCCAGATCAGAGGGGGTAAAGTATTTCTTGCACCGTTTAAGGAATCCTAAACATTTCGCAGCGTTCTTGGCGACATCAAATATGTGATCATTCCAACGTATGTTGTCGTTAACACACATACCGAGCATGGAAAGTTGTTCGGTTTCGAAGATGAAAGTGCCATTCACTGATAATGGCTGAGCTTTTGGGTGAGCATTAAATTCCACTCTGTTTTTTGTACCCCATGTAATTATGCTGTCAAAGTCGGAATTTAATGAGCTTAACATACGCTGCCGCTCCAGTTCCACAGCCGAAAAGCAGGGCCGTGCGTATGGAAACGAATATGAGAAGCTGAGAGTATTGTCGTCAGCGAAGGAGTGTATTGGATTAGAAGTGGCAGACAGGAGATCATTAATAAAAATAAGAAAGAAAGTCGGAGACAAAACGGAGCCTTGGTGAATTGCAGACTTGAAGCCGTCCAAGAAAACTTGTATTGAAGGACCCGAAGGTAGTTACTAATCCATTGAAGAAAAGATTCATCGATACCAAATGCACGCATTTTTGACAAAAGAGCTGGATGCCAAACTCTGTCAAATGCCTTAGAAATATCAAGCGCAACAATCTTACTTTCACCAGAGTGATGGAGAGATGGAAAGTGCACCTTTTGCTATGAAAGCCCTACTGCCGGCCATTAAAGAGCTTTCGGAATTCAATATATTTCATAAGCTGACGATTTATTAGCGTTTCCATGATCTTAGAAAGATGGGACGTAAGTTCAATGGGACGGCAGTTGGAGGGAGAAGAAGATTCGCCTTTTTTAGGGACGGGCTGGACAAATTCTGTTTTCCATCTACTCGGAAAGAGTCCAGAGGAGTAGGATAGATGAAAAAGCTTACGCAGTGAAAGAACACCTCTTCAGAATAATGGGTGAGATACCATCTGGACCAGCGGATTTGTGAATGTTAAGATCTTTATGTACTGTTGCTACTGTACGAGTGCGAAAGTGGATTTGTCCCATAGAATATCCGACGCGTTCAAGTACAGGGGGACGCAGAGCACAATCCGGGAGTGTGGAGCTTGCAGGAAATTGAGCTGCAAGCAGATTGGGCTTGTCTAAAGAGCTGACAGCTGGAATGTCGTTGTAAACGAGCGTTGGGGTGGAAGATGAGGCACAATTTTTTACACTTTTTACGAACGACCTGAAATTTCTGCTTCCTTTGGGGCAATGTATAATTTTTGAATGGGCATTACAGTCATATCTGGCACGTTCGAATTTTTTCAGGTTTTTCTCAGTAGCGTCGGCCTTGTAGGACCGGAATCTCAACACCCTCATCCTAATAGCCTCCTTACGTTTCAAGTCGTATCAAGTATTTTTCTTTGGCAGTCTATTCAGCAGTGTACAATGAACCTGATATGAGCTACAAAACCAGCTGCAAAGCAAGCGTTTACTAACCAACCGTAACTGTCCAACCGCTCAGACGTGTTTTTCCTTTTCTCCTGCTTCGCGAGTTAATTTTTCCACTTTTCGCCGAATCGCTTTATTCTGGCTGCAAAAAATGTGTTTCAAAAAGTTTCACCTAAACCAAAGCAAACAGAAATTCTTTCTCTAAATACTCAGTGCATTACCTCAAGTGGCGGACAATTTTCTGCAAATTTGCAATTTCCTTTCGCCCTATATCTCTGTTGTTCTGCCAATTCGACCAAGTGAACTACTGTGTGACTTCAAGTGCATTAACCCAATCGCCGACATTCGCCCAACACTCATCTGACTTTGTTAAAAGTGTCATTCCATTAATTTTTCGCCGCGTCTGTAACCTTCCGACTACGGAAAAGTGGTGCGATAATGCCCATTGTGATTTCGATAATGTTAATGCTGCCCGTGTGGTATGTCGTGGCCTTTGCGGGAAATCTTTCCATCATTTTTGTATTGGCCTCAGCAAAAGAGCTATTGTATCGCACCCTGAGATGACAAGTGTCCTAACTTCCAAAAGCAGGTCTTCGTGGTATGTAACATACAACAGTCTTTCTCTCAGAGGCTGTGCATTTTTCGTAGACTGTAAAACTTTTGTTGGCTGAATACCACCTAAACGGTAAAAGAAATGAAATTATAACTGGGTTCCAATGAAAAGACTGTTAATGAGAGCCAATCAAAATTTCAAAATTGTTATTTTGAAAGTTATGACACTTGTCATCTCAGGGTGCGGTATATATAAAAGCTTATTCGGGTCATTTTTTTTTTTTACTATGATGAGTATAAGGAAATCTCGCTGGCACATGTCTTGCTCGCGATCAAGTGCCATAGTGATGCCAAAAACAAAATCCTGCCAGACAATCAACTTTTTTTACAAGAAGGTTCTAAGTCAATTGGAAAAGTTCGACGACTTTATCAAAAGCATCGTGGATCTGAGTAATACCGTGGACTGCTCAAGTAAACGGTGCATGTCCAAATTCGCATCCCTTGACAAGCAACTAGCCTTTCTTTAACTGGGTTAAAGTTTGCCTCTAAAAACTCCTGTGACGATCGTACCAAACGCCGTTTTGATGAACTCAAATGCTATCTTAAATCAACCACTTCTCTTAAAACATTACCCTTTGAAAAAATTAACCCTTCACCCCTAAGCCCTTCCACCCTGCCAACCTGATCCGCTAGATCCGCTACTTGAAGATTTGGTATGCAAAATGGACAATATCTGCACAGAGCTTGCAGCAACTCGGCTCACAGTTCGCAAAATAGTTGATGACAAATCCAACCGAACTCTCACATTTACAACACCTCAATACTTGCTAAAATACTCGAGTCTAATGACAACACTCCTCCACTTGCTTATCTACCTCCACCTCTACCGTCTACTAGGATTTCTCCCGTGCCGCACAGACTCACGAAACTTTTAAACCATTTTGGAACTACTTGGTGCCTTTCCGACTGGAACAAGTGGCTTGAAAAGTAAAACGCCATCAACGCAGATTACACAACTTTCATCCTCAAAGGCACTCCCCGACTAGCTGATGCTTCCTGGGTGCGAACGTTTTTTCTCCAGAAATTTGCTATCACCATAGTTGATTGTCTGAAGATCTGTCCATCCAGTTCCAGAAATACTAGCTGCTTCAAACCCAACATTCCATCCAAATACCAATGGCTTTTTTGGTCCTCGGCTGGCGATGTCTTCCGGCTGGGCGAAATGTTTATGACCAAATGGATTTCCAAAGATAATATAAAACGGGTTATACCCATCTCTTACAAGATCTAAGCCTAATAATAATTCTAGCACTAGTTTTATTAATCAACCCACACATGTAAGCAATTCAGACGAAAACTGGAGTTTTAAAGTGGGAGTTTTTCCGATTTTCTCTCCCAAGGTTCGATAAACCCCTTCTTCTCTAAATTTTAGCTCAAATTCTCTCCAACATACCTCTTTCCTTTCTAAATTCTCAAGGAAACGTGTATCTTTTAATCTGCTACCTGATTCTTGTCCTCCACCAAGCCATGGCTCTTCGTCTAACAACACTTATCCCACTGTTAATTACCCGAATTTCACTTACTCCCACATTCTCAATCCTTCCGCATCTATCCCCAATTGCACTTCTGCCCATACCAAGTCCACTGCTTCTCCTGACGTTTCCATCACGGTCAACTTGCCACCAACTGCATCTCCCCCTACTTTGGATCCACTACTTCCTCCCACCGTCAAACTCATGTCTAAATTAAAAGACCCCACGTCAACAATCAATGACCTCGATGGCTATTATATTATGTCAAGATTGCGTGATAACCGGCTTTTTGAAAGTGTTCGCCTTTACATCGCCTATTTACATGACAAGCCTTTCTAGGTCTGCATCGACGGAAAGACAAAGACTGTCATGGTCTTGATCGGAAAAGAAGGCCCTCCAATTCACCCTATGGCCCTGAAAAATATCTACACTTGTTTTCATTAGAGATTTAATATCTCCTCTTCCACTGTAGATAAATATCTTTCAACCTATGGTTCTCATATCGGTTCCAAACGTCTCTCGTGTCTCCAAAAAACTCGCAGCAACCATAATAAATATTTTCGTCCCTAACTCCATTCCAGTCGATCCATCTCACTCCGTCGTAATTGCCCCAAAGCTCATCATTTGTTCCTACTAACTCCTCCTCAGAAAAGGAAAACTGATCGTTTTTTGACTGCGTCCTTTCTCAACAAACAACTTAGGTAGGCAGCTAGATCTTGTTTTCTCGTCCGACGCCCTTACTTCCTTGGTTATTGCAAGTAACCATCATCTCTCCACTATAGGGCACTTACTTACCCCCTCTCGCTCTTGCCTTTCGTATGAAAACGACCACATCACTTTTGATTCTGAGAACTCTCTCTCTTTCAACTCTCGTAAAGCTGACTTCGTTAAACTTAATAACCTAGTCAATAACATAATTTTCAGCCACTTTCTAAATTTTAACACTCCCATGATATCGCTCTCGTATTCTTCTATACAGCAATCTTTGACTGTCTACTCCAATCTCTCCCTTAGTGCCTCGAAAAAACTGCTCGTCATCCCCACACAACTCCGACTAAGTAGGGCGGAGAAGTGAAAATCCAACGCTAGTTTTCCAAAGCAAATTGCCGTTGGTGTTATGCCAGTACAACAATAACATAAGCTTTGGTCCAGCAACAAAAATTATCACCTCACAACCTGCTATCCGTCTGATGTTACATGTGCTCAGTCATTGCCCCTACTGTTACTGTATATATAAAATAAAAAATAAAAAATTACATACGGCAGTTGCAATGACTGAGACCACACAAGAGTGAGAAAAGTGGTGGGAGAGGGGCGAAGGGAAACCCGGCACTGGTGCACTATTTTATAATAATTAATTTTTTTTTTGTTTAACAAGCACTGTACTGATCTGATTTGTGCCGCGCGAGTTACATTCCCAAATGCCAATAACCGGGAGTGTAACTCAACACCGGACGTCAATGCATGGAAAGCCTTCAAGGTCCCCATTAAATAAATTTACATTCGATACATCCGGTACACTTTATTAATTCTTGCATTTTATCAATTTTCGCATTTCTAGTATTAGTTAAGTAAGCTTAAATTTATGCTCATAATTCTTGCATTTACTGAATTCTCGCATTTCCAGAGAAGCGTTTTAAGTCCTTTGCTTTTTATTGCAGTCCTTGATCATCTGCTTGCAGGTAAAGTGATTGACCCCAAGGTACATCAGTTATTCTTTGCTGACGATGGAGCCATCATAAGTGACCCCTGCAACGAGCACTTGATGTGTGGGTGGACGTTTTAGAGGGAAATGGGTATCGCATTAGTTCAATAAAGACAGATTACTTGTGCTGCCCATTCTCTGATCCACTCAGGCCTATTTCAGACATTTATTTGAATGGAACAGTGCTTCCCAAGTGCGAAAAGTTCAAATATCTGGGATCTTTGATCAATAGCAAAGCAACTTGTGATGACGACATCAATCATCGTGTAAGCGTAGGCGAGAGTATGAAGTGGCGAGAAATCTCCGCTATCTTCTGTGACAGAAAAATGTCACCTAAGTTGAAAGGAAGGCTCTACACCGCAGTTGTGCGTCCAGCGCTCACATACGGTTCACAATGTTGGACGATGTACAAAACGTATGAGAGTAAATTAACGGCAGCTGAGATGACGATGCTTCGCATGACAGCAGGAGTGACAAAGCTTGATAGAATAAGAAGTTCGAAGATCCGTGGAAGCTCTTACATCAAGGAAACCATCGTACAAAAAATAGAGCACGACCGGCGCCACGTTCAAGGAAGAGATCATTTGAACCCTGTTCAAAAGGCAATATCAATGCACGTTCCAAAGACATCGCGATGTAAGAAAGGCAGGCCTATAAACGCCTGGATGCGACGACATCGGCATTTCATTGGCCTCAGTAACCGAGTGATCCAAAATCGGCAGGCCTGCCGATATTTTCTGAGGTCAAATAGGCGAACCCCACAGGCGGTTCAGTAGAAATGCGGTGAAGTGGGAGGGTTGTGATCCCTTGTTTTCGGATCATAGCCTCGCTGATAAAAGGAAGAAGAGAGGACTCAATTTTCGCATTTCCAATTTTTATTTTTTTTTTTAATTTTTTTTTATTTTTTTATTTTTTTATTTGGCGCAAAAGCTCTTCAAGTGCCAGGGCCTAGCTTCTCGCAACCACTCATGTTTTGTGCGTTATATTTTTCACACGAATGGAATGTTTAGTGCCATATCCGAACGGCGATTTGAGAAGCTTTTTCTTGACAACAATACTCTCGAATGTTTGTCAGACGCTCGCGAGAGGTGGGACCGTGAAAAAACTTTTTGGTGTTTTCTGGAATTCGCACTCGGAACCGCATGCGTAGTGATCCGACACACTAACCACTTACGCCACGGTGCCCATTTTTAGTTGAGTAAGCTTAAATTCATGTTCATTATTCTTATGTTCATCTTTCTTACATTTGCTTAATGTTCGCTTTTTCAATTTTAGTTAAGTAAGCTTAAATTTAAGTCAGTCTTAAGATCATCTTCTTCGTGTACGTTACATTTAATTTCGTTTAAAGCAAAAAACTAAAATCATATTAACTTAAGTTGGATAAAGTTTTATTTATTTGTCGCACGATTTTTGAAGTCTTTATTTTTTAATTATTGATTTTGATGTTAATTATTGATTAATTTATTTTTGTTGCACCGCAGATGGTAAGCGACTCACAAGCGTGCGTACGGAACAGAAAGCTGATCGGTACTGTATACGCGAGAGAGCTCCCTTCATTGGCGATGCTTTTTTGGTTATGTATTGTAATAAACATGCCCTTTGAACTGCCGTTTGTTACCAGTGTTACTACAAGGTATTTAACCGCTTCTTTGGACCTGATGATTTGGTAACCACCATGTAAGTTCGCCAATTCAACAGTTTTACCGCTGGTTATAAGGACAGCTTCTGTTTTATGTTCAACTAGTTCTTGTCCGGCGGATACTAGCCAACCTTTTATCTGCGCAATTTCTTCTTTTGTAGATGATTCTACTGCACGACGGCAATGGCGTCGGCGAATCCATTTATCATTAGTCCGTCAGATAGCATTATAATAGGACTCTGTCGTATATGATATTCCACAATAGTGGCCGTAAGATCGCTCCCTGTGGAGTTGGTTGTAGTATTTTACTCCTTCATCGGTATTGTACCTCAGCTCCTGCTGTTGAAATACAATAGTTAATCACTATTAGTGATGTACCAAACCGAGTTGATAAACCGGGTCAAACCGAGTTACAGCTAAACCGAGTTAAACCGAGTTACATTAATATCAAACCGAGTTTGCGAAACCGATGGAACGAACCGAATGAAAAACCGCATTCAACCGAGTTAAACACACGGTTCGGTTTCAAACCGAGTTTGCGAAACGGAAGGAACGAACCGAATAAAATACCGCATTCAACCGAATTGAACACACGGTTCGGTTTAAGTTGGCTACTAACACATGATGTGCCTGTAACCCGTATAACAAAGTCGAGTTGGAAAGGAGTCTATTGTTTTTATACAAACCGAGTTGCACTACCCGATTCCATACATATTTTGAGTTCGGTTTCGGTTCGGTTTGTCATGAGACGGTGGCACTTGAACTACATACTGCCTACTGCTGTAGGCTTTTTCTGTTTCACATATTTGTGTTTGTTATTATTATTATTTTTTTTTTTTGTGTATGCTCTGTTTTGATGTGTACTGTATCGAACCAATTCAATTGAGCGCATACAATATACATCGGTTAACCAATTTAACTCGGTTTAAATGTATGTTACCCATTTATAAAGTCGAGTTGGGAAGCAGTCTATTTGTTTTTATACAAACCGAGTTGCACTGCCCGATTCCATACCTATTTGGAATTTGGTTTCGGTTCGATTTCTCATGAGACTGTGCCTCCTGTTTTCTCTCATTAGGCGTTTTTCTTTTCTAGTTCAGAGCAGAGCCTGAGATGTTAAAAAAAAAGTTGTGTTTCTTTTTTAGCTCAGACACATCAGAGCTCTGAATTTGATTTTCTTTTTTCGTTCAGAGTATGCTCAGATCGCACTCTATGAGCTCTGAATATTTTGACAAAGCGTTCAGAGCAAAATCCTGAGCACCGCCATTTTTCATATTTGACAGGAGAGGACAAAGAAAAGAAAAATTGCAAAACAATTAAAATGGCGGACGAAATTTGTTCTTCTGGTGCAGAAAGTAAATTTAACATAAAAAATAACTATCAATAGATATTCTATTCATATTTTGACAGCTCAACCTATAATTGCTAATCAAATGACATCAGAGTGCTCAAGTATGTTTCATAAATAAATCAGAGCGCTCAGAACACGTTCAGAGCACGCTCGATGCGCTCGAGCTCTGTTCAGAGCTTTGCGCTGAACGAAAAAAGAAAAACGCCTATTATCGGTTTTTTCTTCGCATAGTTGTGTTAGTTTTTTTTTTTTGTGTTTTGGTGTGTGCTCCATCGAACCAAGTTAATTGAGGGTATACACACCGAGTTAAATTCGTATTCGGTTCGGTTTGAGTTTCTTATGCGACGGTGGGATAATTTTGTTACAAACCGAGTTAGTCAACCCGGTTTCTAACTCCGTTTGCTTAAATTCCAACTCGGGTTAACCCGGTTTGAGAAATTTTCGGTTTGGTACATCACTAATCACTATACCTACGCAGTAGGTAATATGGCGTATCCATGAATGAACAGTTCCCAGAGTTAAATGCGTCTTTAACGTCCAGCGTTACTACTGTACTGCAAAAACCAGTCTCGTAATCTACTGTGAAAATTTGAAGACTTGCTGAATAACAAGCTCAACACCAATATTTTTTTTATACATTTTTTGACACAAACAAACATTAAATTTGGTCTCATAACCCATTTATGATTTCAAACAGACTACACCCTTTTTCCAATTTGCTATACATCAAAGATTTGGAAGTTATTTCCGTAGTTTCCTAATTATCTTTGCCAATTTTTTCCCAAATGGAACTTCAGCTAAAGGAAGTGTGAAAAAGGGCAAAACAAAAATACAAAAAATCGCATCACCAAGGTCCCATTAGCTAAATAGGAAAAGTTTTTGCCTTCTCCAAATTTGTTTATCCGAATGGCGAAAAAAAAAAAATATTATGCCAATGGGTGCGGAAATAAAACAACAACAAAGGACTTCAGCAATAATAAAGAATCACCATCACGACATAGCTGAGCAGCGCCATCATTCGGTCCAAAAAAGAAAAATAGCAACCAGTATCTATGCTGCTGCCGTTGAGAGGACAAGTATAAATAATGATTTGCTTCTGTTCGCTATGAATATTTATTAGTATTAAAGAATATCCTCCCAAAGGACACATTACAAAGTGCAAGACAAAGAATGATAGTAGAGTGGGTAAAGCAAGCGATGTTTGGATCCTTGTGGCATTTAGTACCCATCTTCTTTCAGGGTAAATAAATTGTGACAGGACTCTAAGGCACATTTGTCGACCACTGTTGTCCCATTTCGTTTTCATATGCCAGGGTGTCCGCAAACATATTTTCATATCTATCAACAGAGTAAAATTCATAACAACTATCCTGGGAGTAGTTGTTGGCCGGTATATACTACCTCTGATACTGTGAAAACAAATTGTTGAGTAGAGCAGAAGGATGAAAAGTGCCAAGACTACACACATAAATTTATTAAAGTATTTTTGTCAACACCATAGATACGCATATAAGGACAAATGAATCCATTTGCGTCCCTTGAAGGATTTTCTATACGTAAGCCGGTTAAATATTCTCAAGGACAAGAGAGAGTTACTGTACACTCATCCCACTGCGTGTATGTGTGCATATAGTGGGAAAGGATAGTTTTTCTCCATTCTTTTCGGTTAACCCTAAAAGCATTGGTATAGCTTGTGTGATTTATCACCTTTCTTGTGGCAAAGGAGCAAAAAGACGTCCCCATCACAGCTACAACCGCAAATTCCAATCACTTGAAACACAAAATATGTACGTGTTACAAAACTCACATGAACTCTGCTCTAGTTTACCTGCTTTTGGGATCGAATAGAATATAAGCGGTTCATTTGAAGGACATCGATGGGTAGCATGACCCACCATGGGGCTGTTGCATGTATAACAATTATGTGCTGCTCACTTGATGCCAGTAGAGGTACCCCATATATACTTAAACGTCAGGATGAGCTTTTGTTTACTTTACTGATATTTATTTAGCCAAAGAAGACAGCAGGAGTGAAATAGTCGAACAGGGAGAAAGCAGGGCGGACTGATGAAGGGCCAGAGTGGATTAGAAGTGTTGTGACAATGTCAGAGATAATGATAATAAATTGTAAAGGATTATAAAGCGTGTGACTTATTTGATTTATAGTATATATTTCAACCGGTTTTATGATTATGGGAATACCTAGTTCGTGGAGAGTGGCTTTGATGTTAAAAAATATTTATCTCCGCATAAACACTGAGTGCTGAAGATTAGTCAGAGTTAAATTAAATCGAGTCATAAGATCTACGATTTACGCAAATAAAGTGCGATTTTAAGTGTTATTTATCTTTCAAATGACTCATTCCATAAGTGA
Source organism: Brachypalpus laphriformis (assembly GCA_945910035.1). Lineage (NCBI taxonomy): Eukaryota > Metazoa > Arthropoda > Insecta > Diptera > Syrphidae > Brachypalpus > Brachypalpus laphriformis. The sequence continues at coordinate 257,908,533 of OX246754.1, forward strand.
AAGGAGTAGTGGTTTAGTATCTATACGTGGGAGTAAATTGATTGATTTACATCGTCACTATATGGGGCTTACTAACAACGAATCATTAGTCGTGATTTAAGAAAGGTATCGACTTAAATATTAATACACACTTAAGTCTAAAGTTTTTTTTTTTGGTAAACCAAACCACACTTCAGCAAAAGACTACAGACCCATAAGTCTCTCGTCATTCCTTCTCAAGACACTTGAAAGACTTCTCGATATTCACATCAGAAGCAAGTGTTGCAACGGCACTCTATGCAAAGCTTAACATGCATATTTGAAGGGGAAATCTGTGGAAACAGCTTTAAACGACGTAGTAGCGAAGTTAGAAGCTAGCCTTCACCATAAGGAATTTGCACTAGTAGCCTTCCTACACATAGAAGGTGCTTTCAATAATGTAAAAGGAAGGGCCATCAAACAGGCCCTAGAATCTATGAATGTCGAGCATAGCATTACCAATTGGCTCTGCGATATGCTCGGCACTAGGAACATTAACTCCACTATCGGAAATAGTTCAATAAGAAAATCCGTTACCAGGGGGACTCCCCAGGGAGGCGTTATCTCACCCCTCCCCTGGGTTCTAGTCATCGTTGGGATACTTAAAGAACTACGCAATACAGGCATAAGCGTCACTGCTTACGCAGACGACGTGCTGATTTTAGTTCAGGGCAAATTCCCTGACACATTCCCTTAATAGTCTCGAAAAATGGGCTAGAGGGTGTGGACTACACGTCAACCCGGATAACACAGAATTGGTACTCTTCAGCAGAAAATACAAGATACCACCCTTCAAACTGCCTAAGCTAGCAGGGGTGGAGTTTTCCCTTTCGGATCGCGCTAGATATCTTGGTATAATGTTGGATAGGAAACTAAATTGGGAACTTATTATACAGGAACGAGTCCGCAAGGCTCTCTTCATCTGTAAGAGGACCGCATGGAAAAAATGGGGCCTGAAGCCCACAATGATGCACTGGCTATACATTATGATAGTCAGACCCATCCTTACGTATGGGGCTCTTGTGTGGTGGAAAGCAACGAATATGAAAAATATACGGGATATGTTGGCCATGGTACAAAGAACAGCTTGCATTGCCATCACAGGTGCTCTACGCACAACACCTACGGCTGCACTCGAGATCTTTCTGTGTCTTTTATCACTAGACCTACAAATTAAATTTCAAGCGGGCAACAGTGCGCTTCGGCTGACTAACGTTGGTCTCTTCAAGACTAATAACATAGGACATAGATCCATTCTCAAGGAATCTTTTCCCGGAATCCCTGACGAATCGGACGATATACTTGGCACCTTAGACTTCTACACACCATACGAAGTTCTCTATCCTATTAGAGAGGACTGGCGAAGGAAGACAGTCTCTGTCCATAACGAGATTGCAATATACACAGATGGTTCTAAGACTAGTGAGGGCACGGGGTCAGGTATTTACTCGAGAGATACGAACCTACAGGTGGCCCTGAGACTTCCGGACACATGCGGTGTGTTCCAAGCAGAGGTTCTAGCTGTACTTAAAGCTGCGGAATTACTTGAGATGGGATCAATATCCGATAAGAATATCGCCTTCTGAATTGACAGTCAGGATGTGCTAAAGGCACTAGAGTCTTACGTCACCAAATCTAAGATAATCAGGAATTGCCGCACAATGCTTGGGGCATTATGTACGCAGAACCGAGTCAGATTATGTTGAGTACCTGGACACTGCGATATCGAAGGCAACGAGCAAGCCGACGCGCTGGCTAAAAGAGGAGCGGGGTTCCCACGTAGCGATATAATTGCTAGTATTAAACCACCAGGGTGCGTGGCTAAGGGAATTATTCGGGATAAATTCATTGACTTAGATGGTCATAGGGTGTGACAGGCCTTGTGGCCTGTGTTAGACGGCAGAAAATCTGGGGAGATAATTAAATTAAATAGATCAGGGCTGAGAACAGAGATAGGAATACTCTCTAGCCACTGTCTCCTAGGGAAGAATGCCATGAAACTAGGGTTATCCGACACGGATGTTTGTAGGTACTGCGATGACCTACATGTCTCAGAGGATATAACTCACATACTCTGCGAATAAAAAATAAATAAATATTTGGCGCAACAGCTCTTTAAGTGCCAGGGCCTAGCTTCTCGCAACCACTCATGTTGTGTGCGCTATATTTTTAGCACAAATGGAATGGACCTACAGTTTAGTTATACTTAAACGTCAGGATGAGCTTTTGTTTACTTTACTGATATTTATTTAGCCAAAGAAGACAGCAGGAGTGAAATAGTCGAACAGGGAGAAAGCAGGGCGGACTGATGAAGGGCCAGAGTGGATTAGAAGTGTTGTGACAATGTCAGAGATAATGATAATAAATTGTAAAGGATTATAAAGCGTGTGACTTATTTGATTTATAGTATATATTTCAACCGGTTTTATGATTATGGGAATACCTAGTTCGTGGAGAGTGGCTTTGATGTTAAAAAATATTTATCTCCGCATAAACACTGAGTGCTGAAGATTAGTCAGAGTTAAATTAAATCGAGTCATAAGATCTACGATTTACGCAAATAAAGTGCGATTTTAAGTGTTATTTATCTTTCAAATGACTCATTCCATAAGTGAAAGGAGTAGTGGTTTAGTATCTATACGTGGGAGTAAATTGATTGATTTACATCGTCACTATATGGGGCTTACTAACAACGAATCATTAGTCGTGATTTAAGAAAGGTATCGACTTAAATATTAATACACACTTAAGTCTAAAGTTTTTTTTTTTGGTAAACCAAACCACACTTCAGCAAAAGACTACAGACCCATAAGTCTCTCGTCATTCCTTCTCAAGACACTTGAAAGACTTCTCGATATTCACATCAGAAGCAAGTGTTGCAACGGCACTCTATGCAAAGCTTAACATGCATATTTGAAGGGGAAATCTGTGGAAACAGCTTTAAACGACGTAGTAGCGAAGTTAGAAGCTAGCCTTCACCATAAGGAATTTGCACTAGTAGCCTTCCTACACATAGAAGGTGCTTTCAATAATGTAAAAGGAAGGGCCATCAAACAGGCCCTAGAATCTATGAATGTCGAGCATAGCATTACCAATTGGCTCTGCGATATGCTCGGCACTAGGAACATTAACTCCACTATCGGAAATAGTTCAATAAGAAAATCCGTTACCAGGGGGACTCCCCAGGGAGGCGTTATCTCACCCCTCCCCTGGGTTCTAGTCATCGTTGGGATACTTAAAGAACTACGCAATACAGGCATAAGCGTCACTGCTTACGCAGACGACGTGCTGATTTTAGTTCAGGGCAAATTCCCTGACACATTCCCTTAATAGTCTCGAAAAATGGGCTAGAGGGTGTGGACTACACGTCAACCCGGATAACACAGAATTGGTACTCTTCAGCAGAAAATACAAGATACCACCCTTCAAACTGCCTAAGCTAGCAGGGGTGGAGTTTTCCCTTTCGGATCGCGCTAGATATCTTGGTATAATGTTGGATAGGAAACTAAATTGGGAACTTATTATACAGGAACGAGTCCGCAAGGCTCTCTTCATCTGTAAGAGGACCGCATGGAAAAAATGGGGCCTGAAGCCCACAATGATGCACTGGCTATACATTATGATAGTCAGACCCATCCTTACGTATGGGGCTCTTGTGTGGTGGAAAGCAACGAATATGAAAAATATACGGGATATGTTGGCCATGGTACAAAGAACAGCTTGCATTGCCATCACAGGTGCTCTACGCACAACACCTACGGCTGCACTCGAGATCTTTCTGTGTCTTTTATCACTAGACCTACAAATTAAATTTCAAGCGGGCAACAGTGCGCTTCGGCTGACTAACGTTGGTCTCTTCAAGACTAATAACATAGGACATAGATCCATTCTCAAGGAATCTTTTCCCGGAATCCCTGACGAATCGGACGATATACTTGGCACCTTAGACTTCTACACACCATACGAAGTTCTCTATCCTATTAGAGAGGACTGGCGAAGGAAGACAGTCTCTGTCCATAACGAGATTGCAATATACACAGATGGTTCTAAGACTAGTGAGGGCACGGGGTCAGGTATTTACTCGAGAGATACGAACCTACAGGTGGCCCTGAGACTTCCGGACACATGCGGTGTGTTCCAAGCAGAGGTTCTAGCTGTACTTAAAGCTGCGGAATTACTTGAGATGGGATCAATATCCGATAAGAATATCGCCTTCTGAATTGACAGTCAGGATGTGCTAAAGGCACTAGAGTCTTACGTCACCAAATCTAAGATAATCAGGAATTGCCGCACAATGCTTGGGGCATTATGTACGCAGAACCGAGTCAGATTATGTTGAGTACCTGGACACTGCGATATCGAAGGCAACGAGCAAGCCGACGCGCTGGCTAAAAGAGGAGCGGGGTTCCCACGTAGCGATATAATTGCTAGTATTAAACCACCAGGGTGCGTGGCTAAGGGAATTATTCGGGATAAATTCATTGACTTAGATGGTCATAGGGTGTGACAGGCCTTGTGGCCTGTGTTAGACGGCAGAAAATCTGGGGAGATAATTAAATTAAATAGATCAGGGCTGAGAACAGAGATAGGAATACTCTCTAGCCACTGTCTCCTAGGGAAGAATGCCATGAAACTAGGGGTTATCCGACACGGATGTTTGTAGGTACTGCGATGACCTACATGTCTCAGAGGATATAACTCACATACTCTGCGAATAAAAAATAAATAAATATTTGGCGCAACAGCTCTTTAAGTGCCAGGGCCTAGCTTCTCGCAACCACTCATGTTGTGTGCGCTATATTTTTAGCACAAATGGAATGGACCTACAGTTTAGTGCCGCATCCGAAAGGCAATTTGGTTTGAGAAGCTTTTTCGAGGCAACAATACTCTCGGATGTTTGTCAGACGCTCGCGAGAGGTGGGACCGTGAAAAAACTTTTTGGTGTTTTCTGGGATTCGAATTTGGAACCTCACACACTAACCACTTACGCCACGGCGCCCACTCTGTGAATGTCAAGGAATATAATATAATAATAAAAGGAATATAATAATAATATATACATATATCTATCTATGATAACTAGACTAACTTCGTCATTCTGTACCTTCGAGGTTTGGTCCCAATCGAAATAAGAGACGACAAATACAAAATAAATATTACATCATTCATAATTGTGGGATGTATATCAATTTATTATACCCACTCCACAAGACAGGATGCAGATCTTTATTTTGAAAACAACACCAGCACTTCATAAGACATCTATATCAGGGATTCATTTGATGAATTTTTTTAATTTCCGCTGTCTAATTCCTCTTTGATGAAGTGAATCATAGGTATTCTGTTTGGACTGATCGATGGATTCCAGTGCACTAAGCTGTACTATCCTAATATCTCAATTATTAGCGTACTTCAGTTCAATTCACTATAACAAGAGTAATAGAAGGAGTCGTTGCTACGCTATTCGTTTTTCCTTGAATACATTTTAAGAAAACATAAATTTCAAATCCCCCTAACCTGACTCTAACCTCAATTTATATAATTGTTTACTTGTTCTTTTCTTTAGGCACATAGAGATAGCTTCCACAACACTGATGTTCTCAACGATTCCACAGGCATTGCTAATGCGTTGTGCTTGACTTCTGTCGTTGCTTGTGGCTCTTATACGAGAAACTAATTACAGCAAAATATCAAATGTTTTCAAATGATTATTTCACACCAGGAGCGTCATTATGAGATAACACGTGTAAGGTGAACTTTAGGATATTTTTGTCCGTAATTTAATGATGGAAGAAATTATGTACATACACAGGCATGACACCATTTCAGTTTTGTGGAGATACGAAATATATTGTTATTTTGAATAGATTGTTTGGTTGTGTTTCACTTTTATGAATTTGGAGTAAGTTTTCGATTTAAAGGTTGTATTAAAGCTTATCCTGCCTGTTTTATGGGCGATGCAAGATTATATGAGTCCTAAGGCGCACCATTCAAATTTTTAAATGATATCGAGTTAAAGTCTTTATTCGTAACTGCGAATGTTGTATAAGTTTATAGGAGGAAATGGAATTTTATAACTCCAATCATACGACTGAGTAAAGCTTAATATACTGCCTGAGGATATTTGTGGCGCCTTGTGGTTCTTGTTACGCTGTTTCCACCCTAAAGACCATCGTTCAGCCTAATTTGACTTAGATAATTAAGAACATGTTCATATTAAGTCATAAAAATAATATTAAAATTGTATGTATGTAAAAAATAATTTTTAAAAAAAACGAGCTTATCTATGTTATTTAGATGTAAGAGTACTAAAACGAAAAAAAAATAAGTGTAACTTTTTGGTTGGGCAATGCTGAATGCTACTTAAAAGTGAACATATTTCGCGTTGGTCGATCCTCATAAAGGTAGTTTCAAAGTTATCACTGAAACAGACTGAAAATTGGCATCAATCAGTCTGATACATGCAGGCTTTGTCTTGAGGACATCAAATCTGCCGAACATACCTTATGCGAATGTCCCGCTATCGCTCGGATCGGAATTAAATACTTTCAGAAAGGGTTCACTTCCCCATCTGACGTTGTCTCTTCCTCAGCTCAAAAAATCTTAAGCTTTCTACATGAACTTGATTTCGGCTAAGAAGCAAATTCATTTAATGCGTCTCTAAAGTGGACAGCACATATTGCACTAATAATGCAATACTGTTGTAACTCAAAATTTGTCAAATTTGAGATAACATCATATTCAAACTTAAAATTTAAAATTTATTACCTGCAATATTTAAAATAATTGGTAAATAGCTAATTGCTTTATTTTTATTAATAACCATAATACTAGTTAAGTATTCATTTTTTATAATCTATAACAGGAAGTAAATAATCAGTTTTTCGCTGATTCAGAAAAAAAATCATATTTGAGTTACAACAGTATTGTATTATTAGTGCGATATGTAGATCTCAATGAGGTCGATATGATTCGTAACCTTAAAAAAAAATCGTAATTTTAAAGGTATATTCAGTGGGCTCTCCGTGCTGACAGACAATATTCTGAGTAGGGTAATGTCTTCTTGTCGAAATCAACCCATATAATAATAGTTAGTTACTATCCGATGTCCACCGAAAAACTATCTCAAGGACTATAAGGCCTGGAGAGCCGAAATTATACAGGAAGGTAGATCTCTCCGAAAGTAGAGGCACGAATACTTTGAAAATGGTATTCTCTCTCTGCCTTGATCCGCGCACCATCGAAATGACCACACAATCGGAATGCAATTTCTCGAAAACATAGAGTGCTAGAATTCTGTGAAAGTTATTATATAAGTTTGATATATTGTAGTGTTTTTTACCGTTGATTTTTCAATGGGATATAACTTAGTACTTCAATAATTACAGCGATTCCGTATCTTCCTCCGAAAATGTGGAACTTCGTGCACCATCTCGTATCATTAGTTAGGTTTGTATTATTTCAAATAGGTTAGGTTAGGTATGTGGGCTGATGTAGGGAATAGAAAACCACTACACCACTTAGGTCAATATAAACCCATTGTAATACCCATGGGGGGGAAAGAAGATAAATTAGAGAATCCCTTCCTCATGAAAAGCAGAAAACAAAACGTAAAGCATTTAGTACTTACTGTACCCGAGATATAAATCATCTAGAGGATTTAATGAACTTTGCGATATCGCTTATCGGTCTGTTGGACAATTCTTCTAAATCCTTAAACAAGTATTGTCGAAGGAACTTATTTCTTAAATGATAGAGGCCTGGGCAGTAGCAAAGAAAGTGAGTGGTGTCTTCCTGAACCTCCTCGTCACCGCAGCCTCTACAAAGGTCTTCGTTCGTCACACACAGCTTTTTCATGTGGTACCGCATGGTGTTATGCCCCGTAATGACTCCTATTAAAGTAGAGAGGGATTTTCTATCCCTCTACATGAGTCTATTGGTTCTTGCTCTGTCAAATGCAGGCCATTGTTTCCTCGTGGTGACACAAATATCTAAAGAGGTGCACCTGTTGTTAGCTTCCATTAGAGCTTTGTTCCCTGCTTTGAATTTGAGTGAACAAGGCGGAATGTACACGGGGATGACGGATAGGTTCGAGTTTAGTGCTGAGCCTCCCCTAGCCAGTTTGTCGGCTTTCTCATTCTCTGGTATGCCTTCATGACCAGGGACCCAGCAGTGCTTTACTTCTTGCTATGTTCCAAGAACCTTGAGTTCTTCTCTACAACACTTCACAAGCTTCGATTTTATTTCTATAGCAGATATTGCTTTTATCGCTGCCTGGCTGTCGATGAAAAAGGTGATATCCTCCCGTAGTATTGCCCTCATCGCAGTCTCACGGGCTGCTATTGTCACTGCTAGGGCCTCTGCCTGGAGAACACTTCTGTAGTTCGGAAGCCGAGCTGACATAGAGAAATCAATCGTTTCAGAGAAGACGCCTGTACCAACACCTACGAGTATTTCCATTTTGGATCCATCGGTGTATACAGCTATGTATCGCTCGTTAGGCGCTCTGCTATTTTTACAGTCTTCCCTGCTCGAATAGGTGCTTAAAAATGGTTTCGTGAAGTCTAGGTAAGGCGTTATGTAGTCTGTACTAGATACCTTGCCTTGATATCTCTGCAGGATCGTGGTATGACACATTGCATTTGGTCTCCAGCTATATATTTGGCTTAATCTTACGGCACTAAGAGCCGCCGATGCTGGTATAAAGATGTCTAGGGGAAGCAGATTGAGAATCGCCTCGAGTCCTGCTGTAGGTGGCGATGCACGCTAGTCTTTGTACTGTTGTGATAGCAGTTAGGTTGTTTATTTTACTGGCTGCTTGCCACCATACAAGGCCGCCATAAGTTAGTATTGGCCTATATGATGATTTTGGGTTTCGGCTGGAAAACTTTTCCAGAATATTTTATTCCACAAGTAAAAAGCTAATTAATGTTTAGCTAATGTTTAGTCTTCATTTCAGTTTCCTATCGAGCACCAAGCCGAGGTATCTCGCACTGCTGGAGATACTTAGGGGAATACCCCTTTTTAGTAGAGAGCTAAGTGATTCTGCACAGGATTCAGTCCACCTTCCGTCGGATTCCTTAAGAAATCCTAGAGTTTTTCCTCAGTCTCGCAGATTCTGTCGTACCCTTGATTTCATTACAGAAGTGCTGCCAAGAATGGCATTTAGCTTTCTGTGCGTCATTTTTGAAGTATGTACATATATTGTTCCCAGTCCGCTTCTAACTTCTTTTCTGTTCTGTTCTTTTGGCTACATTTGGAAGGTGTCTGCTTACTTTCCTAATGTTAGCTAGTTCCCTCGACCACCATAGTGGTATATTTTATCTTTTCTTTTGGTTTCTTGACATGCTTTGGTATAGGCTTCATTAAAGACGGATGTAATATCCTCAGCCTTGCGGTAGATGTCTACAAGTCCTAGCCAGTCACTATCCTGCAGGGAAGTGACACCTTTCCTCATCTCGTTGTTAAAGAGGTCACAGCTAGTTTTTCTGGGGTTCCTGTATAGTTTAGACGAGTAAAAGGTGTTACCCAAGAGCAATTCCACAGTTTTGTGGTCAGAGTACGATTCCTCCCCCCGCACGTCCCACTTGTCAATAATTAGGGTATTCGAGTTACTGGCTAAAATTATATGTATAACTTCTTGCCTGTTATTTACTACAAAGGTAGGTTCATTACCTCCATTCGCTACAATAATGTTATTTTCAATTATAAACTCAAACAAAGACTCACCGCGAAAGTTTGTGTTGCTGTTTCCCCATTGAGAGTGATGAGAGTTAGCATCACACCCCAGCAGCAAATCCCATCTTTCCTGTTCCGCTTTTTGTACAAGAGAGCGGGTTAGTATGGATGGCAGTTCCTCCTTGGCGTCAAAAGGCATGCAGACGGCTGATATAATCAGTGGGGAAAGCCCCACCGTTCAAGCCTTACCACTGTTTGGTCCACGTTGCTGTAGGTAGATAACAGAAGAAGGTTAATCTGTTTCCTAGCTACAATGCACGTTCTGTTCTTACACTCAGCGTTTTGCGGTTCAATGCTGTGTGTTATAAGGTCTTTATAGCTTAACCTACTAATTTTGCCACGGGAAATCCATGACTCTTGAATTAGACATTTTCTATCTCCCATGAGATAGATAAGGTTGGCGCTACCTGCTATGCTATGGTGAAGGTTCATTTGTGCAATCTTCATAATTTTTTTCCTTAACATCCGCCTTCCGTTTTTCCTTTCGTCCATCTCAACTGAAGGTCTAACCTTGCATCGGGTAATTCCAATGCGAACCTTATAATTATTTCTTTTTAAGATGGGCATGGACTTGTGGTTGCGCAAAACCACGATCTCAGTTCCGGCTTCAGTATGGGCACCCACTTCTAGCACCTCCCAGTTTTCGCTATAGAGCTCAGGGTTAGCTGTTGGAGATTTCTCTCTAGCCTCTCTCTTGGAATGTGTGGGCCCGGAATTAGAATACGCCCTTTTGGTCTAGTAAATTCCAGAAGGTCTTTTTTCTAGACGAGTCGCAGGTCGGCATTCGCCCATGGAGCCTGCGTGCTGGTTACAAAGACTTGGAGCCAATTCTATGTCGTCTTGTTCACAAGATATAACTTTGAACCCTTTGAAGGTGGTGAGCTGCTCAAAGAAGGTGATAGTTCCCTGATTCTTGACTATGGCGTCATTCACTCCATCGAGTATACGCTGTTTCACCACCGTCCATTGGTCTCCAGATAATCTGCGATCAGTGTTGCTGAAATCGACGACCGCCACCTGAAGATTAGGTTTTTCTATTCTAGAGGCCATCTTGGCTTTCTTACTGATTCTTCCTGATGGTTATTTCAATTAAGTTAAGGCTGCCTAGCTATTGTCCAGGTTACAACCAATTTATCCTCAGTCGACTACAAAGCAAACACAATTTTCATTTTCAACCACGAAATTTCATGGAGTTTCTCACTGTGACTTGAAAATTATTTTTTCCTAGTTATCTTCCCAATAGAAAAGACAAAAAGAGAGAAATACACATTATAAGGCAATAGCCAGGAATATATTTTGAAATAGAAACAAAAATCTCCTGACAATTCTATAAAGTGCCAGCCATTCGCATCTTGTGCACTATTTCAACTATCCTCGCAGCAAGTACTGCTCCTGACCAAAAATGTCTGCAATCATCTACAAAAGGGTAAGATGGACCGGCAACCCCAGTCCTTCGCGAAAGAGAATGCATTCCTCTAAGATTAGGCCTGCTGCTGGAGTGAAGCGGAGGCAAACTAGATTTATAGCACCCCACCATGAGAAGACATATTTATAGATTTGTTTTTCGAAACATTCGCACAAACTCCCAGCAAAAGTGGAAAAAAAAAGCAACCATTTCTCGCTTGTGAAATTTATTTCATTCCACTATCGCTGAAAAAAAGCACCTTGGGATTAGCCTCCATCTTAGTTCTCTAAGGCAGACAGCGAGTCTTTTGGCGAATTCCACCTTACATGCTGACAATCTGACAAAGCTCGGTTACCTTACCTCATACTTTCGGGTGGAATTCGTGTGAATCGTCCTTTTTTTCGGCGCCCGTAATCATTATTTATTGGGAAATGCTTTTAGGAGTATGTAGAATTCTGCGAAATACTTTCCATTTATTCAAATGGTATTTTGTGGTTGACTAGTACCACTGAGACGGTCCTGAGACATCATTCTACTTGTGGAAAGGCTTACTTACCGGAAGGGAAGTGTAATACCCTGTTAGTAGAAAAGAAGATTGACACTAAAAAGTTAATTTATGAGTATGTATAAATGTGAAGGTTTCATTCCATTATACAAAGTTTTATTGAAAAGTTTGCAGGCTACCATAGAAATAGTTTTAATTCTAAATTGCTTCTTCGACTCAGCATGTTCAAATTCTGTGCCCTTCTTGTACTTGAGTATGTTGCGCTACGAAAATGGCCCACTTTTGTAAGTGTGCATTTTGCGTCTGAAAATTTCTCGGATTGACTTATGATCACTAGGCAAAATTAATTTTTTGCAATTAAGTACCGGTAACATTTTCGAACCGCAAAGACGATTATCAATGCTTCGCGGTGAAGCAGAAAATATTTGTTTTCGTTTTAACTTATGGTTGATGAAACAAAATGTATTGGTCGTTCTTTGCCTTCAATAAAGTGTGCAAGAACGGCCGCCATCCGATGTGGGCTAGCATCGCATGACACTTCTATGGGCTTCTTTGTATCGAAAACGTCTAAAAACTGATTACTCACTAACGAACCCTTTTTTCTTTGAAATGCAGTCATCGGTCCAAGTGAATCTTGAGCTTTTGCGTAACAAGTCGTAATAGGGTTTTAACTACTCAGGTGATAATCCTGGCATACAATTTGCATAAAAATTTAACAAACCGAAATATGATGTCAAACTTGTATCGTCATGTAGAGCATGTGCATACTTTATTGTTTCCATTTAATCTTGTGTTTGTCTAATAGCTTCCTCGCAGGTTTGGTGGCCTAGGTATTCTACTTTTTCGTTCAAAAACATAAATTTTTGCTCACCAATATTTACCTGATCTCCACCAATAAGGATATCTTCTAAATAACTTAGGTATTACAAAATTTGGTCTATAAAAGATTCAAAAATAGCGAGAGTTGAACTTAAGCAGAAATGAAGCATATTATAAAGGAATGAGCCTTAATGGGTATTAATAGTGAAATATTTATAGGATTTGTTCGGAAACTTTTACCTGCTGATATGTCCCCGATAAGCCGAGAACACAAAAGCAGGCGCAGTTATTTAGACCCGCAAATATCCCATACATTTTTGGGAAGGGGAAATATTCAGTCTGCACAAACATATTTACAGATACTTTGCTGTCAATGCAGATACACAATTTGTTGTCCTTTTTAGGAACAATTGCACTAGGGGATGCTCTCCTACTATGCCGAACAGAAAAAAACAACTATTGTCTGTCAGGTTACTAATTCTGCCACTAATTTGGTACAAGCCTATTTTACCATGTTTAATCGAATAAGTTTAATAACAACTTACTCCATGTCAGAATAATTATTTTCATGCAAATCCTTAACTCGAACATCACAGGCCCCTTTTACGCAAATATTATCATGTGTACATATATATTTGGTGCGATAGCCCATGGAGGGGCTATGCCTAGCTTCTCGCAACCACTCATGTTGTGTTCGTTATATTTTTCCGCACGAATGCAAAGGACTTACCGTTTTGTGTCGTATCCTAAAGGCAATTTTTATTTTGAGAAGCTTTGTTGTGATAAAAAATACTCTCGGATGTTTGTCAGACGTTCGCGAGAGGTGGTGACCGTGGAAAAAACGTTCGTGTTTTCTGTGATTCGAACATCAACCTCACGCGTAGTTGGCCGACACACTAACTACTGCATTACGGCGGCCACCGTGTGTATATCGTAAATACTTATTATCTTTCCAGGATTGGATGTGTTTTAGGACATCTGGTATATTTGAGAATTTGTTCAACTACTCGAACTGGCAACGCCTATATGTACTTCCTTCATGCACACGGTTAATAAAATGATCCTTATAGTGGACTCGAGGAAACATCAAAAGTGATCCAGATATACAGAATTTGTCGAAATTGAATATTCGATCTGCAGTAAACTTCTGTTTTATCTATCTAAACTTTTTTGAGGTTTTCGAAGAATTCACTAACCTCCATTCTATTAAAACCAAAGGATCCAGCTGCGCTTGTGTTTTCAGGCTGTCTGAGGTACCAACTACAAATTCGTTTGCGAAACCTTGTCGTGCAATCAATTCCAGCTATCTGATTTCCATCCCATTTTACTGGATACTTACACTTAATACTTGCAACGTACTCATATGCAAGTTTTTTGACTTGCAATATATAAGTATTAAGCGCATAGTGGATTATCGTATACTACAATCCGAAATGTAACTATTCAATAGATATTCTTCTTCACTCGAAAATATTTGACGCGACGTGGATTTTGACGAAAATGAACGAAATCTATTCTCTATGAAGAAGTCAGCTTTGCGCTGTCTTGCTTTAATAACAATACTCTCTAATGTTGATACAGGGTATGTCAAAATCCTAAGCTTATGTAGCAACGTGGTAGAAGTCACAGACTACTTAACACCGTCCCTAGACTTCAATGTTAAAACAACACAAACATTCGCAGGCGATACAATTGGGCGAAGAGTGTTATCCTAAAAGATTCCGCTTCGGAAATATACTCCGACGGGTCTAAGACAGAGGGTGGCGTAGGGGTAGGCATGTTCTCGGCACCCCTGGATAGAAAAAGTCTTTTAGACTATCAGATTACTGCAGTGTATTAAAAGTGAAGGTTAAGGCTATTCGTGAAGCGGCTGAATAGCTGTCGATAAGATTGGTATCGAACATGGGCATCATAATTTACACCGACAACCAACCAGCTTTAAAGGCACTCGAATCACCAATAATAAGATCTAAATAGGTAAAGCAATTTCGCGCATCTATAAATAGGATATCGATTTATTGCAATCTCACTATGTGCCGGATTCCTGGTCATTCGGACATTTCATGTAACTGCAGAGCAGATGAATTAGCTAAAATTGGCACGAAACAGGAGCTCTCTACTGCGGAAGGGGGCTGCATCTACCTATAGAAACGGCAAGACACAAAATCTCTATAGCGGCACTGAATCAGGCCAATGAGAGATGGCGCAATCTTGACATATGTAACCATGCGAGGCAAACATGGCCACAATTAAATAAAAGGTAAGCAAAACACCTGCTACTGATCAGCAGACCACGCATAGGTATCCTAGTTGGACTGTTTACTGGTCATTGCATACTAGACAGGCACACCGCAAGGTTTGGAATTCCGGCCAATGGCTTTTATCGCAGCTGTATGGACGAAGAAGAGGAGGAATCCCACTTGCTCTGCGGCTGCCTAGCACTATTCTCAGATAGAAAAACAACTCTTGGGAAATTCTTCTTTGGGGAACTTATAGACATTGTCGACTCGGATATCAACAACATCTGGAAATTAGTCCGAAAATCAAAATGGTTCCAAAAGTAACGTAAATAACCACCTCACGTGGTAACACAATGAATCTTTTTGGTTTAAGTGAAACTTAACGATTGCTGAGGATAGCCACCTAACCTAGCCTAGTATTATACTTACCAGCAGTTTTGCTAAAAGACAGACTTTTCTCCACCACATTTCGTATAGCTGAAGACATAGCTTCTTCGTCTATTGGACGGGAACGAGTATCAATTTTGTTCTTGTATGTTCTCACTAAATATAGTTCTGAAAAAATTTATTAAAATGCCTTAGAATTTAATCGATGTGGGGTGGATTCATATGCGTATAAATGTTCTACTTTCTGCATGTACGAATGTACCCCAAAATAAATAAAATAAAAAGGACATTTTAAATATTTTCTAATATTTAAACAGACAACTGTTTTTAAAAAAAATACTTTCTTCGACCATTAGCTTACCAAATATTTATTGTTCGCGATCCTTAGTCCAAAACTATGCCATCTTACAGTATTTATACAAACAAGCCGAAATATAGAATTTAGTCAAATTCGCTATATACATATATACTATAAGAGCATTTTTAATTTTTTTTTTAAATCGATCATAAGCATTGTTATCGGCAATTTTGAGTCTATAATGAAAATTTGCATTTAGCTTCGAGGCATTACTCTACAAAATTACAAGTACACTCGTCCAGAATATAGACAGACCGACAAAAGAACAACATATTGGCAAGGCCCACTTAATAGAAAATATAAAGGTACAAACGATTCGCAAGGCTTGCTTCTTCCAAGAAAAATGTAACTGAATAATTGGTCGATTTGAGAGACCAATGCGCGTGTACGGGAAAGTTAACTATATCAAAAGCCAATACAAACAACCAATTACGTAGTACGCTTGAACTATTCGTACAACATTAATTCATTAATTCGTCTCACAATTTCGCATAGTTTCAAAACTAATTTTAATCAAAATCTCTCTAAAAAGTTTGTAAAATATTTTTCTGGGAATTCCTCGCTCTAAATACATTTCAATGAAATTTCAAATAAACAAATTCAATTTGCTTGAAAGTTGAAAATTCAATTTTAATATTAAAAACTACTTCAATGTTCAATACAACCACCACGGTGGCGCCCACCGCCGCATAATATCATATTTCTTGATTCGTCGGCGAGAATAATGACGACGACCCTGTAATTTAAGCCCTCCAGCGAAAAATAGGACACCGAAAATTCCGGCCACACTTCTCTTGTGATAGACCAAGTTTTATACCCAAAATTGAAACTGTTTTCAATTGAAATGATTCTGAAGTTTTGTATTAATGAAGTGGCGCTCATAAACTATCACCAGGAGGTAACTCGAGTCCGAACCCGCACGTCAGCAAGTACTGCCGCCAGTTCTACCATTGTGTGAGGGTATTTCTTTTGAAATCCCAAGAAACCCTATTACAATCAAAGCCGCCCTCCGAACAAGACGGAAGGCATCTTCGCCATAGCGTGCTGCTTAATTATGCACAATTAAGGAAGTTTTTTAATTAAATTCGGAAATGAGAACTACTTTTTTTGTTGGGTGGGGTTGTCTACTTAGTGAGGGTTCGGGGTTGCTATGATAATAAACCGTTTGTGTTTGGTTTCTTGCGTCTTGGATTAACATTCGGAAATAAGTTAAAAGCATATGAAATGAGTGGACGCGAAGACTAAACTAAATATGTTACTTGCACGAAATGAGGTTCTCTCAAGTATGACTATGTGTGTTCAATGGCCGAGCTCAAGTTGCAAAGTCAATATACTCGTATATACCCTTGATGGCAAAGTGCCCCTTCCTGCCTTACTGCCTTACTGCAATCAGTCAATTCTTTTATTCCTGTCCCGCAGTCAATATTTTTCCAAACGTAACACTAGTGGATGATGAAGAAGCTCAGCTCAGCATCATCGTCACCATCATCCTCGACGTTGTCGTCGTTGTCATGAGCAAATCAATCTTGAGGAGATCCACTCGAAATTAACTGAAAACAAACATCGATGAATCGATGAGTTCAAAGGAAAGGTAGTATTGCCGTTCGACGTTCGCTTAAGGAAGGATTAAGGGCTCTACATTTATGTATGTATAGCCGGAGTACGTTTCGCTGCCAAAGTGGCTTTTGAAAATAACTGACAAAGCAATCGGAAGTGTACCACAGCAACAACATCATACATTTTGTCAACAGCAGCAGTAAGAATAGGTTAACCGATACAATTCTTGACTGAAGTTTAAGTAGAGATCCTGACGCTGAAGTGGACTTTATCAAGGAAATGGTAACGAACTTTGCTTGAGCAATCATGGCGGAATAAATAGTGATGAGTATTGGATTTCGAAATATTTACTCAAGATTTGTATTACGAGTAGAGAACGTGAACAAGTTACTGTTTGAGGACCGGCCAATTATAGGAAATTCTGAAAATCAATTAGATGGACTCGCTGGAGCTATTTCTAAGTTACACATATATCAAGTGCGAGTGTCTCGTCAATAGTATTTTGGACCATCATTTTCACACTGATTGCTCACGGTTTTTATTCATAAAAAGTATGCAATAAATATTTACTTACTTACTTACTTATATCCTTTAACCCCTCGGGGGGCATAGGGCGTCAACCACGCCTGCGCGCCATCGTATTCGGAGTTCTGCAACGCGTTTGAGCTGCCTCCAACTCATTCCTAAAGAGCTCGATTCCTCCTTAACTGTTTTGCGCCACGTTTGCCTAGGGCGTCCCGCTATTCTGCCTGCCTGGGTAAGTGGATTCCACTGCATGGCGTATTTCGCAATGGAGTTGTCTTCGCGCCGTAATGTGTGTCCAATCCATTGCCACTTTCTCCTTCGTATAGTAACGCTTATAGGTTCTTGGTCCGTTCTCGTATAAACTTGTTCGTTGGAAATGCGGTTCGGCCAAAAAATCCTTGCAGCTTGCGTGTGTTAATGGTGTCCACCTTCCAAGTACTGCACCCATAAAGCAGCACTGATTCTACGTTGGAGCGGAACATTCGCAGCTTAGTTCTTAAACTGATAACATTGCTTCTCCACATTTTGGATAGCATTCCGAACGCAGCTTTAGCCTTCCCGATTCTGCTGCACACATCCAGTTCGGTGCCACCGCGACTAGCCGAGACGACACTTCCTAGATATAGAAAGTTATCAACTTTCTCGACTTGCTTTCCGGCAATGTTAAGTTGAGCGCGGGTATTGGAAGTACTCAGGGCTTTTGTTTTGGCTGTGTTTATTTTTAGCCCCACTTTGTTTGCCTCAGCTTCTAGATTTTGGGCCATCAAATGAAGATCTATTATCCGATGTGAAAGTAGACAAACATCGTCAGCGTAATTTAGGTGTTTAAGGTAAGATGTCATAGTCCAACGACTTCCAGAATTAGCTTCCGTCAATGCTGCACGGAGTACATCGTTGATAACCACCAAGAGCAATAGTGGTGATAGTATGCACCCTTGACGTACTCCACTTTGGACTTCAAAATCGTCCGACACCTTACCATTGTGCACGACGTGACACTTGCCGCCCTCATATGTAGCCTTGATAATAGCTATAAGTTTTTCTGGAATGCCTCTCCTGCGCAAGGCCAACCAAATAGCATCTCGATTCAAGCTGTCGAAAGCCTTCTCGAAGTCGATAAACAGTAAATGTAGCGGAGACCTATACTCAACGCATTGTTCGATTATGATCCGTAGGGTGTTTATGTGGTCGATGCAGGAGGATCCAGCGCGAAAGCCTGCCTGTTCGACATCGAGAGTTGAATCTAAATGTTCTTTAATTCGTTCTAGAAATATTCTAGCTTTTATTTTGGCTACAGCTGGAAGAACACATATACCTCTCCAGTTACCACACTCCATCAAGTTACCCTTCTTTGGAAGCTTAATGATCATCCCCCTTTTCCACTCCTGTGGAAATTGTTCACTATCCCAAGCTCTCCGTATTAGCGGATGCAGCAAATCTGCCGATGTATTTGGCGCCGCTTGAAATAGCTCGGCAGGGATGCCATCAATACCCACCGCTTTGTTTTTCTTGAGGGACTTGATTGCTGTTATTATTTCAGTTTTACTAGGAGATACGGTGCGAATTCGGGAATTTGTTGCTTCGAACTGCTCATTCGAATTTGAGATCATATCGCCGTCGCCTAAGTGATTTAGCACTGTAGCAAAATGTTCTCTCCATCTAGTGAGCTGATCCTCATCCGAGATCAGAAGGTTACCGTCTAGACTCTTCACTGGATGTTGTTAGGAGTTTCGACCACCAATGAGCTCCTTAGTGATGTTGTAAACAGTCCTACTGTCGCACCTACTCGCTGCTTCTTCAGCCCTTGAGGCCAGTGAGTTGACATATTGACGTTTGTCACGTCTCACACTACGCTGCACTTCTTTCTTCTTCGCACGGTATTGGGCTTCAAGCTCGGTTCTCTCTACCGCTGAGGTCGCTGCAATCCGAGCCTTGATTGCTATACGCTCATCGATCCGTCTCCAGGTGTCTGTAGAAAGCCATGTGCGGTGGTGTTTCTGCTTTTTACCGACATACGTGCGTGCCCCAGTCGCAAAAGCATTTTTCACAGCACTCCAGTGGTCATCCATGTTCTCTATGCTGCTGATTGCTTCTGCTTCTAAGGCAAGATGGTCCCTGAACTGTTGGCGCATTTGGGGAACCTTGAGCCTGTCGATATTAAACCTGGTGATATTAAGTAGGTTTGAGCGGTTGCTGTTGACGGATGCAGTACGAAGGCGTAAGTGAGCTACCATAAGATGGTGGTCTCGTTCTTGTCCGACGTCAGCTCCACGTCTGTTTCGGACGTTTGAAGAGGTATAAAGTTTTGGTTTCCGAAGAAAATTTTTCTTCATCTCTCCCTTGCTATTTATTTACTTTTCTTCTTCTTCCTATTTCGGCGAGGTTATGATCCAAAAACAAGGGATCATAACCCTCCCACTTCACCGCATTTCAACTGATCCGCCTGTGGGGTTCACTTTTTGACCTCAGAAAATATCGGCAGACCACCCGATTTTGGATCACTCGGTTACTGAGACCAATGAAATCCCGATGTCGTCGCATTTGTGTGATCAAGGCGTTTATAGGCCTGCCCCGCGATGTCTACTATTAATTAATCTTAATTTAGGATTAAGGTCGTAGGTTTTATTTGCATTTTCGCTTTAAATAAATTATAAAATCTTTTAATTGTCATTGCAGGAAATAGATTGCTTAAACTTGCGGCTTAAGGAAACTTATCAGCAATGCCCCGAATATGACTTTGAGACTGGCTCTATTAAGAAACTCAGCCTCAGGCTTAACGACTTTGTGGAGGCACAATATATTTACAGTTACTGATCAAATCATCGTCAAGCAGATTTATTATGATGCGACCAATGGACGACACTTTGCTTATCAAGATCTTTGGATGTATGAATGTTCCGATGGGGAAATATCAACTCGGAAAATTACCTGGCAAAAGCAAAGGTAAGGAGGTGTGTGTCCAACGATGTTACTTCTCGAAGCCGTGCGGAGTTTTACCCTTGCGCTCGGACTTTGTCTAGTTTCATTCACTTGGGCACAATGACGATGAACTTCTTTCGCTGCTCAGACCGGAAAAAATATAAAGATCTTGAATACCTGATATTAAAAAGTACGATTCGGACTAGAGTGGATTTCTAACACTGTAGTGGAAAAAATGCAGGGATAGCTCGATTTACATCGTATTATGAAATGAAAAGGACTTACTGAGAATGATATTGTACACGAAATCGGTGAGATGTGCATCTCGGTTAAATAAAAATAACGAAAGAGGGCATTTCGTGAGAAAATTGTGTTTCAAGAAACGACGCAAATCAAAACTGTAACGATGTTAATCGAAACTGGGAAGTAAAAAATCGCACAACGTAAGGAGACAGCAAAGTAAGCATTCAACATAGATGGCTTTGCGGATGATATCAATATTATTAGTAGAAAATGGCAATTGCATGTGCCTGGCAGAAGTGGTTGAGATGGCGCTTGTTATAAAGGAAAATGAGATGAATAATATGCTGTCAATAAGTACTTACTCATCATCTGCTAATTGTTCAAGGCATCACGATGGAAATTATAACTTCGTGGTAGCCAAACATGTTTTGCAACTTCCGCTGTGCTTTTTATTCGAGAGGAAAATTCTTCGAAAGACCTATGGTCTATTGCACATAAAGGAAATGATTCAACCACGAAGTATACAGGCTGTACAGCAAATGCCCCAGTTATGAAAATAAGCATTCCGAATTGAAGCTTACGAAGGGATACTTCAAGCCAACGAGCCTTGGTTGGTTTATTTCCTATATCCCCTTGTGGGTCTTAGATAGATAGATGTATATTGTTGAGAGGTGCAAGTGCACTGCGAGATAAAAGATAAAAGATCTATTGTGCCCCCCTTACTAAGATTCTAGCCGATGATATACTCGGTCTAGAGCACTTCTTCAAGTTCAGCTGCTACAGCAAACCGGAGTATCTTCAGTGGATCCAGCGAAGGTAAATCCGTTACTGATAAGAGGTAGGCACCAAGGTGATTCCTTCTTTTGTGGATCAGTGGGCGCCGTGGCGTAAGTCGTTAGTGTGTCGGATCAATATGCATGAGGTTCCAAGTTCGAATCCCAGAAAACACCAAAAAAAAGTTTTTTCACGGTCCCACCTCTCGCGAGCGTCTGACAAACATCCGAGAGTGGTCACGAAAAAGCTTCTCAAATCGCCGTTCGGATTCGGCATTAAACTGTAGGTCCCTTCCATTCGTGTGAAAAATATAACGCACACAACATGAGTGGTTGCGAGAAGCTAGGCCCTGGCACTTTAAAGAGCTGTTGCGCCAAATATTTGTATTTTTTTTTTTTTGCTTCGCATTCCATAAGAAGGTGCGCTGGTGTTTCTGCGAAGTCCCTGCAGAATCTGCAGTGTCCGTCCCCTCTATTCCTAAGGTGCTCCTTAAGTCTGCAGTGACCTGTTAACGAAGCCGATTCTTACTAACTCTTAGGCAGGCTCTGCATCTTTTCTGGTTGTATTTCCCCAGAAGTTCCTTTGCCTGTCTCATTTGGGGGATATCGTCCCAATGTTTGGCCCATTTGTTCTCTTCTTCTTTCCTTAAGTCTTCCCTTATTTTGTGGGGTCCTATCCCACAGAAGGGTTCTGGTCCAAGGAACGGCGTGTCTGATCCGTTTCTAGCTAGTTCACCAGCTGCTTCGTTCCCCTGTACTCCTACATGTCCTGGTACCCAGTAGAGAGTTACTTTGTTTGTTTCTCCCAGTTTGTTGATCCTGGTGAGACATTCCCATACCAGTTTGGATCTGATCTCATGCGAGGTCAGTGCTTTAATAGCGGCTTGGCTGTCTGATAGTATCGCGATATCCTGCACGCGATATTTCCTGTCTAAGTTGAATTGCGCGCGTCTTTCGATCGCGTGAACTTCTGCTTGAAATATACTGGGAATATTCCCAGTGATTCTGAGTATCTAGCCCTGGGCCCGTACACTCCTGCCCCAGTGCCAGTAGATGTTTTCGATCCGTCTGTGTACCATTTGTACTTGTGGGTCTTAGGGCCTCTACTACGCTTACGCGCCATCGTGTACGGTTTCTGGCAATGTGTCTGAGCTCTCCCCAACTTTTCCCCAACTACCGTGCCTCTTTTTCGACTGTTCTATGCCATGTTCTACTCAGACCCCCAGGTCTTCTGCCATCCTGAGTTAAAGGGTTCCATTGCATAGCATGTTTCGCTATGGAACTGTCATGCTTTCGGAACGCGTGACCAATCCCCTGCGACTTCCGTCGTTGGATTATTTCCTGCTGACCCGTTCTCTCGTAAAGGTGTTCGTTAGAGATACGATTGAGAGACGAGTCTTGAAATCTACAAAATGATGAAGCAGATCTCACCTTTTGATGCGCGGACAAGTGCGCACGTAAATGCAGTCAGCAGAGTGCAGTGGACTGTTGGACAGGCTCCAGGTTCATCCAGGTTCATAATGGAAATGCTCTCCAGTCCTATAATTTGAGATTCAAGTTTAAAACTTCCATTTTATGAAATAATTGTTCACAAGATATGCGTTCATAATGTGTGTAGATGTACGTGTATATACATATTCTACTTGACATATTTTTATATGCATATACAATACCAAAGCACTATTGCTCTCCCGCAACAACGTGGCATCAGCAAACCAAAAGAGCCAAAACCCTATCGCAACGCACCAACTATTAACAGTTAAATTATTGCCGCATAGGCATTTGTCAGACGTCATTTCAATTATGTATTTCATTTTTCTTTCTGTTATAAAGTTTTGTTGAGCCCGGCAAATCTCCTTGAAAATTTAAAGCTTAACGCCAATTAGAGATGCGTTCGCTGTTTTCAATTTTGAATCCACCATTCCTTCCGTCTGCCTGTAATACTGCGCTGGAACCCTTTCAATATAGCAACCCCTTTCCTGCAAATTCATTTGGCTACGTAACGCTGCCGTCACATTGAACAATAAATTTTTAACGAAGTTAATTGTTTTGTTTTAACAGTTATTTTGTTTTTACTCCCAGTGAATTGAAGGAATCACTGGGTGTATGCAAAGAGATAGAGAGGGAATTGTCCTCCAGGAAACTTTTCATTTCCGTGGTTAGTGCTAAAGTTTCCTGATTTCTTTTGGTCTGTTTCATTGGCGGTTTGTCCTGAAGTTGAAAAGAGACTCATCAGGTTTGGTTAGAGTATTCAAGTGTCCGGAAAATAATCGTCAGTGGTTGGCTGGCCAAGGGGTAGGACACAATAAAACTGGGTAAATAACAAGAGCAACGCGGATGGCCAGACGGGCGTTCCGTAGGAGCGGTGTTCACAGAGAATGGAAATAGCAATGAATAGCATTAATTATCGTTCTTCTGGTAATAAACGCAAGCCAAGCAATTTCAATTTGCTTCATCTTTCATTATTGCTTTGGTTGATCCTTTCCGTCTCCTCGATGTTATCCTCTCCCCCTAGTTGCCTTTCTTTTGCTGGGAGGTGATTGCACTGCTTTGTTTGTTACCCCCGTCGTTATTGTCCTTGTATGTGACTGGGGTGGGGACGAGGGATTTTCTTCACCTATAATCGCTGTGTGTCCTTTTGTGTCGCGAAAAAGAGAACCGACTACATTGGACCATTGAGTGTGGTATGGCTGGCACCAAATGGTGAGTCCGGGTGGATGCTCGCTGGATATGGTTTGCCATTTCGTAGGAAATATGAAAAGGACGCTGACAACAACCATAAAATGACCCTTTTAACAGGACAAGCAGGAAAGGAAACTCAACATACGTTTATACATACAAAAGGCTGCTATGTGCAGTTTTTCGCTAAGGACGAATAAAACTGGGTAAGAGATTCAAACTCTATGGGATGAGCTTGTGGTTTTCCTTCTCAGCTTGCGGCTTTTGATATCCTGAATTGTCATCTTTTATGTCCTTATGTCGGTAATAACGATGACTTAGCGAGGGATCCCCACTTTAATCGGTGTAATGGTCGAGATAGATTTGCGTATGTCGCCAGTTGGAATTCAACTTTTCGGGGACATTTAAATGTAAGTGATATATTGAATTACGAAAACGCATATAGAGCAGAAATGAAGGGAATGAATGCGGATAATGGCATGGACAATTTGGATTTTGTGTCTGTGGGCGGTATTGAACACTAGGTTGTATTGGTTTGGATGATTTTATGACTCTATCTCGTTTAGCTTGAGCTTAGACGGTGCTGCATAATTTTACTTAGTCTAAGAAAAAAAAAAAAAAGGAACTTAAGTGCTGTATGGTCCACCATCTTTCTTCATACTTATAAGCTTTTGTTTCGACTTATCACCTAATACGAAAATGTGTTCTTTCTTTATTTATGCTCCCTTTCACCAATTAGCTTCTACCGTGTGTATACGCGTTTCATACGGCCCCCGAAACACCAGATTTCTCCAACCGAAATATGAGATAGATTTGTGTAAGTTCACAACCCAAACGGGTCACACTACCTTTTGGTCCGTTTTAAAACCAATTTTTACAATTTTTAATAGTAAGAAAACTTGTCATGTCGCCAGCCATATCGACAATTTCAAAATTCACTTTCCTACGTTCGGAAGACACATGAAGTAGATATCAGAATGGCAAGATGTCACTATACTACGATCACCTTATGATAGTTACAATACGTCAGCTGCTATTAATACACAACACTAAGAGAGCATTGTACCCAGTACTACAGCCCAGCGTACAACTATGTATAGGTTCATACATCAAATTTGAAGTGACGACTGAAACGGACTTACGTGCACCTGTATGATAGTAATTTACAATTTTATATCAAAGCTAAGTACAGATTTGAAAAAAAATTCATCAAGTCTATAAAAAATTACTTCCTTTCTGAAATACAGATAGAACATTGAATAATCTATTAACAAATACACGTGTATGTTAACAATTTAGGCTAATTAATATTGAGCCTTAACATCAAAACACACACATTTGATGGTCCTTCGAGCCAGATTCACCGGTCACATCGTGCTGAAAATTGTATTGCAATTTATGGATGGCAATGGTGTATTGGTAACGTCGTCAATTGCCACACAAATGGTTCATGGTTCGAATCCCGATGTCAGCAAGCATTTATTTATTTCTTATGAAATATACTGCGAAGGCATAAGACATAGAGCATAGAGTGAGAAAAAGACTTGGTGTAGTGGTTTGAACCTGAGTTGTTTGTGCTTCAGAGAAACTTCCGGGGTCGGGGATTAGTAACTCTTACTCTGTCTTTTCGCTACAACTCGAAGTCCATCATCATCGATTGCTTACTTCTACCAAATCTTACATCTTCGCTACCACCGATGCGCATAAATCAGATTCCTGAATCTTTTCTTTGTACTTTATTCTGTACACGGTTGGATACTTCGAAGGAATTTGATCTGGAACAGCTTTGGTAGCTTGAGGAGATTTCCAACGAATCATCGTTATTGCTCGAGGAAAAATTAACTGAAGAGATCTTTGTTAAAAATCACACTCGCCGTTCGGATGGCACTTGCCATTGAAAACTTCAACCAAACTTGAATTTAGCAATTCATTTGGTATCACGATAAATCAGTTCCATTCACTTGAGCAGAAATTCAAGTTTAATAACGAACTTAAATCTCAATACTCCGCTTTCTTTAACGAATACCTCTCGCTTGGTCACATGCAAGAAATACCAATCCACGAAGCTTGTGAATCCAAAAATATCTATTACCTTCCACACCACGCGATCTTTAAAGAAGATAGCAGTACAATAAAAATTAGAGTTGTATTCGAAGCTTCTGCTAAATCGTATTCCTCAATCTCTTTAAATGAAGCTAACAGTTAGACCCAATGTATGCGTATCTTATTTCGGGGGACATTGAGAAGATGTACAGGCAAATATGGATCACACATAACCACACCGATTTCCAACGTATAGGTTGGTGTCAGAAACTAGAAGAGCCCTTAAATCACTACAAGTTGCTTACTATTACTTATGGGACATCGGCAGCGCCATTTTTAGCAGTACGCACGTTAAAGCAATTGGCTCTAGATTCAGCGAAAACGCATCCTCTGGCAGCGGTAACTCAACTTAATGATTTCTACGTTGATGACGTCATCACAGGTGCAGACACTAATGAAGATCCTGCTGATGTCAACGGGTTTTAATCTCCGGAAATGGACCACGAACTGCTGGCCTGTTTTACTATCAATACTAGAGAATCAAAAAGAGTTGGCACGAGTTGATTTTGAAGAATTCAACTCCATTAAGATCATAGTAGGTCTTCAATGGTGTCCTTCCAAGGATTGTTTTTCCTACAAGGTTAACCTTAGTAACTCAAAGGCTTGCACGAAACGCCGTATTTTATCGGAAGCTTCATGCATCTTCGATCCGTTAGATTTTCTTTCACCTATCATCATAGCCGTCAAGATCTTATTTCAGGAGCTCTAGAGAAAGAAGCTGAATTGGGACGAGGAGATCCCAGAAGAATTGGCACGCCGTCAGTGGGAAAACATAAGAGATGAGGTACCTATCGTGGAATCCCTATTTATTCCAGAAATTATGTTGACGAACAAATTAAACTGGGAACTGCACTGATTTTGTGACGCATCTCTAGATACATATGCTGCAGTAGTATTCTGTCGGAGCATTAACCCAGGTGGATCTATTTTGATATCGCTTGTTGCTGGGACCACAAGAGTTGCTCCATTAAAGGTTTTGTCTCTTCCGCGACTCGAATTAAGTAGAGTTGTTTTACTAACTCGTTTAACCCTGGATGGTTATGCTTCATCGAATCGACGACCACTTCTTTTATTTTGTTTGCGAAATAAAATGGACTGATAACTTTAATTTTTATTTTAAGTAAAGTAAAAATATCAGGATTTTTAATAAATTTAATTTATTCTATTAAAAATACGTTTAAGAGTTTCGTTTATCAATTTTAGGTTCCAGGTTGCCATAGTTTAGGGAGTAGGTAGACTTTAAGGTGGACTTCGCCGATTTGACAAAGCATAACTTTAGTGTACGT
This sequence comes from Brachypalpus laphriformis, assembly GCA_945910035.1. Taxonomy (NCBI): domain Eukaryota; kingdom Metazoa; phylum Arthropoda; class Insecta; order Diptera; family Syrphidae; genus Brachypalpus; species Brachypalpus laphriformis. The sequence goes on from OX246754.1 coordinate 257,936,088, forward strand.
AAAATATGGCTAACCATCCAGGGTAAGTAAACAATATAAAACTTTCGTTATAGGAAACCAACCCAAAAATCTTTACTTTACTCTTCAATCGTCCAGAAACCTTTCGTGCAAAATTGTGCATGACGGTGTGATTTGTTTGCGATAACATTCAAAGACAACCAAGCAGCTTATGGGTAACCTTCCTGTCGAACGTATTCGGCATTCGCGACCTTTCAACAGAGTCGGTTGTGACTATGCCGGCCGTATTACTTTGCGGTTAAGTTGATGAAGAAATCCAAGGTTCGTAAAGGCCTACATAGTGCTTTTCGTGTGCTTCGTTACTAAAGCCATTAACATTGAACTAGTCGCAGATCTTTCATCAGCTGCCTTCTTACTGGCATTAGATCATTTCGCCGCACGTCGCGGTAAACCCTGCGAAATATGGAGCGACAATGGGACCAATTTTCACAGTGCCAGTCGTTTACTCAACGAAATGTATGAACTCCTCTGCAGTCAGCGATCACCTTTCCAAAGACAACATAACCTGAAACGTTATGCCAGCCTCCGCTCCTCACTGACTGGCAAACGTCAGATTATGAACAAATGGCTCTTATCCCTTCGCATTCTAATAGAGGAACCCTACACAGCACAACCACTTGATCCCAACTCTGTTATTTCTATAAACACTAACTGGTCTCTCTTGCAGGCAATGCTTCAAGGTGTTTGGGGTCGATGGCACTACGAATATCTTACGTCAATGTAATAACGACTCAAGTGGCAGGGAACGCAGCCTAATCTATAGATTGATGATCGTCAGACGTATAATCAACACTCATCCTGGAAGCGACAGCAAATGTAGAGTTGTGACAATACGCACCAAATTTCGAGACTTCGTTCGACGTGTAGTCAAGGTGGCCCTCTAACCTATCGCCGAAAGATTGTAGTCTTTCAGGGGATGTTCAGAAATTGGCGTATCAAAACACCAAACATTGTATAAATCACCCATCTTTCCAGCCTCTCTGTCAATTTCTTTTTCACTTGTACTGTTACTCTCTTATACTTAACATTATTTCTAATTGTAATATATTTTTTTGCTATTGCACTTACTGATCACTCGTGATTTAGCAGTCGACCAGTGCATTCGTATTCTAACCTAGAACATGGAACATATTATCGTTGATACAAACTTTCACACACGCACATTGTTTTTTTTATTTTTATAATTGATCAATTTAATTTGTACATATGTACATTACACAATAAATTTCTTATTTCCAAATTAAAATACACAACACATTTCTTTTTTGATTGAAATACTTACACAATTCACACAAACAATGATTTTATTAACATTTAACATTAAAGCATACACATTCATTCACACGCAAACAGCTTGGGGACTGTAAAACACTTGGATGGAGCTCAATATAAAAGAATTGTCAAAACAAAGAAATGTGTATGGATACTATATACGAGTATATAAGAATGTGTTTACTCATATATATGATTATGGCGAACCTGCATGTGTAGTTCGAACTGCATGGTGTTTGTTTCAGTTGATTTAAAATATAGTGCATTTTTGCAACTAGTGAAAACAGGACCCTGTTGCAAAAATCGAAAAAGTTCCATTAATCGAACAGAAAATTAAAACACTTTAAAAAGGCTTACACAATATACTCTGTGATGTATAAAGATATAAAATTATATTATGTACATTACATTTAAGAATTTTTATTTCTATTAAAAAAAAAAATCTAGACGCGCCGTATTAACGGCACTGCGTCTAGACGATTTATGATGTCGTCAAGAGTTTGCTCTTTGCATAGTATGCAACATTGCATAGACTACACTCACATGCGTATATGTATGTATGATTTTGTGTTGTACAATTTCAAAGTTACGAAAATTGAGAACTTTTTTTTTTAGATTTGCTGCAAAAATTGAAATAAGTCAATCCATTACGTTGGTTGCAAATATCGAGGTTTGCAAAAAACGAGGTGGGTGCAGTGGTGCAAGTGGTTAGCGTGTCGGGCCACTGCGCGTGAGATTCCAAGTTCGAATCCCAGAAAACACCAAAAAGTTTTTCACGGTCCCAGCTCTCGGAAATGTCTGACAAACATCCGTTATATTGTTGTCACGAGAAAGCTTCTCAAAAGAAATTGCCCTTCGGATACGGCACTAAACTGCAGGTCCCTTCCATTCGTGTGAAAAATATAGCGCACACAACACGAGTGGTTACGAGAAGCTAGGCCCAGGCACTTAAAAATCTGTTGCACCAAATCAAAATTGCAATCAAAACGTCGACTAATTCTAATTGAGTTAGATCTTTGAAATGTTGTATGCATGTATAGGTCCCGTGACAATGGAATAAAGTATATCTAATATCGTTCCAAATCCAATATAGCGGTACCCCAAGACGGCGGATTACCATTTTCTTTACAACCCCCTTGTCATGGATATCAAAGGGGTTGACGAGTAGAATACGATAATATATAGGTGAAGACGTAACTATAAACATCAAAATAAAGTTATATGTAGAATATATATATAAAAAAAAAATGTTTTAGTATTTAGATGAAGGTACTAAACAGTGATGTTCAAATCTGTGTAAAAAACTATTTTTTACCTTTTTTACGTTTGAGTAGGTAAAAAACGCGTAAATAAGTGTAAACAACGTAAAAATCCCGTAACAAACGTAAAAAACTCGTAAAAAAGGTAAAGAAGAGGTAAATAAAGTAAATTACTGAGAAAAAAGAGAGAAAATGAGAGGCATTGCAATATCTGTCAAAATCTAATTAAATAAAGAAAATTTTGCAGTCGTTCGTTCAGTATCGTGTGTTGAATTATTCTATAAAGTGAATTGTTAGTGCCAAAAATATTATTGGAAAAATATTATTAATTTAATTTATATAAAATGAGTTTCACTGGAAGACCAAAATCCGTGAATTTTGAGGGAAATAACTTTTCTCTAGTTCGAGAAGAAAAAAAATATGCAGCTTATTGCAATTTTTGTAAAAAAAAACATTGCAAAACACAGCAGAGTCGCGATTACTGGCGCATCGGTATGTATGTAAGCTGTGCAATTCGATTATTTAATCATCGATCAATACTCCAAACAGTAAAAGATGGAATGGGTTTGTCGTCCAAAATGAAGTCGAAAACATAGATGAAGCTGCTGAAAAAAACAGTAATATGGATTCGTCTGGTATGTACTTTGATTAAGTAGAGAAACATTCGAAGCTCTGATTGTTTATGTTGTTTTTTTATAGAGTTATTCACACCAAGATCAGTCTTTGATGTCAATCGGAGGGAGCACTGAAGGTGAATGAAGATGAAGAAGTCATATTTATCTCTGAAGCTCATATCGATTCCGAAGAGTCAGATCTATTACCAACGGCTAGGGCTACAACTACAACCGTCATCTTCGCTTCTCATGTCATCAGGATCATCTTTGTCTTTTACAAAACCTGTTAAACGTACTACAAAAAAAATTTCAAAGCCAAGGAAAATGGGAAATTTAAATGCTTTTGTTGACTATTTAAAACCAGGAAAAAAGCACGAAATAGATTTAGCTATTGCTTACTGTTTCTTCGGATGTAATATTCCGATTCACAACATCGAATCACCACATTTCAAAAGTATGGTAAAATCTATGAGGCCATCTTACGCAGCTGTGGTCCCAAAACGGAAAACTTTGTCGGACCAACTCCTGGATGAAATGTACAACAATTTCATTCACCAACTCAACAAAATTCGGTGCTATTAATAGATGGATAGAAGAATTCGTCTAGTAACAGCAAAACAGTTGTAACAATGCTGCATAACTCTAAGGGTAAACGTGCATTTCTTAGCCGTGTAATTGAAAATGCGGATATGGTCTCAGATATAGTCTACCAATCAATAAATATGGGGAAAGATATGTATAACGTTTCATTTTACGCAGTGGTGTCAGACAACGCCAGTGATATGTTGCGTATGGGGAAAAATGTTGGACATGTTTTGTGGCATTCACGATGCAACAGTCATTTAGGAAATTTATTTGCAAAATTAAATCTACTATTTGCAAGTTCATTTTTGATGAGGATTTTGTTGCAAGAGTCGACACTAACCAGAAAATATTGGAACCTATATGTAAACTTATAAACAAGTGCCAAGCTTTAGATACAAGTGTTGCAGATGCGGTAAATATGTGGATTCCACTTAAAAATAAGAACGGATTTAAGGAATCAATGATGCCATCTTAATTAGAAAGAAAAGAGATGACATTAAATGAAATCTCACTAACTGCATATTATTTAAATCCTTTTAACGACAAGGCCATTTTATCGACATCCGAAGAACAAATAATAAACCACTTCTTAATGAAAAACTTAGACGCAGATGGATTAGAGAACTTGCATTGTTTTCGCCAACAAATTGATATTTTTCATACACTTTTTCGAAAAGAAATTAAAAAACCAACAGTTTTTTGGAGCACCGCGAGCATTCATCATCCTCAACTGTCATCTTTAACTTTGAAGCTTCTTAACATATCAGCAGCGTCCGCGCAGATTGAAAGGGTTTTCTCAAACTGGGCTCAAATACATAGTCCTTTACGAAATCGACTGACCTTTGAAAGGTCTAAAAAACTTATTCATGTATACTTTTCGCTTAATTCAACTAATGTTGACTATATAGATATTGAACCAGAAGAATAATAAATATGTTTCATTGTTAAAAAATTCAAATTTTTCTCGTTTTTTATTTGGTCAGAATTTATTATTATATTTCAGGAAAATAATATAATATAATATAATAACCGGGTTATTCATGATAAATTCATTGCTGGGGGTCCGCATTCCGCATACGCTTAAGGGTTGAGAAATGTTGGATTAGAGAATCTGTTTTTAACAAATCGGACTTTTTAATCATTTTATCGAAAAGAAGATAAAAACCCAATAGTTTTTGGATACCGCACAGATTAATCAGATCCAACTCTCATCTTCTGTTTTGAAGCTCGCCAATTTGGATTATTTTCGGTGTTTTTTTTTACTTTTTTACCTTTTTTACGTTTTTTACATAAGCATAGTAAAAAACTAATGTAGGAAAACTTAAAGAACTACGTAACAACCGTAAAGTAAAAAAGTCGATCAACACTGGTACTAAAACAAAGAAAAAAAAATTATTACTGAAACAGATATAATATATTACGTTGACAAGCTTGTATTATACAATAAATTCGACATTTTTTTTTTTTTTTTAAAGTCCAACGATTTGCTACTACACAGTAAGAAACAATATCTTATAATTAGTGAAGAGCATATAATAGTTCATAATTAATTTAATTTAAAAGCTACGTGAGTTTAATTTATAGATTTAAAATCAATGAGAGAAAAAAAAAGAAAAATTAACAATTAAAGGAAAACCAAAACAATACGTTCAAGTACTATTATTTAAATGTATTTTTAGTTCACTTTTAAATCTTGATGTGTTGTCTATCCTTCTAATACTGCGAGGCAAAGCGTTCCACAAACGAATGGAGTTAACAAAAAACGGACGTTCTGATGTCAGACAAGAATGCCGAGGGAGAATTAATTGGCCGGATCAGTTTGAGGAAGATAATCTAATTTTTTCATGAAGATAGGCAGGCTGACGAGTAAGTAGAATATCTGAAAGCAGGCTAAGAGTGCGAAACTGAAGCAAATTATCGAAAGTCATATTGTACAGGTACTTAGTGTAATTTGAAATTCGAGCTTGTCGTCGCAATCCAATAAAAAAAATATTTTTCACCTACAATTTTCTTTAATTTATTCACGCCAAAAATTATTTCTTACAGCTTTCCAAAACTTATTGTTTTCTAAAATATGTTGATCCGTATACCATATATTGCTGAAATATTCATCTGTATTTATCCGTTGAGAAATAGATAAATTTGGAGAACCGGATACTAAAGTAGGTATGTACCTGTTTAAGAATTTTTAGCTAAATATTGACAAGCCAAAGCTGTATAGATCATGATATACGAGTATTTCCAAACTGATTTAGCATGAAATTTGTACAAAATTGTTGAAAATATTTTTGACAAAATTTCAATTTTTCAAATTCTGTCTTAAATAAAGTTAAAGTTAATTTTGCGGTTGGAATGAAAATTCAGTTTTTGCTCGATTTATTCCCGTATAGACCAGGGACATGAAGTTTGAACCAAATAGAACCATTTAGGTCTAGTATTCACAAATTTTATTTTAAGACGAATTTTTAATTTTTATTTTTTTATGTTGATCTAATTTTTGTTGTAAAATGCCTTTTAAACTGAGCTTCTTACTTCATAGTATCAAAGCCTTTTCGAAACTCTATTCGACTTGTTAAAAATATTTCTTCCCAAACCAAAACATACTGTTTGTACTTTGTGAGGTCTGTCTTAATTCTTTCTATGTGTCGAACTAAATGTATCCTATTGAAGAAGCTATAACAACGGACTGTAAATACTGTATGAATGGTTATTAGTTACTTTTTTGATTCCCGAATTCAATGGTCAATTCGCTCAACTCACCTGCCTTCAGTTGAAATATGAAGTTAACCTAAGTTAATTAGTATGCGTATGTATGAATTAAATATTTAAAATAAAATGATCAGCTGTGTCTAAGGGCAATTAAATGGAGCGGATTCCGACTGCGATAAAGTTTACATCCGTAAGTCGCAAACAGCACTACTGGCGAAGCGGCGCGTCCTGCAAATGTATAAATGCTTCTTTAGAATCAGAATTTGTATTGTCCTGTCAGATAGCACATGAAATGTACGTGCAATATATACAGTACTCGTACAATGGTCCACAATGAAAAGAAATAAAAGTTGAGTTGAGGTTGATTTCTTAAAAACTGTTTCCACTTTATAGAATACGAGTACCGCCTAGAGTCTCGCTATTCGCATCACCCCTGAGAAATTTTCTGGTGGATACATTTTTACGATTTTTTAAAGAAGGCATGAATGATATGGTATTTATACCGCATCAGGAATTCTAATGTGGAAATAAAAAATTCTGTTGGTAAGAAAAGCGAAAACACCATCAATTATTTAACAAAATGCTTTTTTCAGGAATGAAGACAATTAGGCAATTAAAATATTGCAGAGTTCGCTTTAAGGGTATGAATATATAATACAATACCCTGTAAAAAAGAGCTTGAACCGATTATTATTATAACTTTACACTAAGTGTCTGAAAAATATCTTCCATTTTTTTTTTTTTTTTTTTTTTTTTTTTTTTTTTTTTTTTTTTTTTTAATTTAATTTGTATTTTTTACGTGTACGAGTATACACCATTAATGGCCAGTTTAGCAGCCTTAGTTTAACTTATGATCAGAGTTTTAACCAAGTTCAAAGCTATTCGAGCGGTGCACAAACAACAGATTTTTTATTTTTTTTTTCCCAAGGGTAGGTGAAAATCTTCCTAGACACTATGAGAATTGCAAGCGCTTGCTCATGGTAGTGTCAGATTCTTAATGACCAAAAAACACCACCCTTCGTAAATTTGTTAGATATTGCAACTAAGTAATAACTTATCAAGCAATTTTTTATCACGAAATAAAAACGTTTGGCAGATTACTTTCCACTGAGGGATCCTAAACGTTCCGCAATCTAGACGCGGTTAATCCTTATCTCACCAAGTCGAAAGGTCTCGTCCTTTGTACTCGGCGCAATAAATTGCTCTCCAAAATTTGTAGGACCGTATTCTTGACATGTCCGATTAGTCGGTTTCTATGCTTTCTCGGGTAGCTTCTAATTTCAGCTTCGATTGTCGTAATTCCGATATCCCTGTGGATATCATCGTTTCTACTATACCACGTTGCTTGGACAATTTCTCTTAGCACTTTAGCACTTTATTTTAAGTTTGGCATTTGTTTTCTTGGTACAACCCCAAAGTTGTATACCGTAGGTCCACACCGGCTTTAGCACTTGATTGTATAAAAACAGATAAAGATATAAGACTTAACCAAAATGGCAAATATCTTGCAAAGTCAGAATCTATTATATGCACGTAATTTCTTAATGCACATGCCAGATATTTATAAACGTAAAGCTCAGTGATGCAACTGAAGACTCTCAAACAGTACCTTCCTAGACCTTAATTGCATCGTTTTTGTTGAAGCAAGTGTTTTAAACATTACTGTAATGCTATATTTTTAAATACCACAGGACTGTGGAACAAATTGGCGCTAATAACTCAAACCAAATCTTCCCACCGCGCCGTGCTACGAATAGCGAATGACAGCATGCATTACTCATTCACCCAACAACCAATAGAAAGTCTCGATAGTAAAATAGCCGTAGGTGGTGGGTAATGTATTTTAATTGGAGCTTTTCAAAGGCAGAGGCATAAACGCCACCCTTTCCTTGGATTGACACTTGATTTACTGTAAGTAACTTTGCCCGTACACACATCATTGTTTATTTACATTTTTGCTTGGCAATTATTTCCCTGTAATTATCCTAGTTGTCTATGTAATTACCTTTCTTGGTTATTCAGTCCTCCCAGATTATATGAATTTTACACTGGAAAAATGCAGCGCAAGCCTAATGCTATCACAGTATTGGGTTTTTTTTTCTTTTTTAAATCGTACAATAGTTTTTTTTTTTAATGTAGAGAGCACCATTGACCAAAAATAACCACCAAAATACACAAAGTAGAGCTTAGGTTTTACTTCGCGAGGCTGGTTAGCAGTTTATGCTATGCTTCTTGTGTCAGTTGCTTCCGCTGGTTCTGTTGCCCTTCTTAGCTTTTCTATTCTCCGCAGCTCTTCTTGAAGAGTTCAAAGGAAAGAACATACTGCCACACAATTCTCTTTCGTCGTTAACATATGGTTGAGGAGTAACGACTTACTGGGCAGAGTAATTCTCCATGCTGTGAAACGTGTGCAATAAAATACTGCGTGCTTCGTATCTTCATCTTCATTTGGGAATTCCGCGCAGAATGGTGAGCTGTCATGTCCAAGCCGGTGGAAATACTTGCGGTAACCACCGTGGCCAGACAGGATTTGCGTAAGATGGTAGTTGCCGTCTCCATACTTTCGACTTATCGACGCTTGCATTGTCGGTATCAGGTTGTATGTCCATCTGCCTCTTATTGTATTGGCCCAACGAGCTTGCCCTTTCTTCAATTCGTATCACCTTGATACCCGTGGCGTTGTGCTAGATCAATGCGCTTCTGTTATACGAATATACCCTGAGTATTTCATCTGCGAGGATGTCGATGGGGACCATTCCAGCTATAACAAATGCAGCTTTGTCAGATATGATTCGAAAGCTACTGATTGCCCGTAGCACGCAGAGTTTGTATGTTGATGATAGTTTTTGGTTGAGCTCCTTCGTCCTTAGTGCCTCCATCCAGACGGGGTCGGCATAAAACAGAACTGAGGTGAAAACTCTAGAGAGTAGAATCCTTCTAGCGTATCCAGGCCAATCGATGTTAGGCATTATACGCGACAGACATCCCTGTATTTGCGATACGTTTTTAGTTATGTAATCCAAATGTATTTTGAACTGCAGTTTGTCGTCCAGCAATACTTACTTACCTACTTAGATGGCGCTACAGCGTGGGGTGAACCTGGGCCTCCACCAACAAGCCTCTCCATTTAGCTCGGTCTTTAGCTAATTGCCTCCAGTTGCGCACTCCAAGTTGGTGGAGGTCACCTTGAACTTATGCGCGCACGGCGAGGGGGCATCTACTGTGTCGTCCCTAGATTTCGAAGACGGGCTGGAGCTTTGATGTCCATTCGCTCTACATGTCCTAGCCATCTCAAACGTCAAGTACGCCGTTTTCTGACTAGGTCGATGTCGCTGTACAGCTCATAAAGTTCGTTATACGCACTCCTCCAAAACTCGTGAACGCAAACGGGACCGAATATCAAACGAAGAATTTTTCTCTCGAAACGACCAACTATATCTTCATCTGCTTTCAATAAGGTCCATGTTTCAGCGTTGTAAAGCAGAACTGGGATGATCAGAGTCTTATACAGAGTCTCCTTAATTGTTCGAGATAGGGCTTTACTTGCCTTGATTATCTGCTTGAAGGTAAAGTGATGGACCCCAAGGTACATCAGTTATTCTTTGCTGACGATGGAGCCATCATAAGTGAGGATCCTATATCCCTGCAACGAGCACTTGATGTGTGGGTGGACGCTCTGGAGGGAAATGGGTATCCCATTAGTTCAAAAAAGACGGAGTACTTGTGCTGCCCGTTCTCTGATCCACTCAGGCTTATTTCAGACATTTATTTGAATGGAACAGTGCTTTCCAAGTGCAAAAAGTTCAAATATCTGGGATCTATGATCAATAGCAAAGCAACTTGTGATGACGACATCAATCATCGCGTAAGCGTAGGGTGGATGAAGTGGCGACAAAATTCCGCTATCTTCTGTGACAGAAAAATGCTACCTAAGTTGAAAGGAAGGCTCTACACCGCCTTTGTGCGTCCAGCGCTCACATACGGTCCACAATGTTGGACGATGTACAAAACGTATGAGAGTAAATTAACGGCAGCTGAGGTGAAGATGCTTCGCATGACAGCAGGAGTGATAAAGCTTGATCGAATGAGAAGTTCGAAGATCCGTGGAAGCTTTCACATCAAGGAAACCATCGTACAAAAAATATAGCGCAACCGGCTCAGCTGGTATTGCCACGTTCAAAGAAGAGATCATTTGAACCCGGTTAAAAAGCCAATACCAATGCACGTTCCAAAGAAATCGCGATGTAGGAAAGGCAGGCCTATAAACGCCTGGATCAGACAAATGCGACGACATCGGCATTTCATGGGCCTCAGTAACCGAGTGATCCAAAATCGGCAGGCCTGCCGATATTTTCTGAGGTCAAATAGGCGAACCCCACAGGCGGATCAGTAGAAATTCGGTGAAGTGGGAGGGTTGTGATCCCTTATTTTCGAATCACAACCTCGCTGATAAAAGGACGAAGAAGAAGTTAACATGAATATGCTTTCGGATAACATATTTTTTTATTCAAATTAAAATTCACATCTTCTTTTTGCAAGAAAGCAAATAAACTGCTCCCGTAGTGGACTACTGGCACCGGTGTACCCGGCCCCTCGTCCCAGGGGAATAATTAAGGAACTGGCCCTTCAGGTTGGGAGTTGCGCCGGCGGGGTAACTTCCCTACCACGTAAAAAATCTATGGTTCCGAAACAACCAAAAGCCTCAGATAAGGATTACTCAACTAATGACGACCCCAGCAAACGAAATAAGGACAATGACTTTCGGATCTGTACGTGGAATGTTCTGTCCCTTTACAGACCACGTGCAGCCGAACAACTAGCAGAGGCTCTAGACTGCTATAAAGCAGATATTACCGCCATCCAGGAAGTGCGATGGGATGGGCCGGGCAAAAAGAGGATGAAAAACTGTGACATCTACTACGGTAATTGCTACAGAGGCTACAGACTTAGGCAAGAAGTCTTAAGCTTCCGACACGTAAGCGAGCGTATTATGACTATCCGGATCAAGGCTAAATTCGCTAACATAAGCCTAATATGTGTTCATGCCCCCACGGAAGAAAAGGACCCTGCCACCAAAGAGTGTTTCTACGAGCTCCTCGACAAAACGTACGAGCAATGTCCTAAATACGACGTTAAACGCGTATTGGGCGATTTTAACGCCAAAAAAGGAAAGGAGGACGTCTTCGGTAGGGCAGGCTAATTGATTTCGCTGTAGAACGAAATGTCACCATCGCAAGCACATGGTGTCCTCATCTCGATATTCATAAGCAGACATGGCGGTCCAATGATCATGTAACGATCAACCAAGTTGATCATATTGCGATCGACGCAAGGCATGCCTCCAGTATTCTGGATGTCCGGACCCTCCGAGAGGCCAACATAGACTCGGATCATTACCTCGTTGTAGCCAAAGTACGAATGCGGATATCCCAATCTGAGCAACAAAGGAGAATCGCTGTGAGAAAATTTAACGTCGAAAAGCTACGATCGCAAGAGAACACCAGACTCTTTGCTGAACGCGTATCCCGAAGGCTCTTAATCACTCCTATGCCGCCAGCATCAAGTGCCGAAGACCAGTGGCAACGCTGCCAACATGCCATCAGAACCGCCGTGACTGATGTGCTGGGTCTCGCTCGCCCACCACCGCGAAACCAGTGGTTTGACGAAGAATGTCGGCGAGTGCATGCAGCAAAACAAGAGGCATACAAAGCGGCGCTGCAAAGGAAGACGAGAGCTGCTCGTGAGCCCTACGAGCAAAAGAGACGGGAAGAACATCGGCTTCTCCAAAGAAAGAAGAAAGAGCATGAGAAGCGCGCGTTTGAGAATATCGAGAGTTTATACTCCAGGAACAATGTACCGAAGTTTTACCAAAAGGTAAAAAGAACGTGTCAGAGAAGCAATACCCGTACTGAAACCTGTAGAGATGAAAATGAAAACCTCGTAGTAGAATCACAGTCGGTGCTGAGAATATGGAAAAACTACTTCTGCAGACTGTATTACGGCGACGAAGACCACCCGCTTACGGCTTACCGGCCGAACTTTTCAAGGCAGCTGGGGATGAATTGGTAGAGTGCATACACCAGCTCATCTCTAAGATTTGGTCAGACGAGTGTATGCCTGATGAATGGAATCTCAGCATCGTTTGCCCGATCCACAAGAAAGGAGACCCCCTTCAACTGCGCCAATTATATAGGCATCAGTCTCCTCAACATCGCATACAAGATCTTTTCTGCGATATTGTGTGAACGCCTGAAACCTTTTATCAACAGCCTGACTGGACCCTATCAGTGCGGTTTCAGGCCAGGAAAATTCACCATCGATCAAATCTTCACACTTCGGCAGATCCTGGAGAAAACCCAAGAATTCCAAATCGATACTCACCACCTCTTTATCGATTTCAAGGCCGCCTATGAGAGCATCAAATAGATAAGAGCTTTATAGAGCCATGTCTAGTCTTGACATTCCTGCCAAACTTGTCCGTCTGTGCAGGTTGACGATAAAGAACGCTCGTTACTCCATCAAGGTCGGTAATGACCTCACCGAGACCTTTGATGTCAAGAAAGGTTTTAAACACGGTGACGCGCTGTCATGTGACTTTTTTAATATTATACTTGAACGGATTGTGCGGCATTCACAAGCCAACATCGGAGGCGCAATCTATTACAAATCTGTACAACTGCTTGTATACGCCGACGATATAGAAATTATCGGAAGAACTCAGCGGGCTGTCGCCGGTGCGTTTGCAAGCATTGAGGCGGAAGTGGCCAAAATAGGTTTAGCGATAAACGAAGGCAAAACCAAGTATATGCTGTTAACAAGAAGGGACAGCCAACACCGACGAATTGGACAGAACGTCACAGTGGGCAGCTATAACTTCGAGGTAGTAAGGGACTTTGTCTACCTTGGCTTTGCTATAAACCCTAAAAACAAAATTTTTTTTTTTTTATAATTTGCGCGCACTTAAAGGGTTATGAATACCTTTAACATGTTTACACACAGTGCGGGCGTTGGAAAGAATGGATAGAGAGAGAGAGAGAGAAAAAGGTTTTGGTGTAGTGGTTCTTGAAGCTCAGTTGTTTATGCTTCAGCTATTCCCCGGAGGTGGCGTCCAGGTAACTGGGGAGATTTTTGTTATTATTGTCTTTGCTTCTGATTCACAGTACTTTTGTACCTTTTTATCTCGAACAACTATGGAGACTCTGTATAAGACGGCGCTGAAACATGGACTTTATTAAAAAAGGATGAAGATATCCTTGGTCGCTTCGAGAGAAAAATTCTTCGTAAGATTTTCGGTCCCGTTTGCGTTGATGGGTTTTGAAGGAGAAGATTTAATCACGAACTATACGAGCTGTACAGCGACATCGAACTAGTCAATAAACGTCTGAGATGGCTAGGATATGTAGAGCAAATGGACACCAACGCTCCCTCCCGCAAAGTCTTCGAATCTAACCCCGAGGGACGACGCAGTAGAGGGAATCATCGCCGTAGGTGGCGCGCACAAGTTCAAGGGGACCTCGACCAACTTGGAGTGCGCAACTAGAGGCAATTAGCTAAAGACCGAGCTAAATGGAGAGGCTTGTTGGTGGAGGCCCAGGTTCACCCCGAAATGTAGCGCCAACTAAGTAAGTAAGTAAATAAAGTTAGTCAGTTTTCTACCGGTTTCAAAAAAAGTTTCATATTAATCATGGCATTTATTGAATATTATTTGTTTAGTAAAATTGTTTTTCCGAAAAAGAATTCGAGTACTAGTAGTTATTTTCACAAATTTCGTCTAAAATACCTGCAATAAGGTTGGTGTTAATATCGTGGAAGGACAAGGTATATGAATGTAAATAAAAAAACTGCACCAGAAGAGTGTAGTGTAGAATTATTAGAAGCATTCCAGAAATAATTTTCTGGACGTAATTAAATTCTAGGTCGGACATTTTTCCCAAAAATTAAGATCCGACCAAAGTATTGATGTTTCTGTAGAAAACTTTCAACGCCAACCGACAATATCTTGTCATTCATTCCACCACTACACTGCGATTCTTTAATATCTTATCCCCCTCTTCAACTCATGATTTATTGGATACAAATGATTGAGCAGTTACCATTTTCGGTAAGTTAAAAAAAAAGCATTCGCTTTTCCTACCGGGCTTGTGCCACATAACCTAGTATTTAAGATACCTCGTTAGATTCAAAGAAGATTGAATGGGTTTCTACTCCTAGGTCTTGTGACGAGTTCATAGCATTTTATGATAGGTCTTCCTAAAGTAACACTTATACACGCGGATGAAATCGAGCAGAAAGTAGGACCAAACCCAATCATGTCAAAATAAGCTTTACTTAACACGTTGATTTTCTAACAAACTCTTCAAATCTCCACTTTGAAAGTCACAAGAATCTCAAGGATTCTATTTGATGTCACCAGCATCATCAGCCAACATCTTCATTGCTATCATCATCATCGCCACTCTCTACATTCAAGTAACCGCCAACCAAATCCCAGTTTCACATCATTTCGTAATCACGTCTGTGCGCTCATACGTGTATGTTTGTCTTTTAATTTCGTATGCATGAAGTGGCCTAAAATCGTGGCAAACTACTTACTGCGTTCATTGAGTGAGGAACTGTAGAACCAGAACTATTTCACAAACGCCCCCAGAAGCAAAATACAGGAATAACTTCGTGAAACTTTAAGTTCTCTCAAAGGAATCGTATTCGGAAAGTGTTTTAAAAACATGTTGTTACATTGTTACACCGTTAAAACGTGTGTAACCACCGCCACGGGTAGTTCTACTAATGCCGGTGGGCTAAGAAATTGCAGTCTGTACGAAAGTACTTCTGGTGAGGGACAAAAACATTGTCTTACGTTTCATAAAAAAAAGTTTCACTCTCTTCAATTTGTCTTCGGCAATTGTGCATCCTTCCTTTTGCCGTGACGCCATCGTTACTAAGCAGAGTTCTCCCCCGGTGGCAATGCTCGTATCTCAGTTTGGTGATGGAAACTTAGTGTGTGCTGAGCTAACTTTGAAACGTTTTGAAGTCAAATTTAATTTTAACGAAATTTTAATTCAGTCATATTTATTGTTGTTCCCCATTTTGGATCCATCATGCAGCTTTTATGTAGGAACGCACAAGCCTCCTAAAACAGGCAGGTAATAATTGCAGATGCAGGGTATGCGATGTTGACACAGAGTTCCTGCCAGGATATTATGACACTTTTAATAAGTTTATTATTGCATTTTTGCATAATTGGGAGCATCACTTGAATCCATGTTACAAACAGGGCTTGGGATTGCGCTCGTGGAAAGGATGTGCGCACTATACGTGCTGTAGCTGTGTGCGAGCAATTAAAAGTTAAACAAAGCTTTTTGATGCTCTTCAACATGGCACGGGAACATATGTGTATAAACGTACAGTGGCGCTCTTAAATATTCTCGCACTTATTTTATATTGTCAAAAGGAAGGGTGGTGCTTTTTATGTCAAGGAATGCTGACATATATTCATCGTTATCTCGTCTTAGTTTTTATGTCACTTTCTTGTTTTGTACTCGATTTGAATAGGCAACCTGGAACCAAAAGTTGGCAGTTCATACAAAGTTAATGGGATGTGTGTTCCATTTTCAGTGGACATTTTCGTGAGTTTATTGAAATGTCCTTATACATACATATGTATATTTACATTATAGTACTTAGCCGCGCATAGGGTATTGTAATTTTCACACATTTGCATGCAACATAGAGAAATAATGAAGATGCACTTCCAAGAGTATATAAGACGCATTTCTGATCAATACCGAAAGTTATTTGAACCTTGTCATGATAGTATTACACAGTATAATCGAAATATTTTGTACCTGTAATTGAAATGGACCAAACAATGGTCCCTGCGGATGTTTTTTCCATTTTATACCCATATGTCGAATTCTGAAAGAATACCGCGCCACCATCGAATATAATTATGCTGGATGGGGAGAGAACGTTGAGAACCATTGCGTTTAATACAGCTAGGTTCTTTATGTGGGTATACATATATTTTGATCTTTTTTTCTCTTAAGCATTCACAAAACTGTATTTTACAGTTAGGTCGAACTTAGTGAACACCTTGTGATAGCTGCTTCGACGTATTCATATCACAGGTCGGTAATAAATTTCCAATGTTAGTCAGGCCTCTGGACTAGAGATGGTGACAATGGAGCATTTAATGGGCCAACGGCAGCGCTCACACCCGCTAAGACCCGGCCACGTGTCCTAGGAGTATAATGAAAGGAACTGACCCCAAGTTGGGGCTTTTGCTGATTACTTCCCTACCAAAATGCCCAAAATGGGTTTAACGATAAACGAGGGCAAAACTTAGTATATGCTGTCAACAAGAAGGAAACTATCGTACAAAAAATAGAGCACGACCGGCTCAGCTGGTATTGCCACGTTCAAAGATGAGATCGTTTGAACCCTGTTAAAAAGGCAATATCAATGCGCATTCCAAAGACATCGCGATGTAGGAAAGGCAGGCCTATAAACGCCTGGATCACACAAATGCGACGACATCGGCATTTCATTGGCCTCATTAACAGAGTGATCTAAAATCGGTGGACCTGCCGATATGTTCTGAGGTCAAATAGGCGAACACCACAGGCGGATCAGTAGAAATGCGGTGAAGTGGGAGGGTTATGATCACTTATTTTCGTTTATCATAACCTCGTTGATAAAAGGAAGAAGAAGAAGAAGAAGATGCTGTCAACAAGAAGGGGCAATCAACTCCGACGAGCTGTACAGTGACGTTGACCTACTCGTAGTCAAAAACACTGGGTTTTGGACGTTTGAGATGGCTAATACACGTAAAGCATAGAGAAAATGGACTCAAACGCTCCCCCGCAAATTTTTCAAATCTAACCCGGAGGGACGAAGCAGTAGGGCCTCCCATTTTAAGCAAGGATACTAAATGTCAAACTGGTAGACCACCAATAACTGCCAAATTTAAATAGACTTGGAAACTATATGGTATATGGTAATGTATTAATTAACCTTTTCATGAAATAAAAGTCACCCTAAGCTTTCTAACTAACTAAAACTACTCGAAGTATGCCTCCACTACTAATAGGAGACACCGTACTGACAGACCACTTCTGCTTCCGATGCTAAATACTCGTAACTTTGTAACTTGTTTAGTAATCCGATGCCGTATATATATCAATCATCGCCATGGCACAGCGATTAATGTGCCACTGCACTAAATGTTCGAGTCCCAGAAAACACCACTCCTTCGGAGCGTCTTTCAAACACCCGAGGTTATTGTTGTTATGAGAAAATTTTTCAAAAATAAATTGCCTTCCATTCATGTGGTTGATAGTAGCTAGGCTATTGTGCCTTTGTGGGCTGTTTGCGCCATTTTTGTTTTTTTGTTGTTTCAGTCATCTTTCCGGTTCAAAAGTAGGTGTCTACGAGTACTATGCCGAATGGTGAGGTATTGTACAGTATAAATGCATTGTTTACACGTTAATAAAACCTTATTCCTACGCTAATATTTTATTTTAAGAGCACATAACTTTTACCACAATATATTTTGTTTAAACAAAAAGGAGGGCAGAAGAAATTGATATTTGAATAATTTTTAGCATTTTTTTATTTTTCGAAAAAAAAATACAAATATTTGGCGCGACAGCTCTTTAAAGTGCCAGGGCCTAGCTTCTTGCAACCACTCATGTTGTGTGCGTTATGTTTTTCACACGAATGGAAGGGACCTACAGTTTTAATGCCGAATCCGAACAGCGATTTGAGAAGCTTTTTCGTGACAACAATACTCTCGAATGTTTGTCAGACGGTCGTGAGAGGTGGGACCGTGAAAAAAACTTTTTTGCTATTTTCTGGGATTCGAACTTGGAACCTCATGCGTAGTGATATTTTTCGGAAACCAGAAGCTTTTTTCTAAAATATTCGGGCTAATTCATATATGAAATATTGTGTAAGATGTGCTAAGCATCTAAGTTCACAAATGTATAAATTGGCATCGCTGCTAAGCAGAGAATTCATAAATGTATGAGAGCTCTATTCAATCGCAATCGTGCAGCTGTCAAAATCGTATTGCATTTAGATACCTATGTACTTGTTATTGCACGGTTGATTTTCCATGTTTTCGTTGATTTTGATATCTTTTTCTTAAAAATGGGTGAACAAACTAAAGATACGTAAGTTTTATTGAAATTTTTAATTTTTTGATTAACATATACATATTGTAACAAAAATTGCCGATCGCGCAGAAAACTTCCCAAGGTTGCGACAGATGATGGAGACAAAAAAAAAACAGAATTCCTCTGGTTCCAGAGAGGGTAAACTGTATTTTTTTTTAATTGAAATTGTTTTTAATTAAATTTACTTTTAATAAAAAAATAAAATCTAGTACGGTTGTTTAGGCTAATAATCTGCGTATCTCTAATATCGGCTGTCAAGGCTTACCAAAACTGGGCTTCTGCCAACCTCCTTTTATATTTGGCTTTGGCTTTCCAGGCAAATTAGCAAATTTTCAATTCGCCACTGGAATACCACACGCCAAGAATTTGGAAAGTTCTGGTACCTTTGGGTTGACAGCTTCGAGATATCTCTCAGATCTTCTCGGTGTTCACGTTTCGTTTTGTTCGGTCGCGTGACAATATAATACATACATATATAAATAACAAACTAGAGAAACAAAAATTTAGACAAATGCGGAGATCAAGTTATTCATAACCGTAAAAATCAACTACTCGTGTGTGGTCAAAAGTTTTGCAGGAAATCCTGATAGTGGTCCACTTTTTGATTTTTCGAAGAAAAATGTTCTTCGAAAATGAAACAACTTGCTCGTATCGTATAAACGAATAAAACAGCGCATTACTCAAACTGGAAGAGACAGAGGCTACTTGTTGACGACTACATCTTTGATGAATACATATTTTGACGACTTCGATGATGTGTATGGAACCAAGCATTTCATCGAACCACCTACAGGAAATCTGTTGTCGAGTTTGGTGGATTTTCCATCGAGTGAATCAGAGGCCGAAGATGACCCGACACCAGTAGCCTCAATCCGGTCGAAGCTAAGGGGAAAACGAAGAAAAACAAACACGGTTGAAATTCTGGAAATATGATATTTAAAAATCAGCAGAAGAGCGGAACCGTCACAACGACTATAGAGGCATTAGAATTGCTATTAATTTAGCTACATATGTAAGTAATTATCGGACACCGATGTCCTCCTTAAAAAGCCTTTCTGTCATGCCTGTATGGTTTAATCAGTTGTGAGATACCTATATTGTTAAAATCAGAATGTTCGTATGTAATACAGTCGATAAAAAAAATTTGGAAATTTATATTCATATAACTCTAAATCCTTTTCTTCAATAAACGGAACTGAGGAGACTCTATTGGAATCAGTCCGTGCTATCGAGGGATGAGGTAATTCAAATCTTGAATGTTAGTAACTGGAAAGTACTATTCTACTACGTCTCGGCTGCATTGGAGTACAGAAAGCAATATTTAGAAATATAGTTCTACACATTTAACTTTATTTTTAGGTTATTTATATTATTTTTTTTTTTTAACCGATTTATTATTCGAATTATAACTGTCATTCTGGCTGAGGGCTTTTTCCATTGCTTTAAAAGAATTTGTAAACCGATGTACATTAACATAATTCAGTGAAAATACATTCAATATTAGATAAAATAAATACAGTCGATAAAAACAGATAAGTGTACACAACTCGGGCTTCCTCTAGTAGGTGCACATTCTTAAAACCAGTAACAATGGTTTTCATCTAACCCCACCTAAGAAATAAGAGATATAGGCATGTATTATATAAGCAATTAATTGCCAATTTTGCGTTTTTCTTAGACAAGCAAAATTTTTTGAAGAAAGCCTGTTTATTTTGTGTGAACTCAGTTTTGTATACTGTATACGTACATACATATTTTTCGCCAAGTGACAGTTTCTTCCGATCTATTCGGAGTGGTGAAGCATCTTTTACCTTTGTCACAGCCGACCTGTTCTATCCATTGCGTATACACTTCCGACGAGTCCGACTATTCTGGCAATACAGGATGCACGTATCAAAATTCACAACATGTATTCAATTATGACTGTTGAAGAGGGTTATGGACTTTTTTTTTGCAAATTGCAGGATCCAAATTTCACACATGCACTTATTCGTTTTTATTTTTAATTTTAAAAATCTAATTTCTAGTCTTGAAATGTTGTGCACTTATGAGGAATATACATACAAATGATTTTATGATGTATAACATGGCAACTTTTTCATTTACATTTTCACAACTTTTGGCAAATATTCTACTTAATTTCAAGTTCTTAATGCCGAAGTAAATTAAATACCAATATACAAAAAAATGCGTATGCACAATTATATCTCAGATTTCACAAAATATTCCAACACTACCTTAACTTTTGTCAAATTTTAAAAATATTCCTCATTGCATCGAATGCATCTTTGTTACACAAAATATGCATAATTGCAATGCATAGTTGCAATCTTTTGGCGTGGCAAAATCGCATCATCACCTCCTCGCGGTGCCCGCTGGATAGCTATCTGATAGTGAACTAATGATGAGCGTATGGTGAGTCTGACGATATAGTAAAATTTATAGTAGTATGTAGCTGTACACTCAGACCTGCGTAAGCACATCTGGGTGAACTTCAGCGCGCGTATGTTTAACCGCACGAGGCATCTCCTGTTTACCTGATTGGCTGAAATATGCGTCTCAGAAGTCTAGCAAGAGCTCCTCAGAAGGAGGACATGCGGCGGTTGAATTCTCTCGATGGAATCAACGGTGACGTCTACAGGTCAGCGGATACCTTACCGGAGCTACTTCGACATATTTGGAGCTAAGGTCTATAAGGATTTTTAATACTACTACTAGAGATGGTGGCGGATGAACCCTTAATGGGCCAACGGCAGCGCTCATATCCCCGAAGTGGGTTACTGGCCTTGGGGTATCCGACCTCTTGTCCTAGGGGTTGCAAAAAAAGGATCTGGTGTTCCAGGTTGGGGGTTGTGCCGTCGGGTTAACTTCCCTACCACTTAAAAAAATCTTCGGTTACGAAGCCACCAACAGCCTCGGATACGGATGATTTTACTGTTGACGACCCAAGCAAACGTAAAAAGGACAACGATCTTCGTGTTTGCACGTGGAATGTTAGGTCCCTCTATAAACCACGTGCAGCCTAACAACTTGCGGAGGCCCTAGAGTGTTTCAAAGCAGACATTACCGCCATCCAAGAAGTGCGATGGGATGGGCCGGGCTAAAAGAGGATGAAAAACTGAGGCATCTACTACGGCGATTGCTACAGGCAAAAAGGACAGCGTCTATTCGGGTGCGGATTTGTCATTGCAGACAGACTTAGGCAAGAAGTCTTGAGTTTCCGGCATGTGAATGAGCGTCTCATGACTATCCGTATCAAGGCTAAATTTTCCAACATTAGCGTAATATGCGCTCACGCCCCTCATGAGAAGATAGACGACGCGACAAAGGATGACTTCTACCAGCTCTTGTACAAGACGTATGAGCAATACTCTAGCCACGATGTTAAAATTATCCTAGGCGATTTTAACGCAAAGCTAGGAAGAGAGGACGTCTTTAGTAGCTTGGTCAGAAAGCACAGCCTGCACGACATCACATCCGACAACGGACTCAGGTTAGTCGATTTTGCGGCGGGACGAAACTTTTACGCGATTCCCAAGTCTCGATATTCACAAGGGAACATGGCTGTCCTTTGATCGAAAAACTGTCAACCAAATCGATCATATTGCGATCGACGCAAGGCACTCTTCCAGTATTCTGGGTGTCCGGACTTTCCGAGGAGCTGACGTGGACTCGGATCACTACCTAGTTGTAGCCAAGGTACGGATGCGGATATCCAGAACGGAGCGAAATCAACGAAATACTGCGAGGAAATTTGACGTCAGTCGGCTTCAATCGCAAGAGACCGCCAGAACCTTTGCCGATCGTGTTTCTTATAATCTCAATCTAAGTCCTATGCCGCCAGCAGCAAATGCGGAAGACCAGTGACAGCATTGCCAACAAGCCATCAGAGATGCCGCCTCTGATGTACTGGGTTTTTCTCGGCCACCATAATGAAACCCCTGGTTTGATGAGGAATGCCGGCAAGTACAAGCAGTTAAACAAGAGGAGTACAAAGCGGCGCTGCATAGAAGGACTAGAGCTGCTTACGACCTCTAGGTGCGCAGGAGAAACGAGGAACATCGTCTTCTCAGGAAGAAGAAAAAGGAGCATGAGAAGCGCTCGATCGAGGAGATTGAGAGACTTTATTGCAGGAATGATGTTCGAAAATGTTACCAAAAGGTAAAAAGAACATGCCATGTGCTTTCGATGTGCGCCTACCACCCCAAAGCAGAACAACGGTCAGGAACGATCGTTGTTAATTTCTTTAGATTTGAGGAAGTAAATTTAATTTGATCATGTTAGATTTCGGCCTGTAGCTCAGCTTCTAGATCAAGCAGAAAACTGATGGATAGCTTAAAATATTAAGGGAAGTGTTGACCCCATTATGCATCCTTCTTTGTATTGATTATAAATTACCCGAGTAATAGGAGGTTAAAGGCAGTAAAAACAAATAAAAACCACAAAAACGACCCCAAAAAGTAGGCTGGACAAAAAACGCCATAGCCTATGTCCTTCCCGGAGTCTTAAGAAACATTTCAAAAGAAGTTTCATCCAAATCTGCCCAGCGGTTCTCACGCCATTAGGTAACAAAGGAAAAACGCTACAGTTTTATTATATGCATAGATGTTCTTAAAATGTAAGCCTTGAGTCAATCACAACGCCAAGGTATTTAATAGCTGGTTTGGATACTATCTCATGGGCACCTAATGTGAGCGTAATGGGGCTACTTCGTTGTCTACTGGTAATAACTACCGGTTCCGTTTTGTGTTCAGCTAGCGTGAGGCCGACTGATGCTAGCTACCGTCGAACAATTCAAATGGTTTCATTGCTAATTTGAACAACTTCTTCCAGTAGTTTTGCTGTACCAACTATAGCGATGTCGTCCGCAAATCCCACGATTTTAGACTCGTCTGGGGTTTCAAGGCGAAAAAAGTCATCGTACATCATGTTCAATAGTATCGGTCCCATGACCGAACCCTGTGGTGCTCCTTTAGGCCATTATCTATGTCATATAGCAACACTCTTTGTCGGAAATATAATAGTTCTTCACTAGTTCCCTGATGTGTATTGGTACTCTCATATTTCGCACCGCTGTGTAGTGACTGGCATGGTACCAATACATTCTGGCCAAAGAAGCCCAACGAAAAATCGTACCAGCAGGACAGAGACGAGTCGAAGTGTTACTGAGGTACCGCCAAAGACAAGTTTAAAAGAATGACAGGAGAGGTGGGATCACTCTGATAAAAGCAGGTCAACGCAGAGACTGATCCGCAATATAGACGCTTGGATCAATAAGAAGCATGAGGAGCTTCATTTCTACCTGACCCCGATGCTTCAGAGCCGACTACAAGTTTGAACTCGACGACAATCCTTATTGCCCAACGTACACAAAAGCAGTAGAGGATGCAGAGCACATCATGCTCCATTGTCCACGATACTGTGAAGAATGACACCTGCTGATGAGCAAACTGGGTGAGGACATAGCCCCAGACAACATCATCAGACAGATGCCTGCGACGTAGTTAGTGACACTATGGCAACCATTACGAAGAAGCAACGACGACAGGAGCGACAACGAAAGACAGTGCAGGAGGCTGCCAACACAAATGAGCCGGGTACTTGAGCCTGAAGTACTCCCTCGCGATAAAGTGCTTGAAGGCAGTGCTGCGAGGACCAGGAGAAGGAGGGGATGTGGATTCAGTGGCTGGAAATCCCACACTGTTGCTGAGCACGGGCTCAGTTTCGTCTTTAAAAGATTTCCACCTTCCAACGCAACAAAAAAAGGACCATTATCTATATTTCATGTCTCTTGCTGCGGTTAGTTTATACTCGTAAAGTTCTGGTTTCCAATCTGCTATTTCTGCGATATTCAAACTAAGTTCGATCCCACAGCCCCTTGCTAACTACAACCAATCGCCGTACGAAGTGGTTTTCCATAGCAGCGGGGAGAAGCCCCTTTCCAGCATAATAAAGTAATTAGGAGCGCTTGCTGGTAAGTGAAAAATTCGTTTAAAGAAATATCTCAACAGCTTCTTGGCCGTTTCGTATTGCTAACATCCACAAATGTGTGCTCCTTAAAACAAAACAGCTTCAGATACCGCTCCAATCTTCAATCTTCTTCATTTTCCGATTGGCGAAGCATCTATCATCAGGTGGCACTGATTGCACTTTTACCTTTAGTGAGCTTTCCTCTTAGATGCATTTCTATACATTAGCTCTTGGTAAAATAAATAAATAAATAAATTTTTTTATCGGGTATTACTCGTACTTACTTTTTCACTTTAATTTTTGACTTAGTAAATAAAAGTCATATAGCCTGTATTGCCGACTGAAAAAAAGTAGAGTCTGAAGATTACTATTATGCGTTTTAAGATATAATAATTTTTGCTATACGTTTCTATAGATATACATATTTTAAAATGTATTGTTTTCTTTACCGAAGTTCACATTGGCACCCAATAAAAAAAATTTACGTTGACTCGAATTTGTTAGGAGCCCAGGTATCAAGCCAATACCGTAATTGATGCTTGATGCTATTTAAAGCACTTCAGGCTTAGATTTAACCTAATAAAAGTTAGAGTCCAGTATTATCTAAATTTGGTATATTAAATACAAAAGCGCAAATTCATAGTCAGATAAAACCCATTTTTTAATCATAGTTAAGTTAAAACCGGTTTTTTGCTATTCATAGTTGTCATAAAATCCATATTAAACCTAGAAACCCGTTTTAGATTTAAAATGAGTCAAACGTAATTTTTTTAAATTATTAACAAATCACAAAATCAGATAGAACCCATTTGAGGAGTTAGGTGAGGAAGAATTTTATTCGGGGTATAGGTCTACTAAATTTTTAATTGATATCCTTGATATGAAAGAACATCAAACGAATCGTGGGCTACCAATTCCAATACATATGCAAGTCCTAGTAACCTTGGAGTCGGTGCGGGTGTGTTTTCCGAATCCCTATACATCTCTTAATCATATAGGCTTCCGGATTCTGCCAGTGTGTTCCAGGCAGAATTACTCGCTATCCGGGAAGCTTGTCGTCAGATCAAATCACACACCAATATAACACCAAGGCAAAAGATCGCTATTTTTATTGATAGCCAGGCAGCCATCAAAGCCATTGCATCGGTTACTACATCCTCCAAGCTGGTGCTTGAATGCCAAAATAAGCTAGCTTTGCTAGATAGCCAACTCAAGGCAACCCTAAAATGGGTTCCAGGGCACATTAACGTTTATGAAAACGAACTTGCGGATGAACTGGCTAGGCAAGGCTTATCCCTCCACAGCTCTCTTGCGGAATAAGTGCAGATTCCGCTACGAGCAGTCAAAGCAGAAATATCCACAAAATTCCTTGCCCAAGACAACCTCAGATGAACTAGGCTAACAAAATATGCCATATCTAAAAAGATGTGGCCAAATTACAAAAAAAGCAAAAGCAACCGTCTTCACAGAACGCGTAGGGACATCGCTAGGATAACAGCGACCACCGCGGGTCACTGGCCTATAGGAGACCATGCAATCAAACTAGGTATCCCACACAACACACACTGTCGCTGTTGCAATGTCACTACTGAGAAAGAAACACTTATCCACTTTGTATGCGCCTGACTGGCATTAGCTAGGGCCAGACAGCGAGCTTTAGGAAAACCCTTTTCCGATTCCCTTGAGGAAGTCTCAGAGAGAAACCTTAAAGATTTAATAATCTTTTTAAACTCCACACGCTGGATCTAGAGACTCCACACCAACGCACATTTTATATCCAGGTACACGAGTTTTCTGTTATCAAAACGGCACCTAGTGCTAATTGGGTTCTTCTCTTTTCTTAGAAGAACAACCACACCTACCTACTCTACCTAGTAACTTTACACTTTTATTAGTAAGATATACAGGGTGTCCGCCGGGAAGGTATACTACTTTGTTTGTTTATAATTTTTGATTAAATGAAAGAGAATGGATCTTATATTGATAAATGTTTTATTTAATGTCGGCAATTATGTATGGAATACAATATCAGGTAAATGTCCGCCTCTGCTAGTCTCACAAATGCGAGCCCTTTTGAGCACATTTTTCATTACATTCTCACACATTTCACGCGGTATTTCATTAATTTCATCACGAATATTTTGTTTGAGTTGCTCAAGCGTTTCTGGTTTGTTTGCATAAACCTTGTTTTTCAGATATCCCCACAAAAAGAAGTCAGGAGCAGTCAAATCAGGCGACCGTGGAGGCCAATCAACATCACCATTTTTTGAAATAACTTGTTGTGGAAAGAGGTCTCGCAGTAATTCCATTGTAATCCTGGCTGTATGCGATGTGGCACCGTCTTGTTGATACCACATGTTAATCAAGCCCAAAGCATGCAGTTGTGGTGTTAAAAAGTTTTCAATCATATCACGATATCGCTCCCCATTCACAGTTACCGTTACGCCGTTTTCATTTTTAAAGAAGTAAGGTCCAATGATTCCTCCTGACCAAATTGCACACCAGACTGTTACTTGGGCTTGGGCCTATCACCTACAGACCCTCTTTCTTCGAAATCATTCACTACACGATAAATAGTGCGTTTTGTTGGCACGTTGTTTCTCCCAAAAATTTCACGTAACTTTCTCATCGTCACAGTAATCGATGATTGATTTTGATAAAATGTTTTAACGATTAAAACACGATGGTTTATCGAATATTTTTCCATAATAAATTTGCCACGTGTTTACTTCACGACTGCCAAATGTGAACTGTCAAGACTAATGTTTACCAAAATGGCGGCAAAACAAAGTAGTATACGTTCCCGGCGGACACCCTGTATAAGTATATATCTGTGGCAATACGACATAATAGCTTATGTCGATTTGTACGATTTTTCAGGAGAAGGGTTTAAAGTTGTGGCTTACGCGAAAATCGTATGAAATTTTTGAATTGCACCTCTACTCTTACAGCCATAACTCAGCCGTCTTTACAGATATGCAATTAAAAAATTGAGGGAAAATACTTCATATAATTGGGAACATTTTGCTATAATTAACTCAATTTTGTCTTAAGTCGACTTAAGCTATTATGTCGTATTGCCACAGATATGTACTTATAAGCAAATTACACAAATTACTACCCACTGGTATTTTCAGGAGACCTACATGGAATGTCGCAACCAACTGTTTCAGGGTTATAGGTTCGCCTTTCCCGAGAGAAGATTATATAAAAAATATTTGAAAACAAAATATAATATAATTTTGGCATAAGTATACTTATGCTGTTATTACTTGTGACCACAGAAATTATCTAGTTTCTTTTTTTGAATCCATTTATTAGTTTGAGTTATTTTTGTACGTGAATCTACTCAATTTCTGTCAGATTATGTTGGCGTTTGGGTTTATTTGATCAAAAAACATCTAAAATACGTTTTAAAGTAGGAACTCATTAGACGATGGGAAAAACGTGTCTATGAATAACAAAACTTAAAATATGGTTTTAAATTTACAACCGGTTTTAAAAAGAACCGGTTTTATACCCTAATCAAAGGCTGACTATGAATTTGCGCCAATGACTTTAATAACATTTTGTGTGTTTTTTTATTCAATTTATCATCATAATCATCATGCCAGACATTTTAAAAATTATTAAAATTAATAACGGTGTGTAACCATTTGAGATACAGATTATCATTAAATATCATCGTCGTTCCAATATGAATAACTCCTTCACTAAACACAAAAGTTAAGTCAGAGTAAAGTTTATCTTTCGTTGCTTCTCATTGCTTTCGTGAAAAGGATAATAATGAAATCCTGGTGAAATGTTTTGTTGTTTTAATGTTAGTGCTTGTGGTGCAATTCGTTGCAATAAAAACCAGACACTCAATTCCATATACGAGTACTTATACACATTTTTTCTTCATAATAAAATTAATTACATGGAAAAAGTTACGCTATATTTTTTAATTATGAAAATGCCGTCATCTGCTGCAGCATTTAATTTCCATTAGAAAAATAAAATGACGAAGAAAAACGCAGAGATCGTCGCGCAAATTTTCAAATTATTAGATGCAAATTATTCTTGGAATGGAAATATCCATCAGAAGTAGGTAAGCATGTGTGTCATGGTCTATTAAAAGTATATAACATTAAAGTAAAAATAGTTGCCTTTAATTAAATTTTCTCGTGTAATTTGATAAGTGCACATGCAGTTTGAAAAGTTTTCTTAAAATCCTTCGAAAGTTCTATATCAAATTTTTCGCTATAAATTCAATTAGTGGAATGTTGAGGGGTTTGGTTGTGAAAAAGGCATTCAATTGACTTGAGCGAAAAATGAATAAAACTAGGAGATTACTTATCCTTGATATTGCACAATGGCCTTTGCAAATGTAAATCGATAGCAGTGAACACATATTTTATTGTGAAGGAAATTTGAAGTTTTCTACCAACAAACCATTATAAAAGTGTCGATGCATATTATGCGGATACCAATAACTAATATGGAACTAGCACGAGTATAATATATTACCCGTTTTGAATGCTGTAATGTATAAGATCTTGGTAGAATAAATACATTAGGAGGTACACTTCAATGCCACTCAAAGAAGCTGTGCTTATATAAACTGAGAAGACTATAACTGCAAAATATTACAGGACTGTAAGACTCCCAACCCAACCTTTACTTGGAAAACTACCGCATAATTATCGAGTTATTGAGCATTAGGAATTTTTCTTTAATTTCCTATCAAAAAAAAAAAAAAACAATAGGCAGGGTCCAACACTGCAGCAGAGTTAAATTTGTGGAAACGTCAATCGTGTTAAGTAAAGTAAAATGATTTTTTTTTAAGTAGTTGTCACGTGTGCAAGTTCAATTCAGTACTCCTGCCATCATATTGGGTATGCTCCTCCATTGCACTCTCCAACTCTTTGGCAACGAAATCCACATTCATACTTGACCCAGCCTCGTCAGCTGCGCTCTGACTTGTCCGAGCACGCCTACGTTGCCTTAATTCGCACCAGTACTGCGCGTTGGTTTTGGGTTCGGGCCCAACCTTTTCGATTTTGTGCTAAATGCATTCGTGCCCAATTTTCGTAGTTTTAATTGTACTTTGTCGGGAAATGTTCATTTTTTTTTAAATTCATAGCCAGACTCGTGTCTTTTTCAATTTTTGAGATCTATACTTAGAGCTTTGAATGATTTGTTACACATCCGCTCGTCTTATAAACAACACTCGGATCGGATAATTAGTCTATGGACACGTGTCGAATCCGGAAAGTCGAAAATCGTGGGTTCATTTTACGCGTACAATACGCGATATCCGACTGCCACGAATGCCAGAACAGTACTTGCACAAACTTTTATTCATCTTCTTTAAAACGAGACCAAGACGGCGTGCGGTGCAGTGTTAGTTTTTAGTCGAATCATTCAAGTTTGAAATTACTTCGACAGAAGTATCGGTATCGATTTTAAAAACGTTTTGAACGACGACTTCAAAATTTGTTAAGTTAAAAATGAAAAATTAAAATTACAGTCATCAATCTACATACATATTTACAGGTATATCTACACACGGTCAACCAATATCAGCATGAGGGGTCCAGTACTAAGCGATGTTTTTCGAACCATCATGCGATAATACACATTGGATTTTGTTGTCTGTTAAAGAAAATATTTAGCGAAAAATTTCCCTATGTGTAATAATTAAATGGTGTCCCTCATCCCTACTTCAGGCCTTTTCACATTTTTTCGCTGCGGAACTATAGAAGCTTATATGAAAACAAAAAAAAAAACAAAGGTGACAAATCAGATCTAGGCAATATACTCGTAACACTCAAGTGAGCCTAGCGACACATATACTACCTTAAAAACCCTCCCACAAGTGTGCATGCGAGTCCGCGGGTTGACACGACTGGAGATCACCGGTGTCATAGAAGAATGATCAAACAAACAATAATACAGGAGCACGTGTCAAACAACAAACACCATCGCAATATGGTAATACGAGTATTGCAAAACTGTATCATTATGGTAATACTTGCAAAAAGGAAAGGCACTACCCCGCCAGGCACTACCATTGCTGGCGCATGGTACTGATCCTGGACCGGGCAGAAATGTTCGGGTCAGAGCTATACGGATTCCGGGGGCTAGCAAAATAATGAAACAGTTTTGTCGAAATTTGAGGGTCGCGAGTTGGAACGTTGGAAGCATGACCGGTCGAAGTTACGAGCTGGAAGAGATGATGAATAGAAGACTGCTGGACATCTTGTGTGTCCAAGAGACGAAATGGAAAAACCCCGGAAATCGGGTGCGTTTCTAAGACGTTAGGACAAAAATTACAAGGTGTTCTACTACGCAACGGAAAAGGCTAGGAACGGAATCGGTATCATCCTTGCGGCAGAGCTACTTGGTAACGTCTTGAGCATTTCGAAGTCCAGCGACCGTTTGATGTCTCTCAAACTAGTTATACAAGGAGAGGTGTGGAATATTGTCAGTGCATATGCTCCCCAATATGGGTGCAATCAGAGAGATAAAGATGCATTTTGGGTAGATTTCCACAATCTCCTTAAGAACATCCCAAAGGAAGAGTTTCTGTTTGTTGGAGAAGATTTGAATGGACATGTCGGGAAATCAAACGAAGACTATGAAGACTGCTATGGAGGACAAGGATACGGCACCAGGAACCTTCTTGCTGAAGACATCCTAAGCATGTGCAAATCACACGGTCTTATCGTGTTAATTACCATGTTCATCAAACAACACACCGACACCTGATCACTTTCAGCAGTGGTGGAGATGAAACCCAGATTGACTACCATTTGGTAGCTAGTTTCAAGAAGCTAAAAGGGGTAAAAGTAAAGGTAAAAGATTGCAAGGTGATCCTGGGAGATCTCTCGGCAACACCGTCTCCTGCTAACAGAAATTTTTATGAAGACACAAAAAAAAAGCAAACAAACAAGGGTCTCTGAGAAAATCAAGTGGTATAATCTGGACAAAGAAAAGGGCGCGGCTTTTGTTTTCGTAATGAAAATTTACCTCTCTCACACCATTAACGGAGCTGAGGATGAAGAGTGTAGAGCACAAAATATGTGGGATTCCCTACAGCGAACATGCTGAAAGAAGGCCAAATGACCGCTAGGAGCTTCAAAAGGCCACCATCAACACGCCAAAGAAACATGGTGGTGGAGTGATGAAGCTAAGAAGCTGATAAATGGGAAGAAAGCGGCTTTCAAAGCTTGGTCAAAGTGCCCCTCTAATAATAGTGACGAAAAAGCTCGCCTCGGAATGGAATACAGATGTTGCAAGAAAAAAGCGAAGAAGAAGTGCGCCCAGCTTCAAGCAGAGAGTACGGAGGGCCTGTATCGAGAGCTGGAGAAAATATCTTCCCCGGTTGTTGATGTAAACCAGGCTATCCAAGAGCTGCAAAGACACAACATGAACAAGAGCGCAACCATTTTAAAAATAGCCGCCCAAAGAAGCAGGAATGCTGAGGAGATGCGTTCGCCAAAGTTCATTAACAATGCTCATGACCAGATTCTTGTGGATGACGACAAAATTCTGCAGAGGTGGTGGCAGTACTGTGAAGATCTTTTAAATGAACAGTTTCCCCGGCTATACTTTCCAAGAGCCATCCCTAACTGTGAAGAAATACCCGACATTACAGTCGAAGAAGTTAGTGAGGCGGTCAAATACTCCAAAAAACAAAAAGCGGTTGGGCCAGACGAGATGCCCTCTGAGTTCTGAAAAATAAATGGGAGACGTCGGGTTCAGATGGCTCAGAATTCTCATCTCCAAACTTGTGAGAGGTGATCTAATGCCGAGTCAATGGAGGGAAGTTACCTTCTCCCTGTATACAAAGGGAAGGGTGATACGCGAAACTGTGATAACTACCGTTCGATCAAGCTGATGTCACACACCATAAAGATCTTTGAGCGGGTATTAGGTGGCCGACTGCGAAAAATAATACGGCTATCTTTTTTTTTTTTATAATTTGCGCGCACTCAAAGGGTTATGAATACCTTTAACATGTTTACACACAGTGCAGGCGTTGGAAAGGATGGATAGAGAGAGAGAGAGAAAGATTTTTTGGTGTAGTGGTTCTTGAAGCTCAGTTGTTTATGCTTCAGCTATTCTCCGGGGGTGGCGTCCAGATAACTGGGGAGATTTTTTGTTATTATTGTCATTGCTTTTGATTCACAGTACTTTTTTCCCGATAATCGATGTCAAGGGCAAATCATCATCAACAGAACGAACAATTTTTCCAGCCAGATGACCAAGCTACTGCCAGTGTTATGCCTTCGCAGTAGTGTTCACAGAAGCTTTTGCAAATGTTCGGACTGACTTTATATCTTTCATGAGAAATAAATAAATGCTTGCTGACATCAGGATTTGAACCATGAACCATTAGCGTGGCAATTGACGATGTTACCACAACACCATTGCCACCCCCCATGAAGATGCTTCGCATGACAGCAGGAATGACAAAGCTTGATCGAATAAGAAGTTCGAACATCCGTGGAAGCTTTCACATCAAGAAAACCATCGTACAAAAAATAGAGCGCGACCGGCTCAGCTGGTATTGCCACGTTCAAAGAAGAGATCATTTGAACCCTGTTAAAAAGGTAATATCTATGCACGTTCCAAAGACATCGCGATGTAGGAAAGGCAGGCCTATAAACGCCTGGATCAGACAAATGCAACGACATCGGCATTTCATTGGCCTCAGTAACCGAGTGATCCAAAATCGGCGGGCCTGCCGATATTTTCTGAGGTTAAATAGGCGAACCCCACAGGCGGATCAGTAGAAATGCGGTGAAGTGGGAGGGTTATGATCCCTTATTTTCGGATCCTAACCTCGCTGATAAAAGGAAGAATAATAAGAAGAAGATAAAAGGAAGAAGAAGAAGAAGAAAAAAAAAAAACATTGTGCTACTTATTTTACCCTTCTTATGGAGCCACATGGGCGCCGTGGCGTAAGTGGTTAGTGTGCCGGATTACTACGCATGAGGTTCCAAGTTCGAATCCCAGAAAACACCAACAAGTTTTTTCACGTTCCCACCTCTCGCGAGCGTATTGTTGTCTCCAAAAAGCTTCTCCAATCGCCGTTCGGATACGGCACTAAACTATAGGTCCCTTCCATTCATGCGAAAAATATAACGCACACAACATGGGTGGTTGGGAGAAGCTCGGCCCTGGCACTTAAAGAGCTGTTGCGCCAAATATTTTTTTTTTTTTTATGGAGCGTGAAACATTTACGAGTATTGAGATCGAGGCAGCAAAGATGGGTCTAGCGGTCAATGAAAGCAAAACAAAATATATGCTGTCTACAAAAAAGGATACCCAATATCGGCGTCTTTGACAGAAGGCCACCACTACTAAGGTATCTCTTTATAAGCCACTTATCATCCCAGTCCTGCTGTATGGCGCAGAGGCATGGGCTTTAACAAAACCAGATGAGGATGCCCTTGCTTATTTCGAGAGGAAAGTTCTTCGAGCGATCTTTGGTCCCGTCTGCATAGACGGTGAGTGGAGGAGAAGGTACAATGCCGAACTGTACGGCCTGTACAAGGACATTGACTTAGCCAAAAGGGTTCGCATACAGCGCCTAAGATGGCTGGGTTATTTAGAGCGCATGGAGTCCAACGTTCCGCTAAGAAAGTCTTCGAATCCACCCCGGATGGACGACGCAGTAGAGGACGACCTCGCGGTAGGTGGCGCAAACAAGTGGAGGAGGACCTAAACCAACTTTACGTGCGCAACTGGAGGCCCAGGTCCACCCCGGACTGTAGCACCATCTAAATAAGTAAGTATGGAGCTTGAAGAGTATTCCCAATATTTGGGAGGCTTTTCCTTTTCCATGGTTTCCTTGAGAGTTTAACTTACATAACCTTACTACCCCGTCTGTTTTTCTATACCAGACAAGTTAAATTATTGTGCATCCTTACGAACTTGTTATTGAAGGGTATTTCAAACCGTGGCGACTTTCATGGTTCAGTGATGTTAAATTGCAACGAATAATGTCTGATTATCGAAATCGGCTCCAAAATAATTTTTACCGTGTACCTATTTTAATGCAATTCTTTTAATTGCCCCTATTTCGCTAAAACTCGTTTCAATGCCATAAATAATTGACACTGTTTTCTCTATCCTTCATATTGTTATTATTCCGTCAACAATTAGAATAGTTGATGGCATATAGCATATAAATACCTCTCCAAACATGTTTTCTTCGAAAGAAAACCAAAATGATTCCTTCGGAAAAGTTGTCAAGGCTGATTGGAGTAGTGAGGCTCTGTACCTATATTTGCGGAGCCGATATCATTGATAGAAATTATAAGATCAACTTTATCACGCTGTTAGTACTTATATCTATTGCTACGTACTTTATTTGCTTAGGGTATACGATCGGTTTGAAATTCACTACTGATTTTATTTATGTTTTGGAAACTCTTTCAGTTATTGGTACTGCAGTTCAGGTGAGACCGCGATCACAAAATTGACGCCATAACGATTTTTCTTTTTCTATTTTAGGGATTATCAAAACTGGTTACTACTTTAATGTATAGAAGTGCATTGCGTTTGCAATACGAACTGCTCCAAACAATCTATGTACAATATGAAGGCAGAAGTAAGGAGTACTTTCAGGTTTTAAACAGATGCATAACACGAATTGAATTTGCACTTAAAATTGCTGCGTGTATATATATTTTTGTATTTGTGGCATTTGTCTCCATGCCGTTCCTTATTTTGGCACTGACCGGACGTCGTATCCTTCCCCTGCAAATTCTTTTGCCAATGTTAGATGTAGATACAAGTGTTGGATATTTTGTAACAGTAGGCGTGCACGTAATATGCATACTTTTCGGTACAACTGGTAACTTTGCTTCAGATATGTTCATGTTGGTGTACTTCGCCCACTGCGTTATATTTGTCGATATATTTAGACTAAAGGCGGGCGAATTGAACGAATTGGCTATAGATTTTGGGAGCCAAAAGGCTAGAGATCAGCTCAAAGATGTCATCGAATGGCATCAGGCATATTCAAAGTAGGTAACTGGTGCAATTTTACCACCCAACATGTATTTATTTTTTTTTATATATTTTTCTTCATTTATAGCTTTATAGAAAAGAATGAGATGTTATTTTGGTGGTCTAATTTCACGCAGATCACTACATCTGCCCTATCTATTGCGCTGACATTGGTCTTACTATTCATTAGTGATTGGCCTGGACCATACGTATACATTTGGTTATCGTTTTCAATGATGTATCTATATTGTGGAATGGGAACTGTGGTTGAAGCTGCAGTAAGAAAGTTATTGTAATTTTACTACCAAAGTAGTCATAAATGTTTCTTTAGAATGATAGATTCACGGACGAAATATATGCGATACACTGGTACCTTCTGACAATTCCCCAACAGAAGGCTGTCCGATTTATGTTGATGAAATCACAGCAACCGAAGAAAATTACCATTGGAGGTGTTGCTCCACTGTCTGTTAGTACAGGGTTACAGGTTGTGTCCAAATTAGTTTTCGCAATTTGTAAATTCTTAAAATATTTAATGCTTAGGTTACAAAAACGATCTACAGTTTTTTTATGATGCTGCTTAACTTTCTACATTAAGTTGTGGTCAGTAATGATTTTATATACATCTTTGCACATCAAGAAAATATTTAACACTTTAACACTTATGCAATATCAATTCGTGCATGCAACACATACAAATAAATAAATAGTAGAATGACTACATTGTACTAGAGATCTCTTCAAATATTTGAGTAAGAATTTAATTTTGATATGCAGAAGCTAAGATGTCCAAAATAAATGTATTCATTTTGTTCGAGAAAATTAACGGAAATCCAACCAAGAGGTGAACCAATTTTGAATTTTTGGTACATATTTATTCTAATCCGTTCTGTAACTCTTCAACTGCGATATAATGCAACTGAGAAGTCATAAATAGGATATCAGTACCAAGTCGTTGAAATGCTTTACTGGTTTCTTCTCTCGTCTACAAATGAAAGGTAAAAGTAAACTCAAACTCAAGTATAATTCCAAATCTCTGGTATTTTTGTCCACTTATGTAGATAAAGGAAAACATAACAAAGCTAAACCTTGAAAGCTGACTGAGAAGAAGGGGCTACGCAGAACAAAGAATAAGACGTTAGAAATCGATTCTACAATTATCGAGAATCAAGAGAAAACAAATAGAGCGCTTTATAAGAAAAGATTCACAGATATTCATCCTCCAAAAACCTTTGACTTCTGTTGCAGCTATTCATTGTAAAACGTCGGCAGAGACTTTTGACAAGAAAGAGTTGATAAAACAATCATGAAAAGGAGGGTTGATTTCGAATTGCGGCTCAGCCATATTCGTATATTGTAAATCTAAGCCTCAACATACATATTTATTTTAATTAATCCGAGCGTTAAGGAAAAATAAGGATACCCGAATCTAATTTTATTTTGGACAAAAATACTGACCCAAGGTAACGGGGATTATTAGGCATTGAAAGTATATTTTCTGCAGCATATTAGATTAGTCGATATTTCCAGTTATCAGCTGGTGTGTCTAATGAAGTGATCTTAAGAAGATCTCGTATAGCACGAGTTGTTGACGTAAGGATTGGAGAATTTCCTAGACTAACGATTAACGAAGCCAAGGGCTGAGCTCGCGTTACTTTGTTTGTTGTCAATACGAGAGCAGAAATAAAGATCAATATCACAAATAGAGGCAACTATGGGGACATTCTTATTATTAATGTTTTTGTTTTTTGTGTGTAGGATGGCGCTTACGGCAGAAATAAATGGCTTGATATTACTTAAATTTAAACTTAAACTAATTTAAACTGTCCTACAAAAGGTGTCGTTATGCCCGCTGCAAAGCCATAAAATCACATTTATGTACAACACGCACAACGTGCGTCGTTGATCGTCAAAACCAAGATTATCGCCTGCCTTGTGGTACACCAGAGATTTCTTTAATTCGGTTTGATACAGAAAATCTACATACATACATACATTTTCAATGGCCCGCTAATCCTTCATGAGGGTTGCGCTGTAGGATGCTCAGGTTGACCCAACATCCTTCTCGATGCCATTGACTTCAACTCAGGAGAAATCCGTAGACAGCTCTATGAGAGATGTCGGACTTGATCCAACCATCTATTTCTAGGCCTACCGGGGAGTAGGAGATTGCCCACCGGCAATCATGGCACGCCTTGAAGAAAATCTACAACGACCCTATATTAGTAGTGTTCTCTAAGAAGATTATTCACAAAATAAACCCGACGAAAGTCGACTGCTTTAAACTTCAAGGCATGGTGATCGCTTTACTCTAGCCACAACATCCACTTGATTAATAAAGTGAGGTAAGTTATTGGTGATCTAACTCCTTAAAAGTCATGATGTTTTTTGGAGCAATTGGAGTAAATATATAAATATCACATTTGCAGCCTTTCTTAGGAATGGGAATGATGTAAGGGTCTTTCCACAGTTACGGAAAAACTCCATACTTACTTACCTCGGGGGGCATAGGGCGTCAACCACGCCTGCGCGCCATCATGTTCGGAGTTCTGCAACGCGTTTGAGCTGCCTCCAACTCATTCCTAAAGAGCTCTATTCCTCCTCAACTGTTCTGCGCCACGTTTGCCTAGGGCGTCCCACTATTCTGCCTGCCTGGGCGAGCGGATTCCACTGCATGGCGTATTTCGCAATGGAGTTGTCCTCGCGCCGTAGGGTGTGTCCAATCCATTGCCACTTTCTTCTTCGTATAGTAATGCTTATAGGTTCTTGGCCCGTTCTCAGATAAAGTTGTTCGTTGGAGATGCGGTTCGGCCAAAAAATCCTCAAGATGATTCTTAAGCATTTGTTTACGAAGACTTGCAGCTTGCGTGTGTTAATGGTGTCCACCTTCCAGGTACTGCCCCCATAAAGCAGCACTGATTCTACGTTGGAGCGGAACAGTCGTAGCTTGGTTCTTAAGCTAATAACATTGCTTCTCCAGATTTTGGACAGCATTCCGAACGCAGCTTTAGCCTTCCCGATTCTGCTGCACACATCCAGTTCGGTGCCACCGCGACTAGCCGAGACGACACTTCCTAGATATAGAAAGTTATCAACTTTCTCGACTTGCTTTCCGCCAATGTTAAGTTGAGCGCGGGTATTGGAAGTACTCAGGGCTTTTGTTTTGGCTGTGTTTATTTTTAGCCCCACTTTGTTTGCCTCAGCTTCTAGATTTTGGGCCATCAAATGAAGATCCATTATCCGATGTGAAAGTAGACAAACATCGTCAGCGTAATCTAGGTGTTTAAGGTAAGATGTCATAGTCCAACGACTTCCAGAATTAGCTTCCGTCAATGCTGCACGGAGTACATCGTTGATAACCACCAAGAACAATAGTGGTGACAGTATGCACCCTTGACGTACTCCACTTTGGACTTCAAAATCCTCCGACACCTTACCATTGTGCACGACGTGACACTTGCCGCCCTAATATGTAGCCTTGATAATAGCTATAAGTTTTTCTGGAATGCCTCTCCTGCGCAAGGCCAACCAAATAGCATCTCGATTCAAGCTGTCGAAAGCCTTCTCGAAGTCGATAAACAGTAAATGTAGCGGAGACCTATACTCAACGCATTGTTCGATTATGATCCGTAAGGTGTTTATGTGGTCGATGCAGGAGGATCCAGCGCGAAAGCCTGCCTGTTCGACATCGAGAGTTGAATCTAAATGTTCTTTAATTCGTTCTAGAAATATTCTAGCTATTATTTTGGCTACAGCTGGAAGAACACATATACCTCTCCAGTTACCGCACTCCATCAAGTTACCCTTCTTTGGAAGCTTAATGATCATCCCCCTTTTCCACCCCTGTGGAAATTGTTCACTATCCCAAGCTCTCCGTATTAGCGGATGCAGCAAATCTGCCGATGTATTTGGCGCCGCTTGAAATAGGTCGGCAGGGATGCCATCAATACCCACCGCTTTGTTTTTCTTGAGGGACTTGATTGCTGTTATTATTTCAGTTTTACTGGGAGGTACGGTGCGAATTCGGGAATTTGTTGCTTCGAACTGCTCATTCGAATTTGAGATCATATCGCCGTCGCCTAAGTGATTTAGCACTGTAGCAAAATGTTCTCTCCATCTAGTGAGCTGATCCTCATCCGAGATCAGAAGGTTACCGTCTAGACTCTTCACAGGATGTTGTTTGGGGTTACGACCACCAATGAGCTCCTTAGTGATGTTGTAAACAGTCCTACTGTCGCACCTACTCGCTGCTTCTTCAGCCCTTGAGGCCAGTGAGTTGACATATTGACGTTTGTCACGTCTCACACTACGCTGCACTTCTTTCTTCTTCGCACGGTATTGGGCTTCAAGATCGGTTCTCTCTACCGCTGAGGCCGCTGCAATCCGAGCCTTGATTGCTGTACGCTCATCGATCCGTCTCCAAGTGTCTGTAGAGAGCCATGTGCGGTGGTGTTTCTGCTTTTTACCGACATACGTGCGTGCCCCAGTCGCAAAAGCATTTTTCACAGCACTCCAGTGGTCATCCATGTTCTCTATGCTGCTGATTGCTTCTGCTTCTAAGGCAAGATGGTCCCTGAACTGTTGGCGCACTTGGGGAACCTTGAGCCTGTCGATATTAAACCTGGTGATATTAAGTAGGTTTGAGCGGTTGCTGTTGACGGATGCAGTACGAAGGCGTAAGTGAGCTACCATAAGATGGTGGTCTCGTTCTTGTCCGACGTCAGCTCCACGTCTGTTTCGGACGTCCCTGAGACAATTTATAAAGCGGCGACTGATCGCAATGTGGTCGATCTGGTTGGATGTTCGTTGCCTATCAGTAGAGACCCAACTGATCTTATGGCAGGTGTTATGCTTAAACAGCGTACCTCCAATGACTAGGCGGTTGGTATTGCAAAAGTCCACTAACCGCTCACCATTGTCATTACGGTCTCCCACGCCGTGAACTCCCATCACGTGCTTAAGCATGGTGTTGTCGCTACCCACCTTGGCATTGAGATCTCCCATTACCATTACGATGTCCCCATTAGGCGTTTGGTTGTGGGCGGCACCTAAGTGGCTATAAAAATTATCCTTTTCATCCTCAGTCGCGTCTAGAGTCGGAGCATAACACTGTATGATGGTAATTTTTCTGACTCTACTCTGGAACCTAGCCGTCAATATCCGGTCACTATGGGGTTTCCAGGATATGAGGCTACTACGTGCTGCTGGAGTAAGCATGAGTCCTACGCCAGAACTCCGTGCACTTCCAGCTGGTTTACCAGAGTAGAGCATCACAGTGCTTTTTGTTGGGGAGATGTATTCCCCAGCATCGTACCACCTTATCTCGCTCAGCCCTAAGATGTCGATTTTATACCGTGCGAATTCGCGCTCCAATTGGAGGAATCTGGCGTTATAAGGCCCTTCCTTGAGTGAGTCGAGGAGGGTCTTAACGTTCCAGAATCCGATCGTTGTCCGTGTCCGATAGCCAAAGGTCGTCAACAAATGATCCGTCCGTATCCGAGGCGTATGTTTCCGTTTCGGAGCAATGATT
Organism: Brachypalpus laphriformis; assembly: GCA_945910035.1. Taxonomy (NCBI): domain Eukaryota; kingdom Metazoa; phylum Arthropoda; class Insecta; order Diptera; family Syrphidae; genus Brachypalpus; species Brachypalpus laphriformis. The sequence goes on from OX246754.1 coordinate 257,977,225, forward strand.
TTTTTTATGGTTGCGGCTCGCTGGGCCACAGACCAACCGACACTTATCCTGTTTTTTGGCGCAGGAAGCTCGCCATTCGTCCTCTCCCATTAGCAATTTCCGAAGAAATTCCCAGATGGCACCACGAGGAGGTGGGAGTAGGGCTTACTAACAGAGCTGCTAGGTTTTCGGCTGCAGTGGCTCCTACTTGTTACTTAGCGGGCCAGCACCTATCGGGAGATGCTGCCCCTACGAGGCCTTTGTTAGTCGTTTGCCACCCAAAACTCCATGCAAGGTACATACCTTTGAACTAGAGCAGTGAATGCCCGAGCCAGCCAAGTGTTGAATATACATTTTTCAAACAATGACTGGAAGTTCATCAGGACCGGAGGAGTAGTCATCTTTGGAGAGAATAATATTTTCAATCAGAAATGATAGAAGTTAATATGTTGCCAGTAATAGGCGTATGCCCGCTAATCTGCAAATTTACTATGTCATCTGCACCTGATTTGCTCAGTTGTACGAAATCTTAAATTTGTTTTGTACTTTATCTAGGTAATCTGTAGAAATCTTTCTTTGCAGACACTGAATTGAAGTGTAGCGCATAATTTAATTTTAAAACAATGTCAGTTTAGTGCCCAATTTGTTAAATTCATCGTTTGCTTTATTAGGAACCACGGCCGAAATTAAAGGGGTATTTGTTTTTGCTCTATCTACTGCTGGTACTTTAATTCTTACCATTAACTCTTTCCGAAAATCATCACTGTAGAAGTGGGGTGAGAGACGACACAAAAAAGTGCCGCGTTGCCTGTCGTTGAGTGCGGACGCGTTTTTTTTTTTTGGAAATCTCCACCATCAACCAACCACCAACAATAAACAGTCAAAAAAAAAAAATAGTCTAAACCCATTTGCACCCACAGTTAAACAAAAAATTAAAAAACAATAAAAAAAAAAAAATAAAAAATAATAATAATAATTATCAATCTCATTCTACTATCAAATCAAATTTCCACTAAATTTCCACTTATCGCACGCGCCTAATCTCCACATCAGTGTAGTGCAGTGCAAAAAAAAAAAAAACCATCAGTGCCGGGTCTCTCCATCTCTCCCATCCCCACTCACTCGCTGTTGCGCTTCTTAGTCATCGCAATTGTCGCATGTTCTTTACATGCCTTCAGTTGCGATGATTGAGAGAGTGTAACAACTGATGTATAGCGGACCGTGAGTGTCTTTCTGAATAGCAGACCATAGCTGACTGTCGTTTGGGCATAACACCGGCGATAGTTTGTTGTGGAAAACTATATTTAGGATCTACATCTCACGGTTTCGCTTAGTAGCGTCAGTGTTGTGTCTTTTTGTGTTTTTATGTTGTAATGATGAGGGAATTTAGGGTTGATTATACGAACATTCGTGGGCTTCGAACGAATTTCTTTGATCTATACGCCCATGCTTATTCCCATAAACCAGCTGTTTTGGCACTGAGCGAAACACAGGTAGTCGAAGAATCTTCCGATCTAAAGCTGCCTGGATATAACTTAGTGTCATTATTCTTTCCCCATCGCGGCCTCGCCATTTACGTCCGTAGTGATATAGCTTACCAAGTTCCACCACAGTATGGCCACTGTTCCAATCCGGAATTTAATTTCAAATGGCTCAAATTCACCGTCCGTAAGCAAATAATCCACTACTGTTTTATCTACAGAAGCCCTAGTGCGGATAGCAACTCGACTTTTAACGAATTTGATGCGTTGTCCGATTCCATCACACGAATTGTCTCCCTGTATCCTCATACTGAAATCGTCATTGCGGGCGATTTCATTATACACAATTCGGAGTGGCTTCGACATTCTGGCCAGACAACACCCGAAGGAAGGTATGTTGAACTTTTCGCTGAGATAAACAATCTGACTCAGATTGTAAATGAGCCTACACGTATACCGGACATTGTGAGTCATTCTGCCAACACTCTGGACTTGTTTCTTACTTCACACCCTGATAAATACATCATTGATGTTTTAGCGCCTCTAGGCCGGTCCGACCATAACATCGTATCAGCTAAATTCTCGTATTCTGACCACACAGTTAAAGAAAAAACTCCCAAAAGAAAAGTATGGCGTTACGGGAAAGCCAATTGGGACGGCCTTAATAGTTTCTTTAGGAGTTTTAACTGGTCGCTGTGCTTCCTCGATAGCGACGTGGATGCCGCCGCTGATATGATTACTGACACCATCCTCTTAGGTATGGATGCCTTTATTCCTAACAGAACAAAAAGCATCAAACCTAAGGCAAAATCGTGGTTTGACCAGAGCTGCAAAGAGGCTATCAGGGTGAAGGAGGTAAGTTTTCGGTCTTATAAAGCCAACAAATCTGAGGAAAACCGAAAGAAGTTTAAACAACCCAGAAATGACTGCAATGCCCACATTCGACGTGTAAAATTCCTATATGACCAAAAATTGAGGCAAAAAATTCTACAATGTCCCAAAGGTAGTAAACATTTTTGGTCATTCGTCAAAAATATTAAAAATTCTGCCTCGCCCGCCATCCCAACGCTCATTTATAATGACATTCCAGCTGTCAGCTCCTTAGACAAAGCCAATCTGCTTGCTGCTCACTTCGCAGCGAACTCCACCCTACCAGATAGTACTTTGTCTCCACCTATACTTGAGAGCGTCGAATTTTCCATGGGAAAAGTCCACTTTCGCACTCGTACAGTTGCAGGAGTACTCAAAGGTCTCAACATACACAAATCCGCTGGTCCAGATGGAATCTCCCCCATAGTTCTGAAGAGGTGTTCTTCCACGCTGGCAAAACCTCTGCGTAAGCTTTTCTGTCTGTCCTACTCTTCTGGGCTCTTTCCGAGAAGATGGAAAACAGCATTTGTCCAGCCCGTCCCTAAAAAAGCGAATCTTCTTCCCCTTCCAATTACCGACCCATTGCACTAACGTCCCTTTTTTCCAAGGTCATGGAAACGCTGATAAATCGTCAGCTTATGAAATATCTTGATTCACGAAAACTTCTCAATGACCGGCAGTATGGTTTTCGTAGCAACAGGTCCACTGGTGATTTGATGGCATATCTCACCGAGAAGTGGAACCAATCTCTCCATCTTACTTACTTACTTAGGTGGCGCTACAGTTCGGGGTGAACCTGGGCCTCAACCAACAAGCCTCTCCATTTAGCTCGGTCTTTAGCTAATTGCCTCCAGTTGCGCACTCCAAGTTGGTCGAGGTCCCCTTGAACTTGTGCGCGCCACCTACGGCGATAATTCCCTCTACTGCGTCGTCCCTCGGGGTTAGATTCGAAGACTCTGCGGGCCGGAGCGTTGGTGTCCATTCGCTCTACATGTCCTAGCCATCTCAGACGTCCAATACGCAGTTTTTTGACTAGGTCGATGTCGCTGTACAGCTCGTATAGTTCGTGATTGAATCTTCTCCTCCAAAACCCGTCAACGCAAACGGGACCGAAAATCTTACGAAGAATTTTTCTCTCGAAGTGACCAAGGATATCTTCATCCTCTTTTAATAAAGTCCATGTTTCAGCGCCGTAAAGCAGGACTGGGATGATCAAGGTCTTATATAGAGTCTCCTTAGTTGTTCGAGAGAGGGCTTTACTGTTGAATTGCCTTATAAGCCCAAAAAAACAGCGATTGGCAAGAGTTATTCTTCGATTGATTTCTGCGCTGATTTTGTTTGCTGAATTTATAGCAGAGCCAAGGTAGACAAAGTCCCTTACTACCTCGAAGTTATAGCTGCCCACGGTGACGTTTTGTCCAATTCGTCGATGTTGGTTTTCCCTTCTAGTTGACAGCATATACTTGGTTTTGCCCTCGTTTATCGCCAAACCCATTTTGGCCGCTTCCGCCTCAAAGCTTGCAAAAGCACCGGTGACAGCCCGCTGAGATCTTCCGATAATGTCTATATCGTCGGCGTATGCAAGCAGTTGTACAGACTTGTAATAGATTGTGCCTCCGGTGTTGGCTTGTGAGTTCCGCACAATCCGTTCAAGTACAATATTGAAGAAGTCACATGACAGCGCGTCACCTTGTCTAAAGCCTTTTTTGACATCAAAGGTCTCGGTGAGGTCATTACCGACCTTGATGGAGCAGCGAGCGTTCTCCATCGTTAGCCTGCACAGGCGGACAAGTTTGGCAGGGATGTCAAAACTAGACATGGCTCTATAAAGCTCTTCTCTATAGATGCTGTCATAGGCGGCCTTGAAATCGATAAAGAGGTGGTGAGTATCGATTTGGAATTCTTGGGTTTTCTCCAGGATCTGCCGAAGTGTGAAGATTTGATCTATGGTGGACTTTCCTGGCCTGAAACCGCACTAATAGGGTCCAATCAGGCTGTTGATAAACGGTTTCAGGCATTCACACAATATCGCAGAAAAGATCTTGTATGCGATGTTGAGGAGACTGATGCCTCTATAATTGGCGCAGTTGAGGGGGTCTCCTTTCTTGTGGATCGGGCAAACGATGCTGAAATTCCATTCATCAGGCATACACTCGTCTGACCAAATATTAGAAATGAGTTGGTGTATGCACTCTACCAATTCATCCCCAGCTGCCTTGAAAAGTTCGGCCGGTAAGCCGTCAGGTCCAGCAGCCTTGTTCGATTTTAGCTTGGATATTGCTATCCTCACTTCGTTTTGGTCAGGTGGACGGAAATTTTGACTATCATCGTCCATGTTGAATGGTTCATTCTGCCTGACAGCGGGATGTTGGTCTTCGTCGCCGTTATACAGTCTGCAGAAGTAGTTTTTCCATATTCTCAGCACCGACTGTGATTCTACTACGAGGTTTCCATTCTCATCTCTACAGGTTTCTGTACGGGTATTACTTCTCTGACACGTTCTTTTTACCTTTTGGTAAAACTTCCGTACATTGTTCCTGGAGTATAGACTCTCGATATTCTCAAACGCGCGCTTCTCATGCTCTTTCTTCTTCTTTTGGAGAAGCCGATGTTCTTCCCGTCTCTTTTGCTCGTAGAGCTCACGAGCAGCTCTCGTCTTCCTTTGCAGCGCCGCTTTGTATGCCTCATGTTTTGCTGCATGCACTCGCCGGCATTCTTCGTCAAACCAGGGGTTTCGCGGTGGTGGGCGAGCGAGACCCAGCACATCAGTCGCGGCGTTTCTGATGGCATGTTGGCAGCGTTGCCACTGGTCTTCGGCACTTGGTGCTGGCGGCATAGGGGTGATTGAGAGATTTCGGGATACGCGTTCAGCGAAGAGTCTGGCGGTCTCTTGCGATTGTAGCTTTTCGACGTTAAATTTTCTCACAGTAATTCTTCTTTGTTGCTCAGATTGGGATATCCGCATTCGTACCTTGGCTACAACAAGGTAATGATCCGAGTCTATGTTGGCCGCTCGGAAGGTCCGGACATCCAGAATACTGGAGGCATGCCTTGCGTCGATCGCAATATGATCAATTTGGTTGATCGTGACATGATCATTGGACCGCCATGTCTGATTATGAATATCAAGATGAGGAAACCATGTGCTTGCTATGGTGACATTTCGCTCCACAGCGAAATCAATTAGCCTTAGTCCGTTATCAGATGTGTTGTCGTGTAGGCTATGCTTACCGACTGCTCTACCGAAGACGTCCTCCTTTCCTATTTTGGCGTTAAAATCGCCCAATACGATCTTAACGTCGTATTTAGGACATTGCTCGTATGTTTTGTCGAGGAGCTCGTAGAAACACTCTTTGGAGGCAGGGTCCTTTTCTTCTGTGGGGGCATGAACACATATTAGGCTTATGTTAGCGAATTTAGCCTTGATCCGGATCGTCATAATACGCTCGCTCACGTGTCGGAAGCTCTCTCCATAACTTCGGCGAAACAAAGATGGTTGCGCTCGATATTTCTAAGGCATTTGACAGAGTTTGGCATCAGGCTCTTTTGTCGAAAATGCGTGCATATGGCATCGATGAGTCTCTTCTTCAATGGATTAGAAATTACCTTTCGGACCGTTCAATACAAGTTGTCTTGGACGGCTTCAAGTCTGCAATTCACCATATAAATGCTGGTGTTCCCCAGGGCTCCGTTTTGTCTCCGACTCTCTTTCTCATTTTTATAAATGACCTCTTGTCTGCTACTTCTAATCCAATCCATTCCTTCGCTGATGACAGTACCCTCAGTTTTTCATATTCGTTCCCTAGCTCACGTCCCTGCTCTTCGGCCGTAGAAGAGGAACGACATCGTATGTTAAACACATTAAATTCCGACCTGGACAGCATGACCAAATGGGGCTCAATCAATAGAGTGGAATTTAATGTATCCAAAACTCAATGCTGTCTCCTGTCTCTCAAGCGAAACCAAGACCCTCAACCATTATCCATGAATGGTACTTGTATCGCTGAATCCGAAAGACTTGCCATTCTCGGTATGTGCATCAATAACCGTCTTCGATGGAACGATCACATATTCGAAGTCGCCAAAAATGCTGCAAAATGTCTAGGATTCCTTAAGCGGTGCAAGAAATATTTTACCCCGTCTGATCTGGCCTCCATCTATAAGGCATTCATCCGCCCAAAGCTGGAATATAACGCCCACAACTGGTCTGGTGCACCCAAGACCGTTCTGCACATTCTAGATAGGGTACAGAACCGCGCGTTAAAACTAATAGGTGATAGAGACATTGTGAACTCAATAGTCTCACTTGAACATCGTAGAAATGTCTCATGTCTTTCCCTTTTTTATCGCTTCTTTTACAAAAAATGCTCCAGCGAAATAGCCAGCTGCATTCCTCCCCTTCAAAACTTCACCCGCAATATGCGCCATGCTTCGAATGCACATCAGTTCACCCTCAAGCCCAACTTCGGACGTCAAATATAGGGATTCGTTTATAAGCCGAACAACACGTTTGTGGAACGATCTACCAGCCTCTGTATTTCCTCATCATTACAGCTTACAAACATTTAAAGCCAACGCAAACCGGCATCTCCTCTGTCTCTTTCCCCCCTTTTCGCCACCGCCCGTGCCCTGAGAACCAGTATAAGGGTATTAATAATCCCTTTGGCACGCGCAAATTATAAAAAAAAAAAAAAAAAAAAAAAAATGGTCACACTTTACCGATTCTTTGGCCGTAAGAGTGAAAATTTCGTGGGTCATGTTATAAAAATAATAGATTCCTAGATTACCTAGTTAAACTGCAGATTAACGGCTTTCGCACATTACGGGTGAAATATATACGAAGGCAAAGGAGTGGAGTTGTCAATGATATTAAAGTAATTTGGATTAGGCTCCACGTCATTATCAGATAAGGATATCAGGCTGAAGAAATCGACAAGGAGGTTGGTGATAATTTTTGCATCACCAGATATAGATCTGGTAATAGGGAAAATTTGTTGTATTCAATTTATTTCTCTTCTCCGTGTGAAGCAGAACATTTTTTGAGGCGAGTTAGGAACGGATATACAGTCGAAGAAAAACGAGTAAAAAGATTATGTAATCGGGCCAATTCTCTTATTAGAACTCATATGGAAAATAATTACCTACTCATAAGTGTCTATTCCATAAGCTACTCTATAAGTCCCACGAGATTTTGCATTGCGATTGAAAAGGCTTTCAACAACGGAATAACATGACATGAATTTCGTAATATTCACATCTAACTTATTATTACTTTTTTTCTAAAACGAAAGTGATTTCAACATCCCACTCATATAAGAGTTCAAATAAGATCATCCCCCACCTTGAATTCTAAAATGTTGGCTGATATAGAATAAACACTCATGCAAAAACTGAGTTATCATAAGGAAATGAGTGCAAAGGTATTCATTTTCTTTTTCCTTTTAAGTTAATATTCTTTTAGGAGAAGAAAACAAAATGAGTGGAGTACACTTATGCTCTTGAACTGTTGCAGATTAATTCTTAAAAACATTTCTCTGAGGAGTGGAATCCAAAGTATGGTAGTTCTGCAATGAAAAGAGTTTGGATAGCAAGCCATTCCAGATGTCGCCAGGTGAACTTGGATGTAATGCGCCTTTATTGAGTTTTTCAAAACACCTGTTTCGTTTCCAATACTCTACGCCTAAAGTTGCGCACTACCAGTTGGTTGAGGTCCCCCATCACTTGCTTGCGCCACATACCGCAAGGTCGTTTTCTACTGCGTCGTCCAAGCGGGGTAGAATCGACGATTTTCCGGGCTGCAACGTTGGGTTCCATCCGCTCTACATATACATACATAGGTGTCCTTGTATGTGTCCTTGTATAGTTCGGAATTGCACCTTTTTTTTTGCACTTACCGTTTATGCAGACGGGAAAAAAGATCGCTCGAAGAACTTTCCTCTCAAAGTAACCTAGGGCACCTTCATCCGATTTTGACAAAGTTCATGCCTCTGCACCTTACAGCAGGGCTGGGATGATTAGTGTCTTATAAAGGGTTACCTTAATAGTTCGAGATATGGCTTTGTTACTCAATGGCCTCTTAGCTCATAAAAACAGCGATTCGCAAGAGTACTAATTCTTCCTTTGATCGCCCCACTAGTGTCATTTGAGGAGTTCACTATAGAGCTCAGGTAGAACGTCTCAATGGTCGCAATCACCCTATTGATGGCCCGCTGAGTTCTTCCGACTATGTCAATGTCATCGGCGTAAGCGAGTAGTTGTACAGACTTGTAAAATATTGTACCTTCGGTGTTGGCTTGTGGGTTTAGTTCAATTCTTTCAAGTATTATATTAAAGAGATCAGTTGATCGCCCTTCACTTTGTCTAAGACCTTTTCTGACATCGAACGCTTCGGTGGTTCTCTTACCGACTTTGATGGAAGAGCGAGAGTTCCATCGTCATTCTAGTTATACGAACAAGCTTGGGAGGGATACCGAGACTAGACATGACTCTGTATAACTTGTCATAAGCAACTTTAAATCGATGAAAAGGTGATGGGTATTATTAGATTATATTCGCAGGTTTTTCAACATCTGCCGTAGTGTAAATATTTGCTTAATGGTGGACCTTCCCTGCCTGAAACCGCACCAAGAGGGTCTTCTTTTTTAAAATTGAACAAAAAAAGCTGAGGGTCCATTCATCGGGCATACTTTCGTTGAAACCCTGTTGAAGCATATGTACCAAAAGGTTTAAAGAACATGCGCGCTTCTAGAGCTCCTTTTTTTTTTTCTTGCTTCTAAGAAGTCGTAGAGCTTGCGAGCAGCTCTAGTCATTCTATGCTGCGCCGCCTTGTATGCCTCTTGTTGATGGTATTCTTCACTAAACTAGGGGTTTCGTTTTGCTGGCCGAGAAAAACCCGGTACATCCTAGGTAGCATCTCTGATGACTTGTTGGCAATGTTGCCGCTCGTCTTCCGCATTTGCTGCTGGCGGCATAAGACTTAGATTGAGAGTAAAAGAGACTCGACCGGCAAAGGCTCCGCCGATCTCTTGCAATTGTAGCCATCCGACGTATTTCCAACCTCACAGTATTTCGTTGATTTCACTCCATTCCGCATATCCACACCCGTATCCTAGCTGTAACTCGGTTTGAATCAGTTTTTGAACTCGAGTTGACACATCACTACTTACTAACTAAAGCATCCGTAGCCGAAGCTGTTGGTTGTTTCGTAACCAGTGTTCTTTTACGTGGTAGGAAAGTTAACCCGACGGCACAGCCCCCAACCTGGAGGGCCAATTCCTTCTGTTATACCCCTTGAACACGGCGCCGGGTACACCGGTGCCAGTAGACTACTGCGGGAGTATAAGCGCTACCGTTAGCCCACTAAGGACTCCTTCGCCACCATCTCTATTCCAAGGTCCTGACTTGACTAACATTGGAAATTCTTTACCGATCTGCGATCCAAATATGTCGAAGTAGCTCGCGCAAGGTGTTCACTAAGTTCAACCTAACTGGAACTGTAGACGCCGTCGTTGATTCCATTTAAGGAATTCGTCGGCTACCGTCTGGAATTAAATAAGTGCTCTAGTGAGAAAGCGTTCTTCCCCCGTCTCATTTGCTGTCGCCCCGAATCTGCGATAAAGATACTAGGAACCTAGCGGTCATCAACGTGAAGATTGAAAGTAGGAGTTGGTACGCCTAAGCTAAGTGAGAACTTTATGTTTTCATATAATCGCATGCAATACCCTTTGACCACCGATTAACAATAAGAGTTCGTTTTTAAACCTCCACTCCCTATTTACACAAAGGAACCGAAAATTGCTCCAAAAACTTTTATTTCGAAACAGCTAAGAATGTTTTCATTTGCTTTTGTTAAGTCTATACCTCCGTCCCCTAAAGCAATACCGGAAGAATAGGGAACTAGTTTATGGAACAATTTGGTTTGGGTGTAGTAGTCTCTTGCGATGTACTAGAACAGCCTTTCATTTAAATATTTGTTCATCCTGCAATACAAAAAAAAAAGCCAACTCTCTTTGCAAAGTTTTTCTGTTAAACCGGTTTCTGTCACTTACTAGACCCGACCCCAACGCATATTGTCACAATTTACCCCTCCACAAGGCCTGCAGTCATGTGCAACGCGTTTATTAGGTGACAATCTCTGTTAAATGCAAATATTTTAATGTTATATGCAAATTAGTACAAAGGGTGTGCAAGGGCTTGAATATCAAATTTTGTTGAGCCCCATCATCCACTGTGTGTGGCAATGTAGTACAAGTACTTCAGTTTGCAACCCGCCTCAATGCTGCATCTCTCCCCTATCGCGTTCGCAACAAGGCACCTCTTACTAACTTTATCCATATTTGGCTGCAAAGAACTCCACTTGCTCTCCTATAACTGTGTGTGTATCTCGTGGGTGTGGTGCAAAACATGGTAATTAATAAGCTATGAATTTACATGAATAAATTTTCGTCCTCGACTTGGAAAATGCTTCGTTATCATAATTTTTTTTTTTTTTTTCTAAACGTGAGCTGCAGTCTGTGAGGGGGAGGGGCGAGCGTACAACTTTTCCCATTTGCATTTGGGAGGCAACTGGCTCACAAGTCATTACACTCTCCAAACTTGGTCACACAAGTAATCGGTCAACTTTAAGACTGCAATCTATAAACCCGATCAATGGGACCTGACATATGAAGGCGAAACTTAGACAGAGGCATAAAAAAAGGAACAGATCGAACGTGTGAATTGAGAGATTGGACCGAAGCAAGTCCAAAGTGCTGGAAACAACTTCAGAGCGATGTGAACCGATTCTCTCGATTCCTTAAGTGATTTATCACATTTTTCCATTAGGGACTTTGTCCTTATTTATGGACGTCAGTGTTTAAGTAATTTTATTTCCTTCTCTTAGTTTGCTCAGTATTTTTTTTCACTCAAGGATGTATTTTTTCTGCTTCGGAGATGCCTTTGAGGACCATTTGATGAGGATGTGCGTTGTGCTGTTTTTTTCACGTTGCGCACTAATGACTGAAATCCTGATTTATGAAGTTTCACTCCAAATAAAGAAGAAAGTCTGTGTCTGCTGAAATCTGTTGGTTGTTAAATAATTGAATATGTTGATGAGAAACTCTCAGTAGATATCAGATGTTGATTTGTGGATAAGGACATACGATTTGATGGAATAAGTTAATACTGGTTGAGGGCTTCAATAGTTTTGTATGGGAGGCAGTTAAAATAGAGAGAATCAATAATCTTTTTACACCTGTTAGGATAAAATCGTCTGAGTTCCTTTTGTTGTTGAATGAAAGCGTTTGCTTAGTTAGTTAAATTTAATAGAGCACGTAACGTTTTCATCAGTGCATTTATGCTCCAACAATAAACAATGTTATTACCGTAGTTTACTCTAGGCGTATAGGCGTTGGACGCTTAGCTGAACAATTGTTATATTTCAATGCTATCATTAAAAATAACAAATGGGAACAAAGAAAAATACCGTTAATTTTAGTGCTAGAAGGTAAGCCCAATTATTTCAGTTATAAAGAGTTACCTTAGTAGTTCGAGATAGGGTTTTGTTATTCAATTGACTTCTTAGCACAAAGCAACAGCAATTGTCAAGAGTTCGTTTGATCTCCCCACTGCACTGCTGTCATTTGCGGAGCTCACCGTAGAGCCTAGGTAGACAAAGTCATTTTCAGCCTCAAAATTATATCTGTCTATTGTGGCTTTCTATCCAAGATGCTCTCGGGTGTCCTTTTCTGTAGACAGCATATAATTTGTTTTGCTTTCATTGACCACTGCCTCCGTTTTAATGCTCGCAAACACCCTACTAATGGCCCGCTGAGTTCTTTCGACTATGTCAATGTCATCGGCGTAAGCTAGTAGTTGTACAGACTTGTAAAAGATTGTACCTCCAGTGTTGGCTCGTGAGTTTCGTATAATTCTCTCAAGTGTTATGTTAAAGAGATTATATGATCGCCCCTCACTTTGTCTAAGACCTTTCCTGACATCGAACGATTCGGTGGTTTTCTTACTGACTTTAATGGAGCAGCGAGAGTTCTCCATCGTCATCCTGCACAGACGGACGAGCTTGGCAGAGGTACCAAGACTAGACGTGGCTCTGTATAACTCGTCTCTATACACGGTATCATAGGCAACTTTAAAATCGATGAAAAGGTGATGCGTATCGCTTTTATATAGATGGGTTTTCCAAGATCTGCCGTAGTGTGAATATTTGCTCAATGTTGGACCTTCCCGGCCTGAAACTGCACTGATAAGGACCTAGAGGGTCTCTTTTTTCAGGTTTGGGAAAACGATGTTGAGGTTCCATTCATCGGGCATACTTTCGTTTGACTAGATTTAACAGATGAGCTGGTGCATGTTCCTTACCAACTCATCTCCTCCTGCACCGTCAACTCCAGTAGCTTTGTTGGATCGGGTTAACGGAAATCTTGACTATCAGCGTCACTGTTGAATGGCTCATTCTGCCTGATAGCCGAATATTGGTTATCGTCACCGTTTAACAGTCTGCAGTCTTCCATACTTTCAGCACAGATTGCGATTACAATTTTTACTATATTACCATTTTCGTCCCTGCACGCTTCTGTTCTAGTTTTTAAGCTCCGCCAGCGCCGCATTGTACGCCTTTGTTGACGGCATTCTTCATTAAACCAAAGGTTACGTTTCGCTGACTGAGAAAATCCCAGTACATCAAAGGTAGCACCTTTGACAGCTTGTTGGCCGCTCGTCTTCCGCATTTGCTGGTGGCGGGATAGGGCTTATATTGAGATTTAAGGCTTTCAAACACCGCCGCGATAGCGGTAGTGATAACGATAACTATCGCCATAGCGATAAACAACTAAACACACCAGCGCTATAGCGATAGAAGTCTTGTTTTCAATTTTTGCTCAGTTTTTTTCACAGAAGAATTCAACTTTTCCACATCCACCATTGCACGGTAGAGTGATTGAATGTAACATGCAGCGATATTGTTACGGATGTGCAAGTAGGTCATATGACACGAGAGAGCGACAACCCCATCTCCACAGTGCGACCAAAACCAGACGCCGAATCAGCAAAAATTAAACTAGCAGAATGTGGGAAAAAAATGCGAAAAGCGAAAATGTGGAAAAATGCGGTGTCGACAATTAAAATATATGTAGGCAGGTGAAAATAAAGAATAAGTGGGATTTGTTGGAAATATTCAGAGCCTCAATTATTTTGGTCATAAATTTCTCCAGGTTTTTAATGGTCAGATCGTCAGTTTCTTGTTCTGGATTAATGTCGTCTTCAACCGGTTCGCACTCTTCTTCAAACTCTATCAATTCGTGAACTCAGCATCATGTGCTTCCAAGAGCTCATTAATGTTACTGAGCTCCAGGTCTTGAAACCTTCCCCTCCAATCTGTCTCCCCAGGCACAACAAATTTTTCACATTGCAATCAGAAGCATCCCCAACAGTGCTGCCACTAGACGCATAGCGTATTGTAGCAGATCCCTAAAAAAAAGCTAGTAGATTCAACCAAAAGGTAGCACAACAGTTTCATTCATTTATTTATTAAAATTACCACTTTTTTTTATATAATTTGCGAGCACTCAAGGGGTTACGAATACTCTTAACATGTTTACACACAGCGCCGGCATTGGAAAGGATGGATAGAGAGAGAGAAAAAAATTTGGTGTGCTGGTTTTTGAAGCTCAGTTGTTTATGCTTCAAAGAAACTTCAGGGGCGGCGTCCAGATAACTGGAGAAATTTTTGGTATTTTTTGTCTTTTGCTTCTGATTCACAATATTTTTTTCCCGATAACCGATGTCATAGCAAATCATCATCAACAGAGCGAATAATTTTTCCAGCCATATGACCAAGCTACTGCCAGTGTTATCCATTCGCAGTAGTGTTCAGACAAGCTTTCGCAATTGATCAGTGACTTTTTATATATTTCATGAGAAATAAATAAACACTTGCTGACATTAGGATTTGAACCATGAACCATTAGCACTTAAAGTGACATTAGCAAAAATAAATAATAAAATAAAAGTAATGAACAACAAACAAAAATAAATAAATTAGGCTTTGCAACGACACTATGTACAGATGATCATGGATATGTACGAAGGAGCAAAGACAAGAGTAAGATATTCCGGTGGAGTAACCGAAAGGTCCCCGTCAAAGGACTATCTTACGAAAAATAGAGTGCGACCGGCTTACTTGGTATTGCCACGTTCAAAAAAGAAATAATTTGAACCCTGTTAAAAGGCAATGTACGTTCCAAAGACATCGCGATGCCCATAAACGCCTGGATCGCACAAATGCAACGACACCAGCATTTGATTGGCCTCAGTAACCACGTGATCCAAAATCGGGAGTCCTGCCAATATTTTCTGATGTCAAATAGGCGGACCCCACAGGAAATGCAGTGAAGTGGGAGGGTGATGATCTCTTACTTTCGGATCATAACCTCGCCGAAATAAGAAGAAGGCTTTGTGACGACACTACATAAACAATGAACAAAAATAAATAAATTATGCTTCGTGGAGTTCTCCATTAACCCTAGAAAGATAATCTACGTCTGCCAGACGTATAGCGCGCAAAAAAATGTAATATCCTTTGGCAATGGAGTTTAAGTTTCTTGTTTTTATTGTTTAAATTAATTTTTATTTTTACTGAACCATAACTTCATTTCTCTTAATATGAATTTCATTAATAAATAAAACATTAATATTTTATAAAAAGCTCATGGGTTTCCATTAATACATTAAAAAAGTGCCATACGTCTCTGAGACGTATGATTATCTTTTACGTCATAAAAAATATGATTATCTTTCTAGGGTTAATAAGCTCAAAGCTTCTAGCAAAATTAAATTAACAAATTCATCCGATGGTCCAAAAATTGGATTGCCTTTACAAAGGAAAATATTTTCAACAGTCTTTGTATAAAGACTATTTCTTAAATCGATTTTAATATGTTCAAAAATTTTCGCTCAGCTGAAGCGCTGCTATGCGGAAAGCAATAAAGGTTAAACATAAGCGATGCTAGTAAAAAAAATACAAAATCCTCGACCCCATTCTTAATTTTCTTTAAAGTATTTTCTTGATGCAAATCAAGGAACTAAAAACTAATAACTACGCAATGCAAAAAAGGCAAAACTCAAGACTTTTAGACTTTTGAGAGTAGCGAAACATATGGAAAATGGAGCGACCCGATCAATAATAAACCGATATAGGTAGTGCCAAAACAACTCAAAATGTTTTCAAGAAACCTCCGTATGTGAACGAGCAATTGAATTGTAAATTTAATATTTAATGAAATTGAAGTTTAAGGATGAAGTAAAAAGCTAGTAGATTTTTAAACAAAGCTAGTAGATAGTAGCAAGACTGAAAACCTAGTAGATCTGCTAGCTTTGTAGTAAAAGTGGTAGCGCTGAATTCCCCAACATCATCTTCAATACAATCTGACCATAATGGTCTCCAAACTGCATTCATCGTGGTATTTTTTATGTCACACCAAGATGGCTTGATATGTGCTATTGCATCAGCAATGTTATAGTTTCGCCAAAACCTACAAAGAGTGGGTTTATGAGGTCCATGTAAGGGTTCTAACATCTTGTGAAAAGTTTACCGTAGAACAGCTTCTTAAATGTTGCAATAATTCCTTGGTCCATTGGCTGAATTATTGATGTCATGTTTGGGGGCATAAATACAACTTTTACATTTGGTTTGGAATTGCAAAGCGCCTGAGGATGACTTGGCGCATTGTCGAGAATTAGCACCACTTTGAAGTCTAAGTTCGGTTTCTTGCAAAAGTATTTACTAAACCAGTCAGTAAATAGTGATGAATTCAGCCAACCTTTTTTGTTTGCCCTCCAATGCACAGGAAGTTCGACTTTTGTTACATTTTTCAAAGCTCTGCGGTTTTCAGACTGATATATAAGATATGGTTTACACTTAAAATCACCCTTAGCATTTTCATAAAATAAGAGGGTGAACCTATCTTTTGCTGCCTTAAACACGGATGCTCTTTTTTCTTCCTTGGAGAGATAAGTTTGGCTAGACATGCGCAAGCCCAGTTTCATCCGCATTGAAAAACTTGTTGAGCTGTGTATCCACCGTCTTTAATAATTCCTTTGAACTCCTCTCTTGTTGGAAGCTTCTACATCGACACAAGCCGCTTCGCCCGTAAATTTTATGTTATGGAGATTGTGATGCTTTCGGAATTTATCAAACCATCCCTTGCTTGCTGCAAAATTCGTTTTTTCTGCTCCTGGGTCAACTCCTTTTTCCCGCTGAAGATGATCAAAAATATTCTTTGGTTTGTTTGAAATTGCAACAGAGTCGACTCCAATTTTTTTCTTGTTGTTGTTTTCAATCTAAGAGATTAGCAAAGTGTCCATCTTTTACATTATCGGATCCCTACTTTGCTTTATTTTTTTAGCTGATAAAGGTTTTTTATTAGATGACTTTACTGAATCTTGATCAGCTCTGATAGTGCGAACCGTGGACTCATTTATATTGAAAAAACGCCCAACAGCAGAGAGTCCTTCACCCTTTTCTAATCGTTTGATAATTTCCAATTTAGTTTCTAGATTCAATACGACTTTCTCTTTTTTGAATGCGTTTTTTTTTTTTTTTTTTTGTTTATGTACATATATACAGGGTGTCCGCCGGGAAGGTATACTACTTTGTTTGTTTATAATTTTTGATTAAATGAAAGAGAATGGATCTTATATTGATAAATGTTTTATTTAATGTCGGCAATTATGTATGGAATACAATATCAGGTAAATGTCCGCCTCTGCTAGTCTCACAAATGCGAGCCCTTTTGCATAAACCTTGCTTTTCAGATATCCCCACAAAAAGAAGTCAGGAGCAGTCAAATCAGGCGACCGTGGAGGCCAATCAACATCACCATTTTTTGAAATAATTTGTTGTGGAAAGAGGTCTCAACCGTCTTGTTGATACCACATGTTAATCAAGCCGAAAGCATGCAGTTGTGGCGTTAAAAAGTTTTGAATCATATCACGATATCGCTCCCCATTCACAGTTACCGTTACGCCGTTTTCATTTTCAAAGAAGTAAGGTCCAATGATTCCTCCTGACCAAATTGCACACCAGACTGTTACTTGGGCTTGGGCCTATCACCTACAGACCCTCTTTCTTCGAAATCATTCACTACACGATAAATAGTGCGTTTTATTGGTACGTTGTTTCTCCCAAAAATTTCACGTAACTTTCTCATCGTCACAGTAATCGATGATTGATTTTGATAAAATGTTTTAACGATTAAAACACGATGGTTTATCGAATATTTTTCCGTAATAAATTTGCCACGTGTCTACTTCACGACTGCCAAATATGAACTGTCAAGACTAATGTTTACCAAAATGGCGGCAAAACAAAGTAGTATACGTTCCCGTCGGACACCCTGTATATATAATTTGCGCGCACTCTAAGGGTTATGAATACCTTTAACATGTTTACACACAGTACGGGAGAGAGAGAGAGAGAGAGAGAGATTTTGGTGTACTGGTTCTTGAAGCGCTCAGTTGTTTATGCTTCAGCTATTCTCCGGGGGGTGGCGTCCAGATAACTGGGGAGATTTTTGTTACTATTGTCATTGCTTCTGATTCACAGTACTTTTTATCCGATAATCGATGTCAAGGGTAAATCATCATCAACAGAGCGAACAGTTTTTCCAGCCACATGACCAAGCTAGTGCCAGTGTTATGCCTTCGCAGTAGTGTTCACACAAGCTTTCGCAAATGATCGGCCTGACTTTATATATTTCATGAGAAATAAATAAATGCTTGCTGACATCAGGATTTTAACCATGAACCATTAGCGTGGCAATTGACGACGTTACCACTACACCATTGCCACGTCTAAAGTTTGGAAGCTTGTGATGATCGCTATGATATGGACATCTTAATGTGGTCGACTTTTACTTTAAAAAAAATACGTGGTCAAAGATATTAGAATCCATGGGAATCTAAAAACATTTGTGATACCTACCAACTTAGAAAAATCAACAAGTAATAGTAACACGCGGAATCACACAACGCCTAGCAAGAACAGCAGAAATACATATGAAAATGCATAGAAATCTGATGCACATAAGAACTTGAAAATAAATGCAAAGCCTACTGGCAGACAGTTTTTTTTATGTTTTCATTTTCCACAACACGAGTTGAATCAAGTTGAATCGCGTATAAGCACCGTGTATGTAGAGGGAATTTCGGAAAAACTTAATCGCGTATGCTAAGACCGCGTATGGGGGGGGTTCAGTGTATAACGAAAGTGAATTTGATAGTTGTTTATAAATAATCCGGTCCAGCAGGTGCATTGGACTAGTCCTTGATGTTATACTCAGGCGAATGTATGCTCAAGTAAAATATTTCTTGTACCGTTTAAGGAAATCTGGACTTTCAAAGCTTCCTTGGCTATATCAAATATGTGATCATTCCGATGTAAGTTGTCGTTATCGCCCTTATCTGAGAATGGAGAGTCATTCGGTTCATATCATTTTCATATTTAACGCATTTTTATTTTTTAATTCAGAGTTTCTTACGTGCTATCAAAAACGCTTAAAACTTGCTTAATTAACTTAACTATCTCTAGAGAGGAGAGAGCAGAAGTTTTGTTTATTCAATGCTTGAATGGTATAAACAAAATAAAACGAAATTAATTGCCTAAATTTATTAGAGTATAATTATTTTAATTATTTAAATGGATAATACAGATCAAATTATTTTTGATTTAAATTGTATGGAGTTTGGAGACTTTGCTGAAGCAAAAGATGATTTAAAAAAATTGAATTTTCGTTGTTTGTGTTTGAATATTAGATCGTTGAGAAAAAATTGGGATGTCTTTTGTGCGAGTGTGTGTCCGATACTGAATTTTATTGATGTAATTGTGTAAGTACAAACTAATATCAAGCTAGAAGAAAATAATTTATATAACTTGGATGGATTCTGTCCTGAATTTGAAAATAGAGAAAAAAGGAAAGGGGAAGGTGTAGCCATGTTTATTAAAAATCATTTAAATTACGAAAGGCTTAATATTGCGACATCAACCTACGAACATTTAACAGTGAAGATCTTTTCAAATCCAAAAAACAAAATTGTTAGTGAAGTATACCGACCTCCGAAGAACAACGAAAATGATTTCAATGATGAGTTTGCGAAGATAACAAATATGCGACAGCAAAATGATATAATAATATTGGGCGATATTAACATAAATGTTAAGGAAAGTACGAAATCCTACGTCCTCAACTATCAGGAAATTATGGCTTTAAGGGTTTGTGCAATGTCATTAGAGGGGCTACCAGAATCGATTTGAATATGGGAACCTCCACACTAATTGATCATATACTGGTGAGCCTAACAGAGCTTAAGTCATTTTCGGCTATAGTTGAGAATAATATATCCGATCATTATAGCACCATGTATGGAGTCTATGAGGTGTGCTTCAATGAAAATGACCCAACTTCGCGTTCAGTCATAAGCACTAGCCAAGTAGATCAGCTGATAAGAGCGACGGATTGGACCCCAATAATGGAACAAAACAACGCCGACACACTTTTTAATGCTCTAGCTGATAAAATGACAGAAATTTATGAGAAGTCAACAACCGTCCACAAAGCAAAAGGTAATAGGAAAAATGCCGCATGGATTACCAGAGAAATCATAAAGAGCTGTAAAGAAAGAGACATTCTGTACCGCAGATGGAGAAACAAACGAAGTAATTTGGCATACGAAACCGAATATAAACTATTTCGGAATCGAATCAATAAATAAATTTTGAGCAGTAGGAATCTTTACTATAAAGAAGTTTGACCAAACAAAATGTGACCCCAAAAAAACCTGGGCGTTAATTAACGAAGTGTTGGGACGTAAAAAACCATCGCTGGATGCAGTGATTGTGATTGTGATTGTGAAAAGTACGAGCGCAGTTGCACTAGCAGATGCATTTGGTGACTTATTTTCGCGACAAGCAGCTACTATCATCCACAAATGTAACACAATCGCATCCAATCATCAAAACACGGCAGTGCAGAACTCTATATACTTGGGAGAAGCAAACATGGCAGAGGTAGTAAATTTGATGAATAGATTGAATACCCAAAAAGCTCCAGGAACAGATGGTATTCGAGCAATCGATTTAAAAAAACATACCGATATTTTTGCCCCCATCATCAACCAAGCTCATTAACTTAAGTTTTGAAACTTCGACAGTACCAAAAAAGCTCAAAGAGGCACTTTTTAGACCAATATACAAGGGAGGAGCCAAAAACGAGATAGCAAATTATCGCCCAATAGCAATATTACCAACTGTAGAGAAGATGTTGGAGCAAATAGTAGCTGATCGCATATGGCAATTCATCGAAAAGCAGAATATATTGAATACAAATCAATATGGCTTCCAAAAAGGGAAAATCACTAACAAGCTTCTTGAAGATTTCGCCAATCTAGTTAACAGCAGTCTTGCGAAGAAATTTATGTGCTAGTTCTGTTCCTCTATTTCAGCAAAGCTTTCGACACCCTCGACCATAATAAAATAATCGACGTCTTAGAAACAGCAGGAATTAGAGGAACTCTAGCAGAATGGCTAAGAGATTATTTCAGATCGAGGACTTTTCGAGTTAAGATAAAAGATTTTTGCAGTAGCGAATACAAGGTGCAATATGGTGTTCCACAAGGGTCAAAATGGGGCCCCATATTGTTCATTTTATACACGAACGGTACGTTGAAGTGCCTTAAAAATAGTTCCACATTTGCATACGCAGACGACACGGCAATCAAAGCTAGCTTAATTCAAAACAAAGTTTAAAAAGATTAATCTAATCTACAATTTTTCATTCATATGAAGAGTCCTTCTAACCATACGGTATCGAAGGCCTTCTACAAGTGAACCAGGCATGCACCCGTGCATTGCTTCTTGCTTTTATTCCACTGGATATCCGATACCAGTTTAGACGCGGCATGTGTAGTATCATGCTCCGCCTTGAAATTGGTTATCCGAAATTATGTGCCTGTCCTTAACCCACTTAGTCAAGGACTATGGATTACTTTTTCGAATACTTTGCTGATGTTCGGAAGGAGACTTATCGACCAGAGATTCCCCAGATTGGAACTGTCCTTATCTCTTTTGGGAATGGACTGCACCACCGCTGTTTTCCAATGCGTTGGATAATGGACATTATTTATTGCATTATTAAACAGGATGGTGTAAAAGTTCACCGCTTCTGGAGGAAGATGTTGAAGCACAATGTTGGGTATGCGTATGCCGTCTATTCCCACGGATTCCTTTTCCCTCAGTGATTCGAAGATCGCTTGGAGCTCTGCCTTCGAAATGAACGGAGAGTCATTCGGTTTTGGAGATACAAGTGCCATTTATTGATAAATAGATAAATTACCCGGCTTTGTACAGGAAAGAATATAAAGATTGTATATTATATTTTATAGATGGGCTACGCGGCGTTGCTACTGTTAAAAAAAATCAATGAAAATTTAGATTTAAATAAAAACGTCCCCGAAAAAAGGCGTAGCCAAAAATATTGTTTGAACGATTTGTAGAGTTAGTAAAGTTTTCTCATATTTGCTTAAATAGGTTTTATCGAGTTTCTTAGATAATTACTGAAAAATGTGTGTCTTTCTATACAAAAAAAATTTCTTCACAATCGGACTTAAACTGTACATCTGCATAAAAGGCAAACAGACAAACATTGCTCTTTTTTCATATTTCGTTTCATTTGAATAGGTACAACATTTTTCAAAAGTTTGTGATCCATTAATTGCAAATTATGTGCATGAATTTATTATTTTATGCTGCTTACTGTTTGTCTATGATGTTGGAAAAAGAAATGAGAAAGAATAAAAGAAGCAAGTTTTTTTTTTTCTCTGGCTCTTTTGCAAAGCATTCCATATGGAAAAACGATTTTTTTTTTGCTTCAACTGAATATGTACAAATAATGAAATTACAAAAAATAGTCAATGGAATGATATAAAACAAGTTTTTTTTAATAAAAAGCATTTTATCTACAATATATGACTCTGGTAGTGGGTAAGGGTTGTAAAAGAATGCAATCATTTTGGAAAACATTCTTTAAAAAGCATTCAATTCCCTGCATTCTTTGCATTCATTTGCAGGTGAATGCAAAGAATGCAGGGAATGCATATGAATACAAAGAATGCAAATGAGTGTAAAATAATTCATGAATTCAGAAAAGGCTGCATTCGAATGAATGGTAGAAAAATGAACGCAATCTCTGAAATGCTAAATGAATGGTGATTACATTCTTTTTCGAAATGAAGTCAACAAGTGCGATCATAAAATTGAGTTCATTAAAGAATGCATTCAAAAATGATTGCATTCTTTTGCAACTCTAGTGGGTACCGCCTCCTTTGTTCATAATTAAAAAAAATTCTGTCCGGCATGGAATCATAAAGTGCTTTAAGAAATCCAGCAACATTTCTCCGTAGACTAATTTAATTGCTCCAATGAGAGATATTCTGTCTTCAAATTGGCCAAATTTGTAAATTTTTCGAACTTACCATCCCCATACATTTTCCATAAAGTTAAGGTTCGGTAAGTACGGTTGCCACTGAAGCAATCCCACATTTTGCTCCACTTTTTACCTGTCCGCGCAGTATGGATGGTTGCATTGGAATGTGCAATACCTGATTTTTTTCATTCATCCAGGGCTCTTGTATCACAACGCCTGAAACGTCATGTTTGATTTTACAGTTTATTAAGCATGCATTTACAGCCTTATTATGATGCAGGTTTATCTGCATCGCCTCCGTCATCTTTGAGTTCCTCCTTATCTTCTATAACCTTGGTCATATATATGCAACAGTAGGAATATGTAAAAAATAAAATTGTTATGGATATATATAATAAAATATAAATTTGGCACAACAGCTTATTAAGTGCCTAAGCCTAGCTTCTCGCAACCGTGCGTTTCCGTGCGTTATACTTTGACACGAATGGAATATACCTAACGTTTTGTGCCATATCCGAAAGGCATTATTTTTTGTTTTTTGAAAAGCTTTCTCGTCACAACAAATACCCTTGGATGTTTGTCTGACGTGTGCGAGAGGTGGGACCGTGAAAAGCCTTTTTGGTATTTCCTGGGACTCGAACATGGAACCTCACGTGCATTGGTCTGACACGCTAACCACTGCGCCACAGTACCCACTGGATTTTAATAAACTCGTACCTATGAGTTATATCGGCGAGACCCGGTGCAGTGAATTCCATTGCCATTCGTCAAGCTATTTTACTTTGCAAAAGCATATCATTCGAAATATCTTAACACATTAATTACATTTAAATCTCAAGGTCACTCTTTACTCCTAGGTCCATTTCAATTACTCAATTCGTGAATATTTGAAGGTCAAAACTATTCTTCTTACCTCCAAGTGAATTCAAAAATAATTCATTAATCTTCATACATTTTGAACCAAAGTTTCAATTTAAATTCATCAAAAAACGACACAAATTTAATTAAAAAGTTCACAGCTGTAAACAAGTCGCTCATTGTTCATTTTCTGAATAAGAAATTCAATTATAAGTATATTATATATTTTTTTCCGAAATCGTTCGGGTAGCACCATTATTCTTCGAAAATTGTACCCCCCAAACAATTCCTATAACTTGACGAAAACAGCATTACACTAAATTTACGAGAAGAAGTAGATATAGAAAACGAAAAACGAGTCCTTCGATCGTGGGCGGGCGATTGTGTTTAATTAACTTGAAGTGTAGTATTTTTTGTTTTGTGCTAAATTGAAATGTTTTCACTTTTTGCCTAATGAAGTACTTTGAGTCTTGTCCACCCACTAGCCGTCTCTGGTCCCTTTCGCACGTAAAATAACTTTCGACAAATCCATCTTCTTCTAAGGAAATGCTCGTTTTGGTAACTTTCTGGACAATAACGACACGGTGTTGATACATTGGTGGTGATGATTGTTGTTCATATACTCGTACATATGTACATATTTTTATTTTTTTTTTATTGTATTGAAGTTGGTTAATTGGCATTTAAGGCGATACGGATGTATAAATAAACACCGAAAGAGAATTTATCATGTAAATGTTGGCAGCAAGGACGAAAACAATATAGAAATTAACCATAGTAACAGGTCCTTGGTGGTAGTCATGTTTTTGTAATGCTTCTTCCTGCGTTGGTGTTTAAGGCCTTGCGATTTTTTTTTATTTCTTCTCTAGAAGAACTTGTATAGTAGAACAAGTTTAAGGGCAACTTAAAGACAAGGAAAAAAGGAAATATACTGTCTCTAAATGGCCAATTGCGTCATCGGTTTCAGTGGTTTTCACTGGAACTAGTGCATATTTATTGTAAGGAAGTCTTACTTCTTCTTCTTCTTCTTCCTTTTATCAGCGAGGTTATGATCCGAAAACAAGGGATCATAACCCTCCCACTTCACCGCATTTCTACTGATCCGCCTGTGGAGTTCCCCGTTCTGGGACGGGTTAAGAATATCAGTGCAGCGCCCTCAACAACTAGAGCTTGTCATAAAAGGCGACTAAGGGGACAAATCAGATCTAGGCAATATAACACCTAAGTGAGCCTAGCGGCACATATAATACCTTAAAGACCCTCCCACAGATGTGCATGAGAGTCCGTGGGTTGACACGACTGGAGATCACCGCTGTCATAGAAGAAAGATTAAACAAACAATAAAACAGGAGCATGCACGTGTCAAAATTGCAAGGAAGTCTTACATTTATGGGAATTCTATAGACTATAGATGCACCTGCATACAGTCTGTAAAGTTTGTCGCTTTCAGCGAATGCTGCACAATTCCAGGATAAATTTCTAACTGCAAGGAAGATGTGCTAAATGATACCAGTTCGGATTACTTAGAAAGCACTGGTACATATGTAAGTATATGTAAAGCAATGTCTACTAATTTGTTGTGATACATCACAACAATTTTCCATCACATTGGCAGTGATAGTGATTTACTTTTTTTATTTATTTTTTTTTTTTTTATAAAAAAAAAGGAAACCCAAATCTTAGAGCACTCAGACTCTCCGGTCCATTGCACTACCAGGCAGGAACCTTTCTTTGATGCAGTGGTTGGGAAAACCTTGATGTTATTCGTTTGCTATTTTATATTGGAATTGAGCCACTACAGAACTATTTCTTGATTTTAATGACCAACTCTTTAAATTGCTCTCAATTAATAGATTAAAGTCAGAAATGCAATTCCGCTTAAGAATGATAAAGCAGCATCTCAGGATGATATGTATATGTATTAACCTCCTCATACTGTTCACTTGTACGTACTTAAGCTGGCACAGTTTACCAAGTGATCAGTATTGGTTCTATATTTTAGACTCGCCAGACTATTATATGTACATTCGGTATGTATGATTAAGATCTATGCCGAAACCAAATAAGCATATTTTCACACCAGGTGCCACCTGGCTTATAAGTAAAAGTGAAGTGCGTAGGGGTAGTGTTTTTTTTTTTTTATTGATACAGTGTCAGTTAGGGTACCAATCAATACTATTCAATGTTTTTAGTAATAAAAAAATCAATGATTCGGTCACACACCGTCTAGAATAGCCCGTACACCACTCATGGATTAAAACTAAATATCGCATGAGTCTTACGCCACTGCATCAAAGTGGCTCTCTCTTTTTTATCTTTTCTATATCATAGTATATCATGAAGAATATCCTTAAGTACACTGAGAAGCGATACCATCTAGTTACACATATAGAACATCGGATCGCGAAATCTGCCACTCCTTCACTCACCAACAGAGCTTGTTATAATTTGTGCGTTTTATGTAAGATGGTATGATAGGGGAGTTGGGACACAATGACCTAATTTCGATGAAGAATAGCCCAAAAAGAAGAAGCAAAAGGAAATCTGAACCAGGGATCAAGCCAAGGATAGCTCGTTCTCTTAACCGCCAACCATTGAAGCGAACGCTCCGACCTTCCACGACGTCGCTACCATTCGCATACATACTCGTAAGACCAATAGAATTGTACTCATACTACATATATTATATTACCTACCTACATATATCACTGCCTATATTACTTACCTAATTATGTTTATCTAACTACCCTAATATAATACTTGTTATACCTATAAAACTTACTTTTTAAATAAAAATCACTTATCTACCTATTGAATTAAAATCACCTACCTATAATACTTGAGTAAGCTAGATACTAATAACGTTATGAAATCAGTGTTTTTACCTATACATACGTATATACATCTAACAACACAGCATTTCTCTTTGTTCCACTTCCCCTCTATCTCTTTCAAACACGTGAAGAAGTCAAAGTTCACAGCAGTCATCCATCAATTCAATATCAATCATTCTCATATCATAAGTCATCCACACTATTTGTTCGCATTTAATTACACGACTAATGAGAAGCAACACTATTGTGTCATAATCAAATTCTAAGCAATTCTCGCTTCATGTCTTTATCCTCCCCATGTTCGTTGCAAATTCATTCGCGTGATTAATGAAACTTGAGAAATCATTCGCTCAACCGGAACATATGAATACATGAGGATCTCACTTGCTGTGAATGTGCTTAGCAGCAACCACCCTCCACCCCCTATCCCTAATCTGAAATTTCATCCCGAATTAGAGATGAAATTATTACCTCAAAAAAAAAAAAAAAAGTGAAGAAGAAGGAAAGCAACGAAACACCCCACGAATTATGTCAATGACACGCAGGAGTACATACTGTGAGCTGAACGCACACAGGACAACACAAAGCAAGATAGAACGATGGAGACCTTCTTTTCGGTCCAACCCCAACCCAAATGTCAGTTGCACCACAGCAACGTAATTTATCATTAAAAGTGACAGAGCTGCGAAAGCAGGAGTGACTAAGGGGTTGCTTTGAGAATTAACACACTTAGTCTGCCTCTCCGCTTTCGTATCCCTATCAGTATCCTTCATTAAGAAAAGGCGTAGGTATAAAAGATGTAAGAATACCCGCGCGTACATGCATGTACATACATACATACATATATGAAATTATTTCTAATTTTGTTTAATTCTTCATGTAAATAACAGGAATTATGAGTAAGGAAGGGGTTCGCGGGGAGTGCTTATAAAGATTCACTATACGAGTAATGGCATCGCTTTAAGCTCAATAACAAAGATTAATGAGATATGATGAGAAGATTAATTAGAGAGTGCAAATGCCAACATTAATGAGAGCATGTGTTAAGCGGAGAGAAAAACAAAAACAACACCGAACCCTAGACGACAAGTCCCTTTGGTGAATTAAATATACTCTATATTTGTATAGGTTGTGTTCCCACATCAATCGATAAGGAGAAACAAATGAGAGACTAAAGCTTCCTCAACATTTACTTAACATACGTTTGATTTTTTCTCTTAGATATAATCCCCTTTTAAATGCGGCGAATCTATAACACTCAGTCAGTTCCCGAGATGCCTGTTTATTATACTATTGAATAGCTGCATAATAAAGGCTAATACAAATTCGTTCTAGGAAAGTGAATTGCCACGCTCATTTTAACAGCTTGTCTAATTGGATGCCTTCTAGGGATCATACCATTGAGATCTTCAAAATATTTGTGGTGGTAGTTTCTACAAAAAAAAGAAGCAAAAGCTAATGCAAGTGATATGGTCTAAAGTAGGAAATACACGATATAACCGTTGTACCAACAGTTGGACAGATTTGGTGTTGTATACGACAATTGTATCGTGTGTATCCACCCAACCGACTGTTGTTCCGATATCGTATGGTCGTATGCTCTTAAGCATACAACCTGTATTGCATGCAACAGATTGTATAGAAATCGTATAGTGTGTCTTCGCGTATACAACCGTCGTAGAGATCATAGTTTTGTTTTATCTTTATTAAATTTTTTTGATTTTCGGTTTTTTTTTTTCATGTTTTTTATATTTGGATCCCACGAGTAAGGTGGAAGGGATGCCCCCCACATCATAGCCCCCTGTAATGTGGCAGGGCTTTGTTACAACCAGAGGTCACCAGGTATCTGGAGGGCTCCGTTCGCGATGCTGCACTGATTTTACGTCCCAGCACCATTCAGGCCTCAGCACGGGTGGCATGATACTTCGCCCTAGGGACAGGACGCTTAATCAAAGGGCGGCATCTACTCGCCCTGTCACAAAAAATGTATTGGGCTTATGTGGTTTTTCGTCACAGCCTCCATTTTTGCCGCTCTCGGTCGGGGACTGCTTATTGGTTATTCGCAGCTAACCTACATATCAGCAGGCCGTTCAGCTATCCGGCGCCATGCCGACCCCCCTGGTAGCCTGAGCTTAGCCCCAGGTACATTTTGTACATAGCATACATTGTTTAATTGTTTAATTGCACTGAAAATTAAGATAAATAAAAAAAACCCACTGGATAAATGTGCAATTGAAATTAAATTTAATGTATTTAATTTACAAGGTATGTATACCTAGTGAAGCGTGTTGTGTGTGCAGCGTTGGAGATACAGGTAGCAGAATGCATTTACGATTGAAGTAAGGCGCGAGACGGCCTTATTCCTCTCTCCCTCAGTCACAAAAGCAATGCAGATATTGTTGCAAAGCTCGTATGGACAGATGGGGAGAAAAGTTAGCCGTTAGTACCTCGAATTCTTCGGTTGTGTTAAGCCAATCCCTTTTTATAAAACAATAATCAACCGGGAGATAAATGTAAGTGCGCCATTTCTATCACTTCTAGAGATACCATTCACCACAACAAACCGAAATCCTTCATTAACCGGATAAGTTGTCTACTCTTTTGACCGACGACTCTCAGTATAAAGACCATCGATATGGCGCCTTACTTGTGGCAACGATTTTTGAAAATTGCCTTGCCTCCCGTTAGATTCCCAAGTATCAAGTTCTTACACGGTTAGAAAATCTTCTGCATATTATGAAGGAAATACCAAACAAAGTTGTTGGAATTTAAATAAGCAAGTAATAATCAAATATTTATCACGGCTACAACTTATCTCAATAGCGAGCCTGTTAATCTCCTGGATCTTGTTCCACATAAAATTCCACCGCTTGCTCTCCCTTTTTATTTTTCCTTACTGTCGGCATACATTTTACATTATGCTCCTTAATATATTAAAAAGAAAAGAATTTCTTTACCGCTTCCTACAAATGCTGCAATTAATTATCAAAATTTAAAGTACAATTAATAAAATTTGGAATAATGAATTTGCTTTTAAGCCCTATTATATGTTAAAACTAGCAGATCCCCCCGATCCCCTAGCCTTCGTGGTCCACAATCCTATTGAACATATACTAGTATCGCTTGTGGTCAAAATTCGACCGAGGGGAAATAAACAAGCAGCGAGAGAAACAACGCTTTGTATTTGTTTGCATATATATATTTTTTTTTTTTAATATTTTCCCGTGCAGGGAAGGCAAAGCGATCTAAGCTCATACAGCCATGAA
Source organism: Brachypalpus laphriformis (assembly GCA_945910035.1). Lineage (NCBI taxonomy): Eukaryota > Metazoa > Arthropoda > Insecta > Diptera > Syrphidae > Brachypalpus > Brachypalpus laphriformis. Next base: position 258,006,984 of record OX246754.1, read on the forward strand.
CGTGATCAAAATGCTTTCATTTAATTGGTCAAAGCGTTTTGTATGGGGAAATAATGTGTGTATTTTCACTTTATATACATTTGCTCCTCTTAAGTAGGCAAGGACATTTTTTTTTCTTCTTATTTTCATTGTTCTTAACATATAGATAACAAAATGATTTAATGCTTATTTCATAAAATACGGAATAACTAGTGGCCTTTGTATTTAGCAGTTCAAATAGTATTAAATGCCACTTCAAGAAAAATTTCAATATAATAAATTCATTTGGATGTGATCATGTGGGGTGTACAGTATTTAGATACAATCTGGAAATAACAATAAAAGATACAGAAAAGATTAGACATAGTAAATCAAGCAATATGGGATAGCAGAACTTCAATTTGACTATGGTCATAATCTAGAAGCCAAGTTTTAACTCTTTTTACGAATGGCGGCGATGATCTAACTACGCGAATCGTTACAGGATGCTTATTCAATACTTTGCAGCAAACGATAGAGTAGAAGTCTCTAAAGTGGGTGGTACGAAAGGAATGTATGCTCACCGAGGGGCCTGAGTTGCTTCGCTGATTGTGGACGTCGGAGATTATGCTCTGGAGGTATCCACCTCTGATAAAAAATATTTATGGATGGGTGGGCTGAGAAGCACCACAAATCTTTCGAATAGCACATTTTTGTAAGACAAGAAGTGAGTGCATTTTTGTACGGTAAGCTCGTCCCCAGCACCCAATATCGTTTTACAATTTAGAATGAAATATTCCAAAACAGACAGTTCGTAGAGTATTAATTAGACAGAGTCCACGCAGTTGATACAAACATCGGACAGATGCAAGGAGATACTGATTCAGAGTCGAAGTATGATCAGACCAACTCATATATTAGTCAGTGAGAAAACCTAAGTATTTGAAGTTATTTACTATTTGAACTTTGAAACAATTCCCATCATACGTTGTACCTAAATCAAACACCACCGGAGGAGATACAGCACCACATGAACAGTCTGACAGCTTATAACGAGAACAACTTAGGGAATGAAAATAGATTTCGGGATCAGGAATTCCTGCATTCTCAAACTAAAAGCCGTTAGTTTAGCCTTGTTGCTTACTTTCAATTTGTGCTCGGCAAACCAGATTCTTAGTAGGTGAGCATCGTAGTTAATATCAGCTACTAGGTTCAGATGACTAACAGAGTTATCAAAGGGTTGGTTAAACAACGAGTTAATATACACTAGAAACAAAATAGGTCCAAGGACAGATTCTTGGGGTACTGCTAGATTCATATTTCTGACATTGCTATAGCAGTCTCCAGTTTTATACTTTTTGCGTTCTATCTGAGAGATACAACTCAAACCACCTACATATGCATAAAGCCTGGAGAACCAGCCCGATGCAATTTGCTCAGGAGAATGGCGTGGTTAACCATGTCAAAGGCCTTGGTTATGTCCACGAACAGACCGGTACAGCTTTTTTCCTCATCTAGCCCTTTGATTGATGGTCTGAATGCGTCTTTGTTAGAAAATCCTTATTTGAAGCCTTATTGCATAGGGCTTAAGAAACAAGTTCTCTTAAAAGACCGTAGCATTCTACTCCTGATAGATTTCTCGAAAATGTTTGAAATTATAGACAACAAAGAAATCAATCGGTATATGTTTTTACCTCGATTATTACCCTATTCAAAAATCGGTATACCTATAGCGGCTGTGGGGAAATATTCCACTGAATAGGCTTAAGTTAAGGAGGTACACCAAAATGTTAACTATGTTTAGAGCTATATTCTTTAAGGTAAAGTTAAAAATGCGATCGTCTCCACAGAGTTCGTTTGATTAAGAGAATTAGTCAACAACAGGTTTTTATTACCAGCAATTGGTTCAAAGAAGAAGCTTTCACCTTCCACTAGATTACCATCGTCATCGCTTACGCCATGGCGTAAGTGGTTAGTGTGTCGGATCACTGCGCGTGAGGTTCTAAGTTCAAATCCCAGAAAACACCAAACAAGTTTTTTGACGGTCCCGCCTCTCGCGAACGTCTGACAAACATCCGAGTGTATTGTTGTCTCGAAAAAGCTTCTCAAACTTTTCGTATGTATAGATTTATAATATCTGGTTTTACCTGTTTTTTTTTTTAATTGTTATTTCTGTATTTATTTATTTTAATATCTTAATCCCCTAGAAGAATATCGTGGTAGTTATAATTGGATATTGGGTCCAAGTTTCTGAAGTATAGAATGGCAAAGTTTTACTAAAAGCTGTTAATTGGTTTTTGCGTGATACCTGCCCGAAAACCATAGTTATCATTTTATTATGTGTAATATACCTATGTTATATATAAATAGATATTTAATTTACTAATTAGAGAAGGAAAAACAGCAACCCTATCTTATTTACATGCAATACGTTGAACCAGTTAACTACTTCTCTTTTACACACGTTTGCCTTGTCGACCGGATGCAACTAAAGACTGCTCATTGTTTGACAGATTGGCGATATTGTTCTCGTCAAAAATTTCGAATCCATTAACGCCAAAAGTTAATTACATGTATGTAATTCAACTCTTAATTAATTTATTAATTATATGTAATCAAATTAAAATTTATTTATCTGAAGTTTTGCCCTTCTTTTTAAGATATCAGCCGTCGATGACAGTGCTAGCAGAGATGTTTTTATCCCGTGCAGAGCTTTGTATTTTTGCCGAGCGAGAAGAGTTTGCTCGCGACCTAAGTCTCTCATGTTGAGGGCAACCGCAATTAGTTAATTCGCGGCATCCCCAGTGTGAGATTTCAGAACAACTGCGGTTTAATTTGTTGTTCAGCTACTGAATTCTTGGTTTTCTGGACGGGCAATACCGCATCTTCCTGTAGGTGGAGCAGCACAGGTTTGTTTGATAAACAGGTTGGTTTTTCCCTGTGCTGGGAAATGCAATACAACAGAGTCCTCGGTGTGATGCCATGAAAGTATTTCGCAGTAGTTTAGTGTGACATCTAACTGTTTCGCCAAAGAAGAGTTTTGAGATAGGAATAACTGGATCTCCTCAATCAGCAATTTTCTTCGCTTCTTATTTTGTCTTTAAATTTGGCTGACATGCAGTCTTTCAAAAAAAAGTTTTACTTCATCGATGAATATCTTTCAAATTGCCATTGTTTGAGTGTAAAGCATCAAACCAAGCTTTTTGGCGGAATCTAACTGCTTTGGCGAGGTGTCGGCTAATTTTCTTTTTGACTGTATGTACCGCTACCCTCTTTAGATAAAGGTTAGTTTATACCTACTAAAAATTTCTAATAACAAGTAATGCGTCAACTTAATAATGTCATCATCAAACGACCTCTTAACAGAAGTTTCCCGCACAAATGTAATTTTACTTTCCTTTAAGCCAGTATGATTTCAAATACAAAATCAGCAGTACTGAATTTAAACTTCTTTTTAACTTGACAGTTCTCTCTCTGTCTCCAATATGTGAAATACTAAAAATAATTAAAATAATCCATATAAGTATAAGATACTAATCATAATAAAAAGGAAGACATCTCATTCTAATCGAACTTAATAGCTCAGACAATTTCGTCGCATCACTTCATAGTCAGACAACAAATCTCGTCAATCACATTGATTTATGACCATCCGACTCTGGAGAATAAAAATACGAAAAAAAAAAATGACCACCCTTAAAATAGAACTAAGAGCATCCGCAGTGCACCCTAGGAGTGATTATCTATTTTCGCAGGCCGAGCAAAAATAAAACCCCAAGATAGCCCTTAGTACGTAACCCACATTGCACACAGAGCGACCAACACCAATGTATAGGCAGCTTGAGTGTTTGCTACCAGTCGCCATAAAGGCCCCCATTTCAATCAAGCAAACAACCTTCAATCCATTTGCTCGCCCCTCATATCGCATCTCATTTTTCATAAGCCCCAACGCTTGGGTTGATGGATCGACGTTGCTAATGTTTTCGACTGACCAACGTTTCACTCCTTACATACACACATTATTATCCTCCCCACAAGGAGAAATAACACAAAATATTACATTCCTTATCGTGTGTCGGCGGCGCGTTGAGATACAAGCCAAGACATCAAGAAGATACTTTACGACCTGTAAAGTTAAAGGTTTAATTGTGAAACTTTAATTTGATGCGAGGCCAAAAAGACGTTCGGCAAAACACTTACACGAGTCTAACTTTCTTTTAGCAGCCTCAACTGCCAATGGGGTGTCGAACGGATAAATGGGCTTGGGGTTGGTTTTTATACGCCGAATGTGGCAATAAACATTCGTGTTAAGCCCATAAAAAGGGAGCCTGCGCCCGCCACTAAAATAGACGAACTGCCTCGTAAAGAATAAGGTAAGTTAATGCGATCAACATTGATGGCAATGGCGATGGTGTTGTAGTATCTTGACTGGTAGAGCGAACAGCAGTAGTAGTAATGTTAATGTTTATGATTTCATTAAATTACAGACCATATTCTTTGCGGCCAAAGTACCACGAGACCCAGGAGTCTCGCGCAGCCAAAGTCACTGAAAATTACACAATTGTCGACACATTCTCTCCTTCCACTCTTTCTTTATCAGTGGAGAACTATTATCACCATAATGCCATTATAATGAAATGAGTGAAAATTATTTATTTTTAATAAATCCATTGCCGGAACAGTTTGAAATTATTCGGCCGTATCTAATTGTAATGACGATGGGCGGAGAGATAGATCCAAGTTTGGGTTATGGTTCCGTGTATGCATTAATATGAAATAATTTACTGAACATGTTGGTGAAAATTGCACAGGGTCTTTTCAGTGGTAGAGGTAATTAATAATGTTGCTATTTTTTGTGAACAAATAAAAAAAAAACTTCAAAAAGAAAATAATTGATTGCGGTCAGTGTGTGGTATGTGCATTTGAAATTTGTTTGCATTGCATAAACATCGCTAATTGGTTAATTACCACGATGATATAATTTTCTGTAATCATTACCGTACTTATACATATGTTTGATGTTCGTTTTTATTTTAAATATTAATAAATACACGAGAGTATTGTACAGCAAATGGTTAATTAAGTGTCGACTCAATAAAAATTTGCGTTTACAGTAATGTTACGGTCAATGCGATTCATTGAAATGTTATATTATATTATAACAGCATGTAGCAGGAGATGTGATCCACATTTTAGGACATTTTCTCTAAAAAGCTTAGATTCGTGTAATTTCAAAACAATCGAAATTATCTTTAATTATCGAGCTTTCATTCAGCAATATCAATGTTCCCTATTCGATCGGCGGCGCGGCGTTCAATTTTAATCACCTCGATTATAGAATCCGACGGCTGCCCTGCGGAGGGAATCTACACCTATTTTGAGCTGTTTACCATTATTGAAAACGTTGGTTAGTAAGTGAATAAATGTCGATAAAATATTGCTATTATTGAAAACGCAGTCCATCTGCACTCCATATAAAGTTTTACATTTCAGATCCGCTGCATTAGTTATTTCTATGGTTCACAGTGCTCGTGTTGGCCGCTTTCTTAGCTGTAATGAGCCATAAAAAGCATAATAATAATCTAAAAAAAAAAACAAAATCATTTCGATTTATATTTCCAGAAAACAAATAACGAACCTCCAGCAGTTCAAAGCGATTGTGGATTTAATGAAAGAAGAGCCTGATATTGCCAAAGGCTTTTCAAAGAAAGCACCTAAGGTTGTCCTTTTATTTTGGGAAAAATTGAAAAGTGAAATCCGCGGGGCCTCCATTTTAAAGAAGTCTCAGAATGGAAAAAGGTTAATTCAAATGAAATTTAATTAATTCTGGTTAACCTAATCGCTTTCCAGGTTTGGTCCGACAACAAATCGGCCTTAAAAAAAAGCTAGCACACAACAATCAGAAAAAAAAGCCACAGGTGGAGGACCCCACAGGCGGATCAGTAGAAATGCGGTGAAGTGGGAGGGTTGTGATCCCTTGTTTTCGGATCATAGCCTCGCTGATAAAAGGAAGAAGAAGAAGAAGAAGAAGGTGGAGGACCAAATCAAGCAATTTTCTTAACGCCCTTAAAGAAGAAGTAATTGAGCTTGTTTGCTTAAAGGACTGTGTGAAAGGGGTACCTAATGCAAGTAATTTTGGTGTCCCAGTGAAAAGAAAACCGTGTACCTGAAATCAATGCAGCAAATTTGGATGATTTTTTCAACGACCTAAATGAAGCTGAAACGGAAAATGATCTGAATACGTGCAATATAGGGACATCCGGAAAAGCAGAATTAAATAAAATAACACAAAAGCCAATCAAACTTTTGAAGAAACAAATTAATTTACAGGAAAAACTTTATGATCAGCTTTCCAAAATACTTTCGTTTCGCAACGAGCGTTTTGTAGACATGCATGCTGTTGCGAAATGAAACTGCGCTGGTTCGAATACAAAAATGCGATGTGTCTTTATTGAGAACAGAACTAGAACTCTTATTATAATCGGAAAAAAGGCGGGCAAAAAGGCGGGAAAAAAGAGATGTCAGAAAAGTCATGGGAGAATAGAAACGAAAAGCGTGTGCTGCCAAATCGCGTCATCTTTTTGGTCCAAGTTGATGGTTTGGCGTTAACATTCCGCCGGCCGTGAACTAACTGGAGGGTTAGTTCAATCATCGAGGACATCGATGTCGTCTTTGAAGGTCAAAAGCGGTGATATCTTGACGATAGGGCGCGTTAGTGTGCCGTCCGCAGTCTTTAAAGTCACGACCCGAACTCTGCCATCAGCTCCCGCGTGAACTTCCGCTACCCTTCCCATTCTCCACTTGCTAGGTGGGGCGTTGTCTTCCCTAAGGACAACAAGATCTCCCACGTTGAAATTCGGAAATGATTTGTTCCACTTGGCGCGTTGTTGGAGTTGATTCAAATATTCTCTGTGCCACCTTTTCCAGAAATGCTGGCGCAGTTGACTGATTTATTTCCACCGGTTTGCTGGGTTGACTTTGGCATCTGTTATCTCAGGTTCCGGAATGGATTTAAGAGGCTCTCCAACCAAGAAATGTCCGGGTGTCAGAGCTGTAAAGTCGTCGACGTCAGTTGGTGCAGAGCACAGTGGCCTCGAATTGACGCAGGCTTCTATTTCTGCCAATAGGTTTGTAAACTCCTCAAACGTGAGAAGGCAGTCACCAAGAGTCCGTCGTAGATGGAACTTCACTCGTTTAACAGCAGCTTCCCAGTACCCGCCCATATGAGGTGCTGCTGGCGGGTTGAAATGCCAAACTATTCCATCGTCCCTCAAGTATCTTGCCAACTGCTCATCTCGGGTTGATTTTACGAAGAAGTTTCCAAGCTCCTTTTCAGCGCCAACAAAATCCAGGTGCATGGCACCTGTCGCCATGCATATAAAGATGGATATGCAGCCCTTTACAGCCTTGCAACCACGCCCTTTCGATAAGCGAAGCAAAACCGGCCCAGCGAAATCCACACCGCTGCGGAGAAAGGGCCGACAATATTGCACCCTGGGTCTAGGCAGGTCACTCATCAGCTGCTGCTGGACGAAATTCTGATATCTTCGGCACTTCATTGTGTGACCTAAAGATTTTTCGCAGTAGATTGCGGGCATTGGTTATCCAGAATCGTTCCTGTAGTACAACGAGCATGGTCGCAGGGCCTGCGTGAAGCGACATTCGATGAACATCTTGACAGATCATCACGGCGAGTTTTGCGGTGGCTGGGAGTAGAATAGGATGCTTCCTATCGGGCTGCAAAAGCGCATTCCTGAGCCTTCCACCTACACGAAGAAGCCGATTTTCATCCAAGAACGGATTTAGCTTCAACAGCTTGCTTTGCCTTCTAAGAGCGGTTTTTGCCTGAAGTCGCTGAATATCGTCATTGAAAGAACATGTCTTCGTGGCTCTTATCCAAAAGTAAAGCGCTTCATTAAGTTCCTTCAGGCTGAGGAACTGATCCGAAAGGCAGGAAATCGTTTTACACCCTTTACGACTTGAGATACGAGAACGTATGTTGTTGATGAACCTGAAGATAAAGGCGGTAACATGCTTTAGTTTTGATATGGAAGAATACTTATCGATGAGATCCCAAATCTGATGCGGCTGTGCAATGGTCACTAGGCTGACGTTATCAGTGTTTGACTTCTGATCAATCACGGTGGTAAAAAGTTGCTGTGAAGGCCATGTGTTTGCAGGCTGCTTCAGCCATGGTGGACCATCCCACCATAGATTAAAATGCTTTAGCTCCTGGGGTAACAAGCCCCGAGACGCGCAGTCGGCAGGATTTTCCAGAGATGGAACATGCAACCAGCGCTCTAGTGGTATAATCTCTTGCGCTTGCGCCACACGGTTAGCAACGAACGTGCACCACCTGCTAGGATGCTGATGAAGCCAGGCTATTGTTACAGATGAGTCAGTCCAAGCATATATATTGCGAACGTACTGATGTAATGCTTTCTTTGGATGCATCATTAGTTGCGCCAACAGAGCAACAGTGCATAACTCCAGACGTGGCAACGATATCGGTTTTATGGGAGCCACTCTCGTTTTTGCTGTGAAAAGACGAACGACGATGCCATTAGCGCTTGAAGTTCTGACGTAAACGACAGCAGCGTATGCGGAATGCGAAGCGTCCGCAAAACTATGGAGATCTGTTACCGCATCTGGGTCACCAACTCCTAACCACCTCGATATCCGTATAGCTGCCAAGCAAGGAAGGTTTGCGCGATAGTCTAACCATTTTTTCTTCAGTGTTGATGGTACCTCTTCGTCCCAGTCGACCTTTGGTTTCCAAAGACGTTGAAACATTATTTTGGGAATGACTGTGGTGGGGGCGAGCAATCCCAGCGGGTCAAATAACTTTGCGGCATCTGAAAGTAGCAGACGTTTAGTAAAATTAGCTGTATCTATACTATGAACCTGCACGCTGTATGCGAAGACGTCAGTAGATGGATGCCATTGAAGCCCCAATGTTTTTACACTTTCAGAATCAGTTAGATCCAAAGTCGATTTTATTTCGCGTTCCTCTGCTGCTATGGAATTCAAAACCATAGGACAATTCGAAGACCATTTGCGTAAATGAAATCCACCACGATTTAGCATGCTAGAAATTTCGGTTTGTCTAATTCGGTTGCTCTAATTCATCGAAAGATCCTGTCAGAAGGTCGTCCATATAAAAATCGCGTTGTACAATCGATGCGGCTGCTGGAAAATCATGGCCTTCGTCGACGGCTGTTTGCTGCAATGCTTTGACGGCCAAATGAGATGCAGATGCTACGCCATACGTCACCGTCAGCAAGCGATAATCTTTGACTAGGTCTGATGGTGTGCGACGCCAGACGATGCGTTGGAAGTCAACGTGATCTTGGTCGACTCTCATTTTTGCAACGTCACCGGTTAAAGCAAATCGATGACCACGAAATCGGAGCAATGTTGTGAAGAGGTTTGACTGGAGCTGGGGACCTACTAATTGCGCATCATTGAGGGAAAATCCACACGACGTTTTTGCCGAGGCATTAAAAACGACCCTTAAATTCGTCGTCGTGCTTGACTCCTTGACAACTGCCCTATGTGGCATATAATAATGTTTTCCCGGAGCTGAAGTATCACGGACTTCCTCCGTACGTCCCAGATCGATGAATTCTTGCATGAAATCAGCATATTGGGATTGTAGTTGTCGATCTTTGGCGAATATTTTCTCCATGCGGTTCAAAGCTCGAATTGCACCTTCACGGGAACTTCCAAGTGGAATTGCTTGCTTGAAGGGAAGCTTAACCACATAGCGTCCATCATCTTGAGGTGAATGAGTTTGGGAGAACAGCTCTTCGCACAAGCGCTCTTCGTCGGTAAGGTATTTGGTTTCTGGAAGCTCCTCTAGATGCCAGAACTCCGCCACTGCCATGGTTAGAGTGGAATCTGAACGAGTAGAGATGACTGTTGAAAATGCGTATGTGGTATCCAGCGCGACCACTTTTCCGAACAGTACCCAGCCGAGTGTTGATTGCTGTGCAATTGGAGTATCCTTCGGGCCTCGAATTAACCCATCGAGGAGAAACCTTCCTAGTTGGTCACAGCCGAGTAGAATATCAACTGCTGTGGGCACGTTGAAGTTGGGGTCGGCTAAGATTAGACCATCAATGTGTTGCCATGATCCTTTACGGATACGAGCAGGCGGTAAAGCGTTGGTTATCTTCGGCAGTATGTTCGCTTGAATGGTTTCAACGAAGCCGTCGTCGAGCGAAGATAACGCGAATTGGACAATTCCTTTGGAGCGGCCAGTGACAATACCACCTATTCCTTCGATTGTAGTTGTTGCGGGCAAAGCTTTGAGCTGAAGTCTCTCGGCGCATGCCTTCGTGATGAAGCTTAGGTGTGAAGCGTTATCGAACAAAATTCTAACTGGCTGAAACCGTCCGGAACTATCCTTGACTTTAGCGAGCGCGGTGCCTAAGAGAATTTGGTGGTCTGTGTTAACCACGTTGGACGAAGACGTGTTTGAAAGAGACGGCGAAGACTTTTCGGTATGCAGCAACGTATGGTGATTTGCTTGACACATGCGGCAAGTGTTCGTACTGCGTGCGACAAGTTGACTCAAGGTGTACATTCGAGAGACGATTGCTGCACAAAGACTTTTCCTTTGCGATGAAAATTCTGCGTGGAACTGATAGAGCTCGAAACTGCTCACAACCGTAGATCTTGTGTTTTCCACCGCAAAAAAAACATATTATTTCATTCTTCTTGGGAAGGGTGAAAACAGTTGTGGATTTGAATTTGGACTTGGGTGATGGGACTGGTTGCACACTGTTGGTATTATGGGACCTGATTGCATCTAGAGAACGACATCTGGATTCTAGAAATTCTACCAACTCTTTGAAAGTGGGTACTTTGTCGTTCGTCTGCGAGAGCTCCCACTGTCGATGAGTTTCCAGGTCCAGTTTGGTAACGGTCAGGTGCACAAGCCAATATTCCCAGTTGGTAACAGGTCTGCCCAGTGCTTTCAGCGAACGATAGTTCTCTTGGACGTCATCTAGCAATGCTCTTATACCTGTGGGTGACTCAGAAGAAAGCTTTCGTAGTGAAAACAATGCCCAAAAATGGGAATCAACAATGATGCGCTCTACGTTATACCTTTTTGCCAGCAACTCCCAGGCTTCAGCGTAGTTGCTGTCAGTAATAGCGAACGTTTTGGTGACTTTGAGAGCTTCGCCCCGCAAACTGCATCGTAGGTAATGGAGCTTTTGTGACCCCGTCAAGGGTGATTCCTTGTGTATAAGCGACGAAAATGCATCGTGGAACTGCTTCCACTCCGACGGGTCTCCGGCAAATTGTGGCAAGTCCATACGTGGCAGCTTTACGTCCACGTGGTGATTAGATTTCATCGGCTCACCGCTACTGGAGTCAGCTTTGAGCTTATATTTCGCCCTCGTAAAGTTAGAGACTGCCACTCTGTACCATTCTTCGGTTTGATCACGTTGAACTTCTTCTGTTGCCAAACCAGTCTCACCGCAAGCACACTCCACCGCACTCTGTGCCTCGTCGAATTTCTGCCACTGGTCACACAGAAGTTGCGAGAATGATTGCATGTCTGCTTCATCGTACTTTTCTGCTTTTTAGCTTGTGTTCATGAGACGTTGAATCGAGTTTCTGAGAACGTCTCGTTTGATGGTAGACATTTTGCAAAACAAAGCAAATATGTGCGCAGAAAATATATATGTATATCCGGCTCGAAGGACCAAAAATGTTGCGAAATGAAACTGCATCAAAATTACTCAAGGCATTGGATCAGCTAAGTGAACACCAGAAGAAAAGCACCGGGCTTTAGACCGACTAATCGATCACCCAAAGATAGGAAACTCCATTCAGCAGGAGCTTGTTTGGAACAATGAAACAATTAACTTTTGAGAAGAATCAACTAAAGCAAAAGATTCTTCAAATTGAGTTAAAAAAAAATTGGTGAGAGACTAGAAGATTAAATTATATTTTATTCGAGTTGTTAAGTTGTATTATCCGTTCTTTTTTTCCTGTAAAAAGAAAGACATGAGACTGACTACAAACTGATTAATTTGTGCTATTTTATTTATTATTTTAAACTAGTCGTGAAGACTGATTTGTTCTATTATTTTATTGTTTTTTTTTTTTCTTTTAAATAAAAATACATTTTGAAGTCGGCTAAATATAAATGTTTTAAGTAAAATTTTGCAGTATTTCATTCCGTATTCGCCGGGCTTTCTCTACATTTGGGGTTCTGAAAAATCCTCTTCATTAGTTTCAACTTCATCAACTGTTTCATGGTCTTGCATTATTTCATAGAGCACATTATAGTGCGATCGAAGTGCAGGGCAGCACTCACTGATAATCTGTACGGCTTTTTTCGGAGTATAGTGAAGCTGTCGAGCCGCAAGGCAGCAGCGGCACCAATTTTTCCAAAGCCCAATAGTTCGCTCAACGACGTTTCGGCCTGCACTGTGGCATTTGTTGTACCTACTTCGAGGTGTGTGTGGATCTGGACTTCTACAAGGCGTCAGTAGCCATAGGAACAAAGGATATCCTGCATCACCTGTTTGAAAAAAGTATTTTTAGTGTAATTCGAGTAGTTGAACATGTGTACACTGTACATATAATTATTCTTTTACCTAAAATTCTTGTACTTCTGTCTCCGGTATCATACAAACATTTAAAACATGAGTACGCATCACTGTTTTTCCAAATGAACGAGTCGTGGCAAAAACCAGGCTAATTTGCGTCGACACACCTGATCCGCTGTAAGTGATCACATATCTTAAAAGAAATTGGTTAAGTACATACACATTATATAAGATAAATAATATTAACTATCATAACATTAAGGCTATAAAATCCTTTGCGATTGTAAAACAAATGTCCGTTTTTTCCAGCAGGCTTTGCAATTTTAATATGCGTGCCATCCGAGCACAAGGTTATGCCCGGGGTTCTTGATTTTTCATAGAAAAATAATTTTGCTTCTCGTTTCTCCTCATCTGACATTGCAAGTTTAATCCATTTTGGACATAAGTGTTGTTCCAAAATATCCAGCACCTCTGAAAAAGTTGGCACAGCCAACACTGATTGTTAACTGTGCCATTCCAACGTTGAAGTCCTGTTCAGTACCGGTTTGGTAACCATCCTCAGCCAAAAATCTTAAAAATGATGCCAGTTTGAATTGAAGTGTTAGCGATGACGATTGTGCTACTGATGGCAGTTGACTATTTAACACATCTAATACATATTTAAAAGCTTCTTTATTAAGCCGAAATAGTTTCACAAATCTAAAGAAAAATAAATCCTTAACATTTTAACTATTGCTTATGGTTTAACTCACTGAGATTCGGGCAAAAGAAAAATGTCTCTTGCCAAAGCTCTCACTCTTCTTCGCGTTTCTTTGGAATAACTTTCACTTTCTTCTAAAGGCAGAAAAAAAATCCGACACTATCCATTGCACAAAATAGTTACAAATAAGTAAAAAAAATTACAATTCTTTGTATTTGACAATAATCAGCTGATTTCGATAATGTAGACTGCGGATCGATAATGCAGTTGATCCGTTGGATTCTATAATGGATTTAGGCTCATAAAACGAATCACTGCGGGTCGGATGGATTCCCTCCGCAGTGTATCCGTCAGATTCTATAATCGACGTGAATGTGTGCCGGATGCTCTGTTTTACCGACCACAATTGTCACCTTCTAAAGTCAAATATCGAGTGTTGTATCTATGTATTATGAGGGTGCCGTGGCGTAAGTGGTTAGTGTGTCGGATCACTACGCGTGAGATTCCAAGTTCGAATCCCAGAAAACACAAAAAGTGTTTTTCACGGTCCCACCTCTCGCGAACGTCTGACAAACATCCGAGAGTATTGTCGTCTCGAAAAAGCTTCTCAAGACAAATTGCCCTTCGGATAGGGCACTAAACTGTAGGTCCCTTCCATTCGTGTGAAGAATATAACGCGCACAACATGAGTGGTTGCGAGAAGCTAGGCCAAGGCACTTAAAGAGCTGTTTCGCCAAATATTTATTTATTTTAGCTATGTATTATTGCTGGCATAGTTGTATGAAAATAAAATAAACCAACTAAAAATTGGCAAAAAAAAAAAATACCAAAAAAAGTTATAGCACGGCTATGTTTTTTGAAGAATACTAGGAAATATCCTCAAATAAGAGAACATTCAGGGCATATTTAAGAGGAGTCGTAGAAAACATTATGAAACTGTAAGATGCAAGGTAAATTTTTTCATTGCCATTTTCTAAAATATCTTAGGACTGACGAAGTTCTCCACTTGAGACAAAACAAAGTAATGAGGATGAGAAACGTCAATATGTGTATGAGTAGATCCGTCCGCTCGTTTTGATTAATCAAGTGAATTTCATTTACATTACCGAAAAGTGGACGATTTCCTTCGAGCGGATTAAATGATACCAAAGTTGAAATTTCGGTAGATCGCTCTCCCCGGCGGCGGATTCAATGGCGCGATTATCTTTGTTCTAATAAAAGAGAACAATATTATAAAGAGAAAAAGTTTGTGCGTAGATTTGCATTTTGCTAATATTTTTGTTAATTATAACTCTTGCACTCAAAACTGCCCTTCTGAACAATACTGATATATATCAAAGGTAGAAAAGTCGAGAAAAAAATTCATTTGGCATAACATTTATTGTTTGCGCTAGTTAAACTGTTAACGATATACAAACACGATGTATGAGAGAATTATAACTGTTGTCGATACTTACTTACTTTAGTGGCGCTACAGTTCGGGGTGAACCTGGGCCTCTCCATTTAGCTCGGTCTTTAGCTAATTGCCTCCAGTTGCGCACTCCAAGTTGGTTGAGGTCCCTTTGAACTTGTGCGCGCCACCTACGGCGATGATTCCCTCTACTGCGTCGTCCCTCGGGGTTAGATTCCTAGCCATCTCAGACGTCCAATACGCAGTTTTTTGACATGGTCGATGTCGCTGTACAGCTCGTATAGTTCGTGATTGAATCTTCTCCCCCAAAACCCGTCAACGCAAACGGGATCGAAAATCTTACGAAGAATTTTTCTCTCGAAGCGACCAAGGATATCTTCATCCTCCTTTAATAAAGTCCATGTTTCAGCGCCGTAAAGCAGGACTGGGATGATCAGGGTCTTATACATAGTCTCCTTAGTTGTTCGAGATAGGGCTTTACTGTTGAATTGACTTATAAGCCCAAAAAAACAGCGATTGGCAAGAGTTATTCTTCGCTTGATTTCTGCGCTGATGTTATTTTTCGAGTTTATAGCAGACCCAAGTTAGGCAAAGTCCCTTCCTACCTCGCAGTTATAGCTGCCCACTGTGACGTTCTGTCCAATTCGTCAGTGTTGGGTTTCCCTTCTTGTTGACAGCATATACTTGGTTTTGCCCTCGTTTATCGCCAAACCCATTTTGGCCACTTCCGCCTCAATGCTTGCAAACGCACCGGTGACAGCCCGCTAAGTTCTTCCGATAATGCCGATATCGTCGGCGTATGCAAGCAGTTGTACAGACTTGTAATAGATTGTGCCTCCGGTGTTGGCTTGTGAGTTCCGCACAATCCGTTCGAGTACAATATTAAAGAAGTCACATGACAGCGCGTCACCTTGTCTAAAACCTTTTTTGACATCAAAGGTCTCGGTGAGATCATTACCGACCTTGATGGAGCAGCGAGCGTTCTCCATCGTCAGTCTGCACGGACGGACAGGTTTGGTAGGGTTGTCAAAACTAGACATGGGTCTATAAAGCTCTTCTCTATAGATGCTGTCATAGGCGGCCTTTAAATCGATAAAGAGGTGGTGAGTATCGATTTGGAATTCTTGGGTTTTCTCCAGGATCTGGCAACGTGTGAAGATTTGATCGATGGTGGACTTTCCTGGCCTGAAACTGAACTGATAGGGTCCAATCAGGCTGTTGATAGAAGGTTTCAGGCGTTCACACAATATCGCAGAAAAGACCTTGTATGCGATGTTGAGGAGACAGATGCTTCTATAATTGGCGCAGTTGACGGGGTCTCATTTTTTGTGGATCGGGCAAACGATGCTGAGATCCCATTCATCAGGCATACACTCGTCTGACCAAATCTTAGAGATGAGTTGATGTATGTACTCTACCAACTCATCACCAGCTGCCTTGAAAAGTTCGGCCGGTAAGCCGTCAGGTCCAGCAGCCTTGTTCGATTTTAGCTTGGATATTGCTATCCTCATCTCGTTTTGGTCAGGTGGACGGAAATTTTGAATATCATTGTCTACGTTGCATGGTTCATTCTACCTGACAGCGGGATGTTGGTCTTCGTCGCCGTTATACAGTCTGCAGATGTAGTTTTTCCATATTCCCAGCACCGACTGTGATTCTACTACGGGGTTTCCATTTTCGTCTCTACAGGTTTCTGTACGGGTATTGCTTCTCTGACAGGTTATTTTTACCTTTTGGTAAAACTTCCGTACATTGTTCCTGGAGTATAAACTCTCGATATTCTCAAACGCGCGCTTTTCATGCTCTTTCTTCTTTTTTGGGAGAAGCCGATGTTCTTCACGTCTCTTTTGCTCGTAGAGCCCACGAGCAGCTCTCGTCTTCCTTTGCAGCGCTACTTTGTATTCCTCTTGCTTGCTGCATGCACTCGCCGGCATTCTTCGTCAAACCAGGGGTTTCGCGGTGGTGGGCGAGCGAGACCCAGCACATCAGTCGCGGCGTTTCTGATGGCATGTTGGCAGCGTTGCCACTGGTCTTCGATACTTGATGCTGGCGGCAAAGGGGTGATTGAGAGATTTCAGGATACGCGTTCAGCGAAGAGTAGCTTGCGATTGTAGCTTTTGGACGTTAAATTTTCTCACAGTGATTCTCCTTTGTTGCTCAGATTGGGATATCCGCATTCGTACCTTGGCTTGTAGCCAAGGTAATGATCCGAGTCTATGTTGGCCGCTCGGAAGGTCCGGACATCCAGAATACTGGAGGCATGCCTTGCGTCGATCGCAATATGATCAATTTGGTTGATCGTTACATGATCATTGGACCGCCATGTCTGCTTTTGAATATCGAGATGAGGAAACCATGTGCTTGCTATGGTGACATTCCGCTCCACAGCGAAATCAATTAGCCTTAGTCCGTTATCAGACGTGGTGTCGTGTAGGCTGTGCTTACCGGCTGCCCTACCAAAGACTTCCTCCTTTCCTATTTTGGCGTTAAAATTTTCCAATATGATTTTAACGTCGTATTTAAGACATTGCTCGTATGCTTTGTCGAGGAGCTCGTAGAAACACTCTTTGGTGGCAGGGTCCTTGTCTTCCGTGGGGGCATGAACACATATTAGGTTTATGTTAGCGAATTTAGCCTTGAACCGGATAGTCATAATACGCTCGCTAGCGTGTCGGAAGCTTAAGATTTCTTGCCTAAGTCTGCCGCCTATGACAAATCCGCATCCGAATAAGCGTTGCCTGTTGCCTCTGTAGCAATCACCGTAGTAGATGTCACAGTTTTTCATCCTCTTTTTGCCCGGCCCATCCGGGGTTCCTGGATGGCGGTAACATCTGCTTTATAGCAGTCTTGGGCTTTGCTAGTTGTTTGGCTGCACGTGGTCTGTAAAGGGACAGAACATTCCACATTATATTTTCAGAAGAACTAGAATTAGCTTGTCATATTAGTTTGATTACTACGGTTATGTTTACTATTTACATTTTTATATGTTATAAAGCTATATACTGTCTGTACAATGTTATTCGAAAGGATCTTAGTCAATGTGTCAACTAATATATTGGCTATTTGATAGAGATACTACAACTGCTCCATTAATATCGTTGCAGAGTAGCTGGATGATTTGTAAAAACCTCCAAGTATATACACGAGATGTTTCAGAGTCATCTTTACTAAGAAAAGCATATCTGCTTTTCAGTCGCAATCTGCTATAAAATTTCATATTGCCAGCTATCTTTAATGTAAAAAACTACGCCGCCTATATTTGCAGATAAACGAATCGCATATCATTGCTTTTTAACGTTTTAATTCAATTTCTACATCTTTGATCAAATCAGCAGTATGAGCTTCTATTGAACATATAAAGTCTGACGGGTAATCCCATGCATTTATTGTGAATTTTTGTATTTAGTAATTACTGATTAAATAAAACCACATCTAATCTAAAAATCTATCTATGAAGTCAAAACATTGTCTTAAACTAATGTTTCTAATTTACTGAAGCTGTTAATGAGACTTTCGATATTCAGACTTAAGCACTGCACCTCCGATAATTGCTAATATTATAATTTATTTTACTGCGGTCGTTATGAAATAGTTTTTTATACTCGTAGATTGGACATACCAAACTTCTTCTTCTTCCTTTTATCAGCGAGGCTATGATCCGAAAACAAGGGATCACAGCCCTCCCACTTCACCGCATTTCTACTGATCCGCCTGTGGGGTTCGCCTATTTAACCTCAGAAAATATCGGCAGGCCTGCCGATTTTGGATCACTCGGTTACTGAGGCCAATGAAATGCCGATGTCGTCGCATTTGTCTGATCCAGGCGTTTATAGGCTTGCCTTTCCTACATCGCGATGTCTTTGGAACGTGCATAGATATTGCCTTTTTAACAGGGTTCAAATGATCTCTTCTTTGAACGTGGCAATACCAGCTGAGCCGGTAGCACTCTAATTTTTGTACGATGGTTTCCTTGATGTGAAAGCTTCCACGGATCTTCGAACTTCTTATTCGATCAAGCTTGGTCACTCCTGCTGTCATGCGAAGCATCTTCATCTCAGCTGCCGTTAATTTACTCTCATACTTTTTGTACATCGTCCAACATTGTGAACCCTATGTGAGCGCTGGACGTACAACTGCGGTGTAGAGCCTTCCTTTCAACTTAGGGGGCATTTTTCTGTCACAGAAGATAGCGGAATTTTCTCGCCACTTCATCCACCCTACGCTTACACGATGATTGATGTCGTCATCACAAGTTGCTTTGCTATTGATCATAGATCCCAGATATTTGAACTTTTCGCACTTGGGAAGCACTGTTCCATTCAAATAAATGTCTGGAATAAGCCTGAGTGGATCAGAGAACGGGCAGCACAAGTACTCTGTCTTTTTTGAACTAATGCGATACCCATTTCCCTCCAAAACGTCCACCCACACATCAAGTGCTCGTTGCAGGGATATAGGATCCTCACTTATGATGGCTCCATCGTCAGCAAAGAATAACTGATGTACCTTGGGGTCCATCACTTTACCTTCAAGCAGATAATCAAGGACTGTAATAAAGAGCAAAGGACTTAAAATGCTTCCCTGGTGCACCCCGACTTTGATTGGGAACTCTTCGGTTACTCCAGCGGGGCATCTTACTCCTGTCTTTGCTCCTTCGTACATGTCCATGATCATCTGTACATAGGTTTCTGGAACCCCTCGATGCCTTAGCGCCACCCATATCAGATCTCGTGGTTGTCTGTCGAATGCCTTTTCAAAGTCAACCAATACAATATGCAAATCCCTTAAGGAATCACGATGTTTTTCCATTATGATCCTTATACTTTGGATTGCATCTGTGGTTGATTTACCCGAGACAAACCCGCACTGATCATCAGATAGCCGTATTATTTTTCGCAGTCGGCCACCTAATACCCGCTCAACGATCTTCATGGTGTGTGACATCAGCTTGATCGAACGGTAGTTATCACAGTTTCGCGTATCACCCTTCCCTTTGTATACAGGGAGGAGGTAACTTTCCCTCCATTGATTCGGCATTGGATCACCTCTCACGAATTTGGAGATGAGAATTCTGAGCCATCTGAACCCGATGTCTCCCATCTTTTTCCAGAACTCAGAGGGTATTTCGTCTGGCCCAACCTCTTTTCGTTTTTCGGAGTATTTGACCGCCTCACTAACTTCTTCGACTGTAATGTCGGGTATTTCTTCACAGTTAGGGGTGGCTCTTGGAAAGTATAGCCGGGGAAACTGTTCATTTAAAAGTTCTTTACATTACTGCCGTCACCTCTGCAGAATTTTGTCGTCATCCACAAGAAGCTGGCCATGAGCATTGCTAATGAACTTTGGCGAACGAATCTCCTGAGCATTGTTCCATCTTTGGGCGGCTACTTTGAAGATAGTGGCGCCATTGTTCATATTGTGCCTTCGCAGCTCCTGGATAGTCTGGTTTGCATCAGCAACCAGGGAAAATATTTTCTCCAGCTCCCGATACAGGCCCTCCGTACTCTCTGCTTGAAGCTGGGCGCACTTCTTCTTCACTTTTTTCTTGCAGCATCTGTATTCCATTTCGAGGCGAGCTTTTTCGTCATTATTATTAGATGGGCACTTTGACCAAGCTTTGAAAGCCGCTTTCTTCTCATTTATCACTTTCTCAGCTTCATCACTTTACCACCATGTTTCTTTGGCGTGTTGATGGTGGCCTTCTGAAGCTCGTAGCAGTGATTTGGCCTTATTTAAGCAAGTTCGCTGTAGGGAATCCCACATATTTTGTGCTCTGCACTCTTCATCCTCAGCTCCGTTGATGGTGTGAGAGAGGTCATTTTTCATTACGAAAACAAAAGCTTCGCCTTTTTCTTTGTCCAGATTGTGCCATTTGATTTTCTCAGAGACCCTTGTTTGTTTGCTTTTCTTTGGTGTTTTCATAAAAATTTCTGTTAGCAGGAGACGGTGTTGCCGAGCGATTGCCTCTCCCAGGATCACTTTGCAATCTTTTACCAGGGGCTTCATGAAACTGCCTACCAAATGGTAGTCAATCTGAGTTTCATCTCCACCACTGCTGTAAGTGATCAGATGTCGGCTTCGTTTGATGAACATGGTATTTAACACGATAAGACCGTGTGATTTGCACATGCTTAGGATGTCTTCAACAGGAAGGTTCCTGGTGCCATATCCTAGTCCTCCATGGCAGTCTTCATAGTCTGCGTTTGATTTCCCGACATGTCCATTCAAATCTCCTCCAACAAATAGAAATTCTTCCTTTGGGATGTTCTTAAGGAGATTGTGGAAATCTAGCCAAAATGCATCTTTATCTCTCTGATTGTACCCATCGTGGGAAGCATATGCACTGACAATATTCCACACCTCTCCTTGTATTACGAGTTTGATCAAACGGTCGCTGGACTTCGAAATGCTCAAGACGTTACCAAGTAGCTCTGCCGCAAGGATGATACCGATTCCGTTCTTAGACTTTTCCGTTCCGTAGTAGAACATCTTGTAATCTTTTGTCTTAACGTCCAAGAAATGCGCCCGAATCCCGGTGTTTTTCCATTTCGTCTCTTGGACACACAAGATATCCACCCGCCTTCTATTCATCATCTCTTCCAGCTCGTAACTTCGACCAGTCATGCTTCCAACGTTCCAACTCGCGACCCTCAAATTGCGTCCAAACTGTTTCATTATTTTGCTAGCCCCCGGAATCCGTATAGCTCTGACCCGAACATTTCTGCTCGGTCCAGGATCATTACCATGCACAGCAGTGGTAGTGCCTGGCGGGGTAGTGCCTTTCCCTTTTGCAAGTATTACCATAATGATACAGTTTTGCAATACAATTTTTTGCACCATATTGCGATGGTGTTTGTTGTTTAACACGTGCATGCTCCTGTTTTAGTATTGTTTGATCTTTCTTTTATGACAGCGGTGATCTCCAATCGTGTCAACCCACGGACTCGCATGCACACTTGTGGGAGGGTTTTTAAGGTAGTATATATGTCGCTAGGCTCACTTGGGTGTTATATTGCCTAGATCTGATTTGTCCCCTTAGTCGCCTTTTACGACAAGCGCTGGTTGTTGGGGGGGGGCGCTGCAGTGATATTCTTAACCCGTCCCTGCACGGGGAACATATATACCAAACTACGCACATCATGGTTCATGTCCATATCAGAAGCTTAGCTTTAATCTTCGGTCTCATACAATTAACACATTAAACATCACTTACGAGTACACGCCATTATTCAAAAATACTACACTTTTAAGTCTTTACGCGACAATTGACAGGATTTTGGTGTGAATGAATGTAAAAATTTAATTTCGTCGGGTTTGTCTCTTTTTTTTAGATGCTTTGGACTTGTCTATCCGCATACGTACCCGTTTCGGCGCATATTTTTCAAAATTATGTCCACCCACAAATACGACCATAATATTTCCGTCATCTTTCAAATTTCATCTAAGACGCAAACAAATTTAACCACAAATTCCTTAATATCTCAACAATTTAATCAAATTATCAACAGGTGGATTGCAGTCGCAAAATAAAAAAGTCCTGGTACAATTTACTGTTTCAGCTTATACAATAGCAATTAAAACTGTTACAAAAATATATAGTCATCGTAAAAGCGCATACCCAGCGTTGATAACGCAAGGGAATTATGCCGCTTTGCATTTCTGCTGGCTTACGAAAATCCTTTAAACATTATTTCGCACCATTTTTTTTTTTCCCCACTTTTTTTATACCGCATTAAATTTTATTTTTTCCATTTATAATATTAATTGCTTCAAAAATGTGGGTTGCATCACTCTGTTTTGGGTAGACAAAGTTATCGGTAGGGAAGTAGACAAAGTTATATGCAAACGCAGTCTGAAAAATGGCACACAGCATTGTGGGCATGCCATATACTTGTACATATGTATATATAAATCATCTTCAGATATGCGCGCCCAGGATAAATATGCATTCATAGGTATTTTTTTTTGTCTTCTTGGACGGTCACAGAAGGGACAATGAAAACGGTGGATAATTAAAATTTATTTTATAAAAAAAATTAAGAGAAAGCGCAACGAGTCGCTTTTTGTTGGCAAATTGGGAGTCAAATGGACAAGTTGATAGTGAGAATCTTTGCAGTCGGAGTAGGTTCTATGACAATTTTATAAATGTTGAATGCTCATCGTATGGCTCTAGGGAAAATGCATTTCGGCGGAAAATTTTAATTAACTCTCACCTGGGCTTGTTGTTGGCTGCGGACAGCGACCTACAAATGGGGTACTATGCTTCCTTAATGTAACTACGTTAGAATTTTGCTGATGAATGCCAGAACTGCGTAGCGAATTAGATAAATTTATTTTGCATGCATAAGAAATTGTATTCGGTTTTATGCCAACTGCAATGTGAAGAGTGCGACATTTTAAACGAAACCAAGGTGTTTTTAATTGAAAATTATAATTATATATATACATTTTTTCTTTATTTTGTTTATAAAATAACAAGTGTATGCCACCACACAATTTACAGTACAGAGATATGATATATGGGAATTTATGTACATATATCTTTCAACTAAAATTTTTTTAAATAAATGAAATATCTAGGTTTTAATAATTAAAATTTTTATTTAAAGGGACACAAAGAAAAAACCCCTCATTTGAAAAATAAAAAAGAAGTAAAAATAACATGAAATGCGCAACATTATATATGCAGCATACAAATTAAAAAACAATTATTATAGTTAATTATAATGAATAAGAAAAATAAAATAAATAATCGCAAATAAGATAATTTAAAAAAAAATAATGTTTACGGTCTGTTTATTTAAATGTTGCAATCGTGCTTTTTTTTTTTAATCATTTTCGTATGCTAAAAAAACTATTTTTTTTTTCAATATTATCAAAACACTAACCAGTGAATTCGGGTACTGTCAGTGCAGTTTTCCCGACTACTTCATTATTATCAATTTGTATGTGATTTTTATACTTTCACTCAAAATATGTGACGCTAATGGCATGTGGCGATAATGACAATTCACTCTGATCACAGTAATTACTTATTAATACCAAATGTATACACACAATTATTTATTTTATAGCTGACCGTTCACTTTCTTCTTTTTCGATAAGTTTGTAAATTCTATCATAGAATAATTCTGCAATGGGTCTTTTAAGTAAATTGTAAGTGAAATAATACACGAACGGTTCAGCATCATTTTTAATAATTTTTTTGCTGTATTTTTAATTTTTTTTAATATGCGCATTTGCCCCAAACATGAATTTGCACATCACTGTTTTATTCTCATTACAATAAAGAATTCCGATTTATGAAAGGATATAGCATCTTGAAAGCAATACTTATTTTGTATAATGTCCTTGCAGCATGCTCCTTAAATGTTAATTTTTATTGAGATAATCGCCTAAATATCTGATGGCCATTTATTATCAACCAATCAGACGGTAAGAAGCAAGACATTGTTTTTCTTGAAAGAAGATAGCTTGAATCTTTTCCGTATTTGCTTTTATTTTCCATTTGTTGTAATAGCTTATTAATATTTCTGTCGCATTTTCAAGATTCATTTCAAATTGAGAGCGAATTCTTGAGACAAATATATTGCAGTATCATCAGCATATATAGCGATTTCGAATTTGGGTACGTATGGGAGATCTGATGTGTACAAGTTTTATAATATCGGCCTAAGAACTGAGCCTTGGGGAGCACCTGTGGAAATATTTAATAAATTGGATGGACTATTATTAATATACACTCTGCAATAACGACTTGAGAAAAAACTTTGGACTATTTTACAAAGAAATATTGGGAAATAAATAAAAGGCCATTGTGCCAAACGGTGTCTAACGCCTTCCCAATATCGAGGAGTATCGATCCCATCGATTTTCCTATAGCACGATTTATCTTTTAAGTATTGCACATTCTGAGAACTTGGTGACAAGAACTATGGTAACACCTAAAACCATGCTGTTCATTGGGAAAAATATGTTCCTCACCAATAACTTTTATCCTTAAGTACCATTCCATAAATTATACTTAAGCTAATTAGTAGACTAATGGGCATGTAGCTTTCCGGTCTATTAGCAGGTTTTCATGCTTTCGGAATAGGTACAATTTCGGCTTCCTTCCATGCGGTTGGAAAATTTTACATTTTTGTTACTAATTAATTAATTAATATTAATTATTAAACATATGTTAAAAAGTGAATACCACTTGTTTTTTAGTAATTAAGTTGTCTGTAAAAGATTTTATATCTGTTTCACTCACAAATGCACTCGCCGGTGTTTCCACACAAAAGAGGTAAATGCATGTAGAGAGTTGCGAACATATAAGTTGGCATTTGCGTCCCCTAGGTGATGAGCTGCAGAATAATTTTATGCAAATTTCTGGCTAAGTATATTGGCTTGATCAAGATCAGTGCAATATATGTTACCACTGTTTTCAAGACAAGGATTTGTTAATATTTAATGTTTATAACTCACTGTATTCCAAAAAAAGGTTTAGATGCCTTATCTAGTGAATTAAGCTTGGGGTTCCATCTATCGTTGGGTTTAATATGAATGATCTTCGCTATTTGCTTAGATGCTTTACCTGGCTTTGGAAAATAGCTTTCCAATACCTTTACCAGTTTCGCATATGCATATTTCTCAGCCTTAAGAGTTCCAATATGTGACTTAGAAGTTTCACACAAACATTTTTTTCTCAATTTTTCGTACACTACAATTAGCAGAACTTAGTATAAGTTCAGAAAATTGACGGACAATTTTATCAACATCTGCTTTGTTACATACACTTTCCAAACTAGTAGGTAGGTTTCGAAGTTTGTTTTTTATTTCTAAACGAAAAACTGTCCAGTTAGCACGTTTTTTTCTGCCGATCATGGAAGTTGACAAAGAAATGGGTTGTGATCTGAAGATAGATACTGGTTGAGAAATATGACTGGATATATTGGTAATAAATAAATCTTTTACAGAAGGATGACCACGCAAACCAGCTGAAAAATAAGCAAGCCTGGACGGAAACAAAACGCGTACTGGTAACAAGACAACAAGAATTGGCAATACATTACCCCAGGAATTTGCTCGAATACAGCCTCAATCCCTGTGTCTACAATTGAGTTCACCTCCAATTAAGAATTATTCAGTTGTACTTCAGAGTTCTCTCAAATTTCAATTCTAATCATCTGTCAGTTCTACTTATTCCACTAGAAATACATAACACGTTTTTACTGTTTAACCATTTATTAGCTTAACTTTTATACGTAGATTTTATACAAACATTGTTTGCACACTTCTCAAAAGCTTATGTTGAATTGATCTTCTTCTTAGGATTGCTACTACACCACCTCTTCTATTTCTTTCATCAATTCGATCTTCTTCTTCTTTTTCTTCCTATTTCGGCGAGGTTATGATCCGAAAACAAGAGATCATAACCCTCCCACTTCACTGCATTTCTACTGATCCACATGTGGTGTTCGCCTATATAAATTCGATAGCAATTAAAAACTGAAGTTGGAATGCGAATTAAAGATTTCAACCAAGGTTCCATGACTAGCGCTATATCAACATTATTAGCGTCTAAAAAATAAATAAATTCCACATGTTTACTGCTGATACCTGGAGCGAATGTTTTTCCTTAGTTCGTTTAGCTTAACACCTGCCACTTTCAGAAAATACTATATAAATTGTATCTGAATAGTGAAAGTACTCGTATCTTTTATTTATCGTTTTTATGTTTTAAACTTCAGACCAAATTTAATAAGTTCAATTTTAAGTGAGTTAATGTCAAGCGGGCCTATTCCGTGCAAAACAGATTTAAAAGCTTTTTCATTTTTAACATCATGAGTAAAATATACCATGCCAATAAACATTTTTTTATACCATAATCAGATACACTTAAGGAGTTCACTGCACTGTGCACATATTCACATGTTTTTTGCATAGCTTTAATGGGGAGAAACACTATTTTGGGAGATTTAATTGGCGATACAATTTCGTCCATATTTTCGCTCTCATTGTCGCTATCCGGCAAACACTACAAGGAGCTCGAATAATTGGATCGCGGATCCTTTTTAATTGGAGTCATTTTGGTAGCGATCTAAGCTGATTCTCCTATATCGGACCATCTAGACCGTTTATAAATTTTGATAGCAATATCACAAGGAAATAGAAAAAGAAAATTAAATTATAGCAAATGAAAGATGCGTATTTAATGCGTGTAGCTTCAAGATGCGACTGAACTTAAAATACCAAATTTATAATTACAATCAATATCAATATAATTACAAATATAAACGTGTATCTGCAGACGTATATGTATCCAAAATAAATGTGCGGTATGAAATTTGCATGCGATACGCCCATGGTTGCGGGGGTTATCAACCTTCTGTTGATTCCTTTGGCTTCACCATTGCTAAACCAACTTCTCCGCACAGCTTGTCGATTGTTCGTCAAAGCAAAACATAATTTACACCAAAATACATCACTTTCAATTAATTCGCAAAAATATTCAGCGGTGCTCTCCTCATTCTTTTGTTTGCGAATAATCTTTGCAAGTTATCAACTTTGTGTTAGTATCTTTTTTGTGCTAGCATAGTGGCCACATTACCTTTCATGTTTATGGCTTGAGGTTGATCGTTGATTAATTATTTGCTTCGCATTTCGAACTTAAATTTGAGAGAGGACCATCAACTCACCCCATTCTGTCTGGCTTATATAATATTTATTAGTTAATTTAATCTGAACCTTTGAGCCTTGAATTTCGGTCGCTGGGAATTTTTAAAACATATTCTCAGAACTACTCTGAAATTGAAATAATCAAATTTCACAGGTAACGATTTTGGAAAAATTCTCTACATATGTACACTTTCAATTTGTATAATATTCGCGCACTCAAGGGGCTATGAATACCCTTTAAATGCTTTTTTTTCATAGCGCGGGGGTTGGAAACTTAAAAAATCTCAGGGGTGGGGTCTAGATAACTTGGGAGGCTTTGATTCTGATTCACAATATATTTTTGCCGACTGTCGATGTCATAGGCATATCAATCATCCAACAGAGCGAACAATTTTTCCAGTCATATGACCAATCTACTGCCATTGTTACGCCTTCGCAGTAGTGTATACACAAGCTTTCGCAATTGACCGGACTGACTTTATATAATTTGTGAGAAATAAAAAAAAATGCTTCTTGTCATCGGTGTTTGAATCATGAACCATTAGCGCGGCAAATGACGACGTGACCACTACTCCATGGCCACCCCCAAATTCCCAAAATTCACACCATATTGTGGATTGACTTAGAAACACATTTATGTATTAACAACTTTCCTCGGTACCTACCCGTTAAAGTTTTCCATTAACTAAAATTTCTAGTTAATTTAAATCCTCTAACAAACGTGCTAACAGTTGCTGTGTACACTGCTTAATTATTGGATGACCTGAAATTCAAAAAAGTCATCGAATCCATTCAACGAATTATAATTTTAATCCAGGTTGGGTACCTAAGTCGGCTGGTGAAGAGGAAACCTCTACGCCACACTCAGGACAATGCAGACCCTTGTGATACCTTTGGGGGAAAAAGTTGTCCCTTGCCCATCCAGCGTTACCAGGCGTTCCGAAAATTCAGCGATATCTCGTTTTCCTAGCCAATCGGTGGGCCACACCTAGTGCAAAATTTGTATAATAAGCCGTCATTCAAGTGGAGTAAGGTTAGTAATCTTTCATGTAGGGTGCCGGGATTAATAACTCTGCACAGCGCATTTATCACCCATAAACTGCAACTATTAGGTTGGGTATAGCTCTGTTGAGACAGAATAATTCATAGTAATTATTTATAAAATTATTTAGAACAATCGCCATAATTTCTATGTAAGAGTTAATTTTATTGAATTATTTGCGGTAACGATTAATTCCATCATCACCTCCCCGTGGTGCCCGCTGGATAGCTATCTGATAGTGACCTAACGATGAGCGTATGCTGAGTCTGACGATATATGTTTAACCGGACGAAGCATCTCTTGTTGACCTGATTGGCTGAAATATACTCGTACGTCTCAGAAGTCTAGGAAGAGCTCCTCAGAAGGAGGACGTGCGGCGGATGAATTCTCTCGATGGAATCAACGGTGACGTCTACAGGCCAGCGGATACCTTACCGGAGCTACTTCTTGGAGCTGAGGTCTGTAAGGATTTTCAATACTACTACGTCAGAGTATTGAAAAAGAGATGGTAGCGGATGAACCCTTAATGGGCCAACGGCGGCGCTTATATCCCCGAAGTGGGTTACTGGCATCGGTGTATCGGGCCAGTCGTATTGGAGGCTGGAAAAAAAGGGATCTGTTCCTCCAGGTTGGGGGTTGTGCCGTCGGGTTAACTTCCCTACCACGTAAAAAACCTTCGGTTACGAAGCAACCAACAGCCTCGGTTACGGATAATTTTACTGTGGACCACCCAAGCAAACGTAAAAAGAACAACGATCTTCGTGTTTAAACGCTGAATGTTAGGTCCCTCTACAAACCACGTGCAGCCGAACAACTTACGGAGGCCCTAGAGTGTCTCAAAGCAGACACTACCGCCATCCAAGAAGTGCGATGGGATGGGCCGGGCAAAAGAAGGGTGAAAAACTGCGACATCTACTACGGCGAGTGCTACAGACAAAAAGGACAGCGTCTATTCGGGTGCGGATTTGTCATTGGAGGCAGACTTAGGCAAGAAGTCTTGAGTTTCCGGCATCCATATCCACGCCCCGCACGAGGAGAAGGATGACGCGACAAAGGATGACTTCTACCAGCTCTTGGAGAAGACGTATGAGCAATGCCCTAGCCACGATGTTAAAATTGTCCTAGGTGATTTGAACGCAAAGCTAGGAAAGGAGGACGTCTTTAGTAAGGTGGTCGGAAAGCAAAGCCTGCACGACATCACATCCGACAACGGACTGAGGCTAGTCGACTTGCGGCGGGGCGAAACTTTGTTGTAGCTAGTACGCGGTTCCCACGTCTCGATATTCACAAAGGAACATGGCTCTCCTTTGATCGCGAAAATGTCAACCAAATCGATTATATTGCGATCGACGCAAGGCACTCTTCTAGTATTCTGGGTGTCCGGACTTTCCAAGGAGCCAACGTGGACTCGGATCACTATCTAGTTGTAGCCAAGGTACGGATGCGGATATCCACAACGGAGCAAAATCAACGAAATACTGTGATAAAATTCGACGTCGGACGACTACAATTGCAGAAACGGCCAGAGCCTTTGCCGATCGAGTTTCTTCTAATCTCAATCTAAGTCCTATGCCGCCAGCAGCAAATGCGGAAGACCATTGGCGGCGTTGCCAACAAGCCATCAGAGATGCCGCCTCTGATGTACTGGGTTTCTCCCGGGCACCACAATGAAACCCCTGGTTTGCTGAGGAATGCGGCAAGCACATGGTGCTAACCAAGAGGCGCAGAAAGCGGCGCTGCATAGAAGGACTAGAGCTGCTTACGAGCTCTACGTGCGAAGGAGAAAAGAGGAACATCGACTTCTCAGAAAGAAGAAAAAGGAGCATGAGAAGCGCTCGATCGAGGAGATTGAGAGAGTTTATTGCAGGAATGATGTTTGAAAATTTTACCAAAAGGTAAAAAAGAGCATGCCAGGGTTTCAAAGCCAGAACAGAAACCTACAGGGACGAAAATGGCAATATAGTAGTAGAATCACAATCGGTTCTGAGGATATAGAAGGAACACTTCTGCAGACTGTTAAACGGCGATGATGACCAATATTCCGCTGTCAGGCAGAATGAGCCATTCAACAGTGATGACGACAGTCAAGATTCCCGTCAAGCCGATCAGAATGAAGTGAGGATAGCGGTATCTAAACTCAAATTCAATAAAGCTGCTGGAGCCGATGGCCTAGCCGCGAACTTTTCAAGGCGGGAGGAGATGAGTTGGTAAGGAGCATGCACCAGCTCATCTGTAAAATCTGGTCGGACGAAAGTATGCCCGATAAATGGAACCTGAGCATCGTTTGCCCGATCCTGAAGAAAGGAGACCCTCTGAACTGCGCCAATTACAAAGGTATAAGTCTCCTCAACATCGCATATAAGATCCTGTATGCGTATTAGGTGAACGCCTAAAACCGATCGTCAACAACCAGATAGGTCCTTATCAGCGCGGTTTCAGGCCTGGAAAGTCCACCCTTGACCATCTATTCACATTACGGCAAATCTTGGAAAAAACTCATGAATATAAAATTGATACGCACCACCTCTTCATCGATTTCAAAGTTGCCTATGATAGCGTGTACAGAAATGATTTATACAGAGTCATGTCTAGTCTTGGCATCCCTACCAAGCTCGTCCGTTTGTGCAGAATGACGATGGAGAACTCTCTCTGCTCTACCAAAGTCGGAAAGAACATCACCGAACCGTTCGATGTCAGGAAATGTCTTAGACAAGGTGACGCGCTATCATGCGATCTCTTTGACATAGTACTTGAGAGAATTGTACGAAACTCACAAGCCACCGCCGGAGGAACAATCTTTTACAAGCCTGTACAACTACTGGCTTACGCCGATGACATTGACATAATCGGAAGAACTCAGCGGGCCGTCAATGGGGCTTTTGCTAGTATTGAGATCGAGGCAGCAAAGATGGGCTTAGCGGTCAATGAAAGCAAAACAAAATATATTCTGTCTATAAAAAAAGGACACCCAACATCGGCGTCTTGGACAGAACGCAACAATAGACAGATATAATTTTGAGGTGTTAAAGGATTTTGTCTATCAAGGGTCTATGATGAGCTCCGCAAATGGTATCAGTAGGGAGATCTCACGAAGAATTACTCTTGCCAATCGCTGTTTTTATGGGCTAAGACGGCAATTGGGTAGCAAAGCTCTATCTCGAACTACTAAGGTAACCCTTTATAAGACACTAATCATCCCAGTCCTGTTGTATGGCGCAGAGGCATTGGCTTTGACAAAACCGGATGAGGATGCCCTTGGTTATTTCGAGAGAAAAGTTCTGCGAGAGATCTTTGGTCCCGCATTTATTAACGGTGAGTGAAGGAGAAGGTATAATGCCGAGCTATACGGCCTATACAAAGACATCGACTTTGCCAGAAGAGTTCACATGCAGCGACTAAGATGGCTGGGTCATTTAGAGCGGATGGAGCCCAACGTTCCTGCCAAGAAAGTCTTCGAATCCACCCCGGATGGACAGCGCAGTAGAGGACGACCTCGTGATAGGTGGCGCAAGCAATTGGAGGGGACCTCAACGAACATGGCGTTCGCAACTGGAGACAGCTGGCTCGTAACCGTGCTGGCGGAGAGGTTTCTTGGTTGAGGCCCAGGTCCACCCCGGACTGTAGCGATTAATTTTTCTTTTGGAATAAAACTGATTGGTAGAAATGTTTATTGGGATGGAACCGATTTCAAAAATGTGGATAATTGCTAAACTTAAATAAAGCTTAATGTTCTGTTGTAAAAAACCATCAATGGTCGAAACCCTGTCTTTTCTTTTATCTTTTCTTAATCTGTCGTCGTCGTTTCGCTCTACAATTACATTTCGTTTGTCGCATATCTCACGTTGATCGGATGCGCTTACATCTATACGCTTACTTATATCCTAAATCCAACTTCAGTCTCCCTACGACTCAAGTTGATAGTTGACGGACATTCGAGACTATTATATACGATCTTTCTGGCACAATAGATCTCTTTGGTCGCATTTGAGCGTGTCCACACACCTGTTTCAAAAAAAATATATATATGCAATACATATAGATATCGGGCGAATAGGCTTAGTGGTCTTCAAGCTAAAAAAAAACTTCCGAGTTGAAATTCCGCAAGTGCAACAATATCCGGAAATTCATTGTAAAACACACTAATCAATACCTACCGTGTGTCTTCTGGACAAAATTTGCACACTGTGATGAATCTAAAGATGGTTATTTTAAAAGATGCAACCACAAACTTCATTCAAATTTGTATGTGTAAACTGTATTTAAATGCGGGTGCAGTCATAAAAGCCAAAACATATCGGCTTTGATTGTTTTCGACTGGCTGTTTTGCATTAATTCCGAAACTATTCGCTTTTTTCGACCGGATTATCTAATCGCGCAGCCGATTTCTAAAAGTCCTGAACTCAAGCGTTACTACAAGATCTTGGACAAACTACAGTTATGATTCTCAGCTTCGTGCTTTGAAAACCTGTACCGATTTTCATTCCTTTTCGAGATAAAAGTTCTACTCATTTGAAAACACAACACTTCTTCCTACACGTGCTGTCTTCAAACTCGTCCAAAAGAAAGCATTGGTTTAATGTTGGAGACAGTAACCCGATCGAATACTAGCCGACTACTGGTCCAAATAATCCCAAGCATAACAGAAATGTTATCGCAGAGATAAATGGAAATTATTTTGAATCCAGAAGTGAACGAGAGAGAAAAAACTGCTTAAATATATTCCCAAAGGTTGTAATAAATTTCAGAACTAGCAACAACAGCTTTACGGCGAGTAATCTTTCCGAAGAACGACAAGCACAAGGAATTTTAACAGATATACCCCCTGATGAATCATACCATGCCAATAACACCACCACAACTACAAACCAGCAAGTGTAGATGAAGCAGTGATAAACAATTTTCAACTTCTCCCGTTCTGGTCGATATGAAATGGAACCAACAGAAGCAGTGGATAACTCGTAACCTCAACAGCAGATTATGCGGAGGAATCTTGGATTGCGGAAAAGAGATGCGAATTGTGTTTGTTGGAGAATCTTGCTTGCCTTGGAGAAAATTCCTGTGCACCACGCCGTGTTTTTTTTTTTTTTTTTTTAATCCGAACATTAATCCCAATACTCAACTAGGAGAATAGAACTGACGAAGGAGCTTCAAGGAGAGGCAATTATATGCTCGCAATAGCACTAGACTCCAGGAGCACAGAGGATGTAATCATATCGTAAAGTTTCCACCCGTCCGCCCTCGAGGTCTTCAAATGTAATTAAAAATTATTTTTATGATCCTTGTGCGGTAAATATTTACCAATTGAATGGGTTAATTACATGATTCTCTAAGGATTAAGGGGTGAGGACGTGATGCCTGGCATGAGGGCCGGGATAATAGTGCAAGGGCTTTCTTTTTTACCGAGCTCTTTGTATTTGAGCGCTTTTTTTCGCTTTGCATTAACTTCAGGAATGACGAAGATGATTATTGCGCACAGAAGACGGTTGGATGTTGAAATCCGGCGGCAATGAGAGTTGTGGTGGTGTGGTGCAGCAACTGAAGGAAACTTGTGCTTGTTGTCTGTTTATTGAAAAGAAATTTGAAGAATTATTGAATTAATTGGAGCCGAGATTTCCGAACAAGGAACAGAAGAAGCAGGAATCTCTAGGTGGTATTTTCCTGGAAGGAAAATTTTCAAATCCCAATAGAGAAATTATATAACTTTATGAGTGAGTTTATTTTGTCCTTATTTTGTTGTTCGAGGTAATACTTAAACGAGATTTACATTGGAATGTTTGCAATTTGGAGGAGTTACTAGTTGTCGGATTGGCTGTTTTTCTGCGGATAGAGTGAGGCAAAATGATGGAATGATGGAATGGAAGTAGTTGTATGTATTCTTGACTTTAGGTAAACTCATCAGGAGTCAACTTTGAAGTCGGATAAGAAATAAGTGTAATGGTATAAGAGAATGATTGATTATAAATAACTTGTCTTGAGAGCTTTATCTCTTCAGACGTTAATAACTTGAAATTGGTGAAGAATTGCATGAACAAAAGGGATAATGGAAAGAAAGGATGTAGAGCAGTGGGTACGCAATTAGTACTTATTCTTCTCTCTAAATTTCCGACGATAACTTGTCAGCGATGTTTCCTGAAATTCTCCGCGTCCTCCTAGGATAGATGACGTACCTATCTAACCTTAGTTTGAAACGAAATCGAAACACCTAAATAAGAACTGATTTACAAGACTTGGTTAATTTGTTGCTAAGAGTGGGTGGGCCTGCACTTATCACTAAGGCCTCCAATTGGCCCTTTGTCTTACCCTTGTTGTTATTCACTGTGCGGAATAATGTTGTCAGGGGTAAGGACTAAACTATATTGTTTGTTAAGGGAACGGAAAGCGTTTTGTTCGCCTGGCGGTTCTAAGATTTTGTCTGAAATAGATTGGATCTGGTATGGTTGAGGACCTCAGTACCTAGCCTCGATGTTGCAGGACAATGGCAAAGGAAGCGATCTCCTAAATTCATCAGTGGACAATCGAATGGAAATTCAATATACAATCAAGTCCTTCTATCCAAAACGATTTCGTCGAAAATGCGCGAGGTTTAATTCTAAGATAAAAAAAAAAAACAACAAAGCGCCACGATTTATTAGCATTCCCTATGATCATTACAAGTAGTCTACCACAGAATTTACAGACGTTCTAACAAAAGCCTTAAATTGCATCCTCCAGACCTGTGAGCTACTGATGATTAAGAGAATAATCTCTCCATTTCTTAAAAGGGGAACCCTAACCAACCGGAAAACTATAGCTGTATGACATTTTTAAATGCCTCCATGAAAATCATCTTGTCTGTACTACTTAAAAGGATAGTGTCCTGGATGGAAGAATCGAATCTGCTGAGTGAACATCAAGCCGCTGATGTCAAACAGTTGACCACATTTTTACATTCTTCCGCATCAATTAAAGCTATAATACCTTAACTGAGTATCGAAACTTTACGTGTTCCTTGTAGATTTTAAGGCGGCTTTCGATACCGGCAACAGAATGGCTCTATTTTAAAAACTATAATATCTGCGTTGGGTCTGTCTACAAAAATGTGCACTATTTTACAAAGTCTCTAAGAAAATACGGATTCTGCTGTGTGAAATGGAGAGCTACTTTCAGAATGGGCTGAAATGACGGCGGGTGTAAAGTAAGGATGCACGCGCTCTTAAATTTATCTTGTTTATCAGCGATCTTCCGAGTTGTATATACCGTGGTATCAGGTTGAGTAGTATTGAGATAAAAACCATAATGTATGCTGACGATATAGTCCTCATCACTGATTCGCTGAGAACAGACTGGAACAGTATTCCAAATATGGAACCTCGTAGTGAATCTAATTTTTTTTTTTTAATGAAGGTAGGTGAAAATCTCGAAAGTCTCTGTGGGGTTAGAAACCCAGAGTAGTAGACTCTAACCGCACTAAAAATACCTCCTTAATCATGATCAATCAGAGAAAGATCGACAAATGATTTTAGTTTCAACGTTCAGTTGCGTTTGAGAAGGTATAAGATAACTTAAATAAAAAAAAAAAAAAAAACGTATTTGACGCAACAGCTCTTTAAGTGGCAGGGCCTAGCTTCTCACAACCACTCATGTTGCGTACTTTATATTTTTCACACGAATAGAAGCGACCTACAGTTTAGTGGCGTATCCGAAGGGCAATTTGGTTTGAGAAGCAAGACAACAATATCGAGACTACAATACTCTCGGATGTTTGTCAGACGTTCGCGAGAGGTGGGACCGTGAAAAACTTTTTGGTGTTTTCTGGGATTCGAACTTGGAACCTTACCACTTACTGCGTCCACATTATATTTATAATTTAAATACGGGTTCTCATAATTGTCAGATTATAAGTTCGTGGGGTTTAGTTTTTCTTAATCTACGAATATTATATCGTACATTTAAGATGTCTTCTAACTTAGGGTTGATATGCATCTGCAGACGCTCGTTGTGACGGATTGCGTTCTTTTTAATTACTTCCGGCACATGATAAATCTGCAAATCACGATGCAAGTCATTATTTCTAATATATACCATGGGGCATTTACTATTTCCCGAAGGACTTTGTTTTGAAATGTTTGTATTATTTGTAGATTTGTTTTCTTTGTACAACCCCATAATTGGATACCATATGTTCAAACAGGTTTTAGCATCTAATTATATTGTAGTATCAAGTACATCGTCAGGTACTGCGTGGTTTGTGTACATAAACTGTAAGCAACGACATCTACTGCCAAAACCTGCTAGCAGTAAATATTCCCACCTGATGAGCTTACGTTCCACAATTGTTCCACACAATATCCCAATTATTCCAGGATCATCAATTCATCCCGAGCAACATCTAGTATATTCTAGAAGGTCTTGTATATTATATAAATACACATACCACAACCATCGTCCACACAGTTGCTTATAAGTGCATACAGCGATTAGAAGAGGGAGATTAGACCAGTGGTGAAAATAAGCGACAGTTTAATTTGAAATAAACAAAGAATAAAGTGATTGAATATTGTGTTGAAGTAAAGTTTGTGTTTGATAATAAATAAACGATTAAAATAAACAAAGGACAGTTTTATTTAAACGAACCCCAGCAAGAATAGTACAATATATTTTATTAAGATTTTATTCTCAATGGACACTTCTGAATTATATCTTAACAACCAAGAGTTAATATTTAGCTCTTCTACTTTCTTTCCCGCATGTTCCTTCCATTTCAGTTTAGTATCCAGATTCATACCCCGATACTTAGTTGTGTTCGAATAAGGAACTACTTGATTATTAATAGCCACAGGAAGATTCGTTATTTTTTTTATGGTATGGTATTATGGTTTGATATGGGTGGATTTTGAAGTTTAATTCGCCATCGTTGCATCCAATCACATATCTCGTTAACTGAATTTTGAAGCTTTTCAGTTGCTTTAGATACGCATCCATCAGTCGATAGAAGAGCAGTATCATCTGCTAATGTGGCTATGATCGTGTCATTCGCATGTAATATATCCCTAGTATATAATAAATATAAAGTGGGCCCTAGAACAGTTCCCTGTGGAACACCTGCTTGTATTTCTTTAAGTTCAGAATAGGCTGAACTATAGCGAACTCTAAAGAACTTATTTGCTGAATAAGATTTATGTATCTCATAGTATTGTCTAGGTAAGTCCCTATGAAGTTTATGCTCTAAACCCTTAAGCCAAACCTTATCAAAAGCCTGTGCAACGTCTAAGAATATTGTAGAACAAAAATGTTTTTCTTCAAGTGCTTTTTCTATAACATTAGTTATACGATGCACTTGGTCTATTGTCGAATGTTTATTTCTAAACCCGAACTGATGGGCCTTCATTGTTTTATGATTCTGTCTTTTAAGATAATACCGGTAATAGATGAGATTGGCCTATATGAGGTACTTCTGATAGAGGTTTGCCTTGTTTAGGTATAACAAATATTTCTGCTGTCTTCCAGTGAAGTGGGACATAGCTTTGTTTAAAACAAGCATTAATTATAAGCTTAAGTTTTAACAATGCTTTTAAGGATTTGGGCAGTTATAAGATCATAACCTGGAGATTTTCTATTAGATAGCGAAACATAAGCAATTACGTCTTCATCTACTCTGTCAGAGAAATCAAGACGTTCGTTTGCCATGCTAGGTGGTAAAGGTTTAAAAACATTTATCAGGTGCACCGAAAACAGTTTGACCTGGGTAGTTCCATGAAAAACAGACATAAAGCTAAAAAAATAAAATTTTATTTTCGAATTGGTACCTTTGTGAATGTTGAAAGTTATAAAATAATAACAATTAATTGATTAATTTTAAATACATTTTAATTTCATATCAGTGATTTTGCTCCTTAAGCGTTAATTTTTGAAATAAGAATGGGAAGTAACGCGAGTTACTGGATTTGTATAACGCGAGTTACCATACAATTTTCAAATTTTCTTTCAAATGTTTCCTTTAATACTAATTTTCTCATTAATAATGGAAAGATGGCTATCTTCTTGATTTTAATTCTACATAATAAATTACCTTTGTTGGTAAATCTCGCAGAATATTTTGAGCAAACTATACTCGAAAAACACAGTGTCCAAAAATGGTAACGAGAGTTACCAACATGATTTTATTTTATTTTAAAGTAAGTATTTAGTTATACCAAAGTGTTCGTTCTTAACTAGCTTTGGAAGTGGTTATTAAGTCTAAAGATAATATAATTAGCATCGTTTAATGTTGAAATTGAGATTAAAATTTCAGTACATTAGCTATGAACTGTTCCCAACGTTACGCGAGTTACTAGGAACTACCCACATTTTCTTTTGGGTTGCCGATCCATTTCCCATCAGATGTTTTTAACCGGGGATCTTGTGCTTAAGGTCTCTTTAAATGTTTGCCAGCCTTCCAAAGGGAGTAGGCTGTGACTTTGTCAGCAGTTAAGTTACAAAGGTATTTATCTAGAGATCTATTTTTGAATTCGCCAATACTTTTTTAGGTTTGTTATTTAGTCTTTTAAATATAGTTTTGTCGCCAGGATATCTTGTCATTTGTCATTTCCTGTAAGCTCTTCTCTTTTCTAATAATAGTTCCCTAATTCCTATGGGATATTTTACCGATGTTTGTTTTTTTTTTGTTGATAAGTTGGTGTACTATCTTCAGCTGCCTGTTGTATATCATTATAGGGCGCTACTCCCGTGTCGAAATATGGGCATATGGCGACCAACTTATCAAAAAGGTCACTGAGTACAGATACCTACCTGTGTTAATCAGAGCCAACCTTAATATGCAACCCCACTCTGCAAAATCAGCCTTGAGCAGAGCATGGAGTTCCTGGAGTTCCATGGAAGTCGTTTTTCAGCCAAATATGCGCCGTTCACTGCTAAGGTTTTTTTATAAAAAGAATATTTCGTTTGCTTGGAAGTGCTGGCTCCCCTTTATTCATACACATACTGAAAAACCAGTTCGACTATTCTCTGAAGGTACTAAAAATGCGAAACAATCGATTCCCAAAAGGAATTGCCCTTCAAGCGCTCTCTTTTATATAAGACTTTATTACTTAAATTGGACGGAGATACAACATTGCTCTAACCCATGATTTGAATAACTTCGATGAATGAAAATGTATCTTATATGGGTTCTTGTAGGACATTGATTGCAAAATGAGTAGCAAGTTCGAGCTTTAAGCCGAAAATTCGGTCCATAGGATGTACTACAGAAGGCTGGATTATATACATATATCTACGTAATTTAGGCCCGTTTGCTGAAACGTAACATACATTTTTATGTTCAACATAAACTTTTAAGTGACACATATTGCTTTGCACCAAACTCTTACATAAACTTAAGTTTCGGTAAGTCGAACATAATTTATGTGGGGGAAGAAGTGTCTTATAAAATATTTAAGTAAGACATAAGCGATTGACGTATTGTGTGTTATTTCTAAGTGATTACAACAAAATTAATATAAAAACTAAATAAAAATGAATTTCGAAATTCTGGATTTGTTTGAAGATGACGTGAAAGTGCTTCGAATTCTAGAAGTAGGAGTTCCTCGTCAAATTTACGAGAGAAATGAATATTTTCCTTCGTTTGATGAGCTTTCTTTTTACAAAAGATTTCGCTTAATACGGGAAATATCAATTGTTGTATTAGAGAAAATAGGGAGCTTATTAGAATGTCCTTTAATAGCAATGCTAAGTGTGATTTAAACTATATAAATTAAATGTATATTTACGTTCTCAGAAACAACTCCATCGCTCCTATTAACCAACTTTTGGTCGCCTTGGGATTTTTTGCAACGGGAAACCATCTTCCAAGCATAGCTGATTTTGGAGGGATGCACCAAGTTGGGCCCATCGCGATCCCTAGGGAACCTTAACGGCAGAAGGACCTAAACCAACTCTCCCATATACTTGATTTCCCCACAGAATTTGAAGATGTCCCTATTATGGTTCCGGGACCTTACCTCTTCAAAGTAATCGAAGAAGTATCTTCCAAGGTGCTTTAACCTTGTTCTGGCAACGCTCTGACATTCACAGAGTATACGTGTTATATCCTCCGAAACATGTTGGTCATTGCAGTACCTGCACACATCCATATTTGATAAACCCATAGCATGCATCTCATAGCATGCTTCCTTAAAAGACAATGGCCAAAGAGTATTCCTATCGCTGTTCTTAGTCCTGATCTTTCTAGATTTCCCAGATTTCCTGCGGTCTAACACAGGCCACAAGGCCTTAGATACAAGGTTGGAGAGATAGATATTGAACATTCTTCCCAATAAACCTAGAACAAATTCCTCGAATTTAAACAAACATCTAAGTTGATACTCGTAAATAAATATTTTGCAAGATTGTAAGCATTTCCATTACTGAAAACTGTTTCTCTGCTAAGTTCAACATAAATTTATATGTGCAACTTAAATAAACTTATGTATCACTTAAAATGTATGTGGAACTTAGCTAGGAACGGATTTATATGGAACGGATCACATATGAAAACAAATTTGCGATAAGACCTTTTGATTATGGACCTACCTTTTTTGAACTTTTGAGTTTGAATCTTTTTATACATACATAATATTTTACATATCTATACATATCTATTTATTAAGAATCTGGCCTGCTTGCATGTCTCTAGATCCGACCTTATTTAGTGCAGGCTTAATAATTGTTATAGGCACCTTTATATTTATGGGATTCAATTTATTATTTCTATTGCATTTCCCAGCTCGCCAGCTCGTCAGTTCGTCCACTTTTTTATTTCCCATTACATATTCGTGCCTGGTTTCTAGCTGGCGAGTAGGTTTAATTTGCTTTTACGGTGCCGTGAAATAAGGCCAACTTTCAAAAATTGGTCATATTTCGCTTTCGAAAAGAGAAATAAAACCAAGTTTCAACAGTTGGTCATATTTCACTTTGATATGAGTGAAATGACGCCAAATTATGTTGGGAAATAAGACCAATTTAACCTTATTTCTATTTTCCAAAGTGAAATAAGGCCAACTTTACTTACTTACTTATGTCCTGTATCCCCTTGTGGGTCCTAGGGCCTCTACTACGCCTACGCGCCATCGTGTACGGTTTCTGGCAATGTGTCTGAGTTCTCCCCAACTTTTCCCTAACTGCCGGGCCTCCTTCTCGACTGTTCTGCGCCATGTTCTCCTCGGACCGCCAGGTCTTCTGCCATCCTGAGTTAGAGGGTTCCATTGCATAGCATGGTTCGCTATGGAGCTGTCACCCTTTCGGAACGTGTGACCAATCCACTGCCACTACCGCCGTTGGATAGTTGTGCCTATTGGTTCCTGACCCGTTCTCTCGTAAAGGTGTTTGTTAGAGATACGATTGGGCCAGAAAATCCTTAAGATATTGCGCAGACACCTATTAACGAACGTTTGCAGCTTTCTGGTGATAGTAGTGGTCACTCTCCACGTGCTGCAACCATATAGCAGCACGGATTCAACGTTGGAGCGGAACAGTCTTATTTTGGTGCTCAAACTGATTGCACTGCTTCGCCATATTTTGGACAACATACCGAACGCGGACTTTGCTTTGGCGATCCTGTTGGCTATATCCAGTTCGGTTCCACCATCGGTCGAGACAATACTCCCAAGATACTGGAAATCCTCTACTCTCTCTACCGGTTGTCCAGCAATGCATATTTGAGCCGATGAGTTTGTTCAAGGCTGATAATTTTAGTTTTTGCCGTATTAATTTTCAGCCCGACGACGCCTGCCTCCCTCTCCACATCTGCTGTCATTTGGTGGAGGTCCATAATTCTGTGGGAGAGTAAGCATACATCGTCTGCGTAGTCAAGATGTTTCAGTTGAGATGTAAGAGTCCATCGAATTCCTCCGTTTCCCGTCGACAAAGCTGCATGAAGCACATCGCTAATGACCAATAGGAATAATATTGGTGAAAGGATACAGCCTTGTCTTACCCCACTTTGGATCTCAAATTCCTCAGACAACCTTCCCCTGTGCAGAACGTGACATTTGGAGCCTTCGTATGTAGCTTTGATAATAGCAGTTAGTTTATCGGGAATGCCCCTCCTGTGTAAGGCACGCCAAATAAAATCCCTGTTGACACTATCGAACGCCTTCTCAAAATCGATGAACAGCAGGTGCAGTGGCGATCGATATTCAACACACTGTTCGATGATAATCCGCAGGGTGTTGATGTGGTCGGCACAGGAAGATCCAGAGCGGAAACCTGCTTGTTCAGCATCGAGTGTGTCTTCGAGATGTTGTTTGATTCGCTCAAGGATGATTTTAGCTATTATCTTAGCTACAGCAGGCAGCACGCAGATACCCCTCCAGTTTCCGCACTCCATTAGATTTCCTTTCTTAGGAAGCTTGATGATCATTCCCCTTTTCACTCGTTAGGAAAGCTCTCAGCTTCCCAAGCTCTATCTATAAGTGGAAGCAGAAGCTCAGCCGATGTTGTTGGCGCTGCTCGTAAGAGCTCTGCTGGAATACCGTCAAGTCCTACCGCCTTGTTGCTTTTGAGTGCCTTGATCGCGGTAATGATCTCATCTTTACTGGGAGTCGTGGTGCGTATTCGGGAGGTTCTCACCTCGGGCATCTCAGTCTGATTTGGGAGCATATCGCTAGCGAATACACAGTTCAAAACCGTAGCAAAATGCTCTTTCCATCTTTTGAGCTGGTCCTCATCCGAAATGAGCAAGGAGCCGTCTAGGCTTTTCACTGGGTGTTGGCTGGAGCTGCGACCACCTGTCAGCTCTTTCGTGATTCTGTAGACGGTCCTGCTGTCGCACCTCCGTGCAGCTTCTTCTGCTTCTGTAGCCAGCGCGTTGATGTAGTTGCGCTTGTCACGTCGTACGCTACGCTGAACTTCTCTCATCTTCATGCGATATAAGGACTCTAGCTCGCTTCTCCCTACTGCTGGGGTAGCTGCAACGCGAGCTTTCAGCTGTTTTCGTTCGTCAATCCGTCTCCAGGTATCCTCGGAAAGCCACGCCCTATGTCTTCCCTGCGATCGACCGACAATTCTTTCAGCACCAGATGTAAAAACATTTTTCACAGCACACCAATGGTCTTGGATGGTTGCGGGCATTGAGCTGCTGATTGCTTCCACACCTTGCGAAAAGTGCTCCCTTAATTGTTGGCGCACTGAGGGATCACTAAGTCCATCGATGTTGAACCTGGGCATTCTTGTGTTGTCGTGGGATCTTCGAACTGTACAATCCCCACATCTGCCCCTCGCCT
Organism: Brachypalpus laphriformis; assembly: GCA_945910035.1. Lineage (NCBI taxonomy): Eukaryota > Metazoa > Arthropoda > Insecta > Diptera > Syrphidae > Brachypalpus > Brachypalpus laphriformis. The sequence continues at coordinate 258,050,563 of OX246754.1, forward strand.
GTTTCGGACGTCCAGGAGACTACATCTAAAGCGGCGGCTGATAGCAAAATGGTCAATTTGGTTGGAGGTTGCTTGCCTGTCATTGGAAACCCAGCTGACTTTGTGGCAGTTCTTGTGCTCAAACATGGTGCCACCTATCACAAGGCGGTTGGCATTGCAGAAATCCACAAACCTTTCGCCGTTGTCATTGCGGTTGCCTAGTCCATGCTTCCCGATTACATGCTTGAGCCCTTCGTTGTCGCTGCCTACCTTGGCATTCAAATCCCCCATCACTATGACAATGTCTCTATTTGGTGTTGTGTTGAAGACTGCGCTTAAGAGATTGTAGAAGCTCTCCTTTTCGTCCTCTTATGAACTATTCGTTGGGGCGTAACACTGTATGATGGTGACGCGTCGTACTCTAGTCCGGAATCTGGCCGTCAAAATCCTATCACCATGAGGCTGCCAGGAAATTAGGCCCTTGCGTGCTGTTGTTGTTAGCAGTAGTCCGACTCCATATTCCCGCGGACTTCCGGACGGTCTTCCAGAATAGAGTAGTACAGTGTTACGCGTTGGAGACTGGTACTCGCCCGCTTCCAACCATCTTACTTCACTTACCCCCAAAATGTCCAGTTTATATCGCATGAATACGTTTTGCAGTTGGAGGAATCTGGCATTGTAAGGACCTTCTCTTCCCGAGTCGAGGAGCGTCTTTACATTCCAGAAACCTATCTTTGTCCGGGTACAATAGCCAAAAGTCGTCAACATGTGATCATTCCTTATCCGAGGCATAGTGTCGGTTTCCGTAGCGAGAAATTTTCGGTAACGCAGGTTGCTGGCCCACGTTACCTAGCCTAGAATCAAGGCCCTAGACAACCCGCACTTACAATTTTGGCCTATACGTATAAGGGTTTATACGTATAGTTGCCCGGGGACCACCACTAGGAGGTAAAGTAAGCACTTCATCACGAACTTGATTGTTGCGCTACTGGCCCAAGCCAAGTTTTGGGCAATCAGTAGTTTCCCGATCAATCACAATGCAGGTCCCCAAGGCCAACTTTAATAATTTATAACTATCCGGCTTATTAAGCTACTCGTACAAGTAGGATGTATAAGATTGAAGTTGGACTTATTTCATTTTGCAAAAGAGCATTAAGACCAACTGCAAACTGTAAATAACACATTTCTTAAGAGATGATTGCAACATAACAATGTACTAATCAACGTAACAGAAGAATTTACCGTTCGTTGAATTGACAACACAATAGTTTGTAAGGTTGGCTTGAAGTTAGTTCATTTGCAAAATTAAGTTAGGTGAGATAACAACGTACGTTAGTAAAATATGGAAAGTAAAATTCGTAATTCCGTTTGAATTTTGCGAGGGTTTTAGGAAAAGAAGTAGTCTTTAGTACATTCCAGAAACCAAGCACCTAAAATTCTCGTGAATTTTGAACTATTATTTTCTAAAATTCCTCAAATAAAAGCTTCGGCTTTTCCATTTAGAATTTTAAAAAATAATAGTTCAAAATTCGAGCGAATTTTTAACTATTATTTTCTAAAATTCTTCATAGTTAAAGCTTTCAGCTTTTACTATAAAGAATTTAAAATTAAGTTTTTTTAATTCTCTTCTGACACACAAACATATAAGATGTTAGTAAAACCTAAACAAGTGGAAGCTGCAAGAAAACTAACGATAAAGAAACAATTCTTCACTTCATTTCCAAGTGTCCGGCTCTAGGCAGGGCCAGACAGCGCACACTAGGTAAGCCCTTTTTTGATAACCTAACAGAGTTAGCGGAGATAAGCATTTGGGACATTATCAGATTCCTCAACGTAACGGGATGGATTGGAATAATGCTTACTCCTTTTCCTTATCCCTGTTATGGGCTTTTGCGCTATTTATGTTTCAGCACGTCTACTTACCTATCTATATAAACAAGAACACCCTTAGGGAAATTTTCTGCATATGGCCTTATTTCACTGACTTGAAGCGAAATTAAGCCAATTTTATCAATTGAAAGCGCAATAAGACCAAATTGGCGTTATTTCAATTTATCAAAGTGAAATAAGACCAACTGATGAAATTTGGCTTTATTACACTTTTCAAAAGCGAAATGCCCAATTTTTAAAAGTTGGTCTTATTTCACGGCACTCCCTTACTATTCGCGACTTTGTCATGGGTGCTGGTGATGGTGCTTATAACTGCTTTGCTGTTGTTGTCAGCAAGGGTAGGGCCACGGAGGCAACTTCGGTGCAGGTAAGGAGGGCGGCGGCATGCTCGCGGTTGCTCGGCTCAGCTCGTCGGACGGGGTGGTTCTTGCCAACCCCACCATACACCACCTGCACCGAAGTTGCCTCCATGGCCCTACCCTTGCTCACAACAATGGCGCCCAACGATGTTCCAAAGAACGAAACGTACCAACGTTGCAATGGTGTCTAACATTGGCACCTGATGGTATCTTACCTCAACGTTTGACAAATTTTACCGGCTGGAAGTACGTCGCAAGCCCGCTGTCATCTTGGACTTGCAGCTGCTTCCCATTTTAGTTTTTTTTCTTATTTCATTTTACTTTACTATCCTTTTCCCATGTTCAAGGGCTGTTTAGGTTCTTTCTTTCGTCATAGACTGAAGACGGCTGTCCAATCTACAGGCCTGTTGCTAGTAGATCTCGTGAGGTAGTCGGAGGTCTATGAAGAGATGAAGAACGGGTCAAGGTGGAAAGGCCTAATACTAGCTGCTGCCGTTGAATTAAGGCTCTTTGTCAGATTCAGTGTGAGGCGTGAGTAGAAGGTCTTGAAAATTTGTCCGTGTTGGAGTTTATGCTGGAAGTCCTGGCCAGCCTTGCATTGGGTTTACCTGATGACAAGTTGTGGTAGGGACAGAAAGGATTGACTTCGGCACTCGTCAAGTATCCGGTCACTGTTTGATGTTACGAATAATAAAGAACTTAACGATACGAGACGACACCTGTACTTACCTTACTGTTTCCATAGGAGTAAAACAGGATAACAGGACCAAGAAGCCACACATCATAGCACTTTATAGATCACACAACCACTCATTTATTACTTTAGTACAATAAACCTGAATTTCTTACACGTAGATTCTTTCATTTTGTTTTCAGTTTTAGCCAATTTCGCTTTTGAGATACTTACTTATTAGAAGTTTAAAGTTAGTTTTAGTGGGTTCTACCAACAATGGCAGGACGCAATAAAAACTTAGGGGCAATCCCTAAAACTACTTCGTCCCAAGGAGCATTCTTCATAGACCGACGAACAACTCGCCAGCGGGCAAGACTCGAACGCGAACAAAGGACAGACGAGTACGAAACGCCACCAGCAATTGAGACTCACGACGCTTACGAACGGGACTGGACAGTAGACAACTTCCCCCTATTTGTCCACGGTGACGTAACCGCGGTATCTACCGAAAACAGGACAAACACCACAATGACGACTAGACATAACCTACCTCCACCCACCGCACAATTCCGCGAGGGGTCGGGACAATCGGCCCATCTAATTGGACAAGACTTACTCGACTTACAAGACAATCCGACCGAACAGATGGCCATAAACTCAAGACCACAGGAAGGAAGACAAAACACTGGACATAACGAACAATTACGCTTGCCTTTAGGCAACGAAGATGAAGCTGCCGGAGCAGGGATAGGGGAACTTACTGAACCCGAAATCACCGATGACGAAGACAACTTACTGGACATGCACACGAAAACAGTAGAAGACACGAGACGTATGTCTTTACATATAAAAAAGGTGGTCGCTCACGCAGTACGAAAGAACCAGGCTGAGATCTTGTCGGTTTTCGCCGAGAGTATGAAAGAGATGATGACCACTTTCAAGGAGGACATCAAGGGAATTAACGACAAGATCTGCAGCCTGGAGCTTTCGGCAGCAGCGTCGAGGGAGCCCCATATAAAGGTAGACCGACGAGAAAACAGTAACCGACAAGAACAATCGATTTCAATACAACAGCTGAACTTTACGCAACTATTACAACAACCGACACCGCCGCAACAAAGAGAACGAACCGGACGTGAGACACTCAACTTCACTGAACTACTGCGACAACCAACACCGACACAAAACAGAGTCAGAGACAACCCGTTCGGGGAGCACCGGGCTCCACCTGCTCCGCAGAGACCGGAAACCAGTGCTTCACGGTTCTCAGTTCCATCCGCCCCGCTTTACGAAAGAAAAATAGATGTGCATAAGTGGGGGATTAAGTTTGATGGGACACCGAAGACCATGCCAGTAGAAAACTTCCTGTTCCAGGTGGAAACACTGCAACGCCAGAACGGTCTACATAACGACCACCTATTTAGGCAATTTCACCACCTAGTAAGCGGACCAGCCGAGAAATGGTATTGGCAGTTCATGCAGGAAAACGAGGATGATATATATCTAGGGTATGATGACCTAAAGAGAGAGCTGACCAATCAGTTTAAAAACAGCGTTAGGGACCATGAGATCTTGAGGGCTATTATGGATAGGAGACAGCTACCCCAGGAGTCATTCGACGACTTTTACAGCGACGTACGGACTATGGTACTACAGATGACAAGCCGACCGAACGAACTCGACTTAGTGGACATACTGCGACATAACCTCAAAGACAGGGTAGCTACACTGATCTTTGGATGTACCATAACGAGAATCCAGGTTCTGAGGGAAGAGTGTAGGCGTGCCGAAAAACACCTGGCAGCCAGAGACGCGAAGTTCCGACGACAAGTGAACGAGGAAGATGACCAGACAGGATTTAGGACAAGGGACACGGTAGAGGACGAACGAAACGATGGAATAGAGATAGCCGCACTCCAAAACAATAGAACAGAAAGACATATAACACACATGAAGACTGAACGAACGCATGGTTTCAAAAACCACCCTACCACTAGACCCGACTCGACTAGGACCACCACTACAATTCCGTCGACGTGTGGTTCAACATTTCACACCCTAACGTGTTTCAGCTGTGGCCAGGGAAACCTGAGCTTTAACTGTGCTCAGTGTCAGGGAAATGTGAGGGCCGGCGGGGTGAACGGGACAAACCCGCTAACCAAGGCTTTTGTCCCGGAAGGTCAGAACGATCCATCCAACCTATAAGAGGCAACCAGATAGGGGATGTTACCTCCATGGAGAAGATAGTTTGCCGAAACAGAAGATCCCCCTCAAAGCTGAGACATCAGGTAGCCACTGAAGGTGGTATCAGCAGAGTTAAAGAAGTACCGTCGGCGGAAATGACTAGAAAATACAGAAAAATTAAGAGACTAAGACAAAAGATAGCACTGAATAGACAAACGAAGAAATACATAGCAGCGACCATCATACATAATACAGACGACAAAAGACCATACGCTAAGGTTATAATAGAAGGCGAAGAGTTCTCTGGCTTACTAGATAGCGGAGCATCCGTTACTTGTTTAGGGAAGGGAGCACTCAAATTCTTAGAAAGACATGACATAAAGATGACGCCTATCACGACAGACATCCGAACGGCAGAGGCTAAGCTACAACGGGTACTAGGGCGACTTAGGACAGTAGTCTTCTGGGGTGGAAGATCCGAAGAACTTGACCTAATCGTAGTGCCAAGCTTGCAGCAGACTCTGTACTTGGGAGTTTACTTTTGGAGGGTGTTTAGGGTGGCTCCGAGTATCATTAGTGAGTTAGACCACACCCCACTGACTTGGCTTAAGACCACTCACACGGAACGTCGATCAATGGAATCCCGTTGGCAATTCCCTCTGCGCTGGGATACACAAAAATCGTCAAATCCGACTGAACATAGGACCCCGAACTATGAAAAAGTTAAAACTGACATATAGATATGTATGTAGATAGTCACGCACCAGTTTATTTATTCACTTTTGTCCACAGGTTTATGTATTTAATAGGTTCACTTATTTTATTCACAGATTTATTGTATTTATTTATCTATATGTTGGTGTAGTCTTATTTATTTATTGATTTCATAGATTTATTTATTGACTATAGATTCATTTTATATTTTTTTTTTTATATATATAGAGTTTTATTTACATTAATTTATTTATTTATTTATTTATTTAGGTTAAGTATATGCAGGTATTTAAAAAAATCTGTAACTATCATCTGTGATATTAGGAGTAAGGAATCGAGTCCACGTCGTGCGGTAAAATCCAGTGCCTCTTTTGGGTGTAAAGGAACTCACGGACACATTTAATTCCACGGCATGGACGTCTGTGATAAGATCTGTGATATTTTGAAATTTAGGTTTAGGTTAGTTAAAAACAAAAACATTTTATTACCCGGCTGACTCAGTAGGTACAAAATGAGACGCTCAGGGAGTAGGCCCTTGCCACACGTTGGTCAAGGAAGGAAGAAAAATTCCATTCTCCTCTTTTTACGAGGCCGCTTGACTCACGACCACTCGTCAACCGTCGTCGAGCTTGTTACGGGAGCCTGTTGGTAAGCCAGAAATCGAGGAATGATTCCTGGCACCAATCTGGAAGAAAACAAAAAAAAAAAAATCAAAAATAAAATAAAACCAGCACGATCTATTGTCATTTGACAGTTGGGGTAGGTTCAGGCTGGTGCTATGCTGCTCTTACACCCGGGGCAACCCCACGGCAATATGGCGATCTCTGTCCCCCATTAACTTCGATATTATTTTACTCCGTTCACAATTGCGAGCTTTTAAATTCCCCGGAAAATTTAACGCTTAGTGTTATATATGTATGTTTATTCCCTTTATTATTATGTTAATTATGTTGTATTCAATATTATTAGATTTATTGTTCGGCAAGACGTTATTGATGTAGTGTAAGTTTATTTATGTATCAGGTGAAGAAGTTATAATTCAAAACAAACAAGAGAAGTCATTGTGAACGGACATAGGGTAAAAGGGGTATTGGAAGGTGGAGATAGTTTCGATGTTCCGAATGAGTGAGAAGAGAGAGAGATAAGAAAAGTAGGTAGAAGAAAAAAAAACGGGATGAGGAAGAAAAGAAAAATTAAAAGTGGGCCAAAGAGCATTGACCGGCAATTCAATTGCAGTTTTTTTAATCGAGCGAGCGGTCGATGCCCTAAGGCGAACACCCACAGGGTAGAAAAACTTTTTGGTTCGTGAAACAGTGAATTAAATCTCATTCCTAAGAGATTTTAACTCTAATTGCAGGATACCTCCGTTTCCCCAAAATCTGTTCCAAAAGGCAGTACTGCAGTGTACATGTAGGTGGTATATTGGCTGTTCAGAGAGCTAACGAGATAGCGTGTCGGCTTCCAACGCTTCCCCACATTAAAGCGCCAACCGTAACGGGCCTAACCGGAGAGACGGTATCTCCTTATAGCGGTGGAGCCGAGGTGCCGGAAAAGCGGGTAGTGGTTTTATTTGACCTTAACGGGCATACATATATACACGTACCCGTACATACACACACAAAACCAAGGACGATCCGACTCATTTGCAACAAAGGACACCGATTTGACTAAACAAAGGACAACAATACAACAAGCAACAGAAGAACATCAGTTAGAGCCTGGGTGCTCCACTACCACAGGGCCCCAAGGGTGTCCCTGAATCGACACACAACGCCCAGAGGCGCTCCGTGGGACGCAAAAAGTGCCTATATATATATATATATATATATATTTTTTTTTTTTTTGTGAATTAAAAGTGAATTTTTGTTTTATATAGTGTTAAGGTTAGATTAGCTTAGTTTAATTTTTTGTTAAGGTTAGGGCTTTCTGCTTTTAATTCTGTTTTGGTGCGCGATTGCAGGAAGAAAAAAAAAAAGTGATCCTTTCTTGTGCTGCCGGCAGGACAACGGGGGATTCCCAAAAACCGTGAGTAGTGTAAGTTAAACTTAAGTTTATTTTGAATTTTTTTTTTAGTTTTAGTGTTAAGAGCATAAAGGGAGTTAGTTTTTAGATTTGGCTTAAGTTTATAGAATAAAAATGGTGAAGTTAAATTCAGAGAGTTTACTCAATTGTAGAGATATGCGCGTTTAAGTTTCCTCTTTGCTAGTGATGTGTGGGTGACGGGTCCTGCCGTCCTTCTATGGACGGACAATGACGTAACGGGACAATTACGAACGCTGACGACATGAACCGACGATAAACTTACAGCAGTGATCGGGAGGGACTTCGAGGGGCTATCTCTCACAGAAATCGGGCCAGAGAGATAGCATTTGGTTTGCGTCACAAGACGTAAAGGGTGGGCTGGCCAACCTTTGCCATTAACATCTGGCATGCCACGGGTTCTTGACGAACCTATATCTGAGGGAGACTGTGGAAAGGAGGAGTTGCATGTTAGGGTAAGGTAGGGTAGTTTTAAGGTAGTTTAGGGGTAGCTTTAGGGTTTATTGTAAGCGCTAGGTTAGTTTAGGTTTAGAATAGTTTAGTTAGGTTTAGTTCGCGTTTTCTTTTCCACGCTTTCTCTCGGGTTTAGGCATAAGTCCTTGGACATGGTTTTCTTCCTTCTTTCCTATCTTTTTTCTTTTGTCCGTCCGATGTCTGATTAGGGTTTAGATTTCTTCTTCTTCTAGGTTTAGTCTTATCTCGGCATGATTTTTTGTTTGTTGAGTAGGTGGTGTATGGTGGGGTTGGCAAGAATCATCCCGTCCGACGAGCTGAGCCGAGCAACCACGAGCATGCCGCCGCCCTCCTCACCTGCACCGAAGTCGCCTCCGTGGCCCTACCCTTGCTCACAACACTGTCTGAGCAGATTTGCCTTCCCGCGTTAGGGTTTTTAAAAAGTATTTTCACTGAATTAATTATGACAAAGACCTCCACTTGGAATACCGCTACGAATATGTTTACGTAACCAGCAAGTTAAGTCGGAGAGTAAGTACAAAAGACACCAGTCCCTCATTCTGCTACGATCGATTAATGACGATGTTTGATCAATCCGTGTTCATTTCTGATATATTTAAATTTCTTGTTGATATAGAAGACCGGCCCTAATGAAAAATGTTTTATTTGAGCGTATTATAAATATGCACTTTAATAAGGGAATGTATTGCTGTAATATAATTTTTTCATTTATAAGTCAATACTTATTAGATGAAGTAGCGAAGCCTAAGACCCTTTGGCAAAAATCCGACATCGGATATATGCCATTGTGTATTCGGCCCGTGGAGTATGGAACTCAATCAGACCATCTCCACATTTCCAGCGTGGAATACCTGAGTTTTCGAACGTGTACACAACTAGTGACAGTTCTCACACAACTAATATGCTAAACGGACGTATAACATATCGAAAATAAACTGTAATTTTCACACATATCCTATTGGACATCGGATAATCTTCGAGGCCACGACAGTAGGCACCAGCGAATCTGCGCTGTGTGCGAATCGGGAAAAGCAGAGGGGAATGAAGCAGAAGCATTTTCAGCAAAAACATGGCCACTCAGACCTAATGAGCGAAAATATCTGCAGAACCCAATTCGCAGTACCAAAACTCTTCTTCTGGATAATCGGACATGGCATGCGAAAAGAACAACGAAAAGGGGAGCAAATCAAAAGACCTTACCTCTTCAAAAAACTCAAATAACTAAGGTAGGTAAAACCACTTCAAAGAAATTTTCTAGTAATCGTAAATTTTAGTTAAAAATAGTTGAAAATTCAGTTGCTGCAAAATTACTTGTCTGGTGGTCTAGTAGCGTTGGGGGGTAATATCCAATAGAGGTCATTAAAGTTTTTTTTTTTGAAGTGCTACATGTCAAGAATACAATCCGCTAGTACTTGGGGGTTGAACATTAAATGTTTTATGTCGAAATGTAAATAACCCCGCCACAGTTTAATCATTTATACTTAAAGTTCTTATACTAATTAACGGATTTATAAGAAACAAAGCATATTCGATAATAGTATCATCTCGGTAAAATAAAATTAACGATTGGACATGTACCTGTACATAAATTGTCCAACCAATACGGATACCTGATATTTGGAGTTCACTTATTGTTACGAGTATATAGTGCGCTCGGTCAACTGGGAGTATTCCCAATATGAACTTATGCAATTGCCACTCCATCTAAATTCGGTAGTACTCGATGCGACAAGACATGTGCCTGTTTACATCTTGCTTACTTGTGGTTGTTATTGCAGTAAACATGGGGTGATATGCACAGGTCATGACTTCGAACACCCCCTTGGGTAAATTGCCAATGTTGCTAATGAAATTGTGTTCCAGGTATTATACAACACACACTGACATCTTCCAATCCAATGGCTTGACAAACAAGTAGTCTCTTGCTCTCAACTGGGAAATGAAAATTTAATTACAACTATCATAGGTGGCTTCCCTTCATTTCAAGGTTACTCCCATTTCGCCTCCCACCGAAGTTTGATTTTGAATTGAAATTTTAATTAGAAAATCTATTCCATCACTCTCTGCAGAAATGCAACCATTCCCTAAAGGCCAACCAACGACACGGTGGCTTCGACGACGTCTGGGGATAGAAGGTTAGAATCAATAACCAATAACTCGTTCATACATTTTTATCGCCTGCCGCGCAGCACCAGGCCATCGGTTGCCCAGTCAGTCAACAAACTTCTACAAAGTTTGTCCAGTTCATTATGCCAATGGCTTCAATTGAAATGGAGTACAAATTCACATACAACCTTATGCTAGAAACTTTTGATGAACTTTTACCCTCTCACGACACAGGCCTTCCCTATAGTACCAACGTATCTAAGCCGCAATCCAATATCGCCCGCATCCGCACCCCATCCATCTGAAGAGTATTTTAGGAACTCTTGCCTACTACTGTAAAGTTTACCCTCACGAAAGGAACTTTTCGGATGGGAACTTCTTTGCCAAGCGATGCGGAAGTAAATATGGTCATGCAGGTAAAAGAGTTCCACCAGCACCATCGGCATTGGGTTTAAGTTTGCCAAGGCTATGGGGTTGGCTGCTTCATTGTGCGGTGCCGATGAATGGGTTTCGTGAGCATTTTCAAAGCGTACACGGTGGTCGTTGTAACCAACTAAAGTGGGCTGGTGGTTGGCTCTTAATAATCGGGTGACGTTTCTTTGAAACGTTGCGTTGCAGAACGTAATGCAGAAGGATTAAGTTGCAAGAATGTATGCTAAATGCTTTATGAAGTCAAAGTGGCGTTTCGATTGGGTCGACCCTTTTAAAGTAAGCAGTCATCAAAATGTGTCACGCAATGGAAATGTATTTCGACTATGTATTACAACTATGCACGGAGAAGGCAACGTACCATTGTAGCAGAAATAGAAGCAAGTAAATTAACCTTTACAAAAGTACGTCTGGGAATTATCTTAGTAAATCGTTCGGTCAATTGGGTCACCTTCGGCCAAAAATCGCAGTTTCGCTAAATAATCGGCTCTGACGGAAACTAGTTCGAGTTCAGAGGATTATCCAAATTATAAAGTTTTGCTAAATATAGTATTCGTATTCGTATATTTAAAGGAATTTATTATAGAAGTAGTTAGTATATTTAAAGGAATTTATTTTTTTCGACCAGCACATAGTATACAAGACCATACCTTCACAGTGCAACAAGTTCTAGAGAAAAAAACTAGCCAAAGATAATGATGTTTACATATGTTTTTTAGATATGAAAAAGGCATTCGGTACAATAAGTAGAGGGAAAATTTGGATGAGTCTAAGAAATAAAGGAGTGAAAGAAGAACTTGTAGAGACAATTAAAAGTATATTTAAAGAGACCTATAATGTAGTAAGAACCAGCAACAGGATGTCGGACGCATTTAAAACATCGGAAGGAGTCAGACAAGGGAGTACACTAAGTCCACTTTTGTTCATCTGCGCCATGGACGATGCAATCAGAAAGTGTCAGGAAAGGATGGACATTTTTAAAGTGGGATATAGGCTTCTAGAACCCATCTCTTTATGGGCATGTGCTTTTGCCGATGACATTATACTATTTGCAAACTCTGAAAGAAAATTAGAGAAAATTTTAAAAGTATGGAAGGAGGTCCTGGAATCTCAAAATCTGCACCTCAATGTCGAGAAAACTCAAGTGATGGTCGTAAGTAATAGAACAGGGATGATAAGAGTGAGTGTGGACGGAGTGACTTTCGAGCAAGTTGAAAATTATAAGTATCTAGGAAGCGTTATTAACAGCAAGGGTAACTTAGAGGAGGAATTGAAGGCAAGGATCCAATCTTCAAGTAGGCTGTACGCGGTGTTGCAGAAAAAATGTCTAGACCATAAAGAAATAACTCGAGCCACAAAAATATCAATCTTCAAGTCTATGTACCTACCAGTACTGTTGCATGGAGGAGAAAACTGGATCCTTACTGAAAGATAAGAAAAGCAAATACAGGCCATGGAAATGAAATACCTTCGAAGAGTGATAGAAGTAAGGAGAATCGACAGAAAAAGAAATGAAGACATCCGAAAAGAACTAAATGTGGAATCCGTGAAAAAAGTTATACAGGATAAAAAACTTAGATGGTTTGGACATCTAGTGAGGATGGACGATAACAGACAAGTTAAAAAAATTTGGGAGGCTAGAACTGAAGGGAAGAACAGAAGGGGAAGGCCGAGCACAACATGGAACAGCGCGCTAGAGAAAGTACTAAAATATGCAGGAGAAAGCTGGAACTCGGCGAAGGAAGCAACTAGGGACAGGAAGAAATGGAGAAAATTTATTAAAGAAAGGATGACGGAAACCAGAGACAGAACCTCGACACTTTAGGGTACAAGAGGACCGGATTACGTATGTATGTATGTAAAGGAATTTATTATAGAAGAGAGATGTCGATGATTGATACTTCATTTTAAAGTTTAGGCTTACAAAACATTGGCAGGACTATTTATTGTTTTTGTATTAAATTTATTGGGACAGATCTTCATTCCCCCACCACTATTTTCAGACTATTTGGCCGATTTTTTCTGCTTCAAACCACCTGGACTGATTTGTTTTATTTGTCACTCTTTTTAAATGCGAAATTAGCAAAATAACTGATTAACATTAAACGCAGTAGCTGCAAGTTTTTCAAAGAAAGTCCTATGCTCTAAAAAAAATGCAAAACGATGCAACATTAGATAAAATATTACGGAAGTTGGTCTAATTTCTTGAGAATAAATTCCCCATAAAAAAGTATTTTCCGCAGTAAATGTGTGACATTGATGGTCTGGGAGTCGTAAACATCCAAAGCTTTGCTTTTATCGCTAGCTAATGTTAGATCAATTTGTACTAGGACCTTAAAAAATGTTTGAAAGAATACGAAACTAAGACCATTTGCACTGATTAGATTTACTAAGCCATATACATATCCGTAGTAAAAGAAAAATTAGCTAACATACAAAATTTAGATTCCGATGTTTTAATCAAAAACAATACTACGATTATGAAAAAGATCGAAAAAGTAGGTCGCTCAGAGTTATACATGTTATGTATGTATGTACATATCGACTGTCTTCGGTGTGTAGTCTAAATTGTTCGTATAAATGTTGGGCAAATTCTGAAATGTAACCTGAAATGCAAAGCATATCATTTGGAAATGCAAATACGATAAAGCCTGGAACAGATGTACAGCACAAATGCATGCAGTAACGCATGTGAAACAGATGTGCAGTAAATTTTTGACATTTCGTCGCATTAGTTTGCTGTCATTGTGAAATGTGACAATTAATTTCGAAAAAAAAAAAGTTTTTTCCATGATGTGGACAGGTGTAATAAATTAAAGGAAATAACTATTTTATTAATAGTTCTAAAATGTTATATGAAATATCTGAATACTATGCGTCGTGTTTCTTGTGCGGAAAATAAAACAAGAAAAAACATGAAAATTGTGCCAAGTTGTACTATATTGCTGATCTACTACTTTACGTTTGCATCAAAATTAGAAATAGACAACTTGAATCAAAGTATGGCGTTTACAGTTCGTGGTAAATCTGGGCCTCACCATTTAGCTCAGTCTTTAGCTAATTGCTTCTAGTTGCGCACTTCAAGTTGGTTGAGGTCCCCTTGAACTTGTGCGCGCCACCTATGGCGAGGAGGCCCTCTACTACGTCGTCCCTCTGGGTTAGATTCGAAGACTTTGCGGGGCGGGGCGTTGGTGTCCATTCGCTCTATATGTCTTAGCCACCTCAATCGTCAATACGCAGTTTTTTGACCAAGTCGATGTCGCTGTACAGCTCGTATATTTTGTCATTGAATCTTCTCCTCCCAAACCCTTAGACGCAAACGGAGTATCTTATTTTTTTCCCGATGCGATGCGCTTTTAATAAAATCCATGTTTCAGCACCGTAAAACAAGACTGGCATGATCAGAGTCTTATATAAAGTCTCGTTAGTTATTCGAGATAGGGCTTCTTGCCTCGATTTCTGCGGTGGTATCATAGTCGGAATTAATAACAGAGCCAAGGTAGACAAAGTCCCTTACTACCTCAAAGTTGAAGTTGCCCACTGTGACGATGTATCCAATTTGTTGATGCTGATTCTCTCTTCTTGTTGACAGCATATGCTTGGTATTGCCGTCGTTTATCGCTAAACCCATTTCGGCTGCTCCAGCTTCAATGACTGCAAACGCATCGGGGAGTTCTTCCAATAATATCAATCTTGACGGCTCGCATATTCAAGCATTTGTACAGACTTTTGATATAACGTGCCTCCGGTGTTGGATTGAGAGTTCCGCACTATCCGTTCAAATACAGTATTAATGAAGTCACATGACAGCTCATCACTTTGTCTAAGAGATTTTTTGACATCAAAGTTCTCGGTGAGGTCACTCACCTTGATGGAGCAGCAAACGTTCTCCATCGTCATCGTGCACAGACTGACAAGTTTGGCAGGGATGTTAAAACTAGACACGGCTCCATATAGCTGCTTTCTATGGATGCTGTCATAGGCGGACTTGAAATCGATAAAGAGATGATGAATAGCGATTTGGACTTTTTGGCTTTTCCCCAGGATCTCTCGAAGTGTGAAGATTTGATAGATGGTGAACTTTCCTGACCTGAAACCGCGCTGGCGGGCGAATCAGGCTGTTGATAAAAGGTTTCAGGCGTTCAAGCAATATCGCAGAAGGACTTTGTATGCAATGTTGAGGAGGCTGATGCCTCTATAATTAGCGCAGTTGAGGGGGTCTCATTTCTTGTGGATCGGGCAGACGATGCTGAGATTCCGTTCATCAGGCATACACTCATCTGACCAAATCTTAGAGATGAGTTGGTATATGCTCTCTGCCTATTCATCATAAACCGCTTGAAAAGTTCGGTCGGTAAGCTATCAGGTACAGCAGCTTTTTTGGATATTGCTATTGTCACTTCGTTCTGCTCAGGTGGGACGGACAGTTTGGCTTTCATCGTCTGTTTTGAATAGTTCATTCTGCCTGATAGCGAAGTGTTGGTCTTCGTCTTCCTAATACTGTCTGCAGAAGTAGTTTTTCCATATTCTCAGCGCCGACTGTGATTCTACTACGGAGTTTCCATTATCATCTCTACAGGTTTTTGTACGGGTTTTGCTTCTCTGACACGTTGTCTACACCTTTTGGTAAAACCTCCGTATATTGCTCCTGTAGTATAAGCTCTCAGTATTCTCGATCACGCGCTTCACGTGCTCTTTCTTCTTTTTGTTTTGGAGAATCCGTTGTTCTTGTCATCTCTTTTGCTCGTAGAGCTCACGAGCATCTCTCGTCTTCTTTGCAGCGCCACTTTATATACCTCTTGTTTTGCTGCATGCATGCCCCGGAAGTCTACCTCAAACCAGGGGTTTCGCGGTGTTGGTTGGGCGAAACCCAGTACATCAGTTGCAGCGTTTCTGATGACATGTTGGCAGCGTTGCCACTAGTCTTCGGCACTTGATGCTGGCAGCATAGGGGTGATTGAAATATTTCGGGATACGTGTTAAGCGAAGACTCTGGCGGTCTCTTCCGATTGTAGCTTTTCGACGTTAAATTTTCTCACACTGATTCTTCTTTGTTGCTCAGTTTGAGATATCCGCATTCGTACCTTAGCTATAATACAAAAAGATAATGATCGGAGACTACTTGGAAGGTCCGGACATCCAGAATGCTGAAGGCATGTCTTACGTCGATCGCAATATAATCAATTTGGTTGATCATTATATGATCATTGGACCACCATTTCCGCTTGCGAATATTGAGATGAAGAACCCACGTGCTTGCTATGGTGACATTTCGCTCCACAGCGAAATCAATTAGCCTTAGTCGATTGTCAGATGTAATGTCGTGTAGGCTATGTTTACCGATTGCCCTACCAAAGACATCCTCCTTTCCTAAATTGGCGTTAAAACCGCCCAATACGATTTTGTCGTCGTATTAAGAACATTGCTCGTATGTTCTGTCGAGGAGCTAGTAGAAACTATCTTTGGTGGAAGCGTGAGCCATGCCCATATATCAGGCTTATGTTAGTGAATTTACGCTCGCTCACGTGTCGGAAGCTTAAGACTTCTTGGAGAACACCCAATCTGGAGGGCCAGTTCATTCTGTTATACTCCTAGGATGCGGGCCCTGTACACCGGTGCTACGTTGTAATTGGTGTATTTGATTAAGTGATGGATGGCATAGCTAGCTTTCGGAAGTTGTTTGCATAGCTGTATTATTTGTAGAATCATTTGAAGAAACAATCCGCTTCTACTACATGGTATTTATAGCTCCTTATGTTTATGTTATAGGTCCGTGCAATTATTGTTTGCTGTGTGCTTTGCGGTGCAGACTCTCTATTTGGTGGAATTTTATTTAAATTTTTGTTTTAAGTATATGCGAAGGTCTGATGTACCTATGTGGTTTAATTTTATTTTCTTCGAATTGATAACAAGCCTGAAATCGTGGCAATAGCGTGCCACGCAAAAGTAAAGTATAAACAAGTGGGTATACATTTTTTTACCAGATTAAAATGCCTGCACTTTGACTTTTTTTTCAATAATAATCACTCTTCTTTCCATAAATTGAAATATTTTCCCCTCACTTAACTTTCTCACAACCTCCCAGAGTTTAATTGTAGGAAATTCTTTATAAGAAATTCCTTTATAAGGTTATAAGTTTTCGAAGAGCTTTTTTAAGCAAAATCTTAGATTCTTACCAGCACTATCTCGAAAAGGATGTTACAAGAAATATTATAAAATCTTCCTCGTAGGTCTTTCTGTAAAGTTGGACAATGAGCGAGATATTCGCAAGAAAAACCTTACTTGGGTGTATATAATATAAGGCAGAAACAATTGTGGCCTTCAGACAGCAGGTCGAACGGACACGGTGTAATGAACTTTGCCAGTAACAGCTCATTTACAATGTGTACACTTCATGAAGTCTACTCGTGCGAGTATATCCATCATTCTTCTGTACTCCTAGCTACTCGCATGTGTCACAAGTAATAATCCATGTGGAATGGGCTATAGTGATTCATATTCTTGATTATTCTGTCCATATAATAACCCTATCATGTTCTGTAAACATTTGCTGCAGAGTAGTTATTTAATTGTTCAACCATCTCTGATCGCGAATGTTCATCAATTGATTTAATTTACAACGGGGAAACCGGCCGGCGCCACCATTATTGTGCAAATGTGACGATTTTCGGTGTTAATTAGTTATTGTTTTCGGCCAATAAACAATTAAGCAGAATTCTGGTGGTTTATTTTGCCTACATCAGGGTTATTGGCAGATGTGCATGTGCATATGTTAATTAGTAAAATGCTGGGTTTCATTCTAAAGTAGAACAGATTTCACCACATGCTGCTGACTCAATGAATTTTTCGACATTCACCCTTCCGGTGTCATATTGTTAGTTTTTCCTTCAAGGTTGAATTGTTTTACATTGAGCATTGCTTGTGTCAACCATTAATTCAACAAATTTAGTGTAATTGATTAACGGTTTTATCAAATAACTGACATTGGTTATTTGATTTATAATACTTTTTTGTTAGAATACATAGCTACGATTGTATACGTAGAGCCTTTGTGATTGAAAATTATTCCAGAAATAATAAATCAGTTTGAATACCTGACTACAACTCACCCTAACTCGTTGAACGATAGATTGGTAAGGACATTACAGTAGCTGCTTGTGAAACCAAAGGAAAGAATAATAGTCCCATGTCTTGGATTTTAGAAAATGAATGAATATATATGTACATGCAGGGTGTTTCGCAAGAATGTGACGCTACTTGAGGGTCTGGTAGAGAATTTAATTTCGAGCAAACAAATTTTGAAATTGCAGGTTTAACTTTTACCATTATCAAGTTATACCACTTTTTGGTTTTTGCACACCCTTCGACGCACCGGGCATACTTTCGTCCAATCGTATTTTTATATGAGTTGTGTGCTCCTTGCAATGTCATTTCTGCTGATTTAAATAAATTAGGTGGGAATATTGCTGAAGATCGTTCATGTTAAATGATTCATTCTGCCCGCTTACGGTTCTACTCTCCCTGTAATGCATATAGACTTTTGCTTCCGCTTTATAGCCCTGGCATGGTTCTTGCAATAGCAACCGCATATTTTACTGACTGCTCGGTTCTCATGCTTAACTTTTTTCATTTCTCCTCTGAAAGACCCTTTTAATTTCATACAACGCAGCTTTGCATGTCTCTTTTTTTGTTTTACATTCTAGCCAACACATTTCATTACCAAGTGGTGAAGAAAAACCCAGCTCATCAGAAGCATTACTTCTGATGCCATTTACATTTTACACTTGGTGCTTTTGGCGTACGATTTCATTGAAGAATCATGTCTTAATCCGATGCTTATAGTTGCTTCGTATCCATATATTTTTTTTTTTATAGGGATGCTACCACGACGGCACAACCCAAAACTGGAGGTCCAAAATATTGTTACCAACCTCAAGAATAAGAGAACGAGGGGTGAAGGGACCAGTAAATTGAATTCTTAAATTTAAGAAGAAAAATCTCTATGAGCACGTTTCATTGTCATTATAAAATTTTAAACTTGTTCACTAGTTTATTATCGTTGTTGAGAACTGGGTGGTTCTCCATAACACGTCGGATCAAACCGTTTATGCGAGTGTGCACGTCGACGACGGGCATATTATACGAACCGAGATTTTATTGAGTCACGTAACTAATTAAAAAACTGAAAGAGAGTTTATTCGGGTTTGGGATATGAACATGGCCCGAGTCCTGTTCTTTTCCTCGGGCACAGTGGATGGCTTTTTTTTTCATTTTTGTCATGCATGCGTGTAGGGAGTTTTTCTTCAGAAAAACGAAGCATTAACGTGCGCACAGCGAATTGATCTGAGAGGAAATTGTATTTTCATTTTATTAGTTTTATTTTACCTACTTCAGAAAATTTCTCATTTTTCCATTCACTTTTGGCTGCAGGCAATGTAATGTTATCAGTACTTCGAAAAAGTATCCGGGCATTGATCACTTTTTACGAACGGACGATGATAGTACGTGATGTCTCGTATTGTATGAAAATGTTGTTTTTTGCATTCTTTTGAGTTTATTTTTTTTAAACCAAATTGTGGATTACAGGTTTGGAGAAATTTAATCAGATACCTATTGTTAAGTACAGTAATGTCTCGCTAATCCGAACCACCTCTAATCCGATTATCGCGGTAAAAAAAAAAAAAAAAAATTCTTCGCGGTAATCTGAACCTATATTTTTTCTAATTATGTGCGCTACAATCCAAACCTTCCCGATTTGTGTACGCTGTAATCCGAATTCCAACTAAAAAAAACATACATACAAATATGAATATGTTAGTCGTTACTCGTTTTCTGGGGACCATAATTATGAAAGTATACGTATACCTATACATTCTCATTATTCATTCTCGCTTCCCGGCTTTTGCGTGCATTCGGCTTTTGTTCTGGTGTCGGTTAAACACGTGCTCACACATTTATTTAAGGTTGTAATAGGTAGTTTTTTTTACTGTTTTGTATAAATTTGCTTGGAAACGGCCAATAAGAGGAAGCATTTCGTTAAATAAAGAACTCTTTTCATTTTCTCGTCCTGTACACATTAGTCCGAATAATTTGTTAATTCGGATACCCCCTTGCAATAATTGATTCGGATTAGCGAGACATTACTGTATTATATTTGTTATTGTACAGTGTGTTTTTTATGTAAAGTTTGTTTAGCTGCCATTTTTTTTTTTTTTTTTTTTTTGCATCTGTCAGTTCGCACTTGACGGTTGTGAAGAGCAGTCTATAACAATATATTATGAAACATCTAACGCCTCAACAAGGTAGTGTAGTTATTGAAACCATTTATCGAAATAATCGTTCAATTCTGAAAATACAAAGAAATTTGCGTATTTTTTTGGTTCAAATCATGTGCCCAACAAGTTAACCATTCAGCGTAGGTTAGGTTAGCAGGCAGGCTGACTTAGACCAGGAAAGGTCAATTGTGGTACCACACGGATTTGTGATCCCCAAAAGGAACTACCTTTAGAACCAATTGGAACTTGTTATGAAGCGCTGGGGACTACTGATGTTGACGTTAACCAATCCGCCTAAACTGTCAAATAGACTCGTAAGTGCAATCTTCTACGAGCAGAGAGAGCGTGGCATGTGCAAAGAAGGTGTAGTATGATTTCCTCCTCTTCCTTGTCCATACAGCTTCTACATAAGCCATTTGCGATGAGGCCTAGTCTGATGACATGCCTTCCAATGATGCAGTACCCTATAACGACGACTAGTATAGTTGTAATAAGCGCTCTCTTTTGTCTAATAAGACAATTCGAGCATTTTTGGTCCAGCTTAATCCAGATCTGTGTAGTATGTAATGAGACATGTTGTCACGTCTGCCCAACTGCGGTTGGTTACATTGATAGTTTCACTATTGCAAGGAGTATGCCGATATTCCTCTTGTTTAGAGAATTCGATAGGCTATTGCCCTGCCTGGCGAGTTCATCTGCCATGCAATCTCCTGGAATGTCACCGTCTTCCGACACCCAAATGAGCTGAATATTGAATTGCTTAGCCCATACTGACATATTCAAGGGATTTGATAGCGGATTGGCTGTGAATAAAAATGGTGATATTGCGGTTATATATTGCCTTCGACTTAAGCATAGCCATAATATCCGCCTGAAAAACGCTACAGTTATTGGAAAGATGGAAATAGATAGACACGCCTTCTCCCGAATCTCTCTTGAATCCATCTGTGTAGAAGCATATGGATCCCTCTTGCAGCCCCAAGAGGATCCCCTTCTCGCAATCAAGCCTGGAATTGATGCGGGTTTCGAAGTTTTTATCGAACAGATGTTGTGGAAGTATGTAGTCGGTGTCTTGCGGAAGGAATTCGAGATAATTGAGAATAGAGGAGTGTCCAGTACTAAGACGAGATCACTGAGATATGACCTTCATGCGAGCGACTGTACGAGCTGCCACTTAGTTGCTGTAAATATACAAGCGTGGTAGGTGACACAGAATGTCTAGAGCCATTGCTGGGATGGTTCTTAGTGCTCCACTGATGCACAGTCAGGTTGACTTTTGCACACCGCCAAGATAGGTTATGTAAACAGCTTTCTCCAAAGCTGTCCACCAAATGATCACGCCATACCTTAGTGTGGGCCTAATAGGCCTGATGATGGATACATAGAGCCATTATGTAATTCTTGGGTATAGTCTCTATTTATTTCATATTGCTTCTTACAGCAATATGGAGCTATAGTGGATTTCTTAACCCATTCTAGGTGGGATATTGGGATTACAGCTAAGTTTCTTGTTAAGAATGAGACCCAAATATTTGGCTTTGCCTACGAATGTCAGACTAGTGGCACATAGATCAAAATGCGTAATTTTGTATTACTTTGTGAAGAGGACCAGTTCTGTTTTGTGTACATGTTCCTACACTGTCCATATACCAGGTTTGGTCCTAGCTGCCAGCACTTTAGGAGCTGTTCCTGAAGGTTAAGAACACAGGACTCTGTTATGTTTCGTTTGTTTGTTTGTTTTTTTTTTTTTTTTTGATTCATAGTGAGATCCCACAAGTAGTGGAGAAAAGATGTCAGTCTGTGCAGAGATCTGCAATACGCAGATAAGGATGGCTAATCCGGAGGTCAGCAGGTATCCGGATACTCCGTTCGCGACTGAGCTATTTTTGAAATGGGCCTCCAGCCAGGTTGATCCTTGACATGGATCGTATGAAACCTTGATCCAGCCCACCGAAAGGGAGAGGGGAAAGGGTTGTGAAAGGAATGGAAAGGGATGGGGCGGAAGAAGGTGGTAGGGGGCGGGGACTATATTTTATCTTGAAAAGCTCGTCTGTGGAGAGTTTTCCGAGAAACCTATCTAGGTCCCTAAACCACGGTGAGGTGTATAGTCACGCAAAGTTAAAGTACTATTAATTAAAATTCAATTAATTGAAATTTGCTATTAGCGCAGAGATACATTTTCCCATGCGTGCGTACTACAAAACGATCAAATTGAAACTATATGACAAGTTGTATAAGAAATATGAACTTCTGTTTATTTTGTCTGTCAGCAATAAACTCTCAAATCACTGAACCAATTCTGACGCCGTGGGCGCCGTGGCGTAAGTGGTTAGTGTGTCGGATCACTACGCATGAGGTTCCAAGTTCGAATTCCAGAAAACACCAAAAAAAATTTGCACGGTCCCACCTCTCGGCGAGCGTCTGACAAACATCCGAGAGTATTGCTGTCACGAAAAAGCTTCTCAAATCGGTGTTCGCATTCGGCACTAAACTGTAGGTCTCTTCCATTCGGGTGAAAAATATAACGCACACAACATGAGTGGATGCGAAAAGCTAGGCCCTGGCACTTAAAGAGCTGTTGCGACAAATATTTATTTATTTTATTTATACTGACGCCGTTTTAATCAATGTATAGACAATTATTTTCGAAATGCTTTACGCTAGATATCATAAGATAGATAGATATTTATTTCGTTTCAAAATTACAAAGGTTTGCCACCACACAATTTACATACAGAGATATGATATATATATGTATGTATATCTTTCAACTGAACAAAATTTTAAATTATTTACATTTTTCTTACGATAAATTTATTAGTCGAGGGGAAACAACGAAAAAAACCCTCATTTGGTTAAAAAAACAAAAAAAAAAAAGTTAAGTAGATAAAATTAATAAGTTGCATCATTAAGTCAATAATAAGCTTATAGGAAGTAGCTACTTAATGAAAATATAATATATTAAAGTTTGTTGCTAAATTAAATTAAGTTAATAAATTAAGGAATAAATAAGTATAAAGTAAATGAATGAATTTGAATATAAGGTAAATGATTAAATTAACAAAATTAACAAATAAATAAATTAACAAATAAATAATTAACAAATAAATGAATTAACGAATAAATAAATTAACAAATAAATAAATTAACAAAAAAATTATTGACAAATAAATGAATTAGCGAATAAATAAATTAACAAATAAATAAATTAGCAAATAAATAAATTAAAAAATAAATAAATTAGCAAAAAAGATAATTGACAAATAAATGAATTAGCAAATAAATAAATAAATTAACAAATAAAAAAATTAACAAATGAATAAATTAACAAATAAATATATGAAAAAGTAAGTAAACAAACAAAAATAAATTAGTAAATAAATAATCTTACAACTGAAAAAAATAAATATATAAATATGAAATGAACAACAAGATAAATATTGTATATTAACATATAACACAATAAACGTATTATCAAAAGATTAATAAATAAAATAAATAAATTAACAAATATCTAAACAAACAGAATTAATAAATTAACATATATATATATCAAATAAGGAACTTAGAACTATAGGTAGGTATGCAAAAACATGTGGAATTTTCACAATGTTATTCCAACCTGTGGTAACTGACATTTAATTCGTTTACTAGATGGTTATCAGGTAGATCACATCTGATCAGAAATGTGTTGATAAGCTTTTGTATTCTATCGGAGAGCAGATCAACATTAGCTACGCTATGTAGATCGGAAGTGGAGTGATGCCAAGGAAGATTCAGCATCATTTTCAAAAGTTTATTTTGTTGTATTTGTAATTTTTTAACATGACACCTAGCACATCTACCCCGTACTTGACAACCGTAGAGTAAGAGTGATTGAAATATAACTTTATGTATGATTATTTTATTTTCATCGGATAATGAGGACTTTCTGTTTATAAAAGGATATAGCATCCTAGTGGCAATACCTATTTTATGCAATATTCTCCTTATGTGTTCTTGAAATGTTAATTTTTTATCTAGATATATACCTAGATATTTTGCTGTTAACTCCCAAGCTATCTGATGCCCATTAACAATTAATTGGTTGGGTGGAAGAAAACAATGCTTTCTTTTTCTGCTAAAAAAGATAGCTTGTATCTTCTCCGAATTGAATTTAATTTTCCATTTTTTATAATACTCGCTTAGTTTTTCAGCGGCATTTTTAAGATTCATCTCGATGTTGAGACCGAACTCATGCGAAGAAAGTGTCGCAGTATCATCAGCATATACTGCAAATTCGCATCCTGGTAAGTTTGGAAAATCGGATGTATATACGTTGTATAGAACTTGTCCGAGGAGTGAGCCTTGGGGGACACCAACGGGGACACTTAATAAGCTAGACGGACTGTTATTGACATACACTTTACAACAACGATTTGACAAAAAACTTTGGACAATTTTGCAGAGAAAAACAGGAATATTAAAACTTAGCATTTTGTATAGAAGTCCGTTATGCCAGACGGAATCAAATGCTTTCTCTATGTCGAGAAATATCATGCCCGTCAATTTTCCTATAGCACGATTAGTCTTGATGCTGTTGCATATTCTAAGTACTTGATGGCATGCACTATGATAACGCCTGAAACCGAACTGTTCATTAGGAAATATTTCCTTTTCATCAATTATCCTTAATAATTTTTCCTTAAGCACCCTTTCAAAAATTTTACTCAAGCTACTAAGCAAACTAATCGGTCTATAGCTGTCCGGTCTATCAGCAGGTTTGCCTGCTGCCATAAAGGTGCTAAGCAATAGAACATCCACTCGAGCAAAGCTGAGTACTGTAGCTAGTTTTTTGATATACCACTTACGGTTAAACAGTTAAACGAATTATGTATTTTATATTAAACACTAAAGGCTTTACTCACATTATTCATTATTCTATTCATTGGTGCTCAGTTCCAGGCTAGCTTTTTGCCTCTAGTAATAATTTACTTTATTCCCGAAAACATGGACAAACATAGAACGAAAGATTAAAGATTATACTAGTAAGACTAAAGAAGTATTGACATTCATTCTATCTTGCGACAAATACGTAAATACTACCTGCGAATAAATTTGTTTACAAATATCATGCATCTTATTTACCGATTTCCAGTACAACATCAGCAATCAACATTCGCCTACAACATCAATGCTGATCCCCTTTGAATTGTTCACGCTAATATGAGTTGATTTAATATTCAAATTTAAATAAACAATCTATTTATTTTGTACTTGCTGAGAATTCCGCCATGCAGTTAGTTGCAAAACTGAAACTTAATTGCAAATTGTGATGAATTTCCCGTGATATTTGGAAGGAAACTCACCATAAAAGTGCTAAATTTTCGAAATAAATTATTTACAATCAAGACAAGGAAATGACACTTGAAAATCGGAATAAAACTTATTAGATATTTCGGAAAAAACTCCTTTTTATATGTTCAGTTGTACACCACAGTATCTTTGCATGTTACTTTTATCGTAAAAGGTATACTGACAGGACATAGGCGCAATGGTGGCTAAGCAGCGCATTATTCACCAAATACATAAAAAACAGAAAATATTATACACTTCTTTATGAATGATCAGATCTTCAAACCTGCAACCTTCATACAGAGCAGGCTATTTTAAAATAGTTCTTATTTAATTTTCAGTTTATAATAAATGTGATGTGTTTGAAGAATAAGCAAAATGGTCCAAAGAAAGTTTAAACTGGTACCGTACATACAAATGCGAAACAAAAACAAATTACGTCAGGGCAAGGACCTCCAACAAGCATTTCCCCCAAAAGCCAACATTACCTAAACTACCTACGTGTATACGTAGTTCTGTAAGTTTTGTAAGTTTAGGGTTGCTTCTCCATATAATACCTTTTATTAGTTATAAATAAAAGTAGTATTTGGTAAATGAATGCGATTAATCTAAGTCGTAGGTAGACAGAACACTTGCGCCGGCCTTACATAAGGTATGTATTCCGTTCTGATTAGTTCTTAAAGGCTTTTTGATACGAATTTCGACAGGCTTTTTTAAGATAGTAAGCTGCAATATTTTCAAAGTTTCACAAAATAATTTTCAATGACTTCTTCCCGAAAAATGTTATAGTTAGTAAATATATTAGATAGCATTTTCACTGTCTGTTAGAATCCTTGAGAAACCTGCCGTAATGTCAACCATTGGTAGGGTTGAGTAAAAAAAAAACCTCTGCGATTTATTTCCCCAAAAATGTTCTCAAGATTTTAAGAAAACGATTTATTCAGAGGATGGTGGTTTGTCTAAACTTTTATTTCTTATCACAGGCTTCCTAATCAAAAGCTTATTTATAAGACTTGGTTCTCGACCGGGCGATGGTTGGTACTAAACAAAACAATCCTGGTGATGTCAGTATATGTAGGTCCTTTTTAAAAGTACGTTTGTCCTGTCTTGTATTTGAAGAGGATGTGAAGTAGCCCTTCAAAGCGCATCGTCTTCGTAAAAGTACTATTTTCTAAATGCTCCCTAAAAATTTTGAATGTTGGGGACCTAATGATCCATTCTGAATAGTTGGGGCAAAGTACGCAGAATGGTAAACGAACTCAACAGAAACTTGAAAAATCTGGTGTAAAACTGCTACACTAAAAACATGAGCTGCTGAAAGAAAAATCTTCATCTCTCTTGTTAGCCCTTATTTCCTCAAGTATGGGTAGTGTATACAAAAATTATAACAACCCTTTGAATGGACTGGCAGTTTTGAGTTCTTAGCAAAATCAGAATCAAGCCTTAAGTATATGCATATAACTCTCTTATGCACCCCACTGTAGATGAATGCATTTTTCTAATTGCCATTCATATCCGATTGTTTTTCCAATCACAACTTGTTTCTTGTAAACATTATTACTTATTTAGTAAATATTAGCACCACTAAGGCTTCATCGGATTCTCATATAAATACCAGCCCCATAACAGTCAACTTGAAGAACGCTAAGATGCGGCCATCAGAGAAGTTCCAAGCAGTCACTCGCATAATGAGGCTTTGCGCTAAAGCTTGTGGAAGCGATTTTCTGGATCCGAATTACAAAATCAATATCATTACGTTTACTGTGGTTTTTTTTATAACAATATACTTTATATTTTCGGTTTATACGGTTCATATACATATCCATGAAGGTTGGGGAATTCTTTTGCAATCATTCTGTATGGTTGGTAGCGTTTTTCAGGTAAATATTACAAAATTTTAACTCCCAATTAATCTTTAAAACCATTCTTTTACTTTAGGGTATTGCAAAACTTCTAAGTGGTTTGGTGTACAGAAACTATTTGTCCGTAAACTACGATTTCTTGACAACGGTTTATGAAAAGTATGAACTTAAGGGCAGAGAGTATGTTGCAATTCTAAACAAATGCATATCCCAAATACTGCTGGTTCTTAAAATTATCGCTGGTATATATAGTGCGGCGATTGGGTTCTTAATTATGATTCCATTGTTTATCTGGGCTTTTACCGGACGTCGGACATTCCCCATGCAGTACTACATCCCACTATTGGATACAGAGACAACATTTGGTTACATTGCTACTGTAGCAATTCAGTCCACTTGCTTATTTTTTGGGGCTTTCGGTAACTTTGCAGGAGACATGTTCATGTTGGCGTACTTTGCACATGCTCCGTTGTTAATGGATCTTTTGAATTTGAAAATTAAGGAGCTGAATGAAATGACTGAGGACTTTGGAAACCCTAAGGTGATGGAAATGCTATTGGATGTGCTTAAGTGGCATCAAACTTATTCGAGGTAAGATGAAAATTTTTAAATGAGAATGATCTCATATGAGTGGGTCCCTTGAACAGTCATACGGAAGTTACTGATATGCTATTCTATTGGATAAATTTCACGCAAATTACAACGTCGGCACTGTCTATTGTGTTGACGTTGTTTATAATGTTTACTGCTGATTGGAATGGATCATACGCATATCTTTGCGTGTGCTTCTCGGCGATGTATTTATACTGCGGAATGGGAACTCTAGTGGAAGTGTCGGTAAGTGGCTTATTTTATAATGGATCTTACATATTTATTAGTGCTATTTTAAGAACGAAGAGGTTTTGATTGGGATATATGACATTCATTGGTATAATATGAGTGTTACTCAGCAAAAAATAGTTGCGTTTATGTTGATGAAAGCACAGTCACCGCAGGAAGTTACCGTGGGTGGTGTGATGCCACTATCTGTTAGCACAGGCCTTCAAGTTAAGTTCGAGATACATACGTGCTTATAGGCATAGCATTTAATTGAAATTCTGTGTATTTTCAGGTAACAAAAACGGTCTACAGTGTTTTTATGATGCTGTTGAACTTTTTTTCTTAATTTATCTAAAACTGGAAGAGAATGGGAAAAGCAATATAAACAACTAAGCAAACTGAAAAGGATTGCTCGTGGAACACGCTCAATTAAACCTTGGAATTTGATGCAGATTCACATATACGCTGTATGCACGTATTCAATAAATATATCACACACGGAATCAAAGAGTTTATTTTCTTCAATTGTGATTTCAGTTGTTCAACATAACTATACATATTTATATCATATATTCATATGGTAGACTAGAGCATTATATGGAGATACCAACATTGATATACTACACAGCTTACTCATAACTCTAAAATTAAGTCAATAAAGAATTGGATATGAAGACCACGAACCCATTAACGTATGTGATAAATTTGAAAGCTCTATTTCAGAAGTGCTGCAATACTCGTATGTGCTTCCCATAGTACAGAGATAGTGTACTAAGGTAAATCTTTTTGTAAATCCCAAGTGTACTCTTTTTTGCTATTTTTGATTTTGATAATGCTGCATAAGTTGTATATATTATCTACTGAAATGTATTTGGCTTATCATTATAGGCATGCAGTAGTGTTCTATGGTCAAAGTCTATACTATCTATGTTCTGAATTTTGTAATCAAGTCGGTTTCTGAATAATAAAAGCAGTCATTACTTGTTTTCTGGTGAGACATCACCAGCCAAATTTTACAACAACTGACTGGCAACTCAGTTCATATTCTAAAAAGGAAGTTCAGAAAATGGGCCTGAACTATTAAAAACGAAATTTTTTTTTTTTGCTTTTTATCTTACGATTTTTCCCAAGCCGTAATCTAGCAGGCAATTCCACTGCCAATCGTTTTTCAGGGAAGCGCAGATATGAGAGGAACATTTCACAAAAAAGGGTATATTATCTCCTATGTCTAAATTTTACCGTTCTTATTTTTTGGATACGAAGAGGACGTTACAGACCTTTCTACTGCTGTTCAAATTTCAGTTCAGGCCAGGACCAGGAGCACTACTTCGTGATATGATCCGAAAGCAAAACATTCGGAATTAAATAATAACAACTTCGTAGTCCGAAATTCGGATTAGCAATATCCGTAAATCAAAAATTCTTTTTGGATTTGGTTCATCAAGCCTTTTAACCGGATTTTAGTTCACAGTTACAATTTGTAATGATGTCTATTTTTTACTTCTTTTTTACTGCTTCTAGATAGTTTATTTGCTTTTGGTAAATAATAAAAATAATAATAATAATTTCAGTTCTTTTGGGGTTGACTTGTGACAAACATTTAGCACCCTTTGAGTCCTAGTCAAATACAAATATAAAGGCTACACGGTGCATTCCAAGAAAGTCCTTCAAATCAAATGAACAGGAACTTCTTACTGATGCTGAACGCCTTCAAGTATAACCTTTCTTTCCGATCGAATTCAATTTAACATTCAAGACGATGTCCCTCGCCGAAAGTGTATGTAAACAGGTGTTGACCCGTAAGTCTTCAGAACGGACCCCATCACCGCTTAGCAACGGAAATTACTTCAAACACAGACTCATGATTTCTGGGCAGAAGTTAATGTACTTCTTGGTGTTCTCTAAATGGCTACTTAAATATGAAACGAAACTCCCTCAAAGGAGTATTGATTTATTGTCCTTTCACTTGTATGTGGGTTGTTCGTAGGTAGGTTAAGTCAAAATGGGTTTTCGTTTCTTTTCTTACTTCTTGTGTGGCTGAAATTGGTTGAAGTCAATGGAAAATATTTTAGTTCCATTTAAATATTTTTCTGTATAATTTTTTTCTTCTTGTTTCATTAAAGTTGGCAGTGTTTTCTTGTGTTGATGTTGTTTGTCAACCTTTTATCCACTCAAACTGGTCAAGAACTTTGAAGAGGCCTAAATGCCTCGCAATTTTCTGTCACATTTAGGTCGAAACATTTTTGTTTTTGTAGATAGGTATTTGGTTATTTGGTTATTTGGAAAGGACATTTTTTCTTCTTTGCGCTGGAATGTGAAGGATGGGCAGAAAGGAAATTTATCTTGAGCAGGTAAGGTTAATGGATGGTATTTCCGGATTGTACATGGATTAAGGTGATTTTCTTTTAGGATACATTGACATTAAGCGCTTTAGGTTTGTAATGCTATCGTGACGTTTGGCTAATCCTAAATGTTTTAGGAAAACATGAAAAATATATTTTATATGCTAAGGCATATATAATGTAACTTGGTTTGCTTTAGGGGTAGATCATTATATCCCAGATTTTACATATCGCTCATTTACTTGAAGACTGTCATAACTCAAAAAAAGCGATTTTGCAGAAAATGCGTTTAAAGTTTTCAATTCACTACCACCGTGCAGGAAAAAAGAAGAAATCTTTTAATTCTAACGCGGAGAGAATACAAGATATTAATATGAAATTTTTACACAATATGAAGCATGATAAAATGAACAATTCTGCGATATGTACATCTACATCGTACAACTATTTAAATGAAGGATTTTGCACAATACTGCCTGGTACACCCTGTACTTTAAGAACTTCATCATCGATAATACATTTGGGTCAGATCTGTGGTTTTGACTTGCACCTATGCATAACTATACTATATTACATTACAAGTATAGTAACCAGCTCACCTATCTGTCCGTCCACAGTTCGCAGTCTAAGCGGTTAAACTAATTTGCTTTAAGCTTCATGTCTTAGATTTGTGGCTTACACCCTTAGGAAAAATCTGAATTTTTATTTTACTTTACTGGGCAAGCACCCAGCAAACTATCGAGGTTGTGAAGTAGCAAATGAGCTTCAAAAAAGGCGCGGTACTCTCAAGAAACCGATACACCTGAACCCAAGCTTAAGAGACCACTAAGCCAGTCAAAACGACGAGATCGATAAGGG
Source organism: Brachypalpus laphriformis (assembly GCA_945910035.1). NCBI lineage: Eukaryota > Metazoa > Arthropoda > Insecta > Diptera > Syrphidae > Brachypalpus > Brachypalpus laphriformis. The sequence continues at coordinate 258,081,901 of OX246754.1, forward strand.
AAAATAAAAAAAATTGCGCAAGAGAATGTCGCTGATCGAAGTGCAGTGGAAAAACCGCCACAGGTTGACGCGAGATCGTACGCGCAAGTCGCGTCAAACGAAAACAAATTAAGATCAGCTACAACAGATCCGGCCAGTCAAATATTTACCATTATATTGGAAAAATTTGAGGAGCAAACCAAGGTTAATAAAATTATACTTGACAAATGAGCAAGCTCGAGTTCAAACCTCGCAAGACAATCAAAAAAATTTGAATATGAAACAGCTACTTAAGATACTAACGTGGAACGCAAACGGCCTTCTGAAAAAAATCGACGAGTTAGAAGTGTTTCTACGGAAAAATAATATTGATATATGTTTGGTATCGGAAACGCACTTGGACTTAAACCCAAAATAAAAGATTACAGCGATTACCATGCGAATCATCCTTCGGAAAATGTGAGAGGCGGGTCCTCTCTTTACATCAAAGACTGTATTAAGCACTCCGAAAACATAGAAATATAGAAATAGAATTGAGCAAATAAGCTCAGCCTCCGTAAAAATAAACCACTTAGACTACAACATCGGATCTAGTTACTTCCTTCTGGGATATAAGATAGTAGAAGACGACCTAGTTCGTCTCTTAGACTCACTCGGACCTTATTTTGTCTTAGGTGGTGACTTTAATGCGAAACACACTTTCTGGGGATCAAGATGCAATTCGACAAAAGGCAGATTATTGTACAAAGCCAGCATGAAACGTGGGGTGAACTTTTTTTCGACAGGAAAGCCAACTTATTGGCTAACTGACAAAAATAAAATCTCTGACCTCGTCGACTTCTTTACCGCAAAAGGGTTAACTAAAAATTTGACGGAAGACGAAGAATGCTATGATCTATGCTCAGATCACTCAGCAGTCACTCTGAAAATAGGTGGAAGTCTAGTAAAAAAAGAAGGACCGCCTAGGTTAACTAGTAACAAAACTAACGGGGACGCTTTGAGAAGAGACTGCAAGGAAAATGTTGCTTTAACCTTCCTATACCCGCGTCAAAAAAAATAACACGTATACCCGCGCACGGTCTCTGGGACCAAACCTCAAGAGCCCGAAGTTTCTCTTCTACTGCGAATATTTTTATAAAATTTATTTCAATCAGTAGAGTGATATATTGTTAACGAAATAAAATAAGTTTATATTAGTTATTGTATTTAACAAATAAATGGCAGACTTTTTGTTAAGCCTCTTAAAAAACGTACTTTTTTCATATAGGATACAAAAACTTGAACAAACAAATTTTTTCTTTAAAAAAACAAAAACAAAAACTTCATAATCTTAAAGCTAAAATGTAAAGGAACAATAAGAAAAACTAACATTCACCACCAGAAGTTTTTTCGTGACAGTCGGGACAAACCATTATTGCATGTTCCAAACAAAAATAAGTCTTGCAAGAAACACAATTGTATCGTGTCTTTCGGTTTTTTATGGACGAACAATAACTGCAGCGATCAATTTTAGTATTATTAACCGTTACTGAAGACTCTGGTCCATCTAACTTACATATCTCAGCAATCCTTTGTCTTAGCGATCGAGGCAGACACGTGTTATTAGCCCGTTTCCTCAAATGTGCGTTTATAAGATCATATGATAAAGCTTCCACAAATGCTCTGCGGGTGACTTTTTTATTCTGATTGTTGAATACATATATCACGTACGAATTTATACCCACTACGTTCATCAGGCTATAAAAAATCACCATCGGCCATCTGTTGGTACCCCTTGTAACATTGTAAGTTGCACACATTTTGTCAACCGTATCAACGCCTCCTTTTGTCGCATTATAACCCAGTATCATCTCAGGCTTCCCAGTCTCTTCATTGATTTCTTGATCATCATGCATACTTGATACAAGTAGAACATTCTTGTTCTTTTTTGGCACATGGGAAACAAGGGTACAAATGCCTCTATGCCCGAATACGGTGGATTTTTCTTCTCGGCGTCTTACGTCGGTGAAGTTTTTAGGCAGTTCTCTCTTATTTCTTTGAATCGTGCCTAGCACTGTCAGCCTGTAATCCTTTTCTAACTTATCAATAAGGGGAAGACTTGTAAAAAAGTTGTCAATTGTTATGTTGCGGCCATTATTATGAATAACATTACTTAGACGCAAAACCAATGCCATCGCCGAGTTGTGCATAAAATAGAGACCTTCAGGTTGTTTTCCCAAATAAACTTCCATGTCGGACGTATAAAACATGTTGGCATCTATCAAGGCATATATTTTGATGCCATATCTATTTGGTTTCGATGGAATGTACTGTCTAAAATTGCAACGACCTCTGAACGCTTCTAGCTTTTCGTCGATTGTTACAAACTGTGACAAACTGAAGTATTTTTTGAATGACGCTACGATTTCCTCAAACAAATCTCTAATAGGAGCCAATTTGTCAACAGAAGCACGTGTACTTTTGTCATCAAACCTGAGACACCGCAATAGTAAATAGAACCGATTCCAACTTATAGTTAAACGAAAGATATCTGGGGACGAGCCATCAGTTTTGAATAAATCTTTAGCATTCAGACGACTATTTCTCCGAACACCAGCAAAGAGTAAGACCCCAAATAGTGCCTGAATTTCAACCTCATCAGTTTCTGAGCAATCACTTTCTCTTCCAAATTTAGGTGTTAACAGTTTTATTTGTTGGTTCGTGTAGGCCGTGGTCTGGCTCATTACACGTTTTTTGCTTCGCCATTTACACCAGGTAGCTGGGTCACAATGTTTCTATTTTGTCGTCTTACCTTCACTGAAGGAGGATTTTTCTTCCATTTTGTATGGTTATCTTTGCCAATGTAGTAGGCTGCAGAGTTTTCTGCAACTTCTTCATCGCTATCAAAATCATCATCTTGCTCAGTGTCAATTTCTGCCTTCTGTCGTTCAACCAGGTCCTCCACATCGCTGTCATTTTCGTCTTCGTAATTGGAATCCGAATTTTCTTCCTCAAGCATCAACCTTATCCTTTCTAAATCCATTTCCAATATTCAATATAATATACAGCTATATAACACAATAATTATAAGACATACAAACGCATAAATATATGCATAAAAAAAAATACCTGCTCAAATTTGTTACGTGTATACCCGCGCCGGTCTCACAGCCTCAATGCTAAACCACACTAAAATAAGGGATGAAACAAATCACGAAGCTACCATAAAGTACACTGCGCAAAATTGCACCGTTACTAAAATATTTGCGAAAAAGTAATTTGACGGTCTCACAGACCAATGCGCGGGTATAGGAAGGTTAAATGTACCGCTAAAGACACCGTTCGAAATAGAAGAAGAAATCGACAAACTCGTCGAAGCCATTCAGAGCTCAGCGTGAAAAACACTCCTTTGCGGAAGACAGAAGCACGGAAAAACAAAGTCAAATACGAGCCTGAAATCGAAGACCTCATACGAGAAAAGAGGAGAGCGCGCAAGAGATGGCAACAATCCCGCGCCACCGCATAAAACGTATCTGAACCACCTTTGTAACAAGCTAAAAAACGTGTTGCAGGACCTAAAAAATCACGAGACTTCTACTTACCTCGAGGGTCTGACCGCTGATAAGTATGCAAACTACTCTCTATGGAAAGCCTTGAAGTCCATAAGGAAACCTGTAATGCACTCGCCACCAATTAGGAAAGCTAACGGGGAAAGCAGAATTATTTGCCGATCACTTAGAGGGAACGTTCAAGCCGTTCGATGGAAAACCGTTGATCGAAAATCCGAATGATAATATGTCACCCGACAACTTTAAACTAAAAACCGTATCCCTGTCCGAACTTCGAATGATAATAAAAAAATTAAAAAATAACAAGGCTCTGGGATATGATTTAATCACTGGCGAAATTTTGAAAGAGCTACCGAAAAAAAAGTGCTGGTTAAGTTGCTCTACATTATAAATGCTTCTTTAAGACTATTATATGTTCCAAGGCAATGGAAAGTCGCCGAAGTTATTATGGTTCCGAAACCGGGGAAATGTGCAAATTACAAGAAATCATATAGACCCATTTCACTTTTGCCAATAATATCTAAGGTCTTCGAGAAACTTCTGCTGAAACGATTGCAACCAGTAATTGAAGAAAGACACTTGGTCCCGGATCATCAATTCGGCGTTCGGGTCAAACATTCCACAATCGATCAGGTGTATCGAATAACGAACGAAATTGAAAAAGCTTTAGAAGAGAAAAAAATATGCTCTAGCGCTTTTCTCGACGTATCGCAAGCCTTCGACAAGGTATGGCACGAAGGCCTAAGATATAAACTAAGAGTAATGTTACCGGAAAAGTTGTACAGATATTGGAATCTTATCTTGAAAACAGACTTTTCCGTCTTAGACACGGGTGTGAATATTCGGATTTCAAAGAAATCTACGCCGGTGTTCCACAAGGAAGTGTTCTCGGTCCAATCCTGTTCCTGCTCTACACAAGTGATATACCACAAGATGAAGGGACCGTTGTAGCAACGTTCACAGACGACACAGCTATCCTCGTAACGGATGAGTCAGTCGAATCAACAACGGGAAAACTCCAACGAGCTTTGAACAAAGTATGCGAATGGACAAAAATCTGGCGAATAGTCCTCAATGAGACAAAATCAACGCTTATCCATTAACTCGGTGCAAATACCTTACGCAAACGAAGCAAAATATCTAGGAATGACCCTAGACGCAAAACGTAAGTGGAAACCACACGTTAAAAAAAGCGCGAAGAGCTCGAAATCAGATTTAGAGAAATGTATTGGCTACTCGGCAGATACTCGAAGTGAAGCGTATACAACAAACTGCTTCTGTATAAGCAAGTCCTGAAACCGTCTTGGACATATGGTTTACAATTTTGGGGTTGTACCAAACCAAGCAATATGGCTCTACTGCAAGCATTTCAAAACAAAATACTAAGAGCAATCGTGAATGCTCCTTGGTACATATATAAGGAATAGTGATATTCACAGAGATCTAGGAATTGCTACCGTGAGGGACGAAGTAACAAACTTTGCTCGGAAACTTCGTACCCGTCTTCATTTTCACTGTAATAATGAAATAATCCGTACTATGGACGTGACAAACCCTGAGCGCCGACTACAAAGAACAAGACCTTTCGACCTAGCGCCGTAAGGAAAAACCGAATGTAATGACGGTATTAGTAGGTGCCTTCACTGGAAAGCTACCTACCTAACGCGATTAACACTAACACTAACCAATGGTACGAACCATTGTGGCAGCATGCTTGTGGTTGCTTGGCTCAGCTGGTTGGACGGAGTGGTTCTTGCCAACCTCACCATACACCACCTAATCAACAAACAAAGAAAATCATGCCAAAATCAACTAAACCCAGAAGAAAAGTAAGCTAAACCCTAATCGGACCGACAAAAAAAAGTTAGGAAAGATAGCAGAAAACCATGTCCGAAAACTTATGCCTATACCCGATATAAAGTGCGGAAAAGAGAACGCGAACTAAGCCTAACTAATCCTAGACTAAACCTAAGCTAAACTAGCACCTAAAATAAACCCTAAACCTAACACGCAACTCCTCTTTTTTTGTTTTTTTTTAGATACATATGAAATGAATTATTGTTATTATATTACATATACATATTTTTAAATTAATTATTATAGTAAATTACGCTTTAAAAGGCTTATCGCTCTTGACTTAAAAATATAAAAATTTGTTTCACACTTTAAATTGACTGGAAGACTATTGAATAACTGCAGTTATCTGTATAGAATGTGGTTTTGGGTACTTGCTCTTCTATATAAGGGTAGACGAAAGACATCTGCATTCCTAAGGTTATTATTCCAGCTCAAATTTCGCTGGAAATAGGTTATTCTTAACTTTACATTTTTTAATGTGTTCAGTTTTAGTCCTTGTGAAACACTTAGCCACTTAAAAAAATATTTAACATTTGGCAAATTGCAGTTCTGTAGTTGCTCTTCAATATAGTTCGCATTGCTCTATTTTGTAGTTCGTTATTGCACATATAAGTTTATTTTATTTATTTATTATTTATTAATCTTACATAAATGTTAAGAATGATATCTTACAAGATTACAGCGGGAGCTACCTAGGCTTTCAGATTAAACACATATAAATTATTGATGAACAGTAATTAATATGGGGAATGATAATAGGTTTATGCTCCGTAAATTTAAGAACGCTATCCATGATCACACTAAGATACTTTATTTCGCGCACACATTCTACCTACACACGTTCACTATTGCTAAGCTTATGTCACAACCGCTATTATTTACACACATCCATTTAGCTACAGTTTATTCAAACACTACCAATTACTTAGGACATTTAACTCGTTTCGCATTATACACTAACACATATTATGATCCTTACCAACAAGGTATATTAAGGTATCATCCACAAAGAGAGATACTTGGACTTGGGATAGTGATTGTCCAATATCGTTAATATAAACTAGGAAGAGTATTACACCTAATTTTGATCCTTGAGGGACGCCAAGTTCAGCATTAATTGTTTTTGAAAATGTTTCTTTTATTTTTGTTTTTTGTCTGAGATCTTCCCAACAAGTAGCTTTGAAATAATTTGTATTCATTTCCGCGAATACCTTACTTGTATAAGTAAGATATTTCTATCTATCGTCTCAAAAGCGCGTTTAAGGTCTAGAAATACCGCAATAATAAAGTTACCTCTCTCAGTCTTCTTTTCCCACTCATTTCCATTCACAACAAATAGGCGTTTCGCACGAATACCCATTCCTAAAACCAGATTAATGATCACACAATATGTTTTCACGATCAAAGTATTGCGCCAATTGTTTATATCATACGAGTATATATGCATATGATATCTTCAAGAATTTTTTCATACGTTGGTAGCATGTTTATGGGTCACTAACCCTCTAGATTTATTGGATTACTAACTTTTTCTATGGATAAAACTATAAATTCTTTCCAATTTTCTGGAAAGCTGCCGTTTTCAAGAGGCAGATTTATAATTTTAATTAAAAGCTAGGTGAGGATTTTACTTGGACAATCTAAAATAATATTACAGTTTAACCGAAACAGTCTTTATTTTTACTCATCGATTTTATTGTATTATAAAGGGCATGAAGATCTTTTTATAAAAGAGATTGCACCAACTATAGGGGTATATCTCTTTTAAGTCTCCCTGGAAAAGTCTTCGCTAAGGTGCTAGAAAAGCGTTCCAGAGCTGTGGTTGAGGACAGTTTGGGGGATGAGCAGTGCGGTTTTCGTCCCGGTAGAAGCACAACCGACCAGTTGTTCACTCTCAGAATGGTTCTTGAGAAGGCCTGGGAATATGCCAAACCTGTCTACACTTGTTTTGTGGATTTGGAAAAAGCATATGATAGGGTTCCTCGAGGTAAACTCTGGAGTGTTCTGCAGGAGTATGGGATTGATGGTTCCCTGTTAAGGGCGATTCAGTCTTTATATACAAACTGTAAAAGCTGTGTTCGGATAAACGGTGTTAAATCAATACCTTTCACTGTGGGCGTTGGACTCCGCCAGGGGTGTGTTTTGTCACCTCTCCTCTTCATTGTATATATGGATTGGATGTTACAGCGCAGCCGTGGCGGGGAAAGTGGGAGACCTAAGGATTAGTCATCTGCTCTTTGCGGATGATTTGGTCATCCTTGGGTCCTCTCAAACCGAACTTCAGCGCGCACTCGAAAGGTTTGTAGCCGTTTGTGATGATGCTGGAATGAAGATCAACGTGAACAAATCGGAAGTAATGGTCGTTTCCAAAAAACCCATTCAGTGCACTCTGCATGTTAGTGGAGTCCCACTGAAGCAGGTGGAGAAGTTTAAGTACCCCGGGGTTTTATTCACGAGTGATGGGAGGAGCAATGCCGAGTTATCCTGTAGAATTGGTCAGGCTGGATCAATTTTGAGAGAGCTTGGCTAATCTGTTATAAGGAAGGCCGAACTTAGTGTCCAATCAGCTATCGGTTTTTAACTCTGTGTATGTTCCAACTTTCACCTACTGTCATGAAATTTGGGTAGTGACCGAAAGAATAAGATCGCGGATACAAGCTGCCGAAATGAGGTTCCTTCGCGGTGTTGTTGGAATAACTCGTAGGGATCGAGTGCGCAACACCGGAGTACGCGAGGCGCTCAACGTTGAGCAGCTACTTCTCCGAACGGAACGATCGATGCTTCGATGGTTTGGTCACGTAGTGCGTATGCCCCCAGACCGGCTTCCAAGACGTGCCATGGTTGCCGTGCCATCAAGTAGGCGACTTCGCGGAAGGCCTAGAAATAGATGGTTGGATCAAGTCCGACATCTCTCCTGATTGAATTGGAGTCAATGGCGGAGGATCGAGAAGGATGGAGAGTCCACCTGAGCATCCTACCCCCGCGACCCTCTTGAAGGATTAGCGGGCCATTGAAAATGAATGAATGAATGAATGAATAGATAAATTCTGTTTTAAAAATTTGTAAATTTTTTTCCAGAGTGTATTGCACTATACACTATTTTTGTTCTTTGTTCTTTATTATTTTTTACGGCTCGATTGGACCAACATTTTCAACTCTTTTTCCGACCACTATAAAAAAATCCACTGTAAAAAACATAATTTTCTGAACAGAATAAAACTAACGTCCGTATTAGGTTATAAAATAGCGAATAATGACTTTATTTCTGTTTCTAACATTTTCTATTTATGTATGTAAATTTGCTTTATGTATTTGAATGACAGCAAAGGGAAATTTTATTGAATCATAGAATCATTCTTGATTTCAACAGTCCCTCACAAATCTCGAACACGTAGAATCAACAGACATCTGCCGGAATCTCGATCGCTGACTCATCATGCAAGTGCCGTTTAAGGTGCAAGTACATACAACCCTCTCGTGCGCTTTATTTTTCTATAAGTGATAAAAGCTTCAGCTCTCTGGGTCATCTAGTAATTTGCTTATAGTGTTGGAATGAGTACGCTTGCATAATATGGGAGACGTTCCTCTTTCCCACTACATGGGTGACTTAAAAAGAAGTCAGCAAAATCTGTTCTCTACTTTTTTTTTTAATTATTCATCCCCCCTTTTCTGTTTGATTAAGATCAACTATTGAAACTATGAAACATTTTATTTTAAAAGTTTAATTGAGAATACTTTTATATAAAGAAAAAAGTTGACCTATATAAATAATAAATGAACGCAGAAAAGTGCTAATTAATTTGGCCAAATGCAAGCATTATACAAACACTGTTTTGCAAAATCGATTTTCAAGCCCACTGGCCCCCTAAAAATGTCCTTAACAACAAATTTTATTACCATTACAATAAGACTATGTTACAGAAATTGTGGCAGTGTAAGAAAAATCGGTTTTGATCTTTTGTCAATGACGTCCTTCGTATTAAATATATTTGCAATGTTAACTGTCCGTTAACATGCTAGAGTACTAGTTAGCAAAAACTCTTCTAACATACATATTACATCATCAAACAGTCAATATTTTATGCTTATTTATAGTGGTTTCAGATATTATCATCATTACAGAATCGATTTCTCATCCTTTAGTACCAACCACGCAAGTAGTACAAAACCAAGAAAATGCTTTGTTCGGGAAGTTTTCATCTAATTGCAATAAATGTTTCGCAATTAATCCTTAGCCCAGGTGCTATGACTACGTGCTGATGAATGAACACCAGAATCGAGGAACATTGTTATAACATTTTAAGTGGTATAGTACGAGTAGGAGTAGAGACATTGAGATGCATGTGATGCACAGCGATAAGGAGGAGATACAAGCAGGAACACCCACGTTATGTCCCTGTGAAGTTGTAGCACACCCATAGAACCTATCAATTAAAATTTGGCATTGATTTGATTTCACATGAGATACAGTCATGAATTGGAAATATGTTCACGTTGCAACACCTTCCGTGAAATTCCTGTGTGTTGGACGAGTTTGAGAAATCGTACGTTTATGTGAACTGTACGGTTTTAAGTCTTTCGAAGAATACTATACGTACTCCAATATTGTCAATTATGAGCAAAATTCTTAGACATAGTATTCTCTATTTCCAAGATGTTAAATCAACAAATATAGATCGCAATGGCTTAATTATAAAGCGCAGTACCTTCTTTCGTTTTTATAAAAATGTAAAGAATGATTTTTTATCAATATTTTTCGAGAATTGATCAAAGAAGAAGAGAATTGAAGAAAGAACAAAAGAACATTGATATTTCGTCAGTAAGGATGATTCGTACGGCCGATTTGTTGATTAATTATTAATACAAATACAAATTAATAAAAATCATCCAAAAATGCATGCTCCAAAAACGCGATTCGAACCTCGATCATCGAGGTAAGAATGGTAAACACAGCGCCCTAGCCATCTCGGCAATGTCAAAGTTCTACTTGTGTTCTGCAAAAATGCAATTATAAAGTTCAGTTTTTCTATAAAAAACATACTTATAGTATTGCGTTCTTTCATTCATACACAGTCACAGTTGCACAGTTAGTTACACAGCCCCACATCCAAAACCATTTTTATTTCTCTAACTCGAATGAGAAAAAAATATGTAGAAAGCGTCAAGGACACTGAGATGTAGTTTAATGCCCTTTTACAAAACTCTTAAGTACTGCACTATCTATTTCTGAGGCAGTAGGGGGTGTTAGTTGTTTATTCTTTTTATTCAACTCTCCTTCTGTATGTAATCTTTTCATATGCACTCGCACATATGTTTAAAAAAGTGTTAGTATTCAAGTAGTGCATTGTTGTCATTGCTACCCTTAGCTAATTCCCTTGCAGACATAAGTACTTAACATCTGCCGTAGGTGCACTTAGTTATAGTTTTCTTTGTAAAGCTTAATTTTTATGCCACCCCGTCTTAGCAGCTTTGCAGTTAGGTGAATATAATTTTCTAGCGTGCAAAATGAATATTATTTAAATCATCTGTGGCAGAGTGTGTTATAAACGCTCATTTGTACATACGGTTATTTGAAAGTTTAAAGGAAAATACATATTCAATTCAAGACAATATAGATAAAGGAGGTATTTATTTAATTTTTTTTTTTAATTCAAAGACAGATTTAACTGGCCATTTTTGCATTAGACTTGTTTTTTTCTTTTGGCTTTTATGAAAGTTGCCTGCATGCTCGGCACACACTGAACCAAATGTCTGAAAAAGAATTATTCTTGCGAAATGCAAATGCCCAGTTTTCCTTTTTACTACCACAATCTTGGGTACAAGTACAACGGAAATAAAAAGTAATAAGTCTGTAAAGCGTCAAAACCAATTCACGAATTAACGGTCTTAAGCACAGCTAGGTTCTGAAAATTTTAATTTTCAAAAAGAAATACAGGTTTATAAGTCCATACCTGGGGTATGCAAACATTTGTTTGGTTTTTTTTTTATCATTTTATTGTTGAATAAATTAAAAAAGCTTTTCGTATCGGTAAACTTACAAACAAATGTCATGTATTTGTTACTTTATATTTTTGTATATACTATGCATATACGTACATACATATTACAAAAAAAGAATACATTAGCATATTCTTCGATATTTTTCATATTTTATATTTTTAAAATTAACATGTTTTGGCACATTTACTGAAAATGTGGACTTTTTTTCTTTTTACATGCAACTTAAGGATAAAACATTTACTCGTAGTATTAACTTCTAATTTAAAACAAAAATCTCATAAAACGCTTAAGAAAAGTTTCGCCCTAACCCAAGTGTGTTCCAGTCATAAAGAAACAAAAAATTACAACCCGCTTGAAATGGATCGTATGATACATTAACCCTTATCGTTCGACGTGAAGGGCACTTTCAGCTCATTGATAAACTGGCCGCTTCAAAGCGATAAATTAAAAATTATGAACAAAGGCAACGCAAAGAGGTAAGGCACCATTTATAACTAGTAAAGGAGAGATATCTTCTGGAATAGCACCCTTTTTTGGGTCAAAGCTAACCAATACATTGAGATCCTCTTCACCTGCCTATAATCAACCAAATTTGATGCAAGTATTAAAATACATTGTTAGTGTGTAGTCTGTTAAATCTATAAGAGCTAACGATAAACTTAATGTAGATGGCTTCTTTATGATTTTGAAAAAAATTGACAAAAGTTAATGTTCTAAGCGGACTTGTGAATTGCGAAAACATGATTAAGTGTAAAGTGATTTTATTTACTACAACAAATACTGAGTTGCATGTTACAAGATATTTAATCGGTGAACATAATCATAACCCTTCTGCTTTAGGGAATCCCGTAGCAGAAGTATTTAAAAAAATAAAAGCGTGCGCCAAAAGAAGTGTGGAAAAACGTGACAAAATAATTCAAGACACAATTGCATCGAGTAGCTCTTAGGTAAGCGTCAATCTCCCTTCAAAATCAGCGTTACAACAACTAATTAAGCGTGAGAGGAAGAAAGTGACGGACTTGATGACTGAGCCAACAACTACTGACTTCACAATACCACAGAGATGAACCCAATGATGTCGCACCCCGATCCAAATAGGGCACCATAAAGTAACTCTTCGAAAATGTAAAGGTCGTTGATGTATCACTTCAGGATTTTCAATGATCCAATAGTGGATATTTTGTTTATTAACAAAGCCAAATACTTAACTCGCAATGAAGTTCCTCACTCATGATGATTTATTCCCAAAAATTGGAGTCATCAATATAGAGCTGCAAAACCACTCCACCCTCGGCGACGCATTCAGCCATTTTCTATTAGCTGTTGAGTCAATTGAATTTTATATGGGACAAAAATGTTTTTATTATTTTAAAAACTCCCTCGTTTTTTTCAACTCTCCCGTTTGCTGCTTTTTGGAGAAGGCTGTATCATTTCCCAACGTTTTATTTCCCCCTCGCAACAATACTTTACTTACCCCTATTATGGCATTAACACCGTCATTCATTGTTGGTTACTTGGTTTCGTTAGCTACCCGCTTCACATCAAAAGAATAAAAAGTCTTATCGACATTAAAAGACTCCATCACATTGGTATTAATTTTGCGTTATGCTTTTAATTTATACGAGTACGTATAGTATAGAATTATAAATTTTACAGGCACAGTGCATATCTATGACTAAGAACTTACGATTAATGCATCACAAATGAGATTGTACATCTGCGACTCAATATAAAGCAGGAAATACACGATACAACCGTCGTACCGACTTGTATTGTACCGACATCCGCCCAATCGTTGTATGTATCAAACACACGATACAATCAGCATGCGATTTCCATTTCCAACCAGTCGTTTTTCAGGTCCAAAAGTCTTTTTCTTTAATGGAAACCATCCTTTTTTTTTCTTTTTGCATTAGCCCATCAGAACAGTTAAAACACAACTAAAATCTGTACGGCGGTTGTATACGTAAAAACAAACTACACGATTTCCATACAATCTGTCGCATGCAGCACAGGTTGTATGCTCAAGACCATATGACCGTACGATATCGGTACAACCGTCGGCTGGGTGGATACACACAATACAATTCGCGTATACAACACCAAATCTGTCCAACCGTTGGTACAACGGTTGTATCGTGTATATCCTTCTTAAGGCCGGAAACTTTAACTTAGAAGTAAATTAAGAATGTTTCATTATAGCTTGTGAAGTAGAAGTTTTCTTTTATATCAATTTTTTCCACTGACTCTTCTCCTATTGTTTGATGAATTAAACAAATTAATTTAACAGCATCATAGATATAACTATAGACCGTTTTCGTCACCTTCAAAGACACAAATATAATTAGAATCTCTGAGTTAATGAATTATGTATTTTCAGTTCAATCTGAAGACCTGTGCTTACCGACAGTAGTGTCACACCATCTACGGTAATTTCTTTCGACGACTGTGACTTCATCGATATTAATCCGATTATGTTTTGCTTAATGGCAATCATATTGTTCCATGGTTTAACATCCATATTTTGGTCCCACTTAAATGTGCTTTAAATATATTTGAAGTCTTAAATTAAATAGTTCGCTTACCTCCACTTCTACAATACATTCCAATTCGCAGTACAAAAGTATCATCGCAAGCAACATACTAAAATAACCACAGGATCCAGTTATAAATGACGGCAGCAAAACATTAAGTTCCGACGTTGTAATGCGCGTGGAATTCATCCAAAACAAATACTTTTCAATTATTTCTGCAATACTTGATATAGAACACTCATGTAGAACGAATTCATGTTAGAAATCAGAAAATTTACTTTGAACAATTTTGATCCCACCTGAGGAAATCCAGCAGTACCTCTATCAAGTTAGGGTTTCCAAAGCCCCCAACCATTTCATTGAGCTCCTCAATTTCAATATTTATGATATTATCCACAAGTAACGAAATGTGTGCCAAGAACAAGTTTCCTGCAAAGATGCCGAAATTTCCAAATATAACGCACTTAGAATGCATTCCTGTGATGTGCAGTAGAATCCCAACCAGAGGTATTGCAATGACAACGTATAAACCAGCAACACTTATAAAAACTGCCTGAACTCGATATACATACTTATTTAGGGTCGTAGTGATTTCAGAGTCAAAATTATACAGTACAACCTGCAAAACACTACCAACCATACAAAATAATTTATTTAGTTTCCTCCAACCTTCTTGCAATTTTAGATGGACTTTGAAGCCCGAAAATATTAAGTGAAGCGTTAAACAATAAGCCACTAATAATATAATAAAATCGAAATTGAAGTTTTGATCGGCTTCGCAAGCTCGAATTACTTTTCTGTACTTGCACGATGGTTCCATTTTTACATTCTCCAAGTCAAATGAGGAAGACGTATTTATATGAGAGTCCGATGTAGCCCATGTAGTGCGAAAATTTACTAAATAAATAATAATGTTTACAAGCAACAAATTGTGATTGGAAAAATTACTAGATATGGATGGCAATTATAAGAATCCATTCATGTGCAGTGGGGTGCATAACTGAGTTATTCTGTGTATATGCATATTGTTGTTGGTCTAATTAGAATATCGTGGACACTAGTGTGGTTATAAGTGGCTCAATGGATGCGTAGCCATCACATCTATGACAGTACGCTGGCCAACAAAAAAATAACAATTGTTTCATTCTCAGATTACCTTTATCTTGCGCCTCAATTTTGCACCGGACTTCTGACATTTTCATTAAAGTCACAAATCTATTTGCATCTACTTTCGAAGTCTTTCGCGCCAAATGTCTTCCACTTTCTGCTAACTGATAGAAACGCCCCGCAATGAGCAAGTCGGAGTAGATGGTCAGATTAACGTATGTTTGCTCTTGAACCCACATTACAGTGATACTGATCAAACTAAAGATTCGCCGGTCATAATTTGTTGGGACCCTTTAATATTATTATAACCAAGATCCTCATTCAGATGTACACGCACGTACATCACATTTAAAGATACTACCAGCCACAAGAATAAAAGTTGTGGTTAATATTGTAGCATTAACTGCAGTCTATTTGCGAAAGACGTAACTGTTATTGGTATCCCTGGCAACAAACATTGCAGTTATTAGGATTAGAATAAGAGGTTCACATTTATTAGGAGATGATAATTTTTCCTTATTTTCTTGGATTAGTCGGAAGGCTTTTTCACAAATGTATAATGTTATATTATTATGCCTACGAAACTTGGCACCTCTCTTGAGGAGATCAGTATGTCCTCAGCACAGGTGTCGCATAACTCCTCAAGCTTTAACCAACATACTACCCAAAAACTACATTAAATGTGCTAGCAAGTTTCCTCCTTTTTCATACTGGGGCGCACTTCATCTATGCAGATAGGTTTTGCTTAAAAGGGCCTCATTTCACAATGAGTATTGAAGCAAGCCTACTAGCTTCCTATGTTCTTTCTACTAAGTGCAAGGATTTCCTTGTAGGAATATGGCGTGATTTATCTCCTGGATTACCTAGGCCCCATAACTCTTTCACAATAGGATAGGCAAATTGATGTTGCCAGGTACTATTCAGTTTTTTGTAAATACCACCAAGCTAAATATTTCAGCAATCCGATAACATGAAACATGACTTCAAGGCGAAGTACGCTTGTCAAATTGAATTCAGAGCAATACTGCTTGAACTATGTGATCAGACCAATTTAAATTGGCAAACTTGTCGTAACGCAAGACTTCGAACAATATTTATAATTGTGGGACTTAATTCCAAAACTTGTTCACTCACAGAGATACTTTTATGTTGTTGTTTGACGAAGGACGAAGGACCTACCATCGAACTAAAAATGAGCACCATGTATGTATAGTATATACATCCATGGTTTGGTATGCGGTATCCACACGTTATAAAATTTCTCTTTTTCTTGTTTCCACTTATGGAATTAATAGATATTCAGCTGTCTTAAAAGGTTTTAGCATGAACTTATAAAATGTCTTGTCAAAATAGTTCATTACTTCTTGTCTTCAGAGAACTCTTTTATTTTGATTAAACTATTTTACAAAGAGTGCATATTTTTTCATCAAAATCTTCAGAATACAATGGGTTTCTATATGGTATATCGCGGATTGACAGAGCCCTCTAATTTTCAAAATATACCTTAAATCTCAATGCTAATTAACAAGTTTTCTTCTTACTACTGATAAAAGATCTACCGATGCTATGGTGAAAAACTGATTCAACAAAAAAGCAAAGCTGAAATGACATCCATGAAGCTCCTTCTAATTTCATGTTACCATTTGTTTGCCGTATTCGCAAGCAATTTATATAAACAACTTTGAAATGCTTGTGTTGATTTTTTTTATAAATATCACATGAAATTTATCACATTCTATAATATAATTTCAGTTTTGCAACTAACTGCATGTTAATATTCTCATCATGCACCAAAAGGTAAATTGTTTATTTAAATTTTAATAGCAAACCAGCTAATATTAGGGTTTGAACTATTGCAATTCCAATAAGTATTAGGGTGGTAAATGTGTATACAGTTTACTGCGTCCTATGGAATTTGAAGATTCGTTAAAAAAAAAGTGAGATTAGAAAAGTGAGACCTAGATAGAATACATATTATATGTACCTATATGTAATATTTTGCGCCCTGAAAACAAACAACAATAATTGCAACAAAAATTCATTTGTTACTGGGGTAACATTATGAGAGTCTGACGATATATGTGCAGCTGAACACTCAGACCTGCGTAAGCACATCTGGGTGAACTTCAGCGCGCATATGTCTAACCGGACGAGGCATCTCTTGTTAACCTGATCGGCTGAAATATGCGTCTCAGAAGTCTAGCAAGAGGTCCTCAGAAGGAGGACGTGCGGCGGACGAATTCTCTCGATGGAATCAACGGCAGCACTCATATCCCCGAAGTGGGTTACTGACATCGGTGTATCCGGCCTCTTGTCCTAGGGGTACAAAAAAAGGATCTGGCCCTCCAGGTTGGGCGTTGTGCCGTCGCGTTAACTTCCCTACCACATAAAAAACCTTTGGTTACGAAGCAACCAACAGCCTCGGATACGGATGATCTTACTGTTGACGACCCAAGCAAACGTAAAAAGGACAACGATCTTCGTGTCTGCACGTGGAATGTTAGGTCCCTCTACAAACCACGTGCAGCCGAACAACTTGCGGAGGCCCTAGAGTGTCTCAAAGCAGACATTACCGCCATCCAAGAAGTGCGATGGGATGGGCCGGGCAAAAGGAGTATGAAAAACTACGACATCTACTACGGCGATTGCTACAGACAAAAAGGACAGCGTCTATTCGGGTGCGGATTTGTTATTGGAGGCAGACTTAGGCAAGAAGTCTTGAGTTTCAGGCATGTGAACGAACGCCTTATGACTATCCGTATCAAGGCTAAATTTGCCAACATTAGCCTAATATGCGTTCACGCCCCTCATGAGGAGAAGGACGACGCGACAAAGGATGACTTCTACCAGCTCTTGGACAAGACGTATGAGCAATGCTCTAGCCACCACGTTAAAATTATCCTAGGCGACTTTAACACAAAGCTAGGAAGAGAGGAAGTCTTTAGTAGCGTGGTCGGAAAGCACAGCCTGCACGACAACACATCCGGCAACGGACTCAGGCTAATCGACTTTGCGGCGGGGCGAAACTTTGTTGTAGCTAGTACGCGGTTTCCACGTCTCGATATTCACAAAGGAACATGGCTCTCCTTTGATCGAAAAATCGTCAACCAAATCGGCGATCGACGCAAGGCACTCTTCCAGTATTCTGGGTGTCCGGACTTTCCGAGGAGCCAACGTGGAGTCGGATCACTACCTAGTTGTAGCCAAGGTTCGGATGCGGATATCCAGAACGGAGCGAAATCAACGAAATACTGTGAGGAAATTTGACGTCGAAGAGCTACAATCGCAAGAGACCGCCAGAACCTTTGCCGATCGTGTTTCTTCTAATCTCAATCTAAGTCCTATGCCGCCAGCAGCAAATGCGGAAGACCAGTGGCAGCGTTGCCAACAAGCCATCAGAGATGCCACCTCTGATGTACTGGGTTCCTCTCGCCCACCACAACGAAACACCTGGTTTGATGAGGAATGCCGGCAAGCACATGCAGCAAAACAAGAGGCGTAGAAAGCGGCGCTGCATAGAAGGACTAGAGCTGCTTACGAGCTCTACGTGCGCAGGAGAAAAGAGGAACATCGACTTCTCAGAAAGAAGAAAAAAGAGCATGAGAAGCGCTCGATCGAGGAGATTGAGAGACTTTATTGCAGGAATAATGTTTGAAAATTTTACCAAAGGGTAAAAAGAACATGCCAGGGTTTCAAAGCCAGAACAGAAGCCTGCAGGGACGAAAATGGCAACATAGTAGTAGAATCGCAGTCGGTGCTGAGGATATGGAACGAACACTTCTGCAGACTGTTAAACGGCGATGATGATCAATATTCCGCTGTCAGTCAGAATGAGCCATTCAACAGTGACGATGGCAGTCAACCCGATCATAATGAAGTGAGGATAGCGATATCTAAACTCAAATCCGACAAAGCTGCTGGAGCCGACGGCCTTGCCGCTGAACTTTTCAAGGCAGGAGGAGATGAGTTGGTAAGGAGCATGCACCAGCTCATCTGTAAAATCTGGTCGGACGAAAGTATGCCCGATGAATGGA
Organism: Brachypalpus laphriformis; assembly: GCA_945910035.1. Classification (NCBI taxonomy): domain Eukaryota; kingdom Metazoa; phylum Arthropoda; class Insecta; order Diptera; family Syrphidae; genus Brachypalpus; species Brachypalpus laphriformis. The sequence continues at coordinate 258,100,960 of OX246754.1, forward strand.
ACCTCAGCATCGTTTGTCCGATCCTGAAGAAAGGAGACCCTCTGAACTGCGCCAACTATAGACGTATAAGTCTCCTAAATATCGCATATAAAATCCTGTCTGCCGTACTATGTGAGCGCCTAAACCCGATCGTCAACAAGCTGATAGGTCCTTATCAGTGCGGTTTCAGGCCTGGAAAGTCCACCATTGACCAAATATTCACACTACGGCAGATCTTGGAAAAAACCCATGAATATAAAATCGATACGCACCACCTTTTCATCGATTTCAAAGTTGCTTATGATAGCGTGTATAGAGACTAGTTATACAGAGCCATGTCTAGTCTTGGCATTCCTGCCAAGCTCGTCCGTTTGTGCAGAATGACGATGGAGAACTCTCGCTGCTCCATCAAAGTCGGTAAGAACATCACCGAACCGTTCGATGTCAGGAAAGGTCTTAGACAAGGTGACGCGCTATCATGCGATCTCTTTAACATAGTACTTGAGAGAATTGTACGAAACTCACAAGCCAACACCGGAGGTACAATCTTCTTCAAGTCTGTACAACTACTCGCTTATGCCGATGACATTGACATAATCGGAAGAACTCAGCGGGCCGTCAATGGGGCATTTACGAGTATTGAGATCGAGGCAGCAAAGATGGGTCTAGCGGTCAATGAAAGCAAAACAAAATATATGCTGTCTACAAAAAAGGACACCCAACATCGGCGTCTTGGGCAGAACGCCACAATAGACAGATATAATTTTGAGGTAGTAAAGGATTTTGTCTATCTAAGGTCTATGATGAGCTCCGCAAATGGTATCAGTAGGGAGATCACACGAAGAATTACTCTTGCAAATCGCTGTTTTTATGGGCTAAAACGGCAATTGAGTAGCAAAGCCCTATCTCGAACTACTAAGGTAACTCTTTATAAGACATTAATCCTCCCAGTCCTGCTGTATGGCGCAGAGGCATGGGCTTTGAAAAAACCGGATGAGGATGCCCTTGGTTATTTCGAGAGAAAAGTTCTTCGAGCGATCTTTGGTCCCGTCTGCATAGACGGTTAGTGGAGGAGAAGGTACAATGCCGAACTATACAGCCTGTACAAGGACATCGACTTAGCCAGAAGAGTTCACATACAGCGACTAAGATGGCTGGGTCATTTAGAGCGGATGGAGCCCAACCTTCCCGCTAAGAAAGTCTTCGAATCCACCCCGGACGAACGGCGCAGTAGAGGACGACCTCGCGGTAGGTGGCGCAAACAAGTGGAGGGGGACCTCAACCAATTTGGCGTACGCAACTGGCTCGTAACCGGGCTGGCTGGAGAGGTTTGTTGGTTGAGGCCCAGGTCCACCCGGACCGTAGCGCCATCTAAGTAAGTAAGTAAGTAACATTATGAGAGCTTCATTACTTACTATGGGTACAATCAAAACCAATTAATAAAGTATCTGAGTCACATCAGTTTTTTCAGAGAAACCGTTACATTTTTTTCTTTTTTAATTTTAATGGTTTTATCGATTTTCAGGCGATTTTTTTTTTAAGAATGTTCCTTTTTTTAGGACGACTGGCTTATCTTTGGAACCCGATTCTTAAAACGTAGAACGTATCTCTTAAAAGTGACCAGCAATAACTTCCAAAGATAATAGGATCCCATCTTCCTTGGTAATGTTTTCCAGTCGTTGCGATGTCTTGATGGAAGCTTTCTCCATGCTAATCGCTCACAGCACCCATGCTGTCTGGGAAAAAAACTTAAGTGGGAATGCAAGAAATTTATCTTTAATGACATGCTACATGCCATTTTGTTATCTAGCATTGTTTCTATTTTTCTTCAAAAATCGGGAAAGCTGTAGTTACCTAAAAATGTTTTGTTACTTTAACAAAAGCCATTTATGCTTCTTTTCCTCTAAGGTGGTAGCACAGGAGAGATCATCAATTAATTTCGTGACATCAGGACGTATAAAAACTTTTTTTGTATTTTGGAAAGAATTCAAAAGGGAAACAACTATACTTAGTATACCCTAGCTGCAACCCCAAAATTAAGCAAACCGCTTCCAAATCTAAACTTTGCCATTTGAAATTATCATGTTCCATTTTGTCCAAGTAAATTTTTATAATGCCATAGGTTTTCTTCAAATGGGCACCATATGGCAAAGGCCAGGATGGGAATACATACATACATTTTCATAGTGAAGCAAAACGCCTTTGAAACTTGGCTTTGATGAATCAGTCAATAACTTCCACTCTTCTGGCAAATGTTGACGACCTACATACATATGTATAAATCTGAAATTAAGCCATCAATATCATTGCAAAAAATTAAGTTATATTCTTTGAATAAAATTAAAAAAAGTAAATTGTGTCGCTTACAGTACGTTGTAATTTTGACATCTGGTTGCAAAAGATTCCATTGTTTGAATCTGGAGTTTAATACGAGTATTTCAGATATTTCCTTGGATAAATTTAGATCTCTGAGAAGGTCGTTAAGATCTAATTGATTGATAAAAAGTGGCAACTGCTGGTAACTTGGAACAATTCTTCATCTTCTTCTTGACGTACTCTCATCTTCCGTGAAATATTGTTTGGGCACTACAACTTCGTCCGAATAAGGCACTGAAGATAACTTTTAGATTATTTAGGTAAAAGTATCAATCGTCTGTGCGATTCTTTGATTCGCGCCGTAGCTCATCGGTAGTACCATCGCCACTCTCATTGAAAGCCACGCTGCTATCACGCAATAGTTTCCGCTACGTTAATTTCCAAACTGGTGGAACAGTGCAAAGAAGAACTCGTTTCGCTGGGTTATTGTTTCAGGATCACTCTCTACACTCTTCTGGACACCGGGACATAGCAAAATAGGAGGGAATGAGCGGGCTGATGAACTTGTGTCTTCGCGGACTTTCTTTCAAGGGTCAACAACAGATGGCACGCCTAACGAAAAAAAACCCCCCAACAACTAGCGCTTGTCGTAAAAGGCGACTAAGGGGCCAAATCAGATCTATGCAATATAACACCCAAGTGAGCCTAGCGACACATATACTACCTTAAAAACCCTCCCACAAGTGTGCATGCGTGTCCGTGGGTTGACACGACTGGAGATGACCGGTGTCATAGAAGAAAGATCAAACAATACTAAAACAGGAGCATGCACGCGTCAAACAACAAACACCATCGCAATATGGTAATATTGCAAAACTGTATCATTATGGTAATACTTGCTAAGAGGAAAGGCACGACCCCGCCAGGCACTACCACTGCTATACATGGTACTGATCCGGGACCGAGCAGAAATGTTCGGGTCAGAGCTATACGGATTCCGGGGGCTAGCAAAATAATGAAAGAGTTTGGAAGGAATTTGAGGGTCGCGAGTTGGAACGTTGGAAGCATGACCGGTCGAAGTTACGAGCTGGAAGAGATGATGAATAGAAGGCGGGTGGATATCTTGTGTGTCCAAGAGACGAAATGGAAAAATACCGGAAATCGGGCGCGTTTCTTGGACGTTAGAACAAAAGATCACAAGATGTTCTACTATGGAACGGAAAAGACTAAGAACGGAATCGGTATCATCCTTGTGGCAGAGCTACTTGGTAACGTCTTGAAGTCCAGCGACCGTTTGATGTCTCTCAAACTAGTAATACAAAGAGAGGTGTGGAATATTGTCAGTGCATATGCTCCCCAAAATGGGTGCAATCAGAGAGATAAAGATGAATTTTGGGTAGATTTCCACAATCTCCTTAAGAACATCCCAAAGGAAGAGTTTCTGTTTGTTGGAGGAGATTTGAATGGACATGTCGGGAAATCAAACGAAGACTATGAAGACTGCCATGGAGGACTAGGATATGGCACCAGGAACCTTCCTGGTGAAGACATCCTAAGCATGTGCAAATCACACGGTCTTATCGTGTTAAATACCATGTTCATCAAACAAAGCCGACACCTGATCACTTACAGCAGTGGTGGAGATGAAACTCAGATTGACTACCATGTGGTAGCCAGTTTCATGAAGCCTCGGGTAAAAGATTGCAAAATGATCCTGGGAGAGGCAATCGCTCGGCAACACCGTCTCCTGCTAACAGAAATTTTTATGAAAACACCAAAGAAAAGCAAACAAACAAGGGTCTCTCAGAAAATCAAATGGTACAGTCTGGACAAAGAAAAAGGCGAGGCTTTTGTTCTCGTAATGAAAAATTACCTCTCTCACACCATCAACGGAGCTGAGGATGAAAAGCGCAGAGCACAAAATATGTGGGATTCCCTACAGCGAACTTGCCTAAAGAAGACCAAATCACTGCTAGGAGCTTCAAAAGACCACCATCAACACGCCAAAGAAACATGGTGGTGGAGTGATGAAGCTAAGAAAGTGATAAATGAGAAGAAAGCGGCTTTCAAAACTTGGTCAAAGTGCCCCTCTAATAATAATGACGAAAAAGCTCGCCTCGAAATGGAATACAGATGTTGCAAGAAAAAAGTGAAGAAAAAGTGCGCCCAGATTCAAGCAGAGAGTACGGAGGGCCTGTATCGGGAGCTGGAGAAAGTATCTTCCCCGGTTCCTGATGCAAACCAGGCTATCCAGGAGCTGCGAAGACACAATATGAACAAGAGCGCAACCATCTTTAAAATAGCCGCCCAAAGAAGGAGGAATGCTCAGGAGATTCGTTCGCCAAAGTCCATTAACAATGCTCATGGCCAGCTTTTTGTGGATGACGACAAAATTCTGCAGAGGTGGCGGCAGTATTGTGAAGAACTTTTAAATGAACAGTTTCCCCGGATATACTTTCCATGAGCCACCTCTAACTGTGAAGAAATACCCGACATTACAGTCGAAGAAGCTAGTGAGGCGGTCAAATACTCCAAAAAACGAAAAGCGGTTGGGCCAGACGAGATGCCCTCTGAGTTCTGGAAAAAGATGGGAGACATCGGGTTCAGATGGCTCAGAATTCTCATCTCCAAATTTGTGAGAGGTGACCCAATGCTGAATCAATAGAGGGAAAGTTACGTTCTCCCTGTATACAAAGGAAAGGGTGACACGCGAAACTGTGATAACTACAGTTCGATCAAGCTGATGTCACACACCATGAAGATCGTTGCGCGAGTATTAGGTGGCTGACTGCGAAAAATAATACGGCTACCTGATGATTAGTGAGGGTTTGTCTCGGGTAAATCAACCACAGATGCAATCCAAAGTATAAGGATCATAATGGAGAAACATCGTGATTCCTTAAGGGATTTGCATATTGTATTGGTTGACTTTGAAAAGGCATTCGGCAGACACCCACGAGATCTGATATGGGTGGCGCTAAGACATCGAGGGGTTCCAGAAACCTATGTACAGATGATCATGGACATGTACGAAGGAGCAAAGACAGGAGTAAGATGCCCCGCTGGAGTAACCGAAGAGTTCCCAATCAAAGTCGGGGTGCATCAAGGAAGCGTCTTAAGTCCTTTGCTCTTTATTACAGTCCTTGATTATCTGCTTGAAGGTAAAGTGATGGACCCCAAGGTACATCAGTTATTCTTTGCTGACGATGGAGCCATTATAAGTGAGGATCCTACATCCCTGCAGCGAGCACTTGATGTGTAGGTGGACGCTCTGGCGGGAAATGGGTATCGCATTAGTTCAAAAAAGACAGAGTTCTTGTGCTGCCCGTTCTCTGATCCACTCAGGACTATTCCAGATATTTATTTGAATGGAACAGTGCTTCCCAAGTGCGAAAAGTTCAAATATCTGGGATCTATGATCAATAGCAAAGCAACCTGTGATGACGACATCAATCATCGAGTAAGCGTAGGGTGGATGAAGTGGCGAGAAAATTCCGCTATCTTCTGTGATAGAAAAATGCCCCCTAAGTTGAAAGGAAGGCTCTACACCGCAGTTGTGCGTCCAGCGCTCACATACGGTTCACAATGTTGGACGATGTACAAAACGTATGAGAGTAAATTAACGGCAGCTGAGATGAAGATGCTTCGCATGACAGCAGGAGTGACCAAGCTTGATCGAATAAGAAATTCGAAGATCCGTGAAAGCTTTCACATCAAGGAAACCATCGTACAAAAAATATAGCGCGACCGGCTCAGTTGGTATTGCCACTTTCAAAGAAGAGATCATTTGAACCCTGTTAAGAAGGCAATATCTATGCGGGTTCCAAGGACATCGCGATGTAGGAAAGGCAGGCCTATAAACGCCTGGATCAGACAAATGCGACGACATCGGCATTTCATTGGCCTCAGTAACCGAGTGATCCAAAATCGGCGGGCCTGCCGGTATTTCCTGAGGTCAAATAGGCGAACCCCACAGGCGGATCAGTAGAAATGCGGTGAAGTGGGAGGGTTGTGATCCCTTATTCTCGGATCGTAACCTCGCTGATAAATGGAAGAAGAAGACTTACTTACTTATGTCCTGTATCCCCTTGTGGGTCTTAGTGCCTCTACTACGCCTACGCGCCATCGTGTACGGTTTCTGGCAATGTGTCTGAGTTCTCCCCAACTTTTCCCCAACTGCCGTGCCTCCTTCTCGACTGTTCAGCGCCATGTTTTCCTTGGACCGCCCGGTCTTCTGCCATCCTGAGTTAAAGGGTTCCATTGCATAGCATGGTTCGCTATGGAACTGTCACCCTTACGGAACTTGTGACCAATCCACTGCTACTTTCGTCGTTGGATGGTTGTGCCTATTGATTCCTGACCCGTTCTAAAATGTAAATGTGTTCGTTAGAGATACGATTGGGCCAGAAAATCCTTAAGATATTGCGCAAGCACCTATTAACGAACGTTTGCAGCTTTCTGGTGATGGTAGCGGTCACTCTCCACGTGCTGTAACCATATAACAGCACGGATTCAACATTTGAGCGGAACAGTCTTATCTTGGTGTTCAAACTGATTGCATTGCTTCACCATATTTTGGACAACATCCCGAACGCGGACTTTACTTTGGCGATCCTATTGGCTATATCCAGTTCGGTTCCATCATCGGTCGAGATAATACTCCGAAGATACTGGAAATCCTCTACTCTCTCTACCGGTTGTCCAGCAATGCATATTTGAGCCGATGAGTTTATTCCAAGGCTTATTTTAGTTTTTGCCGTATTCATTTTCACCCCGACGACGCCTGCCTCCCTCTCCACATCTGCTGTCATTTGGTGGACGTCTATAATTCTGTGGGAGAATAAGTATACATCGTCAGCGTAGTCAAGATGTTTCAGTTGAGATGTAAGAGTGCATCGAATTCCTCCGTTTCCCGTCGACAAAGCTGCCAATCACCAATAGGAATAATATTGCTGAAAGGATACAGTCTTGCCTTACCACACTTGGGATCTCAAATTCCTCAGGCAACCTCCCCCTGTGCAGAACGTGATATTTGAAGCCTTCATATGTAGCTTTGATAATAGCAATTAGTTTATCGGGGATACCTCTTCTGCGTTAGGCACGCCAAATAAACTCCCTGTTGACACTATTGAACGCCTTCTCAAAATCGATGAACAGCAGGTGGAGTGGCGATCGATATTCAACACACTGTTCGATGATAGTCCGCAGGGTGTTGATGTGGTCGGCACAGGAGGACCTCGAGCGGAAACCTGCTTGTTCGGCATCGAGTGTGTCTTCGAGATGTTGTTTGATTCGCTCAAGGATGATTTTAGCTATTATCTTAGCTACAGCAGGCAGCACGCAGATGCCACTCCAGTTTCCACACTACATTAAATTTCCTTTCTTAGGAAGCTTGACGATCATTCCCTTTTTCCACTCGTTAGGAAAGCTTTCAGCTTCCCAAGCTCTACTATATCTATAAGTGAAAGCAGAAGCTCAGCCGATGTTGTTGGTGCTGCTCGTAAGAGCTCTGCCGGAATACCGTCAAGTCCTACCGCCTTGTTGGTTTGAGTGCCTTGATCGCGGTAATGATCTCATCTTTACTGGGAGTCGTGGTGCGTATTCGGGAACTTCTTACCTCGGGCATCTCAGTTTGATTTGGGAGTATATCGCTAGCGAATACGCAGTTCAAAACCGTAGCAAAATGCTCTTTCCATCTCTTGAGCTGGTTCTCATTCGAAATGAGCAAGGAGCCGTCTAAGATTTTCACTGGGTGTTGGCTGGAGCTGCGAACACCTGTCAGCTCTTTGGTGATTCTGTAGACGGCCCTGCTGTCGCACCTCCGTGCAGCTTCTTCTGCTTCTGTAGCCAGCGCGTTGATGTAGTTGCGCTTGTCACGTCGTACGCTACGCTGAACTTCTCTCATCTTCATGCGATATAGGGACTCTAGCTCGCTTCTCCCTGCTGCTGGGGTAGCTGCAACGCGAGCTTTCAGCTGTTTTCGTTCGTCAATCCGTCTCCAGGTATCCTCGGAAAGCCACGCCACGACCGACAATTCTTTCAGCACCAGATGTAAAAACATTTTTCACAGCACACCAATGGTCTTGGATGGTTGCGGGCATTGAGCTGCTGATTGCTTCCACACCTTGCGAAAAGTGCTCCCTTAATTGCTGGCGCACTGAGGGATCACTAAGTCTATCGATGTTGAACCTGGGCATTCTTGTGTTGTCGTGGGATCTTCGAACTGCAGCAGTGCGTAGTTGGAGAGTAGCTATCATAAGATGGTGATCACGTACTATCCCCACATCTGCCACTCGCCTATTTCGGACGTCCAGGAGACTACTTCTAAAGCGGCGGCTGATGGCAAAATGGTCAATTTGGTTGGAGGTTGCTTGCCTGTCGTTGAAAACCCAGCTGACTTTGTGGCAGGTCTTGTGCTCAAACATGGTGCCACCTATCACAAGGCGGTTGGTGTTGCAGAAACACAAACCTTTCGCCGTTGTCATTGCGGTTGTATTTACAAAAAGTGCTAGATATATCCTGTTTTCCGCCAATGAAGCTTGGTCAATCATCCGTAGAGTATGGTATGGTATGTATCATACGACTAAGAATCTAGGACTAATTGTTAACGTTACCCTAACTTGGACCATGGAACTGGAAACTCAATATACCAAAAAGAGTTCGCAAAGCTTATAATGCTCTCTTCATCTGTAAAAAGATGGCGGGGAAAAAGTGGGGCCTGAAGCCTGCAATGATGCACTGGCTATATATTATGATAGTCAGACCCATTCTTACGTATGGGGCTCTTGTGTAGTAGGAGGCAACGAATACGAAAAACCTACGGGATACGTTGGCCCTGGTACAAAGAACAGCCGACATTGCCATTAAGGGTGCTTTACGCACAACGCCTACGGCTGCACTTGAGATCTTTCTGTATCTCTTACCATTGGACCTACAAATCAAATTTCAAGTGGGCAACAGTGCGCTTCGGCTCACTAACGTTGGTCTCTTCAAGACCAGTAATGTGGGACATAGCTCCATGCTTAAGGAATCATTTACCGATATCCCTGACGAATCGGACGAAATCCTTGGCGCATTAGACTTCGTCACACCGTACGAAGTAGTGTATCCTGCTAGAGAGGATGGCAAAGGAAGACAGTCTCTGTCAACAATGAGATCTGCATATACACAGATGGTTCTAAGACCAGAGAGAGCAGAGGGCCAGCTATATATTCGAGAGACATTAACCTACAGGTGGCTCTGAGACATCCGGACACATGCAGTGTATTCCAAGCAGAGGTTCTAGCTGTACTTAAAGCTGCGGAATTACTTGAGATGGGATCAATATCCAACAAGAATATCGCCATCTTCATTGACAGTCAGGCTGCACCAAAGCCGCTAGAGTCTTATGCCACTAAATCTGAGATAGTCAGGAATTGCCCCACAATGCTTAAGGCATTATGTACGCAGAACGGTGTCAGATTATGTTGTTTACCTGGACACTGCGATATAGAAGGCAATGAAAATGCTGACGAGCTGGCCAAAAGAGGAGCAGAGCACCCGCATAGGATATAATATAATAATCGGTAACATTAAACCAACAAGGTGGCTAAGGGAATTATTCGGAATAGAATCATTAACATAGCTAATCTGAGACAGTTCCATTTGGATGGTGATAAGGTGTCTAAGGCCTTGTGACCTGTGCTAGACCGCAGGAAATCTGGGGATATCGTAAAACTAGAAAGATCACGGCTAAGAACGCCGATAGGAATACTCTCTGGCCATTGCATGAGCATGAGACTGGGTTTATCAAACACGGATGCTTGCAGGTACTGCAATGACCTACATGTTTCGGAGGATATAACACATGTATTGCCAGAACAAGGCTAAAGCACCTTGGAAGATACATCTTCGATGACTTAGAAGAGGTAAGGTCCCGGAACCGTAATAAGAATTTCATGGGAGAATTGGTTTAGGTCTTTTTGCCGTTAAGGTTCCCTAGGGATCGCGATGGGCCCAACTTGGTGCCTAGTGTCTTATGATAACCTGATAGCCCTACTCAACCTAACCTACGCTAACCTTACTTGGACCATTTATTTAACAACTTCAATCGGTAAAGTCTATAGAATTCTTTAGTTCCTATGGTCTATTCAACACTTCATACCTACCCAAACCAAGATGTTGCTTGTAAACTCATTACTTTTACCCATATTACTGTATGGATGTGAAGTATTTTGTAAAGTAGACTACTCGTATAAGGCCCGTTTGAAACATATACGGCACCGGATACACAGCGCCGTGTATGCGGTTCAAAGTAGCCAGAATTTAATGAGAGAATTCACACTTATCCGGTACAAGGTACACGGTGCAAATGCCGGATACACGGCGTTTTTTATGCCGGATAAATCTCAGCTATATCCAGCACTGTATACCAGATACATGGCGCCGAATACATGGAAGTGTACGGAACTAAATCGGAGCTTTCACACTATTTATCCGGCGCCATGCACAATATTTTCACACAATATATCCAGTGCCGGATATACGACTTACATACCTACTATGTCGCAAAATAATATACAAACGAGTTTAGTACTTCAACTAAATTAAATATAGTTGTTACGAAAAACAATCCTATAGCGGATAATGCAACAAAAATCCATGATGAGGTTTTGAACACGCTCATTCCATTTACTTTTTCCTTTCCAACACATCCTCTTTGCCACCATTTATTTCATTTCCTTAATATATCATCTTTTCCATTTCCGAAACGATCCTTGGTTTTCAAAAGGAGAACAAAAGATTACATCATCGCGAGTAGTTGGATTTGAGGAGAAGGAGCTGTCGCTTTGATTTTTTAGTTGTTTTTCTCTAACTTGTCCTTTAACTTTTTAATGTGTTCAATTTTTTGATAACAATAAAGTTTTGTTAAACTAATTAAGAAATTGGCAGACGTGTTCATTTTCTAACTTTTTAATTTGCTTTCGTAACAATAGTTTTACATGTATTGTAGATAACTTAGAAGCATTGATATTGGGCGAAGAGGAGCCAAGAAAGGAGTGGTTGATTACCTGCTCAAGTCTCATGCCCCTTTCCAGCAAGTTTCTTTCGATCTTTATTTTCTCATACTTCAATAAATACAACACGTATATACATATGTATATCAGTTTCCTAATATAAAGAATTTCCTCTTACCATACTCGTCGAGATGACTGTCGAGTTTGCAAATGTATTCAATGTTGATTAACTATCTTAATACTTAATAATAAAGTCGAGCAGATTATAGCCCTTTCAAATAACACGATGCCTCGCTTGATGAGGCTCCAAATGTATTGCTTAATGCAATAAGTTTGGAGCTGAGACTATATTCGTACGTATGCATATTTCAGAATTCAAAGCTTCCTGTTTCGTTGATGAGTTTGTTTACTTTGAACTAATGATAACCTACAAAATCAGCAAAGAGTGGGTATCCATAGATTCAAGAGTCTTATAAGGTTCATGCCTTCAAATTCTAAAAAGCTCTTGCCAATTTATTCTATTTTACGAAATACGATCGATAATGATCGCTTCGAATTTCCTAGAGAACCGAAATCTCTGGATCATCGTATCTGGAATCTTAAAGTTGCGTTATTTTTTACAGTATCTGAGGCAGCCTAAGAACACTTAGCGTAGATTCTTATCCGAATAACCAAAAAGTCGGTAGATATTATTACCATTTCAATCGAGCATAATGCCCATTTTAGACCAGATCACAGGTATTATAATATCTCCGGTCGTGAACTAGGCTGGACTGGAAAGTCCATGGACTTTATGTCATTCTTTTTTTCCAATTGAATTATACTATTACAAATTGATGGCAGTTAAGTTCTTGCTACTCGCTGTTTTTTTCTATACTATGATATTTTTCGTAAAATAAACCAAAAGCATAACTCTTGTGGCTTCGGATACATTACTTATTAAATACCATACCTAAAACGCCTTGGTGTGCCCTAAAAGACTTGTACAATAGTGATCATTTTCCAATCTTTTCATCAATAGAACTTAGATCCAACCAAAAACCACAGCCACATATTCCAAGATACAAGATCGATTGCGCTGACTGGAACAAATTTAAAAGTAGCATCGAATGGAGTTTACCGGAACATAACTCTCTTTGCGTAAACAAAGATGCAGCAAAAATGGTTAGGTGTATTCGAAATGCTGCTAATAATTCTATCGCTCAAACATCACCCACATCTCCTAAGCGAGTTGTGCCGTGGTGGAATAAGGATTTAGCTGTGCTAAGAGCCGAAAAGGTTACTACTTAGCGTTCTTTTAAAAAAAATCCCAACCAGGTCAATTTATTAGCCTATAAAAAAGATAATGCTAGGCTTAGAAGACTTATGAAAATACATACATACATACATACATAATAAATATGAAAATAAACAAAACTAAATATTTCGAAGAGTTCACTGGTAGCATAAATCCCAACTCCCCCATCAGCAATATCTGGCAAAATATTAGAACTCTAACAGGAAACTCCAAAAATACAAAAGTATTTGTATCAGGGTCCTCGACTGAAGAAATATTGAATGCCTTTGCTGAGGCGTGGTCACTTCAGTCTCAAAGCGCAAACTTCCCAGATGGTTTTAACACAAACAAGAGAGAATCTCTTATTGCACCCGCACAATCTGCAAAAAATGCAGCTGCTAAGCGTATTGAAAGTAGCATAACTCTGTTGGAGCTTGAAAGCTGCTTGAGCAGAGTCAAAGGCAAAACGCCAGGTCGCGATAGGATCTCGTATCCCATGCTAAAAAATCTCCCTGACAAAGCTAAGATAAGACTCCTTAGTTTATACAACAACATATTCAATAATGGTAGAATTCCACAAAGTTGGAAAACAGCAGTTGTTGTCCCCATTCCCTAACCTAAAAAAGACATTGACATCATGGTTACCGCCCTATATCCTTGATCCCATGTATATCAAAAGTCTTAGAAAAAATTATCGCCAATCGCATTTTGTGGTACACCGAATTTAAGAAAGTCTTAAGTACGCACCAAGTTGCCTTCAAACCAAAGAGAGGATGCATGGACGTCCTTCTCCACTTAGACTACGTTATATCTAATGCTCTCTCCGCTCGAAATCACATCTCCATCTTAGCACTAGATTTCGAGAAAGCATTTGATCGTATAGGTATTCACCTAGTTTTAAACAAATTAAAACAATGGGGTATTGGTCCCAAAATATTTGAATATATCAAATCCTTTTTAACTAATAGGAAATTCTCTGTCAAAATTAAAACAACTTTCTCCAAAATAGTTCCACTTGACAACGGTATCCCCCAAGGGTCACCGCTTTCTGTAATTTTGTTTGTCATTGCCTTCGATGAATTAAGTACAATAATTTCAAAATACAAAGACTTAGATCATTGTGTATATGCCGATGATGCATACATTATTTGTAAACACAATGATCTAGAAAAAAGCAAAATTGTATTATCAAATCTATTAAATGAAATTAAAGATTGGTCTACCATTGCTGGATCAAATCTATCACTTAACAAATGTAAAATTCTTCACATATGCCGAAAAAAACATTGTAATAATATTGATTTAAAACTTAATAATACTAAAATTGAAAATGTTGTTAACCTGAATATACTTGGTCTACTTTTTAATAATAAATATAGTTGGAAAGCACATTGTATAAATTTAAAAAAAATCACTAGCAGCAAGGCTTAGTATTACTAAATATCTCTCCTCAAAAACAAGTAAGGTTCATATTAATTCCCTTTTCTATGCTACAAAAATGTTAGTCCTTAGTAAGATAGATTATGGCCTGGCTATATATGGTTCCTGCCCAAAGTCAACCAAAAACATCTTCAAGTCAACGTACCACCAAGCTGCAAGAAGGAGCATTTTCGCCTTTCCAACGAGCCCAATCAAAAACATCCTCGCCGAAGCCGGACTACCGACAGTCGAAGAACGTTACATTGAAGTCAGCGTCAAACTTCTACCTAAACTAACTTTTCAAACTGGATCAGTGATTGACAGGGACATAAACCAGACTATTTCTCATAAACGAATCAGACGTATTCCTTCCACACTCCATACCATCTTGGATCTAGGAAAACAACTGGAAATACCATGCAAACGGCACACCAAATATACTCCATCACAGCCACCCTGGTTCCTAGACAGCAGATTTATTTTATTCAACTTGTGTGACATAAAAAAACAAAACACCAACGCAGTAATCTACCAGCAGATGTTTACCGAAACTGCATCGCAGCTCATTATTAAAGGTTGTAAATTCTTGTATACAGACGCATCAAAAACTATACATAATACGGCCTTTGCAGTAGTCTCAAAAGAAGGCAACATACTGATACAAGGAATCTTACCAAACACTACTTCAATCTTTACAGCTGAAGCTGTAGCAATACTTGAAGCCGTTAAAAAATATGCCAATACTTCGGGGAAATGGACGATCTGCTCAGATAGTCTCTCAGTCCTGAGAGCCATTTGCAATCCTATGCATAACTTCGCGATTATATCAAAAACCAGAGACACGCTTATAATCAAAACATCAAAACTGAAGCTCATGTGGACTCCTGGACATGTTGGAATACAGGGAAATGAACTGGCCGATAAAGCTGCTAACAACGATCGCGAAGCTCCGGTCTATACATTTGATATTTACTCCCAACGCGACCTGCAAAGGTCAATACAAAACAAAATACATCAAAAACACCTCAAAGTGTGGGCAGAATATCATCACCACTATGTAACAATTAATCCCAATAAAGTCCACCCGATTTATCCCGTAAACATTTCCAAGGAAATGATAACTAATTTCGTTCGGCTTCGACTGGGTCATACCTGCCTGATACACCAACACCTCTTGAAAAAAGAACCACCACCGACTTGCCCCACCTGCCAAAGTAATCTCACCATTAGTCACCTGCTTGGTCCTTGTCTCCTCTCATTAAACCAGCTAATTCAACATCTAAGCCAAAATATAAGCATCATAGAAATATTAAAAGAACCTACCAAATCTAATATAGAATTTATTAATAAAATATTGTATTTACTTAGAATTAAGCTATAAATTCATGTTTCTATTTACGAAAGAGCCGATAGTCCTCGCTGCTAGTGCTCTTAACTATTATTAATAATAGATTTTTAATGTATTATTAATAAGAAAAAATAAGTAAATAATAAATACCATTTGATCCGATTGAGTTTGATAACAGTCGCTCTTTTGGTAACCCAAAAAGAGATCTATGTTTAAATATTATTTCAGCTTCATTAAGTTGGCAGGTTAGTTGCAGCCGTGTCGTGCTCCTGCAAACGATATTATCTATTATCAGGATATTGATTAAAAAAATGTCAACACCATCATAAAAAGCTATACACCGATTTCGTTACCTCGAATTTATTGGGAATCTTGCAAAATTGCAATCGAAACAATTGTGAGCATATACAGCCTGCAATTCTGAACTCAGCGGGCCTGTCGCTGAGTTCAGAATTGCCTCTGAGATCGAGGCAGCGAAGATGAGTTAGCGGTCAATGAAAGCAAAACAAAATATATGCTACATACAAAAAGGACACCCACCATCGGCGTCTGAGACAGAACCCCACAATAGATAGATATAATTCTGAGGTTATAAAGAACTTTGTCTACATAGGCTCTATGGTGAGCTCCGCAAATGACATCAGTGGAGAGATCACACGAAGAATTATTCTTGGCAAAACCATATCTCGAACTTCTAAGGTAACTCTTTATAAGACACTAATCATCCCAGTCCTGCTGTATGGCGTAGAGGCATGGGGGGGAGGATGCCCTTGGTTACTTTTAGCGAAAAGTTCTTCGAGTGATCTTTAGTCCCGTCTGCATAGACGACGAGTGGAGGAGAAGGTACAATGCCGAATTATAAGGCCTATATAATGACATCGACTTAGCCAGAAGAGTTCGCATACAGCGACTACGATGGGTGGGTCATTTAGAGCGGATGGAGCTCAACATTCCCGCCAAAAAAGTCTTCGAATCCACCCGGGATGGACGGCGCAGTTTGCGACGGCCTCGAGGTAGGTGGCGCAAGGAAGTGGAGGGCGACCTCAATCAACTTGCGTGCACAACTGGAAGCAGCTGGTTCGTAACCTGGCTGGTTTTTTTTTTTTTTTTTATGGTTGCGCCAAAGGGTATGTAATCTTCTAAAGATACCAGTAGCCCGAGCTACTGGCATGCACGGTTCGCAAGCCTGAATACTCGATGCCAGGAATACGCCTACGTACTAAACCACACCCTGCACACTTCAACCACTCTCCCGCGGGACTTCCGTTAGGTATTACTTCGCGGGGCTGGTTAGCTATTTATGCTCTTCTTTCGCTGTCTTCCGCTCCTTGTTCCAAAAGTGTTGTCGGTTGGACTTGGTTGCTCTCTCTGATTCTTTCCAGCGCCTAAGTTCCTGCACGATAATCGCTGCAACTTGTTTCACCGCGTCCCATATTGCATTCGATGCTATCATATGGTGCACAATGTTTTCGGGGGTTGGTATTTCTCCAATTTTTTTCCTCCAGTTTTCTTGTCTGGCTGAAGAGGTTTTTTGGTTGAGGCTCAGGTCCACCCCGGACTGTAGCAGCACCCAAGTAATTAAGTAATCCTGTACTGACAGACAGTGTAACAATACCTCTGACGGTTATTTCTTTTGTTGTCTATGAATTCATCAACATACTCGTATATCAGATATCATTCTGTTGCGGAATTATCAATAGGTACCAATGAATTCCATAAACGTATCTTCTCTGTGATTCTTTCATTTTAAACAAAAATATCTGAATCAAGAAAATAAGTACATACACATATATATAGATCAACCTTAATGTGCGCTTTCTACCAGCCCTGCAAATAATGTTCGCCTTATATAAGGCTTATCAGAATGCAAATGCATTATAAAGCATTTTCAAAAGGCTTATATAAAACTTATATTATTTGCAGGGAGAGCTCCGATTACACAGTACAGGTACAATACCAAAAACACTAAGCCGAATTACGCATAAGCTGAAAGCCAGTCACTATTGAACATGCAGATTTCAGTGAAATGTATCCTTCCTATTTATCTACACCAATTTAAAACCAAAAAATATCTATTAAACTAGTTCTTAAGAAGAACAAAGATATGTACTCGGTTACTTTGAAAAAATCTGGTGCCGACATTTTTAATTTTACTAATATCGCGTGTGGTCGAAATTCGACAGAGGGGAAATAAACAAATAGCGAGAGAAAAAACGCTATAAATTTTTTTATATTATCTGTGCTCATACAGCCATGAACGTAATCAAAACGCTTTCATTTAATTACTTAAAGTATTTTGTATGGGGAAATCAAGTGGTATGCTCACTTTATTTTACTTGACTTAACAGCAACATATGCACATAATCCATATATTGCACATCTATCGTACAGTACCTTTAGAATGATATAAGTTTCATTCCCCTCCTTTTATAATAAATACTAAAAACAAAGTACAATAAAGTTCGTGTTTACGTATTAAAATATAAAATTTGTAGCTTTACTGCCCCCAATATCAATGGTGAATTGATTTAGCTCTTATGCTTTTGATTTTGAAATATCAATCCACGTTGCGTTGTTGCCAAAGTGCAGTAGCATGAACATACC
This sequence comes from Brachypalpus laphriformis, assembly GCA_945910035.1. Taxonomy (NCBI): domain Eukaryota; kingdom Metazoa; phylum Arthropoda; class Insecta; order Diptera; family Syrphidae; genus Brachypalpus; species Brachypalpus laphriformis. The sequence goes on from OX246754.1 coordinate 258,118,898, forward strand.
CAAACCAAAGTTACCAACTCCAACATACTCGTACATAAGCCCGACAGATCGATTGCACTCCAAATGTAGTAACGTATCCAATAACTTTATCACAATCTATTAACGGCAAGTTGAATGGTACAGCAAGTATCAGTAGCCGACACTAAGTACGAGTATGTACATATACTCGTATGCATGCAGCACATAGAATTACAATTTACATTTTCGATATTCATCTGTTCACAACCTGCGTATATCCGTTTATCCTCCTTTTGGTTTCATATTGCTCATAAATATTTGTTAGAGTTTGTGCGCGAAAAATATTTTTAAAAATATACTCCTAGTTAATTTTGACAATCCTTGAAGTAGAAATAAAAAAAACGAGCTTATACCACGTTCAACAGACCACTCTCAACTGAAGAACACTTCTAACGATACAAAATATTTCCAGGACAATGGACCCATTCTCGGAGACTTTTAAAATAATCGTGTATAAGGTAGATCACAACAAAAGTTACAGACCATATCAGCCGTCACAAATTCCGGTACAAGCCCCCATAACTCGAACCACGTTCGATAACTTTTTCGATGAAAACATTTTTGTGCTCTTCTAAAAGTGGATGGATAAAGTGTACTTATATTGCAACAATTATTTTAATTGGATAATAGCAATAATACACAAATGTGGTGGCAAGAAGGTAAAAACATAATTCATTATTTATGAATTTAAAGTGCTTTAGCGAACAAAGGTATTTTCATGAAGAGGTGTGGAAATACCATACACTGTGAAAAATGTTTTTTTTTTTTTTTCAATTAATTCATACAGGCCTATTGCATGAAAATGTAGTGAAAGTAATATCAGGTATTAACAAAAAAGTTAGTATATAGCATTATTAAAGTAAAATATTAGTACATACCATATACTTATCATATGCGTTATGGGCGCCCGTGGCTCAGTGGTTAATAGTCGAAGTGAAATTCAAGGAGTACGATAGGACTACGATAGGATTTTGGAACGTAGAAAAAACCCTCGATGAGAGGAAGGAAGGTCAAAACTCCAGATTCCTACAACTTGAACAGGAATTCATACGGTACAATAAGGTGGTTAGATGCGTCTGAGTAAAAACACTATTTTACTCTACACTGAAAGACCAGCTGGAAGTAATAGCGAATCCGGCGTTGGACTGCCGATGACTCCAACGGCACGCAAAAGTCTAATATCGTGGACATATCTCAGCGATAGGATACTAACGGCAAGATTTCAGAGTAGAGTGAGTGTTACGCCCCAACTAAGAAGACTATGCAAGAGGAAAAGGACGACTTCTACAATCAGCTAAGCGTTGTCCACAATCAGACACCAAATAGGAACATAGTCATATTGATGTGGAATTTCAATCAAACATGTGATGGGACGGCACGGCATCGGAAAGCGAAAGAACAACGAGGACATTTTTGTAGATTTCTGTAATGCCAGTCGTCTGATCATTGGAGGTACCTTGTTTGAGCGCAATGCCTGCCATAAGATCAGTTGGATTTCTACTAACAGCCAGAGAATTTGCAACCAGACTGGCCACTTGGCAATCAGTAAGCGCCTTAGAAATTGTGTTGAAGATGTTCGAAATAAGCGTAGGGCTGATATTTGAATGATGCATGATCACGCACTTACGAGTATGACAGCTCACGTTCCCCTTCGTACTGCATCCGTCCGAAACAATTGTACTAATAGTCCATTCCCAGGTACAATGTCGACAGACTTAAGCATCCCGCAGTACTCCATCAATTAAGGGACCATCTTGTTGAAGGAGCCGAAAAGATCAGCAGCGCAGCTCAATCGAACATTGATGAGCAATGGAGTGCTGTGAAAAACGTTTTTGATTGAGCAGAACTGTTTGTCGGTATAAAGTAGAAACACCACAGCACATGGCTATTTGCAGAGACGTGGCAACGGTTTGAAGAGCGCATTTCACTCAAGGCTCAAATTGCCGCTGTCTCAGTAGCAGAGAAAGTTGAGCTAGAATCTCAGGACCGCATGAAAAGGAAGAAAATACAGCGTAGTGTGAGGCGATACAGGTGGAATTGCGTAAACGCTCTTGTCTCAGGAGCTGGGGAATCAGCAAATAGATGCGACAGTATTACCATTTATTGGAACTGGTCGCCGGTCAGAGTTCCAAACAACACCCTGTTAAGGGTCTGGACGTTTCCTTGCTAACCTCATTTCGCAACAGTCTTAATTTAGACGAAAGCGTCGCTTCGTCGTACTCGAATGAGCTGCCCGTGGCAACAAATACCCGAATACGCACCAGTCCTTCCAGTAACCCGGAGAACATAGCCGTAATTAAAGCATTCGAGAAAATTAAAGCGGTGGGAGTCGATGACATTCCTGCAGAACTTTTCCAAGCAGCGCCAAATATATTTGACATACCTTCTTCACCCAATTATAAGAAGGGCGTAGAAAAGCGAAAACTTTCCAACAGAGTGGAAAAAAGGAATGAACATTAAGCTTCCGATACAAGGAAATTTAAGGGAAGTCCGGAAACTGGAGAGGTATTTGCGTTCTTTCGGCAGTTTCCAAGATAATAGCTAATCTTATACTAAATCGAATCAAACAACATCTTGATTCCGCTCGCGATATTGAACAAGCAGGTTTCCGCTCGGGATCCTCCTGCATCGACCATATGAGCACCTTGCGGATTATTATAGAGCAGTACGTCGAGTACAGGTTTTAGCTCGGGATCCTCCTGCATCGACCATATAAACACCTTGCGGATCATTATAGAGCAGTACTCGACAGGCCTCCGCTTATTCCGCTATTTATCGACGTCGAGACTGCAAATCGGGAATTTATCTGGTGTGCCCTGCGCAGGAGAGGTATCCCTGAGAAACTCCGTATTTATTATTAAAGCAACGTATGAGGGTCCTATGCGTCACGTCTTGCGTAACGAAAAGCTGTCTGACGACTTTGAAGTCCAAAGTAAAGTGCGACAATGCTGCATACTTTCACCACTGTGATATTTGGCCGTAATTAGTGATGTTTTTCATGCAGCCCGAATAGTTACTAACAGCGGAATAAATTGGACAATGACATCTTACCTCAAATATCTGGAATACTATGACCATACTTGCTTCCTATCGCATAGAATTATGGATCTGCATCAAATTGTCTGGTAGTCGAAGCAAAGACAGCAGACAGAAGGATTAACACGGCCAAGACAAAAGCACTTAGCCTTACAACTTCCACAGCTCAAGTAAAAAATGCTAGGCAGCAGATCGAGAAAGTTGATAATGTTCTATACTTGGGAGTATAATATTGCCTGACGGTGGCACCGAACTCGTTATATATAGCAGAATTGGAGAAGCCAAAGCTGCGTTCGGCGTACTACAAAAAATCTGAGAGATTAATGTTTATAGCACAAAGACCAAGCTGCGACTGTTCTGCTACAATGTCGAATCAGTACTACTATATGGATGTAGTACTTGTAGAATCAACGTCGTTGTCATTCATAAGCTGCAGACTTTCGTAAATAGATGTCTACATCAACCATTGAGATTTTCTGGGCTAATAGCGTCTCGAACGAACACCTCCACTCGAGAATAGGTGAGGAACCCATTAGCATTACTATTCGAAGAAGGAAATGGCAATGGATTGGTCACAGCTTGCGGCGCAGAGAAAATTCCGTTACAAAACACGGCATGCAATAGAATCCCCTTACTCGATCTGGCAGAACTGGGGGTAGTCCCAGGCGCAAAATGGTCGAAAAAGAATCTTGAGCTTTGGGAATGAGTTGGAGAGTGTTAAAGAGTATTGTAGAATTCCGAACATGATGGCGCGCAGGCTTTGTTTACTCCATATGTCCCCCGAGGGGTGACAGGATTTAAGTATTGCCTATAATTGAGAAATTAAGAAAATAAGAGCAAAAACTAAATCTAAAGCTAGGATTACACGATTGACGATTTGCATCAATATTTACGCTTTTTTGAAGTCCAATCGACATCAATCGTGTAGAGGCACCATTTTTTTACGTCAATCTACGCCAATTTGGTTGACCCACAGATTGTCCCCAATTTCCGTCAATCAAAATTTACGCGATTATATCAATCGTGTAAATGAATCAATTGAAACACTAGCGTCAACCCACAGCTCAAATCCGCCCATTCAATTCCGTCGCAGCGAAATTGATATATATCGTGTTTTTTCATTTCAAAGAACATGTAAGTTCTTGTACTTCTGGTACTATGATTGATATTGTACAAGGTGCAATTCGAAACAGTATTGAGATCGATTTGAAGCTGTCGCCAGTAGCTAAAAATCTCAAAGTTACGGCCAAACGCTCAGATGCGAAAGTTGACTTTCGCATATTTGTGTCTTGATTTTGAATTGGCGGTGTTACCATATGCAACAATTCATTGAAAGTAGTTCATTCATCCGCAGAAAGTTTTTATTCGAATGTTTCTGATTCTCGATATCACGGAAACATCCGTGCCCCGATAGAAATTGTGTTAGGTAGTAGTTAACTTCTCAAAACAAATTGCCCTTTGGATACGACACTAAACTGTAGGTCCCTTCCATTCGTGTGAAAAATATAACGCAAACAATATGAGTGGTTGTGAGAAACTAGGCCCTGCCACTTAAAGGGCTGTTGCACCAAATATTTATTTATTTATTTTTTAATCAAAGAAATAAATTTATTCACTAGTTGAAAATATTTACATACATAACTACATCATACATTTTCAATGGCCCGCTAATTCTTCATGAGTGTCTCGGGAGTAGGATGCTCAGGTGGACTCTGTATCCTTCTCGATCCTCCACCATTTACTCCAACTCATCAGGAGGAATCCAACCATCTATTTCTAGGCCTACCGGCGATTCGCCTACCTGATGGCACGGCAATCATGGCACATCTTGGAAGCCGGTCTGGGGGCATACGTACTAAGTGACCAAATCATCCGCAAAGAGCAAATGACTAATCCTTAAATCTCGGCTGCGCTGCAACATCCTGTCCATATATACAATGAAGAGGAGAGGTGACAAAACGCACCCTTGGTGGGGTCCGACACCCACGGTGAAACGTATTGAATTAACAACGTTTATCCGAACACAGCTTCTAGAGTTTGTATATAAAGACTGAAGCGTCCTTCACATGGAACCATCAATCCCGTACTCGTGCAGAACACTCCAGAGTTTGCCTCGAGGAACCCTATCATATGCTTTTTCCAATTCTACAAAACAAGTGTAGACAGGTTTGGCATACTCCCAGGCCTTCTCAAGAACCATTCTGAGAGTGAATAACTGGTCGGTTGTGCTTCTACCGTGACGAAAACCGCACTGCTCATCTCCCAAACTGTCCTTAACCACAGCTCTGGAATGAGTTTCTAGCACCTTAGCGAAGACTTTTCCAGGGAGACTTAAAAGAGATATACCTCTGTAGTTCACGCAATCTCTTTTATCCGCTTTTTTAAAAAGAGGAACTATCACCCCCATTTGCCAATCACCAAGTGTTTCACCACATTCCCAGGCCACTTCATTGACACGCGAGAGCCATTGCACTCCCTCTTTACCTAAAGCCTTGAGCATTTCTGGCCGGATTTCATCCACACCATCAGATTTGCCAACTTTTAGCGCTTTGATCGCCAAAGTTACTTCCTCTTCCGTAGGACTACTTTCCGCCCTACTCTCGACCATAGGTCTGTCACCTTCGGTACCCTGTTCGGGATTGAGCAATTCTGAAAAGTGCTCGCTCCATCTGCGTAAGATGTCCTCCTTATTAGAAAGAAGTGTACCGTCTTTGGATTTGACTCCTTCAACAAGGATCGCCGTTCCTCCCAATCACACTCCCAAGTTTGGCAATATCCGAGGCCCGTTTATGTCGTCTTGTCATCATGGGGTGCGCGCTTTGTTAGCCGTGACTGGATTGTATGGATGGGAAATAACTATTTAAGTTACCCCATCTGCACATCCTAGTCACGTTGCTCGGCCCCCACCACGAGGAGGTCAGCTGCCAGGGGGGCTGAAAATATATTCTTCTGTCACTATTTATGTTGGGAAATTCATTTGGCACTAATGAGAGCAAGCGTCAACCAATAGTCAATTCGATTGACATAAAAAGGAGTCAATCTTGTTAACTGTCCGATTGCACGGTTGACGGTTTACACTTTTTTTTAAATTGCGTTAATCGATATTTTGGTTGACGTTGACAAAATTGACGCTTTTAAGTCAATCGTGTAAATCGGGGGAAAAATCTATTTACGCTTCTATCAAAACTCCACCAGTCAGACGTAAATCTATTGACGCTAGATTTACGCTTTTTCATCAATCGTATTTTCCTTTTCTTTTTTTTTTTGAAAGCACAACATCGAAACCTATTGTTTCGAGCCCTGCACTAAGCCAATTTTCCAAGTGATGGTAAGAAAGTTTGGTGCACGCAAAACAAATGTCAACAACAATGACATGGTGTACAAATAAAAGACAAAGCACAAAAGTAAAATAGAAATGTATGCCTTATTGCCTTATTAGAAAAGTGGAACAGTTTAGACTAGTCGTTTAGTAAGAAAATCGAGTTAGTTCAGTTTATAGAGCAACCTTTTTGCAAGCTTCTCGTTTTCATAATCCTATCTATTCCAGTAATTCTGACACAAACATATAAAATGAAGGCTTCTTATAGAAATGTTTGTGAAAAGAACGAGACACTCGGTGAAACCAGCAGGTTGGTTATAATCCTCAAAGGAGGCAAGCCGACCAAACCGGAGTCACTCTGAAAGTATGATGGCAAGTTTACTGAGGCGGAAGCGGCAGCTTTTAGTCTTATTCTGGAGACTCATTTTCCTGCCAGTCAGATAACCATCAGTTATGAGACCATTAAATATGCTGTGGCATTGATGGTTTCAAGTCACCTGCCACCGAAGGCAGGCTCAGCTTTGCATCAACAGGGTATGGACCAGCTGCTGCCAACTTGAAATTAGTTTTCATTTCAGGTTTACCGCAAGCATGTATTTATACACCTTGGCGGACGGTCAAAGTAGCTTTTATACCAAAAATTCGTAAAGAAGATTATTCGCTCCCCAAGAGTTTCATCCAGTAGTAACCAGAATCGAATGCGCGCTTGAACGGAAGGAATACGGGGTGCTATCGACAATGCGACTTTTGATTGCATGTGTGACTCTGGCAGGCAACACGGGGTAGACGAAACATTAGTGCTGTGGATTAAAGCAATGCTGATGAACAGAACTTTGGTTGTGAATGCGGATTGTGGCAGATATGTTATGGCAGGGGTAAACACTGCTATGGTGCATGGTGGTCGGCTGTCTGTTGAACTTTTTAAATAGTTCTAACGTCTAAACCCAGGCATATTCGAATGATGCGGCCGTACTTTCTGTCAGACCATGCCTAGTTACTGACTGTGCTTACGCGCAGGCAGCGCTAGACATAGTCGGTGAATGGCGCACTAGGAATGGACTTTCGGTAAATCCTCGCCTGACTCAGCCAGTGCTAAAGGGCTTCACTATCCACACTTCAAATGAAGTGAAATATCCAGTAGTGATTCTGGATAAAAAAAACTTCTTTGGTCCAAACATGTCGAGTCGAAAAATGTTCAAGGCGCTCCCAGTTTTCTGACAGCGTAAGGGTGCTTTTGGCAAGACATGGGGCTTCTCACCGAATAAGATTTTATTGATCTATATGGCTATGATAGGACCATACCCCACATATGCTTCGGCTGTTTGGTGGAAGGGACTCTCGCATAAATATACGGTTGCCTTTTGCGCCAACTCCAAAAAAAAAAAAAAAAACGGCTTGTCCTGGTGGTACCGCAGCTTTTCCAAGTACGCCTGACTCTGCCCTAGATGCTTTGCTGAACTCACCTCCTCTTGATACTTATATCATGGGCTGCCGTCTCAAAGTTATTCAGCGTCTTGTGCGGGATGGTTTTGGTCTACTCTACACCGAAGTTTTGATGGACTTGCGCGACATATATCTTACGACTCCGATCACATGGATATGCCGTCTGATGCAATGACACCAGAACTTCAGCTGATACGCAAATACAAACTTTCTTGTGTTCAGAACTTCCTTCGGCCAGAGTAGCCAGGAATGGAATGCAGTCGTATTTTCCGGATGGCTCCAAAACTAGTCAAGGGTCTGGCGCTGATGTCTTCACGGAAGACGACAACATTCGACTTCTTTTCTCGTTAGGTAAATATGCGTCTGTTTTCCAAGCAGAAACTTATACAATCCATAACCTCTTCCAAAATAGTTCGTGAAACCATAAACTCTTTGAACTCGGTCGCAATGCTGAATTCTCTGTCTCTTATCTGGGTCCCAGTTCACACTGGGATCCTGGAGAATGAGATCTCCAATGAGATTGCTTGACAGGGCTCAGAGGAAGTTTCCTCAGGTTCCGAATCCACGATGTGTGTCCCTGCGTCTTGGGTTAAGGCTTTAATTGACGATTGGGTCTCTCATGAACGCAATTGAGTGTGGCATGACTCTCCAGGATATAGGTTGACTAAACAAATGCTCCCGGACGTGGCCCTGTACCAAACCCTCCAAAACCAAATCGCTCAATATCGCCTACATATGTATGTCCCTCCCCATCGGGATATAAGACCAGATTTTTATTTGCAGAAGATGGGACATACATAAGTTCACAATGCATAAACAGTGGAATATGTATGGGGTGCATACTGCCTCCTTGCAACCCCCTTGCTTGGTGTCACTGTTGAATTTGGATTAAGTGCGAGGTTGGGTATATGCAAAGTTTCTTTAAATTTATACTAAGCATGGATATAAAGAAACCTTGCATACACCCAATCGCGCACCTACTCCAAATCCAACAGCACAATACAATACACATTGCACTGTTTATTTCATAATGTACAATTAAAAATTAAAATTTTAACCCAATTTAAAAAAAATGTTAACCCAACCGCCCAAAATCATTTGTATTTTTGGCCGATTTGACATTATGCTAAATAGCCCAAAAATAAAAAATGTTAGATCGCACACAAAAATGTTTGGCCTGTTTTGTTTTGGGCGATTTGATACAGGGCCTCTGGACGTCTATAATAAATCAGCGGCAATCTTGCTGCCTCTCAGCAGAAAAGACTACAGATAACTTATTGGCGTCTTGACAGGCCACTTCGCTTTCGCTTAACATCTTAACGTGCTAAGCTCAAGTAACACTACAGACTGTGTTTAGAGATGAATTTAATTAATTTTTAATTAATTAATGAATACACCGAGCGCTTCAAAAGTGGACACACAACTCTATTTTATTTTTACAACTCTCTGACAAACTTAATCTGTGAAATACGAATCTTAATATAAGCGTGAGAATAACAATTTTGAAATGAAATATTAATATTAATCTAAGCGTGCAAACAGAGATCGTGCTTTATGGAACACGAGATGTGTGAACTGCTCATTTATCGTCTGGTCACACGCTAAAGCAACTGAAAGCTTTAAAATTCAGTTAACCAGATATGTGATTTTGACGCAACGTTGGCGAATTAAACTTAATGAGTCAAAGTCTACTCATATTAATTTTACAAACAAAAAAATAACAAATCTTCCTGTTGTTATTAATTATCAAGTAGTTCCTTATTCTAACACAGCTAAGTACCTGGGTATGAATCTGGATGCTAAACTGAAATGGAAGGAACATGTGATATATATATAATTCAGAAGTGTCTATTGAGAATAAAATCTTAATATATAATCAGATACGAATACTTGTTTGGACGTATGGTACCCATTTATAGGTTTGTACAAAGAAAACAAATCTACAAATAATACAAACATTTCAAAACAAAGTCCTTCGGGGAATAGTAAATGCCCCATGGTAAATTAGAAATGATGACTTGCATCGTGATTTGCAGATCGATCATGTGACGGAAGCAATTAAAAAGAACGCAATCCGTCACAACGAGCATCTGCAGATGCATATTAATCCTGAGATAGAAGACGTCTTAAATGTACGATATAATATTTGTAGGCCGGTATTCACTGATCAATCTTAAACTAAGAGCTTCATAAACCTATTCACCAACCAATAATAGTGCAGATTTATTAGCGCTCATAAGACTTATGAGTGGTCCCACCCACTCTTAAATTATCAGTGCTCATAACTTAGGAATTTCGAAAATTTTCGAAATCAGCTGTGAACTGTCACTCAGACCAAACAAAGGACAAGCTGCATTGGCGAAATGCAAAAGAAGAAATGCCGACGAATTTAATGCCTCCAGCATTTCCGTCAAAAGAACTGCCAACCAAATAAAAAATAAAATGTGCCGTGATTAATTCTGACTAAAATCAGGAAAATACTATGTTTTCTTTTTCATTGGCATTTCTCCCAGTTCGAAAGAGAGTTCGGAAACACATTTTAGAACGCATTTGGAAATCCGAAAATTAATTTTTCGCATATTCGACTTAGCACGGGCGCAGTCCTATTAGTGCTTGGTGAATACGCAGCAAAAATTTAAAACTAAGAGCTTCATAAAATTAAAATGGATTTAAGAGTGCATGATAATTACCGGCCGCAGTGTAACAAAAGTGCAGGGGCCGACGCTGAGTATATCTGAGAAAAGAGGAAACAAATTGAAAAGCACTCATTTTTGGTTCCCGAGAGGGTTTGATATTTTTTTATTAAAAGAAACTAGTGTTCGACAATTAATTGTTCGTTGCTTTTAGCTCTACAACCAACATTTTTCTTTAACCTAGGAGGAGGAGCAGTGGCTTTTTATAGGCCCATCGCTACATTCTAGGGCCTTCCAATCTCCATTGTCGTTACTCTGGAAAATTCCGCATGTCCGCCATCTTGGTTACATTTGCCACGCCTATCTTACCGCCCACGCACATTTGTCACCAAAACCGTCGCATTTCCGAGTTTGTCGCAAATTTACCTTTCATTTGGTATGCGACATGTCCACAAAGGCCTTACTAAGTGTAATCGGGCTGCAGCAGTAAATAACCCCGAACACAGCCGCCATCGCCATAGAGTAGCTGTAATGCCAATGTATTTTTTTTAAGGTTTTGGTAGTCTCGTAACAGTAGATTAAGAAGAAACCTCACGAACTTATATTTTGACAATTATGAGAACCCGCATTTAATTTATAATACCTTCTCAAACGCAACTGTACGTCGAAATTAAAATCGTTTGTCGATCTTTCTCTGATTGGTCACGATTAAGGAGGTGTTTTCAGTGCAGTTAGAGTCCCACACTACTCTGGGTTTCTAGACCCACAGTGTTTTTCGAGAACCTCACTGCATCTAGAGAAAATACCACACTTAAACACTATTTCATTTTCTGTACTGATTTAAACGTTTTCCTGATGCTACAAGTATGTACGCTAAAATCTCAAAAACCAACCATCGGCTTGAGCTGAAACTTACACAATATATTTGTTATCAAGTGAGAAGTGCAGGAAAATCAAAAGTTTTCAAATTTTCCTATAGATGGCACTGAAAATCAAAATTTCAAAAACCAACCATCTGATTTAGCTGAAAGTTACAAATCATAAAAATCTCAAACTCAAACGATTGAGCTAAAACTTGCACAACATATTTGCACGTAAATCAAAAGTTTTCAAATTTTCCGATAGATGGAGCTGAACAATAAAAAAATATAAAATTAAAGATCCGATTGAGGTGCAACTAACACAACATGTTTGTGATAAAGTGAGAAAAGCACGTAAATCAAAAGGTTTCAAGTTTTCCGATACATCAAAATCTCAAACTCAAAAAATAACGAACCGATTGAGCGCAAATGTTTGCAAATTTATTTCTTGGGAGGAGCGCTCATGCTCAACAGCGCGAAAGACTCAATCCAGCCACCAAATATCGGATAATCGCCGAACTGTAAAATTTGTTTCATGACCACAATGATTGGTTCGATATCCGATAATTTTCTGGCAAGGTGAAAATGGATATCTCTTCAACATCAAACAAATCAATGAATCTACCAGTTACTGAAATAATTATAAAGGCGCTTCAAATATAGCTAATTATTTTTTCGTTTCGATTCGATTGCAAATAATGAAAAAAATCATTTTTCTTTCTGCGCCGCGAATACGAGATAAATTGAAAATAAACGAAAAAAAGAGAGCATTTCAACCAAGCGTTAATATTAACACGATATTAGTTCGCAGGAAATGACAACCAACACACAATGGCATTTCTCACGCCACAAGTGAAATATTAACCACACGATAGTATGAATACAAAATTTAAGTTTACTAATCGTTCAACAGAAAAACATATGTACATACACACAAAAGCTGCGTTTTGTTTTCCGCGTGAACTGTTTCAGTTCATATTTTTACACAGGATGCAAAAACAAAAATTGAACCAGCACTTGAGCTGGTTCAATTTTCGTGAACCATAATTTCTAAACCCATATCTCACCACTAGATGGCTTTCCACAAAAAAAAAATTATATGTAAAGCTTGGCAGCTCTGCTGAATGGCAGAAGTAACTCATAGTTATTTGTTGTATCCTCTTTTTCTGACATAAGTATCTAAAAATACTTAATTATTAAACAAATATTAAAAATATTAAGCACTTTTCTAACTTCGATTGCCATTTTCTCACCATTTTTAGTCCATATGAAACGTCAGTGTGTAGCTGCTGCTACCAACTCGAGAAAATGAAATTTCCATGTGAACCAGGAGCGTTTTTTTATTTTGAGTTGAACTAGTTCAGCTCACGAGGATAACAAAACGCGGCTAAAAACAACATCTATTTCATTTCATTAAATGGCGTTACAGCGCACGCGGGGCATCCGCTATAAGTACATATACTATTTCATTTCATTTCATTTTTAATGAATTTTATTAATTCAATTCATTATTTCTTACGTGCTAACAAAAACGCTTAAAACTAGCTTAATTAACTTAACTATCTTATTCTAACTTACTGGCCCCATGCGGGCGCTCTAAGCTAAACTTAACTCTTAACCTATGTCTTTCGACGTAACTTAAATAAATTTATTTATTACTACTTAACTAATTAACAAATTAAGAACTAAGAAAAAAAAGTTTTGTTTTATAAAAACTTAGTATATGGACTGTTTTTTGTACTATTAACTATTAGATAAAACTTATAAACTAATTTAAAAATAAACTTATGCTAACTTATCTCTACACTCTTTTTCTTTTAGCCAAGTGCTGTGCTTTATTTTTTGTTTTTTTTTTTTTTTTAGCCAAGTTTATTTTTTTTTTATGTTTTTATTTTTATTTTTTCCTTTTTTTTTTTTTTTTTTAATATTAGATAAACTTAAGACTACTTTAAAAACTATGTAAGCCGGCCATGGCTATTATATAATAATAAAACACGACCCGCTCTGTCCCGTTACAGGCTATCCCGGATTAGGGGGAAACGACGATGGCGTTCCCTCTTCTTCTTTAAGCCACCAAAATTGGTCATGCTGCCTACTAACATCTTTAATGTCGCGGTTGGAAACCGCCCTACTGTACCGGAGACGCTCTACACTACTCTGTGCGACGTCTCGGTCGTAGTTGAGTCGCGTATCCACAGCTGTTCTGGCGACGTGGAAGATTAGCGGCACCGCTAACTTATCCTGGATCAGACCTCTCTGATCAAGGTATAGGAACGCCTCTGGTGGGATAAAGCCGTTAAGGCGCACACTCTCGTGATAGAGATTGTTGGGGTAATAAGCCCCAAAGATCAGGCTATTCATCGAAGTCATTGCTCTTGCAATGTGCCTTCGAATCATCTTGATCAAGAAATTATCCACTCTGATAAGATTCGCCCTGTTGTACAGGACCTCATTAGGATAGAATTTTATGTACTCAGACTCTGGTGTTTTGTACAAATGAAGGCAAGCCCTCTCAAACACCCGCATCTTTTCCAATAAGCTAGGCCCCACGTTGAACCACACGGGACATCCATATGCGAGCATAGGCCGAATGAGGGCCATGTATCAGATTACCTTCACCCCTGCATCGAGTTGGCTGCTATAAAACAGTCTCTTTGTAAGGGCGAAAGCAACTTTGGCTCTGGCCAGAGCAGCATCTATATATTTGTTAAAATATAGATATTGATCTAGCCAGACCCCAAGGTATCTGACTACACTTCGACTCGCAAGTGGCTGTCCGTGCTGTCCCACGATAGAGAACTTTCGCCAATCCTTTCTGGTGTCCCTAGAGGCCCCAGACAACGGCGTTCTGAACAGGATGGTCTCCGACTTCTGAAAGTTAATCTTCAACTTCCAGTCGTCGCAGTATCTCTTGATCTTATCGAAGTCACGCTGCAAGAGTATTGCAATTAGCTCAATCTTAGGCCCTGATCTGTACGCGACCAAATCGTCTGCGTACGCTATGGCATGGTGAAGTGAACCTATGAGATCGCTCGTGTAAATATTGAAAAGGATCGGCGAATTAACCGCGCCCTGTTGCAGGCCATTTTTTACTTCAAAAATTCCAGCAGACGTCACATTGCCATTCTTCACAATGAACTTCTTACCGGTGAGCATGTCATAAAGTATGTACAGCAGTGGTTTACTTATGCCTATCATGCTCAACTTGTAAAAGAGTCCCTCTAACCATACGGTATCGAAGGCCTTCTCCAAGTCAACCAGGCAGGCACCCGTGCATAGCTTCTTGCTTTTGTTCCATTGGATATCCGATACCAGTTTAGACGCCGCATGAATTGTATCATGCCCCGCCTTGAAACCGAATTGATTATCCGGAATTATGTGCATGTCCTCAACCCACTTAGTCAGGGCTCTATGGATCACTTTTTCGAATACTCTGCTGATGTTCGGAAGTAGACTTATCGACCGGAGATTCCCCGGATTGGAACTATCTTTATCCCTTTTAGGAATGGGGTGCACCACCGCTGTTTTCCAATGCGCTGGATAATGGGCATTATTCATTGCATTATTAAACAGGATGGTGTAAATGTTCACCGCATCTGGAGGAAGATGTCTAAGCACAATGTTGGGTATACCATCGATTCCCACGGATTTCTTTTTCCTCAGTGATTCGAAGATCGCTTGGAGCTCTGCCTTCGAAATGAACGGGGGATGTACCCTTTCATCGGCGACGGCATTGTTTGCCATATTTCTTTCATTGAACACGGTGAAACCAGTGTTCTCAGATCGCCAGTGCTCCATGTCATTTCGAAGGTAGAATTTGTGCACAAGGACCCGATTCTCCAGGTCGTGGTTCGGGCAAACACTATCATTCACCTTATACACGTCCTGGAAGGTCGCTCCTTTAGCCTCTACCTTCTCCTGCGGATCTTCGATCACAAAGAAATTGCCATCCTCAGCTGCGTTATCTGGATCTATACCTGCTGTCACTAGTATTTGTACATTGTTCGTAGTTCGGGGGATTTTAAGACGCGGAAGATCGTTTTGATTATTCCTCCGAAAGATCTTGTTTATTTTCGGGAACATACTCGGGTTGTTGGATTTTACAGCCCGAATTTTCCTGTCTCAGTGCAAATTTATAGAAAGTCTGTAATTTTCTTTAATTAATTGCGAGAGGTTTTTAATCAACGACTTCAGCGTCCTAACCTCCTCCGAGTTCTGTCTGTCAGTAAACTGTCTGTACAAGGTTTTTAATCTCGACAGCAGTCTACTTTTATGTTCGTGCAGTGCGTCAATTGTTGCATTGCGGTATATGTCCACGTTGTCAGTGTGTTGATACCGAGGTATCGTATCAACGTGTTTTCAGTGCAGTTAGAGTCCCACACTACTCTGGGTTTCTAGACCCACAGTGTTTTTCGAGAACCTCACTGCATCTAGAGAAAATACCACACTTAAACACTATTTCATTTTCTGTACTGATTTAAACGTTTTCCTGATGCTACAAGTATGTACGCTAAAATCTCAAAAACCAACCATCGGCTTGAGCTGAAACTTACACAATATATTTGTTATCAAGTGAGAAGTGCAGGAAAATCAAAAGTTTTCAAATTTTCCTATAGATGGCACTGAAAATCAAAATTTCAAAAACCAACCATCTGATTTAGCTGAAAGTTACAAATCATAAAAATCTCAAACTCAAACGATTGAGCTAAAACTTGCACAACATATTTGCACGTAAATCAAAAGTTTTCAAATTTTCCGATAGATGGAGCTGAACAATAAAAAAATATAAAATTAAAGATCCGATTGAGGTGCAACTAACACAACATGTTTGTGATAAAGTGAGAAAAGCACGTAAATCAAAAGGTTTCAAGTTTTCCGATACATCAAAATCTCAAACTCAAAAAATAACGAACCGATTGAGCGCAAATGTTTGCAAATTTATTTCTTGGGAGGAGCGCTCATGCTCAACAGCGCGAAAGACTCAATCCAGCCACCAAATATCGGATAATCGCCGAACTGTAAAATTTGTTTCATGACCACAATGATTGGTTCGATATCCGATAATTTTCTGGCAAGGTGAAAATGGATATCTCTTCAACATCAAACAAATCAATGAATCTACCAGTTACTGAAATAATTATAAAGGCGCTTCAAATATAGCTAATTATTTTTTCGTTTCGATTCGATTGCAAATAATGAAAAAAATCATTTTTCTTTCTGCGCCGCGAATACGAGATAAATTGAAAATAAACGAAAAAAAGAGAGCATTTCAACCAAGCGTTAATATTAACACGATATTAGTTCGCAGGAAATGACAACCAACACACAATGGCATTTCTCACGCCACAAGTGAAATATTAACCACACGATAGTATGAATACAAAATTTAAGTTTACTAATCGTTCAACAGAAAAACATATGTACATACACACAAAAGCTGCGTTTTGTTTTCCGCGTGAACTGTTTCAGTTCATATTTTTACACAGGATGCAAAAACAAAAATTGAACCAGCACTTGAGCTGGTTCAATTTTCGTGAACCATAATTTCTAAACCCATATCTCACCACTAGATGGCTTTCCACAAAAAAAAAATTATATGTAAAGCTTGGCAGCTCTGCTGAATGGCAGAAGTAACTCATAGTTATTTGTTGTATCCTCTTTTTCTGACATAAGTATCTAAAAATACTTAATTATTAAACAAATATAAAAATATTAAGCACTTTTCTAACTTCGATTGCCATTTTCTCACCATTTTTAGTCCATATGAAACGTCAGTGTGTAGCTGCTGCTACCAACTCGAGAAAATGAAATTTCCATGTGAACCAGGAGCGTTTTTTTATTTTGAGTTGAACTAGTTCAGCTCACGAGGATAACAAAACGCGGCTAAAAACAACATCTATTTCATTTCATTAAATGGCGTTACAGCGCACGCGGGGCATCCGCTATAAGTACATATACTATTTCATTTCATTTCATTTTTAATGAATTTTATTAATTCAATTCATTATTTCTTACGTGCTAACAAAAACGCTTAAAACTAGCTTAATTAACTTAACTATCTTATTCTAACTTACTGGCCCCATGCGGGCGCTCTAAGCTAAACTTAACTCTTAACCTATGTCTTTCGATGTAACTTAAATAAATTTATTTATTACTACTTAACTAATTAACAAATTAAGAACTAAGAAAAAAAAGTTTTGTTTTATAAAAACTTAGTATATGGACTGTTTTTTGTACTATTAACTATTAGATAAAACTTATAAACTAATTTAAAAATAAACTTATGCTAACTTATCTCTACACTCTTTTTCTTTTAGCCAAGTGCTGTGCTTTATTTTTTGTTTTTTTTTTTTTTTTTTAGCCAAGTTTATTTTTTTTTTATGTTTTTATTTTTATTTTTTCCTTTTTTTTTTTTTTTAATATTAGATTAACTTAAGACTACTTTAAAAACTATGTAAGCCGGCCATGGCTATTATATAATAATAAAACACGACCCGCTCTGTCCCGTTACAGGCTATCCCGGATTAGGGGGAAACGACGATGGCGTTCCCTCTTCTTCTTTAAGCCACCAAAATTGGTCATGCTGCCTACTAACATCTTTAATGTCGCGGTTGGAAACCGCCCTACTGTACCGGAGACGCTCTACACTACTCTGTGCGACGTCTCGGTCGTAGTTGAGTCGCGTATCCACAGCTGTTCTGGCGACGTGGAAGATTAGCGGCACCGCTAACTTATCCTGGATCAGACCTCTCTGATCAAGGTATAGGAACGCTTCTGGTGGGATAAAGCCGTTAAGGCGCACACTCTCGTGATAGAGATTGTTGGGGTAATAAGCCCCAAAGATCAGGCTATTCATCGAAGTCATTGCTCTTGCAATGTGCCTTCGAATCATCTTGATTAAGAAATTATCCACTCTGATAAGATTCGCCCTGTTGTACAGGACCTCATTAGGATAGAATTTTATGTACTCAGACTCTGGTGTTTTGTACAAATGAAGGCAAGCCCTCTCAAACACCCGCATCTTTTCCAATAAGCTAGGCCCCACGTTGAACCACACGGGACATCCATATGCGAGCATAGGCCGAATGAGGGCCATGTATCAGATTACCTTCACCCCTGCATCGAGTTGGCTGCTATAAAACAGTCTCTTTGTAAGGGCGAAAGCAACTTTGGCTCTGGCCAGAGCAGCATCTATATATTTGTTAAAATATAGATATTGATCTAGCCAGACCCCAAGGTATCTGACTACACTTCGACTCGCAAGTGGCTGTCCGTGCTGTCCCACGATAGAGAACTTTCGCCAATTCTTTCTGGTGTCCCTAGAGGCCCCAGACAACGGCGTTCTGAACAGGATGGTCTCCGACTTCTGAAAGTTAATCTTCAACTTCCAGTCGTCGCAGTATCTCTTGATCTTATCGAAGTCACGCTGCAAGAGTATTGCAATTAGCTCAATCTTAGGCCCTGATCTGTACGCGACCAAATCGTCTGCGTACGCTATGGCATGGTGAAGTGAACCTATGAGATCGCTCGTGTAAATATTGAAAAGGATCGGCGAATTAACCGCGCCCTGTTGCAGGCCATTTTTTACTTCAAAAATTCCAGCAGACGTCACATTGCCATTCTTCACAATGAACTTCTTACCGGTGAGCATGTCATAAAGTATGTACAGCAGTGGTTTACTTATGCCTATCATGCTCAACTTGTAAAAGAGTCCCTCTAACCATACGGTATCGAAGGCCTTCTCCAAGTCAACCAGGCAGGCACCCGTGCATAGCTTCTTGCTTTTGTTCCATTGGATATCCGATACCAGTTTAGACGCCGCATGAATTGTATCATGCCCCGCCTTGAAACCGAATTGATTATCCGGAATTATGTGCATGTCCTCAACCCACTTAGTCAGGGCTCTATGGATCACTTTTTCGAATACTCTGCTGATGTTCGGAAGTAGACTTATCGACCGGAGATTCCCCGGATTGGAACTATCTTTATCCCTTTTAGGAATGGGGTGCACCACCGCTGTTTTCCAATGCGCTGGATAATGGGCATTATTCATTGCATTATTAAACAGGATGGTGTAAATGGTCACCGCTTCTGGAGGAAGATGTCTAAGCACAATGTTGGGTATACCATCGATTCCCACGGATTTCTTTTTCCTCAGTGATTCGAAGATCGCTTGGAGCTCTGCCTTCGAAATGAACGGGGGATGTACCCTTTCATCGGCGACGGCATTGTTTGCCATATTTCTTTCATTGAACACGGTGAAACCAGTGTTCTCAGATCGCCAGTGCTCCATGTCATTTCGAAGGTAGAATTTGTGCACAAGGACCCGATTCTCCAGGTCGTGGTTCGGGCAAACACTATCATTCACCTTATACACGTCCTGGAAGGTCGCTCCTTTAGCCTCTACCTTCTCCTGCGGATCTTCGATCACAAAGAAATTGCCATCCTCAGCTGCGTTATCTGGATCTATACCTGCTGTCACTAGTATTTGTACATTGTTCGTAGTTCGGGGGATTTTAAGACGCGGAAGATCGTTTTGATTATTCCTCCGAAAGATCTTGTTTATTTTCGGGAACATACTCGGGTTGTTGGATTTTACAGCCTGAATTTTCCTGTCTCAGTGCAAATTTATAGAAAGTCTGTAATTTTCTTTAATTAATTGCGAGAGGTTTTTAATCAACGACTTCAGCGTCCTAACCTCCTCCGAGTTCTGTCTGTCAGTAAACTGTCTGTACAAGGTTTTTAATCTCGACAGCAGTCTACTTTTATGTTCGTGCAGTGCGTCAATTGTTGCATTGCGGTATATGTCCACGTTGTCAGTGTGTTGATACCGAGGTATCGTACTGTCCATCGTTCGTTTTATTGTCTCGTCCATTTGTTTTAGATATCTATTAATCTCCTCGTTTGACAGATTCCTATTAGACGGTAGGTTGAGCAAGTTCGAGGAGAGTGCTCTCGTCAACTGTCTGGAGAAGCGAGTCCAACGCGTTCTACTGTAATTGTAGGCGTGCAATTGGACAAACTCCTCCAATTCCGCAATTTCGTTGGGAATCGTTATTTCGGCACTGAGTCCGCAATGGTCACTGTCATACACAAAAGTGTGTAAGCAGTTTATCGTTTGTCGGTCCATGTCGGTCAGTTGTAACCGTACGTCAAACAGCATTAGATCCAGATAAGATCCGCTTCTAGGATACGACGGACTATCCGTCGCTTTTAAATCTAGTCGATACTCAACACTGTACCGACCCCACCAATTGAATAGTAGGTTCCCTCTAGAATTTGGTATGCTATTTCCCCAATCTCTATGTTTGGCGTTTAAATCACCGGCTAAAATATAAAAGTTCTCTTCCGACTCCAGCCTAAGTATTCGAAAAAGTGTCTCGAGCTCTGAAATAAAACAAGTGGATTGAGTAGCTTCAGGAGCATAGACTGCCATATACATCCTCTTTCCACTATGGAGAGGGATATACACGATACATGCTTCCAGCTCCTGGAATCTACGCACTTCACCGCAGTACACTACTTTATAACGTAACTCTTTTCTAATGAAGATTGCAACACCTCCTCCTTGTACTGAGTTGGGTCGGTCTCTTCTTATAATATTATAACTACTGTGCCTCAACTTGTGTTTCTGGGATAGCTTAGTTTCGCTAACCAAAAGCACATCGGGAGAATGGTCCTCAAGCAACTTGAAAAGTACGGTTCTACGTTCGATCCTAATCAGTGAATTCACATTCACCGCAAGGATCTTTAAGGGTTGCTCCGCCATGTTCGTACCCATTACGATTGGTGGTGCGTTAGGCCCGGCAGAAGCGCGTAGATCTGATCCACCCGCGTCGCCTGCTCCTGAATTTGTCACTGAAGTTGACCCATCTGCCCCTGGATAGAGAGCAAGATAGCCAACAAATCAGGTTCAGCCTCCGGTGCTCTCGGCTTTGGGGCCTGCGAAACAACCTTCGACTGTGACTGTACCATATTCCCCCGGCCTGACGCCATTTGGGCGTAGGTCACTTGGGGAGTGACGGATTGTGCAGGAACACTTGGAACGGGCGGACGCTTCACTTCCACCTTCTGCTGACGAGCCAGATTTACTTTTTCAATATACTGAAACTTAGGGCAACCCCGATAGTTTGCGGTGTGCCCCGTGTTCCTACATAACGCGCACGAGAGCTGACTTTTTTCAGTCGCGCCGTCCCTACCTAGCGCGCATTCCTCTGCTTTGTGGTCTTTTCCACATTTCACGCATCGAGGCTGCATATCGCAGTTCGACGCGGCGTGCCCAAACCTCTGGCAGCGAACGCATTGTATCATGCCTTCGCTCCTCTTTACTTTTTCAAAGGTGACAACCTGGTAGTCTAGGACTTTGATACTCCTTAGACCATCCAGTTTGCTGTTGGGTGAGAGCTGAACCAGGAAGAACGGTAATTTCCGTTTCTCCCTTTTGGCCTTAGCTGTGATAAATGGCTTAACCCCTACGAAAGTGAGCCCATCGCACTCTTTCTCTTTGAGTAGCTTTAAGAGCTCCTCCGGTTCTGTGGACGGTTCCATCCCCTTCAGAAGCATGGTTTGCAACTTTTCCCCCTTCGGGGTGAAGGAGAAGAACTCCGTCGTCGATTCCCTGAATAGATTTTTAATTCTGTGGTACTGCTCCACTGTGTTGCAGTGGATGGCGTGCCTGTCTACACTTAGTCGTTTGATATAAAAATTATTGCCTATGGCCGACTTACACAATTCGATGGTGTCCTTAAGCTCCATCTTGAAGGTGTTAATCGGCGGCACCCTTTGCTTTATCTTCTGCTGCGACTGTTGTTGCTGCTGCTGTTGCTGCTGTTGCTGCTGCTGTTGCTGCTGCTGTTGCTGCTGCTGTTGTTGCTGCTGCGGTTGTTGCTGCTGCAGTTGTTGCTGCTGCTTCTGCTGTTGTTTCGGCTGCTGCTGTTGTTGCTGCTGCTGATGTTGTTTTTGCTGCTGTTGTTGTTTCTGCTGCTGTTGTTTATGCGGCTGCTTTTGCAGCTGCTGTAGTTGCTGCTGTTGCTGCGGCTGCTGCTGCTTTGGCTTAGGCTGCCGTTGGGCCTTTGGCTGTAGCTGTTGTACTTGCGGCGGTTGGTTTTGCTGCTGCTGACGTTGCGGCCGATCATTTTGCTGCTGCTGTTGTTTTTGTTGCTCTTGTTGCAACTGATGTCGTTCTTCGATCTGTTGGAGCTCCAGCTGTCGCTCCTTCTCCCTTCTAGCGGCTTGCTTAGCCTTGATGGCATTTACCCTCTCGTGGAGCTGCCTGATGGTGTTGTTTAGGCTGACTACTTCCTCTTCATCGTCAGACTCGGAGTTTGCTAGATCAGCAAAGCTATTGTTATCTCCGGTGAAGCGACCTTCTCCACCGTCAGTTCGGATTTTGGTACTTTTTATTTTCCCAGCTGCCACTGTAGTTTTTGTTGGCGCCCCTCCCCTTACTCCGACTGGCAGCCTTTCGGTTGAAGCTGATTACTAGATTGGGAGTCGGCCTTAGCCTCCTCCGTCGTTTAGAACTACCATCATCGGCTCCTCATCGGCTGATGTTGTACAGTCCGCTGATCCCGTTACTGGGAGAGCGAACCGCTCATCAGTCTCCATCGTCTGATATTGTTTACGACGAGACACGATTCACTGCTTTTGTTTTAATTTTAATTTAAAAATAAAAAATAAACTTTTAGCCGCGGCCAGGACTTGAACCAGCGTCGCTGGCTTGGCTGGCTGATAACGATTTCAATAGGCTAACTCGCCTCACAACTAACTTTGTCCAACTGTCTTCTTAAAAGAGTCACTACTATTTGAAGCGAAGCCGAAGCACGTCTGATCTCCGCGAAGGTCTGTGAACGACTCCGAGTACATATACTATACATATGTATATATGTACATATAAAAAAAAAAAAATCAATTGCGTGTGGTAGGAAGTCTCGCAAAAACTCGAGAACGGCTCTACCGATTTGAATGATTCTTTTTTTGTTTTGTTCGTCTCAATACTAGGGTGTTTGTTTAGGAATGAAGAAAATTCGGAAAAACCCGAAGGAAAAGCCGGGAAATCAAAATAGAAATTTGCTTTTTGTCTGTGAATTTTTTTTTATGGAAATGCAGAAACATAGTGGTAAATTACATGATATACAAGTAATCTTAAATATTCCGCCGCCCCCGAAGCATAGTGTAAAACAGACGGAAGGAGAGTAGAAAAAAAAGAGAAACACTTTTGGACTCTTGCTGAGCACTCTTTATTATTCGCTAATTGCTTACACACTTTAGTAGTATTTGTCGAGGTAACCTGTCGACAACTTGCTTCCTCGCCTCGTGGTCACCGCCTTTTATACGCGTGGGCTCGACTTAACATTTCGGCCTTCCTTCCATGATCGTGCCCTCGCGATCGGTAGCTAGGGTTTCGGCATTGACGCCGGTGTCGGTTTCAGGGCTCCGTAGCGCCGTTTCTGCTTCATCGTCATCCATACTTGAGGCAACGCTGTCGGGGTCATCGTCTCCGCTTGCGTCGGTGATCCCTTCGTCTGGTAACTCACACCAACGCTTCAGCTTGTCCGAACTCATCACAGTGCAGAGTTTACGCTGGTTTCTCTGCATGCCCGGGATGTCCTCGATGATATATCGATCGTTTGGTAAAATTCGGGTCACGATATATGGGCCGCGGTAGAGAGGTTCCAACTTCCGGGACTCCCCGCTTGCCGGTGCTTCGTGTTCGATCAGTACCAGATCATCCGTATCGTACCGAGATGGTTTGCGGTGTCTCTGATCATACCGCACTTTTTGGTCCGCCTGGCTCTTCGCGATGTTTTGCAGGGCAGTCTCTCTCCTTTTGCTCATTTCGTCTGGCTCGATTGCTGCTGCGTTTCCTAATTCCAGCAGCAGCTTATTTCCCAAGATGTCTCGCGGCGTATACATAAACAGAAGCTCGTGGGGGCTCGCCTTTGTGGTGGTGTTCCTCGCTGTATTCATCCCCCACTGAATGGTTCTCAGGTATTCGGCCCAGTCCCTGTCTGCCGAATGGGCACACTTTAGAGCTGCCAAGATGGTGCGGTTGCACCGTTCCACTTGACCGTTCGCTCTAGGTGTCCTTACCGCGGTCTTAATGTGCAGCACCCCGTTGTCCTCGCAGTACTGCTCAAAAGCTCTGGCTGTGAATGCTGTCCCTCGATCGGTCACCATTCGCCTAGGTACGCCAAAGTATCCGGAGATCTCCGTCAGTACGTTGAGCACCCCCTTGGTGGTGGTCGCTTTCACGGCCCGTAACACGACGTACTTCGTGAAGTTGTCCACGACCGCCAGTACGTACCTGGTTCCCCCCTTTCCGCGAGTGAATGGTTCTAGATGGTCTAGGTGCACCGTGTGGAATGGCAGCGGTATTCGGTCTGCGCTATACAGCTCGCCTTCTTTCTTTCCCCCTTTCCTTTTTGCATAAGCGCACTCCACGCATGCTTTAATGTATTCGCGAGTGAAGGCCCGCATTCTTGTGAACCAAAACTTCTCTCGAACTCGAACCAACGTCTTCTCATCTGCTAGGTGGCCCACATCGTCATGACAGAGTTTTAAGATCATCCAACGGATCGAATGTGGTACCACCCACCTCTCGGTACCTCCCACCAACCGGAACAGCCACATTCCTTTAAGGGCGAACTCCTTCTGTAGCTGCCGCTTTAGAGTCGTCACTTCCGCCGCCTTCAACTCCTGAATTATAGCGCGTAGTTTCTTGTCCTCTCACTGAACTAACGAGAGTAGACCAAGAGTTCCAGTGGACAGCAACACAGGAGCAGGCGTTCCAGGGACTGAAGGAAGCCCTCACCAATCCACCGGTGCTGGCGCTGTTCGATCCCGAGTGTGAACATGAGGTGCATACAGATGCGTCGGCGGTAGGCTTGTCAGGAATCCTCTTCCAGAAGGGGAAAGAAGACGCGGAGCTGCGCCCGGTAATCTTCTACAGCCGAAAACTTTCTGAGGATGAAAGAAAGTACCACTCCTATGAGCTAGAAGTGTTGGCCGTCGTAGACAGTCTCGATCGATTTCGGGTCTATCTATTGGGCAGGGAGTTTAAGGTCGTAACCGACTGCGAGGCGATTGTAGCCACCAAGAACAAGCCGAAGATCATACCTCGAGTGGGCAGATGGTGGCTGAAACGACAAGAGTTCTCCTTCGAAATGGTGCATCAACCTGGGAAAAAGGCCGCCTACGTAGACGCGCTGAGTCGACAACCGGTGGAAGAGCAGAAAGTGATGGAAGAGGCGTCTCTTTATGTCCTCAACGTACAAATTGAGGACGACGATTGGCTGGCAACAATGCAGGGCAATTAGTGAATAATAAAGAGTGCTCAGCAAGAGTCCAAAAGTGTTTCTCTTGCTCTCTTTATTATTCACTAATTGCTTACACACTTTAGTAGTACTTGTCGCGGTGACCTGTCGACAACTTGCTTCCTCGGCTCGTGGTCACCGCCTTTTATACGCGTGGGCTCGACTTAACAATAGCTTCAGAACACGGGAGAATAGCCAGTTTGTGAATAGGCCGGACTAAGTTGCCGTTGACCGTTTTTAGCGTGACGACTCGAACATGGCCATCTTTTCCAGCACAAAACTGTTCTCTAATAGACTTAGCCCCAGGCGCCTGCCTGACAGCTATTTTTTTTTTTTTGCTAGGCACAGCAATGCACGTCGGGTACCCGCTAGTGTATGTATATTTGTGAAATATTAATTTTTCAGAATATTTTCAAGATATGAAATAATCTTTTCTCAATTTTTCGAGAAATCAAAAAAGTCGAGAAATGCACATCTGTAATTATGGGCAAGGTAATCCAATGGCATCATCATCATTCACTACATCACTACATATACATACATAGTACAAAAGGAAGTGCGCAGAATGCGTCTGTCTGCATGACTGTATTTATCTCGAAAACGACTAAACGGATTTGGATGCGGTTTTCACTGTTATGATATGAATTTGTCGGAGAATGTTTATTAAAAATTGGTCCATCACTTCTAGGAGCTGTGGGCGCTGTGGCTCAGTGGTTAGTGTGTCGGACCACTGTGCGTGAGGTTTCATATTCGAACACCAAACGTATTTTCATGGTCCCACCTCTCGCGAACGTTTGATAAACATCCAAGAGTATTGTTGTCATGAAAAAGCTTCTCAAAAACAGAACAAAAATTGCCCTTCGGATACGGCACAGAACTGTATTGGATTTAGAAAACAAAAAAAAGTTATTTTTACCAAATTCTTCCAAGATTCAACTATAAATCATTCTTCTGCGTTGTCTTGAAGCTAGGCTATAGTCAAAATAATTCATGAAATCATCGCCAACAATTTTCCATCAGTGGAAACCACAGACAGGAATCATGCAGCGGTGGCTAACATTGCCATAGTGTATGTGTGGTTATGTGCGTGCAGTACCATGATCATATGAGCCGGTTAAAGTTATGGTGGTTAAGTCACTTCTCAAAAATATTGGTGTAAGTCCAAAAATGATGTACCTACTACACATGCCAACAGAAAATATGAAGTAAGTTAAAATTTCACTATGCTTGCTTTTAAAAATGTATTATGCTTTCCATATTAAATTTTGTATTTCTCAGCTTCAGGACAAAGTACTAAAATTACACTGGTCAACAAAAGAATATTTAAATTTAATTTTTACTCGGAGATACAATTTTGTGATTCGTAATCGTAAGAGTTTACAGCATCAGGAAAACTAAATAAAACAGCCAAGTCACATCAGGTTTTTGTGAGAAGATCCTTTATTTAACTTTAGACTTGCTGCAAATTCTCCATAAACATAGCAGAATAAATCTGTACAATTTACACAAACTCGTGACATTTTATTACTTTAATTCACTTCTAATGTTCTACAATATACAATTATTATACAATTATACAATACAATTTTGTTAATCAAATATTTTTTTTTTTTAATTACCCGTAGAGAATCTGATTTAAACGATGCGCATTACTACAGTGGCTAGCAGAAGTATACTCATAAGCGAACGCTATAAAATGCCTTTTACAGGAAACTCTAAACGGATGCAGGCCACTTATTATTTTTTTTTTTTTTATGGGATCAATAAACAAGCAATTAGAGAAAAGAAATATCCCCGATATCTTCTTTTGGGATTTTCAACAATAAAAACTGTTTTGCGGAAGTATAAAGTCTTTGATGACATTTACTTAAAATTATAAAATTAATTTCATGGAAATCAATGAAGCGGTTTTGACGTTATTTTGATAAGTAACTATCTACCTATTACATAAAGATTGTAATAAGAATTATTATTCTACCCGGGCGAAGTTGGGTACCACATCCAAATAATATATAAGAAGCAAATTTATCACATAATTCAGAACTTAGGCAAATTGTGTGTTCTTCTGATGCAGCAAAATTTGTATATGTACCGGAAAGTGGCATGTTAAGTTTCACGGAAAAGGAAACTACAAACACATAAAGTGACATATAATACGAGTACATGTAAACTTTTTGAAAAATATTAATCCAACAAATTGCGGAACAAACCATTAAAGACCTGTTTCACTTTTGAAAACTTTTCTGATGAGCGCATTTCTGTGTTCTTTGTATGGTATCAACTACTCCAATTTTGTTCAAATATTCTAAGGGTGAAGAGAAACGAAAACACTCAATTATTTATCAATTGATTGTGTTTTAGAAGGTAATTGTACTCGTAATAATTAAAATGTTATTATGTCGCTGCAAACAGTGTTGGGCGGCCATTCTGCATATGTACGTATGTACAAGTCATATTTTGACAAGACTTAAGTGCGCCACAAACAATGCAATTAGCTGTAAATTTTAAATACTCTAACAACCCATCAACCCAATCAAACGTGCGATGGGCCATAGTGACGTGCGTATTCGCTCATACGAGTATAGGCATGATATTCCCAACTCACGTAAGGGAAATCTTACCACTGTCATCAGTAGGCGAACTTCATCAAGTCGGCAAAATTTACATTTCCTTTGAACAGTGTTATCTAGGGCAAGTTCGCAACAAAAAAAGTTGTCATTTTTCAGAAATCCCCACAAACTTAGAATATTGTTTTATATGTCCCTTTCTGATGGCAGCATGTACATACTCGTATGTACATATGTATTAGGTGCGCAGCTAAGTTATCGCTGCTTTTTTTTATGCAAATGCAACGTTATTGTGAAAAAATGTTTACAAATGAATCATTCAAAGTATTGCCCATCGCTAGCTACAACTTTTTTCCATCTTTCTGGCAGAGCTCGAATACCGTTATGGTAAAAGTGTTCATCTTTTGAGGCTATCCACGAATTAAGCCATTTTTTGATGTCTTCATATGAGCGGAACTGCTGATCAGCCAGACCATGTGCCATCGAACGGAACAAGTAATAATCGGACGGCGCAATATCTGGGGAATATGGCGGGTGGGGTAGGATTTTCCATTTGAACGTTTCCAGGTAGGTTTTAACGGGTTTTGCAACGTGAGGCCGAGCGTTGTCATGCGGTAGAATCACTTTTTCGTGCATCTGCTCGTATTGTGCCCGTTTTTCGCGCAGTGCTCAGCTCAATCGCATCAATCGAAGTCGATACCATTCCCCAGTGATAGTTTCGTTGAGTTTCACAGTTCATAAAAAATAACACCGACCTGATCCCACCAAATACACAGCATAACCTTCGCAGCGTGAATTTTCGGTCGGGTCGACGACGTAGAAGAATGACCGGGCAGTCCCCATGGGCCATCGCACACTGGAGTAATGTTACCCCGGGGTAACACTGGGGTAACACCGGGATATCTTTTACTTCAATCGCACACTGGCTGAATAATGCCGGGGTAAAATTGTGTATACATGAACCGATTTTCATTGTAGTGGTGTGAAATACTCATTTTTTCGCATCTCGAAATTAAGAAGTTACGTGTGTATTGGTTTACCCCGATGTTAAACCACCTCATAGCTGGTTGAAGATTTTGCTCTGTTTCATTACATTTCATTTCATTTCTTACTGTACACTTCACCTCCCTCTCCCATAAACGTGGTTTAACACCGGGGTAATTCCCCCAGTGTGCGATGGCCCCATGACTTTCCTCTCTTTGGGTTGCTGTAATGAATCCATTTTTCATCACCCGTCACGATGCGATGAACAAAACCCTTCCTTTTTTGTCGCAGGAGCAGTTGTTCACAGGCGGAAATCAACACTTTCCGCAAATGCCGATTATTTGGCACAAAATCAGACATATTCACACAACCAAAAGTATATGACGCCAAAATAAAATCACTGAGGTGTCAAAAGTGTTTGTTTATCATATGTCTAAGCTCGGTTCATGATACTTTGGATATGTCAAAATCGATCACCACTTACTGCTGGAGCCATCTATTGACAAACATCGAGTACTTAGTTGCGCACCTAATATGTTAGATCATTAATGTAGGCGCCACTAATACCTCCCAACAATGATCCAAGTATGTTTTTCAATAGGTGGCGCGTGTAAATACATATATCGACAGATTTTTGAAAATATTGCCTTAAGAGTTTTGAACAATCTTTCAAAAATTGCGCGAAAGAAGTCGCATTTCAGCCCGTCGCCTTAACTAAACAAGTCCTTCATTATGTACATACATATATCGAAAATTTTGATGATGTTCCTAATAACCTTGAGATTTTCTATTCATTTTTTATTATCAAGTTGAACAGGTAGATCACTTTGGACCTTAAACGGACATGTCTTTGAACATAAGCGGTCAATGGTATCAATGATTGTTACCAGAAGTTGTTAGGCTTTCAGATCAAAATAAGATACTTGGGTTCCATTCCTCATTTACTTATAGAGAAGTTCATATGTGTTAAATGAGGTGTCAATGTTAAGATATTGATTGTGTTCAAAATCAAGGGTATATATATCTCAGAAATAGTGGCGCAAAATTATAGTCGCAAAAAGTACACTTTGAAAAGATTTTAGCACGTAACAAAGTCAATAATAGTGTTTTCCTATTTATAGTCGACATAAAACCCACTTTATACGTGTCACCTCGCGCTAACTTTAAAACCACCTAAAGCACCTTTTAACTTTTAGAGTGGGCTTTTAACCATCTGTCATCCGCCATTCTTTTTCACTTTTTCAAATCCAAACTTCGGCCAACCAACGGCTGAAATTCATATACGACATTGGTCCCTAAACTGTGTTTTTGTTCTCAAACTTGAAATTTTGAAGTTTGGGTCGATACTAGTTGTAGGTAGGTTAAATTTTTTTTATAATTCAATTCAAAGTTAAGTACCGGCTTTAAAGTTAAAGAGATGGTAATTAGTGGCTACTAACATTCTTTAAAATCAGATGACTATAATTTTGCGCCAGTAAGTTTAAAAAATCCGGTCAGTAAGAAATGATCCACTAATTTTTCTCTAAGAACGTTTTTCAATTTGAATTTTTTTTTTATTTTTTTTATTTGTTATTTTGATTTGCATTCTTTTTTTTTTAATTTAAATTTACTTTTTCTTTTCTCCATTTTAAAATTAATCCATGTAATTATCACATTTATAAAATATGAGATTATCATTATCTTATGTAAATGTAGTTGAACTGATTAATAAATATGAAATAAATATGAAATATGAAATAAAACGTGGTACGTCATCTGACAGCATTTGTCCGAGTTATTTCAAATATTAAATTTGAATAAGGTCATCCAAAAGAAACACCAAAAGTTATGAAAAGATCAATATTAGTAAAATTTACACGAAACCAACACCGGTCCTTTATAGTAAGTAAAAATTAGCTAACTAATTGCAGGTGGTGTATTATTTATGCAAAATCAAAAATTGCAAAGAAGAGTTCAAGTGGATGGCTACGCAGTAGTGAAATTTTTTCTTATAAGCTTATTCTGAAATTTGCGCTTCAGTGTTATGAACGATTTCTAAAATATTCTTCTTTTCTTTCGTGTAACTGAGGGATGCAGTTTGAATAAAACAATATTTGTAATTTTGCCCTGTTTTGTTACGTGAAGGAACTATTGAGATTCTACTTTTGGATCCGAAAATGATTTTACATATTATTCACAAAAATGTATGGTCTCCGTTTAAGAGGACAACCTAAAAGTAAGTTTCATATATTTATAAACAAATAAATAAATATTTGGCGCAACAGCTCTTTAAGTGCCAGGGCCTTGCTTCTCCCAACCATTCATGTTGTGTGCGTTATATTTTTCACGTGAATGGAAGGGACCTACAGTTTTGTGTCGTATCCAAAGGGCGATTTACTTTGAGAAGCTTTCTCGAGACAACAATACTCTCGAATGTTTGTTCGCGAAAGGTGGGATCGTGAAAAAACTTGGTGTTTTCTCAGATTTGATCTTTGAACCTTACGCGCAGTGATCCGACAAACTAACCACTTACGCCACGGCGTAGATATGTATATTAAAGTATAGTCTGTATATATGTATATTATATATGTATATTATAGGTATGTATTTATATATAGGTATAAACAGTGTTTCACTAGATCACGGCGCTACTTCAAGTAGTACTTCAAGTAGAAGAGCATTAAATTTGAAGTGAAACAAATGTTAAAAGTGTAGGACCAACTTTTATCGTAGGAGTTTTTCATTGCTTTGATAACGCTTTATTGTTTCAAGTCTGGCATCCACGAACGTAAATCAATTTTAATGATTTACTTCTGAATTAAATGCGAAATATCTAGTGGTTAAAATCCCAAATTTATATAAAAAATGTTCCTATTATATATATATATATAGATATATTTTTATATTAATTTTTTGTAATTTTTTTAAGACAAATATGTATCTCGTCGCACGTTGTGTTGAAAAATCTGAACTGAAACACAATAAAAATGCTACAAATTACACCAATAACTAATATTTGCGGAATAAACTTAACTTAAAAATATATTCAAAGTAACTACTTCATATAAAGGGTTTTCCATTAAGCGTTTCCTATCTTTAAATTTGAATAAACAAACTGTGAGTGAGATATCATTGAAATTTATTTATTTAGAAGGCCCATGTATGCCATTATGTATGGAATATAACATCATTCAAATGTTCGCCGTGGCTTCGCTGAGTGGCGCGTATCCGAAACGTCAGATTTTTCATAACTCTGGCGCATAAGTCAGGCTGAATTGGACCAATGGCATTATGTTGGCTTTCAGGGCAGTGGTGGCTTGACGTTCTTTGGCATAGACTTGTGACTTAAGAAAACCCCATAAGAAGAAGTCTAACGGTGAGTTAGATCTCAGTGGCCAATTCACATCGCCTCCGCGTGAGATAACCATGTTCGGATATCGCTGGTGCAGAATGTCCATCGTGGCACCAGCTGTTTGGCATGGAGCGTCATCGTGTTGAAACCACATGTCGTCGGTGTCCATATCATCCAATTCGGACCAAATGAAATTGGTTATCATCAACCGATAGCGCTCGCCGTTGACGGTGGTGGCCTGGCCAACGTCGTTCTCAAAGAAGTATGGACCGATGATGCCGCCAGCCCAAAATCCACACCAAACAGTGATTTCTCTGGATGGATTGCAATTTGGTGGATCTCGTGTGGATTGTTACCGTCCTAAATTCGACAATTTCGCTTGTTTTGCAATTTTGCATTCATCCAGAAATGGGCTCGTCGCTGAATATGATTTTTCGACCGCCCAGTCAGCGAAAAAACGGCGTTCACTTTCATTAACTTTGAGCTCCTGGGTCAGTTGAATCTTGTACGGATGTGGGCCCAAGTCATGATGCAAAATTCGCCAAGTTGTGGTCTTCGAAAGGCCGAGTTGTTGTGCGTGGCGCGGAATTGACTGCCTCGGATTCTCCTGCACACTCTAACGGAAAGCGGCGATATTTGCAGATCTTGCGTTTCGTTGACGTACGGGTATTGGCGGATTGTCCGGTCGACTCGAATTTATTCACCACGTTGCGAATAGTCCTCTCGGAAGGACGATTATGGCGACCCTTAAATGGGCGAAGCGCGCGAAATGTTGCACGAACAGAAGACCCACTTTCATAAAACAATTTAATCATTTGCACATGTTTCTGAACGCTATAACTCTCCACGTTGATTTGGCAAGACAGACTAAATAAATGACAGCCAACAGTAGCTTCAACAATATAGCCGCAATCACCTGTCAAAGTTTGAATATCCCTATTGGAAAACGCTTTAGTAAAAATTTCACCGACCGTGGCGCAAGTGGTTGATGAACACGGTTCTGTGGCGAAATGTACCATTCATTGATTTATGAAAATCTCATTGCCATTACCTTTTTGATTCAGTGTACTTGTTGTACAAGTTTGAGTATTTATTTTATTCTAGCGGGTACCCGGCGTGCGTTGCTGCGCCTTGTCTCACTCAAAATGCAGTTGTGAGCAAACCGCTGGACCGATGTTGACCAAACTGCACAGAAACACTTGAATCCACTCTCTTCGGGCTTATACCGAAGATTACCTATAAATTTGAGCTCAATCGATTCGGTGGTTTCAGAGCCCATAGCATACATTCGAACATAGGTACATTGAGATTTCTGTTTATAGTTCCTACTACTCTCAGTCGTGACACTCGAACGATGTCCTGATCTTGCCGCTTGTACAAGAAATCATGCTGAGAGCTCACATATTCGCCACCCTCTTTCCTCCATCGTCGTTGACGACGCTGATTACTTTGAGCTGGTGGTGACGATGACGGTTTATGAGTTGCTGGGTCAGCGGCATGCGGCTGCTGCCAACCCATCGTAATACCTTATGTACATACTAATCACACGTTCTGGATACCTTTAATCCTACTACAAATAAAATCAACACATTGTTTACACTACTAGACATTTATTGGACAAACAAATAAAAATTATGGTTTTACGACTTTTCACAACTGTTGAAATAAAGTGCGATTATGACGAGGTTTGGGTTTGACATCTGTATGTATCCATTATGTATAGCTAACTGCAATTTAATATAAATTAAACAGACACATAGCTCAAGATCTTAGAAATTACTAACAATTTTAATAATTTGTTTTCTTTTTACGTAATTCAAATTTTACACTCCAACTATATGGTGATAAAATAATATAATGTAGTAGAGCGTTGGTGGCTAAGACCATAACTATCGCAGGTCGTCTCCTGCCT
Organism: Brachypalpus laphriformis; assembly: GCA_945910035.1. NCBI lineage: Eukaryota > Metazoa > Arthropoda > Insecta > Diptera > Syrphidae > Brachypalpus > Brachypalpus laphriformis. Next base: position 258,153,316 of record OX246754.1, read on the forward strand.
CTGGAAAAAATGTTTTCTTCTTTGATCAATTCTCCAAAAGTAATCATTCTTTACGTTAATAGCAATAGCACTCGTAGATAACTGTACCTAATTCAAGTAAATACTGTTGTTAAAAGAATACTTACATTTTGGTATTAAACAAAATTTATGTGGGTAGTGCGAACTTAAGAAGTAAGAAATACTCATATTTTAAAGCAAACTTCGGAAATATTAAAAACGTCAAGCTAATTTTAATAAAGAAAATTCAGCATCATCATGAGAAAGCTGTATGCCGTCTTAGTAACCTAAAAATTTTAGAAGCCCTTTAGAATAATCAAATTGAACAGACTATTTTACACAGAACCTGTAATCCTGTACTAACAGACAGTGTGGCTACACCTCCAATGGTAATTTGCTTAGCTGACTGTGATTTCATCAGCATAAATTGGGTACCCTTTTGTTGCGGAGTCGTCAAAAGATACCAGTGAATTGCATATATCTCGTCCATGAATTTTTCATTCTAAAGAAGAAGTCTTGATTGGTTATATGCAATATCAAACTAAATCACACCTTACTGTTATTTCAATCAGAGTTCCCAATCCGCAATATAGATACAACATTGCAAACGCTAATACACTATACACATACGATCCCGGCCAATCACTAATAAACATTAAGACCAGCGAAAGGACAATTGACATACCAGAGGTAATGATTTGCGTAAAATTTATCCAAAAAAAATACTTGTCGTTATCACCTACAAAACTTGATAATACAATTTTTTTTTTATATATGTAGATGCGGAATGCAAATATGTTATCATTTACTTTGTATAAATCTGGTGCCATTGAAGAACGTCTTCAAACTTATCCGTAGCTTTGCGGCTTCCATAATCTTTGGCAAATTCGTTCAACTCCTTCGTCTTAATTTTAAAAATATCAACAAATAATGCGCTGTGAGCGAAGTACACCAGCATAAACATGTCAGAAGCAAAGTTACCAGCTAAACCAAAAACCACACAAATTACGTGGATTCCCATTGTGGTAAAGTATCCGAAATTTGTATCTGTATCTAACAGTGGCAGGCAGAACTGCATTGGAAGGAAACGGCTTCCTGTGAAAATCAAAAAGCTTAAGGGCATAATGTTCACTGCCGAAAGTGCAGCACCATACAGGCCTGCTGCAATTTGAAGCACAACACGAACTCGTGATATGCAATTGTCTAATAGCAAAGTATAATCCTTTCCTTTAGCTTCATATCGCGCATATATACTTGTCAGCAAATCATTTTGTGAAACTAGTGTCTTTCTGCCAATTATACCGCTGAATAGCTTTACTGTTCCCTAAAACAGAACAAAAAACATTGTTACTAAATTAATATTGTCATTTGGGTCTCACCTGAACAGCAGCTCCAACCATGCAAGTCGACTCCAGCGTATAGATGAAATTCGTAGAGATTTTTATATAGAACGTATACCCCACACACGTAAAGTATCCCAAAATGAATATAATCACGCAGCGTGTAATGCCGTTAACTTTGTAACTTTTATCAAGAACATCAGCTCCGCAAATTGAGGAACACAATCTCAAGATTCGCATTAGCTTAAGGTACTTTTCCGATGGCCGCATTTTTGTGATCTAAGGTTGATTGTGTATGAAGTGGTATTTATACAGTATCAATTATTCCAATTGCGATGTAATGTGGAACGTAAGAACATCTTTAATTATTCAGCATTTGATTGGGCTTTAACGAACGGAGCAATTATAATATTGCAGAGGTCATGGTAAAGGGATAGGAATACACGGCACAAATGTTTTTTTTTTGCTAATTCTCACATCCTTGAAATTGTGATATGACGTGGCATTTGAAGAACTTAAATATTTATAATACTATGCATACGTATAGTACATACAAATGGAGAAACATTTTATAAGGCTTTTATTGCCGATAATGATGCACTTGCATTTTTCCTCTTTGGCAATTACTTGATTTCTTTTAATTTTCGTGAACGTTTCTATATCAAATTAAATCAAATTAAAGGAGGGACTAAGCGAGATAAGGTGGTATGACGCGGTTGAATTCCAGTCTCCAATAGGTAACTCTATTTGGAAAACCATTCGGAAGTGAGTGTGAGCTTGAAGTGGGCGACCTCGACCTACTTGGAGTACGCAACTGGATGCAATTAGCTAAAGACCGAGCTAAATGGAGAGGATTGTTGGTTGAGGCCCAGGATCACCCCGAACTGTAGCGCCACATTAGTAAGTAAGTAAAAGATAACTTCCATTGCGAATATCGTCATCTTGATGGGAAACCTCAATATAAAGACAAGCCACAATAGGCCTGTTTTGGTGGGAAGTCGCATCTCAGTGAAGAAAGATTTAGCACGGAGGAGAACAACAAAAAATGGCTGGCAACCACTTTAGCTTTTTTCTCCAGTCAAAACTGAGTTGGGATGTTTAGTTTGCGCTACTCAATTTCAAAGAGCGCTGAAAAGAGCCTTTTCATTCAATTTGATACAAGTTGAATGATTCAGTAGTATTTCACAAGCTTAAGCATAACTTTTTCATACTTTTCAATTCAGTTTCAATTCAATCACCAATCTGCAAACAATAAAAAAAGTTTTAAACCAGATTGACAGGGGATCGTTTTATTGAGAACATTCCACTTTGCTTAGTTGTCACCAAAACACGGTTAATAACAGGTTTGAAATAGTGAAAGCTTCCGTGAAGAATTTAGAATGGAATGCTTGTGAAGCTTCCAAAGAAATGAAATTTAACAGTGTGTATGTGTTGCGTGCTTCATCCAATGGATGATGAAAAATGATAGTCAACATTATAGTCCTCGGAGAACATCTAGAAATTATAATCGCATTAAAGAACATCTCTGGTCAATAACCAAGTAGGTTTCCGTTCTGGATCCTCCACTACTCTTTTTGTTGGAGATTAGTGATGTTTTGCAGAGCGCTCTGTTGGCAAGAAGTGGTGGAATTCAATTCAGCCTTTCAACCTACCTCAAGCATCTAAGTTATGTTAACGTACAGAATCATGGATCTGTACCAAATGAGCAGTGGTTTGGTGGCAGAGGCAAACGTGGTAGGATTTAGAATTAACTTTACCAAAACTAAGATCCTTATGTAGATGTGATCATTCAAAAGCGAAAAAGGCAGTGGATTGGTTACACCCTACGTAAGCACAAATATTGCTCTGCTCGACAAGCCATTTAATGAATTCCAATAACACAACAAAGGTGAATACAGTGATGTCCTCATATGTCGTGGCACTGAACTAGACAATTTTGAAAAGGCTGGGCGAAGTTGAACCACATAGCCAGGAGCTTAATACACTGACACGTAGACGTGGTCGATGCTCTTAGACCTATCAGGGGGCATAGAATTTAATATTAATAAATTTATTATAACATCTAAACTTCGCGGCTTCACTAAGTAATGCAAGATTGTGTTTCTTTGTGTTATTATGATTTAATGATGCAAGAATTTATGGTTGATTGTATCTAAATTCCTGTTCTCTTTAATGTATGCACTAACGTTCATTCCCATAAACCAGCTGTTTTGACACTTAGTGAAACACATGTAGTTTAAGAATCATCTGATTTAAAACTGCCTGGATATAACTTAGTGCCGCCGCTGGTATGATTACTGATACCATACTCTACCAAAGAGCATCAAACCTGAGCAGATTCGTGGTATGACCAGAGCTGCAAAGAGGCTATTAGGTTGAAAGGTGTAAGCTTTCGGTCTTCCAAGCCAACAAATCTGAGGAAAACCGAGAGAAATTTAAGCCAAACAGAAAGATCTGCAATACCCACATCCGAAGTGTAAAATTCTTACGTGACCAGAAATTGGGGCAAACAATTTTTTCTTTTTTTTTGCGTCCTCCTTGTGGGATTTCCACCCACTCAACGCACTTCCCCTTCTACCCCTGGTCGTAGCGGCATTACCGTCAAGCATTTCATCGCGATGGGATCTTTAGCCTTAGGCACCTGGCTCGTTCGTGTTAGCAGACTCCTCCGCTGCCTTTCGGTGTCACTCCTGTCTTCGCAAATACTTCATAATCATTGCTGCAGTGTCGCTAACTGCTTCCCAGGCTTCTTCCCTGTTCATCATTCGTCTGGTGATGTTTTCTGGGGTTAGGTCCTCACCCAGTTTATTCACCAGCAGGTGTCGTTCTTCATATTATCGTGGACAATGATGTGCTCCTCATCCCCGACTGCTTCCGTGCACGTTGGGCAATAGAGTTGTCGTCGAGTCCTAACATATGGAGATAGGCTCTGACGCAACCATGGCCAATAAGCATTTGGGTCAGGTAGAAATTCGGCTCCCCATGCATCTATTGATTGAAGCGTTTATATTTGGGATCAATCTCTGCGTCCATCTGCCTTTATCAGAATGATTTCATCTCTCCTGCCATTCATCAAGAGTTTTCCACTTCGACTCGTCGCAGTTGGTGCTGCTGTCCTGTTGGCACGGTATTTTCATTGGGCTTCTTTAACTAGAATGTCTATTGGTACCATGCTAACCAATACACATGCCGCGTCGTAGGTGGTTGTTCGGAAGGCGCTGCATACGCTCAACGCGTTGATTCTGTAAGATGACATCGTCTTCCTTTTGTATGACTTCGAGGCAAATAATTCTAGAATGACCTAAAGGTAGTAAAAATGTTTTATCTTGGTCAAAAAAATATTAATAATTCTGCCTCGGCTGCTACCCAAATGCGCATTTGCAATGACATTCCAGCTGTCACCTCCTCCAATCTGCTTGCTGCTCACTTTGTAGGGAACTCCACGTTGTCAGATAGTAGTTTGTCTCCACCTGTACTTGAAAGCGTTCGATTTTCAAACCTTTGCGCAACTTCCGAGAAAATGTGAATCTTCTTCCTCCCCGTCCAATTACCAACCTATTGAACTTACGTCCCTTCTTTCCAAGGTCATGGAAACGCTAATATATCGTCGACTTATGAAATATCTGGATTCGTGAAAACTCCTGAATGACCGGCAGTATGGTATTCTTAGCAACGAGTTCACTGGTGATTTGGTGGCATATTTCGCCGAGAAGTGGAACCAATCTTTACATCATTTCGGCGAAACAAAGGTGGTTGCGCTCTATATTTCTAAAGCACTTGACAGAGTTTGGCATCAAGCTCTTTTGTCGAAAATTCGTGCAGATGACATCAATCCGTTCAATACAAGTTGTCTTTGGTGGCTTCAAGTCGAAAATTCACCGTATAAATGTTGGTGTTCCTCAAGGCTCCTTTTTGTCTCTGACTCTCTTTCTTATTTTTATAAATAACCTCTTCTCTGAAACTTATAATCCAATCCAATTCTTCGCTGATGACATTACCCTAAGCTTTGCATATTCGTTCCCTAACACACGTCCTTGCTCTTCGACCGTAAAGGAGAAGCGACAATGTATGTTAAACATATTAAATTCTGACTTGGGCACATAATCAAATGAATTTGCATTCAATGCATTCAAAAATCAGTGATGTCTTATGTCCCTCAAGGGCAACTAAAACCCTTAACCATTCATCCACCTAAAGCTGGAATATAACACCCACACCCCATCTAGTACACCCAAGACCGTTCTGCACATTCTAGGAATGGAACAGAATCGTGCGTTAAAGCTTATAATAAAATATATAGTAATTCGCGCGAATTAATAAATATTTTATTTCAATGTGAGATTATAGATATAGATATATTACCTAGGTAAGGAATGTATGTATGTAATAACATGTTCATAACCTCTCTTTCTTAAGAATAAAAATCGTGATTGAACTTCATACTTTTTTTTGTAAATAGATTGTTAACTACTTTTCGTACTCGTATTAACTGGCTTTTTGAGAAGTTTGTGTTTTGCGGTATCTTTTTTTTTAGGCAAAATCTTCAGATAGAAATTTTGTTAGTGCTAGATTATGGATTTCCTGTGTTTGATTTCTATCTTTAACAGCGAGATTTTGATAATGCGAAAATTTCGGTTTACATTGTCCGTCTTAACCCAAGAGAACTAAATATTAACAATTCGTTTTCCTAACTCAGAATATATTTTCTTGTAAACGGATCTTTTTGTTCTTATGAGATGGTTTCCGGTGTTAGAAATCTTATTAAACTGTGTGTCAAAAAAAAAAAAACAGGGTACCTCAGTTTGCAGTAACTTTTTTCTGGTTGTGAACAGCATTAACTCTGTCATAGATAGATTAACGGATAATGCTTGCTCACGGTACCAGCCCATGACTGCCTATGTTGATCTCAGAATTCCGCAAGGTGGTAGAAACCTCGCCTTCATGTGAAAATTCTTTAAAGAAATTCGGCCCAAGCTACACACCGATCAGTAATTCAAAGCACGTTTTCCTTTCTGAGACTGACCCACCCACAATAAGAGTTCTGTGATATCACTCACAAACTCTTTTTATCCCGCCCATTATAATCTCATTCGTCATGAGATGTAGACATTGAGCATTGTTTGCACCTTCTGCACCGATATAATATTTTCCGGCTTCTAAGATCTGATCTTCACCGTAATAATTTCAAATCACTCTTGCATCAAGTTATACCTCTAAATACTTAACTCTTCCTGGCGTGGCAAAATCGCATCATCACCTCCTCGTGGTGCCCGCTGGATAGCTATCTGATAGTGAACTAATGATGAGCGTATGCTGAGTCTGACGATATATGTATGTGTAGCTGAACACTCAGACCTGCGTAAGCACATCTGGGTGAACTTCAGCACACATGTGTTTAACCGGACGAAGCATCTATCTCCTGTTGATCAGATTGGCTAAAATATGCGTCTCAGAAGTCTAGCAAGAGCTCCTCAGAAAGAGGACGTGCGACAGATGAATTCTCCCGATTTAGCCGACGGTGACGTCTACAGGCCAGCGGATACCTTACTTGAGCTACTTCGACATATTTATTTCAATACTGCGTCAGGATACTGAAAAAGATAAATGTATTGGTTACTTGGAAAATATTCCAAGCTTAATATAGAGAACAAACTGCTTTTATATAAGCAAGTGCTAAAGCCAGTATGGACATATGGTATACAACTCTGGGGTTGCACCAAAATAAGTAATATTAAAATTTTACAAACTTTTGAAAACAAAGTGCTAAGAGGTATTGCTAATGCGCCAAAGTTTATCAGAAACAGCGATATCCATAGAGATCTTGGCATAAAAACAATCGAAGACGAAATCAAAAACTACGCGAGAAAGCATAAAAGTTGACTAGAAAGTCACGTTTTGGATGAAAAAAATTGACTACGCCGTCTACAATGAACTAAACCTTTAGACCTAGGGCGATAAGTAACCGCGTCTAAACTGCGGAGCTAGCAGGAACTTCTAATGGGATGGTACCCGCAAAACGTCATTATTTCGTGAAATGAAAGCTACTTGATAAGTCGAATACTTAGTTGTAGTAAAAATAAAAAAAACTCTGTTTCGAAGGGAGGTTTTTTAGTGGGTAAGAATCCCACACTACTATGAACACGTGCTGTCGATCCTCATTGTGTCTTGTTGAAGATTTTCACCTACCCTCGGGAAAAAAAAAAACAATATTTGGAGCTGAGGTCTGTAAGGGTTTTCAATACTGCGTCAGGATACTGAAAAAGAGATGGTGGCGTATGAGCCCTTAGTGGGCCAACGGCAGCGTTCATATCCCCGAAGTGGGTTACTGGCATCGGTGTATTCGGCCTAGGGGTAAAAAAAAAGGATCTGGTCCTCCAGGTGGTGCCGTGGGATTAACTTCCCTTCCACGTAAAAACCTTCGGTTCCGAAGCAACCAACAGCCTCGGATACGGATGATTCTACTGTTGACGACCCAAGCAAACGTTTAAAAAAAAAACGTGTTTACACGTGGAATGTTAGGTCCCGCTATCTCTGTCAACCAAATCGATCACATTGCGATCGACGTAAGACACTCTTCCAGTATTCTGGGTGTCCGAGTTTTCCGAGGAGCCAACGTGGACTCGGATCACTACCTAGTTGTAGCAGAATGGAGCGAAATCAACGAAATACTGTGAGGAAATTTGACGTCGGTCGGCTACAATCGCAAGAGACCGCCAGAGCCTTTGCCGATCGTGTTTCTTCTAATCTCAATTTAAGTCCTATGCTGCCAGCAGCAAATGCCGAGGAACAATGGCAGAGTTGCCAACAAGCCATCAGAGATCCCACCTCTTATGTACTGGGTTTCTCTCGGCCACCACAACGAAACTCCTGGTTTGATAAGGAATGCCGGCAAGCAAATGAAGCAAAACAAGAGGCGTACAAAGCGGCGCTGCATAGAAGGACTAGAGCTGCTTACGAGCTCTACGAGCGGAGGAGAAAAGAGGAACATCGACTTCTGAGAAAAAAGAAAAAAGAGCATGAGAAGCGCTCGATCGACGAGATTGAGAGACTTTATTGCTCTAAACTCTCTCTAACTCTCTCAGCTCAATCGAATTCGGTAAGAACATCACCGAACCGTTTGATGTCAGGAAATGTCTCAGGCAAGGTGACACGCTATCATGCGATCTCTTTAACATAGTACTTGAAAGAATTGTACGAAACTCGCAAGCCAACACCGGACGTACAATATTTTACAAGTCTGTACAACTACTCGCTTATGCCGATGACATTGACATAATCGGAAGAACTCAGCGGGTCGTCAATGGGGCATTTGTAAGTATTGAGATCGAGGCAGCAAATATGGGTTAGCAGTCAATGAAAGCAAAACAAAATATATGCTGTCTACAAAAAAGGACACCCAACATCGGCGTCTTGGACAGAACGCCACAATAGGCAGATATAATTTTGAGGCAGTTAAGGACTCTGTCTACCTAGGAGATCATACGAAGAATTACTCTTGCCAATCGTTGTTTCTATGGGCTAAGAAGCCAATTGACAAACAAAGCCATACCTCGAACTACTAAGGTAACTCTTTAGAAAACACTAATCGTCCCAGTCCTGCTGTTTGACGCAGAGGCATGGGCTTTGTCAAAACTGGATGAGGATGCCCTTGGTTATTTCGAGAGAAAAGTTCTTCGAGCGATCCTTAGTCCCGTCTGCATAGACGGTGAGTGGAGGAGAAGGTACCATGCCGAACTATACGGCCTATATAAGGACACCGACTTAGCCAGAAGGATTCACATACAGCGACTAAGATAGCTTGTTCATTTAGAGCGGATGGAGCCCAACGTTCCCGCTAGGAAAGTTTTCGAATCCACCCCGGATGGATGACGCAGTAGAGTACGACCTCGCGGTAGGTGGCGCAAACAAGTGGAGGGGGACCTCAACCAACTTGGCGTGCGCAACTGGAGGCAACTGGCTCGTAACCGTGCTAGCTGGAGAGGTTTGTTGGTTGAGGCCCAGGTCGACCCCGGGCCGTAGGGCCATCTAAGTAAGTTAGTTGATAACTACTACTTTTATTTCAATATTGGCTCTAACTGCAACCTTTTGTCTATAATACTTCTTAGAAAACCCTAATGTAGTCATTTTACTTACTTTTATTTTATTAATAAGTGCAATTTTATTTTCTTAAAACTTTAGCTTTTCTAAGGTTAGTGCTAAAGTGTGAGGAGTTCTCAGTTTCTAGATCACCGGAGCCTTCTCCGGGGGTGGCGTCCAGATAACTCGGAAGATTTTTGTTATTATTGTCTTTGCTTCTGATTCACAGTACTTTTTTCCCGATAACCGATGTCAAGGGCAAATCATCATCAACAGAGCGAACAATTTCTCCAGCCAGATGACCAAGCTACTGCCAGTGTTATGCCTTCGCAGTAGTGTTCACAGAAGCTTTTGCAAATGATCGGACTGCTTGCTGATTTGAACCATGAACCATTAGCGTGGCAATTGACGACGTTACCACTACACCATTGCCACCCCCCACATTTAGCTAAAAAAAACACATTTAGCTAAAACAACACATTTAAAATAAGAAACTGAAAAATGAGTTCAATGCTTACGAAAGCAGTACGTCTGACAAAGGAGTAGGATTTATTTCTTACTTTAGACATTCATAAAACATTATGTGCTATTTTTTATTAAACTCTTAATTTCAAGTTAAGGAAGCAAGTGTAAAGTGAAACTATGAGTACATTAAGTGATATTTGGTCAATTGAATGGATGACAAATATAGTAACTTATTTCGAAGTAGTGGACTTAAAGCTTAGATCATATTTTTAAACAAGCTATTTTCCTAATAAACCTAAAACAATATTAAATTCCGAGTGAATGCGTAAGGGCATTTAATGAACAGAAAATTTACATGAAAGATATACGTGTAAAGCTAAATGTACATACTTATGCGTGTACGTACATAGATACATATGAATTTTACTTCTATGCTTACCCATACTAAATTTAAGAACAAAGACCACTTAAAAAACAATTTCAACATGAAAACAGAGAGTAACTGCGTAAATTAGTAAATTTTGTGTTAAGCATTTTAAGTATTGACTGGGTATCCAGCGCCTAGAGTACTGAACGTTTCCTATGCAGCATACACGTTTTCCAGTGATTTGCCCTCACACTGAGTTTGTAAAATAATTACACAAGTTGCATAATATATGCATACATATCATATATACATATAATTAAAATTTCCATAATAGTATTTGTACTTCCGAAAGCGTTAACAGTGTTATAACATATATTGCTGGATAATAAGTACACACCTTGCTATTGTGAAAACTTTAACCGTTAAGTACAGACTTTCTGAATAACAGTTATCGAAAGAAATTTAGCATCACCATAAACAAGCTGTAAACTGTTTTGGAAACCTGCCATACATAAATAATTTCAAAAGTTAATAAATAGAATAAAATCTTTTATATAGAACCTGTAATGCAGTAGCAACAGACAATGGAGCAACACCTCCAACGGTAATTAACATTGGTGACTGTGATTTCTGCAACATAAGTTGGGTAGCCTTCTGTTGTTTGATTGTCAAAATATACCAATGTATTGCATATATCTCCTCCGTAAGTCTGTTGTTCTAATTAAAAATCTATGACGGGGCAAAACATAAAAAAGAAAAACAAGGTCTTACTGCGATTTCAACCAGAGTTCCCATTCCGCAGTACATATACAACATAGAAATGCAATAACAAGCGTATATATATGATCCAGGCCATTCACCAATGAACGTTGTGAGCAGCGTTAAAGTGATTGACATGGCCGATGTAGTAATTTGGGTGAAATTTATCCAAAAAAATATCATATCACTATTCTCTACGAAACTATTAGAAGCCGGTTAATAAATTCATGAAAAAAGAATATTTCTCATTTACTTAGAATACGCTTGATGCCACTTGATGATGTCCTTGAGTTGGGCACTTACGAGTAAGTGTTGGCTTGCGTCGTTAGCGGCGAATTCATTCAACTCCTCCACTTTTAAGCGAAAGATATCAACAAATAGTGTGCTATGGGCGAAAAACATTAAGATGAACATGTCTAAAAGAAAGTTACCAGCTCCAGCTAAAAGTATGCAAATGGAGTGCACTATTATTGTACAAAAATAGCCAAAATTTGTATCCACATCCAGCAGTGGCACAAGAAATTGCAGAGTTAGGACACGACGTTCTTTTAGTACCCAACCGTAGAGCGGTATAGAGCCTACTAACACAATACATACAGAGTACAGGGCAGCCGCAATTTGATAGACAACTCGAATTCGTGATATGCATCTGTCCAGAACCAGAGAATAATCCTTGCCTTTGGCTTCGTATTGTACATAAATTCTTACAAGAAATTCATATTGCGAGCGATACATAGATTTGTAAACCAAAATGCTGACAAGTTTTGACACTCCCTAAAATAGATATATATTAAAATCGTTTTTCAGCAGTCCTTCTAGTCTTACCTGAATAGCAGTTCCCACATTGCAACAAACTTCCAAAACATATGCAAAATCGGTGGTGATTTTTACAACGATTGTGTAGAAAAAGCAAACAAAGAAACCCGCAATAAAGCTGATTAGCCCATACGTAAAGCCGTTGACTTTGTAATTTTTATCAATGACATCAACTCCGCAAATTGCGGCACATATCCTCATAAATCGCACTAACGTTGATAGCTTCTCCGATGGACGCATTGTTGTGATTTTCTAAAAAAATGTATGTCTCAAAGGGTATTTATATGGCATTAACGATTCTAACTGGACATCTAAACAATTACAATAGTAAAAAATGAATGACATAGCATTAATTATTTATTAGCTGGGTGGTGTTTAAGCAAACTGAAGCAATTACAAGTCAGATATATTTACGTATGTATGCAGAAATAAATCGTTCCTTTGTTATACTCGTACTTGATGATGATGAATTTTTATAGAGCTTTTGATTAAAGCTGATAACGGTGATTCAATTCATTTCAATTAAATTATTTATTTCTTATTAAATCTGTTAAACTTTGAAAATCAATGTCTTTATTATAAAGACCGAATGGTTATTCCACAGACGTTAGTTCCAGAAGTCTTGGAACTGCTACACGATAATTATGTAAGAATCGATCTTCTGAAAATGTTAGCACGTCACTATGTTTGGTGGGAGGGCATTGAAAAGGATATAAAAAATTATGTTCTCAGTTATGCGGTTTGTGCTAGGTTGAGTAATAAATGTTGTTCAAAGGTTCAAAATGCATGGTCTAGGTCTTCTTATTTCTTTGAGGGAATGCATTTAGATTTCTTTTTCTTTAAAAATAATATTTTTTTAGTTTTGATTGATAATTATTCAAGATGGGTGGATGTGAAAGCTATGAAAAATACAAATGCCGATAGTCTTATTTTAGATTGAGAGTTATATTTTCTTACTTTGGACTACCAAAAACAATCGCATCCGATAATGGACTACCATTTAATTCGGAAGCATTTCTGACTCTTTGCAATGTAAATGATATAAAGTGTATAAAAAGTCCAATGTATCATCCGCAATCAAACGGCTTTGCAGAAAGAGCTGTTCAAACCGTAAAAACAGGGTTGAGAAACATGCTTGGGTATAGAAGTCTAGATAGCACCTCACCTAGTAGTCTAGATATTACTACTAAGGTAACGAACAACGCCATCTTCTTATCTGAATGATCTGATTTTTCAATATAAAACGAAGACGTTAGTCGATAATGTGTAAATCTAAAATGTAAAGTGTAAAGCGAACTTTGATAAAGGTTACCGAAAGCAAAATGTTTAAAATAATTATGGTATGGAAATTGAACAGTAGATCAACGAAAAACATTTTGTAAAAAGGGAGAAGGGATATGGTATAAAGCAAAGACAGTTATAACTTATAAGTAAATAAATGAATAAATATTTGGCGCAACAGCTCTTTAAGTTCCAGGGCCTAACCTCTCGCAACCACTCATGTTGTGTGCGTTATATTTTTCAGACGAATGGAAGGGACCAACAGTTTAGTGCCGTATTATTTCCACCACACAAAACGCAATAGTCAAATTGATCGAAAATACCGATCACCAACAAATGAAAATCCGAAAATGACTGGACAGACGCATAATGCGGTAAGGGACAAGAGAGGGCGAATTTTTTTGAATGCCGCCTGATGGACTGGTTATCAAGCTTGAAGAATAACGGCGCTAACAGAAATATTTGGCAACTTGATGTTTATCACTTTTGAGCGGTCTTATCATATAAATACTCCATTGTGCGGCGTCCGAATCAGGCTTTCTCTCAAAAAAAAAAATTATCATACAAGATCGGTTGTTGTGCATATGTACATATGTATATGTTTTACATGAACATTTTCACATTTCTGACTGCCACTCGCTAGCTACATATGTATTTAGGTTTAAAAACACACCAAATATAAATTAAAAAGTTTAAATCGTATTAATTATAAAAAAAACTTTTATTTACTTAAAATACTAATATACATTTGAAGATAAACTATTTTACAGAATAACGACGTACGAACGTCAGCGTAGGAATGAGCGTAGCAAACGGTACGTGACGTCTTGGTGGCTTCCTCGTTTATATTCGTTTTCGATGCGCATTTGTATCGTGTCACCGCAGCGATTTTGTGTTGAAGTAAGACAATGTTGCTTGTCAGATGAAATGTGGTTCTTAAGTGGTCATTATTGATATAGTTTATTTATTTGCCTGCTAGAGGAACCAGTGTGATGACTCCCTTTTTCCTTTAAGAAGCTTGCCCCGCAGCATCGTATTGTTTCACAAGCATTTGAATTCGTTTAACTCTTTGGTCCAGGAGTTGTTCTGGTGTCAATCTAAGGGTTCTCTTTCTTCCGTAATAATATAAAAGAAAGTGAATATTTCTTTGCAATATTCTTTGCCTACACACCAAACGACTGAACGGATTTTGATAATTTTTTTTTCTTTTTGTTGATTAGGTTTTTATAAGGAGTAGGTTCGTGCGTACAAAAATATTTGATTTTGAAGACCAAGAAATTCAATAAATAGACGTTGAACTAAAAAAAAGTAAACTTTTCCTTCTCGGCAAGCTACATTCAAACTTATCCGCAGGAAATAAAAGAGATGATTAAGGAGAAGAGAAAAGCGCGCAAAAAATGGCAACAAACTCGGGCTCCGCAACATAAAGCACATCTTAACCGTATGTGCAACTCACTAAAAAGTTCTATTAAAAACCTTAAGAATAATGAAATGCAAACTTACCTAGAAAGCTTAACGGCAGAAAAAGATTCTAATTACTCGCTTTGGAAGGCTATAAAAGGTATGAAGAAACCTCAAATTCAAGCCGCCCCAATTAGGAAACATCAAGGCGAATGGGCCAGGCATGATAAAGAGAAAGCGCAAGTTTTTGTCACACACCTGGAAGAAACTTTCAAACCGTTTGATGGACAAGTTCTTATTGAAAATATAAATACGTCTTATATAGCCAATAGCGTAATAAGAAATGCAACACTTACCGAACTTAAGGAAGAAATAAAGAAACTTAGACTTAAGAAGGCTCCTGGATACGACCTTATTACGGGAGAGGTTCTTAAAGCCCTACCAAGAAAAGCACTAATTAAGCTTCTGTTCATTATAAACGCCGCACTTAGACTAGAATATGTTCCCAGTCAATGGAAAGTCGCCGAAATCATAATGGTCCTTAAGCCCGGAAAACCGCCGAATGAAAAAACATCTTATAGACCGATTTCGCTTCTTCCAATTATATCCAAGGTGTTCGAGAGAATATTGATTAAGCGAATACAGCCGGTAATAGAAGAAAGGCATCTCATTCCGGATCACCAATTCGGATTCAGAAGTAAGCATTCAACAGTTGAACAAGTACATCGAATAACACATGTAATCGAAAAGTCACTTGAAGAAAAAAAGATTTGTTCAAGCGTATTCCTTGATGTCTCTCAAGCCTTTGACAAGGTCTGGCACGAAGGCTTAAAGTTTAAATTACGACAAGTTCTGCCAGAGCACCTATATAATATTTTGAAGAACTACCTTACGAATAGACTATTCCGCGTCAAATGTGGAAATGGATATTCAGATTTCAAGGAAATAATGGCTGGGGTGCCGCAAGGAAGCGTTCTTGGTCCAGTCTTGTATCTATTATACACCCGTGATATACCGCAAGTAGAAGGCACTGAGCTAGCTACATTTGCCGACGACACTGCTATCTTGGCAGTAGGTAAAACGGTCGAAGATAGTACAGAAAAACTGCAAGAAGCTTTAGATAGAGTAAATGAATGGACAAAGGTTTGGCGAATCGCACTTAACTAGACCAAATCTGTTCATGTAAATTTTATAAAATAATAATAAATAATTTGTAGATCTTTTCAAACTCGGTTCAAATTCCGTTTGCAAACGAGGCTAAGTATCTTGGAATGACACTTGATACAAAGCTGAAATGGAAAACGCACGTTAAGAAAAAACGCAAAGAACTAGATAACTAATATCGAGAAATGTATTGGTTACTTGGAAAATATTCCAAGCTTAATATAGAGAACAAACTGCTTTTATATAAGCAAGTGCTAAAGCCTGTATGGACTTATGGTATACAACTCTGGGGTTGTACCAAAATAAGTAATATTAAAATTTTACAAACTTTTGAAAATAAAGTGCTAAGAGGTATTGTTAATGCGTCATGGTATATCCGAAATAACGATATTCACAGAGATCTTGGCATTAAAACAATCGAAGACGAAATTCAAACCTACGCGAGAAAGCATAGAAGTCGACTAGAAAGTCACGTAAATATTACAGTCCTCCAAGTTTTGGAAGAAAGAAATTTACTGCGCCGTCTACAAAGAACCAAACCTTGAGACTTAGCGCGATAACTATAACACTACTATGAGCACGTGCTGTCGTCCTCATTAAAAAAAAAAAAAAACTTTTCCTCCTTCTATTGCAATGAAACTAAGTTTAGTTTTTAGGGCCTTAAAATACGCATCTTCTAAGTCCAAAATTTTATTTCTACGTGCTCTAAAAGCAGAGCAATATTAATAACATCTCTGCAAAATTCCTTCTTTTTTTGTTTCTTAATTGACCAAGATTTTCAAATCAATCTCAGTGGTGTTTTCTTCTTTTAGTTTTCTTTTGAGGCCTATTCGTAATTTTTTAAGAGAGCAAGAGCGAATTGTTCTTTTTTCTGTATATACGTGATTGAGCTTGAGTCGAATGAATTTGTGTCTGCTCAAGCGTAAAGGTTTTTGTTTTCCTTTGGTTCTACAGTATATACATTTATATGTGTACATACTACCTACGATTACGAGTATTCAGCGCAGGTGTAGAAGTGCAGAGACGTGAGTCGTATTCGTGTAATCGTGTATTATATTTGAGTGCAATTTAAATGTGCCAGGCAGGCGAAGCAAGGCGAGCACGGGCCAGCTAGTATAGATTGTATAGTCCGTTCCAAATCACTTGAAGTTTTTCTGCGCAGGTCTGTTTTATTTGTACAAGTTTTACTCATTTTCATTCCTAAGAGATAGAAGCAACAATAACTACAGATTAAAAAAATTAAAACTCGAGAGAACGAAAGAAAAAGAGGAGGAGCAAAAGGAAAACAGGCTGTGTACCCATACTTTGATGTTTTTCATCGCAAAGCTGCGGAACTACTGACGAATCAGAATCAAGTTGCGTGATGAGTACACCGAATTTGAGAAAATGACCAAAGGGGACAAATTCTAGCTTCTCAGATTTACTTGCTTGAACCAAGGCCGTAGCCAGACAAATATTTCGGGGGGTGGGTGGGGGGGATATGATCTTTGAAAAATATCTTTTTATTTTTAAGGTTAGAAGCGATTGAGGAAAATAAAATAATTTTAAATTTCAATTTTCATTTTTTTTATTGACTAGTAATTATAACAAAAGTAGGAATAGGTTTAAAAAAGTAACTATATTCAACATAACAAAATAAGAAATTATTTTATAAAACTAAATTTAATCGCCTGGCCTTCTTTGCTATGTGTCTATTGTATGTCTATTGCTTATGTGTATTCTGCACACATTTTTTTGGAGTCCGACCGTGTTTTTTTATTTTGTGTGGTATTCTTGAGCAGTATGTAACGGCGCTTAGGTACTTTTAATTGAAAAAAGTCAATGATATAGCTTGATTCTATTTGAATCTTTTGGCATTTAGGTAAATGGGAATTACTGCACTGTGGCCGAATTGGCTCATTTTCGTTTGGATTTGCATTTTACTAGAAGTTCTTGGCACAAAATCGTGTTACCTACTTATTGCTCTGTTCTCCTTTTTAAAAAAAGTGCACTTGTTAAGAATTTCGGGGAAGATCAAACCCCTGTGATCCCCTCCCTAGTTACGGCCTTGGCTTGAATAATGCATAACAATTGATGGGAATTCTTTCAGCTGTTGTTTTGTTGTCTGTTGTGGCTGTTGTCGACTTTAATTGGTTTTTAAATGAAAAAATAAATTGTATTTGTTGTGTTTATCTTATTTTGGAAAATTAAAGAAACAGTTTTATTTGGGCTAAACGAAATATAATAATACAATAAATAAATAAACAAATAAATGAATACATAGTTAAACATACCACTTTAATTATATTTATAAAATATTTGCTCATCACTATCGCTTTCTGCTTTATAAAAGCTTCTTTGATCAATTCTCCAAAAATAATCATTCTTTACATTGATATTCCGTCAGTGAAGATGATTGGTACGGCTGATTTGTTGATTGTCAATTACTTGGGAAATTCAAATTAATAAAAAAATCATTAAACAAATGCATGTGCCAAAAACGCGATTCGAACCTCGATCACCGAGGGAAGAATGGTGAACACAGCATCTTAGCCATCTCGGCAATGGTAGTGTTCCGCTAGGCGATGTCAAAGCCCTACCAGTCTTCTGCAGATAATGCAATAGTAACGTTCAGTTTTCACTATACACACGTGTTGGTGCTTTCACGAGATTATCACTCCGTTGTCTATGATATACCGCTCTCTTTCAGCTACAACCCATAGCAGAGAGTACATAAGACACAAATGTAATGTTGGAGAATTGACCGGAGAAGAAAGCATCCAGGGATAGCTCAGTGGCATAGCGTTGGTGGTTAAAACCAAAACTATCGCAGGTTCGTCTCCTGCCTCTGGAAATAATGTTTTCTTCTTTGATCAATTCTCCAAAAATAATCATTCTTTACATTGATATTCCGTCAGTGAGGATGATTGGTACGGCTGATTTGTTGATTGACAATTAATTGGGAAATTCAAATTAATAAAAAAAATCATCAAAAAGAATGCATGTGCCAAAAACGCGATTCGAACCTCGATCACCGAGGGAAGAATGGTGAATAGAGCATCTTAGCCATCTCGGCAATGGTAGTATTCCGCTAGGCGATATCAAAGCCCGACCAGTCTTCTCCAGATAATGCAATAGTAACGTTCAGTAGAAAAAGAACATCATACAGAGTAAAGTGGAGAAAATCATTAACCATTCTTTGAAGAATTAAGAGACATTTCATCCCCTTTATTATTTTAGGAAATTTCTCTCTGCGCACGTTGGGGTATTTCAAGTGATTTGGTACAATCTATTAAAGATAATTACAAATGTTGTTATGAGGACTATTAGTAACATTAATCCTAGAGTGGATATGATCGGGCTGTTAGTAACTTGGATCTGTAAGGATTCCAACAAGTTTGTGTTGTCAAATTGTAATTGGTCATCGAGAGACTCAAAAAACTGTGCGATCTCATATTTGTCGATCGTGCATGACTTCAAATATTTCTGAAGTTTAGTTTTCGTACACTTTACCGTCTATAGTTGTGTTGTTCTCAAAATTCACTAGGTAGACTCCATTTAAAATTTCGTCATCCACGATGTGTTCTCCAAATAATAAGATTGCACGCTCTTTGATTATTTCTAAGTTTAGATTTTTCTCTTTAATTTTGTTACAAACTGTTCTTTGATTATTAAGTAGTTCAGACAAACATGTCTGATTCTTGCTAATTTCACAAAATGTATATTTTATTTTCTTCTTACAAGTTTTTACTGTTACATTTGATGATTTCTTTACTTAAAATGCATTTCCCATCTTCGTGGCTTATGGCCCTACTCTCGTATAATTAACATTTTTCATAAATGGTGGGGTATTTAATATAAATTACAATGATTCATCTTTTGATAAAATCTTAAAATTCGAAATATCAATTACGTTACTTATGGTGAAGGTTTTAATTAGTTCATTTTTTTTCTATTTTATTAATATCATTGATAAATGGCTGGATTTAAAATTCTTAGTTTTGCTAAAGTTAAAGTATTTATCATATTTTGTAATTCAAAAATTATTCGTTTGCTTTTTTTAACAATAAGTTCATCTTTAATGGTATGTTTAACTGATTTAAAGGCTTCAAATAATTTGGAATTGGTTACAACAATAAATGTTATTTGCAATTAGATCGTTAATTTAATTTTCTATGGTAAGTTCGTCATCATGATTTGGGGATCCTGCTATCTATTCCCAGATAGTCCCTATTGTTTCTATTGCCCGTTTAGAGCGTGAGACCGTGAGTTGGTCTAAGAGTTTGTATGATGTTCAAATTATTGTCATGTCTGTTACGAGTATCTTTTGGTATCAGCATATCTTGTGTTGTAGTTCTCGTTGAGGTTTATCTAGAAAATCTTGAATGTGTGTTAAATTTGTTATGTGCCTCTAACATTTTGTCTTGTGCAATTGCTAATTTGAGAGGCAGTTCGTTATGATGTGTTTTGCTAAATAATACCTTGGTGTGTTTCTTTTCAGTTATGGAGTGTGTAGTATTGTTATATTCCTTAGCTGCTCTGACTGTCAAGAGACCAGGGACAAAGAGGTGGGAAGAGCTCTCGGAGCCAGACAGGAAGAGACTCCACAACGCACGGGCCTACCTGCAGGAGCTGGCATTATCGGAGCGCTCGTCAGTGACAGGCTCACCGATAAGGAAGACCCTTGCAGCTTTCCCGAGCGTGGGAGAACCGATGGGACCGCCAAAGTCTACGATAAGCCGTAGCCAGTCTAGGCCTGAGGCGATAACATTGGCAATCTCGGAGCAGCCTCCCATTGCAGCAGAGCCACAGAAACCATCCGAGGACAGCAATGTAGATGTCGGGGTGGCGAAGACGGATGATCCGAATGGGGCAAGCCGCAGCCAGCCTCGTGAGGAAAATTTGTCAGCGCCCATACCGGATGGTGAATGTAGCCCTGCTGACAATGGAAATTCTACTACCTGTAGTTTCGCGACAGTAGTCAGCGCGGTTGGACTTGGCCTGGGACTAGCCCGACCATCATCCACCTATCATGCTCCTGATACCTGGCCCTTATATTCCCAAGGAGCGTGTTGAAAGGAACCTACGACACCTTAACCCGGAGCTCCTTAGTGACGACTGGGAGGTGCTTGAAATGGGCGAGCACTCAGAAAAGGGCACGGAGATCGTGGTCCTGCGCAACCATAGATCAATGCCTATGCTAAGGAGGTTTAATAATAAAGTTCGCACTGGTATTACCCGGTGTAAAGTCCGACCCTTTACGGATAGGACAGAGAGGAAGGAAAGGGGGGCGGGTGACAAGGTAAGAAGAACATGAAATTCATTCAAATAAACCTGCACCACAGCATATCTGCTAGCGCCAATCTTATACATCTTCTAGGCGAAAGGAACATAGACATAGCACTCGTACAAGAGCCATGGATCTCCCGTGGCAAAATTAGTGGGCTAAATCATAAAGATTTAGTACTGTACAGTAGCGAACCGCTAAACGCGGACCGTAAGAACAGAACTTGTATCGTAGCTAGGAAACACATTAACTTATTTCTTCTATCTACCTACAGCAACTCAGACCAGACGGTAGTAAGGCTTGACCGGAGGGGGCTCCCCCCACTGATTATCTCAGCCGTGTACATGCCTTACGACGGAAATGATGGACCGCCATCCGAACTCACCCGCGCCTTAACCAGGAAAGCGGAAATCGAGAGATGGGACCTACTACTAGGCTGCGATGCGAACGCACACAACGCGCAATGGGGCAGTGGTGATACAAACCCACGCGGTGAGTTGATTTTCAAATTTATTATCGAACATAATCTTTTAGTAGCCAATAGGGGTTCTGAACCCACTTTCGTAGTTAGAAACAGGCAGGAGGTTATTGACATTACACTAGCAAGTAACTCAAATACCCTCTCTATACCTAGACAATTGGAATTCTTTGGGGATAGAATCCTATTCCGATCACAGATTTATTGAATTTTATTTTAATGATAAATGCGACTTTCCCAAACCCCATAGAAACCCAAGAAAGACCGACTGGACTACCTTCAGTTATGAGGTGCGGAGGAACGCGAATCTACTACAAGCATGTTACTTACATGAGCCAGCGGACATTGACCGAAAAGCTGAGGAAATCACTGCTGTCTTCAAAGAGGCTTTCCAGAAGGCACGTCCCGTATCTAAACCTAAGACAAAAGTCTCTTTGGTGGACCAAAGAACTAGCCAGAATAAGAAGAGAAACAAGGAAACTCTTGAACCTGGCGAAATCAACGGGAGCTGACTCGGACTGGGAGCTATACAAAGCCATTCAGAGGAACTTCAAGAGCGCAACGCAAAAAGCCGAAAGACAGTCGTGGCAACACTTTTGCGACGAGATTAAGGGCACAACAGAAACGGCCAGATTGAAGAAAATCCTCTCCAGAGAATCGAAAACTCTAGGCTCCCTAAAGAACACCGAAGGAAACTGGACCGAGTCTTGCTTAGAATCCCTTGAATTGCTTATTAAAACGCACTTCCCGGGGTGTACTACTGTACCATGTGGCAGTACTAATAATAACAATCACAGCGAATCGGAACCCCCTGCGGACTTGGTAACAAAGGACAGAATAGAGTGGGCAATAAGATCGTTCTCCCCCTTTAAATCCCCATCCCACTTGATGAGATGATACCGATCATGCTGCAAGAAACTGCACCAATCATTATCCCAGTTCTCAAAAAGCTATTTGCCAGTAGTTTTAAACAATGTCACATACCAAGAACATGGAGGGAGGTAAAAGTGGTTTTTATACCCAAGGCGGGCAAGGCTAGTCACACCACCGCGAAGGACTTCAGACCCATAAGCCTTACCTCTTTCGTCCTGAAAACCTTTGAAAGATTGCTCGACATCTACATACGTAGTAGAATACGCCCGGGGGACTTATCCCCAGCCCAACACGCATACACGAAGGGTAAATGTGTGGAAATATATGTCGGCTCTATAGAAAAATAACTTAAGGATAAAGAGTTCACACTAGCTGCTTTCTTGGACATTGAAGGAGCCTTCAATAATGTAAATACCGAAGCGGTTAAAAGAACCCTAAGAAACCTAGACATCGACATCAGTCTAATTAACTGGATTGTTAGCATGCTCGACGAACGACATATAACCACCGAACTTAAGGGTTCAAAGCTCGAAGCATACCTCGGTACCCCTCGAGGCGGCGTAATTTCCCCACTGCTCTGGGTCATTGTTATTAATGAGGTACTACAACAACTAAGGGACAGTGGGGTCAGAGCTACAGCGTACGCGGATGACGTCGTGCTGCTCGCAGCAGGTAAATTCCTGCCTACCCTTAGCGAATAACTTGACGGAGCCCTAAATATTCTTAGCATATGGGCCAGGAGCTGCGGTCTAAAGGTTAATCCCCAAGAAACCGAACTCGTACGTTTTACGAATAAAAGGAAAATACCGGAGTTTAGTACACCTTATGTTGATGGTATCCCACTCAGATTGTCCGATAGCGCAAAATTCCTGGGCCTTGTACTTGACAAAAAGCTCAATTGGAGATTAAATATAGAGGAAAGAATTAAGAAAGCAACAATAGCCTTTTGCTCATGTAGTAGAATTTTTGGTAGAACCTGGGGACCCTCCCCCAAAATCATACTATGGATGTATACGGCTATAGTTAGACCCATACTGACTTACGGCACTCTAGTATGGTGGCCAGCTGTCACCAAATCCACCAACTTAAAGGCAATCACCACAGTTCAAAGACTAGCGTGCATTGGCATCACCAGTGCAATGAGGACAACCCCAACCGCAGGACTCGAGGCTATCCTCAGCCTGCTACCGCTAGACTTCTTTATACGAACATCAGCAGCCATTAATGCTACGAGAGTAAGTCAGTCAGTGAACTGGAAACCAAGCAGAACAGGTCACTCGGTGATCCTACTCGATTATTTTGGCCTCATGCCCGTAACGGATTACATGACGCCATATTTAGACTTTACAAGGCCTTTCTCTACCGCCTACCCTAGCAGGGAGATTGGAAAAGCGGTCATATACCTAATGCCGAATCTATAGCCATCTAAATGAGCACTGGTGTAGGATCAGGTATCTTCTCCGACCCTCTAGGTGTATCAAAATCCATACGACTTCCAGACCACAGCAGTGTTTTCCAAGCAGAGGTCTTAGCAGTGGCAACAGCCGCCCGTGAGTCTGCGGTAAGGGCAATACCGCCAGAAGGTATCACCATCTTTATCGACAGCCAAGCAGCTATAAAAGCGATTACTGCCATAGAAATTAAATCGAAGCTTGTGAAGTGTTGTCGAGAAGAGCTCAGGGTTCTTGGAACACAGCACAAGGTATCGCTCTGTTGGGTCACTGTACAGGAGGGTATCCCTGGCAATGAGAAAGCCAACGAGCTGGCGAGAATCGGCTCAGCAGCCCCACCAGAACAAGTTGACCCCCCTGTGTGTATCTTGCCTTGCACACTCAAGCTCGCTGCAGGGAATAAAGCCACTGAGGAGGCGAACACAAGATGGAACTCCATGGAAACTTGCGCCACGACTAGGAAGCTATGGCCATCTTTCGACAAAGCAAAGACCGAGAGAATCATCCGTAAAGATAGGAAATCCCTTTCCACCCTCGTGGGCATCATCATGGGGCACAACACTCTGCGGTACCACTTGAAGAAACTACGCCTGATGGAGGAGGAACTCTGCAGAGGCTGTGGTGACGAGGAAGTTTTGAGGACACAATCCACTTCCTGTGCCACTGTCCGAGTCTTCAACACTCCAGGAAAAAGTTCATTGGTAAATATTTCTTCCAGGATCTCGAGGAACTCTCCGGCGTTTCAACAGAAAAGATGTTGAATTTCATCAAATCATCAGGATGGTTTGTATGCAGAAATGAAGTAAGTGACTGAGTCAGTAGTTTTTAGTTTCATTGGGTAAGGGATTACTTTTTCCCCCATGGGTACCACAATGGGTCAACACTGACCTGATTGTGGCAGAGAGCGTCCCTCCCTGCCAGCCCACATACCTAACCTAACCTAACCTAGCTGCTCTGATAAATATTTCAGCTTTACCTAGGAGTTTAAATTCTTTCTTTAAGCATCTGGCAATTTCTTGCAGGGTGCTGTGAACGCGTTCCACTATTGGTCCACATTGGTCGTAATGTGGTGGGCTGGAGTGTAATAAATGGTCATTTTGGATCTTTGCATCAATGTTACAAAGGAAGCTGAAGTGAATGTTGGATTTTGATCACAAATTAGATTTTTACATTTAGGAAAGGTTTGTAAAATTTTATAGACTTTGACTGGCATATCTTGGCGGTTATCTAATATTTTAATTACCAAGAATTGAGAATATGCGTCTAATCAAATTAGAATTTTAGTTTTTTCAGTGTACATAATATCTATGTATATGTAAGCACTCCCCCTCTTTTACGGGAAATGGCGCCTCGCTAAATGGTTGTTTATTGGGATTTATGCCATCGTTTCATTTTAACATTTGGGTTTCTGGGTGAAACTACGAATGTTAGTGGTTGGTGATGTGTATGGATCTCCAAATTAGTTTCTACATATAAGTATTTTCTTAAGTTCTTTAAAGCAAAAACGATGGCATAGAGTTCCTTCTCATTTGCCGCATATTTTCTTTCTGTTTGCCTTAACGTTTTAGATATGAACTTTATGGGTGTGCCGTCCTGTGATAAGACATTGCATCGTCGGATGCATCCGTAGTCAACACAAACTTCTTCGAGAAGTCGGGTTGGGTTAATGCAGTTTCTGCCACTAGATGACTTCTAAGTAATTCAAAGGCTTTGACTGCGTCTGTATCTAATTTAATATTTGTCTTTTTTGCCATGTGGGTAGACACTTGCCCACTTTCACTTTGGAGATATTTGGTTAATGGTTTGACAATGTTTGCATAATTTCTTATAATCATTCCTAAGGAACTTCTGAGTTGACGTAAAATCATAGGCTCAAGATATTTCTTGATCGCTTTCACTTTATCTGGGTTGGTTTTGATAACGTTGTGTCCTACAACATAGCCAATAAAATCAACCTTTTCTTGATACAAAATAAATTTCTCAATAGAAATTTTCATGTTTGAATTATTATATTCAAGTGTTCAGTGTGTTCCTCCAAACTATGAGAATATACAATTATATCGTCTATGTAGACGTGGCATATTTTGCCTACATAATTTGTAAAGATATTGTCCATGGCGCGCTGAAAGATGCTTGGGGCATTTTTCAATCGGAATGGCATTCTCAAGAACTCATATTTGCCATTATTTACTGAGAAACATATTTTCCTTATATCTTCTGGTTTCATCTTGATTTGGTGAAATCCAGATTCAAGATCAATTGTGGAAAAGAACTTTGCTTTTCCAAGATTGGATAATATGACATTCGTGTCGGGTATCGGGTATTTATCCGATACAGTATTCTCATTGAGCTTTTTGTACCCAATGACTAACATATTTTTTTTGACTACCGTCCTCATTAAGTCCTTTTTGGGCACCACCCATACTGGGGAGTTGTAAGGTGATTTTTATGGTCTAATGATGCCATCATTTAAAAGTTTCTCTTGTAGGCTCGCACAGTGTAAAAATGCATCTGATTTCTGGAAACTGGCAGCAAAGCTAAATGGGAAGAAATTTATCATCCACCGTGTTTAACCTTAGACATGCTTCGTACTCACTTTAAGAGACTACTGAACCCTCCAATAAATAGCTGCTCTTATCATTATGCATCACCTGCTTTTATTTTGGATGGAACAATTTCTCAGTCTGAGATAAAAAAGGCTTTAACTAGGCTCAAAGATGGCAAAGCTCCTGGCTCAGATGGAATTCCTGTTGAGTTTTATAAGTATGGTTCTCCTGAACTCATAAAGCAGCTACAATGCATTTTTAATAATGTGCTGGAATTTGGAGTAATTCCGAACCGTTTTAAAGAAGCACTGATTTTTCCGATACATAAGAAAGGCAGCACGAGGGACCCGTCAAACTATCGTGGAATTTCCTTCTTGAATGCATCATACAAAATTTTAACTTCGATTCTGCAATGCCGATTAAGCACGTGAATAGATATAAATAACTTATTAGGAGAATTCCAAGCGGGCTTCAGGCCAGGATATTCCCCTGCAGATCATATTTTTGTCCTGAGGAGCATAGCAGATTCATTCAACAGGAAAGGAAAAAAGTTGTACGTCTTTTTTGTCGACTTTAAGGCACCATTTGATACAGTTGATCGCGAGGCTCCTATGTATAAGCTGTTTGGCATGGGAATGTCTCAGAAATTTGGCAGAGTAATACAGAACATTTACAGAGAAACAGCTGCAGCGGTATGGAATGGCGAGACGTTTTCTGAATGGTTCCACACAAAATCAGGAGTGAGGGAGGGATACACATTAAGCCCGTCCTTATTTGCGCTGTTCATCGAAGACATAACTCATTTCTTGCCTGGAGGTATTGAGTTGGCGGGTCTCCTCATCAAGGCGCTACTATTTGCTGATGACATAGTTTTGCTTGCGTACACGACCGAGTTGCTTCAACTTATGATAAATCGACTGCATCAGTACCTATAGTACATTGTAAAATGTGGAACTTAGTAAATAACCTCGATAAATCTAAAATACTTATTTTCAAGAGAGGTGGTGGAAGATATTGCGCCATTGAAAGATGGTGTTATAATGGTGAAAGGATAGAAGTAGTTAATAAATACAAATATCTAGGCGTTATTTTTACCAAGAGTTTGTGCATGGAAATGCATCTGAAGGAAAAACTATCTTAAGCTAAGAGCGCAATCAGTGCCACATGGAGGAGATGTTTCGCTAATCGGAACATTGCACACAGTTATAAATTTAAAGTCTTTGAAGCAATATCTGAAACCATCCTGTTTTATGAAGCACAAATTTGGGGATACAAGCATTACGAAACTGTAGAGAAGCTGTTGAGATATTTCATCAAACGAATTTTTCGCTTACCATCAAGCGCACCGAATTACGTAATTATGCTCGAAACCGGCTTGTTTGTAAAAACACTTAAGCTGCAGGTTGATTATATAGTAAAAGTACTAAATATGAGTAATGACCGGCTACCAAAAAAGCACGTCTTCAAACTATTCAGGACGGGGCCAGTTTGTACGGCGAGTGGCTGGAATTAGCAAGTGATTATGGAATCCAACTTAATTTAAATATCGCAGAAATGGCAGATTGGAAACCTGCACTTTATCAATTAATCGCAGCAACAGACATGCAATATAGAGAGCAATGTCTAAATGCGGCTTCGGAATCACAGCACAGGCTGATTTCCAGCAAATTATGCCATAACCTGCAGCTCAAAAACTACTTTCGAGATAAACTCAGTGTGGACGAAATCTCAATGATGGTCAAGTTACGAGGAGAAATGCTTAGTTTGAATTATATGCCGCATCGTGTGGATCTTCCAAATTTATGCGGTTTATGCAACCTGGAGGAAAGAGAAGACATTCTACATTTTGTAGAAGGTGCCCAGTCCTGAAAGAAATAAGGAGGTATTTCTTGACATGTGATTTAATAAGTGATAATGAAACCTTAGTTTTACTCAACGAATTGGAAGTACCTAAACTATATCAGTACTGTAAAGCTGCCCTAGTGTACAGAGGAAGGATATTAAATGAGAACTTCTAAAAGAAAATTGATTATCTTATTGTGATAGATACATATTATTTAGTTTTGTTTTATTTGCTATTCTGAATATTAAAAACAAGTTATTAATTTAGTTGTCAACTTGGCAGACGGCAGTGCCATGCCTTATGATTTTAATGTATATTGATCATGTATTTACAATGTTCACATCAATAAAATCAAACTAATCTAAATCTAAATCTAAAAGTTTCTCTAATTCTTTATTCACAAAGTTATTAGCAGACAGAGGATAGGGGTATTGTTTACTCCAAACAGGTTTCTCGTTATTAGTACGGATTTCCGCAACGATATCTGTCCTGAAGGGTAAAGTCATATCAATCCCACCATGAATACTTTTAAGTTTATTCATCATTGTTTCGGTGAGTGAATCAATGTTTTCTTCTTTAATATTATTTAATTTCTCAACATTGCCAAAATACACTTTCTCCTTCTTATTGCCGTAGCTAAGGATACTTGTTTGGAAGTCGAGTTGAGCGTTAACTTTATTTAGTAAATTTGTCCCTATTAAAGCTTCATACTCCAAGTTTGGTATGACATAAAATCTAGTTACTTGGTTTAATATTAGTATATCGTGGTATGAATGAATGATGACTTCACCATTTACTGTGCATGCTCGTTTTTTTATGTCAAACATGATCTCATCATTAAAAATACCTGGTTTACAGTAGTTACTGCTCGCACCGGTGTCAATGAGAATTATTATTCTTTTGTTCCCTAGTATTTTTCGTAAGTGGGGCAGACCCACTCTTCTCCTAAAAAATGTCCTCCATCTTCGTATAAACTATTTATCCTTTTGTTCTTTACGGGAGGAGGTTGAATAGAGTTTTGCGCACTCGATTCTCTTTCTCGCTTAAAGCTTAAAGATCGGACGTGTATTATGATTATACGTATTGTATTGAGGTTTTTGCCAGCGAGGATTGTTTCCATGCTGGTTATTATTAGGAATGTTATTATTACACTGATTATTGCCACGGAATGGATTGTTGGTGTAGGTGCTTGAATTGATTTAGCTCATGGGAGCTTACTGGTCGATTTGCAGAACTACCAAGACCCATGGGTTCGAATCTCTGAGGCAATTGTCTGTAATCATTGTTCCTGCTTTGCGGTGGATTACAATATTTTGTGCGTGACCATTGCTTCGTGTCGGGAAACGCAGATTATTTGAATTTCTTTTTCCTTCTCCCCTGTGAAAAGTAAATTGAAGGCCAAAATTTGCTCTTGTGTAGTTAGACTCGAGCTCCTGTGCTTTTGCCAGAGTGTTTGGAAGCTCTTGAGGATTTAAGGAGAATAAAATATTAGATAACTGCCCATTCAGACCGGTAATAAAAACTTTCAAAGCGTTTCGTCGGTGTATAGTATTAAGTTCTAGCGTGACGGGTGAATTAGACCCACGTGTCATAATTGTTTTATTGGTCAAAACTGTTAATTTCCGATTAACAGTGTTATAATAGCCTATTAAAGACATTGAACCTTGTCTAAGAATACTCAGTTCCTGTTCTATTACATAAACTGGCCTCTTGTCCGCGTAGGCAAAATCAAATCGGGAAATGATGGCATTGAAGTTCAACACTGTGCCATGATTAGTTAAAATATCGTTCGCGTGTTGCGTTATCTTGTTACGGAAAATTGTTAGTGCCGCAAAATATTTGTTACTACCAATGTCATACAATGATATAAAGTTGTGAGCAGCTTCTCGCCAACTCACGTATGAAGTCTGACTACCGGAAAATTCTGGCGAAGATTTTATAACGTCTTATGGTTCGTTACAGGTTATCGTCGGATCTATTGTTTGAGTCGGGTATTCCGTAGTGGAATTATTCATCCCTACGGAGGATAGTAGGCCCTTTAATTAACCTATTTCATGATTATATCTAGCTTCCTGTTCTAGAAAGAATTTCTGAATCAATTTATTATTGTCTGTTTTTGCTTTCGCAATTATGTCATCGACTGTTTGTTGTGTTAAGTCCGTGCCTGTACCGAGAGTCATTTAGAATTTATTCTCAGATTCTGAGTTTAGTTATATCGGATTTAATTTGTAATCTATTTGATATGGCTTAGGGCCTCTATTCTTTAATTTATTTCTAGTTCTATGCATAAAAATCACTTTTTCACTTTTACATTTGATATTTTTCTTAAGGATAGTGCTTAAAAATATTTTCATATGCAGATGCATACTGCCCTCAGTGAACAACAATTTTAAATTTGTGGATGCAATATTTATTAATGAACGTTTTCGAAAAAGAAGAACTTTATGAAAAATGTACTTCGATGTCCTCTAGCATATATGTATGTACGTACATATGTAAAATTACAGGTAAGCATTAACCAAATGGCATGCCGTTGAAGAGGGATTTAAGTTGTCTTTCTAAACCTATCCCACGTATTTATAACTTTCAGTTTTACTGTGTAGCCGAACTAAAGTAAATAAAGTTTTGGTTGATGACTATGAAGCGTGGGGGAATAGACACCCCCTTCCCGTATACCTTTTGTGGTTCAACCCAAGCCTCAAATTTAACCCGAAAGATCGTGTGACATCCTGTAGACTACTTGTATTGCACAGTTAAAAAATAAAAATTTAGGAAATAGTAAAATTATATAGAGAAGGCCATGGCCTAATATGATTCTGACGTCTATTTGATGTGGTTTGTGAGAAAATACCCTATCTACGTTTGTTTGGAATTTATCAATAAATCGTCTTTTTAATAGATATCTAAGTCATGAACAAAAGCACAACTACTTTACTCAAAAAATTGAAAACCGAGTTGGAATTCTACAAAACAGACCAAAAAACATTTATGGAATTAGCCAAGCAAAGAACAATTCTCGAAGGTCAATTAAACGAAAATAAATGTGTGCTCGATGAGTTAAACCGTCTCCAAGTTGACAATAAAGTCTACAAGCTCTATGGTTCTGTGCTGGTGAAACAAGATCTCGAAGAATCCCGCCAGAACGTTACCAAGCGAATTGAATACATTACCAAAGAACTTTCGTCGTCCAACAAAGCTCTCGAGAACATGGAAAAGGAAATCATCAAACACCGCGAGAATGTACAGAAACTGCAACAGCAATACCAAGTCGCTTTGGCTATGATGTAGATGAATATCTGTTCCCCAGTTTCTTTTAAACTAGCCTGTTTTCATTATGCAAATTAAGTAAGTTATGTCTATATGTACTGTACATATATATTTATTGCATGCAATTTTTGAGTTTTTTAAATCCCTAATAAAATGTTAAAAAAGACATAAAAACGATATGAAGAAGATGGTATGTCAAAATGAACAGTTTGCAAATACAATCATTTAATTTATTACTATATTGTCATGTGTACATATGTAAAGGCGTCCCGCGAAAACCAATTTTATTCCTGTGAGTACACAAATACACTTTAATAGGCTTTTTTAATATTTTTTTTTTACACTCATTGCTCAGTGGCAGTGCGTCAGACAATTTCGTGTGATGTTTAAGGTTTGCATCAAAGAAAAGGTCAAAAAGATTTTTCAAGGGTCCACCTCTCGCAAACGTCTGGCAAACAACCGAGAGTTATTACTTCCATGATGAAGCTTCTCAGTACTTCGGATACAGCGCACACGTTTGAAGCTCGGCCCCAAAACACTACATAAATTTACTTGACAGCATTCAGAGGCGCGCAGTTCGCCTAATAGAGGATCAAGGGGTGGAATCGGCTAAGCTGATAGGTGATAGTATGATTTGTGATAATTAAAAGCGATCCGCTATAGTCCAACCTTCAATCCTTGGATCATCGAAGACAGGTGACAAACTTATGTGTGTTTTACAGATACTACCACGGCAGATTTCCGAAAGAATTCAACGGAAAAATTGATTGGAGCTCGGCTGTGCAACGTCTTACCAAGCAGGCCATTAAAGCACACAACTTCCATCTTCACCTGGCAACCGCAGAAACATCTATTCTATCAAAATTCTTTTTGTTACAAGAAAACTAATCTTTGGAACGCATTCTCAGGCAAATATTTCCAGAAAGCTATAATCTGTAACAATTTAAATTCTGGCTTAGCGATGTAGGCGTTTCCCGAGAGAGGCTTATAAAAAAATGGGTTCGATCCATTCGTACGAAAAATATAAAGCGCACAACACAATAATAGAGTGAAGTAACTCATATGCACTGTTGCCGTCAACAAATATTTATTTTATCGTGTCACTGAAAAGTTGCAATTTCTCTGGCACAGATCATGTGATGCCCTATCCCTTATAAAGAGAGCGCGGCACGCGGTGCAAAGCTTCGGATTAAAATACAATAATAAATAAATTTAAAACAAACGCTACGCACTATTACAATGGGTGAATTATATTTCTACACATTTTGCTAGCAGAACATATTTCGCCTTAGTAAAAATATTGGAAACATTTTTTAAGTGGCCTCGATAAATTCTGGAAATAAGCCTGTACGACTGAGTTCTTGGTATTGATTATTAGTTAAAAAATATATAAAAAAATATCGGCAAAAAGTTTCATCACGAGGATTCTAAAGTAAGTGTTACTTGCGCTGATTACGGAAAGCTATACATATTCTTCATAACATCCTTGTTTCAAACATTATCTCACTATTTAGCATTATCTCATAAATTAGTTTTATGAAAAATGGAAAAGAAAAGAAAAAAACGTATTTACTGCCCTACCAGGTAACCAATATGCAAAAACGTTTAGCATTGATTGAAGAAATTGTTTTCATTGCATTGGCTAGAAAATATTTAGAAGAATTAACTATCGACAAACATTATTCATCACCAAACCTTTAATTCTGCACCAACTTCTACTGATACCGATATCTCCTCCGATGTTAATTGTGAGTTACATACTTCATACTGCAACTTCGTGCCTTTCTAAAACTTAAATGGCTGATAATTCTTGACATTCCCTAAAATGGAAATTAAAAAAATCGACACTGCGTCAATTCTGTCAGCCTGTCTCACCTGAAATGCACTCTCGCGGCTATTCAAAAAGGATTATGTTAAAAGAGCGGTCCTCTTTATGCAGACTTTCAAGCAAACTGTGTACACCAAATAGTTTAAGCACCTTGACGATGGATATCTTTTTCGAGAACCTCTCCGATGGACGCATTTTTGTCCTCTTCTATACGAAGGGTACCTGAAGTCGTATTTATACACCATTAACTATTCCAATCGAATATTAGATAATTACAGTTGTAAGGAAGGTGAAAACACAATCAAATATTTATCAATTAATGATACTTTGCAAAATAAGGCGAAGAAGAATGCAGAGGTATGTGAAGAAAACTTAGTATATGTATGTGTGCTACAGTTGGTAAATAATGTAGGGTGATTCAATTTTAAGTGTACTTGTACAAACTTTGTAAGGTGATAGAACTTGGTATAATATGAAACCGTTTTACGGGTCCATCTCCAACGAAGGTGTAGACGGCAATGGCGGAATAAGTAAGAATAACCACCCTGTTGGGTGGTTTCCGACTAATCGACTTTACAGCAGCTTGTAGTTTGGTAGTTGGTAGCTTTAGCTTTTCCTGTCTTAGAATGTAGAGCAGCTTTTTTTCTTTATGTAAGAAAGGTGAAAAGCATCGAAAGCCGGAGTGTGGGGCTGTAACCCAAACTAGAACCACCCCTGCTGTCAGCATGAATTTTATAAGTCCTCTCGCTCACTTGATCGCCAGTTTCTTTTTCTAATATGTTTCTGGCCGTCGTGTACATCCGGCATTCTATCAAAACATGTTCTGTTTTCTGGATTTTGACTTCGTAGGTCCTTTGGCAGTGGCAGCTTGGATTTCTCCGAGTGGTCGGAGTCCTTATATAATAGAACGTTCATTATTGAAAGACTAATGTTTATACAAAGCAAACAATAACGCAAACCCATCAAAAGAATGTGCTTACTGAAGGGAATATCAATAACAATTTGAGTTCGGTTCGCAAATTTTTACACTTGGCCTACACCCGTATAAGGTCCAGCTGGTATTTTTCATCCATCTTTCGCTGATTGGACTATAGAGCATTTGCAAGCTGGCACGTTGTTTTATCGCAAAACTGTGTTTATCTACGAGGCTCATTTCTGGCTGTACAAGTTTGTTAATAACAAAATAGTCACATATGAGGCGTTTCTCTTTTTTGCTTCAGAGCAGAGCTCTGAATAGAGATCGAGCACATCGAGCGTGCTCTGAACGTCCTCTGAACCGAGCATGCTCAGAGCGCTCTGATTTGTTTATGAAACACACTTGAGCACTCTGATGTCATTTGATTAGCAATTATAGGTTAATCTGTCAAAATATGAATAGAATACTCCTATCTATTGATATTTATTTTTTATGTTATATTTACTTTCTGCACCAGAACAAAAAATTTCGTCCGTCATTACAATTGTGTTGCAATTTTTTTTTTTCTTTTACCTCCTGTCAAATGTGAAAAATGGCTGTGCTCAGAAGTTTGCTCTGAACACTCGCTCAAATTATTCAGAACTCATAGAGTACGCTCTGAGCATATTCTGAACGAAAAAAGAAAAACCAATTCAGAGCTCTGATATGTCTGAGCTAAAAAAGAAACACAACTTTTTTTTTGACAACTCAGGCTCTGCTCTGAAATAAAAAAGAAAAACGCCTATGGAATGAAATCAATCCAAAATAGACCCGTTATGTCAAAAAAAAATGCACAGTCTGATGCGGTTTTCACGCATCATTTATTTAAAGAAATGTTTCTGCAGCTAGCGTTACAGTCAATGGACATCTTAACCGAACCATAATTAATGAATAGTACATTAAAAATATGGATGACATGGTTACAAGTATTTCAAAATAAGATATTAAAAATTATGCTAAACCTTCATTGGCATAATTCCAACTTGGGCGTCCATAAATTAGGGAATGTTGAATTGATCTCTGATAGAATTCGAAATCTTAAAAGAAAATTTGTAACTCGCTCTGAATTTGCTGACAATGAGCTCATAAACAAACTTAACATACAAGAATTTGCAGTGTGTTATTCTATGTACTTTACATATATTTTAATGTTTGTATTTTTTTGATAATGGTTTCTTTATAATATGCCTTTCAACGGACTGAGGCTAATTGATTTCGCTGTGGAGCGTAACGTCACTATAGTAAGCACATGGCTTCCTCGTTTCAATATTTGCAAGCAGACATGGTTCAATGATCATGTAACGATCAACCAAATTTATCGTATTGTGAATAACGCAAGTCACGTCTCCAGTATTTTGGATGTCCGGACCTTCCGAGCGGCCAGCATAGACTCGGATCATTACCTTGATATGGCCGAGGAACGCATGCGGATATCCCAAACTGAGCAACAAAGAAGAATCGCTGTGACCAAATTTAACGTCCAAAAACTACAATCACAAGAGATCGCCAGAGCCTTCGCTTAATCCCTTTTATGCCACCAGAATAAAGTGCCGAAGACCAATGGCATCGCTGCCAACATGCACATAAGAAACTCTGCAACTGATGTGCTAGCTTTCGCCCGACCAACCCCTCGAAACCTCTGGTTCGTCGAAGAATGCCGGTAAGTTTACGCAGCAAAAAAAGAGATATATAAAGTGAAGAAAAAGAATGAGCATAAGAAGTGCGCGATCGACAATATTGAAGGCTAATACTACAGGAGCAATTTACGGAAGTTTTACGAAAATGTTAAAAGAACGAGTCAGCTAAGCGAAGCAAAAATCGTACAGAAACCTGTAGAGATGAAAGTGGAAACCTCGTAGTAGAATCACAGTCGGTGCTGAGAATATGGAAAAACTACTTCTGCAGACTGTATAACGGCGAGAAAGACCAGCATCCCGCTATAAAGCAGAATGAACCATTCAACATAGAAAACGGTAGTCGAAATGTTCGTCCTCCCGACCAAAGCGAAGTGAGGATAGCAATATCCAATCTGAAATCAGCAGCTCTAGCTGCTGAGCTAGGCGGCTTACGGGCCGAACTTTTCAAGGCAGCTGGTGATGAATTAGTGGAAAGCATACACCAACTCATCTCTAAGATTTGGTAAGATTATGCTACATATATAAAGGCATCAGTCTCCTCAACACTGTATACAAGATCTTTTGTGCGATATTGTGTGAACGACTAAAACCATTTATAAACGGCCTGATTGGTCCCTATCATTGCAGTTTCAGGCCAGGAAAGTCTGCCATCGATGAAATCTGCATACATTGGCTGATCCCGGAGAAAACCCAAAAAGTACAAATCGAATGACATCATCTCTTTATCGATTTGAAGTCCGCCTATGACACCATCTATAGAGAAGAGCTATACAGAGCCAAGTCTAGTTTGACATACCATATCTACCAAACTCGTTCGTCTGTGCAGGATGGAGATGGAGAACGCTCGCTACTCCATCAAGGTCGGTAATGACCTGACTGAGACCTTTGAAGTCGAAAAGGGTTGTAGGCAAGGTTAAGCGCTGTTATGTGACTTCTTTAATATTGTAGTTAGTTAGTTTTATATGGCTTTTATTTTCATTATAAATTCATTACATTATTCCCGAAATATTATAATTCTACTGAGGTTTGGCCTATGGCCTACCAGACTGACAATAATTCGTATACCTACATATCAGTGCATATATACCTATGTATATATATAAATATATTTTTTATTTTTATTTTTTTTTGTTTAGTAAATACATTAAAAGACTTCTTCAACTATACAATTTCTGTAGCGAAGTGCATTTACGCAGTAGTTGTAAAGTAAATTCCAACCACGATCTCCATTTAAAATTGGAATTGCTTCATCCATTTCTAAGATAAGTCGAAATTCTTTTAAGATTCGGCATATCGCAAGGAGGTGAAATATATCCTCTCGTAACTACATATTACAAAGATTGCATACAATAGGTAGTTCTGGACGGTGTGGAATGAAATTCAGATTCAATAGCTCTCCTCTGATTTTGAAAATTGTATTTATCTTCTCTGTTGAATTGCAGTTTAGTTTGGTTTTCTTTGCTAGATGGTATTTTAGTTTACTGTAATAAATTCTATGCTGGGAGGACTGTGTATTAATTACGAATCGATCATACATGCTTCGACCTACTTTTTCCAGTACGATATTGAGTTATGTCTTTAATATTGTACTTAAACGTATTTTGCGGAACTTACAAGCAAACACCAGAGGCACAATCTATCAAAAGTCTGTACAACAGTTTGTGTAGATATAGACGATATAGACATTATTGGAAGTACTCAGCGGACTGTCACCGGTGCGTTTGCAAGCATTGAAGCAAAAGCCACCAAACGAGGGCAAAACAAAGTATATGCTGTCAATAAGAAGGCACAATCAACGCTGACGAATTAGACAGAACGCCACTTGGCTCTGCTATCAATGATAATGATATCAGCGCAAAAATCAAGCGAAGAATATATATTGCCGATCGCTGTGTTTTTGTTTTAATAAGGCAATTTAGCAGTGGCCTTATATCGAACAACTAAGGAGACTCTATACAAAACACTGATCGTCCCAGTCCAGCTTTACGGCACTGAAACATGGACTTTATTGAAAGTAATAAAACTGAAATAAATAGTTAATAAAACTGACATACTATATATTGCAAATATTGTATACATTACCGAATAAAGATATATTTATCTGTATGACATTGATACACACGAGATGTTCGAAATGAATATACCATATGAAACAGTATTTCATATTTCAGATGTTAGACATTAGCTGCAAATCAGGCTAGTGGTCTCCAAATATGTGAAAATTGTCACATTTTGTGTGAAACTGCACTCAATTTTATGAACGAGTAATATTAGATTTTTTTGTTTTTAAGCATTTACATACCCCGGTTAATACCGTTGGTTAGGCTCGGATGGAGCACAGTCACACAGTGGGATTTAATCCACTCAAAACGTTGGGGGATAGATTCACACCGAGCGCCCCGACGCTCGTTGTTGTCATTCCATTACACTCGTATATACATATTTTCGAATGTTAGGTAGATATCCAGATACATACTATACCTACTATATATATATATATTTCTACATGTGTGTGTTCTGATACACCTAGGTCAATTCAAATGGCTTTGTCCTATTAAGCCTTCGCACTATGTTTGCGTTGTCTAAAAGTTGTACTACCTCTGGGTTAGTGTTTTGTTGAAGCCTTGATTCATGCATTCGTGCATTTTTCCTAGTTTCATCTGTGACACATTCCACTCCTAAACCCCTGTGGAG
The DNA here is from genome assembly GCA_945910035.1 of Brachypalpus laphriformis. Lineage (NCBI taxonomy): Eukaryota > Metazoa > Arthropoda > Insecta > Diptera > Syrphidae > Brachypalpus > Brachypalpus laphriformis. The sequence continues at coordinate 258,191,820 of OX246754.1, forward strand.
GTCATTATTCCTTATGTACCAGGGTGCATTAACGATATTCCTTAGCACTTTGTGTTGCTCTTTTTGGTACAGCCCCATATTTGAATACCATATGTCCATATTGGCTTCAATGATTGCTTATATAATACAAGCTTATTATAGATTGATAGTGACGAATCCTTTCATATCAACCAATACATGTTTCTGTATTTTATTTCCAATTCGATTTTTTTCTATTTTACGTGTACCTTCCATCTTAGCTTAGCGTCCAGGGTCATTCCAAGATATTTTGCTGCATTTGCGTACGGCACTACTTGTTGGTTGATAGTTACCGGGATATGATTTATTCTTCTGTTAGTGAAATCTGTGTGCACTGATTTCATTAAGCTTCATTCGCCATTTTACTGTCCAATTACAAATTTTGTTCACAGCTGATTGCAGTTTCTGCGTTGATTCTATTATTCTATATTATTCTTTCCTACCGCTAGGATTGCAGTGTCATCAGCAAATGTGGCCAAAGTGCTGTTTTCAAGCTCTGGGAGGTCACCAGTGTATAGGAGGTACAGAATGGGGCCCAGTACGCTACCTTGCGGAACTCCTGCTTTAATTTCCGTTAGTTCTGAGTACGAATCTTCCATCCGATAAGTGGCTTTAAAAATATTGCAAATCATCCACACTTGTCGTCCTGTTCTCCAAATCTTGTGTAAAACTGCGCCGACTTCCCTTCCCAAACTATCTTAAACTTAAAACAATGAATTCATGTATTCTTTCCATTTTTTTTTTAAATCTCAGTACTACGCCAAATTTTGTGCTTTCGAATTGTGGACGACGAATTCTAGGGGCTAAATATTTTCGCATGTGTTTATGTTTAAAGGCATTACCATATTTCTCAAGGATTCTTAATACCTGATTTGTTAAAACACAGACAAGTACCGTGTCATTAGAACAATGGTTAACAAGGCAGAAAATTCAGGAAACAAATTAAGTAATACGGCGGAATAAATTGTTTTCGGTATTAAAGCTGTTTTTAATCAGCGACGCCAGGATTTCAGTATCCATAAGCCAAAACCATCAGTGGAAATAATTTAATATTCACCAGAAATGCATTATGTTTAATCAAAGCCATGTTATATCGATGAGCCCCTTTTGTTGAGCCAACACTTAACTTTTAACAGCGAAAGTTTATATAACACTTTTTTTGACTTTAAGTCAATTGTAAATATCAATTCGAATAAAGAATTAATAACAAATTAAAAGAAATTACTTGCTTTTACATGAAATATGAAATACCAATTTTCAATCACTTCGTTTGTAGAACTGACAGCTCCAATAATAGATTGATGCCCAGAAAATAGGATTCCTTTTAAATCACTTGCCATTCCCTACAAATTAGTTCTCTCTTATTTTAAGGATATCCCTATCAATCGTCCCGTCCCCTAAACTCAACGGAGCTTGCAAACAACTACCAGGACGGTGGTCATCCCATTCTCTTAAGCTGAATTAATAAAGACCCAAGCCAAGCATGTAGTTATATACAGCGCAGTTAGAGTGCAAATCAAGGCAATTACTTGAAGGCATACTAATGACCATAATAATACGTTGATGTTGATGGATTATCCTTTCCCATCCGTTCTTCTAGCAGCACACTGAAAACAATAACAATAACAACACCTATATCCAGGCATAGCCGGTCAATATAAATCTATGAGGACCTGACAGTATAACTTGATTGATGGCACCGATGACTTCCCTCAGGGATTGACTTGAATCGGTGTGACCTGCCTTCTCTTTCAATATACATAAACATACATACACATGTACATACATATTCTGATACTTTTCTTACCGAACGTTCCTTACAGTGTAGGATATCGTTTATTCGAATTGAATCCTGTTTTTAAGAACCTTAAAGAAAAAAAAACATTTTCGAGTTATGATTAATAATGCTGTTAAAGTAAAAAATATATAAAAACATATACATAAAAAACTTTAACAAAGATAAGAGTATAAACCTCGTACTCTGTCATGATAAAGTAGGTGCTTTTTTCTCGGTCATCCACCTACACTACGACCATAGATTTATCTTCATTTCAACGAAACCATTATCACCAGGTCGTATGCTAATTACGGTCATTTGAGGCTCCAGGTCATTTGAAAATTTTTATTATTTTCTGGAGAATTTTCTGTAACCGTGAATGGATGCCCCATTGGGAAATGCAAATGTTAGCACAACGACAAGGGGGGGGGGGGGGGGGGGGGGGTCGGGTGTCACGATGCGATTTCATAGTGCGAGGGCAATTATGAGACTTGCTGGTGCAGAGAGCGAAAGAGTTTATATAGGTACTGATACTGTAGCCAGCATCCGAATGCAATTAACTTTTGATAAGAAATTTAGGAAGAAACATGACATTGGACCTAAAAATGCTAACTGAACAAATCTATTATTGGATTAGGTTCCATGGCCAAAAGTAGAGTCCGTGATGGAATAGCGGGTTGATAAGCGATTCACGTCGATGTGTGTATATGTGTGATATGTGTGCTGGAAAGAAAGTTCAATTTGATTCGTGATTACTTAAGAATAATAACTAAAACTGCGGTTTAGGGTAGGGTTAGGCAAAATTGAGCAAATCAAAGTGAGCAGTGAGGTTTAGAGTTGTGAAATTTTTGTGGGTAGTACATATTCGCTCTTTTTCCGAAAAGTATTATACTGAACTTAAACATCAATGACTTTTTAGACGTCCAATATTCGAAAGAGTTCCATGTGAATTGGAAATTACTTTTTAAATACTAAGATATTCATAAATGTTTAGCTAGATTTGTCAATCATCCTTAAGACTGTGTATAGGAATATCTGCTTAAGTTAATATAGAAATTCATTTAGAAATTAGTAGTTTAGTACTAGTTAGAAAGACAAAAAAACCTGCCTGCACTTTTGATTTTACTTAATAACAAAGTGGTCAATCCGTAATTGAGTGGCTAGTAAGAAATTGAGTTAACACAGTATGCATATCAATGTACTTTCATCTTTATAATAGTTTAAAATGCTTCGCAGAAATCGGAATAGTCAACATAATTACGTACGACACACAGATAAGTTCGAATTTGTAGTATGTTAATAAGGTTAGCATGTGATACAAGGATCAAATGAAAGTAATGGCACATTAAATTTTCAAAATCTAGTATAGGCACCGACTTACTTTTGAATATATGTATTTATGCCTCGCAAAGCAGAATAACCTTAATAAAATGATGTACCCTGGTTTTAGTTTTTGGTCATTAGCTTGTACGTATGGTACTTATTCTCACCATTGGAAACAATAAAAAAATGAACGATTATGCCCTGAAACCCCTTGAGTACACTATAATCCTTTTTATGTTCGTTTTAGGATCGTGTCTAGATTCCTATCCGAATTCTTGACTAAGTTTTACCAAGACATCTTGTATAAGGCAGGATGAAGTGAGAAGACGATAAGGATTCGGTCCATACCCATAATATACCCAAATTTATTTCCTCCATACGCTACTACAAACTTGAGTAGTAAAAAAATATTTGAATATACAGAGATCAAATTGATAAATGTGCATATGTATACCATATATTCTTTTGTGTATACCTCTTGGATGGAATCTCAGTATCGTTTGCCCGATCTGGAAAAAAGGAAACCTCCTTAACTGCGCCGATTATAGATGCATCATTCTTCTCAACATTGCATACAAAGTCCCTTCTGCCATATCGTGTGAATGCTTTAAAACTCTCATCAAAACCCGATTGGCTTCTATCAGTGCAGTTTCGGGCCAGGAAAGTTCACCATAGATCACATCTTCACACTTCGGTAGATCCTGGAGAAAACATATGATGTCCAAATCGATACTCATCATCTCTTTATCGAATTAAAGTCCGCCTATGGCAGCATATTTAGAGAGGCGTTGTATAGAGCCATGTCTAGTTTTGACATCTCTACCAATCTTGTCTATCTGCGCAGGATGACGATGGAGAACGCTCGCTGCTTTATCAAGATCGGTAATGACCTCACCAAAAGGTTTTAGACAAGGTGACGCGCTGTCATGTGACTTATTTAATATTGTACTTGAAAGGTTTGTGTGGAACTCATAAGCCAACACCAGAGGCACAATATAACAAAAGTCAGTACAACTGCTTACATACACCCACGATATAGACATAATTGGAAGAACTCAGCGGGCTGTCAACGGTGCGTTTGCACCGCCAGAAGAAGAAGCCGCCAAAATAGGTCTAGCAGTAAACGACGGCAAAACCAAGTATATGCTGTCAACCAGAAAGGACAATCAACATCGACGAATTGGACAGAATATCATAGTGGGCAGCTTCAACTTCGAGGTGGTAAGGCTCTGCTCTTAGCTCTGCTATACATTTGGAAAACGACATCAGCGCAGATGACAAACTATACAAGCTGTGCAGCGACATCGACCTAGTCAAAACATTGCGTATTGGGCATTTGAGATGGCTAGGACATTTAGAATGGACACCAATGCTCCGACCTGCAGAGTCTTCGAATCCAACCCGGAGGGACGACGCAGTAGAGGACTCCTTCGCTGTAGGTGGCGCGCACAAGTTCAAGGGGACCGCATTCTACTTGAAGTGCGTAAATAGCTCAGGACCGAGCTAAATGGAGAGGCTTGTTGGTTACGTCCTAGGATCACCCCAAACTGTAGCGCCATCTAAGTTAGTAATTACTTAGTCATCTAGTTATTTCCACTATAAATTCGAGGATGATTTTCTGGAAATCAACTCAGTGTCATATTTCTGACTTTTTCGATGGCATTAAACTGATTTTGGGAACGCGTGATACTATCCCAAGTTTCACAAGATGGATGTAATAGTTGCTAATCAAAATATAAGTACACTCAACAATACCCATTGTACTGTATTAGAGCCAATTTTTTTTTTTTACCAAAACTTGCACTTTCATACACAACGACATGATTTAATTTTTGGTCAAACTTTCAGCTAGAATGAAGAGCCTCGTATTTGTGAATTGAATTTTTGTCCGGTCAGAAGTGTGATCAAGAGGGCAATGTGTTACAGCCTTTAGATTTGATAGCACGTCAGTTCTCTAGGTCGGATAGTAGATTCAGTGTAACAAATTCAATAAAAATGAGAAAATTTAATACGGCTGTTGCTCACAATTTATTTAATTTAAGAAATCCTTAAAAACACAGAAAGAAAAAAAAAAGCAAAATCAAATGAAAAAGATTATCTGCTGATCAGGTAATTTTCACACTTATTTTAAGAGACACGATTTAGTACTTGGTCCAGTAGCCTTTGACATCCCGAACTGCCTTCATTCGCCTTGGCATGCTCCCTGAAAGTCTTTCGCAATAACTTACAGGAATCTTGCTCCACTGCTCTTGTACTCTACTCCACAAAACTGCCCCCGATGACGGTGGCGAATTATATTCCGTATGAAGTGCAGATTTCAAATAAGCCCAAAGATTCTCTATTGGATTCAAATCGGGGCTTTGTGCAGGCCAGTCTAGTACCGAGAAAGACTGCTCCTTCAACCAAAGCTGTACCCTTTGAGCCATATGTTTTGGGTCACGATCATGTTGAAATACTACATTCTCCCGATCTACAGGCATCTTCTCAATTGTTTTGCTGAGATATTTTCGTAATATATTCTTATACATATACTGATCCATTGAGCCATCCACAAGATGTATTTCACCCACACCATAAGCACTCATGCAGCCCCATAAAACAATAGAGCCACCACCATTTTTTACAGTTTGCTTTACATGTCTGGGCTTTAGGGATTCTCCCTCGCGTTTCCATGCCCAAGATCGACCATCTGTACAATATCGATTGATCTTAGTTTCATCTGACCATATCACGTTCCTCCATTCACTGTCTGACCAATCTCCGTATTTCTTAACAAACGAAAGTCTCGCCTTTACATTTTTCTTGGAAAGTGCTGGTTTCTTTTTTCTTTCCACCGCCTCTAATTTTAGACTATGAAGGGCTCGGTTAGCTGTCCATCGACTTATGCGTTTGCCAGTGGCTCTCTCTAGTTCCTTAGCTGCTTCGGTAGATGAAAAGACACACTGTGACATCACGTAACGAACAAGAGAACGTTCGTCTTGTTGCGATAGAATCTTAGGCCGACCTCCCGGATGATTATCCATGTAAGAACAGAATTTTCTTTTCAATCTACTAACGGATGTTTGACTAACATTATATTTTTTAGCTACAAATCGAGTTGATTTTGCTTGCTTAAGCCAATACACAATTTCTGTCCGAACGTTTCTCGATAAAGGTTTCATGTTTCCTCTCGAAATTCACAAGAAAAAATATAAGCTAGTAGCTACACTGTTCCAGCACGAGTAGGTGCAACCTTCTTGATTAACTGATTGTTTTGAATTGCAAAAGTTTTTAGAAGCACCAGCTTACTTATACTACGTAAATATGGAATCAAGGGACTTGCGTGTGGTCATTTATTTCTATATCAAGTAAGGGAAGGTTTTATAACCCTAAAATATGGTGATATAATTACATACTGCAGAACGAAAAAACCTGGTCTTGATTAAAGTAAAGAGGTAAGTAATTTTTCAATCAATCCATGAACTGTAGCGCTTTTCCTGTAGTCTAATTCCGTGAAAACTCAAGGGAACAAATCGTTATACCTATGTATATTTTCTCCTGTGGGGTTGCATCGAATGGAACTAAATTGGGAATGCTTTTTGATGGGTGGGACTATAAGCACATGTCGGTAAGAATATATGCGTATGCACACAAGAAAAGATATGCAAAAAAATACAGGAGGTAATGTTTCCACGAATTTATCACAAATAATAAAAGGTTGCTGGTTACTGGCATTGAATTCCACGAACGCACCTGATATCGAATAATGGTCAAACGGTAGTAGGTGGTCAGGCGATAGTGCATGCGATTACATGAAAATACAAGGGTTTCGCAAAGCCTAGGGCTACCAAATCCTACTCTCCACCTTCACGTTGCTGAGAGCTGGGTGCGTAGTACCTTGGTCATAGATAGGGCAACCAACCCGTTTGCAATATCTTGGGGACAGCAGACAAGAGAGGGGGAGAAAGCGCTTTCTCACTAGAGTACTCTTCTTGTCCCAGATGGCAGCGGACGAATTCTCTACATGGTATCAACGGTGGCGTCTGCAGTTCCGGTAAGGGTAAACTTATTGAACATATTCGGATCACAGGTGTGTAACCAATTTCCAAGGTTAGTCAGGAGCTTCAAATAGAGATGGTGACGGGGGAGCCCTTAATAGACCAACGGCAGGGTTCATACTCTCGTAGTGGACTACTGACAGCGGTGTATCCGGCTCCGCTTCCTCTGCGTATCACATAAGGAAGTGGCCCTCCAGGTTGGGGATTCCGCCGTCGGGGTAACTTCCCTACCACGTTAAAAGTTATGGTTACGAAGCAAACAACAGCCTCGGATACAGATGATTTTACGGTTGACGGCCCAACCAAACGTAAAATGGACAACGATCTTCATGTTTACACGTGAAATGTTAGTCCCCTTTACAAAACCATGTGCAGCTGAACAATTTGCGGAGGCTCTAGACTGGCATTACCGCCATCCAAGAAGTGCGATGGGACGGGCAAAAGGACGATGGAAAACTACAACATCTACTACGGCGATTGCTGCAGACAACATGTGAACTAGCAGATCATGACTGTTCATATAAATGTTATATTAACCAACATAAGCCTAATACGCGCTCACGCCCCTCACAAGAAGTTGGACGACGCGACTAAAAATTACTTCTACCAGCTCTTGGACAACACGTATGAGCAATGTCCGCGACATTAAATTGTCCTGGGCGATTTTAACGCAAAGTTGGGGAAGGAGGAAGGAAGAGCGAAAAGCATAGCCGACATCCGACAACGGACTCAGGCTAGTGGAATTTGCTGCGGGACGAAACGTCGTCGTAGCTAGTACGCGGTTCCCATGCCTTGATTTTCACAAGTGGATATGACTTTCCCTTAACCGAAAAACCGTTGGATCACATTGCGATCGACGCAATGCATTCTTCCAGTGTTCTGAGTACCTGAACTTTGATCACTACCTAGTTGTAGCCAAGATATAGATGCGGATATCCATAAAACGGACCGAAATCAACGAGATACTGTGAGGAAGTTTGACGTCGGATGGCTACAATCGCAAGAGACCGCTAGAACCTTTGCCGATTAAATCTCTTTTAATCATAATCGAAGTCCTATGCCGCCAGCAGCAAATGCGGAAGACCAGTAGCAACATTGCAAACAAGCCATGAGAGATGCCATTTCTGATATACTGGGCTTCTCTCACCCACCACAACGAAACCGCTGCATAGAAGGATTAGAGCTGTTCGCGAGCTCTACGAGCGGAGAAACAAAGAGGAACATCGACTTCTCAGAAAGAAGAGAAGGAGCATGAGAAGCGCTCGATCGAGAAGATTGAGAGACTCAAAGGTAAAAAGAACATACCAGGGTTTCAAAGCCAGAACAGAAGCCTGCAGTGACGAAGATGGTAATGTAGTAGTAGAATCACAGTCGGTGGTGAGGTTATGGAAGAAACACTTCTGCAGACTGCTAAACGGCGATGATGACTAATATTCCGCTAATCTGTCAACCGGATCAGAATAAAGTCAAACAAAGTCATAAATCCAACAAAGCTGACGGGCTTGCCACCGAACTTTTCAAGGCCAACCGGAGCTAGAATCTTTTACAAGTCTGTTCAACTAAAACATAGTTGACGTCAGTCGTCTTGGACAGAAACGCCGAGTGAAATGGCGAGTTTTACTAATTATGTACGTAATTTTCCCGATCTTGAAGGAAGGACACCTCTGAACTGCGCCAACTACAGAGGTATAAGTCTTCTCGACTTCGCATATACCTTAGATCTTGCCTGCCGTATTATGTGAACTCCTTACACCGATCGTCAGCAGCCTGGTACGTCCTTATCAGGGCGGTTTCAAGCCAGGAAAGTCCACCATTGACCAAATATTCACACTACAGCATCGATTTCAAAGTTGCCCATGATAGCGTGGGCGTGGACTTTGTCAAAATTGGATGAGGATGTCCTTGGTTACTTTGAAAGAAAAATTCTTCGAGTGATCTTTGGTCCCGTCTGCATAGACGGCAAGTGGAGAAGAAGAACTATACGGCCTATTGATGGACGTCGACTTAGCCAGAAGAATTCACATACAGCGGATGGAGCCCAATGTTCCAGCCCGGAAAGTCTTCGCATCCACCCAAATGGACAGCACAGTAGAGGAAAACCTCGCAGTAGGTTGCGCAAACAAGTGGAGGGGGACCTCAATCAACTTGACGTGTGCAACTGCATGCAGCTGGCTGGATGAAGAGGTTTGTTGGTTGAGGTTCAAGTCCGTCTCGGACTTTTTTTTTTTTTTTTTTTTTTTTTTTTTTTTTTTTTTTTTTTTTTAGGTTGCGCCAGGGATGTGTAATCTTCATAGATACTAATAGCCCGAGTGCTACTAGCATGCACGATTCGCAAACCTGAGTAATCGATTTCAGGAATACGCCTACGTACTAAACACACACCCTTCACACTTCTACCACTCTCCCCGCGGGACTGCCGTTAGGTATTACTTCGCGGGGCTGGTTAGCAATTTATGCTGTACTTTCTGCTTCTCGACGTATTCGTTCTTGAATTCGAAGCTGCGTTTGCACATGCGTAATAAACGCGCAAATTTCCATCCATTTTTCCTCAGATTGTACCATATGATCTATGAGGAATGGGGGACTGGGAAGTTCGTTTCTCCAGTTTTCAAATCGCCTACAGTAGAAGACTGCATGCTCCGTATCTTCCTCCTGGTCTGGACATTCTGGACACAACGGAGAGCTATCGTGTCCAAACCGGTAAAGATATTTGCGATAACCTCCATGGCCAGACAGGAACTGCGTGAGGTGGTAGGTGCAGTTCCCATGTGCTCGGTTTATCCAAATGTCGATGGTGGGGATTAATTTATAGGTCCATCTGCCTTTAACCGCATTATCCCATCGATCTTGCCACACAGCTCTTGAAGCTGCTTTTTCTTCTTCTATAACCCTTCTTCTTTCGCTAGCCTCTTGGTGGCTCGAGCGTCTCCGATTGTAGATTCTCTGCATCTCGTTCGCGAGGATGTCGATAGGAACCATTCCTGCTATGACAAAGGCTGCTTCGTCAGAGATAGTTCTAAAACCACTGATGGTCCTTATAGCGCAGAGTCTGTAGGCTGATGTAAGTTTCCTCCTTGTTTCTTTGGTCGCGAGAGCCCCCGCCCAAACCGGAGCCGCATAAAGAAGGACTGAGCTGACAACTCTGGATAGTAGGATCCTCCTAGCGTATCCAGGTCCTCCAATGTTGGGCATTATCCTTGAGAGTGCTGCCTGAAGTCGTGACGCTTTTTTGCTCGAATAATCAACATGCTGTTTAAACCGCAGTCTATTGTCGAGCATTACTCCTAAGTATTTGATTGCTTCTTTGGATCTGATGATTTGGGTCCCAACCTGTACATTCATATATTCCACAGATTTCCGACTGGTTATTAGAACAGCTTCAGTTTTGTGGTCAGCTAATTCTAAACCGGCGGATCCTAGCCAGCTTTTGATTTGACTGATTGCCACATTTGTAGCTGATTCTACTTCACTGATTTGTTTTGCTACTGTAACAACAGCGATGTCATCAGCAAATCCAATTATATTCACTTATATTCACTTTAGGTGGCAGTGGTAGTCGTAAAACTCCGTCGTACATTATGTTCCATAGTAATGGGCCCAGCACCGATCCTTGCGGGACCCCAGCTGTAACATCGTAGTACTTCACTCCTTCGTCGGTATCATACCTCAGTTTCCTGTTGGTAAAGTAGCTCGCCATTATCTGCAGCAAGTAAGATGGTGTATCCATCCTAGCAAGAGATCTTCTTATAGTGGGCCAGTCTGCCGAATTAAATGCGTTTTTGACATCTAGCGTCACTACTGCACAGTATTCCTTGGTGCCGTATCGCCATCTTTCACCTTCAATTGCTTCCGCTGCTATATTAACTACAGCTTTAATGGCGTCAATTGTTGAGCGAGACTTTCGGAATCCGAATTGCTGGTTGGACAAAGCCCCTTTCTCCTCCGCTATTGTGAGCAATCTGTTGTAAATGATTCGCTCCAGGATCTTTCCCATTGTATCCAGTAGGCATATCGGGCGATACGACGATGGGTCTCCTGGGGGTTTGTTTCCTTTTGGCAATAAAACGAGGTGTTGCAGTTTCCATTGCTTAGGGAAAATTCCTTCTTCTAGGCACTTTTGCATTGTTGCAATAAAGATGTCTGGCCTTTTTTGAACAGCGGCTTTCACTGCTTTGTTAGGTATGCCGTCAGGTCCAGGCGTCTTGTTGTCACCTATCTTTCTGGATGCGATTGTCAATTCCTCTATTGTAATCACTGGAATTACCTCTGTAAAGTTTTCTCTGGTGATTGCGCACATAGTAGATGCTCTCCTTGGAAAAAGATGTTCTACTATTGACTTCAGCATTAACGGGCATGTTATCTGCGGGGAGTTGCCGCCCTTAAGCTTTCTCATCACCATCCTATACGCCGTGCCCCAAGGGTCTACGTTAGCTTCATCGCAGAGCTGTCTGAAACATCTTGCTTTGCTCTCCTTGATAACTCTGCTTAACTGTTTTCGCGCCAGCTTAAAGGACGATAGGTACTCCTGAAAGTTGGGTGTGTTTCGTGATCTTTGTACTTTGCGCCTTGCCCGTAGACACTCTGCTCTAAGTACCCTGATCTCATCGTTCCACCAGTAGCAAGGCAGGCGTCTTCTACTTGAGGCCCTCCTGGGCATTGATGCATCGCACGCCATGTTGATGGACTGGGTGAGGTGGCGAGCTGAATTTTCTGCCGATCCTCGGACTAGCGTGAAGGTGTCAACCACTTCCGCGAATGTATCTTTGTCGAAGAGCTTATCCTGCCATTTCGGACCAGTCGATCGCGGGCGGTGAGTGCTTCTGGCGTTACCAATGTCAATTATAACAGCTTGGTGGTCACTGTGGGTATAATCTTCACTGACTCTCCATTTAATTCCCCGCAGGATGGAGTTACTCGCTAACGTGATATCAATTATTGAGCCCATGCCTGCTCTGCGGAAGGTGTTAGCCCTACCTACGTTTGCGATGCCTACGTTGAGAGCTGCAAATGTTTCCAGGAGGGCATGACCCCTTGCGTTGGTAAATCTACTGCCCCATTCCGTCGCCCATGCATTGAAATCTCCGCCAATAATCACTGGAGTTCTTTCCCGAGCATCAGCCACGAGGTTATCTAGCATCTCCTGGTATTCAATTATAGTCCAGCTGGGCCGAGCATAGCAACTATAGAAGTGTATACCGTTGATTTTGGCCCGAACGAAACCCTCTGACTCTTCATTTGCATCCTGGAACGCATGTCTCCCACATGACCATATTGCGGCCCGCTTCGATCGATCACTGAGCCAGATGCTGCTGTTGTCAGGAATTTTATATGGCTCGCTGATCAAGATTACATCTGCTTTTTCGTCCTTGATGGTTTGTGCCAGGATATCCTGAGCTGTCTCACAATGATTGATGTTAATTTGGATAACCTTCATGGTTTCTTGCTGCAGATCGCTTTCTTGAGGACAGGGCATTTATTGCCGCCTGCTATGTGCTTTGCATTTTCCGGGTTGACTTTCCTGCAGAACATGCAGGATGGTTCCTCGCTGCAATCTCTCGCGATATGTCCCTCTTTACCGCACCTCCTACAGAGTTTGGAGCGGTCTTCTTCGCTCTTACAATGCTTGGCCAAATGTCCGAATTCGAGGCACTTGAAACATTTCTGTAGCAGCGTCCGCTCACGAATGCGGCAGACTACCCAGCCAATTTTGATGCGTCCTGCTTCCAATAGTTTCTTCGCACTTTCTGCAGGGAGATTAATTATTGCCGTTTGAGTCTCACCGTACGCCTTCCGCAAAGAAATGATGTCAGTAGTCATGACCCTGCCCAAATCGAATTGGGCTCTGATGACCGCGCATACGTCCTCCTTAGTAGTGACCTCGTCGATGTCTCTGATCTCGATCGTGGTACGATGAGTGAGCGTTCTGACTTCAGCCTGTTCTCCTAGAGCTTCGCCAATGACGTTTTTGTAATCCGTCGTTTTGTCTCCTGCTTCCTTCAGTTGTATCAGAAGATCCCCTTTTTTCGTTCTCCTGATTCTGGATACCGCCTTGCCCACAGCTTCCAACTTAGGGTCTGCTTTTACGCTTCGGAGTATCTGGGCGTAGGAAGCCTCCCCTTTCGCTTCGATGACGATGGCATCAGGTTTTGGTTTTCTGCCCTGCTTCTTTTTGGTGGCCTTCTTGCTTTTAACAGCTGACCAACCATTGTCTTCTTCTCGCATCGTATTTTTCTTATTACCAGAGGTACTGGCTTGTTTAGCCTTTGTCAAAGCCGTTTCTGTGACTTTTTTTGGCTCTTTCTTCTTATTTTCCTCATCTGAGGGGCGCTTCTGCTTGCGTTCACGTTTCGGCTTCGGCGTGCTGTTCTCCGATGGCAGTCTCTTCTTTTTTGCGTCCTGGACAGGTTTGAGCCAGGGGGAGGTCTGAGAAGAGTTATTTCTTCTTATCACTTCCTTGGCCTTTTCATCCCGCAGCTGGATTGCCGAGAGTTCATACAACGCCCGAATGCTTTCTATGGCGTCTCTCATTGGTTGATGTATTGAGCGCCGCTTTCCGTCTTCGAGCATGTCGACTAGTTCCCTAATCTGCATGCCCAGCTTGTGGAAGTCAGGTCGATCAGGGGCTTTTTCAACCGTCGCCTCCGATGCCACCGGAGGTGCTCCATCTGATTGTCCCACAGGTGACCTCAGCATCACTGAGCTCCTCTGGAACGGGTCTCCTCTATACTCACCGTTGGTTTGACTGTTGCTTGTTTTGTTGTTGTTTGGGGTTATTGTTTGTTTTGTATTCATTTCTTTTGGGTCCCCACTCAAAGCCGCTATCAATGTTCGAATGTGTAGTCACCCAGTGATCTCATGGTTGTCTATGCAAGCAGTGAGGCCATGCGAGGGTTGGCATAAGCCCTTATGGGGTCTTATGTCAGAGCCAGATCGGTGTTAAACAGGAATGTTACATCTGTACCTACACCACCAACTTAATGGTGACGAAACATTGAACGTACTTTGAGGCCTGCCAAGGTTTTAACGGGACGGGGGCGCTTGTAGCATTAGCCTGAAAGCCATTTCAACCGGATTTCACTCCAGCTTACTCAGGTAACAGAATACTACAGACGTCAGCCCTCATAGCTGTCATTCCAATTCGTTTTCCAGTATGCCGTAATTAAGACCTTACTGGGCTCAGTCTTAATATTTTAAGGTACTGATGACGAAGTCATCGTGTTGTGGTTTTCAATTACAGTGATGCGCACTATAATGTGTTGCACTGTATACACTCATATTTCGTAGTGTGCAGACATCTTTCCGGGACAAGAAGCTGCGTGTTTCGCGTTGTGGCGGGTACGTCCGGATCTCGCCATTTTCTCCTTACTGTATCCCTCGTAGCCACCTTGTGCGGTGGGGAGCACTTATATGGAAGACGGTGCTTATTCGTCTTGTCGCAGAAAGTTCATAGGGGTTCCTTTGACCTTTTCAGCCAAGCCCTCCTTCTCTGCCGCTCTTGGTCGGGGACTGCTTATTTGGGTATTCGCAGTTAACCTACAATTCTGCAGGCCGTTCACTATCCGCCACCTGTGACCCCCACAGTTGCCTGAGCTTAGCCCCACCAGCCCGTCCGACTTGGTGGCTGTGAGTCCGTCTCGGACTGTAGTGCCATATAAGTAAATAAGTAAGTAATTATTCTTTGATAGATAAATCCTTTAATAGTTTGTCATCTTATGTAGGGTGCTAAGCAATCAATTTTCAGGATATTGAAGGTCATAAGAGGTGTGTATCATCCGCTCCCTTTCAAGATATAAAAGGAAACTGTATGCATATTTTAAAGAAATTAATCTTTGGCATAGTATCATAAAAAATAATATAGGTGATATCGTTCAGAAGGTCAGTTAAGAAAGAAAGTTAGGACTAGTTAGAATCAGTTTAAGTTAACAGCATTGTCAATATTATGTGTATATTTCAATGTTATATTTCTTTTATAAAATATAAAACGTTGACGTGTATATGACAGTGCAAGAGTGCGTCAAGGCCCAAAGGATATCCGATAGCTACATCATGTATCTTTTCAAATTTATTCATTTAACGCATTATAACCATGCGTGTTTAAAAAAAACACATCACCACCCTTCCGCAGTCGGTTCATATACATATGTGACACTAAAATTATTGTTTCCGTGAAAAACTACATCTGCTGTAGTTGCGAAATGAGCACCGTTAAATGCGCAAGAGGGGGAAAAAGTGCATGTACAAAGTTAAAACAAACAATTAGCATTAATAATTAAATACATAAATACTATGCTTCCATTGCACCTACAACATTAATTCAAAGTGCAATAATTCTTTGGCTTCTGTAAAATTTCGGATGTGTCCACTGAGTGCTTGCAACATATGTTGCAGTGCGTCAGCCACCCTTCTCCTTTTATTGTTTAATAAACTGCAACAAAATAAATCACAGTCGTAATGGTCATGACTCCATTAATGCGTTCGCATTACATTCCCGCCTGGATAATTAATGACTTAATGGAAAAATTAAAACTATTACCAACGCACAAAGGCAACGCGGTCTAGCGTGCAAAAAAAAACGTTAAACAAATCCACCCCCACATATGCGGTGTAGAGGTTGTTATTATTGAGTCTTATTTGATATCGAACAATAGTCTGCTATTGTTCCAGGCACACAAAAAACCGGAAGACACTGCAAGGATCCCACAGCAAAAAAAAAAAATAATTCAAAATAAAAATACAAATAAAGGCGAAATAACAAATTGGAGCGCGTCGTTGTATTCTGAATCCCAGTCAGTAATTATGAAGCCCTGCCGCACGGCCCCACAACACGCTCCTGATAGACGGTTGCAGCATGGTAGAAGTCCTACCTTATCCGTATAGCGTGGATGAAATTATTTATTTATATCAAGCAAAACACAGGGCTTCAGCTCTCGGAAAATAATGAATGGCTGGCTGAATGGGAAGTTACTTTGCTTTTTCCGACAAAGTAATAATCGCCAAACAATGGATCATCCATATTCGCATACCCATACTCACAAGCAAGGCGCATATAAAGGGAGGATTTCTAAAGTATCTGAGGGGCCAAGAAAATGATAATGGGCCTGGAAGGAGATGAAAAATGAATAAATGGCAAGACGGAATGGAGACGAGCTAACAAAGGTTCTTTATTATCCTTGACATCTTCTTGACTGGTGCATGGTTATTTGCCTGTCGTGTGATAGGTACCACCACGAGTATCTGGCACATCTTTTGTGTATGCATTAAAATGGCTACGACAAAATCCCCGTAAATAGATATGTATACATGTATGTGAATAGCTTGAATTATGATTTTATTACTAAAGGTTGGCTTAACTCTTATTGCAGACTAAAGGCATGCCATTCTTCGATGTATTTAAGTCATATACATATGAAGATATATTCACATGGAATATTTACATGCTTTAAACTATTGTTCGAAAAATTTCAAGCTTAAACCTTCTACGTAAATTCAGTTAAGAAGAACTTTAATAACAAAGTTATTGATCAGTGTATTGCACCGACCACATACATTTACCACATACCACATTTACATCTGATGTTGTGTTTGCTATTAAATGTAGAAACGAGTTTTATAATAAATGCAGACGCAATCCATTAATTAATAATTGGAAATATCTGAGGCCGATATTTTTCTCGTCATAGCCGCTATCAAATCGAATTCTATAGATGAAGATGGAATACTACTGCGCTTCTTAAAAATAATTCTAGCTCAAATAGTAACTCATATAACACATATAATTAGCTCTTGCATTATGACTTCAACTTTTCCACAGAGCTGGAAACTGGCAAAAGTTATTCCAATTGCGAAGAAAACTAGAGCAAGTTGCGCTAACGATTTCAGACCCATAAGTGTCCTACCGTGTTTGTTTAAAGTCCTGTTGAAAATTCTAGCCAAACAGATCCAAAATCACCTGAAGTCTAACTCACTATTATGTCCTTTTCAATCGGGTTTTAGGTCTATTTTTTTTTATTTATATCTATTTTTTTTTTTAGTTTTACTACAGCGATGGTTAACAGGCGATATAAGACGTGAGCTTGATAAAGGTTTTCTTACGCTTCTGTGTCTACTAGACTTCACAAAGGATTTCGATAAAGTTAATCATGGTATACTCTGTTGGAAACTGCGCAACTTGTTTAATTTTTCTCCAACGGCTGTCATACTTGTAAAGTCATTTTTGTCAAATCGGTTCCAACGAGTGGTCATCGGTGAAAAAAAAGTCTGATTTTAGGCCTGTATATCTGTGAGTACCACAGGGATCAATTTTGGGACCCATTCTTTTCTATAGCTGCGGCAATACGACAAAATAGCTTAAGTCGACTTAAGTCAAAATTGAGTTAATTATAGGAAAATGTTCCCAATTACATAAAGTATTTCCCTTCAATTTTTTAGTTTCATATCTGTAAAGACTGCTGAGTTATGGCTGTTAGAGTAGAGGCGCAATTCAAAAATTTCATACGATTTTCGCGTAAGCCACATCTTTAAACGCTTCTCCTGGAAAATCGTACAAATCAACTTAAGCTATTTTGTCGTATTGCCACAGATATGTTTATAAATGACCTTTCTGCTGTATGTCAATGTGTTGCTGTTCACTTATATACCGACGATGTTCAATTGTATTTGTCTCGCCCGTTGACCTGTGTAAATAAAGATCTCACATATGTATATAATTAGTCACTTGCCAACGGACTAATTTTGAATCCATCTAAGTCTCAGGTTATACCGATCTCACCGCGCACTTTTAATCGCAATACTTTGCCTGATATCTGTTTGGCAGATACCAAACTTCATGTGGTTGAATCTGTGAGTAATCTTAGTTTCATTCTTAACTCAGATCTAACATGTTCCAATCATGTTAATTATGTTGTTGGTCGTATTTATGGATGTCTTCGTAAATTATGGTTTACTGCACCTTTCACACCTGTCGCAACCCGTCTTAAACTAATTAAAACGCTGATTGTCCCTATTGCAGGATACGTAGAGGTGGTCTATTGCAAGCTTGACGCAGTTTCTCTTCATAAGCTGCAAGTAGCGTTTAATGATGCAGTTAGATATATCTTTGGGTTACCTAGACACGCTCATATATCTGAATATAGTAAATCAGTTCTGGGCTGTACCGTGCAACAATTTCTCAACGCGAGGTGTTGTATATTTCTGTTCAACATTATTCGTACAAGATCACAGCCCTATTTATTTAATAGATTGCAATTTCCTAGATCCACCAGAACAATTAAACTTATTTCACAAGAGTATACATACCTTGACTCCTCTCGCATTTTCTTTGTCCACGCCACCAGATTATGGAATTCATTGCCTACTCACATCAGGGGATATTCTAATCACAACCTTACAAGTTTTAAATCTGCTATTTTTGACCATTTTGCATTGCAGCAATAAACACAGCACTATTGTTTTTTGCTTTAATACTCTGTTTCCTTTCTTTTTATATAATATTTTATTTTGTTAAGTTAAATATCCTTTAACATTTTCAATTTGCTAAGTGTATAATACTATGTACTAAAAAAGAGCCAGTCTTATTGTACTCATAAACTATTGAATAACTTGAATTAAATTGACTAGCACGGAAGTGACGTATTTAGGTTCAATGCCACCTCGGGCTACTTCAAATTGGCCGCCCTTACCCCCAGCATTTCACATGCTTTCCATTAAATATAGAAAATAACACAATATTTGTGTAAGGACATTTATTTAAAGTTATTTACTCTTAATTTATTTAGAACTTTTCCTCAAGACTGCTGTGACATGAAGGAGTTATGTGGTATGTACATATGTCCGAGCGATCTACATCTTCCGTCAGATTGCTTTTAATTGAAAGTACCTACAGCTAGTAATAAATTCAGTCGCATTTGAGCCATAATACCGCAGATGTGTTTTTTTATTCTACGAAGTACATCCCCGCCGCGCAATAAGATACAATCATACACAAAAATATTCGCATTGCGATTTATGTATGCATGCATAGGTATACATACAAACATACATACTGTTACGAACGAAGACGCCGCGTATTCCGGAGCCACCAAAATAAATTTTTATCAAAACCGCATGGATCACCAATTTCCCCATCAGCTGTGTTTGACAGCTGCTCCCATGGCGATGTCGGCCGGCTCGAAGCGAACAAATCCTGCAGTCCGATTACACCTTATAAAGAATTTGACGAGGAATTTGGAAAATGCGATGATTTTGCCGGAAAATTTGCGGGGGAGATACTACAGTCGTGGCAAGCTTAGACAAGATGGCGGACGTGTGAAATTTTCCAGCATGATGACGGTGGAGACTGGAAAAGCCGCTGCTAGGAGGTCAAAAAGCGAGTTGGTCGTGAAGTTTGGAGCAACGAGTCTTGAGGACAAGTTTTAACATTAGCTTTTTTCCAAAAATAAAAATAAAACTTTAAAACCCTCTCGGGAA
This sequence comes from Brachypalpus laphriformis, assembly GCA_945910035.1. Lineage (NCBI taxonomy): Eukaryota > Metazoa > Arthropoda > Insecta > Diptera > Syrphidae > Brachypalpus > Brachypalpus laphriformis. Next base: position 258,211,440 of record OX246754.1, read on the forward strand.
CCAGTAAAAACTAGTAGTTTGAGTTCTTATTTTCCTCTCCTCAGGTCAGAGTCAACGTCGGCCCCGACATTTTTGTAACAATACTATACATCTGTACCATATGTATATCTTGGACGCCTTCGTGAACTATTTTTTTTAATTGTAGGGCTAAACTAGGAGCTACATCTAGATTATTTAGGAATATCTGAAAATGTAGGCACTCAAAAGGTAAATCAGCTTTGTATAACTAAGACAATTTAGTCGCTTTTTCAGCTATATCATGACTACTCAAATCTGAAAATTGGTTAATTTAATTCAAGAGATAATATATCCAATACAGCGTTATACGCATTTACCTAAAAATATTTTTTTCCTTTTGATATTATTTCATCAAAATGAAGTTTCCACTTTTTTCTTCGTTTGAATGCGTCATCATAGTAAGCAATTAAAGAATTCTCGGTTGCTGTGTGCTTATAATTATAATTGTTTCTTGCCCGCCAAAAACCGTCGAATTCTTTCCGCATTTTCGAACGACTACTTACTTAGGTGGCGCTACAGTTCGGGGTGAACCTGGGCCTCAACCAACAAGACTCTCCATTTAGCTCGGTCTTTAGCTAATTGCCTCCAGTTGCGCACTCCAAGTTGGTCGAGGTCCCCTTGAACTTGTGCGCGCCACCTACGGCGAGAAGGTCCACTACTGCGTCGTCCCTCGGGATTAGATTCGACGACTCTGTGGGCCGGAGCGTTGGTGTCCATTCGCTCTGCATGTCCTACCCATTTCAGACATCCAATACGTAGTTTTTTCACTAGGTCGATGACGCTGTACAGCTCGTATAGTTCGTGATTGAATCTTCTCCTCCAAAACCCGTCAACGCAAACGGGACCGAATATCTTACGAAGAATTCTTCTCTCAAAGCGACCAAGGATATCTTCATCCTCTTTTAATAACGTCCATGTTTCAGCGCCGTAAAGCAGGACTGGGATGATCAAGGTCTTATATAGAGTCTCCTTAGTTGTTCGAGATAGGACTTTACTGTTGAATTGCCTTATAAGCCCAAAAAACAGCGATTGGCAAGAGTTATTCATCGATTGATTTCTGCACTGATTTTGTTTGTTGTATTTATAGCAGAGCCAAGGTAGACAAAGTCCCTTACTACCTCGAAGTTATAGCTGCCCACTGTGACGTTTTGTCCAATTCGTCGGTGTTGGCTTTCCCTTCTTGTTGACAGCATATACTTGGTTTTGCCCTCGTTTATCGCTAAACCCATTTTGGTCGCTTCCGCCTCAATGCTTGCAAATGCACCGGTGACAGCCCGCTGAGTTCTTCCGATAATGTCGATATCGTCGGCGTATGGAAGCAGTTGTACAGACTTGTAATAGATTGTGCCTCCGGTGTTGGGTTGTGAGTTCCGCACAATCCGTTCAAGTATAATATTGACGAAGTCACATGACAGCGCGTCACCTTGTCTAAAACCTTTTTTGACAACAAAGGTCTCGGTGAGGTCATTACCGACCTTGATGGAGCAGCGAGCGTTTTCCATCGTCACCCTGCACAGACGAACAAGTTTGGCAGGGATATCAAAACTAGACATGGCTCTATAAAGCTCTTCTCTATAGATGCTGTCATAGGCTGCCTTGAAATCGATAAAGAGGTGGTGAGTATCGATTTGGAATTCTTGGGTTTTCTCCAGGATCTGCCGATGTGTGAAAATTTGACCGATGGAGGACTTTCCTGGCCTGAAACCGCACTGATAGGGTCTAATCAGGCTGTTGATAAAAGGTTTCCGGCGTTCACACAATATCGCAGAAAAGATCTTGTATGCGATGTTGAGAAGACTAATGCCTCTATATGTGGCGCAGTTGAGAGGGTCTCCTTTCTTGTGGATCGGGCAAACGATGCTGAGATTCCATTCATCAGGCATACACTCATCTGACCAAATCTTAGAGATGAGTTGGTGTATGCACTCGAACGAAGCAAGTCCTATATATGTACATCTTTTTAGAAATGATTGCTATGGTAGAATTGGTGGTGGTGTATGCATGAATGATAGAAGTAATTTAAGAACTAAATGTGTTTATATATCGAAGTGAATTCTGATTTTGATAAATGTCTCCTAGTTGCAGTTTATTCTCCACCTTACAGCTTTAAAGCTGACAATCTATTAGAATTAGAAGAGACGTTACTAAATTTAAATTCGATAAATACAACAATATCGTATTTGTGGGTGATTTTAATGTAAATAATCAAAAGTGCAATAATACAACTGGTCTATTCCAATACTTTTGTCATAAAACTGAACCTGACCTGACTCTCGTAAATCACGTTATCTCACTTGTTTTCAGTCCCATACTAACCCGTCGCTAATTGATGTGTTTTGAACTAACTCTGTTCCCAATATTTTGTATTTTGACCAAGTAAGACATATAATACGGGTGAATTTATTCATGATTTTTTATATTGTTCCGTAAATTTTAATGTTAAGCGTTCTATCTGTGACAGATCTATTAGTTAGGGCGTGTCTCCACGAGCAATATTTCATAGCTTGTCACTTTTCATAGAAAGAAAGAAAGATATCATACCATGAAATTTAGGATGGGCATTTCATAGCTTACTATTTCAGTCGTCCAAATGTCGCAAAGCAAAGCTATTAGCTGAGCAATACATAGAAAGCAATTTTTCATAGAATAGTATTTGTGGTCTTCACGATCAATTTTCATAGAATCTATCTGGCATTCTATGAAATATTGCTCGTGGAGACACCGGGTAATAGATCTTATAAAAACTTCAACTTAGCAGAAACTCTCCAAACATTACAAAATCTTAATCGGTTTGATATTTTTCTTGTACCTGATGTTAAGAGTAAAGTTCAGATATTTAGTTATCTTTTGAATGTACTCTTTGATAACTCTGTCCGCCTTGTATCTAATCGTATTAAACCTAAGTTTTGTCCATGGTATAACAACAAAATTAAAATATTTATTCTAGAAAGGGAATGTTTCTTTATGAAATATAGAAAAAATTCATCTGAGTTTAATAGAAGATAGTACTGTCAGTCCCGAAAATATACGTAACTCAAAGAAATCATGTTTCCACAGGCAGCACGATACTAAAATGAACTCTACGGATCTGCGAAAAAATTAAAAAACCCTTGGCGTTGCACATAACAAAGACGCGCCAAAGTATTAATTGAGTCCAAATGTAATGTGTTCCTTTTTTAGCCTGGATTGCTCCAATTCAATAGCTGAAATTTCTGATCAAGATTCATCTATCTTCGCTGGAAATCTATCATTTTCTTTTGATTGTGTTGAAGAGCATGATGTCCTTAAAGCAGTTCTTCTATAGGACCAGATGGTATATCGCCCAGATTTCTAAAATTACTTCTTTTTCACCTACTTCCCCACATACGACATATTTTCAATTATTGTTTATACATCTGCAATTTCCTCTGCAATGGAAATATGGTAATATTATTCCTGTCCAGTAAAAAACTAACCCGAAAAATCCTCCTAACTTCAGACCTATTAGTATTCCTTGTTTTTTGTACAAAGCCTTTGAAAAAATGCTTGCAAATCAAATTCAACGTTATCTAATTATTAACAACCTACTGTCGTAGTGGCAATCTGGTTTTCGTAGTAAGTACAGCTGTGAATCAGCTATTCTCAAATTTCCAGTGATCTACGTATGGCTTTGGATACTGATGAAATTGGAATAATAGTTTTACTGGACTTCTTAAAAGCATTTGATTGCATCGACCACTCAATACTACTCTCTAAACTAGAAAACAAATTCAATTATTCACCATATTCTGTAAAGTTCCTTTACGCGTATCTCTACAATCACATTCAACTTGTGGTCTGGAATTGGGAGTTTCTAAGCTTTATGCCCTCAAGGTTCTGTAATGAGACCACTGTTATTCTCCCTTTTAATTATGACCTCATTAACCTTCACATGGACAGTATCTACCCGGGTAGATATTTCAATTTTCATCTCTAAAAATTTCTTCGATTCGTCAGTGGATTCTGGTATGGGTCCGACTCAGTGACTAACTTTTTGATTTATTTCAGATTATTAGCATGTTCATACTTTAAGTATATTTTTTTGTATATTTTTTGAAGTTTTGTGTTTTTTTTTGCTTACATGGACAGTATCTACCCAGGTAGATATTCACCGAATTTGTATGAAATATGCTGGTTGACTTGGATATAACATGTATCATTTACCTGTTACAGCTGAAAAGTCCACACTTTTGTGTATATGCAAATAGACATAGCAAATAATATAAAGAATAAAACAGTTTTTGTACCATTACTTAGGCAAATAATATAAGTTTATTCATTTTTTCAAGTGACACTTTTCACATTTTGTCTGGGTGAGACTATGTTCAGCGCATATAGGTTTTTTGCAGCTGACACAGGCTTGACGCGTAGCACGCTTTTTTTTATTTAGTTGATAGCACATAAAGCACCCACCTTTTTGCCGTAAGCGCCCACTGGAATCCCGCTCTTCTGGATCGTCAGGAGTAAACTCATCATTGGGCTTGTTTGTATTTATTGGGTGACCTAACAAACACTCCATAGCGTTTCTTATGGTAAAAATACCTGTCACTCTGTGATTTTGTGCCCGAGAGCTGATATGTGGGATGCATAGGTTCTCCCCCAATCTTTCGAGAAATTTGCGCCTTTGGCTTTGCTGCACAGCTGCAGGACCCAGCGAATTGTTCTTTGAAAATATTATATAGGCTGCAAGTCCTGAAAGGTCAATCAAATTATAAAATACAGCCTGTGGCCATCTATAAGTTTTTCTTTTTGTTGTGTATTGGCTCAACATTTTGTCCATAACGTCCACTCCCCCTTTAGTCTGATTGTAGTAGTGGATAATCTCAGGTTTCTGCTTGGGCCCGGAAACAGACTTGTCATGATGAAAAGTTGAAAGCAACACAACAGCCTTATCTTTCTTGGGAACATAGGAGCACAATACAACATTTTTACTGAACCCAAACTCAGAAGATAAAGGAACCCGGTCTTTCGATGGTTTGAACTCACGAGGTAAGAAGCGTTTGTTTTTTTTCACCGTTCCGACAATCGTCAATTTCCAGGTAAGTAATTCATTTGCAAGTGGAAGAGTTGTGAAGAAATTGTCCATGGTCACATTTCGTCCACTATTTTTGTATGGTGCAACCAGTTCTTTCACAATTCGCTCACCTTGATTTACATCTCTGATGCCATTCACCTTCCCGGTATAAATTTGCCCGTTGAGAGGGTATCCTGTTGATGAATCACAAGCCCACCAAAATTTAATTCCATACTTTGCCGGTTTCGAAGGAATATATTGGGTAAACTTTGTGTGACCTCTATAGCGAAACAACTGCTCATCCACTGTAAGTGATTCGTACGGTCTAAAATTGAGCCTCAAATTTGAGTTGATCATATCGAAGATATCACGAATAGGAGCTGCTTTATCAGTGGCCATCCGAGCTGTTCGCGTGGCATCCGAATCAAACCGTATAAATCGCGAAATCGCCTTGAATCTTCTGACCGACATTGTTGCTCGATATAGAGGAAGCGCATTGCTTTTCCAAAGTTCAGCCAGTGTCTCGTAATTAGATCGGTGGCAGCCCATGACCAACAAAATACCCAGGTAAGCACAAAATTCCTGTTCATTGATGGCTTTCCATTCAAGAGGAGCTTTTTCGGGATGATGTTCATTCCACTTAGCGAAATCACTGAGAGCTCTTTTATTAGTGTGTCGGCAAATAATGTCTTGAACGGAAGGGCTCATTATACGGAAGAAAGTTTCCACATCTGTTAGACCTTTGGTAGCTGGATGTGGACCCACAAATGTTGTTTCCCGGAATATGTTATGCGCCCCTTCACGACGCAAATTTGGTGCACTTTTTATCCACTTTGTACCATCCTTACCAATCCAAAAATTGTCATCTGCTTCCGGCATAGGTTCTTCTTCGTTATCAGCAACATCACCCGATAAATCCTGATCTTCATCTTCCTCATCATCATCTTCTATCTCCACTTCTATTTGTTGACTGCTTCGTGGAACGTTTGCCTCTGCAAGCTCAGGCAGAAAGCTGTCTTCAGGATCACCATCTGCATCACCTTCACCTAGTTCTCCCTCTGAGTCGGAGCCGATTACTTCAAGAAGTCGCCTAAAATATATCTGCTGGTCATCATAAGCCAACCTGTCGACAGAATCGTTATATTCCTTTATTAAAATTCACTTATAAGCCCTGGTAAAACTTGATTACCTAGAAACAGCTGCTGCTGAAAGGTACTCAAAATCACTTTCGTTGTTATCCATTTTGCAAACTTTTTTTAGCACACAACTATTCACTGAAAAAATATTACGTGTAGTGTTTTACCACAATGAACTTTGTGCGCAAATTTTCAATAGGAGTGACTTTTCATTTGCGGTAAAAACCTAGCTTCCTAGTAACCTAGTAACGCTTTCAAAACGAAGGGAAAGAGTGGCAATAAAGAAAAATAGAAGAAAAAAACAAGCAAATTGAGCGAAAAAGCTAACTTTTAAGGCCACAAAAAGAGAGATGCACTCAAAACCTTGGAAAAAAACCGTTATCTAGAGAAAAAATCATTATAGGTAGTAGTCAAATAAAGAGAACGTGTGAAAAATGAGCTGTCAAGCAGAAATAACTCATACGAAATGCATGAAATATTATTTTATCTACCACGGTAGATACTGTCCATGTAGGTACATAAAAATTTCTGTTCAAGTGAAGGTTAACGTAGTTGAAAACCGCAAAATCCATACGTAAGCTGATGACATTTTAGTTTACTTTTCTCGTCCAGTTGGCTTAAGTGAAGATTGTGTGTCAGGGTACATGAAGATCTTGAAAATATTTCAGAATGGTCTAAGATCAACAAACTCAAACTTTATCCTGCTAAAACTATTAGCATGATATGCTCCAGAAGAAATTTCCACCCTACTGATTTCTCGCATATCATTCTTAATGGAGACTCAATCCATAGCGTCGATGTTGTGAAATATCTTGGATATTATATGACCTCCAAGCTTTCCAGTTCCTGGTTACGCTGGGTTGCTTTGCTAAAGAAACTCTGCCAGCTTATTGCAGATAAATCTCAAGATACGATTGATTAAAACTTTGTAAATGCCATTTCTTATGTTTAACTGTTCTGTGTATCCTTGTCCAGATTTCAAGTTTAAACGTAAAATAAATGTTGCCTTTAATGATTGTATCCATTTTATTTATAACATTCCCAGATATTGTAGTGTTTCCCATTTAAAGTCATGTGTTTTTGGGTTGAGTTGGGATGTGTATTGGGAATTTTCTTAACATTCTGAAGTTATTCAGAATCATTCGCTCAAAGAGTCCATCATGTCTAAATAATATGTTTACTTTCGCCGTACTAGTAGGGGCTTGAAACTAATTGTTCCACGATTTGCGCATTGCATTGGTGAACACTCCTTCCTTGTCTCTGCAATTTGTCTGTGGAATCGGCTTACACACGAATTGCAGATAACCAACTCTTTTACCGAATCCAGTGAAGAGGCCCAGTTTTTATTAGTTGATTATATCGAGCTTCTAGTGTATTAATAAAAACTAGTATTGCATGTGGTCGAAATTCGACCGAGGGGAGAAAACAAACAGCGAAAGAAACAACACTATGTATTTGTTTACATAACTTTTTTTTTTTTAATATTCCTCCGTGCAGGGAAGGCAAAGGGACTTAAGATTATACAGCCATAAACGTGATCAAAATGCTTTCACTTAATTGGTTAAAGCGTTTTGTTGTATGTTCACTTTATTTTACCTGACTTAACGGTAACATACGCACATGATTATTTTTTTCTGCACATCTATGGCACAGTACCTTTCGAGTGATATAACTTTTGTCCCCTTCCTTTTATAATAAATACTAAAAAAACGTACGATAAATTTCGTATCCACGTATTAATATATAAGATGTTTAATTCAAGAAAAAAAAAAAAAGAAGAAAAGAAAACTTCATTCAAAATTTAAAATAATATACGCAACTAACTAAAAACTAAAAACAAAAAATAACTTAAGACTTAATAAAACAAATTACCACATATGTCAATAAGACCGCATGTATTCATAAAACGTTAAAAAAAATCATAAATAACACCACATAATTGAGCGTCCATGAAACATATGTATATATTCATCCTTATCGACGTACATATCTGTTTGGAAAAATTTTAAACGTTAAAAAAATCCGATCGAAATGCTTATTACCTTCCTAGTATCCGCCTTCGAACAGATGACGAGCTATTAGGTAGTTCAGTGCGTAATTACCCTTTCTTACGCTGTTCGGTAAAACAAATCATTTATTGACAATGAAGTGTAAGCATGTTGGTGACTTATTATTATAAGATTTTGGGATTTCGAAAATAATATTTCAAATACGCGTTTTCCCCTTTTTTTGAGACAGTTTCCCCTTTTCCGCTCAAAAAGCGCCAAAAGTGGCGCTTTTCCCCGCAATCCGGGAACTCTCCGTATGAGCACAGAGCAAATTCCCGCTCCATATATCATATATGTACACGGGACTCCGTGAACGTGTTAATAGCCTGTCCACAATCGCAAATTAGTAAAAAAGTGTAATTTAATCACTTCATAATTACTAAGTTGGACATACGAGTAGTACGTAGTCTGAAAGATTCGTTTGGGATAAAACTTAAATATTGCATCGCGTTTAAAAAGATTTTTCTTTTTCAATTGGGAAGCATTGCGTCAATCCCTTCACATTTACGTTCGTTTACAAAATACCTAGGGCCATGGCATGTTATCCCTCCCACCCCTCCCCTCCCCACTCAACGACGAAAAGGACGACTACAAGAATAATTTTATAAATAGAATTTTACCTCAACTGGGCGCGCGTTTGGCAACTGATTGTACTCATAGAAGTCGATACATTGTGAAGTTACTGAACAAAAAAATTCTTTGCGTGGAGTAAGGAAAACCCTTCTCTGCTACCGGATGTTTTCCTTTTCTCATCCTGTTGTTATGCGCTTTTCTACCTGCAGACACGGTTATTGTTGTACATATCTTCCTTGCTTAACTCTTTCCCGATGTACGGCTTTTCTTTATTGCTTCGTTTCAATTTCGCAAATGTTTTCGTTATATGGAAAACGTAGAAGATGGCGGCATTATAATAACGTGCCTTGAAATAGCGCTATTTTGTTCTTACTACCACATCGTACTTTTGCAGTTGCAGTGGAGATCATCGCAACCAGTTTATACGGGTGGGTCTGAGAGTGAAGGCGGCGCAAGGAAAACGATTTACTTTTATGTGAGTCATTGAGCACGAGATCCGGGTATTGATGCCCTAATGGAATTCACCCTGCTTCCGTGTACCGTGTTGTGTGTGATGATAGCCTGAGCAGTAGCAGAAGCTATGCGAGAAGCTGATGCAGCTTTATAAAAAGAGAAGGACGATAAATTTACCGCGCACGATACTGAAAGAAAATATTTTGATATCCTCGAGTGGTTGTGCTTCACAAAAGAATGATGTGCAAAGGGTGAAATACATATGTATATATACGTATGTATGTATATCCGAAAGAAAAGCAATTAATTTTTCAGTGGATAAGGGCCTCTTCAATATTATTACGTCTTGAGTTTTTCAAAACGAGATTTCCCTGTTACACTAATGTACTGATAGCACTTTGGAAATTAACTGACGTGATTTCGATGTGAAATATAAATATCCTGCGAGGGATTGAACTGAAAGAACATTTAATAAAAAGAAATTTCTTTTATATGAAAACTATGTATGTAATGTAGCTGACCCAGCTTCGCACAGGAGAGAGTATAAAGGTTGAATATTATTAATATTTTTTTTTTTTTTTTTTAATGAAAATTGGATTTTCTTGAATATGAGGTATCTTCTACTGATACCAGCCCCAATGAAAAAAAAAATTGAAGTAGTATCGAATTTGTCTAGGCCAGCAAATATGCGTGAACTTAGAAAATGCTTAAGAGTTTAGGACATGACCAAGGTCACGCAATCATTGCACAACCACTTATGGATCTGACAACGAAAAATGTAAAGTTGAAGTGGACGAATGCTCACCAAACATCCTTCGAGCAATTTAAGGAAGAATTAACGTCTAGGGCGCTACTAACTTCGTACTATCATCAACTGGAACATGATGCGCACGGCTACGAGCGCATTTAGAATTGTTGTTATTTTGCTTTAGAAGGATTTATATCTCCAACTTAGACCGTTAGGACAAACAAATGAATATAAGAAGCATTATAACAGCTACGGACTCGAATCAAAACAGATATGTTATCCAAGCGCACAGAGTGCGCCTGGTCAACTTCTCGCAAAGCCGACGGCGAGCGCACTGTGCAATATTTACGCGAACCATTTTTAGCCATTTTTGACCCCCTCTATCTCGGAAGCTAGTTACGTTATAGGACTGAAATTTGTTCAGTGAGGTTAAGGTTAGCAACAGGAAGTAGTGCTCATACGTCTAGGTTAAATTGTTTCCAAGATATGAGTGTAAAAAAATTATCATAAATCGCAATTTTAGGCACTCACTAACTGACTGATAGATCATCATAATTCTTAGGTAGTCCCAATCGAGCTAGAGCTTTGAAATTTGGAACATGGATAGTATTTATAATGGCGTGGCAAAATCGCATCATTATCTCCTCGTGGTGCCCGCTGGATAGCTATCTGATAGCGAACTAACGATGAGCGTATGCTGAGTCTGACGATATATGTGGAGCTAAACACTCAGACCTGCGTAAGCACATCTGGGTGAACTTCAGCGCGCATATGTTTAACCGGACGAGGCATCTCTTGTTGACATGATTGGCTGAAATATGGGTCTCAGAAGTCTAGCAAGAGCTCCTTAGAAGGAGGACGTGCAGCGAATGAATTCTCTCGATGGAACCAACGGTGACGTCTACAGGCCAGCAGATACCTTACTTGAGCTACTTCGACATATTTGGAGCTGAGGTCTGTAAGGATTTTCAATACTGCGTCAGGGTACTGAAAAAGAGATGGTGGCGAAGGACAACGATCTTCGTGTCTGCACGTGGAATGTTAGGTCCCTCTACAAACCACGTGCAGCCGAACAACTTGCGGAGGCCCTAGAGTGTGTCAAAGCAGACATCACCGCCATCCAAGAAGTGCGATCGGATGGGCCGGGCAAAAGGAGGATGAAAAACTGCGACATCTACTACGACGATTACTACAGACAACAAAGACAGCGCCTATTTGGATGCGGATTTGCCAATGGAAACAGACTAAGGCAAGAAGTCTTGAGTTTCCGGCATGTGAACTAACGTCTCATGACTATCCGTATCAAGGTTAAATTTGCCAACATTAGCCTAATATGCGCCCACGCCCCTCACGAGAAGATTGACAACGCGACCAAGGACCAGCTCTTGGACAAGACGTATGAGCAATGCCCTAGTTACGACGTTAAAATTGTCCTAGGTGATTTTAACGCAAAGCTAGGAAGAGAGGACGTCTTTAGTAGCGTGGTCGGAAAGCATAGCCTGCATGACATCACATCCGACACACGGACTCAGGCTAGTCGACTTTGCGGCGGGACGAAACTTTGTCGTAGCTATTACGCGGTTCCCACGTCTCCATATTCACAAGGCAACATGGCTTTCCTTTGATCGAAAAACTGTAAACCAAATCGATCACATTGCGATCGACGCAAGGCACTCTTCCAGCATTCTGGGTGTCCGGGCTTTCCGAGAAGCCAACATGGACTCGCATCAATACCTAGTTGTAGCCAAGGTACGGATGCGGATATCCAGAACGGAGCGAAATCAACGAAATACTGTGAGGAAATTTGACGTCGAAAAGCTACAATCGCAAGAGACCGCCCGAACCTTTGCCGATCGAGTTTCTTCAATTCTTAATCTAAGTCCTATGCCTAAGGTGACCATATGTCCCGCTTTCGAGCTCTGTGTCCCTCTGTCCCCAAAGAACGCAAAATGTCCCGCCTTGAAAAAAGCCACCCCATATGGATGTATGTTTCGTTCATTAAACGCAGTCTCAGTAAATGTATATACTAAAAATAATATTGCTCATAGATAGACTTCCAGAGACAGCACGAAAAAAGAAAATCTAAAACCAAAAACAGCAAAAAAACAGACTTGAAATTGAAATACATACATACGAGTAACTGGGTAGTTAATAGGTGCTTTGTGCTCTGTCGATTCGTGTACCGTGTCTGTATCTACTATGTATCTATAATGTATCGTTTGTTTGAAAATGAGAAAAATGATGAACCAACGAAGCATACTCTGATCGTTTTAAAACTGAAACTGTGGGATTCGGTTTGAAAGAGTTCATAAGGCGTTTTAAGTGATACGCTTGGCTCAATATTTGCTTCAATATTTTTTTTAAAGCCATCCCAATTAGATTTCGCGCTGGTTAATCTGGCCGGTTCTACTTTTCGGATCAAGCTTCACTTATCATCATGATGATTGGAGAATGATCAGAGGAAAGATTGAAGCTTTCTTCAACTTTTATACAGTTGCCAGATGTTCCTTTAACAACAAAGAAATCGATCAGAACTGGTATCATATTTCTATCAGTCGGCCAATATGTTGGTTTACTCGTCGAGCGAAAATCACAACTGTATTGCATATCCGCATTATAAAGCGTTCTACCTTTCTGAGAGGCATACCTTGAACCCCAGAAGGGGTGTTTCGCGTTGAAGTCGCCACTAATACTAAAATTTGGTTTAAGGAAGTTGATGATGTTTGTGAAATCATTTTCTTGAAGTTTACATCGCAGTGGACAATATATAGGCGAAATGTTGAAGGCAAAATGTCTATTTTTCACGCGTACCGTGCTTACTTGCATTGCTTGTAATTCAATCTATATTTCTGCTGAGTGTTCGATGCATTCTTTTATAAACAAAGATGATCCACCTCTGGCTCTTTCCGATGGCTGGGAGGCGTAATACACGCTATATCCCCTTATCTTAACATTCTTTTGTTTTGTCAGATAAGTTTCACAGACCAAGCATATATCAATATCTTTTTCTCGTATAAATATTTCTAACTCGTCGGGCCCGTTGACCTTCCATGTAAGAATTTTAAGTGTTTCTTTCATATTCTCTTTGAAGTGCGCGTGTTATGAATGTTGTTTTCTAGTGCAACTGGTCTCTCAAAAATTAGTTCGTTTGTTTTTACATTGCTCTTTAAATTTCGCAAGAATTAGGGAGAAAACATAGGATACAGGAACTTGTGAGCTACCTCTATCACCGTTTTCCAATGTCGCAAGTTGAGCAGAAGTCGTTACGTTAAAGTTTGAATGGTTTCTTGATTTGATCTCCCGTGGGTTGTCGGTCGTGTACTTGTTATTGCTGTCATCGCCGCTTGAACATAAGACTGCACGCCAATATTCGAAGATTTTGCTTCTGTCACCTTTTCCCTACTACGTTTAGGTCTTTCTTCATTACCCGAATATTGACGGATTTGCTATTTTCTACTGCTTTTTTCGTAGCTATTTTGGATCTATTTTTAATTGGTATCGGATTCGGACGCATGGCATTTTTAAGCGTATCGCATCTTTTGGCTTTATCAAGACTTAGCATGAATAGTGGAAATCCGCGCTTTACCAATTTTTCCTGATCTCCCTCCGACTGTTGCTTCTCCATCTTGATAATATTGACGGCATCAAGAATTTTAAAGCCTTTGTCTTGAAGGTCGTTTATAATATCTTGTTTAGTGCACGAGGGGTGGAGACCTCTTGCTACAACACACAGTGGTCTTTCTAACTTATCTTCTCGGCATTCGATTTTTGAGACACTGCTCAGTAACCGTCAGCATCATCGATATTGATTTTCCACGTATTGTTTCGGAGAGATATCACCTTAAACTTCGATGCCAGAGTTCCTTTAACCCTAGATTCATAAACACGGGTCTCACAAACCCTCTCATTTGAAAAATCAGTCATAGCATGCTGTGTGAAAGATATACAAACACGTGCACCTGTCCTCAGTACCTTCCTAAAACAAAGAAAGTTTAGTGTCGCGCGAGTTTCGTTGATGTATAGACATTTAGTTTTCGACATTTTACGTGCAAGGTGTCTGAAGTACGTATGTTTATGAATAGTGTCACATTTTTTTATAGTTGCGTGTTTTTTATATTTGCCTTATAAAATGAACTAATGTGCAGAAATTTCATAGAAAGGACAATATAATATATTCTATTATAAATAGTGCACATAATTATTATATGATTACTACTATCTAGTATTCGTTAGTGTAATTTTGGTCGATAAATCGTTTTGCTAATTATAAATTTGCTCTTCAGCATAGCACGGCAACTCTAAGCCAAGAGGAAATATACTCACTATTATGCAAAGACGACGAAGTCGATCTTCCTCCGACTGATTTTGGAAGTGAAGTCGAAGATATTTTAGAGACCGAAAGAGAACGACCAACAGATTTTTCAAGTGATTCTGATGACACACCTCTTCAAACGTCAAATCATTCTCGCCGCCGCCGTATCAGTTCTTCCGATTCATCAGATAGTGAGCAGCCTCTTCATGAATAGGTAGGTTCAAAACAACCAGCAGCGCGAATAATTATCACATCGATTAACAACCTGGGAGGCGAGAACGGTCACAAGTGGTCAGCAAGACCATCCCAATGTACCACTTCTCGGACTCAAGCAAGAAACATAATTCACGTTAATCAAGGACCGAAAAATTAAGCAAAAAATGCTCTAACACCACTAGATCAATTCAAATTATTTGCTTCTGATTTGAAATCGAATATCATTGTATTGCACACCAATACACAAATCTCAGACAAAATTACACTACTAAAACAGCTACAGTTAGGTATACTTCTACTGAAGAAATAAATGCATTGATAGGATTGCTTTTATTAGCTGCAAAGAAAAAAGATAGCCATCTCACCAGCGCAGAGCTGTTCAGTTATGTCCAAAGATAGGCTCGATTTTTTACTGAACTGCCTAAGGTTCGATGATAAAACCACCCGAGAAGATCGAAAAGTTGCTGATAAATTTGCGCCAATGAGGCGCATGTATGTCGAGACAGTTACAAGCCCGGTTCATTTGTGACTGTGGATGAACAGCTCCTGGGATTTCGTGGACATTGTCCATTTCGAATGGATAATATATACCATCAAAGTCCGACAAATATCGAATAAAAAACAGTGGTCATTTGTGATTCGAAGACAAACTAAATGATAGATGCGATAACATACCATACATGGGAAAGGGCACAAATTCGAACAGAGAACCATTTGCATCCTTTTTCGTGAAGCAACTTACGAAAACTCTTCGAGGTAGTAATCGTAACGTGACCATGGATAACTGGTTCACGTCAGTGCCATTAGCAAAAGAACTATTGCAGGAACCATATAAGTTAACAATTGGTGGTACCAGAGCTGTAAAAGAATACAATCATTTCGTCATTTAACTCATTTGACTTCACGTAGATTTATTTCAATTCAATGACTTCAATAATGACTTCAACTTAGAAAAAATAAATCACCATTCATTTTAAAGTCATGATTTAGCAATCATTTTTTGCAATCATAATTTTGAAGTCAAAATGAATGCAATCATTTTGAATGCTCTGCACTCATTGAAGTCACACTGAAGTCACTAGCATTCATTGCATTACTAATCAGTAGTAATATATAAATTAAAAAAGAAAATAAATAATATTAAAAATGATAACATAATGTCTCTACATTTTCGTGTAAAACCAATAATAAAGTTATTTATTCTTCTGATAGACGACACCAAAAAACAGATTCAATAACTGGAATGACTTCAACGAATTAAAAGACTTCAAGACAAAAGACTTCGTTTGAAATCGACGTAATTCCTTGCGCTTTCCATCTTTTTGTGGATCAACTTCCGGTGAGGAGCCAGCTTTGCGTTTTTTGCTAGGCCGAATCTTTTCGATCCAATTCGTTTCACGTGTTAGCTCTTCTTCATTCGTCTGGTATTCGCCACTAGGTGAGCGATGTGGGCTAACAGTATTTTCTTTTTGTAGATAGGTGCCGTAAACAAGATGGTCCCGAGTATCGACACGTGGAATAAAATATCTTTATTCATTGAGACGGTACTCAGATCGAAAAAGAGAGAGGAGGATGTAAATATACCCTCAGTAAGTTTACCAAATTAATGAAAGCCTTACCGGCAAGATATTAAAAACCCGTACCAGGAGAAAAATGTGAAAAAAACCGGTCCCCAGAGGGGAGAGAAAACGACACCACTCTGAAGTAATGCATCCGGTTCCGGAGTGGATGGTGTCATGTTGAAAAGGGGTTAAATGTGATTTTTTGGAGAGTAGAAATCTCGCACTTCTCGTGCTCATTAGCGTTTTTCCACTACCCCCTAGGCAAAAAAAAAAAAAAATTATAGTTTAACTTAAAACAATAAAAAAAGGAAATTGTACGTTTTACTGAAAAAAATTTACAGGTGTCCCGCTTTAAGAGGAAAAAATTATGGTCACCTTACCTATGCCGCTAGCAGCAAATGCGGAAGACCAGTGGCAGCGTTGCCAAAAAGCCATCAGAGATGCCGCCTCTGATGTACTGGGTTTCTCCCGGCCACCACAACGAAAGCCCTGGCTTGATGAGGAATGCCGGCAAGTACATGCAGCAAAACAAGAGGCGTACAAAGCAGCGCTGCATAAAAGGACTAGAGCTGCTTACGAGCTCTACGAGCGGAGTAGAAAAGAGGAACATCGACTTCTCAGAAAGAAGAAAAAAGAGCATGAGAAGCGCTCGATCGAGATTGAGAGACTTTATTGCAGGTATGATGTTCGGAAATTTTACCGAAAGGTAAAAAGAACATGCCAAGGTTTCAAAGCCAGAACAGAAGCCTGCAGAGACGAAAATGGCAACATAGTAGTAGAATCGCAGTCGGTACTGAGGATATGGAAGGAACACTTCTGCAGACTGTTAAACGGCGATGTTGACCAATATTCCGCTGTCAGGCAGAATGACCCATTCAACAGTGACGCTGACAGTCAAGATTCCCGTCAAGTGAGGATAGCGATATCTAAACTCAAATCCAACAAAGCTACAGGAGCCTTGCCGCTGAACTTTTCAAGGCAGGAGGAGATGAGTTGGTAAGGAGCATGTACCAGCTCATCTGTAAAATCTGGTCGGACGAAAGTATGCCCGATGAATGGAACCTCAGCATCGTTTATCCGATCCTGAAGAAAGAAGACCCTCTGAACTGCGCCAACTACAGAGGCATAAGTCTCCTCAACATCGCTTATAAGATCCTGTCTGCCGTATTATGTGAACGCCTAAAACCAATCGTCAACAATCTGATAGGTCCTTATCAGTGTGATTTCAGGCCTGGAAAGTCCACCATTGACCAAATATTCACACTACGCCAGATTTTGGAAAAGACCCATGAATATAAAATCGATACGTACCACCTTTTCATCGATTTCAAAGTTGCCTGTGATGTGTATAGAGACGAGTTATACAGAGCCAGGTCTAGTCTTAGCATCCGTGCCAAGCTCGTCCGTTTGTGCAGAATGACGGAGAATGATGGAGAACTCTCGCTGCTCCATCGAGTCGGTAAGAACATCACCGAACCGTTCGATGTCAGGAAATGTCTCAGGCAAGATGACACGCTATCATGCGATCTCTTTAACATAGTACTTGAGAGAATTGTACGAAACTCACAAGCCAACACCGGAGGTACAATCTTTTACAAGTCTGTACAACTACTCGCTTATGCCGATGACATTGACATAATCGGAAAAACTCAGCTGGCAGTCAATGGGGCATTTACGAGTATTGAGATCGAGGCAGCAAAGATGGGTCTAGCGGTCAATGAAAGCAAAACAAAATACATATATGCTGTCTACAAAAAAGGACACTCAACATCGGCGTCTTGGACAGATATAATTTTGAAGTACTAAAGGATTTTGTCTACCTAGGCTCTATGGTGAACTGCGGAAATGACGTGGCGATAATCCCCTCCACGATCTGCCATATTTGTTGCATCGCTATTGGTTTTACCGATTTCAAACGCCGAAGTGGAGCGAGTTTTCAGCCGTTTCAGTGTTATACGCAGTTAGAAATTTCAAAAAATCGATTATATTTTTATTGCATTTTCGGAATGCACATACTTATATTTGAATATATTCTCTGAAAATTTCCGCCAAATTTCCTGGAAATACACGCATATTTTTAAGGACTTCCCGTTTGTAAACGTTTTTTGAAACTTTAAACGCGTTTTTCTCAAAACGGTGTTTTCAAAGTCGGTGAGCACGATTTCTCAAAAACGGCTCAGCCAATTGGTCTGAAATTTTAAAACAATCTTCTCAGATATATTCTGCAGGGAATGGTCGAAGGAATAAGATTTTCGAAAATTATTCCTATTTTTTTAAACAATTTATTATTATTATTATTATTTATTAACATACAATTAAAATTACATGATAATAATACTATAACTATAACTATTGGCTTTTAAACAATTTAAGAAAACAATTTTGGTCGAAAATCGGATTTTTTTTTTTGGAGCCATCATTTTGTCAAAAATTAAAATTTCGACTATTCCTTCGATCAATACCTAGATTTATCTATCCACTAATGTAATCTTTTTGGGGTTTTTATTTTAGATAATCCAAACCGGAAATATCGTGCTCACCGCCAGATACCTTTTTTTGGAGGACTTCATTTACAACTACATGTGTTAATACTTCTTGTATTTGTCAAATAAAATACCTTTTCAGAAAAAAATCGTAAAGAAACAAATTTGTTTGGCCTTGCAACTGAGTATAACCCCTTAATCTTATAGAAACTTAACAAAAAAATTAGATAAAACTCGAATTATTAAATAGCATTCTTATGATACTCGAAAGAAATAATCTCTAATGAAATCATTAGAAAAATAGGGACCAATGAAATATAGGAAAACGATAACCTAAGCGATTCAGAGAGCGATAAAGATGGTAATCTCATCCTTTAATTATTTATAAATAGATGATAAATCTTCGCTTGGTTGTTGTGGTAACAAAGATGAGCTGAGGATGCATTTCTTTTTCAATACTAGATTTAAGAATAGTTTAGGAGATTCAAATTTATTGAAAGTTCCTTAAAAAAAAGCAATTTTGCACTGCAAATCTAACCTACTTTAATGAATTGTTGATTTTTTTTTATTTTGTTTCATTAGATTGAGGATCTATACTTTAATAAGCTGTGGGTTATTGGTTATTGGTTATTTTATTAGATTTAAGATTAATACTTTTGACAGAACTAAAAAAGAAAATTGGAATTGACCGGATTCACATTTTTTTAATGGCAACACTAGTTAGGATCCCTTGAGTTCATATAATAGCCTTGCCGAAATTGGAAGAAAAAGAAGATATCCTAAAAATACCAGCTCCCTAGACCAAATATTTACAAAGGCTTGCCAGATTGATATAGAGTATTAAGTTCAAATGTGTTAAATTTTGTAGAAACAAACAAAATCTGTCTACTAAAGACTACATTTCGTATACCCAAAAGAGCATAAATATATAAAATAGTACATGAGTATCAAGGAGTTAAAGGTTGTACCGAGTTCGTATTAGTGGAAAATTACCAACTTAAGGACTAAGGAGGCGTTGATCGCAAGCCTACGCCAGTACCCGCTATCTTGTAGACTCAAGAATTGAGATCATGTAGCTTAATGGAGTCTTTAGCTGGAGTAAAAGCGTTTACATGTTCACACAGATTGCATTTATATATAATATTATTTCTTATTCTGTGTAACTTTGTCGTTATTGGAGAAAACTATTGAGAACCTACCTCGTGATTTCTGTTCTCTCTGATATTTATCAAATTGTCGCACTAGGTGGAACCGATAAAAACTTCTTTTGCGTTTCCTTGATTTTGAGACTTGAGCCTTCTGCTTAGAAATCAATGTCTGACTCACTGGATTCCCAATTTTGTCTTTCCTTTCCGTGCCTCTGATTCTACCTCGAAAGCTGTTGCAAACCTTAAGGTTCAAGTTAGGTACCATTCACCTACTAACTCTCTTAACGAACCAACTTTGGATATCGAGTTCCATAACATAATGAAAAGCTTCTAATAGAAATAATTACAAGTATATACATATGTATGTACATAAGTTGGTAGGTATCTCATAATTATTTATTTAGAGGTTCAATGTGAAGCATTCTGATTCCACTAAAGCTCTTTCATCATTCACATGTTTCACCAGCAACTTTGTATGATGTGTATAAGCACCACTCTGATGTCACCCTTCATAAAACGCTAAGCATATTCCTCAAAAACTCATTTCACATATGTATATGTACGTACTACCACCACCGCTACCATCCCCTGAGCCTTATCAAATCCCACACAAATTGTTAACAACTCAATTGAACAGGTTTGCAAAATTACCACAGCACACTTAAACACGCTGTGAACAGAGAAATCCCCCCTCCTACTCAATTGCTCTCCCTCTCATCATGACAATCGATTTAAACTTCTTCTGATATCCTTAAATTCTGCAACTTTGCAAAACAAATCAACAGAATGCGCATATCCATATGGGTTTCATTATATGGAGATGAAGTTTCTATCTAAAATGAGATACCTTGCCCCTAGAGCAGACAACACCATTCGTGTTGTGTTGTGAAAAACAACTTCTCCACTGGGTAATCCTTCGCACCCACTCATAAAAATAACTATCAAACGAAATAGCCACTTGATTATGAAAACGTGGAATTTTCAACTGGCCAACTGGAGCCAAGAAGAGTCCTTAGTATAATAGAGAGATATACGCGGTTTATACACTGCAGATGCGCTGTGGATGGTACATATAAGAGTTATTTAAGAGAATTTTCCTGGAAAGTTCTCTGTACGAATTTCCATTCAGCCGCATTCCAGATGAACTTCCAACATATTTCCAGTATAAGAGATTTTCCGAAAGAGAGTCCTTTCAGGGAATTGATACTCTTTGAGATATGTATTGAGGTAGGCCTTTTCAAAATTCAGCCAGGAATCAATTAGGACACTGTTAGCAGTCAGTAGAAGATGCTCCATAAACAAACACAATGTATATACTTTGGAGAAAATAAATAAGTATCCATCTTTACATTTAAATAAAGGTCAAGGCTAAGTTGTAAGAAATGCAAGATATATGTATGTATAATATTCGAGGAGAAACTTCATTAAATTTTAATTCCGACGAAGAAGAAAGTAGTCAATCGTTCTCTAAAGCAATAGGATCGCGGAATTTCACTGAGCTTGAGGCTTCTTAAAATATTAAGGCTTCAAAAGTATATATGTTTTGCACCATTCCAGCTCCCATTTTTTGTGCTTTCTCTTGCATTGTAACCAACTCAGCAGACACAAACAATTACTTAAATATGCAGAACAAACTTTTTTTTTAATCTGTTGCTACGCAAAGGTTTTTACAGGATATTCTGAGAGTGCTTTCAAACTTGGATGAACAGGGATTAAATTGACGTAAAAGTGGTAACCAAGGACAGTACTCTTGACATTTGCAGATAAGTGGAAAGTTTTAAATTTCTTACTCTTGGCTAATTATAACGTGTGATGAAGAAGGGGCCACACTTTTTAAACAAAATTAATTACATTTCGCTGGGTGGCCTTTTGCATTTTTTTGAGACACATTGTTACAGGTGAATTATAAATAATTATAATATAATAGAACAAGAAATGAACGATTAAAGTGGGAATGGCGGGTTTAATACTTTGGAGTAACTCTTGATACCAAACTAACATTCAGTGGTCAAATTACGAAAACATTACTACTAAAATGCTATACCCCTTTTTAAACAGGAAATCTTTTCTTAGCAATGATAAAAAAACAACAATTCACATATGGATCGCAAGTTGCACGTGCCACGAAAACAAATTACAGAAAATGATGCTAAACCTCGCTTGGCATCACTCTACTATGGACGTGCATAAAAAAAGGAATGCTGAATTGGTCTCTGATAGGATCCAGAAACTTAAAACTGAATTACTTATCCGCTACGGTTTGGCTGCCCTTACGTGACTGCACACCTCGTCGTGGTATAAGGGCCTAATAAAGGTTAAAGATTCTCGGGAAGCATTTCCCAGGTGAGACTTGAACCCAAGATGCAGTTGACTCTATTCCTTCATCTCTTATCCTATCCCTCCCTCTCTCCCCTCCGGTGGAGAATCAACTTGGCTGGGGCCCATCCCAAAAATAGCTCAGTCTCAAATGGAGTATTCGGAATCATGGCGACATCCAGATTAACCAGCCTTATCTGTATATTGCGGATCTCTGTATGGACGGACATTTCCTTCTCCGCTACTCGTGGGAACACGAAATGAATAAAAAAGGATTTCGTTAAAAACAAACATAAAGTGACACCGGTTCCCCTTCGAAACCAGGCGGTAGTAGGGCGATCAAGCTGTCTACCGTAACAGCACCTGAAGTGCTAGGTATTAAACGGACGGTTGAATCACATAATCCAATTAATACCAAAAACCGCGTGGAGCTCAAAGGTACGAGTATTCCTCCGTGGTCCAACCACGACTCTTCGGGACCGAGTCGTAGCGCAAGCTCACGACATCTCGCTCCCTCCAACAGGCGTCCAAGATCGACGCATTGCAAGCGGAATTCTCCTGCACTGCCGAAGCGTTCCGGAGCACAATAGAAAATCAAGACACTTGTAGAATGGGCCGGAAGAAAGATTGCCGGAAACGAAATGACTAGGAGCAGCAGAGACTTAACTTCGAAGCTCCACAGATCGTTGGAGGAAACCGTTCCGAATTTTAAAAGGGTTAAGATGTAAAACACTAGTACCTTCTCCAGGCCCTCCAACGCTATATCTAAGTCCTACAGCAATGTCCTTAACGAAAAAATTGTACTAGCGGTCATCAACAAAAATGATACGGACGGAACAATCGCTTCTGATAAGTGGAAGATGGTTTCGGTTATACTGGCAACAGGAATTCGGAACAACAGGACTCGGAATTCTTGATGGAAGTGGTGGAAGTTTCTCTGCCTGATTGTAACAATAATGCTGCAGTTAGTACAGATTAATCTCAACCACTCCATTACGGCATATGTCGGCCTTCCGAAGATAGGGAAGATATTGTCTTGATTCAAGAACCCTTGGTTGCGGACAACTTGGTATGTGGACTGAAGACTCCGGAATACTACTCCCTATATGTACTGGTAAAAAGAAGCCTAAAAGTAACCTTACTCCCTACTTACAACACACAATTAAATGGTACACAGACGGATCGAAAACAACTACTGGCACTGGGGTAGATGTGTACGGGCCCAGGACTAGATACTCGGAATCACTGGGAATATTCCCCAGTATATTTCAGGCAGAAGTTCACTCGATCGAAAGATGCGCGCAATTCAACCTAGACAGGAATTATCGCGGGCAGGACATCGCAATACTGTCAGACAGCCAAGCCGCTATTAAAGCACTGACCTCGCATGAGATCAGATCCAAACTGGTATGGGAATGCTTCATCAGAATCAACAAACTGGGAGAAATAAACAAAGTAACTCTCCACTGGGTATCAGGACATACAGGAGTAGAGGTTAACGAAGCAGCTGATGAACTAGCTAGAAACGGATCAGACACGCCGTTCCTTGGACCAGAACCCTTTTGTGGTATAGGACCCCACAAAATAAAGGAAGACTTAAGGAAATAGGAAACGAACAAATGGGCCAAACATTGGGACGATATCTCTCAAAGCCTGTCTAAGAGTCAGTAAGAATCGACTTCGCATCTTGGCGGGCATATTAACGGGTCACTGCAGACTCAAGAAGCACCTAAGGAAACTGGGAATAGAGGAAGACGGACACTGCAGATTCTGCAGGGACTTCGCGGAAACACCAGCGCACCTTTTTATGGAATGCGAAGCATTGATCCACAAAAGAAGAAATAACCATTAATCAGGTGCCTACCTCTTATCAGAAATGGATTTACCTTCGCTGGATCCACTGAAGATACTCCGGTTTGCTGTAGCAGCTGGACTTGAGGAAGTGCTCTAGACAAGTATATCATCGGCTAGAACCGTAGTATGGGGGGCACAATAAATCTTTTAAAGGTCGCAGTGCATTTGCACCTCACTATTATATATATCTATCTATCTATTTATCTATCTTTCTAACCTTACTCCCTAATTACAGCGATCGAATTACTACCGCGGCTAAACTCGAAACATCAAGAGGGTCATACTTTTTGACATCGGCGTATCTCGCCCATGATCACATGGACTCTCTTCTTGGGGATAACCTGGAAAGACTGATCGCAGCTGCGGGGAGGCATAAAACTGTCATAACAGGTTGTGATGCTAACCCTCACCATACAGCATGGGGCAGTTCGGACATCAACGTAAGAGGTAAGCTACACTTCGATTCCATTTTAAGTACAAACCTTATTGTGTGCAATAAAATGAACCTACTTTTATTACCAAAAATCTACAAGAAGTCATAGATATTACCCTTGGATTGGGAATTAGAGGGTATCAGGTGAACACTCCTTTTCTGCTCGCCGGTATCTCCAATTCTCTCAATATTGATTCTATCAGCCCTCCAGTCCTTAAAAATGATTGCAAAACCGATTGTCTCAAATATAAAGGAACTCTAAAAAATGTTGCTACCTCTGTTGCTCCTATATATACGTATACCTATATTATATATATATATTTAACGCAACAGCTCTTTAAGTGCCAGGGGCTAGCTTCTCACAACCACTCATGTTGTTTGCGTTATATTTTTCACACGAATGGTAGGGATCTATAGTTTAGTGGCGTATCCGAAAGGCAATTTGTTTTGAGAAGCTTGCTCGAGACATGTTTCTCAGACGTTCGAGAGAGGTGAAACCGTCTTAGCTCGGCCCTCAATAAAGCCCCTACAACGTAGGGGCAAAAAAAAAAACCACATTGGTGGAATGCAGATTTTGGTCCTTTAAGAATTTATTGCAGAAAACTTTTCACCAATGCCAAAAGCACTAGAAATATGACTGATTGGGTTTTACAATCCATCCTTAAATAAATACAAAAAAGAACTGAGAAAAGCAAAACAAAATTTTTGGAAACTCTTTTGTGGCAAAGTAAAAGAAGCATCGAAGGTATCTAGGCTAAGAAAAATCCTCTCTACAAATCCATGACTTCTGTTTTTAGCAGACCGACTGTATAATTTTTTACAACTCCTCAAATTTGATTACGCAGGACAAACTTCATTGAGCGCTACATAGCTGCAAACCTTTCAAATCCGTAACAGCAGACGTGATAATACCAGCCGAATTACAAAAGTCATCGGACCTCATACTACCGGTGCTAGAGACAATTTTAAAAAGTTGTCTAGATCTGGTCTACATCCTAAAGATACGGGGAGAAGTCAAGGTACTTTTTATAAACAAAGCTACCAAATGTTCTCATACAAATCCAAAAAATCTTAAACCTAGTACCCTATCATCATTCTTTCTTACATTAGAGCGACTGATTGATTTCCATTTATGCAACAGTAGTGATACAAATCTTCTGTTAGCGGCCCAACATGCTATTGCAAAGGAAAATCAGGCGAAACGGCATTACATTCGCTAGTAGGTATTGTAATATCGAGTATTTTTTTATGCATAAGGAGTGTACGATGGTAGTTTTCTTAGACATTAAAGGTGCTTTTAACAATGTCAATATATCAGCAATTGCTCTATCTGACCTGAAGGTAGACAGCTCACTTTGCAAATTGATTAATTTACTGCTTACTGGTACGATCAATTTTGAGAAGGCGTTCGATAGTGTCAACAGGGAGTTTATTTGGCGTGCCTTACACAGGAGAGCTATTACCGATAAACTAATTGCTATTATCAAAGTTCCGCACAGCGGAAGGTTGTCTGAGGAATTTGAGGTCCAAGGTGGGGTAAGACAAGGCTGTATCCTTTCACCAATACTATTCCTATTGGTGATTAGCGTTGTGCTTCATGCAGCTTTGTCGACGAAAACGAAGGAATTCGATAGACTCTTACATCCCAACTGAAACATCTTGATTACGCAGACGATGTATGCTTACTATCTCACAGAATTATGGACCTCCACCAAATGACAGCAAATGTGGAGAGGGAAGCAGGCGTCGTCAGGCTGAAAATTAATACGACAAAAACTAAAATAATCAGCCTTGGAACAAACTCATCGGCTCAAATAAGAGGGAGTAGAGGATTTCCAGTATCTTCGGAGTATTATCTCGACCGATGATGGAACCGAACTGGATATAGCAAACAGATCGCCAAAGCAAAGTCCGCGTTCGGGATGTTGTCCAAAATATGGCGAAGCAATGCTATCAGTATTTGGCGCAACGGCTCTTTAAGTGCCAGGGCCTAGCTTCTCACAACCACTCATGTTGTGTGCGTTATATTTTTTACACAAATGGAAGGGGCCTACAGTTTAGTACCGTATCCGAACGGCGAATTGAGAGCTTTTTCGTGACAACAATACTCTCGGATGTTTGTCAGACGCTCGCGAGAGGTGGGACCTTAAAAAAAACTTGTTGGTGTTTTCTAGGATTCGAACTTGGAACCTCATGCGATCCGACACACTAACCACTTACGCCACGGCGCCCACGATATGCAATGGAACCCTTTAACTCAGGATGGCAGAAGGCCTGGCAGCCCGAGGAGAATATAGAGCAGAACAGTCGAGAAGGAGGCACGACAGTTGAGGAAAAGTTGGGGAGAACTGAGACACATTGCCAGAAACCGTACACGATAGCACGTAGGCGTAGTAGAGGCCCTAGGACCCACAAGGGGATACAGGACATAAGTAAGTTACTGGTACGATTATCAACTCAAAGCTGGGTGGGACGTCTATTAGAAAATCTGCTAGTAGAGGCACTCCACAAGGTGGTGTTTTATCTCCTCTTCTTTAGAATTTGGTGGTCAATGAACTATTGACAATCCTGGAAGCCGGCGGATGCACGGTGATCGCTTATGCAGATGACGTTGCTATAGCAGTCTCGGGAAAGCACCTCAACACTTTAAACAAACGTTTTAAACAAGCTCACTATACAAGCGGTTCTATGTGGTTTGGGTGTAAGTCCCCACGAAACTGAACTGGTACTCTTTTCCAAGAAATATGAAATTCCGTTCGTCGACTGTCCGACTCTTAATGATATAAGCTTAACTTTCTTTGATAAAGCAAAATATTTGGGTCTTCTTCTGGAAACCTAAAATTCAAGAAAGAGTCAAGAAAGCTACAGTAGCGTGTTTTTCTTGCAAAAAAGCTACCGGGAAAAAAGAGGGTTTGCAGCCTCGCATAACTCACTGGCTCTACACCTCGGTCATTAGACCGATACTCACGTACGCGGTAATTGCCCGGTGGAACACTTTAGAAAAATGTATCAACAGCGATAATCTAAGTAAAGTTCAACGAAGAAGTTGTTTGTGCATAAGTAGAGCACTGCGTACAACTCCCTCTGTAGCACTGGACATTCTGTTTCATCTGTTACCCCTCGACATCTTTGCTAGGCACATAGTAGCTAGTGCAGCCGTTTGCCTTGAAGCAACATCACAGTGGTCAAGAAAAGAAGGCACCATTGACATCACGCTCTCTTCTACCGATTGTGTCAATGTCGTCTGTAATTGCACAGACATTTGAAAAAATGTGCCTCTTATGTCGGCTTTTGAGTTGCACATGATACTTTGAAGTACGATACTGAAAATGTTATTTGACAGCGCACCACCTTGTCTAAAATCTGAAGCAGCATGAGTGAGAATATACATATTTCTTTTTTTTTTATAATTTGCGCGCACTGCAGGGATTATGAATACCCTTAACATGTTTACACACAGCGCGGGTGTTGGAAAGGATAGATAGAGAGAGAGAGAAAGATTTTTGGTTTGGTGGTTTTTGAGGCTCAGTTCAGAGAAACTCCGGGGGTGGCGTCCAGATAACTGGGGAGGTTTTTTGTTATTTTTTGTCTTTTGCTTCTGATTTACAGTATTTTTTTCCCGATATAATAGCCGAATCGTCATCAACAGAGCGAATTTTTCCAGCCATATGACTAAGCTACTGCCAGTGCTATGCCTTTGCAGTAGTGTTTACACAAGCTTTCGCAATTGATCGGACTGACTTTTCATGTTTCGTGAGAAATAAATAAATGCTTG
This sequence comes from Brachypalpus laphriformis, assembly GCA_945910035.1. Classification (NCBI taxonomy): domain Eukaryota; kingdom Metazoa; phylum Arthropoda; class Insecta; order Diptera; family Syrphidae; genus Brachypalpus; species Brachypalpus laphriformis. Next base: position 258,239,547 of record OX246754.1, read on the forward strand.
CTGACATCAGGATTTGAACCATGAACCATTAGCGTGGCAATTGACGACTTTACCACTACGCCATTGCCACCCCCAATATGTATGTACATAGCTGTTTTCTATAGATACTGTCAGAGGCAACTTTAAAGTCGATTATAAGGTTGTATGGCTTGGTGTTCTAATTTTTTTTTTCCCAAAATTAGCCGTAGTGTGTATATTTGGTAAACTTTCCTGGTCCAAAACCGCATTGATATATAATAGACCAATCAGGATATTAAAAAATGGTTTTAAGCATTCTTTAGGAGGCTGGTGCCAATGAAATTTTTTTTGGAGATCGGACAATGAATGTTGAGGTTCCATTCATTTTCCGCTGCTGAAAAGAGTTCGGCAGCTAGGTTGCCTTGTCAAGTAGTTTTATTAAATTTATAAAATAAATTCTTCCATGTTCTCAGTATCGACCAATTTTGGTCCCTGTGGCCATCTGTTGTGGTTTTAAAGCACTGGTATGTTGTTTTTACCTTCTGGTATCATTTTCTTACATCATTCGTGAATTTGAGTCAATCTATGCATATCTTTGATAGAGATTCTCATGCTCCTACTTTTGCCTTTTGAGAAGCCGTTGATTTGTCTTTCTCCTCTGTTTATAGCAGGTCTGATCTTTCTGTGCAACGCCGATTTATATGTTTCTCGTTTAGGTGCTCGCTGGCATTGTTCATAAGACCATTCATTTCTTTGTGGTGCTCAATCTAGATCTCGCGATATAACCATTGACTCATCAAAAACTCGTAGCATCCTTATGCCTATACTATAGACTCCCTGAAGCTAATACGCTTTTTAGATCGATTAATTCATTTTTCTAAGCCATAGAAAACGTGCTTCGAAGTTTTGCTCTCAAAATGACCTAAAACCGCAAATGGAATTTTATCATCGTTGTTTAATTTTTTTTCTCGAAGATCAGACTTCAATTTGTCAATCTGGGCTATAAGGTAGATGAAGAATTTGTGTGAATTCACATTTGCGTATGGCATGTGCAATAGTAGGGTGTGAACGGATGCATTTTGAACTGCACAAAGGATTCGTGGCACCCATCTTGCACTGATCTTGTTGATACGAAGATGATTATGTAAGATCCAGAGAACTGTTGTTTTTGATAATTCAGTTTGTGCCGCAATTTCTTTACTCTTCAGTCTTCGGTCACTCAGAACAACTTCTTTTACAAATTCAACATTTTCTTCTGTAACCGCAGTTGATGGTCCACCTGAGCGAGGGACATCTTCAAGAGACTCCTGTCCGCAACGAATAATGGGGAACAAAAAATGTTTACTGACAGGTTCCATACTCTTGAATTATAGCCCTATATAGATCTTTACATCTACCAATCCATTTTGGGGGGATTTCGCATAAAGATGCGAATAATGATACATTGACTTAGCTAAATCTTTCCGTAACGGTTTTCACTAATAATTACTTCTAAGAAACAAGCTGATAAGCAGGTCTTATTGCCCCAAATTTTCATAAAACACTCATAAACTACATAATCTCAGAATTCTGGCAGAATCCATTGCTTAAATCCATTCTTTCGAAAGCACCATCTAAAATGTATTTCTGGCAAATCACCTCTCAAAAGGTCACAAACAATCGTTTCGTCTAAAATATGCTTATTAGCTCAATACAATAACTCTGCGACAAATACACCCTCTTACTTCTCCCTAACAAAGCGATGTAAATAATCCTTCTCAACAAAAAAAACAGAAACAAATGAAAACAAACACACCTCGTTTGCTTCAATTGGTCCCTAAGCCCTTGGCTTTCCATCAAACAATCCAAACGACTTACATCTTTACTTAAGCCATTTTTTCCAATCAACTACATCAGCGGCTAAGTGAAGTGTGTACCAAGGTTACCCTAGTATAGACTAATGTACAAAGTCGAACTACTTCTGCGAGAGTATAATATTGTGAATTTCCTCCTGCCTCCAATGAAAGAAAGCAAAAAAAAAAGGATTTCCATTATCGGTATCCGAGTACCTAATACTCTATGATCCGAAAAGCCATTGTGTAGGTCACAGATTTCCTTAGCTTCCCTGTTATGCCAATATGCCCATTTATTTTATGGAGTAGCGACAGAAGAAAAAAAGGGAATAGTGACTGTTTCTTATTTTTCTTGGGAACAAATATTTAGTATGCGTTGAAAGTCAATATTGGCTAAACCTAAGGGTGGCCGTGGAATTGGCGTAGGAAGGTGACCCAGCAACATAGCTTCGAATTTATATTTAATACAAAAGCATTTGGATTAACGACGCAAAACTGTCAAGGGTGGACTCGTTAGCAGAGACAATCTAAAATTCTCCAACGAATCGCTAGAACTGGCAGGAGCACATGACCGAGTACGCAGGGAAAGTGGGGGGTGATCAAAGTTCCGGAGGCGGCATAGAAAGGAATTCCAAATATAAATAATAATCCAATATGAAGCGGATTTACGAAATTATTTGTAAATAATAGAATATATCCTTTTGACTGAATGAGCACAGTCGAACATATAGACACACATTCATTTGCAAGCAAAGGAAACCCTTTCAGGCAAAGAATGAATCCAACCAAGGGAGAGAGAGAAAAAAAACAAGAAGGAAACCTTTACTCAAGTCAAGCAAATAGAATTGATTCCGATTCAACATCCTTTTTCCTTTACATATAAACAAACATCTTTTTTGTTCGTTCTTTTCTTGTTTCTCCCTTTTTAAGGATTCAACAAGAGGTAAGAGAGGAGTGTGAGTACTCCTCTCCCTTAAAGTGCGCTCCGGCCGTGAGGGATCAGAAGCAAATCGTAGCAGCATCACCCAACAAATACCAAATCAACTCTCGCACATCGTATAACGCAATGAGTAGGTATCTAAAAACTCGCTTATCGACATATAATCCTCGCTAAGGATATCCTGGAATTTTCGGTTTCGATTGCTGAAGCCACCCCTGTGTCTTGCGTTTTGTGTCGCCGCCGTTCGTCAGGCACTCTACGAGCAACCCATACAAATTTAACGCCCACGCCCTCCCGCCACCCCTACCGACGGTGTGTGTGTTTTTTTCGGAATGAAGGATGATTTCTTTGTTTTACCGTGCTCGGGTTTTATTTTGTTTATTATTTCCCCGGTTAGGGCGGCGGGCGGGCAGATTCAGCGAGAGCAATGGTGAAGACTGATACTCGGCGTTGGGGGGAGCAGTGAGTACCCGTCGTGTAATTGGATTGTGTCAGAACGATGTATAAATTGAATCAATTGATGCTAATACTTTTAATATTGTAAGCACGTGCTGATGGGGCGCAGTTACTGTGGGTAAGGTATTAAATTAATGGAACAACCTAATCTGTGTTTGAAAAAGGGATAGATAGCAACACAGATTGCCAAGAATCAGCACTCTTTATTTTTGCTTTTGGACAATAATTGAATACACAGTATAAGCGGCAGAAATTACTAAGCCATCGCGGCACTGAAGGCATGGAAAATATTTGCCGTTCAATGTTGATCGATTTCGGTGAATATTTATTAGTTATGGTATATTTAAATAAATTTGGGTAGAGGATAATGTGCTCAATGTCTTATCTTCGTCACCGGTTTTAATAGGTAGGAGAATATATGTACGTACGAGTACATACATACATACAGGGTGACCCAGTTAAGCAGTATAATCCTTTAAGAGGAGATACCTGAAGTTCCGCCGAACAAAAAATTGTACAGCAGGGGGGTCTATTCTCACCACATTTCAAGTTATAGCCCATCAAAGTGGGTGACATCTTATTTGGAGGTGTAACCACTTTAAACGCTATAACTTCTTAACTATTATAGGTACAAAAATAGTTTTATACATTTTGGAAAGACAATTTAGTAGCGTATACAAGCTTTAAACAAATTGGGTACAACTGTGTAACTACAAAAAAGTTATGGCTCCTTAAACTCAAAATAATGAAAATTTGTTGTTCCATTTTTCCACTTAAAATGCATTTTTTTCAAAAATTTTACTCAACATTTTTTTTTTTTTTATGATATTTGTATCCCTAAAAAATTTCCTTAAAATTATGTTAAGCAACTTTTTTACGGACAATCAACAGAAGTTGTAGTAAGAGCCATTTTTTGCCAGACCGGCCCATCCCCCCGTGCCGTACAATTCTTTGTTCGGCGGAACTTCAGGTATCTCCTCTTAAAGGATTATACTGCTTAACTGGGACACCCTGTATGTTTACGTATACATACTACCTATGACCTCCTGGACGGTGCCTATGGAGACTGTCCGGAGTATGAGGTAAAAATTGTACTCGGGGACTTCAATGTGAAAATCAGTAAGGAAACCATCTTTGGCGGACTACTCGGTAAAGACAGCCTCCACGACAAGACAACAGACAACGGTTTCCGACTAATTGATTTTGCAACGGCTCGTAATAGAGTGATAAGTAGCACTAGGTTTTCTAGACTTAAAATCCACACAGCAACCTGGCTTTCCTCTGATGGTAGAACCAAATGGACCACGGTCTAATCGACGCAAGGCACACGTCTAACATCTTGGATATGCGCACTTTCCGAGGGGCCAACGTCGACTCTGACCATTTTCTTGTTGCAGCTAAATTCAGAGCCACACTGTCCAACGAGAAAAAGCTGCAAGCTGGCCAGAAAAAGAAGATTAACGTTGGACACCATAGCACGCCAGAAGGAGCCAGAGCCTTCAAAGAGCATCTGTCCGGGAAACTCTCTGCAGTGCATTCACCAACCACAAATGCAGACAATCAGTGGACCGAATACCGCAACATTATCAAGGAGGTAGCCGTGACCATCCTTGGCTACCAGCCACCACCAAAAAGTAGCCCTTGGTATGATGATGAGTGCGTTCAACGGAAAAATGTGACCGAAAATGCACATAAGAAAGCGCTGCAGCGCAAGACAAGAGCAGCGAGAGAAGAGTGCCGGATCAGAAGAAGAGAAGAGAAGAAAATTCTGAGTAGAAACAAAAGGGACCACACAGTCTCCTAGCTCCAGGATATCAAAAAGTCTCGAGAGCACAACAACATCCGGAATTTCTATCGAAAAGCCAAGCAGCTGTCAGCTGGCTTTAAACCCGGAACACAGGCACAGGCGAACCCCACAGGCGGATCAGTAGAAATGCGATGAAGTGGGAGGGTTGTGATCCCTTGTTTTCGGATCATAACCTCGCTGATAAAAGGAAGAAGAAGAAGACAGGCTCTTCGTAACAGCGAAAGGCAACCTAGTTACCGAAACGCAGGGAATTGTTGATGTGTTTAAGCAACACTTCCAGCAGTTGTTTAACGGGCAGCAAACAGAGGGAGTGATAGGGAAAGAAGAGAACACGCTTCCAGTCAATGACGAAGCAATACCACCACCAAGTATTGAAGGAGTTAGCGCAGCCATCAGAAAACTAAAAAACGGCTCTGATGGCCTCTCAACTGAACCTTTTAAATGCGGAGGCTATATCTTGGTAGGGTGCATGCACCAAGTCATTAGTCAAGTATGGAGAGAGGAAAGCCCCGACGACTGGAGTATCAGCTCTATATGACCTATCTTCAAAAAAGGCGAACCTATGTCTTGTAAGAATTAACGAGGCATATCCCTACTAAATGTCGCATACAAGATCCTATCCAACGTATTGTGTGAATGTCTAAAACCTTTCTGCAACACACTAATCGGCACGTACCAGTGTGGCTTCCTGGCCCGGCAGATCGACAATAGACTAAATTTTTACACTAAAGCAAATCCTGGAAAAGACCAACGAATATCAAGTCGAAACTCACCACATTTTCATCGACTTTAAAGCCACTAATGACAGCATCCATCGGCTTGAGCTCTACCAAGCGATGGCCCAATTCGGGATACCGTCAAAACTTATCCAGATGTGTCGCATAACGCTGGAAAACACGCAATGCTCTGTGCAACTTAGGTCTTCTGAACACTTCCAAACATGAACCGGGTTCCGGCAAGGAGATGCGCTGTCATGTGACTTCCTCAATATTGTGCTGGAGCAGATAGATCGTAGGACAATATTCACATCATCGGAAGATCCCGGCAAGCCGTTGTAGAGGCATTTAAGGCAATTGAAGAGCAGGTGAAACAAAAAGGTCTTAAAGTAAATGAGGACAAGACTAAGTACATGTCGTCAACAAACAAAAAATTATCTGCTCAAATCTAGGACAGAACGTCACTGTTGATGACTACAACTTCGAGGTAGTTAAGGAGTTTACCTACCTCGGAGCAAACATAAATCTCACAAATGACACCTTCGTGGAGATCCGACGAAGAATAACCTTAGCAAACCGCTGCTACTTCGGTTTGCAAAACAATTGGGTTCAGAACTCCTAACTGGATGAACCAAATTAATACTTTATAGAACAATCATGTTACTAGTCTTGCTTTATGGCGCCGAGTCCTGGACGATAAGTACGGAAGCAAAGCAAATATTGGGTACCTTTGAGCGAAAAATACTTCGTCGGATATTAGGTTCCACATGCGAGGAGTGAGGAGGAGATGGAGGAGAAGATACAACCGTGAACTCTATGAGTTTTACCAGGATGTGGATGTAGTCTAAAAAGCCAAACACGTCGACTACATTGGCTCGACCACATCTTCACAACTGGAAGCAGCATGCCTGGGATCGTAGAGGATTGAAGGCAGCTGTGTCTCAGGCAGGGACTCTCCAATGGTCGGGAGCCCTTTAAGTAAGTAGTAAGTAAGTAAGTATACATGTACACATATTGTAGCTACGCAGATCAGCAAGAATAGAATAATAAAACAGGTTCTTAACTGCGAGTCGGCTTTCACAGTTTCCTTTTGTTTTCTTCATCACAAAAGAGGATATTTCTACAGGGTGGTGCTTAAGTTCTTCTTGCTGTTCACGTAGTTTCACATAGATTTTGAAACAAAGTGTTATTGCGTGTTTGACCCAATGTTCAGTTAATATCGTCTGAAACTAAGTCTGGTATTACACGATGACTCTTTTTTCTATTCTATTTTGAACATTCATTCTGTGAAGCTCGTGCTATTACACGTTGACTCTTTCCTATGTCTCTAATTTAACAGCGCAGAATGACATCAGAAGACCTAAATATTGTTCATAATTTATTGGATTGTCTTCTTCCTTTTATCAGCGAGGTTATGACCCAAAAACAAGGGATCACAACCCTCCCACTTCACCGCATTTCTACTGATCCGCCTGTGGGGTTCGCCGTGGGATTGTCCATTAATGGATATAAAATGTATGGATACCGACAGCAGTATGGATACAGAAATAGTGTTCGAGTTGTTAAATATGTACAATATAAAGATATTTTGGTGAGATTTAATTTTTTGTCTTTGCAGAAGGTACCCCCAATAGTAGAGCAAAAAATTTACACACTTTACGCGCTTAAAAAGCAATATTCCTGGGAATTTCAACTCCCTAAAACAAAAGCTTACAAATTTAGGAGTTGACACTCTGGCAGATAGACAGAGCTCCTTATCCGTTTAAGACCAAAGAATAAAAACTGAAGTAAATCATTATATCGACACTTGGTAATTTAAATGGCTAGCGATGTTTTTGAGTAATTTAATCTTGCTAAACAATATTTACCAAAAAAATAAAAGAATTGTAACTTTACGCTGACTTTTGGAGAAGTTATGACATCTTTGGACTACTTTTTTTTTTTTTTTAAATATCATATTATCATTATCATTTGATTTAGGAAGCGATATTTTCATTTGAACCATATTTTTTCCTTCTCTCACAGATGTACCCTTGACCCTCCATGCAAATATATATAAGAAAATAATTCTATTTTAAAACGACTTAAACGGCGCTGTAATAGAGACTTGAAGTTTACTACGAAAATCTCCCTCATCCTTTCAGCTGTCTAAACAAAATTTTATTTTATCTTAAATACCGCCTGTCAGTATTTTAAAATTTAGTTCGTAAGTATTTGCAATTGCAATTTTCACCTGAAAGTTTGAGGTGGGGCGGGCGCTTAAAATCTTAAAATCTTCCTCCAAAAAAAGGTTTTTTTTATTACCATCCAAAATATTTTGCTGTCTTTTGGATTTCAACACAGAGAGATGTTTTGGTGAATCTCTGTATTTCATTGCAATCCTTTAGGAAACCATATAGTGCCATTAAGTGTCTGCCAGTTATCTTTTTTATGCATTTAAGATTGAAGCAATGAAAAAGTTTTTGAGTTGAGTGCGAAGATTTGCCAACATTAAAATTTTGTATGTTGTTTTACACCATACAGCAGGTAATTGAAAAAAATTCTTAGTTACAACTGAATAATATAAAAAGTGTATGATGTTTAATATCAACATTATGTACTTTTAAAATGTGACCAGAAATATGCTCTCTTCATCAACGGTTGAAGAGTACCTCACTGCGCGTGAGGTTATATATTCGAATCACAGATAACACCAATAAGTTTTTCATGGTACCAGCTCTCACGAACGTCTGATAAACATCTGAGAGTATTGTTGTCATAAGAAATCTTCCCAAAAACAAAACTAAAATTGGCCTTCGTATGCGGCACAAAACTGTAGGTCCCTTCCATTCGTACGAAATATATAACGCATACAACGCGAATTTCTCTCTCAGTTTTCCAAACTTTCTGTTTGGTAGATTAGACCAACCCCAGATGAAGTGATGTGAAAAGTGCTTTAAAGTGTGCCTTTCTTGATGAGTGAATCTAAAGGTTTTACACTGTCATAGGTAAGAACTTTGTGCGCACATCATCCTAAAATGGTGTCAGAGGTATATTCACAAGCATTTGAGCCATTTTGTTTTAAATTTCATTATTTTATTAGTAATCTGGTTAGAGCTTGAAAGTATAATAGATTAATTGAGATTGTTATGCAAATTTCGGACTAGGAACATTTTCAAATTCATTGAAAAAGACGGCGTGTGGTGAAAGTAACATTTTGAAGTGGTCAGGAACCTTGCTGGGAAAATTGGAGCTAGCAAGCTTTTAAGTCTAGTTCGTTAGTTGTGGCCAAGATCCATTAGTCTCATCTAATATACGCATTCCAAATCGCTGGTCCAACCTACTTATTTACGTTTGCATGTACACACATATACTGCTCTTCACATTTAGTATGTAATATACGTGGCGCCTACTATTATCTTCCTTTATATGAATAAAATATTCCTTAAACATTTGTGGGGCTGCACGAGACAAATCTGACTAGTTATGATCTTAGCCATAGGATCTGAAGTATTATATTTCTGGATGTCTTTTCTGTCTCAAGTTCGAATTTTCAATGCGACGCTATCTGTGGTGATGACGAAAAATTGAGAATAAAATGACTTATAAGAACATTTATATATAGTAATTTTGATGGCAGCCTTCGCCACTTTTTCTATAGTCCTTTCTAATGACACACGTTTATGTTTTCTAAAATAAAATAAAAGATCAGATCAACTTGTTTACATTATTCTTTCTATGACTGGACATTTGGCATACAGATATATTAGTCTCCTACGCATTTGCCCTTATTTGTCCTTCATTTTTATAAATATTTGCCTTCTATTACTCTTATTGCATGAAAAAAGATTCCATCCTGTTGAAATACACACACACAGTCAAAAAAAAAAAAAAAATAAATAATAATAAAAAAGAATCGAGAAGAAATCCCTAAAAGACATTTCCTACTTTATACCTCTGCAATTTAAGTGCCTGATACACTTCACTTTTAAGCTTAAACGCTCAAAGGATATCAATTCAATGAAGCATCTTAAAGAGGTCCTCATCGAGTCAGTTTTTCGTTAAATTAACTTCGTCGCAAAGTACCTACTCTTGTCGAGTGGCGCGTACACACATATGCAGTTGACGTGTGTTTATGATGAAGGTACAAACAAAGACATTGCCAAAGTAATAAGCATTATTGAGATACACGTAGTAAAGGATAAGAGTCTCTCTGAGTTTGTTGTCATTGGAGATCCTGTTTGCATATCAGAGAGCAAAGTATTCATCACCATCAAAGCAGGCGAAACCAAGAGTTTAATATGGGTGACAACCAGAGCAAAGACTAATTAGAACATTACACATCCTCCTACACAGTTATACACGCACACACTTAGAGCTCAGTACAATGAAATTGAAAGGAAGAATTACAATTTCTATCCACAAGTTGTCTGATTTCCCGTAGGATGTGACCATAAAACACTCGACCATAATGACATGCTTCCACACAAAGCACAAAGCACAGTTGGCCATCGTCTGGCTGCTCTCATAGAAAGGAGAGCAAATTCAGAAAATAATATTGCCAAAGGACATCTCCGGGTGCTTCAATAAAATTTTTAATCAAACACAAGAAGACTAAGACTTCACTTTCACATAGTTCTCTTTTTTTGTTTGTCATGACGTCGTCGTCGTCGGAGTCATTTCTGGAATGCTAAATCGATGCTCATTGAAAGATATCTGGAATCGCGAGATTTTAAATCTCGTATTCACAAGTTCTGTGCCGAAGTTGATTCGTAATTAAAATCGAATTGAGGAAGAGTACTGGGTAATTTTTTGAGAGAGAAGTCCTTCCTTTGTAATTCGACCCGCAGTTCTGCCATATCTTAGTTAATTGAACACCTAAAGTGAATCCAATTGAATTCCTGTTGGCCGGAGAAATTGCAATTACATTGCGCTCTAAAGTGTGCAAATATCAAGCTAAACTCAAGGTTATCGCGATTCAGCATCTCTTTGTGAAACGGTACCAAGGACCATCAACCACGGAACACCCACACCCAAGCCAATACCATCATCATAGTCATCATGGCCATCATCATTGGGAACAATGAAGTTCCCGCCTCACATTTGGTGGCAGGGTACGTAATTGCATTCCTATCGGTGAATTTATTGCCAGAAAATAATTCGTTGCAATATCTCTTCTTCATGGTTCCTGCCATGACAATGTTCATGGCACATGGCCATATAAAAAAAAAAGCAAGTGGCGGGGATGAGTCGACCACACACTTAGAAACGACAAGGATATAAGGTACAGAATGGACAGAGAAAAAAAACGGAATCGATGTCTCCGGTACCTATCCGGCCAGGAGTCAATATTTGCCATTTATTGGTCTGCATAGGACAATTGGTCGCGTTTGTTCCAATGTTGGTAACCATCACTACTACGACCACGTGGAGACATCGAATCCTTTCTCTTTTTTTGTACCGCACATTGTCCTTTTGCTCCAATTTCATGCAGTGTACGTTGTGGTAACAATTCTCATTTGAAACGAACGAACGGCTAACAGGTCCAATTGTTCTCTTTCGAATCAAATGAAAACGAATTCATACTCGCAAGGACTTGTGAGTTGTGTCGGGGTGGGGGCGAAGGACAAAAAAAAATTGCGTTCTCAGCTCGTTGTTTGGGAGGTTAGGAGTGTGTGGGGAGAAATCGAACTGCTTGATGCTTATCACTTTTTATTGTGTTTCGAAAACAAAGGATCCACAGAACTCGGATTGGCCCACAATCATATATTTTGTTCCTGAACAGCAGCGTACTTTCCCTATTTTTTTTTTTTTTTTATAAGTTGAAATCCTGCATTGAATGTTAGATTGAGTTGAACTTTGTGAGAGTTCTAAGAAGAACACACATGGATGTGTACTGTACATACGAGTATATGAGTGATGCAGCGTAGCGAATGTAATACAAATCTAACATAATACATACATACATAGACATGTGTGCCATTTGACTGTTCAAATGTGCTGCCAAATCAAGGGAACAATGGCCTGTGAAGGACAAACGTTTGGGATTAAATAGACAGTCATGAGAAATTCTGCAGACCTTCAGAGTTCAATTTAGATATTGAAGCTAAATTGCGATGTTCTAAATTATACTCTGATGAGAACCGATGTGTTTTATTTTGCAGTATCTATTACTGTTGAAGTAAAAAATTCATAGTTCAAAAACCGTTGATAGATTAATCACAGGACGATTATAGAATGGATAATGCGTTAAGAGCAATTGCATTTCATCGACGTTAACAATAGAAAAATCGAATAAAATAAATATCGAAGACACTGTAAGCATACTGAGGAAAAAGATTTTAAGCATATTTTGGCCTCCATATTTGGCGACGGTAACGACCTTACATAATTACTTGTGTTTTCTGTCGGCTTATGATTCTTATGTGCTTCAAAATGGTTTCACGACCACCGCATTGCTTCGAAAACGAAGATATTGCATTTACATACACAAGATCAACCAACAGCCGCTATGAACGTTTATCACCAGAACGAACACTTCCCAACAACGAGAGGTAGCAATCCTGTAGAAGTCATCATATCCATAAAGAACCTCGAAATCACAATAGATAATCACTTTCTTTGGCATGAACATATCAACAAGCTATTATACGCTTACAATTGATTTGCTGCCTTTGCAATGGTTTACTTGAAGAGATACTTTACCGCGTATGTACTATAGCAGGCCTACTATTTTTAAGTCGAATCCCATATAAGATATGGGATACTCAAAAACCCATATCGATAAGTTCTTAGATATCCAAAGACGCTTAGTTAGAATCATAACTTAAAACAACGTTCTGTTCAAAGTATTGGATAGCATATGCCAGACGACAACAATCCTCGATTCCACCAAACCAAGGTAGTATTTAACACGTACGAAAGACGATAGCTTATCCATATCACTTCAACACTTCTGAACTCCCTAACAACAAAATTGAGTGGCGTGTTGCCTAACGTCGTGCGCGGACGCGATCTGAAAAGCCAAAACTATCCATCGATACAAATCAATGGCGGCCTCGCCATTTACGTCCGTAGTAATATAGCTTACCAAGTTCCACGACAGTACGCTCACTGTTCCAATCGGGAATTTAATTATAAGTGACTCAATCTGTAAGCAAATAATTAAGACCTTTTTTTATTTACAGAGGACTTAGTTCGGACAGCAACTTAACATTTGACGAGTTTGTTGCGCTGCTCGAGTCCATCACACAAATTGTCCCCAGCATCCTCATACTGAAATCGTCATTGCGAGCAATTTCAATGTACACAATTCAGCTTGGCTTCAACATTCTGGCCAGATAACACCCGAAGGAAGGTAATGTTTAACTTTTCCCCGATAACGACGTGGATGTCACCGCTGATATACGTTAGATCACTGACACCATCCTCTTAGGTATGAATGACTATATTCCTAACAGTAGGAAAAGCAGCAAACCTAAGACAAACTCGTTATTTGACCAGAGCTGCAAAGAGGCTATTAGGTTGAAAGAAGTAAGTTTCTGGTCTTTTAAGCCAACAAATCTGAGGATAACAGAAAAAGGTTTTAACAAGCTTAAAGAGACTGCAATGCATTTAACATTTAACATTTTAAATTTTTACATGACCAAAGATTAAGCCAAAAATTCTACAATGTCCCGGTGGTGGTAAAAATGGTTGGTCATTCGTCAAAAATATTAAAAGTTCTGCCTCATCTGCTATCCCAACGCTCATTTACAATGACATCCCAGCTGTTAGCTCCATAGACAAGGCCAATCTGCTTGCTGCTCACTTTGCAGCGCACATCACCCTGTCAGATATTGCTTTGTCTCCACCTGTACTTGAGAGCGTTGAATTTTCCTTGTCCACTTTCGCACTCGTACAGTTTCAGGAGTACTTAAAGGTCTTAACATACACAAATCCGCTGGTCCAGATGGTATCTCCCCCATAGTTCTGAAGAGGTGTTCTTCAACCCTGGAAAAAACTCTGCGTAAGCTTTTCTGTCTGTCCTACTATCCTGCACTCTCTCCAAAAGATGGAAAACAGGATTTGCCCAGCCCGTCCCTAAAAAAGGCGAATCTTCCTTCCCGTCCAATTACCGACCGATTGCGCTTACGTCCCTTCTTTCCAAGATCATGGAAACGCTGATAAATCGTCAGCTAATGAAATATCTAGATTCACGAAAACTTCTCAATGACCAGCAGTATGATTTTCGTAGGAACAGGTCCACTAATGATTTAATGGCATATCTCATCGAGAAGTGGAACCAATATCTCCATCACTTCGGTGAGACAAAGATGGTTGCGCTCGATATTTCTAAGGCATTTGACAGAGTTTTGCATCAGGCTCTTTTGCCGAAAATGCATGCATATGGAATCGATGAGTCTCTTCTTCAATGGATTAGAAATTACCTTTCGGGGGGTGCAATACAAGTTGTCTTGGCCGCCTTCAAGTCTGTAGTTCACCATATAAATGCTGGTGTTCCCCAGGGCTCCGTTTTGTCTCCGACTCTCTTTCTCATTTTTATAAATGACCTCTTCTCTGAAACTTCTTATCCAATCCATTTCTTTGCTGATGACATTACCCTAAGCTTTGCATATTCACTCCCTAACACACGTCCCTGCTCTTCGGCCATAGAAGAGGAACGACAAGGTGTGTTAAACACATAATCAGCGATCAGACAGCATAATCAAATGGGGCTCAACCAATAGAGTTATATTTAATCATCCAAAACACAATGCTGTCTTCTGTCTCTCAAGCGAAATCAAAACCCTCAACCATTATCTAAGAATGCTACTTGCATCGCTGAATCTGAAAGAATGAATCCCATTCTCGGTATGCGCATTAAAAACCATCTTCGATGGAACGATCACATATTCGAAGTTGTCAAAAATGCGGTGCAAAAAATATTTTACCCCACCTGATTTGGTTTCAATCTATAAGAGAGCCGTCAAAGCTATTGACTTATTAGGTGATCAGTTAACCTATCGGCCTTGTTAGTTGTTTGCGCTGATACTATTAGGTGGGGACCTCGTTTCATTCCAATGCGGGCGCCATGTCTGTTTCGAGTAAGAATGAACTGGAATGGGTTGTTGCTAGCGATGCTAGATTGGCGACTTCATCGTAATTTTGATGAGCTTTGGGCCTAATAGCGATGTCACGTTTTTTGAACAGATTTAGCTCATATTAACGATTCTGGACCAGTAGTGCAAAATTAGTTTTTAAAACATGTCATTCATGTCTTGAATTAATGAAAGGATTGTAACCAATAAAACACTTTTTTGGAATGAAGTATTAAATGTTTTAACGATCTTCGTTTTCTTATTCAAATAAGTATGCGTCGTACAAAAATGTATATATGTATTTTCAGGATATGTGTTTTTTTTAATACGTTTCATATATTGTTTAGAAGTTTTTTTGTATTTCTACTTATCCATTCCTCGCATTGATGATTCTAACAAGTTTTTTATCTGACACAACAGATTCTTGGGTTACTGATTGAAATCAAATCAGTTTTCACAGAGTACCGGTGGTCTGTGTGACCTAAATATTTTTTTAAAGTACATGTAGTAAGGTACAGATATTATTACAAACGTAGATTTATTCTTTTAAAAGGAATTTGTCATGAATACAGGAATTTTTTACAATAAACACTAGACACCAGCTAATCGATTCATAAGAAATTAACTTTTGATCGATTCATAATAAGTAAACTTTTAATTCATATAAAATAAACATAACAACACAAGCCGAGATGTGATTCATGACAGTGAGTACGCGTTAGTGGTGTGACAACATCACCAATAGTTTTGTATAAGCATACTGAACATCATACATCACCGGTATAAAATACACATATTAGGGCTGAGCGAGATAAGATGGTTCGATGCTGGGGAATTCATCTCCCCAACAAAAAGCACTGTCATGCTCTACTCTGGTAAACCAGCTGGAAGTGCACGGAGTTCCGGAGTAGGACTCATGCTAACTCCAGCAGCACGTAGTAGCCTCATATCCTGAAAACCCCATAGTGACCGGATATTGACGGCTAGGTTCCAGAGTAGAGTTAGAAAAATTACCATCATACAGTGTTATGCTCCGACTCTAGACGCGACTGAGTATGAAAAGGATGATTTTTATAGCCACTTAGGCGCCGCCTACAACCAAACGCCTAATGGGGACATCGTAATGGTGATGGGAGATTTCAATGCAAAGGTGGGTAGTGACAACACCATGCTTAAGCACGTGATGGGAGTTCACGGCGTGAGAGACCGTAATGATAACGGTGAGCGGTTTGTGGACTTCTGCAATACCAACCGCCTAGTCATCGGAGGTACGCTGTTTAAGCATAACACCTGCCATAAAATCAGTTGGGTCTCTACTGATAGGCAACGAACATCCAACCAGATCGACCACATTGCGATCAGTCGCCGCTTTAGAAATTGTCTCCTGGACGTCTGAAACAGACGTGGAGCTGACGTCGGACTAGAACGAGATCACCATCTTATGGTAGCTCATTTACGCCTTCGTACTGCATCCGTCAACAGCAACCGCTCAAACCTACTTAACATCACCAGGTTTAATATCGACAGGCTCAAGGTTCCCCAAGTGCGCCAACAGTTCAGGGACCATCTTGCCTTAGAAGCAGAAGCAATCAGCAGCATAGAGAACATGGATGACCACTGGAGTGCTGTGAAAAATGTTTTTGCGACTGGGGCACGCACGTATGTCGGTAAAAAGCAGAAACACCACCGCACATGGCTTTCTACAGACACCTGGAGACGGATCGATGAGCGTACAGTAATCAAGGCTCGGATTGCAGCGGCCTCAGCAGTAGAGAGAACCGAGCTCGAAGCCCAATACCGTGCCAAGAAGAAAGAAGTGCAGCGTAGTGTGAGACGTGACAAACGTCAATATTTCAACTCACTGGCCTCAAGGGCTGAAGAAGCAGCGAGTAGGTGCGACAGTAGGAATGTTTACAACATCACTAAGGAGCTCATTGGTGGTCGTAACTCCAAACAACATCCAGTGAAGAGTCTAGACGGTAACCTTCTGATCTCGGATGAGGATCAGCTCACTAGATGGAGAGAACATTTTGCTACAGTGCTAAATCACTTAGACGACGGCGATATGATCTTGAATTCGAATGAGCAGTTCGAAGCAACAAATTCCCGAATTCGCACCGTACCTCCCAGTAAAACTGAAATAATAACAGCAATCAAGTCCCTCAAGAAAAACAAAGCGGTGGGTATTGATGGCATACCTGCCGAGCTATTTCAAGCGGCGCCAAATACATCGGCAGATTTGCTGCATCCCCTAATACGGAGAGCTTGGGATAGTGAACAATTTCCACAGGAGTGGAAAAGGGGGATGATCATTAAGCTTATCAAGAAGGGTAACTTGATGGAGTGCGGTAACTGGAGAGGTATATGTGTTCTTCCAGCTGTAGCCAAAATAATAGCTAGAATAATTCTAGAACGAATTAAAGAACATTTAGATTCAACTCTCGATGTCGAACAGGCAGGCTTTCGCGCTGGATCCTCCTGCATCGACCACATAAACACCTTACGGATCATAATCGAACAATGCGTTGAGTATAGGCTATCTGGTTGGCCTTGTGCAGAGAGGCATTCCAGAAAAGCTTATAGCTATTATCAAGGCTACATACGAGAGCGGCAAATGTCACGTCGTGCACAATGGTAAGATGTCGGACGATTTTGAAGTCCAAAGTGGAGTACGTCAAGGGTGCATACTGTCCCCATTATTATTCTTGGTGGTTATCAGCGATGTACTCCGTGCAGCATTGACGGAAGCTAATTCTGGAATTCGTTGGACTATGACATCTTACCTTAAACACCTAGATTACACTGACGATGTTTGTCTACTTTCACATCGGATAATGGATCTTCATTTGATGGCCCAAAATCTAGAAGCTGAGGCAAACAAAGTGGGGCTAAAAATAAACACACCCAAAACAAAAGCCCTGAGTACTTCCAATACCCGCGCTCAACTAAACATTGCCGGAAAGCAAGTCGAGAAAGTTGATAACTTTCTATATCTAGGAAGTGTCGTCTCGGCTAGTCGCGGTGGCACCGAACTGGATGTGTGCAGCAGAATCGGGAATGCTAAAGCTGCGTTCGGAATACTCTCCAAAATCTGGAGAAGCAATGTTATTAGCTTAAGAACCAAGCTACGACTGTTCCGCTCCAACGTAGAATCAGGGCTGCTTTATGGGTGCAGTACCTGGAAGGTGGACACCATTAACACACGCAAGCTGCAAGTCTTCGTAAACAAATGCTTAAGAATTATCTTGAGGATTTTTTGGCCGAACCGCATCTCCAACGAACAACTTTATCTGAGAACGGGCCAAGAACCTATAAGCATTACTATACGAAGAAGAAAGTGGCAATGGATTGGACACACCCTACGGCGCGAAGACAACTCCATTGCGAAATACGCCATGCAGTGGAATCCGCTCACCCAGGCAGGCAGAATAGCGGGACGCCCTAGGCAAACGTGGCGCAGAACAGTTGAGGAGGAATCGAGCTCTTTAGGAATGAGTTGGAGGCAGCTCAAACGGGTTGCAGAACTCCGAACACGATGGCGCGCAGGCGTGATTGACGCCCTATGCCCCCCGAGGGATTAAAGGATATAAGTGCAGTCTTGAATTAATGAAAGGATTGTAACCAATAAAACACTTTTTTTTTGGAATGAAGTATTACATTTTTTATCGATCTTCGTTTTCTTATTCAAATAAGTATGTTTCGTACAAGAATGTATATATGTATTTTCCGCATGTGTGTTTTTTTTAATACGTTTCATATATTGTTTTGAAGTTTTTTGTATTTTTACTTATCCATTCCTCGCATTCACGATTCTAACAAGTTTTTTATCTGACACAACAGATTCTTGGGTTACTGATTGAAATCAATTCAGTTTTCACAGAGTACCGGTGGTCTGTGTGACCTAAATAATTTTTAAAGTACATGTAGTAAAGTACACATATTATTACAAATGTAGATTTATTCTTTTAAAAGCAATTTGTCATTAACACAGGAATTTTTTTACAATAAACACTAGACACCAGCTAATCGATTCATAAGAAATTAACTTTTGATCGATTCATAATAAGTAAACTTTTGATTCATATAAAATAAACATAACAACACAAGCCGAGATGTGATTCAAGACAGTGAGTACGCGTTAGTGGTGTGACAACATCACCAATAGTTTTGTATAAGCATACTGAACGATTAAAGTAGTTTTTAGTTCCTTGTAAGCATTGAACTAATAAAGTTGAACCGTTGTCAAGAGAAAAAATATTTTTTTCTCTAAATTTGATTAAACAAATTAAACTATATATAAACTTTGTCGTAGCTAGTACGTAGTTCCCACGTCTCGATATTTACAAGGAAATTTTATTTTTTTTTCATTTCCCAAATTTCATATTACATCTGTCTTAACGATACCTACGAGTATTAATTGTTATAAAAGATATAGGCGGGATATAATTTAAATCTTGAGACCATTGCCTTAACAGATTCTTGTTGAGCGATATATGTACGATATTTTTTTGCAATAATGGTTTGTATAGTTACTTTACAAATTAAAAGCTTAATTAATTACTTGGCTTTTCTTTATTTATACTTATAAATATTGAAGGTCTACCGGGTTTCGTCTTTTTAATCGTCTTCTTACATTTGTTTCTTCTAGTGGTAATCTAAGTATTTGATAATTTGTGTGGTTACAAAGCGCGAAGGTTGTCAAACGGTAGTGCATGCGATCATATGAAAACACAAGCGTTTTCACTCAGCTGAGGCCTACCAACTCCTACTCTCAACCTCCGCGCGGTGACAGCCGGGTGCCTAGTACCTTAATCCAAGAAATGGGTAACCAACCCCGTTTGGCGGATTCTTGGTGGCAGCAGATGAGAGAGGGGGGAAGAGTGCTTTTCCACTAGAGCACTTCTTCCTGTTCCAGGAGGTAGCGGACGAATTCCCTAGACGGAGTCAACGGTGGCGTCTATAGTTCCAGTTAGGTTGAACTTAGTGAATACCTTGCGCGAGCTGCTTCGACGTTTTCGGATCACAGGTCGGTAAGGAATTTCCAATGTTGGTCAGGACATTGGAATAGAGATGGTGGCGGAGGAGCCCTTAATGGGCCAACGGCAGCGCTCATACTCCCGTAGTGGACTACTGGCACCGGCGTACCCGGCCCCTCGTCCTAGGGGAATAATTAAGGAACTGGCCCTCCAGGTTGGGGGTTGTGCCGTCGGGGTAACTTCCCTACCACGTTTAAAGCTCATGGTTCCGAAACAACCAAAAGCCTCGGATAAGGATGACTCAACTGATGACGACCCCAGCAAACGAAATAAGGACAACGACCTTCGGATCTGTACGTGGAATGTTCCGTCCCTTTACAGACCACGTGCAGCCGAACAACTAGCAGAGGCCCTAGACTGCTATAAAGCAGATATTACCGCCATCCAGGAAGTGCGATGGGATGGGCCGGGCAAAAAGAGGATGAAAAACTGTGACATCTACTGCGGTGATTGCTACAGAGGCAACAGACAACGCTTATTCGGATGCGGATTTGTCATACGCGGCAGACTTAGGCAAGAAGTCTTGAGCTTCCGACACGTTAGCGAGCGTATTATGACTATCCGGATCAAGGCTAAATTCGCTAACATAAGCCTAATATGTGTTCAGGCCCCCACGGAAGAAAAGGACCCTGCCACCAAAGATTGTTTCTACGAGCTCCTCGACAAAACATAGGAGCAATGTCCTAAATACGACGTTAAAATCATATTGGGCGATTTTAACGCCAAAATAGGAAAGGAGGACGTCTTTGGTAGGGCAGTTGGTAAGCATAGCCTACACGACACCACGTCTGATAACGGACTAAGGTTAATTGATTTCGCTGTGGAGCGAAATGTCACCATAGCAAGCACATGTTTCCCTCATCTCGATATTCATAAGCAGACATGACGGTCTAATGATCATGTAACGATCAACCAAATTGACCATATTGCGATCGACGCAAGGCATGCCTCCAGTATTCTGGATGTCCGGACCTTCCGAGCGGCCAACATAGACTCGGATCATTACCTTGTTGTAGCCAAGGTACGAATGCGGATATCCCAATCTAAGCAACAAAGAAGAATCACTGTGAGAAAATTTAACGTCGAAAAGCTACAATGGCAAGAGTACGCCAGACTCTTCGCTGAACGCGTATCCCGAAATCTCTCAATCACCCCTTTGTCGCCAACATGCCATCAGAAACGCCGCGACTGATATGCTGGGTCTCGCTCGCCCACCGCCGCGAAACCCCTGGTTTGACGAAGAATGCCAGCGAGTGCATGCAGCAAAACAAGAGGCATATAAAGCGGCGCTGCAAAGGAAGACGAGAGCTGCTCGTGAGCTCTACGTGCAAAAGAGACGGGAAGAACATCGGCTTCTCCAAAAGAAGAAGAAAGAGCATGAGAAGCGCGCGTTTGAGAATATCGAGAGTCTATACTCCAGGAACAATGTACGGAAGTTTTACCAAAAGGTAAAAAGAACGTGTCAGAGAAGTAATACCTGTAGAGATGAAAATGGAAACCTCGTAGTAGAATCACAGTCGGTGCTGAGAATATGGAAAACTACTTCTGCAGACTGTATAACGGCGACGAAGACCAACATCCCGCTGTCAGGCAGAATGAACCATTCAACATAGACGATGATAGTCAAAATTTCCGTCCACCTGACCAAAACGAAGTGAGGATAGCAAAAAAAATCCAACAAGGCTGCTGGACCTGACGGCTTACCGGCCGAACTCTTCAAGGCAGCAGGGGATGAATTGGTAGAGTGCATACACCAACTCATTTCTAATATTTGGTCAGACAAGTGTATGCCTGATGAATGGAATCTCAGCATCGTTTGCCCGATCCACAAGAAAGGAGACCCCCTCAATTGCGCCAACTATAGAGGCATCAGTCTCTTCAACATCGCATACAAGATCTTTTCTGCGATATTGTGTGAACGCCTGAAACCCTTTATCAACAGCCTGATTGGACCCTATCAGTGCGGTTTCAGGCCAGGAAAGTCCACCATCGATCAAATCTTCACACTTCGGCAGATCCTGGAGAAAACCCAAGAATTCCATACCGATACTCACCACCTCTTTATCGATTTCAAGGCCACCTATGACAGCATCTATAGAGAAGAGTTTTATGGAGCCATGTCTAGTTTTGACATCCCTGCCAAACTTGTCCGTCTGTGCAGGCTGACGATGGAGAACGCTCGCTGCTCCATCAAGGTCGGTAATGACCTCACCGAGACCTTTGATGTCAAAAAAGGCTTTCGGCAAGGTGACGCGCTGTCATGTGACTTCTTCAATATTATACTTGAACGGATTGTGCGGAACTCACAAGCCAACACCGGAGGCACAGTCTATTACAAGTCTGTACAACTGCTTGCATACACCGACGATATCCGGTGCGTTTGCCAGCATTGAGGCGGAAGCGGCTAAAATGGGTTTAGCGATAAACGAGGGCAAAACCGAGTATATGCTGTCAACAAGAAGGGAAAACCAACACCGACGAATTGGACAAAACGTCACCGTGGGCAGCTATAACTTCGAGGTAGTAAGGGACTTTGTCTACCTTGGCTCTGCTATAAATTCTACTAACAAAATCAGTGCAGAAATCAAGCGAAGAATAACTCTTGCCAATCGCTGTTTTTTGGGCTTATAAGGCAATTCAACAGTAAAGCCCTATCTCGAACAACTAAGGAGACTCTATATAAGACCTTGATCATCCCAGTCCTGCTTTACGGCGCTGAAACATGGACTTTGTTAAAAGAGGATGAGGATATCCTTGGTCGCTTCGAGAGAAAAATTCTTCGTAAGATTTTCGGTCCCGTTTGCGTTGACGGGTTTTGGAGGAGAAAATTCAATCACGAACTATACGAGCTGTACAGCGACATCGACATAGTCAAAAAACTGCGTATTGGACGTCTGAGATGGCTAGGACATGTAGAGCGAATGGACACCAACGCTCCGGCCCGCAGAGTCTTCGAATCTAATCCCGAGGGACGACGCAGTAGAGGGAATCATCGCCGTAGGTGGCGCGCACAAGTTCAAGGGGACCTCGACCAACTTGGAGTGCGCAACTGGAGGCAATTAGCTAAAGACCGAGCTAAATGGAGAGGCTTGTTGGTTGAGGCCCAGGTTCACCCCGAACTGGAGCGCCACCTAAGTAAGTAAGTACAAAACGCGGTTTGATGTTGTCTACTTTTTATTTTTATTTCGTCTTTTATTGAGAGGATTTCGAGATTACGTTGTAAGTCTTCATTTGTTATGTACCATGGTGCATTTACTATAGTTCGAAGAATTTTCGTTTGTAGTCTTTAAATAATGTTAATATTAGTCATACAGGCAGTTTCCGAGATTTCAATTCCATATGTGCATATTGGTTTTATTATTGCTTTATAGATTAAGAGTTTATTTTCTGTTGATAACCTTGAGTTCTACCCTAAGAGCCAGTAAAGTTGTCGGAATTTGTTTTTTATTTGGTTTCGTTTATAGATTATATGCGGTTTCCAAGTCAATTTTTTATCTATTAGTATACCCAAGTACTTAGCTCCATTGTCAAGAAGAATTCGTTTATTGTTTAAACTGATGATCTCTGGATTACAATTCCTTTGTGTAGTGTATACAACTTGTACTGTTTTGTCCTCGTTTATCTTAATTCCCCATTTTCGGAACCAATCTACTGCCCTGTCCATTGCTATTTTGACTTGTTCTGCGACTAATTTTATGCATTTATTTGAAGATAGGATTACAGTGTCGTCTGCAAATGTTGCTAACATGGCATTTTTGGATTTCGGTATGTCTGCTGTATAGAGAAGATAGAGCGTTGGTCTTAGTACACTTCCTTGAGGGACACCTGCGTCTATTTTGCATAACTCGGAGGTCTCATCATTGTATTGCACGAAAAAGTGTCTGTTGTCCAAATATCTTTTAATTAGTGCGAAAAGTCCGGTAGCATATTGTTTAGTTTAAGTAAAAGTCCTTATGCCAATCACTATCGAAAGCCTTTGCAACGTCTAGATAGACTGACACACAATATTTTTCCTCGTCCAAGTCATTTAATATTTTATTGGTAACTCGATGTACTTGTTGTATAGTTGAGTGTTTTTGTCGAAAACCAAATTGATGGTCCGGGATAAGATTTTGTTGTTTTACAGCTTTGTCAATACGGTCAAGTAACATCTTTTCGAATAACTCAGATATATTGTAATTGGTAATAGACTTATCGGCCTGTATGAGGTGGTCTTCGTAGGATCTTTACCAAGTTGAGGAATGGCAATTACTTTGGATACCTTCCAGACTTTTGGATAGTAGTTTTGTCGTATTACAGCGTTAAAGATATTTCTAAGGTATATAATGGCACTGTCAGGTAAATGTTTTAGTAGCCTTCCAGTTATCATATCATATCCGGCAGATTTTGTTTGATTTAGTGTATGTTTCAAGTAATTTTTTATTTCCTTGGTGGTTATCCTTTTAATACATGTGTTTGTAGTTGTGTTATTTAGTGAGAGTGAGATATTCTGTCCGTCAATTTCATTAGTGGATGTTGTTCTGAAGTAGTCAGCTGGCGTTTTCGCTTTATCTATAGATGTTCTGGACCAGGAACCGTCAGTGTTTATGAGAGGTGGTTGATGGGTAGTTCCGTTCTTAACCCTTTTGTTTAATTTCCACAGTGAAAAGTTGGTAGTTTGGGTTCGGGTGAGATTTGTGAAATACGCGTTTATTCTATGATTATTGTGTTCTTTGAGAATAGATTTTAGTTCTTTTGTCGATTTGTTAAAGTTTGCTTTGTCAATCGGTGATCTGGTAGCGTGCCAAATTTTCCTTAATTTTCATTTCTCCTTGACGTTTTGTTTAATTTTATTCGACGTGTTTTTTGGTTCTTTTAGGTCAGGTACTCAGTTTAATGCTGCGGAGTAAAGAAGGTTGTTGAGATGAATTATTGCATTCTCAAGGTCTTGATGGGTTTTTAGTGGAATTTTAAGTTCAATATTTTCGTTCACAAAATGCTGGACTGCATCCTAGTCAGTCTTGTTGTTAGTCAAAGGTGACATGTTTCTTTGCATTTTTGCATAGAGATGGTGGCGGAGGAGCCCTTAATGGGCCAACGGCAGCGCTCATACTCCCGTAGTGGACTACTGGCACCGGCGTACCCGGCCCCTCGTCCTAGGGGAATAATTAAGGAACTGGCCCTCCAGGTTGGGGGTTGTGCCGTCGGAGTAACTTCCCTACCACGTTTAAAGCTCATGGTTCCGAAACAACCAAAAGCCTCGGATAAGGATGACTCAACTGATGACGACCCCAGCAAACGAAATAAGGACAACGACCTTCGGATCTGTACGTGGAATGTTCCGTCCCTTTACAGACCACGTGCAGCCGAACAACTAGCAGAGGCCCTAGACTGCTATAAAGCAGATATTACCGCCATCCAGGAAGTGCGATGGGATGGGCCGGGCAAAAAGAGGATGAAAAACTGTGACATCTACTGCGGTGATTGCTACAGAGGCAACAGACAACGCTTATTCGGATGCGGATTTGTCATACGCGGCAGACTTAGGCAAGAAGTCTTGAGCTTCCGACACGTTAGCGAGCGTATTATGACTATCCGGATCAAGGCTAAATTCGCTAACATAAGCCTAATATGTGTTCAGGCCCCCACGGAAGAAAAGGACCCTGCCACCAAAGATTGTTTCTACGAGCTCCTCGACAAAACATAGGAGCAATGTCCTAAATACGACGTTAAAATCATATTGGGCGATTTTAACGCCAAAATAGGAAAGGAGGACGTCTTTGGTAGGGCAGTTGGTAAGCATAGCCTACACGACACCACGTCTGATAACGGACTAAGGTTAATTGATTTCGCTGTGGAGCGAAATGTCACCATAGCAAGCACATGTTTCCCTCATCTCGATATTCATAAGCAGACATGACGGTCTAATGATCATGTAACGATCAACCAAATTGACCATATTGCGATCGACGCAAGGCATGCCTCCAGTATTCTGGATGTCCGGACCTTCCGAGCGGCCAACATAGACTCGGATCATTACCTTGTTGTAGCCAAGGTACGAATGCGGATATCCCAATCTAAGCAACAAAGAAGAATCACTGTGAGAAAATTTAACGTCGAAAAGCTACAATGGCAAGAGTACGCCAGACTCTTCGCTGAACGCGTATCCCGAAATCTCTCAATCACCCCTTTGTCGCCAACATGCCATCAGAAACGCCGCGACTGATATGCTGGGTCTCGCTCGCCCACCGCCGCGAAACCCCTGGTTTGACGAAGAATGCCAGCGAGTGCATGCAGCAAAACAAGAGGCATATAAAGCGGCGCTGCAAAGGAAGACGAGAGCTGCTCGTGAGCTCTACGAGCAAAAGAGGAGGGAAGAACATCGGCTTCTCCAAAAGAAGAAGAAAGAGCATGAGAAGCGCGCGTTTGAGAATATCGAGAGTCTATACTCCAGGAACAATGTACGGAAGTTTTACCAAAAGGTAAAAAGAACGTGTCAGAGAAGTAATACCTGTAGAGATGAAAATGGAAACCTCGTAGTAGAATCACAGTCGGTGCTGAGAATATGGAAAACTACTTCTGCAGACTGTATAACGGCGACGAAGACCAACATCCCGCTGTCAGGCAGAATGAACCATTCAACATAGACGATGATAGTCAAAATTTCCGTCCACCTGACCAAAACGAAGTGAGGATAGCAAAAAAATCCAACAAGGCTGCTGGACCTGACGGCTTACCGGCCGAACTCTTCAAGGCAGCAGGGGATGAATTGGTAGAGTGCATACACCAACTCATTTCTAATATTTGGTCAGACAAGTGTATGCCTGATGAATGGAATCTCAGCATCGTTTGCCCGATCCACAAGAAAGGAGACCCCCTCAATTGCGCCAACTATAGAGGCATCAGTCTCTTCAACATCGCATACAAGATCTTTTCTGCGATATTGTGTGAACGCCTGAAACCCTTTATCAACAGCCTGATTGGACCCTATCAGTGCGGTTTCAGGCCAGGAAAGTCCACCATCGATCAAATCTTCACACTTCGGGAGATCCTGGAGAAAACCCAAGAATTCCAAATCGATACTCACCACCTCTTTATCGATTTCAAGGCCACCTATGACAGCATCTATAGAGAAGAGTTGTATGGAGCCATGTCTAGTTTTGACATCCCTGCCAAACTTGTCCGTCTGTGCAGGCTGACGATGGAGAACGCTCGCTGCTCCATCAAGGTCGGTAATGACCTCACCGAGACCTTTGATGTCAAAAAAGGCTTTCGGCAAGGTGACGCGCTGTCATGTGACTTCTTCAATATTATACTTGAACGGATTGTGCGGAACTCACAAGCCAACACCGGAGGCACAGTCTATTACAAGTCTGTACAACTGCTTGCATACACCGACGATATTCGGTGCGTTTGCCAGCATTGAGGCGGAAGCGGCTAAAATGGGTTTAGCGATAAACGAGGGCAAAACCGAGTATATGCTGTCAACAAGAAGGGAAAACCAACACCGACGAATTGGACAAAACGTCACCGTGGGCAGCTATAACTTCGAGGTAGTAAGGGACTTTGTCTACCTTGGCTCTGCTATAAATTCTACTAACAAAATCAGTGCAGAAATCAAGCGAAGAATAACTCTTGCCAATCGCTGTTTTTTGGGCTTATAAGGCAATTCAACAGTAAAGCCCTATCTCGAACAACTAAGGAGACTCTATATAAGACCTTGATCATCCCAGTCCTGCTTTACGGCGCTGAAACATGGACTTTGTTAAAAGAGGATGAGGATATCCTTGGTCGCTTCGAGAGAAAAATTCTTCGTAAGATTTTCGGTCCCGTTTGCGTTGACGGGTTTTGGAGGAGAAAATTCAATCACGAACTATACGAGCTGTACAGCGACATCGACATAGTCAAAAAACTGCGTATTGGACGTCTGAGATGGCTAGGACATGTAGAGCGAATGGACACCAACGCTCCGGCCCGCAGAGTCTTCGAATCTAATCCCGAGGGACGACGCAGTAGAGGAAATCATCGCCGTAGGTGGCGCGCACAAGTTCAAGGGGACCTCGACCAACTTGGAGTGCGCAACTGGAGGCAATTAGCTAAAGACCGAGCTAAATGGAGAGGCTTGTTGGTTGAGGCCCAGGTTCACCCCGAACTGGAGCGCCACCTAAGTAAGTAAGTACAAAACGCGGTTTGATGTTGTCTACTTTTTATTTTTATTTCGTCTTTTATTGAGAGGATTTCGAGATTACGTTGTAAGTCTTCATTTGTTATGTACCATGGTGCATTTACTATAGTTCGAAGAATTTTCGTTTGTAGTCTTTAAATAATGTTAATATTAGTCATACAGGCAGTTTCCGAGATTTCAATTCCATATGTGCATATTGGTTTTATTATTGCTTTATAGATTAAGAGTTTATTTTCTGTTGATAACCTTGAGTTCTACCCTAAGAGCCAGTAAAGTTGTCGGAATTTGTTTTTTATTTGGTTTCGTTTATAGATTATATGCGGTTTCCAAGTCAATTTTTTATCTATTAGTATACCCAAGTACTTAGCTCCATTGTCAAGAAGAATTCGTTTATTGTTTAAACTGATGATCTCTGGATTACAATTCCTTTGTGTAGTGTATACAACTTGTACTGTTTTGTCCTCGTTTATCTTAATTCCCCATTTTCGGAACCAATCTACTGCCCTGTCCATTGCTATTTTGACTTGTTCTGCGACTAATTTTATGCATTTATTTGAAGATAGGATTACAGTGTCGTCTGCAAATGTTGCTAACATGGCATTTTTGGATTTCGGTATGTCTGCTGTATAAAGAAGATAGAGCGTTGGTCTTAGTACACTTCCTTGAGGGACACCTGCGTCTATTTTGCATAACTCGGAGGTCTCATCATTGTATTGCACGAAAAAGTGTCTGTTGTCCAAATATCTTTTAATTAGTGCGAAAAGTCCGGTAGCATATTGTTTAGTTTAAGTAAAAGTCCTTATGCCAATCACTATCGAAAGCCTTTGCAACGTCTAGATAGACTGACACACAATATTTTTCCTCGTCCAAGTCATTTAATATTTTATTGGTAACTCGATGTACTTGTTGTATAGTTGAGTGTTTTTGTCGAAAACCAAATTGATGGTCCGGGATAAGATTTTGTTGTTTTACAGCTTTGTCAATACGGTCAAGTAACATCTTTTCGAATAACTCAGATATATTGTAATTGGTAATAGACTTATCGGCCTGTATGAGGTGGTCTTCGTAGGATCTTTACCAAGTTGAGGAATGGCAATTACTTTGGATACCTTCCAGACTTTTGGATAGTAGTTTTGTCGTATTACAGCGTTAAAGATATTTCTAAGGTATATAATGGCACTGTCAGGTAAATGTTTTAGTAGCCTTCCAGTTATCATATCATATCCGGCAGATTTTGTTTGATTTAGTGTATGTTTCAAGTAATTTTTTATTTCCTTGGTGGTTATCCTTTTAATACATGTGTTTGTAGTTGTGTTATTTAGTGAGAGTGAGATATTCTGTCCGTCAATTTCATTAGTGAATGTTGTTCTGAAGTAGTCAGCTGGCGTTTTCGCTTTATCTATAGATGTTCTGGACCAGGAACCGTCAGTGTTTATGAGAGGTGGTTGATGGGTAGTTCCGTTCTTAACCCTTTTGTTTAATTTCCACAGTGAAAAGTTGGTAGTTTGGGTTCGGGTGAGATTTGTGAAATACGCGTTTATTCTATGATTATTGTGTTCTTTGAGAATAGATTTTAGTTCTTTTGTCGATTTGTTAAAGTTTGCTTTGTCAATCGGTGATCTGGTAGAGTGCCAAATTTTCCTTAATTTTCATTTCTCCTTGACTTTTTGTTTAATTTTATTCGACGTGTTTTTTGGTTCTTTTAGGTCAGGTACTCAGTTTAATGCTGCGGAGTAAAGAAGGTTGTTGAGATGAATTATTGCATTCTCAAGGTCTTGATGGGTTTTTAGTGGAATTTTAAGTTCAATATTTTCGTTCACAAAATGCTGGACTGCATCCTAGTCAGTCTTGTTGTTAGTCAAAGGTGACATGTTTCTTTGCAGTTTTGCATTTTGGAGATGTTCGATGATAATTGGCGAGTGGTCCGAGGAGAGGTCGAGGCAAGATTTTATTGTTAGATGATTAAAGTTTATGTTCTTGGCTATGCAGAAGTCTAAAAGGTCCGGAATTTTCCTGGTGTCAGTAGTCCAATAGGTAGGCTCTCCTGTGCTTAAGAATTTACAGTTGTACTTGATCAGAGCATCCATAAGAATTCTACCTTCTTTGTCTCGAACCCCAGTCAGTCTCGAACCCCAGTTCGTATTCTTTGCACTAAAATCATCACCTGCGATAAAACGTGGTCCCAAGCATTTGATATATTCAAGGTAGAATCACTACCTAGTTGTAGCCAAGGTACGGATGCGGGTATCCAGAACGGAGCGAAATCGACGAAATACTGTGAGGAAAATTTACGTCAGGCGGCTAAAATCGCAAGAGACTGCCAGAGCATTTGCGGATCGAGTTTCTTCTAATCTCAATCTAAATCCTATGTCGGCAGCAGCAAATGCGGAAGACCAGTGGCAGCGTTGCCAACAAGCCATCAGAGATGCCGCCTGTGATGTACTGAGTTTCTCCCGGCCACCACACCGAAACCCCTGGCTTGATGAGGAATGCCGGCAAGCACATGCAGCAAAACAAGAGGCGTACAAAGCAGCGCTACATAAAAGGACTAGAGCTGCTCGCGAGCTCTACTAGCGGAGGAGAAAAGAGGAACATCGAGTTCTCAGAAAGAAGAAAAAGGAGCATGAGAACCGCTCGATCGAAGAGATTGAGAGACTTTATTGCAGGAATAATGTTCGGAAATTTTATCAAAAGGTAAAAAGAACACGCCAGGGTTTCAAAGCCAGAACAGAAGCCTGCAGGGATGAAAATGGCAATATAGTAGCAGAATTGCAGTCGGTGCTGAGGATATGGAAGGAACACTTCTGCAGACTGTTAACCGGCGATGATGACCAGTATTCCGCTGTCAGGCAGAATGAGCCATTCAACAGTGACGATGGCAGTCAAGATTCCCGTCAACCCGATCATAATGATGTGAGGATAGCGAAATATAAACTCAAATACAACAAAGCTGCTGGAGCCGACGGCCTTGCCGCTGAACTTTTCAAGGCAGGAGGAGATGAGGTGGTTAGGAGGATGCATCAGCTGATCTGTAAAATTTGGCCGGACGAAACTATGCCCGATGAATGGAACCTCAGCATCGTTTGTCCGATCCTGAAGAAAGAAGACCCTCTGAACTGCGCCAACTACAGAAGTATGTATAAGTCTCCTTAACATCGCGTATTATGTGAACGCCTAAAACCGATCGTCAACAATCTGATAAGTCCTTATCAGTGTGATTTCAGTCCTGGAAAGTCCACCATTGACCAAATATTCACACTACGGCAGATCTTGGAAAAAACCCATGAATATAAAGTCAATACGCACCACATCTTCATCGATTTCAAAGTTGCCTATGATAGCGTGTATAGAGACGAGTTATACAGAGCCATGTCTAGTCTTTACATCCCTGCCAAGCTCGACCATTTATGCAGAATAACGTTTTTTTTTTTATATAATTTGCGCGCACTCAAAGGGTTATGAATACCTTTAACATGTTTACACACAGTGCGGGCGTTGGAAAGGATGGATAGAGAGAGAAAAGGATTTTGGTGTAGTGGTTCTTGAAGCCCAGTTGCTGGGGAGATTTTTGTTATTATTGTCTTTGCTTCTGATTCACAGTACTTTTTTCGCGATAACCGATGTCAAGGGCAAATCATCATCAACGGAGCGAACAATTTTTCCAGCCACATGACCAAGCTACTGCCAGTGTTATGCCTTCACAGTAGTGTTCACAGAAGCTTTTGCAAATGATCGGATTGACTTTATATATTTCAAGAGAAATAATTAAATGCTTGTTGACAACAGGATTTGAACCATGAACCATTAGCGTGGCAATTGACGACGTAACCACTACACCATTGCCACCCACGATGGAGAACTCTCGCTGCTCCATCAAAGTCAATAAGAACATCACCGAACCGTTCGATGTCAGGAAATGTCTCAGGCAAGATGACACGCTATCATGCGATCTCTTTAACATAGTACTTGAGAGAATTGTACGAAACCCACAAGCCAACACCGGAGGTAGAATCTTTCATAAGTCTCTACAACTACTCGCTTATGCCGATGACATTGACATAATCGGAAGAACTCAGCGGGCCGTTAATGGGGCATTTGCAAGTATTGAGATCGAGGCAGCAAATATGGGTTAACAGTCAATGAAAGCAAAACAAAATATATGCTGTCTACAAAAAAGGACACCCAACATCGGCGTCTTGGACAGAATGCCACAATAGACAGATATAATTTTGAGGTAGTAAAGGATTTTGTCTACCTAGGCTCTATGGCGAACTCCGCAAATAGGGAGATCACACGGAGAATTACTTTTGCCACTCATTGTTTCTATAGGCTAAGACGGCAATTGAGTAGCAAAGCCCTATCTCGAACTACTAACTTACTTTACTTACTTATATCCTTTAACACCTCGGGGGGCATAGGGCGTCAACCACGCCTGCGCGCCATCGTGTTCGGAGTTCTGCAACCCGTTTGAGCTGCCTCCAACTCATTCCTAAAGAGCTCGATTCATCCTCAACTGTTCTGCGCCACGTTTGCCTAGGGCGTCCCGCTATTCTGCTTGCCTGGATGAGCGGATTCCACTGCATGGCGTATTTCGCAATGGAGTTGTCTTCGCGCCGTAGGGTGTGTCCAATCCATTGCCACTTTCTTCTTCGTATAGTAATGCTTATAGGTTCTTGGCCCGTTCTCAGATAAAGTTGTTCGTTGAAGATGCGGTTTGGCCAAAAAATCCTCAAGATAATTCTTAAGCATTTGTTTACGAAGACTTGCAGCTTGCGTGTGTTAATGGTGTCCACCTTCCAGGTACTGCACCCATAAAGCAGCCCTGATTCTACGTTGGAGCGGAACAGTCGTAGCTTGGTTCTTAAGCTGATAACATTGCTTCTCCAGATTTAAGATAGCATTCCCGATTCTGCTGCACACATCCAGTTCGACTAGCCGAGACGACACTTCCTAAATATAGAAAGTTATCAACTTTCTCGACTTATTTTCCGGCAATGTTAAGTTGAGCGCGGGTATTGGAAGTACTCAGGGCTTTTGTTTTGGCTGTGTTTATTTTTAGCCCCACTTTGTTTGCCTCAGCTTCTAGATTTTGGGCCATCAAATGAAGATCCATTATCCGATGTGAAAGTAGACAAACATCGTCAGCGTAATCTAGGTGTTGATGTCATAGTCCAACGAATTCCAGAATTAGCTTCCGTCAATGCTGCACGGAGTACATCGCTGATAACCATCAAGAACAATAGTGGTGACAGTATGCACCCTTGACGTACTCCACTTTGGACGTCAAAGTCCTCCGACACCTTACCATTGTGCACGACGTGACACTTGCCGCCCTCATATGTAGCCTTGATAATAGCTATAAGCTTTTCTGGAATGCCTCTCCTGCGCAAGGCCAACCA
This sequence comes from Brachypalpus laphriformis, assembly GCA_945910035.1. NCBI lineage: Eukaryota > Metazoa > Arthropoda > Insecta > Diptera > Syrphidae > Brachypalpus > Brachypalpus laphriformis. The sequence continues at coordinate 258,272,914 of OX246754.1, forward strand.
GATAGCATTTCGATTCAAGCTGTCGAAAGCCTTCTCGAAGTCGATAAACAGTAAATGTAGCGGAGACCTATACTCAACGTATTGTTCGATTATGATCCGTAAGGTGTTGTTACAGTTACAGTTATGATTTTCACTCGACGGGTAAACCAACATACTGGTGAACTGATAGAAATGAGATACCAGATCTGATTGATTTCTTTGTTGTTAAAGGAATATCTGGCAACTGTATACAAGTTGAAGAAAGCTTTGATCTCTCCTCTGATCATTCTCCAATCATTATGACGATAAGCGATGCTCTGATTAAAAAAGTAGGACCGGTCAGATTAATCAGCGCGAAAACTAATTGGGATGGTTTTAAAAATTATATTATATATATACGCCATATGAACTTGAAGTTGAAGTTGATCGCTTCGTCGAAATCCTACAGAATGCCGCGTGGAAGAATACTCCCAAACCAAAGAAAACGCCGGCAAGCTACATTCAAACTTATCCGCAGGAAATAAAAGAGATGATTAAGGAGTAGAGAAAAACACGCAAAAAATGGCAACAAACTCGGGCTCCGCAACATAAAGCACATCTTAACCGTTTGTACAACTCACTAAAAAGTTCTATTAAAAACATTAAGAATAATGAAATGCAAACTTACCTAGAAAGCTTAACGGCAGAAAAAGATTCTAACTATTCGCTTTGGAAGGCTATAAAAGGTATTAAAAAACCTCAAATTCAAGCCGCACCAATTAGGAAAAATCAAGGCGAATGGGCCAGGCATGATAAAGAGAAAGCGCAAGTTTTTGCCACCCACCTGGAAGAAACTTTCAAACCGTTTGATGGACAAGCTCTTATTTAAAATATAAATACGTCTTATATAGACAATAGCGTAATAAGAAATGCAACACTTACCGAACTTAAGGTACAAATAAAGAAACTTAGACCTAAGAAGGCTCCTGGATACGACCTAATTACGGGAGAGGTTCTTAAAGCCCTACCAAGAAAAGCACTAATTAAACTTCTGTTCATTATAAACGCCGCACTTAGACCAGAATATGTTCCCAGTCAATGGAAAGTCGCCGAAATCATAATGGTCCGTAAGCCCGGAAAACCGCCCAATGAAAAAACGTCTTATAGACCGATTTCGCTTCTTCCAATTATATCCAAGGTGTTCGAGAGAATATTGATTAGGCGAATACAGCCGGTAATAGAAGAAAGGCATCTTATTCCCAATCATCAATTTGGATTCAGAAGTAAGCATTCTACAGTTGATCAAGTGCATAGAATAACACATGTAATCGAAAAGTCACTTGAAGAAAAAAAGATTTGTTCAAGCGTATTCCTTGACGTCTCTCAAGCCTTTGACAAGGTCTGGCACGAAGGCTTAAAGTTTAAATTACGACAAGTTCTGCCAGAGCACATGTATAATATTTTGAAGAACTACCTTACGAATAGACTATTCCGCGTCAAATGTGGAAATGAATATTGAGATTTCAAGGAAATAATGGCTGGGGTGCCACAAGGAAGCGTTCTTGGTCCAGTCTTGTATCTATTATACACCCGTGATATACCGCAAGTAGAAGGCACTGAGCTAGCTACATTTGCCGACGACACTGCTATCTTGACAGTAGGTAAAACGGTCCAAGATACTACAGAAAAACTGCAAGAAGCTTTGGATAGAGTAAATGAATGGACAAAGGTTTGGCGAATCGTACTTAACGAGACCAAATCTGTACATGTAAATTTTATTTATTTTATTTCATTTTATTTTATTTTATTTTATACATGCTAACATGCTTCTACCCCTTTGGGTAGGGGGCAGAATATACCCGAGGTAGGCATGCCTGTCGTAAGAGGCGACTAAAATCCACCCTTCGTATACCGGGGATAAAATGTATACATAATATGCAATGAGTAAAACAAATAGATATAGTACCCCAGGTGGCAGTCCAGGTTCTCTGGAAAATCCACCCTCTTCGGAGGTAGGCTCTACGGATTCTGGGGAGAGCCAATTGTTGCATTTAATAAACCCCTTTTTGAAAAATTCAAGGGTAACTCGGTCTCCACCATCAAGACCGAATGTCTCCGGAAAAAGAAGTCCGCCGGAAGCGCAAGCGCAAGAGAAACGGGACTCAGTGAAATGTAATAGCTTTGAGGAAGAAAACAATGAACTCCGTATTAAGCTAAATAAAATGGATCTACTCTACCAAGAGCTTAAGAGAGAGGTAGAATCACTAAAAGAGGAAAACAAGGCGTTAAAGAATTCACTTTGGCAAAGAGAACGGGAAATTACCCCACCCCGTGCAGCTAGTCCCAAATATCACACGGATGAAGAAGAGCTAGCACGCGAAACAAATGGGGTCTCAAAGAAAAGACCCAGCAAAAAACGAAGAGCCGGTTCTTCACCTGAAGTCGAGCCACGAAAACAAGACAAGGAAAAAGACTTGAAACAGAAACAAACTCACGACAAATTACGTCCCCCGCCTGCAATAAACGTCGTCGGCTTTACGGACTACAATAAATTGCATTGCCTTCTTAAGGGAACTGTGACATCGGAATTTAAAGTAACGTCATTCCGAAACAATGATTGGAAAATTAATGTAGTTGACTCTGACGGCTACCGAGCAATATCGAAAAAACTAAACGCGGAAAAGATCCAGTGGTTCACCTACGAAAATAAATCAGAAAGACCACTCCGTGTTATAGCAAGGGGTCTCCACCCCTCATGCACTAAAGATGACATTATAAATGACCTTAAAGGAAAAGGCTTGAAAATTATCGACGCAATTAATATCTTAAAGAAGATAAAGCAGAAAACGGAACAAGGCAATGAAATCTTGGTCAAGCATGGACTTCCGCTCTTTATGCTAACCTTCGATAGAAGCGAAAATATAGACGATATTTATAACGTAAAAAGTATTTTGAATATCGTAGTTAAAATCGAGCCTATGCGTACGAATACACGATCGATACCTCAGTGCAAACGCTGTCAAGGTTTCAATCACACCCAGTCGTATTGCCAAAAAGAACCGAAATGTGTAAAATGTGCCGGGAACCACTTATCAGAAAGGTGTGACTTAAATAAGCAGGCTCCGGCGACCTGCATAAACTGTAAAGGCAAGCACCCAGCAAACTATCGAGGTTGTGAAGTAGCAAAGGAGCTTCAAAAAAGGCGCGATACTCTCAAGAAACCGATACACCTGAACCCAAGCTTAAGAGATCGTAAAACCGATAAGCCCAAGACCGCTAAGCCAGTCAAAACGAAGCGACCGATAAAGGGAAATAAAAAAATTGCGCAAGAGAACGTCGCTGGTCCAAGTGCAGCGGAAAAACCGCCACAGGTTGACGCGAGATCGTACGCCCAAGTCGCGTCAAACGAAAACAAATTAAGATCAGCTACAACAGATCCGGTTAGCCAAATATTTACCATTATATTGGAAAAATTTGAGGAGCAAACCAAAGTTAATGAAATTATACTTGACAAATTGAGCAAGCTCGAGTTCAAACCTCGCAAGACAATCAAAAAAACATGAATATGAAACAGCTACTTAAGATACTAACGTGGAACGCAAACGGCCTTCTGAAAAAAATCGACGAGTTAGAAGTGTTTCTACGGAAAAATAACATTGACATATGTTTGGTATCGGAAACGCACTTAAAAAAGGGACTTAGACCCAAAATAAAAGGCTACAGCGATTACCATGCGAATCATCCTTCGGAAAATGCGAGAGGCGGGTCCTCTCTTTACATCAAAGACTGTATTAAGCACTCCGAAAACATAGAAATAGAATTTGATTCTATGCAAATAAGCTCAGTCTCCGTAAAAATAAACCACTTAGACTACAACATCGGATCTAGTTACTTCCCTCCGGGATATAAGCTAGTAGAAGACGACCTTGTTCGCGTCTTTGACTCACTCGGACCTAATTTTGTCTTAGGTGGTGACTTTAACGCGAAACACACTTTCTGGGGATCCAGATGCAATTCGACAAAAGGCAGATTATTGTACAAAGCCAGCATGAAACGTGGGGTGAACTTTTTTTCGACAGGAAAGCCAACTTATTGGCCAACTGACAAAAATACAATCCCTGACCTCGTCGACTTCTTTATCGTAAAAGGGTTAACTAAAAATTTGACGGAAATCGAAGAATGCTATGATCTATGCTCAGATCACTCGGCAGTCACTCTGAAAATAGGTGGAAGTCTAGTAAAAAAAGAAGGACCGCCTAGGTTAACTAGTAACAAAACTAACTGGGACGCTTTCAGAAGAGACTGCAAGGAAAATGTTGCCTTAAATGTACCGCTAAAGACACCGTTCGAAATAGAAGAAGAAATCAACAAACTCGTCGAAGCCATTCAGAGCTCAGCGTGGAAAAACACTCCTTTGCGAAAGACAGAAGCGCGGAACAATAAAGTCAAATACCAGCCTGAAATCGAAGACCTCATACGAGAAAAGAGGAGAGCGCGCAAGAGATGGCAACAATCCCGCGCGCCACCGGATAAAACTTATCTGAACCATCTTTGTAACAAGCTTAAAAAAGTGCTGCAGGACCTAAAAAATCACGAGACTTCTACTTACCTCGAGGGTTTGACCGCTGATAAGTATTCAAACTACTCTCTATGGAAAGCCTTGAAGTCCATAAGGAAACCCGTAATGCGCTCGCCGCCAATTAGGAAAGCTAACGGGGAATGGGCAAAAGAAGATAAAGAGAAAGCAGAACTATTTGCCGATCACTTAGAGGAAACGTTCAAGCCGTTCGATGGACAACCGTTGATCGAAGATCCGAATGATAATATGGCACCCGACAACTTTAGAGTAAAAACCGTATCCCTGTCCGAACTTCGAATGACAATACAAAAATTGAAAAATAACAAGGCTCCGGGATATGATTTAATCACTGGCGAAATTTTGAAAGAGCTACCGAAAAAAGTGCTGGTTAAGTTGCTCTACATTATAAATGCTTCCTTAAGACTATTATATGTGCCAAGGCAATGGAAAGTCGCCGAAGTTATTATGGTTCCGAAACCGGGGAAATGTGCAAATGACAAGAAATCATATAGACCCATTTCACTTCTGCCAATAATATCTAAGGTCTTCGAGAAACTTCTGCTGAAACGATTGCAACCAGTAATTGAAGAAAGACACTTGATCCCGGATCATCAATTCGGGTTTCGGGTCAAACATTCCACAATCGATCAGGTGTATCGAATAACGAACGAGATTGAAAAAGCTCTAGAAGGGAAAAAAATATGCTCTAGCGCTTTTCTCGACGTATCGCAAGCCTTCGACAAGGTATGGCACGAAGGCCTAAGGTATAAGCTAAGGGTAATCTTACCGGAAAAGTTGTACAGAATATTGGAATCTTATCTTGAAAACAGACTTTTCCGTGTTAGACACGGGAGTGAATATTCGGATTTCAAAGATATCTACGCCGGTGTTCCACAAGGAAGTGTTCTCGGTCCAATCCTGTTCTTGCTCTACACAAGAGATATACCACAAGATGAAGGGACCGTTGTAGCAACGTTCGCAGACGACACGGCTATCCTCGTAACGGATGAGTCAGTCGAATCATCAACGGGAAAACTCCAACGAGCTTTGAACAATGTATGCGTATGGACAAAAACCTGGCGAATAGTCCTCAATGAGACAAAATCAACGCATGCCAATTTTACGTTAAGAAAGATAAACAACTTACCTATATCCATTAACTCGGTACAAATACCTTACGCAAACGAGGCAAAATATTTAGGAATGACCCTAGACGCAAAACTTAAGTGGAAACCGCACGTTAAAAAGAAGCGCGAAGAGCTCGAAATCAGATTTAGAGAAATGTATTGGCTACTCGGAAGATACTCGAAGTTAAGCGTATACAACAAACTGCTTCTGTATAAGCAAGTGCTAAAACCGTCTTGGACATATGGTATACAACTTTGGGGTTGTACCAAACCAAGCAATATGGCTCTACTGCAAGCATTTCAAAATAAAATGCTAAGAGCAATCGTGAATGCTCCTTGGTATATAAGGAATAGTGATATTCACAGAGATCTAGGAATTGCTACCGTGAGGGCCGAAGTAACAAACTTTGCTCGCAAACTTCGTACCCGTCTTCGTGTTCATTGCAATAATGAAATAATCCGTACTATGGACGTGACAAGCCTTGAGCGCCGACTACAAAGAACAAAACCTTTCGACCTAGCGCCGTAAGGAAAAACCGAATGTAATGACGGTATTAGTAGGTGCCTTCACTGGAAAGCTACCTACCTAACGCGATTAACACTACAGAAGCGTAAACTACTCGTTAAGGAAAAATGAGAGGAACGAATTTCCTACTACTATGAGTACGCGCAGCCGGTTCTCATAGTGCCTCTCTGAGGGGGTGAGGTTTAGCCCGTAGGCATATACTGACTAGTACTGATGGCATTGTCAGATATATGAATCGGGCATAACCAATGGTACGGACCATTGGTATCTTTTGAAGATTCCTGCACCTCCAGGCGCAACCAAAAAAAAAAAAAAAAAAAAAAATACATGCTAACACAGTAAGAATTCACTTATAAATCTGTGAAAGATAAACAATATTGCGCTTAAGCTTTAATTTTGAATTTATATTTTAATTTTAGAGAAATTATTTATTTAATGTGAAAGTAAGTTAAATTTAATACCAAAATGACTATTAGTTTTAGATTTTTGTCTTTGAATTGAATAATTAGATATTATTTATATATTGAAATTGCCTAAGAAGGGTAAAGGATTGGGTAAACCTAGTTGCTCTGATTTTTAAGGAAATGTTGAAGTTCGTTTCTAAATCGTCGTGCGTCATCTAGCTCTCGTATGTTACGTGGGAGTGTATTCCAGAGACGTATAGCAGCAATATAAAATTGCCTCTCAGATGCTAAACATGAATATCTCGGAAGCAATAAACAGGCAGATCTGCTAGACACCGGAAACTGAATTTTTTCATACAGATATGTCGGTTGCCTACTCTTAATAATGCTGAAGAGAAGTAGAAGCGTGCGAAATTTAATATAATTTCGAAATGACATGTTTACTAAGTTTTTAGCTAAGTGTGAGACGTGGTCATATCTTTTGAGACGATAAACATATCGAATGGTGGTGTTAAATGCAACTTGTAGTTTTCTTTTGCTCTCAGCGTCACACTCATAAAAAATTTCACATCCGTAGATTAACTGGGGAATAACTAAGGCTTTGGCAAGTAGCAGTCTTGTTTTAGTTGGTGTGTACTTTTGGGCAGTCCATAGTGTTCGAAGAACGCCATATGTTTTTCCCACTATGGAATTTATATGAGTGTTCCACGTTAGTGTTCGATTGAAGACTACACCTAGATTTTTCGAAGAGTCAACGAATTAAATTTTTGAGCCGTTTAGCATTAAATGTGGGAAACAGGAAATATCTAGAGTAGTTTTAGAAATAACTAAACATTTACATTTTCCCGGATTGAGTACTAAATTACTTTTTGACGACCAATTTGAAATTCGTTGAAGCTCTTCATTTAAATCACTAGCGCAATTCTCAATGAGACCTAAGGGACAACTTTTATAAATTTGAATGTCATCAGCGTAGATGTGTTTCGATGAGTTCAGTATTACAGAAGCTATATCATTGATATAGACTGAAAATAGGAGAGGCCCTAAGATCGATCCTTGGGGAACGCCTTTAGTTAAGAGAAGAAAATCGGATAGGACACCTTCTATGCACACGGCCTGTTTTCTTTCACTAAGGTATGACGAGATTAATTTAATTGAAGAAGAAGAAATGGAAAAGTAGTGCCGTAATTTACTGATCAAAATAGAGAACTCTACCATATCAAAAGCTTTAGAGAAGTCCAATAGCACTAAAAACGTAACTTTGTTATTATCCAATCCATCTCTTATGTCTTCAACTACATTCAGCAAAGCTGTAGTACAACTATGTTTCGCACGGAATCCTGACTGAACCGGAAGCAGCAAATTATTGATAATAAGGAACTCATTTAGTTGTTTATGCATAATCCTTTCACATATCTTTGAGAGAAAAGGCAGGATTGATATAGGCCTGAATTCATCACCTATAGAGTTTTTAGGGATTGGAATTATTTTTGCCAATTTCCATTGGTAAGGAAAAATGCCAGTCATAAAAATTGTATTAATAACGTGCGTTATAAATGGAAGCAATGATGGTAAAATTGCTTTGACAAAAATTGGATTAATATCATCAACTCCTGTAGCATTGGACCTAACAGACAGGAAACTTTCTACTATGTCCGTATCATCTTCCCTTTTAAAAGCAAAAGGTGTTGCATGTGGTAAAACAGTATCATCAAACACACAATTAGCAACTAAGGCACTTGAACTTGGATTTGATAAAAACTTGCGATTTAGGTCGTTGCGATTGATATTGGCAGAACAAGTAAACTTTTGCTTACCGACTCCCAGTTCACGAATATTGTTCCATATTTTACGACCATCGGATGTAGAACTGAAGTGGTTGGAATAAAATTGCATCTTAGCAGTTCTTATTTCACGAACAACGCTATTTCGCAAGTTTTTATAGATTTGATGAAGCTGCTCCACCCGAAAACGCTTCCACTGTCGATACGCCCGATCACGTTGCAACATCAGCTCTCGAACTTCGTTCGTTAACCATGCTTTTGTTCTGTCTCTTACAATTCCTGTTCTGATTGGAATGTATGTATCAAAAAGGATTTCAAACTCGGTTCAAATTCCGTTTGCAAACGAGGCTAAGTATCTTGGAATGACACTTGATACAAAGCTGAAATGGAAAACGCACGTTAAGAAAAAACGCAAAGAACTAGATAATAAATATAGAGAAATGTATTGGTTACTTGGAAAATATTCCAAGCTTAATATAGAGAACAAAACTGCTTTTATATAAGCAAGTGCTAAAGCCCGTATGGACATATGGTATACAACTCTGGGGTTGTACCAAAATACCTAATATTAAAATTTTACAAACTTTTGAAAACAAAGTGCTAAGAGGTATTGTTAATGCGCCATGGTATATCAGAAATAGCGATATCCATAGAGATCTTGGCATTAAAACTATAGAAGACGAAATTCAAACCTACGCAAGAAAGCATAGAAGTCGACTAGAAAGTCACGTAAATATTACAGTCCTCCAAGTTTTGGAAGAAAGAAATTTACTGCGCCGTCTACAAAGAACCAAACCTTTAGACTTATCGCGATAAGTAACCGCGTCTAAACTGCGGAGCTGGCAGGAACTTCTAATGGGAAGGTCCCTGCAAAACGTCCTTATTACGTGAAATGAAAACTACTTGATAAGTCGAATACTTAGTTGTAGTAAAAATGAAAACAAGTCTGTTTTGAAGGGAGGTTTTTTAGTGGGTAAGAATCCCACACTACTATGAGCACGCGCTGTCGATCCTCATAGTGTCTTGTTGAAGATTTTCACCTACCCTCGGAAAAAAAAAAAAATCCATATAGCCCATTTTAAAAACGATAAAAAAATTAGTTTTGAAAAAATATGGACTTGGAACCTGCAATTTAAGCTGAGAAAGGCGCACGATTTCGGCAAACATTTTACAAAATTGAGTTAAATATGTCATATAGTGGAGTATTCAAATACCTTTCATACCCATGCCCATGTTAAAATAGTTTCAGACTATCATAAGAGTTTGAATGAGCTCATATTCATGTGCAGTCTCCATCTTAATTAAGAGCTGCCTAACAGCAAAACTCACTTACAATCTTCCAATGTATTTACCCCAACAACTCGGTTGCATTTCGAAATATACAGCCACAATGATGAGGCTGCACCATTAGAAAACATTTCAACTGCATTATGTTGATTTGAAAATTTACAAGACTCCTGCATAGGCATATGTAACATATATCGCACATACTTTCCTACGGCTACCATCCTTTACGACATCGTAAAGAACAACAGGTTCTTGCAAAAATAGCCTCAACCAAAGTATCAACTTCCAAAAGTGTCCTCCAGGAAAAACATCACCATACGATGCCTTTATACGTAAAAGCCGATGTGGTTACCCGGTACCCCATCCGGAGCAATGCATAAAATATTGACAATGCATTCAATTAACAGCAGGCAATCTGTTCCAAAGAAGAATGATGGCTCTCTCTTTGGATAGTTTAGTTGTTCCCTGCCCACATACAAATTTTGGGCGCCCGAAACATGATTTCAAAGATGGGCAGAGAAACTTCTCGAGCAACATTTCCAGCATAATATGGGCAAGCAAGAGTCCAGGTTGTTATTGTTGTTGCTATATGTTTTGCTTGTGCGCAATTACAAAGAGATACGAGAGATGGCATACGCTATGTATTTTTGAATGCAGAAAATTCAAGTGTAGACGACATCATTAGCCAATGTGCCATTGGATACAATACGGACCGGAAAGAGTTGTTACAAATAGGGTGCTGGCGTACCACAAGTTAAAACCATTTAATGTGTGGGCCTACCACAATATGTTATTAGAATGTTGCTCATACCCCCTATTCAGTCGATAGGATGCCAAAACGTTACCCACCTGCTATCACACTCTCAAGCCATGCAAACATGGACTCATTCGTCCTCATGAACACCTCGTTTAGCCTTACCAAGTTGTCGCGTTCGAGTGTTGCGGTATTGTGCAACGGTTGTGTACGAAATCAGTGAGTCTCCTTTAAGTGGGGGTGTGTTTGTTCTAGATCGGAGCTGTGCATTTCATTTCCTTACATCGGCACAATGCAAGTGACTCCAATGGAGTAAACTCCTAAAGTGTAGTGTGAACGGCAAGAAAGAAGGCACATGATAATTTTATCTATTATACTACAGACACAGAATATGGGGCAGTTTTGGGACAGACGTGTTATGACAAATAAGTTCAAAAACTTCATAGACTACATCTGGTGTATACCTAAGCATGCTATACAAGTGTCGCTATCTGCTTCTTGTAGCGCATCCTGAGCTGTATAAATCGGTTCTTACTAAGACCCAGTTCCAAATGCTGCTAGGGGTTGAGAAGGGGAATAGTCATTTTTCGCTAATACTGACTTCAACTTGATTATAGTACAATTCAGAGACCCAATATCTTATGACAAGAAGCTGGTTGTTTCTATGTTTAATGCGTATTTAATGTTGAATGCTAATGCACGTCTACGAAAGCCAAGGATTTAAGAGATCATTTTCAATAAGAATATCCTTACCGTTATGGTAACTGCTTACACACCTACATATGCTGGTAAGTTTGGTTTAAATTAATTTATTCATTCTCCATTTAAAACTAATTACAATAGTAATAGCTAATTAATAAAAGAACAAACAAACATTTCTGAGCTGATGTACAATCAGTTTATTGAAGTTACTTTCGAGCATAATATAATAATATAGCATTATAAGCTTCCACCAACGTAGCTCCAGGCTCGCCAGATCTATACTACATAGACCAAATGTTCTTACCTTATAAAAATAACCTCTAGATGGCAAGTTAAAACTCCCGACTATTTCTTCGTTTTCTGGATTTTGAGAACGATGTGATACATTTTTTTGAATATGAGCATTACAATTGTTTCCAAGTCATCCCTAATGCCTTATTTTCCTTTGAGAATTAATATAGCCTGTGGATATTGCTTCTATTGATTAGACTACGACCGACCAGTTGTTGTTCTCAGAAACCTCTAGTACCGACAAGTGGACATCAGAAGGTGAATTCAGGGAATTTTCGTCAATGAGGAATATTGCTCGACACATAGATTGGAATAAGCCATAGATCTATCAGATGATTTGAAGGATAATCTCCATTTCCTCCTTTCTCAGCTACATATCGTTCATCACCTTTCATCACCATTTCCTAAGAAGTTGTTCACCGTAGCACAGTCTTTCTTCGTTCTGTACAACGTCGAGGACTGAGTTTCGTCGTTAACCGGGGACAAAAACCTAATTGGTTGGTGATTTTAATAGAACCCTGCTGCCGCCCGTAAGCTAAGATTATCACTGGCTTGGTGAAGGGGACATTTTCACCACTTCATTTCGAGTGAGAGTGCCCTCTATACAGACCTCATCAGAAATGCTATGGATTTTTTTGTACGGTACAGGGCTTCTACTAAGCGGCACACACGTTTGGAGGCACTTAAACGATCCTTACACCAGAAGTGGGATAAGACATTCGTTGAACAGCTGCTACAGTTGCTGCTGTTGAACAGGACTACCAGCCTTATTAAAAGACTAGCGGGCACCCGGCGTACGTTGCTGCGCCTAGCAAAAAAAAAACAAAAACAATTGCCAAGCAGGCGCCTGGGGCAATGACTGTTAGGAAGACGTCTGGGGGGCTAAGTCTATTAGAGAACAGTTTTATACCGGGCAACAGTGGGTAAATGGTCCAACTTTAAATATATATATCAACTTGTTTTTAGTACTAAATTACTGCAATACTAAAGTAGTGGGTAGACTGCTGGACCGAGGGTGCCCGGCGGCGTGCTTTGCTGCACTTAACAAAAATAAATAAAATAAAAATAAATTGTAGTACTTAAGTACATTACTACTAAATTACTACTAAAGTAGTCGGCCGATTTTGACCACACTCTCAATTCAATTCAATTCAATTCAATTTTTTTTATTCATATGTAAGCAGAAAAAGTTTACAATTCAATATAAAATTTGTAAGCATTTAATACATATAGAATAGTTAGTGACATCTTTATTTAAAAAAAAAATAGAAGTGATGCCACATTTTAATAAATTTTACTTTGTGTCTTGGGGACAATTTGAAAATTTGAGCTTAATTGGTTCAATGGTTTCCGAGTCCATAGCATACAAACATAGAAACAAACAAACCAACATGCAAACATACATACAAACATACATTGTATTTTATATATAAGATATAAGATTGCAGGCATCTTATATATTAATACGTGAACACGAAATTTAGTTCATGGCTGAATGAGCTAGATCCCTTTGCCTTTCCTGCACGGGAGAATATTACAAAAAAAAAAGTTACGCAACAAATACATACCTAGTGTTGTTTCGATACTAGTTGATATTAATACGTATACGTGTGTAGCACCTAGTATTGACGCGGCCAATAGTATAGTGAATAAACAGCAACGGTTCGATCAATTGCATGAAATTTGACATGGCGGTTTACCGTAAATGCATTAGAACCGTAACAACTAGGATTAAACAAGAATATTCATACGTCTAGATGCTTCTGATTCGCGTATGCTTTGACCATAATAGGTACATTGTTTGCAATCTCTTTCTGATTTTTAAGACATGTAAACTGTATTCGTTCTTGCTAGACCCACAATTTCTATCCAAATACGAAATCAGTGGTGGACGGAGTTTGTTATTTTATGTAAGTTGTGAGGATAATTTTACTCGTCTTGTCCTCCGTATCGCCACGACTGTGGTTGGCTAGAGTGAAGGCAACTGCTGCAACACAAAAACGTAGCTATACATATAAATGGGTGGACAAGGGATCCATCCCATTTGGCTCTGGTTCAATGTTCAGTTATTGATTTCAATTAACAAGCTGTGTGTAGGTTATAATTATTATTGTAATCTGTGAATTTCTATTTTCATCAATTCCATCCCTTATAGACTATAAAGAACTTGTCTGTGTCCCCAGAATAGCGGAGAGCCAACGTACGACGTACATACATAGACATGTACATCGGCCTCGGTTGGTAAGTAGATACAGATCAGAACGACTGCTGCAGCTGCCATACCACCAGGGTGGTGATAATGATGATGATGCGAACGATTCAAACAGTCACCGCTTATCCTAGGGATGCTTGTTTATTTGCTTGGCCAACGACGATGTCTACGATGCTTTGTTTATGGGGTTCGGGGCTAATTTGAAATTTTGTGCTCCACTATGTGTGTGCTATACCTTTGCTGGAATTTTGTGAAATGTCGCGAATGCGAAGTGATTAACCGGCTGTTAGGTGGTATGTATTCATTATATCACTGAGTGCTGTTTTCTTGAAGATTATAATCAGATGTGGGAACTACATATGTATGTATATTGCATAACCAGGGGGCAAATCACGTAAGTTTTCAGACGATCATCGTTTGAACCAGGGCTGTAAAAGAATGCAATCATTCCGGAATGCATTCACTGAAGTCATACTAAGAATTCACGTGGACTTGTTTCAATTCAATGACTTCAATAATGATTTCAACTTAGAAAAAATAAATCACTATTCATTTTGAAGTCATGATTTAGCAATCATTTTTTGCAATCATAATTTTGAAGTCAAAATGAATGCAATCATTTTGAATGCTCTGCACTCATTGAAGTCACCTTGAAGTCACTAGCATTCATTGCATTCACTTGAAGTCATTGAAGTCTTTGAAGTCATCTGAAGTCATTGAAGTCTTTTAATTCATTGAAGTCATCTGAAGTCATTGAAGTCTTTTAATTCGTTGAAGTCATTCAAGTTATTGAATCTGTTTTTTAGTGTCGTCTACCGGAAGAATAAATTAATAAAAATAAAAAAATTACTAAATCAGTACTAATACATAAATTAAAAGAGAAAATAAATAATATTAAAAATGATAACATAATGTCTCTACATCTTCGTGTAAAACCAATAATAAAGTTATTTAATCTTCTGATAGACGACACCAAAAAACAGATTCAATAACTGGAATGACTTCAACGAATTAAAAGACTTCAATGAATTAAAAGACTTCAATGACTTCAGATGACTTCAAAGACTTTAAAGACTTCAATGACTTCAAGTGAATGCAATGAATGCTAGTGACTTCAAGGTGACTTCAATGAGTGCAGAGCATTCAAAATGATTGCATTCATTTTGACTTCAAAATTATGATTGCAAAAAATGATTACTAAATCATGACTTCAAAAAGAATGGTGATTTATTTTTTCTAAGTTGAAGTCAGTATTGAAGTCATGGAATTGAAACAAATCCACGTGAAGTGGATGATTGCATTCTTTTACAGCTCTGGTTTGAACGATAGCAACCGACGAATGGAAAAAATTGTTGCATATTATAGGAGTTAATATTTCTCTACCACAGTTGGTTGCGCGCTGTTGGCTGTGTAACGCTTAAATGTGTGTGTGAAGTATAGCAAGAACCCCAATCGGCTGTAGTTTACATGCATCTAGGCGTTATACAACCAATAGTGCGCAACCAACGGCAGTAGAGAAATGTTAGCACCTATGAACCTACAACACTTTTTTCCATCTGTCGGTTGCTATCGTCCAAACGATGATCGTCTGAAAAGTTAGGTGATGCCCCCAGGTGAAATCTTTGCCCGGCAAAGCTAGGGGTCTTAAACCCAAGGAAAAGTGCATACTCCTAGGAGAAAATACTAATCGTAAAGAAATAACCGAAGTGGATTGTTAGGCGTAGCGAAGTTATTCCAGATTCGAATTGTGCTCAGGGCGCAAATCACGTACTTTTCAGACGATCATTGCTTCAACGATAGCAACCGACGAATGGAAAAAATCGTTACATGTTATAGCGGTTAACATTTCTCTACCACAGTTAGTTGCGCGCTGTTGGCTGTGTAATACTTAAATGCACGTCTGTAGTTTACATGCAGTTAGGCGTTACGCAGCCAACAGTGGGCAACCAAAAGCAGCAGAGAAATGTTAACACCTATAAATATACAACCACTTTTTTCATCCCTCAGTTGCTATGATCGAAACGATGATCGTCTGAAAAATTACGTGATTTGCCCACAGTTAATTTTTTTTTGTAACAGAATTTTAAGCAAAAACCAAATTTTATCAGAGGGGCTATCATTCGCTTGAAATGAGTAGTGGAATATCCTATCTCTAATATTGTAAACTACATATCTGTGGCCACAAGGAATAACAACGTAAGTATCTTATTCCAAAATTAAAATATTTTTTGTTTTTAATAGAGGGTGTCCGCCGGGAAGGTATACTACTTTGTTTGTTTATAATTTTTGATTAAATGAAAGAGAATGGATCTTATATTAATAAATGTTTTATTTAATGTCGGCAATTATGTATGGAATACAATATCAGGTAAATGTCCGCCTCTGCTAGTCTCACAAATGCGAGCCCTTTTGAGCACATTTTTCATTACATTCTCACACATTTCACGCGGTATTTCATTAATTTCATTACGAATATTTTGTTTGAGTTGCTCAAGCGTTTCTGGTTTGTTTGCATTAACCTTGCTTTTCAGATATCCCCACAAAAAGAAGTCAGGAGCAGTCAAATCAGGCGACCGTGGAGGCCAATCAACATCACCATTTTTTGAAATAACTTGTTGTGGAAAGAGGTCTCGCAGTAATTCCATTGTAATCCTGGCTGTATGCGATGTGGCACCGTCTTGTTGATACCACATGTTAATCAAGCCCAAAGCATGCAGTTGTGGCGTTAAAAAGTTTTCAATCATATCACGATATCGCTCCCCATTCACAGTTACCTGAGCACGGCGTCGAATTGAGGTTGATGGATTGTTTTGAACACTTGCTTGAACAGCAGTAATGTTTTCAGCCGATCTTGCAGTACGTTGTGGCCCATGCTTGGGCCTATCACCTGCAGACCCTCTTTCTTCGAAATCATTCACTACACGATAAATAGTGCGTTTTGTTGGCACGTTGTGTCTTCCAAAAATTTCACGTAACTTTCTAATCGTCACAGTAATCGATGATTGATTTTGATAAAATGTTTTAACGATTAAAACACGTTGGTTTATCGAATATTTTTCCATAATAAATTTGCCACGTGTCTACTTCAGGACTGCCAAATATGAACTGTCAAGACTAATGTTTACCAAAATGGCGGCAAAACAAAGTAGTATACGTTCCCGGCGGACACCCTGTATTTTAGATATAATATTCTCTCAGGAAAGGCGAATAGGTTTATAACGCTGAAACAGCACCCCGAGATTTCTAGAATTCAATATCTGCAGAGGTTACTGAGTTAAGGTCAAGGAAGTGACATTATAAGTGACATCTTTAAATGCGTTTTCTGAAATGTGGAAAGGTACTTATTCTGTTATGCCTTGTGGCCACAGATATTCTTTATAGAGTAGAGTTGTCTTTCGCGCAGCGTTTTCAGCCAATCTTGAGAAACCGTATTTTTAACATCTTTTTTTTTTTCAAAAACAACCCACTGTACAATAATAATTGTCCAGCCAATATTTATATATTTATAATATTATAACTATAAATTTAGTTATAATAGTTTTCTTGACTTGTTAAACGCTGGAGGCACAAAATGGCGTTGAACTTTTCTTCATAAAAAGAGCATTGCGAATTTTTTTCATTTTGTCTGCATATTTATTTCAATACAAATGCAAGTCACTTGAAAGCTAATAAAAGTAAAACGCTAACAGAAAATAACTAAACAAATATATATAGGATCTATATATAGGTACAGTCGTAGATTCTGGCTCTAACCACCAAGTGTAACATCTTTGAACTAATTTTTTTAGTAATATTGTGCAGTTTCTTGTACCTTCAAGAGTCCTCGCCTGTATAAAATAAGTTCAGTGTCATTTTGTTATAAAAGAATAGATAGAATTAATAATGTATAAAATTTTAGTGGGATGTGTATAATATTCCAATAAAATTGTTTGTATGAAATGTTTCTTCTGTAATATCTCAAATTCTTACTGTTTCACTGGTCAAAATTTGCGGTGAATCTTCAAAATAGTGATTAACAATTAGTAGAAACATCTTTGAAAATAATGAATACCCGATTCCAAGAAAATACTTCCGGAAACTGGACGAAAATCTATATTGATGTGGGATAATAATTGTTGAAATCTTTAAGTTTCTGAAACGATATATGGTATATTTCGTCGTAATTAAATATGTAATTCATACACAACTTTGTCGATAGTAATTGTAAGAATATGTTGGTTGCTTAGTCTACGTAGTAATTTATGCATAATTATAATTAAAGACTACTTAACTAAGTTGAGAATTGTAATACCTATTGTGGTGATTGCTGCGGTGGAGTGGTTCTTAAAATCGAAGTTTTGAAATTATAGCCAGGCACCCTGTTATTTAGTTTTTCTATCTGAAAGATACACGTATGCAATTTGTTTTTTTTTTTTTTTTTCAAACCAAATTAGCGTATAGGGGTCGCTATCGGGCGCTTTTCTTTTCGAGCGACGTCTGGATTGCATCAAGCTAAATGTAGAAATTTGGAATGACGATGATGTTTACAAAACAAACAAAGCTGTTATGAGCGGTAGCGATCTCTATAACTTATTTTAAAAATATCAAAATAAAAATACGCCTGCAGTAATTTGTTGCGGTACAGACCATATTTAAGGGTAGCGGCAAACAAATAACGGAAGAAATCTTTTTTTTGGTTCATATAAGAACCACCTACTGTTGCGGGCATCAGAATTAAAAAAAAACTTTAACTTTTCCAGAAAGAGAAAGAGAAGATTGAAACTGTGCAGGATCTATGCGAAAAACTTTTATCAAGTAGCAAGAATGGAAGGGAAATCTGGTAATAGAATATCATTTATTGGTGAAAACAAAAGATTAAGCTTAATAATAACTTAAAATATAGCTGAGATAATTTGGTAAGAAGAATACATCGTTTACTTATTCCAGGCAGCAGTCGCTCAAAGATCACGTACAGAACTTTATCTGCAATACCCACTAGCAAATACTCGTATTATGTATATTATGTAGTATGTAGTATATTATGCGAACTCTCAAAGCCTTTTTCAAGGAAGCTGACTGAATTTATTTGGATTCTTTGATAAGTAGATATATATACTTTCCTAAACCTTAATAAAACAAAATCTTCTTAGATTCATGTGTACCTATATAAATCAGAGTAATGAAATACTTGTCAGTTTTTCGGGTGCTACGGACCAATTATTCCATAGTCTTCCAGATACGTTTCGAAATATTTACTTCTTATATTTTCCTAAAGATGCCAGCTAATTACTACTCTGTAATAAATAATTCCAAACTATAAAATTTTAGCCGCAAGCTCGAAAGTGACTCACTAGTTGCACATTCTTCCTTACCATCTCTGAATCTCTATCCAGAGAAAATAAAAATAAAAATAAAAATAAACTTAGACGAACATAGAAACAACAGTTTTTCTCCATTTCAATTGGCAATCATTTCCTTCCATTGACACCTCATTTATCGCCATCGCTCCATAAACGTTCCGATAGAATTCTATCACATGAGCTCTCACCACAAACATTCAGCCATTAGTTTCAAAACAATGGCAAAACACCCAAGCTGAACAATGCCGAAGGAAAACATGTTGTGCCATTATTCTCAAGCTATTCAGGAGGATTGTATTATTTCTTCCAGCTCCTTGCACTCTGAACACATCACATAAGCACATACACCTTCATATTGTCAAAAGCCTACTCTACACATCAGACAAGTAAACATCTACGAGTACGTTTGTGTGCAGACGAGAAGCCACTTCAAATAAACGTTGCACCGGAGCAGATGGCCCAAGAATGTTTTGCAATCAATGCACAATGTGCAATGAGCTAAGGGAACCGGGATATCAGGATATCTAAGAAATAGAGAAAAAAAATCAAGTGCCGGGTGTGAAAGCGCAGTACAAGGCTTTTATCCAAGCTATTCAACAACTCACCAACACCATTCAACTCAATACTAAAAAGTCAATTGCAAGCGTTCTTTCGTCAAATGGTGAAATGTGGCTTGGACAAAGGATATGTCGAAGAAGTCTAAAAGCAAGAAAACTGGAGGAAGCATAACAAATAAACATCAGACTGAGTTGAAAACAATCTTCTTACTGACCAGCAATATGGTTTGTCCACTCACTATTTGAGAATACAGCTTCTATATACAATACATATGTATCTACCGATAGTGGTGATGGAGACGATGGTAGTAGTGATTATGATGATGATGATGACGTTAAAGATAGGGCTTACGATGGTGATGTTGAATTAAATCACGGTAGCCAGGAAACAGCTTGCCCTTTTTCTATTCTCTATTTACCGGCAATGCTCCACTTGAGTTCAATAATATCCTTTATTATTGTTCCTGTCTCTGGGCTGCCATTAGTCCCGACATACAGAGTGTAAAAGGTTAAAAAACCTCTACCCCAGTTGTAGGTAAATAGATGATCCAAAGGCTACAAATGAACGACGACCACCACGAAGATGATGACGACGAAGGAGTGCTATGAACGTCCAGATGATGCGTGCATGCATGTCCTTCAACCCACCATGTATACATACATATGTATATTACACCTATAGCTGTGGATTATTTGTTATGGGGTGGTGATGGCATCAGTTGGCCGGCTAAATTGAAAGAGGTGTTAGAAAATGTTCGGTGTAAGGTCTTCACTATGATATGCGGGGTGTGCAAACATGCTGACCATTAATATATACGTGTACACCACTGTAGGTGTGTGTGTGTGTGTAAAAGCAAAGGAATTACGGAAACACCAGTACCAGGAATTGCAGCACAAAAAGCTGGTGGTAGAAGGCATTTCCGATCATTATACAACACAACGGAAACAACCACCAATTGAAGAGTTTCCGGTCTGCATAATGCTGTATACGGTGTTTTTACTCCCAAGGGAGACAGACGAACATGTGTTTCGTAGAAATTCCCTTTGTCAGTAATAGGGGAAGGATAAAGATCAAAGGGTCTTCGGTTGTACAATGGATGGTTTCAGTCAATGCCATGATTCGCACAAAAAAAAACCAAACGGGTTCTTACTGGATTTAACGCAATCAATTGACAAGGTGGCTCCGGTTGCTGGATATTGAAACGGATATCAATAAAAAAAAGAGGATTCGAACCAATGCCATAGGGCTTACAAATATAAGGGGAATCGTAAAAGAGGTGACCCTTTCTGTCTTTGTTGCATGCGTAAGGCTACAAAGTAAATGGCACGTCTGCAATACCTACCATTTAAAGGTGTTGGAAAATGAAAACCCCATTTTTACCATCAAAAGAAGAGATGATAAGAACTAAGCCAAAGATTACCGTTTCGAATAAACAAGGTGGAAGACCTTTGATTTCATTGTGCCCAATAATCTGTCCTTATGCGACACGGGTATAAAACTACTTTTTAGAGCAGAAATTGATGTTCTTCACAGTGAACTTTACATCTGAGATTAAAAAAATCTTTGGAAGTAAACCGGACAAGTTAATAAGCCAAAACATGGTACTAAACATAACGTGAATTGCAGTCTTAGCGAATGGGAACTGAATAGTTTGGAACTGTATTCGCTTGCAATCCGATGTTATGCAGGTGCGAGTCCTAATGGAAAACAACAACCAAAAGTCAGCCTACCATAAAGCATACCTCAAAAGTTTCTAGAACCACTACTCCGAGGAAGGGTTGTGTATGAAATGCAATGGACCGCTCGAGAGTGAGAGCTTTTTGAATCGAATTTCCCTTAAAAAACAGATAGGGCTTTTCTGCATATGTAAGGAACCCGACAGCAGGTTAAAAGATAAGGGATAGGTACCATATGATCAGACGGTCTCAGACGGATTCTAACTTTTCTCTATGTTTTATTGACTAAAATCGTTAGAAAAAGCTGTGTTTTTGCCCAAGTACAAAAAATTATAAACAATATCTCATTCAATGATATGCTTCTTAAGACCAAACACTATAATTTAAAGAACATATATCCAAGGCGGGTACATCACAAATGTTCCTACCACACTAGATTTGTTGCCAAAACTAGCCAATAAAATATTTTACTACTGTAATTTTGAGGTCGGTGGCTCGATTTGCTCACAGCAGGGGCTTTCTATGCGCTCGTTAGTTTATTCAATTTTTGTTCCACAGTTCTTTATATTTTTCTTAGGTACATTTTTATATATTTATATTGTTTTGGCTTTTTTCATTACGAATTTACGCTGAAAAATGTTGCACTGTTGCATTTCGCACACAACTTGTTTCACTTACCTAATCTGACAAAAGATTGGGGCACCCTAAGGAATCATGCCGGAGAACTGTCGAGAAAACTTTTAGAATGAGATTGAGAATGCGAAATGTGAGTAGCACTCGCCACATATTCGTATGTACATACTAAATACCTCTTACTTCACATCTAGACTCATTAAGATATTTAGAAACACTTTATAGGTAGTTATTCCCAAATTTTCCTGAAAGTCATAAGTCAAATTCAAATATAAACTTTCATTGTCCTGCTGCCTTATACTGTCTTCATTTCCTTCGTTTTCATGTAAGAGCCGAAATTCGCTCCCTTAGCATCCATCTGAAAAAAGAGAAAAATAAAATCAGAAAAATACGTTCACTTACATTGTTCGCGAAATGTTTCCATTAAAATTCCGGATGGAATGAAATTTACATTCGAAATGTTACACTATGCCAAAGGACAGGACCGCTCGAAACGCGGAGGAAGCTCGACGCGGTTCAGTGCACTGCTTTTCCTAGGTAAGTGAACAATAGAAACACCAACTACCGTGTAATGCAATGCCAGCCCTCAATCCGGTGTAATTCAGCGGTTTGCCCTTTATAATGATATATATCAGATTGCAATTACATATCCTTCCGCATATCCTTTTTCTATTTAGATTTACATATATACATACTCGTACATCTCTTCTTTTCGCAGAAAAAGGATTTCTTTTTTTTTTATCCTACATGTCTCTGGTTTGTAGATTTTTCGTGTGTAAAATGCTCACCTTGTTCAGTGTGGAAGGTAAGAAGAGCATAGACCAACTACACAAACACCAGGAAGTAGAGTATAACAATGAATAACGTACAGTATACATTGTACTTGAAAAATCTTGAAAAGAATAGGATGAATGGTGCATGACTGGTCCCACATAAACCTACAGGCCCAACTGCTGGGGAATCACTCTTTAAGAATAGTAGCTACTACTACCCACCACCAAATGAACAACGAAGGCGACGACGAACTGGGCCAGAAGCAAATAGCACCGAAATGAGACGGTGTTGCCGGAATAAATTTAAATGAATGCCGGTCTAGGGATTTTTATCCATTTGCCGCATAACAAATAGTTTTCGGTTCGGTTCCAACCCCATCCGAGTATATAGCTATGCAACTATGGCTGTAGTCCAGTCCCGTGGGTTATTAGCGGTACCGCTGGCACTTCGTGCATAGCTTGTGTATTCGTAAACCAGGCTTTTGGCTACTGCCACTGCCGCTTCGTGTGGGGTCACTAATGCTGATGGCTTCGCCTTTCAGTGTCTCGCTTAGACCACTATATGAAAGCACAGTGCTTCTTTGCTAAAGATGGTAAAGGGGGTTGCTTTATATCACCTGAGAGTGTGATACTTCCTCTGGGTACAAACCCAGGGAAAGTATAGAACGTAAATCTACTTTCTTCTTTTAATGCATTTTCCCTTAGTTTTGTGGTGCACTTGAGTGGACGTTAGAATGCAGACGATATAGACGACCCTATATATGTACATGTGTATGGACTAGTTAAATGCAATGTGTGGTGTTAGATTATACTGACAAAACTGACAGTTATCGATGGAATGATAATTTTCTGCTGAATGATGAATTGAAACTTTCTAAGTTGCACGTTAGTATTAAACGATTGATATGATAGGGTTCTACCTTCACTGCAATTATACGCACGCAAGGGAAAAAAAACATCTGAATGGAAGAGTTACATATCTATGTACGAGTATATTTAGTAATAAAGTTATCTTCAACTTTGTAACGTATAATGTATCAATTAGTACAAATGTATTTAATTTGTTTGATTTATTTCAGCCAGAAATTAAATTTGTTACAAACAAAAACATCAAACATAAAAACAAATATTTTTACAAATTGATCAATAACGGTCTGCGTCAATTGTTTGATCATCGACCGTTTGACCGCGTTTCACAGCAAACGAAAACTTCACATTTCGTCAAATAGTGGAATCAAGTACTTAGCAGTCGGGTCAAACGATTTGACAGCTTGGCATCGTTTGACAATTTGATATTTTATGAAAAATGAAAGTGTCTAATTAGTTAAACGATGATAGGCTGGAGAAGAAAATTAAAGGAACGGGAGAGGAGAGGTTAAATGCGTTAAACTGAATGTGTGAGTTAAAATTGGAGTTCCGGAATGTTGGAAAAGTCAGCTATCGCACTTGAAAGCAAAAAGTGTGGTATGGTTAACTGGCAGGATTGAAGGCCAAACTGGCAAAGTTAGCAGTAAACCCCCAGTTGGTGAGCCACCACAATGGTTTTTCGCAATCGCAACCCTTCTCTTTCGATGAGCAGAAAATAATAATGATTATATACAAGTTTCTTAATTGCCATCCGCATGAAATTACGACGCAACGCCAGCTCTTTGTCACGTACATAGGTTTTGCATCAATTTTCCACAAAATAACTTTTCTGTAGGCTTCTTATTCGAATCCAATACCAGACACTACGAGGCTTTCGCGGGTGCTGTTAGATGGCAAGGGTATGATCGAGACCCACTTCCACTTCATTTTCAAGTTCGTGAACTATAACATTACCTTGAGAGCCTATACCCAATCCATTTTGAAATAATTAAAAGTTACATATATGGAAATTATGCAAATTACTCTTCGCAAGAATTGATTTGTAAAAAAAGTTGTCAAATACTTTTCAAATAGTGTCAAATTTTTATATGGTAAATGTAGGTAGTATAAAATAGCTATGTTGTCAAATTGTTTCAAAGTAAAACGTTTGACCACGTTTGACACCAAATGAAAACTTGACACTTGCTGAAAATGTGTCAAACAGTATAATAAAGCATTTGAATCAGTTGTTTGACTTGAATTTGTGTCATATTTTTCTGGTCAAATGTTTAAAACTGTGTCATATCGTAGCTTAATATTATAAGAGATACATTCTTTTGATTCAGTAGATTTTTTTTTGTAATTTGCTCGCAATCTAGGGGTTATGAATACCCTCTTAATGGTTTAACATAATGCGGGCGTTGGAAATGATAGATAAAGAGAGAGAAAGATTTGGTGTATTGGTATGAAACTCAGTTGTTGCAGAGAAACTCCGGGGTGGCGTTCAGATAACTGGGGAGATTATTTGTTATATTTGTCTTTAATTCTTATTCACAGTATTTCAAACATCTCAATTTTGCTCAGTTCTTTAATGAAAACTTGTCAAGTTTGGTCTGTTAATTTTAAATACGAGTATGTATATTTTTCTGTACCTACATATGTATATTTTCCGCAATTACGATACTTTTTCATTATTGTTGTTTTGGTTTATGGTGTGATTTTATTCTAAGTAGACAAATTTGGATATAATTCACCAAGTATAATAAATACAGCCTGCGGTATATACCGGGTAAATACCCGGTATTTACTCATCAGTAAATACCCGGGTTGCATATCGGGTTGGTAAAGGGGAGCCCGGGGACAAAAGTAACACTTTCATGAAAGTAACAAGCTATGCCACGACATGCACGAACGTGTCAGGACAAATTCTGGTTCCCAGTTATGTGCACAAGTCGACCACTCTCCCTCTCAACCATTCTATGTTGAGCTTTTGTGTGACCCACAGGCACTGTATTCCAAATTATCAATTCCAGCTTTACGCGAAAAATTATTGTTTTTTATTGCTTTGTGATTTACATATAGGGTTGCCAGAAATGTTCCTCAACAAACCGGGAGGTTTCAGGGAAAATATCGGGAGAATAAGAAAAACGTCTGTACATATAGAACATGCATGCATATTTTGTTTTCTCTGATGCGTTGTCCATAAAATGAATGCAATCTGTTAATGCACAACATTATTTTATTTGGTTATAGCTGAAATTCATGGGGGCGCCGTGGCGTAAGTGGTTAGTGTGTCGGATCACTACGCATGAGTAAGGTGACCATAATTTTTTCCTCTCAAAGCGGGACACCTGTACATTTCTTTCGGCCAAACATACATTTTTTTTTAAATTGTTTTAAGTTCAAGTATAATTTTTTTTTGCCTAAGGGGTAGTGGAAAAACGCAAATGCGCACGAGAAGTGCGAGACTTCTACCAACTTTAACCCCTTTTCAACATGACATTATCCACTCCGGAAGCGGATACATTACTTCAGAGCGGTGTCGTTTTCTTTCCCCTCTGGGGACCGGCTTTTTCACATTTTTCTCCTGGTGTGGGTTTATAATATCTTGCCGGGAAGGCTTTCATCGATTTGGTAAACCGTCTCAATGAATAAAGATATTTTATTCCACGTGTCGAAACTCGGGACCATCTTGTTTGCCGCACGTATTTACAAAAAGAAAATACTGTTAGCCCACATCGCTCACTTAGTACCAGACGGATGAAGAAGAGCTAACACGTGAAACGAATTCGATAGAAAAGAAACGGCCTAGCAAAAAACGCAAAGCTGGTTCCTCACCGGAAGTCGGGCCATAAAAAGATGGAAACCGCAAGGAGTTGTAAAATAACGTCATCCGCCACGCATAAACGTCGTTGGAATTACGGACTGCAATATGTATGTATCGAACACTCAGCAGAAATACAGATTGAATTAGTAGCAATGCAAGAAGAAATATGAAGAAGAAAAATTGTGCGCTTGAGAAATAAACATTTTACCTTCAACATTTCGTCTATATATCGTCCACTGCGATGTAAACTTGAACAAAATGATTTCGCAAACATCTTCAACTTCCTTAAACCAAATTTTATTATTGGTGGCGTCTTCAACGCGAAACACCCCTTCTGGGGTTCAAGGTATGCCTCTCAGAAAGGTAGAACGCTTTATAATGCGGGTATGCAATACAGTTGTGATTTTCACTCCACGGGTAAACCAACATATTGGCCGATACGATAAGATACGAGATCTGATCGATTTCTTTGTTGTTAAAGGAATATCTGGCAACTGTATACAAGTTGAAGAAAGCTTTGATCTCTCCTCTGATCATTCTCCAATCATCATGACGTAAGTGAAGCTTGATTAAAAAAGTAGGACTGGATAGATTAACCAGCGCGAAAACTAATTGGATGGCAAACGACTAACAAAGGCCTCGTAGGGGCAGCATCTCCCGATAGGTGTTGGTCCGCTAAGTAACGAGAAAGAGCCACTGCAGCCGAAAACCTAGCAGCTCTGTTAGTAAGCCCTACTCCCACCTCCTCGTGGTGCCATCTGGGGATTTCTTCGGAAATTGCTAACGGGAGAGGACGAATGGCGAGCTTCCTGCGCCAAAAAACAGGATAAGTGTCGGTTGGTCTGTGGCCCAGCGAGCCGCAACCGTAAAAACTTTTACTGCTCCGAAACGAAAACCAACGCCTCGGATACGGACGGATAATTTGATGACGACCTTTGGCTATCGGACACGGACAACGATCGGATTCTGGAACGTTAAGACCCTCCTGGACTCACTCAAGGAAGGGCCTTATAACTCCAAAGATTCCTCCAATTAGAACGCGAATTCGCAAGGTATAAAATAGACATCTTAGGGCTGAGCGAGATAAGATGGTTCGATGCTGGGGAATTCATCTCCCCAACCAAAAACACTGTCATGCTCTACTCTGGTAAACCAGCTGGAAGTGCACGGAGTTCCGGAGTAGGACTCATGCTAACTCCAGCAGCACGTAGTAGCCTCATATCCTGGAAACCCCATAATGACCGGATATTGACGGCTAGGTTCCAGAGTAGAGTTAGAAAAATTACCATCATACAGTGTTATGCTCCGACTCTAGACGCGACTGAGGACGAAAAGGATGATTTTTATAGCCACTTAGGCGCCGCCTACAACCAAACGCCTAATGGGGACATCGTAATGGTGATGGGAGATTTCAATGCCAAGGTGGGTAGCGACAACACCATGCTTAAGCACGTGATGGGAGTTCACGGCGTGGGAGACCGTAATGATAACGGTGAGCAGTTTGTGGACTTCTGCAATACCAACCGCCTAGTCATCGGAGGTACGCTGTTTAAGCATAACACCTGCCACAAAATCAGTTGGGTCTCTACTGATAGGCAACGAACATCCAACCAGATCGACCACATTGCGATCAGTCGCCGCTTTAGAAATTGTCTCCTGGACGTCCGAAACAGACGTGGAGCTGACGTCGGACTAGAACGAGATCACCATCTTATGGTAGCTCATTTACGCCTTCGTACTGCATCCGTCAACAGCAACCGCTCAAACCTACTTAACATCACCAGGTTTAATATCGACAGGCTCAAGGTTCCCCAAGTGCGCCAACAGGTCAGGGACCATCTTGCCTTAGAAGCAGAAGCAATCAGCAGCATAGAGAACATGGATGACCACTGGAGTGCTGTGAAAAATGCTTTTGCGACTGGGGCACGCACGTATGTCGGTAAAAAGCAGAAACACCACCGCACATGGCTTTCTACAGACACCTGGAGACGGATCGATGAGCGTACAGCAATCAAGGCTCGGATTGCAGCGGCCTCAGCAGTAGAGAGAACCGAGCTTGAAGCCCAATATCGTGCGAAGAAGAAAGAAGTGCAGCATAGTGTGAGACGTGACAAACCTCAATATATCAACTCACTGGCCTCAAGCGCTGAAGAAGCAGCGAGTAGGTGCGACAGTAGGACTGTGTATAGCATCACTAAGGAGCTCATCGGTGGTCGAAACTCCAAACAACATCCAGTGAAGAGTCTAGACGGTAACCTTCTGATTTCGGATGAGGATCAGCTCACTAGATGGAGAGAACATTTTGCTACAGTGCTAAATCACATAGACGATGGCGGTATGATCTCGAATTCGAATGAGCAGTTCGAAGCAACAAATTCCCGAATTCGCACCGCACCTCCCAGTAAAACCGAGATAATAACAGCAATCAAGACCCTCAAGAAGAACAAGGCGGTGGGTATTGATGGCATCCCTGCCGAGCTATTTCAAGCGGCGCCAAATACATCGGCAGATTTGCTGCATCCCCTAATACGGAGAGCTTGGGATAGTGAACAATTTCCACAGGAGTGGAAAAGGGGGATGATCATTAAACTTCCAAAGAAGGGAAACTTGATGGATTGCGGTAACTGGAGAGGTATATGCGTTCTTCCAGCCGTGGCTAAAACAATAGCTAAAATAATTCTAGAACGAATTAAAGAACATTTAGATTCAACTCTCGATGTCGAACAGGCAGGCTTTCGCGCTGGATCCTCCTGCATTGACCACATAAACACCTTACCGATCATTATCGAGCAATGCGTTGAGTATAGGTCTCCGCTACATTTAATGTTTATCGACTTCGAGAAAGCTTTCGACAGATTGAATCGAGATGCTATCTGGTTGGCCTTGCGCAGGAGAGGCATCCCAGAAAAACTTATAGCTATTATCAAGGCTACATACGAGGGCGGTAAGTGTCACGTCGTGCACAATGGTAAGGTGTCGGAGGATTTTGAAGTCCAAAGTGGAGTACGTCAAGGGTGCATACTGTCACCACTATTGTTTTTGGTGGTTATCAGCGATGTACTCCGTGCAGCATTGACGGAAGGCAACTATGGAATTCGTTGGACTATGGCATCTTACCTTAAACACCTAGATTACGCTGACGATGTTTGTCTACTTTCACATCGGATAATGGATCTTCATCTGATGGCCCAAAATCTAGAAGCTGAGGCAAACAAAGTGGGGCTAAAAGTAAACACAGCCAAAACAAAAGCCCTGAGCACTTCTTCTAACAACCGCGCTCAACTTAACATTGCCGGACAGGAAGTCGAGAAAGTTGATAACTTTCTTTATTTAGGAAGTGTGGTCTCGGCTAATCGCGGTGGCACCGAACTGGATGTGTGCAGCAGAATCGGGAAGGCTAAAGCTGCATTCGGAATGCTATCTAAAATCTGGAGAAGCAATGTTATCAGCTTAAGAACCAAGCTGCTACTGTTCCGCTCCAACGTAGAATCAGTGCTGCTTTATGGGTGCAGTACTTGGAAGGTGGACACCATTAACACACGGAAGCTGCAAGTCTTTGTGAACAAATGCTTGAGAATCATCTTGAGGATTTTTTGGCCGAACCGCATCTCTAACGAACAGCTTTATTTGAGAACGGGCCAAGAACCTATAAGCATTACTATACGAAGAAGAAAGTGGCAATGGATTGGACACACCCTACGGCGCGAAGACTACTCCATTGCGAAATACGCCATGCAGTGGAATCCGCTCACCCAGACAGGCAGAATAGCGGGACGCCCTAGGCAAACGTGGCGCAGAACAGTTGAGGAGGAATCGAGCTCTTTAGGAATGAGTTGGAGGCAGCCCTATGCCCCCCGAGGGGTTAAAGGATCTAAGTAAGTAAGTAAGTAAAACTAATTGGGATGGCTTTAAAAAAAATATTGAAGCAAATATTGAGCCAAGCGTATCACTTAAAACGCCCTATGAACTCTCTCAAACCGAATCCAATGGTTTCAGTTTTAAAACGATCAAAGTATGCTTCGTTCGTTCATCATTTTTCTCATTCTCAAACAAACGATACATTATACGAGTAGATACATACATAGTAGATACAGACACGGTACACGGAGCGACAGAGCACAAAGTGGTACCTATTAACTATCCAGTTATGTATTTCAATTTCAAGTCTGTTTTTTTGCTGTTTTTGGTTTTAGTTTTTCTTGTTTGTGCTGTCTCTGGAAGTCTATCTGTGAGCAATATTATTTCTAGTATATACATTTACTGAGAATGAGTTTAATGAACGAAGCAAGTTTAATATGGGGTGGTCTTTTTTCAAAGTGGGACATTTTGAGTTCCTTGGGGAAAGCGGGACACAAAGCTCGAAAGCGGGACTGTCCCGCCGAAAGCGGGACGTATGGTCACCTTACGCATGAGGTTCCAAGTTCGAATCCCAGAAAATACCAAAAAAGTTTTTTCACGGTCCCACCTCTCGCGAGAGTCTGACAAACATCCGAGAGTATTGTTGTCACGAAAAAGTTTCTCAAATCGCCGTTCGGATTCGGCATTAAACTGTAGGTCCCTTCTATTCGTGTAAAAAATATAACGCACACAACATGAGTGGTTGCCCTGGCACTTTAAAGAGCTGTTGCGCCAAATATTTATTTTTTTTATTTTTTAGCTGAAATTCATATTCAATAGCTTACATTTAATATTTTCCGTTAGAAAAATTGTAAGCTACCATTCTCCTTCGAGCAAACAAATATATTTGGGGAGTTGTAAATGTATTATGGCAGTTCAAATACGAGAAAGAGTAATGCCAAATAAATTGTATAGTTACATAAGGCGCTGATTACACTTCTTCGTAATGAAACTTTCTTTTACCTGTTCGTGGTTTTTTAAGAAAGTAAAAATAAGAGATTGGAAAATCGAAAGATTTCGTAGAATTTTCGGGAGACCGGGAGATTAGTAAAAAATCGGGAGAACTCGCGGAATATCGGGAGGACTGGCAACCCTATTTACATATATTCTTTTAAACAATACAAATTGAGATAAATTGTTAGGAAAACACTCGTTAAATATGTGTTTATATGTCCCTGTTTTTTGTTGCTATAAATATTGTGCGGTTTAATGTTTAATTATATATTTTGCAAAAAAACCGGGTGGGGACAAAAGTAGCACAGCACCATGTGGATGAAAGTAACACAAAATCCAATAAAAAAAACCAGGAGCAGAGTGGCGATTCAACAGATGACGACGACTGCATGTGCCTTGTTTGCTTAGAGCGTTTTAGTAAAATCTGTTCGAAAGAAAAATGGATCCAGTGTCTGGATTGCAAAGGTTGGGCCCATGAAGGTTGTATCAAGAGGGACCTTTTCTACGTTTGCCATAATTGTGTCTCAGAGTAGCTAAAAATGAATTAAAGCACTTTAAATCAGATTTATTTAATAAATAATACTTTGTATTTTTTGAAATAATAATATTTTTTTTTTTTTTAAAGATATTGGTATTACTTTCATTCCCGTGGTATGTTACTTTCGTCCCAGGCCTGCAGGACGAAAGTAACAATAGGAGCGCTTACGGAAAACTAATGTCGCTTATAAATAATCTATTATTTAGGGTTCGAACCTAGATGCAATTGTAGTGCAATAAATGTTCTTCCCGATATCGAAAGAAGCATCTTTAAATCTTTTACAGGTTAGTGACAAAAGATCGAAATGTAAAAAATGCTACTTTTGCCCCCGGTCTCCCCTATAAAACAAGTTGCTCATCACTTTCTACGTCGGTTTAATGCCGCGTGAGGCTCCCGAAATATTCATCGAAGATATAGTTGCTTTCGGCTGGTGCTAGGTTGCACTCGCCTTAAGCATCCCTCTAGGTGTGTACCGGGCCAACTTTTTACTAAGAGGTCTTCAACAGAGAGAACTTGCTCTATGCGACCTACGATCAAGATTGCGGTGATAACCCGAATCTGATCTAGTGTATGTATCTGTCTTTGTTTATCTATTTTTTGAATTCATGTTCCACGAATAGCGCGAGAATGGCTGTCGGCCATGCGTGGTAAGTCTACAGTTACTCTCCAAGATGGCCCAGTGTCAGAGATCTTCAGTTATAATACAGCCGGTATACCCCCTGAATGCAAACCATCTAATGGGATAAGGTCACGCTCAGCTCTGGATCAGGGGGAGGGTAGACTTAGTTCACCGTTCTCATCGACCTTCCAATTTCACTCTAGCAAATGAACACAGCTTTTATGAGAAGAGAATTTCCTTTACTTACAGTCAAGGATGTATGACTACCCCTAAGTTGTTTGTATTTCTTACACCGTGCTGGCGTTGGAAAGGATAGACAGAGACAGAAAGATTGGTTTAATGGTTTGAAACTCAGATATTATGTTTCAGAAAAGCTTCGGAAAAATCAGCCTATCACCAGGCTTAGCCAAAGATAGAAATGTCGGGGAGTCGTCTCACCCCTGTTCTTATGGAAAAGGATGGAGGCTTATTAATAGATCTATAAAAAATTGGTACTGATCATTTCTATACACGTATATTTTATGCGATATATATTCATTATGTCAGTTACGAGCTATGTATTAAATTTAATATAACCTATGGAATAAGATGCAAATGCACACAAATTTCCCAATTTTCCTTCACAAATAGACCAACCAAGCAGCCAAAACTGAGCACATAGTATGCTGAAAATAAAAATGGCAACTTTTCAACTTAACGCTTAACTTGTCAAGGAGAATATATGCGCAATTACAACGCAGAGTGGTCACCTGATTGACAAAACATTTAACATTTCCAGTTGCCAACCGTAAGTACCAAAATCGGTAAACATAAGGCTAATGTGCTGTAAGATAATTAGCTGCGATACCCTAGCAGACATAAAACAATTTTACTTTAAACGCTCAATCCTATCGTCAAAAGCGCTGTGCAGCCATTCAAATAATACGTTCTCGTTCAAATACTCTACCACTTATCACAATAGGTTCACACATAATTTAGTCAGTCCGTCCTTATCCACCAGCGATTTAATTGTGCCATTTTAATTAGTTCATAATAAGGATACGATTCCATCCAAGTGCTCCTTTCTACTTCTACCATCTAATGTCGCACCAGATATGGCCGTAGTCGCTGTTCTACTCAGAGACAATGGCCTCGCTGCGACATTAGTTGAACCTAAACCAATTCGGTGCTCTCTTGTTGGCAGTGACAATTTCATCAGGTCTAGCTCCGATTCGTTGACTTCGCTGCTGCGGAGGAATCCAGATAAATGAATGAGTAGCCAAATTGAATTAAAATGACAAATGAAAGGGATCACCGCAAGGAATTTCCTCCATACACCAGAATTCGTACACCCACCACCTCCGCACGTCTGATGGTCCTGGGGGTCGTCTGTCACCAAATGGCTTTGCCTTGTTATTCGCTCCATCGGAATTATTCATTCGGTATTATTGAATTGAAGAATTCTACAGTGGAAGGCGTAACACTGCAGTGTTTCATTATCGTCATGATAGTGCTCTTTTATGACCAAGCGGCACAGGCACTGGTTGAGGCGGAAAAAAAATCATTCGCTTTCACCGCCCCTCTTGTGTTCGTTGTCATTGGAGTATAATGGGCGAATATGAATGCTAAAATCATCAGAAGCGGACGAGAGGAAACCGATGATTCAGCCCCACAAATTGTTGGGCACTCTGTGTTGACCGCAAACCCACAATGCCCATCAGATGGAATTCAATTAAATGCCTTTATTAAAATCACGATTTTCGAACAGTAAACATTTTTTTTTTGGCTCTACAATTTCGAATGATTCTATTGTATACGTACGAATACTTTTTTGTGGAGCGGGAGGAATTTTATTTAAAATTTCGGACTCGACCACAAATGTCCTGGCAGTAGCAGTAGCATCAGCTTTCATGAGAGTACAGTGAAGAGCAAAACTTAGTGCAATTGTATTAAAGTCGTTTACGCATGATGTTTTTTTTTTTAAGTAATTAGAGCTTTTCATGGGTCCTGTAAATTAACTATGAAATTATTTTCATTCAGTTGTCCGTCATGTTTTTTAGCTTCTCCTGGCTCCTGAACTTAATGCGTTATGAATTACTTAAGGTATTGTAAGGTACTGACTGAAAATATCACCGGTATCATTTTACAAAAACAATTAAAAATTTGTTCGGAATAAGGTTGTGCTTTTTGTGCAATCACATGATAACTCTTCGCCATTCCTGATTTGAAAGGTCTCAGTAATACTGGAATCGACTTTGATGTACACTAATTGCATTGTCCATCGAGAGAGTTTGGTAAAACTTGGGTGGCTTAAATAGAACCGCTAACGTATCCAAGATCCGATAGCGCTGGTAAGATGAGTCGATACGTCTGTCTTGTCAAAAGATGGTAGAATAGGTCGTATGCCGTAATCAGTGGTAGCATAATAACTTTCCTGTGCTTCTTTTTCCTCTTTCGGCGAGGTTATGATCCGAAAACAAGGGATCATAACCCCCCCACTGTGGGGTTCGCCTATTTGACCTCAGAAAATATCAGCTGGCCTTCCAATTTTGGATCAGATCTATTTACTGAGGCCAATGAAATGCCGATGTCGTCGCATTTGTGTGATGCAGGCGTTTATAGGCCTGTCTCTCCTTCCACGCGATGTCTATGGGACGTCCATTGATAGTGTATTTTTAACAGGGTTCAAATGATTTCTTCTTTGAACGTGGCAATACCAGCTGAGCCGGTCGCGCTCTATCTTTTGTACCATGGTTTTCTTGATGTGAAAGCTTTTACTGATCTTCGAACTTCTTATTCGATCAAGCTTTGTCACTCCTGCTGTCATGCAAAGAATCTTCATCTCAGCTGCCGTTAATTTACTCTCATAGTTTTTGTACATTATCCAACATTGTGAACCGTATGTGAGCGCTGGACGCACAACTGCGGTGTAGAGCCTTACTTTCAACTTAGGGGACATTTTTCGGTCACAGAAGATAGCAGAGTTTTCTCGCCACTTCATCCACCCTACGCTTACGTGATGATTGATGTCGTCATCACATTGCTATTGACCGTAGATCCCAGATATTTGAACTTTTCGCACTTGGGAGCACTGTTCCATTCAAATAAATATCTGGAACACGTTTGAGTGGATCAGACAATAGGCAGCACAAGTACTCTGTCTTTTTTTAACTAATGCGATACCCATTTCCCTTAAAAACGTCCACCCACACATCAATGATGGCACCATCGTCAGCAAAGAATAATTGATGTACCTTGGGATTGGGGTCCTTCAATTTACCTTCAAGCAGATAGTCAAGGACTGTAATAAAGGGCAAAGGACTTAAGACCTGGTGCACCTCGACTTTGATTCGGAACTCTTCGGTTATTCCATCGGGGCATCTTACTCTTGTATTTGCTCTTTCGTACATATCCATGATCATCTGTACATAGGTTTCTGGAACTCCTCGATGTCTTAGCGCCAGCTATATCAGATCTTGTGGTTGTCTGCCGAATACCTTTTCAAAGTCAACAAATGCAATATGCAAATACTTTAAGGAATCACGATGTTTTTCTATTATGATCCTTATACTTTGGATTGCATCTGTGGTTGATTTACCCGCGACAAATCCGCACTGATCATCAGATAACCGTATTATTTTTCACAGTCGGTCACCTAATACCTGATGGAACGATAGTTATCACAGTTTCGCGTATCACCCTTCCCTTTGTATACAGGGAGAAGGTAACTTTCCCTCCATTGCTTTAGCATTGGAAACTGTGCATTCAAAAGTTCTTCACAATACTGCCACCACCTCTGCAGAATTTTGTCGTCATCCACAAGAAGCGGGCGATGAGCATTGTTAATCTGAACTAAATGTTCAGATTTGCCCAATCCGGTAGGCGTTTATGCCTAATCTTGCCGCGATCCGCATACACTACTGCAGAGCGATCATTCTTCGTCAATGCAGTTCGACTACGGATTAAACTTCCAGTTGAATTGCAGAATGCAAGCTAATCAGCAAATTTCAGAGGAAGCCATAATACGAGTATATCAATTTTTTTTTTTTTTTTTTTCTTTTGCTGTTCTACATCCAAAGAAACTATTTATGATTTATAAATCTGTAATCACTTGATCCATTATTCATTAATTTATTGTAAAAGTAAATTCACACCTACCGCATACAAATCTAATCACTTACCCTTATAATATTTCTTATTATACTAAAACTGTTAAGAATTCGAATTCATACTGTACGAGAATTAGTATATAGAATTAGTATGTACATATAATTATAGTTTAGAATGAAAGTAGATGCTAAGAAGAGTAGTCGTAGTAAATTTAATCCGTTCCTTCGAACATCCGATCGTAGCATCCACAAATCTATTATTTATAAATGCATTTACCTGACATCAGTAAAATTACTTTAATTAAATTCAAATCAACAGCAAATCAACTACTACGAGTATTTATCCTTTTTTGTTTTTACTTTTCATTCTTTTTCCATTTTTAATATGAAGTTTGTAATTCCTTTCTGGATACCTACGAGTAATTATAAAATTGTAATATCTTGAAGTTTTATTTCAAATTTTTTTTGCCTAAATAATAAATAAATAAAAATACTAAAAAATCTCACATACTGGAGGGCATGGTTTGGAATGTTGGTATGAGTATGTCCCGTTGCCAGACCGCGGGTGGCTTCCGATCTAATCGGCAGACTGTTGTAATTTTTCAAATTGAATTTTTGATTTATAGTTTTCATCGAGTATGTTTATGCACTCTAGCTGAAGTGCAAGTCGAGTATTATGTGCAATAGCAAGCAAATATGATCAATGTAGTAGAGATAGGTCTTTTCATCTTCTACTCACAAGGGAAGGCTCAGTCTCCCAAGATATTTCTAAAAGTGAGTGCAGCAGATGTGCCCAAAATGGTGCCGTGAACTAAGGCAATATGAACTAACGCCATAATGGTCATTTTCAAATGCGAATTAACGCATTAACGAATTAATCCACTTATGGCCTTATTTCACTTTCAAATGAGAACTAAAGTCATATGGTGTTAGTTCGTTTTAGAAAGTGGCCTAAGTTCTCATTTGAATGTGAATTAAAGTATGAAGTTATTTCTCACCTATAAAGGTGGGGATGAACTTCACTTTCTTATGGGAACTTGGTACACACTCGAAAACATGAAGAGGGAAGTAACCTACAATAACAAATAATGTATGTTTCTAAATACATATGTATATCGACATAGATGCATACATAGGTATATACATTTTACGGCGTCACTGTTGGATTTGAGGTGGGTGAGAGGATGGGTGTATGTTAAGTTCCGTTGTATCTATGTTTCTCACCCAACCCCACACCCATCTCAAATCCAACAGCGACCCCAGGCAGGGGGGTTGCAGGGGGGCAGCATGCCCCCCCATACCTACATCACTGTTTATACGCCGTAAAATGTATATACCTATGTATGCATCTATGTCGATATACATATGTATTAAGAAACATACATTATTAGTTATTGTAGGTTATTTCCCTCTTCATATTTTCGAGTGTGTACCAAGTTTACATTGCACTGTTTATGCATTGTGGACTTATGTATGCGTCATCTTCGACAAAAAAAAATCTTGACATATGTATATCCCTGCGCCCATATTATATTCATTAAAATACGACGCCTAATGGAAATCCACAGTTTTTTGAATAGATATTAACTCTCCGAAAATCTGGGACTTATGCCCCATTTTCGTCAAAAAAATGTTGGACTTAATGTCTCGATGGGGTGGGACATAAGTCCCAAAAGAAAAATTTGGGGCTTATGTCCCTGGGACCTATGTCCCTGCGCCATATAAGTCATAAGAATAGTTTTGAACTTATGGCCCACTTCTTCTTTAAGATTGTGGAACTATGGCCCTAAAAGTTGTGGACTGTTGGCCCAGGTAGGTCAAAAGTCCATTGTGGACTAAACGTGAGCCGATCGTGGTCTGACATTGGACTAATAAAGTTTTATCAAAACTGTTGCACTGTGGCTGTGCTTCAGAGCTCAAAAACATTTGATGGCATTAGTTTATATTTGAATGTGAATTAACACCATATGGCGTTAGTTCACATTAAGTGATGGTTTTAGTTCTCATTTGAAAGTGAATTA
The DNA here is from genome assembly GCA_945910035.1 of Brachypalpus laphriformis. Classification (NCBI taxonomy): domain Eukaryota; kingdom Metazoa; phylum Arthropoda; class Insecta; order Diptera; family Syrphidae; genus Brachypalpus; species Brachypalpus laphriformis. Next base: position 258,311,307 of record OX246754.1, read on the forward strand.
AAGCCATAAGTGGATTATGGCGTTAATTCGTATTTGAAAGTGAATTAACGCCATTATGGCGTTAGTTCATATGGCCTTAGTTAGATAGATAGATAGATAGATAGATTAGATTTTATTAAACATAATTCAAGGATTACAAGGTAAAAGTATTATGAAGGATGGTGATAAAATCTGTTTCAGGACATGGCAGCCCCGTTAGCCGAGTGGCAAATTAAATAATTCATTTAATTTTAGAAATTTATTCAATTCAATCGTAAAAAAAAAGAAAAAAAAAAAAAGTTATATAAATAATAATAATATATAGAGAATTGAAGACTACGTAGAGTGAAAGAGTTATTTAAAGAAAATTCAAATAAAAAGAGATTAACAAGGATACAAATCAGAAGGATTCATCAATAATTTGACTTCTATAAGCAGTTGCTTTTTTGCAGTACAGGAAAAGGTTTTTCCAGCCATAGCGCCCATTGAGTATGTCGATCAGCGTGTGCGGTTGCAACTCATTTGCGTTGAAAAAGGCTTTTCTCGTTTCTTTCAGGATAGGACATACGGCAATGAAATGAAGGATGTCTTCTCTGACTTGTAGGTTGCATAGAGAGCATAAGATGGGAAGGTCGGGTCGGTGTGGGAGGTAGTTTAGCTTTACCAGCTCTCCTCTAGCTTTAAATATAATGGAGATAAAGTCTATTTCATGGTTGTCATTGAAATAGTTTGAATCGCACAGGTTATATTCTAGCTGCTTGTAGTAGCTCCTATGGATTGATGATTTGGCTTGCATTTCAAACTCGTTCCTGATCTTACAGTCAATGTCCTGTAGGAAATTATAGAGGATGATTTTCCATTCGCCAGAGTTATATGATTGAAGGACGAGGTTCACATTGTACTTCTGCGCAATCCTGTTCCATTCTCCGAAAAAAAGTGTATTGGAAGCCATTGCTCGAAGAGCAATTTGTTTTGGGATTCGATTATCTGGCAACGCCATGACCCTAAGGATGTAGTCGAAATGAATTTTTAGTGTTTTCAAAAACAGCGGTGACAAACCCGATTCCAGATAAAGCATGTAGTTCGGGGCGTTGAACGGCAGCCTGAATACTATTTTCAAATAGTATCTTAACAGTTTTTCCACTATCTCGTATTCCTTAACTCCCCAGACTTGGGCGGCATAAAACATAACCGAACTTGCTGTGGCTGTAAACAATGTATATTTTACGGAGGAATTCAGGAGTTTGTTGTTTATACAGGAGCTCCATGTCGAGTTAAGGGCTATTTTCGCAGAAATTAGTCTGTCGTTGAGGTGATGTTGCATATTCAGGTTTGATCTTATTAATACACCCAGGTACTTGTATTCCTTGACGATCTCGATGGGCTGACCTTCAAATGTCCATTTTTCAGTGCGGGAGTAGCGCCCAAAACCTCTTCTGAACACCATGGCCTTTGATTTATTTAGGTTCACCGAGAGATTCCAAGTCCTGCAATATACTTCAAGCCTATGAATCATTTGCTGTAGTAGATTAGGAGAATCAGCGAGTAAAACTATATCGTCAGCATACATCAAGGTATTTATCTGTATACCGTTCCAAGAAACTCCTCCCTTTATAGAGGTCGGTAGATCATTGATGAATAGGATGAATTTTAAAGCGCTAAGAGTACAACCTTGTTTTACACCTGAGACTGTTGGAAACCAATCTGAGAGCAATTCACCGTTCCACACAGCTGAATCCGTACTTTCGTAGAGATGTTGTAATACGTGGCATATTTTTGATGATAATCCTAGCATAGACAGTTTGTAAAACAGCGCTCTTCTATCTACGGTATCGAATGCGGCCTTCAAGTCAACATAGAGAACATAGAGTTTTAATCCTCGATCAAGATAACTTTGCGCGATATTGGTAAGCGTGAAAATGTGGTCAACGGTGGAGTACTTTTTTCTAAATCCGGCTTGGAGCTCACTAAGCAGGTTTCTTTCTTCGACCCAGGAGGTCAGCCGCTTCAGTAGAACCAAAGAGAAGATTTTCATCGAAGCATTAAGGAATGTAATGCCCCTATAATTTTCGGGTTGATTAGGGTCGCCTTGTTTATAAAGTGGAAAGATTATTCCCTTACGAAAACTTTCGGGTACCTCACCACTTTGGAATATTTTGTTAAAGGCTCCAGTAAGATGGGTTATAAATTCAGTGGGGGCAAACTTATATAGCTCATAGGGAATACGATTAAGACCCGGTGCTTTGTTGTTCTTGGTTTCCTTAATTACAGATGCAACCTCACTGACCGTGAACGGGACGTCAAGCAAATCGTTTAAAATAAGAAGGCTTGCGAATTGAAATTGTAGTAGGCTATCCATTCTTGGGTTAAGAACAGTGTTGAAGTAATCTTTAAGGGTTTTCGTACAAATTGAACTTCCAATCGAGAATGTGCGATTATTTATTGCTTTTAACGTACTCCAAAATTCTGAGGATGTTCTCGCTGAGCCAACTTGGTTAATTAAAGCCTCATAGTACGCACGTTTCTTTTGCTTGCAGATAATTTTATATTTGACGTTGAGTTCTACGTAACGATCCTTAAAAAGGGATTCATTGGATTTTCTAAAGAGATTCAGAAATTTGAAGACTTTTTTTGTTATGTTAAAACATTCACTGTCGAACCATTTATTTTTGGATGTAAATTTCCTTCTGGAGGGGTATTGGTTTGGGGCAGCATTTAAAATTAAAGCATCAAGTTGATCAACATCCGTTACGGAACTGGCCTTAGTTCACGGCACCTGGCAAAAATGTTAAGGCAAAAAGTCTTCCAATTTATTTCTTTTGAGTGATCTCAAGGCGATTATTTATTTCTTCCTTGCTGCGGGGTGTAATTCGACGTCGTATACTTCATTCTAATTTTGGACACCTCTGTGGTTTACGAAGGCGGCAGAGTACACATATATATTACTTATTGCCACACCTTTTTTTTGTTGACGTTCCATTCAAAGTTTTGTGAAGCCAGAAAGCCTTTCCGCTTTCATATTCTTCTTCAGGATTTTCTCTGAGTTTGCAATGAATGCACAGGCTTGTATAGAGATCGGTCTGAAGTGCCTACAACCAACTATGAAGGTTTCCATTCTTTCTTGGAAGTATTGTGTAGCGTCGTCCATGGCATGGATGAATAGAAGAGGTTTTAATACACTTCTTTGTCTAACAACTTCTGTCGTTTTAAATTTCTCCTAAGTTCTATTGCTGGCCTTGACGACGTTGTAGGTGTCTTTGTGTATGCTTTTATAGTGGCAACATACTTAGTTACAATATAGCAGGTCTAAAAAATAAGTCATTAACGTAGACTTTTATAGCCTAATAAATGAATATGATATTGTGTTTTTATATGAAACTTTTGTAGTTCAAAATGAATTTAAATTTTATAATAATCGTCTGAAAAACTTCGAATTTGTATGGATTCCTGCAACCAGAGAATATGTAAGAGGAAGGACGAGTGGTGGTTGCTTCTTTGGCTACAAAAAAAAACTCTTGTAGAAGTTAGTTGTGCATTTCTGACTAAAGAGGATATCACTCACCTAAATATGGTAGTGGGTGCAACCAAATATACTATAATACCATCATACATAAATTGGAATCATTGGGAAAGGGATTAAAATCCCATTACATGATTTTTTAAAAAGTAGCAGTAACCATAAACTTATGATAATCGGTGACCTAAACGCAAGAATAAGAAAAGGAAAAAGATTTGCGGGTAAAATAAGAGAATCTAAAGATATGAAATGTAATATGTACAAGAGGAGTAAAATTGTTGGAGTTTGGGTTGTGTGTTATGAATTGCGTGTTTAGATTGCGTGTTTTGAATAGAGTATGCGATTCTGACAAATATGGCAAGTGTACATTTGAGTAAGTAAGTAAGTAAGGTTGTTCATAAGTAGTCGACTGCCTAATTGGAGGCTATTGGATCGCAATATTTGCTGATTTTGAAGTATTGAGTGTGCCATGTTCGGATCATCTGCCAATCACAGCGGAGTTCGCTTCAGAAAAGCTTACACAAAATGAAATACGAAACGTGAAATTACCGTCTGCACGGTTTTGGAAGAACACTAACGCAGGAAAGTACAGGAGCAACCTAGAGAAAAACTTACAAACAGATGGGCAACTTACCATAAGCGATATTGAGAGTGTAATTAAAACATCTTATCCGGATCCCAGGCCATTTAATAAGAACATTTTCAAGAATAAGGAGAAATGGTTTGATAAGGAGTGTGAAATAGCATGGAAACGATCATTTGCAAAAAATCAAGTGTTTCGAAAATATAGAAACATATACTTCAAAAGTATTTATATTCCAGTAAACAATGCATTTAAAAATATATGCAAAGATAAACAAATCCAATTTTATGAAACTGAGGGACTGAAGCTTACGTGTTGCAAGGATTCGAAAGAGTTTTAGAAAGCGATTAAAATAATCAATGGGAAGAAATTACAAATCGGTGTAGGTCTTAATACTAATCAGGGCTATCGTGAATAAAATTCCCCTCGAAATGATTCCTCTTTTCGAAAAATGGGTATCGCCAATGAATTTCGAACGAGGGAAAAAATTGGTATCATGAAAAAATTTCCCCCGGAATTTCAACGCGATTTCTTCCGGAATATTCTCTTATCAATTTGCTGGAAGAATCAAAAACAAAACAAGCAATTCATGGATAGCGTTACCATTTTTTCTGCCAATTTTGTTGTTTTTTAAGCGAAAAGTGAAAATAGAGACGTCACGGGTTTGATGTGCACCAACCGCAAAGGACGTGCCATTTTAAAAGTAAAAAGTTTGTTTGCTTTTATTTAAAAATACTAAAATAAACATTTACTTATTTAAATTAAGTCTAACTTAGCTATACTAAAACTGGTCAAAAATAGAAAATACTAAAGTGGCACTGGCTATTTCAGGGAATAAAGAATCTCCTCTTTGGAAGAAGAGAATGAGATACATATTTTGAATGAGTAAATCAGTGAAATGTTTACCGAATAATATAGGTCACAATGGATGATCCGATGATCGAGGGTCCACTTAACGTCTTCTGGTAGTGAAATGAAGCGATATTGAACCTTCCAAAGATCCATCCCAACTGGAAGTGCACATGAGGAGTACCAATACCAGCCACTCTAAAACCATAATCTCGCCCAGGGGTGGAGCTACAGCCATTGCAATAACGTCACAGCTCCTTGGCTCACCATGTACTTGCAGCGCCTGTGATAACTTCAAAGGGTTGGACTTGTCTATTTCACTTCTCGTTATGAATCTTTCTTCATTTTTATATCATCGGTCTTACTCCCCGGCTAGCAATGTAAATCTAGGCTATGAATTTTATTATTTTCTGCTTTAAAGGAGATAAATTAAAAAATTTTCTAAATATGAGCTGTGATTACAACCACAAATCCGCGAATGACAACTGTCAAGATATCCGAACATATTTTCGAAAACCATTTTCAGATTCCGCGGGAAATAAATTCCGATGGAAATTCACGAACTTTTTTTCCCTCGGAATTGCCGATAACCCTGAATATACTTCTAGATTACTTTCAAATGCTTTTAAATCCCATTATATACATATTGCCTATACACTATGCAGTACCATTGTATAACGATGACATACTGGATGCACGTATAACAAATGAGGAAGTGCGCCTAACTATAAGGAAACTCAAAGATGGAAAGGCACCAGGGTCAGATACAATTCCAGTCGAATTTTTTAAGCATGGAAGAGATGGGCTCACCGAAAAACTAACAGCGGCTTATAGTGTAATAATAGACACAGGTGTGATACCACAGCAATTTAAGAAATCTATAATATTTCTTATTCATAAAAAGGAAAACAGCTAACTACCGTGGAATTTCTTTCCTTAATTCGTAATACAAAATTTTTGCAACGCTTTTAAATAACCGACTATCGCTGTGGATTCATAGCAACAGGCTGCTGAGTGAATTCTAAGCAGGATTTCGCAGCGGCTATTCTACGGCAGATACTATTTTTGTAGTGCAAAACATTGCTGGGACATTCATTACACAAAAAAAAGAAATTATATACTTTCTTTGTTGATTCTAAGGCAGCCTTCGACACAATTGACCGAGGAGCTTTAATGATAAAAAATGAATTGAATTGAATTAAAATGAATCTCGAATTGGTTTGAAACTAAAATGGGACTCAAACAAGGGTACACTTTAAGCCCCTTTCTATTTGCACTCTTTATCAACGATCTTACCGAGTTTCTACCGGTAGGAATAGAGTTTGCATTAATTTGTTTTTTAATTACGATCAAAGCACTTCTGTTTGCTGATGATATGGTACTGTTCGCGAATAAACTTGAAAGCCTTCAACTCATGATAAATCGACTTCAAGACTACTGCCAGCTATGGAATCTTACGGTGAATCTGTGCAAATCAAAGGTGATGGTCTCTAAAAAAGGTCGAGGAAGGAACCACAGGAACGAGAAGTGGTACTACCTATATAATGGAGAAACCATCGAAAGAGTAAAAGCATATAAATATCTGGGGGTAACAATAACTAGCAATCTGAGCATGGAAACACACTTAAAAGATAAGCTAGTAAAGGCGATTTACCTAGGAATACACCCAACTACATGATTATTATCGAAACAGGATTGTCGCCACTTTTTGTGAGTTTCATGTGGACTATATAAATTAGACGAGAAACTTCCAAAAATGTTAGCGTAGTCTATGGTATGAGAAACTAAAGGACCTAGCAAGATACTGCGAAAGTGATTTCCGTTTGTTGGAAGGAGAATGGAGATAGATTGTGTACGAAAAATGCACTATATGACCTCATTTCTAAGGCAGATGAGCAATAAAGACAAGACTGCACCAATCAGACTACTTCATCTATCCATCGATCAATATACAGCCGCCTTAACCACAATTTATGCAAAAGAAATTACTTCTGCAGCGAGCACAGCCAAGAATTGATTTTATCAGTATTCAAAATGAGGGGTGAATTGGTTAAGTTCAATTACATACCACACCGCGAAGAATTACCTATTTATTGCAGCATGTGTAACCTTTCGGAGAGAGAAGATATAATCCATTTTATAGGAAAATGTCCGATACTGAGCGAAAACGACATATCTAAACTCTTCCATTATTACCAAATTTCAATGCGTTATCGAGATCGAATTATTAACGAAGCCTTTTGAATTTATTCTCTCTATTTCTGTACCAGCCAGCATATATTACTTACTATCTGAATTCAACGACATTCGTCGAAAAACGACAAATACCAACGACAATCAGGGTGAATAATTCTTGTCTGAACATCATTAAAGATCCGTATATACCCTCCATCAACTGTTGATGCAAGATATATATATGCACATACATACAAGATATTGATGATTCTATAAACGATTCTACTGTCGCATCTACTCACTCCTTCTTCGGCTTATTTAGCCATGCCAGTTCCAGGGAACTCACTACCCCTCAGCATTAGAAGATTGTGTGGTTCAAACACGTTTGGTGACGTCCTGTTTAGGCATTTGGCCGAAGATTGAAGTATTACGTAGTATTTATATATTTATCGCTTCTATCTATTCACTTACATTACATAATTTAAAATTAAGCTTAAATCTTTATTTTTAAATTTTTTTTTCGTTGAAAATCTTTTAACCTAAAATTTGTCTCACCTTCTTTCTTAGTTCACAATAACATTGTTCTTAATGTTGTTTGCTAATCAAAGATTGCTACAATCTATTGTAAAAGATTTATCACAAATGTATCACGTCGGATGAGCACCATGTGATCAATTTTGCTACAATAAATTTGTTACTATTAAGTTGATTTTATCCCACCCAAGTTCCCTGTCGTAATTAGGAGTGCTTTGATAAGCACAGGAAAATATTGTGCCAATTGATAAATTTACAGACCAAACTTGGCACATTCTTAAGCGTCTCAGTATTGTTCAGTTTTTTAATGAAAACTTTCCATTATTATCGTAATTATCATTTTAAATACTATCTATGCTCCAAATTTCAAACTCTATCTCGGTTGGAAGTACTGTAGATTGTGATGATCTATTAGTCAGAGAGTCAGTGAAGGTCCAAAGTTGTGATTATTGGACACTCGTATCTTGAAAACTGTTCCACCTAGACGTATGCAAATTAGGATGCTGCTCCTTTTTTTATAACTTTAACCCCTCTGTCCTATATTCAGTCCTGTAACATAACTAGCCTCGGAAATAAAGGGGGGTCGAAAAGGGCTCGAGATGGTTCCTGTAAATATTGCACGGTGAGAGGGCGATCGCTTGCTCTGTACGCTTGGATGAAACGTCTTGTACTTGTACTAACGACAAGGCGATTGACTTTATCACCAAGCCATGACTACGTTCGCATCGCTTTCTTTGACATTGAAATCTTCCATCGCAATGAAGTCAACTCCTTTTGGTGTTTTATTATAAGCGGCATTTAACCTATTGAGCTGCGTGTATTTTGCTTCGATGTATAGTCTTTGCAGCTAAGAGTTTGAATGGGTATACTGATTGGAAGGTATACTCGTTAATAGATGAATTCGCATCACCTTACAAGCATAATCACATATCGAAAAAAAAGCTATGTACAAAAACGGGTTAGTAAGAAATGGTTTGTTAACGCACTGTACATTGCAAATGCTTGCATTTTCGCTTTTTGTGTTGTCAAACTTTTTATTGTTAGTGTAGAATGAAAAATTGGTAAATGCGTGCCAGCACACATTGCATTATTTTAACTTTATTGAAAGGTAGGCGGACCTATATATCATACAACATATAGATAGTTTTTTTTTAATTTCAAATCAATTTTTTGACTTTGACGACTATATTGTTTATATTATGATTTGAAGCACAATTAGTAGTTGGTGTAATGGTATTTAGTTCTAATACAAAAAAAAGAAAAAAATCCAGTGGAAGCTTTAGTTTATATGATGGCCATCGTGGTTAAGAGGATGTTCTTTCAAATCCTGTTTTTCATGGTAATATCGCAAGTTCACTTTCTTGATTTCATCTTTTAAAATGTTCTTTGTGTTGGTCTTTTTTATGTATCCACTTTAATTATTTTGTTCATTGTATAATATGCTCGTATAATATATACATATACATGCAATAAAACTAATACCGAGCAGAAATGTTCGGGTCAGAGCTATACGGATTCCGGGGGCTAGCAAAATAATGAAACAGTTTGGATGCAATTTGAGGGTCGCGAGTTGGAACGTTCGAAGCATGACCGGTCGAAGTTACGAGCTGGAAGAGATGATGAATAGAAGGCGGGTGGACATCTTGTGTGTCCAAGAGACGAAATGAAAAAACACCGGGAATCGGGCGCGTTTCTTGGACGTTAGGACAAAAGATTACAAGATGTTCTACTACGGAACAGAAAAGGCTAAGAACGGAATCGGTATCATCCTTGCGGCAGAGCTACTTGGTAACGTCTTGAGCATTTCGAAGTCCAGCGACCGTTTGATGTCTCTCAAACTAGTAATACAAGGAGAGGTGTGGAATATTGTCAGTGCATATGCTCCCCAAAATGGGTGCAATCAGAGAGATAAAGATGCATTTTGGCCAGATTTCCACAATCTCCTTAAGAACATCCCAAAGGAAGAATTTCTGTTTGTTGGAGGAGATTTGAATGGACATGTCGGGAAATCAAACGAAGACTATGAAGACTGCCATGGAGGACTAGGATATGGCACCAGGAACCTTCCTAGTGAAGACATCCTAAGCACGTGCAAATCACACGGTCTTATCGTGTTAAATACCATGTTCATCAAACAAAGCCGACACCTGATCACTTACAGCAGGTTGAGATGAAACCCAGATTGGTAGCCAGTTTCATGAAGCCTCGGGTAAAAGATTGCAAAGTGATCCTGGGAGAGGCAATCGCTCGGCAACACCGTCTCCTGCTAACAGAAATTTTTAAGAAAACACCGAAGAAAAGCAAACAAACAAGGGTCTCTGAGAAAATCAAGTGGTACAATCTGGACAAAGAAAAAGGCGAAGCTTTTGTTTTCGTAATGAAAAATTACCTCTCTCACACCATCAACGGAGCTGAGGATGTGAAGAGCTTTTAAATGAACAGTTTCCCCGACTATACTTTCCAAGAGCCACCCCTAACTGTGAAGAGATACCCGACATTACAGTCGAAGAAGTTAGTGAGGCGGTCAATTACTCCAAAAAACGAAAAGCGGTTGGGCCATGCGAGATACCCTCTGAGTTCTGAAAAAAGATGGGAGACATCTGGTTCAGATGGCTCAGAATTCTCATCTCCAAATTCGTGAGAGGTGATCCAATGCCGAATCAATGGAGGGAAAGTTACCTTCTCCCTGTATACAAAGGGAAGGGTGATATACGAAACTGTGATAACTACCGTTCGATCAAGCTGATGTCACACACTATGAAGATCGTTGAGCGGGTATTAGGTGGCCGACTGCAGACTCCACAGATGCAATCCAAAGTATAAGGATCATAATGGAAAAACATCGTGATTCCTTAAGGGATTTGCATATGTATTGTTTGACTTTGAAAATGCATTCGACAGACAATCACGAGATCTGATATGGGTGGCGCTAAAACATCGAGGGGTTCCAGAAACCTATGTACAAATGCTCATGGACATGTACGAAGGAGCAAAGACAAGAGTAAGATGCCCCGCTGGAGTAACCGAAGAGTTCCCAATCAAAGTCGGGGTGCACCAGGTAAGCGTTTTAAGTCCTTTGCTCTTTATTACAGTCCTTGATTATCTGCTTGAAGGTAAAGTGATGGACCCTAAGGTACATCAGTTATTCTTTGCTGACGATGGAGCCATCATCCCTGCAACGAGCACTTGATGTGTGGGTGGACGCTCTGGAGGGAAATGGGTATCGCATTAGTTAAAAAAAGACAGAGTACTTGTGCTGCCCGTTCTCTGATCCACTCAGGCATATTCCAGATATTTATTTGAATGGAACAGTGCTTCCCAAGTGCGAAAAGTTCAAATATCTGGGATCTATGATCAATAACAAAGCAACTTGTGATGACGACATCAATCATCGTGTAAGCGTAGGGTGGATGAAGTGGCGAGAAAACTCCGCTATCTTCTGTGACAGAAAAATGCCACCTAAGTTGAAAGGAAGGCTCTACACCGCAGTTGTACGTTCAGCGCTCACATACGGTTCACAATGTTGGACGATGTACAAAAAGTATGAAAGTAAATTAACGGCAGCTAAGATGAAGATGCTTCGCATGACAGCAGGAGTGACAAAGCTTGATCGAATATGAAGTTCGAAGATCCGTGGAAGCTTTCACATCAAGGAAACCATCGTACAAAAAATAGAGCGCGACCGGCTCAGTTGGTATTGCCACGTTCAAAGAAGAGATCATTTGAACCCAGTTAAAAAGGCAATATCAATGCACATTCCAAAGACATCGCGATGTAGGAAAGACAGGCCTATAAACGCCTGGATCAGACAAATGCGACGGCATCGGCATTTCATTGGCCTCAGTAAATAAATCTGATCCAAAATCGGGAGGCCTGTTGATATTTTCTGAGGTCAAATAGGCGAACACCACAGCCGGATCAGTAGAAATGCGGTGAAGTGGGAGGGTTATGATCCCTTGTTTTCGGATATAGCCTCGCCGAAATAGGAAGAAGAAGATTTACAATAAAACCATGGGCTTCTTTTTGGTTGTCCTCGCTATCGCCGAACGGGTTTTATTGCGTTTTTATATTTGGACCGGTACGAGAATATGTGTATCATCTCGATACAAGAATTATTGATTGAAAATGCTTCTAAGCCAAAACTAACTGTATGTTTAGACTTCATCATATCAAACTTCATTTAAAAACCAACTCTTATTAGAATCCGCTGTACATAGTTCTTGATTAAGACATATTAGAAGAGTGGTTATAATATCTTTGAAATACTGATAAGATCTTACACCCACTCTATTTGGTTTAGATCATTTGAAAAACGAACTGTTAAAACACTATCCTAAATTCAGAAATAAGTACAAAGGCGACCTAAAATCAGACCAAGTCCCTTGTATATTACCCCAAGCTAGCTATGATAAATTTCAGATCATATAAGTTGCCAACTTACATGCAAAATTTCATCAAAATCCCCTAAGGGCTGCTTGAGTTAGATGTGTACCGATTCCTAAGTATGCTACTTCTACTTGATTTTCATGATTTACAGATAAAACGGCAAATTAAAATTTCATATAGGTATAATCAAGTGGCGCAAGTGGTTAGTGTGTCAAACCACTGGGCGTGAGGTTCCAAGTTCGAATCCCAAAGAAACACCAAAAAGTTTTTCACGGTCCCACCTCTCGCGAACGTCTAGCAAACATCCGAGAATATTGTTGTCACGAGAAATCTTCTCAAAACAAATTTCCCTTCAGATCCGATACGGTACTAAACTGTAGACCTCTTCCATTCATGTGGAAAATATAACGCACACAACACGAGTGGTTGCGAGAAGCTAGGCCCAGGCACTTAAAGAGCTGTTGCGCCAAATATCTATTTTTTTAACATCAAAAGAATACTTATAACGTGCAAACAGATAAAAGGGTAATTACAAGGGGCAGCTGATAACTTCGCGGCCTAAGTTAGGAAAGAGATGCGGTTGAAAAAAAAGAATTTCTCAATATAATCTCTAGTGAAATGCATTTATCACATCGGGCATATGGTACAGTGCTCAATGCCACCCAAAAAATATTCTTTTTCTTTGTCTTCAAAGTTACTTTCTATGGCCACCTTGATCTAATTCTCGTCTGCAAATCTTCGGTTTCGTAGCTCCTTTGGAAAAAAGAAAAAGGTCGCTATGTCTCTGTCGCAGTATCTTTTAAGGTCTATCTTGAAACCCACACTTGAGTCGTCGTTGCTTGATGAACGGCGTGAGCATTTTCGGTACATACGCAAACATTTTTTTCATGTTTAAATGCTCCTGCAAAATTTCTCCGAACTATTCCTTTCTGATGTGCAATTTGTCCGCTATCTGTTACATTTTTATTTTTCAGTCACATCGCTCTAGTTAGTGTGTCGGATCACTGCGCGTGAGGTTCCATGTTCGAATCCCAGAAAACAGCAAATAGGTTTTTCACGGCCCCACATTGTTGTCACGAAAAAGCTTCTCAAAAACGCCCTTCGGATACGGCACTAAACTGTAGGTCCCTTCCATTCATGTTAAAAATATAACGCACACAACACGAGTGGTTGCGAGAAGTTTAGCTCGGGCACTTAGAGCTGTTGCGCCAAATATTTTTTTTTTTAAAGAGCACCGCAGTTAGTGCTATCACTAATGAGAAGATTACTCCTTTTTGAGTATCTTAAGCCGCAAACTTATCAGCCGCACCTTGTAGCAATCAGTTAAATAAAACAACGTTCTGCGACTCGTACCTGATACATTTCTTTAAGCGCTCTCAACCTTCTATTTTAAATGACCAACAATATGTGTTGTTAAATTAATTCTTCGCAATTCGTTTAATATAAATTAATTGTTCATTGCATCGAAAACTCAAACGATAATCCTATTATATTCGTCCGAGTGACATAATAATGGAATTCGCAGTTCACAAAGGATCTGAATCAATAAACGGCCACTCATGACTTCAGTCAATACGACAAGAATGTACATACGCACATGACCCCTAACACGACAACTGAAGTGCGTAATTAATTAGTTAGTTCTCCTATAGTCAACTAATAAATGCCAATACGCAATCCTCTTCCATTTAATATTATCTGACATACTCGTATCCTCACTATATCACACCATTTACTACGACGACGACAACAATGCTGGGTGAATTCCATGGCAACTTCCTTTGGCTTTTCAACTCGTCGCATCGCGTCGTCTTGTCCTTAATCGCCACCGTCACCATCATCGTAATTATCATCATCTCCGCGTTGTCATCGTTAGCATTGCCTATGTACAACTAAGGATAAAGGTCAATAAGGCGAAATGAAAATTAATTTTGCAATTAGTACGGGATCTGAGAGGTTCAAATTTAAACACACATGGGTCCTTTAAGTCATTCTACATATGTATACTCGTACATAATTCATGGGGTATTCAATGGATTCTTAGATATTTGATGAATTAACAGATTATTGTGCTTATTTCTTCGTCAAGGCATTTAAGGACCTCAGCTTTTGAAGTAAGCCCCGTGATCGAAACTGAATGCATATGTTCAATCCCTTATCTCACTTTCTAGCGTAAATGGAAACTTCGATGATGCTTATGTGGAAATGCCTGAAAAGTTTTCCTAATAAGACGCAATTTTTCGTGCAACTTTTCGATTGAGTAAGAATTGTACGTCCTTTTTTTTTAATAGGTATTACTAGTGGTGAATGATATGCAAAAGTGGGCGTATATATTCAACCACATAACAGTCATAGTGCTCATCTAATCAGATCAATTCAAATATTTATAGATTCATTAAAATGTTTACTCATTGACTCAAGGGACGATGAACATAAAAAAATAGTTTAAAAATATCGAATTTCCAGTTTTCGTAGGATTGCTCTGACATGACAACTGGAATAAGTAGAAAAGGTACTTGGACGCAAGTATAGCAGATGTATACTACGACATCGACTTTGATAATCTGAAGAACTTAACGCAATCCTTAGAACAACGACAATAATATGAATTATATAATAATGAATTTACGGAAATCTGGAACAAAATGGATTACAAATTTTGTTTAGCTTAAGAGAGCTAGTGGTTATAAATCTGGCCTAATGTGTATGGCTGACAATAAATCATCTCGCAAATTAAGATCTAACTATCGTGGAAATTATATTAAAATGCTTTAGATGGTTGATGGAGTACTGTTTTTCTTTTATGATATTTTGTCAAAATCAGGAATATCATGATTTTTGAGCTACTGCAGTTTTGTCGCATGAGTTTGATATACATATGTATGTAAGTACGTCAAATTCAAAGCTATGGTTAACTTGTCAAAATGTTTATTTTAATGGCGTTACAAACCAATTTAGGCTTTGCCTTATTTATGAATACTTCATGGTAACTTTGAGAGCAATTTTCAAGTTCTATTAAATGAACTCCGTTTATAGTTAAGACGTCATGTCAGTTTAAATAGAAGACACAAATAATTTTTAACGGACATCCGACGTCGGACTGTGATGTCTTAATACGTCTCTATTAAAAATTATATTCAGTTAGTAACTTCGATGTACAGCAGATACTGTTCTGTACTCTACATTCACTACCCATATACTTGTACTAACATCCATTTCAATCGTTATACATATCATTTGCTATAAAAAATTTAAATACATAATTTACCTATTTTATGCACTTGCTGAGAACATCGCCATGCAGTTAGTTGCAAAACTGAAATTGTATTGCCAAATGTGATGAATTACACGTGATATCTGTCACAAAACTCACCCCTAATATAGCAAATTTGAGAATTAAGGTGTTTGCATTTTGAACGAGTTTATTACAATTTGAAAATAATCTGAAATTCAATTGATAACTTTAGAGGGGCCTCTTTCATTAACTCTGTTTTTCATCGAAAAGTTCGATGGTGAAGAGGATTTTGTGGGATTTTTATAAAGTGGTAGTAAAAGAGGTTTTCGAAGTGCACTGTTGGTCCAGTGCAGAGTGGTTTCTCACTAGAGCACTTCTTCTTGTTCCAGACGGCAGCGGACGAATTCGCTAGATGGAGACAACGGCAGTGTCTGCAGTACCAGTTAAAGTAAAGTAAGTAACATACTCGGATCACAGGTCGGTAATGAATTTGCAAGGTTAGTCAGGACCTTGGAATAGGGATGGTGGTGGAGGAGACCTTAATCGCCCAACGTCAGCGCTCACACTACCGTAGTGGACTACTGGCACTGGTGTATAGGGCCCGATGTCCTAAGGGTATCACATAAGGAACTGGCTCCCCAGGTTGTTGGCGGTGCCGTCGGGGTGACTTTCCTACCATGCAAATATACTTTGATTACGGAGCAATAAATACCCTCGGATACGGATGATTTTACTGTTGACGACACTTGCAAACATGAAATGGACAACCATCCTCATCGACGGCGATTACTATAGATAACAAGGAGAGCATCTATTTGAGTGGAGATTTGTTACTAAGGGCAGACTTAGGCAAGAAGTCTTGAGTTTCCGACATGTGAACGAGCTCCTCATGACTATCCGTATCAAGGCTAAATTTGCCAACATTAGCCTAATATGCGCTCACGCCCCTCACGAGAAGATGGATGACGCGACGAAGAATGACTTCTATCAGCTCTTGGACAACACGTTTGAACAAAGCCCTAGCCACGACGTGAAAATTGCCCCAAGTTGTTTAAGCGCAAAGCTAGGACAAGGGGATGTCTTCAGTAGCATGGTCAGAAAGCAGAGCCTGCAGGAAACCACACCCGACAACGGACTCAAGCTAGTTGACTTTGCGGCGGGACGAAACGTTATTATAGCTAGTACGCTGTTCCCACGTCTTGGTATTCAAAGCGGGACATGGCTCTATTTTGATCGAAAAACCGTCAACCAAATCGATCACATTGCGATCGACGCTAGACACTCTTCCAGTATTATGGGTGTCCGGGCTTTCCGAGGAGCCAACATGGACTCGGACCACTACCTAGTTGTAGCCAAGGTACGGATGCGGATATCCAGAACGGAGCGAAATCAACGAAATACTGTGAGAAAGTTCGACGTCGGACGGCTACAATTGCAAAGACCGCCAGAGCCTTCGCTGATCGAGTCTCCTTTAATGTCAATCTAAGTCCTATGCCATCAGCAGCAAATGCGGAAGACCAGTGGCAGCGTTGCCAACATGCCATCAGAGATGCCAGATGATAATGTACTGGGTTTCTCTCGGCCACCACAATGAAACCGCTGGTTTGATAAGGAATGCCAGCAAGCACATGCAACAAAACAAGAGGGTACAAAGCGGCGCTGCATAGAAGGACTAGAGCTGCTGTAAACATGTTAAGAGTATTCATAACCCCTTAAGTGCGCACAAATTAAAGAAAAAGGAGCATGAAAAGTGCTCCATCGAGGAGATTGAGAGACTCTATTGCAGGAATGATGTTTGACAATTTTACCGTGAACCCGATCAGAATGAGATGAGTATAGCGATTTCTAAATTGAAATCCAGGAAAGCTGACGGCCTTGCCGCCGAACTTTTCAATGCAGGAGGCGATGAGTTGGTAAGGAGCATGCACGATCTCATCTGCAAAATCTGGTCCGACGAAAGCATGCCCGATGAATGGAACCTCAGCATTGTTTGACCAATCCTACAGAAAGGAGACCCTCTGAACTGCGCCAACTACAGAGGTAGTTAACTACAGTCAAACTGGAAAAACTAAGTTTGCTTTCGAATCGCTGCTTGTGACGGATCCATGGAGTAGCTTGTGTCTGTTCTACTCCAATGTTGAGATCACTGGAGTAGAACAGACTGTTATGAGGTGTTCTTCTTGGTGCAAACTGATGCAGCACAAAAACGAAATCTGCAATCGAGAGCTTTCTTATTATGACTATTGGAGACTGTTTTGTAACTAGTATAATGGTAAGTAATCTTCTAAACCACTTTTAGGCCTACTTATGTGTCAAAGCTTCGCGCATTTTAAGGGCGAAGACATATGCCTATGGTATTAACTCACTTATCCACCCCACTGTATATGAATGCGATTCACTAATTGCTATCCATCAATTTTTACTTGCATCTAAGGCAAGGGTAACGTATTGGTTTCGTAAAATGTTCGATCTAGAAATTTTACTTTCGATAGCATACATAGGTCAAGCGACAACGGATCCCATAGCGGGGCCTTTCGGCGAAAATCTCTTTTGGTTATTTTATATGACACTGATGATTGATACACATATGTATGTATGTACTCGTATGTATATGCAGTAATGATTCGGCTGCAACATCAACATCGCAACATCATGGGCAACATCCCAAGCTAAATGAGGCGCTGAATTTGTACCTTCCTCTCTAGGTCAATGCCGCTGTCCTTCACATAATTTTGAACAATCTTTATATGTTTTTGCGAGTAGTATAGAGAAACTAAAGCTCCTCAAAGATAACAAGCGCTACAATACTCAAATATACTCATATGAGATTAATATAATCATTATATTTACAAGTCGACAAGGATTGACAATGATTGCCGCAATAGCAGACAATGGATGTTTTTGAGCATCGTATGTACCATTACTACTCTCCGCTAGTTACAAGGTTGACTCAAGAGACTTTAGTCGAAATGATTACAACTTAATATATGCGCAAAGTTGAGGTGGTATGTTGCTAAAAACGAGTATAGATCTGCATATGTACCGTGATATTGAGTTGTACATTTATTTAATTGCATGCGATGTGCTTCCAGCCTATTGAATATAAGCCCAATAGCTTTGGTGCGTAGGGTATAATTTGAGACTCTAAAAGAATAAGGTGCCAATTTGTGGAACATGTTATTCGTTGCTTTGAATTTGACGGTGTTTAAGAGATAGGTTAGGATAGGTTCGTTTGGTCACAGGAATAAGGGGAAGAAGATTTCCGCCTGCACTCACCCCCTGTATACAGGTAAGAGGAATTAAAACACTGAGCTTTCCCACAGCCATGTAGGCCTCGGCGCGTCGTACCTTGCCTTTCGGTGTCTAAAACTTCGCTTTCAGTCAAACTGATGTATGGGAAAACATCTAGCTGGACGCAGACTAGATTTAGGTATTCTCCTCCGGTTTACTGGAAATATATTAAGCCTCTCCACCGCGACAAGCTAGTGATCCAGGAGAGGTTTAAACACGCTAGCTATTTTAAGTATTCCCCAATGACTTTAAGACCATTTTTTAACTTATCTTTAATTTTGTGCTTGTGCCGGAGTTGGGAAGCTAAAGGAAAATAATCCACATACAAAATATAGCAGCACAGCCACACATCATCTTGTTCTAAGAGAACATCTTCATTAATAGTAATTTGTTTTTAAATTACCTAATTCTCAGTGTAGATGCATTCAAATCCTGTAGTGTCATTAAATCTGCTGCTAGTCGGTAGCCTTTAAATCTCTTACCATTACGTGTTTGCAAAATTTGGAAATCCTTTGTGTTGGTTCTATCTCCCTTATGAATTTGCTGCGTGAGCATTTCCCATGAAAACTTATCAGCCGCTTTAGAGACGTCCGGTGGTCACCGTTTTCAGCGTCCTTCAATCATTAGGCGCAAATCATCAGATTTCTTTTCGTTCGAATTATATTTAGAAACAACAAATCACAGAACATATTATTTTACGAAAATAATGAATTTCCAATTAAAGTAAAAATAAAAACAAGAAGATTTAAACAAGCAATATTATTATTCGTTATTGAAATTTATAATACTACAATGCAAACAATTTGTAAATAAAGCGTTTATTTGCTAAATAAAAATGCAGTCAATCAATAATGGATAATGATTCCGAATTTTTTTGGATTTTGTTACAATATATACAATATTTGACGCAACAGCTCTTTAAGTGGCAGGGCCTAGCTTCTCGCAACCACTTACGTTGTTTGCGTTATATTTTTCACACGAATGGAAGGGACCTACAGTTTAGTGCCGCTTCCAAAGGCAATTTGTTTTGAGAAGCTTTTTCGAGACAACAATACTCTCGGATGTTTGTCAGACGGTGGCGAGTGGTGGTTTGTGGCAACAGCTCTTCAAGTACCAAGGCCTAGCTTCTCGCAACCACTCGTGTTGTGTGCGTTATATTTTTCTCACGAATGGAAGGGACCTGCGGTTTAGTGCCGTATCCGAAGAGCAATTTGTTTTTGAGAAGCTTTCTCGTGACAGCAATACTGTGGGTTGTTTGTCAGACGTTCGCGGGAGATGGGACCGTGAAAAAACTTGTTGGTGTTTTCTGGTATTCGAACATGGAACCTCACGCGCTTTAAAATTTTCAAATTTCGTCTTTACATACTTGGCTAGCAAAGGACTTAACGAGTTTTGATTAAATGTGCTTCTACGCTGGACCAATGTGCAGGTAATGTCGTCAGAAATTTATCAAAGTCAGACTTGAAGTAAGATATGAGTGGCGTGGTTTTAATAATTTTAACTTGTCTTGGCTTTATCATCCCCAAATTCAGAATTCATTGTGTTGAGGCATATTTAGTAAATGCAGGTCGAATAAGGTCGGTGTAAAATACTAAGGGAAGATATTTCAAATAACTTTATTTAAAAAAAAAATTATTTATTTTATTATGTACCTGTAGTCCTTGTGAAATCACCTTTCATTTCATGTTTCATTTCCTTAGTCACCATCATTTGCGGGCATAAGCAAAATGATTATGTAGCAAAAATTGCAGGTTCGGAACACTAAAGAGGATTTGCAGTTCGCAGACATCGTGAAATTATTCGGCAAGTATGTGCGCCACCGATAGACAACCATTTTAAAATTTGAACGAAAATATTTTCTTGCATACCATATTTATGTGTTTAACGAATTAAAAAAAAAATGTAAACGAGTAACAAATAAACGCAAGTCCGTACGACATAAAGGTACACTTTATTTAATTTATTTGCGATGCAGTAAGATTGATTACTTAATTAGTTAACTATTATACCAGTAAGACATCGTATTCTCATATAAATACAGCGTTCTTCAACATTCGACTTGAAGTACGTAAAAATGCAGCCATCAGACAAGTTGAAGAAAGTCTTTAGGCTGACGAGATTTTGCGCTAAAATCTGCGGAGCCGATATTGTTGATCCAAATTACAAATTAAATTTCGTTACATTTTTAGTGTGTGCCAGTATAGTGATTTATTTTTCATTGTCGATTTACACAGTCAATCTTAAAATCCATGAGGGTTGGGGAATTCTCTTACAATCATTTTGTATGGTTGGTAGTGTTTTGCAGGTAATAGTTGCAAAAATGCTTGTTTTGAACTTTCCTTTAAACGTTTTTTTTTTTTTTTTCTTACCTTAGGGTATTGCAAAACTTCTAACTGCGTTAACGTACCAAGGATCTTTTCGTTTGCAAACTGATTTTTTGATTGCGGTGTATGAAAAGTGCGAAGAACAGGGCAAGGATTATACTGCGTCGTTAGATAAATGCATATCTCGAATTCGGACAATTGTAAAAGTTGTCGCTTTCATAAATGTTATGATGGCTGCCGTGCTGCTTACGGTTCCACTCGTCATGCTCTCTCTCACCGGTCACCGTTTTTTCCCCATGCAGTTTTACCTACCGTTCATAGATCCAGATACAATCTATGGTTACTTTCTTACTATGGGGGCGCAGGTGTATTGCCTGTTTTTTGGAGCGTTTGGTAATTTTGCAGGAGACATGTTCATGTTGGTGTTCTTTTCTCATGTAGCATTGATGGCGGATATTATGAAATTAAAAATTAAGGAACTAAATGAGGTGACTGACAAATTTGATAGCCCTATGGTGATGAAAATGTTATTGGATGTACTTGACTGGCATCAGACTTGTACGAAGTAAATTAAGTAACTTTTTTATATATTTATTTTTTACATGACCTTCTTAAGTAGCTATGTAGCAGTAATTGATGCCACTTTCTTTTGGGTAAATACCACACAAGTCATAATGTCAGCGCTGTCAATTGTGTTGTCGTTATTTATAATGTTTACTTCTGATTGGCCTGGATCTTATGGATATATATGTATGTTATTTGCGACGTTGTACATGTACTGCGGAATTGGAACTATTGCGGAAGTGGCGGTAAGTTATTAGTTATTTTGTTACAGATATGAAATACTTTGAGAATCTTTAGAACTCCGATATTACGGCTGAGACGTATACCATTCATTGGTATAACATGTCGACTCGTCAGCAAAAGTTAGTTGGATTTATGTTAATGAAATCGCAATCACCGACGATAATCACTGTGGGTGGTGTGATACCCCTGTCTGTTAGCACAGGCCTTCAGGTTGTTATTAGAAATATGATATATGTATGTATTTATGTATTTGGTTATCTTTGTAAATTTGCAGGTGACAAAAACCGTCTACAGTGTTCTTATGATGCTGGTGAATGGATAATGATGCTGACCAAAAATGCGAGAGGAATACACTCACCTAACGAAGTTGTAATAGAACCTTATTTATGCAGATTTAATTATTTTCTGTAGCCATTGTTGAATAAAATTTGCATTTTGCGTCTAAGGCTAAGTCAAAACCGAACGTAACATTTCACGGGGCTGCACATTTAGCACTGGCATGCTTATTGTTACAATTAATTCTTATACACTCTGTATTTACTTGAAGAGTACATACTGCATCCTTCTTCGAACAGAATGAACAATTTCCTTTTTCTTAGTACTGCCGGCATCTTTTATTTTTTGTTTGTTTATAATTGTTTGAATATTAAAAAATCGGTATAACTAATCAAATCATAAATGGTTTGTTTTAACAAAATATAATACAGAGTGGACCAAAAACACTCACCGATGTTGTTTTACTATATCTTTAAAATAAAACGACATAATTTGTCTTTAATGTTTAAAGGCACTACCCCGCCAGGCACTATCACTGCTGTGCATGGTACTGATCCTGGACCGAGCAGAAATGTTCGGGTCAGAGCTATACGGATTTTGAGGGCTAGCAAAATAATGAAACAGTTTGGAAGAAACATGAGGGCCGCGAGTTGGAACGTTGGAGGCATGACCGGTCGAAGTTACGAGCTTTCACATCAAGGAAACCATGGTAAAAAAAATAGAGCGTGACCGGCTTAGCTGGTATTGCCGCGTTCAAAGAAGAGATCATTTGAACCCCCTTAAAAAGGCAATATCAATGCACGTTCCAATGACATCGCGATGTAGGAAAGGCAGGCCTATCTATAAACGCCTGGATCATACAAATGCGACGACATCGGCATTTCATTGGCCTCAGTAACCGAGTGATTCGAAATCGGCGGGCCTGCCGATATTTTCTGAGGTCAAATAGGCGAACCCCACAGGCGGATCAGTAGAAATACGGTGAAGTGGGAGAGTTATGATCCCTTATTTTTGGATCATAACCTGGCTGATAAAAGGAAGAAGAAGAAGAATTTGTCTTTAATGTTTATTTAAGCCTTTAAGTTGTTTTCCATTACTTTTCGAAGATGATATCGGTCAAGTAGGCGCCGCCCTTGTTGATGACTATTTTGGCTCTTTTTATCGCATTTTCAATCGTTTTGACGAGAACTTCGGGCGATAATTTCTCGCACTCTTGTCGGATATTCTCTTTGAGAGCTTCCAGGGGCTGTGGCTTGTTCTCATAGACCCGTCACTGCTTATGACCGACAGTGGATGAAAACAGAACAGAAAACCTTTGGCGATGAATTAAAAAGACAGGTGCGCTAACAGGACACTGCGCGATAGGGGTAATGGCTGCTAGATTGGGTGTCAACACACCCGACCACTGCAGGCGGTGTCAAGATATAGAGGAGACAGAAACCATCAAACACCTGCTATGCGATTGAACAAATCTTCAAAACCGCCGCCTCCATCATATGGGAAACAGATTTTTTGACGAGCTAGGGGATCTCATACAAGTTCCACTAAGGAACATGACTCATAAAGGGCACAGGCTTTTGACCAGTTGGTGTAGGACGGCCGGGAAATCTGAGCGAAAATTCACTTTGCGCCAAAATCGCAGACGAATTACTCCATAAAAAAAATAATCACGAGTATATTTCGCGATATTGAGGAGTATAGCGATCCATGGCTTGTCGACGTGTATTATGAATCTGTTTACTCCACAAATAATGAAACAAAACTGACAGTTGCCACCATTTTCAAAAGTTATAGTTTTTTATAGTCCTTCTTGATAGGGCTCTGCTACTCAGTTGCCTTCTCTGCCTGCAGAAGCAGCGGTTTGCAAGAGTTGTTTGATTTCCGAGCTGGTATGATACAGAGCATAGATAGACCAATTCCCAAGCCATCTTGATGTTATAGCTATCCGCAGTGCTGTTTTGCCTAATGCATCGATGGTGTGTTCTATGTCACAGACGCTTCTGCTTTGATGTTAGCACAGGCGCCGGAAGCTGTTCGCTTCGTTCAACTAATGATGTCAATAACGTCTGCAAAGCCGACTTGTTGAACCGATTTTTAGAACATAATGCCTGATGTGTTGATCTGATAATTTCGTACTGTTTTTTCACGGCTAAAGAGACTGCATGATAGTGAATCGCCTTGTCTTAGCCCTCTGGTGGCGTCGAATGAGTTAAACAGGTATAACCAAATTAGACGTGGTGTGATATAGCTCATTCCTATTATCACTACCAAACGTGGCCTTGAAGTAAGTATATGAACACGTAGTGAGTATCAATTGATTGCTTCACGATCTTCTCCAGAATCTAACGTAAAGTGAACATTTTGTCGATTTTGATTTTCCAGGCCTAAAATCGCACTTTTAGCGACCAAGCAGTTTATCGACATAAGTGCTCATAGATCACACCAGATAGTACAGGGTGCCGCAAAAGGATTTAACACAATATTAGAAGTCAATGGTCGGTGAGTGGTGGGTAGGGTTTGCGTTGAAGAGGGAAAGTGGTGCCGTTTTCAGTTCTTAATATAAATTGGACGGGTGAGCATCACGCTTTCATTGTGGATACGTTTATCAAGAACAAAGAATCGGTAACTGCAATACAAAGAGCGCTTCGTGCGTATTTCAAGCTTGGTAGACATGTTTGGAAGTTCAGCAACATGTTACCCGTGCAACTGTTGTATTGTTCAGTGACAAGGTGTATTTTCACCTGTGTGGCAGCCTAAATAAGCAAAACTTCCGATACTGGGCCGAGAACAACCATCGTCACTTGCACCAACGCCTCTTGCATAGTTTTCAGATGATCGTATGATGTGTGGTAGCAGAATTCTGCATTATGGGACAGTAATTCTTTGAAGAAGACAATATTATGGTGACTGTGAACTCCGATCGGTATTTTCTGGTGCTAGAGCCGTTTCTGAGTCCCAAATTGAATGAACCTGACAATTGTACCTATTTTGTGTTTGGTTTCAACAGGATAGGCAACAGCTCACACTTCTCGACGTGCTATGAGGATTTTGAAAGAGATATTCCCCAATCATTCGATTTCATTGTGCGGTGACATCGGTAGACCTGCTCGATACCCTGATTTGAACCCGTGCGATTTTTTTCTGTGGAGATACTGAAATTCTTCGCCTTCGATCAATTGAACAATTAAAAAATGCTATTTGTCAGGAAATTGCTGCCATTCCACATGATGTGATGTTGTATTAAATACACCAGCAATAACTTATTCGGATTATGCGGTTTGTCACGGGTAAATCAACCACAGATGCAATCCAAAGTACAAGAATCATAATGAAAAAACATAGTGATTTCTTAAAGGATTTGCATATTGTATCGGTTGACTTTGAAAAGGTATTCGACAGACAAACACGAGATCTGATATGGGTAGCGCTAAGACATCGAGGGGTTGCAGAAACTTATGTACAGATTATCATGGATATGTACGAAGGAGCAAAGACAAGAGTAATTGAAGAGTTCCCAATCAAAGCCGGGGGTGCACAAGGGAAGCGTCTTAAGTCCTTGACTATCTGCTTGAAGGTAAAGTGACGCCCCCCAATGTATAATACATCAATTATTCTTTACTGACGATGGAGCCATCATTACGAGTTACAAACCTTGATCGAATAAGAAGTTCAAAGATCCGTGGAAGAGTTCACGTTAAGGAAACCATCTTATGAAAAATAAAGCGACCGGCTCAGTTGGTATTGCCAGGTTCAAAAAAGAGATCGTTTGAAACCTGTTAAAGATGCAATATCAACGAACATTCCAAAGACATCGCGAAGCAGCATTTGATTTGCCTCAGTAACCAAGTGATCCAAAATCGGGACGCCTGCCGATATTTTCTGAGGTCAAATAGGCGAACCCCACAGGCGGATCAGTAGAAATGCGGTGAAGTAGGAGGGTTATGATCCCCTGTTTTCGGACCATAACCTCGCCAAAATAGGAAGAAGAAGAAGATAGAAGATTGGGCATTATTGGATGCTGTTTTAAGGGTGACTATTCTATTCAGTAAACTGCTTGTATATGCATGCTGTCAAGTAGATCTAGAGATTATTTTGGGGTCAGGCTCTAAACACGAGCTCAAATGGTCTAAGCACGGTCTAACTCACATTTGCCTTGTGTACTATGTTGCGCTGGGAAGATTTTTGCTCTAAGCAAGAGGCCCAACTGCCAGTGATTTGTCAAAACAATTCCCATGTTTGGGTCGAAAAAGAACCCCAATTTCCCCACACATAATTCATATAAAGAAAACAGAAAATGAATGAAACAAGCAACAGTTTATATATATATATTTTATAAATAAAAATAAGCGTTAAAACTAACTCTGTTACTATGTACAGCAGCAGCAATAAACCCTTTTATTGTTCAGGAACATTTCGTTTTCCCTAGTCCGGGTTGCCATTATTTTTGAGTTCAGAAAGATACCATTAGTGGAATTAGAAGTAATATATACTTACTTAGATGGCGCTACAGTTCGGAGTGGACCAACAAATCTCTCCAGCCAGCACCGTTACGAGCCAGCTGCCTCCAGTTGCGCACGCCAAGTTGGTTGAGGTCCCCCTCCACTTGTTTGCGCCACCTACCGCGAGGTCGCCCTCTACTACGCCGTCCATCCGGGGCGAATTCGAAGACTTTCTTAGCGGGAACGTTGGGCTCCTTCCGCTCTACATGACCCAGCCATCTTAGTCGCTGTATGTGAACTCTTCTGGCTAAGTCGATGTCTTTGTATAGGCCGTATAGTTCGGCATTGTACCTTCTTATCCATTCAACGTCTATGTAGACGGGACCAAAGATTGCTCGAAGAACTTTTCTCTCAAAATAACCAAGATCATCCTCATCCGATTTTGCCAAAGCCCATGCCTCTGCACCATACAGCAGGATTGGGATGATTAGTGTGTTATAAAGAGTTACCTTAGTAGTTCGAGATAGGGCTTTGCTACTCGATTTCCATCTTAGCCCATAGAAACAACGATTGGCAGGAATAATTCTTCGTGTGATCTCCCTACTGATGTCATTTGCGGGGTTCACCATAGACCCTAGGTAGACAAAATCCTTTACTTAGATCCTTTAACCCCTCGGGGGGCATAGGGCGTCAACCACACCTGCGCGCCATCGTGTTCGAAGTTCTGCAACGCGTTTGAGCTGCCTCCAACTCATTCCTAAAGAGCTCGATTCCTCCTCAACTGTTCCGCGCCACGTTTGCCTAGGGCGTCCCGCTATTCTGCCTGCTTGGGTGAGCGAATTCCACTGCATGGCGTATTTCGCAATGGAGTTGTCTTCGCGCAGTAGGGTGTGTCCAATCCATTGCCACTTTCTTCTTCGTATAGTAATGCTTATAGGTTCTTGGCCCGTTCTCAGATAAAGTTGTTCGTTAGAGATGCGGTTCGGCCAAAAAATCCTTAAGATGATTCTTAAGCATTTGTTTACAAAGACTTGCAGCTTCCGTGTGTTAATGGTGTACACCTTCCAAGTACTGCACCCATAAAGCAGCACTGATTCTACGTTGGAGCGGAACAGTCGCAGCTTGGTTCTTAAGCTGATAACACTGCTTCTCCAGATTTTAGATAGCATTCCGAACGCAGCTTTAGCCTTCCCGATTCTGCTGCACACATCCAGTTTAGTGCCACCGCGATTAGCCGAGACCACACTTCCTAAATATAGAAAGTTATCAACTTTCTCGACTTCCTGTCCGGCAATGTTAAGTTGAGCGCGGTTGTTAGAAGGAAACAAAATCCTTTACTACCTCAAAATTATATCTGTCTATTGTGGCAGTCTGTCCAAGACGCCGATGTTGAGTGTCCTCTCTTGTAGACAGCATATATTTTTTTTTTGCTTTCATTGACCGCTAGACCCATCTTTGCTGCCTCGATCTCAATACTCGCAAATGCCCCATTGACGGCCCACTGAGTTCTTCCGATTATGTCAATGTCATCGGCATAAGCGAGTAGTTGTACAGACTTGTAAAAGATTGTACCTCCGGTGTTGGCTTGTGAGTTTCGTACAATTCTCTCAAGTACTATGTTAAAGAAATCGCATGATAGCGCGTCACCTTGTCTGAGACCTTTCCTGACATCGAACGGTTCGGTGATGTTCTTACCGACTTTGATGGAGCAGCGAGAGTTCTCCATCGTCATTCTGCACAAACGGACGAGCTTGGCAGGGATGCCAAGACTAGACATGGCTCTGTATAACTCGTCTCTATACTCGCTATCATAGGCAACTTTGAAATCGTTGAAGAGGTGCTACGTATCGATTTTATATTCATGGTTTTTTTCCAAGATCTGCCGTAGTGTTAGTATTTGGTCAATGGTGAGCTTTCCCGGCCTGAAACCTCACTGATAAGGACCTGCCAGATTGTTGACGATCGGTTTTAGGCGTTCTCATAATACGGCAGACAGTATCTTAAATGCGATGTTGAGGAGACTTATACCTCTGTAGTTGGCGCAGTTTAGAGGGTCTCGTTTCTTCAAGATCGGGCAAACGATGCTGAGGTTCCATTCATAGGGCATACTTTCGTCCGACCACATTTTACAGATGAGCTGGTGCATGCTCCTTACCAACTCATCTCCTCCATCGGCTCCAGCAGCTTTGTTGGATTTGAGCTTAGATGTCGCTATCCTCACTACATTCTGATCGGGTTGACGGGAATCTTGACTGCCATCGTCACTGTTGAATGGCTCATTCTGCCTGACAGCAGAATATTGCTCATCATCGCCGTTTAACAGTCTGCAGAAGTGTTTCTTCCATATCCTCAGTATCGACTGCGATTCTACTACTATATTGGCATTTTCGTCCCTGCAGGCTTCTGTTCTGGCTTTGAAACCCTTTTACCTTTTGATAAAATTTCCGAACATTATTCTTGCAATAAAGTCTCTCAATCTCCTCGATCGAGCGCTTCTCATGCTCCTTTTTCTTCTTTCCGAGAAGTCGATGGTCCTCTTTTTTCCTGCGCACGTAGAGCTCGTAAGCAGCTCTAGTCATTCTATGCAGCGCCGCTTTGTACGCCTCTTGTTTATCTGCATGTGCTTGCCGTTATTTCTCATCAAACCAGGGGTTTCGTTGTGGTGGCAGAGAGAAACACAGTACATCAAAGGCGGCATCACTGATGGCTTGTTGGCAACGCTGCCACTGGTCTTTCGCATTTGCTGCTGGCGGCATAGGACTTAGGTTAAGATTAAGAGAAACTCTCTTGCGATTGTAGCCGCCCGACGTCAAATTTCCTCACTGTATTCCGTTGATTTCGCTCCGCTCTGGATATCCGTATCTGTACCTTGGGTAGGTAGTGATTCGAGTCCATGTTGGCTCGTCGAAAGGTCCGGACACACAGAATACTTGAAGAGTGCATTGCGTCGATCGCAATGTTTTTTTTTTTTTTCCGAGGGTTGGTGAAAAATCTTCCATAGACACTATGAGAATAGCAAGCGCGTGCTCATAGTAGTGTCAGATTCTTACTGACTAAAAGAACACCACCCTTCGATATAAATTTGTTAGGTATCGCAACTAAGTATTAACTTATCAAGCAATTTTTCTATCACGAAATAAAAGCGTTTGGCAGGTTACTTTCCACTGAAAGATCCTGCATATTCTGCAATCTAGACGCGGTTAATCATTATCTCGCCAAGTCGAAAGGTTTCGTCCTTTGTAGTCGGAGCAATAAATTGCTCTCATCCAAGATTTCTAGGACTGTATTGTTGACATGACCGATTAGTCGGTTTCTATGCTTTCTCGCGAAGCTTCTAGTTGCAGCTTCGATTGTCGGAATTCCGAGATCCCTGTGGATATCGTCGTTTCTACTATACCACGGTGCATGGACAATTTCTCTTAGCACTTTATTTTGAAAAGCTTGTAAAATATTTGCATTTGTTTTCTTGGTACAACCCCAAAGTTGTATACCGTAGGTCCACACCGGCTTTAGCACTTGCTTGTATAAAAGCAGTTTGTTCTCAGTACTGAGCTGGGAATGTTTTCCGAGTAACCAGTACATTTCTCTATATTTGATTTCGAGTTCTTTACGTTTCATTTTCACGTGCGAATTCCATTTCAGTTTTGCGTCGAGTGTCATTCCCAGGTATTTGGCCTCGTTTGCAAAAGGTATTCGGGCCGAGTTTAGGAAAATTGGCAAGTCATTAGTTTTCTTGTAAGTTAAATTCACGTGAACAGATTTAGATTCGTTGAGGGCAATCCGCCAGTCCCTCGTCCATTCATTTACATTATTCAGTGCGTTTTGCAGATTTGCAGTCGTTTCTTCGATTGTTTTACCTACTGCTAGGATAGCGGTGTCATCGGCAAACGTAGCAAGGATAGTGCCATCTTCGTTCGGTATATCACGAGTATATAGCAAATAGAAAGGACCTACAGTTTAGTGCCGTATCCAAACGGCGATTTGAGAAGCTTTTCGTGACAACAATACTCTCGGATGTTTGTCAGATGCTCGCGAGAGGTGGAACCGTGAAGAAACTTTTTGGTGTTTTCTGGGATTCGAACTTAGAACCTCACGCGCAGTGATCCGACACACTAATCGGTTTGGTGATCGGTTTGGTTTACAGTTTTTCGATCAAAGGAGAGCCATGTTGCCTTTCGAATGTCGAGACGTGGGAACCGCGTACTAGCTACGACAAAGTTTCGTCCCGCTGAAAAGTCGACTAGCCTGAGTCCGTTGTCGGATGTGATGTCATGCAGGCTATGCTTTTCGACCACGCTACTAAAGACGTCCTCTCTTCTTAGCTTTGCGTTAAAATCACGTAAGACAATTTTAACGTCGTAACTAGGGCATTGCTCATACGTCTTGTCCAAGATCTGGTAGAAGTCATCCTTGGTCGCGTCGTCCATCTTCTCGTGAGGGGCATGAGCGCATATTAGGCTTATGTTGGCAAATTTAGCCTTGATACGGATAGTCATGAGACGTTCGTTCACATGCCGTTCACATGACTCACGACTTCTTGCCTAAGTCTGTCTCCAATGGCAAATCTGCATCCGAATAGGCGCTGTCCTTGTTGTCTGTAGCGATCGCCGTAGTAG
Organism: Brachypalpus laphriformis; assembly: GCA_945910035.1. Taxonomy (NCBI): domain Eukaryota; kingdom Metazoa; phylum Arthropoda; class Insecta; order Diptera; family Syrphidae; genus Brachypalpus; species Brachypalpus laphriformis. The sequence continues at coordinate 258,342,318 of OX246754.1, forward strand.
ATGTCGCAGTTTTTCATCCTCCTTTTGCCCGGCCCATCCCATCGCTCTTTTTGGATGGCGGTGGTGTCTACTTTGACACACTCTAGGGCCTCCGCAATTTGTTCGGCTGCACGTGGTTTGTAGAAGGACATAACATTCCACGTGCAGACACGAAGATCGTTGTGCTTTCTACGTTTGCTTGGGTCGTCAACAGTAGAATCGTATCCGAGGCTGTTGGTTGCTTCGTAACCGAACATTTTTTTACGTGGTAGGGAAGTTAACCCGACGGTACAACCCCCAACCTGGAGGACCAGATCCACTTTTTCACCCCTAGGACAAGAATCCGGATACACCGGTGCCAGTAACCCACTTCGGGGATATGAGCGCTGCCGTTGGCCCATTATGGGTTCATCCGCCACCATCTCTTTTTCAGTACCCAGACGCAGTATTGAAAATCCTTACAGATCTCAGCTCCAAATATGTCGAATTAGCTCAAGTAAGGTATCCGCTGGCCTGTAGACGCCACCGTTGATTCCATCGCGAGAATTCATTCGCCGCGCATCCTCTCTCTGAGGGGCTCTTGCTAGACTTCTGAGACCCATATTTCAGCCAATCAGGTCAACAAGAGATGCCTCGTCCGGTTAAATATATGCGCGCTGAAGTTCACCCAGATGTGCTTACGCAGGTCTGAGTGCTCAGCTACACATATATCGTCAGACTCAGCATACGCTCATCGTTAGTTCGCTATCAGATAGCTATCCAGCGGGCACCGCGAGGAGGTGATGATGTGATTTCGCCACGCCAGAAGTAATGTATAGTATATATATATATATATATATATATATATAATGGCAGCATTATTCTCTGCAAAAAAGTAGCCAGCTTTACCTCCGCCACTTTAGCTTTATCTGCACTGATTGAGCATCAGTAAAAAAAAACTCGTAAAAAAAAACGTTGTGTATTCCTTTTGTTTTTTAGATTTTTTTATTATTTTTAAAGTAGAAAACATGTGCTAAATATAAGCGTAATAATAATAACAGTGAAATACTAATGCATGACTTTAACGCCTTCAACAATTTCCACAATCACGGAAATTTCCCTTTTCTTTGTTCTGGAAAACAAAAGTTTCCCTTTTCCATTTTAGCTCATATAGAGGTTGAAATTCTCTCAAAAACGAAATTTCCTACAAACTGGCAGCACTGGCCCAACTTCATAATACTGATCTTATGATGTTCGATATGAAGTCGCTCTAGCTCTAACTGACATGAAGCACATGTACAACCCCCTTGCGTTCGATTATTTGCTGCTCGCATTGTGGCCAGAAGCTAAAAAAATATATCAGTTGCATTTAAAATTTTAAATTCGATCTTACATTGTCCTGCCATAATATATTTAGTCTAATAAACCTGTTTCAATAGTCATAGTTCCGAATAAACAAAAGTAATTACTAAAAATGTTAACATCGACATAACGAAATCAAAGCATTTTTTTTTTTTTTTTTTTCAAAACCCGTTTAATTTAGTTGTTAACATTAAACAAAAACTTTTAATTCAAAACAAATAGCAAATAGCAAATTTAAGCCAACAGCCAGACAGTACCTACAAAATTACACTCAAATCCAAACTAACACACCAAAATGTAAACAACAATAGAAACCACCGAACTACAAGGGGGCAATCACAAAAATTAAATATGTTATACTTTTGTTGTTTGCTTAAGTAGCAGTATAAGAGAAAAAGTTACGCAAAAACGTACATAAAACGAAATCAAAATTTCGTTAACAATAAAAAAAAAAGTCATGCTAATGCACTTTCAGGACGACAAACAAAACAGAATTCTGTTGCTCGTGCTAATACAGTTTTGCAGTGGCGCTGTGATTAAAGTCACTATGACTTGTAGTTTACAATTGTGCATTTACTCGTACATATGGTATACATATATTGTTACATTTGTACGAGCAAGCGACAGAGGTAAATAGATGTGGAGCAAATGATTTTTGTGTGCAAATTTGGAAAATAGTTCTTCTATGCTGCTGCGACATCTGACACAAGTTTTGAAACAGAAAAAAACGTTATTGGTGAGATTTTTGTAGAAGAAGAACGCAAAGCTTCTATTACGAAATAAAAAGAACGTGGAATAGATCTTTTAAGCATACACATATAATTAACCGCCCAACCGATGTATCTGACTGTCATCCTCTACCGAATGTAACTCGACGACGATGGGAGGGTGTCCGGCCCACTGCAGAGTAAGCATACTAGGTCTTTCTAATCCTAACTCGCCGGATAGTAGGGGGTAATAGTTCTTACTGCAGTGGATACAATCAAGGGTTAAGACTTCATATGCTGTTTTTAGATGGATAAAAGAAAACAAGACCCGAAATTTATTCTTATCTTGTGTGTGTACATATGTATAATGTGTATGTATATTTATATTTTCCGCACGAACTTTCCAAAAAAAAAAAAATTTGCTTAACTCAATGGTAGAACAGTTGCTGTTTCTACAGTGTATCTGTTGTCTGGTGCTCAGATATTTATTACCGAGGGTGTTAAGGCTACTCAAGAATTGGTGCAGCTAAGGTAGAGGATGATCTAGCGATCATTTCTTTCCTCTTTTCGGAAAGAAGTGATGCATTTTGTCACCCCTTCTCTTAATTGTATTTGGACTGGATGTTATAGTGCAGCCGTGACAGAGAATATTTCAAGGAAGGCCGAACTTAGCGTTCAAGCTAAATTATCGGTTCGATACTGACTCGATATATGTTCCAACTCTTACCTATGGTCATGAAATTTGGGAAATGACCAAAAGAATAAGATCGCAGATACATGGATGCTGAAATGAGGCTCTTTCGCGATGTTGCTGGAATAACTCGTAGGGATTGAGTGCGCAACACCAGAGTATGCGAGGCGCTCAATGTTGAGCAGCTACTTCTCCGAACGAAGCGATCTATGGTGGTTTGGTCATGCCCCAAACCGGATTCCAAAACGTGTTTTAAGTGCCGTGCCATTAGATAAGCGACCCCTTAGTAGGCCTAGGAATAGATGGTTAGATCAAATCCAATATCTCTCCTGGAGCCGTCTAGAGATTCCTCCTGATGAGTTAGAGTCAATGGCGGAGGATCGAGAAGGATAGAGAATCCACCTGAGCATCCTACCTCTGCAACCCTCATAAACGATTAATGGGTCTTTGAAAATGTATGTATGTTCATATGTATATGTAAGATGCACAGACTTGAAAAGACTGGACGCTTACAGTGCAAATGCTCCGTTGTAAACTCACTTTGAAGGCGAGATTCGCACGTAGGATGTGCCACATGCATGGATTGATAGTTATAGATGGAAATTGTTAGTGTTTCCATCAGTCCCTTTCATAAGGCAGTTAGTGGTTCTGCAAGAATCCGACTTAGACCATCTTTCATTATGTAAAAATACCATATGAAAGTCACAGTACATAATTTTTTCCAAACTAAGTTCAATTATAATACTATCGATTCTTGACTAAGAGGAAGAGTCTTTGAACTCTCTTTCACAAGCGCGTCAGATACTTCAGCCTAACTGTTAATATCATGACATCTCTCATCAGTACAGAAGAAGATATATAGATATGTATTTATTTCGTTTTAAAGTTACAAAGGTTCGCCACCACACAATTAACATACAGAGATATACGTAATACATAGGTATATACAATCTTTCTACTTTTTTTTTTAATCTTTCAATTGAAAATGTCTGAAATTATTTACAATTTTACTTTTAAATTAATTATGATTTATTATTTGAGAGGAAACAATGAGAAAAGCCTTAATTTGAATCAATGTAGAAAACATTCGTGAAATTCTAGAAAAACTCCCTTGGATGTTCCCATTTGACCCTCCCGGCGAAAAATACTTCCTGTCTTCTGCCGAATATAACGACCGGGCTGATGTTATTGATATATCATGAATAGGTAGCGTGTCAGACCACTGCGCGTTAGGTTCAATGTTCGAAACCCAGAAAACACCAATTGTTTTTTCACGGTTCTACCTCTCGCGAAACGTCTGTATTGTTGTTGTATCACTGAACCTCAGATACATATGTCTAGAAAGTGAGTAGGGTAACGTGATGTGCTATCAGGTGATTTTTTAGTATTATATTGTACAAAAGAGAGAACACCAGAGGTAAGCCATTCAGAACTCTGTACAACTACACGCATATGCCGAGCGCAGGAGTGTGATCATGTACTGAGTCGGATGAAATAGACCTTATGCTAGAGTTCGATGTAAATTCAACTATCGCAAAGTCGCTCACTCACACAACGAAGAAAGCAATTCAATAATACAACTTCCAATAGAACAACAAAGAAGAATTTATACGAGTATAAGACTTTTAACATCCCAGTCTTGCTTTTTGCTACAGAAGGATGTAAAAATGTTAACCTGATTTTAAAGAAAAGTTTTTCGAGTGGGTTTCGGTCAAGTTTCCGTAAACGGAGGGTAAAAGATCTGCATCGTTCATTTCACTTCATTTCATTTCTTTTCATTTCATTTCATTTCATTTCATTTCATTTCATTTCATTTCATTTCAATTCATTTCATTTCATTTCATTTCATTTCATTTCATTTCATTTCATTTCATTTCATTTCATTTCATTTCATTTCATTTCATTTCATTTCATTTCATTTCATTTCATTTCATCCAGGCGTTTATAGGCCTACTTTCCTACAACGCGATGTCCTTGGAACGTGCATTGATATTGCCTTTTTTACAGTGTTCAAATGATTTATTTTTTGAACATGGCAGTAGCAGCTGATCTGTTTTTTTTTTTATACATACATATACAACAATTCTAATAGTTACAATTCATAAAAAGATCAGTAATCAAATAGAGTAGGTATTAAAAGTGGTTTTCATTAGTCATTGAAAAAAATAAAAAATTATAATAATAATAATAATAATAGTTTTAAGCTTAGTGTTAAGTCCCCTTTTTTGTTAGTTTTTAGGTTTTAGCTTTAAGTACCTGCTTGTGTTAAGCTTAAATAAAACAAAATAAAGAAGAATATGTAGATATACTCTATAGTTCAAAAAGCTAGTGCCGAGTGTATCATAGCAGAAAAATTAGGAGGAAACATTAAATAAAAAGGTGGTAGTGGGGTGATCATGATATGGAAGAAACAAATTCAATAATATCAAAATTATTAATTAATTAAATGCAGTTTTAACAAAAAAAAAAAATAAATCTTAAGATGTAATTTAAGTTATTTTTTTTTTTTTTTATTTAGACTGCAATATTTTTAGACGTTGCACAGGCTTTTGATAAAGTTTGGCATAAGGGTTTAGAGTATAAACTTCATAGGGATCTACCTAGACAGTACTATGAGATCCTTAAATCTTATATAGGTAATAGATTCTTTAGAGTTCGTTATGGCTCAGCGTATTCTGAACTTAAAGAAATACAAGTAGGTGTTCCACAGGGAAGTGTTCTAGGACCCACCCTGTATTTATTATATACGGGTGATATACCGCATGCGAGTGATACCATGATAGCCACATTTGCAGATGACACTGCTCTTCTATCAACAGATGGATGTGTGGCTAAAGCTACAGAAAAACTACAAAATTCAATTAACGAGATATGTGATTGGACGCAGCGATGGCGAATTAAACTTAATGAGTCAAAGTCCATCCATATCCATTTTACAAATACAAAAATAACAAATCTTCCTGTGGTTATTAATAATCAAGTAGTTCCTTACTCTAACACAGCTAAGGATCTCGGTGCTAAACTGAAATGGAAGGTACATGTGAAAAAGAAAGTAGAAGATCTAAATATTAGATATAGAAAACTTTATTGGTTGTTAGGATATAACTCAGAGCTGTCCATTGAGAATGAAATCCTATTATACAATCAGATATTAATACCCGTTTGGACATACGGTATCCAATTATGGGGTTGCACAAAGAAAACAAATGTTCAAATGTTGCACACATTTCAAAATAAGGTCCTTCGGGGAATAGTGAATGCCCCATGGTACATTAGAAATAGTGACTTGCATCGAGATTTGCAGATCGACCTCGTAGCAGATACAATTAAAAATACGCAATGCGTCACAACGAGCGTTTGCAGATGCATATCAATCCTGAGATAGACGATGTCTTAAATGTACGAAATAACATTCGAAGCTTAAGAGAAACCAAGCCCCATGAACTTTTTTGACAATTACGAGAGCCTGTATTTAAATTATAATACCTTCTCAAACCCGATTTAACGTTGAAAATAAAATCTTTGTCGATCACTAGTTGATTGGTCATGATCAAGGAGGTGTTTTTAGTGCGGCTAGAGTCCCATACTACTTTGGGTTTCTAACCCCACTGTGTGGGGGAGATTTTCACCTCCATAAAAAAAAAATAAAAAATTTTGATTGATGTTAAAAACCCATTTTTTAGTTTCTCGGTTAAAAATAGAAATTTTCTTGTGTAACTCAATACAAGAGGCAATTTGTTCTAAAGTCTTGGAACTACTGAGGAGTAAAAGTTTAGAAAATGGGTTGTGTTATGCGGCGGAATAGTTGCCAGATTCTGATCGGAGCTACGAAGTCTGTGGTCAGGCGTTAAAATCGCAGCTAGCGAGGAACATCTGAAATTTTGAGGTTCGCAAAAATCCTTTAGTGAAATTGACGCTATCACAGTCAACACTTTAGCAATTTCTTTTTATTTTTTCGATTTTGAAGTTCTCCACAATAACATGTTCTTTCCATTTTTCTCGCAAAAAAGATAAAGTAATTGGGCCTCTACATTTTTTAGTACTTCGGAACATGCTAATTTGTCTATAAGATGCATGGCCCTGTAACAGTGCTATCGACAAAATAAAACTCTATGACAATAATCTTAAGCGTGTGAAATTCGTGAATTTTAATTTATTAATACAAGGAGTAGACTTATGGATTATATGCCTACAGTGAATACAATGAGCTTACAGTAAGAAGCTAAAGGCTTAAAAGCTCATCACGTTACGCAACTACATCTGAATCTAAACTCGAACTGCAATTAGTTAGTCGGGCTCCCGTTTCTTCGCAAGTGTTACGCTTAATTTGCACTCAGTTTCAGATGACGTTAAACATTATTTTCAATCTTTTAGGCAATAAATGAATATATACTTATTATTGAAAAGAAAATTAAGTTCCACTATATGTATACGTATGTTGAAGAACAGTAAACAACTGCAGAATTACCCGTTCACCAGCATCATAAAAACGCTGTAAACCGTTTTTGTCACCTGCAAATATGCAAAGAAATATTTAGAGACCATAATGTAAAACGACATTTTTTCAAATCACAACCTGAAGGCCAGTGCTCACAGATAAAGGTAAGATACCACCAACGGTGATTTTCTGCGGTGATTGGGATTTCATTAACATCATTTCGATAATCTTCTGCTGAGTGATGGTCAAATTGTACCATTGAATGTCATATATCTCGTCCATAAAATCGTCGTTCTAGAATAAGATCTTATGATTCTAATTTTTACTATATTTTAGTTGAAATAAAAACGGTAATTATTTAGTACATGACATCCATCTCCGATTTTGATAAAATTTAAATAATAATTTGCAAGAATTTTGACGCATAGATAAGATCGGTGCCTAGTTTTAGGCGTTAAAGATAGTGGCTTGCAGTAAAAAAAAAATCGTTTATATTTAAAAACGTGATTGATTATTTCCAGGCGAAATTATAAGTGCAACATTTGCATTTTACTTTGAAGGCTTATATCTGCGAGACAAGTACGACTTTAAATATATATATCAACATTTTCAGAAAAAGTCATTCATCACATATTAAAATTTCATCCAAATCGGGGGTAAATGTTATTTTCTAAATAATTACCATAAAAATTCTTAACTTACCGTCTGCTCTGCAATAGTTCCCATACCACAGTACATATACATCACCACAAACAAGTAGCAAACGTAGGCATATGCCAAAGGCCAATCACCGGTAAACATTATAAACAATGTCAACACAATACTTAGCCCGGACGTTGTGATTTGCACCGTATTTATCCAAAATAAACTATTTTCCGTTAAATCTGCATAACTGTATTTAAGAATGTTTATGTAAAATTCATCCTCATCATCAAAATCACGTAATTTACTTTGTATAAGTTTGATGCCACTTGAGTATATCCATCAGCATTTCCATCGCTAAAGGATTTCCAAAGTCCTCAGACAACTCATTCAGCTCCTTAATTTTCAACCTCATTATATCGGCGAACATCGTTATTTGTGCAAAGAACACCAACATGTACATGTCCCCTGCAAAATTACCGAACGCTCCCAAAATAATACAAACCGATTGCATTCCTACTGTTGCTGAGTATCCAAGCATTGTATCTGTATCCAGAAATGGTATGTAGAACTGCATCGGCATAACCCGACGACCCGTGTAAGCCAAAATAGCCAATGGAATTGAAACAATCACTACAATCATAAACATGTATATACAAGAGACTACTTGTACAACCATCCAAACTCGGGATGAGCATTTATTTAGAACCACAATGTAGTCTTCTCCTTTAACTTCGTACTTAACATAGATCGATATTAAGAAGACGAATTGCGAAGAAAAATGTTTTGTAAGCAGTATTCCACTTATAAGTTTCGTAATACCCTAAGATAAGGAAATACAAATTTTTAAAAAATTTAATGTTTTCAAGTTTCAATATATCCTAAAATATAGAAAATACGGTTTAAAGCTTAGATTTTCACAAAGTTTTACCTGTAATACACTACCAACCATGCAGAATGATTGCAAGAGAATCCCCCAACCTTCATGAATTTTTATAGCGACAGTGTAGATCGAAAATATGAAATATACCGTTATACAAAAAGTCGTTAAGTACGTAATAGAATTGACTTTGTAATTTGGATCAGCAACGTCCGCACCGCAAACTTTAGCGCAAAGGCGCAATACGCGAATGACGTCTTTGAACTTATCCGATGGTCGCATTTTTACGTTCTTGTAACCCAATGTTGAAGAGACCGCTATTTATATGCGAATCCGATGAAGCCCTTACTGCTACGATGGCTTACTAAATACGTAATCATTTCGTTTGCAGGGGAAGAAGTTGATTAAGAAATTGACTCGGATGGATGGCAATTAAACAATTTCATTCATTTGCAGTGCGGTGCATAAATGAGTTAGTACTATATGCATTAGGCTTGACTTTAGGTCTTTTGAAACCATGGCGATATAGAAGTGCTTCAAAGTGGTGTAGGAGAATCGTAGCTCGAGTACCTACAGAAAGATACTATCCAGTAGGCTTAAAACAAGCCATTTTGTATCAAGATTGTAATTTTTCATTACCTCAGTTTTACACCCGATTTTGGAAATGGTGATGGAGAGCAATAAGAGATGAGGACATATTCCGATCGCGCCAAGGGAAATAATAGACTAAGTCATTATCAGTTAGTTTAAACCGTCATGTGAAATAATACGGTTTGCAAAAAAAAAAAAAAAACGATAAAAGTTTCAATGCAATCCAAACTAGTTTTTGGCGTTCATGGAAAATTTTAGTAATATATTCAGCGACGCATACATCTGCGCTTGTCATCTTTATCCTTTGGATGCAACCTTTGGCAGAATTTCCATTGTAAAATTTAGCTTACTACCGCAAATCCATACTGCCATGGAACCAATACAGTCTTATGGTTTATACAGTATACTACACAAGACTTCAAGTCAGTGAGCCAACCTCATCTCATCTTTTGATTCAATCTGCGGTAACCATGTGTATCATACAAACGGGGAGAACAGCATCGATATATATTCATTGAAGGTAACGTATTTACTTTTAAAGTGAAGTCATATTCTCTCCTAACTAGAATAGCAGGCAAGAGTAAACATGCTAGAATAGTTATCAGATGAAAGTCGTTATAGTAACTTCAAGGGAACAACCGGCCTCACACTAACAATCCAATTTGAGCATTATGCGACTAACACCTTCGCATCATACTGCATATTAACCTTCACCACTCCAAAGCGACATTTACTGATCTACTTCTCCGTGTTTCTAAGAACGGAGAAGAGATCGTCTTGATTCAAGAACCATGGGTCGATGGTAACTAAGTAAAAGAACTGTAAAAGAACACTCACAGCTATAAACTGATCTACTTACTTGAGCAAGTAAGTCAAGAGCCTGCATTCTTGCGAAGTCAAACCTTAATGTATTCCTAATCTTTAATTAAAATGGTTGAGACAAGAAAATCATTCAAGCTCTTCATTCTCTGAAAAGTCCTCTGATTACCTTTTTTGCAGATTGTTTGTATCTTGTTTTAAAAACATATACTACTCAACAGCTTTCTTGACAGCGACTTCTTGTTTTATGACTTCAGATGTATCATTATATTCTCTCTCTCTTTCACAATAACTTCGGCACACTGGTAAATTGAATAAATTTACCAGTAGAAGATTCACTTCAGTTTGAGAAAAAAGGCAAATTCATCCTCTACTATCCCCCTCTTTAAGTGTTATCGAAGCTTTCCCAGTTCTTTATTATCAAGTTATCAAAGACTTTATGATGCTTCTATTTCTTTTATGAATAAGAAAGTGAAAGAACTCACCGCTTATATGGAAGTCTATTTTATAGATTCAATTCACAGTGATTCAGAACACACGACTGCATTTTGTACTATGTTATCGACAAAACAAAACTTTCGGACACCAGACTGGATGCAATTTATGATTTATTTATAAAAAGCGTAGACATGTGGATTAAGTGTATACAGTGCACATAATAAATTTTCAATAAATACAGCTATACGCTTAAAGGCTGCTAACATTATACAACTGCGTCTGAATTTAAACCCAAACTGCAAACATTTGAAAAGTTATAGGAGTTCTTATCGTTAATGTTACGTTTAATTTCCACTCAGCCACAGACGCGGTTAAACATTCTTCTCAATCTTTAAGGCAAGAAAATACTTCACTTTTAAGTGAAATTAGAGTTCAACTATGACTCTTGAAGTAGAATGAAGAATTCCTTAACTGCCGAATTACCCGTTCACCAGCGTCATAAAAAGTAAAAACACGGTAGGTAGTTTTTGTTTCCTGAAAATATGCAAAAAAAATCTATATGTAATATACTCGTATGCACGTACTCAAAAAATAATACCAACTGAAGGCATGCGCTGACAAATAAAGGTAAGACACCGCCAACGGTGATTTTATGAAGTGAAAGAGATTTCATCAACAATTCGACAATCTTTTGCTGTGTGGTGGTCAAATTGTACCAATGAATGCCATATATTTCGTTCATAAAGCCGTTGTTCTTGAATAACGCGCAATTATTTATTTTTTAACATTAAAAATATAAAATCTAAGCTTGCCGTCTCTTCTGCAATAGTTCCATGCCACAGTACATATACATTACCACAAATAAGTAACAAACGTAGGCATATACCAAAGGCCAATCAACAGTAAACATTATAAACAATGTCAACACAATACTTAGCCCGGACGTTGTGATTTGCGCCGTATTTATCCAAAATAAACTATTTTTCGCTAATCCTGCATAACTGCATAGAAAAATATTTATGTAAATTTCATACTTATCTCAAAATCACATAATTTACTTTGTAAAAGTTTGATACCACTTGAGTATATCCATCAGCATTTCCATCGCTAAAGGATTTTCAAAGTCCTCAGACAACTTATTCATCTCCTTAATTTTCAGCCTCATAATATACGCGACCATCGTTATTTGTGCAAAGAACACCAACTTGTACATGTCTCCTGCAAAATTACTGATCGCTCCCAAAATAACATATACCGATTGCATTCCTACTGTTGTTGAGTATCCAAATGTCGTATCTGTGTCCAACAAAGGCATGTAATAATGTATCGGCATAACTTGCCCACCAGTATAAACCACAATGACCAGTGGAATCCAAAGATTCACTACAATCATAAACATATAATACAATTACAATCTGTCGAATGGGTGCGATGACACCGTTCCCCTTTTCTTTCGACCCCAGTTCTATTGGTACTTGTATATATGTATTTTCTCCGACTTTGTAGAAAATACTCCCAAAAAGTGGATTTAGCACTATGTACTCTATGGGTGAATTATACAGAAAGCCAATGTCTTCCTATACATACAGTTGACGTGTCAGTGGGCAAATTTTAAGTGTTCTAAGAAGCTAATATAACGTTTTCTTAGCTCTCAATTTAAGGCCCAAAAATTGGTAACATAGTGACAGACAAACAGATGGACATGGGTCAGCCAACTCGGCTAGTAGTGTTGTTCATGTACATATACATATGCATAGGTAAACATTTAAAAAATCGATCTCTATTATTTCTCTACATTACAAAGTACGTATCAAACTCTATGTACCCTATGCGATAGGGTATAAAAAGGCAGCAACCAAATGAAGAGTTATTATATACTTAGAAGCACAATGTAGTCTTCTCTATTATTAAAACAAACTGTGAAGAAAAACGTTTTCTGTAATGCATAAAACTTACAAGTTTGAAAATTTCCTAAAATAAAGAAAAATAGTTGAAATTCGGGTTTAATGTTTTCAAATTTCCAAATACCCTAAAACAGAGAAAATAACACTTAAAGTCGAGTTGAGAATTAAGAATATACAAAATTTTACCTGGAGCACACTACCAACCATGTAAAATGATTGCAGGAGAATCTCCCAGCCTTCATGAATTTGTATAGCGATAGTGTAGATCAAACATGTAAAGTGCACTGCTATACACAAATTAGTTAAGCACGTTATAGAATTAATATTGCAGTTTCGATCAACAAAAACGGCACCAAAAACTTTAACACAAAATTTCGTTACGCGAATGACCTCTCCAAACTTGTCCGACGGTCGCATTATTACGTTCTTTCAGCCGAATGTTGAAGTAACTGCTATTTATATGCGAATCCAATGTAGCTCTTACTAATTAGGTAATCATATTTTTACAGGCAACAAGTTGATTAAGAAATTGACGGATATGGATGGCAATTAAAACTTGCTCTCATTTACAGTGTGATGCATAAATGAGTTAGTATTATATGCATGACGCTTGATTCTTTGTCTTTGAAAAGCATGGCGACATAGGGGTGGTCAAATGTGATTAAGGAGAATCGCAGCCAGTGTACCTGCAGAAGGGTATTAGTCAAAGAACTTGAAAAAAGCCTCTTTGTGTCTAGATTTTGTCTTTTCATTGCCTCAGTTTTACATTAGACCTTGGAGAGTTTATTTGGCATTTACCTTGTGAGTTCTTTAAACTTAACTATATGGGCACATACTAATGTTCTTGATACCCTAATACCTCAGTTATACCCAGGTACCCATGTACCCGAAATTTCCGGGTGTAACCCAGGTACTATCAGTTCGATAACTTGTGCAAATTGTCACATACTGACGTTAAAGTTATCCTTAGCTTCATCAAGAGCTCCAAATGTTCCAATAAATTTGAGTGGCGCTTTGCGGGCACCTTGGCCTGCGTGTGTCTATGCTTTGCATGGGCAGCCACCCTACCTACCTACCTACCTTTTCTCTACTCCAGTACCAATGTATATTCGATATTAAAATCCAAGTACTTTTTAATTTACGGTACCCAATACCCGAAATTGTCAGGTATCCAACAGATGAAAAAATTGAGTTTTAATTCAATAGTTAAGTATAAGCTTAAAATATAAAAAGTTGAAGTGACTAATGTTAATAGATGTTGCAAAGAGAAGGTGACGACTGAGACTGACTGATCCATTTGAACGGCACTTAAATGTATGCAACACTCGATACTAGGGATGCTTTTTTTTTTGCGCCAAGGGATATGGTAATCCTTAAAAGATACTAATAGCCCGTGATACTAGCATGCACGATTCGCAAGCCCGAATAATCTATGCCAGGAATGCGCCTACGTACCAATCCACACCCTGCACTCTTCTACCACTTTCCCTGTTGGACTGCCGTTAGGTATTACTTCGCGGAGCTGGTTACCACTTCATGTTATGCTCCTTGTGTCAGCTGCTTCTGTTGCTCTTCTTAGCTTTTCTTTTATCCGCATGCATTTTTGAAGAGTTGTGACGAAAGAATATACATATAGCCATCCAATTCTCTTCGGACCTTAACATACAGTCGAGAAGTAACGACAGACTGGGCAGAAACGTGTGCAATAGAATACTGCGTGCTCCGTATCTTCATCTTTATCTGGACATTCCGGGCAGAATGGTGATCTGTCGTGTTCAAATTGGTAGAGATTCTTGCTGTAACCGCCGCGCCGTGACCAGATAGGAACTGCGTAAGATGATAGTTGCAGTCTCCATGCTTTCACATGTATTCACAGGTAGCCGAGTATATGTCGAAACGGGCATTACCCGTAATAAATCAATGACGCTAGTGAATACGTTTGCAGATGTTGGTGGCAAAAGTGTGGAGAGTGGCTGCAGTACATGCAAAAAATATTTCATTCAAGTCAGTATTCATAAGGTTAAAGAGGCTTGTGAAGCAACACAGTCCAGAAGTGTAACGGAGTAAGAGTTTGGAACTCGTCCGAGCTAATCTTTGGCGTTCATGTTCATTTAATATGTGAATAGTGTGTTCAACGACGCAGCTATCTCTTCAGAATTTGCATATAACTGCGTATGTCCTCCAGATCCTCCTTAACCTTTGAGCCCAATACGTAGAGAAGGGACCACGGTAATGGGTGAAGTTTGTTGAAGGTGTGGTATATCACCAAAGACTATACACGATAGCTCGATGCCTCAAAAGGGGACACAGCACATGAATAAGTAAGTAGGCATCATCAGATGTAAGTTGTTACCTATAGTACGTGTGCCATATTTGCGCACATTTTTTTTTTTAAATCAGTGAACAGCGGTCAACAGAATACGTTCAAATAGGCGAACTCCACAGGCAGATCAGTAGAAATGCGGTGAAGTGGGAGGGTTGTGATCCCTTGTTATCGGATCATAGCCTCGACGAAATAGGAAGAAGAAGAAGAGGAAATCTTGTTTGGCATCAGTCCAAATTGAAAGAATATCTCTGGTGATTGAGAAGAAATGATCATAATTTTAACCGGATGTTGGACTAAGAGCTACTATTAGCTCCTGTCGGTTATTGCCTATTACCTCAGACATATTTGCCGCTTCACCTATTTCTGAAGTCAGTGTGCAGAAGTCATGCTGTATATCTTATTAGATATCTCTTCCGGAGCTAGAACAGCTCGTATCTTTTAAGTATTTAGTTGGTGATTATTTATAAACAACTTGCGTAAAATGATCATCTAAAAGTCGGCGCATACTTGTATCAGATTTCTTTACACCACAGTTTTCTTCTAACACATCATTAACATAAAATTGGTGAAAAGCTGACCCAATGAAGAAATGGTCTTCTTAAATCATTGATTGTCTTTCGGCTTAGATTTAATTTGTTATTTGGATGTCTTGTCTGCAGTCAACCGAATTTCCAAATTTGACGCATTTGTGGTGAGTTCTGTGACAGATATCGCATTAAATTCACCATATTTTGCAATATGGGTTCAGTTTTGCAAGTAACTGCATGGAGTTTTTCTCAGGATGCACAAAATAGGTAGATTGTTCATTTAAATATTAATAGCGGATGAGCCAATATTTTCAAAGAGCCATTAGAATGGGTATATTAGGATAGTAGATGAATATGAGGTGCGTACTTGCATATATTTAGAGGCGTTCATATTTTTTAATAGAGGCATATTAAGTCATCACTTTTCGACGTCGCAACACTGAGAGAAAGTTAGGTAAGAATTATTGGTATCCTGCCTATAGATCTACATGATTGCTGCATTACACACATTATGTACAGACAAAGTATGATTCGATATGTCTGGAGGTAATTGGAATACTCCTAGGTTCGCATAAAATAGGAGTTCATTGGATATAATGCCGTATGCTACAGGATCAATGACTATCTTCGTACTAAGCAAGCTTTTTTTTATAGGTGAGGCTCCGTTCATCTTCAGGATCCAACCTTATATGAAAATGCAGTTCCCTGAAATATGAACTACAGTTCAGTTCAGTGAATTTCTTAGTGCCGAAATTTGAAATGAAGACAGAGTAGTGCATATTTTTTCTGCACAAATTGAATTTTTGAGTTTGTATTTTTGAAACATAGATCTTCGAAATCGCATTTTCCTTCCTCCCTTTTTTACAGTTTAAAAACTAAGTAGCGAATAAAGAAATAAATATATTTGTTCACTATGTGTGGATGGGGTAACTTTAATAGTTATTCCCATCCATACAATTCAGTCATGGCTAACAAAGCGCACTCCCCATGATGACAAAAAGAAAAAAGACTGGATATTGCTAAACCCGTTAAGCCAGGGCATCCTTTGGAGCCAGGCTTGAAGGGTGTCAGTTTGCGACCGTCTGGTGGTCCGCCTGTCTCGATCGGCAGCCGACTGGGTCAAACCCGAAATGGCTACGAGCTTTCTGTCAATCGTCTCGCGAACCATTACGGGAGTCAAGGGTTGAGCGCGTTATGCACGGATAGGTGCACATTATTAAACATTGATTCTCTGATTTTCGACAACGGCATCGACATGGAAAGTTTCATCGCTCACAGGGAAGGACCTTGAGCTTGTTGGAGAGGCTGTTTAAAGTCGACTAGATATAGTTGGCGTCTCTTCAACAAAGCAGAGAAGTTCTAAAACTGTGGACCTTTCGGATGGGTGGAAGCTTTTTTGTCAGGAGTCGCATCCTCAATTTCTGCTCAGGCAGGAGTGGGGATATTCACAAGTTCCAGGATGACAGACAGAGTATTGGAGTGGATACCATTAGGAGGGAGAGTCGCGATCTTAAAGCTCAAGCTTGAAAGATCTACTCTGGCATTGGTGCAGGTATATGCACTTTTGTCCTGATGGGTGACTTCAATGCTCACGTCCGTGTAGATGTTTCGACATGGAGGAGTGTGATTGAGAGGAACGGCGATCCTGATCAAAACGCAAACGGATAGAAGTTGTTGTATTTTTGTTTGTGCTTATCCATCATGAACACTACCTTTTAGTACAAAGCCATTCACAAATACACATGGTACCGTCAGAGTCTTCAGCAGAAGTCGCTGATAGATTTCTTTATGGTACCATCGTGTCTGAAGAGAGTGGTTTGTGATGTTCGCGTATTGAGAGGGGCCGAATTGTCAACTGATCACCACTTAATGCTGTGCAAATTGTATCTTTGCGATAGAGTGCCTCCCCTACCAAAGCGCAAAACAAGGATGGTTACACGCATACGACGGGAGGGGCTACAGAACGATGAGATACGGGAGTCATTTGCGCGGTAAATATCTGAAAGGTTTGAATGAATTCCAACTGTTCCATCAAATGTAGAGGAAGAATGGAAACTGTTTCCAACAGCGGTTATTGCCTGTGTGGGAGATGTTTGTAAAGTGAAGCGGCTTGGTGTGGCGGCTGGTGGTGAGAAAAGAACTGCTTGGTTTAAAAAGCCCGGAGTTTAAGAAGCCGTCAGAGAGAAGAAGAGAGCCTTTAGGGTATGGATTCACTTGGGGAACTCCGATTCTCGAAATCGGTACATTAAGGCGCGAAGAACTTGCAAATTAGCTGTGAAAACAGCGAAAGATTACTATTAGAAGGAGTTTGGCGAGAAATTGGAACGTGACCACAGATCTGCAAATAAGATGTTCTGGCAGACCGTCCGCCGACTCAGAGGAAAAAAGTTGAATATCCTTAAAGGAGTGAAATCCAAAGTCGGTACACTTCTTTCCAATGAGGAGGACATCTTACACAATTGGAGCGAGTACTTTTCAGAATTGCTCAATCCCGAACAGGGCACCGAAGATGACAGAGCTATGGTTGAGAGTAGGGCAAAAGTAGTCCTACGGTAGAGAAAGTAACTTTGGCGATCAAAGCGCTAAAAGTCGCCAAATCTGCTGGTGTGGATAAAATCCGGCCAGAAATTATCAAGGCTTTAGGTAAAGAGGGAGTGCAATGGCTCTCGCGTGTCATTAAAGTGGCCTAGGAATGCGGTGAAACACCTGGTGATTCGCAAATGGCGCAAAGAGATTGCACCAACTACAAGTTTTATGGATTTGGAAAAAGCATATGATAGAGTTCCTCGAGGCAATCTCTGGAGTATTCTGCAGGAATATGCAATTGATGGTTCCCTTTTAAGGGCGATTCAGTCTTTATATACAATACAAACCGTAGAAGCTGTGCTCGCATAACGATGTTAAATCAATACCTTTCGCTGGGCGTTGGACTCCGCCAAGTGTGCGGTTTGTCACCTCTTTTCTTTATTGTATATATGGACAGGATGTTGCAGCACAACCGTGGTGGAGAATGTTTCAAAGTGAGAGACTTAAGGATTAGTCATTTGCTCTTTGCGGATGATTTGGTCATCCTTGGGTCCTCTCAAACCAAACATAGACGCGCACTCGAAAGGTTTGTAGCCGTTTGTGGGGATGCTGGAATGAAGATCAACGTGCACAAATCTGAAGTAATGGTCGTTTCCAAAATACCCATTCAGTGCACTCTGCATGTTAGTGGAGTCCCACTGAAGCAGGTGAATAAGTTTAAGTACCTCGGGGTCATATTCACGAGTAGTGGGAATAGCAATGCCGAGTGATCCTGTAGAATTGGTCAGGCTGGATCAATTTTGAGATAGCTTGGCCAATCTGTTATAAAGAAGGCCGAACTAAGTGTTTTTAACTCCGTGTATGTTCCAACTCTTACCTATGGTCATGAAATTTGGGTAGTGACCGAAAGAATAAGATTGCGGATACAAGCTGCCGAAATGAGGTTCCTTGGCGGTGTTGCTGGAATAACTCGTAGGGATCGAGTGCGAAACACCAGAACACGCGAGGCGCTCAATGTTGAGCAGCTACTTCTCCGAACGGAACGATCTATGCTTCGAAGGTTTGGTCACGTAGTGCGCATGCCCCCAGAGCGGCTTTCAAGATGTGTCATGATTCGCCATTAAGTAGGCGACTCCCCGGTAGGCCTAGAAATAGATGGTTGGGTCAAGTGCGACATCTCTCCTGGAGCCGTTTAGGGATTCCCCTGATGAGTTAGAGTCAATGACGGAGGATCGAGAAGGATGGCGAGACCACCCTCATAAAGACTTAATAGGTCATTGAAAATATATGTATGTATGTACCTATGTTCACTATACTTGAATCAAAATAATCGTTTGTATTTTCTTCTTCCTTTTTCATGTAATCTGAGTTCTAAGGATTATAACCCTGCCACTGCACCGCATTTCCCGGATCCGCCAGTGGGGTAAGCATATTTGATTTCTGGAAATATCAGTATGCCTCCCGATTTTGGATCAAACAATACCAGCTGAGCCGGTCGCGCTCTATTTTTCGTGAGATGGTTTCTTTGACGTGAAAGCAGCTTTTGGCTGTGTTTATGTATCTAGTAAAATGTGAAAATATGTCATTCTATGTCCTTAAACAAGAAATTCTTCCAAACACGAATACACTTAAAACGAAATATGAATTATGTTTAATACTTGCATATGAATTAAGGTACCTACATATATTTACCTACAAGCAATATATATTTGCCAACGATTCTTAACGCGTTTGTGACTAATAATATTATAATTGATTGAAATTATAATTTATTTAGAGGATCCAATAAGATTTGTACTAACAACGGAATTGGTTTGGGTCAAACATATTATTTTTCTCGTTTAAGTACGAACAAATTTGCAGAAACGTATTGTCGGTGAAGTTTTAACATTGCCTATGTCAAAATTTGCAACTTGCCAGCAGAGCAAAAAAACTTCAAATACGAGTATTCAGTTTGGGTTTTCTTACTTACTTCTTTGGAACAATATTAAATAAAAAACGATATATTCAAAACACTAAACAACTTTTATAAAATAGCACTGTTTTACATATTTTTGGATGGCAAACAACAAACAAAAGGCTCGTATGAGCAGCATCTCCCGATATGTGTTCGTCCGCTAAGTAACGAGTAAGAGCCACTGCAGGCAAAAACTTAGCAGCTATGTTAGTAAGCTCTCCTCCCACCTCCTCGCAGTGCCATCTGCAAATTTCTTGGGAAATTGCTAGCGGGAGAGCAGGTAAGCTTCCTGTACCACAAAGCAGGATTAGTGTCGGTTGGTCTGGGGCCCAGTGAGCCTCAACCTTAAAAAAAAACATTCCTCCGAAACCGAAACTACCGCTGACCTTTGGCTATCGAACACGGACAACGATCGGATTCTGGAACCTTAAGACCCCTCTGGACTCACTCCAGGAAGAACCTTATAACGCTAGATTCGAATTCGCACGTTATAAAATAGGCATCTAAGGGGTGAACGATGTAAGATGGTTCGATGCTGGGGAATACATCTCGCCAACAAAAAGCTCTGTCATGCTCTACTCTGGTAAACCAGCTGGAAGTGCACGGAGGTACGGAGTAGGACTGGTGCTCACTCCAGCAGCACGAAGAAGTCTCATATCCTGGAAACCTCACAGTGACTGGATATTAACAGCAAGGTTCCAGAGTAGAGTAAGCAAAGTTACCATCATACAGTGCTATGCTCCGACTCTAGACGCGACTGAGGATAAAAAGGATATTCTTTAATAGGGACATCGTAATGGTGATGTAGAATCTCAATGGCAAGGTAGGTAGCGGCAATACTTTGCTTAAACACGCGATGAGAGTTCACGGCCTTGGAGACCGTAATAATAACGGTGAGCGGTTTCTGCAATACGAACCGCTTAGTCATTGAGGTACGCTGTTGAAGCATGACACCTGCCACAAGATCAGCTGCGTCTCAAATAATAGGAAACGAACATCCCACCAAAACGACCACAGTGCAATCAGCCGCCGCTTTAGAGATTGTCTCCTGGACGTCTGAAACAGACGTGGAGCTGACATCGAACAAGAACGAGATCACCATCTCATGTTAGCTATTATACGCCTTCGCACCGCATCCGTCAACAGCAATCGCTCAAACTTACTCAACATCACCAGGTTTAATATCGACTGGCTCAAGCTTCCCCAAGTGTGCCAACAGTTCAGGGACTACCTTCCCTTAGAAGCAAAAGCAATCAGCAGCACAATGCAGGAGAGCATGGATGACCATTGGAATGTTGTGAAAAATGCTCTTGCGACTAGGGCACGCTCCTATGTCGGTAAAAGGCAGAAATATCATCGCACATGGCATTCTGCAGACACCTGAAGACGGATCAATGAGCGTACAGTAATCAAGGCAGCGGCCTCAGCAGTTGAGAGCACAGAGCTAGAAGCCCAATATCGTGCGAAGAAGAAGGAAGTGCAGCGTAGTGTGAGACGTGATAAATGTCAGCATATCAACTCATTGGCTTCAAGTGCTGATGATGCAGCAAACAGGTGCAACAGTGGGACTATAGAGAGACCATTTTGCAACAGTGCTAGGCCACTTAGACGACAGTAAAACCGAAATAATAACAGCAATCGAGTCTCTCAAGAAGAACAAGGCGGGCATTGATGGCTTGAATCGAGATGCTATCTGGTTGGCCTTGCGCAGGAGAGGCATCCGACAAAAACGTATAGCTATTGTCAAGGCTACATACGAGGGCGGTAAGTGTTACGTCCTACACAATGGTAAGATGTCGGAGAATTCTGAAGTCCAAAATGGGGTGCGTCAAAGGTGCATACTATCACCACTATTATTCTTGGTGGTTATAAGCGATGTACTCCGTGTAGCATTGACGGAAGGCAACTATGGAATTCGTTGGACTATGACATCTTGCCTTAAACACCTAAATTACGCTGACGTTGTTTGACTACTTTTACATCAGATAATAGACCTTCAGTTGATTGCCCACAATCTAGAAGCTGAGGCAAACAAAGTGGAGCTAAAAATAAGCACAGCCAAAACAAAAGCCCTGAGCAATTCTTATACCCGCGCTGTACTTAACATTGCCGGACAGGAAGTTGAGAAAATAGACATCTTGCTTTGTCTAGGAAGTGTGGTCTAGGCTAATCGCGGTGGCAATGAACTGGATGTGCGTAGCAGAATCAGGAAGGCTAAAGGTGCGTTCGAAATGCTATCCAAAATCTGGAGAAGTAAAGTTATGAGCTTAAGAACTAAGATGCGATTGTTCCACTCCAACGTAGAATTGATGGGCATCATTAACACGCGCAAACTGCAAGTCTTCGTAAACAAATCATGAGGATTTTTTGGCCCAAGCGTATCTCGATTAATTTTAATCCAGAGTTAATTAACCCTGGTTTAACTCAGAGTTAAATTAGCACTGAAATACTGGGCCTAAGGATTTTAATCTAGTGCGAGCTAATCCTTTGTATTCACATAACATGTGAGTACTGTTCTCAATTACGCAGTGTCTTTCCCTCATCTACGAATGTACGTACAACTTGTCTGTAATACCAACACTTTTCAGACAAGGCTCTGGCAGAATTTATTTTAGTGAATCATTTTTTAGTTGCTGATGTACATGAAAATATAATCACAGAAAAAGGCAAAAAAAAAAAACACCCAAACTAAAAAAAAATCAATGAAGACATTGCTGCAAAAAAATCAGTTGCCTCTTTTATGAAAACCGGAACACTCCGATTGCTCTGATTTTTTGTTTACATACTCTCTATTACTTTAAATGAACATATTTAAAAGATTTTTGCCAACCGGAAGAGGTAAAAAAAAATATACGCCTTCACGAAGAATGTGTTTTACCGTCTCTTTTTGCTATTTACAAAGACGGAATGCATATATATTTACTACTCCTATTTTGCGCAGACGGTACCTGAATAGACAGTGTCCAGTCAGATGACCTGTTGAGGTCCTTAAATCTTCTTAGCTGAGCTCAAGTAATTTCTTAAACTTACATTTGCTGAGGTTAAAAAACTTTTCGCCTTTCTTATGCCCGTGGATTGGCCCAATATTCGACGGGCCCAGCAGTTTCCGCTTGTTTTATTTTGCGGTTTGTACCTCTTCTCTCTAAGCAATCGCTAAACAACGCATTTCTCCGACCTACATATGCTTGTATATACAAATACGTGTATATAAAAATGCTCAGAAAAACCCCTTTTTAACATATTTCAAAATCATCGAAATCGAAAAACAGATCTCCTTTTAAATAATTATCCGTCTATTTATTACGACGAAAACTACAAAAAAGTCGGCAAAAACTTGTACGTACTTTCTTTTTAAGCTTAATGGAATGTTCCTAAAAAAACATTCGAGACAATCGCAGAGTTCCGGTTTTCGGAACTCCAGCCATATTGTGAACCACCCTTATTTTGGGGGATTTTTTTTCCGCCCAGTACAAATTTGGGGAAATTTTTTGCCAGATTTGGGAAAATTATGTTTCTATCGTCTGGCAGTAGTACTCTAACCGATCGCTAAAGTATAGGAATATAGTGAACTTCAAAGCAGTTGTTTCATAGGAAAACAATTCTTCTCATTCTCTCAGCCTCTGATTGGCAGACTTACCCGTGGCAGACAATTTCTACCCACTGGACCTATTTTCATCAGACTTTGTGCTCAAATAACGCCACCGAATAGAAATGTTATAATAGATGGTGACTTACTTCTTTGGCAACAAAGGATACTGGTATTAAAATGTTCGATGACTTTTTGTCATAGTTTGGGCTGTACCTCGTTAATAACGAGTAATTTTCGTTCGCAATAGGGTCATTACTTTATGCACAGTGTTACAAGTGGCAAAACCTTGTTGAAACCATATATTGCGCAAGTCTATGCCATTCAATCTGCGCCATAAAAGGTTTAACTTGTCATGATAACGTTCACAGATGACGATTTGAGATTGGCCTGGGCTACACTTCCTTCCACGACAGCAATATATTCGATCGAACGACCTGGACGATGCACCGATCCAAATTTTTTAAATTTCCGCAGCAAACGGCTAATTGCTGTCTCAGTGGCCGGTTATGTTGAACAAAAAAATCACGCCATGTGAGAAATGCACTTCTTGCTGAATGACCTCTTTCATAAAAGGAATCGATCATTCGAATTCGGATTCAATCTTTTGCGCGTTGTTCAACTATATTTCGAGCTATGACTAAATTTTCCGAAGCATGTAGATGACAGTTGTCTCAAAGAAAAAAAAAAAAAAACAATAATCTCTGAAATAATCGCTGTCAAATAACGGCGTTGCCATTGAATCACCCTGTAGAGGCACGAATCGATTGCACAGACGATATGCCTATTCAAGCTGATGGAAGAGAACCCAAGTGAATCCAGGAAGATGTCCGGTTTTGGTTGTAACCTTCTGCTGATCTAATTCTTTTTACCGTCGCCGTCAAAGGAGGACTACTTCTATCACTTACGCCTTCAACTGACTCTGTAGTATTTTTGTCTCGTTTTCTCTTCCACTTGCTCCTAGTTGGAACCTGCCGGACTATGTTGCCTCTGGAGCCCATTCAGCTATCGGCTTCCCGAATCGATCCACAACCAGCAGAACTCGATCAGAAGCATATCTCTCATAAAGAAGACTAGACGCAGCGGATAAACTTTTCCGCCACTTTGTCTACCTTTCCAGCTCAGTCGGTATTAAACGTAGCTACTGGACTACGCGGATTACGTCGGACGATCGTACAGAGAGGCTTTAACGTCAATTCCGGATGAGTGAATGAAGCTGAAACCAATTACCTACACGTTATCAATAAACAAAGAAGAAACTGTTCACCGCCTAGGTCAGAACATCACTATTTTGTTTACAACTCTAACTTTGAAGTGTAAATGAAGCTCCTCAGAGTGATCAACTACAAAACTGGGTGCCTCGTTAAAGTTCAACTAGATAGCAATGCCCTAGCCAAACGGATGTTTGAATCGTTGACTAGAAGTCCGATTAGACAATGTAAGTCGTTTTGCTGTTTTGCATACCGAATAATCGCAGATGTTATTATTATTTATTAGCTTAATAAAAGCAAAACGAACTTAAGAGGCAAATTAACTAACAATAATTCAATAACTTACTTACTTACTTAGGTGGCGCTACAGTTCGGGGTGAAACTGGGCCTCAACCAACAAGCCTCTCCATTTAGCTCGGTCTTTAGCTAATTGCCTCCAGTTGCGCACTCCAAGTTGGTCGAGGTCCCCTTGAACTTGTGCGCGCCACCTACGGCGATGATTCCCTCTACTGCGTCGTCCCTCGGGGTTGGATTCGAAGACTCTGCGGGCCGGAGCGTTGGTGTCCATTCGCTCTACATGTCCTAGCCATCTCAGACGTCCAATACGCAGTTTTTTGACTAGGTCGATGTCGCTGTACAGCTCGTATAGTTCGTGATTGAACCTTCTCCTCCAAAACCCGTCAACGCAAACGGGACCGAAAATCTTACGAAGAATTTTTCTCTCGAAGCGACCAAGGATATCTTCATCCTCTTTTAATAAAGTCCATGTTTCAGCGCCGTAAAGCAGGACTGGGATGATCAAGGTCTTATATAGAGTCTCCTTAGTTGTTCGAGACAGGGCTTTACTGTTAAATTGCCTTATAAGCCCAAAAAAACAGCGATTGGCAAGAGTTATTCTTCGATTGATTTCTGCACTGATTTTGTTAGTAGAATTTATAGCAGAGCCAAGGTAGACAAAGTCCCTTACTACCTCGAAGTTATAGCTGCCCACGGTGACGTTTTGTCCAATTCGTCGGTGTTGGTTTTCCCTTCTAGTTGACAGCATATGCTTGGTTTTGCCCTCGTTTATCGCCAAACCCATTTTGGCCGCTTCCGCCTCAATGCTTGCAAATGCACCGGTGACAGCCCGCTGAGATCTTCCGATAATGTCTATATCGTCGGCGTATGCAAGCAGTTGTACAGACTTGTAATAGATTGTGCCTCCGGTGTTGGCTTGTGAGTTCCGCACAATCCATTCAAGTACAATATTGAAGAAGTCACATGACCGCGCGTCACCTTGTCTAAAGCCTTTTTTGACATCAAAGGTCTCGGTGAGGTCATTACCGACCTTGATGGAGCAGCGAGCGTTCTCCATCGTCAGCCTGCACAGAAGGACAAGTTTGGCAGGGATGTCAAAACTAGACATAGCTCTATAAAGCTCTTCTCTATAGATGCTGTCATAGGCGGCCTTGATAGATAGTCGATAAAGAGGTGGTGAGTATCGATTTGGAATTCTTGGGTTTTCTCCAGGATCTGCCGAAGTGTGAAGATTTGATCGATGGTGGACTTTCCTGGCCTGAAACCGCACTGATAGGACCAATCAGGCTGTTGACAAAAGGTTTCAGGCGTTCACACAATATCGCAGAAAAGATCTTGTATGCGATGTTGAGGAGACTGATGCCTCTATAATTGGCGCAGTTGAGAGGGTCTCCTTTCTTGTGGATCGGGCAAACGATGCTGAGATTCCATTCATCAGGCATACACTCGTCTGACCAAATATTAGAAATGAGTTGGTGTATGCACTCTACCAATTCATCCCCAGCTGCCTTGAAAAGTTCGGCCGGTAAGCCGTCAGGTCCAGCAGCCTTGTTGGATTTTAGCTTGGATATTGCTATCCTCACTTCGTTTTGGTCAGGTGGACGGAAATTTTGACTATCATCGTCTATGTTGAATGGTTCATTCTGCCTGACAGGGGGTGTTGGTCTTCGTCGCCGTTATACAGTCTGCAGAAGTAGTTTTTCCATATTCTCAGCACCGACTGTGATTCTACTACGAGGTTTCCATTTTCATCTCTACAGGTTTCTGTACGGGTATTACTTCTCTGACACGTTCTTTTTACGTTTTGGTAAAACTTCCGTACATTGTTCCTGGAGTATAGACTCTCGATATTCTCAAACGCGAGCTTCTCATGCTCTTTCTTCTTCTTTTGGAGAAGCCGATGTTCTTCCCGTCTCTTTTGCTCGTAGAGCTCACGAGCAGCTCTCGTCTTCCTTTGCAGCGCCGCTTTGTATGCTGGCTGGCATTCTTCGTCAAACCAGGGGTTTCGCGGTGGTGGTCGAGCGAGACCCAGCACATCAGTCGCGGCGTTTCTGATGGCATGTTGGCAGCGTTGCCACTGGTCTTCGGTACTTGATGCTGGCGGCAAAGGAGTGATTGAGAGATTTCGGGATACGCGTTCAGCGAAGAGTCTGGCGGTCTCTTGCGATTGTAGCTTTTCGACGTTAAATTTTCTCACAGTAATTCTTCTTTGTTGCTCAGATTGGGATATGCGCATTCGTACCGTGGCTACAACAAGGTAATGATCCGAGTCTATGTTGGCCGCTCGGAAGGTCCGGACATCCAGAATACTGGAGGCATACCTTGCGTCGATCGCAATATGATCAATTTGGTTGATCGTGACATGATCATTGGACCGCCATGTCTGCTTATGAATATCGAGATGAGGAAACCATGTGCTTGCTATGGTGACATTTCGCTCCACAGCGAAATCAATTAGCCTTAGTCCGTTATCAGACGTGGTGTCGTGTAGGCTATGCTTACCGACTGCCCTACCAAAGACGTCCTCCTTTCCTATTTTGGCGTTAAAATCGCCCAATACGATTTTAACGTCGTATTTAGGACATTGTAGAAACACTCTTTGGTGGCAGGGTCATTTTCTTCTGTGGGGGCATGAACACATGCAAAACGTCATTATTTCGCGAAACGAAAACTACTTGATAAGTCGAATACTTAGTTGTAGTAAAAATAAAAACAAGTCTGTTGTGAAGGGAGGTTTTTTAGTGGGTAAGAATCCCACACTACTATGAGCACGCGCTGTCGATCCTCATAGTGTCTTGTTGAAGATTTTCACCTACCCTCGGAAAAAAAAAAAAAAAAAAAAAAAAAAAAAAAAAAAAAAAAAAAAAAAAAAAAAAAAAATGAACACATATTAGGCTTATGTTAGCGAATTTAGCCTTTATCCGGATAGTCATAATACGCTCGCTCACGTGTCGGAAGCTTAAGACTTCTTGCCTAAGTCTGCCGCGTATGACAAATCCGCATCTGAATAAGCGTTGCCTGTTGCCTCTGTAGCAATCACCGTAGTAGATGTCACAGTTTTTCATCCTCTTTTTGCCCGGCCCATCCCATCGCACTTCCTGGATGGCGGTAATATCTGCTTTATAGCAGTCTAGGGTCTCTGCTAGTTGTTCGGCTGCACGTGGTCTGTAAAGGGACAGAACATTCCACGTACAGATCCGAAGGTCGTTGTCCTTATTTCGTTTGCTGGGGTCGTCATTAGTTGAGGCATCCTTATCCGAGGCTTTTGGTTGTTTCGGAACCATAGGCTTTTTACGTGGTAGGGAAGTTACCCCGACGGCACAACCCCCAACCTGGAGGGCCAGTTCCTTAATTATTCCCCTAGGACGAGGGGCCGGGTACACCGGTGCCAGTAGGCCACTACGGGAGTATGAGCGCTGCCGTTGGCCCATTAAGGGCTCCTCCGCCACCATCTCTATTCCAATGTCCTGACCAACATTGGAAATTCCTTACCGACCTGTGATCCGAATACGTCGAAGCAGCTCGCGCAAGGTATTCACTAAGTTCAACCTAACTGGAACTATAGACGCCACCGTTGACTCCGTCTAGGGAATTCGTCCGCTGCCGCCTGGAACAGGAAGAAGTGCTCTAGTGAGAAAAGCACTCTTCCCCCCCTCTCTCATCTGCTGCCACCAAGAATCCGCCAAACGGGGTTGGTTACCCATTTCTTGGATTAAGGTACTAGGCACCCGGCTGTCACCGCGTGGAGGTTGAGAGTAGGAGTTGGTAGGCCTCAGCTGAGTGAAAACGCTTGTGTTTTCATATGATCGCATGCACTACCGTTTGACCACATTCAATAACTTAAGACTATGTGAATTTGTGAATTTTACATACAAACATACATTTTCAATGGCCCGTTAATCCTTTATGAGGGTAGCGGGGGTAGGATGCTCAGGTGGACCTTCCATCCTTCTCGATCCTCCGCAACCGACTCCAACTCATCAGGCGGAATACCTAGACGGCTCCAGGAGAGATGCCCGACTTGGTCCAACCATCTATTTCTAGGCCTACCGCGGGGTCGCCCACCTGATGCCACGGCCACCATGGCACGTCTTGGAAGCCGGTCTGGGGGCATACGCACTACGTGACCGAACCATCGAAGCATAGATCGTTCTGTTCGGAGAAGTAGCTGCTCAACATTGAGCGCCTCGCGTACTCTGGTGTTCCGCACTCGATCCCTACGAGTTATTCCAGCAACACCGTCAAGGAACCTCATTTCGGCAGCTTGTATCCGCGATCTTATTCTTTCGGTCAGTACCCAAATTTCATGACCATAGGTGAGAGTTGGAACATACACCGAGCTAAAAACCGATAGTATAGCTTGAACACTAAGTTCAGCCTTCCTTACAACAGATCTCTCAAAATTGATCCAGCCTGACCAATTCTACAGGATAACTCGGCATTGCTCCTCCCATCACTTGTGAATAAGACTCGAGGTACTTAAACTTATCTACCTGCTTCAGTGGAACTCCACTAACATGCAGAGGGCACTGAATGGGTTTTTTGGAAACGACCATTACTTCTGACTTGTTCACCTTGATCTTCATTCCAGCATCAGCACAAACGACTACAAACCTTTCAAGTGCGCGTTGAAGTCATCAATCCCATACTCCTGCAGAACACTCCAGAGTTTGCCTCGAGGAACCCTATCATATGCTTTTTCCAAATCCACAAAACAAGTGTAGACAGGTTTGGCATATTCCCAGGCCTAAGATGTCCTCCTCATTGGAAAGAAGTGTATCGACTTTGGACTTGACTCCTTCAACGATATTCAACTTTTTTCCTCTGAGTCGGCGGACGGTCTGCCAGAACATCTTATTTGCAGATCTGTGGTCACGTTCCAATTTTTTGCCAAACTCCTTCCAAGACTATTTTCACAGCTAATTTGCAAGTTTTTCGCACCTCAGTGTACCGATTTCGAGAATCGGAGTTCCCCAAGTTAATCCACACCTTAAAGGCTCTCTTCTTCTCTCTGACGGCTTCTTAAACTCCGGGCTTTTAAACCAAGCAGTTCTTCTCTCACCACCAGCCGCCACACCCAGCCGCTTCACTCCACAAAAATCTCCCACACAGGCAATAACCGCTGTTGGAAACAGTTGCCATTCTTCCTCTACATTTGATGGAACAGTTGGAATTCGTTCAAACCTTTCAAATATTTGCCGCGCAAATGACTCCCGTATCTCATCGTTTTGTAGCCCCTCCCATCGTATGCGTATAACCATCCTTGTTTTGCGCTTTGGTAGAGGAGGCACTCTATCGCAAAGATACAATTTGCACAGCATTAAGTGGTGATCAGTTGACAGTTCGGCCCCTCTCAATACACGAACATCACAAACCATTCTCTTCAGACACGATGGTACCATAAAGAAATCGATCAGCGACTTCTGCTGCCATGTGTATTTGTGAATGGCTTTGTGTGGAAAGATAGTGTTCGTGATGGATAAGCCATTTTCACAACAAAAATTCAACAACTTCTATCCGTTCGTTTTTGATCAGGATCACTGTTCCTCCCAATCACACTCCCACATGTCATTGGTCGAGCTAAATTTTTTCAAAACTATGGCCGAAAGTCTGTCTGGGCCAGAAGAGTAATCGTCCTTGATAAGATTGATCTTGTCAACCACTGTTGACACGCTAATATTCGAAGATGTTAGGGAGGTTTGAGCGCAGCCGCTCAAGTACGTAAAATAATTAAGATCGGTCTCAGCAGTGACATTTGAAAATACATGGCTGAAGAAATCAGCAAATAGTTCGGTAATTATTATGGCATCCGCGGAACAGCGGCTTAAAAACTTGAATGTAGAAGGATACACGTCAGATTTCCTTTTAGCGTTAATAAATTGGAAGAACCTTGTTAAAGGGTATCCCGAGGAGAGACTTTTCATTTTAAGGTAAAAAATGATGTTTGATAAATAAAGCACAATGTAATAACGTGATATGCCGAAATCAAGCTTACCTTTATCGGGACAAATGAATGGAAATATTAGTTATATCTACCATCTAACTAACCTTGGCTTCCGATAACTTCATATGACAGTTAAGTAGAATCAGTTTATATAACATGTATATAATGTCCCTCCAAAGTTTTCTAAATGAAATAAGCTCTACAAGCTAATATTTTCCCATAAACTGTTTAAAAAACGAGATACCTTAGAAATGTATTCCATTAAACTGTATTTACTTTCTCTCATGTCGGAGGCAAAAGAACTACTTATTCCACTTTCAGCCATTTAATTTGCTCATAAAATTTCCAATTCCTCAGATACAAGAACATTTTCCAAAATAAAAAAAGAAATAAAAGAAATGCATTTGCTTGAGTGCATGTGCGGAAAGGGCTGCATATACCCAAAAGGTAAAAATATTCCAATTCATGGCAACCAATGTGAACTTCGTTCCTGATGCTGCTGGCAGATGCATCTTCTCATAAATAAGATGCATGAATTCACCTAAATGCAGAATGATTTAGTGGATGAGTGGAGAATTTGTGCTCATATATTTTTCATATTTTCCGATTTTTAAATTTATAAGTAGCAAAAATGGACTTTAGGGAATTCACACAAAAAGAAAAATAAATTTCCAATGAATGCCATGTGCTGTGCTGCGCTGCTGTTTTAGAGAACATCTACATATATATATATATATTTACGTACAATAAACAATTGGAAGAATTTCCTGAAAGTAATCAGCTATTCTAAATTATTCAACATACTTTTGAATTTAACGATCCACTTATTATAAACAGACGATGTAACCCGTAGAAAATTTACCAATACTTCAATAATACACGGAATGCATTCTATTAAAACATATCTGCAGCATCTAGTCTCGTCAAGGATGCAAAGGCCCCCAAAAATAAATGTACTGCGAGAGCAAAATTCTTCGCAGTCCTTATACTTGTAAAAGTATCTTCTCTGTTGAAAATGTTTTCAACCAAATAAGCTTTCATAAACTTTCCAGCTCCTGGAGTCTTTAGCGAATTTAAAAGAAATTGTGTTTCTCTTTCTCATTCCCGTTCACATCCTATGCCAGATCAAAACGTAAATAAAGGGCACGATTGGGTCATACGTACCTGTAGTTGTACGATATTTGAAAACTTTTAAATTATAAAACTTGTCAGTTCATGAGTCATATATATTCTGCACATACCTATATAAATTTTTGACTAAGTCGACAAAAAATCCCAAAATTTTGAGGTATCATTATACAAATTCTTATTCATTAACATGATACGCCATCTAATAATATAACTCCGAAATAACTCAAATAAAAAATTTTAATAAATTCCTTGGAGGTGTTTCGGAGGAAAATAGGAAATACCTTTGTAGTAGTCCACTACATGCGCCCCATATCACAAAATGCACACTAGTTCTACATATCAACTTCCATCCCTTAGCCATCGCATAACATCTTCCAAGATATTGGATTGTATATGCACTTAAGCAGCAAGAACTCCGATCGCTTTATAACCCATTCGATACGACTAATCATCCGGGTTACATGGGTAACCGATTTGTGGCCGGTTATGCTATGTGATCAGGTATTCCGTCGGTACAAGATCACAGGAGGTGCTTAAAGTACATGATGTAATGTTTGCATGGAACCAATTTACTATATAAAATGGAGGACAAAAGAACAACCCTACGTGAACAAAATCAGCGCAGCAAAATTAATATTTACCACAAATGTACGTATGTATTATTATAAGAAAAGCCATGTTATATCGTTGGGCCTCTATTGTTGAGCCAACTTACTTACTTACTTATATGGCGCTACGGTCCGGGGTGGACCTGGGCCTCAACCAACAAACCTCTCCAGCTAGCACGGTTACGAGCCAGCTGCCTCCAGTTGCGCACACCAAGTTGGTTGAGGTCCCTCTCCACTTGTTTGCACCACCTACCGCGAGGTCGTCCTCTACTACGTCGTCCATCCGGGATGGATTCGAAGGCTTTCTTAGCGGGAACGTTGAGCGCCATCCGCTCTAAATGCCCCAGCCATCTTAGTCGCTGTATGTGAAGTCTTCTGGCTAAGTCGATGTCCTTGTACAGGCCGTTATAGTTCGGCATTGTACCTTCTCCTCCACTCACCGTCTATGCAGACGGGACCAAAGATCGCTCGAAGAACTTTTCTCTCGAAGTAACCAAGGGCATCCTCATCCGGTTTTGTCAAAGCACATGCCTCTGCGCCATACAGCAGGACTGGGATGATTAATGTCTTATAAAGAGTTACTTTAGTAGTTCGAGATAGGGCTTTGCTACTCAATTGCCGTTTTAGCCCATAGAAACAACGATTGGCAAGAGTAATTCTTCGTGTAATCTCCCTACTGATGTCATTTGCGGAGTTCACCATAGAGCCTAGGTAGACAAAATCCTTTACTACCTCAAAATTATATCTGTCTATTGTGGCGTTCTGTCCAAGACGCCGATGTTAGGTGTCCTTTTTTGTAGACAGCATATATTTTGATTTGCTTTCATTGGCCGCTAGACCCATCTTGCTGCCTGATTCTCAATACTCGTAAATGCCCCATTGACGGCCCGCTGAGTTCTTTCGATTATGTCAATGTCATCGGCATAAGCGAGTAGTTGTACAGACTTGTAAAAGATTGTACCTCCGGTGTTGTCTAGTGAGTTTCGTACAATTCTTTCAAGTACTATGTTAAAGAGATCGCATGATAGCGCGTCACCTTGTCTAAGAACTTTCCTGACATCGAACGGTTCAGCGGAGCAGCGAGAGTTCTCCATCGTCATTCTGCACAACGGACGAGCTTGGCAGGGATGCCAAGACTAGACATGGCTCTGCATAACTCGTCTCTATACACGCTGTCATAGGCAACTTTGAAATCGATGAAGAGATGGTGCGTATCGATTTTATATTCATAGGTTTTTTCCAAGACCTGCCGTCGTGCGAATATTTGGTCAATGGTGGACTTTCCAGGCCTGACGATCGGTTTTAGGCGTTCACATAATACGGCAGACAGTACCTTATATGCGATGTTGAGGAGACTTATACCTCTGTAATTGGCGCAGTTCAGAAGGTCTCGTTTCTTCAGGATCGGGCAAATGATGCTGAGGTTCCATTCATCGGGCATACTTTCGTCCGACCACATTTTACAGATGAGCTGGTGCATGCTCCTTACCAACTCATCTCCTCCTGCCTTGAAAAGTTCAGCGGCAAGGCCGTCGGCTCCAGCAGCTTTGTTGGATTTGAGTTTAGATATCGCTATCCTCACTTCATTCTGATCGGGTTGACGGGAATCTTGACTGCCGTCATCACTGTTGAACGGCTCATTCTACCTGACAGCGGAATATTGATCATCATCGCCGTTTAACAGTCTGCAGAAGTGTTCCTTCCATATCCTCAGCACCGAGTGCGATTCTGCTACTATATTACCATTTTCGTCCCTGCAGGCTTCTGTTCTGGCTTTGAAACCCTGGCATGTTCTTTTTACCCTTTGGTAAAATTTTCGAACATCATTCCTGCAATAAAGTCTCTCAATCTCCTCGGTCGAGCGCTTCTCATGCTCTTTTTATCTTCTTTCTTGGAAGTCGATGTTCCTCTTTTCTCCTGCGCATGTAGTGCTCGTAAGCAGCTCTTGTCCTTCTATGCAGCGCCGCTTTGTACACCTCTTGTTTTGCTGCATGTGCTTGCTGGCATTCCTCATCAAACCAGGGGTTTCGTTGTGGTGGTCGAGAGAAACCCAGACCCACTGGTCTTCCGCATTTGCTGCTGGCGGCATAGGACTTAGATTAAGATTAGAAGAACTCGTTCTGGTGGTCTCTTGCGATTGTAGCTTTTCGATGTCAAATTTCTTTACAATATTTCCATGATTTCGCTCCATTCTGGATATCCGCATCCGTACCTTGGCTACAACTAGGTAGTGATCCGAGTTCACGTTGGCTCCTCGGAAGGTCCGGACACACAGAATACTGAAAGAGTGCCTTGCGTCGAACGCAATGTGATCGATTTGGTTTACAGTTTTTCGATCAAAGGAGAGCCATGTTTCCTTGTGAATGTCGAGACGTGGGATCCGCGTACTAGCTACGACAAAGTTTCGCCCCGCCAAAAAGTCGATTAGCCTGCGTCCGTTGTCGGATGTGATGTCGTGCAGGCTGTGCTTTCCGACCACGCTACTAAAGACGTCCTCTCTTCCTAGCTTTGCGTTAAAATCACCAAGGATAATTTTAACGTCGTGGCTAGGGTATTGCTCATACGTCTAGTACAAGAGCTGGTAGAAGTCATCCTTTGTCCCGACGTCCTTCTCCTCATGAGGGGCGTGAACGCATATTAGGCTAATTTAGCATTGATACGGATAGTCATAAGGTTCGTTCACATGCCGGAAACTCAAGACTTCTTGCCAAAATCTGCCTCCAATGACAAATCCGCACCCGAATAGACGCTGTCCTTGTTATCTGTAGCAATCGCCGTAGTAGATATCGCAGTTTTTCATACTCCTTTTGCCCGGCCCATCCCATCGCACTTCTTAGATGGCGGTAATGTCTGCTTTGAGACACTCTAGGGCCTCCGCAAGTGGTTCGGCTGCACGTTGTTTTTTAGAGGTACCTAACATTCCACGTGCAGACACGAAGATCGTTGTCCTTTTTACTTTTGCTTGGGTCGGCAACAGTAAATTCATCCGTATCCGAGGCTGTTGGTTGCTTCGTAACCGAAGGTTTTTTACGTGGTAGGGAAGTTAATCCGACGGCACAACCCCCAACATGGAGGGCCAGATCCTTTTTTTTGTACCCCTAGGACGAGGGGCCGGATACACCGATGTCAGTGACCCACTTCGGGGATGTGAGCCGCATCATCCGCCGCACGTTTTCCTTCTTAGGACCTCTTGCTAGACTTCTGAGACGCATATTTCACCCAATCAGGTCAACAAGAGATGCCTCGTCCGGTTAAACATATGCGCACTGAAGTTCACCCGGATGTGCTTACACATATATCGTCCGACTCAG
The DNA here is from genome assembly GCA_945910035.1 of Brachypalpus laphriformis. Classification (NCBI taxonomy): domain Eukaryota; kingdom Metazoa; phylum Arthropoda; class Insecta; order Diptera; family Syrphidae; genus Brachypalpus; species Brachypalpus laphriformis. The sequence goes on from OX246754.1 coordinate 258,378,172, forward strand.
CATACGCTTATCGTTAGTTCACTATCAGATAGCTATCCAGCGGGCACCACGGGGAGGTGATGATGCGATTTTGCCCACCAACACCTTATACAATATTTAATAGCCATAGTGTCCGTAAGAATTTTTTTAATTAAGTCAATTGTAAATATCAGTTCAAATAAGAAAGTTATAAAGCTACAAAAGGACGAAGCAGAATGTTTTTAAAACTAAGTTCGAAGGGTCGCAGAACTATATTAAGACAGCGGACCATAGTATCAAATAAATAATAAGTAAAACCAAACAAATCATTTTATTTAAAAAACCAATCTCCTGATTACGCTCCTCTCCCTGTTCTAAAGGGAAAGCAGTCATTTAGCCTTAATTTTAGGACTTAGAATGCAAATGTCAATCTACCGCCGATAAAGGACCCGGTAAGCTAAAAATATGAAGTTTGAAGGAAATCCCTCCAGCGGATTAGGCTGCAGAAACGGGCAAAAGAGACTGAAGATGGTTGACTGAAAATATGTATAAATTGGCACAAAAAATAACAGAAGAAGAAGAAAACCATTTTTTTTAATTCAATAGAATGATTTAGTTAAATATAAACATACTGAAAATGTATTGTTAAGGATTTTTCAAAAACGCATCTAATAAGCCAGACAAACCCAGTAATAGCGTAGATTGTTCAACGCCACCGGGTTGGTTGACTATATGCATATAGGGGCATACTCATACGTACAGATCAACTACTTTTTTTACTAAAATCAAACGATTTTAAGCATTAAAACATAAAGACTGATCTTTTGTCGTACCTTTTATTTAACGAAATAAATTAACTAAAAACCTATTTTGGCAGAGAAGTAGAAAACAAACTCAGTGCAGTATTTTGTATGGTGCTCGGCATGAGAAAGACAATGGATGCTTGTTTTTTTTTTATAATTTGGGCGCACTCAAAGGGTTATGAATACCTTTAACATGTTTACACACAGTGCGGGCGTTGGAAAGGATAGATAGAGAGAGAGAGAAAGATTTTTGGTGTAGTGGTTCTTAAAGCTGTTTTCAAAAACAAGTTTGCATGCAATTTTAGTTTGCTTCTCCTATCTATCTTCCTCTGCTATCTGCTAGCTTTCATATTAAAATAATAAACCGATCCCAGTACAAAAAGAGATAATCAAACTTAAGCAGACATTTGGCTAATGGTGGGATATCTACACGAAGAAGAAAATAAATTTACCAAAAAATGCCCGACTGTTTGTTCGCTAATAGGGCAAAGGGAAAAAAACAACAGCAAAAATACTATTACACACTAGAATAATAATAAAAAAAAAATTGTTTAACTCTTAAACTACGAGCACTCGCGAGAAAGAAAAAAGTTAGTATGGATATCTATTATGGTGAGTCAATTCATCATTATTGGCAGTTAGGTAACCTGCCCCCGTGATCAACTAGCACTGGTCTCCCTTCACACAGCCAAACCAAAGGAATTGTGAAACTTCTTCTTTCTAATACGTCCATATTGAATTTATATTATTAACATCACAACATTGAATTTTTTTACGAATACAATACTTGTCCCGTAGGTATAGGTGCAACACAATTTAATCTCTTCTGTCTCTCGAAGCAAGATGAACGAAAGTGTTAGCCTTTTTATGTTCTTAACTCCGTCTAAATTTATCATATTTCCTTGTTGTGTAAAAGTGAGACCAACTGCATGCGAAAAAGAGAGAGGAAAGGTACTTCTGCAGTATATTTATCATCAGGACTTACACAAATGCAAGAAAAACGTTTTTCACACTCAGTGTTTTCTAAAGTTTTCGGTCGAGCTTAATGCGACGATAACCCGCTGAGCCCAGCTCCTGCTTCTCTGTTGCCCCGTGTAACTGAAAGAAGTTAAAAATTACGGACTCGATGCAACATAGCAAGGACGAACGAGCAAACCAACGAACTGCATTAAAAATTTGAACTTTTGCCTCTACTAAGTAGTGACACCTTTTTACCGCTCGACTAGGCACCTACTTTTGGGGTGTTTTGTTTTGTTTGTTTGTTCGAAGGAAGCAAGGGAATATTTCTTCAGCGCCTAAGTGCTCTTGTGTTGCATAGATACGAGTAAAGTAAGAAATGTATATAGAAATGCATTCAGATGCACGTCTGCACGTCTCTGACGAACAGAAGTTGATAGCATAAATATTGGTTCGAAATACTAAACAGTTCGTTGCTTCGCGTGTGTTATAGAGGTGTTGGTGCCAGTAAATGTAAGTTCGAAGGCAGCACAAAATGGACTTATAAAAATTTGTTTTATGAAGATGGAGTGATTCTTTGTGACCTACCGTATATAGTATGTATATATAGGTATATCAATCACAACACATATTTTGTAACATGACAAAGGCTGAAAGTCTTATAAGAGCGGAAATTAAAAAAAATTAAAATAAGAGCAACTGACTTCGCCTTAAGGCTTCAAAGCAAAGAGTTATTAATTATGAGTTGCGTATTTAATTGAGGTATAAACCAATACTTGTCTGGTGACAAAATAAAAATACATACGACGTTAATGAGTGTAAATGCCACTGGCGATATTTTCAGGAAAGCAGTGTAAGTGTGCAGAGCAGATGTCAGGTGGAACTTAATGAACCATTGATACATTGGTAAATAAATATCCTTCTTGTCTTGTGAAATTGCCTACCCGAGTTTGCGGTAGCTTAGGGGTGATTCTGGATCAAAAGATAGAAGAAAAACATAAGCACAAAGCTTAAACTGGTAAATTTAAAAGTGCAGCGCACTAGCTTATGTACAAACATATCATTTACTTAAAGACTATCATAACTCAAAAAAGGCGATTTTGCAGAAAACTCATTTAAAGTTTTCAATTGACCACCACTTTGCAGAAAAAAGAAGATATCTCATAGCTCTAACGCGGAGAGTATACAAGATATTAATATGAAATTTTTACACAATATGAAGCATGATAGAACGAATAATTCTGCATCATTAACTCAATATATCGTTTTTTGAGTTATGACAGTTTTCAAGTAAATGAGCGATATGTATGAAATAAAAAAATTGACAATTTCGTTAATGCTCTGACATAAAGGAGTTGCGTTGGAAAGTTTAATTCCGAAGAAAACACACTTTTCTCAGGCATTTTTTCAACGCCTTATTAAAATTTAAAGTTTGATAAGCAACATGGATTATGCGTGTTACATCCAACGAAAAAAGAAGTGCAGGTCCTTTTGATTGTACTGGAGCGGCTTCTAAAGTAACCGCTTTCTGCAAAATTCCATGTGTAACATCTAAAGGACAATATGAATGGCTACCATCTCCAAATTTGTGAGAGGTGACCCAATGCCGAATCAATGGAGGGAAAGTTACCTTCTCCCTGTATAAAAAGGGAAGGGTGATACGAAAAACTGTGATAACTACCGTTCGATCAAGCTGATATCACACACCATGAAAATCGTTGAACGGGTATTAGGTGGCCGACTGCGAAAAATAATACGGCTGTCTGATGATCAGTGCGGGTTTGTCTCGGGTAAATCAACCACAGATGCAATCCAAAGTATAAGGATCATAATGGAAAAACATCGTGATTCCTTAAGGGATTTGCATATTGTATTGGTTGACTTTGAAAAGGCATTCGACAGACAACCACGAGATCTGATATGGGTGGCGCTAGGACATCCAGGGGTCCCAGAAACATATGTACAGATGATCATGGACATGTACGAATGAGCAAAGATAAGAGTAAGATGACCCGCTGGAGTAACCGATGAGTCCCCAATCAAAGTCGGGGTACACCAGGGAAGCGTCTTAAGCGTCTTAAGCGTGCGGAAGCGTCCTTGATTATCTGCTTGAAGGTAAAGTGATGGACCCCAAGGTACATCAGTTATTTTTTGCTGACGATGGAACCATCATAAGCGATGATCCTACATCCCTGCAACGAGCACTTGATGTGTGGGTGGACGCTCTGGAGGGAAATGAGTATCGCATTAGTTCAAAAAAGGCAGAGTACTTGTGCTGCCCGTTCTCTGATCCACTCAGGGATATTCCAGACATTTATTTGAATGGAACTGTGCTTCCGAAGTGCGAAAAGTTCAAATATCTGGGATCTATGATCAATAGCAAAGCAACTTGTGATGACGACATCAATCATCGCGTAAGCGTATGGTGGATGAAGTGACGAGAAAATTCCGCTATCTTTTGTGACAGAAAAATGTCCCCTAAGTTGAAAGGAAGGCTCTACACCGCAGTTGTGCGTCCAGCGCTCACATACGGTTCACAATGTTGGACTATGTACAAAATGTATGACGGTAAATTAACGGCAGGTGAGATGAAGATGCTTCGCAAGGCAGCAGGAGTGACACAGCTTGATCGAATAAGAAGTTCGAAGACCCGTGGAAGCTTTCACATCAAGGAAACCATCGTACAAAAAATAGAGCGCGACCGGCTCAGTTGGTATTGCCACGTTCAAAGAAGAGATCATTTGAACCCTGTTAAAAAGGCAAGATCAATGCAAGTTCCAAAGACATCGCGATGTAGGAAAGGCAGGCCTATAAACGCCTGGATCAGACAATTGCGATGACATCGGCATTTCATTGGTCTCAGTAACCGAGTGATCCGAAATTGGCAGGCCTGCAAAAATTTTCTGAGGTCAAATAGGCGAACCCCACAGGCGGATCAGTAGAAATGCGGTGAAGTGGTAGGGTTATGATCCCTTACTTTCGGATCATAGCCTCGCTGATAAAAGGAAGAAGAAGATGAATGCCTACTAATATGCGCATATTTAGAATCCGGAAGTATAACATTGTTCCGATTTAAAAAAAAAAAAATCGAAGACGTAAAAATTACTTTAATAAAAAGAAACGGAATTTACAAGGGTAGGAAATGCGTGGGTGAACACCGACCAAAAAAGCGGTCTTTGAGTTTCTGAACCAGTTAGTAGTCAATTGTGGCTATCAGCAAAAGCAGGTAGGTAGGTAGATCCGTGGAAGCTTTCACATCAAGGAAACCATCGTACACAAATTAGAGCGCGACCGGCTCAGCTGGTATTGCCACGTTCAAAGAAGAGATCATTTGAACACTGTTAAAAAGGCAATATCTATGCACGTTCCAAAGACATCGCGATGTAGGAAAGGCAGGCCTATAAACGCCTGGATCAGACAAATGCGACGACATCGGCATTTCATTGGCCTCAGTAACCGAGTGATCCAAAATCGGCAGGCCTGCCGATATTTTCTGAGGTCAAATAGGCGAACCCCACAGGCGGATCAGTAGAAATGCAGTGAAGTGGGAGGGCTGTGATCCCTTGTTTTCGGATCATAGCCTCGCTGATAAAAGGAAGAAGAAGAAGAAGAAGCAAAAGCAGGTAGGTAATGGATTTACTTCTCTTATAGTTATTTGAACTACCTAAATGCGTTAACCTTTCCATGCAGTACGGATATAATAATTTTATTTCTTTTTTAGATTCTGATTTAGATTTTGATTCTTTCGTTCTTTTCTCAGACTTCCGGATTCTGAACCATGCGCCTTAAGCCTCCAAATAATTTATCATAAAAAGATGCAATTTGCACCTCTAAAACCCTATGATAAGCTAGAATTCCGGGTTGGGTTGGGTTAGCACCTATAACTGAAATTTTGAATACTTAGGGTTCAAAGGATTAAAATCGACCCAGGAAATGCAGAAACAACTTTTGCTGGGAATGTGAACCTAGAACACGAAGATTTTGCAAATCATCTTTCAGTGAAGACATCTGTGTTTTAAAAAGGTTTAGACTAAGCATTTGCAATATTTCTTTCAAGACCATCTACTTTTGGGTTTTAGCACAGATTACAGCAAAAAAATGGAATTTTAGTGATATATGTACATAGTTGTAGTTATACTTCGACGATCTTATAAGTAAGTAAATATTATATTAGCCGATTTTCATGTTCACTCCCTTTCTATATTTCAGTTCAGTTTACTTCGTTCTATTAGTTTGCAGTGTAATAACAAATTCCCATTATTACTTAATAAAAAAAAACTCCCTAACATTTTATTGCATAATCAGCGGATCGCCAAGTGATTCGAAATTCCACTAGTGTATCTCTGCTGCATTTGTAATGAATGCTCGATTCTGAATTGGTCATTCAAAAGTGACAGTTAAATTGCATTTGGTATTCCTCGGCATCACTGTAAAACGGACAATTAAACTGAATGAATGATGCGCCAATACGTGTGTCTGTGGCTTCGAGTAGATGAGTCGTTGGCAACAGTAGCTCCTGTTCTTTTACTGCCAGTATTCTAGATTTTTAATGGGGTTTTCAGAGTTTTCACACATTCTTTGCGCGTTAGATGTGCAGTAAAAGTTTGAGGAAGCCATGCGAACGTAAATCAGACATTAGAGAAGGAATAATATCAGTTAAGAGTATTTCAAGAAGTTTACTCACGTGTGGGTCGTGGAGTTTAGAATTCTTTTATTCTTAGAATCAGTGTGAAGAAAAGTACCTATTCAGCGAATTAATGCAATAAAACTATTATGCTTGCTATAGCTTAAATTTAAGGATATAAATTTAGTTTTTGTGAGTCATAAAATGAATAAAATTTTAGAGAAATTTTGTCCAACTAACAAACAAAACTGCAGAATCGTCGATATCGAGTTCAAACAACAGATAACTTTCCAGAGAGAGAGAGCCTACGGATAGGCACACAAAACACAGTTTTCCGACAATGAAAAACTCGATAAATCCGACTGAGCCATGTATTGCCTGCCAAAATCCAAATGAAAAACTTTAACTACAATTTAGCATATACATACGAGTAGTCCTTATTTTATAATCATCTGCGAAATTTTCCAAAGAACGTTCAATGACATCAGTAGAAAACAGATTCGGTGCAAGACAAAACAACTTCTTATAAAGGTAGTGCGAATGCCGGATAAGTATAGTATATAACTTTAGATTGTCGGCCGTCAGTAAAATTAATAAGCAAAGTATAAGGAACGGGTTGCAGGTGTATGCGATATTACCAATGAATAATCAGAAAATGGTTATATATGTACTTAATTTCGTAATTTACATTTTCATTAATTTTAAGTTCCTTTAAGCGTATATGCATAATGAAGTGCTTAAGTTTCAGCCACCACCCCCTACTTGTCAATATTCCATTTGAACTATTCACTGAATCTTTCGACCAGTTCTCATTCCTTCTTGTGTAAGTGCATGTAGTAGCAGCCAGGTGGGGTGCACCATCAACGTCCGATCAAAAGTGATAACCAATTCATTAACACTTCAATCATTTATACCTAAGCGCACAGAGTGCGCCAGGCCAAGTTCTCTCAAAACCGACCGGGCGCACACTGTGTAATATTTACACGAACCATTTCGAGCCCTTTTCGACCCCTCTTAATCTCCGAGGCTAGTTATTTTATAGGACTGAAATTTTTTCAGAAGGACTAAGGTTGGCAACAAAGAGTAGTATTTTATAAGTTTAAGTGAAATAGTTTCCAAAATAAGAGTGTCCCAAAAGGTTCACAAATCGCAATTTTAGTCAGTCACTGACTGACTGGTAGACCATCATAGATCTAGGGTACTTCCAATCGAACTAGGCATTTGAAATTTGGAACGTATATAGTATTTAGTGTAGTAATTACAAGTTCGTCCAAATCGTTGTTGGGCTTAGCTCTCCAAGAGCTTTCAAAATCTTAATTCATTTAAGAAATAACAAAATCAACACCTCAGCTTATGCGGATGATTTGATGCTACTAGTGACATGCAAATTTCTTCCAACTCTTAGCGAGCTAATTGAAGGGGCCTTAAAGAATTCAGGTACATGGGCGAAGAAATGCAGACTGGCGGTCAACCCCCGAAAACGAAATTGTTACTGCTTACAAACAAGAGGATAATACCCCAATTCGATGCATCTTCTGTTGGGAATTTCCCAATTAGAATCTCTAACAGTGCCAAGTATCTGCGACTTGTGCTCGACAAAAAACTGAATTTTACACTGAATATTGCAAAAAATCTAGGAACCAAGCCCTAAAAACATTTTATGGATGAATACGGCTATATTGGGACCTATACTCGTTTACAGCAGCCTAGTATGGTGGCAAGCCACCAGCAAAAGTTCCAAACTAATGATCACGAAAGTAGAAAGGCTTTGGAACTTGGACATTTTTGAGGTTGAATACTGGTTTTATAAAACGTTCATCATTCTAAATAATCTAGAGTATCAATCCCCCCCTTTTCAAGAAATCAAGTAAATAATAGATACTAACCATAAACTCTTAAATTAAAAAGTTGCCTAAATTAGAACAAATTATATACCCTGACTAATTAAATTACAACATTGCCTTACAAATTTATTTACATGCTCAAAAGTTAAAAATATTGAGAACTATGTTCACGTAAAAATATTTTCCTCTATAAGTGAATTACACTCAAGTAATTTAAATCAAATATTCTCTAACTGAGATTTCACTAAAATTATATATGTTAAATTAATTCTATCTGTCCATTTTCTTCTTCCTGTTAAATTGGTGACAAAATATGACTAAACTCTCCCGAAACTATCAGCAAAACTGTTGCGAACCTTTTATGGTTTCTATTTCAAAGCCATAGTTAGCAGTTTATGTAATACGAAGTTAGCCATTTTCGTCCTTGCAGAAAAACCGAATGAAATTGAAAAATGGAATCATTTTCCCTAAGCCCAAAAGGCAGATAAAAAAAATTTAATTGAAATATTTTTTTTCTACTTCTTTTTTCTTTTTTCCTCCTGTCCACTCTCGGGGACGTATCGTCCTCGCATGCTCGCTTGCTGTCGACCAATTATGAAACCAACAAATGCCGTGTAAAACGCAGCGTGAGTGAAGTGAAGGTAAATTCACCTAGTGAAAAAAAAAAAAGTTATGCGAAAATATTGATGTCAACAGTATGTTCTCGAAAACGGTTCAACTATGAGTATACACATGGTTTTTTTAAGAGGTTTAATTTTGAATTCGATAGCATTTTAAGGCTAAGGAAGAAGCGACTGGCAATGGTGCAGGAGGCAGTATGATTGCTTGTTACCCGATGTGTGCAATTTACGGTAGTTTGGAAAGCAAGTGTATAGAATAAAATTGAATTTAAAATTAAATCTATAAAGTGTCTACTGAGAATTAAAACTCATATGGTTCGATCAATCAAAATATATGCTACATATGCTACGAGTACATATGGCAAACATATTTAACGAGGTTGCACTTCATTTTTATCACTTTTCTTTTTGGTAAAATCCCACTTCGGATCTTTAACGGTTATACTAAATGGCTATCTTTATTAATTAAACTGTAGGCGTATAAGTACAATATAATAAACCACTCGTCTCTACTTCAGTTCGTTCACTGTCCCTCGCTCACTGCATCGATCGTTGTTTGTAGGGTTTCGATGATATATGTATCAGCCTGCCGAATATGTTGGTCCTTGTTCGCTCACCGCTGTCTCCTTGGTTCGCTTTACACACATTAATATTTTATCTGGAATGTTGCAACAATTTATGCATTCACATAACGACTTACGAAAATATTTTATTTGATATAAACAAAATCTATTGGAGGACGTTCGCATTTGGACGTGTATACTTGCAAGCGATTCACAAAACTCCTCAGAATTATAAAAAAGTTGGGCAAGTCAACCGGTCTGATACTACTAGATATTGAGAAAGCATTTGACTGTGTGGCACAATGGCGTTGTATACAAAATGTGTAATTTGGTTTTCCTCCGTACTTAGTAAAAATTGTCCAAAGTTTCCTGTCGAATCGCTTTTTAAAGTATATGTTAATGGCTGTGCATCCGTCCTACAACAAGTCGACGCAGGTGTTCCACAGGATTCAGTTCTTGGCCCAATACTTTATAATATTTACACGTCTGATTTTCCAAAGTTACCAGCATGTGAAACCGCTATTTACGCTGATGACACTGCTATATTCTCATCGCATGAGCTTGGTCTCAACATTGAGATTAATCTACAAAATGCGATAAAAATAGTAACCGAATACTATAATAAATGGAAAATTAAACTAAATGGTGGAAAGGTACAATTAATATTTTTTAGTCGAAAAAGGAAAAATTGTTTTCTTCCCAGCAAGGGTCAAATGGGTACCAAGTGCAAGGTACCTAGGTATTTATCTTGATCAAATATTAACTTTTAAAGAACATATCTTTAAAACAATTAAAAAGGTTAATGTTGCCATTAAAATGCTTTACGCCTTCATAAATAGAAAATCCAAGTTAAGTAATGTGAAAAAAATAATAATTCACAAAGTAGTTTTCCAATCAATACTGCTTTACGAATGTCAAGTATGGGGAAGCTGTGCAAAATGCCATGCCCTTTAAATAAACTTAAAGTGTCACAAAATAAATTGCTGAAAATGATACTTAACTTATCTAGATATCATTCTACTATAAATCTTTACCACAATTGATCTCCGATAGAATTCCTAAGCTCACGGATACATTTTTACGGAACTGTGATAATTCAGATAATGCACTTATAAACCAATTAAATATTTGAGCATGTTTCAGATTTACACATAAATATATTGACTTGTCTATATTATTTATTTTTCTTTTTTGTATTTATTTATTTATTCTTATTCACTTGATTGTTATTTTTTTTTTTATGTATTAATGTCTTGCCATCCTTTTTATAATATTTATTTATCTACTTATTAATGTATCTGGTTGTCAAACGGTAGTGCATGCGATCATATGAAAACACAAGCGTTTTCACTCAGCTGAGGCCTACCAACTCCTACTCTCAACCTCCACGCGGTGACAGCCGGGTGCCTAGTACCTTAATCCAAGAAATGGGTAACCAACCCCGTTTGGCGGATTCTTGGTGGCAGCAGATGAGAGAGGGGGGGAAGAGTGCTTTTTCACTTCTTCCTGTTCCAGGCGGCAGCGGACGAATTCCCTAGACGGAGTCAACGGTGGCGTCTATAGTTCCAGATTGGGTTGAACTTAGTGAATACCTTGCTCGAGCTGCTTCGACGTATTCGGATCACAGGTCGATAAGGAATTTCCAATGTTTGGTCAGGTCATTGGAATAGAGATGGTGGCGGAGGAGCCCTTAATGGGCCAACGGCAACGCTCATACTCCCGTAGTGGACTACTGACACCGGTGTACCCGGCCCCTCGTCCTAGGGGAATAATTAAGGAACTGGTCCTCCAGGTTGGGGGTTGTTCCGTCGGGGCAACTTCCCTACCACGTAAAAAATCGACGGTTCCGAAACAACCAAAAGCCTCGGATAAGGATGACTCAACTAATCACGACCCAAGCAAACGAAATAAAGACAACGACCTTCGGATCTGTACGTGTAATGTTCTCTCCCTTTACAGACCACGTGCAGCCGAACAACTAGCAGAGGCCCTAGAATGCTATAAAGCAAATATTACCGCCATCCAGGAAGTGCGATGGGATGGGCCGGGCAAAAAGAGGATGAAAAACTGTGACATCTACTACGGTGATTGCTACAGAGGCAACAGGCAACGCTTATTCGGATGCGGATTTGTCATACGCGGCAGACTCAGGCAAGAAGTCTTAAGCTTCCGACACGTGAGCGAGCGTATTATGACTATCCGGACCAAGGCTAAATTCGCTAACATAAGCCTAATATGTGTTCATGCCCCCACGGAAGAAAAGGACCTTGCCACCAAAGAGTGTTTCTACGAGCTCCTCGAGAAAACATACGAGCAATGTCCTAAATACGACGTTAAAATCGTATTGGGCGATTTTAACGCCAAAATAGGAAAGGAGGACGTCTTTGGTAGGGCAGTCGGTAAGCATAGCCTACATGACACCACGTCTGATAACGGACTAAGGCTAATTGATTTCGCTGTGGAGCGAAATGTCACCATAGCAAGCACATGGTTTCGTCATCTCGACATTTATAAGCAGACATGGCGGTCCAATGATCATGTAACGATCAACCAAATTGATCATATTGCGATCGACGCAAGGCATGCCTCCAGTATTCTGGATGTCCGGACCTTCCGAGCGGCCAACATAGACTCGGATCATTACCTTGTTGTAGCCAAGGTACGAATGCGGATATCCCAATCTGAGCAACAAAGAAGAATTACTGTGAGAAAATTTAACGTCGAAAAGCTACAATCGCAAGAGACCGCCAGAGTCTTCGCTGAACGCGTATCCCGAAATCTCTCAATCACCCCTATGCCGCCAGCATCAAGTACAGAAGACCAGTGGCAACGCTGCCAACATGCCATCGGAAACGCCGCGACTGATGTGCTGGGTCTCGCTCGCCCACCACCGCGAAACCCCTGGTTTGACGAAGAATGCCGGCGAGTGCATGCAGCAAAACAAGAGGCATACAAAGCGGCGCTGCAAAGGAAGACGAGAGCTGCTCGTGACGAGCAAAAGAGACGGGAGAGAACATCGGCTTCTCCAAAAAAAAAAGAAAGAGCATGAGAAGCGCACGATCAAGAATATTGAGAGCTTATACTCCAGGAATAATGTACGGAAGTTTTACCAAAAGGTAAAAAGAACATGTCAGAGAAGTAATACCCGTACAGAAACCTGTAGAGATGAGAGTGGAAACCTCGTAGTAGAATCACAGTCGGTGCTGAGAATATGGAAAAACTACTTCTGCAGACTGTATAACGGCGACGAAGACCAACATCCCGCTGTCAGGCAGAATGAACCATTCAACATAGACGATGATAGTCAAAATTTCCGTCCACCTGACCAAAACGAAGTGAGGATAGCAATATCCAAGCTAAAATCCAACAAGGCTGCTGGACCTGACGGCTTACCGGCCGAACTTTTCAAGGCAGCTGGGGATGAATTGGTAGAGTGCATACACCAACTCATTTCTAATATTTGGTCAGACGAGTGTATGCCTGATGAATGGAATCTCAGCATCGTTTGCCCGATCCACAAGAAAGGAGACCCCCTCAACTGCGCCAATTATAGAGGCATCAGTCTCCTCAACATCGCATACAAGATCTTTTCTGCGATATTGTGTGAACGCCTGAAACCTTTTGTCAACAGCCTGATTGGACCCTATCAGTGCGGTTTCAGGCCAGGAAAGTCCACCATCGATCAAATCTTCACACTTCGGCAGATCCTGGAGAAAACCCAAGAATTCCAAATCGATACTCACCACCTCTTTATCGATTTCAAGGCCGCCTATGACAGCATCTATAGAGAAGAGCTTTATAGAGCCATGTCTAGTTTTGACATCCCTGCCAAACTTGTTCGTCTGTGCAGGGTGACGATGGAGAACGCTCGCTGCTCCATCAAGGTCGGTAATGACCTCACCGAGACCTTTGATGTCAAAAAAGGCTTTAGACAAGGTGACGCGCTGTCATGTGACTTCTTCAATATTGTACTTGAACGGATTGTGCGGAACTCACAAGCCAACACCGGAGGCACAATCTATTACAAGTCTGTACAACTGCTTGCATACGCCGATGATATAGACATTATCGGAAGATCTCAGCGGGCTGTCAACGGTGCTTTTGCAAGCATTGAGGCGGAAGCGGCCAAAATGGGTTTGGCGATAAACGAGGGCAAAACCAAGTATATGCTGTCAACTAGAAGGGAAAACCAACATCGACGAATTGAACAAAACGTCACCGTGGGCAGCTATAACTTCGAGGTAGTAAGGGACTTTGTCTACCTTGGCTCTGCTATAAATTCAGCAAACAAAATCAGCGCAGAAATCAATCGAAGAATAACTCTTGCCAATCGCTGTTTTTTTGGGCTTATAAGGCAATTCAACAGTAAAGCCCTATCTCGAACAACTAAGGAGACTCTATATAAGACCTTGATCATCCCAGTCCTGCTTTACGGCGCTGAAACATGGACTTTATTAAAAGAGGATGAAGATATCCTTGGTCGCTTCGAGAGAAAAATTCTTCGTAAGATTTTCGGTCCCGTTTGCGTTGACGGGTTTTGGAGGAGAAGATTCAATCACGAACTATACGAGCTGTACAGCGACATCGACCTAGTCAAAAAACTGCGTATTGGACGTCTGAGATGGCTAGGACATGTAGAGCGAATGGACACCAACGCTCCGGCCCGCAGAGTCTTCGAATCTAACCCCGAGGGACGACGCAGTAGAGGGAATTATCGCCGTAGGTGGCGCGCACAAGTTCAAGGGGACCTCGACCAACTTGGAGTGCGCAACTGGAGGCAACTAGCTAAAGACCGAGCTAAATGGAGAGGCTTGTTGGTTGAGGCCCAGGTTCACCCCGAACTGTAGCGCCACCAAAGTAAGTAAGTATTAATGTATCTATTTATTATTTATTTAATTATTTATTTAATTATTTATTTATCTATTTTTCTATTCATTTATTCATTTATTTATTGATTTATTTATTTATTTACTTATTTATTTATTTATTTATTGATCTATTTATTTATTTATTCAAGTTAACATGATCCGCTCTCTACCTGGGGAATGCAAAAGTGCAAGCAATGCAATCCAGTCGCACGCGCATCCGTTTGGGGAATCAACTTTCAATCTTCGTGCAAGTTAGGCAATGGGTCTGCGTGGGGAATGCAACCGACCAATTTTATATTTAAGAATTGAAATATGTAAAATATCTATGTCAGTATTTTTAGATTTAGAGATAATTTTGTAAAATAGAATTAAGCATTCGCATTGTGACCCGCAGTTGGCTCTCGAAAATAAATCAAATATTTTTATAACGTAAACTGTGATTTTATTGGAACCAGTTGGAGGTTCCCAATTGTATTTTTTTAAGTGAACCTCAAAGTATATCGTTAACTTTCACTTATTTATTTATTTATTTAATAATTTATTTCTAAATTTAGGTATTTATATCTTCTTCTTCCTTTTATCAGAGGGGTTATGATCCGAAAACAAGGGATCACAACCCTCCCACTTCACCGCATTTCTACTGATCCGCCTGTGGGGTTCGCCTGGTATTTATTTAGGTATTTATGTATTTGTTAATTTATTTATTTACTTATTTATTTAATTATTTATTTATTTATATATTTATTTATTTATTTATTTACATATAAACTAATTTATTTATACATTTATCTATAACTATCTTCTTTTTTTTTATGTTTGTATATTTCCCATTTTTCCTCCAAATATTTATTTTATTTCTCTTACTCACGACTTGCTTCAGATTTTAAAATTATTATTTCAGTAGAAAGATATAACTTTTAAATATCAAATCTCTGTACCTGTGTAAATTGTGCGAAAATAACCCCACTGTAAACTTATTGCGAAAATAAATATATCTATCTGTCTATCTATAAAGAAGTTTGTTTGCAGAATTTCGAGCTTGTTCATTGGAGCCAGGTTCACCCCGAACTGTAGCCCAACCTAGGTAAGTAAGTTAATAAACATAAAAATTCAAGTTCCTTATACTCAAAATACTGTAATTGCAACAAATAGTCCTAAATATATAATACCGTGTACATCTACATAAGCTATTTGCACTTCATCTCGATCCTCGTGGCGGGCGTGCATTTTTTTTCTAATAGCAAGGCGGATGACAAGACTTTGTTTAATTGAAATCATTTAAATTTTGCTTCCGACTTGCAAGACCCACAGTATAACTGTCATTGTACTACCAAACCAATGAAAAAAAAAAATACATCCTTACACTATACATGTACTCATGGATATAGACATGACCACATCTGCTGGGCCAATTTCAAGTGGTAAATTGCAAGCCTGTACCGTCAGCTTATGCTATGCATACATACACACACAGCAAATCCCACATCAGCGATAAAAAAAATTAAAAACAAAATTTCTCTACAAAAACTGTGAAAATCACCAACACAAAAATCACACACGAGTGCAACATAAATTTTTCAGTAAAATATTTAGTAAAATAAATTTTGTGAATCGAATTTATATTTCGAGACAAATAGCACTACTACTACCATGATAATCACCACTATGCACCTCTACGAGTAACAAGCACATATAACGGCTACAGTGAAAATAAGAAAAAAAAACTCAATTTATGTTTTAATATGCGACATCAGACGAACCACTCCATAGGGAAGGAACAAATTGGGACACCCGAGTGGGTGGAACCTGCATCAGCTTCCGTTCGCCAGCGAAATATCGACATACTCGTAGACTGGCAGAAGTCCGAAAATCTGGTGATTTATTCACGTGCAGTAAAAGGTCTCCATACACGTTAGCAACATATTAAATGCAAATTGACAGTTAATGTTGGGTCAACGGATTTTAAATTTAAGGGAAATTATTTATGAAGAAATAGCAATAATAATTGAAAAGTCCATGGGAGGGAGAACAATATACTCATAACTGTTGTCGTGACATAATAATATGTAACTTTTGTTGACGGACTCAATTGTATATAAATATTTTATTTAGTGTAAAAATTATTACATTTATACTGGTGAAGGATGACTGCACTTTGAAATACTGCTTCCTGATCCTGACTGTGTGAAATAAGAGAAGACACATGGAAACGTACATAAGTGCTTCAACATCCCTATGTCAACACACTTGAAATGGAGGAAAACAAAATTAACTTGCGTACATACATACACATGATGCACATTTATTTATTTTACATATCGAAATAACGAGCACAACTGGGTCGTAAGTGCTTGCACATGTATGGTGTTTGTTCACAAATTGTTAGATCTATGTACATATAAGTTTCCCTAAAATCGATAAGATGACAGTTTCTGAAAATCCATTTTTCAAAAATTTTTTTTACAGCGTTGCAAGACTTCTAATATAGTATCGTCATCAAATAATAAATTTCAACAAAATCGTTACAGCAAAATAATTACTTTTTCAAACTGATACCGGTAATATTGGCGTTTGAATGAAAATTCCGGTTTCACCTCCAATTGTGACTCATCTCAGCCTAGGTATGAGTATAAACTCTAAAGTGAATTAGTCCAGAAGCTTCGGCTGCAGTCAAAGGTGCAGGCGGTCAGAGGGCTAGAATTATACCCACTTATATACCTAATAGACCCCTTCAGAATTCTCTCTAAACTAAAATGACCAAAGGATGTTACACTACATCAGATCCTTATGTCCACTGTCGCAAGGTTATACGTGTAAAAGTATATTTCCCCCTTCTCGCAGCGCATTCACGACTCCCGAAATATTAGGGTATTTATTTGAATGGTAATACGAGGTGTTCCTACAATCAGATATCACGTACAGTACAGATTATTTGAAGCAACAAATATGATGTGGTAACTTTCCTGTTTTTTTACCCTTACCGAGCGGAGCCCGCGAACTCTTAACATTTTTTTTTTTTTAATTATCCCAAAGACATTCCCATATCTAAGCAGCAGACGTTTTGAATCGCGTTTATCTGCGGTTCAGAGTTTCCCAATTTATTGTATATAAATTCTACCAAGACCGGCAATATCGGCCTTTATTAAGTTTGGAACTCGTAAGTCCACTTTTAGTTATGAAATTATCCCGTGCACATCACTACAAGCATTAAAAGGTTACCGGTGGATAGATTGTTATACAGCTTATGTATTATGAACAGCACAAGTTATTTGGCATTAATCCAATTTTCTGTAGAGATGTGGTTTCCAGAAATATCATATAATCACCGAAACTGGTGTGTAACTATTTTTGCTATCCAAAAGTCACTACCCACCTTTCTGACTAGATTGGCTCAAGTTACGCATAGACAACTCAACCCTAGAGGACACTGGTTACTTAAAGTAAAAGAATTAGCAGAGCAACCTCTCATGGCAGTATTCCTTGAACACTTGTATGACTCATCTTAGTCGACATTTTCGAAATGAATGGTGGACCTAACTCATAAGTATTATGAAAATGTTCAGAAACTGGTATTTCAATAGAATTTTTTTTGCAACACTACCCTATGAATCATAACTCAAGGAACTGAACTCGATTATGCGCGTCGACAGAAAAAGTAGTCTATCTGAATGTGAGCAGTTTTCATTATGATCGACTTCTAAATTTTTCATAAAAGTAAGGACTTTAGGATGACTCTCCTCCTCTTTTCCATTCCCATTAACAATTTTTCTGATCCTGGTTCAATGCATTTCCCAAATGATCTTACTAAGCCAATTTAACGAACCGAAATGAACAGCAGCAGACTATCAGTAGATAGACAATAGCTGCTGCTAAAACTTCTAAACTGAATTTTACTATCACCAACTATATAAAATGAGAAAAGTTAAGCTAAGATTCTTAACCATAAAATTTATACACGATTCCCATAATAATGCTCGTAAAATCAATCTCTCTGGGGGATGGAATGGCGGGCGCGCATATCGAGGAAGAGACAACGGAATGCATACAACAAAAATGTGTACGCAGGAAGTTCGAAAATGCTCCAGAGAACGAACACAAACTGATGGAGCAAATGGTCGCGTGTAAAATGTTTATAGTCGCCACGGGGACCAAAACCTCGACTTATCTATACAACTGCGGGTCGTTAGAGGGTAAAAGCAACTTTGGCTTGCTGCACTAATTTCATTTAAAAGTTCACCAATAAAATTTCGAAATTTTATGTCTCTATTCCTGGTTTTTTTTTTTTTTTTTCTTCAGCAGCACAGTAGTGCAGTGGAAGTCGACTAATCGACAAAGAACATCCAACTAGGTATCCATTGGTCAAATATTACGCAGTTAACTTACAAAGAAAAAAAAAATCAATTTGCCTGGTACTTTTATCGTACTCTTCAGAACGGAGGTGGCAGTTTAGTCGTTTAGTGCGTTGTAAGTTGGTAATTAATTCTCCTAGTAGGGCATAAGTTTCAGATAACAGCTTTAGCTTTGTGAGGAAGAAGGAATGGTGTACATAAAATCGAGTACATGGGTGAAGTTTCAGGCTGCTGGCTATTATTGAACTACAATACATCTTCAACTTAACTAAATACAAAATCATGATTTTTAGAAAAGGAAACCAAGAAATGAAAAATGGATCTTAGTTTGGTGTCCACTATTACTGGCGGAGGGAACAATCTGTGAAAACAGTGTTTCAAGCAGTTGTGAAATCAATCACCAGCGTTACCACAATGCTACTTTTGTAGCAATGGTGCTGTTTTTCCTAAATTTTAAAATTTGCCACCGTTTTTTGTATGCATATACATGATGTATATATATGTATGTATGTATATATATGATTTGAATTGATTTTATGGTTTATTTTCAAAGTCTACTTACCCATACGTTGCCGATATATACATCACTCCCATTAGCTGCTGAAATACGTATTACCACCCTTGACCGAGAAATCGAGATGGACGAAATCTTGTTGGCTATTGCGTCAGGAAAAGATAACAAGGCTCCAGGGATCGATGGGATACCCTATGAATTTTATAAAAATGCCACTTCAAGTTTGGTTGCTGAAATTCATCGCCTACTAAGTGATATATTTAGAACAGAGACTATGCCCGCCTCCTTTAAAAAGTCAATAATATTCCCCTTATTGAAAAAAGGGGATCCTAATGTTGTAGGTAACTATCGAGGTTTGTCGTTTTTGGACACCATCTACAAAATATTTACAACTGTACTTATGAATAGGCTAAATACATGGATAGAAGAAAATCACATTCTTAATGAATTTCAAGCAACATATAGACACAATTATTCTACCTTAGACCAAATTTACAACATCTCCTGCCTTATTCAGATTCAATTGTGCCGAAAGAAAAAGTTGTATGTGTTGTTCGTCGATTTAAAAGCTGCATTTGATAATATCAATAGAGAAGCCCTGTTTTATAAACTGTCGATTCTAGGAATCTCCTCAAAGGTGATATCTATCATAAAGGCTCTATACCATAACACCGAAGCAACAGTTTGGAATGGAAAAAGTATGAGCGACTTTTTCCCCATTAACAAGGGCGTAAAGCAGGGATGCGTTCTAAGTGGTTTGCTCTTCATTCTTTTTTTGAACGATCTCCACTCCGAACTTCCAGGCGGAATAACCATTGAAGATCTGATGATAAAGGTTTTACTATATGCTGATGACATAGCAATACTTTCTGACAGCGCTGCTTCCTTACAAACTATGATTAATAGCATCACCAACTACTGCCACAAATGAAATTTGATAGTAAATCTGACGAAGTCAGAAATAGTCATTTTCAGAAACGGAGGTCGCAGAGGGGCAGATGAAAAATGGTTTTTCAACGGCACTGAAATAAATGTTACGAACAAATACAAATACTTGGGAGTAACTCTTACGTACAACATGTCTTGGTCGGAACATCTATACCAAAGACTCGCAATGTCCACAAACTCAATAAACGCCACATGGTCTAATCTCATCAAAAACAAAAATATCCTCCATTCAGCAAAATATAAAATATACGAAACCGCTGCGAAGTCAATAATGAATTACTGCGCTCAAGTGTGGGGGTATTCCGAACACATCCAAGTCGAAAAACTTCAGCGCTTCTTCATAAAAAGATGCTTCCTTCTCCCAACCAACACACCCAACTATGTCCTTAATATAGAAACAGGCCTCCCTAAAGCGTTCCTTACAACTCTAAAACTGCATTTCGGATATATTTGGAGAGTCGCTGAGCTTCCTCAAAATAGACTGCCACGTAAATTGACGGATATAATAATAAGCCATAAAATCGATTGGGCCAAAGAATGGTCTGCGCTTTTCCAGGGAACTGGTACCGAATTCAATTGGACTTTGAAGTCTGAATGGAGCAGAGTACACAATGCACTTCTCATTAAACTTAAGGAAAACCACTGGGCGGAATTCACCAACCGCGCAATTCAGTCACAGTTTCAAGACGAGTACTGCAATGTATCATACGCTGATATTCCCAACTACTTCGAAGACACCAATCCCCGCGATATGATCAGCCTTATTTTGAAGTCCCGGTGCGGGCTACTCAATCTAAATGCCAGGGCCTTTAAGAGCGATACAGTTGGTATATGTACAATCTGCAACCATGATGCAATCGAAAATACATTCCACTTCGTAAGTGTATGCACTATGTTCAAATCATACAGGAGACAATTTCTTGGTAGTAATGAACTTGACCGCATTCAATTCCTTAGGATTCTAAATGGAAAAAATGACCTCCAGTTATACAATTTTCTGAAAAACGCTCTTAAGTACCGTACCTTGTTAATTAATGAATACCTTTAAATAATTCTCACTAAGCTTAAAGTAATAAAATAGAACCGCTTTAACCTGACAGGCAACTTTTAAAGTTATTGTCATGTATTTAATTTTTGAATATTTTGAATTAATTTGAATACTGTTTTTATAAAAAACTTTATGAAGAAAATAAAGCTATTTTATCTATCTATCTATGTATATGTATACATATATATATTACACTTTCGGTTCAGAGCAAGTTCGAAGTGCTCGAGCTCTGTTCAGTGCTCGAAAAAAGGAAAACGCCAAATTTGAACAAGCACATATCGTGATTATGCTCTGAACGAAAAATGAAACACAAATTCAAAGCTCTGATGTGTCTGAGCTAAAAAAGAAGCACGAGCTTTTTTTCTAAAAACATATGCTCTACTCTGAACTAAAAAGTAAAAACCCCATTTTCGGAGTAAACATTTATGGACGAGTTTAAATGAAACGGTAGGGAAGGCTCTTGCCAAATAGTTCAATTAAATCAAAATGCTATAATAAGTGAAGTTGAAAGTGAAGTCGTAATAATTTATTTCATTTATTAAAACCTATTGAATTAGTACTTCTGTTGTCTTCTTTTCATTTTTGATAATGGTTTTGCGAACAAATATTTTGATTTTAATAAGTGACTTAAATATTATAATTACGTACTCAAATAACCAATATGAATATAAAGTACATAAGTGCATCTGAGCAGATAAGCGATTGGGGATAACTGCATTAAGCACTTAAGCGGGTACTTATAACTACACATCCCCATTGGCCAATTCTGCTGATCTAAGCTCGTAGAGTGCGCCGGGCCCTCTATCTCGGAAGCTAGTTAAGTTACAGGACTCAAATTTCAAAATCCAGAGTAGTTAGGGTTAGCAACGGAAAGTAGTATTTCAAATTTCGTGTATCTAGGTGCAATGGTTTTCAAGGTACGAGTGTCCAAAACTGTCCATAAATCACAATTTTGGGCACTCACTGACTGACTGACTGACTGATAGATCAACATAAATCTAGGGTACTCCCGATTGATCTAGAGCTTTGCAATTTGGAATTATCATGATAATTGCGGAAAAATACGGTGGTTCTGTAGAATTGGGCAGTCACATAGCAAGTGTTTAATACTTTCTATCTCTTCCGCTTCTTGACAGCTCCTGCAGTGATGTCTGAGTATGTTCTATATCGAATGCTGATCCCATTGACTAGTTCCTCTTACATCTCATTCCCTTCTACGTATATATTGCTATGTCCGTGAATCTAGCAGAGAGTTGCATCATAGGTGTTGAACATATTGGTCAGTGCATTTCGGCATCTGGAAACTGCTTTTGATCTAACTTTTTTACTATCTAGTACTTTGTTTGCAGCTTGACTCTCCGCGAAGATAGTAATCTTGAAAGCATTGAATTTGTTTCTGTGAATAGTCTCTGCTTCTCTTTTAATAGAGAAGACTTCGGCTTGAAAGATACTGCAGTCGTCCGGGAGTTTGTATGAGTCGTTGATTTTGAGTAACTCACAAAAACTCCAGAACTATTTCCTATATCCATTTTGGACCCGTCTTTGTAGAGTTCACTGGCCTGTTCATTGGTTAATGTGTTGCAGTCCCACTCTGGTCTTTCGGGAATAAATGTGGAGTAATTCTTGTAGAAGTCTACGTGGGGAGGATGACATAGTCAGCAGTTCAATCGAGATCTGTTCTGTACCTCTGTAGTATAGAACCATGTCCATAGGAGCTTTGCTTTCATGTGCAGAATTCTTTGAAGCGAATCGCGCTCTTAGCAGATGTGCTTCGAATGTACTCACTTAAGAGGAGGAGGTTATTATAATGTTTTTCAGTATACTCCCAAGCGTCCTCTTTTAAAACAGAATTCCCCATCATCCCCATATACAGACCAGTGCTTATTCATATGTTAGATATTCGATTCCTTATCACACTCAATGTCTGCTGCCACTGCCAATCCCACTGCTTTACCTTCATAAGTGTATGTGGCCTTAAAGAGTTGCTTCAGTTAACTGTCGTTTAAAAAATTAAATTACACCATCAATTTTTCATTTTTCATGCTTGAATTAATCAACACACATATCCTGAGACGCTACAATTTCGCACACATAAGTACGCCTTTTACGGTTAACAGACCACCTACAATCATTACATATCCCAGACAGACTCAGATTCACTTTCCGTAGCCACAATTCTTCGGAAACATGATCCGAGGGAGTTATGATGCCAGTGGCTGGTTGGTACTTCACTCAAGTATGAGAATTAACCATAACATCAAGGTAAGTGGCACAGCATAGTGTGCCTAAGTGAATAGGGGCAAGGTAACCTTCTTATCTGTTATCGTTTGGCTAACTGACTGACATAGCCTCTGTCCAGAGAGCGTAGGTTTAGGACTGCAATAGTGGTCTTCCACATTGCATATGGGATACGTTTCAGAGAGTAAATGATCTGCCCAATGTCTGGATGGATGAAATGTTGGTTAGTCGGATGGTTTGTGGTGGTATTTCCAGTTTTGCGGTCCAAGTAACATAAAAAGAGTCGTTGCCAAGGGAATTGCTTTTGTCCGCTGACTATGGAATGACTATGACGACAACGATGAAATGTGCTCGTAATCTTGACTTAGAAAAAATTCCTAGTTCTCCTGGGCAGTTGCATTGTTGTGGTTAACACCATTAAAGAGAGGTTGGACGGGTTGGTTGCGGCTAACAATAGTTAGTCGTCAATTGCCATAGACATTGTGGACATACGTTTGGGTAAATGATAGGCATATACGAGTATGTGCGGTTTTGGAGTTCAATGTGGAGTTTCACTTGGTTGCTGCAGGGGAATGCATGACTAATGAAATTGGATTGACATTTATATTAAGGCTGTGAAACTGTACGAACTAGAATAGAAAAATTTTAACGTTGGAAATTAGTTTGTAGTTTTGTGGGTACTCAATTTGAAAGTATGCCGCGAGCCTAATGAATTTTTAATGGTTGATGAGACTGTAATTGCAATTTGTATGATGTTTACTCTTTAGCTTGACACATGACTTAAACCTAGTATTTAGCTCTGAGTAACTCTATATTAAATTTTGTATACTTCATACATATAGAACACAGGCGATTTTGATGATATGGAAAGAGTACTTCTGCAGACTGGTTAAAGGCGACGTCAATCAAAACTCCGCTTATGTTTAACCTGGCCGATGGCAAACAATAATCGCCCTTATTCAATACGTAAATTTAAATTTAACAAAGGTGCCTAGTTCACTCAAAGCACAGCGCGCTAATCTTAAATACTATAAAAGCAAAGTCGATTTTCCTTGTGAACACCGTTTCTCGAAAACTACTAGACGTAGGTACTTGAAATTTTGCACAGTCATTCTTTATTTTGCCTAGATGCGAGATAAGAAGGGATTTTCCGAAATTCAAAGTCTAAATGGCATAAAGGGGGTTGAGATCGAATTTTCCATATGTAAATATTGATTCCACGGCCGTAGCTCAGTACTGGCTCTCCGGATTAAAAAATATGTGAATTTAGTAAATTCGCCGCTGATTCATTTAAGATATAAAACATCCTTCTGCGTTATCCTGAAGCTGAGCAATGCAAAAAATAATTAATCAAATCATTGCCCACAATTTTCCTTCAGTGGAGATCACGGCCAGCAGTCATGCAGCAGTGGCTGTCGTTGTAATAGTATGTGTGTGTGAGTATATGGGCGCGCTATCACATGATTATGTTTTGATCTTCAATGTGCGATCTCTTCTAGAGTTAAAATTGAAAAAAAGCATTATCAGTGCCAAATCTAAGATATTGTAAATTTTATTAATTAAGATATCCATATGCTGTCAAAAATTCATGCAATTATGAGACTTGGGAATATACGCGTAGGTACATATGTACATGCATATGCATGTGTAGACATAGAACTATTGAAATATTTTTCCATTTTGTTAGATGAGATGTTGATCGTTGGATTTGTCCACATTTTATAATGTTTTAATGAATTTAAAATAAATGTGTGTGTTGGAAGCGGGTTTGCGTATGCTCTGGTGGGATTCCCACGGCGGAAGTTATAATTGAGTTTAAACATTTTCGGTATAGTATTCGGTTGGCAATTATATTTCAACAAGTAAATAACGGTCAACTAAAATGCGGGCGAAGCAAGGCGAGCATTGGTCAGCTAGTACCTAATAAATTCACATTTCGTACTTTGCGAGAATAGCTCAACTTACCATGTTTTTAATACTTATAGCATAGGAGAAGGTAGATAGATATTTATTTGGTATATAAATTTACAAAATTGGTTTGCTCCCGCACATTTAAAATACAGAGATATGATATTATCTTATATCTTCCGACTTAAATATTTATGTATGCTGCAATCAATGGTACATATTATACTAAAAATTTATTTCTACTCTGAAGGAAATTACCATAGAAACCTTCAATTGAACAAAATAGCATACAGACACTAATAAAGAAAATTTAAAAAAAAGGAGTTAAATACTCCTAATTTTGGCAGTAGTAGTAGTAGCAGTAGTAGTAGTAGTAAACAGTATATTTATTCTCAACAAAAATGTGTAACATATTCATTATAAACAATTCAAATTTAACATTTGTGTTGGTAAATATAATATTACGACAATGACCATATTAGTCGTCTGTCGGAAAGTTGGTTAATTAGATTTATTTACAGCGATACAAGTGAATTTAGTATTATATAAAGAGCACAATATAACGAAAGAACAAGTGACATATTTACGGATAACAAATGATAATACTTTTAATTGAATTCTTGAATGAGTACTTTTCTGTAAGACAGACCTATTTTCATAAAATTTGATAGTCTATTCCAATCATTGGGGTTTTCTCCATTAAGAATTCGTATTATTTCTTCATCAGTAAGACAAGTTTTTCCGAGGTAAAGCAATCTAAATTCATTTAACACAGGACATCTGCCTAGAAAATGCTGGATACTCTCTTCTTCGCGTATATTGCATAGTGAGCATAAGGTTGATTCCCAATTTCCGAATCTACTACCGTTAAGCCATAGTATATCATATCTTGCTTTAAAAATCCAGATGATTTTGTTAAGATCATTATGGTCCGAAAAGTAAATTTGCCCTCTTGAATAATCCAAATATTTGTAAAATCTCGTGTTACTCTATACTGCTCTTTGTAGGTTTTCATGGTGTTTCTCAGCCTTGAGTTGTATAAGCAAATTGGCACTTTTTCTATTCCATTCTCGTAGAGATATTTCAGCATCACCCCAGCCTATTCCAAAACGGAGTCCAAGAATATTTAATTCTCTTACCCAGAACAGATTCCTTCTTAATAATTTTTTGGTCAGCTGGTTAGGTAATGGTCTTTCATCATATACAAAAAGAGTTCTCTTTATATACCTTAGGTGTAAATCAAGGGTGTAAAAGTGGTTATCTTCTGCTCCTGTTTTTAACGACAGCGCATAGTTTGTAGTCTTAATATTCTTTTTAAAAAGTAGCGCTGTAGTTTGTCCACCTCTTCAAACATACCAAACCCCCAGACTTGCGCACTATAAGTTTGAATAGCTCTACTTAGTGCCTGGAATAATCTCCATTTTGCGCTAAGTGGTATATTTTTTTTTGCTAAGAAGCATTGCCATGTTGCATTAATAGAACTTTTTGCTGCTGTGTTCATTTTGCTACATGTAGAGCAAAGGAAAGTTTTGGGGTCAGTATTACTCCCAGATAATTGTAGCTAGATACGACTCATACACATTCTCCGTTAAAAGTCCAGTGCTCTCGATTAGATAATTGCCCTCCATTTCTAAAAACCATAATTTCAGATTTGGATAGGTTCACTTCCAAGCTCCACATCTTGCAGTATTCGTCCAAGCGCACTATCATTTGTTGCAGAACTTTAGGATCATCCGCCAAAATTACCATATCATCTGCATATAATAACAGCCTTATCCTTAGAGTGTCGATATTTAGCCCTCCTCCTAAGGCGTCAATGAAGATCGTTTATATACAACGCAAAAAGGAGTGGAGATAATAAACACCCTTGTTTTACTCCATAGTGAATCTCAAAGTATTCAGACATATCTTCACCTGTCCATATTGCTATTTGAGTGTGGGAGTATATGCGTTCAATAAGATTGATTAATTTTGTCGACACTCCGATTGTGTGCAGCTTGTAAATTAAGGCTTTTTGGCAGATTTTTTCGAAAGCCGCCTTAAAATCGACAAAAAAGGCATACACTTTTTTCTTCTTAGCAAGTTTCAGGTGGACAATGGAAGCTAAATTGTAAATGTTGTCTACCGTGGAGTAATTTCTTCTGAACCCAGCTTGATACTCCGTCAACACATTATTTCTTTCTTTTGGCAGTTTTGATCTGCAATTTCCTGGCCTTATAAACAACACAACAGAATTAACTTTTACTCCCACAAAACCTATATTATCTGAAATCAAGGGTTTCAGAACAAGTGAACTTAAACTTTCATTTCAGACCTAAATATGTCTAGCATTACTATTCTATTTCAAAAAAAGACCGCTACGCGTTTAAAATTTAAAGTTAATTTAGAATACATACACAAATCAATAAACCTCATTAAATCGTGGCCAGTAGTGTTCTACCTACCTATATATTCTATTCTTATCACATCTAATTCTAACATGACCCCAAATTTGCCGTCATAATCTGCTACCTAATATTCAACCAGAATATTAATTCGGCAAAATCAGAATTTTATAAACCCAATTATTAATTCGATAATGATGATGATTCCTCTTTACCTGCTTTACGTGGTCGCATCGTCGACCACTTTGATGGAAACGTAATTTCCTGCCTCACAAATTTGTAATCAAGTCTAACTGCATGGTATTACTATTCTTGAAAATCGACTTGAATAGGGGTCAACGGCGGTAGTTCATTTTTTTATTTTTTATTTTTTTTTAAGTTTACTTTAGGACTAGCTTCTATTCCAAATAGATCGGAATAATCATGTAGATACATATTTAACGAGAAAACTCTCTTTTAGAGTCATGGTTAAACCAATTCAGTGCCGTGAAGAAGTTTGGACCCATTTTAATCACAATTTCCATTATCTTGATGTTGGCTATTAAAAATATTTTAATAGCCATTGTCTGTAAAAAAATTCCTGTAATAACCCTTGCAAATGACAATAGCTATCATTCAACACATCCCTCTTTTCAGCATAAATTTCTTTTCATCCTTTGACTATAACGCGTTTTAACCAAAGAAAAGGAAACCGGACGCAGGACAGCATCCTGATGGACGCAGAAAATTACGATAAATACAAAAAGAAGAGGTTGGAAATGAAATTTCTTAGAACGGTCCATTTTCCCAGGGAAAGAATCACTTTCGTTCTAAAGTTAACAACAGTCGCAAAGGACAAAAATAAAATAAAATGTTGTAAACAAATAGAAAAGAAAGACAACTTTAAACTTTAGACGAAACAAAACACCACCAAGCTCATGTAGAACGACAACAACCTGGAAAAATAAAAAAAAAATAAAACCAGGATAAGCACGTAAAATGTTTTTGAAATTTTTCTCTTCTGCTTTTGTTAACTTTTAGTTTGATGTGAAAAAAAGTTTCGTTGTCCTCAACCGCTCAGCACTGCAATCGCTGTTACGATTTTTTTTTTTTGCTTTTCTTTTGTAATTTAACCTTTTTGTAGTTTAGCGTTATTTTATAGTTTGTCAACGGGTCCTGCTGTGTTTTGTGTTGCTTGTTTGCATAAAATTTAATTCCAA
The DNA here is from genome assembly GCA_945910035.1 of Brachypalpus laphriformis. NCBI lineage: Eukaryota > Metazoa > Arthropoda > Insecta > Diptera > Syrphidae > Brachypalpus > Brachypalpus laphriformis. Next base: position 258,406,997 of record OX246754.1, read on the forward strand.
ATTAATGTGAATATCGTGAAGGTGATTCAACTTGGACAAGAAGGAAGAATAATGTGAAAAGGGGCTCTTCTGAAATTGCACCAACAGGAGGGCGAGCGATTATTTTCATTATAACTTATACAACGTTGAACCTACAGCAACGTTCTTCTTCTGAAGAAGGACTTTGAGGTCAAGTTGTGTTTTGGACGTTTACTTCAAACAGGTAATATTATTTTCTCATTAATTATAGAAAATATTTAATATTCCGTTATACTGCAGTAGTTTAAAACCTAAATTCTGTCAAAATTTAGAATGTATGAACGTACGTGGACAAACTATATACGAGTATTGCACATAATTCCTTGATATAATGGTCAATGTGATTCAAAACTGTCTTATAAAAATTGTTAATAAATAATAAATCTTCATTTTTCTTTAAATGTAGTCTCACTGGGACTGTATTGCATGACCAAAATAGCCTAGTATAAAATTATTGCTTACCAACTTGGTTCTGTAATCACACTTACATATAGCACGAAGGCGAAGCACTTACTTTCCTAATTGCACAACGAACTACATTTAAATGGGATGTCCTAAGATGATAAGTACTTACTGCCTACCTTACACGGAATTCCTTATTTCAGCGCTGAGTGGTAATTGCTGAAAACACTAAAATAAATGTCAGAGATTAAAAAATGGTGCAAGCAGCCAACAAAATACTCACAGCAGTTAATGCTTCTCTTTGTGATACGATCTGTGAGACAGCATTATTAATACTAGTATGTGTGTATGTTCACTTTATTTTACCTGACTTAATGGTAACATATGCACTTTTCTGCACATCTATGGTACAGTACCTTTCGAATGATGTAAGTTTCATCCCCCTCCTTTTATAATAAATACTAAAAAAGCGTACGATAAGTTTCGTGTTCACGTATTAATATAAAAGATTTTGTTCAGGAGCATAATCTCTAACCTCGCGTGCAATAATCCAAGGCACTAACCACTGCCCCCAGTATCAAAATGAGAAGTTCGGAGACATTGCCGTTGTGCTTACTAAGCATTTTTTAGGTTAAGCCTTATATTTTTCTTTATCTTCCTGGAAGAGGTTCGCACTTGTCATGACGATGACTGAAAATGAATCTAGTAGCCAAGTGTTTCTTTGAAATATTCTTTTGAATACAAATGCAACGTCTAGAAAGTGGAGTTAAAATGGCATAACATTGGTAAGTTCTTGTTTTTCTCAAGATTTTTTTGAAGAAGTAAGCAATTACAATGACAGCGATAACATGTTTTTCCATTGGAAGGGTTTCTTTTGTATACATACATCATAAGCGGAAATATGTCGCTTACCTATCTGCATTACAAGTAATCAATTATGTAACTTCTCTTTAAATAATCCAGCAATGGGCTATTAGCAGCTTATTAGTCCATTAACTCAGAATAGGTTCTGTTATAAGTAGTTCCAAGTACATGAGCCATTACATGCATATGTACATATACATAAGTACATATAGGTGACGCGTATCCTATAACTACATTCGATTAAAGTAGATTACAATAGGAGGGCTCCTAGGTAAGCCATATATACGCAGAACCATATAAACAACAATTTCAAAATTTTACTGAGTGGTTGAGAAATATATTGTAATATTTTGTATGTGCTGTCCCTTACTGACAGCAAAGGTAAATATTAACCTTTCACGGTTAACTGCCTTCTCTAGTATTCCGCCGCGGCCCAGTTGTTGATCAGGTGCTATACCATTTCCAATTGCAGGAAATGGTTCCGGACAAGAAAACTCAGAAGTTGACCCATTGTTAGAGATTATATTACTAATCTTTCTTTCCAGAACTGTTACATTTCCGATAAGAGTTTTGTGATACCTTTTGGTAACACGCATTCTCTTAAGTCCATCCATGGGCATATTCAACTCCCTATTCTCGTTTTTCTTGAAATGCAAAATTTTGTTATGTCCATAGATAGTACCGCCCCAGTGCCAGTTCGCATCTCGGTGCAGACGAAGTGCCGTCAATGCCACTGCTTTCTTAATAAATAGGTCCAACGGCAAAATACCTAGGATGACTTCCATTATGCATGTAAGTCTCGTCCGTATTGCACCGATGATCCCTAAACAAGCCAGACGTTGGACCCTGTCTAGATACATCTGTAAAGTTTGCTGGGAGATATTTTGCCACCATACAACTGGCGCATATGAGATAATTGGTCTAACTATCATCGTATATACGTATATCCAGTACGCTGACCGCGGCGAGATTCCCCACCTTTGTCCACATACCCGTTTGCATTGATGAAGCACCCTTTTCGCATTCCGGATTAACTGCGATCCGAAAAGGGTCGAAGGCTGAAACTCCAGTCTTCTTTTTGTAAAGATGATTGGATCTGTCTTTTCCGCATTAATGGAGAGCCATTGATGTTCATGAATTCGCCTCTTGCCATTATTGCTACGTCATCGGTATATCCCACAATGTGCATGCCAGTCTCCTCAAGTCTTTTCAGGAGAGGGCCCACAGTTATGTTCCACAGTTTTTTTTTTTTTTTTTTTATGAAGGTGAAAATCTCGAAAGACACAGTGGGGTTAGAAACCCAAAGTAGTGTGGGACTCTAACCGCACTAAAAACACCTCCTTGATCATGACTAATCAACTAGTGATCGACAAAGATTTTATTTTCAACGTTAAGTCGGGTTTGAGAAGGTATTATAATTTAAATACCGGCTCTCGTAGTTGTCAAAAAAGTTCATGGGGCTTGGTTCTTCTTAACCTACGAATATTATTTTGAACATTTAAGACATCGTCTATCTCAGGATTGATATGCATCTGCAAACGCTCGTTGTGACGCATTGCGTACTTTTTAATTGTATCTGCTACGAGGTCGATCTGCAAATCTCGATGCAAGTCACTATTTCTAATGTACCATGGAGCATTCACTATTCCCCGCAGGACCTTATTTTGAAATGTTTGCAACATTTGAACATTTGTTTTCTTTGTGCAACGCCTTAATTGGATACCATATGCCAAACGGGTTTTAATATCTGATTGTATAATAGGATTTTATTCTCAATGGACAGTTCTGAGTTATATGCTAACAACCAATAAAGTTTTCTATATCTAATATTTAGATCTTCTACTTTCTTTTTCCTTCCATTTCAGTTTAGCATCCAGATTCATACCGAGATCCTTAGCTGTGTAAGAGTAAGGAACTACTTGATTATTAATAACCACGGAAAGATTCGTTATTTTTTTATTTGTAAAATTGATATGGATGGACTTTGACTCATTAAGTTTAATTCGCCATCGCTGCGTCCAATCACATATCTCGTTAATTGAATTTTGTAGTTTTTCTGTAGCTTTAGCCACACATCCATCTGTTGATAGAAGAGCAGTGTCGCCTGCAAATGTGGCTATCATGGTATCACTCGCATGCGGTATATCACTCGTATATAATAAATACAGGGTGGGCCCTAGAACACTTCCCTGTGGAACACCCGCTTGTATTTCTTTAAGTTCAGAATACGCTGAGCCGTAACGAACTCTAAAGAATCTATTACCTATATAAGACTTAAGGATCTCATAGTACTGTCTAGGTAGATCCCTATGAAGTTTATACTCTAAACCCTTATGCCAAACTTTATCAAAAGTCTGTGCAACGTCTAAGAATATTGCAGAACAAATTTGTTTTTCTTCCAGTGCCTTTTCTATAACATTAGTTATACGATGCACCTGGTCTATCGTCGAGTGTTTATTCCTAAACCCGAATTGATGGGTAGGGATAAGCTTTCTTTGCTCTATAATTGGGTCTAACCTTTTAAGAAGGAGTTTCTCGAAAAGTTTTGAAAGTAACGGTAAAAGTGAGATTGGCCTATATGAGGTAACCTCTGATAAAGGCTTACCTTGTTTAGGAATAAAAATAATTTCTGCTATCTTCCAGTGATGCGGGACATACCTTTGTTTAAAACAGGCATTAATTATAAGCTTGAGTTTCAACAATGCAGTTGAAGGAAGTTCCTTCAAGATTTGAGCAGTTATAAGATCATAACCTGGCGATATTCTATTATTTAGTTTATGAATACATGTCTCGATCTCTCTCGAAACATAAGGAATTTCCTTTTCGTCTACTATGTTATAGAAATCATTTGCTACCCTAGGTGGAAACGGTTTGAAAACATTTGAAAGGTGCTGAGAAAAGAGTTTAACCTTTTCCTTTGGATCGCCGATCCATTTCCCATTAGATGTTTTCAACGGGGGATCTTGCGCTTGAGGTCTCTTTAAACGTTTAGCAGCCTTCCAAAGGGAGTAGTCTGTGACTTTATCAGCCGTGAGACTACAAAGGTATTTAGCTAGAGAATCATTTTTGAATTCAGTAATATTTTTTTTAAGCCTATTATTGAGTCTATCAAAAATGGTTTTATCGCCAGGATATCTTGTCGCTTGCCATTTTCTACGAGCTCTTCTCTTTTCAAGTATAAGTTGCTTGATTTCTGTGGGGTATTTTACCGAAGCCTGTTTTTTTTGTTGATAAGTCGGTGCACTATCTTCTGCTGCCTGTTGCACATCGGCAATGAATTGTTCTGTTTCAATGTCAATATGTTTTGTTGTGACTAGTGGGGACCTAAGGTTAATGAAACCTTCGAGAAGTTCTCTGAATTTACACCAGTTCGTTCTTTTGTTTGTTAGTCGTGGGTTTTTTATCTGCTCTATCGACAAACCATTGACTGTTAGAATTACATGTGTATGATCCGATGGCAGATCATCACTGCTTTTAACTTTAACTTCTTTTCTATTAATACCTTTCGTTATGAAGAACTCGATAACGTCTGGTATTTTCATTGGGTCAGATGGCCAATAAGTTGGTAATCCAGTCGAAATAAATTCACAGTTAAAATTTCGCCCTGATTTGTAGAGCTTCCTGCCTTTTGTTGTTATTAGTCTTGACCCCCAATATGTATGTTTTGCATTAAAATCACCACCGATGATGAAGTTGTTACCTAACATTTGGAAGAGATCAATTAGGTCTTCCTCTGTAGGCGAGTGCTTGGGTGGGCAGTATATCGCAGCTACATTAAACTCCTTGCCTTTAGTTTCTATGTTTATTGTCGCTACTTGCATTGTTTGTTTTGCTATTTTTGGCAATTCCTAGTGACCCGAGGTACTTTTCACAATCACAGCACTCCCTCCCCTGGTACTGTCAGCTGGATGAGGAGAGTGAAAACAAAGATACCCAGGAATTCTAATTTTAGTTCCCTGTTTGAAATGAGTTTCAGAAATCAGGCAAACATCAATATCTTCGTTACGTAGAAAAACCTGAAATTCAGGGACGTGTTGGAGTAAACAATTTGCATTCCACGTTGCGACATTTAGATTATTTTTAATCATTAATATTTTGTTGTTTTTTTCCTGCTACTTTGCTTAGCAGTTTAATAATTTTATCCTGATTATCCAATAACAGTAATAAGCATTTCCGATATTTCCTCTTCCTTTCGTGTATTTTTCACAATTTGGGAATACGATTTACTTTCTACAGCTGGTATGTTCGTTTTAGCAGCAATTGGCACATTGTCTAGTTTCTTGTTTTCAGCGTTTACTTGTTGCTTGCTTTTATTATTGGATGCATTTCGTTGGTTGATTTTAGTAGCTTTACTTTTCCTTTCTTGGTATTCTTTTGCCATCGGACAACCCCTATAATTTGCTGGGTGATCACCATGACAATTGATGCATTTTGCTTTCTCGTCCTTCTTAAGAGGACAATTATTTGTGGGATATTTTCCTTCGCATTTAGAGTAGGTAATAAAACTCCTCCCTGCGGCACGCTCTACTAACCCTTTCTTTAAGTCAGATTTTCGAAGCGTATTACATTAGTCTTTTTATAATACTTCGCCTTATACTCATCCCATGATTCTGCGTCGTCCCTTCTCATGGGATGGTTAAATGCTTTCTTTACCCACTTCTTAAGAGTTTCAAGGTACCTACACCACCATGAGTCCCATTTTCATCTACCAGAGTAGGAGTACACGCTTCTTGGTATGCAATTTCAACAGCTGTTTGTAATTGTTTCAGCTGCGACTTTACATCTCAAGTGCTTTTCGGTATTTTGGCGTACCCTCCCAATCAGTTTATCCCGTGACACTTATAGTATTATTGTAATTGATCGCCAGAAAAGTAGGCCTCGACTGCTCGACTGTTTGGGGAAAAGCGCGGTAGCCACTATCCAAGACCAACGGAAAAGAAATGCTAAAATAAAAGAATTAGATTGGTTCTCGAGAGGGTTTTGAAATTTTATTGAAAAAGAAATAGTTTTTTTTTAAACAATCAATTCGGTATCGCGAAACGAAAACTCCAACAACTCGCTACTCCTCGATACAGCGGCTTTTTATATCCCACCTCCCGCTTCCAGTTTATTTCCACTCTCCATCTGTCACCAACTTTTTCTTCCACGCATATTCTTTGAACTCTTCCTCAGCGTTCAACGGCGAAGGCTGGATACAGCATTGCAAACTTCGACGCATATTTTTCGAACTCTTCCTCGGCGTTCAGTGGCGAATGCTAGATACAACAGTATTTAACCTTAACCGTGTTTATATTATTGTACTAATTCATATAGTACCTATGTATGTTCACTATATATATAAATGTAGAAACATGCACACACGTTGTATAACAAAGGACACGTTGTATACTTAGAAGGACCTTCTAAAGAGTTCAGTACTTGATAGTGGTATTCTTCGACTTCATTGACCTTTGAAATTTGTATTATTTAAAGTCCATTGAATTTAGAATAATATTATTTAAAAATAAATGATTTAATTATATTGTACTTGATGAGAGTCAGAATTGACGAAAGTTGCATTTTTATACTCCTGTTCAATTGCATACTTTGCCGTATGATATTCATACATACATATTTGCAAAAAAGCAGATATATGTATGGTACATATAATACGTCGATTTATTAGAAATTAAGTCAAGTTGCCAGCAATCAACTCGTATTGCAGACGTCGTGCATTTAACTTCTACCGTCAATTCTTATTGTACATCTAGTCCCTTAAGCTCATTTCAATACTCCTTCTAACAACTTACACAACTCATCCACTCATCGAATACAACACTCCGATTCTGATCCGACTTACAGATTAAGGACCAAGACGAAAGACATAAAATGGAAAATGCACACCAGAGAGACAAAGATATGTCTGTGTAGATCCATTCAGGGAGATAGCAGGGCGTCAATTACAGAAAAAGCGAAAATATTGCTCATAAGCCTCCTCCGACATCACCACATCGAAGTGTTTGTTTTCCTTTTATATTTTCTTTCTTTCATTCTTACTTCTAACAAAAAGCTAATAGGGTATGAAACTCTGGTACACTATTACAATGTACACGTACCTATAACCTGCTAGATTAAATTTTCTTCAAGCGCCGAGCCGAAACCAAATCGAAGAAGAATAACAAGGGGACGAAGAAACCGAAAGAAAGGCAAACAGTTTTGCAGTACAAGAGATTAAGGACGACAGATAAAATGATTTCCCTCGAGCATTTAGAACTGTAGAACCGTATTTCCAAGCAATTTCGAGCAGCAAGAAGGATGCTTCTATTCCTTATTTATTCACTGTGTCAGGGAGAAAGGACAAAAGTGCACAAGTGACTGAGTGAATCGCTCGAATGTGTTAGGAGTTAAATAATAGCTATGGATTGGCTGGAGATAGCGAACGAATTACGCCTCCTTTGCTGGTTAGATGAATTAAACAATGATAGGTATAAAGTATGAGGAGAGCGAGAGTGTGTGTGGAGAGTTCACCTTTCCGAGGACATAATTTGAAAACGAATTCCAGGAGGAGGATGCGTGTGTTGTCTTTACAGCTCTAGATTAAGTTTCCAATTCGAGCGTAATGGGTGGAAATATCGCGGACAATGTAGTGGAGTAGGAAACATCCTTTCGTATGTTCCATTCATCGCTGTGGAGGTGAAATTTATGTTTGCTCATGGGGGCTATGTGTATGTATGTATATACCCTTTCATTTGATATTACCGAGAATCTCTAATAGAGGGTGTAAGGTAGGTGCCTCGTATGGAGGTATGCCATAGGATAACACCAACTCGGTGCCAACAAGCATTCAAGCGAAATCGCAGCTGCTTTTAGTACTTCTTTGCTGCGGCGCGCGTTTTGAAATCCCGTGGGTGGCAATAAATTCAGCATTTTTTTTTTTATTCACTTGCGACTTGGCCGCGAGTATCTTTGAGATTTTTTTATTTTTTTTTCTCTGTAGATATAAAATATAAATGGTGACAAGAGCGAAAATGGTGATGGTTATCTTAAAATGCAAGATTGGATAACTGTTGGGTTGTACAATTCTGAAAACTTCTACGGCTAACGTGTCTCTGTGAAAACCGCTAGCTCTCACGTGTATATTCTTCAGGCTAGAAGCCTAGTATAAAGACCACTAATATGAAAATACATATGTACATATGTATTAACCGAGAAATACAAGAAGAACCTGGGGCCGTGCTTAGGCTACCAGGGGGGTCAGCAAGGTGGCGGATAGCTGAACGGCCTTTAGATATGTAGGCTAGCTGCGAATAACCAATAAGCAGTCCCCGACCACGAGCGGCAGAATGGAGGGTGTGAGGGAAAAAATCACATGAGCCCTGTGAAGTATCTGTGACAGAGCGAGTAGACGCCGCTCTTAAATAAGTGTCCTATCCCGAAGGCAAGGTGTTACGCGACCCGTGCTGAGGCCTGAATGGTGCTGGGGATGTAAAATCAATACAGCATCTCTAACGGAGCCCTCCAGATGCCTGGTGACCTCTGGTTGAAATAAAGCCTAACCACGCTACAGGGGGCTATGACGTGGTCGATATCAATTCCCCCTTACTCGTGGGATTCAAAATGAACAAACTTAAACAAACAAAAATAAACCAAATAAAAATATCAAAAGAAACGGAAAAAATCAAAAAAAAATGGGGAGCCAAAAACCCCAACCATAGAAGACCCATTTCGAAGGGGAGCACTATTGGCTCGATCGCCAGTTGATACTCCGCTTGAAAAGGAACAGGCGGCGATAATATCGCCCCAAATCATACGCGTGGACACTGCTACCATAGCTTTAGCTGAGGTTCAAAACAACCCACGCTCCAATGAAGAGATAGGCAAGTGTGATACGGTGACTGTACTGGGAAAAAAAATAGCCGAACTTCCTGAATTCATCAAGGATAAGAACAACGTGCATCACGAGATTCGTAAACTGGTGAGTTCTATTCGTACCACGTATGAAAAGGCATTGGAACCTGAAAACGAATGACAAGAACATTTACACGTTGAAAGGCAGGATAAGACTACACAAACCATACAGTCAAAACCGTTAAACTACCGAGCAGCAGTCCTGAAGACCACTGAGGCGTCAAAGCCTGCGGTAGATAGCTGTGAGATACGACCACAAACGCCCAAACTACGAGCCAACAGCTCCCAGCCGCGAAGCAAAAAAATACCGTGGTCCCGATAGGAAAAGAAAAACCCGTCCAGGAGGAAACCCTTAACACGAAAGCCGAAAAGTGGGAAAAGCGAAGAGGAAGTACCAAAAAAAGGCTGAAAGCGCGCCCAGGTGCTTTAGTGATTAAAGCTAAGGATGGTCTCTCTTATGCAGAAATGCTGCACAAGGTAAAGGACAACCCTGAACTGAGAGAGCTCGGCCAAAAGGTCAACCAAATCAGGAGGACGGCCAAAGGAGACCTACTCTTAAAACTAAGGAGCCTCCCAACAACGGAAACGACCAAGCTTCATGCATCCGCGGAAAAGGCCTTGGGAACAGAAGCGGAAGTGAAAACCCTAACGCACGAGGTACTCATAGAAGTCAAAGACCTGGGCGGAATCACAACGAAGGAGGAGATCTGCGAAGCCCTAACCAATCAATTAGAGGGATCCAAAGAGTACCATGTCAGAACAAGTGCCATAAAGCCTCTGCGAAAAGCTTACTTAGGGACACAGATAGCGACAGTGAGCCTGCCAGAGGAAGTGGCTGAGAGGCTGATGACTGCCAGCGAAGTGCGCATTGGCTGGGTGGTCTGCCGAATACGGGAAAAAATCACTCCAACAAAATGCTACAAATGTATAGACTTTGGACATACTGCCAGAGCATGCAAAAGTGCGGTGGATTTTTCTGACCGGTGTATTAGATGTGGTGCGAGTGGACACACCGCAAAATATTGTGCCCTAGAGCCAAAATGCCTGCTGTGTTGTGACAAAGAGGGCGTCAAATAGCAACAATGTCACAGGAAGCGGCAAATGCCCAGCCTTCCAAAAAGCCTTGAGAGAGCTGAAAAACCTTATATGAAGATAAAACAGCTCTACCTCAATCACTGCGAAGCTGCGAACGATCTCCTCATACAATCTGTGCGCGAACAAAAGGTAGACGTAGTAATCCTTAGTGAGCCCTACAAGGAATTCGATGCAAACGCGTGGATAACGGAAACTACGAGAAAAGCGGCCATATGGGCCTGTGGGAAAACCGCCTTCCAAGAGAGAATGCCAACATCAGGAGATGGTTTTATATGGGCAAAAATCGACGGCATATATATTTATAGCTGCTATGCACCACCAAGCCTCTCGATAACAGAGTTCGAAGAGGTGCTGGACAAACTCGTAAATGATGCTTTAGATCGAAAACCGGCGATCATTGCTGGCGACTTTAATGCATGGGCCGCTGAATGGGGATGCAAAGAAACGAACAGACGAGGAAGATCCCTACTGGAGACTTTTACAGCCCTAGACGTAAAACGTAAACCCACGTTTTGCAGAGGAAGCGGCGCTTCGATTATAGACATCACGTACGTAAGTAGCTCCTTGATAGGAAGAACAAAGTGGGAAGTCAGTGACCTCTATACTCATAGCGACCACCAGGCGATAATATGTGAAGTATTGCCGGAAGCAAGAAGACAAACACCGCTAGCCAGGCTACCCCAGAAAAAAGGCTGCAAATCAGACTCTTTTGACGTGGAAGCATTCACATGTATCTTCAACAGAAACGCAGTATTGACGGGTCGTGCGGGCTGTAAAGCAATGCAAGTCATAAATGAGGTTACACGGGCATGTGACGCCACAATGAGAAGAAGAAATGCCATGGAACATCGTCCCCAGTTTACTGGTGAAATGAAGAAATCGTGCAGCTACGTACCAAGTGTCATCGAGCGATAAGGGCGTATACGCGATCTAGAGCGAGGGCCGTCTCTAGTGAACTGCAAGAAGACTGCAGAGTGGCTCGAAAGGAAGTAAAAACAGCCATACTAAAGAGCAAACAGAAGTAATTCGCCGAGCTGTGTGATGAAGCTGACGAAAATCATTGGGGCAAAGCCTACCAAATCGTCATGAAAAAATTGAAAAGGTGCCAGCCACAGATTTCCACCTGCCCAGAGTTCTTACACAACATCGTGGTCGGACTATTTCCTCGTCAACAAGAGAACGCATTCTCGGATGATCCAATAGTAGAGGCACCAACAATCCGAGAGGTAACCATAGAAGAAATAATCGAGATTTGCAATAAAATTGGAGATAAAAAAGCACCTGGACCAGATGGTATCCCTAATATAGCACTCAGGACAGCTATAAAAGTAAGCCCAGAAATGTTTATTAACATTTACAACTCGTGCCTGAAGAAGGGAGTCTTCCCGGATCAGTGGAAACGGCAAAACCTAGTAGTTCTTCCTAAAGGTAGGAAACCACCAAATGAACCATCATCATACCGCCCACTCTGCATGTTAGATACGGCTGGCAAAATGTTGGAGCGAATCATCTGTAACAGGGTAGAGGCAGCAATTCAAGAATCTGGAGGTCTTTCAGAACACCAATACGGTTTTCGAAAAGCGCGCTCAACAACAGATGCAATCAATGTGGTAGTTAAAACGGCACAAGAGGCTATACAGGGAAGAAGATGGAGAGGCGGTTCCAAAAAGTAATGCTTGGTTATAACTCTTAACATAAAAAACGCCTTCAATACGGCAAATTGGAGTCACATCTTACAAGCGCTCAGAAGGATGTGAGTTCCACAATACCTCATAGACGTTATTGTTGACTACTTCAGGTGCAGAATCTTGGTATACAATACAGACCGCGGTCCCAAGCAATATAAGATCACAGGCGGAGTACCACAGGGCTCAGTCCTTGGCCCTTTGCTGTGGAATATTATGTATGACGGTATACTGCGACTTCCTATACCCGAAGAAACAAAAATAGTGGGATTTGCTGATGATATCGCCATTATTGTCACTGCTAAACTGTTGGAGGAGGTGGAACAGATAAGCAATGCGACAATAAGGATAATACGAAAATGGCTCACCTCAGTTGGTCTAACACTGGCGGAGCATAAAACTCAAGCAGTCCTGATAAGTAGTAGGAAGAAGGTAGAAACTCTCACCATTATAGTCGGCGGCCATGAAATCACATCTAAACCGGATCTAAAATACCTAGGTATCATGATAGATACGAGACTTTCATTTAGAGATCACCTTAAGTATGTAGGCCGAAAAGGTGCAATAGCAAGTGCTGCACTCGCGCGTCTCATGCCCAACATAGGAGGACCAAGACATAGCCGTAGGTTACTGCTGGCTAGAGTGGTTACGTCTATAATCCTATACGCCGCACCAATTTGGGCCGGGGCCATGGCAATTAAAACATACAGATCACATATCACATCTGTGTATCGAATATGTGCATTGAGAGCTAGCTGCGCATTTCGCACTACTTCTAGCGATGCAGCCTGCTTGGTAGCGAGAATGCTCCCAATAGATATCTTGGCAGTAGAACAGCAACGTCAGTACTGCGCAAGAAGAGAAAGAAACGAGGCCAGCGAAAACCGGCTCTATAGAGCAGAAAGCCTAAGAGAATGGCAAGAACGCTGGAATACTTCTGAGAAAGGCAGGTGGACCCATAAGCTCATACACCAAATCCAGCCATGGTTCGACAGGCAACATGGTGAACTTGAGTTCTACTTAACGCAGTTCCTAACGTGCCATGGATGCTTTCGTTCGTACTTACATAAGTATAAACACGACAATAGCCCTTACTGTCCGCATTGCGCTGACTGCGTAGAAAACGCAGAGCATATATTTTTTGAATGCCCAAGATACCTCGACGAAAGGAATGCACTAAGGAGTGAACTCGGCCATCCACTGACGCCAGAAAACATCGTTGGCGAAATGCTCAAAAGCCAGGAGGCATGAGACGCAGTCGCTGGGAGCACAATGCGCATAATGAAGATTCTAAGAACCCTAGAAAGAGAAAGGAAAGAATCAGACCGGCGAAATACAATAAATGCTGAGCAGGAAAATGCAAACATGCACTAGTCGAATACATCAGACTAAAACCCCCCCGCGATGAAATGCTTGACGGCAGTACCGCGGGGAATGGGGCGGTCGTGGGAGGGGGGTTTAGTGGGTAAGAGTCCCGCACTTTTTCTCAGGACGTACTGAGTTTCGTCTTTTGAAGATTACCCCTTCCAATCAAAAAAAAAAAAAAAGAGAAGGATCACATTTTTCAATTTCATTTCATTCAATTTTCTGGCTTTGCTATGTTTCAACCGAATCGTGTAAAGTCGTTTGTGTCTTTAGATAATCTAACGCCAAGATCAGAAGATACATTTTTGATAGTTCAGAAGCTATCTGTCTACCGAGGTATATGCGTTCTTACAGCCGTAGCCAAAATAACAACTAGAATAATTCTGGAACGAATCAAAAACTATTTAGATTCAACTCTCGACGTCGAACAGGCAGGCTTTCGCGCTGGATTTTCCTACACCGACCACATAAACACCTTAAGGATCATAATCGAGCAATGTACTCAACAGGTCTTCGCTATATTTGCTGTTTATTGACTTCGAGAAGACTTTCGACAGCTTAAATCGAGATGCTATCTGGTTAGCCTTGCGCAAGAGTGGCGTCCCAGAAAAACGTATAGCTATTATCAAGGCTGCCTGCCAAGGAACGAAAGTGGTAGGTAGGTAGATGGGAAGAAGCGAAGAACAGAACAGCAAACCATGCTGACACATAATAAGCACAAAAGTGCCGTTTTAATACCATAGCTCAAGTAACCTAAACGGATGTGAAAATGGAGTAGCTTGTAGGGAAATGGAGAAAGAGTAAAAATTATTCGAATCCAACCCGTTGCATTGAGGAAACTAATAACGTCCCCAACGCTTATCTCTACGCTTATCTCCATGCGCGAAAATGCGCATTATCTGCTAATGTCCCAACGGGACGTTCATCGCCTTTGCTAGGAAAACATCAAGGGTAGACCCTTGCCTCGCGAGTTCGTCAGCTCGCTCATTTCCCTCAATGTTGCTGTGACCCAGAACCCAAAGGAGACAGATCCTTAACCGATGACCTAGCGAGACGAGTTCCTTTTTGCACTGTTCTACTAGCCTCGAGGATGTAGTGGTAGATACTATAGCCTTGATAGTGTAGAGGTTTGCTTAAGTAGTCGGCAGGCCTCACGTACAGCAAAAGCTTCCGCCAGGAAGACACTGCACGAATCAGGAAGCCGGTTAGACCTGGAAATATTGAGGGAATCAGAGAATATCCCCGCCCCTACCTCACAGTCCATTTTTCAACCGCCGGTGAAGATTGTTGTTTCGAACTCATTCGTCAGTTCGCCAGTTTCCCTTTCCGCCCTGGTTGGGAATCTGACTGTGACATCTAAAGTTCACCTTGGGAGTTATATGGTATAGTCGGTCAGATTAGCTGCCAGATCCTGTGGTAGCATATTCAAGATACTGTTGCGACCATAAGGATTGGTGCACCAGCAATCTGTTTCCCTTAGTCTGACCGCACTACATGCTGATATAAGAATAAAATGTTCAGCTTCTAGCTTAATTTTGGATCAAGTACCACACCTAGGTACTTAGCACTGGAGGATGGGGAGAGTAAATAATTATTTAGCCGTGGAAGCGTGAAGGTCGGCATTTTGGTTTTAGTGGTAAAGAGCTGAGTCCACATCCAGTGGCCCATGTGCTAATCTTGTCCAAGACACCTTCCATAATATCACTGATTACGGATGGAAACCTCCCCGATACCAGTATTACCACGATATCCGCATACGCGACAACCTTAACTCCATTTCTGTCAAGTCTACACAAGATTTTTTGGTGATGACCAGAAGCCATAGAAGAGGAGATAAGACCCCATCTTGAGGAGTTCCTCTAACGACAGATATGGTGGAGCTGCTGTTACCAAGAGTCGGTTGAATATCTCTAGTTTTTAATATTTACAATATTCATTTGCTAATAAACTCTTCCACACCCAGTTGGATCAGAGCTTCCTGAATCGATTCCGTACTGACACTATTAAAGGCGCCTTCAGCGTCTAAGCAGGTAGATAGGGTATATTGCTTAAAATGAATTGTCTTTACTATGGTTCGCACTACTTCGTGGAGCGCCGTCTCTATCGATCACCCCTTAGTGTAAGCATGTTGCGATTTGAATAGAAGGAAAGAGGATAAGCTGATGGGTCTGAAATCCTTGTCGGATCCATGACCCCGCTTCCCAGCTTTCGGGATAAATACAACACGAACACGTCTCCAGCTTACGTAGACTGGTACTAGCCATAGGACCACCTGGTCCAATGTTTTTTGCAGCGTAATCGGAAGAATGCCATCAAGGCCGGCCGATTCATAGGGAGAAAAACTATTAATAGCCAGGGAGGTATTAACTGCTGGAATTGTTGCCTTAATGTCATTCCAGGAAGAAGATTGCGCGGCCTGAAAAACTGGTGGGAGAGCAATCTTATTTTTACATCCTGGAAAGTGTGTTTGCATTAAAAGTTCCAGGGTCTCGCTAGAGGAGTCCTTCCAAGTCCCATCCGGTCGTTCCATAAAAGACGGGCTAGAATGTTCCTTAGACATAATTTTACTCAACCTGGCAGAGTCTTTTATGGTTTCAATGGACTGACAGTAGTCTTTCCAGGCAAGAGGCTTGGCACTTTTAATGGATTTCTTATATTCCTTCAGACAATCCTTATATGGTTGCCAGAACTTGTGTTTGAAGCAGATATTGAAGATACCTCTAATAATCTTCCTCAGACTGGATAGATCTTCGTTCCATCAAGGGGGGGATTTTTTCTTACTGTATTTAATAGGACACGAAACCTTAAAAGCCGCATATGGCTGTTTCGAGGGTCCTAATTTTAGAGTGTAGTTCCTCGACTGATGCAATTTTCAGGTCGGGTATTCTATGAAGTTTTGATTTAATAAATGGCTTGAAAGCCTCGACCCCAAGGCACACATTGTATAGAATCCATCTGTGGTCGGAAAAGGACATTCGATCGGATACTCGCCAGTTTACTACCCTAAGGTTATCATTGTTGGTTTTTAAGGTTATGTCTAAAGCTTCCTCCCACCCCCTGAAATTTTCCGTACGCGGAAAAACAAAAGTCGGTGTGTTACCGACGTTACAAACAGAAAGGTTGGACATCACTAAAAAATCATACAAGGACTCACCGCGTTCGTTAGTTTCAGAGCTGCCCCATAATGTGTGCCTGGCATTTGCGTCGCAGCCCAGAGCAGATTGTCCTTTTAAGCCGTTGTCTTTAGTGTTAATTGGTGTACCTCCTCTGGCGGTGATGGCCTGTCACGATCCATGTAAACTGAGGATATAAAAAGAGTGTTATTTACAGCCTACAATTAAACTCCCCTTAAATCGACAGAGCTAAAATCAGGACATAGAAATACATTCAAATGTTTTTTAGCTAGGATGCAAGTCCTAGGTTTATTACTTACCTGGTTTGTGGTGTTGTAGAAAATGTTGTAACGGTTGTCCTTGAGCCCTTTTATGGATGAATCCTTCACCCAGGGTTCCTTTACAATGCCAACATCTATATTCTCGTCGCCGAGGAAGACAAGCAAATTATCTGACGCACTCTCCGAGTGGCGCAGAGTAATCTGGATGATGGTCAGCATTGGTAGTAGGTGGAATGATGTCGATCCCCATGTCCTCCGACATCTTGTCGGAACAATTGATTTCGCCTGAATCTTCATCAGGACCAGATGGACGGAAGATCATGAGTTTAGCATGCCTTATGCCGAAACGCAGCTTATGATCAGTTTTTTTTTAGTGCCACTAGGCTAGCCTCGTTGATCAGTAGCAGGAAAGAGTAGATATTTTCCTGAGGTTCCTCTGCCTTGATGAATGCCCAGTAATCGATCGGAACCGCCGGATTGTGCAGTTTCAGACATTGGATTTCCCCATTAATCTACATATTGGACAACCAGATGCGGGGCCTAGGTCTCCTGCGGATATCATTTGCGGTGATAAGCTTGAGCTTCAAACCCTCCCAGGCGTTACTAACCTTAGTAACACACTTGCCAAGGAAATCCTTGTTAAGATTTTTGGTCCCACGAGTAGGTCCGGAAAGGAGAGTCAGTCCTGGCAGAGCCGACATACCAGGATAAGGCAATTATACAACCGACCTAGCCTGGGCATCGATAGGGACCGTTCGCGACCAGCACTGCTTTATCACCAGCTAGCCATGCAGCCCTCGGCACGAGTACCTACAAACCTTGGCTTAAGTGAGATTTTATGGGGTTTACTCCCCACCTGCGTCTTAATGAACCACAGCACATGATTGAGTACATGCGCGTAAATTCTTAGCTGACACTAGACACCGGAAGTGTGAATACCCATTTTACCCGAGCGCCCACGGGGAGAACCAAAGACGAGGAATTTTTGGCAATATAGTAGTAGGATCGCAGTTGCTGCTGAGGATATGGAAGGAACACTTCTGCAGACTGCTAAACGGCTATTATGACCAAAATTCCGCTGTCAGACAGCATGAGCCATTCAACAGCGACGATGACAGTCAATATACCCGTCAACCCGATCAGAATGAAGTAAGAATAGCGATATCTAAACTCAAATCCAACAAACCTGCTGGGCCGACGGCCTTGCCGCCTAACCTTTCAAGGCAGGAGGAGATGAGTTGGTAAGAAACATACACCAGCTCATCTGTAAAATCTGTTCGGACAAAAGTATGCCCGGTAAATGGAACATCAGCATCGTTTGCCCGAACCTGAAGAAATGAGACCCTCTGAACTGCGCCAAGTATAATATAAATCTTCTCAACATCCCATATAAGATCTTGTCCGCCGTAATATATGAACGCCTAAAACCGATCGTCAACAACCTGATAGGTCATTATCAGTGCGGTTTCAGGCCCTTTGGCAGATCTTGGAAAAAACCTATGAATATAAAATCGATACGCACCACCTTTTCATCGATTTCAAAGTTGCCTATGATAGCGTGTATAGAGACAAGTTATACAGAGCCATGCCTAGTCCTAGCATCCATGCCAAGCTTGTCCGTTTGTACAGAATGACGATGGAGAACTCTCGCTGCTCCATCAAAGTCGGTAAGAACATCACCGCACCATTCGATGTCAGGAAAGGTCTTAGGCAAGGTGACGCGCTATCATGTGATCTTTTTAGCATAGTACATGAGAGAAATGTACGAAACTCGCAAGCCAACACCGGAGGTACAATCTTTTACAAGTCTGTACAACTACTCGCTCATGCCGATGACATTGACATAATCGGAAGATTTCAGCGGGTCGTCAGTGGGGCATCTGCGAGTATTGAGATCGAGGCAGCAAAGATGGGTCTAGCGGTCAATGAAAGCAAAACAAAATATATGCTGTCTACAAAAGAGGACACCCAAAATCGGGGTCTTGGACAGAACGCCACAATAGACAGATATAATTTTGTGGTGGTAAAAGACGTTGTCTACCTAGACTCTATGATGAGCTCCGCAAATGACACCAGTGTGGAGATCAAACAAAGAATTACTTTTGCCAATCGCTGTTTCTATGGGCTAAGACGGCAATTGAGAACAGAACAAAGTAACTCTTTATAAGATATTAATCATCCCAGTCCTGTTGTATGGCTCAGAGGCATGGGCTTTGTCAAAATCGGATGAGGATGCCCTTGGTGATTTTGAGAGAAAAGTTCTTCGAGCGATCTTTGCTCCCGTCTGTATAGATGGCTAGTGGAAGAAAAGCTACAATACCGAATTATACGGTCTATATAAGAACGTCGACTTAGGCAGAAGACTTCACGTACAGCGACTAAGATAGCTGGGTCATGTAGAGCGGATGGCGCTCAACGTTCCCGCCAAGAAAGTCTTCGAATCGACCCCGAATGGACGGCGCAGTATAGGGTGACATCGCCCAAGAAAGAAAGTGGGCGTTTTGTCGGAATTCATTAATAGCCCTGCCTCCGATCGCTCAAAACCAAATCGACCAAATGGGAAAAAATGCAGAAAAATGTCAAATCTTTTTGGGCGATTTAACATTTTTAATTAGGGGCTATTTGAGCTATTTAGCATAATGTCAAATCACACGAATATTAGCGCTGTGGAATGAGAAGCGGATGTGGGAGTTTGAACGAACAGGCGAGGGAATACGTGCTTTCACGTCACGTCCGCGCGCGCAAACGACGGCCTGACGCGGCGCAGCAACCATTTCGCGTGGCCTTTCACCCCCCCTCTCCCGAGCGATTTTGTTTCCACGAAACTGTAAGTGTGAGCCTGACAAAGCAATCAGGGCAATTGACGTCGTAAGTAAGGCTCTATGCAATAGTGTATTTTTAGTGTATTTAATAAACTCCGCTTTCCGGAAGGGTTTAGCTTTAGGGTTTATTTTAGGCGAACCCCACAGGCAGATCAGTAGAAATGCAGTGAAGTGGGAGGGTTCTGATCCCTTGTTTTTGGATCATAGTCTCGCTGATAAAAGGAAGAAGAAGAAGAAGGGTTTAGCTACTCACGGGACTTCGTCGCTCCGCTAATGGTATGTCAACAACTGTCTGGCAGGCGCCTGGAGCTAAAGTTTTATATAGAAAAAAAGATGGGGGCCAATAGTGGGTAAGTGGTGCGCCATTTAAAAGCAATGTACTCACAGGTGGGCTTTAATCCCTATACAGAATCACAGTAACAACCATGGGCTGTATTGCTTTTCTATGATGGGCCTTATTGCCACTTCAAAAAAGAAATAAAGCCCGTGTGTGTTCTTTCCTTTTTTATTTGGGAGATAAGACCCACAAAATTTATTTCGACGGGCCTTATTGCACTGTACCATGTTCCTGCGTTCATATTATATCTAATAAATAACGAAAAAAAAACCTTTTTCAACCTTCTTCAATTTGGTCTATGGTCGTCTTTTTTTGTTTACCCTCCTATATGTTGGTATTTTCGAATTGCGATAAAACGCCCATTTCTGCTTTGGGTGACTTGACATTTAATTTTTTGGTCGATCTGTCATAGTGTTAAGTCCCCCGAAAATGTTGAGCGATGTGGCATTTTCCAGATTTGGGCAATTTGGTGTTGGGCGGTATGACACATATCCGCCTTGAATAGCCGAAATATGAAATCTCCCAAAATCACTTTTTTTGGTGTTTTCATGTCAAATCGCACCTTTTTTTTTTTGTAATTTGACATTTTTTTTGGTTTTTTGCATTTTGGGCGATTTGACACCCAACCGGTTATAAGCGATGCACTCCGTGCAATGTTGACGGTAGGCAACTATTGAATTCGTTGGACTATGACATCTTACCTTGAACATCTAGATAGCGCTGACGATGTTTGTCTACTTTTACATCGGCTAATTGACCTTTAGTTGATGGGCCACAATCTAGAAGCTGTGGCAAACAAAGTGGAGCTAAAAATAAACACAGCCAAACAAAAGCCCTAAGCACTTCTAATACCCGCGCTCAACTTAACATTGACGGACAGGAAGTCGAGAAAGTAGACATCTTTCTTTATCTAGGAAGCTTGGTATCGGCTAATCGCAGTGGCAACGAACTGCATGTGCGCAGCAGAATCGGGAAGGCTAAAGCTACGTTCGAAATGCGATTGAAAATCTGGAGAAGTAATGTTATCAGCTTAAGAACTAAGATGCGATTGTTCTGCTCCAACGTAGAATCGGTGTTGCTTTATGAGTGTAGTACCTGGAAGGTGGGCATCATTAACTCGCGCAAACTGCAAGTCTTTGTAAACAAATCACCTTGAGATTTTTTTGGCCCGACCGTTCTCCAACGAACAACTTTTTATAAGAACGGGCCAAGAAGGTATAAACATTACTATATGAAGGAGAAAGTGGTAGTGAATTTAAACACCCTACGGCGCGAAGACAACTCTTTTGCAAAATACGCCATGAAGTGGAATCCGCAAACGTAGGCAAACGTGGCACAAAAGAGTTGAGGAGGAATCGATCTCTTTAGGAATCAGTTGGAAGGAGCTCAAACGCATTGCAGAACTCCGAACAAGATGGGAGGGGTTAAAGGATCTAAGTAGTTAGTAAGTAAGTAGTAAAAGCTATTCATCAGACGAAAACAGAGATAGAAAGAAGTACTCCGAAAAAGGAACCAGAAGTAGTTCCCATGGAATTGGGAAGATACGGATATGCTACAGCGGAAAATATCTACGAAGCACTTATAAAGGACAATCCAAAGCATCGTTACAAGAACAGGAGCCAGCACGGCTAAGAACGTGAACTCCATACCCAATCGCTACTGAAAATGTGGAGAGAATACTTATACGACGTAAAAGCCGAAATCACGCAGTGTGGCTGTTTCCACCTGGAAGATAATATACATACCTACAAAGCTTGTCAAATACCACTAAATCAGAGTTGACATAATGAAATAAATGTTCCCAGTGTCATAGATGCAATTCAACACGTGCCACCTTAATCTATAGTCAATATTTTTCAATAATGAACGCACTTTCTAACAATACCCTGAACTCGGTTGTCAGAGAGGTCTTTTCGATCAACTCAGACTTTTAAAGTAAAATTATCTGTCTCCAACACCAGCGGTATACATACAGAGTTCAGAAAAATTGACCTGAAAGACGGCTTGTCCGTCAGATTGTCAGACTGTTAATTTTCAACTGTTCAACTTATAGAGCTGAAATTTGTTTGGATACTTTGTGGAAGTCCGCAAACAAGTATAATAAACTATATTTCGTCAAACAGCTTTGAGCCTACCTCGTTATTTATTGCTCCCTTTTTCCCATCATGTGGCATATTAAGTGATACTCGTACAATACATTACATCGAATGTAACACTACGCAAGGCATATTATACATATTTCTAATGTTTTCTGTACCTACTCATATTCGTTCATATGAAATATTCTGCTTTAATTTGTCAACTAATGAATTTAGATAATAGTAATAATGAAATGCATTCGTTTACCACACATATTGAATTTTCCACTGCCAGTTTTGACTTCAACAAATGTATTAAAGACTCAAAAACTTCAATGAATTAGTGTGAAAACTCAAAGGAGTCAATGAAATTAGTGTTAAGTCTCAAAGACTTCAATGAAATTAGTGTGAAGTCTTAAAGACTTCAATTGAATGCCGATGACTTTAAGTGAATGCAAGTGACTTCAATGTGACTTCAGAGAATGCGGTCCAGACACAAAGATTTCATTCCAGTGACTTCAAATCTCTGATTGGTTCAAATGATTACCACAATCAAAGACTTCTCAAAATGAATGGTGATTTAATTTTTGAAGTTCAAGTGCAAAAATGTAATTCTTTTACAGCTCTGCCCGCTAGTTTTAAAATAAAACGACTTTTTAACTGATTCCATGATATCATTTTTATTGAGTATTTAAGTAGGCGTTTTCCAATTATATTGGATTAGGTTGGCCAGTAAGTTCCGCCTGACTAAAGACTATTTATTGTTAGAAAAACGTTAAGCAGTTATATGCCAAAGATCGACAAGAGAGAAAATGCCCCCAACTATTGTAAGAACTCAGCGGGCTGTCACCGGTGCGTTTGGAAGCATTAAAACAGAAGTGGCGAAAATAAGTTTAGCGATAAGCAAGGGCAAAACCAAGTATATGCTGTCAACAATAAGGGACAATCAATACCGACGAATTGAATAGAACTTCAAAGTGGGCAGTTACAACTCCGAGGTAGTAAGGACCTTGTCTACATTGGGTCTGCTATAAATTCTCGAAACGACAACTCTTGCCAATCGCTGCTTTTTATTTTATTTTTTTTTTTTTTGGCTTATAAGGCAACTCAACAGTCAAGCCTTATCTCGAACAAAAAGGATACTCTCTATAAGATCCTAATCATACCAGTCCTGCTTTACGGTGCTGAAACATGGATTTTATGGAAAGCGGATGCAGATATCCTTGGGCACTTTGAGAGAAAAATTCTTCGTAAGATATTTGGTCCCATAACTGAACCAACTTAGACTGCGCAACTGGAGGCATTTAGCTATAGCGCCACCTCAGTAAGTAAGTAAATTATAAGCGCCATTATTTTTCCTTCCGCTTTTCGTGTAATTTTATATTACCCCTCTCGTAGAACGTTTAATTTTTCTGAGCGAAAAAATGCCTTAAGTGGATTTCACAAGCTTCCAGCAAGGCGAAATTTTTTCCAATAAGTGAGTTCTGCAGAGACTGGATAAATGGTAATCGGAAGATGCAAGATCAGGTGAATACAGCGGTTAAAATAAGACATATCATTCAAACTGCGTTCTTTATTGATGAAACACGACGCCCCTCCCATTAATGAGTTCCGGGCCTTTCTGATTGATTACAGCCTTTAATTTGCCCAATTGAGAGCAGTACTTATAAGAATCAATGGTTTGGTTATGTGAAAGAAAGAAGAAAGAAAAAAATAAAAATAATAACCTCTTCGGATGAAGATCATATTTTGGTATGTCTAAAGGTGGCTCACCTCTTTTGGTTCAGGATTTTTTTTTCCGCTCCACGTTTTTATAAAGAATCCACTCTTCATCGCCCGTTGTGTTTCTGCAGGGAATTGCTGATGGAGACACGATCCAATAAATTTTGTTCACTCAAGTTGTTCGAGAGCCAAATATCGTTTCGATTTACTCATTGCAGTTTGCGCGAATTATTCTTTAAGCTTGATTTCGATGTATTCAATGTTTATGCTGTGTGCTTGGTTGAGTAGAGTACACTATTTTCGATTAGAGCTTTAATTTGCTCCGCATCAACCTCAACCAATCGTCTAGAACTGGGTATAGCATGTGAAATCACCACATTGAAAACGTGGTACGTCATTGCACAGCGCATGTTATGTGTTGTTTTTTTTTTTTTTTCCTTTTTGAAACTAGAAGAGCATAATATGCCAAAAGCACTCCTTGCTTGTCTCCATTTTCTTAATGACACCAAATGCGTAAAACGCGACCGACCGCAATGTACTCGTACTTCCTTTCACATGTTGACTGCGACGTGTGTTTGAAGAAAAAAACTGCAGGCTCGAAGCAACATGCGCAACAAACGTCATCTTTCAAAATTAACGGAAACACTAAAAATAAACAGAAAGAACTTATTGGCCATACCCAATATATGGAAAATTGTCTTGGACAAATAGACACGTCGTCGGCTACAACTGCAAACATCTTCAGTCAAAATGTTCAACAATTTTGCCTGTTCATGACTCCGTCAAGTTGATAATGAATGAGAAATATAATTTTTTTCGCCCAAAATGATAATCAATTCATGTTGCTCCGAAAACCAACTAACGAATTGTTGACACTGGAAAGTTCATAGACTTAAATTAAATTTAGTACGCACAAATGTGACGTTTTTTTAAGAGTATACCCTGAGCTTGGGAACCGTACCGCCCACGAAATTTTAGCCGAATTTGCTGTGTTTTACCAATAGTAAAGCGCTATTCTTTCGCAAAGCGTTCATATATACTAATCGGGAGTGTCATAAATGCTATCTATCAAAGTACCTTAGGTACAAGCCCAAAAACAAAAAAATTAGTCAAAATTTCAATCTGGGGCCAAATTTGGAATACCCTTTCCTCTTATACACTTTACAAAGAACACTGACTCAAACTCTTTTCATAGGAAACAAAATTAGCTATCAATCATTTATTTCACTGTTCTCGAATAGGTAATTACTTGTCTGTCACTTGGAACTTTTCTAAAAAGATTGAAAAACAAAATAAATCCACAAACTGCAGTATATACTCGTAGGTAAATATGTATGATAAACTGGGGCACATTCATCATCCGGGCACCTTCGGCATTGCAGATTTTACTAAGATCGCCGAGGACTATACCAATCATTTAAACGCTGAAGACATCTTCCGGTGAACATATGGGATGCTATGTACAATAGTTTTGAAGCTGTAGTTAGTTGGGAAAGAAAGTTACGACTGGTTGTTTTTTTTTTGCACCTCCTTGTAATTTCTCACTTCAGGTATTTAAGCAATTTTATATGTTGTTTTGTGTAAATAAAAGTGAAATCTTGTAAATAGTGCTATTAAACATTGAATTTTAAGTTAAGTACAATAAATTAAATCAACTTTGGCTTCTATTTATTTATTTTTTTTTTTTTTAATATATTAAAAAGTTAAATGTGAGACACTGGGATACATTCGGCATTTGTTGAAGGGGCACATTCGGCAAATGCCAAATGTACCCCTAAGTTTAATAATAAGATGTAGCCTACCCATATACATCGCCACCAAGCGCTTGACGTTGCAGTATTTGGCCCTTTCAAGGAATTCTGCCGAACATCTTTCAATTATTTCTTATGCGCCAATAAAGGAAAACAAATAACTATTTATAATCAGGGTTATCGTGAATAAATTTTTCCTCGGAATTTTTCTCCCGAGAAAAATTAGATATCTTCAAAAAAGATGAAATAATTCGTCGGAAAAGAAATAGGTATCATGAATGCCAATTCAGAAGAATTTTCAACATCACGATATTTAATTTTTACGCAGTGATTTTGTTCCCTATTTTTGAAGATACCTAATTTTTGTTCGGGGGGAAAATTCCGAGGGAAAAATAATTCACGATAACCCTGAATGTAGCCAAACTGAGTAATATGCCTTTCCAGAAGTCTTTTTCATCCCAAATTGCGGGTTTAGAACAACTGGAATATATCACCTTAATCCAGGTAGGTACTTCAAGAAAAAGAATTTGCATTAGAGTTGGTAACAGAAAATGATTTAAACACTCAGGTCAATGCAAATGTTACCGCATTAGAACCTTTGCCAATAAAACACATACAGCATGTGCCGCTGACAAGCATCCAGGCAAATATAACGCCCGAAATGATTCGCCTACATATTGCCAAGGCAACAGCAAAGAGTGGATCTTCTCGGATCTTGACAAGCTCAACGGAAAAGTGAAGATCAGAGGGCAATGATGCCAGAAAGAGGTTTAACCAAACCAAAACAAGTCTTAAAATAACCGAGGCGGTGAAAAGAGTTGTGAAATTTCCAGCAAATCACAATCAAAAAATGTGTAATAGCTGCATCATCTGACGAAAGTGATAGCGACGGTGATTCAGATCAGTCAGATGGTGCATTCGCGGAAGATAAAAATTGTTAGACAGAAAAGGCAGAAGTTTCTAAAAATATTTTGACTGACTATTCTTTCGAAGTGGGAGAATACGTTCTTGTAAAGTTAAGTAGTTATTTAAAAAAAAAACAAGCTTATTATGTTGCGGAAATAATTGAAAAATTTAGAGCTTCAAATTAGAACATAAGCTTTCTTCGAAGAGCTAATACTTCAACTTGGGTGTTTTTGAAACCCCTAATTGAAGACATTTCTGTAACACTGAAAAGTGAAATAGAATTGAAATTACCTAATCCTACGAACCCGGCATCTACATCTCGATGGCGGACAAAATATTGTTTTAACATTAAATTGAATAATTACTACGTTAAATAATTTCGTGCTTGTACGATCTTTTATTTTTATGAATTGCCGTTTTTTTATCTATTATCTTTATGAATTGTATTTTTTTTTCTATGTGATACAAATTGTACTATTGTTATGAATTATTTTTTTACGTTCTTTTATAAGTTTGTTTTTGGAAAATAGAAAAAAAATTAAATAATTCTTGTTTTTGGACCAAGAAAGCTTCTATGCCGAAAGTGCCCCGGGAATTGACGGCGAGACGACTTTTTTTTTAATTAACAAAAATTAAGGATTTTAAAGGTACTACGGAAAAAATGTGTAATTTATTTCAAAGATAAAATAACAACATTTCATACAGCGTTTCAAGTTTTTAAATAGGTTAATTAATTTCGGTAATAGGTTAGGTTAGGTTGGCTGTCCACACGAGAGTGCAGACACACTTAGACCAGTGAAGGCCCTTTGTGGATCAAACCATTAGGCCTTTATGAATTGTATTTTTTTTTTCTATGTGATACAAATTGTACTATTGTTATGAATTATTTTTTTACGTTCTTTTATAAGTTTGTTTTTGGAAAATAGAAAAAAAATTAAATAATTCTTGTTTTTGGACCAAGAAAGCTTCTATGCCGAAAGTGCCCCGGGAATTGACGGCGAGACGACTTTTTTTTTTAATTAACAAAAATTAAGGATTTTAAAGGTACTACGGAAAAAATGTGTAATTTATTTCAAAGATAAAATAACAACGTTTCATACAGCGTTTCAAGTTTTTAAATAGGTTAATTAATTTCGGCAATAGGTTAGGTTAGGTTGGCTGTCCACACGAGAGTGCAGACACACTTAGACCAGTGAAGGTCCTTTGTGGATCAAACCATTAGGGCACTCAGGGACTAACAAAACCAACCGGAGCTTTTGACAAAGCGATGGATGTTCATGACGTCCAGGGACGCCAGATCGCAGAGGTCGTCAAGGAAGGGGGACCCTAGATGGAGCATTCTTTTATGCGACAGGGCCGGACATGTGCATAGGAGGTGAAGGTTGGTTTTCTCCTCCTCCTCGTCCCTACAGCTCCTGCAGAAGTCGTTGGAGAAGAGACCAAGTCTTCTGGCGTGTTGCCCTATAAGACAGTGTCCAGTGAGAACACCGACAATGCAGCTGATTTGTGTACGCTTTAACTTGATCAGATCGGCACTACGGTTTTGATCCAGCTTAGGCCAGATCTGTCTCGAAATGTGACACGTTGAGCCGTTTCCCCATCTAGGGTTGGTCGTGCTAATAGCGTTCAGCTTTAGTAGATACTTACATGTAGCGAGGGGCATACCCAGGGCTTGCCTTTCAGGCAAAATCCTTAGAGTGGTACCCTGTCTGGCGAGGTCGTCAGCCCTCCAGTTATCTGGAATGTCTCTATTTCGGTAATACCAAGCTTTGCATTTTTTGTGCCGAATGTTCCCAGTTTACCATACATAGCTTGAACAATTTACACCAAGACGTGTCATGAATACCGCATTATTAAGCTCTATATATCTCTTAGACCCGTCTGAGTACTCCTTCTGATAAGCTAGAGTCAGTGACGAGATCCTCTGAACATATTTAGTTCACGACCACCATAAAAGAGCAGCATTTCATTGAAAATGATGATGATCTCTAATACTTTACGTTTCTGCGACGTAAGTAGGTATACAATTTGTCATATTTAGAAGTGGGAATTCTGACTAAATAATATTTTATCGAAACATAATCTAAACTTTTTTAAAAATTAATATCAGAGCTAAGCCAACATTTTTTTTTTTTTTTTTTGTTAAAATCGACTTGGTCTTGAATCAGAGATAACTGCAATAAACCCTAGCTCGTAGCATGACCTATTCGATTGAACTTTTTCATTGACGCCATTAGCACTGCATATCAAGTTGAAAACTTTTATGGTCCAATCCAATCCGCTAACAATAAACTTTTCCAGAAAACCCTCCCACCGTAGTCTGCCTGTCAACAAAGATATCGACTTCGCTTCCCAACCAGTGAAGCCATCACATTTTGAAGTCTCAATCGAATTGCCGTCAATACTGCCAGCGAAATGTCTGTTGTCACGTTGTCTCATTTCCATATCACTCCTTCAAACTCAGTGTCATCCCGTTCGGTGAGCATTGCAACTCCATAAAACTTTGATTGCAAACTATGACGTTGGCACTTTTCAATCCCCGTCAACTCTGCTTCTATTGCTGTGGTCTTACTGTAGGTGCACACGGCCCACCTAAACCCAGACAACAGCTTGAAAATAACTGCATTCTTCAGTAGCTGTGATGGTATCGCACCGTTAGAATGATTTCCTGCACTTGATCGAATTCAATTCCAACGAACTAACCGTCAACAACGACGAAAAATTAAAAAGAAAAACAAATGTACCAACCACCTTTCCATTGGCCCTTTTTTGTAGGCAGTAGGCAATTCGAGAACGCGGCAGCAGCGTCCGCATAGAATTCATAATGCTTCCTCAGAACAGAATAGCGTGCGCTACGTGATGCGTTTGACAATTTACGCGAAGGCGCTTCAAACCATGTCGATGAAACGTTCTTTGACTTTGTACAGCAGTCAAAGAGAATGGATTCTCAGGGCCGCCTCCAGCCAGCCAGGTGTATGTAGAGTATCAGTATGCGCGCTAATGAATAGCGGTAAAAATTGATTTCACGTAAATGAGGAAGAAGCTGCACGTAATTACGACTGAGATGGCATGCAACATGAATTCAATTGACTTGGGGTTGCGCAACAGGGTTGATGGCCTTCTCGTGTGAAACGGGCGCGCATCTGTCACCGCGTCGGAGACACGTCGTGTCGCTGTCGAACGATTCTAATTAAAGCTTCCACTTACCTCAGTAGGTACTCACGCGATTCTGGTCTGGTTATTGGTATTCTCGTTCTATTGGAATGCAAGTGCTATTTTCAATTTGTTAATGTTATGTTAATTTACTGTTATACATAAACCAGTTGACATTTGAGCGTGGAATGCGTGAGTGCCATTCTAATGTTTTCTACGTTACGGTAATCTATGTGATTTTTTTTTTAATCCAGTTAGTTTGAGCCGGTTGAACGTGAGGATGGCCTGCCTTGTGTTCTGTACTGAAGGCTTGGAGACGGCTCACTTAAATCATAATTTTGAATTATGTGTTGTCCTAAATTAACCATGTGTTATAAGAAAATACTTAGTATGTGAGTTTTTGTCTCAAAAATGCATCTTTCCGTTAGTCTTTATATCACATTATTTAATTTTACTAAATTTATGCACTAAATCCTTAGACCCGTTCACACATATTCAGTATCGGATACACAAAGTCGGAAACATTTTCGTGTAACTGGATTCAATTTTGATTGCTTGTGTGAAGGTATTGATGGACAGTTGCTTGAATTTAACGAGTTTTAGAACTATTGTACGAACAATCAAACATTCATATTTTACCTGCACTCAGTCATATTGTAATGATTCGTTTCAGAGGTTACCTATGCATTCTATCAAATTACATTACTTTTTTAATATTTGCTCAGTGGTTCCTTTGTTAGATGTCTACCAAGATAAAGTTTTGAACCACTACCACTCATATCTTACTCGCACAACATCTAATTCTCTTGAACGTTGCATGGGCCCATCCCAAATTTGGATCAAATGACCGAATAAAATTTCATCAAAATTCATTAGAAGGTTCTTAGCAACTTTTCTTTTAAGGACTTTCGGCCCTTAACCGTTTATATCTTGCAACCACACCAAGGATCTTAAGCGGAAAGTCCTAAAGCTCGCCCGGGTTACATGTAGAAATTTTGTACCAAGCGTTTAGTGCGATGAATACTGTAGAAGCTGTGAAAGCTTCGATGTATCCAGCGGCATCTACACAGCATTTGATGCCGAATAAAACTAGAGTTTGTCTAAGAAGAAAAACGTTGTATGTGTGACACTCGTGCATGGACATGTGGGACATATATGAAAGGGGCATTACATTACAAATCTTCTTCTTCTTCAATCCTTCAAAATTTTAGATTTGAGAATTCTTTACCAGTTGAATTTTTCAAAATTCTACGGGATTCTACAAAATATTCTGTTTCAATACGTTCTTTTTTGTTACGTTATTGTATACGGGGTTCCTGTACACCCTATTAACCTTGGCATGGGAATGTGAACAACTTAAAACACAACTCAATCAAATTAATTGATTTTATCCATAAATAATAAATTTTTTTTACAAAATTAACCAAAAAAAAAGGCATTAAATTCACAGCCATAGTTAAAAAAATAAAAAATAAAAAGAAACGTATAACATAAAAAACAAGAAAGAAGTATGACCATAAAGAGCTTTATAGGAATCCGAAGAAAAATTAAGTCTCAAAAGTCTGATGCCAAAAACGTATGACCGCTTTAATTGAGTTCTACAATGTACAGTTCTAGCCAGATTCGGATACTCAATATTTGCGAAAGATCAGGTTAGTTAAAGTGCTGCAGAAGCATTTGAAACTGGATGGCAAACGACTAACAAAGGCCTCTTAGGGGAAGCATCTCCAGATAGGTGCTGGTCCGCTAAGTAACGAGAAGGAGCCACTGCAGCCGAAAACCTAGCAGCTCTGTTAGTAAGCCCTACTCCCACCTCCTTGTGGTGTCATCTGGGAATTTCTTCGGAAATTGCTAACGGGAGAGGACGAATGGCGAGCTTCCTGCGCCAAAAAACAAGATAAGTGTCGGTTGGTCTGTGGCCCAGCGAGCCGCAACCGTAAAGCAAACTATTGCTCCGAAACGGAAACAATCGCCTCGGATAAGGAGGGATAATTTGTTGACGACCTTTGGCTATCGGACACGGACAACGATCGGATTCTGAAACGTTAAGACCCTCCTGGACTCACTCAAGGAAGGGCCTTATAACGCCAGATTCCTCCAATTAAAGCGCGAATTCGCACGGTATAAAATCGACATCTTAGGGCTGAGCGAGATAAGATGGTACGATGCTGGGGAATACATCTCCCCAACAAAAAGCACTGTGATGCTCTACTCTGGTAAACCAGCTGGAAGTGCACGGAGTTCTGGCGTAGGGCTCATGCTAACTCCAGCAGCACGTAGTAGCCTCATATCCTGGAAACCCCATAGTGACCGGATATTGACGGCTAGGTTCCAGAGTAGAGTTAGAAAAATTACCATCATACAGTGTTATGCTCCGACTCTAGACGCGACTGAGGATGAAAAGGATGACTTTTATAGCCACTAAGGCGCCGCCTACAACCAAACGCCTAATGGGGATATCGTAATGGTGACGGGAGATCTCAATGCAAAGGTGGGTAGCGACAACACCATGCTTAAGCACGTGATGGGAGTTCACGGCATGGGAGACCGTAATGACAATGGTGAGCGGTTTGTGGACTTCTGCAATACCAACCGCCTAGTCATCGGAGGTACGCTGTTTAAGCATAACACCTGCCACAAAATCAGTTGGGTCTCTACTGATAGGCAACGAACATCCAACCAGATCGACCACATTGCGATCAGTCGCCACTTTAGAAATTGTCTCCTGGACGTCCGAAACAGACGTGGAGCTGACGTCGGACTTGAATGAGATCACCATCTTATGGTAGCTCATTTACGCCTTCGTACTGCATCCGTCAACAGCAACCGCTCAAACCTACTTCACATCACCAGGTTTAATATCGACAGGCTCAAGGTTCCCCAAGTGCGCCAACAGCTCAGAGACCTTCTTGCCTTTGAAGCAGAAACAATCAGCAGCATAGAGAACATGGATGACCACTGGAGTGCTGTGAAAAATGCTTTTGCGATTGGGGCACTCACTGATGTACAGACACCTGGAGAAGGATCGATGAGCGTACAGCAATCAAGGCTCGGATTGCAGCGGCCTCAGCAGTAGAGAGAACCGAGCTTGAAGCCCAATACCGTGCGAAGAAGAAAGAAGTGCAGCGTAGTGTGAGACGTGACAAACGTCAATATGTCACCTCACTGGCTTCAAGGGCTGAAGAAGCAGCGAGTAGGTGTGACAGTAGGACTGTTTACAACATCACTAAGGAGCTCATGGGTGGTCGAAACTCCAAACAACATCCAGTGAAGAGTCTAGACGGTAACCTTCTGATTTCGGATGAGGATAAGCTCACTAGATGGAGAGAACATTTTGCTACAGTGCTAAATCACATAGACGAAGGCGGTATGATCTTGAATTCGGATGAGCAGTTCGAAGCAACAAATTCCCGAATTCGCAACGTACCTCCCAGTAAAACTGAAATAATAACAGCAATCAAGTCCCTCAAGAAGAACAAAGCGGTGGGTATTCATGGCATCCCTGCCGAGCTATTTCAAGCGACGCCAAATACATCAGCAGATTTGCTGCATACGCTAATACGGAGAGCTTGGGATAGCGAACAATTTCCACAGGAGTGGAAAAGGGGGATGATCATTAAGCTTCCAAAGAAGGGAAACTTGATGGATTGCGGTAACTGGAGAGGCATATGTGTTCTTCCAGCTGTAGCCAAAATAATAGCTAGAATAATTCTAGAACGAATTAAAGAACACTTACTCACTTACTTACTTATGTCCTGTATCCCCTTGTGGGTCCTAGGGCCTCTACTACGCCTACGCGCCATCGTGTACGGTTTCTGGCAATGTGTCTGAGTTCTCCCCAACTTTTCCCTAACTGCCGTGCCTCCTTCTCGACTGTTCTGCGCCATGTTCTCCTCGGACCGCCAGGTCTTCTGCCATCCTGAGTTAGAGGGTTCCATTGCATAGCATGGTTCGCTATGGAGCTGTCACCCTTTCGGAACGTGTGACCAATCCACTGCCACTTCCGCCGCTGGATAGTTGTGCCTATTGGTCACTGACCCGTTCTCTCGTAAAGGTGTTCGTTAGAGATACGATTGGGCCAGAAAATCCGTAAGATATTGCGCAGACACCTATTAACGAAAGTTTGCAGCTTTCTGGTGATAGTAGTGGTCACTCTCCAGGTGCTGCAACCATATAGCAGCACGGATTCAACGTTGGAGCAGAACAGTCTTATTTTGGTGCTCAAACTGATTGCATTGCTTCGCCATATTTTGGACAACATACCGAACGCGGACTTTGCTTTGGCGATCCTGTTGCTATATCCAGTTCGGTTCCACCATCGGTCGAGACAATACTCTCAAGATACTGGAAATCCTCTACTCTCTCTACCGGTTGTCCAGCAATGCATATTTGAGCCGATGAGTTAGTTCCAAGGCTGATAATTTTAGTTTTTGCCGTATTAATTTTCAGCCCGACGACGCCTGCCTCCCTCTCCACATCTGCTGTCATTTGGTGGAGGTCCATAATTCTGTGGGAGAGTAAGCATACATCGTCAGCGTAGTCAAGATATTTCAGTTGAGATGTAAGAGTCCATCGAATTCCTCCGTTTCCCGTCGACAAAGCTGCATGAAGCACATCGCTAATCACCAATAAGAATAATATTGGTGAAAGGATACAGCCTTGTCTTACCCCACTTTGGATCTCAAATTCCTCAGACAACCTTCCCCTGTGCAGAACGTGACATTTGGAGCCTTCATATGTAGCTTTGATAATAGCAGTTAGTTTATCGGGAATACCTCTCCTGCGTAAGGCACGCCAAATAAAATCCCTGTTGACACTATCGAACGCCTTCTCAAAATCGATGAACAGCAGGTGCAGTGGCGATCGATATTCAACACACTGTTCGATGATAATCCGCAGGGTGTTGATGTGGTCGGCACAGGAGGATCCAGAGCGGAAACCTGCTTGTTCAGCATCGAGTGTGTCTTCGAGATGTTGTTTGATTCGCTCAAGGATGATTTTAGCTATTATCTTAGCTACAGCAAGCAGCACGCAGATACGCCTCCAGTTTCCGCACTCCATTAAATTTCCTTTCTGAGGAAGCTTGATGATCATTCCCTTTTTCCACTCGTTAGGAAAGCTCTCAGCTTCCCAAGCTCTATCTATAAGTGGAAGCAGAAGCTCAGCCGATGTTGTTGGCGCTGCTCGTAAGAGCTCTGCTGGAATACCGTCAAGTCCTACCGCCTTGTTGGTTTTGAGTGCCTTGATCGCGGTAATGATCTCATCTTTACTGGGAGCAGTGGTGCGTATTCGGGAGGTTCTCACCTCGGGCATCTCAGTCTGATTTGGGAGCATATCGCTAGCGAATACACGGTTCAAAACCATAGCAAAATGCTCTTTCCATCTCTTGAGCTGGTCCTCATCCGAAATGAGCAAGGAGCCGTCTAGGCTTTTCCCTGGGTGTTGGCTGGAGCTGCGACCACCTGTCAGCTCTTTCGTGATTCTGTAGACGGTCCTGCTGTCGCACCTCCGTGCAGCTTCTTCTGCTTTTGTAGCCAGCGCGTTGATGTAGTTGCGCTTGTCACGTCGTACGCTACGCTGAACTTCTTTCATCTTCTTGCGATATAAGGACTTTAGCTCGCTTCTCCCTACTGCTGGGGTAGCTGCAACGCGAGCTTTCAGCTGTTTTCGTTCGTCAATCCTTCTCCAGGTATCCTCGGAAAGCCACGCCCTATGTCTTCCCTGCGATCGACCGACAATTCTTTCAGCACCAGATGTAAAAACATTTTTCACAGCACACCATGGTCTTGGATGGTTGCGGGCATTGAGCTGCTGATTGCTTCCACACCTTGCGAAAAGTGCTCCCTTAATTGTTGGCGCACTGAGGGATCACTAAGTCTATCGATGTTGAACCTGGGCATTCTTGTGTTGTCGTGGGATCTTCGAACTGCAGCAGTGCGTAGTTGGAGAGTAGCTATCATAAGACGGTGATCACGTACTATCAACACATCTGCCCCTCGCCTGTTTCGGACGTCCAAGAGACTACTTCTAAAGCGGCGGCTGATAGCAAAATGGTCAATTTGGTTGGAGGTTGCTTGCCTGTCATTGGAAACCCAGCTGACTTTGTGGCAGGTCTTGTGCTCAAACATGGTGCCACCTATCACAAGGCGGTTGGCATTGCAGAAATCCACAAACCTTTCGCCGTTGTCATTGCGGTTGCCTAGTCCATGCTTCCCGATTACATGTTTGAGCCCTTCGTTGTCGCTGCCTACCTTGGCATTCAAATCCCCCATCACTATGATAATGTCTCCATTTGGTGTTGTGTTGAAGACTGCGCTTAAGAGATTGTAGAAGCTCTCCTTTTCGTCCTCTGATGAACTATTCGTTGGGGCGTAACACTGTATGATGGTGACGCGTCGTACTCTAGTCCGGAATCTGGCCGTCAAAATCCTATCACCATGAGGCTGCCAGGAAATTAGGCCCTTGTGTGCTGTTGTTGTTAGCAGTAGTCCGACTCCATATTCCCGCGGACTTCCGGATGGTCTTCCAGAATAGAGTAGTACAGTGTTACGCGTTGGAGACTGGTACTCGCCCGCTTCCAACCATCTTACTTCACTTACCCCCAAAATGTCCAGTTTATATCGCATGAATTCGTTTTCCAGTTGGAGGAATCTGGCATTGTAAGGACCTTCTCTTCCCGAGTCGAGGAGCGTCTTTACATTCCAGAAACCTATCTTTGTCCGGGTACAATAGCCAAAAGTCGTCAACATGTGATCATTCCTTATCCGAGGCATAGTGTCGGTTTCCGTAGCGAGAAATTTTCGGTAACGCAGGTTGCTGGCCCACGTTACCTAGCCTAGAATCAAGGCCCTAGACAACCCGCACTTACAATTTTGGCCTATACGTATAAGGGTTTATACGTATAGTTGCCCGGGGACCACCACTAGGAGGTAAAGTAAGCACTTCATCACGAACTTGATTGTTGCGCTACTGGCCCAAGCCAAGTTTTGGGCAATCAGTAGTTTCCCGATCAATCGCAATGCGATTCAACTCTCGATGTCGAACAGGCAGGCTTTCGCTCTGGATCCTCCTGCATCGACCACATAAACACCTTACGGATCATAATCGAACAATGCGTTGAGTATAGGTCTCCGCTACATTTACTGTTTATCGACTTCGAGAAGGCTTTTGGCAGCTTGAATCGAGATGCTATCTGGTTGGCCTTGCGCAGGAGAGGCATTCCAGAAAAACTTATAGCTATTAACAGGGCTACATATGACGGCGGCAAGTGTCACGTCGTGCACAATGGTAAGGTGTCGGAGGACTTTGAAGTCTAAAGTGGAGTACGTCAAGGGTGCATACTGTCCCCACTATTGTTCTTGGTGGTTATCAGCGATGTACTCCGTGCAGCATTGACGGAAGGCAACTATGGAATTCGTTGGACTATGACATCTTACCTTAAACACCTAGATTACGCTGACGATGTTTGTCTACTTTCACATCGGATAACATCGGTTGATAACTTTCTTTATTTAGGAAGTGTAGTCTCGGCTAATCGCGGAGGCACCGAACTGGATATGTGCAGCAGAATCGGGAAGGCTAAAGCTGCGTTCGGAATGCTGTCCAAAATCTGGAGAAGCAATGTTATTAGCTTAAGAACCAAGCTACGACTGTTCCGCTCCAACGTAGAATCAGTGCTGCTTTATGGGTGCAGTACCTGGAAGGTGGACACCATTAACACACGCAAGCTGCAAGTCTTCGTAAACAAATGCTTAAGAATCATCTTGAGGATTTTTTGGCCGAACCGCATCTCTAACGAACAACTTTATCTGAGAACGGGCCAAGAACCTATAAGCATTACTATACGAAGAAGAAAGTGGCAATGGATTGGACACACCCTACGGCGCGAAGACAACTCCATTGCGAAATACGCTATGCAGTGGAATCCGCTCACCCAAGCAGGCAGAATAGCGGGACGCCCTAGGCAAACGTGGCGCAGAACAGTTGAGGAGGAACCGAGCTCTTTAGGAATGAGTTGGAGGCAGCTCAAACGCGTTGCAGAACTCCGAACACGATGGCGCGCAGGCGTGGTTGACGCCCTATGCCCCCCGAGGGGTTAAAGGATATAAGTAAGTAAGTAAGAAGCATTTGAAGCTTCAATTTTCAATGTGCTCTGTTATCACTCTGGTTGCTATGGATGTAGAGTATCTGCTTGGAACTATTTAACTCTCGGTTTTGTTTTCAAATATTTGGCCATAAGAGTTTTGGTTATAATACAGGTTTGAATACATTCCCATATGTTTTTTTCTATAGTCAACCATTTCTTTATTTTTTTTATTCATACGTTATCATATTCCGGAATAGCTAAGAATTCCGCTTGGAAAACGCTGTACAGATCCAAAAGTTGAATGGATTTTGAGATGCCTAACTTCGCAAGTAGTCACTCGTTCCGTTGCCATTCGTATAAAATGAAACCTATGAATTTAAAATAAAAATATGTGACTCCCGCTCATCGCGCTTTTGCAGAAGATTGATTTATGCATAGAGTCACTAGCATAAGCATGGTTTGTAGGGCTCCAGTAGGCTGTTTTCTTTGTACTTTTGTTACCAATGTGCAGTTAAGATTACTATGGCTTACTACAACCAGTACCTGATGTTTGAGGAAGGTATCCAAAATGAGAAACACCTGTGGGTTTGCACTTGTTGGCTATGATAAAAAGTACGTACATAGATGGATAGATAGACATATAAATAATTTTATTTTTCCAAAACTTGTTATAAAAGTTGTAAGGGCATGGTCCGCCGACTAAATTTTTTTATTTTTTGTTTTGTTTATATATACCTTATTCCACAGATGTTGCTTATATTGGATATCAAGTAAATTTCTCTTTGTCTTCACCAATAGCTGTGTCTGAAATTTTACACAGTTCATCTTCCGCTGCACAGAACTCCCTATACATGTAATTAAAACTTGATAAAACCTGTGTAAACCGCATTCAATTCAATAAATGAATCAGCTCCCGGCCACAATACGATTAGTACCAATTAATCTCTAATTTTATTAAACATTAAATTCGACTCTGACCAACACGATGGAGACTGAAAAAAAGGGCCCGGGGCTCCCATAATTAAATTTTAATGGAAGAGCACAATGAGACCGGGTTATTCAATTTTTAGTTTAGCCAAATTCTATTCAACTGCCTAGGTACACATACATATAAATGTGTGGAATGCGTAATGTGTGTCCTGCCACGCATTCCAATTTTCATTTTATCAAATTTGACTTTGGCCACAACTGGTTGGTGGGAAAAATTAAGCACTACATAACCCGATATATAGAAAAAATATCGAAACACACATTGCTCGTGTCCGACAGGAGTTCAAATAATTAAAAATCGCTACATCCGGTGCGGTCGATGGTGGCCAGGCCATGGGCTCGAGTGTCATGTAGCAGCAGTCGACTTTGGTGGTTTAATTTAAAATAATATCCTTTAATTCGGTCAGAAAGTCAAAAAAAAGGAAATTAGCAGCTAATTGGAAAAACCATACCCGCATAAAGAGAAACTCTTTGCCCCTCTTTTTTGGTCTACTCAGTCATTCACTTGCAGACACCGACGACATGAATTCATTTCGACCGGCCTTGGTATGAGTGTGGGTGGAGTGGTGATGGTAAGCTCCTGCTCGTGGTAATGTTCAGCGTGGTCCTGTTGGTGTTAATTCTTTTACAAAAGTCGGATACTCTGTGGCAGGGTGACTGCTTTTTGGGGTTCGGGTTATGTTGTTGCAAAGTAGTGGCACTGGCGCTGGTTGTGTGTTGTGTACTTGCCGAAACGATAATCTAATTCACAGCATCATTCAAGGATAACACTGGACTGTTGCCCTTTACAGTTACAGTTGCGTTGTATGTTGTAAAATAATTATTTGTAGCAGTGGCGTGAAATACCATATGCTGTGTAGGACGCTAAGTAGTGTAGTTGATGTGTGCATGGGCAGTGTAAGCGAAAAGAAAAATGTCCGGTTTGATAGAAAGTGGTGCCAGTTGGAAAGCATTGTAATCAAGTATGGCTTTTTAGGAGGAAAAAACCGTCTAGATATCCATAATTGAACTTCGCTTATCGAGAGTTGTAGGGAATGTCTTTATAACGAAACTAAAACCAATATAGAGACAAGCTGCTTCAATTACAAATTTCACAATATCGAACAATTTATCAAGAGTGACTAAGTGTCCTCTAATACCCAACGTGCGTTTGAAGGTCGTGACGCAATTTTAAATAGGTATGAAAATATGAAAATGAAAGAAATCAAGTTTTTAATACATGAATAACAAACGTTTTAACACGAGGTAAGAATTTAAGAATATAGTTTCTTACAAAGAAAGAGAGAAATAAATAATACAACTGTTAAAAAAAAATAAGGTGCAGTATACCTAGTTCTGCCAACCATACTTTATTATAAAGGATACTCTTTTTTTCCGGATTCAAGTCCTTTTTGATTTGACTCCTTTATTTTGTACTTTTTTTCGGCCTAAAATCAAGAAAAAAAATATATAAAAACACAACCCCAACCGTACGTATTGTCTACATCAAACGCATCCATTCCCTATAAACGACTTCTGTAACGTGAAATTTCCCTAGCTGGTCGGAAATAAGACTCTCCATGAAAACAAAAACACATTTTTTGACGACTACGAACATTCTTCGAATGTACTTGATCAGTACAGCTACATTTAAAATAGCTTAAGTCGACTTAGGTCAAAATTTAATTACATATAGAAATGTGTTCCCAATTATATAAAGTATCTGTTCTCAATTTTTTTAGTTTTTTTTAACACGTGCCTTTCGTCGAATTTTCTCAAATCATTAACAGAATCATTTGCTTTCCTGGCTCTTCAGCTTCAGTTGAACGTATGTTTTTGAAAGCGAAGAAAGTTTGGAAAAAGAAGACCTCTGCTCTTCAGATATCGACGCTGAAAGTTATTTTAACTATGAAAATCAATTTGGAATTTACGTGCATCGGCTTTTATAATTTTATCAAAACTCAACCGGAGTTGCTACAAAAAATTGCGAAGCAGGACAAGTACAATTCTAAAGCAAGAGAAGGTCAAGCCGAGACAAGTCCGGGCGCAATGTCAACAATGTCAGTAGATGAGGATGAAAGTCGATAAATGAACTTAAACTCTGATGTTACTCACAAATTGTCCGATGAAATACATGTACTTTTTTATTTTCAACGCAAATATACATTTTTATACATTTTTTTTTTTTCAAAATGAAATATCCTTTCTTCGCTCAAAAAGAGTTGGTAGGACTAAGTGTACAGTAGCCGAATTAGTATGAAACGAAGAAAATAATTAAGGTTTTGAACATATGTCTGCAACCATAAAGCCAATTACGTAACGTCGCCAATTGCCACGCTAATGGTTCATGGTTCAAATTCTGATGTCACCAAGCATTTATTTATTTCTCATGAAATATATAAAGTCAGTCCGATCTTTTACAAAAGCTTCCGTGAACACTGCTATGAAGGCATAACACTGGCAGTAGCTTGGTCATGTGGCTGGAAAAATGGTTCGCTCTGTTGA
Organism: Brachypalpus laphriformis; assembly: GCA_945910035.1. NCBI lineage: Eukaryota > Metazoa > Arthropoda > Insecta > Diptera > Syrphidae > Brachypalpus > Brachypalpus laphriformis. The sequence continues at coordinate 258,448,036 of OX246754.1, forward strand.
TGATGATTTGCCCTTGACATCGGTTATCGCGAAAAAAGTACTGTGAATCAGAAGCAAAGACAATAATAACAAAAATCTCCCCAGTTATCTGGCCGCCACCCCCGGAGAATAGCCGAAGCATAAACAACTGAGCTTGAAGAACCACTACACCAAAAATCAATAAACATGTTAAAGGTATTCATAACCCTTTGAGTGCGCGCAAATTATAAAAAGAAAAAAAAAAAACGAATACTGAATCACAACTTCATATTGGTAGCTGTCTTTTGTAGCGATGAAACATTCGCGAGAGGTGGTACCGTGAAAAACTGGTTGCTGTTTTCTGAGATTTAATGTCGATAACATCAGCAAAAATTTAAAGGCAATGATCTACAGAACCAGCAAATGTATATCCAGAATAGCTACAAGGCATTCGATTGTTTGGTTGCAAAGGCAGCCTTATTTATGCACATAGAAGAAAGCGATGATAGGAATCAAAGAGAAATTCTCTAAGGTCACAATATTTAAAATGCGATGTGAAAATCCTACTTAGAACCCTTAACCATAAAATTGGAGAAGAGAATATGGTGGGTAAGAGCATTTTTTGTTTTTTTTTTTTATAATTCGCGTGCGCCGAAGGGATTATTAAAATACTTATACTGATGTTCAGGGCACAGGCGGATGGGAAAAGGGGGGAGAGGAACATCGTAAGAACATCGGAAAGCACACAGCACTACCTCCGAAAATTACTGACTGTGTTGTGGTGAGATCATAGTACAAGGTTCCCCTCTCTCAACATCTACATATAAAGTAACCAAAAACCTAATTGATCATTGTGAAAGACTCTTTTGCCAATATCGACAATATTACCTAGTTGCAGGAAAAGTGACTTGAGTAAAGGTTCACCAACGCAACAATCAGGCTAGGAAGTTCAACGTTGAAAGACTGCAGTTATACAGCAATGCCAGAGAATTTACCGATGGTGTGTCCAAACAATAGTTCAGAAGTCCAATTGTAGCAATTTCAAGTGCGGAAAACCAGTGACAAAAATGCCAATAAGCCATCAGAAGTACCGCAACTGACGTCTTAGGTTTTACGCGGCCACTGGCTCGAAACCCTAAGTTTGATGTCGATTGTGCCAGAGTAAATAATGAAAAAATTAAAATTTACAAAAAGTTGCTTGACCGCTTTACGAACAGAAGAGGAAGGACCAAAACTTCTGGTGAAGTGAAAGAAGGGTAAGAAGATTATCGAAACAGGTGGCTGCAAGGAAAAAATGGGAACGGGCTAGTAGATTTCTGCATACAGTTAATTCTCGACTGAAAAGGTAAAACATCTTAAGTCGACTTATGTCGTTTTTCCTTTTCTTTGTTCAACCGATATATATTTTCACTATACGCAGCTGTATTTAATCGCCCATTTTGTGTCGAATCTACTTCCTGTGTAAAGTAAAAGTAACGTCCAAAATGCGTATAAAATCGAGCCGACCCGCTTTAGTTTTTTCACTCTCCTGAAAAACTATTACTTACTTACTTAGGTGGCGCTACAGTTCGGGGTGAACCTGGGCCTCAACCAACAAGCCTCTCCATTTAGCTCGGTCTTTAGCTAATTGCCTCCAGTTGGTCGAGGTCCCCTTGAACTTGTGCGCGCCACCTACGGCGATGATTCCCTCTACTGCGTCGTCCCTCCGGGTTAGATTCGAAGACTCTGCGGGCCGGAGCGTTGGTGTCCATTCGCTCTACATGTCCTAGCCATCTCAGACGTCCAATACGCAGTTTTTTGACTAGGTCGATGTCGCTGTACAGCTCGTATAGTTCGTGATTGAATCTTCTCCTCCAAAACCCGTCAACACAAACGGGACCGAAAATCTTACGAAGAATTTTTCTCTCGAAGCGACCAAGGATATCTTCATCCTCTTTTAATAAAGTCCATGTTTCAGCGCCGTAAAGCAGGACTGGGATGATCAAGGTCTTATATAGAGTCTCCTTAGTTGTTCGAGATAGGGCTTTGCTGTTGAATTGCCTTATAAGCCCAAAAAAACAGCGATTGGCAAGAGTTATTCTTCGATTGATTTCTACGCTGATTTTGTTAGAAGAATTTATAGCAGAGCCAATGTAGACAAAGTCCCTTACTACCTCGAAGTTATAGCTGCCCACGGTGACGTTTTGTCCAATTCGTCGGTGTTGGTTTTCCCTTCTAGTTGACAGCATATACTTGGTTTTGCCCTCGTTTATCGCCAAACCCATTTTGGCCGCTTCCGCCTCAATGCTTGCAAAAGCACCGGTGACAGCCCGCTGAGATCTTCCGATAATGTCTATATCGTCGGCGTATGCAAGCAGTTGTACAGACTTGTAATAGATTGTGCCTCCGGTGTTGGCTTGTGAGTTCCGCACAATCCGTTCAAGTACAATATTGAAGAAGTCACATGACAGCGCTTCACCTTGTCTAAAGCCTTTTTTTACATCAAAGGTCTCGGTGAGGTCATTACCGACCTTGATGGAGCAGCGAGCGTTCTCCATCGTCAGCCTGCACAGACGGACAAGTTTGGCAGGGATGTCAAAACTAGACATGGCTCTATAAAGCTCTTCTCTATAGATGCTGTCATAGGCGGCCTTGAAATCGATAAAGAGGTGGTGAGTATCGATTTGGAATTATTGGGTTTTCTCCAGGATCTGCCGAAGTGTGAAGATTTGATCGATGGTGGACTTTCCTAGCCTGAAACCGCACTGATAGGGTCCAATCAGGCTGTTGATAAAAGGTTTCAGGCGTTCACACAATATCGCAGAAAAGATCTTGTATGCGATGTTGAGGAGACTGATGCCTCTATAATTGGCGCAGTTGAGGGGGTCTCCTTTCTTGTGGATCGGGCAAACGATGCTGAGATTCCATTCATCAGGCATACACTCGTCTGACCAAATATTAGAAATGAGTTGGTGTATGCACTCTACCAATTCATCCCCAGCTGCCTTGAAAAGTTCGGCCGGTAAGCCGTCAGGTCCAGCAGCCTTGTTGGATTTTAGCTTGGATATTGCTATCCTCACTTCGTTTTGGTCAGGTGGACGGAAATTTTGACTATCATCGTCTATATTGAATGGTTCATTCTGCCTGACAGCGGGATGTTGGTCTTCGTCGCCGTTATACAGTCTGCAGAAGTAGTTTTTCCATATTCTCAGCACCGACTGTGATTCTACTACGAGGTTTCCATTTTCATCTCTACAGGTTTCTGTACGGGTATTACTTCTCTGACACGTTCTTTTTACCTTTTGGTAAAACTTCCGTATATTGTTCCTGGAGTATAGACTCTCGATATTCTCAAACGCGCGCTTCTCATGCGCTTTCTTCTTCTTTTGGAGAAGCCGATGTTCTTCCCGTCTCTTTTGCTCGTAGAGCTCACGAGCAGCTCTCGTCTTCCTTTGCAGCGCCGCTTTGTATGCCTCCTGTTTTGCTGCATGCACTCGCCGGCATTCTTCGTCAAACCAGGGGTTTCGCGGTGGTGGTCGAGCGAGACCCAGCACATCAGTCTCGGCGTTTCTGATGGCATGTTGGCAGCGTTGCCACTGGTCTTCGGTACTTGATGCTGGCGGCAAAGGGGTGATTGAGAGATTTCGGGATACGCGTTCAGCGAAGAGTCTGGCGGTCTCTTGCAATTGTAGCTTTTCGACGTTAAATTTTCTCACAGTAATTCTTCTTTGTTGCTCAGATTGGGATATCCGCATTCGTACCTTGGCTACAACAAGGTAATGATCCGAGTCTATGTTGGCCGCTCGGAAGGTCCGGACATCCAGAATACTGGAGGCATGCCTTGCGTCGATCGCAATATGATCAATTTGGTTGATCGTTACATGATCATTGGACCGCCATGTCTGCTTATGAATATCGAGATGAGGAAACCATGTGCTTGTAATGGTGACTTTTCGCTCCACAGCGAAATCAATTAGCCTTAGTCCGTTATCAGACGTGGTGTCGTGTAGGCTATGCTTACCGACTGCCCTACCAAAGACGTCCTCCTTTCCTATTTTGGCGTTAAAATCGCCCAATACGATTTTAACGTCGTATTTAGGACATTGCTCGTATGTTTTGTCGAGGAGCTCGTAGAAACACTCTTTGGTGGCAGGGTCCTTTTCTTCTGTGGGGGCATGAACACATATTAGGCTTATGTTAGCGAATTTAGCCTTGATCCGGATAGTCATAATACGCTCGCTCACGTGTCGGAAGCTTAAGACTTCTTGCCTAAGTCTGCCGCATATGACAAATCCGCATCCGAATAAGCGTTGCCTGTTGCCTCTGTAGCAATCACCGTAGTAGATGTCACAGTTTTTCATCCTCTTTTTGCCCGGCCCATCCCATCGCACTTCCTGGATGGCGGTAATATCTGATTTATAGCAGTCTAGGGCCTCTGCTAATTGTTCGGCTGCACGTGGTCTGTAAAGGGACAGAACATTCCACGTACAGATCCGAAGGTCGTTGTCCTTATTTCGTTTGCTGGGGTCGTCATTAGTTGAGTCATCCTTATCCGAGGCTTTTGGTTGTTTCGGAACCATGCGCTTTTTACGTGGTAGGGAAGTTACCCCGACGGCACAACCCCCAACCTGGAGGGCCAGTTCCTTAATTATTCCCCAAGGACGAGGGGCCGGGTACACCGGTGCCAGTAGTCCACTACGGGAGTATGAGTGCTGCCGTTGGCCCATTAAGGGCTCCTCCGTCACCATCTCTATTCCAATGTCCTGACCAACATTGGAAATTCCTTACCGACCTGTGATCCGAATACGTCGAAGCAGCTCGCGCAAGGTGTTCACTAAGTTCAACCTAACTGGAACTATAGACGCCACCGTTGACTGTGTCTAGGGAATTCGTCCGCTGCCGCCTGGAACAGGAAGAAGCGCTCTAGTGAGAAAAGCACTCTTCCCCCCTCTCTCATCTGCTGCCACCAAGAATCCGCCAAACGGGGTTGGTTACCCATTTCTTGGATTAAGGTACTAGGCACCCGGCTGTCACCGCGTGGAAGTTGAGATTAGGAGTTGGTAGGCCTCAGCTGAGTGAAAACGCTTGTGTTTTCATATGATCGCATGCACTACCGTTTGACCAACCAAACTATGAAAACAGACTTAAGATAGTTTACATCTTCAGTCGAGAATTGATGAACATCATGTCAAAAATATAGCAAGGCACGAGGAAAACATAGCCACAGCCCTAGGCAGATGAAAGGTCGAACAATTTAAAGCGAGAGGAGATGACTTAGCATGGAGCATGCACCAGCTCATCTGCAAGATATGGTCGAATGAAAATATGCTCGGCGATTGGAATGCACACACCGTGTCTCCCCGATCCATAAAAAAGGAGGTGGCCTCCCCTTTACGGAGGTGTTAGCATCCTGAACATCACCTTAAATATCATGCTGTTTTGTTTAGTTTTGCTATACCTGCTCAACTCAGTCGCTCAAAAAAGATCACGATAGAAAATACTCGCGCTCCGTCAAGACCGAAAAAGATTTCGGTGACACTCAATACAATCAGAAGCTCTAGGTAGATTGTGTGAAATTCTCAGAAGAACACACTATAAGTCAGTCTTACTACTCGAATATACGGACGACACTGACATCATTAGCATAACGCCGTCATTAACGCATTCGCTAGCATAGAAACAGAAGCAGCTAAGATGGGTCTTGTTTTAAACGGGAGTATGAGGAAGTTATGTTGTCAACAAAAAACGATGGACAAGCAACGTCATATTGGCCAAACCTACATACACTCCGCCCTTCATTCTGCCAATATAAAACTTTCATCATCCGTGTTTTATATGAATCACATGCTTTGAGTCTATCAATGCTGAATGAAAATGCACTTTGAATCTTGGACACAAAAATTATTCACAAGATCTATGGTTCTATTTGCGTTCATGGTTTACAGATGAAAATGAATAGATGGCTAGGTCATGTAAAGCAGATGAACACCAGTGCTCCGGTCCGTTAATCGAATTTACCTCAGAAAGACTACGCAGAAGAGGAAGACCTAATATTCAATGGAGTGCGCATGTAAAAACGGACATCCAGCCAACCTAGAGTACGCAATTGGAAACACTGGTAAAGGATTCACTGGCTGGAAAAGCTGACTTGGATGAAGGAAGCCCATAGAGAGTATAAAATTTGGACAGCTGGCATCCACAACTAATGATGAATTTCAATTTCCCTGATTTCGGATGGAACATTATGGCCTACCGGCCATCCGGCAGAAATATATTGAAGTACTGCCTGTCTGTCTGCCTGCGATTAATTCTTGTATTTCGAGCCAGTCTAAAAATTGTACAGCTGCATCTCTTCCAATAGCAGTTCCTTTGTTTTTAGTCATACTGTACTCCCACATCTTGTGGTGGGCGAGAACTTTTGGCATGGCCCAAGGGAAGCCGCAATGAGACATTTCCGATGAAATCCTTTACACTAGGATGTGACTCCAATTTAGAAGTGGTGGGCGGGCGGCGGCGGCATCAAGTCCTGTGGCTCCGGCGGTAATGGTTGCGGTCCGTTCTGTTCCATTGACATGCTTGCCCCGATGTGGTAACACAAACTGAATTTATTTATTTCGATTAACTTTCGATTTTTTTTCCCTCCTCGAAGTTGTAGTTATGTTTGGTGCATGTGTGTGCGACAAACTCGTGCAGTCATTTTTTGGGATATACAAAAAAAAACAAGCAGCTCAACCACTTGGTTTTTGCTATTTTCAGTCAGAGTTGTGTGTAGTTGCTTTTTTTCCTAGTGGTGCCTTCCTAAGATCCGACATTCGACATACACGACGACACTTGGTATCATTTGCCGCTTTTTTCGGTGGAAATTAGTATTCAAGATTGGTTGTGCGGCAGTCGGGGTCGTGTACGTAAGTATGAAGACCGTTTCTTTCAGTGTTTTTTTTTTTCGTTTTCTTCCTTTTGGGTGGTTTTTTGTACCTTTTTTGTGGCATGTCACCCATGTGGGATTAAATTAAGATACGACGTGATTCCTTCTGATGTCGGAGAAAATGTGATGATTAGGATTTTTTTATCGTTAGATGGTGCTTTTTCTTTGCGCTAGCATGATGGCGGAGAAAGGGACTGGGGTTGGGGCTGAAGTACAGACATTTAAGATATTGTCAACGCGTTTCAAGTTTATTGCAATGCGTGCAGAAGCTTAGTACTGCTTAGCAGTCAATGGCGGAGTGAAATGCTTTGCTCAGCAAAATAAAAAGTTCAGTGAAGTGTCGGACCGTGCGACTCATTGATATTTTAAGAGTAAATTTGCGATTGGAACTCGTTTTCGATAATGTGCAAATAATGTGTGTAATCGATTTTTATTTATTCTTTTCGGATCATTGGTCGGGTAATGGGACTTTTTGCGTTTATGGTGGGTGTTATGACATATCTCTTGAGGAAATGTTAAACTTGGGGCTAGGAATCAAACAGGTTGATTGATATGTATTTAAGGTTGGAATGGTATTACAAGCTGTAGCGTCTGATGGTGTAAGTAAGGTATGATAAAGAAAATTGGGATGTTATTATGAGGTACGCAACGAATTTCTTCCTAGACGGCAGGAACACATTTCATAAACACATAAGTAGGAAGACTCGTATAACTTATAGTATAAATATGCGTAGGTATAAGGGCTTAAAATATTATTGCTTCTGACAGATTTTTCTTATCAGAAAGAGATTCTGATAAATGTTAGCATAAATATTGCAAAACGAATGGAAAGAAATAAAAACACACTAGCTTACAGCTCGTACAAAAATCAAAGGTCCAAAATACTACAATATATCAAACTTACATATACATATTAACTTTCACTTTATTTTTAATGTCCAGTCAAAAATATCTTAAAAATATAAAGCCTTGTAAGCTGAAATTGCAGAGTATATCTATTCGCAAATAGGGTCATCAATACTTTAAAAATAGGAAACGGGAAAACTTCAATACTTACCAAGTGGAATTTCTTAATGCGCTGAAACCTTCGGATATTCCCCCTCACGCACTTCATGTAAAAATATGTTCCTTGGTAATGCTCATAAGGAACATTTCGGGAGAGGAGAGCTCATGAGAGGGGGAATATCAATTGATTAATAGATGGTATTTGTGCGAGCAAAGGACAATATGTTGAGAGATTCCTAGCCTTTTGGTTTTCGAGATCTGGGATGCCGATTGTGCGGTCAAAATATGAACGCCCCTATTTTCGGAGCGATCAGTCTTCCTACAAAACTTTAGCTCTCTCTCGCCTTATAGCTCTTGAAATATTTTTGGCTGGACATCGGATACTAACTAACAATTATTATATACTTTGATTTGATACCTTGAATTTTTATTTTTTTTTTTTAATTTTTTTCCGCAATTTTAGAAGTTGTATTTTCCCGACATTGTTCTTTCGGCTCACGACTTGTAATGCGTAAGATTTACATATGCATATACATATATAGAGACCACAATGAAGGTGCGTTAAAAATATTTTTGTTGGTGCGGCTTGTAGAAAACCCCACAATCAAACTAGATCATGATAGATCTTTCCATCGCACTAAAGTCTGGTGCCAAACGAACTAGCAGTTTAGTACTACAACGCCTATAATATTACATTCTGTAACTTTCTCATCATGTTTAAGTTGCGTTACGTACGATACTCTTTTGTGTCGTTTATGTTAAATTTTTTCTACTGGATGTGTATTCTGTATTCACACCATGATTACAGGTTAGCTTTTTTGCGAATGGAGACATTTTCTAAAAATCCAATCTCTAGCATAAAGGTTTCAAAACTAGTAAACATTCCTCATTTCATTGTATGCATTTTTTTAAGGAATTATGTAAAATAATTTTTTAATGCAAACGTTTTCGAAGCCTATCCAAATTTTATTCGTATGGCAGGCAAATCTTGGGGCTTGAATATGAGAGCGCTTAATGCTCAGAAAATGGAAAAAAAAACTGGATTACCATTCGAAAAATCGACGTAGTTTACCCCAAACTATAAATTCATGACAAATTTCTAAGAATTGAAAGCATTCTTTTACAACCCTAGTATATTTTGTATTTTAATGAAATCCAATACCATGCTTTCTATTCTACGAAAGAATCTTTGTCTTAATGGCCTGCTTACTTTGCCTACTCAACTCGACTTCTGTCTACATTGGGAGTAGCCAACTGTTCTAAATACCTCGTATATTATGACTCACTGTCATTGTTTGAATGTCTCCGGGCTACACCCACTTAAGTTCACCTGAAAACTACTTCAACCGAAAGTGTTACCAAACGGAAATCTATCATAAACTCAGCATATGCAGCATATTTTGTAGCCAGTGGACTTGACATCGAACCCGCAGGCAATTCACGTGCGTCTACCGTAGCTAAGACGACCATACATATGTACGGTACATACATATGTCTTACAACAAGCTACCTCCTATTTTGAGGTGACACAATGATTACTTCCTATCTTTGTATAACAATATCGTAGAATCAATCTTGATATTTTTATTTATAATTTCCAAATCAATCTAAATGTCAATCATAGACCTTTCCCCCTGAGAAATATGTTTCCGATGAGAAAAAGCGTTAAAGTATTTTTTTTTTTTTTTGTCGGAAAAGAAACAGTCCATCATTGTGTCGTTCAGTGGTAGTTTAGGGAAATTGCCTTTTGTAGCTTATTGCAGACCAATAAACGAGTGACAAATCGAAGAAGTTGTCTTACGCAATAGTGAATAGCACTGACAGTGTCATTGTAACTTTCAGTGTTCAAGTGAAACTGGATCATAAATTTCGATCACAGATCGTACAGTTGAGTTGCATAATTGAAATTAGATCAGATAAAATAATATTTGTTAAAAAAGTAATAAACCATTAACGCAACAAGTTCAGCAGGAACACACACAACGGTTTGATGCCATTTTGTGTGTTAAGGTTGAAGCCGTAAATTGGCCGCATCCGTGAAAGTTAAACGCTCGTAAATTGTGTGCTGCTTATGTACCCATTGAGTGCTTTGTATAGTTGATTATGCGATCACGTGTTGGATTAATACTCGTAGTAAAATGAAATTGTCTTAGAATTGTTTTTAGAATCAATTAAGGTACGAGTATCAAGTGAGCATTTTATTCAGCAATAAAATTGGTTGACCGCTGCTAGGTGATAGCATGTTCTCGGAATAGAAGTCTATAATCGCTTTAAGCTGCGGATAGAATATTCTTTGTATTTTGGTAGGGGGTTATGAACCCAACTACTTTCATGAATTAGTAGAATTAGTAAAAAACATTGCTCGCCTTTCGATTTCATAGTCGTCGCTGAGCTGAAAGATGTATCTATGCATAGGTGAAGATTATTACTATGAGAAACCGGATGGATTTTAAAATGCTCTTCACAGTATTTATTTTTTTATTTTTTTCCAACGTTTTTTTATATGCTGTGGAGTGAGGCCAGGTTATTAGACTGAACGCACATGTTTCAATGCAAACCGTTTTGGGAGGAAAATCAAGAACTGGAAAATAAAAAATAAAAAAAAATGATAATCGACATACATGCTTAGTTCTTTTTAAAGCACTGCTATGAGTCATACTAAGTACAGATTGGCATTTAGAATAGTTTTAGAAGACCTTTTGCTCATTTGCTGAAGCCATTGAGAAAAGCATTCTTGAAGCTGTCTTTCGCTACTGCTTATAATTAAGCTTTCACAAGGGGAGTAGTTGTACCATATATTTTTCTGTGTCATTTTGTGATGAGCTTGTATATCAAGAGGCTGTGCCCAATCGCAAAAGTTCAGACTGGTTTTGTTTACCTTTGGGAGTCGTATTTAACGACCACCGGTATTAGTGAGCACATTCAATTAGTACCATGACCGTTGTTATAAGTAAATTGCATTATACTTACATACATACATGACATACATAAATACATTTTCAATGACCCGCTAATCCTTCATGAGGGTCGCGGGGATAGGATGCTCAGGTGGACTCTCCATCCTTCTCGATCGTCCGCCATTGACTCCAACTCATCAGGAGGAATCCCTAGACGGCTCCATGACAGATGTCTGATTTGTCTATCGGGGAGTTGCCTATCTGATGGCACGGCAATCATGGCACGTCTTGGAAGCCGGTCTGGGGGCATACGCACTACATGACCAAACCATCGAAGCATAGAGCGCCGCGCGTACTGTGGTGTTACGCACTCGATCCCCACGAGTTATTCCAGCAACACCACGAAGGAACCTCATTTCGGCAGCTTGTATCCGCGATCTTATTCTTTCGGTCACTACTCAAATTTCGTGACCATAGAGACGTGAGAGTTGGAATATTTACGGAGTTAAAACCGATAGCTTAGCTTGAACAATAAGTTCGACCTTCCTTATAACAGATTGGCCAAGCTATCTCAAAATTGATCCAGCCTGACTAATTCTACAGGATAACTCGGCATTGCTCTTCCCATCACTCGTGAATAAGACCCAGAGGTACTTGAACTAATCCACCTGCTTCAGCGGGACTCCACTAACATGCAGAGAGCATTGAATGGGTTTTTTTGGAAACGACCATTACTTCAGATTTGTTCACGTTGATCCTCATTCCAGCATTATCACAAACGACTACAAACCTTTCGAGTGCGCGCTGAAGTTCGGTTTGAGAGAATCGAAGGATGACCAAATCATCCGCAAAGCGCAGATGACTAATCCTTAGGTCTTCCGCATTGAAACAATCCCCTCAACGGCTGCGCTGCAACATCAGTCCATGGCGTGGCAATGGTGTAGTGGTAACGTCGTCGATTGCCACGCTAATGGTTCATGGTTCAAATCCTGATGTCAGCAAGCATTTATTTATTTCTCATGAAATATATGGGGGGTTGTCCGATGGCAAATGAATACCAAGAAAGGAAAAGTAAAGCTACTAAAATCAACCAACGAAATGCATCCAATAATAAAAGCAAGCAACAAGTAAACGCTGAAAACAAGAAACTAGACAAAGTACCAATTGCTGCTAAAACGAACATACCAACTGTAGAAAGTAAATCGTATTCCCAAATTATGAAAAATACACGAAAGGAAGAGGAAATATCGGAAATGCTTATTACTGTTATTGGATAATCAGGATAAAATTATTAAACTGCTAAGCAAAGTAGCAGGAAAAAAACAACAAAATATTAATGATTAAAAATAATCTAAATGTCGCAACGTGGAATGCAAATGGTTTACTCCAACACATCCCTGAATTTCAGGTTTTTCTACGTAACGAAGATATTGATGTTTGCCTGATTTCTGAAACTCATTTCAAACAGGGAACTAAGATTAGATTTCCTGGGTATATTTGTTTTCACTCTCCTCATCCAGCTGACAGTACCAGGGGAGGGAGTGCTGTGATTGTGAAAAGTACCTTGGATCACTACGAATTGCCAAAAATAGCAAAACAAACAATGCAAGTACCGACAATAAACATAAAAACTAAAGGCAAGGAGTTTAAAGTAGCTGCGATATACTGCCCACCCAAGCACTCGCCTACAGAGGAAGACCTAATTGATCTCTTCCAAACGTTAGGTAACAACTTCATCATCGGTGGTGATTTTAATGTAAAACATACATATTGGGGGTCAAGAGTAATAACAACAAAAGGCAGGAAGCTCTACAAATCAGGGCGAAATTTTAACTGTGAATTTATTTAGACTGGATCACCAACTTATTGGCCATCTGACCCAACGAAAATACCAAACGTTATCGACTTCTTCCTAACGAAAGGTATTAATAGAAAAGAAGTTAAAGTTAAAAGCAGTGATGATCTGTCGTCGGATCATACACCTGTAATTCTAACAGTCATTGGTTTATCGATAGAACAGATAAAGAACCCACGACTAACAAACAAAAGAACGAACTGGTGTAAATTCAGAGAACTTCTCGAAGGTTTCATTAACCTTAGGTCCCCACTAGTCACAACAAAACATATTGACATTGAAACTGAACAATTCATTGCCGATGTGCAACAGGCAGCAGAAGATAGTACACCGACTTATCAACAAAAAAACAGGCTTCGGTGAAATACCCCACAGAAATAAAGCAACTTATACTTGAAAAGAGAAGAGCTCGTAGAAAATGGCAAGCGACAAGATATCCTGGCGATAAAACCATTTTTAATAGACTCAATAATAGGCTTAAAAAAACTATTACTGAATTCAAAAATGATTCCCTAGCTAAATACCTTTGTAATCTCACGGCTGATAAAGTCACAGACTACTCCCTTTGGAAGGCTGCTAAACGTTTAAAGAGACCTCAAGCGCAAGATCCCCCGTTGAAAACATTTAATGGGAAATGGATCGGCGATCCAAAGGAAAAGGTTTAACTCTTTTCTCAGCACCTTTCAAATGTTTTCAAACCGTTTCCACCTAGGGTAGCAAATGAAGATCTTGATTTCTATAACAGAGTAGATGAAAAGGAAATTCCTTATGTTTCGTTAAGAGAGATCGAGACATGTATTCATAAACTAAATAATAGAATATCGCCAGGTTATGATCTTATAACTGCTCAAATCTTGAAGGAACTTCCTTCAACTGCATTGTTGAAACTCAAGCTTATAATTAATGCTTGCTTTAAACAAAGGTATGTCCCACATCACTGGAAAATAGCAGAAATTATTTTTATTCCTAAACAAGGTAAGCCTTTATCAGAGGTTACCTCATATAGGCCAATCTCACTTTTACCGTTATTTTCAAAACTTTTCGAGAAATTCCTTCTTAAAAGGTTAGCAAAGAAAGCTTATCCCTACCCATCAATTCGGGTTTAGGAATAAACACTCGACGATAGACCAGGTGCATCGTATAACTATTGTTATAGAAGAGGCACTGGAAGAAAAACAAATTTGTTCCGCAATATTCTTAGACGTTGCACAGGCTTTTGATAAAGTTTGGCATAAGGGTTTAGAGTATAAACTTCATAGGGATCTACCTAGACAGTACTATGAGATCCTTAAATCTTATATAGGTAATAGATTCTTTAGAGTTCATTATGGCTCAGCGTATTCTGAATTTAAAGAAATACAAGCAGGTGTTCCACAGGGAAGTGTTCTAGGGCCCACCCTGTATTTATTATATACGAGTGATATACCGCATGCGAGTGATACCATGATAGCCACATTTGCAGGCGACACTGCTCTTCTATCAACAGATGGATGTGTGGCTAAAGCTACAGAAAAACTACAAAATTCAATTAACGAGATATGTGATTGGACGCAGCGATGGCGAATTAAACTTAATGAGTCAAAGTCCATCCATATCAATTTTACAAATAAAAAAATAACGAATCTTTCCGTGGTTATTAATAATCAAGTAGTTCCTTACTCTAACACAGCTAAGTATCTCGGCATGAATCTGGATGCTAAACTGAAATGGAAGGAAGAAGAAAGTAGAAGATCTAAATATTAGATATAGGAAACTTTATTGGTTGTTAGGATATAACTCAGAACTGTCCATTGAGAATAAAATCCTATTATACAATCAGATATTAAAACCCGTTTGGACATATGGTACCCAATTATGGGGTTGCACAAAGAAAACAAATGTTCAAATGTTGCAAACATTTCAAAATAAGGTCCTTCGGGGAATAGTGAATGCCCCATGGTACATTAGAAATAGTGACTTGCATCGAGATTTGCAGATCGACCTCGTAGCAGATACAATTAAAAAGTACGCAATGCGTCACAACGAGCGTTTGCAGATGCATATCAATCCTGAGGTAGACGATGTCTTAAATGTTCGAAATAATATTCGTAGGTTAAGAAGAACCAAGCCCCATGAACTTTTTTGACAATTACGAGAGCCGGTATTTAAATTATAATACCTTCTCAAACCCGACTTAACGTTGAAAATAAAATCTTTGCCGATCACCAGTTGATTGGTCATGATCAAGGAGGTGTTTTTAGTGCGGTTAGAGTCCCACACTACTTTGGGTTTCTAACCCCACTGTGTCTTTCGAGATTTTCACCTTCATAAAAAAAAAAAAACTAAATATATAGTCAGTCCGATCATTTGTGAAAGCTTGTGTGAACACTACTGCGAAGGCATAACACTGGCCGTAGCTTGGTCATGCGGCTGGAGAAATGGTTCGCTCTGTTGATGGTGATTTGCCCTTGACATCGGTTATAGCGAAAAAAAATACTGTGAATCAGAAGCAAAAGACAAAAAGTAACAAAAATCTCCCCAGTTATCTGGACAAACAACTGAACTTAAAAAACCACTACACCAACAATCTTCTCTCTCTCTCTCTCTCTCTCTCTCTCTCTCTCTCTCTCTCTCTCTCTCTCTCTTTCTCTCTCTCTCTCCCTCTCTCTCTCTCTCTCTCTCTCTCTCTCTATCCATCCTTTCCAACGCCCGCACTGTGTGTAAACATGTTAAAAGTATTCATAACCCTTTGAGTGCGAAAAATATATACAATGAAGAGGAGAGGTGGCAAAACGTACCGTTGGTGGAGTCCAACGCCCATAGTGTAACAAGCATTGATTTAACACCGTTTATCCGAACACAGTTTCTACAGTTTGTATATAAAGACTGAATCGCCCTTAACAGGGAACCATCAATCCCATACTCCTGCAGAACACTCTGGAATTCCTCGAGGAGGAATTTTCCAAATCCACAAAACAAATGTAGATAGGTTTAGCATACTCCCAGGCCTTCTCAAGAGCCATTCTGAGAGTGAATAACTGGTCAATTGTGATTCTACCGGGGCGAAAACCACACTGCTTATCCCCAAAACTGTTCTCAACCACAGCTCTAGAGCGCGTTTCTAGCACCTTAGCGAAGACAATTCCAGGGAGACTTAAAAGAGATATACCTCTGTAGTTCGCGACATCTCTTTTATCCCCTTTTTTAAAAAGAGGAACTATCACCCCCATTTGCCAATTACCAAGTGTTTCACCGCATTCCCAGGCCACTTCATTGACATGCGAGAGCCATTGCACTCCCTCTTTACCTAAAGCCTCGATCATTTCTGGCCGGATTTTATGCACACCAGCAGATTTACCTACTTTAACGCTTTGATCGCCAAAGTTACTTTCTCTACCGTAGGACTACTTTCCGCCCTACTCTCGACCATAGATCTGTCATCTTCGGTGCCCTGTTCGGGATTGAGCAATTCTGAAAAGTGCTCGCTCCATCTGCGTAAGATGTCCTTCTCATTGTAAAGAAGTGTTTCTTCCTCTGAGTCGGCGAATGGTCTGCCAGAACATCTTATTTGCAGATCTGTGGTCACGTTCCAATTTTTCGCCAAACTCATTTGAAGACTATTCTTTCGCTATTTTCACAGCTAATTTGCAATTTCTTAGCGCCTCAGTGTACCGATTTTGAGAATCGGAGTTCCCCAAGTGAATCCATACCTTCTTCTTTCTGATGGCTTCTTGAACTCCGGGCGTTTTAAGCCAAGCAGTTCTTTTCTCACCACCAGCCGCCACACCAAGCCGCTTCACTCCAAAATTTTCATTATACTTAGAAAATTTTAAATATTTTGAGTTATCAAATAGCATAATAGTTATACCAGTCGCAAGTTACTACCTGGTGCAGCCTCAGTAATCTAAATCATTCTAAGTGCATTTTCAATTTTGATTCATTCTATAAATTCAAGTACTCCCATCTTGAAGCGAAATGAGTCAGAAAATTGAATTGTAATCACCCCGTAACCGGCATTGTTCAATTTTCCAGTGCACTAACGTCGATTACCTGAAGCAATGCCACACTCGTTGCCATCGACATCGTAGACCAGCCACAGCCAGAAGCAGCAGCATCAGATCGTTTCAAGCCGCAAAGGGACCATCCCAATCGAATTTATGACTCTGCAGGCTTATGCCTGCATGGATATTTACAAGCGATTTAGGAGACATAACACTGTGGAGCTTGAAGTTTTTTTTTTTTTTTTAATTTTTTCTTATTTGCCCTTAAGTCCTTCGCCATTGTAATAGCCAGAGAGTGGTGCGTTAAACAAGCAGCATTCGAAAACTAAAATGTTTACAGTACCCTCCGTATGCGGTGAACAGTGACCTACCCACGAATGCTTATGTGAAGAGTATTTTTCTCTGTTTACGTTTGGTTTAACTTTTTTCCAGCTCCTGTTCGTTTCCTTTCTACTCTGCATTCCATTTCGGATGTGCCGTGAATTTATACGGAATTTGTTTCGGTTTTTCTTCTGTTCTTTAGGGATAGAAATATTACCCCAAACAAAAAAAAAAAGCACACGGATATCAACAACAACAAAACTAGAAGAACATCCGACGAGCAACAAGATAAATAGAATGCGCTACACTTTCACGTACGCCGGACCATTTTATTTGGCTTTTCTCCACCTCGTGGCGTACATTATGTTGGAGTGTTTTTCCACCGACACACAGGGAGATAGGAGCGCTGGATATGGATTATTCCTTGCAATTGGACGAAACTGAAGCGCAAGGACCCTGGGGACAACGTAACACTGTTGTTGTTACCGTCGCCACTGTCCGGTGCATACAGGAGACGCTTTGCCCAATGGTAAGTACTCTTGGAATGTGAGTAATCCATTTTCAGCTTAACTTAGTTCTAACTTTATGCCTGGAGTACGGATATGTCCTTCGTCATTGGGTTTGAAGAGAATAGACGAACCATTAGGCACTGAGTTTGGGTGTTTTTTCTAGAGTTGAACTAAAAATGACATTAGCATGCAGCAAGTTTAGCAGTGGTCCTGTGATTCAATCAGCTCTGCGATGGCTTTTGGTAAGAAAAGGTTTTACTGTGAGTTTTTCTATTCCCGATGGAAGTATACAATAGGTACGTGTCGCGTTTTCGGGGCACAGATAGATATTCAAATTTGTACTTCTGTGAGGGAACGTTTATTTACCATTTCCAACGAAATCATGTTGTGGGAGAAAGGCCTTAAGGCAAAGCCGTCCAATGAATTAAAGATTCAATTGACGTAAAGAATGAAATTGTATACCTTTTGGCGATCGAGGCCTATTTTAGTGGTGAAAGTATAGGTATACCCGTGCGGATTTGCTTGCTCAGAAAAGTAAATATATTTGAAGGAAGTAGAACGGCTTACGAGTGCGGAAACGTCTTTATGCAGGTTGCCTGCAAATTGGACTTCCATCAAAAAACTATTCACAGACGATAAAGAGATTTCAAGACTATGGATTTTATCTTTAAGTTCAGCATTCTCTTCCCGCAAAGATGTCAAAGATTGTAGAAACTCTTTATTTAGTTTCTCCAAATTCGCCAATTTCTCGTAAACCATCTGCAGCGTGCAGTCGCCTACGCTTTCACCAGAGGCCGACAAGGAAATCACCGATGACTGAGAAGTTTTTCTATTTAACAAGTTGGAAACAGATCCACTATGCTTCTTCACTTCAGGCTGCTTGTTCTTGGTTAGTGACGATTCTGGCAAATGAAGAGATCGGCGCCTTAGAACATCACAATTGTCACAACGAAAAAGTTTCCCATTTGTCTTCATAAATTCAGCGTCTTGTTCTAAGATATTGACGCAGGCAAGATGAAAGAGACCGCCGCAGTCGCCACAAGAAATTTTCAAGGTGTCGTTCCTTTCGATTTTTCCAGAACAAACTGAACACATTGAACTCATTTTAGCAGTAGAAATAACAGCTTTCAAAAGAGATGCGTACCCCACCACACTCAGTGAATAACTGAGTATAGTAATAATATTTTGACGAAAGGAAGAAGAAACGGTTGGAATTGATTAAAGCATGATAACTTTTGGTTTTAAGTTAAATAAAAAATAAAATGCACGACTGACTGACATGACTTCAACATGCGATGAACAACTTTTCAAAGAAGAAGTTCTAAGACTAATAAAGACAGACACCATTTGAATGTCTTTTTTTAGCGCGGCATACTCTTACTCCTATGTATTGTAACTACTAATGCTTATAGCAAGTTGTCTTTCTTTAGAACTAATATAAAAACTAACTTACTAAATGGCTTTAACAAATCTACTGGTTTTACCGAGTGTTTCTATTTTTTCACAAAATTCCTATAAGAATCACTTCGTATGTTCTGTCGATCTAGAGAGATCGCAGTTCCCCTCTAAATTTGTCTTGAGTGACATATTTAGAAGCTTTCTGGATTATTTTCTTAGTCTCTGCAGTTCTGGGCTCCACCGGAGTACCAGCCTTCCGCAGGAGTTTCTTGTCATTGGACACGCCAGTTCAAAACATATGGTGAGGACGTCAGTCAGGTTTTAATACTTTGACTGTTTTCGTGCGACACCCCATGCCGTTACTTGATCGGGGAAAGTTTAAGTATCGCGATTGCGTTGAAATTGTTCCTGAATTGTCACTCATGATACCTATTTATTTTCTGCGGAATTATTCCTCTCTTTTAAAGATACCCAATTTTTGTTCGGAGAAAAAATTCCGAGGGAAAATTTATTCATGATAACCCTGATTGTGTTTCAGGCAGTGACACTACAGTCTGTGACGCTTGTGGAGAGGGCGGCAACACTGCGAGGGTCTTGCCTTTACTTGTATCAGGCTGCAGATTTTCAGTGCTGACGCGGTGAGTGCTGATACTGCAAGCTCCTCATTACTGAAGTGCTTGCTTGGTTTTCTTAGAAAAAAAGAAAATTCCAAAAAAATGGGTAATCCAAGGTTTTGCTCTCTGATAGAACAATGGACCAGTCGAGCATTTCTTATCCCGGAAAAGACTTTTTTGGCTAGCTGCGTAAAATATCTCAACGTAAGAAAAGAGTACACTGTAGCATAATATCGCCTTTTTATATTTTGGTTAAAAAAAATACATACTCGTTGTTAGTATAATAGAACTGCGAAAATTTGATTTTGATTTGATTTAAATCCTAGAGAGCTGCCCAAATCGATAGCTTGGTTGATAAGAGCGATTGATGATTCAACCAAGGCTATTGCGGGATTGTAATCTGGACCCCGCCTGATGGATACATACTTTCTTCTCTAAGCACTTTCCAATAATCCATCGAATTAAATTTTTAGGACTCGCCCATGTACTCGTACGTGCATACATAATAATTGGAAGGGAGAACAATAATTCTGCTTGCCTTGCGTCTATTGCTGATCAACCACTTCCGAAGACGCGCGCTGCGTCAGGCCACTAACTCGAATTTAGACAATAGAAAAACTATTACACTGTACTTTATCTGGCTGGTCAAACGGTAGTGCATGCGATCATATGAAAACACAAGCGTTTTCACTCAGCTGAGGCCTACCAACTCCTACTCTCAACCTCCACGCGGTGACAGCCGGGTGCCTAGTACCTTAATCCAAGAGATGGGTAACCAACCCCGTTTGGCGGATTCTTGGTGGCAGCAGATGAGAGAGGGGGGAAGAGTGCTTTTTTCACTAGAGCACTTCTTCCTGTTCCAGGCGGCAGCGGACGAATTCCCTAGACGGAGTCAACGGTGGCGTCTATAGTTCCAGTTAGGTTGAACTTAGTGAATACCTTGCGCGAGCTGCTTCGACGTATTCGGATCACAGGTCGGTAAGGAATTTCCAATGCTGGTCAGGACATTGGAATAGAGATGGTGGCGGAGGAGCCCTTAATGGGCCAACGGCAGCACTCATACTCCGGTAGTGGACTACTGGCACCGGTGTACCCGGCCCCTCGTCCTAGGGGAATAATTAAGGAACTGGCCCTCCAGGTTGGGGGTTGTGCCGTCGGGGTAACTTCCCTACCACGTAAAAAGCGCATGGTTCCGAAACAACCAAAAGCCTCGGATAAGGATGACTCAACTAATGACGACCCCAGCAAACGAAATAAGGACAACGACATTCGGATCTGTACGTGGAATGTTCTGTCCCTTTACAGACTACGTGCAGCCGAACAACTAGCAGAGGCCCTAGACTGCTATAAAGCAGATATTACCGCCATCCAGGAAGTGCGATGGGATGGGCCGGGCAAAAAGAGGATGAAAAACTGTGACATCTACTACGGTGATTGCTACAGAGGCAACAGGCAACGCTTATTCGGATGCGGATTTGTCATACGCGGCAGACTTAGGCAAGAAGTCTTAAGCTTCCGACACGTGAGCGAGCGTATTATGACTATCCGGATCAAGGCTAAATTCGCTAACATAAGCCTAATATGTACCCCCACAGAAGAAAAGGACCTTGCCACCAAAGATTGTTTCTACGAGCTCCTCGACAAAACATACGAGCAATGTCCTAAATACGACGTTAAAATCGTATTGGGCGATTTTAACGCCAAAATAGGAAAGGAGGACGTCTTTGGTAGGGCAGTCGGTAAGCATAGCCTACACGACACCACGTCTGATAACGGACTAAGGCTAATTGATTTCGCTGTGGAGCGAAATGTCACCATTACAAGCACATGGTTTCCTCATCTCGACATTCATAAGCAGACATGGCGGTCCAATGATAATGTCACGATCAACCAAATTGATCATATTGCGATCGACGCAAGGCATGCCTCCAATATTCTGGATGTCCGGACCTTCCGAGCGGCCAACATAAACTCGGATCATTACCTTGTTGTAGCCAAGGTACGAATGCGGATATCCCAATCTGAGCAACAAAGAAGAATTACTGTGAGAAAATTTAACGTCGAAAAGCTACAATCGCAAGAGACCGCCAGACTCTTCGCTGAACGCGTATACCGAAATCTTTCAATCACCCCTTTGCCGCCAGCATCAAGTACCGAAGACCAGTGGCAACGCTGCCAACATGCCATCAGAAACGCCGCGACTGATGTGCTGGGTCTCGCTCGCCCACCACCGCGAAACCCCTGGTTTGACGAAGAATGCCGGCGAGTGCATGCAGCAAAACAAGAGGCATACAAAGCGGCGCTGCAAAGGAAGACGAGAGCTGCTCGTGAGTTCTACGAGCAAAAGAGACGGGAAGAACATCGGCTTCTCCAAAAGAAGAAGAAAGAGCATGAGAAGCGCACGTTTGAGAATATCGAGAGTCTATACTCCAGGAACAATGTACGGAAGTTTTACCAAAAGGTAAAAAGAACGTGTCAGAGAAGTAATAGCCGTACAGAAACCTGTAGAGATGAAAATGGAAACCTCGTAGTAGAATCACAGTCGGTGCTGAGAATATGGAAAAACTACTTCTGCAGACTGTATAACGGCGACGAAGACCAACATCCCGCTGTCAGGCAGAATGAACCATTCAACATAGACGATGATAGTCAAAATTTCCGTCCACCTGACCAAAACGAAGTGAGGATAGCAATATCCAAGCTAAAATCCAACAAGGCTGCTGGACCTGACGGCTTACCGGCCGAACTTTTCAAGGCAGCTGGGGATGAATTGGTAGAGTGCATACACCAACTCATTTCTAATATTTGGTCAGACGAGTGTATGCCTGATGAATGGAATCTCAGCATCGTTTGCCCGATCCACAAGAAAGGAGACCCCCTCAACTGCGCCAATTATAGAGGCATCAGTCTCCTCAACATCGGATATAAGATCTTTTCTGCGATATTGTGTGAACGCCTGAAACCTTTTATCAACAGCCTGATTGGACCCTATCAGTGCGGTTTCAGGCCAGGGAAGTCCACCATCGATCAAATCTTCACACTTCGGCAGATCCTGGAGAAAACCCAAGAATTCCAAATCGATACTCACCACCTCTTTATCGATTTCAAGGCCGCCGATGAGAAGAGCTTTATAGAGCCATGTCTAGTTTTGACATCCCTGCCAAACTTGTCCTTCTGTGCAGGCTGACGATGGAGAACGCTCGCTGCTCCATCAAGGTCGGTAATGACCTCACCTAGACCTTTGATGTCAAAAAAGGCTTTAGACAAGGTGAAGCGCTGTCATGTGACTTCTTCAATATTGTACTTGAACGGATTGTGCGGAACTCACAAGCCAACACCGGAGGCACAATCTATTACAAGTCTGTACAACTGCTTGCATACGCCGACGATATAGACATTATCGGAAGATCTCAGCGGGCTGTCACCGGTGCTTTTGCAAGCACTGAGGCGGAAGCGGCCAAAATGGGTTTGGCGATAAACGAGGGCAAAACCAAGTATATGCTGTCAACTAGAAGGGAAAACCAACACCGACGAATTGGACAAAACGTCACCGTGGGCAGCTATAACTTCGAGGTAGTAAGGGACTTTGTCTACCTTGGCTCTGCTATAAATTCTTCTAACAAAATCAGTGCAGAAATCAATCGAAGAATAACTCTTGCCAATCGCTGTTTTTTGGGCTTATAAGGCAATTTAACAGTAAAGCCCTATCTCGAACAACTAAGGAGACTCTATATAAGACCTTGATCATCCCAGTCCTGCTTTACGGCGCTGAAACATGGACTTTATTAAAAGAGGATGAAGATATCCTTGGTCGCTTCGAGAGAAAAATTCTTCGTAAGATTTTCGGTCCCGTTTGCGTTGACGGGTTTTGGAGGAGAAGATTCAATCACGAACTATACGAGCTGTACAGCGACATCGACCTAGTCAGAAAACTGCGTATTGGACGTCTGAGATGGCTAGGACATGTAGAGCGAATGGACACCAACGCTCCGGCCCGCAGAGTCTTCGAATCTAACCCCGAGGGACGACGCAGTAGAGGGAATCATCGCCGTACGTGGCGCGCACAAGTTCAAGGGGACCTCGACCAACTTGGAGTGCGCAACTGGAGGCAATTAGCTAAAGACCGAGCTAAATGGAGAGGCTTGTTGGTTGAGGCCCAGGTTCACCCCGAACTGTAGCGCCACCTAAATAAAATAAAATAAAGTACTTTATC
This sequence comes from Brachypalpus laphriformis, assembly GCA_945910035.1. Classification (NCBI taxonomy): domain Eukaryota; kingdom Metazoa; phylum Arthropoda; class Insecta; order Diptera; family Syrphidae; genus Brachypalpus; species Brachypalpus laphriformis. The sequence continues at coordinate 258,471,690 of OX246754.1, forward strand.
TTTAAGACTATTGTTAATAATGTAAATAATAGCAAATTTCTATCGAAAAGCGCTCACCAAATTTAAGGGCATCGAAGCAACGCTTCACGATATTATCAGCTTACTTACTTGCTTAGGTGGCGCTACAGTTCGGGGTGAACCTGGGCCTCAACCAACAAGCCTCTCCATTTAGCTCGGTTTTTAGCTAATTGCCTCCAGTTGCGCACTCCAAGTTGGTCGAGGTCCCCCTCCACTTGTTTGCGTTACCTACCACGAGGTCGTTCTATACTGCTTCGTCCATCCGGGGTGGATTCGAAGACTTTCTTGGCAGGAACGTTGAGCTCCATCCGCTCTACATGACCCAGCTATCTTACTCGTAGTCGCTGTATGTGAACTCCTTTGACTAAGTCGATGTCCTTATATAGACCGTATAGTTCGGCATTGTACCTTCTCCTCCACTCACCGTCTATGTAGACGGGACCAAAGATCGCACAAAGAACTTTCGTCTCGAAATAACCAAAGTCATCCTCATCCGGTTTTGTCAAAGGCCATGCCTCTGCGCCATATGGTAGGACTGGGATGATTAGTATCTCAATTGCCTTCTTAGCCCATAGAAACAACGATTGACAAGAGTAATTCTTCGTGTGATCTCCCTACTGATGTCATTTGCGGAGCTCACCGTAGAGCCTAGGTAGACAAAATCCTTTACCTCCTCAAAATTATATCTGTCTATTGTGGCGTTCTGTCCAAAACGCCGATGTTGGGTGTCCTTTTTCGTAGACAGCATATATTTTGTTTTGCTTTCATTAATCGCTAGACCCATCTTTGCTGCCTCGATCTCAGTACTCGCAAATGTCCCATTAATGGCCCGCTGAGTACTTCCGATTATGTCAATGTCATCGGCATAAGCGGGTAGTTGTACAGACTTGTAAAAGATTGTACCTCCGGTGTTGGCTTGTTAGTTTCATACAATGCTCTCTAGTAATATGTTAAAGAGATGAAAGCACGTCACCTTGCCTAAGACCTTTCCTGACATCGAACGGTTCGGTGATGTTTTTACCGACTTTGATGGAGCAGCGAGAATTCTCCATCGTCATTCTGCACAAAAGAGATGAGCTTGGCAGGAATGTCAAAACTAGGCATGGCTCTGTATACCTCGTCTCTATACACGCTATCATAGGCAACTTAGAAATCGATGAAGAAGTGATGCGTATCGATTTTATATTCATGGGTTTTTTCCAAGATCTGCCGTAGTGTGAATATTTGGTCAATGGTGGACTTTCTCGGCCTGAAACCGCACTGATAATGACCTATCAAGTTGTTGACGATTGGTTTTAGCTGTTCACATAATATAGCAGACAGGATCTTATATGCGATGTTGAGGAGACTTATACCTCTGTAGTTGGCTCAGTTCAGAGAGTCTCCTTTCTTCAGGATCTTGAGATTTTAATGAATGTTAATATTAGGAAGCACTGAGGCGGAAGCGGCCAAAATGGGTTTGGCGATAAACGAGGGCAAAACCAAGTATATGCTGTCAACTAGAAGGGAAAACCTTTATCGATTTCAAGGCCGCCGATGAGAAGAGCTTTATAGAGCCATGTCTAGTTTTGACATCCCTGCCAAACTTGTCCTTCTGTGCAGGCTGACGATGGAGAACGCTCGCTGCTCCATCAAGGTCGGTAATGACCTCACCTAGACCTTTGATGTCAAAAAAGGCTTTAGACAAGGTGAAGCGCTGTCATGTGACTTCTTCAATATTGTACTTGAACGGATTGTGCGGAACTCACAAGCCAACACCGGAGGCACAATCTATTACAAGTCTGTACAACTGCTTGCATACGCCGACGATATAGACATTATCGGAAGATCTCAGCGGGCTGTCACCGGTGCTTTTGCAAGCACTGAGGCGGAAGCGGCCAAAATGGGTTTGGCGATAAACGAGGGCAAAACCAAGTATATGCTGTCAACTAGAAGGGAAAACCAACACCGACGAATTGGACAAAACGTCACCGTGGGCAGCTATAACTTCGAGGTAGTAAGGGACTTTGTCTACCTTGGCTCTGCTATAAATTCTTCTAACAAAATCAGTGCAGAAATCAATCGAAGAATAACTCTTGCCAATCGCTGTTTTTTGGGCTTATAAGGCAATTTAACAGTAAAGCCCTATCTCGAACAACTAAGGAGACTCTATATAAGACCTTGATCATCCCAGTCCTGCTTTACGGCGCTGAAACATGGACTTTATTAAAAGAGGATGAAGATATCCTTGGTCGCTTCGAGAGAAAAATTCTTCGTAAGATTTTCGGTCCCGTTTGCGTTGACGGGTTTTGGAGGAGAAGATTCAATCACGAACTATACGAGCTGTACAGCGACATCGACCTAGTCAGAAAACTGCGTATTGGACGTCTGAGATGGCTAGGACATGTAGAGCGAATGGACACCAACGCTCCGGCCCGCAGAGTCTTCGAATCTAACCCCGAGGGACGACGCAGTAGAGGGAATCATCGCCGTACGTGGCGCGCACAAGTTCAAGGGGACCTCGACCAACTTGGAGTGCGCAACTGGAGGCAATTAGCTAAAGACCGAGCTAAATGGAGAGGCTTGTTGGTTGAGGCCCAGGTTCACCCCGAACTGTAGCGCCACCTAAATAAAATAAAATAAAGTACTTTATCTTTAAGACTATTGTTAATAATGTAAATAATAGCAAATTTCTATCGAAAAGCGCTCACCAAATTTAAGGGCATCGAAGCAACGCTTCACGATATTATCAGCTTACTTACTTGCTTAGGTGGCGCTACAGTTCGGGGTGAACCTGGGCCTCAACCAACAAGCCTCTCCATTTAGCTCGGTTTTTAGCTAATTGCCTCCAGTTGCGCACTCCAAGTTGGTCGAGGTCCCCCTCCACTTGTTTGCGTTACCTACCACGAGGTCGTTCTATACTGCTTCGTCCATCCGGGGTGGATTCGAAGACTTTCTTGGCAGGAACGTTGAGCTCCATCCGCTCTACATGACCCAGCTATCTTACTCGTAGTCGCTGTATGTGAACTCCTTTGACTAAGTCGATGTCCTTATATAGACCGTATAGTTCGGCATTGTACCTTCTCCTCCACTCACCGTCTATGTAGACGGGACCAAAGATCGCACAAAGAACTTTCGTCTCGAAATAACCAAAGTCATCCTCATCCGGTTTTGTCAAAGGCCATGCCTCTGCGCCATATGGTAGGACTGGGATGATTAGTATCTCAATTGCCTTCTTAGCCCATAGAAACAACGATTGACAAGAGTAATTCTTCGTGTGATCTCCCTACTGATGTCATTTGCGGAGCTCACCGTAGAGCCTAGGTAGACAAAATCCTTTACCTCCTCAAAATTATATCTGTCTATTGTGGCGTTCTGTCCAAAACGCCGATGTTGGGTGTCCTTTTTCGTAGACAGCATATATTTTGTTTTGCTTTCATTAATCGCTAGACCCATCTTTGCTGCCTCGATCTCAGTACTCGCAAATGTCCCATTAATGGCCCGCTGAGTACTTCCGATTATGTCAATGTCATCGGCATAAGCGGGTAGTTGTACAGACTTGTAAAAGATTGTACCTCCGGTGTTGGCTTGTTAGTTTCATACAATGCTCTCTAGTAATATGTTAAAGAGATGAAAGCACGTCACCTTGCCTAAGACCTTTCCTGACATCGAACGGTTCGGTGATGTTTTTACCGACTTTGATGGAGCAGCGAGAATTCTCCATCGTCATTCTGCACAAAAGAGATGAGCTTGGCAGGAATGTCAAAACTAGGCATGGCTCTGTATACCTCGTCTCTATACACGCTATCATAGGCAACTTAGAAATCGATGAAGAAGTGATGCGTATCGATTTTATATTCATGGGTTTTTTCCAAGATCTGCCGTAGTGTGAATATTTGGTCAATGGTGGACTTTCTCGGCCTGAAACCGCACTGATAATGACCTATCAAGTTGTTGACGATTGGTTTTAGCTGTTCACATAATATAGCAGACAGGATCTTATATGCGATGTTGAGGAGACTTATACCTCTGTAGTTGGCTCAGTTCAGAGAGTCTCCTTTCTTCAGGATCTTGAGATTTTAATGAATGTTAATATTAGGAAGCACTGAGGCGGAAGCGGCCAAAATGGGTTTGGCGATAAACGAGGGCAAAACCAAGTATATGCTGTCAACTAGAAGGGAAAACCAACACCGACGAATTGGACAAAACGTCACCGTGGGCAGCTATAACTTCGAGGTAGTAAGGGACTTTGTCTACCTTGGCTCTGCTATAAATTCTTCTAACAAAATCAGTGCAGAAATCAATCGAAGAATAACTCTTGCCAATCGCTGTTTTTTGGGCTTATAAGGCAATTTAACAGTAAAGCCCTATCTCGAACAACTAAGGAGACTCTATATAAGACCTTGATCATCCCAGTCCTGCTTTACGGCGCTGAAACATGGACTTTATTAAAAGAGGATGAAGATATCCTTGGTCGCTTCGAGAGAAAAATTCTTCGTAAGATTTTCGGTCCCGTTTGCGTTGACGGGTTTTGGAGGAGAAGATTCAATCACGAACTATACGAGCTGTACAGCGACATCGACCTAGTCAGAAAACTGCGTATTGGACGTCTGAGATGGCTAGGACATGTAGAGCGAATGGACACCAACGCTCCGGCCCGCAGAGTCTTCGAATCTAACCCCGAGGGACGACGCAGTAGAGGGAATCATCGCCGTACGTGGCGCGCACAAGTTCAAGGGGACCTCGACCAACTTGGAGTGCGCAACTGGAGGCAATTAGCTAAAGACCGAGCTAAATGGAGAGGCTTGTTGGTTGAGGCCCAGGTTCACCCCGAACTGTAGCGCCACCTAAATAAAATAAAATAAAGTACTTTATCTTTAAGACTATTGTTAATAATGTAAATAATAGCAAATTTCTATCGAAAAGCGCTCACCAAATTTAAGGGCATCGAAGCAACGCTTCACGATATTATCAGCTTACTTACTTGCTTAGGTGGCGCTACAGTTCGGGGTGAACCTGGGCCTCAACCAACAAGCCTCTCCATTTAGCTCGGTTTTTAGCTAATTGCCTCCAGTTGCGCACTCCAAGTTGGTCGAGGTCCCCCTCCACTTGTTTGCGTTACCTACCACGAGGTCGTTCTATACTGCTTCGTCCATCCGGGGTGGATTCGAAGACTTTCTTGGCAGGAACGTTGAGCTCCATCCGCTCTACATGACCCAGCTATCTTACTCGTAGTCGCTGTATGTGAACTCCTTTGACTAAGTCGATGTCCTTATATAGACCGTATAGTTCGGCATTGTACCTTCTCCTCCACTCACCGTCTATGTAGACGGGACCAAAGATCGCACAAAGAACTTTCGTCTCGAAATAACCAAAGTCATCCTCATCCGGTTTTGTCAAAGGCCATGCCTCTGCGCCATATGGTAGGACTGGGATGATTAGTATCTCAATTGCCTTCTTAGCCCATAGAAACAACGATTGACAAGAGTAATTCTTCGTGTGATCTCCCTACTGATGTCATTTGCGGAGCTCACCGTAGAGCCTAGGTAGACAAAATCCTTTACCTCCTCAAAATTATATCTGTCTATTGTGGCGTTCTGTCCAAAACGCCGATGTTGGGTGTCCTTTTTCGTAGACAGCATATATTTTGTTTTGCTTTCATTAATCGCTAGACCCATCTTTGCTGCCTCGATCTCAGTACTCGCAAATGTCCCATTAATGGCCCGCTGAGTACTTCCGATTATGTCAATGTCATCGGCATAAGCGGGTAGTTGTACAGACTTGTAAAAGATTGTACCTCCGGTGTTGGCTTGTTAGTTTCATACAATGCTCTCTAGTAATATGTTAAAGAGATGAAAGCACGTCACCTTGCCTAAGACCTTTCCTGACATCGAACGGTTCGGTGATGTTTTTACCGACTTTGATGGAGCAGCGAGAATTCTCCATCGTCATTCTGCACAAAAGAGATGAGCTTGGCAGGAATGTCAAGACTAGGCATGGCTCTGTATACCTCGTCTCTATACACGCTATCATAGGCAACTTAGAAATCGATGAAGAAGTGATGCGTATCGATTTTATATTCATGGGTTTTTTCCAAGATCTGCCGTAGTGTGAATATTTGGTCAATGGTGGACTTTCTCGGCCTGAAACCGCACTGATAATGACCTATCAAGTTGTTGACGATTGGTTTTAGCTGTTCACATAATATAGCAGACAGGATCTTATATGCGATGTTGAGGAGACTTATACCTCTGTAGTTGGCTCAGTTCAGAGAGTCTCCTTTCTTCAGGATCTTGAGATTTTAATGAATGTTAATATTAGGATTTTATAGAGAAATTCAAAAAAGTAATTGTAATTTTGTCCATCTGTTCGTCCCTGTATCTGTCTGCCTATCCGTACCTCAGTCTGTAGCCTTAATAGCTGAATGAAATTGTGTCAAACTTCAGGTCTATCATCTGTGAGTCTCTCTCCCGAGACGAAATCGAAATTTACATTGTACCCTCAAAATGAACGACACTTTTCTTATATGTTTGACATAATCCAGCCCAATCATGAATAAAAACTGCACCAGATTTTTTTCATTTTTCTCTACTTTCCTATTCTGAATAATAAGACAGCGGGAAATTTTTCCCTTTTCACTTTCCTCCTATCCTAAACAAACTTCGAAAAAGGAAAAAAAAATCCAAAAATGACGCTTAATTCTCCTAAAGAGCTGATTTCGAAACTCGAGAAATTCCTTCTCCCCGATTCGAAGTGAAAATGATTTCCCCGTTGATTCAGAATAAGAGGATTTAATTCTCGAGAAAAATAAAATTCTCGAGAAAAAATTCCCCCGCGAATATTCATGATTGGGCTGGATATGTTGTAATGGCATTATGGCAATCAAGTTAAATTAAAGAAAAGAAAGAGTCCAGTGTTAACAAATCATTGGTCGATTGAAAGAACAATCGACTAAGCCATTACAACCCGAAAGGTGTAAGCATTCAGATAAAACTTTACCATAACTTTCTTTGTCTCATTGCACATAGCCAGCCCTTTTCAAAATACATACATTCCGTGTAGCATTGGTATGTATGCAAAGTCATCGATTTATGTGATCTCGTTCCTGTAGCATTTTCCCAATGGTTATTTCTCTAATTTGAATTTTCCGTAGGCTATTAACCACTTTTAAAAGATTTTGATTAGATACTCTTTAGAAAATATTTTCACAGGTTTCAGAACGTGGAACCCTTCCAAGTTTATTTTCGTTACTTTCATTTGGGCTAAGCACTGGCAAATATTGACTTTTTTAACAAAACTGAAATATATGTATACTTTTTCGGAAAATAATTCTAAGGTTTTTTGTATGCAATTGAGTTGTCCACAAGCCAAACTTCTCCTTACCTTCGTATGCAATTCAAATCCTAAATATAAAGTTGTTTAAATTGTTTAAGAATACATGCTCTATGAGAAATGTTCACTGAAACTCTACCCTACAAACAACAGTAAAGAGTGCATGAATGAATTATTTCCTGATCCAAGTATGTATGTGTGTACGTTTTTTTTTTTTTTTCACTGACGCTAGAAAACATCGTTGGCGAAATGTTCAAAAGCCAGGAGGCATGGGACGCAGTCGCTGGGAGCACAATGCGCATAATGAAGATTCTAAGAACCCTAGAAAAAGAAAAGGAAAGGAAAGAATCAGACCGGCGAAATACAATAAATGCTGAGCAGGAAAATACAAACATGCACTAGTCGAATACATCAGACTAAAACCCCCCCCGCGATGAAATGCTTGATGGCAGTACCGCGGGGAATGGGGCGGTCGTGGGAGGGGGGTTTAGTGGGTAAGAGTCCCACACTGTTACTCAGGAAGTACTGAGTTTCGTCTTTTGAAGATTACCCCTCCCAATCAAAAAAAAAAAAAAACATACATACATATTTCATACATATACATACATCCTTACATACATACATACATACATGCATACATAACTATTTGCGCAAAACCTAGGCTTCTCGAAACCAATGTTGTATTATATTTTTCGCGCGAATGGAAGAAACTTACAGTTTTGTGGCATATCCGAAAGGCAATTTTTATTTTTATTTATTTTTTTCCCAATAAACGCTGCTACGAGTACATCAAGGTCGGTAATGACCTCACCGAGATCTTTGATGTCAAAAAAGGTTTTAGACAAGGTGACGCGCTGTCATGTGACTTCTTTAATATTCTACCTAAACGGATTGCGCAGAACTCACAAGACAATACCAGAGGCACAATCTACCAAAAGTCCGAACTACTGCTTGCATACGGCAACTATTTTGACATTATTGGAAGAACTCAGTGGGCTTTCACCGGTGCGTTTGCAAGAATTTAAGATGAATAGATGAAAATATCTTTGGTCGCTTCAACGGAAAAAATCTTCGTAAGATATTCGGTCCTGTTTGCATTGACGGGTTTTGGAAAAGATTCAATGACGAACTATGCGAGCTGTACAGCGATATTGGACGTTTGAGATGCCTTGGACTTGTAGAGGGGATGGACACCAACGCTCCGTCCCGCAGAGTCCTTAAATTTAACCCAGAGGGACGACGCAATAAAGTCCTCCTCCCCGTAGTTGGCGCTCATAGTTTCAAGGGGATCTCGACAACTTAGAGTGCGCAACTGAAGGCAATTAGCTAAAGACCGAACTAAATGGAGAGGCTTGTTGGTTGAAGCCCATGTTAACTCCGAACTGTAGCGCCACCTAAGTAAGAAACTGAAGTACTATTTTACACAATGAACTATATACAAACATATTATTAATTTTAATTCTGAATGAAAATGCCACAAATTTTTGTTTGCCAAGGTTTTTCGTGACAACAATACTCTCGGATGTTTGTCAAACGTGCACGAGAAGTAGGACCGTGAAAAACTTGTTGGTGCTATCTGAGGTTTGAACTTTGAACCTCACGCGCGGTGGTCCAACAAACCACGGCCGGCGTCGACATATTGTTCCAATATATTACTATTTGTATAAAAAGTGTACTAAATCCATTTACATCCACTACTCCTTCAATATGCAAAATTACATGAAACCCACGCCTTTATGTTAATTTACTCCATTCATTGCATTGAGAACCTTTTTAGGCAATTTCTCAACTCCTTTTACGATATTTCGTCGTTCAATAAATGGTAAACCGTTTTTTTGGAAGAACTCGACCATCTCTCAAATTGAACTTCATCTGGCAGTGAAATATTTTCGCTTCATTCTTAACCTTAAACAATTCGAGGTTATCATCATTTACCAGGTTCAACACTAAAGACGATTCTTAACATTCTACGGTGAGGTATACGAGTATCTCAGTATTCTACGGTGAGGCGTACGAGTATGCATTGTCGCTTTTTCACCTTGAAGTTGTTTTCAAATTCCGTTTTTTTCTTATTTTATTATTTTCTTTGTATGTACATATGTAGCACGTTCTTCTTTTGTAAAGCAAAATTCTTCTAGGGCTATCTGCGGGATGTGTGAAGAGTTATGAGATTCGGTGTCACTGAGGAATAACCCATTCGTTTTCAGCTTATTTACACTTTTTGTTAGTATTTATTATAAGGTTGGTCTTTTTTGCGGAATTCAAAAGGCGTCAACAATGAGAAGACGTAACGAAAACTGTTTTACGACGCAGAGCAGGGAATATTACAAAGCGGTGCGACAAGCGCTAAGACGACTAAGTTCAAGACTTGAATGCCGATGAAGGAAGAGTTGAAATTGAAGATCTTGTCTGCCGCGCGCCGGTGAAAAAGAAATGCAATATGAAGTGAAATGGCGTTGGGATGGCAATTATTGGTTGTAGGACGTTTAGCTGAGGTAAGTGCATGCGGGAGTTACTCGTATTTTTTCATTTAACGAAATGATTTATGATAAAGCTGGTAGAAAATCCGGGGTCGTGTGGGAAAGAATTGCTTTATGTGACAGTTGAAGCGTTTATGAAAACCACGTTATGCAGATTTTAAGTATGTAACGCTACTAACCGACGAGCGTTCCTTTGGAGATAAAGTGCTAAAAGAAAGCTTTTTTGTTGCCATCTACATATAGCATTCGCACATTTATTTAGCCTAACAGTAAATAAATTTAACCCAAACACAAATATATTTGGCCCTTTAGCAATTAATTTTAACCCAAAAGCAAATATGTTTAACCTCTTAGCAAATATGTTTAATATTTTAGCAAATATGTTTAATCAAAGAACGAATATATTTAAACCAAATGAAAATCATTTCAACGAAAACACAAATTTATTTCAACTTTATTATTGTATAAAAACGACTAAAACAAAATTAATATCTAAAAAAAAAAATGTTTAGGCCCTTTGCTGCCTTTGGAATGAGTAAAACCATATCCATTGCATAATTAGCGCATTCGGTTTGTATAATTAGTTGCAAGCTAAGTATCTTCAATAACCAAGTTATGGTTCCTGCTGAGGTCTCTTAAAACATAACGTGGGTGCGCCTTCATTTTTGAAAAAGATTTTTCAATGGGGCTAAGTACGGTGGAGTAGGGAGGCAAAAATTTAAATCTGAAATTCGTAGATAGCATGTCCTAAACTTCTTACGTCTTATGGATTCTGAGCGACAAATGCATCTAATCTTCGATATGATAATGTTGTAAACAGTTTACGTTAACTCTCCTCAACACTGATCATAGCTTGGTAACTGCTTAAGAAAATGACAAATTTACAGATGGATTGAAATAAGTTTGTGTTTTGGTTTAAATATATTTGTTCTTTAATTATATATTTTTGCTGAAATGTAAGACATATTTGCTTTTGGATTAAAGTTAATTGATAAACGGGCAAATATAATTGTGTTTGGGTTAAATTTATTTGCTGTTAGGCTAAATAAATGTGCAAATGCTATATGTACTACAAAAGAAGAATGCTTCAGAGATTATCAAATGTGGCTTCAACAGTCATGTTAAACTATTTACTGAAATCTGGTCTTGAAACCGGAATTTTTTTCCCAAAAAACATTGATGATAGATGAGCTCTTATTGGATTTGCTAGCTCTGGCTTACCCCCTCCTGGACTCACTCAGGGAAGGGCCATATAACGCCAGATTCCTCCAATTAGAACGCGAATTCGCACGGTACAAAATAGATATCTTAGGGCTGAGCGAGATAAGATGGTTCGATGCTGGGGAATTCATCTCCCCAACAAAAAGCACTGTCATGCTCTACTCTGGTAAACCAGCTGGAAGTGCACGGAGTTTCGGAGTAGGACTCATGCTAACTCCAGCAGCACGTAGTAGCCTCATATCCTGGAAACCCCACAGTGACCGGATATTGACGGCTAGGTTCCAGAGTAGAGTTAGGAAAATTACCATCATACAGTGTTATGCTCCGACTCTAGATGCAACTGAGGATGAAAAGGATGATTTTTATAGCCACCTAGGCGCCGCCCACAACCAAACGCCTAATGGGGACATCGTAATGGAGATGGGAGATCTCAATGCCAAGGTGGGTAGCGACAACACTATGCTTAAGCACGTGATGGGAGTTCACGGCGTGGGAGACCGTAATGATAACGGTGAGCGTCCGAAACAGCCTAGAACGAGATCACCATCTTATAGTAGCTCATTTACGCCTTCGTACTGTATCCGTCAACAGCAACCGCTCAAACCTACTTAACATCACCAGGTTTAATATCGACAGGCTCAAGGTTCCCCAAATGCGCCAACAGTTTAGGGACCATCTTGCCTTAGAAGCAGAAGCAATCAGCAGCATAGAGAACATGGATGACCACTGGAGTGCTGTGAAAAATGCTTTTGCGACTGGGGCACGCACTTATGTCGGTAAAAAGCAGAAACACCACCGCACATGGCTTTCTACAGACACCTGGGGACGGATCGATGAGCGTACAGCAATCAAGGCTCGGATTGCAGCGGCCTCAGCAGTAGAGAGAACCGAGCTTGAAACCCAACACTGTGCGAAGAAGAAAGAAGTGCAGCATAGTGTGAGACGTGACAAACGTCAATATGTCAACTCACTGGCCTCAAGGACTGAAGAAGCAGCGAGTAGGTGCGACAGTAGGACTGTGTATAGCATCACTAAGGAGCTCATCGGTGGTCGAAACTCCAAACAACATCCAGTGAAAAGTCTAGACGGTAACCTTCTGATTTCGGATGAGGATCAGCTCACTAGATGGAGAGAACATTTTGCTACAGTGCTAAATCACATAGACGATGGCGGTATGATCTCGAATTCGAATGAGCAGTTCGAAGCAACAAACTCCCGAATTCGCACCGCACCTCCCAGTAAAACCGAGATAATAACAGCAATCAAGTCCCTCAAGAAGAACAAGGCGGTGGGTATTGATGGCATCCCTGCCGAGCTATTTCAAGAGGCGCCAAATACATCGGCAGATTTGCTGCATCCCCTAATACGGAGAGCTTGGGATAGTGAACAATTTCCACAGGAGTGGAAAAGGGGGATGATCATTAAACTTCCAAAGAAGGGAAACTTGATGGATTGCGGTAACTGGAGAGGTATATGCGTTCTTCCAGCCGTGGCTAAAATAATAGTTAAAATAATTCTAGAACGAATTAAAGAACATTTAGATTCAACTCTCGATGTCGAACAGGCAGGCTTTCGCGCTGGATCCTCCTGCATTGACAACATAAACACCTTACGGATCATTATCGAGCAATGCGTTGAGTATAGGTCTCCGCTACATTTAATGTTTATCGACTTCGAGAAAGCTTTCGACAGATTGAATCGAGATGCTATCTGGTTGGCCTTGCGCAGGAGAGGCATCCCAGAAAAACTTATAGCTATTATCAAGGCTACATACGAGGGCGGTAAGTGTCACGTCGTGCACAATGGTAAGGTGTCGGAGGATTTTGAAGTCCAAAGTGGAGTACGTCAAGGGTGCATACTGTCACCACTATTGTTTTTGGTGGTTATCAGCGATGTACTCCGTGCAGCATTGACGGAAGGCAGCTATGGAATTCGTTGGACTATGACATCTTACCTTAAACACCTAGATTACGCTGACGATGTTTGTCTACTTTCACGTCGGATAATGGATCTTCATCTGATGGCCCAAAATCTAGAAGCTGAGGCAAACAAAGTGGGGCTAAAAATAAACACAGCCAAAACAAAAGCCCTGAGCACATCTTCTAACAACCGCGCTCAACTTAACATTGCCGGACAGTAAGTCGAGAAAGTGGATAACCTTCTTTATTTAGGAAGTGTAGTCTCGGCTAATCGCGGTGGCACCGAACTGGATGTGTGCAGCAGAATCGGGAAGGCTAAAGCTGCGTTCGGAATGCTATCTAAAATCTGAAGAAGTAATGTTATCAGCTTAAGAACCAAGCTGCGACTGTTCCGCTCCAACGTAGAATCAGTGCTGCTTTATATGTGCAGTACTTGGAAGGTGGACACCATTAACACACGAAAGCTGCAAGTCTTTGTAAACAAATGCTTAAGGATCATCTTGAGGATTTTGTGGCCGAACCGCATCTCTAACGAACAACTTTATCTGAGAACGTGCCAAGAATAAGCACTACTATACGAAGAAGAAAGTGGCAATGGATTGGACACACCCTACGGCGCGAAGACAACTCCATTGCGAAATACGCCATGCAGTGGAATCCGCTCACCCAGGCAGGCAGAATAGCGGGACGCCCTAGGCAAACGTGGCTCAGAACAGTTGAGGAGGAATCGAGCTATTTAGGAATGAGTTGGAGGCAGCTCAAACGCGTTGCAGAACTTCGAACAAGATGGCGCGCAGGCGTGGTTGACGCCCTTTGCCCACCGAGGAGTTAAAGGATCTAAGTAAGTATAAGTTTACGTTAAACAAATAGAAAGTTCTCAGTGCCTTGATTACCATTTCAACGTCACCGATTTTCTCAAACAAAGAAAATTACCAAATGATAATTTGTTCCGAATATAACATATAATACATACATGAAACGAAATTTAGTCGACAGTCAAAAACTGACAGAAAGGTCACAATCCGCCATGAACGGAACGGAATATATGATACCATATTCCTTATCACTTAGCCCAGCTCTATGTAGCAGGGGTGGTGTTTTGTAATACAAACTTTCTAAATATATGTAAATATTTTCTTTAAATTTAGTAATTTTCTAAAATTTTCTAAGCAAGCACCTCGTGAATTAAAGTCAACTAGTATCGCGTGTGGTCGAAATTCGACCGAGGGGAAAAAAACAACGTTGTTTACATAACATTTTTTTTTTTTGTAATATTCTTTCGTGTAGAGAAGGCAAGGGAATCTGAGCTCATACAGCCGTGAACGTGATCAAAATACTTTCATTTAATTAGTTAAAGAGTTTTGTATAGAGAAATCATGTGTGTATGTTTTGTTTAGTCTATTTTGACATGACGGTAACATACGCACATGATTTTTTTTTCTGCACATCTATGGCACAGTACCTTTCGAATGGTATAAGTTTCATTCTCATCCTTTTATAATAAATAATAAAAAACGTACGATAAATTTCGTGTTCAAGTATTAATATATAACATTTCTACATATCTCTCTGCCTCAGCTATTCATTATTTCTACTAAACCTGTGATATACCTTTATGAAATACCATCACCTTAGCTCAAAATGTAAGACCTATAAAAGCACAGACTGACGGCCGAACGAACGGATGGGCATGGTTTTATCGACTAGGTTGGTACCGATCATTTACATATGTATGTATATGCCCATGTACTTTATGAGATTTGTCTTGATGCAATGTGAAATGGGGTATAAAAAGTGCAACCGCATCTGATATATATCAGGGTCTCTAAGCATTGTTAACTGCGTGAGCTAGAACTAGTTATTCAATAACGTTGTGCCTTGAAGTGGAGATACCTTAGTTATAAGAATCACAAAAGAGGAAATTGATAAATTGAAATGCATTGGGACCTAAGTTCGACAACTGAAGTTGTGCCTTTCCATGAAATCTCCAGAGTTATAGTGATGACGAAATAGGAGAGTAAGCCAATGGTAACAGGTACCATGACACTGTATACGCGTGGGTTTCGAATTAGGTCTGCATTTCGATGTCTGCACAAGACTGACCATTATTAAATTCCACATTGGAGTAGAAGATAATGCCGAGGTTAATAGGATGTCGAAAAAGGCAAATCTGTTCGTGGGACCAGAATTAACGCATAGATGACCAGACACATCATCCTAGAAGAAATAAGAGAAAAGGAAGAAACCAAAAAAGTCTGGATCTGCAGAAGGCTTTCAAAACATAGATAGGCAAATTGTAGAAAATACTCGTATCAACTAAAAAATGTCTGAAACTTGCATAACTACTGACATCCACTAACAGTACACATCGTTGGGAGGACTGCTAACAATATGAATAATTAAAGCTTGATTTCATTGAAGTTTTAATTTATTATATTACATACAGTACAGAGCCACATAATTCCAGCCATCCCCTTGAATACTAATTTACCTGCCATTATGAAAGCTTTTCCGAATCATTTTCATTATTTACATTAACTGATCATTTAAAAATATCTGAAGTACCAGCACAATCTATCATAATGCACCCATAACTGTAAAAAAAAATTAGCACTAAAAAAGTAAATATTTTAGTTTTTTTATTTAATTCATTAAAAAGCAGAAATCTCATAAACAATTCATTCAACCACCACCGGTGTACGAGTATCTTGTAGTTACTGATGTGTTACAAAGGCACAAGCCTGTTAGCATGATTTATAATCTACATAAACTCTCTTATAACCTGCCTCTATGCGAATGGTTATTCAATTGGAAAATGAAAGTGTTTTGTCATGCAAGTGGCATTTTCTAATATACGAAGTTTTATGCACTACTGATCGCGCACCATAGTACTTGAATTTGAATGTTTCTTCCCGATTGGGCGCGGACTGGAAATTGTATGTTTATGGTTTTTAATTTTTTTTTTTTTTTTTCAATTTTTTTTTTTCTTTTTCGCTTTTCTGGCTTGAGTCTATCACCAAACTAAAGCTGCTCACACCATATATGACGGAGGAAGTAAGTCGAGGAGAAAATCTAATTTAAAATCAATGTACGATGATTTGTCATCTGATTTGAAACAATTCAAAGAAATCGTCTGCAGATATGTTTCAGGGGGTGGCAGTGAATGTGAGTGGTTGTATAGCAGCGATATATACATACATATGTTTACTGCAGAGGTTTACCGACATCATTTGTCTTTGGCTGTTCGAATATGCGCTGATTAATGACGGGATTCAACAACGGATGGATTGCAGTAGTTTTGTTTTATAGATACACAGTTTTGTTGCACGTATGGACTTTCTGTGAATTTTGCAGCATTAAACTATGGTTTGTGGTACCAAAAAAAAAAAAAAAAAGACAATCTGTCCCCCCAAAACTCCAACAATTGAAAGAGTAGTTAATATCACTAAATTCAATATCAAAACACTTAGCTTTGGAACGTAAAGCTTCAAAAAAATACCGAATGCTCAAAATACCCTTGTACCCAAGTTGATCAAAAGCTTAGAGTTGAAAAACGTCTTCTAAAGAAAAAAAAAAACAAAATAAATTTGCAAAGCATATTTAGTGTCTGTGCGACGGATATAACCGATAACATTTTATCATGCATTTAAGATGAAGAATATAAGTCTCGCGATTCAATCGATATTGATTAGGATCTTTTCAGAGGTCCCGTATATATACTAAAGATATCTTTCACGCTCCCACACTCGTCAATCTGTCACAGCCTTCTAGCTCCTGAGCGTTGCTAGAGGCTCAAAATATTGCCCCTCAGACAAATTTAAGAAACCCCCAGGTTTGATATTAAAAAAAAAGCTAGGATATGTACATAAATTCGATAAAAATACAAGTTCAAAAACAATGAATCGGAAAAAACCAATAAATAAAAAGTTTCAGAAAATAGTCCTGAATGCAAGCATAAAAAACTTACGACAAAAAAAAAAAGAAACCAAACAAAAGAAATTGGGATACTGATTGCTCGGCAACCACCTCTAAAATGAAATAAATTTGTCATTTTGACTATTTAACTCAGGTATGCGTGCATTGTTTTGATACGACTCGGCACCGATAGCGTAGTCGAGTCAAGCCAACCCGGCTTCAACCCAACTAGTGTATACATGGAGGTTGAGCACGAGTTGTACTGAAATTAAATTGAAATAGTGTGCAAAAATAGTTTCATTTCAGATAACTAAGAACAAAATAATAATAAAATGCAAATACTCGTAAATAGAATTAAAATAAAAAAATAACAGATTTTCCCCCGTCGATCAAAAAACCTCTAGATCTGAAGGCCAAATTGGCAAAGCTGCTCCTTAGCTACATGTTGATAAAATTGGAAAGATGATTCGGCATCAAGTAAAACGAATATATACCAGTATACCTACCAAAGCCAAATTAATGTAAAAGAGGCAAAACATAATAATTGACGTCCTGAATGCCTATCTGTAACTATAACTACCTTTATTTTCATTTTGTTTTTAACTCGGATTGAAGTCCATATAAACGTAAGTCGAGTAAAAACTTGGAAGACATAACTCAACATTTTTTTTAACTTTTCCTTATGACATTTTCTTGGTTTAATTTGTTCAAATATTTGTATACCCTACAGCTATAATTGAGGCGATTTAGGACCACGGCTAAGCTGCAAGCGTGAAGAAGAGCACCAGCGAAGAAATAAAGCAAACAATCATACTTTCCAATTAATGCTGCTAGGACTGAAGGCAATTATTGTCCTCTGCGGATTAACTAAGATAAATCTGAAAACGATCTTAAGTGAGAAATACACGATACAACTGTTGCACCAAGCGTTTGACAGTTTTGCTGTTGTATACGATAATTGTATCGTGTGTATCCACATAACCTACCGTTGTTCCGATATCGTATTGTCGCATGGTCTTGACTTTGCCACTGCGGTCACATGCATAGAATATATGAGAATTATATGGCGTGTACTCGTATGTGTAAAATGGCTGAATAAATTGTCGGGTTGTACGTAAATCGTACGCAGATTGTATAATGAGTGTGCTGAATACAACACTTGGGCCGATGTCGGTACAACAGTTGCATCGTGTATTTCCCCCTTTAAACTTTATATAGATCTTAATGACGCAGTTAAATGAGATCATCTAGAGAAAAATAATGCATATAAATCCACCCGGAAGGCAGAAGAAGTTACCATGACAATGTTGGGCATTAATCAATTAAATCTTTAATCAATTAATTATTTGATTAAATATTCAATTGTAATATTTCAATTGCAACTAAACTTTAATTAAGAGGTTGCAATATGAATAAATTGTAACTGAGTTTTATTCTAGTTAACACTTTACATCAGCCTAATATGCGTTCACGCCACTCATGAGGAGAAGGCCGACGCGACAAAAGATGACTTCTACCAGCTCTTGGACAAGAGGTATGAGCAATGCCCTAGCCACGACGTGATTTTAACGCAAAGTAAGAAAGAGAGGACGTCTTTAGTAGCGTGGTCAGAAAGCACAGCCTGCACGACATTACATCCGACAACGGACTCAGGCTAATCGACTTTGCGGCGGGGCGAAACTTTGTCGTAGCTAGTACGCGGTTCCCACGTCTCGATATTCACAAAGGAACATGGCTCTCCTTTGATCGAAAAACTGTCAACCAAATCGATCACATTGCAATCGACGCAAGGCACTCTTCCAGTATTCTGGGTGTCCGGACTTTCCGAGGAGCCAACGTGGACTCGGATCACTACCTAGTTGTAGCCAAGGTACGGATGCGGATATCCAGAACGGAGCGAAATCAACGAAATACTGTGAGAAAGTTCGACGTCGGACGGCTACAATTGCAAAGACCGCCAGAGCCTTCGCTGATCGAGTCTCCTTTAATGTCAATCTAAGTCCTATGCCATCAGCAGCAAATGCGGAAGACCAGTGGCAGCATCGCCAACAAGCCATCAGAAATGCCGCCTCTGATGCACTGGGTTTCTCTCTGCCACCACAACGAAACCCCTGGTTTGATGAGGAATGCCGACAAGCTGCATAGAAGGACTAGAGCTGCTTACGAGCTCTACGTGCGCAGGAGAAAAGAGGAACATCGACTTCTCAGAAAGAAGAAAAAGGAGCATGAGAAGCGCTCGATCGAGGAGATTGAGAGACTTTATTGCAGGAATACTGTTCGAAAATTTTACCAAAAGGTAAAGAGAACATGCCAGGGTTTCAAAGCCAGAACAGAAGCCTGCAGGGACGAAAATGGCAACATAGTTGTAGAATCGCAGTCGGTGCTGAGGATATGGAAGGAACGCTTCTGCAGACTGTTAAACGGCGATGATGACCAATATTCCGCTGTCAGGCAGAATGAGCCATTCAGCAGTGACGATGGCAGTCAAGATTCCCATCAACCCGATCAGAATGAAGTGAGGATAGCGATATTAGAACTCAAATCCAACAAAGCTGCTGGAGCCGACGGAGGAGATGAGTTGGTAAGGAGCATGCACCAGCTCATCTGTAAAATCTGGTCGGACGAAAGTATGCCCGATGAATGGAACCTCCGCATCATTTGCCCGATCCTGAAGAAAGGAGACCCTCTGAACTGCGCCAATTACAGAGGTATAAGTCTCCTCAACATCGCATATCGATCCTGTCTGCCGTATTATGTGAACGATCGTCAACAACCTGATAGGTCCTTATCAGTATGGTTTCAGGCCTGGAAAGTCCACCATTGACCAAATATTCACACTACGGCAGATCTTGGAAAAAACCCATGAATATAAAATCGATACGCACCATCTCTTCATCGATTTTAAAGTTGCCTATGATAGCGTGTATAGAGACGAGTTATACAGAGCCATCTCTAGTCTTGGCATCCCTGCCAAGCTCGTCCGTTTGTGCAGAATGACGATGGAGAACTCTCGCTGCTCCATCAAAGTCGGTAAGAACATCACCGAACCGTTCGATGTCAGGAAAGGTCTTAGACAAGGTGACGCACTATCATGCGATCTCTTTTACATAGTACTTGAAAGAATTGTACGAAACTTACAAGCCAACACCGGAGGTACAATCTTTTACAAGTCTGTACAACTACTCGCTTATGCCGATGACATTGACATAATCGGAAGAACTTAGCGGGCCGTCAGTGGGGCATTTGCGAGTATTGAGAACGAGGCAGCAAAGATGGGTTTAGCGGTCAATGCAAGCAAAACAAAATACATGCTGTCTAAAAAACAGGACACCCAACATCGGCGTCTTGGACAGGACGCCACAATAGACAGATATAATTTTGAGGTAGTAAAGGATTTTGTCTACCTAGGCTCTATGGTGAACTCCGCCAATGACATCAGTAGGGAGATCACACGAAGAATTACTCTTGCCAATCGTTGTTTCTATGGGCTAAAACGGCAATTGAGTAGCAAAGTCCTATCTCGAACTACTAAGGTAACTCTTTAAAAGACACTAATCATCCCAGTCCTGCTGTATGGCGCAGAGGCATGGGCTTTGACAAAACCGGATGAGGATGCCCTTGGTTATTTCGAGAGAAAAGTTCTTCGAGCGATCTTTGGTCCCGTCTGCATAGACGGTGAGTGGAGGAGAAGGTACAATGCCGAACTATATGGCCTGTACAAGGACATCGACTTAGCCAGAAGAGTTCACATACAGCGACTAAGATGACTGGGTCATTTAGAGCGGATGGAGCCCAACCTTCCCGCTAAGAAAGTCTTCGAATCCACCCCAGACGGACGGCGCAGTAGAGGACGACCTCGCGGTAGGTGGCGCAAACAAGTGGAGGGGGACCTCAACCAACTTGGCGTGCGCAACTGGAGGCAGCTGGCTCGTAATCGTGCTGGCTGGAGAGGTTTGTTGGTTGAGGCCCAGGTCCACCCCGGACTGTAGCGCCATCTAAGTATGTAAGTAACACTTTAATTGCAATATTTTGGGGGTGGCAATGGTGTAGTGGTAACATCGTCAATTGCCGCGCTAAAGGTTCATGGTTCAAATCCTGATGACAGCAAGCATTTATTTATTTCTCATGAAATATACAAAGTCAGTTCGATCATTTG
The DNA here is from genome assembly GCA_945910035.1 of Brachypalpus laphriformis. Taxonomy (NCBI): domain Eukaryota; kingdom Metazoa; phylum Arthropoda; class Insecta; order Diptera; family Syrphidae; genus Brachypalpus; species Brachypalpus laphriformis. The sequence continues at coordinate 258,492,710 of OX246754.1, forward strand.
CGATAGCTTGTGTGAACACTACTGCGAAGGTATAACACTGGCAGTAGCTTGGTCATGTGGCTGGAAAAATTGTTCGCTCTGTTGATGATGATTTGCCCTTGACATCGATTATTGGGAAAAAAGTACTGTGAATCAGAAGCAATGACAATAGTAACAAAAATCTCCCCAGTTATCTGGACGCCACCCCCGGAGAATAGCTGAAGCATAAACAACTGAGCTTCAAGAACCACTACACCAAAAATCTTTCTCTCTCTCTCTCTATCCATCCTTTCCAACGCTCGCACTGTGTGTAAACATGTTAAAGGTATTCATAACCCTTTGAGTGCGCGCAAATTATAAAAAAAAAAAAAAAAAATATGTGACACATATATGTAACACAGTTTTCAGTCTTCAATTGCAGCTAAAATATACAATTAACATTTAATACTGCCATTCTTTCAATTCAAAGATCGGGAAAAATGCTGCATGGTAGACTATTTAATTGTGCGTCCTTCCTAAACTCATTTCGCCCTACTGCACTCGTTGCGCTTTGTTCTAGCTTCTGTTATTAGTCTTCAATTGTAGTTTACTTAGTTTAAATTGTTCAGACAATCAATATAATAATAATAATTAATAATTGTAATCATTAGCACAAACCCACAATTAAAATTGATTTGTTCAATTGTCAATTGCGATGAACAATTACAATTTTAATTGTTAATTTTGAAAATAATTAATTTTTCCCTAATACAGCGCCATAACTAGAAAGGGATCTCAACCAACTTGGTGTTCACAACTAAAGGTACTTGGCTATTAATCAAGAGTTACCTGGAGAAGTTTGTTGTCTGAAAATTAGTTGCATTTCGAACTCCAGCGCCGGTTGACCATACATTCTAAACTATGATCTGGCTTAAAATTGATAACTGCAGTGAACTACCAGTTTTTTAGTCGGAAATATGTAGTGCTCCAACGTCAAAAAAATGTTGCGAAACTACATGTTACAACTGTAGTGGTATAGAAAACTGCTTAGTAAGCCAATAAAGAAATGATCACGATATGAGTCATGATATGTATTTTTTTTTTTTTTTTTTTAATTTGCGCCCTCAAAGGGGTTATGAATACCCTTTAAATGTTTTTTACACCGCCGGCGTTAGAAAGGATAGTCTAGTGGTTTAAAACCTAGATGTCATGTTTTAGAATAACTCTGGGGGTAGCATCCACACAACTGGGGAGATTTTTGTCTTTACTTCTGATTCAAAGTATTTCTTCCTCGACCACCTGATGTCATAGGCACACAATAGAGCGAACAATTGTTCCAGCCATATGACCCACCTACTGCCAGGGGTTTTTTTTTTTTTTTTTGAGAAATAAATAAATGCTTGCTGACATCCGGATTTGAACCATTAACAATCTCCACCCTCTATTATATATTAGTTTGCAGAAATAGACTTGGGTTCAAGCTAAACTGCGAGTACTATACGAAAAGCAAACAAGTGAGGAATTACCTTAAAGCTGATACATAATAAAAGTTCTGGTCCTTATTGTAAAACCTGCTACTTAAATTCGTCACCGAAGGATGATTCCTGCAAACAGGCGCAGTATTGTGCACTTTAGGCAACAACATCGGAAAAAATAAGCTATGATACATTGCTTTTCTAATTTAGCACCTACAGCATTTTTTATCATTAGCTCATAAGTCATTGACCATATTCCCATATCACCTTTCTTAGCTGAATTTCAAAATCGCACTTCATTCAGCTTATACGCTTGCAAGTAAATACCCCTTATGTAAGCGCACATTGCACCTCAATCAACCCCAACCCTTTGCCCGCTTGCAACCGACGTAATTAACAACTTTTATAACATACGGTTGTTAACATCATTGTCACATAATTTGATTACGTGCCGTAAAAGGAGAATCAATAAAAGTAAATTTACAAAAAAGCAAACTCGTTAAGTGACAGTGTCTGTTGAAAGCACGAGCGCGTGAACGTCTTCGCATAACGGTCGAACAAGTTGGCTCAGATCTCCTTTTATTATTATTATTATCATTATTACTTTTATTTTTATTATTATGTTATTATTATTGCAAAGATGTCGCTTCTGCTATGTTGCGTGAGTGTCTACCACAAGTCATCCAACTAGCACCACGCTGTGTAGCGTGGAAGAAAAACTCGATTCTCTTAAAGAAAGTCAAGGCTAATTGCCCCCCTGAATGTAACGCTTACAAAAAACCGGTACACACTCGTACATTGCTGGAATGTGCATCGAAATGACTCACAACCGGAGACGTGCATTGTTAGATGAAAACTCCAACACAATGTCTTGAAAGTCACAAGACAAGAGGAAATTAAAAAATCAACAAACGAGGATGCTTTGTACCATCAATTGTGAAAGACTGGTCTCACGCATAACGCATACACATTCCATCCGTATAATTACATGGCGCAGGTAATTGCAAGTGGGCCAGTTTTATAATTATTTGTTTGTCTGCCATATTTGTACCGGAATGAGGGTGGCCGTTGGCGTCTGGCTCACCTTTTGCCTATAATTTGTCACTGCCTATTCCAATTATGAATACATCGATGCAGCTACATATCACAAAACCTCAATGAGCGCTGATGAGATTGAATCACCAACTTTAACATCAGCAACTGCACATACTCTTTTAAGTTTGAAAATACGGTGTGTTAGCGACATGATTGCACCTCATTACAAATTGATGATCCTGGCGTCATCGTTCGTTTGCAGTCTATCGTAATGCTTAAAGCTGAATGAAATTTTAAAAAGTTCCTTTGATTCATTCAGCTGAAGTAGCATCCTTCCCGATATGGTGAGGCATTGATCTGCTTCGAAGCAAAAATGCTTCTAATTAGTTTTGTGCCACCATAACAACTTAATGCGTCAATTAGACTTTTTCTCGAATGAATATTTGCCTACATGTTTTCGAAGTGTGAAAAGTGTGGCGATAAAATAAATAACAAGAGATTTTTTTTGGAAATGGAGCCCGTGGGCATCGAAGAACAAGCAAATACAAAGCGTCTGAACAGCAAAAGTTTAACAAAGGATTTGCAACTGTCATTAGTAATTGATCTCAGTTAATGCTTCTTATTTTTTTTTTTTTTTTTATATAATTTGCGGACTCTCAAGGGGTAATGAATACCCTTAAAATGTTTATACACAGTGCGGACGTTGGAAAGGATAGATAGAGAGAGGGAGAAAGATTTGGTGTAGTGGTTTGAGGCTCAGTTGTTTATGCTTTAGAGAAACTCTGGGGGTGGCGCCCAGATAACTGACGAGATTTTTATTATTTTTTGTCCTTGCTTCTGATTCACAGTATTTTTTCACGACCTTGACGTAGTGTTCACACAAGCTTTCGCAATTGATCGGACTGACTTTATATATTTCATGATAAGGAAATAAATGCTTGCTGACGTCAAGATTTTAACCATGAACCATAAGCGTGGCAATTGACGACGTTACCACTACACCATTGCCACCTACTTATATACACAAATAGAAACTCAGTTTCTATAATATTGTGTGAAGAAATTAACCAATCCTCATAATCTACAATGCAACAAAGGCAGAATTTTGATCGTCATACATACATACATACACATACATTTTCAATGGCCCGGTTATCCTTCATGAGGGTCGCGGGGTAGGATGCTCAGGTGGACTCTCCATCCTTCTCGATCCTCCGCCATTGACTCAAACTCATCAGGAGGAATCCCTAGACGGCTCCAGGAGAGATGCCGGACTTGGTCCAACCATCTATTTCTAGGCCTACGGCGGGGTCGCCTACCTGATGCCACGGCAACCATGGCACGTCTAGGAAGCCGGTCTGGGGGCATACGCACTACGTGACCAAACCATCGAAGCATAGATTGTTCCATTCGGAGAAGTAGCTGCTCAACTGTGAGCGCCTCGCGCACTCTGGTGTTGCGCACTCGATCCCTGCGAGTTATTCCAGCAACACCGCGAAGGAACCTCATTTCGGCAGCTTGTACCCGCGATCTTATTCTTTCGGTCACTACCCAAATTTCATGACCATAGGTGAGAGTTGGAACATACACCGAGTTAAAAACCGATAGCTTAGCTTGAACACTAAGTTCGGCCTTCCTTACAACAGATTGGCCAAGCTCTCTCAAAATTGATCCAGCTTGACCAATTCTACAGGGTAACTCGGCATTGCTCCTCCCATCATTCGTGAATAGGACCCCGAGGTACTTAAACTTATCCCCCTGCTTCAGTGGAACTCCACTAACATGTAGAGTGCACTGAATGAGTTTTTTGAAAACGACCATTACTTCTGACTTGTTCACGTTGATCTTCATTCCAGCATCATCACAAATGGCTACAAACCTTTCGAGTGCGCGCTGAAGTTCGGTTTAAACTTGAAACCAAGGATGACCAAAACATCCACAAAGAGCAGATGACTAATCCTTAGGTTTCCCACTTCGAAACATTCCCCGCCACGGCTGCGCTGCAACATTCAATCCATATATACTATGAAGAGGAGAGGTGACAAATCGCACCCCTGGCGGAGTCCAACGCCCAAAGTGAAGGGTATTGATTTAACACCGTTTATCCGAACACAGCTTCTACAGTTTGTATATAAAGACTGAATCGCCCTTAAGAGAGAACCATCAGTCCCATACTCCTGCAGAACACTCCAGAGTTTGCCTCGAGGAACCCTATCATATGTTTTTCCCAAATCTACAAAACAAGTGTAGACAGATTTAGCGTACTCCCAGGCCTTCTCAAGAACCATTCTGAGAGTGAATAACTGGTCGGTTGTGCTTCTACCGGGGCGAAAACCACACTGCTCATCCCTAAAACTGTTCTCAACCACAGCTCTAGAACGCGTTTCTAGCACCTTAGCGAAGACTTTTCCAGGGAGACTTAAAAGAGATATACCCATAGTTGGCGCAATCTCTTTTGTCCCCTTTTTTAAATAGAGGAACTATTACCCCCATTTGCCAATCACCAGGTGTTTCACCGCATTCCCAGGCCACTTTAATGACACGCGAGAGCCATTGAACTCCCTCTTTATCTAAAGCCTTAAGCATTTTTGGCCGAATTTCATCCACACCAGCAGATTTGGCAAGTTTTCGCACTTTGATCGCCAAAGTTACTTCCTCTACCGTAGGACTACTTTCCGTCCAACTCTCGACAATAGGTCTGTCATCTTCGGTGCCCTGTTCGGGATTGAGCAATTCTGAAAAGTGCTCGCTCCATCTGCGTAAGATGTCCTCCTCATTGGAAAGAAGTGTACCGTCTTTGGATTTAACTCCTTCGTCATAATTGATCAAATTAGAGAAAAGTATTTCTATTATATGAGGTTTTTGGGTGCAATATTGGTGTCAGCCCCAGTTGGATATGCAACGTACATTCAGGTTGTTTTCCAAAATAGTCCTTTTACCCAGCGATAGCAGGCATCTATAGTGTTCGATGAACCTTTATATGGAAATATTGGATACTTACTTACGACGTATCAGTGTATGGCAGTCGATATGCTTTCAGAAAAATGCAGTTCGGGTATTCATTATGAAAAATAATAGCTGTGCATATATTGAAATTTTAATTGATCGATATTGCAATCATAGAGAAATCCGAAAAGTGGATCTCGCAATTATATTTATGTACACCTTGGTTTGGAAAACTGTCAAACGGCTTTGACGATTTTCTTTAAATTTCATATTTCTTCTACTATCAGCATGTTTAAGTAGATGACTATTTTGGCTTAAAATTCGTGTAATGGTACATATTTTACTTAGCGGTTTTGAAAAATGGGGTATTTTTCTGCTATTTCTCAGCTGATTTGGATAAAGGTTAATAACTGGAAAATATATGACATGGTATAGTTTCATAAAATTATCTTCTTATCGATTTTACTTACATAGATTTAAAATCAATTCGCCAATCGCCATACACAGGTGCAAGTGCGTACATACAATATAGTAATTATGCAAAAATAAAAAAATTGTGCTGCGGCATTGTACAACAGGCTCTGGCGTTAAGGAAATAAGAGCTATAACTAGTGATAGATATTTATCCAGATATCGCGAAATACCTTTTATTTATTATTTTGTATTGCATTGAACGATATACATACATACTCGTATATACAAATGTGTCAAAGATTTTCTATAAAAGTGTTGAATGGAAAAAGGTTTACAACTTAGTTTCATGTGGAGTGACTCACTACTTTATACTGATACTGAGTAGTATTTTACACTTTCTTGCCTTAAACCGTGCACTAGCATGTTACACAAGTAACAGCGTTGATAGTTTCATTCACGAATAGAGAATTGGATATCGTTCCAGTGCTCAAAAAAAAAAAACTAAGCAAGGATCGCATATTCATCAACCTGCGTTTCTAGCATTAAACCAAGTATTACCCAATTATTCTATACCTCTACTTATTTTCTTGGGATCATTTAGAAAGAAGAGTGAAAAGCTAACGTAATATGTAATTTTAAAAGGTAACATACTTTTATCCGATATAGGAGCAAAAACATGTATAGTCTCAGTACCTGTACAGGTATGTGTGTACAATAGTTCCTCTTAAGGTTTATGTATCGTTAGTGGTTTCCTTGGTTCTTCGTATTAATATTCACGGGCGGCCGTCTAAATTTTTCACATTTGGGCTTATCTGCTTAAGAATCCCCCATTCGACATGTGTCCTATATCTGCTAAATACCTTCTTCACTATCTTCCTAGGTAGACATAACTTATCATCAACTTTTTTTGTGAGAAGTGCTGTACTTTCCACACTAACTACATACGAACTTTCGGCTGCTTAGGTTCATTGATTTTCATCAGATACTGTAAACAAAATTATTCTCCCTATCTCAGCGAAGCAACTTCATTCCCGTCCTAATGCCATATGTAATCCATCTTTAAGATATTTCAAAATCATTGCAAAGGAAGTAGAAGTAGAATAAGTTTCTGTAGGTGACTAAGCACATACGAGCTCATATATTACCCCCACATTTAGAGGGTATATAACCACGAGTACACTTAAATATATAGTTTTGACTGTAAAAGATGCGTCGGTGCAATTGCTGCTGCTACGGTTGGTGCAGCATCATAAGCAGATTTTACAATCAGAAAGCAGTAGGAGAAGCAAATGTGCTCTAATGACTTCAATTGCATTTGCCAGAGCGACGACTGTTGTATCTAGGCAATCCTCGAACATTCAATTTCAATTCAAATTGCAAGTAATACAATTTTCAAAGCAAATTGCTGCTATGGCACGTCGAGAATATCTGTCATCGTGGTTGGTTGTTTCAGGGATTAGACCTTTCGGCAAGTGGCATTCAAGCAGCGAACGCTAGAATTTGTCGCCGCGCTGTTGGTGGTTGTACTGCTGCTATTATAACTTGCTTCTGTGACTGGTAATCTATCTCAATCAGGTTAGACTACGAATTACTTGCTTTCAGAAGAGGCCTACCAAAGGTTTGCTTTACCGCTGACATCCATTCATCTATCTATCCGTCCGTTCATCTGGCATAATAATCATTATCGTCATAGGATAGCTTGGTGATGGTATGGTGCTTCTTCATGCTGTGCCATCTGTAGAGAGAGGATAACACTCCAACCAATGAGCGTAACACAAGCAACAGGTTAGCTGGTAGTGGCTTACACCGTGCGTCGTCGACGCAATCGATTTTGGTTTTAATTTTTTTGTATTTTAGTTTATTGCCTAATGCATTAACATGTGTATCTCTTTAATGCCAAAAGACATTATGGCAACATTTGGATGACTTGAAGATTTGTAAAGTTTAGTGTAAGCCAGGGATTATTGCCAAATGTTTGTTGTTTTTCCTTTTTTGGGAATAATTATTTAAAACAAATTAAATGACAAATCGGAGACGTTTACAATGCATTTGGCAAATGCTTTCGGAATAACAATAATCATACCAGTGTGGGATTGAACAGCGCATTTCAGTGAGTCAATGATGTGTTGGCAGTGGAAGAGGTGGTGCTGACTTTTCCGAATGCGTATTAAGATGAAAAAGGCTTAGTATGTGTTTGTGTGGGCTGATTGGAATGTGTTGTCCTCCGAAATAGGATTTCAATTTTGGTTTCTTCAGTCCGATCACGTTTCCTTCGTAAAACTATGCCATGATGTCAAATCCATCGAGAAGGATGACCAAACGATGACTTCGAAATGGTTTAATATTCCTTTATTATGACAACATTGTAGTCTCATTTGGTTGCAAATATGAGCGCTGTGACAATGGCCTCATTTAGAATGAGAATAGAATGGAATTTGATTTTGGTTGAGTAGTTTACATCATACATGAACCACGTAGAGGGATTGGCAAGAGACTCTGAAAAGAGAAGACGATAATTGAACATTGTTATGCAAACAAAACCCAACCCACATTACGTCAAGTTACCTTAATTCTGTAAAAGCAATGTTTACAAATATTTTTGATTTAGTCCGAGGTTATAAATTATTGAAATTATTACTCTCTAAGATTTCATTTACATTGGCGGTATTCAGAATTGAAGAGTCCACTTAACGTAGTCAACGGCCTTAAATTTTATCTTGATGGCATTCTTGGAATATTTATATGCTGAGCCCATATTAAGCCAATTGCTAAAAATTTAAGGGATTATGAGTATGTAGATCGAACCGCACAGAATGCGCCAGGCCGAGCTCTTGCTAAATCGAAAGCTCGCGCAGAACCATTTCGAGTCCTTTTCAATCCCCCTCTATCTCAGAAGCTAGTTACGTTTCAGGACTGAATTTCTCTTCAGGGGGATTAAGGTTACTAAAAAGAAGCTGTATTCCAATACTTGATAAAGGTCTCAATATTGCTCAATTCTTTAATGAAAACTTGTCAAGTTTGGTCTTTTTTAAAAGAACTAAGCAATATTTAGAGCTTTGAAAACTTGCTAAATTCGGTCCGTAAATTTATCAATTCACACGACATTTTTCTGTGCTTATCAAAACAGTGTTAATAATGTGTTGGCAAGGAACTTGGCGTAATTTCTACACTTCAGCTATTTTTTCAGATAACAACACACACAGCTCTGACGAGAAGTTGGGCTGTTTTTTTACATGTATGTTTTTGCTGGGTGAAGATATACTTTTCACATCAATAGGTTGCAAGAACACAATAGTAACACAAAGAAGTTATAGGTAACAAGTACTAAGAATATTTTTTTATTAATGTGGGTTAAGTGATTCTAACTTGTGAAAAGACTCTAGCTAAATTCGACTTCGTAAGGAAAGCTCCTTCTCGCTCGCTAGGTCTAATTTCCTGTCATCTGTGATTGGTAGCTCCAGCTCTTATATATCGTCACGCACTTTAGTTGTTGGCTTTTCTCTCGTAAATAGAGCGTTGGATCATTCACTTAATCCCACCGTCACATTCTATTCGTTCGGCTCTGGCCGAAAATTAACTTCTTTTTGTATTTTCGCTTGTTAGCCCCTATTACATATCACATAAGGTATATTCCATTTTGAAACACAGTTTGTTGTTTAAATAAATAAATACATCTGCATTATCAGTTTTGGGGCTTACATTTTAAGATAGAGTGCTAAGAGTCGATATAAAAACTTCTTGGTTCCCAGAGCAGTACAAGCGTTAACATTACTAAAGCCCGCTTACAATCACGACCAGTTTTCAAAAAAACTCTTCTCATTATTTTTAATAGAATGCATAAAAATGTTTCTTAATATCATATACTTACTTACTTTACTTATGTCCTGTATCCCCTTGTGGGTCCTAGGGCCTCTACTACGCCTACGCGCCATCGTGTACGGTTTCTGGCAATGTGTCTGAGTTCTCCCCAACTTTTCCCTAACTGCCGTGCCTCCTTCTCGACTGTTCTGCGCCATGTTTTCCGCGGACCGCCAGGTCTTCTGCCATCCTGAGTTAGAGGGTTCCATTGCGTAGCATGGTTCGCTATGGAGCTGTCACCCTTTCGGAACGTGTGACCAATCCACTGCCACTTCCGCCGTTGGATAGTTGTGCCTATTGGTTCCTGACCCGTTCTCTCGTAAAGGTGTTCGTTAGAGATACAATTGGGCCAGAAAATCCTTAAGATATTGCGCAGACACCTATTAACGAACGTTTGCAGCTTTCTGGTGATAGTAGTGGTCACTCTCCACGTGCTGCAACCATATAGCAGCACGGATTCAACGTTGGAGCGGAACAGTCTTATTTTGGTGCTCAAACTGATTGCATTGCTTCGCCATATTTTTGACAACATCCCGAACGCGGACTTTGCTTTGGCGATCCTGTTGGCTATATCCAGTTCGGTTCCACCATCGGTCGAGACAATACTCCCAAGATACTGGAAATCCTCTACTCTCTCTACCGGTTGTCCAGCAATGCATATTTGAGCCGATGAGTTAGTTCCAAGGCTGATGATTTTAATTTTTGTCGTATTAATTTTCAGCCCGACGACACCTGCCTCCCTCTCCACATCTGCTGTCATTTGGTGGAGGTCCATAATTCTGTGGGAGAGTAAGCATACATCGTCTGCGTAGTCAAGATGCTTCAGTTGAGATGTAAGAGTCCGTCGAATTCCTCCGTTTCCCGTCGACAAAGCTGCATGAAGCACATCGCTAATCACCAATAGGAATAATATTGGTGAAAGGATACAGCCTTGTCTTACCCCACTTTGGATCTCAAATTCCTCAGACAACCTTCCCCTGTGCAGAACGTGACATTTTGAGCCTTCATATGTAGCTTTGATAATAGCAATTAGTTTATCGGGAATACCTCTCCTGCGTAAGGCACGCCAAATAAACTCCCTGTTGACACAATCGAACGCCTTCTCAAAATCGATGAACAGCAGGTGCAGTGGCGATCGATATTCAACACACTGTTCGATGATAATCCGCAGGGTGTTGATGTGGTCGGCACAGGAGGATCCAGAGCGGAAACCTGCTTGTTCGGCATCGAGTGTGTCTTCGAGATGTTGTTTGATTCGCTCAAGGATGATTTTAGCTATTATCTTAGCTACAGCAATATCATATAATATGCAGGCATTAGGCTTCTCTAGTGATATGCAATAACTCAGACCACCCCACCATATAAGGGCGCTTTCGTAAAAAAAAACAAAAAAACATTAAAAAATTTGTTAAAAGTCCATGATAAGGCCACTCGCATTTTAATGGAACTGGTAAGAAGATAAGTGATAGGGTATCAAACAATCCATTCTAGACGAGTTGTAATTTTTCTGTACGTTTTTGTAAATGGAGAACATCTTTACGAGAACATCTTTTCAGAAATTGCAGTTAAAAAATCGATTATAATGGGGTAGGTTACACCTATATTGGTTACGCAAATACTTCCTTATTTGTCGAAAACTAGTACTTCAGTTTCGCTTCTTTGATTACAAAGCCTATTTGGAAATTTGTTTGCCTTTATAATGGCCTGTTTGGGATGGAAATGCGATTCCAATTACGTCTCTATGGTCAGAATGAAGCAACGACTGGAGTGATTGGAAAGACATGCGAGGTATGCATCTCTACTGAAGTTGCAATAGTTTGAAAGAGCACCATCCAAATAGAATGTTTTAAATTCTGGTTTGAAACCAACTCCGGGTCTTAATAATCAGGAAAAGTTGTAGCTAACAGTTTTTTTTTTGTGTGTTTTGGCTCCGAGTTGGATGCCTCATATATAATCATTGTCGCTTCATTAGAGCTCAAATTTTATGAGTGGATAACTTTCTACAAGCCTAAAGTTTTAAGATCCAATACTTAAAATCTATATCCATACAGCAAGCAAGTGATCTCTGAAATTGTGATCACAATTTAGGCGGTACTGATATTCTATTATATTGGAATCGCAAAATCAGAAATAAGATCATTTCGGAAGAAAAAAAACAAGTTGTTTGTCGGAAACGAATTCACCGCCAAATGTATCCAAGAAAATAAATCAAGCAAATCATTCGATATTTCCCTAGTATATACGATGGCGTTTATTAATATTCATAGCCCGGAAGAGAATACTTAATGCATAGAGAGGCACAAGTTATTTTAAAATATGCACACAGTTTTGTATCATTGAATCTAATACTGCATCCACATTCGATTCATCAATGTTTCGGCTTTCAAAATGACATATCTCTATTGTTTGATCAACGTTATTTAATACGTTTAACCCAATAATCTTTCCAATATACAAATTACACAAGAAAATCTTGCATAAAATTAAAAATTTCTCAAAGAAATTTTATACATATGTATATCGATTTGGGTCTAAAAACATAATCACGATTACCACACATGGATTAATGAAGTTAGTCATATATCTCTCGTCAGAGTCGGTGACATAACATTACGAGTATATATACATAATTCAATCCACACAAGGCGAAAAATTCACTCTCGTCTCTCGATCAGCACCCAAATGGAATTCGATTTCAAACTTAAATTCAAACAAAGAAGGCAAAAAATAATATTTCCAGCAACACCTAGGTGTGTAAGCGATCTGATAACGAGACTTAATTGAATTTATCAACAACAAAGCTGCCGGCTATGGATTGCATTCCTCATTGACAGGAAGGAGAGCTAAATTTGAATCAAAATTGGAGCGCATACGAGTGCGTCTGAGAAGATATAGGCTAATGGCAATAAATGTTGACGATAGTGAATTTTTAATTACCCCATACCGTCACTTAATCGAAAAAGAAAAATTATGCAACAACCTTACAGTCCTTGAATTTTGAAAAGATATCTTGGAAACATTCATTTAGCAGATATAACTTGTATTTGTGGATGGTAATGTTTGGCGAATGTTGACTTGAGCTTGCCATTTCTGCACAGGTAGGTAGCTAGGTACCTCTAACGAGTTCATTGGTCTTTTGTGTGTGGCACTTTGACATAACTCGTGCCCCGCCAATGACGGTTATGTCAGTCGCAGTCAAACACGTTCCTACCTACACGGGCTTACAATACAATTTGTTTCTCAAATGTTATGACAGTTTATGTTAATTCGCTGCTGAGTGCTATTAAATAATCTTTTATTTTTCTCATCATTCGACTGCAATCTGAGGTACTCTTTCGAATGTGGCGGTAGTTGGTGATGAGCCTAGCTGCGCGGAGACGGCAGTGGAGGCGGTAGTGAATATGCGTGATGAGGGTGTGGAATACCAGTGAATTGTTAATGCTTAGACCTCTGAAAAAAGTGGTTTAACTGGTTACTTAAGAAGTCATTATGATTTTCGGATGTTTTCCGTTGGTTTTTGTTGATTTTTAGAATTTCTCAAAAGAAAGTGCATCGGAATTGAATGGTTTTGGACTCGGCCACGGGCGCACTTCTGCATAGTTGTATCTGCATGGCTCAATCTCAATTGCAACTTAATTGCCACTCACATTGTTTGACTAATGCTGGCAGCTGTCATGTTGGGAAATCTGATAGACAATGAGAATTAGGTTGCAATACAATTCTCTGTGGATTTTGGCAAAATGTCAGATCGATTGACAAACTGAGTTAGTGAGGGGTGCAGCGGAGGGGGATTTTAATGGATGTGTTCATTTCGAATGCGGAATGCATTCAGTTAATGTAGTAAGGTATGGTAACCATCGGGTAGAGAATGGGACCGCTATTTAAATGGACACTAGCATGGGTAGGTTAATAACTTGGCGCAAGAATACGATTTAGATTAGTTATTCATTAGCAAGTCCTGATGTCTCGAAGAAGTTCAGAAGCAGGTTACAGAGAAAATATAAGCCGCGGACTACCGCCCTGCGATATTTAGTGGTAAGCAAATGAATTACCCAGTCTCAATCAAAATAAGTCGAGGTATTTTAAGTGGTGATCAAAATGTTTCAATAATTTTTGCTCGTTTTAATTACGAACTAAATGTTTAATTTGTTTAGTAAGTGCAAAGCCCCATGTAGAACGTCCAGAAATAAAAATTTTAATGGAAATGTCTTGAAAATATCTGTAAGCCGAAGTGGGGGTTTTAAATAAAATCAACAATCCATCTGGCCTTGGCGGGTACAGGTAGATCAGTGGTTAGTATGTCGGACTACTGAACGTGAGCTTTGAGTTTCAAGTGCAAGGAACACCATCAAATTTGTTGTTTGTCCCGTCTATCCCCAAATCTAATAAGCATCTGAGAGTACTACTATCCTAAAAAAGTGTCTCATTGCAGCCTTTTAGATAGGGTATAAAACTCAATTTTTGCGAAAAATATAAGAAGCACCACTTGAAAGCTACCTTTCTCCTCTTTTTTAGTTGAAGGCATACATTCACATATGTACATATATAAATTCATATATGTATGAAATATGCATTACTAAAGTTCAGGAAATCTACTGAGTAGGGTGGTAGAGTACAAGTTAATTGAATAATTGCTAAATAATAGCATCGAACCCTTGTTTAACATGCAGATTGAGGCTGAGCAAACTGGATGGGTTAGGATAGGTAACAGTTCTACAGACCAGATCCTTGCACTAACATTATACGTACATAGTATATCGAAACGTTATTTGTAAAAAGATATAAACGACTCCTTTTTTTTAAAGGACTGCCACATATGATAAGGTATGGAGGGGGTTGGTGTACGGATATAAGCTTCCAAATGTAAACATAAGCAAATGACGATCTACGCCTGGCAACACAAAGTAGAAATCCTTCCTTCCTTAGATGGCGCTACAGTCCGGGGTAGACCTGGGCCTCAACCAACAAACCTCTCCAGCTAGCACGATTACGAGCCAGCTGCCTCCAGTTGCGCACGCCAAGTTGGTTGAGGTCCCCCTCCACTTGTTTGCGCCACCTACCGCGAGGTCGTCCTCTACTGCGTCGTCCATCCGGGGTGGATTCGGAAACTTTCTTAGCAGGAACGTTGGGCTCCATCCGCTCTAAATGACCCAGCCATCTTAGTCGCTGTATGTGAACTCTTCTGGCTAAGTCGATGTCCCTGTACAGGCCGTATAGCTCGGAATTGTACCTTCTCCTCCACTCACCGTCTATGCAGACGCAACCAAAGATCGCTCGAAGAACTTTTATCTCGAAATAACCAAGGGCATCCTCATCCGGTTTTATCAAAGCCCATGCCTCTGCGCCATACAGCAGGACTGGGATGATTAGTGTCTTTTAAAGAGTTACCTTAGTAGTTCAAGATAGGGCTTTGCTACTCAATTGCCGTTTTAGCCCATAGAAACAACGATTGGCAAGAGTAATTCTTCGTGTGATTTTCCTACTGATGTCATTTGCGGAGTTCACCATAGAGCCTAGGTAGACAAAATCCTTTACTACCTCAAAATTATATTTGTCTATTGTGGCGTTCTGTCCAAGATGCCCATGTTGGGTGTCCTTTTTTGTAGACAGCATATATTTTGTTTTGCTTTCATTGCCTCGATCTCAATACTCGTAAATGCCCCATTGACGGCCAGCTGAGTTCTTCCGATTATGTCAATGTCATCGGCATAAGCGAGTAGTTGTACAGATTTGTAAAAGATTGTACCTCCGGTGTTGGCTTGTGAGTTTCGTACAATTCTCTCAAGTACTATGTTAAAGAGATCGCATGATATCTCGTCACCTTGTCTAAGACCTTTCCTGACATCAAACGGTTCGGTGATGTTCTTACCAACTTTGATGGAGCAGCGAGAGTTCTCCATCGTCTCTATACACGCTATCATAGGCAACTTTGAAATCGATCAAGAGGTGGTGCGTATCGATTTTGTATTCAAGATCTGCCGTAGTGTGAATATTTGGTCAATGGTGGACTTTCTCGGCCTGAAACCGCACTGATAAGGATCTATCAGGTTGTTGACGATCGGTTTTAGGCGTTTACATAATACGGTAGACAGGATTTTATATGCGATGTTGAGGAGACTTATACCTCTGTAATTGGCGCAGTTCAGAGGGTCTCCTTTATTCAGGATCGGGCAAACGATGCTTAGGTTCCATTCATCGGGCATACTTTCGTCCGACCAGATTTTACAGATGAGCTGGTGCATGCTCCTTACCAACTCCTCTCCTCCTGCCTTGAAAAGTTCAGCGGCAAGGCCGTCGGCTCCAGCAGCTTTGTTGGATTTGAGTTTAGATATCGCTATCCTCACTTCATTCTGATCGGGTTGATGGGAATCTTGACTGCCATCGTCACTGTTGAATGGCTCATTCTGCCTGACAGCGGAATATTGGTCATCATCGCCGTTTAACAGTCTGCAAAAGTGCTCCTTCCATATCCTCAGCACCGACTGCGATTCCACTACTATGTTGCCATTTTCGCCCCTGCAGGCTTCTGTTCTGGCTTTGAAACCCTGGCATGTTCTTTTTGCCCTTTGGTAAAATTTTCGAACATTATTCCTGCAATAGAGTCTCTCAATCTCCTCGATCGAGCGCTTCTCATGCTCTTTTTTCTTCTTTCTGAGAAGTCGATGTTCCTCTTTTCTCCTGCGCACGTAGAGCTCGTAAGCAGCTCTAGTCCTTCTATGCAGCGCCGCTTTGTACGCCTCTTGTTTTGGTGCATGTGCTTGCCGGCATTCCGCATAAAACCACGGGATTCGTTGCGGTGGCCGAGAGAAACCCAGTACATCAGAGGCGGCATCTCTGATGGCTTGTTGGCAACGCTGCCACTGGTCTTCCGCATTTGCTGCTGGCGGCATAGGACTTAGATTGAGATTAGAAGAAACACGATCGGCAAAGGTTCTGGCGGTCTCTTGCGATTGTAGCCGTCCGACGTCAAATTTCCTCACAGTATTTCGTTGATTTCGCTCCGTTGTGGATATCCGCATCCGTACCTTGGCTACAACTAGGTAGTGATCCGAGTCCACGTTGGCTCCTCGGAAAGTCCGCACACCCAGAATACTGAAAGAGTGCCTTGCGTCGATCGCAATGTGATCGATTTGGTTGACGATTTTTCGATCAAAGGAGAGCCATGTTCCTTTGTGAATATCGAGACGTGCGAACCGCGTAGTAGCTATGACAAAGTTTCGCCCCGCTGCAAAGTCGATTAGCCTGAGGCAGTTGTCGGATGTATTGTCGTGCAGGCTGTGCTTTCCGACCACGCTACTAAAGACTTCCTCTCTTCCTAGCTTTGCGTTAAAATCACCTAGGATAATTTTAACGTCGTGGCTACGGCATTGCTCATACGTCTTGTCCAAGAGCTGGTAGAAGTCGTCCTTTGTTGCGTCGTCCTTCTCTTCATGAGGGGCGTGAACGCATATTAGGGTAATGTTGGTAAATTTAGCCTTGAAACGGATAGTCATAAGGCGCTCGTTGACATGCCGGAAACTCAAGACTTCTTGCCTAAGTCTGCCTCCAATAACAAATCCGCACCCGAATAGACGCTGTCCTTTTTGTCTGTAGCAATCACCAAAGTAGATGTCGCAGTTTTTCATACTCCTTTTTCCCGGCCCATCCCATCGCACTTCTTGGATGGCGGTAATGTCTGCGTTGAGACACTCTAGGGCCTCCGCAAGTTGTTCGGCTGCACGTGGTTTATAGAGGGACCTAACATTCCACGTGCAGACACGAAGATCGTTGTCCTTTTTACGTTTGCTTGGGTCGTCAACAGTAAATTCATCCGTATCCGAGGCTGTTGGTTGCTTCGTAACCGAAGGTTTTTTGCGTGGTAGGGAAGTTAACCCGGCGGCACAACCCCCAACCTGGAGGACCAGATCTTTTTTAGCAACCCCTAGGACGAAGGGCCGGATACACCGATGTCAGTAACCCACTTCGGGGATATGAGCGCTGCCGTTGGCCGATTAAGGGTTCATCCGCCACCATCTCTTTTTCAATACCCTGACGTAGTATTGAAAATCCTTACAGACCTCAGCTTCAAATATGTTGAAGTAGCTCCGGTAAAGTTTCCGCTGGTCTGAAGACGTCACCGTTGAATCCATCGGGAGAATTCATCCGCCGCACGTCCTCCTTCTGAGGACCTCTTGTTAGACTTCTGAGACGCATATTTCAGCCGATCAGGTCAACAAGAGATGCCTCGTTCGGTTAAACATATGCGCGCTGAAGTTCACCCAGATGTGCTTACGCAGGTCCGAGTGTTCAGCTACCCATATATCGTCAGACTCAGCAAACGCTCATCGTTAGTTCAATATCAGATAGCTATCCAGCGGGCACCACGGGGAGGTGATGATGCGATTTTTGACCACCACACAAAGTAGTAATATGAATGAATAATTCCATAAATGGAAACCATACCTCAGCAAATAAAAAACTTGATCGACAGTTAGATACCATCATATGGACTATATCCGGTGTTGTCGAAACAATACCCACTGAGCGACGCAATAATAATCGCATTGGAGATTTTTTCCAGACATTCCATGATCCAAACTACCTGCCTAGATGAAGATCCAAAAAACCAGCCTCAAACATTACCCTCTACCTATTGCCGAAAAATACATGGCTTAACTCCTCTTTATGAGTCAAGTCAAACACTTGCGATTCTGCTGATATACGTATAGTAGCTAGTTTCGACCCACTACTAAGATATTATTGTTCTGCACTCGATCAAACTATGCACAACGTAACATCAGAGTGTGCCTAAAGTACAATTCCAGGAAACATTGCAAATATCTAAGACGTACTGCAAACAACTTATTCGCTTGTTAAAAAATTGAAATTCCATTACCAACAAGATATTCTGAAAAGGAGTCATCTTTTCTCTTATCAAGAAAATATCAAAAATCTCTAAATATTTTAAAAAGCATAAAATTGAGCATTTTTTTTTTTTGATTGCCTTTTAACTTTCTTGTATCATTTATGGTCAAATTGCGACTAAGTCGCACAGCGACAACTTGGATGTTAGCAAATTTCGAATTAGAATCATTAGTGTTTCTCCAAGCACTATGTTTACAGACATACATGTTATACGATTTTTAATTAGATCACTTGCAGATACTTCTCCAATCAAGACCAATAATTTCCGTGCATCAAACAAACCACTTTTAAGTTATTTTGCCAAGCCAAGTCATGCTTCAAAGATTTACGCCCAGATCTGGTTAATCAAGGAAGTAATAAAAGCAGCATTTATGTCTACCCTAATCAGATCAGAAAAAAAAAAATTTCATACGTATGTACGAGTATATAATGCAAATGAATTTGCATCAAACGACTATGCAGCCGCAGCATTATCTTCTTACAAGTCTAAAACAATGACCTACTATACCCATATTGTCCCGAAACATGTCTTAGACTCTCTCAGATCTGACTCAACAGACAGTGAGTTAACAAAACGGCAACGTATGCATCACCATGCATGTACCCTTAGTGTCCTCCCTATAGATGTTATTTATAAGGAGTCCATCCATACTTGTACATATAGCCAGTAACAGTTTATTTATTTTGAAATGAACCCAACCTAACTGGATCAAACACTAGAGTACCTACTTCAACTTGGTGTGCGTAGTATGTGTTCGACTCGTATTAGCAGTACGAGCTAGTACGTCGGTCACCTACATTCCACACAACGACGTCGACTACAGACAGAAGAAAAGCATACAATCTGACAAGGTAGGTGGGTTGTCTTGCTTCGTTTCGAGTACCTACCACTCCCGTCTTATGCTGGCTTTCGCACTTTTGCATGCACTTTTTTTTTAAGACTGTGTTGGCTCATGCAATGATCTTCCTGCATACCGAAACCTTGAATCACTTAAATGCACTGCGAACGCCTCAAGATGCAAGATCCAATCTGGTTCCACGATGAATTCCTACATGATAGCCAGGGCAAACAGAGTTCGGTTTCATTGGTAACGACGACAACAATGAATGCCGACTTGATTAACTCCCCATCAGTGAAACAAGGAGAACCAATACACCAACAGACGGCCGGTTGACCATGTTGTGAACGCGACAAATATTGAACATCGCATGCTTGCACTTACATGCATATATGTATATATTGTGGCAAATGTCGTATCTATTTACATGTCGGATAGCAAACCATACACCACTTAAAGCGAAAAGAATGCATCGCGTCTCAACTTTCTCCTTCGCGTCTATGTTGTCTTTAAACCCGGCCGACGACCGGCCAAGCGAGATATTTACCCTACGTCTGCAATTGGTATTTTTAAAGAATTATGAAGAATGCCAGCAGCGCTGTTGTGTCATTATTTGATCTGACAGCGTGTACTCGTACACAAATGAAAAGGAAATTCGCTGGCAACAACGCGTTTTCAAGGTGCTACAGTACAGTCAGAACAAGTCCGCAAGACTCTGAGGTGCACTAGTAGAAGTTCTGGTTTTTGTGCTCCGCTGAGACCTCTGAAATGAGTGATTGAAACGGTGGTGGGGCTAGCGGCGAACGTAAATCACATGGGGAGACAAGTTTTTTTTTTTTTTTTTTACGTGTGTGCACCCTAAAACTTGTACCTTCACTATGGGATTGGCGCTTTTTTAGTTGTTCCATGTTGAAGCAGCAAACGATCTATGAGTAAGCGGGCACAATCAGGTTTTTCAGCTCCACAAAGGAACATGGTTGTGGTGGTACTGATGGAGTGGAGTTAAATTAGTGCAATTCTGCGAAAAAAGGAATGTTCGTTGACTTATTTCATCATGTGCATTTATTAGAGATATATTCGAGGTCCATGGGTCTAGAGAGCACTCAAAAGAGTGGTCTGTTTGGTGGTCCATTCATGTATCGACTATTGTGGTGGACTTTTACATCGATATTTTGATCTGGGTCATCGGATGTAATGGCATGAAGGGGTAATTGCTTCGAATGAAAGGCAATTGAATAAGTGACATTTATAGCAAATGACACTTAGCTGTGGTCGGTGTGAATTGAGAAAGGCAATAGGAAAATAGTGGTGTAAGTAGTTTATGAGATAAAGGTAAAGCTATGTTATTGGTTTTTAGAAGTTCCAGCCATTTAAATCTTGTCACTATCGTGTTAAATGTACAATTCATGGCAAACTGATAGTCGAATTTGTCTCTAGGTAAATATATTCGTAGCAATTTAGCATTGAAGTTAAAATTACATTCAATTTCAATTCAATTCATAAGATTTTATTTATTCATATAATATTTTCTAATATAGTACAAAATCAAAATCAAAATTTAGCATGGCTTTGCCGTCTGCCTAATTGATTTATTATTATTCACAAGTAAAAATAAAAAAGTAGTTTTAACTTCTATAGTAAACTACACAAAATAAAGGGAATAGTTTGTTAAAAGCTTTCGTTTATAATTTGCTGTCGATACGTTAGAGCAATTTTGCAATACCGGTAAAGTGTGCTTACATCCGCTTCATTAAGGAGGGAAACCACTTGCATCTCCGTCAAGACGTCATATCCAAATACATGCCTTCTTGTTTCTCGTAGGATTGGGCATCTTCCCATAAAATGGAATACATCTTCTCTCTCCACTAAGTTACACATGTTGCATAAAATAGGCAAGTTCTCCCTGTGGGGTACGTAGTTCAGGTTCAGGAGTTCACCACGCAGTCTCAGTATCATAGTTATTTCTTCTATCTTGTAATTATCATGGAAATAATTGTTACTCTGCAAGTTGTGGTTGAGCTTACTGTAGCTTGCCCTATGTACTGATCCAGTTGCCTCTTCAGCATATCTCGCTCTAGGCTGCTCGTCTAACTTTATAATGAGCTCGTACAATTTGGTGTCCCAGTTTCGCATGTTGTCCTCTCTCAGTTCGATCCCAAATCCATCAGCCAGATCCAGCCATTCCCTGTACCAACCAGTTTTTGTTTGCACAGCATTTAGAACTACTTTTCTTGGGAGACGGTATATTTTAGAGCTTTTAGTATATAATCTACCTGTAGCTTGAACGTCTTAATAAATAAAGGCGATAAGCCTGTTTCGAGCATAAGCATGTAGTTAGGTGTATTCGGTGGAAGGCGGAATACTCTTTTCACATAAAATCTTAATAGCTTCTCCACCGTTTCGTACTGCCTTCCGCCCCATGCTTGCGCCGCATAGAACAGGATCGACTCGGACACCGCTTCAAAAACCCTGAATTTGCTGCTGTGATTAATATATTTTTGCTGTTGAAACAATTTTTCCAAGCTACATTGATGGCCGTTTTAGATTTTATTAATTTTTACTTGAGATGCCGTTCCATGCTCATATTTTTAGTTATGTAAACCCCGAGATACTTGTACTCCTTAACAATTTCAATTGCTCCCTCATCAAAGTGCCACTTTTCGTTGGAACAATTTCGGCCACCACCTTCCTTGAAAATCATAATTTTGGACTTGTTAAGGTTGACCACTAGCTTCCATAATTTTGTGTACTCATGCAAACGATTGGTCATAAGTTGTAAGGAATCCGGGGAGTATGCCAACAGAACAACATCGTCCGCAAACAAAAGGGCTTTGACGAGCACAACCGCGTATTCCCCACCTCCTGGTAAACAGTCAGTCAGGTCATGAATGAACAGAGCATATAAATTTGGGCTCAGCGCACATCCCTGTCGTACTCCTGAATGCGTTTGGAACCATGCCGATAGAACATCTCCATCCCAAACCGCAGCTTTAGTATCAGCATATAGATTTCCTATTAGCCTTCTAAATTTCAGTGATATTCCCAAAGAGTAGAGCTTATATAATAGGGCAGTTCTGTCCACCGAGTCGAAGGCTGCCTTAAAATCAATAAAGAAGGCGTAGAGCTTCTTGCCTTGCGAAAAAAATGACTTTGCAATGCTGCTTAGTACAAATATATGGTCGACTGTAGAGTACCCTGATCTGAAACCCGGCTAGAACTCATTTAGTAGGTTATTGGCTCCTATCCACGCAATTAATCGTTTTTGAAGTATCGCCGTAAAAATTTTGTAGAATGCATTCAGAAAGGGAATACCCCGATAATTCCCTGGATCCAATGTACAACCCTTTTTGTGGATAGGAAAAATGAATGCCTTCTTAAATCGCTGCGGGACACATCCGAACTCCAAAATATTATTAAACAAGCCGGTCAGTCTGCCGTGAAGCTCATTGGCGCCATACTTGTAAAACTCCGAAGGGATCCCATCCTAGCCTGCTACTTTGCCATCCTTCAGATTACACAGTGCTTCTGGAACCTCAGCATGTATTATCGGATTGTCCAAAATTTCATTCGCGAAGCCAGGTGTAGCATATTGGAAGCTTTTACTGTACGCAACCGGGTTCAGTACACTTTCGAAGTGCTGTCGGAGAATGTTAGGGCTCAGCTCTCTAGCAATAGTGTACCTTCTGCTATTGACATCTCTTATCCGCTTCCAAAAGTCAGCTGCATTCCTACAATTCGCCAATTTATGTGCCTTTAGCTGGCAGTATTTTTTCCTCTTCTGCATACACAGGGTCTTGTACTTAATGTTGGCTTCGATATAAGAGTCACGGATCACACTTTTATTACAGATTCTAAATAATTTAAGCCAGGCGAATGAAATCTGTCTGACTCTTTCGCACTCATCATCAAACCACGGTTTTATGCCTTGCGTCTTCTGCTTGTTGCTTCTAATGGACCATGGGTAAGAGTTTTTAATACTATCTTCTATTCCTTCAAGATTTAATTCCTGCTGGGCTATAAGGTTTTCATCTAAAAGCTCATATACATGGGTTCCTTCGCAGAACTCCACACCAGCTTGGGGGCTAACTTCATATCTCGGGTTCTCTCCATCTGGGTGCTGGTATGTTCAAAGGTAGCAACAATAGGCAAGTGGTCAGAGTAAGGCACCAGTTTAACCTCTAAGTCCGTAACGCGCAAATTCCAATCACCTCCTAATAAGCAATAGTCAATAACCGTCGTTCCCTGCTTTCCCACAAATGTGATGTTGCCGATTTTGTCGCTCACACTGGTACCATTTAGCAGACGCATTCCAAAGGAATCACAGAGTTCCAGAAGTTTCGTACCGTTTGCATTGCATGTTGAATCCATCGATTGGCGCCTTATATCAGCCACATTGTTTGCTGCTCGATGTTCTTTGCCTACTCGTGCGTTTAGGTCACCTATTACCATTATGTTTGAGTTGGTAATTTGCATCAGTACCTCCTGAAGTTTATCGAAATCCCTTTGCCAGTTGTTGCAGTTTAAATAGGATGGTAGTATGCAGTATTGCGTTTGCTTGAACTCCAAGCTTACATAAGCCAACTCCTCCAACACTTTAAACTCACAGTGAACCTCACCAAGATCCTTCTTGAAGCCAAAGTAGCACGCTCCACTCGCCCTTCCTCTCCTGTACGTTCTCGTTGCGGAAATCCATTTAAATTCATAGTTCATAAAACTGCATTCATAACTTTTAAAATTCATTTCTTCTACATGAGTTTCGAACAAAAAGATAATTTCAAACTGATTGATAAAATTATAAAAATCTGCAAACAAATCCTTATTTTTTAATTTAAATTACATATATAATTTGATTTTAAGAAAGTATTGATATTGCTAGCCATGTAATAGACAGACTTATACTGGCGAGGAAACATTCATAGCTTATGTTAATCCAAAAACAACGCTTGATGTATAATTGAAGAGTTGCATAGCTAATTTATCAAAGCCGGGTGAAGAGAAAAAAGTTCTTGGAGTGATCTTTGATCCCTATGATGAGCCTTACTAACAATGCTTCATTTTTCAGAAGTTAATACATTTTTATAGGATACAAATGATTATAAGCTGATGAATGTTTCTAAGCCTTGCAACAAATTTTCCTGTAAATTTTACGGTCTCATAGATTAGGAAATATTTCGACATTTTGTCTAGTCTAAAATGCCTAGCAAAGTCAAGTATAGCAAACTGTCAAAGATTGGTACTATCCTGCATCAAACTATCTAACTTTTCTCAATCCCACTATGCATCTTTATCTATGCGTACTAACTTTCCTTTAAATTTAATGAATTTGTGCATTCGGAAGTATGCACACCAATCACGGTATCGTAAACGTTGTTGTAGGGAGCAGAAAATCTTGAGATCGTGCAAACTATTTACTTTCATCCAACGTTTTAGAGATGATTTGGTATGAGATTTTTAATGTTTAACCCATTAGCTAGAGTAGAAAATAGTCCTCGATCTACACCACACTACGCTACGTTATCACACTATATCAATCTCCATTGCTCACTCTATTTACCATGTTACTCTTCAATACCTTCTAAAAAGCCCCACGTTTTTTCTGCTAGATATATGATCGTTAAAAATAACTTACATCACATTTTGAAAGTTCTTAGAATCAGTTCATATGTATGAGAAGAAAAAACTTGTTCGGACTATGTTATTATGTATGCTATGCGCTTGCGCAATTGCTTTAGACATTTTTAAAAACTATAGGTCTCGTTCTTTATCTCGTATAATGTATAAATGATGATACAGAAAAACGCTGTGTAATATGTTTATACAGTGTACGATGCGACAATAAAACATAAGTTCATTACTGTTTGAAACATTTACGTGGTGTTGATATATGAGTTAATTGATAATGATATAATGAACTAATAATTTATATGTAGGCTATTTACAATAGTTCTGTTTCAATTTATACTTATATAAAGTGAAAGATAGAGTAAGCAATATTGCAAACTAGAGTTTGGTTTTTTTTTTTGACTAATGAAATAATCTGTACTGAAAGCAGGTTGAAACATTAATTTAATATATTATTCAAACCAATGCTAGAATATGTCTCCTATCTCCTGTTTTAAAAAAACTAAGAAACCAACCGCATCTAAATCATACAAAACCAAAAAGTGATTCTTAATCATAAAATCTAGAATGTTCACAGAGCCGCCTGCATACGAGTATTTCCGAACTTGCTGACTGATGTCCGCGACTTTGTCTAAGTGGGCCACCATAATATTAACCACAGTGGCTCCAAGCCAAGCCCAGACACCTACTAACAATGCAATTAGAAGCAAAATATATCGGCAATGCGGCGACGTAGGTAAAAAGCAAAATTATTTTAAACAATGCATTTATTCCACAATCACAAATACGAATTTTATAAACAAATTCATTCATTTAAGAAAATAAAAAAGCATTTCATTACAAATCAAAATAAGCAACTAACTTCAGAGGACTCATTTGTGTGATCAGTGATCAATAAAATACTTAAATTACGATAATAAAACTTAAAAATATTGAAATGGGAAGACAAAGAGGTCCAACAACATTCGTGGTGAGGAAACTAATAATTAAACATTCAGAAGATGGAAAGTCAGTACGAGAGATATCGAAAATTTTCGGTAGAAGTCATTCCACAGTACAGGGCATAATTAATCGTTTACGTACTTACTTAGGTGGCGCAACAGTTCGGGGTGAACCTGGGCCTCAACAATTAATCGTTTCCATGATAGTAAATCAATTTTAAGCAAATCCAAAACCCGGCAAAATTTGTACAATTCAAAGAGTTCGAAGATCTTACGAAAAATAGAGCGTGACCGGCTCAGTTGGTATTGTCACGGTCAAAGAAGAGATCATTTAAACCCTGAAAAATTGAACCAGCATTTTGTGCCAAACTCGTTCAATCACTTCCTAAGAGATTAAGAATGGTCATCAAAAACACAGCACTTCACACAAAGTATTGAGTTTTTTCAAGAAACTTGCATTTCTGACCATTGCTTCTATGTGTCTTTGCACTGTTATATTTTCTTTTTTTATATTTTTAACTACACGTTTTTTTTACATGAATGAACTCCTTAATAAAATGTTAATTTATAGCTGTGAAATAGATGTGTATCTTGTAAATAATATAGCTCTTCCCTTACTTTCTCTCACTACCGCCAGATTTTGCCTTAAATTGTATTGTAGTTTGGTATCCGAGTTTTGCTTGCAGCTACTGTTTATATATATTTATTTTAGAGAAAAATTTGGAGAAAAAAATTAAACGCTATCGTTACCGCTTGCGTCCAAATATATACATAGCTATACATTTGTGCCCCCTAAGTAGCCAAGGAAGTTCCGGTAACTTTCCAAACGTATCTAATAATTATTTATTTTATATTGCTAGGCGCAGTAAGCAATAAGTAGGAAGTAAATATTTAGTTTCAATTTTCTCTAAACTACCCAAACTTATCTAACATGTAATACCTTTTTCTGCCTTCTTTTAATGTCAGGGAACGTGAAAAAACTGTTTGGTGTTTTTTTGGGCTCGCAGTGGTCCGACACACTAACCACTTGCGCCACGGCGCCCACGTAATTGTATATGAAGCCGTTAAAGTCATAATGGTATAAGCCATGTTTAGAACATGAACTATAACTTACAACATATCAGCTGTTCCTTTATTTATCAAACCATCTGTCGACGAAGTTACGAAATTAAGTTACTTCACATTTTCACATTTTTGGCATGTGTAGTATCGTTTCTGAACTTACACCAATAATTCTGAAAAGTGGCTTTCACCACTATGGCTTTAACCGCCTCATATACTATGTAGCTCCCAAATAGGTTTTTTTTTTTTTTTGTTGCCGAAGATGGGTACCACAGCTAGTATTACGTATAATAATAACTTTCGCTCATTTCGTCACGTAAATTTTTCGGATAAATTCAGAATAATAAAAGTCTTTAGGAAAATTGGCTAGCTCTATTTTTTTAATGTTCTCCAGCACTTAGAGCATAGTTCGTCAAAACTTTAGAAACCCAGTGATGGAAAAATTGAACAGATTAAACGGGAATCAAGACAGGATAAAAATGTTCGTTAGATATAAATAGGATTGCTATCTGGTTGATTAGCGGTAGTTCGGTCACAATCTGTCATCATCTCAACTTACTTACTTAGATGGCGCTACAGTCTGGGGTGGACCTGGGCCTCAACCAACAAACCTCTCCAGCCAGCACGGTTACGAGCCAGCTGCCTCCAGTTGCGCACGCCAAGTTGGTTGAGGTCCCTCTCCACTTGTTTGCGCCACCTACCACGAGGTCGTCCTCTACTGCGCCGTCCGTCCGAGGTGGATTCGAAGACCTTCTTAGCGGGAAGGTTGGGCTCCATCCGCTCTAAATGACCCAGCCATCTTAGTCGCTGTATGTGAACTTTTCTGGCTAAGTCGATGTCCTTGTACAGGCCGTATAGTTCGGCATTGTACCTTCTCCTCCACTCACCGTCTATGCAGACGGGACCAAAGATCGCTCGAAGAACTTTTCTCTCGAAATAACCAAGGGCATCCTCATCCAGTTTTGTCAAAGCCCATGCCTCTGCGCCGTACAGCAGGACTGGGATGATTAATGTCTTATAGAGAGTTACCTTAGTAGTTCGAGATAGGGCTTTGCTACTCAATTGCCGTTTTAGCCCATAGAAACAGCGATTGGCAAGAGTAATTCTCCGTGTGATCTCCCTACTGATGTCATTTGCGGAGTTCATCATAGAGCCTAGGTAGACAAAATCCTTTACTACCTCAAAATTATATCTGTCTATTGTGGCGTTCTGTCCAAGACGCCGATATTGGGTGTCCTTTTTTGTAGACAGCATATATTTTGTTTTGCTTTCATTGAACGCTAGACCCATCTTTGCTGCCTCGGTCTCAATACTCGTAAATGCCCCATTGACGGCCCGCTGAGTTCTTCCGATTATGTCAATGTCATCGGCATAAGCGAGTAGTTGTACAGACTTGAAGAAGATTGTACCTCCGGTGTTGGCTTGTGAGTTTCGTACAATTCTCTCAAGTACTATGTTAAAGAGACCGCATGATATCTCGTCACCTTGTCTAAGACCTTTCCTGACATCAAACGGTTCGGTGATGTTCTTACCGACTTTGATGGAGCAGCGAGAGTTCTCCATCGTCATTCTGCACAAACGGACGAGCTTGGCACGGATGCCAAGACTAGACATGGCTCTGTATAACTCGTCTCTATACACGCTATCATAGGCAACTTTGAAATCGATGAAAAAGTGGTGCGTATCGATTTTATATTCATGGGTTTTTTCCAAGATCTGCCGTAGTGTGAATATTTGGTCAATGGTAGACCTTCCAGGCCTGAAACCGCACTGATAAGGACCTATCATGTTGTTGACGATCGGTTTTAGGCGTTCACATAATACGGCAGACAGGATCTTATATGCGAGATTTAGGAGACCTTTCTTCAGGATCGGGCAAACGATGCTGAGGTTCCATTCATCAGTCATCATCTCAATCTACTGTTATAAACAAATTATCTGAATATTAACGCGAGGCAAATGAACCAGCTAGGCTAGACTCGCACTATTATGCTTCAATGTCGTACGCAAAACTGGATGGAAGAATATCCAGAAGTATAGAAAAACAAAAGTCACGCAGTCAAAAAATCTAGAAATTGCTCTATTGACCTTATAAAAGGGTAGTCGCCGTTATTGCGGGTATTGTCTACGAGTGAACTTTTTAACATTAATAATTCGTAGTCTTCTAATACAAAGGAAGGTTTACTATTCTAGCAATATCATGTGCCCTCTGTTTGAAAAAAAATATCAACCACGCTGATGATTTGAATGAGAAATCGATATACATACATACATGTAACATATATGTACAATACTTGTGAAGTATTGCTTGACTCGCCGATTCAAGATATATAATAAAGTCACTTATATAGCTACTCGACTTTAACTGAAGATGCTTTGCTTTACTGTGTTTCACATTTAAAAATAAAAATGTTGGGACTACTTTTTGGTCGAAATTTTATTTAGAGGTGAAGATGTTACAATGACCTGGACGATAGTTATGCTAAGCTTCAATGATTTGAAAATTGTTGATGGCACGTGCGGTAAAATCCCAAAGAGATAGTTATACACAAATATGAATCATTATACGAGCATGAAATCTATTCAGTCATTATAATGGAGGCCGCCCTTGCTTTCGATGCGCTGATCAAATAGTAGAAGATTTACCAAGGCAATTATCAACGGCCGCTTGTAGACAAACATATGAATCTATGGAGGTTTTTTAAGCAAGTTGCTTCGTGATAGTTTGATTTTGATCAGTCTTCGATATCCTTTAAAATACACAATAATTTCACACATACTTAGAAAAATAATTATAAATCGTCTCACTATACCGACTGGAATAGATTTAGGTACATATATCTTAATTCCAGTAACGCAAATGCTTCAAAAAAAATTAGCCGGTTATTTTCATCGGGCATCCGAAGCTTTTTAATTTATTTGACTGACCAATTATCATTCATTGCAAAAGAATTCCGGATCTGAACATATATTTCGAACTAGTATTATGAACCAGACATATTAATCTCAATCAAATGTTCTCAGAAAGACATTAGAATCTAAGACAGAATTTCGTGAAAAAGTTACCGGCATCAACGTCTATTAAAATATAAATGCAAATCACTTCTTTGTATGAGTACGACATAAAAAACTTGAAGCTGCCGAAGATAGTTTGAGGCCAAACCCGAACGGAGTGCAACATTAGCCCTATTTTTCCCTTCTTTCATCATAGGAATAAGTTCCCAATTTATAAAGAAAAAAAAAAAAAAAAAAATTGTGTAAAAGCTCTTTAAATGCCAGGGTCTAGCTTCTCGCAACCACTCATGTTGTGTGCGTTATATTTTTCACACGAATGGAAGGGACCTACAGTTTAGTGCCATATACGAAGGGCAATTTGTTTTGAGAAGCTTTTTCGACACAACAATACTCTCGGATGTTTGTCAGACGTTCGCGA
Source organism: Brachypalpus laphriformis (assembly GCA_945910035.1). Taxonomy (NCBI): domain Eukaryota; kingdom Metazoa; phylum Arthropoda; class Insecta; order Diptera; family Syrphidae; genus Brachypalpus; species Brachypalpus laphriformis. The sequence continues at coordinate 258,523,197 of OX246754.1, forward strand.
GAGGTAGGATCGTGAAAAACATTTTTCGTATTTTCTGGGATTCGACCTTGGAACCTCACGCGCAGTGGTCCGACACACTATCCACTTACGCCAGGGCGGCGGGATAAGAGACCTTATCCGCACCAACTTATTCAAAACAGAACGATATTTTATATGATAACAAATGAGATGAAATTTTAAAATGTCTGCCACTCCCAAAAGCACCTCTTCATTGTGGTTTAATTCGAATGAATTCCGCAAAACCACCCACAAAAAAAAAAAAAACAATTTATTACACAATTTTCCATAAAACCGGTAGAAAAAAGCATAAAAAAAAGCAAAACACCAACACCACATACAACTGAAAATGTACCACACCACAACTCCTCTGCGATGAAAAGAAGATGAACTCTGCCAAATACATAATCCACATATACGGTACCTAGAAATCACCTATGCAATATACAACATTTTTAGCCCACGACTTAGATTAACCCGCTAAGCTCCCAAATTGCATAAAACCATATTTGGCACGGGTAACACCGTTCGAAACAAAACACATTTTTTCATCGAGCGCACACACCTCGTTTCGCTCCCCCATTTTGTACCTAGATATGGTTATGGGGGGTCGGTTGCGGTTGCACCCACAAACACACAACCTACCTAAACAACGATTGATATTAATTTAAAAGCAATTCAAAAACATCCCATTCGACTACACTGTGGCGCATTTGATCCATGCTACCTCAAAGAATTATACCAAGTACTATTTAGAATATTTACTACTGTTACTATAATTACTTCTTCTTTTGGTTATCGTTATATTAAATAAATATTTATAAGGAATGGCAATAAAATCACATAACTGGATTGAAATGAGTAAGGTAACCCCGATCATATCTATGTATCTACCTGATTCGCGTACATTTACCACTTAAGCTTGGCCGAATTTTTTTTTTTTTTTTTACTTTAAAGAAAAAGATACTTATACAAGTCAAGTAAGTCTGGAACTTGATTTGATAACACTAGTACCGATCGGTTTTTGGTCTTCTAGCTAATATCTAATGAAGGAAAGCAACAGGTATATGTATCTAGTAAATACAAATACAATCAAGCATCTAGCCATCGAGTAAGTCTGAAGAATAATGAGGAATATGAAATGCAAAACACACAAAGAGAGAGGTGTAGTTAGCTCTATACTGTGCAGAGAGCCAAACCGAAAGGAAAAAAAAATGTGTACCTTCATAAATATATAAAAAAAAGTTGTCGTCTACCCCCGCCACAAGACCAAGAAGAAGTAGAAAAAAAACCTGAAAATAAAACGGCAAAATTTTTGAGGCACACAACACAGTTTTACACCTCTTGGCCTGGTATAAAAAGCGAATGTAAGACCTCCAACCACATACAGTCGGTCTAAGCGTTTTGTAGTCGAAAGAGCCTTTTCATTTGCTTTTTCTCTTTTTAACTGTTATTGATAATTTTTTTTACTTAAGTTTTTTAAATTCCGTAAAATGAAAAAGTTTATGATTGTTTTTGTTGCCCTCTTTGGAGCCGGTAGGTATCTAAAAAAAAAAAAAAAATAGAAAAGTGTCAATATCGTCAACAACGATGAAGAATACAAAAAGTATCTATGGGATTATCCTTAAACAGGAAAAATACTGGATTATTCAAGTGAAATTTGAAAAATGAAAACTATCTAAAAGTGAATCGAAAGTGAATAGAAACAAGAAGTATCTCAAAGTGGATTACTGTGAACAAATAGATACATTAAAATAAATAAATAAGAAATCAACATTCAAGTGCATTTTTCACATAGAAGAAAGCAAAAAGTATCTGGAAGCTTTTATATCTCACTGGATTTATTTAGGACTTAAGCTACGAAACGTGCCATTATCTGATCAGGCTGCTTCACTTGTCTCAATAACTCAGCGACAAAATGTATCTGGTTTTTGTGGTTTAGTGTGTTCTTTCTAATTTTGGATTCAGCTTAAATACAATTAGAGGATGAGAAAATTAATAATCAGATCACGTATCTAAACTGGAATATTTTGCTGAGTGTTTGTTATTTATCCTGCGTCAATTGCGATCAGGATTTGATTGGAAATATATATGTACACACTTTGTTTCTTCATTGCATGCACACGTACATCTTAAAAATCCATTCAATTTAAAAAAAAAAAAAGGTTATCGACATGAAAAATTGAACTCTATTTCAAGTGCACGTGATTTGAATATGATTTTTCCAATGCGAAAACCTCCTACGTATCTCTATTGAATTACGGGCCACATAACACATAACAAATTTATATCTATTTTTTTGCGCGCTCCCCATTCTGCACATGCATCTATCATCTTAATATCATGATGATGTGTTGTATATGTGGTGAACATTTGATATACATAGATTTGATACACAATTTCCATTCGAAACGGATCCATAGTATCATATCTATTGTGCGCGCGCTAGTCATTTCATGCGTAAAATATGCAAATTTGTATCTACTACGAGTATATGTAACTGGTACTGTTGCTCTGCTGTTAGCGCTGTGCTATTATTTTTGCTGCCTTCGAGGACGTGCTTCGCTCATTTTTGCAAAAAGGCACTGTCGTGTATAGAAAGTGATTGTGGAATCTGATTGAATTTTCCGATAGGTTGATGGACGGCTAGATAGATGGAAGCAAAGAAAAAACCAATCATCTCAGAGTTAGTAACAATTACAATGTATCTCGAGTATATCTGCACAACTAAATCTTGCATAGCTATGTCTATGTTGATAGCAGTGAATTATAATTTTGATGAATAGAAGATAGATAAATGATCATCGTCACTCATCGTCTTTGAATCAATGGTCTGAAAGTTCTACTATTTTTTTAATTATCCAAAACAAAACAAAATAACATACGCCTTGAAACCGAGAACCTGTAAATTTCAAGTTCAGAAGTTCACATTCGAAATCAATTTCGAGTTCAAAATCTTGAACTTTCGTCCTAAACATCGAAATGAGCAATCAAATTCACCTGATTTCTTCTTTATGTATATTTGGGACCTATTCTGCGTCGGAATTAAAAATGGTTCACATTATTAACTCATGTTATTTGACTGTCACTGGTGTTTAATAATTTACTGTGCTTCTTCTCAGAGCTGTGGAAAGATATTTTTAGGTTAAGATATCAGTTAAGGCTCACTAGGGTTTTAGGTATCCTCTGAAGGTGCAGAAAGATTAGATTTAACAGCCTAGTACCATTTCTGACATCGTGAAGACACTGTTTTGCTTCACATCTGGAAACATTTTCAATAAAAAAAAAGAGAAAAATGGGACCTTTTCGCTCAATGTTCTTCAGGAACATCGCGACTTATCCCTTACCTTGGAGCGTATTTTTCGATATAAAAATAATAGTAATAATAATAATGGTTTATTTAACATTAATTCATAATTACACAGTGGATATACAAGAGAACAAAAATTAGCATGGCAAAATTTGGCGTCTGCCGAGATTGATAGTTTAATACATTACTAATAGAAATAGAGAAGGTCAAAGTATTAATGATTTAAATAAAATACCTTATAGGTAGAAAAGTATGTATTCTAGTATAATGCATACATAAATTCAAAGATGGTTAAATTTGGAAAATTTGGAACTAAGAATTTGTCTCAGAGTTTTGTTTTTAGTCTAAGAAAAAAAGCGATAAAGTACTTTCCAACCAATCCATTTAGAACTCGTTTGGTTTCATCAAATGTGAAGAAGCTCTTAGAAAAGTACACCCTGTGGATTTCAAAGAATAGAACATACTGCTAGGAAGTGAAGATTTTTTTTTTATATTTATGCCTCTAAGTTGATCTGTATACGCAATGCATCATATCGCAGAAGAGTTAAGTCAGATGAAAAAGGTAAATTGATCTTTGTTCTAGCTAGTTTGGCTCTTCATCCACTTTTTTTCAGGTCGAGTATTGACATTCATTTCTATATTGCTTGTCTAGGTACTGATTATACCTTTTTGAGCTGATTTGAAAAAAAAAATTATGCGATATAATGACAGCCCTGTAGCCTTGCGTCTGATGCAATCGCATTTTTTTTATTTGCGATAATTTCTTTCAGTTGGAAGAGCGCCAGTTTAGTATTCAACATAACAGAATGAGTTTTGCAATAATTGGTGTGTCGGTAAACACATTTCCTAGTCCAAAAATTATATAGCACAAATATAGTTTGTTCGTTTTATATTAATCTAAGCTTTACTGTCTGATTTTTAAAATTTTTATCGAATCAGGTTACAATCTAGAATTCAACTACGATACTAAAGTGAAACACGTTCATCTTAAACTCCATAAAGTTAGCATTTGCCAAATAATTCTCACCTAGATACTAATGTAGTCTCTTAGTCGGTTGTCATATCAAATATCTCTCCTCTGAACCTATTGACAAAGTGGCTGCATCGATCGGGAAATGATGCACTCGCTCAGTCGTCAAAAGCAAAATGCCTGTTGTTAGACGCCAAATAACACTCAAATATTTCTTGACTGATTTATCTTAGTATTTAACATGTGTACGAGTATGTTCTCGCTCTAGATACAAAAAATACTTCACCATTAATTCTATTTAATATTCTTTTGAATTATCATATCATAACACAGACATGCTTATTCAACGACTATGATCTCAAAATATTCCATTAGTAAAAACCCTTATTTATATAATTCCATTTTCGCAGCTAATCGACAGTATTTACTATTTTTATACACCTACAAAATTCACAACATTTTTTTAGTGGATGTCGGTGACTTTAGAATACTAAGCGTCTCTGGTGAAAGGTTCACACATCCATAAATAAGGCCTTTCTCCTCTTATTTCGTCAGTTTCCTGAAATATATATTTTTATTTTAAAATTCATCACTGTCACCCACTTTATCTTCCTTCGCACATCTTGAATTTGCAATCAAGCGCAATATCGTGAAACGAATATTTTTTTTCTTTTTGTTCGCTTGCTATGTCATAACAACTCGTAAGGAAGACCCACGATGGGAGTACAAATATCTTCTTCTAATCTCTCCCTCGATTATATAAATCGTCATCTATCGATATATGTATGTATAAGCCAAAAGGCAACACAGTTTAAACAGAAAACCTTCAAACAAAAAAGAGGAAAAGAAAGCGCACCGTGCATCGTTGTGCACACGATCGCAACACATCGCACAGTACATTTATCTACAAAGCGAGATCATTAGTTTGAGAGGATCACTTTTACTTTTTTCGATCAGTTTCACATACTGAAATATTAAAAAAAAAATCCACATTGTCATGATCTAAATCATCTTACCACACAGTTCAATACTCTCTCATGGTTTGCGCGCGATCAAAAACAAGTTCAATGATTTCTACTCCACTTCGGAAAAAGGTGTCTAAGATCGTTGTACAGATTACGCCTTAATGTACTTTTTTTAAGCATAATCATCGGAAAAACACGCGGCTAACGTGCAGCGACTAATTATTGCCCATTACCGTTATTATTATAACAAACATTATTACAACACTAATGAACTTGACTTCGCTCAATACAGACAAATAAATATTCATGAATAGTAAAAGAAATAAATACCATGGCACAGAAAAAACTGCATTAACTTGAGTCTTGTGAAATTTTCGAAAACAGTGGTAACTACATATACATATGGATGAATTCAAAAAAACAAAGCAATTAACTGTGTATATATATTCTCATCTTTTTACTTCATGAATAGTATAATTACAATAGCATACACTGCCAGTGAGAGAGAACAAATTTTAATAATACTAGCATACAGATATGTATAACATAGAGATGCACAGATGCATGCACACTTTGTAGGTGTATCTGGTGTGAAAAGTAATTACTTTCGCTTTTAATTGAGATGCAATGAGCGCTAGGGTATGTAACAATATTTGAATGCATATACATACATATATTTTTTGCATTTTTCTTCGTGCGTGAAATATTGCAACTTTACATTAAACATAATTCAACATCATCATGAAGTGTGTAAAGGAGTGGAAAGCATGAAGAATAAAACAAAAAAAAATCTCAGAGAGCTGAATGTACATATCTGTTAATCCGCACGTAAGCCCATGTAGCTATTCTTTTATTCCTCGCTTAATTTTTGCAATTATTTTCGTTTTTTTAGTAGTATTGTGAATGGGGCTTTTTAGCATCAGGGACAAATCACGAGCAATATGAAGGACTTAATTTATTTTTGTAATTAATTCTATGTGCTTTATGAATCCGAGTCTTTTAAATCTCAGATACTATTATACCTTCAAAACGTACTTCGTACTTATTAAACGATTTACGAAGTGGCAGAGCTTTTACATTGAGTGCCAATTAGAATTCAATTCGGTGATTTCCAAAGTAATTAAGATGTACAAATTTTCTGTGATTATGCAAACTTAAAACAATTTTCAAGATGATTCATATATGCACATAAAACCCACATTCCGCCGTCAAGTCGACTTCATAGTATATCAGAGAAAGCAACTTAATCATAAAACAAGGAATTCAACAGTCAGTTCCTCCCACCAGCACCGATTGTAATGACCTTCTCACATTTCTCTTTATATCTTTAGAAGAAAAAAAAAGGCCGGCTGAATGTACAAATACTAAGCAACTAGTGCATAATTAAATTCTTGAACTCAAGGTCATTCAGATGCCAATAACAACCCCAATGAAATCAAGAACTATTCTAAGAAGAGTTATACGATATAGTCTCGTAAGTGCAGGAATTCGTTCTATGTTTGCAATTCTAAACCATTCACTAGCTCAATGTCGTCACCTTTGCTATTTGTTAAAATCGTGTGCGTTGGTTTTAAGTTAAGGTTGAGTAAGTGTGTTGGTTAGATTCTACCGGAGAGGTAAAAAACAGGTTCTACAAATTGACTGGCTTCCGGAATTTCAAGCCGAGTAAAAGGAATGTTGTTTTTGATTAATGCAATTTTTATTGTTAATATGCGCTAGAAAAAGAGAAAACTGGTTAGGTGCTATGCAGATTTTTACCGGTACGATAAGCATTTTAAAATCTTTTAGTGGCGGTTTTCTTGTTGCCATGAACTTTAATAACTATTTTTTTATGTGGCGGGGCTCATAGCAGTTAATAACGATCTTACCGATTAAACTGCAGGAAGTACTTAGAATTAAAAATACACGTATTTGAAATTTATGATGGATACAACATAATGTACCTACTCTATAACCACTTAAAGCGTGACAGTGTTGATGAACAAGGAAATATCAATAATAGACGATTAGCAGCTCAAACATTACATCTTGTGCGAACGTACGACCTATTTTACACTCCCTTTGAGAAAAGTACCTTTTTAGATGCAGAACTATTGAGAGTATACATAAACTATGGTACCCGCGCTGATATCAATTGTGCTTGTCTTATTGTGTTCATTTATTTTTATTTTTTCGTCACATCAAGAAGAAGTAGTAAATATTTTCGAATTGATATCGAAAACACAAAGGAAGTGCTATTAAAAAATGTATATCTTTAGTAGTTTCCGTATGTAATTCGCATAGACATCTAGGAAACATCAAAGCATTTCGTAAACATACCTAGGTGCGTGCATTAGAATCAATGGGGTTCAATGTGAGCTCTTATCAAAGTATTGAAGCAAAATGGATTATTTTGACTAATGACGCCTTGTCAGTACGTATTATTTTATTTCACAAATAAATTCCTTTAAAAGATTTAGTCTTTATGCATGAAACTTTGGCTCCATGCAAAGACTATTCACATATCTCTTTTAGCTTGTATCAGAATATTTTGAAGCATATGTAGTTGTGTACTCAAAGATTACCCAGAATATAAAAACAATACGAACAGCTTATTTTTGCTATCTATTAAATTCAACCTGACTATTGAATGTCTTAAAGGAAAAACGCAACGATTGATTGAATATAAAGATAGCAGTGGGCAACAACTACATTTACTCCAAAAATGTTCGACCACTTCCGACACTAGTTAAAGTCAAAGATACACTTATTTCTTTAACTACAGAGACTATTTCATGTAGCACAAACATTCGACGTCTTCCCAAATAGTTCTACGTTAGAATTTCACGGTACAACAAATAGAGAAGAAGACAAAAAAGGAAAGATGATGATGAAGAGTTGATAGGTTCTTCGGTGGTAGGTGGGTATGCGTCTCTCTCAAAGGTATGGTACGAGTATGATGCCACGCTTCAATGTCTTTCAATTGAATCTTGTACACTATACGTTTTATTGAAATCTGTTCTCAACATTGCCATCATCATCATCGTTGTGATCGTTATCGTCTTAGTTGAAAATTGATTGCTTTGCCCCATCTGTTTTATTAAACAAAGATGATGGTACTTCCTCTTTTTTTCATACACACAATTCTCTTTCAGCAAGGAAGTAAATAAATAAATGTACAAAGCAATGATAAAGAAAGGGAAAAAGGAATTGTATCTAAAAGTAGAGTATGGTAGCTTCTCGCCAAACACATGTTCGCTCTACTCTCTATGACGACTACTACTTGTTCGCATCAAATGCGACAACGATGTTGATGATGATGATGGAATTCAATTTGGATTTCGTTTCTTGCTCGCAAATGCTCTTCACATGCGATACCGATAGAAAGGTGGAACCTACCAAAGAATTGAGTCTATCTTCGAGTTTTCTTTTTTTCTTCATCTTTTCTTTCTCTCCTTTTTTTATTGATTTTAAATGGAATGAAGGGAAGTGTAGTTTTAACTTGAAGCTAAAAAATATCCATATTCAAAGCTTATGTGCGCTGAGGAGGAATTTGCAAAGAAAAAGAAAGTGAGGACTGATTTTGTTCTTTTCTTATGTATGCGATTACGTAAAATTGTATCCAAGAGGCGGAAAATTGTTTGAGATGCAGACATATATTTAATTTTAACCCTGTAAAATTTTGATAGAATTTGATGACTTATGGAGAGAATTAAAACGCACTTATGAAGGATTAGGCAGTCTGAGGCTTTGAAATTAAAGTATACTATGTTGTAAGGAATATGCTGCTCGCCAAAAACCCCTTGAATGATACCAACTTCACCATCAATATAACTATTTTACATTGTAATTTAATAAGAGGTTTACATAAATATTGGTACTGTGTTGGGCACCAATCGCAGTTTTCTATTAGAGAACGTTTTTATACCGGGCAACAATGGTCCAACTTTGAATATATATATTAAAATTTTGTTTAGTACTGAAGTATTATAATACTAAAGTAGTGGGTAGACTGTTGGACCAAGCGTACCCGTCGGCGTGCGTTACTGCACCTAACAAAAAAAGTTAATTTGTAGTACTAATGGACTTTACTACTAAAATTTTTAACAAAATGAGAATTTCGGAGGATATCACCTGCCGCCTCTGCTTAGAAGAGGACGAAACCGCAGAACACATACTATATGAGTGTGTATCTCTATGTAGCACTAGGAGAAGCTTTTTCCTTAAAGAGATCATACCTCCAAAAGATCTAAGGAACTCCTCCGCAGCCGTAATTATTGCTTTCATAAGGAGAGTAGAAGTACTGCTGCCCTAAAAGTGGCCTATGGCACAATAGATCTCCTTGGTCGCAGTGCCTACACGCCATTTGGGCGTGGCCACACACCTTCTCAAAAAAAAAATTACCACTAAAGTTGTAGGCCGATTTTGACCAAACTTTATAGGAACACGGAAGATTGTCTGAAAATTTGAGCTCAATCGGTTCGTTGGTTTTGACGTCCATAACATACAAACAAACACACAAACAAACAAACATACATTGTATTTTATATATAAGATTATCAGAGAAATTTCCACCCCGACTCTTACATGGAAAAATGCATCAACAGCTCGCTCCGGGTACGTACCATTCTTAAGCTGAATTGTAGTATGACATTTACTACTGATAATGCAACTAGTTCCGTTAGAATGTAGACAAACTTAGAAGTATTGTTCCGTAGTTTTCATTCACTAAATACTCTTAAAAGGTTAAAGTTACACAAATCGTTAATTTAAATTTAAACCCGGGTTTCGATATAAATCCCAGCAACCGGTTTTTAAAACTCGAATATCAAGAGATTAACCAAATGACAAGCTAACATTATTTTATATCATCCACGTGTTGTGCTTCCTCATAGTTCCCGCCCAGAGTTATTCCAACTGAAAAAATGTATGACGTTCGTTGCCAATTTGTACCGTCTTTTGTGACATTGACAGTTGACGGTACGCTCGATTAATTATCATATATTTTGAACCTGCATTCATACTTTTGTAGATAAAAAAGGAGGATTCTTGCAAGTTTTTTTTTTTTTTTTTTTGCTAAACATATAATTGTTTTCATAAACCTCATTCAAGCTTTGGCTTTTTAATCTTGCAGAAAATTTCATGGACCTTTTCTGATATTAAACAGCTGTCTTAAGGTCAACATTTTAGTATTCTATTTATTAAGCGGGGGGTTTAACCAATAGCAGCAATAGTTCAAAAGAACTGATATTGATCCATTGAACTTATTCGGCATAACTTTTCGAACTCGCTTTCACTTATCGTGTATTACTAGTTGCAGAATGCGAATTGAACAATTTAACGAATATATTAGTACTCTAAAAGTTTTTACTGAGATCTTCCAATGTGTTGATGCACAAATGCACTAAATGTTAGAGCTGATATCTGACAAGGTGTTGATAGAAACGTTTTGGAAAGTATAATGGTTATACCTCGCATAATTCAGTTTTTATGGTTTCAGGAAGCGGATTCCCTAAATTTTATTTTCAATACTTGATGCTGAATGCCAGCACTTCATATCCAGAATCTCGTGATAAAGTTATTAACCAAATAAATAGAATTCCAAATATTTTTATCATAAACACAAGCATCAAAATTGGAGTAATGAGTTTCTTTCATATTTTTAATTTCTCTTTACAGTTACTCTTTTCCTCACAACCAATTAAAGGTCAATTTGCAATATGCAAAACACTGCACACAGAGTTGAACTACATCTAAATTGTATATACTCATGCATATTAGAAGCAAGTCCACCATTATTTATATCCTACAATTTGTTATGGATTGAGCACCTTTTTCAAAATACCGCTGTTTGTTGCAATTTAAAATGTCAGCAAAATTATAACCTTTGCAAACGTACCCATAAAAGTGAAACCAAATACTAACGAATACAAATTTCAAAGTAAATTCCATCATCAATTACCAATGCATATCAAATGCAGGAAGTTAATTGAATGGAAATTGAAATTAAAATGAGCGATCAGAATCATGTTTGCTGTCAGACAAAAATTGTTCATTCACTTGTCTATTTGACAGATCTTGTCATGGTTTTGAAATACTGTGCATTCTTTACGTCATTTTAATTTTTTTTGGTTTCACCCACCCTTCCTTTTGACAATTATCAAATTGGCAGGTACAGTGTTACTGTAACATTTGTAGTTTTCAATTTTACAACTGCGTATTTTTATTTGATTATTAAAATGAGTACAGATACAACTGTACCTGTCGAAATAGATTGACTCTATGCATCCGCTTAAAGGTTAACAACTTCGAATTTAACTTTCTAGTATATAGTATGTTGGCAAATCTTCGTACCTATTGGCATATGCATTTTTCCCGCCTGAAATTCCACTGCGGTAAAAGGTCAAACAAACATATGCAACCAATCGAAAAATGACACAGAGGCATTACTACCGGTATGATCATTAAAAAAAATTTCGAAAATAAATAATCAATTCTCACATAAATGTTAATAAAAATGCAAATTGTATTTTATATCTCACGCAGAATGTTACGTCATTCAAAAAAAGGAGAGACAGAAAAACAAAATATAAATTTCCATGTTTCTGGGTTAGTAAGCCAATCTAACCGGTTTTTGGAAGCCCATCTTCGGCAATTTAAGCATCATACGCAATAACATACATCAAAGGCATCACTTTTTATCACCTCTTCTTGGAGCTAGGAGTACCTACCTCCAGCGGGTTTTAGCTCTTCAACTCCTCTCGATTTTTATTGATTTTTTTCTTATATGAAACGATTTGATTATATAATATGACCAAAACAAAAAACCGGTATCACCACTGGTTGCTGCTGCCCGTTGTGCGGCACATTTCTTTCAAGCGTTTCACTTTCGAAAAGGTTCCAGATACAAAGAAAATATTTTTTTTTTTTTAATTTAACAAAATGAATTGCATAAGTCAGTGCGAAAGTGAATTTTGTAAACAAAAAAAAAAATAAAAAATAAATAAATGAACAACAGGCTGGACTATAGTAAGCGCATACCTTGACGTGTGCAGTCGTTTACTGTAGAGCCGAATCAAGTCCACAGAGCACGGTGCACGGACGGAAATGGTAGCACAGCCACACCTTGTTTAGAGGTTGTTGTTGTCGTGTTTTTTAAGTGAATTAAGGGAGTCGTTGATTGGTGACTGTAAGTGGAGTCTTGAGACTCAGCCATCTGCAACAATTATCCAACCTTTGTAGCTTTTGGTTTTGGCGTGCTTTGGGGTATTTCTGGTTTTCCTTAACAACTACCAACTATTATGTTGTTATTATTTACCTTGTTTGCAATTTTACACCAAAACGTGTGGTGTGACTTATAAATACTTAACAAAAAGAAATGAAAGGCTTCAATGGCTTGGTATAAACTTTCATTTTTATGTTGAGAGATGAAGTGTATCTCTATTGTTAGATGCATTTTCTCTGAGTAGCTGGAGTTTTCATTGTCAGCTGGACACGTTGTATGTGTATATAATTATAAACTTAAAGAGAGATAAGATATTTGAAAAAAATGCGTTGGTCATGGCATTTGTATAGATACAGTTTCACGTAATGCCATCTATAGAGTTAAGGGTTTTTATTAATATAGTATTGTACTTTTGAAAGAGTCTGTTAGTGAAAATTAGAAAATTTCGGGATATAATCTTAAGTTCGAGTACATTAAGGTTTATTGGAAATACGCTGATGAGAATATTATGAGAGATATATACAAAACAAATATCTAAATTATTTCCTATCTGTGGAAAAAAAATTAAATTGGAAGTTCAGGGAAAACTATAGCATGCGTAATAGAATAAATGGAATCAGGTTTTCAATTTTCACCTACTTGACATAAGAAAGTAGCCACCAAATAAAGCTTTGCTGTCTAGTTTACTCTTATAAGGATTTTTTGACATTTTAGTACTCCCTACATACGGCGTCTAAATCGCTTTTTGCGATACCAATATCTGCTAGTAATGTTGTCGAAAAGTGCAGATGTCGGCTTACCCTTTACATACCTTTTCTTATCCCATTTTTTTTTTTTTTCAAAAAATCGTGTATTTAGTGTTTTAATGTTGACAAAAGGACTTTAACTTATTTGGCGAAAATATTAACCATACTTCGTACAAAGAAAATGTTCCGCATACGCCCCGTAATTTTGTACTTGGGAATTTCAAAGACTTCAAAGACACTTATGAGAGAAGTAAAAATGTTCAATAAGTTCATTGAAATAAAATTGTATTAAGAGTCGTTTGATTCTGTGAACTTTCTGCAGATTAGTTTCTGATCCTGATATTGTAACTGTATCAAATGAGCTTACCTTCTTTTAAGTTACAAAAGTAATCCTCACGCCTAGTACAAGCTTAATGAGAACTAGTTTTGAATTGCAACGATTTCCCAGCGATTTTGTCATTCCATATCTATACACATGAGCTTACATAACCAAATCAAGAAGCATTCCATCCACGTTTAATCAATATTTTCTCAACAGCCTATTCCTAACTTGGCTTTTATTATAACTTAAATATTAAAATACCCTCAATCAAACTATGATTACATACAATTGATTTATATTTACCAACATTTTGCATCGCGTAAGTTCACTTTTGATGGTGACCCAATTTCGATTACTTTATGTCGCCTCTATATATCTATCTGGCACACATTTTCCAAAATCACTCAAGTGCAACATTTCCCGTATCGCTCACTATCTCTGCCGCCCTCGAATCTGAAAATTTAATGAATTTATTACATTATCCCCTCTGGGTCCAAATATTTCCTAACATACGAGTACAACCAAATTCCGGAGACCACCACTAAAATGGTGCCTCAAAGCAGGAGTTTTGTGTAAAATGTTTAATTAAAACACCAATCCCGAGAATATACTGCCGGCCACTCTACACATTGAATAGCATTTAAACTAAATCAAAAAATTCCCTAAATATTTGACTTCAGCCACTGACATACAGAAGCCTATGAGTATGTATTCGGGATAGGAAAAAAAATTGGACGCACCACAGCTCCATCAATCAGTGCGGTTATGCAATTAGATTCTGCAAACGTATACAAAACAAATTCGGGTTCTGTATTTCTATTTATTCTCTTTTTTTACTGTCGTCCCGACGATGATGTTCATTTTATTATCTCACTGGTAGCTCATCAACTAATGCATACCCACAGATACACATCAGAAATTGGCGGTTGCAATTTATACTTTGTTGTAGATATACATACGTATAGACTACGCCTATTTTTTTTTTATATATCATTTTAAATTTATTTATTTTCTTGCGCTGTAAATTAATTTCACATTCATGGATACAAAAAACACCATTTGCTGGCTACAATTATTAAGCAACTGGTTTGGGGTCACCAATGGAAAAAAATGAGGAACTGGTATCTGTATAACTACCAGCAGAATGTTTTAATAAGACTGGATTTTTTCTATGTTTAGTTTTTGTGAAATCAGTTGCATGTGTATGATATTGTCAACACCAGCATTGCATGAAAGGTGAAAACCTACAAGGATATCTAATTGTGTTTTTCTCTAGTAATTATTTTTTTTTTGCCATCCTGGCATGACACACTAAAAACAGCATTTCACTGAATGGAAGTCAGTCAGTATTTTCGTTTCTTTTCATTATATTGCTTTCAACTTTTCATGATATTGCATTTCAACCTTGAGATACATTTTAAAACTGGCTTACATATTTCTTCGCACAATCTCGTAGGGTGCACTCTCACTTGCATGATTAAAAAAAGAATCATCCTTATGCTAGTGTTCAGTTTTCTAACCAACGTGTGTTAGTTAAATTAATTAATATAGGAGGTGGCGATGGTGCGGTAACGCCAACGGTTCAAATTCCGATGTCAGCAAGCATTTATTTATTTATTTTTCATGAAATATATAAAGAGTCAGTCCGACCAATTGCGAAAGCTTGTATCAACACTATTGCAAAGGTAAAACACTGGGAGTATCTTGGCCATAGGGCTGGACAAATTGTTCGCTCTGTTGGAAGATTGATATGCCTATGATATCAGGTGGTCAGGAAAAAAATACTCTGAATCAGAAAGACAAAATAGCAAAACAAATTTCCCAGTTGTCTGGACACCACCCTCAGAGCCTCTATGATATTTCTTTCTCTCCTCTCTGTCTACACTTTCCAATCCCCGGACTGTGTTAAACATTTAAAGGGTGTTCATAGCCCAAATGTACTCAAATTATATAAAAAAAAAACAGTGGGCACCTTAAACTGTTATACGAAATTATAGCGACACTTTTCTTGGATTGTAGATACATTTTTTTTTTTTCATCTCTTCATGCATCTGGCGCATGTATTGTAATTTAAAATAATGTTCTTCAAGAGAGTGGTATTGACACATGATATAGGGTCAACAAAAAAAAAAGATTTTATTCATAAAAAGGTGAACAACCTAGCACGGCAGAGTAAACAAATCACAGGGGAAGGTTGATACTTTTGAAAAGTATGTGTGTTCCGTACCACTGTGAGAATATTCCTCGGCTAGCGTATACATAATGCTAAAATATTTTTGAGTTTAAGTTTCAAAAGCGCATAGGAGATTATATATGATTGCATTCTTGTGGAATGTAGGCAAATTATCACATCTAACCGTGGAACAGATGTAAAGTCTTGTAAATCACAATCTACGAAGAAACTTCGAACTTTTCTTATTGAAAATTACTAAGTGTTGTAATTCTAAGCATTTGACTTGAAAATTACAGAGGTTGGCTAAGTGAGCGTTGTGTATTATGTGTTCGCACATGTCACAGGCGAAACACTTTGATTTAATTGTGACAGAAATTGGGTTACCTTCAGTATGAGATTTTAATGTGGGGGTATAGAGATAGAATGTGTTTTTAGTATAAGTGCTACATTCGCCGAGTTATCAACAGCTTTGTGGTGTACCTACATAATAATATCAGCTTTTAAGATAGTGTAATGAGTCGTTCTTTACAACGCCTTTGCACAAAAGTTGTGAAAGTACATAAAACGATGTTGTAGCGGTAATGTTATCAATTGCCACACTAGTGGTTCATGGTTCAGATCCCGATATCAGCAAGCCTTTATTTATTTCTCATGAAATAAAGAGCCTATCCGATCAATTGCGAAAGCTTGTGTGAACACTTTTGCGAAAGCATAACACTGTCAGCAGGTTGGTCATATGGCTGGAAAAATTGTTCGCTCTATTAGGTGATTGCCTATGAAACCAAGCAGTTGGGGAAAAAAGGGTGTGAATCAAAAGTATAGACATAAATAACATAATTCTCCCTAGTTGTCTGGACGCCCCGGAGTTTTTCTGAAACGTATAGGTAATATCTCAGTTTCAAAACCACTGCATATCTCTCTCGCTCTCTCTCTCTCTCTCTCCCTCTCTCTATCTCTCTTTATCTCTATCTCCTATCTCTATCTCTCTTTCTTTTTCCCTCTCCCCCCCCCCCCTCCCCTCTCTCTCTCTCTCTCTCTCTCTCTCACTCTCTCTCTCTATCCAATCCAATAGTTCTTGAATGCTCTAATTATGCCATGGACTCTTGTAAAAAGATGAAAAATATCGAACTATATAAGACAAATCACCTTTTTGGTTATCGTCATCTTTTATTTTATTGAGATTTATAAATAATTACTCTTATTAACTTCTTTAATTCTCATCCAAGCCCCATCTATCTGCGCTCAAGAGGCAGACCGACTCATCCGCTTTAATACGAGTATGTGGTTAATCCGTCAGCATCTTATATGCATATCGTATTTGTATATTTATACCATCTTAATCTATTTTCAGTAAAATAAGAAATTCTCTTATATTTCCTAAGATGATATAATCTAAGAGCGACCACAGTAGTATGAAACAGTACACTTCCTTATTTATTTTTTTTTATAAAATAGCAAAATTGTCTTCGATTTCATCCATTCAAAAAATTGTCAAACTTCACAGTTCAGTATTTTGAAATTCCGCAAAAAAGCTTGCTTTGTTAAAAACATAAGAACATTTTTTTAAGTAAGAACTTCCTCGAAATAAATAGATATCAAGATTATACCAACCGAAGGCAGGTCGGATTCGATATGCATGAGGCTTTATTTAGAAAATGTTTTAAAAACGCTTAAAAACGGATAAATGAACGTTTGTGGTATCTTCTTTGAATTTACCTTAGAAAATGGGGTCTGTCGTTCTCAATGTCCTTAACCTAAGTAATTTCAATGGTGATAATACACACAGTTCTTATTGTGAGCAGTTAAGTGCACTCCAGTACAATCTATAATTTGAAAAGCAAGAAAGTCTTTTATAAAACAGTAAGGCTGCTCGTTTCATGAAATAGTCCATTGGAAAGTATTTTGTACCGAATAAACATTTATTAAATGGATACTTGATCGGTTTAAGACCAAAGCAGAAAATGCAACTGTTGGTCATTAGTTCTTTCGTTTAATTCAATTCATTCATACACCATTCAAATGCACGCTTTACTCGTAGTTTCCATTATCGTTTAGCATATTTTTCTACGCTAAATCCAAAAAAAAACTCTCCTTTCGAAATTGAATACCTTTAAGCTAACAAACAATTATCCGGGTATACACAGCACACACCCACCCTTATAAGCTGTCGATTATTATCCATCACGTAAAACATAAACAATTGAATAGTATTCAGAAAACTGTTTCAAAATTAACAACAGCATATCTGAAATTATAATAATAAGTTCTCCCTTAGTATATGTCTCTGCTCATGTGTGCACACATATTTTATTTGCATAGAGAGCAGAATTCATTGGATGCGCACATAGATACTGTGATTTGGCTAGAGATGAATAGAAAATTCCCAATATCATGCATCAGTGGCTCCTTTTTTAGTTGTTGGTGGATCCTTAAATAGCAGCGGCGATAGTTGAAAGTTCAAACGTTTTGCTTCCCCTTATGTATTAAAATTCAATAGAAACCAGCTTTGGTATCTAACGGACAAAACTCGCTATTATGTCCATTCGTATGCCTGTATTTTGGCAAATATTTTAATAGTTTATTATGGAGTTTATCACGCTATGAGTGGCGGCAGCGATTATCGCTTCAGTACGTTTTCAATATTAGTTAGTTGACTTATGGGTGTACTTTGAGTATGCTAAATATCTAAACGAATGTGTGATTCACAACCAAAATATTCAATCCGCATCGCCCTGTACATGAACATTATTGGTTTGGCTTTTTGAAGTATAAAATGGGGAACGTTAAACCTCGCAAAACAATTTCATTCAATTTAGATACTAATTTTGTTCTGGAGTCGTTGTTGTTGTTGATGATGATGCTGATGATGGTAGAATCACAGATTGAATGATGAAATCTTGCTTATGTAATTTTATTTATTTTATTTTATTTTTGCAGCTATGGCCCAGGAGTCTTTTAAATGTCCTGATGACTTTGGATTCTATCCTCATGAAACATCCTGTGACAAATACTGGAAGTGTGACAATAGTGTTGCTGAACTAAAGACCTGCGGCAATGGTTTGGCTTTCGATGCCACCGATGAGAAATTCTTAGCCGAGAACTGTGATTACTTGCACAATGTTGACTGTGGAGAGCGTTCACAATTAGGTGAGTAGTAAATAATTTTGATATCAGTTCACAACATACTTCACGAGAAGAAGCGCCATTTTTGAACGTAATGGGCACAAAAAAATATATACCGTCAAATAAAATTGTCGGTCGAATAGGACACCATCATTTAATGAGATGAAAGTATTATACTTTCAATTGCATATTAGTTCTGAAGTTTCTACAATACAATTAAACCATTGTGCAATCTGTTAATAGTTTGCACTACATATGCAGATATTTTGCTCGTGCTGGAGTTTTAAGACTAAATGCCAAACACCCTAAATTTTCTTTTTCAGAACCACCAATTTCCACCCCACACTGTTCCCGCTTATACGGTATCTTCCCAGATGAACAGAAATGTGATGTCTTCTGGAATTGTTGGAACGGTGAACCGTCAAGATACCAATGCTCACCCGGCCTTGCTTACGATCGTGACTCTCGTGTTTGCATGTGGGCTGATCAAGTTCCAGAATGTAAAAATGAAGGTAAAACGAATAACATTTCTTTCCTAAGAACCATTTGATTAATTTCAAATTCCGCTTAATAGAAGTTGCAAATGGATTTGCTTGTCCAGCTGCTGGTGAAATCTCCAACTCAGGCTCATTCTCCCGCCATGCTCACCCAGAAGATTGCCGTAAATACTACATTTGCTTGGAAGGTGTTGCCCGTGAATACGGTTGCCCAATTGGTACAGTCTTTAAAATCGGTGATGGTGAGGGTACTGGAAACTGTGAAGATCCAGAGGATGTTCCCGGATGGTAAGCTGCAGTTCTAAATACATAATACCTACCTCTATCTCTCTGTATCTCTGTATCGCACGCATAACTTTACTATAACTATTACTCACTTTTTGGTGGTTTGTTTTTTTGTATAACACTTATCTTGCACACTCACTCTCTCTATTTATGTATATCTATCCTACCTATATCTGCTGCCTGCTATTGTGTCTTGTAAGCTTTTTCCGCCTTTCCTCTATTGACACTCATGAATGCTCCCTATCAGAGTTATCGAATGCTTAATTTGGTCGTAAAAAAAACGAGATTCAATCGCCTGCCAAAAATCGATGCACATGCCAAATAAAAATCAAAATGTCTCATTTTAAACATAAACAAAAGTGAAAACAAAAAACTAGAAAACAATTCCAACCATAAATCCCATTCTAACAATTACAGCGAAGACTACTATGGTGACTTGGATCTGAAGAGCATTCGCAAAAGTGAACTTTTAGCCGGATTACACACACCGGATTCACGAAACAAAGCACCCAAAGTCAAAACCACTCCCGCAAAGGACGCGTAAATTTATTTATAACTAAAAAAACCTAAAAAAATTAAAAGAGATAAACATGAATCCTTCTGAATCCTTTTTTGTTTTGTTTTAATTTTCTTTTTATTTTATTTCCCCTTTTTTTGTTCACTTTTTTTATTATATATATTTTATTTTTGTTTAAATTTTCCTGTCTTAAATTAAGCAAAAAAAAAAATTTAATTCCAATCAAAAAAAAAAATTATATTATTAAGTTTGTACTTAAAGAAAGATCCAAATTTTTTTTATACCGAACAGGTTAGGATAGTGTAAACTAAAAAACAAAACAGAAACACAATAATTGACACCATTTTTTTAAGTTCTAAAAAAGAAACAAAAACACACACACATCCATAAACTTAAGTTTGTTTCTTAAATAATAATAATATTCATATAAATTTTTAATTTTATATAATTTCTTATCAAATGAGAGACTGCTATTAGAAACACGGTGAAGAAAGAAAAGAATTAGGTCAGCTCGCTGGTTTGATCTATATGATAGTTTGGAGCGTGATGTTAATGTTATCGGGTTTCATTACGCTAAACAAAAAGAGCATTGAATTAATGAGAAGAAGAGAAATACTCATACATAATAACAAAATGTAGCGATAAAAATATAAAAACATATATTTTTTTTGTAAAAAGAATGGAAATTGTAAGGCGATTTTTTCTGAATTAAAGAAAGAAAAAAAAATTAAAATCAATTTTTTTCATTTATTGCGAACTTTGACACATAAACTTTAACTTAAACTATTAACTTTCGAGACTTACTATTATGACAATAACGTGTACATTTCTTTTTTAGGTAATTGTTTAACCTTATTTTAACATAAAAAAATTAATTCTATGTGACATTTTTAACAAAGTCGGTGAATAAAATGTTGTCAATTAGTGTGGGAGATCCTACTGAAAGCAACTAAAAAATAATGGTTGTTTTCAGAGTCGTCACAGAACTATACCCATTGACCTAGATAAGTAATATATGCTTATTTGTCAGGCGTGATAATATCTTACTAGGGGCACAATTTTGACAAGATTATATGATATATACACACATATGTACATTGTGAAAATTCATTATGAAGAAAGCATTCATTGGCTTACTCTACATTCATAAGCATAAAACTTTTACATTTTATGTCGACTATAAATAGGTTCTTATGTCTCATGCGAAATTAAAATGTTACGATTTTAAATGTTAAAGGTTTGAATTGATACAAAAATTGAGACAAAAGAAATGATTAAAATACTTGTATCTATCTGACCTGATATCTTCACTTTGGGTTTTATGAATCTTATTGCACAACATTTTTTTATGAACACTTTTTACGGAATGTTTCTATCTATTTCCAATATTTATTTCTATTTCTATTATTATGAACACACTCTATTTTCTGACAAGAACTGTTTCTAATATATGAAAATGTAGCTTTTTTAATCTAAATAATTATAAACTGATAATCGCATGAACTTGTTACTCAGAAAGTATCCCAAAATAATTTTATTCTTTTATATATCTATGTAAATGGTTCATTAACCTTTTTTTCCACAACCCAAAACAGACAGGGTATTATTCCTTATATTGCAAAGGAAAAGAGTCTACCTAATAGGGTAGAAGTCGTAGATATACGTAACTTTAAAATGCATTGCACTACTCATGCATGTATATTCTAAGCTTATCTATCTGTTTTTATCAGATAACGATGATTATATGATACAAACGAACCTCGAAGATTTTTTGGCGACGTGCTGCGCACTCCTCTAGCAAGCAATTTATGCTACGTCTAAACAACCAATTTTAGTTCGATTCGCTGAAAGCAGAAACTTCATTATGTAGTTACTTGTTTCAACTTTAAGGGCAGCAAGGTATGGAGACGTCCAGTGGTGAAGTGCAGTTCAATGTTACTTAAGATACTTTATTAAACAGTAAATTCGCACGAATGTATATTTCGAGAAGTATCGTAGCAAACTATCATTTCCAATGATGAACTCACTGACTTCGTTTTATACAATGCATCATCAATACAGCCATTCCCTATATGACAGTTCCTAGTGAGGTTCAGGAACGGCTTCTAAATAACTTCTAATAGATCTACAAAAGAATGAGATTTCTTCTTAGGAAATGTTGCTGCTAGTGTTCTCCAAAGTTAACACTCACATATGTATGGCTACAATTGAGCTTAAAACATGTTTGATATTTGAAATCCCAAGTTTAAATACCCTTAAATTTTGTTAATCCTAAATTAACTTTCATATGGGTTTGCAAAACCTTTAAAAGACTACTAAACTTGTGGATTTATTCCCGGGTTTTCTTCTTTTTTTTTTGCAAACACCGGAGACACGAAGTTCTGTTGATCTTCTACAGATTCAAATCAGAAAGTATACGAACTCTTGACTACTGTGCTATCCCAGATCTCCAGAAAGTACAGAAATTTATTAGATTTTGCAAAAAAAAAAAAAATGTATCTGAATTAGCAAAATACTGTCAGCACTGTATAAAATGCAAAACTGCCAAGTATAAGCTCTGCTTCACAATATTTTCTATAAGTGCCTACATTTTCAACATCTGCAGACATTTGGTTGCATCCTGAAAATTCTTGGAAAAACAAAGATGCATGATGAGAGAATGTCTAGAGCAAAGTTTTGTATGTACGATTATATGAGGTTTAAAACCAAAAAAATTTCTTCACCTCCAAGGCTTGCCAAATCTTAAAAATGTTATTAACAAAAATCATTGATATTATTATATAATGATCCACTTACTTACTTTTTTTTTACTTATGTCCTGTATCCCCTTGTGGGTCCTAGGGCGTCTACTACGCCTACGCGCCATCGTGTACGGTTTCTGGCAATGTGTCTGAGTTCTCCCCAACTTTTCCCTAACTGCCGTGCCTCCTTCTCGACTGTTCTGCGCTATGTTCTCCTCGGACCGCCTGAGTTAGAGGGTTCCATTGCATAGCATGGTTCGCTATGGAGCTGTCACCCTTTCAGAACGTGTGACCAATCCACTGCCACTTCCGCCGTTGGATAGTTGTGCCTATTGGTTCCTGACCCGTTCTCTCGTAAAGGTGTTCGTTAGAGATATGATTGGGCCAGAAAATCCGTAAAATATTGCGCAGACACCTATTAACGAACGTTTGCAGCTTTCTGGTGATAGTAGTGGTCACTCTCCACGTGCTGCAACCATATAGCAGCACGGATTCAACGTTGGAGCGGAACAGTCTTATTTTGGTGCTCAAACTGATTGCATTGCTTCGCCATATTTTGGACAACATACCGAACGCGGACTTTGCTTTGGCGATCCTGTTGGCTATATCCAGTTCGGTTCCACCATCGGTCGAGACAATACTCCCAAGATACTTGAAATCCTCTACTCTCTCTACCGGTTGTCCAGCAATGCATATTTGAGCCGATGAGCTAGTTCCAAGGCTGATGATTTTAGTTTTTGTCGTACTAATTTTCAGCCCGACGACACCTGCCTCCCTCTCCACATCTGCTGTCATTTGGTGGAGGTCCATAATTCTGTGGGAGAGTAAGCATACATCGTCTGCGTAGTCAAGATGTTTCAGTTGAGATGTAAGAGTCCATCGAATTCCTCCGTTTCCCGTCGACAAAGCTGCATGAAGCACATCGCTAATCACCAATAAGAATAATATTGGTGAAAGGATACAGCCTTGTCTTACCCCACTTTGGATCTCAAATTCCTCAGACAACCTTCCCCTGTGCAGAACGTGACATTTGGAGCCTTCATATGTAGCTTTGATAATAGCAGTTAGTTTATCGGGAATGCCTCTCCTGCGTAAGGCACGCCAAATAAAATCCCTGTTGACACTATCGAACGCCTTCTCAAAATCGATGAACAGCAGGTGCAGTGGCGATCGATATTCAACACACTGTTCGATGATAATCCGCAGGGTGTTGATGTGGTCGGCACAGGAGGATCCAGAGCGGAAACCTGCTTGTTCGGCATCGAGTGTGTCTTCGAGATGTTGTTTTATTCGCTCAAGGATGATTTTAGCTATTATCTTAGCTACAGCAGGCAGCACGCAGATACCCCTCCAGTTTCCGCACTCCATTAAATTTCCTTTCTTAGGAAGCTTGACGATCATTCCCTTTTTCCACTCGTTAGGAAAGCTCTCAGCTCCCCCAAAATGTCCAGTTTATATCGCATGAATTCCTTTTCCAATTGGAGGAATCTGGCATTGTAAGGACCTTCTTTTTCCGAGTCGAGGAGCATCTTAACATTCCAGAAACCTATCTTTGTCCGGATACAATAGCCAAAAGTGGTCAACATGTGATCAGTCCTTATCCGAGGCATAGTGTCGGTTTCTGTAGCGAGCTGGTTTCAGTAACGCAGGTTGCTGGCCCACGTTACCTGGCCTAGAATCAAGGCCCTAGACAACCCGCACTTACAATTTTGGCCTATACGTATAATGGTTTATACGTATAGTTGCCCGGGGACCATCACGAACTTGATTGTTGCGCTACTGGCCCAAGCCAAGTTTTGGGCAGTCAGTAGTTTCCCGATCAATCGCAATGCAGGTCCTCAAATGATCCACTTGCTTAGTTATTATTGCCTGGATACTTTTTTTTGTTAAGTGAGTGGTTTTCGAATGTGCAAAAACCATATGATATTTTGACCACCATTTTTATATCTATAGAAGTTAGATAAGCAGTTTAAAGTTATTCTACTTGTAAACTCTTGCCTGGAATACTTACGCCTACATGATCTGCAGGCACTGTTTCAACAGTGAATGTGGCTTTCCCTGCAATTTTGTTTCGTTTGATAAATTTACTAATAAGCTCTGCCAATAAAAATTATGTAACAATGTTAACAAAGGATGTTGATGGCGTACTTTTGGTCTTCCTTTTGTTTTAGTCCAACAGCGGGGAACACATTTACGAAATCGTTTATAAAAAACACATTGTCAGTCTTTGCAAATCGATCTGACACCTCCAAAACAGGACCTAAGGACTAATTAAAATGAATACCCATATTGCATAATGCCGCATCTGAAAAGCAGAATACAATTTACTGCATTTATACTGATCCGCCTGCGCATTTCGCCGTGGGCGCCGGGCATAAGTGGATAGTGTGTCGGATCACTACGCGTGAGGTTCCAAGTTCGAATCCCAGAAAATACCAAAAAGTTTTTTCACGGTCCCACCTCTCGCGAGCGACCGACAAACATCCGAGAGTATTGTTGTCACGAAAAAGCTTCTCAAATTGCCGTTCGGATTCGGCATTAAACTGTAAGTCCCTTCCATTCGTGCGGAAAATATAACGCACACAACATGAGTGGTTGCGAGAAGCTAGACCCTGGCATTTTAAAGAGCTGTTGCGCCAAATATTTGTTTTGTTTGCGCATTTCGCCTATTTGACCTCAGAAAATGTCGCCAGGTCTCGCGATTTTGAATCAATTCATTAAGAGGTGAAAAGAATGGTGCATCTGTGTCTGAGTCTGAAGCTGTCCTAATATTAAATGTATGGAAAGCCGTAAGCAGCAACACATTGTGCGTCTGCGTCTGAGTCGTGCATCGTGAAGTTGAATTCTGTTCAACTTCAAGCAGCGATGCAATTCTGACGTTTATGTTTTTGTACACAAAAGCTATTGCTTACGCAAAATGGAAGTCGAACAATTTGTGGAGATTGTACGCGAAAATGAAATTCTTTGGAGTTTATCGCACCCACAGTACAAACGGTCGTCGTCGTGCTCTTTGAGGTATTTGAAAGTGGTTTTAAAAAAATCCCCTTTCTTTTCTTTTCTTATAAAGCGGACGAGCTAAGTAACACATGTGCAGAACACACATGACAAAAGAAATTTCTCCCTGATCGTCCATAACAAATAACAATTTCTTTCACAATGTATATATTTTGAAGAAGTAAAATCACAAGATGCAAATTTGACAGTCGCCTTAATTGTTTTTGCTCTAGCCGCAAACCGCGCGGCAAATTTTGACAGCGATGCAAGACTCAGACGCAGATGCACCATTCTGTTCACCTCTTTACTGTGCCCAATCAAATGCTAGTGTCGTTGCATTTGTATATTCAGGCGTTTGTAGGCCTGCCCATCCTTCGCCATGTCTATGGAACGTGCATTGGTATTGCCTTTTTAACATGGTTCAAATAATCTCTTCTTCGAATGTGGCAATACCAGCGGAGCCGGTCTTCGAACTTCTTATTCGATCAAGCTTTGTAACTCCTGCTGCCATGCGAAGCATCTTCATCTCAGCTGTCGTTAATTTACTCTTATATTTTTTGTTTATTGTCCAACATTGTGAACCCTATATGAGCGCTGGACGCACAACTGCGGTGTAGAGCCTTCCTTTCAAATTAGGGGGCATTTTTCTTTCACAAAAGATATCGGAATTTTCTCGCCACTTCATCCACCCTACGCTTACACGATGATTGATGTCGTCATCACAGGTTGCTTTGCTATTGATCATAGATCCCAGATATTTGAACTTTTCGCACTTGGGAAGCAATGTTCCATTCAAATTAATGTCTGGAATAGGTCTGAGTGGATCAGAGAACGGGCAGCACAAGTATTCTGTCTTTTTTGAACTAATGCGACACTCATTTCCATCCAGAACGTCCACTCACACATCAAGTGCTCGTTGCAGGGATGTACGATACTCACTTATGATGGCTCCATCGTTAGCAAAGGATATCACTTTACCTCAAAGCAGATAATCAAGGACTGTAATAAAGAGCAAAGGACTTAAAACGCTTCCCTGGTGCACCTCGACTTTGATTGGGAACTCTTCGGTTATTCCAGCGGGGCATCTTACTCTTGTCTTTGCTCCTTCGTACATGTCCATGATCATCTGCACATAGGTTTTTGGAACTCCTCGATGTCTTAGCGCAACCCATATCAGATCTCGTGGTTGTCTGTCGAATGTTTTTCCAATTCAACCAATACAATGTGCAAACCCTTCAAGGAATCACGATATTTTTCCGTTATGATCCTTATACTTTGGATTGCATCTGTGGTTGATATACCCACGACAAACCCGCACTGATGAACGCGCTATATGTGCCCAGAAAACTGTCAACTTGGCAATAACTGACGAAGGGCAATATAAATTTCAAGAGAGTAAACAGTTATGTAAGTATTCAAAGTGTTTTGTAAACAATTCAGACCAATCCGATCACATTCAGTTGACAGGATATTCACGTAGACCAGCTCTGTTCCTCTCTCTGCTCAAATCAAAAATGAAAAGATTTTATTCAATAGGCATTTACAACGCGGTTTACTGTGAATTTCTAGTTAAGTGTACACTACAACGTAGAATTAGTTTTCAATAGTTTTGACTTATAGGGTTTTGACAAGGGTTAAGAAATGCGGTTAAGTGGGAGGGTTATGATCCCTTGTTTTCGGATCATAATCTCGCCGAAATATGACGAAGAAGGAGTTTTGACTTATAGGGTATTAGCTAAATGGGTTGTTTTATGACTAAAACTGGCTATGCATGGCAAGAAACCAGGCGACGAGCGAGAATACCTCGCATTATAATAGTCAAGATTTCATGTCAATCTGGACAACTTTCCTTCAAAGATGCACATACGAGTATGTAGATATGCACCTACATATGTATGTTGTTTGAAATCGTTTTATAAGTTTAGTATTGTAATCTAATGCACTACGCTTTCGTTTTTTAACAATTTTATGTGGAAAAACAACTTGACATTTCTAAATATATGTAGTATAATCGTTTAAAACGTTAATGTATTAATCTATGGAAATATCTCAAGGAAATCTTTCCGTATCTCTCCTACATATTTGTCACCCAACTGCACACAAACTCTCTTTCAAATCGAATTACTTAGAGAAATCTTTCTACCCGATTGGAAACATTTGCACCATCAACTGTTTGCTTTTAAGTTGACACCCAGTCATGTAAGTCAAAGTTACTTTTAAACAAATATTGCTTAACCACCAGCCAGCAGCAAACGAGAAATGTCCAATTAAAACTCCTTTTATTATTATCAATGCATTTTGGTGGTAAAGCAAAGTGAGAAAGAGCAAACACACGTCCTCACCCAATCCTCACTTTGTTAACTGCATTTTCTTGTACAGTGTCTTCTTAAGACCCAGATCCGAAGGGATATGTTATGTTGACAGTTCAGAATTTTCCAGTACCAAGGGGATCAACTTCCACAGACCTTCCTTTCCCTTTCCGCAGTCACCACATCAGATGGATCTAATCCGTTTTGTTTCTAATTAACTTCAGAACAAAACACCACCTTCTTATCCCCTCCCGGCACAATTCGAGCTTCAAAATAATTCATTGCAAAAAAAAAAAATCTAGAAACACCACAACGGACTAAAGGGTGTAATCCTTTGGCAGGAATTACTACAAAGAGGAGCAAAAAAACATGGTCAATCTACTTTAATTGAATTTCATCTGTTTGTATGTGATTTTCTTTTTTATTATCCTTTTGTGAAACATTAAATTTAATTCTGCCAGCAGGATCGTTACCATCATCATAGTAATAAACTATCTCTGTATATACGTATCCACATAAACCATCCAGTGCACCGTGAGATACAGTTGCGGTAATGACTGTGTGCGCTGGGGTTAACTGGAACTACCGACGTCGCGTTGGGGCTATATTCTACGTCGCTCTCGCCCATTTTGTGCTGTCTCTAATTAAAAATTAGGTAGGATCTCTAAGTGGTATCTCCCTCCATGTGCTTGTCTTCTTTCTCCCTTCATGCCAAAGAAGACCACAAGTTGTTTAAACGGAATGTCAAGGATAACGTATGTACATAAATAGTAAAAAAAAAGAAATCTTTAATTATGTTAATTGTGTTGATATTTACTATTTGAAAAAAAAAAAAAAAAACGTTGTGAGCGTAAGTCCCTTTCTGTGGCAAGAAGTGTCTGTCCACAAACGAATCCTTTTTGGTGTTAACGTTTTTAATTTTAAATATTATTCTCCCCCTACTTCATCATTATGTATCCTGTCATCTTGTGTAGTGTTTATGTTTCTTTTTGTATTTATAAATGTTTGTATCTAACAAAATTAAATGTTTAACAGTTTTCTTATATATTATTTTTTTAATGAACATTTTAAACTTCTAGTGAGGATTACTATGGCGATGTAGACCTCAAGGCGTTGAAAAAATTGGGTTATTAATATGATTTGCCATCTCGCATACAAAATGGCAAAAACAGAACAAGATATAAGTTGACGCGACGACGACATTAGACATTTAAGACTGAATGCATACTCAAACGCACAAAAATTACAATAAAAAAAATTAAAACAAAAAAAAATTAAAAATGAGTTATGAGCAAACAAGTTTTCGACAGAAATTTTTGACAGTATAACACGTTTATGGCAGTATGCCGCTAAACTTTTTTATTATTAATATTTGCTTTTTTATTTTGTTTTTTCTCTCTTTAATATTATTTGTTTTGCATTATTTCTTTATTTATTACCGGTTGTATATGTAATTTTATGCGCTGAAGCTGTAAAATGTCTACAAAGACAGAGTGGAATCAACTTTGTAAATAGTAAAAACTCAAGTGTAATAAGAATAAAACAAAATAAAGTAAAATAAAATTATTAGTGGTTGAGTTTACTTTTTTATGTTCAAAACTCTCAGGTGTAGGTGGAAGGAATAAAATATACTTGTCAGAAATGGAAAGCAGAGCGTTGAAATAGGTAGGTTTTGAAATCTATTTCTACAGTTATAATTTTAAATTATTTCTGTTGCTAGTTAGCTTAAAAATTTATAAGACAAAAAAGCAATATCAGTAAGTACATTAATAAGTAAAATATGCAAAAATAAGTTATTGGACAAATACGTTATCGTTGTACCGTCTCACCGCTAACCGTCTCCTGCTAACAGAAATTTTTATGAAAACACCGAAGAAAAGCAAACAAACAAGGGTCTCTGAGAAAATCAAGTGGTACAATCTGGATAAAGAAAAAGGCGAGGCTTTTGTTTTCGTAATCAAAAATTACAGCTCTCACACCATCAACGGAGCTGAGGATGAAGAGTGCAGAGCACAAAATATGTGGGATTCCCTACAGCGAACTTGCTTAAAGAAGGCCAAATCACTGCTAGGAGCTTCAAAAGGCCATCATCAACACGCCAAAGAAACATGGTGGTGGTGTGATGAAGCTAAGAAAGTGATAAATGAGAAGAAAGCGGCTTTCAAAACTTGGTCAAAGTGACCCTTTAATAATAGTGACGAAAAAGTTCGCCTCGAAATGGAATACAGATGCTGCAAGAAAAAAGCGAAGAAGAAGTGCGCCCAGCTTCAAGCAGAGAGTACGGAGGGCCTGTATCGGGAGCTGGAGAAAATATTTTCCCCGGTTGCTGATGCAAATCAGGCTATCCAGGAGCTGCGAAGACACAATATGAACAAGAGCGCAACCATCTTCAAAATAGCCGCCCAAAGAAGGAAGAATGCTCAGGAGATTCGTTCGCCAAAGTTCATTAGCAATGCTCATGGCCAGCTTCTTGTGGATGAGGACAAAATTCTGCAGAGGTGGCGGCAGTATTGTGAAGAGCTTTTAAATGAACAGTTTCCCCGGCTATACTTTCCAAGAGCCACCCCTAACTGTGAAGAAATACCCGACATTACAGTCGAAGAAGTTAGTGAGGCGGTCAAATACTCCAAAAAACGAAAAGCGGTTGGGCCAGACGAGATACCCTCTAAGTTCTGGAAAAAGATGGGAGACATCGGGTTCAGATGGCTTAGAATTCTCATCTCCAAATTCGTGAGAGGTGATCCAATGCCGAATCAATGGAGGGAAAGTTACCTTCTCCCTGTATACAAAGGGAAGGGTGATACGCGAAACTGTGATAACTACCGTTCGATCAAACTGGGGTAAATCAACCACAGATGTAATCCAAAGGATAAGGATCATAATGGAAAAACATCGTGATTCCTTAAGGGATTTGCATATTGTATTGGTTGACTTTGAAAAGGTATTCGACAGACAACCACGAGATCTGATATGGGTGGCGCGAAGACATCGAGGGGTTCCAGAAACCTATGTACAGATGATTATGGACATGTACGAAGGAGCAAAGACAAGAGTAAGATGCCCCGCTGGAGTAACCGAAGAGTTCCCAATCAAAGTCGGGGTGCACCAGGGAAGCGTCTTAAGTCCTTTGCTCTTTATTACAGTCCTTGATTATCTGCTTGAAGGTAAAGTGATGGACCCCAAGGTACATCAGTAAGTGAGGATCCTACATCCCTGCAACGAGCACTTGATGTGTGGGTGGACGTTTTGGAGGGAAATGGGTATCGTATTAGTTCAAAAAAGACAGAGTACTTGTGCTGCCCGTTCTCTGATCCACTCAGGCCTATTCCAGACATTTGTTTGAATGGAACAGTGCTTCCCAAGTGCGAAAAGTTCAAATATCTGGGATCTATGATCAATAGCAAGCAACTTGTGATGACGACATCAATCATCGTGTAAGCGTAGGGTGGATGAAGTGGCGAGAAAATTCCGCTATCTTCTGTGACAGAAAAATGCCCCCTAAGTTGAAAGGAAGGCTCTACACCGCAGTTGTGCGTCCAAACAAAAAAACAAAATATGATACAAAAAGTATGAGAGCAAATTAACGGCAGCTGAGATGAAGATGCTTCGCATGACAGCAAGACTGACAAAGCTTGATCAAATAAGAAGTTCGAAGATCCGTGGAAGCTTTCACATCAAGGAAACCATCGTACAAACAATAGAGCGTGACCGGCTCAGTTGGTATTGCCACGTTCAAAGAAGAGATCATTTGAACCCAGTTAAAAAGACAATATAATGCATGTTCCAAAGACATCGCGATGTAGGAAAGGCAGGCCTATAAACGCCTGGATCAGACAAATGCGACGACATCAGCATTTCATTGGCCTCAGTAACCGAGTGATCCAAAATCGGCAGGCCTGCCGATATTTTCTGAGGTCAAATAGGCGAACCCCACAGGCGGATCAGTAGAAATGCGGTGAAGTGGGAGGGTTGTGATCCCTTGTTTTCAGATCATAGCCTCGCTGATAAAAGGAAGAAGAAGAAGACGTTTTCGTTGTACCTGGTGAAGAAATTAAAGCTTAGGTACGTCAAAGACAACTTTTCATCGATACTTCAACTAATGCCCCTAAAAGCTATGGAAAACATTTAGGTAGGATTAAAAAAAAACTCTGTGGCAACATAATAATTGATCTATTTATTTACAACGCCAATTAAGGTAACAGTGTTCTGTATGAAACTAAAATTTGCCTACCACTTAACACTGTCGTTTCTTCGACGACTTTACGTTCAAGTTGGGAGTAAGTAATTAATTAATTATAAATATTAAATTAAGAATAACAAAACATCTTGTTAAGAAGTTTCAAAATATGCCGACTAATGGCAGTTCAGATGATCCAGCTTTGAAAGATTATAGGGCGCAGTGCAACAAGAGAGCCATTATATCAATTTTGGTAGGTGTCCTCCTACCACCTATAAAGCGAAGAAGTCTGTTTTGAGTTATTTTACTAAAGGAATCAATAGAAAAGAGGTAAAAGTTAGAAGCAGTGAAGATCTGTCGTCGGATCATATACCTCTAATCTTAACAGTCAACAGCATTTCAATAGAGCAGATAAAAAACTTAAGACTTACCAACAAAAAAAAGACTGGTGTAAATTTAGAGAATTACTCGAACGATTTATTAACCTTAGATCTCCACTGGTCACAGCAAATACTATTGACATCGAAGTAGAACAATTCATTGCCTATATACAAGAGGCAGCAGAAGAAAGTAAAATATCACACGGAAATTAGAGAACAAGTTCAAGAAAAGAGAAGAGCTTGCAGAAATGGCAAATGACAAGATATCCCGACGATGAAACCACAATATATTTAATAGACTAAATATCAGACTTAAAAAAATTATCGGTGAATTTAAAAATAGATCTCTAACTAAATATCTTTGCAACCTAACCGCTGACAAAGCACAAGATATCCCGTTAAAAACATCTGATGGGAAATGGATCGGTGATCCAAAAGAAAAGGTCAAACTTTATTCGGAACAGCTTACAAATGTATCTAAACCTTGTCTATCTAGTGTGGCAAACGAAACTCTCGAATCCTTTGATAGAGTAGATGAAGACGTAATCCCTTATGTTTTGCTAAGAGAGATCAGCACATATATTCATAAATTATCTAATCGAAAATCACCAGGCTATGATCTTATAACAGAAAGTACTGCCCCATTATCACATTGCTTAAACTCAAGCTTATAATTAATGCTTGTTTTAAATAAAGATATGCTACACATCACTGGAAGATAGCAGAAATTATTGTTATACCCAAACCAAGTAAGCCTCTATCAGTAGTTTCCTCATATAGGCCAATCTCACTTTTACTGGTATTATCAAAACTTTTCGCGAAACTGCTTCTTAAAAGACTTGACAGAATCATAGATCAAAGAAGGCTTATTACCACCCATCAATTCGGGCTTAGAAATAAGCATTCGACGATAGACCAAGTGCATCCTATAACTAACGTTATAGAAAAAGCACTAGAAGAAAAACAAGTTTGTTTATACCTAATAAAATAAATTAATTCAGTCCAATCAACTGCGAAAGCTACATACGCCTCTACTGACCTCTACTACAAAAGCATAGCACTGGGAGTAGACCATATCACCATGACTAGAAAAATATATCGTGTTGATTGATAATAATTGATGTGGGTAACATCAGGTGAACTGGAAAAAAATACTGCGAATTATAAAGCAAAAAAGAGGTTTTTTTAAATCTAATATCACCTGAGGCAGAAGGCAGACTTCTGTACGAAGCCGGTATGCAATTCGGGGTTGATTTCTTTTCGACGGGGAAACCGACGTATTGGCCCTCTGATACAGCAAAAACACCGGACCCAATAGACTTCTTCGTAGCAAAAGCAGTATTTTCAAATTTTGCAAAAGTAGAGGAAAGCTTTGATCTCTCCTCAGATCACTCGCCGGTAATCTTGACAATAAGTGACCGACTAATGACAGTAGAAGGTGTGCCTAGATTAACTAACAAAAAAACTAACTGGCGCGACTTTAGAACTGATTGCGAAGAAAATATTGTCTTAAATGTATCGCTCAAAACACCCTTCGAAATAGAAGATGAACTCGGCAAATTTATTGAATCAATACAGAATGCCGCGTGGAAAAATACACCTTTAAGGAGGAAAGAAGTCCCATGCAATGAAGCTAATTATCCGCCGGAAATAAAAGAACTTATTCGAGAAAAGAGGAGAGCACGCAAAATATGGCAACAAACTCGCGCTCCCCAGCATAAAACCCACTCGAATTTCCTATGCAATAAGCTTAAAAAAGCGATCCAAGACCTAAAAAACCGAGAGACTTCAGCTTATCTTGAAGGTTTAACCGCCGAAAAAACAACTAATTACTCGTTCTGGAAAGCTGTCAAAAGAATTAAAAAGCCCCAAATACATTCGCCACCGATAAGAAAAAACAACGACGAATGGGCAAAAGGTGACAAAGAAAAAGCGGATCTATTTGTCGAGCACTTAGAAGAGACTTTTAAGCCATTTGATGGAGAAACATTGGTAGACGATTTTACCGGTACGACTTCGACATCTGACAACCTTAGAATAAAAAGTGTGTCATTAATAGAACTTTGCCAGGCAATAAAAAACCTGAAAAATAATAAGGCTCCTGGCTATGATTTAATAACCGGACAAATCCTCAGGGAATTACCAAAAAAGGCACTATTAAAATTACTTTATTTAATAAATGCTTCTATTAGATTATTATACGTTCCAAATCAATGGAAAGTCGCAGAAGTCATAATGGTTCCGAAACCGGGAAAATCTCCAAATGACAAAAAATCGTACAGACCGATATCGCTACTACCAATAATATCGAAGGTATTTGAAAAACTCCTTCTGAAACGGATTCTTCCGGTCATTGAAGAGAGACGCCTAATACCTGACCACCAATTCGGGTTCAGAATCAAGCATTCCACAATTGACCAGGTTTATAGAATAACCGACGAAATTGAAAAAGCCCTTGAGGAGAAAAAGATTTGTTCTAGCGCTTTTCTTGACGTATCACAAGCCTTCGACAGGGTTTGGCACGATGGATTGAATTATAAGCTAAGACGAATCCTTCCGGAGCAACTTCATAAGATCTTAGAACTTACTTACTTACTTAGATGGCGCTACGGTCCGGGATGGACCTGGGCCTCAACCAACAAACCTCTCCAGCTAGCACGATTACGAGCCAGCTGCCTCCAGTTGCGCACGCCAAGTTGGTTGAGGTCCCCCTCCACTTGTTTGCGCCACCTACCGCGAGGTCGTCCTCTACTGCGTCGTCCATCCGGGGTGGATTCGAAAACTTTCTTAGCGGGAACGTTGGGCTCCATCCGCTCTAAATGACCCAGCCATCTTAGTCGCTGTATGTGAACTCTTCTGGCTAAGTCGATGTCCTTGTACATGCAGTATAGCTCGGCATTGTACCTTCTCCTCCACTCACCGTCTATGCAGACGGGACCAAAGATCGCACGAAGAACTTTTCTCTCGAAATAACCAAGGGCATCCTCATCCGGTTTTGTCAAGGCCCATGCCTCTGCACCATACAGCAGGACTGGGATGATTAGTGTCTTATAAAGAGTTACCTTAGTAATTCGAGATAGGGCTTTGCTACTCAATTGCCGTTTTAGCCCATAGAAACAACGATTGGCAAGAGTAATTCTTCGTGTGATCTCCCTACTAATGTCATTTGCGGAGTTCACCATAGAGCCTAGGTAGACAAAATCCTTTACTACCTCAAAATTATATCTGTCCAAGACGCCGATGTTGGGTGTCTTTTTTTGTAGACAGCATATATTTTGTTTTGCTTTCATTGACCGCTAGACCCATCTTTGTTGCCTCGATCTCAATACTCGTAAATGCCCCATTGACTGCCCGCTGAGTTCTTCCGATTATGTCAATGCCATCGGCATAAGCGAGTAGTTATACAGACTGGTAAAATATTGTACCTCCGGTGTTGGCTTGTGAGTTTCGTACAATTCTCTCAAGTACTATATTAAAGAGATCGCATGATAGCGCGCCACCTTGTCTAAGACCTTTCCTGACATCAAACGGTTCGGTGATGTTCTTACCGACTTTGATGGAGCAGCGAGAGTTCTCCATCGTCATTCTGCACAAACGGACGAGCTTGGCACGGATGCCAAGACTAGACATAGCTCTGTATAACTCGTCTCTGTACACGCTATCATAGGCAACTTTGAAATCGATGAAGAGGTGGTGCGTATCGATTTTGTATTCATGGGTTTTTTCCAAGATCTGCCGTAGTGTGAATATTTGGTCAATGGTGGACTTTCCAGGCCTGAAACCGCACTGCTAAGGACCTATCAGGTTGTTGACGATCGGTTTTAGGCGTTCACATAATACGGCAGACAGGATTTTATATGCGATGTTGAGGAGACTTATACCTCTGTAATTGGCGCAGTTCAGAGGGTCTCCTTTCTTCAGGATCGGGTTAACCATGCCGAGGTTCCATTCATCGGGCATACTTTCGTCCGACCAGATTTTACAGATGAGCTGGTGCATGCTCCTTACCAACTCATCTCCTGCTGCCTTGAAAAGTTCAGCGGCAAGGCCGTCGGCTCCACCAGCTTTGTTGGATTTGAGTTTAGATATCGCTATCCTCACTTCATTCTGATCGGGTTGACGGGAATCTTGACTGCCATCGTCACTGCTGAATAGCTCATTCTGCCTGACAGCGGAATATTGGTCATCATCGCCGTTTAACAGTCTGCAGAAGTGTTCCTTCCATATCCTCAGCACCGACTGCGATTCCACTACTATGTTGCCATTTTCGACCCTGCAGGCTTCTGTTCTGGCTTTGAAACCCTGGCATGTTCTTTTTACCCTTTGGTAAAATTTTCGAATACTATTCCTGCAATAGAGTCTCTCAATCTCCTCGATCGAGCGCTTCTCATGCTCCTTTTTCTTCTTTCAGCTCTGGTCCTTCTATGCAGCGCCGCTTTGTACGCCTCTTGTTTTGCTGCATGTGCTTGCCGGCATTCCTCAGCAAACCAGGGGTTTCATTGTGTTGGCCGAGAGAAACCCAGTACATCAGAGGCGGCATCTCTGATGGCTTTTTGGCAACGCTGCCACTGGTCTTCCACATTTGCTGCTGGCTGCATAGGACTTAGATTGAGATTAGAAGAAACACGACGTCGACGTCAAATTTCCTCACAGCATTTCGTTGATTTTGCTCCGTTGTGGATATCCGCATCCGTACCTTGGCTACAACTAGGTAGTGATCCGAGTCCACGTTGGCTCCTCGGAAAGTCCGGACACCCAGAATACTCGAAGAGTGCCTTGCGTCGATTGCAATGTGATCGATTTGGTTGACAGTTTTTCGATCAAAGGAGAGCCATGTTCCTTTGTGAATATCGAGACGTGGGAACCGCGTACTAGCTACGACAAAGTTTCGCCCCGCTGCAAAGTCGATTAGCCTGAGTCCGTTGTCAGATGTGTTGTCGTGCAGGCTGTGCTTTCCGACCACGCTACTAAAGACGTCCTCTCTTCCTAGCCTTGCGTTAAAATCACCTAGGATAATTTTAACGCCGTGGCTAGGGCATTGCTCATACGTCTTGTCCAAGAGCTGGTAGAAGTCATCCTTTGTCGCGTCGTCCTTCTCCTCAAGAGGGGCGTGAACGCATATTAGGCTAATGTTGGCAAATTTAGCCTTGATACGGATAGTCATAAGGCGCTCGTTCACATGCCTGAAACTCAAGACTTCTTACCTAAGTCTGCCTCCAATAACAAATCCGCACCCTAATAGACGCTGTCCTTTTTGTCTGTAGCAATCGCCGTAGTAGATGTCGCAGTTTTTCATACTCCTTTTGCCCGGCCCATCCCATCGCACTTCTTGGATGGCGGTAATGTCTGCTTTGAGACACTCTAGGGCCTCCGCAAGTTGTTCGGCTGCACGTGGTTTGTAGAGGGACCTAACATTCCACGTGCAGACACGAAGATCGTTGTGCTTTTTATATTTTCTTGGGTCGTCAACAGTAAATTCATCCGTATCCGAGGCTGTTGGTTGCTTCGTAACCGAAGGTTTTTTACGTGGTAGGGAAGTTAACTCGACGGCACAACCCCCAACCTGGAGGACCAGATCCTTTTTTAGCAACCCCTAGGACGAGGGGCAGGATACACCGATGTCAGTAACCCACTTCGGGGATATGAGCGCTG
Organism: Brachypalpus laphriformis; assembly: GCA_945910035.1. Taxonomy (NCBI): domain Eukaryota; kingdom Metazoa; phylum Arthropoda; class Insecta; order Diptera; family Syrphidae; genus Brachypalpus; species Brachypalpus laphriformis. The sequence continues at coordinate 258,561,559 of OX246754.1, forward strand.
CCGTTGGCCCATTAAGGGTTCATCCGCCACCATCTCTTTTTCAATACCCTGACGTAGTATTGAAAATCCTTACAGACCTCAGCTTTAAATATGTTTTTTTTTTTAAATATTATTAGCTATACTTTATGATACTCCATACATTCGACACTAGTTTTTCTAAACTAAAGAGTGTATCTATTTATTAAAAAATATTGTATCTACATTATGAAAAACACTTTTAGTAGCTCACTCACAACATAAATAAAATAATTTTTTTTTGAGTAAATGAAAAAAAAAAAAAATGTTTAATGTTTTTTTTTTTAATTTTATATTTAATATATCATGTTTTACTGAAATCTCCATAGACATGCAGCACTGCTTGAAGCAACTCTTCAAAAGGATCTAAATTGTTTTTCTCAATTTCCCTCCTCCACTGGTATTCGACTATCCAATCAGCGAAATTATTCGAATAATTGTCGTTATAAAATTTTCTTTTAACCGCACGCCACTGTGATTCAATTCTTTGTGTGTGTATCCCATCAGGGCCAACAAAGGGATTATCAGGATCACTGTGGTTCACTTTTTTATGGATAAACCCATGAGCACCCAAACAATCATACGCCTTCCAGTAATCGGTGTGGATTATCGTTCCTGGATTAACATGTTTTTTAATTATCGGCACAAGCACTTCAGCACTGCGCTTGTTTTCTGGACAGACTTCCAGCCTCAAGTCTTCGGACCCATCCTCAATTAAACCTAGAACCCAATGGCCGTCCACACGCCTTCCTTTATTTAATTTTCTTCGTCCAAATTTACTTTCGTCGATCTGGACGATTTTGCCTGGTCCGCCTATCTTTCCTTTCGCTTCAAAAGTTTCTAAAAACTGGATTACTATTGTCTCCCGGCAATAATTATACCAATCAGCAATAGTCCGTTGGGACAGACACTGATTCGAAGTGAAATCCTCCACCTTTACCGTTTCGTAAGAATATTTCCTAGCGAAGCAGTACATTAAATAAAAACATCTTGGCAAAGGCATTCGAGCTTGCTCAAACCAACTGCCAACCGTGCGACTTATTCTTACTGCACAACTTGATTTCGTGCACCTGAACTCGCCAATTGGATTTCCGCGCACAAAAATCTTCATTGGAATCCTATGTACCCGGCACAATTTCGATTTCAGCAATAAACCGCGTGTAACAGCAAATTCCAGCGCTTGCTCGTCTTTACCTACAATAATTTTTATTTCAAAATATAAAACATGAACAACATTGAAAGAATGTAAATAAATTACCAAGATCTCTTATCAACCGAGCAATATTCCACTGCATTTTCACCTCTTCAGAGTACAACCGACGCTTTGCATAAGGACTCTCACCCGAAGTACTTGGTTTCAAGTGTAACGTACTCGTATTATCAGAATTATCGGACATCGCACTGGTTTAAAACAACTCGCAAAAATGCAGTAAAATTAGCTCTGTCGATCATAATAATTGACTGTTACAACAGTTTACAAAAGTAAACCGTTACATTTTTTGCATGTTTTTCATTTGTTTATACTTGAGAACAGTATTGCCAGTTTAAGTGAAAATCACCTGGCGCTTTTTTCTTTGAAGTTAGCGAATGAATAATAGATTAAGCGTCTGGCAGGCGCCTATATCAACAATTTTTTTTAATGAACAGTACCCGGGTGGCCCGCTTCGCGGGATTAAGGGATTTTAACTCTCTTTTCGCATGCGGCAGGTCCCGCTCACGCAACTTCGTTGCTCCGCTCGGGGTAGGTGCTTTTCGTCAGGCAGGCGCCTATGTCATCAATACTCTTCATTGACAGTACAGTACTCATCCCAATACAAAAATAAAAAAATTCTCATAAAAAGTAATTTTAGTAATTTTAAATTTTCTCAAAAACTAAAAGACGTAAAACCATTCGGTTTTTTGTGTTCGATTCAGAATTGATGCAAGCATTGACCACAAAAGGCCAATTTAGCACTTCATTTCATAATTTTGTAAAAAATTGGTATAGACTTTTTTTTTCATTTTATTATCAAAATTTTGAGTTTGCATGTACATTTTTCAAAAACTATTGAGATAAATTATTTAATTTAAATTTGGGATTAAAGAATAGGTTTCTAGATTTCAAAATCCGTAAAGTACTCTATTGTAAGTGTTGCCGTTGTTTGGTAATTTTTTTTTTTTTTTTCATTTTAAGTCAGAAAAAAAATGAAAATTTTAAAAGTAAAAAATAAATAAAAAAAAAGTTTCCGCAGAAAAATTCTTTTACAGTACATCTTATAATAAGTCAACTTAAACAAAAAAAATAAAAAAAAATTAATTTGCTTAGTGCGCATAATGGAAACCTCAGCCGTACACGGTCTCATAGTGTCTCATGAAGATTTTCACCTACCCACGAAAAAAAAAACCTGAGTTTTAAGCCACAAAAACAATCTTTCCCTCTCTGTCATTTAATAAAAATATATGATAGCCCGTCGATAAGGACCACGGGCTTTCAACCTCCTTCGCATTATGTAATATTTGTATACTCATTATATTTCAAGTCCAAAACCGTATCTTACAAATAACAGACCGTAATTACCAACGTCCACTTTTGAGTGGTATGCAGTTTCTAATAAACAAAAAGCTCCCATTCGTTTCTGTGTACGTTAATGTTTCATTTTCACATGCAATTCTTGAATGCATTATTCTTTCTTTTTTCTATACGCAAAAAATAAAACTTCAACATATCCTGTGTAGGTAGAAGGGAACAATATAACTCGTCGTCCCACCATAATCAAGAACTTTTACCGAAAGGGTAAATGGCTTAAATTGAATTAAATTGTGTCAGTGGGTTACTTTAAACTAAAAGAGTGACTGTGCATATTAGAGCCATTATTTTTATTATTTTCCTTTCCCACTTAATGTAGCACATACACGCACGAAAAACTTTAAGTGTGGAGAGTGAATTTGTATACACACAAAAAAAACGAAGGGATGAAATGTGGAAACGACGCCACTCCATTTTGCAGTGTTTTCAGAACAGAACTAGGCAAAAGGATAAACAAAGTGAGAATGAGTAAAAGCTTTCGTAATGAATGTGAACATAAGCGCGGCATTCTTATCCTCTCAGTCACCATTCCCGCTACTAAAAGATGAATGTGCTTAAAATTCAGCTGCCATATTAGTGGCATTTGTGCAATGCATGTTGTATTTTTGTTAAGCTTATGCGAGGACAATAAGTGTAACAAGTCGTATTGAGGGTTAGTGCTTAAAAATAAAATGGAATGCACGTTAACGGATATAGAGCATGTAATGCTCTCATTAGCGGTTTCTTTTAATATGTTCATATCAAGATTGTTATATCGTAATTTTTACAGTTCTTGTTAGTGGCGATTTCACTCGTTGAAACGTTTTACGATATTCCAAGGAGCATTATAGAGGAGTGGTAAGCACTACTCATAAGTTCCTATGGCCAAAAACAACGCAGTAGTATTCCTCGTACAAACATTGGCTTGTTGAACGTGAAATAATAATATTCTTATCCGGTAAGAAAAACTTGCAATGTGAGCTGATTTTCGAAGAGTACTTTGTACCACAAGCCCCAAAGGGAAATACTTGTGAATACTTACCATCAATTGTGTTTCGTTACAATAGACGCATTTAATAACAAATAAATCATTACGCATACACTATTGCGATAGTAGCGTAAAGTCTACAAGCTGTTCACATTGAAGCAGTTAGATGGATTGCCGAAAAGAGTGTAAATGTGACATTCGCGATAATGGTAAAAATAAAAAAAAAATATTTGGCGCAACAGCTCTTTAAGTGCCAGGGCCTAGCTTCTCGTAACAACTCAGGTTGTGTGCGTTATATTTTTCACACGAATGGAAGGGACCTACAGTTTAGTGCCTTCTCCGAAGGGCAATTTGTTTTGAGAAGCTTTCCGGATGTCAGACGCTCGCGAGAGGTGGGACCGTGAAAACAAATTTTTTCGATTCGAACTTGGAACCTCACCCGCAGTGATCCGACACACAACCACTTACGCCACGGCGCCCACGCGATAACGGTAAGGTCCTGCATATTTCACTTTGGCGTAAGTAGTGTTATGCATGGGCACAAGCTCTACAATAATATCAATTGGATTTCTAATAACTATCAATGAACTTTTACTCAAGTTTAGAATAATATAAAGAATATATCTTATCTTTCTGAGACCAGTCTAAGAATCGAGGCACACGGCTGGCTTGACAATCTAAGACGTTGAATGGTGGTAACTTGAAAAATGAGATACCTACTACTGTCGCACTAAGTTACAAAAGTTTCTTGAGAAACAGAATTTTGAAAATTTTTGACATTTCCAAATAGCATAAGACAGTCATATATTCTCCTCAAATACCATAGAGAGGAAAAAATAGCCCCAAGCCAATTAAAATATTTTTGGTCCCTTTGAACAGGGTGTCTGTCCCCACTCAATAATGCCCCAAATCTTTTAATGTCAGAAAAACTTGAGAATCTCAAAGTAATATCTTTTGAATGAAACTTGACCCGAAACATCAGTTCATAGCTTGAGGCATTCAAACTTCCTAACGAAGATAAGGTTTAGGTTTATGTCTTGGTCATATTACGATTAACATTGTTCGTCTCCCCATCTACACCCAACTCCTCCAATCTATTAATTAAAAACAAATTAAAGAAATATAATTACTATGCATTTCCTGTCATGGTCTCTTTAATTACTAATGACACACTTAATTAAAAAGAAATTCATAATGCAAAACATAAAAAAAAAGTCTGTATACACTGGTACAGAAACAAATTTAAATATCAAACTTCCCCGGATCCGGAGGGTCCGCATTTGACACCGCATCCTAGTTTTTCCTGTTGCAGTGTTTTTGGTTTGTTTCTGTGATTTTTCTGTTCCTTATCTCTTTTACTATAACATTTTTCCATGCATCACCGCTTCTTCGAGGATGTAAAATTGCGAAAATTGGAAAAGTTTAGATATTATAAAATAAGCATGGGGGCTTGGAAATCGAACGACAGCAAAAACAGAAATCAAAAGGGGGTAAGAACATAACCTCTTCTCTCCGCAAGTAGAAACATTTTATTTGTTTGTGGCGTTGCATCCTTTTTGCTTTTTAATTTCAATCCACTTGCAAATAGTTTTGGTTTAGTTTCTTTATTTTTATTTTTTTTTTTTTTTTTTGTGCATTGCTAAATTCGAACACAGCATGTAGTCTTTATGCATAAAAATGTATCGGTGGAGAGATATCAAAGTTACTACTCTCGAAGGCAAAAAGTATGAGGATGGCAAGAAGCAAAAAAAAATTTAAATATTGGAAAAGTTGAAACTGTCTATGGAAAAGGATATTTGACACTGACATCGCCAACAACAACAAACACCCAGTCGTGTCGCTCCTTTATATTTCTTGTTACTTGGTGCTACTGGGCTGCTCCAATCATTGGGCAGAAGTTGATTGGTTAAAAGTTTAAGTTGCCTGCCGAGACCATTTTGCTCGGGCGAGAAAACATTTACGAAACACTTTACAATTAAAAAGTTTTGCAATTTGCCATACGGAATAGATTTTAATTTGATTGTCTTGTAGTGATGGCTCACAATGGGATGAATAATTGAAAACTAAATGGAATGAAAACGGGTGCCGGAAGATGTTTCTGTTTGACGGCGACTGGAAACTTTTACTAATTAAGGAAACAGGGTGTGCAGAAAGAAGTCCACTAAGTGTTATCTTAGTTCCATATAGGCATATGTACGTAGCTTTATCCTATTACCCAAAACCATACCATCACAAATAGGATTTTTACCGAAAAGATAAGCATCAGCAATCTGTTATTTTCAAAACTAAACTGATTTTTCGAATTGAATGAAGGTTCGTTCTCCTGCACTGGTATTCATTAATCCAATCAGTGAAGTTGTTTGAGTAATTTTCATTGTTAGACTTTCCCGCATAAAAGATGATTTACACACAAAATTATATACACAAACTACCCAATTCCCGGATCAGGCGAACTACATTCCACTGCATTTTAACTTCTACAAAATATAAGAGCCGCTTTGCAGCTTGTTCCTCATTGTCAGTCAAAGTATTTTCAAATAAAGTATTTGTACTGGGCTGAGATGAAAGAAAAGTTTCTTGGGTCGCAGTAGCAAAATTCACAATACACAACAGTTTCCTATCAGAAAATGAAATGCGTATACTGCAACGGTTGAAATTATCGTAATCGTCTATGATATTAGCCGCTATGTTAGTAGACAACGAAATGCTACTCTCATTGCAATTACAAAAACAGTGTACTCCGTGGAATTGTGTTACATTACTGTGTTACATTTACTTTATTTAAACTCCGCTTTCCGTAGTGGTTTAGCCGCTCATGCGACTTCGTCCCTCCACTAAGGGTATGTCAACAACTGTCAGGCAGGCGCTTGAGGCTTAGTTTATTAGAGAATAGCTTTTTGCCGGCCAACAGTGGATAAGTGGTCCAACTTAAATATATATATCAAAATTTTTAAGACAAATGTCTCCTATCACGTATTAAAATTTCATCGAAATCGGGAAAAATTTCCATTTTCTAAATAATTACCGTTAAAATTAATATTTTTTTTTAATTTTATTATCCCGCAAAGAAATAACTAAGAAGCGTCCCAAGTCTCTTTATATTTTATTGGGCATAAGTTAGGTTAGGTTAGGATCGGCCCTCGATGAGGATGTACTTAGACCAGAAAGTAGGTCCATTGTACTGCCGATGTGTAAGGCGGGTGGATCACCCTCTTACTCTTGGAACCATTTGCTTCGTTGAATGAAGTCGAGAATTTTAGCCGTGCAGGCGTTACCGAGATCATTAAGATCATTGTAGAAGTCTTCACCCAGAGCGGCCTTCCTGATATTGGCGAGCGCAGGACAGGCGCACAGGAGATGACTGATGGTCTCTTCTTCCTCTTCATCTCTGCAGCTTCTGCAGAAGTCGTTATGAAGGATACCTAATCTCTGGGCATGTCTTCCTATGACGCATTGTCCAGTCAGGACATTTGTTATTTTTGAGAGGGTTCCTCTCTTGTGCTTCAAGAGTCCAATGGACCTGGATTTATTGAGTATCGGCCAGAGCTGTCTGGCGGTATGACATTGGTCTAGATGTTGCCATCGACGATTGGCTACTTTCTCGGCATCAATTTGAATAAGGTACTTAACATAAGACGCTGGCACTTCGATGTCGGTGATGCTTATGCTATCTGTACTAGAGGAGCCTTGTCGTGCTAGTTCGTCGGCTGCACAATTCCCCGGTATGTCACAGTGACCTGGTACCCAGCAAAGGGTGAGGTTGTACTGACCAACTATCTCGTTAAGAGATATGCGACAGTCTTTCACTGCCTTAGATCTCGTAGTGCTGGATGCGAGGTATTTGATGACTGCTTGACTGTCGACATAAATAACAATATCAGGTGTTGATAGTGTGCTAGCCGCCAGCCTGTCAGCAGCTTTGCGAACTGCGGTGATTTCGGCTTGAAAAACGCTGCAGTAGTCTGGAAGGTTAAAAGAGTGGTGTATGTCCAGATCTTCCGAGAAAATTCCGTCACCGACTCCGTCCTTGGTTTTGGACCCGTCAGTGAAGATTGACAGCGATTCGTTGTAAAGGACATTGCACTGCGTCCACTCACTTCTGTCCGGTATAGAGTGCGTGTAGCCCTTATCAAAATCATATTCAGTGGGCACATGGTCAGTGGAATTGGGAAGATGACGGTGCATCGAAAGTATATTGGCATGTCCCGTGTGTTGCTCTTTCCACTGCTTGGAGCCTCTCAGTCTTATTGCCGAGCTGACAGCCAATTGCTTACTGACGATGTCAATCGGAAGCAGGTGGAGCATGGTTTACTTAGCACTATAAATTGACTAAACACCCGAAATACAAAAAAAAAAAAGTTGTAAAAATATAAAACAAATTCCCTCTCCAAAATTGTTGCACGGAATATTTTAGAATAAACCATTTTAAGTAAAAAGAAAAATAATTATAAGTTCAAAGTTAATTTCCTATGTTGGAAACCTCAGCCGATCTTTGGTTTGGTTTTGGCTTCTTGCTCCACCAGTATCCTCAAATAAATTTGGCAGGTTGGTAATCAATTATTGGGCTTAAGAAAACGCCATATATGAAGACCAGTAGGATAGAATCAAATTTCGAACCCTGTTATTTTACCAAACCAAAACAGCAGCTGTTTCCGAGGATCCTCTTCATCGAAGTGTGCTATTTATGGAATCCTTGTTTGTTGAGGAAACATGTACCTCATATGTTAACATATGCCCTGAGCACCAACTCTTCCAGCCAAAAATTTAAAGAATTTAGAATTTAGAGAACTTATGCTTTCGTCCAATCGTGTTTGGTTGTTGATTTGGTGCTAGTATGCTTCTTGCACTTTATTTCAATTTAGAATTTAATGCATTAAAACTGGTGGTGCAATATAATAAGTAATACATATAATTTCCAGATACATTTATATACTAAAATATTCTTTATACTTTCTTTCCAAGACAAAAATTCCAGGATATGGGACAACAATGTACATAGTTTCCGCATTATTAGCCACTATAAAGAAATGGATTTTCTCTATGCAGTTTTAGTAACAAGTCTTCTTCTTCTTCCTTTTAACAGTGAGGTTATGATCCAAAAATAAGGGATCACAACCCTCCCACTTCACCGCATTTCTACTGATCCGCCTGTGGGGTTCGCCTAGTTTTAGTAACAAGTCATCACAAGTTTTCCTTTTTTTTTTGGGCATGCCAAATGCTGTATAGACGTACTTAGTTACTTACTTAGGTGGCGCTACAGTTCGGGGTGAACCTGGGCCTCAACCAACAAGCCTCTCCATTTAGCTCGGTCTTTAGCTAATTGCCTCCAGTTGCGCACTCCAAGTTGGTCGAGGTCCCCTTGAACTTGTGCGCGTCACCTACGGCGATGATTCCCTCTACTGCGTCGTCCTTCGGGGTTAGATTCGAAGACTCTGCGGGCCGGAGCGTTGGTGTCCATTCGCTCTACATGTCCTAGCCATCTCAGACGTCCAATACGCAGTTTTTTGACTAGGTCGATGTCGCTGTACAGCTCGTATAGTTCGTGATTGAATCTTCTCCTCCAAAACCCGTTAACGCAAACGGGAACGAAAATCTTACGAAGAATTTTTCTCTCGAAGCGACCAAGGATATCTTCATCCTCTTTTAATAAAGTCCATGTTTCAGCGCCGTAAAGCAGGACTGGGATGATCAAGGTCTTATATAGAGTCTCCTTAGTTGTTCGAGATAGGGCTTTACTGTTGAAATGCCTTATAAGCCCAAAAAAACAGCGATTGATTTCTGCACTGATTTTGTTAGTAGAATTTATAGCAGAGCCAAGGTAGACAAAGTCCCTTACTACCTCGAAGTTATAGCTGCCCACGGTGACGTTTTGTCCAATTCGTCGGTGTTGGTTTTCCCTTCTAGTTGACAGCATATACTTGGTTTTGCCCTCGTTTATCGCCAAACCCATTTTGGCCGCTTCCGCCTCAATGCTTGCAAACGCACCGGTGACAGCCCGCTGAGATCTTCCGATAATGTCGATATCGTCGGCGTATGCAAGCAGTTGTACAGACTTGTAATAGATTGTGCCTCCGGTGTTGGCTTGTGAGTTCCGCACAATCCGTTCAAGTACAATATTGAAGAAGTCACATGACAGCGCGTCACCTTGTCTAAAACCTTTTTTGACATCAAAGGTCTCGGTGAGGTCATTACCGACCTTGATGGAGCAGCGAGCGTTCTCCATCGTCAGCCTGCACAGGCGGACAAGTTTGGCAGGGATGTCAAAACTAGACATGGCTCTATAAAGCTCTTCTCTATAGATGCTGTCATAGGCGGCCTTGAAATCGATAAAGAGGTGGTGAGTATCGATTTGGAATTCTTGGGTTTTCTCCAGGATCTGTCGAAGTGTGAAGATTTGATCGATGGTGGACTTTCCTGGCCTGAAACCGCACTGATAGGGTCCAATCAGGCTGTTGGTAAAAGGTTTCAGGCGTTCACACAATATCGCAGAAAAGATCTTGTATGCGATGTTGAGGAGACTGATGCCTCTATAATTGGCGCAGTTGAGGGGGTCTCCTTTCTTGTGGATCGGGCAAACGATGCTGAGGTTCCATTCATCAGGCATACACTCGTCTGACCAAATATTAGAAATGAGTTGGTGTATGCACTCTACCAATTCATCCCCAGCTGCCTTGAAAAGTTCGGCCGGTAAGCCGTCAGGTCCGGCAGCCTTGTTCGATTTTAGCTTGGATATTGCTATCCTCACTTCGTTTTGGTCAGGTGGACGGAAATTTTAACTATCATCGTCCATGTTGAATGGTTCATTCTGCCAGACAGCGGGATGTTGGTCTTCGTCGCCGTTATACAGTCTGCAGAAGTAGTTTTTCCATATTCTCAGCACCGACTGTGATTCTACTACGAGGTTTCCATTTTCATCTCTACAGGTTTCTGTACGGGTATTGCTTGTGAGCGCCCTGGCGTAAGTGGTTAGTGTGTCGGATCACTACGCATGAGGTTCCAAGTTCGAATCCCACAAAACACCAAAAAGTTTTTTCACGGTCCCACCTCTCGCGAGCGTCTGACAAACATCCGAGAGTAGTGTTGTCATGAAAAAGCTTCTCAAATCGCCGTTCGGATTTGGCATTAAACTGTAGGTTCCTTCCATTCGTGTGAAAAATAAAACGCGCACAACATGAGTGGTTGCGAGAAGCTAGGCCCTGGCACTTTAAAGAGCTGTTACGCCAAATACCATACCTACCATTGCTTCTCTGACACGTTCTTTTTACCTTTTGGTAAAACTTCCGTACATTGTTCCTGGAGTATAAACTCTCGATATTCTCAAACGCGCGCTTCTCATGCTCTTTCTTCTTCTTTTGGAGAAGCCGATGTTCTTCCCGTCTCCTTTGCTCGTAGAGCTCACGAGCAGCTCTCGTCTTCCTTTGCAGCGCCACTTTGTATGCCTCTTGTTTTGCTGCATGCACTCGCCGGAATTCTTCGTCAAACCAAAGGTTTCGCGATGGTGGGCGAGCGAGACCCAGCATATCAGTCGCGGCGTTTCTGATGGCATGTTGGCAGCGTTGCCACTGGTCTTCGGCACTTGATGCTGGCGGCATAGGGGTGATTGAGAGATTTTGGGATACGCGTTCAGCGAAGAATGGCGGTCTCTTGCGATTGTAGCTTTTCGACGTTAAATTTTCTCACAGTAATTCTTCTTTGTTGCTCAGACTGGGATATCCGCATTCGTACCTTGGCTACAAAAAAGTCATGATCCGAGTCTATGTTGGCCGCTCGGAAGGTTCGGACATCTAGAATACTGGAGGCATGCCTTGCGTCGATCGCAATATGATCAATTTGGTTGATCGTTACATGATCATTGGACCGCCAAGTCTGCTTATGAATATCGAGATGAGGAAACCATGTACTTGCTATGGTGACATTTCGCTCCACCAAAGACGTCCTCCTTTCCTATCTTGACGTTAGAATCGCCCAATAATATTTTAACGTCGCATTTAGGACATTGCTCATATGTTTTGTCGAGGAGCTCATAGAAACACTCTTTGGTGGCAGGGTCCTTTTCTTCCGTGGGGGCATGAACACATATTAGGCTTATGTTAGCGAATTTAGCCTTGATCCGGATAGTCATAATACGCTCGCTTACGTGTCAGAAGCTTAAGACTTATTGCCTAAGTCTGCCGCGTATTACAAATCCGCATCCAAATAAGCGTTGCCTGTTGCCTCTGTAGCAATCACCGTAGTAGATGTCACAGTTTTTCATCCTCTTATTGGCCGGCCCATCCCATCGCACTTCCTGGATGGCGGCAATATCTGCTTTATAGCAGTCTAGGGCCTCTGCTAGTTGTTCGGCTGCACGTGGTCTGTAAAGGGACAGAACATTCCACGTACAGATCCGAAGGTCGTTGTCCTTATTTCGTTTGCTGGGGTCGTCATCAGTTGAGTCATCCTTATCCGAGGCTTTTGGTTGTTTCGGAACCATAGATTTTTTACGTGGTAGGGAAGTTACCCCGACGGCACAACCCCCAACCTGGAGGGCCAGTTCCTTAATTATTCTCCTAGGACGAGGGGCCGGGTACACCGGTGCCAGTAGTTCACTACGGGAGTATGAGCGTTGCCGTTGGCCCATTAAGGGCTCCTCCGCCACCATCTCTATTCCGAAGCAACCAACAGCCTCGAATACGGATGATCTTACTGTTGACGACCCAAGCAAACGTAAAAAGGACAACGATCTTCGTGTCTGCACGTGGAATGTTAGGTCCCTCTACAAACCACGTGCAGCCGAACAACTTGCGGAGGCCCTAGAGTGTCTCCAAGCAGACATTACCGCCATCCAAGAAGTACGATGGGATGGGCCGAGCAAAAGGAGTATGAAAAACTGCGACATCTACTACGGCGATTGCTATAGACAAAAAGACAGCGTCTATTCGGGCGCGGATTTGTCATTGGAGGCAGACTTAGGCAAGAAGTCTTGAGTTTCCGGCATGTGAACGAGCGCCTTATGACTATCCGTATCATGGCTAAATTTGCCTTATATGCGCTCACGGCCCTCATGAGGAGAAGGACGACGCGACAAAGGATGACTTCTACCAGCTCTTGGACAAGACGTATGAGCAATGCCCTAGCCACGACGTTAAAATTATCCTAGGCGACTTTAACGCAAAGCTAGGAAGAGAGGACGTCTTTAGTAGCGTGGTCGGAAAGCACAGCCTACACGACAACACATCCGGCAACGGACTCAGGCTAATAGACTTTGCGGCGGGGCGAAACTTTGTCGTAGCTAGTACGCGGTTCCCACGTCTCGATATTCACAAAGGAACATGGCTCTCCTTTGATCGAAAAACTGTCAATCAAATCAATCACATTGCAATCGACGCAAGGCACTCTTCCAGTATTCTGGGTGTGCGGACTTTCCGAGGACCCAACGTGGACTCGGATCACTACCTAGTTGTAGCCAAGGTACGGATGCGGATATCCACAACGGAGCAAAATCAACGAAATGCTGTGAGGAAATTTGACGTCGAAAAGCTGCAATCGCAAGACACCGCCAGAACCTTTGCCGATCGCGTTTCTTTTAATATCAATCTAAGTCCTATGCCGCCAGCAGCAAATGTGGAAGACCAGTGGCAGCGTTGCCAAAAAGCCATCAGAGATGCCGCCTCTGATGTACTGGGTTTCTCTCTGCCACCATAACGAAACCCCTGGTTTGATGAGGAATGCCGCAAGCACATGCAGCAAAACAAGAGGCGTACAAAGCGGCGCTGCATAGAAGGACTAGAGCTGCTCACGAGCTCTATGTGCGCAGGAGAAAAGAGGAACATCGACTTCTCAGAAAGAAGAAAAAATAGCATGAAGCGCTCGATCGAGGAGATTGAGAGACTTTATTGCAGAAATAATGTTCGAAAATTTTACCAAAGGGTAAAAAGAACATGCCAGGGTTTCAAAGCCAGAACAAAAGCCTGCAGGGACGAAAATGGCAACATAGTAGTAGAATCGCAGTCGGGGCTGAGGATATGGAAGGAACACTTCTGCAGACTTTTAAACGGCGATGATGATCATTATTCCGCTGTCAGGCAGAATGAGCCATTCAACAGTGACGATGGCATTCAAAATTCTCGTCAACCCGATCAGAATGAAGTGAGGAAAGCGATATCTAAACTCAAATCCAACAAGCTGCTGGAGCCGACGGCCTTGCCGCTGAACTTTTCAAGGCAGGAGGAGATGAGTTGGTAAGGAGCATGCACCAGCTCATCTGTAAAATCTGGTCGGACGAAAGTATGCCCGATGAATGGAACCTCGGCATCATTTGCCCGATCCTGAGAAAAGGAGACCCTCTGAACTGCGCCAACTACAGAGGTATAAGTCTCCTAAATATCGCATATAGGATCCTGTCTGCCGTACTATGTGAACGCCTAAAACCGATCGTCAGCAACCTGATAGGTCCTTATCAGTGCGGTTTCAGGCCTGGAAAGTCCACCATTGACCAAATATTCACACTACGGCAGATCTTGGAAAAAACCATGAATATAAAATCGATACGCACCACCTCTTCATCGATTTCAAAGTTGCCTATGATAGCGTGTATAGAGGCGAGTTACACATAGCCATGTCTAGTCTTGGCATCCGTGCCAAGCTCGTCCGTTTGTGCAGAATGACGATGGAAAACTCTCGCTGCTCCATCAAAGTCGGTAAGAACATCACCGAACCGTTCGATGTCAGGAAAGGTCTTAGACAAGGCAACGCGCTATCATGCGATCTCTTTAACATAGTACTTGAGAGAATTGTACGAAACTCACAAGCCAACACCGGAGGTACAATCTTCTTCAAGTCTGTACAACTACTCGCTTATGCCGATGACATTGACATAATCGGAAGAACTCAGCGGGCCGTCAATGGGGCATTTACGAGTATTGAGAACGAGGCAGCAAAGATGGGTCTAGCGGTCAATGAAAGCAAAACAAAATATATGCTGTCTACAAAAAAAGACACCCAACATCGGCGTCTTGGACAGAACGCCACAATAAACAGATACAATTTTGAGGAAGTAAAGGATTTTGTCTACCTAGGCTCTATGGTCAGCTCCGCAAATGACATCAGTGGAGAGATCACACGGAGAATTACTCTTGCCAATCGTTGTTTCTATGGGCTAAAACGGCAATTGAGTAGCAAAGTTCTATCTCGAACTACTAAGATAACTCTTTATAAGACATTAATCATCCCAGTCCTGCTGTATGGCGCAGAGGCATGGGCTTTGACAAAACCGGATGAGGATGCCCTTGGTTATTCCGAGAGAAAAGTTATTCGAGCGATCTTTGGTCCCGTCTGCATAGACGGTGAGTGGAGGAGAAGGTACAATGCCGAACTATACGGCCTGCACAAGGACATCGACTTAGCCAGAAGAGTTCACATGCAGCGATTAAGATGGCTGGGTCATTTAGAGCGGATGGAGCCCAACCTTCCCGCTAAGAAAGTTTTCGAATCCACCCCGGACGGACGGCGCAGTAGAGAACGACCTCGTGGTAGGTGGCGCAAACAGTGGAGGGGGACCTCAACCAACTTGGCGTGCGCAACTGGAGGCAGCTGGCTCGTAATCGTGCTGGCTGGAGAGGTTTGTTGGTTGAGGCCCAGGTCCACCCCGGACTGTAGCGCCATCTAAGTAAGTAAGTAAGTAATATTTGTCCTACATGGGCCTATATGTATGTTGTTAAGTTAAGTTTCTTCAATTATATGGATTTCTGTGCTATTTTAATGAGCCGGATTTGAAGCCTATGGTTCCGAAACAACCAAAAGCCTCGGATAAGGATGACTCAACTAATCACGACCCCAGCAAACGAAATAAGGACAACGACCTTCGGATCTGTACGTGGAATGTTCTGTCCCTTTACAGACCACGTGCAGCCGAACAACTAGCAGAGGCCCTAGACTGCTATAAAGCAGATATTACCGCCATCCAGGAAGTGCGATGGGATGGGCCGGGCAAAAAGAGGATGAAAAACTGTGACATCTACTACGGTGATTGCTACAGAGGCAACAGGCAACGCTTATTCGGATGCGGATTTGTCATACGCGGCAGACTTAGGCAAGAAGTCTTAAGCTTCCGACACGTGAGCGAGCGTATTATGACTATCCGGATCAAGGCTAAATTCGCTAACATAAGCCTAATATGTGTTCATGCCCCCACAGAAGAAAAGGACCCTGCCACCAAAGAGTGTTTCTACGAGCTCCTCGACAAAACATACGAGCAATGTCCTAAATACGACGTTAAAATCGTATTGGGCGATTTTAACGCCAAAATAGGAAAGGAGGACGTCTTTGGTAGGGCAGTCGGTAAGCATAGCCTACACGACACCACGTCTGATAACGGACTAAGGCTAATTGATTTCGCTGTGGAGCGAAATGTCACCATAGCAAGCACATGGTTTCCTCATCTCCATATTCATAAGCAGACATGGCGGTCCAATGATCATGTCACGATCAACCAAATTGATCATATTGCGATCGATGTATTCTGGATGTCCAGACCTTCCGAGCGGCCAACATAGACTCGGATCATTACCTTGTTGTAGCCAAGGTACGAATGCAGATATCCCAATCTGAGCAACAAAGAAAAATTACTGTGAGAAAATTTAACGTCGAAAAGCTACAATCGCAAGAGACCGCCAGACTCTTCGCTGAACGCGTATCCCGAAATCTCTCAATCACCCCTTTGCCGCCAGCATCAAGTACCGAAGACCAGTGGCAACGCTGCCAACATGCCATCAGAAACGCCGCGACTGATGTGCTGGGTCTCGCTCGCCAACCACCGCGAAACCCCTGGTTTGACGAAGAATGCCGGCGAGTGCATGCAGCAAAACAAGAGGCATACAAAGCGGCGCTGCAAAGGAAGACGAGAGCTGCTCGTGAGCTCTACGAGCAAAAGAGACGGGAAGAACATCGGCTTCTCCAAAAGAAGAAGAAAGAGCATGAGAAGCTCGCGTTTGAGAATATCGAGAGTCTATACTCCAGGAACAATGTACGGAAGTTTTACCAAAAGGTAAAAAGAACGTGTCAGAGAAGTAATACCCGAACAGAAACCTGTAGAGATGAAAATGGGAACCTCGTAGTAGAATCACAGTCGGTGCTGAGAATATGGAAAAACGACTTCTGCAGACTGTATAACGGCGACGAAGACCAACATCCCGCTGTCTGGCAGAATGAACCATTCAACATGGACGATGATAGTCAAAATTTCCGTCCACCTGACCAAAACGAAGTGAGGATAGCAATATCCAAGCTAAAATCGAACAACGCTGCCGGACCTGACGGCTTACCGGCCGAACTATTCAAGGCAGCTGGGGATGAATTGGTAGAGTGCATACACCAACTCATTTCTAATATTTGGTCAGACGAGTGTATGCCTGATGAATGGAACCTCAGCATCGTTTGCCCGATCCACAAGAAAGGAGACCCCCTCAACTGCGCCAATTATAGAGGCATCAGTCTCCTCAACATCGCATACAAGATCTTTTCTGCGATATTGTGTGAACGCCTGAAACCTTTTACCAACAGCCTGATTGGACCCTATCAGTGCGGTTTCAGGCCAGGAAAGTCCACCATCGATCAAATCTTCACACTTCGACAGATCCTGGAGAAAACCCAAGAATTCCAAATCGATACTCACCACCTCTTTATCGATTTCAAGGCCGCCTATGACAGCATTTATAGAGAAGAGCTCTATAGAGCCATGTCTAGTTTTGACATCCCTGCCAAACTTGTCCGTCTGTGCAGGCTGACGATGAAGAACGTTCGCTGCTCCACCAAGGTCGGTAATGACCTCACCGAGACCTTTGATGTCAAAAAAGTCTTTAGACAAGGTGACACGCTGTCATGTGACTTCTTCAATATTGTACTTGAATGGATTGTGCGGAACTCACAAGCCAACACCGGAGGCACAATCTATTACAAGTCTGTATAACTGCTTGCATACGCCGACGATATAGACATTATCGGAAGATCTCAGCGGGCTGTCACCGGTGCGTTTGCAAGCATTGAGGCGGAAGCGGCCAAAATGGGTTTGGCGATAAACGAGGGCAAAACCAAGCATATGCTGTCAACTAGAAGGGAAAACCAACATCGACGAATTGGACAAAACGTCACCGTGGGCAGCTATAACTTCGAGGTAGTAAGGGACTTTGTCTACCTTGGCTCTGCTATAAATTCTACTAACAAAATCAGTGCAGAAATCAATCGAAGAATAACTCTTGCCAATCGCTGTTTTTTTGGGCTTATAAGGCATTTCAACAGTAAAGCCCTATCTCGAACAACTAAGGAGACTCTATATAAGACCTTGATCATCCCAGTCCTGCTTTACGGCACTGAAACATGGACTTTATTAAAAGAGGATGAAGATATCCTTGGTCGCTTCGAGAGAAAAATTCTTCGTAAGATTTTCGGTCCCGTTTGCGTTAACGGGTTTTGGAGGAGAAGATTCAATCACGAACTATACGAGCTGTACAGCGACATCGACCTAGTCAAGAAACTGCGTATTGGACGTCTGAGATGGCTAGGACATGTAGAGCGAATGGACACCAACGCTCCGGCCCGCAGAGTCTTCGAATCTAATCCCGAGGGACGACGCAGTAGAGGGAATCGTCGCCGTAGGTGACGCGCTCAAGTTCAAGGGGACCTCGGCCAACTTGGAGTGCGCAACTGGAGGCAATTAGCTAAAGACCGAGCTAAATGGAGAGGCTTGTTGGTTGAGGCCCAGGTTCACTCCGAACTGTAGCGCCACCTAAGTAAGTAAGTAAGGTTTGAAGCCTGCTGTCATTTGGTCGAGTTTCTAGTTGTTGCTGCGCTTGCAAAGACCTTTGACGTCCTTGATCTTGGAAAGATTGGTCAGATGTTAATATAACCCATATACATTGTCCGCTGTCATCTGAAACAAATAGAAGCACCTTAGTGAGGATATACTACTGTATATTTTCTAAACTGTTAGCGCAGGGGACCTATCACTAAATCTTATTCTCGATCATACTTATTTGAACAATCCAAGTTTATAACTTCACGTACCATC
This sequence comes from Brachypalpus laphriformis, assembly GCA_945910035.1. Classification (NCBI taxonomy): domain Eukaryota; kingdom Metazoa; phylum Arthropoda; class Insecta; order Diptera; family Syrphidae; genus Brachypalpus; species Brachypalpus laphriformis. The sequence goes on from OX246754.1 coordinate 258,580,150, forward strand.
GACTTGATTTTTCCCAACTCAATCTGCCCGAATCCCATATTATAATCCACATCAGAATAAAATAAGAAAAGCATCTTTAACTCCCTCTGGCATACTTCTTGAATCAGCGAAAACAAATTAAAGTTCATTACCCCTTTAGCACATCCTTGCTCCTAAACAAATCCAACATTCACTCTCCGTTTTGCAATTATGCCAAGCAGCTCACCAATTCTTCAGCTATATCATCACATGCACACAAAGTTGAGAAAGAAAAACGAATACACACAAAAATAAATAAAACGATTACCAAAGCAATACGAGAATAAACAAAGGAGCAGCAAAGTAAGGATAACTTCTCTGTTTTAGTTTCCTAATTAACTTTTCTTTGAATGGGGCTAATACAAAAGCAAAGAAAGGTCTCCATTCTTTTCCGTCGTCCTTGTCGGTTTTTCTTTCATGCCCGTCGTCTCTAGTTAATCGTTTGGCCTTCAAACCGCATGAATCTTCCACCAGCATAAGAGGTCTGATCTACTTTCTCAGTCCTTGAGACGCCCATCCGTCTCTCTGGTAGTAAGATGAGTGTGTGTGTATAAGTGGGTATATAGTATATTTTATTCTTACATTTTTTTTATGTTCGAATTAAAAGTAATCTCCTGAAGCGTTATTTCATCCTTTACCTCCAACACACACACTCATATAGAATCCATCAACTTAACTCCTTTCATTGGCGAATGGACAGACGGACACGTAAGAAGATTTTCCTTGTGAACGGCTTCAATTTCTTTCGCCATCCTTCGCTTCCTTTCAGTCACTTTTTTGTGGGCTGGTGGCTGCTAGATTTCTTCTCCTTCCCTTTTCGACTTTGCCTCTTAAATCATTTTGTTTATTTTATAAACAGATTTTATCTTTTGCTTCGTTGACTTTAATCCCAAAGGGATGGTCAGTATAATCCGGATATGGATCCGTATCAAAGGCCAATATTATGTGTGTACATGATTTAAACTGTTTTTCTCCTGTTACCCTATCACACACGACTGGTTCGCTTGGGCGCACGAGGCCGCCTAGATAGATACCTTCTTCCTTCGTTGGACAGACCACAGCACACACACATTGTCTTCGAATATCCTTTATATTGTACTTATGCTTCGTCTTCGTATCACCGGATATGGATCCTTGCTCGATTGCAGCTCCAATCAGACCAAGGAAAGTGTGTGTGTGCTCCACATAATGGTTTCTTCTTCTCTCTCTTCCTTCCTTGCAATAAATGAAATAGGAGGAAGAAGAATTTTGTGGTAATTCCATCAGATGACCACCACCACTAGCTAAAGAGAAAGGGGTGTCAGGATATTATTGAAAGGCCAAGAAGCCTTTCACTTTTGTGGTCAACTTAATGAAGACGATCATCATCATCATCATCATCGTCATGATGGACGAGTCGAGAAAGGATAGCCCACCGAGGGATGATCTCCAAGGGAATTTATTTGAAAGCCAACTAATTTATTTATTTTTTCTCGTTTCTACTTCATATCTCTAATCGAAAGGTAAGAAATGATGATGAATATTCTGTGGCCTTAGTGAGGTCGTTTCTACACATAAGTTTTACCACAAGGAGGTCGATGAAGAGCTGGGATTTCCTGTGCATTATGATACTCGGAATGAGATTCCATTTGAAAGTTGTTTAAGGAATATTCGAATCCTAATTTTCGTTGTTGATTTGGGAAAGTTTAAAAATGTTTGTGGAATCGAATACGAAAGTGAATTGAGTGCGGGGCGATGAATAGGAAACAGGTTTAGGGAGGACACATTCTCGGATACAATCCGGTATGATTGGATATTTGGTTCATAAGTAGTTTTCATTTAAAACTTGCCTGAGTAAAGCCAATGGTAAGGATTTAAAGACAGATATACATAAAAGAAAACTATTCAGAAAAATTTACCTGCATATATACAATATATTACCTGGTGGCAGGCAACTATAACTATTCAGAAAATTTTATAGAAGTTCTAAAAGAATTGAAACAATGCATTTTCAACTTCAATGATTTTGAGGTATATAGATAAATCCGTTTAAGCCCATTCGAAGAAAGTTATGCCAAATGCCTTGGAACTTTTGTACTATTTACTCACAGATATGCTGGTGTTCGATTTTCAAGATTCACGATTCAAGATTTTTTTATTTCCCTTTCAAGATAACAATTTAATAAAGATACTAGCGCTTGTCGTAAAAGGCGACTAAGAGGACAAATCGGATCTAGGCAATATAACACCCAAGTGAGCCTAGCGACACATATACTACCTTAAAAACCCTCCCACAAGTGTGCATGCGAGTCCGTGGGTTGACACGACTGGAAATCACCGGTGTCATAGAAGAAAGATCAAACAAACAATAATAAAACAGGAGCATGCACGTGTCAAACAACAAACACCATCGCAATAAGGTAATATTGCAAAACTGTATCATTATGTACTAATCGTGGACTGAGCAGAATTCTTCGGGTCAGAGCTATACGGATTCCGAGGGCTAGCAAAATAATGAAACAGTTTCGTCGAAATTTGAGGGTCACGTTGGAACGTTGGAAGCATGACCGGTCGAAGTTACGAGCTGGAAGAGGTGATGAATAGAAGGCGGGTGGATATCTTGTGCGTCCAAGAGACGAAATAGAAAAACACCAGAAATCGGGCGCGTTTCTTGGACGTTAGGACAAAAGATCACAAGATGTTCTACTACGCAACGGAAAAACTAGGAACGGAATCGGTATCATCCTTGCGCCAGAGCTACTTGGTAACATCCCATTGAAGAGTTTCTGTTTGTTGGAGGAGATTTGAATGGACATGTCGGGAAGTCAAACGAAGACTATGAAGACTGCCATGGAGGAATAGGATACGGCACCAGGAACCTTCTTGGTGAAGACATCCTAAGCATGTGCAAATCACACGGTCTTATCGTGTTAAATACCATGTTCATCAAACAACACACCGACACCTGATCACGTTCAGCAGGAATTGGTCAAGGAAAAACGAAAAGCGCGTAAAAAATGGCAACAGAGTCGTGCTCCGCAGCATAAAACACACTTGAATCGTCTGTGCAATTCGTTGAAGAAAACTGTTAAGGATTTTAAGAATCGTGCAATAGGCTCTTACCTTGAAAGTTTAACAGCGAAAAAAGATTCCCGCGCCGCCAATTAAATTGAATCAAAATGAATGGGCAAGGGAAGATAAAGAAAAAGCGGACGTCCTTGCGGCCCACCTGGAAGAAACCTTTAAACCGTACGATGGTCAAGTGGTTTACGATAACGTCAATAGGCCGGATTTACCATCTGGCAATTTAACACTCACAAGTGCAATGCTTAGGGAACTCAAAAATGAGATCGAGATTCTAAAACCTAAGAAAGCTCCTGGTTATGATTTAATCACCGGAGAAATTCTCAAAGTTTTACCTAGAAAAGTTTTGATTAAGCTTCTCTATATTGTAAATGCTGCGCTCAGATTAAAACACGTTCCGAGCCAATGGAAAGTTGCGGAAGTAATAATGGTCTTAAAACCAGGAAAACCGCCAAATGAGGTAAAATCGTTTAGACCAATTTCTCTTCTTCCAGTCATATCCAAAATTTTCGAGAGGATATTACTAAGGCGTCTCCAACCGGTTATAGACGAAAATAATCTTATCCCTGACCACCAGTTTGGGTTCAGAAGTAAGCATTCGACGATTGACCAGGTGCATAGAATTACTGACGTAATCGAGAAAGCATTTGAAGAAAAAAAGATTTGCTCAAGCGTATTTCTTGACGTCTCGCAGGCCTTTGATAAGGTGTGGCATGATGGCTTGAAATTCAAACTACGACAAGTTCTCCCTGTATGCTTATACGATATTCTAGTATCATATCTGGGGAATAGACTCTTCCGTGTTAGACATGGAAACGAATACTCGCAGCTCAAAGAAATTTCGGCCAGCGTACCAAAAGGAAGCGTTCTTGGGCCGCTTCTCTATCTGTTATACACTCGAGATATACCGAAAGAAGATGGCACTATCCTAGCTACGTTTGCCGATGACACCGCTATCCTAGCAGTAGGTAAAACAATCGAAGAAACGACTGAAAAACTGCAAAGTGCGCTAAATAAAGTAAATGAATGGACGAGGGACTGGCGGATTGCCCTCAACGAATCTAAATCTGTTCACGTGAATTTCACTTACAAGAAAACTAATAACTTGCCAATTTTCCTAAACTCGGCCCGAATACCTTTTGCAAACGAGGCCAAATACCTGGGAATGACACTCGACGCAAGACTGAAGTGGAATTCGCACGTGAAAATGAAACGTAAAGAACTCGAAATCAAATATAGAGAAATGTACTGGTTCCTCGGAAAACATTCCCAGCTCAGTACTGAGAACAAACTGCTTTTATACAAGCAAGTGCTAAAGCCGGTGTGGACCTACGGTATACAACTTTGGGGTTGTACCAAGAAAACAAATGCCAATATTTTACAAACTTTTCAAAATAAAGTGCTAAGAGAAATTGTCCAAGCACCGTGGTATATTAGAAACGACGATATCCACAGGGATCTCGGAATTCCGACAATCGAAGCTGAAACTAGAAGCTTCGCGAGAAAGCATAGAAACCGACTAATCGGACATGTCAACAATACAGTCCTACAATTATTGGATGAGAGCAATTTATTGCGCCGACTACAAAGGACGAAACCCTTCGACTTGGCGGGATAATGATAAACCCCGTTTAGATTGCGGAACATGCAGGATCTTTCAGTGGAAAGTAACCTGCTAAACGTTTTTATTTCGTGAAAGAAAAATTTTTTGATAAGTTAATACTTAGTTGCGATATCTAACAAATTTATATCGAAGGGTGGTGTTTTTTTAGTCAGTAAGAATCTGACACTACTATGAGCACGCGCTTGCTATTCTCATAGTGTCTATGGAAGATTTTTCACCAACCCTCGAAAAAAAAAAAAAAAAAAAAAAAAAAAAAAAACGTTCAGCAGTGGTGGAGATGAAACCCAGATTGACTACCATTTGGTAGCTAGTTTCATGAAGCCTCGGGTAAAAGATTGCAAGGTGATCCTGCGAGAGGTGATCGCTCGGCAACACCGTCTCCTGCTAATAGAAATTTTTATGAAGACACCAAAGGAAAGCAAGCAAACAAGGGTCTCTGAGAAAATCAAGTGGTACAATCTGGACAAAGAAAAGGGCGAGACTTTTATTTTCGTGATGAAAATTTACCACTCTCACACCATCAACGGAGCTGGAATGAAGAGTGTAGAGCACAAAATACGTGGGATTCAGCGAACTTGCTGAAAGAAGGCCAAATCACTGCTAGGAGCTTCAAAAGGCCACCATCAACATGCCAGAGAAGCATGGCGGTGGAGTGATGAAGCTAAGAAGGTGATAAATGAGAAGAAAGCGGTTTTCAAAGCTTGGTCAAAGTGCCCCTCAAATAATAATGACGAAAAAGTTCGCCTCGAAATGGAATACACATGTTGCAAGAAAAAAGCGAAGAAGAAGTGCGCCCAGATTCAAGCAGAGAGTACGGAGGGCCTGTATCGGGAGCTGGAGAAAATATCTTCTCCGGTTGCTGATGCAAATCAGGCTATCCAGGAGCTGCGAAGACACAATATAAACAAGAGCGCAACCATCTTCAAAATAGCCGCCCAAAGAAGGAGGAATGCTCAGGAGATTCGTTCGACAAAGTTCATTAACAATGCTCATGGCCAGCTTCTTGTGGATGACATAAAATTCTGCAGAGGTGGCGGCAGTATTGTAAAGAACTTTTGAATGAACAATTTCCCCGTCTATACTTTCCAAGAGCCACCCCTAACTCTAAAGAAATACCCGACATTACAGTCGAAGAAAAATTTAGTGAGGCGGTCAAATTCTCCAAAAAACGAAAAGCGGTTGGGCCAGACGAGATGCCCTCTGAGTTCTGGAAAAATATGGGAGACGTCGGGTTCAGATGGCTTAGAATTCTCATCTCCAAATTTGTGAGAGGTGATTCAATGCCGAATCAATGGAGGGAAAGTTACATTCTCCCTGTATACAAAGGGAAGGGTGATACGCGAAACTGGGATAACTACCGTTCGATCAAGCTGATGTCACACAACATGAAGATCTTTGAGCGGGTTTAGGGTGGCCGACTGATGATCAGTGCGGGTTTGTCTCGGGTAAATCAACCACAGATGCAATCCGAAGTATAAGCATCATAATGGAAAAACATCGTGATTCCTTAAAGGATTTGCATATTGTACTGGTTGACTTTGAAAAGGCATTCGACAGACAACCACGAGATCTGATGTAGGTGGCGCTAAGACATCGAGTGGTTCCAGAAACCTATGTACAGATGATCATGAACATGCATGAAGGAGTAAAGACAAGAGTAAGATGCCCCGCTGGAGTAACCGAAGAGTTCCCAATCAAAGTCGAGGTGCACCAGGGAAGCGTTTTAAGTCATTTGCTCTTTATTACAGTCCTTGATTATCTGCTTCAAGGTAAAGTGATGGACCCCAAGGTACATCAGTTATTCTTTGCATATGATGGAATCATCATAAGTGAGGATCCTACATCCCTGCAATGAGCACTTGATGTATGGGTGGACGTTCTGGAGGGAAATGGGATTCGCATTAGTTCAAAGAAGATAAAGTACTTGTGCTGCCCGTTCTCTGATCCACTCAGACCTATTTCAGACATTTATTTGAGTGGAACAGTGCTTCCCCAGTGCGAAAAGTTCAAATATCTGGGATCTATGATCAATAATAAAACAATATGTGATAACGACATCAGTCATCACGTAAGCGTAGGGTGGATGAAGGGGCGGGAAAATTCGCCTATCTTCTGTGAACGAAAAATGCCACCTAAGTTGAAAGGAAGGCTCTACACCGCAGTTGTGCGTCCAGAGCTCACATACGGTCCACAATGTTAGACGATGTACAGAAAGTATGAGGGTAAAGTAGCGACAGCTGAGATGAAGATGCTTCGGATGACAGCAGGAGTGACAAAGCTTGATCGAATAAGAAGTTCGAAGATCCGTGGAAGCATTCACGTCAAGGAAACCATCTTTCAAAAGATAGAGCGCGACCGGCTCAACTTGGTATTGGTTCCAAGGACATCGCGATGTAGAAAAGGCAGGCCTATAAATGCCTGGATCACACAAATGCGACGACATAGGCATTTCATTGGCCTCAGTAACCGAGTGATCCAAAATCGGCAGCCCTGCCGATATTTTCTGAGGTCAAATAAGCGAACCCCACAGGCGGATCAGTAGAAATGCGGTGAAGTGGGAGGGTTGAGATCCCTCATTTTCGGATCATAACCTCGCGGAAAAAAAGGAAGAAGAAGAATAATTTAATAAAGATATAATAAGAGAATATTAATTTAATACATTATGATACTAGATACAGTTTTTCATAATAATATTGAAGAATTCTGGGTATAATTATCACGAAATATGGAAATAATAATAATACACTTTGTGATATAGTACAACCAGTAGCAAGTATGACTATTAATAATATTAAAAAACGATAGGATTAAAGCCAAAAAGGAAAGACGAAAAGGAGAACGCGATGTACACCGAAATGCAAATATAATTTTTATTGTGCAAATCATTTTATTTTTTTGAAAATAGAGATGAATATACCAAGAGAAGAACAATCGTAAAATGTGAATTAAACATGAATAAATAGTACGTTAAGACAAATGTAACTTGAAATAGAGTCTCAACCTTAGATCGTGAAAGTAACTAAGCTTTAAATTTGTTTAAGAATTGATTTCCATGTGTCATTAGAGTCGATATATCTGACGGCAGTTTGTTAAAAATGTAAAGTGCTATAGAGGTCAGAAAACGTCGATTTTGGTCTTTATTAACCCTAGGAACATCAACCAATTTTTCAACGAATATACTCCATTTCTTCTAAAGTGTATAGTATACAAGATCACATCTTCACGATACAACAAGTGTTGGAAAAAAAGCTCGCTAAAAATAAAAAGTCATTACTTGCTTTATTGATATGAAGAAAGCTTTTGACTCAATAAGCAGAGAAAAAATCAAGGAGAGCCTCAGGAGGAAAGGGGTGGAGGAAGGACTTATACAAGCCATCAAAAGCACCTACAAAGAAACTTTTAACATCATAAGGACATGCAATATGTTGTCAGAGAAATTTAAGACGTCTGAAGGAGTGAGACAAGGAAGTGTTATAAGGCCCATCCTGTTTATCTGCGCAATGGACGATGCCTTCAAACATTGTCAAGTAAGGATGGAAAAGTTCAGAGATGGGTACACACAGCTAGAACCTATCTATCTCCAGGCTTGTGCGTTTGCGGGTGATATAGTGCTGTTTGCAAATAGTGAGGAAGGTATGCAAAAGAGTGTAAAACTACTAGCATCGCAGAAATTGAAGCTCAATGTCGAAAAAACAAAGGTGGTGGTGATCGGAAATGAGACAGGAGTAGCAAGAGTAACGGTGGATGGAGAAGTCTTTGAGCAGGTGCAAAGATACAAGTACCTAGGTAGTATAATCAACAGCATTGGTAATTCAGAAGACGAACTGATGGCGAGGATTAAAGCAGCAAATAGATTGTATGCAGCATTGAGAAGAACATTTTTAGACCACAAATAAATCACACAAAAAAACAAAAATATCAATTTTCAACTCGATATACTTACCAGTGCTATTACACGGAGGTGAAAACTGGATACTCACAGAAAGACAAGAAAAACAAATATAAGGTATGGAGATTAAATACCTCAGGAGAGTCATAGGACCCAGGAGAATAGACAAGAAAAGAAATGAAGATATTAGAAAGGAACTTCATGTCAAAGTGGCTAAGCTAACCCTAGAGGAAAAGAAATTAAGATTGTTTGGACACCTAGTGCGTATGGAAGAGAACCGACAAGTGAAGAAAATTTGGGAAGTAAGACCGGAAGGAAAAAACAAAAGAGGAAGACCCAAGACCACATGAACAGTACTGTCGAAAAAATCCTGAAAGAAGCAGGATAAAGCTGGCATTCGGCTAAACAAATAGCAAGAGACCCGACCCAGTGGAGAAACTTCACGAGAAGATAAAAAGGAGAGAAACACCGAGAACCACTCGACACCTTAGGGTATACGAGGACAGGATTATGTATGTATGTATGTACGAGTATGTGTTCTAAGGTGAATATTTCCACTTCTAACAAAAAATACTTTAAGCGCTTTGTAGGTAAAAAGATAACGAAGTAGTAGTATTTTTCCCGATTGAAATAGGGACAGTGAAGGCTCAAATCTGTTTTTACGTAACATTAACCGAATTATTTTTTTCTGCGCTGTAATAATAGGACTCAGGTTACTTATATAGGCACAGCCCCAACAAGCAAGACCATACTCAAGCCGTGTTTGGACCAATGTGTAGTAGATAGCTGAGAGTAAACTATGAGGAACAAGCTTTCGCAAGTGATACATTTTGTTTAAAGATATGTATAGAATTTTTTTAGGGACATTATGTGTGACCTCCAATTTAATTTGTTATCTATGAAAACTCCTGGATACTTAAACTCATTCACGAACTCAAAAGTAAAGCATTTGTTTGTGCGGTGCAGCTTATCGCAACTAAGATGATGAGATGTAATACCTTTAAATACTGTGTTCGAGTTGGACAAGGAAAAACACACTGCCTTAGACTTTGTGCTAAGCATAAATTGATGGTAATCAAGCCAGATACTTAGCAAATGTAGATCTGAATTCACTTGGTCTCGAATCGTAATTAAAGAATTTTCTGAATATGAAAGTGCTAGATCGTCTGCATAACCAATTAAATGGCCGTTGACAGGTAGGTTGAATATGGAATTAATGTAAACAAGGAAAAGGATTGGTCCTTGAACTGACCCCTGTAAGACACCAGAATTTGGACAGACTTCTTCCTTGCTTACAAATTCATTTACCCTAACGCACTGTTTTCGATAAAGCAAGTAGGACTTAAACCATTCGGATATATTGCCTCTAAAGCCAGCGTTACTGAGTTCCTGTATTAATAAATCCTGATTAACTAAATCAAAGGCTTTTGTTAAATCAAGGAAAAGTCCAACTGTTTTTTGATTATTATTTATTATTATTATTATTACTGTGCACTAGGTAAGTTCTCGTTAAAAAGGCCACAATTCCATCTTCAGTGCACTTACTTTTCACAAAACTAAATTGCAACTTATTAAAATATCGAGTTTTTTAAAAAAATGCTAAGCATTTTGCTAACTATTACCTTTTCAAAAATCTTTGAGAAGACCGATAACAAGCATACTGGCCTATAGTTATTTGGGTCACTTGGATCGCCTTTTTTTTAAAAATCGGATTAATTAACGTGGTTTTAGGGCAATCAGGAAATATTCCGTATTGAAAGCTTTGGTTAACAATGTGCTTCAAAGGATTTACTATCGACTTTCCCATCTTCTTGATGATAACGTTACTAATGCCATCTATTCCACATGAGTTCTTAGCTTTCAAGCTGTTAATAATAGCGAGAAGTTCTGAATTACTAATGGGCCCAAAAAAGAAGAAAAGTGAACGCGTTTTATCAAGTAAAAATCTCCCATTACTCTCATTTAATTGAATACACACATCTGCTTTACATTTTTCAGTGACATTTTTAAATAACTTAAGGAAATTAAAGCAGGAATCCCCCAAGGAGGTATTTTGGGACCGATTCTCTATCTTTTATATACTAGCGATCTACCAGTTACAGCTACTAGTACGATAGCTATGTTTGCTGCTGACACGGCAATTCTAGCAGTTAGAAAAAACGTGGAGGAATCTAGTAAAAAACTACAAGAAACGATTAATGAGGTAGCCAATTGGACAAAGTTGTTGCGAATAAAGCTTTACAACACGAAGTCAATCCATGTGGACTTTGCATATAAAAGAATTCAATTCCACCCAGCAATCATCTTTGGTTCGCAAATCCCACACTCAAACTCTGCAAAGTATTTAAGTATGACCCTGGTCGCAAAGCTACGTTGGAAAAAACATGTCAAAAAGAAGAGGATCGAACTAAACACCAAATTTAATAAAATGAACTGGCTAATAAGTAAATACTCATCACTATCTGTCCAAAATAAGCTTTTGCTTTACAATCAAGTAATTAAACCCATATGGACTTATGGTTGTCAACTTTGCGGATGTGCTAGACCCAGTGTTATTGAATGTATTGAAAGATTCCAAAGTAAAGTGTAAGAAACATCGTAAATGCACAATGGTACGTTAGAAATGTCGACCTTCACCGGGATCTGGGGATAGCAACTGTCCACGATTCCATCGGCAACATCGCGAAGGCCAACGAAAGAGTTACCCAGACTTACCCAGACTTACCCAACACGTAAATGAGGAGACATCAAGACTCAATCAAGCTGCTGAGTATCGGAGATTGAAGCGAAAAAAAAAACCTTGTAACTTGGTAGTACCCAAATTCAAAGTACCTATCTTATTAAATCAAATTTTTAAATTAATTAAACATTTTTTTTTTTAAATCCACTCATCGTTTAATTATCTTTATCTTTGCTTACACTTTATAATTAAATGAAAACTGCTCGTTAGTTTGCTTATAAACTAGTTGTAGTACTATGAAATGTAATATATGTATTTTGTATAACGTTTCAATGAAAAAATAAATAAACATTTTTAAAGAAAGCGTTCATGCCGTTGCCTAAGTCCTCATTACTGCTGACGATTTTATTGTCTAGCTTAAGAAACTTTAAATCTGGGTCTTTTTCCTCCTTGCTTAATATGTTATTGACTATACGCCATTGCTCTTTAGGATTATACCGACTTTCTGCAAATTTGTTGCTATAGTATTAATTTGTTTGCCTATCTATTAGATTCCGCACATTACTTTGTAGTTCTCTATATATTTGTTTAACTAAAGTCTGGTTCATTCTGCTCTTATTTTTTGCATAGAATTTTTTTTTTTTTTTTTTCTATTTTTCCATCATTGATCCAAGGTTTAATTTTATTAAATCCCTTCATTTGCTTAGTATTTTTGCAGTCGCTTATATATCCTTTAAGTTTTTCTAAAAAAGAATTAAAAAGCACTAGAAGGACATTCCGAACTAAACACAGAATCCCATCTTTCTATAGATAGACACCGAATTAGTTTAGAAAATTTAATTTGAAAAGTTTCTTTTTCACAAGTACTAGAAGATTGGTTTGAACTATTACCAGCGGAACCTTTTTTTTTAAGCATTTTAAAAAGCAATGACAATTGAATAATGGTCGGTTATACCTAGTTCCAAAATATACGAATGCACATTGGTAAAATCTCTGGACTTGAGAAAGAGGTGGTCGATGCATGACTTTGTTTTATCATCTATTCTTGTAGGAAGATTTATAAGCGAACGAAAGCCTAATGAGGATAACAGAAGCATATACTCATCAGAATCCCTTGGAAGATTAAGTATGTTGATATTTATGTCCCCCACTAAGCAAATATTCCCACAATTGATAGAGCATAATAAACCTTGGAGCTGATTAAGAAAAATACTATAGGTACTATGCACAAACTGCAGTCAATAAACACAAACAAAAGTCACAAACAAATTCTTACTCAGTTTTAATCACAATCTGCACTTTCAATATCTGGAGTGAATGCATCTTCTACTTCTAGTTCACTTTTAACAAACACAGACGTGCCGTGCCGTTTCGTTACAATTTGGATACACACAATAGCCGGGAATAGAAAAATTATAGTCTTCGTTATCAAAAACCCAGATTTCCGTTAAGACATAATTTGAGGCAATGTAGCAAAGAAATTTTGTAAGTGAGGACAAAAGTTATCGAAATTCATTCTCATACTTCTTATATTGTATTTTGATGCACAATTGTTAAGTCTATGTTTGAACTACAAAATCTCATACCAACATAAGTTTCATTACAGTCATTCACACAAGTCGGATCATAGAGGCCATTTAAGTTACGTAACGTATTTATTTTTAAGATTGGATTTGAATTAAGATTTTCTATAATTGTCTAAGATCTTCTAAACTCTTTATATATTTGACTTCAGTTCCATTTGATCGTTTCATCATAATTCTTCTAAGGCGCACCCAGAGAAACTCATAGTTGAACTGCATCTTTGCTGTTTTAGCTTCTTTAAGAAAATATTTCAACTCGCCAGGTAATCAGTCGTTTATATAAATATTTCCCTTAGCAGAAGGCGTGATGAAATAAGCTTTTATTGGTTTCCTATTAGCATACATCGTAGTGAGAATTTTCTCACGTTTACTCTCAGTTTTTTTTCTGTAGCGAAGGTCAATGTCTTCTTTGGGTCCTTGCAGTCGCAACCCAGTGTTAATAATTTTTGCAGCTGTATCAATAACGCTTTCACTGTCAGGAGCGGTACGATTGACCGCAAACCAAAATCTCTAATAACGAAATCTCGCATTTCTTAAATAAATCCCGAATAAGCAAATCTCACATATTCAAAATCTCGCATATTCAAAATCTCGAATATTTCAAATCTCGCATTTGAAAATCTCGTATTATCAAAAGTTAGGAGTTACTCCTATTTCATAATGAAATTTGAAATTTATAAGGTTTTGAAAGTGAATGCATACATGAAAATAGACTTTAGCTCCAGGCGCCTGTCTGGCAGTTGTTAACATACTCGCACCCTTAGCGGAGCGATGAAGTCACGTGAGCGGATAACACCCCCATACCCATAGCGGAACTGATTATTGTGTAAATGCTAGCAATATAAATAACAGCATTCCTTAAGGTACATAACAAAAATTGTTACTTCTTCTCTCGCTCTTATTAACAACAGTCTTGTGCTATGTACATACTCAAAATAATGCAATTATTTGAGTTTAGAATGGGTACCTACATAGCTAATATAGATTTGGAATCTTGCATTGTAGTAAAATTTTTATTAATTCGCGCGAATTAATAAATATTTTATTAAAATGCGAGATTCTAGTTTTCGAGATTTTGATTTGCGAGATTTTATAACTGCGAGATTTTATAATTGCGAGATTTCAATAATGAGAGATTTTAATAATGCGAGATTTCATTATGCGAGATTTTGAAAACGAGATTTTAAAATGCGGCCAATCGTACCCAACCCTTCACTGTCGATAGCCGGTACATTGCGGATCTCCAAATAGTTGGCGTGAATCAACCAGTCTGCGCTGCTGAGACGTTCTTTGCACTCGTCTAGCTGTATTTGCAGATTTTCGTTCTCCTTTTTAATCGCATTCGTAATTTTTGCCGACTCCTCCAGTGCAGTGAGACGGCTGTTCATTGCATTAAGCGTAGTCTCGGTGGAAAAGAGTGTTTTTCTTAGCTCATTGATTTGGTCATAGACTGCTTTGAGAGTGATGTTGGTGGTATCATATGATGTTGTCGATGACAAAGATAATCTCCCCGTATCATTGCACCTTTTATGAGTGCACACAGAACAATTCCACACTTTTTTATTTCTTGCAAGATATTTAAAATCGGCTTGCTGCATGCAATAAGTTGCTGCACTCATTGCATTTCATTTTACTTGAGTCCCTGACAATCTTAACTTTAGACACTAGACAAGTCGACATTTTTTCGTCTTTCCTCTTTTGCGGCTAAACTCAGAATGAATGATTTACTTATAAGTAGATCATCTGCGCCATATGTGTCGTAGAGCATCTACCACACATACACGCTGTGTCGTCTGTGGTTCCTGACAATAAACCTTAGCTCCAATCAGCGCTTCCCTCATTTCGAATGATTTTCACGAAAAAAAGGTGCGTCCAATTAAGATATTTGAAGCTAGGGATACTAATACTCAATCATAAAGAATGTGAAAAGTCTCTGCCATTCATATTTTAGGGAAACCATAACAAAACCCATTTCTATGAGTGGGGGTAAATAGTCTGCAGATGTTGTTGACGAAGCTTGGTAGAGATCCGATTGAATGCCGTCAAGCACCGCATTGTTTGTTTTACATGCTTTGATCGAGGCAAGGAGCTCCTCTTTGCTGGAAGTAATACATATAAATATATAGCTCATCAAGTGCTTAGACCAACCTTTTCGAATCACTCGCGCTGTATGTGTTATATTTTTTCGCATGAGTTGAAGGGACCTACAGTTTTGTATCGTATCCGAAGAGCAATTTTTATTTATGCCTTAGACTAGCTTTCTTTTTACAACAATACTCTCCGACGTGAAAAAACTCTAGCGCTCGATTTCTTTACATGAGTACTAAGCTGCCTTAATACCCGGTCTAGCTAGACCAGGTACTAGCTCTGATACTCGGAACCAACGAAAAGATAGTACTTGTACATTTCTTCACATCACTTATACTGGATCTAAGTTCATCAAGCGGTACTAGCAGCTAATACGTCTAAAAACTGGTCTAATACTGATTTTGACATTATTTTGGCATTTGTCGGCCGTTAGACAATTATTTCGAATTATATTCGTATTTTATTCATTAGTAAAGTTTTTTTTTTTAATATTTGAGTTGCTTTACTGTTGTGAGTGATATGAGTATGGTGGTAGGTATGCGGAATCGTGTGGAAGAGTGTGTGATTGGTTGTTTTTTCTTTACTTTATGTTTGGTAGCAATGAATAATGAATAAACAAGAATTAAAAAACGATAGTGATGAAGCGAAAAGTTCACATCGTCCCAAGCATTTATTGTACTCCGTTGTGGCATATGGTAGATACGGCGCTCAAATCGACCAACTTCCACCCCTTCTTCATCGTTCTCGTACTCGATATCGTCCTCGAAATCACGAACCAAACTATCCCCACCAAAAATCAAATCCTTCTTCTTCTTCCTTTTATCAGCGAGGTTATGATCCGAAAACAAGGGATCATAACCCTCCCACTTCACCGCATTTCTACTGATCCGCCTGTGGGGTTCGCCTATTTGACCTTAGAAAATATCGGCAAGCCTGCCGATTTTGGATCACTCGGTTACTGAGGCCAATGAAATGCCGATGTCGTCGCATTTGTCTGATCCAGGCGTTTATAGGCCTGCCTTTCCTACATCGCGATGTCTTTGGAACGTGCATTGATATTGCCTTTTTAACTGGGTTCAAATGATCTCTTCCTTGAACGTGGCAATACCAGCTGAGCCGGTCGCGCTCTATTTTTTTTACGATGGTTTCATTGATGTGAAAGCTTCCACTGATCTTCGAACTTCTTATTCGATCAAGCTTTGTTACTCCTGCTGTCATGTGAAGCATCTTCATCCAGCTGCTGTTAATTTACTCTCATACGTTTTGTACATCGTCCAACATTGTGAACCGTATGTGAGTGCTGGACGCACAACTGCGGTGTAGAGCCTTCCTTTCAACTTAGGTGGCATTTTTCTGTCACAGAAGATAGCGGAATTTTCTCGCAGTTAGGGGTGGCTCTTGGAAAGTATAGCCGGGGAAACTGTTCATTTAAAAGTTCTTCACAATACTGCCGCCACCTCTGCAGAATTTTCTCGTCATCCACAAGAAGCTGGCCATGAGCATTGTTAATGAACTTTGGCGAACGAATCTCCTGAGCATTCCTTCTTCTTTGGGCGGCTATTTTGAAGACCAAAAATTAAATCCATTTTCCAGAAAATAGACACGTGTGTATTTACTTTTTTCACAATGACAGCGAAGAAAATATTAAAATAGAGCCATAGGTTAGGTTAGGTTATGTTGGCTGTCCACACGAGAGTGTAGACACACTTAGACCAGCGAAGGTCCTTTGTGATACCAGGATCAAACCATTAGGCCACTCAGGGACTAACAAAACCAACCGGAGCTTTTGACAAAGCGATGGATGTTCATGACGTCCAAGGACGCCAGATCGCAGAGGTCGTCAAGGAAGGGGGACCCTAGATGGAGCACTCTTTTATGCGACAGGGCTGGACTTGTGCATAGGAGGTGAAGGATGGTTTCCTCCTCCTCCTCGTCCCTACAGCTTCTGCAGAAGTCATTGGAGAAGAGGCCAAGTCTTTTGGCGTGCTGGCCTATACGACAGTGTCCAGTGAGAACACCGACAACGCAGCTGATTTGTGTACGCTTTAACTTGATCAGATCGGCACTACGTTTTTGATCCAGCTTAGGCCAGATCTGTCTCGAAATGTGACACGTTGAGCCGTTTCCCCATCTGAGGTTGGTCGCGCTAATAGCGTTCAGCTTTAGTAGATACTTACATGTAGCGAGGGGCATACCCAGGGCTTGCCTTTAGGCAAAATCCTTAGAGTGGTACCCTGTCTGGCGAGGTCGTCAGCCCTGCAGTTACCTGGAATGTCTCTATGGCCCGGCACCCAGCATAGGTGAATGTTGAACTGCTCTGTCATCTCCATAAGAGATAGACGACAGTTTAAGGCAGCCTTTGAAGTGAAGGAGAACGATTCCAGGGACTTGATTGCCGCTTGGCTGTCAGTGAAAATGCTAATATCCCTGACAGATAATACATTACATTTCAGCCAGGACAGGGCTTCTTTAATCGCCATGATTTCCGCCTGGAAAACGCTACAATGATCGGGGAGGCGGAAAGAGATGCTCAGATTGAGCTGTTCGGAGAAAACACCACAACCCACCCCACCCTCCGTCTTAGATCCATCTGTAAAGAAGTGAACCGAACTACCATCGATAGGGGGGGAGGTGTCCCATACATCCCGGTTAGGGATGCTCGTACGGAAGTTACGGTCAAATCTCAGTTTCGGCGGGGTGTAGTCCGTGTTTTCGTGTTTGAAGTTGAGAAGATCAAGGATCGAGGAGTGGCCAAAGCGATAGCTAGACCACTGAGAGGAGGCTTTCAAGCGGATGGCCGCACAGGCTGCCATCTGTTTGCCGAAAATTTCTAAGGGTAGCAGGTTGAACAAGATGTCCAGTGCCGCGGAGGGAGTAGTTCTAAGTGCACCACTGATGCAGATGCATGCAGATCTTTGCACCTTAGCTAGTTGAGTGAGGTGGACAGCCCTTTCAAGAGCAGGCCACCATATGATTACGCCATATAGTAGTATAGGCCTGATAACGGACACGTATAGCCAATGGGTGATTTGAGGTTTAATACCCCAGCTCCTACCTATAGCCTTTTTACAGGAATAGAGAGCTACATTAGCCTTCTTGACGCGCTCTAGTAGATTGGCTATCCAGTTTAATTTCCGATCCAAAATAAGACCCAGATATTTTGCGTTTTCAGAGAAGGTGAGACTGGTGCCATTTATCAAAGGAGGGTCTATGAGGGGAACTTTATATTTCCTCGGGAAGAGAACGAGTTCCGTTTTATGGGGGTTAACCCCCAGTCCACAACTGGAGGCCCATTTGGTGAGCCGAAGGAGAGCATAATGGAGGATATCCCTGAGAGTGTCCGGGTGTTTACCGGAGGAAGCAATAGCAATGTCATCAGCATAGGCGATCACTCTACAACCTGACGTATCCAGGTCCAACAGTAGTTCATTAACTACCAGGTTCCACAGAAGAGGTGACAAGACTCCACCTTGAGGTGTACCGCAGCGAGCAATTCTTCTGGCCGATGCTCCGCCCAGCTGCGTGTTAATAATCCTGCATGTAAGCAATTGATTGATCAACACTCCGAGCGAGGTATCCACTTTCAGATTTACAAGTGCGTCGGTAATTGCCTTTGGTTTGACATTGTTAGAAGCTCCCTCAATGTCAAGGAAAGCCACCATGGTGTATTCTTTGTTGCTCAATGATTTTTCGATGATGCGCACAAGCGAATGTAAGGCAGTCTCAACTGATTTGCCTTTGCAGTACGCATGTTGGGACGGCGAGAGCAGAGCTGGGCTAATACTTTGCCGAAGATGGATATCAATTAACCTTTCTAACGTTTTGAGCAGAAAGGACGATGGACTCATAGGTCGGAGATCCTTCCACGTGCGAGCTCTTTCCTGCCTTAGGTATGAATATGACTTCAACCTCGGTCCATAGTTTGGGAATATAGACCAGATTTAGACAGCCCGACAAGATGACTTTGAGCCATGGAAGCACAATGTCCTCGCATTACTGAATTTCAGCTGGAATAACACCGTCAGGTCCTTGGGACTTGAAGGGTTTGAAACTGCCCATGGCCCAACGGATCTTTTCTGTAGTTATCAAGACTAGCGAGTTGCTGCAAGGTTGAGGGGGGGGATTTCCCTCTCGCGATATAGCACGTGGGCGCCGTGGCGTAAGTGGTTAGTGTGTCGGATCACTACGCATGAGGTTCCAAGTTCGAATCCCAGAAAATACCAAAAAGTTTTTTCACGGTCCCACCTCTCGCGAGCGTCTGACAAACATCAGAGAGTATTGTTGTCATGAAAAAGCTTCTCAAATCGCCGTTCGGAGTCGGCATTAAACTGTAGGTCCCTTCCATTCGTGTGAAAAATATAACGCACACAACATGATTGGTTGCGAGAAACTAGGCCCTGGCACTTTAAAGAGCTGTTGCGCCAAATATTTGTATTTGTATTTTTTGATATAGCAACAGGGGAGCTACCAGGAATGTGGGTATCCAGTAAGATGTCAATGGATTCCTCCGCAGAGGAGGTCCAGTAACCATCCGGATGCAAAAGGAAGCTGGGTGTAGCAGGGCTTTTAGAGAGGATTTTCCGCAACCTGGAAGCTTCCGAGGACTCATCAATGCTGTCGCAGAAAAGTCTCCAGGAGCGTCGTTGCTCCTTCCTCAGTGAGATTTTGTATTTTCTGAGAGACAGTTTATAGGAGTCCCAGTCGGCCGTCTCACGGGAGCTTTTAGCAGTATTAAAAAGGAGCCTTGTCTTTCCTAAGAGTACTGAGATTTGCATTCCACCAGGGAGGTTTCATTCTACCTCGAGGTTTGCGGAGTGGGCAGGCCTCGGCCATGGCACCATTTAGTGCCGATGTTAGGGTGTTGACTAAATCGTCGAGGTCTTCAGTGCAAGAAGGTTCAGTAGGCAGATGGGAGGGAATAAGCGTTAGTAAACGTTTCCTATAAAGGGACCAGTTGGTTTTCCTATAATTTCTAAAAACCTTCTGGTCAGGCAGATAGTCATCAAGACTAAATTGGAGGTAACGGTGGTCTGAAAAAGAGTGCTCATCAGAGACTCTCCAGTCCTTAACCAAGTTATATAAATAAACGGAGACAAGAGTGATGTCCAGGACTTCTTGTCGGTTTCGAGTAATGAAGGTCGGTTTGGACCCCCTGTTACAGATTAGGAGTTTAGTACTAAGGATAAAGTCAAAAAGTTGCTCACCTCTTACATTTATGTCGGAACTGCCCCAGATTGAGTGATGGGCATTCGCATCACAGCCAATGATGAGACCAGTGTTTCGGCTCTCTGCTACAGCAATCAAGCTCCCCAAGATGTCCGGGGGGAGTGGGCCCGCAAGATCGTGACCTAAATAAGCCGTTACCAACCAGTAATTTTTTGATCGCAATTCCAGGTTGGTAGCGACTATGTCTTGATTGCTGAAATTAGAGAGTAAATGAATGTTTAGATGGGTCTTTGCAAGGATACAGGATCTCGGTTTACCTTCCTTTCTTGCGTAAATTAATATGTAGTTTGGAGTCTTGAGTCCACAAACCCGGTTTCCAACAACCCATGGTTCTTGGATCAAGACTAAGTTTTCCCCGTATTTGCTGAGCCGGAGAATGAGGGAGGCCGAAGCCGTGATGGAGTGATGCAGGTTAATCTGTAGGATCCGCAGCATTGGGGCTACTTCTCGCTACAGATACCATTACCACGGTATTATTGGCTTCCTCTGAATCTGATGACAGAAGGTCATCCTCGAGAGAGAGGCCACATGGGTCACTGTCCAGGAGTGATGGAGAGGGAGAGGGAGGACCAGAAAAGTCCAGTTTCAAAAGAGCGTCAACCATCTCGGTGTCTGTCGACGAGGAGTCAACCCCCGAAAAAGATGGATCGGCGCAAGGGAGCGAGGGAAGGGGCTCGGAAGGAGAGGTATTCTTAGCTGGTGCAGAAGGGACTGCAACCTGCTTGGGAGGTACTTTCTCGAGCTCCTTCTAGTCACATTTGTAGACTTTCAGGGTGATGGAGCTGAAACCATAATTTACTACCCCTTTAGAAGATGCCAGGGGGGCAAGAGACTCTTCATTGATGACAATGATCACACTTCTGACGTCTCCTCTCGGCTCGTCCACTTTGGCAATCTTCCAATTATGGGTAGGAAGGGAGCTGTTGTTTGCCTTCAGAATATCCAGGATGATTTTAGGATCAGAGGGTTCAGCCGGAATGGTAGCACGTGTTCTTGGTCGGTTAGGAACCTGGTCCTTTTCCACGACCTCCAACTGTGCACCTGGCCAAACCTGTCCTAATCTGGAGACAGCAAGTTTATAGAGATCCTTCGATCTTTGGTCAGCGCAGGCAATGAGTTTGACATGCCCCTGATGCCAGCCACCATCCCTGTAGGAAACATCAGGGCCGGGATGGTCACGTAGGATTTGGAGACAGTTGGTGGCGAGTTTAATCTCCACCTTCCTCCACTTATCAGTAATTACCTGGATGCGGCGAATTAGCTTATAAGCTAACCGGCGATCTTGGTAGGAGATCTTGGGGAGAGCGACATTCGGCAAGCTCGAAGCCGAGCCGTCCGTCGCCCCCAAAAGAGATTTGAGAAGGGGATGTGGATCCTTCGAAGTGGAGGGCACAGCACGCTGTAAGCTCGAGGCCGAACAGTATGCTGTCCCGGAAGGGGCAGAGATGTTAAGGGGTTTGCCCCCTCGCGTTTCATGGTCTGGCTTTACGATGGGACCAGGTGTTGACACCACTGTCCTATCCGCCAGTGTACCAGACGCGCGTTCAGCAATCCTGGGGGCGTCAACCTGCTTGCAACTGCTTGCAACGCTAGTGCTAGGCCTCAAGGCCAATGCGCTAGATGGGATTGCCACAGCAGAGCTTGCGGGTATGCTTCCCAGGAGGCTGGAAGACGGTTTTTTAAGAGGACCGTCCTCTTTCTTTATCTTTTTTATATTTTGTATGTTTTTGTTTTTTTTTGTTCATATTTGGACCCACGAGTGGCGGAGAATGGGAGGTCGGCCTGCACAGAGATCCGCATTGTACAGGCAAGGCAGGCTAATCCGGAGGTCGCCAGGTATCCGGATACTCCGTTAGCGACTGGACTATTATTTAAAGTGGGCCCCAGCCTTGATCCGGCCCACTGGAGAGGAGAGAGGGAAGGAAAGGATATGACGGGGAGGGATTAGGACGACTACAACTTGGCTTCGTGTCTCATCTGGGGAAATACCCGAGAATCCTTGACCATTACTAGGCCCCTACACCACGGCGAGGTGTGTAGTCATGTAGGAGAAAATAGAGCCATATCTCTCATGATAAATGATTGAAAGTGGCCTAATCCTGGTATTAACGACGCTAGACTGCCGATTTTGAGGGTCCAGCTAATACCGAGTACCAACTAATACTCGGTACCAAATTGACATTAGTACTTTGTAAAGAAATGACCTGATACCGATTTGAGTACTACCAACTGGTCTAATACTGATTTCGAGAGCTAAGCTAATACCGAGTACCAGCTAATACTCGGTACCAAATCGGAGTTAGTACTTTGTGAAGAAATGACTTAATACCGATTTGAGTACCAACTTTTGCTCTAATACCAGTACTAGCGCTAGTACTCGGTGAAGAAATGGGGCGTAGGTGTTTTCTGGAATTCGAACATTGAACCTCATACTCAGTGGTCCGACACACTAACCACTGCGCTACGGCGCCCACCCTTAAGTATCTACAGATAGTCATGTGCTTTGGCTTTTCCGTCTTTCAGCAACACGTCGCTGTGCTGCAGTTGGTAAGTTTCACACCAAAGTTTTTTATATATGCACTAGCAGATACCGGCAACTTTGTCTGCTTGGTCCACAATAACTTTATGTAATGCGGTTAAGGTTAGTGGTGTAAGTCATATTTACAATAGCTTAAGAACTTAAGATTTGCACCGCTGTACCTTTCAACAATACATATCAGATTTTCCTTTATCTATCGAGTTTGTGCTACCATCTGTTGCTGAAGAAGTAACATTTTAATTTACTTCACATTTTCATGCAACTGTTTGGCATGTGTAGTATTCATTTCAGGACTTACATCAATATTTTTGAGAAATCACTTACACCAGCATGGCTTTAACCGCCGCATATGTATGTATTTAGCTAACAGAAAGACTGCGTCAAAATCCGCATGTGCATACCATAGCTATAAATTTGCGCATTTAGATAGGCAAGGAAATAAACCACTTACTTACTTAGAAGGCTCTACAGTTTGGGGTGAGTCTGGGCCTCAACCAACAGGAAATTAATGGCGCAAAATTATAGTCGCAAAAAATGCACTTTAAACGGATTTTAGCACGTAACAAACTCAATACAGTAAAAACTCTTTTATCCGGAATGCTCGGGACCGACAGTGTGCCGAATAATCGATTTTTCCGGATATTAGAGGTTAAGAGATTTCGAAAATAAAACAGTTTTTTATAAGTATTTATTTATATGATTCTCAATTTAATTCATATACATATATGTAAATACATTTCAGTGAACATTTTGCAAGTACATACAGGTGTTTTTTAAAAAGAAATATATCTATCCAAGGTTTGTTCTCTTAGCACTTTTTTTCCTCAACAAAATTAATAAGTTTTCCAATTGAGAGGATAGCCTCAGTTATCTTAACTCCATTAGATTCAGGCAAAACTTCGATTTCTTCGTCGCTTCCATTTTGATTAGTATTTTCTTGAGGATTCAGAACCATTTCCACGATTTCGGTGTCAGTTAAAGTGCCATATGCAGGAGCCTCTGAGTCACAGCCTATCCAAGCGCTTAAAGCTTCTGCATCAATTCCTTCAAATGTTGGTTGATGTCCACCCAATGCAGTAGTATAGGTCAAGATTTCGTCAACAACATCTGTTCTTTCAAAAGCAATCGATTCATCAGTCTCATTTTCATCATTCGGTGGGATAAGATTGTGCCATGTTTTTTTCAAAACCGAAGGTGTAACACTGTTCCAAGCGCGAGAAAGGCTCCAAATCGCATTTTTTATGTTGACCCTTTTGTAAAAATGTTCATAGCTTTGCTTCTCCTCATAGTTCAGAATGTGGCGCACAATTACTTTGCGGTAATGAGCCTTTAGACTTCTTATTACTCCCTGGTCCATCGGCTGAATAAGGGAAGTACAGTTGGGAGGAAAATATTTGACCGACACGTGATTTCTCTCGCAAAGTTCTTCATCAGGATGTGCTGCACAATTATCCAATAAAAGAATGATTTTGCAATCGACCGGAAGTCCTACTTTTGTGCAATGTCTTCTCGCTTCAGGAATGAAGTTGTTATCGTACCAATCCAAAAATATTGCTTGGGTAATCCATGCCCGTTTGCTGGCCTATATAAAATTAAACATTATTTAAAAAAATATTTTATGACTCAACCATGTTTAGACTTACCTTGTACACCACTGGAAGTTCAGTTATATTTTTTAAAGCCCGCGGACGGACGCTTTTTCCTATCACAAGTAATTTGCACTTATGAGTGCCAGCTGCATTTGAGCACACAAGAGCCGTAAGCCTATCTTTCGATTCTTTTGCGCCACTTAGAGAAGCCTCCGAGCTTAAAGCTAAAGTTTTCCTCGGCAAGACTTTCCAAAAGACCCCAGTTTCATCGGCGTTATAAACTTGGTCTTCTGTCAAATTCTCGGCTTGTAGAAATTGAGCCAAATCATCCGCGAATAGAACAGCAGCTTCATGGTCAGCTGATACACTTTCACCCGATGCTTGTAAGCCGTGGATTCCATGTCGGTTCTTAAATTTTTGAAGCCGACCCTGAGAATAATTGCACTCAGTTTCAATTTTCATATGCTCATGGAACCTTTTAGCTTTTTCTATCAGGATTGGCCCAGACAGTGGAATACCTTCGCTACGCCGTTGTCGAAACCATTCATAAAGTGCCTCGTCTAATTTGGGATTCTCAGCTTTTCGCATAGTCTTACGACTTCGATTCGTCTTTGTGGAATAAGTATCCGCGTAAAACTTTTTAATGGCATTCTTATTTCTTTTTATGTCGTAAACTGTTGATTCTCCTTTCCCATATTTGCTACAAATTAATCGGACACTTGTGCCTTTCTCCAAATCGTTTATAATTTCAGCCTTTTCTTTAATTTGAAGAACTTTACGTGCTCGTTTTGTCGACATAGCGATACAAATGCTTACTGCAACGTACAATCAAACACTACGAGTGCTCACGAGATGTGCTATTTGGTGAAGGAAAACAAAACTTAAAGTATGCCATTTAGTCTAGACGACAAACGGCAAACTTATTTTTCAGACTAAAACGCAGACGGCAAATTTGTTTTCGTTTTCAGGCACGCATTCTTGTGCAAATCGCAACATGTTTGAACATTTACATGCTTGTGTAAAATCATCTGTACACAGCATTGCGGATATTAGAGGTTTCTCCGGATATTAGAGTGTAAATTTCACAAATATTTTCTTGAAAAAATTCCGGATATTAGAGGTTGCCGGTTATTGGAGTTCCGGTTAAAAGAGTTTTTACTGTATTAGTCGACATAAAACCAACTTTATAGTTATCACCTCGCGCTAACTTTAAAACCACCAAAAGCACCTTTTACTTTTAGAGTGGGCTTTTAACCATCTGTCATCCGCCATTCTTTTTCACTTTTCATTCATTCATTCATTCATTTTCAATGGCCCGCTAATCCTTCATGAGGATCGCGGGGGTAGGATGCTCAGGTGGACTCTCCATCCTTCTCGATCCTCCGCCATTGACTCCAATTCATCAGGGGGAATCCCTAAGCGGCTCCAGGAGAGATGTCGGAGTTGATCCAACCATCTATTTCTAGGCCTTCCGGGAAGTCGCCTACCTGATGGCACTGCAACCATGGCGCGTCTTGGAAGCCGGTCTGGGGGTATACGCACTACGTGACCAAACCATCGAAGCATAGATCGTTCCGTTCGGAGAAGTAGCCGCTCAACGTTGAGCGCCTCGCGTACTCTGGTGTTGCGCACTCGATCCCTACGAGTTATTCCAACAACACTTTTTCACTTTTTCAAATTCAAATTTCAGTCAACCAACGGCTGAAATTCATATACGACATTGTTCCCTAAACTGTGTTTTTGTTCTCAAACTTTAAATTTTTGGGTTTTGGTCGATACTAGTTGTAGGTAGGTTAACAATTGTTTATAATTCAATTCAAAGTTAAGTACCGGCTTTAAAGTTAAAGAGATGATAGTTAGTGGCTACTAACATTCTTTAAAATCAGATGAATATGATTTTGCGCCAATGTATTTATTTTTCTTATACTATGTTGCATCGAAAAGAATGCAAAAAAATCAGTAGTTCTCAAACTTTCCCAATGTATAGTTTTATAATGCCTGGTTCTGTCTGTTTTTTTTTAATCTCTGTGTTTATTTCTTTTAATATCTTAAACCCCTTAAGGAGTATCGTGATAATTCTTATTGGAGATAAGGAACAATATCATAAGGTGTAAAACGCGAAAGTTTTGTTAACATCTGTGATGTGTGATACCTGCCCATTTCCAATTCTAGTTTTTCATTTTATTTTATATTATATATAGATATAGTTATAGATTTGTATATTTTTTCAGCTCCTTTAATAACATACATACCTGTGTGACCGATCATGCTGCAAAAAACTGCACCAATTAATATCCCAGTTCTCAAAGAGCTATTTGCCAGTAGTCTTAAACAATGTCACATACCAAGAACATGGAGGGTAGTAAAGATGGTTTTTATACCCAAGGCGGGCAAGGCTAGTCACACCACCGCAAAGGACTTTAGACCAATAAGCCTTACCTCTTTCATCCTGAAGACACTTGAAAGATTGCTCGACATTTACATACGTAGTAGAATACGTACGTAACAACAACACGCTTACACAAAGGGTAAATGTGTGGAAACTGCCCTACATGTCGGCTCTATAGAAAAATCTCTTAAGAATAAAGAGTTCACACTAGCTGCATTTTTGGGCATTGAAGGCATTAAAAGAACCGTAAGAAACCTAGACACCTTTTGTTGATGGTATCCCACTCAGATTGTTCGATAGCGCAAAATACCTGGGCCTTGTACTTGACAAAAAGCTCAATTGGAGATTAAATATAGAGGAACTAATTAAGAAAGCAACAATAGCCTTTTACCCATGTAGTAGAATTTTTGGTAGAACCTGGGGACCCTCCCCCAAAATCATACTATGGATGTAAGTGTACGGCCATAGTTAGACCCATACTGACTTACGGCAATCTTATATGGTGGCCAGCTGTCAACAAATCCACCAACTTAAAGGCAATCACCAAAATTCAAAGACTAGCGTGTATTGGCATTACCAGTGCAATGAGGACAACCCCAACCGCAGGACTCGAGGCTATTCTCAACCTGCTACCGCTAGACATCTTTATACGTACATCAGCAGCCATTAATGCTATAAAAATTAGTCAGTCAGCGAACTGGAAACCAAATAGAACAGTTCACTCGATGATCCTACTCTATTAATTTGGCCTCATGCCCGTAACGGATTACATGACGCCATATTTAGACTTTGTAAGACCTTTTTCTACCGCCTACCCTAGCAGGGAAGATTGGAAAAGCGGACATATACCGAATGCTGAATCTATAGCCATCTACACAGATGGTTCAAAAATGAGCACTAGTATAGGATCAGGGATCTTCTCCGACCCCCTAGGTGTATCAAAATCCATACGACTTCCAGACCACAGCAGTTTTTTCCAAGCAGAGGTCTTAGCAATGGCAACAGCCGCCCGTGAGTCTGCGGTAAGGGCATACCGTCAGAAGCTATCACCATCTTTATCGACAGGCAGGCAGCTATAAAAGCGATTACTGCCATAGAAATTGAATCAATGCTTGTGAAGTGTTGTCGAGAAGAGCTCAGGATTCTTGGAACACAGCACAAGGTATCGCTCTGTTGGGTCCCTGGACACGAGGGTATCTCAGGCAATGAGAAAGCCCACAAGCTGGTGAGAATCGGTTCAACAGCCCCACCAGAACAAGTTGACCCCCTGTGTGTATCCCGCCTTGCACACTCAAGCTCGCTGCAGGGAATAAAGCCATTAAGGAGGCGAACACAAGATGAAACTCTATGGAAGCTTGTGCCATCACTAGGAAGCTATGGCCATCTTTCGACAAAGCAAGGACCGAGAGAATTACTTGGAAAGATAAGAAATCCCATTCCACCCTCGTGGGGATCATCACGGGGCACAACAATCTGCGGTAACAAATGAAGAAACTACGCCGGACGGAGGAGGAACTCTGTAGAGGCTGTGGTGACGAGGAAGTTTTTGAGGACACAACCCAGTTCCTGTGTCACTGCCCGAGTCTTCAACACTCCAGGAAAAAGTTCCTTGGCAAATATTTCTTCTAGGATCTCGAGGAGCTCTCCGGCGTTTCAACAGGAAAGATGCTGAACTTCATCAAATCATCAGGGCGGTTTGTATGCAGAAATGAAGTAAGTGACTGAGTTATTAGTTTTTAGTTTCATTGAGAAAGGGATTATTTTCTACCCCATGGGTACCACAATGGGTTAACGCTGACCTGAGCGTCCCTCCCTGCCAGCCCACATACCTAACCTAACCTAACCTACTCCGTTTTGGAATCTGCTGGTTAATATCTGATCATTGACAAGCTTCTATTCAGTGCAAATATTTCGTGTTGTTTCAGCATCAACCCTACGCCGTATTCTACAGTGCTTTCCAGAGTAGAGCAAAACAATGCTTCCTTGTTTCGGTGTTTCCTGTCACCAAAAGTTATTCGTTTGTATTCATTGGAAGAATTTGGTATTTTGGGAACCCCCATTCCGCGAGTTGAGCGTATCACAATTCAGAATCCAACCGGAATATTTCATTTTTACTTACTTACTTATCTCCTGTATCCCCTTGTGGATCCTAGGGCCTCTTCTACGCCTACGCGTCATCGTGTACAGTTTCCTTAAGTACTAAATACTTGTTTATTTTTATTTTATTTAGGTTTTGCCGAAAGTGCAGGGTTATTGCTTTTTTAAAACTTGCGGTTCCCATTATAGTTTTATTTGTTATTGGGGCAGAGTTCCACAGTTTGGCTGCATGTACAATAAAGAAGCGTGAAGAGTTCAAGTAGTTGAATGATGGTCTTACAAGGCTCAGAGCTCTTACAGATTGTGTAGATCGCAGTTTTTCGTACAGGTGCGGTGGATTATTCTTATGTTGCATGATTTCTTGCAGAAACATACAACACCCGATATCTAGGAATTGCTGGAATGTGCATCCAAGTAACAGTTTATGGTAATGTGATATATGTTCATGTCTCTGAAGCCCGTATATGTATCTGAGCAATGTGTCTCAGCTCTCCCCAACTGCCGTGCCTTCTTCTCGACTGTTCTGCGCCATGTTCTCCTCGGACCACCAGGTATTCCTGCCATCCTGGGGTAAAGGGTTCCATTGCATAGCACAGTTCGCTATGGAACTGTCACCTTTTCGGAACATGTGACCAATCCACTGGTAGAGATGTTCGTTAGAGATACGATTGGGCCAGAAAATTCTAAAGATATTGCGCAGGCACCTATTAACGAACGTTTGCAGCTTTCTGGTGATAGTGATGGTCACCCTCCACGTTCTGCATCCATTTAACAGCATGAATTCAACGTTTGAGCGGAACAGTCTTAGCTTGGTGCTCAAACTGAATGCATTGCTTCGCCATACTTTGGACATCATCCCGAACGCGGACTTTGCTTTGACAACCCTGTTGCCTATATCCAGTTCGGCTCCACCATCGGCCTAGACAATACTCCAAAGATACTTGAAGTCCTTTACTCTCTACCGGTTGTCTAAAATACAAATACAAATATTTAGCGCAATAGCTCTTTAAAGTGCCAGGGCCTAGCTTCTCGCAAGCACTCATGTTGTGTGCGTTATATTTTTCACACGAATGGAAGGGACCTACAATTTAATGCCGGCTCCTAACGGCGATTTGAGAAGCTTTTTCGTGACAACAATACTCTCGGATGTTTGTCAGACGCTCGCGAGAGGTGGGACCGTGGAAAAACTTGTTGGTGTTTTCTGGGATTCGAACTTAGAACCTCATGCGTAGTGATCCGACACACTAACCACTTACGCCACGGCGCCCCGCCGGTTGTCCAGCAATGCATATTTGAGGCGATGACTTTCTTCCAAATTCCAAGGCTGATAATTTTACTTTTTTACCGTATTAATTTTCAGCCCGTCGATGTCTGCCTCCCTCTCCACTAGTCAAAATGTTTCAGTTGGGATGTAAGAGTCTATCAAATTCCTTCGTTTCTCATCGACTAAGCTGCACGAAGCACAACGCTAATCACCAACAGGTATAGTATTGGTCAAAGAATACAGCCTTTTCTTACCGCACTTTGGATCTCAAATTCCTCAGGCAACCTCCTTCTGTGCAGAACGTGACATTTGGATCCTTCAAATTTTAGCAAAAATCGCCAATTAAGCAGAGAACTTCCAAGGTTTGGACGGAAACTGGAAGAAAAAACGAAATTACTCTGGCTCCCGAGAGAGTGAACTTTTTCTTTATTTAAATGAGTGATTGTACAAGAGAGCTAAATTTTGCACAAAAAAAATTTAGTACAATTATTTATTCTCGCTTAAGAGCTGCGCGTCTCTAGTGATCGCTGTCACTGCTGCCAACAAAGAACTCATCCCTTGGTTTCTGGCCACCTTCTTTTATACTTGGCTCCAGCTTTCCAGGGGAATTTCCAAATTTCCACTTCGGCGCTGGAACTCTGTTGTCGAAAGTCGGGCAATTTCTAGATTTTTCGCGGTGTTTCTCTTCTCTGTTGTATTATGTTTCTTATTTTTATTCTGTTGTTTATTCCACTCGCGCAACAATATGTATGTAGCTTTGATAATAGCAATTAATTCGGCGTGAATAGCTCTCCTGCGTATGGCACGCCAAATAGACAGTATCGAACGCCTTCGCAAAATCGATGAAAAGCAGGTGAAGTGGCGATCGATATTCAACGCACTGTTTGATGATGTGATCGACACAGGAGGATCCAGAGCGGAAACCTGCTTGTTCGACATCGAGTGTGTCTTCGAGATATTGTTTGATTGGCCCCAGGATGATTTTATCTATTGCCTCAGCTGCAGCAAGCAGCACCCAAATACCCCTCCAGTTTCCGCACTCCATTAAGTTTCTTTTCTTAGGAAGCTTGACGATTATTCCCTTTTTCCAAGCGTCAGGAAAGCTCCCAGCTTCCCAATCTCTCTCTATAAGTAGAACCAGAAGCTCAGCCGATGTTGTTGGTGCTGCTCGTAAGAGCTCTGCTGGAATACCGCCAAGTCCTACCGCCTTGTTGGTTTTAAGTGCCTTGATCGTGGTAGTGATCTTATCCTTACTGGGAGTCGTAGTGCGTATTCGGGCATTTCTCGACTCGGGCACCTCAGTTTGATTTGGAAACATATCGCTAGCGAATATACGGTTCAAAACCGTAGCAAAATGCTCTTTCTATCTCTTGAGCTGGTCCTCATCCGAAATGAGCAAGGAGCCGTCTAGGGTTTTTCTCTGGGTATTGACTGGAGATGCGACCACCTGTCAACTCTTTGGTGATTCTGCAAACGGTCCTGCTGTTGCACCTCCGTGTAGCTTCTTTTGCTTCTGTAGCCAGCGCATTGATGTAGATGCGCCTGTCACCTCGCACGATGCGCTGATCTTTTCTCATCTTCATGCAATATAGGGACTTTAGCTCGCTTCTCCCTGCTGCTGGAGTAGCTGCAATGTGAGCTTTCAGCTGTTTTCGTTCTCCAATCCGTCTTGGGGTATCCGGAAAGCTATGACCCATGTCTTTCCTGCGATCGACCGACAATCAGCAACAGATGTAAAAGCACACCAATGGTCTTGGATGGTTGCGGGCAGTGACCTGTTGATTACTTCCACACTCAGGCGTCACTAAGTCTATCGATGTTGAATCTGTGCATTCTTGTGTTGTCGTGGGATCTTCGAACTGCAGCAGTGCGTAGTTGGAGAGAAGCTATCTTAAGATGGTGATCTCGTACCATCCCCGCATTTGCCCCTCGCCTGTTTCTGACATCCAGGCGACTACTTCTAAAGCGGCGGCTGATAGCAAAATGGTCAATTTGGTTGGAGGTTGCTTCCCTGTCGTTGCAAATCCAGCTAACTTTGTGGCAGGTCTTGTACTCAAACATGGTGCCACCTATCAAAAGGCGGGTGGCATTGCAGAAATCCATAAACCTTTCACCGCTGTCATTGCGGTTGCCTTGTCCATGCTTCTTGATTACATGTCATTGCCTACCTTGGCACTCAAATCCCCCATCACTATGACATTGTCTCCATTTGGTATTGTATTGAAGACGAGACTTAAAAGATTGTAAAAGCTCTCCTTCTCGTCCTCAGACGAGGTCTCCGTTGGGGCCTGTATAACGGTGAGGCGTCATACTCGAGACCAGAATCTGGCGGTCATAATCCTATCCCCATGCGGCTGCCAGGAAATCAGGCCCATGAATTCTGTTGTTATTAGCAGCAGTTCGACGGCATTTTCCCGTTGACTTCCAGATAATCTTCCGGAATAGAGTAGTACAATGTTACGCATTGGAGACTGATGCTCGCCCGCTTCTAACCATCTTATTTCACTTATCCCCAAAATGTCCAGTCTATATCGCATGAATTCTTTTTCCAATTGAAGGAATCTGGTATTGTAAGGTCCTTCACATCCTGAGTCGAGGAACGTCTTTAGTTACCACCACTAGGAGGTAAAGCAAGCTCTTTATCACGAACTTCATTATTGCGCTACTGACCCAAGCCAAGTTTTGAGCAGTCAGTAGTTTCCCGATCAATCGCAATGCAGATCCGTACTATAAGCTTACAACCCATCTGGAGCCAATATTGTAAGCGTTAAACAAAATTTCACAAACTCTGTCAGTTGAAATTTGATCTTAAGCCTTCAATTCCCCTACTCACTTCCATCCAATGCACCAATAGGAATCACGCCATCTTTAGCATATTCTTTACATAATTCAGATATTCGCACTTTTATTTCCCCCCTCCGCAGCCACGCTTGTACTTACATCAACCACAAATCACATCTAATCTCCTTTATGGTAAAGAAATCTAAATTCAATGTCCATTTCGGATATTTTATTACACATAACCGGAACCGACCAATGGGACCATTAAATATTTTATTAGTCCTAGGAGAACTATATTTTCAGCGTAATAATCTTTGCTGAGCAACTTCTACCCACACAGTTTTACCTCCTCCGCATCGAGTACTATATTTTGTAAGCTTTCCATAACCCCATATAGCCTCTCATATATACCGGCCTCTCAACCAAACGAATCCAACCACACCTGGCTACCCCGGCCCGGAAATGGTTTTTATTACCATTTCGGTTGGGCCCTATATGGATGTGAGCCTGTTTGTGAGTGTGTATGTACAAAGTTTAAAATTAATGAATCTGAATAACTAATTAAGGGCGCTTACATTAACTATGATGTGCCGTCCCACATCGGCTTGTGCTCATGCTTTCAAGATACATTTGGGCGAAAAATAAATCAATACAAAGATAAAACCCTCTGTGTAGGTTTAAGTACGGCACATGCAACAGGCGGATTTATATTACAAGGATTCACGTTGCATTCTAAATTGCAGGCAGTGAATGCTGACACAGTTTCGTAGAACTGCAGAGGTCTTAGTAAATTATTATTAAGTTCTGCTGAACGCATTTGAGTTATGGTACTGGCGAATGGCTATTAGTTTAGTTCTGACTTAGGACAGCCGGTATGGGGTTGCGTAGGATAAATTGTTACCAGGTCAGTGGTGCACATGATGAATGGTAAATCCTTGTTTAAATGAACACCTTAAATAATTGGAGGGTATTACTCCTTCCGTATCTACCTGTTGATATAAAGTTTCGTTAGAAGGTGATTGTTTGCGTCGCATGTGCGAGGAATAATTAGATCGCTGATGGATCAAAGGGTTAACCGAATACATTAGCTGTAAGAATTGAAGAAACGCTGAAACTGTCCAATAAGAGGTAAATAAAAATCACCGATCTATTCAGCGTTATAAATTAGAGTGTTATTTAATGTTAGAAATTCCTCTTTTATATACAATACATTAAGTTAATCAATTTGACGTTTGACATTTGTGTAGACTTCTTGGGGGCATTGTTGTCATCAGGGCGTGTCCGACAAGTTACTTCTGTTAAGACATCATTTATGCCTTGAATAGAGATTGTTCAATATAGTCTGGCCGTATGTCCATAAATATCGTTTTTAAATACTTAACTTTGAAGATTAATTCGTATTAGTCTATTTATTTTAAAAATCCACATAAATACGACTCCCAAAAAATACGTGGAGCAATGTCGCATAGTGTGTTTAAGCATCATCCCCATTTGAGGCCACGCTTCCAAAATAAAATATTTACGTTCCTTATTATTATACCAACCGGGTAAATTCACAGAGACCGCCATTCAGAGACTGGTTTCCAAAATTAATAAAATCCTGGCTACAAAAGAAACCACCCTTTGTGCCTTTATTGACATACACGGGGCCTTTGACAACACCTCTTATGAAGCAATCTCTAAGGCTATGACTAGAAATGGTGTCGCACCCCTGATCATAAACTGGATTCCATACATACTACAAAGCAGAAAAATAAAAGTTCAGTGCGGAGGATCGCAGAAACTATTATAGCCACTAGAGACTGGCCGCAGGGGTAGTAGTGTCTTCTCTGCTTTAGACCTTAGTTATAGACGAACTCCCAGAGCTACTAACCAAATCTAGTTACAGAGTAAAAGGCTACGCAGATGATGTTGTCATCAGCGTTGTGGGCAATTTATAAAGCATCATATCGGAAATGATGCAAGATGCCATCAACCTGATGTAGAACCAAAGGCTTAACCATTAACCCGGGAAAAAGTATCCCTGTACCCTTTTCTAAGAAAAGGAAGCTCGAACTGAAGCAACTGATCAACTGGATGTACAGCAGAATTGTCAGACCAATGACCGCCTACGCCTCTTTAGTGTAATGGGCTAAAATACAGCAGGTCAAAGCTAAGGAACAACTAAATCGACTACACCGATAAGCCTATTTCGGCATTACAGGGCAATGAAAACGTGCCCGATGGCAGCATTAGGTACAATACTTAACCTCACGCCGCTGCATCTCACAGTGCAGCAAGAAGCTAAGTGCTCTAGAGCTGGTCAAACGGTAGTGCATGTGATCATATGAAAACACAAGCGTTTTCAGTTAACTGAGGTCTGCCAACTCCTACTCTCAACCTCCACGCGGTGACAGCTGGGTGCCTAGTACCTTAATCCAAAAAATGGATAACCAACCCCGTTTGGAGGATTATTGGCGGCAGCAGATGAGAGAGTGGGGGAAGAGTGATTTCTTACTAGAGCACTTCTTCTTTTTCCAGGCGGCAGCGGACGCATTCCCTAGATGGAGTCAATGGTGGCGTCTATAGTTTCAGTTAGGTTGAACTTAGTGAATACCTTGCGCGAGCTACTTTGACGAATTCGGATCACAGGTCGGTAAGGAATTCCCAATGTTGGTCAGGACATTGGAATAGAGATGGTGGTGAAAGAGCCCTTAATGGGCCAACGGCAGCGCTCATACTCTTATAGTGGACTACTGTCACCGGTGTACCCAGCCCCTCGTCCTAGGGGAATAATAACTAATGGAACTGGCCCTATAGGTTGGGGGTTGTGCCGTCGGGGTAACTTCCCTACTACGTAGTTTCGAAACAACCAAAAGCCTCGGATAAGGATGACTCAACTGATGAGGACCCCAGCAAACGAAATAAGGACAACGACCTTCGGATCTGTACGTGGAATGTTCTGTCCCTTTACAGACTACGTGCAGCCGAACAACTAGCAGAGGCCCTAGAATGCTATAAAGCAGATATTACCGCCGTCCAGGAGTGCGATGGGATGGGCCGGGCAAAAAGAGGATGACAAACTGTGACATATACTACAGTGATTCTTACAGAGGCAACAGGGAGCGCTTATTTGGATGCGGATTTGTTATACGCGGCAGACTTAGGCAAGAGGTCTTAAGCTTCCGACACGTAAGCGAGCGTATTATGACTATCCGGATCAAGGCTAAATTCGCTAACATAAGCCTAATATGTGTTCATGCCCCCACGGAAGAAAAGGACCCTGCCACCAAAGAGTGTTTCTACGAGCTCCTCGACAAAACATACGAGCAATGGCATAGCCTACACGATACCACGTCTGAAAACGGACTAAGGCTAATTGATTTCGCTGTGGAGCGAAATGTCACCATAGCAACCGCATGGTTTTCTCATCTCGATATTCATAAGCAGACATGGCGGTCTAATGATCATGTAACGATTAACCTAGTTGATCATATTGCGATCGACGCAAGGCATGCCTCCAGTATTCTGGATTGCCGGACCTTCCGAGCGGCCAACATAGCCTCGGATCACTACCTTGTTATAGCCAAGGTACGAATGCGGATATCCCAATCTGAGCAACAAAGAAGAATCACTGTAAGAAAATTTAACGTCGAAAAGCTACAATCGCAAGAGACCGCCAGACTCTTTGCTGAACGCGTATACCGAAATCTCTCAGTCACCCCTATGCCACCAGCATCAAGCGCCGAAGACCATTGGCAACGCTGCCAACATGCCATCAGAAACGCCGCGACTGATGTGCTGGGTCTCGCTCGCCAACCACCGCGAAACCCCTGGTTTGACGAAGAATGCCGGCGAGTGCATGCAGCAAAACAAGAGGCACACAAAGCGGGGCTGCAAAGGAAGACAAGAGCTGCTCATGAGCTCTACGAGCAAAGGAGACGGGAAAAACATCGGCTTCTCCAAAAGAAGAAGAAAGAGCATGAGAAGCGCGCGTTTGATAATATCGAGAGTTTATACTCCAGGAACAATGTACGGAAGTTTTACCAAAACGTAAAAAGAATGTGTCAGAGAAGCAATGCTCGTACTGAAACCTGTAAAGATGAAAATGGAAACATCGTAGTAGAATCACAGTCGGTGCTGAGAATAAGGAAAAACTACTTCTGCAGACTGTATAACGGCGACGAAGACCAGCACCCCGCTGTCAGGCAGAATCAACCATTTAACATAGACGATGATAGTCAAAATTTCCGTCCACCTGACCAAAACGAAGTGAGGATAGCAAAAAAAATCCAACAAGGCTGCTGGACCTGACGGCTTACCGGCCGAACTTTTCAAGGCAGCTTTGGATGAATTGATAGAGTGCATAGACCAACTCATCTCTAAGATTTGGTCAGACGAGTGTATCCCTGATTAATGGAACCTCAGCATCGTTTCATGCTTTTCGATGTAAAAGGCTCGAAGGAAAAAGTTTTTGAAGTCTTAGAGGAGTTTGTATGTCCTTTGTCTAATATCCGTAATATAAATGATGTCAATAAATCCAGATATGAGATATTTACAAAAACATATAACGCAATGTGCATGAATGACGAAATCCATATAAAATTTAAAAATGTTGACGCTGGAAGATTTGCCACCGTGTAAATCAGAGCTGCGTCAACTTTTCTTATGGGCTCATTATATTTCAAATATTTGGAGAAATGCATATTTAAAAAATTGAACTAATTTATCCCCAATTGAAAATGGATGGTTGGAATCCAATGGTGTGTATGAGTTTCTTTGGTTCGACGATGATCAATTACCTACTTTAGTGAAAGACGCTGTAACCCAACCTCCTGATACATATGATGAAAACAAGAATTCAGGTACATACATTATGAATATTCTAATGCATTATTTTTATTGCAATATTATTGCATATTGATTATTCCATGCAAACTAAAAAAATGTTCAATTCCTTAATTTAGGTGATGATGGATCTGAACCTGACGACGAAGAAGACGATGATATAAAAGATAAAAATATCGTAATACAGGAAGTAATATTCTTCCAAATCATTTATATAACCCAATAAAAAAACCGCAAATTATTGAAAGCATGATTGTTTTGTTTTTCCCAGGTGGAACAAAAACAAATAGTTTCGTATGGCGGCTACTGATTCTTTTTAATATATCTTCTGTTCTACTGGATATATGAAAATGTTTTACATATACTATTTTATTTAAAATTCAATTTTCTATAAACATACTTAGTTAGTTTTTAAATGCTTCAATAGTTTCGATGAAAATCGGCTTTAAGATACATTTGTCGCACATCGGTTTATTAGCGACATTCAAACTTCGCTTGCGTCTGGCAGGATGTTAGACCCGGGTTTTTCGTCTGGCAGTTGTGAATAATCACTCACAGTGATCTCAATTAACGATTAAAAGAAAATTAGCCTTGCCATTATGACGTTACCGACCCTCATTTTTATGCAGGTTTCAGCCTGTCTGGCACCCTTTCGGACCCAACCAAAATGTCTGGCAGTGGTAAAATATGTTATATAAAAAGTAAACTACTCATATACAAAAAATCAGCTTTGCTGAAATGACGTTGTTATTTATATGTTGCATATACTTATTTATCTGTTGTTATTCAATAATTTTATTTTGTTGTTATTTTATTCAATTACTTATTTACTTATTGTTATTTGAACCCTGTTAAAAAGGCAATATCAATGAACGTTCCAAAAACATCGCGAGGCAGGAGAGGCAGGCCTGTAAACGCCTGGATTACACAAATGCGACGACATTGGCATTTCATTGGATTCAGTAACCGAAAGATCCAAAATCGGGAGGCCTGCCGATATTTTCTGAGGTGAAATAGGCGAACCCCACCGGCGGATCAGTAGAAATGCGGTGAAGTGGGAGGGTTATGATCCCTTGCTTTCGGATCATAACCTCGCCGAAATAGGAAGAAGAAGATTTATTTATTTATTTATTTATTTATCTATTAATTTATTTATTATTAATATATAAATATATTTATTTCTATTTATTTATTTATTTTTTTATTTTTTTTATAAATTGAAGGTTTTTATGGTAATTTATACCATTGATTGCAGCAAACATAAATATTTCAGCTCGAAGATATAAGATAGTATCATATCTCTGTACTTTAAATGTGCAGTAACAAACCAATATTGTAAATTTGACAAAAACAAACGAAATACTCTATTGGAGCTTAAGAACATGAAAACAGAAATTTAAGGCATATCAGATTTGTATAACTTCATTTTAAAAAAAATCCACTATATTCAATTCAATTTAGTTCATTCCATCAATCAGAGTATACATAGAATATATATAACCTTACAGATTACGAGTCATTACGTTACAAGTATAAAGAAAAATATAAGTGCAGGTTTATCGATCAGAGTAAACTAATATATTTAATAAATTTTTCTTAAACGAATCTCAATTTCTATTAAAGTCAACAGGGCTACAAATTGCATTGGCTTTTTTAATACAACCTGTTAAAGCCTCTTATAAAACGTTTTTGAATCTTTTTAATTCTTATAGAACTACTATCGTAGAACGGGTTTCAAATCACACAGCAGTATTTAAGGACTAGTCTTGCAAATCCAGAATACAGTGATTTGAAAGTGTACAGATCCGTGAACTCCTTGGAGTTCATAACAAAGCCCAACATAGAGTTGGCTTTGGCCACAATATAGTCTTTATGGGAAGCAAAGCACAGCTTAGAGTCAAATATACCTCCAAGGTCCTTCTTTTCACCTATTCTTAAAAGAGAAGAGTTCCCTATTTTATAAATGAAGAGAATTAATGAGCGGTTGCGGAAGAAAGACAAGAACTGACATTTGCAAACATTAAGGAAAGGCTGATTCGTATTGCACCATTGCTGTGATCATTTTTCCAGGTCTTTTTGCAGAAGCTCGCAGTCTGCTTGGAACGTTATGCATCGGACGATTTTTACGTCATCTGCATACATAACTCAATGTGAGTTCGAAATCAAATCAGAGGTATCATTAATAAATAAGAGGAAGAAAAATGGCTTCCCTGTGAAACTCCCGACATATTTCGTCGGTATATATAGGTTACGGTAATGTATTATTAACGCGTACTAACTCGCTCAGGTAAATAGGATTCCCACAATCTTAATAAATTAGAGTGAAAACCCAAAATTTCCAATTTTTAGATTAGGATTTGGTGATCAACCATATCGAAGGCTTTGAAAAAGTCAGTATATATGACATTACATTGACATCCATTTTCAAGGTAGTTTATCACCCGGTTGCAAAAGATCGTAAGATTAGATGCGGTTTCTTTACCAGAAACAGAGCCATAGTAACCCTTTCATGCCAGAATTAATTTGGATATGGAGTTGTTAGCCTAGACGTAAATATGAAGTGATATCAATTTCAAAGTCCTATGTACCCTGGTTTAGAAGTTATGAAATGTTGCCTAAAAAGTTTAAAAAAATTTCTGACCATAAACTAAAAGTTTTTTACATTTTTTTTTGTTTTTCCTAATTTTCTTACATGTGTTTAATTATTTTACGTACTTGGTTTTGTACACTTAAATTTCTTTATATATTTTTTTAAATAATTTGCAAACTCATATTTCGCATAAAAAAAATTGTACATGTGCACTCACCGAAGATCAGCTACAAAGTGATCACTAGCAATACTTTCAATAAAATATTCGAAAAAAAAATTGTACAGCAACCTTGCACAACATATCAACCTATTCTAAAAAAAACGTCGTTAGAGAATAAATTAAAATTACGCGACTTAGAAGCTAAAACATACAATGTTGCCTATAGGCAACATTTGGCATGAGAGGGTTAAAGATGTAAGATTGTTTCCTCAAGAAGAAAGGGCGAT
The DNA here is from genome assembly GCA_945910035.1 of Brachypalpus laphriformis. NCBI lineage: Eukaryota > Metazoa > Arthropoda > Insecta > Diptera > Syrphidae > Brachypalpus > Brachypalpus laphriformis. Next base: position 258,620,844 of record OX246754.1, read on the forward strand.
TTTAAGTAAATTATTTGTTTTGAAATGTTTTGAAGAAGCTGAGATTTTGCAAATAGGACGATAGTTCGTTACTTCCTATTTAGGTCTTAATTTATGAATCGGAGAAATAAATGAGACTACTTGCTGAGAAATGAGCCAGCTTCAATAGGAGCATTAAATTATAAATATACAGATTTCGAAAGAGCTGCTGCACAGGTTTTTATTTCTATTGGTGGAATGTCGTCCGGAGCGGATTGACGATCTAACTTCAAATTATGTAGGGCTTCTTCAACATATAAGAGATTCATGTGTAAACCTCCGATATTGGCGGAATTGTTTGAGAATGCCGTAGCATCACTTCGCCGAAAGGAATTAGAAGTATAATCTGATTGAAAGAAATCGGCAAAAGGTTCCAAATGATGGGAAGATCAGAAGATGTAACCTGCGAAAATTGCATGAAATTTGGAAATTCGTTAGATTTCTTCCTGTAATTGATAAGGTTCCAAAAAAAAAATGTTATTATACTTCAAATTAGATTCTGAACGAATTAAATAATTTTTCTAAAAAAATTTGTTCAGAGTATCGAATTGCTTTTGAAGACGAAGATAATTAGTTAATAAGAACGCATTATCCCTCAAATTCGATATAATTCATGTGCTATATTTTTCATGTTACATATGTATATTACAAAGCCGTTTATTGTATCAAGGCGGCTTACTATTTATTTTTTTTTTGATAGCAACCCTAGGTACAAACGATTCAATTGCCACTTTTATAGTCTTTAGAAACAGATTGTAAGATACATTTAATTCATAATTGCTTAAAACTAAAATCCAAGAAACTGCATTTATATTGTTGATCATTTCATCAAAATTACCTTGGCTGTAATCATATTTGTACTTATTAACAGTAGACGGTTTTAAAAGCCATGCAATTTAAATTGAATACTTAAAGCTGAATGAAAAACAGAATTACGATATATTGGACAAATACATTTAATAATATCGGTATATAATTTCTTATCTATACGTACGAGCACAAGATCGAGTACATTGTTAAAAACATTTGTAGAACTATTCATTTGAATGGGACCAAATTCAGCAAATGAATCGGATATTTCGCTGTCGCAATCATTGATTACATTGAATGGAATTAAATATTTAGCGGCTGGATCGAATACCTACCCAGTTAATATTACTTAAATTAAAATCTCCCAAAATAAAGACTTGCTCAAAAGGTTTTAAATTGTTAATGAGCTTATGGTAATTATCTACAAGTAACTTACATAAATCAATTGAACTATCTGGTGGTAAATAGTTTAAAATAAGAAGAACATGATATACACTGCGGTTCAGTAGAATAGAAGTAGACAATTTTGGGATTCAAGCTGATATTTCTCCACTTATATTACAGGAAAGAAAAAGAAAATGATGATTTATTACAAAAGTACTAACTAGCTAATACAAAAATACTAATGCCAACGCTTACAATTTGCGAAACACCACATAACCTGAGATATTCAACAAGGGGCAGGTTCAAATGACTTGAAAAAAGTTGTATTTTTGGATGAAAAAAAAAGTAATTTATATGGACTGGATGGCTCTAATTATTACTTTCACGATCTAAGAACAGAGGAGCTATTTTAAAGCCGCCTTCGTAGCAGAGAAGGAGACGTAATGGTCTGGGCTGCCAATATCTTATTATGGCACCATCGACTTAGTGGTTCAAAGCTCAAAAATGACAGAAAATAGCTGCAAAGCCATGTTGGAATCAGCTTTTCCAAAAATGCACGGTCTGTTCGGACCACTTTCATGGATATTTCAACATGGCAACGCTCCTATACACACCGCTCGCGTTGTTAAACCATTTGTTGCCAGTCAAAATGTTGAACTAATACCATGACCAGCATATTCGCCAGACCTTAACATTATAGAAAATATTTGGAGCTGGCTCACACATACAGTTTACGAAGGTGGAAAGCAACACGATGATAAGAAAGTGCTGATCGTTGCCATTAAACTTGCCTGGAATGAGATTTCACTCAACTACTTGACTTCATTTAACAACTCCCTCAATGATCGAATTTTGTAAGTTATTTTGAAGAATGGTAGTCATACTCATTATTAAAAAATTATACATCACACCTTATATATAATTCTTGGCGATTTCGCAAGCTTAATACCGGTCTTAATGAAAGTCGCTAAGTGTAAGTGCTTTTCTTAGATGTAAGTAAAGCATTCGATACCATCGATCGCAATAAACTCCTCGAGGTAATAGAAAGGAGGAGTATTAGAGGGAAACTGGTAGTTTGGTGGAGAGACTATCTCAAAACGAGGACATTTAGAGTAGGAAGCAAAACCAACACAGTGCAGCATGGAGTCCCCCAAGGCTGTAAACTTGGCCCCGATTAACTTAACTTACACATATCTGGGTGTAACGATTGACAATCATTTCTTATGGGAAACGTGCATAAATGATCTACGAAAGAAGCTGAAAGGATCACTGTTTGCACTGGCTTGCCTTAAGTATGAGTCTTCAAGCTGTGTGCAAAAACAAGTATACGACGCTCTTGCCGAGTCAAGGCTGAGATGCGGCATATAAGCCTGGGGAAGTGCAGCAGATGCACATATCACGAAGCTTGGAAGTATACAAAACAGGGCGATAAAATTGCACTCGAGAAGAAACAGCGTAGATAGCAGAGTGAAAGTTCTCACAGTGGAGCAGATGTTTAGTATGGTGGCAGCTTTGGAGTGCTATGACGATGGACCGTTCCGAACTCTAGTCAATCACAACCTTAACACTAGAACACGAGCAGAGGGCTGTATTATCTTGCATCCTTCAGAAATGTATGCGGCAAACGTCAGCTGATGTTTACCATATCAAAATTGTTAAATAACCTTAAAACCAATTTGAGAAATTTAAATCACATTTATTTAAGAAAGAAGGGTCTAAAATAGTATTATATTTTCTAAAAACATTTGAAATTTCAAACCAAACATTTCTAACTTTCTTTCATTTAAAGAATTATAACGATCAAAAATTAATTATAATCAAGTTAACATCCATTTATATATACACTCAATTGAAATTACCTGCAATAAAATTAATTGAATTTGAGAAATAAACTCCTGCAGATAAGCCATGTGGCTTCGCAGGTAAGAAAAAATATTGTACTAGATCTAAGATGCATGAAATACATCAAAAAAAAAAAAAATATAACTGAGCTACGTCGTTTGGGATTCATCAAAATTTATTCGAAAGACTTCTCTGATCTCTACACTTTGAAAACTCTATTCATATCCCTTGTTAGACCTCATTTAGTGTGCTGCTTTATTATTTGAAATCCGTCCTATGACTGACACTCTTATAGTAAGGAAAGAGTTCAAGGAAGTTTCACTGGATTAATCTTTTCAATTGAATTGGAAGATACGCTTAGCAAATATTAGTTCTCTTGAATGTCGAATATTTTAATATTATGTTTATAAGGACTTAATGTATTCAGTGTCCTGTATTGTTTTCTCGAAGTAATCTCCGTGGCCAATCCCACTTCCCAACAAAAATATACAAAACAAATTAAGCGAGCAAATTGTCAGTTTTTAAATATTATCTCAAATATTGAATTATTATATTTATTTATTTATTAATAGCAGATACTGGCGAGTTTGTTTGCGTGGTCCACAATAATATTACCTATATACATATGTATGTATGTATATATGTATATAGCCAAGTTGCAGTCATCCTTATCCCCCCCCCCCCCCACCACCACCACCACCCTCCAAGATCTCTTACCAAAATGGACGGCTGGTCTACAAGCTAATTCACCGCATTCAGGCTATCCCTGAACGAGAAAGAACTCAAAAATACAAAACCTCCTTAAGCTGGGCAACGCAACGTGTCCAGCTCCCCTCCGACTCATCCAACAAGGACTTATCGTCCAACGCCAAAGATCTCAGGTTGAGTCTCCGACTTTAGCAAAGAAAACCAAGATAGTACTTTCCAACACTACATCCACACCCTTCAACCAAGTGCTTAAGGTACATTTGGAGATCGCGGTCGTTAACCACAGCGACCCGGATGGCAGCATCACAGCTGACAAATGGAGGAATGTGAAGATTAAGCTCGCCACCAATTGTCTCCAAGTCTTACGTGAACATCTCGGCCATGATGTTTCCTGCAGAGATGCTGGCTGGTATCACTTACTTACTTACTTAGATGGCGCTACTGTCCGGGGAGGACCTGGGCCTCAACCAACAAACCTCTCCAGCCAGCACGATTACGAGCCAGCTGCCTCCAGTTGCGCACGCCAAGTTGGTTGAGGTACCCCTCCACTTGTTTGCGCCACCTACCGCGAGGTCGTCCTCTACTGCGTCGTCCATCCGGGGTGGATTCGAAAACTTTCTTAGCGGGAACGTTGGGTTCCATCCGCTCTAAATGACCCAGCCATCTTAGTCGCTGTATGTGAACTCTTCTGGCTAAGTCGATGTCCTTGTAGAGGCCGCATAGCTCGGCATTGTACCTTCTCCTCCACTCACAGTCTATGCAGACGAAAGATCGTTCGAAGAACTTTTCTTTCGAAATAACCAAGGGCATCCTCATCTGGTTTTGTCAAAGCCCATGCCTCTGCGCCATACAGTAGGACTGGAATGATGGTATCAAGGGCATGTAAAACTCATTGCCTGTGCTGACCAAAGATCAAAGGATCTGTACAAAATTTCTGTTTCTAGATTGGGGCAGGTTTGGCCAAGTGCACAGTTGGAGGTCGTTGCAAAAGACCAAATTCCTAACCGACCTAGGACACGTGCTACCATTCAGGTCGAACCCTCCGATCTTAGGGTGATCCTGGATATCCTCAGGATCAGTAACAGCTCTCTTCCTACCCACAACTGGAAGATTGCCAAATAGCTACTAGTGGACCTGGATAGGTCAGGCTGTAGAGTGCTTGCCTATGCTGATGATATTGCGATTGCTGCGTCTGGCAAGCACCCAGACACTCTCAAGGAAATCCTCCTCTCTCTCGGCTCACTAGGTGGGCCTCCAAATGTGGATTGGGGGTTAACCCTCATAAAACAGAACTTGTTCTCTTCACAAGGAAATACAAAGTTCCCCTCGTAGACCCTCCTATGATTAATGGCACCAGTCTCACTTTCTGTTAATACAAAATACCTGGGTCTTATTCTGGACAGAAAACTGAACTGGAAAGCCAATCTACTAGAACGCGTAAGGAAAGCCAATGTAGTAAAAAGGTTATAGGTAGGAGCTGGGGTATGAAACCTGAAATCACTCGCTGGCTTTACGTGTCCGTTGTCAGGCCCATACTACTCTGTGGCCTGCTCTTGACAGGGTTTTTTACCTCTCTCAGGAAGCTAAAGTGCAAAGATCTGCATGCATGTGCATCAGTGGTGCACTAAGAACTACCCCCTCTGCGGGGTTGAACATTTTGTTCTACCACTGGATATCTTTGGCAGACAGACTGCTGCCAGTGCGGCCATCCGTCTTAAAGCCTTCTCTCAGCGGTCTAGTTATCACATTGGTCACTCCTCGATCCTTGATCTTCTCAACTTCACACATGAAAACACGGACTACACCCCACCGAAACTGAGATTCGACCGAAACTTCCGTACGAGTATCCCTGAACGGGATGATTGATTTTCCCATGATGTTGGAAATTCGGTGCACTTCTACACAGATGGCTCTAAGACCAAAGGTGGGATGGGCTGTGGTGTTTTCTCCGAAAAGCTCAACCTGAGCATCTCGTTCCTCCTTCCTGATCATTGTAGCGTTTTTCAGGCGGAAATCATGGCGATTAAGGAAGCCCTGTCCTAACTGAAATGTAATGTATTATCTGTCAGGGATATTAGCATTTTCACTGACAGTCAAGCGGCTACCAAGTCCCTGGAATCGTGCTCTTTTACTTCAAAGGCCATCTTAGACTGCCGTTTGTCTCTTACGAAGATGACAGACCAGTTCAACCTTCACCTATGCTGGGTGCCAGGCCACGAAGACATTGCAGGAAACTGTAGGGCGGACGAGCTCGCCAGACAGGGTACTACTCTAAGGATTCTGCCAGATAGATAAGCCCTTGGTATGCTCCTCTCTACCAACCTCAGGTGGGATATTGGCTCAACGTGTCACATTTCGAAGCAGATCTGGCCTAAGCTGAACCAAAAACGTTGTGTCGAGTGTGTTAAACTTAAACGATTACAGATCAGCTGCGTTATCGGTGTCATCACTGGACACTGTCTAATTGGCCAACATGCCAAAAGACTTGGCCCCTTTTCCAATGACTTCTGCAGGAGTTGTAGGAACAAGGAGGAGGAGAAAACCATTCTTCACTTCCTATGCACATGTCCTGCTCTATCACGTAAAAGAATGCTCTATCTAGGAGCTCCCTTCCTTGACGACCTCGGCGATTTGGCGTCCTTAGACGTCATGAGCATCCATCGCTTCATCAAAAGCTCCGGTTGGTTTGATTAGTCCCTGAGTGGTCTAATGGTAAATCCTTGGCATCGCAATGGACCTTTACTGGTCTAAGGGTGTCTGCATCTTCGTGCAGACAGTCAATCTAACCTAACCTAGCTTACATATATATGTACTGTACATATTTAGCAAACAGAAAGAATATATCGAACACCATCGTTATCGGCTTCGTCAAAATACACATGTAGCCATAAATTTACGCCTCATACGTAGGCAAGGAAATAAATCGATGTGTTTATTTATTTTATACAGCAATCAAAGTTTTCGAATGTAAGGTTTTATGATTTTTACTAAAATCCGTAAATTAATTTTTGCGTGATACCTGCCCATTTTATTATATGTATATGTACATAGATATAACATACAAGCACTCAAAATCAATTTCCCAAGTTTGTGGTAAGTGATAACACACATTCAGACACCGTTGAGTTTTATATATTATACATCATGTATTTCTTGCGGTTATAGAATAAAATAGTCCAAACAAACTTTTGTACTCTGTTAGCTGTAAACAATAAAATGAAAATAAAAAAAGTATCGGTCTTTGTATCAGTTGTACGGAGGGCCTTTCGACCGTTAATCATTCCTGACATCACAACAATTAAATACACTTTTATTAAAGGAAAACCCTAACGACAACGTCTCCCATTCAAAAAATAAAGTTTTCTTCGAAATAATTCAATGTTTAAAATGAGAGTGAAACCGATTAAGATAATTGTATTCCAAACTTATATTTTCAAAATGCATTCTATGCGACCGGCTGGCGGGGGGTTTCCTACTTCTGGTTCTCAATGCATTTCACATTTATTGCCCTTTGCTTATACTCGTACAAGAGTTTAACTAAGCTACTTGAAAAACTTTGAACCCGGTCCTTGCAGTTTTCCTTTTTTGCTTTATTCCGAGTGAAGTTAATTAGGCTAACTTTTCTTTGATATGCTCCATTAACTTGCAGGCTCTCTCAGTCGCAGGACCCTACACAAGTATGGCTGCTGCTCTTTGCAGTACAGTGCTGCTAGTGTTCCTGCTACAGTTGCAGTTACTTTGCTCAAAAATTAAACAATTTCATAATGCAATAAGGAGTATAAGTGAATGACGTGGTTTCGCAAGGATTTTCATGTCACTTTATGTAGTTGATGGGTGTGTTTACCGTTCTTTGCCGTTTAGTGTACATAGATACTATAGGTTTCTCTAGGGAGAGTGGTGCGAATACTGGAAGTGACCCTTTTGAAAAAAATTTATTTTACCAATTCGTGTACATATTGCTTGCCTTAAGTAATACAGAGTGCGCTTGATGAATTTCTTTAGATGAGTAGTTGTGCAAGCATTCTGTTTAAACTGCATTCTCTTAGTGTGGCAGTTGATTGCTTTACGTACGATTTCGTATCACCTTAAACTTTGTGACGAATGTCACGTAGGAAATGATAGAATTGATATATGTATCTGATTGGTATTGGATTACAAAAGTACCCAAAGCTGGACAATTTCGATTAAAGGCACGTAAGTTGTCGATTAAAAAGTATTGAAAATTGTTACCGACTAAAGATTCCGTTGTAGAATCTAATTACAGAGAAATGCATTGCGATACAAAAGGAAAGCCATCAACTATAAGGCTGTGTTTATGGCGAAGCGTATTCGAGTCGTGCGACGCAATGGCTTTTCGAGCTATTAATAATATGTGCTAAATAATCTTTTAAATAATTTCTTTACTTATCCTGCAAACCGCATTTATTTTCCACTTTCGTCCAAGATTTTCTAATTCATATTTTATTGCGGTAACCAGAATGGCGGAGATCCCACAAACATTGATTTTCACGCAGGAGTTCAATAAAATTGTCCATCATACAAGCGCGATCCGCTAAACGGATTCAAAATATTTTGATCGCATTTTTTCGTCGCTCGCAGTCGCTCAATTCGCTTTTCGCTAAATCGCTGCGCCATAAACACCTACATATGTACGCATGTAATTAATCGCTAACAGCGAATCGCATCGCGCGGTCGACGCGAACACGCTTCGCCATAAACATAGCCTAATTGGAAAATCGTACTGGAAAAAAAAAACTCAAGCAGAATTGGCTAACATACAAACCTGTGGCATTAAGAAAAGCATTAAGCTGCCATTATGCAACACTGATTTTAGCACCTATCCAAACGAATCACCAGAAATGGATTAAGTACATACATATTGTAGTTACGCTCACAGATGTAAGAAAGTATTTGCAAACAATTGTGACATCTTTTCCAATCTTGACAACTACAGAATGAATTCCATGAACATTGTTCGCTTATAAACGGGCTTTGTCAGTTTACTTACCACAGTTCAGGGTGAACCTGGGCCGCAAACAACAAGCATCTTCATTTACCTCGGTCTTTAGCTAATTGTCTCCAGTTGCGCACTCCAAGTTGGTCGAGGTCCCCTTGAACTTGCGTGTGCCACCTACGGCGAGGAGGACATCTACTACGTCATCTCTCCTGGTTAGATTCAAAGACTCTGCGGGCCGGAGCATTGCATATTCGCTCCCTTCTTAAACGTGCAATACACAGTTCATTGATGACTAGGTCGGTGTCGCTGTACAGCTTTTCAGTTCGTAATTGAATCTTCTCCTCCAAAACAGGACTGGAATGATCAGGAAACCTTTCCCACTTACTAATACCTCATCTCTCCCACAATAGTTTAACTTAAGCTCGTTAGGTTAGGTTAGGCTAGGTAAGGTGGCTGTCAGGACAGTGTCAAGACACACTTAGACCGCGTGGGTCCATTGTGATACCACAATATACAAATATTTGTTGGTTTTGTAATTTTTTAAAATTATAAAGTTTCTTTTTTTTTTTTTTTTTGTTTTATATATATTATGTGTATTTAAGCCGCTACTTCAGTTGCATCTGAGCCATTGGTTATCGAGAAGGTATAGTGTATAAACAAGTATTGGCGGTGATTGATTGAATCGAACCACCTATACTGTTGTGTAAGTTATATTGGCAGGTCTAAGTTAACCGTGTAGGTGTAGAAATGTATAAGCGTAGTAGAGTGACTGATTCAATCTAACTCTAAGTACTGCTATGCATGGTGTTGGCTAGGTGGGGTGACTATTTCAATCAAACCCTTCATAACTAGGAGGACCGTGCAGGTGTAGAGGTGCATAAGCGTAAATAGAGTGACTGATTCAATCGAACTCTAAGTAATGCTGTGCATAAGGTGTTGACTAGATCGGGTGACTGTTTCAATCAAACCCATACCTAGGTGAACCGTGGAAATAGTGGGGAGTGCATAATAGAAAGCGAGATGACTGGTACAGTCAACATTGTACTAATATGCAGTGGAACTTTGGCAATTGGTTTGGCTAGGTAGGCTGAGTGATTCAATCGAACTCTTAGTACCTAACTGCATCGTGTAGTTGGGGTGCATGGGAGTAATAGGGTTGATTGACTCTATCAATCTCTGTTACTCCTATGCAGTATTGTTATTTACAAGTGTTGGTCTAGTGATATTTGAGAGGGTTAACAATCGATTTTGGGGGGTGTCTGTTGCAGTACCTCTTGAGGATTGATAATAACCAATAGCGGTAGAGGATGGGCGGGGAAATTTTCGCATTTCAACTAAACCAGTTGGTCCCCTTGAACTTGCGTGTGCCACCTACGGCGAGGAGGCCATCTACTACGTCATCTCTCCTGGTTAGATTCAAAGACTCTGCGGGTCGGAGCATTGCATATTCGCTCCCTTCTTAAACGTGCAATACACAGTTCATTGATGACTAGGTCGGTGTCGCTGTACAGCTTTTTAGTTCGTAATTGAATCTTCTCCTCCAAAACAGGACTGGAATGATCAGGAAACCTTTCCCACTTACTAATACCTCATCTCTCCCACAATAGTTTAACTTAAGCTCGTTAGGTTAGGTTAGGCTAGGTAAGGTGGCTGTCAGGACAGCGTCAAGACACACTTAGACCGCGTGGGTCCATTGTGATACCACAATATACAAATATTTGTTGGTTTTGTAATTTTTTAAAATTATAAAGTTTCTTTTTTTTTTTTTTTTGTTTTATATATATTATGTGTATTTAAGCCGCTACTTCAGTTGCATCTGAGCCATTGGTTACCGAGAAGGTATAGTGTACAAACAAGTATTGGCGGTGATTGATTGAATCGAACCACCTATACTGTTGTGTAAGTTATATTGGCAGGTCTAAGTTAACCGTGTAGGTGTAGAAATGTATAAGCGTAGTAGAGTGACTGATTCAATCTAACTCTAAGTACTGCTATGCATGGTGTTGGCTAGGTGGGGTGACTATTTCAATCAAACCCTTCATAACTAGGAGGACCGTGCAGGTGTAGAGGTGCATAAGCGTAAATAGAGTGACTGATTCAATCGAACTCTAAGTAATGCTGTGCATAAGGTGTTGACTAGATCGGGTGACTGTTTCAATCAAACCCATACCTAGGTGAACCGTGGAAATAGTGGGGAATGCATAATAGAAAGCGAGATGACTGGTACAGTCAACATTGTACTAATATGCAGTGGAACTTTGGCAATTGGTTTGGCTAGGTAGGGTGAGTGATTCAATCGAACTCTTAGTACCTAACTGCACCGTGTAGTTGGGGTGCATGGGAGTAATAGGGTTGATTGACTCTATCAATCTCTGTTACTTCTATGCAGTATTGTTATTTACAAGTGTTGGTCTAGTGATATTTGAGAGGGTTAACAATCGATTTTGGGGGGTGTCTGTTGCAGTACCTCTTGAGGATTGATAATAACCAATAGCGGTAGAGGATAGGCGGGGAAATTTTCGCATTTCAACTAAACCAGTTGGATTTCCCTATGAATCTATGTAAGTTTATAATGTCTATGTTAAACGGGTCACTTAGGTCTTCAAAGAAGTATTCACCTAATAGTTTCTTTCTCAGGGTGGCTAGCGCTGGGCATGTGCCCAGGAGGTGGAGATCGTTCTCCTCCTCTTCTTCATCTCTGCAGCTTCTACAGAAATCATTTGCTGGGACTCCCATTCTAGTGGCGTATCTACCTAACAAACAGTGTCCTGTGATTATTTCTACTGTGAGGCTTGTGTTCCTTCTATTTAATGAAAGGAGTTTTTTGGTTTCCTTTGTGTCTAGTAAAGGCCGGATCTTTCTAGTCGATACGCACGTAGCTAGATTACTCCATCTATTGGTTGCAATAGCTTGCGCTTCGTTAAACATACGAAGTTTTGTCAATTGTATTGGGGGTGCCGGTACCTCTCTATTGACAGCTAGAGGTAGTATGGTGCCTTGTTTAACTTGATCATCTGCTTTACAATTGCCTGGAATATCTCTGTGTCCCGGGACCCAGCACAGAGTAATATTGCATCTGTCCGCAATCTCGTTAACAGATTCGCGGCAATGTTTGACCAACTTACATCTTATTGTTGGCATTTCAATAGCTTTAATTGCTGACTGACTGGCTACGTAAAGGACAATAGATTTACCACCTATCGGGTGCATGGAGGGTCTGCGCGCTGCTTCACGAACAACCGATATTTCCGCTTGAAAAATACTGCAGTGGTCCGGAAGTCGGAGAACTACGTTTATCAAAGGTACTTCGGAAAATACACCCAAACCTGTGCCCTCCGATGTTTTGGAACCATCTGTATAGATTTCGATTGCGACGTCATTTAGAATGATACCGTCATCCCATGCGGATCTGCCAGGGATGGTAGTGTTATATTTGATACTAGCTGCTTGTACCCGCTTCGCTGGGTCTTTTAATCCGCGATTTCGAGTACACTTCTTTAAAGCACTGTCAGCTTTGTCATTGAAACAGTTTACCTGCTAATCCTTTATGAGGGTCGCAGGGGTAGGATGATTAGGTGCACTGTCCATCATTCTTGATCCTCCGTCGTCGATTCCAACTCAGCAGGAGGAATCTCTAGACGGCTCCAGGAAAGATGTCGAACTTGATCCAACCATCAATTTCTAGTCCTACCGAGGTGTCGCTAACTTGATAGCACGGCAATCATGACACGTCTTGAAAGCCAGTTTTGGAACCAACCAAGCATAGATCCTTTCGTTCGAAGAAGTAGCTGCTAAGCAATGAGTGCCTCGTGTACTCTGGTGTTGCGCACTCGATCACTACGAATTATTCCAGCAACACCACGAAGGAACCTCTTTCAGCAGCTTGTATCCGCGACTATAGGTGAGAGTTGGAATATATACCGATAATTTAGCTTGAACACTTAATTCGGCCTTCCCTATAACAGACTGACCAAGCTCTCTCAAAATCTATCCAGCCTGATCAATTCTACAGAATAACTCGCCATTACTCGTCCCATCGCTCGTCAATAAGACCCCGATATGCTTAAACTTATCCACCTGCTTCAGTGGCACTCCACAAACATGCAGATTGTACTGAATAGACGTTCTGGAAACAACCATTACTTCCGATTTGTTCAGATTACTTTCATTCCAGCAGCATCACAAACGGCTACAAACCGTTAGAGTGCGCCCTGAAGTTCGGCTTAAGAGGACCTAAGGATGACCAAATCATCCGCAAAGAGAGGACGACTAATCCTTAAGTCCCTCACTTTGCAACATTCTCTGCCACGGCTGCCCTGCAACATCTAGTCCATAATTCAGTGCTGCCACTTTTACTACAAAGCTAGCAGATCTACTAGGTTTTCAGTCTTGCTACTACCTACTAGCTTTGGCCAAAAATCTGCTAGCTTTTTACCTCATCTTCAAACTTCAATTTCATAAATTATTGAATTTACAATTCAATTGCTCGTTCATATATGGAGGTTTCTTTAAAACATATTGAGTTATTTGGCACTACTTATATCGGTTTATTGTTGGTCGGATCACTCCATTTTCCATATGTTTCGCTACTCTTTAATGTCAAAAAATCTTGTTTTTTGCCTTTTTTGCACTGCGTAGTTATTAGTTCTTAGTTCCTTGATTTACATCAGGAAAATTGCTTTAAAGAAAATTAAGAATGAGGTCGAGGATTCTGTATTTTTTTAGCTAGCATCGCTTATGTCTAACCTTTATTGCCTTCCGCATAGCAGCTCTTCAGCTGAGCGAAAATTTTCAAATTTGAACATACATATGTTACGTCTATACGTATGTTACATATACATATGTTACATTACATGTTGAAAATATTTTCCTTTGTAAAGAATTTTTAAAAGGCAATCCAATTTTTGAACCATCGGATAAATTTGTTAATTTTGTTAGAAGATTTAAGCTTATTAATGGAAAACTCGACAAAGCATAATTTATTTATTTTTGTTCATTGTTTATGTAGTGCCGTCACAAAGCCTTCTTCATCTTCCTATTTCGGCGAGGTTATGATCCGAAAACAAGAAATTATCACATTCTCACTTCACTGCATTTCCTGTGGGGTTCGCCTATTTGACATCAAAAAACATCGGCAGGACTTCCGATCTTGGATCACGTGGTTACTGAGGCCCATCAAATGCTGGTATCGTTGCATTTGATGGGCATTTATAGGCCTAGCTCTCCTGCCTCGCGATATCTTTGGAATGTTTATTGATATTGCCTTTTTAACAGGGTTCAAATGATCTCTTCTTTGAACGTGGCAATACCAACTGAGCCGGTCGCGCTCTATTTTTCGTAAGATGGTCCTTTGTCGGGAACTCTTCCGTTACTCCAGCGGGGCATCTTACTCTTGTCTTTGCTCCTTCGTACATATCCATGATCATCTGTACATAGTGCCGTCGCAAAGCCTAATTGATTTATTTTTTTTCATTGTTTATTTTTATTAATGGAGAGTTTAAAAGTCTAATTTATTTAGTTTTGTTTGTTGTTCATTACTTTCAATTTATTATTTACTCTTGCTAATGGTTCATCGTTCAAATCCTGATGTCGACAAGCATTTATTTATTTCTTATGAAGTATATAAAAACGCAATCCGATCAATTGCGAAAGCTTGTGTGAACACTACTGCGAAGGCATAACACTGGCAGTAGCTTGCTCATGTGGCTGGAAAAATTGTTCGCTCTATTGATGATGATTTGCCCTTGACATCGGTTATCGCGAAAAAAGTACTGCGAATCAGAAGCAAAAGACAAAAAATAACAAAAATCTCCCCAGTTATCTGGACAACTGAGCTTCAAGAACCACTACACCAAAATCGTTCTCTCTCTCTCTATCTATCCTTTCCAACGCCCGCACTGTGTGGAAACATGTTAAAGGTATTCATAACCCTTTGAGAGCGCGCAAATTATAAAAAAAAAAAAAAATGTACGCCTTACCAATAAGCCCAATCAAAAACATCCTCGCCGAAGCCGTACTACCGACAGTGAAAGAACGTTACATCCATAAACGTATCAGACATATCCCTTCCACATTCCATACCATTTTGGATCTAGGCAAACAACTGGAAATACCATATAAACGGCACACCAAATATACTCCATCACAGCTACCCTGGTTCTTAGACAGCTTGTGTCACCTAAATAAAGAAAACACCAACGCAGCAATTTACAAGCAGATGTTCAACGAATCATTAAAGATTGGAAATTCTTGTACACAGATGCCTCCAAAAGTCTACATAATACAGCCTTTACAGTGGTCTCAAAAGAAGGCTACATACAAGGAATTTTACCAAACACAACATCAATCTTTAAAACGGGGGCTGTAGCAATACTTGAACCCAAAACAAATATTCTAATATTTCTGGTAAATGGACGGATAGTCTCTCAATCCTGAGAGCCATTTACAATCCTACGCATAACTCCGCGATTATATCCAATATTAGAAACACGCTTATAATTAAAACATCAAAACTGAAGCTCATTTGGACTCCTGGACATATTGGAATACAGGGAAATGAACTGGCTAATAAAGCTGCCAACAACGTTCGCGAAGCTCCAGTCACCTGCTTGGTCCGTGCCTCCTCTCATCAAACCAATTACTATGCTTAAACACCTGAATCAAAAACTAAGCATCATAAAAATATTAAACAAACCTACAAAATCCAATATAAAAATGATTAATAAAATGTTATCTTTACTTAGAATTAAGCTATAATATTATACATCTTTTTACCAAAAAACAAATAGTCGTCGCTTCTAGTGCTCTTAGTCATTACTATTAATAATAGATTTCAAAGTATAATATTATTAATAAGACAAAATAAATAAAAAGGTAAAGTGGTGTGCCTGGTTAGACGACCAACTGGCGTATTTCTAGGTATCATTCCATAAGATTCCCGAAACACCTACGTAAAATGACTGGGGATGCAAAACATCAAAGCTTCCTACAGGGCAATGATTATTGCAATTTCAGCATAGTTGGTGAATCCAATAGTGCCGCATTTAATGTCGAATTGTCTGAAAGCATGTTTGCAAAGACATCAATTTTGCTCTAGGACGTTGTGATCCATCCTCTTTTACTAAAGGTGGAAAGGTGACGTGTAGTTGCTAATGCCATATACCAATTCCGACGCACTCCTTTTAAGTAGTCAATCAGTCAATCTCTCTTTGTATGTATGTTTTCGATTACAAGTGTTTTGAAACCTTACAAGGGTAGATCTTCTTCGCACTGATGGCTTGTAGCGGCATTGAGTAAAGGCATCAGTAACGAGCTCGCAATCCCCCGGTTTACTGAAAACCAATTTTTGGTGGGGTGGGGAATATATAATTCCATTCCAGGAATGTTGTCTTGGTGACTATTTGTTCTCCGGAAACAGGTCAACGCATTTAGGTGATGCCAACAAATTCCGAGACAGTTTGTTATGTCAAATCAGACAAGAGTAATACGGTTACTATATTATTATATCAAGAAAAAAGGACCTCCAAGACTCACTAGCAATAGAACAAACTGGGAGGGCTTTAGAAATGATTGCGAAACAAATATCGCCTTAAATGTATCACTTAGAATACCTTGTGAACTAGAGGACGAAATTGATCGTTTCGTGGAAGCAATTCAAAAAGCGGCATGGAGAAACGCTCCTTCTAGAAGCTATAAGATCAACCGCAACGAAAAGTATCCCAGAGAAATCGTTGAACTGGTGAGGGAGAAACGAAAAGCACGAAAGAAGTGGCAAATCACTCGTGCACCGCAGCATAAAACGGTCCTTAACCGACTATGCAATCGGCTTAGAGATAGTATTCGCGAATTTAAAAGCAAAAAGATAGCGACCTATCTTGAAAATCTCTCCGGTGAAAGAGAATCAAATTATTCGCTTTGGAAAGCGCTAAAAGGCATCCGGAAACCTCAAATGCAAGCACCACCAATTCGGAAAATCGATGGAAACTGGGCCAAGAGCGACCAAGAAAAGGCAGAACTTTTTGCCTTGCACTTAGAAGAAACGTTTAAGCCGTTCGACGGACCTTCGTTAACGCTCCCCTGTCACGACATCTGACAACTTTAAAGTAAAAAAAGTTGCATTGATTGAACTGAGGGAAGTGATTAAAAATTTAAAGACGAAAAAAGCTCCGGGTTACGACTTGATAACGGCGCAGCTAGTTAAAGAATTGCCGAATAAAGCTATTATCAAACTGCTCTATTTGATCAACGCTTCGTTCAGATTGCTCTATGTTCCGAGACAATGGAAAATCGCCGAGATTATAATGGTCCCGAAACCAGGCAAACCGCTAAATGAGAAGAAATCATATCGGCCTATTTCCCTATTGCCGGTTATCTCAAAAATATTTGAAAAACTTCTTTCCAAACGTCTACAGCCCGTAATCGACGAAAGACGTCTCATTCCTGACCATCAGTTTGGATTTAGAATTAAACATTCTACAATTGACCAAGTCCATAAAATAACTGACGTGATTGAGAAAGCTCTGGAAGAAGAAAAGATTTGTTGTGGTGTATTTCTTGACGTCTCACAAGCTTTCGATAAGGTTTGGCACGAAGGCTTGGAGTATAAATTGCAACGACTACTGCCACGGCAGCTCTTTCTAATCTTACTATCGTATCTCACCGCACGGAAACGATTACTCTGACTTCGAGGAGATTGCGGCCGGAGTTACACAAGGTAGTGTCCTTGGCCCGCTTCTATATGTACTCTACACGCGTGATATCCCGCAGGAAAGAAACTGTGTCGTCGCCACGTTTGCGGACGATACGGCGATATTGACCACGGGTGAAACTATTGAAGCAGCAACTGGAGAGCTGCAACATGCTATTAATAAAGTCCACGCTTGGACGAATTCTTGACGTATTGTCCTGAACGAAAGCAAATCTACTCACGTTAACTTTACCTATAAAAAAGTGGATAGATTACCTCTATATCTTAACTCGGCTCAAATACCGTACGCAAAGGAAGCAAAATATCTAGGAATGACTCTAGATGTTAAGCTCAAATGGAAATCACACGTAAAAAACAAACGCGACAAATGTACTGGCTACTCGGAAAACATTCGAAGTTGAGCCTACATAACAAACTGCTTATATATAAGCAAGTGATAAAGCCTGTGTGGACGTATGGTATACAACTATGGGGTTGTACTAAGAAAAGCAATAGAAACATCATACAGACTTTTGAAAATAAAGTTCTTAGAACGATCGTTAACGCACCGTGGTATGTATATAACGAAGATATTCATCGAGATCTGGGAATTCCCAGCGTCGTCGAAGAGATAACAAAATTTGCGCGTAAACACAAAGATCGTGTTCACGGCCATTGTAACCGTACCGTCATTCAACTACTTGACGCGAATGCGAATAATTCAATTCGTCGTCTGCAAAGGATAAAACCTTTTGACCGCGCGTCATAGTATATGCCGGCCGCGAAAAAGGCAGGAACTTTCATTGGAATTTAACCTGCCTAAAGTTATACATTTCTTTTAACTTCGTACGAACATTTTTTTTTTTTCCCCAAAAATCACGTGTATCGTAGGAGAAAATAAAACTGCTGGATAAGCGTCGGCTTAGTTGTATTATTACTTTGAGGAGAAGTGTTTTTTTAGTGAGTAAAAATCGCACACTACCATAAACACTCTCGGTCGGGCCTTATGGTGTCTTTAGAAGATTTTTCACCTACTCTCGGCAAAAAAAAAAAAAAATATATACTATTAGTGTCAGTAACGGATGTCATGTTCATATTAGGCTATAGTCTCAATTTCTTAAAAGCGCAGATATCTATATGGCGTTACTGACTGGCTCTGGTGAGACAAAAATGTTGTTCCTCATCATTTTATACCGATGAGTTAGACTGCACTTGCTGATTGGAAATCTTGGATTCCTGAGTGATCAGTTCTTCGACGCTCTATACGCTCTCTAAGCAATTCTAAAATAATTTCGTATTTCGGATCTACAATTTATTCCGACCTTTTAATATAAAACGCTGTCTGGCCGGTTGGTCACCATTCCAGTTTTAGCTATACAACATTGAATGCGCCGGGCCCAATTCAGCACTCTGACTAGATTGCAATTTACCAAAAAACTTTTTTACGTAGAAAGAAACATTAATTGAAAATAAACGCATTATTAAATTTAAAATCATTTAAAACAGATCTCATTTCGATATTTCTAAATTTTGTTTTCATCTCCCATCTACATTAAACTTTTCCCCGCGTTATGTTAAAACCTCACACACGCACATCCCATCACCAAATTCATATTCCAACCACAATTTCAGTCGGGCTTTTAATTAAAAATAGCTAACCTTTCACAACCCGGCCTAGTAAAGTGTGTGTGCCTCTAAATACTTCCGCCATGTTCCCCGTGCATTAACACATGTGATGAAAACAAAAAAAAAAAAAAACAGAATCCATCTATCCAGGACATCCAGTACAACGGTGCTAATGCAAATTACATCCTAACTACAATTAGAGAATTAAAAAAAAAAAAAAAAAACTTAATTAAAGCAGACCCACAAGCCGCAGCGTTCATCCTCCATTCCGCAACTTCCTCATTACACACAACTAGCCAATGTCAACGGAGGGAAAAATCCCCAATGCTACTCCTATTTCTGGTCCTAGTTGCCGTCGCTGTCATCAGCACCCCATCTACACTCACATTAACCAAATAGCTGTACAAAAGCGGCAAAACGTCAATATCAGTATCGGTCTCTCTGCGGCACGACACTCTTACAGCACTTAGCATATTCGCTGTCGTCGTGGCCGTCGTCGTCGTCGTCCTAGCCCTCCTTCACATCCTCTTTCTCGTACCCGTACCATCAGCACTTGCGTGCAGCGCTTTTCCAGTGAAAGCCCAGCGCCCCCAATGTGCACGACCATAAATCTAGTCAAAATAAATTAAAATGAGATTTCGAATCCTTTTGCTGGAGTTTTATTTTACCAGGACGTTCGTAGGCGCGCTGCCCTTTACTGCTCTGAAAACTCCATTTGGGGCATTGTAGCCAGAGTTGTAAAACAAACTCACATGCTGTGCGATGTGGCGTGGTATAACCTGGCGTGGCGCGGCGCCCTACCGAGGAGTGTTGAATGAATAAAGAACGCGCATCGAGGGTAAAAGGATCCCTTCCACCATTCCTTCTCGTTCCACCCCGACTCCTCCTGTCGATTCAACGAACGTTTTATTCAATTGAATATCGGATCCATTCGATTTCCCCAGAGAGATTAAAAATGTTTAATGCATGAGGATGTGCGTAACCGGCAGTTGGCAACCTGTATCCGGTGGGAGATGGCAATGGCGGCAAGCGAGCACATTTTCCTTCTCCCTTCTCTATCTCTGACCCTGCTAGTGGAATCTTTCTCCTATTGAACTAATGGGAAAGGGTTATTCGTGTTCAGTTAAACGAGGGTGAGATTGATTCTGCAACAATTCTCCGCCTCCTCCTCCTGATCCTCCTTCTGCTCCGGTCTGGCTCCATTCGCAGGTCTTTTATCAAATAATTTGCAGGATATTTAGCCTAGTTTAAGCTAATTTAGAAAATTGGTAAACATTGGTGGGGATTTGTAAACAGTCAGCAACATTGCCGTCCGGTGGGATTTCGTCAGAAGTTTCGAATTGAATTTAGTTTCCATTGAGATTCCATTGAGATTCTATTTGGGGGCGGTGAATTTTTCTTTGTACTCCCATTGTGCCGCCGCGCCATTCAGTTCGCCCCCACATTGATCCTAGAGGAAAATCAATTCGAACTGTTTTCAGATGAAGGGCTGCGGCTGGGTTGCCTTTAAATTTTTTACCAGCCACTCATGTAAGATTAAAGGACATGTTGACTTAAGAAGAGGGAATAAAGTAGGCTAAAAGGGTTAAATAGATTTTTCTCTGCTTCTTCTTCTGCATACATACATATATGGTTCAACTGGCAATTAGATATGGAAGTGTGTTTAAGTGTTCAACTCATACATGTGTGTGGGTGTGTATTGAGGAACGAAGTGATTGATTGGGTTTTTGTATTGAGGTGAATTGATGGGTAAATAACTTTGATTAGCTTAGAATTCAACAAATAATGAAAGAGTTTCTCGTTGGCCCGATATGAAGCAACAGTGCTGCTGCAAGTGGAATGAGATTATCGAATAGATTTGAATAGCTTCTCAAATTTCTGGAGAGTAGATGTTTTTAAAAAAGTTTTGCAGACCTTTTGTGGTTTCGGAATGGAAATGGCTTGTAGTGGCAATCTCATAATTGAAATGATTATTTAAAGTTGTCTATAGATCTTTTGAAAACTGCTCATTGGTATCACGTAAGCTCCTGGTTATATTTTTCATGTGGGCTTCAGAGAGTAGTCTGACACAGACGTCGACAGTGCCTATCAACTACAACTCTTCTAAATCCACTATAGGAGAGCTAGATTTTACCAGGACCTTTGCAAAATAAAACTTAAATTGAGTAAAAAAGCCTTTGCACACAAGGCAAAACTGAAAAAACTTTGACATTCTATTGGTATAAGGGAGCTCACACACCAGAGCGGTACGGGTGGCGGTAGAAGCGCGGTAGCGGTCTACCGCATGTGTGTTCACACTGGCGGTATTTTGTATGCGGTATTGTTATTAGCAGTTGCTTGGTTTTCAGGGTGGATGAAGCATTGATGGGAAATATGTAAACATAAAATGTCTTAATAACACAAGGTCAGTTCCTTTTCTTGCAAATTCGTACATATTCCACTAACTCAATAAGTTTTTCAATACACATTTTCGTATGCGGTACGCGGTACATGGCGGTCAACTGTGCTTGCTGCGGTGCAAAATTGTACTGCCGTAATACCGCAATACCGGTTGCTGTATGCCCTCCCTAGTGTGTGCATTTATATTTACCGCAATAGGATTACGTATATATATATATACTTGGCGCAACAGCTCTTTGAGTGCCAGGGCCTAGCTTCTCGCAACCACTCATGTTGTGTGCGTTATATTTTTCACACGAATGGAAGGGACCTACAGTTTAGTGCCGAATCCGAACGGCGATTTGAGAAATTTTTTTCGTGACAACAATACTCTCGGATGTTTGTCAGACGCTCGCGAGAGGTGGGACCGTGAAAAAACTTTTTGGTGTTTTCTGGGATTCGAACTTGGAACCTCATGCGTAGTGATCCGGCACACTAACCACTTACGCCACGGCGCCCAATAGGATTACGTACCGTTGTACTACTCTGGTGTGTGCCTAGCTTTATGGAATATTTTTTCGTCTAGTTGTTGATGTTGTTTTTGCCGCGCTGATTGGGAATACACAGAATAGTCTAGGTATCATGATGATTGATGCAGCCACTCTTCTGTTTAGTTTGTTCGTAATGATTTAACAGAACAACTTACATATATCCGTATTTGCATAGAAGTCTCTATATTTACGCTGCATACTCCATCTCAACTATCCGATGCATAAGTGCATGGGAATCATTGGCAAAGATAGATGTTCTGTTCCAACTTATTGCAAAAATACAAATATTTGGCGCAACAGCTCTTTAAAGTGCCAGGGCCAAGCTTCTCGCAACCACTCATGTTGTGTGCGTTATATTTTTTACACGAATGGAAGGGACCTACAGTTTAAAGCCGAATCCGAACGGCGGTTTGAGAAACTTTTTCGTAACAACAATACTTTCGGATGTTTGTCAGACGCTCGCGAGAGATGGGACCGTGAAAAAACGTTTGGTATTTTCTGGGATTCGAACTTGGAACCTCATGCGTAGTGATCCGACACACTAACCACTTACGCCACGGCGCCTACTTATTGCGTTCTGGGAATTTTACTACACATTTCCCCGTGATTATTATCCCAAGCTCATAGTTCTTGCGGAATATCTAGATAAACTACTACGTTACACTTACGCAATCTTGCCTAGTTTTTGTAAAAGCATTCGTACAAACCACGCTATATATATTTTTTTTTTTAAACTGGAGGAGAAAGAGTGGTCTCGCTTTGCAACCCTTGCTCCTTTGATAGTCCATTCTTTCTAGCTTTTTGGTTCGTAACTCATGCATATACTGACCTAAAGACTTTGATCTGAAGACATCGATGAGTGTTGGTATCATGTGTGAGTTCCACCTGCTCCAATGGTTTCAAAAGTTATTCAATCATCTTATTTTACCTTAGTACTGACAATAGTGCAGTAGATAGTGTGTGTTTGCTCGTTAACCGATGTGTGCAAGTTCAAGCCCAGAGGGAATAGCAATCATGAGCCACCCGAGTATAAAATAAATACCAATAACATCAAAGTTTTTTCCAACTACTGCACCAAAGAATGGTTCCTGTCTGAAAGTACAATAGAACGACGAGTCTGAGTGCTCGGGGATTTGGGTTTTCTATTTGAAAAAAAACCTTTGTTAAAAAGTTCAGTCTTACTCGGTTAGTATATAAGTCTTTCTCTGACTAGAATTTTGTGGAGAAAGGGCAGTAAGAACAAAGCTTGTCCACATGTGTACCATATTATACACCTTTCCCCGAAGTTATTAGCGCGCTGCCTTGACATTCAGCTCTTCATAAATCACGTCATTCGCATGTATTACAACCACTTTCTGTTCAAAATTTTCAAACAGAACACATGCGAGTAAGCAAAAATCAGACAAGTGCAAAGGGCAAAGCAACAAACAGGCAGAGATACGTAAAGCAGATTGTATTTTCATTGACCTGCTGCCGAATCACCACATCCATGGAAGTAAGTGGCGACTCATCCTTTCACGAAAGCAGTAACTCGACCCATTACTTTCCAGCAAGTACGACATTTAGTTGCGGATAATCGGATAGTGTCGGATACTCGGATCCAGGATCCGATATCCAACTTTTTCGGATAGTGTCGAATAGTTTCGGATCTTCGGATAGTTTCGGATCTTTGGATAGTGCTGGATCTTCGGATAGCGTCGAATCTTCGGAGAGTGAGGACGAGACACGAGGGTTTCTCGCCTCATACTATCGCTGGAATTGTGAAAAAGGCGATGTGGTATACAAGACACGTTTTGAAACGTTATGTGATAAAGTGACAAGTGTTATTCATATTTTTTACAAGTAAATGAAATTAATATTTAAAAAAATGCCGAAAACCAATTGGGTAGGGGTTTTAGTTAGTTTCCATACAACATTATATACCATTACGATCTGCAACTGGACCCCAGTATCCAACACTATCCAAAGATCCGACACTATCCGAAACTATCCGAAGATCCAAAACTATCCGAATCCACACGGATCTCAACTGTCTCATACTTATGTATGTCTTCGGATATCCGGATATCCGGATAGTTTGAAGATTCGGATAAGGTTTCAAACACTACTTGACACCATACTTTTTGGTGAATTGAACACTATTTATTTCATTTCATTTATTTATTTACTTATTAACATCATTCATAATAGGCTTTATATCACCTTTAAGCCATAAATGAGAAATTTATACAATGCAAAATATAGGTATAATAATGTTTTAACTTAAATTCATGTATATACATATGTTTGGGATAATTTTATTTGCTATAATGAACAGTTACTAAGAATATAATTTGAAATGTTAAATGATTTTGATTTATTTATAAAGTTTACCTATAGCGTATCTATAAACATTAAATGTATCTAATTGTATTATCATTAGCCTGCCAAATGTCGAAAGAGAGATGCTCCAAAACTATTCGTATTATAAAGCCTTCTCAACCCAAGAGGAATGGAATTCCAAAGACGAGTGCCATGAAAACTTGGGGACCGGTGCAAGTGTGAGATCTTAAGCTTTTCAAATAAATATGGCAGTTGTTAAATGCAACGTAGAGCTTACGCTTGATAAGCGCACTGCAACAACAGAAAATTTCACAGCCATACGTGATGATTGGTATAAGCAATGTCTTTACTAACATTAACCTAGTATGCAGCGGTGTGTGGGATTGTGACATTGAGAGCTTTCTAAGGGAATAATAGATTTTGGCTATAACTGTGGATATATGGTCATCCCAGGATAGAGTCTTGTTGAACCATACACCAAGATTTTTAACTTTGTCTAGGAATTCAATTGGCTCATTTCCAAGACACACTACGGGTAGGTCACAATCAACAATTCCACTTCTGCTAATAACGAGACACTTGGTCTTGGATGGGTTCAACATTAATGAGTTCTGTACAGACCATGTTAGAATTTTATCAAAGTCATCGTTGAGTTCATGAACCACATCTTGTAAAAGGTCAGGTTTACAGCTGATATATAGTTGCACATCGTCTGCATACATGTGCAATGATGAGTGCTGAACTATAGTCGGGAGGTCATTCATAAAAATGGTAAAAAGCAGTGGCCCTAAGATGGATCCTTGGGGTACACCCGCTGAGGTTACAATGAAGTCCGACATTTTATCATCAACAACAACCGCTTGTTTCCTTCCACCAAGGTATGTTTCTATAAGCTTCAAGGCAAACGGGGAAAAGCCGAAAAGCCTTTCAAGTTTTAATAAAAGCTGATGATGGTTTACTGTGTCAAATGCCTTGGAAAAGTCTAACAGAATAAGAAAACTTATTCGGTTTCTATCTAACGCAGCGCGTATATCATTAGTCACTTTTAGCAATGCGGATGTACAGCTATGAAATGGCCTGAATCCAGACTGACATTTGATGATGAACTATCTTTTCTAAGACCTTTGACAGGAAAGGGAGGATTGCAATAGGTCTGTATTCAGCTGGCGAATTAGATGTTGCTTTCTTTTCTAACACTGGTATAATCTTGGCGACTTTCCAGGCACTAGGAAAAGCGGATGTTGTTAGGATTGTGTTAAAAACATGGGTTACTGCTGGCAGAAGGTAAGGTAAAATGATTTTAATAAAAAGGGGATGAATTCCATCAATACCAACAGCTCTAAACCTAATTTTGAGAATAGCACTAACATTTAAAACGTATAAGTGTCGTTAGCTTGGGGGTTGCTGCGTTAGAAGAACATATCTTCAAAGCATATTTAGGAATCGTGTTCGAGATTCAAATTTCTAAAGATCTTGGAAATAGCCTATGTATATGAATTTTATGCAAAATGCGTGCAATAGTCAATTTAACAATACCTAATTTCAGATATTGGCCCGTAAAATATATCTACAAGAATGATGATTATAATGTTAAAAACTCAATTCTTTAAATATGTGCTTGCTCTACAAATTTCTTTACATACCAACGTACATACATCGTACAGCTCACGTACCTGTTTGATTGCATAAATTACTCGTATAATGACGTATACATACGTACATGGCTCATCGATCGTCTTCAAGAAAACCTGGATAACATTATCATCCATAAAATTTTAAATTATGTTGATATAGAAAAATGTATTATCAGCATGCCCGTCGATAAGATCAATTTCCGTACTCATTCTTACGAGTGCACATGACAAATCAACTGATCTTGGGATTAATCTTGCAATTATACGTACTCATTCATCGTATAAAATGCTAGGTCAGCTACGAGCCGATTCGAGTTGAATACGACTCTCAAGTGATACTAATACAATCGGTTATGACGAAATTGTTTATTTATTCATTATTAAGCATTTTTGTGCTGGCTTGCGTAGATGCGGTTAGTAAGCGTCAGTATATGTCATGCAGCGATTCGGACTATCCTGTTTGTGCGACAGATGGTACCCATTGGTTTCTGTTCAAAAATGAGTGTCGTCTAAACACAGAAAATATATATCGTGGGCAGAGTAATGTCCCAAGTGAGTGACTTAGTGAAATATGCCTTGGTATACAAGCAAAATAATAAAAATTTGTTCTTTTAGAATTAGAGAAAACGGAAATAGCGAATTGCTTCAAGAGGTGTGATCAGGTGTGCACAGATGAATACGCTCCGCTTTGTGCAAGAACTGCAACGGCTCAGAGAACATTCCAAAACAGATGCCAACTGGATTTAGAAAATTGTAAAAATGGAAATATTTGGATGATACTTCATGAAGGCGAATGCCCGCCAACACCGCTACCACCTCCCATACCATGTGATCCTGAATGCCCCACATTCTGTCCTTTGGAATATAATCCTGTGTGTGCATCATTTGGAGATATTGATCAGACGTTTCAGAATATGTGTTACCTCAAAGCGGATATATGCACTTCGAAACGGGGTAAGTGCCAAACTCAAAATAAAATTATTTGTCATGCAAATTAGAATATTGATAGAAATCAATTAAAAAGAATAAGAGGCTATATTATGGAGTCGTCTTTAAGACTACGCAGACGTGATCAATTTAATAGTCAGTGGATAATTTATAAACTCTTGAACTTAATTTGATTGATGGTAGGATCTCTCACTTCAATGCACTACAATATTGCAATGTTTATTGGTTATTAATGTTTACTAAACGAACCAAAATTTATTAGGAACGCAAAGCCTTAAAATACTTCGGGGTAAACTGTAAAACTTTGATCAGCTTGATATGTTTTGAATTCTGTGGTATGTTATTTCTTTACTTAAAAAAATGTATCAAAAGGGGTTAATTTTCATCACACATCATCGTTAACATTTTGAAGAACTTAAGTCAATGGTGGTTATTTACTAGGTCTATTTTTTCCATTCATCCACGTTTTAATTCTCAACCACCAGATGTTAAAAAAAAATGCTTAAAACATAGACTAGTCGTTTATTAAATCGTAGCAAACTAAAAATCGTAGCCTACTAAGTAGAAAGTTCGGAGAGAATATGGAAAAAAGTTTTCTTGACACCATTTAGTCTGAAAAATATCAGCCTTATAAGTACCAAATGGAATTACTGCATTAAGGTTAAAACAGAATATGACGCTAGGTCGCTCCGGTGTTAGTGGCTTTTAAGTGGCGTTTTAGAAACTTACGACATCGTCTGTCAAAAAACGCGACCATGGAATTTGGAAAACGAAATGTGGCTTCAGAGCGGTCGAACGTTGGGAAATTAAGAATATGACAAAAAATAAGTTCTGAATACCCAATCTGCGGTTTGGGATGGTGTTCATATCTCTGAGTTTGTTGACACGTCTACCGGTCTAAGGCAAGGTTGCTTACTCAGTCCGCTTTTCTCGCTTTTCTTAAATGATTTGCATGAAGCTCTTCCTGGAGGCGTAAATGTTCATGGTACCCCTATTAGACTTCTTTTATACGCTACTCTCAGAATCGCCTGAAATGTTACAAATAGAAATAGTCTTACAGATTACAGTGACCAAAATTTCTTTAACCGCACCAATATTTTTTCTCATAACTTGACATTGATGCGGATTTCAGTCTAAAAATATACCTAAATTGATGGTATTAGATAAAATATCGAATTTTATGATAGAAATAAATAATTTTTCCTTTTTTTTTGTATTTTAAGGATATTTTATTGCGAAATTTCTTTAAACGCAGTAGCAAAAACTTCCGAAAAAGGCAGTTTTTTTTGAAAAATTAGTACAAACTTGATTTCAATACTTTGTCTGTGCTCCGTTCTTTTGAGTCAATGCGAAGATTCTATCCGACATGGAGTTGACAAGATTAATAATAGTTCTTCGGTTTATTTGCTGCCATGATTCCTTTATCTTGTCTTTTAGCGAAGCAACTGTGGGATATTGCTGTCCATTTTTATAAACATCCCTTGCCAATATACCCCATAGGTTTTCAATGGGATTCATGTAAGGGCTACGTGCCGGCCACTCAAATAAGGGAATATCTTTATTCGAAAACCACTCCCTAGAATACCTTGGCACATGGATAGCGGCGTTATCTTGCTGAAAAATAAAATATCTTTCGCCGACGACGTCCCCTAAAAAAGGAATTAGTGCACTTCCTAGCATTTCCGTGTACATTTCGGAATTCATTTTGGTGGCAATAAAACATAAAGGCAACTTTCCCCAAGAACAAAAAGCACCCCATACCATAACACTTCCACCCTGGAAGTTTCTGCTGAATTTTGGAGGGTTCTCTTTCCGCAGATCGTACCAGTATGCACTAAATCCATCTGGACCGTCGAGGTTAAACTTTTTTTCGTCAGAAAATATAACACCACTCCATTTTGCATTCCAAAGCATGTGGTGTCTAGCGAACACTAGTCGGGCTGCCTTGTGGTGCTGGTTTATTCGTGGTTTTTGCAGGCTTTTTGAAAACCACATGCGGATTGGCTCTTAAAATTTGCTGAACGCGATGATTCGTTACAGGCAAGCTTAATTTGTCAACTATTTGCGAACTATGGAGACGGTTTTTGGTCGCTTCAAGCACAATTTGATTTGTTTTGCCTATTAGAAAGCTTGGTATTACCCTTTGGAGATTTCCGCGTGCCGTAATTTTCACCAAGCCTGATGTAATTTTGCACCACTCTGTCCGACCGATCAATTTCGTCCGCTATTTGCCTCATTGAGTAGCCGAGACTTCGAAAAACATTAATTTTCGTTTTTTCCTCTTCCGTCAACCTTTTTCCTTCTGCCATTTTGTTCCTGATTAAAAAAAAAATAAAAAATTAATTAAATACAACACGAAATATCAAATAATTACGATTACCCTTTTAAAACAAGCAGATTTTTCGTTAAATTCGCAATAATTCCAAGCGCGGTGATAGAAATTTCGCTCTCAAAACTATCAAAATCACAATCTTTCTGCACCGTTACCACTTAACTTTTTTTTGTTTTTTCAGTGGTAACTATAGAGACTTTGAACAGTTATTTAAAAGTAGTAGAACCGGGCTATAGCACTTAGTAATCTTATGAGACCTTGCTTAATTCAAATATTATTATGCGGTTTTAGAAATTTCGCTTACTGTATTGTGATAAATGGAATCTAGAAGTAAATTTAGATAAGTCGAAAGTTATCATTTTTAGGAAACAGAAAACTGGCGATTCAAAGAGGCGGTCATAAAGGTGGTAAACGAGTAAATATCTTGCCATAAAATTAACTTGTAACTTGTCTTTTAAATCGCATTTAGAGGAGAAACTGGCTCTGTGAAAAACAGCCATAAACTCTAATTGGGGTTCATTGATTAACAATAAGAAAGTTCCTCTTTCCAAAAATTTCAAATTTTTACAGCAACTGCCAGATCTATCTTGTTTTATATGAAGAAACTGAAAGCTGTTAAGGTACTTCATCAAGAGGATGTTTAACCTGCCGTACAATACTCCTTATTATATATTCTGCATTGAAATGGGTTTACCATCTCTGTTATTACATACCTTGCGCCTTCATTTCAGCTATTTATAGCTGAAACTTAAAATGGAATGATATTGTAGTAAGAGCCAGAAGTAGTCAGCTACAGGATGAATATAGTGAGTAGAAATATGTTAGTATCCCAAACTACTTCACTGGCGAATATACGTACGCTGATATTATCAGATATGTATTTATGGCGAGGGGTGAGTTACTGGATCTGATCGCTAGAATTTTTAAGAATAACACAGCTTCAGCAAATAATTTTCACTTTGTTGCAATATGCGCAATTTTTAGAGGTATAAGGAAGAGTTTTCTCGGCGAAATAACGCTATCAAGAGACAACTTCCTTGATTTACTGAATGGCCAAAACGATGTATCTTTGTATAACTACTTAAGAAATGCCACCAAATACAGATACCTCGTAATTAATGAATTTAATTAAAGATAAACATAAATTTGCAAATTCGAAATATATACATACATATGTACATAAATGAGTTATTTTGAATTATTAAGCAATGATATTGTCAACCAGACTAACGACTCTATGTCAGAGCCTCTTTGTTTTTATAATGTAGAATGTATAATATTTTAAATATCATATAAGCACGTAACCAATGAATAAAAACTTGAAACTAAACTAACTAAACTAAATAAAAGAACTTCACGGACATGAATTCATAAAGCATAAAGAAGAGTAGGGAGAGATTCGGAGTAATTCCAAAAACGTATTACATACGGTGTCGTGACATAAGGCCAAATTTTAAAATTTTGCCTTATTACAAACGGTGTCGTGACATAAAGCCAAGTGACATAAGGCCAAATTTTGCACTTGCCCTTAACGGAGCTTCGAAGTTGCGTGTGTGGCTAAACCCTGCCGAGAAAGGGGTGAATTCCTTTTAGCCCGCAAAGATTTTGTTTTTGAGAATTTGAGAAGGTAATAGTTTAAAAATTCGCCCTTTTCTCCGTAGGGTTTAGCCACTCACGCGCGAATTTTTAAACTATTACCTTGCCAAATTCTCAAAAACAAAGTCTTCGCAGGGTAAAAGGAATTCAACCTTTTCTCGGCGAAATTTGTAAGCTATGTATTACTTTCTCAAATTCTCAAAAACAAAACGCTTTCGTGATTTGGATTCCATTACTCAGTCTTTAAAATACATTTAAGGCATTACATACCTACGTCTTGTTGTGTGTTTCGATTTTTGTATTATTTGAAATAATATCATGCTGTGTTGTAAACTATTTCTCGCATGAATTAATTTTTTGTCCGAATTTCTTAAAAATAAAAAGATTTGAAGCTATTGTAGATTTATAGCTATTACGCCTTAAAATGTTGCAACTTTTCAGAATTGTGAATGGATCTTTCCGTAATTTGATAAGGTAAGGAAGATATGTTTCAAGTCGCTTCCGAAAGCGTCATAAGGCCAAAATTGAAAATTTGGCCTTATGTCACGACACCATAAATCTATTTGGTCAAAAAACAAAACGGCTATATGCTTTTTTAAAAAAAAAGACAAAGCGAAAAGAGCTGTGAGCTATCAAACGCAACTTATTTCAAAAAACAGTACGTCTATCAGAGTAGAAAGCTGTCTCCACTTTGATAGGGTGTAGATTAAGCATAGGTAAGGGATAGGGTATCATACGATTCGCTTCAGACAGATTCTGTATGCTTTTTTATCAATTTGTCTACGCACTTTGTGCTCTATTTGTTTACCTTTTTGTTGCCTTTTTAACTCTCTTCTTTGAACCTGGCAATACCAGCTGATCCGGTCGCGCTCTATTTTTCTTTAACGTGAAGGCTTCCACGGGTCTTCGAACTTTTTATTCGATCAAGCTATGACACTCTTGCTGTCATGCGAAGCATCATTATCACCTTTTACCACTAAAGCGGAGGATATACGGAAAGCGGTACGCGCCTAGACCAAGTCACCTATATGCCCAAAAATATTTGCCCATATGATTGAAGCTTAATGAAGATATTTATTACTTATCAACATAATCATCAACATTGGCTACAGAAGCAAATACGAGAATGGACCGTGGATCATTTTCTGCGGAAAGATACACGTTGGATCTCCATTAGCATGCTGCTCTTTATCTGGTTATCCCCCAGCTCTATTTCGCAGAAATGGTCTTGAATGCAGTCATTATTAGTAAGAGTTTGGGTCCGTCTTGTCTATTACCTAATGGGTGGCGAAGCATAATAATAAAAAATAGTATCGCGTGTGGTAGGAATTCGACCGAGCGGAAATAAGCAAACATGGAGGGAAACAACGACATGTATTTGTTTGCAGAACATTATCAAAATGCTTTCGTTTAATTGGTTAAAGCGTTTTGTATGGAAAAATCATTTGAGTATTTTCACTTTATTTTACCTGACATAACGGCAACGTACAAACACACGATTTTTTTTTTTTTTCCTGCACATCTGTGGCACAGCACCTTTCAAATGATATACTCGTATGCTTCATTCCCCTTCTTTTACAATATTCTTCTTCTTCCTATTTCGACGAAGTCATCATCCGAAAACAAGGGTTCATAACCCTGCCACTTCACCGCATTTCTACTTATCCGCCTGTGAGGTTCGCCTATTTGACCTCAGAAAATATCGGCAGGCCTCCCGATTTTGGATCACTCGATTACTGAGGCCAATGAGATGCCGAACATAGAAATACCAGCTGAGCCGGTCGGTCCCCTCTTTTTATAATAAATATCAAAAAAACGTATCATAAATTTCGTGTTACCGTATTAATATATAAGATTAAACTTTTTGAAATCTAATATTACCTTTTTTTTCCGATTTCATAGCTTGGCAAATAAAGTATGAAAGCGATTGTATGGATCCTCAACCGGAGTGTAATGAAGCTTGCCCAGAAATATACAGTCCCATATGTGCTACATTTAATGGAGAAAATATGACATTCTCTAATGAATGTCTTCTTGATGCAGAGAATTGTTTAACTGGAAATCGTAAGTTAAATTAAAAGCTAACAAAATACAAGGCCTTTTTGACCTTTTGTACATTTTTTTCAGAATGGTCTTTCTTGCATGTAGGTGAATGCGCAAATCCTGGTCCAAATTGTACTACAATATGTCCAGAGATATATGAGCCAGTTTGTGGAAGTAAGAATGGTGAACTAAGGACATTCCCCAACAGCTGCTTTATGAATGTTGAATCCTGCCATACTGGACAAGGTAACTTTAAGTCCTGGAATAACTATGTTTGCTCATTAAAACATTGAATCTGTCGATAGAATGGAATATTGAATACCCCGGTGAATGTAGGGAACCTCCTCAGCAATGTTCTGAAGTATGTCCCTTTGACTTTCTGCCAATTTGTGCCACCGCCGATGGTGTTACCAGAACTTTCGTTAATCAGTGTTTTCTCGATTCTGAAGCATGCAGAACTGGAGAAAGTAGGTCAACAGAAGCTATTAAAATTAAGATCATATTACAATTCATTTTTCTATTTAAAGACTGGGTAGTCATTAACCGGGGTGCTTGTGAATCTCCCACAACCCCACAACCCATACCGCCGGACACTTTGCCACCAACAATATCACCAACAACAATAGCATCACCAACAATTCCACCACCAACTATAGGTATACCATCACAAACAATACCACCACCAGCAATACCACAACCAACAATACCACCACCAACAATACCACCACCCACAATACCGCCACAGATAATATCACCATCGATAACACCACAGCCGATAATATCACCACCGACAAATTGCCCCGATGCATGTCCAGCGCTTTACGTACCAATATGTGCCGTCTTCCAAGGTAATCAGAGGACATTCACTAATGGGTGTGATTTAAGTGCTGAAGTTTGCAGAACTGGACTAAGTAAATCAAAAGGACCTGAGATGTTTGAAGTAGATGTCAATATTTCGATTCTTTTTATTAGATTGGCAAATTCTATACGATGGTCCATGTGATGAAGAAGTATCTGTATCTATCGAGCCTCCAATCCCCAGTATATGTCCAGAAATGTATGATCCAATTTGTGCTACCTTCAATGGAGAATTAAGGACCTTCTCAAGCCAATGTCTAATGGATACTGAAAATGCTGACAATGATCAAGGTATTGTTATTTTTAAAACAGTTTCAAATTGTTGATAAACAGAGTTTCATTTTGTGCATTCAATCAAGTTTGGCAAATTGTAAGCCCCGGTGAATGCCCACCAATAACAACAACAATAGCTACACCTAGAAGGCGTTGTCCAAGGTGCTCCGATTTACATCGGCCTATTTGCGGATTTTCTAACGGAGAACAAAAAACATTCACCAACGAATGTCAGCTGATGGGTGAAAATTGCTTTTCAAATAGAAGTAAGCGCCTTTTTGACCATAGCAATTTTATTCTTAAAGCATGTGTCCGTAATTCTTTTCTGAAAGGACCTGCGATATTTGTAGAACAAAGATCTAAATATTTCGCAACTTTTTGTCAGATTGGCAACTTTTGTATGATGGTCCATGTGATGATGAAATATCTGTTACAAATCCTTCAATCCCTGATATATGTCCAGTGATTTTTCATCCAATATGTGCTGCATTCAATGGAGAATTAAGGACATTCCCAAATCAATGCATAATGGATGCTGAAATTTATAATACTAATGACGGTATTGTTTTTAATAAATGTGCTCAAATCATTTATGATTGAATTTTCTTTTGTACATCCAATTGAAGCTTGGCAGATTGTAAGCCCTGGTGAATGTCCCCCAACAACTACAATTGTACCTACTGGGCCTTGTCCAAAGTGTTCGAATTTGTATCAACCTGTTTGCGGATTTTCTAATGGAGAGCAAAGAACATTTACCAACGAATGTCAACTAATGGGTGAAAATTGCTATTCAAGTAGAAGTGAGTACCCTTATGACCATGCCTGTATTGTTATTAAAACATATATCCATATGCAAACATATATATTTTTTCGGAAAACATAATTATTTTAATTTCTTTCAGAATGGGTTCTTGCATATGAAGGCGAATGCAGAAATTCAGATTTACAACGTAACGGCCATAATATTTCTCCTCTGAACTATGATCCTACATACGCAACATTTAATGGAGACAGAGAAACTTTCCCAAATGACGGAACTAATTTTCGTAAGTGAATTCAATTTTACAGCAAATGCTGGCGGTAATAGCTAAGGGTCAGGAGTTACCAATTCACTAATTTTGCTCAATAATCAATTTTGCTCGTGAGGAACAGTATATAATATAAATCCAAAGCAGAAATTTGTTGCCTTGAAAGAAAACCCGTTTCGGAATAAAAAGTACAAGCTTAGAACAAAAATGCAAAAATGACACTGGATATCTGGAGAACTATGGACTATATTTTCAAACCATTTCGAAATGGATTTCTCGTTCACAAAAACCATAGAGTCGATGTCTAACTCAAAAAGTTAATTTCGGCATATAGACCAAGATAACTGAAGTGAAATCCGATATATTATTTTTTAACTTAGAGGATAAGAAGGTAATGCGAAATTGTTAAGACCCCACCTAGGCCCCAATGTGAGTATGACAAATTTCACACAATATATCCTGCACCAAGCCAAGCGTACAAGCAAAATTTAATAAAAATTCGTGAATAGCTTCTTAAGCTAGATATAATACCTAACTAGAACAATTTGAAGTTTTAAATCCTTGAGATGAAAGGGCAATTAATATTATTTTAATCAACTTTGTACCTACGCCTTTAAGTGGTGGTCGGGAACATTATTGCACAAAACCCGAATTAGCCCATTAATAATTGCTTTTTTGGGGAATAATAATTATGTCATAGCTCAAACACCAGTTTAAGGAAAAAGTTTTCGGGAATATGAGCCCACAACAAACTTTTGACCCGCTTATATGTCCATAATCTACTGTTAGTTTGAAAAGATGTTAAGATGCAAATTTTAACTTGCGTATATATGATCGGCCACCAAAAAAATCAAGCAGGGTGTGACAAAACGACTTAGGGTCTCAAGGATTGTATCGTCAATCTTCAAATAAACAATTACAATTAAACAGAAACATCCCAGCTTTTTAAACTATTCTTACACTTGCGATTTTTCTCATAGATTGGGTCATCGTTCAGCCAGAACCATGTCCCGAACAAACGGGAGTAGTACCACCAGCTGACTCACAGCTAATCTCTATGTTTCGTCTTAGATCTAGTAAGAGAGTAACCTCCGACTCGTATAAGATTGCAACTCACTTAAAACTGTTTTTAGGCACCGAGAATTTGAATCCAACATCTCTTCATCAAGTGCTAGCACCGCCACTTGAAACTAGCCCACTAATTGATCCAATTCCACCACCGCTACCGGTCGATTACCAGATTAATGAGTGTGTGGATGTATATGATCCTGTCTGTGCAGTATACAATGAAGAACTAAGGACATTTGTCAATACCTGCTTTCTGGAAATTAACAACTGTAGAAGTAACGAGAGTAAGTGTCACTACAACTACTGTACTTCCAGTAGTATTTATTTTTTTATTTTTTTTTATTTTTATTTTTGCCCTCCTTAGACTGGCAAATTGTAAATTATGGACCTTGCCGGCCGCTAAGCCAAGGATACGGATTAACTGGCACAGATCAATAGCAATTACTATTAACATCATATCTTCAGCACCTGCTTGAGCAAATCATCGACGCAAGGGATTATGGAGAGATGGTTATTTTTTAAAATACATTTACAAATATTTATATCCTTTTTTATAATTTATTGTGCTGTGATACAAATACGTATAAATAAATAAAATAATTTCATTGCTCTGTATGAAGTACACAGTGCGGACTCCTACATTATGTAATTATTAAATTCAAAGCGAAATTTCATTAATTAACTGAGGCAGTTAACTATACCAGCCCGCAAAATGTATTTTCAAAACTAAACTAGAGGATTGGTCTTAAAAGGCAATATGAACTGATTCTGACTCGTTGCTATGTAGGAAAGGAATGTTCGCTAGAGACCAATCATGCAATCCATGGACGTACATAGATGTGCCGGGTTTAGCCAGACTAAAAGTTATGACATCTAGAGAAGCAACTATGATGATGTTCTAGTCGCTAATGAAGTACTGATAAGACTTAAATGTCATATAGTAGGCGAAATTTTCTGTGAAAATTAAGAGTTACAGTGAATGAAAGGAGAATATTGCGATAAATTTTACCAAATTACCGATATTTTCAAAACTGCTGAATTTGATGAATACCAAAACTATTCCCTACTTCAAGTGTGTCTGCGTTTTGTAAACAGAATAATTCGAAGTTACTACCTATATTATATATGAATGACGGAATGAATCTACTTAACAACGATGCCAAATCCAATAAAGAAGCAAAGCAGTAAGCAAAGATAACCCAACGATGACATACAAGCATATACGAGTACATAAGTATGTATAGTAAACTTCCAGGGGCTGCTCTTTCGACCTCCAAGCTATAAATTTCTTAGCATGAACAATCCCTCAACATCTCCAATAAGCATTACTGGACATCGGGTCACGACAGTACAATGTGCAATTTAAACACAAATTAATTTTACATTTAACTTTAAATCGAAGTAGGGGGTAGGTTTTAAAAAGGTTAAGCAATAGATATTCTTTAATTCAAGTAATAAGACAACCCGGGTATGTACCATTACCAAACTCTGAAAAAACGCAATAGCGATTTACCTAGTCCAACGCCATAACTACCATAAACGCCAACTAAGTCACTAATGTTCTTTTCGATTAGGCATTTCCGATTTTGATCTCAGATTTGAAATTGTTGGTACGGAATCTGATTTGTTTCTTCATTTATGCCGTCTTTCTTCTTCTTTCTATTTCGGCGAGGTTATGATCCGAAAACAAGGAATCATAACCCTCCCACTTCACCGCATTTCTACTGAGCCGCCTATTTGACCTCAGAAAATATCGGCAAGACTCCCGATTTTGGATCACTTGGTTACTGAGGCCAATGAAATGCCGATGTCGTCGCATTTGTGTGATCCAGGCATTTATAGGCCTGCCTCTCCTGCCTTGCGATGCCTTTGGAACGTTCATTGATATTGCCTTTTTAACACGGTTCACATGATCTCTTCTTTGAATGTGGCAATACCAGCTGTACTGGTCGCGCTCTATCTTTCGCAAGATGTTTTTTTTTTTTTTTTTTAATTTACGCCTGTCAAATGGATTATTAATACCATTATATTGGTTCTCAGGGCACGGGCGGATGGGGAAAGGGGAGAAATACACAGAGGAGACGCCGGTTTGCGTTGGCTTTAAATGTTTGAAGGTTGTAATGATTAGGAAATACAGATGCTGGTAGATCATTCCACAAACGTGTTGTTCGGCTTATATACGAATCCCTATATTTGACAGTACGTCCGAAGTTGGGCTTGAGGGTGAACTGATGTGCATTCGAAGCATGACGCGTATTACGGCTGAAGTTTTGAAGGGGAGGAATGCAACTGGCAATTTCGCTGGAGCATTTTTTATAAAAAAAAGAGATAAAGAAGAGAAAGAAATCTGCTCCAGCTGCTTGGAGAAAAAGCACGATCTCATCTTCCACACATTTAACTTTGCCTGCAGTAGACAGCAAATCAAGTTTGAATACAGAGATTTTAAGAACATTAATGCTCAGCGTCTAGAGCAAGATCTCTGTGATGTTAATTGGCAACCGATCATCCTATTTTCATAAAAAAATAATTCTACAGTACCTTCTCCCGATAATAACCTATGTGTTTAATAATATTTTAGCAACCTCTACTTTTCCCAGTGTACAGAAGATATCAAAAATTGTCCCAATCCTAAAGAAGAAAGCTTCAGCTCATTCTCCAGCTGAGTACAGACTCATTGCTATCCTTCCTTTCTTATCAAAGGTTTTGGAAAAATTGATTCACAGTCAAATTACTGTTTTCCTCAAACACAAAAAGTTACTTTATTCAAACCAATCTGGATTCAGACGAAGTCAGAGTTGTACAACTGCCCTTCTTAAAGTAACAGATGATCTGCGAATTGCATTGAACAATCACATGGTTACTTTCCTAATGCTTTTAGACTTTTCTAAGGCCTTTGGCACGGTTAACCACGGTCGACTCATCTCGAAACTTAAAATGTTGTATTTCTTCTCACCCGCTGCTTCTAATTTAATTTCTACATATCTCGATGGCCGAAAACAAGCAGTTGTAGTTAACGATGTAGCGCCTGAATTAATTTAAATATCTGCGGGTGTACCTCAAGGATCTATCCTCGGACCTTTGCTCTTCACCATTTTTATTAATGATCTTCCGCAAATCATTAACAACTCACATATACATATGTATGCGGATGACGTACAATTATATCTTAGTTGGAAGCTTGGACTAGTTTAAGATGCGGCTTATAAGCTCAATGAGGATCTCCAAAATATTCGAAGCTGGTCTGAAGAGAACTCCTTGATAGTTAACCCTGATAAATCCAAATGCTTGATCATCAATAGAACGAAGTTAAATTCTGATAGTTTTCCCACTATATACTATGGGAATTCAACTATTGAATTTGTAGAGAAACCTAAGAACTTAAGTTTGTGGTTCAACTGTACCTTGGATTGGGATACCCATGTTCGCGCGGTCATTGGTAGGATATATAGTTCCCTTAGAAATCTTTCTATGTCACAGCACTTTACTCCTGTTAATACTAAGTTAATGCTAGTACGATCTCTACTTATCCCTACCATTGCCTATATGGCTTTGAGATTTTTCACTGTTACAGTGCTAACATCAGAAGAGAATTAAATGTTGCATTTAATAACCTTTCGCGATACGTTTTCGTTTTAAGACGTTATGACCATATCTCTACATATGCCAAAAATAATCTTGGGTGTACATTTGACATATATCTTGACTTTTGTACAATAAAGTTTCTACATAAAATTATAATCAGCAAACAGCCGAAATATTTATTTGAAAAAATTAACTTCTCGCAATCAAATCGCTCCCTAAGTTTAATCCCTCCGCGTGTTTCATACCTAGTTTCTAAGCGCCAGTTTTTTGTCAATGCCATCTGCCTGTGGAATTCACTCCCTCTCAGAATCAAAAAGCTTTATGACATGAAAAATGTTGTTGCTATATTATTTCAACATTTGTCAGGTAAGTCGAGCTCTTAGATATGCAGACTAGTCACAGGAAAACCTTTACTCTTTTCTTTAATTTGTTGCTATTTTATATCTTTTGTTTTGTAAACTCTATCAATAATCTTGAATTCTTTTTTCACCTTGAAGGCACATTCTTAATCTTTTCTTTTACTAATATTTATTTATTAATTTTTCTTATTGTATATGAAATTCTCATTTATAGAACAAAAATAATGCAATATCTATTATAAATGATGTTAAATGGAATAATAAATACTAAACACTAAATACTTTGAAAGACACGAGACATTTCTACGATATTCAAGTGAGACTATGGAGTTCACAATGTCTCTACCACTTATCAGTTTTAACGCGCGATTCTGTACCCTATCTAAAATGTGCAGAACGGTCTTGGGTGCACCAGACCAGAAGTGTGCGGTATATTCCAGCTTTGAGCGGATGAATGCCTTATAGATGGAGGACAGATCAGACGGGGTAAAATATTTTTTGCACCGCTTAGGGAATTCTAGACATTTTGCAGCATTTTTAGCGACCTTGAATATGTAATCGTTCCATCGAAGACGGTTATTGATGCACATACCGAGAATGGCAAGCCCTTCGGATTCAGCCATACAAGTACTATTCAAGGATAAAGGTTGAGGGTCTTGGTTTCGCTTGAGAGACAGAATACAGCATTATGTTTTAGATGCATTAAATTCCACTCTATTGATTGATTTCCTTGGCGTGAAGGCTTCCACGGATCTTCGAACTTCTTATTCGATCACTTATGCCGCCTTTGTACCATTATATCTAAATTCAAATTTATTATTATTATCATGACTTTATTAAATCATAAAATAAATTACAGAGTTAATATAACTAGCACTAAAAAATTCAAATTTATAAAACATCTTTCTATGCATATTAGTTACGAGTATACACGTTTTGTGTCAAAAAGGTAAGAAAAAAAAATATTTACTGAAATATACTTTATTTGCAGACACTTAGACAATTAACCAAAAAAAAAAAAAAAATTTAAGATTAAATATGCATCTGAACATATTTTCTTCTGAAAATTGAAACTTATCTCCAAAATCTTCATTGCTAAGTTTCATAGGATCACATCCAGCTTTATACTGCCTTATCACTCTTGAGATAAAAGACATTAACAATATTCAAACGGTTTATAAAAAGATGAATGCCGTGAAGTC
Organism: Brachypalpus laphriformis; assembly: GCA_945910035.1. Classification (NCBI taxonomy): domain Eukaryota; kingdom Metazoa; phylum Arthropoda; class Insecta; order Diptera; family Syrphidae; genus Brachypalpus; species Brachypalpus laphriformis. Next base: position 258,662,050 of record OX246754.1, read on the forward strand.
ATTTTGTTAATTAATTTTGTTTAACTGATATTTCGAAACAATGGTCCCTAAACATCCTTTATAAAACGTCAAAACGCGTTTATCTTATACAACCTCTATGCAACGATACATACTTTCGATACATACATCAAATACAACAACGTTTAGAATATTTTCGAAAATGCTAGACGTCTCTGTTTGAAGATGCTATGTAAATGCCTCTAGGGGTGAGTTGTGGAATAAACTGATGGTGTTAATGACAATTGTGGTAATGGATGACAGCTGTAAGGATGACAGTTGCGGTGCTGACAGATTCACACTTAACACAGTGTGGTGGAAAACCCTTTTGTGGATGCTATAATATTTTAGATGTCTATTACTTTCAGTCCTTTTGGCTGGAGTTCCGAAAACCGAGGCCCTCCGATACTCTGATTACCTTAAATGAACATATTTAAAAAAAAAAATGTTTACGACACAAACCGGAAGCGGTTGGGACTTTTTTTAATATTTTAAATATATATGTATATACGTATACATATATCGTATAGGTGGGGGCCAAAAGTGGATAACTGGCGCACTTCGCATGGTTAATTTAATAAACACCGCTTTCCTGGCAGGCGAATGGAGCATAAATATGCAACAATTTTGTGCATTATGTGTCAAAAAATGTGTAAATTATAATAAAAATTCTATATGTAAAACTATATCTTGACACTTCGATATCTCGAAAACATATATGTAGATATATTTAAAAATACTTAGAAACACCCCCATTTTAACATATTTTCCAATCATTCAAAACAGAAGAGGAAGTCCTTCTTTAAAATAACTGCCCGTATACTATTAATTACGACAAAAAGATTGTTCAACCCTTTTCGTATGGATTAGTATTTTACGTACTTTCTTCAAACGTTTCTACAAAAATTCAAGACAATCGGAGGATTCCGGTTTTCGGTTTATTTCGATTATTTTGAAAACAACAAACAGGTCTAGGTAGGTGGGTAGAAGTGGTTGTATCAGCAAACCATGCTGAAACTTAATTGGCGTAAAACGCCATTTTAATATCACAACTCAAGTGACATATCGGATGTAAGACGGGCGATAACTTGTAGGAAAATGAAAAAAGAGTTAAGATTATTCAAATCCATCCCGTTACATTGAGGAAACTGATAATGTAGGATTGTTTCTCTCTCGTTAGCAATATTGCAGCTGCGACAATGTGCATTAAATGCAATGCCTATTCTGGGCGGATGAACCCCCGATGGACCACTGGCCAATATCTGGGTTTCTGTTTACTAGATCTTGTGTTCTGTTCCAGTACTATTTGGGGCACATTTGCCTGGAAATGACCCAGTTCCGCACCCCTGCCATCTACTATCAGCATTTAATAGAAAATGCTCAAAGATTCGAACCTTAAGGGCCCCCGGCAGGACGCCTTCGCTAGGGAAACAAGGGCAGATTGGATCACTACCAAGTTTTAGCCAAGGTACGGATGCGGATATCCAGCAGCAAATGCGAAAGACCAGTGGCAACGTTGCCAACAAGCCATTAAAGATGCCGCCTCGATTTACTGGGTTTCTCTCGGCCACCACAACGATAACCCTGGTTTGATGAGCAATGCCGGCAAGCACATGCAGCACATGCGGCGCTGCATAGAAAGACTAGAGCTGCTCGTGAGCTATACGAGCGGAGGAAAAGGTAAAGAGAACATGCCAGAGTTTTAAACCCAGAACAGGAACCTGCAGGGACGAAAATGGTAACATAGTAGTATAATCGCAATCAGTGCTGAGGATGTGAAAGCAAACGATGACCAATATTCCGCTGTCAGGCCGAATGAGTCATTCAACAGTGACGATGACAGTCAAGTTTCCCGTCAACCCGATCAGAATGAAGTGAAAATAGCGATATCTAAACTTAAATCCAACAAAGCTGCATTGCCGTCGAATTTTGCAAGGCAGGAGGAGATGAGTTAGTAAGGAGCATGCACCAGCTCATCCGCAAAATCTGGTCGGAAGAAAGTATGCCCGATGAATGGAATCTCAGCATCGTTTGCCCGATCCTGAAGAAAGGAGACCCTCTGAACTGGGCCAACTACAGTGGCATAAGGCTTCTCAATATCGCATATAATATCCTGTCTGCCGTAGTTTGTGAACGCCTAAAACCGATCGTCAACAACCTGATAGGTCCTTAGCAGTGCGGTTTAAGGCCCGGAAAGTCCACCATTGACGAAATATTCACACTATGGGCGATTTTGAAAAAAAAAAAAAACCGAACCGTGCGATGTCAGGAAAGGTTCGACCTGCGAATGCGAACGAACGAATATTCGCAAATTTTGACTTTTCGTTAACAGCTACTTTTTTATCTGGTCGCGGCAATCCGCAAATTTCAGTTGTCATTCATTTTGTAACTAATTGCCTAAACGTGAAAAATGCATAAATACATTTGGTGACTTTCATTGACAAGGTAATATCTTACCTTCTTTTGATAAATTCATGTGAGATTAAACTCTCGCGAATATTTGGGTCGCGGGAATAAAATATTTTGGTCACGCAAAAAATATTCGCTTATTCGCGGAAAATCTGGGAATCGTTAATTTCTTCGCAGAAACTAATTACAATTAAACTTTTTTTATATTAATCGATAGATAAATTAAGCTCCGTTCTTTTAGAATAGTAAAATTGCCAATGGCGTGCTAATAAGTGTGCTAAAAACAGTTTATTCGCAATTCAGGCATTCGCAGGTCGCTGAGCTGTGAATGGACCTTTAGACAATATGACGCGCTATTACGCGATCTCTTTAATATTGTAGTATTCTTGCTGGGGTTCGTACAAATAAAACCGTCTCTTGTGTATTTCAACTGTTTATTTATCAACAATTATCAGCGTCATTTTAACACGATATTCAAATCTCTTTATTCTTTTTTTATTTTAAATCAAACTGTCTCTAAAAATGTACTTTCAATCACAATGTCGCTTATTTTCACCACTGTTTGAATCTCTCTTTTTGATTGCTTACTTACTTAGATGGCGCTACAGTTCGGGGTGAACCTGGGCCTCAACCAACAAGCCTCTCCATTTAGCTCGGTCTTTAGCTAATTGCCTCCAGTTGCGCACTCCAAGTTGGTCGAGTTCCCCTTGAACTTGTGCGCGCAACCTACGGCGATGATTCCCTCTACTGCGTCGTCCCTCGGGGTTAGATTCGAAGACTCTGTGGGCTGGAGCGTTGGTGTCCATTCGCTATGCATGTCCTAGCCATCTCAGACGTCCAATACGCAGTTTTTTGTCTAGGTCGATGTCGCTGTATAGTTCGTGATTGAATCTTCTCCTCCAAAATCCGTCAATGCAAATGGGACCGAATATCTTACGAAGAATTTTTCTCTCGAAGCGACCAGGATATCTTCATCCTCTTTTAATAAAGTCAATATTTCAGCGCCGTAAAGTAGGACTGAGATGATCAGGGTCTTATACAGAGTCTCCTTAGTTGTTCGATATATGTCTTTACTGTTGAATTGCCTTATAAGCCCAAAAAACAGCGATTGGCAAGAGTTATTCTTCGCTTAATTTCTGTGCTGATGTTGTTTTTCGAGTTTATAGCAGAACAAAGGTAGGCAAAGTTCCTTACTACCTCGAAGTTATAGCTGCCCACTATGACGTTCTGTCCAATTCGTCGGTGTTGGTTTTCCCTTCTTGTTGACAGCATAAACTTGGTTTTACCCTTGATTATCGCTAAACCCATTTTGGCCGCTTCCGCCTCAATGCTTGCAAACGCACCGGTGACAGCCCGCTGAGTTCTTCCGAAAATGTCTATGTCGTCGGCGTATGCAAGCAGTTGTACAGACTTGCAATAGATTGTGCCTCCGGTGTTGGCTTGTGAGTTCCGCACAATCCGTTCAAGTACAATATTAAACAAGTCACATGACAGCGCGTCACCTTGTCTAAAACCTTTTTTGACATCAAAGGTCTCGATAAAGTCATTACCGATCTTGATGGAGCAGCGAGCGTTCTCCATCGTCATCCTGCACAGACGAAAAAGTTTGGCAGGGATGTCAAAACTAGACATGGCTTTATAAAGCTCTTCTCTATAGATGCTGTCATAGCCGGCCTTGAAGTCGATAAAGAGATGGTGAGTATGGTTTTGGACTTCTTGGGTTTTCTCCAGGAACTGCCGAAGTGTGAAGATTTGATCGATGGTGAACCTTCCTGGCCTGAAACCGCACTAATAGGGTCCAATCAGGCTGTTGTTAAAAGGTTTCAGGCGTTCACACAATACCGCAGAGAAAGATCTTATATGCGGTGTTGAGGAGACTGATGCCTCTTTAGTTGACGCAGTTGAGGGGGTCTCTTTTCTTGTGGATCGGGCAAACGATGCTGAGATTCCATTCTTCAGGCATACACTCGTCTGACCAAATCTTAGAGATGAGTTGATGTATGCACTCTACCAATTCACCACCAGTTGTCTTGAAGAGTTCGGCCGGTAAGCCATTAGGTCCAGCAGCCTTGTTGGATTTCAGCTTGGATATTGCTATCCTTACTTCGTTTTGGTCAGGTGGACGGAAATATTGACTATCATCGTCTATGTTGAATGGTTCATTCTGCCTGACAGCAGGATGTTGGTCTTCGTCGCCGTTATACAGTCTGCAGAAGTAGTTTTTCCATATTCTCAGTACCGACTGTGATTCTGTTACAAGGTTTCCATTTTCATCTCTACAGGTATTGCTTCTCTGACACGCTCTTTTTACCTTTTGGTAAAACTTCCATATATTGTTCCTGGAGTACAAACTCTCGATATTCTCGAATGCGCGCTCCTCATGCTCTTTCTTCTTTTTTGGAGAAGCCGATGTTCTTCCCGTGTCTTTTGCTCGTAGAGCTCGCGAGCAGCTCTCGTCTTCCTTTGCAGCGCCGCTTTGTATGCCCTTTTGTTTTGCTGCATGCACTCGTCATCATTCTTCGTCAAACCAGGGGTTTCGGCGTTTCTGATGGCATGTTGGCAGCGTTGCCACTGGTCTTCGGCACTTGATGCTGGCGGCATAGGGATGGTAATTGAGAGATTTCGGGATACGCGTTCAGCGAAGAGTCTGGCGGTTTCCTCCGATTGTAGCTTTTCGACTTTAAATTTTCTCACAGTGATTCTTTTTTGTTGCTCAGTTTGGGATATCCGCATTCGTACCTTGTCTACAACAAGATAATGATCCGAGTCTATGTTGGCCGTTCGGAAGGTCCGGACATCCAGAATACTGGAGGCATGCCCTGCGTCGATCGCAATATGATCAACTTGATTGATCGTTACATGATCATTGGACCGCCAAGTCTGCTTATGAGTATCGAGATGAGGAAACCATGTCCTTGCTATGGTGACATTTCGCTCCACAGCGAAATCAATTAGCCTTAGTCCGTTATCAGACGTGGTGTCGTGTAGGCTATGCTTACCGACTGCCCTACCAAAGACGTCCTCCTTTCCTATCTTGGCGTTAAAATCGCCCAATAGTATTTTAACGTCGCAATTAGGACATTGCTCATATGTTTTGTCGAGGAGCTCGTAGAAACACTCTTTGGTGGCAGGGTAATTTTCTTCCGTGGGGGCATAAACACATATAAGGCTTATGTTAGCGAATTTAGCCTTTATCCGGATAGTCATAATACGCTCGCTAACATGTCGGAAGCTTAAGACTTCTTGCCTAGGTCTGCCGCGTATGACAAATCCGCATCCGAATAAGCGTTGCCTGTTGCCTCTCTAGCAATCACCGTAGTAGATGTCACAGTTTTTCATCCTCTTTTTGCCCGGCCCATCCCATCGCACTTCCTGGATGGCGGTAATATCTACTTTATAGCAGTCTAGGGCCTCTGCTAGTTGTTCGGCTGCACGTGGTCTGTAAAGGGACAGAACATTCCACGTACAGATCCGAAGGTCGTTTTCCTTATTTCGTTTGCTGGGGCTGTCATCAGTTGAGTCGTCCTTATCCGAGGCTTTTGGTTGTTTCGGTACCATAGGTGTTTTGCGTGGTAGGGAAGTAACCCCGACGGCACAACCCCCAACCTGGAGGGCCAGTTCCTTAATTATTCCCCTAGGACGAGGGGCCGCTGTATTCACTTTTTTCAACTATGTGGATAGTGGTTGTGGTCGGTGTATTACTACCAAATACAAGAGGTTCTAGAACATGCTGGATGTCACTGGGGATGAATTGATGACTCTGGTGAAGGTGAAATGTAGAGTAAACCGATGGGCACGCTAGCAGCTTTGGCGATTAGGTTTCAGTTAGTTTGTTACACAAACCATGCAGCGCGGTGGTACTTTTTGTCTATGCTACATGCTTGAAAGAATTGTACAAAACTCACAAGCCAACACCAGAGGTACAATCTTTTACAAGTCTATACAACGACTCGCTTATGCCGATGACATTGACATAGTCGGAAGAACTTAGCGGGCCGTCAGTGGCGCGTTTGCGAATATTGAGATCGAGGCAGCAAAGATGGGTCTGGGGTGGGCTGCCTACAAAAGAGGACACCCAACATCGGCGTCTTGGACAGGGCGTCACAATAAACAGATATAATTTTGAAGTAGTAAAGGACTTTGTCTACCTAGGCTCTATGGTGAGCTCCGTAAATGACACCAGTGTGGAGATTAAACGAAGAAGTACTCTTGAAAATCGGTATTTCTATGGGGAAGAAGGAAGGCAATTGAGTAACAACGCCCTATGCCGAACTACTAAGCCAACTCTGTATAAGGCACTAATCATCCCAGTCCTACTGTATGGCGCAGAGGCATGGGCTTTGACAAAATCGGATGAGGATGCACTTGTTTACTTTAAGAAAAAAGTTCTTCGAGTAATCTTTGGTCCCGTCTGCATGGACAGCAAGTGGAGGAGAAAGTACAATGCCGAACTAGACGGCCTATATAATGACATCGACATAGCCAGAAGAGTTCACATACAGCAACTAAGATGGCTGGGTCATTTAGAGCGGATGGAGCCCAACATTCCAGCCAAGAAAATCTTCGAATCCACCCAAAAAAGTCTTCAAATTCCCCCGGATGAACGGCGCAGTATAGGACGGTCTCGCTGTAGGTGACGCAAAAAAAGTGGAGGGAAACATCAACTAACTTGGCGTGCGCAACTGGAGGCAGCTGGCTCGTAAGTGGGCTGCCTGGAGAGGTTTGTTGGTTGAGGCCCAGGTCCACCCCGGACTGTAGCGCCACCTAAGTAAGTAAGTAATTTTTGCGTCTAGTTCTAATCGAATTGTTCAATCGTTTCCGGTCGGATTAGTCTTTTACGTACTTTCTTTTAAAACATTCAAACGTTCCTACAAAATTTCAAGACAATCAGAGGATTTTCGATTTATTTCAATTATTTTGATAACATAAATAGGTCTATTTGCGTACATAATCTAAAGCGCTTTAAGGTTCTTTAAGGTGATGTAAGGTGCTCTTAAATGCTCGAAATGTATTTGGGTTCTGTGCGAACATGACAGATAAAGAGAAAAATGAAGAAGTAACGAGTAGCAAATATTTCCTCTCTGTGCTTAAATGTGCTCGACGAATTTCTACCGACACGAACGCACAAACTGCCAAGTGGAATCAGCTGATTACTAAATGAGTTGAAGAGTTTTTGATTCCATTTCAAATGGTCAATAGACATTTTGAAAATTGGTGCAAAGTATCTTGAAGAAAATTCTGTGATGAGTAAAGCATTGCTTTTAACTAATTATGAATCTGTTGGTTTTCACAGGAGTTCAATTTGTTCATTATAATTTGTTTTAATAACAGTTGGCTCGAAATGGCTCGCTTTTCATTCGAAGTACCTTGGACCGAGGCCTAGAGCAATTTAGTACAATTTAATTATTTTTAATTTTTTCGAAAATGCCGATGCTAAGTTGCTGAACATCTTTCCAGTCTGGACTAAACACGTAGTAACCGAAATTTTTAAAACTGTGTCCGTTGGTTTTTTTTTTACTGACGGCCCCATCTGTGGTCAAAAATCCAAACAGTTCAATACACCAACCAAATCGTGCTTGCTGCCATCTGCTGGCAAATCTACATCTGTTCTTCAAATGTCAAATTTAGGCTGAGATGAGAATTTTGTTTATTTTTGTATTGCTCAGGTGCGCGTAGTGCAAAATCAACCGAAAACTTAAGAAAAAGGGATGTGATTTAGAACCGATTAAAGTCCCGAGCAAATGTAATATAATGTCCAATTCAGTGCAGTTGACAGCGATACCACCACCGCCACCGGCCATGGCTAATATCCGTGAAACCCAATCGCAACACAAAACTACAACAACTCTCGCCAAACGTTGCGACATTGACGAATGCACCTGGGCAGATGCTTGGCCCGAATTGCAGAAAGCATGCTACCTAGCCAAAGTGTGTGCACACGCGGCACCAAAGAGCTGTCAGTACAAAAATATCCGAAGCGTCCTCCAAGAAGGTCCAACCTGTGGATTGACGGCGCTGAGTATGTTGCTCGGTGGTTCTCCAGCACCAGTGGATCTGCTGTCTACAGCCAAGCAGCGAAACTACACTAACAATGGGGAAATGTTCAGTGCCAGGAATTTGCACGAATTAATTTGTGATACCATTGCTACGACGGAGGCGAATGTGCTCCCAATCGAGTGCCAACTATTCGAAGGTCGGCTGAATTGTGCCAAGGTCAGAGATTGTTTGGTCAACGACGGTGCGTGTATATTTGTGGCGTATCCTTTTCAAGGTTAAATGTTTTCATTAATATCAATAATTTTGTGCTGTTGTTCTGTTCCTATAGGACAATTTAGAATCATGTCATGGCTTTGTTGAAATTGGTTAAAAAGTTGTCTTACTTAAGTGCTCAAGTGAGACTCGTCGATGCTCTGTGTGTAGCTGCTGATGTTTCTTTAGAATCAGTGCTACCACTTGCTAAGAATTGCGTCTGATTTATAAAGTAGTGTCTGAATATATAAATCATACATATCACAGAGTTCACAAATGCAGAGTGAGTGCAGTACTGCTGAATCGGAAAAGTTTGAAGTGTAAATATCTTAAAATCGGCCATGCCTATCAATATAATAAATATATTTTTGTGAAAAATATTGAAAATGAAAATGCATATTGCAATGCATTTGGCATAAATATAAATACGAATCATTAAATACAAAATTTATTCGACTTAGAACATACCGATTCGGAAGTACTGCGGTCATCCTGCATTTATGAACTCGGGGTTTATCATAAAATTGCTCTTTCGAACATAAGCCTTGGCAATTCCAAAATTTCTTCGCTTTCCGATCAAAAGCACTAAAGTATGGTCACAGAGCGTTTAGAATGAAGAAGATGATGACGTAGGGGTATGCAATTCAAATGTATTCAAAATATAAACCTACCTTAAATGGGCTATTAGCTCCTGGAACTTTCTTGAGTTTGAGGGTAGATAGTACTATTTTGACGGTGACGCGAATATTTTTTTTGTTATTGTACAGGCGGAGAAGAGTTCCACCTCACAGCCGTCCTTTCTCCTCGTTGCGGGCTTCCGTTCGGTTAGTCCCTACATGCTCTTCACAAAGCATTTGATCAAAATAAGTTGATGACCTAGTAAGGGAGGTGTCTTTCTTTCAATGACTATTTGTCAATCTTGGTAACTGTTAAGTAATTCAGGAAGTGCAGGACCCCCTTAAACGTACGTTGTCTGCAGTTTTCTAAGCCCCAAATCTGTGTTTACTACAATGCAATCATTTCCATAATTTGCCTAAATGTCTTCCGCTAATTATTTATATGAAGATCCGTTAAATGCTTGATTTTCAAGATTTCTTGTATTAATTCTGCCTATAACTATAAACCATAGTATGATTTTCATAATCTTTCTGCTCGCGCTATCTCATTGCAATTTGTGTGTGGGAATGCTATTTTCTTTATAGTAGTCCTAGAGTTGTTCATCTACACGGGTCCTGTCAAATGTTCGAACCCTACTAATTTAAAAGCAACAGGATCATCCTTGCTCGAAGATTGTTACTTCGGTACCTATTTTCTATTTTTTTAACTGACACTAATAAATTCAAGTGACTAGCAAATTTCAATGGTTTTTATACCATTTCCTAAAAAGAGAACCTAGCATGGACCAAGAATTTCATGAAAAATATGTACTAAAAATCTTTCTTCATCAATTAGGAAGATTACTTCCTACATCTCTATCCGTATACTAAATAATTCAGTCAATCTTCCGTCTTTATTTTGTTACAAAATATTATAAGATAGCAGAGACACTTGAATCCAGTATAAGCTCTTTTTACATACAACTACTTACATGAGAGAAACTCTTTTCCTTTCTCCCCGTCTTTCTTATAGTTATTGAATAACGATATAATTTTTTCGAAGTACCATTATGACTCGCGACATACATCTTCAAAGTAAAACAACCGCTCCGTTTCGTTCGCTAATTACAAGTAAGTATTCTATTTTCATAATTCTTAAATCTACCTTATGACTATCCGAAGCGAGAGGCACGCTCAACAAAAAGTGTGTGAACCAAAACTTTAAAACATATTAGGTATCTGAGGCGAGGAGCGCACTCAGCAAAAAGTGTGTGAACAGAAGCTTTATAATATACTATGTATCTGAGGCGAGAGGCGCACTCGGCAAAAGTGTGTGAACAAAAACTTTATGTCTTCTACGTAGACAAAGTGGGTCTAGTACTTCTGTGCGTCTGTACCTGGGATTAACTTGGAATTTTATATCTAATTCGTGCCGTTATAATTTTTTTAAAGTTCAAATTTTAAATAATTACAGTTCTTAGAATTTTTAGTAACTATGAATATCAAATTTACGTAAGTGTTAAGTGATTATAAAATTTAGTATATATTTGAAAGAATTCTAGAAACTCTTATAGATTTGTTACGTATTCTTTTCGAGAAAAATTTGCTTTTGCAAAAGAAAACGTGAAAAATAAGTAAGAAAGTGCAATTTATGGTACATTACACCCATTTAAAAAAAAAAAAAACAAACACGTTAAGTGGCGACACTAAGAAATCGATGTGATATTGCCCAAACGTTTGACTTTGACATTTGTTTACATGCGAGGTTAGATTGAATATTTTGGGGTGCTGCTTCTGAGTGTAAATTAAAAAGAAATCTACAAAAATAATGGCAACTGAAGAAGAGCAGGTAAATAATAAGTCACTTCCTTTCTATTTGCAACAGCACCTCACCTGATATCACTCTAGATCCAAGTAATTCCGGTCAAAGAACCACTGGATCTCATCCGCCTCAGCTTAGATGAGAAAATCTACGTCAAGATGCGCAATGAGCGGGAACTTCGTGGAAGATTGCATGTACGTACAAAGGGCTAGTCAGCTGCCGTAATTGTATTTACACAACTCTACATTTTAGGCATTTGATCAGCATCTAAATATGGTCCTGGGTGACGCGGAAGAAACAGTCACCACAGTGGAAATCGACGAGGAAACTTACGAGGAAGTGTACAAGACAACCAAACGGACAATTCCAATGCTGTTCGTACGTGGCGATGGTGTTATTCTAGTTTCACCTCCAATGAGGGCCGGTTAATAATATTTTCTTTCTTATGTCAATAAAATTAGATTTAAGAAAATCAACTCAAGTCTTATTTTATGTAAATTCAGAACCAAGTCATCAAGAGAATTGGCAAAAAGAAGTCTAGCCTCGAAATACTCTTGAAGATATGGTGAAATAATGCTATCAGTTATGCCAATTTACGACTGTTCTGTGTACTGTGATATGGTGAATGACGACTGCTTTTCCAAGAAAATTGCATTTAGACACACGTATTGCCCGCCGAACAAATAAAAAGATGCATATTGTGTCCAGTGCAATTCAAACCCACGTTCCAATTTGAATTGAAATTTTCCCCCTCATCAGTACTGACCTAGCTGCTATTTGAGTAGACTGCGAAAGATCTGGGAGTCAAATCGCAGTATACGTGAACGGAAGACTCGTTACGTTATTTGTATGTATGTATGTATATATGTTGATGCTATAACACCAACAACACTACAAATTGCGTGACCAGTCATCCGTTCGTGGATCGGTGATTCGACCCCACTGAGCTGCCTGCTATATGCCATATATGTCATATGGCCTCCTGATGAATAGCACTAACGTCAACCTGGATAATACTGAAATTACTCCCGCTTGTTTTTGAACCATTCGTAAAGATAAATCATAGTGTACTACTTTTCGGTGTTTCCACGTTCTTCTGTTCGGAACTTATGCATGTGAAGTCTTATAGTGGACAGTAAATCTGTAATAACACGGAGATTGCGTACGAATTTTTTGCATGTGCTGCATACTGTTCTTTCTATTGTGACGAGTTCTATAACCTTGGGACGAATGTGTACCTAAAAATAAATAGTTTTGTTTAAACTCAACCAAGCCGGCTATTCTTGAAACTCCTTCGGAAATTCTCGTATACGAACTAGTGTCAAAAACCTGTCACTTCATTCGAAAATTTTAATTATGGTATCCGTATTTACCTACTTAGATGGCGCAACAGTCCGCGGTGGACCTGGGCCTGAACCAACAAACCTCTCCAGCCAGCACGGTTACGAGCCAGCTGCCTCCAGTTGCGCACGCCAAGTTGGTTAAGGTCCCCCTCCACTTGTTCGCGCCACCTACCGCGAGGTCGTCCTCTACTGCGCCGTCCATCCGGGGTGGATTCGAAACTTTCTTAGCGGGAACTTTGGTCTCCATCCACTCTAAATGACCCAGCCATCTTAGTCGCTGTATGTGAACTCTTTTGGCTAAGTCGATGTCCTTATATAGGCCGTATAGCTCGGCATTTTACCTTCTCCTCCACTCACCGTCTATGCAGACGGGACCAAAGATCGCTCGAAGAACTTTTCTCTCAAAATAACTAAGGGCACCCTCATCCGGTTTTGACAAAGTCCATGCATCTGCGCCTTACAGCAGGACTGGGATGATTAGTGTCTTATAAAGAGTTACCTTGGTAATTCGAGATAGGGCTTTGCTGCTCAATTGCCGTCTTAGCCCATAGAAACAACGATTGGCAAGAGTAATTCTTCGTATGATCTCCCTACTGATGTCATTTGCGGAGTTCACCATAGAGCCTATGTAGACAAAATCATTTATTACTTCAAAATTATATCTGTCTATTGTGGCGTTCTGTCCAAGACGCCGATGTTGGGTGTCCTTTTTTGTAGACAGCATATATTTCGTTTTGCTTTCTTTGTCCGCTAGACCCATCTTTGCTGCCTCGATCTCAATACTCGTAAATGCCCCATTGACTGCCCGTTGAGTTCTTCCAATTATGTCAATTTCATCGGCATAAGTGAGTAGTTGTACAGACTTGTAAAAGATTGTACCTCCGGTGTTGGCTTGTGAGTATCGTACAATTCTCTCAAGTAATATGTTAAAGAGGTCGCATGATAGCGCGTCACCTTGTCTAAGACCTTTCCTGACATCGAACGGTTCGGTGATATTCTTACCGACTTTGATGGAGCAGCGAGAGTTCTCCATCGTCATTCTGCACAAATGGATGAGCCTGGCAGGGATGCCAAGACTAGATATGGCTCTGTATAACTCGTCTCTATACACATCATAGGCAACTTTGAAATCGATGAAGAGGTGGTGCGTATCGATTTTATATTCATGGGACTTCCAAAATCTGCCGTAGTGTGAATATTTGGTCAATGGTGGACTTTCCAGGCCTGAAACCGCACTGATAAGGACCTATCGGGTTGTTAACGATCGGTTTTAGGCGTTCACATAAAACGGCAGACAGGATCTTATATGCGATGTTGAGGAGACTTATACCTCTGCAGTTGGCGCAGTTAAGGGAGTCTCCTTCCTTCAAGATCGGGCAAACGATGCTGAGGTTCCATTCATGGGGCATACTTTCGTCCGACCAGATTTTACAGATGAGCTGATGCATGCTCCTTACTAACTCATCTCCTCCTGCCTTGAAAAGTTCACCGGCAAGGCCGTCGGCTCCAGCAGTTTTGTTTCCGAATTGTTTTTGTCATAAGGAAATCGATTATTATAAGCGAACAAATATAAAAATGGTTAAGTTTGTATATTACACAGTTTGATGAGCGGGAATATTTCATAATTTCAATACAATGAATTCGAATCTAGAAGTTTACTTACTGCTGCATCAAACAGTTTGGTTGTTTAAGCAAAACATGGGTAGTAAAAGAGGCTTACGTCTAAGAGTATGGTTCTTTTGATGTAACTAGGTGATTGAAAGACGTTAGTTGGAAATAAAGAGAATGTATAAGAAAGAGGTATTCAAATTTAATGCGACATGAGACAATTATATTGGTTTTTTTTAGTATCATAACGGAAAATGTTATCAAAAATGTACCAAACACCAATGAAAGAAAATAAATTAATGTAGCTTATTTCAAGGAAAATTTGTAGTTCCACGATAAATATTTTAGTCACAGAAAATTGCTGGACCAAACTAATTTGATGTTGTCCGAGGTGTTTACACTCGTGTTAACACCTCGTGCCGGGTGGCCAACGCCGGCACGATAGCGATCTATCTCAACCTTAAAATTCGAATTTCTTTCAGTGTGCGCCAACTAATTTGATTGCACATCTTGCGATAGATCACTAATCTCAAGTCTTTTTTGCAACTTTAGGAATTTTAGTTACAACATAATACAATGTTTCCTTAACTCATCTAATCATATCTAGATATGATCCTGACTTCAATAATGCACCGTGTTTAAAATTCGGTCATAAAGCACATTGGGCTTTACTCATTGGCTATTTGATAGACGAACGCGATGAGGTAAAGGTCATTTCTTGGATTTTTATTTAAATAATAAATGTTATTTCTTTTAAAGTTCTTCGTAGTAGCACGCCATGGAAAATCAAAGAACCTTGCAGTTTGGTCTCTGGATGCCTTGAGTGCAAGTAATTCGAATTTAGAGGAGTTTTCGCAACCAGTTGGATATCCACATTCTAATTTCCTTTTACCCAATGGTGGTATTGGCGGAAAGCTAGGATTAAAGGAACAGGCGATTATTGTTAGTGGAATTTCTAATAAGACGGTTATTATTAGATAGCGTTAAGTAGAAAAATGTATTATATTCATATGATTCGTAGATCAATTTAAAATAAAACACTACATATTCACAAAGTATGTTTAAAAAGAATTGATTTCTGATAAATGTGTAGTTCTACTGACAGACACATATTGAAAAACAGCTAGTACTTTAATCTGGATATATTTACTACTCTCATCCACCTTTCAAAACCAACAGTAACAGTAGAAATTCAGACATCAAAAAAGCAGATGAAAAGATGCTTGTATAAGAATTCAACAATGGCTTCAATGTACACTTTTAATTTCAAGCGTAATGCTTTACGTTCGCAGTTGGAAATCTTTAAAAAATACGTCTAATGTGCAACATGCTTATAGTTTTACTTGAATTTGTGGCATTTTTTTTTTTTTTTTTTCAAACAGTGGAATCGTAGCTTTAATCAATTAAACCACCATTTCTTTACAGAGGAGCATACTAGAAGGATTCAATTCAATCCATCTAGTTAAAGTTGTCAATTTTGAAGGCAAACTAGTATCATATTACTATAAGGGAAGACCATAGGCACAAGGTCCACAAGGAATACGAGTATATCGGGATGGCCGCTTATTCCACGAAATTTAAAAAAAAAAAGAAGTGTATGACCCCTATGAATTCTCTCTGTAAATCATAGCAAATTCATTAGGGAGTAAAATCATTTCATTTATTTATGAACTCATTTGTATTAAATTTCTTTATAAAATACACCAACACTTAAACACGAATAACTAATGCACCACTGGCCGGTACTTGAATTATTTCCACTACAGTTCCGCCGCTGGAGTTTTTCTTCGTAATTTTCCTCGTCACTGTATACTTCAAGTTCTTAATCGTAACCTTCTTCTTGACTGGAGCTGGAGGTGTAGTAGCTTGAGAATGAACTCCATCCAAGAAAACCAAGAATGTTAGAAAGGCAAAAATTAATGCAATTATTTTCATTTTGAAAACTGATCTTCCAATCCTATTCAAATGATTTGAGAAAAACTAACTTTAGAACTGTTATAGGTTAATGAAATGTTTTGCCTTTTATACTTTCTGCTTTTGAGAACCGCAAAAGAAGTTTGAAAAATTAATATTACGTAAGAAATTGCACACATTTTGCAAAGTAAAGATAATGCTATAATTATCATGAATAGAAATAAAGAACCATTCTATTGTTTGCGTATAGACTTCTGAAGAATGCTATATCATAATTGTGAGTACAGGTGCTTAATGTGAACTTAAAACAAAATTTCAAATTATTTGAATCGCATTATCACCTCCTCGTGAGCCCTTGCCTGCTGAATTGCTGTTTGATAGTGAACTAGCGATGGGTGTATACTGAGCAAAGATGGGCATCGATAAAAAAATTACATACATACATACACACATTTTCAATGGCCCGCTAATCCTTCATGAGGGTCGCGGGGCTAGGATGCTCAGGTAGACCCTCCATCCTTCTCGATCCTCCACCATTGACTCCAAATCATCAGGAGGATCCCTAGACGGCTCCAGGAGAGATGTCGGACTTGGTTCAACCATCTATTTCTAGGCCTTCCGCGGAGACACCTACCTGATGGCACGCCAACCATAGCACGTCTTGGAAGCTGGTCTTGGGGCATACGCACTACGTGACCAAACCAACGAAGCATAGATCGTTCCGTTCGGAGAAGTAGCTGCTCAACATTCAGCGCCTTGCGTACTCTTATGTTGCACACTCGATCCCTACGATTTATTCCAGCAACACCGCGAAGGAACCTCATTTCGGCAGCTTGTACCCGCGATCTTATTCTCTCGGTCACTACCCAAATTTCATGACCATAGGTGAGAGTTGGAACATACAGCGAGTTAAAAACCAATAGCTTAGCTTGAACACTAAGTTCGGTCTTCCTCATAACAGATTGTCCAAGCTCTCTCAAAATTGATCCAGCCTGACCAATTCTACAGGATAACTCGGCATTGCTCTTCCCATCACTCGTGAATAAAACCCCGAAGTACTTAAACTTATCCACCTGCTTTAGTGGGACTCCACTAACATGCAGAGTGCACTGAATGGGTTTTTTGGAAACGACCATTACTTTCGATTTGTTCACGTTTGCCTTCATTCCAGCATCACCACAAACGGCTACAAACCTTTCGCGTGCGCGCTGAAGTTCGGTTTGAGAGGATCCAAGGATGACCAAATCATCCGCAAAGAGCAGATGACTAATCCTTAGGTCTCCCACTTTGAAACATTCCCCGCCACGGCTCCGCTGCAACATACAATCCATATATACAATGAAGAGAAGAGGTGACAAAACGCACACTTATCGGAGTCCAATGCCTACAGTGAAAGGTATTGATTTAACACCGTTTATCCGAACACAGCTTGTACATTTTGTATATAAAGACTGAATCGCCCTTAACAGGGAACCAGCAATCCCATACTCCCGCAGAACACTCCAGAGTTTGCCCCGAAGAACCCTATCATATGCTTTTTCCTAATCCACAAAACAAGTGTAGACAGGTTTGGCATACTCCCAGGTCTTCTCCAGAACCATTCTGAGTGTGAATAACTGATCGGTTGTGCTTCTGCCGGGGCGAAAACCGCACTGCTCATCCCCCAAACTGTCCTCAACCACAGTTCTGGAACACGTTTCTAGCACCTTAGCGAAGACTTTTCCAGGGAGACTTCGAAGGGATATACTCCTATAGTTGGCGCGATCTTTTTTGTCCCCTTTTTTAAAAAGAGGAACTATCACCCCCATTT
The DNA here is from genome assembly GCA_945910035.1 of Brachypalpus laphriformis. NCBI lineage: Eukaryota > Metazoa > Arthropoda > Insecta > Diptera > Syrphidae > Brachypalpus > Brachypalpus laphriformis. The sequence goes on from OX246754.1 coordinate 258,679,798, forward strand.
GCCAATCACCAGGTGTTTCACCGCATTCCCAGGCCACTTTAATGACACGCGAGAGCCATTGCACTCCCTCTTTACCTAAAGCCTTGAGCACTTCTAGCCGCATTTCATCCACACCAGCAGATTTGCCAACTTTTAGCGTTTTGATCGCCAAAGTTTCTTCCTCTACCGTAGGACTACTTTCCACCCTACTCTCGACCATAGGTCTGTCATCTTCGGTGCCCTGTTCGGGATTGAGCAATTCTGAAAAGTGCTCGCTCTGCCTACGTAAGATGTCCTCCTCATTGGAAAGAAGTGTACCGTCTTTGGATTTGACTCCTTCAACGATATTCAACGTTTTTCCTCTGAGTCGGCGGACGGTCTGCCAGAACATATTAGCCGCGTTTTGTTATCCTCGTGAGCTGAACTAGTTCATCTCAAAATAAAAAAAACGCTCCTGGTTCACATGGAAATTTAATTTTCTCAAGTTGGTAGCAGCAGCTATACACTGACGTTTCAGTGCTCAAGTGCTGGTTCAATTGTTGTTTTTGCAGCCTGTGTAAAAATATGAACTGAACCAGTTCACGGGGAAAACAAAACGCAGCTATTATTGCAGATCTGTGGTCACGTTCCAATTTCTCGCCAAACTCCTTCCAATACTGTTCTTCCGCTGTTTTCACAGCTAATTTGCAAATTCTTCGCGCCTCGGTGTACCGATTTCAAGAATCGGACTTCCCCAAATCAGGGTTGCCGCTGAAAAATTTGAAAAAGTCGCAAAAAAAAGGATCACGGAGCAAACTTACTTACTTACAAAAAAAAGTCGCAACAAAAACAAATAATGTAAAAGTTGTAACGACGTTAGAACCAGAGAATTGCATGAATTCACTCATTTGCAGTTGCGATTCTCTAAAACACGAGCCGTCCACAGTCTCACGCACAAAGAAAACAAGCAAGCATGGATCGACACTCATGAATATTTGAATGCGTGGTAGCACAGATAATAAGCATACAGATGTCGCATGCCCAAATAAAAATGTGAGCTCATTTTCTATACCAACCGACAATAATTAACCGACAAAAAGTTTTTGCTTAAATTGCAATCAGATAAGGTTTATTTTCATGCTTGTTTATTCGCGCGCCGAAGAGATTATTCATTTATTAATACCACTGATGCTCAGGTCACGGGCGGATGGGAAAAAGGGGGAGAAGAACGGATGAGATGCCGGTTTGTGTTGGTTTTGTTCGGCTTATAAACGAATATCTGTACTTGAAAGTACATACATCCGAAGTTGGGCTTTAGGGTGAACTGATGTGCATTCGAAGCATGACGCGTATTGCGGGTGAAGTTTTGGAGGGGAGGAATGCAACTGGCTATTTCGCCGGAGTTTTTTTTTTTTATAAAATAGGGAAAGACACGAGACATTTCTACGATGTTCGAGTGAAACTATGGAGTTTATAATGTCTCTATCACCTATAAGTTTTAACGCACGATTCTGTAACCTGCGCAGAAGGGTCTTGGGTGCAACAGACCAGATGTGGGCGTTATATTCCAGCTTTGGGCGGATGAATGCCTTATAGCTGGAGCTCAGATCAGATGGGGAAAAATATTTTTTGCAACGCTTAAGGAATCCTAGACATTTTGCGACAATAAAGATTTGCACTGAAAATTCTAATTTTCATAAACCAATTTGTCGAACAATTTAGGGATTTACGATTGTTTACAAATGCATTGTCAATATTTGAGTCCACTTTTGAATAAACTGACTGGAAAAATGATGCAAACGAGTTGCAGATAGAAATAGGTGTATCCATTGGCCGTCCATTAAATGAAAATGAGGCAGGGTAACCGTCATTTTTGTTTTTAGAATTTATGAATTGCCACAATTTTTAAGGACTCGATTTAAAAGAGTTTTGCATTTCATTAAATAAATCAAATACGAATTATGTAAAGAAATTTTAAATTCGGATTTTAGTCTTTTGTATAACATCTACATCTACATCTATTCTACTCTTCTGCGTTCTTTCCGAGTAGATAGAAAACAGCATTTGTCCAGCCCGTCCCTAAAAAAGGCGAATCTTTCTACCCATCAAATTACCAACCCATTGCACTTACGTCCGTTCTTTCCAAGGTCATGGAAACGCTTCGTAGCAACAGGTCCACTGGTGATTTGATGGCATATCTCACCGAGAAAAGGAACCAATCTCTCCATCACATATTCGAAGTCACCAAAAATTCTGCAAAATGTCTAGGTTCCTTAAGCGTTGCAAAAAATATTTTACCTCGTCTGATCTGGCCTCCATCTATAAGGCATTCATCCGCCCAAAGCTGGAATATAACGCCCACATCTGGCCTGGTATACCCAAGACCGTTCTGCACATTCTAGATAGGTTACAGAATCGCGCGATAAAACTTATAGATAATAGAGACATTATAAACTACATAGTCTCACTCGAACATCGTAGAAATGTCTCGTGTCTTTCCCTATTTTATCGTTTTTTTATAAAAAATGCTCCAGCGAAATAGACAATTGCATTCCTCCCCTCCAAAACTTCAACTGCAATACGCGTCATGCTTCGAATGCACATCAGTTCACCCTAACTGGCTGTACACAATGCATGCCGCGGCCGCGCCGCGGTAGCGTAGTACGATCTGTCACAGAGTTAAAATATATGGGAACTCACTAGAGCGCCCACAATGAGGTAGCTGCGGCGTGGCGGTAGCAGTGGTGTAGTACGAAGTTGGTTTACTTTTAACTTGTGCAGCGCCACAAGTGACAGATAGAGAAATTGGCGACTGTTGAAGACTGTTTTGGTTTTCTATACGATGTTTTCGTGGTGAATTCTTGAACTGAGTTCAGCAGTAGAGCAAGAAATTTGAAATATTCGTTACAGTCAAAATGGAAGAGCACGCCGTGGAAAAAATTATTTTGCTAGTGAAAGGAAAATAAATTTATCCACTTCTTATTATTTTTATTGTATTATTATAGCACAATAATCTCACAAAAGTAATCAAATCTCAATAACACTCAAAAAGAAAAACACAATTTTAATCAGCTGGCATTATTTGACATTTCTACGCGCTACACCATTGTGGGCGAATTTTGTGAGTGCAGCGCCACACCATTTGACATCTCTACGTACTACGCTACCGCGGCATGCATTGTGTTCAGCCAGTAAAGCCCAACTTCGGATGTGTATACTTTCAAGTAGAGATATTTGTTTATAAGCCGAACAAGACGTTTGTGGAACGATCTACCAGGCTCTGTATTTCCTAATCATTACAACCTACAAACATTTAAAGTCAACGCAAACCGGCATCTCATCCATCTCTCATCCCTTTTTCCCATCCGCCCGTGACCAAAGCATCAGTGGTATTAATAATCCCTTCGGCGCGCGCAAATTATAAAAAAAAAAAAAAAAAAAAAACGATATGAGAAAAAATAAAATTCCGATCCTTTCGCTATTCTCTTGGTGGGGTGAGAATGAAAGTTAAAGGAAAATGAAATGAATAAACAAGCATGAAAATAAAGCTAATCTGATTGCGCTTTAAGCAAAAGCTTTATGTCGGTTAATTGTTGTCGGTTGGTATAGAAAATGAGCTCACATTTTTATTTGGGCATGCGACATCTGTGTGCTTATTATCTGTGGTAGTAGTGTGTTGAGTATTCACTCAATAAGAGCATTCACAAATATGGTTCACGAGCCTTCGAATGCTTACAAGTAGTATTGAATAAGTGTAAAATTATCAGGATACATATTATGGAAGCAATAAAGTGTGGTGGTAGCTAACCATTTCTTGGAAATAATGTGAATGTGTTTGAAGGCAGTGAATGCTTCGAGTGGCTAATAAAATGAGCTATTTGCTGCAGTGAAATGAATGTGAATGTGTGCGAAGGCAGTGAATGTTTCGACTGGCTCATTAAACGATCTACTTCCTGCAGTTCTCTGGTTAGAACTCCATATCCATTCAAAAAAAAAGAACGTATTATATTATACAAAAAAAAATATAAAAAAATTAAATTAAATTAAATCAGTACAATTTTCTTGTGAAAGATTGTAATGAGCAACTAAATGGAATTTTTGTTGGAAAAATATTTTTTATTCGAAATTTATTTTTTTTATTACTCAAAATATATGTTTATTTTTTATTTACTCAAAATAAAGTAAAAGGGGTCAAAAGAGGTGTTTTTTTTTAAAAGTCGGATCATAGTCTCTTTGCGTCAAAACAGAGTCAAATTGCGACTAAAGTCGCATAGCGGCAACCCTGCCACAAATGAATCCAAATCTTAAAGGCTCTCTTCTTCTTTCTGATGGCTTCTTGAACTCCGGGCGTTTTAAACCAAGCAGTTCTTTTCTCACCACCAGCCGCCACACCAAGCCGCTTCACTCCACAACCATCTCTCGCAGAGGCAATAACGGCTGTTCAAAACAGTTGCCATTCTTCCTCTACATTTGATGGAAGAGTTGGAATTCGTAAAAAAATTATTCAAATAATTTCTTCAAATATGTTGTACGCAAATAACATTTGTGATTTTTTTTTTTTTTTGTTTAAATAAATTATATGTTGCAAATAATGTACAATGGGTCGAGTATAACGAATAATATAGGTAATTCCCAAGTGCATTCGTTAAATTGAAAAATTCGTAATATCGAGCAGGTTTTCCTTGTAGGAATTTTTATTGAATGTGTTAAAAAGATCTGCTCGCGATGATTATCTGTGCTTAAAGTTTCAATTGAAATTACTCATGTTGAGTATGTATTTTTATGTGTTTATACACTGGTACAATTAAAAAAGCAAGAGTTGGAGTAACTTTCACTAAAAGAGTTAAAAAAAACTTAATTTCGTAAAACTTAAAAGAATTATTTTTTATGAGTTTTGGGATGAGGTTTGCACGGAAAGTGATGTCTCCGCATCGTATTCAATATTTCTGAATTCTCTTAGTAAATACATTGACGACTGTACTTCCAATGTGCCTCTAAAACAATCTGACAATGTGTCTGATGAATTCAATATTGCTAACGCTTTCAATAATTACTTTTCTTCAATAACCAACAATCTATCTTCACAAACAGGTCAACCAAGTTTTTCTTCTTGTGGTATCTGTGGTGACCATTTTCAAAGTAACAGTTTTTCACTCGGGCCTATATCTGCTCTTGAACTTGTAAAAGTCATTAAGTCCCTTAACGGTTCTAATGCTAATGGTTATGATGGCATTTCAAAAATATTTTTAAAACGTATCGGGAGTTATTTTTAACCGAAGCATATTTTCTGAGGTTTTTCATAGCGCTCTCAAATGCGCGGATGGAGTGCCTCTATTTAAAAAAGGTTCATCAGAGGATATGAGCATTACAGGCCAATTTCACTTCTTCCCGTCTTTAGTAAAGTTTTGGAAACATCTTTTAAAATAAGATTATTATCTTATTTAAACAATAATAAGTTTGTCATCCCTGTGCAGTATGGCTTTCAGCAGGGAAAGTCAACTGAAGATTCACTACTTAATTTTTGTTCCAGTGTTTTCTCTAGCCTTTGTTCGAAAAGTTCACTGCAGGTCTATTTGTGAATATAACGAAAGCTTTCAATACCCACACTATCTTACTAAGCCAACTAGAAAAACCTGGATTTCGTGGTTTCATGCTTGATTGGTTCAGATCCTATCTTTCAAATAGAGCTCAAGTGTTAAAACCGGTAAAACCAAGAACGATGTACAGAAAGAAGTACCTCAAGGCTCTGTGTTAGGACCAATTCTGTTCCTTATATACACCGTGACAAATATATTCTGCCGTGTTTGCTCTGACAAACTCTTAAGAATTATATATTATGGAATTTTTCACACGAGCTGCAATATAGTATTGCTTGCTGGGGTGGGGCATATCGGAATAAAATTCAGCCTCTTATAATTTTGCAAAAAAATGTTTTGAACAAAATTTGCCGAAAACACCACCGACATCCTAGTTTTCCATTGTTCCATGTTATGAAAATTCTTCCAGTCCGGCATTTGTATTGTTTTAAGGTATTAAAAACTTTTTTTTATCAGATCCGGAAATCGAAATTTTAGATTAATTTCTGATTATAATTTACGGAAAAATTTTTCAAACGTTGTATCTGTACCGTTTTCCCGTAGCACCACCTTTTATAACTTTTAATTATTTTTTTCTTGCTGCCTTTTTAATAAACTACCCCAATCAATCAGATCGTTAACCTTTCCTGGAAACTTTGAGAAATGTGTAAAACATTGGGTCTTACAATTTGATTACAGTAATTTAGAATCTATTCTTTATCACATTATGGTGTAACTTAAGTCCTTTTTACTGACGACTGCTATCCCAAGAAAATTACAATCACACACAGGTATTGCCCGTCGAACAAATAAAAAAATTCATAGGTATTGTGTCCAGTGTAATTCACACCCACGTTCCAATTTGAGTTGGATCCCCTGCATATTTATAGTACAGACCCAGATGCTATTTGAGTAAACTGCGAAAGATCTGGGAGTCAAATCACCGTATACGTGAACGGAAGACTCGTTACGTTATTTGTATGTATGTATGTTGTTGCTATAACTACCAACAACACTAAAAATTGCGTGACCAGTCATCCGTTCATGTATCGGTGATTCTACCCCACTGAGATACCTGTTATTTCAGTATGTGTCTTATGGCAGCCTGGTGAATAGCACTAACGTCAACCTGGACAATACTGAAATTACTCGGAAGAATAAAGGATAGGTGTTAGGTCTGCCGAGAATAAACCGCCACAGACTCCGGCTTGTATTTGAACCATTCGTAAAGATGAATCATTGTGTACTACTTTTCGGTGTTTTCACGTTTATCTTCTTGGAACTTATGCAAGTGATTGAAGCCCAAATTGAAGTCTTATAGTGGACAATAAATCTGTAATAACATGGAGATTGCGCAAGAATTGTTGGAATGTCCCACATACTGTTCTTTCTATTGTGGCGAGTTCCATAACCTCACCTTAACCAAGCCGGCTATTTTTGCAACTCCTTCGGAAATTCTCGTATACGAACTAGTGTCAAAAACTAAAAGGCGAACCCCACAAGCTGATCAGTAGAAATGCGGTGAAGTGGGAGGGTTGTGATCCCTTATTTTCGGATCATAACCTCGCTGATAAAAGGAAGAAGAAGAAGAACTAGTGTCAAAAACCGTTCACTTCATTCGAAAATCCCAATTATGGTATCCTTATGATAATGTATATATGCTTTTCTGTATGAAAGTCCAACATAATCCGAATTGTTTTTGTCATAAGGAAATCGATTTCTGTAAGCCAATAAATATAAAAATGGTTGAGTTTGTATGTTACACAGTTTGTTGAGCGGGAATATTTCATAATTTCAATACAGTAAATTCGAATCTAGAAGTTTACTTTGTTGCAGCCACCCTATGGAGATAAAAAAATGTTGTTAATGAATAGCGATTGATTATGAAAAAGACTTACCTTATCTGCTTGTCCTCCATCCAGCTTTAGCCGTTTGCCAGTTCCGAAACGTGAAGACCAAATGTAAACAAAAGCTAAAAATATATGTATATCTATAAGTACTCACATTTAACTTGCTTTTGCTGCTGCTGCTGTGTAAACAGGAGTAGTGGTAGTCTGGAATCCATGCCGTAAGAAATAAAGATGATAATTTAGGAAAGAAAAATAAGAAAAATAAAACTCTGCTATTTACCTCTGGAACTTGCCGCCTGTATCCATTTTGACATTTGCTTTGTTCATGTTCTTCCTGTTTCGCCTTGGTCATACCATCGTTCAACTCGGCCCCACGTTGGGCGCCGTAATAGTAAACGAGGTTATGGGAGTTAGGATTAGAAAATGAAAGGAAGCGAGGATGTGGATGGGACGGGACGGAAATGGAAAGGAGCGTCGACTGCGAGAGTCTTGGCGTGCTTGCATTGCCCGACTTCACTCGCCGGAAATAGGGCGGTTCTTGCTCAGACAGATCGACTTAACCTACTACAAATGCATATAACATGCCAAAATTACTTACTCATTCTCTTTAACGGACGGACATCCAAAACACAGAGGGCGCTGCTGGTGTTGTTGCAGCGTTGGCCTTTACCCTCCCAACCATGAAGTCTCGTGGCCATTTTATAGGACTTCCCAATATTGCTGCTGCTGTTACTCAAGCCATTGTCGCCGAAAGGGTTTTAACCAACCCTACTGCACCCAGCTGAAATCTTGTTTACCAAGCCGTGATTTTATTTTCGAATTGAAAGACTTAAGTGTCTACTCATGTGGCGTGACTCACAAACATCTTTTTGTTTTATTGACTTGAATTCAATTGCTGAAGGCTTATAATATAGGACACCGTTGTTCTTCTAATCTTTATACAAAAAAGAAATCTTATAAAAAGTTAAAAATTTAAACTAAAATAACAAATAAAAATAACAAAATCAAATAAATTAAATAAATAAACAAAAAAGCAAAACAGTAAAAGACAAAATAAATTATATATGACTTAAAAATACAAGATAACAAAAGAAAAATAATAGAAAAAATCATTTAAATACAAAACCAAAAAGAAAGAACAGAAAAATTGACCTAAACATTAACATTTACCCTAAATTAGGTTTCCCTCATTCGTAAAACTTTGTTCTCGGTTACGCCTCCTACTACGATTCAGAATCCAACCTAGCTAGAGCTATAATTAGGTCGTTATTTCTGTGCCATAAAATGGGCACATACACTATAAAACGCCAACAATAGGGAAACGAAATTTTTACAGAAAATAGAAAACAAAATAATCAAAAAGAAAAGAATTAACCAAAACGAGAAAAAAAAAATAAAGAAAACTAATTTAAACTTAACAAAAAGAAAGAAAAGGAAAAATATGTCACGCCAAAAAACAATAAAAAAAAATAAACGTAACGATGAAATCTTAGTTCGGTTTGACCGCTAGCGCACGATGAACTTCTTTTTTTTTTTCACTCGCAATGGAACTCTTTGCGGGTTGGATGCGGACCCGGAGCATCTATGCTCCCGTTGAATTGGCGACACAAAATCCGAAATTCAAAATTTTCTACATGTTTTTTTGTTTTTTATAGGGGACCAAATTTTCTTAGAAATACGAAAATTTTGGACAGTCATGTTCGGCCAGTAAAAGTACTGCCGAACTCGTTGCAACGTTTTTGCTATTCCACCATGAGCTGCTTGCGGAGGATTATGTGCTCGTGGTCGGGAGATTATGTCTTCGGTTAATCCGGAGGGAATCCACAACAGCCAGTTGTGTTCTATCACAACTTCATCTCCAATAGGTGGTAATGAGCGTTTATATACATAATTGTCCTCAATTTTTCAGTCAGCCCGCTCTTCGTGGTGATCTTGTATGGTGGCTATCAGACTTTTATACTATTCAGACTGAAATTCTTCGGAGTTCAAGTCGATCAGTTCAGCAATACCTTCCAATTCTAAACTTTCGACGAAAACTCGGGAAAGTGTGTCTGGCACGACATTCAAAGTGCCCTTGCGGTGCTCTACGTCAAACGTGAAACCCTGTAGCTTCAGACTCCATCGTGCTTATCTGCCGCTAAGATCTTTAAGCGTCAAAGGCCAACGCTGCCAGAACACCTGCAGCACCCTCAGTGTGTCTGTGGTGAACGTCCGTCCGGTATATGGTGAAAAACAATAAGTAAGTACATTTTGGCATGATTTTGTTTTTGTAGTAGGTTTGATCGTGCTGCGGGAGCAAGAACCACCCCATTTCCGGCGAGTTGAGTTGTGCAAATGGCAAGCATGCCACGTCCCTCGTAGCCGACACTCTTTCCTTTTCCGTTCCATTCCATCCTTAAGTCACATCCACATCCTTGTTTCCTGTCCTTTTTCAAATCCCATCTCCCATAACCTCCTATTACAACTTACTGCTACATTGAACAGTTTGGTTGTTTAAGCAAAGAGGCTTACGTCTAAGAGTAAGATTCTTTTAATATAACTAGGCGACTGAAAGACGTTAGTTGGAAATAAGGAGAATGTATAAGAAGGAAGTATTTAAATTTAATGCGACATGAGACAATAATATTGGTTTTTTTTAGTATCATAACTGAAAATGTTATCAAAAGTGTACCAAACTCCAATGAAAGAAAATAAATTAATGTGGCTTATTTCAAGGAAAGTTTTTAGTTCCACGATAAATATTCTAGTCACAGAAAATTGCTGGCCCAAACTAATCAAATGACCTCTTGCCGGCTGGCCAACACCGGCACGATAGCGATCTATCTCAACCTTAGAATTCGAATTTCTTTCAGTGTGCGCCAACTAATTTGATTGCACATCTTGCGATAGATCACTAATCTCAACTCTTTTTTTTTGCAACTTTAGGAATATTACAACATGTTACAATGTTTCCTTAACTCATCTAATCATATCTAGATATGATCCTGACTTCAAAAATGCACCGTGTTTAAAATTCACATAAAGTCATAAAGCACATTGGGCTTTACTCATTGGCTATTTGATAGACGAACGCGATGAGGTAAAGGTCATTTCTTGGATTTTTATTTAAATAATAAATTTTATTTCTTTTAAAGTTCTTCGTAGTAGCACGCCATGGAAAATCAAAGAACCTTGCAGTTTGGTCTATGGATGCCTTGAGTGCAAGTAATTCGAATTTGGAGGAGTTTTCGCAACCTGTTGGATATCCACATTCTAATTTCCTTTTACCCAATGGTGGTATTCGCGGAAAGGTAGGATTAAAGGAACAGGCGATTATTGTTAGTGGAATTTCTAATAAGACGGTTATTATTAGATAGCGTTAAGTAGAAAAATGTATTATATTCATATGATTCGTAGATCAATTTAAAATAAAACACTACATATTCACAAAGTATGTTTAAAAAGAATTGATTTCTGATAAATGTGTAGTTCTACTGACAGACACATATTGAATTTTTTTTTTTTTTTTTTTTTCGAGGGTTGGTGAAAACTCTTCCATAGACACTATGAGAATAGCAAGCGCGTGCTCATAGTAGTGTCAGATTCTTACTGACTAAAAAAAACACCACCCTTCGATATAAATTTGTTAGATATCGCAACTAAGTATTAACTTATCAAGCAATTTTTCTTTCACGAAATAAAAACGTTTGGCAGGTTACTTTCCACTGAAAAATCCTGCATGTTCCGCAATCTAAACGCGGTTTATCATTATCTCGCCAAGTCGAAGGGTTTCGTCCTTTGTAGTCGGCGCAATAAATTGCTCTCATCCAATATTTGTAGGACTGTATTGTTGACATGTCTGATTAGTCGGTTTCTATGCTTTCTCGCGAAGCTTCTAGTTTCAGCTTCGATTGTCGGAATTCCGAGATCCCTGTGGATATCGTCGTTTCTACTATACCACGGTGCTTGGACAATTTCTCTTAGCACTTTATTTTGAAAAGTTTGTAAAATATTGGCATTTGTTTTCTTGGTACAACCCCAAAGTTGTATACCGTAGGTCCACACCGGCTTTAGCACTTGCTTGTATAAAAGCACTTTGTTCTCAGTACTGAGCTGGGAATGCTTTCCGAGTAACCAGTACATTTCGCTATATTTGATTTCGAGTTCTTTACGTTTTATATTCACGTGTGAATTCCATTTCAGTCTTGCGTCGAGTGTCATTCCCAGGTATTTGGCCTCGTTTGCAAAAGGTATTCGGGCCGAGTTTAGGAAAATTGGCAAGTTATTAGTTTTCTTGTAAGTGAAATTCACGTGAACAGATTTAGATTCGTTGAGGGCAATCCGCCAGTCCCTCGTCCATTCATTTACTTTATTTAGCGCGTTTTGCAGTTTTTCAGTCGTTTCTTCGATTGTTTTACCTACTGCTAGGATAGCGGTGTCATCGGCAAACGTAGCAAGGATAGTGCCATCTTCTTTCGGTATATCTCGAGTATATAACAGATAGAGAAGCGGCCCAAGAACGCTTCCTTGTGGTACGCCGGCCGAAATTTCTTTGAGCTGCGAGTATTCGTTTCCATGTCTAACACGGAAGAGTCTTTTCCCCAGATATGATACTAGAATATCGTATAAGCACACAGGGAGAACTTGTCGTAGTTTGGATTTCAAGCCACCATGCCACACCTTATCAAAGGCCTGTGAGACGTCAAGAAATACGCTTGAGCAAATCTTTTTTCCTCCAAATGCTTTCTCGATTACGTCAGTAATTCTATGCACCTGGTCAATCGTCGAATGCTTACTTCTGAACCCAAACTGGTGGTCAGGGATAAGATTATTTTCGTCTATAACCGGTTGGAGACGCTTTAGTAATATCCTCTCGAAAATTTTGGATATGACTGGAAGAAGCGAAATTGGTCTAAACGATTTTACCTCATTTGGCGGTTTTCCTGGTTTTAAGACCATTATTACTTCCGCAACTTTCCATTGGCTCGGAACGTGTTTTAATCTGAGCGCAGCATTTACAATATAGAGAAGAGAAGCTTGATCAAAGCTTTTCTAGGTAAAACTTTGAGAATTTCTCCGGTGATCAAATCATAACCAGGAACTTTCTTAGGTTTTAGAATCTCGATCTCATTTTTGAGTTCCCTAAGCGTTGCACTTGTGAGTGTTAAATTGCCAGATGGTAAATCCGGCCTATTGACGTTATCGTAAACCACTTGACCATCGTACGGTTTGAAGGTTTCTTCCAGGTGCGCCGCAAAGACGTCCGCTTTTTCTTTATCTTTCCTTGCCCATTCATTTTGATTCAATTTAATTGGCGGCGCGGAGACTTTGGGCCTTTTGGTGCCTTTTATGGCTTTCCAAAGTGAATAATTGGAATCTTTTTTCGCTGTTAAACTTTCAAGGTAAGAGCCTATTGCACGATTCTTAAAATCCTTAATAGTTTTCTTCAACGAATTGCACAGACGATTCAAGTGTGTTTTATGCTGCGGAGCACGTCTCTGTTGCCATTTTTTACGCGCTTTTCGTTTTTCCTTGACCAATTCCTTTATTTCCGGAGGATATCGTAAGCCGTATTTGTCCGACGTTTTCCTCGGAATGGGAGTATTATTCCAAAAGGCGAGCTGTACGATCTCGACGAAGCGATCAACTTCAACCTCAAGTTCATAGGGTGTCGTAAGTGGAACGCTCAGTTTAACATTGTCTTCAATTTCGTTCCTAAAACCTTCCCAGTTAGTTGTTCTACCAGTTAATCTCGCTGGCTCTAGGTTATAGACTAGTTTTTCGCACAATGTCAAAATAATTCGGGAATGATCAGACGACAGATCAGTTGAAAAATAGCTAGTACTTTAATCTGGATATATTTACTACTCTCATCCACCTTTCAAAACCAACAGTAACAGTAGAAATTCAGACATCAAAAAAGCAGATGAAAAGATACTTGTATAAGAACTCAACAATGGCTTCAATGTACACTTTTAATTACAAGCGCAATGCTTTACGTTCGCAGTTGGAAATCTTTAAAAAATACGTCTAATGTGCAACATGCTTATAGTTTTACATGAATTTGTGGCATTTTTTTTTTTTTTTCAAACAATGGAATCGTAGCTTTAATCAATTAAACCACCATTTCTTTACAGAGGAGCATACTAGAAGGATTCAAAGTGTGTAATGAATTCAATTCCAACTAGTTAAAGTTGTCAATTTTGAAGGCAAATTAGTATCATATTACTATAAGGGAAGACCATAGGCACATGGTTCATAAGGAGTACGAGTATAGGAACGCATCGAGATGGCCGCTTATTCGATGAAATTAAAAAAAAAATGTATGAACCCTATGAATTCTCTCTGTAAATCATAGCAAATTCATTAGTTGTATTTATGGAAGTAAAATCATTTCATTTATTTATGAGCTCATTTGTATTTAATTTCTTTATACAATACACCAACACTTATACACGGATAACTAAGGCACCACTGGCCGGTACTTCAATTATTTCAACTACAGTTCCGCCGCTGGAGTTTTTCTTCGTAATTTTCCTCGTCACTGTATACTTCAAGTTCTTAATCGTAACCTTCTTCTGGACTGGAGCTGGAGGTGTAGTAGTTTGAGAATGAACTCCATCCAAGAAAACCAAGAATGTTAGAAAGGCAAAAATTAATGCAATTATTTTCATTTTGAAAACTGATCTTCGAATCCTATTCAAATGATTTGAGAAAAACTAACTTTAGAACTGTTATAGGTTAATGAAATTTGTTGCCTTTTATACTTTCAGCTTTTGAGAACCGCAAAAGAAGTTTGAAAAGTTAATATTACGTAAGAAATTGCACACATTTTGCAAAGTAAAGATAATGCTATAATTATCATGAATAGAAATAAAGAACCATTCTATTGTTTACGTATAGACTTCTGAAGAATGCTATATCATGATTGTGAGTACAGGTGCTTAATGTGAACTTAAAACAAAATTTCAAATTATTTGAAACGCATAATCACCTCGTGATGCCCGTGCCTGCTGAATTGCTGTTTGATAGTGAACTAGCGATGGGTGTATACTGAGCAAAGATGGGCTTCGATAAAAAAATTATTCAAATAATTTAAAAATACGATTTTAAAATAAAAATGTAAACTTATAATTTTGCAAATAATTTCTTCAAATATGTTGTATGCAAATATCATTTCATGTGATTTTTTTTGCTTATTTGAAATTATATTAGCAAATAATGTACAATGGTGGTCGAGTATAACGAATGGTATAGGTAATTCCCAAGTGCATTCGTTAAATTGAAAAATTCGTAATATCGCGCAGGTTTTCCTTGTAGGAATTTTTATTGAATGTATTAAAAAGATCTGCTCGCGATGAATCTACAACTATATTCTATGTATATCTACATCTATATATATATAATAAAATGATAACAGGGGCTGTTGTTGGGCGCGTATTATGCAGAAACTACTGTACATATTTAACGAATCTTTTGGCGTTCTATACCTTAGGATATTGGTCCTTATTTCCAATAAGAATTATTACGATACTCCCTAAGAGGATTAAGATATTAAAAGAAATAAACACTGAGATTAAAAAAACAGACAAAACCAGACATTATAAAACTATACATTCTGAAAGTTTGAGAACTACTAATTTTCTTTTGCAGTATAACTAAAATAAACACATTCATTTTCCGTTGGTTGAAGCCCAGACTAGCCTCAAATTGTAGCGCCATCGTAGTAAGTAAGTGGTTTATTTCCTTGCGTACCTATAGGTGCAAATTTATAATCATGGTATGCACATGTGCAATTTGATGTAGTCCTTCTGTTAGCTAAATACATACATACCATATGCTGCGGTTAAAGTCAGGCTGGTGTAAGTCATTTCCGAAAAATATTAGTGTAAGTCCAGAAATGAATACTGCACATGACTGTTGCATGAAAAGGTGAAGTAAATTAGAATGTTACTACTTCAACAACAGATGGTAGCACACATTTGATAGATAAAGGAAAAGCTGATATGTATTGTTGAAAGTTACAGCGGTGCAAATCTTAAGTTCTTAAGCTAAATATTACCTACACCACTAATTTTAACCGCCTAATATAAAGTTATTGTGAACCACGCAGACAAAGTTGCGGGTACCTGCTAGTTTATAGATGAATTTATTATCTGCGTTTAAAGATTCAATTGAAATTACTCATGTTGAGTATGTATTTTTGTGTGTTCATAGGTTGCATATGTTTAATGTTGTGTCGTTCCCGTTTGTTAGATAAGCAAAAATTAAGTAACTTAACTATTTTTTAAGTTTCTTATTACTTGGCTATTCTGACATAGCATGGTCTTGCGAGTTTTGTCAATGGATGGTGTTTAGATCACTTTTATGGGCGATTGACCAATATCTCATTAAGCTCCTGCGAAAATGGCATTTTTGATCTGAATATTACTGATCACTCTATAACAGCGCTGTTGGTAAGCACTGGTACAATTAAAAAAGCGAGTATTGAAGTAACTTTCCCTAAAAGAGTTAAACAAACTTAATTTCGTAAAACTTAAAAGAATTATTTTTTTATGAGGTTTGCACGGAAAGTGCAATCGTATTCAAAATTTCTGAATTTTCTTAGTAAACCCATTGACGACTGTACTTCCAATGTTCCTCTAAAAAAATCTGACAATGTGTCTGATGAATTCAACATTAGGCGTTTTTTTTTTTAGTTCAGAGCAGAGCCTGAGTTGTCAAAAACAAAGTTGTGTTTCTTTTTTAGCTCATCATCAGAGCTCTAATTTGTTTTTCTTTTTTCGTTCAGAGTATGCTCAGAGCGCACTCTATGAGCTCTGAATAATTTGACCGAGCGTTCAGAGCAAAATCCTGAGCACACCCTTTTTTCATACTTGACAGGAGAGGACAAAGAAAAAAAAATTGCAAAACAATGGCGGACGAAATTTGTTGTTCTGGTGCAGAAAGTAAATATAACCTAGAAAATAACTATCAATAGATATTCTATTCATATTTTGACAGCTCAACCTATAATTGCTTATCAAATGACATCAGAGTGCTCAAGAGTGTTTCATAAACAAATCAGAGCGCTCTGAGCACGCTCGGTTCAGAGCATGTTCAGAGCACGGTCGATGTGCTCGAGCTCCTTTCAGAGCTCTGCTCTGAACGAAAAAAGAAAAACGCCTATTGCTAACGCTTTCAATAATTACTTTTCTTCAATAGCCAACAATCTATCTTCACAAACAGGTCAACTAAGTTGTTCTTCTTGTGGTATATGTGGTGGCCATTTTCAAAGTAACAGTTAAGTCCCTTAACGGTTCTAATACTAATGGTTATGATGGCATCTCAAAAATATTTTTAAAACGTGTCGGCAGTTATTTTTAACCGAAGCATATTTTCTGAGGTTTTTCCTAGTGCTCTCAAATGTGCGGATGTAGTGCCTCTATTTAAAAAAGGTTCATCAGAGGATATGAGCAATTACAGGCCAATTTCAATTCTTCTCGTCTTTAGTAAAGTAAAGTTTTGGAAACATTTTGTTAAATAAGATTATTATTATCTTACCTCGTGCAGGGGACGGGTTAAGAATATCACTGCAGCGCCCCCCAACAACTAGCGCTTGTCGTGAAAGGCGACTAAGGGGACAAATCAGATCTAGAAAATATAACACCCAAGTGAGCCCAGTGACACATATACTACCATAAAAACCCTCCCACAAGTGTGCATGCGAGTCCGTGGGTTGACACGACTGGAGATCACCGGTGTCATAAAAGAAAGATCAAACAATACTAAAACAGGAGCATGCACGTGTCAAACAACAAACACCATCGCAATATGGTGCAAAAATTGTATTGCAAAACTGTATCATTATGATAATACTTGCAAAAAGGAAAGGCACTACCCCGCCAGGCACTACCACTGCTGTGCATGGTATTAATCCTGGACCGAGCAGAAATGTTCGGGTCAGAGCTATACGGATTCCGGGGGCTAGCAACCTAATGAAACAGTTTGGACACAATTTAAGGGTCGCGAGTTGGGACGTTGGAAGCATGACCGGTCGAAGTTACGAGCTGGAAGAGATGATGAATAGAAGGCGGGTGGACATCTTGTGTGTCCAAGAGACGAAATGGAAAAACTCCGGGAATCGGGCGCGTTTCTTGGACGTTAGGACAAAAGTTTACAAGATGTTCTACTACGGAACGGAAAAGGCTAAGAACGGAATCGGTATCATTCTTGCGGCAGAGCTACTTGGAAACGTCTTGAGCATTTCGAAGTCCAGCGACCGTTTGATGTCTCTCAAACTAGTAATACAAGGAGAGGTGTGGAATATTGTCAGTGCATATGCTCCCCAAAATGGGTGCAATCAGATAGATAAAGATGCATTTTGGCTAGATTTCCACAATCTCCTTAAGAACATCCCAAAGGAAGAATTTCTGTTTGTTGGAGGAGATTTGAATGGACATGTCGGGAAATCAAACGAAGACTATGAAGACTGCCATGGAGGACTAGGATATGGCACCAGGAACCTTCCTGGGGAAGACATCCTAAGCATGTGCAAATCACACCGTCTTATCGTGTTAAATACCATGTTCATCAAACAAAGCCGACACCTGATCACTTACAGCAGTGGTGGAGATGAAACTCAGATTGGCTACCATTTGGTAGGCAGTTTCATGAAGCCTCGGGTAAAAGATTGCAAAGTGATCCTGGGAGAGGCAATCGCTCGTCAACACCGTCTCTTGCTAACACTAATTTTTATGAAAACACCAAAGAAAAGCAAACAAACAAGGGTCTCTGAGAAAATCAAGTGGTACAATCTGGACAAAGAAAAAGGCGAGGCTTTTGTTTTCGTAATGAAAAATTACCTCTCTCACACCATCAACGGAGCTGAGGATGAAGAGTGCAGAGCACAAAATATGTGGGATTCCCTACAGCGAACTTGCTTAAAGAAGGCCAAATCACTGCTAGGAGCTTCAAAAGGCCACCATCAACACGCCTAAGAAACATGGTGGTGGAGTGATGAAGCTAAGAAAGTGATAAATGAGAAGAAAGTGGCTTTCAAAGCTTGGTCAAAGTGCCCCTCTAATAATAGTGACGAAAAAGCTCGCCTCGAAATGGAATACAGATGCTGCAAGAAAAAAGCGAAGAAGAAGTGCGCCCAGCTTCAAGCATAGAGTACGGAGGGCCTGTATCGGGAGCTGGAGAAATTATTTTCCCCGGTTGCTGATGCAAACCAGGCTATCCAGGAGCTGCGAAGACACAATATGAACAAGAGTGCCACTATCTTCAAAATAGCCGCCCAAAGAAGGAAGAATGCTCAGGAGATTCGTTCGCCAAAGTTCATTAGCAATGCTCATGGCCAGCTTCTTGTGGTTGACGACAAAATTCTGCAGAGGTGGCGGCAGTATTGTGAAGAGCTTTTGAATGAACAGTTTCCCCGGCTATACTTTCCAAGAGCCACCCCTAACTGTGAAGAAATAACCGACATTACAGTCGAAGACGTTAGTGAGGCGGTCAAATACTCCAAAAAACTAAAAGCGGTTGGGCCAGACGAGATACCCTCTGAGTTCTGGAAAAAGATGGGAGACATCGGGTTCAGATGGCTCAGAATTCTCATCTCCAAATTCGTGAGAGGTGATCCAATGCCGAATGAATGGAGCGTAAGTTACCTTCTCCCTGTATACAAAGGGAAGGGTGATACGCGAAACTGTGATAACTACCGTTCGATCAAGCTGATGTCACACGCCATGAAGATCGTTGAGCGGGTATTAAGTGGCCGACTGCGAAAAATAATACGGCTATCTGATGATCAGTGCGGGTTTGTCTCGGGTAAATCAACCACAGATGCAATCCAAAGTATAAGGATCATAATGGAAAAACATCGTGATTCCTTAAGGGATTTGCATATTGTATTGGTTGACTTTGAAAAGGCATTCGACAGACAACCACGAGATCTGATATGGGTGGCGCTCAGACATCGAGGGGTTCCAGAAACCTATGTACAGATGATTATGGACATGTACGAAGGAGCAAAGACAAAAGTAAGATGCCCCGCTGGAGTAACCGAAGAGTTCCCAATCAAAGTCGGGGTGCACCAGGGAAGCGTTTTAAGTCCTTTGCTCTTTATTACAGTCCTTGATTATCTGCTTGAAGGTAAAGTAATGGACCCCAAGGTACATCAGTTATTCTTTGCTGACGATGGAGCCATCATAAGTGAGGATCCTACATCCCTGCAACGAGCACTTGATGTGTGGGTGGACGTTTTGGAGGGAAATGGGTATCGCATTAGTTCAAAAAAGACAGAGTACTTGTGCTGCCCGTTCTCTGATCCACTCAGGCCTATTCCAGACATTTATTTGAATGGAACAGTGCTTCCCAAGTGCGAAAAGTTCAAATATCTGGGATCTATGATCAATAGCAAAGCAACTTGTGATGACGACATCAATCATCGTGTAAGCGTAGGGTGGATGAAGTGGCGTGAAAATTCCGCTATCTTCTGTGACAGAAAAATGTCCCCTAAGTTGAAAGGAAGGCTCTACACCGCAGTTGTACGTCCAGCGCTCACATACGGTTCACAATGTTGGACGATGTACAAAAAGTATGAGAGTAAATTAACGGTAGCTGAGATGAAGATGCTTCGCATGACAGCAGGAGTGACAAAGCTTGATCGAATAAGAAGTTCGAAGATCCGTAGAAGCTTTCACATCAAGGAAACCATCGTACAAAAAATTGAGCGTGACCGGCTCAGTTGGTATTGCCACGTTCAAAGAAGAGATCATTTGAACCCTGTTAAAAAGGCAATATCAATGCACGTTCCAAAGACATCGCGATGTAAGAAAGGCAGGCCTATAAACGCCTGGATCAGACAAATGCGACGACATCGGCATTTCATTGGCCTCAGTAACCGAGTGATCCAAAATCGGCAGGCCTGACGATATTTTCTAAGGTCAAATAGGCGAACCCCACAGGCGGATCAGTAGAAATGCGGTGAAATGGGACGGTTGTGATCCCTTGTTTTCGGATCATAGCCTCGCTGATAAAAGGAAGAAGAAGATTATTATCTTATTTAAACAATAATAAGTTTGTCATCCCTGTGCAGTATGGCTTTCAGCAGGGAAAGTAAACTGAAGATTCCCTACTTAATTTTTGTTCCAGTGTTTTCTCTAACCTTTGTGCGAAAAAGTTCGCTGCAGGTCTATTTGTGAATATAACGAAAGCTTTCAATAACCACACTATCTTACTAAGACAACTAGAAAAAGCTGGATTTCGTGGTTTCATGCTCGATTGGTTCAGATCCTATTTTTCAAATAGAGCTCAAGAGTTAAAAACAGTAAAACTAGGAGCGATGTACATAAAGAAGTACCACAAGGCTCTGTATTGGAACCAATTCTGTTCCTTATATACATTTATTCACTCTCTGAGATTGATTTTAAGGGTACACTTACTACCTTTGCAGATGATATGGGCTATTCCTACGATTCAGATGATTTGAAATTGGTCGCTGATATCAATTGGGATCTAACATATTAAGGATCTGGTTCGCCGAACATAGATTGAGGGTTAGCTCTAAAACTAAAATAATGTTTCTTAACCTATCGACTACAACCGACTCTAATGCGGAGTTTTACTTTCATTCTACGGATTGCCAAAAATTCAAGTTAGTAGGCTACTCATGTGTCCAAGCTTCATCTTTTCCTACTTTTAATAACACTCTACATTGCAGTGATGAGTGTATTTTAGTTGAGAGGGTAGAGGAATTTAAATACTTTGGACTCACTATTGACTCTAAAATGACCTTTGCTGCAAACCATACGCAGTCATTGAAAAAATATTTTCGTTGCACACTCCGAAATTTCGTCTACCTAAAAAGTGTTTGCTCTGACAAACTCTTAAGAATTATATATTATGGAATTTTTCACTTGAGCTCCAATATACAAGTAGTATTGCTTGCTGGGGTGGGGCATATCAGAATAAAATTCAGCCTCTTTTAATCCTCCAAAAAAATGTTTTGAATAAAATTTGCCGAAAACATCACCGACATCCTAGTTTTCCATTGTTCCGTGTTGTGAAAATTCTTCCAGTCTGACAAATGTATTGTTTTACGGTACTAAAAACTTTTTTTTATCAGATCCGGAAATCGAAATTTTAGATTAATTTCTGATTATAATTTACGAAGAAATTTTTCAAACGTTGTATCTGTACCATTTTCCGGTACCACCGCCTTTCATAACCTTTAATTATTTTATTCGTGCCGCATTTTTAATAAACTACACAGTAAGTTAGAATAAGATAGTTAAGTTAATTAAGCTAGTTTTAAGGGTTTTTTTTTTTTAGCGTGTAAAATATACTGAATCACAAAATAAAATGCATTGAAAATGAAAAAAAAAAGATGTGTGCAGGGATGTAGGATCCTCACTTATGATGGCTCCATCGGCAGCAAAGAATAATTGATGTACTTTCGGGTCTGTCACTTTACATTTAAGGAGATATTGAAGGACTGTAATAAGGACTAAAGGAATAAAGACGCTTCCCAGTTGCGCTCCGACTCTGATTGGGAACTCTTCGGTTGCTCCAGCGGGGCATTTTACTCTTGTCTTTGCTCCTTCGTGCATGTCCATGGTCATCTGTACATAGGTTTCTGGAACCCCTCGATCCTTATGATCCTTATACTTTGGATTGCCAGTGGTTGATTTACCCGCAAGAAACCCGCACTGATCATCAGATAGCCGTGTAATTTTTCACAGTCGACCATCTAATACCCACTCAACAATCTTCATGGTGTGTGACATCAGCTTGATCGAACGGTAATTATCACAGTTTCGCGTCTAACCCTTCCCTTTGTACCCAGAGAGAAGATAACTTTCCCTCCATTGATTTGGCATTAGATCACTTCCCATACGTTTGGAGATGAGAATTCTGAGCCATTTGGACCCGATGTCTCCCATCTTTTTCCAGAACTAAGAGGGTATCTCGTCTGTCCGATCCGCTTCTCGTTTTTTTTAAATATTTAACCGCCTCACTAACTTCTTCGGCTGTAATTCCACGTATTTCTACAGTTAGGCGTGGCTCTTGGAAAGTATATCCAAGAAAACTGATCATTCAAAAATTCTTCACAATGTTGTCGCCATCTATGCGGAATTTTGCCGTCATGCACAAGAAGCTGGCCGTTACCATTGTTAATGAACTTATTATTATTATTCAATTTCTTAAGACCTGTACACATATGTATGTACATCCACAAGATCAAAGCCGTAGAAAGAAGTTGTGTTTGTAATCCGATGAACCAAATCTCACAGCATTACGTACATTTTTCTTTCCATTTGATCAGCAACTAAAATTGCTAGAAAATTAAATTAGTTTTCCTTATCTCTAGAGGAGGTAATTCGTCACTCTATGATCATATCAAAAATGATGGCCCCATTAAAAATTCTACCTTCGTTATTATACAGAGTACGTATAATTTGAAATAGCTACTTATTCTACCGAAGACATTTTTTTCTTTTTTTTGCTGTAAATCACGGAAATTTAATAATTAGTCTCGCTATGCAATATATTATTTATTAGGAACAATGAATTTTAAATGGTAAAATATTTAAGTATCTAGGTTGTGATAAAAACTCCATTCGAAGTTCTAAATTCAGCGTGTTGAGTTCAGTTATCAAAATGAAACTATTTACAGTTATTTTTATTATTCTAACAATTTTCTTTGTGGCTGAAGCTGTTAATCATAATGCAAATTCAAAGAATTCTAGGAGGCCGAGACCGAACGGAGCACACCACGCCGTTAATTATATACATATTCCAATTCATGGAGTGTTCCCAATAAATTATTAATCATCAATGAATGTAGTTTAAAAGAAAACAATTATATGATATTTACTTACCTTGAAGTTTTTGGTTTTTGCTCAGTTCCAAATAAATAATCTGTACTTAATACTGTTGTGACAAAACAAATATATTTTAAAAGGCATACATATGTGTTGGCTTATCCTTGTAAATTCACAGATAGATTAGATTAGATTAAATGTGAATTTATTGTACCGTATTTTCTTAATTTTATAAATTTCACAATATAAACATTGGCTTTAGCCGTCAGCCAAGATAAATTCACAGTATTTCTTTGAAAATATCGATGCTGGGTTTTAAAATTTTAAACAGTTTTTCTTAGAAGTGGGTGATGGACAAGAGAAGTGGTAAGCGGACGACGATATCGTCTTCCTTATGCAAGAACCATGAATGTGCAAATTTTAAACTTTTGGGGACAATTGTACTTCTGGCTCTACTAAATGAAAATGAATTCAAAATTCACCCAACTGACATAGTAAGAAATTGTTGTTTCTACACTGTCTGCACATTCACAGTTCCGGCACAACATAGAATATAGATAGACTTATCAAACAAACTAAGAAACCTAAAAAAATAAATTTTTCACATACATTGTTCTAGCATGAGGGGGAACATATGTAAGTGGATCAACTTCCCTATGATGTATTGTTCAATGACCAATTTTCCGAAAGGTGAGCAGTCGATTTCAAAACCTAAGCGCCGCACAGTGTGCAATTTTGGCAATCTAGGTGGGCAAAAGTAAATTTTCGAAATGTTTAATAAAAATCAAGCACTTAATATTCTATTAACAAAATACTCCTTTTATAATACCCTAAAAGAATTTTTAAAATAATAATGTGCAAGTAGCGGAATGATGTCTAGAAGTTGCTGTTATCTTCGCGTAAATGCAAAAGTAACAAGTGCAAATCAGTCACTGCATTTCAAGTGGCAAGTGCATTTAATCTGTCACCTCTCGTGTTTCCAATTTTCTTTTATTATTTTGTTCAGTTCATCGAAATTGCGTAACGGGTTTTATTTTTTCGAAATAGTATTTTGTTACTCAGCATTACCCTGTCGAATCTGTGAGTAATTTATAACGAAAGAAATTATAGCTTCGAAATTGCAACAGAGTTATACTTTATTATAATATATCGCAGTCATGTAATATGCACTATATAGCTGGACATTTAATCTATCAAAAAAGCAAAAAAATCCACGATAGTTTGCGAAAGAATAAGAAGTGTTACATCATTGTAAATGGCTTCTGAAATTTTTTATCGCTCTATTTTCGACGTTTGGTCTACATACCCAAGCTCTAATACAACGCCATCATTGAATATGTTTTACGAGTTCTAGGCAATGTAGCACTACCTAATGAAGCATTAGAGGTATTAAAGTGGGTACTAAAGAATTGGAATAAAATGAGTCACAGTTGGAAGGCACTGTGGTCGCTTACTCCAAAAGCTTCTTCTTGACTTCAGAGAAATATTCAGTTTTCAAAAACTATGTTAATATAAAGTTATAACCGCACAAAAAGTAGCAAAAATGATAATATTACTCGCAAAATAATTTTGCCCACCTATAGGTAGATTGCCAAAATTGCACACTGTGCGCCGCTCCCATTGCTTCATTCCTCTTAAATAATAATTGCATAATAGACAATCATCCCGATTACCGTTGGTGTCATTCGTTTTTCGACGATTGTCGTTTTATTCATAGCTACGACCTGCTGACCATTATCCGTTACTAAGCAATTTTCTATGTCGTGTAGATTGCTATTACAACTGTTTCACATTGAAGGTTATAAAAATGAATTCGTGGTATATCTGAGGAATAAAACGACAAACATCGAAAAGCGAAAAATTCATAAGAATGTTAGTCCGACTGGCGCGTGATAATGGGACTCATAAGTGTGATGAAGATGACACCGTCTGAAACTATTTAAAGTACGTAATAAAGTAGTATTTCTCTATATCAATTCCGTATATCGTGAACATATTCTAAATGTGCTGATTGGTATACGGTACATACATGTCTCAAACTACAATAAGAAATGTTGTAATACCTACGTATGTACATTAGACTGGTCCAAATTTCTAAAGTGTAGAATTACTCTGGTGCGCCGCGACTTTCTGAGAGTTTGGCTTCTTAAACTACTATTAAGCCCTTAAAACGAAAAAAAAATATGTTACTTAAAGGTAGCGCCCTATAAAAATACTAAAATTTAAGGTAAGGAATTAAATGCCGTGTTTAAAACGCTGCCAAAAAGTGACGGTGCTAAGAAAATTGATAATTTTTAAACTGTATATTTTCTGAAGTATTTCCAAAAAACATTCAACAACATTTTTAGGAAATCTTGTTCAGTTTAAATGTTATAGTAAATTCAGTGATTTAAGCCGTTCAAAACCACAAAATAAGCTTTGAGCTCTTTGAGCTACCTCTAAGTAACATTTTTTTTTTTTTTTTCGTTTTAAAGGCTTAATACAAGTTTAAGAAGCCAAACTTTCAGGAAGTCGCGGCGCACCAAAGAAAAATGTATTCTCAAATTCCCATACATTTTCGGACCAGTCTAATGTACATACATAAGCTGTGTGCCAAATTAACATCAAAACCGGTCATCATATACTTACATAGGTACGATGGTCAATGCTAGGCTCCCTTACAAGGAAAATTTCAATATACACTCCGTCTCACTTTATTACGAACACGCAGTTTTTTTTTTATTTTACGATATTTTTCAAACCCTTCGCTAATCTGGGAAAGACCAATTGCACAAAAAAAATGGGATTAAGTTGATAAATGCAACTTTTATGACGCTTTTCCCAAAATGTCATAAAATTTACCTGTTTTTTTTTTTTTTCACTTGATTACGAACAGCAGCTTAATCTACCTATTACCGTGTTTTAAATCAAATAAAAGGATACTTCGAGTATTAGGGAGGTGGGCGCCGTGGCGTATTAGGGAGTATTAGGGAGCTTAGTTAAAGAAATAACTTCATACAATCTACAACTATGGGTAAAGAAAAGACATTAACCAAGAAGGAAATAGGCCAAATTCGAGCTTACCGGGAACAAGGAAAATCCATCCGTTTCATAGCCAGCAAGATTGGAAGAGGCACCACTGTTGTACACAGCTTTATTAAGGACCCGGAGAAGTAAGGAAAAACCGCAAAGGAAGAGTCAGTAAAACAACAACATGTCAGGAAAGGCAGGCGATACTGAGAGGTGCTTCAAATTCAAGGCTCTCCGTAGGTAAAATTAAGGCAGAAACTGGAATTACAGCTAGCAGATCGACTGTTCTTCGCGTGATACAGAAGGCCAGCCATATTCGCCATGAAAAAATTAAGAGGAAACCACCATTGAATGCGGCACGTAAGATCCAGCGGCTTGATTTTGCAACAAGTCACATCAGGTGGAATTGAGAGTGGCATACCGTCGTCTTTTCTGATGAAAAAAATGTTATTTGGACGAGCCTGATGGATACAGCTGTTATTTTCATGATTTGAGAAAAGAAGAAATGCATCTTCAAATGCGGCACAGCAAAGGAGGTGGTGTAATGGTATGGGGAGCAATAAGCTATTACGGAACTGTGGACCTGGATTTCCAAAGCTCCAAAATGACGGCAATCACTTACAAATCGATACTGTAAAGAGCTTTTCCGCAGTTTTCGGAGATGTTTGGTGGACAGCGATGGACTTTCAAACAAGCCAATGCACCGATACATACCGCACGGACAACAAAAGCCTGGATTCAGAAACAAAATGTAAACCTACTTGCATGGCCGCCATATTCACCCGACCTGAACATCATGGAAAACGTGTGGGGTTGGCTTTCAAGAAAAGTCTACGAAGGAGGAAGGCAATATGATGAAACGGAAGAGATTATTGAAGCCATAAAACGAGCCTGGTCCGAAATTTCGCTAGATTATTTGACAGCACTCTATGAATCTCTACACAGCAGGCTACTTGAAGTGATTCAGCGATCAGGAGGTAGTACCCATTACTAAAAACTATTGCTACTCTTTGAATAAAACCAACATTTATTTATACAAACAAATTTTGTATTGTTTTTTTACCTTTTAAGCTTCTAACAGGTAGATTTAGCTACTGTTCGTAATCAAGTGAGACAAAAAAAAATAACTAAATTTGATGACCTTTTTGGGAAAAGCGTCATAAAAATTGCATTTATCAACTTAATCCCATTTTTTTTTTACAATATAAACATAATATATCCTTCATTCCTTATGTAATTGGTTTTTCCCAGATTAGCGAAGGGTTTGAAAAATATCGTAACATTAAAAAAAAAACTGCCTGTTCATAATCAAGTAAGATGGAATGTATATCGTGCGACAAAGCTGCTCGGGTGAGTACAATCTTATCTAGAATAATGATGAATATTGGAGGACCCAGATAACAGAAGAAGATACTTCTATGAAGGGTGGTGCAGTCTACCGTATGCGGCACCAATACAGGCCAAAGCGACAATTAAATCAAGAGGATTAGCTCCGTCAACCGAGTATATGCGCTTAGGTTGTACTGTACGTGTTTCGGACAGTGTCAGATGATAGGTCTGTTCGCGTACTTTCTGCACCAAAATTCGCAGTTTGTCAAATTTCCACGAGTGGAGGTAAAATTCTCTCAGAGAGAGCTAAAATTACGAAAAAGTAAACGAACGCGTTGACCCACAAAAGTTGCCCACTTTTTAAACGTCAAACCTCAAACCCGTACGCGAAAGAAAAAAAGAGAAGGAACAATCCAACAAAAATTCCCATATACAGCGATTTGACAGATTTGACAGTTTTCACAAACCAGCCCACAGAAATTTCTTGCACAAAAATTCGCAGCATGAGGAAATTTTTTACTCTCTCGAGAGCGCTCTCTTCTGTCAAAAAGAACAAAAATTCTCAGTACTCGAACAGGTTTTCGTAAAAATTCGCTGTTTTGGCAGGGTACGCGAACAGACCTGATGTTATATTAGGTCTGTTCCTTTACTTACAAATTTGTACGAATTTGTATGAATTCTTAGTCAACAGCGTTCCTTTACTCAAAAAAGTAGTAAAAGAGAGAGGCAACGAGAGAGTGAAAATTTCCCCTCAGTGAAAAATCATACGAATTCTTACTCAACAAATTTCTGCCGGTAAGAAGTGTACTTTCTGTCGAAGTCAGCTGTTACTTTGTTTGGATGTTTTTATTTTTCTTATGTTTTGGATTATTTTTCATTTTAATCCAATTTGCTGCAAAAGGGCAAATAAAAAATGAAAAAAAGAGACCCAAATGAAAGTTGAATATTTTCCTAGGACATTTCTGCGCATTTAAATATGTAAATTCATATTTAAAAGCAATAAAAACGAACTTCAAAGTTCAATGAAAATGCTTTACATAGATGTGGAGTACCAAAGAAACAGCTGAAAACGTTGACGTTTAATTATGGGCAAGTTTTTTTGTCTAACGCGTTCCTTTACTTTTTTGTAGCTTCTCTCTGTGAGAGAGAATTTTACTCTTAAGGTTAATAATTTCTCTTTTACTATTTTTTGCCCAAAAAGTAAAGGAACAGACCTATTATGCCAATGCGGGAATGTCATCAGCAGATATCTTGGCTAGCGAACTACAGCGGACCTTTGATGCGAAAATTCAGGAACCCTGAGTTTCAGTCAAAGATAACAAGCTGGAAGAAAGACAGCGAAACGTGAGAGCGTAGCAATAGAGATGAAACCAGTCTTCGATGACTTTTAGCTGATTCACCTTGTGACCGGATATGCACTGCTTTCGAGCATATCTAAACAGATTTGGGCATGATGAATCTCCTATCTATCTAGAGGCCAGGAAGATGCACAGCTCATATTGGCTGTATTCCTAAATGCAGTACTGCGAAGTTTAGCGTTCCTAAACGTCAATAGGTTGCAGTGATGCAATGTATACCGTTCCAAAACGCATCGTGAATGTATTTACTGCGCAAACAAAAGCAAACAGAGCATCATGAACTGATGTGATGCAAATGTCATTTGGCATTTTATTGTTTTTTATTTCGCCAAAATGGAAGAGTCCTCTTTTGATTCGTAAGAAATTATTGTTTAATACAAGAAACTACCAGAACATTGTTTTTTTTTTACAATGGTTTTTGTCTTAATTCTTATCGTTCCAAAACGTCAAAGATTGCAACGTATCGTCATAGCATCGCATAATGAAAGCATCATAACATCGCATCACAACGGCGGTGATGCATTCACGATGCGCATTATTTTGACGTTTAGGAATTCAGCCATTTTTTCAATGCCCAACATTTTATATGAACCGCAGACTTCTGGAGGAAAAAGTTGGAGAAAGAAAAAATCACGAGAATATCGTAAACCATACAATGCCATCGAGCGCAATATGGGATACGATGAAACAGCAAGCTGCAAGCTGTTTCACTGTTGTAAAGTTAAAGAAAAAAATCTAAATATGTAGAGGGAACAAAATTACAACAATTTGAATTAACCCGATATAATGATATTGTTTATTGAATTTAATGCTCATTGTTGTTCTTCTTTTTTTTTCTATTTTTCTTATTTTATAGTATTCTTTAAAATTAATATTTGCTATTGTAGTAATAATAATACAATGAGAATAATAATATTATTACTTTTTGTATGTTTCACTATCAAATTCAGTCAATAATCACAATATTTTTTTATATATTTTCTGTTTATGCATCATCTACAACACCTATGATAATTTTTTAATATTGTACTTGATTATGCCTACATATATGGGATATAATCAATATGAATATAAGATACAATGTTTTGTGTATTCTCTACGTACAGGATTAATTCCACAATTAGCATCAGTGAAAGAGCAATGAAAACACTTTATTTTAGTAGAATTTTACCCACCGTTCTATGAAATGTTAATTTTCTGAAAATACAATACATAATACTCAAGTTTGGTATCGAGTGTGTAATAAATACATTATATGTTTATTTGTTACTCGAAATTAATTTACACTAATTGAAATGGAACAATTGTAAAGAGTAGAGTAGAAATATTTTCTCTGATTATAATAATCTTTATTTGTAAGTAAATAAAATCATATTATCTATGCATTATAATTCTTTTTTTGATTTTTTTTATTATTATCCAGCGTTGTACAATTTTGTGGTATCATTTACCTAAATACGAAAAAAGTATTTTTTGTAAAATATGATTAATGCTGATGTTAAATGATAAATTAAATGGTAAATTATTTGTGTTTGGAAATGAGAATTTAAAAAAAATAAGACACGTAGCGATTACAAATTTAAGAAAAAAATCTTTTGAATGAAGTTTAGGTTTTTATACCTTTTCATGTTTTAGCCTCTATAGAAATTGATAGTTATGAAAGCATATGAAATAACAAAAAAAAATGATAGCTGAGTTCCAAAACGCGAAAAAACAAGTAGTGATGTGCAAAATCGTATGACAAAGTTATTTTAGGCCACAGAAGATTTATTTATTGATGTCTATCACAAAAGTCTACAGAAAGGCAAATGGCTTTCAATGAAAAGTCTCCTTGGAAATTTGCTTTTCCACAAACACAAACATTCGAAAAATTAATGGAAAACCGAGGGATAACTTCTCATACAAAATTTGTTTTTAAAGTCAAGTTGGCATATAGCTTAAAATAGTTCTTGCAATGTAGCAGGATATCGAATCAATGTATCAACAATCGTCGAAGAATAAATAGGGATCGGTGGGATTATTGCAATGAAAGCTACATAGACTCCCTGGATATATATTATTTTGTAATCGCTATGATGAGGTAGGTAGGAAGAGTTCATAAGAGTAAGTTGCAGCAGCACTCGGAAAATAATTTTTTAACGATCTCGGCGATAAGACCACTGCAACCAATCTAGGAGCCCATTTCTCAACTGAAAGGGTAAACTTCTTCCTTAAATCTATTTTGGAAATTTTCTAGGAGTTGCAAAATAATTGATCAAATAATTATTGTAAATATTACAAGAAATAAGCCTGACAACAATTCAGTAATTGGATAGAGATGTGTATGTTAAAAGTATGCACAATATGTTGACATTGAATTATGACATGAATAATTTTCATTTTAACCTCCAATAAAAAGACCAATACTTATTTAGATTCAGTCACAAAACAATTTTCCACTTGCTAAACTTTTCATAAACATAAATTTGAACACATAATGATAAGAAATACACTTTTTATATGTTTGCTTGCATTGGCTGCAGACCTGCCCAAGAAAAAAATTGCAGATTCTGTAAAGAGTTAATGTTCAATTGGATTATTTCGACTGTAGAAGTTGTGTTTGTTATCTCCGAACTGAGTTGACGTGAACACAACACAAATTAATTGAGTTGTGTGTCATAATAGTGGAGACGTTTTTTTGACATACAATTTAGCACTGATGCCACTTGACCTATAATTTGAAGTGGTTACATATTTGCTAAGACCATATCCAATGCATAAAATACTGCACTAGTCTTAAGAAAATTTCTGAAACGAGAATTTGTTAAGATAAGTCGTCTTAAGAGTCCGCGAATTTGGTTGTTAGAATAGATTATTTACATACTCAGTATTTGTCCTTATTCCGCTTGTCAAAGGACGCAATTACCCCAATCACCATTAGCGTTCTTCGCTTTTCGACTATTGTCGTTTTATTCTTCAGATGTACTACGAATCCATTTTCATAACTTTTCCAATGTGAAAGAGTTGTAATAGTATTCTGCACGAGAAAAAAATTGCTTCGTAAGGTTTAACAGTCAGCAGGTAATAGCTATGAGTAGAACGACAATCGTCGAAGAGCGAATAACGCCAACGGTAATCGGGGTGATTTATTTCCATCTTTATTTATTTTGTAATCTAGCTTTTGTGTACATAAGATTAATTATGTATAATAAAATGAATGTAATAACAAAATTTGGGGAAATTGTCAGTGTAAATGGGAACTACGTACATATGTATATTTAAAAAGCGTTCGCTTCGACTGTAGGAATAAGGGTGGATTATACTCACTTGATTTTCTTATTTATTTTGTTTACATCATAGCTTCGTAAATCATATTTTGTAACAAATTTTCTTCAATAGTTTGGCACCGATACTTATATTTAAAAGACTCACTGAAATTTATTTTGAGTCATTTATGACGAACTTTTCAACAGTTCTGGTATTAAATACTGGTAAATATTCTCAAAACATACTAGTTCACTTTATGCAAACATATGCGTATATGTACATTTGTACCTATATAGAAAGCAAACCGTTACCCATGTAAAATCGACTGCATCGCATACAACTGGATAACGTGACATAGAGATTATATAGGTAGGTTCCTCCTATAAATCACCTAACCAACCAAACAGAGATCTTTGCGATAATGCGTCAATTTGGATCTTTCATAGCAATTAAGAAATAGCAGGTATACATTTATACCGGGAACCTTACCTAATTTATGCATTGTAAGAAAATGCATCTACTGTGTCAATGCGGAGGTCGCAGCTATGTAAATTTGGTAGACGTGTGAATATAAATAAGCTCTGCTTAATACGTAAAAGGTTTTTACAACTATATTCCTTTTTGCAAAACACTTTTTAGGCGAAAAACATAATTCCCAATAAGATTTTTGTGAAAAAAAATGATGATCATGATACTAAAAATAAACAAAAAATAAATTAAGTTTTTGGGAATATGTATTGTATTTTTATGTATTTCTTTTTTCTCTTAAATTTAAATATAATTTTGTTTTTTGTTTAAGTTACGTTTAGCAATGAGTAACTATATTTTAATTTAAACATTATTAAATATTTATTCTTACTGTTTTATATTTATAATATTTTTTTTTTAATAAAATCACAACAATAAGAGTAAGAAAGTTAGTACATTTTCTGCTCTATTAAAAGTTTAAAATCAGCTTGTCCATCTATCTTAGTATTCATTTTTTTTCTTCGTTAAATGTAAAATATGTATCACTCATTTTTTGGAGTTTTTTTTTCACATTCTCAGTGGGGTTCTTTCGCATTGATTGACCGGTGTGAAGTGATCAAGCTTTACACTTCTTAATCATACCTAAACTTTTCCATTGCAATTGCGATTGCTTTTCTCACTGGTAGTTTTTTTTAAGGTTTTTGTTGTGTATATATGTATGTATAATAGGATTAAATTTTTTTTATTGTGTAAAACATATATTAATATATTTATATATAGAATTATTATTTATTATTTAAACATTTTTCAGTTTAGATTTATTTTTTATTATTATTATTATTATTATTAGAATGACTAGGATAGCTCTGAACAGGACATTGGTGTACAACCAATTAGAGCAACTGGAAAATTTTTAACATGCGTCTGCCATTGTGATGATAATTGGAAGAACTTAACGCCAGTCCATTCGGTGCCATCGATATAAACTATATATATATAAAAGAATGAATTGTGAATAACTTTTACAAAGAAATTTAAATTTGTATTTACCTCTCAATGGTACTGGATGAGATTGTTTTGGTGAACAAATTAATCGTGCAACACCTTCAACGCATTGCTCTTTTTCGAGATCACGATCCTTCTCCTTCTTCTTGCCCAATCGCATTACTAAAATAAAATAGAAAAATTAGTTATTACCATAAAAGCTATGTATTAATATCTATACACGATTATATAAAGTATTTATTTGCGCGTATTTTATTGCAGTCTGCTATGCGAAAAAAAAAAAAAAAACTCAGTAAAGGCAATGGATGACAAAATCGTCATATCACAACCACAGATTATGGATTAGATTACTGATCTTATTAGTAGGAATACGCGTTTCAGAATACGCACCAGTCCCCTGTGGACGCCGTGGCGCAGTGGTTAGTGTATCGGACGAATGCGCGTAGGGTTCCATGTTCGAATCTCAGAAAACACAAAGTTTTTCACATTTGACAAACATCCGAGAGTATTGGTTGTCATGAGAAAGCTTCTCAAAAACAAAATAAAAATTGACCTTCGGATACAACACAAAGCTATAGGTCCCTTCCATTCGTGATAAAAAAATATAACGCACAGAACACGAGTGGTTGCAAAAAGCTAGCCCTAGGCACTTGATGAGCTGTTGTGCCAAATATGTATGTATGTATGTAAAACTATAGTCTAAGGCATTGTATAAGCCTTTGTAGACGCCGTTCTATGTTCGAATCCCAGAAAATACCATATTTTTTTCACGGTCCCAACATTCGCGAACGGCTGACAAACATCCTAAAGTATTGTTAACAACAGAAAACTTCTAAAAAAAAAGCCCTTTGTGTAAGGCATAAAACTTCCTTTTATGCATTATCCTTTTAATTCTTAATGTGGCTGTGAGAAGCTTAATCTAGATTCTTTATGAGTTATGTGTGCTAAATATTTTTTATTTTGACTTTTTTTTGTATATGCGACTTTGACAAATTCAGAGCTCAGGTCAATACAGATTACAAGGGCTAGGTGGAAGTTTTGAAAATGATACGGCGGCGGATGATGTCTCCGGATCGGGCTAAATGGTTTTCTCTATAATAAGCTTACCAACTCTTGATCGTACAAAATCTGTACCCAAAATCATACTCAAAAATCTGTACAAATTTTTTTATTCAGAAGACAATAAAATAAATATCAAAAGGTAAATAATAATATGAAACGTTGCTTATGAAAACATATTTAAGAAACTGATTCGTCGTCATCAACATGTGCGCTATCAACTGACATCTTACTGATACCAGCAGATTCATCATTGTTCCCCGACGCATTACTACTGGAGCCAGTAGCCTCTTTGAATATATATTTGTCCTGGCTCGCGATATGTCTCAATAGTTGTGGTTGTTTCTTCAGGAAATGGTAGAAATCAATGCAATTGTAATATAAATTACATTTCAAGAATAAAATTGATTTCAGTGTGACGATGTTAATATTGGTTTTCCAAATGTTTTTGATTGAAGAAAAAACGCGTTCGATCGGTGCGCTCGTTCCAGGCAAGCAAAGAATGAATTCGATGATAAGTGAAAAATCCAAATAGGGCACTTGTGCGGTATCCATTTGCTTAAAGATTTCAACCCATCTTTTTTTCATTGCGACTTTGCCTGTTGCCTGTTGTAAACGGAGTGAGCGTTTGGAAAATTAAAAATCTGTACCAAATCCGTACCAATTTTTTTAATCTGTTCCACGAGCCGAAAATCTGTACGGTTGGTAAGCTTATCTATATGGCAAAAAGACACTGAAGATCCACGAACTACGAATTAACAGGATGCACATTGTATATTCCGGAACTAAACAGTCTAAGCATACAAAAGTTGTAAAGCTCTGCGAAAATGTTTTTAATTTTAAGAAACAGGTGGACTGGGGACGGTTTTCTAGGTTGGACGGGAAGGGTGGGAAGTGGTGGCATAAGTAATAGCCAAGATATTCATGTACTCTTTTAATTACGGACTTTCAGTGCACTAAATTTCTACTTTAACATGGTCTCCAATAATATTCTCTAGATGACTAAACTTGAGACACCTTGAACTTAATCTAGCTGTGTCGCGTAACGCTGGAAAACATGCGGAGCACTATGCAGTTCAAAAACAACTCATCTGAACTATTCCAAACATGTACTGGATTTCGCAAAGATATACGCTTACATGTGTTTTCTTTAATTTCAGGCTGGAGGAGATAGTACGCAATCTAGGAAGCAATGCTACTTTGGCAAGAACTTTTTGCTTTGCACTTAGAAGAAACGTTTAAGCCGTTTGACGGCCCTTCGTTAACGCCCGACTCCCCAGTCACGACATCTGACAACTTTAAAGTAAAAAAAGTTGCATTGATTGAACTAAGGGAAGTGATTAAAAATTTAAAGACAAAAAAAGCTCCGGGTTACGACTTGATAACGGCGCAGGTAGTCAAGGAATTGCCGAATAAAGCTATTATCAAACTGCTCTATTTGATCAACGCTTCGTTCAGATTGCTTTATGTTCCGAGGCAATGGAAAGTCGCCGAGATTATAATGGTCCCGAAACCAGGTAAACCGCTAAATGAGAAGAAATCATATCGGCCTATTTCCCTATTGCCGGTTATCTCAAAAATATTTGCAAAACTTATTTCCAAACGTCTACAGCCCGTAATCGACGAAAGACGTCTCATTCCTGACCATCAGTTTGGATTTAGAATTAAACATTCTACAATTGACCAAGTCCATAAAATAACTGACGTGATTGAGAAAGCTCTGGAAGAAAAAAAGATTTGTTGTGGTGTATTTCTTGACGTCTCACAAGCTTTCGATAAGGTTTGGCATGAAGGCTTAGAGTATAAATTGCAACGACTACTGCCACGGCAACTCTTTCGATACTATCGTATCTCACCGAGAGACTCTTTCGTGTTAAGCACGGAAATGATTACTTTGACTTCAAGGAGATTGCGGCCGGAGTTCCACAAGGAAGTGTCCTTGGCCCACTTCTGTATGTACTCTACACGCGTGATATCCCACAGGAAAGAAACTGCGTCGTCGCCACGTTTGCGGACGATACGGCGATATTGACCACGGGCGAAACTATTGAAGCAGTAACTGGAAGGCTTCAACATGCTATTAATAAAGTCCACGCTTGAACGAATTCTTGGCGTATTGTGCTGAACGAAAGCAAATCTACTCACGTCAACTTTACCTATAAAAAAGTGGATAGATTACCTCTATATCTTAACTCGGCTCAAATACCGTAGGCGAACGAAGCAAAATATCTAGGAATGACTCTAGATGTTAAGCTTAAATGGAAATCACACGTAAAAAATAAACTCGACGAGCTAGAAAACAAATACCGATAAATGTACTGGCTACTCGGAAAACATTCGAAGTTGAGCCTACATAACAAACTGCTTATCTATAAGCAAGTGCTAAAGCCTGTCTGGACGTATGGTATACAACTATGGGGTTGTACCAAGAAAAGCAATAGAAACATAATACAAACTTTTGAAAATAAAGTTCTTAGAACGATCGTCAACGCACCGTGGTATGTACGTAACGAAGATATTCATCGAGATCTGGGAATTCCCAGCGTCGTCGAAGAGATAACAAAATTTGCGCGTAAACACAAAGATCGTGTTCACGGCCATTGTAACCGTAATAATTCAATTCGTCGTCTGCAAAGGATAAAACCTTTTGATCTCGCGTCATAGTATATGTCGGTCGTGAAAAAGGCAGGAACTTTCAATGGAATTTAACCTGCCTAAAGTCCTACATTTCTTTTAACTTCGCACGAAATTTTTTTCTTTTTTTTCCAAAAATCACGTGTATCGTAAGCGAAAATAAAACTGCTGCTAAGCATTCAACTGCGTTCAAAAGTCCGAACTCGAAAGACAAATAGGATCTTACCAGTCCTATTATATGATGCCGAGTACGGAACAGATATTGAATCTTTACAAGAGTGAGATATTCTTTTTCGCATAACTGTTTTTGTGCGGGAGGAGGGCAAGTGGAGCTATGTTAATTTGTGGATATATTAAAAAAAAAAAAAAAAAAAAAAAAAAAAAAAAACCCTGACTATCAAACAAATTGGCAATAATGAACGTTTAGGTTTGTTTTACTTACTTTTCTGTTTTTTCTCTTTCGTTGCGAAACTAACAGTCAGTCCATGGGATATCTCACCAATTTGAGCATTTTGCGGTAGCCGCCACACTTGCAAATTCCTAAATGAACTCTTGATACTGTTCTTTCCCTGATCCCCACCCTTTGATATGCTCTTCTCTTTAACGTCTACCGGTCGCATAATTGGCCAATAATCCACTTGCAATTCAACAGATTCATGTACAGCTGTAGTCTGGCTTGATGGTGGCGTCTGCAAGGGTGGTGAAATTCTTCCACTCAATGGTGGAGAACTTGATAGTCCACCTGTTCCACTGCTACCTCCTATGGCATTACCAGCTGCTTGCTGAGCTAGCTGTGCGGATTCTTCAAGATCTAATGAGACTTGTGGTCCATCGGCATAGCCAATTCGAACATCCTAATGGCAAGAAGAATATAAGATTAGACTATTTGACTTGATTCGGTTTTTAGCAAACTTACACTGACAAACGGAACGAAGATCTGGCATGAGTCCTCATCCTTATAATTGACCATTGCCTCGGCAATAGGAATCTGTGTGCAAGGACCGGCTGCATGTAAATATCTCTGTACCCGATTGATCAGCTCAACAATGTCGGACTTATTCATCGCCATTGGGTCATTGAGAGATGAAGAAATGGTTTGCGCATTTACTGTCGACACAGCAGTGACTGCAGCGGCTGTGGCTGCTGCACGCTCACACAACTGATACCAATGCTCGGTACCGAACATTGCGCAATATGACTGATCAACTGAACTCAGATGACGTGATATGGTACTGCTGCCGATAGGAACAATGTAAAAACGAAGATGATTCACCCAATCGGGCGGTCTAACACCCAGCAATTCAACATAGTGCCGTAGTGCGGCACCCTGCAACCAGTCACCGCCTAGTAGGAGTATTTTCACTGTTGTCGGCGGTTTGGCATTCGAGTTGCAACTAAAAAAACAAAATTTCTATTCCTTTTCATTGACTTGCAATTTAATCGGCTTACTATTTCTGAATTTTGCCCATTAGAGCCTGCAGCACAGCTTTCACTTCAGCGGTATTCTGGGGCAAAAATGCCGGCTTGAATGTATTTGCAAAGAGCTGCGTCAACTTATTGGCCCAACTGATACTGACCAGTGCCTCCGGTGGGCTTATTATTGTCACCACATCCGGAATAATGGATTCATCTGTAGCGAACACCTTACTCAACTGATCCAAGAGCATTTTCCTCGGCTCTACATTAGTTGGAGACAGGCATGTCTCTAATACTGATTTCGGTTCAGCAGTCAGACTTAATGATTGCTTTTTCTTGCCGCCGCCCGGAGTACTACTAGAAGTCCGAAAAAGACGACTACGCTTCTCACTGGGCGGCGGCGGTTGAGATAGAACCGTTACTGGAGGACCCGACGTCACCGGTGTCATATTGTACGAGTTCTGCAGGAAGTCCTTTTCACGTGGCGGACTATTCTGTGGGTCTGATGTCTGGCCATCTGTATTGCCAGCGTTTGCTTCATTGCCTGAGCTGTCATTACGAAACTCTGGACCGCGATCTGTAAGAGAAAAAAGAAAACATTACATTTAGTTAGTAAGAAGCTTTTAAATTAAAAAA
This sequence comes from Brachypalpus laphriformis, assembly GCA_945910035.1. Taxonomy (NCBI): domain Eukaryota; kingdom Metazoa; phylum Arthropoda; class Insecta; order Diptera; family Syrphidae; genus Brachypalpus; species Brachypalpus laphriformis. The sequence continues at coordinate 258,719,127 of OX246754.1, forward strand.
AAACTCTAGCAAGAGATGAGTGAGGTATAGTAAAGGATAACATAAAAAATTATAAAATATCCAACAGATATAGAAACAGATATGTATATCAAAGTGCATAATAGACTTACGGTGCAGAAAGAATGCAGAATGATCGTGGACTTACACATGGAGTGGAGGAAGGGTGAAGCGATACCTACCTATGGTCGAGCTCAGATAACAGTTGCATTTATAATATTTAGTCACGTAAACATGTGTAATACTGGTTACAAACAAGATACTATTTGTGCGACAAGCTTCTACACAAAATATTAAAAAAGTACATATGCGCAGAGATTTCGAATCTAAACGTAAAAATGACTATGGCGCGTGAACGTGCATTTACTAGTAGTGCAAGCGTCTTACCATCAGAAGCATTGCATAACGTAATGTTTGTCAATTTTCTTAAGAAGGAACGTGCGATTTACTTAAAATCTCCTGGAATGTATTCACAAGAACATGTGATCGGTTTACTTTTGTCTCCCGCAATAATGTTTTGAATCTTGACGCACAAATTCGGACTAATTGTCGAATAACTAATTTTTAGATCAAAGACTAAAACAGGAACCAGTGTAGGATATTTCGGAAATAGTTACTTCATCTCACCCTTTCATAAATTTATGCAAAATTGCTGTATCTCGTTAAGAACTACTATTTGAATAAAAGTGAAAACCACAACTAAAGAAATCGTAGATTTTAATGCATAAGTTTCTAAACAACCTTAAGAAGAATCAAATCAAAATTTTTGAGAATATAAAAAAAATCTACAAGTTGGTACATACTTATATAGTTTATTATTATGTTTTTGGAAAGAACGACGAATTATGTATGTGGAGTACACTGAATCACTAAAGAGTAAATTTTATCCTGCATAAAATTCTATTTAGGAAAAAACATAAGAATAGTTAAAAATATACACAAACAAACAAGTTTCATAAAATTAAAAATAATCTGGAAGTATCATTCAACATTAGTGGCTTAGCCAATATATTCTCAGCTCATTGTTCGTCAAGCAATAAATTCTATGTAATTTACCGGAAAAATTATTTTAGCGTATCGATGTATACTGAAATATTATCTGAGCTCTAAAATAGTTAAAAACGTATAACTTATACGTGGTGTACTAATTGCAAACAAATTGTTTACCACACGTGCACAGTATTATATGATATTATGAATATATAATATGTACTCATTTTTGAAGATATGGATAAAAATAACGTTCATAGAGCTGGAAAAGGCCGACAGGATAAGGAAACAAGCAAAGAGAGAAGAAGAAAGAGAAGTTAAGAGATGAGCTCAGTTATTCATGGAAATATATACATATATGTATATATATATATTTTTTTTTAACGGTTGATGTTTTGTAGATCGCAATATCAATTCCTGGTACTAAAAATATCGATCGGTGGGCTGATAAATAGCAAATAGCAATAGATAAACTGCGGACTGAAAAATACTCAATGGCTCGCGCAGTAAGTGCAAATCTACTACTTTGCTTGTTTGCTAGCCTTACGTAAAGATAGATATTGAATCATTGTAAAGAATATTTCTGGGTCGAAGTCTTTGAAACCCAGGTTGAAATTTATTTTAGTGAGTTCTCAGCGTAACTCACACCAGCCTTCTAGCATGGTAACATACACTAATTATTTCATAACACTGCTCGCGATGTTGGAAGAGTTTAACGAAGATCACAACTTTGGAGACATAAGCTTTGGAATTTTTATGAATAGGAATAATTCTCTTTCAGCTCAAATACAATTGAGTCCATGAAACCAGCTGGACAAGAGCAAGCTCTAAAATATTAGTGAGAGTCTGTGCGTATTTTCACGACGCTGGGATATAAATATCGCCCACATATGCAATCAACATGTAAGCAGTGAAAAGACAAGTTCGTTTAGAACCTTTTTTTTTAATTTTTTTTTTTATAATTTGCGCGCACTCAAGGGATTAGTTATGAATACCCTTAAAATGTTTGTACATAGTGCGAGCGTAGGCAGGAAAGGATATATATAGAGTGATTTGGTGTACTGGTGTGAAACTCAGTTGTTTATGTTTCAGAAAAACTCCGAGGGTGGTGTCCAGATAACTGGGAAGATTTTTATTATTTTTTATCTTTGCTTCTGATTCACAGTATTTTTTTCCCGACCACCGATGTCATAGACATATCAATCATCCAACAGAGCGATCAATTTTTCCAGCCATATGACCAAACTACTGCCAATGTTATGCATACGCAATAATGATCACACAAGCTTTCGCAACGGATCGGACTGACCTGACTTGCTTGCTGACATCAGGATTTGAACCATGAACCATTAGCGTGGCAATTGACGATGTTACCACTACAACATTGCCACCCCTGAGTTAGTTCGCATTGTAGACAGTACACAGGGGTTACTGCAAAACTATTAACCGTAAATGTCTTGAAAAATTGTAAGTAATGGCAAAAAAAAATTGTGCAACACTGGATTCAGTGAAAACGACCATATGAGTTCGCAATATCCACAAATCATTTCAGGCATGGTAGTGTACTTATCGGGCGCCGTGGCGCAGTGGTTAGTGTGTCGGATCACTGCGTGTGAGGTTCCAAGTTCGAATCCCAGAAAACACCACAAAGTTTTTTCACGGTTCCACCTCTCGCAAACGTTTGACAAACATCCGAGAGTATTGTTGTCACGAGAAAGCCTCTCAAAAACAAGTTGCCCTTCGAATACGGCACTAAACTATAGGTCCCTTACATTCATATGAAAAAATATAGCGCACACAACACGAGTGGTTACGAGAAGCTAGGCCCAGGCACTCGAAGAGCTATTGCACCAAATATTTATTTATTTGTTTAGTAGTACTTATCGGTAGTATGTCAATGCAAATATGTAAAATAATACACGAACTATTATACATGTAGGACCTCTACATGTGTAGATAGAACAACATGCAAATTTCATTACATCCATGGAACTACTTATGACGGAAACCGCAAGACATGTACCGTATGGAGTTTTTTTTTACTTCGTAATGTGGTTTTGACATTATTTCAAAGATACTCATACGCCCTATGATTTTACTTGCTTTTATCTTTGTTTTTTTTATGAAACAATCGCAATTTTGTTCAATTTATAACAATCCCTAGAACCAGCATGTTCACCACCCCTTTTAGATGTTCAACTGTTCTGCACCTCACATTCATGTCAAATAAAAGACACATTTAGATCTTAAATTGTCATCCTAGGAAATATTGACATAAATGTTCTATTTCCGTTTGTTTATTTTTCCCCCGCTTGATAGATAAATAAATTACGCATCAATTTAATTATATACAATACATGTATATACATACGATATTTTGAAAAACACTTAAGAATATAAAAAAGCATTTTTTTAAAAGAATAAGCTACAGCGGAAGATGTGTGTGATTTTGTGAGTGTATGAGTGTCTACAATATATAAACATGAGTGCAACTCTACTTTAACTATAAGACACAGCAATTAGTAATAAAAAAAGAAGAACGGGCAAGATAAGATAAAATAAGAGAAACAATAAACTACAAAAGAACGTAGCAAGGAGAAGATGAACAGCAGCAACAGCAGTGACTACAGAAAACAAACAAAAAAATATTAAATTTTCTTTTCTACTTTCATTTTTCAATTAAATTGCAAATCAGAATAGGGAAAATAAAAATAATATAAAAATAGACAAATAAGGAAATGGTGAAAAACTAAAGGAAAGAAGAATTTTTTTTTTTGCATTTTTTTTTTTTGGTTTTGTTTTTTTAGTTTGAGTCATCACATCACCTGGTGTCGTGGCCGAATTGTTATTATTTAAACTATTGCTTTTCTTATTATCATTAAATGTCGATGTCGGTTCACTTTTGTCCGAGGACCTTCTCTCCGAGTTGCCTGCAAAAGAAATCGTCAAGCCATGCACAAAAAAGAAACAAAAAAGTAGAACCAAAACACAAAAAATAAACGTATGTTCATGTATATATATGTTGTATAATATCAAATATTTCTATTTTATCCTTTATATAATTATATTTAATTAGTAACTACAACGATCAAACGAATTAAAAAAAAAAAAAAAATTAAAAAAAAAAAATTCAAACAACTTTTTTGATTTGAATTCCTTTTCTCAACAAAAAAAAAGGATATGGTTAAATGTCTTTAAGACAAGTTTGCCTACAACTATATGAATATGTACGTACTATATTTAATGTGAAGAAAATAAACAAAGCTTGCATTAAATTTTTTTTTTTTTTTAAATATTCTCTCTTGGGAAATTCTATGCGAACACTTGCGTTTCTACCCCCAATAATGCAATGCACTTATTTAATTTTAATTGAGCACTTAAATATCCATTTTTTCATAAATTATTCTTTACCATTCATATGACCTCATTTCGTTTCGATGTCCAAGAGAATGATGGATTTCCAGTACTCAAATTGCAGTCATTACCGTATCATAAAAAAAGTTATTTTTGTCATCCTTGAGAAGAAAAAATCCAATACAGAATAAATGTCTCGAAGACATCTGGGAACTTTTTTTGTATTGGTTCTCTTGAAATTCTAAAGAAAATAAAAATATTGCGTATACGCAGTGCGTGCCGAAATGTTTACTTTATAGAGGCTTTAATAATTCAACAATTCTTCAGTGAATGGACGATGTGATTACTGAGATTATTTAAATGCTATTCGATTTTTTTTCGAATTGGTCAGGATAATCACATAATAAAAAAATATGCAATGAGCCGGAAAAAATGCAAGATGTATTAATAGGGCTGTAAACTCATGTCATTTAGTTGTGTTGGCGTCTCATAAAGAAGAAGATTATCAGCTCTTTAATTCTACAATATAAATTAAGACATTTTCTTCTGCAAGGAATGGAATTGTGGATATGTCACTTGGCATTTCTGTAAAGTTTAAATTTTAGTATCATTCATCAAATGTTTCTTTTTCTGATCCACGAGAGTTTAAATTCATTATAAAACGCTGCTTACTGCTTTAGATGTCCAGGAAAAAAACAGAACTACTTGAACTCCTATTCTGGACCGTACTATCTAGTTTTTTTTTTTTGTACTTTCAAACATTTGTTGCTTTCTTTTCCCCCACCAGTGATATACGCCCATATGCCTCCTTTACAAACGATTCTCATTAAAATCTTTAAATTTGTGTCACCAAAAACGGATACTTTCCTGATGAAACCATAATTGCCACTGAATTCCTAACATCGGCCTTTACAGAACCAAAGACTATTGTGTGTGACACCCTTATGCACAAAATGCTGGAATACGGTCGACCAAGGCATTGATGCCAACTTTTCTGGGGCCGTAATAAATCATTGCCCCCCATTCTTATTCTCATTTTACTAATCAGGGCCAGGCGGTGGAGGTGAAGCACTTTTCCTCACGATTTGAGCTGTGTCGCGTTGCACGGTGTGGATGTAATTAGCGAAGCAGCGAGGCCCTCTATTTAAAAGAATAATGTGCGAACAGAAATTCCACGTTATTTCATGCACCATGGGACAATTTGAGAGTGAAGATCTAATTGTAGTTCTACTTTCCTCTTTAATTTTTAAATTCGCAATGGATTTCAATTATTTTTTTCTCTTCTCTTTCAACCCCCTTTTAAGGAGAAGTAATTGCCATTGCTGAGGGCCATGAATCATACATATATTTTTGCTTTGACTTTTTAATTGCTTGACTCAAATTTTTGTGAATAATGGTGGAGAGAGAGGGAGAGATAAGAAGAACTCATAGAAGTGAAGAGGATAACGTTAAACTGTCGAAACAAATGGGGTACTTGGGTGGAAGCCTATTGTGGTGGGATGGGTGAAAAATGGGTTCATTCATTTTTAATAAAACAGTTAAAAGGATTTAGAAATGTGATGAGAAGCAGTCGGACAGAATTGGAGCAGTATGAATTGAATATGAAAAATTTACTAGTAAGGATATTTCTTTTACATTAAGCTCTGAGTAAACTTTTCTAGTTTCATATGTTGGTACTCTGGAAAGCTTGACGTTGCCAACATTCAAACGCTTCACGGAAAACTGAAGTAATTGTCAAGTCAAGGACATAGTTGCTTACCTTGGGTGACGCGAACAATTGGGAAGAGACTTTAACCAACTTAGTTAGCGAGACAGCTGGCTAATGGCCGAGCTTATTCGAGAGGATTGTTGGTTGAGGCCCAGGTCCACCCCGGACTATAGCCCTAACTAAGAAAGTTGTTTTAGGCAACACCTGTGTTCTTATTTATTTATTTTGGGCCAATCTTTTCAAGTGAGGTTGATTAAAATATTACTCTTGTGTATTTTGTGTTAGCTTCGTGTAAAGCGTTACCCAATACTACGTTTCATACATAATTTTTTTTTACAAGTGGAATAATAAATTATTTATTTTATCGCGTGTGTTTGAAACGAAAATTTTCTATTCCTACGTGTACTTTTTAATCTGGACATAATTATTTTCTATATACCTATTATACTATTTTCGGAAGTATTTGACTTGAAACGTATAATTTATTTTTATGAATTCTTATAAACCACCACCCATAGCAAGTTTACTACTCGTAAACCTGCATATATATTTCCAAGATTGTATGTACACATGGTCAGTTTCCCATACGAAATTTTGTTGTAAGAAATAATGTTCATATTTTGTTAAATACTTAAAATAAGGAGACATCTGAACTTTTTTAACCAGCCAGCGCTCCTAAACCTCTATTACTTAATTCACGATTTATTAAAATTGTTGCGTGCAACTTTATGTTAATATTCCTGATCCTCTCCGTCCCTCCATTTCTGTTACCTCGCTCCCCTTTTTGGCCTTACCATTCTCTTTTCTCCGTTATCTTCGAAGAGCGGTGGCATCGTTAAGCGTTGCTGGACTGCTTTCCAGTCCAATGTTTACACTTTTCCAATTGCTCCGAGAGGATAACAAAGCAGGTGCTCCCGGAACCAGAGCACAACGGACCGTTGGCAACACTCTGATGTGGGTGGACCGCCCGCCAACGAGAACGTACGATGAAAGAAACGAGAGCGAGAAGACCAACGACCACGAGGAACGCAATGTTACTCCCCATACCATTACGGGCACTCATAACACACAATACCAAATTATGACGTATCAGAGAGAAGGGGACGAGATGGTCCAACAACAATTAACACACAACATTAACAACAAACTACGACACGAATACGTATATGCAACGCAACATTAGGCGCAATCGACACCGAACGCAATATTCGAACATTCATTGTACACCGACAAAGATGACATCAAACACCCGTGAATGAACTTAGCAGCAAAGTCCCCGAGCTACGGACACCAGAGAAAAAGGATCAGTGTAGAGGTGAAAACAAAATACAAAGAAAGGATTATTGGAAAGGAGAAAGGAAGGATCTAGGAAAAATCCGAGACGAAGACTGGAGAAAAATCTGAGAGGAAGGAAGCAGGAGAATCAATCCCAAAACAGATAAGTCTCAGTGTTATGCGTTTGGATAGGAATTTGTTTTTTTAGATAGCCCTGATAGGATTCCGCCTCGAAATATTCCGAGAAAGCGGGACACGCGACCCGGTAAATAGAAATTTCAGTTTTCGGGACCGAGTGATAACGGGCTACCCTAACGGCTATAAAACTCTCAAAAAGTAATCGATTTCGTTCCGTTTTGTATATATATTACCCCGTTCTTTTTCCTGTTGGAATCTAACTCTGAATTAAAGAAGACATTTGCATTTCTCGAAAAATAAATAAGCCGTTGCTCTGACGGAGCTTTATATAGTCAAAAAATAGTGTACGTGGGTTTATTTTTCTTTTCAGCATTTTACTTCCCCATACTTTTAAAGGTTTGGTAATTTCCCTTAAGATTACCTGGCGTCCAACTTCTTCATCCTTTTTTCCTTTTAGCACAAGAAATTCCCTGAACCCACCACAATCTGAGCAGCTGGAATTCGTTGCAATTTGACACTTGTGGCTGTAGAATAATTCCCTAGCCATTGCCATTTCCGAACTTTTATCGATCGCGTACGCGTGCCGTTTTTCGTGTTTTTTTGTAATTGTGTTTCCCTTCCCATATATTTCTTTGGTGTACGGTTCGCGCATATAAGTATCAAACCTTGGGGAGAAATTAGTCGACAGAATTTACATTTAACCCCATTCAACAATTACAACATTTATAAATTGCTGATATTGCAAATGCTTTGGCAATATTAAAAATAAAAAAGTATAAACATAAAAGTTACAATTCGTCTAAAATTGGATAGTATGTTATTTATATTTTAAGCCAGAACTATTCGAATGGGCGTGGGCTCTTATTGTGTGTGAATTGTATAGAAAGTAAATGCCTATATATGTATCCCTTTAGTTTTATGATGTTTATTAAACATATTGAAAAATTGTGTTTGGTAAGAGCTGTGTATCCAGTGTTGGTACTGAAATTTATGAAGGATAAGGCATGTCATTATTCTACAAGTAAGTACAAGTTCTGTTACTTGGGCTGGCCACGAATTTCCATAAATAAGAATCTGAAAGCATTTAACATTTTATACACACAGAGGGGAACGTTATTCATGCATGTGTGAATAGAACGTATTCGTCTCGTTATTTTATGTGTAAACAACAATGCAATTGTCATTGAAGTGATTTCATTTCTCAATTTCTTTTAATGAAGAACTAAAATATCATATGTGCTATTATCATATGTCCTTATTATAGCACCCTTATGAGCGTGGGTGTAGCGTAATTGAATCGTTTTCTAGTAAATATGCATGTTGGAAAACGAGTAGATAAAAAAAACACGAATACAAATGGTATGCCTGAAAGGAAACATGTAGCGTCTCCTTCAAAACGGAATGCTTTACAATGCAAAAAGAGCATTCATAGTCGTAACTACATTCCGCAGATGATTATAAACTAAGCGCAAGCGTTCACCATTTCCCATACAGAATGTAAGCCAAGTGATAAATTTAAGCATGAAATATTATAAGTTTTGTTTATTCTCTTGCAACAGTTCTCAAGGAACTCTCTGTTACACAACTTCGATTATGTATGAAAGCATTAGAAGTAAAAGTAATTGTATAACTATATGCTATAAAAATGTATGATAGAACTTTTTCAAATAAAAAGAAAATTCAAAATAATATGAAATAAAAATCAAATCAAATATCAAAAACGAAAGCCCAAAATGTGTCCAACAAATACACATGTACATAATTTTATGCTCTTACCTGCAATATTATCGTGCAGCATAATGCGGGAATTTGTGAAGAACGGCCGCAACGATGGCTTCGGTGTGGAACCAATTGACAAACTGTCCATATCTGGACCAGAGTCATCCCCTTCACAACACGATAGAGATTCCAATTCCTGAAATAGGGCATCCAAATCACGTTCGCCACGTAATGATGACGAACCACGTGTAACACCCCCATCCAATTCTTCGGAGACTTTAAAACGCTTGAGCAAAGCAACAATCTTCTGCTTGAAATTTCGTTGCTGTAATGAAATAGTCTGCAAAAAATAAAAAAAATATATACATATATAAATAAATAAATATAAAGTTAACAGTGTATTTATATCGAAGGGAGAAAATACGCTTTATACAGGCGCGTCTCGCTAAAGGGTTGTTTTACCAAACATCATCAATCATTGTCAAATTAGTTTCGCTTGTTGCTCTTTATAGCACCTAGTACTAACAGGGCGAAACTTTTACAGTCCCCGTATCACCGGCTTAACTAAAATACCATATAACATGCTTTGCAAAACTTTAAATATAGCCTTATTAAACTGATGGATGGCATCCGTCTAGTATACATGCGTAAATATAATGAACGACTTTTGGTCCTTTTCATATGTTGCTACAAGTATATGTCCCGCCCAAAATTACTTTCATTTGATAAGTTTGATGGGTGGTTGGATGACCTATGATTTTCGTAACCACAGTTGAGACAAAATATCCCAAGACTTTTGTGCCTCCTTCCTTTTGCGTCATTCACATAAAGATTATCTATTTAGCTTTTTTTTTTGAAAACAGAGAACAGATGAACGAAAAAGAAAGGAAGAGTATCATAAACGATTTGTCGTTTGCAGAGATCTACCTACGACTTTTCGTGGTATTTTATTAGTTAGAAGATGAGCGTTGTTGGGTGAAATTGATTCTGTTATATGCTCCTTCGATATTACTTGCTTTTACTTGCTTGCTTTGATGTTAAGGATGCGAAAACGTTTTCGAAGAAACACTTGATAAGGATAAGAGGATAAAAATAGAAAGGTACTTACACTTTAAAAAAAAAAAAAAAAATACGCTCGTGTTTTCTTTTCCTATCGCGAGTAGAGGGAATTGGTTCATTGGGATCTTTTAGAGTCATTTCCGCAAGATGGTAGATAGGCACTTTAAATATTTAAGGAAAGATACTTATGCTTCTTAACTTTCAAAAAGGAAAATGCTTTCAATTTTTGTTGAGATATTATATTTATTTTTAACATTGTTACGGAGGTAGAATTTTTTTCAGAGTGCCAGCCATAGCGAATTTAATCATTATATTCATAATGTATCAGGTATGAGAAAATATGTAAAATAGAATGTATATTATACAGCAATATGTTACTGACATAACTTGCACAATATGGAGGGAATTGAACAGAATTTTGTTCAATTATCGTATTAATATTTCAACACATCTGTTTGATAGCTAATGTCTCGGTTTTGAATCCCTAACAATGCTGGAATATAATAGTTGATTTAATTATCAATACGAGTACAACTACAACGGGATTTGAGCTTTCTTTTCGCTATTTCCAGGCTAAAACGTAGCTATCACTTCATTTCATGTATTTCATTTATTTATTACTTCCACATCTTTTACAATAGACTTATAGTCTTTAAGCGCGAAAGTTGATGTATATTACTTCAGTTAACAACATTTTAAGTACAATATTATAGGAGAATATCAAAGAAGAATTATTTGATTTGATTTGACTTCATAAAAGTACAAAAATTGATTTTAAATTAAGATCCATCTGCTAAATATCGGAATAGAGCCATCTCAAATTGCTTCGTGCCACGAAGTTTTCTTATGTCTAGGGGTAAGGTGTTCGACTGCTTGATAACATAAACAAAAAATTGGCGTTCAGAGTTTGTGCATGTGAACCTCGGTTGTATAACCATACCAACGATTAGAAATTGACAATTCAATTTTCTCAAACAGATTACGCGGCCCTTTGGTAATTAGCACGACATTGAATGTCTTAAGGGCACAGTATTTAATCGCTTCGTAATTGAGACTACAAAAAACTTCACATCCATAGAGTAGAATCGGAAGAATCATAGTTTTTGCTAATTTCAGTCTGATATGGTGCGGTGTGAAGTATTATACTTGCATAAGGATAAGCTTCGTAAACAGCCATATATCTTGCCAATTGACAACTGGACGTGATAGTCCCAACCAACTGGGGTTGAACCAAATTCCTAAGTTCCTAGTTTTATCGACATATTCTATTTCAGTGTTGTTCAAATAAATAACTGGAAAATAGCTTACGAGTATGTTGAGTTTATTTTTATAAACAACTAAGCACATGTATTTGTTTGGGTTTAAAAAAGCTTATTTGTTTTTGACCAAGACCTAATGCTTTTTAGGTCGCCGTTTAATTTATCAGTCTCATCTTCAATCATACCTAGTTTACAGCTTAGATATATTTGCATATCATCAGCATACATATGTAATGATGAGAACTTGAGAGCAAGTGGGAGGTCATTTATGAAAATAAAAAATAATAAAGGCCCAAGTATTGAGCCTTGAGGTACTCCAGACGATAAGTTAATGAAACCTGATGACAGCCTACCTACGGCGACTGCTTGACCCCTTCCGGAGAGCTATGAGAATATTAAATTAGCAGCCGGAACCGAAACAAGTTCTTCATTTTGGACATCAGAACGTTGTGATTCACCGTGTCGAAAGTCTTCGCGAAGTCAAACAGTCCTAAAAATGACACCAAGTCAGAGTCAGTAGCGCATCTGAGGTCGTCCGTAACTTTTAAAATAGCTGAAACACAACTGTATTTTTTCCTAAAACCCGACTGGTGACTACTCAAAAGTTGGTTGCTTTCAGGAGGTTGCAGGAGCTTTTCCAATACTTTAGATAAATAGGGAAGTATTGATATTGGTCTGAATTCGGAGGGAGATGAGCGGGTAGCAGACTACGGGTATGACCTTAGCGATTTTCCATGCTACTGGAAAAGAACTAGTTTAAATAATAGAATTAAAAATGTGAGTAAGAATACGAAGTATATGAGGCAAAATTATCTTACAAATAAAAAACAAATATTTGGCGCAACAGCTCTTTAAAGTGCCAGGGCCTGGCTTCTCGCAACCACTCATGTTGTGTGCGTTATATTTTTCACACGAATGGAAGGGACCTACAGTTTTTAATGCCGAATCCGAACGGCGATTTGAGAAGCTTTTTCGTGACAACAATACTCTCGGATGTTTGTCAGACGCTCGCGAGAGGTGGGACCGTGAAAAAACTTTTTGGTATTTTCTGGGATTCGAACTTGGAACCTCATGCGTAGTGATCCGACACACTAACCACTTACGCCACGGCGCCCGCAAAATTATCTTAACGAATTTTATTTTCAGAATAGCTCTTACGACATCAGTCTCAAATATTCTAGTAAATTGAAATCTATCGCCATCATCAGAGTTAATGTCGGTATCAGCTGATTGCGAAACAAAAGGGTTTGGTGAGGCACATTGAAATTTGGCAAATTGAGCATTAAGTGTATCTGGACTAATGTCATCAGAACACAGTTCTTTTTGGCGACCAACACCAAGCGGCTGTCAGATGTGAGCCCGACATCATGTAAACAAAGAATTTGACTTGACTTTTGTTATTCCTTCTTTATATAGCAAGTCATTTATCTATTGCACTTGCATTTTTAGATTTCTTATAAAAACAATATTTTTCTATATGCAGACGAATGAAATTGGTTGTTATACACATATATATTTGGCGCAACAGCACATGAAGGGCTTAGGTCTAGCTTCTAGCAATCACTCGTGTTGTATGCGTTACGCACAGTTTTGTGCCGAAGGACAATTTTTATTTTGTCTTGAGTAGCTTCTTCGTGACAACAATACTTTCGAATGTTTGTGAAACATTCGCGCGAGGTGAACCATGCAAAAACTGTTGCTGTTTTCTGGAACTCGAACATTGAACCTGACGCGCAGTGGTGCGACACACTAACCACTGCGCCACGGCGCACAATGGCCGAAAAGCGAAACAAAAAAAAAACCCATATCTTGGAAACGGATAGTCGTATCGACCTGGGGTTGGTCTCATTCGAATCGAAATGGGAAAATACATTACATACAGCTGAAAATGGGCATTTTACCAAGAATGGCGCAAAATGATAGTCGAATAAAGTGCACTTTAAATTTTTTTGAATATGTACCAAAGTTAACATTTTTATTATCTTAATTAAAGTCGATATAATACCCACTTTATCTTTATAACCCCGTACTAAACTTAAAACCAACGAGAGCCCATATTATCTTTTAGTATCGGCTTTGAACCTTCTGTCATTTTTTTGGGTTTGTTTGACGAAAATTCATTGCGGATTCGTTCTAAGGCTGATACTAGTTATAGGTAGGTTAAAAAGTGTTTATAATTAAATACAAAGGTAGGACCTAGTTTCATGATACAACGTAGTATACACTTAACCTGCATAACATAGGGTGACTATAATTTTGCGCCAATAATTTTATGAATATTCAGAATAGTTTACTTACAACTTAAGAAAATTTAGATAAATAAGTAGGTAGTAGTAATAGCTCTGACCTACTACTTACTTACTTACTTAGGTGGCGCTTCAGTTCGGGGTGAACCTGGGCCTCAACCAACAAGCCTCTCCATTTAGCTCGGTCTTTAGCTAGTTGCCTCCAGTTGCGCACTCCAAGTTGGTCGAGGTCCCCTTGAACTTGTGCGCGCCACCTACGGCGATGATTCCCTCTACTGCGTCGTCCCTCGGGGTTAGATTCGAAGACACTGCGGGCCGAAACGTTGGTTTCCATTCGCTCTACATGTCCTAGCCATCTCAGATGTCCAATACACAGTTTTTTGACTAGGTCGATGTCGCTGTACAGCTCGTATAGTTCGTGATTGAATCTTCTCCTCCAAAACCCGTCAACGCAAACGGGACCGAAAATCTTACGAAGAATTTTTCTCTCGAAGCGACCAAGGATATCTTCATCCTCATTTAATAAAGTCCATGTTTCAGCGCAAAGCAGGACTGGGATGATCAAGGTCTTATATAGAGTCTCCTTAGCTTTACTGTTGAATTGCCTTATAAGCCCAAAAAAAACAACGATTGGCAAGAGTTATTTTTCGATTGATTTCTGCACTGATTTTGTTTGTAGAATTTATAGCAGAGCCAAGGTAGACAAAGTCCCTTACTACCTCGAAGTTATAGCTGCCCACGGTGACATTTTGTCCAATTCGTCGGTGTTGGTTTTCCCTTCTTGTTGACAGCATATACTTGGTTTTGCCCTCGTTTATCATTATCATTTTGGCCGCTTCCGCCTCAATGCTTGCAAACGCACCGGTGACAGCCCGCTGAGTTCTTCCGATAATGTCTATATCGTCGGCGTATGCAAGCAGTTGTACAGACTTGTAATAGATTGTGCCTCCGGTGTTGGCTTGTGAGTTCCGCACAATCCGTTCAAGTACAATATTGAAGAAGTCACATGACAGCGCGTCACTTTGTCTAAAGCCTTTTTTGACATCAAAGGTCTCGGTGAGATCATTACCGACCTTGATGGAGCAGCGAGCGTTCTCCATCGTCAGCCTACACAGACGGACAAGTTTGGCAGGGATGTCAAAACTAGACATGGCTCTATAAAGCTCTTCTCTATAGATGCTGTCATATGCGGCCTTGAAATCGATAAAGAGGTGGTGAGTATCGATTTGGAATTCTTGGGTTTTCTCCAGGATCTACCGAAGTGTGAAGATTTGATCGATGGTGGACTTTCCTGGCCTGAAACCGCACTGATAGGGTCCAATCAGGCTGTTCATAAAAGGTTTCAGGCGTTCACACAATATCGCAGAAAAGATCTTGTATGCGATGTTGAGGAGACTGATGCCTCTATAATTGGCGCAGTTGAGGGGGTCTCCTTTCTTGTGGATCGGGCAAACGATGCTGAGATTCCATTCATCAGGCATACACTCGTCTGACCAAATATTAGAAATGAGTTGGTGTATCCACTCTACCAATTCATCCCCAGCTGCCTTGAAAAGTTCGGCCGGGAAGCCATCAGGTCCAGCAGCCTTGTTCGATTTTAGCTTGGATATTGCTATCCTCACTTCGTTTTGGTCACGTGGACCGAAATTTTGACTATCATCGTCTATGTTGAATGGTTGATTCTGCCTGACAGGGGGTGTTGGTCTTCGTCGCCGTTATACAGTCTGCAGAAGTAGTTTTTCCATATTCTCAGCACCGACTGTGATTCTACTACGAGGTTTCAATTTTCATCTCTACGGGTTTCTGTACGGGTATTACTTCTTTTTACCCTTTGGTAAAACTTCCGTACATTGTTCCTGGAGTATAAGCTCTCGATATTCTCAAACGCGCGCTTCTCATGCTCTTTCTTCTTCTTTTGGAGAAGCCGATGTTCTTCCCGTCTCTTTTGCTCGTAGAGCTCAAGAGCAGCTCTCGTCTTCCTTTGCAGCGCCGCTTTGTATGCCTCTGACCTACTACCATCGTGTATGAAAACAACAAGCTAACGCTTTACTTTCATAAACACAGTCTGACCGACAAAGTATACATATACATACATATGTAGGTAGATACGTACTGTTTTGAACATTGTTCCTTTTTTACTTAAGTGACAATAACGGCTAATAGGCAGGTATAGGCAGATGAAAATTTTACTGTAGCTTATTCGATATGTATGCTATAGCGTAAAAAAAACTCCTAGACCAAAGATCCGTAAACCTTTTCTTGCCGGTCCAATGAATAAGGAAAAACATGGATTACACTGGATAGCAATGAAAAATACTCGGACATAGTGAATACTGTTTCCCATAGTGCTTGACCTGTAGATAACGAAAAAAAATAATGCTTCGCTCAGATCACGTACAACTACACAACGATACACGCTTTTACCTTTTTAATACAGTGACTTGCAAAAGTATAAACGTACCTTATAAAAGGCATTTTATAGGAAACTCTAAACGGATACAAGCCCTTAATTATTTTTTTATTTAATGGCATCAATAAACAAGTAATATTAGAGCAAAAGAAAAATACGCGATATTTTTCAGCAATAAAAAAAGTCACTGCAGTAACTAACACCGCTTCTCGGAGGGTAATTTAAAAAAAAAAAATATTTCATTAACAAAATTGTATAAGTAGAACATTAGAAGTGCGTTAAAGTGATAAAATGTCACGAGTTTGCATTAATTGTTCAGATTTATTCTGCTATATTTGTAGAAAATTTACACCAAGTTCCCAAAAAAAAAAGAAATAACACAGTTCATTGAAAAGTGCTACTCGTCTTATTTTAAATTCAAAATAAACCATCAGGATAAACCCCGGGCACCACACATTTCCTTCCTTAAGTGTCACAGACAGATAACTGGTTGGTTTAACGGGTCACTTTCTGCAATGCCTATGATATAGAGAGAGCCCCACTGTCACGCGGATTGTTACTTTTGTTGCACCAATGTGAAGGAATTTTCTCCAAAATCAAAGCATTCCATAAAATATGCAAATGTCTCTTCTCTAACAAAACCGACACCACATACAGAAATTGTACCGGATCCAAAGCGACCTTTCGGCCACCTTCCGGACACTGAAAGTTCGTCATGTTTTTTAGACGAAATGATGGATGATCCCAAATTTGAGCTCCACTTTTTCTGATGCATCACATTTCATCAGTCAGATTGAGTTTAATGATCTCGTCAGGGACTTGAATTTTCAAAACAAAAGGCGGAAATTATTGGTCAAGGTTAAAACAGTTGAATCTGCTCAAGCCTGGGGTGATGAGTACGGCGAAATGTTCCATCAAGATATTATGCCATAAAGAAACAGTACCAAGGAAAATGGGAACCTTCAATGTTGGGAGACTACTGTTAGTCGCTTATAAGAGAGACTACAAGGTCTTTCTACAAACGCAATGCAGATGGATCCAACAAAAAACACTTTGATATTATCAATTTTTTTTTTTAAATTCAAATAAAGCATTTTCTCATAAAAACCTGATGTGACCTGGCTGTTTTATTTAGTTTTCCTGATTCTATAAACTCTAACGATTACGAATCGCAAAATTTTATCTCCGAATAAAAAAATTTTTATTTTTTTGTTGACCAGTGTTATTTATTAGCATAATTTTAGTAAAGTATTGATCCATTAAAGACAGTATTTTTTATTCTAAAATAAAAATGTATATATTTAAAGACATTTATATGTGTTAGAAACACAAGTATCACACAAATTTTAACTGAAAATGAATGCTGTGAAAAATCTGCAAAAACCGCATTAAGAATTATGACGATTTTACCTAAAATTGAGAAAAATTAGGTTCCAATACGTACTAAATGATATCTTAACTAAACAAGTGAGTTAAATCACACTTATGTAGTTATTAGGGAATGAAAGAAAGAATTTCCAGAGCAATCGGAGAACATGTTCTTTGCCATTTGGCTGTTCCTGCTCACGTATACACTTTAAATAAAGTACTTTGAATATTTTTTTGAAAAATTGTCAAGAGCGTTAAAGGCAATTGAAATCGCACCGAATACCCTCACTTTATGTACATACGCATAATTTCAAGTATCATATAACAAGGTGATTGATGTTTTCTTTCCATGACATCAAACCATGTCGTGAATTAACATATTTAAGCTCACTGTTGGCACTAAAATTAACGCAGGTAAACATCATGTTCTTTTTTATTATTTATACAAGCATTTATCAGTGACAACTTCAGGAAATTAATAAGTAAAATATCAGTATATGATATCTTTCTTGAAGGATTACATACATACGCAGTTTAAGGCGTACTGTCACCGCAAAATCTCATCGTGCTACCGCTTCGTAAGCACTCATCCTTGCTGCTCCGAAAGTTGTTAAACGAACAACCCCATACTAAACATTGTATTAAAGATAATAATAATAAAGAAAGGGTTCTTTCCTTGACATTCGATGGGTGTTCCAGAAACCTATGTACAGATATCATGGAAGACAAGAGTAAGATGTTCCGCTGGTGTAACCGAAAAGTTCCCAATCAAAGTCCGTATGCACCAGGGAAGCGTCTTAAGTCATTTGCTCTTTATTGCAGTCCTTGACTATCTGCTTGAAGAAGTGATGTACCCCAAAATACAACAGTTATTCTTTGCTGACGAATGACCCATCGTAAGTGAGAATCGTATGTCCCTGCAATGAGCACTTGATGTACGGGTGAACGTTTTGGAGTGAAATGGGTATCGCATTAGTTCAAAAAGACCGAGAACTTGTGCTGCCCGTTCTCTAATCCACTCAGACCTATTCGAGACATTTATTTCAATGGAACAGTGCTTTCCGAGTGCGAAAAGTTCAAATATCTGGGATCTACGATTAATAGCGAAACAACCTGTGATTACGACATTCATAAACGCGAACGCTTGGGTTGATGAAGTGACGGAAAAACTCAGCTATCTTCTGTGGTCAAAAAATGCCCATAAGGTAACAGGAAGGAAGCTCAGCTGGTATTTCCATATTCAAAGATGAGATTATTTGAACCCTGTTAAAAAGGCAATATCAATGAACGTTTTAAAGACATCGCGAAAGAAAGGCTTATAAAATGCTGGATATTTCCTGATGTAAAATAGGCGAGCCCCACAGGCAGATCAGTAGACATGCAGTGAATTCAGAGGGTTATTATCCCTTGAGATCAAATCATAACATCGCTGAAATAGGAAGATCTTCGGTGGAGATATGCGTGTGGTTGTCTACATATACACATGTACACAGATGTCTTCGTGGATAACCATTTCCTTTGATATCTCTTTTCTCTCGCTATAATATCTTGAAGAAATCTCTACACATGCTCCTCACAGAGCCATGTATTTTTTTCTTGTAGATATAGGTATGATATTTAGTTTCTGAACAAAATTTGAATCCTTCTTGACTTCTCTTATGGTCCTACCCTACCCTCTTTTAACTTAGCTTCGCTCAATCTAGAGATCGAAGTTTTTAAATAGAGAAAACCTTCTACAGTTCTAACCATGGATTTAACAGAGGCTTTCATAAGGCCCAATTAGATGGATAAGGGCGGTAAAATAATGTTATTCGGCTCTACTTAGCGGCATTCAGCATATTTTTTTGTCCACGATTGTAATTACTCCTCATTGGTCATTCTTTTTTAGGTCATTTCGAGTTCTACTACCCCACTCGCAAAGAAACCCGCAGTATTTTGTGTAGCAGCACTGCAACTCAAGCAATATTCCAAGAGCTTTAAGATCTGCACATATTTTTCAAGAATGACGGTCGTACCTAATTTTCTGGAGCAGATCTTTTATATAAGCATAAGTTTCTTTAACATGGATCCAATTTGATATACATACATAGGTATAGAAGGAAGATTATTGCCATTAAGCAATAAGACTGCTTTCGAACTTAATTTCGATAAGTCAATAAATACTCGTAGTCTCCATTGGTCTGGTGAATAGTCATAGACTAGCTTCTTGATAAGCCGTTCTACATTACTAAGTTATACAAGAAAATTTACAAATTGTTGTAGGAACACCCGCCAATGAAAAAGCGCGCGAATTTTGAACGTCAATTGATTCAAAGTAAACAGTGTATGTGCTGTCAATATTATGTTAAATGAGTAAATAGACTATATACCTACATAATCTATTTATACCTAGTAATCGTTAGTTCTTTAGTGAAGATAATTATAATACTTCTACGCGATAAACTGGCAATAATAAGTGTCAAGTATACACTTTGTCGTATATTTAGATATTCGATGTAGTAAAATATTTTTAATCTTCTTCTTCCTTTTAGTAGCGAGGTTATGATCCGAAAATAAGGGATCATAACCCTCCCACTTCAAGTTATCACAAGTTGCTTTGCTATTGATCCTAGATCCCAGATATTTGAACTTTTCGCACTTGGGAGTAAGTAGTAAAATATTTTTAATATTTTTTGTTTATTCTCTTTTTTTATGTAATATTTAAAATATATATAATTTAATGACTTTTGCCAATGATAAAGAGAAAGGGTGGAAAATAACACGAGAATTAAACACAATATACCTATACAAAGAGTGAGTTATAATAGGGGTTTTTTTTTTTTAATACTATTATTTTTTTGTTATATCTTCACGCCCAAAAATTGCTGTGGGCTCTTAGACTATAACTAACTCCCAATGTAACAGTAAAATAAGCATATCTACCGACGGATGACCTTATTTATATTATTGAATACACAGGAGTGCAGATAAATTCTGAGTTGGATCGAATTGTAGAATTATATTCTATGAATTTAGATTGACTTTTAATTGGTTTAGAATAGCTGAGCAGAATGAAAGCACGAAGCCCTGTCTCAACGTTATTGAGACTCAAGTTATTAACTTCCATTAAACCAAAACCTTTCGTCTAAGTGAATTGTTAAACTAAAACCAATTGAAGTAGCTACATTTGCATTGAAAGTTACGAACATGAATATATAACTTCATAGATGTACAATGTACATAAATACAATGTAGGCTGAGAATATTAATGCACTCTCACGCTATTCTTTATCACAAATTAGCTTAAACGAAAATAGGAATAATTAGTCTCTTATTTTCGTGACGTCATAGTATTCCACTTGAGCATGTCACTGGCAAACATTAATCGAATAAATACGTTTTCATGCGTTCAATAACAATTTGTTCCTAATGTGATTATATCGATAAATATACACATACGAGTACATATGTATGTATGTTTCTACAATGGCATTCAAAACATTTATTGGCTTCTGTTGAATGATTCAGTATACCTCCTCAATGAAAGTCTCATTGACTAGGTAAGAAAATGTAAACTTTTTATCATTGAATGAATTCGCTGAGATAATAAAGGCTTCAGTCCTATATTTTTATAATTTTTTTCTGCAAAATAAATATTTGGTATTGGGAAAGACATATGATTTTTGGATAGCCAAAGTGGTATTTGTGGATCAAGTACTGAAAGCTGGTGAAGACTGTGTCACCCAACATATAGTCGTTGGAAAGTGATTTCTCTATTGATAAACAAACTATACGAGTATGTACATACACTACTGGTCACTTGATTACCCTAATTAAAAATTTCGACCTAAATCATAAAATATTAACAATAACAAAAAATATTAAAAACATTAGTTTTTTCTTCTATTTTTACAGATGAGTATAATCAAGTGTCCCTGTTAAAGTAAGCGAAAAATCGAAAAATGGGGATTTCCCTTTTTGTTCCATTAATTTTTTTAAAGTTTGGCAGCAGGTAGCAAAGAACAAGTGTAAATGAAAGTTTTAAAAATGGATCCGAAGAAATATTACCCCTGCATTATGATTTAGGTCGAAATTTTAAATGAGGGTAATCAACTGACCGGTATGTAATATACAACTTCCCAGTGAATGCTCAATTGGTGAAATTCTCAAATGAAATTGATGACGAAGTCTACAGAGTTATTCTATGAAGATTGTCTCAGAAAGTAAAAGGTGTTTCAAAAAACAAAAAAGAATGCATAAGAAATGAAATCGTGATTAGATATGCAAGTTGTTTGCGTAATATGTTATAAACTGTTGAATACAAAACTCCTCATTTTCTAGCGATCACCGTAAATAACATTTTCTGAACCCAAAACTGGAACAAGGTAAAGTCAATTTTAACATACACAATCAGACAAAAGAAAGAAATAGAGAAAGTATGTCAGTGTGACAATTTTTATAATAATGACTACTTTACTATGTACAGAAAGACAAATCGGTCAAGATTAAGTCTCTTAACACTTAACTGTACTAATCACTTCCAAGCGATGTCCTTCAGTACAGGTTTGATGATTTGATTTGTATTATTTGCAAGTGGATTAATTGTATTTGGCGCCAAGAGACTATCAATTGGCTACGTGCCAAACCAAAGTAAGACATAGAATGCTCTGGTCATTATTATTATATACCTGTTTGCAAGACAAATTATTTTTGGAAATTTTGTTTTTAAAATAGACGGGCACTTCAGAGGAATTTGAAATGGAAAATCGTAAAAATATATACGAAGTAATATTTCCAAAAGAAAAAAATGTGTGTGTGTTTTTCTTTTTTGTCACACCCACCATGTAGGAAGTAGCTTCCTTGTCAATACACGACTACCGTCCTTTGATCTTGCTTTCAATACAAAAATATGCAAAACGATTACTTTTTTGGCAATAAATTTTAAACATAAAGTCGGCGGCAAATTATTGTCTTTTTGTTGAAAATATATTAATATTCTTTGCGTCGTAGGACTTGGCTATGAAAACACGTAGAAAACAGAACAGAATTCCCAAAAAGTCATCACGAAATTTATTTTGAAATAAGGAGACATCATTTTGTTTTCGAGAATTTTGAAATTAATAGGAAATTATTGTGTGTTAAAAATTTAAGAATGTAATGAAGGAAAACCCAAATTTATAGAGAAGCCAAGAGGGACCGAGCTAAATGGAGCGGCTTGTTGGTTGAGGTCCAGGTTCACCCCGAACTGTAGTGCCACCTAAGTAAGTAAGTAAGAGGAACTCATGTCTAGTCACGCACTGGTAAAGATATCTAAGTGGAGTTAAGTATTACGCTGGGTGGGTGAGTTACGCTGCTCAGCAGTGGATTTTGGTGACGGAAAACTATGACCTGTTTTTAAGTCTATCATTCACACTGAGTCTTATAATGCACTTAGTTCTATAACCCTACGGAATACCAAGATACCACCCAGATTTTTCGTTACAACAGTATTAAAGTGGTTGTATGGTATCTCTCAAAATATTGTACATGTAGCAGAAAAAAAATCTGATGCGATTTTTTGAAATCAGAGTATCAAACTTATGCAAGAACAGATATTAGTTTTCCGGCACCCAAAACAATAAAAAATATTTTTGTATGTTTTAACATGGTAAAATTGTTTTGCCGACGGAACGACATGTTGATTTGTGGTTGATACCTGAACTAAGATTTCTGAAATTTTATTTCCTTATCTATTGAATGCAACAGTCGTCTCAGATTCGCCAGAGTAGAAAGAGAGTTAAATTGTAATGAATCAGTACAAATAGTCATTGGTTTCATCAATCGTTCTAAAACTTGCTAAATAGAAAGTACTGTTAGTCAGTAATCATCAACCATAACATTTCTTGGTTATATTATTGACGCAAGACTCAAATATAATGAAAATCTAAAGTTTGTGCGACAAAGCCGTTTCAGCAGCGTTGTCAAAAATAATCATAAACATCAGGGCACATAGACAAAGCAAGGCTTTTATTGAGAAAGGTAGGTATCAGATACAATTCGTCGTTATGCATATGACACTAATAGACTTTGACACAAAGATTTTTAATATATCAATTTCAATTCCCGTTATGACAGCAACCTCAGAGCAAAATTGCTATGGCTATGGCGTCACTTTACCCCATACATGAGCATAAATCTATACCAAATGTGAGTTGTGACCTTAGTACTTAATCATAAATGTCAAACGTCAAAGATAACTAAATACCGTATACAGGTAAACACCATGAAACCTGAGTTTTATGTTACCACAAAGGCAAGTTCTGCAGAAGCACTATTTTTAGCAGCACAGTACCACATAATAGCTTTCATTTTCGTTCTTCATTGACCACGTGCTGCCTATAAGTGACTACATATATCTATTCATTAAAAGATTAAGATTTGAAATAGGATGCAAAGGTGAACCACCTACAAACAACATGCTACAAAGGTAATACTCTTCCTATACTTGCATACTTATTACGTTTGTCCCTTATTAATTCAAAACACAAATTCAATGACATGTGTGTCCAGTAGCTTATGTATACAAATCTAGTCAGCCTCACTGCGATGAGTGTACATTAAGTTTGATATCTTGAAAAAACATTGAAAACACCAACAGGGAGCATAAGCCGGAAGGTTATGTTTCTTCGCACTTTTAATAAACATGTACACATTAACTTTGTAAATTATTGGCTGGTGGTTAGCGGGCAACTTGAGGTTTACGTTTTCTAATTCACATGCAGGAAACACGTTGCAATTTGCTGTTTCTTCATTTAAATGCGGATCATGAGTCACTAGATGCCTTTTGGTCGAACAGACTACGCACACGTACAGTATGCTGACGTTAATTGGTGTTGTTCTTTTATGGTCAGCTTTATATATTACAATTCAGTACGGATAGGTGAATTGTGCTACTCGACGCAAACTACCCATCCAACAAACATCCCCGAAGTTTCAATCGTTTGCAAATGTAAGACACTAGCAAAACCTACATACTCTATGGACACTAAACAACCATTTTTTGATGACGTTAATGGGATTTTGTGAAAAACAATATGAAAACTGATCTTATTCCTAAACTGTGTAAAACGGCTCACTTGGTTCTTTGCATAACGCCCTCTAGCTACAAAGATAGATAGATTGAAAAGTAGATTAGGTAACTTGAGAATACTGTTGTTCTTATAAAGAGCTTGTCGTATTAAAAATGATCACCCACTTCCCAATCCAATAATGAATAATTTACTAAAGCTATGCATATTCTTAGGCTTTGTAGATGTAAGCAATTATCTTGGGTCTTCTTCAAAGTAATCTATTTATTAGTCTATTGAATTATTGAATGTAGTGATTTTTCCAGGCCTTATAAAAACAAGCCAAAAAAAAAACAGTTATTTTTTACATTAATTTAAAAAAGAAGCTGTGCTCTGGCCCTCAAAGGAACGTGCTACACTGAGAAAGGTGAATAAAAAAAAATAAACATTTGGCGCAACAGCTCTTTAGTGCCAGGGCCTAGTTTCTCGCAACCGCTCATGTTGTGTGCGTAGTATTTTTCACACAAATGGAAGAGACCTACAGTTTAGTGCCGAATCCGAACGGCGATTTGAGAAGCTTTTTCGTGACAACATTACTCTCGGATGTTTGTCAGAAGCTCGCGAGAGGTGGGACCGTGAAAAAAAACTTTTTGGTGTTGTCTGGGATTCGAACTTTGGAACCTCATGCGTAGTGATCCGACACACTAACCACTCACGCCACGGCGCCCACAGCCCCCATAATTCCCCTGATATTGCACCATTCGGACTATCACCGATTCCGATCTCTACAAAACAATTTAATTATTTTTCCGTTTTTACCGTATGTAATTTCTCTGAACAAAAAATGAAACAAAATCCTTTTTCACTGTTTCATGTCAAAAAAAACTAAATTCGTTTCAACTATAACCTAAAACTTCAACAATTCAGAGTTGGTAGTTCGGAGGTTTTCCGGCAGATTTAGGTGCTTTTTGATCAACGGGGGGAAATCTAGGGGGAGAAAATATCTAGGGGGAAATCCAGTTTTTTTTTTTTATTATTCTATTTTATTTGTATTTTATATTTACCTTGTTCTTGGTTATGTGAAATTAAACTATTTTTGCATACTTTCAATTCAATTTTCATACGACTCATATGCGGGTTATAACTATATAACGCTATAACCGTGCCTTGGCAACAAGTTTGACTATGAAAAAATAAAAAAATCTGGATATAATTCACTTTATTATTACCTCTATTATGAAACTGCAATCTATAGGGAATTAATTCTAGACTTATGCAAGTGGAGCAGATTCAATGAGAACAACATGCACCACACCACCACAAGAGGTTGTTCTCATTCTCGTGCTATATACATATAGGCTAAGTCCAAGGACCTTCAGTTTCGCAAGTGCGCCAATTAATTTGGCGATCCAAAGCGTACTAGAGAATATACAAAGTTTAACTTTTAACAAGAATACTGTGGCGACCCCACAATAATATTTCACCACACATCAGCGATGCAGCATGTGAACAGAGCCGCTACAGAATCCATCGATTTCAAGTCAACCTTTTTACTCCAAACTGGCCCATCCCCTTTTCCGCCATTCTTTTTCCTGTGTTCACCGAACTCTCCCTTGCTGTCAGTGACGACGACAAGAGGTTTTTAAGATATCCGTTGTGCTTATCAATAAAATAGAATCGATGTATACCGTTTAATAAAGTTTGTTGTTTTACAATTCGTTGAAGTCAATTCTCGTATCAACATCGTACACTCTAGGCCTGGAAAAGCCTTTACTTTAAGATTAGTATGGGAATGCGCATAACAACTTATCCCTCTAGGACAGCAAACGGTTTATTTAATTTGAATACTAGGACATAGGCACCGTGGTAAGAAAAAGGATCTGATTCGAAAGATTTAGCTCCTTGAACATGTAGCAATTTTATAAAAATCCTACTTCGAATTGCAAATGAATTTACGTGAGGCCCGGTTTAACAGCCGCAAATAAATACGTTTAAGACCAAAACAATATTTTTTCCATTGTATTCGCTGTAATATCTCCTTAAATTCTATTCCGTTAAAACAGAGCATCTTTTGGTAAAACTGTACTCAGAAGAATTTCAGATATTTTCAAATAAAAATACCCACATAGCACCTCATAAATCACGTTGACTCATAATCCCAGAACAACGTGTTTACAAGCAGATCAGCGACAAAAATAAAATTTAATTACATGATTTCAATTTAAAGTAGTACATACTCATCAAATTTCACAAACAAATTTTTGTTTTCCTATAACCTTGCCGAAAGTTATAAAACCGAACAAACTCAAGAAATATATTCTGTTCTTCTCAGTGTCCGACACCTCGAGCTGCATATAAAAACACGATCAGCAACAACAACATAATCAATGTTTTGCTATTTAATTAAACTCTGACTACTGCGCAAATCCCGACATAATTACGTTCTCACCAATAACTTGATGTTGTCTCTAGAATAGTGTTGATTGTTCAAAAAATAAATATATACCATCTGCTTGCCCTCTTTAAATCCAAGTGTCAACATAGTTTCTCATAGTTTTTAAATTTACTAAAGACCATAAGAATATTTGTTTTTTAAGAAAAAAAAAAAAAAGAAAAAAACTCACCCGGCTTATTTTCGCCCTCGATGAACTTTTATCCTTCATCTCGAATTCACTATCACTGTCAACTGGATTTGTACCTAATGCAACGTCCTCAACTTCTGATCTCTGTAGCTTACGATATTTGCGCATATCATGCTTTGATTGTGCATAATCACGTTTTGGATCGTAGCCGGTTATACCCAAATCAGTTCCATCATCATTGAATTCACCCGAACTAAATTCACCCTCTTCGTCTTCGTCTGAGTATTCTGCGACACGATCTGAAAGTTTTAATTTACACAGATATGACATATGAATGCTTGTAGTTTTACACAAGTTAATCAAAAAAAAATAAACGATTGAATGGATTAAACACGGGAGGTTTATTTAATGGTTTTGTCTCTTTTTTTTTTTTTTATAAGCAGCGATCTGTAACACGACCGAATATCAACTGATTGCAACAACACCACGTATAAGATACAACCCCAACAACGACTATTTTCTGTTGATGGCAGTACAAGTGGAAATCAATAAAAAAAAAAAAAATAAAAAAATACACTCGCTTGTACTTGCCGGTAGTATCTACTAAGTAAATTGTAGAATGAGATTCTGAGGGACACCTCAACAGAGAGAGAGAGAGAGAGAGAGAGAGAGAGAGAGAATACAAGTACAAAACACATTAGTAGCATCTACCTATAGAACCACGGCATGTGCCTGTGGTAGTTGAAGATACTAAAAATACACTTATAATAGCTGCACACGCATGATTAGCTGGGTATAGTACGAGAATCTGTATCTGGTAATTGTTAGGTGTAGGAGTACGCAGTCTGTAGTAATCTATTTTCCATTATGACAAAAAATGCTTGTTTTTTTGTTTTTTGTTTTTACTGTTTATGCAGGGAGTGAGATAGAGTAGATAAGTTTGAGTCAACAAAAGGGGTGAACGAGTATTTTTTTATGACCTTCACGGAACGACATATCTGTGGCAATATCTTGGCAGCGATTTAAATAAGATTGTCATGACTCATTTGAGGGAATGATGCTGCTACTTGAGTTCGATGTCTCCTCTCTACAGAAGTAATTGTCTGAGGGGGTGGTGAAATTCATGGGAAAATTCGGAAGTAATCAGCTAAAAATTACGATGATGATTAATCCTCGATAAGGCATGACTTACTGGGTGAAATTGTCAGTAGTTTTAGAGTATGAATAAGATATGTACATACGTACTCAGGTACAATCATAGAAAGGCATTCAATTTGAAAATGTAATCTAGAGGAAAATTCTGAATTAGAACACTTTAAAGTAATGTCAGATTCACACATGGAAAAGACCATTTGTTCAGGTTTTGCCTCATTAAAATGACGTACGTAACTTTAGCAATCTCAAGCGTACATAGTAACGTTGGAACGCGATTTCACTGTTTAATATCATCTCACATGGTTCCACCAGTAGAAGTAGCAATGGTTACGATCAATTGCGAAAGCGTGTGTGAACACTACTGTGAAGGCATAACACTGTCACTAGCTTGGTCATATGGCTGAAAAAAGTGTTCGCCCTGTTGGATGATTGATATGCCTATAACATCGGTGTTTGGGGAAAAAAATACTGTGAATCAGAAGCAAAGACAAAAATAACAAAAAATTTCCCCAGTTATCGGACGCCACCCCCCGAGTTTTTCTAAAACATAAACAACAGAGTTTCAAACCACACAATATGTTATTGGTCAATCGACGATTAAAGATTAGGAAAGATAAATGCCGCGTTTGTGATATCAGCCGCATATTGGTATTTTGCAGACCTCCCAGAAGCGAACTTCAGGGATGGAATCCATTTATTGGAGAAACGTTGAATTGAGTGCATTGAACTAGAAGTGGACTATAAAAAACAGGGTCTTTCACAGCCAGAGCGGAAGTTGTATGATCTCAAAATGATCTGGGATTTTAAGCATTAGATATTTTGTATTTGTTGTGGGAGTAAGTTATTCAAATTGATGTATATTTCTGAATGATGGAGCCTAAAGAAGAAGATGGTAGCAAATACGTGAAAAGCTGGCATAACTTGAAATTGAATGATCTATCGGACTCCTGAATAGCGATCCTACCTTACGAAAGACCCAGTTTTATAGCACTTTCTGGCCACTGGCACATAAGGTTTGTTGACACCACTGATCCTAACGATGTATATAAACTGAAGATAACAAATAGGCAAAAACAGCACCCAAACAACTTTTGTAAAAGTAAAAAACCGTTCAACAGGAGTCATCTTAATTCAGTCACAGGATTTCTAATTGAATGTCGTTGAGTTAAATAACGCTGCTGATAACTTTTGATATTGTTCCATGGGCCAAAGTTTCACAATTTAAATAGATTCCTTGAGGTTAAACTGATGTCTGCTGTAAGCAGAAGTTTTCAACAAACGAAATCTTCAACTCTCCACCGAAAACTCTCCACTAATCGAAAACGATGAACAAAAACTCCATCGTCAGACCAGAACAACATTAGTTCAGCTTCGCTCCGGATGGTGTCGCCTCTTAAGCCACTACCTCGCTCGCCTGGATCCGACCATAGATGACGCATGCCCCGACTCTAGAAACAGCCCACATAACACCCAACACATATTCAACTGCCCAGCTAAGCCCACAAACCTGTCCACCATCGCACTGTGGGCACAACCCTTCGACCCAGCCTGTTTCTGGGTCTGGGCACAACAGATACACAAACCCCTTAGCGTTTTTATGTGCATTAGACTGCTACAACAACGATAACAATAACTAAATTAAGATTCATATAAGTGGGACACAAGTCCAGTCTATGATTTTTAGTAATTCTTTCTTTTTTTTTTTTTTTTCTTCAAATTAAATAACTTGATTGGGGCTTGAGCCATCCACCTTTTACTCAATAACAGAAAACATTAGCAGCGTATTAGTTGAACAGACATTTCGAAATACAAACAGTAACTATCAAATATACAACATCCACAAGTGTCACTGTGAGGAAGTTCAGCGTTAAAACGTTGACTATTCCCCCGGACCGAAAGGCTTGCCTGCAATTGTTCTTAAAAAATGTTTTAATCTCTTGTCTCAACCCCTCAAAACCCATTTTCAACTTTCACTCTCACACGAAGTATTTCTAATCTTTTCCCTATCCACAAAAAAGGCTGCAAAAATCAGATCTTAAATTATCGACCTATAGCGAAACTTTTGTGCATTCTTAAGCATTTTGAAAGTATTGTTTACGATTGAATGTACATACTTTCACTGCAGGTCAATCTCCTCCCCAGTGCAACACGGTTTTTTAAAAGATAGATCCACTACGACAAACCTAACAGAATTTATTTCTAGAACACTGTGTGCACTATAAGATGGTAATAAATTTTATTGTATTACCACCTATCAAATAATGGCCATGGACACGGAAGCCACCACTTCCACGCCCAACAGCTCTCGTAAGTTGGCAAAGGATAGCTCTTCTGGCAGTACCACTTTGGTGCCCTCTGCAAACCATAGATCAGGTCCATTGGCAACAAGGGCGAACATGATCGAAGGTGAACAGAAGCAGAAGAAGATAACCTTCAGAAACCAGCTAACGCCGGAGGAAAAGAGGGTGAACAACGTCAGAAGAACCGTAAGACGGTTGACTAAGACGGAGGCGTCGAAGTTAAACGCGAGGGACCGCAATCGCCTAGACAGGGCAAAAAAAATCATTTCATTTGAAAATCCGACCTCAACCATCCGGAAGAACAACAGGGATAATACTGCGTCAATACCAGGCAATGGTCCCGGAACGGCGAAGACGTCAAAGACACCTGCCCAGCAATTGTGCCATCCAGCTAGCAAATCTGTTAGTGACCGACTGATACGCAGCGAGGTGAGAGTGGCAGCTCCGCCAGTGCCAAATGCGAGCACCTCGAAAAGAGGTCGAAACGACGACACCACTACACCAACTGCGTCGTCTACGAACAAGCAGAAAACCGCTGAGGCATCAACCACTCTTGCAGACGTTGTCAAAGAACACCTTAAAGTGGCCGTTATCAATGACAACAGCATGGAAAAAAGGCTCACAGACGCACAATGGGCCGTAGTTGAAAAGTCATTGATCGACAAGCTGATCGACAAGCTGATCGAAGCCCGACTTGAACGGGCTGGCAACAAACCCCTAGTCCTGACATCGGCCTATCTGCCCTACGATGACCCGCGGCCCCCACCCACCGAGATGCTCGCCGACCTAGTGGATAACGCTACAAAGGTAGGATGGGATCTCATAATCGGCTGCGATGCCAATTCACACCACATATAATGAGGAAGTAGTGACATCAACGAAAGGGGTGAGTCTTTACTTGAATTAATTATCAGTAGAAATCTCTGTGTAGAAAATATTGAGTCAGAATATTACTTTCGTAATAAAAAAAACAGACAGGAAGTCCTAGATATAACGTTGACCCTTAATTCCAGGTCCCTGGTAGTCAGTGACTGGAAGGTGTCCGATAGCGTTACCTTCTCGGATCATAGAATGATCTGCTTCTCTGTTAACGAAAACATAAAATCTTTAAAACCCTATCGCAATCCCAAGAAAACAAATTGCGACATTTTTAGAACCCTCCTAGGTAACTCGGAGCATCCCCGATCGTTGCCCCTGATAAACAAGAATATGATTGACCATGAGGTCAAGACCCTGACCTTAACCCTCAAAGCAGCATTCGAAAGTTCCTGCCCTCTAAGTAAAGGTAAACGGAAGCCCAACCACGCATGGTGGTCAAGTGAGCTCTCAACCTTACGCACTAATGCCAGGAAACTTTACAACCTGGCAAAGCGCACCAGAAATCCCGCAGACTGGGACTGCTACAAAGAAGGCAAGGGCGCCTTCAAGAAAAAGACGATCTACGCTAAAAGAGCCTCATGGAGTAAATTTTGCAGCGAAATTGAATCCACCAAGGACGCAGCGAGACTCCGGAAACTCCTGTCGAAGGATCACTCGATCCTAGATTTCATCAAGAAGCCGGATGGTACCTGGACAGAATCATGTGCCGAGACCCTGGAACTCCTCTTTGGAACTCACTTTCCAGGGTGTAGTATCATAAATCCTAATACGGAGACAACAACGTCACATGATTCAGGTGTTAGCGTTAATCACTCTCTATTTGCCGAAATTGTGGATGAATTCAAACTAAAATGGGCAATTGACTCCCTTTCTTCTTACAAGACACCCGGCCCGGATGGTATCTTCCCCATGATGCTACAAAGCAGTAAGGAAAACGTCATTACGCGGCTATCGACCATTTTTCGCGAGTGCCTAAACTGTAAGTATGTACCTGAAGCCTGGAGGAAAGTTAAAGTCATCTTCATACCCAAAGCTGGTAAGCCGACCCACACAAACCCAAAAGACTTCAGGCCGATCAGCCGGTCCTCTTTCGTGTTGAAGACTTTTGAAAGACTAATTGATCTACACATTCGCTCCAAATTAAGCCCGAGAGACATGTCCCCAGCACAACATGCCTATAAAAAGGGCCGTTCAGTCGAAACAGCCCTGCACGAAGTGGTAGCAACAATCGAGCAATCACTCTACCACAACGAATTCACTTTAGCGGCCTTTTTCGACGTGGAAGGAGCCCGAATCAATTAGATTATCACTGGACCGACTCACGAGTAGATTCCACACTCTCCAACTGGATTGAATGTATGCTCAAGACAAGACACATCAACTCGGAGCTGGGTGACAGCCAAGTAAACACACTGGCCTCTAGGGGAACACCGCAAGGAGGGGTCCTATCTCCTCTGCTATGGGCTCTAGTCGCGAGATGGGCGAGTAGTTGTGGACTGAACGTTAATCCAGCGAAAACAGAAGTGGTCCTCTTCACCAACAAAACAATAATCCCAGCTTTCGGACCCCTACGACTCGGTGACACTCTACTCCAAGTCTCGGATAAAGCACGGTATCTTGGGTGTATACTTGACCGCAAACTGAGCTGGAGAGAAAGAATAAGGAAAGCGTACATTGCGTTCTATGCTTGCAGCAGAGTCTTTGGCAAAAAATGGGGAACCAAAACTGCCATCATCCATTGGATGTACACAGCCATAGTCAGACCCATTCTTACATATGGGTGCATTGTCTGGTGGCCAATAGCAGAGAAAAACACGCATCTCAAGGAGTTGACTAAAATCCAAAGACTTGCCTGCATAGCAACCACAGGCGCTATTAGAACTACCCCGACCGCAGCACTTGAAACAATTCTCGCACTGATGCCACTAAACTTATTTGTTAAGAAATCAGCCGCGATGAGTGCCATACGCCTAAAAGAATCCAACCTATGGAGAAAGGGCCACACGGGCCACCGTAGCATCTCAAGATGGGCTCACCTAGACACCAGCACAGACTATCTGCCGCCATCCCCCAACTTCAGCCTAAACGTCAAAACGGTCATCACATCAAGGGAATACTGGGAAGACGGTGGGGCCATTAACCCGCATAGTATTTCAGTCTTCACTGACGGGTCCAAAACAAACGCAGAAGTGGGTTCGGGTATCTACTCATTGGAACCGGATATTGCTATATCACTAAGACTTCCGAACCATAGTAGTGTGTTCCAGGCAGAAGTCCTAGCGATAG
Organism: Brachypalpus laphriformis; assembly: GCA_945910035.1. Lineage (NCBI taxonomy): Eukaryota > Metazoa > Arthropoda > Insecta > Diptera > Syrphidae > Brachypalpus > Brachypalpus laphriformis. The sequence goes on from OX246754.1 coordinate 258,752,877, forward strand.
CAGAGGCGGCACGAATACTATCCACGAAACTTATTACTAGGAAAGTGATTGATATTTACATAGATAGTCCAGCTGCTATAAAGCCATCTCATCCGCGGTTATAAAATCAAAGCCAATAAAACGCTACCGCGAAGAACTTAACATGCTTATCCAGTGCCACCAGTTTACACTCTGGTGGGTCCCAGGACACAAAGGAATTCCAGGGAACGAGATGGCGGACGAACTGGCAAGAAAGGGATCAGAAAAAGACATGTCAATGGTCCAAAGCTCAGTCCTACCTCCCCTAATACTTGTTAAATCAAATATAGCACTTGACTTCAAACGACAAGCAGAAGAAAGATGGAGAGCGCTCCCATCATGCCGTGTCTCCAGAAGCATCTGGACAAAACATGACAAGATGAAAACCAAGCTCATCCTCACTCAAAATAGACAAACTTGTCGCTTCTCATAGGTATCATTACCGGCCACAACCTATTGGCGGCCCACCGGAAGAGAATGCGGCTAAGTACAGATGAACTCTGCAGAGAATGCGGCAATACAGACGTAGAGGAGGACTCGGAACACTTCCTCTGCAAATGCCCTAGTCTCTGCAATACCAGGAAGACGGCCCTTGGAGAGTACTTCTTCAACCATCTGGGCGACCTGTCTGAAAAGCCACCAACCACCATCATGAAATTCATAACTTCTTCAGGGTGGTTCAGAGGAGGCCGTTCCACTACCATAGAACTTTAGCCATTTTGTTTCTTTCTTTGCAGTTCTTCAACCAGGAAACTCCATGCCAGGGGAGCACAATGGATCCGTTTGTGGTCCGAGTGCAGGCTGCGCTCATTCGTTGCAGCTAACCCTTTGTAACCTAACCATTACCTGCGACAGAGAACGCAACTTCCGCTTACATATTGATCATGTCATCAAGAGAGCTAACTCTACCCTCGGTTTCATCAAACGCTGGTGCGATATGTCAGGCCAATGTTCCCCTGCCAAATAACCCATTCTTTCAGAATTCAAGCCGTGTAGCGTAGGTTCATCTGTTTCACCCGACGTAGTCTCTTCTGGGCTGACAGATATAACTTGCCTCCATTCGAGGACTGATCACCTTAGAAACTCTGGAAACACGCCGCCACATTGGCAACATACTCTATGTGCAGCAATTGTTAGTCGGTACAATTAATTCCCCCGCTTTACTTCAAAAGATCTAACTTAACACTAACCCTCGCAACGTTTGGTCTGCACCCCTCTTTCGTCTCGATCTCCACCGCACCAATTACGGTCTCTTTGAACCCATGTCCAGAATGTTGCGCTTTGCCAATTACGCGTACAACACAGTAGCCTTCCACCTCAGCCGATCTTCCCTCTTCCTTATGAACCGTTCCTCACTACGAACCTTTCCCTCATTTTCTTAGTTTTAGGTTTAAACTCTTACTTTTAATTCTCTTTTGTTAGTTTTACATATAGCTTAAAGTTAGTTGCTTGAATTTAGCTCAAATAAATAAATAGAGCCTCTCGTATATCTAGAGCAAAAAGGAAGTCGAAAACCAAACAACAAAAGATTTATGTTAAGTATTAAGTTAGAAAAATGTTTTTTTTTTTATATTAACTTACGCATAAGAACATGACTCTGTCTTCTTCTTCTTCCTTTTATCAGCGAGGCTATGATCCGAAAACAAGGGATCACAGCCCTCCCACTTCACTGCATTTCTACTGATCCGCCTGTGGGGTTCGCCTATTTGACCTCAGAAAATATCGGCAGGCCTGCCGATTTTGGATCACTCGGTTACTGAGGCCAATGAAATGCCGATGTCGTCGCATTTGTCTGATCCAGGCGTTTATAGGCCTGCCTTTCCTACATCGCGATGTCTTTGGAACGTGCATAGATATTGCCTTTTTAATAGGGTTCAAATGATCTCTTCTTTGAACGTGGCAATACCAGTTGAGCCGGTCGCGCTCTAATTTGTGTACGATGGTTTCCTTGATGTGAAAGCTTCCACGGATCTTCGAACTTCTTATTCGATCAAGCTTGGTCACTCCTGCTGTCATGCGAAGCATCTTCATCTCAGCTGCCGTTAATTTACTCTCATACTTTTTGTACATCGTCCAACATTGTGAACCGTATGCGAGCGCTGGACGTACAACTGCGGTGTAGAGCCTTCCTTTCAACTTAGGGGGCATTTTTCTGTCACAGAAGATAGCGGAATTTTCTCGCCACTTCATCCACCCTACGCTTACACGATGATTGATGTCGTCATCACAAGTTGCTTTGCTATTGATCATAGATCCCAGATATTTGAACTTTTCGCACTTGGGAAGCACTGTTCCATTCAAATAAATGTCTGGAATAGGCCTGAGTGGATTAGAGAACGGGCAGCACAAGTACTCTGTCTTTTTTGAACTAATGCGATACCCATTTCCCTCCAAAACGTCCACCCACACATCAAGTGCTCGTTGCAGGGATGTAGGATCCTCACTTATGATGGCTCCATCGTCAGCAAAGAATAACTGATGTACCTTGGGGTCCATTACTTTACCTTCAAGCAGATAATCAAGGACTGTAATAAAGAGCAAAGGACTTAAAACGCTTCCCTGGTGCACCCCGACTTTGATTGGGAACTCTTCGGTTACTCCAGCGGGACATCTTACTCTTGTCTTTGCTCTTTCGTACATGTCCATGATCATCTGTACATAGGTTTCTGGAACCCCTCGATGTCTTAGCGCCACCCATATCAGATCTCGTGGTTGTCTGTCGAATGCCTTTTCAAAGTCAACCAATACAATATGCAAATCCCTTAAGGAATCACGATGTTTTTCCATTATGATCCTTATACTTTGGATTGCATCTGTGGTTGATTTACCCGAGACAAACCCGCACTGATCATCAGATAGCCGTATTATTTTTCGCAGTCGGCCACCTAATACCCGCTCAACGATCTTCATGGTGTGTGACATCAGCTTGATCGAACGGTAGTTATCACAGTTTCGCGTATCACCCTTCCCTTTGTATACAGGGAGGAGGTAACTTTCCCTCCATTGATTCGGCATTGGATCACATCTCACGAATTTGGAGATAAGAATTTTGAGCCATCTGAACCCGATGTCTCCCATCTTTTTCCAGAACTCACGAGGGTATTTCGTCTGACCCAACCGCTTTTCGTTTTTTGGAGTATTTGACCGCCTCACTAACTTCTTCGACTGTAATGTCGGCTATTTCTTCACAGTTAGGGGTGGCTCTTGGAAAGTATAGCCGGGGAAACTGTTCATTTAAAAGCTCTTCACAATACTGTCGCCACCTCTGCAGAATTTTGTCGTCATCCACAAGAAGCTGGCCATGAGCATTGCTAATGAACTTTGGCGAACGAATCTCCTGAGCATTGTTCCTTCTTTGGGCGGTTATTTTGAAGATAGTGGCGCTCTTGTTCATATTGTGTCTTCGCAGCTCCTGGATAGCCTGGTTTGCATCAGCAACCGGGGAAAATATTTTCTCCAGCTCCCGATACAGGCCCTCCGTACTCTCTGCTTGAAGCTGGGCGCACTTCTTCTTCGCTTTTTTCTTGCAGCATCTGTATTCCATTTCGAGGCGAGCTTTTTCGTCATTATTATTAAAGGGGCACTTTGACCAAGCTTTGAAAGCCGCTTTCTTCTCATTTATCACTTTCTTAGCTTCATCACTGCACCACCATGTTTCTTTCGCGTGTTGATGGTGGCCTTTTGAAGCTCCTAGCAGTGATTTGGCCTTATTTAAGCAAGTTCGCTGTAGGGAATCCCACATATTTTGTGCTCTGCACTCTTCATCCTCAGCTCTGGTGTGAGAGAGGTAATTTTTCATTACGAAAACAAAAGCTTCGCCTTTTTCTTTGTCCAGATTGTACCACTTGATTTTCTCAGAGACCCTTGTTTGTTTGCTTTTCTTCTGTGTTTTCATAAAAATTTCTGCCTCTTCCAGGATCACTTTGCAATCTTTTACCCAAGGCTTCATGAAACTGCCTACCAAATGGTAGTCAATCTGAGTTTCATCTCCACCACTGCTGTAAGTGATCAGGTGTCGGCTTTGTTTGATGAACATGGTATTTAACACGATAAGACCGTGTGATTTGCACATGCTTAGGATGTCTTCACCAGGAAGGTTCCTGGTGCCATATCCTAGTCCTCCATGGCAGTCTTCATAGTCTTCGTTTGATTTCCCGACATGTCCATTCAAATCTCCTCCAACAAATAGAAATTCTTCCTTTGGGATGTTCTTAAGGAGATTGTGGAAATCTAGCCAAAATGCATCTTTATCTCTCTGATTGTACCCATCGTGGGGAGCATATGCACTGACAATATTCCACACCTCTCCTTGTATTACTAGTTTGAGAGACATCAAACGGTCGCTGGACTTCGAAATGCTCAAGACGTTACCAAGTAGCTCTGCCGCAAGGATGATACCGATTCCGTTCTTAGACTTTTCCGTTCCGTAGTAGAACATCTTGTAATCTTTTGTCCTAACGTCCAAGAAACGCGCCCGATTCCCTGTGTTTTTCCATTTCGTCTCTTGGACACACAAGATGTCCACCCGTCTTCTATTCATCATCTCTTCCAGCTCGTAACTTCGACCGGTCATGCTTCCAACGTTCCAACTCGCGACCCTCAAATTGCGTCCAAACTGTTTCATTATTTTGCTAGCCCCCGGAATCCGTATAGCTCTGACCCGAACATTTCTGCTCGGTCCAGGATCAGTACCATGCACAGCAGTGGTAGTGCCTGGCGGGGTAGTGCCTTTCCTTTTTGCAAGTATTACCATAATGATACAGTTTTGCAATACAATTTTTTGCACCATATTGCGATGGTGTTTGTTGTTTGACACGTGCATGCTCCTGTTTTAGTATTGTTTGATCTTTCTTTTATGACACCGGTGATCTCCAGTCGTGTCAACCCACGGACTCACATGCACACTTGTGGGAGGGTTTTTAAGGTAGTATATGTGTCGCTAGGCTCACTTGGGTGTTATATTGCCTAGATCTGAACATGACTCTGTAAACAGGAAATTAAGATAAAAAAAAAATAGAAAGGAAGTATTTTTTTGAATTGAATTTTTTTTAAACCCCTACCAATAATTTACACTCGCCAAAGTTCACTGCTTCAAATTAAAAAAAAAAAAAAAAAAAACGATAGCCTAATGTACCTTCTTGGTGTTCAGCTTGAACCGAAATGAAAAGGCCTAGTCTAACTTTTCATCGGAAATCTAATATTTATTTGCCCCTTAAAAATGTTCACATGCGACTATGTACCCGACATGAGGCAGTTAAAGTTGTAGTGGTGTAATCTAATATCTTACTTACTTACTTAGATGGCGCTACAGTCCGGGGTGGACCTGGGCCTCAACCAACAAACCTCTCCAACCAGCTGCCTCCAGTTGCGCACGCCAAGTTGGTTGAGGTCCCCCTCCACTTGTTCGCGCCACCTACCGCGAGGTCGTCCTCTACTGCGCCGTCCGTCCGGGGTGGATTCGAAGACTTTCTTAGCGGGAACGTTGGGCTCCATCCGCTCTAAATGACCCAGCCATCTTAGTCGCTGTATGTGAACTCTTCTGGCTAAGTCGATGTCCTTGTACAGGCCGTATAGTTCGGCATTGTACCTTCTCCTCCACTCACCGTCTATGCAGACGGGACCAAAGATCGCTCGAAGAACTTTTCTCTCGAAATAACCAAGGGCATCCTCATCCGGTTTTGTCAAAGCCCATGCCTCTGCGCCATACAGCAGGACTGGGATGATTAATGTCTTATAAAGAGTTACCTTAGTAGTTCGAGATAGGGCTTTGCTACTCAATTGCCGTCTTAGCCCATAGAAACAACGATTGGCAAAAGTAATTCTCCGTGTGATCTCTCCACTGATGTCATTTGCGGAGCTGACCATAGAGCCTAGGTAGACAAAATCCTTTACTACCTCAAAATTGTATCTGTCTGTTGTGGCGTTCTGTCCAAGACGCCGATGTTGGGTGTCCTTTTTTGTAGACAGCATATATTTTGTTTTGCTTTCATTGACCGCTAGACCCATCTTTGCTGCCTCGGTCTCAATACTCGTAAATGCCCCATTGACTGCCCGCTGAGTTCTCCCGATTATGTCAATGTCATCGGCATAAGCGAGTAGTTGTACAGACTTGAAGAAGATTGTACCTCCGGGGTTGGCTTGTGAGTTTCGTACGATTCTCTCAAGTGCAATGTTAAAGAGATCGCATGATAGCGCGTCGCCTTGTCTAAGACCTTTCCTGACATCGAACGGTTCGGTGATGTTCTTACCGACTTTGATGGAGCAGCGAGAGTTCTCCATCGTCATTCTGCACAAACGGACGAGCTTGGCAGGGATGCCAAGACTAGACATGGCTCTGCATAACTCGTCTTTATACACGCTGTCAACTTTGAAATCGATGAAGAGATGGTGCGTATCGATTTTATATTCATGGGTTTTTTCCAAGACCTGCCGTAGTGCGAATATTTGGTCAATGGTGGACTTTCCAGGCCTGACGATCGGTTTTAGGCGTTCACATAATACGGCAGACAGTACCTTATATGCGATGTTGAGGAGACTTATACCTCTGTAATTGGCGCAGTTCAGAAGGTCTCGTTTCTTCAGGATCGGGCAAACGATGCTGAGGTTCCATTCATCGGGCATACTTTCGTCCGACCACATTTTACAGATGAGCTGGTGCATGCTCCTTACCAACTCATCTCATCCTGCCTTGAAAAGTTCAGCGGCAAGGCCGTCGGCTCCAGCAGCTTTGTTGGATTTGAGTTTAGATATCGCTATCCTCACTTCATTCTGATCGGGTTGACGGGAATCTTGACTGCCGTCATCACTGTTGAACGGCTCATTCTACCTGACAGCGGAATATTGATCATCATCGCCGTTTAACAGTCTGCAGAAGTGTTCCTTCCATATCCTCAGCACCGAGTGCGATTCTGCTACTATATTACCATTTTCGTCCCTGCAGGCTTCTGTTCTGGCTTTGAAACCCTGGCATGTTCTTTTTACCCTTAGGCAAAATTTTCGAACATTATTCCTGCAATAAAGTCTCTCAATCTCCTCGATCGAGCGCTTCTCATGCTCTTGACCTGACCATGACCTAATATCTAGGTCATGTTAAAAACTTGAGATTTACACCGCTGTAATTTACAACATATCGGCTCCTCCTTTTATCTAGCAAATTTGTGCAACCATTTGTCGACGGAGTAGAGAAATTTAAACTTCCTTTACATTTTCATGCAACCATTTTGCATGTGTAAATTATTTCTGGACTTACACCAAAGTGTTTGAGAAGTGACTTGCATCACTATGACATTAACTGCCTCATATGTGTACATATAATACTACATATACATAGGTATAATTTGACTATCAATCCAACATACAAAAAGTGCACAAAAAGTCTGTAACCAGATTAATTTATATGACATCGGTATTATGTTAACAAAACCTTGATCAAGAATCACAACGAATTTATGAAAAAAATAATGCAACAAGGGGACCTTCTAACAAGAAAGTTATTCAAACTTTAAAAATAGAATTTGAAATTGTTTAATGTTGTAACCTTTACTTGACGACTATGTATATATGTAAGTCTAGTCACGTTTCTACACCTCAATTGTAAACTTCAAGTCCCATAAAAAATTGCACTTACGACACATGAATAAGAATTTTTCTTATCATTAGCCAAGACAGTGCTCCAGCGCAGTGTCATAGTAATTTCACCTCTTTGTAGTTTGTCAAACTTATGGTCTTGCCTAACAAAAAGCCCTTCAGATGCAGGTTACAACACTCGTGTCAAGGACAAAGCCCATCTAACCCTCATGAAACTACAGATCTTCTTACAACACTCAAGAGGACCCAGTTACATTTATTGGTGCAAGAATAGCTGTACTCCTTCACTTGGCCCTCAAACGTGATTATAAAGTTCAGGGGAGAAATAACTATAAAAATAAAACCGAAACTGGAACATTGCCAAAATAAGAAATACCAGTTAAATCCCAAACATTGATGTGGGCTAGCACTAGCACACACAGCATAGTGTTCGACGTAATGAAATTCTTCTCTCATTGCCGCCATTGAGATTTTGAAAATCGATTCCGTAACCACAATAGCAGGGCACCCAGCATCGCCTCACCATTGTCAAGTTTCTGTAGTGTGGATCAAACCGCAACAATACACACACACATTTCCTGCATGTAAAACTTTAAAAGCATTTTCAGAAATGTAATGGCAGGTGGAATATTGTGTTACTTGATTCTGCCGATGCAACTACAACAACGACGATGGCGACCACGACATCGAGATCTAAAATGTGCTGGTGTTGTGGTTGTTTCCATGTCCCCCTAGACAGATCATCTTTTTTTGTTCTCTCGATATGACTAGGATGCATTTCTATTTGGAAAGGTGATGAATATGGATAGGCTTACCACTTTGCGGTGCAAACAAAGAGGAGCTACTTATGGAAGTGTATACGTGATTTAGGTATAAGGTTGTTTTTTGCGGTACTGTGATGCTGACAATTTTAAACTAAAGAATGGCATTTATAAAAATACTAGACGTAGAGGTCGTGCTGGTTTGCATATCGTATTTGTAAATGTCACGAGTATTTCAAAGCAAAGACTTTTATTTATGTATGTTCTTCCTGATCAGTTGGAGGTATGTCAATGCTTTACGTCTCAATAGGCAACAAAAGCGGTACCCTGAACAAAACCGACTGATGAAGGATTAAATGGAAGTCAGTTGATGCATTTTTTGGGGAATACATGCAAAAGGTTGTCGTTTATGACAGTGAAAATCTCATGGATAGACATACGAAATTGTAGAAATGTTATTGATGTGTGTCCGTTAAAAAAATGTTTCTTCTCTTAGTGTAGAACTTACTATCCGCGTCCGTTTAAGGAAGGGGTCCATTCAATGAGATAAGTTTACATGCAAATTAGGACTTAAATCGGAGGTCATGGATACTGTCCTCGCAACAGAGCTGCCCTCTTATGAGAATTGACTGTTAAGTGAGGATTTACTATATTTTACCAATTTCAGTTCTATCATTCAGATTTCTTACATAAAAGTGTCGTTTTCGCGTTATCGAGGCAAACTTTTGAATTTGTATGAAAGGAGTCGGCCAAAACCCACAAGTAATTACTAATTACATACTATTCCATATTTATATATGTACATACCATATATATACACCCTGATTGTCGTTGGCGTTTGTCGCTTTTCGACGATTGTCGTTTTATTCTTCTGATGTAGCACGAATCCATTTTCATAACTTTTTCACTGTGAAAGAGTTGTAATAGTGTTCCGCACGACAAACAAATTGCTTAGTAATGTTTAACGGTCAGCAGGTCGTAGCTATGAATAAAACGTCAATCGTCGAAAAGCGACAAACGCCAACGACAATCAGGGTAATATATTTGCTCCTTTCGCTTTTTTACAGGTCATAATATTTCCACAGTTTAAATGACCTGAATGAATTATAACTCCAGAAACATTTCATATAGACTTAAGATTGCCTTAGATCAACGTAACAAAATTCACTTTGGGCTCACATCGTTCGGTCATAAATCAATTGGTGTTTCAAAAACCAGAGCTAATTGGCACCATCAGACCAATAATTGCAGTCTCAGTGCTAATCCGACCAAAAAACGAGCTGGTCCTTTTAAATACCTCATCCACGATGGTGTGGTTAATAAAACGAATCACCGATGGCACCAATTAGACTTATGCAATACCGCTAGCCTACTCTGGCCTACACTAAATCAGAGAAGATCTATCGGACTTTTGAAACACGGCAGGCGAGCCCCCTCAAAACCGTTTTCATCGGACACTGCATCATAGGAAAGTGTGCCCAAAGATTAGGCATTTCCCATAACGATTTCTGCAGAAACTGCAGAGATGAAGAAGAAGAAGAGGCCATTGATCAACAACATTAGGAAGGCTTCATTGGGGAAATACCTCTTTAATGATCTAAGCAATCTCTCCATCACCTGCGCCGCTAAAATCAATAAATGTGAATGGTTCCAGGAATAAGCGGCGTGATTCACTCATACCTATCTACCTACGTGACAGCACAATGGACCTTTTCTGGTCTAAGTGTACCTCATCGAGGGCCACTCAAAACCAACCAATCAACCATCCTTTTTATCCAACTGTGGACAATGAAGGCTGAAGATTACCCTATGGGCGACGTAAAAACAAATAGGGTAGATAAGTTTGCATTCGATTTTCATTTGTAGTATTTTTGCCGAGAAAGTATTCATTTACTCAGGTGCAATTAACAACTAGAAATTCGTTAATATTTTAGTTATGAAACACGGTTGAGAATGACAGAAAGATGTGCGTGAGATTCTTTCAAAGAGAATCAGTGATTTTAAGCCAATTGTCATTTATAGTTATGATGCTTCCATTCAACATCTAAACACATTGGCAATACACCGCAGGCACTTAGTTTTCCTTTTTTTACCAAAATCTAAATAACAGCGCAAAAAGAGTGCAATTTAAAATAACTATTAATTGTTTATAAGAAAACTAGATTTGATTCTTTATATCAACTTACGTCTAAGAGTTACACAATAATCCGAGATGATGTGATTTCTGCATTCGGTTTGAGTTCTAATATTAAATTCGAATGCGTGTTGCGTTATTCTAGGTGGTGTGTGACCGCATCATAAAGCGTTAAATTTAAAAAAATTTAAAGGGTATACATACGAGTATAATTAAGGAACTGGCCCTCCAGGTTGGGGGTTGTGCCGTCGGGGTAACTCCCTACCACGTAAAAAGCGCATGGTTCCGAAACAACCAAAAGCCTCGGATAAGGATGACTCAACTAATGACGACCCCAGCAAACGAAATAAGGACAACGACCTTCGGATCTGTACGTGGAATGTTCTGTCCCTTTACAGACCACGTGCAGCCGAACAACTAGCAGAGGCCCTATACTGCTATAAAGCAGATATTACCGCCATCCAGGAAGTGCGATGGGATGGGCCGGGCAAAAAGAGGATGAAAAACTGTGACATCTACTACGGTGATTGCTGCAGAGGCAACAGGCAACGCTTATTCGGATGCGGATTTGTCATACGCGGCAGACTTAGGCAGGAAGTCTTAAGCTTCCGACACGTGAGCGAGCGTATTATGACTATCCGGATCAAGGCTAAATTCGCTAACATAAGCCTAATATGTGTTCATGCCCCCACAGAAGAAAAGGACCCTGCCACCAAAGACTGTTTCTACGAGCTCCTCGACAAAACATACGAGCAATGTCCTAAATATGACGTTAAAATCGTATTGGGCGATTTTAACGCCAAAATAGGAAAGGAGGATGTCTTTGGTAGGGCAGTCGGTAAGCATAGCCTACACGACACCACGTCTGATAACGAACTAAGGCTAATTGATTTCGCTGTGGAGCGAAATGTCACCATAGCAAGCACATGGTTTCCTCATATCGATATTCATAAGCAGACATGGCGGTCCAATGATCATGTCACGATCAACCAAATTGATCATATTGCGATCGACGCAAGGCATGCCTCCTGTATTCTGGATGTCCGGACCTTCCGAGCGGCCAACATAGACTCGGATCATTATCTTGTTGTAGCCAAGGTACGAATGCGGATATCCCAATCTGAGCAACAAAGAAGAATTACTGTGAGAAAATTTAACGTCGAAAAGCTACAATCGCAAGAGACCGCCAGACTCTTCGCTGAACGCGTATCCCGAAATCTCTCAATCACCCCTTTGCCACCAGCATCAAGTACCGAAGACCAGTGGCAACGCTGCCAACATGCCATCAGAAACGCCGCGACTGATGTGCTGGGTCTCGCTCGACCACCACCGCGAAACCCCTGGTTTGACGAAGAATGCCGGCGAGTGCATGCAGCAAAACAAGAGGCATACAAAGCGGCGCTGCAGCGGAAGACGAGAGCTGCTCGTGAGCTCTACGAGCAAAAGAGACGGGAAGAACATCGACTTCTCCAAAAGAAGAAGAAAGAGCATGAGAAGCGCGCGTTTGAAAATATCGAGAGTCTATACTCCAGGAACAATGTACGGAAGTTTTACCAAAAGGTAAAAAGAACGTGTCAGAGAAGTAATACCCGTACAGAAACCTGTAGAGATGAAAATGGAAACCTCGTAGTAGAATCACAGTCGGTGCTGAGAATATGGAAAAACTACTTCTGCAGACTGTATAACGGCGACGAAGACCAACATCCCGCTGTCAGGCAGAATGAACCATTCAACATAGACGATGATAGTCAAAATTTCCGTCCACCTGACCAAAACGAAGTGAGGATAGCAATATCCAAGCTAAAATCGAACAAGGCTGCTGGACCTGACGGCTTACCGGCCGAACTTTTCAAGGCAGCTGGGGATGAATTGGTAGAGTGCATACACCTACTCATTTCTAATATTTGGTCAGACGAGTGTATGCCTGATGAATGGAATCTCAGCATCGTTTGCCCGATCCACAAGAAAGGAGACCCCCTCAACTGCGCCAATTATAGAGGCATCAGTCTCCTCAACATCGCATACAAGATCTTTTCTGCGATATTGTGTGAACGCCTGAAACCTTTTATCAACAGCCTGATTGGATCCTATCAGTGCGGTTTCAGGCCAGGAAAGTCCATCATCGATCAAATCTTCACACTTCGGCAGATCCTGGAGAAAACCCAAGAATTCCAAATCGATACTCACCACCTCTTTATTGATTTCAAGGCCGCCTATGACAGCATCTATAGAGAAGAGCTTTATAGAGCCATGTCTAGTTTTGACATCCCTGCCAAACTTGTCCGTCTGTGCAGGCTGACGATGGAGAACGCTCGCTGCTCCATCAAGGTCGGTAATGACCTCACCGAGACCTTTGATGTCAAAAAAGGCTTTAGACAAGGTGACGCGCTCGCTGTCATGTGACTTCTTCAATATTGTACTTGAACGGATTATGCGGAACTCACAAGCCTACACCGGAGGCACAATCTATTACAAGTCTGTACAACTGCTTGCATACGCCGACGATATAGACATTATCGGAAGATCTCAGCGGGCTGTCACCGGTGCAAGCATTGAGGCGGAAGCGGCCAAAATGGGTTTGGCGATAAACGAGGGCAAAACCAAGTATATGCTGTCAACAAGAAGGGAAAACCAACACCGACGAATTGGACAAAACGTCACCGTGGGCAGCTATAACTTCGAGGTAGTAAGGGACTTTGTCTACCTTTGCTCTGCTATAAATTCTTCTAACAAAATCAGTGCAGAAATCAATCGAAGAATAACTCTTGCCAATCGCTGTTTTTTTGGGCTTATAAGGCAATTCAACAGTAAAGCCCTATCTCGAACAACTAAGGAGACTCTATATAAGACCTTGATCATCCCAGTCCTGCTTTACGGCGCTGAAACATGGACTTTATTAAAAGAGGATGAAGATATCCTGTCAAACTGTCCAGTGCGTATTGGACGTCTGAGATGGCTAGGACATGTAGAGCGAATGGACACCAACGCTCCGGCCCGCAGAGTCTTCGAATCTAACCCCGAGGGACGACGTAGTAGAGGGAATCATCGCCGTAGGTGGCGCGCACAAGTTCAAGGGGACCTCGACCAACTTGGAGTGCGCAACTGGAGGCAATTAGCTAAAGACCGAGCTAAATGGAGAGGCTTGTTGGTTGAGGCCCAGGTTCACCCCGAACTGTAGCGCCACCTAAGTAAGTAAGTAAGTACATACAAGTATTTAGTACTGGAATCGATTACCTACAACTCAGTGACCGAACTTTTTATCACTATCCAAAAAGTATTTTTACATATCAATCATTGCTAATTGTATACGTATATCTTTTTTCACTATACCCTCCTGCCCAGAATGTTCCCTTCCCACAGTCCATCAAAGATGTAAAATTCAAATACAAAAAAAATTATTTGGTTTCCCTTTGCACGTTTCGAATATTCCTCCACCCACACGGAGGTTTTCAATCACAATTATATCATGTCACGCTCTTTTTTAATATTAAAAATTAGAAAGCCATTACATTTCTTCCATAAATCGTGTGCGAGTGACACACGTGTACAAAAGTGTTACACGCCGTTGGAAAGTTCGAGATTTTTTTACAATGTAAGACAAAAGCGCACCAGAAACTCATACGGCGCGGCGCCTTAACATTAAAACGAACAATGTTCTCGATTTTGCTAATTAAAAACGAAATACATATAGTATGTATATCAACCGAAAGACGAAAGGCTTTTCCCATTTGTAGGTGGAAGACAGATGTTCCATTTCACAACACCGTAAATGAATGAACTCCCATTAACATTAATCTAATTACTCTCATCCAAACAACATACTAATATACTCGTCTATAATCTAAATCACTGAAGCATAAGGTTAAGCAGTGATTATAAGGACATTTAACTTATTTCAAGACTAATTTGGTGTGTTTTGACTGTACCCTTTCGGATATGTCAAACTATTTTGGGTAATTTGATGTACATAAGTAGGTACGAGTATGTACCTGTTTTATAATTCATGATCAAAAGAATAATCGAAAGTCCTTCCTATATTCGGTTTTCTCATTTCTATTTTTTTTTTTTTAAGAAGCGCACTTCAATAGTTTATCTACATTCTTAATTATGTCTTTCACACTCTCTTACCCACCTTGTCCTAGCCGATATGAAGATACAGAGAGTGAGAAAAAAAAGGGGAAAGTGTTGCACACACAAATAAAACTCAATAAGCTACAAGTTTTTTTGAAAACCATTCAATGGAACAGTAGAGCCACTGAGCCACTAGCACACTACAAGATAACCTTGAAGCTAGACACACACACACTTCATATGAATGGAATAAGAGTCCATTAATAAATCGTTTCACCATAAAAAAAAAAAAAGCCATGCACATGAATATGAATAAAATATGAGAAACATGGTGGACGTTTGCAATTTTAGTTATGGAACAGCCCGACATTTGTGGGTACAAAAATAACCGGAAAGTGGTTATTTCTGAAAGAATGCTTAGAAAGTGTCAAATCTGTGACGTACATATATTTGTACTGCACTAGATAATTGGATAATTGATTATTCTGATGAGGCAACGGATTTTCGTGAGTAGTACCGAATTGGTATAGGGGAGATGTATTAAGTCCGTAAATAAATAGGTCACGTATGTACATTAATACAGTAATAAGAAATCGACTGTACTTGTTTTCGGATGTCACGAAGACTGTTCATTGGGACTTGTTATGAAGGCTCATATGCGTCATATGTTTCTACTAACTGCCCAAGAATGCTTCACCCATCCTGCAAAAATATTGTAGGAAAAATCCTCGCAGACGGTAAGCTTTTAAATTGTATACACCACCGTGAATATCAATATACTCTCCCACAGTGCATTCACTAGGATTTCTTTTTCATACCTGACTTGGATCGTACATACTTGCAAGGTCTTGGTTCAGGAATATGCAGGAGTTAAAGACCGGACTTCAAGAAGAATTGCTAACAATCAAAGGTGGAATATGCTCAAAATTTGTATCTTCTATGCCTCGACACCTTGAACAAATAATTAATTTAAAGGGATACGCGACAAAGTATTAAATAATAAGTGCCCGATTATGAGTAAGCGCTCGAATTATTGTATTGTTCGTTTTTTTTTTTTTTTATTGTATTCTAACATTTTTAGAAAAAATTGCATCAAACATTTTTCTTTTTAGACTATGTATAGTTTATGTATGTATATATCTATAAATCCTTATATCCGGGGTGGCATTCGCTGGACGATGCTTTAGACCGATGACGTTGCCTTAATGCCGAAAGATGCTGCAGCTCTGCAAGAAAGATTTATCTTTGTGGGTGGTAGCTCTTGAAACGAATGGAACGAGAATTAGCCAGAAAAATACAGAGTACACTTTGATGAAGTGCTTACTTTACCTCCTAGTGGTAGTCCCCGGGCAACTATACGTATAAACCGTTATACGTGTACGTTAAAATTGCAAGTGCGAGTTATCTAGGGCCTTGATTCCAGACTAGGTAACATGGGCCAGCAACCTGTGTTACCGAATATTGCCCGCTACAGAAACCGACACTATGCCTCGGATAAGGAATGATCACATGTTGACGACTTTTGGCTATTGTACCCGGACAAAGATAGGTTTCTGGAATGTAAAGACGCTCCTCGACTCGGGAAACGAAGGTCCTTACAATGCCAGATTCCTACAATTGGAAAATAAATTTATGCGATATAAAGCGGATATTTTGGGGGTAAGTGAAATAAGATGGTTAGAAGCGGGCGAGTACCAGTCCCCAACGCGCAATACTGTACTACTCTACTCTGGAAGACCATCCGGAAGTCTGCGGGAACATGGAGTTGGACTACTGTTAACAACAACAGCACGCAAGGCCCTAATTTCCTAGCAGCCTCATGGTGATAGGATTATGACGGCCAGATTCCGGACTAGAGTACGACGCGTCACCATCATGCAGTGTTACGCCCCAACGAATGATTCGTCTGAGGACGAAGAGGAGAACTTCTACAATCTCTTAAGTGCCGTCTTCCGACATGGTTCCAAGTAAACTGTGGCTAAAACTTTTTCTGCTGGTTAACATCATGACGTGTCTTATGAATATTAATCTATTTTACAATACTTTCCATTTTTTTCTCTATTTACACAAATCCTATCCTTTCTTGTACTCTTTTTTTGTGAAATCTTCAGTTTTGTAATGTGGTTTTTTTTATATGTAACATAGAAATGCATTTCGTGTATTTTGACCCAAAAGCCATGCCCGTGTCCTCAGCCACAGGGAAAATAAATAAGCGCACTAAGGCAAACTGAAATTGTTGCTTACAGAGAAATGACAAAGAAATTATCAGACAGAAATATATTTTCTTTCCTTTTCCAGCGAAAATATCTGTTTTCTCCCATGGGGTTATGTATGCCTTTCATAGCAAATTTTCCTTTTGGCCAAATAATCCTTCGAAATCTCGTATCACACTAAAAACGCGTCAATTCCCTAAAGCACATTGTGATAAATATTCTATAATTGATCCACAGCATATAATATTCGAAATTCAACTGCGTGTGCCGAGAACACAAGAACGAGTTCACAGAAAAACTGTATATGAAAGGAAAAGGGAAATTGATTGCACAGAAAAGCAAAAGGACCGACAACGTATGTACGTATATGTGTAAGTACGTGTGCGCTCAGAAAAAGGGCCACCTTGATATTCAAAGATTTATTTGTACATCAACATTAAAAGCAGCTGGTTGAAGCATTCTTTTTACATTAAACTCATGTCAAGTTAATATGTTCTGATATAGATTTGATATTTTGATTACCAATAACCTTCTATGTTAAATTGTTGCTAGAATTGAATGCACGTATTTGAACTTTCGACTGCCTAACAATGGTCTTTTTACACCTTATATTCAAACAATTTAAATTCCTATTCAAGAATGAAATATTTTGTATGAGAAGATTTTTTCTTGTGGCTTCAAAGTGATTTCGAGGAATAGCGCAAGAGATTGTATCTTATTTCAAAAGTTCAAATAATCTTAGCTACTAGGTCGACCATGTTTACAAATGAACGACCATTTTTAAGGCACACTACCTAAAGCCATTGCGTTGCAACTGAATATATGCTGAACAAACTTACGTAAAATTGACCTTTCCTAACAGTACAAAAAGAGTAACAACATCAGCAAAGCTCAAACAAATTGATTATGGCTAATATTCTTCGTATAGATATCACAATTGAATTAACATCATGCTAAGAAAAGCGCTTTTATGGACTGTTTTTTGTCGTTACAAGGATGGTCCACCACGTATGCTAATGAAGTTAGTTTTTCTTTTAATGCGTACCGCTGACGGAATCGCAACCTGAACTAATAGTCAAGAAACAAAAACAAAACAATTTTATCATTCTTAACTAAAAGAAGACTGCTTTATGATCTCTAAAAGAAGGGTAGGTAATAGAAACTTCATTCTCCCATTCCATTCAATCGCTTAAACTTACTAATTTAACAACACGACCAAAAGCTTACCTGTTAGTAACACACTATTATTATTTTTATTGTCATGATCAACTGGAATGGATGAAACTCGTTCTGCCCTCAAACTGGCCACAGTTGTACCTGGTCGTCCGTTTTTCCCCGAAGCGGTCAGCTCAACTGTCATATCCATGGATTTCTGTAGCACAGCATCCATGCGGATAATACCCTCCGCCAGGGTCTTGTAACCCAAAATCGTACGCGATTTATATTTCTTACGCCTCTGCAACAGTATCACCAATCTACACGGCGAAAAAAATAAAACAAAACATGTATTCCAATGCAATGCATAAGCACATAACAAAATAAGACTCAAAGTAAAGTAAAAAATTCTATTTACATACCTATTTCCATCTCTCTTTATGAAGTGTGGATACTGCAGACTGAAGTGCAAATCGAGCTCAGTCTCCGCCAGAGGGATGCAGTTCATGCCGCCCACAATGTTGTTCATATTGCCAAGATTACATCCAGAACTCGAATTAGAGTTGGCCCCTACACCGCCACCATTATTACTGAGTCCAAGCGATGAATTAATTTGTCCACCGCCTCCACCAGGTCCACTACCACTTCCAATTGTACCCCCACCACCGGAGCCACCCCCACTGGTGTTTATTTGATTGCCCCCTTGTTGTTGATGTTGTTGTTGTTGTTGCTGCTGCTGTTGCAATAGCAGCAGTTGCTGTTGCAATTGAAATTGCTGCTGCTGCTGCTGCTGTTGCTGCGTAGATGCTGCTGCAGCCGTTCCAGCTCCTGTTCCACCTGAGCCAGATACATTATTACCCAATTGAGATCCAGTGAGATTTTGCGTTATTGGAATTTCATGAGAGCGTAGAGTACGCTTGGAGCTCTGCATTTTCACAGCTAACGACAGGGATGTCATGTCTCCTGGCAAGGGTGTCAATATTGATAATCTCGTTATTGTCAGCGAGCAGAGTCTGCAATAATAATAAAAAAAAAAAAAAACTTGGTACATTGTGCTGCATACAGATAGAACTGGGTGGAAGGGGGTAAAAAAAAAAAAGCTGAATAAATAAATTAAGGACATGGTAGAATCAAGGGATTACACGAGCAATGTGGGTCGTGTTAACAACGGCATTAAGTAAAACAGTGACTACTACGAGGATGGTGTTGTTGACAACGACGACGACGTTAGCAGAGAGAAATGTTTAAAAAGTGAAAAAAAAACCAAGAAAATAATAATGAACAAAAACTGACACACGACGCGACGCAGCAGATTGTCGTGAGATTGTCATTTGCGGTTTATTGATTTTTTTTTTTAATTTTAATTGGAGAAAATGCCATTAGCATGGGTGCTGAGATGAATTCATTAAATATTGATAGGAAAATGATAATTCGCTTTGGAAATACAATATCAAAAAATAAATATCGACAAGTTGGATTTTAATTAAATGGCCGGATATAAGCGGTTCATGGGAACTGCCTACACAGCAGTGCTATTTCAAATTATAATTTCTGAGTATCTGAACGCAGTCCAGCTGACTGTCACACAGCTGGAAATCACATTCAACTGAAGTCGAAATTAATTTTAGTGTGTCTGACCTCTGTGCGTGAGGTTCAATGTTCGAACCCCAGAAACACCAACAAGTTTTTTCACGGTCCCACCTCTCGCGAACATCTGGCAAACATCCGAGAGTAAGTACTGTTTTTTTTTTCGATTTAAATTTTTTATTAATTCCATTCATGAGAAAGCTTCTTCTTCTTCTTCTTCTTCTTCTTCCTTTTATCAGCGAGGTTATGATCCGAAAACAAGGGATCATAACCCTCCCACTTCACCGCATTTCTACTGATCCGCCTGTGGGGTTCGCCTATTTGACCTCAGAAAATATCGGCAGGCCTGCCGATTTTGGATCACTCGGTTACTGAGGCCAATGAAATGCCGATGTCGTCGCATTTGTCTGATTCAGGCGTTTATAGGCCTCCCTTTTCTACATCGCGATGTCTTTGGAACGTGCATTGATATTGCCTTTTTAACAGGGTTCAAATGATCTCTTCTTTGAACGTGGCAATACCAGTTGAGCCGGTCGCGCTCTATTTTTTGTACGATGGTTTCCTTGATGTGAAAGCTTCCACGGATCTTCGAACTTCTTATTCGATTAAGCATTGTCACTCCTGCTGTCATGCGAAGCATCTTCATCTCAGCTGCCGTTAATTTACTCTCATACCTTTTGTACATCGTCCAACAGTGTGAACCGTATGTGAGCGCTGGACGCACAATTGCAATGTAGAGCCTTCCTTTCAACTTAGGTGGCATTTTTCTGTCACAGAAGATAGCGGAATTTTGCCGCCACTTCATCCACCCTACGCTTACGCGATGATTGCTGTCGTCATCACAGGTTGCTTTGCTATTGATCATAGATCCCAGATATTTGAACTTTTCGCACTTGGGAAGCACTGTTCCATTCAAATAAATGTCTGGAATAGGCCTGAGTGGATCAGAGAACGGGCAGCACAAGTACTCTGTCTTTTTTGAACTAATGCGATACCCATTTCCCTCCAAAATGTCCACCCACACATCAAGTGCTCGTTGCAGGGATGTAGGATCCTCACTTATGATGGCTCCATCGTCAGCAAAGAATAATTGATGTACCTTGGGCTTCATCACTTTACCTTCAAGCAGATAATCAAGGACTGTACTAAAGAGCAAAGGACTTAAGACGCTTCCCTGGTGCACCCCGACTTTGATTGGGAACTCTTCGGTTATTCCAGCGGGACATCTTACTCTTGTCTTTGCTCCTTCGTACATGTCCATGATCATCTGTACATAGGTTTCTGGAAGCCCTCGATGTCTTAGCGCCACCCATATCAGATCTCGTGGTTGTCTGTCGAATGCCTTTTCAAAGTCAACCAATACAATATGCAAATCCCTTAAGGAATCACGATGTTTTTCCATTATGATCCTTATACTTTGGATTGCATCTGTGGTTGATTTACCCGAGACAAACCCGCACTGATCATCAGATAGCCGTATTATTTTTCGCAGTCGGCCATCTAATCACCCGCTCAACGATCTTCATGGTGTGTGACACCAGCTTGATCGAACGGTAGTTATCACAGTTTCGCGTATCACCCTTCGCTTTGTACACAGGGAGAAGGTAACTTTCCCTCCATTGATTCGGCATTGGGTCACCTCTCACAAATTTGGAGATGAGAATTCTGAGCCATCTGAACCCGATGTCTCCCATCTTTTTCCAGAACTCTGAGGGCATCTCGTCTGGCCCAACCGCTTTTCGTTTTTTGGAGTATTTGACCGCCTCAATAACTTCTTCGACTGTAAGGTCGGGTATTTCTTCACGGTTAGGGGTGGCTCTTGGAAAGTATAGCCGGGGAAACTGTTCATTCATGAGAAAGCTTCTCAAAAATAAAAATTGCCCTTCGGATACGGCACAAAACTGTAGGTCCCTTCCATTCATGCAAAAAATATAATGCACGCAACACGAGTGGTTGCAAGAAGGCTTGCTAGGCTTATGCCCTTCATGGGCTGTTCCGCCAAATATGTATGTATTATTTATTGTTTTTTCTTACTGTTTCGGCGAGGTTATAATCCGAAAACAAGAGATTATAACCCTCCCACTTCACTGCATTTCTACTGATCCGCCTGTGGGTTTCGCCTGCATACGTATATAAAGATTTGTCATTAAGCATTATAATATTATCTAAACTAATTTCGTTTGGGACGTAGTGTGGTACAAGAAGGTTAGCGCACAACTGATGCAAAACAAAGAGATCAAATATTATTGAAGTGGTTAATATTCAGATTCGGATAGATCTTCATCTGTCATTTCGCTACCGCCCCCAGCAGACGACCACAATTCTTTGTAGAAATCATGTCAATCCACAAACATAAGAATATGAAAATAAAAATGAAAATTGCTATACTCAAAATCTGATCATGAGCGATGGAGGATCATTTTCACTTGAATGGCTTTGGCAGCAAAACTCGAGATTTTGAGTTACTGAAAACCCGGGATCCATTCGAGAGCGTCAATTGCACCCCGTAAATCTGTACGGTATGGTATGGCATTCAATCTGAGAGGATCAATAGGCCTTACTTCTTTGAAAATCAAAATGAAAGTGCTGTCACCGTTGTAGAAAGCAATATCGGTTCATGACTGAAAACTTTTCATGTTCTGCTCTTGAAAATGGGTCTGAGATATGATTCAAATTTTTGGACACCGAAACAATTTCTGAAAAATCGGAAATGAATTAGCCATCGTGTTCGCCAGATTTTATGGCAGTCAACTTTTTTCTTTTGTGTTATCTGAAAGAGCGCGGGTATGTGAGCAATTGCGAGACAATCGCCAAGCTCAAGGCCGACATTGACGCAGAAATTTAAGCGCTTCAGTGAAACTTATATCGAAGTATAAGCAAGTACTAGACCTTGTGCATACTGAAGCGAAAAAAAAAAACTTTGAGTTAGAGACACTTATATTGACGCACTGCAGAGCTTCTGTGGATTTCTTGAAACGCACTTCGACACCTCATTGAACCCAATTGACCTTGGTATAAGCTTTCAGTACCCGCCATCTGGCTTTAAAAACACGATTCGAGACAGCCTCATAACAAAAATAGAGGTTAGAGAGACACTATTATTTCGATCACAATAAGGATTGGGTGTATCAATAGCCGTGTTTTGGTGAGAATTATGCAAAGCAAAGTGAAAGCAAAATGATCCCCAGTCAATCCGGTTTAGAACTTTTTTTTATTGTTTGAAGATTGGTGATTGAATTGAAATTGAATTGAAAAATATGAAAAAGTTGTGCTTAAATTTGTGAAATTTTACTGAATTTTTCAACTTGAATCAAATTCAATGAAAAAGCCCTTTTCAGCGCCCTATGAAATTAAGTAACGCAAACTAAACCTCCCAACTTAGTTTTAACTGGAGAAAAAAGCTAAAACTGACAACCAGTCATTTTTTGTTCTTGTACTCCGCGCTAAATCTTATTTCACTGAGAAGCGACGTCTCACCAAAACACGCCTAATTTGTATCTGGCCGTCGTCGTGAGTGGACGCGTATGAGGAGAATAAATGAAGAGATCAAATAAATTTGTTTTTCTAAGTAATTTGCTTGTGTTGTGTTTATATTATTTGGTATTCGTAGATCGGGATAAATGAACAGACGTAAGTAATACTATGCAGTCTAAGGGATGGCAAAGCAACAGAGTCGGATGAAATACGCTCGCAGTTTTAAAAGTGCGGCACCAATTTGCTTCACGACAGACGGTCATGCTTGTTTAACACTATTATGGAGTATGGATATGTCCCACAGCGGTTTAAGAAATCTCTAATCTATCCCATTTTTAACAAGGGGTGTTCATTGGATCCAGGAAATTATCGGTGTATTTCCTTCTTAACTACATCCTATTATATTTTTACTACGGTTCTCAAAAGAAAATTGAACGCGTGGATATATGCAAACAATTTACTGAAGGAATTTCAAGACGGTTTTAGGGCAGGCAAGAAGCTCCACGCTGTCTTTATCTACTTTAAGGCAGCTTTCAACTCACCTTATTATATAAGCTGTTTGGGAATGTCGCTGAAGTTTGGATGTCTAATTGAAAATATATGTGCCAATACTAAAACGGATGTATGGGATGTTGAGATACTTTCGGTGTGGTTCCAAACACACTAAGGAGTTAGACAGGAATGTACTCGGAGCCCAAATCTATTCACTCTTTCATTGACGATTTGATCGACTGCTTGCCAGTGATATTGAATATGCAGGTGTACCCTATTTTTTGCTAACGATGTTGTTTTGTTGGTGTATTCCCCGGAAGCATTTCAGCTCGGGACCAATTGTCTGCAGGATTACACCATATTATGGAGTTGAGTAGTCAATCTTGGGAAATTCAAAATGATCTTCAAAAATCGAGGAGGTCGAAATTGCTCCAATGAAAAGTGCCACTTCAATGGAAAAGCAATCGAAATTATTAAGGAATTCAAATACCTCGGGGTTTAGTTTATCACGAATATGACCATGGAGAGGCAACTTAAAGAAAACCTATTAAAGTCAAAAAATGCTATAGATGTAGCTTGGAGAAATTGTTGCTCCAATACTTTAAGAATTTATCAAGCAATAGATTAAGCAGTCATTTATAATACTTTGTAAAAAGAATTTATGTAATTAGCCAAATGAAATTCGTTGGGCCCCTTTTGTTGAGCTAACTTCCCTATTATAGTTATAAGTAGAGTTTTAAGCCAATTTGTACATAACCTTGCGAAAATAAAAACAAATCTTATTTGTTCCTCCAATACCGGAGCTCATCATGATATACATATGATACAAGTATGGGGGCGTAAGCAATACGACACCGTGGAAAAGTTGCTAAGATTCTTTATGAAAAGAGTATTCCGCCTTTCATCGAATACACATAATTACATAATAATGCTAGAAACTAGGTTATTTAGTAAGACATTTAACCTACAAGCAAGTTATGTAATCAAACATCAAAATTGCCAAACTACCGCCTGCCGCGAAGATTAGTTCTGAATGATGTACAAACAAGAACGGGTTGATATAGAGAATAGTTAAAACTATTTGCCGGATGCGGGATTGAGCATATGAAGATGACCTTGGGAACTAGAAGCGTAAATTGCACAAGTCTGGATGAATAGACTAGAAGAAGATATGCAGAAGAGGCGGGTGACTCTCTACATAGGGTAATATACTTTCGGCTCAATCACAATCTGGAGCAGAACGATTACTTTCGTGACATGCATAGGATCGAAGAAATAGCGATGATACTAAGACAGCGGAGGAAATCTTAAGGCTGAACTGCGTACCCCATAGAGAAAGCTTACCTATATTATACGGCAATTGTACAATTAAGAAAGATCAGTTTCGTTTTTTTTCTATTTTCTTTTTTTCCAAAATAACTGACATGGTGACATGAATAAAAACTGACTTTGCTAAAATGTGAGGCAATTGCTAGAAAAAGTAACCATTATTAGCATTTGCTTACTTTTGTATGAAAAAAAAAACTACCATAAGCAATTGCTTTGTTCGAAAATAATGTTTGCTGAAATTGGTATGAATGAAACACATAAAACTAAGCATTTGCTAGGAAAATACAAGTCTGTTATTTGGCTGACTAGAAGCATTTACTAAATACTTTTGACACATAAATGATAAATCAATTGAATTGAAAGTGGGTGGGTTATGATCTTCTTCTTCTTCCTTTTATCAGCGAGGCCATGATCCGAAAACAAGGGATCACAACCCTCCCACTTCACCGCATTTCTACTGATCCGCCTGTGGGGTTCGCCTATTTGACCTCAGAAAATATCGGCAGGCCTGCCGATTTTGGATCACTCGGTTACTGAGGCCAATGAAATGCCGATGTCGTCGCATTTGTCTGATCCAGGCGTTTATAGGCCTGCCATTCCTACATCGCGATGTCTTTGGAACGTGCATTGATATTGCCTTTTTAACAGGGTTCAAATGATCTCTTCTTTGAACGTGGCAATACCAACTGAGCCGGTCACGCTCTATTTTTTGTACGATGGTTTCCTTGATGTGAAAGCTTCCACGGATCTTCGAACTTCTTATTCGATCAAGCTTTGTCACTCCTGCTGTCATGCGAAGCATCTTCATCTCAGCTGCCGTTAATTTACTCTCATACTTTTTGTACATCGTCCAACATTGTGAACCGTATGTGAGCGCTGGACGTACAACTGCGGTGTAGAGCCTTCCTTTCAACTTAGGGGGCATTTTTCTGTCACAGAAGATAGCGGAATTTTCTCGCCACTTCATCCACCCTACGCTTACACGATGATTGATGTCGTCATCACAAGTTGCTTTGCTATTGATCATAGATCCCAGATATTTGAACTTTTCGCACTTGGGAAGCACTGTTCCTTTCAAATAAATGTCTGGAATAGGCCTGAGTGGATCAGAGAACGGGCAGCACAAGTACTCTGTCTTTTTTGAACTAATGCGATACCCATTTCCCTCCAAAACGTCCACCCACACATCAAGTGCTCGTTGCAGGGATGTAGGATCCTCACTTATGATGGCTCCATCGTCAGCAAAGAATAACTGATGTACCTTGGGGTCCATCACTTTACCTTCAAGCAGATAATCAAGGACTGTAATAAAGAGCAAAGGACTTAAAACGCTTCCCTGGTGTACCCCGACTTTGATTGGGAACTCTTCGGTTACTCCAGCGGGGCATCTTACTTTTGTCTTTGCTCCTTCGTACATGTCCATAATCATCTGTACATAGGTTTCTGGAAGCCCTCGGTGTCTTAGCGCCACCCATATCAGATCTCGTGGTTGTCTGTCGAATGCCTTTTCAAAGTCAACCAATACAATATGCAAATCCCTTAAGGAATCACGATGTTTTTCCATTATGATCCTTATACTTTGGATTGCATCTGTGGTTGATTTACCCGAGACAAACCCGCACTGATCATCAGATAGCCGTATTATTTTTCGCAGTCGGCCACCTAATACCCGCTCAACGATCTTCATGGTGTGTGACATCAGCTTGATCGAACGGTAGTTATCACAGTTTCGCGTATCACCCTTCCCTTTGTATACAGGGAGAAGGTGGGTGGGTTATGATGACCTCCAAGAAATAGGAAGAAGGGGTCCGTGAAGTTTCTTTTAAAAAAATAAGCAAATAAATTTAATTTGAAATGGATTTGCATATCGTACCACTTCTGCCGATTGTGGTTGCAAATGGAAACAACGTTCGTGAACAAAAGTAGTATGTATAAGCCAAGATAATTTGGTTTCGATAAAAATTTCAAGCAGTTGTATCGTTCCACACGTCGAAATTTGGATAATTTGGCGCACCAATTTTCGCCTGAGAATTTAGAAACACGCCGTGGCATGCTGATTTCGATGCACTTGGCGATGTACATACATAAGATGCCGTTGCCGTATCATTGCCATCTGATTGACACATAAAAAAACATGCCCATAAAACCACGAAAGTGAGAATAATTACGATCCAGATCCAGTTTCACATCAGCTACGTTTTATTTGTTTTTTCCTTATACACGCGCACGAAATAAACGGTTTTTGACAAGCCATTTGATGTCAAATGGCAAGCAATCGCTAATATTCGAACTTGCTATAGTAAAGTAAAGTCTTATTCATACTCATTCGAGCAATTTCTTTATGCATTTACCTTGCTACGTGATTTGTCTTCGAGTAATTACTAATTTTTATTAATACTCAATAGTGACTCCCTAATTTGCAAAATTCAGTTACTCACTATTTATTTCCAAAAATATTTGTTTGCATTAAATTTGTTCGGATATTACCGTCCTTGCATCTCTAAATACCATCTAATACAGAACCTCTTCAGGGCATACGTATCTTTACCGTTAAAAATATAGGTATCTGGTGAAAATCGTCTATGAGTAAACGAATTTAGGCAACATCCATAAAGCATTTTTAGTTAAGGGAACAGAGGTTGTGGAGAAGCATTATCAAATTCGATTATAATGTACATATGTACGAGTAAGTACAATTCATGAACAAACTCATTCTTCTAAAGAAAGATGAATGTTAATAACAAAATACTAACAATGAAAGTCCATCCAACATCAGTATTTGACGAACAATCAATTTTCAACACGGATACATCAACCCTACTGCAGAAGGTATAAACCTTCATAAATATCCTTACAATCGAATCAAGTTATTTTCCTTGAAACCCTAAATCTTTAATTTAATTTATGTCCATTTAAATTAGAAAACTTTCCTGCAGCCACCTTGTATACAAACCAGCATCATCGCAGATAAAAGGAAACAAAACCAAGATATGTAGATACATATCAAAGTCATCTTCGAAGAAGGTGCGAATTTTCTCTCCTTTTTTCCATTCCTCCTATTCTCGCCGCCTTCATTGGCTTATCGTTTGCTGAACGATCTGAGAAAATAGTAATCGACTAAAGCACTTTCGTAATTAGTTTTCAGGGAGAAAACAATACACAAAAGATGGGGTAAAAGCCCCACGTAATTTGATATCACGTTAGGTAGCAGCTAGCAACTCTCAGACTACTGGACAATAACTCAGACGGAGCTCGGAGAATTTATAGCGCGTGATTCTAGTAGATGCCTCGGGACACAGAAACACTGTGTGTTGGCATTCTAAGTATGTACGCGCGTTACAGCCATATTTTTTTTTTTTTTTTGTACAATCAACGTCACAGTAAATGAAATATATCCCTTTTGTTCTCGACAAAGAACATATGCACTTAACGAATTATGGCACCCAAACGACTGAACGACTATCATTTTTTGTTTATACAATGACGGGCATACACGTTCATCGGTGCTTTGAAATGCAATAAATTTAAAAAATAAATAGAAGATGAATTTTTTTTTTTTCAACAGCAACAGAGATACTACATGTGTAATCAAAACGTGCACATCATTTCCATTCACAATGTGTAGCCTTCCTATTAGAGACATCTATAATGATTCGTATGCTAAGAATTGTCCGGAACAAGATAACAAAATATCTCAAATATTTATTTTATTTTATTTCGAATGTTATACATTCGATTATCTTCCAATCAGTTCCAACTGTTGCGTTGTGAACATAGGCAACGAAAAAGGGAAAACATTTTTATTTTTTTATTTTTCACTTTTCCGCCTCCGCTTTAAGACCATTAACCAGACACAGACCTTCCTTAAAATTTAATATGTCAATGTAATACCAGACCTAGATAAATATGCCTTTAGCAAAATATTGTTTGTCACAAAATAGCCCACCCACCTGCGTATATTTGTCACTCCGGGTGTTCTATTATCTAATCAGTCAAACTTAGATTGTCACCTGAAGTGTCAATTTCAAGTCAAGGGTTATGCGAGGTATTGTACGGACAGCAACCAATGGGGAATTGTGTAAAAAAAAAAAACAAAAAAAAAACAGTATATCGAATGTAGTAACATGAGAAAGGTGTTTGTTTATGGGGACTACAGGGTTTTGATTGGTGTCAGGTGGAAAATGCAAATTCGTATACTTTAAGTGAGTTTTATGAGAGGTTTAGAGTGATATTAGAAATCGAAATTGATAAACCTTTGAGGGATCCTTGATGGTACGGTCAAGAGTACCAATACTCGTCCGCTTCTAAAAGATAAATAAAGAACTTCCCAAATCAATTTGAAATATCGAGTATTTTAGTATAACCGAAAACCAATATGGATTCGTTACCGAGAAGTCGACCACCGACGCAACAAGGATTCTCATAAAAAATATAAAGCAAGTAAGGAAGATCTCTATTTAACTTTTATCGACGTGGAAGTCATTAGACTGCATACTACGATTAATTGATTTAATAACACTAAGATAACAGTTCATGTGACGAGAAAAACAAGTGAGAGCCACATAGCAAAAAAAAAAATTAAGGGTGCCGAAAGCAAGAGAAAAGAGAGGACGAGAGCAACTGCCAGGAATATAGACTACTGCAAAAAAAAAAAAAAAAACATGCAAACATCATCAGTTGGGCATCATTTCTCGCCCCCACAAGCAGGCTCAAGCCCATAAGGACATTAAAAAAAAAAAAAAAAAAAAAAAAAATTAGTAATTCTAAGCCTCTTATCAAGCGATATCGGATACAAGATTCTTATCGTCAATTTTACTCTTTAGAAGTTTAAGCACTCACAAAAAAGATCCCCTTTTTCATTGTCCAAAATGTGTAAGTGTCAATAAACGTTGTTCATATTGTCAAACACATCCAATTCGAATTTTGGACGTTTAAGTCTCCGATGACTGGCTGACGGATGATGAAAAAATGCTCATATAGCCTAGGCGGTTGGTCATCATTTGGTGAGTTGAGCTATGTAATATCTATTTAACATCAGTGTTCTTAGTGGTTGCTTCCCTCAGTCTCTGAAATGTGCAGAAGTTATTCCCCTTTTTAAAAAAGGGTCCGAATAAATGGATCCTTCGGCCGATTTCGTACTCTAGAGATAATGGAGTCCCACAGGGTTCTGTTCTCGGCCCAATTTTATTTCTGATATACATCAACTCCCCTTTTAAAGAAAATTTCAACGGCATCTCCACTGCATTCGCTGATGATGTAGCATTCGTGTACCAAAGGAATTCTTCGTTTGAGTGCATTACCAAGATAGAAGGAGATTTGCAAAAATTTAGATTGTGGTTTACGTTTCATAAATTAATAATTATTAATTAATAATTAATAATTAATTAAAATAAATTGATGACTTTAAAGTCTTCTGGTAATGTCTTAATTGACTACAATCAATTTTTTTATTCTCATAATTGTGAGAGATTCAATTTACCTCTGCATATTTGCGGCAAAAATAATTTCAACATTAACATAAAATGTAAGACAAGTTGCTTTAAAATTGAATCCATAAAAAAATACAAATATCTTGGTGTTTTAATTGATTTTAATTTGAACTGGAAAGATCGCATTCACGCATTAAAGTCATGTTTTTTGTTTTTTTTTTTTTTATAAGCTCTTTCGGGCTTCCAAAAATTGCCGTAGCGAACGGTATTTCACGTGCTCATGGCGGGGTATGTGATGCTTGTGATACGTAAGATGTATCTCTTAAAACCGCATTGTTCTACAAAAAAAAAAAAAAAAGTTATAACTATGGTCTAGCTTACTCAAAGTTGCAATATGACATTACAAGTTGGGTAGGAGCTTAGGCGAACAGCTTTGATTCTCTTGTGTCATCTCATAAGCACTTAATAAGAATTATCCCGGATAGAAGCCGCTTCGCTAGTAGTTGGCCGCTATTTCAAGAACTGAGGATTCTCCCTCTTATACACCTCAATTTTTTTAAAGTTCCGAGAGAATTCTATAAACGCAGCGGTAACACTTCCAAAAGACTTTCTAGAAGTTATAGTTTGAGAATAAATAACATGCTCACATTGAATTATTTCTACGAATAACAAATAAATTTCACATCCTTTACTTATGCACGGTAGTGCATGCGATCATATGAAAACACAAGCGTTTTCACTCAGCTGAGGCCTACCAAATCCTACTCTCAACCTCCACGCGGTGGCAGCCGGGTGCCTAGTACCTTAATCCAAGAAGTGGGTAACCAACCCCGTTTGGCGGATTCTTGGTGGCAGTAGATGAAAGAGGGGGGAAGAGTGTTTTTCCACTAGAGCACTTCTTCCTGTTCCAGGCGGCAGCGGACGAATTCCCTAGACAGAGTCAACGGTGGCGTCTATAGTTCCAGTTAGGTTGAACTTAGTGAATACCTTGCGCGAGCTGCTTCGACGTATTCGGATCACAGGTCGGTAAGGAATTCCCAATGTTGGTCAGGACCTTGGAATAGAGATGGTGGCGGAGGACCCCTTAATGGACCAACGGCAGCGCTCATACTCCCGTAGTGGACTACTGACACCGGTGTACCCGGCCCCTCGTCCTAGGGGAATAATTGAGGAACTAGCCCTCCAGGTTAGGGGTTGTGCCGTCGGGGTAACTTCCCTACCACGTAAAAAGCTCATGGTTCCGAAACAACCAAAGTCCTCGGATAAGGATGACTCAACTGATGACGACCCCAGCAAACGAAATAAGGACAACAACCTTCGGATCCGTACGTGGAATATTCTGACCCTTTACAAACCACGTGCAGCCGAACAATTGGCAGAGGCCCTAGACAACTATAAAGCAGATATAACCACCATACAGGAAGTGCGATGAGATGGGCCGGGGAAAAAGAGGATGAAAAACTGTGACATCTACTACGGTGATTGCTGCAGATGCGGATTTGTTATACGCAGCAGACTTACTGGTAGAACACAATGGTGTCGTCGTCGCAGTCACATTCGTACGTCCTGCCAAAAGCCGAAATACACACAAATAAATAAAAGTGAATACAATAAGTAGCTGTCGTGGTTGTAGTCGTAGTCGCAGTCGTAGAAAGTTGGACAATTTTTAATATTTGTCGCACGACAACGACATCATTGTGGTCTACCAGTTAGGAAAGAAGTCTTAAGCTTCCGACACGTGAGCGAGCATATTATAGATAGATAGATAGATATAACATACTTTATTTTGCAATATAATTTACTTGCTGGGTGTCCAGTACCTTAATCCAAGAAATGGATAACCAACTCCGTTTGGAGAATTCTTGGCGGCAGCAGATGAGAGAGAGGGGGAGGAGTGGTTTCTCACTAAAGCACTTCTTCCTGTTCCAGGCGGCAGCGGACGAATTCCCTAGACGGAGTCAACGGTGGCGTCTATAGTCCCAGTTAGGTTGAACTTAGTGAATACCTTGCGGGAGCTGCTTCGACGTATTCGGATCACAGGTCGGTAAGGAATTTCCAATGTTGGTCAGGACCTTGGATTAGAGATGTGGCGGAGGAGCCCTTTATTGGCCAACGGCAGCGCTCACACTCCCGTGGTGGATTACTGGAACCGGTGTACCCGGCTCCTCATCCTAAGGGAACAACTAAAGGAACTGGATCTCTAGGCTGGGGGTTGTGCCGTCGGGGTAACTTCCCTAGCACGTAAAAAACGAATGGTTCCGAAACAACCAAAAGCCTCGAATAAGGATGACTCAACTGATGACGACCCCAGCAAACGAAATAAGGACAACGACCTTCGGATCTGTACGTGGAATGTTCTGTCCCTTTACAGACCACGTGCAGCCGAACAATTAGCAGAGGCCCTAGACTGCTATAAAGCAGATATTACCGCCATCCAGGAAGTGCGATGGGATGGTCCGGGCAAAAAGAGGATGAAAAACTGTGGCATCTACTACGGTGATTGCTACAGAGGCAACAGGCAACGCTTATTCGGATGCGGATTTGTAATACGCGGCAGACTTAGGCAAGAAGTCTTAAGCTTCCGACACGTTAGCGAGCGTATTATGACTATCCGGATCAAGGCTAAATTCGCTAACATAAGCCTAATATGTGTTCATGCTCCCACGGAAGAAAATGACCCTGCCACCAAAGAGTGTTTCTACGAGCTCCTCGACAAAACATATGAGCAATGTCCTAAATACGACGTTAAAATCGTATTGGGCGATTTTAACGCCAAAATAGGAAAGGAGGACGTCTTTGGTAGGGCAGTCGGTAAGCATAGCCTACACGACACCACGTCTGATAACGGACTAAGGCTAATTGATTTCGCTGTGGAGCGAAATGTCACCATAGCAAGCACATGGTTTCCTCATATCGATATTCATAAGCAGACATGGCGGTCCAATGATCATGTAACGATCAACCAAATTGATCATATTGCGATCGACGCAAGGCATGCCTCCAGTATTCTGAATGCCCGAACCTTCCGAGCGGCCAACATAGACTCGGATCATTACCTTGTTGTAGCCAAGGTACGAATGCGGATATCCCAATCTGAGCAACAAAGAAGAATTACTGTGAGAAAATTTAACGTCGAAAAGCTACAATCGCAAGAGACCGCCAGACTCTTCGCTGAACGCGTATCCCGAAATCTCTCAAACACCCCTTTGCCACCAGCATCAAGTACCGAAGACCAGTGGCAACGCTGCCAACATGCCATCAGAAACGCCGCGACTGATGTGCTGGGTCTCGCTCGACCACCACCGCGAAACCCCTGGTTTGACGAAGAATGCCGGCGAGTGCATGCAGCAAAACAAGAGGCATACAAAGCGGCACTGCAAAGGAAGACGAGAGCTGCTCGTGAGCTCTACGAGCAAAAGAGACGGGAAGAACATCGGCTTCTCCAAAAGAAGAAGAAAAAGCATGAGAAGCGCGCGTTTGAGAATATCGAGAGCTTATACTCCAGGAACAATGTACGGAAAATATATCAAAAGGTAAAAAGAACGTGTCAGAGAAGTAATACCCGTACAGAAACCTGTAGAGATGAAAATGGAAACCTCGTAGTAGAATCACAGTCGGTGCTGAGAATATGGAAAAACTACTTCTGCAGACTGTATAACGGCGACGAAGACCAACATTCCGCTGTCAGGCAGAATGAACCATTCAACATAGACGATGATAGTCAAAATTTCCGTCCACCTGACCAAAACGAAGTGAGGATAGCAATATCCAAGCTAAAATCGAACAAGGCTGCTGGACCTGACGGCTTACCGGCCGAACTTTTCAAGGCAGCTGGGGATGAATAGGTAGAGTGCATACACCTACTCATTTCTAATATTTGGTCAGACGAGTGTATGCCTGATGAGTGGAATCTCAGCATCGTTTGCCCGATCCACAAGAAGGGAGACCCCCTCAACTGCGACAATTATAGAGGCATCAGTCTCCTCAACATCGCATACAAGATCTTTTCTGCGATATTGTGTGAACGCCTGAAACCTTTTATGAACAGCCTGATTGGACCCTATCAGTGCGGTTTCAGGCCAGGAAAGTCCACCATCGATCAAATCTTCACACTTCGGCAGATCCTGGAGAAAACCCAAGAATTCCAAATCGATACTCACCACCTCTTTATCGATTTCAAGGCCGCCTATGACAGCATCTATAGAGAAGAGCTTTATAAAGCCATGTCTAGTTTTGACATCCCTGCCAAACTTGTCCGTCTGTGCAGGCTGACGATGGAGAACGCTCGCTGCTCCATCAAGGTCGGTAATGACCTCACCGAGACCTTTGATGTCAAAAAAGGCTTTAGACAAGGTGACGCGCTGTCATGTGACTTCTTCAATATTGTACTTGAACGGATTGTGCGGAACTCACAAGCCAACACCGGAGGCACAATCTATTACAAGTCTGTACAACTGCTTGCATACGCCGACGATATAGACATTATCGGAAGAACTCAGCGGGCTGTCACCGGTGCGTTTGCAAGCATTGAGGCGGAAGCGGCCAAAATGGGTTTAGCGATAAACGAGGGCAAAACCAAGTATATGCTGTCAACAAGAAGGGAAAACCAACACCGACGAATTGGACAAAACGTCACCGTGGGCAGCTATAACTTCGAGGTAGTAAGGGAATTTGTCTACCTTGGCTCTGCTATAAATTCAACAAACAAAATCAGTGCAGAAATCAATCGAAGAATAACTCTTGCCAATCGCTGTTTTTTTTTGGGCTTATAAGGCAATTCAACAGTAAAGCCCTATCTCGAACAACTAAGGAGACTCTATATAAGACCTTGATCATCCCAGTCCTGCTTTACGGCGCTGAAACATGGACTTTATTAAAAGAGGATGAAGATATCCTTGGTCGTTTCGAGAGAAAAATTCTTCGTAAGATTTTCGGTCCCGTTTGAGTTGACGGGTTTTGGAGGAGAAGATTCAATCACGAACTATACGAGCTGTACAGTGACATCGACCTAGTCAAAAAGCTGTGTATTGGACGTCTGAGATGGCTAGGACATGTATTGCGAATGGACACCAACGCTCCGGCCCGCAGAGTCTTCGAATCTAACCCCGAGGGACGACGCAGTAGAGTGAATCATCGCCGTAGGTGGCGCGCACAAGTTCAAGGGGACCTCGACCAACTTGGAGTGCGCAACTGGAGGCAACTAGCTAAAGACCGAGCTAAATGGAGAGGCTTGTTGGTTGAGGCCCAGGTTCACCCCGAACTGAAGCGCCACCTAAGTAAATAAGTAAAGATAGAGTCAAATTACAATTCTGAAATTAACTTTCATGTAATTTTATTAAATTTTAAACGTTGGGTATCGTTATATTAAGCAGAAATGGTTTTTGAACGGCGAACAGATTGAGACCATCAAAAAGTATAACTACCTGGGTATGCTTTTCACGCAAAACTTAAGCATGGAAGAACACCTGAAATGCAAGCTACAAAAGGCCAAAACCATGATAAATACAACTTGGAGAAAATGTTTTGCCAACAAATGCATAGTACATAGCAGTAAGTTTCGTGTTTTTGAAGCGGTTGCCGAGTCAACTATGTTGTATGCGGCCCAGGTATGGGGCGGAAGGCGGTTTGAGGAAGTGGAAAAGCTATTGAGGTTTTATATTAAAAGGATATTCCGTTTACCACCAAACACCCCAAACTATGCCATAATGCTAGAGACTGGACTTTCTCCACTGGCTATAAAGACGCTGAAACTGCAGATGGACTATATTTTAAAGGTATTCAATATGCCTTTGGAAAGATTACCAAGAAAAGTTGCACTGGAAGCACTACGATGCAATAATGGTTGGTACAGAAATTGGAACGAACTAGCGCACGAGTGTGGAATAAGCTTGGATTTGGATGAAGCAAGCACGGCGTCATGGAAGCCAAAGCTATACCAGAAGCATTAGAGTCACTGCATCGATCTATTTATAGGCAGTTGGATCATAATTTGGGAGACCGAAACTACTTTCACGATAGTAATAGCTGCGAAGAAATATCACTTATGCTAAAACTGCGAGCTGAACTACTTCCACTAAATTATCAACCGCATAGGGAAGATCTACCGGTCTTGTGTAATATATGTAACATGGCGGAGAGGGAGGATATATTTCATTTTATGGGAAGATGTCCTACGCTCCGGGAAACTAGACGGCACTTGTTTGGAGTAGATGAAATTTCCCATGAAGAAATCATAAGTAAGCTCAACGAACCGCAAACGTCTCTTCTGGTAGCGTACTGTAAAATAGCCCTAGCCTATCGGCGAAGAATTATAACAGAAAGTTTCTAATTTTAAAGAATAATGCCTTTCGTTTATTAAATTGCAATCCATAAAGTAGTAATGGTTTTTTTAAAAAATTGTCAATCGGCAGGCGGCTTATTGCCATGCTTTTTTGATTTTTCGATGTTTGTAAAGAATTGTAATTAAATTGTGAATTAATAAAATCTAAATCTAAATCTAAATCTAAAATCTATATTAAGCAAAAAGCTGGATATTATATTGGTTGTTAACAGCATACTTTTGTCAATTATAGAGCTAAACATTAAAATAGATATATACACATGTAGGTAGATTCAATTTTACATTTTCGTAATAATAGATTTTATTTAACAAAAGTCAAACTCAGTATGACTATTTCCAACTTTTGACTGAATGGAGATTCACATTACGAAATTCTACGTGTAAGTGATGCTATAACGCATTCAATCGTCCTTTTATAAATTGTTTATGATCTTTTATTTGTTTTTATGATAAATAATATTCAAATTAAGCAAAATTCGTTCATTCTCAATTTTCACTTAGCCTCGTGTTCGTAACTCCTTCATTGTTTCCTATTTCAGAAGTGTCACTTGCCATTAATTACTACCAATTTCGAGTAGGGTGCGAGTAAAGAGTCAAGCCTCTCTTTTATAACTTTCCTAAGATCATCGTTTTTATCTAGAAGAATAACTAAAAACAACCCCAGAATTCAACGTGTTGATGCGTTCAGTTAACATTCATCGCGTGTCTTAAGCAAATTAACATATAAAAGCATTTCATTTACAAATACTACCGGTCTACTGGTGTTTAAAAATGAAGTCACGACATGCTCTTAAATTTCGTTTTAATTGTTTCTTTTTTTTTTATTTTTAACAAAATTGTTACAAGCTTTGAAAGTTGAATCTGCTTGTCTAAAATATTAGAAATCAAAGAATGTCTAACGAAAGACAAGAAGTGCCAAAATAATTATAGTTGTACATTTCTAAGCAGCAGTGACAACCAGGAGTAATTACGCATATATTCTTTACTTGGTTACAGGTTCAAATATTTCACAACATTACAATCCTTCAAGTGCTAATTACGAGTAGTTGTCATTAAAATCAGATCATCACCATGACGAAGTGTTTTCGAATATCAGTCATATGGCAATTAAATCTTGTCGTGAGTGTAACTCAATTTTGTTTATAAACAATCACAAGATGACTATAAATAGTTGCCGTAATTAATATCTAATAATGGGTCAATATATCTCAGGTGGTCAGTGCGTATGACGTCGGATGTTATGGTACATGAATATACTACCTAATTTGCACATTCCGTTATAAAAGCTGTGACGGAGTTTATTA
Source organism: Brachypalpus laphriformis (assembly GCA_945910035.1). Taxonomy (NCBI): domain Eukaryota; kingdom Metazoa; phylum Arthropoda; class Insecta; order Diptera; family Syrphidae; genus Brachypalpus; species Brachypalpus laphriformis. The sequence continues at coordinate 258,790,771 of OX246754.1, forward strand.
AAATTGCTTAGAATAAATTATAATTTAAAATGACAAACAAAAAGTTGTTGACACCGTTGATAACAGCATGCCATAAAAATAAATGCGTAACGAAACTACGGAACCGTTTTAAGTATTTCATCGTCAAGAAAACATCGTTATCATAAAAATTAAGAAAATTACATTGTACATATACGTATACGTAAATTGGCCTGTTTCACATTCTCATAAGGTTTCGTAGTTGTATTATTTTTTTTACGTAGTAATCGAACTCAGCACTTTACGAAAAGATGCTACCAAACACCAAAAATTTGCCGCCAGAAGATTGTGCGGCTGCCATTGAGCCAAGAAAGAATTGCTATTGATTTGGGATATAAAAATCCACTGACTATTTTATAAAACAATTAAAGAGTTAAGTACATTTGTATCTTCTTAATATATTTATGTATGCATGACATTTTCTATATGTATGTACTTGCGACAGCGAATTAAGTTTACCTTGCATAAGGGACGATTTTGACAGCATCGGCTGAAAAATAGCCAAATTTTGAAAAATTATTCTTGTTATTCTTATACGAATTTTTAGGTAAAAACCTGGTATGGGATCCGATCGGATACGTCGAATCTAACCCAAATTTTGAGAAAATTGGGGGTTATAATAAAAACTCTGATATCACCTCGGGGTATAAGTCTGCAGACCCCAGTGAAGACAGACACACAGACGGACAGAACTGTCCACTGGCATTTAACGAGATATTCGCGAAAAATCTCACTTGAGTCTCTTCATTCCAAGATGACGCCCCAACGCGCACCTCTCAGGATATGATATGTTCTTTACCGATTTGTAATAAAGCCATTAAGACCACTTCCAGCTTTTCCTAAATCCCTACTTATGATGAATCCATTATCCGCAAAGAATAACTGATGTACGTTGGGATCTGTCACTTTGCCTTCAAGCTGATAGTCAAGAACTGCATTAAAGAGCAAAGGACTTAAGACGCTTACTTGGTGCACCCGGACTTTCAGATCTCGTCGTTATCCGTGGTTATCTCCATCCGAAATGGGTGGAGAAGAAAAATCTACTCAGCCAATTTCAAGCAGGATTTCGGAAAAGTTTCTCTACGGACGAATAGATCTTTATTGTGACATGCATATCATGTTTTATAAATAGGGGAACAAAACTGTACGCGTGCTTCATAGAATACCGAATGGCCTTGTTGCAATTCTTCTACAAACTCTTTACACGAAGTTCATCAATATTTTGAGAAGCGAGTGGTTGGAGGTTGGATTTGGGGTGAAACAATGCTACTGTTCAGCCCTCGTCTTTTTGCCTTGTTCTTAGATGATTTACCATCGACATTACGCTAAAACTCGCAGAAGTGAAAAATCGCCTATCAATCCAAATGTCGCGATTCCTGCCAATTAAATGTGTTTGAGGTAGTGATGCGATCTGCGATGTTCTACGGAGCCCAAGCATGGGGGAACAGAGAATGTAAGATGATGTGGAAAAACTGTTTTGTCTTCTCTACAATACATCCAACTACATGCTTAATATTGAAAACGGTTGCTGTCAACTTTTCATATGCACGCTAAGGATATATATGAAACTAGCTGACCAGTGCTCGCCTTGCTTCGCCCGCATTTTAGTTGACGGTTATTTAATTGTTGAAACATAATAACCAACTGAATACAATACCAAAATTATGTAAGCTCAATTATAAGTTCCCCCGTGGGAATCGCCACCAGAGCACACACAAACCCGCTCACAACACACAATTAAATTTAAAACCATTAAAACATTCTAAAACAACAACATCTCGTATAACAAAATTGAAAAATATTGCAATAGTTGTATGTCTACACATGCATATGCATGTACCTACGCGTATATTCCCAAGTCTCTTAATTGCATGAAGTTTTGACAGCACATGGATGTCTTAATTAATAAAATGTACAATATCTTAGATTTGGCACTGTTATTGTTTTTTTTTTCAATTTTGACTCTAGAAGAGATCGCACACTGAAGATCAAAACATAATCATGGGATAGCGCGCCCATATACTCACACACACATACTATTGCAACGATAGCCACTGCTGTATGACTGCTGACAGTGGTCTCCACTGAAGGAACATTGTGGACGATGATTTGATGAATTGTTTTTAGCATTGCACAGCTTCAGGACAACGCAGAAGGATGTTTTATACCTTAAATGAATTAGCGGCGAATTTACTAAATTCACCAATTTTTTTACTTTTTTTTTAATCCGGAGAGCCAGTACTGAGCTACGACTGTGGAATCAATATTTACAGATGGAAAATTCGATCTCAACCTCCTTTATGACACTTAGACCTTGAATTTCGGAATATCCCTTCTTATCTCGCATCTAGGCAAAATAAGGAATAACTGTGCAAAATTTCAAGTACCTACATACGTCTAGTAGTTTTCGAGAAACGGTGTTCACAAGGAAAATCGACTTTGCTTTTATAATATTTAAGATATATTTTAAAACTATGAAATTAGAAGACAGCAACCGCCTCATAAAAATGCTGGGTCTAAAAACAGTTAGGATGAAATCGCAGTTCTACCAGGATTGGGAGGAGCTTGCCTCGAAATATAATGTAAACTTGTGCTTGATGGAATCAAACCTTCACGAATCACGTCGACCAGGCACAAAAAGCGAAGCTCATAAACCAGGCCAGAAATGGTAGCTCTCGTCACAACTATAGAAGTTTACAACTTGAGCAATCTTAGATCTATTTAAAAACTAGATGAAATTTCAATTATACTGCGAACAAGAGGTGATCTTTAAAGCTGAATTTTATGCCGCATCGCATCGACCTACCTAGCCTGTGCAGTACAAAAGCAAAAGAAGACGTCTTACATTTTATTACTTCCTGTCCTATGCTAAAAAAAAAAAACATAAGAAGAACTCATTTCAGGGAAAACTCACTTAGAACGGAAGTGGTATTGGATCTGCTAAATGGTGCTAACTTGCAGAAATTAGCATCGTACTGCGGAAAATCCTACGACTATAGGTTGAGAATTGTCCAAGGAGGTTATTGACTTGAGCTGGATGAGTACATATTTATTAAAATATTTAAAAAATGAAAAACTTGTCAATCTACGGCAGACGGTAAAGCCATTATAATGGTGCCTGTAACGCCCATTTCAAACATATCTGGCACCGGATACAGCGTGGAGTGTATCCGGTTTAAAGTGTGCAGAACCAAATGTATCTGGCATACACGGCGCCGTGTATCCGATGTGGAAAAATAAAATACACTTATTATACCACTGCCTCTTGAGTTCCAAGTTCCTTTAAAAACCAGAAGTTGTTTGTTCTGTATATACTGATAAATATAATTACAAATAATAAAACCAAATCTGATATAATTAATCCTTTTTGCTTGTACATTTTCAAAATGAAATATATAAGTCCATGGGACTCATAAGGGACGTATACGCGGTTAATTAAGAGTTAAGTGCGCAATTATATTTAATTTTATAATGGCTTTAGAAATTTTAGTCAATCCAACATATTCAGCCATGTAAATTTAATCTAATGCACTCTTTTTGCTACCTATAAGCTTCTAAAATACATAACACTACCTAGATTTCACGGCTTTTACATCTACATGAAAAAAATAATAAAAAATGATTGTAGGTCTCTTTAGAGTACAAACCGAGGGACAGTAAAATCCTAATAATCTGAGTGTGTCGCAGCACTATCCTTTATCCGTTTGGTCAGACATTTTAATGGGATATACTTATTATGATGGCATAATCACGCATACTACACGTGAGACTAGCGCCAGGTGCACGGCAACAATGAACCAGAACTTGCTCCGTGTACGTTTATATTTATTAAACATTTATATTGTTTAATAAAATGTAGTTTATCGCTGTGTAAAAACAAGCACAGAAAAATATAGTCGGATGATGAAGCACATTAAATCTTTTCTATTTGTTTTATTTTATGCCTGAGGTTTTAAGAAGATTTATTGCGGTCTTTTAGTGAAAATAAGAATTTTGTTTTTATGTACGCAGAAAAGAAATTAACAAAAAAACAATTAAGTCTTGTGAAATTGTATGACGTAGGATACTATTAGAACTGAAAGCGTACGAGTATGTTTTCAAAATAATTTCTGCATTATACATTTTTTTTGTATTTCTAAGATTTAGAAGAAATGTGTAGCTATACATCGTGCAAGATCTAAATTTGCATTTTGACACGAAAGCACCGTAGTGACACAAGATAACATGGACGACAAGGTAAAGTGCTAAACACTCTAAAAAAAAAAATACAAACAAATGATAAGTCGAGAAATGACTTGCCAAAAGGTATTATTTTTAAATGTATTCAAAAATAAGCTAGTTGCACAGTGACACAATTGTTTATGGGTCACAAAGTGTAATGCCATAGAAGATATCTTCATCTGATACCAATGTTACCGAGCAGTATCTTTGTTGTTTGAAGACGTGTGTACGATGCATATGTACATATAAGAATAGAAATCTCGGGGCATTTATTGATTTCACTTTTAATTTTTCTTTGCAATAAGTTGCATTCACTCCATTCATAGTCAGATATGAAATTTTTGAAATCTTTGAAATTGTCGAAGTCATTAAAATCACTGAAGTCAGTTCATTACAAGTGCTCGTATGTGTACATACGAGTTCAATCAATTTCATCAAGATTGATAGTTTTGGAAAGAGCCTCAACTGAATTTAACTTTTAAGACATATGCTGCATGTACATATGTATCTTCTTCGTCCTTTTTATCAGCGAGGTTATGATCCGAAAACAAGGGATCACAACCCTCCCACTTCACTGCATTTCTACTGATCCGCCTGTGGGGTTCGCCTATTTGACCTCAGAAAATATCGGCTATCGATTTTGGATCACTCGGTACTGAGACCAATGAAATGCCGATGTCGTCGCATTTGTCTGATCCAGGCGTTTATAGGCCTGCCTTTCCTACATCGCGATGTCTTTGGAACGTGCATTGATATTGCCTTTTGAACAGGGTTCAAATGATATATTCTTTGAACGTGGCAATACCAGCTGAGCCGGTCGCGCTCTATTTTTTGTACGATGGTTTCCTTGATGTGAAAGCTTCCACGGATCTTCGAACTTCTTATTCGATCAAGCTTTGTCACTCCTGCTGTCATGCGAAGCATCTTCATCTCAGCTGCCGTTAATTTACTCTCATACGTTTTGTACATCGTCCAACATTGTGAACTGTATGTGAGCGCTGGACGCACAACTGCGGTGTAGAGCCTTCCTTTCAACTTAGGTGGCATTTTTCTGTCACAGAAGATAGCGGAATTTTGCCGCCACTTCATTCACCCTACGCTTACGCAATGATTGATGTCGTCATCACAGGTTGCTTTGCTATTGATCATAGATCCCAGATATTTGAACTTTTCGCACTTGGGAAGCACTGTTCCATTCAAATTAATGTCTGGAATAGGCCTGAGTGGATCAGAGAACGCAGCACAAATACTCTGTCTTTTTTTAACTAATGCGATACCCATTTCCCTCCAGAGCGTCCACCCACACATCAAGTGCTCGTTGCAGGGATGTAGGATCCTCACTTATGATGGCTCCATCGTCAGCAAAGAATAACTGATGTACCTTGGGGTCCATCACTTTACCTTCAAGCAGATAATCAAGGACTGTAATAAAGAGCAAAGGACTTTAGACGCTTCCCTGGTGCACCTCGACTTTGAGAACACTTCGGGAACTCTTCGGTTACTCCAGCGGGGCATCTTACTCTTGTCTTTGCTCCCTCGTACATGTACATGATCATCTGTACATAGGTTTCTGGAACCCCTCGACGTCTTAGCGCCACCCATATCAGATCTCGTGGTTGTCGGTCGAATGCCTTTTCAAAGTCAAACAATACAATATGTAATTCTCTTAAGGAATCACGATGTTTTTCCATTATGATCCTTATACTTTGGATTACATCTGTGGTTGATTTACCCGAGACAACCCGCACTGATCATCAGATAACCGTATTATTTTTCGCAGTCGGCCATCTAATATCATAGTGTGTGACATCAGCTTGGTCGAACGGTAGTTATCACAGTTTCGCGTATCACCCTTCCCTTTGTATACAGGGAGAAGGTAACTTTCCCTCCATTGATTCGGCACTGGGTCACCTCTCACAAATTTGGAGATGAGAATTCCGAGCAATCTGAACCCGATGTTTCCCATCTTTTTCCAGAACTCAGAGGGCATCTCGTCCGGCCCAACCGCTTTTCGTATTTTGGAGTATTTGACCGCCTCACTAACTTCTTCGACTGTGATGTCGGGTATTTCTTCACAGTTAGGGGTGGCTCTTGAAAAGTATAGCCGGGAAACTGTTCATTTAAAAGTTCTTCACAATACTGCCGCCACCTCTGCAGAATTTTGTCGTCATACACAAGAAGGTGGCCATGAGCATTGTTAATGAACTTTGGCGAACGAATCTCCTGAGTATTCCTCCTCCTTTGGGCGGCTGTTTTGAAGATGGTTGCGCTCTTGTTCATAATGTGTCTTCGCAACACCTGGATAGCCTGGTTTGCATCAGCAACCGGGGAAGATATTTTCTCCAGCTCCCGATACAGGGCCTCCGTACTCTCTGATTGAAGCTGGGCGCACTTCTTTTTCGCTTTTTTCTTGCAACATCTGTATTCCATTTCGAGGTGCACTTTGACCAAGCTTTGAAAGCCGCTTCCTTCTCATTTATCGCCTTCTTAGCATCATTACTCCACCACCATGTTTCTTTGGCGTGTTGATGGTGGCCTTTTGAAGCTCCTAGCAGTGATTTCGCCTTCTTTAAACAAGGTCGCTGTAGGGAATCCCACATATTTTGTGTTCTGCACTCTTCATCCTCATCTCCGTTGATGGTGTGAGAGAGGTAATTTTTCATTACGAAAACAAAAGCCTCGCCTTTTTCTTTGTCCAGATTGTACCACTTGATTTTCTCAGAGACCCTTGTTTGTTTGCTTGTCTTTGGTGTTTTCATAAAAATTTCTTTTAGCAGGAGACAGTGTTGCCGAGCGATTGCCTCTCCCAGGATCACTTTGCAATCTTTTACCCGAGGCTTCATGAAACTGGCTACCAAATGTTAGGCAATCTGAGTTTCATCTCCACCACTGCTGTAAGTGATCAGGTGTCGGCTTTGTTTGATGAACATGGTATTTAACACGATAAGACCGTGTGATTGGCACATGCTTAGGATGTCTTCACCAGGAAGGTTCCTGGTGCCGTATCCTAGTCCTCCATGGCAGTCTTCATAGTCTTCGTTTGATTTCCCGACGTGTCTATTCAAATCTCCTCCAACAAACAGAAACTCCTCGTTTGGGATGTTCTTAAGGAGATTGTGGAAATCTAGCCAAAATGCATCTTTATCTCTCTGATTTGATTGCACCCATTTTGGGGAGCATACCATATGCACTAACAATATTCCACACCTCTCCTTGTATTACTAGTTTGAGAGACATCAAACGGTCGCTGGACTTCGAAATGCTCAAGATGTTACCAAGTAGCTTTGCCGCAAGGATGATACCGATTCCGTTTCTAGCCTTTTCCATTCCGTAGTAGAACATCTTGTAATCTTTTGTCCCGATCTTTCTTCTATGACACCGGTGATCTCCAGTCGTGTCAACCCACAGACTCGCATGCACACTTGTGGGAGGGTTTTTTAGATAGTATATGTGTCGCTAATCTCACTTGGGTGTTATATTGCTTAGATCTGATTTGTCCCCTTAGTCGCCTTTTACGACAAGCGCTAGTTGTTGGGGGGCGCTGCGGTGATATTCTTAACCCGTCCCTGCACGGTGACGTACATGTGTATACATTTATTTATTTAAAAAATACACGTAATGTCCTTTATTTTATAAACTAAAATTATGAATAAGATCTTAACAGACTTCAATTAATACAAACAAAAATTAAAAAAAAGAAATAAATATTCTCTCTATTCTATATAAGCACGTACACAAATATTTATATCATGACACTTCCCACTCAATTTGCCACTCGTACACCTTAACACTGGTCAGTGAAAGCACAAGCATCTAAGTGACTCACATACCTAATAAATAAAAGCTAAGCACGAATCAGAATAAAACTTTGCTCTCACAATTTTTTTTTCTAGTACCTAATAGCTGCCCCATAGAGACAGTCTATATTTGGCTTTTATGGTGACACAAATAAAAACATTATGATGGCAACCACAAAAAAAAAACAGCGTCAAAGGAACAAACTACCGACTTGTGCTTGTGCCAACGCACATGGCTAATAAAAAGCCAATTCTAGATGGTCTTGAACCTTCAAAACAAATATTTTCTTTTGAGTCATCGCCCAAAACAAAATATAAACTAAATATCCGCCGCTATTACGCATCCTACTGATACAAATCTCAATTAAAAGTCAAATATTTGACTAGAATGCGTTCCTATTTTTAGAAGCCTAAACATTCTGTTCAGCCAAATTGTTCTGGGCATTTAGAGCAGATACTTATTGTGCTACGCATCAAAACGCACCAATGTATAGACGCTCGTGCTGTATCAATTGGACAGTAATTGGCACCAATAATTGTCGACTACTATAAATCGAAACGCATCGTTTAGTTATAACCAATTATCAACTCACTCAATTACATGTTTGACATGCCCTGCCATTTGATTACATTCCTCGGAAATGAATGCAATTTGCAGTGTCATAAAAAAAAAAAAAAAAAAAAAAGGAAATAGAACGCCGACTATGTCGAGCTTCATTGATGCGTTAAAATACGAGGGCAGGGCACAATTGTCAACCGCGTAAAACTAAATCATAAGCACACACTTGGGTGCACGTCGAGACATATTCTAATAAGCATATTTGTCAGTAAGACTTCAAGTATTGAATGAGATGAGGTAAATTCAGCTGAACAACTTAATGACTTGCTATCATGCAATGAACAAGATCAAAGGAAGTTAACCGGTTACGACCGACTAGCAGCCGTACTGCATTCCAATTTCCTTTTGTGCAATGGAATTTGCATAGAAATTAGCGATTATTGAACTACTATTAAAGAAGAATGACTGACTGTCAATCTGATAAGCATTAGAGTGATTTAAAGGTTATACGAATTTTTCCATTAGACTTCTTTATTTGATTTCAAGGGAAATTTTTTAAGGACTAGTTCGACCTGTATACGCTGCTTTTACAAATTATTCAAACAACATCTAATACACTTACAGGTAAAAACTACTAATTTTTGTTTGTTGTTATTGAACCAATTCTGATGCGGTTTTAACGAATGCCTAGATGCTTCGCGCAGCTTTAGCCTAAATATTATTAGAGTCCGCCACAGAGGTGCTATAGAGCATAACTGCCATTTGTAATAGTATAAGTAATAATGGACTATGTGGGCGCCGTGGCGTAAGTGGTTAGTGTGTCGGATCACTACGCATGAGGTTCCAAGTTCGAATCCTACAAAACACCAAAAAGTTTTTTCACGGTCCCACCTCTCGCGAGCGTCTGACAAACATCCGAGAGTATTGTTGTCACGAAAAAGCTTCTCAAATCGCCGTTCGGATACGGCACTAAACTGTAGGTCCCTTCCATTCGTGTGAAAAATATAACGCACACAACACGAGTGGTTGCGAGAAGCTAGGCCCTGGCACTCAAAGAGCTGTTGCGCCAAATATTTATTTATTTTTTTTTTATAATGGACTATTTCGTTTGTTAAATTTGCTCTGAACTTTGTGGATAATCTACAAAAATCAAAATTAAATCTCCCGATATCAACCCGAACACCCGGGTCGGGTCCCGCAGCTAAAAACCCCTAAAATTTAATTTAAAAAAAAATAAACTTTGTTAAAATATAAACTAAAATTTGTATACACTTGTAGCTTTTGAACTCCTACATGATTACACACCTCGCCGTGGTGTAGGGGCCTAGTAATGGTCAAGGATTCTCGGGTAGTTCCCCAGATGAGACACGAAGCCAAGTTGTAGTCGTCCTAATCCTTCCCCTTCATATCCTTTCCTTTCCTCTCTCCTCTCCGGTGGGCCGGATCAAGGTGTAATACGACCCGTGCCGAGGATCAGCCTGGCTGGGGGCCCACTTTAAATAATAGTCCAGTCGCAAACGGAGTATCCGGATACCCGGCGACCTCCGGATTAGCCTGCCTTGCCTGCACAATGCGACTGTGCAGGTCGACCTCCCATTCTCCGCCACTCGTGGGTCCAATTTAATGAACAATAATAAAAACCAAAAAATACAAAAAAATTAAAAAAAAGTAAAAAAGAGGACGGTCCTCTTAAAAAACCGTCTCCCAGCCTCCTGGGAAGCATACCCGCAAGCTCTGCTGTGACAATCCCGTCTAGCGCATTGGCCTTGAGGCCTAGCACTAGCGTTGCGAGCAGTTGTAAGCAGGTGGTCGCCCCCAGGATTGCTGAACGCGGGTCTGGTACACTGGCGGATAGGACAGTGGTGTCAACACCTGGTCCCATCGTAAAGCCAGACCATGAAACGCGAGGGGGAAAACCCCTTAACATCTCTACCCCTTCAGGGACAGCTAACTGTTCGGCCTCGAGCTTACAGCATGCTGTGCCCTCCACTTCGAAGGATCCACATCCCCTTCTCAAATCCCTTTCAGGGGCGATGGACGGCTCAGCTTCGAGCTTGCCGAATGTCGCCCCCCCGAAGATCTCCTACCAAGATTAAGGCACACTTGGAGATCGCGGTCGTTCACCATATCGATCCGGATGGCAGCATTACGGCATTGACATCTTACTGGATACTCACTTTCCTGGTAGCTCCCCTGTTGCTGTATCGCAAGTGGGAAATCCCCCCCTCAACCTTGCAGCAACGATGGGAAAGATCCGATGGGCCATGCGCAGCTTCAAACCCTTCAAGTCCCCAGGACCTGGCGGTGTTATTCCAGCTGAAATTCAGCAATGCGAGGACATTGTGCTTCCATGGCTCAAAGTCATCTTGTCGGGCTGTCTAAATCTGGTCTATATTCCCAAACTTTGGACCGAGGTTGAAGTCATATTCATACCTATCAGTCTATCGTCCTTTCTGCTTAAAACTTTAGAAAGGTTAATTGATATCCATCTTCGACAAAGCATTAGCCCAGCTCTGCTCTCGCCGTTCCAACATGCGTACTGCAAAGGCAAATCGGTTGAGACAGCCTTACATTCGCTTGTACGCACCATCGAAAAATCCTTGAGCATCAAAGAATACACCATGGTGGCTTTCCTTGACATTGAGGGAGCTTTTAACAATGTCAAACCAAAGGCGATTACGGACGCACTTGTAAATCTGAAAGTGGATGTTTCGCTCGGAGTGTTGATCAGTCAATTGCTTACATGCAGGATTATTAACACACAGCTGGGCGGAGCATCGGCCAGAAGAATTGCTCGCTGCGGTACACCTCAAGGTGGAGTCTTCTCACCTCTTCTGTGGAACCTGGTAGTTAATGAACTACTGATGGACCTGGATGCGTCAGGTTGTAGAGTGATCGCCTATGCTGATGACATTGCTATTGCTGCCTCCGGTAAACACCCGGACACTCTCAGGGATATCCTCCAATATGCTCTCCTTCGGCTCACCAAATGGGCCTCCAATTGTGGACTGGGGGTTAACCCCCATAAAACGGAACTCGTTCTTTTCACGAGGAAATATAAAGTTCCCCTCATAGACCCTCCTTTGATAAATGGCACCAGTCTCACCTTCTCGGAAAACGCAAAATATCTGTGTCTTATTTTGGATAGGAAATTAAACTGGAAGGTCAATCTACTAGAGCGCGTCAAGAAAGCTAATGTAGCTCTCTATTCCTGTAAAAAGGCTATAGGTAGGAGCTGGGGTATTAAACCTCAAATCACCCATTGGCTATACGTGTCCGTTATCAGGCCTATACTACTATATGGCGTGATCGTATGGTGGCCTGCTCTCGAAAGGGCTGTCCACCTCACTCAACTAGTTAAGGTGCAAAGAGCTGCATGCATCTGCATCAGTGGTGCACTTAGAACTACTCCCTCCGCGGCACTGGACATCTTGTTCCACCTGCTACCCTTAGATATTTTCGGCAAACAGTTGGCTGCCTGTGCGGCCATCCGCTTGAAAGCCTCCTCTCAGTGGTCTAGCTATCGCTTTGGCCACTCCTCGATCCTTGATCTTCTCAACTTCAAACACGAAAACACGGACTACACCCCGCCGAAACTGAGATTTGACTGTAACTTCCGTACGAGCATCCCTAACCGGGATGTATGGGACACTTCCCCCCCTGTCGATGGTAGTTCGGTTAACTTCTTTACAGATGGATCTAAGACGGAGGGTGGGGTGGGTTGTGGTGTTTTCTCCGAACAGCTCAATCTGAGCATCTCTTTCCGCCTCCCTGATCATTGTAGCGTTTTCCAGGCGGAAATCATGGCGATTAAGGAAGCCCTGTCCTGGCTGAAATGTAATGTACTATCTGTCAGGGATATTAGCATTTTCACTGACAGCCAAGCGGCAATCAAGTCCCTGGAATCGTTCTCCTTCACTTCAAGGGCTGCCTTAAACTGTCGTCTATCTCTTATGGAGATGGCAGAGCAGTTCAACATTCACCTATGCTGGGTGCCGGGCCATAGAGACATTCCAGGTAACTGCAGGGCTGACGACCTCGCCAGACAGGGTACCACTCTAAGGATTTTGCCTGAAAGGCAAGCCCTGGGTATACCCCTCGCTACATGTAAGTATCTACTAAAGCTGAACGCTATTAGCACGACCAACCTCAGATGGGGAAACGGCTCAACGTGTCACATTTCGAGACAGATCTGGCCTAAGCTGGATCAAAAACGTAGTGCCGATCTGATCAAGTTAAAGCGTACACAAATCAGCTGCGTTGTCGGTGTTCTCACTGGACACTGTCTTATAGGCCAACACGCCAAAAGACTTGGTCTCTTCTCCAACGACTTCTGCAGAAGCTGTAGGGACGAGGAGGAGGAGGAAACCATCCTTCACCTCCTATGCACATGTCCAGCCCTGTCGCATAAAAGAATGTTCCATCTAGGGTCCCCCTTCCTTGACGACCTCTGCGATCTGGCGTTCTTGGACGTCATGAGCATCCATCGCTTTGTCAAAAGCTCCGGTTGGTTTTGTTAGTCCCTGAGTGGCCTAATGGTTTGATCCATGGTATCACAAAGGACCTTCGCTGGTCTAAGTGTGTCTACACTCTCGTGTGGACAGCCAACCTAACCTAACCTAACCTGCAGCTTTTGAAAAAATGAACTCCATTAATCAAAGTATTTGCCTTGGCTTCGATACATTTTTGCCAACGATATAACAATGCGTTGATGCCTTTCTTGTAAACACTAGATTTCCTGGTGCCAATGAATTCATTGAAGGCATTTTTGACAGTCGCTTCGTCTCACTATGTTTTCTCTGCAACAAAATGATACAGATGCTTAAATAAATGATAGTCAGTTGGGGAAAGGTCCGGGGAATAAAGTGAATTAGGTAGAGTTTAATACCGCAGTTGATGCAACTTTTGCACGGTTGTATGTGTATAACCCCATGCTTGCTAGCCAACGTAGGCTGGTTAAACACCAATTTCTCATGCATATGATGCAGTTCCAAGCAGTACTTCACTTCATTTATTGTTTTATCAGGGTTTAAGTGGATATATGTAGTAATGACATCTCTTACAGACCACCTAACTGTCACCATAACCTTCTTTGGGTGAAGACTTGGCTTTGACATGCGCCTTAGTGCTGTCAGTGCCATGTCACTGCGCAGATCGTCGACATTATCACAGGGGATCCATTTTTCATCACACGCAATAATTCAATGCAAAAATGGGTCTCTTTCGTTTCGAGCAAGCAGAGAAGAGCAAACTTCCAATCGGTGCGCCGTATTCCGTTCTGTCAATTGCGTGCGGAACCCATTTTTCCAGCTTTTTCACTTTATCAATTGCTTTTAAATTCTGAGTTACTATTGAACAGTGGACGCCAGTTGTTCCGCAATATCTGGAACAGTTTGGCGTCCCTTAGCTCCTCGTTATCTATGGCCGCTTCATGGTGACTACGAGGCTCATTTTCAAGGCGTACATTTCTTGAACGAAATTTGTCAAACAAACGCGTAGTTGTTCGTTCACTAGTTGTGCTTTCTTCAAATGCTGTGTTGATGTTTCTGGTTGCTTCTGCTGTATTGTGTCCAACTTTAACCTCGTAAAAACATTTACCCACATTTGGCTCTTATCCATTATTTCGAATTGGCTGGTCACAAAAACGTTGACAGTGATTACAAAAACAATTAAATACTCATACGGATTTTGAAGACCAGGGTTTCACTTTAATTGACGTACGAGTATAACAACTGTGTGTTTTTACGTGCATATTAAAACGTCACCAACGTTACCGATCCGCGGAAACGGCCATTTAAATTTGTCTTTACTGAAGGATTTGATTGAATTAAGAGACAAGAGATGTTATAATTAAGTAAAGAGCATGAATTCGAAAATCACTTGATAAACAAAGAATCGCTTTCGATTTTTAGACAAAACCATGTATAGCCAACGAGTATGTCCAAGCGAGTACAAATATGAAATTTCAACAAACTCATTAGAGGCGTTTCGAAACAATTGCCATTTTCCTATCGGCTTTAAATAAAGTAAAAATTCCGAATTAGCCTCGAATTTTGACTGGCCCTAGATATGAAGTTTAAAGAAAACAGTCCGGCCGTTTAAGCAGCAGACTGAGGTACAGACGGACAGGATTGCAATATCCACTTTCTCTATAATTGTAATACCGATTTTGATTAGCATTTTCTCATGATTACAATACTTACCTTATAATAATTATAGGTACTCTGCCAAATGCTTTGGAAATATCAACAGCATCAATTTTGCTTTCACCTGATTTATGTACAAAATGATCCGATTTTTTCGTTGGGATATGCCATCAGATCATGAAGGTATTTCATAAGCTTAGAATTTATTAGTCTTTCATGTTCTAGATATATTTCTTACTAATGTCCCGTCTTTCATCACTCAGCCAATACCAATCAATGCTCTTAGCTCTGACCATTATCCTGTACTGTGTGAAATTCTTATGCCAGGAAAAAGAAAGGTTGAATGCTTCCTTGATATCAAAAATGCTAATTGTAGGCATTTTCAAGCAGATATGAAATCAAAGCTTCGGAACAAATCAACTAGTCTAGAAGATGTTACCCACAAAAAAAACGTTGATTGCATTATTCGGCAGTTCTGTGATGATATCTTAAGTTCAGTTGATGCATGTACACCTAAAGTCACTAAGAGTAATTTCTGTACGAAGCTCCCAAGCTTTATTTTAGAGCTCATTAAAATAAGAAATGTGCAACGAAGAAATTGGCAAAGATATCGCAACACAATATACAAGCATCAGTTTTTGTATCTTAACAAAATAATTTCTCGTCTTATTCAAAGTCATCGTAATGCAGTCTGGAATCGTCGGCTGAGTAATCTGGATAAAGGTGCAAAACGGTTTTGGAACATAGCCAAAATAATTAAAAATAAAAACAAACAAATCCCTGGCCTTCATTTCTCCGGTAGTACTTACTTTACTAACCTGGTTAAAGTTAACCTATTCTCATGTACTTTTTTTGAAAAATCATGAAGTGCCCCAAAATCTTGGTGACGCTATAACAAACACAATTGTTAATAATACTGTGTATGATTTCAATCAGTCAACGACCGAATTTCCTACTGGCGAGTTTGTTACAGAGGAAGATATTGAATTTGTTGTAGGTAATTTGCAACTAAAAAAAAGTCGGAGGTTTTGACGGCATTAGGAACATCTACATTTATAAACTACCAAAAGTAGGTTATAGGTTCCTCGCATTTGTCATTAATGCATGTCTCAAAATGCAGTACTTTCCTGAAGGTTGGATGACTGCTAAGGTAGTTCCTTTGCTGAAAGCGGGTAAGCCCGCAGAAGATCCTGCAAGTTACAGACCAATCAGTTTACTCAGCAGTTTAAACGAAGTGTACGAAAAAATTATAAAAGAAAACATATTGCAAATTGTCAGTGATCAGAAGATATTTCCTGATGAACAATTTGGTTTCAGGAGATACCATTCCACTGCACATCAAGTATACAGAATTTGTATGCACGTAAAGCTTAACCGCGCAGTAGGGAAATCTACGGGTATGCTGCTGTTGGATATAGAGAAGGCATTCAACTCGGTATGGCATAACGCTCTTATATTCAAAATGTTAAAGTTTAGATTTCCTGTTTATTTGTGTAAAATAGATCAAAGTTTCTTGTCTGGTCGTCGTTTTAGAATTTCCGTAAATAACATTTCTTCCGATTTAAACAATTTTTATGTTGGTGTGCCCCAAGGCTCTGTCCTCGGTCCTGTTTTGTATAATATATACACGTCGGATTTTCCTAGCCTTCCAGAGTACAATGCAGCTATTTATGCTGATGACACTGCTTTTCTCATCGCATGAGTTTGCTCTTGCCATCGAGACAAATTTAAGCAATGCGATGGAAATACTAATAAGATATTACCACAAATTTTTTCTCAAGGAAAAGAAAAGCTTGCTCTCTTCCTCGAAGCCGAATCCGAGTTAATGGTACTGAGGTGCAGTGGGAATCATACGTGCAATACCTTGAAGTAACTCTTGACACCAGACTAACATTTAGTGATCAAATTACCAAAACAATTATAAAAGTATATTATACCCATTAATAAACAGGAAGTCTTTACTTAGCAATGAGAATAAAATTATAATTCACAAAGTCGTCGTCCAAGCGATATTGCTGTATGGATGCCAAGTATGGAAGACTGTGCAAAATGTCATATTAAACGGTTGCAAGTCTCTCAAAATAAATTACTGAAAATGATACTAAACCTCGCCTGGCATCACTCTACTATAGACGTTCACAAAAAAGGGAATGTTGAATTGGTCTCTGATAGAATCCAAAAGCTTAAAAGTAAATTTGTTATGCGCTACGGTTTGGCTGACAATGAGCTCATAAACCACTTATTTCAATAAGAAAGCCGAGTGTTATTTTTCCAATTTACATATGCATATCAATGTTCAAATACATTTGTTATATTCTCTGTTCGTCGTGTTTTTTTTTTTTTTTTTTCTCTTTTATATATTAATTCATCTATTTACTTTCCTTATTCACTTATGTTCATTTATTTATTGTTATTTATAATATATGTCGCACATACTTATTTATCTATTGTTCTATTTATCTACTTATTTGTTTATTTATTTATTTATTTTTTATTTATTCATTTGTTTATTTATTTATCAATTATTTTTTTTTACTTATCAATTATTTTTTTTTATTTATTAATTTTTTTTTTCATTTATTTATTTATTTATTTGTTTATTTATTTATTTGCTTATTTATTTATTTGCTCATTTATTTATTTGTTTATTTATTTATTTATGAATTATTCATTTATTTATTAATTTATATATTTTCTATTTGTATTTATTTATTATTTATTTATTAATTTTTTTATTTAATTTTTTTTTGTGTTTAATTAAAGGTTTTTATGGTAATTTCCTTCAGAGTTCAAACAGCTGAACAGCTCTTCAGAACAGTGGGTGAGATACTATCTGTTCCGATTTATGTATTTTAAAATGTTGCAGCTGTACAAGGTTTCTGTTTCACCACTCGCTCTTTTACCTTCGTATTTAAATATCAGTTCATTGTATAATACTACTTGAACTCAGACGTGTCATGTGGACCCAATGTACAAAGACTCTGGCATATTTTCACACAAAAACTTCAACAAATTCCAAAAGAGAGAAAATACTATAGGTATATCATTCTTCGAGTACATAACATACACAGAGTTCACGTTGCCTGAGTTCAGCGCCCCTGCTTCAAAAATTTCATTCAATAAACAAAATAACTAACCCAATTAAATATGAATTTGTGTATTCACTATCAGTATTAATTGCGCATACTACAGTGGTGCTTAATTATACATACATCATCGCGTGTACCAAGCTAAGCTTAACTAAGCCGGTCGACAGTTTGAGCATAGCATTCTCGAATCGTGTAATTTAGTATGCATAAATTGCAATCTATAGTGAACACTATCCATGGCTTTTCCGGTGTGCACGCGCTATGAATACGAGCTGATGGTGCTCCATATCAATTTGTAACTACGCCGCGACCAGTCAATTGGAAAATCTGTAGCAACGTACGAGTAGGTAGCATCCAACACCGGCATAACCTTGTATTTTTGAATGTTGTGCAAAATGGAAAATGGAAATCTTCCTCAATTTCGATCCTAGAACATTACGTCCAAATGGAAGTTTCTAGGTGCATTCGAGAATCTCTTTGAGGTTTCAACTTTATTGAGTCATGTTCTCTCTGTAAAAGCAAACGAGAATCTACGTATCCATTTGGATGGTTTCCTGCGAACATTCTCAATCACTTGTGCGATCGAACGCATAAACAAGTTGCATAATTTATTATTTTTATTTAAAATTCCAGAGAGTTGAATCATTATCAGGTTGAGGGCTCAATTGAGGCATTTGTTTATTAGGAATTGGCTTTAAGTAGATGGGGCAGATTTTTTTGTTTTTCTCGGGGGCATTTTAAATCTTTCATCTAGAAATGGCATTTTAAGCATTTTCGCGCCAAATCCAGTCGCTTAAATTAAATTTATTCAAATAACGATATTAGCCAGCTATTACAACTGTCACCGTCACCAGAGCGTTAAGAAAAACGAAAAAAAATCAAACTAATTATTGCAGAGCACGAATGTCCCGATGTCAAACCAGCAGTATACGTGTGTGTAAGCATATCGTAATCCAAACCTCCTCCACGAGGCACAATTATTAACCAACTTGATGTACTCGTTCTTGTAATTATCAACCACAACCGCATATTGAGCACGGGGCTGACATTTGTTTGTAATTGGTAGCGGAATTTCCAACTTGCGCTCAGTGAATTTAGAAAGAAAATCGGTAGGTGGCCTTAAATAACAGCACAAATGCACGTAGATACCTGCAACCCGCCGGTAGTTGCATATTTATACAATCGTTGGAAAAGTGGGAACTGGAATGTTTGCACGCGCAGGTAACAACGAGGTTTTGTAGCAGGCATTTCAATGATGGTGGTCGGGGGTGTCTGTGGTTTTTCTGGTAATGAAACTATGAAGATCAGTGTCATAACTAGGGGGAAATATTTTTCCATTCGTGTGTTTATTGAAATCAAGAAGTAAGAGAGGTAAAACAGGAGCATGGTAGGTCATCTTTCCAGAGAGTGATAATAAACTGACCAGATATCAGAAAATATTATTGACGTAAATTGTTTTCGCCTGATATTTGGTAATCTTTTCAGCGGGAAAGCAAAGAATTACTTTGGCAATCCTTAGGCGACTGAATAGCCCTGAGTAAGCCCTTACACGAACAATTGAACAGACTTTACCATATATAAGAAACTAATACTGCTCAACGGCGCTGAATGATGAACTTCATCCAGTAACGCGCAATTGGAAAGACCTCAACTAATTTAGCGTGCGATACAGTGGCAGCTGACACAAGGATCGAAGTATTTGGAGCAGCCTGTTGGTTGAGGCCCTAGTATACCCCGGACTTTAGTAATATACATATGTGTACATATGGTATCTGCTCGTACCATTAGTGTTGGATGTTTTTTTTAAAGATCTTTAGCGGACACTTCTTTAAAGTTTGGTTCGCTATTTTAATATCTTTTACATATTTGTAACAGTGATAAAAACGAACAAGTTTTACTAAGTTATATCTAAATCCTTTCAATTACCATGCAGTCGGGTAGAAAGATCAGAGGGGGTAGTAAAAATTAATTCAGGTAATACTTTTCAGCACACACTGTTAATAAGAGCCACCCAATAGGAATGTATTGTATTTCAATGTCAAGTTTATGGTGGTAGTTTTAGTGGGAATTCCTCATGTCAAAGTAAGGGTTGTGCGGGTTTGTTGTTTTGTTGTTGTTGTTGTTGTGGGCTCACACACATGGTAGTGTCGACGTCGATTTATTTCTATATGGACAGACAAGAAGACTAATAAAAGGATATTGTACGACTTCAAGGCTTCAGATTACAGATGAAGGGAATTACGCGTTTGGATTTCACTTGAGTTTTACCACCATTAGCACCGTCCATGCAGTAAAACGATATCCCAACCGTAATGAACTCCTTCAGATGCGTATATGAAGGTTAACAGCCAGTTTTGGGATCTAATAATTTATTTAAATGGTTGTGTATGAATGTATAAATGACCCCGAATATGTTTTGATATCATGGTGGGCGTATACGTCACATTATTTTTAATTTAAAAGGGTAAATTCTTACGCGTAACCCTTGTGTGCTTGTTTGATATTTGCCCTTTTTGTTTGTTGTTTTATGACTTTAGTTTAATAAGCAATTAAAGTTTGCTAAACTGCAATGTAGGATGCTATTATTAGCGTACTTCATCTGTCATTGTTTTCGTGGGACTTGCATTGGTGTAGCAAATGGTGGCTAGAATTACTGATCCATTTTAACAAATTTATATTATACTTAATTATATTACGATGGTTCTCTTAATTTTTACTAACATTGATCGAAACTGAAATTTATACAATCAGCATTTCTTTCAGACAATTTTTTTGCCCACAATTCTGAATCATGATAATTAAAGGTTTAAAAACTTGGATTTATATTGTCAAACTGTGGGTGCTAAATAGTGCGCAGCTAACCATTCCGTTCGGATGAATTGATATAAATTTCGAATAGAATCGAGTTTCAGAATAAAAATCGCACAGACTTCAGGAGTAGACAGGTACTCCCTCTTTTTATTATTTTTATTTGGCTTTGTTGAGACATATGCTCATCTCCTTCTACCACTTATCTTGCCACGGTGGAGATACTTAGTAAATCCTAGTAATGTCAGAGGGCGATTGTAGTAGGGCTACCCATACTGTAAGGTCTCTGACGGAAGGATGGAAGCTAAAGAGTGGTCAATCCTAATTTCAGTGGTGGTGTGAGCGTGCAGTAAACCGTACCCAAGGATAAAAAGTTGAAGGATAAACCTGCCACTAACTAACTCCCTTGGCATGGCTTGACGTATTTAGCCCCTTATCTCGGTAAACCCGGCTCTGCTAGAGAGGGACTTACTTTTTCCGATCTACTCGTGGGACCAAGTCTTAATTTAAAAGATGAACCAAACAAACAACCAAACAAAACAAACTTCTTCGAGGGATATCCCTCAGACCGGACAAGACAAACAAACAAACAAAACAAAACAAGACGACGATAGGAGTCAGAGGAGCTCAAAAACAGAGCGGGTAGGGAAACGACTGGAGTGTGTGCACATCGATATAGAGGCACACTCCGATGGCTCCCTAGCCGCTACTGATACTGAGTCTCAACTATCAGGTTATAGGAATCGTGTTAGGACCAGCACAGTTGAATATAGGAAGCGTCGCTCGGCCTTCCACTCTTTCAACCTACTTGAGAAAAAGGGTAAGGAGAAATGGGATGCGAGAGACAAGGGATCCTTTGAATGGGCTTCCAAGGTAGTAGAGGAGTGGGAGAGTCGACCGAAGCAGGCTCAACTCCCGCAACAACATCGTGCAAAAGTTGGCCTCAACGACATGGGGATCTCCCGCTAACACATTACGCTCCGCCTCCCTGGGACTGGTTTTTTCCACCGCCGAATATTGCGCCCCCGTCTGGCTAAATAGCGCTCACACCAGTCGACGTGTAACTAAATACTTCAATGCACATAATCACAGGAACTATTAGTTCTACCCCAACGAGGTTTCTCTCGGTGTTGAGCAACATCCTCCCGGCATACCTCCGTCGAAAAAATGCCTTACTACACGAGTTCAAAAAACTTAATGCCAACTTCCTCTTTCCAATCCACAACGACATCGAGTCTAGTATAAGATCTCGACTTAAATCACGGCGTCCTCCCCTAAGACTACCACAATAACTTAACACCAGCAACTTCAGCGCACCGAAAGTATGGAAGAACGAATGAAATTCCTCTTCTGTGAACGACTTACCTACGTATTTCACATACATGATCCTACAACCATGCCATCAGGTTACGACTTACACATGAAAGCATGGGTGAGTCTTAACCGTTTGCGAACGAACCATGGCATATGCGCGGCACAACTCTACAAATAGAAAGCGTCCGATTCACCACACTGTGACTGTGGTGCTGCAATACAGAATATCAAACACGTGACCACCGAATGCGACCTCCGAAAGTAAATACCACGCCGAACCATCCGACTGGGTCTTTCCCGCTGCTATCCAATGGCTGGAGAACCTTGACATTCAATTTTGAAACAATATACAATACTTATAACTTTATGTCTGTAATCGAGTATAATACTTCTATAATTCAAGTGTGTATTTAATGTTAATTGTAAAATGTATCTTGCCATACGCTAAATAAGCAGACTCAACGCAGGTACACGGCAGTGATGAGTGCCACAACGAGGATGACAATGTCGACAGTGGGGTTTGATCGTGAGGACTCGATCAGATAGAAGGATGGCCGGATATATAGGCAAAACTGGTTGGGTTGGGGAAACAACACATTATTCAATAAAGGTAGTGCAAAGACAACGGATGTGTTTTTCTTTCCTGTCTTAAATAAGCTAACAATAATAAATATACATACTACAATAATAATAATATAACCCTAGTTGTTTTCTGGTTATTCAAATTATTACAAACACCGCGGTATTTCTACATAAAGCTCCCCCAATTCTCTGAAAGTGTTTTTGTTTACTGTATACCACAAACTATAAACACAACCTTCCGACAGGTAGTTTACCATAAACAAAATTTCTTGTACTCATTTGTTTATGTAAATGATTTAACGATTTGTTTATTGTAATTCATTTCAGATACCGATAAATGATATCTCTCCCAACTCCCAACATAAGCACCTCCGAAGTTCTCAAAATATTCCAAGAATTTACAAATTCTTTTCTCACTCATTCACATGATCAAGTCATTAAATCTATTCCCCGCCCATACAATTGATTTCTCTCGCCGACCGCCAACGTGGTATTCTGGGGTGTACTCCGACCGGTATTTTATTTATAGGTCCCTCGTGACCAACAAAAGGAAACATACCACTCGCAGATATGCCCGTCTCGAACTAATCACTCTGTGTGTCATATCAAAAAAGGAACAAGAAATGCGAGTTCACTGAACCTTGTCTGTTTGCATAAATCAGAGTTCCCTCTGTCTCCACAACTGGAAAACGATTTCCTCATTGTTTACATCACAGATATCAGAGAAGAAGAACAAGAAAGAAAACGAGAACACATTTCCTCTAAAAGAGACGTTCTTTCTTACTCAAATTGATGCGCCATGTGACTGACATTGGGGTCTTAGTAGAATACAACAAGTCTGACATTATGCAGCAGAGAGCACAGCTAAATCAATTTTAAAAGGGGAATGTCTTAACGTGCAGCGCCCTCTCTCCGAAGAGAACAAAATTACATTAATTGAATCGACCGGCCGACTATAAAGTGAATGAACTGCAATAGAACTCTGACAGTAATTGGCATTCGCCTTCAATCTAAAAATAATTCCCTCTAGTTTTTCAATGATAATTTGATCGAATAATACTCAAAGCCCTTCTATCTGTGTTTGACTTTGACTATGGACTAAGGCGAAAAATAATTGTAAGGAGTGGATTTTTCTCCCTATTTATGCACAAATTACTGTTTCGAAAGCTTATTTCCTGATCAATAATTTAATGGCTTGCGTTAGCCGTCTTTAACGACGATGTAATTATTTTTAGCATGTACTTTCTTAGAAAGGAGTAAAAGCAATGAACTTCGTCCAACGAACCAAAGTGTTGTACAACTAGGAAAGAGAAGTTTTCATTACATACAATTTCCCGATGGTTATATGTAGGTATGAGGTAATAAATTACACCCTATACCAATAGTGCGTGTTAGAAGTTGATGTGGCATTTTATTAGCTTTGTGCGACAGCGTATAGGAAAAATAAATGAATTTTTTTAAGTAGACCAAACAGAAAGTCACATTAGTATTAGTAAGTATTCTTTTTCTGCGCTATCGGTTTAAGGATTATTGGCGGCAGCAGTTGAGAGAGGGGGGAAGAGTGCTTTCTCACTAGAGCACTTCTTCTTGTTCCAGGCAGCAGCGGACGAATTCCCTAGACGGAGTCAACGGTGGCGTTTATGCTAGTTAATACCTTGCGCGAGCTGATTCGACGTATTCGGATCACAGGTCGGTAAGGAAATTCCTAATGTTGGTCAGGAACTTGGAATACAGATTGTGGCTGCCGTTGGCGCATTTAGGGCCAACGCTCAAACTCCCGTAGCGGACTACTGGCACCAGAGTAGCCGGCCCCTCGTCCTAGGGGAATAACTAAAGGAACTGTCCCTCCAGGTTTGGGGTTGTGCCGTCGGGATAACTTCCCTACCATGTAAAAAAAACGAATGGTTCCGAAACAACCAAAAGCCTCGGATAAGGATGACTCAACTGATGATGACCCCAGCAAACGAAATAAGGACAACAACCTTCGGATCTGTACGTGGAATGTTCTGTCCCTTTACAAACCACGTGCAGCCGAACAATTGGCAGAGGCCCTAGACAGCTATAAAGCAGATATAACCGCCATACAGGAAGTGCGATGGGCTGGTCCGGGGAAAAAGAGGATGACAAATTGTGACATCTACTACGGTGATTGCTACAGATGCGGATTTGTTATACGCAGTAAACTTAATGGTAGAGCACAATGGTGTCGTCGTCGCAGTCACATTCGTACGTCCTGTCAAAAGCTGAAATACACACAAATAAATAAAAGTGTATACAATAAGTCGCTGTCGTGGTTGTAGTCGTAGTCGTAGTCGTAGAAAGTTGGACAATTTTTAATATTTGTCGCACGACCACGACATCATTGCGGTCTACCAGTTAGGCAAGAAGTCTTAAGTTTCCGACACGTGAACGAGCGTATCATAGATAGATATACTTTATTTTGCAATATAATTTACATTCGCTACCGCATATTTTACAATACAATTCAGAGATATGATATATTTTTGTTTTTCTACTGAAACATTATTTAAACAATTTTGAAAGTCATTTAGGAAATATACAATATTTTGGAAGAAAATGCAAGAAAACCTCAAATTTAATAAAAAATAAAAAATAAATAAATAAATAAATAAAAAATTAAATAAAAAACAGCAGTACTAATAACATAATTCAAAAGAGATATTTGTTTTCAACTAAAACTTAAAGGTATCACAGAAAAAATAAATAGAAAATCACTAAGTTGTTTAGTAATAAATAACTTAATATATATGAACATAAATAAATAGATAAATAAATAAATATATAACTAAATAGATAAATAAATAAATATATAACTAAATAAATAAATAAATAATTAAATAAATAAATAAATAAATCAATGAGTAACTAACTAAATAAATAAATAAATAAATAAATAGATAAGTAAATAATATATAAATAAATAAATAAATAAGTATATATGTATATAAATAAATAATAAAAATAAATAACAAAGTAAATTAGTCAGAACTTACACATAAATCAATAAATACATGCATGGATACAAGGAAAAACAAGGTAATAGAAATAAAATGAATTTTCTAAACATTTAATTGATTAACAAGAGGATTATCTGAAAGATTACAATTTATTTATTTAAGCTTAATACAAGCAATAACTTAAGGGTAGCTTAAATCTAAGGCTCTATGGTCAGCTCCGCAAATGACATCAGTGGAGAGATCACACGGAGAATTACTCTTGCCAATTGTTGTTTCTATGGGCTAAAACAGCAATTGAGTAGCAAGGCCCTATCTCGAACTACTAAGGTAACTCTTTATAAGACATTAATCATCCCAGTTCTGCTGTATGGCGCAGAGGCATGGGCTTTGACAAAACCGGATGAGGATGCCCTTGGTTATTTCGAGAGAAAAGTTCTTCGAGCGATCTTTGGTCCCGTCTGCATAGACGGTGAGTGGAGGAGAAGGTACAATGCCGAACTATACGGCCTGTACAAGGACGTCGACTTAGCCAGAAGAGTTCACATACAGCGACTAAGATGGCTGGGTCATATAGAGCGAATGGAGCCCAACCTTCCCGCTAAGAAAGTCTTCGAATCCACCCCGGACGGACGGCGCAGTAGAGGACGACCTCGCGGTAGGTGGCGCAAACAAGTGGAGGGGGACCTCAACCAACTTGGCGTGCGCAACTGGAGGCAGCTGGCTCGTAACCGTGCTGACTGGAGAGGTTTGTTGGTTGAGGCCCAGGTCCACCCCGGACTGCAGCGTCATCTAAGTAAGTAAGTAAGTAGCTTAAATCTAACAAATGGACACTTAACCTAACTTTTTTTTTTTTTTTTCTACAAACCTTACACTAGAACTTAAACACTATCAGTTTTTGGGTCAGGAGGAGGAATTAATAGAACGAAGGGCATTTTTTAGGGAGGCTTTGCTTTTTTGAAAGTCAAAATCGGCTTGAATGAGATTGGCTCTGCGGAGCATTCTGGACATTGGTTCGTTATATCCATAATTAGTGCGGTGAGGAATAGGACGAAAGAGGGGTGAGAACCTGAGGTTACGTGGGTTGGTGTTAAAAGAGATCATATGCAGTAGCGCGGGGGAAACAATGTTGCCAGCTAATAGCTGATGAATAAACAAGATGTCAGCAACTCCGCGGCGTTTGTAGAGAGACTGTAAATTTATAAGTTTTAAACGGTCCGTGTATGGGGGTAAATTGTAGCTATCATCCCAAGAAAGACCACGTAAGGCAAAGCGAATGAACCTTCTCTGAACAGCTTCGATTCGCAAGATATGGATTTCATAGTAGGGTGACCATACCTGGCAAGCATACTCAAGGAGCGGTCTGACAAAAGTGATGTATAAGGATTTTGTAACGTAAGGGTTTGAGAATTCCTTAGACCATCGCTTGACGAAACCGAGCGCAGAGTTAGCTTTATTGATAATATTATCGATATGAGAACGGAAGTTGAGTTCCCTATCACAGATAACTCCCAAATCGCGCAGTGAAGAGACAGAAGGAATAGGCTCACCACAAATGGAATACACTCTGGCGGATGGTCGGATACGCTTACGAGAGAATGTGATAGCTTGACACTTGCTGACGTTTAGAAATTACTATGGCACCAGACTGAAAATCGGTTCAGATCATCTTGCAGTGAGTGAGAGTCGGCAGGGGATGATATTGGTCTGAAGATTTTCATATCATCAGCGTATATAGAAAGGTTGGAATCATTGATGATACAATCAACGTCGTTAATTGTCAGGACGAAGATCATTGGACCAAGATGGCTGCCTTGAGGGACTCCCGAACTGGCTTTAATGGGATCAGAAATTGAAGATCTGAAGAGGACTTTATACTGGCGATTTTCCAAGTAAGATTTGATCCACGAGATGAACCCCGTTTGAAAACCAAGAGCTTTAAGTTTGAGAAGAATGATAGCATGCGAAATTTTATCGAAGGCTTTGCTGAAGTCGGTGACAACTACGTCGACTTCATTACCATGAGTGCTCGCAGTGAGGGATTGTGCTGAAATTGTTGTACGAAAACGCTAAGAATAGAGGTGGGTGAAAGCGATCTAATGTGGAAAGAAGATGGTTGCTTTCAGTAACGATGCAATTGGCGGGATCGGTTGAGAAGAATTAGGTCTAGTTGTCTATCCAAGTAGTTTGTAATGCCACTAATTTGGAAAAGGCCGGAATCAGAGAGACAGTCAGTGAAGAGGACTTCCTTTTCAGAGGTAGGGTTTACAGCAACAAAATGGGACTCATCTTCAGACTGGGACCATTGGAGATGAGGGAGATTAAAGTCACCCAGAATCATGACATCGTCACAGGGGTCTACAATGTTACTTAGGGAATCGATCGCGTCTACGGCAAGCTGATAGCCCTGGATTGGTTGAGATGGGCGAATATAGCAACACAGAATATAGAGGTCACACCTTGGGAAGGTGATTTTGCCGCAAATATATTCAAAGTCAGTTGTGGAAGAGGATTTAATGAAAGTTGAGTCGAAGCTATTATGAAGATGGCTTGAAAAATGACCTTATGAATTATTATTTTATTATCATTAGACAATGAAGATTTTTTGTTTATAAATGGGTATAACATTTGGATGGCAATATTGATTTTCTTTAAGGTTTGGTTGGTATGTACTTTAAAAGTTAGCTTGGTGTCCAAATGTATACCCAAGTATTTTACAGAAGGTGCCCATACTATATCAGCTCCATTAAATCTTATTTGATTGCTAGGAGCGCATGACTATACGCATCAAGGCTAAATTCGCTAACATAAGCCTAATCGCTGTGGAGCGAAATGTCATCATAGCAAGCACTTGGTTTCCTCATCTCGATATTCATAAGCAAACACGGCGGTCCAATGATCACGTAACGATCAACCAAGTTGATTATACGTATATTACGATCGATGCAAGACATGCATCTAAGTAAGTAAGTAAGATCAGAGCACAAAACCTCTGCACACGTTTACGCCGCGACATAGTGTTGGCAATGCATGCTGCGGTGCATATACAATACAGACTTATTCATTTTGTGATTTAAAACTTTAAATTTAACTGAAACACTTTGGACTATGCCATATGTGTGGAATATAACATCGGTTAAATGGCCGCCACGGGAGTTTTTGCAAACTTCGATTCTTGTGAGGTACTTTTTGATGACCTTTTGGGACATTTCTGGCTGTATTGTGGCCATAACTTCACGTATGCTGGTTTTTAAGTGCTCCAAAGTTCGAATCCCAGAAAATACCAAAAAGTTTTTTCACGGTCCCACCTCTCGCGAGCGTCTGACAAACAGCCGAGAGTATTGCTGTCACGAAAAAGTTTCTCAAATCGCCGTTTGGATTCGGCATTAAACTGTAGGTCCCTTCCATTCGTGTGAAAAATATAACGCACACAACATGAGTGGTTGCGAGAAGCTAGGCCCTGGCACTTTAAAGAGCTGTTGCGCCAAAAATTTGTTTTTTTTGTTTTTTTTTTGTGACACATAGCCCTGTCCTGTTGGAACCACTCAGGCAAAAAAAAGTTGGTTATCATTTGTCTATAACGCAGAGAATTCACCTTCGTCGTTTTCAAAAAAAAAAATACGGCGCGATCACACCGCCGCCGCGCCGGTCCACAGCGCGTACCAAACTATCACCCGTGGTGTGTGTAAAGACATCACAATGATCGCATTGAGATACTTAGAACTCTGAATTATGCAAAACTATTTGTATACGTAACCGCTGAGCGAGAAAAGGGCCTCATTCCTGAAGATTTTATTCGAAAAATCGGGGTGAACTTGTCAATTGTTGTTGTTGTGTAAACTGAACCTTATAGGGATTAAGATGCAAACCCAAGCGCAGAATACGCCAAACCCAAACGTTGCTGTAGGAAACGCCCAATTGCTGAGCGCTGCGTAGAATTGTCAATTCAGGGTCTTCGGCCACTGAGGCACTCACAGTGGCTATGTTGTCAGTTGATTAAGCATCGCGATGATGCACAGGCCTAAAGGACATCACAAACAATACCGATTTGTTCGAATTTGGTGACTTTGTTTCAATTATGTCCTTAAATCGAAATATACACAAATATAACAGAACTTGTTTTTTTTTAGTAAGATGCAGCAATTTTAAAACGATCCATTGCAAGGCAAGTACTAACTATCTGCAACCACTGCACCAAAGGAATTATGCCGTGCCGATTATCTATCATATTGCTAGAATGGCGGCAGATACATGGATGACATTTGTCCTTCGCTTAGTCTTTGTATAGATGGACTGAAGATCACATATCAGGGCCCAGTTCTGTCGTAGGTTAAGTTAGGTTAAGTACGTTTTATTTGTGGAGATACTTTTATTTAAAAAAAAATACAAAATAATATAGCATTTGTACATAGAAGGTTTTTTCACATTTTTCCTTAAAGCAAAAAATAAATAAATAGATAAAAAATAATAATAACTATAATAAAACCATATACCTTGAGCTATTATTATTCCTGTAGTTTCTGTGTATATTTAATAGTTTGTAAGTGGAAATAAATAATTTAAAAAAAAAATATTATTTTATTATTATGAATGTATCCAGGTTATTCACATAAATTTATAAATCTTGCAGGGGAATTTTCGAATCAGAAGGTATGGTCGCTGAGACGATCATATCTTATATGAACACGAAACGTATCGTACGTTTTTTAGTACTTATTATAAAAGGAGGGGGATGAAACTTATATCATTCGAAAGGTACTGTGCGATGGATAAAAGATGAATGAATGAGAAAAAAAATCTTATGCGTATGTAACCGTTAACTTAGGTAAATTCTCCTCAATCGAATTTCGACCAAACGCGATACTAGTTAGAAGTACATATTACTCGTTTGTTGACAAAATTTAATTTATTTATTTTTCTTTTATGGGCTTCTATGGACTTCTACGCTCGGATCGGAATTTAAAGTCGATACTCAATAAGTAAAGCATTTCACAGATCCATGCAACGTAAGCGTCATTCATTTTTTCGTTATTTAACCCTTAACTTTCTTGAAGATACATACTGAGGGTGATTGATAAGTAAGTTAGGCAAGAAAAAAACATTTTTTTTAATAATATTAATAATAGTCTCTTTTTCCATCGCCCAACGATGTTCCAACTTTTTTAAGCCCTCCGAAAAATAGGTTTTGTTGAACCCTGCAAAATATGCCTCAGTTTCGGCAATGACCTCCTCGTTTGTTGTGAATCTCTTTCCGCCAAGCCATTTTTTCATATTTGGAAACAAAAAGAAATCACATGGGGCGAAATCTGGAGAATACGGTGGATGCGGCAGTAATTCGTAGCCTAATTCCATCAATTTTGCCGCCGCGACGTGACACGAGTGAACCGGTGCATTGTCGTGATGGAACAAACTTTTTTCTTTGCTTGCTCTTACTTGCTCACTTCCAACAGCTACTACAACAGAATTAATCGATGAATTTATCTGAAATTTTGACAGTCGTTGTTTGACAGATGACACTAAGCAATGACATATAGATTTTACATCAGTGCCGTTATGTGTCTTCAAACACGGGTACTTATCAATCACCCCTCGTAAGTTTAGAAAGTACCTTTGATAATAAATATCAGGTTAAACTTTGATTGTGCGCCCGATAATGATCAATAACAAGTGTTTTCATAATTCAAAGAAGTTGAGTTGGTTGCAAAGGTTTCAACTATGTAATGCTCTCAAGCTTTTCTAAACCGAGTCACTGCAAGGTAGACAATTACAGATCTGGTAACAAGAATTCACAACTAATAAATCGTCTTGAACTTACAAGTAAGAGAAAGGAACACCGAAGAATTAAATTCTTAAATTCTTCATGAATAAATTAGAACTTTCAACTAACGAGGCTTTTAACCTCTTTCTAATAATAACGATTTCTTCCTGGAAGGAAAACACTCCCACTCCGCCATTAAAGTATTTACTTACGCGTATTAAAACTCATTAAGACTCTCATGTTACCTGTAACGAAAAAAAGGAAAGGAAATCCATTAGCGTTTTCATCGAAAATGTAATCGTTATATGTATATTCTAAGTAGCTGAAACCCCTGATAATCGTGCTTACCTATCCCCACAACAAGAGAAGTAAAGCAACTATCAATAGGTATGCCTCTAAAGCTAAACCAGATACGTCTAATTAGTCATTGAAACGCTCCCTCATCGCATTCCATAAAAAAAAACACCACAGTTAACAGTTTCGATCGTTAACTTCAAGTACACTCTTCAGTCGTTCACTTCACACCCCCGTCGCCCAACTCAAAAGTATATAATTCACTTTTAATTCCAAACCCATTACACATTGTTTATATCAGTTGTGACCCTAAAACAACGCCAGCTATCCCCAGCCAATCCCACCATTCTGTATTAGACCACACCACCTCTGGTTGATGGGTAGAAAATCATGAAGTTCTTACCGTCCGTCATCAAACAAACCATTCTGCAGCACTGTATACCTTTGGACATTACTTCAAACATTGGTAAATGCGATAAACGCTCCCAGTACCCACAGGTACACACGGTATGAATTCAAGGGTGTCTCTAGTAACCATCATCACCATCCACCTGAGTAGGAAGTAACAACAAACAAGTAAACGGTAAGCTGACGATTTTTCATGCTTTCTCGTGTCGTCGTCTCGTCCTTCCTTTGCCTTTTTCTTCTCACCATTGCCGTCGCCATCGTGATCGGAAGGACCTCTTGCTGGGTAATTCGATCCGAAAGAAACCATCAGAGTATTTCATTTGATTACGAACGATTACCACCTACGGACCGCGTGCAGTTATTGTGAAGTTTATGTGTATTTGCGTGAATATAATGCCCAAGGGTGTAAGGAACTGAAGGAGTTGTCGTAAATTGAATAATAAATGCTACGTAAGCATGGCAATTGTTTTATACTTGAAAATTCGTCCTCAATTCAATTGATTGCAAATAAAATTTGACTGTAAGAAACTCGTATAGTGTGTTTCGCTTTTAATCATTTTAATCATTTTGCCAAGGCCAAATCAATTTTTAATGTGTTCTAATTTAAATAAGAACGTATGGGGCTTTAATATCAAATATCTGTTTAAATCGGCAGGAGAGGCATCTGCTCAGCTGGAAGAAAAGAAGTACGAGAATTTTAGTATGTTCACACAGTAGCCGTCCACCATTGAGCATAGACAAGGACTTCCGATGAGATATTGAACAGAATGAACTTTTTTTCACCA
This sequence comes from Brachypalpus laphriformis, assembly GCA_945910035.1. Classification (NCBI taxonomy): domain Eukaryota; kingdom Metazoa; phylum Arthropoda; class Insecta; order Diptera; family Syrphidae; genus Brachypalpus; species Brachypalpus laphriformis. The sequence continues at coordinate 258,823,525 of OX246754.1, forward strand.
TAATTTGGATCTAACCTCAATTTAACTCTGCTTCATTAAAATATTTTCGTTTTTAGCACAGAAATCGTTTTTAGCAAAAACCGCTTATCCAGCTTATTCCTAAATCATATGCAACATTTGTTCCTCAGTGAACATGTTTATACCTACACATAGTATTTATGTACGAATATCTGTCCTATACCACCACTTGTATCATATAATACACCATCCCACAAGATAAATAAAACCAAGCCAAGGTGATCACTATGAAGAGACTTCGTTTTACTACGGCTTCCTTCTTAACAAAACTAAAAACACTTGGCAGCCGGTACCGGTAATACTCATAAATCCTAGGTTCTCCATAAATACTGTCACAATTATAATTCATCACGATTTGAAGGCACAGACACATCATGTGGCTCAGAAGAGCAAGGGTAAGCACACTTCTGAAATGAGAAAAATAAAAATAAATTCGATAATAGACAGACAATTACCCTCGTGCACTGGCTGGTGACTGTGCATTCAATATAATTGTTTGCCAAGAATTGTTTGTAAACAACCAGAAGAACTAGAACGAGTGCTTCGTCGTTTGCCAGCCGTGTCGGCACAAATTGGGGATAAACATATGCTGGCATTCCGATCCTATTTTTAGGGAATACTGCCACCATACCCCCAGAAGAAGAACAAGAACATGACGAGACCGAGGATAATTATTTGGAAGATAAACAAAAACAAACGACCGCATATATTATAATCTTCTTCGGGTGTTGCGCTCTGGTGCTATGATGTATGGTATGGATAGAAACGAGCGGTGTGCTGACTCAATGGATGTCTGGGATGCGCGATTCTTCAAATCCAACCTCACACCATACAGGAATGCTTCCCGCATAAGAGAAAAGGTTGAGGGGCGGGTGATATTAATTTTCGGTAAATAGTGAGGTCTATTTTTGGAAGATTAATTACGGCTATGTGTATTTATTGAAGGATAGATAATCGGGTGGTGATTTGGTGAATCGGGAGTTTTAATTGAAAATGGATTCATTCAGGAGGATATACTTAGATGACCTTATGGGGGGTGGGGTTCATACTTGAATGAATAATCTGTGAATTAATTCCATCGAATTGATAATTAATAATTATTATTGGATTATAATTGCCGACCCCCCACCAGCGTGATGCAAAATTGCTTAAGTTCACACAAAACGAAACGAAATCACAAGTGTTACGGGTTTAGCTACACTTTCTTCTGCTAAGCGCTAGTCAGTAGGTGTAAAAAAAAAAAAAAAGTATTTGGCGCAACAGCTCTTTAAGTGCCAGGGCCTAGCTTCTCGCAACCACTCATGTTGTGTGCGTTATATTTTTTACAACAATGGAAGGGACCTACAGTTTAGTGCCGTATCCGTAAGCCAATTTGTTTTGAGAAGCTTTTTCGTGACAACAATACTCTCGGATGCTTGTCAGACGTTCGCGAGAGGTGGAACCGTGAAAAAACCGCACGCGCAGTGAGTCAATACACTAACCACTTAAGCCACGGCGCCCGGTGTAAGTTAATGGAAAAAGATAACACCAGAGTGCCAGTGTATTCTGTACAAAAAAAATTCAGGGTAGATATTTTATTGAATTCAGCATTAAACGTTTTATTGAATGATGTACTGTTGAAAAGACCGACGAACTATTCTCTATTCTTTAAGAACTTCGGTATTAACAGCTCATATCTCGGAAATGTATGACAAATCAAGTATTGTCAGGTAAAAGCAATACTTACATTCGGGTCATTCCGTAGCGAGATATTTCACGTAGGAACTTGGATATTAACTGGGTACGGACGATCGCACAAAGAAATAGTTTAGTTGAATATAAAATTGTAAATATGTATATTATTTTTTTCTTTAAATGGTATTTTTAAAGAAAAATTTATTCTCACCACATTTCAAGTTATAGCCCATCAAAGTGGGTGACCTCTTATTTGGAGATGTAACCACTTTAAACTTTAAAAATATTTCCTAATTCAGCAAAACGTCAATATTTGAATTTATGACCATTTACTGAGTGTTTATAAACGTTACGGATTTTACTTTTTTTTTACAAACTCTGCAACCGTCTTCTCCGATTTCCAGGATTGCTCTTAATAATGTGGCCAATGTTATCTAATCGCGAAATGGATGGTAGAGCTGAAGTTAGTCTGCGTCCTCGAACAGATTGTGTTTCTTACTTGTTGGCACTTACGAGTATTATGCCAGCTACTAGATTTGTTTTTCCTTGTACACAATTCTGTGCAGCTTCCAAGCATTCACTACTGCATAATCTACCATACTGATACACTCGTATAATGGCCACCATTTTTAACCACTAATATTTATACGGTAGTTTGCCACTGCATTGTCGTGCAAGTCAACACTTCCCATACATGGAAATCGTTGTGGTTGTTGTATCGAGATCTCTCTTTTATCCTTACGATTATATTTTACAATGACATTTGGCTGAGCAGACACCGGAATTGTCATTCCAACAAATCGCACCCACTATGTGTGCGGAATGTACCTAAATATAATGTACCATATCCGTAATAAATTATTATATTGTACTTATCATTGTATAGAAGTACAAGCTTCAATACAACCTTCAGATAAAACCTCTTAACCTCGTAACCTCTTCAACCTTTCAATATATCACAATGACACTGCACTTGCATTATCCAGCAAAGCACCATATATGTATATAACAAAAACATCCTTTGACATACAAATTTGAAACAGGAGTATACGAGTATTTCAAAGCCTACTTAAGTTTGATGATTAGAAGCGGCTTTCAAACCCCTTTAATAACAGAGACAAAAAGCCCGCCTCAAAATAGAATATAGACGTTGCAAGAGAGAAGCGAAGAAGTGCGCCCAGATCCAAGTAAAGAGTGGAGGGCCTGTAGTGAGAGCTGGTGGAAATATTTTCCTCAGTTGTTGATACAAACGGTTGGGCCAGACGAGAAAAGTTCTGGCCAGTTCTGGAAAAAGATGTGAGACATCGAGTTCAGATGGCTCATAATTCCTTCTCCCTGGGTACAAAGGGAAGGATTATACGCAAAAATGCAATAATTACCGTTCGATCAATATGATGTCACACACCATGAAGAAGAAGATCGTTGAGCAGGTATTACGTGGCGGACAGCAAGAAATAATACGACTATCTGATAATCAGTGCGAGTTTGTCGCGGGTGAATCAATCACAGATACAATCCGAAGTAAAAGGATAATAATGGAAAAATATAGTGATTCCTTGAAGATTTACTTCTTGTATTGATTGACTTTGAAAAAGCATTCAACAGACAACAACGAGATCTGATATGGGTGGCGCTAAGACATCGAGTGGTTCCAGGAACATACGTACAGATGTCATGGATATGACCGAGGCAGCAAACACAAGAGTAATATCCCCGCTGGAATATTCGACGAGTTCTCAATCAAAGTCGGGGTGCACCAGAAACCGTCTTAAGTTTTTTGCTGTTTACTACAGTCCTTGGCAAGGTCCTTGCTTGAAGGTAAAGTGATGGACCCCAAAATACATCAGTTATTATTTGCTGATGATGGAAAGGCGAACCCCACAGGCGGATCAGTAGAAATGCGGTGAAGTGGGAGGGTTGTGATCCCTTGTTTTCGGATCATAACCTCGCTGATAAAAGGAAGAAGAAGAAGAAAATAGAGCCATCAGAAGTGAGGATCCTACGTCCCTGCAACGAGCACTTGAGGTATAGGCGGACGTTTTAGAGGGATTAGTGAAAAAAAAAACCGAGTACTTGTACTGGCCGTTCTCTGATCCACTCAGGCCTATTCCAGAAATTTTTTTTTTATTTTTTTTTTATTTTTTTTTTTTATTTTTTTTTTTTATTTTTTTTTTTATTTTTTTTTTTTATTTTTTTTTTTTATTTTTTTTTTTTTTTTTTTTTATGGAACAGTACTTCCCAAGTGCGAAAAGCTCAAATATCTGCATCTATGATTAATAGCGAAGCAACCAGTGAAGACGATAGCAATCATCGCGTAAGCGTAGGATGAATGAAGTAGCGGGAAAATTCCGCTATCTTCTGTGATCGAAAAATGACCCCCAAGTTGAAAGGAAGACACTGCACCGCAATTGTGCATCCAGCACACAATGTTCAATATATTCGATAACGTATAAAACGTATGAGGGCAAATCAACGGCAGCTGAGATGAAGATGCTTCGCTTGACAGGAGTAACAAAACTAGATCGAATTAGAAGTTCGAAGATTCGTGGAAAAAAAATACAAATATTTGGCGCAACAGCTCTTTAAAGTGCCAGGGCCTAGCTTCTCGCAACCACTCATGTTGTGTGCGTTATATTTTTCACACGAATGGAAGGGACCTACAGTTTAATGCCGAATCCGAACGGCGATTTGAAAAGCTTTTTCATGACAACAATACTCTCGGATGTTTGTAAGACGCTCGCGAGAAATTCGTGGAAGCATTCATGTCAAAGAAACCATCTCACGAAAAATAGAACACGACCGGCTCAGCTGGTATTGTCATGTTCAAAGAAGAGATCATTTGAACCCCGGTAGGTTAAGTTAGGTCGATGAGTGACAAAAGGGTGACTGCTCATTTAGACCAACAGTTCGGGTCCATTGTGCCCAAATATTTAACAATGTAAACACTGTAGAGATGGTCCGCTTTTAGAACCACCCAGATAGTGATATGAATCTCAGCTCAACGTTACATAAGTCCTCCAGTTTCGAGAAGAAGTAACTACCAAGAGTCCTCATTCTTCTGGGGGGTAGGGCAGGACAATCATACAGCAGGTAACGAACAGACTGAATTTCTTCTTTGTCCCTGCAACTTCTACAATAGTCGCTGTGCAGTACGAGTCATTCCGCATAAATGCCAATGGCAGAGTGACCAGTAATTATGCCGGAAATGACCCGTGCGTCATGAGGATTAAGTTTCACCAGAGGTGGGTCTCTTCTTGCTAAAAGCCGGTCATAGCGGCCTGGCCGTTGTGCATGTGTTCAGATGAACCCAGCGTCTGTTTGATCGACTTCATTTTCTATTTTCTTTCGTAAGGAACTAATTGGAATCACTACATGCAGCGCCGACCCCATCCTAGCAAGCTCATTTGCCCTTCCTTTTCCTTCGATATCCATATGCCCTGGTATCCAACAGAGGGCCACTGCATTGGCTCTAGATATCTCGTTTAAAAGTGATATGCAGATCCTCCCAAGCCTCGACCTAATTACAGCAGAGTCCAGAGCCTTAACGGCTACCTGGCTATCTATATAAACAATGATCGTTTTACCAACGATACTACTCTGGCGTATAATTTCAGCCGCGTATATAATGGCTATGATTTTGGCCCGAAAGATGCTGCAGTCGTCTTTTATTCTGAAGAAGCGGTTTATTCCTAGGGCTTCACAATAAACTCGCCTGAACCCCGTTAAAAAAGCAAAAATCAACTAAAGTTCCAAAGATTTTGCGAAATAGAGGCAACTCTAAAACCTCCTGAATCACACAAATGCTAGTGTTAGCATTTGGTTTACCTTAGTAACGAACTGATCCAAAATCAGGAGGCCTGCCGATATTTTCTGAGGTCAAGCAGGCGAACCCCTCAGGCGATCAGTAAAAATGCAGTGAAGTAGGAGGATTATGATGCCTTGATCTCCCTTTAGATCATTACCTCGTCGAAATATTCTAGAGCTAAAGTTTCGCCGTTTGGCCCAAATGTTGCGTTTTCGCAACGTTACTATTCAAAGCCAATCAAAAGTACTTACGGAAAGTAAACGTTATTTTGTTTTAATTACTGCCATGGGCAGTATATTTTTTTTGTAATTACTTGCCATTGGCAGTACATTTTATACGAAACCTAATTCGGACTGTAAAAAGGAATCAAATACGAGGGCAAGGTGAAAAGTTCTCGGCCTGACAATGAAAGACTGCGATTTTCAGTTAAAAAATGATTTTATTTTTCTACATAATCTCCCTTGACTTCAACAGACTTAGTCCGGCGTTTCTCCAACATCAGTATTCCTTCTCGGAAGTGAGAGCCTGGAAGGCTGTGAAAATAATCATCTACGGCCCTCTCAAAAGTCCTCGAAAAAATACTGTGAATCAGAAACAAAAGCAAAAAATCCCTTTTCCGCTACTAGTTCGGACGCCATCCACAGAATATGCAATGAAACCTAATATCGCCTGAGTTCCAAAACACAATAATAATTCTCTCCCTTAATTTGTCAACTACCGTTGTGCAATTGCTTAGTTGCATAAAAAATGATATTTTATAAGGTGTAATTTATTGCATTAAAAGGTAGTATACTCGAAAATTTGAGTGATCCATACATCAATTTCCAATTCAGGAATACCCTAAATCCACTGAAAAAAAAAAAACAATGTTCAAATCCATTGTTTATATCTTAGAATTAAGACGGATACTTAAGCATACAAACTTTTCTTTAGTCTTCGCATATCACTTCGCACAAAGTACATTTTTGCCGTTTTATAAGTACTTTTGGTAGAAAATTTGTTGCAAAATACTCTGACATAACGACGCACATAATGACCGCTATTGTATCTTCATTGAGCAATCCTATATTGTATTTGCCCACAAAATTACGTGCAATTTGCTTACACGTGTGCCGGAATTTTATGCCCCACGCGTTTAACCCTCATACGTGCCAGATAGAAATATCAAAATAAAGACAATTCCAACGTGCAACACGTGCATTTTATTTGACGTAAGATAAATATGTTACTTCTCTCGCAAAGCAAATCCGTTTTGCTTTTACGTTCATCTATTGCTCGGTTTACCAAATGTGTACTAGGTCTTTCCCTCTGCCGACCATAAAAGCCTCGTGTGCGATGCGTACCATGACATTTTTCACTCCACCATCAATGGACTGACCTAAAATCGGTGTAGGAAATAAAAAAAATAAAAAAAACTCCACTATTGTTTTTTTGTACTCATTCCATCCACTTTCCAAAGCAGTGTGGTGTACTAGATAAAGGTTTTTTTTCTTTCTATTTTTATGTGGAAATCGCAGACAGTTTATAGTAAAACAATAAGCAATGAACCAGAACAATGAATGTACTTAGTCTGATTCAAACTACATAAAACTATGCCATCACTATCGCCATCACACCGCTACCACCACAACGGATAATTACTCAAATTTTGTTTTTGTACAACTATAGCAGATGTTTTAGCATGAACATTGACAGAGAGAAATGCAAAAGGAACTTGTCATATATGAAAATAAATTAAATTTTCAAGCCAAAAGGTATGTACTATACTACTTGGAGAGAGGATAATTCCTGATAGTTAGTGATATATGACGGAACCAGAAGAATTCACTGAAGCAAGATGTATAATACTTGGTACGATTCAGAGGAAAACTGCCGTAAGTGCAGTTCTTTGCATCAAATCACCGTGGCTGGATAAGTGCAAGAACATAAATTTCACCATCAAATCGGTTTCCGTTTTAATCTACTAAAATAAAACATAGGGTACATTAGGCGTTGTTCAAAAGGGTTTGCATACGATACCGCTATTGCGCAGGTCGTGTCACGTAGATCGACTTAATATTATTACGCAAATCCGAAGCTAATATGCAGGGTGTACCGCAGGATCGAGCCGCTATTTCGAGGTAGAGCATTAAAATTTCAACTTTTATCATTATGAAAAGGTGCAAGTTTTGTCTCATTCTTTTACCATACGAGTACGTACTCGTATTTCGATTTTAATGCATACCCCTAGAAATTTGCACCAATTTTGAATTTTGCACCTCAAAATTTTTCAAATCAAATCCTTTGCAATTCACGCAAAAAATTACGAGTACGGAATTTTTTTACATTTTCTGAATATAAAGAATGCAAAGAATGCAAATGAGTGTAAAAGAATTCATGAATTCACGAAAGATTGCATTCAATTAAGTGTGGGCGCCGCCGTGGCGTAAGTGGTTAGTGTTTCGGATCACTGCGCGTGAGGTTCCAAATTCGAATCCCAGAAAACACCAAAAAGTTTTTTCACGGTCCCACCTCTCGCGAACGTCTGACAAACATCCGAGAATATTGTTGTCTCGACAAAGCTTCTCAAAACAAATTGCCCTTCGGATACGGTACTAGGCCCCTCCATTAGTGTGAAAAAATATAACGCACACAACATGAGTGGTTGCGAGAAGCTAGACCCTGCCACTTAAAGAGCTGTTGCGCCAAGTATTTATTTATCTTTGTTGCAATTAATGGTAAAAAAATGAATGAAATCCTTCGAATGCTAAATTAAATGAATGGTGATTGCATTCTTTCTCTTCTTTTTTCAAACCCCAAAATTAAGTCAATGAATGAATGGAATCATAAAATTGAATTCATTAAAGACTCTAGTGATGGGCATGGTTGACAATAGAGTAGGCCTGAAAAGGCTTCCCATATTACCATGAAGAAAATCTTAGCCGATTTTTACGCCGTTTAATTTGCTGTTTAGGAACCTATTCAGATGTTACTTACAAATACCAAACACTAAAGCGCGTTTTGTCTGAACTGAACGATTTCGACTCGAAGTCTACTTCCGTCCCAAATTTTCAGGTCTGAATTCGAAATTATATTTTACTAGCTGAATTATCCGGCTTTGCAGGGGAGAGAGTATAAAAAGGTGGGTTACCCGGCGTCGCTACAGTTGAAAAACCGATGCAAATTGATTTTTCAAGAAATTAAAGTGGGCGTGGTTATTATGTTGTACGGACGATTTGTAGAGTGTGTAAATGTCTACATATTTGCTTAAGTAGATTCTTTCGAGTTTCTTAGAAAATTACAGACAGACATTTTTCTTTATATACATAGTATATATAGAAGACGAAGAAGATAGATAAATAGAAGATTTTTATTTTATATTATTATTATTTTTTGTTTTAAAAAAAGGGTATGTCCAAGAATTCCATCTAAAGCTATTTAAAACATGGTCAAACGTATAACCAATCTCGCTGGCAAACGTAGTCGAGTTAATCCGTTTGACCAAGAACAAACACTCATGTTAATACAATATTTTGTAAACACTGTCAAGCCACAAATGGTCAAACGTTTGATAGAGGTCAACCAGTGTAATCGTAACTTAAGAGTATAGGGTATCATATAGTGCATGTGAGACACCTTACAATGTTTTCTACATTAGTTTTCTTTTTGCTTTTTGCATTGGAATCCATTCTATTTTATTTTACTTGCTACAATACGTATGTATCTACTCGTACTATGAATGGCAATTGAGAAAGAATTCGAACTCAAGAATGTAGTTGAGGACATAATTCACATGTCCTTAACCTAAAAACTAATTCGCACACTAAGAAACGAGAAATAAAAAAGAAAATAAAGAAATGCAAAAATGTATTCGTTCCCTCCTCTTTGTTGTTTGTTTTGTTTTTTTGTTTTGTTCACGTTTGGTGGATGAAATTAGCTTTGGATTCTGCAAGACATTTACTCTATCCGGACAAATTTAGCACTTTTTGTTTTTGTTCTTTTCTTTATTTTTTGGCTTGTTTCCGATTTTTTATTTATTTCTTTTTTAACATACCGAATACCATTCTCTGTATGTGCGTAACAATAACAGAAGATAAGTGGAATAATAAACCGTTAGTGTGGACACAGAATAATATTTTTGACAATGAATTATAATTGATTTTCAAAAAGGTCACAAAAAACAAGACAGGAAAGACTACGAGGAGGAATATGAACAAGAAGGTGTGGTAAGGTGCAGTCTTTGACATTTTTTTCGCCTTAATGAAAGGTCAAGAATAATTTGCATGTTTGACAAAAAAAAAAAAAAAAACAGGAGCATTTATCTTTTGAGTTTACTATATAGTGGATTCTTGCTTACCTAAAACAAAAAAAAAATGTAGTTATGATATTTTATTACAATTGACTATAGATAGAACCAACGCTCATACACCATCCAACATCTACATAGATATAAAGCGAACGACATCGTGACGAATACAAGAATTAGGGACTTTTTATTATCCAGAAGCTCAGTGCAATACGAGTATATGGGGATATCTGAAATTTTTGTCTAAAACTCGGTAATAGCTGAGCAACTATCGTATAGCAATACGTACGGTATACATATCCGCTTTGCGTTATCAACTTCAAAAAGGCCTCGCACAAACTTTTCCAAACAGACTGATAGGTATTATTTATTACCGCCCGCGCCGTGTCTTAACGCGGCCAAAATGGGTTTAGCGATAAACGAGGGCAAAACCAAGTATATGCTGTCAACAAGAAGGACAGCCAACACCGACGAATTGAACGGAACGTCACAGTGGGCAGCTATAACTTCGAGATAGTAAGGGACTTTGTCTACCTTGGCTCTACTATAAACTCGAAAAACAACATCGGCGCAGAAATCAAGCGAAGAATAACTCATGACAATCGCTGTTTCTTTGGGGCTTATAAGGCAATTCAACAGTAAAGCCCTATCTCGAACAACTAAGGAGACTCTGTATAAGACCCTGATCATCCCAGTCCTGCTTTACGGCGCTGAAACATGGACTTTATTAAAAGAGGATGAAGATATCCTGTCAAACTGTCCAGTGCGTATTGGACGTCTGAGATGGCTAGGACATGTAGAGCGAATGGACACCAACGCTCCGGCCCGCAGAGTCTTCGAATCTAACCCCGAGGGACGACGCAGTAGAGGGAATCATCGCCGTAGGTGGCGCGCACAAGTTCAAGGGGACCTCGACCAACTTGGAGTGCGCAACTGAATGCAATTAGCTAAAGAGCGAGCTAAATGGAGAGGCTTGTTGGTTGAGGCCCAGGTTCACCCCGAACTGTAGCGCCACCTAAGTAAGTAAGTAAGCTGTGTCTTAACATATTAAGAGTAGCCATAATCCCTTGTGCGCGTGCAAATTATAAAAAGTAAAAAAAATAAAAAATTAACGCGTTTACACATCGTTTAGATACAAGAATGCTTACTTCTTCCTGGCAATCATCAGTCATATTCAGCGTGCATCTGTGACAAGAGGCAAATGCAATAAATTATGGCAACTAACCTCAAAACCTCTTACAATCTGTCTTTTATCCATGAAAAAATATTTCCCTGCATTGTTTCCTCCTCCCTAGTCGAAAGACGTAAAGCAAAATCATTCCCGCACTCCAGTTTAGAGGTTATTTTACTCGTTAATAAGGTTTATTAAACTTGTTTCATAAAGGGATGTGTTAAAAAATAGAATAAATAATTCCTCCTTCCTTGAGCTGCTCCTTAAACAAAAATATTTGTGCCGCACTCACTTAATTTTTTAGCAAGAAACTCTTTTGAGTAAATTCTTTCTTTTGCACGCAGAAGTTTCCTAGCTCGAATTCAACTAAAAAGAAAACTTTCCTCGAATTGGTACGAGTTAGAACAATGTTGTCAGTACGAAAGCGTGTAGTGTGTCGTGATTCGGTTGAGAAACTAGGTACGAGAATCCAAATGTGGTTTGCGAATCTCTTGCCGAAGTGTGTTTAAGAAGGTGAGAATGAGCAGGATTTGATGTCATCTTCTTTTCTCCTTTTCGCTTTTCTCTCATGTTTTACAACCACAGGTACAGAGTAAGGCAGTTACTTGAAACAGTTAAAACTATATTGTGTCGACTATAGACCTATTCTTATGCAACGTTACGTTTATTTCTAAAATGATGTCATTTCGTCATACAGGTCGCATCCAGCCCTCGTCTCAAAATACGAACAGGAACCAAAGGTTAGCACATATTATTCTTAGACGTTTGTGGTTCTACAGCCGTCAGATGTGAAATTCTTTTCGAATACTGCCCATTTCTAAATCATATCACATGTTTTTAACTTTCCAAATGTCCTTAAAACAAAATGTTCCTCGATAAATTGCAGACTAATGTATACAACAAATTCTAATTAACCAACTTTATTCCGCTGTATGCAGTCCTTTTCTTTGCTCAATTCAAAGTGGATAAATAAATTTTCCTTTTATTCCCTTTAGCATAACAAGTTTGAAAACACTGTAAACAGCATTCATTACATTTAATAGCGACCGCCCGGCCAACCCCTACTCATATAACTTACAATGCCTTTGGTGTCCCCAATGCACATTTCTCTTCCCTCAAACATTGGCAACGTTCCCAACGTTCGAGCAAATTAAATGTTCAAATACGTATAACATCCACTATCTTCTTACATAAAGACACAACCTATATACATATGTTACCAATTGTTTATTATGCCGACACAATGTAGATGACATTTTCGACGTATTTTTTGAAAGCAAAGCAAGAGAAGCACTTTCGAAAGACGACGATGCGGTGGCATACGGTGGATACCTAATGTGTGTGTTGGCCCAGAAGTATACACGAAGCTTGAACTTGGATATTTTGAATTTTTCTTTTGCACGACACGTCAACATTTTATTCTAAATATAGAACGGCAAAGTAATCAACCACTTGTTATTGTCACTTACGAAAGAATCTTTGCAAAGAAATTCACTTTTAGTAGCACCTTCTTCTCATTCTCCTTTCACCCTCGACAAAATTCATTTAAGAAGCAACAATACATCCGGACCAAGAAGTGTGTAAGTCGTTTGAGCACATTGTTAGCCATATTGATGGACGCGCGTGGTGGAACTGAATCGATTTTTCACTTACAGAGCACAAATACTTCTGGAGGTGATTCACACATCCACTACAAGGAGGCACCACCAATTTTAACGATGTACCTGCAATGGAAAAGTCATCTCTGCCATTACATTAATTAAAGGTCGTAGGGTGCCCTTGCACAGAGAAGAGAGGAAGTGAAATTCTCATGATTGGTGTGGGCTTGGGCTTGAGCAATGAGTGCCGTCGTCAACGAGCCTGCTTGCTGAAGGATATTTCGACACAAAAATATATAAGCCTTCGTTGTGCGAATAATTATCCTATTTAGACTGCGCCTTAATCACACTTCACACACCTAAATGTTGCAATGCGTGGAGTTATTATTTTTCATTTATTAATGGTAATGGCCTTTTTATTATTATTTTTTTTTTGTATCTGCTTACACGTTCCGAATTTTTAAATCATTATTTCTCGTGAGGATTGATCAATAGGTGCATAGAGGTACACACATGCTCGTATGAATCTGTTTCAGTGGTCTAAATAAATATTTCTTTATCTAATTTGCATAAAAGTCAGTCTAGACTATGCCGTGTGTTGTTATTAATTCCACTATAATTGACATCTGTTGTTTTTTACTTCACTTTAGTTTGTCTGCTTTAACAAAACAAATAAAAAAAATGTAAAAAAAAAAGTAGACAGTTGGGGAAGGTCGTTCGTTACAGCAAACCAAAGATTTAAAAGAGTTTCATACTAAAGCCTTTTCTAGGAAGCGTTCGCTCCGAAATTAGCTGAGGGCGGTTAAACAGACTTCGATATGCAAGCACTCTCATGAACATACAGAGGTATCCGAGTAGAGCCCTCAATTAGGGTTCTTCGAATTAATATCCCGACGAAAAAAGAATCAAACGACGGCGTTAGTGTCGAATCCGTTCTTAGAAGTTCAACATCGGGCTTTGTGACTGAATTAGGCTTTTGTTTAAGTCCAGAATAATTAAAGCAACTGTAGACTGAAGCAGAGCCGGCAATCAGGACATACGTCAGTAGAGTTAATCCTCAAGGAGATACTCTAGCACAAGCTCCTTTTGATTTCCGAAGTAAAAGCATAACAACTGATATATGGGAGCATTTAAAATTCATGATTTGAAATATGAGGTCATAATAAACGAGTATTGGAAAATATGTGAAACCTAGGGCTCTCATCACATATGACGATGATCTTCTAAAGACGTTGTTTTGACGATCAGTTTATTTTAAGCCTCATCGTCTTCTACTTTACAAATTTACTTTTCGCGTCAAATATTGTAACTATGCAGATAAAACTAGGAAATAATATTACAAAGCCGACGGCAACTGATCGATGGATTTTTCATTGTTGCCTTATAGTTTAGACGGTTATCCTTTTAAGAATAAAATGAAGAAGGCTTTGCGGAGGCGGAGTTTACAACAATACCCTTGAATCATAAATTGTATCTACAATATAGTATTTTTCGATTGATAATATCAGAATGACGTGGAGAAACAGAGGTACACAGTTCAATTTGACGACAATACAAGACAATGTAGTTGATTAAATTTATCAACATGTAATGAAACTTTAATATGTTATAAACTAACTACCATACGTTACTCCCATCACTTCACTTCTCTATAACCTATGTTTTATGAATATGAAGCGGGTACACCAACGAAATTTTTTTTTTTTTTTTTTTCAATTGAAATGGGTTGGTTCACTTGAAAGCGCGTGTCACGCCAATGTGGGTAATAAATTTTACTTCGCGTGTTTAAAATATCCACCACACCCTGTCTGCTGCTATTTACATCATCTAATTCGTGCGCCTCGCATGGCGATAGTTATTTCACATTCAATTCCATCAAAACTCACTTCAGACGAATTTCCTTCTCCCAAAGCATATTCATTCCACAAATATCAATCAACACAGACAAGAGGAGCGTATTCGTTTTGTTTTCTGGTGTACGATTAAATATTTCGCATGGGGCTCAATTAATTTTGCCTCGACCCACACAATTCCTTTTTTCGGACGAATTGCCTCTTTGATGATATTCGCAGTCGCATCAGCTGCCATTCATTCATTTAAATTGGCCTATCAAACGAGAATTACCAATTTAACAATCAAATAAGAAAAAACTGTATAACTCTAATTTCGGTATAAAGGAATTCATATCAACTTAAAAAAAAAAAAATATGTTAGACGCATATTCTCTAAAAACTTCATTATCATCATGACTGTATGACGCGTGTCAAACCCTAACATCCTCTCCCCCAAACACACACACACAAGCATATATTTAGGTAATCATTTTAAATGTAAAATGTGCTGTATTACGAGTCCTGAGGACCTCCACTGGGACTCGATTATGTTTATCGTCCCTGATGTGACAACTTGCGTTGCGAAACAGTTTTGTATTTTTGACGATATTAAGCACAGATACATATCTGCGCACCAAAATCACCACCATCATTAAATTCGATGTATCGTAAAAATGTCCCTATCTGTGCTTTGCGGAGTTTAAGGTTGCAGTGTGAGTTTTTCGCTTGCCACCAAACTATGTGTACCATTGTGAATTTTTTCGATGAAGGATATTTGACTTACAGCATTTCACGTTCGGTGGATTTCGAAAATTTCAGATATTAACAACACGTACCGGGAATTATGTGTTGATTAGAATCTATGGAATTCTATTCATTCACTTTTTTTCTTTATTTTTTTCGTGTGTAACACCCATACCCGTGTCAACCATCAATCATCATCGGTGTAATTCAGATTGGAATCACGTAAATCACCTGTTGTCGTCTGACCGTCTGTGGTTGACGTCGAATCAGATATTTCAAATAACACGAGTGATTAAGAACCCAGAACACATGGCTTTCTTTCCTTTATTTCGTTTCCGTTTGTTGAAGGATATTTTTGGTATTATTTTAACGGGACTTTCTATATTTTTGACATTCTACGCTGAGATATTGCCATATGCCAGGTAATAGGTTGAATTTTAAATTTAATTATGGCATTTGTATGCACCCCATACCCATTAACTGTCAATACTTTTCAATATTTGACGAATTTAATTAATGTTAGAAGTTTCTTTCAAGTGTTTCATTTAGAATCTTCATATGGTTACCTAGATATAGGAGCAATGCCTGAAAAAATATCGGTTAATAGGGAGTAATGGCAGGTAATCAATTGTAATCATGTCTGAAATATTAGAGGAATTATGTAGATTTTAACAAAATGTTGGGTATAAATTAAGCCCAAGATCAGGGAGGTAATTATCTTAGACACAGAGATAAAACGATCGATTAGGGCTGATAAGCAACTCTTTTGATCAAGAGAAAAACAAAAATTGGTTTATATCAACTTTAAGAACCACTTATTTGCTCACTTTACTTTATCGACCGGACTGTATTCATTCTGAAATGCATTCCTTGAAGTCAGTAAAATCAATTAAGTCATTGAACACATATTACAGTTTTTGTAAACTTTTAAAACATTGAATACATTGAAGTCTTTGAATTCCATTTGATTGACATAAACAGGACTTAAGCTGAATTTCAATATATAGATATTTATTTGTGTCAATGTATTGATTATGTTACGCAGTGTGTTTAGTCCATAAAATAAGTTTTATTAATAGACTTCAATAAATGCAAGAACGTCAATGACTTCAACGAATGCAAATTATTCGAAAGTGACTTCAATGAATGCAAAATAATCAAAAAAGGTTACATTCTTTCGATTGAAAGCTTTTTTTTTTGCCAAAAATGATATTTTCACAGTTATTTAAGAAATCTAAAGAAAAAAGAGAAAAAGCATTTCTTGCTCGCATTTCACACACCGGGTGCAGCAGCATTGGGTGCAGCACCTGGAAGGTGGACACCATTAACACACGAAAGCTGCAAGTCTTCGTAAACAAATGCTTAAGAATCACCTTGAGGATTTTTTGGCCGAACCGCTTCTCCAACGAACAACTTTATCCGAGAACGGGCCAAGAACATATAAGCATTACTATACGAAGAAGAAAGTGGCAATGGATTGGACACACCCTACGGCGCGAAGACAACTCCATTGCGAAATACGCTATGCAGTGGAATCCGCTCACCTAGGCAGGCAGAATAGCGGGACGCCCTAGGCAAACGTGGCGCAGAACAGTTGAGGAGGAATCGAGCTCTTTAGGAATGAGTTGGAGGCAGCTCAAACGCGTTGCAGAACTCCGAACACGATGGCGCGCAGGCGTGGTTGACGCCCTATGCCCCCCGAGGGGTTACAAGATATAAGTATTTCACACACCGACAGAAGAAAAAATAGAACCATACTCAACTGGTTGGGTATCAAATCGCCCAAAACCAAATTGCCCAAAATGCAAAAAACTAAAAAAATGTCGAATCACCCAAAAGAAAGGTTGGGCGATTTAACATTTTTATTTTTTGGGCGATTTAACATGATGACAAAAGTGATTTTGGGCGATTTTGTGTTTGGGCTATTTTAAGACGGATCTGTGTCATATTGCCCAACACCAATTCGAACAATTCTGGAAAATGTCACATCGCCCAACATTTTTGGGCGATTTAACACTATGACAGATCGACCAAGAAATGAAATGTCAAATCACCCAAAGCAGAAATGGGCATTTTATCGCAATTTTAAAATACCAACACATAGGAAGGTCAAAAAAAGACGACCAAATTGAAAAAGGTTGAAAACATTTATTTTCCACAATTTTGGGTGCAGGGACATTAGTCCCCGGGGCATAAGTCCCACCGCATCGGGACGTAAGTCCCAACACCTATAAACCTCTCAAGGAAAACAACGGCCAAATAAGATGGGGCATACATAAGTCCACAATGCATAAACAGTGCAATCCAACAGTGACCACAAGCAGGGGGGTTGCAGGGGGGTTGCAGGGGGGCAGCATGCCCCCCCTTACACATTGCACTGTTTATGCATTGTGAACTTATGTATACGCCATCTTCGACAAAAAAAATTGTGACATGCATACATAGACATGTATATCCCTGCGCTCATATTATATTCATTAATAATCGGAAATGAAGAATTGAAGAAATGGATGTATTACCAAAAAAAAAACGTAGGCTGCATTGAGCCTTACTTACGATGTCAATCGCGCTGATTGCTTTGTCAGGCTCACACTTACAATTACGGGGAAACAAAATCGCTCGCTGGTGCGCTGGTGGGGAGGGGGTTCGCGCGGTTGCGTTGCGCAACGCGACGCGAAACGGTAACCGCACGTCCGGCCGTCGTTCGCGCGCGGACGCGACGTGAAAGCGCTGTGACCGCTAATATAATTCTTACAATTCGTTTTGAATGCAGTCTTAAACCCAATTTAACGAAAATGTCAATCCACCCAAAATCTGTTATATTTTTGGGTGATTTGACATTATGCTAAATAGCCCAAAAAATTTGTTGGGCGATTTGACATTTTTCTGCATTTTTTTCGCATTTTGGGCGATCGGAAGCAAGGCTATTAATGAATTCTGACAAAACGCCCACTTCCTTTGGCGTTTTCTCATTTTTTAATTTTTGGGCGATGTGTCGTAGTGTCATATGATGTGACATTTTTCCGATTTGGGCGATTTGGTTTTGGGCGATTTGACACCCAACCTACTCAACTTATACTCATTAGGGTGTCTATTCACAATAATTACGCTCCACCTCAACCACGAGACTAGTGAGAACAATTCTGAATATACAATACTTCCAGTGGATCCATTTACTAATACATTTGCATTAATCTGCAAGCATTCAATATTTCATTCAGCGCCGTATGTCATCGAAGAGACTGACCCCTGTTGTTAGATAAGGACACCCCATATCAGATTCTCAAATAGCAAATTTACCCGGACAAGCTAAAATTTATCAAAGCTTATCAAAGCAGAGCATGTTTTTATTTGGGAAACGAATAGAGTATCCACACTTACAAAAATATTGAATTTGTATAGTTTGTTTCAATTCTAGATTCTGGCTATACAACATGATCCACAAGAGAGTAACACAGTCAAGAAATGATCGCACATCAAAGTCTAGCAGCTACAAGAACAACGTGACTCTCTCTATCTCTCTAAGCCCCCGTTCAGACTCGGCAGAAACTACGGTTCAAACCCACAAAAATACACTGTGTTCAGATAACCTCACCCGAGGTTACACACACCTCAGTTCAAAGATAGAAGTCGTTTGTCACGTTCAAAGCGAGCGGTTTCCGCAAAGCAACTGGCACGACATATGTAGACATACAACTGCGCGGTTGACTGCTAGGAAGACTCTTCTTCAAAGACCCACAAAATCTAACGTGCATAGGCTAAACTTACCATCTTTTTTTTGGGCGAAAAAAAGGAAAACTCCACTAAATTCGGCAATTTCGCCGGATTTTGAAATAAAAGGATATCAAATTTAGAAAAATTCTGCCGCAAATTCATATTTTATTCGTCAAAAATACTTATACGCTTATACCAACCAACCTACCAACATTGTTACAACTTCGTTGTCTTCAACGTCAAACGCACTCGCCTTGGCATCAGTTTTGGTGGAATATTTCTCCTTTTTAGCAATTTGGAGGAGTAAATCTGGCTTCGTTTTCAAAAGTGGTAGAACTCTACGCATGAATTTTTCAAACTGCATTTCACCGTGAGAATCGCTTTCAATGTGTCGACTCTCTCGAAATTTTGCGTTGAAGATGCATTTGCCTTTCTGTTTCGACATTCTTTCGACCGAATCCATTCGCTCTTTCAATCGAAAATTTAACAGTTGCACAGCTGTGAAAGGCTATGAACCACACATTTGCTTCTGAACACATACACCTAAGCTGGGCTTCTTCTTCTTCTTCCTTTTATCAGCGAGGTTATAATCCGAAAACAAGGGATCATAACCCTCCCACTTCACGGCATTTCTACTGATCCGCCTGACCCCACCTAAGCTGGGCTACTTTTGCAATTAACAGTACTGAAGGAAACTTAACGCAGAATTATGACATTATCTTCCGATTGCTTCCGACTACGTATTATAATTCAGTCTTTACTCGTTCGCTTTGAACGTGTATAATATTCACCTGCTGTAATTGTACAGTCTAGCAGTCTAATGTTCGCCACATATCAAATTCAAAATATTATATACGTTAGGTTCAGAAGGTTTCTAAACATTTTCTATTCCTTCTAAGGGTTAAAAAGGAATATAAACAACAATACATGCATTTGCACATCAGGAAAATACTCGTAGATACATATGTACATTGTACTTGTTTAACCTGGAAAGAATTTCAGACTTACATACTGTATAGAAAGTTGACACCTAACCTTTCGTCACACATTACTGGTCTGTCAATAGAAAAGCAGGAAGATCATTGTAGAATTGCAGGCCAATGTCGGGTCTGAATCATCGTCTCACCTCAAAGAAACGTTAGACGATATATTTTTTTAGTTAATGCGCAGTTAATAATGAGAGCTTTGGACTCTAGAACAATGATCCCCGTACATCCATCCTATTAAAGCGATGCGAACTTCTGTATAACATCAAAATAACAACACTACGGATAAATTGACTATAAAATCAATGAATTCCTAGGACATTTATTGATCAATGAAGGCACGTTTTCTGAATAAATAATTTTCTATTAGGAAGAAACTAATGTGTATTTGTCATGCCAGCAGTAAAGCCTAGATCGAAGGCATAATACTGTACTCGTACCTGTTGTATAATAATTATCAAATCTTCTGTATAGAATTCAAATTGTACTGCAATCATAATTGCTTATGAATGCCACTGTAAAACTCATTCCTAATTTAACGCATTTATCGCCCAAAATTACTGATTTTCTAGTACTCATCCTTAGCCACGAACCATCTTCATCCTACTCAAGGTCACAAAATTTCTCATAAACACTGCGCATTCGAATCTGAAAGCACGAACTTGCACGAAACGATGTCATTAACTTTTTGTTTTGTTGCCAAAATGTTTAGTATATAGGTACATATATTGTCTGCTAATTAGTTGCAAAAATGTCAAATTTGGTAAACAAATAAAAATTCTGTAGCCATGCTAGTAGATCTATATTCAACGGAAATAAGGTGGGTAACATTTAATTAAATGACTTGGTGGTTTGGATGAAAAACCAGAATTCCTTAAAATTAACACAGAGAATAATTTGTTCAAATGCAGCTAATCTGTTCATAATCCCACGAGAAATTAGTGTCATATTTAAGGAACAGTAGATACATTTCTGAAAACGGAAATAAATACATATATGAAAAAGTTAGTTCATTAAAAAAAAAACTCGCCGTCTGTTGATGATGGAACCTATAAATCGTTTCGAAGTCGTATGGATTTTTGAGTTTCAACTGGATTTTAACTTAAGTTGAATCTAAATAGTACCGACAGACATAACTGTAGACTAATTTATCGTGGATCAACTCTAGACATTTTTTTTTTAAAGCAAATCATATGTTGAACACACTTCAAAATTCTGCGTTTTAGAAAATAATTATCCAAGATATACAAAATTTGACAAAATTACAAAATCAACTGATTATTTTTACAGGAAACGGATTGATGAATTTATCACGGAAAATCGCCAGTTGACAGACCCACTCACAAGCAAATTGCTTTGTTTACGGAAAATAATATCGAGAGGGTTCAACTGCGATGGTATTTTTTTTTCCCGAAGTTTATTTATCATTGACGGAAGTGGCACAGCGAAGCACATCCGTCATTGCACATGCTTGTGACTTCCGAGTTGACTATACTCGTATATTTAATATAAATTATGGAAGCAATAAAGCGAGTTGTTATCATTGGAGCTGCTGCCAAGTATCAGTTGAGTTAGGGGGTTATTTTTTCAGCTAAATAAAAAATAGAAATGAGTTTACTGGAGAGTAACAGATATGCATTCTAATTTTAACAGACACAATTCTGTTTTATGGTGTTTCAAAGAGGAGATAAACTGGTTGGTGTACGAACTAATCGTTGAGAATTGGTACGAACAACGAAACTTGGTTACAGTTTTTTTTTTTTTTTTATTTATTTGGTTTATTATTAGAAGGTCATATCTCTAATTAATGGTTAAATCTCTAAAGGCTCCATGTAGGATGGAGATATTTCTTACTTGCTTTATATTTCTTTAAATAAAATCATATGGAGTGACGTTTTTTCACCTTGGCAAATTTCGAAACGAATTGCAGATTCTATCGCGTCCGATTCAAAATATTTTACTCGTATAACCTAATGGTTGGAAGCCGTTTATATTCTAAGCTTATCAATCCATAGAGATTTGGAACTGGAGAGTATTAAAAGTCCACTGGGGAGTATACAGTAAAACAAAAATACTGTTCTGTAGAACAAGCGCGATTTTACTATTTGTTTTAAACTAAAATATGACTATGATTCATTCCCAAAGCCGGGCGATCTAATCATCATATCCAAGAACAACTAGCCAATCAGTGCCATCTTCGCCTTAAAACAATGAACAATAAGCAGATGAAATTAAGCAAATCAAATGCATGAAGGACATATCTGAGCACTTGCACAACTGTGAGAAGTCGATAGTTTTACATCTCGTGTAATAAAACTAACTTCTAGGTAGTCAAGGTAGTCATTGAGCCATCATCTGGAAAGTGAAAGGTCAGAAGATGAATAAGTAGCACATGCCCACAAGTCAACTACGAGTTTAGGCCAGTGTCAATTACTGCGTATATATGACGAATTGAATGTGAATTCAATTGAATTGAATGTGAATTCAATTCGGTTCGAGTACCATGTAAATGCAAGTCGAATTGAAATAGGATTGACACGGATCGGATTGAATCGGATTGATCACAACATTTTCTGGGATCGAATTGAGATTTTGCATACAAACGCGAATCGAAAGACCTAGTTTGACAGATAGAGAAAGGAGAGAGAGGAGAAAAAAAAAAGGAACTGCACGCACATATGAAGAAGTGTCAAGCTCAATCCTCTTTCGTTCCGATTCTAACTCGTTTTCTCAATTCAGTTACAGCGAAAATGCGGATCGAAACTTAATCCTGTGTTAATTGGATGGCAAACGACTAACAAAGGCCTCGTAGGGGCAGCATCTCCCGATAGGTGTTGGTCCGCTAAGTAACGAGAAAGAGCCACTGCAGCCGAAAACCTAGCAGCTCGGTTAGTAAGCCCTACTCCCACCTCCTCGTGGTGCCATCTGGGGATTTCTTCGGAAACTGCTAACGGGAGAGGACGAATGGCGAGCTTCCTGCGACAAAAAACAGGATAAGTGTCGGTTGGTCTGTGGCCCAGCGAGCCGCAACCGTAAAAACAAATCTTGCTCCGAAACGCAAGCCAACGCCTCGGATACGGACGGATAATTTGATGACGACCTTTGGCTATCGGACACGGACAACGATCGGATTCTGGAACGTTAAGACCCTCCTGGACTCACTTAAGGAAGGGCTTTATAACGCCAGATTCCTCCAATTAGAACGCGAATTCGCACGGTTTAAAATAGACATCTTAGGGCTGAGCGAGATAAGATGGTTCGATGCTGGGGAATTCATCTCCCCAACAAAAAGCACTGTCATGCTCTACTCTGGTAAACCAGCTGGAAGTGCACGGAGTTCCGGAGTAGGACTCATGCTAACTCATATCCTGGAAACCCCATAGTGACCGGATATTGACGGCTAGGTTCCAGAGTAGAGTTAGGAAAATTACCATCATACAGTGTTATGCTCCGACTCTAGACGCGACTGAGGATGAAAAGGATGATTTTTATAGCCACTGAGGCGCCGCCTACAACCAAACGCCTAATGGGGACATCGTAATGGTGATGGGAGATTTCAATGCCAAGGTGGGTAGCGACAACACCATGCTTAAGCACGTGATGGGAGTTCACGGCGTGGGAGACCGTAATGATAACGGTGAGCGGTTTGTGGACTTCTGCAATACCAACCGCCTAGTCATCGGAGGTACGCTGTTTAAGCATAACACCTGCCACAAAATCAGTTGGGTCTCTACTGATAGGCAACGAACATCCAACCAGATCGACCACATTGCGATCAGTCGCCGCTTTAGAAATTGTCTCCTGGACGTCCGAAACAGACGTGGAGCTGACGTCGGACTAGAACGAGATCACCATCTTATGGTAGCTCATTTACGCCTTCGTACTGCATCCGTCAACAGCAACCGCTCAAACCTACTTAACATCACCAGGTTTAATATCGACAGGCTCAAGGTTCCCCAAGTGCGCCAACAGTTCAGGGACCATCTTGCCTTAGAAGCAGATGCAATCAGCAGCATAAAGAACATGGATGACCACTGGAGTGCTGTGAAAAATGCTTTTGCGACTGGGGCACGCACGTATGTCGGTAAAAAGCAGAAACACCACCGCACATGGCTTTCTACAGACACCTGGAGACGGATCGATGAGCGTACAGCAATCAAGGTTTGGATTGCAGCGGCCTCAGCAGTAGAGAGAACCGAGCTTGAAACCCAATACCGTGCGAAGAAGAAAGAAGTGCAGCGTAGTGTGAGACGTGACAAACGTCAATATGTCAACTCACTGGCCTCAAGGGCTGAAGAAGCAGCGAGTAGGTGCGACAGTAGGACTGTTTACAACATCACTAAGGAGCTCATTGGTGGTCGAAACTCCAAACAACATCCAGTGAAGAGTCTAGACGGTAACCTTCTGATTTCGGATGAGGATCAGCTCACTAGATGGAGAGAACATTTTGCTACAGTGCTAAATCACATAGACGATGGCGGTATGATCTCGAATTCGAATGAGCAGTTCGAAGCAACAAATTCCCGAATTCGCACCGCACCTCCCAGTAAAACCGAGATAATAACAGCAATCAAGTCCCTCAAGAAGAACAAAGCGGTGGGTATTGATGACATCCCTGCCGAACTATTTCAAGCGGCGCCAAATACATCGGCAGATTTGCTGCATCCCCTAATACGGAGAGCTTGGGATAGCGAACAATTTGCACAGGAGTGGAAAAGGGGTATGATCATTAAACTTCCAAAGAAAGGAAACTTGATGGATTGCGGTAACTGGAGAGGTATATGCGTTCTTCCAGCCGTGGCTAAAATAATAGCTAAAATAATTCTAGAACGAATTAAAGAACATTTAGATTCAACTCTCGATGTCGAACAGCCAGGCTTTCGAGCTGGATCCTCCTGCATCAACCACATAAACACCTTACGGATCATTATCGAGCAATGCGTTGAGTATAGGTCTCCGCTACATTTAATGTTTATCGACTTCGAGAAAGCTTTCGACAGATTGAATCGAGATGCTATCTGGTTGGCCTTGCGCAGGAGAGGCATCCCAGAAAAACTTATAGCTATTATCAAGGCTACATATGAGGCCGGTAAGTGTCACGTCGTGCACAATGGTAAGGTGTCGGAGGATTTTGAAGTCCAAAGTGGAGTACGTCAAGGGTGCATTCTGTCCCCACTATTGTTTTTGGTGGTTATCAGCGATGTACTCCGTGCAGCATTGACGGAAGGCAACTATGGAATTCGTTGGACTATGACATCTTACCTTAAACACCTAGATTACGCTGACGATGTTTGTCTACTTTCACATCGGATAATGGATCTTCATCTGATAGCCCAAAATCTAGAAGCTGAGGCAAACAAAATGGGGCTAAAAATAAACACAGCCAAAACAAAAGCCCTGAGCACTTCTTCTAGCAACCTCGCTCAACTTTACATTGCCGGACAGGAAGTCGAGAAAGTTGATAACTTTCTTTATTTAGGAAGTGTGGTCTCGGCTAATCGCGGTAGCACCGAACTGGATGTGTGCAGCAGAATCGGGAAGGCTAAAGCTGCGTTCGGAATGCTATCTAAAATCTGGAGAAGCAATGTTATCAGCTTAAGAACCAAGCTGCGACTGTTCCGCTTTCTCCAACGTAGAATCAGTGCTGCTTTATGGGTGCAGTACTTGGAAGGTGGACACCATTAACACACGAAAGTTGCAAGTCTTCGTAAACAAATGCTTAAGAATCATCTTGAGGATTTTTTGGCCGAGCCGCATCTCTAACGAACAACTTTATCTGAGAACGGGCCAAGAACCTATAAGCATTACTATACGAAGAAGAAAGTGGCAATGGATTGGACACACCCTACGGCGCGAAGACAACTCCATTGCGAAATACGCTATGCAGTGGAATCCGCTCACCCAGGCAGGCAGAATAGCGGGACGCCCTAGGCAAACGTGGCGCAGAACAGTTGAGGAGGAATCGAGCTCTTTAGGAATGAATTGGAGGCAGCTCAAACGCGTTGCAGAACTTCGAACACGACGGCGCGCAGGTGTGGTTGACGCTCTATGCCCCCCGAGGGGTTAAAGGATCTAAGTATTCAATCCCTCAGAAGTAAGTGCAAATAGTTTCAAATTTGATGGACAGATTAACTGTTTGCATGAGGAGGGTGGCAATGGTGCAGTGGGTAGTGTGTGTTTGCTCGTTAACCGATATGTGCAGGATCAAGTCGCAGCGGTGAACAACAATTATCCGCAACCCGAGTGTAAAAAAGTAAACGAATAACATCGGAATTTTTTCACAGAGCACAGAACAGCTGAAGCATTTACTACATTTATATGACGGGATTGAGAGAGGGCTTGAATACTAAGGTAAAATTGAGCCACAAGACCTCCTGCGATGGAGCATTATGAACATAACTGATGACCTACGTGAGCTGTGATTGTATGGTAAGTCGAGCAGGTAGATCCGGTAAAAACTCTCTCCTTAAAAAAGAACTTTAAATCGAAAATTATGTAAGTTATCCGCTGTATATATATATATATATTTTGGGACACTCTGGTCATTTTTTAAACACATTTGATGAAATACTTCTGTTCCGTTTGAAATATTTGCTCGGTTTTCATCTATTTAGATAAGAGAGATAATCGACTCTTTGCAACTAAAGATAGACCAAAAATGATGCCTTGATTTAATATAGAAAACTCTGTTAGAAATAAATGTTGTGGACATTTCCAGCGATATCGATTCAATTGTTAAAGTAAATTCAGTTAAAACTATCATAGAATTCTTCTCGACTTTACTCTTATGTTCGAGAATGAGAAAAACTAAGTTATTTGAAGTTAACTTCTTAGTTTAACTTAACTTACTAACTTAGTTTAACAAATAAGTTTATTTGAAGTTTTTGATATGATCTGGATTGGCCTTATACCAAACAGATTTTAAGTTTTTATATCAATTCCTCATGATAGTGTTAAGGATTAGCTAACTTTGATCACCCCTCTGAGCCCGTAAAAAAGAAAGGAACTTCTCCAAAAACCGATTTAACAAAGCTTATTGCTTATTCCTGCCCTATTCAAATAGCATCCTATTCCAATATTCTTTCTCAATTTTTTTCCTTATAATGTCGAAAGCCAAGAATAAATGCAAAATAAAAAAAAAAAAATAATAAAAACTCAAACAAATACGCTTTTGTTAAAAGGTTGCCTCTGAGAGAAACCCTTTCTGCAATTTCCATAGTACACGCTTGTTCCTACTTCTACTTTAATATTAGAAAACCCAAGATGTGAAATGGAAAAAGTAATCCCCTTTTTTATCTCCTTTTTTCTCTGCAAGATGAAATTAATTCCCTCCGCCTCGACCTACTTAATCCAACAAAGGGTATAATAAATGTATAGACGACCCATATACGTTGCGGCACCGTTTTTCTGCCAACAATGGTGTCCGACAAACTGAAAGGAGAGCAGAAGAAATTCTGAAATAAAGGCACGCTTTAAAACGTCAAACTGAAAACAATTAAATTACACATTCTGGAGTGGAAATCTAAAAGAGCCATTGTAACACAAAAAAGGATTCA
The DNA here is from genome assembly GCA_945910035.1 of Brachypalpus laphriformis. Lineage (NCBI taxonomy): Eukaryota > Metazoa > Arthropoda > Insecta > Diptera > Syrphidae > Brachypalpus > Brachypalpus laphriformis. The sequence goes on from OX246754.1 coordinate 258,850,908, forward strand.
ACCATAAACGAATTATTTCCCGGGAATAGAATCCCGCAACACAAAAGGATACCAATCTCTGTTGTGTTTGTTCAAAATGGTCTGCGTAAACGAATCAGTTTCAGTCGGAAAAATAATTTTAATTGACATAATCCCGCTCTTGTAAAATAACATTTTGGATCTTGTGGACAAAGAATTGAGAAACGAGTTGAAAAGTTTTCCCATCAAATTTAAAGTAAAGCAGTTAGCCCCGGGATGAGTAACAATTAATTACACGTTTCGGTAACATTTCTAAAACATTTCCGAAAGGTCGCGTTCAGTGTTGGTTCCCTGTCTTTCTTTTCAAGTCCATCCAACACAAAGTTATAAAAAAAATACTCACATCTCTTATTAAATAATAATAATACACTACAACCCTTGTCGTCGTCAGCCCTATTCGCTACTTGGTTATGACTTAAACGACTTTACAATCGTGAGCCCGTTCACTTACATACAACGCGAAGGAGGAGGGTTACAGCCATCCAGTCCACCCAGAAACACAATAACGTAATCCCATTAAAATGACATTTTCTCTCTTCCATTTTATAACTTTTATGCGGACAACAAAAGAAATATTTATTCAGAAATGCCTCTCTGTATTTATTTCTATAGTTTAGAAGCAATTTATTGTGTGTCCAACTGCACACATATGACTGATTGCTTTGTTCCGTACGGTGATGACCCGTGCTAGATATTTTTGTAGTTAATTCTACTCGTATATGCAAACAATATCCAAAGTGGCAGACAACGCTCCATTATAGAATTGAGAATCAGCTCCATTTGACTCTGGCATATTAGGAGAAGTAGACATGCACAGTGGAACCAGCTAAAAATTTATTTGAGGAAAACTTTTTAAAATTGTAAGAACTGAAGTCAACGAAAATCCAAGACTTCAAAAGCCAGAAACTATAGCTTTATAAAATAATAGAATTTAGCGGATCCGTGGTATAAATATAATAATCTTTCGCCAGTCTATGTGCTTTATTCTTGTATCTCTGAACGCATTTTTCTTCGCACTGTTGAGGATGATCTATTTCACAGCTTAACCCTACACTGCGCGATTTTCTATTTTTGACTAAAAAAAATATTTTCTTATATAATTTGTTCCTGCAAATACTAAAAAAATAATTAAAAAAATCAACGTTTTGTACCCGCTTATAATTGCAATACCCGAAGTCAGCTCTTACAAAGTCGAATAAGCCAAATGTCAAAGTTTACCGTTAGTTTACGTTAATCAAGCATACTTATGGACTTACAAAATGAATGTAACAGATCATCTACAAAGTGCAACAGAGGAAAATTTTGATTCCACAGTGTAATGGCGACGTTTGAATTTTGTTGTATCAGATCTGCTACACTGCGCAGTGTAGGGTTAATAGTGGATTTGATAACGGTAAACAACGACCTGTTTTAAGGTATATCAGTCACAGTTAGTATAATAATGCACCTAGTAATACTATCCTACATACGGTTTAGGAGATTCGTAATATCAGGATACCGCCAACATTTTTCGTTGTCACAGTAATAAAGAGGTTGTGTGGTATCTCCCAAACTACATACAGAACAAAAAATCAAATTTATGAAAGAACATATACTCGTATTAGTCTCCCGGCACAAATTTGTCTGTCTTATTTTTCCATTTAAATATGATGCGAGAAGTAAATCTTCAAACGCACATTCATATTAGACTCACACAAAAAACAGAAATCTACGCATATCAGTATGTACCCCAAGTCTGAGCTAAAGCCCAGACTAGAGTCTACCGGCAAATAGCGTCGCCAGAAGCACAAAGGAAAGGCTGAGAAATGCTCAACAGCGGTCCCATCAGGCAATGGATAGTAAGAGGCCGTTTGTTTAGTCGGTAGAAATCAATGATACTGTTACGAGTAAATAGATTCTGCAATGTTCGTTAAAAAATGTTCACTTTCCGCAAAGCTGCCTGTACTTTCATATTCCATTCTTTACAAGTAAAATTGCACAGTTTCGATAAATGTTCTCGGTTATACATTTATTTCACGGCTGTTTAGATGGATGTATTACCATAAATTTTCCTAAAATAAAATCAAATAAAATAAAACCATCGATCATTGACAATCAGTCTTTTCGTGAATAAATGTTCCTCCTCTGCTCTCCCTTTTCTAGCAGCACCAGGATGATCTTACTTACAGGATCCTGCAAACTATGGTTCCAATTTTCTGCTATATTCCCTTTCCTTTCACAAACAAGTCAAATTTGAAAATTGTACGTATCGCTCATTTACTTAAAAAGACTGTCATAGCTCAAAAAACGCTATTTTTGAGTTAATGATGCAGAATTATTCGTTTTATCATGCTCCATATTGTATAAAAAACTTCATATTAATATCTTGTATACTCTCCGTGTTAGACTTATAAAATGTCTTCTTTTTTCTGCAAGGTGGTAGGCAATTGAAAACTTTAAACGCGTTTTCTGTAAAATCGCTTTTTTGAGGACAGTCTTCAAGTAAATGAGCGATATGTAGATGCAACGTTTGGACAAATAATTGACGATCATGAGCAATATGTGGTGGTAAACTACTGAAGTACCCGAAAAAGTTGTTCGCTTTTCTAGAACCAGTTTCAATGAACTTACTATCTACATTAATCCTATCCACTGAACGTGTCGAACGATGTTAAACTTTGCTATCCAGTTTTGAACTAATAGCAAAGAGCATCGCCGATTGTGTAGTCGCATAGTCGGCCGATAGTTGGCAGACTACACTTGAAAGGGAATCGGGCAGCCATCAAACTGTTTTATCGGTTGATTTCGTTGGGTGTGCGCAATCACGTATGTCTTCATGCTAATTATGCAACCGATTAAACTTTCAGCCGATCAAAAGAGTGTTGAGGCTCTAAGTTCGATCGTGTTGCTTTTCATTTAAATGCCAACTGATAGGTTGCTACTCGAACTAGATCACCACTCTCAAACCGAATCATCTTTGATAAAAATACTAGAATACTTTTTTAAAATTTAAGTACTCCCCCTCGTAGACTACAACTGTCCATTGACTTTTTATGGCCCTACACAGTACCAATCTATTTATTTGTTATCGTCTCTCAGTACCTTACATGTGTTTTTAGTTTATCGGTTTGTTGTTTACGCCTTTTTTATTAGCTGCTGGTTATTTTCGTCGTTCACTCAATTTCCTAAGAAACAACTCGACATTGGGTCCCACTGTGCATTCGCAGACACCGTCACCTTTGTCGTCCCAAAGATACGATCAAAACGACGGCGTCCAAGACGATAGGGTAATAAATAAAAATGGTCATTTGAGTCATACGTACGATTATACTGCTGGAAGACTTGAGTTTTGCATTATTATGCAGTGAAACCGAGAAAAGAGAAACTGGAAAAAAATATTCCTGTGCCAGGGATTATGTCAAGAACTCACGAACGAACCAAAATGGGTGGTGTCTGCCGCGAAAAAAGTGGAGGAGAAGCAGTTTTATGGTGAAATCGAAACATTTAACACCCACAGCCACCACAGCAATTTATTTATTTCTTTTCACATTCATTTTTATTTTCATATTTCCCCTTGGGTTGCTAATTTAACCCAGCATTTCAGCCTGAAATACAACGAACTCTGGTCGACATATGTATATTATGACTCATGTCTGCGTCATTGTCAATGTCGATATATTCTGCTCTTGTGAGTCTTTTGTCCTCTCGGTCGAACTTTAATCCATTCTCCTCAATCCATGACGACTTTAGACACTGTACGTGTTGGTATCAATTTAATGATGCGTTTTCTGTCTGTATTGTCAATCATTATTTGGTGCGGGACAATGCGTAGTTTGTGTACAACGAACGTGCATTTCACGAAAATCCATCATCATAACGCTGTTTTTTGTTGGAGGTGATTGACCCGCTTTCGATAATTAATACGTTTTATAATTTTTTTTTGTATTAATAATTGCCGAAGCAATGATGATTTGATTGATTTTTTTTCTTTGAGTCAGTGAGACTAATTTTACTTTGGACTTAAATAGGTCTAGTGTATGTATACCGATTGTGTTCAGTTACACGTGACATATGGTATTCGCAAGGAAAATACATAAATCAACGAGAATCCTATTAACTATTAAAGAGATTCCAGCAATGCTGTATAAAGTAGATACATAGATACATTGGAACAGCTCTAAGAACTTTGAGAAATTCCACAAAATAGCAGTAAAAGAAGAGTTTAGGAAGATTGAGCCTCATATTGACTGTATTTTCAGTCTTTGTGTAAGATTGCTTGAGATGAGAAGAACATTTTCCAATGAGACCGTTTTTTTGTTGAGTTTTTCGCACGACACCTTTATTGAGGGTTAAAATAAAAAACAATAAAACCTTTGGAAAAAAGGAATGGAAACCTTGGATTTTTGGAAAGCTGTCAAAATCGACACTGAAAGATCGTTTATTTTAAAACTTCCTGATCTGATTTTTTGTTGTGATTACATTACATTTTTTTCTAAGCAAATAGATTTGATCAAAAAAATCTATTAAGAAAATATATTCATCCGGGACATACTACATATGCATGCAGATGAAATTTATGTATGTGGATTATACAGATGAAATATCAACGAAGCACTTGCATGATATACCCTGCTCTATAAAATTGCTACGGACCGCTAAGGTTAACAATCGGAGGTTTCGATGAATTCTTGCACACGCTAGTAACTACTGCCCTGGTGTGAAAGCCAGTGATCATAGATGATGACTTAATTGTATCTGACATTGAGTAGGGCTGTCCAGAAGCGAAAATACGATAAGCTTTTACAGCACTTATACTATCGTACTTATTTATCCTCGAAATTACCGATGTCAGCATCTGCTTGGTTTATATGCGCTCTACATCAAAGACAATCTCCAGCGAACTGCATCAGCATTCAAACACAAATACAAGAATATGGTAGTGTACCGAAAATGGACTGAGAGTAATACGTGCTGTGCATTCTCCAGTACCTCAAACGGCGCTGCTTGCGTAAAGGAAAAAATGCCCACCGGCATGATAGATGAAGAAAAACATTACTACTCCGCGATTCACAATAATGAAGGTTTTAAGTAAATTAGAAAAGCGACATGTATCAATAAGTTAAATTTACAATAACGCTAGAATGTCCCTATGAAAGGCATGTGTGAACACTAACAGTTTCTATAGATCATGTATACTTAAGGACAAGGATATGTCAGCTCAGGATTTGATGAAACTGATCCAAAATACCATGGCTTCCCTACTCGATGATAGACTACAAAATTTACCAACAAAGTCGGATATAGAGGGTATCAGCAACGAAGTCCAATATCTTAGAGAGACCAATGAGTCGCTACAAAAACAAATTCATCAAATGACAGATATGTGTAGTGCACTGGAAAAACAATTAGAGTTCTTGGAAAGGAAAACCAAGAAGCGCAATATAGTAGCCCATATCCCAATGGAAAATTGCTCTGACGCTTCGGAAAAAGCAAAGGAGATATGTCTGGATTTGTTGGAGTCGAATAACACAACACTTATAGCCTCTGGGTGGAGATATGGGGAAACCAATCGCAGGCTCTCAAACTGTTGGGGGGAATTTAAAGAAGCGTTTTTAATTGTAAAGCCGTCTGCCAAAATAATATTAATCAATTAAATTTAGCTACATATGAAATACTTTCATATAATATATCAGGTTTAGGGAATAAGTCTTTATTCAATGATTTTTATAATTTTATTTATGAATACGATATTATATTTTTATTTGAGACCTTCGTAACTGGAAGTAACTTCGGCTTCTTTGAAAATAAATTTTCGAAATATAATTTTAAGTGGATACCAGCGAGCAGAGTACATGATAGGGGAAGAGCAAGTGGAGGCTGTCTTTTTGGATTCAAGAAAAAACTGGAAGGTGTCATCTGCAATTTTCAAACTGTGGGTGAGAGAATATCATTTTCGAATCGTGCCAGCCTATATCAACGGCAACCATTGGGAACCGAATTTCCGAAACTTGGAAGAGATCATGCTATGCCATTTTACCTCGAACATTGCAATTATAGGAGATCTTAATGCTAGAATTGGAGAAGATGCAGGACTCGAGAATTCCTTAGCCGGCATATCCAGAAAATCGAAAGACGGTATCTGCAATGCTAGAGGCAGAAAGCTCCTGGAAATGTGTAACACATTTGGACTCCGAATTTTGAATGGAACAAGCGAAATGGACGCATGCGGCGAATTCACATTTGTGGGGCAGCAAGGAACCTCAGTCATAGACTTGGGACTCATAGGAGGAGACTGGCGCAGCTATGTGTTTGATTTCGAAGTGGGGCAAGTTCCGTACTCAGATCATCAGCCGATAATAATATCTTTCGGAATTAACGTACAGGAGAATAACATCCTCTTGAAAGAAATGGCTCTCCTGCCTAAATTAAAATGGAGGCAAAAGAGAAGGATTATATATAATCAGAACCTTGATCGACTTTTGGAAGAAAGGCAGCCTATAGATGTCGGTCAACTGGAAGATGTCATCAAGGCGGCGTACCAGACAAGCATACATAACATAGGAAATGGACCAGCTAACGACAAACCATGGTTCGACGAGGAATGCAAAAGGGCAAGAAAATACTCATTCGTTTGGCTGAAAATGTTTCGAAACTCTAGCGAGGATTTTTGCAGGAGATTTTATGTAGAAGCAAATTCAAAGTATAAGGAGTTATGCAAAAGAAAAAAGAAACTGCACTATGAGGCGGAAGCCAAAAAGCTCTCCGAGTGTAAAAATTCAGCTGATTTTTGGAGATGCGCTGCGAAGCTTAATGGGAAAAAGTTCATCATCAGTGAAACTTTAGGGACCGTTACTCTATTTCAGCACTTTAGGCAACTTTTGAATCCAATAACTGATCCATGCAGATTCCACTTTGCTCAACCGGCCTTCGACAGCGACGAATTGGATGCACCAATTACGGTAGCGGAAATAGATGTTGCATATAAGAGTCTGAAAGATGGCAAAGCACCGGGATCGGATGGAATTCCTACGGAGTTCTATAAATATGGAACACCTGAGCTGACTAAGACACTGGTAGGCTTATTTAATAACGTTTTGGAACATGGTGTGGTGCCGCAACAGTTCAAAGAAGCGTTGATTTTCCCCATTTTTAAGAAAGGTTGTAGGTCCCAGCCTTATAATTATAGGGGCATATCATTTTTGAATGCATCTTATAAGATATTTACAACCGTACTCCAAAAAAGATTAACCTCATGGATAAATACTAATGGTCTGCTTAAAGAATTCCAAGCTCGCTTCAGGGCAGGATATTCCACCGTCGACCACATTTTTGTACTCAAAAGCATTGCGGAAGCCTATATAGCGCAACGTAAAAAGTTATATGTATTCTTTGTGGACTTTAGAGCAGCGTTTGATTCGATAAACAGAGGTTCCTTAATGTATAAACTCTTTGCCAAAGGAATGTCTAAAAAGTTTGGGAGGGTAATACAAAACATTTATGAAGAGACGCTGTCAGCTGTATGGAATGGAGAAAATGCTTCAAACTGGTTTAAAGCGAGCACAGGAGTTAGACAAGGATGCACTTTAAGCCTATTGCTATTCGCACTGTTCATAGATGACATCATCGAATCGCTACCTGGAGGTGTTGAGTTTGCACGGATACTGATAAAGGCGCTCCTTTTTGCAGACGACATAGTGTTGATGGCGAATTCCCCGGAGACATTGCAGCGCATGATTAACCGTTTGTATGAGTACTGTAAAATGTGGAGCCTATTTATAAACCTGGAAAAATCAAAGGCGATGATCTTTAAAAAAGGTGGGGGAAGGATGTGTAGCAACGAGAAATGGTTTTTGAACGGCGAACAGGTTGAGACCGTCAAAAAGTATAACTACCTGGGTATGCTTTTCACGCAAAACGAAGAATTGTAACAGAAAGTTTCTAATTTTGAAGAATAACGCTTTTCGTTTATTAAATTGCAATCCATAAAGTAGCAATGGTTTTTAAAAAAAATTGTCAATCGGCAGACGGCTTATTACCATGCTTTTTTTATTTTTCGATCTTTGTAAAGAATTGTAATTAATTTGTGAATTAATAAAATCTAAATCTAATCTAATCTAATCTAATCTACTTAAGGACAAACATGACGATAATCGACATGTTATAATGCTAGGACGCAGAAGAAACTTCCAAAAACATTGTTAGCGAAAGAGTCAGCATCTTAGAAAAGCAGGTCTACCAGTTGACCATCCCTAGCCACGGTGTGGGTAGAGCGGAAGTAGTCACGTCACAAAGCAGCCCTCACTTCTGCTAACCATGCAGATCTTGTAATGAAGCGAAGAAGGCTACAGAGCATTGAACTGTGAACATGTGTACATGTGTCACACAATTCTACACCCTACTTAATTTTTGCAAAATTGAGAGCACCTTCTCCACCTCTATAACTATCTGTATCTAAAAATACCTATCTGATTTCTCATTGACAGTAGTTGTTAGGCTGTATAGTAAACATTTTCAGCTGATTTTATATAATTCGCACCGGCAATTTCAATAACAAAAAGATCTTAAAATTTTGATAAAACCCTAACACTAAAAACAGTTCAAATCAGTTTTTGATAAAATCTTTTAAATTTCACAATTTCACAATTATTTTCATGAAATAAAATGAAACTAAAATAGCTGACTGATTAAATCTTTGTGAACTACACACAGCGGGTAACATTTCGCTCAATTGCAAGTCACTTTTAAAAAAATTATCTTTAGGGTGGTATATACATAACTAAATTATATTGCATTTATTAACCGATAATGGTCTGTTAGGTCACAAGTCGTACTTTGTTCCATGTGCTGTTGGGTAAAATATAATTAAGTTTATGTAATGAGTTCTTAATTGGAAAACAGCAGGATGCAAAACCAAAGTGGGTGCACTTCTAAGTATATAGCTCCATCAACGAATTTCAAAGTACTTCACTTCAAATTAACTACAACAACTGCGACCTTGTTTTCATTAAATCTGTCCAAATCATGCAGTAAACAATTTTATCAGGCGCCGATAACAAAAAATACGCCACAACCAGAGTTCTATCCGAATGAATGTCATTGACAGCTGAAGTGGTCATTGCGTGTCAACATAAATCAAAATGTAAACAACACCAAGCCAGCACCACACAATCATCTCTTGGCGGCAAAAAGTAATAAAGCCAAATTTTATTTCGAAATCAAATTAAACACTGTCGACCCGTATTCCTAAAATAGACTCTCGCGCGAAATTGCTGTTTGCTGCGAAAAATATCTTCCACTTTTCTTGCCTCATATCAAGCAGTAAAATTGAAAAATCCAATTTTAAAAAAACCTACATATACATAATATGTATCTTGTACAAGATGCAAAATGCAAATTTTAAATTTCCAAATTAAAAAAAAAATGCTTTCATTGCGCGCTCTTGTGCTCTTAATGTACCGTCTGTCCAGCATTGATAGATTTTTTTTTTCTTTCCAACATTACAAGTTTCTTCATCCAAGATACTTGTATATCGTGCGTAGTATCTTATAAATTTGCATATCTTCCAGATTTATGGAGTTTTCGTTCAACTTTGTTTCTGCTTTGTCGTGAGTAGCATGTCATCTTTGCGTCTATCCTCTGTCAATCAATTGACTTTTATCTACGAAACTTATTTGGCTGCTGGCTGATTTTTACAAAATACCAGTATATTTTTTGGGAGGGAGAGAGCAAGATATGTACATGTATGGATCAGTAGGAGAAATTAGAAACACTCGTCGTCGTCAAAAAAGTGAAAGACCTTTTAGCCAGAGTCATTTGAATTTTTTTTTATATTTTGGATCGGAAATTAGTAATTTAATTGAAATCACGTATTTTCATGCTCAGTGGACTTGTTTGAGAGTCTTGAAAAGTGAGTGCGGTTCACGTAATTATATGGTAGGCATAGATTGTGTATCGTTGCGGGTCTAGTCTGCAATTCAAGAATTAGCCGAAAGATATTCATACTCGTAAGTCTGCCTCTGGATACATCGAGTTGTTAAGAGAATGTAATTGTTGGTTGAGAGTGTTATTTTTGTTGTGTTTATTACTATTTTGATGATGGTCTTGTTTTTTTTATAATTTGCGCGGACTCAACAGGTTATGAATACACTTTAAATGCTTTTACACAGTGCGGATGTTAGAAAGGATAAACAGATAGTTAAAAATTGATGTAGTGGTTTGAAACTTAGCTGTAAGGTTTCAGAAAAACTCCAGGGGTGGTGTCCAGATAACTGGGGAGATTTGTTTTGTTATTTTGTATTTGCTTTTGATTCACAGTATTTTTTCCCCGATCACCTTTAATTAAACTCAGGTTGCTGAAATTCTTTTCAGTTCCGAAATTTTTTTATTCCGAATTATTTTGACCATAGAATAAATTCGCTTTCCCGGTTAATTTTATACTTAAAGTATTATATTTTGTCTTGAAGTGACGTGCCTGATCAACCAGAATTTTTAAACCTGAATGTGCCCAATCATCCAATAGAGCGAACATTTTTCCAGCAACATGACAAATCTACAGCCAGTGTTATGCCTTCGCAATAGTGTTGACATAAGCTTTCGCAAATGATCGAATTGACTCTTTTTATACTTCATAAATGAATAAATGCTGGCATCAGGGTTTGAACCATGAACCATTAGCGTGGCAATCGATGACGTTACCACTACACCATGGCCACCCCAAATTATAAATCATTTTCGAAAGTGGATCGAACAAATTAAATTAAATCTTTCTGATGAATAAATAAGAATCTCTATTATATGGTTAAAAATACTTAGCTAACTACATATTTTTTATAGATACACATAACGTAGAAGCCAATTCACACATCAAGGGCCCAAGCACATAAACCAAAATACCAGGTGTGGTCGCTTCATGTTATCTGTAGGTACATATGAGCACTACCTGGACCTTCTACGAGTATCACTAAATGAGCCTTGTGCTTGAGGTAACTTGTACAGAGCAGCACCGATTGAATGCTTCTTTTTGTATATTATTCATGATTTTGACTCCAGAACGGATAGTTCTGTGTTCAGCTGAAGTAGAGGCTTTGGATATTTCTATAAATTTGATTCTACAAATATTCTCTTTCCAACACGAAATACAGTTCATTTTGTATAACCTTACAATGTTTGCATCAGGTTGTTTCATATAAAATGTTCGTTTTAACAACAGTTTTATCCCAAACGTGCGGCAACTTAATATTTAATTTAAGAATTGTTTTTGTTGTTGAACATGTGCGTAATTATCTTTCTCTTGATAATTTTTATTTTTATTTTTTCTCTCTTAAACAGGGATATTAGGGTACTTTTCGGAAAGTATGCTGTAGTGCGAGTGAACTGTTTCTTCATTATGATTATTCGCGCCAACAGTTCAGGGACCATCTTGCCTTAGAAGCAGAAGCAGAAGCAATCAGCAGCATAAAGAACATGGATGACCCACTGGAGTGCTGCGAAAAATGCTTTTGCGATTGGGGCACGCACTTATGTCGGTAAAAAGCAGAAACACCACCGCAGATGGCTTTCTACAGACACCTGGAGACGGATCGATGAGCGTACAGCAATCAAGGCTCGGATTGCAGCGGCCTCAGCAGTAGAGAGAACTGAGCATGAAGCCCAATATCGTGCGAAGAAGAAGAAGTGCAGCGTAGTGTGAGACGTGGCAAACGTCAATATATCAACTCACTGGCCTCAAGGGCTGAAGAAGCAGCGAGTAGGTGCGACAGTAGGACTGTTTACAACATCACTAAGGAGCTCATTGGTGGTCGAAACTCCAAACAACATCCAGTGAAGAGTCTAGACGGTAACCTTCTGATTTCGGATGAGGATCAGCTCACTAGATGGAGAGAACATTTTGCTACAGTGCTAAATGACTAGACGATGGCGGTATGATCTAGAATTCGAATGAGCAGTTCGAAGCAACAAATTCCCGAATTCGCACCGCACCTCCCAGTAAAACGGAGATAATAACAGCAAACATGTCCCTCAAGAAGAACAAGGCAGTGGGTATTGATGGCATCCCTGCCGAGCTATTTCAAGCGGCACCAAATACATCGGTAGATTTGCTGCATCCCCTAATACGGAGAGCTTGGGATAGTGAACAATTTCCACAGGAGTGGAAAAGGGGGATGATCATTAAGCTTCCAAAGAAGGGTAACTTGATGGAGTGCGGTAACTGGAGAGGTATATGCGTTCTTCCAGCCGTGGCTAAAATAATAGCTAAAATAATTCTAGAACGAATTAAAGAACATTTAGATTCAACTCTCGATGTCGAACAGGCAGGCTTTCGTGCTGGATCCTCCTGCGTCGACCACATAAACGCCTTACGGATCATTATCGAGCAATGCGTTGAGTATAGGTCTCCGCTATATTTGCTGTTTATCGACTTCGAGAAAGCTTTCGACAGATTGAGTCGAGATGCTATCTGGTTGGCCTTGCGCAGGAGAGGTATCCCAGAAAAACGTATAACTATTATCAAGGCTACATACGAGGCCGGTAAGTGTCACGTCGTGCACGATTTTGAAGTCCAAAGTGGAGTACGTCAAGGGTGCATACTGTCGCCACTATTGTTCTTGGTGGTTATCAGCGATGTACTCCGTGCAGCATTGACGGAAGGCAACTATGGAATTCATTGGACTATGACATCTTACCTTAAACACCTAGATTACGCTGACGATGTTTGTCTACTTTCACATCGGATAATGAATCTTCATTTGATGGCCCAAAATCTAGAAGCTGAGGCAAACAAAGTGGGGCTAAAAATAAACATAGCCAAAACAAAAGCCCTGAGCACTTCTTCTAACAATCGCGCTCAACTTAACATTGCCGGACAGGAAGTCGAGAAAGTTGATAACTTTATTTATTTAGGAAGTGCGGTTTCGGCTAACCGCGGTGGCACCGAACTGGATGTGTGCAGCAGAATCGGGAAGGCTAAAGCTGCGTTCGGGATGCTATCTAAAATCTGGAAAAGTTATGTTATCAGCTTAAGAACCAAGCTGCGACTGTTCCGCTTTCTCCAACGTAGAATCAGTGCTGCTTTATGGGTGCAGTACTTGGAAGGTGGACACCATTAACACACGAAAGCTGCAAGTCTTCGTAAACAAATGCTTAAGAATCATCTTGAGGATTTTTTGGCCGAACCGCATCTCTAACGAACAACTTTATCTGAGAACGGGCCAAGAACCTATAAGCATTACTATACGAAAAAGAAAGTGGCAATGGATTGGACACACCCTACGGCGCGAAGACAACTCCATTGCGAAATACGCCATGCAGTGAAATCCTTTCACCCAGGCAGGCAGAACAGCGGGACGCCCTAGACAAACGTGGCGCAGAACAGTTGAGGAGGAATCGAGCTCTTTAGGAATGAGTTGGAGGCAGCTCAAACGCGTTGCAGAACTTCGAACAAGATGGCGCGCAGGCGTGGTTGACGCCCTATGCCCCCCCCCCCCCCCCCGAGGGGTTAAAGGATTTAAGCATAATGATTATTTACCGCTTAAGAAATCGGACATTTCATATATAACAACTTGATAGAGATGTAAATTTATTTAAGTTAAGTATTTGGCTAGAAGGAACCTCGAAATTCTTCCACAACGGCCAAACGCACTAACCACAACGACATTTCGAACACAAAATACCACTCATTTTGTAAAGTTTTGCCTTGCATATTCGCTCAAAATAACTTCACGCCAACCACCACTAACTACGGCAATCTCATTAACTCTTATATAAAATATTTCAATTTTAATCTTTACCAAAAATACAAATCGATGCTACTATTGCGCAGATAATTCCTGGCCATATTTCAGAATCGATAATCTTGAAAATCATTTCTCTAACGAAAGAAGCTTCCCCAAAAGAATGAATTTCGATGAAGACAATTGTTTTCCATAAAAACTGCTATGTACGAGTATTTATTATGTTTTTTCTTTAATAAGCGGCAAATGAAATACGCTTAAATTTAAGCTGCCGAGCAAATCAAATATCAGCAAAACACTGATTAATATTTTGTTATTGAGTTTATTTCCGATGTGTAATGTAAACATGCAAAGTGACCATGGTAAACTCTAATCACAAAAAGGGGAACTTTTTTAATCAATTTCTTCGAATATACATATGTGTTCCTGATAAAGTGTAATTACTCCACAAATAACCTAATAAAATAATTAAATTTGCACAATATTTCGCAAACTGCTATTAGCCATTAGAACAATCGATTACATTTGTTTCCATCAAACGTATTCACACCGGTTCAAATGACAAATCAAATATAAGAATAAAAACTTTCCGTTTCCGTTTATACCAAAGTATTACTTAGACCATTTCACGTAACGTTTTTACTTTGCCTCATCCATGTGCTAGTCGAAAGCTACTTAAAAAATGTCATGTTTGGCAAACAAACTATAAACATTTCTATTGATATATTTATATATTTGTCTACCTTTTCCTGTTCTTCTTCATCTTCTTATTGTTGTCTTCCATGATTCTTATAGATTCCGCACGATAACAGGTAAAATCACGAGACAAACTGACCGCACTAGAAGAGAATATGTCACCCAACTGAAGAGACATACTTTATTAATTTATGAACTCAACGCGACCATGCAACTTCTAATCTTTTCGTGTAGTAGACCCTCTCTATGATAACGCACACAAATCGAACGTACATGTCAGTTCTACCGGAAAAAAAAATCGTGATATCATTCAGATACTTCACCGCATTATCTGAACACAAATCGCTTATCAAAAACAATAACCGCGAAGGGGCATGTGGTGGTGGCCGCGAAATGGGGTGGAACAAGTTTATTAAGTGCTTGTATAGGATCGTTCTTGCTATGTTTTGGCTAATAATTGTTTAATGTATCGGAAAAACAAAAACGAAAATCATAGGAAGGGTTTTTGGCAAGAAAACTAATTTTTGGCATCTCCACTATGCTTCTCATACACATATAGTTAGGCCGGGATATGTTCAAGGATACTCGCGACTGCATATCGAAAAATTATCACAAAGGCGTCAAGAAACATTTGTCTTATTAAACTCAGTCGCAAATACATATTTTAATTGAAAGCATTGGGCGGTTGGTCATAATGGCCAGAGATGCTAACTTTTTGGCAATTATTCTCGCATTATTCGAAATTGAACATTTCTCGAGTCTAATTAATGATTTTTTTGTATAGGTATTTGTTGGTTGAAAAGTAATGATATTCGGTTGAGAAAAGTGCTAAGAACAATAATTAATGAACGAAGTTTGTGCAAGGCAAAACAATACTTTGCGGCAAAGCTAGTAGAAAACGACAAACAACAAAACGTTGCTATTAAATATTAAATTTGAAGGATCTTAATTAATGAATCGCAAAAAGTTATGCCATTCTCTCTTTACATTTCTGAAGTAAAACAATTAAGTACTTTTGGTGCCGGAGCTGAAACTAATCCCTTATAAGTTAGTGGTAGCAAAAGACGTTAATTACAAGCGCAGTAAAGTGCACTTTGTATTTTTTTTCCTATGAAAATATATATTTAATTGAAGTCAAAGCTACTAAGATGTGAGACTTTGCAGATTTATAACTTCGCTTTTTACCAAACATAATAATTTTTCACAGAAACTAAGGAGGCTTCATCTAACTAATTCATCAACGTTTACTTGCAGAATACTTTAACTTACAATTCCAGTAATCTTAAGTTCCTCCAGAAAATGTAGAAGAAAGAGGATGCCTCTACCACCTAACAGTGGTACTACGCGACTACTTAGCAAGACTAGGTACTCCGAAATATCAGTAAATATCACTTCAGAAACCATATAAAGTTTGGGCGCACAGCATGGGCAAGTCTCGCTTTGGTTGTGGTCCAGCAACTCGCACCTGTAAGATACTTCGTTCTACCTATTAAGTTAGAACAGCGATAGGCTTCTAAAATGTGAAGGCTCTCGTCGACTCGGGGGAAAAGACTTCCGATTTCTCCAACTCATACGATAATTCATTCGCTAAAAAACTGATACCTTCGGACTGGGTGTAATAATATGATTAGATGCGATCGATTACCAACAAAAAACATCATCTGTATGTTGAGCAAAAGACATGTCATATGATCAGATAAGTTTTACTGCTTGAACACAAATGGTGTAGCGGTAGTAGTAGGTGCAGAACGTACAAACTCAATACGGCGAACACAATGGGTTGTTGTAGCAGTAGAGTGTCAAGGTAGTTGTAGTAAAAGTTGGTGAACTTTTAACTTTTGTAGCGCTATAAGTTTGACAGCATACTACAACTATAGAAATGGACGACCGCGACATAGGGAAATTTATCGGGCTCGCTAAAAACAGAGAAATTCCTTGGAATTTATGCCATAATAGGTATATATTTTATTTTTATATTAAAAAAAAGAGGAGTTGGATAAAGTTCGATGTAATTCCTTTTTCCTTTTATACTCGGGTGGCTGATAATAATGGGAGCTGTACGAGTGACCGCAAACCTAAATCTCTAATAACGAAATCTCGCATTTTTTAAATAAATCCCGAATAACAAAACCTCGCATATTCAAAATCTCGCATAATCAAAATCTCGCACATTCAAAATTTCGCATATTCAAAATCCGTCATATTCAAAATCCCGCATTATCAAAATCTCGCTCTGAAGATAAAAATCTCGCAAATACAGGAGAATCTCGCGCTACGCGCTTGAAAAATCTGATTTTACTAACTTGTTTGAATCGCTGAAACCTAATTTTATCATCGGCGACGACTTTAACGCGAAACATATGTACGTTCTGGGGCTCAAGATACAGCTCGAAAAAAGGTAGAATGCTTTATGGGGCAGGTATGGAGTATAGTTGTGATTTCCATTCGACGGGTAAACCGACTTACTGGCCAACTAATACTTCGAAAATACCTGACCTGATGGATTTTTTCGTTGTGAAAGGAATATCTACCAACCACATAAAAGTCGAAGACAGCTTTGATCTGTCGTCTGATCATTCCCCGGTTATTTTAACAATCAGTGAAAAACTAATCTATAACCTAGAGCCAGCGAGATTAACTGGTCGAACAACTAACTGGGAAGGCTTTAGGAGCGAAATTGTAGATAATGTTGAACTGAGCGTTCCACTTACGACACCCTATGAACTTGAGGTTGAAGTTGATCACTTCGTTGAGATCGTACAGCTCGCCTCTTGGAATAATACGCCCAATCCAAGGAAAACGCCGGACAGATACGGTTTGCGATATCCTCGGGAAATAAAAGAATTAGTCAAGGAAAAAAGAAAAGCTCGTAAAAAATGGAAACAGAGTGGTGGTCCGCAGCATAAAGCACACTTGAATCGTCTGTGCAATTTGTTGAAGAAGACGATTAAGGATTTTAAGAATCTTGCAATAGGCTCTTACCTTAAAAGTTTAACAGCGAAAAAAGATTCCAATTATTCACACTGTAAAAGGCACCAAACGGCCCAAAGTCTCCGCGTCGCCAATCAAATAAATCAAAATGAATGAGCGAGGGAAGATAAAGAAAAAGTGGACGTCTTTTGCGGCGCACCTGGAAGAAACCTTTAAGCCGTACGATGGTCAAGTGGTTTACGACAACCGCAATAGGCTGGATTTACCATCTGACGATTTGACGCGCACAAGTGCAACGCTAAGGGAACTCAAACATGAGATCGAGAATCTAAAACCTAAGAAATCTCCTGGTTATGATTTGATTACCGGAGAAATTCTCAAAGTTTTACCTAGAAAAGAATTGATTAAGCTTCTCCATATTGTAAATGCTGCACTCAGATTAAAACACGTGCCGAGCCAATGGAAAGTTGCGGAAGTCATAATGGTTTTAAAACCCGGAAAACCGCCAAATGAAGTAAAATCGTATAGACCAATTTCGCTTCTTCCAATCATACCGAAAATTTTCGAGAGGATATTATTAAGGCGTCTTCAACCGGTTATAGAAGAAAATAATCTTATCTCTGACCACCAGTTTGGGTTCAGAAGTAAGCATTCGACGATTGACCAGGTGCATAGAATTACTGACGTAATAGGAGAAAGCACTTGAAGAAAAAAAGATTTGCTCAAGCGTATTTCTTGACGTCTCGCAAGCCTTTGATAAGGTGTGGCATGATGGCTTGAAATCCAAACTACGACAAGTTCTCCCTGTATGCTTATACGATATTCTAGAATCATATCTCGGGAATAGACTATTTCGTGTTAGAAATGGAGTCGAATACTCCCAGCTCAAGGAAATTTCGGCCGGCGTACCGCAAGGAAGCGTTCTTGGGCCGCTTCTCTATTTGCTATGTACTCGTGATATACCGAACGAAGATGGCACTATACTTGCTACGTTTGCCGATGACACCCCTATCCTAGCAGTAGGTAAAACAATCGAAGATATGACTGCAAAACTGCATAATGTAAATGAATGGACGAGGGACTGGCGGATCGCCCTCAACGAATCTAAATCTGTTCATGTGAATTTCACTTACAAGAAAATTAATGACTTGCCAATTTTCCTAAAATCGGCCCGAATACCTTTTGCAAACGAGACCAAATACCTGGGAATGACACTCGACGCAAGGCTGAAATGGAATGGACGTGAAAATGAAACGTAAAGAACTCGAAATCAAATATAGAGAAATGTACTGGTTACTCGGAAAACATTCCCAGCTCAGTATTGAGAACAAACTGCTTTTATACAAGCAAGTGCTAAAGCCGGTGTGGACCTATGGTATACAACTTTGGGGTTGTACCAAGAAAACAAATGCCAATATTTTACAAACTTTTCAAAATAAAGTGCTAAGAGAAATTGTCCAAGCACCGTGGTATAGTAGAAACGACGATATCCACAGGGATCTCGGAATTCCGACAATCGAAGCTGAAACTAGAAGCTTCGCGAGAAAGCATAAAAACCGACTGATCGGACATGTCAACAATACAGTCCTACAAATTTTGGATGAGAGCAATTTATTGCGCCGACTACAAAGGACGAAACCTTTCGACTTGGCGAGATAATGATTAACCGCGTCTAGATTGCGGAATATGCAGGATCCTTCAGTGTAAAGTAACCTGCCAAACGTTTTTATTTCGTGATAGAAAAATTGCTTGATAAGTTTATACTTAGTTGCGATATCTAACAAATTTATATCGAAAAATAAATAAATAAATATTTGGCGCAACAGCTCTTTAAAGTGCCAGGGCCTAGCTTCTCGCAACCACTCATGTTGTGTGCGTTATATTTTTGACACGAATGGAAGGGACCTACAGTTTTAATGCCGACTCCGAACGGCAATTTGAGAAGCTTTTTCGTGACAACAATACTCTCGGATGTTTGTCAGACGCTCGCGAGAGGTGGGACCGTGAAAAAACTTTTTGGTGTTTTTTTTTTTTTTTTTTTTTTTTTTTTCTGGGATTCGAACTTGGAACCTCATGCGTAGTGATCCGACACACTAACCACTTACGCCACGGCGCCCACTTTATTTATTTATATCGAAGGGTGGTGTTTTTTTAGTCAGTAAGAATCTGACACTACTATGAGCACGCGCTTGCTATTCTCATAGTGTCTATGGAAGATTTTTCACCTACCCTCGGGAAAAAAAAATAAAAAATTATCAAAAATCAAGAGTTACTCCTATTTCATTATGAAATTTGAACTTGATAAGGTTTTGAAAGTGAATGCATACGTGGAAATAGACTTTAGCTGCAGGCGCCTGCCGAGCGACGAAGTCGCGTGAACGGTTAAACCACCGTTGTGGTTCCCCGCTGAAGTTTGAACTTGCACACATAGGTTAACGAGGAAACACACAACCCACTGCACCATTGCCCACATATATTGTGTATTATATGATATTAAGTTTAATAAATAAAACTTTATCATTAAAAAAAAATAGTTCTCAATAAAAAAAATTAAACCAATTTCAATCAGCTTGTTTTTTTGTAAGTGTAGCGTCACACCATTTGACAGCTCGTACTACTACTACAGCTACAGCGCATTGTGATCCGGCAGTCAAGAGAACATCGAACTAGATTGACCAGTTAATGTGAAAGCCGTCTAAATTCTAACACAAAGAAATCTGCTACTGCAAGAAAGATAATTTAAAAAAAGAACGAACGAGAGCAATGCATGCTGCCAGAAATACACAAGGCTAACACTGAAGTATTCGGCTTACCAGACAGAGAAACTTAACCCCTAGTCTCCACTGGCAATAATTCATTGCATGAAATATGTCAAGCAATCGAAATTTCCAATGGAGACCGCAAATAAAATGAATTATTTCAAGAAATTTGCGGTCTCCATTGAAAATTTTGATTGCTTGACATATTTCTTGCAATGAATTATTGCCAGTGGAGACTAGGGGTTAAATAAAAGCGCATACCATAAATGATTTTAGATAACTAAAGAATTAGACATCATTTAGTACTTAATTCCTGAATTCCCATCTTTTATATCTCGGAATTGTTTTCGATCTATATACGAGTAAGTCTGTAGATGAAACAATTTCAGAAATAAATACGTATGTACATAATTAAAATTTTTTGTGAAATTTCAATTTTTATAGCTCACAAATTAAATTGAAATTTCAACATTTACACCAGCTCTGAAACTATATGTACACGGCGACCCAAACGAACATACATATGTCTCTTTAGCACAAAACAAAATGCGACATTCATACCATTCAAAATTTATTAATTAGCAATTAGCGTCGATCGTCCAACGAATAGCACAAGTAGTTGCTGCAACTGTCTACGTAGACAATTAGCCATCTTGCTAACAGCAGTTTGTATCTACAACTTAGCGTCCACGTTCGTCCACCAGGTTGCACATGTATTCTCGCGTATATTTCCCTATCCATTGACGACGACGACAAAGCTGTTGACGTGGTTATTGGCGATTGAAAGTGAGATTGCGATAAAAATGTAATTACTTGGCATCCATAAATTATTACGATCATTGCACAAAGTTAATTTGGAGAAAAATAATTGTTTCAATGCAATTTAGCGTCTTTTTCACTTGTAATTGAGATTCATTCAACAGAGATGCAAATGGAAAAGATTCATGAATCACCATCACTGCAGAATCGTATGAAATTGACTATGACGTGGCGAAGTGACACTAATTAGATAGTTTGTTCCGTTCTGAGTTATAAGATGTCGAATGGGAGGCATGTCATCGCATGGTGATGAGATAAATATTTTCGAGAAATGGTATTGTCGTTTTTTATTCAGTGTGGACAATGAGTAAGAGCGTGTATCATTTAAATATTTTATTTTTTAATTAGTGTTGAGTTTTTTATGGGACACTGTTTTAGCACTTCTGGAAGCTATTGTCGACTGAAAAATGTCACTATGAACACTTTGATATGGATTCCAGGAAATGCGAAGCGAAAGTGAATCGTGAAGTTGGTGTTCAAGTGTGAAATTGCACGTAAAATATAAGATCAGAAGTGGCAACTAAAAGTGCATATATACTGGTCTACAGCAAAGTGCATGCTTAACTGATGTGTGTGATTGAGCTGATCATACAAAATTAAGCACCGTCTACTAACACATAGAAAGTAGACAAGCCGAGAGCATTGCATGCAATATTTTTAGTGCAAACTGGTATTGAAAATACATATGTATATATATATGTTAATGAATGAATATAATTGAAGATTTTAGAATTTTTCAACTGAAGATCCGTTAACTGTTAAGTTCATGTAAGTGCCTTGAAAAACTAAAGGAAATTATATTTACGCGTGTAATATAACATTAATTTTGTATGTAATCGTCGACGGTAAGTGAACAAATAATCATGAAATAGGATTCTTTCTCATCACAGATCGTACTCTGTCACGTATCCCATATCAAGTTTCAAAGAGACTCTGAGAATCCCTCTTTCACAAAAACGAAAATAGCAACTCTTTACTTTTTTTCATTTTGAGTAGAATCAATGTGTTCTTATGGGGTAATCCGAAATTTTACATCAGGCATTGTGCCTGCTTTGGATCGCAGATATCGTAAACGCCACTACAAGGCCCAAGTGCAGCTACTCTCTACTTTGTCCCCTGTTTAACAGCTCGCAGCTGTTTTCAGATTTGTTTTCCAGGCACATACATATTTCTCTTGTGTGTGAAGGCATGTTCGACTTTCGAAGGAATAAGAGATTTTGCCCGATTTGTTTGTTGAGATTCTTCTTCTTCTTCCTTTTATCAGGGAGGTTATGATCCGAAAACAAGTGATCACAACCCTCCCACTTCACCGCATTTCTACTGATCCGCCTGTGGAGTTCGCCTGCCGATTTTGGATCACTCGGTTACTGAGGCCAATGAAATGCCGATGTCGTCGCATTTGTCTGATACATCGCGATGTTCGAGATTCTTGAGATTCTTCTATTTAAGCGAAAAAACTTTCCCCGAGGTAATTATTTATTATTATTATTTATTTATTCGCAGCATTATATTTACATATATACATTTTCGATATAAGTTAAGGGATTTATGATATTAGGATCCTTTACATCTTTAACCCATAGCTTATATACAACGATCATAAATATATTTATAGTAATAGATTGATTTAAGGGAAAATACTACGAGAAAAAAACCCTTACATAAATCTTAAGGAATAGTATTGCTCCTACCCCATATCTACATTTTTGTAGTGACTTTATTTTTAGTTAGAACCCCATAGGCGGATCAGTAGAAATGCGGTGAAGTGGGAGGATTATGAACCCTTGTTTTCGGATCATAACCTCCCCGTAATACGAAGAAGAAGAAGAAGAAACGATATAAGATCCTTGTTGTAAAATTAACCTTATTTATCGTATTATTGATGTGTTTTTGAAAAGTTAGTTTGTTGTCCAGGACTACGCCAAGGTATTTGCAATCGTTGGACCACTCAATGTCTTCTGAGCATATGTGGAGCTTAGCATTTGGTAGGAAGCAGGATATGGTTCGACTAAACCATATCGCTTGGGTTTTAGCTGCATTAACTTTAATGTCCACTTGATAAAAAACTCTTCAATCAGACTGAGCGCATTTTGCAGGACTAAGAAAACATCACGGAAAATAATACCGGATGCGAAAAGAGCACTATCATCCACGAACATGGCTAGATGGGTACCGATAAAAGGCATATCAGAGATAAATAAATTAAACAGTGTTGGACTCAGCACTGAACTTTGAGGTACACCAAATAAGACACTATGGCAAATCGATTTTATGTTCCCTATATGAACTGCAAACTTTCTGTCTTTTAAAAAGCTCTGTACCATTCTGACGACTGGTAAAGATTCGCCTAAAAATAAACACGCGAGTGAGTTGTGGAACTCCGAGAAAAAATAAAAAATAAAAATTCTATAACCATATCATAATAAATATGTATCTATGTTTCAATTAAAGAAAAAAGTGTTATAGAGTTGAGCGATAAGTATCCATTTTATTTACACTAATTAAATGAGGATCAATCTAACGAAGTAATGATTCCGATTCTTATATTCTCATATTCTAATGAACTTATATTCTGCCATATGTCCAACCTTTGAATACCCGACTGCTTTGAAGCGACATTTCGTTTTGCAAAATTTGGGGTCGCGCTTATGACAAATATTATCGTAAAGTCGGTGTATATCCCATAAACACACGCGCGTGCTTTATTCCGACCCTCCAAAGAGGGTCAATAAAAGCGATCTTTTTTTTGTTCTTAATGTAACTCAGTATCATGTAAATAAGTACCATGCCGAAGATTTATTTGTCCAACTTGATTTAGCAAAATACACCAATGTCCTTTATATCTTAGAACAAGAAGTGAACATTGAAAGTGAGTAGATATAAGTTGTAAACCATTTTTGGTGTAGAAAATAGAGAAGCTCTATTAGCCCAAAAGTATTTCTAAAGTGGGCCTCGAGAAGTCTCGCCAAGAGCTAAAATTTCAGCTTGCAACACACTGCCGTGACTGGGAAGTTTTGTGAACTGGGATATAGCAAAAATAAGACAAATTGATTTTTGTACTTTTATTATGACGTCTACCCCTCTAAGAATATCCTTAGAGGCCAAGGCAATTCCAGCTTCGAGCTGGGTTTAGAACTAAATAGGGTTGCCATTTGAAATAACGAGACTGCCCCAATATAGCAATAAATTCGATTCCTATCATTTTAACGCTGACTACTTCTATCTTAGTTCTGTGCCAAAATTTCTAAACTTATTTTGGCAATGTTGCACTTTTGATAAAAACGTTATTTCTTGGACAGTATTGCACTTTACCCTTATTGTATGGCCGTTTATGATGGCTTTTTGGTTCTGAAACTCTGTGACTATGAAAAAACCGCTTTAGTTTTTTTGTTATGGTCTTATGTCGATAATTTCATTAGAATCGTATAAAATACATATAGAACTATGATTGCACTATTTGAGTAGTTACCAGTTTTTGTTAGTTGTTCTTGTTGGCCTAATCCGGCTTAACTGGATTTAATTTGAGAGAAAAATGGTCAATTTGTTGAATGGTTAGTTATACTTGTTTTGGATCTGTTAGTAAAATCTAATAAAGTTGGCTTTGGATATGGGTAATCAAGCACCAAAAGTTGCAAAGTGTAGTTAGTTGAATCATTTCACTTTTGGCTTTTTGCCGACGATAGAGCCATCATAAGTGAGGATCCTACGTCCCTGAAACGAGAACTTCGTGTATAGGTGGATGTTTTAGAGGGAAATAGAAATAGATCGCATTAGTTCAAAACAGTGTATTTATGCTGCCCATTTTTCGATCCACTCAGGCCTATTCCAGTCATTTATTTGAATGAAACAGTGCTTTCCAAGTGCGAAAAGTTTAAATATCTGGTAACTATGATCAGTAGCGAAGCAACCTATGATGAAGTAAGTGAAGGGTGAATGAAGTGGCGGGAAAACTCAACTATCTTCTGTGGCCGAAAAAAAGTTAAAAGGAAGGCTTTACACCGCAGTTGTGCGTCTAGCGCTCAAATACGGTTCACAATGTTGGACAAGGTAGAAAAAATTGATAGTTAATTTACGGCAGCTGAAATAAAGATGCTTCAGCGAATAGGGGAGGTCGGCCGATATTTTCTGAGGTTAAACAGGCGAACCCCACAGACGGATCAGTAGCAGTGAAGTGGGAGGTTATGATCAAAAATAGGAAGAGGTACACACATATGAACATATATGTATAATAGAAGTAACCATCTGGATCACATATGTACACATGTATAAATTGGCCTGGCAATTAAAGAGTAGTATTATAGATTCGGTATCTGTGTTGTAGGTATTCTTCTATTAGTACAATATTATACGTCGGGAAAACTACAACAATCGTGCATCGTGGTGGTGAATATTCCGTGACAAATATATGCGAAAGAAGTTTAACAGGTGTTTTCAATTTACACTGAACTCTTGATAATTCGAAAACATCTATAAATTGAAGTTCTGCCTCAGTCCCATTCGAAAACCTCTATTAATCGAAAAAAAAACCTATGCATTTTGTCCTATTCGTTAATTCGAAATTGTTCTTGGGCAACATAACCTGAAAACCCTGAAAACGTCTCTAATTCGCACTTGATGGCTTTTTTTACGTCTATAATTCGATGTTAAGTCTATTTGTTTCTATTCAACTGCCCTTTCTGCCTGTGGAATATTAGATATTTGGCGTGTCGGACCACTGCACGTGAGATTCCAAGTTCGAATCCCAGAAAACACCAACAATTTAATTCACGATCCCACCTCTCGCGAACGTCTGACAAACATTCGAGATTATTGTTGTCACGAGAAGGCTTCTCAAAACGAATTGCCCTTCGCATACGGCACTAAACTGTCTGTCCTTTTCATTCGTGTGAAAAATATAACACACACAACAGATTGCGAGAAGCTAGGTCCAGGCACTTTAAGGGCTGTTGCGTTAAATATTTATTTATTTATTTGACCTTGTGCTAAGCTACAATTTTGATTCAAATATGAAATTTCTGTTAAAAATCACCACGAGTGAAGTTCACATCACAAATGACCGCCTATTCAATTCATTACACAATCAACAATCCACCGTCATCAAATTAATGACAAGAGCAACAACCACTCATCCCACTAACAGCTGTCGAATGCATTAATTGATCAGTCGGCACCCAATAAGTGATATTTTCGAACCAGAACGCACCATAAAACATCGACTTTGTTCCACATAATTCATCGCCTTTTAATGGCATAATTAATACATCATTGTCCAATTTTCTAACGACAACAAAGTGAAAAGACAAATTTAGTCCATCAATGCCATGAAAATGTGTTGAATGCATCCATAAATTATTTATTGCGCAGTGGCATAGCCCTCTCTCTTTGCAGGAGCCTAGTCCAACTGCAATCTGCGGAATACAAGTGGCAACCGAATTTTTTTTTCGGGGTGTGGTGAGTGTCAGCCTGTGTGGCCACCACCTAACAGAAAACAGAACTACACAGGAAATACACATCAAAATCAATGCACAAAACGATAAGCAGGAAATAAAGAAAAGAGGAGATACTCTACTGCAATTACTATGTGCAAGCGCAGATGCTAATATTCAGCACTAACAAGCCCGTATTCTGCAAAAGCCTTGTATTTCAATAGATTTAAGAAAAAAATCAGTGAATTTTAAAAACAAAATAACCCCGGGGATAATTTCTCGCTCTCGTGCCTCACGTCATAGCAGGCGGGCGGCAGGCATCTATGCTTGTATTTTTATTTTGGAGAAACAATCGAATATTCGAAATGACTCTAAAAATAGCTCACATCTGTGGCTCCGGGTGGGGTGGGGGTGTGAAAAATCCACCCCCACTCCCCCAGTCATTTTTTTTTATCTTACTCTCTCTCTCTATCTCTGGGTGAGAAAAAATCAAGTTCACGATTAAATGGTAAAGTAATTAAATATGATTTAAGCAATAATAAGAAGACTTACCTTGGTATGCAATTCGGTGGTGTACGGTCCACTTCCCATGCAGCGAACAACTTCATAGGTACCGGTTTTCCGCCACCCCCTCCACCGCCTCCTCCTCCAGTGTTTCCACCACCACTGACAGTCATATTACCCGAAGACGACAGCTTTTCCAGTTTAGCCGATTTATCAGCCATGCTCGATGGAGTCGTATTGGTTGAGAGACGCATTTAAAGGGATTTTTATTTTATTTTTGTATTTTTTTTTTAATTTTCTTTAGACAATAAACAAAAAGCAAAGAAGAAAATAAATAAATTTTATTGCAAATTAGCAATGAGTTTGATTCACTGCATACACAAGAGAAGGATACTGCACCAACACCGACGCGACGCGGTTTTGGACGAGAAGATTTTCCAATTTTTTCGATTTTTCCGATTTTTTCACAGCAAATTGCATTTTATTTTATTACTCTTCTGTGAGAAAGGAATACGAGGAGACCAGTAACGCAAAAAACAACTACTACTGCTTCTAGATGCACTTCACTCTTTGTTTAGTTTTTCTTTCTCTGGATGAAATTCGCGCAAAGAAAATACACACCAGAAATCAAGAAAAAGAAGAGGAAACAGAAAAGAACACAACACAACGACGACACCGCCCTTTTTTCTCTCTTTTGCGCTTTTCAGAGTGGAGCAGCAGCTCCCCGGTTAAGATATACTAGGTAGGTAAACACAATTAAATCACACTTAGGGCTACTAATGCATTTGATTCTCTACACAATTACTCATTACTTCTTTTTTTCACTTGATTTTCATAAACAATTTTCTAAATTTATTTATAGATGCGACGATAGTAGATACATTTTTCTCTTGCCATAATAGCTCTATGTACATTCGTACTTACATCGCAGACAACAAAATTCGACTGCGCTGCTGCGATTATGAAGATGGTGACACTCGGGAGCAGTAATCGTTGGAGCTCGTCGAGTTGGTGTTGGTTGCCAGTTTATGTGGGTTGTGCGCAGTGTTGCCGTTGGTGCTAAGTCTGGGGAGAAAATTTTATTGAATATATAAACCTGAGTAATTCTTAAAAATAAAAATAAAATCATGTACATACATACGTATACACGTACAAAATTGTTTGATTGTTTTTGAAATAAGTAGATTAGATTGAGAGACGTAGATTTTGGAAAAGTAGATATGTACAAATACATATCTTCTTCCTTTTATCAGCGAGGCTATGATCCGAAAACAAGGGATCACAACCCTCCCACTTCACCGCATTTCTACTGATCCGCCTGTGGGGTTCGCCTATTTGACCTCAGAAAATATCGGCAGGCCTGTCGATCACTCGGTTACTGAGGCCAATGAAATGCCGATGTCGTCGCATTTGTCTGATCCAGGCGTTTATAGGCCTCCCTTTCCTACATCGCGATGTCTTATACATATATCCAACCAAAAACGTACATGTAAAAAAAACAGGCCAACTGGTCTGTAAAATTATCAATTCATACAATGTTTGTGTCTATCAGAATCAAAAGTAACGTATTCCACTTCTACTACTTCTTAGATATTTAAAAAAAACGTTTTTTGAGCCATTGCTTTAGCAAAATTGGGAACTTTTTAATTTGAATATTAAAACATAGATTTTTGAACTTTATTTCGCATAGTTTGTTGTTGAAAGTAAAAAACGTCTGGGTAATATTTAATTATGCATTTTGGAATAAAGTAGTTATGAAAGTCAGTATCTGGAATAGAGTATGTTTTGAATGTTAAACATTCGGAATAGATGTGTTTTGATGCGCGGATACACCGCAAGAACATTTGGTTCGGTGTTTATATATTGTACTATACTATTTCCCTCACTCCAAATCACTTTATCTTTGTGTTTTTATGTCATTCATACGCATACCATTACGGGAGTCAAAGGATGATCGGCGCTATGCACCGATAGGGGCACAGATGGATTATCTCATTTTCGACAGCAGCATCGACTTAGGATAGGCACATGGAACGTTTCATCGCTCACAGTGAAGGACCTTGAGCTTGTTGGGGAGGTTGTTAAAAGTCAACTAGATACAGTTGGCGTCTTTTCAACAAAGCAGAGAGGCTCTAAAACGATGAACCTTTCGATGAAGTATATTTCATAAGAGTATGTTTTGAATGTTAAACATTCGGAATAGATGTGTTTTGGTGCGCGGATACACCGCAAGAACATTTGGTTCGGTGTTTATATATTGTACTATACTATTTGAAACAACGAATTACAACCGCACTTAACAAAGAAATGAAACGCACCAGCTAAAACTATGTAAGAAAGTCTAACAACTGATTTTCCCATTTTCCGGTCAAAATTTGGAATACATGCATTTTGATTTTACCAAAATAAAAAAAAAAAAATATTTAGCATTGGAATAGGGTCATTTTGATTTCAACTTGGAATAGAGTAGTTTTGATTCCAAAAGGTATTAGGAATACATCTGTTTTGATTCGAACCCTAAATTTCAAATCAAAATATCTCTGGAATTAGTGGGCTTTTGAAGCTCTCATCTACAGCCAAAAGAAAACTTAAAACGAGATAAATTCAAACTCACCGCTAACTCATTTTCTTTAAAAAGTGGAGTACATCGCTTTTGATTCTAATTGACACATTTGTCTGTGTTTATAAAAACACTGCTAATAACGTATAGGCAAGCAACTTGGCATAATTTCTACATTTCAGATACCTAACTTCTTCTTCTTCCTTTTATCAGCGAGGTTAAGATCCGAAAATAAGGGATCATAACCCTCCCACTTCCCTGCATTTCTACTGACCCGCCTGTGGGGTTCGCCTTCAGATACCTAACAAAACACACAATCCTGACTAGGCATGGGATAATACTAATATTTTGAGTTATTACCGGATATGAATATACATGTTATTTAATATTATGGTATCTTAACAGATACAGAAATATCACTAATACTCGTATCTCTCACAGTTAGTATTAGCAGGCTTTGGTATCAGAGTACGAAGTACAATACTTGTGACAAGTATTAGGTATATTTTTTTTTTAAATTATCTGTTTGTTTATGTTATATTGAGTTATGTTGTCAATACTATTGTGTAGTAGATGGAAGCACATAGTATTGTATAAAGCAATAAGTTTTGTAATATAATATTGTAAGTATATATAAAGGCTTATTTCAACTATAGATAACATAATTTCGCGAAAACAGATACTCGTATATCCTCTTGTATTGTAAATGATCTGAATGAATGAAGGCATAAACTAGGAGTAGACAATAGCAAAATCACAATAACCATTACACAATTGAAAGAAAATACGTATATCGAACCTTCTCACTGCTTACAAAGTACTAGAACGTCATGAAATGCTTTATGCCTAACCCTCACTCCAAATCACTTAATCTTTGTGTTTTTATGTCATTCATACGCATACCATTACGGGAGTCAAAGGATGATCGGCGCTATGCACCGATAGGGGATTATCTCATTTTCGACAGCAGCATTGACTTAGGATAGACACATGGAACGTTTCATCGCTCACAGGGAAGGACCTTGAGCTTGTTGGGGAGGCTGTTAAAAGTCAACTAGATACAGTTGGCGTCTCTTCAACAAAGCAGAATGGCTCTAAAACGATGAACCTTTCGGGTAGGTAGAATCTCTTTCTGTCAGAAGTCGCACCCTCATGTCTGCTCAGGCGGGAGTGGGGATACTCACAAGTCTCAGGTTGACAGACAGAGTATTGGAGGGGATACCATTAGAAGGGAGAGTTGCGATCTTAAGGCTCAAGCTTGAAATGCCTACTCTGGCATTGGTGCAGGTATATGCATCGAACCTTCAGTCAGAGTCGGCAGCTTTCTTAGATGAAGTTAAAGCTGCCCTTAAAAAGGTTGCGGATATGGATTCTTTTGTCCTGATGGGTAACTTCAATGCTCACGTGGGTGTAGATGTCATGACATGGGGGAGTGTGATTGGGAGGAATGGTTATCCTGATCACAACGCGAACGGAGAGAAGTTGTTGGATTTTTGCTGTGAAAATCGCTTATCCATCATGAACACTATCTTTCCACACAAAGACATTCACAAATATACGTGGTACCGTCAGAGTCTTCAGCAGAAGACGCTGATAGATTTCTTTGTGGTACCATTGTATCTGAAGAGAATGATTTGTGATGTTCGCGTATTGAGAGGGGCCGAACTGTCAACTGATCACCCCTCAGTGCCGTGCAAATAGTATCTTATCGAGAGAGTACCTCCCTACCAAAGCGCAAACCAAGGATGGTTACACGCATACGATGGGAGAGGCTACAGAACGATGAGATACGGGAGACATTTGAAAGGTGAAGAACGAATTCCAACTGTTCCATCAAACGTAGAGGAATAATGGCAACTGTTTTCAACAGCGCTTATTGCCTCTGCGGGAGATGTTTGGGGACTGAAGCGGCTTGGTGTGGCGGCTGGTGGTTAGAAAAGAACTGCTTGGTTTAAAACGCCCGGAGTTCAAGAAACCATCAGAGAGAAGAAAAGAGCCTTTAAGGTGTGGATTCACTTGGGGAAATCCGATTCTTGAAATCGCTACACCGAGAAGAAGAACTTGCAAATTAGCTGTGAAAACCGCGAAAGAACAGTCTTGGAAGGGGTTTGGCGAAAAATTGGAACGTGACCACAGATTTGCAAATAAGATATTCTGGCAAACCGTCCGCCGACTCAGAAAAAGAAAGTTGAATATCGTTGAAAGAGTCAAATCCAAAGAAGGTACACTTCTTTCCAATGAGGAGGACATCTTACGTAGGTGGAGCGAGCACTTTTCAGAATTGCACAATCCCGAACAGGCCACCGAAAATGACAGACCTATGGTCAAGAGTAGGGTGGAAAGTAGTCCTACGGTAGAGGAAGTAACGTTGGCGTTCAAAGCGTTAAAAGTTGGCAAATCTGCTGGTGTGGATGAAATCCGGTCAGAAATGCTCAAGGCTTTAGGTAAAGAGGGAGTGCAATGGCTCTCGCTTGTCATTAAAGTGGCCTGGGAATGCGGTGAAACACCTGGTGATTGGCAAATGGGGGTGATTGTTCATTTTTTTAAAAAAGGGGACAAAAAAGATTGCACCAACTATAGGAGTATATCCCTTTTAAGTCTCCCTGGAAAAGTCTTCGCTAAGGTGCTGGAAACGTGTTCCAGAACTGTGGTTGAGGACAGTTTGGGGGTTGAGCAATGCGGTTTTCGTCCCGGTAGAAGCACAACCGATCAGTTATTCACACTCAGAATGGTTCTGAAGAAGACCTGGGAGTATGCCAAACCTGTCTACACTTGTTTTGTGGATTTGGAAAAAGCATATGATAGGGTTCATCGGGGCAAACTCTGGAGTGTTCTGCAGGAGTATGGGATTGATGGTTCCCTGTTAAGGGCGATTCAGTCTTTATATACAAACTGTAGAAGTTGTGTTCGGATAAACGGTGTTAAATCAATACCTTTCACTGTGGGCGTTGGACTCCGCCAAGGGTGCGTTTTGTCACCTCTTCTCTTCATTGTATAAATGGATTGGATGTTGCAGCGCAGCCGTGGCGGGGAATGTTTCAAAGTGGGAGACCTAAGGATTAGTCATCTGCTCTTTGCGGATGATTCGTTCATCCTTGGATCCTCTCAAACCAAACTTCAGCGCGCACTCGATGATCAAAGATCAACTGATTGAAGATCAACTTGAACAAATCGGAAGTAATGGTCGTTTCCAAAAAACCCATTCACTGCACTCTGCATGTTAGTGGAGTCCACTGAAGCAGGTAGATAAATTTAAGTACCTCGGAATGATGGAAAGAGCAATGCCGAGTTATCCTGTAGAATTGATCAGCTGGATCAATTTTGCGAGAGCTTGGTCAATCACTACATAGGTAGTATAAAACGAAGTCCCAGAATGCGTCGGTCTGTATGACTGCGCTAATCTCGAGAACCACAGAACGGCTTTGGATACGGTTTTCTCTGTTATGATCTGCCTTTCTCTGGGAAGGTTCATGTGTATTAAAAACTGCTCTATCACTGAGCATTCGACGACTAAGAGGCAGAATGAGCGCTAAAATCAATTAATTATTAAAATTAATTAAAAGTTGATTACACGGCTCTAACAATGGCTTATTGGATTTAAAAACATAAAAGAATATTTTTAATAAATTTGTCCAATATTCATTTGAGCTATAAATCATCCTTTTGTGTTGTCCTGAAGTTGAGCTATACTCAAAACAATTCATGAAATCATCGCCAACAAATGTCCATCAGTGGAGACCACAGCCAGCAGTCATGCAGCAGTGGCTAACATTACACACATTGATGTAGATGTCCTTGGAGGTACGCTGTTTAAGCATAACACCTGCCACAATGTCAGTTGGGTCTCTACTGACAGGCAGCAAACATCCAACCTGATCGGCCACATTGCGATCAGCCGTCGCTTTATAAATTGTCTCCTGAACGTCCGAAACAGACGTGAAGCTGACTTTGGACTAGAACGAGATCACCATCTCTTGTTAGCTCATATACGCCTTCCTACTACATTTGCGTTCTTCCAGCCGTAGCCAAAATAACAGCTAGAATAATTCTGGAACAAATCAAAGAGGATTTAGATTCAACTCTCGACGTCGAACAGGCAAGCTTTCGTGCTGGATCCTCCTGCATCGACCACATAAACACCTTACGGATCATAATCGAACAAAGCGTTGAGTACGAGTCTCCGCTACATTTGCTGCTTATCGACTTCGAGAAGGCTTTCGACAGCTTGAATCGAGATGCTATCTGGTTTGCCTTGCGCAGGAGAGGCATCCCAGAAAATGTGTCACGTCTTACACAATGGTAAGGTGTCGGAGGATTTTGAAGTCCAAAGTGGAGTACATCAAGGGTGCATACTGTCGCCACTATTGTTCTTGGTGGTTATCAGCGAAGTACTCCGTGAAACTATGGAATTCGCTGGACTATGACAACGTACCTTAAACACCTAGATTACGCTGACGATGTTTGTCTACTTTCACATCGGATAATGGAACTTCATTTGATGGCCCAAAATCTAGAAGCTGAGGCAAACAAAATGGGGCTAAAAATAAACACAGCCAAAACAAAAGCCCTGAGCACTTCTAATACCCGCGCTCAGCTTAACATTGCCGGACAGGAAGTCGAGAAAGTTGATAGCTTTATTTATTTAGGAAGTGTGGTCTCGGCTAATCGCGGTGGCACCGAACTGGATATGTGCAGCAGAATCGGGAAGGCTAAAGCTGCGTTCGGAATGCTATGCAAAATCTGGTGAAGAAATGTTATCAGTTTAAGAACCAAGCTGCGACTGTTACGCTCCAAGGTAGAAACGGTGCTGCTATATGGGTGCAGTATTTGGAAGGTGGATACCATTAACACACGCAAGCTGCAAGTCTTCAAATGTTTAAGGATCATCTTGAGGATCTTTTGACCGGGCCAAGAACATATAAGCATTACTATAAAATGGCAGTGGATTGGACACAGCCTACGGTGCAAAGACAACTCCATTGCGAAATACGCCATGCAGTGGAATCCGCTCACCCAGGCAGGCAAAATATCGGGACGCCCTAGGCAAAAGTGGCGCAGAACAGTTGAGGAGGAATCGAGCTCTTTAGGAATGAGTTGGAGGCAACTCAAACGAGTTGCAGAACTCCGAACAAGATGGTGCGCTGGTGTGGTTGACGCCCTATGCCCCCCGAGGCGTTAAAGGGTATAAGTTAGTTAGTTAGGTAACCATTATTGAATATCTAGGAAAGCAACTATCTTGATTTTTAAAATCAAATAACAATATTTTTTATATTATACCTAGTCCTTCATTCAAAATTAAACAACAAAAGATTTTAGATT
The DNA here is from genome assembly GCA_945910035.1 of Brachypalpus laphriformis. NCBI lineage: Eukaryota > Metazoa > Arthropoda > Insecta > Diptera > Syrphidae > Brachypalpus > Brachypalpus laphriformis. The sequence continues at coordinate 258,885,649 of OX246754.1, forward strand.
AGTATTTATAAAAATGTATTTGCTTGCTCACTAGGAGCATTAAAAAAAAAATAAATGCGGTTTATTTATAGCGACCGCCTTTTGCTTTAACACAGGCCCTTAAGCGTTGGGACTACAGCGGCACGCACAATTTTCAGGGGCATGGACAACGCTGCTGTGGTTAAAGCACTTTTGAAGCTCTCCAAATGTCGGTGTGGTCTCTTGAAAGACATACTCTCCAATACTGACCACAAAGAATAATCGAAAGGATTTAAATCTGAAGATCAATAGTGGTGGTCCCCGGACAACTATACGTATAAACCCTTATACGTGTAGGCTAAAATTGCAAGTGCGGGTTGTCTAGGGCCTTGATTCTAGACTAGGTAACGTGGGCCAGCAACCTGAGTTGCCGAACTCTGCTCGCTACAGAAACCAACACTATGCCTGGGATAAGAAATGATCACATGTTGACGACTTTTGGCTATTGTACCCGGACAAAGATAGGTTTCTGGAATGTAAAGACGCTCCTCGACTGACTTGGGAAGCAAAGGACCTTCAATTGGAAAAAGAATTCATGCGATATAGACTGCACATTTTGGGAGTAATTGAAATCAGATGGTTAAAAGCGGGTGAGTATCAGTCCACAACGCGTAATAATGTACTACTCTATTCTGGAAGACCATCCGGAAGTCCGCGGACTACTGTTAACAACAACAGCACGCAGGGGCCTAATTTCCTGGCAACCTCATGGTGATAGGATTATGAACGCCAGATTCCGGACTAGAATACGTCGCGTTACCATCACACAGTGTTATACCCCAACGAATGGCTCGTCTAAGGGCGAGGAGACTTCTACAATCTCTTAAGTGCCGTCTTCAACACAACACCAAATTGAGACATTGTCATAGTGATGGGGGATTTGAATACCAAGGTAGGCAACGACAACGAGGGCCCAAACATGTAATCGGGAAGCATGGACTAGGCAACCGCAATGACAACGGTAAAATGTTTGTAGATTTCTGCAATGCCAACCGCCTTGTGATAGGTGCCACCATGTTTGAGCACAAGACCTGCCACAAAGTCAGCTAAGGTTCCAACGAGAGGCAAGCAACCTCCAACCAAATTGACCATTTTGCCATCAGCCACCGCTTTAGAAGTAGTCTCCTCGACGTCCGAAACAGGCGAGGGGAAGATGTGGGGATAGTACGAAATCACCATCTTATGATAGCTACTCTCCAACTACGCACTATTGCAGTTCGAAGATCCCACGACAACACAAGAATGTCCAGGTTCAATATCGATAGACTTAGTGATCCGTCAGTGCGCCAACAATTAAGGGAGCACCTTTCGCAAGGTGTGGAAGCAATCAGCTGCTCACTGCCCGCAACCATCCAAGACTATTGGTGCTGTGAAAAATGTTTTTACATCTGGTGCTGAAAGAATAGTCGGTCGATCGCAGGAAAGACATAGGGCGTGGCTTTCCGAGGATACCTGGAGACAGATTGACGAGCGAAAACAGCTAAAAGCTCGCGTTGCAGCTACTCCAGCAGCAGGGAGAAGCGAGCTAGAGTCCCTGTATCGCATGAACATAAGAGAAGTTCAGCGTAGTGTACGACGTGAACTACATCAATGTGCGGACTACAGAAGCAGAAGAAGCTGCACGGAGGTGCGACAGCACGACCGTCTACAGAATCACCAAAGAGCTGACAGGTGGTCGCAGCTCCATCTTGAAGCTACTTCAAAAACAGCATTCCACTCTCGATATCGAACAAGCAAGTTTCCGGGATCGTCCTGCATAGGCCATATAAAACCTTGTGGATAATTGTAGAGCAGTGCGTTGAGTACACAACACGAGTGGTTGCGAGAAGCTAGTCCCTAGGCCCTTCGTGGGCTATTTGCGCTAAATATCTATTTATGTACATCGAATACAGCTCTTCGCTTCATCTACTATTTATCGACTTCCGCAAAACCTTCGAGAGCGTCAATCGGGAATTAATTTGGTGTACCCTGCGCAGTAGATATCCCTTAGAAACTCGTAGCTCATATTAAGGCAATGTCACGTCTGATGATGCTAAGTGTCACGTCTTGCATAACGTTAAGGTGTCTGACGACTTCGAAGTGAAGGGTGCGACAAGGATGCATACTTTTACCACTGTTATTTTTTGTTGTAGTAATGTTCTCCGTGCAGCGCTGACAGTAAGAACAGCAGCGTTAAGTGGACAATGAAATTTGACCTTAAACATTTGTAATACGCTGACATTTGCTTGCTGTAGCATAGAATTATGGATCTGCACCAAAGAGCACCATAGTCTGGAGGTCAAAGCAAAAGATTAAAACGGCCAAGACAAATGCACTGAGCCTTTCAACTTCCACCACTCAAGTATGCATTACTGGACAGCAGGTCGAGAAAGTTAATAACTTTCTATACTTAGGAAATACAGTATAGTCTCGGTCGACGGTGGCATCGAACTTGATGTAAACAGTAGAATCGGGAAAGCCAGCATGCGTAATATAAGTAGAAATAGTAATATTTATAGAACCAACTAGTACTACTACTAATATTTTGATGTAGTATTTGGAGAATGTTGGTCATATTCGTACTTGGTCATTCGTAAGTTGCAGACTTTCGGAAATAGAAGTCTACGCATCATCCTTAGGATTTTCTGGCCTAATCGCATCTTGAACAAACACCTCCACTCGAGAACATCACAATACGATGAAGGAAATGGCAATGGATTGGTTACTCCTTGTGGAGCGAAGAAAATCCCGTTGCCACAAGCCATGTAATGGAATCCCCTTACTCAATCTCGCAGAACTGGGGGTTGCCCTACGCCTACGTAGCGCAGAACGATTGAAAAGGAATCTAGAGGTTTGGGAATGAGTTGGAGAGAGTTGAAGCGCGTTACAGAAGTCCGAACACGATAGGGCGCAGGCGTTGTTGATGCCTTATACCGCTCGAAGGGTGACAGGACTTAAGTGAAAGAGTATGCAACTAATTAATTATATATACATACATATATGATTGATATATAATATAAATCTGGTCCAGCAGCTCATTGAGTGCAGTCCTAGCTTCTCGCAATCACTCATGTTGTGTGCGTTATATGTATTTTTCGCACGCATGGAAGCGACTTACAGGTGCCGTATCCGAAGGGCATTTCTTGTTTTTGAAAAGCTTTCTTGTGACAACAAATATTCTCGGATGTTTTGGGATGAGGTGGGACCGTGAAACAACTGATTGGTGTTTTCTGGGATTCGAACATCGAACCACACGCGCTGTGGTCCGACACACTAACCACTACGCCTCGGCGCCCACTGTTAAGAAAATAAAATTGAAACAGACCAATACCCTGAACAACTAAGGAGATTCTATATAAGACCTTGATCATCCCAGTCCTGCTTTACGGCGCTGAAACATGGACTTTATTAAAAGAGGATGAAGATATCCTTGGTCGCTTCGAGAGAAAAATTCTTCGTAAGATTTTCGGTCCCGTTTGCGTTGACGGGTTTTGGAGGAGAAGATTCAATCACGAACTATACGAGCTGTACAGCGACATCGACCTAGTCAAAAAAAACTGCGTATTGGACGTCTGAGATGGCTAGGACATGTAAAGCGAATGGACACCAACGCTCCGGCCCGCAGAGTCTTCGAATCTAACCCCGAGGGACGACGCAGTAGAGTGAATCATCGCCGTAGGTGGGGCGCACAAGTTCAAGGGAACCTCGACCAACTTGGAGCGCGCAACTGGAGGCAACTAGCTAAAGACCGAGCTAAATGGAGAGGCTTGTTGGTTGAGGCCCAGGTTCACCCCGAACTGTAGCGCCACCTAAGTAAGTAAGTAATACCCTGTTCCGTAAAGGTTGTTTTTTTTAAGGAAACCCTAATCACAGAACACTCAGACTTGATGCAGTCCATTGTACTTCCAGGCAAGAATCTTTCTTTGGTCCAGTGGTTGGACAACATTTGATGTTTCGCTCCATTTTTATTTTAGAATGGGTAATAGTTGCTGTTCCCTGCTAGGGCTCGAACCTGTGCACATCGAGCAACAAAAAACATACTGCCCACTACAAGCTACGTAATACTTTTATGATTAACTGTTAAATTAACCACGTAATTTCCCACAACGACTTATGGTGCCACGATTTTTTTGTTTTCTCGCAGTGAACAAAAAATAATAAATAAAGTCGGGTTATTACGAATATAAAATAATAAGTGACATTTTCTGGCTGATATCTGGCTTAGTTTTCGAGATATCGAACTTTGAAAATTGACTTTTGACCGATATTTCAATAGAAACTACCTTCCCGAGGTGCATTTCGGGTATGAAGTACATACAAAAAAGGAATTTCAGTGTTACCAGCTATTGACGATATTTTCTTATACGTAGGCTGTTCGATAAGTGACATTGAAATTAAATACTTGTTTTTTTACTCAAAATTGAATTTACTTTTATTTTTTGGAACACGTTCGCCTTCAGAAGTCCACTGTTTTGATTGTTCCTTCATTTCTGGCGTGTAGTGGTGTATCCAGGAATCCGTTTTTGGTCCACCGTCAGCAAACGCGGCACCCATCTGGCCAATCATTTTTTTCATGCCCAAATGGTCATGCAGGATTCGAATGACGGTATCATTTGAAATTGCTACAATCTCAGCTATCTCAAGAACCTTGACCCGTTGATCGTCCAACACAATATCATGGATTTTGTTGACCATTTCTTCCGTCATTTAGACGTCCTGGCTCAGCTTCTTTTGTGCTCTTACGACCGCAACGAAATTATGTGAACCATTCCATGCGAGGGAGCAGAGCTTCCATAATATTTTTTAAGTCTGTTTTCAGTCTCTTTAATGGTTTTACTACTACTCAAAAAGTAGTGCTTTATTAAAACACGAAACTCACTTTTTTTCCATTTCGGCCAAATCTCACAAACCAAAGTTCACCGATCACTGTAAAAAGCTAAGTGTTTGACAGATCTATTTGATTTTATTATTTCTACGCCGAGAAAGAAACAAAGATGTCAGGAAAAAATCCTCTATGCGATCCGAGCGCCATCTTGCATCAAAGTCACTGACTTATCGAACAGCCCCCGTAGACCTCTGTTAAAAAAAATAAGGGATATAACATACTCAGACTTAGCCCTAGGCTAGGCGCCTGCCTGACAGTTGTTGACATACCCTTTCCATCCAGAAAGCGGAGTAGCAAAGCGCGCCACTTACCCACTGATAGCAACACTGAAGGTAGTTTCTATTGAAATATCGGTTGTCAAAACTCTATTTTCAAAGTTCCATATCTCGAAAACTAAGCGATATCAAAAAACCGTACTTATTATTTTTTGTTCAGTGCGTCGAAATCTATTAGAAAATATCAACAAACCGTAGCGTCACGGATATCGTTATCGTGCCAATTTACTACTTTTATGATTAACTGGAATTTTTTACGTACCGAATTTCAAATTTTCAGTAGTTTGTCAGTAACATCGTGCTTCTTAATAATTTCCCATACAATCCTACAAAAGGTGCATACTTAGAATAAATTATACTGCTTTGGCAACATTGCTTGCGATTGGTAGATTAGCCATATATAAACACAAAAGTAAAACTCTCCCCGACTTGAGTGAAACACTCAACAACAAAAAGAAACAAAAATAACACTCACATATTTTCACTCAAAAATTTCCGGTTAATGGAATGGAGTGGACACGGTATACATATACTTGGTCAAACATTCTTATTGCAATTTGCAGTGAAGAAAATAGGAGGAATTCTAATTGAATCACATTAGTTTTATCCTTCGACTAGTTCTGGCGATTTGACTCACTTTCTCGCGACTTTACTTTCTCCCTGAATTAAGAGCACGTCTTTAATATATTCGACTATGAATTCCCCTAGTTTCACAGAAAATGTTATTGCGCTGCGCGGCACACACATAAAACTCAGATGAATTCCGGCACAAAACACAAATTTTAGACCAATTTCATGGATTTCCTGGACAGTTTTATTGATAAAAATTTGTTATTTTACGATTACCAGCGATTGCGAGAAAACAATTCGAACGAATCAAATCAAACTTGGACTCGATTGATTACTCACTCCAATTAGTAGCAATCAGATGTCGCGCATCGTAGCGCAGTTCACCCAGCTTGACAGATACATAGCAGAGAACAGACAATTTTTTTTTTTGTTTTCGGTGAGAAAACAGACAATTGTTGACAGTTTCACCGCCTGGATTTATTCGTTGAATTTCTTCGATACAGTTCAGTGGAACTAAAATGGCGGCGTTAAGTGCGTAGTTTCAATTGTGATAGTTAGATGGCGGTAGTTCTTTACACTATCGTTGAGATTTAAAAGAAAATATCAAATTTTAGGCAATTTGTTGAAGATTATGCATCAAAAGCATTTAATTTATTTACCACGATAGTGGTTGCAATTCAACCACCAATTGGCACACAGCTTATACAAACATATTATATATTAACGCAACAAACCCATATTCAAGTAGGACGCAGGGTCTAGCTTTTCGCAATCATTTTCGCACGATTTCTATAATAGAGAAGCTTTCTTACGGCGGGAATTCTTGTGCTTCAGAAGGATGTTTTACAGATGTTCACGAAAGGTTGTGCCATAAAAAAAAACACTTTAGTATTCCCGCTTTTTTTTTTTTTTGTTGATGATTGAACCTTGTGTACATTAGCCACGAGGCCCACAGATATAGATAATTAATAAATAAACAAGGAAAAACTAACTGAAAGACGAAGTCCTGAGATCAAATCTAATTCATACGAATTATATGAAATGTGTTCTACTTTTCCCGCTGAACAGTCAATGAAGATTTCCTTTTTCCTCCACTCTGTATATTTAGAGTAATTTTTTCTTTTCTGCTCGCTGAGAAGTAATTTTATCCAGTTAGAATTTTACGATTTTAAAAAGAAGACATTATTCGACCATTTTCTGTCTAACAAAATTATATATAATTAAAATCCGCAAATCTTATTAGGTCCGTTGGCGTACTTTGCGAGCCAAAAACTAATAAGTGGTCAACTGTGACAAGCGGAGAGTAAAAACTCTCAGACAGCGGAAAATCTGAGCAAAAGTACTCGATTATAAAGCTAGCTACTTATATCGAGCCATGTTGAGTCAACAGTCATTAAAAAAAAGTTGGTTGGAGTGGCTGCCAGCTTACGCCAGGGAAGGTCTGTTGTGATACAACGCAAGATCGTATAATCCCAGCCTACTCGTTGGAACCATTTAAAGGAGGCTCCTGATATCTAAATCTATCAGATTGCGCAATTGTTAAAGTAGAAAGCTCCTGCATGAAGCTTTCTTCTATGGGAGCGAGCTGGGCACGCACAAAGAATATGTTTCTTCTTCTTCTTCATCCATGCAGCTTCTACAAAAATTAATTGGAGCTACATGGACGAAGAAGAGGAAGAAACCATACCAAAATTGCAATGGACAAATAAATTCGTGTAAAAACCAGCACATTAATTTTTTGTTTTTTGAGTTAAAAGAAATTGCAGCTACAGTATTACTCTGCATCCATTTTTTACGTCTATTGACATATGTCTCTTTCAGCAATCAGCTGCACTTGTCAGTTTGTGCGTTCGTGTCGACAGAAATTCTTCGAGCGCATTCAAGCGCAGAGAGGAAATACTCACTACTCGTTACATCTTATAATAGTTCTTCTCTTTATCTGTCATGAATTTTCCCAACACGCTTTTTGGCTTTTCTGTTATTTTGTGTTTTATGTATCTTGTATTACATCCCTGATTTATAATTTCAGTTTAATGTAAGCTCTTAAATAAAATGCTTCTACCCTATAAAGATTTTTAGATACAACGACTTTAATGGACAATAATTACACATTTTTTAGTCACAATTGGTTCTCAAAAGGAAAAAAAAAAGAATTTGTCAATCTTTCTAGAAATTTGTTATTTACGAAGATTCAAAATTAGCTTGAATTGTAATAATAAATAAGGCGTTTAGATTAAAATCTTTAAACAAGGTGCCTTGATTCCCTTTCTACTTGGCGTTCGAAAGATCCAACTATTTGAAAAGATACTTTTTTTTTTGTCGGGATAGGAAACACTCGACTGGAGCACTCAGACACAACTGGTCCATTGTACTGCCAGAGAGCAAACCCTGATTTACCCATTTTACTGGAATTTCCTTGACTTTCGAAGAAAGCCAAGCAAGCACTTCAGTGATGAGGAGCTTACAGTACCAGCACTCACCACATCCGCACCGAAGATCTGCCACCTGATACGAGCAAAGGCCGGACACTCACAGAGATAATGTTCCGCGGTGTCGTCGCTCTCTCCACAAGCGTCGCAGATTGTAGTGTCACTTAAGCCTAACACGTTAAGGTGCTTGGCAAAAGCGAAGTGGCCTGTCAAGACGCCGATAAGTTGTCTACAGTCTTTTCTGCTGAGAGACAGCAAGAATGCCGCTGATTTCTTACAGACGTCCGGGAGCATGCGTTTAGTCAACCTGCAACCTGGAGAGTCATGCCACACACAATTGTGCTCATGAGAGACCCAATCGTCAATGGAAGCCCTAACCGAAGACGCTGGAAGACCCAACGCGGGTTCGGGACCTGAGAAAGCCTCCTCTGAGCCTTGTCTAGCAATCTCATCGGAGATCTCGTTCCCCAAGATCCCAGTGTGACCTGGGACCCAGATAAGAGACAGAGAATTCAGCCTTGCGACCGAGTTCAAAGAGTTTTTGGTTTCACGAACTATTTTGGAATTGGTTAAAGGGTTAAGCAAGGCCTTAAGCGCAGCCTGACTGTCACTACAGACACAAATGCTACGTCCCTTCCACCTGTTCTTCACAACATAGTTCATGGCCATTAGGATTGCATAAGTTTCCGCTTGGAAAACAGACGCATATTTGCCTAACGAGAAGTGAAGTCAAATGTTGTCGACTTCCACGAAGACACCAGCGCCAGACCCTTGACTGGTTTTGGAACCGTCCGTGAAAATACGACTACATTCCATTCCCGGCTCAGACTCTGACCGAAGCCAGTCCTGGACACAAGGAAAGTCGACTCTGAATTTGCGCATCAGCTGGAGTTCTGGTGTCATTGCATCAGACGGCATATCCATAAGACAGGAGTCGTAAGATAAGTGTCGCGCAAGTTCATCAAAGTTCCAGTGTGGAGTATACCAAAAACCGCCTCGCCTAAGACGATGGATGGCTTTGATAGTGCAACCCATGATATAAGTATCAAGGGGAGGTAAGTTCAGCAAAGCGTCTAGAGCAGAGCCAGGCGTACTCGGGAAAGCTCCCGAGCAGCCGAGACAAGCCGTTCTTTGGAGTTTCGCACAAAAGGCAACCACATATTTACGCGAGAGCCCCTTCCACCAAACAACCGACGCATATGCGAGGAATGGTCTTATCATAGCCGTGTAGATCCAGAGAACCTTATTCGGTGATAAGCCCCAAGTCTTGCCAAAAGCACCCTTACACTGCCAGAAGACTGAGAGCGCCTTGGATGTTTTCGACTCGACGTGTTTGGACCAATGAAGTTTCTTATCTAAAATCACTCCCAGATATTTGGCTTCATTGGAAATGCGAATGGTGACGCCTTTTAGTACTGGCTGAGTCAGACCGGTCAAAATCCTCCTTCTCGTAAAAAGAACAACCTCAGTTTTAAGAGGATTCACCGAAAGCCCACTCCTAGTACACCATTCATCAATCATGTCCAGAGCCGCCTGCGCGTTAGCACAGACCGTCGCCAGGCATGGCCCGACAGAAAGTACGGCGACATCATCCGCATATGCCTGAGCGTAGACGTTAGAACTATTTAGAGTGTTCAACAGAGAGTCGACCACCATGCACCATAACAATGGAGACAGAACGCCACCTTGCGGGCAGCCCCTGTTTACCCCTGTCATAACATATTGGCCACAATCCGCATCCACTACCAACGTTCTATTCATTAGCATTGCTTTAATCCACAACACTAATGTTTCATCTACCCCGTGTTGTCTGGCAGAGTCGCACATGCAGTCAAAAGTCCACCCCGTTCCCATTCTTCAGCTGCCTTGACGTGGCGGAACGACTTAAGAGTCAATGACCCTAAGGGTCCGAAAGGACCCCAGGTGAGACATCGAACTAAAGGCTGAAGACGTCTTGACTGTGATGCAAAACCTGTTGAAGGTATGATGGAAGAAACTTGTACGGTATCTACTCCAGGTGGTACTCGTGAAAACGATAATCCACCCGTGGTCTTTTTGACTACGGCCGGGACGAGGATTCTGGAGGTCCCAACCACCATACTTTTACCCCCCGCCTCTGGCGTTGAATCAGAAGTAGTAGCGACGCTTGTTTCAGAAGACTCCTGCAGCTCTGTCTCTGACTCGATTGGTAGACTGGGCTGGAATGGCAAAGAAAGTGGCGGAAAGGCTTCGCCGGGAACGTCTAATCTCTGTCTCAATAGAAGGGTAGCTGGTCGAAGTTGTGTCGGTGACGGTTTGACTCGGGAAACCAATAAGGCTGAACGAGCTCCCGAAGCGGCGCACTCCGATGGGCTCCTGACTAAGAGTCAACTGAAAAGGAGAAGAAGGAAGGCGGCGATGGCGCGGTGCAAAGAGGCTGCAGAGTCAGCTGAAGGCGCAAGCGCCGAAAGCAGTCATCCTTCAGTAGCGACAGGAAAGAAGCCTAGGTCGGCAGAAAGTATTCCAACTGGAGCCGATCAATCCCTCAGACCTAACGCTGGCTCCTTTTCGGTCGGCTCGAACAGGTCCAATCTGATGGAGCAAGTTTCGCCTGCTCTTCTTAGTGGAACCGTGTGCGCATCTGATGCGCGCTCTTCTGTCGGGCACACTCTTACCGGTGGCGTTATCTGCGCACAAAATCTGGTGGATACTGGTGCTGTTACCCCTAAAGGTCCCAGCACTAGCGGACAGAAAATGGCTGACGCAAGCAATGCCACGGGTAGGGGCGCTCGCCTCGCCGGAAGCATGTGCGCACCTGGTGCGCGCCGTTCTGCTAATAAAACTGCGACTATATCTTTGATATTTTCGCAGATAAACCTCCACCACTCAAAGGCTGCTACCGCTCTCTTAAGTAGCAGACTTTCCGTGGTGCGTACAAAACCCCACATAACATCTATCCAGGAGCCATACGTGCGGAACAAGCGCATATGTGGTTTTGGGGGTGTTCGTGGAGTAACGGTGCTATGTGACGAGCGATCTGAAAGACCGAGAGCTTGTCTAATTGTGCCGAATTTCCTCTCAGTAACCAAGCTTGGTCAATTTTGTGGACAGGACCTGGTTGCTGCAGCTGTAAGCTACGAAACGACCGGAAGTTGGAAAACCTTCGTCGTTGCGTCGGCTTACTTCCCTTATGATTCGGTAATGCCTCCACCACCGAAGGCGGTTACCGAACTCATAAAGTACTGTGACACTCGGGAGATGGGACTAGTCATGTGTTGCGACGCGAATACTCAGAATACAGTCTGGGGCAGCAGCAAATGTAACACACGAGGAAACCATCTCCTAGACTTTATACTATCGTCTGGCATGGTAATTAACAATATTGGCTCCCAGCCAACTTTTGTTACGGCAAGGAGGCAGGAGGTAATTGATTTGACTTTATCTAATAGGTATTTCAAGTCAATTACTAACTGGAGGGTACTGCCGGAGGTGTCCTTGTCAGACCATAGATACATCGTTTTCCAAATCGAATGCGAGGCCATAACTTTGCAGGAGAGGAGGAATCCGAGGAAAGCCAACTGGGTGCGGTTTAGGGAAGAGCTAGACAGATCTGTCAAAACTCCAACTAAACTCAGAACGAAACGAAAGGTTGAGGATGCTGTTCAAAACCTGACTAGTGTCCTTACCAGCTGTTTTGAACTGACGTGCCCATTGACAAAAACCCCCTGCAGAACTCCGGTTCCCTGGTAGTGCCCGGAACTGCAGCGACTTAGGAAAGAATCCAGAAAACTTCTAAATAGGTCACTCAAGACAAATTTAGAAGGTGACTGGAATCTTTTTAGATCGAAGCAAAAAGACTACAAGAAGTTAATTCGGTTGTCGAAAAGTGCTTCTTATAGAGATTTTTGTGAAAAGATCGAGACACTCGGTGAAACCAGCAGGTTGGTTAATGTTCTCAAAAGGGGCAAGCCGACCAAACCGGAGTCACTGAGAAAATCTGATGGCAAGTTTACTGAGACGAAAGCGGAAACTTTTAGTCTTCTGCTGGAGACTCACTTTCCTGGCAATCGGATAATCACTAGGTCCCAGCTTGGCCCGCTTACCCAGGCTGAGCTTGATCTAAGTCAGAAAACTCGGCGCAGCTGGTATATTGCATCAGCCGTGGTAACAGATGAGGCCATCAAATATGCTGTGGCATCTTTTGATGGTTTCAAATCGCCTGGCACCGATGGAATATATCCAGCTATGCTGCAACAGGGTATAGATCAGCTATTGCTAACTCTGAAAAGAATTTTCACCGCTGGCTTGGCGCTGGCATATATTCCTACACCTTGGCGGACAGTCAGAGTAGCTTTCATACCGAAAATTGGTAAGGAAGACTATTCGCTCCCCAAGAGTTTCAGACCTATAAGTTTGACATCCTTCTTACTGAAAAGTATGGAGAGACTGGTAGAATTTCACGTGCGCAAAGTTGCTTTGAAAAGATACTTAAGTGGGTCGATCAAGATCAAGCTAACGCAAACGTAAAACCTAGATTTTAACACATTAATATTAAGCGAGAAATTAAACGAACACATTTACGTTTCCCGATATCTGTATTTTACACGTTTCTGATTGGGCAATCGCCTCAGAAATCTATGTTACATTTAATCAGCTGACTCAGGCGAACTCAGAAAAAAAAATGTATATGGATGTTCACTGATCACAAAGACAGATGATTATTAAAATTCGTGGTGAAATCTTATAGACTCCGAATTATTTGACAATTTTGCAGCTTTAACGTTCTGTATAATCCGACGTGCCCGAGCAGTCAGAATCTGATTGCACCCAATGACTTTGAATCTATTCCAGTTGCTAATTCAGAAAACCTTCAAGAGTTTAGATAGAGTATACTCTTGTTTTGCCAAAACAAAACATTCCCAAATATTTTTTTTCCTTTTAATACTTACTGTTGGTGTACAAAACTTGTTAGAGGCCCACGAATAGCTCAAAATATTCATCTCACCACTTTTCATTCATTTCGTTTCATTTGGAACGTTACAAATTATGTCACCTGCGAAGCTAATGGCTTGTCTGCAAGTGGTTGAAGGTTGAGCTTACTGTTTTTACACATTGTTTGAAAGTTTTACAATTTAATATTTAATTTTAATCTTAATGCTTTAATGCCAAAACAATTTCATGTGTTTATGTTACGCATTTTTGGAAAATTTAGCTAATATTTATATATATTTACTGCACGATTTTTATTTTTTTTTTTCTTAAGGAAAAAAATATTCTTTTATGTATTTCATCGACCTGATTGCTTACTTACTTAGGTGGCGCTACAGTCCAGGGTTGACCTGGGCCTCAACCAACAAACTTCTCCAGCCAGCTCGGTTACGAGCCAGCTGCCTCCAGTTGCGCACGCCAAGTTGGTTGAGGTCCCCCTCCACTTGTTTGCGCACCCTACCGCGAGGTCGTCCTCTACTGCGCCGTCCATCCGTGGTGGATTCGAAGACTTTCTTGTCGGGAACGTTGGGCTCCATCCGCTCTAAATTATCCAGCCATCTTAGTCGCTGTATATGAACTCTGTCGATGTCCTTTTATAGGCCGTATAGTTTGACATTATACCTTCTCTTCCACTCACCGTCTACGCAGACAGGACCTAAGATCGCTCGAAGAACTTTTCTCTCAAAATAGCAAAGGGCATCCTCATCTGGTTTTGTCAAAGCCCATGCCTCTACGCCATACAGTAGGACTGGGATGATTAATGTCTTATAAAGAGTTATTTTAGTAGTTCGAGATAGGGCTTTCTTACTTAATTACCGTCTTAGCCCATAGAAACAACGATTGGTAAGAGTAATTCTTCGTGTGATCTCCCTACTAATGTCATTTCCGGAGCTCACCATAGAGCCTAGGTAGACAAAATCCTTTACTACCTCAAAATTACATCTGTGTATTGTGGCGTTTTGTCCAAGACGCCGACGTTGGGTGTCCCCTTTTGTAGACAGCATATATTTTGTTTTGTTTTCATTGACCGCTAAACCCATCTTTGTTGCCTCGATCTCAATACTCGTAAATGATCCATTGACGGCTCGCTGAGTTCTTCCGATTATGTCAATGTCGTCGGCATAAGCGAATGGTTGTACGGCCTTGTAAAAGATTGTACCTCCGGTGTTGGCTTGTGAGTTTCGTACAATTGTCTCAAGTACTATGTTAAAGAGATCGCATGATAGCGCGTCACCTTGTCTAAGACCCTTCCTGACATCGAACGGTTCGGTGATGTTCTTACCGACTTTGATGGAGCAGCGAGAGTTCTCCATCGTCATTCTGCGCAAACGGACGAGCTTCGCAAGGATGTCAAGACTAGACATGGCTCTGTATAACTTGTCTCTATGCATGCTATCATAGGCAACTTTGAAATCGATGAAGAGGTGGTGCGTATCGATTTTGTATTCATGGGTTTTTTCCTAGATTTGCCGTAGTGTGAATATTTGGTCAATGGTGGATTTTTCCGGCCTAAAACCGCACTGGTAAAGACCTATCAGGTTGTTGACGATCAGTTTTAGGCGTTCACATAATACGGCAGATAGGATCTTATATACGATGTTAAGGAGACTTATACCTCTGTAGTTGGCGCAGTTCAGAGGGTCTTCTTTCTTCAGGATCGGGCAAACGATGCTGAGGTTCCATTCATCGGGCATACTTTCGTCCGACCAGATTTTACAGATGAGCTGGTGTATGCTCCTTACCAACTCATCTCCTCCTGCCTTGAAAAGTTCAGCGGCAAGGCCGTCAGCTCCAGCAGCTTTGTTGGATTAAGGTTTAAATATCACTATCCTCACTTCATTCTGATCGGGTTGACGGGAATCTTGACTGTCATCGTCACTGTTGAATGCCTAACAGCCGAATATTGGCCATCATCGCCGTTTAACAGTCTGCAGAAGTGTTCCTTCCATATTCTAAGCACCGACTGCGATTCTATTTTTTATATTGCCATCTTCGTCCTTGCAGGCTTCTGTTCTGGCTTTGAAACCCTTCCTATCCGCCCGTGCCCTGAGAACCAGTATAAGGGTATTAATAATCCCTTTGGCACGCGCAAATTATAAAAAAAAAAAAAAAACCCTGGCATGTTCTGTTTACCTTTTGGTAAAATTTTCGAACATCATTCCTGCAATAAAGTCGCTCAATCTCCTCGATCGAGCGCTTCTCGTGCTCCTTTTTCTTCTTTCTGAGAAGTTGATGTTCCTCTTTTCTCCCCCGTTCGTAGAGCTCACGAGCAGCTCTAGTCCTTCTATGCAGTGCTGCTTTGTACGCCTCTTGTTTTGCTGCATGTGCTTGCCGGCATTCCTCATCAAACCAGGGGTTTCATTATGGTGGCCGAAAGAAACCCAGTACATAAGAGGCGACATCTCTGATGGCTTTTTGGCAACGCTGCCACTGGTCTTCCGCATTTGCTGCTGGCGACATAGGACTTTAGGACTTAGATTAAAATTAAAAGAAACTCGATCAGCAAAGGCTCTGATGGTCTCTTGCGATTGTAGGCGCCCGACGTCAAATTTCCTCAGAGTATTTCGTTGATTTCGCTCCGTTCTGGATATTCGCCTTTGGCTTGGCTACAACCAGGTAGTGATCCGAGTCCACGTTGACTCCTCGGAAAGTCCGGACACCCAGAATACTGGAAGAGTGTCTTGCGTCGATCGCAATGTGATCGATTTGTTTGACAGTTTTTCCATCAAAGGAGAGCCATGTTTCCTTGTGAATATCGAGACATGGGAACCGCGTACTAGCTACGACAAAGTTTCGCTCCGCAAAGTCAACTAGCTTGAGTCCATTGTCGGATGTGATGTCGTGCAGGCTGTGCTTTCGGACCACGCTACTAAAGACGTCTTCTCTTCCTAGCTTGGCGTTAAAATCACCTAGGGCAATTTTAACGTCGTGACTAGGGCATTGCTCATACGTCTTGTCCAAGAGCTGGTAGAATTCATCCTTGGTCGCGTCGTCCATCTTCTCGTGAGGGTCGTTTGCGCATGTTAGGCTAATGTTGGCAAATTTAGCCTTGATACAAGTAGTCACAAGGCAGCCATTCACATGCCGGAAACTCAAGACTTCTTGCCTAAGCCTGCCTCCCATGACAAATCCACACCCGAATAGACGCTGTCCTTGTTGTCTGTAGCAATCGCCGTAGTAGATGTCGCAGTTTTTCATCCTCCCTGATGTGTGCTTTGAAATACGCTAGGGTCTCCGCAAGTTGTTTGGCTGCACGTGGTTTGTAGAGGGACCTAGCATTCCAACTGCAGATACGAAGATCATTGTCCGTTTTACGTTTGCTTGAGTCGTCATCAGTAAAATCATCCGCATACGAGGCTTTTGGTTGCTTCGTAACCATTCATTTTTTACGTGGTAAGGAAGTTAACCCGACGGCACAACCCCCAACCTGGAAGACCAGATCATTTTTTTTACCGAAATATGTCGAAAAGCTCAAGTAAGGTATCCGCTGGCCTGTAAACGTCACCATTGATTCCATCGAAAGAATTCATTCGCGCACGTCCTCCTTCTGAGTAGCTCTTGCTAGACTTCTGAGACGCATATTTCAGCCAATCAGGTCAAAAACAGATGCCTCGTCCGGTTAAACGTATGCGTGCTTAGGTTCACCCAGATGTGCTTACGCACGTCTGAGTGTTCAGCTACACATATATCGTCAGACTCAGCATACGCACATCGCTAGTTCACTACTAGATAGCTATACAGCGGGCAACACGAGAAGGTGATGATGCGATTTTGCCACGCCTCATCGACCTGATTACGAAAATGATAATAATTTGTAAAAATATTTAGCCGTTTTAAGATATTCCGCAAATTGTATACATATCATCTATGATATACAATATCATGCAGATAAGACACGTTTTCTTGACGTCTCAAGATTGATTTTATTTCACTGTTTTATAACTACTATTAATAATATAAAATATAAACGCTTGTAACAAAAGTAAAACAAAATACATAACTAAAACAACAAAACTTAAAAATTCAAAATTATATTTATATGTTATTATTCATATTAAAAAACAAGCGGAGAGAAATCATTTGATGTGAAAATCTTGAAAACCATTTCTGTCTTTGTTGAAGCAAAGTGCTGTTTCACATTTTGCACATTTGGCAAATGTTAATTTTCCATAGCCGCTTGCACTTTAAAAGTTGAGGCATATGGTTAACAAAGTTTATGATTAAAACGACCTAGTCGAACTTCTTTCCACGGAACAGGTGCTGCAGTTGCTTTTTTTCCGATTTATTTCAATTTGCCTACCCAATTCGGTTGATGACCTTCCATGCTTTGACACTTCACCACCCAAACGACAAAGTGTTTCCGACACAAATATCTTGAAATGGGCTGATGACATGGTTTTTTACCCTTGAACTTGTGCAGGCTACTTATGGCAAGGAGGGCCTCTACTGCGTCATCCCTCCGGCTTAGATTCGAAGACTCTGTGGAGCGGAGCGTTGATGTCCATCTGTTCTAGCCAACTCAAACGTTCAATACGCAGTTTGTCGCTGTACAGCTCGTATAGTTTGCCATTCAATTTTCTCCTCCAAAACCCGTTAACGCAGATGGGACCGAATATCTTACGAAGAACTTTTCTCTCGAAGTGACCAAGGATATCTTCACCCGCTTTCAATAAAGTCCATGTTTCAACGCCGTGAAGCAGGACTGAGATGATCAGGGTCTTATACAGAGTCTCATTAGTTGTTCGAAATAAGGCTTTACTGTTGGATTGCCTTATTTGTCCGAAAAAAACATCCATTGACAAGAGTTATTCTTCGCTTGATTTCTGCGCTGGTATCATTGTCAGAGTTAATAACAGTGCCGAGGTAGACAAAGTCCCTTACTACCTGGATCACATTGGCAAGCAAACAAATTAGATTCAGCTACGATTGATTCAATAACTTTCTTCTTCTTCTTCTTCCTTTTTTCAGTGAGGCTATGATCCGAAAATAAGGGATCACAACCCTCCCACTTCACCGCATTTCTACTGATCCGCGTGTGGGATTCGCCTGTTTGACCTCAGAAAATATCGGCAGTCCTGCCGATTTTAGATCACTCGGTTACTGAGGACAATGAAATGCCGATGTCGTCGCATTTGTCTCATACTTTTTGTACATGGTCCAACATTGTGAACCGTATGTGAGCGCTAGACGCACAACTGCGGTGTAGAGCCTTCCTTTAAACTTAGGGGGCATTTTTCTGTTACAGAAGATAGCGGCATTTGCTCGCCACTTCATCCCCCCCCCCCCCCCTACCCCCTTCGGGTAGGGGTTAGAATATACCCGAGGTAGGCATGCCTGTCGTAAGAGGCGACTAAAATCCACCCTTCCTATACCGGGCTTAAAGTGTATACAAAAAATGCAATGA
Organism: Brachypalpus laphriformis; assembly: GCA_945910035.1. Classification (NCBI taxonomy): domain Eukaryota; kingdom Metazoa; phylum Arthropoda; class Insecta; order Diptera; family Syrphidae; genus Brachypalpus; species Brachypalpus laphriformis. Next base: position 258,904,177 of record OX246754.1, read on the forward strand.
GTAAAACGAAAAGATTTAATACCCCAGGTGGCAGTCCAGGTTCACTGGAAAATCCACCCTCTTCGGAGGTAGGCTCTACGGATTCTGGGGAGAGCCAATTATTGCAATTGATAAATCCCTTTATAAAACGTTCAAGGGTACCTCGGTCTCCACCATCAAGACCGAATGTCTCCGGGAAAAAAGTCCGCCGGAAGTGCAAGCGCACAAGAAACAGGACTCAGAGAAATGTAAAAGCTTTGAGAAGGAAAATAACGAACTTCGCAATAAGCTTAATGAAATGGATCGACTCTACCAAGAGCTCAAAAAAGAGGTAGACATACTGAGAGAGGAAAACAAGCTTCTAAAAAACCTCGCTTTTACAAAAAGAACGCGAAGATTCCCCTCCCCGCGCAGCTAATCCACAATATCACACGGACGAAGAAGAGCTTGCACGCGAAACGAATTGCGGCTTAAAGAAAAGACCTAGCAAAAAACGCAGAGCAGGCTCTTCGCCCGAAATCGAGCCGCGAAAAGAAGACAAGCAAAATGAGTCGAAGCCAAAACAAACTCAAGCTAAAGCACGTCCTCCGCCTGCAATAAACGTCGTTGGCATAACGGACTACAGTAAGCTACATTGCCTTCTTAAAAGTACGACGACATCGAAATTCAACGTAACGTCACTCAGGAACAATGCGTGGAAAATTAACGTTGATGACTCCGATGGCTACCGAGCAATATCACAAAAATTAAACACGGAAAAGATCCAGTGGTATACTTATGAAAATAAGTCAGAAAGACCACTGCGTGTTATAGCGAGGGGGCTCCACCCCTCGTGCACAAAAGACGACGTCATGAACGACCTCAACGCTAAAGGTTTAAAAATTCTTAATGCCGTCAATATTCTTAAAAAGGTGAAGCAACAAACGGAACAAGGCCAGGAAATCATGGTCAAGCATAGACTTCCGCTCTTTATGCTTACCTTTGACAGGAGCGAAAATGTAGACGATATTTATAACGTTAAAACTATTCTGAATATCGTAGTCAAGATTGAGCCTATGCGTACGAGTACGAGATCGATACCTCAGTGTGAACGCTGTCAAGGCTTTAATCACACACAGTCGTATTGTCAAAAAGAGCCGAGATGCGTAAAATGTGCTGGTAACCATCTCTCGGAAAAGTGTGACCTAAATAAGCAGGCCCCGGCTACCTGCATTAACTGCAAAGGAAAGCACCCAGCGAACTATCGAGGTTGCGAAGTGGCAAAAGAGCTTCAAAAAAGGCGAGACACATTTAAAAATATTCAACGCCAGAACGCAGAACCGGTTAAAAATAGTCGTGAAATTGCTAAACCAAGAGTAACGACCGTCAATGAACACGTCAAAGTTAAGACGAGAGTCGAGCAAAGTAAAGTTCCTTCGACAAAATCAAAGGAAAAGCCACAATCTCCAGAGACGCTAACATATGCTCAAGCTGCGTCGCTAGAAAACAAGCAAAGCGGTGTTACGGTAGACCCAGTCTCCCAAGTCTTCTCTATAATTCTTGCGAAACTTGAGGAGCAAACGAAGGTAAACAAAGTCATATTTGATAAATTGAGCAAGCTCGAGTTAAAACCTCGCCAAAAAAGAACTCCCATATGAATATGAATCAGTTACTAAAAATTTTAACATGGAACGCAAACGGCCTTCTACAAAAAAACGCCGAATTAGAAGTATTCTTACGGAATGACAACATTGACATTTGCTTGATCTCTGAAACTCATTTGACAAAGGAATCCGGAGTAAAAATAAAAGGGTATCGTGCTTATCACGCATACCACCCTTCCGGAAGAGCTAGAGGCGGATCCTCCTTACTCATTAAAGACTGCATTGAGCACTCCATAAATACGACGATCGAAATCGATACAATGCAAACAAGTTCAGTTCGAGTTAAGAATAGGCACTCGTATTTCAACATCGCGTCCATTTATTGTCCTCCGCGATGCACGTTTAGAAGTAACGACTTTGTACGTCTCCTTGACTCACTTGGACCGAATTTCATTATAGGTGGCGATTTCAACGCAAAACACACCTTTTGGGGTTCCAGATCCAATTCACGGAAAGGCAGACTTCTGTAGGAAGCCGGTATGCAATTCGGGGTTGATTTCTTTTCGACGGGGAAACCAACGTATTGGCCCTCTGATACAGCAAAAACACCGGACCTAATAGACTTCTTCGTAGCAAAAGGAGTATCTTCAAATTTTGCGAAAGTAGAGGAAAGCTTTGATCTCTCCTCAGATCACTCGCCGGTAATCTTGACAATAAGTGACCGACTAATGACAGTAGAAGGTGTGCCTAGATTAACTAACAAAAAAACTAACTGGCGCGACTTTAGAACTGATTGCGAAGAAAATATTGTCTTAAATGTATCGCTCAAAACACCCTTCGAAATAGAACATGACCTCGGCAAATTTATTGAATCAATACAGAATGCCGCGTGGAAAAATACACCTTTAAGGAGGAAAGAAGTCCCATGCAATGAAGCTAATTATCCGCCGGAAATAAAAGAACTTATTCGAGAAAAGAGGAGAGCACGCAAAATATGGCAACAAACTCGCGCTCCCCAGCATAAAACCCACTCGAATTTCCTATGCAATAAGCTTAAAAAAGCGATCCAAGACCTAAAAAACCGAGAGACTTCAGCTTATCTTGAAGGTTTAACCGCCGAAAAAACCACTAATTACTCGCTCTGGAAAGCTGTCAAAAGAATTAAAAAACCCCAAATACACTCGCCACCGATAAGAAAAAACAACGACGAATGGGCAAAAGGTGACAAAGAAAAAGCGGATCTATTTGCCGAGCACGAGAAGAGACTTTTAAGCTATTTGATGGAGAAACATTGGTAGACGATTTTACCGGTACGACTACGACATCTGACAACCTTAGAATAAAAAGTGTGTCACTTATAGAACTTTGCCAGGCAATAAAAAACCTGAAAAATAATAAGGCTCGTGGCTATGATTTAATAACCGGGCAAATCCTCAAGGAATTACCAAAAAAGGCACTATTAAAATTGCTTTATTTAATAAATGCTTCCATTAGATTATTATACATTCCAAATCAATGGAAAGTCGCAGAAGTCATAATGGTTCCGAAACCGGGGAAATCTCCAAATGACAAAAAATCGTACAGACCGATATCGCTACTACCAATAATATCGAAGGTATTTGAAAAACTCCTACTGAAACGGATTCTTCCGGTCATTGAAGAGAGACGCCTAATACCTGACCACCAATTCGGGTTCAGAATCAAGCATTCCACAATTGACCAGGTTTATAGAATAACCGACGAAATTAAAAAAGCCCTTGAGGAGAAAAAGATTTGTTCTAGCGCTTTTCTTGACGTATCTCAAGCCTTCGACAGGGTTTGGCACGATGGATTGAATTATAAGCTAAGACGAATCCTTCCGGAGCAACTTTATAAGATCTTAGAATCATACCTTAAAAACAGACTTTTTCGTGTCAAGCACGGAACTGAATATTCTGATTTTAAAGAAATCGCCGCCGGAGTTCCGCAAGGAAGTGTCCTTGGGCCTATCTTATTCTTGCTGTACACTCGGGACATACCACAAACTGAAGGCACTATTGTAGCTACGTTCGCAGACGATACGGCTATTCTGGCAACGGAAAGTTCAATCGAGTCAGCAACCATAAAACTCCAACGAGCCTTGGATAAAATCTGTGAGTGGACAAAAACTTGGCGCATTGTTCTTAACGAGACCAAATCGACGCATGTTAACTTCACTTACAAGAAAATAATCCACCTTCCCGTTTTCATTAACTCGGTACAAATACCGCATGCAAACGAAGCTAAATATCTGGGAATGACACTAGACGCGAAACTTAAATGGAAACCTCACGTTAAAAAGAAACGTGACGAAGTCGAAAATCGACTTAGAGAAATGTATTGGCTAATTGGAAGATATTCCAAACTAAGCGTATATAACAAGCTGCTTCTGTATAAGCAAGTGCTTAAACCCGTGTGGACGTACGGTATACAACTCTGGGGTTGTACCAAACCAAGCAATAGGAATCTCATACAATCACTCCAAAATAAAATTATAAGAATAATCGTGAACGCTCCCTGGTATATCAGAAACAATGATATCCACAGAGACTTTGGGATAGCTACCGTGGAGGACGAAATAAAAAACTTCGCTCAAAAGCCTCGTATTCGTCTTCATGGCCATTGCAACTGTGCCATACTCCAAACTTTGGATGTGACAAATCTTACGCGCCGACTTCAAAGAACGAAACCGTTCGAATTAGCGCAATAAGACAAAAAGCCGCATGTCATGACAGTTTCAGCAGGTGCTTTTATTGAAAATCTACCTGCCGCACGCGAAATATAAATCTGAAGCTTAAACTACTTGATAAGGTCTTACTTAGTCGTAGTAAACAAAACGAAGGGAAGGGTGTTTTTAGTCAGTAGACATCTGACACTACTATGAGTACACGGTCTCATAGTGTCTCATGAAGATTTTCACCTACCCACGAAAAAAAAACTTCATCCACCCTACACGTACGCGGGCGCCGTGGCGTAAGTGGTTAGTGTGTCGGATCACTACGCATGAGGTTCCAAGTTCGAATCCCATAAAACACCAAAAAGTTTTTTTCACGGTCCCACCTCTCGCGAGCGTCTGACAAACATCCGAGAGTATTGTTGTCACGAAAAAGCTTCTTAAATCGCCGTTCGGATTCGGCATTAAACTGTAGGTCCCTTCCATTCGTGTGAAAAATATAACGCACACAACATGAGTAGTTGCAAGAAGCTAGGCCCTGCCACTTTAAAGAGTTGTTGCGCCAAATTTTTGTACGTACGCGATGATTGATGTCGTCATCACAGGTTGCTTTGCTATTGATCATAGATCCCAGATATTGGAACTTTTCGCACTTGGGAGCACTGTTCCATTCAAATAAATGTCTACAATAGGCCTAAGTGAATCAGAGAACGGACAACACAAGTACTTTATCTTTTTTGAACTAATGCGATACCCATTTCCCTCCAAAACGTCCACCCACACGTCAAGTGCTCGTTGCAGGGATGTAGGATCCTCACTTATGATGGCTCTATCGTCAGCAAAGAATAACTGATGCATCTTGGGGTCCATCACTTTACCTTCAAGCAGATAATAAGGACTGTAATAAAGAACAAAGGACTTAAAACACTTCCCGGGTGCACCCCGACTTTGATTGGAAACTCTTCGATTACTCCAGCGGAGCATCTTACTCTTGTCTTTGCTCTTTCGTACATGTCCATGATCATCTGTACATAGGTTTCTGGAACCCCACGATGTCTTAGCGCTACCCATATCAGATCTCGTGATTGTCTGTCGAATGCCAAAGTAAACCAATACAATATGCAAATCCTTTAAGGAGTCATGATGTTTTTCCATTATGATCCTTATACTTTGAATTGCATCTGTGGTTGATTTACCCGCGACAAACCAGCACTGATCATCAGATAGCCGTGTTATTTTTCGCAGTCTGCCACCTAATACCCGCTCAACGATCTTCATGAAAAAAAAAACTTCATCCACCCTACACGTACGCGGGCGCCGTGGCGTAAGTGGTTAGTGTGCCGGATCACTACGCATGAGGTTCCAAGTTCAAATCCCAGAAAATACCAAAAAAGTTTTTTTCACGGTCCCACCTCTCGCGAGCGTCTGACAAACATCCGAGAGTATTGTTGTCATGAAAAAGCTTCTCAAATCGCCGTTCGGATTCGGCACTAAACTGTAGGTCCCCTCCATTCGTGTGAAAAATATAACGCACACAACATGAGTGGTTGCGAGAAGCTAGGCCCTGGCACTTTAAAGAGCTGTTGCGCCAAATATTTGTTTTTTTGATCTTCATGGTGTGTGACATCAGCTTGATCGGACAGAAGTTATCACAGTTCTGCGTATCACCCTTCCCTTTGTATGCAGGGAGAATGTATGTTAGCTTTCCCTTCATACGATTGATTCAATAATGTCGGTATTAAAAAGAAAATTTAAGAAAGCATAGGGTGTGTTTAGTTCCATAATATTCTTAGGTAATTCCGAACTTCCCTTGAATTATAAATGTTCGCCATGAAATCCAACTTTTTTTTCAAATCATTTTTGAATAGTGGGACGTAATGGTCTTAAGTTCTTGAGCTGGTGACGGTCGTGCAACCACGACTGTTAGTTTTTCTGTTTTATAATGGGCAAAGACTCAATATGAAATAGCTCATTATCAATTTGATTATCTTCCTGGACCTCAATATCTTCAAGAGGATTTAAGTGTTCTGGCTCCTCATTTCTTATTTAAGTTAAATTTAATCCAAATCAGCATTATCCAAACCATTCCCACTTTTACATCCATCCTTACTCTCATCCCAAATGCATATCGATTTAATATGCTCGATAATTTTTGAGCCCATTTGAAACTAAAAAATTGCACGTAATGAATTATCTTTACTGCATGGAATATCTTTATGACATATATATCATATATGATAAATATGTAATATTTAAACTCAAAGCTTTGTACAAATCAAATAATAATAATATTTTCATGCAAATATATAAAAAAAATTGGTACTCACACCCTTTATTTATAAACTATTGGCACAAAGCAAATTGTTCAAAAGAGGTTAAGAACACTAGCCTTCACCCTTTGCACTTCTGGGTAACGGTAAATGCAGCGACCGAAGAAATTCACTCAACTCTGGATGTGAAAACAAATTACATTGCATTTGTGAGAATACCATATACACTCACTGATTGGAAATTTACGCATTTTTTATGCGTGAAAACATCATATAAAAAAAACATATCACATATGATATGCTATGCAGTAAAGGGTTAAATTCAGAAAATACGATTCATTTTTAAATAAGGAATGATTTTTAGTTCTACTGCTAGGGGGTTGAGATCTGTTGAAATTACATGGACAAACTATCGTCTTCCGTAATTGTTGAATACTGCCGGTATTTCAAGAAGTTGTTGAACTCGTCTTCTCGTGTTAAGGTGATAATGGCTTGCTGGAATCGAAGGTCATCGTAGCACTAGAGAATTGCTGTCATCTTGTATATGCTATTAACTTGAAAAAAAAAATTGTTCTTAGTGATTTATTTATTTATTTTATTCTTTATTTTTCCAAATTAAATAAATCATACAATTTTTCTGCGAAGCCTAAGGGGCTTATCTGCAGAAGATTGGTTTTCAGATTAGGTTTAATGAAGTGAGCAAGAATAAAAGTTAATTCAAAATTCATACCTTGAGCACGCCTCCTTGTGTTGATCTCGTGGTCAATAGCCCTCTTGAAACGCACGTCGTCATAATACTCCAGAGCTAGAGTCATCTTGAAGATTTCCTTGACACCAAGAACTTTAAAACAGTTTCTACCAGATGGATTCCGTCTCGCTGTCTCGCTGTTTAGTTTTTTGAGGATGGTATTTTGGAGTTTTTCCAACGTCTCCAGATGGGTATTGGATGCATTGCCCCATGCAAGCACACCATATCTTAGTTTCGACTCAACAAGCGCGTGGTAAACTTGCTTCTGGACCTGCAAGGTTGAGTCATTTTTTAGATAGGCCAGCGCGAACAGAGCCTTTTTAAGGTCAGAGCGGAGTTTGTCGATATGCCCATCCCATATAAAATGGCTGTCGATGGTTACACCTAAGTACTTATAGGTTTCGATTCTCTCAACCGGATCGTCCTGATGACTTCTATTACAGCTGTTATTCTTCAAATATATAGCTTGTTGTGTGGGTTTGTGACGAGGTCCACGAATATGCATTATTTTCGTTTTCGACGAATTTATAACCAGCACGTTGTCGTGGCACCACTCAACTGCCTTATTGAGCTCGTATTGCATAATATTAATTGCAGTATCGAGGCATCTTTGCTCCACCACTATAGCCGTGTCGTCCGCATACGCAATGGAATATTGTTTTCGAACACCCTAAGTAAAATTATGACTTTAATTAATCGTTTTTGAATATCTTCGAGCTTATCGGCATGACTTTTTGACGTATTTCCTCATGCCAGTATCCCAAATCTTATACGGAATTTGGCTAAAGAATAGTTAACATGCCTCAGTACATCCGCGATAGAGTATATCTAAGTAAACCATCACAAAACCAGCATTCTTCACATAAAAACGTTGTTGATATGTTCATGCCAAAAAGAGGAGTTATATATTGTGATTCCGAGATACTTGATGATCGACAACTTCAATAGGATGGTTACTTCTCGTTGTTGGGCAGCATTCGTTATGGTGATAAACGTTTATAGTGGTTGTTGGTTGATTGGGTGTATGTGTATGCAACATCTTCGTTTGATAAATAGTTTTCTTGGCGGTAGTACATCTTACTACAAAATTATTATATGTACGCTGTCGATAAGTTTGTGGTGCACCAAAGTGTTGAAAGCTTTGCTAAAATCCACGAAAATAATTAGGATGTGCTAGCTCTTATTTAACCCAGTGTTCATTAGGTTTGGAGTTCACCTAGCAGACGTCCTGTGCTTTTTCCTTTCATGGAACCATACTGATTAGTTCGTAAAAGGTTTTGTTTTTCGATAAAGCTACTTAAGCGCTTTACTACAATCTACTCCATGCACATTCCTATGACTGGCAGAATCGATATTGGCCTAAAATTTTAAATTTTGTTTTTTACTCCACCCTTACATATTGTCTATAGTCTATAGAGGTGTTTAGCAATCTAGGAACGTGACCTTGACGAAGGCTTTGTTTTAAAATAGTTTTAACAACAGGTGTTAGTGTAACAGTATTCACTTTAAAATCAATTAGTCTCATGTTGTCCGCCCGACATTTATTTATTTATTGACATCACAGCATTTTAAACACTGTAATTGCATGACATACTTGTTTTGATGTAAAACTTTTTATGCCTGATTGGAAAATTGCTCTCCAAATTCATTCACAACTACATTAGTTCCTTGCTTCCAGAAAAGTTATTGCCATACGATATTATTCACTCCGGGTGTAAAGCAGGTTAAAGTGAATTTTAAAACCGACCATTTAATCCGCATTTTTACACCCGAAAATTTAAACCTATATTCATAATATTCACTCAAAAACACTCATTAAACCCGGTGGATTAAAAATGCATTTAACCTGGATTTGAAATAGTTTAAGCTCATTTTTAAACGAGTTTTTAACCTACGTATTGTCAAATTTCACGGAAAATTACATTTGACATGTGTTTAACATTTTTTTGGGCTTGTTGATTGTACTCTTCATGCATGTCACTGGAAATTAATTTAAAAGTGAGAAAATTGAATTTAAAATTTATGTGATTTGTATATATTCATTTATTTGTTTGTGTGTATGAATGTACGTATGAAGTCTACTACCATCCAATTTCTGTCTAATTAACGAATGTAGCCGCCGCCAAAATGCCTCTTTCCACTTCATCGTAATAGTCGACGCAAACCCGCTTATGCATTCAATACATTCGACGAGGAGGGTGGTTCACCATCTGCTATTCTATCAGCTCTTCCAGATATTCGTCTTCTGACGTTGAACACATCAACAGGTCCGTTCGCGTACATTCCCTAAATAGCCAATTTTTACGAAAAGTTACGAATTTTTACGAAAACCTGTTCGAGTACGGAGAATTTTCGTAGTTTTTCACAAAAGGGAGCGCTCTCGAGAGAATAAGAAATTTCCCCATACTACGAATTTTAGCCCAAGAAATTTCTTTGGGCAGATTTGTGAAATCTGTCAAATCGCTGTACATATATATAATTTTCTTTGGCTTGTTCCTTCCTTCTTTCTTTCGCATACAATTGGGTTTGAGGTTTGACGTTTAAAAAGTGGTAAACTTTTGTGGTTCAACAGGTTCGTTTACTTTTTCGTAATTTTACCTCTCTCTGAGAGAATTTAACCCCCGCTCGTTGAAGTTTGGCAAACTGCGAATTTTGATGCAGAAAGTACAGACCTAACATTTCGTCAATTTCACGGATGAAATCAATTTTTTTTTATTCTTGCCACTTCTAAATAAATATAATTTCACATTTCCTACCTCCTGCAAACAAAGAAATGTTAAATGTGACTCCAACAAAACGAGTCAATATTATGAAATTTTGTTTTAATCCGAGTTAAAGTATTGTACTTAAACTGGTATCCGGAGGCAGTTTAAATTTGATCGGGTTAAACGCCAACCAGGTTTATACAACTGGGTTTAAGTTCGGGTTTAACGAGTGAATATTATGGACTTGGGTTTAATTTTTGGGTTAAACTCACTTTAACCCGGATATACAATTTAACCCGGGTTAAAGTGAGTGAATAATATGGACGTAAGTATTGTAATATTCTTGCTGGAGTTTGTGAAAATAAAACCTTATTTTGTGTATTTGAGCTGTTTATTTATTAAGAACTATCAACTTTACTTTCGTTATATTTCAAAATAATCAAATCACTTCATGCTTTATTAATCTCAACTCAACCTGTCTCACGTTTAATCACAATATCGTTTATTCTCACAGTAATCTCATTTCCTTATCGCTACGTATATATTCACCTCTATCGACTGTATCATCTCTGGTGGTGGTTGGTGTATTTATACCAAATACGAGAGCCTCTAGAACCTCCCCGAACATGCCAGACGTCACTAGGGGTGAAATGCGAAACAAACCGATGTGCATGATGGCAGTTTTAATGGCGTTAGTTAGTGCCGCCACACCATGCTCGTTAGTAATGTAGTGCAAAAAGTACTTTCTGTGGATGCTATAGTACGTAATAATACGTGAGTCACATAGATTGTACAGACTGATGTTCATGTCACCCAAACTATGACTTCCAAAATGTTCGTTCAGGTATTTAGACCGTCAACCGGGAATTTTTAGATTTTGGTTGATGCGTTGAACGACGATATCAACAATTGCGGCAGAACGAAAGATGTTGTGGTCTTGCCCGATGACGGTGTATCTTTGAGTATTCACAAAACGACGAAGATCTAGGGATAACCGACAACTAGCAAGTGAAAACGACGAAAGAAAACGAGCATTACCTCCCCTGAGGCTCTTTAAATATAACCACCAGCTTTTTATTTTTTTGAGGGTATTAATACAAATTTATGATGAACTCAAGATAATGTTAAATATGGCGAATGGTCTAAAAGAAGCGCCATATTTGAATGTAACAAGTGCAATAATTCATATGTTTATTAGATTAATATTATAATGTTTGTACGAGTATGTTCATATAATAGGATGACGATTTGATAATGGTGAAAATGTGAAAATGATTCTGCCCCAATTCCGCCTTCTTTGAAAGAACTGCGTATCAACACAAAATCGCTGCTAGCTCGCGAATGGGCCGTTTGAACTCTCCTCGTGGTGTTTTTTCATCGGCGACTCTGCCCCGACCATTCAGACCTTCAATGATTTTCGAGATTCTCCCAATTAGCCATTTTTGGGTCGTTTACCGCAACCAAATTTTCTTATACATTCTCGTATATTTGATTTCTTTATTACTTTACTACTATTTACAAACACATTATATGTCTACACATTCGTTTCTTTGGCACCATTATTTTATTATATACTCGTACATAAAACTGTTCAAATAAACTTACGAGTACATTCAATCCATTTTAAGAAGATTTTCATAATGTTTAATTCCGTTAATCCCAGGATTTTTCCAAATTATACCCTGGTGAGTTGCCTACCTCATATGTTGAAGTATTTGTTTGCCATGATCGGGTAGAGTCTTGTGACTCATACGAGCAAGTCGGATTCGTTTCTGTATATCTAAAGCCGGATGTGGAGTGACCGGGTGATGTTAGTATTTCAGGTGGCTTCTTTAAATACTCCTGCAGGTGACGAATGTAACCGATTGCAATTCTATTAAGCATACTAATTAGTAGGTATAATCGTTTTATAATTGTAAAAGTATACCTTAGGGTTTCAATTTTTGAGTACTTCTTTCCACTAGGTTTTGAAATCGGGAGTTTTAATCGAAGAAGATCAAAGGCTCTATTCATATCACGCATTCTTGTACGCTCACGATCACATGCTGTTTTCTTGTAGTCTAGAATTTTAATATTTTATGAATATCATACAAAAATAAGAAATAAAATGTTCTGTTATTAGTAAATGGACAATTTTCTTAAAAATGGATAACCTTTTTTTTAAACTAATTACGTTTCGCCTGAAGATCTTCAAATCGGTCGTGACATGTTGCTTTGCAGTAGGAGACTCAATGTAACGAACAAAGCCCAGGTATAACATCGACTCCCTAAATGTATTCTCAGTACGCCAACTTAAAAAAAAAAAACAACGAGCGTACAACTATACATCAATGTGATAGCTTTAAATGCAGTAAATCTACAAACGTGTAATAATAGATGGAACAATGAGTAGTTTAACCTCGTATAAATCCAATCACTAATTCAGAGAAGTTAAAATTGTCAAAACTTCTCTGAATCAGTGGTTCATTTATCTTGAACGTCAATGCGTAGATTCCGAAAGCCCTGTTGGGGTTTTGACAATTGATTTGACGGTTTTTGGGGACACTGATTTCAAATATGAACATAATTTTTTATCTAGCACTCAATATTAACTCAGGAGAAGAGTAGAAAAAACCGAAAACTGAAAAATTCCAGTATGAATGCAATGTATGTATGCTATTTTTTGGAAAAACAGTACGTGATGGGAGTTTTTCAATATTTTTTTCGTAATCAGCATCCAAAAAAATATACCAGACTCATCATTCAGATCTAAAACAGGTTTTCCTTGCTGGCCTGTGAAATTAGTAAGAAAAATAGACTTACGAGAACCGAAGACATATCCAGATGTGAGCAAACTGATATGAAATTGAGGGAAATGGTATGGAATATGCAAAGATATGATGGCTTAAACCAGGGGATATAAATTCGGTATCCAACGATGTATATATTAAGGACAACATGATAGAGAGGGAGAGATAACGTTGTTGGGGGAGACGTGGCGTGTAGAGTAATACCAATTGCTATCTATGGAGCGCTGGCTTGATTGAAAACAGCTCAATTAAACATGACGAAGAAAAACCTTTAAAATTGCGGAGACTGGTCTGCATATGCATGCCAAGGACCTTGAGATCACGCCCGCAGCGGTGATGGGAGTAATACTCGTTCTTTCATCTCTACAGTAGTTCATAGTTGAAACGTTATCTAAAGGAACAATCATAATTATCGCAGAAAAAAAAGATAAAGGAATAGGCCAGGATTGAGTCCCCAAAGTGCCACCTCGGCAGCAAATCCCTAGAGATGATATAATCACTATATATTATTTCATTAAACACTTCACCACGAAACTTAACATACAAAATGAACGGTCCGCCGTACATATGATATTGCAATCAACACCCACATCATTAAGTAGTATGCACGGATCAAACACAGGCGGAGAATCTTACATTGTACTCTCCAAGAACTTGCATTTTCCAGCCGATAATTCACGCGGCTATAAAGTTTGCATCGCTAAGCTGGAAAATCATATCTAAGTACGGGAGTGTCTGAACAAACTAGATAACCTAGGAAAAACCAACAACCTTCTCATATATCGAGTATCAGACAGTGTGGTGTTTATAAAAAGCGGCAGCAGCTGCTGTCCTCAAGATCTTTTCTGCGATATTGTGTGAACGCCTGAAAGCTTTTATCAACAGCCTGATTGGACCCTATCAGTGCGGTTTCAGGCCAGGAAAGTCCATCATCGATCAAATCTTCACACTTCGGCAGATCCTGGAGAAAACCCAAGAATTCCAAATCGATACTCACCACCTCTTTATCGATTTCAAGGCCGCCTATGACAGTATCTATAGAGAAGAGCTTTATAGATCCATGTCTAGTTTTGACATCCCTGCCAAACTTGTCCGTCTGTGCAGGCTGACGATGGAGAACGCTCGCTGCTCCATCAAGGTCGGTAAGGACCTCACCGAGACCTTTGATGTCAAAAAAGGTTTTAGACAAGGTGACGCGCTGTCATGTGACTTCTTTAACATTGTACTTGAACGGATTGTGCGGAACTCACAAGCCAACACCGGAGGCACAATCTATTACAACTCTGTACAACTGCTTGCATACGCCGATGATATAGACATTATCGAAAGAACTCAGCGGGCTATCACTGGTGCGTTTGCAAGTATTGAAGCGGAAGCGGCCAAAATGGGTTTAGCGATAAACGAGGGCAAAACCAAGTATATGCTGTCAATAAGAAGGGAAAGCCAACACTGACGAATTGGACAAAACGTCACAGTGGGCAGCTATAACTTCGAGGTAGTAAGGGACTTTGTCTACCTTGGCTCTGCTATCAATTCTGAGAACAACATCAGCGCAGAAATCAAGTGAAGAATAACTCTTGCCAATCGCTGTTTTTTGGGCTAATAAGGCAATTCAACAGTAAAGCCCTATCTCGAACTACTAAGGAGACTCTGTATAAGACCCTGATCATCCCAGTCCTGCTTTATGGCGCTGAAACATGGACTTTATTAAAAGACGATGAAGATATCCTTTGTCGCTTCGAGAGAAAAATTCTTCGAAAGATTTCCGGTCCCGTTTGCGTTGACGGGTTTTGGAGGAGAAGATTCAATCACGAACTATACGAGCTGTACAGCGACATCGACCTAGTCAAAAAACTGCGTATTGGACGTCTGAGATGGCTAGGACATGTAGAGCGAATGGACACCAACGCTCCGGCGCGCAGAGTCTTCGAATCTAATCCCGAGGGACGACGTAGTAGAGGGAATCATCGCCGTAGGTGACGCGCACAAGTTCAAGGGACCTCGACCAACTTGGAGTGCGCAACTGGAGGCAATTAGCTAAAGACCGAGCTAAATGGAGAGGCTTGTTGGTTGAGGCCCAGGCTCACCCCGAACTGTAGCGCCACCTAAGTAAGTAAGTAAGCTGCTGTCCTAGAGCGAGAACCCTTTTTGGAACACACGCAAAACTAAAGCAGAAACAATTGGAAAAAGTCCTAAAATATCCATTAGCTAAATAGACCTCGGAGAGCACCAGGAAGGTGTACGGTATAAATTTTCGTTGCAGTGCACTTTATTCGGTCATTGAATGAATTGTATGCACAAATGCAAGGAATATTTTTCTAAGGAAAGAAAACTTCATGGAAGTGAGGCCAGCTCAAAACAACAACAGCGTTATAAGCTCGGATAGAGCTGTCAAACACACTAATTTCTTACCGGCACATATATACTCGTATATGTATCTTACCGTAGGATTGTGCAGGTCAAGACATATGCCTTGAAAATAGTTTTGAAATGGGAACAGGTGCAGTCATTTAAATTTACTGGTATTCCTGCGAGACTGATCATCTTTTTTAAAGAAAGGACAAGTTTACTAAGAAACGAAATTTAACAATATATGACTAGAGAAAAAAAAAATATAAACAAGGTAATTGGTCATTGCTGTCATGAAACCAACTTGATGGGCCAAAATTTCAGGTTTTTCACAAATAAGTTTTTTTTTTGCGTTGGAAGGTGGGAATCTTTCAAATACGAAACTGAGCCCGTACTCAGTAACAGTGTGAGATTTCCACATCGTGATTCCTTAAAGGATTTGCATATTGTATTGATTGACTTTGAAAAGGCATTCGACAGACCACCACGAGATCTGATATGGATGGCGCTAAAACATGGAGGGGTTCCAGAACCCTATTTACAGGTGATCACGGACATATATCAAGGACCAAATACAAGAGTAAGATGCCCCGCTGGAGTAACCGAAGAGTTCCAAATCAAAGTCGAGGTGCACGAGAGAAGCTCTTTACTGTACACCAGCAAAGTGCTCTCTTTACTTAAAAAAATGGCATGAACAAAACACCCCCAATCAAAAATGTGAGCCAAATTTAAGCACATTAGTTTAAATTCGTTGCTTGAAAATTGTATGACTCTGCAGCTCAATTTGGCAGCTAGCGGACCCGGCGAACTTTGTTTCGCCCAAATTCTCCATACAAGATGTATGCAAAATCGATTTTTCCGCATTTTCCAATTTTTCTTTAAAATTGTCAAAAATTTTCCTGCAGTAAAAAGTTTCCTAGGGCGGAGACAAGCACAACAAAAAAAAGACTTCTCAAATCGGATGATCCGTTCTCGAGTTATGCGCGGTCTTACGTATGCCACTCTCTCTTTTATACGAGTATATATAGATATTGTTTAATATGAAACAGCCACACAAGTACATATGTATAAACAGAGTTTTCCTTTTAACAACTGTGCAAACGTTGATTTTATAATCTGTGATAACTGTCTTTATTTTGTACAAAAAAAACTGCAAATTTGTGTATCTATTCATTAAGAAATACTCAAAGTAAACTCACAGTTCTCCTCACCTTTCTCCAATTGCAAAGCTCTTTCCCTCCACGAAGGATTCTCCTCCTTAACGATCGAATGCTCTCGTATATTTGAGTAATGTGAATACAGCGGCGGTGGCACCACATCCGGCATGGACCAATTACACACGGTCTGTGGAATATTCATGGCACACGGGTGCGACTGTAGGTACGGGAACGATGAGTGATAAGCCCCACTTGGAGTAAAGTGCATATCCGCGGAGTAAGGCGTAGTCATTGGTGGTGCAATTCCAAGCGATCCTGCTGAATAAGGTACGTTTACACCAATTTCCAAAATTATTCGATTCTCATCGTTACACTCGTCATCGGATGGACCACCGGAAGTGCAACACCTCTCCACCCGTTGTACATCGGAATTCATTTTTAATTTCACTTTAATACACTTCAAAGGACTATCACTTGTATAAAATCGACACCCGATACGCGATCACTCTTAACTACTGATCATTCCGCATAGATCACATCCACCGACTGAGGCGACTGAGAGGAGAGTTGGACCCACCAGGCATCTACAACTGAATACATCACGTACGAGGGTACCTGTAATGTTTACTTATGCCGGTGAGTTAGGGACTTTGGGGCGGTCTCTTGATTGATTTTCTCTCTTGGCAGCAAACAGTTTTGTTGGTCACAAATACAGAAGCAACTTCATGAGGTTCACCTCCCTCACTCACTCTTTTTGGAGATCAAAAATGAGCGCGAGCTAAATACTTTAATTTTAATTGTTTTTCATTTTTATGCCAGCTTATCGCATGCACAAGTGTTTTTCAATATTAATAACATCTGCGGTGTAAGGTTTAGGAAGAATGGTGCGGAGCTCCAGATCGATTTATCTTGTTGATATGTACATATATCACTTGCTTTGTGGAGCACATAAGAAAATGGCTTGAATATTATGACTTTTATTGGTTGAACTATGTTTCGCTAGGCATAATTAAGGTTAATGCGATCTTTAATAGACCTTGATTTTCTAAGGGCAGTTTTTCTTCAGTTTTCAACTATTAAAAATAAGTGTAAATGGGAAACATTAACCTATTGCAGACGATGAGAGAGGTAGTTTGAAGTTGGACTAACTAGGTTGTAAGGATATATTTTATGTTCTGAAAGTTGTAGTTATGGAAACCGACGGAGACCCGATACCTATTTATATATCGTTGATATACGCCGATTATTTATTACAAAGTTCAGATGGGATATAAAAGTTCCACAGCTTGTATTACATACTCAAATAAGGAGTTATGCTAGCTTGTAAAAAAACTTGGGGGTTGCTTGAGGTTTAAAAACTTCGAAAACTCTCAATTTATATTAAATTTTTTTTTTTATTAGATGACGCTACACTTGTAGGTGAACCTGAGCCATCGAAATATGCGACTAGTTGAACAGACTATTCAAAGAATGTACATACTTACATACATGGCTCTGAACTCCTCATGAATTTAAATTGTGAATGTCTGTGATGAGCTTTACTAGTCTAAATCCCATTAATATGTAAAAGCCCTCACAGATGTAATGATCATGATCCTATATGATTTTTTATTTTTTTTTTTTTTTAATTTAATATAATTTACCCATTCAAAGAGTTATGAATATAAATGTTCCCTTAAACTGTTTTACACAGTGCGAGCATTGGAAAGATTTGTGTAGTGGGTTAAAACTCAGGTATTAGGTTTCAGAAAATTTCCAGGGGTGGAGTCCAGATAACTGGTGAAATTTGTTTTGGTATTTTACCTTTGCTTCTGATTCACAATATTTTTTTTTTCTGGAGGGTTTTAAATTTACACAAATACTGGAGGCTAACATTATCATCTTAAGTACCTAATGCAATAAAATTCAAGATTCAAATAAAAACAAAAAAATCAAGGCTTTTTAATTTATAAAAAAAGCTATAGCTAAATCAAATTGGATCATTACTTTTGCGCCATCTATACTGTATATCATTAATCAAATTCTTGACAAAAGTTTTAAGCTTGCTTACTTATTTCGCTCTCAACGCATAAAGGGTATTTCGTCGCTTCGATAACGGGAACTCTGCTTCCAACTGTCCAACTGTGCCATAAATTCTGCGATTAAATCTTTTCCTATATTCTTTCTCCTCACCTCTTGTATCAAATATCCAACGAAGAATCTTTCTCGGCTTTCCCACTTGTGGTTCAGCACTAGGTGGCATATAATAGGACAGATAAAATCAATAATTTCCAGAGAATCAATTTTGTACATTGAGCCAGTAGTTTTGAAACCAGTTGTTTAGCCAAATCGATGTAGCAGCTGTTTCATTCTAGGGTTTCAAAATTTTAGGCCATTGCCTACTATTTAGTCGATGGGTCTAACTTCTTACTTACTTACTTAGGTGGCGCTACAGTTCGGGGTGAACCTGGGCCTCAATCAATAAGCCTCTCCATTTAGCTCGATCTTTAGCTTATTGCCTCCAGTTGCGCACTCAAAGTTGGTCAAGTTCCCCTTAAACTTATGCGTTCGTTATGCGCCACCTACGGCGAGGAGGTCCTCTGCTGCGTCATTCCTCCGGGTTAGATTCGAAGACCTTGCAGGCCGGAGCGTTGGTGTTCATTCGCTCTACATGTCCTAGCGATCTCAGACGTCCAATACGTAGTTTTTTGACTAGGTCGATATCGCTGTACAGCTCGTACCATATAGTTCGTTATTGAATCTTCTCCTCCAAAACCCGTCAACGCAAACGGGACTGAATATCTTACGAAGAATTTTTCTCGCGAAGCGACCAAGGATATCTTCATCCTCTTTTAATAAAGTCCATGTTTCAGCGCCGTAAAGCAGGACTGGGATGATCAAGGTCTTGTATAGAGTCTCCTTAGTTGTTCGAGATAGGGCTTTACTGTTGAATTGCCTTATAAGCCCAAAAAAACAGCGATTGGCAAGAGTTATTCTTCGCTTGATTTCTGCGCTGATCTTGTTTTTCGAGTTTATAGCAGAGCCAAGGTAGACAAAGTCCCTTACTACTTCGAAGTTATAGCTGCCCACTGTGACGTTTTGTCCAATTCGTCGGCGTTGGTTGTCCCTTCTTTTTGACAGCATATACTTGGCTCTGCCCTCGTTTATCGCTAAACCCATTGTGGCCGCTTCCGCCTCAATGATTGCAAACGCACCAGTGATAGCCCGCTGAGTTCTTTCAATAATGTCAATATCGTCGGCGTATGCAAGCAGTTGTACAGACTCGTGATAGATTGTGCCTCCGGTGTTGGCTTGTGAGTTCCGCATAATCCGTTGAAGTACAATATTAAAGAAGTTACATGACAGCGCGTCACTTTGTCTAAAACCTTTTTGACATCAAAGGTCTCGGTGAGGTCATTACCGACATTGATGGAGCAGCGAGCGTTCTCTATCGTCATCCTGCACAGACTAACAAGTTTGTGCAGGGATGTCAAAACTAGACATGGCTCTATAAAGCTCTTCTCTATAGATGCTGTCATAGGCGGCCTTGAAATCGATAAAGAAATGGTGAGTATCGATTTGGACTTCTTGGGTTTTCTCCAGGATCTGCCGAAGTGTGAAGATTTGATCGATGGTGGACTTTCCCGGCCTGAAACTACACTGATAGGAGCCAATCAGGTTGTTAATAGAAGGTTTCAGGCGTTCACACAATATCGCAGAAAAGAACTTATATGCGATGTTGAGGAAACTGATGCCTCTATAATTGGCGCAGTTGAGGGGGTCTCCTTTCTTGTGACCAAATCTTAGAGATGAGTTGGTGTATGCACTCTACCAATTCAACACCAGCTGCCTTGAAAAGTTCGGCCGGTAAGGCGGCAGGTCCAGCAGCCTTGTTGGATTTCAGCTTGGATATTGCTATCCTCACTTCGTTTTGGTCAGGAATTGAAATATTGACTATCATCGTCTATGTCGCTGTGGTGGACGAGCAAGACCCAGGCACATCAGTCGCGGCGTTTCTAATGGCATGTTGACAGCGTTGCTACTGCTCTTCGGCACTTGATGCTGGCGACATAGGGGTGATTGAGAGATTTCGTGATACGCGTTCAGCGAAGTGTCTGGCGGTCTCTTGCGATTGTAGCTTTTTCACGTTAAATTTTCTCACAGTGATGCTTCTTTATTGCTCAGTTTGGGATATCCGCATCCGTACGTTGGCTACAACAAGGTAATGATCCGAGTCTATGTTGGCCGCTCGGACATCCAGAATACTGGAGGCATGTCTTGCGTCGATCGCAATATGATCAACTTTGTTGATCGTTACATGATCATTGGACTGCCATGTCTGCTTATGAATATCGAGATGAGGAAACCATGTGCTTGCTATGGTGACATTTCGCTCCACAGCGAAATCAATTAGCCTTAGTCCGTTATCAGACGTGGTGTCGCGTAGGCTATGCTTACCAACTGCCTTAACAAAGACGTCCTCCTTTCCTATTTTGGCGTTAAAATCGCCCAATGCGATTCGATTGTCGTATTTAGGACATTGCTCGTATGTTTTGTCGAGGAGCTCGTAGAAACAATCTTTGGTGGCAAGGTCCTTTTCTTCTGTGGGGGTACATATTAGGCTTATGTTAGCGAATTTAGCCTTGATCCGGATAGTCATAATACGCTCGCTCACGTGTTGGAAGCTTAAGACTTCTTGCCTAAGTCTGCCGCGCATAACAAATCCGCATCCGAATAAGCGCTGCCTGTTGCCTCTGTAGGAATCACCGTAGTAGATGTCACAGTTTTTCATCCTCTTTTTGCCTGGCCCATCCCATCGCACTTCCTGGGTGGCGGTAATATCTGCTTTATAGCAGTCTAGGGCCTCTGCTAATTGTGCGGCTGCACGTTGTCTGTAAAGGGACAGAACATTTCACGTACAGATCCGAAGGTCGTTGTCCTTATTTCGTTTGCTGTGGTCGTCATCAGTTGAGTCGTCCTTATTCGAGGCTTTTGGTTGTTTCGGAACCATTCGTTTTTTACGTGCTAGGGAAGTTA
This sequence comes from Brachypalpus laphriformis, assembly GCA_945910035.1. Taxonomy (NCBI): domain Eukaryota; kingdom Metazoa; phylum Arthropoda; class Insecta; order Diptera; family Syrphidae; genus Brachypalpus; species Brachypalpus laphriformis. The sequence continues at coordinate 258,925,465 of OX246754.1, forward strand.
CCCCTACGGCACAACCCACAAACTGGAGATCCAGTTCCTTTAGTTGTTCCCTTAGGATGAGGGGCCGGGTACACCGGTGCCAGTAATCCACCACGGGAGTATGAGCGCTGCCGTTGGCCCATAAAGGGCTCCTCCGCCACATCTCTAATCCGTCCTGACCGACATTGGAAATTCCTTACCGACCTGTGATCCGAATACGTCGAAACAGCTCCCGCAAGGTATTCACTAAGTTCAACCTAACTGGAACTATAGACGCCACCGTTGACTCCGTCTAGGGAATTCGTCCGCTGCCGCCTGGAACAGGAAGAAGTGCTCTAGTGAGAAACCACACCTCCCCCCCTCTCTCATTTCCTCTCTCAATTCTCCAAACGGAGTTGGCTACCCATTTCTTGGATTAAGGTACTAGGCACCCAGCTGTCACCGCGTGGAGGTTAAGAGTAGGAGTTGGTAGGCCTCAGCTAAGTGAAAGCGCTTGTGTTTTCATATGATCGCATGCAATACCGTTTGACCAGCCTAACTTCTCCTATTCTCTTTTTCATATATTTAATTCAGAGAAGGATAAGCTAACACTAACTGCACACAAAAAAAAATTGTCCAATCAGTCAATAATCAAAACTCCCTATCACATATTTAGTTCACTTTTTACTAGCCATCAAGCGGCAGATAAAAGTGAAACTTGATATTAATGACCTAAGCCGGACTCGTGCCATAAGCCACACTTTGACTATTCAATGTGTTGGGTTTCAATATTCAGGTAGCCTTCTCTTCATCTCTGTCATCACTCTGGCACATTCATCCTATTTGTTCTATATGCTACCTATAGGTACAATGCAAACAATTTCAATGCTGCTGGAGATTGGATATAACGAGACATTCATGAAATGCTTGCTTGGTCCATCATTATGAATCGATTCGATGCACCGTTTGTCGGTCAAAAAGATACTCAACAATCTAGTGCTGCACAATTGAAACAAGATAGGGAGCATGTTTGTTCTTCTTGTCAATGAAGATGTTGTCAACACAGGTAGTGTTTACAGTAGAGTACTTTTATTTAACTTAAATTATTTCCGTTTTATGGTCATTAATGCGTTGTTTATTGCGTGTGTGTAACATGAGACTTAGGTATGGCCTTATTAGAGAGGTTTTAGGTGGTTAAAAAAAAATGTACGTTTTCAAGGAAATAATTATTTGATGGTTCTAATCAAACTAAGAGTATTTAGGAAATAAAATAACCAGTTAAGTAGTCCCATTTGGCCTTCGTAGAAGGACAGAGATTATTTTCTTTCAATGCCCTATGTGATATAGAAACCTGTAATACGTATATACCCCTATGTAGCCAGGGGTCGAATCGCGTCCTCCGTGATAACTTGTCACATAATTTGTATGTATGTATTTTGTTGCTAAATCACCAAGAACACAATACAAATTACGTTACCAGTCATCCATTGACGGAGGACGCGATTCGACCCCAGATTTCATTTTTTATGCTTCTTTGTGCGTAGAAGTCGAACTCTAAAATGTTTGCAAAAACAATAATAGACAAGGGCGAAAATTATAGTCAATAAAGTTTGATCCTCGGAATGATAGTTATAATGCCAGGACAATTTAAACCGTTTGCAAACGAATTAAAACTTTTTGCGAACCGAACAAGACGAATTTAAACCTTCTGTAACGAATTTAAACCTTCGTAAATGAATTTAGACCACTCTTGGAAAGCAAGAGTTTAAAGCGGCATATACACACGTCAAAAGCTCATCAAGCATGGGAGAGTGTGTTAGTGAAAATGACACCCGTATGGGTTGTGTGTGTGTTTGAAGCAAAATCAATTTTTTTTTAGATTTTTAGTCAATCATGTATCCAGCATTGACGTAGTGTATATGGGTGATTGACAGATTGATCATGCATATTCTCATTTTCGCGTGTACAGCGACGAGGAAACATAGCAGGAAGCAGGTAGCGGAAGGAAGTTTTTATTTTTTTTTTTTGAGATGGAGGAGAAAAATGTTATGTTAGAATTTATAGAAGTTTATCGTTCTTTTCCAGCGTTGTGGAACGTAAAAGCAAAAGAGTATAGCAACCGTATTTTAAAAATTAGCAATATGAAACGCTCCTTAAAAAATATATATTTGTCATATCATATCATATTTTCTTTTTTATATTTTTGAAAAACTGAGACCGCACGTGCTTTCATCTCAACGTTTGTGTAAAAATGAGTGATTGAAGACTCATGCTTGATGTGTGTATATGTAACGTCAAACAGAATTTACTAACACACTCTCCCATGCTTGATGAGATTTTGACGTGTGTATATGCCGCTTAAGTTTATGAGCATTGTTTAAAGTAGAGATTAGGGAGACTAAAGACTCGTGAGAATGTGCACAAGGCTTAACCAAGATCGTATGGGTTTGATTTGCGCAATCACCCTTGTTTTAGAATCGTATTTGTTCTTACGGTCGCGGTTTTTGACCATGTATTTACAATTTATTTCGGACTTTGTGTTGCTGCCATACTTTCGCAGTCTTTTTTTTTTCTTTAGATAACGAAAAGATTTCAGCTTTTGGTTAATTTCTGGTTAGGTTGGCAGATATTGCATAAGTATGTACATATGTAAAAACGCAGTAGAATATCGTTAATTGAAGGCAATGGGCCATTTGGTAGCATCCTGTTACAGAGTAACAGATCGCCGAATGACTTTCTCTACTATTTGCGTAGCAGGGAATAACTGAAATTATGAACTGTGCAAAGTACATAATTGAAAACTGCTGGTGTTTCCATTTTACCTGGATTCGAAATAATTTCTATACATTTTTTCATATATTTTGTGTTCCTAAACGGATTGTACGAATACGGATTGCTCCTGATGTATTTGACAAAAATTGCTAATTTGCTGACAGTCTGGGAGCCTAAGTTTTAAGATGAGTGGTTAATCATCATTCATATTCTAATTGTAGTGTACGAATACAGATCGTTCTTACTGTAATTGATATAATTAACAAAATATACGTTTTTCCTCGATTCGACAGCAAAAAGACAAACAGCTTATTGTTTTGACCTTTTTTTCTTGTCGGGATAGGAAACGCTTGACTGGAGCAGTCAGACGCAAAATCTGCCTGTGATAGCAAAAGCATGACACTCGCAAAAAAAAAGTTCCTCAGTATCGTTGGCCTCTCCACGAGCATTTCAGACTGTAGTGTCACATAAAACTAGCACATTAAGATGTTTGGTGAAAGCGAAGTAGCTTGTCAAGACACCAATAAATTATCTGCAGTCTTTTCTGCTGAGAGACAGTAAGAATACCGCTGATTTCTTACAGACGTCCGGGAGCATTTGTTTGGTCAGCCTACATCCATGCTATACACAATCGTGTTTGTGAGAAACCCAATTGTCAATGGCAAGCCTAACCAAGAACGCAGGGAGACCCAACGCAGGTTCGGGTCCTGAAAAAACCTCCTCCGAGCTTTGCTAAGTAATCTCATTGGAGATCTCGTTCCCCAAGATCACAGTGTGACCTGGGACTCAGATAGAAGACAGAGACAGAGAAGAATTCAGCCTTGCGACCGAATTCAGAGTTTTTACATTCACGGACAATTCTGGAAGTGATTAAAAGGCTAAGCAAGGCCGTAGGCGCAGCCTGACTGTCACTACAGACGCAAATACTTAGACCCATCCACCTGTTCTTCAGAACATAGTTTATAGCCATTAGGATTGCATAAATTTCCGCTTGGAAAATAGACGCATATTTGCCTAACGAGAAGTGAGGCTAATCTTGACGTCTTCCAGAAGACAACAGCACCAGACCTTTGACTGGTTTTGAAGCCATCCGTGAAAATACGATTACATTACATTCCTGGCTCAGACTCTGCCCGAGCCAATCCTGAATACAAGAAAATACGACTTTTGACTGAGTCAATATTTTTAGACCAAAGAAGTTTCTTATTCAGAATTATATTTGGCTTCATTGGAAGTATGGATAATAATGACGCCCTTTAGCACTGGCTGAATCAGACCTATTAGAATCCTCCTTCTCGTAAAGAGAGCACTGGCCATATGGCTGGAAAAATTGTTCGCTTTGTTGATGATGATTTTCTATGACACCGGTTACCGGAAAAAAAAATACTGTGAATCAGATGCAAAGACAAACAAAAAACAACAATCTCCCCAGTTATCTGGACGCCACCTGAAGTATAAGAACCACTACACTAAATCTTTCTCTCTCTCTATCTATCTACCCTTTCTAACGCCCGCACTGTGTGTAAATATTTTAAGCGTATTCATAACCCCTTGAGTGCGCGCAAATTATAAAAAAAAAGAGAACAACCTCAGTTTTAACAGGATTTATCAAAAGCCCATTCAAAGTAAAATATTCATGCGCGGTTAGCACGGATAGTGGTTAAACATGGCCCGACAGAAAGACGGGCAACATCATCCGCGTATGCCTGTGCGTAGACGTTAGAACTGTTTACAGTGTACAACAGAGGCTCGACCACTATGCACGATAGCAGTGGAAACAGAACGCCGCCTTGTGGGCAGTCATGTTTATCCCTGTTATAAAATATCGGCCACAATCCGCTTCATAGCGAAGTTCTGTTTGCTTAGATCTACAACACTAATGTTGGGTCTGATAGAGCAATGCATGCAGCCAAACATCGCATTGTCAAAAGCACATTCAATGTCGATAAAGACGCCTATCGCACATTCTTTCCTGTCAAGGACGCATTCAATTCTAACCACAAGATTTTGAAGCGCAGTCTCGCAGGATTTCCCACGCTGATAAGCATGCTGCCTCTCCTATAATGGATGCAGCCCCAAAGCAACTTTGCGCAGCTGAAATTCCACTAGTCTCTCCATTTTTTTTCTGTAAGAAAGGGGTATAACTTACGGTCTGGGACTCTTGGGCATTGAGTAGTCATCCTTACCAATTTTTGATATGAAAGCCACTCTGACTCTCCGGCAAAGTGTAGGGGTATATGCCAGTGCCAAGCCAGCAATAAAAATAATTTTCAGAGTTGGCAGGAACTGGTCTATACCCTATTAACGCATAGTTGGATATATTCCATGTTCCCCGTGCAGGGACGGGTTAAGAATATCGCTGCTGTTAGGACAAAAGATTACAAGATGTTCTACTACGGAACGGAAAAGTCTAAGAACGGAATCGGTATCATCCTTGCGGCAGAGCTACTTGGTAACGTCTTGAGCATTCCGAAGTCCAGCGACCGTTTGATGTCTCTCAAACTAGTAATACAAGGAGAGGTGTGGAATATTGTCAGTGCATATGCTCCCCACGATGGGTACAATCAGAGAGATAAAGATGCATTTTGGCTAGATTTCCACAATCTCCTTAAGAACATCCCAAAGGAAGAATTTCTATTTGTTGGAGGAGATTTGAATGGACATGTCGGGAAATCAAACGAAGACTATGAAGACTGCCATGGAGGACTAGGATATGGCACCAGGAACCTTCCTGGTGAAGACATCCTAAGCATGTGCAAATCACACGGTCTTATCGTGTTAAATACCACGTTCATCAAACAAAGCCGACACCTGATCACTTACAGCAGTGGTGGAGATGAAACTCAGATTGACTACCATTTGGTAGACAGTTTCATGAAGCCCCGGGTACAAGATTGCAAAGTGATCCTGGGAGAGGCAATCGCTCGGCAACACCGTCTCCTGCTAACAGAAATTTTTATGAAAACACCGAAGAAAAGCAAACAAACAAGGGTCTCTGAGAAAATCAAGTGGTACAATCTGGACAAAGAAAAAGGCGAAGCTTTTGTTTTCGTAATGAAAAATTACCTCTCTCACACCATCAACGGAGCTGAGGATGAAGAGTGCAGAGCACAAAATATGTGGGATTCCCTACAGCGAACTTGCTTAAATAAGGCCAAATCACTGCTAGGAGCTTCAAAAAGCCCCCATCAACACGCCAAAGAAACATGGTGGTGGAGTGATGAAGCTAAGATGCTGATAAATGAGAAGAAAGCGGCTTTCAAAGCTTGGTCAAAGTGCCCCTCTAATAATAATGACGAAAAAGCTCGCCTCGAAATGGAATACAGATGCTGCAAGAAAAAAGCGAAGAAGAAGTGCGCCCAGCTTCAAGCAGAGAGTACGGAGGGCCTGTATCGGGAGCTGGAGAAAATATTTTCCCCGGTTGCTGATGCAAACCAGGCTATCCAGGAGCTGCGAAGACACAATATGAACAAGAGCGCCACTATCTTCAAAATAGCCGCCCAAAGAAGAAACAATGCTCAGGAGATTCGTTCGCCAAAGTTCATTAGCAATGCTCATGGCCAGCTTCTTGTGGATGACGACAAAATTCTGCAGAGGTGGCGACAGTATTGTGAAGAGCTTTTAAATGAAGAGTTTCCCCGGCTATACTTTCCAAGAGCCACCCCTAACTGTGAAGAAATACCCGACATTACAGTCGAAGAAGTTAGTGAGGCGGTCAAATACTCCAAAAAACGAAAAGCGGTTGGGCCAGACGAAATACCCTCTGAGTTCTGGAAAAAGATGGGAGACATCGGGTTCAGATGGCTCAGAATTCTTATCTCCAAATTCGTGAGAGGTGATCCAATGCCGAATCAATGGAGGGAAAGTTACCTCCTCCCTGTATACAAAGGGAAGGGTGATACGCGAAACTGTGATAACTACCGTTCGATCAAGCTGATGTCACACACCATGAAGGTCGTTGAGCGGGTATTAGGTGGCCGACTGCGAAAAATAATACGGCTATCTGATGATCAGTGCGGGTTTGTCTCGGGTAAATCAACCACAGATGCAATCCAAAGTATAAGGATCATAATGGAAAAACATCGTGATTCCTTAAGGGATTTGCATATTGTATTGGTTGACTTTGAAAAGGCATTCGACAGACAACCACGAGATCTGATATGGGTGGCGCTAAGACATCGAGGGGTTCCAGAAACCTATGTACAGATGATCATGGACATGTACGAAAGAGCAAAGACAAAAGTAAGATGTCCCGCTGGAGTAACCGAAGAGTTCCCAATCAAAGTCGGGGTGCACCAGGGAAGCGTTTTAAGTCCTTTGCTCTTTATTACAGTCCTTGATTATCTGCTTGAAGGTAAAGTGATGGACACCAAGGTACATCAGTTATTCTTTGCTGACGATGGAGCCATCATAAGTGAGGATCCTACATCCCTGCAACGAGCACTTGATGTGTGGGTGGGCGTTTTGGAGGGAAATGGGTATCGCATTAGTTCAAAAAAGACAGAGTACTTGTGCTGCCCGTTCTCTGATCCACTCAGGCCTATTCCAGACATTTATTTGAATGGAACAGTGCTTCCCAAGTGCGAAAAGTTCAAATATCTGGGATCTATGATCAATAGCAATGCAACTTGTGATGACGACATCAATCATCGTGTAAGCGTAGGGTGGATGAAGTGGCGAGAAAATTCCGCTATCTTCTGTGACAGAAAAATGCCCCCTAAGTTGAAAGGAAGGCTCTACACCGCAGTTGTACGTCCAGCGCTCACATACGGTTCACAATGTTGGACGATGTACAAAAAGTATGAGAGTAAATTAACGGCAGCTGAGATGAAGATGCTTCGCATGACAGCAGGAGTGACCAAGCTTGATCGAATAAGAAGTTCGAAGATCCGTGGAAGCTTTCACATCAAGGAAACCATCGTACACAAATTAGAGCGCGACCGGCTCAGCTGGTATTGCCACGTTCAAAGAAGAGATCATTTGAACCCTGTTAAAAAGGCAATATCTATGCACGTTCCAAAGACATCGCGATGTAGGAAAGGCAGGCCTATAAACGCCTGGATCAGACAAATGCGACGACATCGGCATTTCATTGGCCTCAGTAACCGAGTGATCAAAAATCGGCAGGCCTGCCGATATTTTCTGAGGTCAAATAGGCGAACCCCACAGGCGGATCAGTAGAAATGCAGTGAAGTGGGAGGGCTGTGATCCCTTGTTTTCGGATCATAGCCTCGCTGATAAAAGGAAGAAGAAGAAGTTGGATATATTCCATCAGTGCCAAGCGATTTGAAACCATCAGATGATGCCCTCATCTGTTGCAATATACTAACTGCGCCGAGTTTTCTCACTTAGATTAAGCTCAACTGGGTTAGCGGGCCAAGCTGAAACTTAATGGTTATCTGATTACCTGGAAAGTGAGTCTCCAACAGAAGACTAAAACTTTCCGCTATCATCTCAGTAAACTCTCTGAGTGACTCATGTTTAGTTTGCCCTTTTATCGGACTTTAACCAAACTACTGATTTCACCGAGTGTTTCGATCTTTTCACAAAATCTCTACTAAAAATTTATCTCAGTTTTCGACAACCGAATTAACTTCTTATATTCTTTTTGCTTCTTTCTCAAAATTCTCTTGAGTGACCTATTTTAAAGTTTTCTCGTTTATTTTCGTAATCTCAGCAGTTCTGGGCTCCACCGGGAAACCAACGTTCTGCTAGGATTTCTTGTCACAGGTCACGTCAGTTTAAAACAGCTGATAAGGACGCCAGTCAGGTTTTGAACAGCCTCCACCTTTTGTCTCGTCCTAAGTTTAGTTGCACAGCCAAAACAAAAGCCCTGAGCACTTCTAATACCCGCGCTCAACTTAACATTGCCGGACAGGTAGTCGAGAAAGTTGTTAACTTTCTATATTGTGGTCTCGGCTAATAGCGGTGGCACCGAACTGGATGTGTGCAACAGAATCGGGAAGGCTAAAGCTGCGTTCGGAATGCTATACAAAATCTGGAGAAGCAATGTTATCAGCTTAAGAACCAAGCTGCGCCTGTTCCGCTCCAACGTAGAATCGGTGCTGCTTTATGGGTGCAGTACTTGGAAGGTGGACACCATTAACACACGCAAACTGCAAGTTTTCGTAAGCAAATGTTTAAGGATAATCTTGATGATCTTTTGACCAAACTGTATCTCCAACGAACAACTTTATACGAGAACGGGACAAGAACCTATATGCATTACTATACGAAGGAGAAAGTGGCAGTGGATTGGACACACCCTACGGCGCGAAGACAACTCCATTGCGAAATACGCCATGCAGTGGAATCCGCGCACCCAGACAGGCAGAATAGCGGGACGCCCTAGGCAAACGTGGCGCAGAACAGTTGAGGAGAATTCAAGCTCTTTAGGAATGAGTTGGAGGCAGCTCAAATGCGTTGCAGAACTCCGAACAAGATGGCGCGCAGGCGTGGTTGACGCCCTATGGCCCCGGAGGTGTTAAAGGATCTAAGTAAGTAAGTGAGTTTAGTTGGAGTTTTGACAAATCTGTCTAGCTTTTTCCTAAGCATACCCAACTGGTTTTCCTCGGATTCTTCGATGTTTATGATCCGATAAGGATACCTTCAGTTAGGCAGTACCCTCCAGTTAGTAATCGACTTGAAATACCTATTGGATAAATTCAAGGCAATTACCTCCTGACTAGGAGCCAACATTGTTAATAACCATACCAGACGATAGTATAAAGTCTAAGAGATGGCTTCCTCGTACGTTGCATTTCCTGTTGCCCCAACTATATTCTGAAGTAGGAAGAAGCGTCGCAGCATATGACTAGTTCCATCTCTCGAGTGTCACAGTACTTTATGAGTACAACCGCCTTAGGTAGTGGTAGGCATTACCGAATCATAAGAGAAGTAAGTTGACTCAACTGGAGTTTTCCAACTTCCGTTCGTTTCGTAGCTCACGGCTGCAACAGCCAAGTCCTGTCCACAAAATTGTCCAAGCTTGATCACTGAGAGGAAATGCGACACAATTAGACAAGATATCTGTGCATCAGAATGCTAGTCACATAGCAACGTCACTCCACGAACACCTCCAAAGCCACAAATCCACTTGTTCCACAGCATCTATCTAGACATTATGTGGGGTTTTGTGCGCACCACGGAAAATCTGCTACTTAGAAGAGTGATAGTAGCCTTGGAATAATGCAGGTTTTTTTTGAGTTGAGTTACTGAGTAGCTACGTAGTTAGGTAACGCCAAACGTCCCCAAGTTATGCATAGCAATAGTGTTGCCATTGTACACTAAATTGTTGTACAAAGGGCAAATAAGTTTTATTGTTTTGCATAAAATGTCTGATAAAATTTGGGGTTTACGAAAAATGACACGCTCAAAGTTAGGCTGAATTCAAAAACTTCAAAAAATTGGGCAGTGCTGCTACTGCACTGTTGCTGTTGCCCTGCGCAATTCATTTTGGCATTTATGAACAAAAAAAGGAAAACAAAAAATAAAACATTCACTCTGATTGTCGTTGGCGTTTGTCGCTTTTCGACGATTATCGTTTCATTCTTCAGATGTACATAGCACGAATGCATTTTCATAACTTTTTCACTCTGAAAGAGTTGTAATAGTATTCTCCACGACAAACAAATTGCTTAGTAATGTTTAACTGTCAGCAGGTCGTAGCTATGAATAAAACGACATTCGTCAAAAAGCGACAAACGCCAACGTCAATCAGGGTGATTGAAATAGTTGCAAGTTACATTTCATCCACTTTTTACACAAAGTAGAGGGTAAAATAAATAATAAAAGCTAACGAACTGTAGCAAATAAAAGTTTAAAACAAACAAAAGCAAAAGCAAAACAACTGTTGCGCAGGTTGCTATGTTTTGACGTTTGGTTGCCTTGGCTTTGCAAAAAATAACATTTGATTATAGTAGTACTGTCAAAATGTTGCATTTTTGAACTTGTTGCCGCAACATTGCATTTTTGAATTGGGTCTTATATATGCACATTAACATACATAGATAGAATACTTGTTAGAATTTTTAAGTATCTTTAACTAAGCTTGGTGATACCGCCACATTGGCTTTCAACAGATTCTACTTGATTTTCATGGATAGCTCGAATGGAGGTCAAGGTCCGTTATTTTAAAAAAAAATGCAAAGATAATCACAAGCTTATACTTTAAAAGCTTTTAATCAATTTAATTTTCAAATATCAATCAGCATCCATACGATTCCTTAATTAAACACAAATTCATAAATTAAAAGTAACATTAAAAGAAAAGGTGAAATAAAAAAACTTTGTGAAGTAAAATGCTAGCGTTCATAGTTTTGAAGCTTCGCGGCTTCTCGGTACAAACGTAATAAGTAACTGATTTGTGTGTCTGTTCGCCTGCAAACTACTTAACTGCTAAACGTAAGTGGCCTAATCTCTAGGAACTGGTCCAATACTTTATCTGTGACAGCTTTTCTTCTGGCTTGATGCTCCTCCACAATAGGCGTTATGGTCTGCAAAAAATATAATTACAGTTTTTATTGGGTTAAATTGTTATCAGCTCAAACACTCACCTCGATTGCTAGCTTCTTGATCTCGCCTGTGAGCATTTCCCCCTTGCTGTACGCAAGCCGTACTTCTTCTAACTTTGCATCATCTTCGAGGAAGAATTTCAACAATTGATATGCCACATCTACTTCGGGTATGCCGCCTAACTTGCGATGTTCTTCGATGGTTGCACGTCCACCCGAAAAGGCATATTTATTGATTTTATTTTTAATCTGTTTCGGTGTGTCTGTTAGTGAAAGCGTAGAATTCTGTTCACTCGCTGACATCTTTGACTTTGCGCCTTGCAAGGAGGGAAAAAACGTCGAGTGGATGAGCGCACATTTGGGGAATCCCAAGCGTGGTGCTACATCGCGTGTCATACGGAAATATGGGTCTTGATCAATCGCACACGGAATAAGCACAGGCACTTTTCTGTCACCAAAAATGAAAGGGAACGTCGTGGATAAAGCAGGAGCTGCCTGTGCCGCAGGAAAACCAATTTTTCCAATTATATCAGAGTCCCCAAACCCGAAGATACCCTTAACCTGATTGAAGGTTACACACTTTTGAATGCGGATGATGTTTTTGTACATGGCGGGACATTTTCTGAAATAAATAGAATTCAGTTACATAATTTTGCTAGGAGTGCTTTATAAACAAGTCATCTCCTACTGTCCTATTGAGTCTTAAAACGGTGGAAAGTACAACATGCAGTCAAGTGGGTCACATTATGCGTGGGAAGAAGTCCCGCAGCTTAAGGAATTTGAATAGTTTCGGGAGCGAAACAACATCCATAAATTTTACAAGAAATCGAAAAATATTACAGCTGGCTTCAAATAACGAACACAGAGTCTTCCAAACAGCGAAAGAAACTTGGTCAGCGAGATTAAAGGAATTTATGTACATACATTTACGTGTTTACACAATACTTCCAGCAGCTGCTAAATAGACAACAGGTGGAGAGAATGATAGGGACTAAGGAGAGAACCTAAATCCAAAACTACTTCCTCCCAGTTTAGAATACAACGGTAGAAAAAAAATAGCGAAGCTTTTAAATATAAAGATGATGTTTTCAACCAAGTATCTTTAGATGGAATCATACCCAATGACATGTATACCCCATTTGCAAAAAAGGCCATAATCCGTCTTATAAGATAGATCGATGCTGGATACCAATTCATTCGCTATAAACGACTTCTGTCACGTGAAATGTTCCTAGCTGGTTGGAAATAAGACTCTCCATGAAAAAAGTGTCCGAAAAACCTTCGGTTGACGAGTACGAACATTCTTAATCAGTACAACTACATTAAAAATTGCTGCACTGAATTCACTAAGTGGAATTGCGAAAATTTGACTAATGTTGAACGTTGGGTGGAAGTCTTCCAACGCTCAACCCGTGCCTCAAATCATTGAGTTTGTCATTTGCTTTCCTGGTTCTTCAGCTCCGGTTGAACGTGTGTCTTCGCAAGCGAAGAAAGTTTGGAAAAAGGTGAGCTCTGCTCTTCGAATATCGACGCTGAAAACTATTCTAACTGTGAAAATCAATTTGGACTTTACGTGCATCGGCTTTTATAATTTTATCAAAACTCAACCGGTGTTACTACGAAAAATTGCGAGCCAGGAGAAGTACAATTTCAAACCAAGAGAAGGTCAAGTCAAGACAAGTCCGGGCACAATGTCAACAATGCCAGTTGATGTGAATGAAAGTCGATAAATTGTTTCGATTATTGTTTTCAATTCATTTTTGAACTTATACTCTGATGTTACACAAATTTTCCGCTGAAATACATGTTCTTTTTCATCCTTTGATTTCAACGGACTAAATACTATTTCATACTTTTTTTTCCAAAGAGTTGATAGGACTAGCTACAATAGTTTTAAAATTTGTCCAATTTCGGAAAATAAAGGAGCGTGCATAAAATACACATTTTTCCTAGCGAGTTTCTCATTCGAACAAACTGAAGTAAAATACTGGAAGAAAAAAGAAAATGGGCCTTTTTGTTGTTTTTATTGGTTATTTTTGGAAGTTCCGTTAATATACTGCTGGCCCTATCGATTTCGCTCACTCGTTTGTTCATCTGTTACCACCTTCAAGCTCCAATCTCCTTGTTTTTACAGAATTTTCAAAAGAACAATTATTACAATCGGAAGCAGCAGAAAAAACATCGATTTTCCTTAATTGCATGTAGTCATGTACGAGTACCTTCCTGTATTATGATACTGAAAATGAATAGAATCCCCTTTCAATGCCACGAACCAAGTTCTGCTTTCTTGATTCTTTTTTTTTTTATAATTTGCGCACAGTCAAGGGGTTATGAATATCCATAACATGCTATTGCGGGCGTTGGACAGGGTAGATAGAGAGAGAGAGAGAGAGAGAGAGAAGGATTTGGTGTAGTGGTTTGAAGCTCAGCTATTTATGCTTCAAAGAAACTCCGGGGTGGCGTCCAGATAACTGGAGATTATTTGTTTTCTTTGCTTCTGATGCACAGTATTTTTTTTTCGCGACCACTGACGTTATAGGCATATCAATTATCCAACAGAACGAACAATTTTTCCAGCCATATGACCAAGCTACTGCCAGCTATGTTATGCCTTTGCAGTATTGTTCACAAAAGCTTTCGCAATTGATCGGACTGGATTTATATATTTCATGAACCATTAGCGTGGCAATTGACGACGTTAACACTACACCATTGCCACCCCTAGCTTGAATTCTTTCAACTCTGAGTTGTACGAATTCTAATCGACTATTTTAGTGAAATTGGATATGTTCCAAAGTTGCCTACTAACTGAACACAGACTACCTAAATCAGCAGTATATTATGGTGGATGTCTGTTATGGGTTTGCAAGGTGATAGGTCAAGAATATTCCAAAATCATAGCAGATAGATATCTTAAGGTTAATGAGCATTCCCTATTTACTTATTCACTTCTAAAGATGAGTTAAATGAATGCTTAATACCGACTGTTCCCATATGGTTCCGTATATTGAAAACCATCGATTCAGCAGAGTTCAAGGCCACCATCATCGTCACCTTCTTAGGGAAGATAAAGAATTCCGGAATAACTAACTTAATATGTAGTACAATAGATGTTATGAGGTCGATGTGCTTTATCACCGTTAGGCTAAGTGAACGAATTTATAGCAGCCACCTTATCTTAGTATCATGATGTGTGCTTGAACTATTTCGTCAGGTTATCGCGGGCACAGGTAACGACAGTAGTCGGAACTAAAAATTATTTGCTTGTCAATTTTTGATAGAGCAGCTGCTACTTTAATATCATCTAACTGCAACTGATATAATTACTTACCCCATAAAGTCCAAGTTGTTGAAAATAAACGTCTTGTTCACATCAAATCCAATCGCGACAATATCCTTAGCATTCTCACGTGCCATTTGAATTGCATCGTCGATTTTCAAATCCTTCCAAAGGGCTTTCTCATCATCGGTTAACTGTATGACCAAAGGAACATCAAATGTTTCTTGCAACCACCTTGTATACATAGAGATGTAAACAAACTGAAGAATGCTTTCTAATAACCGCACTTACTTTGTCAAAATGAATGGAATTAAGTGTCCCAAATGCAGGGAATCAGAGCTGGGCCCTCGACCGGTGTACAGGTAAAAGGGTTTGCCCTGCTCTTTCAAGTTAAGAATGTTATGAAGATCTCGATGTGAAAAGAAGATGCCACGTCGAATAAAGTGGTGTGCAGGTTTTCCAGTGACTTTCTCCATCTTCTCAATGAGTGCCTCATCGATTTTTGATGAACCGAAGCGTTCTGAAGGAAGTGAAAGACTTTATTAAAGATTGGATGATGCAAGGTACTGTAATGCGAGTACTCACTTATAAGTTTGTCGTAATCGATGCCGGAATCGCTTTTACTAGTCACATTCCATGGATCGACAAAATCATCGTCGGCTTCAACTCCGTTGAGAGTGATGGCCTCAACAGCTTCGGAAACTTTGTCGCCATCCGTCATTTTTCGAAGATTCTAATATTAACTCAAGAAATCACCTATAAATTTCATACACGTGAAGAATAGGCTTGACTTCGTTAAAGTATTTTATCCTCACACAATTTTATACGATATGTATGAGTCAAAATCGTTGGTGTCATTTATAGATATCGTAACTCAAAGTGACATTTATTATATTCGATGCCTGTGCCCGAAGAATGATTTGGGAATATTGTAATTTTGGAGTCGTCCAGCGCTTCTAGCTAAGTGCGTCCAAGGCTAAATGCTTGTTGTAAGTGAACGCACAATTTTTAAATTTTTTCTATTGACTTATGGTATATCGTTTTCCATTGGTTTCCTTTTTGACTCCAATGGAACATGTGAAATCGTATTCTGCTTAGTTGTGCATGTGTTGGTGAAAGGTCCTATTTCTTGTTTATCTTTTTCACAAACAAACAAAACAAAAAATGGCTCCATTATGCCCAATGGAAAACGACATAGGCGTTTTTATAATTCTTCTTTTTCGTCTACCTATTTCACTGGAAAACCATTGCAATATCAGTCAAAAAGAAAAACCCAAGCTGGCTTTATTTGACATTACTACGCGCTACACCATTGTGGTCGAATTTTACGAGTGTAGCGCTACAGCATTTGACAGCTCGTACTACTACTATAGCTACGCGCATTGTGTTCGGCAGCAAAGGTTTATGGGTTAGTGCATTTTGAGTGTGCCTAAATGGAAACGGAAAAGCGAAAAACCCTCCCAGAAGAGCCAATAGAACATGTTCGACCACTGACGTATAAATATATGGACTGCAAGTGAAATGTCACTTTTATACCATGTCTGCAGAAAAGTATATTCCAATATCTCCAGCTCCTTTATTTTACAGTGGTGTAAAACAAAAACGAAATATCCGCCATAGAAACTTGCGCCATCTGTGTTTGTTCAAGCGTACTGTACTGTAAAAAACTGGTAACATTTAAAAAGTTTCATTATACGTTGCCATAGATGTTACTGCAAATATATTTATTATATTTCTACAGTTACAATACCATATTACGAATTTGAATTTCATTGCAACACAATCTGTATTGTGATTCACAGCCAATCACAAGGCACTTCATTTTATCTCTATCCTCCGTTTTTTAGTTAGAGTTATTATTCATTCCACAATTAAATGTTCCCAGCTTATTTTTCGGCAATCAAAAACTCAATTCAAAACACAATTTTTTTTTTCATTGGCCCGCGAAGTGTTAAACAAAGAACCAGTTTCCAGTTTTTCCCACCCTGAAACAAGGGAGTTTGAGATATTGAAACATATGTACGTGAAGTTGGGCACTAGCAATCCATACATTAATACGACAATGTGTTCACCAGTGTTTTTTCTCTTCAGGAGACAAAAATGCTTGTTTTGCTGAATGGAGAGTGTGATTACTTACTTTCTTGGTATTACTTACTAATATTCTTTCTTTTTTTTTTGCTACTATTTCAGATTTAAAATTCAAGCAAAGCTGTTGGCCACTTCTTGAAAAATATATTTTGAAAACTTCTTATGGAAAAATGTTGATCAGGATAAAGGACTGAACAGAATCTGTGACGTGCAAAGAAGCAAGCGCAACATAATGTATAACTGAAGTGCGTCACGTATCGTGAAGTTAAATTTATCTTAACTTCATTTAGTGACACAAATTTGACGTTGAACGAAATATAAATTAAATTGGACCCTTAAAGGAAAAGTCGTTGAACAAGCTTTATTGTGTGATTGTTTTAATATTGAAAATTGTGTCACAAATGCCTAAAGTAGATCCAATAAGAAATGATGACGCGTTGTAGACTACTAAAAAGGAATGGTAGATTCAAAAGTTCATATAAAATCTAATTTATTCGGGTGTACATACGCTGATTTTGATCAATATTAACTGAGTTAACAGAGAAACTACTTAAAATTTTGTAATACTAGCATGTTTCAGCTATTAGTTAACAGATACAGTACACTAATAAACATCTTATTATAATTTGCTCAGGTTAAATAAAAGAAAATAAAAAAATAAATGTTGTTTTCATGTCAAATAGGCGAACCCCACATGCGGATCAGTAGAAATGCGGTGAAGTGGGAGGGTTGTGATCCCTTGTTTTCGGATCATGGCCTCGCTGATAAAAGGAAGAAGTTGTTTTCATGTCAAAGTACATCGTGTTCATTTTGTTTTATTTCAAAACACTTTGTATGCAAATATTCGTCAAAACAATAATTTAAATAAAGCTAAATTTTACTCTGAAATCAAAAATGTAGTTAAAATATAACAGCTTATATTAGCAGAGCGATGCCAAATGTGCGAATTTTTCTGCATTTTGACGAATTTTCACTGAATGGGGAAAATGGAGAAAAGCATTCCTAAAACGGGGAAAAAACTAAATGCGAATAAATGTACTTAATCAGTTTAGCTCTAAACACATGCCAAATTCACAATGTCGCTTTTGCGCGGCGTTACTTTGATATATTGAGTAGTACCAATGGGCGCTTGTTGGACAATCCGAAATGTTACATCAGGCGTTGTGTCCGCTTTAGATCGCGGAAGTGGAAAAACTTTCAACGAAGTATCTCCGCCTCTGATCTAAAAATAAACGCGCCAGTAAGTTGTGGAACTCTGGGAAATAAAAAAAAATACTAAAACCATATTTGCATGATAAAAATTTATCAACAAAAGAAAAGAGTGCTATACAATTGAGCGATACGTATCCCTTTTATTTACACCCATTATATGAGAAACAATCTAACGATGAAATAATTCAACAGTGCAACAGAACTTATATTATGTCATATTGCTAACCTCCTAGTGCCTGACTGCTTTGAAGCGAAATATTTCGAGGTCGCGCTTATAACAGATGTTATCGTAAAGTCGCTATAAATCTTATTAACGCACACGCGCACGAATGCGACATTACGAATTGGGCAGAACTTTTTGCATCACTGACTTCAAATCCTTTTGCAAAATCATAATTAGCAGCGAAGTGCGCTGATTCGCTGTGATTAGCATTTTCAAAACAAAGCAAGTATCTTAGTTGGGTTTGTTCTTTTCTTTGTTTGTCTAAAAAGGCAAGAAAAGTTCTAACGTCGAAATACAAATTGGAACTACCATAGCGTAGTACCATTTTTTTTTTATAAAATTTTAGTAAAACTAAAGTGCAAAAGAAAGTGTTTAGTAGAGAGCACTGAAAACGACTCAGTTTCAGATAATTTTGCAGCTGTAGACCCAGAAAAACCTATCTTTACAAAAAGGCGAAGTGGCTTAAGACGATTTTAAATATTTTTCAGGAGACGTTTTAGACTTAAAAAAATTATTCTAAGAAAGCTGATTTGAGCAGGAAACTGAAATTTAAACCAAAATTTGGTTAATATTAAGCCACTTTGCCTCTTTTGTAAAGGCATTACAAAAAAGAAAGGGGATAGAAAATACAACTATAAAAAGATTGGGAAAAGCTTCCTGAATTTAAACGACTGATTGATAACCTACCTGGTGCCGCAAAAAATTTTGTTTTAATTAATCCTTTCTTATTATTTTTTTTTTTTACAAGGAATTTAAATGGTGGAAAAACGGTTATGGAATGGAGAAAATTTTCAAAAATTTCACAAAAAATGTGTAATTTCATAAAAAAAAATGTGGCATCACTAGACAGACATAGTCAGGGCTATCGTGAATAAAATAGGTATCGGCAATGAATTTCTAACGAGGGAAAGTGTTTCCCCCGAAAAAATTGGTATCGTGAACAAAATTTCCCCCGGAATTTTTCCTCATCAATTTGCTGAAGGAATAAAAAACAAAAGCAGCATCATGGATAGCGTTTCCTTTTTTATGCCAATTTTGTTGTTTTTTTAAGCGAAAAGTGAAAATACAGACGTCACGGGTTTAATGTGCACCAACCGCAAACGACGGACCATTTTAAAAGTAAAAAGTTTGATTGCTTTTATTTAAAAATACTAAAATAAACATTTACTTATTTGAATTAAGTTTAACTTAACTATTCCTAAAACGAAAATAGAAAACACCAAAATGGTACTGGAGGCTATTTCAGGGAATATGTACAGAGTTTCCTATTTGGAAGAAGCCATAATTGAGATACATATGTTGCATGAGTGAATCAGTGAAATGTTTACCAAATAATGGATGATCCGATAATCGAGGGGCCACTTAACGTCTTCTGGTAGTAAAATGAAGCGATATTGAACCTTCCAAAGATCCATCCCAACTGAAAGTGCAGATAATAAGGAGTGTATACCAACCATTCTAAAAGTATAATCTCGCTCAGGGATGGAGCTACAGACATCGCAATAACGTCACAGCTCCGTGGCTGTTCTTGCAGCACCTGTGATAGCTTCAAAGTATTGAACTTGTCTATTTAACTCCTAGTTATGAATCTTTGTTCATTTTTATCTGATCAGCGTTACTCCCCGGCTAACAATGTAAATTCTAGGC